>JAJKLJ010000003.1:0-5043442 GCA_022432395.1 Pestalotiopsis sp. NC0098 | reverse complement strand
CAAAATAAAGTTGAAAACAAAACCCAAGAAAAACGAATATCAATGAGAAGAGGTCAAAAAAAACCCCAGGAATCCAATCTTGGGGGCGAGAATGTCAGGCCAATCATTCCGGGCCGAGCTCCTCGACGCCCTCGTCGCCAACCGTGTGTATATAGGCTTGTGGCTTATGTACCATAGGCGCTTGGAGTTGATGCCAGCAATTTGGCGCTTCCAGGATATATCTGCGTTGAAAGTTAGCATGAACTCGTGTATAGCCACACTCCATCGCAGTATAGTCGGCTGGGATGGGTGAGATCATGTGCTTACCTAGCCATGGCTTCTCGGAACCGAGACTTGTACTCGCGGGGACTGGTGACGGTAGGTCTGTTGCGACCACCACCTGCGAAGCCGCGCCCCTTGATCCAGCTCTCGAGCGTCTTGTCCCACGTGTAGGTTCTTATGCAATCAATAATGCCAACAACCAGCTCCTTCTTTGCTTCGTCTACCGCTATCATAAGGGAGTAGTCCATGACATTCTGCCGTGCGAGGAAGAGCGTGTCATTGCGAACTGATGCCCGCAAAAGTTTGGTCGAGTGCTCGCGCGCAAACAATGGTGATTCGTAGATGAACTCTACCATGTTCTCGTCGAGCAGAACTTCATTTTGCTCTCCCGTCGACTGGATCTTACGATTCCGCATTGAGCCCTTCAAGTCAAATATCCTTGCCGGGCCGCGATCATAGAACAAGTTTTCCATGAGCAGCAGATCGAGTTTGATCTCCGTGTTCGTCAGGGGATTCTTGATAATCACTTGGAAAAATCCCAACATCTTCGCTATGACGGAAGGAAGATCCCGGAACAGTGCTTCAGCCATGTACTCAAAGTAGACGGGCGCGAATTTAAGGAATGCCGAGGTTTCGATTGGTTGGAGTGACTGTATCTGGGTTAGATGACTTGAAAGGTCACGGGAGAACAACAGGAACTTGCCTTCATCATCAGTCGATCATCCTGCGTCTTAAGGAAGACGGACTTAGTTTTACCACCCTTGGAATCAAACTTGAGGCATCGTGATAGCGATTCGACGATTCTGTGAGCCGCACCACATTTGATTCGCAATGCGTCAAATTGTTCGGCGTAGAATATCTTCACCAGCATCTTGGCGGATCCTTCGTTGAACTGGAATTTCAGGTGCCTGCCACCAACTTTGCGCATGCTCGCTTCGAGTCCCGCTTCGCTTGCCGTGCGCGAGACCGTATTGAAGGGGCCCGGAGTAGCAGGTCCCTCAGAGTCCGTTCCGCTGTCGAAGCTTTCTGCTTCCATGCGACCATGGAACCTCCGAGCCTTTTCGCGGTACTCCTCGCAGTCCAGTGTGAAAGCAATCAAAGAACTTGGCTCATCTTCTCGGACTATGATGTCGGAGTGGTCGAAGAGATGGTCTTGCGCACTGATGGGATACTCCAGAGCAGGCCAGTCACTCGCTGACCGCTCGGCCCAGAAGTTGGTCAGTATCTTCATGAAGTTCATCTTGTCCTGCTTCGGTAGCTCAAGTGGTATGTCGGTACTCGAGTCGAGAGAATCTGCAATCTCTTCGAGCGTCGTGCCTTCCAGGAGCGACTGCTCAGTATCGCTATCTCCCTGCTCGTCGTCAGTCGGTAGCTGGCTCGTATTCGGGGCTTGGTCGTCTGTTTCTGCCTCGGTCGCGGCATCTTCGTTCGGATGGTCGTCTTCGGATGCTGCATGCGAAGCCTCGGACAAAGGATCTGCAACACTTGGTTGGGCAATCGGGGTGGCATCAGGGTCATCAGTGGTGGCATCAACATCAGCCGCGACATCATTGTGAGCATCGCTGCTCTGTTGGGCTTGACTGGTGTCTCTGTCTGATAGTGACTCGTCGATGCCCTGTCCCGGTTCTTGGACTGCTTCATCAGGATCTTCGTACACCTCCACTATGGCTTTCGTTGTCGATCTTTGAAGGAATGCCCGTGCATGCGACATCTTAGCCGCGTGCTGCTTCTCATTCTTCTTTCTCTCCTTTTCAAACTCGCGGCTGAGCTGCTCAAAGTGGCGAGCAAGAGTCGACACCCTGGTATCATTCTTCTTCCTCCCGACAAACCGAGGAATCGACGATTTACCCCCATTCCTAGATCGAAGGCTGAAAATCTTCTTATCACTCTTGAGAGACTCGTTTGTGGGAACTTTGCGGATCTCCGTGTTGGGGGGATGCTCGGCAGTCGGTGTTTTATCCTTGTCCTTACCAAGGCTAAAGAACTTCTTGCCTATTGCAGAATGCGAACGTGGCAAAGTCGGCATATTGTTCGCTGGTTGAGAGAGAGCGCGCACGATGGGCGGCGACACTTGCAATCCTACCTTACGGGACGGCAAGGTGCCCCCTGGAACCTTCGGTCCGTCGGGCAGTCTTTGAGACGCCTCGCCAGCGGCAGCTATTGCCTCCCGTGCCTCTTCAAGGACAATTGACTGCTGGCGGCGACGAAGCTGCTCAACCTGCTCAGACACTGACGTTGGTGCTCCCGTCGTGGCAGTTGGTTCGGCAATAGCATCTGGGACAGTATCGGCAGGTGCGTTGTCCGCCTGGGTTGAGTCAGCCGAGGCCGTTGGAGTAGCATCATCATCTGGTTGCGGAATGCTGCCGGGGTCCAAGGTCCCCGGGGTGGCCAGATCCAGTGGCTCTACTCTCTCAAGAACGGTGTCCTGGGGAGCATCAGGTATACTTTGTGCATCGTTGTCGTGGGAAGTCTCAGGATCCGGTACGGTCTCGGCAGGGTCCTGCTCTGCGACGTGCTCAGGCGCGTGGAAGGCATCATCTGGTTCAGTGCTCTCCGGAGGCTTCTCTGTGATATCGGGCGTTTCAGCTGGCGACTCGTTGCTGACAAGGGACTCTTTCGATTCGTCCGTGAACATTTTGCGCAATTGTAGCATCGTGAGCCTTCGGAGGTCCTTTTCAGTAGGCAGGAAATCAACCTCAAATTTGGCAAACGCAGCATCCCAGTCCGCAACCTTTTCAATCATCTCTCCTCGCAGAACTGCACTGAGAGGTATGACTTCGTAGTACTTGGAGTTCATGTAGGCCTCCTGAAGGCGGCGGATGATGGAAACATGGTCATCTTGAACCTTTTTCGTCAGTCGCTCCACCTCCATCATGCAGGCTTCCGCTTTTTCCGGAGCAATGTTATCGAGCTTGATTGCCTTGATTCTCGACTTGATCGAAGAGGTGAAACGTGTCCAACGATCCTGGGTAGCGGTGAAGATCTCGTTCTTGAGATTGAGATCGTGCTCCACCTTCCAGGCCATACGTGCTCGGGGAGCAATAACCTCCAAGAGGTCGATGGGATCGTAGTGAATACGAATTGCCTTGTTATGGAGTCCGAAATAGCGAATGTGATCGCGGTGGTGATCGTGAGGACAGTTCCAAGTACTGCCTTCCTCATCATTGACCAGGTGGGTGCCTCTGCTCCAGAAGGAGAGCTCGAGATACTTTCCAAACGAGTACTTCCACGTGCCTTTGGACATTTCGATCTCGGCTGTTTCGCGTTTGCATGACTTACAGTAGCTCCACATCGTAATATTCTCTCGGAATTTGCCCTTCTTGTCCATTTCAATGAACATGGTCAGTCGAGCATCACCATGAACGTACGTTCGATGATGATCAAGCATCTTGCGGTCGCATGAAGTGCCCGTACAACTTGCATCTGCACTGAAGCATACGTCTTCGACGTACTGGCCTAAAGTGCAGTCCGCATCCATGCGCTCGTTGTTCTCCACGTGCTCGTCGTAGAATTGAATCGCGACCAGGCCGGGCTCAACGCAAGGCACTTTGCTTTCTGTGCAGACGACAGAATAAAGCACCACAATGTTTTGATGTGCTGATGGCTCGAAGAGATCAAGGTTGGCCTTGATGTGGTTCTCCCACTGCCGGGTCTGAGTGCGATAGTAGTACAATGCTTTGTCGTACTCTACATCATGTACGGCATGGAGTACTTCCATGATGGCGCGTGGTGCTTTCTGGCCAGTTTGATGTACCATGTGTGGCTTGATAAGCTGGAACTTTTGCGGCTTCGACTTGTCTCCTTCACCACGCTCCTCCACAATGTCCTGGTCTCTCAACTTTTTCAAATGTACAAGTCGCCGTTCTTGCTCCCGAGCTCTCATCAGGAGGTAAGGCTGGGCAAACTTCACGAATGGAGAAGCTGAGAGAATCCTCGTCTGATACTTGGCCACCATGTCGCTGTAAAACGTTGGCATCGGGGCGTCATCCGGCACAAGGCTATCATTTGAGTCCCGCTCGTGGTTTTCGTGTAGAGAAATCAGTTTGTTGATTTGCTCGTTCGCTTGTGCTATCGCCGCCGCCGACTCTGGAGGTCGCTCAAGCTCCCTGCTGCTCTCCACTGAGCTTTGTGATGGAGGCTCATCATAAGTCATTGAAGACATGCTTCTCTGTCTGGCATCGTCAAGGGTCGAGGTGAGCGTGTTGAGCGACCACTTGCTTTCATCAGAAGTCTGACTTGGCAGCTCTTCGCTCGTCGGGAGTTGGAGGCAAGAATCTTGCATCAAGCAGGACTCGAGCTTGAGATTATAGACGACATAGATCATGAAATCTGTAATCTGCTTGATCTTCCGCAACGTTGATGCCGGTGCACCTCTGAGGGCAATGGTGCATCCAAGCTGCTCGTTACTTCCAGAAAGGAAGATGTACGTCTTCTTCTTTCCCGGAATGTCCTCATTGACATATGTCTTGACCTCGAAGCCGACACTCCTGCCAATCTGAAAGTGCTCGGATGGGAGACTCAACATGTCTATCGAAGATATGATCGGTGTTTCCAGACAGCGCGAGACGGCGTAGATCACCGACGGTTTGACGTTATAGGCAACAGCAACGTTGTGCTCCGACAGATATTGCAACGCCAATCCTGATACTGACTTTTCCGCCAGAACCAATTGGGGTCGGAGATTGATAATGCGGCTGACTATAACTTTCAGAAATTCCTTTTCTTCATCGATGGCAGGCTGTAAACTCATGAAGTGTTGTTGATGGCGTCGATACTCGATTGGGAACGAGACGATGACAACTCGTGGGTTTGCAAGACGTCTCGGCATGCTCTTCAGAGCCAGCTTCTTCGTGAAGATCACACCGGACACATAACTAGTATCGCCCGGCCTTCCACCCGGGATCTTCTTCAGCTTGACATAGTGTCGGATGTCAATGCTGTCACCTCTCTCGACATCAGGATCCACAGATGCCGTACATTTGAGGAGAATAGGAACCAGCGCCTTCTCCCATGCTGGAACATTTGGGACCTCGGAGTCTTGCAAAAGTTGTCGTAGCAGGCGTCGCACATGCAACAGACTTGCCGGGTTGAGTTCGATGCGTGGCTCTTTGTCGCCCTTCATGGAAGAGCTTCTGGTGAGCCTGGGCGCAATCCCAGGGGCCATCATCTCGTAGTTTGGGAGGGTATCAGTCGACCCAGCGGGACCTCGCAGATGCGCACTTCTGGGACGAGGCGACCGAAGATGGTAGACACTTGCACTAGCTATGCTGGCATTACGTCTGCGCGAGGACTTCACATGCATGCTAGGGCCTCCAGTTTCCATGAAGCTGAATCCACTGACGCTTTTCTCGGGCTGCGCCCTGAGCCGATTCCGCTTCCCAGCAAAAGGACCAAATCCAGACTTATCACTGTCCATAGTTGACAGACTTGGGTCACCACTAGCCATGACTTGTGAAATGCTCGTCTGTTCCTCGCCGCTTGACTCATCTGACATGAAAGCAGCAAGGTCAGGGTCAATCACGTTATCGTCATGGAACGCAGGAAGGCCGGTTTTCCTGGCAGCTTCCTCATTCGCAGACCGACGAAAAGGAGCACGATCATCGTTCGTGTTAGTTTGCGGCATAAAGCGGCTGAGGAAATTATGCTTGGAATGATGTCGCTTGTGGCCAGAGGACTGAGGTCTCGAGGCGAGCGATTTCAGAGACCTTGAAGAACTCGGCCGGCTTAATTGTGGTGCATCAAACTCCAGGACTGCAGAATTGCGGTTAGACGACTCCCCGATCCTTCGAGTTGCTGGAATGGCCATCATTGGCGTAGTACGTGACCTGGAGTCGTCCTCAACATCTTCAGGTCTCTCCACAATGCTTGCGTCGTCCTTGTCTGATTTTGGGAGCTGCAAGGTGACTGACTTCTGGTTGGGGCGAAAGAGATGTGGTAGGTAGGAGTCATCAGCAGAATCTTCCGAAGCGTTTCCATCTGGCTGCCGTTGGCTGATGATGTGTAGACAGCGCTTGCAGACACGCAACGTCCCCGGCACACCAAACTTCTGACCCGGAATAATGGTCGTGCATCTGCTGTCAAATATGCAACCACATGTCCGACAGTGATGTTTTCGGCGGAAGGCCGAAAAAGGCGCACCACAGTGAAAGCATTCCTTGCAAGCTTCATCAGCCATCCAGAAGTCTTTGCTGAGAACTTGTTTTCTCATGTGCTCCAAAGTGGCGTTGACCACTTCGGGTGCTCCTTCATCTGTGGTTGTCCCAGGTATGCGGGCCGCGCCACTGCCTATGCGGTGTGGCTTGTCATGCGCCCACGTGTCGTGATGTACCTTCTGGTGAGCCGAAGACACAATGTTGCTGGCCTCGGCGGTCGTCTGCGAGACGGACGAAGACCTTGAATGCGAACCACGGACGCGTGAGCCGCTGATGCGGTCGATAATGGCCGGACGCTTCGTCACGTCACGCGCAATGGATCGAGCGATAGGTGATAGCAATGCCGGGTCATCGACATGATGTTGTTGTATAGACGCTGTGGCAGATGAACGCGTGCTTTTGGCCGGACTTACTGGTGATTCCAGTTTGGCTTCCGCACTCGCAAGCTCGTCCCTCCTCTGGCGGACAGGAATCACGATTTTTTCCAAAGAAGCCGCGCTTCTCGATTCGCTGCCATCATATCGCCCAGGGATGTCCAGGGTAGGTAATGTCACTATATTGTCGTTGGTTCGCATGGAGCTCCTCGAATCTTGTGTCCGGATAGAACTCTCATCGACCCGACCCGAGGCGCTGCGGGTGGCATCCTTGAACACACTAACATTTACAGGCGCAACCACGGCTGCTGATTTACTCAGATTGGAGATGCTCTGGCGACTTGAAGAAGATGCAGATTTAATACTGCTCACAGGGCCTGCGGCGCCCAACGCCTTGGCCAACGGATGTTGTGGATCGAACTCTGCCGGCAGCCCGCCGGACGATGGGCGCATAGATTCATTCGATCTAGAAGCGATAGTCGATATGGTGAGGCCAGTGTCGACGCGCGAGACGGGCGCCTTGGAAGTTGTTGTTGCGTTGGAACTTTTTCTGGAGGCGGTATCTGCATCACCGTCGTCTGGAACAGATAGTTTGTCCCTTCCGGACACACCAACGGCCTCTTTGAACCTCGAGTAGAGTCCGCTGAAGCCGCTCTGCACCAGATCTCCACCGAATCCCTTGTTGTCTGGGGATGTGCTCGCGTCGAGGGGAGGGTGAAGCTCATTAAACGTCGTCAGAACATCGCGCTGGGTCGCCGAGTTGTGGATCTTGTCCAGCGTCTGGGCAAGCTGGTCCTGCTGATCGGCTGAGCCGGTAGGTATGGCGACACCTGTCGAGGAAGAATCGGTGCGTGATCTTGTGGCAGCAGACGGGGACAGCAAGGCCGAAGACGACATGGGCGACAGAGGGGGGTTCTTTCCCGCCATGGCGGCGGCCGCTGTGCTGTGATAGCGAAAGTGTACACCGGCGAGGAGAAGTCTACTCTCAGAGGCGCTTCGATCATTTCACAGGGCTGTCGTCAGAAATCGCGGGTTCGCATGGTGGAGTTTTACGTTGATCGAGGTAGTACAATGGGCGTCAGGCTATGACACTGCGGCTTCGAGCTAGGTAAGGTAGGTATATGTTGACCGACAAAACAATGCACTATAAAAGGGCTCCTCTTAGCCGCGTTGATGCGACAAGCGAGACGTGGCAAAGAACAAAAGTATGGTTTGTAGCTAGATTCACTCGAAGCGATGGGGGAAAGCTGCTGTAGCGTCTTTATTCACCCACAGTCCTTGTGATGAGGCATATGAGGTTGGGTCTTGGATCGATCGTCAGTCGGGGAAAGCTCCTCCAAGGCAAGGCAGTCGGAGCTTTGAATCAATGATCGAAGCCAGGAACCTTGGTTGGTACCTTAGGCTTTGGGCGTGCTTATCGGCGACGATTGCCCATGCGCTCACTGCTGCTTTCCAGGTCTACCCCACTAACAAGAGTCCCAATTAAATGTACGGAGCGATGAAGGTACGTACCTACGTCAACCTAACATCTTGCCTGTAACATTGAATGCATGCACTGCTAAAGAGGCCGCTAAAAGTTTAAGGAACCGCTGCCCATGTGAAAGGGCGTCAACCCCACGTCGCGCTTTGCGATATTGGTACCGCTAACCGCGTAGGCGTGCAGCTGGAGCGCGTTTCAGAGGCATCTGCCAGGATCTGTCGCTGTTACCGCCGGTGATTGTTGCAATTCATCATTCAACCACTTGCCGAAAGGCTGGTGTTCAGTCCTGCCTGTGTGCAAAGGGATGATTCAACCCTGAGCCAAATTTACAACTCAGCAGCCATTATACTGGTCCGGTAATTGGTCCATTGTTTGGATATTCTCAATGTGTCGCCCTTCATGGCCGGATTCTTAGGAGCCATGTCTGGCCAAGCCAGCTCGCAGTTCCCGTCGACTGCTTCGGAATTGTTCGATGCAACCAAGATTCCGAGATCGATTTTCGGAATCCACAAGAAGCAGCAGGAGCTCCTGGACAAGGAAGACTCGTGGGCTCAGTATCTTGCTCGGCAGCCAAAGCCTGGAGTCAGCCTCCCAGCAGACGTTCTGGAGAACTTAAGGCAATTCTACAGGCGGCAAAAGCATGCGGCAGAACATGCAGAGTCAAGCCTCGAATCCTCGAAAGACGGCGAGAGCAATTCTCATCAGCACGACGATATTGTATCGCAGGCATCTCAGGGAGCCCGTGCGAATAGTGTGGCCTCTGAGAATGTCTCGGAAGACGAAGATGTTGGCACTCAATTGTCCTGGTCTGCAAGTCCCGAACCAGAGGACAAGATCACAAGGCCAGAGCGGAGTGTCTCCTCCCATGAATCTCCAAAGAACGACGAACGCACAAGGAAAGAGTCAATTGATCCATCTCCAAGCCCACCATTCAGCCAAGCTCACGAGGACTACAACGACAATGAAGTGCAACCGTTCATGTCACAGGTTCCAGCAAGATCACCACCGCTACCACCAACATTGATAGAAGCAAAGACACAAGAGCGGCCCAAGCCCAAACCCGTTCCCGTCTTCAATGATTTTCCTTCAAGCAGTTTGGGCGTTGAGGAAGAGCTCGAGGTAGTGGCACCGAATGCTCTCACTGTAGAGCAACCAGCCACCAAGAAGAGTAGCCAGTCAAATCCCACACCACCATCAGCACAGGTCCAGGTTCCATGTACATATGATGCCGATAGCCTCGGACCACAGAGGCCTTGCAAAGACGTGGCCAGCATTCAGAAGGTACAAGAACGCCTAGCCAGGAAGCAACAACCCCCTCCGACCAGACACACTCCTCTGCCGCGAGCAGTAATTCATGTTATCGACGTTCCGGACTCTCAGTCATCTGTGGACTCTACTACATCAGTCATTCCTTCAACAAACTTTGCAAAACAGGATGAGAGCCCCGACAGGTTACGGAGAATGCAGCCGCCAATCAAGTCCACAATCAAGGAGACGCCACGACTGCAATCAAGATCATTCATGCAACCGACAGTTGAAAAACGTTCTTCCCCGCCTCCCGACAGTCTCACGTTGGCACAGGCTCCGGATAGGAATGAGCGGAAGACGCCAGATTACAGCCCGGGCACACCCCATATCGTCTCCCCATCGCCAGAAGTGACAAGCAAGCCAGCCCCTTCCGTTGCATCACCAGAGATGGAATCTTTACAAACATCTTCAGCTCCGTTCGTCCAATATTGCCTTGCGTATCCAGACTATACTGGGAGCCTTCAGGACTTTCTTTCGGCCTGCTTATGTATACCGAGAAGACGCCTTGCCACCTATCAATATGACGACTTTATTCGAGCATGGAAAGAGGGCTATCTACCATACGTTGAGGAATCCGGGGAAGGTGCCCTCGTTGCCATTGATTGGTACATGGAAACGACCGAAGAATTCCCACATGCATACCAAGCCAAGGTTGTCACCAAAGCCAACCTCAAGATGATTCTGGAAGCATATCCAGAGGAGGTAGCACCGATGAAGCCACATGAGGTGGTCCACAAAAGCCAGGCCCACGAACCTTTGCTCGACCTGACCAAACCGGCCCAAGATGTACTGGAAGAAGCGCGACAGGTTCCTGCGATGCACACAGAGGTCGACAAGCTGCAAGATGGCCCTCCATCACGCCGCTCATCCACTTCATCAGTAGGCTCCGGGAATCGTTGGGCGCAAGAGCAGGACCAGATTGAAGGAGAAGAAGAAGTCTCTGCCCAGGTCACAGAGGCTCCAGAAGACCGCCCCGAGCCCGTAGGCATTATCTCTGTGCCATCTCGGAAACGGCAACCAGATGAAGAGGTCTTTCAGCGTCCGCCGAAGAGGAGGACTGATGGTGGCAGTCCTCCTTCGGAAGCCAGCGTGATGAGCGGCCCGGTTGTGTCCAACAGCACAAAGACTATACCAGAAAATAGACCCCCGACGTCGACAGGTCAGTCCTCGATGTCTACTGCATCGACTGGGCGCAAGAAAAAGGGTTTGACCCAAGCAGACTGGAAGAAATTTCTGAAAAAGAAGAGAGAGCGAAATCTGGATAATATCAGTATCGCTAGCTCGGCGCCTCCAGCGGCCACACCAGCTTTGGGATCAAGGGGAAAACCATCCAACTGACTGGGCAAAGTAGGATATCGCTGTGATGACTTTTGAAGTTTTGTGATACCATGAGCAAAGCGAGCTCGTCATGAATGTGTAGAAATTATTGATGAGCAAATTGTTGGAGACAGAGTCGCTCCTTGTGAACAAAATACAACAGCCAGATAAGATGTTCCAGGTGTACAGAAAAGATACTGGCTGTGCGGGAATGAATCACGTCAACGAGTTTAGTGTTCGAATTGAGGTACTGACATGTGAGCCCAAGATGAAACTGCTGGCTCCTGACCAGTGATGGATGCAGATGATGCTCGATATCCAGACAGACAATAATATATTGCCATGTTATGATGTAACACGATACCATGAAAAGCCCTTCCTGCCTGAGAATAGAAGAAACAAAATAAAAATGTCAACTAGGTATGCATTCCAGATTACCTACCTACCTAGGTTATACATCTTGAAGACCAATACCTGGGGCTCTGTTCGTATGATTCAGCCACTGAAGGGTGGGGTACCTTACCTTGGCCCTGCGGGGCTCGTGCGCACCAGCCCATCCTTCTTCCATTCTTCAGCCCCACTGACTCACTGGCTTTTGGGGACGATAAGGCTTTTGAAGTTTGACCTCAGTGGGAAAGTTCTCAAACCCGTGCGAAAATCCTCGTTGGCCCAAGACATTTTCTGTGACGACACATATTTTTTCACAAGTGGCTCTGCCTGGCGCAAAGTCGCGATATCCCAACCTCCGAAACCGAGACGCGATATTGACGACGACGATTTCCCTACCTTTCGATCAGATCTGTAGGTAGCACCCCGTTACTGCCTCGAACGGTTTCTCCGACGACAGCTGCAACCCGACCCAGACAGAATCCGTTTGGTTGCGTTGCCCCACGACGTTTTTCTCCCAAGGCGACAGACGACTGCTTCTTGCCTTTTCGACCATCAGAAAACAGTTGCGCCTTCTTTTGTTTGCGCCCAAACATAAATTCGCCCAAGGACTCAACAACTTTTCACCCCATTTTCCATCCATCCTCTTCTTGTCAGATCCATCCATCACTGGTTTCTAGACAGACCGGCGCACTTGCACGCGGCCTTCCCCTCCAAACTACTACTACACACTCCACCACAAACCACAAACCACAACTCCATCTCCCACCCAACCAGCCAGACAAGATGACGGACCAAGTCGATCTCAAGACGATTCCCATCTCGCCTGATGGCGACAACAACGAGGTCTCCGCCGCCGACCTGGACGAGAAGCTCGTCACCGTCTTCCACGACAAGGACAACTTCAATGTCAAGCACCCTCTTCAGAACAAGTGGACATTGTGGTTCACCAAGCCCTCGAGCGGCAAGGTACGTAGTTCATTCACCGGCAGGGCACCGCTCCTCACGGAATGCATGCTAATAGACCGTTGCACAGGGTGACAACTGGAACGACCTGCTGAAGGAGGTCATCACCTTCAACTCCGTCGAGGAGTTCTGGGGCGTCTACGTAAGTAGCACCTTTTGCGACATGCGCCAACTGCGCGGCTGGAAAACGCTCTTGTGCTGACACTCGGTCCTCTTTCTTGCTAGAACAACATCGCTCCCGTCTCTGACCTCGCTCTCAAATCCGACTACCACCTTTTCAAGGAGGGCGTCCGACCTGAGTGGGAAGACCCGCAGAATAAGCACGGCGGCAAATGGTCCTATTCTTTCAAGGAGAAGCGCAACGTCGATATCAATGACATCTGGCTGCACACGATGATGTCTGCCATCGGCGAGATGCTGGAGGATGAGGACGATGGCGAGGTCATGGGTGTCGTCGTCAACGTCCGCAAGGCCTTCTTCCGTGTCGGTGTCTGGACCCGCACCATTGGCAAGCCCATCCCTAACAGGGGTGATGGCGACGTCGCCGGTGGCAAGGGCCGCGCTCCTCAGAAGGGTCAGGGTATCCTGCTCGAGATTGGCAAGCGCTTCAAGGAGATCCTGAAGCTGCCCGCCGAGGAGCTCGTCGAGTTCTCGGGCCACACGGATGCTGCGCATAGTGGTAGCACGCGTGCCAAGTCCAAGTTCACCGCCTAAGCACCAAGACGCGGATTCAACCATGATTGACATTCACCCTGAGCATGAACAGCACATGAGCATAATCATTGCCGCAAATTAGTAGCGGCGCCTAGCACTGGACACATCCTGAATTCTGGTCATGACTCCAACCACCAGCACGCATGGCCTTGCGCATCGGGAAAGATTGGAACTAGTCAGCGATACAGGAGAAAAGTTTGCTTATCGCCTATGGATCAAGGCCTACCTAATCAAAAGGTCTCAACCCTCATATTCTACGGCATCCTGCGCATCATTTGACCGAGAGGAACAAAAGTAGAGGGACCATATTGTTCGCCGGCTCCTTGGAGTTCTGCGTGGAGTTCTGCGTTTGCTACCATCTCTAGGGCAATCACTGCCATTGTAATAAACAAAACGCTATCAAAATCTTGTCATGTGTTCATGATGCTCTCCGTATATCAAACTTCCGCACGTGTCTGCCTATCTTCACCGACGGCTTGATATGCCAAACCAGGTCTATGTTTATAACCCATGTCTTTCTTGAGTGTAAAAATCTGTACAAAGAATTTGACGCCGTGAAACTTTTTAAATGCCATGTCCTCGAGGGGCAGAATCACATCTCGTCCCCGCTGAAGTCGTCGATAAATACGTCCTTGACCAGGGTCTTCTTGTTGACCTTGCCCATGGCGTTCCTCGGGATGCCGTCGACGATGCGGAGCACCTGGGGGATCTTGTAGTTGGCGAGCCTGTCCCGCAGCGCCTTGCGCATCTCCATGGGCTTCCAGCCCTGCTCCTGGAACTCGGGCCGCAGCACGACGACGGCGCCGACCTTTTGGCCCCATTTCCCGCTCGGCACGGCGAGCACGGCGGCCTCGGCCACGTTGGGCAGCGAGAGCATCTCGCGCTCGACCTCGAGGGCCGAGACCTTTTCGCCGCCCGACTTGATGATGTCGGCCGACTGGCGGCCGAGGATGAAGTACATCTTGCCCTGGGCAAACTCGCCGCTCTCGCCGGTGCCGCTGGCCGGGACGACCCTCCGGACGGCGATGTCGCCCGTCTTGAACCAGCGGCCCTGGCCGTCCTCGCCCTCGACAAACTCTTTGGCCGTGGCGATCGGGTTGCGCCAGTATTCCCTGAACACGTTCTTGCCCCGGAGATGGATCATGCCCTGGCGCTCGCGTCCTTCGCTGTCCAATTCGTGTCCCTCCTCGATGACATCGTTCGTCTCGGTATCCACGAGCCGGGCTTCAACCCCGGGCAGCGGCCAGCCCACGGATCCATCCACACGATCAACATATGACAGACCGCACGACAGTGCCATACCCACTTCGGTCATACCATACCGCTCAAGCAGCACATTACCGTGGGATAGCTCCTTCCAGGCCCGTTTCACAGGGGCTGGGAGGGCGGCCGAACCAGAGATGGAGACACGCATGTGTGGTGGGGAGATGGCCTCCCGCGCCGCCGAGGCCATTGGCTCGGGAAGGGCTCCGTGTGTCGTCAAGAGACGTGTATAAACTGTAGGCACAACAGTGAAGAACGTTATGGGCTCCTTCGACATGCTGGAGAATTTGTCGTCGACAGGCGCGGCATCGCCATTGGTATATGGTGGTGTAATCGTGCCGTTGAGGCCGTTCGTGCCATTGGTGCCGTTCGCCTGCACTTTGTTGAGGAACGGGTTTGCGAAGCGCCGCCATACGGTATCCGCATTAAAGGGAAAGAGAAACTCGATGGCACTGCCAGCAAAAAGGGGCGTCAAGACCGCATTAACGGTTCCGTGGATATGGTGGAGCGGGAGAACGTGCAGGAGTCGGTCTTGTGGTGTGTATTTCCATGCTGTGAGCAGAGACTGGCACTGCGCCGTGAGGGCCGTCTCCGGCAGTAGCACACCCTTGGGGCGGGCAGTCGTGCCGGATGTATATAACATCATGCCGGCGCCTTCAGAATCTGTCTCATCCGAGAGCGATACGGACTCGGAGGTAGAAGTACCCCCGAGATGTTTTGGCAGCTCATACAGCTTTGGGTGTGGTTGAGGCGTGGCGTCCGCCGAGAGAGCCGCAAAGGGCGTGCTGAGGACTTCTTGTGCCTTTGCCGCATATCTCGGGGAGTGCAGAAGCAGGACTGCCTCGGAGTGGGTGAGAATATACTGAAGCTCGGCGACTGGGAAGGGAGGTGAGAGTGGTAGTGCGATGGCACGAGCCGCGAGGATTGCCAGTAACGTCACTAGGTTTCACGTTAGCCATTGAGAGTATACAACCGCATATGAAGTTCCGTCATACCGACATAGTCGTAGCTGTTCTCGACCAGAAAGGCTACGCGCTCTCCCCGGATATCTGACTTGCCAGCGGCCGCATAGATGCGCTCTCGTGCGCGAGCTACGTCGGGCAAGAGTTCGCCATACCGAAAGGTGCGGCCGGAGAGGCAGTGAGTGACGGCGGTAGTGTCTGGGTTGTGCCGCGATATGGCATCGAACAATGGTAGCTTTGGTAGAGTCGAGGCCATTCTGATAGAGCAGATCTGCGAGTATCGGGGCAGCAATGGCCGGTGGGAAGGGCGGAGGACGGCAGAGGCGGCAGCAGTAGAGATCGATCGTGCAGCAGCCGGATATGTTCTCACAAGGGACATATAACAAGTAGTCGAGAGCTGCAGATACCTCGAGCCGGCAGAAGGAGCGGAAGAAACAGAAGAAGGAAGGAAACCCCCATTACACCTCCACATTACGAAAGGGGATTATATAAAGTATTACAATGCCTAGTAGTGATACAGTGCCTGTCCGTCTGTGAATCGAACCCGACTGGATCGGTATGATTGATTGCGAAGTCTTACGATAGCCACTGGGATAAGCTACCAGCGTCGGAGGTTGAGCTGTAAATTGAGGGGCACCCGGGGGGAAACCCGGAGCTTCTGCAGCAGGGGTGGACAGCAGGTGTCATGCCCCCAAAGCAGCCAAGGCCCAGGGGACCAGTGCTAAATTTTTTCTCACCAGGCACTCTCGCATTCAACCTTCGGGGACCGGAAGACTGGGGTAGGTCAGATATGTGCTGATTAGGCGGTGCCTAGGTGGTAGGGTGACATCAGGCGGCCTGCTAATCGTCGATTTCTTTGGATTCTGATAGGAAGAAATTCTTCCCTGGCTCATCAGCTCCTCTGGTATTGATGCGACCACCAAAGGGAATTTCTATAATTGACAGTTCAGACTCGCACCCGGCTTTACGGAACAGAAGCTCTGACTTTGGAGTAGACACACACTTTATCAGCCAAGCTACAGCACAGCACAGCACATACCTAGGGAGCCAAGCAACCCAAACGAGGAAGGCAAACGAAGCTCACTCTGATCTACAACAAGGCTTGTCCCGAGCTGCCGAATTACACTGCGTCTCGTGATCAACGCGGAACGCAGGCACACACGACTGCTCGCCTTTGGCACCCTTCTACTTCCGATATCCCCAACTAAATATCCACTGGAGAGAAAAGATTCTCAACAAACCGTCCTGCCCCAGCCTTTTGAAGTGTCGCTATCTGGTTGTTCTCCCCGGATCGGTGGTTTTTTTCGCTCCCAACACGCAGCTACGGTCGCATTTCTACGACCGCCCGGTAATTTGCCCCGGGACTTGGCCGAAGCCGATAGCAGCGAGCAACCGCCGACTCTCGGTTCAAGCCCGTACCTACCTACGTACGAGTACGAGCACTGCTGAGAGCAGAGCCAGAGCCAATTCGCTCCCCAGCAGCAGGACCACTCCCCCCATACTGTCGATCTTTTGACACGGGCTTCCACTGGGATCAAAGGTCCTTCCTCTAATGCTATCCCGATCCGCCCTGTCCCGCCCTCTAGCTGGTGCAGGTGCGCGCTTAAGCGGCGGAAGCATCAGTAGCAGACCGCTCATCAGCAGTCTGATAAGCCAGAGCCAGAGCCAGAGCCAAACTCTACTACACCAGAACTCCTCCTTCTCTCGCGGCATGGCATCTTCCTCTTCCCAGACGCCCGTCGAGGACGTGATCCGGACCAAGCTGACCGAGGCGTTCGCCCCGACCAGCCTCGAGATCCACAACGACTCGCACCTGCACTCGCACCACAAGGCCATGCAGGGCTCGACGTCCAAGGAGACGCACTTCCGCCTCTACATCACGTCCGACGCCTTCCGCGCCAAGATGCAGCCCGCCCGCCACCGCATGGTCTACACCCTGCTCAAGGACGACATGGCCCGCGAGGGCGGCATCCACGCCCTGCAGCTCAAGACCCGGACGCCCGAGGAGGAGGAGCGCGCCCGCAAGCTCGAGGCCGAGGCGGCGAGTTAAGTCTAGTCAGTCTTCGAGTATTAGAGCTCGAGCTCGCATGGCGTTTCTCTCACAAGAGTTTGAATCAGCATGTTCGTGCCGTGTCTTCTTGATGTAACACCACTTTGTCAATGTAACGATAAGTTGTATAGTAATATGCACGATATTATACCCGTTTCCTATTTCAGTAGCTGCCACTGATGACTAAAGTTGGCATAATGACGGTGTGAGACATGAGAGTTAGAGATAAAGAAGACTACACGTTATTTTTGGAGTGGATCTCATAGTCAAGGACATTTACATCGAGAGCATGCTCATTCACTTGCACATCACTTCGAGGAACCTTTTTTTTTAAAGAAAAAAAAAGTGAAAAGGCTGATTTTGACTTTTATCATGATATATCAACGATTCGTGTTCGTTTGTCTCGTACGTACACGCAGCCTGCTCAAGATATCGAGCAGAGGTATAACAAGACACTAGTTGCAATTCCTCGCGCAGAGGATCATCGTGTTCTGAGTCTAGGTTAATGTGTGCTGTCTGTCATAGGAAACTACCTATGTGTTTCATGGCTTGTGATGAGTGTCCTCGATGCTCAGTGGTTCCACGCTGACCATATCATCGTCACCATGATCATGCATCTGAATCGCGGCGTGCTCCTCCTCGTCGCTGTCGTCATCGTCGTGGTGGACTTGTGAGGGCACTGGTTTGCGCCTGATTTCGGTGTACTGCGGCGGCGCATCATTCCTCTCGCCCGCCGTGTTGCTTTGCTGTGTCGATCCGGCTGCCGAGTTCCACGTTGTCAAAGGATCATTCGCTTCAGGCAGTGGCGACGGCGACTTTGCCGTTGGAGAGCCAGCCATTCTCGACTTATGATCTTCCGCAACCTGGGCACCCATCAGCCTTTCGTTCTTAACACTGGCATCGCTTTTCAGCTCTTGGACGTTCTTTACCGTAGGATCAAATTTCTCATTCTCCATTTGCTCGAGGCTGTGCTTTGAGGGTTCAAGCTGCTTTTTATGGCTACCATCGTCAAAATCGATGAGGTTGCCGGTCTCTGCATAGTCTTGATTCTGGAGTTGGATGTCCTCTTCCTTGGGAATAGCGCCTTCTCCCCCCTTGACGTCGAGGAAGCCACATCGGTTCAGGATCTTGGGAATAAGATCTGGATAACGTAGATGTCCTGAGACTTCTTCACTGAGGTCAATGTTCTCGACACCTTCGACGTGGTCGCTGATCGGCTGAAGGCCAGCGATACCAAGCTGAGCGCTGGTTGCTCTGTATAAGAATGCCAGGATATAATCATTCTCACTGTAGACGTTGAACAGTTTACCCGATACAACCGTCCTCATCATATGCCAGTGACTTGGGTTGGAAGGTACCGGTGCACCAATCAGAACGACAGTATCGATGAGACCAAATGCTTTCCTCTCGGCCATTTCTCTCAGACAGTAGTAGATGACTCGGGCGCCCAAAGAGTATCCGACCAAAGTCACTGGTCGTTCACCCTGAACTTTGTTGATGAGCGCATCAGCTAGAATCTTGCCGGCCTTCTCTGATCTGTTGCGTGCCAGACTGAAAGGATTGTCGGCTTTGCTTGCAAGCATGACAATTTGGATCGGCCAAAGTGCACCCCACAGAGTAGCTAGAACAGTTCGCTTCAAGATCTCCATCTTGACTGTCTTCCAGGCATACGAAGTGATGATCTCCTGGAGAGTGCGGCCAAGTTCCAACAAGCTCTTCACTTCGTAGCGCAGGGCAAATACTTCGGTCTCATCTCCAAGTGGTCGCCAATACTTGGTCACATCGCCTTCTTCTCTTAGCCAGCCATTAATACCAATTGTGACACGAAGTCGCCTCGCTGCCGGTCCGTCCTTCTTGGAGTGTTCACCCCATTCCTCAGCGAGCGGCAAGAAGCGAAAGTCCTCGACTTCCTTTGCATAACGGTCGATCATCTGCCCCGTCATCTTTGCGCCAAAGGCACCAAAGATGGTTCCGACCAGAGCACCGTTCATCCAGAAAACGCCGAGAAAACTTGCCAGACCACCGAGTCCTACACTTCCCATCAGTCCTCCCACGGCACCAGCGACGAGAGGTGCCGCCAGTCCACCCGTCACACCGATGATGGCGGCTCCAGCCACAGAAGCCAGGCCGACCTTCCAGTAGCGACCCACTTTGCCAGATTCTTTGCGCTTCTGAGCCTCGGCGTCAGCAGACATGCCACCGCCTTCCTTCTCTGCTTCGGCTTTCTGTGCCGTTTCCACCATGGTAGTGGCGATCTCAACCTCCTCACGGTCCAGGAATAACGGTGAGACCTCGAGTGCCGAGGCAAGATAGCAGACTAGTGCTCTCGAGTAGGCGGAGTAGTTACCAATGCTGAGCAAGAGGATCAGCATGCTGCTCACCACGTCCTTGCGATCGAGCAGCGGGATCGTCGTCAGCCGAGTCGGTATGGGGTGGTACAAGCGCTGCATGGACTCGAGCTTCTGCTTCGAGTCCTTGACGTTGGACTCGGGGGCAATATCGCCAATGTCCATCAGGTCTTCGCCCTCGCCCGGCTCCTCCCTCTGCTTCTTGGCGAT
This sequence comes from Pestalotiopsis sp. NC0098, assembly GCA_022432395.1. Classification (NCBI taxonomy): domain Eukaryota; kingdom Fungi; phylum Ascomycota; class Sordariomycetes; order Amphisphaeriales; family Sporocadaceae; genus Pestalotiopsis; species Pestalotiopsis sp. NC0098. The sequence goes on along the minus strand of JAJKLJ010000003.1, from coordinate 5,023,650 downwards.
GATCTCATTGCGCTTGCGCCGGGCGTCGAAGACCTTCTGGTCATCGGCCTCGTCCACAATCTCCTTGAGCTTGCCGTGCACCTCGTCGCGCCAGGAATCAAAGTGCCTCAGCGCGGCCTTGCGCAGTTTGATCAGTTCCGGCGGAGGTGGCTCCCGAGGCGCTTCTGCCTCCTGCTGCTGTCCGCGGCCCTCTCCCGAGTCGGTGCGGGGCGGCAAGGACGGTGCGTCGCCCGAGTTCGTCCTCTCTACTGCCGGTGGTGTATTCCCGGGGCTACTGGCCTGCCTGGCCGGAAGAGGCGGCGGCGCGTCCTCGGATTCTTCTTCTTCATGTCGAGCCTCGATTTGCTGGCGCATGTACGACGTGATATCCGTGACAAGGCCGTATAGGGCCTTGCGACGGGCGACATTGAGCGCCACCAGTATCTGGCGGGGGTCGCTGCTCAGGGGCGCCATGTTTTGGTTGCTTGCACTCTCTCGCGCGAAGAAACAAGCTTATTTGACGTTGAATACTGCAGCTTTTTGGGTTGTTTTCATTTCATGACAGAATGAATTCCCTCTGCTGGGTGGTTGTCAGAATGAGGACACGGCACCCTTTGTGTCCTCGCCTGCCGTGAGTCCGTGACGTCAGAGGTGGTAATGTAGGAAGGCACCTAATCTAGGTAGGTGTGCCAAAAAAGAAGAAAAGGAATGAAGGAAGAACGGCGTATTTTGTCTCATGCATGGACGTATTCGACGTCCTAAATGGGTCTTGGCAATGTTTAGGCACCAGAATTGTGCAACACTGCACCTGGTAGGTCATAGAATGGGGGCGGTTTGGCACGCGACAGTGGATGATCGTGATGCACTAGATAGACACGGCGCGAGGCGGATTGATAACTTGTACAATGGTCGGATATTTTGCGTTGATTTACATATAATTCAATTGCCGGTACCCGATCAATACTATTGCTCCTTATTTTTCTGTTACTTTAAACAGCCGTGCTCTGTAAATATTCGGATCATATAATTGTGTATTTGGTGTAGTATAGGTCTGGTAGGCAGCACCAAAGTTACATGTAGGTAGCTATTTGGTTGCCTACCTACATTTTGGCCCAAAGTGAACTAGAAAAAGAGAAACGTATTATTTCAGATACATCATAATGTCATGCACCCTCAACTTGACCAAAACTTGGCAAGTTAACAAAATTGCGTCGCCATCGAACAGACTGTATTCGCAAATGGGTCGTATTCCATCAGATAACCAACTCGGTCAACTCGGGGCCACTATAAACGTCGGCTTCAGCCCCAGGGGTAGGCGGCGCTAGGTTCTCATTCTTCGTCATAATCCAGCAGCTGGCGTACATGTTGACACGGTCGATGCACGCCCCGCCCTCACGGGCACCGACGCGCTTGGCCGTGAAGCCGTGGGCCTCGAACTGCTTGATGTACCACGGTCGAAGGCCGCCCGAGCGTAACATGACGCGTCCGCCCATCTTGAGGGCGCGGTTGAGCTTGGTGATCTGGGCCGCGGCGGCGTGCGAGCCCGGGTCGAACCAGTCCATGCTGTCCATGACCACCGCGACGGTCAGCGTGCCCGGCGCGATGCGGGCAATGACCTCGTCGATCTCGTCCGTGTGGATGCGGAGCCCGTCGAACGCGCCGGGCCGCGAGAGCTTGGCGTGTGCCTGCTTGGACTGGTAGTCCAGGTGGCAGCGCTTGGAGAACTTGCCCTCCATGCAGACGTAGTAGTACGGGTTGTCCGCGCCGATGTGCGTCGACTCGACCATGGGATCGAGGGTGTTGACCATGTACTCCCAGATGGCGTGGGATCTCGTGTTCTTGGCCGTCGGGTTCGGTCCGCAGACGGCCTCGGATTCGGCGTGGTCCGACTCGATGATGGCCAGCTGGTTCTTGGGGACTCCGAGAGCGGTCCAAAGGAACGACTCCTGACTGACAACAAATTTGGAGACCAGGCGCGAGAGGAGGGCAGGCCGGATTCTGTTGCGCCAGATCTCGCGCTGCTCGTTGAGCGTCTTTGCCGCGAGAAGATCCCTGACGGCACCTCTGCATCCGAAGACCCGGGTGATCCAGCGGAAAATGCGGATGCCGTGCTTGGAGCCGCCAGTATCGTAGAGACCTGCCTTGGACTTGGTGAAGATGTGGTGGTTGTTCAGCCAGTACTGGAATGCGCGACTCGACAGGTGAGGTGACATCTTGGAGATGAGGAGTGAGCGGAACTCGGGATGCTTTCCGTCGCCAAAGATCTTCCAAAAGTCCTCATAGGGCAGCGACGAGTACGCGGCGACCTTGAGTTCCAACAAATGGCATTGCGTCGGGTTCAAGTCGACGGCGTGGATCCTCGCGGGGCTCTGGAGGGCATACGACAGGATGTTGTCACCTGCGCTGCAAATGGCGAGGACAACGTCGTCGGACTTCAACTTGAGGATTCTCTCGTCGACACGGGTATCTTCCCAGGTGAACGCATAAATGTACTCGTCATTGAACTGCGTATGCTTCTTGAGCTGGTCATCATAGTAGATTCGCCAGTGGTGATTCTGGTAGAAGAAGGAAGGCAGTGGTAAGTCGGCAGACAGGTTCTCAACAGCAGCATCGAATGCCTTGGAGCGGAGTTCGGGCGCAGCTCTCTCGACGGCACGAGACAAGGCATTTGTGTGGTTCTTGGGGTGGAGGTAAGGCGACTCGGTGACGAGTGCGTTGACCTTTTCCACAATTTCGTGTGGAAGGGCAGACGACATGGGACGCTTGTGGCACCCAAGCCAAACGTAGTAGGGAATAGCACCGAGCGTATAGTTGCGACTGTTGACATTCAGCACGGTACCGAAGCGGTACTCGAGAAAGTCCCGACGACCTGGTTCGAGTGCGACTCGGTCGATGTCAAACCAGGCACGCCAGAAAGTTCGCTGCAAGAAGTTGGTGTGGCGATTGACCAAACCACCCGTGTAGTTTCTGAAGCTCACATCGACCTCGGACTGAACATAGAAGTCGACAACACCGACTATACCATTGGGTGCGAGCAAAGATGGCAGAGCATCAACAACGGAATAGTAATCAGGCTACAAATGGATCAGACATGGTCAACCTTGGATCCGGCATGGTTCAGCTTACAATCATGGACAAGCTGTAGGACATGGTGACCAAGTCGGCACCTCCGTGTTCGGGGCGCTTCTGGGTGAAGTAGCCCATGTAAGGCGAGCTCGGCACATTGCATTGCATGTGGCTCAGTTCATGATCCTCAAGACGGAACTTTCTGGCATCCTGGCAGACTACCTTGACGTTATCCCAGCCCAGGCGAGCGAAGCGCTTTCGCGCGACATCACAGAGTGACGGGGAGAAGTCGACAAGATAGACGCTCGAGAAGAAAGCAGGGACGTCGACAAACTTTCCCATTGCTTCAATGTTGAAGCCTGTGCCTCCACCGACCTGAAATTTTATTAATTTGGCTGTCGGATAGCATCAAGGTGAGGACAGGCTTACATCGACCCAGATTCGTCTCTTGTCTGTTTTGCTCTTCATGGAGGCCCTGTGCTCGAGCTGAGCTGCCGCAAGGGCCAGCATGTCTTCACGCCCTTTGAGCAGAGTACCTCTGGTGGCATCATAAGCGCCAGCTTGGTTCTTGTAAAAGCTCTCGAGGGCATCCTGCTGATTTCCCTTGGCGTCGCCGCTGTGCGGCTTGAGGAAGCAGGAGTAGACAAAAAGCCACAGAGCCCGGAGCAGACCGGGATTGTCGACGGGCTTCTGAGCTCTCTTGATAAATGTGGAAAAGCATGCGCTCACGAAGAGCAGAAGGCTTATTCCGGAAATGTAGATTTTGGTTTGGGGGGCCAGAGATGGCAATACGTTACCACCAAGAGAAGCCATGGTATTCTCTCATCGCACTAGACGGCGGAGAGCAAAGTGTTGAATCAAGCTGAACTTGGGGGGTTGAATTCACAGCAGATCAGAGGAGATGGTTTCAAAAGGGCAAGGAGACTGGAAATCCTAGGACTTGGGCAGCGGTCTCGAGGGAATATATGATTTCATTTTCCAACTACGGCCGTGTTAAGCCACGCCACCTTCCTTTACTTTCTCCCAATGATGCTGCAGCGCATGAATACCCGATTCCGTCTACATTACTGGCTCGAACCCAACCTCCAATGCATATAATCGAGAGCGACTTCCATAGCGGCAGAGCGTGCCTCCATGAATGGTCGTCTGCTGCGTACAAGGGAGATCTTCACCACTTGGACCCTGAGATTCCAACAACCCCACCGGCTCTTAAGCTCTAGAACCCCACTATGGTCACTATGGTTCACTATAGAGATGCACATGCGTGTCGGGCCAATTGGGTCCTCTCAGCCAATCATTTCGACCACGAGCTAGAGCCTCTGGGATACAACGAACAGCCTGCGAGTCTAGAGTTCTACTATTCAAACCACTTCCTGATCGCCATGGCTCTTTGCAAAACCCCACGTGTGTCAATCGTACACTGTTTGTGTTACACTTGGTCGTCTCGCGACTGCATGACACCGTTTCGATGGCAAGGCGCTTATGCGTATCGCTCTGTTGATCGTCTATAAGCGTGAGCGTCGCCGACGGCACTTGTACAGTCCCGGTCCAAATTGCGCACTGAAAAGAAAAGCAACATGGCGGAGACTGGATCGATGACTTGCAGCATGCAGATCAGAAGTAAACCCCTCTCTGTAGGAGGTTTGCAGTTGACTGAAGAGGCGACGAGCAGAGATGAACGAGTCAGATGTTTGGCGGTTCCATCACGCATCATCGACCCTCATTCCACTGCAGATCATAATAGCGTGTGGAAGATGTTGAGCTCGACACTCAAAAGCCAGCCACTGAACGAAGTATGTGTTTATTTCATGCCAATGGTAGCTGGGCCGTAATACACATGGACGAGTTCCAAATACAAGTCTATCTAGAAAGCATGTGTCCATAATGTAGTGGCAGGCTGGCATATACTCTGTAGAGCGTCAACCTGAAGTGTCTCATATTTATGTACAGTGTATCTGCCCTGACCAGTGTGTTGAATTTCCCTTCCTCGAATTTACACGAAACTAATAGATTGGATTGGGTGTAGGGAATTTACAATAGCCACTTTACGCTTCATCAAACACTGAGCGCGAGATGGATATACGTTGAGCTGGTTTTACAAACCAAGGCCTATGAAATCTTATGACCCATGCTATCACCGTTGCTTGCTCCAATCAATGATTTCAAGCATGCAAGCGCCTAAAATATGACAGGGCTATGCACTTCAATCGCTGTGATGATGGACCAAGTCCGTACTGGCTAAATTGGAACTACGTGCATGTATCAAGAATCTGAAGGTTGCTGGCTTACACAAAATAACAGTGCAGGGCCGTGGGGAAGTCGTAAAGGTTAAAGTGGAACATAAGGAAGTTACCGAACATATTTCTTAGGTAAGGACGACTAGGCACGACCCCCCAGTGCTGTCTTGTCCCACAATGTGGCACGTGCGTCACCAGCACCATCGCGGCTCAGTAAACGCGACATCATCCCCCAACGACTGGAGCCAGAGGTGTCAATACCAATCATAGCTCCTTTATCATCATCATCATCAAGTTTAGAGACTGAACGAACTGCGCAACTGCCCGGGGAGCTGTCGCCGAGCCCGCAAAATGCCTCCAGTACCGAGTCAGAAAGGCACGGGCAAGAAGGGTTCTGGCATCGTCAGGCAGCGCAGCCGCAATACCACGCCGAATGCCGCTCCTGCTCCTCCTGCTCCTGGCACCGCCGGCTTGCCCCAGGGCGATACCATCGAGACCGACTTCATAAAGGACCTCAAGTTCGAGTCCTTGCCGCCCATATCATATGAAGATCTAGTCGAGGCTGGCGCCTCAAATGCCAACATACCAGATTCCAAGAGCCTTGATGGCTTGATCGCCCGCTTGACCAAGATCCATGACATAATTGAGGGCAGGGGCACTTTCTGCGATCGCGGCATGAGACTTGTAGCCGGTGAGAGGAGCAAGATGCACTTTGAAGACATGTCATCAACCGGAAGGGAAGATGAGAAGCCGCGCCGTGACGACGATGAGAAGAAGGCAAATAAGAAAAAGAGAAAGGCGACCGACAGTCTGGCGCCCGGGGACGCCAAAATTGGTAAGTTGAACCTCTGCCGATACCACCGACGCCCGCAGCCCAAACCACCCAAATCATCTCGTTCCCATCTGTCGGCGCGACGACAATTTCTGTGCGCCCGCCCGACTAGTTCCCTTGCGCTTGGAGTTGTCCTTAAAAAAATATCCCACACCCTCCAATTGTGCAGGTTGCTGCGACAGCCAAAGAAAACTCAAGCACCAGCTGCACCCAGGCGCACCATTCCATCAATCCAGCCCTTGAGGTTTCAGCTCCTGTGATCTAATTATTGCATGATTAGATCGATCATCGCCGCTGCGCGATCCGAACAGCAAGCCCCGCAAACACTCGCGCGACAACGATTCGGCGAGCTCTTCCCTGTCGCCAGTCGCGAAAGACACGCCGAACGCCATGGATGTAGACGAGAAGCCCAAGGCGCAGGACAAGGACAAGGTCGAGGCTGAGGCCGAGGATGAGGACGAGAGTTCGGAAGACGAAGGCGCACCTCCGAGGCGCGAGGCGCCGCAGTTTCAGACATTTGGCGAAGACCCTTCCACGTTCCCGGATCCCACCGTCTACGAGATTCGCGAGGTCACGCCAGAAATGACACCGGACCAGCGTCGCGAAATCTATAGTGTAGCTGTCTATCCAGAATCCGATCTCGCCGACTTGATTGCTGGCGACCCGCCCGACCAGGATTTCAGCAGCGGAAAGGTCTCGAACCAGATCGCGGCCAGTACATTCGCGACCTACACGGAACCCTACTTTCGACCATTCAACGAAGAGGACTTGGCTTTTCTCAGGGAGCGTGGCGATCGCGTTGCGCCTTTTGTCATGCCCAAGCGTGGCAAGCGTCATTACACGGAGATCTGGGCAGAGGAAGACGGAGGAGCATCAGTAAATTCGACTCCGCCCGGCCGCGATACACTGCCCCCCAATCAGCCTCGAGGCAATATCGATCATATGGATGATGATGTGGCGGAGTCGGACAAGCTCTCCGTCGGTCCAATACTATCGAGACTGATGCAGGCTCTGCGGCCCGAAGCCCGCGCCCAGCCATCCGAGGACAAGCCCATGGTTAACGGGATCAATGGGGATGCCGAAGTCAAGACTGAAACCAACGGCGAAACAAACGGCTTGACTGAGGATGATGGAAAGAGCCTACCGCCTGCATCATGCATGCCAGAATCGAGCAGCGAGGCGTGGAAGAAGGCAACACACCCCAAACTGGACTACACCCAGGTTGACGAGAGGATCAAGCAGGAGCTTCGTCACATTGGCTTCTTGCCCCAAGAAGGCTTTGACGGTGATTATGACGGACACTTTGATGACGAAGTGGCAGGACGTCTTCGGCTCCTGCAAAGTCGCCTACGCGACCAGATCCTCATCAATGGTGCCCGCAAGGCTCGGTTGACAGAGCTTGTTAAGGAACGCATGGCACACCAAGAGTATCAGACCATCCTGGAAGACCTCGACACACAAGTCCAAAGTGCCTATACTAAGAGAACACGCACTTTGGGCAAGTCCAAGAAGAACAAGCGACCTGGAGGAGCTGGCGGTGGCAACCAAGCTGGTGCTGGTGGAGCTGCCGGCATGGCACGACCTGGCATTGGCGATGTGGCCAAGACACTCATGGAGCGACGCAGGCGGTGGATTGATAGCATTGGTACCGTGTTTGATGATCCAAACCTCGGCAAGGTGCCTCGATCATCGGACGCGGGAAGTTCCATCTTCAAGCCGGAGGATATGCAGCCACTCATGAAGGTTGAGCGCCAAAACTGGGACGAAGAGGTCGATGAAGAATAGAATTCGCGCGGTCCCAGTCACAGAGATGCCAAGGACAGTATTACAGACGCCGAAAAGGGCGGCTGCGAAACGAAGTAAAATGATACCACAGCACGATGGAGTTTGGCGTTTAAGATCGGATGGTCTGGAGGAGGGTCATATTTTGATTAAGTTACGCAGAATGAGGAACTCTAGCCGTCAACCAAATCCTGCTAGGCTGTAGACCAATTAAGGAAGCAACATTCTGATTGATACATCATCAAAATTTGGGCACTTGATAGAGCGCAATCTTGTCAATGACTTTCGCACAAGAGAGAAGCTCCTACCTAGGCCATGTGAAAGTATGGCCCCAAGAGCAAAAGCCAATGCTCATAAATGTCGATCGGAATATGAATTGCTTTTGACTGTTCACAAAAGCGGATCGACGACGATATAGAAAAGAGATACAGTGATTGGATGATAAGACAGATGGCAACTGATATCCCAACCATCTCATCATGCAGTGTTACATAAATAGATGTACAACACTGGACATCAATGTCCACCTATGCATGCCCCGTATCGTACGTAGAGTTGCGGGGTAAAATAAGGAAGCTGGAAGGTAGCGAGCGAGCAGAGCCCCACGCGAGCCGGCGAACGGCGAAGTTTCCCAAACACGGTCTGGGTCCAGCACAGCTGGGGTGATAGCTGGGAAAAGAGAGCAAAAAAGAAACCCTCAAGATCTTGCTTGTGACGGTGATGACCTAACACTTTTGCTGTACGACCCATAACAAAATTGCTCTGGCTCGGCTCATAGGACGAGTCATACTGCCAAGATGCATCTCGTTCCAAAGGAGGTTCGTACTCTCTCGCCCATTCACGCCTCATACGCATAACCATGTTTCCATGACACATGATAAACCACAACCCAGGGCTTGGCTAACAACAACACTGCTGATGTTGCACCAAACAGCTCGACAAGCTTGTCATCTCGCAGGTTGGCTTCCAGGCTCAGAAGAGGCTCGCCAGGGGTGTCAAGCTCAACCACTCTGAAGCTACTGTAAGATACACGATATATATATCCCTTGGTCGAACCGCGCCGTCCTTCTCATGTTCAGGTCCGCATGTCGGGCCAGGCATTGCGCCGGCAAAGTGCTCCATGCCAATTGAATACGCATACTTATTCGCACGTGTATACATAGGCACTCATCGCCAACAACCTGCAAGAGCTCATCCGCGATGGCGCTCACACGGTCGCGGATCTCATGAACCTGGGATCCACCATGCTGGGCAGGCGTCACGTCCAGTCCTCGGTGCCGTCCACTCTGCATGAGATCCAGGTCGAGGGCACGTTCCCGACGGGTACATACCTTGTCACGGTTCATAACCCCATCGCCACCGAGGACGGTGACCTGGCCCGGGCCTTGTACGGCTCCTTCCTGCCCGTGCCGGATCAGGACATCTTCCCGCCCACCGAGGCCGCAGCGTACGAGGGCTCCAAACAGCCGGGTGCCGTTGTGGCCGTCAAGGGCAAGATCACCCTCAACGAGGGCCGCAGAAGGGTCAGACTGCGGGTGACGAGCAAAGGTGATCGGCCGATCCAGGTGGGCAGTCACTATCACTTCATCGAGACGAATCCGCTGTTGGAGTTCGATCGCAAGCAGGCGTACGGCTTCCGCCTCGACATTCCTGCCGGAACATCGGTCAGGTTTGAACCCGGCGACACGAAGACCGTGACGCTTGTCGAGATCGGCGGGAACAAGGTGATCCGGGGCGGAAACTATCTCGCCACCGGCCAGGTCGACCTCTCGAGGGCTGATGAGATCATCACCAACCTGCAGAAAGCAGGCTTTTCGCACCGCGCAGAGCCTGTTGGTGATATGGCGTCCATCACTGCTTTCGCTCAGGACCGCAGCGCTTACGTGACCATGTTTGGACCCACGACTGGTGACCGGATCAGACTGGGCAGCACCGATCTCTGGATCAAGGTTGAACGTGATCTTACGACCTACGGCGATGAGTGTAAATTTGGAGGCGGCAAGACGCTCCGCGAAGGCATGGGCCAAGCGACCGGCAGATCAGACAAGATCACGCTGGACATGGTTGTGACCAACGCTCTGATCGTCGACTATACCGGTATATACAAGGCCGACATTGGCGTGAAAGACGGCTTCATCGTGGGTATCGGAAAGGCTGGCAACCCGGACGTCATGGACGGTGTCACGGAGGGCATGATTGTGGGAAGCTGTACTGATGTCATTGCCGGCGAAGGCAAGATCATCACGGCGGGCGGTTTTGACTCGCATATTCACTTTATATGTCCCCAGCAGGCCAACGAGTCGGTGGCGAGCGGTATAACGACCATGCTAGGCGGCGGCGTAGGGCCTAGGTTGGTCATGCCCCTCTCATTATAATACTCGTCGAAAGAAGCTGCTAACTATTTGCTAGCGCCGGTACAAGTGCCACGACTTGCACTCCGGGTGCGAACTATACTCGGGACATGTTGATAGCCTGCGACCAGCTTCCCATTAACATTGGCATCACCGGCAAGGGCAATGACAGCGCACCTGAGGCGCTCCGTGAGCAGGTCATCGCGGGTGCCTGTGGTCTGAAGCTTCATGAGGACTGGGGAAGCACGCCCGCAGCCATTGACTCGTGCTTGACCGTCTGTGACGAACTCGATGTGCAGTGTCTCATTCACACAGATACCCTCAATGAGTCTGGATACGTCGAATCCACCATTGGGGCGATCAAGAATCGTGTCATCCACACATACCACACTGAAGGCGCCGGTGGCGGCCATGCCCCGGACATCATTAGTGTTGTCGAGCATCCAAACGTACTGCCCTCGTCGACCAACCCCACGAGGCCGTACACGCGCAACACCCTGGACGAGCACTTGGACATGTTGATGGTGTGCCACCACTTGTCCAAGAACATTCCCGAGGATGTCGCCTTTGCCGAGTCCCGCATCCGTGCCGAGACAATCGCCGCCGAGGACGTGCTGCACGATCTCGGTGCCATCAGCATGATGTCGTCCGACTCACAGGCTATGGGCCGCTGCGGCGAGGTCATCCTGCGGACGTGGAATACGGCCCACAAGAACAAAGTGCAGCGCGGAACCTTGAAGGAGGACGAGGGTACCGATGCTGACAACTTCAGAGTCAAGCGTTACATCAGCAAGTACACTATCAACCCGGCCATTGCGCAGGGCATGGGACATCTGATTGGAAGCATCGAGCCTGGCAGACTGGCCGACCTCGTGGTCTGGGATCCTGCCTGGTTCGGCACCAAGCCCAGCCTGGTCGTCAAGAGCGGACTGATTGCTTATGCTCAGATGGTAAGTTTCCTCCTCGTGAAAAAACACATGATGAAACACAGCTCTCTCCTCTCGAAGAACAAATCATTTCCCTTATTAGTATCTGACAATCTTCTCTCCCAGGGCGACCCCAACGCCTCGATCCCGACGGTGCAGCCCATCATCGCGCGGCCCATGTTCGCGCCCCTGGTGCCGCGGACGAGCGTGCTGTTCGTGTCGCAGGCGTCCATCTCGTCGGGCGCCGTGGCGTCGTACGGCCTGCGCAAGCGCGTCGAGGCCGTCCGCAACTGCCGCAACATCGGCAAGCGCGACATGAAGTTCAACGACGCCATGCCAAGGATGCGCGTCGACCCGGAAAAGTACACCGTCGAGGCCGACGGCATGGTCTGCGAGGCCGAGCCCGCCGAGTCCCTGCCGCTCAGCCAGCAGTACTTTGTGTACTGAGAAGGCGAGAGTTGGGAAACATGTTCGAGTTTACCAATATATGGCACACATGTACCGGGCAGGTTGGACGAGTCACATCTTGGATATGTAGCTAGCCATATTTGAGAAATGATAACACTTCTATATTGGTTTTTAATCAGTGTTATAAATGTTCCTCTAAGAGTTGCACGATGGAAAGGCTCTGGTGTAGGCGGGTACGTATATTGAGGTACATAGGCCAATATTTTTTTATAATCAACGTCTATATACCGAGAAGCATGACACCGTCGAAACGTTCAACTCAAGTCCAGTTGACAAGTCCACATACATAGTTGGTTCATGATAGTTGGGGAACTCATCGGCAAGTATGGCTTTTTCATCAGCATTTCATTTTTTATTCACGGGTATTTTCATCTGCTTGCCAAATTGATCAGCGCACCAGTGCTCTTGATCAGTAGGTTCCATTATACGATCGATACTGACTTATTTCTACCCTATCAACGCCACGCTTCGCATTCGCGGCAGACAAGCCTAGCATGAGTACGGAACGATGTACAAATAGTAATAATGATTTATTTCTGAACAGTGTGTATTCATTCGCGGTTCAATTCGACCGCAATCAAAAATCCCTAATCGAACTCCTTGACCCTTTATGTACAATTGAATGCTGCGATTTGGTGTCGACGTGACACGAGCAGCAGGGACTCGTTAATTCATACAACCCTTTAGCCACCGGGCTTGACCCAAGCCTTCCTTCTCTTTGACCCTCCCTCGATCTGCGCTCATAATTGTCGACCGATGCCTCCATTTCCGATCAAATCACACAAAAGACCAGCCGGCAAGTTTCATGTACGTGCGGTGCTGTACGCGCAAGTGGTATCTCCATAGACAGCAGGAAAAGAAGAAAACATTGTTGGAACTCAAGAGATGCAAACAAATGTTTAGTTCTTCTTCTTGCGAGCGGACTTCTTAGGTTCCTCAGACGCGGGCTCTGCTGCCTTGGACTGACGCTTGCGCTTCTTCTCGGGACTGGCGGGCGTGGCGGTCTTAGCGGCACTGGCCTCAACGTCCTCGATTCCTTCGGCGGCGGTGCTCTTGCGCTTTCGGCTGGGTTTGGGCTTGGGCGTCTTGGTCATCTCCTCAGAAACGGCTGCGACAGCAACGGGGGCTGACATCTGGAGCTGCTCAACGATGGCATCTTGCTCGCTGGCACCCATGGCTCCAGCGTTGGGGTCAACACCAGCGAGGGTGGGCTGAGGGAGCTGGTTGGCATCGGCATAGGTGAGAGCCTCCTGATCGCTCATATCCCGGGCAGTGAGGTTGCCGGCCTTGTAGGAAGCTACACGAGCGTTGTACAATCTCAGGTTGAACTGGTAAGCATTGTTCCAGGCCTAGATAGTCTACAGTCAGTGTATGATCATGTATCGTATGTGACATGTGTCCAACTTACGTTCTTGTCATCAGGGCCCATGGCAGCCCAGCGGCGCTGACCCTCCTCCTGAACAGCACCCTTGGGAGCGTCCTGGCCAAGGTCACTGGCAATGATAGGACGAGCCGTCTGCATGTAGAGGAAGTAAGGAGTCAAGGGGCGCTTGGGTGCGTTTGGGTCGTGCTGACGCTTCTTGCGCTCCTTCTTCTCCTCGGCAGCAGGAATGGCCTCAGCGGGCGGAGGCGCAAAGCCCAGAGACGCGCCATCGAGTCTAGCGAGGGCGTTCAGGCTGGGAATGTTCTCCAAGGAGGTAGGCTCGCCAACAAGCAGGTTGCTTTGGCGGAGGTAGTCAGCTGCGAAATCTCTGAGCAGCTCCTGAATAGTGGAGAGACGAGAGTGAACCTTGGGTGGATTGTTAGCCAGAAGGTCTCATACATCTAGAAACGACGGCAGAGTGCTATCAGAGGGTAGGACGCCAAGCAAATACTGCATCCATCTGCCAGATGCTCGATGGGCGTATACGATGTGATAGTGGGATAGTATAAGATAGCTCTCGGCCACCCCTGCACCTTGGTGGTGCGGGGTTCCATGAAATGTAAACAGGACAAACGCTTAGACGCGTCTTGGAAGATCATCTGTACACTTCATACATTGCACACAATCCCCACGGCACAGCTTGGACTCTTGGAAAGCTTTGCAGCTCATGGGAGGCTATGTTGGCAGTGATCTCCAACTGCGAGTCACTGGAAGCCATGATGCTGGATGAGTGTGCAGCGTAGGAGTGTGATGCAGACGTGGCAGAGGGCAAGTGAGTTTGGTGGCAGATGGTGCAGAATGGAGAGTTGTGGTGTTGAGAAAACGGCAAAAGTGAGGTAGTGTGACGCGGCGGAAATACTGGGCGCGTTGCTCTTTTGGCAGGTTGCAGCTCTCAAATAGTGATGGCGATGCCCCCGAGGCGATAGTGGACAAGGCGTTGTTGAGAAATAAATATGGAAACTTACAGAGTCTCTGAGTCTGGCGTACTCGGCGCGGTTGATAACCAGCGTGGCAGAGTTGTCGGGCAGCGCGGCGGGAGCAGGCACTTGAGGCAGCAGAGCCGGCGGTGCTGGCGCTGGGACAGGTGCAGCGGCGGCAGCCTTTTGTTCCTTCTTAGGGCGGGCCATTTTTGGTGGTTTGGTTACCTGGACTTGGGCGCTGGCGAGGGTTGGGATAAGAGGCAGTTCAATTGGAATTGAGGGCCTGTGGGTGGTGTCCTGAACTGTCGACGGGGTCGAGCAATTTCAGTGAGTTCTGGGGCTGGGTTTGGGGCCTTTGAACAGTGGAGTAGTGAGGAACGAGAAAATTCGCCAGTGAAGTTGGAAGAGGGGGAAGAAGAACGGCGCAAACCAGCGCCTTAAGGTTCGGGGGGGTTCGCATTTATGTGAGGGGCAGCCGGGTCACTGATTGCGCTGGATCACCCACCTGGGGTTTGGAGCAGTGGGCGCAATTTTTTTTTCTTCTGATCTTCGCGCTTAACCACAGGCACAACCTCGAGAGGGGGGCACCTCCACCCACCTAGGACAGAACGCGCCTGGGCGTTCGCCCATTGCCATGTGTGCCCTACCTCAGGTACCTACCCAACTACATTCACTCACTACCTACCTTACCTCACCTGTGTGCATACAAACATTGATTTACGAAAGCCGATGCCACTCTGGCGCCTCCCGAGCCTCCCCTTCCTTCCCCGCCCAATCTTCCTGTACCCTCGAGATACACTCTGCCATGGCCAAAATACCTATCGCTACCGCGCCCAGTTGCACAGAGGGCAATAGCACTCGATGCAACACCCAACAATTTCTCCGGCAAGAGCTATGAAGCTCGTGCGATGTAATCAAAACAGCGCATGTTTCTGTAGTTCAGCCACGGGCAGAGATTTCTACCTGCAATATAATGCAAGCAAATAAATCCCCATGACATGAGAACAGAACGAAGTTGTCTTGTTCGGACGTCTCTGGCCTTGCTGACGCGGGGTGGGCAGAAGCAGAGAGCACTCGAGGTCTTTCGTCTTGTTCCCCAGTGGTAGCCGACGTCTGGGGCGCCAGAGTGCCAGGGGTTGCAGCTTCGCTCGCTGGCAATAAGGTAAAAACAGCAGCCAGCACTGCACAAGACCGGGGCTCAACCTACCTCTGCGCGCAGCTACTTGGCATGTCCGTCTTTGTAAGTCGTGGCATATTACCGTCGGTAGGAAGTCGAGAAATTGGTGCCATGGCTGAAATTACTTTGGGATATATCATACTCACATCATTTGCGTTGAGACTTTCTGCGTCGTTTGCTCTGTTTGTCCGTCGCTGGCGGGGTGTTTGGACCGAGCCGGCACCGCTGGGACTTGGGCTCCTGTTTAACAGGTTCATGAGCCATGAGAGTGCTGATGTAGCGAGTCTTATGGTGTTTTAGGCTTGTTTATGCAGGGCTCCATTAGGTGTCACCCAGGACCCACGCTAACTGGCTGATTCCCAGTGACGCCGATGCACTGATTTCGACTTTGGCAGCCGCCCCTGCTAAAGCGGCAATTGCCCAAGCGCCCAGGCATTTCGCATCAGTCGCTGTGATCTGGCCCTCTGGATTTTCCCAGTACCCGGGCACCCCCCACGCTCCAGCCTTCCCAATGGTGCCGCTGCCTCTGCCTCTCTCTGGCTCTCTCTGATGCCCACCTACTTGAACAGCCCAGCTTCTCTCTCAGTGTGTTCAGCAGCAGCAGCAGCTCTTGTCTGGCGCAACGGCAGCCAGCCTCGGTACCAGAGGGTCCGAAGCTCATGGGCTCCAGGAAAGGGCCTCATCAGAAATCAACTGCTGTCATCACGTCCGGCAGCGACTGCCCATCATGCCCTCTCGTGTCCATCCCCCCAAGCTCTGTCCAGCGGCCATTTCGGTGTTGCCTCGTACTGCTCTCGTTGAGCGCAGGGGAAGTCCTCTGTGTCTACTGATGGAGCCCAGTGCCTATCACCCAGCAATCGACTTGGACGCATGCTGTTGCCTGCACCACCGATCAACCTGTGCTTCCTCCGAGGTTTACACTGATGGCCCTTAGTTGCCCAAGAGCCAGCTTGGATGCGGCGCTCCTCCTGTTTCGATGCTTCCCTCTTATCTGCCTATGAGGGCCTCTGGGCTCCGTACAACGCCTCGAACCAAGAGCGTCCGCCGTCTTTCTACAATGTGTTCACTTACCGTATCCTCTGTGTTCAACCTCTGCTGCTCTTACCAGAGAGCTCAGCCGAAACATCCTTACTGTACCCAATGAGTGACCGTACCGTACCTACACTACCTTTGTGTTGCAACCTGCCAGCGACTGAGCCTGGCTGCTATCATCGCCAGTCTTCGCATATCATGACTCCCTGGCCGAGGCCCTATTCCTGCTAAGCTCTGGCAATTGACCCAACTACAAGGACCGGTACTACGAGACAGTCCAACGATGCAGTCACCGACTGTCTGTTCTCCAATCCTATCCTTATTGTAGCCTATTGTCCTATTCCTGGCGTCGCTCAGGTCAGATCTCCCCCAAGTCTCCCTGGGACTGCCGTTCCGCCTACATCGTATTTCGTAGTCCTCGACCTCTTGATATTGCCCCTTTGGTCGGCACAAGTCATGATCTTCCCATTATCTCAGTAGCAATATATCTGCCGACCCTGACTGGGAGTATAAAAGATTTGTCAACCCGGCATCACCAACCACACCGCTTCCGAATACCTCATGCACATATGAACTCAGTGATGACAATTTATAGTGACCCCTTGACGCCATAGAAACCTGATGAAGAACATATCGTCTCTTGTCTTGCAACGAGACCAGTCTCCCCGTCTCCAAACCACAAACGCTTTTTACTCAATACACGCGCCGCGCCATACTGCTCGTGCCCTTTTATGGTCTACCGCGCAATCGTCCAAGTGTACCCCCGAAAGCATTCCATCTGCATTCACATTATGGACTATCACGACACAATGAATTATCAACTACATCTTCTGATCGAGTATACCTATCACTCGTTGTTCTTGCACGCACATAGCGAGTTCGTGCCCCCAAAATTAATATCGTCTCTTTAATGTCATATTCTGGTCGCAATCGCGGTCTAGTGTGTTATCTTGTAGGTTAATACCATGATAGTATTGCTAGTTGGCGAATGGCTGGCTGCTTATACAGCTATATAAACGCAGTTGTGTTAACCTAAGGGGTAGTCGAACAATATGACGCGTTGGGAGAGACTGAATCAACAATACCGAGTTTTAATTTTAACACAGGGGTGCTGATGGCTGCATGTACGAGTTATGTACCATATATCATGGCGCGGGGTTGTGACACAGCCTTTATGAGGGCAGTGAATCAATATGTGCTTGCTTGGGCCAGGCCGAGCGTGAATGATGGTTGTTCCTACTTATCTCCATACATACCATATCTATGGCTGCAGCCTCGTTGTTCAGATAAGTTCGATGCTTGAGTGGCATGCCACGTGCGGAGTCGTTCACGATTCGCTCCTCACCGTTTGATGGGAAAATCAACACCGCCCCTCGAGAGCTTGACTAGTAAGTTTATGCTAACGTTAGATCTTCTTGGCAGGCTTTCGGCTCAGGGTCCAGCCAGTCTAGCCGCGAAGAGTAGAGCCGGTCGTTTCTCCATCATGCGCGCGTGCTGCTGCTCTTCTGTAGAGGCTGGCTGAAGACGGGCGTGTTGAGCATGATGGTTTTGTACAACATGATGGACAGATATGGACGCTCGCGGTGTATGGAGAGATGGCATTGTGTTTAGAATGCTTGATTGGATGTTGCAAAGAGGCCGTGCCTGCCGCCGAGAACCCGCTTCTTCTGGTCCAAGCAGTACGTAACTTGATACCAGGTACGTACAGTAGCTGGGCTTGGCGGGAGCTTGAGTGTGCTCGTTGGCGATGGACTGCCGCGAGGCTTCACTTCTGATGGCGGTCTTGGTGGCCTCCGATGGCACACCTAGGCACACGCACATGAAGACAACAAATGCATACCTAGCCTCTGCTTCTGACATAGCGACCCCTGCCAGGCCATTCAGACTACCGGGCGACGGTTCAGAACGTTTCACATTCGCTCCTCCACCTCAGCTGTGTAAGTAGGTCTCGATCCAATAAAATCGACGGAGCTTGCACATCGCGGTCTTGGCAGTTCTGAATCAAGACGATCCCCTCGTTCGACGGGGAGAGCTTTCAATGCTGCCCCTCCAAACACGTCACATTGCTCTGCTCCCCTGGAAACCTGGAATTTCCCTTCTCTCCGACTACCTACATATCAACCCGAGTCCTTCCTGACGCCTCTCCTTCCTTCCCTCTGTTCCTGTAAACACCATCTTTACGAACTTGTACGCACTTTTATACCATTCGAGAAGCATCTAGAGCAGGCCAGGATGTTTACGTTGAAGCCCTACCCCGCCCTGTTGGCGCTGGTAGTACTGGTGGTCTACGCCAGGCCAGCCCTGGCCTTCGGTGCTGGCAACATCGCCTCTATTTCCAAGGTCGAGGGCCAGAACTGTAAGTAAACATTGCTTTTGATGCTCCCATTCCGCCAATTGGTTTTCGGTTCCTTGCTTTACTCACACAATCGCTTCCGACAGGGCGCCACGGCGACATTGAGGACACCCTCCTCACGCTCCTCCTGGCTCGTGCCGCCGGCGGCAAGAAGTTTGACAAGCTTGCTGTCTCCCGTGTCTACTTTGGAAACTGGCTCCGCGACTACTCCCAGGCCATCGATGTTGGAACCGTCAAGTCGGTCTCGGCCGAGGCCATCCGACTTCTTCTCTGCGTCCTCGGTTTCTTGACCTTTGGCTACGGCTCCAAGGAATTCGAAGTTACTGCGGACCGTCTCGGTACCTACCGCCCTGAGGACCACATCGGTGAGCAATCCCCTCTAATACTCTCGATTCAATCACACGGCAATCGAACAATATCGTTGGCCTGCGATGGGAGGCTGTCCGAGACGCTTTCGGCTAACCGCTATCTGTAGATAACCCCAAGGGATACCCTGCCCCTGGTGTTGATGCTCGCGACTATGACAGACGCCTGCGTGGGCCCATCGACGAGGAAGTTGAGCTTGCCGTCGATGAGCGAACCGGCCTCAAGAACTACATTGCGAACGAGGATGTCAACATCATGACCACCGCCTTGCACATCCGAAAGCTCTTTGGTCGCTGCATCGAGCTTGGACGTTCATACAACCAGAACAAGAACAAGGACGACTTTTACGAGGCTTTGAGACTCATGGGAACTGGTCTCCATGCTTGCGAAGGTGAGATACACCGATCTCCCATGGTCGCCAGTCTGGACCTGTACTGACTCACCGATCCCAGATTTCCTTGCCCACAGTAACTACACTGAGCTGGCTCTTATCGAGTTGGGCGAGCGCGATGTCTTCCCCCACGTCGGCCGTGACACACGTATGCGCATTGAAGGCGTCCGTAACGAAGTTTACCCCTGTATCACCGGAACCTTTGGTGGTGTTGACTTCTTGCACTCCGTGACTGGAGAAGGTATGTTTTATCGCCCGACTGGGACGCTCCACATAGAGAGAGATGTCAGCTAACGTGAGAGCCAGTCTCTGACAAGCTGACCCAAAATGAGATCGACGAGCTCGAGGGCACCTTGACCAACAACCAGAACAACGACACCAGCTACATTGCTGACCTTTTGGACAAGATCCCTGACGGACTGATTGGCGGTAAGGGCGACAAGAAGCAGGAGATGCAGAACATCCAGGAGAACGCAAACAACGCGCAGATGGAGAACGTTTCTGTCTCTCCTCGTGACCCCGAGGAGTTCACCCAATACGTCCAGAACATCTTCAAGCAGATCATGCCCGCTATTGAGTTCCACGACGATCTGCTCAAGGCTATCAGCGAGGCCATTGAGAAGATCCCCGTCCTGCCCACCCTTATCGAGCAACTCGAGGAGCAAATGTCCGTCTGGGTCTTCTCCATCATGGCCCCCATGGTCGTCCCCGTTCTCCAGCAGATCAAGAACGAGCTCCGCACTGGCTCTGCCGAGATCATTGCAAGCAGTGAGAATGAGCAGCACATTGTCTTCAACGACGACAGATGCTCGGACCCTACCCACTCCATGCTGTCCAAGGACCACTTCTCCAACGTAAGTTGCACCATCATTCAAGTCGCAGCATTCTTGAACTAAACAATTCTTCTAGATCCTCAACGAGGCTGCCGGCAAGACCGCCAGCAAGGTCGTTGCGTGGGTTGTCCCACAATTGATGGAGGCCTGGGATGACGAGAGCGTCGACGTTGACCGCCTGTTGAACCGCATCATCACTGGTGTCATGCACCACCCTGCTCAGCGCGACCAGGGCGAGGACGGCGCCAGAGACTGCAGAGAGATCATGATTCGCTCTGTCGAGGACTGGTGGAACCAGAAGGACGACGCCGAGAAGGACGAGTTCCGACGCAAGCTCTCTCGCGAGGGTGTCCAGAACGGCGAGAACCACAAGGAGGGTGTCCACGACACTGGTCACGGTTGCGGCAAGCCTCTTGGTATGCACAAGAACTTCGCCGAGGGCGGAACCTTTGAGGACCGCATTGCTGGCGCGGCCGCCGATGCTATCGTCGGTGGCATCACCGGCGGTATCTCGGATGCTGTTCAATCTCAGACTGGCATCTCGCTGCCCGGTGGTTCTGGCTCTTCCGGTCGCCAGGAGGAGTCAGGCGAGGGCGGCCTAGGTGGCTTCCTCAACAAGGTTGGAGGCTCCATCCTTGGAGGCTTCAAGAAGAACGAGGAGCAGGCCTTCTCCAACCGCCGTGATGATGACAACTCTACCACAGAGACTCGCACCGAGTACGGACACTCTGGTGGTCGCTACGGACAAGCTGAAGCTTCTCGTACCGAGTACTCTGGTGGCGGAGAGTCTGAAAGCTACCGCCGTTACGAGCAAGACGAGGACCGCCGAGGTAACACAACTGAATACGGGTATGAGGAGCGCACAGAGACCCGACCAAGCCATGGCGGCTACGAGCAGCGCACCGAGCGTCGATGGGAGGAGAACGGAAACACATACGAGCAGCGAGAGGAGAGCTCATGGGGCGGTGGCCGACGCGAGGAGCGCCGCGAAGAGGGAGGCTACGGCGGCGGCTACGGTGGTGAGCGCCGAGAGGAGGGCGGCTTCGGTGGCGGTTACGGAGGTGGTCGCCGCGATGACGACTTTGGCGGCCGCCGTGAGGAAGGCGGCTTTGGTGGTGGCTACGGCGGCGAACGCCGAGAGGAGGGCGGCTATGGAGGTGGCCGTCGCGATGAGGGCGGCTTCGGTGGTGGCTACGGTGGAGAGCGCCGAGAGGAAGGCGGCTACGGTGGCGGCCGTCGCGACGACGACTTTGGTGGTCGCCGAGATGACGAACGCCGTGATGATGCCGGCGAATTCATGGACAGCGCTATCAACATCGCTGGTCGCTTCATGGGAGGCGACCGTCGCGACGATGGAGAGCGCCGCGGTTGGTAGTTGCGCGACCGATTTTGATATCCACAAGTATAGATTTTGAGCAAGGCCCTAGGTAGACTAATTCGTCAGGCTGTTGCATTGATGAAAATAAATTGAGAGCAGCAATGACTGCGGTAAACATAGAAGCTCATACATGAAATGAATGCACAAGTGAAGAGCCATGAGATCCATGAGCAACAATCGTCAAGTAATCAACAAAGATAACTGCATTATTCCCACTTCGCAATTTGTATACCACTGTCAGTCCAAAGGTTTACCAATGTTCGGTAGGCCGGGTAGTAATACCACACTCCTGTCAATGCTATACCGCCTTTGGACACTATTGTTACGGGACCACCATTCCGTCGGTTGAGTTGAGATCGCCTTTTTACCAGATGACCATTGACATTCTGCCAAGCCGGCTTTCGGTCATTGACAAGAGTGAGCGCTTTTCAAACCATGTTTGGCCTTGTCAATGACACACGGCATCAGATTGGCATTAATATATTCATCATGATTGAAGCGGGCGTCCTCGGTCCCATCGCCGGTCCCATCATGACGGATATCGGTATCTTGGCCCAAGCATAAGAACTTCACATAAGCACCCTCTTTGGGAGGCACGAGGTGGATGTTGTTCTTTGTACTCGGTTCCATCTTCCTATCTAAACCATTCCAACAGCGGAGTATATCAATACCATGCAAGCCCTCATCATCCTCTCGCTCCTGGCTAGTTACGCCAGCGCCCAAGGGGCGTCAGGCTCCGGTCAGACCACCCGGTAAGTATTCGAACATGAGGCTCTCTCGTCCATTTCAAATGTTCACCCTGCTATATTCTCATGAAACTAACATATTTCGACTCATACAAGATACTGGGATTGTTGTAAACCGTCGTGCGGCTGGGGGATGAAGACCAACAGCGGCAAGTACATACAGACGTGCGACAAGTCGGACAACCCGCTGGGCTCGTCGGACACCAAGAGCGGGTGCGACAGCGGGGGGTCGGCGTACATGTGCTCGAACCAGTCGCCGTGGGCGGTCAACGACACCATGGCCTACGGCTGGGCGGCGGTCAAGCTGGCCGGCTCCAACGAGCAGACGTGGTGCTGCGCCTGCTACGAGCTCACCTTCACCAGCGGCGCCGTCAGCGGCCAGAAGATGATCGTCCAGGCCAGCAACACGGGCGGCGACCTCGGCCAGAACCACTTCGACCTCGCCATGCCCGGCGGCGGCGTCGGCCTGTTTAATGCCTGCACCAACCAGTACGGCGCGCCGCCCCAGGGCTGGGGCCAGCAGTACGGTGGCGTCTCGTCCCGGTCCGACTGCGACTCGTTCCCTGAGAAGCTCAAGGCTGGCTGCTACTGGGTTCGTACTACTTACTTTCTTTGATTCGCCATTTGTCTCCAAAACCTGATGACATGCCATGAATGATTTTGCCCTTTTGTGTTGGAAAGGGACTTTACCCGCAACCCCTATTGCGTAATCCATCCCGTCAAGGTTACGAAGCCGCGAAGCTGACATGTGTTTCTTCCTTCAGCGCTTCGACTGGTTCAAGGGTGCCGACAACCCGAGCGTCACCTTCAAGCAAGTCGCTTGCCCGCAGGCGATCACCTCGAAGAGCGGCTGTGTGAGGAGCAACGACGCCATTGACGAGACTCCTACTTCTGGGTAGTCTTTTGGCTCTTTTTCTTCCCGTTCCCACAGGCCGAGTCACAAGTTCGACTGATTGTCGATCGTTCCGATGAAGTCAATCAAAAAAAAAATTTGTTGTTTAGTATCTTGAGTTGCATTGTCCTCGATTTATATCTATATAAAAGGGTCCAGTTTGGAATATATCCACGTAAAAACCTATGAGTGAGAAAAGATCTATATTGTACATGCAAGTTGCTGAATGTATAGAAGATCTCCCAACCCGTTTTTGATTAGTGTGAAATCGTTCCTGAGCAAATTGAATTGATCTGTACATCCAAGAAAATCTCCTGGACTGAGGTTTGCATATTTGCCTTGATAAGCGAGAAACACCAGGCCGCTAAGTGACATGGAAAGAGGGTATGACGTTATCAAAGATGGAATAGATCCAGGTAATTACGCTCGCATATATGGCCTTATAGGTAGGTCACGGGTTTCATTCCAAGTGGATAGTATTGTTGGTACGGTCCGCTTTGATCCGATGACTAAGTGTAGCAGAACAGAGTAGAGTGGAATATTAGTGGAATATTTATAGAATTCAGCCTTCCATGAAAGACTGGATCAACGGGATTTTTCATAAGGCGGACTCATCACATCTTGGTATATGTTCATCATCTATCGGCAGGAAGAACAGGCATTCAGTATACAATCTGCCTCACGAGATATTGCTCAGAGTGAAGATGCCGAGGCTAGTTCTGGGCTTGACTCATCGGATAGTGATCATTCCTTCTGTTCACCTCATGCCCCATCATTCACGTCTTTGCGCTTCCCGTCGTGACATCGTGCCAGATAATAGAGTTGCGGAGTGATGTGTAATATTGGGGGACCGCCCCAGCTCAAGTTCAGGGGCCAGGATGACCGAAGGGCCATGCCCTTGCTTCTCCCCTCCTTTCACTCGACACGGGTTCAACTGCCATAAAATCAATGGAAAGGCCGTCGTGTTTCCTTGTTTGCATTTTGGCTACGGATGTTTGTTGGTGGCTTGTGCTCGACGTTGTCGGGCTACTCGTGATAGTTTTGTCTCCCGAGTCCGAGGTAAGCACCAAAATCATATGCCGGGGATGGTTCGACAAGATATTATACTTTCATAGGGAGCTGCGATACAGCCCAACGATGGGGTATGAGCAGGGAGGGCCTGGAGGTGATCATCGAAACTGGACGAGAGTCCGATTCCGCGGACGACTACCGAGGATGCCATTGTATGAAGCCACACGCGAGACCGGCGCGAACCCACGTCATGTGCCGGGAGATGATATAAGTACCAAAGAAAGGGACATCAAGCACTTGGTGATTTTGCCATGGTTCTATCCTATACTCTGCAGACAAACCAAGGACAATTACAATTAGCCTTTGGTAGGCTTGGCCAGAAGTACCGAACGTGCGCGATGGTGACAGCGGCGCGAAATGCCAACCAGCGCGCGCGTGTATTCCGACTTACAGTTTGTATGTCATGTTACACGAATCAAGGAGCCGAGAGGCCTTTTTTGGTCAATCGGATCTCACCCCTTCAGAGTCGTATCCTGCGCATGTACAGGTCACGAAGTAATAAGCACTGTTGAGGAGATAAATCGGATGGCTGCGTACAAAGTACTTGGGCACCCAGTCGCGTATCCGGTTCTCGTCGGGAATATGCAGCATCGAGTCCCATCGGAAGTAGTGGGCTTTATCGGAGTAAACAGCTGTACAAGGCGGACTGACTCGACACCACACACATTCGCATCATCAACAGAGCAAGTTTGACCTTGAGATGCCGCCGATGGTATATCCCATCATTGCCGCCAGCAGTCAAGATAACTCTTGGTTATACTCGGTGTGGCAGCGCTGTGGCAGTGGATGTCATCCGACATTGTACTCTCGAACGAGAACGCCTTCAGGTGAGAGGCGCTAAGTGTCGGAGAGAGATGGAGCGCGTTTCATAACGCACCTCGGCGCCGCATTGCTTACTGGAAGATTTCTTTTTCTTTCCTTCTGTCCTCTCGCAAAATCAGGCGAGATGGAAGTTCAACTTTGATCTCGTTATGCATCTTCCCTTTGGGTGCTATAGCAATTGAGACAGAGCCAGGGGATGGATGAGATTGATGGGAGAATCGATTACTCACCTAAAAATGAACGCGCCATACGGGGCAGCCGGACCCTACCTGAAAACAAGCTTTCTGCAAGCTTTTGAGTGCGGTGCTTGGGGTGTGGAGCGGGCGCCGAGACGGGAGTCTTGATTGGCCGGCGTGCCATTAGTGCGAGATAACTCGTCACTTGGGCGGCTTTAGGCCACACCGCGCTGGACAGCTCTGCGCAGCGGTAGCCGGGGTCCCACTGGGAGATGATCGACCAGTGCCTGGATCCAACGCATCGCTCACTGAATGCTGCCCGCCAGTCAATCATCAGTCCATGGTGCAGGACCTAACCCAAGGCAGGTAGACGAACATGTATGAGTCGTGTGCTTTTTCGTTGCAAAAGTGACATGCCCATGCAGCTCACACGTTGGCCGTTCGGCGTTCAGCAGCAGCAGCAGCAGCAGCAGCAGCAGCAGCAGCAGCAGCAGCAGCACTATCCAACTCGTACATGCGCAGGTTGGTAGGTAGGTTATTAGCTGATTACCCCTGTTCCTGCTTTTCTTTCTCTTTCGCTCTCGCTCTGCGTGTTCCCTACAGACTCGCATGACATGCCGAACCGAATACCTGTCGGCGCCATAGTACAGCAGCGGTATACGTATGTAGTCGGAACCTGGGTCGTCCTAGTGCATGCCGTAGGTCGGACACCATCCGTGGTCTGGCACCGCGAAGGCCCGCCTGCCCCAGAAGAAACCGCCCAAAGAAGACCAGTGCAGAACCAGACAGGACCCAGCAGGAGAATGTCCTCATTTGATCCCCCCGTCGCCCAGTCCTCTCCATCTCTCTTCTTTTCTCTTGGCATGCACAATCAGACGCCAGTCAGACACCCCAAAGAGACAAACCCCGTCATCTGTGTCTGGTACCACTCTTGGTAATTGAGCTTTCCAGTCCAAGTTGATTGACCTCAGGCCGTCTACTATTATATTTTGCTACTACGGTACCTTGAACGGGATACTACTACTTGTCGGTCGGACTCGCTTCCCAAGAATCTTCCTAAATCTCACTCAATCTTCCCTCTTCTTCGCGATCGCATCACCCCCGATCGCAACCTCAACCAGCTCTGGCGGGCGACCCTCTCCCTATTGAGAAAACACGCCAAAGAGGGTCCTCGAGATCTTAAGTGATCTTTCTGGCAATGTCTGTCTCGTACAGCCAAGGCCGGAAGACGATGGAACTGTGATCACCGAGCATGTGTATGTATAAAAAAACAAAATGTCCCGTTTGTCTTGGCTTCGCCTTGGCCTTTGCTTAGTCGTCCCGAGTCTCTGTTTCCCCGCGAAAAAGGGTTCCAAAACCCGTTCGCCTGGCATATCTTGGCGCCAATGCTGGTGTCTTGGCGATCCTCTTACTGACTATTCTGACGTCTTACAGCACTCACCCAGATTCGGAATGTCGTGTAAGTATAGTCTGAACACATTCTATCAATTGTCCTTCTCTCGTTGAACCCATCTCGGATGCTGCCATGCCCTCTTACCCCTCTCGTCGGCGCGATTTTGCACGCCCCGTCGGGTTCTCCACGAGAGACCCGACCGCGTTCCCAAGACACTGTCGCCGTCGCCTCCCCAAACATTGCCTTGAGCCTTCAAATGTCCAAATTCATGTTCATATCCCATCATCGTCATCGCCATCGTCATCATCACCATCATCGTCGTCGTTGTCGTCGTGGCCGCACTCACCTGACCTTCATGGATTGCTCGTCATATCAATTCCACTACCCAAGATCTCCTGCCTCAAACGTGCATCGTAATGCTTGAGTTGCGTGCTAATGCAAAAATAGGCTTTTGTTCAGCAATCCTTGGATCGGCGATTCAGGTGCCAGCACCATCTTGAAGAACATCACGTCGCTTTCCGTGAGTAGCACCGCCAAGACTTGTGCATCTGTCGGACCTCCACTGACCCCCTCAATAGAGTGACATAGCATATTCCGAAACTATAAGAGATAACATCACCACGTTATCGACCAACTATGCACCTAGTGATGGCACCATCCAGGGCTTGCTCTATGTTCCTGACATAGACCCCGACGATGAGTGTTCCGAGAGAGCCATTGCCTACATCCCCAAGAACGCTACCAGGCAATCTAACCTTCCTCCAACCTCCTACAACCTTATTGCGTTGGCCCCGTGGATCGATGCCAACTGCACAAAAGCGCTGTTGGCATCGACGCGGGCCGACCAACTGAGAGCCTTTCTCTTCTACCTGCCGGGTGGTGATTATTCGCAGCCACCGGCGTCCAACGATCCTACATGGTATATAGACGACGATGACACCAATTCCTGGATGTCCAAGTACAAATACCCGATTTATGTCCTTCCCAGCGCAAGCGGGACACAGATTATGCACGAGCTCAGTTTATATTCCGGAAATTTGACCCAGGTCCCGTATGGAGCCAACATATCGGAATTATACCATCCAAATTCGGCCGACTATGTGCGGATCTGGACACAATTACACGTGGACTTTGACTCAGCTACGATGCCCATGTGGGCATGGATCCTGATCATTGTCGGGCTGTTGATTTTCATCACGGGAGGGACCTCGCTCCTGATGCATGTCGTGCAAAACCGTCGTCGAGCAGCACTGCGACGTCGGGTCATGCGCGGCGATGTCGACCTGGAAGGTCTAGGCATCAAGCGCGTCAAAGTTCCTCCTGAGCACATACTTGATTTTCCGCTGTTCACATACAATTACGACCCACCGCCAACTTCAATCGACAACAATTTGGGCACTTCATCGCCAGGAGAGTCGAAAGATATCCCTGTGGTGGCCGGAAGCAGTATTCCGCCACCTGAATATCAGCCTTCGTGCCACATCTGCATGGACTACTACGAGTCCAAGGTTACCATCATTCGCGAGCTTCCTTGTGGGCACATCTTTCATCCCGAATGTATAGACGAGTTTCTCAGCGAAGTTAGCTCACTTTGCCCTATTTGCAAAAAGTCAATGCTGCCAAAGGGTTACTCGCCAAAGATAACAAATGGTATGGTAAGGCGGGAACGGGCCACACGACGTCTGAGGCCAAGAATCATTACAAGACCGACTTCCAAAGAGTCTCGTCCCCGGTTAGACTCTTGGGGAAGCACCGTCAAGAAGCATATTCGCAGTCTTCCCTCGTCACCGACACGAACCGAGACAATCGATATCGAGTTAGCGGAAAGATCCAAAGACCCTGCCACGACACGTCAACGAATGCAAGACCTCGCTGGTTCTCTCGACGACAACAGTGACGATGGCAAGCCTCCATGTAAGCCTCTCTTTCCTTACCGGGTGCATTTTGTGTGTATCAACTAACTTCTTCCCAGGGAGAAAAGCAGTTGCCAGGGTCTTTCCACTATCTTGAACGGTTGGTCTGCCAACTTTGTCGAATTCATCATTGGGTAAAGGCGTTTCAAAACATGAGGATATGAGCATTTAGATGGCGTTTGGGTGAGCAATAATAGCTCAAATGTAGGTCATCTCGTAGGGAATTGGGCAAGATCACGGGTATAGACCCATATTACGACACGTCGTCAAAGAGCATCGGCGCTGGGATTGGGCGTTGATTTTGGTTAGGATATACCCCCAGCATATAGTTGCTACTTGACACTGATGATAAATGTTTAACTGTTTGACCACGTCTTCAGCCGTTGCCTATAGTGAATGCTCCACCAGCTTCTGACGTCGAAGTCTCACTTTCTCGCAAGACCTCTGCTCCTCTCAAGACACTGCTCCTCCCAAGACACTAACGTAACTCCATGGCAGCATCAGCAGCAGCGTACTCATCAGGTGACAGGAGATACCTCGCGACTGGTGGTGCGAGGGACAAACATCAATGGTATTGCTAGAGCAAACAAAGTACTTGTGAGCTCCCATAGTTGATGCCAGATGATGTCAGTTACGCAGTATTTATTAGTAAAGTCAATGCAGAAAGAACAACTCTAATGAGGAACAACGGCAGTGCATACAGGCGAAATTGCACCCTCGTGTTTGTGTACCTGGCAGCCTGGGCATCTCAATTAAGCTGCCCAAAGGCAGTGCATCAGTGCCCGCAAAAGCAGCGCAAATTGCCTTGCATCAGGGCGCTAGTCTGCTGTAGTCAGGGGTTTCGGGGTCTCTGTCCCCCAGCCCCCGTCAACTAAAAATCCACTATCGTGCTCGTTGGTGTTTCAATCCAGTCTGGTCTCCTTGGCAGACTGGAGTCCATGTCGTCTTCCATCCCTTGCGACCGCTCTTTTTCTCCCGGCCCGCCGGCGCCTGAACAGACATACGGGGACGTCGAGCCGTGATGCTGCGACAGCGAAACTGGCACGTCCCGGAGTCTAGACTCCCTGTGCCGTGTCTGCTAAACGCCGACAAGGCAACCTAATTTACGTGGTCGCATCCATGTTTGTCGAAAATGTCGGGTGGGTGTTGCTTCAAAACAGCAACCACCCGACCACGACCATGGCCGCCATGTTCAGGCGACCGACGCGCCTCTTGTCCGTCATAGGTGCCATCCTCATATTCTACATACTCGTCATCTTCATCCCCAAGCAGCCTCAACCCGTCTTCGGCTTCGGCTACGTCAAGAGCAGCTACGACTGGGCCGCCCTGGCCCAGACATACCCCGTCGACAAGATCACGTCGCCGCCCGCCGGCTCGCCGCGGAAACTCCCCAGCGTACAGCATGACTTTTCTTCCGACGAGCAACCCAGCGAAGACAGGCTCGCCGTCCTGGCGGACCGGCGGTCGGCCGTCAAGGATGCCTTCGTCAAGAGCTGGGACAACTACAAGGCCTACGCTTGGATGTACGACGAACTGAGGCCCGTGTCTGGCGGCGGCAAGAATACCCTTGGGGGCTGGGCCGCTACATTGGTGGATTCGCTGGATACCATGTGGATAATGGGGCTCAAGGACGACTTTCACCAGGCCGCGGCCGCCGTGTGCACTATCGACTGGGAGACGACCGAGACATCCATCAACATGTTTGAGACTACCATTCGGCATCTGGGTGGCTTGCTCAGCGCATACGATCTGAGCAGGGAGCCTGCCTTGCTGAAGAAGGCCATTGAACTCGGCGACATGCTGTATGCTGGCTTTGACACGCCAAACCGGATGCCACCTTTTTGGCTCGACTTTGACAAGGCCAAAGATGGTGAGCTTCAAGCAGGAACTCGTGACCCATCCGCATCCGTAACTTCGTCTGGGTTGGAGTTTACTCGTCTCACACAGCTCACGGGTGACAACAAGTACTATGATGCCATTGACAGAGTGGCACGATTCTTGGAAAGTACACAAAACAGCACGAAACTCCCAGGCATGTGGCCTACATATCTGAATATGCAAACCCAGGATGTGACGATCGAGTCAGATTTCACCGTGGGCGCCTTGGCCGATTCGCTCTACGAGTATCTTCCCAAGATGTTTGTCATATTGGGCGGCTTGGAGCCCATGTACGAAGAAATGTACCGAGCCGCCATGGAAACGGTCACGAGCTATCTCCTTTTCCGCCCCATGCTACCTAACCAGGACGACATTCTCTTTACAGGCGACGTGTCCGTCAATGCCAACGCAAACAAGCCCCTGCTCACTGCTCAAGGACAGCATCTTGGTTGCTTCGTTGGTGGCATGTATGGACTAGGCGGCAAGATATTCGACATTCCAGAGCATGTTACCATAGGCGAGAAGATTGCCAAGGGCTGTGCGTGGGCTTACGATTCCTTTCCCACCGGAATCATGCCCGAGATATTTGATTTGATCGCATGTCCGAGTCTCGAGCCCTGCGACTGGAACGAGGAAACATGGATAGCAAAAGGCGGCGACACCTCTCTTACGCAGGGCTTCGTGGACGCTAGCGACCCTCGATATCTCTTGAGGCCAGAAGCCTTGGAGAGCATCTTTCTAATGTATCGAATGACGGGCAACCAGGATTACCAGGAAATGGCCTGGCGAATGTTCCAGTCCATCAAGAACGCGACTGAGACATCACTGGCGTTTTCCTCCATCAGCGACGTCACTGTGACTGGCGAGACCGATAAGCTAAACTCAATGGAGAGCTTTTGGACGGCCGAGACGCTCAAATATCTCTTCCTCATATTCTCGTCACCAGACGTGGTCAATCTGGACGAATTTGTCCTCAACACCGAGGCACACCCTCTTCGTCGCCCCACTTGAGTGCTGCTTCTCACATGCAGCTCACATAATATTGTCGAAAGACGCTTATACACAAACGGCGTCGGGGTCATTTTGCATTTTTCTGTTCTTGTATTATCCCAGAGCATCGGGCTCCGGAAAGGGGTACACTATAGAACTCTGCGCATGAGCGGCGAAGCGCCAGCAAATCATGCGGGTCCGCCGTCATTGTATAGACACAATGGGTCATTGTTGCTGCGGTTAGAAAGCATTGTTTTTTGACAGTGCCTTGTCGGCATGGGAACAAGAAGAACAATGCGCTTGTCATCATGATTCCAGGGTATAAAGGACATAATGTGTATATTAAGACAGCTATACATGGATCGATGAGACTTCCATAGAGCAGGAACATAGACAACAAGTAATAGGATACCATATCTGAAATCGCTATATTCTTGACTCTCAGTTAAGATAACACCGGTAGGTTACAATGGCGTCAGCATCAGCATCGGCACCTGCACCGGCACCTGCTTCGCCGGTGCCTACTGGCGGCAGACCTTTCAAGGTATGGAATCGAGCCCGAACTGCGAAGGGGAACCTGAGGGGTCGCAATCCCCCTGTTGACATACCAGATTTCCACATAGATCCCGCCAAGTGGAAGGATTACATTGGACGCAAGTACGGCAAAAAGACCAAGAAGGGCAAGGAGCCGGCCACGGTCGAGTCGGTCCTCGGGCTGGCCAAGGACGAGTTCCGGTGCCTGGTCTGCGGGGAATTCGGCGACGTGTGCGTCGAGGCGGATTGCCGGCTGACCTGGGCCGAGGGTCCGCTCGCCCGGCTCGTCGACGACTGCGAGATCAAGCACACGGGCAAAATGAAGCTGTCGCGGGGGCTCTACGTCAAGCCGGGCCACACGCTCCTCCAGGACCGGTACCTGGGCCACTTTACTGGAGAATTGCTCCCGCCCGACGGCCCCGGCGCCGCCGACTCGCCCGACATGTACGTCTTCGAGACGCCCGAGGTGGCCAACGTCAGCGCGCACAAGTACGGCAACGCGACGCGGTTTATCAATCACGGCTGCTTCCCCAACGTCGTGGCCGAGAAGCAGATGATCGCCGGACGAAGGGTCATTGCGTTCCGCATGCTCGAGAACATCTACGAGAACCAGCAGGTCCTGGTCGATTACGGGAACGAGTACTTTTTCAAGAACGACATTGAGTGCATGTGTGGCCACGTCATGTGTCGCGATGCGTAAAAGGGTAGGTCAGGTAAGTACTGGGCAAGGTCGTGTCTGGATATCGGTTTTGACATATTTTTCTGTCATGGTTTTCTCTTCTTCGAGCACATTGCATATAAGAATATAGAACATGATATACTTTGAAGTTGATCGAGTCTTCATTCAGTACAGCATCCAAAGTGTGTATGATTATAGCCATGTGTTCTTGCAGGGTTTGTCCTTGTCGCGGCTAATATATTCAGATCCAGTCAGAGGTGTTCATGTACACCTAGACATTTGCTGCTTTTCTGGTAAGTTTGAGTAGTAGCCTGATTGGCAAGAAAAGAAATTGCAGCCTATAATAAGAAGACGATATTGTCATCATTGCTTTTACAAGGCGTGTTCTGGTTTATGTACGGTGTCCTCTATGCCTTATGTCCGCTTACTGACTCATCGTGATCTGATGCGTTTCTTCATTGGTAAGCTGATACATGCAAGAAATTTAAGCCCCGATGCGATTACAAAATGATTCCCCATATTCTTTCTGGGCACTCCTGTCTAGAATGCACACGGATGTAAGCAATCCTGTGGCGATGAGGTGACGACGATGGACGGTGGAGGGGGGCCCACGAGGATCCACGAATAGATCCGTGGTTTCTTTTTCTTCTTTTTAGGATTTGACGATGTCGACCGAAGTATGTGGAAGGCCCTTTTGTCGTCACGCCCGCCAATCGTTATGGGATGCCCATACTTATGCAGGCGGTTTTTTGTCAAAAGGCGGTGATTATTTGGTAGGCTGTGCTAACATACATATACTATGACATATGGTGTTGTAGCTGTTGCCTGATGGGCATTCTAGAAAACATCGAAGCAAGTGAGGGATGGCGACTACTATCATGACAGGTCACAAAGATGGACAAACACGGCCGAGGATACAGAGAGATACTACATGATACAATTTGACAAGTGCAGGTGTTCATGAGAAACCAAAACTTAAAAAGACGGCCCAGATGGCAGAAAATGGACTGGACTGGACCGCCCAAGACCACATGGGCAAGAGACGGAAACGTCGGTGAACCCTGTTTAGACTGGGTGCCTTCCCACCGGATCGCAGCCAATTACCAGGCCGCGCCCAGCCAATCCCCCGCCTAGCCTCCACGGCTCCAGTGTTGCCCCCCCTGACCCGTTCGGCCATCTGCCGAGCTGAAGCTGAACCTTGGACGTAGGCAATTGTCCACTGCACCACACAAACCGACTCGACGACCGTTGGCAGAGCGCAAAAAAACAAAACCACCACCAAACCTACCTGTCAACTCATCGTAATACAACATCCCATCTAACCTGCGCACCTTCTCTTGCATTTTCCAACCCTCTCGTGCGCCCCTTTTGCTTTTTTCCCTCGCGCTCGCCCAATCTCCAGCTGCAGAAGACTCGTCCGGGCGCCATGAGGCTTTCGCTAGCATGAAAGCCTCTACCCCATGCTGGGTGATTCCATAGCAGCAGCCGCCCGTTGTTTGCGACACCTCGAGAGATGGCCATGTCGCTCCCCGTCCGCCCCATCCCTGCCCCGCCCCAGCGCGGCGACTGGGAGAGGCACAAGCAGCGCATCGCACAGCTCTATCTGGAGGAGAACAAGCCCCTGAGAGAGGTCGCCGATGTCATGCGCATCGAGCATGACTTCACTGCCACGTACGTAGTTTTATCGGCCACCGCGGGATGCCTCGGTTTGGAGCTCGCTGCTGTCCGGGGCAGTCGACCATGTGTCGCGCGCATGTGTTTGTGTGCTAGATGAGAGAGAGGCAGAGAGACTGACAGCCTTTCCGCAGGCCCAAGATGTATAAGCAGCGCTTCCACCAGTGGGATTTCCGGAAGAACCTCAAGGCTGGCGAGGTGAAAAAGTTCAAGGGCCTGACCGCCGCCGGCCATGAGACCCATCTCCCCGTCGTCCACGGCCGGAAGCTTGGGTCGAAACGGCTCAAGTCTCTCGTTGGCAAGTCGAATCAGGCCTTGTCCAAATCGCCAGAGGCCGAGAGCAGCCGTGGAACGCCTCTTCCTGGCAACATCGACGTGCCGGTCGAGTTCAACTTGCCGGAAATGGCGCTCAGAGCCGTCACATCGTACTCCCGCTCCCAGTTGGATAACCGCTTTTGGGATTTGACGGGCTCTAAAAACGACAGGACGGAGACCTACTACTGGGGCGTCGGTATCGAGCTAGCAGCGTACAAGATTGCTCGCAAGCAGGATCTGGCTGCAAATTTTCAGGTATTAAACAAGTGCTGCGACGAATACAGAAACGTCCTTAGAAAGCAGGACCCCCTCCTTATCTGGACGACATACAATGCCATTCTTCAGTTATCACAGTCAGGCGACGACCTGGCCATGGCCTTTGCGAAACTGGCCGCGGGATTGAGCCTCATACAATGCGGCCGCTCCCATCCTTTGACGGTGCTCTGGACGAGTCTGCGGCGGATGAGCATGGATGAGGTTCGCCGGGCAGCGGTGCCTATTATCGATGCGCAATTCGAGCTCCTCCGCGACGACCAGGGCTCGGACAACACTTTCTGGCCTAGTCAGGTGGTCATACTCATCAAGAAGCTGCACGACATGCAACTTCTCACCCCCGAGGCCACGGTCGAGAAACTAAACAATTGTATACAGTGGATCCAGCAGAATCCCGGACCGGACACGACACGAACAGAAGAACAACTCAACTCGACACGCA
Source organism: Pestalotiopsis sp. NC0098 (assembly GCA_022432395.1). NCBI lineage: Eukaryota > Fungi > Ascomycota > Sordariomycetes > Amphisphaeriales > Sporocadaceae > Pestalotiopsis > Pestalotiopsis sp. NC0098. The sequence continues at coordinate 4,988,338 of JAJKLJ010000003.1, read as the reverse complement.
TGTTTATTACCTGCATATATATCGACGGGGGACAGTATACAGAGGCTGACGCGATACTCAGCCTTGTCGAAAGTTGGATAGAGAATGGCGGGCAGCCCAAGGATTTCCAGCGGGTGAATTGCGCGGAAATCCGTGCCGAGCTGGACGCCAACGTGGGAAAGCTCGAAAGCGCAGAATTTCACTACAAGAAGGCGCTCGAGATAGCGCAGCAGTTATTGTGGCAGGTCGATCCAGGACGAATAGGCTTCTCGTTCACAGTGCTGGAGAAGTTCTACCTCGACCACGGGCGAACCGCGGCGGCACAGGCGGTGAGGCACGGGTACAACCTACACCTCAAGTCCATGGTGGGAGATGCTGAGCAAAATGGAAGACTGGTATTAGACACCACGAAAGAAGAAGAAGACGGCAATATGTCAGAAGACTCGGATCTGGACTAGAACGGGATCTTTTGGATATACGGACTCGAGATACTATCAGTTCCATTCATCACTACGAGAAGGTCAGGCCGAGAAGGACCGCCGAACAGGACGTGTAGGCATAGAATTTGGTATTAGCTAGGCGCGTTATCGCTTTTACACTTTGTTTGATACCCTGTCAAAACTTGTCAGACGCATGGTTGATGGTTGCGGTTGGTGTATTATTTGGCTTGGAAGCTGGCGAATGTATAATTTCCAGACATGAGCATTTGCATCATCATGGAAGAGATTCAGTTGTACACAGTAGATCACCTTGAGAGATTGAATTTATTGCAAAGAAATATATAATACTCTTTTCATTTGCCATTGACCAGGTGTTTCCCCCCGGAAATCGATCGGATGTCGCCCCGATCGCTGATCTGATCCGTCAGCCAGCAAGACAATGTTGGGGATAAAACGGGACGCGTTGGACTCCGCCGAGAGATCAGACTTAGTGGTTGCGCTAGATCGCTACGCTAGGATGCACAGGCCATGCCCATTAATAAAGTCCCCCATGCCAGTGGTCCCCTTTTTGTGCCCACCTTCATTTCCTTCCATCTGCATAAGCCAGAGAAAGCTAACCTACCTAGACATCTTTAACCTAGGAACGCGCCGCGCCCAGTACAAACACATTGCTCACATCGTCTCGTTTCGTTTTGCTCATAACGTGAGGCCATCAAGTCTGCCACTGCATCGTCCACTGTAGATGATCAGACATCGTCCGCTCTCTCGCCGCCAAAGTCTGCCCGATCGTCCGCTCCCGTCTCATCCGCCATACATTGCCCGAGTCCGCGAAACTACAAGAAACCATCATGGAGTACCGCCGCAAGTCCGCTGAGCCCACCTCGGCCGTTCAGCGCTTCGGACGCTGGCTGCGCCTGAAGCAGTACCAAGTCGAGGTCACATTCGCCGTCTACATGTTTACGCCCACCGAGAAGTTCGTCTTCTGGTCCGTCGTCTTCCTCATCTTCTCCATGACCACCATCGCCTCGGCCCTGTACCTGCCGCAGCACCTCGCCTTCCTCATCGACCGCGCCTGGTTCTACGTCAATGGCGGAGAGGCGAGCAGCGGCGCCGCTCTGGCAAGCGTCAATAAAGAGTCCTTGTCGCTGTCGGTAACATCGCTGGCAGCCGCAGCGACCGAGGCTGCCGAGGCCACCGTCCGAGAATTATGAGCACAGCGAACCTGGCTACTTCTGAAGACTATACGACACTTGTCGAAACCCGAAAAAGATATACTACCACTACTTAATACGAAGAACCTGTCTTGAAGAGGACCCACGAGAAAAGGCGTTTGGCGCAAGGATGAACTGGGAAGTTGCATTTGACCACTGGAGTGTCTGGTTGTGCATTGAGAAAAGACGACTATATATGTACAAGAGCGCCGGCGAGACGCCGCGCATAGATTTGTTGCAAAAGGCAGACAAATGAGTTCTGCCAACTGCATTGTAGTGTTGTTTTGACACGGCCTGCAGCCTAATATCAAGAATCAAATTCCCAACAGTCCAAATCCAAGCGGCACTCGATCTCTGGTCACGACTCGGGGCCTCTCCGCAATGGGAAGGAAACAAAAACGCTCAAACGCTTCTAAACGCCTCGGCGCATAGTCTGCAGTAATTCCGCGTCGCCCTCTCCCCAAGGCTGTTCAACCTCGATGCTTCTGACCCATTCCGCGTGTTTCTCACTTCGCGGCGTGATGTGACTTTGGAAAGGTATCGGGTGCCCGACAACGCCAGGCAAGATTCCAATCTTTGGCTCAAGAAGCTTGCCGCTTTCCTTGTCAACAGCTTTGCCAATGTTGAACGCAGCCAAGCTCTGAGCGATGACAAGAAACATGTTTGCCTCGGCTAGATGTCTACCCGGGCAAATTCTTCGACCGAACCCAAAGACGACTGCCATTGGATTTGGCGCAGGATCGGGGCCCAGGAATCTTTCTGGCTTGAATTGTTCGGGCTCTGGGTATACCTCTGGATCTCTTGTGAACCAAGCAATCGCGGGGATAATGAGAGATCCTTTGGGGATACGATATCCCCGAAACGTATCTTCCTCGTCTGTCGCATGTGGCAGTCCCATCGGTGCTATGGTATACCAGCGAAGCGCTTCTTTGAGGGTTGCCTCGACATACGGCAGCTGTTCTCGGTCCTGGACTCCGGGAAGGCGAGTCCCGCCCGTCACGCGGTCTATCTCTTCTCTCGCCTTTTTCTGGACGTCGGGGAATACCGTCATGGCCAGAAAGAAGAAGCCGAGTGCAGCTACCGTCGTGTCTGCGCCGCCGCTGTACAACCCCGTGGCGCTGTCTCTGATGGCCTCTCGCTCTTCAGGCGTGGGATTCTGCTGGAGTAGACCCGAGATGAACGAAGGCTTTGCGTCGCCCTGGCTCATCTGCTCTTCGCTAAACTCGAAGGGAACGCCAGTCACATCATCCCAAAGCTTCTTATATACGCGTGCCGTCTTCTTGAACCCGGCGCCGGGCATCCAATCGGGAACGTATTTCAGCCAGGGGATGACGTCGATGAGCCACGCGCCCGGAACAGCGGCGTCGTTGAAAGCAGCCATGAATTTGTTGATGAGGACAACGAGGGGATCGCGACCTTTTGCGTTCGCCGTGTAACCATAGAGTGTTTCCAGCATCAGGGATCCCGATTCGCTATTTTCCCCAGAGGGCCATTAGTACACATTACTCAGAGACGTCCTCTTATGCATGATTTTGTACTTACCGCTGAAGGTGTGCCTCTAGATCCTCGGGATTGTTCATGGTATTCAGGAGAAAGTGTCTCACTTGGAACTCGATGGCCGATTGGAATTTTGCCATTGAGCTCTTCGAACCCATCTGCGCTGCCATGAGTCGCCTCTGCTGGCGAAACTTGTGTCCATTCTGCTGAAACGCAGGAAGAGCGGCGAATCCACAGCTGTAAAAGAAGACCAGTTAGATTAGAATTATCTCTGCGTTTCCAGGGCAGGCTCACGTTTCCTGCACAAACCGCTGAAAGGGCCGGCCAGAGTACTTGGCCGACCTCTTCTCCAGCAGCTCCAGCGCCACGTCCTTGTCGTGGATCAGGATCATGGTCGTCCCCAGGGCCGTGACGGAGCTCAGCGGCCCGTACAGGTCCTTGTGCTGGAGCCAGTGCTCCCACTCGGGGACGCCCGGCGGCGGGAGGTCTCTGATGTTGCCGACCAGGGGCAGACCCTTGGGCCCCGGCGGCAGCGGCAGCTGGCGCTTCGTGAAGAAGAGCTTCTGGACCGCCCAGGCGGCGAATACCACGGCGCCCCATAGCAGGACTCGGCTCGCCTGAGTGGAATCCAAGCCGATTGTTGCCATGATTGGGTAATGTCAATACTAGAGTTGGAGGGGGAATATGCCACAGAATAACGGCAGGAAGAAAAGCAAAGATTATTATACCTCCTGGCTCGGCTGCTCCAAATTCCAACTACTACGTAACGCCGCGGGTTCTATGGCCTCTGGGCTCGCCGCAGATTCATGCCTATCCGGGGTGCCAGATTGGTGCAGATTGATAGTAATGACAATGAGGGACGACCCATGTCACATCGGGGGACAGGCATACCGCTATGCAAGTCGCGCGGCGATGGATGGGGTCGGCTATACGAAGGCGGCATACGGGCCTATCGAGCTTGTGGTATTACGACTCGCACAAGTGATGCCCGTGTGTACCCAGTAAGAAGGAAAAAGGAAACGTAAAAAAGGAGCGATACGCAGATGATCATACTATCACGGATTACACATTATACGAATCGGATCCCAATCATGTAAGCCGTATTACCTACGGTATATACAGAGTTACACGGATTGCAAGCAGCGCAAGTCAGCAATTCGCCTGCCAAGACCTTCCTTGACATGAGCCCCCTGGGCGATACCCTCGTTTGGACCTAAACCCAGGTCAGTATAAGTAGTATACTCTGTGCATATGACAACGCGGCAAGCTGAAGAAAACCGTCAGCACTTAGGTACGTCAAGCCGGGGGTTTTCCTTGGTGCAAAAAGTACTCGGACAATTTGCCAGAAAGATATCAAGATCGCAGCACTAAAAAAAATTCTCGATTCTGCAGATTTCGTAATGATATACATCTCTGAGGGATGTTTGTCGTGTTGTGTGGGCGCTATAGCTTGTTATCAGCGGGTCTCCATGTAAGTCTCGTAAGCAGACCAAGGCCCTCTCGGCAGTTCGACATGCTGTACAGCATGCGAGTCTTGATTATTCCCGCCGGAGCAAAGGGACGAAACTAGAAATAGGACATGTAGTTAAGTGGTGTCAAACAAAATCTCTCCAACAAACAATACACTGTCGATGCGCACATGAAAGAGTGTATAAAAAGGTCTTGGCTAGAATGTGGCCTCGGCAATGGCCGCCTACACTATACTATCCGTCAGGTCCAATATAGGCGATCTACAACCTTCTTGACAACCCTGACTTTTGTGGCACATTCCTGTTAAGATTACGTTCATACAGTAGTAGAGAAGGCCGGAGAAAGGAGAATGAGGATATATTTGGTGGTCATCATTAGAGTATAATAACAGACAAGATCTGAGTTTAATTCATTTATTCCCGCTTTTATTTGTGGTTTAAGTGTGACTTGAATCCCATCCGCTTCCCTGCTCCGAGTTTAAGCGGCTCCTTCAACGCGAAAGATCATGTAGCCGCAGGAGGTACGGGGGCCGCTCAAGTTATCGTCGGCGACATGCCGATTGTAGAGGGCCAGCTCCCGCTGCCTAGTAGATCGCCGGGGGACCGCCGAACACTCGGGCGCCCGTGTAGTACAACTTGGCCAACTCGTTGCAGATGGGGCTGAAGAGCATGAAGATGGTGCACTGGTCGTGGAGGTCCTTGGCAAAGTTGTCATCAATGAGCTTCCTCTGGACCTGGTCGAACCGGCCCTGCGTCTTGTAGTTGCGGTACTGTGTTGTGGGCACGGAGAGGAGTCAGTGGTCATGTCGTTTGGTACATTTACCATTGGAATCAACGATGAAGGAATACATAGTCTCATCATGGCAGAAAGCCCAATATCCAGGCTACCTAACTCGGGAGAACGCGAATGATTTTCTGAGGGAGGGGCAAAACAGGCAAACGACAACACAAGGGAAGATATAGAGGTCTGAGAACACTCACACCAAAGTCGCGACGGTTGCACGCCCGCGCGAACGATAACTTGAAAAGGGTGTCGGGCCCAAGGGAACAGCCGTCGCTCCCCCAGTCGGCCCACGCAGGGTCCTTGGCATCGCGCCGCGCCGTGAAGTTGGACAGCTTGATTTTGAACAGGATATCGTCCGTCAGATTCAGCTTGGCCTGGTCCGGCACGAAGGGCTGCTGGCGCTTGTCGACTGCCGGAGCTGCCAGAGCCCCGGCGGCAAGGAAGATGGAAAGGGTCAGCGTGCTGAAGAACCTCATCGTGACTTGGAATTGTTAATGAGACTAGGTTGGCATTGTGCGAGCAAGCTACCGAGGTCGTCATTTTAAGTCAATCACCATCCGCCGCGGACATACGCGACATGTTTGTTGTTGTGTCCGCTTGGCCATTGTGGCGCCAGGTGTACCAATATCAATATTGACGAGCGCAGTCCTGGGTCGCCCGCCACGTGTAGACATGCAAGAAACTGAAGTTATCTGGGCCCAATGTTGACGTCCTAACACCAAGCCGAGCCCAACTGACGAAGCAAAATATCCTACTGCGGTAAAGCACAAAGTTCTCGGCGAAATACAGATCATACAACAAGTCTCGGTATGCGAGCCTGAATCCTCGTCTCTGCTTGCTTGCTAGCCACGGGTATACCCCAAGCCGGGATACCGAAATGGCTTTGTTAGCGTGTTCAACTATAGTCGTGCATGCCTATCGAATAGAGTTGTATGGGCTTGATGTTGCAGGCAGTAAGTATGCAGAAGGCCGCTTTTGACTGCCTAGCAAGCAAGGCCCATGTTGCAGAAAATGCAGGACGGTTGATTAGGCCTCCAGAGTCCTCAAGTGACCCTCGAAATCCTCATTTTGATTTTGTAGCGGGATTTCCGCTGATGTTTGCTGAAATGCGAGATCTTGCTAATAAGGTAGCTGGAGAGTCGAACATCCGGTAAGGGTATCGTGGCAGTAAGTCGCTGAAATGTGTGCAGGTAAACCTTTTGAACTACCATATCGCTTTATTGTTCAGTTTCTTATTCAAGCATAGTGTATCCGCATGGGATCAGCTAAGTATAGGTTGCTCGTGATGGAAATACCATCTCTGACCACGAACAACCATGTGAACCAGGCCAGGAATGGTCTTGGATAGAAAGCGGACCCCCTACGATCAACCGAAGGTCGCAGACATTGCTGAGGTCACCCGAACTCTAGAGCTGCGGTTATCTTAACATTGTTGACGGGCCTGTATGCTTTCTGCTAGCTGTAGCCAATGTAGCAAACCAATTGGCTATATCGACCAATATACGTCGTAGCATTATCTCTAAAAGATCGACGCGGGTTTTTATTATGTTTCCGTTCTGTATAACCGCGAAAGCGTGGTCCGTTGACCTCGTATGTATAGGACTGAAGGTTGACAGACCTAGTCATCGTCATCGCCCTCGCTGACTTCGCCTTGTCGGAACACGACCTTTTCGCACAACTGTAGCGTCTTCCGGACCGGCAGGCCTACCACATTGTCCACACAGCCCTCGACCTTTGCTACGAGCATCATGCCGGCCAGACCCTGCACGGCGTAACCGCCGGCCTTGTCGACGCCCTCTCTCGTCTTGACATAGCTCTCAATGACATCGTCCGGCAGGCCGTCCTCTTCGCTGGCAAAGTATACCTTGGTCTCCTCAATGTGCGTTGCCAGCTCGTAGCCCGGGTAGGCGGCGTCCTCCTTGGGCGCCATGCAGCAGATGGCGGTGAGGACCTTGTGCCAGCGGGAATCCCTCAGCTGCTTCAGCATCCGGATGTGGGCCTGCTCGCTGGGCGGCTTCTCCAAGATGCGGCCCTCGCGCGTCACGATGATGGTGTCGGCGCTGATGACCATCTCCGGCTCCTTGCCCTGCTCAATCTGCGTCGTGTATATATCGAGACACTTTTGTCTTGCGGTGGCATTGACATATTCGTAGGGGCCGAGCGAATCCTTGGACAGGTTCTCGGGCTTGGTAGAAGGGATGATTTCGAGATTCGTGAGGCCGACCTGCGCGAGGAGAGCCTTGCGCCGCGGCGAGGCCGAGGCGAGGATTACGCGGTGTGTCTTGAGGTACTTGATGATTGGGATATCGAAAGGCTGCGGGCCCTTCCGGGGCGGTGCCGACTGTCGCAGCTTCAGGCCATGTTCGCGGGCGGCCGTGATGTAGTCAGGAGGCGGGTAGTTGGGGGTTTCCTCCTGGTCGGTCGGGATGAGAGATTCTTGCTCCGCCATCTTGAGAGAGACAGAGAGGGTAGTGTATTATACAGAGCCGATGGTGTACTGTATGTAGTATCTGCTCTGATGTACAGAAAGGGAAACCCTGCGGAAGCTTGGCGATTGACTCACTCGGTTTGAAGAAAGTTGCTGAAGGTCGTCATTGAGCACCACTGGACGCTGTGGTGGGGCAGATGCAGGTACGTCAAATCAGTAGCAGCTCTCAGTGACAGCCACTAACCTGCTGATGGAAGGTCAAGTCCCCTCGAAGCGACATGGCGGTAAAAAATGGGGGGCATTTTGAGCCGCATCTCGTCATTATCAGAGTGGACCGCTGACTGGGCACCTGCAGAGGACATTCTTTGGCCTGTTTCCTATTTCGAATCGGTTGTCGGATACCAGCCCCGGGACTCTTCAGTGCGATTTACAACTCCCGTCTTTCGTTGGCAAAGTCGCGACTTGTCACTTTTCAGTGCCGCCGCCGCCCAGGGGTTCCCACTCGGATCTGTGGAGGTGGGGTCGAGTTTCACATGTGACAATCCTACTGGGCCTGCCTACTCCAGAGCCTCAAAGATAAGACGAGGCGACACATTTGACAGCCGGCTCCAGCACGGTCAGACCCCGGATCTGCAGTCGGAACAAATATCAGGGACTATGTGTTCTTCATGACAAGGCGGGATAGTGTGTCGCTCTCTCTGGTTCTGCCACGTCTTCCCCAACGAACGACCATAAATTTGTTCCCGTCATGGCCGACAAGTCATCTCATTCACCAAGCCCCGGCGTCAACGGTGGCATCGACGAAAAGACACGCTTGACGGAAGAGGAGAAGAAGCAGAACCACATTGCTTCCGGTATTTACTTTCTGCGCTTGTCATGTGGCCCGCGCGTGCTATGCTGACTATAGTACAGAGCAGAAGCGTCGCCAAGCCATTCGAGATGGCTTTGACAAGCTGTGTGAGCTAGTTCCGGGACTCGAGGGCCAGGGCCGCTCCGAGGGTCTTGTGCTGGGCCGTACCGTCGAGTACATGCGCGAACAGTTGGAAGTTCGACGCAAATTGGTACAGGAGCGCGAGGCTCGCGGCGAGGTGGTGGACGAGAAGTTCAAGGAGTACGTGCCATTTTCACCCCATCAACCTGCCCGACTTGTTTCTCTAACAGATCCCTACAGGCCTCTCAAGATCCTCGAGAGGTTAGAAGAGCTCGATCGCATACGTGGTCCAAAGCAGGAGGACGATGAATACTAGTCCTCGTGCTTCCTTTATTCGTATGCCTCGATTTTAGCCATTAATAGATCAAGTAATTCCTTGGGCGACATTTCTTCTTGCTTGTTACCACTGCTTTCACCTCGAGAAAGCGCCGTCGTGTCGACCGTAACCGTGCCCTTTGGTAGTTGTCGCGGACCGACAGTGACAACCACACCGTAGCCCTTGGCTTTGGCTTCGCGTACCTTGGCACCGATGCTTATTTTTCTGTAGTCCACATCGACAGATATTTTTGTGGCATTTGTGACCGGCTCGTCATCGGCCATCTCGACTGCCGAGCCAGAGATACCCAGCAAAAGATCTCGAGTCGAATACGCCAGATCGAGAACGGGCTGGCTGTCGTTTACTACGAGGATCATGACCTGCCGTGGGTTCAACCAGAATGGCCACTTGCCATTGTAGTGCTCAATCAGCAAAGCCATCAATCTTTCGACGGAACCGAGCACAGCTCTGTGGATGAGAACGGGCGTGACGGGGCCGGACTCGGCGAGTTTGGCGGCATCCGTTGTGCTCTCTCCCTTTTGTTCCAGCTCCGGCGCAGGCGCTTGGTATTCCAGCTCAAAGCGTTTCGGAAGTTGAAAGTCGAGCTGTATCGTGGCGGTCTGATGTTCTTTCCCATCCGTGTCTCGCAGAATAATATCAATCTTCGGCCCGTAGAACGCACCGTCTCCCTCGTTGATGCCCCATTCTAGCCCAGACGCATCCAGGGCTCTCTTGAGGCCGCTCTCTGCCCTGTCCCAATCCTCCGCCGCACCAATGTAATGGTCAGCTGGCCTCGTGGACAGAGCCAGCCTATAAGGGCCCAACTTGAACACTTTGTATGCGACCCGGACAAAGTCGAGCGTTTTCTTAATCTCCTCCTCTATCTGCGATGGCCTGCAGAAGATGTGACCATCGTCCTGGTGAAAGCGGCGGACTCTTGTCAGGCCGCTGAGGGCACCCGATATCTCGTTTCGGTGCAATGGCGAAAAGTCGGCATATCGGATCGGTAGGTCTCGGTAGCTTCGCCGTTGAGAGGCAAAGATCAGGCAGTGGCCAGGGCAGTTCATCGGCTTGAGGCCGTACTCGTCCTCCTCGCCGTTCTCGGTAGCATCCTTGCGCGATGGCGATGTGCTCGTCACCGTGAACATGTCCTCGGCATAGTTCTCTAGGTGACCGGACTTGGCCCAGAGCGCCTTCTTGTAGATTGTGGGCGTGATGACCTCCTCGAAGCCATATCGGATGTACTGCTTTCTCAGGAATTCAACTAGCCGGTTGAATATCCTCGCACCATTGGGCAGAAAAATGGGCGATCCTGGGCTGTATTTCGAGGTGGTGAAGAGTTCTTGTTGCACGCCCAATTGACGGTGGTCTGCTGCGGGCTTGGGAGGTGTACCTGCTGTAGCGCATGCTGAACAGGCCCTCGAGTACGAAATCGAACCAATGCGACTCTTGGTATTTGACAGTCTTTGGGGGAGGGCCCTCAGAGGAGCACGGCGCAGTGTGTTCCTCAGTAGCATTCCGGCTAATCTTGTCGCCTTGTGACTGCTGTTTCCAAGTGCGCAATGTGGAAAACTCCTTGCAGCCTGCAGCGTCCTTTGTAATCAATTCTCGTATGTTAACGAAGCCTGAGAAATCGTCGCCAAACTTTCGCACCGCGCCGTTCGAGCGTGTCAAGCTGGTTACTTGGAAAGGACTAGCGTCAATATATATCCCTGCTCCTGGTCAAGCGCCGCTAAGCAGCGTGACGGTTCCTTCCATGTGACCACAGGGGGCGGCGGCATCATCTGGCGGAGCAACGTCATATCAAAGATAGATACCATTTGTTTGCATTGCATCTATTGCATCGCATTATCAATAGTCGACTTCGAGGCAACGGCATCTGCCTATATTCAGTGCATTCTATCGAGGATATCTCAAACGACGGTTCGACTTTGGACGCGGTGACTCACCGTATCCCTGCGAACAGCGACGCCTTGGATCTAGCCAGGGCTGCCTGTTGCTATATAAACTACACGTTTCTGCCTCGAACCACATCGATATTTATTTTGCCACCTGGCGCGCAACGCGCTTGATCTCGACGCGACTTGATCCTAAGCATTTGTGGGCTCAACACTTGGCATTTGAGTTGATCTTAATAACGACCTGCCGCCTCTTTGAGAGCGGCGCGTAGTGAAGACGGGTCTCATATGAAAGATATGAGTTGATCTTCACACATCTTATTGATTGATCATGTCCCCAAGCAAGAAAAGCAGCTACGCAAGCCTTCCAGTGGAAAGCTCTTGGCGCATGGTTGAAGGTAGCGAGAACGACAGCTTCGATACCTCGATCGTCCAGGACCCATATGAGGACGACCTGATCCCTTCTAGCGGACCGTCGCTACCGTCGCAGAACACCTTCTCATCCCAGGACTACAGTATAGGATCACAGGACAGCATTCGGGATTTCGCGACAAACGCAGACGACGAAGAGGTTATACTCAGATCACCATTTCATCCATCATTTGTTGCCACGCGCCAAGCCTCCGCCGACAAGGAGCGAACGCCAGTTCCAGAGTTCTTCATGCCCAAAGTCGAGGTGGACAGTCCACGGCGAAGTAATCGCTCCTCACGGACGCTGCGGCCAGGCATGGACGAACCGCAGTCTATAAGGCGGCGGGGCTACCAGAGACAGGAGAGCGATGCCAGCAACCACAAAAGGCCCTTCAACGCGCACGAGCGGCTGCGCAGATACAGTTCAGATGACGACCAATACGCACCCCCTACAGCTTGGGAACGTTTCTCCTCGTCTGTACCCGTGGCACTATTTGAAACGGCAGCCTGGTGCATATCAATTTTGGGCATGGCACTGCGCTACGCGAAATGGCCTCTGGCGATTGTATTGTCCATATACCTGACGATCGGCGCGGGCATGGTAGCGAGGACCATGATCAAGGACTCCATTTCTACTTCGCTCTCTCCAATATGCCGTATTCCAGGAGCATCGATGCTTGACCTGCCATTCTGCCCTGACCTGCCTCCGATTCCAGGTCAGGATAGAGCCAACCCAGTCGAGTTTGACGAGCTTATGAACGTACAAGCCGAGTTCGAGAAGGTACTCGAAACCTCGGCTTCTGGCGTCTCTTTGCCAATGGAGATGAAGAGGTCCGAGGCAGCAGTCCGGGACCTTCGAACTATTATCAAATTTGAGAAGGAACTCCCAGCTAGGGACGAGCTCCTGTACGAATTCGACGGCTACATAGACTCGATGAGAGACATATCCAGCGATCTCCTGACCTTCAACACACATGTGGGCAGCGCGGTGGACTCAGTCATCTCCATCAATCGATGGACATCCCGCTATATCGACTCCATATCAGCAGCCAAAGCAGCGCATGACAGCTCGTTGACGCGTTGGTCGGATTGGTTGTTCTCGCCTTTTCAGGCAGCCGTTTTCGATGAGCGCATGCTGTTGGACAAATATGTAGAACATACCGCCCTCGTCTCGGACAAGATTGGAAATCTCATTATCGAGGCGCAAGCCGTGCTGCGTTTGCTCACGCAGGCAGAGAACCACCTGGATCTCATCAATGAGCATGTTGTCCGCTCAGGCAACGAGGTCAAGGAGAAGAAGAGCGAAGTGTTTTGGGACCTCTGGACGCTCGTCGGCGCTAACAACCGCCGCCTGCACAATTTGAAGTCTCAGCTGGGGCTTCTGCGTCTGGTCGAGTCGCAACGAACGTTGGCCGTGACGCAGCTGGTGGGGCTGGTGCACGACCTGGGCGATATACAGACGAAGCTGAGCGACCTGCGCGAACGCGTCGCGGCGCCCGAGCTGCTGGCGGATCACTCCAGCATTCCGCTGAGTGTCCACATTGAGACGATCAATGCCGGGGTCGAAAGGCTAGAGTCTGCCCGGAGCAGAATCCGGGCGGAGGAGAATGACAGGATACAACAGGCACTGGCTCGGGCAAGGGGAGAAGATAACCTGATTGATGGTCGATAGGATGGATAACATCCCGTTTCCTTTTTATATAACTGATGATTCGCGTGGACAATAGTTTGGTATAAATTTCTTGGCGACGGAGTTTGGCGTCTTGGTATAAAGTCCTATATCAGTGCAACTCAGATTGATCACAATCCACAAGAAGACATACTTTTAGCACAGCCTGTTCTTTTGGCTTCGGAATCTGGGTCCGCGCAATGATATCTAGATCATACAAGCCTTCTCTTGGCGATCCCTACAAAGCACAAGTATGCTGAGATATCAGGTGACTTGGCTTTACGGTCGGTTCAAGCCAGCAGGCTATTCTTGCAGCAAGCAATAGTACTTAACACAAGATGCGGGTTAATTGATCGACGTGCCTAATGGGTCAAAGGATTCAGTCTCACAATCCACATTTGACCCTGACACGCGTCTCGTCCTGCAGCGCATTACAGCCGGCAACAGATCCCGATAGAATGCCGATGGAAGAATGTCATTTGCAATGCCTGCTCATCTCGTTCGAAAACCACTTCACTGCCACAATCATCAGTCGAGATGCCAAGGGTCGTTGCGGAAGTATAAGGAAGCTGTAATTTCAAAGCAACTCCACAGTATATAGTCATCGGATAACTGTCAAATTTTAACAGTAGTTGAGTAAAAAAGCCTTTGACAGAATGCCGACAAATATGATGTCTGTCGGGACCGAAAATAAGTAGAGCTTGGCCAACTTTTAACCTTGAAACCTTACTTTCTAGGTCGTCTTCCGTACCCACCCGGGCCAAATCTGGGGTAGATCGACAGGCGACATAGGGTATGGTAGTGTATGTTGAATTAAGGTGGTCTTTGGGGTGGTAAAATGGACCGACAAGCAGGGAAGACTGCATTTGTTTCTTCTCCAAGGCCCGACGTCCAATCGTATACTTGTTGATCTGCACACTGATCGGTACGTAGTGCTCTCAGTGAATCAACTGGTCGCAGCCAGCCCGCCAGCGGGTTTCCGCCTTATCGGTAAGTAGAAGCCTGTTTCTCTCCCTAGTGCAATGTGCACTGGTGAGGTGGCTTGTTGGAATTGGAAGGATTCCAACGTTCTGGAGGTCATCATCTGTCTCGGCTCGTATTGCTCCAACCGCCTGCATAGAGACAGACAGCCAGCAGCCAGCCATGACGAGATCTACAATACGGGATTGTTGCGGTGCGGTGACACGGCCGACGACTGCGCCTCGCTGTTTCATTGCTTTGGGCGCTAGAACGCGATCCGAAAGTGATTTGGGTGACCCGGACAGTTCCCCCAGGCCCCCAAACTCCGACAGAACCTAATCCTTCTTCAGGGGACTGGCGACTGGGGTGATAGGGATGAATGGCCTAAAAGGTTGTCGCCTCTCACGTGGTTGGGCGACACCCTCAGGTTCATCTCGCCTAAAGGTAACATTTATTTTAGCTTTGGTACCGGATCGGGGGATCGAGCTGGTTGGGGTAATCTGCCAGGTGCTGCTTGCTAGGTTACTTCCTGCTACCTACTTCGTACTTCCTGCTTGTTGGCCTGCTTATCCGGCGGACAAATACACCAAGTCATTTCATCAACTACAACATCTTCGCAACCCTCTGGGCGTCCTTCGTTTTGTGCATTTCTGCGCAGCTCGCACATCTCGCCAAATTGCCAGGACAGAGAAGGACGGACGGCCTACGAGCTAGCTGTTCGGTCTGTATCCTGTGTCATTCGCTTTGACAGGACAGGACGGGCACCGTGACGCCCCCCTCCGGCTCCGACACAAACTCGCGCCACCCGACCCAATCGACCGGACTGGGCGCCTCTCCATTTACGGTTTGCTACCGACTGAATTGACTTCCTTCTTCCTTTCTTCTTTTTTGCGCCATTGCAGTCATCGCTGCCTCCTCTCGTTCTCACCATCATAAATAGCGGCCCGGTACGATATCTCATGCGATCCGGGTCTACCTGATCATACGCTTCGTCGCAACTTTTGCGCATCCCCAGATCGCAGCAGGGTTTGGCCTGCCGAACGCCCCATCCGGGCCCATATACAACACACCCACCTACGCCATCACTACCTACCTAAAACCTCGAGACCTCAACCGCCAACATGAGGTTCCCGACGAGAGCATTCGCGCTCCCTCTCTTCGGTGCCCTTGTCGCCGGCGAAAATGTCTTGCAAACAACTTCTCTCAACACATGCCAGTCCAGCAGCAAATTCTCGGCTACTAAATTCGATGTCGTCTTCACGCCCAACAACAACAGTGTCTCGGTCAACATGGTGGCGACCTCGTCTATACAGGACAGTGTGATTTTCGATTTTGCAGTCTCGGCCTACGGCTACCAAATCATTCGCCAAACCATCAATCCTTGCGACACAAGTCTTGCTGGATTCTGTCCTATGCAGCCTGGAGACACTGATGTTCCTTTCATCTTGCAGGTGTCCCCGAGTGCGACCAAGCAAATCCCGTCGCTGGCTTACACCTTTCCGGACCTAGATGCTACTGTCAAGGTATTCATCAACTCCACCACATCTCCCGGCACCAGCTTGGCCTGTCTCGAAGCTCGCATTTCCAACTCCAAGACTGTCGATCTTGATGGTGTTAAGTGGTCGTCCGCCCTTGTCATCGGCCTTTTGCTCGTCTCTAGTGCCGTCATCAGTTTCCTAGGGCATGCAAATGCGGCATCACACATTGCCGCCAACGCCGTTTCCCTGTGTGGTTATTTCCAGGCTCAAGCCATAATCGGCTTGACTGGAGTATCGTTACCACCTTCAGTACAGGCCTGGACACAGGACTTCCAATGGAGCATGGGTATCATCAGAGTGTCATTCCTGTAGGTCGAGATGGAGTCCCTCAGTTTAATTTTTGTAGAAGGAAATGCTCACATGAACATGACAGGCAAACGATCTTCACCTGGTATCAGAGAGCGACGGGAGGAACTCCTTCGCAGCTCTTTACTACGCTCGAAACAATCTCAGTCCAGGTTAGTAAGCGGTCGCTCCAGCAAGCGCTCGGTCTTGCAAAACGCGCCATCGCCATGATGCCCGAGCGCGTCACAAATATTGTCAAGAGAGGAAACATCAAGAACGACTCTGGAAGCTACGTTGTTACCGGCATACAGCGGGTAGCCTACAGGGCCGAGATCGAGTCGACCAACCTCTTTCTCACCGGCTTCTTCTTCTTCTGTATCACTCTGGTCTTCACGGCCATTTTCGTTGCTCTCGCCAAGGTGTTCTGTGACCTTCTAGTCAAGTTCAAAATCGTCACGGATGACAGGCTGAACGAGTTCCGCGGTGGCTGGCGGGTGCTGCTCAAGGGAGTGCTCTACCGTATCACCATGATGGGATACCCTGCCATTACTATTCTATGCCTCTGGGAGTTTACACAAAATGACTCTCCGGCGGAAATGGTGCTGGCAGTCTTTTTTCTGTGAGTCGCCACCTGGCATCACCCCTTTTTCTGCATTGTGATTTTACATACACGACCCATCGTCGGGATGCTGCCACTCTCATGTACTAATATATCACAGTCTCTACACCACCGCGGCTTTGATTTGGGCTGGATGGAAAGTCATTCAAATCGCACGCAGGTCCACCCAGCTTCACAAGACGCCCGCATACGTTCTTTTCTCCGACCCTCGCGCCTTGAACAAGTGGGGATTTCTCTACATCCAGTTCAGGGCCTCGGCTTATTATTTCATTCTCCCGCTCATCGGATATCACTTTGTCAAGGCCTTATTCATTGGCCTTGGCCAGCATGCCGGCATTGCTCAGGCCATCGGACTCATCATCATTGAGGCGGGCGTCCTCATCGCTGCCAGTGTTATGCGACCCTGGATGGACAAGAAGCTCAACAGTTTCAACATTACGATTGCAGTCGTCAACTTTTTGAATGCAATCTGTCTTCTCATCTTCACTGATATCTTTGACCAGGTAAGTTTGATCCATAATCCGACTTCATGTCGGAGTTACAATGGGCTTGTGCTAACATGAACCAGCCGGCAATTGTCAATGGTGTGGTTGGAGTTGTTCTTTGGCTTTTGAATGCCATCACGACCCTTGTGCTTTTGATTTTCTGTATTGTCACGACGGCATTTGTCTTCTTCCGCGAGAACCCTGATGGACGCTACCAGTTCATGAGTGATGAGAGAGCCTCTTTTATGAAGTCATCACACTCGTTATCGGCCACGGATCAGCTCGACGCACTCGCCAGCACTGCACGTGGAGAGAAGAACCAAAGGCTGGACCTTGACGAAGGCGAAGATGAGCCCGAGGTCGCTCATTCTCTCGGTCGTCGCCCCGGATCGATGCGACCATCGACGGCTGGCTCAAGCTCGTGGAGGGGTTCGCGCGAACGCATCGGCCCGGCCGGCTTCGCTGCCTCCACCGAGCCTCTTCGACACAGCCCACTACACACTGCCAGCGGAAGAAACTCGCCTGCAAAGCAAGGTGGAATGAACGCTCTCCCGACCGTCGGAGATGCCGCTGCTTCACGCGCTCAGCACAACTCAAGTCCCTGGCAAAGAGGGGCGGGTTATGACCATGCATAATAAATCAAGTAATGTCTAACAAAATAAGAAAAAAAAACCGAAAAAGAATATGCCCGCCTACTGGCCGGTTGGGATTGGAGTTGACATAGCGAAGCCCTCCTCGGCAGAATCGGAGGCAGTTTCATGACATGGATAGGGACGGCGTATAAGTCGCAGCAGGACATTTTGACCCGACATAGAGCTTGTGACACTTGTTTTTGGGATACACAACCCAGAAACCCTTATTCTTTATAGAGCTAGGTAATGACTTAATTGTTCAATGATCAAACACACCTTTTGTATCGATCATTCGTTGACCCCTGCGGACTAGCCATGCCGTTACAAACGAAGACTAGGAACGGAGACTATAAACGTACTTCGTAGATGCAAACAATATGTAAAGGCAGACAATATAATACGGTGGTCTTTATACACCCGTCTTCATTGTAGATTGGTTTCCTGACCACAGTCAGATGGTCCCATTCACCCTTCCTAGCTTGCCAGTTAAATCCGGCATCCTAGTCAATTAGTGACGGTCCCAAAAGAAAACGTCTAATCCTGGATGACAGCTCGGATCCTTCCTTGATTGGCTGAAATCCTTGCAGGGAGTAGGTTATATTTCAAAGCCTTTTGCCTTGCTTGCCGTTGGCAAGGAGGTGAAAATAAGAACAAATCTATACCCCTTGGGTCTAGATGGGGAGCCGGCTATGGCCGGGTGTAAGGCTTAAGACTTCGGAGCTCGGGCGAGCACAGGAGAGTGGGGATTGGTGACGACGAATGTCTACAATTACTCAGGCATGATGAAAAAAGTAACTTCAAGTAAATTCAGGAAGGTCCCAGGAACTGGTGATCAACGCGGCAGTCGAGGCAGTGACTGAATCGACTAGGTTGGGTTAGCATCAATGCTCAACAAAGGACGTGTGGCCATGCTCGTAAATCCGAGCCTCGCCGAGATTTCGGAGGGTCGACGCTAGTATTGCCTTACCAAGTTCAACCACAGATTCCCATGTGGTATACACGTTCGTCTCGACCTCTTTTTGAGAGGCTGCGGCCCAGGGCGGACAGCCTAATCAAGTACCGGGACGCGACAAGGGGTACGTATGGCTGTATCCTCTATAGACCGCGATCTGCAACACTATACGGAGCAACGGCAAACATACCTAGGTCCTTGGCGAACTTAGGAGGCAGGTTCATCCAAGACTGGGGAAACGAAACGACTTCAAAAGCGTCCTGATCGCCGCCGAGAATGTTTCCATGAGGGTTAATCATCTTTGTAGAATAGCCCTTCATTCTTTGTACATATATCATTCCCTATTTTGGGAAACACCATTCAACAATGGGTTACCTTCGAAACTCCGGAATCATCCCGGCGTCAGTCCTCGGACTGCTCGCCCCGGTGACTCAAGCAGCACTCTACGATAGTGTTCTGCAGACGCCCAATGGCCCTGTTCAAGGCTATCCGGCCTTCAACAGCAGCCCGGCGAACATGAACCTCACGCACTGGAAGGACGTTACGGTCTGGAAGGGCATCCCGTTCGGCGCCGACACTTCGGGCGAGAACCGCTTCCGGGCGCCGCAACCGAGGGCCCCGTGGAACACCACCTTTGACGCAAAGGACTACGGCCTGGCCTGTGTGGCCTCGGGCACCACCTACGCCGACATTGGCGAGGACTGCTTGAACGTCAACATCTGGAGCGCGGCCAACTCGACCAGCGACAAGCTGCCCGTCGTCATGTGGAGCTACCCTGCCGGCGGTTCCAACGCCGACCCTCGCTTCGACGGCGCCGGCATGGCGGACAAGGGCGTCGTCTTTGTCAACTACAACTACCGCACCGGCGCGACCGGCTGGCTCGTCACCCCCGAGCTGACCGAGGAGAACTTGGCGACCATTGGCGTCAACAGCTCCGGCAACTACGGCATGCTGGACCAGTTCGCCGCTGTCCAGTGGATCCGCGACAACATTGCCTCCTTTGGTGGTGACCCGGACCGCATCACCGTCTCGGGCCAGTCCGCCGGTTCCGCCGCCACGTACCACATCCTCAACAGCGACCTGACCAAGGGCAAGATCGTCGGCGCCATCATCCAGAGCGGCGTCCGCGACCCCCACGACCCGCTCGCCACCAGCCTGGCCGAGGGCTACCAGACCTACGACGTCTCGCTCAACTACAGCTTGAGCTTCATGGAGTCGGTCAACTGCACCGACATTGCCTGTATGCGCGCCCTGCCCTGGGACACCCTCGACAACACGGCCATGCCCGGCTCGACGGGCCCCGCCTTCAAGGGCACCCTCGACTACTACGCCATGCCCGACACGTACCTCAACACGCTGGAGCAGGGCCTGGGCAGCGACGTGCCCGTCATGACGGGCAACACCAAGGACGAGAGCGGCGCCTCGTACGGCCTCAACATCACGCTGGCGACGTACGAGGACGACGTCAACTCGACGTACTCGGGCGAGTTCGTGTCCCGCTTCCTGAGCGCGTACGCGGCCAACGACTCGGCGACGGCCTCCGCCGCCGAGAACGCCCAGTTCACCGACCGGTCCAAGGTGGGCACGCAGAACTGGGCGAGCTACTGGCTCAACAGCAACAAGACCAGCCCCGTCTGGACCTGGCTCTGGACGCACGCGCCCCCCGGACAGGACGCCGGCGCCGCGCACATGACGGAGATCCAGTACACGCAGAACAACCTGTACAACGTCTACTACGGGCAGTGGGAGGCCGACGACTACCAGATCGCGGCCACGATGAACGGCTACTGGGTCAACTTCATCAAGACGGGCAACCCCAACGGCGACGGCCTGCCGACCTGGGACAGCGCCGTCGCCAACGGCACCGTCACCATGGAGCTCGGCGACGGCTGGGGTCAGATCCCCATCGCCGACGATGAGCAGATCAGCTTGTTCGCCGACTGGTTCCCGACGCTGAGCGCTGTTTAGATGGCTGGGATCATGCGAAAAGTTTTTGCGTTTCCTTTCTTTCCCTGGCCTAGGTGTGATGCTGTGGCTGTTTTTCAAGGTTGCGAGTATAGTTTAGCAAGTCTCGTATCCAGTAAAACGGCGGTATATAAACTTATCAGTCGCGGTTTGCATAAATAAAGAACAAATGAAACATCCAAACAACTCAGATTTATGCAATATGTTCATATCAGTGATTGACCTGTGGTATAACTCGTATAAACAGAAGATCAAATGAAAAGAATTTCGAGATGTCGAGTTCATTTCTTCGGGGTATTGGTGTAAACCTGTAAACGTAGTACGTGAGTGAAGTCAACCAGACAGTAACATGTTCGTGTGGTACCATTGTACTCAGGTGTGTGTACCCACTAAGCTAACCGCCAGAAAGCGGCGGCCCCCCACCAAATTTGTCCCCCCTGGCACCTCCATCCGTCGCTTATCGATAAGAATTTTCCTGTCCCGTCCGACATGCAGTAAATCAATCTTGGGAAACCGCCGGAACAGCACCTTTTGTCTGCCCAAAACCACACAACAGACCACGAAACCCGCCACACAATGTCGTCGCTTCGTAACGCGGTGAACCGCCGCGTTCACAGGGAGCGCGCGCAGCCCCAGGAGAGAGCGCGCTTCGGCCTCCTCGAGAAGGCAAAGGTAAGCGCCGAGTTTCCCATCATCTTTCAGCGGCCGGCTTCCATTCGCGACATGCCTCTCAATCAAGACCACAGCAGCTGACCATTGATTGCTTCGCTCGCGGAATAGGACCGGAAACTCCGAGAGCAGGACCACAACCGCAAGAAGAAGACGCTTAAGGCGCTGCGGGCCAAGGCGTCGGAGCGCAACGAGGATGAGTTCTTCTTCGGCATGCTGTCGCGGCAGGGGCCGCAGGGCGTGCTGTCGAAAGGCAAGCGCTGGAACGGCACCGTCGACGGCGACCGCGGCAACCGCGCCATGGGCGTCGACGAGGTCCGCCTGCTCAAGACCCAGGACGTCGGCTACGTCCGCACCGTCCGCAACACGGCCGCCAAGGACGTCCGGCAGCTCGAGGAGCGCGTCGTCGGCCTGGGCGGGAGCCTCGACGTCAAGGTCGTCGATACCAACGCGGGCGATATGGACGAAGACGACGACGACGACGACTGGCTCGACGACGAGGGCCCCGCTAGGAAGAAGCCCAAGAAGATCGTCTTCGCCGACGGCGCCGAGGAGAGGGAGGACAGGATAGCCGGTGCGCTCGAAGACGGAGATGACGATGAAGATGACGACGATATAAGCCTAGATGGCGAGGACGCCGGCAAGAAGACGGACTCGGAAAAGGCACGAGCCGAGCAGCGGGAGAGGCTATTGTTGAAGCTCCAAAGGCGCCTGGCCATGGCCCGGAAGAGGCTCAAAGTCCTGTCCACGGCCGAGAGCGAGCTGGAGATGCAGAGGGCCAAGATGGCCAAGACACAAACGTCCTCCAATGGCGTCACCAAGACGGGCAAAAAGTTCAAGGTCCGCGAGAGAAAGCGGTAGAGAACGAGAAAAGAAGAAGAAAAGATATTGCAGTCACGACAAGCCGGGGACAATGACAATAGATGTTTGCGTGACCATCGACTACGAGACGTTTGAGATACCCATGGAATATATTCAGAAGAATTTACAACCTGATCGTTCCCGGCCAAGTATGCTAAGATGACAAGAATTGTTTTTTTGCCGCAGTCGGGCCAAGAGCCCGACGACAAAAAGAGACACAGAGATATGTACGCGAAACTGCCGAAAAAATGTCGCCCGTGGGCGATTATATCCTCATCTACGCCGAGATCCCATCTAGTTCCGAAGTTTCATTCCAGCTCCTCCAAATCCAGAAATTCCAAGATCATTACCTCATTACCGCCGCCGCACGACGTCTCATAGCTTTTCACTCGTCAGACATTTGCTCAGCCCCGCCACGATAGCGACGAGAGCCTTGAAGGCAATCGTCAGCACCCATATGAAGCACTTGAAGGCAAAGGTGATGACTTTGATCACCGTCCGCGTGGTGCCCGGCAGCTTGTCCTTGTCCTTGACGTCGAGGTGCTTGCCGAGGCTGCTGGTCTGGCTCTCGAGATCCAGCTCCAGCTCCTCGAGCTTGCCGCGCCTCTTCTTCTTGGACGACTTGCCCTTGCCGTTGCCGTCCTTGTTGTGGCTGCCGCCCGTGAGCTTGGAGGCCAGGCTGGTGCGGCTCTCCCGGCCCGAGGACTCGCGCAGGTGCGCCGGCGGGGGCGGGAGCATCATGGGCGGCGGCTCAAACGTCTCCGTCGGGTGGTTCTTCTCGTCCAGGTTGGCGACGACGAGGAGCGCCGTGACGGCCACGTCGAGGATGTAGTGCGCCTCGATGCGGCCGGCGACGAGCGTGTCCAGCTCCATCCAGCCCTCGCCGGTGCCGTCGCGCGTCAACTTGGCCAGGTGCTGCGGCGACTCAATGTGCTCGAGGGTGTACTCGGTCCGGCTCCAGGCCTGGTTGCGCTCGACGGTGATGCAGAAGGGCGTCGCCAGGGCCGGGTGCACCAGGAAGTAGTTCTGGCTGTCCTCGTCCCAGACGAGGCGGGCGCACTCCCTCTCGGCCGTCATGACGGCTTGGATGTCGCCCGGCTTATCCAGGGCCATCTTGGTCGCCGCGCAGGGGTAGAGCAGGGCGACGAGGCCGTCCTCGGGTGGCAACCTTCTCGATTCCTCCTCCAAAGTCGTTGTGATGGCCTCGTGCCATGTCTTTGACTTTTCCGGTTCTCGGAGAGCGGCTAGTATACCCTGCGGTCTGGCATCCGCCATGGGATCCCTCTCCTTGAAGGTTTTGTTGGGATCATGGCGGCTCAATGTGATGTAAGCCGAGGCAGACGTTGGTACAATTCGCATATGGTAGAATGGCTGTGTCGTAGAAGAGAGGTAATATATAGGCGTGTCCTTCTCTGGCTCCAACTTCATACAAAAGTTTCTGCCGTCCGACGATGTCGCTTTCCACCCGTTGGCGGCTTTCCAGTAGTCACGCAGATCCTCCGTGGTGCTGACCGGCGGGATGACTGGTGGATCTTGGTGCCGCGGCGGCCATCTCTGGGCCGAGCCGGCACTCAATGGGCTCCTGAGAGGACTTCTCACAGGTGGACTCCGATTGTCTGTTCCCGCGGGCACATGCGACTGCCGGCTGATGACTTGTCGCGGTATATGGCTCGGGCTCGTTTGTGTCGGGAAATAGTCCTGGCGGTCAAACGGTAACGAGTGGTCGTACTGAGGAAAGATGGACCGGAAGCCAGCTGGTTCCTGTCGAGCAGATGAGTCTGGTACGTCGTCGAAGGGTCTTTTGGCAATCGAACTCCTGGAGCGAGCACTGTTGCCCCGGACCAGAGTGTTGGCTTCCGAGAACGCGGTGTCGGTCCGCACTGGCACATCGGACAAGACTACAGCATGATGTGTCGTGGCCAGCTCGCTGAACGGAGTGACATCCTGTTGGCTAAATGGGGTGACATCCTGTTGACTGAAGGGGGTGGCATATTGCGACGGGGAGCCATCTATCACGAATTGTGAAAGGTCTTCTGGCGTGCGTCTCCCGTGCCGCGGGGGAGTCATGTTATAGGCCTGATCTTCCTGCTCCTGGCCTTGAGGCGATGCTGCCCGCGGCCTCGGCGTCGTCTTCCTGGACGGCGGCTTCGAAGTGTTCGTGTTGGGAAACAGAGAGAAAGACCCTCCCGAGGGCCCAGCGACTGGAGACATATCGGCGTCGTGAAATTGTGGTAGTTGTCAGTCCGGTGTAACTGCTCTTTCCTCGAGCTTCTTTGGAAATGCCAACCCAAAATTCCCGTCACTTGTATTATTGACGACAGGCGAAGATGTCTGGTTTTCCAAAAATCGACCCTTTACCAAACCATTATTCTGCAATTAATTCAACGAGTAATGCAAAACGACACGAGAATCACAGATCCTCAACGCGGACAACAGAAAGCCAGGAATAGCTTTACCCAGACGACAGAAAAGTCGAGAACAGACCTCGAGTTTTCTTCGAGTGGACTGGGGGCGCGAGCGCAATGGGAAGTGTAGTAGTATATACATACCGTACATACAATACCCACATTCCACGGAGCCCAAAATATAACCTTACCTCTAGCACACACGCAGATTGACGCCAGGGTGAGTGATAATTCTACGTACCACCAGCTCCCAGCCCCAGAAATCGACGGTCCTCGCGCGCGCTGAGTGGTCGTTTCCTCTGGCATCTGCATCTGGCGGACATACTTACATGTAGAACAGAGAGAGGACAGACCAACCAGGGCGTTCTGCGCGCTCAGCGACGACTCGTGGTTGGTGGGAGGGGGAGAGGGGTGAAGAGAAAAAGAGTCGAGCCGACCAGGGGTATGGACGACGCTCTTGGCTCTTGGCTCCTCAACCGCCTGCATCACGCAAAAAAAAGGTCTGCACGAGGGCGTCCCTCGTTCTGACAGGTCAGCAACAACGGTGGAAAGAGACGCTGCCGGGCGTCCCATTGGCCGGCGCGACGAGAATAGCCGTCCTGTGCCTCTCGCCCATTGGGGCGGAGAGTCATGGATGCTGCATTCCTAGCCGTGCCTCTCTCTCTTGTGTTCTGTGTACTCAAGTACGATGCTGGAGTTCTGGAAGTGTGGTGGGAGGAGGGCGCGTAGAAGCGCTGTGACGCTGCCGCTGATTCGGTCGTTTAATCAGGGCCTCGCAGCGGTTGGTCGGCGACTTTGGCGTACCCCTGTTCGTTGGCGACGCTCCCGGCGGCAATCGACATGTCGTATGTGGAGCCCCTGGAAGAGACCACGGCAGCTCTTCTTTTTACAACGTTCTTCTCGAGTTGGGAGTTTTATTGCCGATCTTCACGACTGCGGTTTAGTCGCAAAAGCTTGTCTTCAGTCTTTGGTCTGGGGATTGAAATACAAGCTCGTGAGTCTCGTGGTCAAGAATGGAGAAAGGGATTATGTAAAGTTGCTTGATTTCCAATTCTTCTCTCGTCGGTAGAGTTACCGATCCCCAGTGGATACACTATGGAGGGCCTAGGTGCCACGGCTTAGCTTCAGCTAATTTGCGGAGTATAACCTCAGTTGTCATGATCGTCCAATTCGTACGACTGAAGAAATCATTAGCCGTTTGTTTGGCCATGACCGCGGATTTCTGGCTATCCTGCTCTATTCGTCAGGCTTTCGAAATTACACTCTTCAAATCGATCAATTGGCTTGCCCCATTTTCATCGTTGTTGAAGTTCATCTTCCATCCATATTCTAGAAAAGGCAACAGTCCCACTCACCTCTTATAATCTAAGCGCTGAAGGAAAGGCATGATCATTTGTGTCAGCAGACAACCCCGGCAAATGACGTTTGATCTAGCGATGCCAAGACTCTCATATCAGTATATTGATCCAAGAACAGCGTCTACCTCTCAAGCAATGTATATTGCAAAGGACTGTCGAAGATCTCTGTTCAGTAGACATCATGGCTGACGACCGGTCTACCTTGTATCAGCAGCCGCCGACTATTGTAGCCGCATGACTGAATCGTATCTGGCGGAGTAGACTGAAGGAAAAGATAGCCAGATATCATTAATTCACTGCTGTAGCAGGTATTTCATGGTTGAGCAAAGTTCTGGACGTGTCCGAATGTGAGTGAGCTATAGGTGAGGGGCACTACATCGAAAGCCAACTCATTATATCTTAGAAATTGTAGACTGTTGTTGGAAGCAAAGTGTATCTCAGATATCAGTCAGTACTAAGTGCTATACAATTCGATGTCCTCACATTGAGGACACTGGAACACAAAAGCCGACATGCTATCTCATCACCGGCCTTGGCCAGACAAGCTACCATTGACCGATCGAGTTGAAGTGCGGAAGCCGATCAATCTGAAGCGTGCCACGGCAGGCAGTCGGACTTGGTTACTTGACCTGCGTTTACTTATAGGAATCAACACAAAGATCCCTAAGTCATGCGATGTATCGAACGATTCAATTCTTTGGACAGAGATTACGGATATAGACCAGTGTGCGGCAATTGGTCATTGACTATGCTAAGCCAAGTTCCGCTACGAGAAGATCGGATGTCCGATCTCCACTTTTCTCCGATCGCCGGCGCTCTCGTAGCATCACAGAAGTCATTACCTAGTCTGCACTGCACACACATATATGTCAGTCACGACTTGAGGTGCAATACGACACAGCTCACTTCAAGACTATAGCGCGAATATAGTCAAAATGGTACATGCCGTTGTCATTGGGTAAGACCTCTTGGGTCCGCTGGGCCGTGACTAGTTGCTAACGACGATTGTAGTGCTGGAGTCGTCGGCCTGAGCGCCGCCGTACGGTTGCAGGAGGATGGCCACCAGGTCACTGTAGTGGCTCGTGACTTTCCGGCTCCTTTCGAGACCATTGATTCCTTACTGCAAATCAATTATACTTCACCATGGGGAGGAGCGCACAACCGCTGGGTGCCGCCTACAAATCCGTACGAGGAGAAGGAGCACCAGATGTCGCTGATCACATTTGAACGAATGATGCAGCTGCAAAAGACCAACCCGGAAGCTGGTATCACGCCGATGCCTGGTATCGAATATCTCGAGGCGCCAGGTCCAGCCTATACAAGTCTTACCGAGGCCAAGGCAAGTAGTCTAGGACTAGCTGGGTTCCGACTGCTCAAGCCAGAAGAATTCCCTGACACGCAAGTCAAGATGGGATTCACATACGACACTTGGTGTGTGAATCCTATGGTATATTGCAGTTTCCTGCTCAGGAAAGTCTCGATGCGGGGCGGCAAGGTGCTGAAGCGTGAGCTACGAGACCCGGCCGAGTTGTTCTCGCTGAGAGAGCTCGGCCGTGTTGATGTGGTAGTCAACTGTTCAGGAAACGGCTTTCAAGATGAGAACGTTTTCATTACGCGCGGTGAGTTGAATGCTTGACCCAGACTTGATGATATCACGAGACGGAAATGCTGAGACAGCAGATGCAGGCCAGACTTGCCTGGTCGCCAATTACTGTCCTGCAACAGTGACGCGGCAAAATGCCGACGGCTCCTGGACTTTCTCAGTGCCCCGAAACTTTGAGGGAGGTACAATCATTGGAGGCACAAAAGAACCCAACAACTGGGACTCTAAGCCGTCCATGGAAGTACGGAAGTCGCTCCTCGACAAGTTCGCCGCTACGTACCCTGCCATCCTCGGCAAAGACGGCAAAATGACTGTCATCAAAGATATCGTGGGAAGGCGTCCAACGAGAAAGGGCGGTATGCGCTTGGAGCGGGAGAAGACACAAGATGGGAAGAGCATCATACACGCCTATGGGCTGGGAGGCAGAGGCTACGAGCTGAGCTGGGGTGTTGCCGAAGGAGTCAGCAACTTGCTCAAGGAGCAGCTCCAGTCAGCAAAGAGTGTTGCAAAGCTCTAAGCTAGGCTGTGTGATATTTTATAGCAATTTCCATCGCATCATGCTATCATTGCTTCAGGCGACTCGAGCAAGTTGAGTGGAAGAGCCATGAAGAATGTTGTATGCCTATCGATACTGGAAACTTCAAAAACGTAGATTACGTCAATGCAGTCCATAGTGCTTTCCCAATGGCGAGGTCCTTCCCTCCGAAAATCAACCTTGTGGATGCTTGTGTAAGGAGAGAGACCCAAGGATCGTGCTTTCCTCCGATTCTCTCGTGTCTCCAGACTTACCAAGTCATCCGTCTCGAGAACATCTGAGCTACTCGAACTACACCTTTCACAACGCAACTCACTTCATCAACAAGCCACTCTTTGGATTTCTTCACTCCCAAGACCTTTCTGTTTGCCACTACAGATCCAACACTCTTCACAGTCCTTGTCATTCCGATCAATCAATCAAACCGTCTTCACACAGCCACACGTCAAGATGCAGATGTTCACCAAGGTCGCTTTCGCCCTGCTCAGCTCGGCTGCAGTCTTGGCAAGCCCCTATCTCGAGTTCTGCAGCCTCCTCGACGTGCAGACTGTCGGCACTGCGGGTGTTGTCATCCAGGCTTCCTGTGGTGGCCAATGCGAGCAGCTCAACATTGTTCCATGCTTTGCCAACTCCTATGGCACTGTCGTTCCCGCAGGTCTCACGTATGCTTCCCCGCCTCTCTTCACCACTTCGGACGACCCTGCTTGAGTTGTGTGCTGATTCCTTTTTTCATCTCCAGCAACGGCAACTTCAACGAGACTTGTCGAGATTGCTCTCTTGGCACCGTCAAGAATGACACTGAAAACTATGGCGTCATGTCGTGTATCTGTTCCAGCGGCGCACCTGATGTCCTTGTCAACACACACTTCCAGACTGGTGAGCATATCCGACCTCAGAAATCTTTCATTGCAAGAAGTGTTCTGACCTCTTCCATAGCCGAGACTATCCGATATGAGACCTCTTTGGGAATGACCTGTCCCTACGGCAACCACTCGGCGATTCGATCTGTGCAGTGCGGAGCCGCCACAATCAAGCATTCACCTGTCTTGGCCAACTCACGTGGTCGAAAGGTTCGTCGATCCATGCGAAGCACACAACTCTGGAAGCCTTAGATGCGCTTCAACAACAGCCAAGCCACCGGAATACTCGAGTAGTCCATGAAGAGCAACCTCTGCCCAAGTCGGCTTCTTTGGTTCACAGCATTACCAGTTTTGGAATCTTATCATACCTAAGACAGATTTACTACTTTGGGGGTCAAGTCTATGAAATTTGGAGTCTATGAGAAGGGAGTATCATGGTAGATTAGAGTGGAACAGAGATATGTACGTACCACGGGGAGGCGGCACATTGGCTCACACGTTTCTGTACCCTTTGAGCACCTATTTTGGCAGTCTGAAGCGTAGACTAAACATGAATACACAGACCTTATTCCTGTTAATTAAAAATCAAGATCAAATGGCGACATGCTGTCATATGAATATGATGAGACTCGAGCACTCGGACTCCTCGTGGCTAGGATTGTGGACCACATCAGCCACGGCTTGAGGCTAGCTCGGGTTGTGCTTGCGAATAGTTGGCAGTGGTGGACCTCTTTGGTTTCATCTACTGACGTCCAAGACATATGCTATAATTCAGAGAGGCCTTGAAACATGTAGATCGTCGACTGACTAGCATATAGTCAATTCCTAAACCCCAGCATCGAGGTCGTCGCTTCTCATCCTCTAATGTCGACACGACCTGATATAATGTTATAGTCATTTTTAATGGCGCGATGTTCCGTGCGGCCCCAGAGACCGACATCTGCGCAAAATATGCAGGTGATATGATGCCCGAGAGCACGAGGGGAATCTGGAGATCGTTAGATTTGCATTGTGGATTCGGGCACGGGCGACGAGGGATCGATCTTGGAAGCCTACCAAGTATTCCGTGCCCAATTCCCCGATCGCTCACCGGGGCGCCTCTCGACTTCGCTGGAGCATTGACGGCATCTATGCTGGCAAACCATACTGGGACTGTGACGACCAGATCAGGAAGTGGAGCAAATCAATCATCACATCTCACTAACCGGGGTATGTTGCGTTTTGACCCCTGCCGAGGAGCTGACATTTGCCGATTACTACCTTGTTTGGTAAGCGTACTGTGAGGAGTGCATGCTATAACACACAAACGGACAGACGGTAATCCACAACGGCTGCTACTCCATCAGCCAATTTATGGTTTGGTCTTCCGAGCATACGCTTCAAAAACTTCCTAGGGCTCATGTTATCTATGGTCTCGACCTGGGCGACCACCAGGTATCATGCAGGTCCGAGGTGCCAGTATGGCGGTGGGCCGAGAAACACTCTTGCCCTGATTTCAGAAGGGCTCGGGAGTTGGTTATACGAAGTCGAGATCAATGCTCTAACTTTCATCTGGGCTTAGTATTGCAGATCACCGCGGTTTGCTCGCCGAGGCTTGGGCCATCCCTTGACTTACACATGCAAACACAAGATCGGAAACGGGGAAAAGAAAACACCAACGGTTTGCGATCCGATATCCTACAGAATCTGTCAACTCGTTTGTCATGGAAAGAATCATCCGGTTTCTTTTCCACTTGCCGACATCTACCTCGTGGGCTTGTCAGAGCGTTGAAGATTACAGACAATTGGTCAATAGGAAGTGCAGCCGGCCTGCGTTCCCGGTTTTTAGTCCTTGCATATTCAATTGTTGTATTGCAGGAGACAGGGACATGGGTACTTGTCATCTTTCATCTTCTTGCTTGCTCTGATTGCTTTTATCTTGTCCCCCTCGGGACTCCCCTCGATCTTTCACTGCCCATTTGGATCGTTGCCATACAGCTGGGATCGAGGCCCAATCAAGGGGTCAATTATTAGAGTCCGCGTGGTGGACCGCATCTACAAAGATCTGGGATCTCCCAGCACCCATCTCGCGAGCCGGAACCGAGAAGATCTTCTGGACTAGACGACCTGGAAGACATCACTCGTTCATCACCATCATGGCTTGGGGGAAGAGAGAAGACTATGGCCCTCTCGCGGTCTACACTACATGGACCATGTTTGTTGCCCTCACTGGTATGTATATTTGAAACTTCTACCTGTATACCTAGACTGTATACTGACTTATCTCCCTCTATAAAGTATTAATAGCACTTCGAATCTACTGTCGCTTGGCATACGGGTCCAAAGGAATCGTACGAGGCGTAGGCCTCGATGATATAATTACAATCGTTTGCTGGGTTCTCTTTCTCATCACTTGCGCGCTCATCACCGTCGACGTGAGCTATGGCGCGGGAAAACACGAATCGGTGCTGTCGGAAGAGGAGATCATGGAGGCGGCCTATTGGAACGTCATCACCAACGCGGTGGCCATATGGGTCTTCTCGCTGCCAAAGTTCGCCATAGTAGCTCTACTTCGGCGCATTCTCACATACGGCAAGAAGACGGCCATCATGTTTTGGGGTCTCGCCATCACGTCGCAGGCCCTCATCCTGGCGGTCTCCATCTGGTGGTTCCGGCAATGCACCCCCGTGGCGTACGGCTGGGACAAGAGCATCGCCGGCGGCTCCTGTGCCGATGTCAGTGTCTTGACCAATCTCGGATATTTCACGTCGGCGTACTCGGCCTTTCTTGACACGTTCTTTGCCCTCTATCCGATCCCTCTCATCATGCGCTTGAACCTGGGCCTCAAGAACCGCATCACCATATCGATCGCCATGAGCCTCAGTGCTTTGGCCTCCGCGGTATCTATATATAAGCTGGCCATCTTTGGTGAAATCTTTGCCCTGCTCCCGACAGATCCAACTTGTAAGTTCTTCGCTTTTGAACAGGAGCCAGGGGTTGTTTCTAATCTTGATATCAGACCCAAGCGCCTATCTCGACATCCTCGGCATGTCGGAGGGATTCATCCTCCTGGCTTCCGCATCGCTCCCGACCCTGGGCCCTCTCGTCCGCGCCATCCGCGGCAAGACGGTCAACGGCTCGCACGGCTTCGCCCGGGACTACTACTCCAAGGGCACGCGCGAGGCGTCGTCGGCGCGGCGCAATTCGTGGTCGCGACAGGTCAGCAACAATCACAACAACAACCATAAGCAGTTTGACGACGACATTGAGGCGATGCCGGCGCAGGTGGAGATGAGCAGCAGCCGGTACGAGGTCGACGAGATCCCGCTGGTCGAGGGTGGCGGCGGCGGCAAGAAGGCGAGCAAAAAGAAGTCGCTAAGGCTGGAGCCCATTGTCATACATAAGAATACCGAGATCGAGGTGCATTCGGAGCCGAGGACGCCCGACTCGCGGTCCGGGACGAGGCAGGATATTTATGCGAGGCGTTGAAAATGATTGTTTGTGTATACCCTCTTTAGTTCTTTTCTATATGTATGATATAATTTTACTTGCATGGATGCAAATATTTCCAAGAGACTAAGTCACCTGATATACCAACCATACGTCTTATGCTCTCGCTGTCGCGCTGTTGGGAAGGGAATAACTTGTGTCAATGCAAGACAGGAACTTGGCACTGGCTGGGTTTGATATATGCCTAAATGAGGAAATTGCCCTTCACAAAGCCATAATATGACCAATCAAGCATTGTGTTTTGCCCCCTTCCCCTCTCATGACCAAAACTCACCATAGTGTGCAGTTGCTTGTTCTATTGGCAGTCGCGCTGGGAATAGAAAGGCAACGATCGTGGTAGAAGGCTTCGAAGCCTTGCTTGAACGATTGCCAACGAACCTGCCTCGCCTGCCTGGAGGTTCTTGCTTCTTACAGATAAGTACCTAGGTAGGTATGCAGGCTGGTGTTATCCTGGCTGCACAGCCTCAGCGTGTACCGCGTGGACGAAATTTGTCCCCCCCATCTACCACGGGCGTATGCGGGGCTTGCAACACACGCAAACTCGCCAGCTTTGCAAAACTTACTGCATCGCAATCTACTGCTATTCTCATACTCAAATACTCAATTTCAAGGGTACATATAGTGGCATGATGAAGACATGCGCAACTCAATCTCTGATACCGGATTATCCGTTGTTCATGCTCCAGAGAAGGCCAACCAACTTCTTGAGTGAGTCGTCACGCCATGAGAATTCAGCCAATCTTTAGATGGAGACCTAATCTGAGATGACCAGCATCGTGATCGTTCATGGATTGCAAGGCCATCCTTTCAAGACATGGGCCAGCCACTCATCAGAACCCGTCTTCTGGCCGGCTGATCTAGCACCAAATGAGTGTCCCAGAGCCCGCATCATGGTTTACGGATACGACACCAAAGTCACAAAATACATGACTGGCCCGACAAACAAGAGTCATGTCCTTTCTCACGGGAAGGATCTCTTGTACGCACTGAACAGAGAAAGAACAATGTACCGGCCTCTGGTATTTCTTGCACATAGCCTTGGTGGAATCGTCGTCAAAGAGGTATTGCCAGCCTTGACTCTGATATTTTGTGCCTCTTGCTAATCAGGTTGATCTAGGCGCTTGCAGCATCTTCAGCTTCGTCAGATGCCGACCTCAAAAATGTCGTCGAATCCACAGCATCTGTCATTTTCCTAGGTACACCTCACCGTGGCAGTCCCGATCTTTCAGCATTGGGCACAAAAGCGAGATCAGTCTTGAGTATTGCTCGAATGGAAACGACATCTGTTCATTTAGACACGTTGGCGTTGAAGACCACCGATTTGGAACGTGCCCAAGAAGCTTTCTCCAGACTTTGGCAGAAATATGACTTTCGAGTCAAGACTTTCCAGGAAGGTCTCGGCTTAACAGGCATCCACCTGGGTGTTCTTGGCGACAAAGTCGTTCCAGATTACTCTTCCCTGCTTGGCGACCAGAGGGAACGAGCCGAGTCCATTCAAGCCAATCATATGGATATGTGCAGGTTTACAGGACCAGACGACCCGAACTACCGTAGAGTAGCTGGTGAACTACGCTCCGTGTATCTCGCCATCCAGGAATTACAGGAATCAAACATACGAAAGACTCATCTGAATGAAGGTTTACTGCGCAGAACCCTCGCACCACACGTCACATCTCTTGGAAGAAGAGACGAGAGTAGGAACGGGCACCGTGACAACGCGAATGCGAGCTTCGAAAGACTGAAGTTCCCTACGATGAATTCAAGGTACCGGGCTATACCGAAGCCGGCTGACGGCACTTGCTCTTGGTTGTTTAAACATGAGAAATATCAGGACTGGTTCCATGGCCGAAATTTGGATTTACACCGTGGCCTGCTCTTGCTTCAGGGCAAGCCTGGAGCAGGTAAGTCAGTCTTGATGAAAGAGGTGTACCGACAAGTATCACTAGGTCAAACCATATCGGACTACTCAACCGCAGCATTTTTCTTTCATGGCCAAGGCCAAGAGTTGGAGCATTCGCTTCTTGGTATGTTCAGGTCCCTGCTATATCAGATGCTCCCCTCACAACAAAGTCACTTTGATCGCTTCAAGAGGGTATGGAACGATGAATCTACTCCAATGCTAGAAGAAGACCCCGAAGAATTCTTTGAGTCGATTTTCTCCGGACCATTAAGCAAGCGTCTCTTCATCTTCATCGATGCCCTCGACGAGTGCGATTCCACACAATTCAGACGCGCAGCATACTTCTGGCGTGAAATTACTGAGAAGGCGCATTACTACAATGGAGCAAGACTGAATGTTCTTATATCTACTAGACACTACCCGCAGATTGGCCTCTCTCACTGCCCTGGGATCAGGGTAGACGAGCACAACAAGCGCGATGTTGGACGATACATAGAACAAAGGGCCAGACTTGTGGTCATCCCGGAGAAAGTACTTTCGAGACTGAAGTGTATCATTGTACGGAATTCCGGCGGCGTATTCTTGTGGGTTGTCTTGGCGATGGATAAAATGTTGGAGGGGTGGGATCAAGGGCAAAGCTTTGGCGCCTTAGTAGAGCACATGATGCGCTTGCCAAAAGAGCTGAACACGTTGTTCACCGATATTGTTGCGCCGGTCAACACCGAAACAGCGCATCTGACTATTCGGCTCTTCCAATGGGCTTCACTTGCAGTCAAGCCGCTCCGGATTCACGAATGGCACCACGTTCTGGCATTTATCAGACAACCGGTATTTGAATCATTGCAGGACTGGCGCTCCTCGGTTCATTATACTGATGACGACGAGCGACTCGAATCACAAATTAGAAATCTGTCGAGAGGTCTGCTCGAAGTAAGAGCCCTTCCTACTGTGAACAACGATGGCTCCGAGATGATGTCCGTTCGGGCCGGGGCAGGATCTTTGGACTTTTCGCATGGGGAGACGAGAGTGGTCGAGTTCATACACGAGTCTGTGCGTGAGTTCTTCCTCGAAGGCGAGGGGTTTCGGACTCTGGACTTTGATTCAAGAGGCAACCCCAAAGCAGATGGCCATCTCTTGATCATGGAGACATGTCTAGAATATCTAGACATTGTCGAACTTGACTCGTTGGTCGAGGCACGAGATCGATGGCAGCAGACTTCGCGTAGGCCCTTGGTTAATTCACAAGAAGACGAAGATCCCATCGGTGGGCGTACAAATCAAAATCGCACCAAGAGAGAATATGCCGCCCATGCTTTAAGATATTCTCATCAAAGCCTCGGAAAGTTTCGTGAGGAAGAACAGAAGAGCGCATCTCCAGTGCCTCATCGACCTTCCTCCGCGCGCAGAAGATCGGTCAAGCGCAGTCCAGAGGATGATCTTGTTCTCGACCTGTCCAGAGAACTACCTGTGTCCAATACCGGAATCGACATCGATCGTTGGATTGCCACGAGCCAATTCGTCTCAGGGCAAGTTGTCATGAACGAGTCGGCTCGTAACTCTTCAGCCCACCCTTCGACTGGTGCTCCGTCTACCCAACTTCTTGAAGACTATCCGGCGCTTCTCTCGTATGCAACACACATGTTCTTCACCCACGCTAGGCTTGCTCAGTCCGCAGGCGCAAATCCGCGTCCCATCATTGACCGCCTGCTGAACGAAGAAGGTTATCTCTGGACTCGCTGGTTGGCACTCAGCGAAGCAGCACATCCCGAGATTGAGCTCCACAACTTTGCCGCCTCGAATGGTCTCGACTCCTGGCTGCAACATATGGACGGTTACTTTCCAACCGATGAACTCGAGGACTGCCGTGAATATTGTCGGCAGTCCAAAAAGACGCGTCGCAGACTCGTCGATACTACGCCCCGGATCATGCTTCCCCCACTTCGCAGCCAATGGACTCACCGAGGTCCTCTCGACGACGGCATTGAAAGCTTTGGTTCTGCCAGTAGCCACAGCGGATCCGTCACAGTGGCAGGAAGCGATGATGGCAAACGCGATAACGGCAGGGGGTTTTCGGGAGAGGCCTGGTGACAGCCTGTTTAGAAGAACGTGAGGAGCGCTCAGGTTCAAGAACTGTTGAGCTTTTCTCGTCTAGATGAAGCCAAGTACGGCGCGGTTGAGACAATACGGATGATTGCCGAGCTTCCGATTTATAATAGATTGTGCAATCATTTACCAACACAATAT
The DNA here is from genome assembly GCA_022432395.1 of Pestalotiopsis sp. NC0098. Taxonomy (NCBI): domain Eukaryota; kingdom Fungi; phylum Ascomycota; class Sordariomycetes; order Amphisphaeriales; family Sporocadaceae; genus Pestalotiopsis; species Pestalotiopsis sp. NC0098. The sequence goes on along the minus strand of JAJKLJ010000003.1, from coordinate 4,951,945 downwards.
ATATGCGTGACCACTTCCATCATGTTTCTGGAGGGACCAATGAGTACAAACAGATGAGAAAAATCTTTATGGTACAACTAAGTGCGGTATCTGATACACTCTATGAACCGTGTGGTTTTCCGCTCCTCCCAGACGCAAGCCAAAAATCTATTAGACATCCACCACCTTAGAAGTTCCGGCTCATGTCGTTTCTAATTCTTTGGTAGTCGAGCAGACCCTCGATGCTTCCGACGGCGCTGATGGCGACGTCCTGGTCCCACAGCTTCTTGTTGGCAAACTCCATAACGTCCTTCTCGGTGATGCGGTCAATGGTGCGCTCAATCTCGGCAGGGTTCATGCGGCGGCCAGTGGTGATGAGCTGGCGACCAATGTCCTCGGCGACGGCGGATGTGCTGTCGAGGGACAGAAGTATCGAAGCCTTGAGCTGAGCCTTGGCGCGCTCGACCTCGGATTCCGTTACGCTCTGAGAAAGACGAGACCACTCGCGGAGGGTGAAGTGGACAAGGTCGTCGAGGCTGGTCAGCTTGTCGGAGACGAGGTAGATACCCCAGAGACTATAAAGTTAGCATTTTGTCCATGTCACTCTTGAGGTTTCGTTGGGACATACCCGGTGTCGCTGTAGCTGGTGGAAAAGCTCATGAAGCTGCTGGCAAGGTCGTTCTGGTGAACGAAGCCGCTGAGCTTGCTGCCCTGGTGGGGAGCGCTGCCCATGGCCTTGTCGTAGTTGCCGACAATAGCCTGAGTGACCAGAGCGGTGAAGTAGTCGTCATCGTTCCAGCTGACACCCTCGACGGCAATGGCGATGTGGGCGGCGGGGATGGTGTCGTCACGGACACGCAGGTCAGAACCGATGAAAGCGGGCTTCCTCTTGGATAGGAGGTATGCGGAGTTCTGGGGCGAGGTCATGGGGAGACCGGAGAAGTGCTTCTCGGCAAGGTCAACGAGCTGCTCGTGGGGGATGCCACCGGCACCGACGAGGACCATGCGGTCAGCAGTGTAGTTGGTCTTGATGTAGTTGGTCAGCTCGGTGCGGGTGATGTCGCGGATGTTCTCCTTGGGGCCGAGGATGGTGCGGCCCAGGGGCTGGTGCTGGTAGGCGGTAGCGTGGAGGTGGTCGAAGACGACCTCGTCGAGCTGCTTCTCAACCTCCTCGGACTCGCGCAGGATGACATCGCGTTCCCGCTCAATGGCCGAGGGCTCGAGCTTGGAGTTCTGGAGGATATCGGCAAGGATGTCGACGGATTGCGGGACATCGGCGTTGAATGCCCGGGAAAAGTAGACAGTGTTCTCGCGCTGCGTCTGTGTTAGTGATGGAACGATATCGCGGCCGGGGACTGGCGGTTCGATTTATCACGCACCGAGGTGTATGCGTTCAGGTGTCCACCCATGTTCTCAATCTCAAGCTCCAATTGCTGCTGCGTCCTCTTGGCCGTGCCCTATTAAATCGATCAGTCTCAATGCTCGGTGTCTCCGGAACGTCGCTGCGGTCTGTACCTTGAAAGCAAGGTGCTCTAGGAAGTGTGCAGTGCCGTTGGTCTCGTTGGTCTCGGATCGCGAACCGGAGTCGATCCATACTCCAACGGTGGAGGTCTGGGCCCATGGCGAGTACTCGGTAGCGATCTAGATGTCAAGTAAGGTCAGAAACAGTGTTTATTGATGGCGGGCGAGGCCAATTGGTCGGGACGGCGGGCTCACGGTCAGGCCATTCTTCAATGTTGTGGTCTGGGTCTTTGCGCCGGCAGGCGACGAGACGGGGGTAGCGAAGCCTCGCTTCAGGGAGCTCAGGGCAGGGGCAGCAGTTCTGCTGCGGATGCCCTGGGCGAGGTTCAGAGCGAGTCTCCTGGAGGCCATCGCGACGGGGGGGTGGGATGGGCGGTGGATAGGTCGAGAGATGAGTGGTTTGATGGGAGGTTCGTCACGATCTCGGCTTTTTTGGCTCTCAGCACGGCAGCAGAAAGCTTGCAGGCGAATTGGTGTCAGTGCACTGATCAAATTTGTGATGGCCTAAGAAACGAGGCAGATACCGCAATAAGCTGGACTTGCCGCAAGCCAATTGGCCCGAAGAATTTCTGCTCGGATGACGCCGGGTCTGGAATTGGTTGGGTCTCTCAAATGTGGCTGGCGAATCTGTGGCTGATGCGCTTTTGTACGCGCTAAAGATAGATGGGTGCGGGTCGGCGGAAGTTGAGAAAACATGCCGATCCAAGAGAAGAGACAGAGGAACAGAAAGACACAAGCTCGAACCACAATTCTTCCTGCACTCAAACGTCATCCAAAATATCCATCATGATTGGTGGTGAAACAGCTGTAAGTGCAGCTCGGGAAAGTGGTGCACCTGCCCCCCGATTCGAGGAGCAGACGGCAGCTGTGCAGAGTACTGGCTACGTAAGGTACTGACAATTGTATGTGTTGTAATAAGCTCAATTCACCAGCCAGATTGCATCCCCAGGTACTGCACCGCTTTTGGGCATTGATGTCTACATGTGTGGACTATACAGATCATGACCATTGATCAAACTTGAATTTAACCAGTTTACTCCTTCCTTTCCATTTACTTTTACGTTGCACGTGATCGACCCCATTGTTTACAATCATGAGTGACGAGGAATACGATTTCGAGAAGGAATTCCAGGCGGTCTTCATCCCGAAGCAGAAACCCCCACCTGAACCCATCGTCACTGGCGAGATGGGCGCAACAGTCTCGAGCTACCCGCCACTTGGGCAGGTGACGCAGCTGAAAAAAGGAGACATCAAATTCCTTGTTCTCATAGACGTCGACGAGGCAGATGTCAATGAGCCTTGGGAAGTTGCTATCTGGCATAATGCCGGAACGGGCGATTGGACCGAGACCGGCCTCTCTCGTGTCAGCGATGGAGTGACACCGACATCGTTGCAGAATAGTCAGCCCAAGAGCACCCGACTGTGCTTCAGCTCACCAATTTCCGTTCCGACCACACTCCATTTCACAATCAAGTTTCGGAGCTCTGCAGAGAAGGAATGGAGGTGGGTGAAAGACGAGCAGAGCATTGGTGACGGGACCATAATCATCAACTCGGAGACTTCAGCTGCTGGAGCTCCCACTGACTTCTCCAACGTCATCAAGAACTTCAATCCAGACTTGAAGGTCAAAACTCTTGTGAGCCAGTGTCCGGGGACTGAGCTCTGGTCCATCGAGGCGCCTATTGCCGCTGCAGATGGCGAGACTTCAGCGTATGCCGACTTCAGAATAGGTGTGCCCTGGGGAGGATTCCTGAGGTAAGTCAAGTCAGCCTATACGACTATGACTCCAATAGACTGAGCAAGCCCAGCTGGTTTTCGCTGGTGCGTATCTGGACTCCCTGGCTGGCTCCTCGGCATGGCAAGACAGAGTTCAGTCTGGATAAAGATGCCATCATGGTTGCCTTTCTCAGTCCTACTGGACGACATCTGGTCCTACTGGCTGTGAGTGGCATCAACGATATCAATGCCGTGATCCAGCATTCCGATTCCGGACAGCCTCTTCTTCATGTAAGTATTCTCCTACCAAGGAGCCCTACTGTGCTGACCATTGCAAGCTTCGGAATGACGGCGACAACGCGACTTCAGGTCTGGTGCTGGCTGCTACTGGCAACAATTTCGAAAGTGCTCTCGCGGCTGTCATGTATCAATCTAGGAATGTGGTGCAAGCAGCCAAGATAGCCAACCACGAGCTGGATGCCGAGCTCAAAGCCCTTCGAGATGGCGTCAAACCAGAATGGATGGAAAACTGGTATGATGGACTGGGCTATTGTAAGTCATGAATAACCATTTCGGCAACACGACTCGCTAACTAGACTGAAGGCACATGGAATGCCCTTGGCCAAGACTTGACAGACGAAAAGGTGTTTAATGCAGTGGATACACTAGCGGCAAACAACATCAATGTCACAAGTCTCATCATTGATGACAATTGGCAAGACATTGATTACACTCATGAGAGCCAGTTTCAGCGTGGATGGAAAAGCTTCGAGGCTGATCCCAAGAGTTTCCCTAAAGGCCTGAAGGAGACGGTCACCCAGATCCGGTCAAAGCACCCCAACATCCAGCACATTGCTGTGTGGCACGCACTACTTGGCTACTGGGGTGGCATCACCGCTGGCAGCAAGCTGGATGAGACCTACAAGACTGTACTGGTTGACAGAGAAGACGCCAAAAGGCGCAACCTGCCATTGGGAGGCCCCATGACCGTGGTTGCCAAAGAGGATGTGGCCAAGTTCTACGATGATTTCTATCGCTTTCTGGCCGATTGTGGTATCGATGGCGTCAAGACCGACGCTCAATTCATGATCGACACGATTGAATCAGCAAAGCATCGCCGCGAGTTGACCAACACTTACCTGGATGCATGGATGATTTCGTCCCTGCGCTACTTCAGCATCAAAGCAATTTCCTGCATGTCACAGACGCCGCATATCCTCTTCTATTCGCAGCTACCGCGCAACAGGCCTGCTGTTCTGGTACGAAACTCGGACGATTTCTTCCCAGCGATCCCCAAGTCGCACCCCTGGCACATTTGGGCCAATGCCCACAATAGCTTGCTCACGCAGCATCTCAACATACTTCCCGACTGGGATATGTTCCAGACAATTCACGACTACTCGGGCTTCCATGCCGCTGCTCGCTGCGTTAGTGGTGGCCCCATATACATCACGGACACACCAGGGCAACACAATCTAGACCTCATCAACCAGATGACGGGCCCGACTCCACGCGGGAAGACCGTGATTTTCCGCCCAAGTGTTCTCGGTCGTGCTCTCGACCAGTATGTTGGCTATGACGATGACACAATCCTCAAGGTTGGCTGTTATCATGGCCGAGCTGTTACTGGTACGCCTATACTGGGCGTATTTAACATCTCAGCACGACCATTGACCGAAGTCATTCCACTATCGCGTTTCTTCGGAGTCATTGCCTCCGTCAACTATGTCGTGCGCGCACACAGCAGTGGAAAACTCTCGCCCGTCATCAAACCAGATTCAGTTCGGGCACTCCTCCCTGTGTCACTCGAAGTCAGAGGCTACGATATCTTGTCAGCGTTTCCACTCACGCAGTTCGACAGCGAAAGCCTCGGAAGCGTAAACACTGCGAACCTTGGACTTGTTGGTAAGATGACAGGCGCTGCTGCCATCACCACAAGCGAGTACGAATGGCTGCCCGATGGCCGAGTTTTCCTCGACACGAGGCTCAAAGCACTCGGAGTTCTGGGTAAGTCGCTTCGAAAATTTCAATATCGAGGATGGAAAGGCGCTCGGAAACAACATGCTAATACTACCACAGGTGTTTACATTTCGGTGCTTCCCAAGTTGACCATAGATGACGATTTCATGGTTTCCATTCAAGGCCAAGCCATCCCACCTGATACAGTCTCAATAGACGAGTCGGATCCGCATGTCTTCCTGATTGATGTGGAGGCAGCATGGAAAGAGTTGGGTCTCAAGGCAGGATGGAGCAATGAGGTCGAAGTCAAGGTCTACTTTGCTATTGATCACTGAGGATATCGTCAATACGGCCCTGTGACTCTGGACAGATGATTGATATTAAGTACTGTAGTATAAAAAGTCATGACGAATTCTGTCCATGTCGGCGGCTATTATTCCAAGCACTTGCCTATTCCGTTGAAGTTGTATAACCTGTATTACAAATCGCATGGATGATTGGGGTTTAGCGACCACTTAAACCCTCTACCCCGCTGCTCAAAGTATTGATAACTCAAAGAAGTCTCGACACTCGTATCATCTTGAGCTATTGTCTTCCTCCTAATATCGCAAATCGTGCTTTTGTCAAGTAAATTATAGCCATGGCCCCAAGAATCTTTTTGTAAGCGTACAGTTACTGTCTTCTTTCCTGACGAGACGGCTAATTCCTTATAGGACCGGCGTAACAGGTAATCCACAGCCACATTGAAGCCACGAAAGATGAGTAGTCAGCTGAGATCGGTATAGGTTTTGTGGGAGGCGAGACTTTTTATCAGCTTTACTCGAAACATCCAGATTTCGAGTATACCCTCTTACTGCGCAATGAGGAAAGAGGCAAATTATTCCTGGACAAATATCCGCCCAAGGACAACATCCATTTGGTATACGGCAGCTTGGACTCGGAGGACGTCATTGAGAAGGCAGCAGCAGGTGCAGACATCGTCGTCCGTAAGTGGTACATTGATCACATGCTTGCTTACCAGAAATTGGCTTTAATCAGTCCACAGACACGGCGGACTCTGCAGACGATGAGCCCTCTGCCCGAGCCATCACAAAAGGCCTGAGCAGTAGCCACACGGCAGAAAAGCCGGGCTACTGGATTCACGTGTCGGGCACGATGCTCATCGCGGGCCTGGACAAATCCGAGGATGAACGATTCCGCATGGACACGCTGCACGACATTGACGACATCGTCCTGATCGCGGACGAGCTCCCGGACACGTGCCCGCACCGCCCGATCGACAAGATGGTCCTCGCCGCCAACGGGACCTCGTCCGGAGCCATCAGGACCCTCATCATATGCCCGCCGACCATCTACGGCCAGGGGCGCGGCCCCGTCAACCAGGGCAGCATGCAGGTGCCCGGCATGACGCGATTCACTCTCACGAACGGCTACGCGCCCATCCTGCCGCCGGGCACCGCGGAGTGGGACCACGTGCACGTCAGCGACCTGGGGGCCGCGCTGATGCTGGCCGCCGAGGCGGCGCTGGACCCGACCAAGAGCGGGAGCCCGGAGGTTTTTGGGCCACACGCGTACTACTTCCTCGAGAGCGGCGCGCACGTCTGGTCTGACATTGCGCGGTTCATCGCGGCCGAGGCCGAGAAGAAGGGGCTCCTGAAGGACGACACCAAGCCGCACGTCCGCGAGGTCACGGACAAGGAGGTCGGTCGGCCCAGCTGGGCGTTGCACTCGCACGGCATCGCCGCTCGGGCGAGGAAGTATCTCGGCTGGGAGCCCAAGGGCAAGAGTTTACGAGAGACTATCCCGGAGACGTTGGATATCGAGGCCGCTAAGTTGAAGAAATAGGTGATCTTCTGAATGATGGATTAAAGTCCGCAGGAGTTTTCGAGGCCTCTGGCCAACCAGCTGTATCAACTCATCATAGCAATATCAGTTTATGAGCAATATGCCGTGACTTCATGAAATTTCCAAAGGTTCACTGGTATATCTGTACCTTGAGGCATAGACCTGTTGTAAACATTCAAAGTTGAACACTGCGTGTCCAAACCTCCTATCCGCCTCCTGATTGAGGAGAATCGGAAGGTTACTGGACCCAACGCACCCTGAAAATCACATGGCTTTCAGACCGTATATGCAACATGAGGTCAGGGGTTGACTTCGGTTGAGGACGATGATTTGAGTTGATGCATCTCCCATTCACTAACTGCGCACCTGCTGATCTGATCGGTGTTTTAGCCTGCAGCGGCCGAGTGGGGGCCCTTATCGGGTGACTCTCAGAAGGGTCCCCGCTCGCCTTACTGAATGAATACCCTGGCCCTGGAGCCGCCAGAGAAAAGCTCGGGCAAACGTTTTGGCGGTAAAGGGCCATAGATCGGAACTGCGGCGCCACAAGGCCAAGACAAGACCTGCTGGGTTTGGCTGGCGCCAAAGAGCCTCTTGTGCAAACCTTGGAAACCAGACCCGTGCAACGGCCCATCACATGAGGCTCTTCTCTTGAAGCCCTCATCAACCCCCCTTCCGACCTCACGAATCTCACTCTCCTCACACAACCCCTTTGCGCACCACGGGCAGTCAACATGTTGCCCTCATCTGTGCGCCGGGTCGTGGTCGCGACGCCGCCGGCCTCGATCCTGTCCAACCTTGCGCCCACGGCCGCCCGCGCGACTGCCGCCTCGGCCATCTCCCTGCCATACAACCCCAGAAACCAGCAAAGGCGGCGGTACTCGTCCTCGAAACCTTCAAGTCCGAATGACTCTCCCAAGGGACTGCCGACCGGCCAGATGACGGCCTCGCCCGCTCAGTCCAAGTCCACCGAGAAGCGCAAGCGCAAGGCCAAGGACAACTCTGCGGCTGGCGTCGAGAAGCTGCCCAGCGTTCCCAGCACTCACCATGTGCCGCAGGACAGTACGTTGTTCCCAATCTAGCTGCTCTTTTTCTACGACAATCATGCTAACATTACTCTCCTACTGCAGCCGTCGCATTGTCTTCCTTCTTCTCCCTGCACCGGCCCATGTCCGTGACCCACGGCTTCCCCAAGGCTGTCAGCGACGAGAGCTTTGCTCAGATCTTTGCTCCCCGGAGCAAGAGCAGCAAGTTTAACGATGTCATGTCGACGCTGTCCAGGACGGTAGACGACCTCGAGCAGCCCATGCACGGGCTCTCCATCGCCAACGACGCCGCCGAGCACCCCCACGATAACATGCACAAGATCGAGGTCAGGCAATCGGACGGCTCCGAAGGCAGCATTCAGATCCAGCTCAACGCCATGTCTGGACAGTACTTGCCGTTCCGCCCTCCTCCTCTGCCCCAGCCCGTATCGAACGCGGCTGCCGAGACCGGAGCCCAAGAGGCCGCGGACGCTCAGCCCCAGACTCGCGTCTACAAGGCCATTTTCACCCTGGAGGAGACCACCGAGCCCAACGGCGAGGTCAGGATAATGGCACACAGCCCGACGCTGGTCGAGGAGAACACCACACCGCGATCCTTCCTCGAGCGCATGGCCCTGCGCCAGCTGCGCCGGGAAGAGGGCCGCGGCCGGGCCAACGACATGTACGCCATCAGCGTGAAGAGGCAAAGGAAGTTGAAGATGAAGAAGAAGAAGTACAAGAAGTTGATGAAGCGCACTCGTACCGAGCGCCGCAAGCTGGACAGAGTCTAAGGGAGTCAAACCACCCCTGTGTATTATCAGAAGAGGCAGGCAGATACGTTTGCCATCGCCGCCCAAATACTAGCATTTTGATTGGACCATCATACGGTGTACGGAGGGACGAAGGGTTTTCTCTGTCTTTTGTTTTTCTCCTTCTTTCCCACCCGGAAATCATGGCATGCGCACTGGTTTCTATTTGAGAACGGCCTATAGACTCGACGTACTTTCCAATCTACCTGCATTTGAAATCCATACACCATGTCTGTCTGTGCATCGTCTTCTGCATCATGTCTTATTCCAAATCAGCGAGAGATTTCACCGGCTGGTCGACCATCAGTCCGATGAGAGATAGTGCGACTTCGGCGGCGGACAGCACTGTTGTCTCGCCGGGGTTGTCATATACAGGAGCGACCTCGACGACATCTCCGCCGATGATGTTGATCCCACTAAGTCCGTCCAAGATGGTGAGCAACTCTCTCGAGGTCCAACCGCCCGGCTCGGCAGTGCCAGTGGCTAGGAAAGAAAAGAGATTAGCATGTTTATACTCATATACTTATCTATAAGAATCATTGCCGGACTTGGCCAGAACGTAAACATACCAGGAGCAAATGCGGGATCCAGCACGTCAATGTCCACGCTGACGTAGACTTTGGCATCGCCGACGCGCTCGCGGATCCGCGAGATGACGCCGGCCGTGCCCAGGACATCGAGTTCGCGGGCCGTGATGGCCTGGAACCCGCAGCGCAGGTCGTTGCGCATGTCGCCCTTACGGCGGGCCAAAGGCGCGCGGATGCCCGCGTGAAGGGAGGTGTTGGTTATGAGGCCCTGATAGAAGATGAGTATGAGCGAGAGAGATATAATGACCGGATGCCGGAGCAGGCAGAGTAAGGTCGATACTCGGGGGCGTACCTCTTCATGTGCAATATGTAAGAACGTGCCGTGGTTCAAGCCTCTGGAAGATTTAATTTCGTCAATATCTCGTGTGTTGTCTACATCTTGTCATAACTTACGCGTAATCTGAGATTCCACCGCCTGACACATTGTTAGTCACACTTTACTTCGTATACATCACATTGACTTATCATTGCCCTTTGAAAGACTCACCTAAGACCTTGGGATCCCACGTATCTTTTCCCCTCAGAAAGTCAGTCCACAGTTCCACACCCGCTCATGAGCGTTTCACCTCGCCGAGGAAACAAAACTCACCGATGTGGCTATCAAAGTGCACGACGGCCACCTGGCCCCACCGCTCCTTGACGGAGCGCAGGGCCGAGAGGGTCGTCGTGTGGTCGCCGCCGAGAGTGAGGATCCTTGGCGTTACGGAGGAGTTCCGGTCGGCGGCCGGGCGGCCCGATACTACTCGGTGCGCCTTGTCCAGCTGCTTGAGCGCGTACGCGTTGTCCAGCCAGACCAGCGGCGCATCGCCGCAGTCCGTGATGGTGGCCCAGGAGCGGAATGGGTTCTTGCCTGGAGGATCAAGGGTTTAGCTGGTGTGTTGGAGAAAAGGTGATCAAGATATCTTTATACGAGGGGAACAAATCAGGACCGGAGGGCATGGAGACAAAGAGGGCGGCGGCATGTATACCTGTATATGCACTATATCCCATGTCCGGGCTGATCCTCTGGCTTCCGATGCGGATGCCGGTAGGTCCGTAACGAGCACCCGGGCGTGCGGTGACGCCCTATATGTGAGTATTTGTTAGTATCAGAGCGGAAATATTAAGGATCACAGTCCTGAAAACATACGGTATCGAAAGGAGCTCCCAGGATAGCAATATCATAGGGCTTGTCCTTGGCCTCCTCATCCGAGATGCAGTTCAGGTACGGCAGGTTGGCGTACGTCTTGAGACCGCTGAATTGGCTCCCGCTGATAATGTCGACCTCCTCATGCTGCAGACCGGGCTGCATTGGCCTTTGGAGATACTCGTGCATGGCCCGCGGACCATTATCGGGCATCTGCCACGCCGATGCCGTCGACGGAAGGGAGCCGAAACCCAGCAGGGCCGGCAGGAGCAGCGGCCGATAGAACATGATTTAGCTCGTTATGTTAGTCCAGTTGCAGAGATGAGAGTCGAGCTTGGTGATGATACGAATGTTGGCCTTTGGGGTCCAATATATCCTATGAACAGATATACACAGTAGAAACAGTCATTGTGCCATGTCACACGGTTATCTCTATACTTTGGTACTGGTGCAGGGATCATGGCGACTAGCTCAACGTCATGAACTAGCAAGGGTTCGAGTATAGCCGTTGTGGTGGAGCTGGGGGTAGTTGAACTTTGGAGAGACATGATACCCGTATGTTTTATATGGCAGGATAATACTTGATCAAGGAAATCTTGAACTTGCAGAGATATCTTGAAATGTTCCTCCCTAAGGATTAATGCTAGCTATGAGTTCATGGATCAACTGAAATGCCTGAACCGTCCAACTTCTCATCTATACATTCCCTGGCGAATAGTAAACATACCACTTATAAATAAGAATAGGGATACAGTTGATGGATCAAAACGAATGGGCTGGACCGATGATCCGTAGCAAGCTCTGATTTATTTCCTGATAGTTATCGTGGAACAGGAAGGATTCAGTCATGCAAAAAGCACCTAGTCTGAACCGCGAGACGTCTCTCTTCGAAAATCCGACCCGGAATGCCATGTCTCCTGTCGATAATATCGAGCGACACTTTCTGCATGTGTAACAAAGAGATATTCTTTGCGCAAGGTACGCAAAGACCGTGGTACGTATTGTGACCCAATACGAAACACCGTACAACGTCTTTGTTCACGTACAGCTACAACGGCATTGTTATTTTGGGTACCAATACATACTATAGAGTTGAGTTACACTCAAAGAAGTTCCATAGTACCCTCGACTTACAAGTATTGACGTATGGTACACAACAAGGGATATGTGCATTTTTCAAGTCTTGGAAGTTCAGCAGTCGGTGACTTGCACAGGTTCTGTTATCTAGTCAACAAATCATATATATAGGTGTACAAAATGCTGCCTGGAAGAGAGAAAAACACACCTAAGTCACAGGCTTCTATCACAGACTTCTATCACAGACTTCTATCACAGACTTCTATATCACAGACTTCTATCACAGACTTCTGTCACAGATCACAGCTCACCACAACATCAGCCCAAAATGCCTGCACGATTCCCATTGAGATTGCCAGCCACGCCGGGCGGAGACTTGCAGCGCCTTCTACCGCACCCGGACGACTGTCAACTCCTGGATGCAAACGATCAGCGGCAAATCTGGGCCGTCGGTGATAAGTACACGATCAGGGGCAAGAAGTACCACGATGGCTGCAAACTCGAGGTTGACAATGTGAAGTTCGTCCAGACGCACACAGATGTGCCTTCACCGGCCGTCTCGCGCTCTTGGAGAGACGGCGAGCGATTCTTCACGCTCCAGAGGAGAGTGCCAGGTGAGACCCTCGAAAAAGTGCTGCCCCGGCTCACGGAGCAACAGCTGGCCGAAATTGGAGAGGATCTGGGCCGGTATCTATTCAAGATACGCAGGATCCAGAATAACCGGATGGAGATGATCAATGGTACGGGTGTTGTCGACCAGAGATTGCTCCCGTCAGTCGCTGATAGGTTCTCGGTCGAGACCGACGAGGAACTCGCAGGACTCCTGGCCTACCGGATCCGAGGTAAAATGGACGACAATCTAGTCAAAGAGTTCATGAGCAAGATGCCCACAGCTAAGCCCTTCACGTTTAGCCACTCGGATCTCCACGAGGTCAACATCATGGTCCAGGACGGCAAGTTTAGCGGCCTCATCGATTGGGATCTTGCGGGCTACTACCCGGTGTGGTGGGAGTCGGTCAATAGGACGCCTCTGCTCGATCCTTATCTGCCTCCTGCGCTGGCTTGTCCCCAGGCGTTGCGCTGGTTCGATGTCTACCAAGCAGTCCGGGATGCGCCGGGAGAGTCGGAGACATTGGCCAAACTAGGAGAATGGCTGTATAAGAAGGAGTAGAACGGGATGATAAAAAAGTGCCGATAAATAGAAATATCATGTAAATACGAACCATAAAATCCACCGATCTATCTTATGCTTCGTATGCTGTTTTGCAGTGCAGTGATCGTATTATGCATCAAGTACTTTTGTTTGAATTTCCAAAGTCATTTGCCAAAAATGGTATTTGCTGAAAGATTTCGGCCTCTTCATACTTTCCGATATGCTTTCTAATAAAAAATTGCTCTAGTGTTTCAGAGAAAAAGGAGATGAAGACAAGAGAGAAGATTCCAAAGCGAAGATTCCAAAGCCGCTTCATAGTAGCAGTCTAGAAGCCCAGACTCCAGACCCCAATGCGGAAGTTCGGCCGCACCGCCCATCAAGACGCTGCCCCACCGAGAAGCTCATGCTTCAATGTTACCGAGGGGCAGTTGATGTGCGATTACGACATTGGCGGCTGGACCTTCCACTGCTTCTTATTGGGAGCTTTCCGTATATCCCGTCATCGGGGAATCACTTGCATCCGCGAGACCGTAGAATTGATAAATAAAGGAGAAGCTCGAGACTAATTGTTCCATGTCTTTGAAGCTCTGCAGAATCCTTCGCTCAAGCACACACAGACTACCGACCCGACCAGCTTCGACATTGCTCATCGCCACAAGAGCCAGCTCTCGACAGTTCCATAACACCCGCATCACCATGGCCGTCCCTCCCAAGTTCGCTGGGCAGAAGCTCCAGTTCGCAAAGGCGCAGTCGCCCGCCACCAGCGGTGTCGCCGCGACGACGCACACCCTCGAGGTCTACCTCGACTACGTGTGCCCCTTCTCGGCCAAGCTGTTCAACACCCTGTACAACACGGTGGTGCCCCTGATCCGCGAGAGCGGCGAGTGGTCGCAGGGTCTCGAGATCGTCTTCCGCCAGCAGATCCAGCCCTGGCACCCGAGCTCGACCCTCGTCCACGAGGCCGCCGTCGCCGTCCTACAGCTGCAGCCCGAGAAGTTCTGGCAGTTCAGCGACGCCCTCTTCAAGCAGCAGAAGGACTTCTTCGACGTCAGCGTCGTCAACGAGACCCGCAACAACACGTACAAGCGCCTGGCCAAGCTCGCCGCCAGCGTCGGCGTCGACGAGGCCCAGGTCTTTGACCGCCTCCAGATCAGCGACAAGCCCGCCGAGGACGGCAGCTTGAACAGTGGAAACAAGGTCACCAACGACTTCAAGGTCCTCGTCAAGATGGCGAGATTGGTCGGTGTCCATGTCAGCCCAACGGCCATCTTTGACGGCGTAGTCAACAATGAGATCAGCTCCGGATGGGGAAAGCAGGAGTGGGCCGACTGGTTGACCAAGAATGTGGTGTAAGCTATAGCCATATATTCAACCCTCGTCAGATAGGTAATGATTTCATAGAGCGGAAATGAACAATTACAATAAGCAAGCACCAAAATTATAAGTCAATTCGACGTTCGAAACGTAATCACTATAGTATTCGAGTACCAAAAACAAGTGGTTGACTACACGATAATCCAGAGTGCTATACCTCGTATGCTTGTACTATCTCGCCTTCAACAGCTTGCACAGGTAGGTACACTGTATGCAGCCCGTAATTTAGCGGGCTAGCAGGGGCACAGCACAGACCAGACCAGCGCTAAACGCGACGGCTTGGCCATGGAATTCTCTACGCGATCCTAGAGGCCGATAGACCTGCCGCGCTCAATCTATCTGGCCAGGTCAACTACGGTCCAAGGTCACGATGTTGCTTGCCGCAACTCTCAGAAGGTCGCAAGCGACCCCATTGAGATCTCTGCTCCGCCCGACCCGAGTCCCGTCAATTGTTCCTGGTGTCAGGTTACAGACATGCGGGAGAAGACTAGCATCGACAGCTAGCAAGGCCGCTCCTAGTGCCAAAGATGCAGCTACTCCGGCCGCCAAGTATAGTCAGTCCAACAACACATGATGATACCTCTTTTGGATTTGTACACGAGGCTGACACTACCTGGCAGAGTATCCCGAGACGTTGCAGCTCTTTCATGCTGGCGTCTCTCGCATCACATTCTTGGCTTGTGTAAAACTATCTACCATTCTGCTGTCCGCCTTCTTCCTGTTTGTCGTCACACCGGGATATCACGCGAAAGAAGGCTGGAGCGCAACCACCATTCGCAGTAAGTCTGGCCCATCGATCATGTAAACTAACATTTGGTACTGATTTCCAAAAGCTGCCTTCAGTGGCGCTATTCCCTTACTTTTCGTGGGCTGGACCACATCGCCGTTCGTGCTCATGGTCACCACCCGGCTTCCACCATTTGCTAGGACGTCCGAGGCGTACCTCAAGCGATACCTGGCAAATCTTCCGGCCGACGCCGTCTTTGGTGTGACCACGATGAGCCCCATTGCCAAGCCGAGGACCAGCAAGGTCCTGCTGTCGGAGCTTCGTCAAAGCAGCCGGAGGATGGGCATAGTGAACTACGTCAGAGATGCTGCCGCCGAGAATGCCACCCGCAAGTGGTACAACTACCGGGCCGTTGACAAGTTCTCTATCCAGACCAACAAATCCAAAGGACAGCACTGGTTATGGGACACTGTTGCCAAGCAGATTCCCAAGGGCAAATAATCGTTGGGACTCTTTATTGTCTAGAGGACCAAAATCAGTAGGAGTAGGCTGTATTGCAATGAACGGCCTTTGGTTGAGGAATACCAATGCATTCATTCATCTGAGACACGTCCTGAGAATTCGAATGAAAATAACGAGTCACAGAAATCGCACCCAGAACTGAGACCATGATACAGGCGATTGCCCGTCTTGTTCTGTGTATCAACATGTAGTATTACACACGCATTTCATAGAGGAGATACTTAGAAAACACACCTGATACCAACACTCAAGGTGACGGTCCTAGCCCAATCTTGAAGGCGTTTATTATCAAAATCAATTGACTTGGGAATTGTTCTGGAAAAAGATCACAGCAGCGCCGGTATAAGAAGCCGAGTGCACCGACTCCGAAATCGGAAAAGTGGATCACTAGTTCAAGCAGCCCGAAAACGCGAAGATCGGGGGGTCTTCTAATTTTCTTCTGATCAGCTCTTTTTCCCTCCGACACGGGGCGACTACATGATGACATGATAAGCTTGCCGGCCGGGATGCATCATGCGTCTCGACAGTTCCTACTCCTCACCCCCTCGATAAGCTGCAAGTTGAGAAGCACGAGCTTCGTTTTCCAACGCACAATGGCTACCCAGGGCGGCAGGACATACAATGTGAGTTGAGTTACACATACAGAAACACCCCACCACCACCACTGAGCTCTCCCTGCATCCCGCCCCTCCATGACATCGCTTCTGGAGACTCGAAACACGAGACTGCTCAATGAAGATGCCCATGTCCCGACCGGTGATCTTACACTCGTGAACCCGCACAGGATGCCATCGACGCCCTCAACTCCCTCCAGACCCCGTACGCCATCATCGAGGCCAGGCGCAAGGCCGGCGTCCGCCCCGATGCCGCCTCCATCGCCGAGATGCGCGTCTACCTGCGGCGCATCGGCCTGACGCCCTCCGACCTCGACCGCCTCAACATCGTGCACGTCGCCGGCACCAAGGGCAAGGGCAGCACCTGCGCCTTTGCCGCCTCCATCCTGCAGCGTTACCAGGCGTCCCGGGGCGTGCCGCGCCGCATCGGCCTCTTCACCAGCCCCCACCTCATCGCCGTGCGCGAGCGCATCCGCATCGACGGCCGCCCCATCGCCGAGGACCTCTTTGCCAAGTACTTCTTCGAGGTCTGGGACATGCTCGGTCGGGGCGAGGAACAGGAGCAGAAGGAGACCGAGGGACACGAGAGAGGCGGCGTGCCCATGGCCACCCGGCCCATCTACGCCCGGTACCTGACGCTGATGAGCTACCACGCGTTCCTGCGCGAGGGCGTCGACGTGGCCGTGTACGAGACGGGCATCGGCGGCGAGTATGACGCGACCAACATCGTCGAGCGGCCCGTCGCCTCGGGCATCAGCACCCTCGGCATCGACCACGTCTTCGCGCTCGGCGACACGGTCGACAAGATCGCCTGGCACAAGGCCGGCATCATGAAGACGGGCTGCGCCGCCTTCACCATCGAGCAGGTGCCCGAGGCGGCCGAGGTTCTGGTGAAGCGCGCCGGGGAGAAGGGTGTCGACCTCAAGGTGCTCGACGTCGACCCCAGGCTGGAGGGCGTCGACGTCCGCCCGGACGCCCTGTTTCAGAAGAAGAATGCCACTCTAGGTGTGGCGCTGGCCGAGACGGCGCTGAAAAGACTCGATCCTGACTTCGAGCGCGATCCCAAGCAGCTTCCGCAGGAGTTCAGGGACGGCCTCGAGCAGGTGGTCTGGCGCGGCCGGTGCGAGGTCAAGCCCGAGGGGCCCTTGGTCTGGCACGTCGACGGCGCCCACACGGTCGACAGCCTGAAAATGGCTACCAAGTGGTTCGCGGACGAGTGCGCCAGCCGCAACGGGCCCAAGGCGCTGATCTTCAACCAGCAAGGCCGGACGGAGGCGGTCGACTTCCTGGACGGGATGGTCGCCGCGCTCAAATCGCATGGGCAGGGCAGGTTCGAGCACGTCGTGTTCTGCTCCAATGTCACATACGCGGCCACGGGCTACAAGCGAGACTTTGTCAACCACCAGTACGACCCGGAAGCTATACAGAAACTGACGGCTCAGCATCAGTTTGCTGAGAAGTGGTCGTCACTTGACCCAGAGGCGAAAGTGGTCGTGCTTCCTACCATCGAGGATGCGATTAATTATGTGAGAGATTTGAGCAAAGATGTTCAAGGGCAGGAGACGGTGCAGGCTCTCATCACTGGCAGCCTTCACCTCGTTGGCGGAGCATTGGGCATATTAGAGAAAGTGGATGCACTTTGAATAAATCTTAGGAAGTTAACAGTGGCATGTTAGAATTATCATTGTATGATTTAGACTTCTTATCTTGGAGCATCTGGCTCCAAGACTTGTAGTAATGCACCGACGAGATGCAGACTGCCAGTCACCAATACCAATGTCTTTTGCTGAGAACCAGCTCCGTGATTCCTGACCTGGCCAATTGCGTTTGCCACGTTGTCATGTATCGTGGCCTCGCTGCCCTGATACATCCGCTTGAAGGCCTCTGCGGCCGTCTGCTGAACCGACAAGTCCCTCTCTGACTCGTCTTCTTTCCTCGGCTGCAAGTCGTTCCTCGTAAATATCACCTCGTCAAAGGGACTTACCCCAGTCGCCGCAGACTCCGAGGGGATGCCGGCACATAGATTCTCCAGCAGCTTTCCGACGTCGCGCTCCTGCTGGTTGAAGACGAGGACTTTGCGAGTGCCGCCGCCGCCGTGCGAGCCCGCCCGCCCGGCGAACCACTTGGCCACCTCGCGCAGGCTGTCGGCCGTATGCGCGCCGTCGATGAGCCACGTGACGCCGCCGCCGCCGTCCTCTCGCGTCTCGCACCGGCCCCGCAGCCGCGCCTGCTCCAGGCCGCGGCGCATCGCCCGCGCCAGGGTCTCCCCGGACACGGACTGGTACAGGGCCACGTCGGACCCGCAGCAGAGCCGGAGGTGCTCCGGCACCGCCGCGGCCGCCAGGGCCCGGTTGTATTTCTGGAAGTCCCCGGCGAGGCTCGTGGCGCTGTCGTCGTCGCGGACCGGCAGCGCGTCGAGCTCCTCGATTTCGGCCTCGGTCAGCGCGACCAGCTCGGCGCCCTTGTCCCGCGCCCGGTCGCGCATGACGCGCATGGCCTCCTCCCCAGCATCCCCGGCCAGCCGGCGCGTGAACGTCTTGCGGCCGGCCTTGGCGACGCCGATCTTGTGCCAGGCGATCTCGGGCAGGGTGCCGCCGAGCATGCCGACGTGGTCGATGCCGAGCTGGGCGACGACGCTGGCCGTGACGGCGTCGGCCGGCAAAATGTTGGTCGAGTCGTACTCGCCGCCGATGCCGCACTCGACCACGGCCGTGCGCACGCCCTCGCGCAGGAACGCGTGCAGCGCCAGGATGGTCAGGAAGCGGAAGTAGAACGGCTTGGTCGCGGGGCCCTGGAGCTCGGCCTCGACGTCGTCGGTGATCTTCCCCCCTTCTTCCGTATCGTCCTCGCCCAGCTGCCGCCGGTACTCGGCCCTCGCCGACGCCGTCATGGCGTCCCACACCTCGAAGAAGTAGCGCGCGAACAGGTCCCTCGAAATAGGCGCGCCGTCGAGCATGATGCGCTCGCGCACCGAGACGAGGTGCGGGCTCGTGTACGTGCCGACGCGGCCGGCGGCGGGGCGCAGCTCGGGCTGCGCCAGCACCGACGTCAGGTACGCGCAGACGGAGCCCTTGCCCTTGGTGCCGGCGACGTGGACGCAGCGCAGGCCCGCCCCGGCCAGGTCCGCGGGCGCCAGCCCGGCCCGCGCCATCCAGGCGACGACCTCGGGAATGGCCACGGCGTTGAGGTCCTGGGCCTGGCTCCCGGCCGGCGCCGAGACCTGCGGCGAGAAGAGCGACGTGATGGCAAAGTTGGACTGCAGCGACGCCAGGCGCGCGAGTGCGTCTTCGTACGTGTGCGCCATGGCGGGCTTGTTATACCTCCTGGCTTGGCGGAGCGACTTCGGACTCCGGATTGGAGGAAATGTACAAGGCGCCCGGGAGATGTGAGTGAGGAGGAGCCCAATTGATCGACGTGAAAATGACTTCATGCCACTTTTCCTGCCATAGGACTTTTCTTTCCAGGTTTAACTGGAATCTGGGTCATGGTAATTGGTGAGGTCTTTGGCTTATCATTTATGAAGTTCTCAAGACCATAGTCTGTATAAATTCCCCACAGCTGCTGCCAGTTGGCCACTCTCAAGACCTTGATATGAGAACCTCAAAGATTTGCGTCTCGAAAAGACGTACGATAACTCTATCTGATTAGTTAGATTGTTTGGAACAGGTGGTCCTGATTGTATCAAGCTTGTGTGACTGAGCACATGATCCACACTCAACTTGTAATGTGTCAATGCGAGAGAGGTACGGCATATTTTGTATTTTGTATTCATTCGCAGCGCGAGTCTTATTTGGTATCTATTTTCTCCTCAAGTTTTGCTCTACTCAAGATGCCCTGAAATGGCGTAATTTCGCGTCAGTCTCGAATCCAAATTCGGGATGCGCACTCTATACAGTTCGTCAAATCCTCATCCCAAAAGTATTTGTTTATTACAAGCAACCAACGCCAACCATGCAATCTAGGAAGTCTTTCCTGTTCCCTGATTTGATATCGAACTTGAACCTTCTATAAGAAGCCGTTTATCGATTCTGAAGTGACCGTCTACGTTTCAAAGTAGCAGCAGTAGCTACCATACCGTTGAACTAAAAGTGAGAGGTGCGACCCTTTCCGTGGCGAGCCTCCTCAATCATCTGGTCGAGGCATCCCGAAGCAGCGGCCACAAAACCGAGGTAGGTAGGAGACGGGTCCAAAACCTTGCTGGTATACTCGGGGTGTGCTTGCACACTAGAATAGAAGGTTAGATATCAACTCGTGTCAATGGTGCTTCTACTACTTACCCGACATAGAAAGGATGATCCTTGATCTCGATGCACTCAACTCTGACGCCCTGGCTGTCAAGAGCAGTCAAGGCAAGTCCAGCCTCCTCGAGCTTCTCAATGTAGTCGGGGTTCACCTCGTAACGGTGTCGGTGGCGTTCCTCGACGACATCTCCACCGCCATAGATGGCACGGAGCTTGCTCCACTCGGTGCCGGGCTTGAAGTGGGATGTCCGGGTTCCGAGTCTCATGGTGCCGCCCATTTGCCTGTGACGTTGTTAGTTCTTTTTGTTCTGGCAAGCATTCGAAATACAAGGCAAAGCAACTCACTCCTTGGAGCCCTCGGGCATGAAGACGATAAGACGGTGCTCTGCTTGAGCGTTCATCTCCTCAGATGTGGCACCCTTGAGACCCATCTCGTTGCGGGCGTACTCCATAACGGCAACCTGCATTCCCAGGCAGATTCCGAGGAAAGGAACCTTGCGCTGACGGGCCCACTTGGCGACTTCAATCATTCCCTCGACTCCTCTCGAGCCGAAACCACCGGGAACAAGGACACCCTGAGCCTCACAGACAGCCTTCCAGGCGTTGTGGTACTTGGGAGGGTCCTTCTGCTGCATCTCGTGCTCGAGATGCTCCGAGTCGACCCAGATGAGATTCAGCTTCCGGCTGCACCTCATGGAGGAGTGCTCTAGCGACTTGCGGACACTGAGATAGGCGTCCTCGAGGGCGACGTACTTGCCGACCAAGACAATGTTGACGGGCGCGAGGTGCTGCTCGGGGACGACTGTCTTCTTCCAGAGCTCCCACAGAGACTGGCCCTTCTGGACCATGTCTTGAGACAGAACGTGCTTGTCAAGAGCCAGGCCCTTGCGCAGAAGCTTCAGCAAGCCCTGCTCCTCCAGGAGAAGGGGAACCTGGTAGATGGTCTCCATGTCTCGCACGCCAATGACCTGCTCAAACTCGACTTGACAGCTTCTGGCAACCTTCTGGATCGTGCCCTCGTCCAAAGGCCTCTCGCAGCGGCAAGCAATCTAGGACATTTCGTTAGTCATGAGTTCTCATCCGAATCTGGTATATCCCCTTACAGCGTCAGGAATCAAGCCAGCACTTCGCATGGATCTGACAGCATTCTGAGTGGGCTTGGTCTTCTCCTCTCCGTGGATAACGGGGACGTATGAGACGCCAATGTTGAAGAAGTTCTCTGGGCCGAAGCGGTGTCTAAGCTGCACCAGTGCCTCAATGAAAGGGCCAGACTCGAGGTCACCGACTGTGCCACCCAGCTCGATGATGCAAACGTCAGGCTCGGCGCCAGAATCGTCGACGGGGATCTTGGCGACGCGCTCAATCCACTCCTGGATGGCATCTGTGATGTGGGGGACGACCTGGACGGTCTTTCCCAGGTAGTCTCCGCGTCGCTCCTTGTCAATGACCAGCTTGTAGATCTTGCCGGTGGTCATGTTGCTATCATGGCTCAGCTGAATACCGAGGTATCTCTCGTAGTTGCCAAGATCCAGATCCGTCTCTGCAAATATCTCAGCATCTGGCCAATTTCAAATTGCAATTTCTTCTTACCTCCGCCATCGGCCAAGACGAAGCACTCTCCATGCCTGGAGGAGCAGTCAGTCAAATGCACCTCAGAGAAGCATAATTAGGCTTACTCTAGAGGGTTCAGAAGTCCGGCATCTGTGTTCAGGTACGGGTCAAGTTTTTGTGCCTGGAGTATTATGAGCAACAAATTTGCCGAAAATGCTACAAGGTTTGGATTGTCATACGGTAACACGAAGACCCAGGGTCTTGAGCAGCAGACCGGCGCTGCTGGCTTTTTACGCGAGACTTCATCAGTGGACGAAAAACATGGGAGAGATTGATGGTTTGTATTTACCAATAATGCCTAGAGGAATACGGAATCAGCATTGGTCACTCTACGAAGATGGATGCGAGATTGTGCTGGCGGTGATAGTGGTCGTGGTGGGCTGGCCCATTCCACAGGGCAGGAGCCAGCACATGAAGTCGGAAAGACTCACCTTTGCCGACACCAGAGATGACACCACCGTTCACAAGGACGACCTTCATCTTGACGATTAAAGACTGGACTGGCTGGAATCAACAAAGAGGAAATCGTCGATTGGAGCCGTGAGGTTTTGTTTGGTCTTTGACCGGCGCGAAGTTCGAAGAGATGTTGCTGGTTCGCCGGCGCAGGTTGGAAAAAAGATAAAATCAAAAAATGGAAGAAGCGACCCCACTACGCTGCCTAACAGGCTAGAGAGTTTAGGCGCGTCAGTGGGTGCAGAAAAAGTGAAATCCCTGCGCGCCTCGTCGCCAACCAGGCTCGAGTCTCACCATGCATCTCGGCTCGTGATTGGCTGTTACACAAGCGCTAGGCCCGATCTTGGCTTTTTAGCATGGGAGATTCCCGGCTCCCAGTTTTCAATGCACCATAACAAAGTGTTTTATTGTTATGCACACTCGAGTCCGTCCTGTTTTGGCAATTCTTGATTCTCTATACTCATATCTTGACTCCTTCAATCACATTCTTGCCTGATGTGTCCTTCGGTATCGCGCTGTCTGGGCTGATTTCTACGTCCTGCAAGTCAACGAGGCTTCGTACTACCTGCGACGTCGGCTTGTATCGGTGTCACAAGCAGATTCTATGACTCAGGAAACATTGGCACTTTTATGCTCCCCACAGTCTGTAGAATGGCAGGCAGCAGCACGCTGTATGTGATTTAGCAGCGTGTTACCCGCAACTACATGGAGAAGAGTGCTGCTACTAAGATTCATTCTCCGGTTCACGAAGCACTTGTTTTGAGAATGTGTTTGCTCATTCTCTGTACTTACCATTCAATACTGCCTGGGATTAAAGCCTGAACATCTTGACCCTAATTCTGGGTAAGGGCATGCTAATACTTGAGTCTTCAATGCCTCTCTTTTATACACTTCTCTACAGATTTGACATGCTCTTCATGATCGGGAAAGTTTTTCATGAGCTTAATCATTAGTCCCAGAGTGGGCATGTTTTTTGCAAAGCCCAGCCATTCATTTTCATCCGAGTTATATAGTATTCTCTGGCCTTCCCCATATCCAGATTGGTCCGAATGTGCTTACTGCTTGCCCTCACTGCTCACCCTTTTTGCTCATTGGTGCTGTTCACCCTTGATACTTGCTATACAAATCCTTCTCCGCCGTCCCGGGCTGGACCTGGGAGTCCTCCTCCGGGTGTTTGTGGCAATGGGCACATCCGATGTTGTCTTCTCCCCTCTAACATGGTTGGTTCGAGTTCATCTTTGCGCCGCCATACCCCCTGATGTGACTTTTTGGGTGAATTTCTTCTTTCTAGCTTCGCCATAGCACCTTGATAAAGCTGATCTTGTTTACTGGTCCCGAGCTCGATAGACTCTTCGGCTTGCTCTCTTCAAGACATTGAATGGTCCGTTATCAGGAGGCTGCATACCGTGGGAGCAGTGGGCTGGGATATATAAGCAGTAGATGCTGATCACGAAGCAAAAGCCATAAATCCTATCCACTGTCAGCAACGTTGACGCCGATTAGGGAATACTCAAGGCTAATTTGGCCACATACAAGGAGAACAGACGTATCTGGGATGACAATCTCATTTGTGAAAACCAAGTAAGAGGCCAAGAGCAATTCGGATAGAATTTTGACGTTCCGCTGGTAGTGTGTGTGTATGTGTGTTCTTTCGAGTTGTTTGATTCTGCAGAATTTTGGTTCGGATGAAAAGATCAAAGAAATAGATGAGCTTCGCATCTGAAGAAAACCGCGTATTGGGGTGATTGCTCGGATGCAGAATAATGAAGATGAGAGAAATCTCCACGCGTGCAAGCTGATCATTGTAGTTAGAGAGGAGAAAATTGGTCTGGACTGCTTTGGAAAGCCAAAAAAAAAAAAAAAAAAAGATTAAAAAAAATACAAGTATGATCTAGCCTCCCGTGCAAACAAGTGCCTTCTGTGTGTTGGTCTGGAAGCCGCGGCTTTGAGACAGTCGTACCTACCTCAATGTCCATATACTCATGGTTCTAGACCATTCCCTGGCTGATCATCCGTCAAAAGCTCAACATACGGAAGGAAAGGCTCGGATCGACCAATAATTGGTTTTTGATGATCTTCATACCAGGCTCATTCTTTCGTCGTGTGTCGTGTATGCCACACGATGAGACTTCTAGGCAATTCTATCTCTGTCAAAGTTGTTCGAGACTGGCAGCTTCTGGCCAGGAGATATTTCTCGGCCTCGATCACAAAGAATCATTTAAATTGAAGTGCCATGCCTAGGTCACGGTGTAGATTCGGCTCGTGTGAAACTATCTGGATTCGTAGGAGGGAAATGTCGGCGAAGAGCATCATGCCTGTGTCCGGTGCGGCATCTGGATGGAGAGATCGTTGCATGAGCGTGGTCTGACGCAAATATTCCACCTTTTGTGTGGGAAAATTTCCAAGTCTCTTTCCCTGGAACTTATCTGCTGGAGATCTAGATTCAGCTGAAATACATTATTATCGTCCTGTAGCCGCCGGCTTTGGCATTCAAGCTCTTGACGATAGCAAGTTCTATCTCTGGCGAAATTCCATGCGGTCGTATCCGTTTTAGCGTCTTCGAAATTGCCATCTTTACTCTCCCTCTGAAGGCGTAGTTACTGGTCACGGCTCCTATCAGTACCATAGCGACTACGGATTTGACAGGGCCATGTCTGTCCAGCCCGAAATCCTCCAGAGGGGAGAGTCAGGACAAAGGCGTCGAAATAGGCCTCGAACGCCAAGACCAAAGCTAGCAGTGAACTCCAATTCAAGTAGATTTTCTAGTAGTGACATTGTGTTCCGGGCAGTGTCCTCAAAATGAGAGCTTGTATCTCATCTCGCTCTTATGTTGCATCAATGATCATCGTATAAGTTGTGGTTGCGCTTGGTGAAGTATTGGGAAGTCGTGAATGAAGCAGCCCATTTCCATCTATTTATTTTGTCGTCTTGGTTGTTGGTTGAATTAAAGAGTAACGGGAGGACGAATGTATATTAATTTTTCTTTTTAATCAGATTGGTGCATAAGATAAAGCATGGAACAAATTTGACTAGGTGGGAGAAAGAGAGCTGACAGGGCCCGATTGTAGAAGCACCAATTCAACGACCACGGTTGGTCAATACGATTACACTGGAGTTACAAACGACACCAAGTCACATTCATTTGTCTTTTGAGAAAATCGTCGGGTGTGTTTGGCATTTATATCGGGTGAACAAGCTTTATCTGTATCAAGGAACCTACCTGCATTGGTATCTATCTGCCCCCGGGTCCCACCACCCACTTACTGGTCCACCAGGTGGCTGATAGCGTCTGGGGAACTGGGCCATAGTACCGCCCGCCCAGTATCTTGGCCTCTTGGCCTCTTACTGCAACAGGAATTCAATAGAACAAGCCGAGACTATACTGCATCTTAATTGTTGATCTATAGAGATGCACTGGATCTTATTGTTTGGTATACTGTAGCCCTGGTCGGAATATCTCTACCCTATCAGAAGAGAACTGTAATGATGTCATGCTTTTGCCTTCCGACTTGCTGCTGGTGCGATAGGCACTGGAATGTACATACGTGCTGCCACTACTACTCCCTGCACCCCGCATTCTGTTTTATCTATGGGGCCCGTTCTTATATGTAATCGTCGTTGGTAATGATCTTTAGAACGTACGACTCTAGCCGGTCAATACGAGTGTATATCAGGTCGGGCAATGATTTGCATCTGAGCGATCCCGTTCATTTCCCTGTTCGGACGACTACCGACTTTGCCGACGGTCGGCGCCGTTATCAGTGGACTTCCAACCCCGAGTATTGCTGTGCTGATAGTAGTAGTAGTCCATCACTGTTTGCTGCGCGTCCGCGATCTTTCCCTTCTCGTACATCATGCTCTGACCTGTCCGTCACTTGGCCATTCAAGGAAGCTTGATTTCCAGAACTCACTTGTTTCATTCGCTGGAGCTCGCTTGACTGCTATTGATCGACCACCCTAACCGGCTACCATGACCGAGGCAGACCTTGAGAAGAAGGGTCCATACCCGGGGGACGACATTGAGAAGAAGGCTGCATCAAATGAGCCAGGCCAGCAGCATGAAGTCGGAATCATCAAGCACGCAGACACCAATGATGCCGATGAAGCTTACAAAGTCTTCGCGGCACAAGCCGGCGAGCACCTTACCATCACGCCCGAGGAGGAGCGTCGGCTTTTGAAGAAAATTGACTGGAACCTCAGTAAGTGCTCATATTTCTTCGAATCAGAACGTTCTGTTGCTGACACCCCGCGTCGCAGTGCCTCTACTATGTCTTTGTTATGGACTCAACTATCTCGATAAGACCGCCATCTCTTATGCGAGTGTCATGGGCTTAAAGGTGAGCGACTCCCTGCAAATCCACGATATGATCGACTAACATATGGAATTTAGGCAGACATTGGTTTAAGCGGTACGCGCACATGCACAGGTTCGCCTGGAGAAAGGCATTGGAACTGACTTTGAGATTAGGAACGGACTATAGCTGGGTTGCCTCAATGTTCTACTTTGGATATCTCGCCTTTGAGTGGCCGACGAACCGCCTCCTCCAGAGGTTCCCGCTGGCAAAATACTCGGCTTTCAACATCATCATGTGGGGGTTGACGCTGTGCTGTATGGCCGCAGTCAAGAACTTTGCCGGCGCAATGACTGTGCGATTCTTTTTGGGTGTCTTTGAGAGTGCCGTGTCTCCCGGTTTCGCGCTTTTCACCAGTCAGTGGTGGACGATCCGCGAGCAGGTAAGTACCTATTTCTATTCATTTTCTGCAGCAGATGATCTTCAGAGTCATGTCCATTCGATATTCTCTTCACACTGGTTACTGATGTCTGTGTTCAGGGATCGCGAACTGCCTTTTGGTTCAGCTTCAACGGATGGGGTCAGATCCTTGGTGGATTCATCGCCTATGGTATCGCCGTAGGCACGGAGGCACACCCAGTGGCAATCAAATCATGGCAGCTTGTCTTTCTGGTTGTCGGCTTCTTTACTGCCGCCATGTAAGTTCAAATATCGCCTGGAATTGAATACCATTGGCGGTTTTTGTGCTCCGTGGAATATAAGCTGATATATTTCTACCAATTAGGGGAGCCTTATTCCTGTACTTCATGCCCGATAACCAGCTCAACGCCCGATTTCTGACCGAGAAGGAACGTTTGATGGCCGTTGAGCGTATCAGAATCAACCAGCAAGGTGTCGGTAACAAGCACTGGAAGCTATACCAGGTGAAAGAAGCACTGACAGACCCGATGATCTGGGCATTTGTCTTCTATAGTTTGGTTGCAGACATTCCCAATGGTGAGTATCCTCATTTCAATAGCGTATGACAGCCACTGATATGTTTTGCGCAGGTGGAATTTCCAACTTCTTCTCACAGCTGATTGTATCGTTCGGATACACAAACACGCAATCGCTGCTACTGGGCACGCCTGGCGGAGCCGTAGAAGTGGTGGCCTTGGTCGTTGCTGGATATCTTGGTGACCGATTTAAGAATCGTCTGGTAAGTGCATATCGGAGCGTGACTATTTGTTACAATCGCTAATTTTGTGATGCAGCTTGTCTCGACATCTGGACTTCTCATTGCTGCGCTTGGCATGCTTCTCATTGCTTGTCTGCCCGAGTCGGAGAACGTCGGCCGGCTCGTAGGATATTATCTTACGCAAGCGTCGCCTACACCATTCGTCGCCCTTCTGTCGCTCATATCGACCAATGTTGCGGGCTGGACCAAGAAGACGACAGTCGCGGCGTTGTACCTGATTGGATACTGCGTTGGAAACATCATCGGGCCGCAGATCTTTGCGGAGAAGGATGCGCCGGAGTATCGACCCGCAGAGATCACCATCATTGTCTGCTATTTTGTGTGTGTGGTTGACATCATTTTCATCTATTTCTGGTGCAAGCGGGAGAACAAGAAGAAGGCTGCAATTCGCGCGGCACCAGGGTACATCAAGTTGGAGGGCCAGGAGTTTTTGGATCTGACTGACCGGGAAAATCCCGAGTTCATTTATAGTCTGTAGTATTTTGAGCTTGGTTTGCTTCTGATATATATATTTTGAAATCTTTCCTCGTGAACATTCTCTTGGATGTACGAATACTCGACCATCTGCCCAGACTGGATGCCATTTATGTGGAACACAGCGCTGTATAGTATACTCTCCCGCTGATTAGTACCTAGCTACTCCCGTATGATTGCGCTAAACAATAGGTGGGTTCCAATATGGGGAACGTATAACATGTTACTAATTGTCTATAATCTCTACTATTGACTCGTTCTCTCGATGCACACACGCATGATGAGGTAGTTTTGCAAGTACAGATCAGACCAAATCAGCTTGCCGAGGAAAGCCATTGCAGTACAGAGAAAAGATCGTCTCTCGTCTCGGCTGTGAGCCAGCGACTTTCCGGGGTAGCGGATGCATGTGCGGGGAAGGACGAGCCAACCCCCGTACTTGCACTTCTTCTTATTGCCGGCCCACAATGTCTACTCCAAAAATGCAGAACTCAAGGTCACATCACTCGGATGACACATTGGACGACCAGTGTAGACTCCAATCTTGCGTACGTCCACTAGGTACATATCGTCAAGCTCAAGTAACCCCAACACTCTCATCTTACAGCACCACCGATTTGATACATCTGTTGAAGCACTGTGGCCAACAGCGATGCATCCGCAAGATGAAGCCCATCAGCACTCCCTAAAGGACCCGGAGTCCTTCTGGGGTCACCAGGCGGAACAACTACACTGGCACCGGAAACCAGACAGCATCATATCTCGGACTAGCAAGACCCTCGAGAGCGGCACCGAGCATCCGAGCTGGGAGTGGTTTCCTGACGGCGAGTTGTCAAACTGTTATAACTGTCTTGATCGGCACGTGCTGGCAGGCAACGGCGACCAGCCCGCCATCTTCTACGACAGCCCGGTCACTACGACAAAGCAGACATTCACATATGCCCAGCTTCTCGACGAGGTAGCGGTCCTGGCCGGCGTGCTACGAGACGAAGGTGTAAAGAAGGGCGATGTCGTGTTGCTATACAGTAATTAGATACCCGATCAGGCAAACCAGCGTGACAGACCTGCTGACGATTATTCAGTGCCAATGATACCAGCGGCCTTGATTGGTATTCTGGCCATCAATCGCCTCGGGGCCGTCCACGCAGTCGTCTTTGGCGGCTTCGCGGCGTCGTCCCTCGCCCAGCGCATCGAGGCGTCAAAGGCCGTTGCCATTCTCACCGCATCATGCGGCATTGACGGCGCCAAACCGCCCATCAGCTACAAACCGCTGATTCGGGAAGCTATCCAAGTGTCGAAACACAAGCCCAAAAAAGTGCTTGTATGGCAGAGGAACGAGCTGCGGTGGGATCCTCTGGACAAGGTTGGCGGGGAGCGAAACTGGTTCAAACTCGTCAGAAGCGCTCGCGCCCGGGGGATCAAGGCAGACTGTGTTCCGGTCAAGTCGAGCGATCCTATCTACATCATCTACACGAGCGGGACGACCGGCTCTCCAAAGGGCGTCGTGAGAGATGCCGCAGGTCATGCAGTTGGGTTGCACCTCTCCATCAGCTATCTTTTTGGGGTTCATGGTCCTGGAGATGTCATATTCACTGCTAGGTTGGTTCCATGTCGATTCCCATGACACACAAAGTGTCCTTGTCTTCAGTTACTTACCATTACAGTGACATTGGTTGGGTCGTGGGACATAGCTTCATCCTATACGCCCCTCTTCTCACGTAGGTCCTTCTTGCCGCTTTGGCCTCGCAGAACTGGGTTTGCATCTTTTTCTGCAACATTGTACTCGGGAACATATATGTCGATTTACTTTACCATAAATTGTCACGCCTCAACAAAACAAAGACGAGAAGCTAACATCATCTTACCGGACAGAGGTGCGGCGACAGTCCTTTACGAGGGAAAGCCGGTGGGAACTCCAGACAGCTCCAGTTTTTGGCGTATTGTTCAGGTAATTCAGTCGATCCAATATTGGGAAAACAGGCCCTGACTTTTGAAATTGAAGGAATACAAAGTCAATAGCTTGTTTACAGCACCAAGTAAGCCAAGTGACGGATGCTCACACGAGAATAGCAAACTGACCTGAGTAGCCGCGCTCCGAGCCATCAAAAGAGATGATCCCGAGAACAAACA
Source organism: Pestalotiopsis sp. NC0098 (assembly GCA_022432395.1). NCBI lineage: Eukaryota > Fungi > Ascomycota > Sordariomycetes > Amphisphaeriales > Sporocadaceae > Pestalotiopsis > Pestalotiopsis sp. NC0098. The sequence goes on along the minus strand of JAJKLJ010000003.1, from coordinate 4,921,479 downwards.
CCTAGAAAGCATCGGCAAGGAAGGAGGGCTCAAGTCGCTTAGAGCCCTGTTTTTAGCTGGAGAAAGATCGGAGCCCTCGATTATCTCCATGTATCAACAACTCCTTGGGAAACATGGAGCACAAGGTGCCACAGTGGTCGACAACTGGTGGTCTTCTGAATCAGGTTCTCCGATCTCCGGACTTAGTCTCTATCCGAATGCTGGCAAAGACAGGACATCAAAAATCCGGGTGGGAAATCCCTTGGCTGTCAAACCCGGCAGTGCCGGAAAACCAATGCCGGGTTTCGATGTCAGAGTCGTAGACGACAAGGGCAATGAGCTGTCACGCGGCAAAATGGGCAACATCGTCATGTCGATACCATTAGCACCAACGGGCTTCCGAACGCTGTGGACAGATGAGGTGAGGTTCTACCGAAGCTACCTCAAAAGGTTTGACGGGAAATGGCTCGATACCGGCGATGCGGGTATGATTGACTCGGATGGATACATCAGCATCATGAGCCGAAGCGATGATTTGATCAACACCGCAGGTCATCGCTTGTCCACAGGTAATTATTCTCCAACTCATAAAATACATCCTTGGACCTGCTGACCGTCTTGACAGGCGCCATAGAACAAGCCATAACCAGTCATCCACTTGTCGCAGAAGCAAGCGTGATAGGCATACCGGACAACCTCAAGGGTCAGCTACCGTTCGCCTTCATTACTCTTTCCGTTCCAGACCATCCATCCTCTGCCGTGCCGGATCAGAAGGTTAGCGACGAGATCCAGAAACAAGTGCGCAGTCAGATAGGCGGCATCGCGACGCTCGGGGGTATCATCCAGGGCAAGAACATGATTCCGCGAACGAGATCTGGAAAGACGTTGCGGAGAGTGCTGAGGGAACTTGTCGAGAATGCGGTCCATGGGGAATTCGACAAGGAAGTCACATGGCCTGCGACTATCGAGGACGTGGCCGTTATAGATGTGGCCAGGAGTAAAGTGGCAGAGTACTTCAAGGAGAAAGGAACTGCACACAAGGCGATCGAGGAGCGCGCTAAACTGTAGGATTGTAGTATAAATGCACAAGTGTGGAACTGTAGGGCCATCCTGAATATTTACTGTGTCGTTTGATAGAATTGCTATTTGAACCACATTTACCATACACCATTTAAGATTTTGTTATGAGTTTCGCTTCGAGTATTCCTCAACACGAGAATGACGTCCACTTTCGTTCATTCCGAGCATAAAGATAGACATCAGAGGAGACGACTTTTCATGTGCCAGCTAGATCTTGCTCGACTTGAAGACACCCGCCGCGCCGCCCTTCTTCCCAAACATGGCCCTCAGATCGCCGACGATGGCCTCGGGGGCCTCCCAGGCGGCAAAGTGGCCGCCGCGCGCGTGCGTCTTCTCGTAGACGACGTCGCCGAGCTGGCGGGACCAGACGGCGGGGACGACGAGGATCTCGCGCGGGAAGCGGGCGAGGCCGACCTTGACGCCCTTTTGGTACTGGGTCATGGCCGCCCAGAGGTTGCCGCGGTTCTGGCCCGCCGCGGCGCCCGGCTCGTGCTGGTTCTCGTAGTAGAGCCGCACGCTCGCCGCCGGGCCCGCCGTGCTGAACCAGTAGATGCTGAGCCAGGTGCAGATCTCGTCGTCGGTCCAGGGGTACGCGTCGGACCAGTCGTGCAGCTTCTCGTCTAGAGAAGGGAGAAATCATAGCCAGGTCAGCATTTATCATGAATTCATTAGAGTCTCGTCGGCTTAAGCAAGCTCTGTGATGTTATTCCTACTTTGGAATGCAAAGAGACAACGGTGGCTTTCAAAACCGCTCCACTGCCAGACAAGAGTCATTGTAGAAAGGGGCCCTCCTCAAGTTCACTTACATATCCAACCCAACAGCGCGGCCGGGCTGTCCGCCAGGGCGTACCCGACGGCCTGCGGCTTGGTGCTCTGGATCTGGTTATACCCGGAGCCCTCCCTCTGGAACCAGCGGGAGCGCTCGAGCCCGGCGCGGTCGGCGTCGGTCCAGGGCCGGAGCGCGCTCTGCGCCGCCAGGACCGGGTGCCTCCAGAACGACGGCAGCCGCGCCGGCAGCAGGTTGAGGTGCTGCGCGCGCGCGTGCTCCGGGTACAGGTGGCCCATGGCCCGGGTGACGGCGAAGCCCCAGTCGCCGCCCTGCGTCGCGTACCGGTCGTAGCCCAGGGCCAGCATGAGCTTGTGCACCGCCTCGGCGTGCTGGGCGATCGAGAAGCCGCGCTTCGAGACGCCGCCCGAGAAGCCAAAATTGGGCAGCGACGGCACCACGACGTGGAACGCCGGACCTCCCTCTTCTCCCCGGCTCAGCGGCCCGACGAGCTTGGTCCCCTCGAGGAAGCTGCCGGGCCAGCCGTGCACGAAGACGAGCGGGACGGCGCCCGGCCGGGCGCTGCGCTGGTGGATAAAGTGCACGTCGACGCTGCCGAAGCCGTCGACGGCGACGGGCGCCGTGTACTGCGGGAACCCGTCGTTGAGCGCCGCCTCGGCGCGGCGCCAGTCGAACGACCGCGCCCAGTAGGCCGTCAGCCGCTTCACGTCGGCGAGGGGCACGCCGAGGTCCCAGGCGGCGCCGTCCAGCTCGTCCGGGAACCGCGTCCGCGACAGGCGGTCCTTGAGATCTGCGAGCTCCGAGTCGGGGACGGCGATGCGGTAGGGAGTGATGGTTGTCATTTTTGAAGAGAGAGAGAAATATGCTTATTTATCTCGGTAATAAAATATGATGCGTTCGGTGCAATTGAAGATTGTTCAAGTGTTTCTATGAACTGTTCATATTCAAGATGAACGGGAGATGATGTAGCATGTAAACCGGGCGATACGTCCTGGATTGGTAATATGTCAATCTGCAATTGTGCCTGGCTTTACTATTGGTTGCCAGTATGCAAGATGCTTAAAGAAACCTGCATGTCGTGGGGATGGAATGTCAAAGTAAAAATACCGTCAGAACTAGGTGTTCATACCAGAGGAACAAGACTTTGCGTATAATGCCAAAAGCCCTTACCCAAAACCATATTTCTTGCTTTTTAATTATTACTGTTCGCCACGGCATCCAATTTTATATACTTTCATATTATAGCAATCATCGTTTTTGAAGAAATGAAATGGCTTTTGTGGCATATTCGCCTTGTATGAATTGACATTTGGGGCGGGGATGCGGAGTAAAAGCCGAGGCAGTCAGGCCAGATGCATATATATGACGTTCCGGATGACAGCAACGCCACAATATATACATAAGGTTATTCATTATATTTTTCGGTAGTCGGAGCAACCGCTTTTTTTTTTTTTATACAGTTTTATGATCCGACGTCAAACCCCAATAAATTCTAAAGATGGCGACGTAGTCACATAGGCTAGTAACGTCAAGAGCGCCACCCATATAGCTAAATTCCAGCAGATAATACAACAAAATATAGTATTGAGATACCCGCCGCCAAGACCACTCCCACTGTGTCAGATGAACTCAACACAAACCGGCGGCTAGCTGAGAATTCTAGTCTAAAGTACAATGATGTCTGACCAAAACCCGCTCGATCGACGGATGGAAGGGAAGTGCCGCTCTAGTTTCAACGCGTATCTGAGATCTGATCTGGATGTTTTAGATTTCCCAACGGCAAGTATTTCTACTAAAAGAGGCGACGGTCACTTGTACTCCCCGGGCCGGGCGCGGGTGCGGCGCCCGATGGGATTGGGTGCCAGCAGAATGTCTCGGATTTGTCAGTATGGCTGATGATGGCTCGTGACTTTTGCGACGACACTCGAGTTCTCAGGAGAGTATGTAGTGGTTAAACTCTTTTAAGGTCGAACATCAAGTCCCCTTTTCTTCAACCTTTTTATAATCACTGTATTCCAACTCAACTGCAACCTTGTGAAGCCGGGACCGTCCGTGAAATTGGAGAACATGAGAGCAAAAGGACGATTGTACGACGCTGTTGTTTGTGACATGGTGACACGTATAGAGCGGATCCCATACTTTGAGGAGAGATTTCTCACGGCAAAGGCCTTTGGACATCTCGACCCCGATAGCGTCCTGTCTCAATTCAAAAGCCGAGGCCAGAGCTTTTTGCAATAGGCTTCAAGAGTCTATAGTACTTGTCTACACGAAAATTGCAACTTGATGAACTGTTTTGCAAATGCCCACCAAAGTGAAATGGAAAGCTACGGCCGGCGATCCTTTGTCCAACATAAGAGCTCGCACTCGAAAATAGAAAGACGGGAGGGCAAAGATGAGAGGTCTCGTGTAATCCCAAAACGGAAGATGCCTTCTTCCCAAAGCCGACTCAACCCGACATCCGTTTCGTCAAGTCAGAGGGTACACAGGATTCAACCCGCTTTCCTTGCCGCCGCCCTCCACGAGAGGAAGGTAATCGAATGACAAATTTTGCCCCAAATCCCACAGACCTGTCCCCGTTATCGCGTCGGGGCAGGTGGGCGGGCTCGAAGGCAAAGTAGGTAACGAGGTTGAACAGCCGTCCATCTCTCCTGACACGACACGACTCGTTTTCGTGGCACGAACGAACAATCGGGCCGCCTGCGTTCGAGCCCTTCCCGCGTCGCCATGGTGGGGAGAGACGAGGGACCCGAGGGGGAAAGGAGCGGCTAACAATCACGGGAAAGATCATATAGCAGCAATAGTCGTTTTCTCGATCGACTCTCGTCATGTGGGGGAGGAGGGTGCGGTTGGGTATTCAAAGGTCTCGATCTTCTCTCCCTCCCTCTCTCTCTCCCTCCCACACGCCCCATGCCGCCGTCGTCTCACGACATTCGTGCTTGCCGTGCGGAGGGGAGGGTGAGATGCGCACTGCGGAGCACGACGCCGGAATTGCTTGTGCTACTGGTAGGTACTGTAGACTTTGGTCGGAAGGGGATTGTCAACTTGATGGTCTTGAGAGCCTCTCAGCAAGTACTCCCCGGACTGGACTCCGCAGTGTCCTCCTGGCCACACTATACAGAATTACTGCACGCAACGGTACCTACATCGTATTTTGATTATTGCAACTAGTTTGTGGTGTAGGTTCATTCCCAATGGGCTGGGTATGTCATGTTCAAAGCCGTGGTACATGCGAAGTGACTACGTTGTACCAAATGACATTGCCAGCCAGGCTTGACAATACAATGGATACAGAGCGACACGGCGAGTGGGTGATCGTCCTCAAAGTAATATTCAACCACTCTCATTCATTTATGTAGTTAATCTCAATATCTAGAATCATCATGTTCTCAAGTAACAATAGCTTTTTAGGCTTTCCTGTCTGATTCTTGACCTGACCTGATCAAGTCCACTCAACATCCAACATCCCAACATCCCAACACGCCCACAGTACCACCCACAGGCCCTAACCCCCACAGGCCTACTGCCACTTTTAAAAAAGAAACATTTTTAAGCATTTGAATTTCGTCATAAGGTCGTGATCGAGGATGATGTCGAGGATCTCTCCACATCCCCCAGTTCTGAACAAGTAAAACATTTTTTCCTCGTCATCAGGTCATGAGTATCATCCCGCCCTCTTGCGAGGCGGGGTTCTCCATTGCTCGATTTTCTCATAGTGCTCGGCATGAAATAGAGGTCGGTGGGAAAAAAAGAAGAAGAAAGAGGTTGTAAAGGTGTTTTCGGATTTTTGGTTTTCGGGTGAGCACATTAGGGTCCTCCATGCGTGGCGTCATTTCGTGAAGCATGTACACAGCCTTGAGAGGGCATCGCAAATAAAAATCAAGCGTGAAGCAAGAAGTCATGATCGTCGTCGCGTCTTCAAGGTGGTCCCAGGGATGGTCGATGCTGAATCGTCGAGCACAAGTACAACAAGAATTGAAAAAGAAATTTCAAGAGAGTGGCGTGGTAGTCGTGGAAAGCGTGGCTGTTCGTGAGAGGCGATACCCACGCACCAAATGGAACTTCGCTTCCCGAACAAGAGAAAAACAAAATGCCCGTTTGCCAGCCCCATACGTGAGACACCATGCATGGGGTGGATGCGTCATGATCGTTTTCGTAAAAAAGGAAGCCAAAGCACCAATCCCACTACCCGTAGCCGACAAGACTTTTAGCGACGCAAGCTGGACGTGACCGAGGCAGGACGGTTCAGCGGATCAAAAGTCGTAGCTGGGATGGGCCCATCCAACGTCATCTTTCTGCGCTTCATGTCGAAGCCGCCGCTTGCTGGTCGAGGCAACTCGTCATCATCATCCCGTCCACGCTTCATGCCACCCGAAGCACCGTTCATGATGGAAGGGGCAGCATAGCCGTTCTGCATGGCCGACATGTCTTGCGAGCCGTAGGCGTCTCCACCCGGCTGAACACTGGACGGGGGCCGGTCATTGCTCATGACGTTGTACAGATTGCTGCTCGACTGAACACGCGGGGGAGAGCTGTAACCTGTCTGCTGGGAATAGTACCCCTGAGATGGGTTGGCGGTCCTGGGCGTCGCGCGACCCGAGCCTGCCTGGTGGGCATCTGATCCAGCAAGGTCGCCGGAAACGTGGTCTCCTGCGAGAGGAGCCAAGGGCGGGGCACTGTAGCCATACCCATTTCTGTTGGCATCGTACGAACTGTTGTGTGTGTACTCGGCCTCGTGCTGCTCCTCGTCTTCGGCCGGCGGCTGCGAGAGTGGTTCGCCCGCCTGGGTCGAGTGAATCATGCCATTGGGCGGCTTCACATCCTGCTCCCCGGGGCCTGTGGGCCTACCAGTGGGCGGAGCCATGTCGCCAGGTCTCATGTAGCTCTGACCGTATGGGTCGCGGTCTTGCGGGCTGGTGTTGGAGGTGCCATAGGGTGTTTGCTGGCCAGCGGGGGCGTAGCGTGAGTTGTCGTACGGTTGCGTTCCTTGGGGATATTGCTGCATGCTTTGCAGGGATGCGCCAGGGGGAGTGGTTGCTGGCGTTGCGGGCATTGACCGAGTGTTGCTGAGACCAGTGTCTATCGACATGGGGTTAGGGTTCTGCGTGTTGTTCATTCCAGGCTGGGGCCACTGGTAGTTCTCAGAAGGCATGCTTCCCATCACACTCGAGGCGCTCGTGGGTGGGGTCGGGAAGGTGTGGGCGCGGTCTAACGAGGGCCGACCGGCAGAGTTGTGAGACGGGACCGATGGCTGCGGGCCCGGAAGACCCATGTGGTGATGGTGCTGTTGTATCGAGGGGAGAACGCCAGCGGGTGGCGCTGGGCCGCCAGAGCCATTGCGCATCTGACCACCGGCCTCGGCTTTGCGGCGTTCAGCTGCAGCCATGACCTGGTTGGTTCTCGTCTGGTTCGTGGGGTGGTAGAGCAATGCGCCAATGTTGTGCACAAATAAGGGATAGAGCATCTCTGTGATCTTTTCCTTGTTGGCGAAATCCAAAGCCCTTTCGAACGGAATCCTGTTTCCCCGCGTTAGCAAGGGATAATAATGAGACGCGGCTGGGGGAAAACCTTACCAAACACCCTTCAAGTGCATTGGCCCAATCTTGACTACGTGGCGGACTTTTTCACTCTTGAGTATTCCATCACGTCGACCTCTTGTCATACCTGCAACGTTTAACAGCTTGGTGCCGTTGATCATGTGGTTATCTGGGAAGGAAAAAGGTTAGTATATTTAAACACCTAGAATTTCGATTCAATGAATGCTTGCTTACCTTCACGACGCGCCACGCAGATGCCTCTAGCTTCGACCTGGAAACATAAACTGCCCTCGTCCTCCCAGAGTGTCGCGGTGACTCGCGGCTTCATACCCGGAGGCGCGACTTGCCCTGTCGTATCCATGCCGGCAGAATAACCTGGTGCCATTCCTGGCTGGTGCACACCAGGAGGCGGCAGGACCGTAGAGCCCATGGAGCCCGACACGGGAGGTGCCGATTGGGGGGAAGGCATGCCATTGCTGTAGCCGTACTGTGGGTAAGGAGCCGGTGCATATTGCGCAGGACCTGGCTGCAGCAGCGGCGGTTGCTGATGACCGTAATGTGGTAATGCGTTGGAGGTGACGGTCTGAGGGGTAGGTGCAGGACCCGCAGACATGTGCTGCGGATAGTACATTTCGGTTCCTGCAGAGTTCATTGCTGGGTACTGATCGTATGTCCCAATGGAGTGAGATGGAGCTCCAGATATCCCGGTAACAGGGAGGTTTGGAGACGGAGTCTTGGGGCCGTTTGAGGAGGTGGCCGAGGTCGCAGAGGTAAATGACGAGTGTCCGTCGCCGTTCGTGCTCAGGGATGACCCAGTGGAGCTGTGCCTGGGGGAAGAAGCACCCGAGGAGTATGCGAGCGACTGGTGCAGCGGAATGGACGGCAGTCTCTCACTCGTATACGGCGGGCGTTGGGTGTTGGGGTGACCGTAATATGGCGGTACGTCGCTCGGTCCCCGGGGATGCGAGTAGGAAATCGGCGGAAGATATTGAGGATCCAGCTTGACGATCTAGATTGCAAAGCCGCGGATGCGTTTCCGAGAGGGGCGGGGAATCTTTAGATTCTCCAGGTTCACGACTCGGACGAAACTGCGTGTTTTCACAATCCGTGCTGGAAATACCGAAACCACTGGCTGGAGACGGCGCGTTTGATTGGAGGTATCGTTGTGCGGGAAAAGCATACGTTGGTCGTAAAATCGTTTCGTGGAGGTTTACAGACGATGCAAGGAGATGTTGGTGCTAAACGAAGGTCTCTTTGGCAGCTTGCAGACACGTGCGGGACAACTACTTCAAGTCGTCTGGCTGCCCCTCCTCTCCCTTCCTCTTGCGTTATGAGGACGTTTCTTGTTGTTGTTTTTGGCTGGAGTTTCAAATTGCGATCGTTTGTTGCTACGATGTTTACCGAGGGAAGTTTCGAGTCGAAAATTTGATTGGAAAAAAAATCAAACCAGACCCTTCAGTACTGAAGGCGCGGGTGTTAGTGGATATTTATCAAGAGAAGTATGAGGCGAAGGCGATGTTTGTTGCCTCGGACAGTTGAGATTTTCTTGAAAAGCTTGCGCAGAGCCACCTTCGGCGCCAGGATCGCTGACGTTGATGATAGTGTTCAAAATTGGAATATAATAAGGTGAAAGGTATCAAGTTGCCTCTTGAAGCCAGGGCCGGTGGCTTGCATCAAAACGTCCCAAGGTTTTGCCAAAGAAATCTCAATCGGGTTTGGGAGAACGGGCAGTGCTAGTAGATGAGGAAAACGAGAACGGGCTCTCGAGACGTACCTGCCTTCCTTACTATCCAACCTCAAAAAGACCGTCTTCGTGAGAATTGGGGTGGTCGGAATGGGACGTGAAGAGGTAGAGAGGAAAGAACAGAAGATGTGAGAAGAAAAGGGAAATGGTCGTGGTGGTTAGCAAGAGTAGGAGGCAGGGAACCTAGTTAGATAGTAGACTCCATGTCCGTAGTAGTAGTCGAGGCCAGCAACGGATCACAGTACGTAGCAAGTATCTTTTCTTGGGAGAAACAAAACTCACTGAGTTAATCGGGCTCAGTTAATCAGCCAGTTTACTACCTAGTATACTATCCACACGTCCCCCCAGAGGATGATGGGTAGGTAGGCAAGTGAGTGAGTGGGCTGAATGGTGCTGGGTTTGTCTGTGAGTGTGGACATGGACTAGCGTAGGAAAGACAGTGGGGAACTCGGGCAAAGGCCCACCCAGGGCCGAATTGAGCGAGTACCTTTACCTCTACCCTCCCCTACCCTGTCTTCCGTCTGTCTACTTTGCCTGGGCCCGGTGCGCGAGCCCATCTGGTTTCTCACTACGAAACTGCCTGGCCCGCCAATGAAAATCCCCGCATCTACGCCTTTTTACGTACAGTTGAGAAGATAGAGCCGTAGTTGAAGAGCCAGAGTGGAAATCAAGCTTGGAAACCCGCGCCACAGCAGGGAGAATTCAAAGGACAGAGAAAGCACTGCTGCTGCCACCTGTGTATGGCTTGCGCGCTTGTTGTCAGAATCGTCGGGCCAGGGGTGCGCGCGCGGAGAGAGAGAGAGAGGTCGACAACGTCTATCTCTATCGTACCATGTACCATATTCTGGCACCCTAGCCTGTCCGGCGACATCTGATCCCAGCACCTTGCCTACCTTGCCGTAGTATCCCAGCTCCCTGCCTACACGACATCATGTATCCTAGCCATCGCATCCTAGCTCAGCCAGGCCAAACCAAGTTCACTGCTCCGGAGTGCTGTGGTGGTAAGTATACGTGCCGGGGGTTTACAGTCGAGCCGGGGCACGATGGGGGGTGTGTGCATACAGCCACCCAGCCAAAGGTGGTTGGTGCTAGAGCCCTGCTAGCGAGGAGCATGGGTGGGGGGAGGGGGGCACAGAAGAGCGGACCCCAGTCCTGGACGTTCGGGTGGGGCTGCACTGAACGTTCATCCTCTGTCTGCTAGGTCTTGAGTCTTCAGTCCTTTGTCGTGGTACTCTGCCGAATGTACATGGCCCATCACTCACTTTTGCACTCAGATCATCGATGAGCAGGGGTTGGTAACCCAGTAGAGTCGCACTGGGCTTGGACGTGGAGCCACGCACCCCATACTTTTTCGTCCTTCATTGCTGGCTACTACCAATAGTCAGTTGTGTGCCATCGGCGCATCTCATCTCTGCTGGTATGTGCTCGACAACGGGCAGCTTTCATCAAATCCTATTCTCAGTGCGTGCGAGGCTGTTCCTGGTGTATTATTCCGTCTAGATCTCTCGATAGTCATATATCAAATCCCAACTTCGAGACCGAACCGGCAGAAGGGCTGCTGGTAATCGCCTCTGCTGCATCTGCAGTGCTGTCTCGCGGAATACTGTACGTCAACCTCGTCCGATGTCCTGAACAGGCATGACGGCGGCGTGCCTATCAAGATGCAGTACTGCATTTGCATGCTTGATGCACAGAATATGAGCCCATGGAGTTTTTCTCCTGTCTACCTCGGAGCTTGTATGGATATCAACACAAAAATGTGACTTATAATACAATTTGTTGTTGCTGGTAAACATTAAAAGTGTCGACTGAAAAAGGGTAGCCGGCCGGTTGATCTCTTGCCCCAAGCCTCTGTCCTGTTGTAGGAATCGTACGGAATACATCACTGAAAGCTAAAGTTTAGAAGCGCTGGGGTTCTGACATGAACTTTGATCATCATATTGTGAATTGAGGCATCTGGACCATATCAGCGTAGGTACTCGCCCACATTCGCGTCCAATGGGATGACGATATCTCACGTACTATCTTCACTTCATGGGCCATGTCTACGCGAACATCATATATGGCAAATTGTACCGAATCGAGAGGACGAACGAGCCTGTGCTCGCCGTGAGACGCCCGACTGCCAAGACCTAGTGAATTCGTAGTCAGTCGCCAGATAGTGTAGACTGAACAACGACCCAAACCATGCCAGAGCCGAGCTTTGCCTCATCCTGCCCTGGGCCTCTTGGCTAGCAGGATAGGCTCCCCGGCGCGCTCTGTCCGCCTTTGGTGTCAGACGCCGTTTTCTCGCGGGCGCCTGGGAACTTTTGCACAGGCATCCATCTGGCCTGGTTCCGGGTCGGGTCAGAGTCCGTACGTGCTCCACATGGGGTGGCCGCCAGGGCCCTCAAGCCTCGGGCAGGCAGGGGAGTCACTTGACGGGGCGATGGAGACAGAGACAGAGGGACAGAGAAAGACTGCTGCTTTCGCCAGGTACTGTGCGTGTACGGAGTATGGATCAGATGTGGTTTGTGTTCGCAAGTGCGCGCAATCAAGTGGTCGGAAGCAGCAGAGCACTGTCCTCGGTCTGAACCCGGCGAGAGCCCGGCGGCTGCCAGCCTGGCCAGTATGTGGTAGATGCTATTTTGTGTTTGATCGTTTTAGGTTCAAGAGTAGTAGTATAATTCCTTGTTTATATCGTGGCTGTGGAGTTGTCAGTGGTTGTTATTGAACTTTCCTGAGCAAACACTGAACCGCTGCCAACAGAGCTAATCTCGCCTTGCGTAATGAGATGGGAGAGGGAAAAACTACCACTACGTACCGGCGCTTCGGCTGGCCGGTACCTAGGTAGGATCGTCTGTCTGTCTGTCTGTCGCCTACCTAACCGCAGCCCGCAGCTGCTGCGAACACTCGGGCCACGTTCTGTTCTGTACTTGTCTCTTTGCGCTGGTGCTCTGCTGCACGCTGCTTTGCATCCCTTGATCCACCTACAGTGCGGGATGGTCACCTCGCTAGCTAGCTAACAGGTATGTACCTACTTGGCGCCAAACGAGAATAGTGCCTTTTATATTCCAACGACGCCCATTCGGCTCGTCTTGCTCGATGATATAATTGTTATTTTTAGTGTAGTGAAGTGAAAGCCCCGATGTCCAGCCAGCCATATCCCGCCGAGAATGAATCAAGCATTTACGACCACGAAATCTCGGAGGAGGAGCCAGAGGAGGAACAGGGTGTACAAAGTTCGGGTCGCGCATCCATGACTACCAGACAGCCAGGTCTATGTCTAGAGACCGGTCCCGGAGCCGAGCAGGAGCTATGATCCCGGGAAGTGGCTTGTGATTCTTGCAAAGTCAAAGATCCGATGGCAAGCAGCTCGCAAAGCCTGAATGACTGTGTAGTATATTAATTGTTCCTCATTCGTTAAGCTTATTGACTCTCTATCACATGGGATTTGTCCAATTCATGGCTGGATTTCGGCGGGTCCGTATCGGTAGTAGATCAATGTTGTTGATGATGCTTGTCGTGTTTAGTTGTGCCTGTTGCGAACTCCGGTATGGATGCAGGCCCGACCGAATGGCTGGTCATTCCGGAATAGACTCGGCGCTACCGCTACGAGGTCGTAGGCGTTTTGTGATTCCACCAGCAACTTTCTTAAAGCCGACAGGCATGAAGAGGAAGTCTTTGCGAGCCCAGGCAATACTGCACATAGTCGATCACTGTCACCACCACGGACAGTGTCCATTCTTCCATCGCTTGCGCAGGGGTCATGTTTTGGCACAGAGAGCAGCAGAGGCAACACGGTGAAGCGTACGTAGGGACTCCTCCCCCAAATAACGCGAGATTTGAATTTGATCCTAGAAGTGGCCGCCACGGGTTGCCGGCAAGCGATTGGAGGATTGATTGATTCATGACATGAAGGGCGGCCACCTTGGGAGGCCGTCTTGCTCACCGACCTTGCAACAAACCTCTGCGGCTGGGCATTGGCATCGTGACACCGAGTATCTTCTTTAATCTATTGCGTACTGTTCTTTCTGAGACGCTGGTGGCTTGGGTGGCTTTCCTTCGCCTGGGTACGGACTAAGTACGGACTCCCGCTAGCGGTACTTTGGTCGGGCCAGGTCGAGGCCCTGGGAAAAGCTGGAGTCTTTTTTTTTTTTGTCCCTTCCTGCCCTCCTGCCTCCAAACCCCTCACTTAGTATTACTACTACTGATTGAATTTTTCGCTCTCTCTGCTCTGCTCTGCTCTGCTCAGTGACCCTTCGGGGTTCCACCCCTCACATCCAGTTTCAAAGTCTCACCCCCTCCCAAAAGATATCGCCATTCAGTGTCAGCGCCGGTACCTGACCCACAACCGCCGACAGCGCGCCAATTGCACTGTCCACGACTCGCGAGCCCGTCATCAGAGGCCCGGTCCAGTCCAAGTTCAAGCCAGTCCGCACAGTACGCGGCTTTCCTACGGGTAACGGCCATGCAAATTCCTACCACACACACTACCTTATTTATTACCGTTGAAGATGGGATGGATGGCTTGGAGGGGTCTGTCTCGGTTTCAAAGGATGACCAATGTCTGGAGCCATCATAGCCTTGCATCGCTCGTGTTGAGCCCATTCCGTCATGTTTCGTGCAACGTTCGGTACCACGATGCTTCACTGAGAGGATGTGTAATGACCCAAAGGATTTCCCCCACGAGGATAGGATGATCAAGTGCTCCCTCTCTTTCTCTCATCTCTACACGAATTCCCAACAGCACTAGCCAGCAAGCCTCCGTATCAAGCTTATGCTAAACTGCACAAAAAAACCCAACATGCCAAAAAGGGCCTTTCTTCACCCCGAGCACTGAGGGCCACCTTTCTGGGAGCTGCAAAACATTGCACATCACAAACTTCTCGTTCATGCCATGGCAAAAGCTAGAGCCAAATCGGTCAGAATCCCTCGGCTTCCCATCTTTGCCACAACTCCGAAGTTCAAAACATGAGCTCTTTCAATTTGCCACAAATACATATGAAATGTGTTGAGCCTTTTCAAATGTCCAGACGAATTCGAAATATGTATTATTAATGGAAGTGCTCAGCTCAACCGGAGCACTATGAATAATGTACAGTAACAAGGTGAGTCCCTCACACACCAGGGCATTTACACAGTACGTGACGGTCACCAGTCGACTGTGACGGGGCTTGCTCAGTGCACCCTACACCCACATTTCCCATCGTGCGCATTGTACTTCGTACTCTGCCTCTCTCTCTTCTCTCTCTTGTCGGATCTGTTCCCCCCATCCATCCATCCCCTCCCTCCTCAGCTCTGGTCTCTGGACACTGACAAGAAAGGTTAAAAAGTCCCTGGTTGCTAATCAGTATCCTGGGCTTATATGTGGAACCCCAATACTACAGGGTTGACAAACCTCCACGGCTTTGCCAGTCAGTCATCGGGTCAGCCAACGTCCGCTCTGATATCGCCATCCTGGCCGTCGCGGACCGAGGCCTGGACCTCACCCCATGACTTTGTATGAAGGGAGAGACAAATTTATTGACAACCAGAACCACGATATGCCCTCACCCCCAACAAGGCAAGTAAGATGAATACTGGATCTCTCCCAGCGGACAGAAGTCCCGAATCCTCAAAACAACGCACAGCTTTCCTGGGCCGAATTGACGCCCTCCATCTATCCACTTCTCATTACAATCCTGGGACGGGCTCCGGATGGCCATTGACGGGCCACAATATCTATTCTGGGCATGGGAATAAGTCTGGACGTGCTTATTGCCCTAGTGTGCTCCCCGTAGGGCCAAGTCCATATCCGTAGAAACCACTGACGAGCATCGAGTGTACGGAGTACACAGCACCGGCCGTTTCGACGTTGGCATCAGAGCCCCGGCGGCGAACAACGCCGCTTCTGACGCCTTGGTAAAGACGGTAGCCACTGCATACGCACAGTCAGGGTCTGCGTGGTGTGTGCATATGTCGCTGCCAGGTGGAGGTAGGTGGTTGATAATCAAATCCCTGTGAGTCTCTCCCCAAGATATCTCTGTTTGGTCTTCCGTCTGGGGCGCATCTGCAGTCTGGGCACTCGTGCATAGATATCTGAATCATTCGAATCGTCCTCTGCTCAGAGAGGCTTGTATACAATTATACTAATCAGGTTGGTCCAGGCACTACAGAGTACGTATCACATTCTGTCAGAGAACTGAAGCCCCTTTTCAGAAGACGATGGTGGTTCGAATGGGTACTGCGTTGCCAGCACAGGATATTCAAACCGTGGAAGTACGAAGTAGTAGTGGAGGCAAAAAGGGTCTTCTTCGCTGCGGCCATCGGAGCGTCGTGCATATGGAAGAGACAATGAGAGAGATCTACTACCACATCTGGCCCTGCTTGCTTTTTTCTTCTTCTTTTTTTGCGCTGGCCTGGTTCGCCGGTAAACTGCTGCTTTGCTTGCTTGCTTGCTGTCTACCCTGCACGTGCGAACCACCAGCCCAACGTCCGTCCCCTTTGCTCCGTGAGTGGGCAGAGAGCACTTGTCGTGCTTCCCCCCTACCATGCCTGATTGCGCAGTCTGGCTTGTCCTACCACCGAGAAAAGCAAGCCGGTTACACCTGCCTCATGCTGTAGCACCATCGATATATTTGAGATGGTAAAGAGGTTTACATACAACCGCTTGCTGCTGCGCCCTAGGGCGAGCGAGCGCAGCGAAAGCGGGCCAGGGCAAAGCAAACCTATTCAAATGTCGTTACGATATTTTGCCTAGCTACAGAGTAGTCCAGCCTGGTTGGGAGGAAACTTCAGCGCGAATGCACGACGTGATCATCGAGTCCACGGGGGCGGGTTTTTTCTTCCCTAATGTTTCACAGGAACCAGAATGGGAAAGAAGAAGAAGAAGAAGAGGGGACTAATCGCCTTACGAAAAGGCGAGTAAGTTTGTTTTCGGCCAGGCATCGTGTGGTGCATAACGTGTGTCCCGTCCTTGCCCTCGATTTGCTGCTGTTGTTGCTTGCTGTGCTGTGCTGTGCTGTGTTGTGTGTGGGCTGGGGACTGCTCTAGCCTCGCAGCATTCCCGTCCGGAACACGTTACCGCCCCAAAGGCCGAACCGTTGAAGGATTGTATGTCTCTTTTCTGCAGGAGGAAAATTGCTTCTTCCTGGCCTGTCTGTCTGTATGTACGTGTGTTGTGTGCGTGTGTGCGTGTGTGCGTGTGTCTCTTCTGACAACTGGTGAGCACAGCAGCAAATCCATGACTAGCCCTGCAGGCGGAATTACTGTACAGCTCAGTGAGTGGGGTGCGGGCGTGCAGATGACTAGAGAGAATGAGCGCCCGCCCGTATGCACCTCTTCTGCAGACTGGACGGATCCTTATGCGAGATTCCGCCCTGCTTGTGGGATCCGCCAGCAACGACAAGAGAAGGGGCGCCAAGATAGAGCCCGCCTGGCCCGGCTATTCCCATCCAGAAAGAGAGAGAGAGCAGCATTGCATAGGCACAGAGGCTCCAGAGTAAGTATGGGGTATAGCAAGTATGCAGTTGAGATCAACGGCCTGCCTGTATGTATCAGGACAAACAGTCCGAGTATGGCAATGATGGAATGTTCGGAGTACAATACAATGTTTCGTATCCAAGTCAAGTTTGAAGTGTAGTAGCTATTGTGCGCCAAAAAATGAGTATTTCGCGCAAGTGTTGAGAGACATGTATACTTTTTTTTTTTCAAACAGTGGCTTGCTATAGTAATCTGTATACACCCACGATGTCGGGAAAATTGTATACTAGCCGCACTTATTTAGTCTAGTCGGGCTATTCAAAAGCGGAGCGCGCGAGCGTTGCAATAATAGTGCAAGAGCATCAGTCGTCGGACCATTAATTAGACTTCCTGTCCATCTATTACTGTTTCCTTTCTCAAGATCGGTGGGACACGGGACGAGTAAGACAGAGAGACAGAAGATGGAGAAAGAAAGCAGCAAGTCTTTCTTTTTCTGCTCTCTTGCAACTGCCAAACGATCCTTGGCATTGTCACTTGAATACGGGCCTGACAACGTGGCGACCGCCCTCCCCGGCCTTCCCGTGCCGGGCGCGTGGCCACCGCCTACTGGCCCAAGCCCCGAAAGCAACAGACGAGACCATTTTGTTTTCTTTCCCGTGATCTTTTGGCTGGGACGGCCTGGTGGGTGGTGGTGTAGGAGGAGGTTGTGTGTTCAGCCCACTCACGTTTCAGAGCCCTCGCGGGCCGCCTCTGTCTTCACCAGCCGCTTATTTTTCTTGTGTCTTTTCTTCTTCTTCTGCTTTGCTGGCTGAGTATACTCGTGTCTCAAAAGGCCAAGCCCGATCGTTGGGGGGCGAGGCAGGCCGAGGTAGGGAACCCAGAGGACAGGATGGGCTGAAGTCCCAGATCGGGTCGGTGGCTCCCGCAACTCTAGCCTGTCCTCGAGTGTTCCAGGCGCTTGAGAGACACCGCAAAAGTCTAACAGAAATCGGTAGGAGCGTTGAAGGGGTTCACTGTGGTGGATAGTCGAAGTGTCATCAATTGACAAATATCAAGTGGTTGTCTGGAACTCAACATCAAATCAGACTATGATACGCACGGGTAAAAACCATGTAGTGTAGCCTCGACGTGTTCTTGGGAGACCGGGGAAAGAGGTGCATTGGCCCCATTCGTTCATATTGTGATGTTCAGGGACGCTATACTAATCTCGAGTCCACAAGGCACAACGGCGCTGCAGGGCTGAGATGGGAGAACAGCTAAGTGGCAGCATAGCATATCCCATTCGCCGCGCATTACGCAAAAAGGGACCACTTCACCACCCATGCAGGTTCACACTCTAGAACTCTCGACTCTTCCTGCCCAGTGGTTTGAGGGAATCGTGGGCAGTTTCACCCGAGTTTGGCTCCGGTACCTACATGAAAGTCACGATGGGCGTTTGAAACAAGACAGTAGCAGCGAGAAAGAAAGCAACAAGAGCGACCAAAAGCAGGGTAACCTCGAGAAGCAGCGGCAGGCTTGCCACATGCTGCTGCTGCTGTGAGCGAGCGAAGGGAGCCTCAATGTCATGTAATGTAATGTCATGCCATGCCATGCTATGCTATGCTCATGCACATGTCATGATTTGCAGATTGTCTTCTTTTTTAATCTAAAAGTAAAGTCCCTGGTTTGGTGTGTATACTGTTACAAGTACAGGCTACTACTACTACTGTCTACTAGTATGTCATGTTGGATTGGAAACCAGCTTCCGTGTCGGGGGGTGGGCTGCTGGGCGGCGGTCGGCTCAATTCGAGTTCAAGCCCGTCCCTGCAAAGTTGCAACGCTCCGCGTACCTGATGGACGGATGGATTGATGGATGGAGGAATGAATGGGGCTTGTTTGTATTCTCGGACTCCGGAGATCTAGTCTCGAAATGAGTATACTACCCACCTACGTCATATCGCCTCTGGAGCTCTAGAGCTCAAATTGCCAAAAGCTATGCAGCAATATCGAATGATCTGTCGTTGGCAATTGCCACTACTAGAAGGGAGGGAGGCTGGGGGGCCACGTCCATACTCCAGTATTGCTCCTTCGAGCAAACACGCACTTCATCTTTTGCCTTGTTCGTCAAGTCCAGGATCAAAAGTCGTAATTCTTGAGCATCAGATGATAGTCCTGCAAAAAGGGACCCCAAAGGTTGTCCAAGACTCGAAATCGAGACGAGTCCCACAGGAAATATCCCGAAATGGTCAATGCAGACCCCGGATTCTGTGAGCCTAGTGTACTGTAGTAGAGGATTGACTCGGGCCAGGGTATAACACTGCACTACGGAGTACATTCTCTATCCTTCAATCGGACTGACTGCCTTACGCGGCCGTCACGATACCCTTGCACCCTGCGCGGGCAGCGATAATAGCAGTCAATAATGGAATTGACAGATTAGGACAGGGAGGACACGTTCCCTGTGAGAGGTTGTGCCCGTTGCTCCCTCTGGTCTGGGGGGCATGCAGCAGACGGAAGCACGATATCGTACAACGGGCAAGGTTGGTTTTGTTGGTGCTTAGCATGGGCGGGCGTTGGTGGATCTTGGTCATCTTCTCGCCGAAGCCTTTTCGGCATTTGGTCCACAGAACGGCATAACGACGAGACCGCCCCCGACTTTCGTCATCTGCCTTTCGAGAGAAAAAGTGGGATAGAGGAAAAAGAAACGCTTCTGCCTCCTCCCAGCCATACGAAGAGAGAGACATGCAGAGGCGGCACAAGAGTAGGTAAGCAGACGCCTCCTCCGTCAGCAGCAGCTCAGTTTTTACATACAAGATGGAAATATGTGCATGTACCACGTACTTCGTACCCAGTCTTTGGATCTTGTAATTGTGGGATCGCGAAAGAGGGAAAGCAAAGAAAAACAAGGGGTGCAAGTGATACTGGCCCCCCACCTTGTTCTCTGATGGCTGAACACTTGCATGAGCGAGAAGCAGTCTAACGCACAGCGGGCGGCGGTTATGCAATGCTAGAACATGGCCAATGACACCTGCAGACGGTGTTTACCCCATGCTGCTCGAGCATGCATCCTTTTTATCCCCGGTCAGATTTGAAGGGACCGATCCCGCGTGTGTGGTGTGGTGGACTATGGAATTGTCTTCTCATTCAGCAAGTCACGACTATCCACTTATATTGGATATCGAAAGGGTCCATATCCCTCTTTGAGGAGCCCTGGTATTTCATTTGGGGAGAGTTGCATCTTTCGGCGGCTAGTTCTAGCCTTACGCAAGGGACACTATGTACACTATGCGCACGCAGCGGCGGGAGTATTCAGAGCCGCCTCCGACTGATTATAGAATAATAGTCTTGTACATTGGTAGAGCAAAAACATGTTGATGACTGATACGACCTCCCAGCAGCCGTGTGCCGTCTTTGACGGTTGGGATGCGTGGGCGTTGCAAAGATTGCTTCCATTCTTCAATCTTTTCGAATCTTACATACGCCACGCCCACAGCATATGGCAAGCAAGCCTGAAATGGGGATATATCAACGGTGCTATGATCAACGTGCTTAGTATGATCACACGCCACTTTTGTGGTAGACCGCTTGTCCCGGGAACTTGGAATTAAAGAAGAACACAGCTTTCTTTTGCCTTTGACTATTTTTAAAAGAATTTGCGAGATCCTGCAGCATAGTCACAACTAAGTTTTGGGCCATGTTACCCGACCTGGGTTTAGGTCTTGCATCGCTGCCGAATTTATAACCATATTGTCTCCTCCGGCGTCTCGCGACCAACGGGATAACGTAGAACGAATATGTAATCCAATGTCCTATTGGGTCAGGAGCAGTCCGATCGGGCTACCAAATCGCCGTGGTTATTAGATCTCTGGAGGGCAATAGATAGGGTCCAGGGGGGCAGGAGAATTTCTCCTCGGCGGGCGGGCAAGCTGGAAAAAAAAAAAACGTGCCTCCATTGTCTAGTACAAACTACAGTAGGTTAGGTTAGTCTGCTAAGTATGTTTCTTCCCAGTAAGTATTATTTCCGCAGAGGTCACAGAGCACACGCCCCCCTCTGTTCTCTCTGTGTCTCCGCACGGTGCTTGTCTTCCTTCATGTCGCACGTCCAATCAGCGCTGCCCACGTCAACAACGACCACCCGCTCTCCCTCTCTGGGTGAGGCACAGTGTTCATATCATAACCTTGCCGACTAGGGTCCTTGTGAAGCGAGGCCGGGCCTACCCAGAAGACCTGCTTCTCTCTCTCAAAGTGACAGACAACTCTGGGCTGCGTAATCTTTTTTTTTCTCCGACTATTCATCCAGAAAGAGGCCTCGAGCACCAATGGACCGACCGAAATATGGGATCTGGGAAGTGTACTTTACAAAATGTATACGATGATCGACCACTTTTCTCGGGAGCTTATCTGGGTGGCCCCAATCAACGTGACTCGACGCTGGACGCTCATTTGCACGCACGCAGATATCCCAATATAACCATGTGGAAAGAATGCTGCTGATGCGAGAGTATTTGATATGAAGGGTACGTACCGTTTAGCACCACTTTCGGTCATACATTACACTCGGTAGGTACCGTAGACAGCCAAGCGCGTCTAACCGGCGTGAAATATCACTTGCGGTAGTCTCTCGCCTCGAAGATAGACTTACCCACCTGTTACCTAGTCGAGAAAAGGGTCGCTCGCTCACTCGCTGCAAAATCCTCGATATTCTGATTCGCCGGAAAAGTACTGCAATGGCGGACCGCTTCCCGTGGTTCGAGGCTAGATGTGCAATGGTCACACGCCGTCGCGACACAGAAGAATAATTGCCGGGCCTTGTCCATCTTGCGCCCCTCAGTCGCATCAGCCGGCGAGGCGATGGGGGCAGAGGGGAGGGGAAGAGAAAGATGACTGCATCTGCATAGACAGATCAAGATACATGAACAAACGAAACAGGCAACGACCTTCTGTCGCGATGAAGAATAGCTGATCGTCTTTCTTTTTCTTTCTTCATCGTCCTGCTCCAGCTCTATTCGCGATGCAGTCCACGAACGACTTGCTACAATACTAGCCTGAGGAGCTGACTTGCCAAGGGACGCAATTAAGTTCCCCTTCGCAAATGGCGTGGCCAGTTCTCGTCCAACCGATGCTCTTCCAATTGGAAGACGGAACGTGGAATGTGATGCACGACATACTATGTGTGTCCTCCCTCGTTTCTGCGCTACGTACTATCATTGCCAAGTACGTACAGACGATACATGCGGGCGGATGATTCTAGGTACGCACGCAGGCCCGGTCTGTCTGTAGTATGTATGCTGGCATGCATGTAAGTAAAATATGTACACTGCAGTTGCAGCAAGCAAAGCAGCAGCAGCAGCAGCAGCAGCAGAACAGCCAGCCATGCAATGTACGTACTTTCCAAGCCTGCAGCCATGACATGAACAATGCAATTGATGCAGGGAAAATAGACCACACCCGCATACGTCTACTATTGTATAATAGCTATACTGCAGTATACTCTCCGTCGCTTCAGATCTTATACTCGAATCTCGTCGGTCTCCACCATCTCATAAGTAATTATGATGAATTGCTCAAAGACCATCATTGATGACTGATTTACAAGATCATATGAAAGTTGGTGCACCGAGGTACACAGCAAAGCAAGATGAAAGACCTCGGGTATCCGTCCCTCTCTGTCCGTCCCCGCGATATGTCCAGCAGTTGGTTCCTTGCTCCGTCGTCTGGGTCCTGCCCCCCCTCCTCTCGATCACGACTTATCGCGGCACACAGTACGACGAGTTTTTTCTCTTTTCTTTTCTCTTGTCTCTCTTGCCCATGACGAAGAATCGTGAGGGGAGCAACGTCGAGTGGTCAAAGGAAGCTCGCGATAGGTCCAGGTCCAAAGTTCGCAAAGTTCAGAGCTGTCCCGGTCCCAGTTTAGTGGATCCCTCACCGCTACTCTTCGGGGGGCCTATCCAGACGCCTGCGGTGTCGCTGTATAACCCGTCGACAAGAACAGAACGAGAAGAAAGAAGCAAAAGAATACTCCGCTGTGCTTACGAGGTACCACGTAACTCTACATAGCCGCGATCCTTGCCATGGTATCCATCGCGCTTGTGCGATGATCGCCGTTCCATCCCTCCTGGGGCTCGGCCAGCGGGTTATACTTCGCTATCTCTTTTCTGAAGTATTGTATGGATGTACTGCTGCTTTTTATGGTATTTTTGTTTCTTGGTGCCGGTAGCGATTATAGTATGCCCTATCAGACCAGCTAACCTAGGCTAGTAGTGTAGACCAACCACGCTTTTTGATAACCTTTTGGCTCTGATCACGGTTTGAAGGCGGAACGGAATAATAAGACAGACCCAAAAGGCTGGGGAGTATACTCTGGACGGGGGACATCTCGACACACAAGTTCTATCTTGACTGTTCAAGCAATTCAGCGCGGCTTGTCTAAACGCCTCTCGCTTCTGTCTCCTCGGCTTCTCGTCGAGTCGAATCTCGAATTTACCCAAGCGCGGAAGTCAATATAACACAACCATGTAAACCTTTTGATTGAACACACCCTGCCACCCTAACCACGCACGCACGTAACCGACGAGAAGCAAGACGACCGCGCTTGGGGGTTCGATCGATAGATCCGGGACCCCGCGAGGAAAAGGGCTGAACCGCGCTTCTGTCTCATCAATCAATAGCCTGTCCGTAACTGTGACCATGGGCCATCGAAATTTGATGCTACTACTATTTCCAGGACCTCGGTACATAGCTGCAGCAAAACAAACATTTGTTGGACCTACCTAGACCTCTCGGGGCCCCTTGCAACATGCATCGCGAACCCATGTTTTTCGACAAATACTCCTGACTAACAAAGGAGATCGGCGAAAAGGCGCAACAAGCAGCAGCATCAAATCTCGGTCTTGTCGGCTGTCTAGTGTATCCGTAGGTTCTAATGTACGGCGGGTAGGGATGAATGGAGATAGATGTCCTCTTTGCGCGCGCCGCCGTGAGCCGCCGCAGTACGGAGTACAGATTTGCATCTGTACCAGAAATCCAGACTCCGGGATCACGATCCGTAATTTGAACTTAATTATCCACTATGAGATATTCGCCAATATGTTTGTCTTTTTTTCTTCAGACCCCATGAACAGCAAAAAAGTATCGCCGCTTTCCTGGATCCAAACAAGAATAAGAAAAAAGGAATCCTCATTTGTGGGATCTTCGTTCGTGAACGGTTGGTATCGGAGAGGGGGACACCCTCGCCCTTCCAGTAATAATCCTGGTCCTCCTGGTACTCCTCCTCTTTTCCTCCTCAGATTTTGAAAATTGAAATGAAAATCCTCATCACGTACCGTAGTCATCACATACCGTAGTACTTTTTATCACTCTCTTTCTCATTCAATCTCCATCTCAGGGAGCAAGTCCTTTCCTTCTTGGGAGTCTTGTTGGCTCTCTCTGCCTCTCGAATCGTATGACGGATGACACCGGGGTGGGTGACATTCCGGCTTATGGTCTTGGGGTGGGAAGAGGAGAATTTCGTCCAAAAGGGCCATCTTCTTACTATTTTGCGATTTTCCCCGAGCAAGGGTCGTCGGTCGGGGAAGACACCCGCGAGTCACAAGCCCAGCGCGGCTATGTATGTCGACGGGGGGCACCGAACAATAGTCTCCATGGGGGGAAAAGAGAAGAGGCACGGAGAGAAGAGGGGTGCCACTGCGCGACTATGCTATGCAAGATAGGCGCAAGACATGACGATGATGTGTTTTTTCTCGGCCCCGTGGTTAATCATGTTCTTGGTGTCTTTTTTCCTGCCAGAACTACCATCGTACCTGGTAAAATCATTGTCCCTACCCGTCGTTCGGCACGCGTGCATGTTCATACATGCTGCGTTACAATACATGGAATACCATGGTCGCTTGTACGTATGCTTTTTTTCTCTCACTACTACAGTAAATACATGCTATAGTGCTGAGTGACAGTCAAAGTGCCGCCGAGTGGTATGTCATGTAATGTATGCAGTATTATGGTTAATCTGTAATGGTCTCTCTGGCGGACGAGGCTCTCCCACCCCTGGACAGGTGGTGGCCCTTTCAATATGCGAGCTTAAATCGTACATTACATTGGAGTTGCGTTACGCACCCGCTCCCTAGTTGCAGCCAGCCCAAGCAGGCCCAGCCCCGGGTACCGAAGGGCTGCCGAGAGAATTGTGTGAGAGAGGGCATACGTACGTGTATCCATACTAATAACATACCTACAGCAGAGAAGACGCAGCGGCAGTAGCACCGCTGGAAGCCAGAGCCGACCTACCGAACTGTGACTGTTGGATCTTGGCTCGGTACGTATTCCCAAATGGAACCGTGACTTGCCTGGGGCCCTGTTCTCTCTTCTCCCTCTTTTTGTTTCTATTTTACCTTGCCTTGCCTATCCGCACTTCACATCTCTAGTGTACATAGTTTGGCTTTTTAGCGGCACCGCAGCCTGGGCAGGCCTGGCTACGAGGGGTGGACCGACCCCGGTTCATACACAAATCCAACGAGAATTCCCACCCCCAGCCTGCAATCATCGCGCTATTGCTGTGCTAGGAAGGTCGCGAGAGAGAGAGGGATGGGGGAGGGGAGGGGGGGGGCGTGTGGGCTTGCTAAGCTGGAGATAGGTGCCGGCATGAGGGAACCGGCCTATCGACGAGCTCGATCAAGCAAAAAGCCGCATATTGATCCCCACACAGCCATCAAAAAGGGCCTGGCGAAAGCCAAGCATCTTTGCCAATTGGTGACATGGGGCATGGGAAGAAGAAAACAGTGAATAGTACGGTACCTCGTACGTGGTTGCGCTTCAGTGCCATGTCTGCCCTGTAGGTAGATACTGTGGTGCGGTGCAGTGTAGGTATCATACTGCCTGTCCTTCTGTTCCCTACCGACTTCAAGTCCCCTTGTCCCTGACTCCCTGCTGCCTCCAGGCGGGAAGGGAGGAGGCGGTGGTCATTGCTCACGATTACTAGGCAGGGTTTGTCTCAATATATTCACACTTACTACGGGAGTACCTCGAAGCGCGATCTCCGTATGGAAAGTACTTGATAAGGCGACCAAGAGGCCATCTTCCTCGGGGAGTACTCCGGTATCAAACAGCCCGTGGCGGCTTCGGCTACCGGGACATACTTTGGACACAGGTCAGTAGTGAAGATCAGCTCAGGCGTCGAGCAAACAAGCAAGCAGCCAGAACTATCATGGCTAACCTGGAAGCGTTGGAATAAGCAAGCCAGAAGCAAGTATGATACGCATATGCCGGTGGTTGAACTCCCTAGATGCCTGCTCTGTATGACTTCAACAAGATAGTGTCCCGTGTGGGCTACCTACTACACAGTATTTCATTTCAAGGTGGACTCGATAAAAATCCAGCAGGCCAATCCCCATCGCCTCGTATATCGACTAGCAGGTCCGTAGTGGCCTCAACTGAAGAGCTTCCGATTGGAATGACAACGGTACTCCCAGCCATCGACCGGAGAAAAGAAAGGCGGGTGGTGGTCATGGGCTGCTCTGCGGTCCATGCTACAAATCGAGGATAGGGTCTCTTCATTTCCAACTTCACAGCCGGATGACTTGTTGAGATGGAAAAGATACCCACGCCCGCCGAGCGTCAGGTGAAAGCCACCGTGATCAAGGAGAGTCAATCAATATCTACCGTAGGTAGGGGTCATGATATACTTTCCACTTCGAGAAGCGCGGCAAGAGCCAGAAATACAAATGCTCCATGTACACTTATTACCACACCGAGCAAGGGAATGCCCATACATTTGCTCCAGGACCCTGCCTATCCGCGGACAGGTATTGCACGGACGCCTTTTAATCTCGATAATTATCGTTGACCACGGTCGGGGCCGTCACAAACACCAACACAGAGTGGCACCACAGCTCACAAAGGATCCATGAGGCTGGCGGGGAGGAGCTGGGAGGCAGGACGCAACTCTCGGAGGGGTGGAGGGATACCATGTAAAAATAAAAGGAAGAACCCGTGGTGACTTTGCCCGCAAATTCGCAAGGTGGCGATCGCCCCATGCCGGCATAAATGGCTTGGCCTGAAGGATCACAATTACAGACGGGAATGCAGGCAGCGGTGGCAGTCTCATCGTACAGCATCTATCCAACATGCTTGCTTACACAATGGGGATGCCACGAGAGAAGAGCCGGGCGCTGGGCTTGCTCGCGCCGCGCGAACAGATGCTGGGGAAGATCGATTCAAAACTGACAGATGTGCGCTGTGCTGTGCGCAACATGAAAGCCAGCCAGGCCAGACCCGGACAGAAACGACCCTATCGTGCATGAACGCTTGGTCAAGCTCTGCTGTGCAGCAATAGTAGATCTCATTATACATGGGAGTCCACAGTAGTTTACAGCCTCAATGCCCCTGTCTGTGCCGTCGTGTGCGGATCTCTGTTGGCTGTTGGCTGGGCTTGCCGAAGTGTCGCTTCTATGCTCATCACATACCGTAGGAGGGAAGCGTGGTGGAGGCAAGAACAACGTCGAGGAGCTAAGGTTTGTCATGAGCGCGTGCTTTTCCTCCAGACCCTGCGTCAAGAGTTCTCGTGCGCTCGAGGCGAGATATCTGCTGGAGAATCAGTCAAAGAAGCAGGCCCCGTCAGCGTCAGCAGGGCAGATAGGCCGCTGCCGCTGCCGCCGACCCTGCCGCTGCGCAGTTGCATCAGCCATCAAAAGCCAGCCTGCCACCCTGTGCCAGCCCCCCAGAAATAGCGAGACGCACGTCACCCCTCGTCTCTTTGACTTTTTTCGCCTCTTCCTAGGTTAGTCGCTTAGAATGTCTGGAGGGTTTCCATATGAGGCAGGCCGCGTTAGGAATATTTCGAGGGGAATAGCGGAAACGGATATCGTCCAGGGTGCAGGTCTCTTGTGCAGACTGACATGCATGAAGCAGCCATTGCGTCTGGTCAATCTACACCCTTCGATCCATCGCCCGATGATAGAGACGATGAAGATCTGCGGGGAGGGGGGGCCTAGTAGGAATAACCTCTTGAACAGCATGTGTGTGTGTATGTGCGCGCGGTGCCTCCTGACAATCGTACATTGGCAAGATCCGAGCAAAGACACGGGAGGCCTAAAAGAAGGGTTCATGGCCCGGCGCCAGGCGCTTGATTCCCGTCCGGGCTCCCACACGAAACAGGCGAGCGAGGAGAGACGAGACGAGACGAGACGGAGAACCGTGGGCAGGTGAAAAGAGGTCAGCCTCCGAGGGAGCGCACCCCGGTAAGATATTTCTGTGCGAGCCGCACTTACAGCGCAGGAAACATTTTGCTGCGCGGCGATGCGAGAGCTGTGCAAGAAGACCCGATTGGACGGTGCCAGGGGGGGGCTGATGTGCGTTTTGGTTGCTCTTCTGTTCTCGCGTGCTGGTTGGGGCGGACAGGAATCAAATCAGCCTGCCCCTCGGCCCTCCTCTTTGCTGTCCATCTGGACCAGGGAGGAGAGGAAAACCTGATATGCTTGCAAGGTTGACAGGAAACGGGCGTGAGGGTGTGCGTGCTATACTGTACTCCGTACGCACGTAGCCGGAACACACATGGATTTGATCTGATCGAGGGAGGTCGTCGCTAGGGTTGCTGCTGCCGCTGTGAGCTGACGCCATAATGAGCGGCCACGATCAATGGTTCTCAAGATCTACCAAGGTATGTATGGAGAGAGAAAATGTCACTTCTCAGTCTCTGACCTCCATACCAACTGTTTTGTGTCCTCCGGTACTGTAGTGATTATTACCAATGGCTGGAATTGAGGCGTAGTTGATTATTCCAATGTCTGGGTGCAATTAGACCAGGCACCAACGTCACGTGTTTTCGTGCTTGCATCGCGCCGTCTCGTTGCACCGCGACGAGTCATGACAACGACAATGCAGCCCCAACTTGGGACAGAATCTCAGGCGGGCGCGTGCTGCTTTTTTATGCATGCAAGCTTATTGTGATCTCACGAGAACGAATAGAGTCGTGACCCGGCCACAAGCAAACCACGGCATAAGCAAATTCTACGACATCATTCGTGCATGCATAATCGCAACCAAGCAGCAGGATCCTGTCTCTGTCCGCAAAGCCTCTCTTATATGCATGACCAGTCCTCGCAAACAAAATGCCGTCACCGCACAAACCAGATATACCAAAAGCTGCCACGCCAAAGTTCGGATCCTCCTTTGACCCATGGAACTCGTCATCCACCGGTCACCAGCGGGCAGAAAATCGCTTGGGCGGCAGCACAGGATGGCGGGACTCTCGAAGCGCAAAGTTACAGTCACAATTCAAGAGCGACGCGAGCGGCGGCAAACGCATGTCCGATGCCGTCGGGGCAGGATCGCAAGACTGGGATCCGGCACTGAAAGCCATCGTCCCTCCGGAGCTGCGGTCGAGAGCCAAGAGCTCAGTCATGGACATGCTGGCCAGGCCAGGGACGATGAAGCAGAGCTTGAGTTCAGCATCTCGGGATTCCCACTCGGGCCAAGACCAGGATGATTTGACAGCAGAAGAAAATCTGTTGCGGCGGCGCAAAGCCGAGGACGAATCTCGGCAGGAGGAACAAGCCCAGCCAAGGAAGATTTTTGACGGCGTCGTGGTCTACGTCAATGGCAGCACACACCCCATCATATCAGACCACAAACTCAAGCATGTGCTGGCGGAGCACGGCGCCAGAATGTCGATACATCTTGGCAGAAGACAAGTCACGCATGTCATACTTGGGCGGCCTGCTGGTGGAGGCGGCGGCGCTGGAGGAGGCCTCGCCGGGGGCAAGCTTCAAAAGGAGATCCAGAAGGTTGGCGGTGCTGCCGTGAAGTTTGTAGGAGTCGAATGGTATGATCTCCGTGTGAATACGAAGCCTCGAAGCAGCCCAACTAACCTTGCAGCAGGATTATGGAGAGTGTCAAGGCTGGCAAGCGGTTACCCGAAGCAAGGTTTAGCAACCTGAAGCTGGCTGCCAAAAGTCAACAAAGCGTCTTCGGCATGGCATCTAAATCAGCAAGTTCAACGAATTCGTGTCGTCCAGAACCGGCATCCGAAAACCCCAACGGATTAAGAATCAAGCCCCCAGAGCTTCCGGACGATGCCCCACCTCCGAGTGGCCAACGTCCGTTGTCATAGTCTCCGAGGCCGTTATAGAGTATCGTCATTCGGCGTTGTTCTATTTTGGAACTAAATTTTGGCGTTCTGAGCTTCTCCTGCCCGAAATGGCATTGAGCCTCCTGATTCGTCCACAGTCTGGTTGTTGCATTCGCTCACAAGCCACAAACTTGGGCGCGTTTGCCTATTTTGTGTTTGCAGTCGTACATGATTGGGTCAGGGCCAGTTACTCTTGTAAGCTGCATACACCTTGATGTAGTTCCGTGGGGATCTTGCTAAACTTCTCAAGGGACAGCTACAAATTCTGGCTTTTGTTCCTACATGTAGCTTTTGGGGCTGTATCTTGCGAGCATTGACCTGGCCCGAACAGTATACCTAGAGTCTAATCTTTTCTGTATTCGGCCAGGTCTTTCCCCGTCTGGCCATTGCATTTGTTTGTTTACTCATATCGAGATTAATCTCATGGTTATAATGACCAAAGCCTTTCAGTAGTAACAGGAAATGGCCAGGTGGATGCAGTTCACAGATACAAGTTCTAAGAACATAGCTTTGAGAGACCAATCGCAGTCATGACGGGGCAGTATTCAAAGCGGGAATAGAACCAACCTCAGAGTGACCGTCAAGAAACAAAAGAAACCCCTCATACCACTACTTTGTTTTCGTCATCCTTGCCGTGACGCGTTGAGGCTCTCACAAGGGGGCTGTCATGGTCTCAGTCACAATGATCAGCACCGGTGTCAAAATCTCGCTAGATCCTATCCGAGGTGCCGAATCAATCTGAAACCTAAAATTTTGTTTTCGCACCTGCTCGTGGAAGTTTATACTATTCCTGAACCCGCCCTTGACTCACATCGGGCCTTGTCCCTTGCACGTGGGCAAGGCCCGGCACATATCTCCTACCAAAGACGGTACGAAACGAGAAACGTGCATGGGCGAGATGGGGAAGAAAGAAGAAGCAGCGAAAAGCATATCCGTCGAGTTGAGGCTTGATAGACAGCCTCCAAACCTTGTATAAATTTTTCCTTTTTCCCTTTTTGGCTCCAGCCACCTAGCCCCAAACGTTATTCTGGCATGTTTTGTTTATTCTAGAAGGTCTCATTGGACAATTGGCTTTTTGTTGTTCCTTCTTTCTCGGGCCCTTGGCAAGTCATCCGGTCAAGGGAAACGTCTTGCGAAAACACGAAGGCAGGGACATGCAGAGCCTATTCTTCTGCCACCGAATATGCCAAAATGTACCGCGGTCCAGACGATACAACGGTTGTTGCGGCCACGCCCCTCCTGAATTCTCCATGGAATACCGGAGAGCGGTGAATACAAGACATATGGCGAAGAAAGGTATCTCGACTTGTGGAGCTAAATAGAGGCATTAAACATTCAGATACGCCGAGAAGATCTCGTGGAGGGATAGCGACCGATTCTATATTCGTCGCCTCGCTTCTATCGTGTTCTGTGGTGACTCGCTGACCTAATCCTGAAAGACAGCATCCAGATATGCAAGTGAACGTCGGTACATTGCATTGCACCGCACAATGCGAGTCGGGCTTGCATACCGTTGAGAAGTGCACCAGACGAGATGCATTGCTTTTACATACGCAAGTCTGACTGTAGGAACAGAACCGGTTATGCAAAAAGGCAGGCCCTGCATGCATTCTGTGTAAGTTAGATCACATAAGCAGGACCACTGACTTGGTATGACCAAGTCTACGAGTACATTATATATAGACAAGTAGATGGTGTTCTTTAGTATGGGCAGTCGTACTTCATAAAGCTGCTTTATATCAAGTTCTTTCTCGGAGAAGTTATGTCACCATTGTGTGGCGAGTACCGCGTCTTCCAAGTTTGACAAGACTTTGATATAATAGCTGGATGTATAGTATTCAGGTCTTTTTTATTAATACTGACAAATGGATGAAATGTGCTTTCCTAAAGTTCGTAATACTCCTGATCCTGTGTTTATACAAATTGAAAAAAATTCGATGGCCGCTGCTGTTAACCCTCGTTTCCGATGAATCCAAAGGCAGTACAACCTCTCAATAAGGATTTTCGAGATTGAATTCATTCGTCGCCTGGTACGTTACATGAGTGTTTCCAGTGAGTCATTGGCATAGTTTCCTGTAACATTTCCAAGCTTGGTTTGCAGTCGTCCTTCTTGCTTGCTTGCTACTTCCTTCATCTCCTTCACGCTGTCGTTTGGCCCGAACACGTTTCCCAGCTGCGATCCAAAGTTCAACGAGGCAAGGGCATCCTCCTTCCAAATCGGTACTACCACCGCAGAGTTCCTTCCATTGCTTTTTATCATGGTAGCCAGCAGGAAAAATAACCCTCCCAAGGACACTGCGAGATGCATCGCAATCCAACCCCATTGTACCTGATAAGAGGTGACAAGAGCACCAGACCTCCCCGTCACGACCTTTCCTGGGTCATCGTCTGCCCCATCACGTAGTGCGTTACTCATGCTACGCGCGATGGACGTGAATAGGGCGGGAATATCTTCCTGGGACCACAGGACGCGCATCGTACTGGGTTTTGCCCATTCAAACGTCTCTCTTGTAACGATGAACCCGTTCAGGCGCCCTTGGACCCCATCTGCTTTGCTTGAGTTGAAATCTGTGAGTGGCCCCGCGAAATTGTTCTCAAAGAATTTACAGATCGAGTCCGTGGCCCCCAGCGAGACGCTAAAGTTGCCCTCGTTTGTTACCAGTTTCATATCATCAAGACTGTAATACTCTTCCATTGAACCGTCGGTAGTAAGATTCAGAGGCAAGATTATGGGACCCAACAAACGTACGAATGGTACGGTTTCCGTGCTTTCAACAAGGCTGCCCTCGTTAACGGTAGGATGGTAGCGGTTTATACAATAGTATAGACCGCATTCCAGCGCCTCGAGAGGAAAATTTGGCCACACGGTAGTGTTGTCTTTGTTGCGAGGACGTTGAATCTTCAACAAACTTGTCGACCATATTAGTGTATCCATGTCTTTCAAGCTATTGGTCATGGTAGGGTCATCTGTGCCCAATGTTGTCATTATTGTACCGCCAAAATCAAGTCCTGACTCGCTCGGAGTTTTGCCATCAGCCGGGAATACCCACGATTCGGGGTTGTTGATGGTGAGTCCATTCGGCAATCGGTATGCTGGGGAATAGGTGCTAGGAATGACTATGCGATTTCCGACTTGCGGTACGGGAAAACGTCCACCCAACGCTAGTCCTCGTAGTAAAGTGCAGATGTCATGGTTGTCTGCATGCCGCTCAAGCAGCGAACTCAAGTTTGCGCACTTGCTGCACACAGCCAGAGACTCAACAGGAGACTCCCAGGTACAGTTTCCAGATGGACATGTGAAATTGAGCTGCTGACTGACAGCCTGTTCCGGGTTGGACAACCCATAGAATATCGCAGACTGCATTGAATAATCCGCGTCAGCAATAGATATGTTCTGGGAACTGTCAGAGTAATGGTAGCCCTTTGAGTATCGAATGGCACGATTGATGGCGGTGGTAGCGTCCTCGGTGAAGATTATGTCCTGCCGGAGTTGTACGAGTTGTTGCGAGAAAGGATCTATGGCAAGGGAGAGTAGAACGATGATGGCGCCGAGTCGAACCTCCCAGCTGGTCTGGTTAGTACAAACACAGATAAAGTATAAGGAGATCAATGGGATGCACTCACGAGCCCCTGAGACGCCACAGAAGCTGCAGGCTCCCAAGCGGTCCTCGGCTGGCGGAGTCGATGGCAGAAAACTTGATGAGAGTCTGCCGATTGCTAGAGAACATGATCCATTTCCACTGGCTGACTGCCGCATCGACTGCCAGGAGTAGACATCCTTTGCTGGCTGTTGATAGAATTGAGACTATGGTGTTCAGGTTGACTCCATACCAGGAGAAAATCGGTTTACCGTCATACTGAGCCAAGAGTATTATCATGCCGAGTAATGAGAAGCTGGAGCCGACTATAGACAGTACCTCCAAGAGCCATGCTCGGAAACCTAACATTGCTGCGTCTTGAGTCTTGAGTCTTGAGACTGTAAAAAAGCGCAGAGCAATGATATAGTGATGTTGGAAGCAATAATCTATCATAGGGAATTACATTTTTAGAATATAAAAAAGAAGAAAACAGGGCTCGCTGCTTATATTTATGATCCTATGCAATGTAAGATGACTCGAAAATATTGACTGCCTCTGCCAAATGGGAAGACAGGATTGGTTGGTATTGGTAACACACCCAGAGGCTGAGTCGTGAAATACAGCCCGCAACCAGAAGGACTGCCTTGAAACTGCCCCCGCGCAGAGCCTTGCCGGGGAAGTGAGTGGGTAGCAGGCCAGCTTGTGACTTGATAATACGGTTTCACCGCATACTCCGATTGATATAATAATAGCTACACCTAAATAAGTTCATTGCCACATGTTACATTCGATGGTCTTTATTTAATCAATGCAGCTTGATTGGTCAAGACAGTGATTTCCGAAAGCAGCAGAGACATGGTCACATTTGATCGCAGAAAAGTAAGGAGCGCAAGAACGAGGGGCCAAGGTTGGCTGATGGAAGTGGTTTTGGGAGCTGCGTGTAAACTTCTCATACATAATACAAGGGAGATGCAACCAGAAACACAGATGCAGCAGCTGCGAACCCTCGGGTATCCAGACCGGCTACCGACCAACCCTGAGCAATACCTGGGGCCAAACCATTTGTTCCGATTTCGTTCTACATTGAACTCGACCCCAAATCTTGCGTTCTCGCGCAGGTTTTGCTGACTTCGGCGTTGGATGCTATCTGGATCAACTCTAAACTGGAACACGAGAGCCACAATAGGCACTCATACATAAGTAAACCAGGAGTCGCCACGGCCAGAAGTCGATTGCATGGGCGACAACGGTCGACATCGAGCTTTTGAAAACATTGCATTCGACACTTCGAGCGACGCCCAGATACAATACCGACGCTTCCCATCCATGTGAATGTTGTGCGACATCACATCGTACAAGATTGGTCGATTCGGGTTTGCTCTTATGGTTCAGTTTGCAAGAGCGCATGTAGGTCCGAACCTCAAAGGTGACCCGCAACAGGTACGCATATCGAGATAGGCCTGACCATTTCCCGCTGTCCACGACCGAAAGAGATCCACGTTCAGAGCGGGTATGTGAGGTTGTCGTTGGATTCGTTGCTACTAATCCTCATCCTCCTCTTCATCGCTTGTCTCCTCGATATTCGACTTCTTGGACTTGTTGTCCGAGGAGGGTTTCTCAGAAGTCTTGGAAGGGGCACCAGAGGGGATCTCAGCGACGTCGAGACCTTGAGAAATGAGTTCGGCATTGATGGCGGGAATAGCCTTCAACAACGCATTGTATTGCTCGAGAGGAAGTGAGATACCCTGAAAAAAGTGTCAATTTTGATACAGAAAAGATAATGGGCACGGTGCAAAGGGGAGCTGCCATTGTCTTACCTTTTTACCAGGCTTCATAGTGCCCTCATTGTCGGTCCAATACTCGCGGATGTTGACGTAAGGCTTCTTTTGGAACTCAGATATTCCAACACGGCGCTTGCCAGAGAGCTGCAATTTTGGTATAAGTAAGACATGCAAATAACATCAAAGAAACGGACTCATACACTCCACCAAGAATTGCCATCAGCGTCCTTGCCGGACTCGACGTCGCCGCTGTTGGTCTTGGCCTTCTTGCTCGTCTTGGTAGGCTTGGTGTCGACTTCGACATCGCTGTCGTCATCGCCCGGGCGAACGCGCTTGGCACTCTTGTATCCAGCCATGATGGATAATCCTCTCGAATAGAACGAGGAACTTGAGATTGTTCAGACAGATCTGAGATACGACAACTTCAGGCTGCCGAGGCTCGATAATTGATCCTGTGGTATGGTTTCGGCGTTGCTGCGTTGAGTGAGCTGCTACACCCCGGATGAAGAAGTGGGGTGTTTCTCGACGCGTCGGAGCTCCAAAAAATGGGAAGCTCTTTACGCGCCTCGCAGGGGTGACTGTTGCTAAATTGAATGGGATTCCACCCCTAAAGTGACATCCGGGCCCAGGCTGCCAAGTTTTACGATGCAGTTACATTCTGCCAATACTTTAATGAGCGGAGCGAGGTAGCATGAATATTTACAGGCCTAGAATTAGCAGTGAAGCTGATGGGCTGGACTTGTAACCGAATTCCGCTTCACTGATAGAATAACAGACTCCTCTTTATCAACCGCAGCGGCCTGGATAGGACTATCAAGCGCGAATATCTCTCCTGACACATTCAATGCTCTGTTTTAGTATCTCGTCCGGACCTCCAGTGGTCCATAGCACGAGACGTTTCAATCACCCACTGCTGCACCACTGTGGAAAAAGGGCGCTGATGGGTTGGCCTGTGCTGTGGCTGTAAATTTTACGCCTGTCAGACAAAATCTCCGGGCCTTCCACGGGCCACTGGCATGACGGACTTGTGGGGAGTCGACAACGGTCCCTAGCAATGCCTAGCGCCAGGAAACGAACGTCCTTGGCAGAAGGACTTGGCTTGCTTGGACGGCACTCGACCCAAGGGCCACCCTATTCCCGATTGATGCTCCCCCCCAAAGGTCGAGCCGCCTCGATTGTGGAGGGCAGTGGACACACATGTTCAACATCAGGCTCGAAACACGGGGGGAATCGCCTTTGGTTCCACATCCACACCTTCACTCAAAGCGTTTGCTGCTTCCCGGTTTTGTCTGTTGTTTTGGCGTTGAGTAAATCCTCTCTCTGCCTTGTCTCTTTCTCAAAACCGCCCTCTGCCTACTCTGACAGCTCTCGTGACGGGCGCATTCTCCTACGCAGGGCATGACGCCACTCCCGTGTTCTCTTCCATTCTCTTGAATCCCCCAATCTTCCGAGCACGACCGACCCTGCGCACTCCATGAACTCCGAATACGATGCGCAGCACGGCGCAGCAACCGCCAGTCCCGTAGTAATGGAGCCCGACGATGCGTCCCGGAATTTCCAGACGGAGAAGTCCCCGGACAAGCTCCCGGAGCTGCGCGCTCCTGCTGTGGCCACGGCAACCCCCGTGGCCGAAGTAGAAGAAGATTTGGCGACTAAGGCATTCCAATTCTTATCGACGGCCACGCCAGGAACGCTCGGAGGCATAGCCGTTGCGCTTGCAGCCGTGACATACTTTATACTGGGGCAAATCGGCTTGCTTCTGATAGGTGCATTTGCTGGTGTCACTCTCTTCATATCCTACGAGGCAAAACACCCGGAGGTGTCGCGTGCCGTGCGCCGCGAGAAGGGCCACGATTTCTTAGACCGATTGCTCGAGACCAAGACGCAAGCCACATCAATCCGGACCGAGCAGGACGACGAGGATGACCTGCATACCCTGTCGCAGAGTTTTGACGAATTCCAGCCCGAGACGCAAGAAGCTCTCACCAATTTGGTCAACGCCGTAATCCGTGACTATGTTGACTGGTGGTATGGTCCGATCATACCGTCCGACATGTCGTTCCCTCTGTCATGCCGCAAAGTCTTGACATCCTTCCTCCTGTCTATTTCAAATAGGCTGAGCCGCAAGCGCCCTGCCGATGCTTTTGTGGACTTCCTCACCAATACTTGCTCCATCATAATAGTCTTCTTTTCCGAGATGACCGCTGCTTATGGGTCGATTTCCACAGACAGCTCCACTACTGCAGCTGACGCCATCTACAACTACTTGTCAACCAATACCGAGTCTGCGCTCTCAAATCTACTCAATCAAAGACAGCAGGCGGGCAAATTCAAAATGGTGGCCGAAGATTTACTCGGCTTCCTGGAGCGCTCCACATACGACTGCGATCCTGCCAGAATATTTTTGAGACAGATTCTGGCCCAATCCGTCCTCGAAGGAACACTGCAGACGTGCTCAAAAGCGGAATGGATCAATGGGTGGATTGTGTACCTTTTGGAGTCGGGAGAGACCGATCTCTCCCAGGCCATTGATGAGGCTATCCAGGACCAGAAGGCCTTTTCCGACGTTGACGGGAACTTTGGCAACATCAGTCTATCAAAGGGCAATCGCAATAGCTACGAAATGGATCGGGCACGAAAGAAGGAGATGACGCATAAGAAGAAGCTTTCCAAGGCAGACGAAGAGATGGAACGGGCCATGGAAGAGATGAAGAAGCTGAACGATATGATCGCCGAAGCCGAAAAGTCCAAACCTACAACTAATGGCCAAGATTCCGGTGCTGCGAAGCTGCTGGAGAATGCAATCAAGACAAATAACAAGGAGCTTGACCTGCAAAGCAACCAGCAGCTCGGCGAAAACGCTGCAGCGGAGACATCGAGAGAACTGACACTGGAAGCCAAGGATAAGATCAGCGATCTATCGTCCGAAATTCCAATGCGCAAAGAGGCGCCCATTCAATATCCAATCACACCAAAGTCTTCCATGGACATCTCGAGACAGAATCCGTCGCCCCTCTCGAGCCAGGCTCCGAGCCAAGCTCCGAGCCACACACGATTCACGAGCTTTGATCAGATTGTTCCACCTGGCCAGGAGGACCAAGAAGAGCCCCGGAGACCGCCGCCACTCACCCTCCACAATGCAACCGTCACTATACTGGACGATCCCGGTACCGACAAAGGCCGACTTCGTACGAAACCCAACTGGGAATATCTGGTTCAAGTGGAGCCGGCGTCGTCCCACCACCCTGGCTGGATGATCATGAAGACTTACACCCAGTTCGAAGCACTCCACGAAAGTTTGCGTCGCATAGCGGCTATCTCTGGCGCTACGGCTTTTCTAGAGGCACATGCTACATTTGCTGCCTGGAAGCTCCATACTCGAGAGTCGTTACGTGGCGAAATCGAAAGATATATGCGTGCTGCTTGCTCAGAGAAGCCTCTAGCCGAGTCGGAAGCAATGAAGCGATTTTTGGAAAAGGGACAAGACAACAGAATGGCTGCCCAGCGAGGATTCTCCTTTGAATCCATGGGCAAGGGAATGCTTGATGCCGTGCAGACTGCCCCGAAAGGCATTTTTGATGGCGGCAAAGTCGCCTTTGGCGGTGTGACAGGTGTGCTTGGCAACATCGGACTGGGCCAGCGCAAGTCGACCATATCCTCTGTCCAGGAAGTCTCCGAACAGCCAGATACCGCTAGCGGCGTGGCAAGCAGGCCTCTTTCATTGTCATCCCTTCCGAGAATGGATACAACGACTACCTCTAGGTCTCGAGAGAGTATGGAAAGCACCAGATCTTCCATTATTTCCACTCAGCCGGGCAAGATGCCTCCCATGGATCGAAGAGCTAGCTATCAGCTTGACTTTGAGCAGGACGGCTTGCAACCAAACCGTGCCGATCGCTGGGATCGCAAATCGATCAGCGCAACCAGTAGTAGAGGCAATAGTCGTGCGTCTAGCATGGCTGCGCTGCGATCTCCGATGAAGTCTCCATCAGAGAGCAACCTCGCCAACGTGAAGCTTCCTCCACTCCCATCCGACATACCAGATGACTATGGTTCCCCCAACGGAACACGGCAAAGTAGCGACACGTACTCCAGAGGTGAAAATAACCTTTTATCGCCCCAGACTTCTTTCTCATCTCCGTCGCAATCTCAGTCATCGCATCAGCATAAGAGATCATCGATCAGCGACTACTCCACAAAGCGACCCAAGAAGGAGTTCCCTCCATTGTCAGAGCAGGAGACACGAGTGGCAGTCGAGCTCCTATTTGCGGTCATTAATGAGCTGTACACTCTGTCTTCTGCCTGGAATATTCGCAGGACTCTGCTCACCGCAGCCAAGTCCTTCCTCATCCGGCCTGGCAACCCATCACTTGTGTCGATCCAGACGCTCATTCAGGATACTGTCTTGGAAGCGAACACGTCCGATGCAGGCATTGCTTCACACCTCCGAAAGCTACGAGAGAACTCGCTGCCTACCGAGGAAGAGCGAAAGGCCTGGCCCGCCGAGCTGAGCGCAGATGAGAAGGAGGAACTTCGGGTCAAGGCCCGCAAACTGTTTATCCAAAGCAGCGTGCCCGCAGCACTCATGGGCATCATGGGGCAGTCTGCCACGGGTGAAGCTCTAGGAAGATTGTTCGACTGCTTGCAGATCGAGGAAGTCGCACGTGGCTTGTTCTTTGGCATCATGCTCCAAGCCGTTCGTGTCGTCACGCACTAGAAGGTGATGAAATATGACCTAGAGGAAGGTTTCTTTTCCTTTTCTTTTTAAAGAATTGCGGGGGAATAATAATAAGCCGAAATCATTTTATGATTACTGCAACCAGTCAACCCCCGCGATGTAAGTTGAGACGATTGTACGATTACCTATAGAGATATGGCACCAATGATGTCGCCAACGATGTTGCGGTGATACCCAAGCAGGACTTGCAAGGACACCAAAAAATTGCTTTCACATACAATATCCAGAACACGTCGGTTTCGACCTTGTAACTTAGCCCAATAAACACACTATTTATTATATCTGTCGAGTCACTTGCCAACTCCAATTCTGTGAAAGGGACCAAGATAAAAGAACATATCTGATCGACCCTCTTTGGGTAGACCTTGAGCACATATGTTCAACTAGGGCGCTGGAGCAATATTTTGTAATTGGGCAAGAGAGCAACAATGGCAAAACTACGGAAAGAATCAAGTGGGTTTCTCTTTTTTAAGCCCATATTTGCCTTCACGGTCTAATCTACGAACACTTGGAATAGGGACCCTGAGACAAGGCATGGACCAGCTCTCATTCCAGCACACTTCTGGTCAGTGTGGAGCAGGTCTGCAGATGAAACTATTTTGTTGGACAACGACTATGGCTTGCGCACAAAAACTGGTGTTCATGTCCTAGCAGAGACACTCTTTGCCACAGACGATAGATACAAACTTTTCTGCAGACGGGGTTCTCGCTGGGTACATAGACAAACACGTGAAGCTTGATCACAGTAATGGGCATCACCACAATTGAGGTCAAATCTGAGTTGCATCACATGTCGATGGCCCATGTCTTTCAAAGGATTAGACAAGAATCGGAGCAATAATACATACAAACTACCAATAAATAGATTTCAAGTGTCTTGTACGCATGTAGAATCTGGTCGCCCGCAAACGTTGGAGCATGGCTGAAACGACACAACAATGGTATTCAGGTAGCTTGAGACCCTGCCTGCACCTTCTACAAAAGAGATTTTTGCCTCGAGGTACCGGCTGCTTTTTTTTTTCTGCCAATCGTCACGCCGCTCGAAGCGTCTCACGGGGCAACAAGTAGTTCGGCGCCCACCACATGTCAAGTGCACTGGCAGGTCCCAAGTCCCGTTTGACTTTGCGCAGGTGGCCTTGCGAGCTGGGAAGGCACAACCCTCTACCTGCTCACCACACAACGCACCATCAACTTCTGTCTGCCGCCAGGCAGAAATTCTGCTGCCAATCCAAAGCGCCAGAATAAAAAAGACAGGTGCTGCGCATCAACGCAAACCGAAGCGCGCGCAGCAGAACCAAACTCATTCAACAACGCAAAGCGAGCAGCTCCAGCTTCTGCTCCCGCATCCTTCAACATCTCCCATCTGTTGCGGAGAGTGATCAAGGGTTCCTGCCTCCAGAATTTTCATCCCCCCGAAAGGCTTTCGAGCAGGTCCAAACCGCTCGATAAACAGGCAGCAATCATTTAGACACGCCAAAACGCGTTGCCAGGTCGTTGCGCTGCCACCCCGCGGTTTCCTAATCACAGCGCACTTGTCTAGACCAGAGTAATCTGGAACCTGGCCTTGAGAGCCTTCCCCCCCCAACGCCACAACCTCTCTCTTTTGCCAAGTCACGGCATCTACTTATCCCCAGGCTGTTCCCCTCTCCATCCAAGGTAAGAATGTACCATTACAGAACACACATTTCCATAAGTCTGCGTTTCTGGGGTTCTCCCACACACCGTTGTGTTCAGGTCAGCTGACTCGATCATACTCTCTAGGCAAGCACACGGAGTTACACATTTCTATCACAACATTGGATTTCCACGATCTGAGTACGGACCGTCGGCCAACTTGTCAACTCGGGATGAGCATTTCCTGGACCTCCTTTCATCCACACAATGCTAATTTGAGTTCTTGGACCACAGTCCTCCAAGTCCGGAACCATGGCGCCACTACTGGGTCTCCAAGACCCATCCCACGAGAAGTTCGCCGAGACCACTGAGAACGCGAACGTGCCCTTCTTGCGAATCCCGCTTGAGCTTCGTCTCATTATCTACGAGTACGCCACATATGAGGAAAAGCCAATCAGCCCCAATCAGCTTGCGGCAAGATCCAACAAGTTCACCTCCGGTATACGAGAGAAAAAATCAAAGGATTCCAAGCTGAAGAAAATGTTCGTATCTGATCTCGTGCGGGTCAGTCGACAGATCTACATGGAGCTGGAACAAAATCCTGTTTTCTACCGTGTGAACAGATTTCAGTTCCAAGACCCTGCAAAGTTGCTTGATTTTCTTGTCGCAATCACCCCCGAGAGACGTGCGTTTCTACGACATATAGTCATCTATTTCAGCTTCGGCCACTTTGGCCCGTTGCTACCACAACTGGATTCCTATCCGGACAGATGGATGACGAAAAGTTGCCAGGTCATCAAACCTCTAGCTGCTCTACTCAGCCGCTGCGGGGACCTTCGCCATTTGAAGATACGGCTTTCTCTCAGGACTGCATGGAGTCTCAACGATGCACTTCGTGAGTTCATTCGACATGTCAGCTCTGACGACCTTCGTCACACTCTTTGGTCATCATCGTGCATTGAGCCGTCCTTCGGATGCTTCGGCGATGAGATCGATCTCATGGCCCCGGAAACAGGGGAGCCGAGGGGTATTATCCCTCCAGACTTGAGTTTGATCGCCGAAGCCAAGACCGCTCTCATGTCTCTCAAAAAGCGTCTGAAAGAAGAAGAACTCAATGGGAATGGGTTTCGGGACAACTACACCGATTCACAAGTGCTCGAAGCGATTACCTTATCTCAGGTTGACTTCCCAGGCGAGTCTCGAATCGAACAAGACCGTTTCAACAGTCTCGCAGGTACGATCTCCACTCGTACACGACAAAAGTGCAAGAAAGACTCTGTCGATGACAACGGAGTCATTCAGAGAGCACGAAGCAAGTATAATGCCGAGGGTATTTTGGCTTGGGAGAGCATCACAGTCAAGGATCTCAGATGGAGCGAATCGACCACAACAATTGAGGTCGATGTAGAAAAGACTTGGGCTTATTCCTATTACAGATCTCGTCCTGCCGACTTTGTACCGGAGCGATCGTGGGAACCCATCGAAGCTGTCATGTCCGACAGCCATCATCACAGATTTCATTACTATTACGAAAGTCTGCTCACTGACACCGCTAAGACGCTCAGCCCGGTCGACCGTCTGCAGATGCTCCGAGGAAAGCCCACTCCTCAAGACGTGATCGCAATCGCACCTGGCATTTTGGTCGACAATATCGATCCCGATCAGTCACGCCGTGAGCTGAGAAACCTCCAGAACTGGAGAAATATGTGGTCATCGTTGCAAAGAAGATACAAGGAGAGAATTGATCGTGATGAGGAGGAGGCAGAGAAGGTAGCGTTGAAGGAGAAGGAGGAGG
Organism: Pestalotiopsis sp. NC0098; assembly: GCA_022432395.1. Classification (NCBI taxonomy): domain Eukaryota; kingdom Fungi; phylum Ascomycota; class Sordariomycetes; order Amphisphaeriales; family Sporocadaceae; genus Pestalotiopsis; species Pestalotiopsis sp. NC0098. The sequence goes on along the minus strand of JAJKLJ010000003.1, from coordinate 4,878,313 downwards.
AGGAGAAGCAAAAGAAGCAGGTACAGCAGCAGACGAGCAAGAAGCGCAAGACGACCACCAGTCGTTCGAGCAAGCGCGCCAAACGATCGTGATGTAAAGTTGGACGGTATGCATTTTGTTCCTGGCAGTCATCATTTCCCCTAATAATCTTTGCCCATTGTTCATTTCAGGCATGGTGGTAGCATAGTTTTGCATTGCGCCGAGCCTTTCCGTTGTCATGTCAGCTTAATAAAGATTTCTGCTTCTACTATATTATATGCCTATCGAAAGTGAAACTTCCATAGAGTTGCAGCCGTCCTCGCTGGGAATTGATCGGGTTTGTCAGATGAGACCATGATAAAAGCTGTGAAGATGAGGCTCGCCTCTTGTTTACCAACAAGGATAGGATCTGGTCATCTCGTTTTCTCAGATCTTGAAGAGGAAAAGCTGGAAACATTCGCTCGTGAAGGTATGCGCTATACATTTCGGGTGACACAACGTAGAGGATGACACCCATGTTTAGCGAACAGCAATATAAATAAAACTCAATGCCCCTTCTGGCAATAGCATGTCGGCTGCATGCCATGACCTCACGGAAAAGTGGATCTGCACAACACTTAGCCAACTGGATCTCCAACTGACCTCCAGTGCCTCCCTAGTCCCCTGAACATTAAATTGTCACTCATCTCTGAAGGATCACCATTGTCAGCAGGTCTCCGCATTTGGACAGGAAGATAAGAGTCTTCAGGGTGGCTCAGCATCTCAGCCTCACTTTGCCGTCGAATCCTTCAGAACAGGTGCATTTTAGACAATGAAGGCGCTGCTAAATTGAATACTCGTCTCGACTCTCGACACCACTTCGTTCATTTACCATATCATAATTAATATTTCCACGCCGGTTCTGCGCAGACCGAGCCTCAATATGCCATCCCTTTTCTCGCTCTCGGCCGTCGTCGCCTGCGTAGGCCTCGTCCTCGCCACGCCGCCCCTCTCGCACCTGCACCACGGCCAGAGGAACGCGTGCCTGAGCGCGCCCGACGGCCCGAGGCTGGCGGCCCAGTTCGCCGACCTCGTGGGCAACTACACGGCGGCCAAGGCCGACGCGCTCCTCCTGCCCGACTACGAGGACTACAGCGACGGCATCAACAGCCTGACGGGCAAGCCGCTCGGCAGCGAGACGTTTGCGGGCCGCGAGGCGTTCAAGGCCGCCCAGGTCGGCCACGGCGGCACGCCCATGGTCGTCGACGACGTCCTGGCCACGACGTGCGACACCGTCGTGTGGACCTGGACCGCGACCTTCGGCGCCGCCAACCTGACCGCCAGGGGCATCAACGTCGTGCGCTACGTCCCCGACCCGGCCAACGGCACCTGGTGGGTCGCTAGGGTCGACATGGAGATGAACAGTCTGGTGTACCTTCAGGACCTCGGAGGATCGTGGACGCCGCCGACTCTGGAATGATCGGGAGAGGGGGTTCGAAGCATACGGGGGCAATGCGCACACGCTATGGACAAGGGCCCCGGCAACAGAGGCTAACCTAAAGATGAAGGTTCTGGAAAAAAAAAGAAACGGAAGTGAAATTAGCGAGACCGAACTCGATGGATTACAACTCAAGTATCCTGTGTAAATAACTACTCCAAAACCCCTGTCTTTCTATTCATCATCCCCTGGCAACAAGCATTACATTCCAAACATTAATACAGCAACCATTACAAGCAGACCCACGCTCGTGATGCCCGTCTTTTTGCTACCATTGACAGAAATACCAGATGCCGATCCAGATTCACCACCGTGATTAGAAGAGTCAGTGGCGGTAGCCTCCTGAGTCTGGGGAATGGAAGTAGTGACGCCGTGGTCGGCAAGGGATGATGCGACGGGGACCGACGAAGCAACGGGGACCAGTGTGGCGGTAGTAGCCGACACGACGACGACCAGATCCGACAGCGCGGTCGAAGAGCTGCCGAGAACTGGATGGGGAGACAGCGCCGAAGAAGCCTTGACGGTGACGGTGGTGTACAGGCGGAGCGTCGAGGTCGAGGTCGTGGTGCCCTCGGTGGAAATCGTTGGCTTAGAGACTGCGTTGGTGTAGCTGTAGCTGGCGCCGTGGTCACTACCGCTTCCGCTGCCATGGTCGCTGTTGTCCCCACTGCTGCTGTTCACGCTCGACGGTGTGCTCGGGGCGGTCGAGGGAGGAGCGGCGCTTGTATCGACTTTGGAGGTTGTTGCGCTGAGAGGCGCGGACGAGGACGCGACCGAGGTCTCGTACGAGTAGGAGCTGGCGGCAGCGGCAGCGGTGGAGGCGGAGGCGGAGTCGGAAGCGGAAGCGGACACGATGACGGGGCAGATCGTGGTGTAGAGAGGAATTGTCTCAGTCACAACGACCTCGCCGCCGCTGCCCGCGGGGCAGTTGGTCACGGTAGGCGCGCAAGAGGTGACGGTGTGCACGCGTGTGGTGTAGACGGTCGAGGTCGTGAGCTCTGTGGCGGCGGTCGTGGCGACGGTCGTGGTGGCGATTGATGCCGTGGTGTTAGAGAAGCTGACAATCGTCGATGCGCTGTAAGAAGAAGAAACTGGGGCACTGGCCGAGCTCGAGGCTGTGCTTGTAATCTCGTCTGAAGATGCACTGTACGAAGAAGTGCTTATTTTCGTAGAAGAGACAGAGATTGCAGCTGTAGTAGAGTTGTAATTATAGCTCGTGGGCTTTTCGAAAGAGCTCGAGCTGTCAATAGTTGAGACGATCGGGAGAGAAGAGGAGGAAGAAGATGGAGAAATCGAAGAAATCGTGCTCGAGGAACCAGATGAATTCGTCGAAAAAGTAGTGGAAGTTGCTGAGAAAACGGAGGGGGTTGTCGAGAAAGCGGATGAAGTTGTTGAGACACCAGAGGAGGTTGTGATGACGGAAGAGACATTGGATGAAGACGCAGAAGGGACGGAGGAAGAAGTACTAGAAGAAGCAGTGCTAGAAGAAGCAGTGCTAGTCGTGTAGCTGCTGCTACTAGACGACGAAGTTGTGACAACATCTTCCATCTGCTCATATACCTTGAAGTCCGCAATCTTGAAGTACGAGTCTTTGAACGCCTCGGGGTTCTCGGCGACGTATCCAGTGCAGGTATCGTAGCCGGTCGAGGCCTTGCAGGAGTTCCAAATACCGTCGACGCCGGCGACGCCGCAGAAGTCAATGTTCAGAACGAGCTTCATGTCTTGGAAGGCCTGGTCAACGTTGCAGTCCGTGATCATGAAGTTGGGCACGCTCCAGTTCGAAGGCAAGGGGTTGCCGAGCTGAATGTCAGGAGGAGCCAGGGCTCGTGTCCAGCTCCAGATCTTGAGATAATCGCTCGTCCACTCGAGAGCGTAGACGCCGCCCTCGCTCAGGCCGAAAGGAAGGCCGTAAGAATCAGCGGAGCAGCCTTGATTATCGTATTGGCCAGGAGTGCCGTCGTAGCAGTTGGTGGACTCGATAAGCCTTGCCGTCATGTCCAAGGGTTTTATAGTGCATTCTCCAATGACGTCTGGGCTATCGACATGCGCGGTATTGCGATTAAACTCCAGGTCGTTCCAGTTCTCGACGATATCGATCTCGCCCTTGGTAGGCCAAGGGGCTCCGAACATCCAGAACGAAGGCCAGGCTCCGCAGGTAGGGGCGGGTAGGTGAGTAAAGTCGGCGATGAAGAGGCCGTGGTTGTAGGTGCTAAGGCTTTCCAGTCTGACGCTCTTGCGACCGTAGCCATAAGGATCATAAGTCTGACTGGTATCGGGTCCAACATACACCTCATCGCCGTCGATGGACATCAAGCCGGACTTGATGGCATCGGCGCGATCGAGATACTGGACGTAGCCGGAGGTGGGATCGACATCCAGGGGAGTCTTGCCCAGGACACTCTGCGCAAGGATCAGTCAGATTTGGTCTAAGGAAGGAAAATCCGGGAGCAGAATTCGCGTAACTTACAACAAAGTGACCGAACTTGTCGAAGAAGTTGGTGGCATTGTAGACCTCGGTGACTGCGTACGACTGGGTAGCTCCCGCAGTTGCAGCAAAGGTGCCAGCTGCGAGGGCAACGTATTTAAGGAGTGTGGTGGCCATGGCTATGGCAATCGTGTATCGAAAATCAATGAGTGTGGGGGAGAATGAAGGAGAGGACGACGTGTAAAACGTCGAAAATCGCAGGAACACTTTTCGAGTCTGGAGGGAGGGGCAAGATTCAGAGCTGGCTAAGGGGAGGAAGGCTGTGATGGAGAGTGGAATTGGTGCCTGTTTTGCTCTATTCACAGACAGCTCTAGCTCAGAGCTCCAGGACTTTTGTCATATCATCGCCGACAATGGCCTCATTTCCATGCAGGTACACAAGCCCGCATAGAGACTATTCACTGCACTCTAGAGGCGCGGGACAGAGAGAACTGATACAACATGAGAGGCGCAATTATTCCTGTCTCCCCATTGGTGGTATAGTACATGGTATCATGCACAGATGACATCCCCTGCAGAAAATGGGTGCTGGTCAGGCTCAACTGGGGAGGTATAATTTGTAGAAGTTGAACCGCCAGCAGGGAACCATCACGGCAGCCTGGCCGAGTCGATCCTCTATCATGTCGTGCCAAATGCTTATGCGCCGCTTCAGCGCGTGGGTAGGGTGAGAATACCACCCATCTATCCAAATCCGGTCATCATGCCCGGGGATCCGAACCGAGACCCTTGATCTATTGGTTGGACCCCTGAAGACAAGGGAAAACAAGCTTAATATGACAAGGGGTCACTTGGGAGATACCCATAGGTCTAGGCTCGCTTGTCATCCTCTCAAGAGTCACGATGAGAAGAAGTTCCTAGAAATGACACAAGAATTGGGGACTTCGGCGTGAATATGATTCCAGTGCTCGGCTCGATATAGAGCCATGCCATGAGTGCTTCGAGAACTTTTGTATCTTAGCGTGCCGGTAAATATGACACAGACTGGTTCGTATATGAACGGCGTGACTCACCTTGAAGTATTCAGTATTCAGACAAATAAAAATGATATGTATGCATATTCCTCCAAGCACTCCAAGGAATTTGGGTTCACTGATAATGAGAAGAAGACAACAATATTCTCTTTGTGGAGTCGCCGATATGCAGGTGAGATTTTAGGAAGCTGCATAATGGTCTGAGAATTAGAGGTGAAAGAGACGACGGACTTGTCGATGAGTATCTCTCAAGTGACAACCGCAAAGCAATGATTAATAGTATTAATTATTTGTGATCTTATCAAATGGTAAGAGTATACTCCCGAATGCTCGGGTGATCGACAAGAAACTTGCAAGAAGTGGTGATTATCTTGTAGATCGCATCGGTATTGACCCTTGCACAACTTGGCACCTCGCATTGGTGTTATTATTTTTGTATCACAAGTTATCACCCAGAAAAGAAGACACGAGCTGCTTACCATCATAAAGTCAATGCTGATAGCTTTCAGGTTGGTCCCTCGTTGGTTGCGGCTGGCTTGCAGTCGGTCGGTTGGGCGATCGTTGACAACCAAGACTCTACACACAAATCAATAATGCGAGAGCTTCCACTGCTCCTCTGCGTCTAAAGATGGCCTAGCTTACATCAATTCGAGTGAAGCTACTTTGGTAATTTTGTATCTGCCCGAGGAATCCGTGGGGCTTCCTTTGACAGAGCTCAACACTCACATCTGTCCCTTGGATAGCCGAATCTCCGCAGCTGTCAGTCATTCACGTCTTCCTCCCCTTCCCTCATTCTGTTTCCACCACATCGCGAGGCCGTAGTCATCGAGACAACCAAACGCAACATGGACTTACGTCTTCGTAATCCGTCAACCAACAACAGACCCCAGCCTCTCGATCAAACCGCTGGTGAAGCCATGCCTGGTCCCTTTGGCACCTTCGGTGCCCCTGCTGGTGTCCTCCACCTGGCCAACCGCCACGCCTATGGCGGCTTTTTCCACTATCAACGCCCTGGCCTACTCAAACCTGTTTTCGTCATCACCTTGCTCGCCCTGGTCGCCTTCTGTGTCAACTTTGGCTCCGTTGTCAGCAATATCTCGCTGGCTGCCATCATTGAGAGCTCCCTCTGCGATGGCGCATACGGCCAAGGCACTTCCGAGACTTACTCTGAGCCCTGCACCTCTCCCTTCGTCCAGGATGATGGTAAGTACCTTCTCTCTATGCCCCCTCTACCTCCTCGTTTATCGTCTCTCGCCTGAATACACGCTAATTCCAGACCTCACAGTGACCCTTGTCACCATCCTCGAAGGTTTTACTGCCATGATTCCCGGTAAGTCGCTTGTTCCCTTCCCGGCAATTCCACCGGCCAAATAATCGTACAAACCCATATACTACCAGATTGCTGACATTCGCGTAGCAACTCTCTTTTGTATCATCTACGGATCGATTGCCGACAACTTTGGAAGGAAATAGGTTTTCTTTTCGAGCACCATCGGTCTTACGATACAAGCATGGGCAAACTTTGGAATCGTCATGAATGGAGTATCCGTCCACGACTTGCCGGCTACGAATACTGCACTGCTGATCGGCGGTGGTATTGGCATCTCCGAGGCCATGATCTTTGCCATGATCAGCGATGTCACAAACTACAAGTGGCGGTAAGGAATCCTTATTATCTGTTGTTCTTATACTTGGGGATATCTAACACCTCGTGTAGTACCGTCTTCTTCGCGGCCACTATAGGTCTCATCAACATGGCCGAGCCCCTTGGTATTTTGCTTGTCAACAACAGCATGCAGGACCATGGACAACACATGCCTCAGTGGATGGCTGTCCTCTTCATCGGTATCGGCACCTTCTTGACCGCCTTTTCGCCGGAAACCTTTCTGCCAGAGAGGCAGAGGCTTCACCTTGAACAAAGAGACCGACTCACCTACAAGCGCTTGCTGCGCAACTTTTTCGATTCTCTTCGGGCCTCTTGGCACTACATCAAAGCCCCAGGTATGCAGGCCATGGTCATCCCTCTCGTCATTAACCACGCCTTGGCCGACGCTTCTGTTGCAATCATGCCACAGTACTTCGAAGCGCGTTACGCTCTGCCCACGTCTGCCCTGAACGATCTGCACGTCATCAGAGCCTGCGCGATTGCGGTTGTATCCCTGGTGTTGATCCCCATCACCGACTATATCTGGTGGGGAGGCGATCTGGGTTCGCGAGACATCCGGGGGATCGTTATGTTCATGTGCTTCTTCCAATGGGGCATGGTTTTCACTGGTGTTGGCTGGGAAATGAACGCTGCCCTGGCTGGTATCATCATGATTACCGTCGGCTTGCCTTACATGGCACTCATGCGATCGTACATGACCAGAATGGTTCTCCCGAAGCATCTCGGCGCCTTCTTCTGTCTGCTGGCCGTCATTGAGCAGCTGACGAGCCTGTGCCTTGGCTTCATCGTCCAATTCCTGTTCGATACTGGAAAGGAGAGGATGGATGAGAACAAGCATTGGCTTGGTCTGCCGTTCTTCTTCTGTGCAGCGCTCAATTTCATCGCATGGGGGATTTTCATCGCTTACAACCCGGGACGATCGCCTCGTCCGAACCTGGAGTTTGCTCACGAGGGAACTCGTGAGGGAGAAGACATTCCTCTTCAGAATTTGCGAGATCTTTAGAATCATCTGATGTATCAGATGATATCTCGCGGAAGAATTCGCAATTTGCATAGGCGAGGTTTCTGAGAGTAAGCCAGAGAATAGTTTTCTGGAGATGCTCTTTTCGTCTGATAGTGGTGCTCTTTTCGTTCGATAGGGGTCTTTTCTTTCGACTGATAGGGAGGGATCCTTTAAATATAAGATTTGGACCAAAATGCGTTCCGCCCAGTGTTTCGTCCCAAAGGTTTCCTTGATATGTTGTACTGCATTTGACAAGGCAAGAACGTACTTGCCATAGCACGAGTAATAAAGAAGCTTGTCAAGCTTAACCTTCTGTATTTCGATGCTCTCTACAAGCGTCCACGCAATCTCGACTAAATTAATGTACAGGCGTGTCCCCAATCTCCACCATCTTGGCATTCAGCTTCCTGGTCATCATCTCAAGCACCTCTGCGTATTTTGGGTCGATGTATCGGATGGTATCTTGCAGAAGAATTCGCAATGCGTATATGCGAAATCTCCGAGAGTGAGCCAGAGAACAGTTCTCTGGGATATGCTCTTTTTTGTCTGATAGGGACGTTCTTCTTTTCGTCCGTACTTGCCGTAGCACGAGCAATAAAGAAACTTGTCAAGCTTAGTCTTCTGTGTTTTGATGCTCTCTACAAGCTAACCATACCAGCTCGACTGACTAATGTACAGGCGTATCTCCAATCTCCACCATCTTGGCATTCAGCTTCTTGGTCATCATCTCGAGCACCTCTGCGTATTTCGGGTCGTTGTAGACGTTGAACAACTCGAGAGGATCCTCCTGACAGTCGAATAGTTCCCACTCCTTGTCATCCTCCCCGCCAGGTCTAGCCCCCTCGAGACCAAAGTCTTCGTTGTACCAGTAGATGAGCTTGTATCTCTGGTCGCGACACCCATAATGAGCATACGCATTGTGGATGATGTCGTTGTGCATCCAATATCGGTGGTACGCTACCTGCTGCCAGTCCGATGGCGTCTTGCCCTGCAGGAGAGGACGGAAGTCCACTCCCTGCATGTATGTGGGCATGGGGATTCCCGCAAAGCTCAGAAATGTCGGTGCAAAGTCGACATTACAGATGATGTCGTCACACGTGGACCCTGCCTTAATCTCCCTGGGGTAGCGAATCAGAAACGGCATCTGGAAGCTCTCCTCGTACATGAAGCGCTTGTCGAACCAGCCGTGCTCGCCGAGGAAGAAGCCCTGGTCCGAGGTGTAGATGACGACGGTATCGTCGGCTAGCCCCTCGGCGTCGAGGAAGTCGAGCAGCCGGCCCACGTTGTCGTCGACGCTCTGTATCGTGCGGAGGTAGCGCTGCATGTACCGCTGGAACTTCCACTCGGCGAACTGCGCCTTGGTCTCAAAGGTGAAGATGGTGCCGTCCTCCTTGTCGACGAGGCGCAGGCTGGTCACGTCTTCTGGCGAGGGGATCTTGCGGTCGTTCCACCACCACGAGTCGATCATTTTCACGCCTATTCGGCCGCTTGGACCCTCGGGCTGGGCGATGCCCAGGTCGTTATAGGTGAGGTCCTCGGCCACTCGCATCTTGGCTATTTTGGCGGCCTTGGCCCGGTTTTTATCTATATATACCTCATGTCAGTTTGTTGTTCTACTCGAAGTCCAATGATACTAGACAGATGGTGAAAACAACTTCAGCACTTACAATCGTCGGTAAACGTGTCTGGCAGCTTCACCGGATCCTTGTACAAATCTCTGTGCTTCTCATCGCACTCCCAGCTGCGGTGAGGCGCCTTGTGGTGACACATCAAAAAGAATGGCTTTTCCGTATCTCTGCCCTTGACCCAGTCAATGCACTTATCCGTGATGATGTCGGTCGCGTAGCCGGGCACGCGTCGCTTGCCGTCGGCCTCGATGAACTCGGGGTCCCAGTACTCGCCCTGGCCGGGGACGACGCTCCAGTAGTCGAAGCCGGCGGGCTCGTGGGCCTTGCCCTCGCCGAGGTGCCACTTGCCGACCATGGCGGTCTGGTAGCCGCCGGTCCGCAGGTGCTTGGCCACGTTGGGTAGGTGCCGGCTCAGCTTGGAGTCGAGCGTCACGACGCCGTTGACGTGGTTGTGCGTGCCGCAGAGGATGGCCGCCCGCGACGGCGTGCAGATGCTGTTGGTCACGTAGCAGTGGTTGAAGAGCATGCCCTCCTGGGCGATGCGGTCCAGGTGAGGTGTATGGTTGATGCCGGCGCCGTAGCAGGAGATGGACTTGGACGCGTGGTCGTCTGCCATGATGAAGACAATGTTGGGCTGTTTTTGAGACATTGTGTCGTTGTATTGATCTTTCAAAACGACGACTGAGTAAACAATTGGCTATGGCTAATGGAGATATACCAGGACAGCAAATCAACGATTGGAATGGATCGCGTTAGCAGCACAATTGACAAAGACAACAAAATGATCTGGCGAGCACGGCCACTTAAAAATACGGACATGTCCCCGATATTTCTCTGTATTTCAACAGAGGTCACTTGCATGTACCTGCGTTCTCGGTCCTGATCTATACCCCGATCTCGCCAGAACCCCATTCGCCGCCATGCCAAGATCGTCCATATGATCATGCGAAGCCCTCAAGCAAACCAATCATATTCGAGGAAAACCGATCACCGACGACCGACTACCGACACTAACACGTATACTACCCTGACCCACACAATGTCGCGACTTGTCGGGATCTCGTCCGGTCACAGGCCTTTTGCGGTTTAATCAAAGTTGAGCACTCGAGGTGTTTTGTTGCCGAACTTCTGCCGGTTGACGTCCTTTTACTCTTCCTTTGACCCTTGCAGAATCATCCTCGTGATCCTGTTTCGACTGGTCCAACGGTTAAGACCTCGGCTGCTGGCAAGAGCAACTGCTCGACTAACGTCGTCGATGAGGTAAAGAGAGACTTTGCCAGGGGAAACACCTGTCACCCTCTTTGGCTGTCCCATAGGCCCAAAGTTTGTGGGGTATCCTAGACCTGAGGAGGCCCTGGAGTATGGCGTGCTCAGTTCCCTTGTTTAATTGACCAAGTATGGAACACCTTTGCCGATGTGGCAGTTGGGGCGGAGGAACCATAAATATTGCGCCTTCCCAGGGCAGAGGATCTACAGAGCGAAATTTTTGATATTTCTTTTCTCTATAAGCTCGTTTTGGAACACACTTTTGCACGTATTGAACCGGAACAACCAAACATGGACGGCGAACAAAAGACAGCTAAGCTCGAGGACGGCGGTCCCGTAGTAGGCAAACTCAACTTCGAGCTTGAAGAGAATGCTGCTCAAGGTACGGCATCAGAATCACGGATGACCATCTCGCAAGCTCTCAAATACTACCGCACCGCCGTCATGTGGTCCTTGATTGTCAGCATGGCCACTATCATGGAATCTTACATGTTGATTCTAGTCAATTCCTTCTACGCGTACCCTCAGTTTCTCCAGAGGTTTGGCGAGAGACTCGCCGACGGGTCTTACACGATATCCACCACCTGGCAGATTTCTCTGACCATGTTCAATCTGGTCGGCATGATCGCGGGCGTCTTTCTTAACGGCTTGCTGATTGATCGCTTTGGGTACCGGCTTACGATGATGTGCAGCCATATCTTACTCATCGGATTCGTGTTCATCATGTTCTTTGCAGCCAGTGTCCAAGTCCTTCTGGTTGGGTGTTTATTCTTGTAAGTCAAATATTCCCTCATTCACTCGCACAGATGAAGCAATAATGACTAAATCGAATCCCAAATTACAGGGCTGTCCCATGTGGTGTCTTTGCCGCAGCAACACCGGGCTATGCCGCTGAGATCTGTCCAATGGTTCTCCGTGGCTACCTGACGACCTTTGTGAATCTTGGCTGGGTCATCGGGCACTTGATCGCCGCCGGCGTCCTCATGGCCAAGCTCGACGATCCGAGCGAGTGGTCCTGGAGACTGCCCCTGGCCATCCAATGGGTCTGGCCCCCATTCTTGGCCGTGGCCTGCTGGTTCGCTCCCGAGTCTCCGTGGTGGCTCACTCGCAAGGGGCGCACAGAGGAAGCAATGAACGTCCTCGACCGAATCATATCCGCGCCAGAAGAGACCGTCAGGAAGTCCGACATCGTGGCCATGATCAGCCACACGATCGCCACGGAGCGCAGCGTCGGCGTCGGCAGCACGTACGCGGACTGCTTCCGCGGGACGAACCGGCGCCGCACCGAGATTGCCATGATCAGCTGGGGATGCCAGATCCTCCCCGGTTTCGCGATCCAAAACTACATCACGTACTTCTTCACGCTAGCTGGGCTCTCTCCCGCCGACTCGTTGAAGCTGGCATTGGGCAACTACAGTATCGCGTTCGTAGGCACGGTACTGTCTTGGTTCGTCCAGAGAAGATTCGGCCGGCGCGATATCTATCTCACGGGTCTTCTGGTCATGGTATTCCCCATGGCCCTAGTCGGCTTTCTCGATCTTGCGCCGTCGTCTTCGTCGATTAGGTGGGCTCAAGCTGCCTTACTTCTAGTGTGGTTCTTCTGTTATGGTATGTCGGGCCTGACCTCAACCTTGTCATTCCTTCACTTACCAAACAAATGCCAGGCATCACCATCGGACCCATCCCCTACGCGATCGCGGCCGAGGTCGGAGCTGTCGAGCTTCGGTCCAAGACTATATCGCTAGGCAGGAATACATACTATTTGATCTCCATCCTCAATACAATCGTTGCGCCATACATGGTAAGAGGAAATTCAGCCACGTATTTGAAGAATGTCACTGACAGGAACCGCCAGCTGAATGCCTCCGCCGGCAATCTGCGAGGGAAAGCCGCGTTTCCAGCCGCGGTGTTCACGCTGATGCTGGCGTTGTGGGCGTTCTTCAGACTGCCAGAGACCAAGGGCCTGACCCCAGAGACGCTTGATCGCCTCTTTCTCGCAAAAGTGTCTGCTCGGCGATTTCTGGCAGAGTCCAAAGAGTACTCCAATGTAATGGAATAGCGGTATAACGACCGAAGTCAGTCTGAATGTTGACTTGAATTGAAGGTTCGCCACAGAAATACTTGGCGCTTTTCTCTTCCTCCTGTTCAAGCCACATCAAAATTATTACTGTCCACGAAAACCTAAACCAGCGCCGCCTGTGACTCACTGCACAATGTATTTTGGTCAATCTGAAAAGATTTAAAAAGGATAAAAAGCCCAATTCTTTTGAGATGAACTTTTTATCCGATGTGCAAACCATGCTCGTACTACTTTACGAGCTTATGCTAAAGTTCAAGCGGGGCTCTTTTGCTTTTCGATTTCAACAAAGCCGTTCCCACGCCTTCCTCTCATCGACTCCGTCCCGGAACCCTGGTGTTATACACAACCCACGCTATCGAAGCCATCTCGCCTCGAAAATATCGACATGCCTGTCATTCAGGTCCTGGTGCTGTCGGATACGCACAACGATGCCTTTCCGGACCCGGCATCCCTCCCAAGGGTCGATGTTGTCTTGCATTGCGGCGATCTCACAATGGTTGGCGGGAAATCCAACTATTTGAATGCCCTCAGATCTCTGGCGCAAATACAAGCAGAACTCAAACTGGTTATTGCCGGCAATCACGACCTATCCCTGGATGCGGGCTGGTGGCAAGCGTACCTTCAAGATGACGACAACCCTCAAGAACCCGAAAGAATGAAGCAGTTGATGCGCAGCCAGGTCCAACACGGCATACACTACCTTGAGGAAGGGACGCACACCTTCACATTGCAGAACGGTGCGAAGTTCTCCATTTATGCATCACCTTACACTCCCCAATTCAATGGTTATGCATTCGCATATCCGCCGGATCAGGATCGATTCAACCTTGGAGCATCCAACCCCATCCCGGATGATGTCGACATCATTATGAGCCACGGGCCACCCCGTTTTCCTGCCAACAATTTCAAAGCCTACAGGCTCGATACCAACAAGGCAGCAAAGCACTGTGGCTGCCCTCACCTATTCCAGGCCGTCCAACGAGTCCGCCCGCTTCTTCATTGCTTTGGGCACATTCACGAGGGCTACGGTGCCCAGCTGGCAGTATGGAATGAAGAAGATAAAGAAAACGGGCCGAAGATCGAGGAGATCAAAACAGAGCGGGAAGATGGGCATAGAAGAATCTTGCCTCCCGCCACAGCAGGAACTCTGCTGGTCAACGCAGCTCTAAAGGTCCACGGCGCTGACAAGAACAACCTTCCTTGGATACTGAGTCTCCCCATACGACACTCGACCTAGACAGAAGTTCGAAGTTTCCCCACAGCACCGGGTTTTTAAATAGCCAATACAGTTACCATCTGCTGTATAGTGCCATGTCCAACCCGTTACTATAGTCGCTGGCCTCCGATAGTCCACTTATCAAATGCCCCACCCAGACGCAGGGCCTGTTATACTTGTATACTCCATCGGCGTCCGATTTAGCGTCGCGAACCCTTATCGAGCGGGGGATACCGGATTCGGCGCTGCATCCTCGATTTCTCTTCAACTCTTCATACTTTACTGGACGATTCAAACTGTCTTACCTATGGTGGTGTCGCACGGAGTCAGCACCATGGCCGCAAAGTACATGACTGCTCAAATAGCAGAGAAGCTCATCACGGGCGACCCGGGTGTCCCTTCACAAAATCCGACCCAGTCATATTGGCAGCATATCCCGCATCGTCTGGCAGAGACGCAGTCCCCCATTCTACCAAAAGAGGCCGACATAGTCGTCATTGGATCGGGGATCACCGGCGCAAGCGTGACAAAGACGCTGCTAGAGGCGAATCCGTCCCTCCGAGTCGTTATTTTTGAAGCGCGTACGCTCTGCTCGGGAGCAACTGGGCGGAATGGAGGCCAGTTGGCCACGAATGCGGGCGAAGCCTATGCGAGGAGGAAAGCGAAGTTTGGCACCGAACAGGCGGGCAAGATTGCCAACTTTACGTTCCGGACTTGCGACAGGGTGCGCGAGGTGATCAAGGAGTACGCCCAGGAGGAAAGCGAGTATCGAGATGTGATGAAGGTACGGGCATATCTCGACGACGAGTCTTTCAAAGCTGCGAAAGCTGGCATCGAGCAGATGGAAAGCGATCATCCGAGTTTGCGGGGGATCTACGAGGTTATCGACGGGGACGCTGTTCAGAAAGTAAGTGCCTGTTTGGCGAAGCAATGTCATACTAGAACTTACAAGCGACCTCACAGCTACACGGCGTCCACGGTGCCAAAGGCGGTGTTACTCTGACAGCCGGAGTATTATGGCCGTATAGAGTGGTAACGAGCGTGTTCTCTGGCCTGCTTTCCCAGTATTCGGAGAGATTGTCCATCGAAACAAACACCCCCGTCACCTCAATCACGCACGAGGGCGACACATATGCTGTCCAGACCGCACGCGGTACTATCCGTGCGAAAAAGGTTGTTCACTGCACAAATGGTTACTTGGGTCATCTAGTCCCTGGCATTCGCGGTCTCATCTACCCCCTCCGTGGCACCATGACGGTACAGGACCTCGGCCAAAACGTGCCAAACCGAGGCCGGGAGAAGTCCTTTGCTTTTCACCACGTCCCTAAATATGACGATAAGAGCGAGACTCTTGAGGATGGCCTCTATTACCTCACGCAGAACGCCAAGACGGGATACTTCTTCTTTGGGGGCGAGAAGGCGACGATGGAGGAGACATTGAATGCCGACGACTCGGTTCTCAATAAAGCCTCTCGAGATTATTTGCAAAACGTGCTCCCCGCATCTTTTGGGTACGAGGACGTCGAATCGGATTCCATGAAGAGCGCATGGAGTGGCATCATGGGCTTCACCCACGACGAGATTCCCCTGGTCGGCAAGCTGCCCGCGTCGGCCACGGGACGTACAGGGGACGGTGAATTCGCGGCAGCTGGCTTCAATGGGTATGGGATGCCGTACTGTTGGCTGGCTGGCGAGCAACTGGCCAGACTAGTTTTGGGTGATGGCTTGGCTGATTGGTTCCCGGAGTGCTTCCTAATGTCGGAGGAAAGATTGGCTCGAAGCTGCATAGCACAAGCTGCAGGCTATCTCGCATCTGACTATTCATAGTAGATTCTCTGTTTGTTGAGACCTGGTCATTTTGAAGCCACGACTTTCTGCCAAAAATCAAGCGTACCATTGGCCATCTTCTGGTTCTTGAACGTCGTCTCCCTCCAAGCCGAAACTAAGATGCCTGACTGGTTCTGGCAACCCATCATATTGTCTGTACCACTCCGGTGGCATTTTCACCTCGCCCCATTTGATTCGGCCTTGAGATAAAGGTGATCGCTGTTGGTCGTCTGTTGAATATTTCGATGAAAAAGAATGCGAGATCGTAGCTTCATGCGCGAGAAGCCTTACGTGGTCATCGATGTGGTATCCGCCTGCTTCTGCATCGATATGGTCGGATATATCGGCCACTCGTCTGGTGTCCGATATATTTAGATCTTGCCGATTGTTACCTTCATCAGAGTCGTCATGCGTCGCAATGGGAAGGACAGATACATGGCATGCAGCGGATATGGCGAGAGATTCGCTTCCCACCACCGTTGTGTTCCCAGGCAAGCGAGGCAGAGCTGTCGCAATCGGAACCAAGGTGAACAAGATGAAAATAAGAACGCAAGCCAGGACGGCGGTAGAAGAGTATCCGAATGCGATGAACCTTTCCGAGCCCACGGACTCATCGTGGATGGACATGGCCTTGATGGGGTAGAAATAGTCTCGAGTCGAATGTCAGCGGGTGTCTCTCCTGTGAGGCGAATTACGAACCTCCTTGGACGATCACGATATAGAACGTGTTTGATAGCATCCAATGCAGAAAGATGCTTCCGATTATCATGGATATGCTGTACCTGTACGGCAACTGCAGGCGATACGTTGCGTATTGATGACCTCTTGATGGATCGCTTTGTAAGTTTTTTTCTAGAAAAGAGAGGAAAGAGGAATCGAAAAAGAAAACGAGAAACTTGTAACCACTCACCTTGGCTCAGTGACTCGAAGTCCTTTATATCTAGTGCTTAATGCTGACCACTCTTTACCCATCTGCATTTTGGTAAATAAATTGTTGTAGAGAAAGTAGCAGAACGATAATATCAACTGCGGGCTGTTCACCGCCAGTACGCCCGGGAGGAAACTTGTTGCCACGGAGTTGGACAGCAGTGGGTTGGCATCACTTGGCGTCACGGTGCCCTGGCTGAGAAAGGAGGACCATCAGCGACGTCAACAAGGATTCATTTGTTTGGTGCAATACTCACAGTCCAGAATGATTGCCCGTCGTTATTATCAGAAAATAGACGGCAATCGAGATGCATATGAAGAAGACGGCGTAAGTCACAAGCCAATGCATCTTGGACAGTGTAGATCCCACACGTTTTTCAGTCTTGTGCCATCTCTCATGCGTCTTCTCGATTTCCCAGTGAGCAGCATCCCTTCTCCCCGTTGCGCAGTACCCAGCCGTGTATGGGTCTGGGTGGACGATGAATGCGGCGATAGCATCTCCTAGGGTGACAAGGCTTTCTGATGAATCGAGGTATCTGTTGACGGCCAAACATAGAATGAGCTTGATTATGACGCAGATGGTTACTGCAAATAAGAGTGTGACACTGATTCCAAGCTGGCACTCTGTCTGAAAGGCCTCCTGTAGGCAATATTTGACAGGAAGTGTCGGTATCTTGGACTGTTGATACGTTGTGTCGTTGGTGAATGTCAAACGCGAGGAGAATTTAATGTCATACATGTCTCCCGCCGATCCAGGCAAGCCGAGCGAATCATTGCACGCATTGTAGCACCCAAGAGTTCCACCCGAAAGGTCTGCTGTCATTGAACATTGAGTGCTGAACCAAAGATTGTTCGCTTGGTCTGGTGGCACTATCGCATCCCATGGCTTGATCTCATCGCTCGACGTATCGAAGATATTTTCCGTCTTCCACCCTTCTTCAGGTTGGTCAATAATGACAACAAGATCTTTCGTCGTTCGTATTCCGGAACAGCCCGCATGGGAATATGCATTCTTGCAATCTGCTGCCGAGATGTTTTTCCACTCTGCGGCACGCGCAGCTGCCGACGAAGTGTTGATGCTTATCGCTGAATGAGGGTCAAGATAATCGGTCATTGAGACTTGTGGGTAGTTCAAACTGAACTGACCGTCGTGATCTCTAGAAGGCATCGTTAGTGACCCCCCTGGTCCAAAATACTGGCCGCCATGGATGAATGACTCGGTAGCGATTGTCAGATGATAGCTGCCGCCTCGATTGTCGGTTTGAAAGACGACACTGTTGAAGAGCAGATGTATCGGCAGAGAGCTCAGAAAGAAGATCGTCCAGGAGGCTGTTTTCAGCCTGGAAACTTGGAATGCGTTTCGCCACGAAGGGACGCCTATGTCGAGCCATGAGCCCCGTTTGTGTGCTTTCACCACTTCGTTTCGTGATGGGGCGTTCAAGATCTGCATGAAGAAGTTTGAGGACGCCAGAAGCCCCGTCGAGAAGATGTTGATGCACAAGTGCAATGCCACATTGAGCCGACTCGCACTCCCAGTGCCGCATCCACCGGCAAAGAACATGATGGTCTTGTTGATTCCTCCAGCCTTGGTGGCCGCCACTATAAGGAATGGAAGGAATATAGCAGTCGCTACACCAGTGATTGCCGTATTGATAGTTGCCGCTTGTTGCCAGTTCAGGTGACCCAAGCGACCATGGAATCTCTTCCATATTGACATGTTGTTTTCATAATCTCCAACTCGAAGTGGAGAATTTAGATGGACAGAAGTCAGTCTATCGCCTGAATGAAAACACCAAATTGCGTTGAATCCGAAGCAATTACACGGTTGCTTTCCGCGGTCGCCGACAGGGATCAGATGTAAATGTAAGCATTGCCAAGATTTCCTTCTAAATATATGCCTGTCTATCCATATCCAAGGTCGTTTCGGTAGCTCGCCCCTCGAAGGCTTATGGCCAATAGCGATGACATTTGAAGCATGGCCCCCAAGGACTCCGAACAAAGATCTTTTCTATTCGCCGGAAACGCCCAGATCAATACCGCTATGATGCTGGTATGTAATCCATAGGGCTAAGACTAGAGTACGCAGGATTTACCGTGCAGCTAAGCGACGCAGATGCCATATGCATTCGAGAGTCAAACGATTACATGTCGCTAAAATTAGAGACCAGGCAGCCAGATGGAGTTGAGACCAGTGGAGCACAATAGTTGTTTATTCTAAGACGTTTATTCCTTTTAATAATTGGAAAAATCATAGATAAGATGAAAGACCTGATAATCATTTGGGATAAATAATAAATGGTTTACTATTTTACTGCCCTACTAGCAGATCAGGAAATATGTCATGCCCTCTCACCTAGATTCAGAGACCAAAAGTGCTCGATAGCAAGTCGTACTGCCCCTGTGTCACAGCCAAGACGGAGCCGTGCCTCATGGACGTGAGCGCCGAATCGACAGACGTAAACTCGCCCGAGGTCGGATCGTCGGACTCCCAGGCCCTCAGCCCGGCGGCCCCACCGACGAGGTCGCTCAGCAGCCAGGCCTTGCCGTCGATCGCGTTGTCCCAGAAGGGGTACGGGCCCTCGTACTGCGCCGCGATCACGCCCGCCGGTCGGTTCCAGGTGCCCCAGATCCCGCCGTCGGTGACCTCGGCGATGATGCCGCTGATGCCGCCGCCGGCGTGGATGCGGACAAAGGCCGTCTCGTTGACCTTGAGGAAGCTCAGGTCCAGCGTGTCCGACGGGCTGTAGTCAATGTATGTTCCCGGGTTGTCAATGGTGGTAAAGTCGCTGGTCATGCCTGCTCGGATGACCAGAGGCGTTGAATTGCCGGTGTGTGCCGTGTCGCCCTCGGCGTACAAGGGTGAGGCCCAGTGGACGAAGAATTGATCTGGCAGTCAGTCAGTCAAGATAAGACGTACGGCGCGTCTGTTTCCTCAGGTAGTGTGTCTTACTGTACTCAGACAGCCAGACGGCATCCGGTGCCCATACGCAGCCCGCCGTGGCGTCGTCGGCCGTGACGAGTCTTTCATCTGTCCAGTCGACCAGGTTTGTGCTCTGCCAAACGACGATACCGCGAGACCCGTTGGCCTTGGCAGCTGTCCAGTTGGTCTATTCGATCTGTTAGCACAGTTTTAACGCATCATGGGTAAGTCGCTGAAGCAAAAGCAGACGGACCTCGTCAATATTCAAATCAGTGGCGATGATGTACCAGATCCCATCGCCGGCGACGATGGACAGGTCCCGAACGGCGCCGGTGCCGACGGTTGGCGAAACGATGTGGCTGCCGCCATTGAGCTCGGTAAATCCGAGGGGATCATCATTGGAGCTCAGAGCGAAATAGACGCTCGGGTCGGCAGTCTTCCAGTAGACGGCTAGATAGCCGACTTTGGTGGAATCCGCCTTCTTGCTGAGGAGAGTGCTTTCAAGGGCATCCTCTTTTTGAGGAGCCGCGAGTACGTGGATGCAGGACAGGAGGACTGTCGCAGCTGCCGATAGAAAGGGCTTCATTTTGAGGACTTTAATGTCAACAGTCTGATGTTTATAGAGATGGGCTGCAGTGCTGCAATCATGGTGAGAGAGTCAAAGGACTCCGTCGAATATAAATACTGTACGAGTTACCCAATTATGTCATATACGAATTAGTTATCCGTGGTAAATCCCTTTCATCCTTTACAGCGTATATTGGCCCCTGCTGATCTTCCTGTAACCTGCTTGTTCCGGTGGGATACCACGTTATGCGAGCCAATGAAATCTGTGCCCTCACCGACCGGAATATCAGAGAACTAAATTCCTCCATTCATTTCTCTCACAGCTATAGTGTTTTCACCATAAAGGATATAGTATTCCAAAAATGTAGGTTTTGGGTCTGCAGTCAATGTGACGTCGCGCCATACCATTGGCGCGTGTGCGCTCGTGGTATACTGTCGCTACCTACTATATATCCTATAATTGTTACAGACTATGATTTCTACCTTGCACAAACGGTATATCTCTTAGCGGTGGTCCTACAGTAGGGCCACCAGTATTTCTGCGCCCCGAATGTGTCCATGGCAAATGACGATCTATCCATAAGTCGGGGTAATTGCGTATATTGATATGACTCATCCAATGGCCAATTAATGCGCCAGATAGCGGCGGGTATGAACTTGGATACCGCCTACAGTTCGCTTGTATAATTCGAACTCATGACGCTTGTTTGCACGACGCCGCAATTTGATATTTGACGGACACATCATCCGCGATCGATCGCCTAGCCTAATCAAACATACCGAAAGATACGAGCATAAAGCCCCATGTAAACTAATTTCTCATATGCTTAGCACAGAAGCCGTCGCATGTTTGATTGAGCCCAGGTGTTTCAATTCAAATACTGAATAGACGACGAGCAAAGTTCTATCGGTGTTGCGAATCGTTTTCAAAATATTACACTCTAAAGTCGCTTTGGTTACTGCCAGCGGACATAAGCGGAGAAAACGGCCCAGACATTGCACCACGGTCGTTTTTCCCACGCCGAGAGGCTGGGAGTCAATATCGAGTATACCCCGTGACGGGGGCATCGGGAAGTCTCAGGTGCGGAACGGCAGTCCGTCTTGACATTGCTGACATGTCTCGAGGCGCTCCATTGACAGGCAGTATAGCCAAGCCAGTGAATCATATCAAGAATTGATATTTCGGGATATAGACGTCTGGATCTCAGTGCCGGAGCGGAGTTAGTCCCAATGCTCGGCTGTATTTTTTATAAGCTTCTGCCGACGGGCGGCTATCCTCGCATGACTAATGGACGTGATGGCAATGGTGTCCCTTGTAGCCCTATCAGGCAACTTAGCTCACAAGTGCCTACATAATCTCCTTCGCGGCTCTTGCTTGCGCTTGATACTAGCAGCCAGCTCCGCGAAACCGGTAGTTGTAGTCCCATGGTATGTATGGGGTTCCTTTGACGTCAGTCATTGTTCCATCCGCGGTTTCGATTGTCCGGTGGAATAATCTTTTTGCCCGCTTAGTTCGGCGGTAGATGCGTCGCTCAGGTGAAGCCAATCGTATATCGTTTCCGCCGCTTGTGCGAAGGGTCTTGTATGAGAAAGGTCGCGGCCGACCGTCTATGAACGCGCTCGGCCGAGATCGTCTTGGCAATCAGCAGCCCTAAACAGGGTCCTCACGAACGAAAACAAGCTGTCAAAGAGCCGCGGGTACAGAGAGTGGAGGGGGAGGGGGAGGGGTTTCTCGACGGCATGTTCCATGGCGAAGGCTTCAACGTTTGTGTCTCGGCGGGTGAGAAATAGGAGGACAAGCGAAAACAGACAAAACGGGCCTTTCTAGGCGCGCTCTTTACCACTAGAGTTTGAACAGGCAGGATCGCGAAAGTTTAGTCGCGAGTTGACGTACTGCGGGGACGCTTCCGGGCAGACGTTTGGGGAGACCCCATCTGCAGCCACGATATCATGTATGGGCGAGAACAGGACGAGAGAAAGATTTGGAGAGGCGAGCAGAGCAGAGGGGAAACAAGGTTTGATACGCCTTTCCCCGCCCCCCGCCGTCGAGATGATAAGGCTCGTTATGGGTGAATTGCTGCTCGGGTATTGGAGGTTGTCGCAGGTTCTAGAGGCGGATAGTAGAGTCAAATCGCAGTCGGAGCGAAGACTTTTCCTTTCGTTTTGGGGAGTCGTCGCCGTAGACTATGGATAGCAAGCATGAGCCTACATTAGGCCTGAGCCTGGATCTGAGCGTGAAATATGAATCTGCAACTCGGATTGGTGCAATGTCTGAGAAGTCTTCAGCTTCGAGGGGTCATAAAAGAAGTGAAGCAGCGTTAGTCGCTGTCTGAGACTGGAGGCATGCTTGCATAAGACTCATGCTTGTTGCTCATTCTGTGCGGATGGCAGAATCCTGGGAGGGAAATCGCGTCTGATTACCAGTCGTAGCACAGATGGCCACATCGAACAACATGGAGGCAGAAAGGTTTGAATGCCCTCCAACGACAGTCCCAAAGATGAAAATCACATTGAATGCTTAGGTTTGACTAGACTAGTGGCCCATCACTTTGGATATGGGCGAATTGATGGGCTGAATGGATAGTGTGGTTCCAATCTATACGTCCAATAGGTTGGACTTTTCGCATGTGTTTCGTAGCTACATGACTCATTCCCCATGTAGTGATGGTGAACAAATGAACCCAAGCAGGTAGTCATAGGAGTAGACGAGTTTTCATTGTTCGATTAATGAGTATGACACAGGACGATGTGATCAGACATATGTGTCCCTATTATCGCCCATCTTGGCATATTCAACGCCTAAAAAAAGAAAAGAATTCTTATGAGCACTGTCAAGTACTCGTCGCTCGTATAACCGTGCTCATCTTTGGAGCTGTACCTCTTCTTACACTCTTGTGATTGAACCTCTTTTTCCTTTCTTTGGTTTTCATTCCCTCCAAAAAGTTCTTCGTGGATAATTAGTTGTTTATATGCTGTACATTGTCTGGCCCTCGCAAAGGTAGAGCTCCGAGTCGAACCCGTCGACTTGGTTCGTCGATGTTCCACTCATGGTAGGATCGAAGCTCATGCCGAGCTGCTGGTATTGGACCGCCGCAGCCAGGTCTTGCTCCGTCTTGAGCTTCATAAAGTCTGCCTGAAGTCCTGCGTATGCCTGGCTCAGCACGTCATTCCGCTGCTGAGCTTCGTTGAGCAGATCTTCGAGGTCCTTGATCCGCTGATCTTTCCTCTCTCTATAGGCTCTCTGTGAAGCTCGGTTTTGAGCCCTCCGACGCTGAGAAGTGTTAGATAATGGAAGAGGAGTAGAGATGGCAAATTGCTCTGCCAAGGTCAAGTACTCACAGATAGTACTGAAGGAGGAGCGTTCTTGTACCTGTTCTCCCGTTTCCGCTTTGGCTTCTGTGTGGCTCCCTGTGACGACTCGGATGGTGTTGACTCGGCAGAAACATCACCGTGGTCAAAGGCAGGATCTATTCCCGGGTACGATATGTACTATCATAATCATGTCAGTCTCCAAGCAGCCGTTTGCCGATTTGAGGATCCGCCATACCACTGACTCCATGGGACTCGTGGGCGTTGATGGGTCTCGTGGAGATTCGGAGTCTTGATACAAGCACGGGTACGAGCTGGTAGGTACTGGAAACTCGTACTTCTCCATGGCAAAGGTGATCTTCAGCGATCAAATAACAAGTAGATAGTTGGCAACAGTATGTATGTATATTGGCAGATATTATTGAGCAAAAGGGTTACGGATCATGTGTCGTCGATGCGTGTGAGCGCAGTGCGATACGATAGGTGAGTCTTGTATGAGGCAGCTATTGATAGATATAATCAGGAAGATGATCTACGACCTGACGTGAGGCGGAAGCCTCAAAGTTATATTCATCCAGGGCTGCGTGTGAATGTCCCAAGTGAAGGGACGAACGGCCCTGATGCGGGATGCTCAATGATGGATAAGACCCCTGCCGTGGTGGGGTCTTTCCTTGAAGCAGCTTGGTGTCGAAATCAACCTCTGCACTTGCATCGAGTCTGTCAAAGTATCCGTAGGTACCGTAGCCTTAGCCTTATGGCCTGCTCCGCCGACGGCTTTTGGTGGCTTGCAGGAGTGTGCGAACGTTTTGGCGTGGCGACCAGGCTCTTCTGGGTTTCCTGCCCTTGTGCGCCTGCCTGTCTCTTTCCAGGGGGAAGAACTTTGGATCGCTTCATGCAGGGAAAAGCCTCGTCGCTCGGGGGGCCGATTGGCTGGTAAGTTGTCGCCAACGTTGCTGCCGATGCTGTACCATGTGGGAGCAAGGGAAGGTGACATGGCAGCAGAGCGCGGCATGGCGGCTCGTCTCTTCAGATCCCACCATCAACTCGTATCTGTATAGTAGACCGACTGCGCCCTTTGGTTGCTCGAGGCTCTATTGATCTCTATTGGTATACCGAACGGTCCAAAGCTTTTCTGGATCATTATATGCCTCATCAATACTCTAGACAGCCAAATCAATCAAGAAATAAGTCGTGTACATTATTTGCCCCCTCCATGAGACCTAGGACTCGGAGTTCCGACCTGGCACAAACGGCCATGGCAGCAATACAATTAGAAATCTCGGCAACGTACCACTTTGGTTAGTCCCATTATTTGATATGCACGGCTCGAGATATGTGAACTATACAGTACTCTTTCCAATACGATCTCACTTGTGACCAAAGAACAGACTCATGGTTACCTATTTTCTGACGGCATTCTGCAGTGCGACCCGATGTGGCTAGCGAAATGTCGCTTAGCGGACTATCCCTTTCTAGCCATCAGAAGGCAATCTGCATTTTCAATATGAATGATCGAGTGGCTGTCATAGCTTCTATTCTCGTCATGATTCTGTCTGGAAACTCGCTCGAGGGAGTTCTGTAATTCATACGCGTGGTGGTATTTCTGTGAAGCGAAGAATAGACCGCGGTTATCCATTTTTGGATAACCGCCGCAACGGCGATCGACCTGCAGCGTCTAACAATGCGCGCCGCTGATTATAAGGCATATCGAAGCTAGTTGAAGTAGCTGGGAATTTAGACTATATCCTGGTGTGAATAGTATTGCGTTTATTTTATAGCTAAAAAAGAAAATGGATTTGTCATGTGTGTAGTAGCACGAATGCAAAAGACCATTTGGGCAGATCGTTTCCAAGAGTAAATGAGAATATTTCAATACGGAAGTTGGCTTCCTAGCTCAAGTTTGTGATGAAAAATCTGCTTATTTCTGATTTGGTATAATAAAGATGTCTTCTACCCAGCGAGTGTACTGCACAAGCTACGTGCTCGCTGTAGAGTTTTGAATTTTTACCAATCAACCCAGTAGGGCTCAAGGTTCGTGCGTGACCTCCAATGATGATCGAGACTATAGAGTGCCGCATAAAATAGGTCACGCTTGGGCCGATCTTAACAGCCACTTATTCTGCAGCCTTTCGAATCATTATAGTGTATTCAAATGGAGTGTGAGATTTTAAAACTGCCACTTGGTAGACTGAAATCCAGCGGCCTAGGCGATGGCATTGGGCCAGAGACATGGCTGACTAGAATATCGTCGCTCCCGTCCGCCCAACGAAGCTTCCCCTCTACGGCACGAGCCGGCTGTCCTGTCGGGGCTTTTGCCTCCAAGCATCTTGAATAGCTTCGTGCATGTGCCTGTGATAATCTCTGGTAGACTCAGGTATTGATCTCGTTCCGATAGTATCACCTATTGTGGCCATAGCGGCTCCCGGCGTTCCTCCAGGCGCTCTGATTTGGCTCCATATCTTTCCGTGTCGGAAAAAGCTTATTCGAATTCCAGCCCTAACCAGCACATCTGACAGCCTGCCAACGCGGCGGCGCTTCCGCAGAACCCTTTGATCTGGGCCCTCTCGACGTTGCGAAACATCGTCAGAGGCGCAACATGCTTGATCAGTGAGTTCAGACGTTGAATGTGACAGAGCTATAATCTTGTATTCGCAAACTCATACGAGTCAAGGAATATTAAAAGCCCATTCTTTCTGGCGTATTGTTGACCGGTCTCCTGCTTTACGTCGCAATGAATGTTATTTTGAATAGCCACTCAATAGTCTGGTTCAAATGCCAGTGACTGGGTTTCAAATAAGGGTTCTAGAGAAAGAGAAAAGACGAAACATCGGAATAGAATGCTTCAATGTGCTGGTGAGTCTAGCAGACACGCTTATGCATGTGTCCTTCGGCATTCCACGGTGGTAGCTTCGTAGGGACAAACCAGTGCTGCAGTAACGTTTGACGCCAAGCAAACCCTTGATTATCACGATCCAGTCTCGCCTTGAAAAAGAGGGTCCTTTCTGTAATTGCCTACTATAGGTGACGTCAGGATCAAAGGGGGTTGGGTAGTTCCTGTGACGAGCTACAAACCAAGGTTGAATAGTCGGTGTTACTGACTGATATCCTCCTTCGGGTGCATCTTCGACTACCTAGGTATGGTTATTCCTGGAGAGACCCAAATGCCTGGATCATACGTCTGTGGCGCGACTGTCGTTACTCATATATGTCAGCAATTGATTGAATATAGTCAGGTCCATTAGAGTAGATGATCTAGTTCCTGTAGGCAACGAGTTTGATATCGCGGCAATGCAACTCGGCAAGATAGTACCTGATGAATCGTGCTTGCCCACGGTACAGAGTCATCGAGACGTGGAACAAACCTTGAAGAAGAGGAGCACTGCAAGGAGGTAGGTATCGGCCTCGAAAGATACAAGGAGCAGAGGAGCGCTCATGACCGTTCAGAGTCTGGAGCAATGTTTCATAGGTAGGAAGTAATGGTTTGTTTCGGTCGCTAAGAGCACATCTTCAACATTATGTTCAGCACAAAGGCTCCAGGGTTTTTCGTCTGAGACAACGTCTGTGGTGTAATATAATTTTGCCCACTATGGCGCCCGACCACATTGCTTGGCTGATGCTACGGATTCGTTCTTCCCGGGCAACAACACAGCAGCGGGGGAAAGGCAGCATAGGAGACTACACAGTACACGCTTCTGTAAGCTGCATGATCCGTTCGTGATGGGTTTCAGCTTGACTAATATGTCTTGTGTCAGTTCTTGATGATTCAAAAGGTCCCCCTGACTCATGATCTTTATGTGACCCGTCTATAGGCTGGAATTATTTGATAAAATTCCATTTCATGAATGCAGCCTTGTGCTTTGTGTTACTTGGAGAGAAACCGACAAGGCTCGGATCTGCCGCCGGCTTTTATGCGGTGGTCTTTCGCTCGGAGGGGCATGGCATGGAGCGCACCAAGAATATTTCTACGAGTACCTGTCGGCCATGCCGCCACTTTGTAGCTCATCTGTGATACAAATCTCACGCCTGTCATGTTCCTCCACGTTCACGTATGAAACGAATTCATTAGAGGTGAACTACCTGTGGAAAAGGTTTGCAAGAGAATTATCGTGTGTAAGGTACAAGGCTTTAGGATAGTGACTGCTTCAATGTTTGAAAGATATTTCAGTCCATGCATAGTGGGCGAGCCCAACAAGCCTGCGTCGCCTGTGAATTATAAATGGCTATAAAAAGCGATCAAATCGGATAGCCAGAAGTCCGCCTCCCAGCAACGGAACGCGGTAAACATGACTTGTCTCTGGAAATAACGCGGAGTTTCCGAGAATAGGCTGGGTAAGGTGACGGCCCATTTTCGCGGTCCCTGGATTGGTGGAAACGGGTGTTGCAGATCCCAAGGGTTCGGGTCGTCCATCTTGGCAATAGTCTTTCTCGTTCTTTGGGGTCTCTGCAGAAAAGGCCAAAATTAGGTGATGAGTCGATGAATACAAAGCTCTACGGGTTTCAACGACGGGGAGATCTTTTGTTACCTCGCCGTTTTCATGCATTCATTCCTGCATGAAGAACACTGAAAACAGACTAGACTGCCGCAAACCGACCAAGACACGAGGGGTGAGATTCGTGGCGGCCGGCAGGAATACCCTCAGATGCGCAAATCACCACAGAGTCTCTCCTACTATGGGCCACTCAAGTCTCAGGGAAGTCCAAAACGTCTTGTCTTGGCGGTGAGTCTGAAATCTGGGCCATCCAATCTGGCACAAGCGCAGCGGCTGTATCTCCGTCCTTCCCCGCGAGCCAGCCTCTGATTGGTTCATTCATCTTCTCCCCCTTCGTGAACAGGATGGCATGCTCTATACTGCGACCTACCTAGTTACTTTGAGATACCAACAAAGATTATACCGCGCCTATCTCTTCACAAACAAACTTTCACCCCAGCAGCATCAGGGCACTTTTGGACCATTCCAGATCCCTCACTCCATCTCGGGGAGACCCCCTTGACCGGCGGGCCATCCCTCAGGGGTTTCTTTCGGGAAGAACTGACCGACGTTGATGTAATCGAAGTCTGTCTGTTATTCAGCCATCTCAATAGAGACTTTTTGATATCTTCTATATCATGCTTCAATTTTACTTTATTTCCCCAGCGCAAACCTACCAGCACATTGGGACGGTCGAGAACCGAAAACCAGACCAGGCAATTATAGGAAGTGGTATTTGGACAAACCACAATGTCGAGCTACTGTGCCTCGATTGTCTAGGCTCGCAAGATAGGAAATAGGCTCTCGGGAAAGAAAAGAATAGTGCTACCAGCTTCCCTTTACGACCGTGCGGCATTTCAGGGCGGCAAGAACAACGTGGTGGGTTAGTCCCTGGTGTAGAAAGTATACCTCCCGAGCACCTCCAGTGTCCTTGGGCGCCGAGAGCCAGAGCGAGGTTCGGCCCTAGAGAACGCGCCTCGCCCACGTCGAATAGTTCATGGATGAACGTCTTGTACATATCAAAGGGTCCGAGATGCTCTCACGCACGTCAACACACAGGATGAGGACGATTCCTAGAGTCCAGATTTGGGCAAAGGCGAATGATCCTTGGTTCTTCGAGGGGAACCAATGTACGAGAGAAGACTTTGGGAATACTTTCCAAGGCTGTTGCTTGGTACCTCGAATCGTGGCGGTGAGAGATCTGCGAATCATGTTCAAGTACGAGCAGTAAGTAGCATTTTCTTAACCCGAGAGGAGTAGAATGCATCCGAGATGGGTCCCGTGTTTGCCATGAATAGCACTTCAGGGGTATTGAACATGGCGCAGAACGAAAGTGATGCCGAAAATACGACTTGAGAGTTTGGGATGAAGTATCACTGGAAACCAGCCCCTGTGATTGATCCACTGGGCATCGTTTAATGTCATGCTAGGCTTCAAAACGAAAGATGAACATGGAGAATAAGCTGGGAGTGTTCTTGATTGTTTCCGGGGTAGTATTCTCGGGAGAATCTTTGTGCCACTCAGGTCACGCTCGCGACCTGAGATGGATGATCAGTGAATCTCAAGCTAGAACCGACGTCTTGCCTTATCGCCACCTCTTCTAGATAAATCAAGAGGCCTTTGACGCTGCTCTGAGTGACGCTGCTGCTATGCCATCTTCAGCCTGGGTAACACCAGCCTCAAAGCCTATACGTCGACTGAGTCCAAGACTTTGCTTGAACCTCGTCTTAGCCTCCTCCATATCGCCGGTCATGGCGGCTATCTCGCCTAAATTACACAGTGCGACAGCACATGCCATGTCGCATTCTTCCGTTCTATCCTCGCCAGTGATCTTGGACCCTGTCGAGTGTGCTTGCAAGGCCCATGACTTTGCACTCGCAAGCAGAGCTGCGCGCGTAGGGCGAGGTTGATCCTTGGTACCAGCAGCGGTCGGGAGCGCAGACCCATCAGGTGCAGTAAGAGGCTGTTGAGCAAGGGATATCGCCAAGTTGTTCACTGTCTCGTGTCAGCGGAGGATCATCAGCACAATCTCCGTGGGGGGTCGTCAGCGTACTCAGAACAGCAGTGTGGCAACTCTTGGGGGGCGACATGGTCAGTGCCTGTAGATACAGAGGAGCAGCTAGGTAGTGCTTGTCTTTTGACTCGTAGTGGTTGGCCAGAGCTGTGTTGGCTGTCAGTACACGTGTCGATTCACACATTGAGAGCAGCGTGGAGAAACCCACCTTCAAGGGCACCTCCGATCTGTTCAGGCGACATCCATTCTCCTTCACCCTCTTTCACTCCTTGGACCTGTCGTCGTTGCAGTTCCTTCAAGACGGTCTCGACAGCCCAGACGAGACGCTCGCCTGCAATGTCACTCTGGAGAACATGTTCGTCCGCATAGAGCTCCCCAAGTTTTACACTGATACCGACGGTCTTGCCAAGAACCCTGGTGCGCTTTCCGAATAGGTTTTCTGGGTCTTCCTCCTCTTCGTCAGGTCTGCCGGCATTTTTCTCAGTAGGTGCCTTCGGCCCCTTTGTGAAGCCAATGAGGTTTCCGTCCTTGTCAATGAGACCATCGCGAGTCGATTTTTCCATCTTTGCTACCCACGTATTGCAGTCACGAAGAAGGGATTCAAGAACCTCGATGGCTCCCTTGTAGCTACCGACTTTCTCCAACCACGCGGCCAACTGGATCTTGATACCCATGACACCGTCAGAGAAGGGGTCGAGGCCGTTGGATTCACACTGCTCGAGCGCCATCTTGTAGTATTTCAGGGCGAGTTTTGGATCGGGGCTGTAGTTGCTGTAGTACAGCGCGCGTCGCATCGACTTGGCAACATCGGGAGGGAACTTGGTGAACTGCTCGGACTGGAAGTAGTTGAAGTAGGTGTACACGACATAGACTATGACGACGGCTATGCCGGCCAGGCTGTAGAGCATCCAAAAGATTAGCGACAATGCTGAGCAGATCTAAAATGATCATTCCACGTACAGGGCTAGAGCAATCACGAGCTCTTCGGGGCTCTGCCTGTATAATCTCTGGAGGCTCTGTCCACGGAATGCGCCGACCAATGGCGCGAGACTAAGGCTCTGTCGCAAGGCGCGAAGCAAAGCTGATGAAGAAGAGGTCGGAGGCTGTCCTTGAGGCTGTCCTTCGGTGAACTTCTTCCCTCCTGTCGATTGGTACCGCACCTGGTGAACGCGCAGAATCACGAGCGCTTCGGGATGTCTGCCGGCCGCAGGTGTCGGGTTGAGGCATCGGATTAGATGCGTCTGCGCCAGGCCTGGTCGCGCAAAATGGGATCTGGAGATCCCATTGAGCGGCCGTGCCGCCCATATGCGTGTCGAAGACATGTTCAAGTTGACGCCATGTGAATTGCGGTTTGGCGCCGACTGGGTAGAAGCTTTAAAAGTCGAGAAAGCACAAGGCACTGATTGTCGAACGTGGTTATGATGAAATGTCGATCGCGCCGCAATTTGCACCGTAGCTCCCGACAGCTTGGAGCTCAACGAGGACCCACATGCTGATAGACGTCGCGGGACCACCAAATTCACGAAATCATGAGCCAGGGACCGATATTCCAAGTCATTTGAGGATCCTTCTGTTTTGTATAATATAGATCAAGAGAATATTCTGTTCATGTATTCTGTTCGCTTGTTTTCTTCAGTACATTCACACAAAGGCGCTTCTAAACTACCTTGGGACACACCAATTGAAGCGTCGGTAATGTAACAAGCCCGCCCAGCAAGCACGGAACGAATCCGCTAAAACGGCCTCGGCAGTAATTGCCCCACTGGAATGCCTCACCTGTGACATCCCTTGCCCGCACAGCTCAACACCAAAGTGACCGCCACAAACATAAGTCAAAAGAAGGACGACGAGCGCTTGCAGATTCAATT
Organism: Pestalotiopsis sp. NC0098; assembly: GCA_022432395.1. NCBI lineage: Eukaryota > Fungi > Ascomycota > Sordariomycetes > Amphisphaeriales > Sporocadaceae > Pestalotiopsis > Pestalotiopsis sp. NC0098. Next base: position 4,846,641 of record JAJKLJ010000003.1, on the reverse strand, counting down.
TCAAACCACAGAGTGAGTGCTTTCTTTGTGAAAATGTTCTATGAGCATCATCATAATCCTCCCCGTCAAGCAACGTCATGAGTTTGGGGCTCTGGAGTCTGGACTATCCATGCGTGGCCCGCTACGTCAACCCCTCCAAAATGTCGCCATTCTTCTGAGGATCACGTTGAAGTTGGACACTGTTGACACCTTTGACTGGCAGAAATCCAAAAACAAGCAACATGTCTGGAAAGTTTGAACCCAAGACTCCGGTCCAGCTGGACCCTCCCAAGGACGATCCCATCTCCCTGGAAGACCTAGCCAAAGCTGATGGTGAGTATACACGAAGCAGAACGGCCCCAAGTAGATGGAAAAGGTCGCTCTGGGCCGCCTGGTCTCATTCAACAGACTGGGACGGAAACGCAGGTTTCCGCCGAATGACGCATGCGCTGACCACCTCTCCCAATAGGAACCGAAGGCCAAAAATGCTATGTTGCCATCAAGGTATGTCAAATCTCAACTCGCCGTTCGTGTCCAGACAACTTCAGATTGGTAGACATGTCTGGACAATCAGGTCGATGGGAAAAAGAGTAAAGCTGATGACCTACATCCAGGGCAAAGTATACGACGTGACGGGCAACAAGGCGTACCAGCCCGGAGGCTCTTACAACGGTGAGTACACCAGTCGAATTTGCCCGCCATGCATATTTGTGGCATTGCTCGAAGTCATTGCTGACCAAATTGCAGTTTTTGCCGGCAAAGACGCCTCAAGGGCTCTGGGAAAGACCTCTACCAAGGCCGAGGATGTCTCTTCGGAATGGCAAGACCTAGAGGAGAAGGAGAAGGGTACCCTGAACGACTGGGTCACGTTTTTCTCCAAGAGATACAACGTCGTCGGCGTTGTTGCGGGGGCTACGAACATGGAGTAAACTTCTCAACATCATCATGAATGAAGCAATACTGGCTTCGCACGAGTTCTCCTGTACATCATTGTTCTGCTCTTCGCCCCAAGTCTGCGCCAGTTGACGTGTCAGTCTACGATCTGCTTATTGATGCATATTCCCGCGCGGATACCAAAGTGGCTACCCAGATGCTGCAGCTCATGCTCGAGAGCCTCAAGACTTCTATGCTTTACACCTAACTCCGCTACCGAGGACTGGCCCGATCATCTGCTATGTTTGGAATCTCACCACGTATTGCGACCTTTCTCAGCGATCCTTGCGTTCATTCAACGCAATTCAACAAAGCTCAAGGGGGGTTTGGACCAAGTCGATTTCGATCGGGCACAGCTTGACTAACGGCTGACAGCTTGCCCGTCATGCAGCGGATATGTGACCATGTTATTGCGCGTCTTTGCCCGCAGCAGCATGAAATTATCTTTGAAATATCAAACATCAGTTTGAGATAGGCACACTGCATCAGTCAGATGGGAGTTTCTATGCTTCTGTTCACTTTTGGGCAAGTCTAGTGTTTTGGCCTCACGGAAGTCGAAAAATTCCCCGATCGCCAGCAGGCATAGTGACACCAGCTCGCTTCCGGATGTATCACAGATCCTTCTCCCGTCGACCGCTGCTACTACAATTGTATTTCCTGTCAAGTTTTGAAGCTTGCTGCAATTCCGGCTATCTATTTGTGGCCTTTCAGAGTAGTATCCTCGTTACTCCGACATGAATTCATGTACTCGTGTGACATCGCCACTTCGTATCCGAGACTGCCATGTCGGTTGCATGAAGTGCAGGAAGTAATGCTAGGCTTGTTTTTCTTCCTTCCTGGGAAACATGCAAAGGTGAATAGATGGAAGGAGAATATCATCAAGAATCAATATAACCGCCTGGCTAGATGCTATCTAAACAAAGCACAAATTCCACCTGACTAGATGCTGGTTCCTCCGTGCTAGTCTCATATGCGTGTTTGCTGAGCAGAACATGACATGTGTCAGGCTGCTCGATCCCAAGCCCCTCCATCACCCATGCATCATTGAGAAGTCTCGATACAACTTCCTGGTCCCCGGATCGAAGCGGATCCCTTGTTGCGAGCAGCTATCGCACACCTCGCCGTCCTGCTTCCAGCTGTTTCTAAGAACCTTGACGCTGTAGCATTCCTTGTTGGGGTCGTTGCGCCTAAAGTGGCAGTTGGACTTGAAGCGGACGATGCCATGTCCGCACTCGAATAAGAATTCTTCGAAGTCGCACATGTTGACTTCTTTTGCTGGCGTGTATGGAATGCTTGGTATATAGAGGCTTGGTTTGATGCGCTCTTCGGAAGCTAGAGCTGCTGCAAGTCTGTTCCATGTCAGACTTCTCAATGCGTTATCAGCCTCAATTGGATTGCCCACCTGTCGTGATCTGTGCTTCTTGGAGAAATTCCGGGAGACAGGGTTGCGGTTGTTTTCGAGCCCTCGAGAAGGTAATTTCTTTTGTCTTAACAAGAATTTGCATTCGATGGTCGGGGAGTTGAATATCAAGTTCACGAAGGAGACACAGAATATCAGAGGCTGTGGGAACAATGAACAAGCTGTATCACAGAGGCCATTAAATAAATACTTCCAGAGTAGCTGTGCTTATACCACCTTGAAAAGCTCATGAAGAGATCTTCTCGGGAAAATGCACTTTCCTGGTGGAGAAGCCATGCAGGGTCGACGCCGTTTGGTCGATTTTCGCATATCGTAACTGCTGTGGTGCTTTCAACTTCAAGTGCAGGAAAGTTGACAGATCACTTTCCAGTTTATTATATCGCTAATGTCGTCGATAGAAAGTGGCTTCCAAATCTGCATGACATCGAGTGGCATTGTCTGCGTTCCTTGAGTATTGTCTGATGGTCCACGTTCTGGTCGATACTGGGGGCCGAAAAGAGTATGTACATCGTGTATCTTCGGTTTCCATCATGATAATCATACATGAGGTCATAAAGGTGAAATCAACTCTATATTCGATTGCTTCAGTTGTAAGAAGCTATGATGTGGCTTCTTCTTGCTTCTTCTTTCCCTACGTTTCTACCCCGAACGACGCACTGGATACCGGTCTTTATACAGAGTTACAACACTATATCGCCGCCAGATTAAGGCAACCAATGTTACAAGAAGTATCGACAAAGCTGAAACACGTGGCTTCTAGGCGCTTTGCGGATGATCGACGGGTGCCCTTTCAGACCCAGACTCTGGCGGCCGTCACGACTGAATCGATGTTGAATGCCACGTAAGAAGGTCGACCGGGTCGTTTATCATGCGAGTCCTCCGGATCATCCAATGCTCCAGGGGGCCTTTCGGGATGATGCAAACATATCTATTACCTTGGCAAAGGGTCCCGACATGACACAAACACCCGAAATTTGATCAAAGCTAAGGCCATATATTGTGTACTGTCAGGCGAAAAGCAAAATCACACGAGCCCTACTTATTGATGGTTGTACGCAAACACCAACTTGCTATATCGGCAGGTGTGTATCCCTTCCAAACTTCATGTTTATGAAGGACCACAACCAACTTGCCAAGTAGCCATTCTCTATAATTACACATCACTTAGGCAACCAACGCCGGGAGAATGTCACGATCAACTCTGGTAGAAGCTATACTGTGAGTCCTTGACTTGGAGGCGCCCAAGATACTGTGCAACATCCTAATAAGCATGCCATTCCGAGGCCCTCAACTTGAGGCGAATTCAATATCCACGACAGCTGCTGGTGCCAAGGATAAAGCCGGTTTTCTGAGGAGCCCACGGGATCGTGCATTAGTCTTAATAGCGATGAAGCCATCATGTGGCAATACTGACACTTTGTTAAAGACGGGGCAATCTCAAACGTAGTAGACGCCGTTTCTCCTTTCAGTGTCTTACCGTATATTTTGTCAGTAGTCCACGGCATGGCATGTCTGGAAGTTCTGCCCCGGAGCCTAAAGGAATATACATGATATGGTTTATGGCCAATGTGAAGACCTTTTCTTTTCGAATAAATCAAGTAGGCTTCGTGTCTCTCTCGAACAATACAGTTTTTTCCATGAGTTGATACACTCGGATCTCAGTCAAGGTATAGAATGACAAAAATGAGCATTGCCAGGTTCAAATCGACCTTTCGACCCGGGGGTATCAGCCGTTTTAACAATTCTGAGCTCTGTAGCATAACACAAAGCAAGGACGCGGACTTATTCTTGGAAGGAGGATGGCTCAGCCGGCATGAAACTTGAACACAAAATTTCAATGAACAACCACTCATTTCGGGGTAAATTTCTTGGAAAACAGGTTTGATGGGGTTTGGAATTTAAATTGCAAGGTGAATGAATGTTGTACTAATAGATGTAGCTTACCTGCTCTGCCAAATATCATTAAAAATACTGTAACTCGTTCATATACGTTCACGTCAAACACCTCGTTTGGTGTACCTAATATCTGAGCTTGCACTCAGAGAATACTTGGATAGGACTCTTTCCTAGATTAAAAGGCGCCCACAAACGACAACATATAAGTATCTATTTCCTTCGGCGGTATAATTCATTTATCCTGGCCAATCTTAAGCGAGAAAAAGGTTTGTAGGCCTTTTTGGTACATGAGGCTCTTCGTTTGATGGTCTGATGGCAGTGGGACTCTTAGCGACGGCAAAAGGGCGCCGGCATTCATTCACAGTGTTCAGCCCAGTTCTTGAAGGAGGGCATCACAGTGGCAGATGCCAAGCCTTTACCCGACCTGCCACGCGAACAAGCTCAGGTGCAGATCAGCCAGCATCGCCGAGTTGCTAGCGGGGAAAATACCAGGTATGAAGGTTCGAAATCTCGAGTATGCGTTCGCTCCCAGTATGACTCTTCGAATTTGAGGCACGTTTGAATTGTGGAATTGATAGTCCCGCCGTTGCAGCGTCGTAGACGTACGTACATGCATTATTATCTAAATGTCCCCCGCATTGGGGCACTGCGTTCTAGCACTGTCGTGTCTTGAACGGGCCTCAAATGGGCCTCAAATACTTCCCCGGCCATTCTAGGGCTCCTATAGGCCACGGCAGTGTTTTCGTCGGGCGATTGCGCCACCACGAGGCAGTCAGAGATGCATGCAACCACTGCCAACGAATGACATGCCACAACTGCCACCGAAACAAATGAAAAAGATATGCACGACCGCTGTGCGAAAAATCAAATCAATATGCAATGTCTCGGTTCGCTGCTGGACTGGGCACAGATGCGGTTGCCTCGTTTTCTGTTTGTCACGGTTGCCTTATGATGGCTGCTACAGTACAGACAGTACCTGTGTACTCACCGTATCTACCTCACATTTGACCTCGCCATTGTCGTCGTCGTCGTCATCACGAGCACCAGTTCGGCTCCATTCCATCTGTGCTAACAGCGCCTCAGCCCATCCTCGAGGTCACTGCCACTGCCACTCTCCTGTTTTGTTGGCATCTGCCACTACGTATTCTCCAAGAGAAGGCCCCATTTGTCTGCTCCATCCAATGCTGCTGCGATTGACATTCGATCACATGAAGGTTGCGGCTCAAGTCGACCAATGCCACTTGGCTGTCGTGTCAGCAGCGTGAAAACCCTTCCCACCCTTCAACTTGGCAAACTCTGAAAGGTCAGCATCGCACTGCGCGGTACATTGCGACAAGACGGGCCCGTCCTACATACAGCGCTGCAGAATCAATCAGCACCAGCATCGGGCTCTCTTCTTTCCACGACACACATACAACACAGACCAGCCAGGCCTCGCTCCTTTTCCATTTCGCACCGACATAATCAATAGTGCGATAACCAGAAATATTATATGCTTTTACTGATTGTATACTCTGTCGAACAAGCAAAACTTTGGGAAGTCAAACACCCTGTTGGCGCTCGAGTCTTCAGTTCTGAGGGTTGTCAGTAAGCCTCCTTATGTAACCTGCCCCTCGTTCTCCAGTGCTGCTCTGCGGCGCCCCTTCCGCCAATCATCCACCAAGTTCACACTACCTTAGCCCGCTCACTTTGCCTTCTGCCTAATCTCATGATCAGAAACTGCCTCATCTCGTGCAATAACCAAGCTGACTTTTCAGCAATCGGATATTCGTCCCAACGTTTGAGACAAGCTGGAAGACTGGACCCTCGAACCGAAAATCTCATGTGAATCGCTCTTCGAATACTGAATACACTTGCGGGAGGGTGGCCGTTTCGTGCATGACCGAAAGGTGCTTGCTTGCTGCTGGAAATCAACGCCATCGAGCCCCCAAACGTGCACTTCCCCTGCGACATCGATAACAACCGATAGCGACCAGCACTCTGGCTTAGAATGACTAATCAATTCGATCTATCATCCGGGCCTGGTAAGCGCCGAGCCGCGCAGACGACTGCGGCTGGTGCTGCCGATATGTTCCCTGGGTCCCACGATCTTGTTGGAATGGATCTCAGCCCTGACTTGCTGTCTGAATCCTATGTGCGCGATCAATCAATGCAGATACCATATGGCAGCCACTTTTCAGGAGGCTCGAATCCCGTCCAGGAATGGTACGCGAATAATGATGGACCATGGCATCCCAAAGGCATTGCACTTCCTGGAAGCCAAAATGGCATGAATATGGCGGGCCATGGATTTGTATTCACCGGCAACTACCGTGAACACCAGTCTCCCTCGGAATGTGATACCCTTCCCATACCGTCTGACTCCGGATATGCGAGTCAGCATGGACACAAGCCGAGCATTGCGACTGGTTCCATCTGCTACGACGAGTCCCTCGAGCATCATGAAACTCAGAGCTTGGCGGGCCAATTTCACCTGAACATGGATTTGAGCAACTGGAATCAGCAGCTTGCAACCCAGCCGACTTCACCTTCTGTTCAACGACATCCCCAGTCTACTGCAAGGGAGTTGTCCTGCGAGACTTGTCATAAAGTCCTCAAGACCAACTCGGAGCTCAAGTGCGTCATGTAGCAAAAGTCCTGATGAAAGACTCAAAGAGCTTACACATTGTATTAGGAAGCATCGGCAAAGACATACAAAGCCGCATCAGTGTCAAGTCGTGGGATGTTCCCGGACGGAAGGTTTCAGTACATCCAATGATCTTGAGCGTCACATAAGGAGTGTGCATCCACAAGAACAGACAGGTGGCAACCGCTATCGGTGCTCGTTGCAGGCGTGCAAGCACAAGGAAAAGATTTGGCCGCGCGCTGACAATTTCCGTGCCCATATCAAGCGGGTTCATCAGCAAAACATTGCTGAGGAGGACTTGGAAAGATTTGTTGTTCGGTTAGTTGCACACAACGATGTCGTCAAAATGGCACACCACTGACTGTATATAAAAAAGGCCCATTGCTCCACAAGATGTTTTGCCAGATATCGCCGGGATGCAGCCCTCGGTGTCTGACTACAATCTGCACTTGGGTCAGAGCTTACCTCAACAATTTCCATACTGGAATCCGCAGAATAGCACAACCGCAAGTCTCGATCGCCAAAGTGGCTCTACACCCGTGCATCAGACATCCAACGCCCACATAAATTCAGATCAAGCAAGCGATGATCAGGCCGGCGATATCGAGATTGGCGGCAGCGATCACACTCGCGTTCATGCGAGAAGTGAAGGGCTCGAGTCTATGCCCCCACCATCAAACATGTCTGCGGCCACTCCCGGATACCATCAGAGCAAAGGACTCAGCGACGAGCAATACATTACGCCAGCAGATCTGAGCCAATGCGATCCATCCACCACTTCAGTTGCCCTGCCTGATGTGGACGAGAGTATCTCGGAGGCTTCTGAGGGCGTCTCGTATGAGCACCTGCCATATACCAGCGGTTCAGACGACGAAGGTGCTGCGACCCCTATTTCACCAGATGAGGAAAAGGTATCCGCAGATTCTCCAGACATCGCAATACCGCCGACAGAGGACGTGTCTTCGCTCGTGATGAAGTTGAGAGACCCAAAGAAGATCAAGGAGGTGCTTGAGGCGCTGCAAACCAGTGGTCTTCTAGAAAGCCTAGGGTACAAGAAGGAGCAGACACCAACAGACAACGAAAAAGAAGTGGAAGTGACGAAGCCGCGACAGGACAGCCAGAACGTGTGTCCCCACTGTAAGAAGGGCTTTCCACGACGCTGTGAGCTAAAGTAGGCACCTCATACTAGAAAGGATGTATAATGGTGCAGTTTCATACTGACAAGTGCTTAGAAAACACATGAAACGTCACGAGAAGCCTTACGGCTGTACATTTGAGGGCTGTAACAAACGGTTTGGCAGCAAGAACGACTGGAAGCGTCACGAGAATAGCCAACACTTTCTATTGGAAGTTTGGAAATGTGATTTCCAGGCGACGCAAGGCATTCCACAGCAATGCGGCAAGGTCAGTCATCGCCGAGAGACATTCCGACAACATCTCGTCAATAGTCATCAGCTTGACACACCAACCATTGACCGGAAGCTTGACGAATGTCGCGTGGGTCGGACTTGCGAAGCCAACTTCTGGTGTGGTTTCTGCGAGAAGATCATCAATATTGGAAGTCAAGGCACAGAGGCCTGGACGAAACGCTATGATCATATTGATGATCATATCGCGGGCCGAAATAATCTCCCACAGAAGCAGATGGATGATTGGAAGAGTGTCGACTCCGAGGCCCAGTCAGATGCAAACATCTCTGCGATGGATGGCACAAATGACAAAGCAACGCCAGCTGCCCATGTTGACAGGGTTTCAAACTTGGAGAGTACTGCCATGGAATTGCCACAAGTCGCTGTCAACAAGAGGAAGGCGAATCGATCGAGTGATAATCGCCCCTCGAAAAGATCGAAACAAAAAGGGTTGTTCGTAGCAACATGTGTAAGCATGCATTGAGCCGCACCCGCTTTCAAAATTCCCACATGGAGCTGAAGCTAACCCCAGAATCAGTGTCATTGCGGCGAGGTACGCAGCAAGATGAGCCCGCAGTGCGTCGCCTACGATTGTCAGCACAACGCGTGTGATGATTGCAGATAACCTTGAATGATCTGACCGTCATGTCATGAGGCTCAACTGCAGGGCAAGGAACTGTTTTTGGTATTCTTGGGTGGTCGGGGCACGATTGGGTTTTCGGTAATAAGATCTGGACATGAATGCTTACATGATATCCCCGAACTAGTGATGCTGTCAGCAGCTGTAAGCAATCTACTTTACATGAATTTGTATTTGGATGGGTTAAGATCATCTTCACGTGCGAATGTTCAATATACTGCTCAGAGAATGCGGGACACAGAATGGATGCTCACTTTGCACATCTTCGTTTACACCGCAGGCAAACCATGTCGATTCCAAGCTCGCTCGCCTACGGCGCAATTGAATTATTGTTCTGGACAAAACTGCTCCTGCGAAACGTATTCCATAGTTCTCCGCCGCTATCATGTCTAGGTATCAACAGCGCTAGCTGGTTCGCAATCGTCACATTTGGGAGTTCCGTCTCTCTCCAACCTGCAACTGAACAAGGTTCAGAATCTATCGAGGCCCAGAAAAAAGAACACCGCAGCTGCTATATTCGAAATGTAGACGGTCATCCCCAGACGGGCCGTCGGACAGTCCATAAATATCTTCTGGTTCCAAGGATGGATAGTTGAATGACCAGGGTATAGTGCGGAAGAAGTGGAGAAGCCCGCACCTCTCCAGTGATCATACTGAACGAGTCCATGTTCAGATGTGACCGTAGCGTAGCTCACTGATGAAAGACTTCCCAGGTAATGACGATGTCTGGCATGCAGTGCATATGGAGTACATACTGCTGGGTTGGATGTCGGTCAGCTCTTCTTTTCCACCCATCCCTTGCTTGACCCAGCCAGAACCCGGCACTTGTATTGCTATTTGGGGGCTGAGCTGATAACTGCGGCTGGCCTTCCAGCCTTCCTAATCGAGCTTGGCCAAGGGCCTCTATTCTCTTCAACGAGGCTTTTTGGTATTTGTGCTACAATGATATAACTCCAAAGGGAAACGAACCAACGAACGACGAGGGTGGGTCATGGAGGGGGATGACGCGCGAGTATGAAAGGTATGGTAAATACACACTTACATGAGGTGAGCGGTGGAGTGTTGTGTAACGCGGCGGCTGCGGCGCAGTCCTCCTCTTTCTCTCTCTCCTCACTCTCTTTTGTTCGTCTATCTTGGCCACGATTGAGCGGCGGCTAATATATGCAGTGTGGGAAAGGGGCGGTGTCGAAACAGCGATCGGGGCAGGTGGGCGGGAGGTCAGCTTTTTGCCCATTTTCCATATCGCATTTGTAATTATCCAGATACCAGACCCCGACTGGCTGGTCCGATGCCTCCCCCCTGATGTCTTCCGGCCAATGGCGAGGGTTCCGTGTCGCCTTTGCGTCTTTTGGCCATTGCATAATGTGTACAGAGCACCAACCCTTTACCGCCTCCCATCGATATGCCCATCCCCCTTCGGCTCGAGTGTGGTGTCGTGCATGGCAAGATGATTAGATGCACGAGAGACCTTTTGGTAGGAATCCTTCCTGGAACACGCAATGCAGGGTTCCAATGCTGGAAAGAGGCCTAGATCTACGGCTGTTACCCCCCCCCCAGGGCACAGGGCACAGGGCCCAGGCAGCGCTGGGGCAGAAAACTGCGGGTACAAGGCAGTCAGCGTACATTACATTGTAGCGTGGGGACACCCGGTCTGCTACTATCTTGAACTCTCTCCCAACCGACCCTTTAGCAGGGCACATGCTTGTTGATACTCTGCGACTTTGGACTTTTCCTCTGGTTTTCCCCCCTTTTTCCTGCTGGAAAAGAGAAGAGGATGATACGATTCTCGCGGTTTGTTTGAAGCGAGCTCTTCTCGTTTTCCTGTTCCGGGAATTTCTGGACCTCCAGGACATGGGCTTGAAAAGTGCAAATTGGGGGCCGTTCTGCTCGAGTACGTACCTTGAAAGAAGGGTACAGAGTATCATACGGCGCTGACGGGGGAAAAGATACAAGGGTGCAGGTCTGGTCAGTGGCCCAACTACCTGGTCCCGGGAGTAAGTTGAGCACGAAAAACCGAAAGGATCAGGGAGGTGGATCAGGGAGAAGGACGAGGTCGAGTATCGACGAGTGTGGGAACCTGTCCAACAGCGAATCATGACGGCGGGAGGGAAATTCCCGAGGCCCTATCTCCGCTGAGGCTCAGTTTCAGTTGAGTGAAGGGACGCAATAGTACGATTTGGAGAAAACCATATCCAATGATTTGTTTTTATTGATTATGTCGAGGTTCTTTAATTGAGCCGGTCAAGCGTCGATCTCTGGCCTCTGTAGGTGTAAGGTCTTTTTGCCTTTTTCCCTCAGGCGCCTCAGCAGACCTGGACTCTGGCGCGGGTGGGAGGGTTGCCTTGCCTTGGCGGTTTCGTATGCCTAGACAAGTTGCGGGTGGAGGCAGGTTGTTCGTTTGCCCGGTCAACAAAGTAAAGACTTCATAGTGTGTATAGATATGGTATACTGTATATGCCTGCCGACCATATTATATTTGCCTGTATAATGTCGGATGCAAGTTGACAAAGCACAGGCGTGACGGACAGTGGAGGTAAGTTCGCTCGGGACCGTAGGTAGGTAAGGTAGTGATCTGGAACAACTGGGGCATTTACAGTATCGGAAGCTCCCCCTACGGGCCCTACCAGATAGAACCTTGAAGCTAAACTTTAGTTGCCTTTTTTAGTGTCTAGTATAGGGCCTCGAGGAACGCCTCGGAGGGCTTAGCGTCGAAGTAACCATAACAGGACAATGGTCACCCAGCCCAACGTCCAGTCGTTTCTTCAGAGCCCGTCCTGTCTTTGCCTGTCACTCAACTTTCCTGTGACCACCCGGGGCGTTACCAACTTGGGTGACTCCACGATCAGCACAAGACCCCAACGCAGCGATCCCGCCCAATCTGCCGTGCCGGAAACAGAAGAAACACCATAGAACACATGGCAGCGCGGCCCGCCCGCTGTCAAGGTTGCTTGCTGTGCTCGACGCGACATTAAGCATCATGGAGAGGGAGTCTCTGCTCGTCTCCCAAGTCGGCAACCACAGCATTCTTTTCGTTCCATCGAGAAGGAGGTCCCCGGCCGATCGCTTCCACTTTGGCGAGCCCGTCGCCTCTCCTCTGGTCTCCTCTGGTTCTGGAGATTCCATCGTTGGGGGTCACCTGGGTCACGGAGTATCCGGTCGAGCTTGACCCCGTTCAGCAATCTGTTTGAAAGATGATCTGCAACATGGAAGCAACAAAAAAACCAGTCAGCACGCAACCCGCCAGCCGTCTCTGGGAACTCCTACGTCCCAAGCACGGGTCAGAATGTCGGAACGTCAGTTTACGGATTGGCGGCGGCGCTCAACCCTGGCGAGCCCGGGGTTGGGGGCTGAAAAGTTCCCCAATGGACCAACACGAACCCTGACTCTCCCCACTAACAGATTGCAGTGAAGACAGGATCGCTGCAACGCAATTAATTAGATTGTAGCAAAGCAAAGCAACTTCCAGCCCCCAAAGTCCCATGCATCAGTGTCCAACCACGGAGACGACTAGGTAAAACGGTCTTTCCTTATTGGAATGTCGTGAACCATGATCATGGTGTTGCCGCTACAGTGCCTATCCAACCCGTCCGTCTCAATACCCACCAACGCTAATCTAGGAGGATTCGTCATATCTTATGGTCACTTCCAATATGGCCCGCCTCGTGGGCCGTCACCACCTTACAATACTACTATAACCTTCAGGGCTCAAAAGAATCCCATTATACTTTTCCCACGTCCAGTCTTTGTGCCCACCGACCATCAAACGGCGGCGAGCAGCCGGCCGGGGGTCCTTGGCCATGCCCAACATCCCAAACACTTGGGGTTCAGCTCCTATATTCACCCATGGCAATGATGCCAATAACGAAATCTCGGAAACAAATAACCACCCCCTTGTCTTAGAGCACCATCGCCTTGGAACCCATTTCTATTGGTCGGAAACCCCGGATCCTGTCTAGTACGTCTGAACTACTGAGCAGCAGTCCATCATCAGCTATTCTTTATCACCGAAAGGGCGACGATCGTATACTGCAGAAAGCGGCAGATCGGCACGGATTTCTAGTCTCCCGGTATACTGTCACTTGATCTTCTTGATTGGCAATTACGCGACTCCACGGAGACAGAAAGGTCCCCCACCCCGCAAGGCACCAAGCCTGTCAAAAAACCACTGCATTAGCAACACCAGGTCTGACTAGAAGAGGCACTTCCGCAGCGGGACCTGAAAGTGACCCAGGCAGGGACCTGAACTTTGGAGACACACATCAACCCAGCGTCCGTCCGCCTCGGCCGTGGTATTCATCAGCCCACCCTACGTCGTATGTACTCCGTACACTTCTTTCCTTCCTGCAGTCAAGCATGTAAGCTTCTGAGTCTTTTTTACGCTATTATTGCTGTGACGGCTTCATTCTCGAACAAACAAAAGTTTCGGCCGGATGAAGGGCTGATAGACTTCTCTAATGCTCTATCTCCATACCTGCCTCTATACCTGCGATGGTCCCTGTCCTACACTGGCTGGACCATTCCAGTCCAGACATTACACACGACTCTCGATTCATCATGAACCTGTGTGCTACAGCGAGAGCAAAAGTCTTGCCCGCCCGGAGTGGTCCGCGAACCATCCTGCACAGTGCCCCAATGCTGACCGCAAAGTCCTCGCCGCTCGCACTTCTGCAACCTCTCTTATTTTTATGACTGCGAGCAATTTTGCCCAATCCCGTCTCGAGAGTTCTGCCTCAGTGGGCGCCCAGGGGGCCTTGAAAAGTCGCAGGCATACACCAGGGCGCTTGGAGACACCAGAAAAGAAAGCGTCGACGTGTGCCAATAATATCCCGTTCCATCCCTCCCTGTTCGCTCGCGAAAAGTCCCGGTTGTGGCCGATTCATCCTTGGACGCTTCTCTGGTACCTCTGTACCGGCCTCTGTACGTACTCTCATACAAAGACTGGTACGTACTTGAGGCTCTGCTGTGGATCCGTAGCAAGAGAGTTGCTCGAGCTGGGAGAAGGTTGAAGCTATATGAAGGAGTTGTTAAGTGTCGAGTCTTGAGAAACACAATCCACACAAATCCAGTGCTCCAGACTAGCTAGCTGCTTCGCCCCCATCGATGTCTATAATCATCCCTGTCTACTAGAAGACTGTTCATATGTCTTCAGTGGATCTTCGACTTACACATTCCTCTGTCTGCCATACTTAACCGTGAGCAGCCCCCACTGCTTTATGCAGAATCCAAGAGACAAGTCGTTTCTTGTTCTTCTCCATCAGATCTTGGGGTCTATGTTTTATTAGCCCCGTGCTCGCAACATCCGGTCCATCTCGAGTGCAACTACACCTTCCAGTCTATCACTTATACATCTTCCCACAAGGGATTGTACGTGCGGCACATGACTTGAACGGCAAACTCGACAACTCATCACATCCTCGATTGAAAGAACTGTCTTTTCATCCCATATTTTCAAAATGAATTTCCAATTCCAATACGATACGGCTCAGCCCGTGTTCCAAGGTCACATTGATCCTTTCCTACAGCAAAATTCCCCTATACTAGGCGACACAGATCCTTGGTCTCATCCTCAGGCATACAGTCGACACTATTCAGTCACTCATGAGAACACGAGCTACATGAACAGCGGCGCCGGAAGATTGCAAGGAACCGCACCAGTGCCACCGGCCGCCGTGTATCCAGGACGTAGCTACTCTTCCGACCAGCAGTCATCCATTTGTAGCAACGACAGCATTGATAATCCATCAACACCTCCAGACGTCATGCTATCACCACCCGCAGCGCCTTTCGAACAGTGGTCAAACCAAACGGGACACCTCGTGTATCTGGCTGACCATCTGGCTGATCACGTTGGTTGCATCAAACCCGATGTGATCTCCTACTACCCTGATTCCCAGCCGACTTTTGTTGATGAGGACCCTAAATTTGCTCTGCGCTGTGATAGCATGTCCAGCAATTGCAGCACGTTTGACATGGACTTTCAGAGCCACCAACCGGAGCCTTCGCCATTGACCCGGACCATGAGCCCAGCCGAGATGTGTCCACCAATCAAGCAAGAGAAGTCTGCTTCAGAACACTATCCATCCCCACCAGCCAACGAGGACTATGAGAACCACTCCGAGGACGGTAGCGACCAGCCCAATGCCGGTGACGACGATGACGAAGAGTACAAACCGAATGTGCGGCGGTCAACCAAGCGCAACAGCGCTCCCACTAGTCGCCGCACTGCGCAACACAAGAGAAGCAATACAGCCCAGACCAATTCTCCTAACAAGAGAACGAAGCGCGAGCCAGCATCGCCTGCAGCTCCTAGGTCCATTCCAAAAGTGTCTCCCATTGTGGCTCGAGGCGCGTTCTCCTGTACAGAGTGCCGTGAGGTCGCCTTCAAGGACCATGCTGATCTCCAGAGGCACATCAAGCAGCAACACACGCGACCCTTTGTGTGTGTATTTCACTTTGCCCAGTGCGAGTCAACCTTTGCAAGCAAGAATGAGTGGAAGCGGCACGTCGCTTCGCAACACCTACTTCTCAACTACTGGCTGTGTCAACAAGATGGATGCGCCAAGCTATCCAACACGTCGGGCTCTCTAACCAAAGCTACCGGCACAACTCGTCACCGAAGCTCGAACAACTCGGGATCGCAAGACACTTGCTGGTCCGGACTTCCCAACGGCGCCATCTTCAACCGCAAAGACCTCTACACTCAGCATCTCCGACGGATGCACAGCCCACCAGCCGTCAAGAAGCAGACCAAGGCCAAGAAGCCCGTACCGGAATGGGAAGACCGAATCCGATCTTGCCAGACAGAGGCCCACAAGTTGCGATGCGCGCTGCCCGACTACATGAAATGCCCAATGCCCGGTTGCGACTTCGAGGCGGCCGGCCTGACAGCTTGGGATGAGCGCATGGAGCACGTGGCCAAGCATCTCGAGAAAGCCGCCAGCGGCCACGAAGCGCAAATTACGTTTGGAGGTGACAACGATCCCACTCTCATGAACTGGGTGATTCGTCCAGACGTGGCCGTCGTCAAGGCTGATGGCCATGGCAGATGGGCCTTGAACAACCCCCTCAAGCCTGAGCGCAGCGGCAAGGGGCAAGCACAGACACATGCCGCATACAAGCAGATCAAAGAGGAGGACTACGACGATGAACAAGATGCTCCCGGTGAGATCGACGACTAGACCCATCACTGGTTGTTGGTGTCGATACCCGTCTGCTTCTTGCGACGACTGTACTTCTGCAATCACATTTGAAAAGCTAGAGGACGAACAGCATTGATGGACTTCATTTTTCATTGATTTCCAAATGGTATTCTCGTTTGATCATCATGGTGTTTAGGATTTAATGGCACATATGGGAGGTCTAGCGGGCCAATACTGGCTTAGAATTTGGAATTTTCTTGTTGTGCGACGATTTGACGACTATATACCCCCAAAATTATCAAGTATTTTGCATTCATAACCCAAATCAAGTTCAACTTTGTTTCGTTTCGCAATCGCCGAATTCTCTGCTATTCACATGTTGTTTTTTTCAGTGTTTTGATGGCTACGGACCTCCCGTAAGCTGGTTGCCCAAAAGAGCTATGCAGAAGACCCTTTCACCGAAACCTTTTGCCAGCATTAAGACGAGACCCCCCACTCAATCTGCTGCAGAACGATCATTTCTGTTGTGCAATCTGGATCTGCATGCTACAGCCAGAAGCAAGACACCGAAAAGAAACCTACCTACCCTGCTTGGCATGCGTGGAACTTCTCCAATCCACACACAACCCTTGACGCAGTTCAACAATGGAGATTCAATGTGACGTTGAAGAAACGAAACCCCCCCAACCCGGCAGTAGATTGAGCGGCAGCAAGTCCCAGGAGAAAACAAATTACACGGGATGCACGGTAGAAGTGTGTAGATGCATACACCATCGTCAACCCGCCTATTGCCTGACCGGCACCGCCCCCGGACTCCTGTCCGTTCAGCAGATCATTCGATATGCCCTGGCCCGGGGCCTCGAATCTGCCTTTTTTTTTTTTTCAAAACTGCGCCATGCATGCTGCATGTTGGGGGACATTGATATCTGCATCGCTGATACAATACCTGCATACTCTGTACAGACTACCATGAGCAAATTCCACTTGGCTGCGCCCAGGGCCGCTCCGCTTCCTTGTTTTCTCCAGTTCATCGATTCCTTCTGCTTTCTTTTTCTCAGGTTTGATGGATGCCCCCCGCCATTTCCCACTTGTCACTTTTGTTGGCTGGCTGTAGCGAGAGAAAAAGCAAATTATGAACAAGAACTGAACCCTAGGCCCTGCCAATTCTAGGACATTTGGAGTATATACCCCTCCCCATTGGGCATTATTCGTTACAGCCCCCCCATCTCTCATCGGAACAGGCAATGACAACCTTGAAATATCACCATCCACTTTCAACACCTACATTCTACGCCGCACAGGCGCATAGAGCGTCCAAGTTCAAGATCGATGTCAGAACCATAGATTGTCATCTCCCGGCCTATTGATCCGTCAAGACGCATGACTTCTGACAAGAAATTACCCACATCGGGCTGACTCGTGGGGGGCGCGAGGTCGCTCACCACCAGCTCCTGCGCGGGATCCCGGTCTCGAGTCCTGTCGCTATCCGCAACTATCTCGCATAGCCGCCGGACGCAACATCCCCCTCAATCCTTCCATGTCACCACACGACATTCCATGATTTGACAACCATGATGCCCAATCTGCCAGATCTAGGGTGCATCGAGACATCTCCGTGGATATCCCCGTAGATCCATATCGAGACCGACCGTCCCGGGTACCCGGTATCCTGATATTTTTATGAAAAGAATACCAGGGGCATATGGGAGAAAACGGCTGGTCGCATCTGGCCGAGCCCGAGAGCGTTGTACGCAACATGGGGGGCATCAGATTGTCGATGGAGAACATGGAACCCTTTTCGATCACATGCAGCTTCAATCAAAGCCGGGACAGGAGACAAAGCTGAACAACCCTGCGTTTCGCCATGTTTTCAGCTCTCGAAATATGTCCACCTTCACTCTCTCTTCCTTCTTGACCGGATGAAAACTGAAAGCTGGTCCTTGTCGGGTCCCCCCCATGACAACAAAAAGTGCCCCCAGTTGAGATGTCGATGTCAAATGCAGACATCGGACGAGAAAGATCTCACCGGTTAACCAGCATCAGGGTTGTTTGGTAACAAGAACCTGTCCCTTCGCTCTGTATGGTCGCTGATGCCTCAGCTCTGCTTGTTCTTCGACTGCAAGAGGGCAATGGTGATTATTATTAGTCACAGCCGCAGGAAGCGGACGTCGCTGGCCAGCGACCACCCACTCGCGGCAAGATCGATAGATTTCTGCCCTGCAGCAACGGGGGATGCTCAAGATGGATCGTCAGGTATGCTGGCTCCGTCGAAGGGCCGGGAGAGTTCCGGCTGGCCCTGGATGGCTGTTCTTCTTCCGGTCGAGCGGCCTGGCCAAGGTGGAGGCAAAGTGTTGTCAATGGCGCCCAGAGCAATTGAGTCTGGTCTGGTCTGGCCCGCTGGGTAAAAGCTCTCTACTCCGGCTGGTGTGAAATGATCTGAACGGCCTGGTTGAATATTCCGTCAGTCTTTTGGTAGTGAAGCCTCTCACCCTTATACCAGGCAGACCTTCTGCCCATCAGACCGGTTTACAACACAACGGGAGTTCCCCTTTGTCCACTGCGCGATTACCATATTGCCGAATGATCAAGCATGGCTTACTTACCTTGACGAAGAAATTCGTATCTTGTGGAATAGGTGTTTCTTCATTTCAAGCTGACGAGGACAGATGAAAGCAAGGTATATTCGCCCATCCAGACGGCATCGACGAGTCGTTCATATGCCCCTTGGGCACTCGAGCTCTGCGACGAGCTACCCAGACAACCGAGTCCATTCTCACCTCAACTCTCATCCTTTCCGAGCCGCAGTATGCACACGGTACTACTGGGGTGGGCCCGAGTTCATCGCATCTGTGCTCGACTGAGTTGGGACGGCCAGCTCCCAGAATTTTATATGTCCGAAGTTTCGCCGCATAGCACGATGAGTTAATTGATGTGTTTGTGCACGGTGCGTATCGATATTTCAGACGATTTTACTTCGTTTGCAGCAACCAAGGACAAAATCCAGATCGATATTCGAGCGCAGTGGTCCTCGCCATCCACACGGATGGTCAGCGTACGATTATCTCCGCGGCGAGTGAAAATCCGGACCCTTCACGTGAAGGAAACGGTGAGTCGGCGCCCTGACATCGTGGTTCGAGGTAAGCCGGGCAACAACTACCGGTTCGTTTGCTGGCAATAACCAGAGCTCAGGTATTCCGTCCTTTCAATACACTGCCCCATGCTGTATTTGATCTTGAATTCAACAAAAAAGGCTGCTGCTCGGCAGAACGTGTTGCAGATGTCTGCACAGCTTTCCAGCACCTGGGCGAAAGCGCGTATGCACAGTATCATTGGTCGCTCGCGACGATGAGAATGTGCCGCAACAGAGTTTTACATGGTTGATGAAATGATTTGGTGAGCATCAGAAAGGCCTCGGAAAGGCCTAACCTACATCCGTTTTCGTGATTTTGCCAAGTTATCGCAAAGTATGCCGTCATATGATGGCATTCCGAGATGGTCTCCTCTATTCAAGTTTGTTGGTTCCAATTCTCCATAAAAAAGAGAGGGTATTCGTCGATCTATGATACGGAGCATTTTCCGACCGAAATGCTGAATGGCAGATGGGAAAGTGGGAGTGCGGGAATGACGTCAGTCAGGTACCTAGCTAGTCAGTTTACGGCAGATTGAAGGCACCAACCAAAGCAGCACAGCACAGCACAGTCACAGTGATCAGTGTCAGTGGCTGGTAGGTGCACATGTGGCTGGTGGGCGGGCTGGCAGTCGGTTTTTTTTTTTTTGGTACAGTTCACCTTCAAAGGGTCGTCCTTCCTTGGGTCTGATCGAGATCTATTTCAGTACCCCGCTCTCAACCTTGACATTAGGGTCGAATGGGGTCCAATTGGAACCCGGACGGGACTCCAAGACAGCGCGGTCTAGAACGAGCTGATCGACAATCCTCGCATTTCCCATTTCTTCACGCCATGGCAATCTTTGTGGCAATCTGTAAGAATTCCAGCAACCCACGAAATCCATGATTCGCAATCAACAAATAGCGAATTCCAGCCCGTCACCAACCAAGCAGCGTGCTCTCTCTTTCTCAGCGAGAGGTTCTGGGCACACGCCTCGCTTGGTCCGGTCAGGCCACCAGCTTGACTTCAGCAGGTCATGGCCAGATGTGTGTCGGAAGCCGCCCGCGAACGGGAAGCCCTCAAGTTCGCCACTGTCTTGTACGTTACGCAGAAACCAAAACATTAGTTTGTAGTCCAGACCAGAAAATGAGAGACCACCAAAATATACTTCCTGTTCTTGTCCACCAAATTCTGACCTTCTACTAAAGCTTCCATCTCGTGGAGAGCACCAAGTTTTCGAGCCGAGAGACTGGACTGACGTCCGACGACTCGGGTCTTACTGCCTTTGCCCAACTCGGTGCGAGCAGGCTGGCCGCCGCTCACTGTATTATTTCTATTTTTGATCAGAAGAACCAATACATCATTGCCGAGGCCACGCCCGTCTCGTCCCTCGCCCGCAATGTTCACCAGCCCGAGGAGCTGTGGCTCGGCTGTACCGCCGTCCCCCGAGCAAACAGCGTGTGCGACCTGGTCCTGACGACAGATGCCCACGAGACGGCCGACGACGTCGCGAAACCCTCGTCCCCGGTCTTGCCCGTCTCTGTCATTCCCGACTTGACCCAGGACACGCGCTACCTGGACAAGGTCCATACCTCACGCCCCCAGCAGAAGCGCTTCTACGCTGGCGTGCCTCTGCGGACATCTAGAGGCATTGACATTGGCGCGTTCAGCATTTATGATGACCAGCCGCGAGAAGGGCTGACGGCGTCCCAGCTCGACTTCATGCGCCTCATGTCTCGGGTCGTTATGGAGCATCTCGAACTGCGAAAATCCGCCGAATCCTCGGGCAGAAGCGAGCGCATGGTCCGAGGAATCGGCAGCTTTGTCGAGGGCAAGTCCACCATGTCCAACCTATGGCGAGGTACAAACATGGCCGCATTTGAGCAGAGTGGCGGCGAAGGGCGGCTCAATAATAACCAACAGAGGCTGCAAAAGGTGGAGAACGACAAGGACGCGAACATGGATGAGAGCGCCGAGATGCAGTCGCGAAACTTGTCCAATCGTATTAACAAGGATAAAGGGGATTCTTTCCATACGCAAATGCCACCGCCCATGGCAGAACGCGACCCCAGAGGCGAGGGTTCTTCGCCATCGGAGCCGTCGCCGTCGCCGTCGCCGTCATTGAGTGATGGAAAAACCAATGCTCCTGCTGACCTAGACACACTCTCAACGACGGACAAGGCTACTGCGTCGACCAAATTCACTCTCCATTCGAATGCTTCGGCCACGAGTACCGCTGCAAAGTCCTTTGCTGATGAGTCACATTCGTCTGATCTCAGGGAGGCGTTTGGAAAAGCGTCCAACATAATCCGAGAATCGATCGAGGTGGAAGGTGTCGCCTTTCTCGATGCAGTGGCCGATACCTTTGGGGGTCTGGTGCCGAACGATTCTGGCAGCGACAGCACGAGCTCAGACTCTCATCCTGACACGTCTGGTGGTGAGGGAGGTACTGACAAGGACGAATCAGAGCCGAATTATTGTAGAATCTTGGGGTTCTCAACAAGCGAAGCGTCGAGTATCGATGGCAAGAGCATTGGCAGCTCTCAGATGAAGATACCGCAGAAGTTTCTGCGGGCCCTCCTCCGACGATACCCAGCCGGCAAAACGTTCTCGTTTGACAGCGATGGGGAGATGGTCTCTGGCGACTCAGAGGAAGATCGGGTTCACGTGTCAGACCCGAGTGCTGAACCAGGGGCGGAGCGTAAGCGTAAAGTCAAGCAGAGCCGGCAGTCAGAGAGCGCTTTCCTCGCAGCTACACTGAAGGGTGCTCGCAGCATTGCAATGGTCCCGCTTTGGGATTCCGTGCGGGAAAAGTGGCACGCAGGTGCCTTTGTGTGGACTCAGAATCCCGACCGAATTCTTACACTCGAGTCGGAAATCAGTTACCTGCGTGCTTTCGGGTCAACCATCATGGCTGAAGTCAACCGAATAGAGACTGTGCACGCCGAGAGAATGAAATCGGATCTTTTGGGCTCTCTTAGTCATGAACTGCGATCACCTCTACACGGCGTACTGGCAGGAATCGATCTAGTACAGGACACCGAACTCAACACATTCCAAGTCGATACTTTACACTCGATGGAGTCTTGTGGCCGGACCCTTTTGGATGTGATTGAGCATCTTCTAGACTTTAGCAAGCTGAACCGTTTTGTCCAGACGTCCAAATCACAGAGAAGGGCTAGGAGCCATGGCGAACGACCAAAGGACCAGCAGCTGTCGTTCGAGTCAAAAATGACCCCCCTCACTGCAGACGTTGATCTCAGCATTTTGATCGAAGAAACAGTCGAAAGCGTATACGCCGGACTCAACTATGACCGAACGCGAGATCAAAATCAACTGGAAACGCCGGGGACTCGTTATGAACAGGGCTTTTTTCTCAGCCAGGACGGCCAAAATTCGACATCGGCCCAGAACGGTGGTGTGTCCGTATACCTTGATATGGACGCGAATATCTCGTGGAAGCGTCACGTACAACCTGGCGGGCTTAGGCGCATTTTGATGAACATTTTCGGCAACTCGATGAAATACACAAAAAGCGGCCATGTCGTTGTCAAGATGAGACAAGTCAAGGTGCCGCTCAAGCGCAACCACCAGCAGACAACCCTGAGACTCACTGTCACTGACTCGGGCAAGGGTATCGCCGCGGATTTCCTGCGCGACAAGATCTTTACTCCCTTCAGTCAAGAGGACACTCTTCAGCCAGGAACAGGCTTGGGACTGAGTCTCATACACCAGATTATTACACTACTCAAGGGTTCCATTTCCGTCGAAAGTCAACTGGGCCGTGGAACAAGCATCGAAGTCAACGTACCCCTAGCACCCGTACAAGCAAATCCCAATTTCGAACAGACTGGCAATCTGGGGCCTGATGCCACCGTTTTGAAGGGGTTGCGTGTCAGCCTCATCGGATTCAAGAATGTTCCAGACAACCCCGGTCTCCCCCATAAACCTGCGCCTATTGAGAAAGAACTCTTAGCGACCACTTGCCGTTCCTGGCTACAGTTGGAAGTCGTCGATGAAGATTCCGCTGACACGCGACCAGACTGCATCATATGTAGCAACGCTGGCATGAATGGACTTTCTCGGTCGGCTACCGGGGGCTTGCCCCCTGTCGTGGTTGTATGTCCAAATGGGTCTGTCGCTCAATCTCTCCTGCAACAGAAGAGACTCGAGGGAGGCAATGATTTCTTTGAATTTATTACTCAGCCGTAAGTAAAAGACTGGCACTTGAGTGTGTATATTTGTGACTAACACTGTTGATTAGAATCGGTCCTCATAAACTCGCGAAAGCTTTACTGTTGGCCATGGAACGATGGACAGAGTTCACGACCTCTCAGGAAAGGGCTTTGGACCCGATTCCGGAGCTCAGACCTCAGCGGTCTGTGGTCGACTTGACTCACAACCCAAAGGTTCAAGACCCGCAGGAGAATGCAGATGCTTCAATCTCAGCTCCGGCGCTGCTACCAACTCCTGAGCCTCACTACGCCGCGACCGAGCCACCAACCAGAGAACTTGACGTACGAGGTGAGATCCAGCCAACAACAGAAGCAACGGAAACCCAGGTGACAACCAACGACCCATCGACTTACTCCACGGGCGAACCTGCGGGTGATAAGGTACCTAAGGGGTTCCTCATTGTCGATGACAATAAGATCAACCTACAGGTATGAGAACACGCCCCTTCTTCTTATGTTTTGGTGCTGACTAAGCGGAACATTCAGCTTCTCTCCGCCTTTATGAAGAAGATGAAGCAACCATACAAGAGTGCAAGCGATGGACTAGAAGCACTACAAACTTACTCGGCCACTCCGGGCTACTTCCGTTGCATTCTCATGGGTATGTTTATTCGTCTCGTCTACGTTACTGTGACTCTGGACCTAACTTAATCAAGATATTTCCATGCCGGTAATGGACGGTTTAGAGGCGACAAGACGAATTCGGGAGTTCGAGCACACCCAACAGCTGCCCCGTTCCCTTATTGTCGCCTTGACGGGAATGGCAAGTGCCAAGGTACAACAGGAGGCTTTTGGAAGTGGTGTAGATTTCTTCCTGCCAAAGCCGGTGCGCTTGAAGCAGCTCACTGAGCTGATGCAGGAGAAAGGGGTAGACTTGACATAGATTTGGCACGGGTACCTCCAAACGCCTTTCGTGTTTCTTGATGCATACGTGGCGTGCGTCCAGAAGCCAGACACCGGCTAACAATTTCAACTCTCATACACAAGATTCTGTAATTTATAGCTGGGTTATACTGGGGACTACAGATTGCGGTGGCGAGTATCAGCATGCCACTTCCTGTACGGCGTTTGTATATTAACGGCGGTGGATTCTTGGGTCAGGACAGCTTATAAAGCTGATCCAAAGGACCATGCTTCCCAGCAATTATTGAAGGGGGAAAACAAAGCAAAGAAGGTGTGCACATTTATCTATAGAACAGCATAGAATAGCACATCGTACAAGGAACAGGAGTAGATATACCCAACTTCATTGGCTGTATGGAATTCTATTTTTGAATACAATAATCTTGCAAAAGTCTCCGTACTTAGGTTACATCGGCAGGATGCGCTGTTTTTTAACGATAATACAACAGAAATGTCATTTTGCAGAAATAACATAAAATATTTCGGACGAGTTTTCATAATCCTAAAGATTTATCCGAAACCGAGAAACTTTTTCTTCGGCCGTAGATTTGCGACCTGTAAACAAAGCATACTCCGTAACCCGCACGGAAACTTCTATAAGCTTAGTATACTATCATTCATAAAGGGAGAAGGCGGACAGTATAGTATAGTGAACTCAAGACTGTCAAAAACCAACTAACTTCCAGAAGATGAACATTGATTATGCTTTTGTATTCGTCTCACAATTATTCTATGTATAACTCATTCTGAGCAATCTAATGAAACATCAGAGAAGCAGAAGCAGACTTTGGCCTGACCGTCTCCAGATCTTGCTCTCCCTCATCCCTGCCCGCCCACACCCTCGGCGGCGTACGACTCCCGCTCCCATCTGCAGATACGGGGCGGACCGGCGGCAGCTCCACCGGTGGCGGTACGGCGAGCATCTCGTTCAGCGCGACCATGGACTCGTTGGCCAGCCACGTGGTAGAAGGCCCCTCGGACGCCGACAGCTCGGCGCTCGGCATCCGGTGGTAGCTCGTCTCGATGAGGGTCGACACGGTCACGGAGAGCCTCGTGGATATGCGCTGCTTCTTCTTCTTCTTTTTCGCCTTGTTCTTGCACTTGTCTTGCCGGAGCCGCCATACGCTGCCGGCGGTCGTATCGCGAGGAGGTCTGCCGGGTTTATTGTTACTTCCGCCGCTGCCCGACGAGCGCGCCGCCGAGTCGACGAGGTCGCTGTTGCGGTGGGTGAAGAAATGCCGGCACGCCGGGATGGATGCGCAGGCCTTGCTTCGAGTGTCAGAAGGGGTGTTTATTATGGTCGTCACAAAGCTACAGGAGACGGGCTGAATGACTTACAATGCCAACGTACAGCTCGATGGTGCTGCTCACCCAGACTGCCCATCCATACCACTGTGATGCGTCAGCTGCGCCTTGCCGATTTTCTGCCCAGATACAAGGTTCTCCCTACTACGAATGCAAAGAACACAACTTACAGTCTTGTCATAATTCGTGGTAAAGACCCACGTATAATACGTCCGCACGACGCCGACGACGCAGGCGCAGAAGCCGGTGCAGAACAGGGCGTAGAGGATATAGTGCTGCCGCCGCGGCAGCTGCAGCGAGGCCGTCATCCGGATGGGGAGTATAACGATGGCAAAGTCGGTCAGGATGTTGGTGATCCCGGCCACGAGCAGGTGCGCGGCCTCGTCGATGCATTTTTGCGGCCGGACCGACAGCGTCCAGTAGTCCGAGACGGGGCTATAGTCCTTTTATGAGTATCTTCCGCCTATTGGAGCCAGTGACAGAAGGACTTCTTACCTGCATTGAAAGATGATGATGAATCCAAACAAGATCCCGGTAACCACTACAAAAGAGGACGCTGACAAGACGATGATGGTGAGTCGCGACTCGGTGGGGTGGACGAGCCGGTACAGCATGGCCAGAATCGAGAGCTTGACGAAGTTCGATCCAAGATCAAACAGGATAAAGGCGGCGAGGCTGGGGCCCGTCCCGGGGCATGTCAGTCATACTGCACTCTCGTGATTGACCGTCCCAGAGGAAATGAAACCAATACCTACCTCATCTGCGAACTCGTACTGTACCTATCGAATGAGAGGTCCCATATGTGCACATCCCATCCCAGTTGATACTCGGCGTAGACGCTGCACGCGGTGAGAGCGATCGAGGGTATCTAACGTCAGGTTCAGCGTCAAACCCCTCCGGGAAGGGTCGATCAGGGGTGTGATTCATTCGTACAAAAGCGACCAAGATCAGGACATCGTCCAGTCCAAAGCTCCGGACCACGCGCAGCCGCGTATACATGCGCATGGCCAAGACGATTGGCGCCGCGACGGCCAACATGATGCTGACGATCTGACCGGCCGGCCCGCGCATGACGGGATCGACGTAGTTTGGTGCCGGCCAGGAGGCCAGCACGGATGCCGGCGGAAGTCTCATGGTCTCTGCGCCCTGGCGCTTGTTGTCGCGGAGCAGCAGCTATGTTGTTGGAGGACATCCAGTCTTCGGAGACGATCTCGAGGGCCCGGAAGAAGAAGAAGAAGGATACGTAGGTAGTAACAGGTAGGTCGCCTCGCCGTGAAGCAGAAGAATCGCCTCCGGGTAAGACCTCGCAACGGTAGTCGTTTTTGCCCCCGGCGCGCATCCTCATTCTTATTCCCATCCGCCTAGTTTTCAGCTGAAGCCTGTCTGACCTCGAGTCGTCTGGACTCATTACGGCAAGCCCGGGGCAAACCCACCGGGTCCTGGGCCACGTTGGCTGGCGTCGAATTGTCTCGGGGCACAGGTACTGTGAGACATGGTTCTGCAGCTGTATCATGCTAGGGCTGTAGGGAAAAGTATGATATGTCATGTGGAGGTGATGGTTGCTTTATAGTGAGACCCACGCGACTGTGGGTAGGAAACTTGCTTCTCCTACTTCCCTACCCTATCATGTCGCTCATTTCGTCCCAAATTCTGTACCTAAGACGTTGCATCTCGATCGATTCCTGCATTGCCAATCATGCACGATAAGAAACGAAGATTCCCATATTGTCTGGCAGACGGGAGGTCAGAAGAAAACAACAACCGTGGCCGAAGTTTTATGTGTACAATACATTATCTCTAAACCAAGCTTTTTATCCGATATTTTATTCAGATCGCCTAAAATCTAAATTCTTTATTTTTCGGACGAAGTTTTGTTTTTTTTTCCTAAGAAGAAAGTATTTCTATTCGCACTATTTAAGTCTATAAGAGAATCTTTAAGTTTCTTTTTCTTTTGCTTAAAATATGCCCAAAACTATTGCTTTGCGGGTATAGGTGGTAACAACTCTTTGGTCAGTCTATTCCTCCGACCTGCAGGCCTCCTCATATACAGGTATACCTTGTCCGCTGGGCAGACGAGCTGAAGGCAAAACCAAGTGAGGCTACACGGCTGATGGGAGAATCGGGAGAAAAAAGCAACAAGGGGCCACGACGAGCTTGATAGAACTCCAATGCGCTCTCGCTTGACATGTCTTCTCTGATGTCACATCGAGCCGGGATGCATGTCAAAATCGATGCCATATGCAGCACAGACGCCTCGTTACAAGGGACTCACGATACATCAGCCTCCATTAGTGGACTCGCTCATTTGCCCGTACTCCTTTTCCTATATCTTTTCTGGCCTGATCCTTACAGAAACGAACGTCTATTCATGCAGAGAAGAATGACATTGTTAATCAATGCGCTCGATCAAGCACCCGTGGTCTATCTTCGATGTTGGAGTTATCATTTTTCTTTCCTTCCCGAATTGAATGACTTCGCCACTCGATTATGCTGTTGTTGCTTATTGCCTCCAAGGTATTTGGCCAGATCATGCGATTGGCTTTTGAGTCGACAAATATTCAGATATCATAAAGCTTTGTGACGTTATGTCTGATCAATCATTCTCTACAGGACCAATCACATAATACAATCGTCCGAATTGTATGGTTTGGCCAACATGATTGGCAGGTGACATTGCTCTGACTAAGGCTGGTTATAGTAGACCATAAAGTTTGTGCTATAGATTGTCAGATGGAATCAGCACTCCCGGACGCAAACACCTCGAAAGATGGGGTTTGAGTGTAGGTAAGCAATGACAAATGGGAGTGTAAGATATGGCTATTTAGCACGGCAGTCCCCATCGGAATTTGGAAGCGGTTCCTAATTCCGCGGACTATACTCGGTATCTCTCACAGCTCCCACATCTCCCACTTCTCCCACTTCTCCCACATCTCCCACATCTCATACAGTACACCAGCCATACAGAGGGAGCATAGTCTCACAGCTGACTGCCCCTGCCGACTGCCGGCCCTCCACATGCCGGCGGAGTAAACTACCTAATAGTAGTACAGCACCTACCTAAACCTTAGTTTGAGACAGGGTTTCCGGGGACTGGGGGAGTCGGATTGATTCGTTCCCTGTGGTTTGCGGGGCAGCTATTTCCCGGTGGAGACGAGTATGTATCGCAGAGCAGATGATGGAACCCGCCAAGTCCATGTCAAGGCGGGCAAGGAAATACGGGAGTAGGCGACAAGAAGAGAGGGGTTGCTGTCAAGTGCGTAACTCATAAGCCAAGCGTACGGATATATTACGTACCGCTTTGGCCCTCCTGGGGACTTCGGATCCTGGAGTACGCTATCCGTTGGTGGGGATATCTATCATTTCTTATTAAGCTCCGTCGAGATAGTCCTTGATCACGACGAGACCCTCTCACAAACCTATTATTCTCCAAATACAGGCTTCACTCGTGAGAGAACTGTTCGACAGTAATCGCCAGATATGTCTTCCTACACTGTCCCGTTCCTCATCAACGGCCAGGAGCGCCGCCCGGAGAAGACATTTGACGTTGTGTCCCCCGACACGGGCAAGGTGCTGCACCAGTGCGGGATAGCGACCGAGGCCGATGCGCGCGATGCAGTAGACGCAGCCGCAAAGGCCCTGCCGGCATGGAGGGCCACCACCCCGGGCCAGCGCCGCGACATCATCTTGCGGGCTGCCGAAATATTCGACAAGAGGCGAGAGGAGCTCAAGCCCTACATGCAGGAGGCCGTCGCCGCGGCCCCGGGCTGGGCTGCCTTCAACATTGACACGACCATTGACATCGTCAAGGACGTCGCTGGTCGCGTCAGCTCCATCACCGGAATCGTCCCCACGCTGGCAGACCCGACCGTCTCGGCCATGGTCGTCAAGGAGCCCTACGGTGTCGTCCTGGCCATTGCTCCCTGGAACGCGCCGTACATCCTGGGTACCCGCTCGGTGCTGTTCCCCCTCGCCACTGGCAACACGGTCGTCTTCAAGGGCTCCGAGCTGTCGCCGAGGGTGTTCTGGGCCATTGCAGACGTCTTCAAGGAGGCTGGTCTTCCCAACGGTGTGCTCAACTTTATCTCTACCGATCCTGCTCACGCCGCAGAGGTCACGACCGCCTTGATTGCCAACCCTGAGGTCAAGAAGGTCAACTTTACGGGATCCACTGCAGTGGGCAGAATCATTGGCAAGCTCGCTGGACAATATCTCAAGCCGGTCGTGCAGGAGCTGGGCGGCAAAGCCCCGGCCATTATCTGGGAGGACGCCAACCTGGATATCGCTGCAGAGCAGTGTACTCTGGGCGCCTTCATGTTCTCTGGTCAGATCTGCATGAGCACTGAGAAGATCTTGGTCCACAAGAAGATTAGCCAGGACTTCAAGAAGAAGTTCCTGGAAAAGATCGAGGCCATATTCTCGTCATCCGGCGATGCGCCCGTCCTGATCAACACCGCCGGCGTCGACAAGGTCAAGAAGCTCCTGCAGGACGCCATCGACAAGGGCGGCAAGGTGCTCAACGGAGATATCAATGCCGAGGAGAAGTCCAAGACGCGACTTCGGCCCCTGGTCATCGACGGCGTCAGCTCGGAGATGGACATTTACAAGACCGAGTCGTTTGGCCCGTCCGTCAGCTTGATCGAAGTCGAGACCGAGGAGGAGGCTCTGCGCATCGCAAACGACACAGAGTACGGCCTCACGTCGGCAGTCTTTACCGAGGACCTGAGGACCGGACTGAGGTTCGCCAGGGGCATCGAGTCGGGCGCCGTACACATCAACAACATGACCATTCACGACGAGTCTGCACTGTCCCACGGCGGTTGCAAGTCGAGTGGTTACGGCAGGTTCAACGCCACCGCGGGCTTGGAAGAATGGCTTCGGACAAAGACGATCACATGGCGGTCGTGAGGTTTATGAAATATATTGACTGATACACTCGGGTAAAGGAAAGGACAAGCGAGGTTGGGCAGCTTTGCATGGTACTTAGTCATGAAGACAATGTTTTTATTTTTCCAAAGTCAGCCGCATATGGCGTGCTTAGGAAGAGCGAGATTTAACGAGGCAAAATCACATGAATGGCGCACAATCGTGAGAAAAAGCAATCATGTTACACATCTTATGATTTCTTTACTGCTAACATGCGACTTTTGGCGGGCTCAATTCCGCACCTCGACCCCTGTGACACCCTAAAGGCACCTAACCAAGCTGCTATAGAAAGAGTGGGCCCAAGCTCCCTTCCGTCTTCAGAGTAATTGAGCGTCTTGGGGGGAAAAGTAGAACGTCATGCAATGCCACTACTATTTGCTTCACCGGCCGCCCAAATAATAACCTACTTGATGCGCCGGCTGCTGTCAAAACCATAGCAGCAATTCAGTAGCGATGGGTTCTGGCGCATCGAAGACGGCGCATTCCACCGCGCGCAAATTTCCATCTCGAGCACCGGGCGCTGCCGTGCCCCCGTCCTCGAGACCAGTCGCACCGAGAGCGCCGCCACCGGCATCGCGAAGTGTGCCGAAGGCCTCTGCGACAAAAGACGAAGGTGTGTAGAGCCTCCCATTCCAGCTTTTTCTGAACCCATAGGCTGACGTACAAAACCCAGCAATCACCACCGATGGCGGCGACCCAGACCACATGACGAGCCCAGACTTCTCGCAACGGCTGCGACAGATGGGCGTCGCGACGCCAAACCCGACCCTGTCCAACTCGTCTACGGCATCGCACGCCGTGCGGCCCCAGCCCGTCCCTGCTACGCAACAGCGGCCCAGCTACCCGATCGCCGCCCAGAATCAAACCCTCACCGTCCTGGAGGCCCGCCAGCGCCTCGAGGAGCAGGTCGAGCTGCAGCAGGAGAACCCGGCCGGCGGGCGCAACTTTGCCGATGTGGGAACGCTCAGGCAGGCTCTCGTCATGAAGGGCCTCGGTATCCCGAATACAGACATCGAGAAGCGGTTGCGCTTGAGGAATGGGATTGTGGCCAGGATAGAGTCGGGTGGCGCCATCTCGCCGCTCAACTAAACACGCCTGGAGGATAACATAGACTTGGCCTACTTAATGATTGAACGACATGTACTATTACTGTGTGACTATAATCAATTCTTGTCCGGGAGTCGGACTGTACTGTCGAGGTATGTTACCTCTTTGTGTGCCTAAATCATGAAGCAAGTCTGGACTCGGAGTACACGATGTCTACATACATATACGTCAATCTGACAAAAGTCCGTACACGATCAGGTTTACCAACATGTACTTCTTCTCTGACCCAGTTTCCTTCCCTTTCTCTCCTTATTATTAGACTACCGGAGTTCGGACAAGGAACTTTTGCAAGAATAGTACCAGAACTGATCGAATTAAAGTCTTATATTTATCCAAATTCGTCTTGGATGTTTGGATAGAAAGCCAGGGTATCCAGGGGGTTTTATTACTAAAGTATGCTTTTCTAATTGAATAGACGTATGACCCTGCGCCTCACCGTCCCAAACCGCTTTGTGGGCAACAGATCGTTAAGATCTTAAGGAATCGCCTTAGTATGCCTGAAAAGATGGCAATTCAAAAAGAACAACCGAGAGTGTATAAAGAGAGAAACACCTTTAAATGCAGACAATAGGCAAAGGCGCGGGGTATCAGGACATAACTATGATGTTGATGACCACCTTCATATCGAGACTTAAAACACCACAAGCAAAAGACACACAATACTGACATCAATGTCTACATAATCTTCCAATCACTATAATCAGGCCGATTCGTGTTTGCTTTTTGTAACTTCTTTCTACTACAGATTTAGGCAAACCTCATAGTTGATATTGTACAATAATAAACCGACTGTGGAAACTCACCTCCACCGGTGCTGCTTTTCCAACTTCTTTGCCTCGCAAACAACAATCTTGATGCAACGAGCTCATGGCTGGTTCCTCTTACGCGTCTTCGCCTCTTCCATAGAAATCCGTACCTTGATGTTTGGCCACAATACAGCTACCTAGGTACATTGCCCTCCCCCGCGTCCATTGTCCATCGACCTTCTTCACCCAGCAACCAGGCTGGACCAACCACCTAGCTGCCTGGGCTTGTGTTTCGAAACCCTTCTGTTTGTGCAGAGCGCCGCTGTTTGTGCAAACGGCGGCTTTAGTGCAGAAGCCTTTTGTTGACCACCCAAGTATTCTGCGAACCACCAGCCAGTACCGACCTTGTCTTCCGCGCACAACAATTTTTCAACCTGTTCAGCTTCCCTCCAACAATGCATCGCGCATCCATCAATTTTGTGGTTGATCTTTGAGCACAATTGTTCTGGTGAGTTCTGCGCAGGGACAATCATCCTCCAAAATCTACGTCAACCTGTCTCAACTAACAGCATCTATTCTTCTAGGCCTGTCCCATCGGCCTTCCCTCATCAAAGACAAACACTCAGCGGGTGATTCAACATCTTCGTCACCTCTTCCGACGCATCTATTTGTGCAAAATAGAACAGGACGCATCACCGGAATCACCTTTTCTTCAAAGATTTTTTTCTTTGCGGATAGTTCAGATCCACTACTCGATCTTGAAACCCCTCACAAAGCTGAGATTCTCCGCCACCAAAGAAATACGAAAGTATCTACAAAGTACAAAACAGAAAAAGCCCCTCGTCTGAAGAACGACACCGACCTGTCCAAAATGGCGGCCCCAGCTTCTAAGGAAGACTTCTCTCAGGCAGACGCCTTCCCAGAATCACACTTCTACTACGGATTCTACTACGGAGACAACGTCGTCCAGAAGCGCACCATCGATGAGCGTGCCTCGCTGATGCTTAATCTTCTGCAAAAGCCAAGCCAATCAGTCGGATGTGATGATGAGCGTTACGTCTCAAGCCTCGACTTCAACAAGTTTCTCGACTCGTCCGTACCCGAGGCAGCTTGTTCAGACAACTGGCCGAGATCAGCCGCCGAGACCAAGTTTCTCGAG
This sequence comes from Pestalotiopsis sp. NC0098, assembly GCA_022432395.1. Classification (NCBI taxonomy): domain Eukaryota; kingdom Fungi; phylum Ascomycota; class Sordariomycetes; order Amphisphaeriales; family Sporocadaceae; genus Pestalotiopsis; species Pestalotiopsis sp. NC0098. The sequence goes on along the minus strand of JAJKLJ010000003.1, from coordinate 4,813,114 downwards.
AACGTCTCGACTCACCGAGAGTACTACGGCAGAGTCTTCTTTCGCCACCTTCCCAGAGGACACATGGACACGAATGCAGTCCTGTCAGCCCTGCAACAGATTGCCCCGGGATCTCGATCGCAGGAGTCGCCTGTCTGGGCAAGAGTAGAGCAACGCCTCGTCCACTGCATCGTGGCAGCATCGAAGATCCAGTGGAGTGCCGATCGCACGTTTTACGCCCACTTCCCAGAGCAGGAGGACTTGGAAGCTCTTCTCATCTATGGATGCGCAGACCGAGGTTTCGGCCGCCTCCCGAAGAAGATGGATACTCTTCTCAGAGAGGCAGGCCTTTACTTTCTTGTCGTGTCTCCAGACAAGCGCATCATCCCGGCATTCTGGAAGAAGAACATCGTGCGCCTCGGATGGAAGCAAGGAGTGGATTATTGTCAGATTCAAGGAGATGAGCCGTCTGCACCGGATTCCGATGGAAGCTCCGATGGAAGCTCCAGCCCAACTGAATCCCCTGAGGACCCTTCCAACGCATTGGAGACAAAGACAGGACAGGATTCGTGGAAGCGGCTTTCAAAGCTCAAGGACGAGCTTAAGAATGAGAGAAAGCTTATTCTTTGGGGACAGACAGGCAACAGAGCCTAGTGGTGCAAGCAGATGATGCAAGAAGTGGACGGTTTGATCGACAGTCTTCCAAAGGTGATCTACCAGGAAATCAAGGCGGCCATAAGAGCCAAGGAAGCTTTGCGCCTCGTGAAGGCGATTTCTGCTGAGATGGGTGCTTAGTCACCCATCTGTATCATGGCGCCCAATACATCGACGGGTCCGTCTTTGTTCATAATCTGTTTTCAACGCATGGCCTAAAGCAGATGGTTACAGAATGGTTACAATGCGAAAAAGATAGGATTGCGATACGCAAATGGTTATAGATTAAATGCAAATGCTATTATTTCAAGTGCTGGCAGTCAATGTACGGGACGGGCAACGGACCCGTCGATGTATTGGGCGCCTACAGTCTCACGTGACCTCATGGGTCAACTATATATGCTTTCTATCTCTGTAGTAGATACTATAGATACTCGACCAACTTAATTAATCAATTCACTCACTCATAACCTCCCTTATCTTGATAATTTCCCGGAAGGCCGATGATTGTCTATCCAACCTCCTGCAAAGCGGCAGCGCGACGGCATCTAGTCTGGTGATCAGCATCCTTCGAAGGCGATCTCGCAGAGCGTCACCAGAAGAGACATTGGACTGAGGTCGAGGACCACAGTGGTCCGGAAACGGCGAAAGATGAGAGTAATTAGGACCCCAGAAGACGATACAGGCTGAGAAGAAGCTTTAGAGGCAGCAGTCTTTTCCTGAGAAGCTTGCTGTGGATTTCAAGGATTTCTGTTCTTAGGAAACTAGCGATAAATCCTAGAAACTTCGTTTGCTGAGAAGATTGCGACTGATTTTGAGGAATGCATAAGTTGGACACCCTTGTAAAGGCGTCGAGAGTTTTCATGTTTTTAGTTAATAAGCGTTTTCGTGCATTAAGAAGAAATGCGAATCATATTTCTTGATAAATGTTTTTTTTGCGTAAAATCGAGCCATGTTTATATGATCCCGAATATTCTTTTCGGTTGATTTTATCTTATAGAATGTATTTAATTTGTTTTCGAAATTCTCTTTCTGTTTTCTTTTCTTTGTACTTTTCTTATTTAAGGTTCTTCTTAATACTCTGTGACGCATACCTGCCTATTGGACAACAGACAGATTCAGCAAGACTTTCTCCGAGTTACTTCTGCGCTTTATTTGAGTAACGAGAGAAAAAGACAAACACCCGCAGAATTATCGACACAGTCAAGGGGTCGATCGGAAACATCAGGGAGCTCCAGCAGTACCTGGAAGCAATTATCAGCCAACAACACAGGGGGGTCCAGAGGACACTAAACCAGTGTAACGAAGAAGGCAATGAAGATGATTGGAAGCCAGAAGCCGAGATCATGCTCGAATGCCTTCCCAGGAAGATCTAGAGGCAATTATTGTCTACGGAGGCGCTGAGAGGGTTTGGTAGCCCTCCTAAGTAAGGCCTTCGAGAGTCTTTTCAGGCAGGCCGGCGCATATCCTGTCCTCGTGGATCCTACGAAGCGAATCATTCCCAAATGCTAGGAGCATGGTGTCAAATTCGCAAAATGGAGGATGGGCAAAGGCAGTAGAATTATGCATCCATTATTACACAGGATACCCGAAAGGAAAATGATTGACCTGTTCGAACGTTCAGGTAATATCAAGTACTTTGAATTAACCGTTACCTGACCAAGGTCATTTCGTTGCAGCTTGCGAAGGTCCCAGGCTGCAATGCCTTGCAGATCTGTGCCAGCAAGAAATCGTTGCGAGACCTTCCAAGTTCGTCACTGGCAAGTATCTGCGATACCTCCCGATGTCGCTCACGTCTGTAAGCATGGCCCACCCCTTCCAGAGGGAATTCCTTGGAGAGACCATCAGTTGGATCGTCGTGCCGGGCGACTCTGACCTCCTTCGGCTTGGCAGTATTGGCGTTTGGCTTGTTTTGCTCCGCTGTTTTGGTCGAGTGCTTGTACTTGATTGAGGTGTGCAAAACAGTTTCTGCGATGGTTGCAGTTGTAGGTTTCATCGTCGTTCATCTTCACCGTAACTGCGTGGGCGACGTAGTGGGTGTAGTAGTCTCATCTCAACAATAGAAATTATTGATCAAACCGAAACAACTTCTCTCATCAAACCGCTAGATCTGGCTTGATCTATTCTGGATCTTATATGATATCCGAATCCAAATTAGTGTTGCGAGGCCCGATTGTTCTCTCGACCGATTATTCTCTCTGATTATTCACTCGACCGATTATTCACTCTGATTATTCACTCGACCGATTGTCTTCTCGACTGATTATTCTCTTTCCGCTCTCGCACATTTTGCGTAATAATCATATTTGCCAATTGTGCGCGCTCTGATAAATTTCCTGTTCTTATCTAAGGCCTCTTTGGCGCCCACCATTCTTCTCTTGCTCCCGCATTCACATCAACAACCTGAAACTGCCATCTCAATCAACTCCCACCTAGTCATCTGCGCACAAACATCTTGATGCACCTGCACCACATTTTCTCATCCCATCAATCTCTGTCTTTCAGCCTTACGATACCATCATCACTGCCGCGACACCTTCAAGTCTCAAGATGGCAGTCAGCTACGCCGCAGCATTTCCAGCTATTCTGGCAAAGTTCAATCAGCTGCAGAGCCCGACACAGAAGATCGAGCATATCCAGGAGACCATGGTCAAGCTGACCAACGAGACGAAGCTCTTAGAGGAAGAGCTCCAGGATCGAGAGGATGGAATTCCCTTCCTCAAGCGCGAGATCGACGAACTCGAGCAAATCGCAGTCAAGCTTTACATTGAGCAGCAACACGTGCGAGTCGCAAGCCAACTCGTCTCTCCAGATATGATACAAATGGAGCAATTGGCCGCCAAAGTCCTACGGATGATCCAAGATATTATCCGAAAGGGACCCTATGACCATCCTAAGGATCACAATTCGAATGGCCGCAACCCGAATAAACGCCGGCGGGATGAGGACACGGAGATGTCCGAGGATACAGAGATGATCAACCAGGAGTTGGACGCAGGACATAATCCCGAAAATGATCCCAAGAAGAGACGTATTGCGAAGATGCGAACTTCAAAGCTGTCGATGAGGTAGACAAGCCGGAGAACCTCACAGAGGAGATAGCCCTCGACGAGATGACAGTCTTGGAGAGAAGCCTCAAGCCTGGGGAATACATTACTGCTACATATAAACGCCCAGAGCCAGTTGAAAATAAAGTACTTGGTCTTGCATATCCGACTAGAAGAGAAGAAAGAGAAAGACGATGCTAATATCTTCAAGGCCTGTCACAGTTTCATTGACTAAAATTTGTTCGCGAGAGGGGCGATCATACAGAGGTCCAAAAGGATGAGTTGTTCCTGAGATGATTTCAAAGGAATTGTTGTACGAGAATGGCTGGGCTGGATAATCTCCAGAATGGCATAGTCTTGTTCTGTTCTTGATAATAATATGGTTTCTGAAGAGGGTCTATATTGGTTTCCCATGCATCTTTCGTGGGAAAGGCACTCCTGCAGCCTAGCAAGCTTAATACAAAGCGTTCGATTTATTGTATGGTGTTGAAGTGGTTGGTTTGCAGCCTCATTTTACAGTCCGGGTCATACTGGGTTCCCCCGTGATGAACCAGGTCAGTCGTCAGCCAGATGAAAGTCTATCGAGGCGTATGCATAATGCGGGGCTTTGAGTTGGGACGGTTACGTCATAAGGTCGTCTTACTGGAGAGAGCCAATGCGGCAGGCGCGTTGCGCAGCAGCAGCAGCAGCTCAGCAGCTACCATAGGTAGGTCAGCTACTAGCTCTCGGGTAGCTCAGCACCCTTCTCAAGATTCCATCCCGCCCAACTGTTTTAGAACAAGCTCACAACATCATGTAGCATTCCTCGTCTGCGGGGATTTTCCATTCATCATACCGTCGTGATTTCTTCCTTCTTCTTCCACAAATCGTAGCACCATCAAACCTCTGTGGCTGCCTGCGCTTCACAAAGACCCCAGAGCGCTGAGACCCGAAACACAACCTACGCTAAACGACAACGACTGCCCGCCGACAAACAAGCACACACTTTCGCGACCCCGACAGTTCCGCTCCCATGTCGTCCGCCGTGGTCGGCACCATGGCCAGCGCTGGCTATGTCCAGACAAGCCTCATCTGGGTCACCTACGCTGTCGCCGTAGTCCTGGCTCTGTTCGTCGGAGCTCTGGTCACTTTCACTTGGCAGGCCCATCGCGACCGCTCCGCCGTCGTCAGCGCCGTCACCATCATCAGTCTGACTGCGCTTCTCGCCACCGTCCTGCTACTGCCCGTCGATATTGCGCTCGTCTCGTCTACGACCGATACCGCCCTGGGTATCAAGAAGGAATGGGCCACCTCTACAAGAATCCACAACATTCTGAACACCTTGAGGATTGTCTACTACTCCCTCTACAGCTTCGACGCCCTGCTATGTCTGATTGTCATTCCATTCTCCTACTTCTGGTACGAAGAGTATGATGAGGTCGAGGAGCAGGAAGGCCACCAGACCTTTGGAAGTCGCCTCTGGGGTGCCTTCAAGTACACCATTGCCTTCATCCTCCTGGTGGTCATCATCTTCCTCATTGGTTTCTTCGTCCCTGCCGCTGGCAATCGCGAGGGAAAGCATCTTGATCTCGACTTCTTCAAGCGCCTACTCGATGAGAACCACGGCGAAAAGGCTCTTACCTTTGGTGTCGGTCTGTTGATCACTCTTGGAACGCTCCTATATGTGCTGTACACGGGCGCTGGCCTGGCGCTCCTGCCAGTCTCGTTCATCAAGTCTGCTCCATCTATCTCCGCGCCCCAGCTTTCGGAGAACACAGCATCCCAGCTCGAGCAGAACCGCGAACGACAGAGGCAGCTCGAGATGCGCAATGCTGGACGCTCCGATGGTATGCCCCAGAAGGACAGGCGCGAGCTCGATGCTCTGGCTCGTGAGGAGCGTACACTCGTCCGCAGAGAACGACTGGCGGCTGAAGCTCAGGGAGAGGGGCAGAGCTTCCTCGTCAGGACCTGGACCAAGATCTGTGCTCTGTTCCGACCTATCAAGCTTATTGGCGGCATCCTGCTGATTCTGGTTGCTCTGTTGACCTGGGTATCCATGCTGATCACGGGAATTGACAAGGCTGCAAATTCGGTCTGCAAGCAACACTGCGGCTACATTTTGGCTCACATCAACGTCTTCCAGCCCATCAACTGGATCTTTGTCCAAGCCGCACGCGCGTTCCCTGTTGACTACATCCTCATGGCTCTTCTTGTCTTCTTCTTTTTCAGCAGCTCGATTGCTGGATTGTCCACTATTGGTATTCGCTTCCTCTGGCTTCGCATCTTCCAGATCCGCAAGAACAGAACGGCGCCTCAGGCTCTTCTCATGGCGGCCGTCTTGCTAGCCTTGATCGTATTGGGCATCAACTATGCTGTGGTCATGCTCGTCGCGCCGCAGTATGCTGCCTTTGGAACACAAACGTTCTGCGACCTGCCGCCACGCCACGCCGACGAACAGCCAAATTGCCACAAGAACCCCGAGGCAGTGAAGCCTTGCTCTGAATGGGTCGACCGCCACTTTAGCACGCAGACTTGCACGCCTACTTTCATGAGCTCATTCCTCAACCGAATTACCTTCAACTGGCCCGTTTTCGGTGCTATTGACTTTTGGGCACAGTTTGCGTTCCTGGGCATCTTTTTGATCGTCTTCCTTACAAGCTTGTTCAGGACGCCCAAGCTGAACTTGAGCGAGTTTGATGAAGACGCTGAGATCGATGAGGAAGAAGGCCTGCTCGCTTCTACGTCGAGGAGGTTCGGTGCCACCTGGCAGGACATCAGGGGCAAAACGAGCACCACGAATGGCTCTGGTGGTAGCAATGGGGAGGGCTCTCACAACTAGGCTACCGATTGTTCTGGTCAAACAGTTCTAGGTCAAGATAATGGCAGCACCAAACGCTTGAGCCAGCATTGATGGACATGGGAATGGGCATGGAAAAACAAATTGAAAAACGATTTCAAGGGAAATGGTTGAGCAAACATTATATACCCAAAAGCTCAGGGGTGGGCTTACAAGCGAGGATTACAGGTAATCGTTGGCTGCAGTATTCTTTATAATGTCTTTGGTGTTGCGTTGTCTATACACAAAACAGGCAGATTATATGACTATAATGACGCAAAATAGTATTGATATATTGTACGACATGATTTAATGTCCACCATGCATCTTTGTATAAGTTGTTCTGCTTGCAAAACTGTATATTTGTATTTTGCTTGTAAAGAGAAAAGACTATATTTCTCATAAAAGATGCATGTGCCTCCCACTTGTTCACTTCCTGCCCGTACTCTTTTTTTTTCAACGTCAAGACAAAAATTTCATAAAAGATTTCGGGTGAGTTTTAATATTCCTGACGATTCATCCAAATTCAATATCTTTTCTTAGGCGGTAGCTTTGCAACCTTGGGACAAAAGCATATTCCGTAGTCGGTACGGAGAATTTTGTAAGTCTAGTATCGCTGGCAGGTACATCAGCATCAACGATTGGCATCTCCAGTCTCTTTTTGCCAAGAATTTCTGAAATGTCCTTGGAATCATCAAATCTTTCCTTAGAACTTCTATTATTCCGCCTTCCTTTGTTCCTTACTTCCTGGGAAGCACGCTCCTCTACCTCAATCTTTCTTTTGACGCACATGCTGTCTTGACGCTTCCGTTGAAGCATACCACCAAGTATCCCAGGATGTCTTCTTCCAAGTATTTTCCGGATCTCGACTTCGATTACGGAGACAAAAACGTCAGTAGACCTTCTGATGACAAAAATGTCAAGGGGCGTCTGAACGGGTTTTGTGAGAAGGGCCTGGTCGAGTTCTTTGACGACGGCGAAATTGGTCCAAAGCTTCCCTGGCAAGCGAAAGACGGAGAAAGTGAGATTGCGCAACAGAAAAAGATAATACTTTTACTCTCGTTTAGATATTGTACTTATTCTACAGATTTCATCTGAATAACATTTGTGACGATCGGATGACATGCCATAATAATAAGCACATCTTATATTTATTCTCACATGATTTCGTAAACGGCTTGCCTGGAACGGCAAATTTGCGGAGTATCTTGAGGAAGCCTCAAAGACCACCATCAGCGGTTGGTACTCCGTCAATACCCTCCCCGCGACCATGTTGATCTAAAGAAGGTCTGCACTACCCTTCAAGAGATGCGCCCAAACAGTCAACCTTCGAACACGCCAGCCTGGCAAAGGGTCCAGAGGACACTGAACCAGTGTATCGAAGAGGGCAGCGAATTTGATTGGAAGCCGGAAGCGCCTCGAGCCAACTCCTCCCTGCAGAGATCAAGCAGTTGGAGCAAATGGCCAGTGCGAAATCATGTTGAGATTGCCTTCCCAAGGCCACCGAGGCTTTTTTTTTTTTTTTTTTTTTTTTTTTTCAAAGTAGGCCGGCGCGTATTTTGTCCTCGTGGATCCTAAGAAGCGAATCATTCCTCAGTGCTAGGAGCACGGCATCAAATTCGCTAAATAGAAAATTGGCGAAGACTTCGTACCGGGCGGCGCTGGGTGCGGTGCAGCCCACCTACCTTACCCAGCTGTTGGCTGGCAGCCACCGCAAACGCCTTGCCCGGTCCTCCCACTCTACGGCACATCAGCACTCCGGGAAGGCCCACATGCGGACCACCGATTCCCGCCGCACAACACCGCATCAGCGACCTCTACAGCACCGCATCAGCATTCCAAGAAGATCCAAGAATCACCCACTCCCCATATCTTCAGCACTCTGTGAAGGTCTTCGTACCACTGATTTCCCATCACCACGCACACTAGCATCATCAGCTAGGCTCGTCTTCGACCCAACCGCGTTCTTCTGCTGCTGCTGTAATCTTCCGAGACGCTGACCAGGCAATCCGGATGGGCAACGCGATTTCGGAAATGCTTACCGTCAATGTGGAGTTGCGCAACGGTTCTGAGAAGCGCCATCAGGACACGATGAAAAAAGATCGAGCAGATCAACAAGGTGAACAGCGCCCAACTCAGGACATCGCAGGAAGAGAAGCAGAAGCAGAAAGGAGTCAATAAAGCTCTGCAGAAGGAAATAGACTTTCTCAGGAAAGAAAACAACGCTCTCAAGAACCGAATTCTTGAGATGGACCACAACTACGGGGCCGAGATCGAGATATGTCAGATTATGGGACGAAATTGTGGTCTGAATTCTGTTGTTCTATTTTTCTGTTCTCTACCCTGTATCTTGTGCTTTTGCATTTACTTTTAGTAGTAGAAATGAGTGACTTTTGGTGCAATTCTGCTGTAGCCCGGTATACACCCACATCTCGAACAACGCCTCATCATCTGAACCCTTTTACGGGATCTTCCATTCAACAAGATGCACTGGGAGCGTCTACAGAAGCAAGGAGAGCTTATAGGCACCGCCAACAGAGCATTGGCAAGACAGACGCCCAATTTGAAGGTCAATGCCGAGACTCAGGGAGCCAGAGCCATTGTGAGTCGTCCTCAGGAGCCAGATTAACATATAAAATAAAACAAGTCTTTGCATTTTTAGAAGGATTTCCCAATCCAGCCCAGCCGTCCTTGAAACCCCAGTCCTGTGAAACCAGCCCAGGAACAGCCTTGTCTTTTGACCACTGTGCCATCAGTTGTCCTTGGTAACACGTCTCTTCTTGGGTTCAATCTCAGAATCCTCCTCCGCGAGAAGCTCCTGGTTAACCATCTGAGCACCATCGCGCTTACGCTTTCTGCCGAGAGAACGAAAAGTCGGGTTTCCAGTGATGTCCTCAATGAGTCGCAAGGCCTCGTCGGCCTTTTGGGCCGTCTCCCACTGATCCGGGATCATCTTGGCAACAACTTTATCCGTGTCGCCGAGTTTCTGCTCCAGCTGCTTTAGCTCGGGAGGCAGGAGACGGCTGCTGGCTCGCGTGTTTTGCTGGTCCTCGGACAGCTTGGCGATGGATTTCTCCAGATGGTCGTTCTTGTTCTTGAGATAGTGAATCGCGTCCTTGCGATCCTCGTTCTCTTCCTTGAGATCGCGAATGGCATCCTTGAGATGCTTGTTCTCATCTCTCAAGATCTCTACCTTGTCGGCCAGCTTGGCCACCGTTTCCTGGAGACGCTGGGCCTGCTTGGCTTGGGCCTCGAGGGCCTCGAATCTCTCCAGGAGAGACTGGATCGACTCAGCCATGATTTCTGACATCTCCAGACTCGGAGGATCGGAATTGACGGGGCTTCTCGGGGAAGAGTGTTGCTTCCTAGGATGAGCTGTGAGGTTCCAAAAGATCCGAATTGACAGGATCTTCCAGGAAACAGCGGTTGTTCGTTCTTCTGAGGATGGATTCTTGAGACTGAGAGAATCCTAATTGACCGTACCTTCTCTACTGTAGCTAAAATAATTGTGAGCTGTGATTTTTCTGAAGATCTGAATCGATAGGCCCTTACATAAAAGAACGATCGTCCTCTTAGATGGTGATGTATAGATGACTGGGTGGATAATGATAGAGCTGACACAGCGGCGTACCACGACACTGGTGGTTGGTATTGGTATTGTTGTTGAGGTGAAGAGGTGGAAGATGGAAGTGAAGATGTGGAAGTGAGAGAAGAATGGTGAGAGTGGAAGAGGGTTTAAATAGTAAATGGCAAGTGATCAGAGTGCGCACGAGTGACAAGTGTGATTGTTGCGCAAGAAGTGCAGGTACCCAGAGACCACGCAGATTCATGGCAGTTGCGCAACAAGTGAATGGAATGAAACAGATAAATTGGAACAATAGCTTGACTGTCATCTTGCCAAAAAGTGCAGCTACCCAGACATCACGCAGATTTGTGGCAGCTGCGCAAAAAGTGAAGGAATTAAATAAAAGAGAGGAATGAGAACAATAGCTTGATTGTCGTGTTGCCTCCGGCAAAATAACAATCGGGCCTCGAAACACGGATTGTATTCTATTGTGATATTTGGTAAGAAAAAGACTAATTTAGTTCTGAATAAGAGAAATTTTCCCGGCCTAATTCAGACTTTATTCTTGAGGCTGGACTACTATACCTATACGGGGCGAAGATGAACGACGATGAGACCTACGACTAAATTATTGCAGAGACTGTTTTGTACATTTCGAGGACGAGCACTTATACAAATAGTTGTATGGATAGTTGTATGGATAGTTGTATGGATAGTTGTATGGATAGTTGTATGGATAGTTGTATGGTAGGTATACGCATTTTGAGTCACAACTCTATAGTCTCAAGGAATATCACACATCTAACACACGATACGCAAGAGTTTTATAATTATGATTAGTCATTTACCTGGCGGCTAACTATAGAACCAGGTAGGTATATTGCGCCTCTCTGTGCGCCTACCAAAATGCAGAAGCATAATGTCAATCCGGCTAATACTCGACGATTTCTACCAAGCAGCATGTCCACCGTCGATCCGCAGATCTGATCCAGTCATGAATCGACTGGCATCGCTGAGCAAGAATACAGCCGCACCGCGGTAGTCCTCGGGCTTGCTGAGCTTATTGAGCATGTTGTGAGTAGGCCACTCCGTCTTGCGCTCAGGGTACTGCACAAACAGCTTCTCAACCATCTCGGTGACAACTGTGACAAGACGTTAGCATAGTTGGGTAAGTAGCTGATCAAAGACACTTACTGTATCCGGGAGAGATGGTGTTGACACGGATTCCATGCTCACCCCACTCGGAAGCGAGGTTGCGAGCCAGCTGGATGACACCAGCTTTCGAAGCATTGTAAACACTAGAAGCACATTAGAAACGGGGAGTTCAGAGTAAGTCAAGGGGGAACTTACGGGCAGATCAGTCCACGGTTGGCAATGGTTCCGCTCATGCTTGCAATCAAGACCAGACTGCCCTCGGTCTTTCTCTTCACCATTTGCCTGGCCACCGCCTGTGCGGTCATCAAAACACCCGTCACATTGACACCCAGCATTCGGTCTGCGTCCTCTGCTGTATACTCCAAGGCAGGGGTCTCCTGCTGAATGCCAGCTGCAGCGATGAGACCGTCAATGTGTCCGTGCTGCTCGGCGATCTGTTCCGTAATTCCGTTGATGTGAGCAACTCCCGTTCGCACATCGATCTGGTGATACGTCAAAGTGGTCTCCAGCTCGCCGACTGCGCGCTTGGCAACCCGTTCGTACTTGCTACCGGGGCCTGGCTGAGGTTGGCGGTCGAATACATGGACTGGATATAATTGTTAGCATGTAGAAATGGTCTTTGAGAAACAACACCAACCTGTAGCTCCAGCCTCCAGCAGAGCCTCTGTCTGGACCAGACCGAGACCCTGGGCGCCTCCGGAAACAATGATGACTTTGTCCTTGAGGCTGAACTCGGGCAGCAAGGCCTTGGGGCTGTTCTTGATGGGCTCACGATCCTGGAATCTGGGCGAGGTAGAGAAGGCTCTGGGTCCGCTACCCAGGGCAGAAACAGCTCTGGAGGATGCTGCAGCCGACAGTCGAGGGACCGCGTTCTGTGCTACTGCCAATCGAGGTGCTCGGCGCAAAGACCGAGCAACAGAGGAAGCCCCCCGAGCGAATTGCGGAGTGATGGATGACATGATGTGTTGTGTCTGAAGTGAGGGTGTGCGTATGCGTTGTTGTTTGTTGCTTCTTGCTGTTGCTTGGTGTTTTCTCTTGCTGTGCTATGAAGAAGAGAGAAAGAAGAAGAACAGAGGCAGAATGTAAAGCTTTGTTTTATAGATTCCAGAGGTGTATGATTCAAAGCTTTCAGACACGTCGGGCGAGCAATTGGCAAGGGAGAAGTTGTTAGTCACAGGTAGACCGTCTGGTTGTGAATGGCAATGTTGGCCGATTCGCAACTGCCATGTGACGGGGGGCTCGACCTTGCATCATATATGAATTCGGACTGGCAGGTCCGCGTAACGAGCCACCACAAGGAGAGAAGGAGTGATTGATTCCAGGTACCAAGAGGTTAATCCATTGCCCCTCCCTCAAGACCCAGATTCATTGATGCGGAGACCAACGACCCCAGGGTTCTGACTAGCAGGAGGGGCAGATTGAGAGTCTAGTCAGAGGTAAGCTTTGAAAGACGATACTTTTTTTTCTCTAGATCTAATCACCGTCATATCCAAAATGGGCTTCTGTGTATGGCCGGGAGCAAGTATCCAGAATCAAGTGTGTCCAATATAGAGCCCCCAAGCACTCGGGAAACCTACAATCACTCATTCTCAACAAGAACTCCATTCATTGGTCGGAACTCGAGATATCTCGAGATGCGACAGATCCGGCAGCATGGGAGGCTATACAGGTGTGTACGCCTGCTAGCTTTGCTCTCCCTTTTTTCACCCATCGAGGCTGACAAGGTCCAGTGTCCAGGCACGTCGTTGAATCACGAGTGCATCACAGGTTCTAGGTCCTGGCCACCATCCCCGGATTACCGAAAGGGGCAATCCCGGATGTGGGGATATGTATGATGCCAAGCACTTGGATCCTGCGACGTGAAGCCACTCGGTTATGAGATCGACTGGTCAGTAGTCTAGCTGGAGACTAACTACTGTATGGAGTGCTATTATTCACTTGTCGGCTGCTCCACCGTACGATGCTGGGTATTACCGTGCGCTCTCTCTGTTATTCACATACAAACGGACACGTTGGCAACTCATCCGTGGATCAGCCAGGGAGAACTCAGCAGACCACACGACCACGAGCATGCCGCTCGCTTTCTGGGTATGGCTCGTTATCTTGGACGTCCAACAACGCTTTTGGCTTTTCCTGCATACCCATCCCTGCGACTCTCTCGTGCCGTGGACCAATGCAACACTTCCCGATACCGCCAAAACCAGTGCTCTTCCGTACAAACGCGCTTCTCTGTGGCTAATGGTTCCCCTCACTGCACCAACATCATTCTATAGTCGATAGTCGGGGTTCTTCCCCGCAGCCAACACAACCCCTGATTGGGCTTGTCCTCTTCTCTGCTTGGCCCAAACCAGATGCACATCCTGGTCGACACTCGACGAGGTATGGCAATGGAACAAAATTCCATTGCAGCTGTTCAGCAGAGACTGCAGAGGTCCAATGCCGGCCTGGCCCAGATGAGAGTTTGCAGACGCTCGGCAACAACCCAGGACCCTGCTTCTTTGGGCTCAACGGTTTTCGTTCTTCGTTTTTCGTTATACGTGTGCCGCCACCCGCCACCATACGCCGCAATGAAGTCGTTATCTCCCTACCCTTCGAGGGCACACAACATGAGCACTGAGCGACCGCTGTAGCATTTCCGTCAATGATCTGTTCACTCACCGATCTGCCGTCCTACATGATCTCGCAACCAACCATTGCCTATCGCCTGGAATCCAGAGACGCTGCCCATATTGAGCCAAGCTCAGCCACCAATATACGCCCGCTCCAATGATATTTTGCGAGAAGGTACGCTTACCATCTGCTTTGATCCCCTTGCTGCTATTACATGATGTCTAGCAACCACGATTCTACAACTCCGACAACGGTCCACGAACATGGACTTGTCGTTCCCGAGAAGACCATTCTAGACTCTTCACCCCTTGGCCGCCATATGACGGAGCCCCATAATCTGAATTGCTGAGAGTCCTCTCCACCATACAGGGCCGTCCGGAGGAGACGCCGCTGCAGATCCGACCTTATGCAGTCTGTCGTTGGCCACGACCGTAACGCCGCTCATACTCCTGGGTGGGACGGGAAGGATGACACCCCGGACACGGCTCACATCCATCTACTGTAGGCCAAGCATGTGTGGGTCTTTCTCAGAACGGCAACGGCAATGCAATCATCGTCAAGACATCCAAGACTCGGACGGAGTTATGTAAGAGGAACGACATTCGTATTCGCTCTTATTCTTAATTCGGCATGACTTTTTCACCGGCTTGCATATCGAAGAGTTCTCTCAAGATGAATACCACACTCAAGTGTCTCAAAACGTCAGTCACGGCCCGGAAACCTGATATGGCAATCTACGTCAAGTATCGATCAACTACTGCAACGTAGAACAGACTTGCGCACACTTTTGGGCCTGTCAGGGATCCTCGCTTAGACGGAGAAGATCCACCACATCTTTGTGCCCCCAGCCTATACTCTTGGCCGCCAGTCATCTCATTTGCCGCTATCAAGTATACTGCTCAAGTGACCCAATAGAATACCACCGCTTCCAAGGACAAGGGGTCTTATATGCATGTATATGCCGTCTACCAAACTAGGCAACTGTATCATCGCATGTATGATCGCTCGGCTATCGCACATGTTGAGGCTCTTGCTACCCACTCGTCTTGGAGATTGTAATTGCTTGCTAATAATCCCAACCAGTCACGCGTCTCCTCTTTTTGTTCCCTTGCAGCCCTACGCTTCTACCTACCTCACCCTTCTCGTACGAAGACATCCGAGAAATCTGCAGCGGCTAGCACTGGCTCACCCTTGCCAAAAGAGTATATTCCGAACATGGTGCCACAGAAGGTACCGCCCACGGGCGGCATGACGGCCAAGACCGCCGCCGGCACATAGAACTCGAAGGGCTTCTTGTCATTTTCAAACCGCAGCGACAAGTGGTACTCTCTTGGTCGTGCTTCGATCTTGAGCTCTGCCGTATCCGGCACCTCCGGGACCTCAACGGCGGCGCTGTCCTCGACCAAGGGCGTAGACCGATGTAGCACGCCGGCCTCCCCGGTGGGCTCGCAGCACGCCACCGTCCTCACCCGGTCGCCGCTGGGGAGCTGCAGCAAGGTGATGCCAATGCTGGCGTACGAGTACTGACTCCACCACAGCACGACGCCGGCTTCATACCCGGTCTGGTCTGGCTCGAACTGCAGCTTAGCGTGGAAGGTTTCGGTGTAGGACGACTGCTTCCTCAAGAGCATGGCCGGCGCCTCGGGCCAGGAGAGGTCGTAGCAGTTTCCGTACAGCCTCAAGTGGCCGGGCCGTTCGGTCAAGCTGTAACACTTCTTCAGAGGCGTGTCTATGTGACTGTCAGCTATAGTGGACCCAGAGTGACACAAGCATGTCTATACTCACTTTTCTGATACCAGCCCAGCTCCAGCTCGTCTCTTTGCAGGTCAGCCCGCCACTTGACGTCGCCTGTTCTGACTTGCTCCAGTGCTTGAACTACCTGTTTTGCTCTTCCATTGGTCTTCAGCGTGATATTACGGCCCTCGTTGACGACGGGCCAATCGTCCACCCAGTCGACCTTGACGAGGAACGTCTCGCGGCCCATCTGCGGCTCGATAAAGCTCTCACTATCGTCCTCGGTTCTCACCGGCCTGACACCCAGGAACACGGCCCACCAGTCCCCATTTCCATCCTCGAACATGTCCACGTGCCCCGTCCGCTGAACCTCCTCCGTCGGGCCGTTGTACCACAGGGCCTGTCCGCGATCTTCCCAAGGTCCGTACACTCCACCACTGCCATCCGGCACCGCCCGGCTGCGGAAGATCCACTCCTGGTGCCCGGCCTCGGTGCCGCCCTCGGCCGTGAGGAGGTAGTAGAAGTCCCCGTGGCGAAAGAGGTGCGAGCCCTCGGCGATGCCGTATGGCGAGCGTCGCACCACGACCGGTGGCGTCAGCGTTCGTCCCGTCGCCAGGTCGATCTCCGAGACGTGGATGCCAAAGTCCTTCTGCTTGGACCTTGGCGGCCTATCCTTGAGCCGCGTCGTCGTGCTAAGGTAGACTTTGGATGTGGCGTCGTCCCAGAAAAGCTAGACAATCGAAGTTATTTCGCTTAGAGATTTGTGTAAATGGAGCATGGCAAAGCTTGAGGGACGACTTACATCCTGATCAAAGCCGGGATTGTCAAAGTAGATTGGGTCAGACCATGAGTTTGAGTCCCAGATATTGTCCGTCCAGATGTAGAAGCCGCGGGGGAATATGCGTTCCTATGATAATCGATATCAGCTTAAGGTTCCGTATTTTATTATTATATTTTATCCCAACCTTGCAAATATTTCATCCTAACCTCGCAAGTATTTTATTCCAATTTCGCAAATCTTTTGTCTAATAAAAAAAACTTAAGATGATTTTTTGAAGTATAAACTTCTTTTGAAATCTCTTATGCTATTTCTGCCAGATTTTCTTCTAAATTAAGATAAGGGAAGAGAAAAAGAGATTGCGTATTCTCGCAGACTATTATCATACTCACATCAGTGGAAGGGCGGTATCTCTGGAAGATTCCTGTGGCCAGGTAGAAACGCTTCTCCTTCTCTTGATACCGAAGGGTACTGGCCCAGCTTCCTGCGCTATGTTTTCAAATAAAGGTCAGCCAGAGTCTGTGTCTTAGGAAATCGGGTCTTGCGAAGAAAATCGGTCTCCCTCAGATTGGGAACAAGCTTCCCTAGAAGCGAGTCATGATTTCTGTTTGTGTCTTTTGGAAGCACTTCTCCTTCTTTAGAAGTCATCTCCTTCCTCGGAAGTCTTTTCTCTTCTTTTGAAAGGGGTCATTCTTTTCTTCTTGAGTATGCATCTTGGGAAGCCATCTTGCCATCTTGAGAAGCCACCTTGTCATCTTGGGAAGCCATCTTGTCATCTTGGGAAATCTTCTTTAGAAGCCGTATCGAGAAGACTTCTAAGGAAGCCATCTTGGGAAGCTGAAAGAAATCTCGAGACGACATACCCAGGTTCCACTGTCCTCATCTCAGCCTGGCTCCTACGCGTCAGGGCATGGCCGATGAGCTCCCAGTTGATGAGGTCGGTCGAGTGGTAAATGGCGCAGCCAGGGAAGTACTCAAATGTGCTCGTGCTGAGGAAGTAGTCCGTCCTCTCGGGTCCGCGGACGACGCAGATGGTCGGGTCCGGGTTGAAGCCCCTAATGACCGGGTTTTGGAAGGTTGACATTTCTCTGGCCAAATTAGACTGGTGCTTCCGTACCTTATTAGGTGGAATCAATGTTGTCTTTGCTGCGAAAAATGGTCGAAGTGCATAGCGGAAGTATAAAAAATATAGAGAGTGGATCGACCGGTTTGTCGGTAGACATTTATCCATCAATCATATTGCAACAAACCCATCAAACCGGAACAAATCTCTAGGGAACATTACAAGTTCTACGAATAATGTAACGCATTGTAGATGAACGGTGGGAATCACAACATACGAACAATGCCAACTTCTCGATACTGAAGAGACGAGTTCAATCACGTCAAGACAGATGAATATAAGAAATGTTTGTGTTTGTCAATCGTCATTTTCATTCTTTCCTATTCTACAATGCGATATGCGCTGAAGTAGGATGCGCGAACGGGTGAGTCCACCGCAGGACTCTCGGAAAAGGAATATATGACGTGCGGAAGGGATGAAAACGCCAGAACCCTGCAAGACTTTTGTTCGTTCGTGCTGTCTCGCTCATTACCAGGACGAGGGACAAGCCGGGAAATCTCCTTTTTACCCCCCTTATGCCATGTCTATCATTCATGAATATGAGCGTTAAATCATGACCGGATGCATAAGATGCCCAGCCAGGCCCACCAAGTCTCCCCAAAGGCCGAAAATCATTAAATTGTCATTGAGCTGCTTATCGCGAGGACATGGCCTTGGTCACGAGACGCTTGAGGGCAAGCTCCTTCTTCTTCAGCTCATCGGCAGAAGAGTCCTCAATCTCCAGCTGGCCCATGGCCTCGCTGAGAGACTGCTCAATCTTCTCCTTCTGGCCACGCTTGAGCTTGAGGGACAGAGTCGGGTCGGAGACGATCTCCTCGACACGACTGATGTACGACTCGAGCTGCTGCTTAGCCTCGAAGCGCTTGCTGAAAGCGTCGTCGGAGGTCTTGAACTTCTCGGCGTCGCTGATCATGTTCTCGATCTCAGCGGACGAGAGCTTACCAACGGAGTTGGAGATGGTGATGTTGGCGCTGCGGCCCGAGGTCTTCTCGGTGGCAGTGACCTTCAGGATACCGTTGACGTCGACCTCGAAGACGACCTCAAGGACGGCCTCACCAGCACGCATGGGAGGGATGGGGGCGAGAGTGAACTCTCCCAGGGAGGTGTTGTCCTCGCAGTTGACACGCTCACCCTGGTAGACGGGGAACTGAACGGTCTGCTGGTTGTCGGCAACAGTGGTGAAGGTGCGCTTCTTGATGGTGGGGACAGTCTGGCCACGAGTGACGACAGGGGCGAAGATGTTACCCTCCATGGCGACACCGAGAGACAGAGGAACGACATCCAACAGGAGGAGGTCGGCAGTGTCCTCAGAGGTGGCCTTGCCGGAGAGGATACCGGCCTGGACGGCGGCACCGTAGGCAACAGCCTCATCGGGGTTGATGCTCTTCTCGAGCTTCTTGCCGTCGAAGAAGTCGCTGAGGAGCTTCTGGACCTTGGGGATACGGGTGGAACCACCGACGAGGACGATCTCGTCGACGGCCTTCTTGTCAACCTGGGCGTCCTTGAGGACCTGGGCGACAGGGTCCAGGGTGCCCTGGAAAGCCTTGGCGTTCAGCTCCTCGAAACGAGCACGGGTGATCTGGATGAAGAGATCCTCGCCGTCAGCGAGGGAGTCGATCTCAATGGTGGTCTGGGCACCGCTGGACAGGGTACGCTTGGCACGCTCGCAAGCGGTTCTGAGTCTTCGCAGAGCACGGGGGTCGCCGCTGATGTCTATAAACACAGTTAGTATGTCTTGATTATCAATTATGACTGAGGGAATACTTTCCCTTCTTGGACTTCGAGAGGAAGACCTTCTTGCAGTGGTCAAGGAGGTTGTTGTCGAAGTCCTGACCACCCAAGTGAGTGTCACCGGCGGTGGCCTTGACAGTGAAGACACCACCCTGGATGTTGAGGAGGGACACATCGAAGGTACCACCACCAAGATCGTAGATGAGGACGTTGCGCTCCTTGTCGGACTTTCCGGCACCAAGACCGTAGGCAATGGCAGCAGCGGTAGGCTCGTTGATGATACGCAGGACGTTGAGGCCAGCGATGGCACCGGCATCCTTGGTGGCCTGTCTCTGGTTGTCGTTGAAGTAGGCGGGGACAGTGATGACAGCCTTCTCAACCTTCTTGCCAAGCTTGACCTCGGCAACCTCCTTCATCTTGGTGAGGACCATGGCGGAGATCTCCTGGGGGGAGAAAGTCTTGGTCTCGCCGAGGTACTCAACCTGAACCATGGGGTTGCTGCCCTGCTCGACGACCTTGAAGGGCCACGACTCGATATCCTTCTTGACAACGGGGTCATCGAAGGGACGTCCGATAAGTCGCCTGTGAAGAAAATTTTGTTAGCTGGCAAATTCCGCTATATTGAGATGCTTTCGAAGCGTAGAGCTGATGACTTACTTGACATCAAAGACGGTGTTGACGGGGTTCATTGCGGCCCTGTTAAATCATATTAGCAACTCGTTCTGTGGATATGTCAATGTTACGGGAGGTTTTTTGAGCATTGCCGCCAGAGGCTGGTGTGCCGCGCGCACCGCAACCACTTGCGTCTGCTCGCAAAGATCCCAGGACGAATAGACAACAAGAAATGGGAGTTCGAACTGGTTCTTGGCCGCGTCTCCGATCAAACGCTCCTTCTCGTTGAAGGAGACGTAAGAGGGAGTGGTGAAGCTACCCTGCTCGTTGGCAATGATCTCGACATTGTTACCCTCGTAGGTAGCAACGCAAGAGTAGGTAGTACCTGTGGGAGTTGAGGGTTAGCGAATGCTTCTCGTTATCGTGACGATGGCAGGCAAGACGCAAAAGTCGAGGTGATGGCCACAGAATGGCCAATGTTCTCGTCGCGAGCGGCGGCACAAGTGGCACCGCCAGTGAGGTACCAGTGAGGGGATTCGCAAGGGAGACATACCCAAATCAATGCCAATGGCACCGTCGTAGACCTCTTCCGCCATTTTGATTGATGTATTTGACCTGAGTGATAAATCTCTAGGGACGTATCGGGAGAGGAATGAAGGGAGGGAAGATTGGTGAGGCTCGGAGGTCGTTTTTAATGGAGGGGGGACAGCCCGATTATTTTTGTGCTGGGCCCAGCAACTTTTTTTTTTTGCTCTTGCGAACGAATTTTCGCTAGGGTGGGGTCAAGTTTTTGGGCGGTGGGCGGTGTGAGCCACTCACAGCAGCTGGATTGAGCTTAGCGGCCTTGGGGTTGTCAGGGTCTTGCTGCTCTCTGCTCTTCAGTGCTTGCCCGCTTTGGCCCGATCGCAAAATGCTGTGCGGGCAATGGCCATGCACTGGACCTCTAAAGTCTGCGGCTGGGGCCTGCAAATGGGAATCGCCGCTCAGGTAAACCGCCATCTCGACCGGCTACTAGTTCTTTTTGCTTACAGTATATGCTCGACGACTCGTGGAGGCGAAAGTACCTGACTCTGTCCGCCGTGTCTACTTTTCTTTTCACAATGTGCACCAGCATAAGCGTCCCGGTAAGCTTCCGATGCCGCATCGCCTCACTGCAAACCGAGTCCAGCGCCCTACCGAGATAGTCGCCCGTGGTTATATCTTATCGATACCAGAATCCACATTTTGGCCTTTGCTCGTCAAACTCCATTTCCATAAATATCGCGCTGTCGCAGGGACCTCAAGGCGAGCCATGCGAGTACCATGTATGTTGTGCAGTAACCGGAGTCAGTGTTTGCTCATGCGTTGTACAGCATGCCTACAAGGCTCGTCTTGTGCCATGTATGTAGTACCTCGCACATGGGCGAGATGATATGGTGAGGCTGTGTGAGCTTGAGTTAAGTGACACTTATCTGTAAAAAGACAAGAGCATCGTTTCCGCTACTTGAATTGACCAATTTCTTATTAAAGTAGATGCTCATTGTGCCTGTAACCGAATGGCAACTTTTATATCATACAATACTATAACAATAAACACCTCACAGACAGCCAAGGCTTGCCAGTGGGCGGAACATGGAATCGTATCATATCGCAGTCATTACGATACTTGAATCGAGACATGGAAGATGAGCTCGCAGTGCTTGATCCTCCAACACCACTGAGTCCCAATAAAGCAGTGCGTACGTAATCGATCCATCACTGGTGCTTCAACAGGTTGAAGTGCACCACAATCTTCTCCAGATCCATGCCCAGATCATCGGGACCTCTGTCTCCCTTGGGCCGAGCTGCCAGAACAGATACTTCGAAGCGATTCAGACCATAGTGCAGCGTAACGTCAAAGACTGGTACATGACGCTTCTCTGATGGTATGTGCTGCGGTGGGTATAGGCGCTGGTAGTCATGTGTCACATTCAGCCTCCACTCGCGTTGCTGCTCTTCCAGGAACTGTGCAACATGAGGCTGAAGTTGCAGGCGGAAGTACGTCGCTGGGCAGTTCATGACAACTTCCTGCACGATTTCGGTAGTGCTGCCGGCGACGGTGATGTCCAGGGGGTTCTCCACGACGAGAGTAGGGTGGGACTTGATCGTGAACTGCGTGATGAAGGTCTCATCTGGTTCTAGTCCAGTGTTAGAATAAGTCCCAGAGTTTTCATGTGATGATGAGGCACAAAACTTACTAATCGCTTGTGGCCGATACTTTTGAGCTTCGAGGATTTCTACAGCAGTGAGCTTCGGAGGGGCGGGCGGCGGCGGCGGAGGTGCCACGACGCCGTTCATGATGGGCTGCACCACAGGCGCAAACTGTTGTTGTGTGATCAGAGTCGGATTAGGTGGTAGTATGGCCGGCGATGGTCGGGCCGCTTCCTCGGGCTTGACGGCGCCAGCAAGTGAAGGGCTAGGCGGGGGCGCCGATGCGGACATGCTCCGAGTCTTGTCGAGCTGGCTGTGGTTAACAGCAGCAGGACCGCTGAAGGGATTCCGTGCCGTTGCTGTCGGCGTTCCGGTTCGAGTAGTCTCGCCCTCTGTCGGCGTGGCTGTAGCCGGGGCTGGTGATCCAGTTGTGCTATCCTTACCCCCAGCCACATGAATCGTGATTTTCTTAGAATGCGATGGTGTCTGGGTGTTTTGAGGGACCTTGAGCTTGATCTTTTGCTGCAGCGGTTCTGGAACCTGTTGCTTTGCCTCCTTGATGATTCCTTTCACATATATCTGCAACACTAGTCAGCAAGATTCACAACATTCATTGTGTAACAAGACTGCTTTACCTCAAGTTCCTTGGCCAAAACAGATATCTCGCTGCCATCTTCGTTGTAGTGGTATGCATTCTTCCATAGCAGACTGGTTTGGTCCTCGAATTGTGACCAACTCTTGAAGTCGCTGACACCGGAAGCACCGCCCCTGCCACGCTGCCCGCGAACCTGCTTCTGAAGGCCCTTTAGCGAGATAGGCTCTGCAATGATTTCATAGTAGTCCTTGAGACTACGAGGCGGCAAGTTGATGAAGGGTTGGAAAAGAAGGTAGTCACTAATCCTCAAGTTAGCTCGGTAACGGATCGCCGATAATGTCGGGGGATAGACTGACTCTTGATCCGTCTTTTGCATTGTGTCTGCAATGATCTTTTCCTGTGCTTGCTGGAAAGTCAGTCCCTTGAAGCCCTCTTGCTCAATGACTTGTGCTGATGACGATCGCGACGCCTTGGGAGTCGGGGCTGCAGCGCTTCGTGAGAGTCGTCCTCTGCGTCCTCGCTTGACAGGTGTCGGTTCTCGCTCGACTTCCTCCTCTTCTTCCTCTTCCTCTTCTTCTGCATCATCCTCATCAGCTTCGGCATTGGCATCAGCCATGTCTGCATCGTCTTCCTCGCCAGGAGCATCAGATTCGTCCTCTTGTCCTTCTTCTCCCTCCTCCTCTTCCTCCTCATCATCGTCATTGCCGTCATCTTTGCCAGGGCTGGCTGGAAGAGGGGTGGGGAAAGCCTGATAATTTCCAGACTTGTATGCAGGATTCGTCTTGACCATCAGATTGCTGACTGCCTTGCGGATGCGCTCGGCGTCATTGAACACCTCGGACGTGCGCGGGTTGATCTCCTTGGCGTTTTGTACGAGACGCTTGAAATCACTTTCCAGCGTGGAGAGGTTGGGATATTCGAGGTTCTTGAGCTTTCTCTCGAGCAACTCGAGAGACAAGGGAAGCTTGACTTTCTGGTAGTATTCCGGGTCCGCAGTCTTGCTGGGAAGCTTTTCGAAAATAGGAGCGACTGCACGACCACTGGAGTGAAGGAGCTGATGTCAGTGGTGATCCAATGCGCCGGGTCGTTTGAATAGAGTCACGACTTACTTCTTATCAGTAGTAGCTCTAATGGTCTCGAGCATGTTCAGTCCAAAATCCGTGGTAGATTGTGCTGTTTCTCCACTGGATAGATCGCCATATTCCTGTCCCAAGATTAGCTTTATTCGACTATAAGTAGGCTGGCTACGACTATAATCGGGGGCTCGCGACGGGCTCCTACGAGCTAAGAGTATTTCGATGGAACAAGAATTGGCAGTGGTGCATTTCGCAGCTACCAGCCCCAGATCTTTTCGAAGCTCCCCATTGGTTTCGCTGCAGCAGCGGTAGCCAGAGGAAACAGTCCGAGAAATGCAAAGTCGAACTGCAGCAGAGGTGTTCATGAAATAGAATAACAAAAGTCCAGCCTTACCTCCTCGAGTTTACGGCGCTTTGCGACGCGATCCGGGGTGCCGGGCGCGCCATCGCCATTTGCGATGCTCGACTTGCGCTTGTTGTCCATCTCTGTGGTGTCAACCTAGCGCAGGCAAAGCTGCAGGCGCCGAAGGAAGCGAATCCTGTTGTCCTTGTCGAATGCGCTGCCAATTGCAGTGCAGGCCCGGAGCGGCGCTGGGATCGGTGTCGATGGTGTTGAACTGCGGGTGCGGGCTGCCACGGCGACGCGACGATGTGCACGCGGTTGGAGCTCTTTTGCGACTAATGAACTAGGTTACCACTGCTGTAGTAAAAGGCGGGCGGGCAACAGTGGCCGGGATGGATGGATGGGGTTGCGGGTTTAGGTCGGGCGCGAGAACGGATACGGCTTGTTCGTTGGTGAGCGGTGCACTTGAGTCGGGATGGGTCAAGATCCAATTCGAACAGATGCACTGCAACGAGAGTGAAGATTGTCGCTAGGCGGGCAAGAGGCCAACGAGCGCGCCTCCAGTGTCTGTACCTTGGGTAGCGCAAGTCCGCAGGCGGGCAGACCAGAATGCTTGCAACAATATTTTGCTTCCGGTTGGTGGCTGCTGTAGGTAGGGAACGTCAACGTCAATTCGTTGCCAACAGTGCTGGGTGCCGGGTTGGTTGTGGTTGCTGAGGCTGGTGCTCGCTTGGGTGCTATGAGGAGTCTTGCAAAAAATGTCTGCCCCACTATTTGATTTTGAGATTCCCTGAGCACTGAGCAGAGGTCAAGTTCATGTTGTGGCTGACCGGAGCGTTGCCCGCCCGCTCGCCCTGTCGCTCTGAGCCCCACGCGGTCTAGCTCCCCTCGCTCCCCTCTACCTGCACTAGTAACCTGCTGCACAATTGATTGAAACAGCTGCACCGATCCGGCTCACAGTCAACTTGAACCCCCCCGTCTTGCAACCATCAACTAGCAGTTCAGCCGACCGCCCAGTGCTCCCCTCATTGCCTTCACTTCTCGCAGATTGCCTACCTAACCAAGTGGTGCCTTCTCTGTCACAATTATTTCGTGTTTCACTTGTGAGTCGACCTGACGCATTCTCAACTCGGGATCGCTTTTTGTCCTGCGAGAGAGCTTTTGGGTTGTGGTAATCAACAACCCGCGTCTTGTCCTCGGTCTCTGCAAAGGCCCATCTGATCTGCCCGCCTTCGAATTATTTCACCCCACGCGACCAGCCGATTGATACAACCCCTCCCCGACATTGTTTACTTTGCCTGCGGAAGCACCACACCATCGCTTCGGTACTTCAACAACCAGCTTGTTTTGCGCCAGACCTCGTTGCCAACAAAAGCTTTCTTTCACCGACTCGGTCGTTAGTCGTCGCTCACAGATACAACGCGTCCTTGTGCCTCCGCGAGCAAGAGTACCTGCTGGATCGCAGCGACAAGTAATAAGGGAAGAAAATCGCAAAAATGCCGAACCCTATGAATATCGACATGAGCCGCCGCAACAAGAGCCCTAGAGCTCTCACTGATCATGAGCGCGCCCGCCTGGAGGAGTACATCGACAGCATCCACTACTCGGCCAGGTAAGTCGCTTGCTTCTGGCCATTGACGGCGGCAGGTCTTGGTTCTAACATGGCACATCCAGATACTCGGACAGCGAGTACGAGTACAGGCATGTCCAGCTACCCAAAGCGATGCTCAAGGCGATCCCCAAGGACTACCACGATGCCTCGCATGGCACTTTGAAGTTGCTTTGGGAGGACGAGTGGCGCGGAATTGGTATCACACAGGTAAGCCCAACGCGCCCCAAATCATGCCATTGTGGCAGAAGCTGATTGCGACTACAGAGTCTGGGCTGGGAGCACTACGAGGTCCACGAGCCTGAGCCGCATATTCTGCTGTTCAAGTAAGTTTCTCTTCGCGCTCGCTGTGGGAATCAACACAATACTGACTCGCTTAGGCGACCGCTCAACTACCAACCCCCTCAGTGATGAGAGCCTCCCCACTGGTACGAATGCCACCCTTGGCAAATACCTGTAGGCCATCTCACCACTCCGACCGCGCGACTTCTGCATAGCGACTTGCATTTTGTACGAGTATAATACTCCGAGACGATTTACGGCTTGTTTTCTCATCACGTGCATTTATCGGTATCATTTCTAGCCTCCAGCCCGGAGCGTTTTTCCTCCAAGACCGGAGCTGCACGCCGGGCCGACCAGTCGGCTTTTGCAATGGCCGAGTCTTGCACCACGATATCGGTCGAAAAGGGGCAGGTCATGTTCCCGAGCATGGATCAGTGGGGCGATTGATCGACTACAAACGGTCTTCGACAAGCATAAAAAGGGGCTGTCCACTGGCAGTGTCGTACAAGACAGCATGGAGGGGCGTGACATGGAGTAGTGGTGGTACTCAGGATATATCTTTGATATGGGAGCTGAAGGGGCTCACAATCGCCCATACCTAATTACGCTCTCAAGCACCCGAGATGTCCTATGCGGAAAGGTTACGGTCAATTCTGGGTGATGAGAAGTGCCACTTGCGTTGCATATCTAGGCAAAAGAATAAAGTGCGATATAATATGAAGAATGTGCAACAAAAGTGCAATGCATTCGACACCGATGGATGCTTGGCCGCGTGAAGAAGCATGGTCCCTATGACATGATGGTTCCGAATAGCCTCTACTCGTTATTATTGTTTCTTCGTGTTTCTTAGCCCATGCGCAGAAATATATGATTCGAAATGGGCAATGTATGTAAAACCAGAAGCGTCATGACAGGGATGATCGGATGCTTTACCGCGATGGTTGGTATACAGCAAATATGGTTGGGTTTATATTCAGGTACTGGGGGTGGTGGGGACCAATCAAGGTAAAGCACTTCGATATAACCAGGTTCAAGTCGGCAACGGCTTTATGGAGTCTTTTCTTTTGCTGGATGAGTCTACCTCGTATGGGCTTGTCAATCACCGTATTTGAGGCGTAGTAGAATAGCTGCACGCCAGCCACATGTGCGGTTTGTGCCTATGACGTACAATGGTAGAGATCAGGAGATGCTATTTCGAACAGTTGGAAGGCGACGAAGTGGAAAGAGAAAAATCAAGGGAGAAAGTCATGCTAGTTTGCAATCATCATATGTTGCCAGACTGGCATTTTGGCCACATTGCAGCAAATACGACTACTCGAGTCATCTTGGCCACATTGCAGGCAACATTCGGTACCGTGAGCTGGGACAAGTTGCCAAAATGGGATGGATCGGACCATGGATCGAACCATGTCATACCAATGACATTGAACCAGACTTTGCCAGAAGCCTTGGAAATCCTTAAATGTTTCTTTGTAATGGATCTTAAAGACAAAAAAAAGAGAACACGTTGAGGATCAGCGGTCCCCTTATCTCCATCCGCTATAATTCCCCTGGCTCCCCCCCAATCCGGGACAATCCACTGCAACCTCCCCAGATTTAAGCTTGTTCTCTCACGTTCTAATTCGCCTTGGCCACTTGTGCATGCATTCAACCGGCATTTTTATTAATAAAGGGCCGGCGTTGTTTTCCCGTTGCAGGCACAGAAAGACCCAGGACTGCTAGTATCGGATACATTCCTTCTTTACTTTTCCCACTCTGCCCGTCTCGACGGTACCGTAGCTTTGACCCTCCACACCTACAACGACGATCCCAGCATCCCTCGCTCTACTCGGTTCTCGTTTCACTTGCTGTCACATCCCCGTCCTCGTCTGTGACTGCTGACAAGGTTCTCGATTTCTTCCTGAGGACACGCTTCTGCTTACGGGGGCCACTAAGCCGCCATCCTCGCGCATCCTGCCCAATCCCGCGATCCGATATAATACCTGTGTCACCTACCAGACCCGCGTGGTCTCCGCTGTCTGTCTGCCATGCGATCAGCAGCAAAGCTCTTCTACCTGACCTTGTTCTCGCTTTGGAATGCTTCTGCGCAATGCAGCAGCGAAGCTTCAAGGTCTCATGAGGAAGCCTGCTCGGTACGGAAACCAATATGAATCTCTTGAGCCGCTACCTCCTCGTCCTGCTCTGCCACGTCTTTGTGGTGGCATCAGTTCCCGATCCTCTTTCTCCTGTTCCCCCCAACTGCCATCTTCCTGCCTCTAACTCGATCCCGGGGCAGATAACTCCGGGCAGCGTTATAAGCGATGCCTGCGTAACGTACTCAAACCTCGAGGAGCTCAACGCAGGTGTCAAGCCCACGATCGACGACTTGATTCGAAATACCGACTTCTTCTCCCACTACCGCCTCCCGCTTTTCAGCAAGACCTGTCCCTTCTGGAACGACGACAATGGCATATGTGGCAACTCCGCCTGCGCCGTGAGCACGATCGACGACGAGAAGGATGTTCCTCTAGCATGGCGCGCCGACGAGCTGAGTAAGCTCCAAGGCCCCAAGGCTGAGCATCCGGGCAAGAAGGCCCAGAAAGAGCGCCCTCAGCGACCACTCCAGGGCTCGCTAGGCGAAGACGTGGGAGAGAGCTGTGTGGTTGAATACGACGACGAGTGTGACGAGCGCGACTATTGTGTTCCGGAAGACGAGAGCGCAAGCGGCAAGGGCGTCTATGTCTCGCTGGTGCAGAACCCGGAACGCTTCACAGGGTATGGCGGCGAGAGCGCCAAGATGGTATGGGATGCCATCTACCGTGAGAACTGCTTTAAGAAGGCCTCGTTTCCCGAGTCTGCTGGTCTAGGCATGTCATCGTCCAACCTCATGGGACCCGCGGCCCAGGACTTTAGAGCAGTGCTGCAGAATGTTGGCCGACAACAGGCACTGACGCAGCCCGAGAACTCGCTCGGCTCCATGGCCGCCCCTGAGGATGAGTGTCTAGAGAAGCGTGTCTTCTTCCGTGTCGTCTCCGGGATGCATGCCAGCATCAGCACCCATATCTGCTGGGATTATTTGAACCAGACTAGTGGTGACTGGCAACACAACTTGCAATGCTACCAGGACCGCATCCACACCCACCCCGAGCGAATTTCGAACCTCTACTTCAACTATGCCTTGATCACACGTGCGATCAGCAAGATGGGCCCTCATCTGGAGGACTACACGTTCTGCACGGGTGACTCGGATCAAGACAGTGCCACGAAGGCCAAGGTTGCTGCAGTTGTCGAAGCCGCAGCTAAGCAGCCAGAGATCTTTGACGAGAGTCTGATGTTCAAGAACGGAGAAGGCCCTAGTCTGAAGCAGGAATTCAAGGACAACTTTCGCAACATCAGCAGAATCATGGACTGTGTATCTTGCGACAAATGCCGACTCTGGGGCAAGCTCCAAGTCAATGGTTACGGAACTGCTTTGAAGGTTCTTTTCGAATTTGACAACCAGAGTGGCGAAGTCCCGGTCCTGTCGAGGAAGGAGCTCGTGGCACTCTTCAACTTGTACGGTCGCCTGAGCAGTTCTGTCAACGCCATTACGAAATTCCGGGAAATGCTCGAGGCTAAGAATGCCGTCGAGAAGCACTTGGAAAAAGAAGCCAAGGCAGACACCATCCCCGACCGTGCCAAGAAGCCCCACGCCGTCAGTATTGATGAGAAACCGAAGCCCAAGGCGACTGGCGAAGCGACAACCGAGGCGACCACGGACGAGTGGTCCGGCTATGACACTGCCGCATCTACGGGAGCCCGCCGGACCAAAAAGGCCAAGCAGCCGCCATCCATGATGGACGCCTTCTCGGAGGAATACGCCCGCGTGATGGCTGTCTTCAAATATGTCATGTCCTCTTTCACGTTCCTGCCCAAGTACTGGTAAGACTACCCCGTTCAAGATTAAAATATTGCTCATCTAACTGGCCATTTCTAGCTGGTACTCCTTCCTGTACGAAGCCGATCGAGCCTACAGGTATTATGTAGGCATGTACCTGCCACCTAGAGAGCCATACTTTGTCTGGCCTGATCTCGATGCCATTTTGGCGGGTACCGCAGGTCAACCGCAAGCTCCCGGCCGTGAACGAGAGCTGTAAAAGCATGAGCATTCATCCTCCGACAGGAGTTTTCACTTTGATTTTCGGCATTCATGGTCACAAGATGATCAGAAACCGCGAGCATATAGCATCTGAAGCATGGCCCCGGCGTTTCATGGCAGGTTGTTTTTATTTCGGCACCATGTATTGGTAGCAAAGAGTTCGAGCGGTCAAATTTTTGGCTTCCAATTCCCAGACTGTACATTGTATAGAGACAGAAACGTCGTTGAAGAGCACCCAGACGTGCTTAAACACACAATATAGAAGCTCAAAACCGAGCAAATGCCTCTCTAATTCCTGCTGTAATTTACATGTGAATGCGAACAAGAATGACATGTCCGCTCTCGGCGTGCTCGCTCATGCAATGATATGGGCTTTGACTCCCGTACGGATCATGATTCACTCTACGGCATCGAACAGGCCTCTTCTTCTTTTGGCACCTTGACTACTACGACCACTAGACGCGGCCAATGGTAAGTGAGTGATTGTGTTTCCAATCTTGGCCTTGACCCCGTCGACCATGATCCTCATGCCTTCGATGCCGCTCCTGTGTTCGGTCTCCTCAAAGACCTCCTGGGTCGCCCGCTTCAGCTCTTCAGTCAGCTCGGAGAACGACCACGCGACAGAAACATGGAATGCATCGCCCACATCCCTGGCGGTCCCTTCACCTTCGCTTGGTTTGAAAGCATACAACTCCGGCTGCCCGAAAGTCCTGCACAGCGCATTGCAGTGTCGGAGGAGCGTCCCGAGTCCTGCATTCTTCTCTTGCTTCTCCTCCCTCTCCCCCTTGGCGCTGCTAGATCCCGGTGTCGAGGACGACGCTTTTCCAGAAGAGCACGACCGCACCCGCAGGACAAGGAAGCTTCGCGCGCTCTCGTGCGTCCGGTGCCACTCGAGCCCGTCGGGAACGAGCTCGAACGCCCTTACCCCGGACTTGGCCACGGCGTCCCGGACCCGGTCCAGGAAGTCGTCCTTGCGCGCCGTGGGCAGCGACAGGGGCCGCGAGAGCGAGATGTGCAGGGGCAGGGGCGCGCCCAGGTCCGAGGTCAGGAAGCCGTGGATCTTGATCTCGTCCCTTGCGCTGCCCGTTGAAAGCAGACGCGCCGAAAGAGCCGCCAGCAGCGCGCTCAGCTGGTCGTGCTCCCGGCCCGCGGGGTGCCACTCGGCGTACAGGTGGCTCGGCCAGTGGCCCGCCATGTGCGGGACCTGGCGCCGGCGGCCCTGGTGCAGCGACGGGTCGTCCGTGTTGCTCAGGCGCACGGTCGAGGCGTAGAGGTCGTGAAAGGCCGAGGGCAGAGGCGGCAGCTCTGTCGCTGTCTTCTTCTGCCTCTTGGACGCCGGCGGGTCTCCGTCGGGGTCGCGCCCTTGTCCATCTTCCCGACCGCGGTCCGAGTCGGACCCGGAGTCGCTGTCGTAGTCCACGAGAGCCATGGAGAAAGAACCCCGAGGAAAAAAGGCTTGGATGGGAGTTCCTTGCTACCAGAAAACTCCCATCGTTGCTGTGCAAGGTAGGGCGGTACTAGTGCAGGCAGGCAGAACCACGAAATTCGCACGTAGCAAACAGCAGGCTCGGCCCAGCCCGTCAGACCTGTATGCCTCTCCGCCTTTCTTCAACCGGCCCTATTATCGTGGATTCGGATGGATCTGGGGAATTTGGAGAAAGTGCTTATTAGACAGCTTCTCAAAAATCCGAAAAGGTTGGCCAAAACCACGTGGTCCTTGCATTTGACCTTTTACAGCCTCCCGCGTTACATGTTGGCTGTAGGGCTGACATGGATAGGGCGATGGTTCGGATGAATTGGACTGCTTCTTTTACAAATTGGGCACAAATAAGACTATCATATGATCAGACGAAATCTTTAACGTGAATTTGTCTCGTGGAATTTAATGACTGATTATCGCGAGCTTCGAAAGGTGGTACGAGGCTGTCCGAGGTGGTCCGATGTGTACCGTATACGAAAACTTATTTTACGCTCGTCGGGAGATGAAAGCTGCGCACCACCATAGTGCAACGTAGGCAGCAGCATATGCTATCTAGCAGCTCGGCATCGTACACAATATTGACCAATTGGCGAGGCGCGAGCTTGAAGATCGATTAGAAATGTACTTGCCGAGCGTGCTATACCACATACTCGGTGTGGGCTGTGCAAAGACGAAAGTTAATAGTGCAGCAGCCCGTTCGCCTTTTGTTCAAGCCTCAACGGGGCTCCGCGTGGAAAGTATCGTAATCATATCGAGCCAGGACGTTGCCTGCTCTCTCATCTTTTTAACCTTATCTGCTCTAGACCTCAAGGCCCAAGGAAACCAATCATGGAATGATATGAATAAAGTCACCATCGTAGGCTCACATGAAAGAATTGACCCATTTGCACTGCACCAGACTCGCGCCTAAAATATTTTTTCCTTAGTGTAGGTAGTCCAAGACAAGGGTACTCAGCAGATTGCATCACTCGTTGGAGCCGGATCGCCAGGGAACATGGCCTCGAACCTTTTTTTTTTCTTGTCCGTCGGGCTCTTATCAAATGTTCGCGCGGTGCCTGCCAAGCCGCGCAAGAAGAGAATGCGAAAAAGCCGGACTCCCGTGGCTCCCGGCCATTCCATTGGGAATCTCAAGCCCAGAATGCACAGCTGAGCGGCTGGAACGGGCGCTACCACGCTACCGATACAGGGCTACACGCACAGGAAAGAGGCTGAGGAACGAAGGAAACGACAACACCTAATCTATCGTTTTTCTTAGTGTGCGCTGCGTGCGTCACCCCCCAGAACCCCACCACCCGCATTACATCATATCCTGGGATTGGGCACAGGTAGTATCAGCAATGGGTAATAACGGAAATGGTCTGAGAGGATCCCCAGGGTCTCCTCCTCTGGGTGCAATGTGCATCACACACCTCGCTCTCGGCAATTTCACCGGATGATCACCGAAGCTGACGAGCCTGCATACATCATAGGTAGGTCCAGACTGCCAAAGAACCCTTGGAAATTCATGACCATCCACCCTGGCAGAGCGGGCATCTGCGTCCATTTTCTTCAATTCTCGTAAACTACAAGACACAAAACCATACGACGATCCGGTGTTCATCCTCGCTCGTGACTCTTCTGACTCTTCTCTCTCACTTACACCCATTTCGAATATCAAGTGACACTTGTCTGCCCTCTCGCCAGATCAAAGTGAACATATACCAAGCCAACCATTGAGCTCGGCACTCTCGGATCTTAATCCAACTTATATAATCAACTTGTGCCAACAACAACTACATTAACCAAACCACTTACACACCATGACTACAATGACGGAAAGGCCATTGGAGCAGATCCGAAGGGAGACCAAGCTCGCCCAGAGGACACCACACCTCCGCAAGAAGAACATCACGCCGACAGACCAGATCGACTCGCTGGACAACATCACGGGCTTTGCCTACCACCACGACGGACCCTACGACGCGACCCTGGCCTCGCGGAATAGAATTCCCAAGTACGCCCCCGTCGAAGCCGTCAAGGAGAGCAACATGGAGGCCCTCAAGGCCACCCCGATCGAGCACATCCAGGACTCGCTGCGCAAGAAGGTGCCCCTCTCCGGCACCGCCGTCATCCCTCCCGGTGAGGAGGACTTTGCCGGCCGCAGAATGGACTATGAGGAGGGTGCCGACCTGATGAGGGAGGAGGAAGCTGGCGGTGGTCCTTACCGTAGGTGGAAGGACTACGACTACGTAAGTTTTGTCTCCTTTCGAACATGAATCAAGACGAGGAATTATGGCTGCTAACACACATTATAGAAATACTCCCCCGAAGACCTCAAGGGCAAGGGAGAGGAAGGTTTCCGCATGGACCGCCGCGCCAAGGCTAACCCACGCTCGGAAGGCCTCGAGGGCACCGGCGTCTACGAGATGCAGCCGGGCGGCCGTGCCAGAGGCTCTTCGTCTTCGTCTCCCAAGGGCCCCGAGAACTACACCATGGTGCGCCAGCGCAGCTACAGCTCCGGAGCCGGCCCGTCGTCGCCGAGGGCCTCGGGCTCGGGTGTCGACCGGAACAACACCAGCGGCAAGCGCCTGTCGATCGGCGGCATCAAGAGGCGCATCGGCAGCTTGCGGAGGAAGTCAAACGACAGCGACTACGTCTAGATCAGACCACTGGATCGGAAATTTTGACATGTCATATTCCTCATGATATCCGCCAACACAGGGTATAGACATGGCTACAGGGGAAATGATTGTGTATAACTATCATTTATAGAAGGCGTTCCGGGACTGCGCGGGCCAGCGTAGCGATATTGGGCCATGATTATATTTTCATTCACGTTTTGGGGCTTCTAAGAATGCCAACATAGCTACGACTATAAAGGAAAATACCAACTGTCTTACTACAACACCTGCCTTACTGCCTTTGCATTTTTTACTGGTCTTTGCCCTGCAACGAACCCGGAACGTGAGATACTGATTACCAAGTGGGCGCATCTCGGAAGTCACAAGTTTTGAACGGGCTGATAAGCCAACACAAACCTGCGGCCGCAATGGCAGGAAATCAAATTGCAAGCCAAAAAACCGGACTGCATGTGAATATGCGCCTTTTCACACCAAGCGCGACACTACTAGGTTACCTGCTCCCAGCCAAAGAAACCGGGTCGACTTGGAAGGGCCGCCTTCCGTCTCTCGGGTCCGTCGGAAAGGCCTCGAACATTGATTGCCCTGGCGGGACGCGGACTTGCTTTGTCGAATGTCTATAGAGCAAGCACGGATATGACGGCTCTCGAGTATAACAACTTTACATGTGATGATCTACATGTTTCAGGTTTCAGCCTCGATATAGTGCCGTTGTTAGAATTTATAGACATACGTGTACGGGATCAGGTTTTTATTGCAGTTCGACAAGATTATTTTCTATTAGAATCAAGTTATTTCTACTGTAGTTCGACAACAAGACTATCTGTCAAAAGTATCACGTAACTGTAGTCGCCAGGAGTTTAAACATCACACTTCATTTCGTAGTATACACGACTAAGGATATTGAAGATAAAAATAAATTGTTGCCAAAGTAGAACTCAGGGGAATCCAGAACTCCTCCCCGCTCAAACCCAAACGCTTGTTGCCCAGCCCAGCCAATACTTCCATTGAATGATGATATGAGTCCCCCCTTTTTTGCGCGTCGCTGAACACCCAACCAGGCCAGGACCACTCGTTCTATACGCCAAAATTTGAATGGCTGCTTGGATGCTGGTATCTTTCGTATTAGACATTATCACCATTCGTGTCTCGTAAATTGAAGAGTTTAGAAACTCTATGCGACGACTTCGGTCCGGCCACGGCGGTGCTCGCCGTTAAGGGCATCGTCGCTGTCCAAGTCCGAGCCGAGCTGCTCATCCTCGTCGTAGTCCTGACCCTTGTGCTCTCCGGCTGCCACCCAGGAGTCGCGGTCGTTGAGAGGAGCGTCTTGGCCAGACAAGTCCAAACCCTCAGAGCGAGCCTTGATGTTGTTACGGCGCCTCGTTGACAGAGTGCGGGCACGAGTCGACAGCTTCGAGGAAACGGCGGCATTGTTGGTGACCCAGTTCGTCAGCGAATCCTCGCAGTCCTGAATGATAGCCTTGCTAGCCTCGTATCCGTCGTAGGCTGCGCGGGTCTCGCCGGGGGTGACTGGGGTATCGTCGATAAGTTCCAAGAGATGCTTTCCATAGCCGGCAATGATGGCAACCTTTTCGCAGTGCTCGCGCAGAGCATCGAACTGGTATGTGTAGGCAGCCTTGACCTTCTCGCGCGTGATGTTGGACAACTGGGCCTCGGCGACCAGCGATTCGGCTTCGGCACGGACAAGCTCTTGCTCGAGCACAACGATCTTTGGCGAGTTGGGCTCCTTGTACTTGAGCTGGGCAATCTGGTCGGTGATCTTCTGCTTGCCTAGAAACGAAATTGAGTCAGCACGAATCGTCGTACACGGTCGAAGTGGATAACCTACGGTCTCTGCTGGGCTGGACTGATGCCTCAATGTTTCTGATGCTCTTCATGGTGACACGGTACTGGTCGTAGCGGTCGATGTACTGATCCTCCAGCTCGCCGATCTCGTACAGAAGAACACCAAGTTTGTCGGTGACGTCGGAAACATCCTCGTCGCCAGCCTCTCCCCAGATGGATAATTGTTGCTGAAAGACCGTTAGTATGATTATACAAGGTACGTCGTGCAGTCGAGGATACATACAGCGACTTCCATGCGCTCTCGTGCCACCTGTTCCAGACTGCGCATCACGTTCTTCTCCATCTTAACGAGCTGGGTGAGCTTCTTGGCCAGGTCAGGGCCGAAGGCGCCGGCTGCTTTGCCGCGGATCGCATGGCCTGCGAGGCTGTAAGTTAGCATATAAGGCGGTTCAGGGGCGGAATGTGGAATGCGATCGTACCGAAAGGACTCTTGCCGAACAGGCGACCGGACTTGGTGCTCGAAGTCGGGGGAGGAGGGCTCTGGGAGCATCTAGGTCAGCGACTGGACTGCAGACGAATAGTTCGATAGTAGTAAAGACCCGTACCTGAATCTGCGAGGCGGTTGGCGCCCTGGTCTGGCGCATAGAGTATGTGCGATGCATGTTGGCGGTGGGTTAAGGTGGGGGGTATCGTTGAATATTGTTCAGTGGTCTGTCGAGTTGCTGTGGACTGAATTATGATTCAGGGTAGGGTGCATCAAAGAATAAAAGTTGTCAACAGAGGGGATTCGCGGGGCTGAGGACTAGTTATATAGAATTTTTGGCTGGGAGACCAAGGTACCTAAGGATGCGTTTCCGGTGAAGGTCGAAGCCGAAACGCCAATGGTGTTTGGACCTCTGTCTCTCCATCACTCGACTCTTGTCTGGCGTAATCACTGTATGTACCTACCGACACATGCGGGATAGTCGGGGGGAAACATACCTGAGCAGTGTGGCGTTCGCTCGTTACTCCTACGTCATCACTCATGCAGTTAGGGACTAGCGCTGGAGCGGTGCGCTGAAGGAGCCTAGGCCCTAGGGAGCCCAATCTCTTGCCAATCCGGTGCGAAAACCAAGTGGGCAGTGAACCTTTCTGGGGGCCGTCGCCCGTTCCTGAAATTGTCAATTGGCACAGATGGCATCACCAGAAACGGCACCGATCACCATAATGGACTAGGTTGGGGGTGGAATAGGTAGAGATGTTCGGCACATTCGAACGCCCTGTCATGGCACTTTGGCAATCTGAGTTTGGAAATGCCCATGCCGCATCGCACACCTACGTCCGTCTGTTTGGGACCCTGCCTGAAGCCTTGCTGCTTTTAAGTTGTCAATCAGCAAGTCCCCGAGATTGACTCTGGTCTGGCATGAACTCTGCTCTTCCTCCCGAATGGACGAATGAGCATGTTATAAAGAGTGTCAGATGCGTCTAGGATTCTATTATTATGTGATATACTCGAAAGGCTATCGATATGACTATAAGTCTTAGCCCAATGCCCATCTCTGGAGGACACTTGAAGATTTCCAGATTACCTGTTTGTTTGTATCTAGACACCACGTTTCACACTTCTCGAAGCTTTTCAAACAATCCGGGATTCAAACATGGATTATAAGATCTAACATCATGCTGGACTCTGGAGACTTCAAGGTGGAGCCGACACGAATGTAACATCAAGGGTTTTTTATATTAACATCAAAGACCCATCCATCGCTACCTAACTGCCAGAGCATATAAATATATATATTCCGGGATAAAATTCAACTACCGATCGTTCAAAGTCTGGTAGCGAGCAGAAGTGCTCAGTATGGGCTTGGTAATCGCTGGACAAAAGAGCTCATCGAGCTGGTCACTTGATACAGCCTCACCAAATGGCCAGGGCTCGCAGCGCCTACCTTTCATATCAGCACAACAACTAAGGTTGTTTGGTGATTGGCTTCAAGCTATTCCAGGCACCGCGACGCGGCTTCAAGATCGACTGCAACGGATCTGTCTACCAGTCAATACTAAAAGCGGCGGCATTCATATTATGGCCGATCTGTTTGTTGACTGGGGCCAGAGGAGACGTGGACCCGTAAACAAAGTCGGCAAGTCGGGATGCAGAAGCGGGCTCGGCGGGCTCGAGAAACACTATTGCCGCCTAGGTACTCTGCGATCCGCTGGGCAACCGATCATGGCCAAGCAATTTCATCGGTATTTGCGAAAGGGGGCTGCTTCTACTGGCAGATCTACCACTCTCGCTTTAACCTGTCTGGGTCTGGCACAGAGCGCAAAGGACATTACGTGGTGGCCGCTCCAATTGTCTCGGTTCAGCTGTTTGATACAGAGGGAGATCCAAAGCAATATGCGACGTCATCGAGCAAGTGAAGATGATGTACGTATATCAAAGCCCTCTCCCTATGTTCTGTCTTTGGAGCTTTCCTGATGCAGAATTGGGTGTTTGTTGGTAGGTATCAATTCAAGCACCTGGCTCGTAGAACATATCCCGGGCTACCATTTGTATCATGCTGCATGGTTGTCCTGTCAAGAGACCAACCCATATTTCGGGGGCCACCTTTTTACCTTGAGAGAGATCGGAAGTCGATCACCAAACCTGGGGAGCGGAGCTTGATTTGCGGACATGAATGCATGCATGGGCGGGCTGCGAGTAACAAGCCTTGACCTCAATCGCGTAACCGTCACAAAACGCACCGCCACGGTGGCTCCTGCCTTGTGGCACATGTGTTAGTGGGTCGGGTCGATTAGTGCAACACCATTCTCACAATGCACCTTCCATCCTATCATGAAGCGGCATTCTAGAAATATTTGATTTCGCGTCGCATACATCCATTTGATGGGTGTGCCCCTCGAATTACTTGCCTGGTATCTCTAATAACTTTCGACTTGAATGACATCGACCCTGCGAAGAGATTCGATATGATTGAGGAGCGCAAAATCGCTCGAGGCACGTGAAGGTGGTTTCAAACCTCCAGTCTCTTGAGCCTTCCACTCTTGTTACATCGTCGCGGTGTAGAGCTGGGATATTTGTCCCACACATTCACGTCCTGGAACACGCCTCAATTCCGATCCATGAGATTCATCTTTGTTTTTCTAGATACCCGGAAGGTCGGAAAATTGTTCTTGGCTACGTTTACAATGTTTGGCTATTTGCAGCTGCTGCAACCAGTCTGGTAGTCCTGCATCCAGCTTCTTTCATGCACCCTCAGCCGCTGTGACGATGGATCGCTCGGGTAGGACAGTGGAAGACTCCATCGACTTGACCGGCTTCACGTCGGACGAGTCTGATGGGGTTCTTGCAAGTCCGCGAAGGCCAACCCGGCCAAATCAATCAAGCCCACCACGTCGGCAATTCTCACTCACGCACTTGCCCATCAGTCCCCCAGCTTTGGGGCGACCGTCCTCATCAGGGCGGCCGTCCCTTACGGCCGGAGAACATGTCATACGTCCTCAGAACTCTGCCGCCGCCGCAACCTCTAGGCCTTATGTTTGGCGAAATCAATATGCTTCCCAGGAGCCCGGCAATCAGCACGTGCCGCCAAGGATGGAATGGACGACGGACAAAATAGAAGAGTCGTTGCGCGCACTCTCCGGCGATGTTGGCATACAAAATGCGAGGCAGACATATCGTCTCCTCCTCTCCGCTTGGAAGGCAGCGCCCACCAAGACATCCCACGTCTCCAAGAAGAATTGGTTTGCCGACATGAAACCGATGTCTCCTGTCGAACCCGGCAACGACACTCTCAAGATGAAACTCAAGGCAAGTCTAGATTCACCCTTCCTGACGAAAACAGTCACTAATTGTACGCAGCAAGTGAGCCCAGGTCGAGGTAGCAAGCAAGAAAAGCGTGAACACTACCAAGTCCAAAGCATCACAACGGATAAAGAGGCAGTCATGAAATATGATTTCCACCACGTTCATATCTCCAAGAACATCCTGTCCCCGAATACGATGCTTGGTTTCGTTCCTCATCTACGCGATTTGCAAGACCATGAGGAACCCAAGTACAGACACTGGCTTAAGGAGCTGGAAAGTATGGACAAGATTTCCGGGTTTTCCACGCTGAGTAGAGAAGACAAGGTGAGGCAAACTCTTCAGAAGGAACGAGCATCGGCTTTGCTGCCCCATCTGGATACCTGGCTAAAGAAACTCTCAATCGATGGGTGCTCAAAATCCGCGCTGGTTCAACATATGGCGAGTCAAACCGATGCTGTGACACCGCAGCAAAAGTCCAGTATCCTTCAATCCTATGGAGATGGCAGTGATTCCCGGCTTTCCAAGGTAGCAGCCTCGTTCACAGAAGCATTCGATCGAGTTTTCAACGACGAGGAACGGGAAGAGGAAGCTGTGTCGCTCCGGGATGTCCTCCTTTTGGACGAGTCCGTGGACTCCGTCATCGACCCGAAGAAAAACCTCAAGGACACGCCGAGCCAGGTCAAACATAGCGAAGAAGGCATGACTGTAGAGTCCTTTCTCGAGATCTACTCCCTCCTTGGCTGCATGATCTGCTCCAGCCACTCATGCGAGCATGGAGAATACGGTGCCAAGAACGAGCGCCAGCGATTCTCCCTAGACGTTGATGGTTTTGCGCAGCTTATTCACCAGAAGTCTATCGCATCTGCTCGAGGCACTCGAGAGCCATCATCGACAAGCTGTGGCCAAGATTGTTATCTGAATCAGTATTGGGAGCCCCGCGACGAGCCTTGGAGTGATAAGGAGAGCATCATGCTGCTGAAGACAGCTGTTGCCTTGCTTGGGGATACTGGTGTACCGATCCCATGCTTAGCATCCGAGTTCATCGGAAGGCCCTGCTGGGATGTGAATGTACAACTTCAATTCTTAGACCTACAATTGCCCAGCGACCTGCCGGCCCCTTTGAAGAGGCCCAAGCCAGTGCCTTGGTACGACCGTCACAAGAAGATGTTGATTGGCGACTGGGAAGAGCAGACGATCACACACGAGCATCAGAAAAAGGATCACTTGTATCCTTGTAGCCACGATGGACCTTGCACAAAAGAGACCTGCGACTGTGCTAGGAATGACCTCTTGTGCGAGCGCTTCTGTCAGTGTACAGCAGAGACATGTGTCATCAAATTTACTGGGTGCGCCTGCCACTCGCTTGGCAGAACCTGTCTGCCTCGAAGCAAAGGAGAGAAGCCCTGCATATGTGTGCAGCTCAATCGAGAGTGTGATCCGGCTCTGTGCAAAGGCTGCGGAGCGATCGAGCGTGCAGACCCAAGAAATGCAGACGATGATTATCTGCACTCGCATGGCTGTCAAAATTGCGCGCTGCAGCGCGGTAAGTCCAAGTCCCTCATGGTTGGAAAATCAACCATCGAGGGTTGTGGATATGGGCTTTTTACAACCGAAGACGTTCAGCAAGGAGATTTCGTCGTCGAGTATGTGGGTGAGCTCATCTCCCAAGATGAAGGAGTACGTCGTGAAGCACGGCGTGGCGATCCCTTCGACAATGGGCCCAAGTCGTCGTATCTCTTCACTCTTCTTGACAAGGAAGGTATATGGGTTGACGCTGCCATCTACGGGAATCTGAGCAGGTTCATCAACCACCAAGAGAACGACGAAGAAGGCGGGGGACCCAACATCATGCCGCAGATTGTCTACTCTGGCGGCGAGTACCGTATCAAGTTCACCGCTTCTCGAGAAATCAGGGCCGGCGACGAGCTCTTCTTCGACTATGGTAAGGAGTTTCCCAACCTCACCAAGAAAATGCTAGACGAGAAGAACGCCGAAGAGGTAAACAAGCGAAGGTCACATTCCGAGGAAGTGGCCCAAGAACCCACAGCGACTACTTCCGAACCGGCTCCAAAATCTGGGCGTAAAAGGCGAGGCAGACCTAGAAAGACACCTCGAGACGCATACAGGGAAGAAGCCGCCGAGGCCAGCGATACCAGTAGTACCGACCTGATCAGTCGAAGGCGCGTCAAGAAACGGCCCGCTAGATACGACGATTGAAGACAGCGCACTCTTGACTACGACCAGGATAGGGCTTCTACAGTAAATATATATGAATAGTGAGAACGAAAAGTCGTTTTCAATTGCCATTAAATCAAGTGGTATAAAGGAAATATCGACATGACGGGGGAACTTTCGATGTGGCGCAGCGCGATGACCGCGTCTGGTCCCTGCATCAAACCAAATCATTCCAGCCAATCCCGTTGGCATTTGAGTGTCAGATGGGCTACTATTACCCCGTCGAGGCTCCCGCCAGCCAAGGAGTTCGCCGGCCGGCGATAAAACAAGGGATTATAATGAAGGAAGCAAGTATTCTTGACAATGCTGCTCTCATTCTCATTTTTATTTTGTGTTGTTTCTGCTTCTTTGACATTCATGGTTGTCCGGCTGTGAGAAATAATACAAGCGACGATTATTGCCCAAGCTCCGAATTTGTTTGAAACAATCTCGAGCGCTTGCGAAAAGGATGTCACATCCTCAACATCGCACAGCGGCAGAATGGGAAAAATACAGAGCTGAGATCGAAAGGCTCTACGTACAAGAGAACCGCACATTGCAATGTGTCATGGATCTGATGAGCCAGAGTGGCTTCACAGCAACGTAAGGATTCATTCTCCGTCATCCTGTCGTCAATCCTTCCTCTGTTCGTCTGTTCAGAACTACTCTCAAAAGCTTTTTGGACTCGCCTTTCATAAGCTGTTTATATACTTCCCAGCGCCGATATCGTAGGACCAATGCGATTAAGCACAGCATCCTCCAATATGAACCAAGTGCACTGAACTGACATCGGCTTCTTCTCAACGGGCTAGGACCAAGATGTACAAAACCCAACTCAAGCGATGGAAGCTGTTCAAAAACAACCGGGTGGCTGATGTGGCTGCAATTCTGCGCTCTCAATGCCGCCGCACTGCTGTACGGAACGGCCGCCGAGTCGACACGCACACTTATCTCCGGCGCAAAGGCGTCAGTGCTGATGAAATACTGCGGCTGGCCCCAGCGGACGTGTTGGCGAGGCCACCGTCGCCCATGCAAGGCGTCCTTCTGGGTCTGGCGGCCACTCCAGGAGGACTGGGCACCAAAGAGATCGTGGGCGGCTGGCTCCTCCGGGAGTGCGAGCGGCTCGAGGAGCAGATGGCCATGGCCATGGTCATTGATTCCGGCATCGAGTGCGAGCCGGTTGAGAAGGACAGGCCGCTGCTCATCTACTGCGAGAGCACAGCCAGCAAGCTCGCGGCTGAGTATTATGATGCAATATGGTGAGTGTCTTTCTCCTTACCTTTGT
The DNA here is from genome assembly GCA_022432395.1 of Pestalotiopsis sp. NC0098. NCBI lineage: Eukaryota > Fungi > Ascomycota > Sordariomycetes > Amphisphaeriales > Sporocadaceae > Pestalotiopsis > Pestalotiopsis sp. NC0098. Next base: position 4,769,930 of record JAJKLJ010000003.1, on the reverse strand, counting down.
CTCTTTTTTTTCATCTTTTCTTCTCCTTTTCTTTTACCCCCAAGTCCGTGTGTAAGAAACAAAAGCATTGAATATGGCTGACCAAGGATCAAAAATTCATCAGGCTCCTCCAAAAATCGCAACGCGACCAGGGATGGGCCCTCGCCAACGCGGTCTTTGAGCGACTGCACACAATGTTGGACGAATCCGAGCATCTCCTCTATCCGGTGTTGAACCTGCTCATGATCATTCTCGCCCTGCCGCCAGGCGCCGATACTGCGGCCGCCACGGCCATGGCCGACATACACCGCGCATTATGGGACTACCTTTCCTCATACGCGCGGATTCGATTTGGGGCGGACCACGCCGTCCACCATGTACTCGGGCAGCTGAGCGAGCTGTTCTCACAGCAGAAACAGCCCGACTACAATACGAGAGTCGACGGCGACGGAGATGACCGGTACGACCTGTTATACAGCATTGTGTCGGATGTCGTGGATGCTCTCGGTGCCAAAAAGGACGAGTCCGGCAAGCAGACCATGTATTACGATATCGTCAGCCTGTGGTATGCCGAGACACTTCAGTAAGTACACCAACACGCATGTATTCTGCTCCGTTGGGTTGGGGGTGTATTCCAGAAAGTCGCGGTCTGGATAATACCAGACCCCGGGACCAAAGCATCACCGCCCCCCTCAGCAAACGTACGCCGCGATAAGAAAAGGGAAAGTGCTAATACTCTTGCGCGTCATTCAGAAGCCACCGAGGCCACCGGAAGCACGGGTACCGACCACGACTGCACCTAGGCGAAGACGAGATGCTCACACTCCTCGAAGCCGGAAGAGCTGCCGGGGCCGGGACAGGACCCGGCGCCGCGTCATTGTCGTCGTCATCGTCATTTCCCGGGCGTCGGCAGCAGCAGCAGCACGGACATCCGGCCCACGTGATGGACCCGGACACAGAGAATCTAGACTTGGGCCTCGTCAATGATCCAGACCTACCCGACCTGGACCTGGACCTCGCCGCCGTCCAGTCGTACCTCCTGCTCGACCTCGGCTGGCAGACGTCGTGGCGCGACCCCGCGGTCCGCGACTCGTGCGCCGTTCTGCTTCATGCCAAGCGGCGCGCCGGCGCACCGCCCGACGAGACCGAGGTCAACTGCCTGACGGCCATGGCGCTGTACGAGTGGGCGCAGTGCGTCGCATCATCCCCGTGCACGTCTCCCGGTCTCGCCCAGCAGCAGCAGCAGCACCACGCCGCGTGGCTCCTCTCCGAGGCCGTCTCGCTCGACTGGGACCTCTCGGGCGCCAGCATCTACAACTTTGAGGGCCTGCTGCTCCTCCAGGAGTGGTGCGCCGACGCCGGGGACTGGGCCGGCCTCGAGGCTGTCCGCCGCCGGAGCCGGGAGTGTCTCGACATCCTGTTCGGCGAGTGGGGCGTATGAGCAGTCGAGGTCGAGCATATGAGCTCAGGCAAAGCCTGGAGTTTTGTCGGTTTGCCGAGTCGTGGTATCGTCGTGGCGAGAGATGGCAATATAATGTTTGATTCCTTCCCCATCACATTAATAAGCTGCGTGTATTGGGCAACGGCGTTCCGGCAGATACAGCCTCTGGGTATGATACATGTGTTGGGCTAAGCTTTTACGAATTATGCGGAGCGATGTAGATCTATTTGATGTAGATTTTCGGCTTGATCGTCTTCCATCACCTCTTCACATCACCAGTTGATGCTCTTTAGCAATATCGTCATTTTTGCAGCACAATCTTTGATTTTTCACTATAAGTTTGTTTAGCAAATTGGAAAGCCAAGCAGTGAATCGCATTCTATTTTCATGCCACGACATGGCCTACGTGGCTCAAGATGACTCCCGGATCTCTGCGAATTGCACGCTCCAAAAAACAACTTGACAAATAAAACAAAACAATAGAGCTCTGGAATACGCATGATTCCGAGTGGCATCGCTGAACGCCCCAAATGAAAATAATGTTCCCATCGGAACATGTCAGCTTCACACGACGATGTCTGAAGCATCGGTGTTTCTCCCTCCCTATGCGAGGCCTCCGTGGCCGGATATCTTGCGAGAAAATGCAAAATGAGAGTCGTGAAATTCGTGCCGTTTTATACATCTATAGTTGCGCCCGTTTGCGTTTTCCTTTTTTCTTTCGAAAGTTTCCCGTCCTTGATGCCTAATTAATCAATGGTCATTCTGGTCGGGAGGGCGGACTGCTTCACGTCATTCATGGAGTAGGACACCTGGTCCTTGTCCATGTCGCGTCGGGGGCTGCTCTGGAGATGCTGCTTCAGGCCGGCGCCGAAGTTCATCGTGCAAACCATGCAGTTTACAATGGTGATGACGATGAGGATGATGGTAATGACAGCAAACGCCGTCATCGACTTCTTTACTGGTGCGTAGTACGGTCCCTTGACCGGATCGTAGATTCGCGACAGCTTGAAGATGAAGTAGGCGAGGGCACCGAGATAGAGGATCATGATGCAGACCATGCCCCATTTCCATTCCCTTCGAGTAAACCACGCGGCGCAGAGGAGGATGGCGATGGTGACGGGAATAGCGGCGCACGTCAGGCCAAACTCGGCTTCGGTCGATCCACCCTTTGCTCCTTTGCTTCCACCGGCAACAACGACCAGAAATTGAATGGTGAAACCGATGAAGAAGAAGAAATCAAACTTCAAAAGAGCGATGTAGATCTGCAGAGTATATTAGTGATACTGCTGGGTTTTTGTCAATAAGAATAATATTGGTACATACCTGGTAGTGGAGGAATCGCTTCTTCATGCGATAGTCGGCTCCGATATGCTTGAGGATATCCCAGGCAAACTCCTGGTAGAGCTTCCAAGCGACGAAGCTGTAGCAGATGGTGCCGACACCAATGACGCAGGGGATGGCGATGAGAATGCCCTGCACGTCATTCCAGACGGTCAAGTCTTGAACGGCATTCTGGGTGATCAAGATATCAACAGCCTCGCGGATTTGATCGACCTGGATGGATGTATAGACCATCAAAGCAAGGTTTGCGATACAAATACCAATGACTTGAATTGTGTTCTTGACACGGAGCGCATCCCAGACCAGAACAAGCTCGTACAGGAAACCGAAGATGAAGAGTGCGAGGAAAGTCGGGATCGTCTTGAGCTGCGACTGGACCTTCTCGTCCGAGTTGTAAGGCGACTGGTCGGTGTCCTTTAAACTCTCATTGAACTTGGCGAAGACATATCTGGGATTGAGGTCAGTTGCGATTCTCGTCCAGGTGAGCGCGAAATGATAGAGTGAATGCCTACCCTTCGAAAGCAATGCACAGGATGAGCTGGACGACGGCGACGAGAAAGTATGCACGCGACCACTTCTTCTTGAAGAGCTCGGCGGTGCTCCTGGCCAAGCTGGCGGCACCCTGCTTGGAAGACATGTGTGGCGGAAATGACTCGACGTATTGGGGTTGTCGCGGCTGGTGGTGGTGTTGTTGATGTTGCGCCTGTTCCTCGAACTGGGGGTATTGGGCGTAGGTGGTTTGTTGTTCGTTGAAGCCAGGATCGCCTTCGAGCAGGGACCGGCGCGAGTCTTGCTTGAAAGCCAGGGCGGGCAGCTGTGATACGGGACTCCTCGGAAGACAGAGGAGTCGCGACTAGGTGGTATTTTTTTTTCAGGTAGGAGAGAAGGCGGTTGGCCGGGCCCTTTTTGATTGAAGGCGCTTTTGGGGGGTCTCTAGGAGGTCCTTGGGGGGGTCGCCGAGCCAAAATAAGTCTGCCTTTTGCTGGGATGTCTCACTTAAACGGGAGTGGCGCTTATGCCCAGGTGGTCTTGGCAGAGGACCAGGCAATCAATTAAACGAACGGCAACAGCGCGCGTGCGCCCCGGGGCTTCGCCGTAGAAAACGGCCTGGTTGTGGGGTTGGGGGAGAGGAGATTATTGAGGTTGGCGATGAGAACTTTGACGATGCGGAAGGTGAAAACAAAAACAGAGTCAAAGAATGCTGGCTGCCTATATCTAGCGGGATCAAAAAGGTTAACACACACGAAAGTTCAATCGGCTGCTTGATAGCTGATGGTTCGGCTGAAACAGGTCTGAGGGAGTTTGATCCGTGACGAGGGTGACGAGGGTGACGGGCGAGAGGGCCCAAGGGCAACCACCAGGACAGGTAGCGCAGCCAAGCAGCAAAGCGCAGCGCAGTGCAGCAGGGGTTTTAGCAGCAGGCACCTTGCAGAAGGATCGGCTTCTGTTTCTGGGCTAAGGCGGGCTGATGCTGACTGCGGTTGTCCTTCGGCTGATGATGATGATGGGGGGTTCGTGCTGCTTACGGGGGAGGCAAGCTATGCTGGGTGGTTGTTTTGTTCTGGTTCTAACCTTTTGGTTTTCTTAATACAAGTCGTATGACTTTTTGTCAACGAGAGACCAGGTAAACGGGTGTCGGAAAGCTTGTTGTGCAGAGGACAAAAAAGGCGAGTAATGATCGGTCCCCCTATGGTGGTCGCATGCCCGTGATGCGCGGACTGAATGGAATAGGATTGGATGGGATTGGCTTGGCTTGGCTCTGAATGCTGAATGATGCAATTGCTTGGTTGCCGAATATGATAGATGCTTTCTTTCCCCCCTCCAATTCCGAATGTCTGATTGACTGTCTGTCCGTCCGTTGGTCGGTCTCGCACAGCGGGCAAGGTTGTCGGGGCAGGAGTGAGTAGTGATAGGCCGTGATCTGATTCAAGAGCGAACAGGTTTGGCCGAGATGCAAAGTGATGATCAACGAGTGGATGGGCAGAGCGGACCCGCGAGGCAGCGCAGACGGCTTGGTTTTTAATACACAGAGGCAGAGGAGACCCGAGAATGGGAAGAAGTCAGTGAAAACGAGAATCCATCGATCTGGACTCTGGAAAAAGCCGTGCACACGTTTTCCATCTGCTTGGCTTGATTAAACTAATTGTATTTAGGGAGGGAGATGGGCTGTGCAGAAGGAAGTGTGCTGCGGACGCCTCGCCAGAGAACCCAGCAAAGCCCACCAACCCAGCAAGGTGCACTAGAAAACCCAGGCCGGGGTATAGGACAGGATGGGACCCGGGTCAAGTCTTGGGAAGGTCAAAGGTGCCCGCCGAATGGGGTTCCCCGTAGCAGTTACAGTGTGAGGAAATGCGCTGATGTAACCACAAGCCCCCCCTTCTCAACGGCGCACAGCATACATACATACGAGCCCGCCAAGCTTTGCTTAGTGGGTGTAATAATTCTGCCTTGTGTTTGCTTTGCTCTGCTTTGCAGCTCGGTTTCCTCCGTGTCTACACTGTTCTCCTGACAGTTTCAGCATGGGATGCCACAAGGCACTAACAACTAAGAAATGAACAGCCACGAATTTAGCTGGAGACAGAGTCCCACTCCACGATACATCCTTGCCCCGATTACCCGGACTTCTTTGCTGTTGTGAAATGGAAATGGAAATGGCAGTCAGTACGAAAGCAGATGCTGCCTCACTGCAATCAAGCAATACTTTATTTCTCCGATGGTGAGCTTCCAAGACGGAGTGTGCTTGGGTTGACCAGATACGTAGGGCGGCTGATTCCTTCTCCTGGACCCCTTCATATCTCAAGGTGCCCGGTAATACTAGCACTCCCGAAGCTCGTCTTACAGATCCCACTTGTATTATTGAAGGTTCAACTGACAGCCTCTGGCGGGAACAACAAGTCTGCAGGGTCTCTACGCTAGAAAGGACAAGTTTAGTACCACATGCGCGCCGTCTACCGTATGGGCAAACTTTCCGAAAGAGACGTTCGAGTGGTGGCTCTGCAGAGCCAGCAGTGGTACATACGGGAAACTCAATCTTCATTATTCAATGAACGAGCAGGTCAGGCGTTCCTCACACCTGTGGCCAGAACAGACCATTGCTTTTGAACTCGACGATCGTAGTCAAGGTCATGTCATTCCACAACAAGGCTCACTTGATACTCCTTAGCGGGTTCAGCCTACGACATTTGGATTATGCAGACCGAACCTTGACGATAACAGAAGCTGGGGTTTTCCGGTGGTTTTCTTCTTCTTCGTATAGACAGTATCAGTCCACGGCCCCGAGCTTCCTATTGTTATTGGTACATATGAGGGGACCCGGTGCCGAGAATGGAAAGACTGGGAGAGAAAATTTACAGCTGCCAGAGGGTTTCGTCGTTTCGAACATAGCATGTCGCCCAACGTTGGAACCCTGCTCGGCTGGAACCCCCCCCTTGGCCCATCTTACAGAGAAGCCGACGTTCGAGACGAATATGGGATCCCCCCTGCAGCATCTGACGGCAAGCACACACTCAAAGAAAAGGCATGGCAATAACAGCCGTTGTATGACCTACGTGTTAGCAGAGAGGCACAGCTCGGCATGCAACACCACCTACATGGCATATAATAGACGACGCCGCAGATGCTCAGCCACTATAGTGACAAGAACATGGGCAGACTCTGTTCAAAACTTGGCAACAAGAGCAACGTCAATGACCATTACTGGGCGAGGGAGGTAACTTTCAAGAACAACTGGTTCGGCACTCACGACCGACCACATGGAGTACATTTCATTGCCTTTATTGTAGTCGGCCGAATCAGTGTCTCGCTAATGAGTTTAGCAACCCCCGTGAAGCTCCGCAGAGACCAGGCAAATTTTTTGCTTCATTCTTCCATCGTCTTTATTTTTCGCATCCAGAGCAGCGAACAGATGGCGAGAAAGACAATTTCCGGGGAACGGCACTTGTTGCTTGGTAGCCCATCGTGGGGCCAATGGGAATTTATGGGGAACGCAATACGAAGAAGCCCCGAATGCAAGCAGAGTTCCGCCGCGACCCCCCAAGGCGACCAGACGACGTCTCGTTGGAGGGATTGCCGAAGATCCGACGATCTCTTTCCCAAAGGATGCCGCTCGAGAGCAGACAATCAGGCAATAGTCTGAGGCATACGAGCTCTGGTCCCCAAATTTAATGTCATTGCAGTATCATTGTAAGGTACGTGACTTGCGTGGAATGTCAAGCAAAAAAAAAAAAAAAAAAAAAAAAAAAGGCCGATCTATAAAAACCTGTTCCGAGAACTTCAGCCCAGAACGCAGCAGCCGATTTCCGATGCGAGGCATTCCGTTGCCGTCAGTTACCCGTCGGTAACGAGGTACGGTACGTAGGCTTGAGACACACATCCTATTGCCTGTGTCCCTCGCACGTGCTGCTGGCCCGTGGCTACAGATCGATTCATCGAGTACTTTTGGGTTCTGCCTTGTGTGCCGTGCGTATTGACTTGCTGCTCGAGGCACAGGCACACAGGTAGCCATTACTCACGCACTAGCTCACCGAAGACAAGAGCAGAAGCTATGGCATGACAACAGTGGTACTATCGTGACCAGTGAGGTGGAGTTTGCTGGTTTGATACACTAGAGCCTAGGCTTTCCCGAAATATAAACCCTTGGACACGTTCAGCTTCAATGTTGTTCCCTACATGACGGACAAATCGACTACATATACGCAAGTGCCCTCTGCCATATATACTGTACTGCTCAGGCTGGCATTTCCATGTTTGGTATAGGGACAAAAGATGAAAAGTACATACCTAGGCAGGAACAGGCCATTTCAACATTCACAGCTGGCGCGGATAGCCCGTTGGGCTTTTTCAGCACCTCGGCATACACGCATTGCAACATGGCATATAGGTTACCTAACGTATTGTGCTTTGTTATGCCTGAGGCCGAGACAACATTCGTGATCCCTCAAGATGCCAGGCTATCAGAGTTCTTCAAGACTGTACATAAGCACTAGGGACCAGTGGACCGCCGAAGACACCTTTGTGCCCAACAGAGAGATCTTGAAATTCATGTCTCGGCTCCAGAGCGTGGATGCGTCATCTATAAGCGAGATAATTAAAGATACCGAGTATCATCGGCCCCGTCGAATACTACTACTTCTTTCACGTCATACAAGCAGGATATGGACGACCATCTCCCGTGGATGATTCCCCATGGTAGATGAATGGAAGCACTTCTAATGCGGCTCTTAGAATCAGGGATGCTTGCCTCAATCTTCTTTTTGGTAACTACCTAGGTAGGTATGAAGACACGGAGCCAACAAGGCACCTACCAAACGTTCTATCTACTACCGAATTCATCCATTGCCATGTCATGTCAACCCTCTTCGCCCGATTCCCACTTTACGATAGCTGATGTAAATAAAATAATCGACCATCCAATTCCAGCGGCTGCAACTCTAATCCTTTCCCCGGCCTAGATCTTTCTATTCTTGCTGCCACTGCTGCAGATCCAAAAGAGGGCAGAGACTAAATTTAGAACTTTCCAGGGCCCCCGACCCGCCTTCTACCTTACCTTAGGCGCGGTAGCACCAACCATTGGCAGCCCTGGAAGAAGCCCAGCAGCTCATTCATTAGCCTGCCCAGCCGAGAAGGGAAAGGGAAGAAAAATAACAACCTGGAGCCAAGCCCAAGGCCCCCAAAAAAGCCGATCGCGCGGGCGCTGGAGCCGCATTGGAAACTTTTGGGTCACTCGGCGCGTGGCACTACGTCAATCCACACGCGCCGGGACACCATCGCGCAATCAATCAATCAATCAGATCAGATCAATCCAGCACTGTCAGCGACTCAACACCAGATACGTACCTACCCTGGGCTGGTAGCACATCGCAAGGGGAACAAGGGCAAAGCCAATTGTGGACGACGGCACTCGCTGCTCAGTATGATGGACCTCGACGACGACGATGTGCTGCGCACTCTCGCGGCCGGAGGGTCGATGGACTAGTGAGTCTGGAGACTGATACATGTTGTTGACCACTTGTCGATACTGACCGCATGGGAATAGCTCCGTTTGGCCAGCCTTGCTGCAGACCATCGTCTCGCGCATCGAAAAGGTATAGTCGCCCCTTGCGCATCTTGGATTCTTGCCAGCCCTTGTACTGACACGATGGCTTCAAGATCGCCCATGAAGAGTTCCCTATACCCAATCTCCCTCCGCGGGCGCCCGTCGTCATCCCGTCCTCGATACCTCGCCCACCTGCATCAGACTCGGACACGGAGAACTTCCTACCGCCGCTGCCATCATCACCCACAAATCCTCCGAGCACCACCTCTTCCCAGGATACGAACAAGGAAAACACACCCATCGCGCCCCGATCGCTTCCTCAAGTCACATCCGCCCCGGCTCCCAATGTGCCGGCCCCGGAGCCCCTGCCCCCGGGCACCCTCCCGGCCCAGATCCAAGATCTGCTCACCGAGATCACCCGCACGCTGACCGAGACGTTCCCTACATACCCACCTCACACCATCCAGCGCCTCGCCGAGCTGGTCCTCACGCCCAAGCGCCACTACAAATCGCTGCCAACGTACCTCCACGCAATGGACCGCGTTGTGCACGTCACATCCGGCCTGAATGTGTACCCACTCCCGCCGGCTATACCAGACATGTCGACATCGAGCGGCCTGCTCTCCAACGGCGTATCTGATGCCGCTGGGCCAAACCCTTTTGCCTCCCCCGGAAGCGACGAGGCCCTCGGCGGCGCACTCCTCACCCCGATCCCGTGGCTGCAGCCGCACGGCCCAGAGACAAACGCCCTCTCGCCACCAAACTCGGCCTCGTCTCATGGGGACTCGTCGACGGGGTCAGATCGCGCCAGTGGTGGAGGCGGTGCTCAGGACTCGACGCCCAACGAGTCGCCGGAGCTACGCACAGAGAGTACCGAGACCATCGATGGGCCCAACGGCATGGGCAGCATCGAGACGGTGACGGTGACGGTGAACGGAATGCCCAACATGGGAACCCGCGGGGTTGGTGTGACGCAAGGAGAATTACTGAGACAGGAACAACGCGCGGGTGTCGTGCCTGTTTCGCAACTGGCATCGCATCTCACATCCCACCACCACGCGGCAGCCGCCGCCGCTCAGCATCGTCCCTCGTCAGCCGCGACACCCGGCAGCAGCACGGCAGCGGCCGAGGACGCTGTCGAGAGTGGCGATGTAGTCGGGACGGTCCAAGGTGCCGACGAGGACGAGAAGCCTCACGCCCGTGGCCCGGACGAAATTGGAGCCGAGGATATGGGACCGCAGCCCGAGAATGCCAGTAACACAAATTACCATACCGGCGGGCCCAATAGCAGTCTGGAAATGCAGGGCATCGATGTCGAGGCCGCGGTGGGCCGAAAGGCGACCGAGTCGCACTCGTCTCCCGAGCCCAAGTCCTCAGCCGATCCCGCCACCAAAGAAGAGGCGGACGCAGGCGACAAAATGGAGGGTATCGAGCCCTCCAGGGCCAGATCGGCCACGCCCAAGCGAGAGGCCGAGGACGACCTCGAGGGCGAGCGTAAGAAGCTCAAGGAGGATTCGAGCGCGGCCTCCGCCGAAGACAAGGTGGTCAAGGACGACGAGGCGGCGCCCAAGACCGAGGAGGACGGGGACGCGCCAAGCGACGGTGCCGCCACCGCCACCGCCGCCGAGGATGTCAAGAAGGAGAGTCCGCCCAAGGACTAGTCGTCCCAGGCTCTCATCAAGGAGGAACCCAAGACGGAGGAGGATGGCGATGCGCAGTACGACGGTGCCGCTGTGTATATCAAGAAGGAGAGGTCACCCGAGGACTAGTAGTCCTAGAAGACGGAACCCGTCTCGTCCCCGATCCTCGACATCCTTGATTCATTCATCTTGGTACTTGGTGTGGCGTTGGCTCGGGCTCTCCGTCATTGGCTTGTCGCGTTGTGTTTTTAGTTTTGGAATGGCCTCACCTCGCCCAAAGGGAAAAGGGGGGAATAGGGGGAGACGAAGAAGAGAAGCGGACCCGGTACAGATAATAGGTGTTCAGAACGAACGAAATTTATTAGTGGTGTGTTCATTTGTATGATACCATAGCACAAACACAGGGCTGCGACGACGAAGCGAATCAATGCCAATATGATTTATTCCATGGTGCAGAATATATCAGGAGTGACTCGAGAACATATGATCATGCAGACTTGAATGAGAATACAACGTAAGATTGACACTCTTATAATCCCAAGCTAGAATGCAGCATATATTACGCACGGCTATGATCTATTTGAATGACCGTGGCATATCGACAAATTTAGCAACGCGAGTAGTTTCTCACTCGTACCAGTACCTGGTGAAAACAAGGCACCATCGATTCCCTTTGCTCCATACACCATGCCATTAAAGCCGATAACTGGGTTGGCGAAAATGTTTATTAGAATATCAAAACGCAGATTTACACGACCGCCACCAAACGTTCTCTCTATTCGTCAATGCGCAAGATGCTCTCGTTCTTGATGATACTCTTCTGGTTCAAATCGCGCTTCACCCGGTAAAAGGTGTCTGTAAAATCGGAGCAACGCATGTGCCGGAGAAACTCCTCGTCGTGCGTGATGATGATGAGCTGGAAGTTGCTCTGGCCCTTTCGCTTGTCGATGAGATCATGCAGAGAGCGGGCCAAGGCACCAATGTTGTCCGAGTCGAGATTGGTCGTTGGCTCGTCGAGGGCGATCAGGCCACAGTTGGTGCCGAAGGATTCAGCCAGAGCCAGGCGGATGATGATACAGGCGAGGACCTTTTGGCCTGCAGAGCAGCGACCGCGCATATCCATCTCCGTGTCGCCCTTGACCATGCATACGCGATAGTTGTATGCGCGGCGACTGGTGGACGAGTTTTCGCTTTCAGAACGAATCATGATGGTGTCAACATCGGTACCCTGGTAGACATCGCGCCATAATTCCTGCGCGATCGAGTTGATCTCGTCCATCTTCAGGGTATGATACTGCATGATGGCTGTGTCCAGAGCCGTGTTGTAATTCTGCAGGTCTTCCATGGCTGCCTTTGTGGTTTCAACGTGGATGAGGGCTTCACGGTATTTGTTCTGGGCGTCCTTATACTCCGTCTCGAAATCAGCACATAGCTCTGCGAGCTCCAAGTCCTTGGACTTGATCATGCCCAGCATACTGCCGTACTCGGCATTGTACTTGGCGCGCATAGTCTCAAGTATTCTTGATTCCTCCATGAGCCGGTCGTAATCTTCTGATGCGTTGCGGGACTTCAAACCACGGATTTCCTTCTTCAGGGAATCAATCAACCCAACATTCTTGCGATAATTCAAGTTATCACTGATGTTCTTCTTTCTGCGGCCACTGTCGCTGATCTCAGCTTTGAGCTTATTACTTCGCTCCGACAAATCGGATATGTCCTTTTCGATGCGCTGGACCGTTTGGTTCAGTCCCTGAATGGCACGCTCGTTTGTGGCGAGATTTGCAGGACCGCCGAGCTCCAGGTAGTCACGAATATCGTTGTCCATCATCTTCAGTTCGCTGACAGAGCCGGCCAGCTCATCCCGTTCTTCAGTTCTCTTCTTCTCCTTGTCACGACCTCTGTGGATGACGTCGTCACGGATTGACCGAGCCTTGGAAATCTGTGGCTCGATAGCAGCAAGATCGTCATCAGCCTTTTGAATGGTGGCTCTCTGGTGCGCTATGTCGTCACGAGTGGTCTGCAGCTGATTCTGGATATCCTTCTTTCGATCAAGCTGCTGCGCTGCGTTGCTGACCTTGTTCTGCAACTGTGCTTTCTCCAGCTCGAGCCGACTGACTGTGTCCCTCATCCGCTGTTTATCGCCCTGGTGCTTGTTGATCTTGTTCTTTGACGCCCTCATCTGTTCACTGCAGGTATCCTGCAGCTCTCGTATCTCGTCAGGGCTTCGTAGAACACCGCTCGATTGTTGCTGGGAAACAATTCTCTCTACTTGAGCTTCGGATTCAACAATGTCACGGTGAGTGTGCGAGATCTCCGAAACAGTCTTGCTCATGGTCTCGACGTCCTGTTTTTCTTCGGACTTTTCGCGAACGACATGGTCCTTCTCCTCCAGTGTGGCCACGAGGCTTTCCTCCTGCTCCTTCAGATCTTGAAACTCCTTGTCGAGCGCAGGCTTTTCCGCGCGTAGCTTCATGTAGCTCTCATACTGCGGCCGGACAAGACGAAGTTTGCCAAGATCGTTCTCCTTTGCAGCAAGGTCTTCTTGCGCTTCGACTTTCTTGCTGTCATCCATAGCCTCTAGAATCCTCTGTGTAAGTTTTGATTTTTCAGCTGGGGCTTGAAAAATGCGATCGCACATGAGACACTTGTTGCTCTTGTTCATGGTCTTCTGGCACTTGTTGTAGAAGTTCTTCATCTCATCAAACAGGGAGACCTCCTTCTCGAGATCAAGAATCAGTTCCTCCAGCGCTTCGATTTTCTGGGGCAGATCTTCGATCATGGCCGCTTCCTTGGGGAAAACATCCTTGAGCGCATTCTGGACGGCTTTCTTGCAGCTCTCCAATTCGTTCTCCCTCTTCTTGGTCTTGTCCTTGACACCAGACAAGGCATATTGGGCTTGCTTGTGGTCTTGCAGTGTGTCGTCACGCATGCGAGTTGCTTCCTGAAGCACCTTTGATTTCTTTTGCAGGACTTGCTGGAAGTCTCTTTCGATTGTACCCGACTCCCAAGTATCGCCGAGAAGGCCTGCGATCTTCTCGCTCCATGTGTTTTTCAGAGTATCGAGCTTTCGCTTCTTCTCGGCCAGCTCCTTGGTCCGTAGATCCAGCTGTGCCCGATCCTGCGCCAGACGTGTGCACTCCACCAGTTCACGCCCAAGCCTGTCGTTTTCTGCCTCGGTTTTGATCAAGTTGTCGCTTTCCTGCTGAATCTTTGTATCAATCCCCGATGCTTGAAACTCCGCAATGGCGTTCTGCAGCTTTTGGCCAATCTCGGCGAAAGAGGCGTCTAGAACGGCCTTGGAGCCTTCATCAACATCAATACCATTGAGCTGAGTCTGGATTGTGTTGCTCCTTCTCTCGAGGTCGCCGATTCTCTTTTTGGCAGAAACACGTTCTTGTGTCCGTGATGACTTTTGGCCTTCGAGATCGGTAATGACGGCCGTCTTCCTGTCTTGTTCTTCGGCGTTCTCCCTCTGCACAAGCTCGAGCTCTCGCTTCTTATCAGTGAGCATTTTCTGGATTCGCTCAACAAACTGCTTGACCTGTCTATCCTCCAGCTCGCCGTCGAAGCCACGGATACTGTGGGCTTGTGCGGCTTCATGGATCAAGTCGATGCGGGACTCGAGCTGACGCTCATATCTTGCCTTGTCAGATTCAAGCCTGCCTTGTTCTGACATCTTGATGTCGAGATTCCTGCGTGTTGCCTGGAGTTCTTTCTGGTGCCCGTTGTACTGCACGATGTTTTCTTTATGCTCCGTTTCGTATCTTGCGACCTTGGACTCGTACTGTGCAAGAGTCTCCTCGAGCCACGCGTCCGTCTCATCCAGCACGTCAATGTTTTGTCGGAGCTCGTCGACGTGTTCCTTGCGAGTCTGGAGCTGGTCCTCCTTGTTTCTGAGATCGTTGACGATATCGAGGAAGCTGTTTGCCTGCTCGTGCTTCTCCTTGGCTTCCTTGCCCAATTGGTCCATCTCTCGCTGTTTCTTGGCTGAGCTGTCCCTCAACTTGTCCATCTCAGCTTGAAGCTGGTTCATCTTCTTCTGGGCACGTTCGGCCTTGTCCTTGTTTGTCTTGCAGTGGGCCAATTCCGCCTTCCACTTGTTCAATTCTTCGCCCTTCTTCTTTCGGATCACCTTGAGGTTGTCTATGGCCTTTGTGTACTTCTGCGCCTCGAAGATCTCGTCGAAGCGTTTCTTGAGGGTGGCGGGCTCGCTCATGGGCCATAGAGACTCATCCTGATGGCAGAAGATGACGGATTCCAGAATAGCAGGTGCGACACCAAGGGTTTGGGGGACAAGTGTGTTTAAGTCGGCGTTCTTGGCAGTGACTGAACTACGTTCACCCATGCGCCGCGTTTCCATCGCCGTTTCCTTGGTCTTTACACTGCGTGTGGTCTTCTTGACGGTAAGCTGCAAGCTTCTCGTGACGACGTGGGAGGTGTTGGGGGGAGTCGAGAAGCGCAGTTTGACCTGAGCCAGAACATCGGCCTGGGCAAGGAGCTTCGGGTCGTGGATGAAGGCTCCGCCCTTGCTGTTGGGAGGGAGCTCGCCAGTGGTCGCATACTTGAGACACTCGATGATGGTCGTCTTGCCCGAACCATTGTATCCGACGATCAATGTGAGAGGAGAATGGAACTGCAGGGTCTGGGTTGAATGAGGGTCAAAAGACCGCACGCCCCTGATATTGAGCTTCTCGATCTTGGACATGGTGATGGCTTCAGCGGCGTATCGAAGAAGGGAAAGCGGAGCAGTACGGGTGCCTAGGTAGGTTAGATGATGCTGCTCATCTCCTCGCAGGGCCAAGTAATGCCAATAATTGTCACGGGCGAAGGATCATGCGGTATGCATGCTCTTTGTCGTGTATCTCGTCCAAGAATGTCGAGGTTGCGAGAAAGACACAATGCGGTTTCTCTTTTTCTTTTCTGGCTGGAGCCTGCAAACGCGTCTGGCTTAATGGATTTACTGCTGGGAGACGCGCCAGAAACTGGAGTTGGCTGCCCAGGCAGCAATACGTACCTACCTTACCTGTACAGAGTACCTACCTAGCAGAGACCTAAGTAAGGTAAGGGTAAAGACCCCGCGCCGCTGTTGGAATGCAGGGACCTTAAGCTTGGAAGACCGTGCGTCAAGGAAATCTGCTGCTTTCCTGAGGTCTATCCAATAATAATCGCCATATTTGACTTACAGGTCCAGATGACATAATGTAGCTTCAGAAGACTACCTGATAATCTTAGAAACTCACGAATCAGGCTGTGGTAGATACACTTTGGAGAGGTCTGCAATAGCTGTATAGGACAGGGACGCGATGAAAACTGGTGGGGGTTACATTAGCTCGCGCATCCATCTGGATCCAACCTTCACTCCAAATATAAATATACAGAGCACTGGCCTACTTAAATGGTTATACCGCATCTGTTTTTGAAACGTCAATCAGATATATCCATTTCTTATATTCTTTAGTATCTCATCAGTCTGGTTGTTTGGGTTCTGAAGTTATACGTGTTTCAAATGTCAATCCCCGAAGCTTCTATGACTTGAGGCTTGAGCCGCCCATTAAGATCCTCGTCAAGCACAAACTCACCTTTAAATACCAACCCCATCACGACTTATTATGTTTACGCCATGTCATACTCGCAATAAACGTGATCGATCACTGATCTCTTTGCCCTTTTCCTCTCCTTCTTGCTCTCTACTCTTCGGAAAAGGGGCCGGCAAAACAGACCTAGCCAAGCCAGAGCCTACCTACCTTACCACGTACATAGATAGTCAAAAAGTAGTGGTAAAGTAGTAAAGTAGGAAAAGCCTCCGTCGACTGGTGGCCACCTTATTGGCCCTTAAAAACGTGGAACGCTAGCAGTTATGCATCTGCCATGATCCATCCGCTCCGACAATTGGGGGACTTGATGCGCTGGTGAGCCAGCTGACACGGGAACCCCACGTTGCTTGAAGTTTTCAGGTCTGCTTGTACCTACCCTTAACCAAAGTATCGCGGGAATGTACACACCTTCAGCTGGACCGCCTGGGATCCCCTGCAACGGGGCCGACCACGAGACCTGGATGAATTGATGCCACAGCTCGGTACATTGTTGGTGATTCAGCTTGGAGGATAAAATGAAAGACGTGGTCAACATGAACAGTGATCAAATACGAACGCTGTATTGGTGTACTAGGTAATATAGAGGTGGGTGCTCATTAACTTGTATCCTTGGACGGTTGTGTTCTCCCCCTCTGCTGGACTCAGACACGGATAGATTGGTCTTCATGGACAGAGCAGCCTTCGTGATAATTCAAGTGTGATGCTGCGATCATACATCGTGCGCATTGGTAACACAGTGATCAAATACCTACCTACCTTTTCTAAGCTGGGTAACATGCCGTAACAGATGCCATGCCCCCGGAACAAACAAGGCTTCCCCAAAATCTACATCTACATACTCCACAAGGAGCGTGCCGCGAGTCTTGTTGGAACCACTATGGCGGTATGCTCGGGCCTACTACTGCCAACGCCCTGGTGCCTCGAATGGGGAAGCCGCCTCGTTTAAACCGTGCTACACTAGAGACTAGAGTGCAAGACTCGCGTTGCGAAACTAGGACGGCAGCAAGACTGAAGAAAAAAAGCCACCGCTCCTTTGGCATTGCGTCATTGGCTCCCAGGGGTCAATCTTCTGCAGGCGCAAGCTACGGCCGGAGTGGATATTTTTTTTCGCTTCCCAGTTGAATGACTTGGTCCCTGATTTTGCCTATCAGCGGGCTTTTAGCTTGCCGTTTTCGTGTCTGGCAAAGAGATTAGAACGATGACAATGATCGACCCTAAAGCTGGGGGAATCCCTCCCCCCTCTTAAAAATGATTACTGATGTCTACCGCGGAGGAAATACTCCTGTTGGGTCCCTATTGAGACCCTCAAAAAAAGCAGAGCCCAAGCCAAGTAATAATGTTGTAGAATCCCCCAGCAGCGGGTCGACTCGCTCACTCGCTGGGCCGAGGGGTCGTCACAAGCCGATTCTTTTTACTATCGAAATTCCAAAATCCCATCCCAGTTTTCCCTCCTCTCTTTTACCCGTCCTTCCTGCTTCTAGGCACATTTTTACTTTTCCCTTCTTTTCCCCCCCTGGTTGTACCTGGAAGATATATGCGACTTCACTTTTTCCCTTTCCTCCGGACCTCATCGCCGCGCTCGCGCGATCCTAACTACCCTCGCGGGTTTTTAGGAATACACCCACGCCAGCGTTATTAGTTCTCGGCAGCGCTCCCGACCCGACTTTTACCTGCCCATCTGCCGCCTGACGCACGCCGGCTCAAGTATCTGTACCCGGTCCTGAAGATCCGAGAGGGAGGAAGAGAGGGAAGAAAGAGATATTCGAAAAGACGAGAGGACTTGGGGAAAAAAAAGTGCACATAGCAAAAAAGGTGCATACCTACTACATGGCATTACCTTAGATGCAGCGCGCACTCCCTACCTAACTTTCGCCGCCCCACGTCAAGCCACCGTTGTTGGCACACGGCACCCACATGAGTTCGTCTCAGCAGCAGCCGCAGCGTCATTTCTGGCAAAGCTTCGAGGCAGAGGACCAAGGGGCCCTTCACCCAGCCGCCAGGATGAATCACGGGCCACCATCCTACATGTTCGGCTTTTCCAGCGCCCCGGGAGCCATGAACCCCGTAAGAGAGACCCCGTTTACTGTTGCTATACCATACCACAACACATCACATTGCTTCCCGCATTGTCTTGCTGTTTGTCGTTGCCCGCCCAGCCCCTACCTACCTACCTACCTTACCTACGTATCACATACACTAGAAATGAGTGGGCACGCCTCATGTGCAGACACCCTGGATTTTTATTGAATCAATCGCATTTCGCGCCGTCTTGCGGAGCACCTCCACTGATTTAATTGGGCTCGCTGCCTGTGCTGCAGATTTCAGCCGACGACATGATGGCCGCATCAATGGATGACAATCTCATGTTTGGGAACCTGGACCCGAGCATGGCCATGGCCATGGACATTGACGACATGGCTATGGCAATGCCACAACAGCCACTCTACCCGTCTGCATCCAATGCGCAGAACGCGCAGAACGGCATGAGCTCCAACGAAGACACGCCCAGATTCTCGACAAACTCCGCCGAGGACAGCCCCGCCCCGCCGTCGTCCGCCCAAGCTCAACCGCCGGGCTCAAACACCTTGACCGAGTTCACAAAGCGGAGGAACTGGCCAGCCAAGGTCGTGGAGGAGCTGAAGGACTTTCTACAGATTCTCGACGCCCATGGCAGGATCAAGTACGTTTCGCCGAGCGTCGCCAATCTGACCGGCTTCCAAGCCGAGGATATAGTGGATAGCTTCCTCAAGGAGCTCATTCACCCGGATGACTTGGGAACCTTCACATCAGAAATGAACGAGTCTATAGCCAGTGGGAATTCGATGCGCATGTTTTATCGGCTGCGAAAGAAGGATGGTACATATGCTATATTCGAATCCGTTGGCCACGCGCACATAGCTTCGGCCAAGTTTGCGCCAAATCCTGACAACCAGACACCCTTCTGTCAAGCTGTTTTCGTCATGTCTCGGCCATATCCAACCAAGAACGCCGTCTTGCTAGACACATTCTTGGAGCACAAAATCGAGAACGAGCGGCTACGGCGACGCATCGCCGAGCTGCGCCGCGAGGAGGAGGAAGAGGAGGAGGCTTCCCAGAGAAGCTGGCAAGACGGGCAAGATGCGTCCACCACAAATGTCACAGCTTCGGAAGATCTCCAATCACTGACAGGGGGGACCACATCTCAGAGTATTGCAGACTCGGCGGCTATGCCACCGCCCGGAAAGCCATCGTCGCTCAATGCCAATCTCACGAGGGAAAATCTTGAGGGTGTTACAGCTGGAAGTCGTCCAGATTCACTTCGCGACAAGATCTCGCGATTAGGCAGCACGTCTCATGCAGATACCATTGAAATGCTCACGGGACTCCGTTACGGTGAAGGGGAGCGTAGCAAAGGATTAACGACGGGCAACCACAGTCCAGTCCTCATCAAAGGGGATGCTGGAATCGCGATACCTGTCGATAGAGATCCTCGGACCGGGGAGAAAAAGAAGAAGCTCAAAATTGCAGAGGAATACGTCTGCACCGATTGTGGTAAGTATCTCGTAGCGTCCGGCTCGGATTCTGCTCTGCGGAGTTACTCACACGAACATTAGGCACGCTTGATTCTCCAGAGTGGCGAAAAGGACCCAGCGGACCAAAGACACTATGTAATGCATGTGGTCTACGCTGGGCCAAGAAAGAGAAGAAAAAGAACGCCGGTGGTGCGGGCGCCGCTGCTCAAGATACCCCCATGACGGACAATTAGATGTTGCAGCAAGAGTCAAGTGAATTGGCCACTATAGAAATTACCCACGGACCTGAGGCGTTAGGTGTATTTCCAGTCATCATTCAGGATACGAGAAGCATACTGGCAAAATGGACTTGAGCATGGTGTCAGGGGAAACTTTTTCGCGGACGGCTGCTCATCTACGACGCATGCCACGACTGTACAGCATGAAGCGACCAGGGGTTTGTTGTTGTTTTATTCTTAAACGTGTACTTATCATGATACCTACAAGCCTAGCTTGACAGCGACGGAAGCCGAACTAGAAGTATATGACCTTGGATGGTCTACGGATGACCTGGCAAGGTCTGCAGCCTCTGATCCCTCCATCAAAGCTTACTTTTCAGCCAGCCAACCAAGCCATTCGCCTTTGGGACAACATCCCATCCTTTGGCCTCCCACCACGGCCAAACCGCGGGCTGCTCTCTTTCCCATACGCCCTGGAAGTCGGGCTCCCTCTTCTCCAAGAAGCTTCGGATACCTTCCCTCGCGTCGCTGCCGCGGAACAGGTCGAAAAAGACCCTGCTCTCGAGCTGAAAGGCCTCCTCGGGCGACGACGCCCCGCGATAGATCATATCCTTCATCGCCTTGATGGCGACGCCGCTCGTCTTGGCGGCGATCTCCTCGGCGAGCTCGAGAGCCCGCGGGAGGACCTCGTCGGGCGCCACCACATCGGCGAACAGGTCGCGAATCAGCGGGTCCGACGGCGCGTACGTCGAGCCCGTCGTCACGAGGTTCAGAGCCCGCCCCGTGCCGAGGATCCGCGGCAGGAAGAAAGACGATGTTGCCTCCACTAGGGAAGCGATTGGGTCAGTCAGGTTACAGGAGGAGAGAGGGGAAGAGAAAAACATCCGGCTTACTGTTGATGCCCCGCCTGGCAAACACGAAACCGACCTTGGCGTCGCGGCTCACGACCCGCAGGTTGCAGGGCAGCGTCATGGTGATGCCGACGCCGACGGCGTGGCCGTTGAGCGCGGCGACGACGGGCTTGGCGCAGTTGGCGATGGCGATGCTGACCTGGGCGCCGCCGTCGCGGTGGGCCTCCCTCCGCCGCGCGAGCTCCTCCTCGCCGGGGGGCTTTTCTTCCTTGACCGCCGTCGCGTCGGACGCGCCGTCCAGGTCCATGCCGGCGCAGAAGAACTTGTTCCGAGGGTCGGTGCCCGAGAAGACGATGACCTTGACGCGCGGGTCCGTCGACAGCAGGTTAAAGGCCGCCACCAGCGACGTCACCATGGTGTCGGTGAAGGCGTTGTTGCGGCCCGGCCGGTCCAGGAGCACCTTGACGACGGGCGTCGGCACCGGCGACGACGCCGGGTGGTGCTCCAGCCTGAGCTGCGGCAGGGCGTAGTCGTTGTACGAGAGCGGGTGTTCCGGGGACGTCATCTTTACCAGAATATATATATCATATATACATATAACATATAAATACTAGATGATAAATATTTTATATATATAAAGAAGATTCTGATAGTAACCAGAATAATCAATTGAGCTGGGCCAAGAAGAATCCAAAGCCGATGAGAATTGAGCCGGCGCAGTCTACCTATTGTCTGACACAGCCCAAGCTTGCAGCGCGCGCATCTCTCCGCATCCTTCCAAAATCATAATAAGCCATGGACGGCCATGAGGGGGAGAGGGGTCGACGGTTCAAGTTTTGGGGTAAGGTAACCGAACCGAGGCCCGTTGTTTAAGGGGGTTCTTTCATTTATATTTATACATTCATAGAAAAAGTCATTGACGTATTATCTGGACTTGACGGTCTGCAGTGTAATGGTAAAAAGAAATTGAACCGGTAGATATATCTCACATGCAGGGCTGAGAACCGATTGTGGCGTTTCCCTTGCCACGCGTATATATGTGTAGCTTGAAGAGGTGTGGTTCAATAACTTGTTGATTACTTGTTGGCAATTCAAGGACTTTGGCAACCCGAAAAAGATCCAAGGCCCTCTGTCGTCGGTTCAGGAGGGGATCGTTACAAAGACGATGGGTATGGGAAGCCGACAGCCCCAATACTTCAATTGTCACATCCGGCACTCAGTATATGTGGCATGCACTGTTGGTCTCTTTAGTAGCCTTGGCACATTGTATAGTCTCAATTTCACCTCTTCAATGAGGTGGCTATACTAGTAGCACTCTGCCCCAGGTACTTTCTTTACATGAACTTGGAGGCCAGGCTCATGAGCCCAGAGGACGAACCCGAGTCTCCTCCCTTGCTCTTCATGTAGAACTTGAGCGCCATCTCGCCGGCCTGCATGACGGCCGACTCCTTGCTGGCGCCGCCCGAGACCTTGCCCTGGCTGGCCTTCTGGTCGAACAACTTGCTCGCCTCGCCCATGGCCAGACCGATGAAGGCGCTCTGGCTGTTGGCGGACCCGGAGCTGCCGCTCGAGCCTCCAGAGAACATCTTCAGTGCCTGCATGGCGGCGGCCGAGCCCATGCTCTTGTCATCGGCCTCGTCGTCGCCATCGTTGTTGTAGTAGCGCTTGTGCTGCTGAACGGCATCTGTCGTGTCCAGAATTAGCCCACACGTGCTCCGAGATCGTGCCATGTACAACACGGAGTAGATGCCGTGGCATGGCGTATCGTCGGCAGTTTCCCTCCCCACGCTCCGTGTTGCTGCAGCTTACCTTCTTCGTCAATATCCTCCTGGGCTACGCGGCCTCTCTTCTCGCCCAGAGAACCCAGAATGGACGAGAACAGGCTGCTGTCTCCCGAGTCGCCGGCGTGGCGGCTGGCGTGCTCTGCGGCGCCGCTCAGGTCCTCGTCCTCTCGTCCGTATCCGCCCGCAGGGTAGGAGCCGCCGTGGGCTGTAAACGTGGTACTGTCAGTATAAAGGGATTCTTGTTGCACCTGTAGCTCAGCAATGTCAGGAATATTCCTCTCGTACCTGGGGCATCTGCACACAACATCAGTTAGCAAGACGGCGCCATGGAAGACATCATAGAGCTCTGGATGCTCCTGAGGGGCTTGGCGGGGTAGGAGTATATAACACATACCTTCACCACCGAAGAAAGAAGGCATTTTCGTTGTTGTATTTGGGTTTGATGTAGGACACGATGATTCGACGTCGTTGTAGTTGTTGATAGCTAGAATCTTGAGAATCGAGATGAGGAAATAATCAAAGTCTGGAATAGAAACAAGAGAAAACCCAAATACGTTTCCTGTTCAGTCTGGGTGTTTACTTTGGGCTACCTCTCTCTAGCAGCTACCTAGCACCACTGGCCCATGACGTCTGCGGGGCTTCTGAAACCACACGTGGAGCTGCTGCATCACTGCTGAAATCAAATAGGGGACCCTCATGCGGAGCTCACAGCACTACTGGCGACCAATGGCGTCTACTCGTACGACGTGGCATCGTATCTTTCTGCGACTCGTGGCCATTGAGCATATCTTTCAGATCGACAAGGTGTTTCTTGCTATTTATGCAGGAACTTATATCACCCAGAAGAGTGTCAAATCATGTTTCGATATGCAACCAAGAACAAGGGCGACTTATACAGATTACATGGAAGATCGTCTGCCAGAGACTAACACGCCAGAATCTTGATGGAGATATCACCAGCCTAGCACTGCCACTACCAAAACTTGCATAGGCAGCGGAATAATAGCTATTCGTGTTCCTATTCAAGATTTTAGCGGCTATGCATCTCACTATTAAAGTATGGGTACGATATCCGGTCCCCGTAGGAGGGACTCGCCTGCGGTATATGTAGGCAATCGCTGGCTGTCGCTCAAGCAGATCAGCACAATATGATCGATAGCCCAAGCAATATGGTTGATAACTTCCTAGGTTATGAAACAATGTGGGCTGCACCACAGTCGAGAGGTTCATACAGCTTGATGACTCCTGTGCCACTCAGTACTGCTTCAACTATTCGGAATCAGTGCCTTTCTCGACGATCAAGCTGTATAGACCCAGGTCAGCGCTACAAGCCGATCCGAGATCCTATCTGGGCACAGATCTCGTGCCTATACGCACCGCCAAAGTTATTGCCGAATGTCGAGAAGAGGCAACATTTTTCCTTTTTCTTAAAGTGTACATTCGCTCTTGCGCAACGGCTACTGGGTCTATATCTGCTTTTCAGTCATGCAAACAGCTTTGTAAACTATTGCAATGCAGTCGGCATGGGAATCAACTATTCCTGTGGCTCGCATAAAACGCTCCGGGTTTCCAACAACAGAGAATATCATATAATCCTTGAGCACATATAAAATGACTCAGACTTAATCCGCGCTTTCTTTCTTTTCCAACAGGCAGTGACTCATTTTTGAACAGTAGGGAGAGAAACGTCAAAGCTATTCAGGGTCGCCAAGTCGCTACACCACGACTATACCCCATGCTCGCTTATAAGCTGAGCCGTTGGCTTGCATGACTGCTCGCTATCGGATTACGACCTATCACCATATCAATTTCTGCCATCATACTGTCTCACAGGTGTTGATAGCGCGGTACAGCAATCATCATTGGTCCAGCCCCTTCGTCTCTGCTGTCCAGGGTGTTGTAAGCAACACAAGGCGTTCATGCGTGTGAGATCTTCGGGGCCTGCCATCCAGCAACATGATGGTAGAATGACTCATATTCAGTACGACCTCTGAGGACAGTCATAACGAACGCTTGGATAGGAAGGTCATTTCGTAGCAGAACAAAGTTCATGTTGGTATAAGATGTCTTGTTCTGTTGAGGGAAGAAACGAGTTCTCCAGGAAGCACCGCCATATTGCTTGAGAAAGTGCACTATATTTCTGGGAAATCTCCCAGCCAATACTGCCCATTGTGACCATGGAGGCCATCTCAGAAGCCTTTGCCGGCGCCTTCAAGACGGAGCGCCTCGTCTTCCGCGCCATGGAGGATACGGAAGCTCACAAGGACTGGCTGTTCAAGAACCTCTGGGACAACCCCGTCAACTTTGGCCTGGCGACGCCCGCCACCTTCGTGCCCCAGACGCGCAAGGGCTTCAACAAGGACATTGAGACCATCACCAGCAACTCCCTGTTGGCCGTCTTCATATGTCTCCCGAAGAAGGAGGAGCCCGAAAGTGCCGCCGAAGGACAACACCAGACGTCCGAGCAGGCTGAAGAAGAAGACGACGACAAGCAAAAAGCTACCGGCCAAGACAAAGAAGAGGACGTCACCAAAATTGGCATGCTCGTCATGGGCAAGAACAGCAACTTCACGTTCCGGCGGCGGACGGGGATCGGCATCCAGATCGTCGACGCGCACCAGAACCAGGGCTACGGGCGCGAGGCCATCAACTGGGCGCTGGACTGGGCCTTCACCTTTGGCGACATGCACCGCGTGGACATTGGTACCATGTCCTACAACGAGCGGGCCGCCGCGCTGTACCAGAGCATCGGCTTCAAGCTCGAGGGCGTCAAGCGGGAGAGCGTCTTCATGAATCGGCAGTGGCACGATCACATCGAGCTCGGCATGCTGGTGCACGAGTGGGAGGAGCTGAGAGGGCTGAGGGGGGGCAAACAGGGGCGGACGGAAGTCGCAGAGTAATCCGATCGGATTGATAGACATATCAATGATAAGAATTCATCTGACATCACACGTGCCAAGTATCAAACAGTTGTTCCACCAGCCACCAAAAATGTATGAACAACGGTGATGCCTCTATATATTCGGGAGTTGCCCTTTTCTACTTGCTCGAGGTCATAACAACATGAAAAAGTATTTGCAAGCCTCTAAATATAATATGGCCTCGAACAGTGCTTCGCAAATATGACTGCAGCCTTGACCATGATCATAAACTGTGATGATCACTCATTGAACTTGACCATACATGTGATTTCTGCGGCTTTGAAGTTGACGAAATCGTCCGGTCAGGGGGTTTCCATAACTGTCCCATTTACCTCAACTGCCCCATATGCTCTCTGCCTATATTCTGGCATTTAAGGCTGTCACTGAATCAATACTCGCAGGCGGCAGACGACCAGAGTAAGAAGAGTCAAATCTAATCCGTACAAAGTCATAAGACACTGTTTAAAGACAATATATTTCTGTTCCAGGGGTATCATGCCGAAAAACGCCTGTTCCTATGCAGCCAGTCTATCCGTTTTAGTTTTGTATTTTTTCCTGGTAAGATGCAATTTTTTCAAGCCTTCTTCTCGGCCGGGTTCCCTTCCAACACAGCGAGCTTCTTGTTCTTCTTGGCCTGCCTCTTGCTCAACGGACCACCAGACGGTTCTTGACCGTCGGGCCCTTTTCGCTTCTGGCCACCATTCTTCTCCTTTTTCTTCTGCTGCTGCTGTTCGACGCCCTCCATCTTATCACCGCCGTCCTCGTCCCCAACCTTTTCAGGCCTGTCGGCGACCTGGACAATCTCCACAACCCCCCGGAAGCCGTTGCGCCTGATGCCCTCGTTGACGACGATACCGCGGGGGTTCACGCTCTGGGCCTCGGCGGCCTTGTCCGTGGCCAGGCCCCAGACGGCGAGCAGGTTGACGACGTCGGCGGGGGCGCGGAGGTGCACGGGGGCCCGGGCCTCGCTGCTGACGACGAGGCCGCGGCCGCGGGTGGCGCGCACGAGCTGCATCAGGTTGCCGATGAAGACGGCGCGGCCGCGGGCGTCGGCGGCCAGCGCCTGGGCGTAGCAGACCTCGAAGCGCATGCCGCGGCGCACGGCGGCCATGACGGCCACGGGCTTGAAGTGGTAGCCCAGGTACTGCGTCAGGTCGAGCGAGATGACGTGGGCGTTGTCGATGTTGAGGCACGCCGCCTGGAACCCCTTGTCCGTCGTCGGCCGGAGCGCCACGATGTCGTAGGCGTTGACCAGCCGGGGCACGTGGTGCCCGACCGACGTGTCGGCCACGGGCACGGTGCAGCGGGTGAGCACCGTCGGGAGCCTGTCGTCGCCGTCCGATGGGCTGGGGGTTGCCGTCGTCTTGGTCTTGTCGAGCTTGGGCAGGGGATTCGTGATCTGGCCGGGTATGGGAAGGCTCAGGGTGTGGTTGAGGGCGACGACATTGTAGCCGAGGCTGGCGCTGAACTTCAAGGTCCGCGTCAGTTCTGCGGCACTGGTCGAGGGAGACCAGGCAATGTTGAGGTCGTAGAGCATCGTGAATCCCTTCTCCTGCGCCTGTAGCGCTCGATACCCAGTGTAGATACCACGGAAATGTCGTCAAAATTCCCGTTGCTGCGGCGCAAAGCGTGGGCAGAACCTGGTCAATTGGAGAAGCTGTCACGACTTATCAGAATCGATCCTCCAAAAATTTCAGGCCATGTACAGTGGGACAGCGGCCGGGATCGCGGGGCCGTCGTCAGTGATCGACAACCCCAGAACCGCCTAAAAGTTTGGGTGCTATCGAAGCCGCTAACGAGATAGAGATGCCCGTTGGCCCGTTGTAAAAGCTCGTGTGGAGTCTAAGTTGGTTGTCGCCTGAAAAGGCTCTTGGCCGCTGGGAAACGCCGTCATCAGGCGTGGCTGTGTCGTACGGCCAAGCAGCTTGGCTCACCCAACTTGTGTCGCATAACCATCCGTTCGCGACCTGCAATTTGCATTCACTCCTTTGCCCCTTCTACCCAAGAGAAAACAAGAAGAAGAAGAAGAAGAAGAAGAAAAGCTCTGCTAGGGACCCAATCACACGCGCGAAGCATAACACGGCACATCGGCATCTTTTGTTGCGCTTTTCGTCACTCTTGCGACAGCGCTGCTACCAACAGCATACAACGGTTGCCTCCCAGCGCTAAAGACCTCCAACACACCGCAAAGAAAACACCAAACACCGCAAAACATACGCATACTTTCATACAGATTTCTATTTCTCCGCAACAATGTGTCTCATCTTCACCTGTGGCGAGCACACCTTCCGCAAGGAAGTCGAGGGCTACGAGGGCGTCGTCTGCCAGTGCCACAACTGCGGCAACTACAGCGGCAAGGTCATCAAGTCGAACCCGTGGTTTACCTTTTGCTTCGTTGTAAGTCTTTGCCTCTCTGAGCCGATTCTTCGTGTCCACTCCGCAACTATGCTCAAAGTTTCTCTTGCTAACAATCATATTCCCAATACAACAGCCCGTTCTCCCCTTGTCGATCCACGGCTACGAGGAAATCAGCTGCCACATCTGCAACTTTGCGCAACCGCTCGCGAACCGACAGGACGTGCAACAGATGAAGGGCGGCGGCGGCCAGGGCATACCGATGCAGAACCAAGGCCCGCCGCAGGGCTGGCAGGGAGGACAACATCAAGGAGGGCCTCCGCAGGGGCAACAGCCGATGGAATACAAGTAAAAACAACCACCACGCCCAAACGGTACGAACACGGACGGGAGCTCCAGCTCCTCCTCGGAGAGGCACGTCAAACAAGATGACGGACTGTAATCAGGCTCACTAGAGCGCGTGGTGGGAATGCTGCTGTATCATTACATCTGGCCGGCAATGGGTTCGTCCGATTGCATACGATGAGATGTTGGCGTTGGTGGGCTGCTCCTTTTTAAGTTTTTATGATTCGATTTTGAGACTCCCCCTTTTGAGAGATTTGTAATTCCCATGCGGTTGTAGCCAACTATGAAAAAAAAAACAAATATTAAACCAAAAAAAATACATAACGTTGGTTCAATCGACTTATGATAGGTACAACTCGTTTTGATTATCAACAGTTCTTGTTTGCATGTTCAGCTTTTCCTACATCACTTGATCAAAGTATATACAATTCGCATTTACATTATACCAAGCATATCAGCTTTAATTGACAATTTATTCGCAACATCTTCCTCGGCCAAAGCAAATACATATCACGGATCATCCTACTACGAGCAACCATTGTCTTTATTATTCAAGAAAGCCTGACCAGGATATACAAAATATGGGGGGGAACTCAAATCAATTGAGGGCGAAAGATCAAATTGACCAAAGTGCTGCGGGTTATTATCTAAAGAAAGAAGGGAGTGAACGATGGTATTCTTGTTTTGTCTAAATTGGGGGGTTTTGCGCTTTGATTGCGAAGTTGACAGCCCCTTTAAGCCGCGGCAGCAGCAGCTGTAGGCTGTTGAATCAG
Organism: Pestalotiopsis sp. NC0098; assembly: GCA_022432395.1. NCBI lineage: Eukaryota > Fungi > Ascomycota > Sordariomycetes > Amphisphaeriales > Sporocadaceae > Pestalotiopsis > Pestalotiopsis sp. NC0098. The sequence continues at coordinate 4,741,142 of JAJKLJ010000003.1, read as the reverse complement.
TGCCCCGAGGTTGATTATGCTTTTGAGAGACACGTTGCTCAGATCTATCGAGGGACCTTGGTTTACTCCTTGAGCGACACCTGCATTCTGCACGGATGATGTCACGGCGGGTGCGGCGACTGCTGGGTTACCGGCGACAGGCAGATTAATTGACGAGGCGGCAGCCGGAACAGCAGGAGCCTGGGCAGCAGATGAGGTCGATGTAGTGACTGCCGCTGCTGCGGTGGTTGTCTGCGCTGTGCTTGTGGCTGGTGCTGCCGCCGTGGTCTGAACGGAAGATGATGACACGACCGATGCCTGTGTAGCCGACGATACGACTGCGGCTAGATTTATCAGTTAGTTTCGGGATTAAGGAAATATCACTGATGCCTTGCAAGACTTACCGGCTGAAGACGTGGTAGCAACACTGGCGACAGGTGCGGCACTCGTAGTAGCGACACTGGCGACTGGTGCAGCACTTGTAGCAGGGGCAGCGTTGAGGGGCGAGGTTGTCGTCGTGGTCGTGGTCGTTGATTGAGCCGCCGCAGAGGTTGCAGATTGATTCTTGGAGATGCCAGCGAGTACAGAGGATGCGGCCCCAGCGGCAGACGATGCGATAGCAGCAGCGTTGGATGCCGGAACGGCCGAGCCCATCGGTGTGCCACAGGCGATCAGCTGCATCATGGTCGTAGTCACCTGCTGAGTGACAGTCGAGGCCAACGCGGTGATCGTGACCGTTGGAGCGGCGCCAGTTCCAAAGACGGTGGTTGTCACGAATGATAGTTGAGCGGCTCTGTACAATCATGAGTTCCAGAACATCCTTCCCGTGAGAAAACAGCCACGACTTACCCTGCTTCGTTTCCAGCCGCCTGGCTTTGGCCTGCCTTCTGTGCAGCAGCGGACTGAGTAACGGTGACGGTCTTGACACCAGCCGTCGCATTCAATCCTCCCGCGGCGGCGGCGCCGACCGTAACGGTTTGTCGAACAGTCTCGGTGACGGTCTTTGCTTTCTGATTTCCACCATCATTGCCACCATTCTTTCCATTATTTCCGGTCAGCGACCCCAAAATCTCTCCCAGAATATCGCGCCTTGCTGGCTGGGCATGGTAGTGTCGAGGGTCCGCCTATAAGTCTTGTCAGATTCCATTCCTTCTCGCTCATGACTGAGCGAACCTACCTGAACCAACGACAACAGCCCCAGCGCGGCAAAGGAGAGAAGCTCGAATTGCACCTTCATCCTGACTCGGGATCCAAAGGCGACGGGGATGCTTCCCAACGAATTGTATTGCCTAGCCTTCGAGACCGTCCCGGGCCACGATGGCTTTCGAGGTATAAACGAACAGACCAGCCGTTGACGAAGTATAAGAAAAAGGGATCAACCCTATTATTTTGAAAAAGAGCGTGTTGAATTGAAAGACTGCACTCTGATGAACACGAGTTCCCAGGCACTCGTGAAGATCACTGAAGGTAGAGGAACAGCTGAGATCGACGGCAAGTCGAGAACATAGGACGGCCAAGCATTCACTGGGTATTATCAGGAGGAGGGATCGCAAACACTAGGTCCAGGTACCCACGTCGAGTCTCGCACGGGCATAACAGGAAAGAGAACGTGCCGGGTCGAAGCAACAAGGGCACGTACGTCGAAGAGAACGAAACACGTCAACCCGCGAGAAGATGAAGATTCAGAAATCCACTATGGAGAAGAGGATGGGACGAAAATAGGAAAACCACCCACTTCCCAACGCGGCGGCGGCAGAGAACAAAAGGCAACAGGTTTTCTCTCCTTCCTCGGTCATGGTACTGCAGCGATTCAGAATCCAGAGCCCAGAAACTAGTTTGGACGTGGTTTCGACCGGGGCCGACGACGATAATGGGCCCAGAATCCGGAGGGAAGCGATGCGAACTGATGCAGGCGACGGTCCTTGACAGACGGAGCTTGGCCCCCAAGCAGCCAATAGAGGAGCCATGAGCTCTCCAGGATTCCCAGATGCCGCCCACGCCAGGACGATGCGGCTCTGACAGGTCTGCGACTAGTAGAGGTATTCGCAGACTAAAAGAAGTAGGCTCTGGATAAAGTTATTGAGCCGCTTCTCGGAAGCAGGGGGCGTGCGCAGGGACCGCGGGGCCCTTGGTGAGACGTGCCCCTGACGAGGCATGTTTTAGGCCGGGGTCTAGACGAAGGAGTCGAGACACCATCGCGGGTGCATACAGAGATGCAGACGAGAGAACAAGAATATATATCTAGAGATAGACAAAAGAGATGGCTGGAGCAGCAAATCAAAAGAGTACAAGATCTCATCGTGATGTCGGTCGTGGAGGCATGTACGATCTCGACGTGTTCCAACTTCTTCCTTCCTCCACTTTAGAATACAAGCAACATAACTTGAAGCGAGCACGAAAAGGTGATTGATACAAGCACGGCCACTTTTGCGAGGATTGTTCCAGGAGGAATCGGAATCGAGTATCAAACCTCCCACCGATGGGAAAGGATCTCTTTCAATGCAGTAGCAGCGCTCGAGAATTCGTCATCCCAAAAAAGGTATGTACGTCGACGGGCTGTTTGGTCTGGCTTTCGTTTCAGTAGAGAGTCGCACATCCTCAGCGCTGTGTCGTGATCCCTCTGGTTCAGATGAATCCGCCGGATGGAGTTGAAAGGCGTCGCTCACTGTTGGCTGTGGAATACCTGGTGACAGCAGCACATTCTCGGCGGCGCGTATTCTATATGACATGAACTGGATGATGAAATCTTTGATGAAAAATGAATAGAAAAGGCGTGCAAGTCAACATGACCATTGGCCGCACATGCGCCGTTGACCCTAGCGAAGGGCAAAAAAAGCTTGGCCTACACCTTAAGGTGGCCGTCGGGTTTCAGCAGGCACCATTACGACCTTGGTACGGAGTATTATAGACAAGGGGCAGCATACCCATGCTTCCAATTGCTACGCAAGGTTAGTTACAATTACAATTTCAGTGTGTCGTCTCGGCGTTGGAAAGTAAAAAGGGAAGAAAGCTCCAGAGAGGGGACAAAAGATATGCAGCAACCGTATGATGGCAAAAATACAGTCGCAACCGGCAAAAGCAACTCTCGATCGGGGAATTGAACCCCGGTCTCCAGCGTGACAAGCTGGCATACTGACCACTATACTAATCGAGATTTGATTGAAGGCTTGTGGCCTTATCCTATCCTATGTCAGTTAGCGTGTCGCGGACAAAGCTAGGATCATAACAACAAATCAATTGACAATGTCGTACCTCCTACCTCGTTGTATCATGGCAATAGAGCTTCTTTCAATAATTGACTTTGTTCCATGGCATTTCGCAATAATGGGACTAATGCCAAGCTTTTTCCCGTGACAAAACATGCATAACCCGAATGTCTGTTGTTTCCAAAGCGTCCACCATATCCGCACAATACAATCTAGGACAAAAGTCACGCGGGAAATCGCGAGCGCATAACCGTGGCTTGATGTTTTAATTTCAGCAAACGAATAGGCGTGGATAATTCATGTTTGCAAGAAAATATTACCCAAGAACATCAAGACATTTGTCGGTCTTAGTCTTGATGCCGTAACAGATGTTGATTCATGCTACGGCACAATTTGTGGACGCTATTTAGGGAGCAGATGCGTTGAACCAAATATCACCAGTCCTTTGGAGAATCATACAAGGTTATGCCATGTTGAAGTTCGAGTAAAGAGCGACATACACTACAGATGTGACATCCCTAGAAAATCCAGATTGATAACTAGGTACACCAAACAACTTTTTTATAGGACACTGATGATTCCGGACAAGGCAATCTTGTGATACAAGACGTCATAGCTGTTGTAAGCATGTCACCATGGTATATAATACAAACTACTTCTCTAAGCTGATGCGCCTCACAGTGCTCCATCAATGAGAGTGAATGTGACAGCTACAAACATTGATTTAATTCAAAAGCTTGAGAAAAACATGACTTAGGAATACTTGTTTCCAAAGCTATGGCCTCCGAATTGCATCTTCTTTATAAGACTTAACTTGAAAGTATATATTAAAGAAGCCTTGATAATTTTATCGTAAGGGCTTAAAAAGATTGCAAGCAACAACAAATACATATGAACACAGCTAAACAAGGCCAATGTCAAAAATAAAAATAAAATTGCAACTGGACAAAAAAGACAAAAAACATTGCTCAGCCACAGGATTGAACTGAGGACCTTCGCATAACTTGATATTCTGTGTTAGAGAATATTAGTACGACGCTCTAACCAACTGAGCTAGCCGAGCAATTGTTGAAGGACAAGTGCCTTATGACTACCCAATACCTGTGCCCCGCTCGACAGAAGCTTGCCTGGCTTGAGCCCACAATTTTCATGTTGCCTCCACTGGAGAACCATGATATTCTTCCAGCTGTTGAACCGAGTTCTGATATTCGGAACTCTCAATAATAGAAATTCTTGATGGTACTGTACCGAAAAGACTGGAACTACACATTTGATTCACACGAAGTCGAGATGATTATCCAGTCACCTTTGAAAAATTATCATGCAACTATATCCCAAGATCAAACAAGAACCATTCACTTTCACTGCCCAAGGCGATACATCCTGCCCTATCTACACATTGCGCAAAAGAAAGCCGTCATTTTGTAGATTCTGGAAGAGCCCAGCGGGATCATATGTCCTAGCCGTGTTCTGTAGCAACTTCAGGCTGTCCGCGCCATAGCTTCCGAGCGCTTTCTGCGAGCTGCCGGCAAAGCTCAAGCACAGAAAGGGCAGTTGCAGTTCTTTCTCTTTCGCAATTCTGTGCGAGGCCGCCGTGATCTCAGCGTGTGTCTCGTATACGGAGCTGTCGTCCTCGTCTGAAAGCCACTCGACGGTGAAGACGAACCCTGCAGACGACATTAGCTATCTGTATGCCAAGATGGCCCTGGACTTGTGATCAAGATGCATTACTGACAACACTGTGGAACTGCTTCGAGCCCTATAATATTGCCGCCACGGCCTTGGCCTGCTTGTACACAGGCAGTGCCTATAGGCTGAATGGTAAAGTGTAAGTCAATACCAGGGGCAAGACCGCCGGTTGTGGCTTGCCATGATTTGTAAATTTCCGTGTACAGCTCGTGGGATGGTTTCGCGGTTAGGGTGGTAACTGCGCGTCTGGAAACATCTCAGCAAACTACCAACCCAGAAGTGCACAAACCACTTACTTTCCGTCCTCCGGTGGATGGAATTGGTCCAGAGTCTGCACAAGCGATGACACGGTACCATTGGTCGTGGGTAATATTGTTTGCAATAGACTCGAGAGCGAGAGGAAGCTGTCAAACGCGCTGGGTTTCTCGACCGGCTGTTCCGCGTAAAGCATACCGACAATCGCGGCGCCCCTGCGAAAGTTTGTAAAGAGGCCAATCTTTGGGTCCGATTCCATGGCCGTTTGAACGTCGAGAGTTGCTTTCAGAATACCTTCAAGGTCGGCTGCATTGTACATATTGATCGCATATTGAATGTTGAGGAGAGGGTACGTGGTAATATCGAACCGTGTCACAATACCTGGCCGTCATAAGCACATTTTCGTAACCCTTACAGAGCAGTCAAACTGGGGCTTGTGCATACCGAAGTTTGAACCTCCTCCTTTCAGAGAGCGGAAGAGGTCTTCATGAGCATCTCGATTGGCGTTGACAACTGTGCCGTCAGCTAGGACAACCTGATAATCATGTATTAGCTTCGTCCTGATATTTGGGATACATGAGCACTCACTTCAAAGTTCGTCACGCCATCTGCTCCGACCCCGTGCAAATTCGGGAACGGTCCCAGGCCACCCCCAAGGAGAAAGCCACCGACCCCGACGGCCGGCTCTCTGCCTCCCGTCGCTGACAATTGTCTTTCCTCCAGCCAGGCATATACCTCACCCCAGGTGTTGCCGGCTCCAGCTTGCAAGATACCCTCATCGGACAAAGACAGGGATTTCAGGCGACCTAGATCAATGACGATGCCCGTTCCGTCGATATTGCTGAATCCTGGATTAGGATTGTGCCCGGTAGCTCGAATAGCGAATTTCGTCCCAGTCTGTTTCACAATGGCAAGTACTCGAGCGACTTCTTCAGTAGTCGTTGGCCGGACATAGGCAGCGGCCGGCGTCCAACATGTCGAGGACCTAGAGAGAGTAAAAGGCGTAAGCACATGCCCTGTACGTAAAGTTATAATCGAAAGATTGACTTGCCAGGAACGAGATTGTTCATCCTTGTGCTCCGCCGCGTTCTCGGTGGTAATGACTCGCCCGGGGAGAGCCTCTCTGAGCAACTCGGCCGCAGCCAGCGCTTGACTGTTGGCATCTGATTTTTCACTCATGGTGAGACTGTATTGCCAGCAGCGGAAAGATAAAAAGGAACTCTTTCTTTCTTGTTTTCTGCTCCAGTTTCAAAAGCATATAAAAGACTCTGCCCCGCTTATAGCCTCCAGGTCTGCGTTATGTTTTTACCGACGTTGACATTTGTGTTATGCAACCACGTTCAACTTGTAGTAAAGACCCTCGTAGTCTGCATATCGGTCTTCCAACTGTCACGTTGCAGATGCTAGTGCTTATACAATATTGTTTAATTGGCCAAAATAATTATTTGTATAGCTCATGTATACATCCTAGAAGTTCTAATGACATACTGATAATAAGTGGAAACTCTACCTATAGGACCAGACAATACTCGATTTCAACTTATCCTACCACATCTTCCATGAGTGGCCTCCTGGCATCTTAGACGGCCGCACCACCATTGCTGTCATTGTTGCTGTTGTTAACATGCTCGGCCTGCGACTTCTCGGCGTCCGGGCCGCCGGCGACGCTGGACCGCCGGCGCTGGGCGTTCTGCGCCTCGGGCGTGTCGTCGTAGGCGATGAGGAGCTCGCCCTTCTTGCCGTAGCGCCTCGGCTTGTGCTTGGCGACGTGCACCACGTCGAACGCGCCCTTGGCGCCGCTGACGTCGTGGAAGATCTCGTCCATCTCTTCCAAGGAACGTCCGGCCTTGTATTCCCGAATTAGTATGACGGATGTCATCTGTCGAGGGGGAAAGGAAAAAGACTCACCGTTTCGGGATAGAAAAAGTATACGCATGGAACGATGGCGGCATTGATGCAAGCAAACACCACGTATGTCTTCCATTGAATATTCGCAAAGGCGACAGGGGTCACCATTACGACCTGGTATTACCCAAATGAGTGACAAAAATCCAAGACGGAGGGCATGAGGACTGACCATGAAGTTGAAGATCCAGTTTGCCGTGGTCGCGATAGCATTAGCTGGCGCTCTGATCTGAAGGGGCGTGATCTCTGCAGGGTACAACCTGCGTGCTGTTTCAGTATGATCTTCTATGATAGTCGAGGGAATGGTGAAAGTACTGACCAGGTCATGCCAAGCCAGCCGATCGCAAAGAAGGAGTTGAAGACGAATAAGAAGACCGCAGCAGCAATGCCTGAGCTGGTGGACACATGCGAAGTCGTACCAGCAAGAACTATGTGAATGTTAGAAAACGCTTTCCGACAGTGCAGAGGGCCACGAACCTGCCATCGACATTGCTTGACCAGCTGCACCGAAGAGCATCAGGGGCCGACGGCCAAACTTTTCAATCGTAAATATGGCTACCCACGAGGCGATAAAGTATTCGGTCCCGTTGAGAGCGGCCAGGAGTCGACTGGTGAAACCACTGAGTCCGATATTGTTTTCGAATATGGTAGCCGCATAATAGGTGATGATATTGATACCGGAGACTGCAAATGACATGATTAGTATGAATGAATAATCCTGATAACTGAATTTTTCAGGAGCTTCAAGAAAGCTTCGACTTACTTTGTTGAAACATCTGGTTGACATAGGCGAGTATTGTTCGGTGCAAATTTCTATACAGATAGTGTCAGTATGTGGGATCTCTTTGGCCAGTATTGCACGTGAAATTGGTTACCTGTCCTTGTTGCGCTTGAAACAATCGGCAAAACTGCCCTTATTCATCTCAAAGACAACATCCTTCATAGCTTTGTAGTCTGCCTGGATAGCAGGATCCTCCGGCGGGAGTTCGGATAAGGCGCAGAGGACCCTGACGGCCTCCTCGTCGCGGCCCTTGAGGATCAGCCAGCGGGGAGACTCGGGCAGGCCAGGAAGCAAGACGACGATGAATACGGCCAGGATGATCTGGAATGCGATCGGGAAGCGCCACGAAATGGTGGACGGCTCGAGGAAGGAGAAGCCGAGATCGATCCAGTAGGAGAGCATGACGCCAAAGACGATCAGGGAACCTTCAATCATAACCATTTGGCCACGTCGGTGTGCTTTGGACGTCTCTGACTGCCACGTGGGCACTGTGGAAGTATTCATGCCATTTCCTACAGCATATCAGTGTCGAGTTCTCAAAACCCCACCGCGGCCGTGGGATGTAGTCTGTTCTTACCGAATCCTGTAATCAGACGGGCAGCAATCAGTTGGCCGAGACTGAAAGAAGAACACTGTATCGCAGCCCCGACTATCATGATGGACGATCCGATGAAAATGGTCCGCTTGCGACCAAGAATATTTCCAAGCCATATCGTGGCGAGTGCGCCGAAAAAGCAGCCAAGCGTATAGCCACCGACCGTGATTCCTGTATGACGAGGAGATGTTAAGAACCAGCCCGTGGCCAAAAATTCGAAGAGTATACCTCGCTACTTACCCTGAATATTCGATGCCTGAGAGGCAGTGCTGCCCGGGGGCGGATTTTGCGTGTCTATCTGTGGGAAAATTGCCAAGAACGAGGGCAGCGTGAGCAAACCTCCCATAACACCCTGTGCGGTGTTAGCTGCTTGAACATATCGCAAGTATGGTTATCATATTCACCTGGTCGTAACCAAAGAGGGCAAAATCCGTGCCCGCAATGACTGCAATGGCCACATTGAGCTTGAAGCCCGTCAGGCCATAGTACGGTTTCATTTTCGATTGTTTCTGTGATGATTTGACCAATCTTGGAGAATGCTATTGCAATGGCCACAGATGATGAAGGATGAAAAGTTAGAATAGCGGATATAACAGAAAAAGAAAGGATAAATATCTGGATCTTCCTCAGTTCCGGCGTATCTATGCAAGGGGCACCTACATGCGGCCCCTCGGCTTTCATATACCTATCACCAACAAGGTAAGCTGACCTTGAGCAAGAGCTGCCGATCGATCAGTGCCCCCGGCACCAGTCCAGCCAGTCCGATCTTAGATCACTTCGAGTTCTTGTCCGCGGGCAATAAACGCGGGGCCCCGCGTGCGGAGAAGACGGAGGACCTAAGAAAGTGTATTCTATGGACTCTCGAACACCGGAAGGCCGAAAAGGGTAATCCGGGCTGCCATTTGAGACGGCGATCTGCCATAATCCTAGACCTCTCTCGAGTCAAGCGCATTCCTTCTCACCATTCAGACGTCGTCATGGACGAGAGTTGAGGCGAAATATGGGGAATGAGGTTTCCAAGAGATGCAAGGCCTGCAACGAGCCATGTTCCCGGCAGCCGAAGATTACAATCTGGGGAATGGTGTGAACGAAAAGTCGCTGTGAGGATCACTACCTAAACCCTACACCATCAAGATTAAGGAACGTTTGACCCAGCGGGCTGGCCGACAGCGACGGATATCCTTTTCGGCATGAAGTAGTATTCGCCATTGTGATATCCAAAATAACTATCTGGGCTAGCTTGACAGCTTGACATCCATTTCTATAGGATTGTTCGTATATGCAGATTGCTTGCAGACATGTTTGATATTGTAAACACTCATATGTTCTCAACCTCGGCCAATTCATCTCATTCAAGGTAGTAATTGGCAGCCAATTGGGCTTCCATCATGACCTCACGGGCCTCAAAGTTGCCTGCCAGTGCAAAGGATTCGTTCCAAGTGCCGAGCAGTGGTCAAGTCGTCTAGCACTGCCACAGTGAATCGTCCCATATTCCCGATGGTCTCCAAGCAGCACTATTAGGTTGCGTGTAAGAAAATAGTACGATACAGCAACCTTTACCAGAGATATCTGTCAATTTTCCTGGGAAGCGTTTTTTAGCCGTCCAAGATACGTCGTCACATCGATATACAATGTCGAACTCAAAGCTCGCCAATCTCAACTCGGCCACGCTGGGCGCCAAGATGCCCGAGATCACGCTGCCGGACGGTTCAGTCGTGCAGACAGGCACCGTCGGGTATGTATAAGAAACAAGACCTCTGACCTACCTCATCGACGACTAACCGATATTTGCTCCCAGCGCGCTGCTCATCAACATCAAGGCCTATAACGAGGCGCACGCCAGCGGCGACGAGGACAAGAAGGCCAAGCTGAAGGAGGCCATGTCTGCCACTCTGCCCATGCTGAAAAAGGTCGGTTTCTTCGACCTCTTCACGCCTGAGGAATGGATCCAGGGCGACAATGAGGGGAGAAGGGTTGTTGGACAGCTTGCGCTCGAATCGTCTTGAGATTCAACCTCTCTTCGCATTTCTGGGATATTGTCACAAAGATGCGGGTACTCAATTCTGATTATACTAGCGGGCCAATACTTTCAGAAAAGCCATGAGTGACATGTCACTTGACTCATTACAACACAAAACTCTAGTTGTATCACATATGGTGTCATTGCAGATGGTACAGATTTCCATAATCATATTGATACATGTCGTATTCTCATATATAAACTCATTAGATTCAGGATGGAATGAGCATTCCGTGTGAAGCCATTCCCAACACCCACGCCGGGACAATATCCCATTTCTTTTCCCAGCGACATGCGGTCTGCTGCTCTGATCTCCGTAGCGATCAGCGTGATGCGGCCGTGCTGTGCCACAAATTGTGGCTACTCTTTAGGCCCGCTGCCGCTGATCATTGAGAAAACAGACCATAAGGACCTGCTATATTTAGCACAGCAGAGGTCGTGGCATCTCGAGAAGCCTCAACGTGGATCCTTGACTGCCGTTTTCTCTCCTGGAAAAACAAAGTGTCGTCCCCATTCCTCCGAAAATTTCGTGGCTCCGGCTGGTTACCTAGTGGACAGGCTTCATCTCGACGCCGTCGTGGGGCTTCTGCGCGTACACGGCCGAGTTGGGGCTGGGCGATCTGTAGGCCGTGTCGTGGCTCCCGTACGAGTACCCGGGCGGCGGGGGAGCGCCTCCACCACCTACAACGCCGCCCTGCTCCGCGTGGCCGGCGGCGGCGTAGGTGCCGCGGTTGTCGAGGGCGCCCTTGCGCAGGCGGTGCGTGAAGCGCGCGCCGAGGACGAGCTGGCTGAGCGACGTGGACACGAGGATGGCGCTCAGCAGCAGGTCGAGCCAGCTGACGCTGCCGCCGGCGGCGCTGACGATGGACAGGATGAAGTAGGCGCCCCAGGCCGCCGTCTTGAGCACGGCCAGGACGAGCAGGGCCACGGGGCTGAGCACGCGGCGCGCGTACAGCACGCACTCGACGATGTCGAAGACGATGGTGCAGACGGAGAAGACGAGGATGACGCTGCCCGTCGCGGCCGCGTACGTGAGCAGCTGGTCGAGGTTGTAGCCGTAGTACGTGTAGTCGCTCACGTCGTCCTCGTTCTCCCGGACGTAGGCCGCGGCGGCCAGGAGGAGGCCGGCGGCGATCAGGAAGACACCCGCTGCCAGACACTGCAGTACCCAGCACGGTACCAGCTGTCGCTTATGCCATAAGCCCTCGTATCGACGCATTGTGTGATTTTTGTTGAGTTTCGGTTGCGCAAGGCAAAAAGGGCAAGTTTGAGTCTGTTGTCTTTTTCCCTATCCCTAGCAAAGACTTTGTTGTTGTTGTTGAGATCACCAAGTTCTTATAGAAAAAGTCGAGTGATAGCGATGAATTGATTTTGCACCAAGACGGATAGGTGAGTCAGAGGCGACGGAAAGGCGTCTGTATATATATAGATGGATGGACGAGAGATGATTTAGCTGGCAAAGTATACGATGCACTCGAGGGGCGCGGTCATATTATAATAATAATAGGAGGAATTCGCTTTGAGACAACAAAGCAACCTTGCAGCCCAGGTGGGCTGTGGCTTCACCAGCCAAGAGCGACCTAATCGTAGTGGATGGGAAACGGCTCGCGGCGCAGCATGTGAGTGGACGATTGACAAGCGAGAATCCAATATTTTGCCCACTCGTTATGGTTAATTTAGAGTCGTTTTCCACCAGACTGGGGACCGCCAAGAATCACTAGAATGTAAGCAGTATGCTCGAGTGGGCAAAGCTCTGCCAAAACTGCCCGTCAAGAAGAAGAAAAAAAGGGTCTTCTGGGATTCAGTATGCCTTGCATGGCTACACACAGCCCGCCCTTACGGTTTCCAGCTCTCTTCTTGTTATGTCTCTGAAGAATACAATCGTTCTATCCTCCTTACCGACGAGCGAACGATGCTAGATTACAACAACTCAAAAGGTCTCTTGAGCAAGGTCTTGCATGTCTAAATCTGAATATTGCCGCCGACCTACTGTACCTGTTCCCTGCCACGGAAATGAGCGCCCCCCAAGAGCCCAAGACATGACGGCGCAAAATCCCAAATTGGGCTGAGCTAGATAACGGCAAATTGGCGCCGCACGAATATCTTGGTCCAAGACGCCAAGAAGCGGCACAGCTGTTATGGTTCCCAACGAACGATGTGGCACAGGCAGAAAGCGCGTTATCCAAGCTCAGCACAGCATTTTAGCACAGCGCGGGCAGATCAGTCATCCTCCACTGCTGACTGTTTGCTCGTCCGTGTCAGCTATGAAGTCACATCGCTTCGAAGGAATGCCTTGTGCAGAATACCAAGAGGCACCGCCTTGCCTGGACATCAGCCGGGCATCGAGCCAAGGGGGGCTTATTATCTAATCCCTAATGATCGTCGATGGATCGCTGCATCACACAAGGCACAGTACTGTTGTCTGTTGTCACTCAAGGACAGATGTAAAAAGTCATCTTGGGCGCAAAGAAAAAGCCAAGAAGTGACCATCTGTGACCCACTCTTCTAACCATATGATTATCCATTTCTCAACACATACGGCACCTTTAGTCGGTCATGGTTTTTATTCCCTGCATGAATAGACGGATCATGTAAATGTATTGCTGCGGCTAATATGTGACATTTTGAGACGTCATTCAGCATGGGAGACCCAGGTAGGTAAATACCCCTTTTGGCTCATTTCTTTCTTCTAGATTATTGCCGACGTCTCACGACCAGGAGAGACAAACGGAGATTTCACAGAACAGACCCCTACAGCCTGTCTCGGTCTTGCCTTCTCATCTCGTCCCGGAAATAGTTGCGCTCGGCCTCCGTGTGCCCGTCCCCGGTTCCAGGGCGGTCAAAGTGCATCCTCCTGTCCTCGACCGGAGTACCGGCCAGGCTGCCGAGCGCGTCGCTGTCCCGCCTGGGCATGTCGCTGTAGCGCTGGCGGTTCGCCTCCTGATGCGTCGGCTCGTCGCGGTAGACCTGGCCGCCGCTGGCCTCGATCTCGCGCTCCATCAGGACGACGCGCTCCGCCGCCTTCTGCTCCTTCTGGCGCTTGGTGAGCCCGCCGCGGGGCTTGCTGCCGAGGCCGTGACCGAAGCGCGTGCGCGACATCACATTGCCGAGGGTGATCCTGCGCGACTTCTTGTTCCAGATGCACGTGCCGATGAGGCAGAGGGCGACGAAGCCAAAGATGACTGGGAGGCCAATGTACAGGGCGGCGCCGCTTGGCAGCTTAGCCGCCGGCGCGTGGTACGTCGGCGTGTTGGTGACGAGGACGGTCGGGCCCTTGTAAGACTTGCTGCTGGTGCTGGTCGTCGTGTTCAGGGCAGTAATTTGCACCGAAATGTTCTGGCCGGAGGATTTGCCCAGCATGAGGCTAGAGTCGACTGTCAAGGCCCAGAATCCCCAGGATGCCACCATCTTGTCCGACTGGAAGGCCTGGGTGGTGGTCTCGCCCGTCGTCTGGTTGAAGTAGTTTCCTTGGATCTGTACAGTCGTGTTCGCGGTAAAGTAGGAGCTGTCCCAGACGACTGCATAGACGGTCAGCTCTATTGATAGGCAGACAAGACGGTATCAACACGGGCTTGGCTTACAGTAGTACGTAGTTCCAGGATACAAGTTGGAGCCATCATTTGGCGAGCACCAGGGCGCGTCCGTTCCATCTTTGTTGGTGCAGACGGCAAACGAGCCAGCGCCGTCTTTCGCCGTGGCCGTGGCGATCGGGGCCGAGCCAGTGCTCGTGGTGATCTTGCCGTAGCTGGTCTGCGTGAAGACGGTGCCGGTGATCTCGTTGGGCGCGGCGGAGACGGTAGAAGTGGCGCCGTCGACGGTCGTCACGTACGGAGTGACGGTGTGCGCGGTGCCATCGTCGTCGACGGTGACCCAAGGCGTGAGCCCGTCAGTCGTCCTAGCCAGGATGTTGGGCACGGCCAAGACCGACGATGCCAAGCAGGCGATCGCGGCGAGAGAGGTGGTGCTCCGCATTTTCTGTCAGAGTGCGTTCCTGGAGAGGATCGTTTCGTGTCTGATTAGATTATTACAATTGGGTGGATTATGTGATTAGGTAGATGGAGTATCAATTCGAAACGATGGGATGGACTCCGGGGATCTGGAGTATTAATCAGTGGTCTTTTGGGAGGAAAGAGTGTCGGCGATGTTGTCAAAGACCTTCAAACGAGTGAGTATGGTCCAGGACGGCAATCAAATGCAGCAGAAAAAAGAGTGCAAAATTCGCTCAAGCGAACAAACTTGTATTTTGATTAGTGTTTGGAGCTCGACCTTATTTATCAACTGAGAGATCGAGGACTCAGCATCCGAGCGACAGCCATCGGCTGCTAGATAATGCACCTAGCCAAGGTTGCATCGCGCCCGCGTTTCGCCCCTGAGATGAAATTCCCCGCGTGGTAATTTCGGGGTTAACCGTCATGGCTTTTGGTCTGGCCTCTTAGCACACTGAAAGAGAGGCCCGCCGATCCACCATAGCATGGGATTTACGGAGGAGTCCTCCATCTCTCGAATGGCATTCGTCCAGGAACCAGACCTGGGGAGTCAATAGTTTGTGAGCGACTGGATCCAGGAGAGAGAGGTGATCCCGACTCCCGAGGCTCCCGCGTCGATTGGTGATAGTTTACGGGGTATTCGCTTCTGGAAGTTCGAAGCTCGCTCGAGGATACACGGTATTTTGACATGAATTCCACTTGTTTACGTATACAATCCAAAAACGAGTGGTTCGGCTGCAGTCCGAGACTGGTGGGGATTCGCAACATTCCAGATCTTGCCAAGGGCTTGGGCTAGGAACGCGCTAGGAATGAGTCCAGTGGAATAGAAGATGGAAGCTGTCGTCCTCATCGAGATCCGAAGGGCCGTTCAGCGAAGGGGTGACAGTTTCGGTTGATGTACTTACAACAGTTTAAACACCGAAGCTGATCATATTTCGACAACTAGAGGTATTCAAGCATGGCTATTGCATCCTACATGATCATATATCTCGCTTTGTCGAGTAATGTCAAGTCTGCCTCTCGCTGGTTGTGATAAAAAACCAAGTACACAATAATTCTGATACGAAAATAGTCAGATATTATCGTGTACAAAAGAAAAGAAACAGCTTCAACGGTTAGGACGCAGAGATGTAACTTATGATACAAAAAATGGCTTATACGAGATCTCGCTTGGGCGGCACGTGGAAGCAGACAAGTCGCTCCTACAGAAGAGACCTACCTGTTAATGCATGAGCATTGCTCTAATATGTCCAGGGCATTGATTTCACTGCGGTCGCTTGAGGTAATATAATCATAAAGGCTTACCTACCTATGCGAAGATCTAAATCGAGACATGTACTTGGTTCATGCTTCAATATTCCTGATACCACGCTGCGCACTTGTACAAGGTGAGAATTGCCTGCAGTCAAGCTGTTTGTTCAAGCCCCGAAACAAGCATTAGCCAACGCCTCACGGTTCGTTTCCCAGCGCAACCGACAGCTAGGTGATACAGCGCGGAGAAGGTCTGGGGGCGGTAACAGACGGGACACAAACAGCATTGATTGCATCATCCTAGTGGTTCGATAACACGCGCCCGCGACTTTTTGGGGCCACAAAATAGAGCTAGGCAAAGGTGGAGAGAGGCCGCTGCTGGGCATGTGCTCACATTACAGTCCTTATCGTTAATGCAGTTTTCCTATCTACTACTATTATCTGAGATACCCATCTCAGGTTATATGATCACATCTTGGGTACTGGCATTCGAGCTGGGAGCCAACCCCCAGATATCCTTTTTATAAATCACAGACACTTGGAAATCATCAAGTGCCCAGCATGTCGGCAGACGACCAACAGTTCCTAGACGTGGTACGTATGGCGCAAAGCAGAATACCCCGACCCAGTCGAGTCAAGGAAAAGAAGACCCTGGAATGTTGACTTGAATCTCATCTTCTTACAGCTCTTGTCACTACCCAACCACATCCGGCGCTACTCGGTCGATGTGGCCGACTACGTCGACAAGACCGTCGAGAAGGCCGCCGACCAGGTGCGCGACAGCCTCGCGTCCGCGCAATGGCTACCAGACTATATCCGACCGGCGCCTCCGTCGCGGCCGCCGCCCGTGGCCGTCGTGCCCTTGACGGCATACGAGCGGGTGCACGGCTGGGTGGCGAGGCATAAGATCTTGACCGGAATCGCGGTCGTCGGCGTCGGATACATCACATACAAGGCGGTACGCACGAGCAAGGCCATGCGCAAGACTCGCCGGGCGAAGCGAGCTCGGAACGGCGCCCGGACCGAGGTCGTCGTGATCGCCGGCTCCCCGACGCTGCCGCTGACAAAGTCCCTGGCGCTGGACCTGGAGAGGAGAGGTTTCATCGTGTACATTGTATGCGGCAGCTTGGATGAGGAGTCAATGGTGCAGAACTTATCGAGGCCGGACGTCAAGCCGTTGGGCATCGACATTACAGACGTAAGATCCATGACACAAGAGAGCTGAATAGTACCGGACCTGCAGACTAACAACCATTACAGCCCCCGAGCGCGGGCTCCTCGATGGAGCGCTTCGCCTCGTACCTGCAGACACCACACGCCGCCGTGCCCAAGACGAGGCCCAACTACCTGACGCTCACCTCGGTGATCCTGATCCCGTCGCTCAACTACCAGACGTCGCCCATCGCCACGATCCCGCCGTCGTCCTTTGCCGACCTCTTCAACACGCACCTGCTGCACCCGATCCTGACGATCCAGTCGTTCCTGCCGCTGCTAACGTCGCGGATAACGCCGCCGGGCGAGGCGCCGACGAGCCCCAAGGTCCTCGTCTTCACGCCGTCCATCATCTCGTCCATCAACCCGCCGTTCCACGCGCCCGAGGCGACCGTGTGCTCGGCCCTGTCCGCCTTCACCGACGTCCTGACCGGCGAGCTGAGCCCCCTGGCCATCCCCGTCACGCACGTGCAGCTGGGCACCTTTGACTTTGCCGGCTTCGTGCCCACGCGGCACTCGAACCAGCAGCCCGACATGGAGACCAGCAGCTGGCCCGAGCCGGCGCGCCTCGTCTACGGCAAGAACTACGTCGCGCAGTCGACGTCGTCCATCTCGGCGGGCCGCATCCGCGGCCTGCGCGGCAGCTCCCTGCGCGGGCTGCACAACGCCGTGTTCGACGTCATCGACGGCTCCGACAAGAGCGGCGTCGTCCGGATAGGCCTCGGGGCCGGCCTGTACGGCTTCGTCGGCCGCTGGGCGCCGCGCGGCCTGATCTCGTGGATGATGGGCATCCGCCGGGTCGACGAGCTGAGCACGTGGTCCGAGAGCTCGTACAACGGCAGCGGGAGCGAGCGGAGCATGAGCGACAACGGCGACGGGAGCGAGTTTATTGCCATCGCCAGAGATGAAGAGGCCGGCGCGATGAATGTATGGAAAGAGGAAGTCTAAGCGGAAATTGGATGGATAAGTGAATGTATATATGCAGAAATGACAACCCCTATCATGATTAGAAAGGCTCACGACTCTGGCGATGGACTAAATTGGTACAATATACAATCACATACAACGTGAAGATATGGAACGAAGATGAAAACAACTTGCGGCGTCCCCATGTACGAAAAGATCCAGTGAACTGCGGTGATGTGGCTCAAATTTCCTGGGTATCATTTTGTCTAGTTTTACATATCTCTGGCAGATCTTGACCAGTAATGCAAGCCGGCTATAACGACTTGGCAACACGAACCACACGCACTCTGGTGTGATTATTACTCTAGTCATTCCTTCCGTGCTCTTCTTCTCCCAATCTCTCCTCTGACGATGGGATGTTACTGTGTTTTGGCAATTCGGGGCACGGCGGGCTCTATTGATGGCCTCGGCCTCTGCCTCTACCAAAGCCTCTCCCCCTGGGCTTCCATCCGCCACGACCCCTACCGCCGCGGAAACCTCTGCCCTCGTCCTTGTCATCCCGGTCTCCCCTCCGGAAACCGCCGTCGTCGTCGTTGCCGAAGCCCTGCTCCTCGCGCTCCCGCCGGAGGGCCTCGTCCTCGGCGGCCTTCTCGCTCTTGGGGACGGGGCGCTCGAGGTTCTTGCTCCAGCGGGGGTGGGCGCCCTCGGGGCACTGCTTGCCGTCGGGGCAGAAGCCGGCGAGGTAGTAGGGGCACAGGGCGCGGCGGACGTGCTTCTTGCTGCAGTTGGGGCCGAGGGGGCAGAAGCCCATGTCGTAGTGGGGGCAGGGCGGCAGCTTGCTCTGGGGGTCGATGTGGAGGTAGAGGCACTCGTCGCCGTTGGAGCAGTAGCCGTTGCGGACGAAGAAGTTGCACTCGGGCATCTTGCGCAGGTTGTACTCGTGCAGGAACTCGCACGACTCGCCCTTCTTGCACAGGGCGCGCAGCCAGTGCTTGCACACGAGGCTGTTGTACGAGGCGTTGGTGCTCGACGCCGCGTTGGGCGCCTCGTGCCGGTCCGGGCAGTCGGTCCCCAGCGGGCAGGCCCCCGTCGCCGCGAACGCCTTGCACACCGGCCGGTTCGGCGCCAGCCCGTGGCCGTACGTCTTGCGAAGGAACGGGCTGAATGTGAATGTGTAGGTGGGCGCTCTGTGCTCGAGGATCTGCTGCGCGAGGTCCTTTGGCGTCGGCGGCGCCGTGGTTGTGGTTGTGGTCGCAGTCGCCATTGCGACGGATTTCTAGATTTGTAGCGCTCTTGCCAGTCCTGATGATACCCGGGGTCTTGATTTCCTGTCGCTCGATTAAAGATCCGAGTTGTTCAAATTGTGGTTGTCGATTATTGATCTGGGCTGGTTGAGTGAAGGTGGTTGATGTGGTTTGTTTCGAGGTCAAGATTCAAAATTCACCACTGAGCGACGTGCCTAAGTTTAGGTAGGTCGTCCTGCGGAATGGAAAGCTCTAGTGGGGCTGACGCATCGGTGGTTGCTGAGAGGCGCGCCAACTCTCCGTGGGTTAGGTATGAGTCAACCAGCACTGTTACCTTTACAAAGACACTGCTTGATGAAACACAATTTTGAATATTTAGGTACTTCTTTTATGGAACAATTACTAATTACACAAAAGCATGCTTCAGACAGCATTGAGTTTGACATTATGACTAAGAGGATCGTCTCCGTTCCGTTGTCGTTTCCTTGATATAGGCAGCGTTTCTGCTTCAAGCTCTAATATAAACCACTTCCCTTCCGTACAGCACCAATCAACGCCACGGCCTTCCATAACAACTACACTGTCGTATGCGAGCAACCATGACAAGGAGGGCCAGCTATAGTACGAAGTACATACAGTACATACAAGCATGATCATAATACGGCTTCAAGGATCGATTTGTGCAATTTTCGGACATAATATACGTCCCGCAATGACATATCGACCAAGATGAGAAGGTCAAATTGATTTGCTGGCCTCAATCTATGGTAAGCAGTAAAGTAGAGAGTTTGTGTCCTTACAGACAGTGACAGTCCCTCGGATCGAGTAACGAAACGTTCCAAGATTGTTGTTAAGCTTGATTTTCTAGCGCCCATATTTCCCCAAAGATCCCCCCGAGTCCCCCGCAAATAGCCAGTGGGACCCGGATCTGCATGACGACCAGGTTCACTATAGTACCACCGCATATTTCCCCGGATGCCCATGGGCCACGACCAGTTTCTGCGAAGACAAATGCGAGAAACCCGGCCGCTTCATCACTAAGAGAACATGATCCCGACTAGGAGAGGAACTTGCAGACTCAAATAAACTCCGACACCCATGTCACGGTTAGTTAGGTAGGTTAGCTGGTCCATTCAACAACCTCGCTCCGACGTCCTCGCATAGGCACGCAGCGTCACCTGTGATCTGCGCGGAGATGAAGGCCGACATCCAGAAAGTTGTCATAGACTCGTCTGAATAAAGAACTATTAGAAATGGTGCAAAACATCCCCACAAGATTGGCACCTTTGAATCGTGCAAAATACAGAGACTAAATTGTCAAGAGACACCCCCAAAGTATACCTCGAAAACGCTGCCACCGTTTGCTAAGGTCTATACTGTCGGTAGTAGCCCAGCCACCCGCCTTGTCCGCCACTCTCAACCCTGTCAGGCTGTCTTGGTTCCGAGCTCCCTTGCTGCCCTCTCCGTCGTCTCTCCGGGGCTCCCTTCGACTTCTCCGCATATTGTCATAACTGATCAGTGTCTCCCCCGCAATAAATTCGTCTGCCCTGGAGGGGAATGCTGAAATAACGCCGAAGAGCCTCCAGACTTGCTGCAAGCCACTGCGCACCAAGCTGCCGGAACCAGAAAGAACTACACCGTCGTACGTGGGCGCGGATCCTTGCCCTGATGTGCGAACCGCTCGCAAGCTCGGAGACGGCCTATTAACATCCTGGTCCACAGTTGACCGTCCGTCTACGAAGAAGTACGCTACATAGACCCAAGCATTCCCGTACCTAGCATTATAGTTGGGGCATCGTGAAGATGATGCAAGAACCATGGCCGAGCCATTGGAGTGGCACCATATCCTCCTCATTCATATTCCACGTCACATGGTTTTGGGAACCCATCCGTTCCTTATACGAACCCTTCTATAAAGCATTGGATCCCACCTCGCGCCTTTTCTTCTTCTCTAGTGTCCTTTGCTCTTTCGTGATAGCTACTCGATACTTTTACATCCGGTATCAGAGAGGACACAACATGGCTCGCCCAATACTTACCCTGTTGGCGGCCTACGTGCTTGGGTATTTCGCCTTTGTACAATCCCAGGCCGCAACAACCACATCCCCGGGCTCCGTCTTCACGGTTCCCGCTTCTGCAGACGAAGGTCAACTCTTGATACCCAACATTATAGATCCCCAAGCGGTTGACCCTCAATCTGTGTGCCCTGGCTATACGGCATCAAATGTCGTTGAGACGGCCAATGGAATAATGGCGGATCTGACCCTGGCTGGAGCGGCGTGCAATGTATATGGCAACGACATTGAGGAACTCACCCTCACGGTCGAGTATCAGAATTTCGATCGTCTACGCGTCGAGATTCAGCCAAAATACATCGGCCAAGAGAACAGCACTTGGTTTATCCTGCCTGAAGAGATCCTCCAGAAGCCCGGAGTTGATACAGAGGGTTGCGCTTCTCAGAGTGATTTGTACTTTACCTGGAGCAACGACCCGACGTTTTCTTTCCAGGTCACTCGCAACAGCACAGGCGATGTTCTCTTCAGCACCGAAGGGACCAAGCTGGTTTATGAAGATCAATTCATCGAGTTCAAGACGGGACTGCCAGAGAATTACAATCTTTACGGCTTGGGAGAGGTCATGCACGGCTTGAGGCTCGGCAACAATCTTACCAGTAAGTGTGCCTGAGATTCATCAATGCTTTTTTGGCACTCTAACAATACATAGGGACTCTGTTTGCGGCAGATGTTGGTGACAATCTCGATGCCAACATTTATGGCCACCATGCAGTTTATTATGATACCCGCTATTTCGAGGCAGACGAAGCCGGGAATTTGACATATGCTGCCGATGCCAACGACACATCCAAGACGTACAAGTCTTACACTCACGGTGTTTTCCAACGCAATGCACACAGCCAGGAAATCTTGCTTCATCAGCCCGGTGTTACCTGGAGAGCACTTGGTGGAGAAATCGGTGAGTAACTCGGTCATAACCAAGGCCAGCACTGCTAACATAAGTTGCCTAGATCTCTACTTTTTTTCAGGACCGACTCAAGACGCTGTCACCAAGTCTTACCAGAACAGCATCATTGGTCTCCCTGCATTTCAGCAATGGTGGACTTTCGGCTACCACCAATGTCGATGGGGCTACAATAACTGGACTGAACTTCAAGATGTCGTTGACAACTTTGCCAAGTTCGAGATTCCACTTGAGACTATCTGGAGTAAGTCTGGAAATCATGCTCGCACGATCTGGATACTGACCACAGCAAATATAGACGACATTGACTACATGAACCAATACCGGGACTTTGACAATGATGCGATTCGTTACTCCTATGACGAGGGCGCTGAGTTCCTTGATAAGCTTCACGCCAACAACCAGCATTACGTGCCGATTGTGGACTCGGCCATTTATGCCCCCAATCCTGAGACTGAACAGGGACAGTATCCCATCTACGACAGAGGCGTTGAGCAGGATGCTTTCATGTTGAACCCTGATGGTAAGTCAATGCTCCGTGCGCTTCATGACCTTCGAGATTTGTACTGACACGAGATAGGGTCGTTATACGTAGGCGCTGTTTGGCCGGGCTATACCGTCTTCCCCGACTGGATCGGTTCCGTTTTCAATGGTACTGGCGCAAACAAGTGGTGGATCTCAGAGTTTACCACTTGGCACGACAAGGTCAAGTTCGACGGCATCTGGATCGACATGTCGGAGGTCTCCAGCTTCTGTGTGGGCAGCTGTGGGAGTGGCAACTTGACTCTCAACCCCGTCCACCCGCCTTTTCTCTTGCCTGGAGAACCCGGCAATGAGGTCACCACATACCCAGAGGGCTTCAACCTGACAAACAGTACTGAGGTGACCTCGACGTCGACGTCTACCGTGTCCGAGGCCACTACCACCTCTTCTTCCTTTACCTCGTATCTCCGCACGACACCTACACCTGGCGTGCGGAACGTCAACTATCCGCCGTACACGATCAACAACTTCCAGGGAGTTGATTTGGCCGTTCATGCCGTCAGCCCCAACGCCACACATCACGGCGGCGCGCTCGAGTACGATTTCCACAACGTCTTTGGACACCAGATCCTCAACGCCACCTATCACGCTCTCCTCGCCGTCTTTCCCGACAAGCGGCCCTTCATCATCGGACGGTCTCAATTCTCCGGCTCAGGAAAGTGGGCGGGCCACTGGGGAGGCGACAACAACTCGCTCTGGGCGTACATGTTCTTCTCCATCCCACAAGCCCTGTCGTACTCGCTCTTTGGGTTCCCCATGTTCGGCGTCGACACGTGCGGCTTCAACGGCAACACGGACATGGAGCTGTGCGCGCGCTGGATGCAGCTCTCGGCCTTTTTTCCCTTCTACCGCAACCACAACGTCCTGTCCGCCCTGCCGCAGGAGCCCTACCGGTGGTCCGCCGTCGCCGACGCCGCCAAGACGGCCATGCAGATCCGCTACGCCCTGCTGCCGTACCTGTACACCACCTTCTACCAGAGCCACGCGACTGGCTCGACGACGCTGCGCGCGCTCGCCTGGGACTTCCCCGACGAGCCCTGGCTGGCCGCCGCCGACCGCCAGTTCCTCCTGGGCGACGCCATCCTGGTCACGCCGGTCCTGGCCCAGGGCGCCGACACCGTCGACGGCGTCTTCCCCGGCATCGGGTCCGGCACCGTCTGGTACGACTGGTACAACCAGA
Organism: Pestalotiopsis sp. NC0098; assembly: GCA_022432395.1. Lineage (NCBI taxonomy): Eukaryota > Fungi > Ascomycota > Sordariomycetes > Amphisphaeriales > Sporocadaceae > Pestalotiopsis > Pestalotiopsis sp. NC0098. Next base: position 4,717,411 of record JAJKLJ010000003.1, on the reverse strand, counting down.
CGGCCGTCGCGGACGTCGCGGCCGGTCAGAACGTGACGATCGCCGCGCCCCTCGGCCACATCCCCGTCTACGTCAAGGGTGGCAAGGTCGTCCCGCTGCAGCAGCCCGCCCTGACCACGGCCGAGGTCCGCAACAGCTCGTACAGCCTGCTCGTCGCGCTCGACGGCCAGGGCAAGGCCAGCGGCGGCTTGTACATTGACGACGGCGAGAGCCTCGAGTCGGAGAGCACCTGGATCGACGTAAGTTTCCCTCACCAAATACCTCGACAAAAGGAAAAAAAAAGCCTTTTTCGAACGCTGACTGACATTGTACCCTTTAGTTCGAAGCTACTTCCACCAGCCTCAAGGCCAGCCCCAACGGCACCTTTGCCGAGACCAACGCGCTCGCCAACGTGACCGTCCTGGGCGTCCAGGGCAGCCCCGCGTCGGTGCAGCTCAACGGCGAGGACGTCGGCTCCCTGTTCGCCTTTGACGCCGCGTCCCAGAAGCTCAGCATCACGGGTCTGGACGAGCTGACGCGGGACGGGGCTTGGGCCAAGGAGTGGACGTTGACCTGGTCGTAGGGCTCAGGTGAGACGGATATGTTTTCAGTATGTAGTTGATCAATCAGACACACGTTACGTGCAGTCAAGTAATATTGCCCTCTTTCAGGCTTGTGTGGTGCTTTTACTGAATCGCTCAACATGACGCATTCAAATTGAGATGTATCAATGACTGTATGCTGATAGATGACCCTGTCAAGAATTAGTCCTCTGCATAGATCTTTTTACAGTAGCAAGGCTTTACCATGGAAGGTGACTTTAACCTTCTAATCAAGAATTGAAAAATATATTTCCAAGGTCTAGTTATGCTGCTAAAAGCTAATTCAGTATAAACAGTCTCCTTATTCCAGTGATTTCACGAAGATAAAATGCGATTAAAGGCCATGTTTGTCAATCAATGCCATTCGTTTTTATTGATTTTTATCGACTAACTTGACTACGGTCCTCTTCCCCTTCGAATAATCTCCAAGCCGCCTACTGCAGAAGGTAATCAAGGTCTAGCTAAGAATTTCAAGGGGTAGAATAGAAGGTGGAGGGGGCAGATGTGTGCGTGAAAGAGTATGTGCCGAGGGAGTGTATACAGGTCAGAGATAATTTTGCCTTCCTTTTTCTTTTCCGTCGCTTCACAAACCAAAAAGTCTAGGGAGTGTCGAGAAGGATATATCGGATCAGGACCAACAAAGACGACCTTTTTTTTCTTCGCTTTCCATTACTTCGTCAGTCATTATTCCGCGTCACTCGTGCCGTACCCCTCCGGAAGCCAATTTTCGTTGTATTGCTTCTCAGCGGGTCGGGGAGCTGCAGTCCTGACCCCCGCCGAGATCCGAATAGAAGATGGAGCAACGCATATATGAACATCTGCTAAGCCTTGATGAGGCAAAGGCTAGCGTTTATTTACTGCTTTCCGTAGCCACCCTTGGTGGTCGTAGGGTAGGTACCCGGGGAGGTGATGGTAATGGTGCTTGGGGGCGGGCAAGTGGCGTATCTGTGAGAAGGCCATTTTAGTAACAAATCGACAAGTGGTTTCATCGGACAACTTACCCCTGCTCAGTCTTGGTGATCGTGGTGGGAACGGTCACAGTGGTCGGCACAGTAATGGTGGAAACGACAGGCTAGAAAGAGTACGAGTCAGTCTACATGCTTCTGAGACAAAAGTTGAATGGGTATATGCTTACGTATCCACTGACTGTAGTGGTCACGGTCTTGGTCTCCGTGACGGGCTGTAGAACGTTCAATTAGCACGTGATGAATTCTCAGCAACAGATTGTCTACTCACATAACCTGCGGTGGAAGTGGTGACAGTGACAGTGACAGTCTTGTCGCTGCCCTTGGTGACGGTCGTAGTGACGGGAACAGTGACTGTGCTATCACTGCCCTTGATGGTCGTGGTGACGGGAACAGTGACTGTGCTATCACTGCCCTTGACAGTCGTAGTCACAGGAACAGTGACAGTCTTGTCGCTGCCCTTGATGGTGGTGGTCACAGGAACGGTCACAGTGCTATCACTACCCTTGACGGTCGTGGTCACAGGAACAGTGACGGGAACAGTAACTGTGCTATCGCTACCCTTGATGGTGGTAGTAACATATGAGGTGGCCTGTGAAACGTACAGTCAGTGCATGATTCGTGAATAGACACTAGAATAGATTGTAAAGGCGTGTGGGTCACTCACGTAACCTGTGCTGGTGATTGTGACCGTATTAGTCTTGGTGACGGGCTGTATCATGGTCAGTTATTTTCGTCTTGCCAAGGAAGGAGTCAAGATGTGTCTGTGACGGCGTGACGTACGTAGCAGTCGCCAGTCTTCGTGACGGTCGTTCCAGGGAGAGTGACCGTGTTGGTCTTAGTGACGGGCTGTAGCCTTATTAGCTTATTTGCTTCTGGTAAAGGATTCAAGAACGTCTTCAAAAACATGACTTACGTAGCAGTCGCCAGTCTTCGTGACTGTGGTACCGGGGCCGGTGACAGTGACTGGATAGGTGATGGTACTGTCCTTTCCAGGCGTAGTCACGGTGTATGTCTGGGTGGTATCCTTTCCAGGCACGGTCGAGACAACTGTCGAGTAGCTCGTCACGGTGATAGTCTATCATAAAGTCAGATATCTGGGCTCGGATCAACAAAGCCACGTAGACTTAGGCAATACCTTGCCAGTTCCGTATCCTTGGCTGGTGACCGTGACGGTCTTTGGCGCACATGTTCCGTAGCCATCATCGCCGGGAACGGGGCTGGCAGCAACAACAGCGCTGTGAATTCTTATGTCAGTTGACATGCTCATGCAAGTCAGAGCTATTTGGGCTTACCTCAGGGCGAGAAGAAGAGACTGGGTCTTGAACATCATCTTGACGAAGATTTGTGAAGATCTTGGAAAGCGAAGGATCTGTTGATAGCGAAGGACGTTGGACTCTTGCTGGGATGGCTTGAGGATACTGGAACAATTTCCGATTTCCGAGAACAGAAACCTGCGGCTTTATAGACAGATGTCTGGCACCCACAAAGAGATACGGTTCGTAAAGCCACCGCGAGAGCTATTACCAAGCCATGAATGCAACATCCATCACGAAAACAACACTGCTCTGCTGAGCCTACGATAATAGGCTGCATCATGCGTCTCCGACGGTTCCGGCTGGTCGATCATCACTCAGCCCAGAATGGCATTACGTGATGATATGGTCGGAGCTGTGGTGGTCCGAGGTCTCCATAGGAGTAGTCGTGAGCCAAGACCGAAAGCATCGACGCCGGCCAGAATGATCCTGGACAAAGAATCATCCAACCTCGTTACCACGGGATGAATTTCCAGGCGTGACTGGGCCATGCAAGATGCGTTACGCCAAAGTACCTTACCTCGTTTATAAAGCTGCAGATCCCTGCATGCAACGTGGTCGTGCTACATCTGTTACATGTTCAAGAGCAGTCTGTCTGGCCTGCAAAGACCGATCGGGCTACAGACAGATTAAGTTACATGGCTCAGTGAGTTTATTCTGACCACACAGAACGCCTTCTACTTCTCGAAGTATTCGGTGCAATCGCCCGCAGAGAGGCGCACGTTTGTAGCCGTTTTAACCAAGCGCATGGTTATGGCACGCCTGGCCGTTGGAATGTCCATATTAAAGTTTTCATTCGCATGTTTCTGCCTCTGGAAAATGGTTGCCATGCTGACCTCAGATTCTCATGCTGCCGTAAAGCAAGCAGGGTATATGGGCGGGAATCAAGGTCCTGGACGATACACGACGTCGAAATATTTTGTTCCGATCGACATTTCATGCCCGAATTCGCCCAGGGCGCGGGAAGTGAGCCGTGTGTAGAGAAAATACCAGGCCTCGTGTGCTGAACTCGAAAACTGGACGAGGTTGTGGACAGCTCTGGTCTCTGGGAGCACAAGTCCCATAGCCGGGCTGACCTTACCTGAGGGCCACCGAGGCTGGGCGATTTGGACGTGTCAGTGGCTGAAGAGAGCAAGCTATAATGGAGCTCGGTTCTCTGGGGTGCATGGCTGTCCTGGCCCCCCCTGAAGGAGCAGCTGAAAGGCAATTTGCTGGCGACGGCCCGTATATGCGAGGTCAGCGCACTTTCGGATCCGCCCTGCGGTGAGTTGCTGCACGACGAATGAATTGTGCAACCGGTCAGAGCTCCGACGAAGCTAGAGGAAAGGCAGCGATGCCAAGCCTGAAGGACATTCGGGATGTGTCCAAACATCTGATGTAGGTACTGAAAGACCTTGCGATGGAGAGTAATGGAATGTCTGTTGTCAACAGTAAGAATGAATGATGTGTTGTTTTGCGCATCCTGTCACGACATATTCAGGTTCGGGCGCATGAAGACTAAGGTTCAGATATTGCCTGCAGTGTCAGGACGCGCAAGATGGGATGAATCGCAAAGATCATCGTTTTGTGCAGAATGGACTCGAGTGAATGACTGCGTTATCTGGAAAGCCGTCCCGATCGGGTTGTAATAGCAGGATTGTGGAATGGCCTTGGTTGTCCAGTACCACGAGCTTCCTGAGTGTTACATAGCAGCGGGTACAACTCCCACTCGGCCAAAAATAACTCGTAATTGGCCCCAAAAGCTGAGTGAAAGGCATTTGGAGGGCTCATTTACGCTTGTTCTCGAGTATCCGAACTCGCTAGTCGAAGCTGTAAATTGCAGTCCTAGGCGGCATCAAACAATTGAGGCATGCTGTTTACCCGCACAGGAAAGCGATGGGCATAGCCTGCTTGATCGGCTATAGACGCCAGCCAGTCGGAGCTTTTCTCAAGGCTCCATTCCAAGCCTCACCATGCGGTCTCTGATCCGATCGATATTGTCGCTTGTTTGACCAATGAATTATCCGATCGACTGGCGACTGTGGTGTGGTTGGAATAGTGTTTGCAAGACCCGTTGGACGCCATCAACGCCAGAATCTGGAAATCCCATATAACCGTGAAACAGGTTTTTGGGGATGGGGAGATTCATCGCCCGTCACCGATATTGTCCATTGCCTCAAAACAGCTGCCGTGCAGGAAGCCAATGGGGGAGTGCCGTGGACTCGGGAGGGGCTTGTTGGTTACGAGTGGCGCATTGTAATACTCGCACAAGACGCCGAAAAGGTACGAGGATGAGAACAAACCTATAGGCTATGTGCCTGACTATGCTCAGTCTGCACTATTGAGCTTGGCCGCAGCTGGATGTAAGCCTCAAGCCTCAGCGTTGCATCGCCGGGATCAGTCTAACCTTGATCTGCTGTCATCAATGGAAGTTACCTGTCTTAATCAATAATCCATGAGGCAACAGTCGAAGTTGAAATATACTCTTGCCAAGGACATATGAATGCGATAAGTCCACCAATCGCTATGACTGCCGAAGACACGATGATGTTGCATTGATCGCCAGCAGCGATTCTGGGGCGATCAAAAGAGCGACCCAGGGTAGAGTAGGCGCATGCAAAAAGAGTGTCTACTAAACTCAGAAGCATTCGTTTGCGTAATGGAATTCTGCTTGATCCTTCAGGCATGAACAATGCCTGCCATGCAGGTCTGCTGTAGCTCGCGCTGATTCCTTCCAGCTGACGAGACTGTGGGGGATGTGCTTACGATCGACAAGCATGCGGATGATGAGCAGCACGTTGGAGAGCCTTGTTGTCCGCTAGTTGTGCGTTGTCACTCGGTTACTGGTGATGTTTTCTTTTTTATTCGGAGCTCGCGAAGACCATTATCCGGCAGGCGACAACAATTTGCGGCTGTGAATCAGAGCGGCGGCGAGTCTTGGTCAAACTGGCGAGCTCAGATCGAAAGCATGCATTCCCCAAAAGGCGTTTTCTAAAGTCATGAACAAAGTTGAATTGACGAACACGGGAGAATTTGAGTGAAAGTGTGTAAGCATGAGCATGTGGACTTTGTCAATGCTGTGCTCTGGGTAGGTGACCACCAACCCGCCTTCCTCGCGTACGACTACAGCCCACAGGAAACTACGACCTTGTGCAAACACTGGGCTGAGCTAGCTCATGAACGCACATTCTTACATGGGCATTCAAGTATCTTGAGAAGTCCTACGTAAGGGAAAGTTTCTGGGCGCAGGAAATCCTCTGTTGAGAAACCTCAAGACTACGAGGCAAGGTAAGACATGACTGGTGATGCATAAACAAGTCGTGGTCTGCCAGACACCCCCCATACAGAGTAGCCATTCGACACTTGTTGCCCATATATGGAGTCATTCAAGCATTACCTGCCACAAGCCCGACGATAATATATGGCTTGGCATATGTTTTACTCGCCGTAACAGTACCAGCGTCACCTGCGGCCGCGCCATCTAAATCATACTTCATGCCTTAAGATACAGCTCGCTTGTACCTGGGCAGGTACTCTACTCAGGGCAGTTCCGATAAACGAATTATCGCAACCCTCGATAATAGAAGAAAGCCTCCAAAAACCCTTGGCGACAACTACACTCAGCTCGTGAGTCGGGCCTGCTCACCGAGATGGATTCCAGCCTCACGAATATGAACGGCGCCACAGCTCTCTAACTGGTGGAAACATGGTCAACTCATCGAGCATTGCGTCTCGAGAGGCAGAATCTATCAGATCGAAGGAACAAGAACAATCAGGCTGGAGCATAGGTTCTGCTCGAACAAACTCTTGCAAGGGATGTTCATCTTCCCCCTTTCCCATCCTTCACAAGGAATTCGAAAATGCTAGGTAGGTGGCGCTATGAAACGCACAGCACTCATCGTTTACTGAAAAAAATGCTCTCATCGGCTGATCTGACATTGGCAATATTACATCTCCTTCCGACAGAGAGGGCCTGCTTGCTTGAGCAGTGTGCCTTTGTATGCTGATGCAACATTCAATTGAAATTTGCGAGTTTTGACTTTCCCTCTTTCATTACCTTCAAATCTTCCTTGCGAGAACCCGAAGCCTGAAATACCCGAAGAAGTACCCTCCAGACGGACTCTTGCACACATGCTCCAAGACGCCAACGACCTCCTTGACACACTCCTCCCTCTCCTTAGGGTCCTCGATGGCGTCAAAGAACTGCTTTCCCATGAGGCGGGTCCAGCCCTCGACGCCTCCCTCATCGGCAGGCGTCGGTCGTGACTCGAGCTCGACCTTCTCCACCTTCCAGCCGCCGACGGCCTCCTCCATGATCTGAACGATCCAAGCCTCGTCGGCAAAGAACCAGGGGTCGGCAGCCAGAGCGCGCTCGAGGCCGACGCGCCGTGCCACGCCAGAGACCAGGCCAGCCCGCATCTCGGACACGTTGCCTCGGCCGCCCATCTCAAAGGCAAAGGTACCACCCGGCTGGAGCGACTCGCGAACGCCTCGGAAAAAGGTCTCCTGTTGCTCGCGCGAGCACTTCAGAATCCAGTGCATAGCTGCGTTGGAGAAAGCCTTGGTATAGGACGACTGTTGTAAGGCAGGCGTGTTGACTATCTCGAGCGCGTCGACGACTTTTGTGACAATATGTGTTAGTAACGCAGTCTAATTCACGGGTAATTATAAAACAAGGGAATTTGAGAAGGAAAAAAAAAATACATCCAACCTTCGAAGCTGCACCTGTCATTCTGGGCCTCGGCTGCCGCCTTCTTGGAGGTTTCAATCATAGACGGCGAAGAATCGGTGCCATGGATCTCCCCGCTTCCTTTCGAGAGGACTTCGGCGATCTGAAAATCGATCACGCCATCTTGCTTCTCATCAGCTTTGACTATCCTGACATCTCTTCTGCTTCATTGGAAAGCCAAACACAAGTATGGACTGCTCTTCTCCTTGTCAACTTACCGCCGCAGCCAACATCAAGAATCACGTCGTCCGGCTGAGGATCCAGCCATTGGACGATCTTTGTCGCCAGCTTTGGCACAAACGACGCGGACTTTTGGTAGGCCTGCACACATATGTGGTTAGAATCTCGACTATGATCTGAGAAGCCAGTGAATAGCGTCTCCCTCACCTCAGAAGACCAATGATCAGTTGTTTGAGCCATACTGGTTCTTATCTCTCGTGATGGCGAAGAAAAAAGTTGATGTGCAAATTTGCTGCTCAAAAACTCGACAGCTCGGGCGTAGACACTCTGTTTATATACTAAAGGGAAGGTATAGTGTTGCCGATGAACGCTTGGCAGGAGCCGCCGTGTGGAGATGGAGATCCGAACGGCCAGCCCCCGATCTCGGAGGTCAATTCACTACGCATTGATTGGAGAACAGCACAAGGGCTTATACTTGGCCTTCTGAATCGAACGATTTTCCTTGTACTCTTGAGCTAAATGGGCATCATGGTCATATAATTCTCAAGATTGTGCGATTAATATCAGCAAGTTTGACATTGTGGAGCGCCCTTCGACTCTCTTCGGGGCCGAAAACTACTTAGAGCATACATCTATCTGTCTGGAAAAGATCTAGTCTAAATCCAAGTGCTGATACCTGTTCTCGCCGAGAGAATCCTCGACACGCTTCATTAGAGCCAGTACCTTCTCCTCCTCCAGGCGCCTGCCGACGATCTGGACTGCGACCGGGAGCCCGTGCATGGCCTCGGCGTCGTAGAGCTTGTAGGCTCCCTGGGCGACGCCGTTGAGCTTCTTGATCTGGAAGCCCTTGGGCAGCTGATCCAGGTTCTTGTCGACGTGGGTCACGGGGAGGATGCCGGCCGTGTAGTCGAGGATGTTGAACAGGAAGGTGTAGCCGCAGCTGCTGACGGCGGTGCCCATGCCGTCGTGGGGGACCGCCGGCGTCGCGTTGGGAGGCGTCAGGAGGAAGTCGACCTGTGCAGAGTTCCACCACTCGAACCATTCGACTCGATAGGCCTCTCTCCTGGCCACCAGTTTCCAGTTCTCGAATGCGCTCTTGGGGTGCCAGTCTCTGACCAGACCGGCCCAGATGTCGTCCCGTCGGACGTACTTCACCCATAGGTAGTATAGGTATTTGAACGGGCGCGGCAGGTTCATGAGCCACTCCATCTGAGCCGAACCGGGATCATTCCACTCGCCGGTCCTAAAAAAGGATCGGAACATTTGGCACCCGTCGGCGTTGAGAAGTTGAGAACCGACCTGCAGGCCCTCATACGGAGAAGGCGGGTCGATCTCTACAATCTCGTGGCCCTCTGCCTTGAGAGCGTCTTCTGCCATCGTCAATGCTCGTACGCATGCCGGGCTAGGGTCTATTACACCATCTGTCCTCATAACTCCCACACGGAGTTTGGTCTTGGCTGTGTACTCCTTCTCGATCTCGGATCTCCACGGCATAGGATGGACCGAGGGGTCGTACTTCCACGGCTGCATCCCGATCACGGAACGGGTAAAGTATGTCAAGTCATCCAGCGTCCTTGTCATGGGCGAGAACACGCTCGGGACGCCCTCTTGGCCAGGCATACTGGTCTGGACTCCGAGCTTTGGCCAGCGCCCGGTCGAGCACCTCAGACTGTAGATACCAGAAAAGTGAGCTGGCGCACGCACGCTGCCGGCCACATCGCTTCCGATACCGATCCTGCCGCCCAGGGCGAGGAGAGCGCCTTCACCACCTGTCGATCCACCGGGGGAGTACTTGTTGTTGTGGGGGTTCGTGGCCCGGCCCCAGACGTCGTTGGTAGACTCGAAGCTGAGCAGGGTGATGGGGACGTTGGTCTTGACATAGGGCACGGCTCCGGCGTCCTTGAGGAGCCTCACTATAGCTCCATCCTCGGGCACCTTATTCCCCACGAAACTGCTAAAGCCGACGGTTGTGTCAAAGCCTCCGACCACAATGGTATCCTTTAGACTGACTGGGATACCAGCGAGGGGCCCCTTGAGGTTGATTGAGCCGTTCTTGATCCACTCCTCAGCCTCGGGGACCATGACCTCGGTCACGCAGTTTGTCTTCTCATGCGCCTTGAGAGCCACTCTGCCGTACGTGCGCAAGATGTCGACGGGCTTGAGCACACCATTCTTGACATCCTGGACCAGTCCCTCGATTGGCCTATCAATGACTTCTCTGTCAAAGGTGGTAAAAGGGCCCTGGCAATGCGTAAGGCCTAGGAAGCGGCGCTGTCTCTCATCTTGTTTGAAGCGGCTTCAAGTTGGAGATTATTAGTCTTATCTTCCACAGAGTGACCTGGTGTAAGCGAGGAGATGGGGTAGGTCAACGTACCAATCCCGCTTGTGCTGAAAATAAGACGTCATATCTGTTTGCAAACCCCTCGGGGATGGATTCGTTATCCTCACGCAGCAAGCAACTCAAAGAAGAATATAATGAAAAGAAACGAAGAAAGGTGATATCAAAGCTCACGAGAAAAGGCAGGAAGAAGACCGAGTTGGGGTAAAAGGTGGTCTGTCCCCAAGAGCTAAGCTTAGAAGACGCTTTATGAACCTCCCCCACAGTCCATATCTCCAACGAACCAAACCAGCCCCCCTGGCCCTGACCTAGCTGCAGGCACCGCTGATAGCCGTCGGACGCTGGGACGGTCCCGGCAGTGAAGCATCACGAGACACGGAAGCTCGTGCAGCAAATGACGGCGGCTCATAAAGAGATAGGTATATTTCTCAAGAAATACATGAAACTCAATTTCGGTTTACTTTCTAGCGCCACCTTAGATTCGGTTTTACATAATGCAGGTTCGCCTGAACCTCAGTCTGATCAGAATTGTCAAGTTGACGAGCTCGTGTACTACAGTGGCCAACAGCCAATATTCTCAGAACACTATCAATGGAAACCACGCCTTGCTCAATGAGCAATTATTGTTACGACTTCCCACTTCCGAACACCGGACTGCAGAGTCCGAACCCTCCGATCAAGAACACTTCTTGCTTGCAAACACTGCTCAGTCAAGCCAGATCGATACAGGAAATGATACCCTTTAGCTGGTGCCCAGGTATCGTATACTCAACCCCACTCCTCCCATTACCCCACTGCTGTTCGGACGGTTACCGAGCGCCGGCGGCGTCAAAGTGGGCATCCGCAGTGGGAACAGTGTTATCATACCACCTACGGAGTACCTACATACATATACGTGCGCCATCGGCCCCGAAGATTATAAGGCCATACCAGAGGTAGCCTGTGACGTCTGCTCCGAACGGGCGATACTAGTTATCTGGAGAGAAAGAAAAAAAAACCGGACCATCCACCAGATTCACCCGTACGTGCTCCGACATCGTCGGGCATCCCCAGAAAAACAATGGCATCCACCACCGACAAGCCAGAGTACGACCCGGAGCTGTCGGGGTCATACCTGGTCTGCTCCATGTGCGGCACGCAGTTCCCGACGACGGACCGGGACGCGCTGAGGACGTGCTTCATATGCGACGACCCGCGGCAGTACACGCCGCGCGCGGGGCAGTCGTTCACGACGCTGGACGAGATCCGCGGCGGGGGCAAGTATAAGAACACATTCCAGCCGCTGCTCGAGGAGTCGTCGTCCGAGGATAAATCAACCTTTATATCCATCGTCACGGAGCCCAAGCTCGCCATCGGCCAGCGGGCCATCCTGATCCGCACGCCGGCCGGCAACGTGCTCTGGGACTGCGTGACGCTGCTGGACGAGGCGACGATCCAAAAAATCAACGACCTCGGCGGCCTGGCCGCCATCGTCATCTCGCACCCGCACTACTACACGACGCACGCGGCGTGGTCGCGCGCGTTCGGCGGCTGCCCCGTGTACCTGGCGGGCGAGGACCGCGGCTGGACGACGCTGTCGTGCCCGGGGCAAGTCTTTCTGGCCGAGGACCAGACCGAGTTCGACGTGCCGCTGCCCGGGTCCGCGGCGTCGCCGGGCGTCCGGGCCCTCAAGCTCGGCGGGCACTTCCCCGGCTCCCTGGTCCTGCTGTACCGGTCCCGGCTGCTCATCGCCGACACCCTGTACACGACGCCGGCGGGCATGGGCAACTGGGACGTCGACGCTCTGGGCGCCGTGCGAGAGGGCGGCCGGCCGCCCGGCCTGAACAGCTTTAGTTTCATGTGGAGCATTCCCAATATGATCCCACTGGCACCCGACGAGATTGAACGGATGTGGAATGTGCTCAAGAAACATGAGTACATCAGCACGCATGGAGCCTTTGTGGGCATGGACATCATAGGGAAGGATGCGGGTGAGATGAGGAAGAGGGTGTTCGAGAGTATGCAGATTCAGGTCCGCTACATGGGCCATGGGGATCATGTATTGTTGTCGGAAAAGTGAAATTCTTGGAATCAGGATAGCAGATCCGATGGCTCTTATATAAACTATGCAAAGCACGGGTAAAAGCTCGGCCGTTGCCCACTTGTCACCATGCCGCATTCTGTGAATGACTTTCGAAAGTTGAGGAATATTCTGATTTCACCTGTATTGGCCTGCAATTTGCCGTCGGAACAGAGGTCCCACAACGTTACTTTGGTCGAGGAGTACTCTTCATATCTGGCTTTCAAGAATTTGGACGGCACAGTAAAGTTACATAGTTCGCATCCCTTGGTTTCAAGGCGATAGTCATCAACTGTCGTGTTCTGCTCTTTGGGAAGCCTTTCGTCATTATGTATCTATTCATTTGCGACCGAGATCGCCTCGCTTATTGCCGCTGCTCGAAAAAAAGATTCAATGCCACGGTACAGATAATACTGCACCCAAGAGATGTCGTAGTAAAGTTTCTAGGTGAGGTGCATTTAAACCATCGGCGAAACTTGGACCAGTCCTATACATCATTCCAGCTCATCAAGACTAAGCGCCACAGTCTGAAGCGCAATAGAGTCTTCTATGGGCTCAGCAAATGCTCGATTGCGCCAGTCACGCTTCCACCACTACGCCTGAGTGCTGCAACGTTTCTGTCGAAATCGAAAAAGCCCATGTCATTCAGCTGTCGGAGCTGTTCAGCATACCGCTCCTCCGGTGGCCTGTTGTCGGCAGGGGCAGGCGTTGAACCACCACCACCACCCATGAGCTGCATCACCTGTTGTATAGCCTCGGGAGACATTTGAGGCATGCCAAAGTTGCCGGCAGCGCCAGCATTACCCAAAAGGGCGGCAAAGGGGTTTGCTTGGGGATTCGGCGCGTTTCCAGTAGTGCCACTCTCTCCCGAGTTGGCGTTGCCTCCGGTCGTCGTCTGGGCGTCGGAACCGGTCTGGGCACCAGCTGCCGGAGGAGCACCAAATGCGCCCATACCGAAGGGGTTGAAAAGGTTCCCAAAAGGATTGTTGGCATTGGCGCCACCGGGAGCCTGGAGTCCGGCCCACGCGGCAGGGTCAAACGGGTTTGCCTGAGCGGTGTTGGTGCTGCCGGCGTTGTTGTTGGTGTTGTTGCCGGCGGCGGCATTGGCATTAGCATCGTGAGGAGTCGGATCAGTGACGCCGGGAGCCGGGAACGCACTCTGTCCAGCGCCGCCACCCTGCATCATCCGCCCCATGCGTTGGGCACTCCTGAGAGCCTCGGGGTTTGTAAGCATCTGGCGGAACATGGGCGAGCGCATGATCTCCCGCGCGTTAGGCTGGTTGCGCAGCATCGGGTTCTGCTGGATCATCATGTCGATGAAATAGTCGTTGTTGAGCATCTCGTTCATCTGTTGCAGCACGTTGGGGTCCTGCAGCATGCGGCTGAAACCCTCCTCGTCCATCATGGAGCCAGACATGCCTCCGTCGGGACCAAACAGGTCGGCAGAAGGGAGGCCGGTGAGACCAGCATACCGCGCGCCCGTCAGACCAGCCAGAGGGTTGTTGGCAGTGCCGGCGGCCATGTTGGTTGGCACTTGCGGTCGCGGTGGTGCCTGCTGTGAGGAAGTCGAGGCGGGAGCAGGGGTGGGATTGCTTGCGGCACTCTTGACCAGGTGAACCGTGTTGCCCGTCTTGATCTTGTAGGTGGCCAAGGGCTCTTCGTTCTTCATGACGCGGCCAGAATAGATTAGGCGTTGGCGCTCGACGGGGATATTCTCGAACTCGGCCGTAGATAGCTTGGTCTTGAGGTCCAGCACCGTGAGACTCTCAGCCATAGTGATAGTGTGGTTGCCTTCGCCCGAGGTCTTGACCTTGAAGCTGACCTGGGGAGAGTCGGGGGTTGCCTCAGTAGCATCGGCCATGGTGACGATGCGGTGTGGTGATGATGATACTAGTGAGTTATTTGTTCTGTGAAGGCGGGCTGAATGTCGATGGCTTGCGACGGACGACTCGGCAAGCCGCAGCTAGAAATGGTTGATTAGGTATAAGGCTCGCGTGTGCCGCAAGAGAGGCCAGGGGTTCGGAGATGCTGATGAACCGTCTGTTGTGAAAGATGCGCTGTTGTGTTTGTCGCTCGTCCTCGTGCTTGGGCCGGGGTGAGTTGGGGAAGGAGTAGAACAGAAAGAAGGATGACGACGTGAGGGATCCAGATGGGCCGACTACCTAGATTGCGGCTGTTTTTCAGGTCGTCACAGTCAGTCGCAGTCCTCTCTGTGTCAAGTCGTAGTGGGCTGAGGTGATAGATAGGTAATGTAGTCAAGTGGTGGGGCAGGTGCGGCAGGGCGGATGACGACGGTCACTTTTGAATGGATGCGCTGGACGCGATCTTTTTACCCATTTGCTACCAAACATTAGGACCCTACTGGTAGGCAACTGTGACTGCTAATTCGCCACTCTGTACGATGTACGAGGCAGTAGTTCTTCCAGATTATTGCCGTGTGGTCATGGAGCACGGAATATATCAGGAACAGTCGTTTGTGTGTTATCAAATAAACGACGAAAACCGTTGAGCGGCCACGGTTGCCTCCTTGAATACTCAAAACAATCTCATGTGGCTCCTCGATCGTCCACTACTTGGATTTCACTGCTGCCACATTGTACACGATCTGACTGGCTGCTTGGTATTGCCTCAGCACAGGCTGGCAAAGCTGGAAGTGATTGCTCATCCGACACCCACTGCTCATCCGCTTCTCTTGGCGTCTACAGCATTCTGGACCGTCGTATTGTGGGGTGGCTACCTCAGCGCTCTCTGCAAGCAATTAAGAAGCAATGGGGGGGCAACAAGCCGAGCTGATGTCACCCAGAAGACCCTAACCTAGGTTAGTGGCTACAGGTAGCGGTAGGCAATCTGTAACTTTCTGTCCAGACCCCTAAAATCTTGGAAACGTTCCGGGGTTCGGGACACGTATGGCCGTGACCTCCAGATGAGCCCGACAGGCGCTCGGGCGCTGGAATCGTTCCCCTCGCTAGCGTCTGCGGCCCCAAATCCGCGCCCGGAGTCGACGACTATTACGGTATGCCGGGGTGAGACGCGGTGTGTCTACAGTAGGTTAAGCGCTTTGGCTGCGATGTGCATGGTAGTAGCAGCTAGGTCAGCAGTCTACCTCGGCATCTCATACATCTCCTCCAATGGTTCTTTGTCATCGGCTTTTGTTGTGTACAGTATTCATCTTTTCATACCGTATTCATCAATTGGTGTTTACACATTAACAACGCCGACATCAATCGTACTGTTGGGTTCTGCTTCATATTCCAATCCATCTATACCGATATTCCTGTAGTTGCACTCCCCTTGCAGGCTGGCAATTAAGACCATTCGTATTCTCTTTCCATTCATATAAACACCAGCAATATGCGGGGCATTCAAGTCGCCAAATATGTCAAGGTAAGCCTTCATTGCCGACCTTGAAACTGATGAAACATATTCTAAGCAGTATCAATAGGGCCCTCAAGAGCTCAAGGTCACCGACATCTCAGATCCTAGTCCCAGTCCCGAGCAGTATGTCATAGAAGTCCACGCTGCTGCAACCAATTTCTTCGATATCCTGCAGGTGCAGGGCAAATATCAACATCAACCACGTAAGCCCCTTTCCATGTCCATATCTGAGAATATTCGATAAAACTAACTATTACTACAGCATTCCCCTGGGTTGGCGGCGCCGAGTTCGCCGGTGTTGTTGTGTCGACTCCTTCTTCATCAAAGTCGCCAAAGTTCCCCGTCGGATCCCGTGTCTTTGGCGGATCTCAGGGATCCTACGCCACCAAAGTCCTGGCGACCGAGGTCCAGCTGTTGCCCGTCCCCGAGGGCTGGTCCTTCCGGGACGCCTCGGGACTCTTCGTGACAGCTCCGACCTCGTACGGCGCCCTGGTCCTGCGCGCCGGCGTCAAGGCTGGCGATTATGTGCTGGTCCACGCCGCAGCGGGCGGTGTCGGCTTGGCCGCCGTGCAGATCGCAAAGGCCTTTGGCGCCACCGTCATCGCCACCGCGGGCACGGAGCGCAAGCGCGAGGTCGCCAAGAGCTACGGCGCCGACCACGTCGTCGACTACCGCGATGAGAAGTGGCCCGAGATCGTCAAGAAGCTGACGCCCAAGGGCAGGGGCGTCGACATCGTCTATGACCCCGTGGGCCTCGTCGACAAGAGCACCAAGTGCATCGCCTGGAACGGAAGGATCCTGATTATCGGCTTTGCTGCTGGCTCCATCGAAAAGGTCGCCATGAACAAGGTTCTCTTGAAGAACATCAGCCTTGTTGGTATTCACTGGGGCCAATACGCCGTGCATGAGAAGGAGAGTGTCACTGCCGTCTGGAAAGGCATCATGAAGCTGGTGGAGCAAGGCAAATTCAGGGGCACTGTCTACACGGACAAGGAGTTTGTTGGACTGGAGAGCATACCCGATGCCTTGATTGCGCTCGGAGGAAGAGACAGTTGGGGCAAGGTCGTGGTCCAAGTGCCGCAAGGCAAGGAGAGTAAGCTGTGAGCGATCTCGAACTATGTTTGAGACAACTGGATGAGCATGTAGCTGTGTAATGCATGATCGAAGCCCTCTGGTCTATCGAGTAGCTATTGTACGTTGCGTGGCTAAAAGGCCAGGTTCCATGGCTCAAATCGTACTGTGTGATCACACTCCGTCTTTTGACTGCCAGTCGTGCCGCGTATACAAGTCGAATATTGCTACCAACTGGGTGACAAATTCGTGGCAGTTCTTCCCGTCGTTGTCGCATCCTGGATACTCTTCTCAAAGACGCTCTGGTCCATGGGAATGCCCTTGAGCTAAGTTACTTGAGAATTGATTCAGGTCGGCATGCCCGACCGCCAAATCCTACATTTCAAGGCCAACGGTGTGGTTGTTCCCGATTTCGCTTTCCCAGTCCCCAAGTTGAAATCGCACTTTTTCCATAAGGTAGGTACCGAATCAACTTGTTCAACTCTTGCCTCATCTGCCTTCATTGACATTGTGCGATTTGCCCGAACGGTAACATCGACTCGGCGCTGGTGGCTGCAGTAGATAGTGTCTATGTAGGCACTTGAGTCATCTAGCTGCTCCGATGTGTCAAGGAATCGGGGTAGGCTTAGAAAATTGCCGCCACCCCTTTTGTGAAGCATTCCGAATCGCCTTTGCTGTGTCGATTTCCTTGCATCGGGCTCAATGCAGTAGGAGCGCCGAATGGAGGCACAAGAAGCTATGCCCGAGAGTCGCTTTCTATGCCGTCACATGTCAAGCTCTCCTGTTTATATCGATCGTGGCCTTGGCGTAAAATTGAAGTGTTGTCCTGCGCGGAATGTGTTGCATATCGAGCAGGCTCAAAAATTCCGTACGGGCATGAGGATCAAGTCTCATACGGCGTCCGCATCCTTCGTGGGCGTCTCATTCTTCAAGCTCTTTGCCTCATGCCCAAGTGCGAGCCGGTCAAACAGCACGTACGAGGTGACGAGCAGAATGGGCATGGCGACCATGAACCCGATGTACTTCCTCGACGCCGCCTTGTATGCGGGGCTGGATGGGTCGATCGGCTTCGGTATGGGCGCGCGGAGGCTCTCCGGGAGTTCGCCGGCAGAAGTTGCAGACTTCACGGGAGTCGCCGGCACTGCAGAGTTCGGCACTTTGGTGTAGTATGGCAGAGGAGGCGTTCGCGGTGCTGGAGATTTCGTGGCGGCGCGCGTCGCGGTTGGCTGCTTCGGTTTGGCCATTGCGTGGGTGCTTGCGAGATGTTGGTGCAAACCGTTAATTGTCCCGACTCTTCGAAACTGAAAGTTTCTGGGTCTCGGAAAGCTTGCTGGAAAGTGTTTCGCAGATAGGGAAAGTTGCACAGTAGCAACAAGAAATCTGAAAGATGTTGGAGCTCAGCAAAGCTTTGGCCTCAGCTGTCGGGCGGGCCGCCAAGAACAACCAAGCTACTATAATTCGACCCAAACATCCTCCCGATTTATAAGCACTTCCATTCCGATTGGGAAAAAAAAAAAAAAAAAAAAAAAAAAAAAAAAAAAAAAAAAAAAAAAAAAAAAAAAAAGAAGAAGAAGAAGAGGAATATTCAGAATTCACATAAAGCTGTTCAAACTGGTGTCCATCGCTTTTTGGAAATACAAGTAGGGGAAGCCAATCCTACCTACAAAAGGTTTCCACGGTGAAAGACTCTGTAGCAAGTGCTCATATTCAACCATTTCAATGGGCTCACACATGACGAGAAGTATACATTTTCTGTTATAAAATCTATGATTAAAAAAAAGAGAGAGAGAGAGAACCCAAAACTGTAGAACACTCGCATTTATGAGCTCAAATGCTTTCTGGCAATTCTGCACCGCCATTGGCAATCTCAGAATGGCGTATTTGGTCGCCCGCCGCAACATTCTTCAGTTGCGAATGGTAATCGACGTCAATCGACTCTATGTCGCAATTGGTAAAGACTCTCTCGGTCCTTTGATGCCTAGAGAAAGTAGCCAAACGTACTTTCTGAACATAGGTCTGCAGACTAGTGAGGCGACCGCGCGAGTCTCTGTGCAGCTTTTCCGCGTTGCAGGGCAAAGGCTGGCATGTCGGGTCTGCGTTGTGATCTCTTGTATTCAAGCGCGACCTTATTTGAGAGAGAACCGAGCGGAACTGTTCATTCTTGCTCAGGTATTTTACTAAAGCGGGTAGGGTTGGCAGGGAACCGCATATATGACCAACAGTCAGCTCAATTGTCCTATTGGCATGTTAGCTAACGAGTTTGTTTTAGATCATGAATACTGTCTCTCCCAGTACGTTGAACATACATTACAGAAAGACATTGTACTTACGAGAAAGTGTTTGGCATAGTGTTGGCCCATGTATAATCTGGGTTGTCTTGTTCTTTCAATCGCTGAACGCAACTGACAATGGAGCTTACGCAGGCACTACCTCGATAATCAGTATGATATTACACAGAGTCCCACACAGCCATGCTCAGAATAATGGCAAGCAAATGTTGCCTGTCGGCGATCGAAGTGGGAACTTACAGTAGACCAGTGAGAAAAACACAGGCCAGAACAATCTTTCTCCTCAGAGCAATCTGAATTTTGAGAGTCTGCGTCAACGGGATCGATATAATGGCGAAGTCTGACACGATTCCAAATATGCCCCGGACGCCAGAGATATCAAGACCAAACGGCCCATATCTGGTTTGTGCGACCTGCCAAGTGACACCGTGACTGGGAACCCCAACGACCAATTCGGCAATGATAGTGGCAATGTAGAAGGCGGCAACAATTCCCATGCATATATAGATCGATACTTTGACCCTCCGAATGGAGCCGAAAAGTTTGAGGTAAAGTGCCAACAGAGATACTTTGACAAGCATGAGGCTAACAGCACCCACGATGACATATGTGAAGTTGATCTAGATGGCATAAATATTAGATAACCATCTATACGTTGGTATTAGTCGGACAGAGTGTGCGGTACCTTGAGGTATGAGTCCGTTATAAGGCTAAGCGGTACATCCCAAAGATGTCGTCCATTTGGACGATCAAGCACTAATAAGTGTGTTAGTCACATTAGAAGCTGGTCTCATTTCTGATCAATATGGCATGGTCAAAAAGAGCTAGTGCTAGAACGAATAAGATAGAGGAAGCAAACTGGCACTGACAGGAGAGCATGATGCCGCAGCGCACAATGACGCTTGCCTGTACACGTTAGTATAGAGGTTCATGCTCGTGTCGGAGTCACAGGTATACGAACTCCGGCCAAAACGTGAAGCACTTCAGCATATATTTCAGTCAGCGGTGTAAAAAGGCATGTTGCACTTTGATGAACGTACCATCATCGATACCAAAGCTGTGCGTGACTATAGTCCGGCTGCAGAGGCGCAGGGTCAAGAAAATGAGCATAAACGGCAGGAATATACATGCAACATTTCTTGATATATACGCGTTTGACGTAGGATCAACAAAGTTTGGGATGACACCCTCAGGCGGCGTCAAGACGGGAGTTGTATCCAAATCGACAGAATAAGACGTCATACTGCATGAGTTCGATACTCTGAATGGAAATTGCACAGAATTCAACGCTATGTCGGGAGAGATGCCAGTAAACAATCAAATGAACTGAAGGACCTTTGATGTTCTTATACACCGCATTGGGAGAAGTCGTTCTTCGGCTTTCTCATCTCTATCAACTACAGGTGGGGAGCCAGAGCGGTACAGTTGGTATCGTCACGAAGCGTCACCATCAATTATCCTGGTTTGAAGCCATCGTGCAGCTCACATATTAGGAAAGCTATGCTTGATTGGACACAAACCCTGTGCGACAGCGTGTGATGAGTCTTGATCCCACTTCAGGTGTGACTTTCGAATGCCTTTATCGTCGACTGTCCCCGTCTGCGGAGCCGGCGCTTAGTTACGAGAGTGCATGCAGAATGGAGAAATGAGGAGCCTGCACGGTCGGCGAGCAGAATGAAGAATTCCGAGTTAGGCTTTATCTTCAGCGCGACCCTGGAATACTCTCGTGAACGGTCTCCACCTACCACATGCACGGTGCAGGTTGGCATTATTCGCAACGATGTTGGAAATATGTTGAATAGGTATCGAATATCACCAACAATGTATATGCATTACCATCCCAGTGCCGAAGAGATCCCTGCTAATTCGCAGAAATATGTCTTCCACCGCGTACGTGCATGGCAAAGGAACTCTGCAAAGTGGAATTGGTTTATCTTTCTGCCTTACATGTGCTTCGATGATGTTAAATATAGCCTTATACTGAAAGCATCCCAGCAGAACACGGCGCATCCCAAATAGCAGGACCCACGTTTCCAATGACAACTTTAAGAATTGCAAGGTACATCCATGGCTAAGGATGTAAATCTATGGGTTGATATTATAAGTCTCAGGCTGTGATATAGACTTGCCTAATTCATGATTGGACGGCCAACCTGACCTTCATCGTTGTACCATCGACCGGCTGGGCAGTCATCCGACGAGTCTGCAGTACCACGAATTAGCAAACCAGCCATATACGCTCTCGAAACTCGACTCAGGAAAAGGAAAGCCAACAGAAACTTACATTGTACAATTCCGAATCAACTTTGTACTGCCCACTCTCATTCAAAACAGGCCGCCCTTCATCAAGAGCAGCGGCCCCCAACCCCGTCTTGACAAAGTCGTACTTGCGCGCCACAATGGCAACCAACAGCCTGGCCTCGAGATTCGCAAGCTCAGACCCGATGCAAGCCCTCGGGCCTCTCTCAAACGGCCGCCACGCGCCCGCGGGGATACTCTTGGCCGCGTCCCCGAGCCACCGCTCCGGCACCCAGTCGTCGGCGTCGTCCCCAAAGACGGCGCGGTCCCGCTGGATGATCTTCTGGCACGAGTACATGATGAGCCCGTCGACGTTGTACTCCTCGCCGGTCGGCGTGTTGACGGTGAAGCCCGCCCCGGGCTCCGTCATGCGCACGGTGCTGGCGGGCGGGTGGAGTCGAAAGGTCTCCTTGATCGCTGCGTTGATGTAGTACATACGCGGTAGCAGCTGCTGGCCCTCCCGCGCGAGCGTGGCGCATATGGTCTTGGGATCGGTCTGCGGCCCCAGGATCTCGTCGAGTTCGTCGCGGACAGCTCTGAGCGCGCGTGGCGTGCGGCTCAGCTCGTAGATCAGCCACTGCAGCATGCTACTGGTCGTATCGTGTCCGGCGAACAGGAACGTGCGGACTTGGTCGGACATCTCGGACACGAGCTGTGGTGTCAGGCGTTCGGTATCCCGGAAACTCAGCGCGAGGATGCTCCGTGACCGGTTTCCCTCCGCCTCCTGCTTGACCTGCGCATACTTGTGCTTAATCGCATTTTGGACCAACACATCGATCCTCTTTGCTAATCGACGTCGCCTCAAGGTAGTCCGAGGTACGATCCACCACGGCAGATTATTCTTGTCGTCGTTGTATGTTTGAAGGAGTTCTCTAAACAGATGTACTAGCTCGTCCTTTTCTGAGTGAATCGAGGACTGCGCGTTGAGTTGTGCTTCCAGAACAGTCTCGCCGATGACATCAAAGGTCAGGTTAGCAATCAGTTTCTCCAAGGAGAACTCTTCCTTCGTTGCAGCCAATCGGTCTAAATGATTCCAGAATGGTTCCATCTTCTCTAGAATGACAGGCATAAGACTCGACAAGTGCTGAGCCGTGAAGCCTGGATTGTATTTTCTGCGCAGCTCTTTCCATTCTTGGCCCTAAGCATACTTTTATTAGTGATGATGACGAACCGCAGACCATGCAACCTCACTTCTTTACCCAAGATCGAGTTTTGTCCGATGATAGGAATCATGTGGGTCCATGTCGGCGACTTGGGCGGGCTGAAGGGGAATTGCTGAGAAGGCCTCGATATCTGCTCTGCGATGCTGTGACTTGTGATGAGCAGCATAGGAGGGCTGACGGGGCGAAGATCTGCTAGCATAATAGGAGGGCGGCCCAGAGTGGTCCACATCTCTTCAAAAATCTTGTCTACATGGCTGTGAGCTAAACACCATAAAGGATTATAGTATTTGGACTCGGAAAAACCACTGCAGATCTTTACTCTGGTATGATTGTCTTACCTGGATGCCGATCGTGGACCCCACGAGCTGTGAACTCACCAAAGGTCTTGAGATGGCCCCAGAGAATGTGGTTCGGGAGCTGGGGGATCTGCGCATATTGCTGATGTCTGGCGTATGCCAGCTTCAAATAGATATACGAGGTCAGCAATGTGCCAGCGGCAACTAGCAAAAGCTCGAACATGCTGCTGTATAGCTGTATCCCAAGGATATTGAGGGAGTCGAGCCTGTGGAGGAGGACGGTTTGTTTTGTCCAGAGGCGTTGAAGCATCAGCAAATTGCATGTCGATTCGATGCTCGCGAGAATATGGTGGTGTACGCAAGCAGCCGTGGGGCACAGCCAGTTATCGTTGGTTCTTCATGCAGCACGGCCGGCTTCTGTTGGTGGTCAGATCCGCTCTGAACCCTGTCAAATACAAAATGATGTGCCTCGAGGGTGCCTTGAGCTCCCTTCAATATTGTATCGCAGTTGTGTACAATATACATTCAAAGATTCTGTGACTTGTGATATCAACCTGTGTTATTCTTACACATTCTTATAATACGCTCAGGCTCTTGGGTATCGTCCTCTGTGCTACTGACGGTATGCTTTTTGAACTGTTTGATTTCTTTTCAATCGCTGACGCCATTAATTCACGTACGTATCTATCTACCTAGGTAAGCAGACGAACTAATAGTGGCTTTCAATATTGCTGGTTGTAGAGCTAATCGAGGTAGGAAATGCCAAACGCTGTGGTTCCGGATACTTTTCCACGACTTCATATCCATCCTCTGCTTCTCTCAAAGAATTTGGTAAGATTAAAGAACGAATCATCTTCCTAACCCTCTTCCGCATCATCTTCCGTCTCAAGGAACTCGGCAATGACATCAACGAACGCACCTTCTTCCTCCCATTGATATTGATGGCTCGATTCCTCAAAAGTCTTCCACTCCACGTTTGGGATTCTTTCTCGCCACGGTTCCATGCACGTGCTTGTGACAAGGTCGTGTTTTCCGTTGACGAGTAACGTCTGGACCTCGATTCTGTGAGCGTCGTGCGCTTCCCAGTCATTGAAAGACCCGGTGCAATCGAACTGAAAAGGACCGAACCTGCAAACCAGCATTAGCGCTATTTCTCGACCAAATCTACGTGAGCATTGTTCACGCTCGTGCAGCATCTCTTTGGAGTACGCCGGAGAGTGTCTGAAGCAGTGGAAGAGGAACTCACATGGCCAAGTATGCTTCCGGGGCGGCCTCGATGTTGGTGCTTGCAGAATTCAAATCCTTATTGATTCCGACTCCGCGTTTTCTGTAGTTGTGGCGTGACGCGAAATGACTGAAAAGATCCGATACTTCAGGGTCCTCATCGTCGTAAAATTTCAAGGAGTCTGCTAATTTGTTTTCGCCATTTCCAGGCAGTGATGCTACAAGAGTCTTGAGGCCTTCGACATAAAGAGGCATGCTCGCCGGCCCACTCGCGATGATGAGTTTCTGCAGGCCTTTTGGACGCCGAGAGGCAAATTCGCCTGCCAACATTCCGCCCCAGCCATGCCCGAAGAGATAGAATCCAGTCTCTCCAAGCCCCAAATGCTCGATCAAGTCGTTGAGCTGATTTATGTAGAGCTCAAGCGTCCAGAAGGTTTCGTCGGCTCTCTTCTCCGGGTAGTGTGTAGATTGACCACAGCCTATTTGATCGTAGAATATCAGAGGAATCTTGTAGTTTTTCCAGATTCCAATAAGCGGACGCAGATATTCGAAGCCTGTTCCGGGGCCATCGTGGAGTACGATCAAGGGCGGGCTTGGGCCTTTTAGATCCCCGATCATCACGGAATGGGTTTCGTAGATATCGTTTTGTCCAGGCAACTCAAACTGAAAGAACTCCAACGCTCGGTCATCTTCTTGTTCGAATGATGCCATGTTGAGAAAAGTGAGAGAGAACGTGTGGGTGTTTTAGTCAAGAGAAGGTGACAAAATGCTTGTGCTATGCTACTGCTTCAGATATGTTGACAGTGCACAAAGGAAGGGACAATAATCTTGGAATGCTCAATAATGCAGGCAGGCAGTAGAAGTAGCTTGAATTTTATGTAAACGAAAGAAGTGCACGTCGGATAATCTGCTGGTAGTATGAAGAATATAAGCAGAAGTCCTTGGATTGTTGGAAAGGAAACCAAGATTGCCAGAGGAATGGAAGATGACGCGAGGGTACGCAATGAGCTAGCTCATTGAACCCAAGTGGAATCTTTGGGAAGTCGCAGACTGATAACAGCGATGCAAGGAAGTCATCATACTCAACCTCAACCGTCAAGATTGCAGACGAGATTCACTCGTACCTGCTTCAGCGGAAGTGCAGCCGTCGAGCGGGAAGCAACATACTTGCCAATCAAGTACTGGCAACATCGAGCGCAAGCGTAAAGATTCGGGCAGATGTGACGTTCTACTCCCATCTTTCACGATACCGACAAGAGCGACTATCGAAAACTGACTTGGTGTTCATCGCGTTGTAGAAATCGATCTTGATCAATATGCGAGTTCTTCGCTGGACGTGAAGGAGTAGGCCTAGAAATGATTATGGAATTTTTCACGCTCAATATCTGGGTCTCATGCAGTAGCGAAAATTGAAAGACGAATTCCTATAGGTAAAAATGAAATATTGAATAGCAGTCCGAGAATCATTATCCATATAAATGTCACAAGTTCCATTATCCAATGAAAAGCGTTGTTGGAACAGAAGAAGAAACGCAAAGCAAAAGTGGGGCATCCTCCAGATCGTGTCCCGTTTTTGACGTGGTAAAATATCTACGCCGTACGGGCCAAATCCAGGCTTGGGCCGCTACCAAAGGCGACACAACACCAACGCTCTTTCAACTCTCGAGAGGCCACTTGGGCTGCACAATCTTGTAAATGGTGCCTCTCGAGGCTATAGGCTGATCTGGCTGTCTCGTGATCATGCAGTACGGCTCTGGCCTTCGGCGACTCGCCCTGACTACTAGAGTCTTTTCCGCGTCCTCCAGAACAAAACCGCCGGCCCCTCGCCAGACCGCGCCCGGAGCCAACATTTTGGGACACAGTGACCCTGAACAGTCCCCGCCAAAATTACCCAAATTCAATAAGGCTTCGTCACCCGGGCGCGTAGGATAACCTTTCACACTGCTCCAGCACGAAAACATTGGATCTCGGTTGTCTGTAGATCACAGTCGGCCGGCCAAGCCAGTCGCGCCACCTCGCGCCGCCGACGTGAAGCGCCCGCAGCCGGGGTCCCTCGTCAAGCAAGACGAAAAGGTGCTCAAGAAGCGGTTGAAGCGCATCATCTCCGGGTTGAAGGATGACGAGAACACTGGCCCTGTGTGGAGAGCCTACATCTCGTCGCGTACTGCCAAGGTATGGGCGGGTATTATACTTCCATTGATGCCGAACCAATTCAGACATATGCTGGCAGGGGACACATCGCCGCAGCCCGAGGACCTGGCCACATTGCCTTGGACTGCTACGAATCGCACTGGCGTGTACGCGACTATTCTCGAGGGTGGACCGTTCCACGCCCCGAGTCCGGGTTTCTCTGTCCGTCTAGCCTCGGTCGCTCTGGCAGGTGGACTACGGGAGCAGTGGTCATGGGCAAAAGACTCGAAACGCAGGACCGGGTTGGTCTTCTACGAGGACAGGAACCTGGCAAACACAGAACTGAAGGCGAAGAGAAGGCTTGTCGAGCTGTTTGTCACGAAACAACTTGGCCACAACCAGAGAAATAACGCGGAGACGAGGCGTCTGGTCCAGTTCGCCGAGGCCATCATTACCGCCTGGCTTGGAGCGCCAAGTTGGATGACAACCAAGTGCAGCAGGTCCGTCTTGGATCTCAGCCCTTGGAATCCGCTGTCTATAGAGCGAGAATCTCAAGGCGACCACTCGTATCACCCTTTGGCGCAGATTGTTACGCTGGGGACATCGAAGGAAAGTTTGCCCCCAGCGACAGATAAACCTGTGGCATCAGCCCAGCGAAATGATCCGCTCGAGTCATCTAAGGATAATCTGTTCCACAAGACGGATAAATCTGCGGCACCAAACCGAGCGAGCAAAATAAGGCATTCACGGTTATCAATATCAGGTATGTCTAAAAAGACAACTGAGGAATTCACAGTCTTCAGGTATGTCTAAAAAGACAAATAAGTCTCTGGCATCAAGGAAACAGAAAGCTTCGCTCAAGTCATCTGAAGGATTCGTATGCTTCATATATCAGGTAGTCGAATCAACAGGCCGTGGCATCTCTTGAAAGAAGGGGACGGGAATGAATATCATCTTCTGAGTATCACTAGATTGTATTTACGGGGAAACCCGCAGGGAACTCGCTCATGTCACAACAAAGGCTGTATTTTGGTGTATCTATCTTCATGCCAGACGATGCCAGGAAGTAGGCGGCACCGAGTCTGGAGATCATTCTGCGCAAGTCGTCTGCTGGCGCAATCTAGTTTACATGATGGGGTATCTCGCGCGGAAAAGGCAAGAGAGAACAATCTCGCGCTCTCCCGTAATCAAAGACATAGGAAATGTGGATCTGCCAGTGCATATAGAGCACCCAGACAACAGCTGCTCCACTATCGTTCTCAAGCGAGTATCCAGAAGATGTGTACTGGAATCGCTTTGGGCAGAGCTTTCCCGATCTAGTTGAGGCGGTTCTGGTCCTCGGTCGAGACGGTGCGCGACTCCCAGCTGGTGTTCTTCAGGGTGGACCAGCAATAGTAGTCTTGGACGATGTAGAAAAAGTCCTGGGCAACTACGGCCCACCAGTATCGTGCCATGTAGGGGTACTTCTCGAAGAATGCCTTGTATGAGGGGAGGGACTCCAGGATGTACCAGGCAACGACCAGGAAACTAGAAGACACGAATGAAAATTAGCAATCAAGGTTCCATGATTGAGTCGACACAGAGTAAGGGACAAGAGCAAGAAGAAGGGGAACTTACGTCATGCCAGGGTGGTACATGAAAGCTACGATCCAAGCAAAGATCCAAATGGTCGTGAAGAAAGGGCGAAGAACTCGGCCCCAAGTCTTGCGGGCAACCCACATGTTCTTGTAGGTCTGGGACAGTCGTGTCTGGCGAATGTGGGACTGGATTGTGGAACGCTCCCAGCGAAACATCTGGGAGAAATAATCGGAGGTGGTCTTGACTGTGCGGTACACGTCGGTCTCCGGCATGCTCTGCAGCATGATGATCCAGTCGTGAGACTGAGCCCAGCGAGTCACGAAGGTGTCCTCGCCGACATCCATCTTCTTGCCCTGCCAATTGTCGCCGGCATAAGCGTCAATAAACTTGGGGTCCTGTTATTGCATCTCTTTGTTAGCAAAAAGGACCATCAATATGAACTCGCGATCCGATGTGAATCCGTGATCCAATAATTATCGCCATCCCAT
Source organism: Pestalotiopsis sp. NC0098 (assembly GCA_022432395.1). NCBI lineage: Eukaryota > Fungi > Ascomycota > Sordariomycetes > Amphisphaeriales > Sporocadaceae > Pestalotiopsis > Pestalotiopsis sp. NC0098. The sequence goes on along the minus strand of JAJKLJ010000003.1, from coordinate 4,689,353 downwards.
AATTATGGTGGGGCTTGAGGAGTATTATAAGAAGAAAGAAAGAAAGAAATTCATACCTTCATGATCTCGGTACGCATGAGATACGTGACTCCGGTTAAACCAAAGATCCAGCGAGCGGTCGACCAGGCAACCTTCTGTCGGGGAGTACGCTCCCAGATAACGCGCATGGCGGCAGCCTCGTAAGGCGTGATGACGTCCGGGTTGCGGCGATGCTCCGGGATGATAGCCTCGATGGTGGGGCTGACAGCGCCGACGCGCTCGTTCTCGAAGCAGGGAAGCATGTGCTTGAGGAACTCCGGGTGCCAGGTGATATGGTCATCAACATTGGCAATGATGGAGCCGTGGACATGGGCGAGACCGGTGACGGTCTGCATTCTCTTTCCCTTGATCTCTGAAACCAGGACGGTGACCTTGGCAAGGTCGGACTCGGAGAGCTCAGCGTTGGCAACGACGCTGCGGATCTGGTTCTCGTGCTCGGCGATGGTGACGATAATCACCTCGAGGGGGTCGTTTGCGAGCCAGGTTCTGAGGCAGCGGGCCAGCAGAGTGTTCACGGTGCAAACAAGGACGGTAACATCGCCGGGCAGGTACTTGGGGTCGGCGGAGATGGGGACTGGCTGGTAGGCGGCAAGAGCGCGTCGGGCAAGTGCCTTTTCTGCCTGGTTCCAGGCCCTGGAGAAGACATGATTGTTAGTTGTGGTGCACTTGATGGAAGATGGGAAACAGTGTAGCATTGGGTAGGTACTCACCAGAAGCCAGCAAGAGGCAAGAGAGCAGACATCGTGATGTCGGTACAGTGAACCAATTGATGCGATGCGAAATTCGCGATCTGATGTTGTATCGCTATGGTGTATCGCGATGTGATGATGCTGTTGTAGTTCACGCTCAAGTGTTGATGATCAAGTGTGAGAGAAAGTGTTGTGCTTTCTCGTGGTCGAATGTGAGAAGGTGTTGTGCGAGTTAAGCTTGGAGCGCAACTAGAGCACAGATTTATAGAATTTGCGGCTGCTGCAAAGCCATTGACTGATTCACCAGCTACAGCTCTTGGCCGGGCAACCAGCTATTGTTCTCCCAATTTGATTGTTCTCCTAGTTCTTGCCTAGGTTGGCAACCAGTGATTGTTCTCCCGGTCCTTACCTGGGTTGGCAACAACTGATTATTCCATTCTTTGTCCACTTGAGTAATTCATTATCAACAATAGAAAGAACCAATTGTTCCCCGATCAAGAGGAGGAAGATCCATGATCCCTTCGTTACTGCTATTCATAGGAGTTGGCGACAAGAGTTCAATCATATGAGTTTCTGAATACTATATACACTTGCTTTAGTTATCTAGGGCAGGTCAGTCAAAGACACAGTATCAATGTTGTCCATATTTTGGTTAACTTGGGCAACGGGAATCAAATCATAGCTTTGTATCTTCAGAGTATCCCCAGAAAGGCAGTCGATAGTATACAAATATGGTAGAGATCGTTATAATTTGGTACTCTAATCGTTGTTGTCTTGTGCACCATGATTAGTATAATTGTCTCCAGGCAAGTAAATACTCGTCGTCACTGGGAACAATTTTGGAAGTGGCAGCTGCACGTCGAGCTATGCTGCATAACTTCAGAGCCCAGAAGGTAAAGAAGACAAATTTGTTGCTGCTACGATGCTTCAATCGAACTAGGAGATAGCAGGTAACAACAAGAAAAGAGGATAGCCAAACATATTTGGTGCGTCGAAAGGACAAGGCGCATCATTGCAAAAGACTCAAGCTACGACGCCATTTGAGTACTCCATGCTTGGTTGCCATAACTTCATATTTGTGTCACATTGGCCAATGGGAGACTCTGACTTTGCCAGGGGCGGGGCGAGTTCCTTGACCATTTCTCTCGCTCGATCTTATTCGCTGGTAAATGGCAACTAAGATCCAAGCTGGGCGACAACTAAGTGGATTCCAGGCAGGAGCAAAGAGCTCTTGCATGATATGGTCGTGGGCATTTTCGCTTAGAACTCAAGGTCCCGAATTTATTGTGCGGCCAGGGTCTCTTTGTATTCAATCGACTGACTTGATGGTTGATGCCTTGCCGCACGTTGGGTGCTTGCCAATGCTATTGTGACATGAAGAATTCGCACAAGCTACCGTAGGTCAGCATGAGCAAACGACTCCGCTAAGGAGTCAGTTAGAAGAAAATCAAGCACCAACCAGGACGTTACACGCATCAACTCTCCAAACGCCTTGCCATCTATAAATATCTCTTGCTTGCAGCAATCTGAAGTGTATTCTCTCCAGCTCAAGTGCGGTTTTCCCAGGCAATCATTTCTTCGCGTCTATCCCAATTGCAAACATTCAATGGCTGGCTTCTAGGTGACGCTTTTCTATGGCAAGCTGTAGTCTAGATTGTCCTAGAGTACGTGCATTATTGCCACGGCCTGGAAGAAATCTGACAAGTATCTCTACACGGCCGTATGACGCAGCGGGACGCAGTCCTCTGCGTCTATTACTATAGCTCGTTCTTGGTTTGTGCTGGTTTGTGCAGCCGTGTTTCCACGACGTCAAAAATGTTTGTGGCGAACAACATGGAGTACAATCTATGGACGGCGAGAAATCAAAGCCTCGAAGCTCGAGTCCCGATGACACTGAAAATGCATATGGTTTCACAGTGGACTCGCACAGACTGGGTGATGAATCTCTATTTTTTGCTCGGAAAATCTTACGAGCCATGTATTTTGTTTCCGGACGTGCAAATCAGAAGTGCTCCGAGAATTAGGGAGCCTGTCTGCGGAAAACGGTGGTCGAGACTCTATGGGGCTTGGGCAGAGCCGCCACGGTAGCCGAAACGCTGAGGTCTACGCGACTGTCGTTCAGAAAACAAAGTGTTAGCTCGTCACGCCCACAGAACTCGGAAATAGAGTACTTGCCATAGAGGACAAGTCACGTTGAACTCCCTGAGCCACTGGTCGATGCATGAAGGATGGTACAGATGGCCACAGGGCAGTTTGCGAAGTTCTGCGCCGTCGGCAAAATCCTCGGTGCAGATGGAGCAAGACGTCTCCTCCTGACGAGACAAATCTGCCGGGTGAGGTTTCTGCAATCGCGGGGACGGTCTTTTTGGGATCAGTGCCTTCCATCTCGTCAAGGTGCCTTGCATGCGGACCAGGGCGTGCGGTCTGGCCGTGTTATTGTCATTGCCACTGCCATGTCCCGGCGCAGCGCCGCCGTCCTCGGGGATCGTCTCGAGGCGCCCGCGCTCACACTCGTTGGTGCCTCGCCGATTGCGCCCGCTCGTGTACTGGACGATCGGGATCGAATTGATAGTGGTGTTGTCTAGGCCGCGCCCATTCAAGGTCGATCTCGTGCGCGTCGCAACCTCCCTCACCGCCGCAAGCGTGTTGGTCTTCCTGGCGATGCACACGCCGATGAGGATCACAATCGCCAGTGCGATGCACAGAGTGGTGGTGATGGTTGGCGCATTTCCCCTGACCTTCGTGGGATCGGGCACGGCGCCTGCCATTGACGAAAGCTGACGTTTCACGTCACATGGAAAAATAGTTCAATGACGAATGCGGCGATGATGATGCTAGCTGATGACTAGCAATTTGTTGACAGTAGGTGTGGCAGAGAGAATTCGAAGCTGGCAGCACGAAAAGCTCACCGCTGCACGTGTTATAACAATGTCATTGTAAACGTCGATGCCTGGATTTGCGGAGGTGGAAGTGAAAGCGAAAGATGCTGCCAGTTGTCCCGGCAGACAGTCTTATAACAGCGTGTCGCGCCTGCTTCCCCGGTGACGGCTCCAGATGCTGGAAATTATCTCAGTACACGGTTACACAGTTTACTTATAGCCATGGAATTATGAACAATGGTGGCAGGATTTCTTGTGTCAGGGAAGAACGTCTTGTATTGCCGGGCGCAAGGGGATATATGCAAATGCAAGAGCTTGAGCTTCCCGACTTACTCGCGCATCTCCTCGGACGTGTATCCCGTGGCACGTCAATGCGCAGAGCGAATTTCGCCTATTTGCTTGTTGGCCGTGAGGGTTTAGATAAATATCGCGTAAAAGATCGCCAAATGCAGAGCCGAACTCGTCCCACGGGGTCTCAAAAGGTTCCTGGAATGCGGGATAGGCGGCCTCAAGGCCCTCGGCTCTCTCCCTGTGCAGACCACTCGAAATATTCCCGCAGACTTGTATATATTCCGTCCTGGTTTCAAATGATATTCCCGCAGCATGGGCCATCTGGTCCCTACAATGGCACAATTCTTACCGCTGTGCCTGGTATTTATCTGTAGAGGTCTGCCGGGTTACCTTTTCCAGCATGAGCCAGCTGGCAGCTGGGCAGTAGGGCAGACAAGCTTTTGGGTGGTGGAGGCTACCTGCATTGGTGATGGAGAACGCTTGTTCGGCGTTCTGTTGTCGGTTAAGACGTACTTTGCTTGAGGTCTATGCGAACATGGCTTGTATCAAAGGGGATGGACGAACGGCTTTCCCAAATATATCGGAAGCGCTGCAGTCATATATGTACACATAAATGACCATGACTCTTGGCTAGCTGAAAGAAACATGTTTTCTATCAGCGCATGAATCAGCATACTATTTCGCACTTGTTCGTTGAAGGGTCCCCATCGCCGGCGATCTGATCCCCGCACATGAACTCCGCTGGCCCCCAATTCGGGTCATTCCATTCACTCGACAGGGCAGACCCCAGACCCCACGTTGCCACGTTGAGAAGACGTTTTATGATCGACATCCATGTAGAAACATGCGAGACAGGGTAGGTGAAGGCCTGAGATATGTGTGCGACAGTAATTTAGTCAGTCGAGCTTCACATACTATAGCCATGAAGAAGCGGCACTCGAGCCGAGATCTAGCCACTGGTCATATTATTCGATCATTTATGGATGCTCAAGTCCTGATAAGGAGCCGAGCAGCGTGACCATGAAAAAGAAATCGCCAACCAACCAGAAAGGGGCGACTGGAAAAGGTGTTGTAGTCGTTTGCTACGCGAGATGGCATTTTGGAAGCAAGGTACGAATACGGAGAATATAGGGCCTCGCTTAGACATGTCGAAGCGATGTTTCAATGTCAATGCCGCATATTAGCGGGGCGTCCATCGGAAATTTTAAGTTATTAGGGAACCAGCGCGGCATGGATGGGTGAACCAGTCGCAAAGACCCCGAAGTCAGCTACCAGAACCGGCATATGAGGAGCGATAGTGTTGATGCTAGAGGGCCTCGAGGGCCTACTAATCTTCGGAGCATTAGACATCCGGGCGTGTGGGTTCCAATTATTTCCAGTCTCTGCGCCGATTGATAGGCAGTTGTTGCAAACCCCCTGGGCCTCGGCAGCCCTGTTCGCTTCCATTTAGGGACCGCAAGTCTGATCGCTTGGGTGCCGCGTCGCCACTCAGCCCTCTGCTAAACTATTTTATCCCAGCGTCATCAAAATTGCTATGGGTGCATGCTGTAAGCGATGTATGGTCTGTGTCCTTGGCGGTCCTTTCTATACCTAACCCAGCTGGACAAGGTGGACAAGGGCAAACACACGTAAGAGGCTTGTAGCCACACTCTTGAGCATTTATTTCGTTGAAATCCCAGCAGAGTCTCTTTGATATCTTTCTCTTAGTCAACTCTCCAAGCAGTGCTCACAGTAGATACAGCATGGACGACCTACTATTCCGGCCCGCTGTTCTGGCGCCCGCGGTCTTCGTTGTGGGCTGGCTCATTTATCAGTTCCTCAAGCCGTCCAAGCTGCCACAGCTCCCCATCGTCGGCGCAAGACCTGGAGAATGGTTTCCCCTTCTGCGCGCGAGATGGCGAAACGCCAAAGATATGCGATCAGCCACCCTCGCGGCCTATGAGCAGTATAGGCATCAGGCATACATCTTGCCTATCGCCGGCGCTAGCGACAACATTGTGCTACCCAGAGAAGAGCACCAATGGCTGATCGACCAGCCGGACTCTGTCATCTCGATGCATGCGACGACGACCTCGGATCTGGAGATCGAGAACACCGTCATGGATCCCAAACTGGTCATGGAGAACCCGGTACATCATCACCTCATCTCTACCACTTTGACCAGAGAAACGGGCAACCTGATTCCGGACCTCTTTGATGAGCTCCAGTCCAGTCTGGATGATCTGTGGGGCAACGACACGGACAAGTATAACGAGATTGGCGTGTGGGAGGTGATGCAGCGCATCATTGGCCGGGTCACCAATCGCGTTTTCGTCGGGCTGCCCATGTGCCGCAACGACGAGCTGCTGAAGACCGGTATCCAATGTGCTGTGGAGATTCCAGTGAACGGGACATTGCTCCGGTTCCTGTGGAAGCCTATCCGGCCGCTGGTTGCCCTCATCATCACCATCCCTTCGCGCATCCACCAGAACCGATTCCTGCGCATCCTCAAGCCCGAGATTGATCAGCGCCTGGCCAGACTCAACGCCCAGCATGCGGACCCGGAAGCCAAGTCTCTTAAGGACGAGCCCAACGATTTCCTGCAGTGGTCCATTCGCCAGGCCAAAGCCGCGGGCGACCCGTACCTGCTGAAAGCGTCCACACTCGCCGGCCGGGTCATGTTGCTCAATTTTGCCTCGATCCACACCTCGTCGTTCGCCATCACTCACGCCCTGCTCGATCTCGCCTCGTCTGAGCAGGCGTACATCGACGAGCTGCGCCAGGAGATCCTAGAAGTCCTCGCGGCCCACGGCGGCGAGTGGAACAAGCGCGCCCTGGCTGCCATGACCAAGCTCGACAGCACGATGCGGGAGTCGCAGCGCCTCAACTCGTTCGTGACGCTGGCGACGACCCGCCTCGTCGTCGCTCCCGACGGCGTCAAGACTCCGTCCGGCCTGCACCTCCCCCAGGGATCCAGGCTCTGCGTGCAGTCGTACCCCGTGTTCCACGACCCAGAGATCTACCCGGACCCGTACACTTTCAAGCCGTTCCGGTTCGCCGAGAAGCGCGGCGGCGTTGGTGCCGGTACCGAGTCCACCTACGTCGAGAAGGCACGCCAGGCGTGGGCGACGACGAGCTCCGAGTACCCGGCTTTTGGCCACGGGCGGCACGCGTGCCCGGGCCGGTTCTTCGCGTCGAGCGAGCTCAAGCTGATGCTGGCCAACATCATCCTGCAGTACGACTTCAAGCTGCAGGAGAAGAGGCCGGACAATGTGTGGTTTGGCATGAATAGGATCCCGCCCATGAAGGCGACCATCTGTGTCAAGCGGAGATCCGTGGAAAAGAGTTGAGCGGGCTGCCACGGGATGTTTTACTTAGATTTGTTTGGTCATGCGGCATGTTGCAAAGCATATTATGAAATGGCAGATCTTTTCGAGTTGGGGGAACAATAGCGAGCGTCTAATAATTGTAATGACTATTAAAAACACTATGTTGACTGAAGACTGATCGTCTGCATGTGTTTCGACGTTAGATCGTGAGGCAACTTTGCGTTATTTGGCGCCAGTATCATGCGATCTGAATCATGAAAACGGATTCAGTCTTCTAGAAACAACATTGCCAATGCCGATCCTCCCTCCTCATTTTTGGCGCGAGGGTTCACCCAAACGTATAGGCTGGACTATCCTGAAGCTCTGTAGATGCCTCCTTTAATTTTGCAGATGCAGATGGGGACTCGCATTCTGCGATGTATCGCTTCCCAAGCCCGTGGGTCTTTTTAACTTCATTTCGACGATGGCTTGATTCCCATCTTGACCACGGGAGAGTTCAAAAAGTTCTCATAGTCATGGAAGGCTTTTGTTTGTTCCTTGGAAATGGCAACCTCTTGTCCTCGTTCCATCACTCCCCGATCATATTCATCAAGAGCATCGACCAGGGTATTTTGCTCGCTCTTGACCGCAATCATAGTATTGACGAACTCGTCAGCGTCCCGAATGGCCAGGTTACCACCTTGGCCACGGTGGAACGTCATGCTATTACGCAAGTATCAGCAACATGTCAAAATCATTCCAGTCGGAATATCATGACTTACCTATGTGCCGCATCACCGGCTAGAGTGACCCTCCCTCCGTGGTTATCCCACGGCTGCGGATGCCATATCCTGAGCTGATTCTTTGCAATTTCCACGTCATCCGGCAGCAGCTCGATAATGGTTTTGTACGGGTCCGCCCAGCCCTCCATCTGCCTCCTCAGCCTCCTGAGGCGGTCGGCAGAGGTCTGGTCCTCTTTACCCTTGGTATCGTTCTCCACGGGCCAGGTCGTCAGAATATAAAACACCCACGTCTCGGGCCTCTCGAGGTCCGGCTTGTCGAGCAGGAATATGCCCATGTACATGCTCTTGGGGTGTGGCGCCACGTCGACGTTTGGGTTCATCTCGTTATCCAGCCACACGGCCTTGTCGGCCGGTAGTGTAAAGGGAAAATTCATGAACGTGTACGGCAGGACTTCCTGCTCCGCGCGCTCTGCACCCAGAAGCCACCGCCGGACGTTGGAGACGCCGCCGTCGGCGCCGACGATGACCGAGGCTGCGATGCTGGTGCCATCCTCGAACTTGGCGAGAACACGGCGACCGTCATCGTCGCGGTCGTCCAAGGTCTCGATGTCCACGAGCTTCTTCCCGTACTGAATGTCGAGGCCCTTGGCCCAATTCCTCTTGGTCTTCTGGATCTGCAGCCTCCGGATGCCCGGGAAAGGGGCGGCGTTGAGGACCTCGCCCGTCTTGCCGTCCCGGACGAGGATGCACTGCTTGTCCGAAGTCTTGACGTTGAGGGATGCGTCGGGCTGGCACTGCTGCAGATTTGCCCACAGGTCTGCCGGCAGGAGTCGCTCCAGCTGGGCGTGGCCCCAGGACAGCGTGACGCCCCAGTTCCGGCCCCGGGGCGAGGTCTCCCTGTCAACTATGGTGAAGGGTATGTCATGCTATAAGCTACTGTCAGTGATTGAAATTGCACGCATGCGTATACATGTGGCTGCAGCTCATGCTGATTCCATGCAAAAGGGTGGCATACCTTCTTTAATCCGTGGGCGAGTGACAAGCCGGCAAGACCTTTTGGCCAATGTCAGTACAAAGTATAAAAAAGGTCATAAGTCGTCGAAACCGACATACCGCCGCCGATGATCAATACGTGAAGTGAGCTGGACTCTTGCGAATCCATCTCCGAACTCGGAATCCTGTGAGGAGCCATTCTAGAAGTAATTATGGAAGAGATAATAATTTACTGGTGTTCTTTTCTTCTTCTCGAGTGTACAAAACTTATCTAAATAATATCCATCATAGATATGGGGTGGCACAACTGGTTCAGCTGACTGCGCTATGATATCCTCCCGGAACTCTATGGGGAATGCCGTGAAAAGCAAAGGCCAGCATCCGGCAGGCCCCGAAACATGACGTCCGAAGTGGTTGTAAGGCTGAATAATTTTCAATAAATTTTATTCAGATCACCATTGACTTGTGATACACTTTCTTTATGCATCTCGGCATTCGCGGCTTTGAGACAAATCGCAAGCGAAGCATCATCTGACCAATATCCTGAGGGCGTGAGGAGTTTCTCCAACTTTGGCGCTATATTTACCTAAGAGGATGTTATAACTTTGACTTGCTCACCATGCCTACCCTTTTCTACCTACAGTAGTCGCAAATCTCCAGATTGAGCTGCCAAGAAACAAGTTGAAAAGGAAATCATGGACTGGTACTCTGACCCCAAGTCGACGGCCCGCGCCGACTGGGCAAAGCAAGACGTCGCCGAAGTATGTGGCATCATTCCCATCCATCCTCGCAGTGCTTCGACAAAGTGCGGACGTGCAGTACAATTGACCATTAAATAACACATTTCTAGCTGAGACGTAAAATCATCACGGCGAATCACATACTGCACAATCAGGACATTGTCGACGCCTATGGCCACATCTCGGTGCGGCACCCGCAAAACAAAGATGTCTACATCATGTCGGGCTACATGGCGCCCGCGCTCGTCAAGAGCTCGGATGACCTCATCGAGTACTACGTCAAGGACTCGAGCACCGTTGACCCGAACGCCAAGAAGGGCTGTAAGTGTGCTTTGCTTGTCGAGAACCTGCAGGTTCTGTTTGCATGTGCGTGTTGATTGAGTTTCATGGTACTGATTTCTATTCCTCTCAGATGCAGAACGCTTTATTCATGGTGAAATCTTTAGGGTGTATCCCGAAGTCAACTGTGTAGTCCACAGCCATGCGGAAGCCGTTCTGCCCTACGTGGCTGCAGATGTGCGCATGATGGCCGTTTTCCATATGGCCGGCTTCCTCGGTAAGAGCTATCCCATACATTTGGTCGAGTCACAGCTTTTGATGACCAAAAATCATCACCTCAGGCTCCGAGGTTCCCGTTTTCGATGTTGGCGATATATACGAGCCGGGCGACCAGCAGGACATGCTCATCCGCAACGCGCGCCTGGGCACGGCGCTCGCGAAGGAGTTCTCGCGGAGCCCGCACCTGGAGGCGCCGCCGCTGGACCACACCGTGGTCCTGATGAAGCGCCACGGCTACACGACGCACGGCGCCGACATTGAGACGGCCGTCTACCGCGCCATCTACACCAAGGTCAACGCGGGCGTGCAGACGAGCGCGCTGCTCGTCGGCAACGTGCCCGGCTGCGAACGCTCGGGCTACGAGCGGAACGCGCTGCCCAAGCCCATGCCCCAGGCCATGCTCGAGGGCTGTCAGGTCATGAACGAGGGCACCCAGGACAAGCCCTGGGGGCTCTGGGTCGCCGAGGTGGAGAACAATAGCCTCTATGTCAATAAAGGGTAGATAGATATTCATTCTTTGAGAATACAGCATGAATTGAGATCCGCGAATTCAAGACCAAAAACTTCATCAAATTTTGACCCCTGTGATATACTGCGCGGCAGCCCTCAAGATACTCTCGACGACCTCGACCTCCTCCATGTTCCGAGGCGCGTACACCATGACCCAGCCCTTCTCCACGAACGGGAGGCAGAACCTCTGGCCCCAGCCCTTCTCGACCACCTCGACGGCGTCGCGGTCGCTGATCCACACGTGCAAGCTGTCGTCGGACGGGTGGGCGTGGCCGATCTCGTGGTCGAGGATCTTGTCCCTGGCGATGGGGTTGAGCTCCGGCCGTCCGGCCCGGGCGTACAGCCCGTCCGTCGTCTTGCCCTCGGTGTGCGACGGCCGCACCTCGAGCACGTCCGGGCGCTCCGCCGCCAGCGCGTTGACCATGTCGTGCAGCCGCGCCCGCGACGCCGTCGAGAGCACGCGGTCGGGCACCTGACGCTGCGGCAGGATGCGCGGCATCAGCCTCGGCCGTGGCGATCCGCGCCTCGGAAGGCTGGTGAGATACTGAGGCCCGGATGATCTGCTATAGACCGATGTGTCCAGAAGGTCGTCATTTGCCAGGAGGGCCTTTACTCTCAGCTTGGTCATCCTCCAGTAGCCGCTGAGGCGGGTCAAATTGGGTCAGCCAAGGCGTTCCGTGACTATTTATCAACATGTCTACTCACGCCCATGTTGGGGGTGTGCCGCCGGTCCCGAACGATTTCCAGTCGGTGAAATCTTTAATTGTCCTATTTGAGAATGAGCCGAGATCCTCAGAATGTTATGAGCTGTCAAACTGACCATGCGATGCTGATGGCAGCTGTTGTGATGAGACCCGTCGCCATCGGATTCGTTCTCACCACGGAGACTGCTCGCTCGAATGCTCCACTGGCCATGTCTGCCCGAGTTTGGTTTCTGCTAGTCGAGTGTCATGAATTTACAGGATCATTCCTGTTTTCCAAAGATGAAAAGGAACTATTGTTGATAACTTTGGAGCTCAATTTCTGTACGACGAGAAAGTTGGAGACGGGATGAGATGGTGTGCTGTGAACATCTGGCGGGGCTCATTCAGCCGTCGCCGGACGTCCGTTGCGTCATGGCGTTGCACAACACATAGTCTTCGAATATCGCCACTACTTCACGAGCAATCTATCAAAATGCAATATCCTTCTGCCACGGCATGAAGATTTCGGTTTCTTCATTCGAGACAGGATCTGCGCTTCTAGAACATTATTGCTGTACATATTTGCCGGTATAATTTCAATTCCATCCAGCACGAAGGGACCCTGTTACGGCTTAGGATTGCGAATGTAAACTGCAGTCAGTCAAGTAAATATTCTCATGACACATTTCTTGCATCGCTGATGTACCGGCAGAGGTTTTGGAGATTCTGTCAAAAGGCCTGCTCTGGTGTTGTGTCGCTCCATTAACGTGCTTGACAGCCGCGCCCGTTCTGATGAAGTGAGAAACACAACCCGATCATATGTTTCGACCGATAGATCGCCTGAACAGCCATTAGAAACATTGCAGCTTATCTTGCGTCCGCGCTGAGCTCTCTCTCCAATCCAGGCTGATGAATTTATACGCAGCGCATCGAACGACTTCCAGGGCTCTGCTGCTTGTGCCCAATCGAGAGCTTTCGATTCTAACAGACATCTGTCGGACTGAATGTTCTGCTGCATGGAGACAAAAACTGTTCGAAGTCGCCGTGCCATATACCGGCAAAGTTATGATCCAATGTAATCCAGGAAACGACGTTTCATAGATAGTCGAATTCACCCACGACGGCCATCACATCAACACTTTCTTGAAGGCGTCGCCCAAATTTCTCTGCTCAAGCCATGCTTCCACGGCCTTCATGTCGTTGCGATTCGCCCTCTCGCCCCTGCGCTCGCCCAGCAGGTCGGTGATCTCCTGCATGCCGTCGAAGACGCGGCGGACGCCCCCGCCCGTTTCGCGGTGCCGCTCGCTGACCTTCTTGTGGTGCGCCGGGATGTCGCCCCAGCTGTCCGTCTTGATGAACTTCATGTAGTCGTCGATGCTGCGGGAGCCGCCCTCGACACACAGGAGGCCCGGCTTGCCGGCCAGCAGGAACCCACTCAGCCCGTACGAGGGCCCGTGGTTGATCAGGTCGTCCCGCTTGGAGCGCGTGCTGATGGACGGGAAGTAGAACCAGACCCGGACCAGGGGCTCGTCGTAGATTTGGGGGCCGCTTGTGTCGACGGCCGCGGCGTTGGCGGCTGCTTGATCGCGGTCGGACTGGATGTGCTGGACGCCTGCCTCCCGCACGTGTTCGATGCCGCCCAGCAGGTCCTCGTCGGGGATCTCGGCCTGGACGCTCGTCACTTCGGCCTTGCTCATCCATGCCGGCTGTATCATTCTTATGCGCACAGGGGAGGGCTCAGCCGGCGGCACTGGCCCTTCGTACTTGATTGGCACGCTCAGTTCCAAGAGTATCGACCGGGACCCCATGGGCTCATCGAGATCACTTGACAGGTCAAGATTGAGCGAGACTGATAGTGTGGACGGGATCCGAATGGGCGGCTCTGCACTACTCTCAATATATTCGGTGAGACTGGCTCGAGCAGTCTCAGAACTCGAGTCCAGTTTGGCGTCTTCTGGGTACATGGCCAGCAGAAGGTCGATCTGGCTGAGCTGGAGCTCCAGCAAATCCGGTGGCAGAATTTGCGCCATTTTTTGTGTGCTTCCTTGCCAAAAACCTCAGGTTCCTCTGTGTACGTCAATTAGCCTGGAAACTTTCCATGAGTTGGTTTGTGTATAGATTGTTATAGTCGACAAGAAAGTGCCCGGTATCGCAATTGACCATATTCTGCGCTTTTGCGCTGACAGCTGATTGGCGGCTGTATGGATCTTAAGTCTCGATCGACTCCTGCTATGATAGATGATAATGTGCTGATGAGTTCAGGCTTGTGACATTAATGATTTGGTCTAGTATTCTAGACAAAGAGAAAATTCTCGAAATGTGAGTCGCAGAGAATTCTGGGAGTTTCACCATGTCGAGTGCCTTCAGCACTCAGAGTAATACGGAGATTGGAAACTTTTCTGTTTTGGCCGCCGTTCTCCACGACCGACTTTCAGCATACTCCCAAAGTATATCCACAACTATGTATGGTGAAGCGATCAAGTCTACCAAGGGCGAGTTTCCTGACGATAGTATACAAAGAGAAGAGTATTTCAATTCTTGCGTGTATTACTTGGTCGTAGCTGCCATCGGGAGAGTGCTAAACCGAAAGTCGATTAATTTGTGCGCTCGTGGTGATTCCTTATTTTTTTATTATTCTTTTTCCCTTTTATATTAGGGAAATATTGACAAGAGATTTTGTATTTCCGCGCTTATCCTCCATGCTAATATATGGTATACATTTCTATAGCGTTGTTGCCCATTTCTACATAATCATGATACATCGTAGATTCTTTACACATTCTTTCATTGCCCGATACGAGCATAAATACGGTCGTAGACGGTTCCAAGCCATCCATCTGCGGCTCCACCTCTGGCGACTATTCCGAGTCCACCAGCAGCCCAGGCGACTCCCACCAGCGCCGCGAGCGAGTTGATCGACCACCAGGCACGGCTCCTCCTCTTCCTGAGTGCCTTGTCGACGGTCGTCTTCCTCCAGCCTATCGGAGGTGCAACGCCCATCCACTTTGCCCATCCCCAGACCATGTGCCCAGCACCGGCGGTCAAGAGGAGCGCATAGGCGACCCACGGCTGGATGGCGTGGCGGGCGAAACCGTGCGACACGTACTCCAGGCCAATGTTCGAACTGTCACCCTCGACCATAAGGGGCAGGACTCTGTTTATAAAGATATGCGCCAGCAGAGGTGGTAGGAGTAAGTAACCCGAAATCGACACGTTGGACAGCTGAGGCCAAATCCGGAGCCCGTTCTTTGACCTATCGGAAGAGGTAGTCGACGACGTCTTGGATCGGTGGAGGGCGTACATGCCCGGCGTGGCACCGCCGTACCTCTTGAGGTTCTGCGAGCGGCGGACGAGGCGCAGCGAGAAGCCGGCTAGCACGTGAGCTGCGATCGGGAGACCGACGAGGAGAGGCTCGGAGACGCTCGACTGGTAGATCTCGCGGGCCATGAGGAGGAATGGCTCCGAGTATGGTACATTTTGGTAGATCAGTGGTATCAAGGACGTATTCACAAAGTGCAGCCCGGCGAAGGCGGTGAATGTGTAGGAAGAGTAGCGCTGTATTCTCGTCACTGCGACCTGTCAGTTGTTGGTGGAAAGATTGACAGGAGACAAAGAGACTTACAGTAGTATACAGCTCCATGGTTGCTTCCGCTTAGGCCCAGGGCTGATGAGTGCGTGCTTGACGATCCATAGGTTGGCTGTGATCTGAGCGAGCCTGTAGACTCGTCCAGGTTTTCCTCGGGCAGAGGAGGTAAGGGCTTTTCTTGAGAAGGGCTCTCTATGATCGGTTGGGGATCCAGCTGCAGGAGCGAGATCATAGTCTCCTGGGAAGCTTTATGCGTTAACGCGGGAGTTCGTGACTCCATCTTGTCTTCGAGGTTGCACAAGCAGTGCTGGAGCCGGCAAAGATCTACGACAAGCAAACAGAAAAAACGGGAAGCTGTCGCGAATGTCCCCAGACCTGGATTCTCCAGCGGTCAACGCGCCGAAATCACCTACGTAATGGCCCTGAGCTGCCATCTGCAGGGATCGCAGTAGCGCTGGTTTTAGTCCCGATCCAATGACAACTCGCCAATTTCAGAGCTGCCGAGCTGCTCGAGACCGCTGCAACCCGCCGATCTTTAGCGACATCGCAACCAAGCCGCAAATCACACAGAACAAACAAACACCGACCCGTGCGCACTCCTCAACTTAGACATAACGCTCACTCCGCGACTACATCTGTCGCACTCAGTCGATATCGGGTCCCTTTCTCTCGCTTTACACAGTCGTCACTGAAATTGATCAATCACCATGCCGCCCCGACACCAAACCCTGCCGAGCGCGCAGACAGCCTCGGCCCGCGCAGCTAGGCAGTCTTTCTACTGCGAGCTCTGCTCAAAGGGCTACAGCCGAATGAACGACTACGAAGCCCATCTTTCGTCGTACGACCATTCTCACCGCCAGCGTATGAAGGACATGAAGCAAATGGTCAAGGATCCTACGGCCGCGGCCCGAGCAAGAAAGGCAGAGCAGAAGTCCGATGGTCTCATCAGCATCAAGCTGGGCGAAGGCGGCGGTAGCGGTGGCGGCAGCACAGCCGGAGCAGCTTCAGGCTTCAAAAAGGGAGGCTTCAAGAAGAGCGGTTTTAAGAGTGCTTTTGCTCCGGCTGGCGGCGAGGAGGGCAAGAGCGCCGGTGATGCTCCCACGAGTGAAGTTGTCAAGGAGAAGAAAATTGTAGGACTCCAGGACGAGAGCGATACCGAAGACGAAGGGTATGAGATGTACGATCCTCGGAAGCCGACAGACTGAGTTCAGGACACCAAATATCAGCAAAAACGCAACACTTGGAGGATCTCGATCTCACGGCACCCTGGCTGCTGTATCTCCTGGAGGTTCACACTATGAGGCCATTTGGCGGCATGACTGAGCTCAGACCTGTAACCCCATCGTGGCATGTTGTATTCGCGAGATACTTCAAATCGTGATTGGGACGGAGAAAACAGACCGACGATGCCAGAAGCTATCGAGGCGACTTATGATTTACCTCGTATCAGTAGGGCTCGTTATACGCAAGCAGGCTCACCCAGCTGCCACAACCGAGATACCATACGCACATCGTCACAAACCAGCGTCGGGCCTTGGAGGTAGCCTCACCTTCTTTGGCTGAGGAAGGAGTATCGAGTTCAGTGTCTGGCCGCCGGTCGTGGCATAGAAATACCGTAAAAGCGGGTCGTGATCATGATTGACAGCCGCATTTACGAGTGATGCCATCGGACCGATCTCAAGCTCGCAGGTGAGCCAATCATCCGACACACGCCGTGACGACCGACCGTATCACACAGACGTGATGTGAGGCGTTGGCGACCTCGAGACATACTCTACAAGACCAAATTACGAAGATCAGTGATACAACAATTCTATACTGTCTTATTACAAGTCTTACAAGTCTAGGTAATGGATGTGGTTGTAGTTTATAGCTTCCCCTTTGTTTTCTCACGCGGTGGCCTCATTATGGATTGCTGCGTCATGGAAGCAACAAGCTTTCCGTTCTCGTCCCATAGCCTTCCCTCGGTGTATGTTCTTCCCAGACCTCCTGCTGTAGTTCTCCGTTCTCTCAGGTGCCAAGAACTCAAGTCTATGTCCGATGCAAAGAGGCGCAGGGCAAAGTCTAGAGAGCTGCATGCCGCCGAGTCGTCGAGCCACATGTTACTATGCCCAAGCGGTAGGAATGAGAGGCCACCGTCAAGCAGAAAGGCGACTGCGGCTACTCTCTCGTCCCGCGTCTCCAGTGGGGCGCGCGTCCGACTCCAGTCGCCTGACGTCTTGTCGGTTATATCGAGATGATCCTGCGTTGTCTGTTGTTGCTTATTTGCGCCCATGACGTTCTGCCCTGACACGCCCTCTGGGCACAATCTCGTGTCAAAGAAAGCATCTCCCAGGGAGAACGACTTGATAACCTGCGCAGCTACCTTGGCGTCGAGCTGCCCTCGCGAGACGGCCTCGAGCGCCAATTTCTCAAACGATCGACTCTTCTCTGGCCCCGAGTACTGTCGCACTGGAGGACTGGAGTACGTGAGCATGGCCGGCTCCTCTATTTGAAAGTCGGCCAGCAGCTCGAGACAGATGCGCTTCTGCCCGTCCGGCCTGACCTGGCTCACTTGCACCCGCCGCGTGGCAAAGGTCTTGGTGTCCCGCGAGGAATGAACCGTGCAGTGGAGCTTCTCGTCGGTCGACGCCGGACCCAGGAATTGTCCAACGAGCGAGTACAGCCGGTGGGTCGAGGGCACCGTCTTGCAAGCAGCGTGCGCCGCTATGCTCAGGGTGCAGCCTCCGTAGGCAATCGGCAGCACGTTGCCCATGCGCTCTGGCGGGATGCGCGATGCATATTCGCCGGGCTTGATCTCGTCAATGGCCAGCTGCTCTGCCAAGGAGACGACCATTTTTCTACGCCGGATGTTGGGTTAAACGACTCGTGATGAACACAAAGTATCATGCGCTCTATGCACAAAAAAAGAGAGTGGTATGGGAATCTCGGCCGAAATATGGAAAACGCAAGTCCAGAAGTCAGGAGGACGGCTATGATTTATTGACTCCCCTGTTCACGCATATCCGGGGTTTTGTGGGTCTTTACCGAGGCTCGGTGCGACAGGGACCCACCCGCTCTCAAGTGACCGTCTTACAAATCGTATAAACTTCCGACTGGCCTGGATGCTATATTTGAACCCGATCTATTGTTGATTTCGAGGACTATACTAGGAGATGAAAGCTTGACATGTGCGTGGTTTGGAACTCGTTTTATATGTCTTGAAGGGATTCTTAAGGTACTACAAAGTAAAATCCCTAAACTAACCTACTTACGTAGGTATCTAGTGTAGAGCATCCTGTCTTATTAGCGTCAGTCCTTCCGCCGCGGCCCCTCTACGAGTCTCTTTATGTTCTGTGTATCTATATATCAGACTGCTTACATGTAGCTTGCCATACTTACAAGTCTGGATCGCGATATCCGGTTGGAAAAAAAAAATGAGTGTGCCATAAATCTGACACCTGGGTTATCACTGGTATCCTCGGCCGTGATCAAGTCTCACTAAACCCGAATACCCCACTGACCCACTGCCTGGGGAAGGAAGGTAAAGCCCGCAATCCAGATTATAATACCACATCTCATCTTGACATGGCAGAAGACCACTCTTCGGGTCAGACGGCTGCCTCACTTCTCAAAAGATGGATTAAGAGATGCGATGACTATCATGACCACAAATGCCGGGTTGTACCGATAGCAGAACGGCCGTCCTGGAAAGTACCAGACTGGGTCATCGACACCAGGGAGAGCTGCATTGTTGCGGGCGACTCGGTTGCCCAATATGCAGCTCTCAGTTATGTCTGGACCTCGCCCTCCAACGAGAGTGGTCCAGCGACCTCGACTCCGACTCCAACTCCGGATAGGCTGATGCTCCGATCTGACAATTTGGAGGACTTCAAGCGTTCAGGCTTCTTGTCAGCAGACGTGGTGAAAACGCTGCCGATGGTCGTTCGAGACGCGCTAGACCTGGTCCAAAAGTCCGACGTTCGATACCTCTGGGTCGATTGCCTGTGTATCGTTCAGCATACGGAGACCACCAGAGATAGGGTGGATGCCATGAGCGAAATCTACTCTGGAGCCACGTTCACGATCATCGCCGCCACGACAGAAGCGGGTCTGTCTGGGCCGTCCCCGACTGGCGACCCGGAGGACACAGATAGCATCCGGATCCCTCGACCGTGGTCCTCCCGTCATGCTAGGGAACTTCATGGCGCGCTGCTTGCTTCACATTGGGCTACCCGCGGGTGGACATTCCAGGAACATTTGCTCTCCAAGAGATCTATTGTTTTTGTTGACGAGACAGTCTTCTGGGCCTGTCAGTGCTCCGTATGGGCACCTGGCACTAAGGCGTTCGAAGGTAGTGACGGGCCAAAAGACAACGTTGGGGGTTTGTCCGAGCCTGGTCGTGAGAGCCCATCCTTGCTCGTGCTAGCTGAAGACAATCCCAGGATCGATAAAGTATCCGACGAAGTCAAGAAGCGCGAAACCCATTCCCAATTTTGGACTATACATGGAGCTGGTATGTCGCTATAACCATCGCGATCTGACGTACCCCCAGGATGCGCTGCCTGCCTTTTCGGGAGTACTCCATTTCCTGGCACGCGGCTTCTCTGGAGGTTTTGTCTGCGGGCTGCCGGTACTCTTTCTCGATACTGCCCTCCTCTGGCAGCCGCTTCGAAAGGCCAAGAGGAGGTTGGCGACAGACACGGGCAGGAACTTTGCTCCGTCCGCGCCACTTCCTACCTGGTCGTGGGTTGGCTGGAAGTGTCTGGTTGATCCGGGAAGCCTGGTCAGTGGTCTCGACTATGAAGTAAACGATATCAGGGATGGCAAGTCGTTTGCTCCACGCTCGTCATTGAGGACCATGAACCTGGTCGACTGGCACGCAATATCAGGTCAAGATCGCCGAAGCGAGGAAAGATTAAAGGAACATCATTTTCTGGAGAGGCTGAAGGATTTGCGTCACGATCTTGATGCCGCGATGCTACCAGAAGGGTGGTTCAGCAAATCAGGATTGGAATACTCGTGCACCAAGCAGGCCTTTGAGCAGCAGGCAAAACAGTTCAGGCAGGAACAGAACGAAACAAATGGAACAGAAGGTTTTCCAGAGCCACCCTGCAGGCCGACTCAATGGTATTTTCACGAAACCCAAAGGAACACGCTCTACAACTACCCATTGCCGGTGTATGATGCTTCCCAGATGGCCACGAGTCTGAACAACGCGGCCTTACTATCCTGCACCACGACTGTAGCATACTTGAGCGTCCGACGGACCCTCATTTGCAAAGATTTCCACAGGTATGATTCTAGCGCCCTCGAATTCTTCTCTGGCGTGTTCAAGAAGAAAAAGAGCAGCGCCATGGTTGCTCGGTACCCCGTTGCAACTTCCGTCATTTACAAAGCCAATCCCGAAGTGGAAGACTGCTGTCCTGTCATCACGCTCGAGGATGAACAGGGACAATGGGCCGGGTTAGTCAGGGTAATGGATGATAGTACCATGGTCGACGCTGGCCAAAAGATCCAGCTCATTGCCATATCCAAGGGCAGCTCCAGCCGCCTCGAGGCTGCCAGCACCTACGAGGCCGTTGTCGACAGCCACGGCTGTTACAGCAATCGTAAAAACTTCCACTACCACTTCGTATCGGTTACCAACAGCCAAGAAATCAGCGCGGAAGAGGGGAATGACGCGACCCTAAAACATCGACATTCGAAGAGGTTTCGTGCCTCTCAGGTAAGATTGGAAAATAAAGAGAGTGGCCTCGACCTTGGGCCATTCTACTCCGCGAGCAGCAGCTGCATATCGCTCTCAAATAAAACTTCAAGTAGTCTTCCCTTGGATTGGGCAGACGAGACCTATTCATTTTACAATGTTCTCTGGGTAGAGACCAAGGATGGTTTCATGTACAGAAAAGCAGCAGGACGGATCTCAGAGAATATCTGGGAGCAGAACTGTGGAAATTCACAGAAGATCACACTTGGCTAGGACTCGGGACTAGATATCACATAATTTAACGCCTACCTGAACATGCAATGCATGTATTCAACGGGGTTTGTGAGGCATGTACAAAGTACATCGTATGAACAAGGGCTTTTGAATAAGCGAGTTGTTGATTAATAGGTACCAGGCAACCACGCTAGTGCGGCACAGGTGAAGCATCGACAGCGCACAGCAACTTTCCCTCTACCAAACATTTTCCGCCTCGATCCCATTTCTGTATTCAATCTTTTCCCTGGACTTTACGTTGGAAGCGACACGCATCATGGCCTCGCCACCGACTACTTTCCACTGTTTTCGCAAGCTGCCACCCGAATGTCAGCTGTTGATATGGACCTTCTACAGAGACGCCAGATCTGGCACGCGACACTGCTTCTCGGTCGATGGAAATACTCTACTCTACGCAGCTCTGGCCAGTGACGACTTCTCTCTGTTCGACAACAGCGCTGGCGAGTCTGATCTCGCTGATGAATGGACCCAGGCACGACCGTATGAGCCATTCGAGGCCATCAAGCCGGCAAACAAGGTCTTGGTGCTGGCGCACTTGGCGCATCCGAGCATCATATTCAAACACACCAAAGGTTCCATGATGTTCTTGCCTGCCCACCTGCGAGATCGGGCGGTCCGCAGGCCGGCGGCGCCCCAGATCTGGGTCAACTTCACAGAGGATGTCTTCTATTTCGACTGGTGCCAAGATGACTCTCCCTCCTTTCGATGGGCGCCCTCTTGGTTCCGCGCCCTCCACCCGAGCAGGGACGAAACAGTCCCACGACCTCTGAAGAATAACCATTGGCTGTTCAAAGTGCAGAAGCTGGCACTCAGGGTCGGATCCGGATATGACTTTGAGCAACTGGATTCCCAAATCCTGAAGCGAATGACGCAACTCAAGTTATTGCAGCTCGTTGTCCACATAGACTGCAGCGAAGTTGCAAGAGCCTGGAAGGCGACTCGCTGGCCAAACGATGTCTTTCTCCCGGACCATCACCTCGACGACATGGATCTTTCACGTGTGGTCGTACCTGGCGGACGGATCACCATTTCCGAGGATCCAAGACGAGAGCGGATGCGAATCGAATCAGAGCAACAGGAGCGACAATCAGAGTGGCTTGAATGGCAGGGAACACGGACAGGGGCGGAACACTTTGCGGACAGATTGAAGACGCTGGGAATTTCTGCCAAAATTGATGTTGTGTTACATATATGTTAACAATGTCACAAATCTAATACGGGGATACCAAATGCGGACGAATGTCCAACAGAAAGAAGCCCAGGAGTACCTGCTCTACTTACGCGATCCATCCCAGCGACCGAGGCGCAGCGTGACCTTGTTATACACCGCCACGGTCGTATCGCAGAGCCCTCCGAGCTCCTTGGCCACCACGAAGATGTCTTCCACCTGCGCGAACCGCTCAACCTGCTCCGTCTTCTTTCTGAGGTCCGCCACGATGTGATTGGCGGTGGCGAACATGGGCGTGTCCACGGGCTCAAAGATGTCCCAGACGTTCTGGTGGACACACGCGGCCCGGGCCAGGGTCTGCAGTACCTGCTTGTCCATGCCGGCGCCGTACCGGCTCCTGAGCGTCCCGCAGACCTGCTTGAGCTCAGCAACGGGCACGAACAGGTAGCAAAAAGTGGCCCACGACATGACAATGTCGTCCCAGCTGTCCTTCAGCGCACCCTTGCGGCGGTCGGCGAGGCGTTCAAAGAGGCATTCGGCCAGCTTTCTTCTCATGGCTGCGTCCACATCCTTCATCGCCTCTTCCTTGCCGAGTGCCGCGATGAGACCAAGTGCAGAAATGGGTATCGCTGTCTGGCAGTCGGCGCACTTCTTGGTCTTGAGGCTCAGCGGTATTCCGGATACCACTGTGTTGAGTCTGCTGTTCATCGTCTCATGCTTGCAGGCGTAGGCTACCGCCTTGGCCTTGCCACCGGCACGCACCGAGCTCACTGAGCGTACGGAGGCTGACGATCCTCTTCGGGAGAGCATGTTGGATTGGGTGTTGGGGAACGGGGAGTTGCAATATTCCATGGATAGGATGTACTTCTTTGTATGTTTGTGTGCTGAACTCGCCGTTTTCTCTGATCTGAATTGTGTCTTGGTCTGAGGAATGTTCCATGAGTATGCCATCTTGTCACTTTATATACCCGGCACGAGAGAACAAGGCTTATTGTCTTCGATTGTAACAAGATCTGTGGCGGCTAAACAAGAGACAATGAGACTGGGTCGCGTATTGTCACCTCCCTGTTGGGGACGATTTATCCTTTGTGGCCACGTGAAAGACTGTCAATGGCAGATAGCAATGAGAACCATGATGTGACAACAAGATTTTTATGCTGATACACACAGGCCCAAGAACGCCAACAGGCGCATTCTGTGATCAATCATGACCGCTGAGTAGGCGGAACCATCGGCTTTTCCCCCAGATCCTCGCCAAACTCCTTGCCGCCGACAAACAGCGGCTTGATGTCCTGGAGGACGAACATCATGCGCGCCCACTCGGTCTCGGACGTGTTGATCCACTGGTGCTGGGTGGCGCGCTGGACGGCGACGTCGCCCCGCCTCATGAGGTGGCGCTCGCCCGAGTCGAGGACCATCTCGACGGCGCCCTCGAGCACGATGCCGTAGTCGAGGCTCTGGGTGCGGTGCATGTCGCACTTGAAGCCCGGCGCGAAGTCGACGCAGCGGAGCACCGAGCCGCCCGGGTTTACCAGGCTCATGGGCCGGCCCGGCGCCGTCGTCTTTTTGTGTTGGGCCAGGTCCAAGTCCCCGTTCAGGTCCGGCGGCGACTGCGACGTCGTGTACACGACGCTGAAGCCCATGTCCCCGTCCGCGAGGCGCGTCCACCGGAAGTCGTCGTGCTCGGCCACGACGGCCTTGCCCCCGTCGTTGTGGCCCGTGTAGAACTGGTGCAGCTGGGGCAGGTTGGACACCGGTCCCTGATCTCCGTTCATGATGGCTTCTTGTAAGCTGAAACTTGTATAAATAGGTATAGTAAGTTAGCGACTATAGTAAACCAAGCTGCTGGTAGTCTGGGGGGTTAAACGGTGTACAGAAAAGAGGTCAACATAGGTAGGTTTCTGGCACATTCAATGATCAGTCCTCGAAATTACCCCACACCTGACCGCCGAGTGTCACTTTCCTTCTTGTGCAATTATAGTCTCAAGTCGCAGGCGTATTGACGAATAGGATATGCTGTCCAACCGCCATGCATTGCTAGCGCTGCTATGCGAGCCCGGAAGGTTCGGAACACCTATCATGACGGATAAGTTTGACGCACTCGCATGGCTGGAATGATAGACTTTGTGCCGAGTCTCACGATTGACAGTTCCGAGGCCGTCGTGACTGGATCATTATATTAGGGGTATACTATGTCTTTCAAGACCCAATGTACAATGCCTAGGTTGTCTCCTAGGAATGGTGTCATGGTGTTTTGACAATTCCAGAGCCTGGCTTATGATACTTGTGCTTAGGAGAAGACGGAGCCGCCCTCGTCCAGTCGCTTGGCCTCCTGCCTCAGGTAATCCGCCTTGAACCTCCTGTAGGCAGTCTCGATCCTCTTCTTCCTCTGGGGGTCGCTGGCAATAGTCCGAGCTGCGGACCAGGTGCCGAGCAGGAAACCCAGCTCTCCACCGACGATTGTACCTCCCAGGCCAAAGAATAGATACGTTGCCCAGTCTCCCAGACGCGTGGGCCTGAGGTACGGCGTGATGTCCGGGACAGATTCTACAGCGCGTTGTTAGTAAGACGTAAATTTGGTACAGAGATGAGGTATTGCGCACGTACCTGTCCTGCCGCCCGCGAAGACGACGTGGGTGGGCTTCTCGGTGGCCCGGAAGGCGTTGAACATGCCCACGCGGGCCTTTCTCAGGCGGAACGCTGCGTAGACACCGAGACCCAAGCCGACGATGGTGCCGATGGCAGCCGGCACCGAGACCTTTCCGGCGGCCTTCTCGAGAACCTCACGGTCCGACGGCTCGAGGTCATGCTTCATGTGCTCCTCGGCCAATTTGGCGAGGTCCTCACTGTGATGTTCGATTAGCACAACTGGCCCTTCCCTGCACATATTCGCGCTCATTGCCTCCAATTCTAATGACAGACAAAACTGCGGGAAGTTCGGCACAATGAGCTCAACGAACGGAATCACAAGACTTACTGCTCGGGGGACTTGCGGAAGGCAGCGAACGACATGTTTCTTTTGTGGGTGAACGAAGCTGGGAATCTTGTTTGCGGAGTTTGAGATCACAATGATTTTTGAAAGGCAGAAACAGTTTATGTTCGATTGTTTAGCTCCCGTTTGGTGATGGAAACCCATCGTAGCTAGAACCGAGCTTGCCTTTGTTGATGACGTCACCGGCACGACATAAACCATACACACGGTCACGTACCAGGGTGAGCATCAAAAGTAAAACAAGCTTAAAATCGCGTTTCGATACAGATCAAAGCCGTCAGTTTTTTGCATGTGCCTTTTACAAAATTCACAGTAGAATAGGACGCCGGTATCCAGCGGCAAGATCCGCCGATCACGAAGTATCATTCGCCATACCGGCAATATCCTGTTATACAAGCAGCAAGCACAAATGGGTCACAATAGCTTATAATCAGAGACGGTGCGGGAAAATGAAGGCCTTCAAGATTAGAATATTTGATTGATTCGTGGATCCGCTATGAGCCGTCGGACCGTTGACCGAAAGCCGGATACTTTTTGACCTTCTTCGACTTCAAGGGCCCCTCTGAAATGATACTGGACTCGACCTTTCCCACGTCGCTCAGCGGATCGACCTGGGCTATCACGTAGCTGTCCTTGTAATGGTCGTTCAGGTAGGCCGGCTTGACCTCCTTCAGCTCCAAGTTCTCCAGGCTGTGTTCCGCGCAAAAGGTGCCCCACGCCGTCAACACGCTCGTCGGCCGGGCGCCGGCCTCGAGCTCGTCGAGCGACGTGATCTTGTGGAGCCTCTCGAAGGAGGAGCTGCTGTCGTGGTTCTCGTCGATGGAGGAGAAACGGTGATTCCGCTCAATCTTGATCTCGCGGGTGATGAAGATGCGGTCCAGGCTCGAGGTCAGGACGGGCCAGAAGACGGGCACCGAGGCACAGATGATGGCCACGTCGATCTCGAGGCTTGCGAGCAGGATGCTGATCGGGCCGTACCACGTCGGGTCGAGCGTAGGGTAAGTCGCGGCCTTGTGCTCGACGATGGTCACCACTCGCCAGATGGCAAGACCGTTGGCGCTGTGCTCTACAAGTCAGCCACAATACAACTGAGGGAGTACCACTCGTGTGCCACTTACATTCCACCCATGGTGAGGAGGCCCAAGAGACCCAACTTCTCCTTGAGGCCTGTGCCAGATTTGAAATATAAATGCACCGGTATCGTAAGGATTATGATATCGAGGAACATGTTGCTGTATGAGGCGCTAGAGTATGTCGCGTAGAATCCGTCGGGATCGGTAGAGCCATAACCGTAGCAAGACCCCTCCGTGCTGAAGCTGAGATCCCAATAGGCGTGCGGTGGGAAACACGGGAAGAATGCCATCTGAACATCCCAAGCACGTTAGCCAACATTGCAAGGCAGCATGTTCCACATGTGAATGGAACCAGAGAATCCCGACATGATGGAAGTCCTGAAGGAATTCTTGGAGCACTTACAAATGTGTAAGCGGTTCCCCAGAGCGCCGTGATGGCCGTAATAAGTATGCAAAAAGGCCGCACGGGCTTCTCCTTGAACATCCTCAAATATTGAAATAATAAAGCTAGTTTTACCAGTGTTGTCGACAACGCGTAGGAGGCATTAGCGACGTAGAACAACTGTTCAGGAACGTGTTAGCAAATGTAAGATGTAGGACCGTTGGTCAGGATTGCTCAACTTACGACCATGTAATGTCCCATCTCCGTTATTGAAAGTAATATAAAGTGCTGGCCAAATCCAGTTTGGGTAGCTGATGTGAGATTAGATTGTGGTATTTCGAAGCTGCGCAGGAGCTGGTCATACCGAGACATATACATGTTGTACCGACAGTGCCGGACACCTGTTAGGAGTTAATTTTAAAGACCAAGGCACGCGAAGACCAATATTCAGTCGAGTACATACCAATGTGAGAAACACAAATAGGTCATCCCATCCTGGGGACTTGACCACTCTGAATCGGGTGCAGAGACGCAGGAGAACACAGACCAAAGCAAGACCCTGCACTTTTTCATCAGCTCCCATCTTCTCCTCGATACTTCGAATGTTGGCATACCCAGAATGCGCTCAACGTTGCGATAAGCACCGTAGGCTCGTTCCACGCCGGCTTTGGCTCGTGGAGGTTGTTGGCTTTGCCGAGTAGGTCGAGCAGGCTCTGTTCCTGTTGTCCCATACTGACTTCCGAGAGCTGACACTCTGTCGGGACTGCTCGACCATTACTCTTTTATTGTATTTATTTTTATCGAACAAAAAATAAATGTAAAATGGGAGTCGCCAGCGTCTCAGCCAGGCTCAGCGCGAGCGAGGGAGGTGTGCAGATTTTATCCACGACCTTCACACAATGAGCAAGGAGTGCCTAGCGACCGATAGCGTTTGTTTCATGGGGGCGATCATGGGGCGAGAGAAAACTTTCCCCCGGAGGCTGTCGACTTACGGGACCAAGGCGATTGAAACAACACTGAGCGGGCAACAACGTCGTTGGGCACGCTGAAGGCGACGGTTGAGGGTCGAAATTGCATCGAAACCAAGTAGAGCGTCTTAACCACAAGACCAGCGACAATCCGGCGTAAAGCCATGGGAGCAGATCTCGAGGCTAGATTGTAATGAGGGATGGCTCGTCGTGGGGAGCTTCCAAGAGTCCAGCCCTGAGTAGTCCTGGAGGATCGATCCGTCTGTGCACTAGCCTGTCGAGTAGTCTGGCAAAGGTCAAATGTCTCCCGCGCTTGGCGCCAATCATGATCGGTCAATATCTCCATTCTAACATTTGCCGGTGGGTTTCTGCTCCTATACAGTAGTATCTGGTATTTAGATGTCCCCACTGATACTCGTGGGTCGGTGTACTACCTTAGTCCAGCAGCTTCACCGAAATAGCTTGCTTAGTCGGGAGAGCCCCGATCTGTGTCGAGCTTGGCCAACGACTCCATGAAAATATGGCAAGCTGAAGTCGAGTAGATCTAGCACTACACAGTGACAACAACTTTGTCTCACCTTGAACTCGTGACGCTACTAAATCAGGTACGTGTAATCGCTAATCTTTAGTGTACCTCGAACTCAAGACACACAACCCTATCCCGACTTCTAGAATGGTCATTACGTATCAAATACTACTTATATTTTTCATCGGCTAGAAGCCCGATATAATTGTTTCTATTATACAGTTACGATACACTGAAGCCCACTGACTACCAGAGTACAGCACTTCTTCTCCACTCTGGATCGCGGAATCAACCAAGTCTCTGTCCCGCAGAACCACACGGAGATTCATCCGAAGATCTAATATCCGAGAGAACAATGCTCAAAAGACGAATACTGATCTATGGAAGAGCGTCGGCGGTTATGGTCCCGCAGGAACGTGCATTGTGGACTGGGTGACAAGGGGTCCGGAGAATATATCCTTGCGGATGTTTGTCGCTTTTCTTTCCGCTCTATGTACGTAATGCGACGAACGATGATGAGGCGCACTTTCGAACAACTGACTGCCGCGAGTTACGTTTTGAATCGCTGTGTCTGTGAGTTGAGACACCGACCACAAGCGCCGCGGTCAGACCTCTGTCACTCGAGAAGTATGCTAGGTTAAGTTAGTACTAAAGAACTATCCGTCCAGGTTGTCAAAACTGTCTCTAGCCCCCTGATCCTGCCGTCTGGCAGCGTCATATCTACGGACCCCAATCGGTCGTCCCAAGCTTGACATGAACACAATATGGGGTTGAGGTCTGGAAATGCAATTTAGGGGTCCTCGGAGGAGAGTACCACCAGGCTGACCCCATCGGTTCGTTGAAACCACAAATTCGGGCCGCGACGTGGTGGCGTCCGCTGGCTGAATGAAATTGTAATAGTCAATATACACAGTAGTACTCAAAACAAGATATGACCAGTGCTCAAAAGAATCTAGAGTATTCTATGAAGCAGAGGAACCTATTATCCATTCAGTAAACTCTCAAGTAGGGATGTATGGTTAGCATCTCAACGAATCACCTCGACCTGCAATGAGCACGGGAAAATATAGTGCTGACAGTCTTCGAACCACCACGAAGAAAGCTTGTTTCTTCCAGTCTAGATTCCAAGTCTGCACCAAGTCCCTACTACCAAACATCTGCGGCACGAGGCTCGCTCAATTGACGAGTCTGTTTGGGTTTTTCCTCGACCAGCAACAAGATCGATACCAAGTTGACGGAACGGCTCGAACTAGTTTCTACTTGCGACCACAAGCCTGGACGCCGCCTACACGCCAAAATTCCTAGTCTCACCCTTTGGGACGGGAATGGTATGGGGCCACCGTAGCCCTGCGTTAGTTCTCGATTGTATTCCTGTTTTGGCTGCATTTGTTTCTTCTGGGGCGCTCCTCAGATGCTTTTCAACCCTCTTCGAATGATGAACCTCTGGCCCATCGGAAGTAAACACCCGTCGAAGATGGCGGGATGGCCACGTCGTTCCGTACTTCCGCGGCCGAGCCTTGACTCGCCCGAGACATCTTCATGGTCACAACCGCCCGCTATTATATATTACGACCAGCATCATCCTTACTTCCACTTGCTACACAGACTAGGTATGGTATCGGCAATTCAAGACAGCCGTGAAGTCGTTAATGAGGAATCGACGGTAGCGCTTTTTTCAAGGAAGTGCGACTCTTGTAGGATTGCGTGATCAGCTAAAACTTCCGAATAGCTCCTCAGGATCCTCGCCATTATTCTGATAAGTACATGAGTGAAAAGGAGTCTGTCGCCGATGACGACTGATTCGAGCCAGTGTGATGAATACGAAAACGAAAGATTAGTCGAGGTCAGTTACACTACAGACAAGGACTTGAGCTAGGGATTCAGGCCGTCGTCCATGAACACAACGAATGATTATCGCTTGTCACAGGAATGTACGCTTGAAGGAAAATCCTCTTTTTGACGACCTGATTCTGTCCTAATCGCACAATCCAGAGCGAACGCCAAAGTCGTAATGAGATGGGCTGCAGGATGTAGAGGATCAATCTAAGGGGCAGGGCTATTTCTTGTCAAAAAACCTAGAACGGAAGACGAGGGATAACGTCCCAATATTCACAGCACAACTTTTGGAGAATGATTTCCTACAATCGCTTTCGAAGGACTAAGCAGATAACATACATGCCAAGTCCGCTGAAAAACTCTTCAGTGTCTTTGCAATGCACTTCTCATCGCCTAACATAATCCATACATTCGTGGCTCCGCTTGAGCAGTCAGGCCTGGATTC
The DNA here is from genome assembly GCA_022432395.1 of Pestalotiopsis sp. NC0098. Taxonomy (NCBI): domain Eukaryota; kingdom Fungi; phylum Ascomycota; class Sordariomycetes; order Amphisphaeriales; family Sporocadaceae; genus Pestalotiopsis; species Pestalotiopsis sp. NC0098. Next base: position 4,658,985 of record JAJKLJ010000003.1, on the reverse strand, counting down.
CTTTTGCGGCAGTCGTTCTGCGAATGGGCCCACCTCCATCCTGTGGCCGTCGAAAGATACTATAGTGTCAACAGTTCTAACCCGGGAATCCAAAGCTATTGAGGCCCAAAGTATGTTCTCAATTTAGATCACTCATACTTATGTCCTTGGCTCTCATCTCAAATACAATCTCGTCGCGTTCCCACATGTATGACAACGACGCACCCATTGGTCCCAGAGTGATAGTCCGGACGATGAGCTCAGCCATGTCCTTCGGCCGAAAGCCCTGTGAATCAATATTGGCACAGAACCTGGCTCTCAAGCTGAAAAAGAGATATGTCAAAGCAGACATCCAATAATCCCACTGCAAGAAGCACAGTGTACCCTGAGCCATTGAAGCGGTAGACGTTTCGGATTGCGTGAAAGGATTCGCCGGGATCAGGGCAGCCAAAGGGTGGAATGCGGCTGCGATAGGTGGCGTGAAGATATCAGGGAGGACGAGCGCGGCCAGAGAGATGCCCCATACTATAGCATGAGAGGGGACGGTCAAGGCAAGGCCAAACTTGTAGACACGTCGCAGTCCCCCCCGTTGCTCATGAGGACTCACGTTCTCTGTCTGCCGGCGACCCGAAAAGGCGAGCTTCCACAGTTGTAGTACCGCCACCACGTAGACCGGTACGGCCTGCCAGAGGGCAATGGCCTTGATTTTGGTCTCGAGCGACATGAAAGAGGGTGCCGGTAGACACAGGAGAAGAGTCAAAGGGACAAAACCCAAGACAAAAGCGGTGGGAATACCGGAAAGAATCGTCAGCTCAATACTCAGATTGGCCACCGAGGGGGCCGAAATGGTCGGCGATGTGGATACGTAGAGGAGGAGGTATAATGGGCCAGCCACGGCGAGGCCGAGGACCTGACAGAGAATACCGTATACTGACAAGCTTTGACATATATATGTAAGTCAAGGGAAGGGCCAGAAGGAACTTTGAGAAACGTACTATGAGATCAGTTTGCCTCTATTCCCATTCCTGTATCCTTCTAACAACCATATCATGTAAAAGGAAGATATGAAGCTTGGGAATAATAGACACTGCAGGCTCAATCCCGGAGCACTACCATCAACGCAGGGCCAGGTGAATTGGACGACAGTGTTGAGGAAGTTATCGATTGGACCAATGCCGGTTAAATTTGCCTGGTATGAAGTGCCGTTGTGCAGCACACCTTTTGCTTTGTGGGCTTCGATAAGATCGAAGAAGCCCGTCCACGAGGCTATGCCGTCAACGGTGATGCCGCCTGCGCCGAAAAACGCGGCGTAGGAAAGTATGTCGACAGACGTCATATTGAGGTGGCACTTTGTAAATGCAAGTTGTGTAGATTGACAAGATCGAGATAGCTTCGGGGATGGAATTAATATTGTATCATTAATAAGGGCTGCTATCCAAAACTCAATAAAAGCCTGTGGTATAAAGTGAGAGATGTTTTATTATGTATACTGCCTACCTACCTAGGTAGTAATGTATTTTTTTGGAGAAAAAAAATCAATTGATAAGTATGTGAATAGAAAGGTTTTCTTGGATTCTAATAGATATTTCCGTCTTGCATATTTCCGTCTTCCGGCTGTAACCCACAGCAAGACGGATTCCTTGACCAATGCCAGCGCGCTAGGCTCTACCTTGCTATGCAATGGCTGAAGATCCGGAGTTTTCTTTGTGCGCTTCGCTGACGGAGTTTACCCACACGGGGCGGACTCGTAGACTTTGTGCTACAAAGGCATATTCGGGGTCGGATTCTTTGAGAGTCCTTGCGACCTTCCGATGGCACAACGCGGACGGGCTGCAACGGCCTCCCGATCACAGAATTCATATTCATGATTAATGCTTACAAACGACGATACAGAAGAATATAATATGTGGTGATAATCCAACCAAATAGAAAAGAAAATGAATTATTTGCACCAGTTGACACAGAGCACGTAACAAAAATCTTCCTACAACTGCTATTTCAAGCAACCCGTCCAATTATTTCACTATGAGTGCCGAGAACATGGAGCGTTATCCGTCATCGGGCATCGATGTTCTGATCGTTGGAGGTGGCATGGGTGGTCTGACTTCTGCTATTGAATGTCACCGAAAGGGTCATAACGTCCGGGTCCTCGAGAAGAGAGATGAGTTCAGTGTATTCGGTATGTTACTTTCTCCCCTCTCGTAACCTACATTGGCGCCTGGGCCCCAATCCGCTGTACCTTGCTAATAATTGTATATTGAAGGTGATCTGATTGGCCTCGGGCGCAATGCCCAGCGCTCAATGCTGAAATGGCCTGGATTTCTCCCTCGACTCATGTCTTGGTCTTTGCCATCGGCACTCGAATTCTACAAGTATGATGGGGAGCTTCTGGTCAAGCTTGATGACAAAGACAACCAGCAGGAGGGCATCAACAGCGCCCCCACCTGGCGAAGCCTGTTGCATGAACTACTTGCGCAGTACACGAGCGAGCTCGGCATCACCATCGAGTTCGGCAAGGCTGCGGTTGAGTACCACGAGACTGACTCCAAAGGCTTTGTCAACACCGCGGATGGAACGACATATGAAGCAGATGTAGTGATTGCTGCTGATGGCATCAGCTCCAGAAGCGCCAATTTGATCCTTCGTCATCAGGAAAAGCCGACAAGCAGCGGTTACGCTATTTACAGAACCACCATTCCCCTTGGTTAGCATTACCCACTGATTGTATCTTTGTTTCTACCTGGTGCATTGCTGACCGGTTCTTGTCAGATCATGCGCTCAAAGATCCTGATGTCGCGGCTTTCTGGGGCGATGAGTCATTTGATGGCGTTCGTGTCTTCCTCGGCCACAACGTTCATATCATTACCGCTAAAAGCAGTAAGACAAACAAGGTAAGAGATCAACGATGGGATAAATCCAGCCACGAAGCTCTAAACTAAAGTACTGCATCAGATAACCTACATGATGACGCATAAGGACGTTGACAAGTCAGCAACGGAGGCTTGGTCGGCCGATTGTGCTGCAAGCGATGCACTACCATTCGTACCCGAGTCTGGCGGATGGCCCGAGTATGTGCGCGGGCTCATCCGGCAGACACCCGAGAACAAGGTGGTGAATTGGAGCTTGATGTGGCGTAGCCCACAGCCTACTTGGACATCGCCCAAGGGTCGTGTGGTCCAGTTGGGTGATGCTTGCCATCCATTTCTACCTACCTCGGGTAACGGGGCAGCCATGGCCATGGAAGATTCATACTCTTTGGCGGCTTGTCTACAAATGGCTGGGAAGAAGAACATCCCTTTGGCTCTTCGAGTTCATCACAAGCTCCGGTATGATATTCGCAGATACTATTGCTTTTCTTAGATGAACTATGTTCTAATGAGTGAATACAGATTTGAGCGTGTCTCATCTGCTCAAAAAATGGGCTTCGACACCAGAGAGGCTTATCACCACCCTGATTGGGATCACTTCAAGTCGCACCCCGAAACTGTTGGTGTTGTTTACCCTTGGGTTTTGGAGCACGATTCTGAGCAATAGGCAATTGATAATTTCGAAGCTGTTGCTCAGCACATCACCGAGGGGACTCCTTTTGAAAATACTAATGGACCACCCGATGTGGATTACAAGCCGTGGACTGTTGCCTCGTTGCTTGAGGAGGCAGAAAAGAATCGAGCAAAGGATACGGATCGGACAGCAGCTGCGAAAATTGCCGTGGCAGCCAAGATGGTTGCGGGTCACGTTGAAATGTAGCTGCTGCTGGGTGACGGCAGGCTAAAAGTGGGAAGCTATCGTGGCGGGTGGATTGTTGACTGATGGCGAGCTTGGGAAGTTGCAAGCTTGCAAGCTGAAGATGTGGGAAATTCGAGTGCCTGGCGCGGGCTGTTATCCTTGATTCCCATCTCGGACGATACTACCGACGTCCATGGTCGGCATTGAGACTATTCAATAATTTTTTATAAAAAGTCCCGCATTAAAGTTTTATAATATTTGATGTGAAATAAGTTCTTCCAAGAGTCCAAACATTGTTCGTATGCTCCCAAAATAATACAAACAATGGACAAATTTCAAAACGCTGGCCGCCCAATCTATCAATATGTAACCACCCCAATATGCCTTCTCCGCATGTATGATCGAGACACCGTCTATACGGCTGAACGAGTATTGCTCGGAGAAGCCTTGGGCACGCCATTGTCCTTCTTCCCGTCGATGCTCTCAAGCCAGTTGAAGGGGTCGTACAGCCTCATCGCCCATGACCTCTTGCCGTTCTCATCTCTCCGTCCGCGCGGGCCGTCCATGAGCCCGAACGGGTCGCAGACGGTCATCAGCCACGACCGACTGTCCTCGGCCCCGTAGTCGCCCATGACCTCGGTCACGCCGTCCCGCTCGAGATAGACGTTCCTGTCGGTCGGCAGGTACCGCCCCGGGTGGAAGACATTCCAGAGGACCGAATTGGTCAGCATGACGGCCGCCTCGAACACCCAAAAGTACCACTCGTGTCTGAGCAGGGGGCTGAGCTGGGCCGGGTCCGTGACCGCCGCCGTGCTGGTGTCCGACAGGATAAAGTACTCGACAGTCCGGTAGATGGTACGCACGAGGATCAGGGCCGTGCTGCCGTAGAGGACGCGGAGCGGCGTCCGGACGTTGCGGCTCAGGACGCCGGCGCTCTTGCACCGGCGGTGGAAGATGGTGGCCAGCAGGATAAAGACGGCGACGACCACGAGCTGCAGGATCAGGGAGGCGCGCATCAGATCGTGGCCGAGGATGATGTACCGCTGCGGTAGGAATGTGTTGGCGCTGTACGAGGCGCCGATGGCGTTGAGCACCTCGACGAGGGTGGAGAGAAACCCGAACGTGGTGAGCACCCGGCCGGGGTGCAGAGGCGAGAGGTAGTGGACGTAGTACAGCGTTCGGCCGAGCACGTGATAATTCGCGAGCTCAAGTAAGGGTCTAAGATATACGAAGTCAGTCTCCGTAAATGATGGTGGTAGTTGGGACCTCCTTACGGTGCAAAATAGAGGAAGCAGGTGCTCGCAATATAAATGGATATATTGTCCATGGTGAAGTCATAATGGTAGGCTCCAACTTCTCTCAGTGTGAAGCCAATCGCAAACATCAGAGCACAGAATGGATGTAGGACGGTCCATTTCCAGGCCTTGTAGCGACTAATATCTGGTAAGCTTTTTGGATCGGACTTGGAACCGCAGTTTATTTGATACTTACGTGCTTTGCCAGGCATGCACGGCGGCGACTATCAAAAAGGCCGCCGCAAAAGCGACCGGAGCCCCTTTGTTGGGGACATAAACATAAATGCTATCTATGAAAATGGCACGTCAGTTATGTCTGTATGACTTTACAAGAGGAGGAGAGAGAAGAAGTACCCAGTGTTATACTCGACATGTTGATGCAATAAGTGATGATTCGGGAGCCAAGATGGATTTCCCAATGTTAATGAAGATGAGTGTGTGAAACCCCATCTCGTCTCCTGGGCATGCGTTTCTTTTTAAAATCATCTTCACATTCCAATGTCTTCACCAAAATAAGGCCATTTTGGGATATCACAAGTAACTATGTACCTAAACATACCTAGTGAGCGATCCTGAGCCATCGTGGCGCAGTGTAAGGCTGAAAGTGCCTGGCTATATCACCGCGGTGCCCACTAGAGTCGCTAAAAAGCTTGTGCTGCAACGCTCAGGATGGGCTGCGATGTCATTCGGCAGAGGAACGAACGGTGCAATCAAGATTCTCGGCTGTGATCCATCGTTCAACTCTGTCAAGGCAGATCAACAGATCATCTTCTGGGCCGGGACACCAATGTGATCGATCTAAACCGCATTCGGAGAAATCTGTGGCCAAGACTTTTTTTTATGGCTGCGGCGCAGTCTTAGTAACTCTAGTTTATTCGCGAATACTAGGTTCCGGCCTTTCTGGCCTGCATATACTGCTGCAGTCTTACATGGCTAGGATCCGCCCGACGTCAACGGCGGCAGCCAGGACGAGAAGGGAAATATAAAGTCACATTTACTTTATTGTTTCTCCTTGACACCACAAACGTCGTGCCCGTTTCCGACGTAGGTTGTACAACCACGCTATCGTCATGGCCGGACTGAATCCAACATCCACGGATACCTTGGCGATGGCACCACCGTTCCCCCAAAGCCGCCCGTCGACGATTGCGCCTGGCGCTGTCGGACAGCAACAGCAAGACCGGATACCAGTCAGGGAGAAGCGGCACTGCTGGGAGTGCATGCGCCGCCGACTGGTGTGCGACTCCGCGCCCGGCGCATGCAACAAATGTAAGAACAGGGGCGTCGTGTGTCCCGGCTACGACGACAAGAAGCCCTTGAAGTGGCTCACGCCTGGCAAGGTCTTGTCAAAACCTCGTCGGCCCAAGAATGCTGCTGCTGGAGATGCCACTATCGTGACGTCTCTAGTCCCGAAGGCGACCTCGCAAAAGAAGACCAAGACGAAGAACAAGCCCAGAGATGAATCACAGATGGACAAGTCCGCGACTCCAGCTATGTACCTAGAGCAGACTGCCGTAGAGAGGTATCAGATGCACAGGTCTGATGCATCCGATATCGTGCAGGCCGTTGCATTTTGTATGTCCAACCTTGACCTTGCTGCATGCCAAGATGCTACGCACCATGAGACCAGTACTTTTCTCTTGATATTGACCGCACGTATTCATAGACAACAATTGGATATATCCAGCTTGGGACTCTACCCGTGAGATCACGTCGATCAACTGGATAACGCCTCTGCCCCTAGACGTACTGCACGGCGTGGAGCCGGCCATTGCGCACAGCTTGACTTTCTGTACTCTCTCGTACCGAATGACCCAACTGTCAGGACCCGGCGGTTGCGCCCAAGGTGATCGGATGGGTATGGAAACCAAGATGTACTACCACAGGTGAGCCACGCCCATTTATTAAGCTTCCGTCACCGTTCTGCATGAATCGACTGCAAGGGCGGCACGTGGCCAAGTGGAGCGGCATGCTTCTCTTTTTCATGTAACCACTCTCGGATGAACACCCAGATATGTGCCCTGGAAAAGAAAGACCCGCCGACTGATTTGTGACTTGTCTAGGGATATCGCCGTGCGGGCTCTCAGCCAAGCCCTCAACGATCCTAAACGGCAGTCGAACCTTGTAACACTGACTGCCGTTTTTCTCTTTATGGTAGTTGACGTAAGTAATACCATGTCTCTTGTCTGTAGCTCCCATCAGTCGTGTTCTCCTGTCTTGTCACTATGAAGATATATATGATCAAGAGACGTCGTGAATAACCAATAACAAACCAGATCTCACAAGCAAAAATCAACTGGCGCCACCATTATGATGGCCTATCGGCGATCATCCGAATACGAGGCGGCATCACTACGAATTTATTGCCAGATCCATACCAAACCATTCTGCTTTCATACTACTTTGTGTAAGTCAATCCCGGCCTGCAGCCTCCCCTATTAAAATTCTTTCTTTCCCATCGCAAATCATATCCATCCTGATTTTCTTTGCGTGCCAGAACCGGCGTCATCGGAAACACCACCAGCCCCGCCCACGACCTCGCGGAGCCGTTCATGTTCATCGACAACATGGACATGATGGCCAAGTACTACGGCGACGGGCGCTTGCCGACGCTCATGTGCCCGCCCGAGGTGTTCCTCAGCATCGCGCGGATCAACGCCCTGCGCGCCCAGGCGGCGCGGCCCTCGCCGTCGACGGTGCGGGACCTCAAGGCCCAGGCCCAGGACCTGCTCCAAACACTCGACACGGGCTTCCGCGCCGACGCGTGGGCCGCCTCGTTCCCGGGCGGCAGCGACCCCGACAACTTCCTGCTCCTCGGCCGCATCTACCAGTCGGCCGCCGTGGTGTTCTGCGTGTCGTCGCTGCAGAGCGTGCGCGTGCTGCCGCGCTCCCCGGCCGTACAGGCGCGCAAGGCCAGACACCACGGACAGCTGCTGCGAGACCTTCAGGAGGGGCTGTGCAGACGGTCGGCCAGGTTTCGGGACGTGCTGACAAAGTGTATCATGTGGCCGCTGCTGATATGTGGTTCCGGACTCTACGGCGGCAGCCGAGAGGACCGATCTTTCATAGAGAGGGAGCTCGAGAGCATGTCGCTGGTTATTGGTTCATACCTGCCAGTCTATGGTCTTTCCTTGATCAAGCGGTTTTGGCAGTCGTATGAGCTGGAGTGGGACGAGTGTTTCGATACACCACGAGCATTTGTCACTTGAGCAGACTTGGTGCAGAGCAGCCATACAGTCTAATGTCAAGAAGTAAGTTGGTGCAGTGTGAGGTCGTAAGAAGAAACCGACTGTAGTCGAAATTCCACGTACAGAGTGTATAATACACTATTTTTTAACGTGAGCTTTTTGTCCAACATTCTACTGAAAGCGCCCGACGTCTGGGATTTTTCGAAGGGAAATCGTCTGGATCACCATAGCCTATAGCTTTCTGAGCTAGGGATCAACATAAAAAAGAGAGAGAAAAGAAGGCGGACTGAGTGTAATCGTCACTTTCCAGATGTCGGGTCATTCTTACGACCTCCATGGTCAATACAACGTGAGATACGACCTGAGCGGCCGCCCGTCCCTCGAAGTCGACGGTAAATAGGACCAACTTGCTGTGGCCGTACCCGTGGGCATATTCAGCGCCAAGGAGAACCTGCACAACCTCGAGGATGTCCTGCCCAGGCTAGATTGTCAGTCAACGACGGTGATCAAGCGCCACCAGATTCCTTGAGCGGCGAGAGTTCAAACCGCGCTCAATGATTCCTTGGTTGATCGGAATCCTTACAGACCAAACTGGTTACCAGGCTTGCTAGATGACTATTCTGAAGTCTGGTCGAAACTGAGCCACAAAACACAGATTTGAGCAGAACAAACATGAACCTACACTCTGTCGAATCATTGTCGTGGCTTGACGCAAGTGTCCAGCCGGAAACACACTCTCTGGCGCAAGGACTTGTGGCTTGCGTCTCCTTATTTCCGGGGCTTTCTTTTGACTTTGTTGTTTTGCCATTTACATCCCATGAACCGCGTGTCTTGGCCAGCCACGATCGAAGGGATAGGTATTCGTTGGCATCCAGCCGGGAACTAAAGTTTCAGAGGCCCTTCCGGAAGGCTTCCGGCCGAGCTTGCTGGCGTGCTATACTATTCCATGTCGATGGACGCATTGTTTTCGAGAGTGGAGAGCATCCATCAAGGTTGCACTCGGTCCACCTGACAGCACGACCATGGTGATCAAGGAATGGTTTTACAAGAACCAATCCATCTTGGCACGATAAACAACATGTTTACATGCCGGCCTGAGGTCCAAGTCGTCGCATCGTGGGGAACGCGGCTTACCGATGGACAGAGTCGGTGAGGTCTAGAGGGCCGGGGCAACGGAGAGCGGTGTATTGCTGTATGTACGGGGCGGATCATGTCTTTTCACTAGTTTCTACGCTGCTTGCATCATAGTCAGGGGGGCATCTCGGGCAGCGGAGTTCACGAGGGTTTCTCTCTGCATGCAGCGATACGTTGTTCCCTTGAAGGAGCGGGTATACCGTCTGCGAAGCGGTATGGTATGTGCAGTTGCGGGATAGCCCAGACTTGCCTGCAATGGCCCAACTGACTGCTACTCTGTACATACAACTCACCAAGTCATGCGGGTTGTGGATATGAGCCGGCAGTCTGGACTCTTCGCAGACCAGACCTGTGATATACCGACAGGTAGACATGCACGATGCCTCGCGGCCGGCCCCCAGCTTATGAAGCATTTTGATGCCATAGCTCCCAGCTCGGACTGCTGCTCTCTGTGTGTTTGAATGATCACGATCGAGAGGCTGGGCCGGGAGAGGCACGGATCCGCGCCTGACGGCTGGCTCCTGCAGCTGCTCTGCTTCCTTGCTGGTGAACGGACTCGCGTTCGTGCTTCGACGCCAGAGCACACGCACCACACAGCACACGCAGCCCACGCAGCCCACGCAACGGGAGAGCGCGAAGCAACGAACGAGAAAGAAAGACGGGTTGAAATCGAAGCCGCCCTCCGGGTTGGGGTCCCGGGTGCGCCGCGTGCGTCCGTGCCAAGGATCGTCACGTTCGGGCGGCATCTTTCTTTCTTATTGAACCAGAGAGGGAACAAAGTGGAGCAACCGTTCGTGGCCCCTCTCCCCTTCGCGGCTTCGTTGGTTGTTCAGGGCTCCCCCTGAGCTTGAGCTGAGGCCGCTTGGCCGCCTGACGATGAAACACACAGTTTCGTACCTTGCGTAATTGGTGATCCAGCCCAGATCTAGCATCTCGGAAACCTTGTAGGCGGTAGAAAACGGTTATCAGGGATGAGAAAGTATGAGCACGTAGGTAGACAGGGCACGGGAATCTAATGAGATCCACGTCGCACTCGTGTTGATTAATCTTTCGCCACGGCGCTATGCGGTTCGTGGCATGTCGAGAGTCAAAAAGTTATCAAGGCAGCAAGATAGCAAGATAGCATTCCTCATGGCAGCACGTGCTTGGGGACTCGGGGGAGAGGTGATGCTGCAGCCATTTCCTCCAATGCTCTGCCAATCTCTCCCTCGGAGCCTAATGAGGGAGTTCCCCTATTTTGCCTACATCATTGTTGCAAAAAGAGAGTCTAGAGGCGGCTGGTGGACCGTTTTTGGCGCATGCCGAGCTCGGTAAAATCGTCAATTCGTATCATTCTGGAACCGCAGCGTAGCATCCCCACGAGGGGATCCACCGCCCAGGGGATGAGGGTCCCCATAGTCCCCCATCAGATCCCCCCCAATCCAGATGATGAATATTCCAGAACGTCAAGTCAGGAACTGGGTAGATACGGTAGGGGTCCTCTTCTGGCTGTGACTGGATGGGTGGTGCGAATTGCGAAACTCGTAATTTATTCCGGAATGGCGAAGTCCTGACGACGGCTCATGGGAAAATTAACGAGCGTCTCGGCTGTCGTTTCTGGAAGAATGGATGGCGGGGAGGAGGAGCTGATTATGCCAGTCGTCTCCAGCCTTTTTTGCCTGCTGGGCATATCGGAAACCTTTCCCAGCACGTCAAGCAGAAAGCAGCAGCAGTGACCCCCCGGAAGGACGTTTGAGGTTTCCATGTGCCTCCGTGTGCTCCGCGGGGAAGACCGCAAAGACCTTCCGCTGGGCCTCCCCCCGTCGTCCGCTGGGCTTGGCTTTGGGAGACTGTCATGGCGGTCTGCTCAAGGGCTCCAGGAGCTCAGTCCTCTTGATAGTCATGGCGATGCTCGTTTGGGTCGCGATCTGGGGCGGCTATATGCGATGCGGCTTTTTACTTATGACCTATCTGCCATATCTACAGGGTTGGCGATTAAACGATTGCACACAAACGAATGGATTCTAGGCGGGTCGAGTTCTCTCGCGATTTCATCATTGCCAAGATTCGATTGCAAGCAGGACGACGGATGTTCGGGTTGCAAATCAGTATGCGATTCCGACTCAAGGCACCGTTATACGAGACTGGTGCGAGCCGAATGGAAGAGGCACGGTGCATTCGCAAGCAAGCGTTGGAAACTTGGGGCTACGGTAGTAGGTTGAAAATAGACGAAGGCCGAGAGCCAGCCCGTCAACTCGGAACGGCTGGCGTAAGCAATCATCTGGAACACAGCCAACACCGAATGCATCTTTCATCATTCATCAGCGCCAGAGCCGACCATGATCGACATAGGGGTTCTTCTGGCTGGGCACCCTTGAACAGACCCCCTCGTCTGATGATCATATGCTTGGCTTCCTCCCCCACGAGTGCCCCGAAATAGAGTATCCGAGTAGTATATTCAAAATTATTACAGATTATCATCTTGGTTGTCGTTCTGGAAAATCGTTATTGTCTGCTATTGACGTGACCCACGAGTGGATCTTGGGGGTAAGCACTCAAGGTGACGCCAGTAACACGTGCGAGATCGAGCTTCCCGGACTGGCAGTTAACAGGCAAACTCAGTTTGCCTCTTGTCTCCCTTCCACTACCCAGGTATTCTGGCTGGGCATGGAAAGCTACACGGTCCTTGATTCGGACGGATGCTGAACCAATTGGGAAGAAGCCTATCAGACCGGAAAGCAGCCCCCCAAACGAGTCGGTCTCACATAATAACCCTTGACTCTTTAAGGTGGCTGACGATTTAAGGAAAAAAAGATGTGCACACCCCCAATATGTCGCTGGCCCCCCTAATTCGCATAAGCGGCAGAGTGAGCCGAACCTTGTGTGAATCAGGTCTCCCTCGTCTCTGAAGCCGCCCCCCAATCATCTGAAATCCAGGGCAACAACATTCGGAATAAGAAAAAGAATTATATGAATACAGGCAATTGAGTTAATGGGATCCTCACGCCTCACAATGTGGATGTCTTGAGTTCATGCAAGCGTTTTATCATGAGGCTTGACGTAGTTTCGTTCCTTGGTGTCGGGACTGGGCTATCCTCCATGTTCTGACCTGGGGACTATTCGCAGGACTATAATGATCCTACAGACTTTCTCATCAGCCCTTCTCTAATCCTTTGCATGATGGTGACACCCGCAGGCTTGGCAGGATGTGATATTCATTTTCGCGAACCTTGGCGATCCCCTGGCATATGCTTCGAAATCAATATCTTCCTCTCTCCCCAGACTCTCCCTCGGAAGCGACAATTCAGGCACATGACACTGACTATTGCAGAAGACGGGCTCGGGAGTTCAACCGGGATGAGAGGTGACATTGCAGCCAAGCCGACTCGGCTATCTTGGGGCAGCACATGAATTTTTGATTGCGAATACAAAGTCTTATATTGATCCGTATTACCGAATTGGGTGCGACAGCATACGCAACACCACCCTGTAAACGTGCTCACTGTCCAATTATTGAGATGCGAGTTCCAATATTATTGCCACCGGGCAGGCGGTAATATTCATTCAACCCGCGGAGACACACTGGGCTCTTTCAATTTCCGGAGTGCTGTGTTCCATATTGGCAGACCTCTAGGCGACTCAAAGAAACGGAGGATAGGATAGCAATCAGATTCGCAAGCACGCAAGGCAGGGCAGGCATTGTCGGATGTGATACACTTCATCACCGAGCACAGTATGACAGTAGCACCTCGAGCACTAAATCTACGTACGGTAGGTTTCAGACCTGTGTTGCTCGAAATGTCTGTTTCTGCCTCGAGCATCACGACCCCGAATCCATGAACAAGATCTGCTCCGAAGGATGATTGCAGTGGTTGTTGGTTGGCTCACAGGGCCTTACTCGAGTGCAGATTATGCTGCAATGATGACATTCCGTGAGATTGTTGCTGACGGGGGCTGAGAGTGATGAGAGCTGATCTGACAATTGTGGATGATGGGAGATCTGGGTGCGCTCGTCGTGTGCACTGGCTGATTGCTATGTTTAGCCCGGGCCTTTTTAGTGGTGCCTGGTGCGTATAACAGCGCCGCAGGAACACGCATCCCGCTGCCCGTTTACGCCAATGGACCGACGAGCCAGTTATGCAAATCCACATTGGGCCATGCTAGACTCTAGTTTTAGGTCTCTGCCAAGTTCGTGGGATTCCATGTCATATTCCCACTGACAGCATGATTCTATCATGATGAGGAAGACAGCGAAGAACAGCCTCAGAAACATCCAGCTGTCTCCGACATTGTGACTGAACTCAAAATAATGATGTGCCTGAACCTTGCTGGGCGTTGGGAAAGGCAAAGACTTTTTGGGGGACTCGGGGGATTGGGATGTCGCCTTGCTCTGCCGGCTCTGCTGTGTGTCTGAAAGGCAACCGCCAGCCTCGGATGGGATTCGCACGTTGTGTCTCGAATGCGACGCTTTTTAGCGTTTGTGCCGCCCGACGACGGCTGAAGTCAGAAGGCTATTCGAGGCCGTGTGGGGCAGCAGGCTGTTGCCAAGCAGATACCCAAGATAGTGACAAGAGGAGCACTGGAACATTCTACATTTCAGTGTCGCTCGCTGAATGATGGCTTGGCTGGAGAGTTGGAACCTGCAGCGGACGTTCCAAGGGCAGACGGGGGACTGTCATTTGGGGGTTCACAGTGCCCAAAGACTTTATTCGGAATTCGAGAATATGGGCTCCAGCAGGCTGTGCAGTGTGTGTCGACGTTTTGGCTGGCACGCAACGCAATTGCTGGCGACGATTGATGGGCAAAGGGGGGGACGGGCGTCCAAGCGATACTGGCGACATACAGCAAAGTTGGCATGGGCCAGGGGCTGGCTCTGTGTTCCTTTGGCTGGGCTCTGGCTTTCTGAAGGTGCTCCACTTGCCTCTTCGCGGTCCGTTGGCGCGCGTTGGCGTTTCCCCTGGGGTCCGTCCTCCCGTCAGATCCCGCCAATCAATACGACCTGGGGCCCCCTGGACAGGACATTCCTTCTTTGTGCGAGTCTTATGTTTCTTCCTTCCTTTCCCTCCCAAGCTGATACCTGGATACGATACGTACCTTGCCTCCTCCGAGTCGAGAGTCGAGTCTCTCCCTGTCTTCCCTGTGCTTGTAGTGTGGCTCCCCGGTGGCTCTCACACCCCCCCCCGTTGCCTTCCCACCCTGGCTCCAGTCTGAGGTCTATTGTATTTGGCTTAGCTCCCCCCCTTTCTGCCTCAGGCATCCGGTACCGAGCTACCTCCCTTCCACAACGTGTCCTCTAGATAAAGACGGCCTGTTCGCCCTCCAACTTGCGAGGCTTGAAGCACGAGAGGCCACCACCAAACCCGCCTAGCAACAAAGGACACCTTGTCCTCGCCCCAGATCACTCCTGCTGCCTGCCAGTCTGCCACTACCAAGGCCAGCCTTGACTCATCAGGTGACTCAACTGTCCACATGGAAAGGATGCACCGCCATAGGTGAAGGAGCACCACCAGCTGTATTTGTATTGAGGAACTAGGACGGCACCTCTCTACTTCAGCAGATACCCATTAATCCCATATCTGCTACTACTGCAACTCCCAACAACTACTCCACCAAAACGCTTCGAGCAAAGAGATCTCTCTTTTTGCTCTAATCACTTTGGCTGCAGCAAGTTTGCACCAAGTCCTCCTAGGATACCAAACCAGTACTCCACAACAAACCCAAGATGGCCTCTTGGGAACCCACCCCGGACTCCACGCCGGAGGTCAAGTTCGAGAACTCTCCCGCCGAGTCCTTCATGTCTATGCCCGGCGCCGAGATGTACTCCCTCTTCAGCACCCCCGCACCGCCCACCATGCACCCCATGGAGAGCGTCATGACCCCTCAGTCCCCTCAGTCCGTCGATGATGTCGATGTGAAAGAGGACGACCTCGCCGATACCCCCGAGGCCGACGGAGAGAAGAAGACCACCAAGAAGAGGAAGTCATGGGGACAAGTCCTCCCTGAGCCCAAGACCAACCTACCCCCCAGGTAAGCACCCTATCATTTGTCCCATGTCCCAACGCCTTGTGGCTTACCCCTTCTCCCCTAGGAAACGAGCCAAGACAGAGGACGAGAAAGAACAGCGACGTGTCGAGCGTGTCCTTCGCAACCGTCGTGCCGCCCAGTCCTCCCGTGAGCGCAAGAGACAAGAGGTTGAGGCCTTGGAGAAGCGCAACCAGGAGCTCGAGGCTCTGCTTAACCAGCAAGTAAAGAAGTCAGCTTTACTCGCGGAAGAGCTTAGCCACTTGCGACGTCAATCAGGTGTTCCTCCTAGCTCATCACCCATGCTTGACTTGGAGGACCCCATCACCCTGTCGCAACCCCTCTTCCCGGCCTCCGAGGCTGCCGAGACGAAGCCCAGCATGATGAACGACTTCATTCTCATGCCCGACAACGAGGGCACCGTCGACCCTGCCTCCCTCTCGCCCGAGCTCACTCCCGTATCCGATGATGCTATTGCCAAGCCGGCACCTCAAACATCTGCCCCGGCTCCCAGCACTCTGCCCACCTCCACTGACGCGACACAACATCCAGCCGCGGTGTTGTGCGACCTGCAGTGTCCGTCAACGGAGGTGCCAGAGTCGCTGGTAGCTCAGCAGAGCCCGCACCCAGCGCTAGCTCTGATGCTGCAGTATCAAATGGTTTTGATGGCCTCTTCAGTGATTTCAGCCTGTCAACAACCGATCCTACTGATAGCTGGAGCTCTGAAGCACAATTTAGTCCTTCGAGCGACCCCTTCAATTTTGAGTACAATCATTTGGATGGTGACGCTTCCGCAGAACTTCCGGAGTTCGACATCTCACAATTCCTTGACGACGATCACAGCGGCGCAGCTCCAGGCGCGATCGCGGGTCACGCCTCGGTCTCTTTTGAACCCGAGCCTACTTTCAACCTCTTCGACTCTGAGACTCAAGTCTCTTCAGAAAATCTTAACCAGCAGTCCCATGCTGGCGCGTCCTCTAAAGGATGCGACGCTGGGTCTATTGCGGTTGGTTTCTGAGGGACACGATGACCGGGTCGAGGGGCTGGCAGATAGACTCCTGGGTATCAAGGGAGATCAGGGCCGTGTCACGCTATTGTGGCCAGACGGCGCCAGCTTACCGTCACGAGAGGCATTGCTCACACTATTGTGGGCAATCCGAGTTGAAGAACGGAATATGAAAGTTAGAGAGGCGACTATAGACTCTCAGCTGGCCTCCGACATAACCGGATCAAACGTTCCTCAAGAAGAAACCAACCAGACAAATGTATCACCAGTCTCGTCTTTGAAAAGAAAGAGAGACATGACCGCCGGCAGTAGTAAGCGCTTGAGGCTTCACTACTAGGTGGTTTGTGCTTTAAAAATCAAAAACCATGGGTTGCATGGCGTAACGGATTGCATCTATATAACGGGTCCACACTCTGGACGTGTAGGATTACACAATGATGAATTGATATTATGACATCAAACACTTTTGACTACTTTTACAATGAGTGATGACTTTGCATGTGCTAGAGGACAATAGGTCGTAGATAAGATACCTGTACCAAGTAACGCTGCCCATCGCCAACAGACATACAGCTTCAGGAGTCGGTATTTGCTGCAAACAACCGCGTGAAACTGGTTGGATTTGCAACTCATGCTTTTGGACTTTGAACAGTTATCTGCAGAATAGAAGCCGAGTCAGTGATTATATCAGTCCTATGTTGAAGTTGAGTGACCAATGACGTCGACTTGATGTGATGCACATTGAATGGCTTCGTGGTGGGGTTTCGAGTGGCGTTTTGGCAACGACATACCTCCCGTAAAAATTGGCGAAGTACTCTAAGACTTCTTTTTCCAGTGAACAATCGGTCCTGCTGTCATCAGTCACGGATAATTTACTTCTTCAACGATTTGGGCCTTATCTGCCATAGAGGTTCATATGAGGCAGTTGATAATAATGGCCGCCAAGTTAACGCCGCTCGCGTCGCTCCAAGTTACCAAACACCAAATACCGGCGCACAATCTGATACCCAATACTTCTGTACAAAACAAGCCTCTCATGCACTACCATGGCGTTTTCGCGCCCACCATGACCGCGTCGGGCATCGAGTCCCACCTCAACTCTGTCGGCGCCGTCGAGCCTCAGTGGAGGTTCACCATGTACAGCACGACGCACTTTCACAGCACGTCCCACGAGGTTCTGTGTATCTCACGCGGCAGAGCGACGCTGTGCTTCGGCGGTGAGGACAACCCCGAGAGAGTCGAGCTGGCCGCCCAGAAAGGCGACATGCTCGTCGTCCCAGCCGGCGTCGGCCACCGGCTGCTGAGAGAAGATGGCGGCGACGGCTTTGAGATGGTTGGAAGCTATCCGCCAGGGTATAACTGGGACATGTGTTATGGAAAAGGGGACGAGGAGGCCAAAGTGAAGGGCATCGAAAAGCTGCCTTGGTTCACCAAGGACCCGGCATATGGGGACCACGGCCCGGCTTTGGAGGTCTGAAGGTGAAGAGACACAGTGAGGTCCAGAGCAATCATTCTGGTCCTTTGGACTTCAACAAGCCAATAGATGGCCGGCCTTTTCGTGACGCCGAATACCGGAGATGGTAATCCGTCGATGATTAGCAGGCACGATGGGCGAAACCCAAAAGAAACTTGAAGAGAAGGAAGGTACAGTCGTGCATCGTGGGCTCATTATAGCACACCTCTCCGACAATCGGAGGCAAAGCGAGCAAAAGACCATCGAATGACCGGCCCACGTGGAAATACTGCTTATATTGAGGCGCAAAGCAAGAAAGAACCACGATCGTGAGGTCCTCTTCTGTCGGAGTGGTGACTCAAGTATTCTTCGACGGAAGGAATCAAGCATAACTCGGTCCGGTACTACCAAAAGTATCGTGAGATCATTTGAGCACGATATGCCGCCACCACACAATCGCCCTCTGAAGAAAAAAGAAACAAAAAACAATGTTGATGTCTCAACTGCTGTGCTCAACAACTCAAACTGTGAGAAAACAATCTCCCGCAAGCTACATCTCAATCAAACTACAAGAGTGTTGCGCCACATACCACAGAAATATCTTTGTAAACCCCATCACCTCTCGTCGATCAGTCCACAACCGGCGGCCAAAATGTGTACCAAGTTCCTCCGCGCCTGCGGTCACTACTTCAGTGTTCCCTGCAAAGCCAAGTGCGGATCATTCACGGTTCGAGTCGCATGCGCCGACGAATTTGAGCCTTGTCGCACATGCAAGACGTTCGACATTGACAAGTATGATTCTACTCCGGCGGCCTGAAATGTGTTCGACATGTCATGGAGCTCGTCCGTTTGTCAGTATGTCTGAATCCTACATCTCCTATTGCGGAACCCCGTTGACATGACCTTGAGCTTGACAGTCTCGCCTCCACGACGATCCCTGCGCAGAACACTCGAACTCCAAACTTGGCCAACGGTTCAATACCGTCATATCTCGTGTTGCGAGGATGGACGGGCACAGCCACCTTGCAGAACCAAGCATATGCCCTCAAACTCACCGGATCGCGGCAACCACAGTCCAGGAATTGATTAGTTGCCAACAGAGAGTGGAGAATGATATGCTCAACTTGAGCCGATAGGGCAGCAGGTTTGAGGGTCAGGAAGAAGGTATTGGACCTGTAAGAAGCCAGACACGGGATACTCATTTGAAGTGTCTCGACTTTTCTTTGGGTCGCAGGATGAATCGTGAGAATGGGAGATTGTTCACATCACACGTCTACAGTAGACATCATGTCTCTGTATAACTGCTCATCATAGGCACCGTGGAACGTATCGCAAAGATATCACGATCATGAGCACGGGAAAGAAAAATAGAGAAGAGAAAGCATTGCAACCCTCAACTCCTATCCTCTCCTGTTCCTCAACTATTGACATCATCTCTTAGACTTGTACTTCATGAATACTTGTAATATATAGTTCCAGCACAACGCAACCAACCATCTTAAAGCTCCCTTGCTTATGTTCAGCGTCTCAGCAGCTCTCTACAATAACTTCCGAGTTTAAGATAGATATTTGCCTCTTCATGTGCGCACTTGACACCCCATAAAAGAGATCTCAAGAACCGGAAGGACATCCCGATGCCGCTGTCGATCGACCCACACGTGCAAGTATCGTCGGGTGCCGCTTTCTTTATATATAACATGGACCAACATGGTTCTCCTCCATCATTACGCGGACCCGCCAGTCCGATGAGCTTTCTAGCCCATGAAAAAGGTAACTCGAAGACTTCTATAGAGAATCTCGTTGTCCAATTATGGTCCTTCGGGACCGAACGGCGAGCAAACAAAAACTCCACATGCGCCGTGTCTGGGGCATTATGGAGCCGATGCAGATCCCTCTTTCCCGCCAACCGTTGTCAAATACCACTTTGTGGCTGAGCGGCAGTGCAGATATAGGATACCAGGCAGACGTTTAACTCGATCGTTCCAAGAGTCGATCCAGGATTCCAGGTATGTATACGAATCGGTGGAGCATAGATCTGCAAAGCCTCCGGCTGGCTCGTATACTAATACTTCTTATACTGCAAGACTATGCGATGCGGGGGATGGCTCCGATGGTAGTCGGGCCTATGACTTGCACGGCCGTCCCGGACGTCACGGTCCGTCTTGCAGATGGACTTGGAAGGAGGGAGAGCGAGAAATACGGTTGCCTGTCGGTGCACCGCCTCCGTAGGGCCCCTTGGCATCCGACAAGGTCGAACCTCCCGATGCGTACGGTACTCCTGAATGTCATCCCCACCGCGCGATGAAATTGTTCGAATCCTTCGAGAAGCGGGCAATTTCGACTGCGCCCTGATTGGTTTGTTTCACAAATTCGCTGTTGGACCAACTCAGAGGGACCAGACATGCTACAACCTTGGACAATGGGGATCATGATGTGCGAGCCACAGCCCGAGACATGCTCACGAGAAGGAATGCCTTCTGCGGAGTCAGGTGTTGATCTTTTTCGTTTTCTGTCGATTGTCTTCGGGAGTATGCGGCCGCTCTATAGTCCATATTGCCGGCGGCTAGAATATACTGTATAGTCATGGCTGTCAGATTGCGAATATATATATATATAACCGTAGAATATCCAGAGTTGACAGAATATCAGATCATCATCAACCACATCCATTCGCTCAACAATACACCAAGAATCAAACACTCGCTGTTCACAGTCCAATACAAACAAGATCAGAAAAAAAACTTCTTTCAATATGCACTCCTCCATCCTCGCCATCATGACGGCCTCCGCCGCCGTCGCCTCCGCCGCGGCCGTCGTCTCCCCCCGCCAGGACATCGGCCTGCTGGTCGAGATCACAGGCTGGAAGAGCTCAGCTCGTGCCTGAGCGAGAACGGCCCCGCGGCGGACCTGGACTTCAACGTCAAGAACACGACCATGGGCTGCATCACGCTGCCGTACGCGGTCGAGAGCCTGCAGCTCGCGGCGCTGCGCGACGGGCCCTACCTCGTCTCCTATTTCACCGACGACTCGTGTGCCGACTTGACCCGCGGCACCACCGTCTCCGAGGTCGGCAACTGCATGCACTCGGCCATCGGGCCCTGGGCGTCTATCAACATCAGCACTTACGAATAAGTGGGAGACCGACTGGTAGATGTGTGGGGCTTCTCGCATATACGATGTGGTTCAGGATGAATTTATGTCTTCTGAGTTATCATTTGTGTAGGACAAGAGGGAAGCTCCTAATCTTGACATGGGATCGAGCATAGTAGGGTAGTGGGTTGAAGTGGCGGATGGTATATCATAACTGGGCAGGCATTAGACTTTATTTTCTCCAAGTTCTGATTGTCAGCTTCAAGAGATTAATACAAATTCTTGCCTAGGCGAAGCTCTCTTGTCAAGTCATAATGTGATTTTTTTTTTCTTAGTTGTGAAAGCAAGATCCTACAGACTACTTCGTACAGAGGTCGGTAAGCCAGGATTGCATGTATGCGTTTAGAACCAACAAGAAAAAAACAAGAAAAAAATATTGTACATTACAGCGCCTTTTCTAGTAGATCAGCTACCGGATAACCTCTGTTTTGTAAATCAGCTCCCGGATAACCTTCGAGGGTAAGATCAGGAGCCGGATAACCAGAGGTAAATCAGTAGCCGGATAACCAGGGGCCAGATGGGGCTCGAACCCGATGTTGCTAAAGAACAAAGGAGCTGTCACTGCCACTAACCTAGCTGACCCAGAGGCTGTTTGTTGGTAGCAGGTTGGGTCATTGGCATCTATAAGGTCTCTTCCCCCTCTAGACCTGCAAACAGAGCAGTCATACCTGCATGAAATGCCATTGACCATGACACTTATGAGACGAACAACAGCATTACGGACCAAAAGACATTACAATTCTAAGCATTGTTACCACAGAGTAGTCCAAATCGAATATCATGACCAGCCACGTGTGCTAGAAGGGAATCAAGCAGTACAGATAATAAGAATTGGACATCGTTCACTGGAATCAATTTTGCAGCAAAGACATGATGAACAGCTTGAATAGATGAATAAAGTGTTTGTTAAAACCTATTCGCTTCCCAGTCATGTCTGAACGCCATCTAATGCAACCCTTTAACCATGCTTCTTAAGAACGCCCTGAATGCAATGTCCTTGAACGCCCGCAAGTGTTCGTTGCCTCGTTCCATCTTCTTATGTACCCCATCACTTCAACTTGTTCCATGACATGCCACTGGAAGTCTCATGCGTGACCCATGGACGGTTCGAGGCTTTGGCGGATGCCATCTGGGGAAATCGTGTTGTCGAGCTCTAGTCCGACTGAGGACGCTTCCCCTAGAAGTCTCCCTTCAAGACCTTGCCCCTGTCCCATTCTCTCTCGTCGCCCTTCTTTGACCATCTGACGTCCTCTTCGTTCTTCTGGTCACCCTTCTCCCACTTTGTCACCTGATCATCGGTGAAGCCGGCAGCACGAAGCCTATCAGCGCCTTGCTGTTTCCATCGCTCGCGGTCGCGAAGTGCTTCCAATGCTGAGCCCCAATCGTCATCCTCTTCATCGTGATCAAGGGCCACATCAGCTTTGGGGTCGTAGCTTGACGCAAACCGACTATCCATTGCCGAAGAACCTGAAGTTGCTCCTCGACCACGCTTCCGGACTGGCGACGGCGGCTTGGGTCCAATGATGTCCTCGAGTGGGTCTGAATCCGATTCGTCTAGCAATCTTCCTTTCGAAGAGCTCTCATGATGCCGCTCCCTACGAGACTTATGATCTCGATCTCTCCGTTCGGTGTGCTCAGTACGAGAATGGTGCTTGTCATGGCGGAGCCTCCTTTCTCGTGAATGCCTTCTTTCCTCCTTCCGTTCTTCGCCAGAGAAGCCTCGTCTGGGTCCGTGGTCCGCGAAGAGTTCCCTGCTGGAATTCCCGTTCCTGCCGCTCCTCGAGTGGTCGCGATCAGCATCCTTTTCGCGCGCATGTCCTCTTCCGCGGATCCGGAGTTCACCTTCATCCTTCCTAGAACGCTTGGACTCTGAACCCTCGTCATCCGCCGTGCGACCATTGTCCTCAGTCTTGCGCTTCTTAGACGAACCACCGATGATAGCCTTGATATCGCCCAGCATGCGCTTCCGGGTATCGGCAGCACCGGGGCGCCGTCTCTGCTCACGCTCTTCGGTCGCCTGTTTCGTGCGATCCAGATCCTTGAGTCGAGCTTTTGAGTCGGCGCGCTCTTGCTCCAGTAGATTCCGATTGTGACTATTCGTGGCTTTCACAATGTTGTTCAAGAAGCGAGTGTTTGGCTTGGGATGGTTTGCCGGGCGCCTGGCGATGGATACATATTTAGCAATGTACCTCAAGATGGGAAGTGGCGGAAGATTGGAGGAACTCACTTGGCGGATTGGGTGTATGCGTCCATGCCCATGGTCGAATACTTGAGGGCGCAGTCGGCAGCTTCCTGGGAGAGGAGGTCGGCGACCCATTCATCGGAAGGGGGCTTCGACGAAGACATCTTTGAGGTTGTGTAAGATGCGAGTGGTGTTTATGAGGTTGCGAATTGGGAATCGCGGTTCATGTCATCGCCACGAAGGCCGGACGCCGAGTTCCTTCCTTCCGGCGGGAGGGAATGAAGTGAGGTTCAGCGCGAGGCCTGAACCTAATGAAGAGAGAGCGCAGATGCGACGGGCTCTTGCATTTAATGTGAAAGCAGCCCCAGAGAGAGAAAACCCAACAAAGTAGTGGCAGGACAATGGGGGAATGGGCAGATCGGCTTCTTGCTCAACAAGAGACCTGCCTGTGCCTGGAGCGCATAAAGTGCAGGCAGCGAATCGGTAAAGAAAGACCCTTAAGAGGGGACGCTGCGTCACAGTTCTAGGTCCAGTTCAGTTCACTCCAACTGGAATGATCCACTTCCACGCGATCAGCCCCGATTCTAAAAGCCCCACCACCAGGCTAGTCCTGATTTGTGCAAAAGTAAATAGTTGCATCTGGTTGCCATTCTTAGGTGTTTAATGTTTGCATTTGCATAATTGATGTCTGTTTAATGGTTTGCTTGGCTGTCGCAAACGTCCGTATCCAGTCGATACCAACGAGAGAAAGTCAAAACTCAAAACTCAAGACAACCCCCACTACAGATTCGGTCAAACATAACGATTGCTATTACAAAACAAGCAGCAGTCTTCCCGAGCGCCGGTGACGCGACAAAGTCCGACATGCCGCGCGCAAAGAAATCTACCGGCGCAGCGGCGTCCAAATCGCCAGCCGACGTCTTGTCTACGCTCCAGCTGCTCCAGGAGTCGCAAGAGCTCAGCATCATCAAGCTCTCGGAGCCCATCACCGCCTCGGACCCGGCCGCGGCCCCGGCCGACGAGAAGCGCACCTCGGACGTGTCCAACAGCTCGCTCAACGCGCCCACGCCCGCCAGCCTCGAGGCCGACCTGACGCACTACCGCGAGCTCTTCGCCAAGCTGCGCTTCAGCTACGTCGAGCAGGTCACCAAGGAAAAGTTCATCCGCGCCATCGTCGGCGACCCGCCCCTCATCGTCAGCCCCCAGGAGAACCTCGAGCTCGAGGCCCTCAACGCCGAGGCCAAGGCCGTCCTCAAGGCCCTCAAGATCGACGTCGCCGACGCCGTCAAGGCCCTCGAGGAGCGCGGCGCCGAGCTCGCCCGGCGCTACGAGGGCGTCCAGCTCGAGACCGCCCGCCTCGAGGAGCTGCCCGACAAGATCAAGGGGCTCGAGGACAGGGTCGCCGAGCTCAGAAAAGAGAACGAGGGGAGATTCAACTCGGAAACGCCAGAGCTCAACTTGCCGCTGGCAAAGACGGTCGACTTGGTCAACCAGAAAAAGAGGCAGCGGGAAGAGCTGGACCGGCAACTGGAACAGCTCAAGAGCCAGGTGCCCAGGAAGAAGAAGGAGCTGGACAGGCTGCAGGCCGAGCTGGTGCCGCTCGAGACAAAAAGGGCGAACAGTACGGCCGCAGCAAAGGAGGCCAAGAGGAGGAAGGAGGCTGCGCTAGGCGGTGTTGAAGACGACCTGGAAGAGAGAGGTCGCTGGTACCGCGCGGCCGAAGCGGGCTTGAAGCAAATGCTCGAGATACAATAGTCTCGAGGCACGGCACGTTATGAATTATGATCAACTCGGAATATGGGAGGCGTTAGGGTGTTGGATACCAATGGCAATGATTAGTTCTTGAATGATATCATGTTTGGACTGGAATCAGGGTTCACTCATTACACTCGCTCTGTTGACGACCGATATTGTGGTTATCAAATATTCTTCATCGATAGTCTGCCTATGGACTACCTGTTTGATCTTGATCTCCTACTTCTTCCTCCAGATGGTAGACTTGATCCAGCAGTTGTCGAAGGTGGCGGCGGCGTTGCAGTACGTACCGTGGCGGCGGTATCAATCCGACTGGGTGAGGGCGATCTGCGACGAGTGTATGCTGGCGGTGGTGTTGCGGTGCGCACGGTACCACCAAAGCTGGAGGCGGCCAAAGGCTGGTTGTACATCCCGCCCCTCCGCGGTGCTCGGGTTCTTACCGCGACTATCCTATAATTGCCAGACGGTCTTCTCGTGGGAGGATTCGCAGTGCCTCCCAGTGCTCGTGTAACCCTCGTGGCGAGTCTTCTGAGGCGGCTGGGGCGCGTATATCCCTGAACCAGTGAATAGTGCTGGGACGATCTTGCACGAGTGGAGGACCTTGTCTGACCTCGCGTTCTTTGGCGCTGTCCCTGCGGGACAGTAGTACCACCGCGATAGGACTGCAAGGTAGGTACAGCCGTTGAGGCGTTTGTCCGCCTGGTGCTCGAGGACGCCAGAAGCGGGTTAAAACTGGCATTTGACAGGGTCCCTTGGAGCGAGGAGACAGTTGGAGACAGATTGGGAACAGGCGTGCGGTATAGGATACCAGAAGATGAAGATCCTGAAGACGATGATGATGAAGATGATGATGATGAAGATGACGACGATGAAGATGACGACGATGAAGATGACGACGATGAAGACGAAGACTCCGAGGATGACGATGATGAAGACGAAGACTCTGAGGATGATTCCTCCGAAGAGGATTCCTCCGAGGACGACTCCGAAGAAGATGAAGATGATGACGACTCCGAAGAGGATTCTTCCGAGGACGAGGACGAGGATGAGGACTCTGAAGATGACGACGATTCTTCCGAGGACGACGACGACGACGGCGTTGAGGCCTTCTTGTCAAGAACCAAAGATGTAGACATCGTGGCGATATGATGGCGAATGTATCAAGTGAGATTTGATGGTGGCATTTGTCTACAGATTGAAAGCAACTCAGAAGCCAGAGCCAGAATATATAAGAGTTTGAAGGAAACATGAATGGGGATGGATACTTGATCACACACGCCAGTGATTGTATCATGTTTGGACTGGAATCAAGGTTCACTCATGATACACAGGCTCTGTTGACAACCAAAATTGTGGCTATTAAATATTATTTATTGGTAGTCTGCCTATGGGCTGCATTGCCTGATTTCTCTTGATCGCTAAGCCCTGCTTCCATAAGGCATGCTTGATCCAGCAATTGTGTAGGGCGGCGGCGGCGTTGCAGTGCGTAGAGCGGCGTCTATGTCAAGTCGACTGGTCTGGTCCGGGAAAGGATCATATTCGCTGTAAGCGGGTGGTGGTGTTGCGGTGCGTACAGAACTACCAGCAGTACTGGAGGCTTCCAATGGCAGGTCATACATTCCGTTCCTGAGCGGTGTATAGTTGAGGATTGCTTCGGGTCTGAGTGGCACTATCTGGTAATTTCCGGACGGTCTCTGATCTGGAAGATCAGGACGGGCTCCAAACGCTCGCTTCACCCTCCGAGCGAGTCTTTCGAAGCGGCCAGGACGCTCATATATCGGGATCCGCTGGTAGTGCTGAGGCGATCTCGGACGAGTGACTGGCCCTGCGTGGCCTTGCGCCCTCGGTTCCTGTCTGTACTGGGCAAGACGATCATGATTGGCTTGCACTGCCCGTGCGGCTGTTAAGGTCTGTGGACGCCAGCTGTTCGAGGATGTCTGAAGCTGGTAAGTAATTGTATTTGACAGGCTCTCTTGGTCCGAGAAAAGAGCCAGAGACGGATCAGAACCAGGCTCACGGTATTCGGTCTCTGAAGTTGCATCCGGGGAGGCTGACCACGGCTCTGAAGATGAAGACGCTGAAGCTGGAAATTCTGAAGACAACAGAAAGCTAGGTAACGGCATTTTGGCAGGAGAGAACGGGATCTGAGTGGTAGAAATTGAGAACGAGAAGAAAGATCACCAAATGCGTTGAGTGAGTTTCGGCGATGACTTCGTTTGACAGGTACTCGACAGCCAAGGCCAGAATATATAGGTAGGTAAGTCCAGACGTTGACTCGATCGCATGCCCGTCCGGACTTAATCACGTACCCGGTGATTGCCATGTTCCTTGTGAATGTCAATCAGCGATTTCCTCTCTCCAAGGGTGGTGATTCAGAACCATGTGATCATATTCACTGCCGTTGTCTACGAATCATGGCATACCAGAGGTGCAACTCCAAGCTAAAGCTTTCTGTCCGATATCTCAGCATCACCCTAAGTCTGGACTTTTTGAGAGGAGAAGATCATCTTAATTACTACGATTTCTGTCCGATATCACAACATCTTCCGAAGTCTAGACTTTTTGAGAGGTAAAAACCATCTAAAATCCTAGGATTCATAATATACTAGGCTGACGATTGACATGACAAATCAAGTAATGCGATGCTGGTCGTTGTACCATTTTCACGGCGGCTGTCCACGAATCATAACCTACCAGAGGCGTAAATCCGAGTTGGCAATGGCCCAAGCATATCATCTTTCGGGGGGGCTCTTTGACCTCTGTCACGGACGCTACAAGCCATGCGCCGGGTGGCAAGGGAGATGGGGGTGGAGGAAGTGGTGATGGAGGACATTGGTGATGGAGGGTAGGGTGGACGATGGGGAGCGAGGAGGGAGTGTTCAATTCACTTCATGCAAGCTCACAGGTGAGCGCCGCCACGGTAATAACTTTCCTGAGGTGCATTTCTTTGTTTTCCTTTGTTCACGCGGTTCTGATTTCTTTCCGTTTATACGCTCTTTTTTGCTGAACTCCACGCGGGAGCCTCCGCGCAACGACTGAGGGCGGCATACTGGCTTTTACAAACAGAGCCCTATGGCCACACTATAAGCTCTTCAGGCCCTCGTGGTCTGTCAATACCGTATGTGGATACTGCCGGACACTGAGGGAATGATATGCCCCGGCCATTGCTACGATCGGCGGCAAAGACCTGGCTGCGTGGATTTGAATCGGTTGGATCTGCAGTGATGTTGTAACATATTGGTACACCCGCACGCGAATATGATATCCACGAATATTTGTGCGATGGTTTTCCCATTCACGGGTATTCTAGCTGCTTCGGGGAAATAGATTATACACTTGCATTAATGGGCACTGGACGATTGACGGCTACACAACCACTACCGCCAACTCTGGTCCTATATCCTCAAATTTAAGAATCAGGTAAGTGCTGGAAAATAACGTCAGAGCCTCAGTCGTCTTGCTGATCTTGTCTAGGGCAAGATGATGCCCCTGGCTGCTTACAAAATGTCGAGTCTAATTCGAGGTGGCCGCAAAGGTGCACATTTGTCAATCCAATGAAACGGCGTCAATTACGAGGGCTACTATACAAATTCTCCACAGTCCAGGACTCCTGCATCGACGCCGACGCAATATAGCCTGAGCGAGAAGCCATCCGGGTCCTCGCGGGTGGTCATACCGGCCGCCAAGGTATAAGACGGGAACAATGTTGAGACAGGAAGACTGTCTTCTCTTCCTCCTCTCATTAAATCTCAGACTTCAACTTTCAGTTTCCCGTCAGATCAAATAGGAACCACGATCAAGATGGCTCCAGGAATCCTTCTCGACTCGCCTCCCTCGTCTTTCTCTGAGGCGACCGGTATCCCGGCCGGTAGACGGCTGCCAGTCACGCTGCTGTCTGGTTTCCTGGGCGCCGGAAAGACCACCCTACTAGAGCACATCCTGACATCGCCAGACCATGGCCTGCGGATAGGTGTCATCGTCAACGATGTTGGAGCTCTGAACATCGATGCCGCTTTGCTGACAACACACGACGTTACCCGCAAGGAGGAGCAGATAGTCGCTATGCAGGTCAGTACTCTCTTTCTCTTCAAGCATGCCATGGTGTCTTCACTTGCTAACTTTGGTGTGCTTTGCGAATAGAACGGCTGTATTTGCTGCACTCTCCGTGGCGACCTGCTCGAGGAGGTTGCCCGGCTGGCCGAGGACAGAAAGGTCGACTATCTCGTCATTGAGAGTTCCGGCGTCAGCGAACCCATGCAGGTGGCCGAGACATTCTCCGAGGAGTGAGCTCATTCCAATCCAAGCATACAGGAAAATCCAAATTTGACTGACAGTCCGTGAACAGATTCGCCGAGATGCACATCGCAGCCGGCCATGACCTCGACGCCGAGGCAGCACAGAACGGCGAACAAGGCAACAAGCGCCTCGCCGAGATCCTCAAGTCCGGCGGCCTGTCCAAGGTGGCCCGGCTGGACACGTGCGTCACCGTCGTCGACGCGGTCAACTTCATGAAGGACTTCCAGACGGCCGACTTCCTCGTGGACCGGCAGTCGGACGTGCCGGCCGAGGACGACCGCAACATCTCGGACCTGCAGGTCGACCAGGTCGAGTTCGCCGACGTGCTCGTCGTCAACAAGTGCGACCTCGTGCCCCGGGACGAGGTCGACCGCGTCCGCGGCGTCATCGGCAAGCTGAACCCGGACGCCAAGGTCCTCACCACGGTCAAGTCCCGCCTGGACCTCGGCCAGATCCTGGACACGCAGCTCTTCTCGTACGGCAAGGCGGCCCTCAGCGCCGGCTGGCTCAAGAGCCTCAATGAGGAGGTCAACCCCGAGACCGAGGAGTACGGCATCGGCACGTTCGTCTATCGCGCCCGCCGGCCGTTCCACCCGGAGCGCCTCTGGCACACCATCAAGGACGTCTTTGTCGTCATCCAGACAGAGTACGAGGCCGA
Source organism: Pestalotiopsis sp. NC0098 (assembly GCA_022432395.1). Classification (NCBI taxonomy): domain Eukaryota; kingdom Fungi; phylum Ascomycota; class Sordariomycetes; order Amphisphaeriales; family Sporocadaceae; genus Pestalotiopsis; species Pestalotiopsis sp. NC0098. The sequence goes on along the minus strand of JAJKLJ010000003.1, from coordinate 4,629,163 downwards.
GGACGACGACATGGACGAGGGCGATGACGCCTCGGACAATGACCAGTCCGACGAGGAGATGGCCGACGAGGACCAACCCCAGCTCAACCCACAGGCCCGCCTGGAGAGCAAGATACGTGACGAGACCTTTGGTCCGCTGTTACGATCCAAAGGGTTCCTATGGCTTGCCACGCGGCCCAGGATGGTAAGTATATATATCTCTTCACTCTCTGGACTACATCAGCTGCTAACAAAATGTTCTCAGTTTGGCGAGTGGTCACAAGCCGGCGTCATGCTGACCATATCCGGCGGCGACCTGTGGCGCTGCGAGGTGCCGGAGCCCGAGTGGCCGACGGACGCGGAGACGCGGGCGGCCATCATGAAGGACTACGAGGGCGAGTGGGCGGACCGGCGGCAGGAGATCGTCTTCATCGGGCAGAAGATGCGCTCGGGCGGCGAGGCCCGCCTGCGCGCCGCCCTCGACGCCTGCCTGCTCGACGACGCCGAGTTCCGCGCCTGGACCAAGGCCATGCGCTCCGGCAAGCGGGCGCAGCAGAAGCTCGACGACCTCTTCGAGGACGGCTTCGAGGAGTGGCCCGAGGAGGTGCACGCCGGCCACGACCACGATCATGCCGACGGGGGAAGTTGTTCGATGTAGGCCCCTTCTTCCAGTGGAGGAGACTGGCTTGTTTCTACTCAAGAGAGAGCAAGGAATTGGAATTCATCAAAAGCGTTTTGTCAATAGGGGTAAATGGAAAATGATCATGGACCATGGCTCTGCTTGTGTCTAAGACTCTTTGATTAGCAGTGTCCGAGAGTGACGGGACACGAAGCTTGCGAAGTTAGCATGCAAAAATGGACATAGACTCCGTAAAACAATAAAGATAAATGAATAAAAAGATCTATTCAAAGCATAAAGCATCCATTCAAAGCATAAAGCCTTGATGCTTGGTTGTGACACTCTCTACTCACTACTCACTACAAGCAAAAGTTCGCTTGCAAGCAGGTTTCTCAAGGTGCTCAGCAAGCGATACGAGTGAAAAAGTAAAGACACCCAAAACGATCTATCATTTATGGGCATCGTATTCCATGCAACTTTAAAGTATTCAAGAAAACTAGCTTGAAGAATAAAATAAATGGTGTCGTAAGTAACATCTGGGGTATGAAGCTATCTGAGAAGTAGGTAATATGACCACTCTCAAGTACAAAATAAATCATGTAATATGTCCAATCTCCTTGAAAATCTAACCAGGTCAAGCCGATATATCCCTTCAGAGATCTCAGCGCTAGTCAAAATCTCCAAAGTCGCCGGCGCCATATGGATTCCACTCCTGTCCTGGATAAGAAGTTGCGCTCATCATGGGCAGATCGTCGCCATCATCGTTGACAGCAGCCAGTTCAACGGGCTGGTCCACGAGAATCTTCTCCTCGGGTTCCATGACCATGGTTTGTACCGGAGCCGGCGGCTGAGAGGCCTCATCTTGATAACTGCTCGATCTTGATATAGACGCAGTGGCTCCTGTAGCTAGGCCAGCTACAGCACCACCTGCAACGGCGGCCCCATGTCCATTGTGCCGGGCCAGCTCGTCGGGATGCTGCGACGCTGTTTCCGGCATTGGGACTTGCTGAAGCCTTGACGGATGTGAGCTACGTGGCGTAGCATCGTACATGTCATCATGATCGGGGGTATGGCTGTTTGCTTGGTTCACGTTCACATTGAGACTCGGGTTTGACAGTTGCTGCTGAGCTGCGACAGAAGTTGACCTTGGAGGTTCAGGGCTGACGTTGAAGTGCCTTCGCGGATCCACTTCTCGGCTCAAAGAATGCTGTCGAGCCTCTTCTGCTATCGATTGGTTGCTGGTCATGTGGTGAAGGTCGACTCGTCCCGTGGCAGGAGCTCCGATCGGAGGTGATGGGGTGTGGCTCGTGTTGCTCACAAACTGCCGATCGCCATTCTGGAACGACGCAACTGGAGGCAACGGAGGATCGGAGAGTCTGCCAGTCGCTGCATTGACAGGAGAGAAGGTAGTCGCTGAGTCGGGAAGCGGCTGATTCTGCGGTGAGGCATTGTGCTGGATATCGTGCTGTCCCATATTGGTAACAAGTTGTTGAGGCTGGAGTCGTGATGCTTGTCTGTCCTCGTTCCTGGTGATTGAGATCATCACGTCGTCATCTTGAGTGAACGACATCTCCCCCAAGGTTCCAAGGCCTGGAGGAGGTACGGGACTGTCGCGCTCGGAACGCGGATGCGGGGAGTTTCTTGCATCAACAGGGACTCCTTGAGCAGCGGAAACTTGTCGCTGGGGGTCGGGACTGCCACTTTGCTGGACTATGAGCTGTTGTGGCAGTGCTTGACCACCAGTACGGAGATCTTGAGAAGTCGGGTCGGGAGGTCCTGTAACGACTGAGTGTTGCTGAATCTGCTCCTGTGGCTGGATAGATGGCGCTTGAGTTTGCTGGGATGGTGCTGGTGAAGGCCATCGTCGATCAGCCGGAGCGCCTCCCGTGGGTTGAGGCGCCATTTGCTGGGCCTGCTGAGAAGATCCAGTGTGCTGAGGCATCATTGGCGAGAACTGTTGAGAGGAACCGGTATATTGAGGCATCAAAGACTGGAATTGTGGCCCAAGGTGCTGAGGAGGAGAGCCCCGGCCCACGTTGTAAGGGCTATGAGCGATCATGTTTGGCACGCCGTAGCCATGAACAGCTTCATAGCCGCGTGGGATTGGCACAGCAGCGTACTGCGGCTCTGATTTCGGAGCCGAAGTTTGGCTTCGGTTTGACTGCATCATGGGCAATACTGCGGGCGAGATCTGACCGTGTCCGACTCGAGTTGCCTGCGACGGAAGCTGGCCACGATCGCCCGGAATTGGAGGCGATGCCTGCCCGCGGGCGAACTGGGCAGACTGAACAACACCTGGCGAGGCTCGTGGCTGTCCCGGCGCACCAAAAGAGCCCTGAGGTGCTGGTCCCGGAGCCGGCGACTGTCCTCGCCCAGCGGGAGTCATATAGGCAGGCATTGCTTGGCCGGGTTGATTCGGGTGGTTCGGCATTTGTCCGCGCCCTCCCTGCATCATGGGCGACGGGAATGGCTGCCCCTGAGGTGGCGCAGGCTGCTGTACCTGGCTTGGATCCTGTTGCTTCGAAGAGCGCTTGAAGGCACTGAGGATTTTCGAGGATGTGCTCTCTTTCTCCTTGGTTTGTACTGAATGAGTGCCAAGCGGTGGTTGAGGAGAAGTCGAGTCACGTTTCTTGCCAACCCCGAAAAGTTTCGACATGGTGCCTTTCTGCTCCTGAACAGGTCCGTTGGCGCCCCTGCCTTGGCCTGGGCCCAACGACTGATGCTTTCCAGCCGGCATCGACCCCATTGGCGGTTGAGTTGCTGTGCGAGTGAAACCCCATGGCTGAGTAGGTTGACCAGAAGGACCTTGTGATGGATCTTGTTGACCACGGCCTGCTTGGCCTGGGTGGTTTTGTACTCCTGGAGTAGGTTGCCCAGTAAAAGAACGCATGGGCATCGGAACCCCGTTTGGTCCTTGACCACCACCGGGCTGATCTACACGGGCTGCATCATTGAAACCCTGCTGCTGAAAGTAAGGGCTTCCACCGGCCTGCACAGACTGCGCTGAGACCCTTTGAGCTCCGGGACTTCCTGGTGGCGCCGGCGAGTGTGACGGTGTGGGGAGGGAAGGCTGTCGCATATGTCCAGGCGGGGCAGACACACCGAGATTGGGGTTCTGGTGTGTCTGATGTATCCCCGAGTGTTCTTGACCATCTCCGCCAAACTCGTTGGGAGGTTCCGGAGACCGCGAAGGCTGAATATCTGACTTTGGGTCAGACTGAGAACTAGTATCCGAAGGAGCTGCGATAATCGTGCCAGAAGCGAGACGTGACGGACCAGATCCTACTGGCTTTCTATTGACCCGAAGGAATTCCCCAGAAGACCGTGGGGAGCTGTCATTATTGGGAGCACCCAGGATGCGTTGATGTTCTCCGGATGGTGTCAGATCGTTGGGATCTAGAGCATTCCTCGGATCGTACTCTCCAGGCCTTGCACTGTCCTGTAATTTCTGCGACGGAAACCCAGTAGGTTGCCCAAATCCAGGCTGCTGCTGATGTGCTATACCAGGCTGAGCGGGATTAGACGCCTGTCGCATGTGGTTCTGGAGGCCTTGAAGTTGGCCTGGAGGATAGACGGGGTTTCTAGCCAAACCCATTTGGTGAGCGGTCTGATAATTGGATGGTGGCACCTGCCCATGTGAAAATTGTTGGCCTGGCCGTATCGTAGGCATGGGAGAGTATCCCGTATTTTGATCTTTGCCGCCAGACCCAGGCTTGTTACCAAAAATATTACCCAGAAAACCGCCGCCAGGTGCCGCAGAGCCACTAGCTGCCCTTTTGTCCGTGCCATCCCCCGTGTGTTGAGCTCTCAAAGGCGCAATGCTTGGAGGAGGACCCATTGGGTCTCTCTGCATAGAGCTCTGTGTGCTGCTGCGACCCCGGTTCATGGAGGGAGGTGCCATCATTCCAGCTAGGCCAGGTTGCAACGCTTGTTCATCCGTGGATGGCCTGACCGAGCTTTGCATTGATGGCCTATTCGAAGTTGGGATATCTGCCTTGTTGAATTGCGAATCGTCCTTTGGGCCGGTTTTGAACATGCCTTTCAAATCAGACAGCCGCTTTTTAGGGCCGCTGCCTTGGTTTGAAGCGGTATCGCTGTTGCCGGATGAGTTTTCGTTCTTGTTGCCTCCTATGTGAATCTGCTTTGCTACTCCAAAGAAGGTTTTCTTCTTGTCGCCAGGACCAAACTGATGAATTTGCTGTGCTTGATGTACCGACTGTGGCTGCGGACCGTTGTTGCCCATGCCACCGAGTCCGAAGAACGATGCTCGCTTGTGTTTCTTTTCCTGATCATCATCGGTGAGAATACTCGTTTCAGAAACCGAGATCTCGTCAGCCTGGATTCCGTCTTTGGAGATGCTATCGGATCGCGCACGATGCGGCATGAGCTTCCCGCCGATCTGGTTCAGCAGAGACGGCTGGCGTTTGCTGTCATCATCGAGATCCCGAGTGGGCGACCTTGATGGCCCCATGCTGTCGCGCCTCTGCTGCTGCGCTTGCTGTGCGGCCGGCCCTATCTGTAGGTGATCTTGTTGAATAGGTGACTGATTTGAACTCCCCGCTGGAAACAAAGCAGGATAGCGCTGGGCGGTGACAGGAGGAAGCATAGCGTTGCGCGCTATGCGCTGTGGAGGCTGTGACGGCCCCGCGAGCACGAGAGATTCGGTCTCCTTGTCTCCAGCATAATATCCAGCCTGCTGCGCCGGCGCTGGCGGAGTCTGCGTCTTTCTCGATGTATTCAAAGGCTCAGACAGTTGTGACTCCTCCAGTTTCCATTGACCTTGGGGCGGGAAGCGGTGGATGGGATTGCCACCCGCGGAAGGCGGAGATGCCGGTCCTGGTCGCATGTCTTGTTGTATACTAGGCTGGGCGCCCGTTTGGATACCTGGCAGTCCAGGGGACGGCGAGAATCCATTCCGAACCTGCGTGTTGTATTGCGTGAATTGTGAGAACTGCGATACGGGGATCCCTGGGAATTGCGCCGGGGCGCCATTTCGGCCAGGTGCCGCATATGCGCCGCTAGGATTCTGATGTGGAAGCTGGTGATACCCGTTCTGCCCATTGACCATATTGCCCGGGGGCGTCCCGTGCGGATTGTATGGAGCAGCAGAGCCCAGTGCCTGCTGATGAGAGGCTTGATTATATTGGACCTGGCCCTGATCTCTTTTCGAAGATTGTACCATACCCGAGGGAATTGCGGGCACCGGTGGTATTACTTGCTCGGGCGAAGCATGGAAAGAGTCGGCGTCGGGAGATTCAACGTCATCGCTTTGGCCGTTTCTGTCGGGCATCAGACCAAAGGTCGAGGTTCGACGAATCGGTGGCAGGCCAACGAAAGAATCAGTGCGAGGGGCCCCCGGGGCAGGTTGGTGGTCGTCATGCAGCGAGTATTGCACTGGCGATGCGACTGGCCTCGAGTCTGTCATTGGGGCTGCCATATCGTGTAGAGTTTTGTCCTGAAACTTAAAAGGTTGTGGTATATTTAGAAATTTCTGGGAAATAAGCTCAACCCAAACGTTCGATCTGTCTTGGGTGATCAGATGCGCTGCATCCCGGGTTGCGCGGCTGCTTGGCAGAAGTTGGGAACTCTGCTGAGCAATGTTCTTGCGTGGGAGCTGATGCCTCGGAATCGAGATTCGCCTCTTCAGCACCAGAGTAGCTGCGAATGGTTCCTCAAGTCGGCTACTTCTTGCTGATGGGTGCTAGTTTCGGCAGCTGCAATATTCCTCCGTCCCTGTGCTTCCGACTTTTATCAAAACAGCGATGATTGCAGATGTTGAGCACACGGGCAGCAACACCTCAGGGTGCTCAATGCGATAATAAGCGACGATATATTTCTCGGGAGAAGGCGCCGCGTCGGAGATGGGCGCGACTGTCGATCCTCAGCCGGCGCTGGCCAAGTACGGCTGCGGGGAAGTGTATTAGAAGAAGAAACAGACAGAAGAATCGCAAGAGACCATTGAGAATGGGCCAAATCTCGAGGATCGGGACTGCGTCGCTCAGAGGAGCAAAAGTAAGAATCGGAGCAAGAAATGCGGCACAGGAGGCGGCGTCCCAGGTCCAGTCCGCAGGATGCAGCTCGAGCTTTCGATGAGCTCTCGTCTCGGTATGGGCTGACGGTGCCTTGTCCTCTGGAGTCTTTGCGGTCGAGTTGGCGCTGCGGCTGGGACGACGGCGCGGGGCCCAGGGCCAGGGGTCGGCTGTCAGTCAGTGCGACCTGGGGGATTGATGAGATTCTGATGGGCAGAATGGTCCTGGGCGAGCCTGGGGCTAGCGAAAGTGATGGGTGAGCCGTGAGCAATGAACATGCTGCTTATTTTGGTGAGCTGCAGAGCCCTCCAACCGGAACCCTTCAATCGAACCGCATCGCATCCGAACCAAGCAAAAAAGGGCCCGAGGAGCCCAAGAGAAGGAGGAGCGTCGCTTATTTCACGGAGCCTTAGCCGTTTGTGACGTAGTCGCTGGGGGTCGACAGGCCTTGACCATCTCCACCGCTGGTCCTAGTTGCAGAAGGTTTTCTATTAATATCCATTCCCTGGCTGAATTAGAGGAACCTTTGGACTTTGTTTTGTTGGAGACCCGGGATTGTGGGGGCACGTTCTCACAGTCCACTGGATTTCAGCAGTCAATGGGTGCAGCAGGTTGAAAAAACCTATGCCATCTCGAAGCGCGAGACAGCAACAAGTGATGTTTCCATAATAAAGGGAGGCAAGATAACTACTTATGCGAGCAGAACCAGCAACAAATCATATATCGAGCTGGAATCCTTCAAATGGACTTGGACAGGCAACTAATAAGGCTGGCTCGATCATTACATACTACCTCGGTCGGGGACCCCACGAACGAAACAGCCCTTTTGGACCCAACATTATCTCTCGTCGTTTGGAACTTTATCAATTTTGGGGGGCACTACTCTTGGTTTTAAGATCTTCAAGATTATTCCCGGGTTGACTTGAGCCCGGCCTCAAGTCTCTCCATCAGTCAGCATCAATATATGCAGCAGAAAAGACTGTCGGTAGGACGGGATTCGCGTAAACGTAGCCAAGCAAATGATATGCAGTGAGACCTGTGCTTTGACGAAAATTCATGGTTCAATCCAGCCCCTGATCACCACATCCATTGTTCATGTGTTACCATCCCCAGAACTGCTAACAACGTGCTCCCACTTTGCAAAAAAATCACAACAGGAAGTAAGACTCAGCTTAGAATAGCCAAAGCAGAGCGGAAGAAATACAAACGAGACAGAACAGTACATCACTTGTCTCCATGTGCAAGCCCAGCCCAAGTATTCATACACTCGTTCATTATTGAGACACGCGTTTGATCAGACTGATTAAATAGGGAAAAGAATATCCATATCAAGTATGCGCCGGAATACTGTAAAAAGAAATCAAGCACAGAAGCGTAGCGTCCTCGCAAGAATGTCAAATAGTTGATGTGCTGGCCTCGGGTGTGAGGAAGAGGGAAACCCCATCATTGGTACGCCTTGTCGCCAGATCCACGAAGCTTGTCTTTACCCCGGTTGAAGAGCTTCAACCCTCCCTTCATTCCCGCCTTTGTTGCTTTGTTTCCAAACGCTCCTGCTGCCTGCAGGTATTGCTTGCTCTTGACAGCCGCTTGGTTCTTGGAATTGCCGAAGCCGCTTCCCGGCTGTCCAGACAACGACATCTGTCGCGTGGGTCCGGGAGTGCCATTCACGAGGTTGGGGTTGCTGGCATTGAGATATTGCTGATAGTATGGTTGTTGAGTTGGTGGACCAGTTGGCGATACTTGCGCAGAGCCTGACGCTCCTACTGGTGCATGAGTGGTAGGGCTTCCACCCAAGGTCTGGTATGTTGGATCCTCTGTTGAAGCCTTCATATGTTCGACCCAGTTCAGCAGTCCCGAGTCCATTAGCGCATATTGCGATCGAGCTTCCTCAAATCTCTCGATGCGAAGCGCTGGTGTTGGTAGACTGAGAATTTCGCGCCAGCTAGTAATGTTGACTGGTTTTGGAGCCGCTGCTACCGCCAGATCGGTGTCCTCATGAATCGCTGGTGATTCTGGAGGCGTCCGTGATAGTGCTGGATGGTCATCTTCGGGGTTTGGTGAAACCGGATGAGAAGATGCCTGCAACATGACCTTTTCATCGGCAAGCGACATGCGACTGCCAACACTCTCCAGTGGTCTCGGGCTCGATAGGACGGAGATGGGAGATGGAGGTTCAATCCCCGATACCCCCAAGCCGCCGGGAGCATTGCTGCTCATCATGGAGACGGTGTGAGAGATTGTGCCATCTCTTTCCGGCTCGAGTTGCAATACTGGAGATGTAACATCGTTTTCCCGCAGTTCGATTGGCGAAGTAACTTCTTCTTCCTCGACATGCAAGGTTGGCTCAGCAAGTGTGGCCAAGCTTTCATCGGTTTGGCTTTGTTGTTGGTTGTCCGGCGTAACTTCTGTCGAGAAATCTTCCCACGAAAACTGCCGACTAAGACGGTGACCGCGATTGGAGTTCGGAGTCAGATGGCTCGGGCTTGCGGTTGCAGCTGGCTCGCTGGGTACAATAGTGCGCGCAGGGCTGCTTTGGAGAGGTGCTGGGCTGATACTTGGTATTTCGTTCTTGTCCTGGCTGACGATCGGTGACGATTTGTCTTCTGGAAATCCCATGTAGTCATCGTAGACTCCCGACAGATATCGACTCTCCCTAGCTATGTCTGATGATGGCGTTGTAAGGCTTCCATCAGCCGCCGAAGGGAAGGGAGGGAAACTGGGCGAGTCCGTCGGCATTGGACTCAGCGACTTGATAATGTCCTCCCTTAGCTGATCGCTTTCGTGCGGGGAGGCGTTGTCAATGGAGCTCATCGTCAGGTTGCGAGCAAGGGGACCTGGGGCTACAAAATCCGAATCTGATGCATGACCTCGCTGAGGGTTCAATGGTGCGGTCGGAGAAAACCCAGATGAAGTAGTTGCTGTGAGTGGATGCGTCGACGTTGAGTATTTCGATGGGGAGTCACCGTAGAATGGAGACTCTTCAGAAGCTGGTGGCTGTTGACTGGCGATGACTGGCTGGTTCGAGGTTGTGAGGGGGTCGGGCGTTTGCAACGGAGGGAGCTCTTTTGAAGCCACAACAACCGCAGGTGGAGTCGGCAAAACATCGTCCGCAACCGTCTGGTCATGTTTACCGACGGTTTCACCAAAATCATCCTCACCTCGCTGGACATCTTTCAATCCGACTGAACTCCCTGCGCCGTCATCGAGTGGCTGAGCTTGCTTAATCGTAGTCGTGGGATCAATATCCTCTGGCTCTCCGTCATGCACAGGAGATTCCTCCAGAGTGTCATTGACCGTCGCATACGACATGGTCGGTTCTGGCCGTTCCATTGGCGTCGGCGCCTCAGAGGCTATGTTCGTACTCTCTGATACCCAACCGCCAGGTATTGATGGTCTCGATGGCCTCGCACGAGCTGTTACGGTTGCATCATCCACAACAGAGGGCTGCGATCCGACCACGGGCGTAGCCGACGCGTCGTCAACTGGCGCTGATGCTTCCGCACGAGGGGTGGAGATTGTCTCGTCCTTGTCGGCCAGCGCCGGACCCTCGATGAGACTTGGCGCTGTCTTCTCATGACCCTCCGTGGATGCCATTTCAGACGACGCAGGAATGGCGTCGCTCAATCCTAAACCTGTCACAGGATACAAGTCTGCTGCCTTGTCGTGTGTAACGGATTTGTACTCTGGCGGTGTCAACTGCGGTGACGGAGCGGCGTCAGAAACACCGCCGGATGGTCCTGAGAAGAAGTCGGCACCGAAGCCGGACAAACGGGCCAAATCGGGAAGTCTTGGACTAAGAGACTTGCGACGAGTCGCTGGATCAACGAGAGGTTGAGCAAGTCCAGCTTGGGGTGCTGCATCATCCGCCGGGCCGGAAGGAACCACTATCTGTGGCGCAGATGATTGTTCTCCTGCAGCTGCCTTGATAGGCGCAGGTGCGTTGCTTTCGTTGACTAAACGATCCAAGCCGTACTCGCTCCTCCGCTCTGCGACAGGTTCCAGAGTTGGCTTTAGTCCACGAATAGACTCCAGGTTCTCGTCCCCGTCTCTGTCGAAGCTGAGCCGTCGTCGCTGTTCACCTGAAGAGCGCAACGCATGCGCCGGCGAGGTAGACCTCTCGCTGCCGGGGCTTTGTACGCCGTCCAGACTGGGTCGCCCGGCAGAGTCGATCGACCTGCGCTCTTTGTCCTTCTCCTCCTCCATTCGCCGGTATATATCAGAAGGACGTATGAAGGGCAACGGCTTGTTCGGTGGAGCCGTAGCTGACGAAGCTTGTTGGCCAGGAGAATCGGATCGTTGCTCTGGCCGGGAGCCAGACCTGTTTCTGGAATTGTCGCGGTTGTAAGGTGCATCCTTGTGTCCCATGCTGCTTTTGCGAGGAGGGAAGCGCGACGATAACCCCGTTGCGCCTGCCGGAGACATCGCCCCACGGTCTTGCGTGACGGGTGAAAAGTCCCGGCGACCTGAATAGCTGCCACCCGCCCCAAACAGCCTCGGCCGTCCCGATTGTGGTGATGTCACATTTTCCGGGTTCCTATAGTCCGGCGCACTGCCATACGGCGCCTGGTCGGCAGCCGGGAAAGGTTCGACGGGCTCGAAATGCTGCGCGGGCGCAGATGCCTGCTGGGTCTGGAGATGCAGAGCCGGGGGCCCGCTTGGATTTCTACCAAATGACTGGCCCCTGAGGTGGCCAAAAGCCGCAGTCGGCTGGGAGAAGGCTCGATTGCCTGATACTTGGGAGCCGCCGTTTTGCGCGCCTTGGCCAAGCTGGCTGCGAAATCCTACGGGTTGTTGCGCCGGCCCTGGCGGCTCGACCTCGGGCTCCTCCTCATCTTCATATTCGTTTCCCCAATCGTCGCCGTCGTAGTTCTGCTTCTTCGCTTCGACCCATTTCCTCGTCTTGGAACGGTTCACATTGGTCTGAAAAGAGTGGCTCGGCGTGCTCGGCGTCCTGTCAGAGAGATCATGTGTGTTAGAGAGGCTCGTATGTGCACTTTGCGCGGGGGCCCCCAGGCGCGCGAGGCCCCGTTGCCCGTTGGGTGAAACTCACATCGGCGAGGCGTTCCGGTAGACATTATTGTACGTTCCCTCGTCCATGGCGGCATACGGAGATCAATCAAGCTCCCCGTGAAACAAGCTAGGACAACATCGCTGAGCGCTAGTCGGAAGAAGGAGAAGAAACAAAGATGCAACGGCTGGGTAGGTGGTAGTAGATACGCAGGGCGACGTCTCGTCGAAGTTTGGGTTAATTACAATGTATGCTGCTGAGGCTGTGCTGGAGATCCGCCCAGAGTCGAACTGGATCGGGGTCGTACGCTTATCACGTCTGGCAGCGTCGGCAGACTGGGGCAAAGGGTTGACGTGGAGCCTGAAAAAGGGCCACAAAGGAGCGGTAGTTCAGCTAAAACTAGCAGTACCGTACATGGGTAATCAGAGGGTACGAGGCGAAGGATATAGTAATAATAGCAAGGCCCAATGATAATGATACTTGTTTTGCAAGTAAAAGTATGTATGATGGAATGCTGCTCAGGTTACTGTAGTGCCAATTTTGGAGAGGGAAGGGAATGCAGTGACGACTACGTGACACCTTGTTTTCACAAATTCCTGAGCGGGTGGGCGGAACATTCACTTGATGATGCTGGCAGAGTATGGGGCATGGCATGGCATGGCATGGGTGACGATGCGAACAGCGAAGGTCCCCTCTCAGCCGGTAAATGCAGCGGCGTTATTTTTAATTTTCGGGCCATGTGGACGGTCAGGATGGGCATATGATTGGACGTACTGAAGCTGGCAATAGCGGTAATGGACTCCTGGATCATGAGCACAAGGTTTTGAAGTGTTCCATATGCTATATCACTTACTTCAGCTCAGTCGAATGAGTAAGAACCTACCCGCATTGCCGAAACATGTGTGAACTTCATCGCAAGTCCTCAAGTCGGCCCTGCTTCCAGATGTACAGCATTGTCCTGTGTAGATAGATGGTGGAGCTCAAGAACATCTTGTCAGATTTGGAGTATCCTTAATCTTGGATATTATAGATGCAGATCCTGTAAGGTGTCTGTTTCAACGCATTATTAGGCGGATCTTTTCCTCTGCGCTGGTTTATGTTTCAACATTTTCTTATTCCAAGAGCGCCTCAGATGTCATACTAATGCGCAACGGAATTAAGCTTTGTTAAGAAGAAGGAAAAGAAGAATCACTGGCAATACGTAGAAGGCCAATGACATGTGACATGCTGACGGCATACAGAGAGTACCGTAGTTTCTTTCCCTACATTAACAGCGAGCACCCAGCCGACGAAAATTTTGAGATATTCTCCCACGTCTTATACAAGCATTTGCAGCTACGAACAAAGATGTAAGAAAAAACATAGTCGGTGCAGCGACGTGATTGTCACTTTTATTTCTTCTTTTTCAGGGGCTTTGCAGAATTACAGAATGTTTCATCCGCCAAAGATGTCTCAGCCTGTAATGCGGCAAATCAAAGTCTAACAAGTCTCTAAAATTGATACGGTTCAGAACTTTTCACAGTCATGATACGTACCTACAATTTTGACATCTCCAACCAAAAATTTTGAATAAAATTATCATACCGAGGCAGGCCATCTTCTCGAGGCCGATGCAGGACCACAGGTAGGTGACTGGTAGTACAGAGCCACGTACGCTCGCCACAGTCGGGGTGTAATGTGTCCCCGGACGGCCCCTGAGAACAAAAGCTGGGGCATCGACTCGGTGCTACCAGCGCCCCGGCGCCGACTCTTAGCACCATGCAGAATCACTGAGCCACAGATCCGCCAGCCCGCTAGGTAAGATGTAGCGCTAGGCGGCTTCGCCTTACATTTTGACAAGGGTGGCTTGGTTGGGTGCAGGTTCGCAGGCACACGGACACGTCGCCCTGAGCTCTAGCCAACCACTCACAGTGAATCGAGAGCAGTTTGCGCTCAAAGCCAACACAATCTTTTCGATTCAACCATCATTACACGCAACCAAATCCAGCAACTGTTTGAAGACAGATAGCCACTCATTCTCTTCCGCCTTTTTCATCGAAACATTCGACCCAGCGACTCTGCTTCTGATCTCGACGACATCATTTGAGGCTTACCACGTTCTGTGCTCGGCGCGAGACAATCTTTGACCTACGGTGTCGCGATCCATAATCTTCCACAGAGGAAAGCATCGAGCTTCCGTCCTGCCTGCGCATTCATCGCCACCATCTCCTCGATTTATTCAAGAGACAGACTTGTTCTCTGTCCGCAGCCGACATGGCTGTCGCATCGATTCAAGACCGGACTGCCGAGTTCCGTACAGTCCTCGGCCAAGTCCAGAAAAGACAAGCATCTTCGAAAGTCGGCGCACAAAGGCGGTCACTTCTCACCGACCAGCAAAAGGCAGAAGCAGACGGCGATGCCTCGGGACGCCCTAGAAGATCCGAATTCGCCAGGAAGGCGGCCGAGATTGGCAGGGGCATCTCGGGTACAATGGGCAAACTAGAGAAGCTGGCGCAGCTTGCAAAGAGGAAAACACTGTTTGACGATAGGCCAGTCGAAATCAACGAGCTCACCTTCATCATCAAGCAAGACCTGGCTGCGCTCAACCAACAAATCTCCGGCCTACAAGGCCTGACGCGGCAACAGCACCCCAAGGCCGACCAAGTCGGAGAGCACAACAAAAATGTCGTCTTCATGCTGCAAGGCAAGCTGACGGACGTGTCTGCCAACTTCAAGGATGTGCTGGAGTTACGGACAAAGAACATTCAGGCATCGAGGGCGCGGACCGACAACTTCATTTCGACCGTATCGCAAAACACGGCGCCCACGATACAACAGTCGGCGTCGCCCCTGTACGGAACGCCAAACCGTGGCACGCCCTCTCCAGGCGGCGACACGTTGTCGCTGAACCCGATGATGGGCGATCAACAGTTGCTCATGATGGAGGAGGCACAACCACAGAATGCCTACATCCAGCAAAGAGGCGAGGCAATCGAGAGCATAGAAAAGACCATTGCAGAACTGGGCTCCATCTTTGGCCAACTAGCATCGATGGTTTCCGAGCAGTCGGAGCAGATACAGCGAATCGACGCCAACACGGAAGATGTCGTGGACAACGTACAGGGTGCGCAGAAGGAGTTGCTGAAATACTGGTCCAGAGTTTCCAGCAATCGCTGGCTCATCGCCAAAATGTTTGGCGTGCTCATGATTTTCTTCTTGTACGTGTCCATCCCTCGCTTCTATCTCGTACTATTGACTAATAAATCACAGATTATGGGTGCTCATCGCGGGCTAGACGGTGTCTACCTCGGGCCACTGTACCGATATTGTATTGTAAAAAACTTCTTCGCAGGAATGACTGGATCATACATTAGATTTGTGACAAGTATCACTAGTAAAGCCTTTAATAGATTACCCATCATGATGATCGTCCTGTCCTGTTTACACATGCCCGTCTCA
Organism: Pestalotiopsis sp. NC0098; assembly: GCA_022432395.1. Lineage (NCBI taxonomy): Eukaryota > Fungi > Ascomycota > Sordariomycetes > Amphisphaeriales > Sporocadaceae > Pestalotiopsis > Pestalotiopsis sp. NC0098. The sequence continues at coordinate 4,614,090 of JAJKLJ010000003.1, read as the reverse complement.
CAGTCTTGACCTGTATTCTACCAGCTCTGATCTGGCTGAGTTACTTAACCACATATTGGCTCCCGTGTCCCGAGTAGTATGAATCAGAACACTGACGATTACCATACCAAACACCGAGATCAATCAAAACTGAGCGATGCTTTCATTGTATATATCTTTATTTTTTTCGTCTTATTCTATATGCTCTCCGAGTGTAAGCCACCCCTTGAGGAGAGTCTCGGTTTCGTCATCGTGGTATCATGATATATATAAACTTTGCTGGGAACTTCCCAACAGAAAACAAGAGGGCAACTCGAAATCTTTCTTATGCGCCGTTCTTGAGGGTCTTGCCCTCGAGCTTGTCCGGGAAGCCAAAGTTGATGCCGAACGGGGGGTACACGTATCGCACGGGCGCCTTCTCCTTGGTCAGCTGGGCGAGGACGTCGAGGTCGCCCGAGTCGAGGTCGACGATCTTGAGGTTGTCCTTGATGCGGGACTCGGTCACGGACTTGGCCAGCACCGTGATGCCCCTGGCGACTGCATGGAAAAAATGGTATTAGTTAAACAGGTCTTGGTAGCACGTATCATCAGCGAAGGAGGACTTGCCGTGGTAGCTCAGTAGGATGGTGCCGGGGCTGACGCCCTTGGAGCTCGCGAGCGACTTGACCTGCTCGCTCTCGAGCAACGGGCCGCCGGTGCTGCCGAGCGGGCTGTAGGCCATGATGTGGATGCCGTTCTTCTTGGACAGGTCGACGACCTCCTGCTGGGGCAGCAGGGGCGAGTTCTCGATCTGGTTGACGGCGGGGACGGTCTTGGCGTGCTTGAGCAGCTGGGTCAGGTAGGTCTCGCTGTAGTTGCAGACGCCGACGGCGCGGGCCTTGGACTTGGGCAGGGCCTCCATCAGCTTCCAGGTCTCGACGTGGTCGTGGTCCCAGAGGATGTCCCGCTCGCCGCTGGGCAGCAGGGGGAAGCGGTCGGCGTCGCCGCCGTCGGGCCGGGTGCCGTTGGGGTTCATGCCGACGGCCCAGTGGACGAGGTACAGGTCGACGTAGTCGAGGCCGAGCGCCTTGAGGGACTTGTCCAGGCAGAGCTCGACGCGGGTCGAGTACGTGTTCCACAGCTTGGTCACGACGAAGATGTCCTCGCGCTTGATCCCCGAGTCAAAGGCCGCCTTGAGGCCCTGGCCGACCTCGTCCTCGTTGGCGTAGCAGTACGCCGCGTCGATGAGCTTGTATCCGGACTTGAGGGCGATCTCGACGGCCTTGGCGACCTGGCCGGGCGGGGCTTGCCATGTTCCTGATCGACTTGTAAGTGCTCCGTGTCGCAAATCCCATGACGGGTACTTTCTTTGGCTTCTCAATGCCCCGGGGGGAGTGACGATATACTGGATCTAGTATACCGAAACAAGACGAAAGGAATAGCAGGAGATTGCGGGAAAACTTACCGAAACCCACGGCGGGGATCTCAGCGCCAGTGTTCAGCTTGAAAGAGGAGGGTGCCATGGTCGCGATGTGGTTACTGTGAACTGTGTATATAGGTCGTATCTTCGTAACCGGGTATAAGGTCTAGGGAAATTCACAACGAAGAAGCAGCAAAGAGGTCTAGAAAATGGAATTGACTTATACAGAGCATCGCCCACATGTGAGGTGTGTGGCAGAAGGGGACTGACTATTTATGCGAATCTGGCAGAATGCCGAGAGAAGCTGCATCACGTCACCGAGACGAGCCAGCTTCGTCTCGCGGATAAATCTATTCTTCACTTCTCTCTTTTCCGACGGACATGGCTACCGGGTCCACAGCACGGCGGAGATCAGGGGGAGTATACAAGGTACAATGGGCGAACGGAGTGGTGGCATGCATTGAAGTCGAGAAGTATAGGCTACTTGGGTATTGATCAGACAGGTCGGGTTGGCGGGGCATGTCGCGGGGGAGTCGCGGGGTCCTCGCATGACGCTATTACGGCAACTCCAAGCAAAAGAAGAGGAAGAACAACTTTACTAGGGCCCAAAAGTGGCATTTCTTTCTTGGAAACACCAAGTAATTTCTCCGGGGAAACAACCAGAGCTACGGTACCTAGCTAGGCCTTGACTAAAGGAAGTCGGTCACCGTCAGCCAGGATTGGCCTCGCCTTATGGACTGAACTTCATATCCATCTGGGGTAGTTCTGCGCGAGAAAGAAGTCGCAGCGAGGTGCTGAAATGACTCGGAGGGTCGCCCGCCATAGAGGACTGCCATTTGTGGAAATTCTGAACGAAAGAACGCTAAAGATATGCCTTGGTAGTGGGGCAAGCAGCTAGAGTGGGAAATAATACACCCATTTTGTGGGCGTTGCGGGGTGATCTTGAGCCGAGTATACCAAGCTGGAGCATGAAGCAAGTCTGAAAAAGTCTTGCCTTGTTCAAGATACCTACTGTGTGGACATGAATGAGGCAAGGTACATTGGAGGCTGAGAAACACATATGACGGCTGGTCGTTAGGCACTCATCATTCCTGGAATTGATCTCCGATGTCTCAACTGGTGAAAGGACCTTGGGAATGACTTACACGCAGAAGCACCGATCAGTATAACATGATGCATGCCAAGCTCCTGGTAAGATTTGCGACTCGGATCGCCTTTCATATGATAGAACATGTATATTGAAAGTTGAGCGTATAAGATTTTACTATTTTTTACTCATCATTCACCTTCCTCACAAGACGAAAGACTCCATGATACAAGCCGAGCTGCTCAGCGCCATCAGCTACTCGTGGTGATGGCCGACCGATCCGAAGATCCAGAATCATCCTTCCTCCGCATCATGTACGACCAGTGCGTCGTGGGATTCTCGGCCAGCGCGGCGAGCTCGTAGCCGTCCTCGTTCTTGGGGCCGGCGGCGACGAAGCCGTGCTGCACGGCCAGGCGCGCGTACTTGACGGCCTCCCAGACGCGGCCCGCGGCGTTGAACTCGACGGCCGCGAACGTGTACGCCTCGTACAGCCGCGACCACAGCCGCTCCTGCTCGTACAGCGACACGAGCGCCTCGGCCATCTCGGGCGTCGCGTGCGAGGCCCCCGTGTAGTCGGCGAACTGGCCCTGCAGCGCCAGGATCTGCGCGATCCGCGCGTCCGACGCCTCGACGATGCGGTCGACCTGCGTGCACGCCGTACACGCGCAGGGGAAGTGCCACGTCTCTTCGAGGCGCTCGAGACGTTGATCGCGGGGCAGCAGTAATCTGGAGACAAAAGGTTAGTGTATACGTGAGCATTGGTGGATGAAATTCATCTTACTCGACGTAAGTAATGGTGATCTCCTCCCCGGCGAGAATGGGTCTCACGGCGAAGACATTTTGAGTGAATGTTTCCGGGTCCCAATAGTAATGGGCATTGGGTCGACAGTCGTGGTTCATACGGGACACTATGAGAGGTCATCGTTAGTCGCCATGTTTGGTCAAATGGTTCTGGTACCCTCAACAGTCCTTGAATTGCTTACCCTCGGGAAACACGGTAAAGAAGTTTACGCTTTTCGCGTCGCTGGGACGGGTGATGATCTCAACGTCGGAGATATCGAAAGCGTTGGTGAGGATGATCTTGTACACTTGCTCCTCGTGACTCTCGGCGCCATCGTGGGTGGACAGGTTCATGAAAATCTCCCTGTGATTCTTGGGCAGGTGACCGATTCCTTCAGTCTGCATGCGGCGGACCTGATCCAACGATACGTGGTCCCATATATCGAAATCGGTCATGATGGCCGCCGAGACGCTCATGATGTGGTCGCCCATCTCGAGGTTGCGGCTGGCGACCAGCCCCATGCCCTTGTTCGGGACCTCCTCGACGTGCCACTTGTCGCTCTCGGCGGCGTTGAAGTCCTTGACGTTCTTGTAGAGTTCTGGATTCGTAAAGGCCGGGCTCTTGGCGATTGCCACCGCCTCGGCCGGCGTGGTCAAAATGGTGATGCCCCTGCCGCCGGCGAAGCCCGGGTTCGAAAAGATACAAAACTCCTCCGTGCGATTGTAGTGGCCGGCACAACTCGAAGCAATCGGCCACAGCTCGTTTGCGAGAAGCTTGTCGCTCTTGACTTTTGATGCACCCGCTTTAGGTGGAACCGGATCCGCAGGCTTCTTCTCCTCCTGCTTTTCCTCCTCTTCCTTCTCTTCCATGACTGGCTCGGCAGGTTTCTGAGCCGCCACCTCGACCGGTTTTGCTTCTAGCGGAACGAATGGCGTGGGGACTGCGTGTATAGTCCTCTCGCTCTTTGGTTCCGGGACGCTCGCCTGCGAAAACGTCGCGGGATCATACTCGCAGAAGGGGTTCTCAAAGTTGCCCAGGAAATTGTGCCATTGGCACCGGCCGTAGTCGACCATGTATCCCAACGAGTTCTTTGCGGCCGCGCCCGCCGCGAACGCGAGCAGGAGCTGCTGAGACTTCATCTTGTGCAGGGCAATTGCGTCGAGGCACCAGCGGTTCAGTTCAACAGCTAAGACATTTCATTTCCCAACATCGCAGAGAGACGAGAAGGTAGAAAAAAGAACAGACTGTCGACAAGTATATCAGCCGCCGTCCCATGTGACGTGGTGTCACCACCTGCTGGCTAAAACGAGCTTGGCAACTCCCATGGATGGCTTGGATGCGACGCAACATTCCCTTTGAAGACTGAGGTGGCCTATCGATAGGAGCGAGCCTGGCTATAACGCGATTGAGGACATGTCCCAAAGGGGCAGGCAGATGCAAATTGCCGGCTGCTTAATGGCCGGGAGCATGAATTTCGGCGGGGCGCAAGCTATTCTGGACAGGGATACAAGCTGTTCACCCCGTTGGGCAGCTCTGTGATTAAGACATGCGACTTGAACACGTGAAATCATCAGCGAGGTTTGAAATAAATAGAAAACATCATTAAATCTGCATACTCGAAGACCCAAATAAATAGCAAGACGTCATCTGAAAAGCGAACACTGGCATACCATAAGAGTCTTCTTTCTAGTTCGTACACTCATTCAAACGCATAAATCATAAACACCTTCATTCCCTGGATCAGGCGAGCACACTCAAAGTCGGGCTTTCACCGAGCGATTGCGTTGGGCATCTTGTACCGGTGACTGAACAATAGCCTGTGTATCAAATTCTACTCTAGAGGTCAACTAATATATACTCCAAAAACGCTTTGGCTTGGAGCTTTTTCTTTTCTTTTTACATACCAACCATGACTTTCAGTACCAGGTCGCCCTTTTCGTCCTTTACTTGACCTGCCATCTTGAAGGCCTCAGGAATCTCGTCAAAGCCGTTGTATCGATGCGTGACAAGCTTGCCCACGTCAGGCAGAGCTGCGTTCTTGCTTGCCAGCATGTTGATGACGTCTGGGTAGTTGTTTGCATATCTGAATACACCAACGAGGTCGACTTCTCGCAGTGCTGCGGCCGACAGAGGCAGCGTTTGGATGGGGTTGCCCATGCCGATGATCATGACTTTTCCGCCTGCTTGAGTGGACTAGAAGAAAGGTAATGATTAGCTGGGGCGTCGCGTGTTGAGGCGGTGCCGGATTCAACTCACGTAAATAGCAGTCTGCATACACGACTCAACACCAGTGCACTCGAACGTCACGGTCACTTCACCAACGGTTTCGCCCTTGACCTTGGTGGATGTAATCTTTTCTGCCAGGTCCTTTGCGTATGCGAGCTTGTCCTCGATCGTCTGGGGTCTGGCCATCGGCACCACAATCGATGCGTCTGCGAAGCCATTTTGCACGGCAAAGTTGACACGATCCTCTTGAATGTCGGCAATCAAGACTGTCTTGGCGCCCGAGACCTTGGCCGCGGCGGCGCAAAGCAGACCCACGGCGCCAGCACCGAGGATGAGCACAGTTGAGCCGGGCTTCAGATTGGCACGGTCCCGGGCGTGGAATGCGACGGACAGCGGCTCGACGAGTGCGCCGTATTCTAGCGACACGGTTTCGGGTAGCCTGGGCGGATGATTGTGTTAGTTTCCTATATTTCCTCTATAGGAGGCGATTATAGCCAATAAGTCACTGAATGAGCCACTTACTTGTGCACCCATTTTGCGGGGTGGTTGATCCGGTCTTGTAGCGTGCCCTGGAAATGGGGGAATGCCTTTGCCGAGCTGCGGAAACGCATGCCCTTGCAGATGTTATACCTGCCCTCCTTGCACAGGTCGCACGACTCGCACGGCAGACCGACCTCGAGGGCTACATGGTCGCCAACCTTGAGCGTGCTCACCTCCGAGCCGACGGCCTTGACGACTCCGGCCGACTCGTGGCCCAGAGCCATGGGCTCTTTGCAGATGATGTCGCCATTTCGGTAGTGGTTGAAGTAGTGCAGATCCGAGCCGCAGAGACCGGTGGCCTTGATTTCGACCTGGACTTCGGTGGCTTCTGGCGCGGTAAGTTCTCGCGATTCCTGTAATGCTTTTGGTGAGTCCTCAAATTGCTTTCCCTGCTTGTGTTGCCATTCGGCGCAATTGGGTCGCAACGTACCACTCGCAGATCTTTTGCGCCGTGCAGGACGGAAGCTCTAATATCGCCGCCGCACATGTTGAAGACTGGTATTTGGGTATTGGGCTAGGTGTAGGAGTAATTGATTTGGATGTTCCCGTCTCAGAGTGAACGGAAGGTCTTGCAAAGGAAGTGCTGGTCTCTTGAGAGGCACTTGGAGTTTGGGTATCACGAAAGGGTCTGAAGAATGAATGAAGCAAGTATGAGCAGCAGAGTAAGTTTGAGAAGAAGAATCGTCAAATCTTTTTAGATCTCTGTCTTGATTTACAACTGCCACGACCGGGCAAAAGTTCCAACATGGACTCGGAAATTTTGACCTACCTTTCCCGTCAATTCGGAAATCTGAACCGTGCTCCGATATCGACGGCCCAACTCCCTCTCACCAGTCAAAACATGTAGAGAATGACGATGTTGTACCTGCTACTGAGGAGCTCCTCCCCTGCGCCGTGTGGAGTCTTGGGTCTTTCATCCCGCGGGGTGTAAAACTAAGTCACCCGCCTTGGGGGATTTTAGTGGGCTTTAGCGGGCATCAAACCCGGCCAGAAGCGACTTTCCTGGCGAGTTACCCCAAATTTCTCCGATTTCACCCCGCGTTCGGCAAGTTGTAAAAGGCAACGAGGCCTCTCATATTTCTTCATGAGTCGCAGAGCTGGGAAGCAAAGACACGAAAAAGCCAAGTACAGCCTCACTTTTTGTTCATACTTTATGTGCAAGTAACGTCTTGGCATTTCGATTCACTATCAACTTTGAAACTGCATTTGTTGCTTAAAATCCGGGCAAGCAACACCACATCCAAGTATTGCTAATGATGGTACGTAATATACGAAGGGGTCTACACAAGTGGATATATCAGCACTATGGTGCCGTACAGATACTGTCATGAGAACTTCTCTTTCACTTACACTACAACCATATTATCTTCAAATTGCCGCCCTTCCTTGCTACTGTCATCATGTGCAATTCAAAGACTAACTATTATTCATTCCTTGGATCCTAATTGCGGTCATTGCTTAACACGACTCTTATTTTTGTTACTTTCTAAATTCGTAACCGTCTCGGCGCCAGATGTATACCATCGGCCCAAATGCCGCATGTTCCGGCGATAATTGCCGTTTTGTGAGGAGCTCCCAAGTCCCAGCCCGACAGAAACCCACAATAGCGGGGGAGGGGTTCGCGTGTCGTGGGGTAGTATCGAAACCGCTGAGAGCCAAAGAAGCCATCGTCCGTCATAGTGCGTCCCGAAAGCGACTGACGACCTGCAATTCCGTGTCATCTGAGAGGCCAATGGACCGCTCATAAGGTTGGCGATGAAGGCAGCATGTACTCGCTACTTTCTACCTCGTTCTCAGGGCTGGCAGAAGTGGAAACTTGTCATGCAAGCTTGGCCTTCCTAGTAGATGCTAGAAACCTGAAAATGTATATCCCCCCCCGAATGCCGGATCATGTCCAGCTTGGTATCGCGAAGCGGGCCTGTTCTTTTTTTCTCCTTCTCGTGTTTATGATCTCTTGACTTGCGCGTGGGTGGCAGAACTTTCTTCCACTTGTAATTATTATTATTCCTGCTACTCTGCCAAACGAAGCTGTTCACACAAACTTTGAATGGTGATATCACAATCTACTGTCTGCTCAAGACTTCAGCAATTAAATAACCATATTCCCAAACCACCACCCATCATGGCCAGCTTATTCTCCCTCGAGGGCGAGACTGCGCTCGTCACCGGTGCTACCCGTGGCATTGGCGCTGCCTGTGCGATTGCTCTGGCCGAGGCCGGCGCCGACATTCTGCTCGTTCAGGTACGAAATCCTCCTCTCACCAAGAGACAATCTTGACGAATTTGCACAAGATGGACTAACATGCTCCTCGTGAGTAGAGAGACAACCGGGTGACAGACACACAAAAGACCATCGAGTCACTGGGTCGGAAAGTCTCGGTATACACGGCAGACCTGTCTTCGGCAGAGGACGTCAAGAAGGTGGTGCCCGCCGTGCTGGCCGACGGCCACACGATCCGGATCCTGATCAACTGCGCCGGCATCCAGATCAGGCATGCCTGCGAAGTGTTCCCCGACGACGACTTTAACAAGGTGAGCGCGCGAGCCCACTTGCTTTTCTCTTGCGGCGCTCTTTGCGGCCAGCCAAGAATATGAAAACGGAGAGATCAAAAATCTAACATGAGCGCGTCTCCAGGTGCTGCAAGTCAACCTCAACGCCGTCTTCACGCTATGCCGCGACGCGGGCGCGCACATGCTGACGCTGGACCCCTCGGCGGCGACGGGCCGGCGCGGCAGCATCATCAACTTTGCGTCGCTGCTGACGTTCCAGGGCGGGCTCAACGTGCCGGCGTACGCGGCGTCCAAGGGCGCCGTGGGCCAGCTGGCCAAGAGCATGGCCAACCAGTGGTCCGACAAGGGCATCACGGTCAACTGCATCGCCCCCGGCTACATCGCCACCGACATGAACGAGGCCCTGCTCGCCGACCCCAAGCGCCTCGCCAGCATCAGCGAGCGCATCCCCGCCGGCCGCTGGGGCAGCCCCGACGACTTCAAGGGCAGCGTCGTCTTCCTCGCCAGCCGGTCGAGCGGCTACGTGACGGGGCACACCCTGGTCGTCGACGGCGGCTGGATGGGACGGTAAATAAAAATTGCAGGATATAAGGCGTGGGTTTCTAGTAGTAGTAATGACGGTTTATGAATATGATATATGCACGCTTATCAGTGATACTCAAAGCTTTTGTATTAAGGAAGCAAAGCAAATAGAATAAACAACGCAAACTTGATTCTGCCCAGAGACTCCAAAACTTCAAATCATTCTGATCATATGCTGTGCATGGGTATACGCGACCACTGAGCGCAGCCCCCTTCAACTTGTCGCACGCCCTAAAAGGCCACGTTCGACTGCTGCCGTAACTTCATCGATTTTAGATTGCCAGGCCCAACAGTACTGCCACGACGCTGACCGGCGAGGATCGATGGGCGCGAAACCCTCGACCATAACTCTGGCGAACGACTCGTATCTCTTCATCATGCAAATAAATCCCTATGAGCACTCGACCAAGACGTAGTCCTCGCTCTCGTCGGAAGCGCTGCGGTTTTGCGCACTGGTATTGCCCAGCCGCGAGAGGATGACCTTGCCGCCCGACCGTTTCCGTATCGCGACTCGTGGGGTGTTGTACCAGTTGCTTTGTTCGCGGACCCTGATTGCGCCGTTAGTTGCGCATAGACAGACAGAGATAAGACGAATCTCTCTTGGGGGAAAAGGTTTGTCTGCGACACGACGCATCTGGATCATGCCACTGATTTTTTTTGCCGATGCCAGATGTCGCAGTGTCGTGTCGTGGCGGATGAAAAATGCCCAAGACTCACTCTCGTTGAACTAATGCGATGTTGGTCCGTATCAGCAGACTGCGGGTTTGCTTGTCGAATTTGGAGCCCATTGCGATAAGATCAGCACGGGAAGAGCAAATAAGGTTGCGATTAAAGTTGGGTTGTCGGGCGCAACAGAAGATGCGGTTTGCGCAATTTGCGACGGCGATTTGGAAATCAGTATCGCGGTCAGATCCAACAAGTGAGCCGTGTGGGCAGGGACTGGTTATCTAAATATGCGACAGAGGACAAAAGAGGAAGACACGACAGTCGGCTTTCTACTGGGCATGACTTCATGTTAAAGTTACATTGGTGTCAAAATCGAAGCATGTGAAAGCCGCCATGGGGGGCGGTCATCTTTCGGTTGCAGTCTTGTCTTGCAATAGAGCCCCCGGAAGTGGCCGCGCATATACTTTTCCAGGCCTTTGTGTGCTTGTATGCTTGCTAGGTAGCGAATCTGTCTGATTTGCATGTTCTACACCTAGGAATTTGGATTTCCCATGTGGTAAAAATAAAGAATTTCGTGATATATATGCGCACTCGCTCTAGCGAAAGATTAATCGCATTATGCGAACAATCATTTTTAGCCTTCTAGATTGTATTTCTAGTGCTCTATGCTCTTTCGTTATTCATGACGTAGGGAGGACAGGACGGGTTTCGCAAAGACGCTGTCGGTATCCCCTTGGTCGGTGCTACAGCTTCGGCTCTGTCGCACCTTCGGGCCGCGCGAAATCAGCAAAGGGCCTTCTCTTTGATTTCTTCGGACGCATGGAACGATAATTGTTCCAAGGAAAGCGATGAAGAAGGAGAACCTCAGTGGGTCTTACTCTTCTCTTCGTAGTAATGAGCCATCTGGAGGCCGGCCCTCCTGAAGCCGCACTTGACGTAGAAACCCTCGTTGGCTTCGCTGCAGTCGAGAATGGTCTTATAGCAGCCGACCTTTTCGGCGATGAAGTCGAGCGCCTGGATCAGGCGCAGACCCAGCTTCTTGCCCTGCTGGTTCTTGGCCACTGCGATATCCTCAATGTGGCCAACCTTTGCGAGCGCATGGATACTGCATAGAGAGACGGATAATTAGCGCAACTGTTTGCAGAGACGATATGCCCGCTGAAGAGCGGCTGGTGCTTCTCGAGTCTGCCAATTGGTGCCAGGCCATCACCCGAACCATCCCAGACGACGTCGCATCGTGTTGTATCTTACAATTTCTGCTCAATGACCACAGCGCCGGTACCCACGACGACGGGCTTGCCGCTGCTGGAGTCCTCAATGACCAAGATGTAGTACACGTCGCTCTTGTTCTTCAGCGACTCGTATTGCTGGTCGAATGCCTCCTTGCTGATATCTCCGACGGTCGTCAGCACCCGCAGGCAGTCGAGGAATCCTGCTTCGTAATCGCCACGCTCGAGCGCCCGGATCTTGTAGCCTTCGGGCAGGGCTGCGGCCACCTCGGGGCAGATGAGGTCCGACGAGAAGAGACCTTGTTCAGCCATTGTGAATTGAGTTTGGGAGGGTGTGTCTGGTAGATTTGTCGAAGCGGGTATCGAGCGAATGCGATGCGGCACCTGGGGAAAGAGGGATCAAGATCAAACCAACAAAGGTTTTCCGAGCGATGGACGTAACTGGAAGCGAGTGAGAGACAAAGAGAGCGGTGCTTTACGCTATGTGTAGAGGATTGTTGACAACTAAATAAAAAGAAGGCCCGTTCGTCCGTATTGCAGCGACTTGTTCTTACACTACGCAGGTACTACCCTTCACTTACGAGATAAAAATACGACCCTGGATGGGCCAGCTTTGCCTGGTCAAGCCCCTGGCTAGTGCTGTGCTCAGCCTCACATAAGTGCTTCGTTGGGGACGTCTTGGTGGGCATTAGCGCTACCGGGAACTGCGAATCTGTTGCTGGCGTTCAACATGGCACTGCAAGGATTCTGGCGAAGCCGACGGCTTACACCCATCCTTCAAAGGCTTGAGCATCGTCTTGCATCTTGATTGAATATACGATGTATTCCGTGTCTATTGGTGGATACTTGGAACCATTTGGATCAATTCCTCGGCTCTTTTGCTCTTTCGCATCTTCCTGACAGGTATATGCCACATATGCAAGATAATGTATGAGCCATCAGTGGTCCTCCAGCTGTCCAGTTCACACCGCAATTTGGGGTCAAGGAGCTGGAAGTATATCGGGTACAAGCTGGTGGTGTAGGTAGAGGTTGCCTAGCGCCCGTTCGATGCAGATCATGACTGATTTCCTTCGAATATGTACCGTTTATAGCTTCTTCTCAAGTAAGAGGTCAGCATGCAACAGGAACTGTGTCTTTGATTTGAACAAACATCGATCCACGATAAGATTGCAGAAATGAAGACGGCTGAGATACCTGTTGGTAAGGCTGTTGAGGAAATGCCAGGGGCGCTTTCAATGTTCCCCTGGAAAAATGGGCCTCTCTGGCTCGGTAGACAGGTATCACACCCCTGCGACACAGGTGCCCCGCCGCGGTCTTCACATGCCATTAAATGACGTTGAGAGCCAACCAATTCTCATCAAAAGCTGGTCTTTGCCACTGTAGTGTGTAGGTGTGTGTGTCTGATATGCATGTCGCGTGAACTCAGGCGCGTTCCGAGTAATGGCCTTGTTGAACACCTTGCCATCATGACTTGGCTGAGTTCTTGCATATTACTGCCAGACGCTCGCTACCACTAATCCCGAGAGTTTCCTCGTTGGCGATGGAGGTTGACGGAGACTTCGACATCGATGCCATGGAGCTCGAGATGGCACGAAATGGGTGGCATGGACAGGATACCACGAATCAGGCCCGCGAGGCCGCGGCGTCAACAGGACGAACCCTCCTCCCGAAGCCGGTAGCGAGCATGATCAGCCTGGCCACTCGATCGACATCCTTTGCGCTTCGCTTGGGGACCGTTATCGGCGGATACGGCCTCGGCGCCGCAAAGTTCACGACACTCTCCAGCCTCGAGCTCGGCCGCGGCATCCTCGAGGGAATCCTAAGCAGGGCTGGGAAAGACGCCCTGACGAGGTCCAATTCGGACCTTGGAAGGGAGAGTGCCGAGACTATACTGGAAAAGAGCTTGGAAAGCCTGCACCACACCATGATGCACATGATCTTTTGGACAACAGCTGGATATTCCATCACTGAAACCACCGTCTCCTCAGTGTCGCAAATATCTCAGTTATTGCTGTCCTCTCTCGACCAGTTCTTTGGTTCCACCGACTCCTCTAGGGCAATCGCCTCCATCATTACCTTGATCCGCCACGAATTTAAGAACCCAGCAACCGGAGTGAATGGAGAGAAAGTTGGTGTCGTGGACCTCATACTCGGCTTGTGCGGCTTGGCGTACTTGCAGAACTCTGTAAGAATCGGCTTTCAAAAAGATCTAAAAATAGTTACTAACTCTAACTTTTGCAGTGCAGCAGAATCATCAGGGAGGAAGCGCAACGTATGGGCCACGAGGAAGTCATCTGGGATATTGTAGTGCTAAACAATGGCACTCGTGCTGATGTACACCAGGATGCACTTACCGGCGCAGGCCGCGATTTTCGTCCGAATGATGAGAATAGTGGCCAACTCTTAGAAGCCTTGGAAAAAAGAGGTGCATATGACAGTAATTCGGACGAAGACTTGGCCGAAGTGCAGCTCAGAAAACAGATCATGGAGACGTTGCCCAAAGACGCAAGAGTATCGATATCAACATCAACTACTACGACCAAGATAATCACGGTGGAAGTGCAAGGCGGCGACCAACTTCCACTTCTGGCTCCTCCCGGGGCTGATCTCATCGAACGTGAGATCACCACACCCGACAGCCACTTGCTCCAATCAGAGGAACAGTCCCCAGCATATCGGCTCGTATACCGCATCAGTCGGGAGAGACAACGAAACTCCATCATACAGCCCACAGAAGCCGATGAGTCTCGGCCATGCATTGAGCTCGATGATGGAGGTGACAACGACGAAGAGGCTGGACTCGAGAAGTATGACAAGCCGCCTCCAGTCCCTCCCAAATCACCCAAGACAATCCCGAAAACTATACAGACGCGACCACGGCGATCGTTGTCATCTGCCAGCTCTTCGTCCTCAAAGACACCTCTATCCCCCAAAGACAGGTCTTCGCATATTCCTGTACCTAAGAAATCACCAGAGACTACGGCGAACCAGAAAAAGACCAGACAGCCTTTACTCTCATCCAAGGATACTCGGGCAACAGTTAGCGCCAAGAGCCAACCAGGTATAGAGTCAGCCCAGATCGGAGGAAATACGCCAGCACCTCACCTTGAGAAGAGGACCAGCTTCAAGAATGTCTTAAAGAAAGGCACGGTTTCTGGGCTTGCAGGTCGATGGGGTAAAGACTCAGGAAGTGAAGACTCCTCGAGCAAATCCAAGCCGAATGTGCGCACCCCGACCAGAGGAAATAAGCCTAGCGAGGTGCGGTCACAAGGTGGAAAGCCATATTCCTCCACATCAGATCGAGTTATAGGATCGGCTTCCAAGCGTGACGTACCACGGCAACCACAGCGAGGCAACCCAAACTTTTTCTCCTCTCGGGATCTAGGCGTTGGGGTGGATATGGACACTTACAAGAACCAACTCGGTAGCCGGCAGCATAGGCGGCGGAATTCCATCATTTCCCAGACAGACACCATATCAGTTCACTCCATTGAGAGCCGGCCCGGCTCCCCATCCCTGTACCGGTCGGGTTATATGTCCAAATCCAAGCCGGGAGATGACCACGTCGAATCGACAGGGCATTCCCCTCAGAGACACGCAAGGGCGAGGTCTCATCTTGGCCTATACTCGCCAAGCATCTACACATTGCCAGCGAACACTTCTCAAACGTCTCTTGTGTTATCGTCATATCACCAGAAGAGTGCATATGCCGACTCTGAGGCGGTTGATACTCTGCGGAAAACCGGCATGGTTGATGGAATGTTCCCGGAATTCCACATTTTGAGGAACATCACCCGATACAGTCGTTATGCTTCGGCAGCTTATGGCTCACATTTCCTCAACCTTATGGGTATCGCCAAAGACCAGCAAGAGCGCAAGGCGCCAGACGACACCCATCAGGATATTCGTTCCTTCGCACAGCATACACAACTACCTCCGAACAGTGTATTACTGTCGTCATTTGTTGACCCTCAAGGAGGATCTGATTCGAGTGGCTCCACAGAGACCGGTATACCTCTCGTTCATACCATTGCTGTCGATCGTGAATCAAAAGCCATTGTCTTGGCATGTCGTGGAACGTTGGGGTTCGAAGACGTCTTGTCTGATATGATGTGCGACTATGACGACCTTGCATGGCGCGGCAAGGCGTATAAGGTCCACAAAGGCATACACGCTTCGGCGCGAAGACTCTTATACGGCGGCGACGGGCGGGTGCTCTTCACTCTCAAGGAAGCACTCGAGGAGTTTCCCGAATTTGGCCTGGTTCTCTGTGGCCACTCTCTAGGCGGAGCTGTGGCCGCGCTGCTCGGTGCCATGCTCGCGGAGCCAGCCACGACCGGCACCGCATTTGTGACATCTGCCCAACAGCACAAACGGCTTCTTGCGAATGGCATGATGACCACTGACGCACACATACCCGTGAATTTACCGGCAGGGAGACCCATCCACGTATTTGCATACGGACCACCGGCAACCATGTCACCAGCGTTGCGGCTGGCAACACGGGGACTGATCACAAGCGTCGTCCACGGCAACGATCTTGTGCCGTATCTTTCTCTCGGTGTCTTGCATGACATGCAGGCGTTGGCGTTGGCGTTCAAGACGGACAATAACGAAGCCAAAGCCGAGGTCCGTCGACGGGTGTGGCAGAGTTTCCAGACGGGGCTTTCTGACAAGTGGTACAACAACGCCCCAAAACTGTCTACGGAAGACGATGCGCAATGGTCATATGCCGCATTGAAGACGCTCCGGGCGAGTATGATGAGTTCCAAGCTACTCCCGCCTGGTGAAATCTTCGCAGTAGAGAGCACGCCGGCCCTGCGCAGAGATGCCTTTGTCCAAACTGGTGGAGAATTCATTGGTCGGACAGCGACACGTATCGTTCTCAAGTATATCAGGGACGTGGAGAACCACTTTAGAGAGATCAAATTCGGCGCCAGCATGTTGACAGATCACAGTCCTGGTCGCTACGAAGACGCACTAAGGCGACTGGCACTCGGTGTCATGTGAGGTTGGGCGTGCTATTACCAAGCAAACTAGAGTGGCCATCACTCACACTTTATTTCATTGATTGTTCGTAGAAGCCGTCGAGATATGATCACAAGACGAACCATGTAGATATACACTTCAAAAAGATGTCAATATATAAAACCAAATCTCAACTGTCCCTATCTCTACTCTGGCTTCTCCGTCGTGATCCTGCCCTCCCCGTCGTAAAAGATCTCCCGGACCTTGACGCTCCGCAGGTGGTCGACGCCCTGGCTCAGCTCGCAGTCGTGGTGGAACAGCCACCAGCGGCCCCGGAACTCGACGATGGAGTGGTGCGTCGTCCAGCCGAGCACGGGCTCGAGGATCCGCCCCGCGTACGTGAACGGGCCCAGCGGGCTGGCGGCCGTCGCGTACACGATGTAGTGCGTGTCGCCCGTCGAGTAGCTAAAGTAGTACGTCCCGTCCCGCTTGTGCATCCACGCCGCCTCGAAGAAGCGCCGGTCGTGGTCGTCGGCCGCGATGGGCGCGCCCGTCTCGGGCGCCAGGATCACCAGGTCGCGGACCCCGTTTTCCCCGTCCGCAAAGCTGCGCATGTCGGCGCCCAGTCGCGCCACCTTGGGGAATAGAGCCCGCTGGCCGGCGCCCGACGGCTCGTGCGGGCCCAGCAGCGACGCGTCAAAGTCGGCGTCCGCGTGGCCCCGCTGGTAGCACTGCAGCTGGCCGCCCCAGAGCCCGCCAAAGTACAGATACGCCTCGCCGTCGTCGTCGACAAAGGACGCCGGGTCGATGCTAAAGCTGCCGGGGATGGGCTCGGGGTCGGGCCTAAACGGGCCCTCGGGCTTGTCGCCCACGGCGACGCCGATGCGGAAGACGCCCTTCTTGTCGCGGGCCGGAAAGTACAGGTAATACTTCCCGTCCTTACCCCTGGCGGCGTCGGGCGCCCAGAGCTGCTTGCTGACCCACGGCACGTCCTCGGTGCGCAGGACGACGCCGTGGTCGACGACGTCGTCGTAGGGCGGGTCCAGCGACGACGTCGAGTAGACGTGGTAGTCGGCCATGTCGTACTGGTCGCCGTTGTCGTTGAAGGCAATGTCCGTCTCCCGGTCGTGCGACGGGTAGATGTAGACGCGGCCGTCGAAGACGTGCGCCGACGGGTCCGCCGTGTACAGGTTGGTTATCAGCGGTGGCGTCATTTTTGTTTTTCTGGTTCCTTGTTTCTGTTTCCTCTCTTTCTGCCTCTTCTGATGGCCCCTTTCTGTATTTTTCGCGGCGGTCTTCCTCCAGTTTTGCTGAAAAGTATTTACTATTTGTATAATTTCGCCCCTGGTACTGATGTTGAGGAGCACCTATTTGAGAGGGCAGTATAAATAAATATTTTCGAAACAGACCTGTATTAGATGTACAAACTTGCAACAGGGCTTAAATATGTTTTTTCTTGTTTAAATGGCATGGAGTTATCTCGTCGTGATGATTTGCAGGCGACTATATAGTATGCGCCTCGGCCCATGGACTATCTTGAACCGGAGCAATGGACCATGGGTGCATCCCAATTTATCCCAATTTACCCGGTTTACCCAGTAGGCGATGATGGCGCCAGATCCGCCCACCTGCATCGGCAACATGCATAGGCGATTTGGAAAGCCCCTGCAGCTCGACCTCTTGGGAGCCGCATCAGTCATTATGAGCCAGAAAGCGCGCATCTTGGTTCTCGAGTCCATGGATGCAACATCTACCCGTCGAGCGTCGGGTGTCGGGCTGAGATCAAGATTGACGCACCTATCCATATTGGATGGACTGTCGACCACTTTGGTGCTTGTATCGCTGATTATAGACACCGCACAAGAAAAGACAAAATCATCAGGAGTCAAGAGGTTCGCAAATAAGAAACGGCCATCCTCGGGTAAAATTCCAGGTTTATGAGCTCTACAACATCCCACCCGTTATATACACCCGCAACAGCGTGGTATCTTTGCACAAACCAGACTGATGCACCGTCTGTTCTCATTGACAACGTTCCCCGTTTCAGTCAAACCCCGTGTAATAGCCCCAGCACTTCTCCGTCGCTACTCGTGCCTCCCATAACATCCCCAGACGGGCGCCCGTTTCGAAGTTTTCTTGCTTCGAAAATGAAAGATCTTAATAAGTGATATATCGTGAATACAAGTGCAGATGGGTATAGTAGTTTTCATCATCTCTCTTAAATGGCCATCATATAACATGTTCGTGTTTGGTGCTGTTGTTCGTTGTAAAATATTGGCAGAGATAATGACCGCCGAAAAATTAGGAACTCGAGTTGAGGTATGTCGAAACATTCGACCTTGAGCCATCGTTCGAATTGTGACTGGCATGTTACATGAGCACCCATTCGGTGCCTCGCTTGACGAACTTGTCAAGCAACATGCCCAAGTCTGCGAGCACAAAGCGGCAGATGTAAAAGCTGAAGAACTCGGCCGCGTGTCTGGTGCAGAGTTCAAGACCGACTTGCGTCTTGTCAGCATGTCGTAGTCCTGGGTCATCGACCTGGCGCGCGATTTGATCTAGTACGGATCGAGTCAGCATTGGGCCTCGAGCATTCAAAGAGGGTTATAGAAACAAAACTTACCCACTGCCTGCGCAGCATCGAATAGTCGCGCCAGACTCTGCATGTAGCCAGCATAAGGGCCGTCAAACTTCAGGGACATGACATCACGCTTGGCCGGCCGACTGCTAGGATGAGGAACCATGGGCAAGGTGGGCATTGTGCCTGACCCGACGCCCAAGACTTCCTTTTCTGGAATCCTCTCGCCGCCACCACTCGTGCTCTTGTTGCCATAGGCGCTCGTCAGGTTGGCGGCGGATCCCTTGCTCCTCAGTCTGCGCCAGCTGAAAGCCGCTGCTTTTCCACTAACACTGGTACTCCTCGGGGGCGGCAGGGCCGGCTCGCTGTCCTCTCGATCTCGGAATGCACCAGCGCTTTGCGATCCAACTTCACTACCCAACTTTCTGCTCAGCGTTTGTTGTACTTGTTCCAAAACGTTCTCCAGGTTCTGCATTTCCTCCAACACGGCATCGGCATCGTTACCGTCGATTCTTGCTAGATTGAGGAGAGCAGCCGTGAGAAAGTCGCACTGAGAAGACTTGTCCTCCAAATTCCGCAGTTTGACACCCTTAACTTTCCATACCTCATGCGGCACGAACAGTCGAGTCGTGACATATCCACCACGAGGATGCGCAAGAGTTTGGTACAGAGCACGCATGAGCCAGAACGGACGTAGCATCACATCAGACGGGCATGGCTCGAGTGGCATCGGTATATCGGGGTTAGGCGACTGAACAGAATTCGGCGACTGCGGTCGCTCAACGTGAAAGTCCGAGTCGAAGAGGAACATGCCACCAAAGCCGCCAGCTGCCTTGCTGCCGAATGTGGCTGCCAACGGCGTCGGGAGTGCGGGCATTGCCGGCTGTCGAGAGACTGACGAGTTGGTCATGGTCTGGCTGAGGGAGGCCAGCGGGTACAAATCACCACCATTGTCAATATTGGGCACCGACATTTGGCGGACCTTGAGCGACTTCAGACTTGACGAGGACTGATTCTTGCGGAGCGGGCCACCAAATGACATTGGGGAGCCAGTACGGAAGTCATTGGGGTCCTCAGTGTGCGGTGGGTTGTGCGGCGGTGTCGGTGGTGCCATCAATGGAGGGCCTGGGCTGACACCTCTACGTGGGGAGTCTGGACTCTGCATAGAGAAGGGGCCTGCTTTCGAAGACGTTGCCGACATGACTTGCCTCGACTGCGCCGCGAAGTTTCCTGGTTTGATAGGCAGCGTAGCCGTAGAAGCGCCTCCTCCTGCTTGAACAAGCTTGGCTGTCTGAATCTTGAGTTGTTTCGCATTCTGCCCCGAAAGCCTGCGACTTCTGACACTTGACTGACCCGGCGACTGTGAAGGAATCTGGGGCAAGGCCTGGGGTGGTGGAGGTAGCGATGGCGGAGCGGGCTTCGTGGATGGAATCGGTAGTTCGGCAACGGAAGACAAGACGGTATTGGCCGTTGGTGGACTCGAGCCGACAGAACTATGATATGTCCTTTGTGTAAGACCGCTCGAATCTGACTTGCGCTCTCTCGAGGTAGTGTCTGCCTGCTTCGCGCCCTGCGGGTTGAAAGAGAAGTTGTTGAGCGCATAGTCTCTCGTCAAGTCTTCGAGCATGCGCTCTTCTTCGTCCGAGTCACTACCGTCGAAAAAGTGACCATTATACACTTGTTGATCTCCCTGCTCTGCCAGAGACTGTTGTCTCTGTCTTTCTCTGTCGTGCGCTGCTTGTATAACGGCCTCGCGTTCCGACTGTGCATCTCTCTCGGTTTGCCGTACCCGCTCCTTTGCAATCTCAACCCGGCGCATAGCGTTGGCTACCACGTCCTCCTCTTCTTCCTCTTCCAGCGGTTCATCGTATCCGTCCAGAGGATCAAAACCATCGTCATACGCGGCTTCGACAGCGGCGTCAAGCGCGGCGTCAAATTCAGCCTCTGTGTCGCCACTAATGGCGCGAATATGCTTGCGCCGGACTCCGAAAGAAGAGCTCCTAGAGTGTACCGAGGATACTTCTGAGCCGGATTCGTCGATCGGATCCAGCCACGAAACAGATTCGTGGCTGGGATTGTTGTTGACGTGGGCATCTGCGGCATCTGCACTCAAACGATCGTTAGACATGAAAAAGTCTTGTCTTGGCAGCTGCTCTGGGTCCGGGGTCCTTGGCTTCGCTGGAGAGGCAGGACGACGAGGAGATAGTGGCGCCGGCATTAATTGGCCATCATTTGATTGGGGTATCGAGAGCGAACCTTCAAAATTGCGGCGCATTGGTGACCTTGAGGAGAAGGAGGACGTCGGTGCCTGCACAGAATCGACACCCAAGTTGGTCGAAGAGCCTCCAAACCGTCCCGCGCCAAGATAATCTGGCGCATTCTTTCGTGTCGCCGTGGGAGATAACCCATCTTCGTCGCTGTCGGCGCCCGTGATTTCGATTCCATTGTAAGAATTACTTTCAGGTCTCGCGGGCAGTGCTTTGCTCTCCACTTGAACCTGAACAGTGACCATGCCGTCCAACTCCTCTATTCTGCTGGTATAAGTACGCCTCTGTACACGTAAATATTAGCGAGTTCCGTCGAAATGTTGTTGTTTTGCCATGGGCGACTTACAATGGCCTCTAGCTTCTTTTTGTCTTCATCTCCGGTTGTCCTAGAAAGAACATGGGCCAGAAGGTCACATGCTTCGATATATGATATGCGCGCGCCTTCGAAATTTTGTGCATTGTCAAGCTGAACAGCCGTATTAGCTTTGGCGAGTGCCTTGGACAGCATTGCTTTTTGCGACGGATGTTTCTTGGTCCTTCCGCCGGAGTCGGAACTGCTTTGCAGCGTCGAGGACCGACTCCTCGAATGTGCTCTTCTGTCAGGCATTGCGTCTGCCAATTTCGCTGTGGCTGATGCTGATTTAGTCTGTGAAGTCGCGTTTGTGGATGAGTCTGGATCGGTCAGCTCATTCCGCTCCTGGCGTTGATTTCCGGTTGCGCCGCCCAAGTCGTTGGAATGAAGCGAACCAGGTGTGCCCGTCGTTGCGCCTGCTCGGTCCTGGTCAGGTGGGACTGCGGTGAGGGTTGCGAGCGACGCTGTTGACAGTTCCAGCGATGGCAGGGATATGATGGGTGGTAGATTCGGCGCGGCGAGCGCGGGTGAGGAGGGTCGCCGGTTGCTCGCACTCGAAGCAGCACGTGGAGAAGCAGACGTGATACTGGCGGCCGAGGGTCGTCGCTTGGTGAGTCTTCGGGGAGAGTTGTAGGTCGACTGGGGTGATTCGAGGCCTTGGTTCAAGATACCGATCGAGTCGACGCTCATGCGGCGAGAGAAGTTGGTGGTGACCTTGAGCGGTGGTTGCGCCGACAGCTGCGGATCGACCGAGTGAGAAGCACGGCTAGAAGTGGTTGAGGCGGACCAGCGATTGAGGTTGCGGAAGCCCTCGCTGACACCACTGACACCTCCTGTGCTGCCTCCCCTCGAGTGTAGCGGCTTGGGGTTGGTCAAAGGATCCGGAGGGGCGTTGGGATCATAGACGACGGCATTGAACTTGACAGGGGCGAAGTTGGACCCTAGGATGCGCGGGGGCGGGAGGAGCGACGACTTGCGCGGTAAGGTTCCCGCGAAAAAGGATGGCGATGAGGGTGTCTCGTCTGCGGCGAAGGGGACAGCAGTAGGCTGAGATAGACTTTCCTTCGCACGCTGGTCCCTGACAGTGGGCTCGCCCGGCCTCCTTGTGCTAGACTGAAGTCTAGATCCCGCAATTTCTCCCCGGAGTCCAGCAGCAGTGGTAGTAGTACTGCTAGTATTGCTGCTGGCGGTGCTGTTGACGGTGCCACTGCGAGTCCGATTGTAGTGGTAGTTGGCAGCCGGGCCCTTCTGGGAAAAGTTGATGGGGGCGGTCGACCTCGAGTTCGAGTACCCGTAGGAGTGCGGTGGTCTGGGTTCGGCCCTGGCGGGACCTGCATCGGCTGGTGGGTAGGGTGCTGTGACAGATGTCGAGCGCGGCGGGTAACTGTAGGGGAGATTGTGGGCGGCGGGCGGTGGTGAGAGCGCCGTCTGGTGATGGCTCATAGAAGCACCGTGGTTGTGGTTCGTCGGGTTGGTGGAGGCGGCATATGGTTGTGGCATTCTTGACGGGCTGGATCTTGCTAAGAAAGCCTATTACTCACTCACAACCCGCACACCAGTCTCACTCACTGGACTGGGGGGCCTCTTCTTCTTCTTCCTTGCTTCCACAAGTACAGCAGCGGCAGCCACCCTTCCACTAAATTCTGGATCACAGCAGCAGGCACGCACGGCTAGGTAGTGCAATGCAGCAGCTGTGCAGTGCTCTGCTGTGCTAATCCCGCGGCTAGAAGCAGAAGCCCGACTGACCGAGTGACCGAACGATTTGCATCCAGTCCACATCCACAATGGCAGAAACTCGAGATTGCAGCTGAAGCGCGGCGTCCACAGGACTCCCACTTTCGATCAAGCTTGTGGGCGCTATCGTGGTCCACGAAATAACTAATGGGGAATGGAGAGTTTTCTCCTCTGGATCGATTGGATTGGGGTCGGAAAGTACCCAGGTTAGGTAGGTTATTAGATAGGCTGGGTGGTAGTAGGTTTAAGGTAGGTAGGCAGGTATGTGATAGGCGTCTTGTGGTTGGACGGGTGGTAGGTCCATTGAACGCTGCGCACCCAAACAGCCTCTCTTTTTTCACTTTGGTAAAACCGCAGAGACTCGGTTTGTGCAGCAAGGCATCAGGATGAGAGTCAAGGTGTTTTCGAGAGTGTTTGTCTCAAGGGAGAGGAAAGTAAGATGGAAAAATCCCTAACCTGGACAGGCACGCACTCTATCCCATTCTTCGACAAACAAAACACGCCCAGTTCTATGGATGGCGTGTGCCGCGCAGCAGATAAAGCTGGAGAGGGCCCCCCAAACTCCAAGGTTAACGGAGTCTGTGGATAGGCCCTGCGCTATTATGCGCGCTCCAGAGTGGGTAAAAATGATAGCGTCCTGCGTCTTGTAACTTGTGATAGGACCCGCGGGGCGCGGGCAATTAACAAGTCTGGACTCTGAACTGGGTAGGGAAGCAGGCACAGCACAGGAAACCCTCCAACATGACAGTCAACGCGCCCCCCCAGTTGGACGGGCATTGAAATTGTCGTCAGGGTCCCCAGTGGTGCGGATGCCTCGTCCACGTGCCTTGCGTGCACTGTGCAGTCTGTCGATCCGTATCAAAGGGGGGCCGTTGCTTGCTTGCTTTGGGTAGGGGGTTGCTCGGCAGATTTCAACGCCTGGTACGAATCGTGGGCTGTGACAGTTGACGTGCGGGAATCGGGTCCCGTTGGCCGCCGTGATCTCTTTCTTTACTGCAGTGCCTCAATGTTGGAAGACATCCCGACTTGGTGGTCAAAAGGTAAATTCAGGCTTCTTGTTTATACCGTCGTCCGCGGAGGAGTAACAAGTAAACGCGCGGTCAAAAGGTAAATTCAGGCTTCTTGTTTATACCGTCGTCCGCGGAGGAGTAACAAGTAAACGCGCGGTGTCTGTATTCTACGCAAACGCGTATACGAAGTACAAGGGAAAATCCCCTTCAATGCTCACAGTATTTTGTGACCAAGAGCACATACGGTACAATACGGAATTCTTACCTTTGTAGGTTTCAACGACATACACAGTATGTGCGAGCATGTACCTAAAATGCGATACATATGATCCTCCGTGTCCAGGTTGATAGATGGGAACAAGGCGACCCTGAACGTACATACATACAGAAAGTACCGTCATGTGTTGCGTGGTTTCGACAGACAGCGAGCAAGGAATGCTTACGCAGGACCTACCTAGGGGTACGTATTCGACAGGATGGGCATAAACCTCAATCGTCAAAAGAGTGGTGATACCATCTCGGGTCACGGACACGAAGAAGAGGAGCCCAGTGCTATGGCTTTGTTATTATGCTTTTGCTTTGCCGAGAGACAGCATCAACGTTGAAAAAGGCTGAAGGATGCGTCGCTCATCCTCAATCCTTCCGTGGTGGCTGCATGCGAGTATGTAGAATCCAGGGGTAAAGCCGAAAGGAGTTGAGTGTGGTCACTCTGTTTTCTTGGGGGCGCCGCCTCTTTCTTTTCGTGCGAGCAGTGTGCCGCCGACGCGTTCTCTCTCCCTCTCATCAAGGACCTGAGCAGTGAGAATGAATGAATGTGACAGGCACCCCTTTCCTAGATGCTGCCTGATAAGGTAGGAAACCATCGCTTGGGGCAGATGCTAGAGCAGAAAGCCTGGAGGGATCTTGCCTGCAAGTCTTGTTCCCGCCGTCGTGGACTCATGGCCGGGTCCCGCTGGCGGGGCTCTCTCACTGAGAAAACGACTGTCATCAATGCGCTCGCTCACAGCAAGGGTCCAGGCATAGTACCAGGGGACTCCAGGCTAGATAGGATTGTGAAAACGGCCAGACGGGTATGTACTTGCTCCATCGTCGCCAGCAGTTGTTGATTGCTTTCAAGCGTATGATTTTAGACAGAATTTGCAGTTCGACGGCAAAGCTCTACTCTATAGATTCTCTCATCAATGGATTGAGATCGAGGAGGGAATACAACAGCTGGTTGAGGGGTTGTACGTGGCTATCAAGCTGTTGCTTCTTCTCCAGGGATGTTCGTCGTTTCTTTTTTGCCGCCGCAATGAGTGGAGAAGTGTCCGGCGTGTCGCTTTCACTCGAAGCTTGTCAGTGAAAGATGGAATTTGCGTGGCACTCAATGCACTTTACGAGTCAGTTTTCACGACCACCATTGGTTTGGCTCTGACGACTTCTTGTGATTGTAGATATATCACCATATGGTCAAAACATCGTGGGAACCCCGCCTGTGCAACCAGGAAAGCGAAGACGATGTCAGGGGGTACTACTACCGTTCGCTCACGGTAATCCCTTCTCAGCGCTGTATGCAGTGCTGCTCGGCATCGTAACGAGGTACGAATTCCACCACGACTGCACATGCATGACGGCTTGGCCTCTTGCCAAGCATTTGCTTGATTGCTTCTCTATGCCCTCGGGATCTGTCAAATATCTAGCCGCATGCATCTCGCAGCCGACAAACACCCGCGTACGCTTTCCCTGATCATTGGGTGCCTTGGGAGTTGTACAAGATTGATTGATTCCTGGATTTCCGGGGCTGTGGAACTGCTCTTCGCCGTGAGGGCACAACATGTGTGCCGGTGGTACCTGTAAATTCGGATATCTGACGACCACAACCGGCAATGGAAACACCTTCGGGCTGCCGTGTCTGCTTCTTTGGCCTTTGTAACAGCCGGTTTGTACTTTGCGCGCTCTGTGCAAGTTGCAAATGAGAGAACTCTCGATTTTATGGTCTGGCAATCCGTGAAAGGCCTCAATACCCAGCCTGGTAGGAGGTCGTATCCAAACGGCCGGCCCGTCACCCGCGCTCCGGTGTCAGTATCAGGGTCCGCGGGCTCCAGTTCTTCACCAGAAATCCACCATGGACGGGTCGCCCGAGAAGCTAGACAAAGCGAGAGCCGGTCCTCTCTTCTACGGAGTACGGAGTACTCCTTCGATTCTGAATTCGACAACGGAGCGACAGCATGGTTCACATCGTGGGACACGCGGGAGAAGAAATGGATGCCATGCTACCCCTTATCCATGATGACCTTGATTCGACATCTTCCATTACTGCCTGAAAATGGTAGAGTATCAAACTCATAGGCGCCGGCACCCAGAGTTGCGAGTGTGCAACCACTTCGGAATGATCCGTCGTTGGAGCGTGGAAAGAGGCCAGTAATTCTCCGGGTCGAACAAACACGGACCAGCATTTGACACAGCCGACGAGAGAGCTCGACCAGAGAAGACGTTTCAGAGGGCCAGCTTCATCCGAACGCGACCAACCTTTGCCAAAAAGCTGTTTCCCTCGCTTCCGGGGCAGGAGATCTAGCGGCGCAACCCAATTGAGCGGCACTGAAACAATTCGCATCCCAGAGCTCCAATCGCTCGCTGCTCTTGGGTAAATCTGCCCACGTCCCGACATCACATGTTTCATGATGCAGTCCAGTTCAACCCCCGGGCTCGACATCTATAGTGTCGCTCCGGTAGCAAACTGTCCTGCCATCTAGGCTGGCTTTTGATATTGTCGATTTCACTCCCTCAAAGTGTCATTAGAGAAAGCTCTCCATGTTAGACATGTACGAAGAACAGTGGTTGTGCCATGCATGCCCATTGGCTGCAAGGGCCAGCATCCATTTTCGTCACAACTCACGCATTCGAGTCAACGAGAAACGATAAAGAGATCCGAAATCCCTACACCTCAACTGGACAGATGACGCCGCTCATGAATCATAAGAGATAAGCTGATGGTCATATTGTTCAGAGGTAGATCATATGTGCCTGTGATCCCTCTCGCTTGACGTACATCTGGCAAATCATAAAGGCTGTAGATCACCGACAGGATGAGCCGGTACGTGTGTGAGGGAACTCTTTTTGTGTCACACAACTGCGGGAAGATCTTACGCTCCTGAGAAATCGACAGTGTTCACGTCTCGCAAGCTGGAAAGCTAGGATCATGTTACATCATAGCACGGTATTTGCCTGCAAGGCTGAAATCGTATCATCCGCCGGCTAGAATTGCGGCTCTTTTGACGGAACTTCCTTCAATTCTCCGGACCGTACCCGCTGAGAGGACCGAGCAATTCATTTTCAACTGCGCACCTGAGCAACGCGACCGACTTGGGAATAAGTTCAATCATATATTTCGCTGAGGCTCTAAATGCTATAGGTTGGTTTTGCTCATGTTGATTTGAAATTCAGGTAATCGGCCAGGTCAGTTGCCATGAGTTGGTGTGTATGGGACGTCCTGGTTTCAAGTCAGCTTTATTGTCTTCCTTATCACCGTCCTGCTTTGAGTACCCAAGAACAGCTTCATCGCCTGTTTTACTTACATGTGCAGGCTGTTGTACCAAAAGTACTCGTCCAGAGGCGCACAATCGTACTTGCCCGGGTCCGTCAGCACGTCCTCGTGGTTGTAGCCAGCGCAGTACGTCGTCGTGTTGGTGATGCCGTAGGCGGCCGGGTCGTCCATGACGCCGTTCAGGAAGGCGTTGGTGTCGTAGAGCATGGCCGTGACGCCCGAGTTCCGGCGCTGCAGGTTGGACACGCGGTCCGACAGCAGCTTGCTCCACGTGTCGACGCCGTTCTTGTTCGGGTACTTGTGCGACGTCTGCTGGTTCTCGGGCGTCCGGTCCAGCGGCGGCAGGTTGAGGAAGAGGAAGTTCTCGTACCCGGCGTCGAGCATGGGCGTCACGCTCTGCGCGAACATGGCGTCCAGCTCCGCCGTCCAGAAGTCCTCGTACGACTCGAGCAGGCTCTTGAAGTACTTGCTGTCGAGGACGTCGTTGATGCCTATCCAGATGGACACGAGCGCTTTGCTCCTGTCCATGGACACAGGAGACTCCTGGAGCACCGGGTCGGCATATGTGAGGTACTGCTGGGTCTGGTTGACCAAGGGTATCGTGTAGTCGTTGCCGCCGGTGATGTACTCCCTGCTGATGAAGCCACCGGCAAAGGCAAAGTCCCAGAGTTGGACCGGGCAGTCGGCCGGCGCGTACTGCCCGTCCTCGACGGCACAGCCGGTGAGGTACTCAAGCCAGTTGGGTCCTCCCTCGGCCGTGCCGGTAAAATTTTGGACGATCCTGTCGTCCAGGAGTTGGTCGGCCGTAAAGGCAAATTCTCCGTCGAGTTCCGATCCGATAAATGAGTACCTCGGGTAGCCTTCTGTGCCCTGGACGAAGGAATACGAATCGCCAAAGGCTATCACATATTTCGTGTCGTTCCAGTTGAAGCTTGCACTACACAGGGTGCCGGATCCCAACAAACCCAAGAGTAACGTGGGGATACGTATCGATCTTAACATTTTTGGTATTTTTTGATATAATTTTTTCTTCGGCCTGCGAATTCTTTCGTAACACAAACAAACAAAACTTTTTGACTTTTCGGCGCAAACTGAGTGAGTATTTCCCATTGTTCCTTTCCCATGGCAGATCCCTTCTCCTCTATATACATATGCAGCCCTGATGTCATGTTACGAAATTTCGATGCTGCACGAGGCAGATCGAAGGGAGATAAGCGTGGTGGGCATCGCCCACTGTGACTTGTGGGCTGCAGAGTTCACCGTCTCCAGATGAGGCTGGGCAGTGCGCCGTGCTTGGTTGATCTCGTGGGTGCGATCGTCGGTCAGAACCCTCTTTAATCGTCGTAGCCCCTAAAATAAGATCCAGCAGCTGGGCTTAGGGGTTCGCCATTAGCATCGCGCTCTGGGACAAGGTCACCTTGACGGCCCGTGTAGTCAGAACGAGAATGCGAAAAAGCCCGAAAAGATGACCACTAGATGGGGCACAACGCCGCCGCCGTTTTGCCAGACATATGGCGCCATTCAGGTGTCGGCAGAGTCCATGCGTGACTTTATTGATTTATTGACCCAAGGACCGGGATATCCGGGCCTAAAAGAACACCGTTTGTCCGTGTATGCACAATTGCTGCATTCGCATTGACGGGCAGCTGGATTAAGCATAAGAGCATGACCACAGGTTGTGTCGGGATGGATGGTATAGGATCTAGATGTCTGTGCGGGCATGTCTGTGGACAGGGCTACATACAATAACACCAGGATCCAACAGCCGGCAGTTCTGATAATATATAAGCATAAAGTAACCTTATCTATAGGTAGGCAGGTGACAGCCATTGGCTACCAGCACGGTATCCTGACTCGGCGTCATGGCTCGTCCGACCACTGTCTAATTCCTATGATCCAAAGAGGTCTCAAGTCATTCTTGGTGCTTGACTAGCATGGCCATAAGGCCAATTTTTTAGAAGGAAGAAACTACGAAAATAAAGTATAGTCAGATCCGTCGTGAGCGGTTGGACTGGCAACAGACTAGACTTCATGAAGTGAGACAGCATGCTTCAACGGTCGACTACTTATAAGCCATGCTACGGCCACTGCAAATCAATTGGCATGAAGACAGCATATATTTAACCAATAACCCCAGATGGTGCAGAGTATACAAAACAATGAATTGTGGTTGTATCATAGATGGAAACATGAATTTTCGAAAATTGTGGTCTATTGTGAGTAGCACGCAAACACAATGACCAACATGGTTTGAATAACATGAGTATCAATTCTTGGCCCTCTGAGGTGTTTCTGTGGTGGCTGGTATTGAAGTTTCAGAACTAGGGTTTCTGCATCCGGCTACTTGAGGCAATATGATAATCGCAACTCGTGAATATTCCTCAGTGCTTTAGCTTCATCACTCCTGCCCTCGGTAGGAGTAGCCTCAAAGTCTCTAGCTGCCAGTACGTACGTGAGCCCCATCACGGAAAGTCATACTCCGTTGGGCACTTGCTAGAGCAAAAGATCGGAAGGTTTACGCCCGTTTAAATATCGCGTGATCCTACAATGGATACAATGCACGCAGAGAGCACTAGACTGGGTTCCCCTCATCCCCACAGTGCTCGTCGCTCCATCTGATCATGTCATAGCGTCAATTGCGGGCGGTT
Organism: Pestalotiopsis sp. NC0098; assembly: GCA_022432395.1. Taxonomy (NCBI): domain Eukaryota; kingdom Fungi; phylum Ascomycota; class Sordariomycetes; order Amphisphaeriales; family Sporocadaceae; genus Pestalotiopsis; species Pestalotiopsis sp. NC0098. The sequence goes on along the minus strand of JAJKLJ010000003.1, from coordinate 4,584,010 downwards.
GCAGCAGTTGCGGGGGTGTGGAAGTTTGACAGCTTCGGCAGAGTGGGCGAGTATCCGGGGGGACTTGATCGGACGCCTGGACTCTGTTTTTGTGTCGATCGAGCAGCTATACCTAGCTATAGTCGACTCACTTACAGTCAATGGGGATACTCCATCATACGACGACGGGCCGGTACAGTTCTGGGAAACGCCAGGTCTCGTATGAGCTCTCTGTCTGTCTCATGTGAGCCCAGAGACGGAATCATAAATAACAGACCGGGCTGGCACGTCCGCGGTGCCCGCCCCCGGAACGACGCCGGAGCCAAGAAAGCCCTATCCGGCCTGTCAACGGCCGTGCAGCGGCCGGGCATTGGCGCCCATGTTGCGATGAGCTCTCCTAGCCACTCCAGTAGTAGGGACACTGCCAATGCCGAGTCAACCGTTATCTGTCAGCCCCGAGCTTGTCAGTTCTGCCGTGTCAGAAAGGTGTGCAATCTGTCCCGCAATATCTGGCTGCCATTGCTTATCTGTACGCTGTTTGGGTAATTAGATTAAATGTGACAAAGCTCAGCCAGCTTGTACAAGCTGTGAGTTCCTCTATGTTGTAGAGATATTGTTGTCTTGAGTAAAACAAAGCACTAACTCGGCGCCTAGGCAATACGCATAACCGGACATGTGTATATAGACATGAGAAACCACGGCCTAGGTGACAGCCATTCCCTATTTTCTGCTTTATGCCTGTTCTAATACATCACAAGGCCATCTACAGCCATAGTATCGTCATTGCAGCAGCAGAAGCAGACGCTAGAGGCATTCATTCTACGTCTGAAAGCAGTCAAGCCTGGCCAGGCTTCTGCCATTCTGGATGGACTTGAATGGATCGACGGCTCGTTGCAGCTTCCTGAAGATTTTCCCGAGCAACTGCCAAGTGAACAGCACGGAGGCCACCGAACCCCGAGCAGTCCTTCCTTATCGCCGTTGTTCAGCCGCCCCAGTGATGAGAGTGCAGATACAAGCTCCGAAGTAGGCTTTGATCCGCTCAATCATGTTTCTGTCGACGACCACGGCCACGTTGGCGTCTTTGGTCTGACGTCTACTCTTCATGATCCTGCCCATGCAAGACGTTCGAGTGTCGGTGAAGTTTCGGTGACAAAGGAAAGCAGTTACCAACTCATTGCCAACGCGGCCCTCGAAAGGCAAAAGGAAGTCCGTATCAGATTGCTTCCGGATATAGACGGTGTGCCTGTCCACATAGCGACACACTTGCTCGATCTACATTGGAACCGGCAACATCACACATTTCTGTTGACTTACCGTCCCGCTCTGATGCGCGATCTGTTACACGGTGGTCCATATTGCTCCAAACTCTTGTTAAATGCCATATTTGCTTGCGCCAGCAAATACTCGGATCGTATCTACCTACGCGACGACGCCTCGGATCCTTTGAGTGCTGGGAAGCGCTTCTTCGACAGGTGTGATGAGCTAATCGCCAGCGAGCCGCCTTTTGGGAGGCCCAGTATTCCCACCGTAGTCGCTTTCCTGCTGTTGGGTTCGACCTTTATCGCCAGGGGCGACATCAGCAAAGGATGGTCTTACACGGGGTTTGCTGCGAGGATGATTTACGACCTTGGACTGCATCTCGACTGTAAACCCGGAACAAGCCTGGAAGATGTTGAGATTCGGCGAAGAGTCTTCTGGGGCGCGTTCATATGTGACAAGCTGCAAAGCCTCTACCTCGGACGGCCAATGGCGATGCACCTCCACGACAATAGATGCCCGTCCGAGTTTATTGACACGTTTGAAGAGTTGGATCTGTGGACGCCATACATCGATCCCGAACTGGGACTTTCCGGAGTCATCTGCCAACCAACGCCAGTATATTCCGTCTCTACGTTCCAGCAGCTTTGTTTCCTGTCCAAGCTCATGACTCGCATCATCGATTGTTTCTATTCGTCTCACTCAGCAATCTCAAAGGCCACCGAGAACTTGCACACGCTGGACGCAGAACTGACCGAATGGTACAACGGCTTGCCTATCCATTTAGCATTTGACCACCAAGCCAGGGACAAGGCTGTGCCCACACCCAATGTCCTGAACCTGCACAACACATATCACTCGCTGGTCATTCTTCTCAACCGACCATTTGTCTCCGAGGGGCACTTGAGAACCCAAGCCGGTACTAATGCCAGATCATGCTGGAAGAAGTGCATGGTCGCAGCCCTCAACATCACTAACATCGTCTCTGCGTATCGTGCGACTTACACTCTGAGGGGTGCCCCGTACTTGACCAGCTACGCAGCTTATGTGAGCTGCACAATCCACGTCCGCAACGCAGCTCTCGAAAAGGGACAGCACGATGGAGAGCATAGCCGTCTATTATTCAAGAGCCTCAAAGCACTCGATGCCTTGTCGACGCCCAACCCGGGAGTGACCAAACCAGCAAAGATTATTCGCGGCTTGATGAGAAAACACGGAATTGTAGAGCCTCAAGGTAAGTTCTCCCTGTAATATGATATATAATTCGATTGCGCTAATACAATGTGTATTGGTAGATTCGCCCGATGGAGTGATTGCAGACACCGCTACTGAAGTGTCTCCTCAATCTATGACATTGACTTCATTATTCGATACATTCGTGCCGCCTCTGGAATTCGGCGATGGAGTAGGCACAGAAGGTGCTAATGTTATGAATGACGAACGCTGTATGAACGATGCTTTGTTTGGATTCATGAATGCCGTAGACGGCTTCCCAGATATAGGAGATACAGATTGGGATTCTGGAGTAGGTCATAATAGCATTTCAGATGCCTAGTTCTGGGCCTGTTTAACTTGAACTTGGGTTCTGTTTAAGATAAAGCACATATGTCCGAAATTTCCCCACTTGGAAGTGAAGTTCTCACATTTTGCCAATAGTAAATACATCGAGACGGAAACATGATGGTTGGCACTATTTACAACTACTGTAATACATCTGGTGTCTCTGCCACAATCTGGTCATAGTACGGCTGGAACGCGAGCCACATTTTACTTGGGTTGCCGCTCTTCTTGTGCGTCATCTCGGCCACATCCTTCTCTATGTACACCTTCTCCCAGCCGGGTCCCGACGCGGCGTTTGCAAGCAGCTGCGAGTGGCAGCAGCGGTCGAGAGAGATGAACAGAAAGGCCGCCTCGTCGACGGTGGACCCGCAGGTGATGATGCCGTGGTTGCGCAGGATGATGCTGCGGTTCTTGGGGCCGAGGGCCTCGGCGATGCGGCGGCCCTCGTCGGCGGACACGACGGTGCCGCCGTAGGCGTCGTAGACGCTCAGGTCGTTGTAGAAGCGGATGGCGTCCTGGTAGAGCGGCTCGATGACGCGGCCGAAGCACGAGAAGGCCTTGCCGTAGACCGAGTGCGCGTGGCACGCCGCGTTCAGGTCCGGCCGCGCCCGGTGGATCTCCGAGTGGATGGCAAAGGCCGGCCCGTTGATCGGGTACTGCGCGCCGCCCGGCTGCACCTCGCCCCGCTCGTTGACCAGCACCAGGTCGCTGACCCGGATCTGCGAGAAGTGCTTGCTGAGCGGGTTGATCCAGAAGTGTTCTGTCAAGATGGCATGACATGATCAGTAACGACGGCGACTTAGATGGAAATGGCATTAATAATCTCATGTACCTGGGTTGGAAGGATCTCGTAGGGAGATATGTCCCGCCACTCCCTCATCGAAGCCCTGCTTGGCAAAGACCCGAAAGGCCGCAGCTAGGTGCTGCTTCTTGTACTCGAGCTCATCGTTGACGTTTGCAAATTTAGGAGGAGACCGGATGACGATGTTGCCGTCCTTGTCCCCCAGGAAGTGAACGTCCTCGAAGAACGAATCATCCTTCTTGTCTGCTGGAGGTGGGCCGTTGACTTTCTGGCTCACGGGGTTCAAGGTGGATGTCTGCTCTACCTCGGTAGTAGTGACTCCAGGCGCCATGATGAAAGCTTGGTATTTCTTTGTATCTATAGTAGATTGATGGTGGAGTATGTATAGTATCGGAGGCTTGGCAAAGGCATATGCATGAAGTGGGGAGGATAGTTCTTCACAATTGTTCTCCTACAACTATTTTCAACCGCCATTACTTCTTATAAAGTTTGCATCGCCAAGCTCATGTGACGAGCCATGCATTTGTCGACATCAAGCCCATTGCCACCAGCCTCAAACCAGCGGCCGTTATGACATGCCAACGGGCGGAGGGATGGTGTCCGGGTATGTGGGGGTATGACCGGGAGAGGGCGACCCGCCAGTACTATTATCGCCGAGCCGAGCTTAAGTGTTTAACCGTAACGGCGAGTAGCCGTCTCACTTAATATCAGTTCCAGAGTCGTGAGCAACATTTGACAATGGAGAAAGAGGATTCTATATATACTGAATACAATGAGGGCAGTCCGGGTCAAGAATGGTAAAGGCGATGCCGATGCCCTGTACATTAGCGAGAACGAGCCGGATCCGGCGGCGGGTCCCGGCCAGGTACTCGTGCACATCAAGGCTTTCGGACTCAACCGTATGGATATCATGCAGCGAGAGGACAAGTACCCATATCCTCTTCTTCCGGAATCCGGAGATATCATGGGCGTCGAGTTCAGCGGCGTCGTGAAGCAGATTGGCGATGAATGTAAGCTCAAGTTTGGCGGGCGTTACAAGCCATATGTCTAACGATATCTCTTAGGCCGGGGCGACTTCAAGATCGACGACGAGGTATTCGGGCTGGCATACGGGAGTGCCGTCAGTTGGACACCATTCAATCATCTACGAATGAGCATGGGCTAATTGGAAGAGAAATCAGTATGCAGAACAGATCGCCGTGTCTGAAAACATGCTTATGCACAAGCCGTCGTCTCTAGACTTTGAAACGGCAGCTGGCGTCCCGGAGGTGAGTTCTAGACTGCTCGTCCTTGTCTGTAGACATTGACCCATTCTTGTATCCAGACTTATTTCACGGCAATCCAAGCAGTCCACCTGGTCGGCGACCTGCAGCCCGGCCAAGATGTCCTCGTGCACGCAGGAGCATCGGGAGTCGGCCAAGCCGTCATCCAAGTAGCCAAACACGGCGGCGCTAGATTTGTCTTTACGACCGCAGGATCAGACGCGAAGACGGAGCTCTGCAGGTCCCTTGGTGCGGACTTTGCGTGCAACTACAGGCGGGCCAACGAGGACTTTGCCGAAGCCGTCGACAGAGAAACCAAGGGCCGGGGTGTCGACTTAATCATTGATCTCGTGGGTCACGACTACTGGGACCGCAACATTGCCTCGCTTGCCATGGACTCGAAGGTCGTGCTCGTGGCGCTCATGAGCGGAGGCGTGATACCCGAGTTCAACCTCCGAAAGCTCATGAACAAGAGGATATGGGTCATGGCAACCACTCTGCGTACAAGGAGCAAAGAGTATCAGAGGCAGCTGCGGGATCGCTTTGTAAAGGAAGCACTGCCGGGACTTGCGGATGGGAGCCTGCGGATCACGGTGGATAAGGTGTATTCATGGAAGCAAGTCGGAGAGGCACACAAAAGAATGGAAGCCAACACCAATGCTGGCAAGATTATATGTGTTGTTGATTGAAATATCAATACTATAACTTTTGAAGCTGCTTGAGTGATGTTGCTGCGAATACCTAGGGAGGTAAACATGAGAATGTGGTGGTCTGGCAAAAGCTTCCTATTGCATTTAATCACAAGTGATATTCGACTGCTCCTGGTACTTTACAGACCTAGTGTATTCAAATTTGTTATTATTTCTTAATCTGATGTGTAAAAGTTACTATTGCTCTTCATTTCCTTATTTTTGCGTATCACAAACAATGGCGGCACTTGGAAATTGATGCAAGAAATGCCAGTGACTATACCCCTGTAACTAGCGCTGAGAATAGCGGACGAACTCGCTACGGGTGATTATAAGCCGCTGCGGACACTCATGTTCCGGGCTCCAGCAAGCGCTAATGGTGCCCTGTCGCCTTCGCATAGCAAATCCATGACAGTTATAAGATGGAAGATCAAACAACCGAACGAATAAGAATGGGTCATAATTGGAAAGATCGTGCCGTTGGAGTTCCCAGTCGTAATCATAGAATTGGTAATTCTCTTGGCAACAAACATAACATAGAGTCGACCAGAAGTGGCAATCACTGTATTACACATCGTACAACTTGAATCCAAGTCCAGCATTTCCAGGTACAAATCGAAGTTCACTCAGCATCTCACAACCCACAATGTCGGACCAACCCTCGGGCGTCGCTCGCCACAAATTTGACATTGTCATCGTCGGCGCTGGAAACGCAGGATATTCTGCAGCAATCTCATCGGTAGAATCGCTTGGGACCGACTCTAAAGGCCGAGTCTTGCTCATCGATAAATGTCCCGAGGAATGGGCAGGCGGCAACTCGTATTTCACTGCAGGCGCGATGCGCACCGTTCATGGCGGTCTCGACGACGTCTTGCCTGTGGTCAACAATGTTGATGCCAAACTGGCAAAGCAGATCGACCTGGATCCTTACACCCGAGAAGACTTCCTCCACGACTTGCACCGAGTCACTGATGGCCGGTTTGACCCGGCCCTGGGACAGACCTTGGTCGATGAGTCAAATGCAACGGTCAAGTGGTTGGCCGGGCACGGTGTCCGGTATCAGTTGAGTTTTAACCGCCAAGCCTATAAAGTAGATGGGCGGTACAAATTCTGGGGAGGTATGTGCCTCAAAACGGAAGATGGCGGCAAGGGCTTGATCGAGGACCACCAGGCCGCGTGCAAACGTCTTGGAGTCACGGTATGGCACTCGACCGCGGCCAAGAAGATCAACCTGGACCCTCAAACCGGCGCATTTTCTTCGCTCATAGCCCAAGTGGCCACTGGTGATCATATCGAGATCGAGGCGGCGGCTATAATCCTAGCCGCTGGCGGGTTCGAAGCTAACCCGCGGATGAGAGCCCAATATCTCGGTCACGGATGGGATCTGGCCCACGTCCGCGGCACACCCTACAACACGGGCGAGGTGCTCGAGATCGCCATGCGGGATGTTGCGGCCAAGCAGGCCGGCCACTGGTCGGGATGCCATGCTACCGCCTGGGATGCCAACTCTCCTCAGAACTCGGGTGACCGCGTCATCTCGAACGAGTTTACCAAGTCAGGATATCCTCTAGGAATTACTCTCAACAACCTGGGCGAGCGCTTCTTTGACGAGGGTAGTGACCTGCGGAACTACACATATGCAAAATTTGGCAAGGCAATCTTGGGCCAGCCCGGTGGTACCGTTTTCCAGATCTGGGATTCTGAGGGCATTCCGTGGCTACGAAGCGAGGAGTACAGAGACGAGATTGTTGAAAAGATCCACGCTGAAACGATAGAAGAGCTGGCTGCCAAGTGCGCCAAGTTCGGGTTGGAGAATCCCGGACGGTTCGTCGAAGAGGTCAAGGAATACAACGAGGCCGTTCACTTGTTCCAGCAGGAGAACAGCAGCAGGAAGTGGGACCCGGCGGTCAAGGACGGAGTTTCGACACAATCGTCCAAGAAGAAGCTCAAGATTCCCAAGTCAAACTGGGCTCTTCCCTTGACAAAGGGTCCATACATGGCAGTTCGGGTGAGATGTGGTGTCACGTTCACCTTTGGAGGCCTTGCCACTGACCCCAAGACATCTGGGGTCATTTCAAATTTGACAGGAAAGGCTGTGCCAGGAGTCTTTTGCTGTGGTGAAATGGTTGGGGGACTCTTCTATCAAAATTACCCAGGCGGCTCGGGCCTGACATCTGGCGCCACTTTTGGCAGACAAGCTGGCCGGGAGGCGGCCAAGATCGTGCGTTCTACATCTTCATCCGCCTCGAAGGGTTCGGTCTCAGCACGCCTTTGAGAGATATAGATCAATATAGAGTTTGGTGGCTGGTCGGCCAGGGACGAATGACACTGCCCGAGAGGTACAACGAGATAGACAATTTCCAAACTCAACTTGATATCAAACATGGAATGTACGCGATAGTAGAAGCTGATTGCTTGGTATAAGATTGTGATGGTACTCCATGAATTTTGACACACTATTGGAAAATACGCTTGGGGTTTTCTCGCCACAAGTTTATCCATGTTTGTTCATCTGAAATCCAAGCCCGCAACTTTTGAATGTGAAGTGCGTCTTCCACATCCCGGAATCCTTCTATGTCGGTGAGTCTCTGCTCGTCCGTCTTTCCTTGTCGTGACACACCAAGCTGAGTATGAGGCCAGTCTATGGCAGAAGATGTCAGTAAATATGCCACTTGATAACGGTGGCTGATCTTACCTGTCCCAAACAGTATTCTTTCCGGCCCAGCTTTCACAAGTTCCTTGACCGCAACCTCCAACGAGTCGATGCCGGCCTCGTGGCCGTGGTACAGGCGCTCGAACCCGGACAGCTTGACGTAGACGTACCCGTCCCTGACCAGCCCCAGGAACACCTGAAAGTCGCGGCCCTGCTCGTCGCCCAGGACGGGCTTCCCGCAGTGGTCGGCGACCAGCTTGACCCGGGGGTCGATCTCGTTGCGGATGAGCCCGTCGAGCGAGGCCCACGTCGCCACGTCGGTGAAGACGTCGACGACCCAGCCGAGCCGCGCGATCCTCTCGGCCATGGCCTTGATCTTGCCGCCGATGGCGCCCGCGCCCGCGTCGTCGCCGTGGCCCCACTTGACCTCGTGCATCCGGACGCCGCGCACGCCGGCGGCGTGCAGCGCGTCCAGCTCGGCGTCCGAGGCGGCTACCGGGTCCACCGTCGTGAGACCCCGGACGGTACCGCACTGCTCGGGGGCCCGGGCGGCGTCGAGTGCCGATAGCAGCGGCCCGGCGCCGTGCCCCTGGACTGTCGCCTGCACCACGACGATGTTGGCGGCCCCGGTGGTCGCGAACGGGTACTCGCCCAGCGCCGCGGCCTTGGGCGTGTAGGAGCGGGGCAGTCCGTACGGATGAAGATCCGGCTCGAACACGTGGATGTGCGTGTCCCAGGCGCCCTGGGGAATAGATTCCGACATGATTGCTAACCTTGTACGATCAAGTCCTCTGGTGTGTTTTTATCTGAAGCATCTGGAATATGATTATCTACATGGCGCTCACACGTACGCGTCTTCCGAAAGATATAATAGTGGCTCCCCGAACATTTAACGGGGCGCAAGGATCCGCGGGCCCTTCCGATATGGAGAATCCCCAACTCACTTGTACCGAGTCGACGGGTTTTGGCTGCCCGGCTCGGGTGATCGACGTTGTTGTTACTCATGGCAATGCAATGATTTCTTTCACCGATCATCATTGGGAATGCATGTAATGCAATGTGTGGTGTTTGTTTTGGATTGATGCTTTGAGATCGAGAATGCAAGTTGGATGTGTAGGTAGTGTGGTAAATCCATATAGGAAACATGCGTCTCTTGGCCCCCTGCTGCTAATAGTGACCATTCTACACTACTATATGAAGATGAATTGCAAGATCGTGATGACCGTTTTCGCAGCTGTATAATCCCTATGCAGTCAATTATCACCAGAATGTCGATACCGGTTTCAATGCCCTACTAATAAAGTGACGTCGGCAAGTGCGCTAAGTACTGTATAGGGCTGCAGTAATGACGACATCATGTTGTAAGCGTCAATACAAACAACTTCCAAATGACAATAGCAAACACATGCCTACCTACACATGAAGGTGACTCAATACCTACCTATCGTGATTTCACCAAGATATCTCATACATTAAACACGGCATCCAACTTCGAATTTAGCCGGGCTTCTTTCACCATCCACTCCAGCCAGCAACACCAAAGACATCATCACCAATCATGGATCCCACAGGCCCCTCGCAACCGCCCAAGGCAACATCCTACGAGACGCAAGGCGTGGGCGTCGACTCGAACCCGGCCGAGCTCCGCTCCGCCCACAGCCACCACGCCCAAGGCGGCGCCCGCGTCGACCAGCGCGTGCCGACGAGCCAGTCGGCGGGCGTGCACGAGGCGACGCCGACCAGCGTGGCGCAAGGCATCCGGGGCGCGCCGCCCGGCGAGGAGCAGTACGGCCGGACTGAGGAGCAGGTCGGCCGCCACCGGGAGCTCGACGGCGAGCAGATGCGGGCGCCCGGCGAGGGCGACGTCGCCGACGTGGTGAGCCGGAAGCCCGGCGCCAGCGGTTCGCAGCCCGACCTCGCTAGTGATCTGGATCGGTACGTTTCTTTCCCTGGGGCGCATTTGTGACGTTGATTTTTCAAATACTCACAATCTTTGCAGGAAGAAGGCAGAGCAGGCCGAGGACAGGGAGGCGATCAAGTCGGCTAGGGAGCAGGGCATGGTATCCGGCGACGTCGACCCGCGGGCTGGTGTGCAAACGTAGGAAATGGAGGTTATGGTATGACTTTGGCGTTTTGCAAAATGCTGGAAAAGTGCATGTCTCGTAGGTTGACCGGAATCTGAAAGGACTGGGATAACATTGGGACTGGACAGCGTCCTCTTTTGGAGCTCTTCCAGATAATAGAAGGTCGCCGGATCGTGATAGAAACGATTCCTTCCACAAGCTTCCCACGAATCAGGATATGGTATGCTGCAAGTGAGCTATCGCAAGTCAAGTAAGCGTCACCATATTGTTCATTTTATGAATCATCTCGATTGTTGTGCTTTCATATTACCATACGCAGTAGCTATCTGAGCAGCTCCATATTAATTGTACATAAAGCAAAGTCCAGATCCAAGGTTTGTGTCACCGGCGCTCGCAATCAGACATGGTCGACACCCCAAATCCCAAGTTGAGACTGTTTTGATAACCGTCGCTTACGCAAGGGTTGGGACTTGTTGAACATGGTTCTTGACTAATTTTTGTGACGAACCACTGTGCTCTCGCTGAGCAGCTTGACAGAAAGCTACAAGCGATTATTCCTATGAATTGGGGTCATATACTCTCCACATAGTGCTATGATCGTCGCATCCTGTCAGCAAGTTCGTTGTATCAACATTTTCAAGACTATAATGTATAATACAACATTTCGCAAACGAATATAAACAATCTCAGATGACAGAGTGATTTATGCAAAAGAAGGGCTGATCAGAGGTGCGCGCATGCGTGATATGAGATTGTTAAACTCGAAACTGTGTTACACGAAGGGAGCATGTGCTGTGCTGCTTTGCAAGAGGCGCCCACCAGTGACCACAGAGTGGGGCGCAGCAGCTTTGATGGCCAAGAAATTCGACCCGCCTGCCTAGCTGCGTACTTCTTCTCCATCCACTTGTTGACATTCTCATCGTTCCACTGTCATGTTTTACCATCTCGTCCTCGAATCCGTATTTTCTCCATGAAGTCGCAGGTAGTTCTCTCGCCGCCCGAGATGGCGTGGGCGCCGCAGCTCCTCCCAACACTGGAGATCGCCGGCAACAATGACGTCAGGCCCAAGTCTACTCCTAGATCCATCCATCAACAAACCACTGACTCGCAGATAGACCAGCACACCTACATCTCCCGATTCTCTGTCGGCAGTTCTGGCGGCCTTTATTCCGTCTCTAGCTGCTGCAGTCCTCTATATGCTCTTTTTCATCATACTGCGAAAGCCGTTCCGTAGGATCTACTCGCCTAGAACATACATTGACCTGATCCCCGAAAAGTGAATCTCTCTTGACTGTTTCCCGTGTTGTGTATTGCAAGTATTAACTCTTGGACAGGCATCGGACACCCTCCTCGAGCACTTCTCGCCTGGACTGGATCAGCGCGTTGCTCAAGCTTGATGATAGATTCATCCTCGAGCACTCGTCTCTCGATGGATATCTGTTCCTACGTTTCCTGAGGACCATCATCTTTATATGCTTTGTCGGGTCGTGTATAACATGGCCCATCTTGCTGCCGATTAATGCCACTGGCGGAGGTGGTGCCTCGCAGTTGGACAAGATTGGGGTTGGCAATGTACGCGATGCGTCGAGGCTCTATGCTCATGTCGTCGTGGCATGGCTGGTCTACATTTTCGTCATGTATGTTGTGGCGCGTGAACGTCTATGGCTCATCGGACTGCGACAGGCATGGCAGCTCTCCAAAGCCAACGCTTCTCGACTCTCTTCGCGTACCGTTCTCTATCTCGATCCCCCCAAAGATGCGCCTCTTCACGGGGACCTGACTTTGAACTATGGACAAGAGGCACGCAAGCAGTGGGTCGTTCGCTCCACCGACAAGCTCGATGGTGTTGTCGGGTCGAGAAATTCGAAAGCAGGCAAACTCGAGTCTGCTCAGGTTTCATTTTTGCGCAAGACCAACAAGAAGCGGACCAAGTTGTCCAAGAAGCAGGGGCGTGATGTTGAACTCTCGGAAGAAACAATTGACAAGCTCCGCCCGACTCAGAAACGCTTCTACATTGCAGGCGAAGGGACAGACAAGATATCTCACCTTCGTGAAGAGCTAGAGCAAGCGGCACAGGAAGTCGATGAAAAGAGGGAGAACTTCAGCCAGGACGACAGCCACGGACGCTTCGCCGTGTTTGTCGAATACCAATCTCAGTCAGCAGCTCAACGGGCGTATGGGGCCGCTCCCAAATCCCACCTACCAGTGCCGAAAAATATTGGACTTGATACAAAATTGATCGGTGTGCTGCCAACGGAAATTATCTGGAACAACTTGGCCATGCCTCAGGCAGTTCGCGTCTCTCGAAAGACACTTGGCAATCTGGTCATTGCAGCACTCATTTTCTTCTGGTCCGTGATATCGGCATTTGTCGGAACGATTTCCAATGTCAACTACCTCAGCAGCAAGGTCGAATGGCTTGGCTGGATTCAGGATCTACCTGCACCAGTCTTGGGTGTCTTGACAGGTCTTGTTCCACCCTTGATCACAAGTTTGCTCTCATCCTACGTGCCAATTTTCATGAGATGTAAGTTCGGAGTTGTATAACAAATACAAGATGGGAAAACAAGTGCTGACTGAACTGTAGACGTTGCGAAGAAGTCTGGTGAGCCCACCACGATCACGGCAGAGCTTCAGGTCCAGAACTGGTACTTTATGTTCCAACTCATTCAGGTCTTCTTCGTCACGGCGCTTTCGTCCTCTGCCACGGCATTGATCCCCTCGGTCATCTCTCAACCCCAAGAGATTCCTTTGCTACTTGCTCAGAACCTCCCGAAATCGTCAAAGTTCTACTTGACGTATTTCATTCTGCAAGGCCTTGGCTCTTCAGCCTCCAACATATTGAACCAGTCCGATCTTATCAAATGTGAGATCCCTTGCTCCCTTTCTTTTTTTTTTCTTTTTTTTTTAATTTTGTTTGCTTCATTTCACACGACCACACCAATATCAATGGCTTCATCACACCAAGATTTCACTTTAATTGCTACAGAATACTGATCATCACAATCAGATTATCTTTATGATTGGTTCTGGCATACCACCCCTTCGCAGAAATACCAGCAATACACAAGTCTTAAGAACTTGAGTTTTGGCAAGCTGTATCCCAAGTTCACCGGCATGGTGATCATAGCTCTTGCCTACGCTTGTATTTCACCTTTGGTGATGGGCTTTGCGTCGGCAGGACTGGCCATCTTCTACCTGAGCTATCGCCACAATATCTTTTTTGTGATCCAGCCCAAGTTAGAGACAAAGGGCAGGTGCTACACTCGTTCTCTTTCCCAGATTCTGACTGGCGTGTATGTTGGGGAACTTACTTTGATCGGCCTGATGGGTCTCCGCAAGGCCACTGGCCCTTCGATCTTGATGGCTATCCTCTTCTTCGGTACCGTCATCTATAATCACTTCACCAACAGGTTCTTGAACCCACTAGAGGACCGTCTACCATCGAAATTGATAGGCGAGGGCGAGGGAGAAGAAGATGCATTACTGGCCGCCGAGGAAGGTGAAGAAGTCCTCGAGGAAGCTCACGGCCGCTCCCTCATTCACAACTTGGGCCGTGATGCTAGGGTGCCACACCGTATCCTTGACCCTATTGCACGTTTCTTTGAGCCTCAAATCTACACGTCGCATCGGGTCATGAAGCGATACATGAAAGATATGGATGGTGATCCTCCGACTTACACTGACGAGCAACACGAAAACGCTTACATCCATCCGACCCTTACTTCGAAAACTCCTAAGATTTGGCTACCCTCGGACAAGGCGGGGCTCAGCAAGACGGAAATTGAGGCAAACTCAAAGGCTGGCATTACTACCACGGACGAGGGCGCATGGTTGGATGATAAGAATCACGTTGTGTTTGAGCGTGACGACCTCAGAAGCCTCCCTCTCTGGAAGGAGGCACCAGCATATTGATAATATTGGTATACTATACTTATAGAAGTCCCCGTACATACTACAAAATGTGCTTTGTCCAAGGGTCGCAAATCTACGGCCTGAAAAACAGATATTGAGATCAGATTATTTTTTTCTGCAAAAATGCTATTTCTATAATACCATCTTATTCTATGTATTATCATGAGAACAAAAGGCATATTCTCGCCGACCCAGCCTAGGTACGGAGACCTTTGTAAGGTTTGTAGCTCGGCGTATCTCAAGTATTTCCCGTAACATTACTTCGTGGCTTCCTAGCACAAATCTGTTGATCGTCATAGTCTTGTCCATTATGGTGAGGCAGGCGCAATGTCCGTCCGTGTCGGCCGTCGAGAAAGTACGACTGCACATTCAAGCTACTGCTTGTCGACGCTTGCGACCTTGATGCTTGTTTACTTTCCTTGGGCAATCACAACAACAACTACCAACTTCTTTGGGAATACTCTATCTAGTATTGACCATTCCTCGCATATCTACCTCGACAGTCAGACCCAACTATTAGCCTTCGGCTACCAGATTATCAACTTGCACGCAAAGCATCCTTTTCGGAAATACAAGTCCTTTCTGCATCCCTCAGACACCACAAACAGTCGACTTCCACGAGAACTCGAGCAACGATGGCTCAACCGACGATGGCTCAAACGACGATGGCTCAACCGACGGTGGCTCCAAGAACAATGCCCCGGTTCAATAGTTTCCCCTTGGAGATTCGCAGTCTCATCTGGAGGTGTGCAGCTTCGAGTAGTCCAATGCGTTTGGACCTTTACGAATATACCACTTGGAGTTACACGAACACACGACAAAATGCGATCTATCTTTTGCCCGAGGATCGCAGGAGGCATGTGATTGGCCGCCAACGTGCACGCTTTGCGGTTTATATAGCAAGCAAAGAGGCTCGGCGAGAAGGCCTCAGATGCCTCACGAAAGTTCCCCTCAGCTCGATGCCATTGTATCTCAAATGGAGTGACTGCGAACGGCATCGTATGGGGTTCCCTCCTCACAACCATCCACCCCTGCTAGTGGATTGGAGCGTCGACCTGATATTAGTAGAATTTTGCTACGCCAGCATGCTCAGGGCCGGCCCTCGTCGGCTCGAATATCATGCTCAGGAATTCAGTTGGGGTTCGGTCACCAGGTTCGCGGTGGACGATCGAATCTTTTGCCAACACTGGGGTCTCAACTTGGTCCAGGTCGAAGCCTGGCTTGGACGCTTGAGTGCAGTACGAGAAATTTTCTTTGTTCTCGACAGCTGCGTGTGTAAACAATCTACTTTTCACCACGGCCATCGCACCTGGGCTGGGTGGATCCAGTTTTATGGCCTCGCTTTGGACACTCCTCTCGAGACGGTGAACATTGAGGATGCGTTTGTCGGATTGATAGCTTGGATGAGGGGACCGGTGCGGAGAGGTCTTGCGAGTGCTGCTGTCTTCAGGCAGAAGCTGATAGATCTTGGCAGAGATGGAGTCGAGGTCAAAACTGTTCTGCGACTACCTTGAACTTGACGCATGTCGAGGGTAAATCTGGAAGAGGTCGCATTTATAAGTTCTGTCGTTTGGAAAAGTCAGTCATTGTTCAGAGCGTTAAAGTATCGTTGTTAGCGGGTGTGTATCAATTGATGGACTGGGTTCTATTGAGTCTATCCCGTGGTCATAGCGGTTTAAATTGTTTACCAATACATCAGATTGCGAATGAACATAGATCATTTGCGCACAAGCTGTACAGTGACCTGGATTGTTTTTGTATTTTCGCAGATCCATCTACACATCCATATCTAGCAAATGCGAATTAAACTAACACACAGAATCACATATACATAATTGGGCGAATTGCCGCTGAGCTGATTACCTTAACACCGGAAAACGGCTTCCGCGAAAGCGACAGGTCCGGGATTATTCCACCTCCGAAATTTGCACGACGGCACACAGACTTGCGGAAATCTTTCTTGACTTCTCATTGTCTTACAGTTCAGGAGAATAGTAATAAGTTATTTATTGGTAAATAGAATTAGTTGCAATCGATTACTATTGACAAACAACGCTTTGTGTATATCAGTTATCTTATTATTGGGGGGGGGGGGGGGGGGGGGGGGGCAGCAATGGTTTTCCGGTGCGGGATCGATGAGGGTCGGGAATAAAACAATCATTCGGTGAAAGAATATCTGCAATGAGAAGCGGATTGCACTTGCTTCGAACAGAAAGATGTCCCTGTGACTTCGTACCTGTGGCAGGTCAGCACACCTGGATATATATACGCCATGTCTGGCCCTTTGGTTCCCCCGGCTCTGTCAGGCACCAGAGGATAAGTATATCCCAGCAATACGGGTCCAGACAGGCGAATTATTCTGCTTGGTGGCACAATCATAATTACGACACTAGACTATATTGGTGGGGAAGAGTGTTTGGTATAAGTGTTTTGCTATGCCATGTAGGCTTGATTCAAGGTGTGCTCGAACATTGAGTGGCATGATTGTGGCCACAGAGCAACACGAACAAGATGGGCATATTCGAAAATATTTCTAGCCAAGCTGGAGTAGCGACTCTAGCTATAGCGACTCTGGTAATTATAAGATCCTCCAGGGATGTGACGTACACTGACAGTCCTCAGGGCCTATTCTACACATTATGGAGATGCATTTACAACGTCTACTTTCACCCTCTGGCTCGCTACCCGGGACCATTTCTCGCCAAGGTCTCTCCAATTTACAGCATATGGGGCCTCTTTCGAGGTCGGTGGCCCTTTGACGTTCACCAGCTGCACCTCAAGTACGGACCGATCCTGCGGCTGATGCCCAACGAGCTGGCCTTCACGGACCCCCAGGCCTGGAAAGACATCTACGGGCACCGCCAGGGCCACCCGCAGTTTCACAAGGATCCGATCCACGTCGGATCCGTCCAGGACATCCCCGGCGCCACGACGCTGACCATGGCCGACGACGCCAACCACACGCGGCAGAGGAGGACGCTCTCGCATGCCTTTAGCCAGAAGGCCCTGCTCGAGCAGGAGAGCATCATCAGGGGGTACGTCGACCTGCTCGTGGCCAAGCTCACGCCGTTTGCCAACAGCGGGCAGCCAGTCAATATGTGCGACTGGTTTAGTAAGACGGGCTTTCCTTCCCTAAGATCTTTCCGATTACATGAGAGCTGACGTGTGCATAGACTTTACGACCTTTGACATCATCGGTGACATGGCATTCGGCCGGCCGTTCGGGTGCCTGCGGGAGGGCGTCTTCCACTCCTGGGTCTCACTCATCACGCAGACCATCAAGGCCGGCGCCTTTGAGCAGGCCACGCGGCGCATGTTCCAGATCAATAGCTGGCCGCAGAGAATGCTGGTCAAATTGATCCCCAGCACCCTTCGCGAGAAGAGGTATCGCCACCTCGAGCTGAGCCGAGAAAAATGTTTGCAGTATGTGTCTATGCGTGATGTGTCTTTACTTTCCCGAGTCTGACCAGGTATAGACGTATCGAGGAGGGAGTGACTCGCGAGCACAATGACTTTTTGTACTATATCCTTCGACAGAACGAGAAGGGCGGTGTCAGCCAAAACGAGATCATTCTCAATAGCGCGCTGTTCATGTAAGTCGATGCATCACATCCGGGCCTGCCTGCTATGGCAGATACAGGCCCGAATCAATTATCAGGAATAGCCATGCTGACCCTGTCCGAAGCGTCGCCGGATCCGAGACCACGGCCTCTCTCCTGTCCGGGCTCCTCATGCACCTCCTCAAGACGCCGCACGCATACGCCCGACTAACAACAGAAATCCGGTCCAACTTCGCCGACGCCGCGTCCATGTCGTTCCTGGCGCTGCAGGAGCTGCCCTACATGAACGCGTGCATCGACGAGGCGCTGCGCATCTTCCCGCCGATCCCGACGGGCCTGACGCGCACGGTGCCCGCGGGCGGCGACACCGTGGCGGGCGAGTTCATCGCCGGCGGCACCACGGTCTCGGTCTACTCGTGGGCGGCGACGCACTCGCCGGGCAACTTTTCCCGGCCCGACGAGTTTGTGCCGGAGCGCTGGCTGCCGGACGAGGACGGCGAAGGCAAGTACGCCGAGGACAATAAGGAGGCCAGTCAGGCGTTTAGTCTCGGCCCTCGGGGCTGCATCGGCAAGCACCTGAGCTACCTGGAGCTGCGGCTCATCCTGGGCAATTTGCTGTGGCACTTTGACCTGGAGAGGTCGGATCTGGACGGCCCCGGCGCCTATGATGTTTGGGATGTCGCAGGGGATCTGCGGCATGTCAAGGCCTTTAACACATGGAATAAGCCGCCGCTCATGTGTCGACTCTCGCCGGTTCGACGATAGGCTCAGGGGGATCGATGCGATGCTATGCTTTGTGTTTGGTGTATAGTAGAGTCTCGATAGGAATCATCCGCATCATGTACAGGGATGATGGAACTTTTGATCATATATGATCTTGATGGACCCACGAAGGTACCTTTCTGTGGGGTCTCCATGGAGTTCCGTCAGCAAATCCACCTTCGATGTATCAATCTGTTCCAAGGAAGTTGTCATCGGCTCTCTTACATGTCATGCGAGGTTTGATAGGGCTGGAGGTAATACCTTAGTCAGTCCCTGACTGTAGATCGTGGCTGCGTCACTATCCAGGTCCGGCCGTGGTCGAGCGAGGCGATCGTAAGACCTAATATATAAAGTTTCCAGTTCGCAATCGCACCGCATGCTCGGTATCGTTTAGAAGCAGTCTAGTGTACGAGCGATCCCCTTGGGGGCCTAAAAGGGTTCCATATGGGACTGGGCAAGCTCAGCCTCTGATCTGTGTTCACCACTCCACAGACTAGCATTGGCTCTAAATGCGTAGGTACTGTGCCGCTTATGAGCTGCCCACAGCCACCACCACTGACAACGTGGATCTCGATAAGTGGTGCCGTTCATGTATAAGGACTGGAGGAGGGATGATGATGGCCTTGGCAGTATATAATCCGTGGCACTTCCTAATGGCCATCCTGTAAATCCATTCTCCAAGTTTTCATTCCTAAATCATCTTGAAATACCACAATGTTGAACCGCCGCGGTCCCATCTCCAGGCTGGTCGGAGGAGCAATCGGCTTGACCAAAGAGTACCAAGCCGACAGAAAGGAAAAGAAAGCAGCCGAGGCAGCCTCAGCGCAGTCCGAAGATAGCAATTCTGCTCAACCGGAACAAAAAAATCCGACAGACTCAGAAGATGATGATGGCTCCTCGAGCGACGACGAATGGGTCCGCGACCTCGACGAGGTCAATGAGTACGAGGCCCACGGAGATAACCCGCAGCAAGGCGACGACCCTAGCCAGATAGACGTGGATCGTATACTGAGCGAGTTCATCGCCCGCCACCCGGCTCCAATCGAGCATCCCCAGAGTGGCCTTCCTATGCCCGTCATCTTGCCTCAGAGGAGACCTGAGTCCCGCAACCGGGGTTTCGTCAGAGCGTACGCCCCCGTGCTGGAGGACTGTGGCATTGACCAATCCTCCTGGTTTGAGTTTATTGACGGTTTTGAGAAGAGTATCAAGGCCAACCCTTGGTAAGTGCTAAGACCTAATACTGTCTATCTGCAGGATATAAACTTATACAAACCAGGTTCCATGTAGCGAACGGTGCAGTCTGGGTAGCAGGCCACGTCGAGCAAGCAGTCATGGGCGTCAATCCTCTGGTAGGCTTCATTACCATGGCCATACACGTGAGCATAGAAGCTTCTCGCCGGGCATACGGTACGTCTTTCATCCAAGCGATCCCCAAGACCGTGTATTTGTACTGACCATGGTCCCACCAGTCCAATACGAACAAAACAAATATCTCGACACCATGAACGAGAAGTTCTTCAAGCCGCGCGGCCTGTACTGCCTGGTCATGACGTACAAGCCGTCGTTGGACGACATCATCGAGGAGGTCGACATTGAACACAACACCACCAAGGCCATCGGCACGCGCGAGGGCCAGAACCGGTGGAAGCGCACCTTTTCCACGTCGGCCACGACGGCGACGCACGACGCCGACATCCCCGAGTGCGCCCCGCTCGTCTTCCCGCAGCTGGACAACCTGGACGAGAAGAAGAAGGAGAGCTCCATCAAGCAGTTTGGCAACTTCATGTCGGACTACTACGACCGCCAGGCCGCGGCCAAGTTCGAGGCCCAGCACCCGGAGTCCAAGATACCCACGGCGCCGCGCAAGGAGTTCGCCTCCGCGTACAGCGACCCGAACTCGGCAGCGGGTAGCGGGGGCCTCATATCCATCGCGACTGGTGGCAAGTACAACCCGGTCGGTCCATTGGGC
The DNA here is from genome assembly GCA_022432395.1 of Pestalotiopsis sp. NC0098. Classification (NCBI taxonomy): domain Eukaryota; kingdom Fungi; phylum Ascomycota; class Sordariomycetes; order Amphisphaeriales; family Sporocadaceae; genus Pestalotiopsis; species Pestalotiopsis sp. NC0098. The sequence goes on along the minus strand of JAJKLJ010000003.1, from coordinate 4,563,518 downwards.
AGGAGACGGAACAGACGCCGTGAGCGGCGCGGCGAGGCCGTCGTCGATCGAGAGACAAGGCTCCAAACTCGGAGACGACGAAGGGACAATCGGCCACTTCGCCGTATGATCAAGCAGAACGCTCTTTATCTGATGGTAGTGAATCTGCCAAGCCAGGAGGAGATGGATAGAGTACTGGCGCAGGTCAAGGCAAGCCAGCGTTCATAAACATATCGTAAAACCCTTATCGCCTAGATATTATGGGCTGTGCGTTATATATACCGTCGACCAAAGAAATAAATATTTACCAAGGAAAAAAAAATTGCAAAACAGTTCAGGCGCGCATCCAACCCGGGGGCTACGGGGGTCGAACACTGCACCTTAGTCTGCTTGCTGCCGGGGCAGAGTTGAACACGCTCACCGGTTTTTGGAACCTCGCGCTCTAACCAACTCTGATATGGGGTGCCTGCCCTCTTCCCCCGACTGCGGTGATGGAAAACGGGCTTGTGCAGAATCAAGTAGTCTCTGTGACTGCCTGAAACTGTTGGAAGAAGATTCCTTTGTTTGCGGGTGATGGGCAGCAGGGCGATTGGGTACGAGTGGTTGGTTGGCGAGCAAGTAACTTGTATACCATTCAATCCTACTTTTAACAGTATGACATTGATGTTGGTCCGCGCCGTAGCCACCGGATCTGGCCAGTCTTGGGATCCATAACGCATGCAAAGTGCGTACAATCTGCCATCGTTGTCCCTGAGCTGACCCATCTCTTTAATGTAGACTCTGTCACGGGATGAGGCACCAGGTCTCCTACCTTTCCAGACGCATCTCTCGCCGTTGCGTGGGTCTGGTTTCGATGTAAATGCCTGAGCCACTTTCTCTCGAAACATTCCATGCGATTTGTGGACTCTTCAAGCCACTCTTCATGCCCAAGAAATGAGGCCTTAGCATATTCATCGGGATGCTTCTCGACATCATGGTCGACGTCGTGATTTGTATGCACAATAAAATCCTTGGAGGACCGAGTTTTTCCAGTGTTCAAGTCCTTCTCGATGACGGCGACCTCGTCCCCGTCGCAGAGCACAATGTAACATGGCGGCGCACGGAGCGAACTGAATTTTTGTGCCCGCTCTTTCAGATCAAGCACAGGCGTGGAGCCGGTGACATCTGGTCGAGAATCCAAAATTGTTGACCGCAAGATAGATCCAATCGATCTGCGTCGGCCGAGAAGAACCATGAGTTGATGATGTCTCAAGGCCCGAGTCGAGCACGAATGATTTGGTCTAAAGTTTAACGAAAGTGATAGATCTTCGCTTTGCGAGTATCACGTGTCAGAATACTTCCTGGCCGAGTAGAGCAAGAAGATGGGAGCACCTACCGGATTGCAGTCAGAGTGCCAACAAACCCGGCGTACGTGATGGACCGGGCGAGGACCTTGGAGCCAGTGTTTCGCGAGTCGACATATTCCAGCACAACCAAGAGATCCCGCAAGCCGTCCATGCCCCAGTCCAAGGTCCGGAAGTGCATGAGCCGGGGCTCATCCGACACACGGGTTGCCGTCTTACGAGCCGTGGGCTTGACGAGGACGGCCCCGGAGGTACAGCCCAAAAGGCAGTCGAGGAGGTTGTTCAGCGTGACGAGCAGGTACAAGTCCACCCCCGTGGCCGAGGCGATACCCTTGATCTCCTTCATCTCCTCGGCATTGTAGACGCGCCGGACTAACAGACTTGCGACCATGGTGAATACGCGGCGTAGAAACGCAAAGGGGACGACACAGCTCATGATCTCGTCGAATAGGCCTATCAGGGAACGCATCCGGGGTCCAAAATCTCTGGATATCTCGTCGTATCGTGTCTCGGGAGGCCGAGCGAGGTCGATCTGATATGTCGGAATGGGATCGCTTGGAGACGTCTCGGCCATTATGCGTATCGACGGGCTCGCCATGATCACAGAGAAGAAGTATACCCGAGAAGATATCCTTTACTGGAGAAGTGCAATAGAAATAATGAAGGGAGTATCAGAAGGATAACAAGGTTGTGGAATGTACGTCGTCGGTTCCGTAGTGGGTCATACAGAAGGCAGCAGCACATCACTTGGTTGTACTTGTGCCTTCCGTTGCACGACTTTAAAATTGACCTGGGTCGCGATGACTGATGAAGCCGATGCCGTATATACCACATAAAGCAGGTACGTCGGGTCAGTACCTAGGCAAGGCTCTACGACAAGCCGAGAGACAGACTGGACATATTCATGGCACTCAGCTCAGCTTGGGAGAAGCCGCGCAAGCACAAGAATGTGTATGCCCAAGACTGAGTGAGCACCGATGCTGCGATGTTGTCGTTCTGGTCATCATTCTCGAGTGACGAAAGCCCTGAGGATGAAGTCGAGAATGCGCTAAAAGTTGGAGCAATTTAGGCAGCCGCATCCTCCTTACAGCGTGTTTGTCCCGCTAGATCTGGCATTAGGCAGATCTCTCAGAACTTAGAAGTATATCCAGTGGAGATTCTATTGAATCCATTATATATTCCCGAATCTTGAGCCTTGTCTTGTGAATTAGAGTTGTACCATCAATATTCTGATATTTCTGCCTGAATGGATCTCGAGTCTCATTTGTGCAGTTCAGGATTGCTTCACGTTGTTTGATGGTATGAGCAACAGTGTCTGTTCAGAACTGTCACAGCTAATGAGCCTGAACATTCTCAAGACAGGCTATCGATTGGGTCCCAATGAGCTCTCGGTGCCCTCAAGATAGGCTCACTAGGTAATCTTGATTGTTTGTCTTCTTCTTTTTGTTTTTCCTCACCGCGGGAAATGAATGAATATACAGACGATATAAGAAAGGCAAATGACAAGTAAGTATTGGTGCATTTCTTTTCTACGTCGCGAATCTCTAGAAATATCAGGGTAAATGAGTCAAGTACTCTGTAGAGATTCGCAGGACAGTGAAGATAGAATAGCAGGCGTCACTTGTGAGCGAAAGCGAAAGCGAGTAACCTCAGACGAAAGATGAACTGTGAATGCCTCAATTGACGAAGAGACACCCGTTGTGCGATTGGAATGTGCTCTTGCTCGCAAAGGTACCTCTGCATTTGGTGAGATACCACTGCGACCCGAAATATCAGCTCTGCTTGTTGGTGCTGATGAATAGGTACCATGGCCACCAACATCTTCGCAGACGTTGATGTTTGCTCTTTCTGCTGAGAGAACGAGTGGCGCGCCGAGAATAGAGGGGTCACGCCCGACCTAACAGAGATGCGGGCTTGTCTGACCATCAGGATTGAGCCCTTTCACTCACATCATCTCTCGAGGTCGAGGCAAAAAATCTGCGCGAGGCGAAATCTTGAGAATTTTTTCTCGAGAAACACCAAAAACCATTACTTTCAATATTGTCAACAACTTACCCAATACTATTTGACTACGGCGTATCCATATTAGCGTTCCGGATATGTCGCAAACCCGTCGCACCAAGGTGGTGGTCGACACCGATATCGGTACGGATCCAGACGACGGCCTCGCGCTCGCCTATCTGGCTCTGCATCCAGATTGCGATCTCCTTGGTGTGGCCGTCGTTACCGGCGACGTCGAGAAGCGCGCTGCGATCGCCGACCTCTTGCTGCGCGTGTGCGGACGGTCCGATGTCCCGATCCACCTCGGTCGTCGAGAGCCTCTCCTCAAAGGTGTCGGTCAGCCCCTCGTCCAGCAGCATGAATTTGTCCGGCCGCAGCTATTGCAAGCCCCTCAGGTCGAAAGGCCCGAGAACACGGCCGTCGACTTTCTGCGCAGGACCATTCGCGACAATGCTGGCGAGGTGGTACTCCTCACCATTGGGCCGCTGAGCAACGTGGGCACCCTCTTTGCGCTCGACCCCGAGCTGCCGCCGCTGTGCAGAGACATTGTCACCATGGGCGGCAAGTATTTCGGGCCCGAGAAACACCAAAAGGAATGGAACATGCTCGTCGACGAGACCGCCGCCGGCATGGTGCTAAAGACCCCGCGTCCCAGGCACCGGTTCGTCGGCCTCGACGTCACCCGGCCGTGCACCCTCCAGGCGGAAGACGTCGAGAGGCGACTCATGACCGATCTGGGGGAGCTGGGCGCACTGATCAAGAGGACGGGCGACTGGTGGCTCAAGAAGAAGGGTCGCTTTACCTTTCACGATCCATTAGCCGCCGTCGTCATCTTTCACCCGGACATTTGCGAATGGAAAACAGGCAGGGTTGTCTTAGACCCAAACAATGGAGCGACGAGCTTTATTGAGGGCGATGGCGACGATACCGTGGCCGAGAAAGTAGACCCTGACGTCTTCTTCTCACGCTATTTTGCAGTTATCAGCAACGCTGATCAACGAACGAATTGACTTTCAATGCTTCCATAGTCGGCCGCGATCATCGCTACACGCTACGGAATACCAGCTACCCGTTAGCGAATGGAACAAGAACCCGCACAGATTGAGTCAGATCAATAAGTTTATTGGGTTGCCGTGGGCAGTTGGGCAGATCCCTCTGCTAGTTATTCTCGGAGTATACAGAAACGGAAAGATATAGTGCTGGTTTCAGGGCCCTAGTGCTGCTGGGTAAGCACTTCTCGGTAGCTTGCTTCCCAGGGCTTCCCAAGGCTTTTCCAGCTTTTCCCAAGCCCAACCTTGAGTCCTTGACAAATGCTTTGCATACTCCTATTGGCAACAGAATCCCAATCGGGATTCGGGATGCGCCTCGACTACTGCGAGTACGCTATCGCCTATGAACGAGCGGATCCTTGCTGCATAGGGGAAACTGATCCGACCTGGTTTTATTCGACTCGTGTTTGCTAGGAGCTGACTCGGCCATCGTATGGACGAATCAATCCATCATTTCGCATGGAAATCGCTACTGGTGGTTACAATCAAATGCAAACAGCATGTCTCACCACTAGTACAGAGTATATTATGTATCATGCCCGGCAGTCGCCAACTTTGGTGAATGCTCGTTGGCCGTCTGCCGTGCTGCCGGACAATATGTAATGTTGTACAGAAGAGTAAATGGGGTAGTATTGGCAGTATTTTCAGCTGTCCATATGACCGCCTTCAAGTGCCGGCATCGAGAACCTTGCAGAAAACCGGTGAAGCGCGCTGGCGCCATTGCGTGCATCACATCATACGTTCCATAGTGGAAGTAGAGTCTAGACAGAAGAGCAAACAAATCTCTGCTCGTGCGCATGCTCTTTCTCTCTCGCATAGCAAATGGCAAGCAAATCCGAGCTCCGTTGCCGCGCCAAACGTCGTCCACTCTCAAATGTCGCCACATGTGGAAGCTTTGCACGTCCTGTTCTCCTCATGACCTGCGACTCCGAGGTCCACGTCTTGCCCATCTGTGCTTCATGCGCTGTAGGCGCGGCTGCCACTGATCCAACCATTGATTTTTCGGTGGACAGCCGACTATACAGATTACAAAAATACTGGAACCTATTGTTTCTGCATCTGCAAGCATATCACTGTGCGTTGAGAAAGGGCCGACGGATAGGTGCTACGACGGTCGAATAAATCCCCATCCCAGGGCATGTCTAGATTGAGCACAGATGTGTCCAGGGCAAGCAAGGTCAGCTTCAGCTGCGTAAGTGCCAGTGCGTGGTCCATTCCAATCAACAATCCCATAAGCGCGAAAGAGGGAATCCGAAGGGGGGCGCCTTGCGGTATTAATACAGAAAGTTGTTTAAAAGCCGAGTAGCGACGATTTCTTGTTGTTAGTGGTCACATCTCCGTAGAATGTGGGTAACAAGCTTACGAACGATGTCCGCCCCGTCTCGAGCCACCCCGTACTCGCGTACCCACTCGACGCAGGAAAGGGAAAGAAAAGAACGAATCCCCAAGGGCCCCCAAGTCCAGCCATTCCCATTCCCCCCTTCGCAGGCGGCCGGCCGTAGCCAGTCAGCCAACAATCAGGATTCGTTGAGACCTTCCAAAGTTGGGGGTCCTTGTATCTGTTGCCAAATGCCAACTCCAGATGTCCCACAATCACAATCTCGTGAGATTTCCCCCAAGATTGCATAGAAACCCTGCATATGGCTGACATTAGCGGCAGAGAGGAGCCTCATGTCTTGGCAGCTGTGTGGCATCTTTCTGGAATTCTGGGCACTGGCAAACTGGTAGAAACACGTTGTGCGAACCGTTTTAACGGGCGGTCGATCTGCGCAACACTGGAGCGCTGTGCGTCTGTGACAAGTCTTGGTAAAAGCTTGGGAAAGCTTGTCTGGCCCCGACTGTGCAGTGTGCCCACGCAAGTTATGGGACGGAGGAGGACCCAGCAGCCAGAAACAGCAGGCCGCAAATGCAGTGTGCAGTGGGCAGCGTAGCACGTAGTACGGAGAGAAAAACAGTCCTCGGCGCGCCTGAGACCGTTGGATCTGGCACTTGGCATCTGTGCGCCCGGGCTGTCTGGTGCGTGACGTACTTTCAATGACACGTTCAAATGAGTACGAAGTGGATGTATCTGGGACCATCTGCCAGCCGACCTCGCCTCTGCCAGGAGTCAGAATTTTGTCCACGATAGACTAGAGTCCAAGGCCGTGACACCGCTTGCTCGCTAGCCGCGGTCGCTGCGGAGAGAGCGGAGCCCGGGTCCATAGAAATAGGGGAGCCGCCGAAAAAGCACCGGAATCTTGCATCCCTGGGTCGACTAGCGAGACTAATCAGCCGTGCCTGATTTGAGCGCGCGAATGCGCCTGGCTGCGCTGCTGAGATGCCTGAGATGCTGGGTCGCGCCGAGTCTGGGGGAACAAGGTAATGAGACCAGTTAGTCGGCCACCGTCCCATAGATGGCTTCCTTTATACCCACTCTTCAGGACCGGGTTCTCCGTTGGAACGTTATCCCCACGATGACTTGACCGACCTGACATCAGCGCGGGGTCCTCCGAATACGCTTTCTAGTGGTCATTGTTTGTACCATGTATCCTCCCAGGGCAGGGCTGCCAGATGCCATGTGTGTAATGGGAGTTCTTGGTGGTGTGGAAATTCGGCATGATGTGGTCGAAAAAGGAAGAAGAGGGGCGCTCGTGTGAGCTTTAGAGTCGTATATAAGGGTCTCCCGCCTGTTGCGACCTGCCCTCCGTGTGTTGAGTAGCCCACGTTAACTCGCCTATTTTCGAATCTCTCTCCCTCCCGAATATTCGAAAAAATGGTCGGCACACCATTCGGCGTCACAGGCAAGGCCTTGGCCCGGCTCCAGCTCGCGCTTATCGTCGCGCCATCCTTTATCCTGTTCGGTTACAACCAGGCCGGCATTGGTGGTCTTTTGACTGAGGAGGATTGGGTCAAGACGTTTCCCGAGATCGATACGGTCAACTACACTGGTGCTACCAAGAGCAAGCACAGTACCATTCAGGGAGTCGTCGTTGCCGTCTTCGTCATTGGCGCTCTTTTCGGTGCTCTCAGTGCTGGTTGGTCCGGAAATGCATTCGGTCGCCGCAATGTCGTTTTTGCTGGTAAGACTTTTTTGTAGAACGATGACGAAATTTTTCGGGTTTCTAACATTAATATTGTCAGGTGGTATCTTTACCTTGATCGGTTCCGTTCTCGAGGCCTCATCGTTCAGCCTGGCTCAATTCATCGTCGGTCGTATTATACTGGGAGCCGGTGTTGGTCAACTTTCATCAATCGTTCCCGTCTGGCTTTCCGAAACTTCCAGCGCCGTGAACCGAGGCAGGCAGGTGGTCTTGACAGGTCTCTTCATCTGCCTTGGATACGTCCTGGAGTCGTGGATCAACCTGGGATTCTTTGAGTTCAAGACTGGACCCAGGACCTGGCGCCCCCCGATCGCCATCTCCATTTTCTTCTCTCTGGTCCTCATTGCATCGATTTACTTCTTCCCCGAGTCTCCCAGATGGCTTGTGATGAAGAACCGCAGCGAGCAGGCCCGCTCTGTCGTCGCCGCGCTCCGCGGTCTCCCCGAGGATGCTCCCGAGGTCCAGATCGAAGTTGCCGGTATTGAGTTCTCACTCGAGGAGACTGCCGGCACCGCCGTAAAGCTCACAGACATGCTGAAGATGGGCGAGGACAAGCTGCTCTACCGCTTCTTGCTTTGTATCCTCCTTCAGTTCTACCAACAAATGTCGGGTAGCAACCTCGTCAGCGTCTACGCACCTATCCTGTTCCAGTCCAACCTTGGACTTCCCGCTGAGACCGCCAAGGCGCTTGCAGGTTAGTGCACCCAAGCCCACGTTCCTCTTACATGACCCCAGACTGACATATATGTTATAGGCGGAGCCCTCACATGGAAGTTCTTGTCGTCCTTCCTTGCATTCTTCTGTATTGATAGGTATGATTTCCGCCATGTCTGATGCTGTAGAATTTGTTGCTTACTCATAAACGCAGGTTTGGCCGCCGTGCCGTGTTCATCATCTCCGGAGTCGGCATGTCTTGCTGCATGATCGCCCTCGCCATCTCGACTTCGTTTCCTACGACAAATAAGAGCGCACAAATCGCTGCCGGGTGCTTTATCTATCTTTATAATTCATTTGTGCCCATCGGCTTCCTTGGCGGTCAGTCTGATCCTTTCCTCGTGATGTTTTTTGGAGTGTGGCTGCGATACTGTTTTGTCTACTATCCATATAAAGGCATTAAACAACTCACGTCGCTCCTGCTATCCATTTTGGGACACTTACGTCTCCACATTGCTCTGCCAAGACCCAAAAATGAGAAATAACTGACACCATTTGTTCAATAGCCAACTTCCTGTACTGCACCGAGATCGCCCCCATCAGACTCAGAATGGCCATGTCGTCCATTTCGACTGCAAACCACTGGCTCTGGAACTTTGTAGTCGCTTTAGCTACACCTGTAGCATTAAACACGATCGGTTGGCAGTACTACATTGTATTCGCTGTCATTGCTGCTTGCATTCCGGTCTCGGTCATTTTCTTTTATCCCGAAACCAAAGGTGAGTGATTTCTCCTTTCCTGACACCCTCCTATGTTGCTCTCGAGCGACCCAAAATGAGAAACCACTGACACTTGTTGAATAGGACGCGGTTTAGAAGAAATCGACATGATATTCAAGACTTCGCCGGGCGTATTCAGCACTGTCCGACATGCAAAGAACCAGCCCCCGGCGATGCCGCAGGAATATCTCGAGAAGGTAAACGAGAAACAGATCGAGAACAAAGATTGAAGCAAAGAATGAGCGAAGAGCGAATTGTTTTGGATAATGAATTAATGATACGCGGTGGACTATACGGTGTACAGAGTACTATACGGCATGTGTGGGGACCCACTTCTTCGGGTGCTCCCACTTCCCGCGCGCTAATGCACGCACGGGTAGCCTTGATGGGCCCGACCATCCAATCAATCATTGGGTGGCTTGAATACATCTATGTTACTGCATACAACATGATCCATCATCTCCCATGCTGTGCTCAAGTAGGTACGAGCTTGATGAATATACATTTGGGACTGGATACATCCAGCTCCAGGATAAGCGTTGAACGAACTTTTGCACCACGAATAACTCCAAGCACCATATGCCGAGTGACCTGCGCATGCCTTCGCCTCTACTCGCGAACCCGACATGTTATGCCACGAGCATTGCCACAGGAGGCACCAAGCATCCGAAATTTGAATAGGCCCCAATCCTGCCATCTCACGTCCTGTCTGGAAGAGTAGGAATAAGTACAGCATTGTCATTCGTCGTGGACATGCGAAGGGGGAGAAGCCGGAGTTATGTCGCATTTCCCGGGACTTGGTGCGCAGAATGTTGCTTACCTCGGTGTTTATTGCTTTGCACTGAGCTGCTCCAGTGTCCGCATTGAACCTTTACAATATAAAAAAAAATTCGGGCCTGAGGGAGGATTGCGCGCTCTGGTACCTCGCCTGGAAGTCTCATCGGACGGCGCCAGCGCCCAAGCACTGATCGCAGGAGCCACATCATAGGTCTCAGTGCTGCACCATCGATGATTCCTGCACGACTGGGTCAAAGTCACTTACATCGGGCACAAGGGCCCCCGAATGAATCTGAAGTAGCAAGATCGGATAAAAATTTTCGTGCCTAAAAGATTATCTTTGCGAAAATAAAAATTTCTCTCGACAACTTCAGATGATTGACTTGTAGAAATAGTATAAAATTTTTGAAAATTATTATTTCAAAAATCCATCTGATTATCAATTTTCTTTTTTCCCACAAATAGTAGAATCCAGTCTATACGCATATTTTCGTAAGCATAACATACTATAAGCCTGATCCGACAAGATTAATTTGGCACACTTTGGTTTGACCACGAATGGACGCAGCACGCTTTCGCTTTGGTCTCAGATTTGCGCATCTCTGGGACACCAATATCAGCAAAGGGAACAATTCTATCCGACTCCTCCGATTCCATGCTCGGCCAAGCATGAGTAACATCGGACCTGGTGGACTCTGGTGTCACCGGGACATTGACGGACGGTCTCTGGCTACGACCGCTGCGCTGTGGTGGAGCAATATACAGCTGTTCCTGAACGAAGCATGTTGGTCATCCCAAATACCACTCAAATAGCATCAACGACGACCGTCTTGGAGATTCCATGAGACATAGAGCACGTCGCTGATCATCGTACTTCCTCATCTTTTCTATTATATCGGCTCGTGGGACCTTTCGCTTCACAAATTAGAGCTCTCGCTTGCCCTGGTAGGATATCTCTTATAGAGTCGCTTGATGCTCGCCCATGGTCGAATTTTTGAGAACGCTGCCTAAACATTGCCAATCTTCTCGAAAATCTCCCGCGATTCTTCACCGTATCTTGAGTCAGCATCGTGGGCGTCGATGGTCAGGTGTTCAGGGTCCCAGCCTCCGTCTTCTGGTAGGCGTCCTTCGTCGACGGTGATGCATATTCTGCAGATTTGGTCGCTGGCTATGCCGGGGCGGTTCCTTGCTGAGCTTCGGGCGACTTGTCCTTCGAGATTGGCTGCCATTCCTCTCTACCCAGCCTGCCAAATATAACGGCCACCGAGACGTTTGAGTGGCTAAGTATTCAGCTCTCGTAGTGCTTGTTCTGCTGGGATCCGATAACCCCAGGCTTTATCGTGGCATGGTCATGATTCCTTGAGATTCGTGGTCGCGGATCCCTTGACATTTCGCAAAGAGACGTGGTCGTTGGCTCTCGTGAGCTCGATATCAACTCATAGGTTTGTGTTCGAGTCTCTGATACCTAGATGAGCTCTGATATTTCGTCATTGTTGTTTGTGGTCTCCGGAGAGAACGTGGTCAGTGGAAACCTTCTCGAGCGTCAGAGCCCCGATCCACCAGCTTCAGGACTGCATTTATCAGAGTCAACCTCTAGAGTCACCCTTTCCTTTCAAGACCATATCCAAGATATTTCCACCGTTGTCGTTAGACGAATACATCAGACGCTGCAGTCATACGCATCATCTCTTACACAGCGAGCGATACTCTGGAGAGTGCGGAGGTCCAGTGGCTCCTTTTCTTGATGCACTAGCGTCGATAAATCCCTTTTCATAGGACCAATACTTTGGCATACGAATGAATCAACATTTCATCTGCCGCTCTTTGAGGAATCAGTACGGTCTTTTTTGAGGCTTGCCTCTCTCCAAGAGGTTTCGGTTCCGGCGTAGTGCACAAGGCTACGTAATACGACAAATGATACATACCTAGAGACCCATTTGGCTCTGTCGAAATCGAAACAAAGCCGCAGCTTTACAGCGACCGCCGAGCCCTGTTGCCAGAGCTTTGCTACTACCTCTATCAATACTTTTTTTTCGAATTGGACCGTTGATCAATAAATCTGGTACCCAGCATCCAAGGTTCCCTATATTTTTTCATAGATCCGGGCCGCCTTGATCACTTCCCTACGGGTGACTCCAATCCAGATTCGCGCTCACGCTGCTCGCGACGTCCTCCCCATCGGTCACACTCCCACACAGGCCCGCCTTCAATCTGTCATACACGCCGCACTCTTCTAAAGCTGGACCGACGATAACAAGCACGGGAAGACTTCCCTTTGACGAAGTTGCAGCGCAAGATGTGGTACATATTTATTCCAGCCGGATTCTTTTGTGAGCGCTGTAGCTGAGCTGACAAACTGTAGCCAAGAGTGCAACTTGTTCAACAACCACAAGCTTCTACCCTCTCAAGCAGAAAGCCGAAAGCCCGAAGAAGAATCGATCGTGTGAAGAGAAACAGTTTTGGGTCCGAAGAAATGCTATTGTCCCAACAAGCCGAAGCTCAAGACCATTCGAGAATCTACCAACATGTCATGGGCATCCTGCTTGCAAACATCGTGGTGGTGGCCCACATGGCCAGGAAACTGGAATCGTCAAGGTATCGACGATGTGTCGATCATTTTCGAAGGCATATTTGTACAATCCTATGGTCAATAGCCACCGCGCGCTCGTCATTCCCGACGTGCGATCTACTATTTTGCCGGGTTCAGTCAACGACAATCTTTGACCGCCAACGACGGAGCACTTTTCGTCTAGCAGTGGCCAGCAAGGAACAAATAGTCGACGGATATCAGGGGCCACGTTCACGGGAATTTCACCGGCGAATGCTAGCTGGGCCTCGGCCCTGCGGTATGCCTACACACGAGGAAATGCTTACACCATTATATCAGCGGATTCGGATCTCGCCTGCAGTTGAAGAGCGACCACGTGCAGAAGACTACGATGGTACAGAGCACATGGTACCTCAGTTTCCAAGGACCTGGTGGAAGATACCATAAATGGGATTGACAGGATTGTCGGTATCGACCTGCTCCTGGATCATACCTCTCAGGTTCTGTTCGCGTCATTGTCTTTTCTCCGACATATCTATGGAAGCCATTAACACGACATAAAAAATCAGACTAGGATCAGTAACCCTACAAATCTGACATACACATTCCAATTTTCGTCTGCTAGAGACCTCGGGAATCCTCTGTTAGAATGTGTGGCCAGGACTGAGAGCTGTATGGTTTTTCTCTTTGCCACATGCACCCTTATTTTGATCTGATTGCAGTGTGTGAAAGTCTACATGGTACGCCTGGGATTTCAGACAAGGAGGTCAGAGCACATATATCAAAATACAACATAAGGTATCTGTGGCAGTACCAATTTTTGATGAGGTCGGTTGTTTCATGATTTCCTAGTCGAATAATCAGCATGTGCGTTGGGCAAAGCCATAGTCGAATAATCAACCTGTCCGTTGGGCAATGTGTACATAGTGGAATAATCAACTATGGCTACCTACCTATGTAAAGAAATTCTGCTCCCGCGTCCCACGTTCCTCTCTTCTTTTCCTTTTTTCTTTCGGCGCACCCAGATTTTTCACTTTTTTCTCGCCTGGTGAGTTCTCTTTTTTTTTTATCACGATCTTCTGCACAGGATTTCGACGGAAGACAATAATCACATTTACCCTTGCCTGTTATTCAGCTACACTGTTTCACCATTGCTGTCTGTGTCTTTTGCACTCGGCTTGCGTTTTGACGCGCCTCCTCCGCCAATTCCTATTCCATCGGACCTTGGACGCGTTCTATGCAACGTTCAAGACGAGCATCTTATCAGAATCCCACTGATCCCATTTATCCTCGTTCAGTCCTCTTCAGTCCTGTGGCATCCATTCCTGTCCATTCGGCATCCTGTTCAGTCCTGCCCATTCCTGCATTCACACATATATTTTGCCTCGTCAAGGACGTGTGGCTTCTTGTCTTTCCTGTCACTAGGCACATCAAGGGACCACTGAAGACAAAAAGATCTGTCTGGTTCCTAGTCAATGTCTTTCCACCCCGTCCAATGCCATCCAGTGCCGTTTTTAGTTGCACGTTTGGCCCGGTCAAGGACATGTGGCCCATCTCGATCCTAGCAAATCCCATCACTGAGTGCATCATCAATGCGCTGCCAAGACAATGAACCAGTCCACTGGCTTGACCCTTCCAAGACTGTTTTTTGATGTCTTTTTCACAAAAATATGCACAGTCGATACAATGCTAATTACGCAATATACAGAAACACAAACAATCACATTGCATAACTGCATAAAAGAACAATGCCACAAATTATACACATCTATGGTGGCACCCACCAGTGGGGCCTCCCCAGCGGCGGCAGCAGCGGCGGCGGTGGTGGTCGTGGCGGCGGCGGCGGTGGTGGTGATCGCGGCGGCGGCAATGGTGGCGGTCGCGGCGGCAACAATCGCGGCGGCGCTGGCCGTGGCCGTGGCCGTGGTGGTGGTGGCCGTGGCCGTGGCCGTGGTGGTGGTGCTCGCGGTGGCGGCGGCGGCACTCGCGGCGGCGGCGGCCAGGAAGGCCAGCTAAGCGTATGTTTGCTACATTCGTTTTTTGGTGATTTGTGCTAACAATATAACAGCGACGTCAGAGGCGCAATGTAAGCCTCAACTGCAAATGTATTCGAAAATCAAAAATGCTAACGTTCTTTTATAGCAGCGCCACCGACGAGGACGGGGTGCCCGGGCCACCCCGCAGCAGCAGCAGCAGCAACCGCCGCAGCCCTTGCCGGCGCTCCCCGCGCCGGGCGACGAAATTGTGGTGAAGGAGGAGGAGGTCCTGCCGGCCTTGCCGGCCCTGCCCGAGCTGCCGGCCCTGCCATCAGTCGAGGAGATGGAGTTGCTGAAGCAACTCCAGCAGCAGGAGCAGCAGAAGCAGGAGCAGAAGGACGGTTCGGCATGAGGGTGTTATTTTTTTTTTTTTTTTGGTGGCCATGAATGAATACAAGTTATGCTTCTGCTTTATCATAAGGACTCTGATTGCTGTCATGTTGTCGTTGCTCGTGAAGCGAAAATCTTTGCTGACCGCACCCACTATCCGTGATCCAATTCCGATCGCAAGTATTTGAACGACTTGCCTCAGATTGGTGAAGTCGACAGATAGCCGGGATCCAGGCATTGAACAGTAAAACCATCCGTGAGGGGTCTAAATGCTCTGGTACGTAGGTATTGGTGATAGCAGTTGAGATGGGTTCGAGATGACATCCGTAACTGTGTCGTTGGTGGTGTTTGCAATGGTTTCCGTCACTGGTTTAGCATAGTCTCCCACGTTCGGTATGTCGTTGGCTGCAACCGTGAATTCGATTCTGCACCTTTGACCGGGATGAAAGGACGCAAGTGTCCATCAATATTCCGGGCCGCGCGCTGGATCAGTCGCTTGTTCAAGTGGTCGAAATCTCTGAGAATTGCTCGTCGTCGACCACATGAACGACTCGCTGGAATGATCTCGGATAGGTCTGATTAGTCTCTGCAACTTCGTACAGGCGTTCCAGCCGCCGTCGCATGGAGATGTCGTCCTCATCCCCAGCGGGCCGGGGCATCGTGGATATCGATTTCAGCCAGTAGGTAGGGCGCCCAGGGCAGGACGCTGCTTCGTTCGCTCACGTTGAGCAATTTTCTCCAAGGTTGAGGGGGAGGATTCTCCGAGATTTATCAATTTGAAAGTGTACATGAAATGAAAACGAGTGTAGGGAATATTCACAATTACTTGCAATCAATGCAGCGAGAGCAGATACCAGACAGCTATACTCGGGCAAATGATATTGAATAGTCTGCCACGTCCTGCTGTGGTAGTAACGGAGGTGCTCGTCCGCTTTCAACGACTCAGTTCTGACTGCTACCAACAATACCATTATATTTCTATGTACTGCTTCGGACTGCATCCTGTACCTAGCAGAGGAACAGTGTCCGTGGGTTTCAACACAGACATTGATACAAACCATGATAGTGATCATGCAAAACTTTGTCAGACTAGGTAGACAAGGTGACATTTCAATGATAGGGGTAAGTATATTAAGAGAAGCTCATGTCTGTTGGGCCATTCCAGCCTCCATGGACTCTGTCCCGTTGCTGAACACAGTCATCTTCAACTCATCTTGCAAATGCCTGCAAACATTGAATGTCTACTCACTCAAAGCCACATTTGTCTCGAACGAGAAGCACGGGAGGGAATATTCAACTAGATCTGGGACTTCGTCAATCATGCGGTGGCAAAGGTCCGGGCTCACCGCCTGAATCTATGCCATGTTGGGTTTCCCTTGGAAGGCACAGCCAGATGTGAGTCCATGAGCCGAGAACGTGGTCTGGGCCGGTTGAAGCACGGGAACCTTCTGAAGCTCACTGCATGCACATGTGTCACCGGAGAAATACGATTGATTTTGTTGCCGACTTCCGTTCTTTGCCATGGCTGAGAGTGAACGTCATATGGGAAGGTTCGAATGTCATGCATTGAAATATCGTCAGGTGGCTCTGGCCGGAAAAGCTACGTGATTGCTCCTTCCTTCACTTCTGAAGTTTGTTGTAGTTTTGGCGTGGGCTCAGAGATTCTGGATGGAAAAGACGGCAAGATCATCAGAGTGACTCACATGATGATGCTCCAGACACGAACCAGAACTTTTGGCTTCGCCCAAATTGTAAAACTGGATTCAACGTTCCTTGCATGGGCGAGAACTTCCAACATGTTCCTTGGCAGTCTAGAATCGCGTTCCTTCCTCCTCGACTGGCGCGGGTACACATGAGAAAAGCTTCAAGTCAGTGAACATGGTACAATCACCCACTCAAATGTGGGATGCCAATGTGGCTGGCATTGAAAGCTCGTGTATGACCAGGCCAAAGCTCTAGAACAATCAATGCTCATTCAATTCCAAGTCACTGTTCTAGCTCTAGTACCACAGCCGATAATCGGATTCGTTCTTGCCCTGAGTACCATTCCAGAAAGGCAAGAGTCGGTCAGCACTATGAAAATAGGAAGGCACAGATGAATACTTATCAGCTTCTGTCCCGCATTCACGAATTTCCCATGCTTCTCTTCTCTTCCATCATTTCATCAGCCAAATCAGCCAACATGTGCTCAAAGCCCATGAAGCACCTCGAATCGTCTCCTGGCGAAGATGGAGGAATTTTCCCAATTTCCCTCACCTTTCTTGATACTACCCAAAGACCTACACGCATGACTGCATGATCTGTCACCTAAAAGATGACTGGAGATGTCTCTTCTTTTCTTTCTCGGCGCCCCCAGATTCTTTCTTTTCGCGTGGGTAAGTTTTCTTCTTCTTTAAAAGTGGCTTTTGGCAATGTTTTGCCATGCAAGAGAACGATCACCGTCATTTCCTGTCTCGTGTTCCGGTTGACCCCTTTCTTGTCCTTGTTGGTGTCATTTGGGCTCGGCCTTGGGTTTTGACACGCCTCCCACCTCTGAGCGCATGATGCACCGCCGAGGAAGCACATCCAACCTTGTTCCAGTTCGATCCCAACCGATCCCAACCGATCCCAACCAGTCCCGTCTTTATGCATACTTTGTGTCATAAAATCTTCTCGGAGACTCTTATGTTCTCGTCTCATTGCCTTGTTCTTTGCTCCATTGACGTTGTTCATGTTGAAAATATACACTGTTGGTACAATGCTAATTATGCAATATACAGGAATACAAACACAATACTGCATACCTGCATAAGAGAAACAAACATTAATGATGCCTTCTCAAATCATTCACATCCATGGTGGTACCCACCAGTGCGACTTCCCCAGCGGCGGCGGCGGAGGAGGAGAAAAAGGCAGTGCCCCCGCCGGCCAGCAGACTGTATGTTCACACCCCTGACTTTTTGGTGACTAATGCTAACGACAATTAACAGCGCCAGCAGCGACGCAATGTGAGTTTGATCTGAAATTGGATGAATTTGTATATTGAATATCACAACAGCTAACGCTTTTGTAGGCACGCCGCAACTGTGGCCGCCGTGGCGGCGGTGCTGCTGCCCAGCAGCAACAGCAACAGCGGCCGCTGCCCGCCCTCCCCGCCCTCCGGCTCCCCGGCCCCGGCAGAGGCCGACACATTCGAGGCCCAAATGATGGCCCTCCGCCGGCGCACAATTGCCTTGGCCGGTCGCGAGGAGGAAATTGAACTTAGTGAATAAATTGAATTTTTTGGTTATTACAACTCTTGGTTTCGCTCCCTCTGCTATCGGCCGAGGAAATGGCGGGCAGCTTCGAAGACGCTTTGGCGGCCATTCGCCTGGACAGACTGGAACAACTAGGCCAATGGAGGACGAGGAACTTGCGAGTGCTGATACATGGAAACACATGCAAAGCGAGTGACGAAGAAAGTTAGATCGCGCATATACTAAAATACGTTGACAACACCGTACCTTTTCGCATCATGGTCTTGATTGCGCAACAAAAAAGTTGATACGTTTACTCTCGGTTGGATTTTATACTTATTCTAAATATTTCATCTGAACATTGTTCGTGACAATCGGATGATATGCTGTGATTATATACAAACGGACCTTGTACTTAGTCTCACTTAATTTTGAACCTGCTCAAGCGGATGCAGAATCAAATGAGAATGAGTAGAATGTATGCTTGTATGTTATCACAGCATATCATAGAAATGACCTCTATCGAACCTCTTCTCGACCAATTTACTAAAAGAAAACTCGACTCACTGTCCTTTCATCTTCGATCGATTTCCTATTGTCGTGGCAAATACTACACAAATCCACTCGCCTCAGCCAAAACCCTGTATAATGCCGGCTGCATTGTCGCCACTGGATCCAAGTTGAACCCCATCATCTTGCTATGCGAGTCCATCAGGTCCAACTCGTAGAAGATATTTTCCTCGAAGCCCGTTCTCGACCAGACAGCCGTCGGGTATCTCATGAGAGCAATGCACTAGAAGAGGGAATCAGCCTTTGTGTCCGAGACCAGTTTGACGGAATCATTGGTGGGGAGTTGAGCTCACCTGTCCTGGCCGGAAGCGGTCGGCGACGACGACCTGGCTGCCGAATCTCGCCGGGTTGTCGGTGCGCGCGCACGACACCAGGTGCGTCCTATTCTCCTCGGTGCGCTCGACAGCGGCCATGGTCGCGGCCTCGACCCGGTCCCAGTCCGTCGGGTGCGCGATGACCTCGGCCCCGCGCAGCGTGAGAATTCGGGCCACCTCGGGTAGCCAGACCTCGTTTCCGATCATCAGGCCCACGCGACCTATCGGCGTATCGGCGACCACCAAACCCTCCTGGCCAGCGGTCGCCCAAGAGCGCTCAGTTTCACCAAGGTGTGCTTTCCTGTAGCGTGCCGAGATGGCGCCCTCGCTGTTGATGAGGTACGCCGTCGAGTAGAACTTGCCGTCGTCATCCGTGTCGCGCTCGACGAGGTTGGCGACTACATGAATCGGGCTCTTTGCCGTCGCCACGGTCTGCTTGATCTGCTCCAGAAGGTCTGCAGAGAAGTCGCCGGCGGCTTTGGTGTCGGCTGCGACCTCGCCGCGGCGGAAACACCACAGCTCGGGTAATACTGCAAGCTGGGCGCCCCTAGATGCAGCATACGTGATCTGGCCGAGAGTTCTCGTGACAGTCCATTTGGTGGAATGGTACCATGAAAGTTGGAGAGTGGCGACTTTCAGAGGTTTCCGTGGGGTGTCTTCGGGAAGGGGGCCGAACATTGAGGCCCCGGCGTGGGTGCCCAGTGGCTTAAGTAACTCTTGATACAGACCTGGACGTCTGAAGTCGCTCAAAGATCCGATTCCGCCCGCGAAATACTTGGGAAATGAGGTTTCGGGTGTGATGTCTGCATACACCATGCCGACATCAGTTTCTCCGGCGCATGCCAGGATGTCGCCTTTAGGGGATATAATTTGAGAGCCGCCAGTCCACTG
This sequence comes from Pestalotiopsis sp. NC0098, assembly GCA_022432395.1. Taxonomy (NCBI): domain Eukaryota; kingdom Fungi; phylum Ascomycota; class Sordariomycetes; order Amphisphaeriales; family Sporocadaceae; genus Pestalotiopsis; species Pestalotiopsis sp. NC0098. Next base: position 4,543,952 of record JAJKLJ010000003.1, on the reverse strand, counting down.
TAGCATCTCTATCAGTCTTTCGTGGCACCGTATAATTCAAAATTCAGGATTCTTACTGGATATCCGTCCTCAGGGCCTCCGACTGTATTCGAGGCAATCATCCAAACATGGTTCTCAATGGCGCGCAGAGGCTCGTGAGAGCGCATCTCGTCCGGACCCCTCGAATTCAAACTATTGCACAGGATCTGAGCTCCCTTGAGCGCAGAGATCCGCGGTACTTCGGGGCATATGCCGTCGGCGCACATGAGAAGACCGATCTTACCTACCGATGTCGGCACGACTTGCAGTTCCTTCGACCCAGGGACAAAAAGGGTGTATTCATAGTCCCACAAAACCGTCTTCTCATGCGTGTAAATGAGTTTGCCGTCCTCTATGATGACCTGAGCAATGATGCAGTCCGGCTTGGTCTTGCCCCTGATGTCGACTCCCGCTACAACAATGATGCCCAGCTCTTTGGATGCTGCCTGCAAACCGCGAACGAAGTCGCCATCTAGATCATCGCACGTTTCCCAAGCCGCCTCTCTGGTCTTGAAGTCGCGGCAGCGATTGGCATCTGAAGCTTGTTTAGCTGCTTTGTTACACCCACGCAATGGATCTTGCATACTTACTCTCTGGCAATACAATCAATTTAGCGCCGACCTCTTTCGCTTGTCGCATATAATCGACACATAGTTGTAAGTTTGCCGAAACATCAGTATGGCTATAGAATTGCGCCGTAGCGACGCGGACGGTGGCAGCAGTTGAAGACATGATCCGCTCTGACGACCTGCTATGATCGACTGTCGACTATTCACACAAATGTTTGAAAGTTACAGTGCATGCCAAGGATTTCCCACATGAGTTCCGAGCTGTCACAACTTACAGCAAGCGAGGGGGAACATATGGGGAATCATGCCAGGACTCGGCTGTACTCTTAAGCGAGGCGTCCTTAGCGAACAAGTGACAGGGACGGCAAGCTGCATCGTGCATATGCGGTGTGGTCCATTCAAAGTTGCTGCAGATCTGCAGCAGGCATATACTTGCAGGGAGGCCCGCTGGAGAAGTTTTTTCTCTTGCGAGCTGGAATCATGTCAACTTTGGACAAACAATCCAGCCAAAAATTCGGAACAAATCGTGCTCAAGAAGCAACATAATGTTCAACTTTTCTTGAAGTATGATTCTTCACTTCTTTGTCGATGTGCCGAGCATGTCAGTGTGATCAAAAATAGAGTATTCTGGAGACCAGTGTCAAGTTTCACCTGCATGGAGATCCGGAGTATAGCATAGGTGCGACAATGTGGCACCCTCTCAAACTTCTCCGCAAAACGCTCATAGTTCCTCACTATTATTTTAGTAGTAGAAACTCTTGGGGCACCGGTTGTTACTTACCGCGATGATCTGACCCGCGGCCGAGTTGCGGTTGAAGCGATAAGAATAGAGTCTCCTCATATGTCCACTACGTAGTTATTACCTGTCACAAGTATCTGCCGTCTGCCGCGAGACACGTAATAGAAGTATAAGCCGAAGTACAGAGTAGTCGTGCTGCGGAAACTCATACGGCCGCTGGCTCTTCCGTTAGCTCTGAGCAGGTCGCTGTCGTCCACTGAAACTGGTGGGGCTCCTTGGGCTGCTCGCAACCCAACCCCGGGAGGATATTCGGGCAATGGGGGAAGGACAAGAAACTGGGATCCGCCGATTTCCTCGGATGTTCTGGGTAAACGAAAGAATGGAAGACTGGTGATAAAAAAGAAAGGAAGAAACCTCACTAGCACTCGCCAACACAACTCCCATCTGTTTAGACAACCTACAGAGGCCAAGCAAAGCAAAAGCGCAATGCCAAAGCGATCTGGTGGTATCGCCGATACCATTGTCTTCATCACCGGCGCGGACCGGGGAATCGGCTATGAGGTCGCGCGCAACCTTTCGAGCCCATCACAGCACGACGGCTACCATGTCATCATAGGCAGCCTATCCGATGAAGACGGCGCCGACGCCGTGGCCAGACTTCTGGAAGAAGACCCGGCCCGTTCCGTAACGCTACAGACGATCGATGTCACGTCAGACGAGTCAGTCCAGCGGGCCATCGACAGCATTGGACGAGACTTTGGACGTTTGGACGTGCTGGTGAACAACGCCGGCGTTCTTCTCGACGGCTTGGATACGACCGAAATCCCGAGGCCTCTGCTGGAGAAGACGTTTTCGGTCAACGTCTTCGGGGCGGCGGCCGTGACCGAGGCGGCGATACCACTGCTCGAGAATTCGACATCGCCGAACCCGAGGATCGTCTTCATGAGCTCGAGGATGGGGTCGCTGTCAGTCAAGACGGACAGCTCGGACCGCTCAGCCATGAGACACTTTCCCATATACAGAAGCAGCAAGGCCGCTCTGAACATGATCATGCTGCACTATTCTTCCTTGTTTCGAAATAGAGGATGGTTGGTCAACGCCTGCGATCCAGGCCTGACAGCCACGGCCCTCGCCGGCAATCAGAAGAACCTGGGATCGGTAGAAGGTGAGTTTGGTCTTTACATGGGCCCGTGTCGTGGACTGATGACACTGACCTTGCTCACACAACTTAGACGGCGCAAAGAATTGCATCAGACTCGCGACGCTGGACAGTCAAGGAGAGACTGGGACATTTACGAATAAAGAAGGAGTGATACCATGGTGATATTAAAAGCACTTCAGAACACAAAAACTGCACAGAGGACCGAGCGAGCGAGTATGTATATGAACCGATGAGTGTTTCAAGCACGATCATATCATACCCGGCTACTTGTTCGGCGCTGCCATCGTTTTCAGCGATGAAGCTCCACAAGCATGGTTGTTTGCCATTTTATAGCGGGCGTACGGGGTAAAACTGATTACCTACATTATTCAAGTTGTCCGTAATATGAATCCCAAATTCTCTCCCTTTTATAATTGATGACATCTAGCACACGAGCGCTGGAATTACTGCCATTCTGCGAGTCTCTTCACCCAACTAAGCACTGTGTCGCAGTCTCTCTGCCGTAACGAAGCAATAGTGAGCAATCAAAAAAAGCAAAATCCCTTCTCTGTTCTTCGCAGCGGTCCAAAAGCTCCTCCAGGTCTCTCCACTGGAAGGTTAAAAGCCTGTGCGCTGCAGGTGCCGGCCGGTCTAGGTCACGTAGCGCCAAATTGCCCGATACGGCACCTACCAAAAGGCAGCGAGGTCTTCTAGACGCCTGCCACTAAAACCGAGGCCTGGCCCCCAAGACGAGTGCCCACGTCCGGTTAGTGACCTCCACTAGTGCGGAGATTAAAGTAGCGATGCTAGTTGGCAGTCTCGCAAAGGCTGCCAAACTGCCGATGAGTAAAGAAAGACATCAGTGGCTTGGCTTGTCGCTCATCACGATGGCATCTGATCCCTGACGACGACGACGACTACGACAGAGGCGACAACGACGTCTTGATGGCTTTCACTCCTCGCATCTCTCAGAGGAAGCCTCTGAGCTGCACCTCGTGCGCCAAGAAGAAGCTTCGCTGCTCCAAGTCCATCCCCTGTACTTCTTGTATTGATCGCGGGCTCGAGTCTTCCTGTGCCCGGGAAAAGGTCATCGTGCGCAAGAAGCACCAGCGCTCGTCGTCAATCGGCGAAGGGTCCAGCCACGGAACGCCGTCCAACACGGGGCCCGTGTCGCTCGCCTCGGAGCTCTCTGGGAGCCCCATCACCATCGATTCTCTGTGCGATGCCGCTTCGCCCGAGGCTTCCAAGTCGCAGCACCCCAGCGCGGCTGTGCCCGACGATGCTCCCGTGACGTTGGAGAACTTGGCGCTGGGCCGCCAGAGGATCTTGAACATGCGCTTCACCGGCGGCGCTCTCCTGAATGAACCCGACGACCCGGCCTGGCTGCCGCCTCAGATTGATTTTATAGTCTCGCTGGCACAAGCTCGCGTGATGTTGAGCTACCACACGAGGCATCTAGCCTGGATTCACAATGTCCTCCATATGCCAACATTCGCCGAGGAAGTCGAGAACGCATTTGCTCAATATGTTCTCAAGAGCCGCGCATGGATTGCCTTGTTCTACGCCTTTCTATGTGTATGTCTTCTCCCCACATCGCTCATGTTCGTTGACTAATTGGCAAAAAGCACACGGCGTACCATGGCTCAGAATCGCTGCTTGCAGCTGTCGATATGCTGCCTCAAAGTAAGCGCTCTGTGACGAGATCATGATACCTATACTTATACATGATGACAGGGGCGATCGTCGAACAATTGTATACAAAGGCCATTGAAGCGCTCCACACTGCTGATTTCATGGCTGTGCATTCTCTCCATGCGGCGCAGGCAATAAGTCTTCTCATCCAGGTAACGATCTGCCTACATTAGACGTGCTCACACAAGTGAGTTATAGGCCGTTGTAACTAACACAAGGTCAGGTTGGGCACAATCTTGGGCAGAGCGATTTCGTCTTTGTGCTGCTGTCCAGCACGACACGTATTGCTCAGTCGTTAGATCTGAACCGCCTCGGCCCAGATACAGGGCCGAGCAAAGATCCAATCGGCAGAGAGATCAAGAAGCGGCTTTGGTGGTTCTTGGTCAAGCAGGACTGGAGTAAGTACTATGATCGGATGAATAATTGCCGTATATCACTGAAGGATGCGGTCACACCGACATCATGACCATGCTTACATCGCCACACTCTATGGGCGTCTGCACATACTAATTCGAATGTGCTACAGTGCAAATCCCGTACGGCAACATGTTCACAATTAATGCGTCACACTTTAACACACCTCCTCCGTTGAATTGTTTCGAAGATCCGGTTCACATGTGCGGAGAGAATGGGATTAAAGCGTTGGACTCGAATGTCCTCACACAATCCAGCTGGGCTGGTATACATAATCAGAGTATGAATGGCCATGTTGAGCAAAGAAGTCGTGTTACTAATGTCAGCCAAGTCGCTATTCTCATTTACAAGACCCACGAAAAGATGTGCCGGCATGGCCATCCCGGAAACGACCCGCGCAAGATCAGGGTTCTATACGACGAGGTTCTATCAGCCAATGCAGAACTTCAGCATTTGTGGCATAGGCGCCCTGATTTCTTCCGGATGGAAGCTCCTCTCCGCCCGGAATGGCCCAGCTCCGTGCCACACCTTCGAAGACTTTTTGCCATATCATTTGCCAGAGCGGTGAGTTGGCCCGATGATCTGATGTCGTGGTCAATGTCCTGACTACTAATGCTACCGGGTAGTATTTTGCGATACATCGACATTTTCAGCTCAAAAGCTTTCGAGATGATGCATATTCGGTGACAAGGGTAAGACTTTAGCTTTTTCTTTATTGAGCAAGCGAGCTACGACTAAGCATCAAATACAGATATCATGTCTCGCCGCTGCACGAAGCAGTCTTAGAACATTTATCGAATGGCCCGATGACGACGAGTCTCTAATTTTCAAGAAGATGTGGACAAACAACAACAATCTGGTGGCAGCAGCAGTTGCCCTGTTGTTCGGTGTACTCTTCTCGTCGGAGCAAGCGGATGGCATATTCGAGAAGATGGAAATGAGACAACTGCTGAACGACTTTCTGCCCTGTCTTAGCAGAGTTGGCACCTACAGCTCCGTCGCCAAAAGAGGCGTTGACATGATCTCGGTCATTCTCGACTACGAACGCGCCATCGCCGAAGGCAGCAAGGAGAGGCTCGACATAGAAGAAGTTGTAGGCCATGTCAAATCGAGCGGGGTGGTGGGCATTGCCCCATCCTACGCCGATTGGACGAATGCCGCAACGCAATACGACTTCATGACCATGGAGAGCTGGTTAGATATGCCGCCACCGTAGCTGATGTAAATAGACGTTGGTCCACTTCTGGTTATGCTCTCGTCTATTGAGGCTATTCAGCCAGACCTTTGCATCTGGATTTTCCCCTTTCACATGCTTCAAAGTGGTGTACGACAGGACTAATTTCTCGTCGCAAAATGATCATAAAGGCGTGAGCACGTACCACAAAAATGCAGGGAAATCAGAGAGACTCGATGCATATCTCGAAACGTTGGATCAATTCCCATTCGGAAAACTCCACGGCGTCGGGTATCTGGCAAGTTGCCGTCAGCGCTCCCAGAGCCGGCCTACCAATGGCAAAGATCCAGATTCATGTTGTGGGCCGTCGAGGATCGGGTCATTGCACCCGAACCCAGCGCCTCGCCAAGGGAGTCTGAAAGTTTCGTGATGCGCAAAAGTCGTAGACTAAACCCCACGGGATACGACCAGGACGCGTAGGGCCAGCGCATTATTTCCCCCGGGATAGCAGTGATGAGAGGCCCTCTACGGGACCCCTCTGAGGCCAATGCGGCAGGCAGGTGTGCTGTACGTACAGTACTTCGCAGGCACTCGAGTGCGAGATCAGAGAAGCGAGCAGAAGACGTTGAAGCGTGCCAGTCGGGACCTGTTTGGAGGTTCCGGATGAGCAGGAGGGCGAGCAGACAGCCTGATTCGGCGTGTTTCATTCTGGATATCGCCGAGTCAAGTTATACTTATCAAGATGTTCGTTCGTCTTCTGCGATTATCAGTAGCCAGCCCGTTGTGGCGCCGGTTCGGTCCCGACCAGCGCCGCGGGAATCCCGCCGCGGGTAACCCGACACTGGCTTGAATGGAGAGGATGGAAGTGGAGTCTTGATAGGGAACATCTTCTTTTCAGGCCTTTGTCTCAATGTTATAGTCTATAATTGAAGTTGATTCGTGGTAGTAAAGCTCCCGGCGCCGGGATTGAGATTGTTCGAAATTTAAATGAGCATGATCTCGTCTCACGAGAAGCTGACGGACGAACCCATGCTGAATGCAATTGCCGAATCTGTAGCCAAGGGCAAATCAATTGGACATTTCTGACCCTGACCCAATCATGCACCCGCGGGCATCACATCATATATCCCAGGATTGGGATGCAGAACTGCTGACGGACCCTTGCTCCCTGGGAACCTTGTTCGTGCATGCAGACGAGTTCTTTAGCGCAATATTATAGCAGTCATAAAGGTAAACCTTGAAGGTTGATCAGGGTATTATCGAGGGCCCCCTCCAGGGCAGGCAAAGAGAGCTCTGGGGCTTTCCCCCCAATTTGGGGCATCTCGCCCGCCCCGGTTCAATAAAACTTGCTTGACCCGATCAAATGGGTTGACTGGAAAGAGAGGCCAGGTCCAACGCTGGTGTCTCAGTGCCGAATACTACTGTATGCACACATTACATACACGTGCGGCGGACCCGACACTCTGGGCTGCGTGACCAGCTCGGATAGATAATCGCGAGCAGCCAGATTATGTACTTTATCAAAGAGAAAATCGTCGGTCGGTGGAGCACTGGCAGATTCGGGGACCATTGCCGGCATTTTGCCAACACAATGATCGCCCACAACGAATGTAACATCTCCACTCATTGATAGGAGGCTACTTGGGTTGATGGGCTGTTTCAATTGGGGGGCATATTGCCTACACTAGAGTAGGGATGGAAGCTGTGAAGTGAGAAAAGGCGAGCGATCAGATCAGGGCCCTCTCTTCTGACCTACTCTAGGCCAGGGACCAACGGGCAGCGGGCTGCTTTCTCCCAGGGCTCTCACGGGTTCCAACCCAACGCCCACTATTCCGACTCCGCCGATAGCTCTCTAGACTGGACGGTGGCGTCAAACCCCAGCTTCACAGGCTAGAATCAATTCAGTGGTGCGCCGGGGGAGGGGGACCGGGCCTCTTGGTTGTCTTGCTCGCAAGGGACTCGAAGGAGAGCCGAGAGAGCCTAGAGGGGATTGAGGGACTCGGGGTCTGTCCTCGACTTGCCGCTAGCCTGGGTCGCTCGCGAATTTTAAGATCCCATGTCGCATCTGGGCTTAAAGGAATATAACAACCCCCCAAGGAGACGGCCGATCTGCCCGCTGCCGCTTATCCTTCCAAAACTGCTCTACTAGTTAGTCAGTTTAGTCGGTCGCAAACCCTCTCTCTAGCAGAGCTACCGGTTGTGCCGCCTCTGCCACTGCTGCTTCTTTCTGTTGTTGTTGTTGTTGTTGTTGCTGCTCTGCCGAACGACGACGACGATAGCACAGCCGACGAGGGAGAGACGGGATTTCAACGGAACGGACGAAACCTCTTCGCGGCCTCTGTCCCCTCTCACCACATGGCGGCAACGTTCGAAAAGGCCGTGCTCGGCGAGCCTCGCCCCCTGGACGAGAAGCTCGCGACCGAGAACTTCACGGCCAACTGCTCGGACAGCTCCCGCAGTCAAGATGCCGCGGCGGAGATCTACAGCCTCGACGCCCAGGCCGACCGGCGGCTGACCAACAGGATCGATCTCAAGGTCATCCCCATCATGGGCCTGCTGTACCTGGTCTGTTTCCTCGACCGGACCAATATCGCCAATGCCCGCCTGGCCGGACTGGAGAAGGGGTTGAACATGCCCACCAACGGCTTCAACACCTGTTTGTGGATCTTTTATATCCCATTCGTACGGAATTGCTCATGGCCCGAGATTGGGAAAAGCCTGCTGATTGAGTAACAGGTCTTGTTCGAGGTCCCGAGCAACTGGATTATGGGTCTGCGGTGGATCAAGCCCAACCTGTTCCTGGGCGCGCAAATGTTTATTCTGGGTAGGAGCTCGCCTTCTCATGAAGCACGCCTATCACAACCATTATGCTGATCAAACGTTTCTCACAACAGGTGTCTTGGCAATGTGCCAAGGTCTCACGCATTCCTACGAGGGCCTGCTCGCGATCCGCTTCCTGATGGGCATCGTGGAGACAGGCTTGCCCGCCGGCGCGGGTCTACTCATCGCATCATACTACAGGAAGAAGGAGCTCTCATTGAGATTTGCTCTCTTCTTTGCCTTTGGTCAATCCGGATCTTGCTTCAGTGGTGTAAGGCTCTTCCCTCTCATAAAGCCTTTCAAGGCTTTTCTTTTTTTCATCGCCTCGAAATGATTAGCTGACACAGAATCGACCATTAGTTACTGGCGTATGCGCTAATGGATCTCGATGGGTCGGCCGGCCTCGCTGGCTGGAGCTGGTAAGTCTTCGGCCAAATTTCATGAGTGATGATGCAGCCCAGGTGCTAATGATGTTCTGTTTTATCAGGATCTTTCTGGTTGAGGGCCTCGTGACGATCGTCTTTTCCATATTCGTCTTCATCTTCACGCCTCACTTCCCGGCGCAGGACAAATGGATGAGCAAAGATGACCAGGCGCAGCTGCTCGCCCGTCTCCAGCTGGACAAGGGCGCGGAGAAGCAGACCATGGGCGTCAAGGTGAACTGGAAGAAGATCGTCTTTGACTACAAGATCTGGCTACTGTATGTTGGGAATTCTCCGCGGGATCGATCGTTCTGAATTTATGTGCTAACCAATCCTCTAGCACTCTTCTCTTCTTCTGTGCCGACATGTCCGCCGGATCCCTTAGCTCTTTCAACCCCACGATCCTGAGTCAGTTGGGATGGACGGCCCGCCGGGCTCAAGTCATGACCATTCCAGTGTGGATCATCGGCATCGTGGGCGCACTAACGACGACGCTGCTGTCGGGGCGGCTCAACACGCGCTGGCCCTTCATCCTGCCGGCCATCCTGGTCAGCGTCGTCGGCTGGGTGCTCCACCTGCTGCAGGTCAACCCGCCCGCCGTCCGCTACCTGGCCCAGTTCCTCATCAGCCTGGGCACCTTCGTGTGCATGCCGCTGTACATCGGCATGCTGACGGCCAACCTCCGGGGCCGCGCCGCCCAGTCGTTCGGCACCGCCATCCTCCTCGGCATCGGCAACTGCGCCAACTTTGTCAGCAGCAACGTCTTCATCACCGCCCAGTCCCCGCGCTACCCCGTCGGCTTCGGCACCGGCCTGGGCATCACGGCCCTCAGCCTGCCCGTCATGCTCTTCACCATGTTCTTGTTTGTCCGCCACAACAAAAAGGTCGACAGGAAGATGGCCGCGGGCGAGGAGCTGGACGACCAGGTCGACTACAAGTACGTCTACTAGAAGTATTGTGCGCGTATCGAGACTTCGGGTTTTAGATATAGATATTTAATTGCAATTTACTTTTTTCAGGATCAAATTATCGTTTGCTCCATCTACCGGTCTTGAACCCACTCTATAACTTGCTGAACATGTACTGTGTTGCATGAGTTTACTACGCCGCGAGAGAATGCTGTTCAAATGTCCATACCATGTATAGCCTGGTCGTGTCTGTCAGTATGTCACCACTTACTAAACACTGCTCTGAAAAGAGTTGGCGTTCAAAACTGCGGCACTGGCCAGAAAGTCCAGTCATTGTAGTGATACAGCTCTGAGCTCACGGTTTGGACTCACACCGTGGGGAGAGCGGTGCGCCTTTTTGACCTTCTCGGCTGTCATAGAGAACATTCACCGAGAAAAAGAACAAACAACTCAATGCGACAGTGACGCAGACGCCGCAGCAGCACGTATCTCAACGTAGAAAAAGAATAAAAGAGCAAAAAAATGCAAAAAGAGAGTTTTCAGGTCCGAACGTGGATCGAACACGTGACCTTAGGATAACTTGCTATTGAAGCTGCAATCCCACGCTACTGTAATGGTTGTTAGAATCGAATGCTGGTTCTCTCGTAGAGTTGTGTAACTTACTACCACTTAGCTACCGAACCTGAGCTTGTTGAAACCTGAGCATCTTATCGGCGTCTATGAAAGTGGACAGATTGCCCCGCTCTCTACCCCTCTTGTGGTGGGCGACAATCACGGCGTGGCTGCATTCCTTTGACGTAACGTAATGGCAATGGAGAAACTCCGGGATTTCGTGTGAATGAAGGGTCACTCTTCTACGATGTACATAATGCAAGTACTGCGTGGTTGCTGAGGACCTCTGCTCAGACTATCACATCAATGATCACAGATCTGGCCGCTGACGAGTTGTCACTTATTTGGTACGCATTGCAACCGAGCTTGATCGGCAATAAATCCGTCGATGCCTGCTACGATGCGACGTATTGCTGGGTGAAGGCGCATTGTATCGCAACTGGGCGGTAGTCGACTTGACGAGAGACAGAATGGGTCTCCTTACGAGACAACAGAATGGGTCTCCTTACGAGACAACAGCACGGTCCTATTCAGACAGCGGGGATAACGCCAGGCCTCCCTCATGGTGGACGTGTTTCCTGCTGTTTCGATAGGCACGACCTGATCGACCACTCATATAACCTATGTGACAACGATGGGCAGACAAGTCCGACTGCGGGATCAGAAATCTTGACATTCTGACCGAGAATCTCAACTCGTCGCCGTATATGGTGACAAACATTCGTCAAGGCCATCATGAGACTCATCTTCTGATGGCCTACATCTTGAAATCTGCATATATCGTCGCTGGCCCGATGCTTACCGTCTATGACGTTGCAGGCATGCACACGAATGGCTTCGGTCGAATGGATGAGAACTTTTGGACCTCCCTCTGATTCTGCATAGCCAGACATAACTGATGAGAACGGAAGACATGGAAATCACGTTTACTGGTCGCGGTGGAAGCTCTGCCTTGTGGGACGCCGTCGTTCGATCATCGATGGGACGGGCAAGTTGATTCGGTCCATGAATTCGGCCCGAGAACAGCGCAGAGCCAACATTCGGTGCCTGGCACCTCTTGCCTTACACAGACCTCGAGGTCGCTTCGAGAGCCGGAGACCGTTGTGATCATCAACAGCGAAGATGAGTTCTCAGCCATTCCTACGCCCATTCGCAACGTTTCTGGACGCCACGGGAGAGAGACAGGGGAATGTCAGCGACACTGGTCGCTGACATTGCCTTCCAGCTGTACAGAGGAGGCACTGAGTGGTGTGGCGGAAGGGTGCCATGATCATTGGCACGTGATGTATCATGTTGCGCCATGTCTCATCATCTCGTTTGAGAATCTCACCAGCCACATCTGACTTGGGAATAAGATGTTCCTGAGAAGTTGGATCATAGTTATCGTGGTGCTACATTGGGCTGTATGCAGCATCCGAATCCTTGTCGCTGTGCCGCAACCCCACAGCATATAGTCCCACACAGCTCGCGTGGGATTCTCTTTAAAAGCTTTGGGTAATCTCACTAGCTTTTGCATTGCGCGTCTTCTTCTTTCTGTTTGACATTCTGTTCGTATACTCTGATCGACTACACGACTAGATCTGGTATAAATGAGAGGACTTGGTGCGATCGCCGATCAAATGAAATGGAGGAATTCCACCTGGTCGTTATCGGCGCAGGTAAGGAACCCAGAATCCCAGCTGAACATTACCTCTGCTGACATGAAACTCTGTAGGCTGGCACGGCCTAGCCGCAGCCAAAGTATACCACGAGGTCAACCCAGAGAACTCAATGCTCATCGTCGAGGCCGAGGCCACACTGGGCGGAGTTTGGGCTGAGCACCGTCTCTATCCAGGACTCAAGACGAACAACATGCTGGGGACTTATGAGTATCCAGACTTTCCCATGGACACAGACACCTTCGGAGTCAAGCCAGGCCAACACATTCCGGGCAAGGTTTGTCACGATTATCTCACCAAGTACGCCGATAAATTCAACATTATCGATTGCATACGCTACAACACCAAGGTCGAAGTGGCCGAGCATCTGAGAGACGGCGGCTGGATCTTGACACTACGTACAACCGACGGCAGCACAGGAGCCATTACCGAGGAGAAGATTTGGGCTGAGAAGCTCGTCGTGGCGACTGGGCTCACTTCTGAGCCATTTCTGCCTCATATTGAGGGACAGGAGTCATATCATGCGCCTCTGTTCCACAGCAGAGACTTGCTGCAGCATGCGGGTTCCAACTCGGGATCGAAAAAGAGGGTGACGGTGTTTGGCGGGACCAAGTCAGGTTGGGATGCTGTATATGCGTATGCAACCCGCGGGATCCAAGTCGACTGGGTCATTCGCAAGTCGGGTTACGGTCCAGCATGGATGGCGCCCCCATACGTGACGCCTTTGAAGAGGTGGTTGGAGAAGCTCGTCAATACCAGGCTATTGACCTGGTTCAGCCCTTGCATATGGGCAGCTGCTGGCGGATACACCGGGATACGATGGTTCTGGCACGAGACAGCCATTGGACGTGCCATCACGAATACATTCTGGACCATTTTGGGCAACGATGTCATGACTCTGAACAAATACGACTCGCACCCGGAGACGGCAAAGCTCAAACCGTGGAGTCTCCCCATGTTCACTGGCAGCAGTTTCTCCATCCTCAACTATGAGTCAGACTTCTTCGAATTGCTCCGCAACGGCATGGTCAAGGTGCACATTGACGACGTTGTCGGGCTATCAGATCACACGGTCCACTTGGCAACTGGTACAAAGCTTCAATCCGATGCCCTATGCTGTGTCACAGGCTGGAAGCCTCTACCGCCAATGAAGTTTCTTCCACAAGGTATCGAGAAAGACCTTGGCATACCACACGTGCTGTCTTCGTCAGACGATCTATACGATTTAGTTCCGAAAGCCGACGAGGAAATCCTCGCCCGATTCCCACGGCTCAAGGACCAGCCCATCCGGAACAAGCGCTACGTGCCTCTGCTCGAGAACAAAGGGGTTTCCACAACCGACGAGATCAACCCCTCGACCGAGCTCACGCCGTACATGCTGTACCGATTCATGATCCCGGCCAACCCAAGGTTTCTCAAGCACCGCGACATTGCCTTTGCAGGCATGGTCATGAACTTTTCGACCACGATACAGGCCCACATCCAGGCGCTCTGGATCACCGCCTACTTCCGGGGCGAGCTCGTCTCGTTCCCAGACTGGACTAACGCCGAGGCCATGGATACGCTGCGCTACGAGACGGTCCTGTTCAGCCGCTTCGGGAGGTGGCGCTATCCGGGCGGGCAGGGCACGCAGAAGCCTGACTTTGTCTTCGACGTCCTGTCGTACCTGGACATGCTCGTGGCGGATCTGGGGCTGACGGTGCACCGCAAGGGCGGAGCGCTTGCTGAGGCACTTCAGCCGTACGGCCCGTCAGACTATGCCAACGTCGTGGCTGAGTGGATAGAACGGCGCAATGAGCTTGAGCGCCAGAGCTAGAAAGAGGAGAAGATTTGAAAGGAGAGCCCAGATTGTAGGCTAGGTATCAAAGGCATGTAGAAGCCATGCGCAATTGATAGTTCCGACCATATAATTATTGGATGGCTGAGATACATCTTTGTTACTACTTCGTACATAAAGTCCATCATCTCCATGACATGCGCCCGGAAGTCACCTTGGTCGTTGGGAGCGCCAGCCCGGTGCTCTCATCTTTCTTGTTTTCAACTTGGTGATCTGTGGGTACAACTACAATATTGATGCCGTACAGTGAGTCTAACGATGAATGATTCGTCGAGACTGACTTGTGACGTTCTCAGTGGTCCAATAGTTCCATCCTGTGAGTATAGGGACTGGTCGAGGAGGGCATGTCATGGGATCGCAAGACTGGGCCAAAGTCTCCGTACCTAGGTCGCTTTGGCGAGGACACGCTTTTTCTTTTTGTATTATAAAAAACAAAATTATTTTACAGAAATAGCACAAAAGATTTCGGAAGAATTTTTATATTTTCAAGATTCATCCGAATCCAATATTTCTTTTTCTTAAGCGGTAGATTTGCGACCTTCGGACGAAGCACATCCAGTAGTCGGTACAGAGAGTTTTGCAAGTATAGTTAGTATATAAGGGCCCCGAAGGCAATTAATTACGAGCACTTCGAACCGAGGCACCGTATTTACAATAAACAACTCTCGTGCGAGGAAGAGACAGCAGAAGATCATCCTACAGCGTCAATACTCAAACGTTCAAATTATGTGTTGCTCATCTTCGAGTTTTCGTGCATCATCTTCTGCTTCCGTATCCATCTCGCGTAATTGTACCATTGGTCCTATCGATTCCATGGTAATCAATCCCTTATTACCGTGATGATGCGGTGACTTGTCGATGACACATTGTTCAATTGTATCGATATATAGGTACCTGCGGCCGAGAATCTATACACCTGTGTATGATCCATCGAGGCAATGATGTGTAGAGACAACTCCCAAGCGGATCACCTACTTTCCTCCCCATCAACCAGCTTCTTACTTCAGTTCTTTCATTGTTCAAGCCAAAGTCCATCCGAAGCAAACTCTCATCCCGGTCCCGAGATTTCCATCGCCATGTTTCCCTTGCAAATCAAGCATCGCACCCATCTGGATGAATGCAATCGTGCGCCGCTTAGCGAGACCGTTTGGAGTGAGAAACTTTGCCGATATTGAAGAGCCAACCAAACTTCATCTTCTGCAGGCCCTTCACTTGTCATAGGCAATAGGATGCGAGTTCCGAGTTCAGCACGATGCCAGCGCATCGCGTCTGTTACTATCAACAAGACATACGTTCCATAAGTGCGCGCGTAGGAGTCTCTGGCGAATGGTCGGCAACACAGCCCTGGGGCAGTCTATCGTTCCACTGGTGGCGGCCGCTTCTGCGTTGTGCTTTAGTCAGCTTGACACAATCCTCGATGAATCCGAAAACTCACATAACCCAGACTAGACCGCGACGAATGTGTGTCTTGAATACCTATATAGGTCAGTGCCTGCACTATGGCTGTGCGCAACGTGTTGACCATGGTGTAAATCCAAGTCTGCATTGAATCCCACCGACACTACATCTTGCTGGGCTAGTTTATTGCATCAGCCAGCCTTTGGCTCTCCAAATCCCATTAAGCAACAAAGGACCTCCAGATTGGGATACGTGGAAACGGTCTCGCATTGCTGCGCAGACGCCGACATACAAGATTGAACCTTGCTGATATCCAGACGTGGCTCGTCGTAATCTGGAGCTTCATGCTGATTCCAGTCATCAGCGCTCTCTGCCCCCATTGCGATGTCAAATGGCTCCGCCAAAGGAAGATTAAACCTTGCTGATATCCAGAAATAGATGAACTCCCGTGTCACTTGTTTGCGGCAAAAGCCTTGCCGATGACAGTGGATGTACACTTCTCCCACCGCCACGCCTTCCCCAATTGCGGCGTTGCTGGCGCTGTTGAAATTGTTAGTACACTGCAGATACCATCGGCCGGTGGAAGGAGACATACCGTAAGGCCGTCCCCGTGTCCGCCACCTCTGGGCTCATGCTGCTGTGGTGGCGGCAGAGGGAGGGGGCCCAATGTCCGTGAATGTATATCTCTCCCAGATGGACCACATACTTTGGCATTCGAGAGCGAGCATCGTCGGACAAGCCTGACTTGTGTACGGCTCCATCCCCACTAAAGCGTACTCAAAACAGTGCTTCTCGGCACTCTCATAGGCGTCGTCGTTGTTCAAGCCACGCCACGCTGGTCTCTTTGTGCGCGCTTGGGCTCGCTTGAAAATTGGTCGGCTCTCTTGGGTGAAAAGCATGTGATCATCAACGCGAACCAGGCGGTCCTTAAAGCCTTTCATGCCATCCGGCAGTCGAAAATTCAGGCTTCCGGTAGATAGTGCACTGGTTGGCTGTTGATGCTGTTGAAATTGTTAGTACACTGCAGATACCATCGGCCGGTGGAAGGAGACATACCGTGAGGCCTTCTCCGTGTCCGCCAACTCTGGGCTTATGCTGCTGCTGCTGGAGTTGCTGCAGCAACTCCATCTCTTCGACCGATGGCAGGGCCGGCAGCTCGGGCAGGGCGGGCAGGGCCTCCTCCTCTTTGGCCTTGATGGCCGCCTGTCTCTCTGTTGTTCAGTCGTTGCATTTGGAAAGCTCATAGTTGAGACTTGGGCCTGTCTGGTGGTTGAAAAACTGCTCTCAATGTTTGAGATGGGAAGCTTGGATGAAAAGGTGGCGGCGGCGGTCGAAGGACCAGGGGCAATCATTGTTGTGGGAGTGATGGTAGAATCAATCAAGTTCAACTTCACATGCACCCCAACTGTTGAATTCATGGATGACCAAAGTGTACATAGCCGGGAGCATGTTCATCCATCGGCAAGCCACGCAGATGCAGCAGATGACCGGCTAGTAGCACATTCTGGAATCGGGACCGAGGGCAAGGACGCCTGGGCGACTTGAAATGGATCGTCGAGACTCGTGACGGGTTGGACAGAGTGATGAAGGAACATAGGACGGGCAGTTCTAGACAACAGTGATACCAATTGTAGTTTTGGCAACGACCTGGACGGTTGACAAACATCCTGGACATTGAGACTGAGGGCTGTGTATGAGCTGCCGGGAAGAGAAGGGCAAGCAAGGAGAATTGAAACAGGCATTGCTCGAGGGCGTACCAGTCCGACGTAGATTCGAGACTGGAGTCTAGACTCAACTCAGGAAAATGGAAGACAAGCGAAAGAAAGGAACAGCAAACGGGCGATTCTCCGGAACTTTCTTTGAAGAAGCAACACCTAGCTTGCCGGGCCTGGAAGAAACTAGTCAAAACAACCTCTCTCGCAAAATTGCCAAATCTCCAGACATAGATACCACAAATCCTCCTCTCCTCTTCATCTGCCTTCATTCTTTCTCCATCCAGAGAGCCCTCTACACAAGACATGACTGTTCCTCCTCAAGAGAGCTCTGACTAATGGTCCAGGACAGAAATTTTGCTCGACTCGCCGACTCCTACAAGTTCGAGGGCAGTAATCACTGCTGTCATCATTGTCCTCAAGTGGGCAATAGAAAAGCGACAAGAGCTCCACTCCAATCCGCACATCATCATCAACATTCATTCCGACTCGCAGACCGTTGTCGACTGGTGGTTCATCCGTCATTCCGCCTTTTCAATGTGAGTAGACTGTGTGTCATCTACTGCCTGCAACCGCGTCCCAGGTACTGTTCATGCGAACTTTCAGATTATTCTCGTTTTCATTTATTTGTTTTCTTCCGCTTCTTGGTTGCACAACTCCTGTTCTGTGTCTACTAGATCCCACATCAACCCATCGCATCCATCCGAATTGGCGTCCCAAGAACTGTTCATGCGAACTTTTCTGATCAACTTATTCCTCGGGTTCCCATTTGTGATGGTTTTCTAATTTCTTTCTCCATTGTATAGAACAACCAAAGACTTGCTCGACGATGACGCCTATGAGAGTGCCGAGAAGCACTACTTTGAGTACGCCTACCGCTTGAGCGGTTATGAAGCCGTGCACAAGCCACGTCTGTCCGACGATAAGCGCTCTCGGCTACCAAGGTATATGGTCCATTTAGGAGAGGTATATACCTATCCATGGACATTGGCAAGGCTTTTGCCGCAAACAGGTGGCAAACACTGGTTTCCATCTGTTTATGGACATCGCGAAGCCGGCTAAACCCTTATAGATCGTCTTTTCTTTTTCTAGAGAAGCGTCGAGCGGAATTATCGAGACCCTGGGCAATTAATAAAAAATATTTAACTCTTTTCTGGCAAAGCCGTTCGACATCGCAATAATGGCTAAAAGCGTTTATAACTAGAATCAGCACGAAGCTCCCGACTACGATAAGCCACGTTTGGATATCGACAAGGTTAAATCTTATATAAAACAATCTGCCAAACAATCGGAGGCAGTATTTACGTATCCCAACTGAAGGCGCTATTCAAGACGCTGGATGTTGGCTGGCGGGAGGGTTCGGATGTGTTGTCTCGTAGTCTGGCGACAGACGTGTGGAATGAGTTGATGAAGGGGAGCTTAGGTATTTTCAAACACGTGTCGATGGATGAGATGGACATACTTCGTGAAAGCGTTGCTGAATGGTATTTGGAGAGCCAAAGGCTGCCAGATGTAATGAACTAGCCTAGCAAGATGTATTGTAGCTGTGGCTTCGAGGCTTGGAGTTCCAACTGCTTGGTGGCATGGTGAGCTTCAAAAACCGACTGGTTCGTGCAGATATGATACAGAGTTTCAAGGGCATGATGAAGACGAAGACCTTGCTGGAAGAATATCGCAAGATTTTGCCGCTGTGACATGCGCAACACGTCTTTCCATTATCCGCTTCAAATGGATCCATGAATAGGCTTCAACTTCTTGCAGGACATGATCTCGATGGCCCTTGAACACTCTTTTTTCATGTCTGCCGAAAATCATCAACGAGTAAGAGACATAAACAATCTTCTAACAGAATTTATATCACTTTATGCCAGCAAAATTTTCTACTTTGCCAATCACTCCATATGTTCACTGTGCAGTGAGCATAGGCAAGAGCGGTCACAAGCAAGACCATGACGCCAAGAACGGTGGACAGCGCGCAAGAATGTCTAGGAGGATTGCGGTCTTCGCTGCGGCCGTTGTTGCCGGTGGCTCCGGGAAGCTGCCGGACTGTGATGTAGGCTCACTAGAGTGGGCATTGAGGAATACATCCGTTATTCTGTGCCTTTAGTGCAGCCTGCTTCAACGAGGTAATTTGGTTCGTGGTGGAATACTTCACAGTAGCGCCCGAACTATACTCCTGAAAGCAAACGAAGATGGATCCGTGACATGAAAGCGGCAAGAGAAATCAAGTTATAGGTGACAAGTGGAACTGACGATGACATTCAGGAAAGGATACACGATGTAGCCGAACCAATTTCCGAAAATCCGATGTGAAGTTCTAGAAAGGCCGCCGTTCTATACCTTCCTTAGCGGCGTGGTCAAAAAAGCCCGTCTTTATTCCCAGAGAGACATGGCCAGGACAACGCCTATTTTGGTCTCTATCCATATAATGTATACTTGAATAGCCTGGATGCCCGACAGGTCCGATTCTAGCAATGACATACTCATCATCATGAGTAATTTGTGCAACTCGTCGGTCAATCTCTTAGTCTGCCGCTTCCATGATTTAGACAATGAGCGCAAGACTTGTAAATGACGAGGAGAAAAAAAGATCGGCTCGATCCTTCCAGCCCCTTTAAGCTTCCGATTAAGCTTAGTTGTTTCAGTGGGCCAGTGGTGCCTGGCAAGCCCCAATTGCCCCAATGGCTGCCTGTCTTAGGAGCGCTTGACCAACGCCGGCGCTTGAGACCGTCGCCCGAGTAATTATAAGCTGTGCCGCTGGGAAAAAAGAGATTGCCTTTGTTGGATCGCGCTTCCCTGCTTGCTTGCTTCTTTTTCTTTATCTTCAGCTGGTTTCACCTTGTCGTTCGTTTTTCTCAGTTCCGAATTACCTCTCGCCCTCTCTTCCGCTCGTTCTCGAAGGGCAAACTGAGTATACCGCTTATACTCGACCACATTCGTTTCATCGCTCCATACACAGCTCCTTCGACATGTTTGCTCCTACGGCTCTGGCTGTCGCCGCGGCGCTCTTCGCTGCCCCCATTGCGGCCAAGACAGACTTGGCAGGTTGTGTCTCGTCGGCAACTGTTGCCTATGGCGGCGCCAGTTTGATCTGGTACGTCCCGGACACGGGTGAGATCTGTGAATTCCTGGACTGCGGTACGTCTACATCCCTTCCCAATTCGGCGGATTTTCCTGCCCACGTTGTGCCGTGCTGATACCATAAATAGGAGGCGGCCGGGCACCACCCAAGACCACTGTTCCCGGGTGCGCAGCGTACTCGGGCACGGCTTCCTACACCCCGTCCTACCTCGCGGGCTACGGAAGTGACTCGACTCCTACATCCACCGCCGCTGCTGCCGGCTCGACCCAGGAGTCCGTGATGACGACGGAGATGGCTACCACTGCCGCCGCCACTACCACCAGCGCCGAGGCTTCCGATTCAACCACTGTCTCGGAGCTGCCCACTATCACCGATGATACTACTGCTCTCTCCGGTACCGTCGGCACCATCACGTCGGCAGCCACCCTCGCGACCACGACGTCTGGAGCTTCCTCCTCGATGAAGACGGCCTCGTCGTCGAGCAACGGCACCATCAGCAGCATGAGCCCAAGCAACATTTCCCAGGCTGCTGGTTCTGTGGCCACTGCCGGCCCGATGGCCATGTTCATTGGTGTCCTTGCCGCTGCCATCTTGTAAAGCAACCTGTACCACCAGTATTTCATCAATGGTTTTGCAACTGGATGATAAATACCAGCCAGATTGATGGTTGTTGTAATCTTAATGTCAAGAAGAAACCATTACTAGATGTCGAATATACACACGCATACAGACACACATACCAGGACCAGAACCAAAACTTGTGATTATGTTGCATTTCTATCTACATACGCTTTAGCCGTAGCTATGGAAAGAATACCGAAACTTAACATGATTTACTCAGCTGTCATGGCATTCTCACCACCTCATGTTCTGCGGCAGGTAGACAGGGAAATGCATTTGCTTGATGTAATTTATCCTGTCGTAGAATCTGGTTTCCCAAGTGGTACAGCGAATATTTGCAATGTCACAGGCCAGGAGCTCAACCAATCATTAGTTTGACATTCAAAAATGCCATACCGTATCTCTTCACTTTACGTAAATTGTGAACTGATGAAATGCGCCTTGACATCACCAGCACTGGAATCTTTCCAAATTAGTAGTATAATGACTCTTGTTGATGGCGCAACCAGCGTGAGAACCGAATGATCGTTCCAGTCGGATCACTCAGAAATAATAAAATCCTACAGAACGAAAGCCTTGAAGAGTTCTGTTCTCGGGGCTATTCTTACTAGCCCAAAATATGACAGAACAATCAGTGTCATCGCAGCGCAAGTTTTCAAGACGCTGATTCAACCATCATTACTCACAAGGTGGCCACCACAGACATCTCGCCCTCGAGGAGCAGCAATTCACATGCATGAGAAAAATTTGTCAAGTGTTTACTGATGTTTTTTTGTCTTCACAATGGCGGGACTAATCCACAAGAATCGACCTTTTTTGTTTCTCGTGAACGTGTCTTATTAGCAGAAGCAGCTTGATCTAACCGCAACAGTGCTATCCATCTTTCCTTTTTGTCGTCAACCATGGCACGTCAGATGCGCGTAGAAACGTGTGATGATTGGCATTCCCCTGAGAAATTGATTGACCAAATGACAATGATGAAGCCCATCCCTTACGCCCTAGTCAATGACCGATCCTCCTAAGAGCAGATTTATGCTCTCGACATGACACCCCAAGCACGGATGATGTTGTCAGTGTAACCAGCGAACAGAGTCTGGCCATCAGCAGACCAGGCCAGGGAGATGGGCTCGGGCTGGCGGCTCTTCTTGCCGACAGCGGCGAACTCGACGATGAGCTCGTCGACCTTGCTCTTCTTCTCGAGGTCGAAGATGATGATGTTGCTGGCGGTGGCGGCGCAGAGCCAGTAGCGGTTGGGGGAGAAGACGAGAGCGTGGATCTCGTCGCCGGCGTTGAGCGAGTACAGGTGCTTGGACTCGTTGAGGTCCCACAGCATGGTGGTACCGTCCTTGCCACCGGAGGCGCAGAGGGAACCGTCGGGGGAGATGGTGACGGTGTTGATGTATCCAGTGTGGCCGATGTGGTCGGTCTGGAGCTTGCAGGTGGAGAGCTCCCAAACCTGTGATAGAGTCAGTACAAATCTCTTGAATTTGCAAAGTGTCCCAAGAAAGAAAGAGATTTGCGCTCGATAAGTCAGGGCAATTGGTGATTGTTGGTCTCATGGCAAGCCGAAGCAAGCTCTGAAGTAGCAAATACTTTTTTTTGCATAGCATCATGTGGAATCGAGTTGGCGTGGTAAATCTCCTTCCTTCTTGGTGACCGGTATTTCTTACCTTGACGAGCTTGTCCCAAGAGCTGGAGACAATGACGGGGTTCTGGGGGTTCGGGCTGAAGCGAACGCACGAGACCCACTCGGTGTGGCCCTTGTCGGTGATGGTGTACTTGCAGTCACCAAGAGTGTTCCACAGCTTGATGGTGCGGTCACGGGAACCGGAGACGATCTGGCGGTTGTCGGCCGAGAAGGAGACGGACAGAACGTCGTTGGTGTGGCCGACGAAGCGGCGGGTGGTGGTACCGGTGGCAAGCTCCCAGAGGCGGAGGGTCTTGTCCCAAGAGGCGGACAGAGCGTAGGCACCGTCGGAGGAGATAACCTGAAAATGACCCCGTCAGCCCATCATTCCTTACAACCTCGAATACCTCCATCTTTCCCAGGGATTCAGAATCAACATACACAGTCGGAGACGATGTGGGAGTGACCGTGGAGCGAACGCTTGGGGTATCCGTATTGCGACTCGTCGCGGGTCAAGTTCCAGATGATCAGGGACTTGTCACGGGAAGCGGACAGGAGCATGTTGGGGCTGGTGAACAGTTAGTTTCCTGCGTAACAGCCAAATATTTCGAATTCGAGATCGTCGTACTTCTCCAGAGAGGTAGCCAAGCTGGTGACCCAGCCATTCTGTAAAAATTGGGTTAGCCAAAAATGTCGAGATAAAATCGTCGTCGTCGTCCTGCCCGTCGCTGCCACTCTTGCTGTCGTTGTTCCATGTCTCGGACATCCCAAGCGCAAATCGGTTCGTCGACGAGCAATAGCGGCAGCGATGGAATTGGACGATCGGATCGCTGTGGTCGGGTCGCAAACTTACGTGGCCCTCGAGGGTACCCTTCAGAATCAACTGCTCAGCCATTGTCGGGATGTGCTTCAAGTCTGCTTCGACACGAGAACCTGAATTGGCGGATGGGGTGGTGGGAAGATATTCTCGTTTTGTTGCGGCTGCTTGACAATCACCGTCGGGTCTCTCAGGCTGGCAGCTGCTGAAAATTCCGAGAATTTTTGTGTGGTTCGGTTTAGGGTCAAAAAATCGCTACTTTTGATGGGGAAAGGTGCAGGGGTGTGCGAGCGCCGATCAGCCTCGCGGGGCAGGAACCAATGGGAGCGCTGCTTAAGGTGGGGTCAGCTTCACAGCTGGCAGGAGCTTTGGGCGAGCTTCAGCACCTGGTTCGATTGTTTCGGCGCAGCTTGGGGACAAGAGCGCTGGAGTGCATAAAGGTTATTCAAGTTGACGCCGTCAATTGTGCATTATGTGCCTGCCATTCATGTGTTTGGTTCACGCGGCACGGGATTTCTCATGAGCCTGCTCCGTTGGCATCAACCCAACGACAAGAACAATCAAATCAGACAATCGGTCCACTGCAACTTGGAAATGATGATTTCATATATTGTTGCCATACAGAAGAAAGATATTCAAAACATCGTTCTCAATGACTTGCTAATATATGCCTTCCATAATACAGAAGCTTGGGGGTATCTAAAAATCAAACGCAAAACACCATTGTAAATGCACATCTTTGCCATGCCCTGCCAGATACCTGGCTGTTTTTTCTCGCAACCTGAGCACTTCTCCATCAGAAGTAGTAAGGGAAATTCGGGGATTCGCCGGTGCAGGCTTGCATCGTTACAGCAGCACGGCTCATGATGATTTCATCCGCCAAATCGTACTGCCTGCTGTGCTGGCCACCTCTGAGATTCTCGATTCGAGGGACCGAGTTCGTTCCTGTCATGTATCACCGCTTGACACGCCCGCGATTCTCCTGAGATGACAACATTAGCCCTTGCTTGGAATCGCACCAAGCGGCAACCTGTTGCTCACCCGAGGAACCTCTCTGCGCCTGTACCGCACGGAGGAATCCACAGTCACACTGTGATCCGCAAGATCCTGCCGGTCGCGCGCAGAGCCATTACTGTCGGGCAACATGGATTTCATCATTCCTTCCCATGCGTTGTACCGCTCCTTGCTCAATGAGTTTCTCTGTGCCAGATCCTGAAGCTCCTTCTGCTGGCTCATCTTGGTAGCTCGGTTGATTGTCCGCAAAGCCTTCTCGCCCTGCTGTGTAGCTGCCAAAGCCTCTGTTCGTTTCTGTGCTGGATCGACGGCGACTGTCTCCTGTGGTGTAAACTTGTACGTGTGCTTGCTCGGAAAGTCTGGTAATCCGCCAGGTATCCATGGCTTGTCTTTCTTCTCGGCATTGCCATCAAGTTCTGCGCCGAGCCATTGGGTCGAGGTTTGCCGGAAGTAGTCAGTCTGTGGAGTGATGGGGAGAGGATCGAAGTAGTCTGGGCTGAGCTTCTTCTTGTCCACGGGGTTCTTCAAATGTGGCTTCAGCGAAGAGATGGGCACGTTGTGCTTGCGCAGCATATTCCCAAAGTCTGTAGGAGTGGGCTGTTCTCTCCGCGCAGATTCCGCTAATCGTTTGATGTGCTCGGTAAAGGTAGTCATGTCTGCAACCAGGTCAGCTCACTGGGATGCGACCGCTTGGGCCGATCTCCGACTTACACATCTCTGTTGTAGATGTCAAACTTTCTAGAGCCTCCTGCGAAGCAGAATCGAATCCAACATGCTTGAGAGCTAGGGTAATGGATCTTTGAAGCCCATCGCGCGCAAAGTTGGCCTCACTAGGGACATTGAGCTTTTCGGCCTTTGTCGCATTCCCTAGATCGTCGCCGGAATCTGTCGCATCCGCCGCAAATGCCATGGTATTTGCTGATTCGGGTGTAGCTGTTCGCTGCTTCTTGCTGGGTTGGTCGTCCTGCTGCCTGGTGTCGTCGCGCGACGGAGATCGCTTCTGGCCAGGTTTAGGCGACTCCATCATGGCCACCCGTCAGATCGACGAAAGCAAACAGCCGCAATGCTTGAGCGCAGTAGTTCGTGACAGCTGTTCAGAAGGTCGGAGGAACTGATGAACGGACTTCGGACCCGCGTTGGGGGTTGGTCGTTGACGCGCGAGGTGAGTCGATTTGTTCGCGATTGCCTACTGCAGGCGTGGTCCTTGGCCGGCGAATAAATCGGTTCGGAAGGTGCGCCGCGCAAGACGATGAACGCTGGTCGAAGTGGAATCTGTCGGACTGTGCTTTGCAGTGCGCACGTCGAAATGGAGACGCTGTGAAGACGACCGAGTTGACGATTCTCGGGTGATGGTGTTTTCTGGAATCGGGGTCAAGATGGAAGTTTCGCCGACGTGTAGCTCTGGAAGGGACTGAGCTTGGGCCAAACCAGTGGACTGTGCGGGGTGTCGCTAAGGTAAGGTGACAGGGGTGCCGCCGCGTCTGGCGCGCTAGAAGCACCAACCATTCGGTAAGGTAGGTATTCAATTTGGGGATGCCGCCCATCGATCCAATGTTCTTCAAAGTAATCGTGCGGCTTCCTTGAGTTTTCAGTGGTCCATCATCATGGTGGTTACCTACTTGACTGGAAAGTACCGAGATGAACACTCTCTCTCCATGCCACTCTCTGCTTCGACGTAATGCCTCTTTCGATGTAGGCATTCCAACCAACGCTACGAAATGCGCATGTTGCCCTGATGTACTCACGAACGAATGGTACATCGTAACTGGTAATTCGTCCACGTTTGTAACGCGATCAACACCAGCGGCGTGCCGAGACTCGACCGCCACCGCTGTTAGTATATCAATGCCTACTTTTGTAATCGTGCATCGTGTTTCTAGAAATATTTCCAACAGATTTCCCCTTCGAAGATCTCTCCCTTCTTGTATCACAAAGACCACTGACTCTAGGGATGAGGGATTCGATCAAGGCTAGTGTGTGGCACTTATCTTGTCGGTGAGCTGGCTGTCTCAAGTTGTCCACCTACCTTAAGTAGCCACAACTTCGCTTACAATCTTTACTTTTCGCAATTCTGGTGCTGACGATCCATTGCCAATTCTCACGTCGACGCCGCAATGGGTGAACTCGTGAGCACTCCGGACCAAGAATCCGTGGTAGAGAAGTTCAGGATATCCACACCTCTCGACAAGTTCCCGTACCAAGTGCTTGATCATGTTCACACCCTCAAGCATCTCGACTTGTCGGGCACAGGCCTATCCAGCTTGCCTGATGTCTTTGGCCAGTTCAAGAATCTGAAGATAGCCTTCTTCTCCAACTGCAGATTCGAGATCTTCCCCAAGGAGCTCGCTGCTTGTCCCGAGCTCGAGATGGTCGCTTTCCGCTCGAATCAGATAAGAGAAATTCCCGAGGAAGCACTGCCGCCACGACTTCGATGGCTGATTCTCACCAGCAACAAGATTGAATCACTGCCGAGAAGTATAGGCAAGTGCTCTCGCCTGCAGAAATGCATGCTCTCCGGCAATCTCCTCCGTGAGCTGCCCGACGAAATGGCATCGTGCCAAAAGCTGGGCCTTCTCCGACTATCCGCCAATCGTATCGAGACTCTGCCAAACTGGTTGTTCAGTATGCCCGAGCTGGGTTTCTTGTCCTTTGCGGGAAATCCATGTTCGTCTGAGAGTCCCGAAGCTGCCAGTGCTGGCCAAGCATTGCCCAAAGTTCTCTGGTCGGATGTCGAGACGCACGACCTTCTGGGCGAAGGCGCGTCGGGCACAATATTCCGAGGCGATTGGAAAAATGCAGGCGAGACTCACCCTGTAGCAGTCAAGCTGTTCAAGGGTGACATCACGAGTGACGGCACGCCTTTGGATGAGATGCGGGCTTGTATGGATGCTGGCTCGCATCCCAATCTGATTGATCCTCTCGGAGAAATCCTGGGACATCCGGAGAGAAAGGGTCTTTTAATGCAGCTGATTCCCGCAGAATACCGCACTCTAGGGTTGCCTCCTTCGATGGAGTCGTGTACTCGCGACTGTTTCAAGCCGACTACCAAGCTGGCGACGAACCAAGCCCTCGAACTTCTTCGAAGTATTGCGTCAGCTGCTGCGCATCTGCACGCGCGAGGCATCGCCCATGGCGACCTCTACGCTCACAATATCTTGTATGAAGATGAAGGACATGCTCTCCTTGGCGATTTTGGGGCCGCTTCCATCTACAAAGGTTACAGGGTAGAGGACCTCGAGGTTCTTGCGTTTGCACATTTGATGGAAGATGTAATGAATCTGATTGAGGTTCAACCCGACGAGCCAGAGAGCTGGACACGAGCGAGGGACAACATGGCGAGTCTGCACATCTTGTGCGCCCAACCCAAAGTTTCGAGTCGTCCAACATTCGCTTTGATCGAGTGCGACTTGCAGGGGGTGCTCGTGTCAAGGGAGGGGTATTCTGACTGAGGACGACTCTTTACATTCCACTATTGCTGGCGTCCGATATTGGATTGGCTGTCAAACATTGGCGACAATTTGGTGTCACGGCGCTACAATACAACAACTTTGGGTCAAACGAGAGTTGAGAATTATAGATTTTTGAAAGGCGGTAGACATAGACTAGCATGCACTCTGTATGGCCACATACATCAGATAGACTGGATACAATGGCCACGATTAGATTTGGGTAAGCGAGTACACCGTATTCTGGTGTTGCATCAGTCAGATGTAGAATCTTTTTACTGTAAACACTACTTTGCTCACAAAAAAGATCGACAGTGGTTGCCACGAATCAGAAAATTGACAAGAATAAATAAATACGAGGAAAAAACTGAAAGGATGAAAGCCAGAGTTTGAATCCAGGTCCCAGAAAAATAAAACGTGGCATGGTTTGAATGCAGCTACTCCGCGAAGTTTAAAGGCAGCTACCCTACCCTAGGCCAACGGCTACGGCTACTTGCAACGTGCCCGCAGCGATGGCAGCTTGACGGCTTGGCGATAAGAAAGAATCCTTGCACTCACATCAGCGGAGTTGCGGATCTCGCTCATCAACCTCGCTACCTTGTCCCGGCATTCGCTCTTCTTCAACTATATTTCATTCGCACTGGCATATATGGCATTGGGACGGCATTCTCGGTATACTTCATCTCTTCTCGTTGCTCTGACTAGCTGCATCTATTCAGGTCGCCTGCGCTGAGAGACTCCGCAGACGGCGTGCCAACTACTGCCGACAGTTATTTGAGCACATAGGCAACCAGGATCACAAAGTTCAACTACGCAACTACGACTCTGCGCACATGTGCGCCTTCTTATGGCACCCCTGATTGTATCATATTCGAGACATTTGTTATCGGGCCAAGCACGTTGAGGTGACACGAACTGGTTGGGGTCTCGCTTGGGCTGTCCACGGAAATTTCCAAGTCGCAATCATGCTCCAGGGAATCGATCCGTCACTATTCCCTGTGCTAAAGACAAGAAAAGCACTCTTAATCGTTGATGCACAAAACGATTTCATATCCAAGGACGGCGCACTTCCAGTGGCTGTACCAGATGACTTGACCGGCAAGATCGCCCGAGCCGTCAAGGGTTTCCGGCCATATGGCGATATAGTCTGGATTCGGAGCCAGTACAGCCAGCCGCGACATCCAAAGAGCGAGCAGGTCATCACATCAGATCCAGTACTTGCAGCTTCACGTCAATCTCCTGCGTCCAGGGGAAGGAAGCTGCCACTTAGTGGCGACCAGCCTCCATCCAGATGCCCAGAGGCTTTCCTTTCAGGACAAGCACCAGGTCGCCCAGAATGTGTGCGGGCAGAGACCGTTGGTGGGCAGTTCCCAGCCGAAATCCAACAACTGATTGAGAAGAAGGACATGTCATTTATCAAATCTTATTACTCGGCCTTCCAGATTCCTGATCTGATCCAGCGGCTGAGGATGAAGTTTGTCAGCGAGGTCTTTGTGTGTGGCTCCTTGACCAACATGGGAATCATGGCAACCGCTATTGACGCAGGCAGTCATGGTTTGGATATTGGAATCATCGAAGACTGCTGCGGCTATCGGGACAAACCCCGACACAACGCTGCGTTGGCACGCATTCAAGAGATGACAGGCTGTGAGATTCTGTCCACGGATCAGATTTTGGACCGGTTGAAACCCAAACCAAAGATGCCACGCATGGCGGCGCCTATTCCGAACCCTACAGGGAGACGATACCCAGTAGTCTACGAAGGACCATCGACTGTCAATTCCGAAGACCAAAAACCCAAGGAGTCTGTGTCATCAAGACCTAGTGACTTGGCATCTTCAATGACCAAAATGTCGCTAGCCGATGACACGGACTCATCCCTGCCGCCCATCACATTTACCCGCGCCAGGACCGCCGTACGCGGAAATCCAACGCGCCCTCTGCCTGACGTCGGAAAGCGTCTCAATGAGCAGTTCAATATCTTGGGTGGAATGAACGCCAGTCCTAATGATGATTTGAACGCCAACTCAGGCGATGAGTCACCGAATGAGGGGCCAACAAAGACGCCCGCCACGACTCAGCCTCCAAGCAGCGCACGGGCAGGAAGACAAGAGAAGTCGGTAGAAAGGACACAAGGTGCTGTTGATCCAACAATGGCAAGGGAAAAGGATATAATGGCATTGCCTCTGCAAACCTCTGCGACAAATGGCAAAGAACCAGATCCTGCAACAGTTGCTATTTTACCAGGAGCAAGTATATCAGACATAAAAGAGGCAGACGAGACTCCAAAGGCAACACCTATTCAGAACAGGCCAATCGACTCAATTGAGGAAGCCCAAGAAATCCAGAAAGAGGCTATCGTCATGGATCCAGTCGGGGTGAGCCCTACTGCAAGCGAGCCTTTGTGCGAAGGAGACACAATGGTTCTTTACAATGTCCTCCCTCAACCAATCGCAGAGAATGTCTTCGACATGGTTCGTACCGAGGTGGACTGGCAGCGAATGTCGCACCAGGGCGGAGAGGTGCCACGACTGGTTGCAGTGCAGGGTGAAGTCGACGCCGAAGGCAATATTCCAGTATATCGACACCCATCAGATGAATCGCCGCCATTGCGATTGTGGACGACAACTGTCAAGAATATCCGAGACGAGGTCGAGAAGCAGGTCGGGCATCCATTGAATCACGCTCTGATTCAGTTTTACCGCGATGGCAGTGACTACATCTCGGAACACAGCGACAAGACTTTGGATATTGTCAGAGGCAGCTACATCGTCAACGTGAGCCTGGGAGCCGAGCGTACCATGGTCCTAAGGACCAAGCGTCAGCCGAAAGCTAAAGATGGCGCAAAACCTCCGGCCTCCCCTGATGGCACAAAGCGAGAGACCCAGCGAGCTCGCCTGCCACACAACTCCATGTGCAAGATGGGCCTGCAGACAAACATGCGCTGGCTCCACGCCATCCGCCAGGACAAGCGCCTCGACCGGGACAAGACAGAGGAGGAGCTCGCATACAACGGCGCCCGCATCTCGTTGACGTTCAGGCAGATAGGAACTTTCCTGGACCAAAACCAGAAGACGATCTGGGGGCAGGGGGCCAAGGCCAAGAGCAAGGCCGAGGCGCACGAGGTCATCAACGGGCAGTCGTCCGAGGCGATCAAGATGATTCAGGCGTTTGGTCGGGAGAATCAGTCGACCGACTTTGACTGGCAGGCGCAGTACGGACCCGGCTTCGACGTCTTGCACATCTCGGCGGCGCCGCGGCTGTTCACCAGCAGCGACCCGGTCGCCAATATGCGCGTGCAGCTCATGCTGGCCGAGCTCGGTGTCGACCATGCCAAAGGCAGCTCTGCTGCCGTGTCTACCGACCGCAGTGCTCTCCAAGAACGAGCGGGGTCAGTTGGAATTCCAGTCAAGTTTGTGGATAACGACGAAGACAAGTGCACTGTACTCGGCGACGTCGCGATCATGATGTACCTGGACCGATTCTACGGCCAGCAGGACGAAAAGGACACTCCTGCAAGAGCCGATACCGCCCGTGCCTTGACGAGATTCAACGAAGCCCTCAGTATCGGCGAAAGACGGCTCACAGCGGAACACGCAGACCTGAAGAGGTGGCTAGACCCCTGGGAGATGTATGCGGGAGAGGCTGATTTCATCGCCGGCAGCTCCATCGGCATCGCTGATTTCGCCTTCTGGCCTGTTCTGTACGATATTGTGGAAGGCCACTGGAACTTATCGTATCCCAACCTCAAGTCCTACTATGACCGCATCAGGGGGAGGGATACAGTGGTGAAGATTTACGGTAGGGATAGAGACGGAAAGGTTACCTCCCAGGCAAAACGACAGAGTCTCGGAGCGGAGAGCAACGGCACTGGACAGATCAATGACGAGTCTGTGGCGCAGAAAATAGAAGAGAGGCGAGACCAAAAGGAGAAGAAGAGAGCTCTCGATTCTGATGAGTAGGACCTCGCAGATCGAACGGCTTTCATGTCACTCTTTTCATTGTAGATATCATGAAACTTTCGGGTCCTCGAAAGTTCGTGTAGATATGCATATGTATGTATATATGTACTACTTGATAGTCAATTCGTTCAACTACCCGTGTATACTTCGACGTCATGTTTTCATATTAGTCTGTGAAGCTTGAATTCTGTCCAAATGAGGAACACTATCATGTTGAAGATTATACTTCATAAACTTGCGATCGCCATCATTATTCTCGTCACGTTTTGGAGACTATGATTCCATTGTTTGTCACACTGGTAAATACCCTACCCTTCATTTCCAGCTATACACGCCCTCCCGACACCTACCCTCCCATCCCCTCTCCCGCACCCTCTCGTGCCGCCGCTCCCTCTCCAGCAGCGCCTCCTCCAGGCTCAAGCCGACGCCAAAGGGGGCCACCTCGCTCCGCCGCACGTCCATCCACCCCTTCCAGCCCGCGTTGACATCGCCGCCGCTCCCGCCGACCACGACGGTACCCCACCAGGCGCGGTCCCGCGAGGCGTGCGCGCCGTACAGCATGTGCTGCCGGGCGGCCGCCACGCATGCCTGGGTCTGGTCCGATGCCTCGCTGGTGACGTTTGCGCGGAACGACGACCGCGCCGGCCGGTACACGTAGACGTGCCGCAGGTCGTCCCGGCCCGCGGGGAGGGACTCGTCGTCACCCGCCGCCACGAGGCGCGTCGCGTCGAACCGGTGGTCCGCGTCCACGACGACGACGGCGTGGCGGTGCGGCGGCGCGATGAGCGTCGACACGATGTGGTAGAGCAGTGGCAGGAAGCGGCCCGAGACGGCCAGCAGGGGAGGCGGGGCGGACTGCTCTGCGTGGTGGTGCTTGGAGATGAGGGTGGAGAGGGCCGGGAGGGGGATCTGGGGTTTGAGAGGCGGGTGGCCTTGGGAGTGAGGTAGAGTCGCGGTGCGGAGGTTATCGAGGAGCTGTGTCAGTGTTAGAAAGCGATGCCCAGGTCATGAATGCATGAAATGAAATGAGGCCAGGTGAGAGAAGTATAACATGTCCAAAGTGAGCGAAGTACATGTAACTTCGTAAAGGGTTGGGGCCGCGGGTGTGATAAGATAAGCCCGCGCTAGTTCCCCAGGCACCCGGAAATTTGAAGCTCTGCAACCTCCCAGTCCTGCGCATCGCGATACATTTCTTGGTGGAGCGGCTTGGCTTTCATCTCAAAAAGCTCGGGAAGACGTACCTCTTCTAAGCTCTCTTCCTCAATCTCGCCTAGGATCTTAGCCCCGACGTGCTTGGCCGCTGTTGGCTCCATCGTCGCACTTCACCGCGACCCCGGCAACTCCCCGAGTCTCTGGCCAGCTTCTGCTTGTGTCGAGAAAAATGACGCCACCTTGCAAGATCTTCAAGGCCGATGAGCTCGAATCGGCAGTCCAGACAGGATTGACGGGCAGAAAGCGCAAGACGGAAGGAGGGCAGAACGTGGATATATCGCAGTGCCCGCTGTTCAGTATGGTGCAGTACGATTGTCAGATTGAGCGACCGGACCTGCCGCACAGTCCAGTCCAGTGCTTTGAGGTGCAGCGATGGTTTAGAAAGTGAGTGACTACCCGGGCAGCAGAGTCTATCCGCGATTGAGAGGGCGTGAAGCCATCGATATGTTGTTGGTCGTGGCACGTGCGGGGCCGAGATGGACCGACGTCATGGTTGAGACTTTCCAGGCTGACTAGAAAACCAGATGTCAAGACAAAAAAGGATCATTCATGATTGAGACTACGAATTGGGAAGATATGAATGAAAGGGCAAAGTTTACCGAATCGCCTGCGACAGAGGCTGAGAAGGCCACAAGCCAGTCAAAAGGTTGGCTGCATTCATGGAAGGAACGAGAGATGAGTCACGATGGCCAGTATCGAGAGCGTTGATGAGGGGAGTATGTCTGAGGTTGTGACGTTGTACTATACAGGAAGATCGAAATGGTTTATTTACGAGTATCAGGCGTTGGGAGTATATTTCGTCGCTTTTACAGAAAGGTTCGGCAATATAGTTACAGGCTCAAACGAGGATGAACTTCTGATGTCGGTAGCCACATACAGCAGACGGCACCGTCATGATGTTGCAGTCGTTTGGCATGTAGCTGATTTTGTCTTTGAGTTGCCGCCAAACTATTGATTCGCAAGGCCTGCTGATAGATGATATCGAGGCGTGGGTTCTGTTTTAAATGTGACCAGTATCTCAAACACTGCAGTGGCTGGACGTCATGTAGCTTGGAATTGCTGAGTCTTTCGCACACAGTCTGTATTGACCAAGAACTCTGATCAACTTCACATGCAAGTGCACCGCCTGCTGTATCATTAGTCACAAGAAACTGGCCATCAATGTCTCGGCATCGTCTCGTGCAACATGGCCCTGTTTCTCTCTTCTGACGTAGCGCGTAGTATGTGCATCTCTTGCGAGACTGCGAGTGGTATGCTGATTCAAGTCTGGATTGTCGAAATGGTATAATACAGTTGACCATGTCCAGCCCAACCAGTTCACAGCCCTTCGTCTATGCGGTCTCCGAACATAAGGAATTTGTCTCTATGCATTGGTGTCGTCTTCCATCCTGACTTCGCAATCGCCCATCCGCTTACTGTCCCTGCTTGGCAGCACGCTCCTTCTCGAGGGCGGAGTAGAAGTTGTCGCGGGCAATGGTACGGGGCATGTGGTATCCGTGCCTATTTCCAGTCAGCTGGGTCCGTTCTTAAAGAAGCTGTCGCATCGTTGTCGCTGCGAGAGAAGTTGGGCCATCGTACCAGAAGAGGCTACCCATAGTAGCACCAATGCCTATGATTTCCAAGTCAGCGCATGTCCCGGCCACCCAACCAATTCAATCCAAGAGTCCAGGCGCGCCATTCGGAGGCGATCTTTCGGGAGAAGGGGAATCGGAGGCCTTCAAATAGTCGGGAGTAACGCACCGAGGGCAATGGCCAAGTCAGTGACGAGGCCCTTCTTGAGCATCTGCATTCGGTGTCAGTAATCCGGTCGTCTCGGCAAGGCCTGAGGCTGGCCTTGGGCGCCAGGGGCACATACTCCAGTGATAGGCTTGATTGCGCCGGCCATTTTGTCGGTTGTGTGAGGGGAGATTGTTCGGATTTCGAAGGGTGATACGGTGCTGAAGTTTTGCTATACGCAAGAGAAGATCGAACGATTGATTTGACGTTATTCGCGCTGGGGCCCGGCTCAATTGGAATTGCAAAGCTCCATCCAACCGCAAGCTTCGGGGAAAGGCGCTAAGACCAAATTGAATTCAGACGCAGCCTCATTGGCCGGTGAATCATCGGCTCTGGCCTTTTAGTGGGTCTCTCCGGTTCGCGACCGACAAGGCCAAGGGACCTCAATTTTTTGGAGCTCAAGTCGAGTTCGCGACGGCTGCAGTTAGTCGTATGAGAGAGCAAGGGGAGACTCAATTCAGCCACCATGAGTCTACACTTCCCAGCCAGGAGGTTGGCGCAGACCGGTAAGGAATATTCCACTGGACTGACGACTTGGCTACCTGTATTTCACATTACTGACGGAACCGCATCTAGCCCGGTCTGGATACCTTCTCCCATATACCCAACAACGATCGGCATCATGGTTCAACTGGGGCGGAAGCTCCAAGAAGAAGTCTCCTCTTTCCGAGGAGCTCGAGAAGCGCGAACAACAGAAGAAGATCTTTGACAAGATGGCCGACCGGACGGCTGGTGAATCCGTTTTCGACGAAGAGATCAAGAAGGTGGACGAGACCAGCAAGGCAACGCCGACCGAAGGCGCCGCCGCTGCCTACTCTGGACCGTCCCGCGCAAAGGAGCACATGGCACGCGCCCTCGACCCGGATCCGAGGTGGAGAATCCGCTGGCAGAGGAAGAAGGTCATGCAGATGGTGCGAAGCGGCGGCAAGGTCACCAAGGAGCAGCACATCAAGATGACCGAGAAGGAGATCACCCAGAAGAGCGAGAACCTCAACACAAGCACCAAGAAGTTGATGTTCTTGAGCCGACAGATCCAGGGCAAGACCCTTGACGAAGCTCTTACACAGATGCGTTACAGCAAGAAGAAGACCGCTTCCGAGGTTTCCTACGTCTTGAAGGAGGCCCGGGACAGGGCTGTTGTCAGCCGCGGTATGGGTCTCGGCCAAGTCAACGGGGAAGTTCTGGACAAGCCTCGTCAAATTCAGGACAAGGAGGGCAAGTGGCTGGAGGTTTCTGACCCGACAAGATTATATATCGACCAGGCCTGGGTTGGAAAGGGCCCGCCCCGTGGCATGAGGATACAGTACCATGCAAGAGGACGAATGAGCAGGATGATGAAGCCTTCTGCACGTGAGTCTTGATAATTTCTTTTCGTGGAGATATACCAGTGACTAATAGGCGTAACAGACCTTACCGTTATCCTGAAGGAGGAGAAGACGAGGTTACGGCAGTACGACGACAAGCTCAAGAAGGAGGCAAAGGCAAAGCCTTGGGTGCATCTTCCCAACAGGCCAGTCACAGCACAGAGACCGTACTACACCTGGTAATGCAATGGTCCATGCGATTACGCCGCCGATTATCGACATTTTGGCGTGTGAAGCGTACTGTATATACCGACATTGTAACAATATTTGTGCATTGCACCTGTAATACAACTCTGGAACACAATCACAGGTGAATCGATTTTTGCAGTGATCTACTGGTTTCACTAGTATTGTATGGCATGGTGGCCATGCGTCACTTGATGTTACTTCATATGTTTATATTAACAGCTATCCTTTTCAAAAGCCGTTGGTATATGTACATCCTCATTATTTCCCACTAATCATTACTTCGTAGTGTCTTTTGTACCCTTCAATTAGGCATCCTGCAAGATTGCCTCGCTCGCTTTCTCGGCCAACAAGTATGTTGGGAGGGCAATGAAGAAGCCGGGAACGACAGGGAAAGCGCTGGCGTCGACGACTCTGAGCCCGGTCGTGCCCCGGACCCTAAACGCCGAGTCCAGGACGGCGCCCTCGTCGTCGTCGCCGCCAATGGCCGCCGTGCAGCACGCGTGGTGGCCGAAGCTCTGGGTCTTGGCGTACTCCTTGATGTCGTCCTCGGAGGTCACGGCGGACCGGCCGGGCGTCTCCTCGGCAAAGGTGCCGTCCAGGGGCAGCGTCTTGTCCATGACGTCGCGCGCGAACTGGATGCCCTCGTAGCTGGCCTGGAGATCCTGGGCGGCCGACGCCTCGTCCTCGAACGTGTTGAAGGCGATCACAGGCACGTCCTGCGGGTCGGTGCTGGCCAGCGTCACGGTGCCGCCCGTGTTCTTGGTGCTCGCCTTGAGGCTGACCCATACCCAGTGCTCGTGGTCGGCCACCGCCGCCTCGGCCCAGTGCGGGTAGAAGCCGGGGAAGTTGCCAGGTCCTCCGTACTGCAGATTTCGCAATTAGCAATAATTCTCTGTCATGTCGCAATGTACATATGACCGGGAACGAGAAAACGGAATCTGAGGAAAACACAAGGAATGCTTACCACCCAGAGATCGGGATCGGCGGCATCCGCGGCTGACGAGCGTATCGCTACACCCACCGCCAAACCCCCGCTCGCGTAGACTCCCTTGTCAGTCTGCGTGACGCCGTTCAGGTATTTGTCGAGACAAGGGTCATCCACTCCGGGGTAGCCCTGCATAAATGTACAGCCATCGATGATGGAAAAGTTGGACGAAGCTTTCGATATCACGGAGACTTCGATATGGTCTGAAGGAATT
This sequence comes from Pestalotiopsis sp. NC0098, assembly GCA_022432395.1. Classification (NCBI taxonomy): domain Eukaryota; kingdom Fungi; phylum Ascomycota; class Sordariomycetes; order Amphisphaeriales; family Sporocadaceae; genus Pestalotiopsis; species Pestalotiopsis sp. NC0098. The sequence goes on along the minus strand of JAJKLJ010000003.1, from coordinate 4,506,529 downwards.
TGTTAGCATGCTCGGAGATGGAAATGTATTCTGTCTCTTACCTCGAAGGTTGGCTCCAACACCAGGAAGATCGACAACAACAGGAATATCAAACGACTCGAGTTCAGCGCGAGGTCCAACACCGCTCAGCTTGAGGATCTGAGGCGTGTTGAACGATCCACCAGAAATAATGACCTCCTTGGAAGCATTCACGATGCCTGAACCCGAGACACTGCCACTCTCCCAGCGCGGGTCGGCGCGGTACAAGCTCTGGCCCTCGAGGTACGCTACACCCGTGGCCCGGGGAGTGTCGCTGCTCTGGTCAAACTCAATCTTGGTGACCAGGGTATTCAGCTTGATGTCGAGCTGGTACTTTCTGGATCCGTCGTCGTTGACGGCGTTGGCGACGGACAAGATGTAGTCTCTCGCTCCGCCACGGGCAGAGTTCTTCATGGAGAGCGGGATCTGGTAAGGACCCGTGGCGATGGTGGCACCAGGGGCGTTGGCATCTTGTGTTAGGATCTCTGCCAGCCCCTCGACTGTGCCGATCAGTGTCCCGAGAATACTATTGACATATGTCAGCTCTGCACTAAAATCTCAGGAGACCAAAAAGTGATCACAAGACTTACCCCTTGCCCATTGCCGCTCCCGTCGCGACAATGATACTGACAACCTTCAAATCCTGAACGGCAGTCAGGAGACTAGTAAGCTCTGTCCAGAACCAGCCGGTGAAGCCGTGTCCGACGACCGAGTTGGGAAGGTAATCGCAGTGCTCAATGTTTTCGAAGAGCCTCTGGAACGTGGCGCCGGACCACGACGTATCCCCGGTACGGTCGGCCACGGCGGTCCAGTCATTGTCAAAGGCGCGGATGGCGATCATGGCGTTGTGCCGGGCACAGCCGCCCAGGGTACCAGCGCGTGGGTACAATGTGCCAATGGCCACGGCGTCGGCGGGCGGGTCGAGGCCCGTGTAGATAGTCCCGTCGGGCAGGCGGTAGGACGTGATGGCCGTCTTGGCCTGTACGGCCGGGTCCGGCGACCGCGTCGCGAAGAAGTCCCACTCCGTGTCCGCGAACTCGGTCGCGAAGGGGAAGAGGGCGGGAACCGACTCGACGAGCGCGTCGCCCGAGTCGCCGCCGGCATCGATGAGGAGGACTGAACGACTGGTATTAGAATATGAGGACGTCTCGAGAAACCGGTATAGCGGTGAATACGATACCTTTGTGACCGGCGACTGCCAAGTTGGCAGCCGTAGGACCTCCTCCTGGTCCTGATCCAACTACGACATAGTCATAGTCACTGTCCGGAGTCTGCCGTTTCGACAGGATAGGGTTGTGGCGCTGTTGTGCTGCGGCCGCGCTGGGTGACAAGTCAGTACTACATCATGTTCATCGGGGACATGGGAACTTACGATGGAATGATCTCCGTGGCCAGCACCAAGGCCGATAGAGTTGCCCTTAGATGCATTTTATATCAATTGACAGAGAACAAGTATCACTGACAATTTAGATGTCATGGAGATGCCACGCTGACAAGAAGAAAAATGGAAAATTTTACGGTGGGACGCATGGTTTTTATAAGTAAGCACATTTGCAAATATCATCATCATATCATACATAGGTATGCGACATCCGAAGCCTTGTCCCTCGGCCACGAGAATTGAGTCCAACGATTGACAAATGTCAATTAATTGCCGTCATGCATGCGATCGACAACGGGGTGGACCATATTCGGCGCCTCATGCACTGCTGACAGCATGCCGGTCATTTCGCTTGATGGAGGAGCACAAAGCAGCATGATCCGACCCAAACAGGCCCCTTTACAGATTATCTTACCTACCAGGCCGAGGGAACGGGGCGTGTTGGATACTCGAGCACCGGGTAGGCCCTGCTTATAGGTGGTCGGCAAGTCGTCCCATTGGTCGAAGTTCCTGCGCCGTTTTCGACAGAAGGGGAAATGGAGTCGGCAATGGAGGTGATCATTGCTGTCTTGAGCTGCGTCCTACACAACATTGTTCAATAGTCTGCGGGTGGCTACTCCTCCGGGTTGTTGGGCAGCTGATGCTACCCTTTTTTTTCCAGTTCCTCAACAACACTACCCCGCAAACTTGTGGACGATCTTGGACCTGCTCGAAGGGATCCTGGATTACCGACTGCCAAGGCCGCATGTGCATGAAACGTTCTTTTCAATGGCATGCCATTATATTTCGGTTGCTGTTGACGAAGGTAACAACATGCGGGCCGAAGCGACTGAATTCGGCTTTGAAAGTAGTATGGAATGTGGATCTATTTCACGGTTGAACAGGTATTTCTTGTATCTGATAACGGTTGACGTTTTGTGCGCATCTAATAATAGACCCACACGTTCTTTCGGTTCATGTAAGCAAATGTAATACTCGCCCTTCATATTCAGCTCTTCGGTAGCTATTTCTCCTCAGTTTCTGGGGTAAATATCAGATCATCGCCTAACGCTAATTCAGCAATTCCTTCTTTCATGATCTAGTCAGAGTCTACGTACACTATTTGCTTGGCAGCTCTCTTGCGTAAACTCGCCACTGACAGTCTTGACACATCAGATTTGGGAATTTGATGATCTTGAACTTTCAGTTGTATGAAGCTCAAGAAATTTCCTATCTCAGGATGGTGGAATGATCGCGCCTGAAGAACCTTTCTATTGTTCTACACTAATATAGTCGCCTCGCAAAGGAAATGAGTTATAGTCGAATTCAAGGTTGTGCACAGATGCTCGCACTAGTTTTCAGCGTCACAAGACCTCGAGTTCATGGCCGCAAGGGCCCGAGTGCGCATGTGAATGACTTGACGCCGCCCTCTTGAACATCTTGGCCTGCCCAGCCGCCTTTCTTCTTTTGACGAGATCCACGGGAGGTAGCGCGTCGAAGCTGGCGGCGTACTTGGCCACGGAGTCGGCTATTCCCTTGGTGTTGAGCAGGTACGCGTCCTGCGCGAGGTTGTTAATGGTGTCGCCGGCCTGGTGGTAGTTGACGTCGTACGCGACGCCCGCCTCGCCGCCGAAGAGGAACGCCTCCTCTGCCGTCTTGATCTGCTCGGCGCCCGTGAAGATGCCGCCGGCGGGAATACCGTTCTCGATGAAGGCGGCATAGTCGGACCGGCCATTGAATTCTCTGGCTACGGAGGTGGTATTCTTGCTGCGAAAGAATTCCTGAAAGGTCTTCTCGAGCTCAGCCGAGCCAGCAGGACCGCTGACATTGAACGTGCTGCCGTCTCCATCATAAATGCCATTGATGTAGTTGGGACTGGCAATCTTTGGTTTCTGTCAGTATACAAGTTCGCCGGGCAGAGCGGGGGAGTGTCCTACCATGTCAAAGTTGAGGTATGCTCGAATCTTGGCTACCTCTGCCTCCGAGGTGTTGAGTTGCTTCATATAATAATAGGAACCCAGCTTGCCGTATTCTTCGGCGCCCCAGAAGCCAAAGCGCACAGCGTTCTTGATGGCAAAGTTCGACAGAGCCACGGCAACTGTGAGCGAGCCAATTGTCCCCGAGCCATCGTCATTGATGCCAGGCCCGGCTGCGACGGAGTCCGAGTGGCCACCGAGCATGAGAACGTTGTTCTTATCGCCTGCCTTGGTCTCCGCAATCACATTGAAATTGGTCCGGTTCTCAATGGTGGATTCCGCCGCCAGGGCTGCCACAACTTGGCCGTCTGCCAGTGCCGTGATGAGTTCATCTCCTTGTTCCAGGGATATTCCGACGACGGGGACATAGGCATCGCTCGGCGCGCCCAGGGTGCCACTGACGGTTCCCGCGATATTGTTGTACACCACAGCAGCTACCGCCCCTGCGGTCTTTGCGTTCGTGGCCTTGACGGCAAAGGTGCAGTTTCCCCGCGAGATCAGGGCGATTTTACCAGAAACCTCTTCTGGGTAATCCGTGACATCACATCCAAGGTTGGAAACCAACACGAGCGGTGCGCTGAATGTGCCCGAAGGGCTGTAGCTCATGACACCGGGCTCATAGTCGACACCGTCCACGATGAGGCTCGCATTGCCTTCGAAGAACAGCTCGACGAACGGCTGCTTGAATACGTCGTAGTAGTCGAGGGCGCTCAGTGTGTCATACAGATAGTCCACCGTCAGGTTGTGGCCGGCGCTGCCAAAGACGCGCGTTCCACCGTTGGCATCTGCAATGTCCTGGAGCGTCTGGGACCCGGCGAGCAAGTCCTCGAGAGTGATGAGACTTTGGAGAGCATCCGAGGTGACATCAGGTTTGCTTTGCGCAAACGCAGCTGACACCGCGTGAAGTGCTACGCAAAAGACCGGGACCCTCATTATGAAATACGTGGTCAGACGATGAGAGAGATCTATCTTGTCGAGACTCATTGGACTTTTCACTTTTTCCTACCGCCTACCTAGGTATTTATACAAAATTCTCCTCGCGTAAGCGGATAATTGCTTCTCGATTTTGCCATCGCCAAGGAGGCCTTTATATTGCTCATCACCCGGCAGCCTGGAAGCAAGCCGCATAACTAGGAATCATGACCCTCCGAAGTTTCTTCATCGAAGGCGAAACGATAACGACTTGCATAGTCAGCTGCCTGAGTCGGCAAAGTCTCGAGGACACAACTGCAAAGAGCTGCGGGGGCATTGACTTGGCGCAGAAGAAAAACACCCAGCCTCATGGCTTGGCTCTGTGCTTGGCGAAAAGGCCTAAGCGATGACACCATACCCAGAGCTAGAGCGCGATAGACTGATTGTAAGTCAGCATGGAATGGGTTGGGAGAGCTGTTCTTATTGATATCAAGATTGCTTGATCATTCTACGCTTTGATGAGAGATGTCTTCGGTCCAGCAAAATGGATTAAACAATCAGAGAAGCATATAAGCGACTCTTGGGCGCTATCATGTTCATATGGCAATAGAATATAAATCTTGCACATACTTCTCAGATTGTCCTTATGGAAAACAATAATTATGATGATTTGAGTTCATGCAGATTGCTGTATTTTTCTTTCTTCCCAACCTAAGAATCGTTGAAGCAGTTCTGATCACTCAGTATACCGCATCTCCTGGGCAATGTATCTTATTAACTTTTGCTCAGTATGTAAGATGCTTCTTAGATTCGTCCACGATTTCGCCGGCTTAATTATGCATAGATATCAGCCTAGAAGATCCCGTCGCAGCGACTTTCCCATATTCAGTACAAATCCCATACCTAGGTGTCCTTAACGCCATTGCCAGAAACATGCTCGCCTCTACAGCTCCAGACATCTACTGGGCCTGGCTTGCCTCGTCATGTTTTTCTCATTATCATACACGCTCGTTGTCGTCGTGGAGCTCCCTTCTCGTCAACAGAGTATCAGGCTATTCACCTAGACGATAACTGACAAGAGTCTCAACTCTGTGGTTGCTCGTACTGAAGCCTCTCAGCTGCACCTTTTCTCCGTTGACAATCTCTTTGGCATCCGAGTCACCCCATTCGACGGGCACGTCGCTGTCCGCGTCGGCGTATACCAGAACGTTGAAGGTGCAGTCGCCTTGTAGCTGCGGCAGGAACGTGACACTGGCTGTGATCTGTCGGAAAAGGGCGGCAATCTCGGCCTGGATCTCGGCCTCGGTCTTGTTCGTATCCGCGACGGTACTGCCCTTTGCGGCGCCGTCGGCATTCTCGTCGGCGGCGACCGGCTCTTTCGATTTCGACTTGCTCGACTTCTTGGTGTTGCCAAAGATCTGGACGTCAAACTGCCACCTCTCGACGTGCTCTCCGGTGTCCTTGTCTGTCACGACAATGACCAGCTTGCTAATCTTCCCGTGCTGCATCCACTTGTCGAGTTGCGACATGATCTTCTTGATGTATGCCTTGACCTGGTCGTCGGCCGAGACCAGCATGTTGAGGCCATACTTCTTGACGGCCGTAAAGTCTTCGGCCGGGTAGACGCCTCGTTGGAAGAGGATTGTGTGGATCGAGTACTGGAACTGCAAGGCGGTCGCTCGTCAGTATACTGGTCTGGGGCCCAGCTAATGCGATGACTTACAAATTCGGCCACCAATTTGGCGCTACCTTTCAAGGACAGCTTATGGACCTTTGATTTGTCCTTTTCAGCTTTCTTATCCGCCATCTTGAAAACTATTGAAGTGTCTGTACTTGATGTCCTCGAGGTCAAAAGGTGGCGCTTGTGTAGCTTGGTGATGGTTTATTTACTTTCGGAGGGGGGCTCGTTTGGCAGGGTGACGAAAGATGGATGCAAGTGCAAGGTACAATTCTTGTCCCGAGAATAGAACCCCGCCACAGACGCCTGTCTGAGCAGTTATTTGTGACTATCGGGGTGATTTGATGGGCCGAGTATGCGCATAGTCAAGAAGCGAGGCCTGTGCGGGGCTAGTCTGCTCAGCTTATCGCTTATCGCTTATCGGATCGCAAAAAGTCCCTGATAATTTATTTTCCATCTCGTTCCCGTCGCAGCCCGAGTTTCTTGGTCGCCAAGTACAGCGCATCGTCGAGGACCAATTGTCCTGACTGATTTTTTTCTTTCATTCCAATCGCTTTTGGATTTTCGTTGCACAAAAGCTGAAAGTCTGCGATCATGTCGAAGCACACTCTAGAAGACGAGGTCGAGGTCGACGTGCCACGCAAGAAGTCGAAGAAGGACAAGAAGGACAAGAAAGCCAAGAAGGAGAAGCTGCAGGAAGAGGAATCTTCTGCCACCACTCCCGTCGTCGACGCCATGGATGTAGACAGCGAGGCAAAGAAGGAGAAGAAGAAGAAGGACAAGAAGGAAAAGAAGGAGAAGAAGCGCTCTGCCGAGGAGAGTGCCGACGCAGAGTCGGAGCCCGCCAAGGAGAAAAAGTCCAAGAAGGACAAGAAGGAGAAGAAGCGCAAGACTGAAGAGTCCGAGGAGACGGTCAAGGAGGCCGCAACAACCCAGAATGGCTCTTCTAATGGTACTGCGACTGCACCTACGAGCAATGGCAAATACGAGCAGAACGCAGCTCTGTCTTCTCTGCCCGAGTCGGAGATCACGTCTTTCTTCACCACGAACCAGATCACCGTCACCGACCCGAAGTCTACAAACCTCCGCCCCATCACACAGTTCACCCACTTGCCAAACACGACACTGGTTGCCAAGAACCCCTTCAAGTCTTTCAAGACCCCGACTCCCATCCAGGCTGCCTCGTGGCCTTTCGGTTTGAGCGGCCGCGACATTGTCGGTGTTGCCGAGACCGGATCTGGAAAGACCATTGCCTTTGGTCTGCCGCTGGTCGAGGCTGTGCTGGCATTCCCCAAGCCCAGCAAGGGCGCCGGCCGCATTCGCGCCGTCGTCGTCTCGCCCACGCGCGAGCTGGCCATGCAGACCAACGACGAGCTGACCCGGCTGACCGATCTGGTCGGGCTCAAGACGGTCTGCGTCTACGGAGGCGCCTCCAAGGACGACCAGAGGCGGCTGCTCCAGAAGGCCGACATCATCGTGGCGACCCCGGGCCGCCTCAAGGACTTCCTCGAGGAGGGCTCGATCCGGCTCGACAACGCCAAGTTCGCCGTGCTAGACGAGGCCGACCGCATGCTCGACAAGGGCTTCGAGGACGACATCAAGCTCATCCTCGGCTCGTGCCCCGCGCGGGAGCAGAGGCAGACGCTCATGTTCACGGCCACCTGGCCCATGAGCGTGCAGGCGCTCGCGTCCACCTTCATGGTGTCGCCCGTGCGCATCACCATCGGCAACAACGAGGCCGGCGACCTCAAGGCCAACGCGCGCATCGCGCAGAGCGTCGAGGTCGTCGACCCCCGCGACAAGGAGCAGCGGCTGCTGCAGATCCTCAAGGCGCAGCCCCGCAACGAGAGGGTCCTGGTCTTCTGCCTGTACAAGAAGGAGGCCACCCGCGTCGAGGGCTTCCTCGCGCAGCGGGGCATCAAGGTCGTCGGCATCCACGGCGACCTGCGACAGGAGCAGAGGACGAGGAGCTTGGACGCCTTCAAGAAGGGCGAGACCCCCGTCCTGGTCGCAACCGATGTCGCCGCCCGTGGTCTGGATATCCCCGAGGTCAAGTTGGTTGTCAACGTTACTGTGAGTATCAGTCCCAACAGGATCACAATATGTTTCTTAGCTAACGACTTGAAAGTTCCCCCTGACCATCGAGGACTACGTCCACCGTATCGGCCGTACCGGTCGTGCCGGCAAGACTGGACAGGCCATCACCCTGTTCACCGAGCACGACAAGGCGCACTCTGGCACTCTGATCAACATTCTCAAGTCCGCGAACCAGCCCGTTCCTGATGAGTTGTTGAAGTTTGGAACCACTGTCAAGAAGAAGCAGCACGGCACATACGGTGCTTTCTTCAAGGACGTCGACATGAGCAAGAAGGGCACAAAGATCACCTTTGACGACTAGATCGTATATATAAAATGTCTGACATGATAGACTTAGTTTGAAGGCGCACGGCGTAACATAGATCAATTCCGTGGGGCAAAAAGCGATCACAGCATCGATCGCACCTGGGGGTACTTTGTTCAATTTCAATAAATACTTTCATCAAATCTTTGTCTCGACAATGTACATTTCTTTCTCGCCAATTTGATAATGGCTTAGCCGCACTTCTATCTGGATTTGCGGAAAGATCGGATGCTGTCAATGAGTAGGCGCCTCTCCAGGTATGCCATCAAGGCGACATACGGGAGAGCGCAGCCTACCACCTTGACCACGTCTTTGTAAACATGGTCGGACACTCCCCCGACCTTTACGCCGGCTATCTGGTACAGGACTTGCCACAGCACTGCCGTGCCAAGAACGTAGACAGCGGATGCATTGGGTAGGGCACCTGCCCAGGTGAACTCGGCCCCGTGTCTGCCAAAGTATGTTGAGATGAAGCGACTACTCCACAAAATCCGGCAGATCATGTTGATGGCGTTGGCATATACGAGTCCAACTGCGCCGAGGCCCAACAAGCGCAGGAAGACGAATCCGGCGGCGCCAAACATGACACTGAACGCCCCCATCCAGATACTCTGGCGATGCACTTCGCGCTCTGTTGCCACGGATGAAACAAAAGCTTCACTTATTCCATTCATGGCGAGAAGTGGAATGTATAGGCAGTATTGTGCGAGTACGTCGCCTGCACCACTCTCAGCCCAAGCTTTGCCCGCTATGATCTGGACCAAAAGAGGAGCACCGAATGGCCCCAGTGAGACGACGAGGATACTGAGCAGAATGTAGGATTTGAAGAGAGACTGCAGATCAGACTTCGCCTGGTTTATGTTGCCCTTGGCTGACTTCTCTGGCGCGGATTTTTCCGGAGCATTTTCAGCTCCAGTCGCAGCTGTCGAAAGCAGCTTGCTGAAGTAGTTTCTGCTGCTTTCCTCGACAGGCTGAAATAAAAGTCGAGCCAATAAACTGCCATAATTGTTGGCGAGAGCGTACACACCTTGCGACTGGGGGCTCGAGAGAATGGAAACCAGGAACGTGTCTCCCTGGGTGAGAATGTGCTTGACGACAGACTGAGCAGTCATACTCGACGCCAGTTGAAGGGTCGGAGTATAAAAGTACCCCAGAGTGTAGTCGTCTGATAGGTTTTTCTGACTTTTGGCGGTCTTCTCGTCACTCTCCGTGACCCTTTTCGGAAAGAGAGAGAAACCTTCCGACGAAGCCAAACGCCATCCGTGCCATAGGTAGACTGCCAGAAGGCCGGTGCCGTAACCCAATTGACCCAGGGCAAATGGCAGGACGCCCATCTCACGGCCGCTCCTCCACGCCCAGTTGGCCGCTCCAAAGGTGACAAGGCATCGAAGAAAAGTGGCAATGGCCTCAGCAACAGCACGGGGTCCAAACCGCAGACGGTGCTGAAGAATGACAAACGCCGGTTCCGAGAGGAGCTCAATGATGGCAGAGAGTCCAAATATGTACAATGAGGGACTCAAGTATGCCACCGAAGCCGTGGCGGGGTCGATGTAGTGCAAGTACAGACCACCGAAGCCGACAGCGGCGAGCAGGCCGAGGACAAGAGCCAGATGTCCGACATTGACGACCGACTGGCTCTCGCGACTGCCGCCGGACTTTGCGTCGGGACTGGCGGACTCAGGGGTAGCAGGGCTCGCCTGGCGCTGGATGGCAACGCGCAAACTCTCGCGTGCGAAAAAGAGCACGGAGAGGTAGTAAACCTCCAGCTGGGTCGAGACGCCGAGGAGCTGAGCCGTCAGAAACCTCAAGAGCAGCTGGTTGGCTATGAAGGTGATGGCGCGGGAGACGATCTGAAGGATAATCAGCAGGGATGCGCCGCGGACCGCCGAGCCTTGTGCTGGAGCCGCCATGACGGAGCGGGCACCGGGGCGTCCTGCACTGGTCGTTTCCTCTGCCTCTGCCCCGATTACGATTTCCTCGAAGCGAGACGTGATTCCAGCCAGATGCGGGCCGAATCAGAATGGAAATGGGTTGCAAGTGTTGTGTGTATAAACGTTGAGGACAGCTCAGCTTGGTTAGCTTTGCAGCCTTTGGAGCATTTCTCGGCGCTCATGGTGGGGCATCTGAATTGCATTAGCCCCCTGAAGAATTATTAAGGGTGTGCAGCACTGTGCACATCTGGTCGCTATCGTTACTTTAGCGGGACCTGAACTGTTCGCCTTGTTCCCAGCTGGATGGTTTGACAATTGTGCGCAATGGATCCTACATCGTGAACCTGGGGTTCGTTCCACAAATGGAGTTGTTTTCACCTTCACCATCCGGTCTCTAGGTTTCTGGTTCAGCCTACCATCACATCCATCCAGTAGGGCTTCGGCACACCTGCTTAGCACCATGCTACTCAGACCTATCGAACGTTTGGTGCCGGTATGTGTGTAGTGGTGGTGGCGGCGGCGGCGTCGTTGCCGAAAGCCACCCTGCGGCTCAAGTCAGAGCTGGCAAAGAAATGCTTGGTGGTGTTGCTAAAACTCAACTCCCGCGTCTTGGCCCTCGACAATCTTTCCTCCTAGTGCCGAGTCAAACAGGGGCTCGACAGCGAATGCAATTTACTCTTCCAGTTCAGCACTCAGGATCCAATCACAATCCTGTCCGGGGTGATGTCAATGATGCCCACCCATGGGATGCCAAGGCAGGTAAATGCGCGCAATCGGGCTTGCCGCAATTCGATCGTCACGACGAGACATTTGCAACAATCACTCGCACAATTACACGCAACGCACCACGCACATAGGGTCGCACTGCATCACATACCTATGCTTATCTCATGCCCACGAACAGGAGATGCCGTATGGCGTTCCGAGAGTAATCGCGATTCCCCCCAAAGACACTGACAACCTCCTCCAACCTCCCAGCCATTGATTCACATGGAATGCCTCCTGCGCTACCATCGTCAGCTGATCCTGAGCTGCATCTTCGTAGCAGGTCCAGGCTATTGTCGCGACTCAGTAGTCTCGCCGAGGTGCCTCCTGAAGGATGGGCCCGTTTCCCCCAAAGTTGCGGGGAGGGCCCTCCTCCGCCAAAAGCCCAAAAGATTCAGTGGAGTCCGGCTGTCGTGACGAAGGGGAAACTGGAGTCTGGAGGCCTGGAGAGAGTGGAATCGCAATGTGACCCCCGGCCTCCGTTCAGTCGTTAGCGGAAAACGCGAAACGCTGAGCAACTCCAACGCCCCGACATGCGCATCGCGTGCTCTACTCTGTCAGGTCGCGACCGCATGAGTTTTAGTGTTGTCTCCTTTGGTCCTTGCAGCATAAGTCTACGGCGCACATGACTTATCCTGCCGCCAAAGAGTCAGACGAGAGTGGTAATCTGGGGTCTAGAAGCTGTATCCAACCTGTGGTCGTTGTTACTCAAAGATATGCATGGCATGGTATTCACTTTGATTTTGTCGCTCTCCAAAATGCAGCAGCTTGCGGCGGCTGAAGTTTTTGGGTATACTACATCGTTGATGGATAACATCATCAGTACAGCTTAGGTCAAGATCGTGGCAGCCAGTATGGCTCACACGTTTCGCTAGAGCCAATCGCGGCGATATCCTTGCCACTTATACACACGCACATGTCCAAAACGGCAGGATTTCATCCACCATACCAATCAATGTTTCCTCTAATTTTGAAATGGTTGGACCTGTCACACACGATCTCTACAAGTGCCCCGAGGTTCCAGACTGCTGGGTTCCCATCAAGTTTGTGCACACACATGGTAACCAGTCAAATCTAGTTGTTGCTTCCCCAAGTCAGACGGGCTGTCCGGTCCATTGGGACTGCAAGCTCGTGAACATGGGGTTTTGGAGAAGTATGGGCAATTTTCATCTCCACGATTCTTCTCTGCCGAGATCAGCCATTAGTTTCCCCCGGGGTAGAACTGGCTTCAACGCTTCTTTGACGGGCGCCAGAAGGATGATATCATGTGGTTTCTGGTTCACCGTTCTTTTCTTACTCGGTCCTTTCCCGGGGGACGTCAGGAAAGCTGCCAGCCCAAGCAAGGATTTGGAATCCCTATACTACTACAACGTGTTTCTGTTTCTAGACAATGCTGGCAGGGTTATTTTCGCACTCGGCATCTAGTTGATCTTCATCCATCTATGCATTCCTCCATCTGTCCACTTACCTAACCTCTCTTGGCTTGCTTGATGCTCGAGATTTTGCCACTGGGCTCTCGTTGCAGAAGCGCTCCGTCCTACGACAAGACGGCGCGCCTCTTTTCTTTTACAGCGGTTGGCGGTAGTCGACGCTGCTAGAGACGGCGCCACTCCAGAATGGCCGAGAAATAAATCCATGGTTAAAATTTCATGCTCGTCATTGGTCTAGATTTCGACAAAACACCGAAATACACTGGCAGCCAGCTCCACCATCCTGCTGAGCTTAACCTGGATAGAGTGCGCTAGATTCGGCCCGGCCGTCGTTACGCCCTCTCGTGATTCTGGCCTTGGCGCCTTTTGGCTTCATCAAGGGCCGTCAAGGGCCTGGTCCAAGACCTGAGACTATTATACGGGGCCCCAGCTTAGCAGGCCTAGCAAGCTTGGGGTCGGTCCAGGGGTGTCAAGGTTGTCTTTCTTCTTCTTTCCCCATGCCGCTAAAGTAGCCTGGGGAGGCCAATGGCGGTCGAGAATTTCTAGGTAGGCTATCCCCATACTGGCGACTATGCCCGTAGTGAAAAGTGGGAACGCCACATTTGCTGATCGTATACTTAAAGTTTGTATGATCTCCTCGTCTTCATGTCTCGTCTTCTCTCACATCTCTCTTCATTCTATTCTCTGTCGACAATACCTTGTGGTGCCTGGTGCAGTTTTTATTATTACTTGTCGCTCAGAGCCACCCTACACGATGGGTATCCTCGTAAACAAGCCCGCCGGCGAAGAGGGCGCGGCATGGCCCGCCATTTGCATTGGCATGTTCGTCGCCTTTGGTGGTGTCCTCTTTGGTTATGACACGGGAACTATTGGTGGTATTCTGGCAATGCCCTACTGGCAGGTATGTTGCTCCTTGGATGGCTCTCACACGGCCTGTGAAAAGCAATGACTAACACGACCACAGGATCTCTTCTCTACGGGTTACAGGAACAGCTCAGGACACCTGGATGTATCTCCCCAGCAATCATCTGCCATTGTCTCTATCCTGTCTGCCGGTACCTTTTTCGGTGCTCTTGGCTCTCCCATCCTGGCTGATAGCGTCGGTCGTCGGTGGGGCCTGATCGGATCGTGTATCGTCTTCATCCTCGGCGTCATTCTCCAGACAGCCGCCGTCGCCCTGCCTCTCTTCCTTGCCGGCCGTTTCTTCGCCGGTTTTGGAGTCGGTCTGCTCAGTGCTACCGTACCGCTGTACCAATCCGAGACAGCTCCCAAGTGGATTCGTGGTGCCATTGTCGGCGCCTACCAACTCGCCATCACGATCGGTCTTCTCCTGGCCGCTATTGTCGACTACGCCACCCAGAACCGCAACGACACGGGTTCCTACCGTATTCCCGTTGCAGTTCAGTTCGCCTGGGCAATTATCCTGATCGCTGGTATGCTCCTTCTGCCCGAGACTCCTCGATACCTAATCAAGAAGGGAGACATGGACCGGGCAGCGCGATCATTGGGCAAGCTCCGAAGACTTTCGCCCAGTGCTCCCTCCATCCAGGCCGAGTTGAACGAGATCAAGGCGAACCACGACTTCGAGATGAGCGTCGGAAAGTCGAGCTACCTCGACTGCTTCAAGGGACAGATGCTCAAGCGTCAGCTCACGGGAATGGGAATCCAGGCCCTCCAGCAGCTTACCGGTGTCAACTTCATCTTCTACTACGGAACCCAGTACTTTAAGAACTCTGGTATCCAGGACCCCTTCACCATCTCCATGATCACGTCTTGTATCAACGTGGCTTCCACCCTGCCCGGTCTCTGGGGAGTAGAGAAGTTCGGTCGCCGACCCCTGCTCCTCTGGGGTGCCGTGGGCATGTGCATCAGTCAGTTCCTCGTTGCCATGCTCGGTACGACCACCACCGGCCAGGATTCTGCTGGTAACGTCATCGTCTACAACCTCGCCGCACAGAAGGCCTCGATCGCCTTTGTCTGTATCTACATCTTCTTCTTTGCCTCCACCTGGGGTCCTCTGGCCTGGGTCGTCACTGGCGAGATCTTCCCGCTCAAGACCCGTGCCAAGAGCTTGTCGATCACCACTGCCACCAACGTAAGTTTTACTCTATACATCACAGCTACGCAATTAAGACTAACATGCAAATAGTGGCTTCTCAACTGGGCTATCGCCTACGCAACCCCCTACCTGGTCAACTACGGTGCCGGATACGCCAACCTGCAGTCCAAGATCTTCTTCGTCTGGTTCGCGTTCTGCTTCGTCTGCATTGCCTTTGTCTACTTCTTCATCTACGAGACCAAGTCGTACTCGCTCGAGGAGGTCGACCAGATGTACAACGAGTGCAAGTCGGCCCGCCACAGCACGTCCTGGACGCCCTCGCACACCTTTGCCGACCAGCAGGGTGCGCTGGGTGAGAAGAAGGCTGTCGTCGATGAGCACGAGCACCGCGATGAACTTGCATGAGAAAGGAATACGAAGGAATGATGAAATAAATACCACAATGTTTTAGTTGTAACGAATTGAATTGACACAAATCAGTAAAATATGTCATTGCTCTATTATGCAAAGTGAATCGAACCATGACTCGGCGTGATTCTGGTGTATTGTTCTTGGCAACTTTGAGATTTTGGTGGGCACTGATGCCTGTCAAAACTATAGACGAATGGTCGAGGACTGCGAGAGCAACTCTTTGCGAGTATACCACTTTCCACGCCTATCTATTACCCCGTCTGGCAACTGATCGCGAGACTGTTCTCCGCTTAACATGTAACGGCATTGACTTGTGTTACTGCACTGCTCGATTTGGCGACTGTTGTATAGTCTCTAATTGGACAGTATGCACTCCAACGCTGGGCACCGTCACTCCTGCAAGTATACCTCGTATGCCAATGCTCTCTATTCGCATATGTAACATGCGTATGCAACATGCGTATATTTTCTCAAGAATCTTTCAAGCCCTACTTAAAGCAACATGTCATTGATCTGGTGAATGTTGCTTTGCCATTTAAACTACAAACATTTTTCTCTGTCTCCATCTCTTTTCGTGTCTGACGTTATGCTGGACAAATGAAAATATGTCGCCCTTTCAAGACATCTTCTTTGCGGTGCCGGGCGAGAACTATGGCCTAATACTCTTGTCTCTGCTCATTATACTACTATTGTGGTTCGTATGGGCCGATTTAAAGTCCCCATTAAGACAGTATCCAGGACCAGTATTTGCCAGTCAGTCTCCTCGGGGTCATTTACACAAATTAGCTCCTTGAAAAACTTTTACTGATAAACTGCGATAGGATGGACCAATCTATGGCGGCTGTGGTATGTTTCAACAGGCGATTTTCACCACATCATCCTTGAGCTACACAAGAAGTACGGGCCAGTGGTTAGGCTGGGGCCCAATCTTCTCGACCTTGACTATCCCGAACTGATCAAGACGATATACAACACTCAAGGAAACTGGAAAAAGGTGAGTATTCTGAGTGAGAGCTTCATGATCGTTTTATTGACGGAACCTGGTAGACCGAAGTATACCACGGGAGCTCCGCACAGGTTGGCGGCAAGATTGTCTACAATCTTTTCAGCGAAACCGACGAGCATATACACAGTCAACAAAAGAGGCCGATTGCCAAGTACTATACGGCCACGGCAGTATCGACGTTGGAACTTCACGTGGACCAGATGCTCAAACGGCTATGCGTGATATTGGCAGCTAAATCGGTAGACGACACTGGTAAGGCAAGAGTGTTGGATCTCGGATCCTGGCTGTCCTATTGTACGTTTGATATCATGGCCCAGATCCAAAGTCCTCATATTGATTAGTGATACAGTCGCATGGGACGTTGTCGGCGATATCAGCTTCAGCCAGCCCCTCGGCTATCTCGACAAGGGCTGCGACTTTGACGGCACCTTGGCCATTGCCGACAAGGCCACCGACTACTTCTCGCTCGTAGGGTGCATGCCGTTTCTCGACTACGTGCTTGAGAAGAACCCGCTCATCAGGCCGTTCATTTCGCCGCGGTTTGCTAGAATCACAGGCGTGTCCCTGGGGCATCTCATGGACCGCTACGCGGGCAAGGATGGCGGTTATCATGATGCGTCCAAGCCGGACTACCTTGACCACTTCATCGAGGCCAAGAAGCTCTATCCTGATGTTGTGGATGATGCTCAAATAATATCGTGCGTACCTATTCACTTGCTTGCCTTTTCTGCCCTTCTTCATACGGGATCTGCCCGTGCAAAGATACATGGAAATTTACTTGGGCGTCTTCTCTAGATATCTCATGATCAACATGGGCGCAGGGGCCGACACGACCGCCATAACGATGCGCGCGATATTCTACTACGCCCTCAAGAACCCCACGGTCTGGGCCAAGCTGGAAGACGAGGTCCTGGCCGCCGGCCACGCGGTGCCTCTGTCCCTCAAGGACGCCCGCCGACTACCATACCTGGACGCCGTCATCAAGGAGGCCATGAGGGTGCACCCGGGCATTGGCATGACGCTGGAGCGCTACGTGCCGGCGGGCGGCCTGCACCTGCCTTTCGGCCACGACGGCGGACCCTCCCTCGTTCCGGCCGGGACCATGGTCGGCTTGAACCCGTGGGTGGTCCACCGGAACCGGGGCGCCTACGGGAAGGACGCGGACACGTTCCGGCCGGAGCGGTGGCTACGGAGTGACGACGAGACGGAGGACGAGTTCCGGGGCCGCCTGCGCCCGATGAACGACGCGAGCCTGGCGTTTGGCGCGGGCGGAAGGTCGTGCATCGGCAAGCATATCAGTATCATGGAGATCTACAAGGCCGTGCCCAGTCTGATTGCCAAGTTCCGGTTCGAGCTGGAGGACCCGGCTGCGGAGTGGAAGACGGTCAATAGCTGGTTCGTCCGGCAGACGGGTATCAAGGTCAGGATGCGGCCCCGTTGAAATAGGTTGGTGTGGGAAGAGTTGAGATAATCCGGAAAGCTGGTATCACAACAACCAAGGTCATCTTTTCATCGTGGAATCCTGCTCTTTCATTTGATGACATCTCTGCTCGGTCCTATCAACGCCAACGAAGAGTGGTGATGTAGATGTAAGACTCCCAGCTGAACCGAACCAGATCTGAACCTGGATCTGAGACTGAATCTGGACTGTCATGACTAATTTGAATCCCCTCAAGGCATTTCTATGAATATCCATCTGCCTGACTGAGTCAGGTATGTGGTGTTCTCAGCTCAGTCCTCAGTGACGCACAAAATATTTCAGAATCTGGTTCCGGGAATGACCAACCGGTTGAGCAGAGTTGCAAGTATACAATTCTCAATGCAGAGTTTTCTTGTTATGGTTCTGTGACACTCATTATCTGCTCATGGCCATGATATCATAATCTTTTTGAAAATTTTCCATCTACTGAGCACGCACGAGTCGCGCGTGTCTTATACTCCTGGAAGCGTCGCCCATTGTTGTAGATACTCAAGTCCGGTGAAGATACTGCCTGACGCATGAGGTTTCGGACACACGATCCACCACATTACGGTTATTTATTTATATCAGAAATGTGTTGAGAGTGACGTATATTTGTTGCTCTTTTCCGAGGAGAGTTTGTCGGACATGGCCTTATTATGTTGATAGAGTAGACTTCACTGCCCATCATGCAAGCTGCAAGTGAATAGAAGCACTTTATCTGCAGCTTACCCAAATCGGGCTCGTCCCTTGCCTGTCTCAGTCAAGTTTGCCAGTTCCGGTGCTGTGGGCGCTGCATAGGTGAGTGACTTGCAGGTGAGTTTCTACATAGTCTTTTTTTCTTTCGCACAGAATATTTTTCTTGCGGAATTGATTTTTTACCTGCACTAAAAATTTGGACCGGATATCGGATCTCATCTGTGCATTGATTCCTGTCGATCTTGAAAGTTGTAGATGGGACGACAAGGAAGATGAGACTGATAACGTAACCAGCAGCGGGCAGAAGTTAGCTGAAAGGAAGGGATGCCAGAATGCGACTTTTTGGCCGCGGCGTGAGCAAAAAGACGAGACAGATGCAACGTCCATATGCATGTGATGCGGGAGAAAAAGAGATGCCGCCAGGGTCCATGTCCACGATGGGTTGATGCAAACGAAACGGAAACGTGCGTCGCAATTAGATGGAGGGGTCCCAGCACAAACAGAGCATCGGGACCCCGGCGCATACAGAGTACAGAGCGCGCACGCACGCAGGAAACATAGCTTAAGTCGGAGTGAAGATGGACGAGAGCAGGGGTTCAATGTTTCGATTCTGACGATGGAGTCCCCTGTCGCCAAACTCGAAGTCGTCAACAACAAGAGATACCTAGATCCATGACATGACCTGCGCGACGGGATCGGATGGTTGGACTGTGATGAGGTGACCCCTTGCCTTGCGCCTGACTGACGCCCTCGCTCACTGTATTGATCAAGCGCGTCAAGCACGCGGACCCCCTCAACCCTCTCCAAAATCCCTTGTGTTCCAACGCACTCTTGGCGACCCCCCAGAGGCGGCCCAGCCCAGCCGGGAGGCCGGACGCAGCAATCAATTAATGCAGGGCAGAACTTATGATCATGACCGATTTTCACTTCCAACGTTGCCCACTGCTTCCGGACGGATCCGCAACTTTGAGGCAAATACCTATCCAAAGACAAGTATCAAGAGAGTAGTATAGTATGCAGTGAGAATGCACAAGTCATCGTATCATCACCAACAGCATCATCGTCACCATCGCCATTCCACTACGTGTGCTACCAACAAGTCTCTTATCTGCCAGAACTAAAGCGCCTAGAACATGCACACCCCGCCGGCAGACGACTCGCTAACTCACGGCTACTAATAGTGGTGAGGCAGCCAGATCTTAGCACCCTAGCCTCTTTTTAGTGAAGCTTAGACTTACGCCATGGCAGTCCCCCTCCCATCCACTCCCCCTCCCCCAGCTTGTTATCCAGTCAATCAGTCAGTCATCAGTCGGATTCAGTCCTGAAGCTCCCGTCTGCTCAGCTCAGCAGGTTGGGCATCACCATTTCAGCCAGTTTCCAGCTCATCACAGTCCAGTTCCCCGACCCGCCGCACGAACCCACCGTAGCATCGATCCTCTCCACCACCTCTACCTCTCTCTTACTCACCCGTTCATCGTGTCACCCGGCACGCCTCATCAACTCCTGCCTCCTCCATTTTCCCTGACCTCACCAACCCTTTTTTTCGCGGGCCTCGTGACTCCCTCGCTTCTCCTTCGCTTGCTCGCGCCTTTCACCGGGGTCATCTTTTCTCCTCCAAACTCTTTTTCTTACTTTCTGTTGCCCCGTCGACAACGCCTCTCGGTTTGCTCGTGCACTATCCACAACTACCTAGGCCTGGTCGTGTGCCAGTCCCTAAAGAATCCCCCCAAGCTACTACTACTACTTCCGGAGGCCGGATGGGGTGGTCCTGCTACGACATGGTAAATTGACCGCTGCGTCGACGTTAGACACGAACAGCGCATTTCCGATTTTTACGACACAAGCCCGGTGCTACAATCGACTTCCTTTTTTCTTTTTCACTTTACTGCCGAGTCGAATCGCCAAGCACCGTATCTCGCGCCATACAAGGACGGGGCTATCGCCAACGGGCTGGCCCTCCCCAAAACCGCAAACATGCGTCCTCCAAGAATCGCGATTCTCTCACTCTTCTTCGCCGCCTGTCTCTTCCTTCTCTGTCGCTCCATTGCAGCGGCAGCTCGAACGTCTACCGCGATCTCGGCGCCTCCTCCCACACAAAAGTCGGGCTTGCGATCTCTCTTCTCCTGGTCGGCGCCGTTCTCTCTCTTTTCTCCAAATGCCATCATCACCATCGCCGATGACAACAGCACCTCCTTCGCTGCCCGCCCGGCCGCGTTTGGCCCCCCTCTGCCGAACAAGGGCTTAAATGGCCAGCTGTGGATAGGCAGCGGCTTCACCGAAGAGAGTCTGCAAGACGGCGAAGAGAGCGACGGCGAACAAGGCTGCAGCGATGTGCCCGGGTGGGACGGCAGCAGTGTCCCTGTCATGAAGAGCTCGGTCAAGAAGATCAACGACAAGACCAAGTCGTCTGCTTCCGCAGGCAGCAAGAATCGCAAGCGGGACGACGGACCAAAAACGCCCATGGTCGACCGTCTCTCGCCCGCGAGGATCAACTCAAACGCCAAGAGCAAGGCCGTCAACGACGGTACCGATGACTATCTACATGCTGGATTGGATACGTCTTCCCGAATGCAGAGCGATGCAGCCGCGCTGTCGACGCCGGCTCATGCTGACATTCAGTCAATACAGGAAGGCGCCGAGATTGCTGGCAAGATCGTGCTGCTGAGCCGTGGCGGCTGTGGCTTTCTCGAAAAGGTCAAATGGGCACAAAGGCGCGGTGCTATTGCCCTGATTGTGGGAGATAACCAGCGCGGAGGGCCTCTGATCCAAATGTACGCTCGAGGTGACACTTCCAATGTGACGATTCCGTCCATTTTCACGTCGCGGACTACGGCATATCTACTATCTTCCTTGATGCAACCTGGCAGCTTCATCGAGGACATTGTCGACGAAAACGGCAAGTCTTCGTACCAGGTCCAGAATTCAGACAAGGCTCGAAGAAAGGCACGTCTTCAGACTGCTACTACCGCTGAACTACCCAGAGCGACTGACACTTCCGGAACGAAAGCTGCGAATGCCAAACCCGGGGACTCTAGCAAGTCTGAGGTGTCAAGCCGTGGCTGGCTCTCGAGCATCTTTCGGTGGAATTCGGGGGCAAACACTGCAGAGAGGAGCAGACCACCGAGCAGTGGACAGCACGACTGGGTCGTCGTCGACGAATTCTCTGACAGCCAGGACAACGCTGTCAAGAGCAGCCAGGAGAAGAGTGCTCAAGCTGGCAAGAATTCCGATCTCAAATCGGGCAAACCGTCCGGAGACGGATTTCGAATTGGCGTCGAGGACTGGAGGGATCCTGACCTTATTGGTTCCTCGAGTCGAGAAGGCGATGACTCTAAGAGTTCTTCCAAGGACAGCGCCAAGTTGCCATCATCTGGGAACAAAGCCAACACCAACAACCCGGATGATAAGAAGGCCAAAGATGCGAATCGGCCTAAAGGCGGTAGCATTACTCCCGGCAGCGGAGAATACTCGCCTGACGGTTCTACGAGGGCGAAAGCCCCTGCATTCAAGGTGGAAAGACCAACCCCGGATAGTGACGAGCATGGATTTCTGTCGAAGCTGTTTGGAGGCCACCACGAGGAAGACGTTTCTGAAACAAATTCTCGCCCTCCTCCCATCAAGACCCCAATTGCTGAAAAGCCTGCTCCTGGTGAGCTGACGCCGCCAGAGCATGAGGGTCTTTGGGTTGTCATCACTCCCACGAGTGGCGCGAGCCCGTTCTTTGATACGCTGTTGGTTCTGGTCATCAGTCCGCTGATTACCTTGACGGTAGTGTATGCGCTCTTGATCCTGCGCGCGCGCATTCGCCGCCGCAGATGGAGGGCACCCAAGTCAGTGGTGGAGAGACTCCCAGTCAGGACTTTCCATACAGTGGCATCAACCCCGAGTCAATCGCCCAGAACCACTCGACCGCCCTCGCCTTCGCCGCCCTCGCCGACGACTCCCTTGCTGCAAGGGCAACAAAGCACTTCGCGACCAAGACCTCGTTCTAGGACAACTACTGGTATTGCGAGCGACTTGCTGCAGGTCAACTCTTCTTTACAGGTTCCCAGATCGCCTCCACAAGAGAAGCCGAGTGAATGGAAAAAGTACATGGGTAGGCAAGTTGAGTGTGTTGTGTGTCTAGAGGAGTACGTCGATGGCGTGAGTCAGGTCATGAGCCTTCCTTGTGGCCACGAATTCCACGTTGAGTGCATGTGAGTCGAACCCCCTACCTGAATTCCCGGTGCTATGACTAACGATGTTCCAGCACACCTTGGTTGACTACTCGTCGTCGAACGTGCCCCATCTGCAAGGGTGATGTTGTCCGGTCTCTTGCGCGAGGTTCGCCGTCTAGTCCACGCTACGAGCCGTATCGTGATGACAGTGATGACGATTTTGGCGCCGAGGCATCCACCTCATTGAACAACTCACGTGAACGACCATCTGACGATAACGACTCGGATGTGGAGCAAGGAATTCTCTCGCCCAACTCACAGAGAAGCCAGCCGCAGGAGAGCTGGTTCTCTGCTCTGTCCAGAAGCTTCAGAGAAGTGTCCAACCCGAGACGCTCGCGGTCCCGCGACTCGGCTGAGGATCGTGATAGGTGAAATGGGTTCACCACGTTTGTTTTCCCTTCTTGGGCGGCTGCTCTCCATGGAGCCCTCCACATATATGGCGTTTTGGCTTCTACTCTTGCTCATAGCGATGTTGCGTCTTCCCTTTTTGGAAGACTAGGTTTGTGAATATTTTGGGGCGCAATCACAGTGACTTGGAAGGTCTCACTGCGATGGCGCATTATGAGGAAGGACTCACTCTCACTCTTGTTGATACCACTTTTCTGAATTAGCTACGTACTCCTGCTAGCTTGCATAGAGACTTATACGGATGGCTGGCACAAGTTGAGCACATTCTCAGGTCAGGTACGCATGAACGTGCCGTACCTTCAATGATTCAAATTTTCTTTTCGTTTTGAAGGGGGACAGTCAGGCATATTATACCCCGGACCTTGAGGGCGAGAAAGACTTTGTCGCGAGAACATGACAGAGAATAGAAAGCAACTCATTTTACCGCAAGCTAAGCACGTCCACCCTATCTCCATGAGACAAGATTCTTTGTAGACATCGAATAACAATAAGCCGTCGAGCAATTCGTTGAAGTCAGCTTGGTAACATGTTGTAATGTCTGCCGGGCTTCTGCGGCTCATGTTGGCAAAATGGTTTTAGTCTGATGAGTGCCTTTATAAAGTGTTGTCGACGTAAGAGAGGTAATTCTTGACTGGACTGCGACGCAGATGCTACTTTTACACCCGACCTACTCATAAGTGAATGCCCAAATCTCAAGCGATGACTTGTGGATTATGAGCAACAAAGATTGGCTCGGAGTTGACGTGATTTGCAAGGAAGAATGGTCGCAGTGCTTTATCACCATTTCAGGATAAAAGAGGGACCAAATCGCAAGATGAGGAATCTTATTTCGCCACGAGATTATCGCAACAGCTTCTTCGAAGCCTGGAGGAATCACAAATTGCAGAAAGACATCGCAATCTTTGTATAGCAACCGGGCAAACATGTCGGTTTGCAGGCAGGAAACCTCGAATAGTGAAGTGTCTACGAGCAGTCTCAGCCTTTCGTATGATGACCGGAAAGGAGACGAGCAAGATAATGACACTAACCATGAGCTGGCTCCGACAAAATTCTCAAAGTTCGGACAGCTCCCAGTGGAGCTCCGTCTCATGATTCTTCAAGAACGTCTAGACTCGGAACTCACCCCGCCGTTGCGGACCCTAATCATCGCCGACGAAGAGCCTCACATACTGACCCAGGGCGCCACCGGACAACTGTCCGGCCTGTGGCACACGGGCAACCGTCTACTGCGTGGCGAGGTCGAGAGGTGCTCGACACTACTACCCGCCCGCCTGCTGACGGACCCGGGCCTGAATTGCTACTACATCAACCGGGGCCTGACCAAGGCGACGGCGGAGCAGCACCATTACATCGGCCTCCGGCCCGTGCCCGACGGCGCCGTCATCTTTGCCGGCCTCGCGACCGCGCTGCGGCTCTGCAGCCGCGGCGATGTTATGCGTCCGGAGCGCCGCCGCCTCGAGTGGCTCAGCAGTCTCCTCGTGGACCACTACACCTTCCGGGCGCTGCTCCGCCAGCGCGCCGAGGATGAGCTGTTTTACCCGCCCTCCTCCGAAGACGGTGGCGGCAGTCAGCCCCCGTTCCGCTTCGCGCCGAACCTGCGCACGCTGTACCTGGGCTTTGGCCGGCGGCTCGGCGACGTGGTCATGATGGAGGCCCGGTGCGCCGGGGCCGCGCTGCTGCCGGTGCGGGTGCTGGAACAGGACAGCGACGAAGGTGACGATAGCGACCACGGTCCGAGCGGATTGGTGGTGGATGAGGGTGAGGATCTGCACGGCGGGCTCGAGGCCATGATTGAGCTCGCGGCCCGGGAGAGCCTGCCCGACGTCCGGGCGCTCGAGGCGTGCGGCGTGGAGGTTCGCTGGTTTGTCATTCGCGATGAGGCTATGGTCAGGAGGGATGATTTGATTATTGGGTATGATGCCATGTGAGTTTAGGGAAAAGATGACGGCATGACTTGGGATCCGTAGTAGCGATTTCGATGTCATAAAGGCAAATCTAGTATACCTAGGTAGGAAATAAGTACAGGCATGAATGTCAAACTGATTAGAATATCTCCAATCTTATTAGGATCACTGTTGATCGGAGTAACCCACATCTGCAAGTCCGCGAATGTGAAACATGGAAGATTGATTGGCCTGCGATGCGCCTCAAGGACCCAATGAGAGGTCGGAATACATACTCGAGGTGGGCTTCTCGTTTCGGCTCAGCCGCATGCGGGGTTGTCTGCCCCGTGAGATTCGACTCTGAACATGATCTTCGATCGTGTCTTCATGATACGCTTGGAAGTCCTCTCTGTCCTCGTTTTGGGAATCCGTACGATCATGGAACCTCCACCATCGACCTTGTGTGAGAGGTGTCAAGTTCTTGAGTTCGATGATTCTGCCCTTGGATTTCAAAGTGGCGACGAATCAACGGGATATTTCTTGCAGGCTGACAGAATCGACCATGAAGGGGGATATTCTTTAGACTACGGGCTTCTTGATTCGTTACCTGATCTTCCAATTCTGTCGGAATCTGCTCGTCGTGGATGCAGTTTCTGCTCGATTCTTCGTAAAGCTACGCAAGAATGCGACTTATCCAAGCAAAACGTTTTTATACGTTTGGAATACTGTTTCAAGACCACAAAATACCCTAGCACAGAGCATCACGACTTATGTGCTTTGCTTGCAGAAGTGTGGGCTGCGGAAGAAGATAAATATGGTTGGTAAACTCTGTGGCTGATATAAACCAAGCTAACTTACCAAAGTCTATCTATTGTTTTCGATCGACAGCTTATCTGGTATGTAAACGCACATTTCAACTTGTAGATCACGGTATATTCTCAAGTACCTGTGTTTTAAAATCCTAGCTGACCATCTGATTCACAAAGGCCACTGTAAGAAGTGGCTTCGAATGAATTCCTCCCCAGAAGAGACCGTCTTATGCCCGAAGAACATACACTGGATCAAAGAGTGCCTTGAAAACGACCTGGAAGCAAAAGACAAACGGAAAGAAGGTGCTGAGGACTTGGATTATCCAAAATACCTGCCGCTACGTCTACTAGATCTCACGCCGGATGGAAATTATGACTGTCGGCTCATTACAACTGACATGGGAGACCTTCCGCCCGATACACAATACTTGGCGCTAAGCTATTGTTGGGGAAATCAACAAGATGCGGACAAACAGTTCAAGACTGAAGCTACTTCAATAAATGATCGGAAACGTGGTTTCATGGACGATTCAGTACCATTATGCATCCGCGATGCCTTCAAAGTCACGAGAACGCTGGGCATGCGGTACCTATGGGTGGATGCCTTGTGCATTATCCAAGGCGACACAGAAGACTGGGAAAAGCAATCAGCGCAGATGGCAAACGTATTTAGGGGTGCGTACGCCGTTATATGCGCGGCAGCCTCAGAGTCGTGCAACCAAGGATTCCTTGAGAGGGGCACGGCAGCGAATGTACGATTCCAGTCACGAGTCAACCCAAGCATGAATGGACACTACAACATACGATTCCACTCCGTCATTTCAGCTCATTACCATGCCAATCGAGGTAATGATTACATTGACATAAGTAAATGTCGATGGGCAATCCGTGGGTGGACTTTTCAGGAAGAGCGTATGGCACAACGTGCCATAATATTCGGCAAATGGAAAATACATTACATCAGAAAGTCACTATTATGGACCGAGAACAGTGAACCACAGCCAGACTATGAAGAGGAAATATCAACCAGCACATCAATCGAAAGGCTTGATGACAGGAATATATCAGGTTGGCTTGTGAATCTTGATTTCTTCTTTGGGCGGCAATTTAGCAACCCTCAAGATAAATTACCGGCAATTTCCGGGCTGGCAACACTCGCATCGAATGGCAACCCTGAGGAGTACCTTGCAGGTGTTCGCAAGTCACATTTACACCGCGATCTGTTTTGTATGCCCATCGCTCTGGGTGACAAAAGATCAGTGCTTTTCTCGTTGCAATCACCTGATACGTACATAGCACCATCATGGAGTTGGGCGAGCCGCCAACAGAGTTTTTACGCAACTTATGTGTTGCACTTTGATCTGCTGAGATGTGTGTTTCCTACCGATGTGAGGAAAGAATACAGCAGAGTAGAAACACAGGTGTCAAGGGTTGGCCATAACCCCTATGGTCGAGTGTCCGACGGTAGATTGAAGTTCTCTGCAGTTGTTGTGCGTCTTGCGCAAAGACTGAATTCTAGGAACCATGGGTTTGGTATACGCGAGTATCAAGAAGAAGATTTTTATGCTCGGGTCTCGTTGGATTGGGATTCCAAAGACGCTGACAATACTTTCTTCCTGCTCCTGGGAAGCTACAAGTCGACGAACAGTTCCATCGAATCCAGGAGCGAATCTTCCATTGATACTCAAGCGGATAAGGGCAAGGATCGCATGGTTACAGATGAGGATGATGAGGATATAAAGGGCATAATCGGCCAAGGCACTGGCCGGGCTCCTGACGAGGACGACAAGAAATGGGAGGACGACGAGGACGACGAGGACGACGAGGACGACGAGGACGAAGAAGACTGCGATGAGGGTGTGATAAATGGTGAAGACGATGAAGGCGACGAGGACGACGTTGCCGACGAGGACGACGTTGCCGACGAGGACGATGTGACCCCTCACTTGGAAGAAGAAATCACCCCGTTAGGGAATGACGAGTTCTCGACGCCGGGACATCTCGAAGACACGTATCAGGACAGGGTAGCCTATGGGATCATTGTTCATGCGGCTTTGGAACCGGGAGAGTTCTATCGGGTTGGTGTGTGGGCTGCGCCTGAGAGAAACGGGAGTGGTGGCCTTCACTACTTTCGTGATCGTCAGGAATCGACCTTAACGTTGATTTAAGATAGATGAATGTAGATGAATAGTTCTCGTGCGATCTTTCTTATTTGTGTTGAATGGGCAGTCGTCCAAAATCTCGGTTGAAGGACCTGTCCAGGATAAATCCAGACCCAGATATGATCTATGGTATGCAAGTGATGGGCGCTGGCTTCCACAAGCAGCCGTGACGCGTACCCATTATTACACTACGATGATCTCTACCGCATAATAATACCTGTGGACTTTTAATGCTCGCATAGGCTCGAGGAAAAAAAGGATACACTACGGGAATTGATTTTAGTAAAGAAGATGTTATCTACAGACGTGTACTTGGCTGGCAAGTCCGATACATCTCTGTAGCAGAGGGCAATGCCGTCGAATATGCAATGCACCGGTCGGTCCAGTGGTTCTGCACGCCTTGCCAACCCGTCTTTTCAATCTATTGCCCTTCGGCGCTGGCCTGTCTGTCCTCGGAAAGAGGAAACTTCCACGTCTTTGCCCAGTCCAGGACTAGCTCGAGCCTTTCCCGTTCATCTTCTAATCCTCAATTTTAGTGGACTTTCGACTACCAGCATTTTTCGAGTTTATTGCGGCTGTAAATAAGTATGAGTGACTGGGTAGTACATACGGATATGTTAATAAAGCGAGACTATAAGAAATTTGAAAAATATGAAAGGAATATAAATTCTAAACCAACCCATGGCCCTTGGACTTCTTGACCCATAAGAATGGCCAATTCGACAAGCATAACTTAGCATAACTTCATGATATAATACACAAATAGAGCCATAAAACAACGAGAAATGCGGGAGTTAATGTTCAACCTTCGGCTGGGATAAGAAGTGGGGATATTATTCCGATTTTTAGGTATAGGCATTTATGCCAAGACTTATCCGGAATCATCGGTCGCATAGCCAATTATGCTTGTGCGGGATGTCGTGTAAAAGTGAGATACAACGAGTTCGTAATATTTTTGGATTTCTATACGCTTCCCCAGTTCTCTTGTATGTTGAAATCAGACATGTCGCTGGTCGCGTGACTGTTTTTGACCCTTGCCGTTGTGTGCATGTTGGTATAGATCCCGATTGGCTCAGCTGCGAGTCCTACTGACTGTAAGCAGATCATGACTCAAGACGACTGCCAAATCACACAATTTCCCTCATAGCTGATAGCTCAGCTTGGAACCGGGGCTAGTGTGTTTATGACTGCATCCGGGAAAGATTCAGTCCATGAACTCCCACCGCCCCATTGTCGGCGTTTGGGTTGACGATGTCATCGGTGCCGACACCGGCAACGTGAGAGCCGAACGCCCCGCTTCTCCAGACTTTTTGCACCACAGCAGAGCAGAGCAGTAAACCAAAAAGTATTGCATCCAGACCGTCTGCCAAGACTTTTCTTTAATATTATACAACAATTTGGCTTCATATGCCTCTAGTAAACATCAAGAATGTCTGCAGTCAGAGGGCCCATCAAGTGGTTCTACCATGAGTTCGGCATTGCCTCGATCCACGAGACGGGCAGAAATGCCTGGCTCATGATCTTGGCTCGATCTCTTCGCATGGTTGCCTATGGAGCAATTGCACTAATACTCGGTATGAGGAATGATACACAGAACCAGGACTACGTGATGCTAATACTTTTGGTAGCCATATTCTTCTCGGCTCTGAACTTCTCAGATCACCAGATTGGACTGTTCATGACTTTGACCCTGCTCGGAGATGTGTTCCTAGGCACCTTTCTCACCCTCGTCGCTGATAAGCTGGGAAGGCGAAAGGTTCTCTTGGCTGGCTCGTTCTTGATGATCTTCAGCGGCGTGGTTTTTGCCGTTTTTGAAAACTTTTGGATTCTCCTGCTGGCTGCTATTCTTGGCGTCATCAGCGTCACTGGCGGGGACTTCGGTCCCTTTCGCAGCATCGAAGAGTGAGTTTGGACTTTTTGTCATCTGGATCTTGAATTCGGGTTGGCTAACACGATATACCAGGTC
Source organism: Pestalotiopsis sp. NC0098 (assembly GCA_022432395.1). Classification (NCBI taxonomy): domain Eukaryota; kingdom Fungi; phylum Ascomycota; class Sordariomycetes; order Amphisphaeriales; family Sporocadaceae; genus Pestalotiopsis; species Pestalotiopsis sp. NC0098. The sequence continues at coordinate 4,476,979 of JAJKLJ010000003.1, read as the reverse complement.
CATTCTGTCTCAACTTACTACACCGGCGACGAGATCGGATGTGCTCGCCTGGTATGTCACGACATCGACACTAGGGTCCTCGATCGGCAGCGAAGCCTCGGGCCGGATCATTCGCGCGCTCGAGGCCAGAGACGGCTGGACGACGGTCGATGCGTACCACGCCATCTTTTGGCTGTACGCCATAACGGGCGTCGTGAACGCCTTGTTGACATTGCTATTGACTGAAGCCTGCGAGCTCGAGACGGAAAAGGATTATGTTCAGGTCCCCCAGAGCGAGGGACAGAACATCGCGGAGCCCAGCCATGCGCAGCTGCCAGTACCTGAGGAGACCAGTTCACCTCGCAACTGGTTCATTCGAACGGTCACATGGCTTTCCAACCGACTGGCTGAAATATCTGCCCCGACTCGATCTGTCATGTACAAACTCTGGTTCCTGTTGGCAGTCGACTCCCTGGCCGACGGCATGGTCCCATATTCAATGACCAACTACTATCTGGACCAAAACTTCCACCCCAGCAAGGCGACTCTGGGCGATGTCAACTCGGTGGCATACTTCCTGGGGGCCATTTCCTCCGTGTTCGCAGGACCGCTGGCACGGCGCATCGGCCTCATCAACACCATGGTGTTCACGCACGTCCCGTCCTCTGCCGCCGTCCTGGTGTTCCCCTTCTCTCCCGTCTTCTGGCTAGCAGCCGCCCTGCTCTTCCTCCGGGCCGGCCTCAACAACGTGGACCAGGCCCCGCGCACCGCCTTCATCGCCGCCGTCGTCAAGTCCGAGGAGCGTACCGCCGTCATGGGGATCACCGCCATGCTCCGCACACTGGCGGCCATGTGCGGGCCCACCCTCACCGGCGCCCTGGCCGCCGGGGACAAGTTCTGGATCGCCTTCATCGTGGCCGGCAGCTGTCGCCTGGCTTACGACTTGGGCTTGTATGCCATGTTCGTCAACATGAAGCTGTACCAGAACGAGACCAACGATGCCGAGACGCGCAGCGGCTCGTCCCGGGGCAGGCGAGAGCTGGACGAGGAGCAGTCGTTTCAGCTGGAGAGCGTGGACGACTCTGATGAGAGCGACGTCGAGGTGGACAGCAAAGAGCCGAAAAATGTAGACGCGGAGCCGACGAATGCGTCATTGGCTCTGCCTCGACATGGCGAGACTGTTCGAAGTCGGAGTCCACATAGCTTGCGCCGTGCCGATGTGAAGTGAGGGAAAGGTTGGTTTTGGAGAACCCCACCAAAGGATATTAGGAAGAAGAAAACCAAGGATACTGCAGAAGACTAGATTGCATATTAGAGGGCGAATTGTGTTGTGTTCCATGGCATGATATTGGGATCCACATTGTCAAAGCGTATACATAAGGTGGGCAGGCATTTATTGGTGTTTTGCTTCGTTATTAGATATAGGTAAGAGACTGAATAGACTGTGTTGAAGGTCCTCTGCTTTGCACCAGAGTGAACCCCAAATAACACCCTAAGTGCTCTGACTACATCTAATCGTTTGCCAGAGCGATCTTAGTCCCCTGACGGTGATGACGAGTCCTCAAGTCCCATCCCATCCTCATAACAAGACCACACCCACTCAACCCAAGTGCCTACCATTATATGTTCCCCGTCACGAGCCCACAGTCCCTCTCCTCATTTACGTTCCACCTCGACAAGGAACTAAAACATGGGGGAGGACTAACCCCCGCAATCCCCGCGACATTGTCCCCCGACCTCCTCCAACTTTCCATGCAGATCCCCTCTCCATTATGTGGGGGAACGCTGGAACAGGCGCTTACGGGACTTCAGGGGATGATCGTGTCTCTTAGTACAAGTATCTGTAGTCTGCTCTTGTCAGTCTCTGTCTGACGAGGAGACTCATCTTAAACTATGATATTCCCTATCGTCATATAGAACTGAAGCTTGAAGTACAGAAGCACAATATGGCCGGCTGGTATACCATTGGAGTTGCGCTGTTCGCAGCTATTGGAACGTTCCTGTTTGTAAGTGGTCGTTTAGGCTCACTCGGAAATAAGACTTGCCTGCTGACGATACCAGGGCTTCGATACAGGAATAGCTACCACGAGTGAGTTGTCTAGAATTCAAGGCATTGAAACCAGAACACTGATTCAATCAAAGCTATTGCACATCAGAGCTGGATTGAGTATATGCAACATCCCTCAAATGGCCTGACCGGCGCAGTCGTGGCTGTATACATTGCAGGCGAAGCCCTGGGCGCCCTGACGCAAACCTTTATTGGTAGGTAATATTTGTGCACGAGTATCATTACTCACATGACAACCTGTAAAATAAATACCAAACTGAAACTAATGCTTGATACAGGTGACCGACTCGGCCGGATCCGATTCATGCAGCTGATGTGTATCATCGTCACCATCGGCACCGTAATCCAGACAGCCTCGGTCAACATGGGCATGTTTCTCGCCGGCAGAGTGTTGGCTGGTTTCTCAGTGGGCGGTATGGTCGCGACTGTGCCCATCTACCTGAGCGAGATTTCCGCTCCCGAGCAGAGAGGACTAATTGGCGGCATCTCGGGCTGCGGGATCTCGTTCGGCACCATGATGTCCAACTGGGTCGGCTTCGCGTGCGGCTTCGCCCCCTATGGCCCGACGCAGTGGAGGCTTCCCTTGGGGATCCAGATTCCTTGGGGAGTCGTCATGTTCATCGGCCTGTCGACGTTCATGCCCAACTCGCCCAGGCAGCTTATCCGGGTCGGCCAAATTGAATACGCGCGCAGGGAGTTCATCAAGATCCGGAGGGACCTCCAGTCCCACGAGGCGCAGGAGGAGTTCGCGTTCATGAGGGCGCAGATCGAGTACGAGATGTCCCGGGAGATCAAGTCGATCCGTGAGGCCTTCAAACTCTACCGCCACCGCGCGCTCGTGTCTATTGCCGTGCAGACCATGACGAGTCTCACCGGCGTCAACGTCATTCAGTACTACCAGACGATCCTGTACCAGTCGCTGGGCATTGAGAGAAACACTATCCTGGCTCTTGCGGCTGTCTACGGAACTATTGCCTTTGCGTCCAACGCCATCACCACTCGGTATCTGACGGACCAGTGGGGGCGCAGGAAGATGATCCTCGCCGGACTCGCCGGCATCATCGTCATCGAGATCTACGCCGCCGTCATGCAGCGCGAGTTCCAGTCCTCATCCAACCGGGTCGGCAAGGGCTTCGCCGTGCTGGGCATCTACCTGTTCGTCGTGTGCTACTACGGCATGCTGAACAGCACGACGTGGCTGTACGGGGCCGAGGTCCTGCCCGTCACGCTGCGCAGCAAGATCATGGGCATCGCCGCCGCCAGCCACTTTATCGTCAACGTCGCCGTGACCGAGGCCGGGCCGAGCGCCTTTGCCAACATCCGGGAGAATTATTATTATGTATTCGTGGGGTGTACGCTCTTCTTCTTGGTCATCGCGTGGCTCTACTTTCCCGAGACCAGGCGAAAGACGTTGGAAGAGATAGCCCGCGATTTCGGGGACAAGATTGTCCTGGTGGACGAGGGCGACGTTCAGAGGGAGCATGCGAAGATGACCAAGGACGTTGCTGGGGAAGAGGCTGGGATCGAACAGGTGGAGGCGGTCTCGAGATAGCCTTAAGGATTGATTGTACCAAGGTTGTATCTCAACACTATTTAAAAAGAAGAAAAGAGGCTGCCCCTTATATCCCATCCACAGCCCCCAAGACAGACATTCCAAATCGGGGGAGTGTGGACGCACACAAATTAATCAGGTTGAGCGAACGTGTTAGTCGCTCTGTCAGTTATACTAGAATAGCCTACGGGCTCATAAAATACTTATGTTACTAAATGACCGGATCGAAGTTCCCGTGTTTTCCTTTCACAATCCCGTCAATATCACTCGTCACCCATCCGCCATAAAAGTCGCCCGGCTGCGGCTCGACCTTCTCGCCATCCACATAGCAGTCCCAAGGACCGGCGTAGAAAGACAGAAAGTCTTTCAGCGGTTCAAAACCCGAAGTGGGACTGTCGTACGACCATATGCGATTCGACACCTTGTTGCCGTCCGACTCGATGGAATAGTACGTAGCTTTGCCTTTCCATTCACAGTAGGACGACCGAGGCGTCCGGGTCAAGGGTATCTTGATCGAAGACGGCGGAAGATAGTAAGCTGGGAAAGTCAGACATGAGATGGACTGTTTGAACATGAAAAAATTCGTGCTTACTAGGAGGATGATGGGTCTCGAGAACCCAGAAGGCCTCCTTGGTGTCCGCAATCAGTTTATTGTCCCATTTGATCTGTAAGTGGCGAGGCGTGCGCTCCAAGAGGGGAGGTCGAGGAAAGGACTGGACGTTGAGTTTTGCTTTTGATGCCATCTTGTTAATAATTCTCATTGATGGTCGGTATACCAAGCGTGGCTTGTTTCTTGTATCCAAAATATTTGAAACTGTCAAACAACTCAAGATGAGGTTGAGGTAAGATTATATTACAAGACTCACTTCGAATTTATAGTGCGTCATGACCCGGAAGGCCCCACAATTGCCCGCTCAACCGCCCCGAGATTGGCTTTATAGTACCCGTAACACTGATCAGTGATCATGTCTTTCATGATATATTTATACTTACCTAGGTGCCGCGGGTGTCGATGATACGACAGAAGAGTAAAAACCCCAGTCAAATTGTTTAGACTTCCCCACGAGTTCGAATTGGGACTTGACTGAAGCAATGTCAATGGCTCATGTATGATTCAATCGACCTATGGCGATGAGTAAAGTCAAGAAGTGTTATTCACCCCTACCGAATGGTCGTGACACATAGTGTTATAGATTTAAAGGCATCAAGGAAATATAGTAAGGTCATACCCCCAACGACAGCCAAGCACACAAGAAAAATTCTGTTCATACGTTCATACAAGGTGTAAGTGGTTGCAGTGGCTGAGTCAGGTCAATTCTCCGCCAGACTCTTCCCCAAAAACCCCCTAGCTGCGTCATGCTGTGGCGCGTGTTTATCCCCCGCGAACCCCACTAAGCCAAAGCGTCCAGGCCTTGCTGAACAGTGGGACACCATCACTGTCGACTGCTTGAGTTAGCCGTCAGTCCATCAGCGGGACCGCCGAAACGGATCAGCATATCTTCTGTTACCACCTGACACCGACCTACAGACTCCAGCTTGCTCCTCTACCATCTGCCTCAACTGCGAAATAAGAACCCTTTACGATACCGCTCACTCCTCAGGAACACAACAAAGACCGACAAGGACCGACTCTCTCTCACACATCAGACACTTCTCGCGCAACTCTCACCGAACAACTTCGAAGCCCCACGTCAGGCACCACTCCCCAGATACAACTCGGCGACTTGCGCGCAACCCGATTGTCACCATCTTCGCCACATCTACTCTTCAGCGATCGCTCTGCCCTCAAAATGTCTAACAGACAGATGGCCCGCGACATGAACGTCGAGTTCCAGGCTCGAGTACGTCTCTCCTGATCGCTACGACGATGGTCACTTGAAGCCTCCCCCGCTAACCTTGCCCTTTCGCAGTTCCAAGCCAAGCAGGCGCGCAAAGAGGCCCAAAAGGCCGCAAAGCAAGACCCCCTCCTCCGAAAACAGATCCAGGACCTGCTCAAGAAGGGCGACACCGCCAAGGCCTACCAGAAGGCCAAGATCCTGCTGTCCAAGCAGGCCCTCGCCGCCCAGATGGACCAGATGGCCGACATGGCCGAGCTCTCGGCGTCGCAGATCCAGGCCAACAATGCCATGAACCGCATGACGCACATGATGGGCCAGTCGAGCAAGACGATGAACATTGCCCAGCGCACCATGAACCCCGAGCGCACCCTCACCACCCTCGAGCAGTTCAAGCAGCAGAACGAGGAGTACGCCATGAGCAACGGCATCTACCAGGACGCCATCTCCCAGACCACGAGCACCTCGGTCAGCGAGGACGCCGTGCACGAGCTGCTGGGCAAGCTGGCCGACGATGCCGGCGTCGCCCTGAGCTCCCAGTTCAACGAGGCCCAGCCCAGCAAGGCCGAGCCCGTCGGGCCCCAGACGAACGAGCCCACCGCCGAGGAGGAGGACGCCCTGCAGCAGAGACTGCGGGCGCTGCGCGCTTAGGAGGCTGCCGGAGAATGGATCGAGGCACTACCTGCGGACCAGGAAGGTGGATCGCCTGCTTAGACTACGAGGAATGATGTGAGATATATGCTTTCACGAGCTGCACAGCGAACAAAGATCGCTGTCCAAGCCAACAGCACATACGATGGCGGCGATCTGACGAATGAGTGTATGTCACTACGGGTTAAAGGAGTTTTAAAGGCGTTTCAAAGGATCTTCGTTTTTCTTTGCATCACTCGCTTGGAGGTGTTCTGGACAGTTAACATTGTTTTGGTCATCAACTAGACAAACAGTAATGGTATGATGTAAAGACCTGATGCAGAAAAAGGCCTGCAGTTTATCAATGTTGAAAGTCAAGTATCACGCACAGCAAGCAACTCATGAAGGGCCACATGAAAGAATCAAGATAACGGTATATACAAGAAAGTGGCGAAGAGACGAATAGAACCGTTCATTAAGTACACAACGCGACAAGTCAACCGGAAGCCTAGTTGTCAAGCAAGAACACGGTCTCGTCGAGGGCTCGAGTATTGATCTACCATCTGGTCAGCTGGTTTCCTTCATCTTGAGGGCTCGGGGAACATGGGACTACTCACTACACTCCGGCTGACCTTTGTCAGATCGGCAACGCCAGCCTGAGCGGCATCCCTGACGATCTCCTCCTTCATGATCTGGATGAGCTTGGTCACGCCGTCCAAGCCGTAGCAGTTGGCAAACATGAAGCTATATCATACACGTCAGTCGACACACATCACTGTGGAAGCATATATCATTCATCTTTCGAAGAACTTACGATCTTCCCAATCCGACCATCTTGACGCCGAGCGCCAGCAGCTTGACGACGTCGGAGCCGTAGCGGACGCCGCTGTCGGCCATGACCTCGACCTGGCCGAACACCTGCGGCGCGTTGCGGTAGATCTCGTAGGCGATCTCGACGGGCGACGGCGAGTGGTCGAGCTGCCGCCCGCCGTGGTTGGAGATGTAGATGGCCGGGGCGCCCCGCGCGACCGCCTCGAGCGCGTCCTCGACCGTGCTGATGCCCTTGGGGATCACGGGCAGCGAGGTCCGGTTGCGGATCTCGTCATATAGGTCCCACTGTGATGAAGTGGATGGTTAGTGATGCGATACTAACTGAAGGGTGGTTCAGGGAGGGCTGAATGGGTTGTGGAAGGCAGGTGTATAGAAACTTACGGTCAGAGCTGATGTTACCGAATTTCTGGAAATGAGTCAGTATAAATCGACAAGAAGAGATTAGTAAAGAGGGATATAACATACGCGTTCGTGGTATCGTAGCGGGCTGCGCGGTGCCTCACCGAGTCTGCGGGCGCATCGATCGTCCATACAATCGCCTTTGCTCCGTATGCCTCGGCACGGGCGATGTTGTCCCAGGTGACGGAGAGGTTGGTGTTGGTGTAGATCTTTGACAAGTTAGCCATGTATATGCTTTTGTGCAGAGTAGATAGAGGGCCGAATTCGACGTACTTGTTGGAAAGTCACTTGTGGTCCGTTGAGAGTGTCGTTGTGCGCCTGCTTCTGGACACCGATCTCTTCGATGGTCTTGGATGCGTACAAAGCTGCCTGTGACGATGTGTTAGCGAAGACTTTACACCTCATAGAAGCTAACTTGGAAAAGAGCACTTACAGTGTACAGAATATTCTCGTTTGCTGCCGCGTCGACAAAGTTCAGCTCTGCCCTCTCGTCACCATAGACTGCTCTTGCTGCTGGTGCAATGAAAATGGGTGCGCTAAAATTGTAGCCCAAGAATGTGGTGCTGTATCGATGAGTATACATTACCATGAAGTAAGGGGTCGGTATGCATACGGTAGCGTTTCGTTCACACCAGAAACATCGGTGAGCATGCGAGCTCTGAACTTGATCTTGGACCAAATGTCCAAGTTGTTACGGTAGCCTGAAGATTACACGGTCAGTACACCAATATCGGTGTATAAGTTAGCTGTTTGTCTTACTCCATTCGCCAGCTGAGCCTGTCCGGTAGAACGAATACTCTTGCAGTGGCAGGTACTGTTCGGCGGCCCAGTCAAAGTCTGGTACACCACGGATATCCTTCAGTAAAGGCAGCGAACCGTCGGTGTAGTTGGTGCTGTATAGGTAGTCTTCGAGGCCCGAATCTGGTGCGTTGATCCATGGCTCGGCAGCGAGAGCCGCAGCTACGAAAGTAAGTGAAAGGAATGATTGCATGATTCTCTTTTTTTTATAATTCAAAGAACGGACTGGGCAACTTTCAGAACAAGGGCTGAAAAATTCGACGTTTGCGCGGCGCTACATTCAGCCATAGTGTCCTAGAATTTATATGCCAGCACTCTCTATATACATCTGTTTTACTCCCACGTGGTTCTCAATAGGCCGACGGCTCAGCCGACATCGCTATATGGGGAGGATTCTCTTTGAGCTCATTTCCGCCGTGACAGTACCCTGCCAAAAGGATTTTTCCTCTTCTCGCCCTCAAAGATCCCCCGATCGTGATCATACTGTCGCACCCAAGACTCAAATGTCTGGAAGGGAGATCCAGGCCTGGATGTCGCGATGCACCCGCTGGGCTGGGCAGTACCCGTTATATGGTCGCGGTGGAGTAATACCAAGACACCGTAATCGGCAAACGTTTTAATTTGAGCAGGTCAATAAGCTTTGTCCCCACCGGGCTGGGATTGCGCGGGATCACGACTCTGGTTCTTCACATACTTGGCATGTCAGAAGGAAAGTTGGTCACCAAGAAGCGTTCGTTGTAAGCATTATTAATACTCGACTTGACTCCACTGACTTTGGATGCCAAGAATAGCCAAGATGGATGAATGGCCTTGTGTCTGCAGCGGTTTCCGGGAATACCAGGCGAATACTACCATGGAAAAGCCTCAATTCCTTATTTGAGCCTCAGACATTTCGAAATTCCAGGCACCGTCATTAATCAATATGCAAGCCACATGGCTCGACCGTGGAAGACCTCGTAGCCAGCTGGATACTACCAAAGAGTTCATTAGTGCTACTTGATATGGTGAGAAAGCCGCTATAGGGCGTGATTTTATTGTCGCATCAACAATCAATGCCCACGGCCGAGTATTTAAATACAATCCCGCCTCGGGGTACAAAGTACAAAAGATTGCCAAGAAGCACGAGAGCCGACACGAGTATTTCTGTTACATCATGAATCCACAGGGCCATGTCAAAAAATGCTGAATTGCTTCAAAAAGGAAAGAGAGATTTTGATCGTGAGCAAGGCTAAGCGAGTGCCGGTAACGTGGTGTTCTTGGCTTTCTTATGCTAAGGAATCAAACTTGAATTGTGAGCCCAAGAAACACGATCATCTCGGCCATCTTATACAATTACGAAAATATTGGGGAAAAGTGAGTATTTCACGCAAATTATTCTTTATAATTCTCTGTATCTGTAAGAACAGCTCCGGCGTGATGAAGACAAGAAAGCAACTACCCAAAACATCGACGACTTGGCTATGTGATCTTTTCATGTCTGTCTTTCCCGTGTAAGTGAATGTCTCGTAAAAATATGGAGGGCCAAATTGTAAGTGTCCGAATCCACGCAGCATAGCATCCATCAACGTTGGCATGTAATGAGTTCTTGGCATTTCAAAATTTGCAACCTACTTTTTCCAACTTGGGAATCGAAATTTCGTTCAGAGAAGATGTGATTCCTGTAATGGAGGGATCTGAGGGGCATCTTATAAGCAATATTCATCTACAGACTGGTTCGTGAAGACTTGGATCATATACCTAGAAGTCACTAAAGTGAGTGTTGCCTTCGGAACGCGCGGGCGCCGTGTCCGAAAGCGGGTAAGTATGGGATTGGCTGAGCCTCCCGGAGCCTAGGTGGGCAAGTCGAACGTTTCAGTCAGCAGCTGTCTGTCAACACATTGCGACACTGTGAGCTCCGGGTCCTTGATATCATCGTCGGAACTATATATATCAGACGATAGTCCTGTCCTGCGATGGACCCCAATGAGATGGACTCCGAGGCGGCGGAGGTGGCAGGCGGCGGATCCTCTCCTGGCGGCATTCGGCGAGCGGTAAGCGACACCAAAAGCTGTGGGCTCCGGTCCATTTCGGTCCGGGGAGCCTACGGAGGCCGACCTGCATCGCGTGGCAAAGTAACCATTTAGACTGATCATGATTATGCAGTGTGACCAATGTAGATTGAGAAAGGTCAGTAACTTGTCTTGTATTGTCTTGTCTGCCCGCAGCCCCACCTCGTCGCCCCGTGTCTCCGTTTTGGGTATCGACTATACACGTTGCATACACAGTCTCGCACTAATACCCTCGAAAGATCAGATGCGATAAAGAGTCACCTTGTTCAAACTGCAAAAGTGCCAAGAGATCATGCAGCTCAACCGGTCTGGGCCAAAAGCCAAAGGAGCCGAAACAGCGAGTCTTGATCTCGAGCCAATAGTAAGATTCATATGATCCTGCCTCTAATCATCTTCTCGTTACATGTCTTTAGCCAGGCAGTGCAACTAATACTTATATAGTGAAAAGAAGATCGATGATATGCAAGACCGCCTTGCCGGTATAGAGACTCTTCTTCAGAAATTGACGACATCCAGCACGGCAGCCGCCCCGACGCTGGCCCCAACGCCTGCCGTCTTGCACAGGTCATCTGTCGGAAGCACGCCCGGGTCGGGAGCCAAGCCCACCCCGTCGTCATCGGCAGCCCACGATGATATATCTACAGTGGCCGACCCCGAGGATGTCGAGACGTTCGAGGGAAACTCTTCGCTGGCGGTCCATGCCGCCTTCGCCTCCGACCTCGTGTCGCGCGCGGTTCAGAGCACCATGCTCGGCTCGGCCCCGTTCTCTACTCCCGACCCCAGGATAGAAGCGGCGCTTTCTTCTCTCAGGCAAATGGTGGACTTGCAAGCAAGCCGCGCAGCCTCGACCAATGTCGAGGCACCTGCTCAACCTGGCAGGAACGTACATCGAGGCCGTCTACGCGACGTCCCGATGCCTCCCATGGAATTCGTCGTAGAAAAGCTAAGAGAGCTAAAGAGTGCACCCGGACCCATGATGTTGCTAGTTGTCCTGTGTTTCACCGATATCGACCAGTTTACAGACCGATGCAGACGCCTCTACTTCAGCACCGACGACGGCGACGTCTCAGAGTCCCTGTTCATCATCGTCAACGCCGGGCTGATGTATCTCTTCTTCGAGGCCTCGATCATGGCGCCGGCCGAGAGCGTAGAAAAGGCCAACTTGACGCAGTACTGCAAGATGTGCCAGAGCAACGTCGAGACCGCGCTCGTCCACATCCCGCTGCTGATGCCCGCGACCATGGAGAACATCGAGGCGCTGCTGATGGCGGCCAGCCTGTCGATCGACCTGTCGCGGCCGAGTATGGCATGGATGCTGACCAGCCGGGCGGCGCACATGTGCCGCACCCTGGGCCTCCACCAGGACCAGAGCATGCGCAACGAGCCGGCAGAAGTGCGGTCTGCCAAGGCGTTGACGTTCTGGAGCACGTACATGCTGGACAAGGGCCTCAGCCTGCGGCTGGGCAGGGCAAGCGTGCTGCAGGACTACGACATCAGCCTCCCGAGCGTGCTCGAGACCACCTTTGGCGAGGTACCCAGCCAGGCGATCCTGAGCCTGTGGATCAAGCACGCCGAGGTGCAGGGCAAGATCTACCAGCGCCTGTATTCGCCGGGTGCCCTCCGCCAGAGCGAGCAGGGCCGCAGCCAGCAGGTGCAGCTCGTGGTGAGGGACACCCGGTTCCTGCTCCAGGAGACGCTCAAGCTGCTCGAGGACGTGCGGGTCAACGGCCAGAGCAAGGACTCGAAAATGTTTGAGATCATCCTCAAGAGCGATGTGGTGAGCTACTATTCGAGTCTGGCATTGGCGCAGCGCGCTCTGCCTCCGAGTGGTACGGGTCGCAGCCGTACGTTTGCTGACGAGTGTCTGGAATCGGCGAGACTGGCCATGACGACTCATCACGAGGCAATAGGGATGATGGATGACATCAGTCTCCAGATTGTCTATATGCACTGGTAAGCGGCCAAACTGTCGAGTTCGACTTCAATCATCTGACATGTTCTAGGACCATTTTGTACGCCCCATTTATCCCGTTCATCGTCATATTCTGCCATGTCATCGAGACGTCCTCGGGGGCGGATCTGCGACTGCTCGACCAGTTTGTCCAATCATTGCAAGCATCGTGTCAGATCTCGGCAGCCATCGATAAGCTGCACCAGCTGTCCAAGGTTCTGTACAATGTCGCTCTGCTGTACGTGGAAGCCAAGACGCAGCAAAGCAGAGACCAGGGCATGGTCCCCGTGGGTAACGAGTTCGACATGTACCTCAACCAGCTTGGCTTCATGCCCATGGACGACCAGGCAATGGCTGGTGGCGTTGGCGGAGACTTGACGAGAGATATGCTGCAGACGGTACAGCTTGGCGACTGGTTTTCGGGAGGAAACCACATAATGGGGTTGCTCGAAGAAGACCTGTCAACTTTTAATACATCGGCGTGGTAATTGAGGAGATTGAGGAGATGCCGGTGTCTGTACAACGACTGTAAAATAGCCACAATTCATACTGCAGCTTGGTCAACAAATGAGACTTTCAATGTAGATTTCTTGCTTAGCCCGCTGTCCAGGACACCGCCTGTCCAGACGCAGCTTCTAGTGAACACGTGAACATATGTACAAACCCATACAGCGCATTTCCTCCCGTATCTTGATTTTTCTCTTTCTCTAGCCCAGCTTGGCCGCGTCGTCCTGCGCACTGCCCGTTCGCTCCGCCTCCAACTGCCTCTCGGCCTCTCTGTAGTACTTTGCGGTGTCGACGCCGTGCTGGTTGTGGTTGACAAAGTTGAACCACGGCATGCCGTACATGAACAGGGCCGAGTATCTGCTCTGTCGCGCGGCCACGCCCTGCATGTGGGGGGTCAACTTGCTCTCGCCGTACAGGGTCTCGCCGGCCTTGACCTTGGTGACCATCTCCTTCATGTCCATGTCGACCTCGCGGGCGTTCTCCGTCATTCCGTAAAACCGGTCTGTCAAAGGTTGCATTAGCACATTCTGTCCATCCGGAACGGGGCCTGTCCTTTCCCGCCTGGCGAGGACTTCCTGGGGTGATGTGCGTACATGTCGACCTGGAGTAAAAGTATAGGAAACCGCCAATGGCACCGATCGCGCCACCCAGTCTCATGGCTCGTGCGAAACCGCCGCGTCCGACGTGTGAGGGAGCAAAGCGCTCCATGGCGTAGAGGAGAGCGGGACCGGCAGCGGCAGCGGCGGCGCCGTGGGCGTAATCGGAGGGTCTCGCGTAGGCGATCACTCGGTTGAAGTGACTAGTTTCACATCAGCGATCCAGTTCCTTCCCTAGAAGATCGAATTGCAGGCACGAGGCCTGCATCGCGGGGCAATCGTCGAAACGTACGGGTCATTGTCGATGAGCTGCTTTCGCATTAGCCAGGGTTCCTTCAGGCATCAAGGGGACCCAATTGGTCTCTTTCTTACCGGGTACTCGGTCTTGAGGACCTTGCTCGGGATATAGGTCTGTTGTTGCGTCGGCGTCGACATGGTGGGCGGACTCAATGGCAGATTGTCCAACGGGCTGAGCTACTGAAGCTCTCTCTCACTCGATATCCAGCGGAGGTTGCACTCGAAGCTTGAAATCGCGAAGTTCCAATTGGATGCTTACTTAAGCGGCTTAACATCGGCTAATGCCCCCGGAGCAAGACCCCGGCTCTCTTCATAAGTGGGGCTGCGCTAAAGACCGTCCTTAATTGAGACGCGCTACAGGGCCATTCAAGACGCGTCTCCCCAATATCATAAGTTGAGAGCCTCTACAAGAAGATCAATTTACTTGCGTTTATGCACATCACAACTTGTTCTGCATTTCTGACAACAAACACACAAAATGGCGCCCGGAACAGTTGTCCACGATGATTTGGAAGACTATGGAATGGACGACTTTGGCGGAGACCCCTTCGCCGCGTCTGGCGACGACAACGCCAACAAAGCAGATTCGCAATCCAAGAAGCGAAAGGATGCTTCTGGACTGGGTATAGATGAGGCGATTGCTGTTTCCAAAAAGGCTAGAGTCCCGAGGGTCAAGCTCGACGACAAGAAACTTCTTTCAGATAAGGGCATTCCGAAGTTGAGGAAGAAGGCGGGTGACCTCAAATTTAAAGGAAAAGGCCACGAGGTTCGTACTCACATCTACACTCATGTGTTCTATGTACTGATGGGACTTCAAGTTCTCGGACACTGCTCGTCTGCTTTCATTCTACCAGTTGTGGTTGGATGATTTATATCCCAAAGCCAAGTTTTTGGACGCGCTCGGCATGGTCGAGAAAGCAGGACACACCCGATCTATGCGTCTGGCGCGCATGGACTGGATCAACGAAGGAAAGCCGAAAAGTTCAACGTACGAGGACGACGGCGATGACGCCGATCTCCATGGTTTGAATACTGGACGAGAACCTGCCGAGCTCCCCGCCAGAATCGCACCCATCTTTGAGAAGAGCAGTAGCAAATACAGCGAGAGGCCAAAGACGCCTTCGCTCGACGACTTGTTCGGAGACGAGGACGACATGTATGACGCCACGCCGAAGGCCTCGCGGAAAGACAACGCAGGTACGACATCAAACCAGGGAGCAGGTGCTGAACCCGACGACGAGGAGGATCTGGATGCTCTCATGGCCGAGGAAGAGGCCAGCAGACAAGCCCCTACATCGATATTTGGCAACGGGCAGCTACCAAAAAGAAGTGCGCCACAACCAGCAGATCCTGACGAAGACGATCTTGATGCTCTCATGGCAGAAGCAGAGGCTACCACTACGACGAACAAAAGACAACCACAACCAAAACCTCAAGTAGACGATGATTACGACGATCTTGATGCTTTGATGGCCGAGGCAGAAGCAGAAGGATCCACATCTGGTCCGAAACCAAGCAAGGGAAGTGAGAAAGACAAATCACAAACAGGCGCATCAGCCGAGGAAGAGGAGGCTATGGCTGAGATGGACGGGTTATGGTAGAGAACCCAGTGTGATTGTGTGCTAATATGTATCCATTGGCGAGAAACTCATCTAATGCGAAATTAGATTGCCACATATGTTATAAAGAATGAATCCTACTGTAATGTGCGTGTGGTATCATTAAAACCAAGCATATAATACGCACCAATCTCCAACTAAGTGCAGTGGAGTGAGTATAGGCTTATTACTCTACATAAAAGATGCGACGCACCGGATTCCTTGACCAATGAATTAAATAAAAAATGTATATAAAAAAAATCGGAAAACTGAATAAAACACTGATCATTTAGGTCGAGACTTATATAAAACATGAACCTATGGCACGTGAAAAGACGTCGCCCGCTTGGTTCAATTATTCTGGTTCAACGTTGACTGCAACGTTCAGCGCCCCGTAGAGTTGGAAGTCGAACCCCGCTGCTCAATCCGTGTCCACTATTTACAGCGGCTCGCTACAGCTGCTCCACAAACCCCACCAATATTCTAGGCCAGCTGCTACATCCGACAAAGACGAGGACAGCAACGTCATGACCTTGCAAGCTTAGAGGAGAGCTTCACGAGGAGACTGCAATCGATTCTGTCGGACACAGAATCGCCCAGAGCCAGTCGCCATGGCATCTCCCGATCTCGCGGAGTCGCTCGAGAAGCTTCACATCACTTCGTCAGCAGACAATGTGAATATTGACGACATACTCTTCCAGCAAGGACCCCGGAAGCGCCAGAAGCAGGATCCCGCCGCGCTCAAGGCCCAGCTCGAGAGGGACTACCTCAGCCCCTCTGACAAGTTCTCCAACGAGTGGCTGAACCGCCTGCAGCAGCGATGGGACTGCCCGACCGACCTGACCGAGCTCTTCCGCATTGCGCCGACGCAGACGAGAACCATCACACGCTTCACGAGACAGGGCCTCGAGGGCAGGGTCACCGGCTATAAGAATGTCACGGTACCGGCCAACAGCGCGACCGCCAAGAACTCGACCAGCTTGACACGAAAGCCCGCTAGTCGCGCGGACTTCGTTCGAGGCGCAGCTGGATTCTTCCCCTTCGCGCCCGGTGGTCTCGAGGGCGTCGATGCGATCGCCGCAAGCGAGGACCAGTTGTCGAGACCCGGCGCCGTGGCTCCCAATGGTACCGGCAACAAGCTGGAGCGTGTGATCAAACTCGGCGCAGAAGGTGGCCTTCTTGAAGTCGCTCCGGGACTGGAGAGAGGTATCGACTTCAGCAAGAAGAAGGCCAAGGTTGACGATTCCGATGCCAAGGCTGTAGAAGAGGTGCTCGACCAGGAGCCAGAGGACGTCCCAGATGCCGATGGTGTGGACGGTGTACCCGCACAAGAAGCTGCAGAGGAGGAGGAGGAAGTCGACGGCGAAGATGGCGAGGATATTGACGCTCTGCTTCCTGTCGAGTTCCCTGCCCTGGAACCGCACAGTGCCCTCGCTGCGTCGAGCGCTAGAAAGGCCGGCAAAGAATGGGCTCACATGGTGGATATCAACCGAGGCATCCCGAACTTCAGAGAGCTTGTTCCGGATATGGCAAGAGAATGGCCTTTCGAATTGGACAACTTCCAGAAAGAGGCTATTTACCATCTCGAGGGCGGAGACTCCGTATTTGTCGCCGCCCATACGTCTGCAGGAAAGACTGTAGTCGCCGAGTATGCCATTGCTTTGGCTGCAAGACACATGACCAAGGCCATCTACACGTCACCCATCAAGGCACTAAGCAACCAGAAGTTCCGAGACTTCAGGGAGACTTTCGACGAAGTCGGCATCTTGACGGGTGATGTCCAAATCAACCCCGAGGCCAGCTGTCTCATCATGACTACGGAAATTCTTCGAAGTATGCTGTACAGAGGAGCTGACCTGATCAGAGATGTGGAGTTTGTCATCTTCGACGAAGTCCATTACGTGAATGACTTTGAGCGAGGTGTTGTCTGGGAAGAAGTCATCATCATGCTTCCCGAGCATGTATCTTTGATTTTGCTGTCGGCAACTGTCCCGAACACCAAAGAGTTTGCCCAATGGGTTGGACGAACCAAGCAGAAAGACATTTACGTCATTTCGACTCCCAAGCGACCTGTGCCTCTAGAGCATTACCTTTGGGCCGGCAAGAATATCCACAAGATCGTTGATGCAGATAAGAAGTTCAACGAAAAGGGTTGGAAGGAAGCTGACCAAGCGCTCAGGGGCAAAGACAAGGTACTTCCGGCCCCGGCACCTGCAGCCAGAGGCGGCAGCAACCAGCGAGGCAACCAACGAGGTGGTCCTCAACGCGGTGGCCCCCAGGGACGCGGAGGAAGAGGCGGCAATAGTCAAGGACGTGGTCGCGGTGGTCCTCCTCGAGCAAGCCATGCCCCTGGACACATGGGCAGAGGAGGCCGCCCGGGAGGGTTCAGCTCCTTGAACCAGGACAAGAATTTGTGGGTGCACATGGTGCAGTACCTGAAGAAGTCCAACTTGCTCCCCGCTTGTATCTTCGTTTTCTCGAAGAAGCGCTGCGAAGAGAATGCAGATGCCCTTAGCAACCAGGACTTCTGTACTGCTCACGAGAAGAGTCACATTCACATGATTGTGGAAAAGTCGGTAGCACGACTCAGACCCGAAGATCGAGCACTGCCTCAGATTATTCGTATCCGAGAGCTCCTCTCCAGAGGTATAGCCGTACACCACGGTGGACTCTTGCCCATTGTGAAGGAGTTGGTCGAGCTTCTATTCGCCCAGACATTGGTCAAGGTTCTTTTTGCTACCGAGACATTTGCCATGGGTCTAAACCTGCCCACTCGTACTGTGGTGTTCTCCGGTTATCGCAAGCATGACGGACACTCATTCCGCAACCTTCTCCCAGGAGAATACACCCAGATGGCTGGTCGTGCCGGTCGCCGTGGTCTCGACACTGTCGGTACGGTCATCATCGTGCCACCTGGCGGTGGAGACGAGGCACCGCCTGTGGTTGACTTGCAGAACATGATTACTGGCCAGCCTAACAAGCTGAAGTCGCAGTTCCGACTTACCTACAACATGATTCTGAACCTACTCCGTGTGGAAGCCCTCAAGATCGAAGAAATGATTAAGCGCAGTTTCTCCGAACATGCTACACAACAGCTTCTTCCCGAGCACGAGAAGGGCGTCAAGATTGCAGAGGCTGACTTGGCCAAGGTCAAGCGTGAACCTTGCGAGCAGTGCGATGCCACTTTGGACGACTGCCACGACGCCTCGATGAAGTACAGAGAGCTGACTCAAGAACTACACAAGGGCATGCTCTCAATACCCATTGGTCGCAAGATGTTCTCGCAAGGTCGACTTATTGTCTTCAGCAAGGATGGTGTTCGCACGCCTGGCATTCTCCTTTCCGACGGAATTAGCACCAAGACGACTGGCGGCCAGCCTACCATTCACGTCTTTGAGATCCGAACCATGAGAGAGACACGGGACTCCACCGATCTCTTGCCTTTCCTGCCGGCCTTCCGGTCATTCTTGACATCTTTGCCGCAAGCAAGAAGAAGTATTCACTTCAAGACGAACCACATTGCATTGAGTGATGTGGAATACCTGACCAAGACGATCACCAAGGGCATCTTGCCGGACATATTCCAGGGTGGCGATAATCATGCCAAGGCAAAGGATCGTGTTCATCAGCTTTGCAAGAGCTGGGAGGCAGATATCTGGGAGGAGATTGACCTCGGCAAGATCAAGAGCATGCAGCTACAGGAGTTGATTGGCAAACGGTACCAACAAGCCAGGCAGGCAGTTGATACCGCGCCAATCCACTGCAAGAACTTCTTGAAACACGTAGGTCCAGCCGTTTTTTCTTGTCTTCCCTTTCAGCCGAGGCATTTATCGGACTTGTCTTACGCTCTGCTGAGTTGCTCTTTTCGTCAAACATGACTAACTTCTGGCAGTTTGCAATGTGTCATGATCAGTGGCTCATCAAGGAGCACATTTCGACACTCCTGGCTACCATGGCCGACCAAAACCTCCAGCTGCTTCCCGATTACGAGCAACGTATACAGGTGCTGAAGGATCTGTCGTTTATCGACAACGAAACACGTATTCAGCTCAAGGGCAAGGTGGCTTGCGAGATCCACAGTGCCGATGAATTGGTTCTCACTGAGTTGATTCTCGACAATGTGCTCGCCGACTATGAGCCTGCTGAAATTGCAGCTCTCCTTTCTGCCTTTGTATTCCAGGAAAAGACAGACAGCATACCCAACCTGCCCGGAAAGCTGGAGCAGGGTATCAAGACCATCATCGACATCTCAGAAAAGGTCAACTCGGTACAGACTTTGCACCAAGTCATCCAGTCTTCCGAGGAAGGCAGCGATTTCGTTGCCCGACCAAGATTTGGACTTGTCGAAGTTGTCTACGAGTGGGCAAGAGGCATGAGCTTCAGGAACATCACAGACCTAACGGACGTTTTGGAGGGAACAATTGTTCGCACCATTACTCGACTAGATGAGACGTGCCGTGAAGTCAAGAATGCGGCAAGAATCATTGGCGACCCTGCCCTGTACCAGAAGATGCAGGAAGCGCAGGAGATGATCAAAAGGGACATCACTGCTGTCGCCAGTTTGTACATGTAAAGAGGAGTTGGGCTCTGGAATAGAGTAGATATACCTACAGCGCGCAGTCGAGAGGAATGATGGAAAGTAAGAAAAACGGGGATAGAAGACGATGATACTTGGACGATGAGACATGAAGCATGAAAATCAATGCAATGTAAAATTCCGGACTTGTTTTTCTATAATGCACTTGACTGTGACGATCATACGCTTGTTTTAATAGCATTGACTGGTATTGCTCTTCGAGAGATCCTTTTCCCTGTAGTACCGAGCAGTCTTCGGCTACCCGTGAACGGCTTTCATTGCCGCCGCCTTTGCATGCAACCGCAGCGTGTCAAACATGGGGATATCCGGGCGGTCGGACTGTGATACCAAGAGCCCAATCTCGGTACATCCTAGAATAACGCCTTGAGCGGCCCGGGAAGCCAGCTCGTCAATAATCTTGAGGTAGGCATCCCGGGACTCGTCTGTGAACTGATTGTACGAGAGTTCCTGGAAAATGACCTTGTCGATGAGATCTTGATCCTCGTCCCTCGGCACGATGACCTCCAGCCCGTACTCGCGCGCAAACAGGTCGGGCCAATACGACGACGACATGGTAGCCTTGGTCCCAAGGAGAGCAACCTTTCCGAAGCCGCGCGCCTTGATCGCCGCGGCCGTGGGCTCGGCGATATGCAGCAGGGGCGCCTTGACGCCGGCCATCCACTGGTCCGCGACGCGGTGCCAGGTGTTGGAGACGCAGAGGATGAAGTCGGCGCCGGCGGCGGCGAGGCTCGCGGCCTTGGTGCGCAGGTAGGCGGCGCCCTCGTCCCATTCTTGGTTCTGGACGTAGTGGGCGCTCTTGGCCAGGTCCATCGAGTTGATGATGACCTCGGCCGTGTGCAGCCCGCCCAGCGCCTCGCGCACGTGCTGGTTGACCAGGTTGTAGTACTCGACCGTGGCGATGTCGGTGCTGCCGCCGATGATGCCGATTGTCTTCATTTTGGGTGTGGTTGGCTTTTTTGATTTGGATTTTGAGATGTTTTCAATAGACAGTCAACGGGAACCTTCCAAGGCTTCCTTCATTTATATCAACTTGTCTCTGCTTTTATTCGCAGTGGAGGGTATATGGTCACTTACTCGAGCGATGCTGTCAGCGCCTAGTTTATTTAGGCGCATGTCGTTGACAATATCGCAGGGCGCACTTGACATTAAGCTCATTAGTGTTGATCTAGCTGCAGGAATCGTGGAATCAAACCGAAGATAACAGAATTCGCCATTTTTAAATACATCTAATATATTGATCAAAAGAACGAGGCATG
Organism: Pestalotiopsis sp. NC0098; assembly: GCA_022432395.1. Taxonomy (NCBI): domain Eukaryota; kingdom Fungi; phylum Ascomycota; class Sordariomycetes; order Amphisphaeriales; family Sporocadaceae; genus Pestalotiopsis; species Pestalotiopsis sp. NC0098. The sequence goes on along the minus strand of JAJKLJ010000003.1, from coordinate 4,456,037 downwards.
AATAAATATATCAATGAGTGGATATGACGAGTCTAACAATTGCCGAATTGCTACTGCTTGTTACTGGCACCATGCTGTTGTGTCAACCGTGAACCCCGCCACCGTTAGGCTTGACAGTGGTCACTGCATGATCTACAGAAGGCAGTATCTCCGTTCGAGGCAAGATATGGATCTGATCCAAGTATTTCCGTTTTCGAAGCATCTTTTGTCTTCTTATTTCGTGTCACTGGATGAAAGTGGGAGGGCCGCGAACGTCTGCCGCAAAGTAACATAGCTTTGCTCCAGTAATTCCGATTCTCATCTTGTTGGGATTCTATACATCTTCCTCAAGAACGATATATTCAACATTTACAATTACAGACCCCAAATCCATGATATATAATGTTATGTGGCTGTTTTTGGAGCGTTGCAGAATAAGAATACACGTGATCAGATTTGGGAGTGTTACCTCGCGTTTCTGTCATTCATGACCATGATGTATGTGCCATGCTGCCGGTTGCCATTCTTCTGTCTAAGACTGAGCTCCGCTTTGGATGCTACAGTCGATCTTCCGAAAGGAAGAATTCGAGCGCTGGGGTCTTCTCGTCTCTCTTGCTTGGCTTTTGCCTGTCGTAATTGCGTGAGTGTTTGAGTTTCTTTGTCGTGTTTGCAGTGGTTCTTTTGGGAATCATTTGTGATCTGACATTTATGATTACACTTGAGCTAACCGCTTCTTGAATCAGGTCGTTGAACTTTGTTTTATTGCCATTTTTGTGTATCGCGTATCGTAGACGCAGAAAGCTCGACCGAAAATAAAACTTGGTCGATTGATTGTCAGTTATGGAGCATGGTATAAGCCCACTTCGAAACAATCGTTACAAGACATATGAGTACTGCGGATTGCATGTCATCAAACACAAAAAGAATCAGTGACAAACTTCTTTATAACCTGATTGCTTTGGGCTCAGAATACCCACCAGGGGGTGATTGCCTTGAAACCAACACTTTCTTGTCAGTTTGACGTGCCATGACTGCAATCAAAGCCATATTCATCTGTTTAGCAGCAATACTTGTAGTAATTGGGGTCTCCATATTATATGATCAAACATGAGCAATCGGATAATAATACAACGCAAGCTGGCGCACTTGCCAGCCGTTATCTGCACTCGGTGAAGATACTGGTTTGCGGTTTTGTGTGCCTTTCCTGATATTTGATGTGTGTTAGATATTTATAGCTCGTTTTCAGAACGTTCTGTGTCGACTTCTTTTCGCTTTCGATTTCACACGGCTATCGCGAAGTCTAGAGATTTGCAAAGAAGTCTTTCATTTCCAGATTTCTCACCCCAGACCGACCTGTGTCTACCATGCCCAGAAGCAAGAAGAAAAGAAAGGCAGTGCCGAAAGTGCCGAGACAGCCTGAGCTGCAATCACCAGGCAATGGTGCTACAGCTGTTGAGTCCCAAGGTAAGTCGCTCTTTATATGCAGAATATGTGTGCTCAGTTCCGACTGCTGACTAGGTACTGGCTAAGCTGTGCCTAAGACCGAAAGCCGGGTATCAGCTCCATGTACCCTCGTCACCGGCATGCGACGACTTCTTCTAGGGGGCAGCGGCACTACAGTCTCGTTTCTCGATCTTCCGAGAGAGGTTCGTGACAAAGTGTTCAGATACCTTCTAAGTGTCGCACATAACCAGGACGGAACCTTTGTATGGATCAGCACCTGCCAGTACTGGCGGAAGAACTTCCCGGGACTCGGTCTGCTCTGCGTAAACAGACAGATCCGGGCCGAGGCGTGGCACGTACTCGTAAACGACAATGCCTGGATTTCGATCACGTTCTGGGGAGACTTCGAGCTATTCAGTCACTTGTGCAGTCCAGACTCGTCCTTTCTTGCTTCGGGGCCACGCTTCATCGCGAGGATCTTCCCCGAGGATATGAGGCGTGAGCTTTTCTCAAATGCAGTCATCAATGTGTGTCTAGGACCGAAATCCGGGTCCAAGGGAAAAGATGAGTCACGTTTCGATCAGCTGCTTGTCTTCCATCCCAGGATATGGCCAGACATGGTCAATCAAATAGCCCAGCAGGTGGGCGAACTGCATAGTGTACATATCACTTGTAGACGCGACGTGCATCTGGATACTAGCACTTCTGGGTAGGCCTCCGTCCTTTTGAAACCAATTCCATGCGTGTGAATCCTGACCTTCAATTTGCAGGCGCGCTTTTGAGGACATCGTGAAGACAATGTTTGTCATTCGCGGCGCCTCAGAAGCTACTGTGTCAGGGTGCGGAGATCGATTGGACGCTCTCGCTGCATCCATGGCAACGCCCATCCGTAACTATGCCGATGTCCTGGCCATCATCGGCCAATTCCAGGACGCCGGAGACGACTACGTCCGGCAAGGCGATTTGCGCGCAGCCAGTACGGTTTACTATCAAGGCTACGATGCGTCGGCGGTTTTCTTGCGCAAAAAGGCCGTCGAGGGCCGCGCGCTCGAGGGGACGCCGCTTGGTAACAGCGTGTATGCCGCCGCACTGGGTCTCCTCGATTCTTGGTCGCAGGCGTTGATTGGGGAATGTGAACACCAAATCAAGATCTACGGACCCAAGGTCCCTACGTCGCAGCTGCCACTTGATTCGCCTCCGCCAGGAGTAATGGTTGTCGATTCGTACCGCCCACAAGAATTGCTCAACTCAGCCTTTACAGGCGCCTCGGCCTTTCTACACTGGCCCGGCGTGACCGACAAACAACGGCGCCTGTCCCATTGGCGTAGGGGCTCTGCTTACTCCGTAGCGGCGAAACTCGACGAAGAAGCTCTCGGGAAAATACAGCTCACGAAGAGCGACTGCCACAGGCAGGCGGCAAAGGACTATTGGCACGCGATGCAGATCGATGGTCCTGATGGAGATCTCTTGCGAAGGCTGTATACCGACATGTGCCGGGCGCTCAACAGAGACCCCGAAGAGCCTTTCGACCTACGGACTGTCCGAGTTCCTGCCCTTGGTGACTGGACGGGCGATCCAACGCTCATTAATAGGTGGGGCCGGGGTGCGGTGATGATGAGGCTCTACCGGCAAAGGATTTCGCCGGATATGGGCGAGACCATGGACGAAGAGGAATTGCGGGAATTGTATGAGCGCGATGGGATCCACTGGCATCACGGACCGGACGGTGCGGTTCACTTCGATGGTCCCGGAATACCAGAGTGGGCTTTGGGCCAAGTTTGATGGCGTGATGTATGAATTAGACGATACTCAGATCATGTAGAGTCACGGCCAGTGATAGAATCGATCACTTGATACTCCAAATTTGCTTCATAATCACAAAAGCTCGGTACCATGTTGACGAGGACGTCCGGCATCTCAGAACCGCAGCAACGCTTACTACTATGGGTTGTGAACCAATACTTCAGATAGTACAGGTTGAATTGGAACAAAGCTGAGACTTTTGTTTATCAAATGTGACAAACTAGCAACACATCCTTCCCCAGATACGAACTCATTGTGGTAAGAGCCCACCTACAGAATGTGCCCCTCCATGCAAGGGACAAGTTGGTCGTTCAGTTATTGTACCCCAGTCAAAACATGCCGATAGGATTCGATATCTCCCCCGCTTCATGAATTTCAGTTTCACTGATCCCAATGCCAAGTACCTACTCAACTTCTAGAATTGCAAAACTTCAAAATGGAATTGATGATATCAAGTGATTTGTGCATGTATATGTGCGCTGCCATCATATTGTACATCCTCGCTGTGGCGTCCTATCGTCTTTTGCTACACCCACTGGCCGCGTTTCCAGGACCTGCATTGGCCGCCACCACTCGCTATGTGGAAGCATACTATGATGTCGTCTGCAATGGCCAGTATACATTCAAGATCAGAGATATGCACATGAAATATGGTAACTAGTAAAGACAGATTTCCATGAAGCCATCTAATGAAATCGCAGGTCCTATTATCCGCATCAGTCCCTACGAACTCCATATAAACGACCCAAGTTTCTTCCAAGAGGTTTATACACGCGAAGGATTCTGGTATAAATATGATTGGTCCGTCAACGCATTTGGTGCGCCGCTCTCAACTATTTGCACCATCGATCATGAGGCGCACCGGCACCGGCGAGCCGCTCTCAATCCCTTCTTCTCAAAGGCAAATGTGGCCAGGCGGCAAGAGATCCTCTGGAGGCTTGCTGAAAAACTTTCCTCCCGTGTCGAGGAATTTGCAGGATCACATACTCGCCGTATCAGTCTGGGCGCGGCCATCAGTGCTTTCACCCGCGACGTCTCGGCAGAATTCGTGATCGGGAAGGAGTTCGCGAACCTCGACGTGCGAAGTTTTGATGCAGACTCTGTCACGGCGTCTGGAAGCTCGGGATATCTCTGGCGGAGGACGAAGCACATTCGATGGTACAGCCGACTCTTGAAACTACTTCCCAAATTTTTGGCTAAACGGAACGCCAACGACAAAGACCAGACCTTTTTCGCCTTTCTGACTGTAAAAATGCCTCGATACGTATAACTCTATTATGCCAAGCTAACCTTGGATCCAGGACATGATGAAAGTCACCATTGGCTTATATAACTCCAATGACGAGTCCAACCCCGATGCACCGCCCACGATCGTGGACGCGATTCGTGACTCTGATCTCCCACCAGCCGAAAAGACCTTGAATCGCGTGTTCGAAGAGGTGGGTACAATTACTGGCGGAGGATTCGAGACTATTGCCAATACCCTGAGGACGACTCTGTATCATATCTACAACAACGAGGAAATTCTGCATCGCCTGCGTCAAGAGCTAGGTTTTGTTGTGAAAGATTCTTCCGACTTGCGGTCCAGTTTGGCTGATCTTGAGAGACTTCCATATTTGACTGCAATACTAACAGAGGGCTTGCGGCTGAGCCCAGGCATTGCGACACGATCTCAACGTGTGGCACCAGATCGCGACCTCCACTACAAAGGATGTGTCATTCCTGCAGGGACTCCCGTAGGCATGACAACATTATTAATGCATTACGATCCGGAGGTTTATATGGAGCCGAACAAGTTCAACCCAGAGAGATGGATTGATTCACACCTACGGCGGGATACCGACAAGGCCTATGCTCCGTTTGGGAGGGGCACGAGGAATTGTCTTGGAATGCAGTAAGTCACCTTCTCCCGCGGTTGACATACTTGATGACTGACTCAAATTCACAACCAGTCTCGCCTGGGCAGAGCTTTATGTTGTTATTGCCACCCTTGTCCAACGTTTCGATTTTGTGTTTGATGGAACGGCCATGGATGATATAGAATGCAAGAGTGACGAATTTGTCATTGGGACTTCTGGTAAGACTGGTTTGCGAACATTTGTGAGGAGGGCAAGTACTACTCAAGTTGGAAATTAAGAAAGCCGGTTGCATAGAATTTCTCTTCTTCGAATTATCTGGATACAGGACTATATATCGTCTGGTACGCACTTAGCCACGTGACTTTTCTCTCGATTAAGGATCTTTGGCCAGCTGTAGCCTAAAAAAAGACGCTATACCCAGACGACCAACCAATAACCAAAATACATTATTCAGAACCCCGTGAACAACCACAACAAATGACTTCCTCACGATACTGATTTGGATGCTGCCTGGAGAATTTAACCGCTCGATTCAGTGATAACAAGCAATCTCTCGCAGGGGTTGCGGTGATTCGCACACACATTTGCAAATTTGTTTTGCGATGGCCGACCCTTGCATCTTCTCTTATGAGAAGCTGCCTTCCGAGATTCGCCTCCACATACTCAAATATACAGACCTGGTGACTCCGGCAAACAAGGTATACTGGGGTCCCAAGAAGCGCTACCATGTCAAATGGTCCTGGTGCAGCGGTTCCGGGTCTTGTCGGCCTCCCTACGACGGATGTCACCCGAACTCCCACGCCGCCTGCAAAAAGCCCGGCGACGGCAGCGGCGTCGGATGCCCTTGCATCCACGAGCACCGGCCCTGCAAAGATTGTTCCCACTACGCGTGCCAGTTCCGCGGCACCTGGCAGCCGCCGAGGGCGCTGTTCCTGGCCGGCCGCGCGTTCTACGCCGAGGCCCAGGCCGTCTTCTTCTCGCAAAACGTCTTTGTCCTGCACAACGACGCCAAGTGCTGGTGCTGGCATCCATACGTGCGCGCGGGGCCCGGATACCCCCATGTACCGCCGCTGGACCGGTTCGTGCTCAGCGAGTTCCTGGCGCAGCGTCTGGCGACCGATTCCATCGGCCACGTCCGCTTCATAGAGGGATGCTGGGATGGGCAGCAGGGCTGCTCGAGACACCCGGAAAGCCGGCACTCGGACGCCCGGGCGTGGATACAGGCCGTCCGGAAGGATTGGGAGGCAACTGTTGATGCGGTCTCCGACAAGCTCAATCTGAGTGTACTGACCGTCTCGTACTGGCTTCATGATCCGCCACCGATCAAGGCCTGGCGCGAGATGAGCCCCAATGAGAGCTTCAAAGTGGTCGAACCGGTCAAGAAACATTTAGTGAGGGGCTTGGCGAACGGCTGTGTTCGACAGCTGGAGGTCGATCTAGGGACCGAAGAACTCGAGATATTTTACTTTATTCGGCGCCGAGACAGTCTCTTCGTGGTCCCTCCTGCGCGGATGGACAGACATACAGGTCGTGCGTTCCATCCAGATACCCGCGACTGTAAGCCTGAGTCTGTTCGGTTTTGCAGAGACTTGCAAAGGATGGGTATAGATGCTGGAGATTCGGCGGATAGCGAATTCGTCGAGGAGCTTTTTATCGCGACAAGATGCTGGGAGCTGGATCAGGAGCCTCCGGTATTCACAATCAGTCAAGAAGTCTAGTGGGGTTATGCGCTATGATTATATATGTTTGCTTGGACAACATTGGTAAACAAACCTTCTGAGACTTGGGTGTTGGTAACAAAATGGCATCTTTGCGGCGCAGCAACGTCCAACAGAAACTTTGCAGTAGAGACAGAATGATGGGCTGTTTACCCGACGCACCACTGGCTCGCAGGACTATTCTTCAATCCGCTCCTCTTCTTCGATATATATGCCTTGTCTCCTCGATCGTTCTCGTATTTCCTCAATGATGGCCCAGAGCTGGCTTGCTGATCGTGCGATTGGTGTGTCTGTGGACGAGCTTGTCGGTGTTTGCCTTGTATCAGTAAGTTATGAGGAGTCTTCAATGAGTCAAAACGTATAATTCTAATGTTGTTGCACTCAGATAGCTCTATATGCATCATATCGATACATCTACAATGTTTATTTCCATCCTGCAGCCAAGTTTCCAGGTCCCAAGCTTGCGGCCATTTCAAACATATGGTACGCTTACCATTGGTACGTTGCGCAGTGTCACCTTGCATCCGTGCAGACATATCTGATGTATACAGGGCCACTGGGAAGTACCCCTGGGCGGCTGCGAAAGCATTGAAGAAATATGGTCAGTCGTCCCATGTATTCCAAACCTTGCATCGAGATTGAACGGCTAAATTTATAGCAGGAAACGTCGTTCGTGTAGCTCCAAACGAGCTCGTCTTCATCACGCCTCGTGCGTTCTCTGGTATGGTGCCGCACAAAGTCTTAGATCTAGTCAAGTCTGACACGGGAGCGCAGACATCTACGACTCCTACACCGCAGGTCTAGAGCACTTTCCCAAGACAAACTTTATGGATCTTGGACTGGGCGACGATGGATTATCATGGGAGAGGAACCCGGAGAAGCATCGTACGAAAGCCAAAAAGGTTGCGCCCGCTTTTAGTGCAAAATCATTGAAGGCCAAAGAGGCGACCATGCACAAATACACCGATGCTTTTGTGCAAAGAATGAAGGAATTGGGGAGCAGAGAAGAAGGTGTCGAGCTCAAGACCGTAAGTATCTGGCCGGCAAAGAAAGACCATGACACGAAATTTTTGAACTGATGAGAATCAAGTGGACAGATTGGGTTGCCATGGATGCATCGGCCGATTTGGCTTACAGCCGAGAGATGCACCACTTACGAGATAGTAAGAGAAATCACCGTGTCCTAAAAGTACGATTTACCGCTGACCGCCAAACCTATAGTGAAGAGCACAAGCTTTCTCGGCGAATTATGGATTGTCAACTTCTTCGTCACCGCGAATCAAATTTTCAAGAAGTTCCCGCTCCTCAGCCCATTCAAGTGGCTATTCGTACCACCTTCCATGATCACCAGCCACCATAAAGTCGTGGGCATGAATCAAAAGGCCATCGAGTCACGCATCGAGCGCCGCGGCGCTATCGAGCATCTGGACCACTTTGAACAACTGCTCCCTGCGTTTGCGCCCGAGCCCACCAAGACAGAACAGAAGCACTTGGAAGTAGTCGTCGGGCACCTGGTCCTTGCTGGCTACGAACCGATTGCGAGCCAAATGTTCTGCACCATTATGTTCTCACTATACGAGCCAGACACGCTCAAGCTTGTGGCTGAGGAAATCAGGAGCAGGTTTAAGAAGTATGACGATATACACGCAGACGCCTTGGGATCGCTCAAGTTTCTGTATGCTTCACTAATGGAAACATTGCGTATGACGGTTTTACAAAGCAGTGGACAGCCGCGGGTGAGCCCCGGAGCCATGGTAGATGGGCATTACATTGCCAAAGGAGTAAGTTTCATCACATGCATTGATTGTCACGTCGATACTGACAAAACATTTGTCTTCAGGTCGAGGTACAGTACGGGTTTCTAGCCTTTACACGCGAAAAACGGTATTTCCACGAACCGCACCGCTATCGCCCGCAACGATGGCTACCGCGAGACCACCCGCACTGGGACCCTAGGTGCAAAGATGATGCGACGGACGACTTTCACCCGTTCAGCCTGGGGCCAAGATCGTGTACTGGAATGCCTCTGGCGTGGCGTCAGACAAGACTGTTCATAGCCAAGGTGCTGTGGACTTTTGACGTTGAGATGCTACCGAACCAGAATGTGACGTTGGAGAAGGATTTTAGAATGTACGGAATGTGGCAGAAGCCCAACTTTTGGGTCCGTTTTCACCCAGTGTCTAGAGAGGACTGATCATCAGCGATAGCCTATTCAAATACGGTTCGTCCTCTACGAAAAATTTTCATATTTGGAAAACCTTGAAAACTTCTCTGCTTCGTTCGTTGTCGGATAAAAAAGAAGACAAAAATTGCGCACACATGATGTGGTCGCTCTTGGGTGGGTCCACAGGATTCGGGATTCAGCTCTCTGATCCTTGCAAGTATTTAAATCCCCTCTAGCAAGCTGGCAACCATAAGTACAATCGTCCTGATATGTCCAGTCCTTAATAGCATCATCTTCGTCACAGACTCTCACCATCCAAGGATATCATGTCATTGTGATGCGTGTTCCTCTACGCTGCTGGATCGCAGACGCAGCAGCCACTCCGCCGATCCCAGCGCACAAGGTCGCGAGATCATCATGCTGTGTCAAATCTGCCAGGCAGGGGTCAAAGCCGCAGCTGTACGTCTTGAAGACGTGTTGAAGAACCCAGATCAGGAATATCCCGGCACCCGCGGCAGAAATACAGGATATCGCCAAGTCGTGGTTCAACTGCATCAAAGTGTCGAAGATCTGCATGAATCCATTGTGGCGGGATGTTTGTTCTGTCGGAACCTATGGGCTCGTTGTCTGAATGAAAAGCCTGAATTGCAAGACGAAAATGGACGCATTAATCTTCCGCTACTCGAGCATGTCACGACCCGATTCCGGACGGGAGGCTCAGAGCTGACACATCTGAAGCTGGAATGCCGCCAGAACTGCATCATAGCCGAGTACTTCGATAACAGTGACTGGGGCGCCCACAAAAGGACGTATTCAATGTCGGGGATCAATCCCGAGACCATGGACTTTGATGGCTTTGGCGACTACGCTCAGTCCCAACCGGGCGACTTTCCAATTTCAACAATAGATTCAGTCGCCTTGTGGCAGAAGTGGTACAGACTATGCAAAGACAAGCATCACCATTGTCGGCCCTCAGATCAAAGCAACAACTTCAGACCTAGAAGGCTGATACAGTTCCATAAAGATGACCCTGTGTCTTGGAATTTGGTGGATGAGACAGCGGGAATCACTGAACCATACATGACCTTGAGTCATTGCTGGGGCGCGTCTCAGTCTATACGGTTGAGAAGGACGGAAATTGCCCGGTACAAGGAGAGGAACCTGATCACAGAACTTCCCAAGACCTTTTCAGAGGCACTCGAAGTAGCAAAGTCGCTCGGGATCTATTACATCTGGATCGACTCTCTCTGCATTGTGCAAGATGATAAGGCAGACTGGAGGGAACAGTCGTCCTTGATGAGGTCCATATATGCCTATTCAGACTGTAATATAGCCGCGACTTCATCTCGAGGAAGTGCTGAGGGATGCTTCCAAACGAGCGATGCCGCCTTGAAACACCCGACCGTCATCAACCTCGGATTCGAGCTCAACGGCTGCTCCACGTACCAATTCTCCCGTGTCTCCTCAGTCGAAGACGATCTGAACAGCGCACCCTTGAATTCTCGCGCTTGGGTGTTCCAAGAACGCTATCTCGCATCGAGGCAGTTGAGCTTTACCGTGAGCCAGGTATACTGGGAGTGCGCCGAGCTCATCGCCAATGAGCAGTGTCCAGGCGGGCTGGCAGACGAGCTCTGGACCAAACAGCAGACATTGTCCTTGTGGAAGAAGAGACTAGCCCCGGCCAACGACGAAGACTTCCGGCGCATCTGGTCGAATGTCGTCGAGCAGTATTCGTCGTGCGCCCTAACCAAGAAGACGGATAAGGTGATCGCCCTGTCTGGTCTCGCCGACCATCTTGAGCGATCTCAGAGGCATGCGGGCAACGAGTATCGGTATGGGATTTGGAGTCGTGATTTCCACCGACAGCTCTGCTGGACGAGTCACTTTTCCCTGTCCGAACCAGAGCAATTGGATAATGCCATTGCACCGACGTGGTCCTGGATGAACCTCGATGGTAGGGTACAACAAGACGATGCATACAATAATCCATGGGGCAAATACCGGATATCGTGGATCCAAGTCGAAGATAACGACAACATCACGGCTTCAGAGGGCTTGTTAAGCCTCAGAGGCATTGCACTCTTCGGCACCTTGCAAGATCTCGACCCATTTGGCCAAGGTCGATACAATGGCAAGGTGTTACTGTCATGTCCCCTGGCGACTCCAGATACCGAGCCAATGTTTTCTTTTGAGGCATCCTTCCACTGGAATGTGTCACAATGGCCACCAGAGTCTCTACACCCTCGGAAACTCTGCTTCTCCATGGTGAACATGAGCCTCGTGACAGAAGAGATACACGGTCTCGTGTTGTGGCAGATTCCCTCCACTCGGGGATGTATCGAGTACATCAGATTAGGGACAGTCACTCTCGCTGGAGTATACGGGCGCCACACGAAAGCTAGGACTCCTATCATGCAGCACATGGCAGCTCGACAGGGCCTGCCGAAATACGCAGAGGTACTGCAAGAAGAGGGAATGGGATCTCATTTCAGGGGCGCTGACGACTACATGCAAGCAAGAGAGCAACGTGCAGACAGACTTCGATGGGCAATGGACCTGGACCGGACGTGCATGCAGGACTTGGTACAGACAGTTCGAATTCGATAAGCTACGTCGTTTCAGGAGGTGCAAACGGCCCTCGTCCCCCGCGCAACCCAGCAACCATGTTGCCGCCCCAAGTACTTGCCAGGCAGCCAAACCAAGGTACTTGAGTTCCTATTAGACACAGAATTTCCAACACCCGAAAGGGAGGCTGGCCCCCTCGCTTAGTACGGTGCGGTGGCAGAATGGTATGTGCGGGAGGATGGTAGGAGTCGCATACCATACCTGACATCGGCAGAGTACGACCAGTGCTCGCACTTGAATCCGAACTGTTTTGTCATTTTTTTAACATTCGTAAACACTACAGAAGCATTTTGCCATTGTCGAGAGTGTCCTAGTCGGCAACCAACATTTATCCCGAGCCCTCCAATCTTGTACCAGCACGCCTTAGCATCAACCACATCAGTAGCCAGTCAAACCCGAATTTCTTGTCAACGCCAAGCAGACATACTGCTCAACCAAAGATGCCATCATTCTTGGGCTCGAACTCGACGTGCGGTCTGTTCTGGGCAGATTCAGGCACCGTGATGGGATCCTCGGCGGTGATCCCTTCAAGGATTGGTGCAGACATACCGAGCTAGACAAGGTGTATCAGCATCAGTATCAGCATCGATCAGAAAAACACACGACGCGCAAGCAAGACTTACCACGAAATATCGCAGCTTCACAGCATGAAGCATCGTCGCAGCTTTCGTCGTCACCTCGAACCTGAGAACACTCCATCCCAGCGGCGGCAAGTCGTGAACCACGACAAGCGGCGGATCGTGGAGATTCAGAGGCTCGTGGCCGTTTGCAGCGTCCAAAACATTCTCGCGCGAGAAGTTGGCGTGCGCCCGCGATCCCAGGAGCCACGCCGGCTTTCCGTGCTTGTAAAGAGGGATGGTATCGTTGAGCTGGTTCTCAATGACGAGATCCACCACGGAGCCGATCGGCAGGCCGTGTATGACGGGCTTCCCCAGTGCGCTCTGGGCGCTCGGGCTGCTCAGGTTCGTGAAGAGAAGGGGCTGCATGGCGCCTCGGAAGAGCTGCCAGGGCTTTTCGTTGAGGAAGTACTCCGGTGCGAACTTTTCCGTCTGCGACTTTTGCACGCCGGCTGACAGGTGGAAGGTGAAGTCTGCTGCGCCATCGGCTCGTGACTTGCGAGCGCGGGAAGGCGGGGATGGAGGATAGGGGTGTGTTTGCTCTCCGTCAATGAGATTGCACTTAGCCTTCACCGAGGAGTCTGGTTGAAGGCAAATGTCGTCTGCGTCCACATCTGGAAGTTGCATAGGCTGCCCAAGGATGGGCTGACGCTTCGCCTGCAAAGGTTGTGTTAGACAAGAGCAAGCCTATTTCTCTCGAAAATACAGATCTGGATACATACTGGATACCTCAAGATAGTAAAGCCCTGCAGGTTTTGCAACTGGCTAGTCGAGGATATGCGCATGGCATAATCGCCTGGCTGCTGATCAAGCTTGACGAGTATAGTCAACCGCGAAGCGCTCGGGATGTAGATCACCTGGATTCATTTAGACACCATCCGGCAAGCAGGATCAGGGTTAATGAACTCACATCGCCCTGAATCGGCTCAACGAAGCCGCCATCGTTGGCAACGATGAAAATCTTGTGGTGATCCACAGCGACTCGGACTTCATGCTCAAAGCCAACGTTGACCAAGTTGAGCATGATGTATTCTTGACCATCAGTCTCAACAATCTAAACGGGTCTTAGTTACTGGAAACCTGGTTCCATCATGGTCCAGTCTTACCTCGAAATCCGCAGCACTGGGGCTACACGAGGCCGGCGGGAATCCAGCAGGCTGGATGCATCCTGTTTCGTCAAGACTTTGACCGTTGAGCTCCTCGAATCCAGGAGCTCGGCATAGATTGCGTCCCTTGCCTATGTAGTCATTAGCAAGTATCGGATGAGATGCGATTAGGAAATCATACCATTGACTAGAAGCGAGTCATAGCAATAAAACTCGGTACCTTCTGCTCTCATTTGTAGCAGTTTCCAATTGGTGTCACGATGCATGTGATTCTTGATGGCGAGGTGTCGTATGTTTTGTTCTGCCTCCATGATCTGCCGCAGCTCGAGGGGGTCGTCCGTAATCAGCTTGTATGGACGAGGTCGAGCCGGGTCCGGCGCGACATAGATCATGCCGTATAGTCCCTGAAGAAAGTTTGAGTACGATTCGTCATGTTCACCAGCCGAGTACTTACATCTGCCGAGGCCGCAGTCGTGTGGTCCGCGTACCAGCTCAAGCCCCAAGCACCTGTGGTATCGTGGACGTTTGTGTGGTTTCCCCTTGGCAGCATGGGAAACTACAATACATGTTATTTCTGGACACATAATTGAGGTGCCTAACGGTCTTACCTGCGATAGTCCAGCAGTTCCATCATTCCATGCCTCTGTGCTGAAATCGTGGCCATTAGCAGAAATATCGAAGTGCGTTCGGAACACTTACTGGCGATACCCGACTCCAGACCTGATTGTTGTCATTAGCATTCGGCCATCGAATACAAAAACGACATAGAGTCACGTACCAATGAATAGAAGATTGGAAGTAGCTGTCACTGTGAACGGTCAGCTCGACCAGATCCCCCTCTTGTGCTTTGAGTGTTGGGCACGGTGTCTGGCCATTGCAGACAAACATCACTCTCCAGCGACCGCCATCTACGACTCATGTCAATACGCTTGCTCATTGCTATTCTTCAGGTCGAAGTGCATTACCTGGATTCATCCATCTGCTGCCGATTTGCAGGTTATACTTTCTAACGATCTGCTGCTCTTTTTCTGTTTCGCCCAAGTTCGGCAGTCCCAGCAGTTCACCCTTCGTCCGGCCGACTCCGCGATAGTATAGGGACGAAGTCAGGACCAGTATGGCAATGACGGTAGTCCATAGGAGCTTTGCCCAATGGTTCGTGGACCTCGGCCTCGGGCTTGTCTTTGTAGTCGCATTTTGCGTTGATTTCTTTTCTAAAAGCGATTCCATGATCAACTGAGTTGCTTTGCATGATCTACTGAGTTGCTTTGTTCATGAACGATGCAAAGAATGTCGCAGAGCACAGGAATCAGGTCAGTCCCTCGCGAGATATCGGCTAGTATACTGGGCAAGGAATGCTCGTTGATGCCGAACCCGAGTGCCGCCGTGGCGAGCTTGTGGCAATCTCCCGGCTGTCGGGTACAAAGATCACCGCCTGGTCTTGGTCTTACAAGACGGCAGAATTGATAATTATCGCCATGGCGATAGCGCCTGATCTGAATATGAAGTTGAGCGGCGGCTGGACCCGCAGACTAGTGGTATCGAATCGAATAGTCGACGCGTCCGGCAGTTTCTATTGGGTGGCGGGCGGAAAGCCAAGAAGTCATTGCCAGGAATAAACCGTATAGGCAGGGTATAGGGATACTCGACGTTTGCCGAGACGGACCCTGGCAGAACTTTGAAAAGTGGACACGGCAATTGGATCCTGTCGACGAGGAGAGAAGTATATCGCACCTCATCTGCGATCCGTCAATGACCTCTAGTGATTGTATGAGCACCAGCTTCCTGGAAGATTCCCCCTCCTCTGTTTTTTTTTCAACTGTTTTGAGTTTCTTTTCATGGCAGTATGTATGTTCGTGCCCGGATTGCGTCTTTGTTCCTCCTTGCAGGCTCAGGCCTGGCGAGCCAGGTGAGGAGATATAACTTTACAATCACTCTACAATGGAACAGTATGGATGGCCATGGCAGGCCGGTGTTTATGATGAATGGCCAAAGTCCTGGTCCGCTGATAGAGGCTGAAGAGGGAGACGAGATCGAAGTGTTTGTTGACAATCAGCTGGCTGCAGAGACGACCATGCACTGGTATGCTTCATACGAGGAGAAGTCCAAGTTCACAAGTATTGACAGGAAAATAGGCACGGTATATACCAGATCGACAGACCATGGAACGATGGAGTGCCTGGAGTCACGCAGTACTCCATGCAGCCTCGTGATACGTACACCTATCGATTTACTGTTCAGCAGCAGTATGGAAGTTACTTCTACCATGGCCATTTCGGGCCAGCCTTTGCTGACGGCATGCGAGGGCCCATTTGGATTGCACCTGCAGCGTGGCGTCCGCGGCCTTACCAGCTGATCTCGGATTCAAGCCACGAGATAGAGCAAATGAAAAAGGCGGAAAAGCGTCCATTCCATGTCGTCATCAGTGATTGGAACGCTGAGCCTATGGACATTCTTCTCGTCATGTATCGAGACACGGGCATAGTCCCGTGGTGCAGCAATTCCATCGTTCTCAATGGAAAGGGTAGAACGTACTGTCACTCAGCGGAACTCATCGAGTCGGTTGGTGGCCTGGGGAGGAACACTCTGGGTTGCTTGATCCAACCTGACCAGGAACTTTACGCCAACGAGCAAGTCTGCAAGGCCACTCAGACGGATCTCGAGATATTCGAGGCAGAAGAGGGCCAGGAATGGGTGTGGATCAACTTCATCCACTCCGGTGCACACCACGAGCTGCAAATTAGTGTCGACGAGCACGAGATTGTAGTGATTGCCGCTGATGGGGAGTTTGTTCACCCTCAGCGAGTCCATGCCGCAAATTGCAATCTTGGAGAGCGCATCAGGTAAGCTAATCAGAGACCACTAAAGCAATAAGGAAATACTAAACTCCAAATCCAGTATTCTTGTTCACCTGAACCAAAAGCCTGGCGATTATGCTATCAGAGTAACGTCTCTTCGCCAGGAACAAGTTATTCAAGGCCTAGGAATCCTCCGTTATCCCGGGACGCCAGGCGCGCAGAAGGCCGAGCCACCAACCACAAAACCATGGGTTCACCTCAATGGTAGCCTCATCTCGGATGAGCTTGACAAAATGGACGAGATGAAACTTGCGCCTTATCCGAGCAGGCCTCCACCGCTTCAATCGGATCACACCCTAAAGTTCTTTGTGAACATGACCGGCACGGGCAGCTGGGCTCTCAACGTCGGCCCGCACCAAGCCTTTCGTCAACAGCTGCCACCTCTGCTATGGGAGGAAGACTCCCGAGGCGTGACTACCTACGAGTCCGACGTCCAGGGCGGGTCCATGCAAAACGGGTCCGTGGTCGACATCATATTCACTAATGGTGCCAACGTCAACTCGCAGCACCCGTTCCACAAGCACAACAATAAAGCCTGGGTCATTGGTACGGGCACCGGTGGTTTTCCCTGGGAGACCGTCGACGAGGCGATACAGGAGGGAGGCATGGAGGAATACTTCAACTTTGTAGATCCTCCGCTCCGCGATGGATGCAGATTGGGGAACACTACGGGCGATTGGACTGTCATCCGCTATAATATTGACTTCCCAGCGGCTAGTATGCTGCATTGTGTAAGTGACTTCTTGTAGTATTTCTCATCCACCCAGAAAAGCATTCGCTAACACATTTGACTGTACAGCATATGATCCATCATTTTGGCGTAAGTAGACCAAGTTATCATCAGAAGCTTTTCAGAAACAGCAAGACTGACTATAGACAGGCTGGACAACAAGTCGTTTTACTGGAAGGCGTGGAATCTATGGCCAAGATACCCGCAGAGATGAAAGAGAAGGTGCACTCAGATTTCCGTCCACCTCTCCGTTACGGCCCGCTCGACTAGCTTTCAGGAAGTTGGACATCTTGTAGACCTCTTTGCACTTTGATGTAAGAAAACATGAGTTGTAGTTAGACAAAATCCCGAAGAACTTTCCGCATAGCAGTCAGTGGATTGTGATGTCATCATGGCTTCGTTGAGCGTGATGAATAAATAATACTATTCTCGCTTTCTGATATAAAGCGAGTACATCATGGTCTTCACGGCACGTACACTTCCCTTTGTTGATTGGAATCCAGCTATAATTATTCGCTCCCAGTACTACGCCATAGTTCAAGATCCACTAAATCCGATAGCTCCGGGGGGCGGTAGCGCCAACCCATCTTAGTATTCCGACCGCAACACCGTCACCTCAAAGCTCTGGACATCCATGATTCAATCCTCTGCTGTCGACCAAATCTTATGCGCAATATTGTAACACCACCGCGATGCCTATGAAGCGCAGGCGGAGCGCCGCCGAGCTGCCCGACCCCGCGACGCCTCGACCGGCCACGACAAAGAGGCCTCGGCTCGGCGCACACAGCGCATCCCACGACGACCTCCTCTCGCCGCTGTCCGACGAGCTCCTGGTGCGCATCCTGACCAACCTGTCGCTGCCGCACCTCCTCAGCGTCGCGCCCGTGTCGAGGCGCTTCCACCGGCTGGCCGAGGACTCGCAGGTCTGGAAGCGCCTGTACTATGCCCGCTTTGTCCTGCCGCGCGCCCTGCGCATCCCCGGCTTCCGCGACGGCTCCGCGCGCGAGGGCAAGCTGCATTACTCGTCGCGCCGCGCCGTGTGGGCCGACGGCAGGAGAGGCGGCTGGGTCGACATGCGCAGCGAATTTCCGGGGAACAAAGAGTCGAGGGACTGGAAGAGGCAATACAAGCTCAGACACAACTGGTCCAAGGGCAAATGCGCCGTCGAAGAGCTGCGGGTCGGCGAGGATATAGACACGGAGGCCGATGCAGAGGCCAGCGAGTCGCCGCCGCCGCCAAAGATGCTGGTCAAGATCAGCGAAGGCTTCGCCATCACCGCCGATACGATGAGCGGACTGCGGGCTTGGGATCTCAAGACGAAGCAGCTGGTAGCGCATATGGACCTCGCCGATAAAGAGTCGGATGCGCCGCCGACTTGTCTCGCTCTAGACGACCAAAATATCTCCCAGCACAAAGTCGATATAGTAGTCGGTTTCCAGGATGGGGGCTTTGGAGTATGGAAGCTCGACGTTCGAGATCACAAGCTTTTGAGGTGTTATCGTCACGAGAAGTCGACGAATGGAGCGCTCGCCGGCGCAGCATTCTCGTATCCATATTTACTAACAGCCACGGAATCTGTTTTGATCTCATTATATACATTCGACAGGCCATCTTCGGACATACATAGAAGTAGCACTGAAAACCAAACGGAAAAGGGGTCCGACAGCGACACTGCGCGCGAGTCTGATCCCACCACGGAAGACGAGCAGGCCACGCAGCACTCTGCGGAGGCGAAATCGCCGGCTCCGTCACATCGCCTCGACCCTCCTTATCTCTTAACATCGCTCAAATCTCATACATCGCGCGCCCCTCTCGCCCTGTCGATACGAAAGACCACAAGCAGCACGATCGCCTCGATCGCTTACACCTTCTCGACGTTACAGGGGTGGTCGCTCGGGATACAAGACCTGCACCTGAAGCAATCCATCTCGAATTCCAAGACGAATACCCCAGACGTGACCATGACCCGGCTGGCGTACACAATACCGCTCAAGACGGGGTCCTCTGCATCCTCCCCACAAGATTCGCCGCGGACCAGCGCCGCAGAAAGCAGCAGAAGAAGAGATCCGGACCCCACAGCGGGAGAAGACGGCCCCGTGAGCATCTGCTACACCCATCCGTACCTCCTGGCGACCCTCCCCGACAACACCCTGATCTTATACCTGTGCAAGTCCAGCGCGTCGTCCCTGTCGATATCGCCCGGAATCCGGCTCTGGGGCCACACGTCGGGCATCAGCGACGCCGAGATCACGGCCCGCGGCAAGGCCGTCAGCGTGAGCTGCCGCGGCGAGGAGATCAGGGTGTGGGAGCTCGAGGGCCGGCCGGACGGGAGGAGCATCGAGGTGAGGCCTACGGTGCACGACGCCCGGGATTCGCCGACCGACGGGATGCGTTCCGCGTTCGACGAGAGGCGGAACTGGGTGGGATTTGACGATGAGATGGTCATTGTCCTGAAAGAATCTAGAGGCACGGAAAGTCTCATGGTCTACGACTTTACATGAACTACTATTGAGACTTGCTAAATCAGCTGCAAGATAATGACCAATATTTACAATGAGATATGATACTATAGCTAAACGAAGTGACGATACCAATTTTCAAAGCCAACTTGAAGTTATTCGTAACTGCATGTGATTGTCGGTGCTCGTTTATTCAGGTGTATTGTACACCTGTTATACAGAAGCTATTGTGTTTCTAGCTATTTATGGACATTGTTGGTCGACTACAGGTCCAATCAAAATGTAGTCTGTAGCTTGGGGTAATCTTTGGCATGAACATCCAGATCTGCATAGATTGCAGCTGAATCATCACCCTTCAAATCCTCCATACGGTGGGTGTCCTCATCCTCCAACTTTTCGAGCTCCTCGAGCGGTTCCTCCTTTCCAGCTTCTTGGTCCTTCTTTTGTGGCTCGGTTGCCTTCTCGATGCCCGAAGACTCGCCCACCAACAGGAATTGTGTGTTGACATAATCCAAGTGCTTGGGAGTGGTGGGCCCCCATCTGAGAGAGCGGAAGTCGTCCTTGACTTCTTGTGGATAGTCGGCGCCCTGTGGCAGGGCTACATTTTTCGGGGCATCGTAGGCGGGGTTCCGAGTAGAGACAATGAAGCTTCCACGCTCACGAAGACCAATCTCTTTCTGGGGCTCTCCCAGCTCGGAGGGGAGGGTGAGGATGTAAGCGAGATGGTTCTCTCGGCCCGTGGTCGTGATGGCATAGATGCCCTCGCCCACAGGAGTGGCAGCCGGTGTGTGTCTAGTTCCGGCAGTCTTGGTGGCGTAATCCGAAGCAGAGAGAAAGTCGTCCTTGAGAGTCTTGAAAGAGGCGTCGGTCTTTTCGACGAAAGCAATCCATCTGTCCTTGCCACTGAGAGGAAGCACCTTCTTGGGGATGGCGATGAGTCGGCTGTTGCCAGCATCTCCAATGGCGCCCTCGCCGAGCTTGGCGTCCTTGTCGATGGGACGGAGAACGATGTAGCTGCGGGCAAGATCGTCGACGCTGCTTGGATCATCAATTCCGACGCGTCCACGGAAGAAGAAGTAGATGATGCCCTTCTCGAGGATACTAGCGGGTACGGCTCCCTCCCGTACCTTGGGCTCTTCAGCCGATCCATTCTTGTCGGCGGTCGCGCCTTCTGCGTCTACTTCTTCGTCTGTCTTCTTCTCAACCTTCTCCTCCTTTGGCACTTCAGGTTCCTTGGGATCTTCAGCCGTTTTGGCAGAGCCATTTTGAGTGGACTCGTCCTTCTTGTCACCCAAATCTTGTGCGCTGTGATCAATGTTAGCTCAACGTTGCAGAGGCATCTCATGTAGAAGGCGCATGAAGTCGACGGAAGGAGACCTTGGATGAAAAAAGAGCCTGACTTACCCATTCAGAGTCTCTTCGATGGTCTTCTGCTCCTTGTCATCTGACGTCTTGGCTCGCTTGGACTGGGGCGAGGTTGTCTTTTCCTCGATTTCGTGCTTGGAACCGGCAGCCTGCTCTGGCGAGCCACTGGCTGCATCGCCATCCTTGTTCGAGGATCTCGTCGAAGTAACCATTATTCCTTCCCGTCTCTATGACTATTGCTGGCAATAAATGTGAGGGTAATGCAAGTGGAATTTCGGTCGTGTTAGTCCTGGGGCTGCCGCGAGACTATGGCATTTCTCGGTTGCGGGTGGGAGAAAGATATGATTTGTATCAGACCGAAGTGGTCGCAGTCGGTGAAACAAGGACCTGGGCTTCAAAGGGAAATATGACGACTCTGTGAAGTCAAAAATGGCATCAAAAGGGCAAAAGCAAGTACAAGCAGCACACCAAATGCTGCAGGTCTCCGTGAGTCTAGTGCATCCTGATGTCATGGATCGCAGTTTGGCGCATCGCGCCTAGCGTCAGGAACGCGCCTGAAGCTTAAAAGGTGCTGGGGTTGCAGGAGCAATCCATCATTGGACAATTGCCAATTGCGTGCATTCATCAGTGGATGGCCCCCGCGTTTGGTTGCCGTCGACCCAAGCAAATATGGAAGCAACCATTGCAAGATTTTTGCCGATTGGTTGTCTCAATTTGATGCAGAGTGACTAGGCCTAGAAAGAGAGGGCCAACGACATGAAAAGCAACGTCCACTGCTTCAGCGCGCAAAATCGGATCCTGTTCTCTCGAGCAGAATGGTGTCAGGCCATGGTCGATAATCATATCAATCCAATAGGTTGGTGAATGGGCTACAAGGGTTATCAGTAACTCTTTCAGCTCCTGATTATACTGCACGAGTCATTGTGGCATTGCGTCGTTTTGTCGAGGATCCACTGGTGCTGACACTCGTGTTGACAACTTGAGAGCAGGTGCTTGCTTTACCATTTGGACCTGTAGACAATTGATACCACAGAACGAGCAGGTCGTCCGGCGCAAGACTTGATTATATACTGCAAATTACACAAATAGGCGTGCCAACGGGGTTAGTAGACACCGAGCATCGTTATTTCGGCGTTACCTAGCGCTACAGTCGACGGAGTCTTCGGTCTACCTGTCTGGCATTAGAACAAATGAGCTACCCGCCTCAAGTTTGACATACACGCCAAAAAGTAAGCTTAAAACGTGGTTTCATCAGGAGCCCAGGATGAACCGATGCAATTGAGCAAGCATCACAACAGGCCAACCGTGAAAACACACCATTCTGCCGTTGTTGCCCATTGTTCATGATACTCTGAAAGCTATATCTGGTGCAAGGTGTTGAGCACTTCGTAATCAATGCAGATCTAGATTGCCATATCGCCAAGAGATCACGATGGCTCTTTATGAACCGGTGAAAACTACCTACAGATATCACCCACATGATTCTGTAAGCTTACCTGGTAATATGGATCAGTCTCAAGTGCGAATTGAGTGTGCACGTCGTGATCTCTGTTGGAAATATTGTTTCTTCTCCTGTCGATATCAAAGTTCAATGTTGGCGAAATATCGACACAGATAGATTGATTTGATGGAAACCCGGTTTTACAAGAAATAATGTTCACACTCATTTCTGATCAAAACTGGCACAGGGCGCATTGCGGGTGACAGCCTTCTCCAGACTCTCTGGTATACGCCAAGGACGTAGACACTACCTAGGTAAACCTTGGCATAAGGCCATCTGCATGCTGAATTGTCGTGCCAAGCCTTTGAGCACTTGTATGGTTGTCCGCAAGGAGTGTTGTACGGAACATTCTCACCTTCGACGAGGTTGCTTGATATCTCGCACTCACCTAGATACTTGTGCGCGTACGAGACCAAATAATATCAATATCTGATGATTTTGTTGTACTTTGTATCGTTATGCCGGGCACTTCCATCCCATAGATCACAAGGCACCAGTTTTCCATTTTCTGACTGCAGCGCTGATCATCGCCAAGATGCATGATGCATTTCGTTCACAGCCACGGCGGTCCGCCCTATCGCCGAGCCTCGAGGGCTGTAAGGGATCTGCACTACGGAGAGCACACACCTTCTCCCCGCGTTTCATACCACCTTTTTGAAGAAGGCTGAGATTTAGGGATGGATCTTGTGTTTGCTTGATTTCAACCAAATTGTTCCCTAGCACATTTCGAACCGTTGGCATCGACCAAATTAAAATGTACGCACAGTGTGCTTGAACGAGTTCTATTGATCTTGGCGTCTTCTATGCATGAAATACTAGCTAAATTGAACCACTACGGATACTACCCCACAACACAAAATCAGTACTTCGGACTTATCGATTAAAAAAAGGACATCTCGATTGTATGCATCCGTGAGAGCCAAGTTGGGACAGGAAGTGGCTATAATGCTTGGCAGTATAAATTTGCGAGACATGACGGGCGAGACGGGGTCCGAAGGATTCCAGTGTCCGCCTTGCCCGCCGTGTAAGAACCGCTTGGCACGGCCGTTCGGCACCCACAAGCACCACAAGCAGCGCACCTCGACAAGTCACAACGCACGTCTGCGCTGCTGGTCAGACCGTCATATCACTACGCCCTCTTGGCAGAGCTCACCCAACTCCACACAATAAGGCTCCATGTCTCCATGTCTCCATCATTGTTACCCCTGACGGTACCAACCGACTTGCTTAATTTTTTCCTGCTTGATCTCTCGAGGGATTCTCACTCCTTATTATCTATCTATCTCGGTGCCTGCTCGTGTGACCTTTCGGTGCGATACATTATACATACCTACGTCAGGCACGCAGGTCGGCGGCAAATGTAGCAATTGATTCGTTCAGTCGAAGACCTTGCCCATAGTATTTGAACCCTGGCAGAGCCCAGAGAGTGAGGGAAGAAGAAAGAGCCGAAAATGTTGCGACCACACCAAATACCGGAGCACCCTTCCACCATGGGGCAACTCTGGAAATTGTAGGAACATCCTCTCACAAAAAATTGCAAAATGGCAATTAAAAAAAGTTATTGTCGAGAACATAGTGTGGGCTAACAATATTCTCCAGAACACTTCTAATCGCGACAGTTGCGTCTTACATCCCGCAATACCGGGCTGTCCAGAAGCCGGCGAGCTCTAGCAACATATCGCTGCTCTACATTCTCTTCAACACCATCTCGGCCTTGGAGCAATTCACAATTCTCGTCCAGCATGCCATGTTCCCGTCGGAAGTGCTCACGGGGGTTATGCACAACCCGCCGACGTCAGGGGACTGGCTGAACATTGCCCAAGTGACGGTCGTCCTCGTCATGTCGTTGAGCCTGTAAGTATTTGCAAACCATTCATTATCCCCGTACTATCACCGCCCGCCAAGAAACAGAAAAAAAAAAAGCTGACCAGGGGGTTTGTGATAGATTCATCAAGTGCCTGCGGAGCCTCCCGGCGACGGAGCCCAAGGCCGCCTCGCTGGCCATCCTGCTCGAGTTCGTGCTCGTGACGCTGGTGCCGCTGGCGACGCAGGCGTGCTTCGGCGCCGTCAGCCCCAAGGCCGACGAGGGCATGACGGCGACCGTCGTGTGCATGTTCCTGACCATGCACGGCTTCGTCGTCAACCCGCTCGTCACCGCCGGCTTCGCCTGGTCCTACTTCTTCCAGCGCGCCGCCCTGCGCCAGCGGCCCCAGCGCGGCGCCGCCGGGGGCCTCAGTAACAGGACCCTCTGGGTGCAGGCCCTCGTCTTCATGGTTGTGGGCTTTTCGTGGGCCGGCCGTCTCACCGTCAACCTCACCGGCATGAAGCCCATCGCGTCCTGGGTCTACTGGTACCAGACCGCCGGCTGGGCGACCGTGAACAACCTCTTGTTCGCGGGCGTGCAGGGCGGGCTGTTTTACCACGCAGTGTAGGTGGTACTGCTCGAACAAGACTTGTGCGTGTATGCTAATTAGATTTACAGGAAAGAACATAGGGGCCCAGCCGCCGAGGACTCGGAGGACAAGATTGGTCTTTTGGCCGTTTGAGTCCAATCAAGTAGTACGAACATCATCAGCATTTAGACTTGGGGTTCCGGTTTCTTGATTTGGGTTACTGTTTTCTCTCATGGCCTGGCGTATCGGGGCATGGCATTGCGTTGAAGTTGTGGAGTGGACGATTTGCCCTCCCTCTGAGCCAACTCTGTCGGGTTTCCGTCATCAATCATTATTATCATTTAATTCTGGACAGCATTCCAATAGAATGTAGCTCTGTAATCGGATCAAATTTCTTCATTTTTTTGTGTTCTTGTTTTCGATGAAGTGGTCGTTGCTGCTCTCAAGTAGTTTCGTATTCTACAGCCGCTTTGCTTTCGGTCCAACTCATTTCTTGCCGGACTGATATACTGGTCAACGGTATATCTTGGTTGTGCTCGCTGGGCGTCCGCCTTCCGCTGACCGTCACGTCCCGCTCTCCTCGGTAGCCCTTTGGCCATAAATTCGTCGTCGGTGATGTTTCGCCGCCCGAGTCGTTGAGTCTTTCGAATGACCCGTTACTGCTGTCGCCCCCTTTCGATTTTGTTGAGAATGCGGGCCGGTTGATGCCCCTGGATGAACTTCCCCCGATAACTTGGATAACCTTGCTGCCCCTCTTGTTCCTGTTCGTCGACTGTAGAGGTTCTGATCGTCTCGATGTTGTGATTGTCTTGACTATTAATCCTACTATCGGCCCTCCCACGGTAGGTAAACATGCGCAGACGATTCCCATGGCCGGTTCGACGACTGTCCAAGCCCACAAAGGGCCGACTTTGACTAGAATGACTTTAGTATCCAATGTAATTTTCTCGTTGTATAGACGTCAACTCACGCGTCCAATCCGAGTTGGGGTCGCTCAGGAGGTCCAGACCACTTGAGAGACGTAGCCCACTAATAACGACCGTACTGGAAATTGTGTCAGTATACTCCGTGTCCCGTTATCCGATGCGCTTTGATACATACACGCTACCGAGCAAGAAGATGCTCGAGATACCAATCTTTTTTACTTTGGTCATCTGTAATCCAGCCACCTCGTACAAAGGCAATGCTAGGATGAGAACGTCGATGATCAAGTTGGGTATGGCGTTTCCTAAGAACAGGCCCATCTTGTCCATGCATGTTGACTGGACTGTAAAGATCTCCCACATGCCGTTCAATGGTGTACACTGCAAGAACGTCACCAGGATAACGGCAATGAACCAGGCAATGGTAAGCGCGTAAAGAACATATGTGCCTCGGAGCACCATGGTTGTCGGGAAGACGCGTCGGTACATGACGATGACTGATAGCTTGACTAGGGTGATGAGGATCGCATAGAGAACTTCCATTGCCATCAAGCACTGTTGTTTTGATTAGTTCAGATCCCAGTGGTCCCTAGTGCAAGAACACAAGACGTACCTGCATGGAAATCACGATAATCTCCTCATCCTTCTGAAGAAGTGCTATTACGGAATAACCCAAGCCGCCTCGATATGTAGCTTCTTGGAGTGAGCCTTTACTCTCGAATATGGTAATCGACCAGACTTACCTATCAATGCCGCTGTCGTGATGGCGTACATGAATGGCTGCGTCGTGTCAGCTTAAAGTCTGATTGCTTCCGATCCAGTTGATGACCTACCAAAGTTGTGATGATAAGCCAATCCTCCAGTCCCAGGTGAAATCGCGACCATCGTATTGCCACCCGCGCGCCGACGGTGAACGTAGCCAACAGGCTCATGACGATGGAGCAGGCCACGACGGCCTGTATACTCTGGTAGTTGGCCGCCGGCGCGACCATCGAGGAAAGATCTGTTGCATCTTGCCGCCCCACGATGCCCATCGTGGGCAGCTCAGGCATGGGAGAAGGTCACCCGGTCCGACATGCACTGTTCACCGTTGCATGACAGTTATCCTTCCTCCCTTCTGCGGGATCCGTCGTATCCAAAAAGAATGGGAGATCGGTTTTCTAGCGAACCAAGAAAACGACAAGAAGCCCAGGACTTAGCCTGTAAAAACTCCCGAGGATAAAGACGGGGTGATAAAGGCTGCAGATTGTGGCAAGGGTCAACCTCACTCCCGTGTCCTGCTGCATTTTATCGCCAGCTCGTTTGGGGAACAGTTTGCTGCATTCCCTGGCGTCTCCAGGCCCTCGAGTCCGCTCAGACCTTCCGACCCTCCTCAGCTGTCTTGCAGGGGGGCCCGGTGGGCGGTCTCCACACATGAAGTTCAGATCGTCGCCATTCCCTGCGCGGAGCTCCTTGTCGATAACGTGGCTGTCAAAAACGTTCGCTCCTCAGCTGTCAGGTCGTGCATCTCGCGTATCTCGTGGGCGCACACGACATATGACATACCAAGCTGCAAGGCGTCAATCCTTCGTTCCACGAACGCTAATGGCTTCAGCTCGAGTTGGGGTTTTCTGTCGATAACGGTCGGCGAACCAAGCCTAGGGGTTCCATACCGAGGGAACCGACTCCATTGCTGATCCGCTGGCCGCAGACTTTTTTGTCACTTCTCCTTGTCAATTGCTGAGAGACCCTGGCTGCAAGCATCTCAGCTTGCGGTTTAGCGCTCTGTACTGGGTGCTGGGGTTTTGCGTTTCGGACTCTGGAGTTTCCCGTGGAGCTTTTTGGGAGTTGACATTTGAATATGGGCCAGGCGTGCAGTTTGCTGGCTGTCGGCTGATAATACTACTACTGAGCGCTAAAATTCCCCAACGCAGACAGACATCCAACTGTGGCAGTTGGCAGCAAAGAGCTCGGAGCACAACAGGAATATGCAACCGGGATGACATAGATTATGGGTTCGTATCAGGGAAAGCTACCGCTGCGGTGATCTTCGACCACTCATCAGCAATCATCAAAGATGCGCAAGCCTTCCAGGGCTTTGCACGTGATTTTAGGCTCATATGCCAGAAAGAGGCTAATAACCAGAGCACGGAGCATTACCTGAAGACCGCATCCCAGGGACCTGGTAGCCGACACCTACCGAGTCGTGGTGTAGATCAACTTGATCAACGACTCGTACGAGTTCATGGGGTTCGTCTGCTGGTCTGGCTGCTGGGAATAAGAGAAAATCCATTCAAGATTCGCGTTCCCGTCCCGAAAGTGGCGACTGGAGGTTTGCACGTTCAATGCATTTCGGAAGCCTGGGCCAGCTCCAATTACAATGTAGCCACATTAGCACATTATTACCATATTCCTATGGGCACAAAAAGAGGCTCTGAGAGATGCACAGATGATGTGCAACATTTCGTCGCGTAATATATCTGCCTTGTGGCTACCGTGAATTGCGCGGCTCTGCTGCTGCTGATACATACTATTGAACAACATGGACATTTGTACCACAGCAACGATGATCAGGACGTTGCATCTCTTCGCGATCTTCATTTCACGAGAACTGAGCACGGGAACGTGGCTGCGTGGCGTCACATAAAAGGGGCACGCACCCAAATGCACCCACGCCTTGTCTGGGGTATCACGGAATTCTCCGTGACGGCTTGTGGGTGAGTGACCACTGACAGTTCTTGGCCGTTGCACACGGCGCATGCTGTCAAGCTCTCAAAGCCCGCAGAAGAAAACAAGCAAACGGCGAACGGGAAGCTCGAACGGGAATCGACCGCGTCCCGTGTCCATGGTTCGGTACCTGTGCAGTGTAACTGTACGTTGGACGAAGACATGCCCGTCGTCGCGCATGAATTCGTCCGTCTCAGAAGCAGCATCCAGCATACTTGCACCTCCACTTCCAGACGTTCCCCGGGCTGACGGGCTAGCGGGCGAGCAGCTTCCTGCTGCAGCTTCCCGGGGACGGAGGCGGCAACGAAGGTCCGGTTCCTCACCCTCCTTCTCTAGCTCGCGAGCCTGGATTCGAGAACTGCTCAGACGACGATTAATACTGCTCAGAGGTTAGCTGAAGGCGAGCAGGGCCCGAAAAGGGTTATCAAGCCGTTGCTGGATAGAGGATTCGGCCTAGTGTGGGCTATACTGCTGATGCAGGGTGTCAGGGCTGCGTTCCGATAGTCGTAATAAGTGGACTCTGTTCATGCAGCCATGCAGCAACTTTGTGCTCCATACTGCCCGTCTTCGAAACAATCTTGTTTCCAGGCTATTCCAGGCTATGCCGTATGTAGGTCTAGGGGGGCGTTCAATGAACAGTGGGTACGCCTCCCAGCTGCAACTGTCAAAAAGAAGAAAAATCTGAAAGCTTGTCAAACGGGTGCAGCCCACCGAGCGACGTCCATACTGTAGACGATCAGACACAAAACTAGCCTCGCCGGAGTTTTTTCCTATGGTCATCTTATACTGTGGGCTTCGGTCCGGCCGAGCGAGCAGGATTCCCATTATTATACTGTTGAGCTGACTCGTACCTGCAGCGCACATCTTATGATTGCGGCGTAGCATTCTCACCCGAGCACTTTGACGCTCATCTCCGAGCGCCCGTTTGTTTGCATAGCGAAATTGGGGTTGAGACACGAGTGCTATGACGGAGTGGTGAAGATATCAACACTGATCATTTCTCTCCTGAACAGCTTTGTCTACACCGTATTCACCGTCAGTATACCCATCGGCGAGGGTCACGGCTGAAATTGACTGCAGTGCAACATAGCCTCTTTTGGAGAACAACATACTGCGCGGTGGACATCGTGACTGGAATTCTTTCAAAACGGATAAAGCACAACTTGTCCATCCGTTGTTAAGTTGAGCATATATCAAGTCCGTAGCAACCTGACCGCTGCGGCCGAACATCTTTGATGTATCTTCTTGCATTTCACATACTGTCATTGCCGCACAATTGTAATACCATGCATTCTCTTGATGCATGACTCCAGCATGTGTGGTCGAGGATCATTGGTATCCATCAAGGTTCCGAGCAACCAATTACGTGTTAGGATCAAAGTCGGTTCTAGAGAACAATTGTTTGTGCTGCAATAGTTTTCAGCACGATTTGCCTTCCGCTGGACCAAGCATCGTCTGGGTCTATGGGAGAGATGCGAATCGACAGTCTGTCGATTTCACAGGCACCCCTCAGAAAAAAAAGAGAGACAAAATAAAAACTCGACCAAAAAATACTGAAAGATATTGCCACGACGCTCTAGAATTACTCTTATTTTTAGCAGTGCAAGCTTGTCTGGAGTCCTCGTTATGCTCGAAAACTAAACGCCTCCCTGGACCACGTTGTCAATATTATTCAAGAGGCAGGTTTCACTGGTCGGTCAGAAAGTCCAAACTTGATGTATGTGTGAACGCTTGTTTCGTGTTTCTAGAGACTGCCAGACAGCATTCAAGAATCTAGTGTCGCACGAACTGTTGGGAAACCCAATGAATCGTGCGCCGTACCTGTTCTCAGATTTCTGATGGAAACGAGTCGAGGCATCAGTTTGAGAATAGTTACTATTGATGTCGTTTGGTCCAGGAAGCGACCTGCAGTCAAGAGCTCGGCGACTGGATCACGATGTGTTAGATTCCACTGCGGTTCGGGAATTGACTGCTGGGGCATTGCACACGCAGCGATATCTAAAGGATGTAGCAAGAACTATAATACATCTGGGTAGTTTGTACGTACGTATCTTCTATGTATACTTAATTCTGTACTGAGGATAGATGCCAATAAGAGCCACAAATAGAGTCCTTGCTGGAGTATAACTCTGACCTACTTGACTTTTGGTAGAATCGACGGAATGATCTTGTTATGTTACGCCTCAACGATTTTATACAGGCCGAGTAGTCGTCCGTCTAACTAGCAATGCATAATTATTGTTTCGAGGGGACCTGATTTCTTTGGAAGAGAAGTCATTGGCTTTGATACTCCTTGCCCACTGTCTGGTGCTTCATCTATATCATGACCGGAGAGTCTTGCAGGAGGCACGTCTGTCGAAACTAGAACATAGGGCCATAGCTATTCTTCAAGTAAGTAAGAGAACTACGTTGGTGTGTTGATCGACCTGGATCCGGATACGGGTATATGCATACCGCAAGGCTGCAAGGCATCCAAGACATGTACAAGGGACCCAGCTGTTCCTTCCCAAGACCTCATCCTGGCAGCTTGAGGCCGAGATTAGTCATTGTAGGCTGCGCAAGTTGACTTCATGTGTCAAGGCGCGTTTGTTCTTGTCGCCGACCCAGGCGCTCAAAGTACCTGGGTACTTACGCGGCGGTTTCCAGTCTGCGCTGAGGAAGGTATCAAAGGTTCTGACCAATAACAGACCATCCAAGCAGGATAAATATCAGCAGATACTTCTTGTTGTTTTTGATGCCCCGGGCCAACCGTTGAAGCTTGTGGGAGAAAAAAAAAGCCTTCCCTCTCATCTGCAGCCTGAAACAAAAGCCAGCTGCAAATTTCTGAGCCAGGCTCTTTACACATTCCATTCCACTCCACACTTTCCAATCTTCATCCCACCTCTTCCGAGCCAGTTCTGTATCATCGTCCACAAAAGACCGCATCAGCTTTCATCACACTCTGCAGGTAAGAAGCCATCTCCAGCATGCAGTCTCCGGCTGTCTCTGATCTTCTCGCGGTTCTCGATCTTTCTGCCAAGCTCGGGTTCGATGCTCCAGATCTGTGGTCGCACTTTCCGCCCGTCGCAACAAGTCTCAGCCTTCTCTGACCGGCAAGAGCTAATCACCTCTTTGTAGTGGGAAGCGACTCCCAACACCATTTCTCTTCGCAACTTGACCTTTTTGCGACAACCGCCTTCATCAGGCCTCTTTCCTTAATTTTTTCTGTAAGCATCTCCACTCCCCATCATCTTCGTCGCCCTTTTGTAACCTCCACCACCTTCATCGTTTTTGCCAAAAAGCTTCCTTGCCCAGCGGCCAACCCTTCCATGGAAGCAAGCACGGCATTTACTAACCATTGAAAGTCGAGCACTCATTCTGCCAATCTTCAGCTCCGAGTGGTTCCACTGAGTTCAAGCACCCAATCACTCAGCGCTGGAACAGCCTTCCATTGAGGCAAAATGGCGGACCCGAAGGTCCTCGATGCCATGATGGCTGATCTTGGAAATGATCGTCTAGAAGAATTTGCATCAGACGACCGTCAGAATCGCCGGTTGAATTTTGCCAGACCAAGCACACAGTCACATACTCCGCGCATCATGGCAAATCCCAATGCCAGTGGCTGGAAGCGTAAGTACCTTTTGGAATCCACTATACGCTCAAGACTAATGGAAATCAGAGGCTGTTGAATCTGGTGCTTTCCAGAGTGATGCTGACGCCCAGGACGTCAAGGGCCTTGACACCATTGGCAATGGCCGCCTCCACGCCATGAACAGATCCGGTCAAGGACAGGGCTGGAACACTGGACGAGCCAGTAGCAATGCTTATTTTGGCCAGCACCACAACGAGGGCCAAGATTACTCGTGGCAAGCTGTGAACCAGAGGCGAGTCGCGACTGATGTCTCAACTTATGATCCCAAGTAAGTTGTCCAATATCTTGATCAACAAATGAATTCCAAATTGACTTGTACTAGCCGCCCGGACAGACCATTGCGCCAGCCTGTATATCAGGGATCTATGCAGCCCATGCCACTCCCCAGAAATACCAGTTCAAAGCCCGTGGACACTCGAGAGGTCAGCAGCCTTGCTCGCCCGTGGAACGGTTTCCAACCAGGTGCTCAGCAGCCTCCTCTGACGGCCCGCTCTCCGAACACGAGTACCACTTCGGACGCCAGAAGTGTCTCACTTACACATCCACAGTCTAGTCAGACGGCAATCAATGTGGTCAAGCGACGTCCGGGTGAGAACAACAGTGCCCCTGTCACGACTCCATCTCAGGATCCATCTCAATTGTTGCTTCCGCACCAGCGAGTCCGAACAGTCACAAATCGAGAGAAGCCGGCTGCTTCCACCACGGCTGCTTCCTCCACGGCTGCTTCCTCCACGGCTGCTCCCTCCACGGCTGCTCCCTCCACGGCTGCTCCCTCCACGGCTGCTCCCTCCACGGCTGCTCCCTCCACGGCTGCTCCCTCCAATACTCTCCAGCCAGAGCACCAGTCCTCTGCCCGGGCCAATGCATCCATCCCTCCTCACCTGAGGCCGGCCGTTCGTACCCCACGTTCCCCTCGCACCTCCTCCGAAGAGGCAGCGATTTCGTCTCCCGGAACAATAACGTCCATTACGCAAAACCCGGGCGCCGAGCCCGATCGCCGAGGCTCTAGCTCATCAGCAATTAGCTCCATCGTTCTGCCTCACCTGCGGGTTCCTGCCCGAAAAAAGGATACATCAGCATCAACCAATCTTGATGTCCCTTCCACCTCACCTCCACCCACAAATATGGGTGCTGCTGCCGAATCGCATCAGAACTCGCCAGCCCCATCTTTGGTCAAGGATTCAAAGCCACAGTCTTGCGAGGAACAGAAGGTTCCAATCATCCCAGTGACCAAGAATGCTCCGGTCGTTGAGCCACAGCTCAACATACTCTACGAGGAGAACGTGAAAGGGCCTGTGATGGACTCTACTATGGGAGTGTCAGAAACCTACACTGGCAAGATGTACCTCTATCAGTATCCCGAAAGAGAGGTTGTCATTTGGGAAGTCAAATACTCGAATGGCATGACCGTGCGTGAGGACTTTCGCAGCTTCGAGCAAACCTTCGTAAACAACATCAGAAAAGTCATCGTGCGGAGAGGAGGCGGAGCAGACGGCCCTCTTCGCGCGACAATGGTGATCTTGGAGGGATCAGCCACAGGAGACGCATTTCGGAAGTTGTGTGCATCATTGAAATCACGCTTCCTTTTATCCAAGGATCCTCGATATCCATTCACAACTGAAAAGCACAAACCAACCGAGGATAATCGACTTGATACATCAACGCTACTGCCTCTGGGAGAGGGCACTGTACAAGGACCTCCTGGCAGTCGCAGTTCCACTCAAAGTGATCCTCCCGTGGCTGCAGTCGAAAAACCAGAAGTGGTCGTTTCTGAAGTCGAAGTCTCGGAGACGGGTCCAATTCCATCAGAAACTAAAGTGGATGATGGTTCGGCGCAGGGTGCAGCTATCGAGCCTGACACCACATTGAAACCACCGTCAACGCCAGCCGCTGAGTATGTTTTGCCGCATCTCCGTCGAACGCCCACACGGCGAACCCCATCGGTATCCAAGAACCACCAACAAGGAGCCCCGGCGTCTATTGCGGTAGACAAGCACCCGTAGCCGCAAATGTCGCCTCCATCTGTCTCACCATTTGACTCCCAGAGTGACGAGCTTGGAGGTGTAATTCAGGAGCTCAGAAAAGGCCAGAGGCGTGATAGTTCTCACCAAGCTGGGTCCGTCAGCCACGATTCTGAGATTCACGTGAAGAGCGAGTCGACGGAGCCCATCATTGAAGAGGTGGCACCGGAGCCCACCGTTCAAGATGTGTCTCCGAAGCCTACCATCGAGGAGACATCGTCGGAGCCTATCACTGAGGAGGCGTCGCCGGAACCCATCTTCCAAGAGGAGACACCGGAGCCCACAATAAAGGAGGAGTCACCAGAGCCCCTAATCAATTCAAAGCCAGCCAGCTCACAGCTTGGACCAGTTGATCAAATCAACGCGATCACACTTTCCAGTGAGCCTGTTGGAGTGGGATTGGACCGACCAGCTCTGTCTATCCTCTCGCGACTGACTCGCGAGAATTACCAAGAGCTCTCAAAAAGCTTTGATGAAAGCCTCTTCTGGCTACAGCAATCTGGCATGTACACTTCTGGCTCACTACGTGAGTTCGTGGGAGTACACGAAACTTTGAAGCACCTTGGCATGCGAACCTCATTCAAATTGCTAGGTACTAAGGACCGTGCAAAAGCTGCTGCGGTTGTCTACTACAACCTAAAGAAGATCAAGCTTCGCGGTGTGACCAGGTATACTGCAGGTCAATTGAAGGCGTTGAGACGCCACAATTTGCCTGCGGCCCCGGCTGTTACCTTGGTCAATGAGTTCTTGACTCTGAGAGGGACCCGGCAGCTCACTCGTCCGGGTATACCACAGTTCGCCGCTTCGCCGTCACCATCATTGGACAGAGGCGAAAGTCAATCTCCTGTGAGAGGCGATCGATTCGTGCCGACCCATTTTCGGGGTATTGGTCTCGACAGCTCTCACTAGATCCAGTCTTATGAGCCTATTTTGCATTTGAGCGGTTGCAACTTCATCTGACCTGGATGCTGAGAGTTCCTGCATGAGACTCATGAGATTACAAAGCTATGGGTGGAATACGCGCGAGAACGGCTGTTTGCTGTGAGCGCCGAAAGGATTGGCAGTGTACTGTGTTACACTTTTTGTGTGACATTATGATTTTGTGATGGAAAGTTTTGCACTGCTATGAAGATACCCTTTTGGGTCACTGTTTGTCGCCCCAGATGGGTAAATGTTGAGTAGGATGGGGTCGCATTTAGATGCGAGGCATCATGAGCGCAAGGTTACACATTCTGGGCTCTGCAGGTGCGCCCTGGTTGAGAGCACCAAAATCTGCCTTTTGGAATTCAAGCAAATTCTGAACACATGTACGGAGCGTGGGTAACTTGAGAAGAGAAGAAAAGATTCGAGACAAACAGAGATAACTAGCGTAATGCCGTGGCTGATGAAAAGAACTATTGCACAAAGTCTTGTATTGCTAGCGGTTAAAAAAAGATCGAGACCCATTTGACTTTGGAACATTGAAGAATGAAAGCTGCTAACAATCAATACTAATTAAGGAATCGCTATCCATGATCATTATTATATTGCTTACCTAGTCAAGCGATTCTGACATGTACATAAAGTATATGTCATTCAATATTTCTTCTGTATTACTTATGGTTCGAATATTGTGTCGCGTCTTTGGCTTTGTTATGCCCCCCGGCAAGACTTGTGTTGATGCTCACAAAGTGTGTGCAAAATTGCACTTTTACCAGTCAGAAGGTGCGCGATCAAGCTCTATGTCCGACGCAGTCATTGTAATGCCAGTTTTCGCTTATTTTCTGTATGGACCATGATTAAGACCTCAAGTATAAGCTGTAGCCATACATATTTTCAATCGTGACTTTCGACAATTTGACGTTCCAAAGGTCAAGCTATACGATGGCGTCCTTCAACGAGGAAAGTTTACCAGGCATCAGGCAAGTCCATAGTGGCATCAAATGTATTTTAAGGAGTTCCGTGGGCGATGGAATTACAGATACGATGCCTTGCCTCGCGACTCGAGTGCGGCTTCCAGCCGGGGTACTTCACGCCATGCAAAAGAAAAAATATTATGGGGAGGATTTAAGACTGCATAACGCAGCTACCATACACATTTGAAAAACAAATGTGTATCGCCTGATATTTTGCCGTTTCCATTGTTGTTATACCAGTTCTGTCCCTTGCCAGCGGTCTCTCCCAGGCCTGTCTCCCATGTCCGTTTCCATATCGACCGGTTCCACCCGCATCAGACCCGTCAACTCGAATAGGAGGAGGTGAAAACCTTCAGGGTGGTCTATTTGTCGTATTGTGGGATGTTGGCGGATATCCCATGCTATCAGAGTTTAGCAGACTGGGTTGACTCACGGAGAGGACTCTTTGTTCGCATTACTATGACATACTAGTAGTGCTTTGGATTTGACGCCGACGTCGACGCTCGGTGAGGAACTTGTGACAGGCGATGATGATACCTGGTATGCCCAGTGATACGCCGACTAGGCCGACAGTGGCTTCTGTTGATATGTGTGGCATGCTTGAAGAGCAGTCATATAGACTGTTTATACAGAGCGGTCAAAACTCTTTGGATGCTTTCTCTTGGTGATATTGGTATCATGGCCGAATGGAGAGGTGGTGATGGAGTTGTAATTATATTCTCTTTATCTTGGTGTTCAGAAGTCTCATGAAGCGTGCATTCGGGCAAAGGTGCCTAGCCTACGAATATCATCGTGGACGTGCCCTGTGGGGCAAAACGATTTTCTGGTTTTGAGGTTGACGAATGATGGACATTGCCGATTTGATACCGCCACTCCGAGTACTTTGCGGGAAGCAAGGGGCGTGTAAATTAATTTTCTGGTTCTGAAAATGCCCAATCAAAAGAAGCGCTTGAATCCATCGCTATGCGCGTATGAACGGCTTTTGACATGGGTTGGTGTGGTCGCACATGAGCTGCATATTCAAGTTTTGGAAACAGCCAATGGAGGGTCATCATCGGGTCGCCCATGTCCAGTCGTATGGAGAGCTGCCAGCTTCGATCGTATCTGGGCGACAGATTCTGGTTTTGACACGGTCCAATAGCATTTGCAGCTGGACTGTTCGCTCAAGAGGGGAATGCATACTTACACTCCGCCTCATTGTGTGTGCATAAGGCTGCGTAGGTACTTGAAGTCACCATCATCCGCCATTTTCGTTCTGGGCAATTTCCTGCCATTCTCTGCCAGCCGGTTTTGTCGTATTGCTCGTTCAGTCTCGGTGTTCATCATTGCAGCTATCAATGCGTTAGTCTGAGAGCTATTCAAAATCGCATCTCTTGACCTCTCTTCCCCTTTGTAACAAGAAGCTTCGGCCTGTCAATGGCGAAACAATGGGAGCCTTACAAGGAGGAAATCCTCCGCCTTTACATGATCGAGGACCTTACGCTCGACCAAGTGATGGGCCACATGTCAACGTCGCGCGGGTTTGACAGAAAGTGAGCAAACTTTCTTCTTGTGCATGATTTGTGTATATTGACGATGATATAGAAAGCACCAATACGAGCATAGACTCAAAATATGGGGCGCACGCAAAAACATGAAGAGGGAAGAGTGGGAGTACATCAGCCATCAACATTGGAAACAAAACAAAACACGGCAGAACCCCGGTGTCTACTTCGATGGGGTCCCTCTTGGGGGAACTCGTCTTACTAGAGCACTACAAAGGTACCAGCCTGGTGTGTCCTTGGCACTGGCTCGCAGGTCTGGTAGAGGTAGGTCAAACAATGATATTTCGATTCATCCCGGCCGGCGAAGCTGATTTAAATCTCAGCGCCCAGTCCGGAGCTTCCAAACAGTCATCTCGTACGCCTAGCTAGTTCGCAAAGTTTTCAACTCTCCATTGACTGGCCGGACTCCTTACCGTGGCTGCAATTTGAACGACGCTTCACCATAAGTAAGTATATTCAGCACTTTGCATATGTATCTAGAATACCTAGTGTCCAGATGTTAATCCATGGACCAGCTTTGCCACAATCAACAAAATTGATACATTTGCTGGCTCGTGCTGCGCATAACCTTGGCCTGATGCATGCCATGGAGGACAAAACGTCATTCGACCTCGCCCGAGCAATTTATATAGCGTCGCGCGAAACATCTCCCGGCGTAGTCGACCTCGCTCGGATGCTTCACGACTCGTGGAAATCAGCAATGCCTTCCGATTCCTCGAATAGTGGAGGAATAGCTGCGCAGATGTTGAAAAGTATTCTGTTTTATGTTTCAAACAAGTCATGTCATGCGCAGGATGTCGTCTCTCACCGTCCTGACCATTCTTACTACATGACTGGCCGTGGGGAGCATTTGCTTGTGTTGTTCCATGAACTGCATGAAACACATCCCATGGTTCTGGATCAACTTCTCACCTGGACTGACCCAACTTCAGAGGCTATCATTGAAAGTTTGTATGAGGATGCAGTCAGATACGGCAAAATAGCTCTGGTTTCCACACTTCTGCACGCCGCCAGAGACGTTAATGCTCGTTTGGCCCTCAAGACATCACAAACGGATTCCCGTTCCAATGGAAGACTCAAATTGATTGTCGACAGCTCAGTTGGCCTAGTGACGCCCTTGCAGTGGGCGGCTTCAATCTGCGATGTTCAATTGGCTTCCCTTCTAATCGACGCTGGGGCAAAAATAAACCTTGGATATCTTACCCCTCTTACAATTCTGTGCTCGGCCACAAAGGCTTCTGATGCCGATGTACTACGATTCGCTCATCTACTAGTTCACCATGGCGCACGGGTAAACATGCGGAACGATGCGTATGTTTATCCTCTGATGGGGGCCGTGGTATCTGGAAAC
Source organism: Pestalotiopsis sp. NC0098 (assembly GCA_022432395.1). Lineage (NCBI taxonomy): Eukaryota > Fungi > Ascomycota > Sordariomycetes > Amphisphaeriales > Sporocadaceae > Pestalotiopsis > Pestalotiopsis sp. NC0098. Next base: position 4,417,349 of record JAJKLJ010000003.1, on the reverse strand, counting down.
AAAGATCTCGTCCAATTGCTCTTGCGGCATGGCGCTAGGGATGCCGTCAAGCGGTGGACGCTATTTTCAAAAACAAAACTGATACATGGCTTGTTGCTGACTAAAGATCACAAATTGACGTTCCCAGGAGGAGTCAACCAACTCGACCCAACGTCAGCTTTGCAATCATCAATAGCAGTCAATAATAACAGCATCACGGACATGCTTATTCGATCGGTCTCAGATCAACAAGACGGGAACGAAATACTTGAGTGGGCTCTTGTCACTGCTTGCGTAGCAGGAGAAAAGGACCTGGTGCGAAGACTGCTGGTTCATCTTCAAGCTCATTTTTACGACAAAATTAACTTGGTCAATGAAATTATTTTGGCGACAGCGTGGGACATGGATTGCGAGATTGCAAACCTCTTATTAGACCACGGCGTTATGCAAAGAGAGCGTCGAAACCTGTCGGTCGCATTTTTCCAAGCAGCAGCACTGCATGGCAATATTTCGCTGATAAAGTTACTGGAGTCTAGGAGGTTCGATGTAAATTCCGGCGCCAAATTACAATTCAGAGTGCTGGCCCGTAACAACCGCGAAGAATGTCAACCATCGCCACTTACGTCGACTCCCATCGGGTGTGCCGTTTGGATGAATCACAAAGAGGCCATCGAGACTTTACTGGCTATCGGGGCCGATGTGGCTGAAATTCATCTTGTATGTGCAATTCAAAGCGGATCCCAGAACCTGTTGTCTCAAGTACTGGACAGTTGCGACGATGTCGACGAGCCATGGGATGGACAACGTGCCCTTGACGTCGCTATCAGGCATCGCCGAGGGATGGCACTTATTCGCGAGCTCGTGGATGCTGGCGCCGTTATTCATGGCCACGAACTTGTCGATGCAGTTCGTAGCAATGATCAAGAGGTTGTTTGTTTTCTCCTGCCGAAATGTGGCACACTCGCAATCAACAAAGATGCCGAGAATGTCCTGGAAGCGGCCTGTCGCAACGGAAACCTCAACATTGTGCGATACTACTTTACTTGTGGCGGGGCTTATAGCTCTAGAGCACTACTGCTCGCAGCCAGCAGGGCTGTCAAAATACACGACTACCATGTTGTCGAGTATTTAGTATCGACCAGACAACTTGGATCCATCGACGAGTACGAAGCCAGTGCTCTCGCTCTTTCCATTCGAATGAAGGATCCAGTGCTGGTCGACATATTTATCAGCGATCAATTTGGATCGAGTCCTGCCTTGTCGATCTACTGCCGTTGTTGCAAAGCAGGCGGACGGTCTGGACACGAAGATGAAGTTGGGGATTGGGTGTACCCACTGAACTATGACGATCAGCACATTGGCATACAAGCTCTCTTCGAGGAGGTATGCTATACAGAATCCGAGTGTTATTTCCGTCTTTCACCTATGTTGATTGCGTCATTTATGGGACAAGGACAACTCGTAAGAGCGATGCTCAGTCGTGGATACCTTCCCGATGCCCTTCTTGTTGATATGAGCTCTAGCCAACCGGGTATCTCCGAGGAGATACGAGATGAAGTTCTGGCTGCCTACATCTCACTGATACCCTTTGTTGAAGATCAATACTGGCACGAGTGCTTCTTATTGGTGGCAGCCAGAAACAGCAACATTCAGACCAGCACTGCCCAGCAACATCTCAAGAAATTAAAATTCCTGTACGCTTGCCAAAAGGGATGCGATATCCTAAGGGGCAGTGATCTCGGCGGGCATAAATTCAAAAATTTCTGGCTCGTGTTAGGAACGGGCGCTGGAAGCCGACAACCATCCCTTTCGGGCGAAACGTTCATAGTTGCAACACTTTGTAGTAGACTTGATCTTGCATCACTTCTACTAGATCACGGTGCTGATATCAACGCTCACCGATCCGAAGCTTTGAACAGTGCTATAAGACAGAGAGACTTCGGAGCAGTAGTATTTCTGCTCGAAAAAGGCATCGACGTGGATGTGCCAGGACGTGAAGGGACAACGCCCCTGGAACTTGCAGCAGCCGAGGGAATGATCGACACTATACAACTACTTCTGACCCGTGGTGTTGACATACAAGGGCGAATGAGGATACATCTCATAAGGGCGGTGACATTTGCTACTCAAAATTGTCATCATGCGACAGCAAAGCTTCTCAAGGAATGCAATTGCTGGACTGACGAGGACCAGCATCTTGCAAAAACGCCGCGGGGATCGGAGCGTCATGGGGACTACTGCCCACGTTTCTTGTACGACGATTCTTCCCTAGAGGCGTGTAAACATTGCCTGAAGGAGTCGGAAATGGTATCAAGCACTTCCAGGGACGATGAATGCATCCCCTCAGGTCCAACAGGTTTGATGGCAGTCACCGAACAATTTGAGAATCACGAAGTGGGACCTCTGACTGATGAACTGTCGATACTGGATCTCGATTCCGAGATGATGGAAGATGGGCAGACCACCGGAACAAGTGACTGGTCTCTTGTTCCATATGGTCCCGAGGATAGGGAGCTGGATGACATTGTGAAAGGACTTCTCTTGGAGGACGGTATGATTATGGATCTCGAATGAGTCGACTGAGATTCAGCATGGCAGCGAGCTGGTATACCAACGCTTCTGTTGCACGTCGTTTGTGGGAATCGCTACCTCATTGCTGGCGTTCTTGTCGTTTCTTTTTTTGGGAACATTCTAGCGGGCGTAAAGTGTGATCATGTCGGATATCGGATGCTATTCAAAAACACGTCTTTTTTGTACTTTATTGTCAATGTCTCTGATATACACTTTACTCATAACTGATCAATCACGTCAGCTGAACTCAATCAATCAATCAATCAATCAATCAATCAATCAATCAATCAATCAATCAATCAATCAATCAATCAATCAATCAATCAATCAATCAATCAATCAATCAATCAATCAATCAATCAATCAATCACAATATATCAAGTTCGGATTCGTTTGCTTGTATAATATTCGTATTTCAGATTCTTATACAAAATGAATATATATAAAACATTATGTTGTCATGTACATGGATCTCATGGCGTATATCCGCTCATTAATCGGATCCTTTCTCTTCTTCTTCTATCTCCACCACTCATCTTGATGCAGTCGCTAATAACAAAGACTCGAAACAGATCATTCCCGACTCAACACATTTAAGCGTTGTTGCAGTCGAGGACCGAGGCGGTGAAGTTGGCGGGGCCGCGGTAGTGCTGGGTGCTGACGGCGCCGTTGTTCTCGGTGACGATCTGGCTGGCGGGGATGGAGTGGCAGTAGGTGATGTTGCTGCGCGAGTTGAAGGGGTACCAGATGGCGAAGTCGAGGCCGCCCTCGGTCGTGGTGGTGGCCGACCAGGTGTAGGCGACGTTGTCCGGGCACGAGCCGTCCTCGACGTCGGGGAGCTGGTCGGGGCCCTGGAGGAAGGCGCCGCAGTGGCTGGGGGGCAGGACGGGGTCCGAGATGACGGTGAAGTTGTAGCTGGAGGATGTTTGTGAGTAAGGATGTCTTTGGATGTTTATAAGTGTAAGAAACTTACGAGCAGAAGGTGCTGTGAGGAATGCAGTCGGCGTAGAAGTTACCGATACCGTACTCCAGAGCCTGCTTCTTCTGGAGGGTGGCGGCAGAGGCCGAGGCGGCGAGAGCGACAACAGCGGAGAACTTCATTTTGATGGTTGGTTTGTTTGTTTTGAAAAACTTGAAAAGTTTTGGTGAGTTTGGTAGAGTGGTTGTGAGAGCGAGTGTGTATTAGTTTGTTATTGAGCGATGGTGTGATGAACAAGAACTGGTATCGATGGAGGGCGGCGGCAATGTCTTTATATATCCAACAGGCTCTCATATATTCATGACATTTTCCAATATATTCACGCATCGTCCCCCAGTCACCAGTTGTCCCAACACGGCCCCATCGCAACGTTGGGTTCCCGGTGCAACGTTCAAATTGACTATGACCCCAGAAGAGGGTACTCCGTAGATCTTCTCGTATCCGGCCCGCTTGCCCCTTTCAGGACCCAGCAGCCGCCTTGGCCCTAGCAACGTCATAGTGTTCTGGTTTTTTCTCTGTTCCTTCTTTCAATTCAACCAGAAGGCTGGTTATGCTGAATAACCGAGGAATAAACAATTAACCTGTGGCATGCGGCGACGGAATTCCGGGTTCGCATCTACTGTGTGACGTTGAAGATCGATCGAAGAAGCAAATACCAGCATAAACAAGTCCCCCAAGAGACGACCGGCTTCCCCGAAGGAGAAACTTCGCACGACGACGGAAGCGCACCAGAGCGGTAGCTGTCCGCTAGAGTGCCGGGGGCCCGGGACCCTACATACAGAGTACATTGCCTACACGATATCATTGCCAAGCTCCAGTCAACATCCCTTCTACTGTCACCTGCGCCTTCCAAAAGGGAGAGTGCGCGATCAGGCACCGTTCGTTGTCTTTGCCCCTTCGTGATAGTGGACTCAAGACAGGGCCCGTGGCGGCGGGTTGCAGGTTGGCAGGCGGCAGACCACCACAGGTGGATACAATACACCTTGTAAAAACTAAGGTTAAGCATGAACTTCTGGGAGGCCCCGAGGTCCTTCTAGCGGCTAGCTCGTGCGGCTACGCTCTGGGCGCCATCAGGATTATGTCATGGCTGTCAGGTCACCAACGGTCTGTCGTCTGATCTGTGCCCAATTCCCTTCTCGTAACTGTATCAAAGGCAAAATGATTGTTTAAAAATCAAACCACTCAGGGGAGGCGCAGGGCCGTCGCCAGTTCACCCAACCAAGAACTTACAGGAGAAAATGGGGCTGCTATAGTGGACCTCGCAAGTTAAAAACAAAGCTTGGCTTTTTGTTTAAATGATTTCCCAATGCTGAGACAAATAAACGCTCAGATAGGATATGACGTCGGTCGATCATCTAGGAACCATCATCTTCTCCGGCAAGAGGGAACCGACCGACTGCCGAAGTCGACCAGTCAGTCCAATGTCGGGCTTGCCAAGGCTGAACAACCATCACTGGCGTGCTATCGCCGACAAATATAGATACCTGCATACCAGACTAGATCTCAAGAAAAAGAGGCTCTGCCATGCCTCCGCCACACTCGTTGTGGTCCAGGAGATCCACATCCAGATTCGCCTCCCCGATCGAACCGAATGTTCTTGGCTTGGCATGTTGCATTATTCAGTAAATTTCAGTCGCTCAGGTTGCTGAGGGAAGTCCTGACTCTTGGCTTCGTTCACCTTCGGCGTCCCCTCGTGCTTTCACACAAGCTCGGCACTCGATATTCAATAGTCCATGCGACTCGAGAGATTTCGATGCAATAAATTAAAAAGGCATCCATCCTCCCGGCACTCCCTTGATGAGGACCGTGCTTGCACGGGAAGATCGACATTAGGTCAGCCTGATGAAGCTAAACAGACCCCCAATCCTGTGGATCTCCCGCAATATCAAAAGTATCCGTTGCAATTAATCTCGAGATCCCCATTTCAATATCGGCAGTCTTCGGTCTGTCAATGCGGGATGGATGTCGGCATAGAGGACTGTCGGCCAAAACCCCGAACGAACCATTCGATCCCTTCGATGTGATGGACATCTCCAGTTTATTGCCCTGGACCAATCATGCCGTTGGAGTTTTGTAATAGAATCAGAGGGTCTTTTCCCACCGTGATCGTTCTCGAAAAAGTCTGCCATGTCCTTCCTCTCCAAGTCTGGTTGTCTTCTACCAAATCGTCGTCAAGACAATACACTGCAGAAAATTGGTATACCATCGGCCAGCATCAGAACATTCCAAATTCCCCGTTGTCTTCGTATTATTGCCTGCCAGTTGCCACTCTGCTCAAGAAGGATCGTACAACTACGTCCTTGCTGCGCATGAAGGACGATCAAGAATCAAAAGGCAACACTTGCCTTCTGGTCATGCCTCGTTTCGTCTCAATCTTGACGTGACCTCCCTTCTTAGTCTTGTCTTATCGCGACGAACACTTCCCCCGTTACGAGAAGCACAAAGCCTGTCATCGTGCCTAGGTATACGACATTGGAAAAACCTCTTAGGCGGGTGACAACGAAACTCAAATTCCGCCTATATTAACATATATCACCAGCACCGTATTTTTACTCGCAAACATCTTGATTGTACTACAAGAACTAAATATTCTTATTCTTAGTTAAATTCTATTTCTTTTTGTATAACTTTTATCCCTACATCAATCGTGGCGACCGGATGGTATGCTACGGTAAAATATAAATGAGAACAAGTACGAGGTGTGTTTGCTTGCATATCATCACAGCATATCATCTGATCGTCACGAATAATATTGAGATGAAATTGATACAATAAGTATAAGATACATCCGAGAGCAAAATTGTCTAATTCTTATTGCGCAATCAAGACCATTATGCAAAAAAAAAAAAAAAAAAAAAAAAAAAAAAAAAAAATAGTGTTGCCAACGTGTTTCAATATAGGCGCAATCTCACTTTCTTCGTCACTCGCTTGCCTCTAAAGTAGGTAGACGAGAACCAGGAGCAGCATCATCTTCGTGGCTCCCATCTCTGAGGTGAACGTCAGGGGTGCCTCTTTCACGAGCAGGGTGAGGTATGGCCTCCCTTTCTCCCAAGGAGTGGCGAGGGCGCTTGAAATACTGACGAGGGGGAGCTGGATCTGCTTCAGTAACCCGGGAACGCTTGGGAATTCTCTTTTCCTCGAGGTTTGAGCTGGGCCGAGCTGCCTCTTCCTGAGCGTTCTCTCCAGGGGACTCTGCCAGGTCTTCTTCAGCGGAGATATCCTCAGCTTCTTCAATCGATTCTTCCATCCTCTCGACGGGTAGTTCCATCTCCCCAGGCTGGGTGTCACTCTCACAACCTGATGCTCCATCCGAGGCTTGTGATCATTCTGCCCGCTTCGTACGAGAAGGTCTCAGGCCTGATGTAACCCCTTATATTCAGCAGAGGTTCAAGACTTCAGCGCGATAGACGTGACAGGATCATTCCGTTACGTTGATTCAAGATCACATACCTGCGCCAAACTAGTAGACTTCTCAACCCATGTCAAAGTCACGGTCACGGAATACACCACCTCGGATTTATACGAGACTGCCAGTTCTATCATGCTTGATTGATCCATTTCATCCACGGCTATCTACGGGCATTTGTCCTGTTTTCACAAACGCGATTGTTTTCTAAATGCCCTTCCCCATTTTCGCCTCCCGCTATTCAACAATCCCTATCCAGTTACAGTATTCAACATGTTTTTGTTTTTGCAAATATCGGACGTAAATGACATCCGATATTGAAAATACAAGAGAGAAAAAAAAGGTCGTGGTATCAATCGATGTGATCTCGTGAAAGAGAGATACAAAAGTTGAATGTAATGATCATGTGCCGCCCAATATTGGCACATGCGTTGGGCAGTCGTGAAGCGTGCAGCCTATTAAGCACTCTCTTGGACCTGATGCTATTCTGGCAATTTTCGCCAGGCGTCGAGGCTGTCGTGCAGTATCCGTAATGCAAAGAACAATGCTGAAAAGCAGAAATTTTGTACAAGAAGCAGAGTGAACGCAGAATTAGTATACAGACTTCTTGCGTCGTCCGAAGACCCCCGAAAAGCCGCTGCTAGACTTCTCTTGAGGCTGAACAGCCGGGGCAGCCATAGCCGACGGGGGAGGCTCCGAGTCCCGAAGGAAGCTCGCCAGGTCCGAGGTCCTACCCATACCACCTGAAGACGAGGCTTCTCTCGGTTCATACTTCTTCATGAGAACACGACCGCCCGAGGAGCTATTGTTGACGCGCGGCACAGGAGGCTGAATGCTGCCGTAGGAAGTAGCGCCGCTGCTGGGTATGGAGACGTTGATGGGTGTGTACCCTCTAGGACCGCCCGCTTGGCTACTGACGGCCCTGGGCTGGTTTGTGCTGGCCCCGTTGCTCTTGGCGGCAGAAGACGAGCTGCTACCTGCCCCTCTGAGGCGAGAGATCAGGTTTGGAGCACTGGCCTTCTTCTTCATACTCTGCGAGGTAATAAATTGCTGAGGAGGAGAAGGGTCAGGAGGGGGTTCGCAGCTGTTGAGAAAGTCAATCAAGCTCTCCTCCTTCCTCGGCTTGGGCTTCGGGGCCAGATCGAGTTCGAAGTCGTCGTCCAAATCCTCTTCGACTTCTCTTCGTCCCGCGCCACCTCCAATAGCATCATCTCCAAACTCATCGAGATCATCTTCCTCGTCGCTGAAATCGATGGCGTAAGGGTCACGAACCCGGCGCTGCTTTCGCTTGGGCATCATGTCGTCGTCATCAAAGTTGTTCGAGAATTGAGCTGGCTTCTTTGGCTTGTTGAGCAATGCGCTGTTGGAGTTGATCGAAGATGGAAGCGAGGTGTCAGTGACCGTTGTGGAAGCACGACTGTGACGGATATCGGGAATCTGGGCATCAACTGCTTTGCCGCCGACGGCGCCGGACATCTGGAGCTGGTCAGAATCCATAGTGGTGCGGAAAGGTGCCACATTTCGTGGAATCCGTGGGTTGTTTCCAGTATTGGGAGGGCCCCGGCGGATAAAGTCGATGAGATCTGAGCTCTCGTTGGAAGCACTTACTGAAGCATCACGGGCTTGAAGGCGAGTTCTGTTGACCGAGCCTTGACGTGAACGATTCAGCTCGACACTCGGGCTCGGGACAGTAGTTCCGCTCGCGCTTCTACCGTGCGCCGCATGGCTGACAGGAGCCTTGGGGGGTGGCATCTTTCCTCCTCCAGGTGGGCCAGTGGAGCGGATAAAGTCGGCAAAATCGGCTACCGATTCTCTAGGAACCCTCGCGTCTCGAGCCTGGGCTGTACCACGATTCTGATAGTTGGCCATGGAAACTGGTGGTGCGCGAGGAATGGGCCCGGAAAGCTTGCTGCTTGGCCTGTCCAAGGGATGAGCACCCAAAGGATGCGAGCTCAAGCCAGTGGCCTTTGACACCGACAGAGATCTCTTGATGGATGAGGATGACCGGGAACTGTCATTAAACTTGACATCCTCACTCCTGCGAGACTTGTGGTGCGAAACGGCACCGTTGCTCTGCTGCCGAGCCTGTCCAAAGTTAGTCACGGGTGTCAGTAGCTGAGATAGGAGCGAAAGCTTACAGATTCCATGTTGCGCATGTTCTCTGGCGTCAAAGTGTATTGGATGGTCTGGTCGTTCTGCAGAAGCTCTTCGAAATTCTTGGAGATATCTTGAGGTCGGTGCACAGAGCCGTCTTCCGAGCTGCGCATTGGCTTGTACTTGTTCGATGAGGACGATGATGGCGAATCATTGACCTTGGTGACCCCAGCTCTGGCGGACTCAGGGGAGCCAGGAGCTCCTGACTGGTTGCGGTCAGAGGAATGCTTTCTTCCGTAAGTAGGTGATGCAGGAGCTGGTGCACTTTGCTCAGGAACCACTGGCATCCGTGGCATTCTGTGATGGTCGGGAGCTCTCTCGGGAATTTCTGGCTTGCTGGAGTCGAGGTCAAGGAATGATCTGCCTGCGTTTGCCTGGTTTCGGGCGTTGGACTTCATGCCATATGTTGCAGGCACTGAGGTAGGTGCAGCTCGAGAAGTCGTGGCTGGGGCAGCATTAGAAACAGGCGGCTTGAAAGACTCATACGTATGCGCCGGGGCATAATCTCGAGAGCCTCGGGTTTCAGGCACTGATTCCGTGGAGGATCCACTAGCAAGTGCATTCTTGATTGCCCTGGCAGTTAGATTGTCTGGAGTTGCTCTCTCCTCAGCAATGGGCGGTGTCGACGAGGTGGGCCGGCTGGGTGGCACATCAGCAGTGTCCAAAGAGCCAGCTCTCGACTTGATGCTCGGCGTCCGGGGGCTTTGCACGTCAATCACGCGAACAGAGCGCAGACTGTTCGACCTAGTAGGTAGTTTGATAGAGAGGGGCCGTGGACCGGACTCGGGGACAGCTGGTGAGCTCCGGCCTCCGATTGAACCATTGATAGAAACCCGCGACGAAGTCATGATTTCTGGCTCTTCGCCAAAGTCATCGATTTCTTCTTCCTCCATTGGCGTTTGTACAGTCTGGGGCGCACTTCCTTGTGCCATGGCCGCAACACCTGCCACAGCTGCTGCACCAATTGCAGCAGCAGTAGAAAGGATCGCCGATACTGGGCTTGGCTCGACTGCCGCCGACTTTCCATCGACATAGTCTCCGCCAGCTGTGTCCAGAGGGGAGACACCGTCTTCATTAACTTGCCTGTCTACAGTGAGTCCAGAGACAGCCGCATCTGTAGCACCTTCAGCATCTTGACGGTCATCATTCTCCGCTTTCACTGCAGTTGGTGATCTGTAAGGCAAGGCAGCAGGGGGCGGAAGTGAGCTGGATCGTCTCCGCGCTGTCTGGACAGGAGCATGAAGCTCGGAGGATCCTTGCACCGGCAACGCCTTGTCTGCAAACGGTGAGAAGAACATGAGGCTCTTGGGTCGAGGTGCCCGGCTAATGACGTCGTCGTCGTTGTCCGTGTCGCTCTCCTCGTCATCGCTGTATGCTACCAATCCGGGAACCTCTATCTCAGCAACGTCGTTGCCCCCAATAGGCAGAGGAATCTCAGACGGTCGTCGCTTGACATTGCTTTCGTCAGCTCCTCTGGGCATGGACTCCTCCAGAGGGGTGGCTAGCGAATGCATGGCATCCGTAGCAGCGCTGCCGCGTCTGCTGTGGTTTGCGCTTCGAATGGAGTTGCGCCCAAAACTAGGTTCGGTAGGCGATCGTATTCTCTTCTTCCAGGAACGCCACAGCCTGCCGAGAGTGCGGTCCAAGGCGACACGCTCCATATCGAGCTCCTCCACAACAATCCGTTCCGACTCATCTCCGGGCGCCCGTGTGCCGTCCTTGAGGTCCTTTTCGTATCTCATCCGCAGACGGTTCAAGGCGGCCTGGCCGGAAACCAGTAGTACTTGTTCGCCCATGAACTCGAGAATCGAGGTCAAAAAGATGGCCACGGCAGGCGACACAGCACTGTCGGGGTGCTCATCGCCGTCTCCTCCCAGATGTTCTTGCTCCATATGATAATCTTCGTCCTCTTCTTCCATATCGCCGAGGGACGAATATACCATACAACGGAGCCTGGTTCGCTTCCAGACAAGCTCCAGGTCCCAGTCATCCGAGACCACCGAGGGTGCAGAGTGCACAAGGTCCGCGACTTCACCACCTCCAAGATACTCGTTGAGCTCCTCGTCGGCGGCGCTGATGGCATCCTTGGCCAGCTTAGGTTTGAGCACTTCGCTCACGGCGGGACGGAGCGCAGCCAAGGACGTCGAGCCAGCAACACCAATGATGTTAAAAAGGAGCTGATCGATGAAGTTGTTGGCGAGCTGAAGAGCATTGACTGTGACCAGGGCAGTCTCGCTCGAGGACTCAATGCCGAACTGGTCATACCAGGCTTCCGAGTGGCTGTCGCAGTCGCTCGTGACGATCTGCGAGGCGGCGGATGCGGCTATGAAAGCCGCCTCCGGGGTCACGGCGGACGGCGGGGACATTAGGCTGTGCGCTATGGTAGAAGGACGGTCGCTGGAAAGACTCTGAGTTCGCGATCGGACATTTCGCGGGCTGTGGAGGGGTTGAGGCGAGCTCGATACATTGGTATCGAGGCCCGTGGTGGGCGTCGTCAGCGACATTATTATAACGGCGGGAGAGCTACCCGCCGAGCGTTGGTCAGATTCGGGTTGAACAGCAGATTCGGATGGCTGCTACGAGAATGTCGTGGCTGTGTGGAAGGCGCACCAAGCAGCAGGATTCCTATCAGCAGATTAGACGGATGCGCCTTGCATGGTCAACGGGAGAGTGCATTCAAAAAAGTCATTGCAGGCAAATCTTGGGCAAAAGAAGAAACGAAGGAACGCGACTTTTGGGAAGGCGGCAAGCAAGCAGTCGGGGAGCTGAGACAGTTGCGAGCACCAGCTGGGATTGCCTGTCGGGGGAAGCAGATGTTGCATTAAAGGATTGACGGGCATGCGACAGATGCGTGTAGCGGCGGTGGATCGCCAGAGAATAATGGGTGGGCAGCCAGCTAAGGTAGGTAGGTTTGCGAGATCCTTCCAAGGCGTGCAGCAGCGCGGTGTTGCTAATCCGGGAACAAGACCTGCAGCAGCCAATTCTCACCGGGCGAGCTGCTGGCTGCTTGGCTGCTTGGGCGGAGAGAGGGAGAGGCATAATGATGATGCTGCTGCTGCTGCTGCTGACATGATGTGAACCAGTCTGTCTGCCAGTACTGGCCCACGTTCTTGGCATGAACGTGACCGTTTACTGCAGAGGCTATTGTGGGAAAACCCAATCTAAGACACGAGAACCTTGACGAGATTCCCGAGAGCGTGGTACAAAGCTCTTCTTCATGAAGTAGATGGGATCTTGGTCTTCTCAGAGGCAGCCGCTCACAGCAGCAGCAGCAGATCAAACGGCTGCACATCATTCCCAAAGATCCGATTCGCAAAGCCATCTTGGATAGCCAGGATGGGAGCAAGGGGCCGTCGATGCAGCCGCCATGTAGGAACGAAAACGAAAGGGAATGGCAGAGCGGCAGTGACAGAAAAGCAAAGAGTGAACTCACACTATCGATACTGATGTCGCGCGATCAGAAGCGAATGTGGTGCTGCGTAGGTGGTAACTTTGTTTGGTCGGGTTAACAAGAAAGCATCTTGTTGGCGACAGGACGAACAGGTAATGGTCGTTGCGAAGAAGGGAAAAAAGAATGACAGCAAGGAAGAGAAGCTGTGTCGAATTGAGTTCTCAGCGCCTGCCCAGAATCCGTTCGAAAGGAGAGAATCTTCGAAGGATCAGAGAGAGTGGTGTTCTGATGCCGCGTGGTTGGTAGGATTGGGGGTGGTGGGAGTAGAGGGTTCATGAGTTAAGGTTCAGAGGGCCGCGGGCTCACTAGCGCGCTGTACGATTAGAATGGAGACCCAGGCCAAGGGCAGTCTAATCCCAAGTGGGTGGTCCCTGGCGGGTCGCTATTCTCTACCTCTTGTGCCTCGACCCCTGGACCGGGGTGACATGCAAGATTGCACATGGCCTGAATGGATTACTACTTTAGATTTTGGAAGCTTGCGGCACTCCATTTCTGCGGGCGTAAGGATTCTTTTTCTTCCCTCATGCCATATGTTACTAGCTGCAGGTCGACGATTGCAACCAGAAACCAGAGCATATTCACAGTAAGCCGAGTACGTGGGCAGGAAGAAAGATAGTAATTAGAAAGGAGCCGCTCATGTTAAAGGTATATGAGGCAGCTTACGTGCAGTGCTATAATATTGTGGACTGCCTTTTTCCCAACTGCCATATGTTTCAAAGCATGGGGCGTAACGAGGCATCAACCGCAACGCTGACAGGCCCCCAAGCAGTGCCCCGACATGATGGAAAGCGGTCCAAGTTCTCATATACGACATACCTACCTATTTCTTCAAAGCGCACTTTCTTACGCCGAATGCTGACACATAATGGGAGTATAACTCTGCACTGTTACAATCGTCTCGAGGGCTGGTATGCAGAGGTCAATCTCTCAGAGGGCAAGGCCATGCCCTTCGCATCACCACTTTCTTGTCGCGACGGGTAGAGAGATCTTGGAATAGGACCTGAGCAAGCTGGACAGGTACCACAGTATCGTGGGTCTACCTTAGATGGTGGCAGACTGAAGAACCTATCCGAATGCCAGATGTAGGTATGTATTCTGCCAGTAAGAAGACTGAGACCTACCTAGATGGTCTCTAGGTAATGCAGTAGACCCGCGCTACTCTGGCCGGTTCTTTCCAAATGGCCTCTGAGCTTGGCCGGCAGACTGCCAGGTCACAGAGATCACGAAATCCGGGCATTTGGACGATCCACGCTGGCCTGCAGCGGAAATTATCAAGGCATGGCCTAGATCCGAGGTCAGACCTGGATCGAACCTGACTCTGCGAAGCGCGGTCGTTTTGGGTCCCTTGCGAATCCGTAGATCAATGCTACTCTGGCCATGTTTATTCGCCCATGGTTGTTCGCCCACTGCCGTCCAGCAATCATCCTGTTGCAAACGGTCGAGCTCAACCAAGGAAGGCAAACCCAGGGGGTCCAGAGAGAAGGGTTTCTAAACATTGGGGTCTCATCATTCTCCGAACAGGTCCCATCTTTTACAGTGTCCACACACTTCATGGTTGCTTGCAGCGGCCAAGCGGCATGGGCCCCCGATCCAGCAAAAGTGGACATGGGCCCCCCCATCCCACCTTTTGTATAATCGTCTGATGTGGAGATCGCTCGGGGGGTCGCCAGAGTGCCGCTACCTCTTAGTCCGCTGCGCTGCGCTGCAATGCCACCCCTAAACAAGACTTGCCTATTAAACGTGGGATGCATTGCATGAATTGACCGAGCCATCCCATCATCACCTTGAGTATAATCTTGTTTGCATCTTTTACTACTATCTAGCTCGGTTTCTCGTCTTGAGAGTTTCCGTTAAACTTCTAGATAGGTCTTGATTTGAGTATAATGTGACATGTTATTCGCCTTCGGCAGTCGAAACAAGCTCACTATACCTGAGTATCAAGTAGACGATCTGCCTCGGTAGCCGTGGATCTTCGCCGTAGGGCTCATGCAATGACATTACCTACGTACGATGTAGCATCAGTGAGAATCCCACCTCACTCAATTAACATAGGTAGGAGCAGCAAATGTACACTACAGGTCGCATGGATGTTTTTTGCTAGTTGCCCATCACTTACCTTGGATGGTTTACCGTCCTGGAGTTCTGAACTTGATTGAACGATTATATTCATCTGAGCCACATGCACACTGTGTCTCAACTACTACGTACCCCGAATTCCAGCGCTCGTTGGCTGTCTCGATACGCTACCTTTGGTGGCAAGATCTTATACAGATTTATGCTGTCCTCCCCAGAATTGGCCCAGAATTCACCCATAATTTACTCCAGAACTTCCCGAAAGACAACAGACTTATTGGTAAAAAAATTGAACTAGCAAAAAACATCCATGCGACCTGTATGTATTGCTTGTCTGCTTTGCATACCTAGGTAGTCCTCAACTTGCGAACCGCCAAGTCCTGTGTCGGCCTACTGTGTACCCTGCTCGGCAGTTGTTCAACTCCAACATACATGTCAGCTTGCAGTTTCAGCTTCTCTCTCGTCCAACGTTCATGACATTACTAGTATACTGCCTCTGCACGAGATTGTCGACATTGTGATCTCCACTAACTGCGGCTGACTTGATGTCGTCCCGCATCCCATGGCCATGGCCAACCCCAAGTTTCCGCCGACGCCGAAAAGCACGAAGCACTTCGTGATCTGCAATTCTTACCAACTCCGCACTCTTCATTCCGCCATCGCGGCTGTTCCAGGATAGCCGTCCTGAGAGCTAAAAAAGGGATGGGCCACATGCCACATGGCAATTTGCACCGGCTTGCCGACTAGTCTTTTCAACATCGTGGCCTCTCAAGCCGTGCGTTGGGAAACGAGCGTTGCTCGCCAGCAGAATCACCAGCCATAAGGATAGTCTCGCCATGAGGGAGGCCGTCTTCCTCCTAGGCATTTGCTAAGGCTTGTCTTTTAATCTGGCAACGTCGATCCACCGGGCACCATCTCGCGCTAGGTAGGCTGAATGCTTGGTTGCCCAGATACGACTCGCCAAAGGGCTATAATGGGTTATGGACGAGAACCGGCATGACTAGAGGCTAGGTAGTCGAGACTCGCAAGAGGACTAACAATCTTTTCATCCAAAGCTACAACAGTCATCGTTGTTGTTTTGACAAGACGGATTCATCATTGTGTATGACTGGAGGTCCCCGGCACTTGCTTCCCAGACGAATTCCTGAGACGTACGGTAGCACACGTGCTGACGCATCCAGTTGACGAGAAGGTACTCGTTCTATCGGCGGTTCAGCTGTTTACGAAGTTTCTAACCTAGTCTATCCCGTCTGTCGTGATATCTATCTGCTTACCTAGCGCAGGGCAACAATAGCGTGACGTGCCTGAGAAACCATTCAGCTGGCACCTGCTAGCATGCAGCTAAAAGGCCACGATCATGGAGGAAGAATTCCGAATCCAGATTACGGTCCCCTATGGCGCTTTTTTAGCCAAGGACGCTTACCCAAGACCCACCGCCCACAAGGTCGGCCTTTTCAACGCACTGGCCTTGCTCGCTGGCCTTCGCTGGACAGAATCGCCAACGTGCGAGATGCCATTCGTCGACCTCTTTAATGACTGCTCAATCGGGGGCAGACCAGACTGCCCCACAGATCTGCAGGCCACCGTTCGTTCTTCTTATTCCAGATCTACGGATAGGGGCAACTATTGATCACCGCTCACGCCAGATAATTGCTGAGCTGGTCCCTGCAAGAGAGACTCTTTGACCTTTGTAGGGTTTCCATCTCGACGATGTACAGGGGGATGAATGGCCTCGTTTCTTGCCACTTGGCAGCCGTTTTGAAGACATGCAAGGAGCCTTGATGAATGTGATCAACAGGACTTGGAAGAAACGATACCACGATCGACAGCCCTATCATGCTGCCATATATCTAGCCACCAGCCAGCTTGCCAGCCAGTCTGGCATGGATACTGCGTGGAGGTTAGAGAGGGGGAAGGACTGTACAAGTTCATTTTATTACGATACAATTAATGATTCAGGGCCCTGAGCCTTCTTGATTGAAGTGGATATGGGAGACCTTGCTCTCCATGCCGAGTTTTCGGCAATGTACGAGGCAGCTCACTTTCCCATGTGGCAACGCGTCCTAATGGAGGGCCCCCAAATGGAGTTCTATCTCGCGGACCCATCCGCGGTAACGCGTGTTCATTTAGCATCAAGATACTATAGTCACTCGAGCAAACGCGCAAACGCGGCCACTCCGTCGCGTTGTTAAGCTGCTAGCTACATCCCCTACTCGGACCGTTCACCACAGCAAGATCCTATCAGTATCGATAACCAGAATTTTGTTTCACGTCGTAGCTTTTTCCCATATTGCACGAGCCGACTTCTCGGGACGTTTCGAAATTGCAGCTCTCGTGGGGCGGCGACAGGGACCCCCAGGAGGGCGCTGGGGCCCCGGGCAATGATAAACTGGCCAGGGCCCTTGTAAACTGCCATGACCGCCTGCTGCTGCTCGCCAAATGTTGTAAGCTTTGCGCCCTGACCGTTAATCTCATGTAATATAATAATAGGTGTAAGATCTCCATGTCTGGGGGACATCATTCATATACGGGTGGTATGACAAAGATGTCATTCATCTGACTTCGATTTGCCAAAGCAGCCATCGTGCGCCATGACGTCTGCCAATCCAACATCAGCCGGGTCTGGCGTTCTCGGGGTTGTCGGGGGATGATGGCATATTCATTCCAACCAACAACACATTTATGCAAGGCGCCCGTGGCGGCAGCAAATGCGAGCAGCTCAAAGAGAAAGAAGACTTCTTTTCGATATGAGCATACCCGGGCAATAAGATCTTCGCATTGCAGGCTGCAGCTGAGCGGACGGGACACTACGCGATGCAACTCTCCTACGTAGCATGGATGGTCCGCCCGCCGACCATGTTCGAAAGACTTCTCTTCTTCGGCCACATACCGAAGGACTGACTAAGCTAGCAGCATACATATACTACGTGTACGCACGAGGCACGAGGGAACGCGGCCACATGGTCGTACCACAAGAAGCTTACGCCCCCATCCGTCTCGCGCGTCCGCCCGCACCATGGGCATCGGGGTTGAGAAGGAGAGAGAGAGGAAAAAAGAGTTCAATCTCGGAATCATCAAAATCCTTCTGGTGCAACCCCAGCCCACAGGAATAAGGGTCGAAAAAAAGGCCGCTCTCTCTGGCCCCGCGCCGCTCTTGCTTCGGCCTGCACCTCGACATACATGATGGCATTTCCTGATTCGCTTCGCTGCGCTGTCAAACGACCGCGAAGCGAGGGATGCGAAAGGGTCCAAGCGCCGGGCGTTATACTCGGGAAGTCGTACTCACGGACACACCACGTCCTCTTGTTCTTGACTTTTTTTTGAATGTTCGAGCGGCAAACAGTCCATTGGTCGCGATACCCGAAGGTTTGCTGGTTTTTTATATGACCTCCCGCCGCTTGCTGGTAAGAAAGAGAAGACAGAAAAAAAGCAACGCCGGAGATGCCGCCCGGCGAGGCATGTCAGGTTCCTCGCCTACGCAAGCCGTGTCTCTGCGCTCAGGGGCCGTTTCCAACAGCGCGTCTGCATGTCTCACTGCCCACACTTCGCAACGATTTGTCCAGGAAGCACTGCTGGACCGCGACCGTTAAAGTCTATTACATCAAAGCGCGTAAAGGACCTCGGGATGGGAGGTCTTGATGGCTTGCGCCCGACGATAATCACTGGTTCCTGAATGAGGAACGCCTCACCGTATGTCGCGAGCGGTTGAACTCGTATTTCAGGCATTTCACTCAGCTCGAAGAAACGAGCTGGGCCAGCGGCTCTCACCGTACAGTATGCAACGATCAAGCCGGAGGCGTCACGCAACAAGGATACGTACCTGGAGGACAATACTTGCAGCAGTTGTAGACAAATCTAGCCCTCATGGAGTACTCGGAAGCATCACTAATCATTTCATAGAGATTGAGAAACTAAAGTCGTTCTAGTATCTACTTGTCTATTGAGTTTCTAGGAACATTGAAGCCGTGCATACTCTGAATAGCCCATGCACTACGAGCCGCAAAGCCCGTCCCATCACATCGCATCACATCAGTCCACCAGCCTCGCCAGGACCAGCCCGTCCCACAGGGGCAGCAGGAACGGCTCGAGCCGGGGGCTGGCCTTGACGGCGTCGTTGAACTCGCGCATCTTGCCGACATCCTCGTGCTGGCCCTTGTACGCCTCGCCGTTATGCTCGGGCGGCGGCCGGTGCGGGTTCGCCTCCGAGTCGTCGGCCACGAGCCCGCGCCGCAGCGCGTTGTCGCCGATGATCAGGGCGCCCCGGCGCACCAGCCTCTGCGCGGCCGGGGTTTCGGGGGAAGACCGCTCCAGCAGCGTCGCCAGGTACGACACGTAGCCGGACTTCTGCGCGTCGATGAAGACCACGTCGTACGGCCCCGCGGAGGGCACCGGGAGCGAGGGCAGCGCCGCCAGGGCGTCGCCGACCTGCAGCGTGATGTTGCCTAGAGAGTTGGCCTGGAACGCCGCCTCGGCGCGCGATGCGAATTCCGGGTTGAACTCGAGGCCTGTCACGGTGCCCAACGGTCCGACGGCGTGGGACCACGTCATGGACGAGAAGCCCAGATAGACACCGATCTCAAGGACTGTGCGAACTTGTTAGCTAGTGTCTGTGGAAAATGTGGACGACGAGACGCCACGGAGGAAGTGTAGGTTGATTGCATGATGAGCCAGTTTGGGGTGGTAAGAATACAATGATTGAAATACGGGTATAAGAGCAGAAATGAATACCTCTCTTCGCATCTATCAGCCTAGCGAGCCAGACGAGAGCAGATGCCTGGTATGTAGATATCATGAGATTGCTGTTGGTATTGTTCGCGCAGACATCCGCATGGTAGTCCGTGAGCCATTTGGGCAAGTCCAGCGAGTGCGCCTCGGAATATGTGGTCACCGCCTCGGCAACGGCGTCATTGCTGTAGAGTATGGGCTTCGCGTCTTTCATGTTTTCGACTTTCGATTTTTAGTCTTGAGATTCTTTCTAATTTGATTATAATGATATGCAAAGATCTCGTTGTCTGGGACGGAAGTCCGAATAGTCTTCAGATGCGGAATGTGGAGTGAGTGGAGCAACGAGGGGTCGTGGATTGATTTATATTGCCAGTTCATGAGCAGGCCGTGAACAACAAAGAGGTGTATGAATACTGAATTGATTTATGACTCCTTGATATATCTGAAGCTGAGTATAATTATCGGCCGTAATCACCTCATCTGATTGACATAGAGCCTCGATCTCCGGTTGATCACCGTGGTGTAACTCCGGCTATGCTCGGCTCGTAGGCTCGGAGCTTCGATAAACGGACGGAATGTGGAGAGAAATACGCAATAGTCCACTTATCAGTCACTATACTACGTGCGTATTGTGGGCATGGCGTTTCTGGGGGGGGGGGGGGGGGGGGGGTCTTATCCGCGCGTGAACCAGACATGTCAACCAATGCTACGATTTCGGAGGCGGGGATGCATCATGGTTCCTTACAGCCCTTGAACTGGTCTAGTTCGAGCGCTTCGACTACGATTTAATCTTGAGACAAGGCGTAGACCCCAAATCAAATTAGACTTTGTTCGACAGGAACGGCCAGACATGTAGCCGGTGGCGCAAGCATCGTGACGAGACATCTATACTGTTGAAGACAATAAACATTGGCCGTTATCATCTAGACCGAACTCACTGCAAGCGGATGACTACTCATGCTGGTCAAAAACCAATTTTATATTAAACATTACTCTGAGAACTACCGTCGTGCTCAGACCCTTCTGAATCAAGATGTGCTAGCTTGGCTTCTGGATGCTATTACGAAGCTATTAATGAAAGTCCCTTATCCATATTGCCTGTCCCTGTAAGCTTAGCACATTTGGGATGTTGGTGCGCTTGAGCACAGCAACTTCCTTTCATTCCACTAGAAAAAGAAGGCAATGGCTCCAAGGCCTGCCGCCAAACCACCTCCCAGGATGGCACTGGGTCTGCCGGCCATCTCGTTGACCTTGATGAACGGGGTCACGCTGGGCACGGCGGACGTGACGGTGGAGGAGCCCGAGACTCGCGACTTGGTGTTGGTGGCGGTCAGCGTTGACTGGGAAGCACTGCTCCAGGCTGATGCCGACTTGGTGGAGGTAGCGCTCGGAGTCTTCTGGGAAGCGCTGCTCGATGCTGACTTGGAGGACTTTGAGTAAGTGCTCGTCTCCCAGACTGAAGACTCGGTGCTGGGTGAAGCAGTGCTCCAGGATCCTACAAAAGTATTAGAACCAGTCTCTGAGATAATTGAAGATTGGATGGTATAGGGAGATGTCGTACCAGTATTAGCAGTAGGAACCTCCGACCAAGAAGAGACAGTAGACCCGGCGGAACTGGATTTGCCAGCGTATCCGGAACCATGAGTAGTGCTCGAGGCAGACTGCACACTGTGACCAGAAGACCAGGCGGAGGAAACGGTCGTCGTAGTCGTCGTGGTAGAAACGCTGCTGACAGTCGAAACAGAAGGGCTTGCGGTAAGTGTCTTGCTGTGCGAGTTGGTGGGCGCGGAGCCTGAAGATGATGAACAAGAGCTGGATGAAGATGACGATGCGGAAGACGAGCCCCAAGATGAGCTGGAGGAAGGGCTGGAGGATGGAGCGGAATGCGAACTCCAGGTTGGGCTAGAAGAGGAGCTGGAACTAGAGTCGGAGCAGCTTGAGGAGGAAGATGAACTAGACCATGAGCTGGATGGTTTACCAGAAGCCGACGTGGTTGGGGTGTAGCTGGAGGAGGAAGCAGAGCTGGTGGATGACCAAGAGTGTGACCAAGGGTGAGAAGCGGCTGAACCCGACGTGGACCAGGTGCAGGATGTAGAAGAAGCAGAGCTGCTAGATGGCCAAGAGTAGGAAGCGGTGCCCGAAGCCGACGAGGAGGACCAGGGGTAGGAAGCGGTGCTCGAAGGCGACGAGGATGGCCAGGGGTGGGAAAAGGAGCTTGAAGCAGACCATGTAGCCTTGGAACTAGAGACAGTCACAGTGCTCGTGGTGGATGTAGTCGTGGTGGTAGTGTCGGTCTCGGTGGTAGTCTTGCTCGAGCCAGTTGGGTAGTCCCACCACGATGTCTCGTTGTCCTCATCCTCATCTTCGTCGTCATCGTCTTCATCGTCGTCGTCGTCGTCATCATCATCATCATCTTGCCCCTCCGTGCAGGAAGATGTGCAGGAAGCCTGCGGCTTCCAGGTGAAGGACAAAGTTGTCTTCGGTGCTGCGGTGATAGTGGTGGTGCAAGAGGTCGTTACGGAAGCCTGGCTTGAGGTGACATGGCATGTTGGACACTCGACATCTCTTTCGACGATGGCGATTCGTGTCTCCAGGGTAGACCGAGGGTAGACATGCTCAACTGAGGTAGCATTGGCAACCGAGGTAACATTGGCTGAGCCAGCGGCTTGACCAAGGCCGACGAGGCCGAAGAGACTCAAGGTCAGGGGGAGGGCGTGTGGTATCATGTTGACTGATGAATCGATCAACCTCAACCAGATAGTATGGATGTAACGGGGCGAGTAGCGATGCGGGCGAGGATGGAGTATAGGAAGGCTGTATGAAAGTAGGGGACCAATGTCAGCTGTTCCGGCAAACTAGGACGGCTGGGCATGGGTGATCAGAAAGAAAGAGAAGGATATTCGAGCCAGGTCCACGGTCACGGATATATATAACAATTCTAATGATACGGACGTCCAACCACTCGCCTTGTTGACTCGAGACTGGACTCCGGACTTGGGCCCGAGAAGACTGTTGGGGACTCAACACCAGTGTAAACAGGAAGTGAAAGGTTATTGTCCATCTCCTCTTCTCCCATATTCGACATTGGATCGTACCGTTTCGACGGACTACCAATAACGCCCCGTTGAGCCCGGCTTGGCGATGTCGGCAGCGGCAGCCACTATTCCTACAAGTCGGCCCGTGATGCACTCGGGTATCCAACCATTTGAACTAAGGGGACTGATCTGTCACATTTTAGTATAAGAACCTATGCGCCTCCGGACTGGTTGGTTTTCGGGTTGACAGAGTTCGTGCCAGCCAGCGAGAGATTGCTTGATGCAGCCACTCTCAACGGCAGGAAAACGACATAGAGCCACAATCGTCCAACACTTCCGGCCAGCAGCATGAGTACATGCCGGTTTGCGCCCAGAGACACCGAGGAACACCGATAGAAACCGACGAGATGATTGGAACAAATATCGCTTGTACTAGATTATCGCATTTCCTGACCGTACTGAAAAAACCTTGCCATCCATGACTGGTGGCGAGACAGTTGTTGCCAATACTTTTTACGTCAAGTACTCTCCTGGCGCTGCAGCCTTTTTGTTTTCGTTTTGTTGCCCAGATAGAAAAGATGTATGTCCGAAAACGCCAAATCAGATGTCTTGGGCCAAAGACGCCTTGCCATGCCTCTATTATTTCTTACGCCACCAGTGACTATGCCATTCCATTTATCCATTCAGCCTTCTAGGCTTCTTCCGGAATGCCAGACAGGAGGCCCACCCTCAAGCGGTGGCTCTGTAGATTGCGTTAGCTCAGCATGATACAGTTTGGGGGATCGCCAGAAACCTACGAATGGCAGTTTCGGTATCACGACACTAAGCGTGGCTAGGAAGTTGATGGTGAAAT
Source organism: Pestalotiopsis sp. NC0098 (assembly GCA_022432395.1). NCBI lineage: Eukaryota > Fungi > Ascomycota > Sordariomycetes > Amphisphaeriales > Sporocadaceae > Pestalotiopsis > Pestalotiopsis sp. NC0098. The sequence goes on along the minus strand of JAJKLJ010000003.1, from coordinate 4,394,123 downwards.
AGGTAAGATCGTAATGAGTGTAATGGGTACTGAGCAAGAAGAGCACGATCGGTACACTAAGCAAGAACTTCTTGGCAGGTGTGTACTGAGCTCCGTCGTCGATTTGTTCCCACATGTTGAGGTTGTCGTAGGCGCCGCTGTTGAACTCGAACGGTGTGCCGCGGACCCAGTGGAACATGAGATACGATCCAAACATGTACGAGATATTGGTCAGAGTCCACGAGGTCTCCTGCGAGACGCCGGGGACGACATCGAAGAAGATCTTGAGAGCGAGGATGAGGACAAAGTGAATGGTCCAAGCACCTAATGATGAACGTCAAGTCAGCTATCGTACTCATGTTTGAGCTTGCTCCCAAGCTCGGCAAGGAGGAAGCAGCAATACTGCCGGCAGGGCCACTGCCACAACCGTTCGTGACCGTGGCAAATAGTGGCGCCCGTCAACAACATGCACTCCTCCCTCTTGGACGTACCTTTGGCGTTGACCCATTGCGCATTTAGGTTTGGCAGAGCCGACTGGTCACTCAATTGCTCGATAGGCTCCTGGGGCTCCTGGTAGAGCTGCAGGATACTACTAGATCTGCGCCTCCGGGTCTGTTTCTGGTCTGCCATGTTTCCAGCTTTCAGGTATGTATCTCCTCGCCGGGGTTGGTTTGTGCCCGCGTCGTAGGAGACGGTGCGAGGGAGGACTATTGGGGAAGACACTTTGGCGGTATTGAGGGGGTTATCGTCGGTTCGGTTCCCTATCTCGAATACGAGAGACACTTTCACGCAGCCGATTGGGACTACGTGAAATCTTCAGAGGGTTGAGAGGCGGATGAGAGTGCTCTGGACCGATGCAGAAACGTGTAGCTACCGGTGGCACAGGCTGCGGAAATGGTCGGGTCGCAGGAGAGATGGAACGGATGGGCTGGAGGAGGAGGTCCAGTACCTATCGGAATGCCGATCGGGGCTTTTGAAGATTGGTATGTATTTGCAAGAAAATGTGCTTCGTACGGGCGACAGAGTCAGAACTCTAAAAGATGGGATTGCGTAGCGATGCCGGGTTGGAATCGAGACTTTTCGGGGGAGGGGGGCGCCTCTCTAGTGGTGGATTGGCCAAGGTTGCTCTGCAGTATGTAGGTACGGACGGTATTGGGCGGCGGTATGTAACAGTAATCGTAGGTAGCGACGGTGGCTCGGAGGATTACCTACGAGCAAACAGAAGGATGGAGATTCGAAGGCAAACGAGAGATGGTGCGGGCTCTGCAGCAAGAACAAGAAACAAGAATTGGGGGGGCCCGGCGGTGATCAACAAGTGGAGTTTGAATTGGAGGAAGGAAAAAAAAAAGGTGTGGTGATGCAGAATTGTGTGAGTGAAGTCGGTTCAGTTCAGTTCAGTCACGGATATCTGTTACGTGGAAGTCACGACGAAAAGTTGGGGAGATTATCTCCATGGCCTCTGTCTGGTTGGAGACCATCTGCGACGCGCGGGACCCGAAAAGGGACGTGGAGCCCCAGCAATGGCCAGCAATGGCCAGCAGATGCCAGCTAAACTGGGAAGCAAAGAGATGGAAGCAGCTGGCCCGTCTTGAGAATGGCAGGGTTTTCTTAGCAGTGAGCTAACCTGAATGGTAGCAATGCCTAGGTTAGCAGCTCTCTGCTCTCTGCTCTGTTCTCTGCTCCCCTCCCGACTCCTGGAGCCGGTTCAACCAAAAGGAGGCTGCCTTTTCTTTTTTTTCTTGTCTTCTGCCCTTTTCTCTTCTTTTTTTCTGCATCCCCTGCTTCCTTTCCATACCCCAGGCAAAGCCATGACCAGACAGGCAAAGAGGACAGGAGTCTTTGGCCCGTGAGCCGTAGGCCGGCCTCTTTCGGGCTCGGGCTGTGCTAGACTGCTAGCACGTAGCTCGAAGAACCTCCCCCCTGGGCCCCTGCTCGCATGCTTCCCAAGTTCGACTTGCCAGGCTTGCCCATGCATCTGCTTTCCCATCCCTACCTGCTGCTGCCAGGCAAGCTTCCATTTCAGGGGCTAGAGAAGGGTTCCGAGGGTTCTATGGACCCTCCAAAAGAGACCCTTCTGGGCACTCTCTGGACAGCTCGGCTCCAACTGGCTTCGACTGCCCTTCTCTAATCGAAAGCTCCGTCTGCTCGGCACGTGTACGACGTGCCACCTGCAGTCCAATGCGCCGCGGGCCTAGAAGATTCACTAAACCAGAAGGGTCTGCTGGGAATTAATATAACCTGCATTATCTAGAGTTTTGTTGGCCTTTATCTTTTCGACGGTGTCTTCTCCTTTTTGCTCAAAGCAACATCGGGCTGCTTTCAACAACTTGTGGAAATTAGTTAGCACAGCCACAGCCCTGAGTCGCCTGTTCAACGAGGCTGCCGTATGTCTTGAACTACGATGCAATTACCTGCCATCATAAGACTGAGCAGATGAGCAATTGAATCATCATCGCCGTGATTGAAATATTGGAATGATGATCGTGCCTGCGAACATACAGAAGAACACAAACGGTAATGTTGAAAACGTTGAGGATTGCCATTGCAGAGCACCAGCACGTGGACGGCTTATTCAATGAGTGGGCACGGCCATAGTGATTCAATGCCGTCTGTATGGAATGAAGTCATGGTCGGCGTTAGTGGCCGTCTCGCCGCGGTTTACCCGGCGCAAAATCTCAAAAGTTCAAAACGACTTTGGGCAGGTACAGGCTGCAGAGACGAAGAACCATGAGAATTTGAGATTCTGATACGGGGTTTGGAAAGTGCCGTTCATTCTGCTCTTTACGCTTGAAACACTGCAGGCACAAACGGAGCTCCTTGCCTGTGGTTGAAACCATTTATTTTGGTTTTCTGGTGGGCCGGCCAATCCAGATTTTGAGCGACGCGTTTGCGCGCCGCAACTAAAATCTTGAACCGCATCCATTTTCAACCCCAAGCTGGACACATTTTTCCGCCCCAGCAATCCGTGCCTTCCGGACCAGAGGAGCTTTCCGAGATGGAGGTCACAGAGGCCCAAGACGGACCTGTCAGTCCAAATGCCGCTGGCGGCCAGAAAAGGTCCCGCGGTTATGGCGAGGAACTGAAAGGCTTGACACCCGATCGCGAAAGTGACGCCGGCGAGTCCCCGTCAGCAAAAAGGCCGAGGAGAAGCTCGCTTGGGTCAGATCTGGGAAAACCGCGCCCCGATGATCTGGACGACGGCGAGATAGTGGAATCGTCTGTCACTGGTCAAGCGGAAGCCCAACCAGACCAACCACAGACTGCTGCAGACTCGCAAACCGATTTGCCACAACCGCAGCAAGCACCGCTCGACGAGCTAGCAGCCGGTGTGGCGCAACCGGAAGGAGAATCTGCAGAGTTGGCACCTACCGAGCCACCGTCCGCTACTGCTGAAACCGCACCCACAAAGGTCAAGCAGGATAAAGATAAGTCTCGCCCTTCAAATGGTTGGAACCAAGGCGTCGGTTTGGGTCTACGGACCTCGTTTGCGAAGCCGACGCCCAAGACCTCGGGGACCAACTCACCTGCAGTCCCACCTCCCGTCGAGCCTCCCAGTATTGTCACCTTCCAAGTGATGAATCAAGATTGGAAGGTCAATGCCGCTAGCTTCGAGCAGGTGGCCTGTGGCAAGGAGCTTGATCACGCCGTACACTTCAGCGCAGCTTTCTGGAGGAAATGGATGCAGCAAAACCTCGGGCGCATTGTTTGTGCAGTCCAAGAAGAGAGCCATACTTCCCTGGCCACCATCAAAAAGCCCGGGCAAAGGGTGAAAGTGATCCGCAACGCTATGAATGCCATTGTCGGCACGTCTGGCGGCATCTTGACAGGCATCAAAAAGGACAAGACAGCAGTACGGGAGACCACGAAGAAAGTCTTTGATGAACTCAGTCCCAAAATGCTTGATCCGCTGATCATTTACTCGGCAAAGCAGCAAGAGACTGGGTCCGATGGCAGTGCGAAACTTCCAGAGCCGCAGGAGACGTTGCCTGTTCATAAGAAGATCCAATCTGTTGAGACTCAGCCTGCTGAAGCTCAACCTGCTGCCCAAGGTCCATCTCCTGATGTTCATTCTGCTGAGGTTCAACCAGCTGAAATTCCTGCTGAAGTTGTTCCTGCCATTCCTGCCGCAGATATACCGGGACTATCGACGGAAGAGCTCAAACACCGCGAATTGTATTTCCCTGGTTCGGAGAGCAGCCCAGTATTCTGTATACATTGTGTAAGCACGAAGCATGGATCTGATAACTGTCCACAGTTCATCTGCCAATTCTGCGAAAGCGCTGAGCACACGCGTTATGCATGTCCCGCAAAGCAAAGATGTACCAAGTGCCATCAGACGGGCCATGAAAAGGCCAGCTGCCAGGAGAAGATCGCCTTGGCCAAGGACGAGAGAGAGCCATGCGTATACTGTGGCATTTCCCATCTCGAGGACCAGTGCGCCGAGCTTTGGCGAAGCTTCAACCATGCAGAAGTGGACATCAGAAAGGTGAAAGTCATACCGACTTTCTGCTATACCTGCGGAAATGAGGGCCATTATGGCCCCGAGTGCGGGCTCGCCACCAGAGGACCTGAGTTGACTGCTGCTTTGCGCATCTGGTCCTCGTCTATTCGTGATCTGTACATCGATCCGGACAGCCCCAACGCTGCCATCGCATGGGCTGGGTCCGACCCAAGTCAAATCAAAGCGGGTCAGAACTTCAATATCCGTGGACAGGCAAAGAAGAAGACGCACGTCTACTATGTCTCTAGCGACGACTCTGACGACGGATTCATCCATGAGCCAGTCCAGAAACCAGGCCCTCGAGGCAACATTCAGATCAACACCAACCTGAGCCACGCTGCGCCTCCAAAGCGCGGAGGTGGCTTCAGCAGTCTTCGCCGCCCGGAGAGCCAGCGCCGCCAGGGACAGCGTGAGTTCTCCCCTCCGCCTCCGCCGCCGCCGGCGTACCAGCAAGCTTTTGGATCCTGGAACCCTCCCCTCCCATCTGGACCTCCACCTCCCTTACCGGAAGCTTACACATTTCAAGGCAACACTGGAGCGCTGCCGTACCCACCACCAGGCACTTTGCCTCCTCGACCAGCGAATCAAGGTGGTGCTAGAAATGGTGGTGGTTCATCTCAAGGTCGCAACCGACCTCGCCGTGGGCGAGGCCGAGGAGGAAACAGGTAGCTTTCTTAGGGGACAAGCACTTTACAGACATGGTAGTCGCCGCTTTACACGTGCGGAAGCCCGGTATGAGACGTCTGAGTCACAGTCATTGCCGGTAATGATTACCTGGTGGGAGACTGCGTGAGCAATATTGAGATGCTTGCGACTGCTCATTTCATAGGACCATGTCTACCTACACCTCGGTGATCGGGACATCTCTCTGGCCTTGTACAGTAATGGTCGTGTTTGGTTTGCTAGCATTCGATACCCATTAGCCCGAGGATCAAGGTCATAATTGAACCTCCGGCGCTATATCCATATAGGATAGAAGGCGGTATTCATAAACAGCTAGTTTAGAGCAGCTAGGATCGTGAATTATACCACGATGAGCCCCACCACGTTCAGAGGAGAGCTGCTTTGGTCCATATCACAGATTATGTTTGTTGACTGCGCCAAAGTCGACATTGTATTACAGTTCTTATGAATGCACATATTCTATGAGAGATAAAACTTGACATGCCAAGTCTGCCCAGACTCCAAAGCGTACATTCTTTACATTATATAATGACTCTCAATACATTTGTAGAGGCCCGCTCAAGCTCATCGGCCCGGAGTATGATAATATTAGTGGTCTCGACCCCACTAGCGTCGTCCCTGCGCCGGCCGCGGGGAGCGCACCGATAGCGCACATAGAAAATCCGGTGAACCTCTTTTTTCATCGGATAAAGACCAGGATACAGATTTTAATCTTTCACTCCTCTTCAACATCCCTTGCTTCTGTACATAGCTCAGCACAGCTTTGTTTGCGTTCACCAGACTGACTTACCCAGCCTGGAGCGCAGAGGAAGCCTTGCAAGAGAAGAAACGATTTTGCCCGCCGCCCGCCTGCATCAAAGACTAGTAGCACGCATCTCCATTGCTTCGCAGTCGAGAGCATGGCCGGCGTGCAATCGGACATGGATCTGGAGGCCGACAGGAAAGTCCCGCACCAGAGCAGCGCGGACGCTGCTGCTTTGGCTGATGACGACCAAGGCCAGAGCGCCGACGGGCGTCCCGCGCCCGTCGAGTACGACGTCGCCCGCGTCGAGAAGGTATACCGCAAGCTCGACCGCCGGATCATCCCAGGTATGGTTGACATGTACACCTGGTGCAATTGGGAACTGGTGTTGAAACTGATTTTTGAACAGCTTTCTGGGTCTTGTACTTTCTCTGCTCGGCCATCCGCTCCAACATTGGCCTGGCCCAGACGATGAACACGGCTTCCGGCCACAACCTGATGCAGGTCCTGCACTTGAACTCCAAGGATGTCTCCACGGCACTGGCCTTGTTCTACGTGTCTTATGTCATCTTTGATATGCCTTCGAACCTCATCCTGAGCAAGCTGGGCCCGCGGGTGTGGATGGCCCGCATCGTCTTTGCCGTCGGTGTCATAGGTGTCTGCTTCACGGCCGTCAAGGCAGCTTGGAGCGTCAAGTGAGTTGGAGTCAAGATATATGCGTACATGAGGTAAATGGAGAATATGCTGACACGTCTCCAGACTTCTCCGATTCCTCCTGGGTGTGGTCATTGCCGGCATGTGGCCTGGCATGTCCTATTACTTGACCCTCTTCTATCCGCCCTCGCGGACGGGCAAGCGCATCGGGCAGTACTTTACCGCCGCCCAGGTCTCTGCTGCCGTGGTCGGCCTCGTCTCTGCCGGATTCCAGCAGATGGACGGCTTGGGCGGTCTGGTGGGATTCCAATGGATGTTCCTCATCTACGGCCTGCTGGCAATAATCCTCGGATTCATCCTGCTCTGGTGGCTGCCCGACCGCCCGCTGCCTCCCGGAGAGGCCCGCGTGAGCAAGGGCATCTTCAAGTTCCTGCCCAAGACGCCCGAGGCCCTGACCGGCGAAGACGCCATCGTACACTACCAGGACCTCAAGCGCGTCTACCACCCCCGGCCCTGGACGCTCAAGGACCTCGGCTACGTCCTGATCGATTGGAGACTGTGGCCCCTGACCTTGATGTACTTTGGCGTCGTTGGTGTCGGCATCGGCACGCAGCTGTATGGCACCGTCATCATCCAGGGCATCGACCCCAACTTTACTGGAGTTCAGCTGAGCTTGCTGTTTGCACCCATCTGGATCGTAAGTCGATCTTGGTCCCGCCCGTACTAAGTCTAGAAATACTAACAAGGTTTCCAGATGGACCTCATCGCCATCCTCATCGTGACCCCCATCGCCGATCGATTCCACCGGTTCCGCCCCTTCTTCTTTGCCGGCGCGACGCTGATCCAGATCGCCGGCCTGCTCATCGTCACCTTTGCCCCGACGACGAACCAGTGGGCGCGGTACGGCGGGCTGCTGATCGTCGGGTTCGGGCTCGGCCCCACGGTGCCCAACTGCATGGCCTGGACCAACGAGATCTTCCAGCAGCGGCACGGCGAGGTCGGCGTCGCCGCCGCGGCCGCCCTCGTCTCCGGGCTCGGCAACCTCGGCAGCATCACGACCACGTACGCGCTCTACACGGGCTGGCCCGCCGACGCCGCGTCCGGCCCCCACCAGTACCGCCGCAGCAACCTGACCATGATCGGCATCCTGTGCATCAGCATCGTCAGCAGCGTCATCATGTTCGTCGCCCTCAAGGTCGTCGGTAACAAGCCGCACCCGCGGAACAGCAGCAACGGCCCGTCCGCTGCAGCCGCCGACGACGAGTACCAAGACGGCGCCGCGCAGCGGGAGCGCCAGCAACGCGGCTTTGGGCGCGTGCGCTGGGGCAAGAGATCTTAAAAGGATCTCGTCCCCTCGCGCTTTGATCTAAGCGATACGACAACTCGAGCTTCGATGATTCAACCCATTGCCCTAGCACGACATTTTTCTCTTCTTCAGGATGTCTGCCGGTACGGGTAGCTCAACCTATCGGCCGGCCATTCTTACCATGGGCATATCCGCTCACAACTTTTACACCAATATTTTACCCATCGAAAAACCCGGATCTAGCAATACCGGGAGGGGATGAGAGGAGGACACAGACCGACTGTACAAGGCCGGACTGTATTTGTTTTTATTTTTTGCTTTTACTTGCATATGATACCCCATCTAGTGTTTGGATACGCTGTCACTCGAGGTAGAAGAGTTGTTTCTTCCAAGCAGAACTCGCCAGCGAAAGTGCTTCTACGCCATCGCTGGGACGGCGTGTTGCAGCCGAGTCGGGGCCGACGACAATGCTTCCGCGCTATCGTTGGAGTCCCGGCTCGTGGGCTCGCTTTCACACGTTCTTTGAGTTTTAAGAAGATGATTCTATATTGAAGGTGGAAGAGGAAAGAGAGTTTATATCTTAATTGAAGAGCATGGCTTTTGCCGTTCGTTTCTAAATGTTATAAGTAATGGCGTGATCTTGTACTAGCCACCTGTTGTTTACTTGGGACGTCCCTACTGCTTGACCTCAATGCTTTCAACCTTTATCGTATGCGTCACTCTTGTCAACAATTAGAAAATAACTTACCTTTAGGTACCAAACTTCCAGAAACCTGTCCCTGATTTGCTCACTGCTAGGTGGTAGGCTGCTCAGAACAGGCCAAGCAGCTTCTTCGACTTCCAAAGCAAGCCCCATCCACCCAGAAGCGACGAGAGCCCGGTGAAGATAATAATCGGCCCATAACTTGTGCTATAGCCAAAACTCCCTACCGGATGCGAACTGCCGGCATTGAGCAGTGGCACGCCCACGACACCACCGACCACATATCCAATGCCTCTCGCTCCATTGAGGAGCCCGTATACCATGCCCGTGTCGATTGGTTCGTTCCTCCGCGCGGCTTCTGAGGTCATCTCGTTTAGAAGACCTCCCCAGGTAGCGCTGTAGCCACCGGCGGCGAAGCCAAATGTGACGGAGAACAATACTAGCAGTGCCATGCTGCCTGGGGACGTGAGGCCCCAAAATAGCAGAGCCGCCAGGCCGGACATGACACCCGAGATGGCTGTTACTGTAGCGGCTGACAGTGGAAAGCGCCGGTTGTCGCTCAGGTATCCGAAAAAGGAGGATGAAGCAATTCCAGGCACGTTGAAGAGCGTCAACAGAAGCGTTGCCGATGTCTGCGACAATAGCGCCACCTCATGTGCGTATGTGTTGAGATACGTCTGGGGAATGCCGTACCCGCAGCTTTGCAATGTTGTAGCTGCAGCATAAATCCAGAACGTACGGTGACGTAGGAAAGACCACGGGATCCTTCTCCGTGCACGAGACTGGCTGCTCGTTTGCAGAAGCACCGATGGGTGTGTTGGGATCAGTAGGACCGCGAGAACACCTGTCCCTGCCGCGACGGCTGCCCATATCCTCAATGTCGTTCTGAAGCCGAATTGATCCAGCAAAACACGCATCAGGAATGGGCAAGACGAACCCACGATATTCTTACACGAGAGTGTCACGCCGTAGGCCAGCGCACGATTGCCGTCATTGTACCACTCGCCGAGAGACAGCGTCGTCGGGCTGAACATGAGCGCCGTCCCCAACGCGGCTAGCACGCCCTGCGTGGCGACGAGGTGCCAGACGTCGGTGCTGAATGACGAGATCAGGAAGCTCAGGGCCGTTAAGGCCGCTCCGCAAAGGGCAGCTGCGCCTCGCCTGTGCGCCCAGCGTCTCGTGAACAGGGCAAAGAGCAGTGGCATGGCCAGGTACGTGACGCCGTTGAGTGTCGTTCCGATGATACCGGTGACCTCGCGGCTACCGCTCAGAGTCCATTTGGCGAAGAAAAATTCCTGGAAGACTCCGTAGCTCATTGCAAAGCCTAAATGTGTGAGTTTCTCACGAATTCTCTTTTACCATTGATGAACTGGCAACAATGCGTGGTGTTAGGCCTTACCCCACATGGGCAACTGCAGCATCGCAGAGCCGATCAAGACTGATGTTTTCTTCCATTTTGACTCTACACGTCGAACTTGTTGTGCCTGCTCGAGACTGTCGTCGTTGTTATCGGTAGTGTTCATAATGTGAGGTTCTTGGTCTCGGCGAAAGGAACGTGCTTGCAATGAGATATCGTCAATGTCTGACATCTTTGAATACTTTCTCGAGATCGCCAAAATCGGCCTCAATATTGGAACTTTTGGTTGTCCTTTGTGTTCATTACAAGTCTTGTGTTTCCGAGCTTCTCGATAAGTTCCTCGATAGCTGTGACTATCTCCTCACAAGCCGGCCGGAATCGGAGGGCGTATCGGCAACATTTGCCATTTCCGGTAGCGTCCAATCGCGCCGCATAAGCAAAGCAAGAAACCGGCTTCTGCCTTATCATAATTGGTCATGATAGAATTGACGGCCAATAACGACCCGTACGCGTGGGAAAATCTGCAAGTCGACGAATCCGGCTGCTGCTGCTGTGGCCTTTATAAATACGTCAGGATTACTGATCTCGTATGGTCATATGGCGTACCTTTGACGAGGATTGTTACCCGGATACCGAACGGGCAAGCCGAAAGGACAGCATCGAAGGTCAAAGGAAGGGCGAGAGAATAATCCATCCATGTGGCTTTGGTCAGGATGCTGCTTAGTACGCACTTCTCTTCACATCATCTGTATGCATGGGAGACGGTGTAGAATCTGCAGCGGTGAGTTTCGTGGGCAAGAGTTTGCGAGATTCAGCCCTATAAGGCCCAGATGAAAGACGGAAGGATTCTGTAAATCTTTCGGGCCGGGACACGGCCGACGATGCAAAAACTTGTTGCATCTAGATGACATGTGTCGCTGTTGAATATCCGAATCCGATTACCTGTACCAAAGCAGATAGCTAGGGTTCAAATGTTGGTTGATCCGCTCGGCACCGAGGTTCTCTCGTAGAGGCAAGGGAAGTCTCTGCCCAGTCATCGCTCTTTCCGGCACATCATCACGGGTGGACCTTCCACCGAATGACCAGACTTGAACAGGATACTAGACACTGACGTGAGCAATGATAATTTGATGGATCATCGGGGCTGTACGGGGCTTGTTAAAATCACCTTATGCCTCCTTGAGGGAATCTGCAGTGATACGGCGCCAAATAGTAGTCAGATTTGGGTGGTTGATGATGTTTCTCGGATTCACTGATAGGCCGTGACTCGGTGGCAACTTCACTCTGAATGGAAACTGTACTACCTTCTTTAAAATCGCCAGTCTCTTTCTCAAAGATTGACTTTGCTCTCTCAAAATACAATACCACCTTACAACAAGACTCTCTTCAAATCGTAAAAATGAAGACTATTCGACTCGACACCACTTTGGCGGAGTTATATCGCAATCATGGAATCAAGGGCCCGTTCATCGTCACAATGTACTGTGTTTTCGGCCATTTGGACCTACACCCCAGTTTTCCCAGGGAAATCTGCTATCCTGAAGACGAGGAGCCAGTTCCTTTCTCCGACGACAAGAGCGAGCAGGACCGCCTGAAGAGGATCATTCTGGGTCTCAAGCCCCTCCGAAGGGCTTTTGGACTCGGCAACATGGACGTCATATTCTTCGAACCCAATGCGACCGCGGCTGGAATGCAGCGTGCGCTGTCGCAGCTGGAACCCAGCCAGAGACACAGACCGCGCTTCTTGGACCTGGACAAGGGAAATCTTTCCCAGCAGTTGTTGGATGTATCAAAGGACAAGAAGCTTCTCTTTTGGCGGCCGCAGGGCTGGATGAAGGACCACACCTGCCTCATCGACCCTCAGGAGGGATACGATATCAACTCCAAAAAGTTCCTCGTTACTTCTGGTATTAAGACGCCGGGATCGATCATTGCTGATCTGCAGGACATGGACCTGGATGATCCGAATATTATTTTACACAAGCGGGCTCTGCCTTTTGTACTCAAGCTGTGCCGCGCTGGCTGCGGATTTGGAACATTCATCGCAACGGACGAACCGCATCGCGCCACAATGATCAACGCCATGAAGACTTACAAGAGCAGGGGCGTCACTGAGGTTCTTGTTTCGGATTATATCGACCTGTTGCAAGACCTCGCGGTCCACTTTCTTATAGGTGCTGCCGATAGCGAGAGAAATCACAATGACCCCTTGATCCTTGGCGTCACGGTGCAAAGCTGACCCCTAACGGCAAATGGGTGGGTGGACACATTGACTACAGCGCACAAGGCGGACTACATGATCTGGTACGAGAGACTGTTCGCGACACTGCGCGCCGTATGCCCAGATCGTACGTGGGCTGGGCTGGGATCGATATCGTGGTTGATAGGCAGGGCCAGCAATGGGTCGTGGATCTGAACGCAAGATTCACCGGCTCCATGCCAATCTGCTTCATGTCGAACCACTTCTGGAAGAGACGCGGCCTTCCGCTGGCGCAGTTTGGAGCTTTCGGATACTCTGGAAAGGTTGATGCCATTTACGAGCGCCTCAGACCACTTCTCGATTTTGGTCAGGTCATAGTCACTGCAACGGCTGAGATCTACGAAGGTGACAATATGGCCGATATAGTCTGGGGTGGGAGAGATGCGGCTGATTTGCAAAGAGTTGAGGAGTGGATCAAAGAGAAATTGGTCGAGGTATGATGGATACCTATTTAGGTAGATGATAATTTGCACATTAAGAATAACAGAATTCATCAATTAGTGATCAAAATATTTTGTATCTGCACATATTGAGCTACCTAGTGCCGCGCCTTGCAAGGTATCGAAGGTGATATTACTAAAAACGAAGCCGATGGTAGACAGAAAATAACGATATGGTCGTGCACAAAAGAAAAAAAGAAAAAAAAAGTCAAAAGTTTTCAATCGATGATCGAATATTCTTACTCTTGACGATACTGAGTTATCTTATGCCCGAATTTGCAAGGCATGATGGGTGAAATTACTAAGGACAAAGCTACCTAGCGACCATACTTATTGCTTGATCCAGTCAGAGAGCCCAGCGGCCTTTCTCATTCTAGCTCTCTTATTCCATGATCTCTCGACAATGATCTCTTCATCGAATACCGAGATAATAGTAGGATGCGAACAAACAGCACTCGCCCACTTGTGAAAGTTGGGAGCCTGCTCGGCAATTAGCTTGACCAAGCTTGTCGGGTACACTCCATGTCTCGAGAGCGCCATGGCTCGAATCAAGAATGGTCCGGTAATAACCTAATTTAATTATTGTCAGCTGGATTTGAACTCGGAAAAAGTCACAGCTTCTGTGGTAAATTACCTCTGCCAAAGTAAGTCTCTCGCTGCCGCCAAAGAAGGGCGCGGCATCCGCCAGCAGCGGCTCGACCTCGCGGACGAGGCCGTCGACCGCGTCCCGCACAATCTTCTCCGTGTCGGCCTCGCTCTCCGCCTCAAACAGCCGGAACAGAACCGTGTGGAACTTTGTCCAGTAGGCATCCGTGAAAAAGGAGATGCGGGCGCGGGCCAGGGCGCCCTCGAGCGTCGACGCCGGCGGGCAGAGGTGCGACGGGTACGCGTCGCACAGGAACTGGCACACGACTGCCGACTCGACGATGACGTGGTCGTCGACGATCAGCACGGGCACCAGGCCCCGCGGGTTGATCTCGGCCAGGAACGAGGCCGGGCGCGGGCCGTCGACGTTGATGGTGCGCTCCTCGAACGGCAGACCCAGCTCCAGGAGGGCAACTTTGGCTCGGTTGGACCCTTGATTCTATATGTCAGCGCGATATTTCTCATTATAGTGGCGAAGGATTAGGAGTACATACAAGTACAAGTGTCGTTGTTGTACAGTATCAGCTTGGTTTCGGAGGACGCCATTTTTAATTGATTTTTGATGTATTGTTTAAACTATCGTGAGTTGACTGGGTAAGAGTTTGAAGGAACGATTTGGTGTTTTCGAATGTTTTTCACCGAGATCTCTCATTTGCCAACCTGTTATATATATTTTTGTGGCAGGGGAGTGAGTAAGAGATCCCTAGAAAGGGACATCTTAGTCAGTCTTACCGACCCGATCAAATCATCATCAGATTTGAGCATCTTGCATTCACTTCAGTAATGCCCGACCGCTTCTTTGGTGGTGACGTGACGATTCCGTGCCCGGTTGTCCTGCGAATAGGCGGACACTCAGGGCTTTGTGCCGCAGGCCCGCGTTGCTCAGCTGATGCGGTCGTAAGCCGTACTTGTGTGGTTACATTTACCAGCTTGTCAAGCATAACAGGTAAGCAAATCACTAATTTTGCGAGAGCCGCATGGCCTCGCTTGGTTCAACGAGTGATTCATAATCTTCGATGTCGGCCCGGACACGTCTTTGGTCAAATTGTGAGTGAATGCGTTTGGCTCACATCGTCTACTGTTAGGATTTCAGCTACCCGTGGCTATCGCTCATGAAATCGTCTCTCATTGTGAATGTGGGATAGTAAAATATTCATTACTGTCTCTCTAGAATTTTATACTAATTTCAACAGTCAAGATTCTCTAATCACTGAACCTCAACAGCCAACCGACCCCAGCAACAGCATCATCGTTCCTCTTCTTCGAGGCTTCGAGTTCTGGGAAATTGGACCACCACACATGCGGATACCCAGGGTACATGTCAGCCTTGGTCTCGATTTCACACTCCTCCCTGAGCACCCGCTCGTAGATCAAGCTGTCGTCGCGCCCAATGTCCAGCCCACAGATCTGAAAGTACGCAGGCGGCAAGCCCACGTGCCCGTGCCTGACGCCCGGGTCCTCGGGGTCATCAGGGTTCTGGTCCAGGGGATGCCGCTGATCGAAGACGGCCCAGAGCGGCGACCGGTGGTCCGGTCGGAAGGCGGCCTGGAACGTGTTGCTCAGGTCGAGGTCGTAGACGGGCGCGTCCCGGTTCTGCTCCCGCGCCAGGTAGGAAGGCCGGTATCGCCGCGGGACGTGCTGCGGGCTGATGTACGTGCCGGCGACCAGCATCTGGCCCGTCAGCGGCGGCGCGAGCTTCTCGTCCCGGGCCAAGTGCGCGACCGAGGCGGCGAGGTTGGCGCCCGCGCTGGTCCCGGCCACGATGAACCCGCACGACGGGTCGCACTGGCTGGGGAGGAGAGTCGATGCCGAATTCTGCGTTTCTGATGCTAGATGGCGGACTGTCGCCCATGCGTCCTGGATCGATGCCGGGAACGGGTGGTCCGGGGCGAGGCGGTACGCCGGCAGCACCACGACGGCATTGTGCTCGTTTGCCAGGCGGCGCGCCACATTTACTTGCGACTCGGGATTTCCGACGCAGTGACCACCGCCGTGAAAGCTCACGATCAGCGGACACCGAGCGTCCGAGGCAAGATCGGAGCGGTAGCAGACCAACAGCCGTAGGCGATGTCCTTCTTTCAGGGTGATGTAGCGCTCATGCTCTGCGATATTGGCCGGGCGGCTGGCTGCCAGTCTTTTCTGTGTCCATGGCAGCGACAGCTCATTGATGTCTTTGAGGTCGCCGAGCTCGTAGAATGAGCCTGGAGGGAGCGGCTTTGCTTCAATCACTTTTTTGAATTCGGGATCGATGACGCCCGTGGCCAGGATCTCCTCTTTCGTCTTTGGCAGCCTAGACATGACTGATTTCTCGCGATGCACTCCTTCAAAAGTTGGAGCTGGTTCTGACAGCACAGCAAATAGATTTGGGGCAGTTCTGACGTGCTGTAGTCAGGATCCTGATGCCTGTAGTGCCTCTTTCTATTAGGTAGAGTCAGCGTGCATGTCGGCTGACCCGACCCTCGCCTGCCAGCTGCATAAGTAAGAACTTATCGCCTGAAATGATTGCGGAGTCGCTCCATTTGTGTCTTACCAACTTGGGCCTATACTCCACCGATCTGGGGTGTGAGTATTACCCGAGGAAATGTCGTTTGTGAAGCGGAAATCAGCAAACATCAGCAATGCTTGAATACATATGATAGAACAGACCATGGTTAAAAGATCAATTCGGGCGCAACCGCTGCAGACGGCTCCATAGCAACCACGAGGCATTTGCTTACTACCCTTGCTCATCGGCAACGGAAATCCAAATTATTGTCATTAGTATAGCCTTTGAAATGCATCATATAGTTATTAAATACTGTGCAGAAAATTCGACCAAGTCATATGTACGTCCTGTATTGTGCATAAATATATATAGCAGTCCAAGCAACTGTTTTGTGTGCGCTGCACAGTCGAAGATAGCACAGGCCGGCTTTTTGTTCTTGACAATATCATTCACTAATGGTTACGTTCGAAACAAAAGCAGGTGCAATTGATAAATAAATACATTACCACTCCAAATACTAACATCGGACGAATAATATAGTCGTTTTAGCGCTTGTATATTTTGGAGCATATATAAAGCCAAGCCATCATATATTCACGTCGCCGACCAGACTTTTTTGCTAGTTACTTTCCTATACTAGTCTACACCATGGGTTCAGAGACATTCATAGTGAGGGCTTCTCAAAAACCATTAATTTTGCTGGAGTAATTCGCTGTCGTGGCAACGGCGCAATCGTTTCGGAGTGTTTCTACTACGAAAGCAAAAGTCTCGAGAAAGCTGTTTGAACAATAAAACTCGCATCCGCTGCCTGCCTTGAAGTCGATGGGCCCTCTTTCGCCCGCATCTCCTTCAAAGGTTAGATACAGGCCCTTTCTGGAAACATTCGGCCACGTAGAGAAAGATCGTGTTTCGTCGCCAACTTGTCTGAGACAGAAGATTTCGAGTTCTTTGCATAGTACTCTCTTTGATTGGCTTTGCCTGGGATCGAATCTTCAAACATGCCATTAGATGTCTTGGAATCGACTCGACACAGTAGGCAGGCTCCCAGTCCTTCAGGTGGTAAATAGCTTTGATAGCTCTATCATCTATAAGATGGACTGGTCTCAGGCTTCCTAGTCTATGATGCCACGGTGAATAGTTCTTACTTGCATTTCGAACACTTGAGTGAGCGCAACAGGTTCGACTCTTTTCATGATCTCTTGTTCAGTAACAATACAAGTTTCATTTGTACCGGAACAAGCACCATAACTTCTATATTGATCATACTTTGATCGACTCACATTCCGAAATCCTTGTTGTGCCTACGAGCTTGGCAAAGGAAATATCATCGGCGAGCTCTTCAACCCAATCAAGAATATTCTTCGGAAATTGGAAGACCTTGCCTACCGCCTCCTCAACTCCCAACGTGAAAAGTTGAACCACGGGTTGTTTATGAGTACGCATCCACAGAAATCATCGCTTCGGATTTCAACTAATAACCAAACCAAAAGCAGTTGCAGAAGCTAGCTCTGCGACTGCGGGCTCGAGGCCTGGAGATACACTTGCCAGCGCCACTGCTTGCACGCCTCTCTGTCCCCTCACAACTCAGCGAACCAGAACACCAGAGCAGAATGGAAGAAAACAAGGGGGCTGCTCCGGACGGTTTGGAGTTCTTCGACTTTAGCAGTTTCACCAAGGATGAATACTGGCAGCAGCTCCAGAATGGAATGACCTCTCCGAGCGATGCAAATTTGGGCCAGTCAGGCTACAGCCCCCAAGGAGAGCCTCATGCGCCCGTTGAAGACTACAACTTCGGTCAGAGTGTGACACCAACAGGCTACGAGGCAGCACCAGGCAGTTTGCTGGAACCTCTAGGATACGGCCTTGACAATAATACAAGCATGGCACAGGGGACTTTCGACAGTGGTCATGGTGCATTATCTTCCTTAACAGCTGGATATTCACCACCAGCAGGGATGAGCATGTATCCATCACCTCCACAGATCATACATGATGGACTTGCGCCAGAACCAATAACATATGGAGCTGCCCAGGATAGTCGAGTCAACCGGGGAATGTCTCATCCGCATCCGACCCTCCTTGAGCCGTCGAGCCCCGCAGCTCTGCACAATATACTGCTGCCTTCCGCGTACCCAAGCACGTACTCAAGCATAGGGAACAGTCAGTACCGTGAGTACTCCCATCATCCATGAGTCACCCACCTGCCTTTCCTGCCTAACCACAGGCTGTCCTACTACAAGTTCCTGCTACGCCACTTGGTCACCACGCGGCCTTAGTGGCTGTATAGAAGTTGGAACAAATCAGACGGCCATGTGCCAGGTCAGGAATAATCAAAAACGCTAATATAAAAAGCAGTGCCGCTCCCTGTCACTGCCAGCTCTAGCTCGGCAAAACCGCAACAACAACCACAGCAACAGAAACAAGAGAAGAAACAGGCGCTTTGGGCATACGCTTTTGACGTGCTGCCTGCTGATCTCCGTAAGTAACCGCATTCTTTTTCGAATCCGGGCTCCATTTCTTTTTTCTTCCGTTCCGGATATCCGAGGATCGAATCGTCACAAGTCACAACCGAGGAGTCATACGAATCCTTAACGCCGAAAAAAGTATTGGAGAAAGAGGCAGTTCAGTCTTCCAATATCTGGCTGCCTGCAGGGATCCATCGAGTCTACATACGGTTCATTGCCTACTGTAGGTACCCGAAGTGATACCAAGCACCGACGCCACAATCATCAGTCATCAGGCGCTGGGTGGATCTAAATTTGGAGGGAGCTTGCCAAGAAAAGTGACTCAGCCTTCAGATCTGATCCACTCGACGGCCGTCGCCCCTGTCGTTATTGGTCGCCCTATCAGATGCAGCTGGAGATATCAGCTTGTCACCTGTGGCTCAGCCGGCCGGAAACTTGGCCCGTGGTTCTGCCGCCTGTTTTTTCCCTCCCTCTCTTCCGCCGCGCTCTCCACTTTCTCGCCTCAGCCTGCCGCCCGCCGAGGTCCATCCCCCAATCCTTGGGACTGTTCATTCTGTCCGGTGTTTTTGTCGCCTGAGATTTCAGGCCGCTCAGTTAACTAATTGCTTGTGTTACTGCGATACTATAGAAGATCCCGCCGTGGTTGAGCATACCCTCGCCGTCGACAAGAGACTCCAGCTGAAGCGTCTGGCCGATTTCAGATTCCGCCTGATTGCCTCTCCTGCCTTTGGCAACCGGATCGCTCGCCGCTTCATCTTGCCCAAGCGCTTGCGACAGGACGACCGCACCCGCCTGCTGTTCATGCAGGTCTTCAACGGGAACCGTCAATATAATTCCAAGCTTCCGGGTTATGAGTTCAAGATGGTTCAGGTCTTTGAGTCGCGGCAGTTCCACAGTTCTGGTGAGGACTACCAGGCCATGGTCGGCCTAGCAGAGGGCGACGGAGTCGATGGCCTCGATCGCTTCGACGACCATGATATCGCCGACCTGACTGCTTTCCCTTCGCCTCCCCAGACTGCTCAGGATATCGATCTGGAACATCTCCCTGTCATCGCCGCTACTACCGCCACCACCCCCGGACCTCTTCCTACCCCCAAGGACGACACTGATCCTCATCCCATCACTCAGCGCAGCAGACCCATCCCTAAGCCTGACCGCGTTGCACGCAAGAATGCTCAGGGAAAGTATGAGTGCGACTACCCTGACTGCACCGAGGTTCAGAAGTCGTTTCACCGAAAGTGCGAGTACAAGTAAGTCTCCCCAATGACTCATCCTTCTTTGAACAAAGTAACTAATTACATACTCCAGCAAGCACATGGACAAGCATGAGCGCCCGTACAAGTGCCTAGCCGAGGGCTGTGAGAAGCTTTCGGGTTTCACTTACAGCGGCGGCCTGCTCCGCCACGAGCGCGAGGTCCATGCCAAGCACGGCGGT
Source organism: Pestalotiopsis sp. NC0098 (assembly GCA_022432395.1). NCBI lineage: Eukaryota > Fungi > Ascomycota > Sordariomycetes > Amphisphaeriales > Sporocadaceae > Pestalotiopsis > Pestalotiopsis sp. NC0098. Next base: position 4,374,467 of record JAJKLJ010000003.1, on the reverse strand, counting down.
CCCCGCAACCCTCTCAACTGTCCTCATGGAAACTGCAAGAGACACGCCGGCAAGGGCTTCTCGCGCCTGGAGAATCTCAACGAGCATCTCCGCCGGGTCCACACCAACTCGAACCCGCTGGCCTCGAGCCCCGAGGCCGCCGAGGATGGCGATAGCGTCGCTGCTTCCGAGACTGGTCAGTCCATCTCGGCTGCCATGCAGTTTCAGTCCGTGTCGCACGCTCTCCCCTCCCCTCAGGTGGCCTCTGTCCTGCCCCAGAAGCGCGCCCTCGAGGACAGTGAGAATGACGGCCCCGCCGAGGTCAAGCGCCTGCGCAAGACCGAGGAGACTCTCACCCGCATCAACGCCGAGCTCAGTCACCAGCTCTCTTCTTACAAGCAGCAGGCCGAGCTCGCCGCCGCCACACAGGAGAGCCAGCGCACCGAGATCGAGGCCCAGAAGCGCCAGATCATGGCCATGATGGGCGAGATGACGGCCATGCGCGCGCAGATGACCCAGGTCGGCGCCCACGTCGAGGAGCCCAGCACCTTGACGTCCCTCACGCACGGCTCCTTCCCCTAGTATTGAGCGCACCTTTCAACGCCCGTCTGGCTTGCGGTTTTCTTTGAGTTTTTGATTTTCTTTTCTCCCACGTTTTCAAGTCGTTGACGAAGATACCCCACTCGCGAAGCATTTTCGATTTTCCCATCCGGTTCACACGATACACACTGCATAGAGAGGCGTTTTTACGGTTTTTCAGTTTTGGAAGGATGGTCATGGAGCTTGGCATTGGTAGAATGAAGAAGCAGGGATGATCTCAGCATTGTCGCGCTCAAATGAGTTGCGAATTTGACGCGCTTGACGACTCATACATTGTCATTCCGACGGAGTTTCAGAACAGCATTGGAACGGCTTTGGTCTTTTGGCTATGTGCAATCTTCGATTGCCAGCATAGTTGCAGATCAGTGTCCCAGCTGATCTCGGAAACTCTCGTTTGGAATGGCATTTGTACAGTCTTCTTTTTGGTATGACAATTGTCACGACGCATGGCAGATTTGTATTTCATGGTTTTTGTTTCCGGCGAATAGAACGTCAACGCCAATAATTCAGGGGTTCAGGGGCATTGTATAATAACGTGGCATGGATACTCCAGACCAGTATGATGGCTGGAGTTTATAGAGTTGTACTTCTCAATAATGATGATCCCTTGATACGATCACAATCGGATCAATTTGATTTTCGTGCTTTACCAAAGTTTAAGTTGCTAAACGATAATGCCCCAGTGATGTGCTTCGTGAACAGTTTTGTATATTATAAAACATATGAGACTAGTATGTGTGCTTGTCAATGTAGCATGCGATCTTCTTCGGATTAAGGCATTCTTCTTCCCCCTTTCTCTTTATCCAAAGGTGTTAAAGTGACCGCCCAGTAAAGTCAAACTTCCTCAACTTCATAAAGGCTTCCCAGATAAAAACACAAAAAAACTAATGAGGCTCGTGGGCCGTGACGGGTATCATCTCCTAAACCGCAATAATGACAAACTCCTCCCCCTTCCACATTGTATGTGTGTATCTTCTGAACGAGTGATAAACGAAAAGCGCCGTTCCCAATGCTAGTGGTGTTTGATGATGCCAGAAAGGAAAAAGCAATAGAACGCCGTCTTTGTATGCATGTGTAATACATGATTATATGCCCAGCTGCAATTATTCAGCTAATCCTTCGAGGAGAGCGTCGTGATCGACTTGGTCAGGCTTGACCCTTCCAGTGTCGCGTTTTTGATGAGCTGCCATGTATTCATGGAACCCAGGGATGGCACCAGCTTGGTTGATGCCAGGCGATCTGCCAAAGTCCTTGAAGGATTGCTTTTCTTTGGGCTTAGTGAGTGTGCCGCCTTCGGAGGCGCCACCTTTCCACGGGCGCCAGCCCGCCCACGAGCTTATTTTGGAGTTACCCTGCGCGGGGCCGGGGCCAGATACCGACCGCAGGCTGTCCACGACGGAGGGCGCATATCGTTTCCGCAGAACGAGACTGCCTGCCTGGGAAACGTCTCGGGAAAGCATTGGACTGGCCGTGACAGTGCTGCTCGCCGTAATAGAGGTCGCATTGCTGATATGGCGAAGGGTCATCTGACCAGGCCGCGACTTGAGGGTGTGGATATCAAGCCCTCCTGTCAGCGACATGATAGACTCGTGCGACACTGCTCTACGGTGACCACGTCGTGGTGCCCGCTCGTCTTCCGTCTCTCCGCTGATGTAAATTTCGACCTCGTCTGGCGAAGCAACCGGATCCCGCGAGGAAGATTCGTCATCGGCGCCAGACTCGTCCGTGCCGGTTCCCAAATCCGGCACCTCTTCCATGCCATCGCCCTCCTCGACAATGGTGTGTGTGTGGTTGGGCGCGTCTAGAGAGAAGGCGGTAGGAAGCTGAAAGCTTCGCGCCGACAAGTTGGATGGTAGCTTCCTGTGTCCGCGCCACGCCGGAGACATCGGGTCGACACCAACACTAGTGGCAGGCGAGCCTGGCCAAGAGTCAATGGACGCGGGGTCAAACAGTGAATTTCGCGCATTGGATCGCGGCGAGCTGGGTGCTGAAGATGGCGCAAAGTCAGACTGCTGTTCCGACATGATGGAAAGGCGGCTTGACATCAACGAGTTTATCGAATCCCGAGGCCCTCTTCGCCACGTCGAGGTGGGCGGCGTTGCTGGAGGTATAAAGCCACCAGGCGTGAGAACCTGGCGCTTCTTCTTGGGTTTCTTAGACTCGACCTTTGGTGAGACATGATAGTGGTGGTGTATATGAAGCTCCTGGGACACGGCAGGTGGAGGTCTTTCGGGTGACTTCTTGGTTTCCAGCTCGGCTCTTAACGATGGCGCAGAATTGATATCGAGGTCGTCTGCCGGCTGGTGGTACATGAGCTCTTCCCGCAGCGCTTGTATCTCGTCGTTCGAGTTCATGAGCATCTCCCTCAGCTCCACAATGTTTTGCTGTAAGGTAGTGTTGTCCACCAGGAGGTCGCGAACGAAGTGCGACACGACATTGCTTCCGTTGCCGCCGGTCATTGTCTTCGCCGCGGCTGCACCCTTCAAGCGGCTGGCCGCTGTATTCAGTTCTTTTTCCAGCTCGCGCTGTTTTTCCATGCGGCCCATCACTTCGGCATGGCGCTCGCGTTCCTCCTTGCTCTCCTGCTCCATCTTCTCGAGCTGCACCTGAAGGTCGATAATTCCCCTCTCTGCTCGCTGCCATCTCGCCATGGATGAGCGAGCTTCATCTTGTTTCGATGATAGTGTTGTTTGTAGTTGTTCCTGTTCCTGTTCGAGGAATGCGATTTGCCGTTCTAACGATTCGGCTCGTGCTGTTTCGGTCTCCAATCGGCGTATGATTTGTTGCGAAGAGAGCAGCGACGCCTCGAGGGATCTGATGTGCAACTCGGAATCGGACACCGTCGTATTGAGACTTTCCAACTGGTCCAGCAATGTTCGATTTTCCTCAATCGTCCGGGCGTTCTTAGCCTCGAGATCCTTGTTATTCATCTCCAGTTGCTCGATCCTACTCGTGAGCTCCAGGCGATCCCGTTCAGCGTCGGCCATGTACGATTCGTGACGTGCTAGCAGCGCCTGTAAACCAAAGATTAGACATTGGACTTGAGCCATGATGCAAATATTGGTAAGATCTTTGATATGTTCCAACTATCCAGGAATGCGCTGGCAAGCAAGAAAGGGTACATTGGTGGGTATGTCAAATGGGCAGGCCGGAGGCACATTCCATAGAAGGCGTATATAACATCAAGGACTAGTGCCATACACAGACGACCATGCTAGGGAAAGGGATACCAAGCAGGAGTCAGGAGTCATGAACACGGACTAGGAAAGCAAGTTACAGATAGGAAGGACAGCGCGACTGCTGGCCTTGTATGCCGTTCGTCACTCCCATTGCATCGTGGGGGCAAGGACAACTGAAATAAAAACAAATACACCCCCATCAACTGCCTCCCAAAAGGTGAGACAATCACACCTTTTTCGGCGGTTGCGCCTCGAGCGAAATAGCAGAACAGAACATAGACAGCGGCAGAGTATAAACGTACCTTTCCTATGCGGGCTGCATTATGCACGTCCTTCTCAACGCTATCCAGGATGGTGTTGCTGTGTCTCAAAAACACGCATTCGGCCGAGCCGCAACAGCATTTCAAAGGCGGGATGTCATCGCGGACAGGGACAAGCGCTGGGGCGAGCAGGTCTGGCTCAGCGTCTGCAGCCGTTTCCGCGGCTACCTCGAGCGCAGCTGAAGAATATGGTTCGGCCATCGTGGGGTAGCGAAGCTGCTGGGCTGCGGCGGCGCACATATACTCTGACAGACTCTCGGGGTGGCTTCGCGGACTCGTGGGACCATGACCGTTGACAAGCAGCCGAGCACGCTTACATGCGCATGGTAAGGCAAGGCAGGGCAAGGTTTCTCGGGCAGCAACGTTTCTCGGTTCGATAGTTGGAGAACAAAGGACGATATTTCGAATTGCGACGTCGACGGTTGCAATTTAGATAGAGGTGAGAGAGGTATTCGCGCCTACGATCCAGAGAGCTTGAAGAAGCGAGGCCGATAAAGTTTTCCTCGCGTATTTAATGACGCTTGCTACCGTTGCGGCCTCACAGTTCGACGTTCGTTGGTGTTGAACTAATAAATTATGATAGTTACAGTCGACGGGTGGAGTTCGAATGTCTGGTCCGTGAGTGACTCCTCGACCGCCCCCGGGGGATTCTCCAGCAGAGAGGTGGGGTCTTCACCAGGGACAGATTGTGGGCGGATTGCCGACCATGGTTGCCTCTCGTCGATGTGGATATTGTTGTTGTTGTTTTGGTCTCGCCCGCGAGTAGGTAGGCAGAGTGGGCATCACTCACTCCCCTCTGGCCAGCAACGGAAGGCGCAGCTTGGCTTGGCTGTCACTCCGAGTGTCGGTGTGTCAGTGCCCAAAGTCAGATGTCGTAGGTGTCGCCAGTGTGCACGACAAAGATCGGCAGTTAGAGGCAGCAAAGAGAAGAGGTCTGGGTGTGACTGAGATTTGTTTCGCAACGAGAAAGAGACTGGCAATGACCTAAAGGTAATGGGAATCAATAAGTGGACATCAATGGCAGGTAGGTAATAATAACAAGGCAGCGCCAGGCAGGTGCTACGAATATATCTGTAGAACCTAACAGGAAAAACTAAGCAAAGGCGATGCGACGCGACCGACGGATACGGATAGCTTTGTTTCTGCGGAGAGACGATAGATAGATAGGTCAGCTGTATGATATCTGATATATCTGCCAGTAGTATCTGTTCACCCCAAGACCTGGTCATCGTGTTCCCATTCTGCCATTCTACCAGCTTTTTCATGCGATCTGACAGGGCGAAAGGCCCGCGCGCGAACACCTTTCCCAGGTTGCACCAGGTTCGTCGCATATCGCCAATATGGACCAGGTTCTTGGGCACTCGTGGGCCATGTCCACATGCCTTATGACGACAAACTCTAGTTTGGTCGTTTACTTTCAGTCACTGGTCTTGCGCTGGGCCGCTGACACGGTTCAACAGGGGCCCAAGGAGAAAGCATCACAGCCTATCGTGACCCTACACCCGCCACCAACGTCCCAACGGCTGTTCTAGGTAATCCAGCCATGTCTTTTTGCTTCCCCTCTCTTCATGGTCGCTGGCTCTGAGTGTGTGCAGAGGGAGAAGTCGAGTACCTACAGATTGTGCCTTGATTGCTTCTTTCGCCTGCCAAATTACACATGTATGCCTCCTCAAGCCTCCCACCGAGTCAGCCCGCATGTTCATTCAGGTACCCGTTCACTAGCAGCAGCAAACTGGGGTCACCCACGCGCTCGGAGATCTAATTTCGGGGGGCCGAGATTGACGCAGGGCACAGCTTCTTCCTCTTATCATCCTTGGAGCAGAGCAAGCGAGCAAACCATATGGGATAGAAAGGTCTCATGATTCTGATCAGACAGAACAATCTGCTTGCCCTGTTTATTGCAGCATGATGATAATTATTTATACTTTGCTGGCTCTATCACTGATCGACGTATGTTGCTGGCGCTGCTTGGTTTTTCCACGCCTAGAATTCTGTGCCTCAATCGCTGGAGGGACTCCCAAATCTCCCCAATCCTGCAGGTGCACCCGCCGTCATTTCCGCTGTTGCAGAATCTTGAACAGCGGCATCCTTATTAGTGTGGACGAAGAAAACATAATAAAAGCAAGCAATTCACGTAAGCACGACAGCGAAAATTTTCAAGCTGGCTGCCCCCAGTGGTAGGCTGTAATCTCTTGCCCAGAATATCGATTTGAAGTGAGCTCTCATCTCAGCTCCAGTGCGCACAATATGATTCTTGCCTTGCGTATACTTTACGTAGCCAACACCTTGTACATCGAATGGTGAGTGTATGTACGAAGTATATACCTCACATAGAGCGGTTCTGCTGCTGGAATGTATGACCTTTGCCATGACCAATGCAGTTGGTTTTGAATAACCGCTGATACACCGCTATAACAATCTGACCTGGGCGAGCATCTGTAGATCGCCCAGGGTGATCGTTAATTGTGGTCGAGGAGCCACTGAAGCGCGCAGATCCACCAAACTATTTGTTACCTCACGGCCCTCTGAGGCTCAACCTGGTGAGCCCTGGGCCTCGGAAGGGTGGAACTGCCCACTCAAGAAACAGAATGAGAAATCATTGCAAACACGTCGGCATTGCTTCGGTTCTTGGCCTGGAGAGCGGATTGTTCTTGTTGCAATCCACCGTATCATTGTCAGTCATGTGTATCGTACTCAGGTCATAGCCACTGGATATCCATCATTTGAATGTTTTGTGTTGCTTGTTGAGACTTTGAATGTGTTTATTCGGACAGATACCGAACAATGCGCGGGGCTCGGCAGCAATAAGGTACCAGCGGGGCTTTACCCATTCAATTGCTATTGATGGGCCCAACAAGCCCACTTGCGGGGCCATAGACTGAGCTTTTGCTGGCGCATTGGCTTGTTTCCAATATAGATGTCAAAAAGCCCCCAAAATTACAACAAATCAAGTGGTCAGCCGTCAACGGCAGGCACTACTGAAACACATCTCCCACCAAAGTCGCTTTAGCTCACTTGGGAGAGCGCCAGACTGAAGCCCAAACTTCAGGACCTTGTTATCTGGAGGCACTGTGTTCGATCCACAGAAGCGACATTTCTTTTTGCGTTTTTTTGCACTTCGATTGTTGTGGCTTATTAGTGAGTGTTGTTGCACTCGCAATTTTTTGGGATCTGTTTTTGATCTTGCTTTCTTCTTTTTGTCTGTAACAATTTTTTGGCCCTATTTATTTATCAAATTTGGATCATTGAGCATTGGTTGGTTGGTTTTACTGTTGTCGTCTAAGCACGATTCATCATGAGTTCTATATAATAGACCATGATAGACAGCCGACGGCGATTTTCGTCAAGCAGTGAGCCATCTGTATCTCAGATACTGTTGGTATTGCTCGTTTTTTCTTAAAAGGAAGCCCACCACTATGTATACGCCGAGATCATGACTTGCACCAAAAAGTACAGAGCAGATCATATAGCCATCCCGATCGGCACTTGGAAACAATACCGATCGCAACTCCTCGCAGTAAAGACCCCAAAATACCATTTTCCCCTCTCGCAGTGCTGCAATCAATCTCCAATCATGCAGATCTGATCCACTTGATAAGTGAAGCACCCAACCGTCGTCAGTTCGAGTCAAGAACTCTCCGTTCCCTGGTCCCAACACAGACTCGGGTGCAACTCTGAGGGTCGCCCGATCATGATATGCAAGATAAGGAATCAAAGATGTCGGACCACGGGTGCATCTCACCACGCTCGTACAATGGGTAGCATGTCTATAGAGCCGTAGGATAAATAGCAGATACTCACTCGAAAGGTCGAGACCGTGAATATATACTCTTCCTCTCATCCCATCCGGTGTATAATCACTTGACACCGACGGAACCGCCGACATGGACGCCGACGAGAAAAAGATGCCTCCGGGCACGACGGCAGAGAAAGCCGACGTCGAGACGGGGGCCATATCAGAGGTCCTACACGATCCCAACAGCAACGCCGACGCCGACCCGTCCCAGACCACCACTACCCTCGTCCTCGACCGGCAGCTCGAGAAGCAGGTGGTCCGGAAGCTGGACCGGCACCTGGCGCCGCTCTTCGCGGCGCTGTACTTCGTCGCCTACCTGGACCGGAGCAACATCGGCAACGCGTCCGTGGCCGGTCTCAACGACGACCTCGGCCTGTCGGGCGCGCAGTACAGCACCGCCGTCAGCGTCTTCTTCGGCACCTACGTGCCACTGGAGCTGCCGGCCGTGCTGCTCGCGCAGCGCGTGGGGCCGCATCGCGCCATCGCGGGCATGTGTCTAGGGTGGTCGGCCGTGACCGTCGGGACCGGGTTCGTGAGGAACTTTGGCGACCTCGTCGCCGCGCGCGTCCTGCTGGGCCTGTGCGAGGCCGGGTTTTTTCCCTGCTTGATCTTGTACATCTCCATGGTGTGGAAGAAGGAGGAGCAGGGCCTCCGCCAGGCCTACCTCTTTTCGTCGGTGGCGTTGGCCGGCATGTTTGGTGGGCTCATTGCCACGGGCATCACGTATATCGGGCCCGTTCACGGCCTCGAGTCCTGGAGGTGGGTACCAGCAGTTCCGATTTTGACTCGAGAGGCGCACTGACATGAGCACATAGCTGGCTCTATATCATCGAAGGATGCCTGTCTGTCGCCGCGGCGTTCTGGGTCTTCTTCGGCCTGCCCGCGCAGCCGGCGGAAGCCAAATTCCTGACGGCCGAGGACAAGAATGTCATGGCCGTCCGCGAGGCCCAGCGCGTCGAGTACCTGGGCAATCTCCATTTCGAATGGTCTGAAGTCGGAAAGGCAATGCTTGATCCCAAGGTCTGGCTTACGTACGTGATGCGCGGAAAGAAACTTCCCTTTTCTTGAAGTATGCCTCTGATGAGATATGATTACAGCGCCTTCATCCAATTCTTCCAGGACATCATACTCTACGGTTTCAGCACATTTCTGCCTTCTATATTGCGCCTCGATCTTGGGTATAGCTCGATTCAGGCACAATATCTTAGTGTGCCGGTTTATGCGCTGGGTGGTATAAGTTTCTTGGTGAGTACTCCGGTCTTCAAGATGGACGCAGACGGTGATACCATGTCCCCTCAACATCGAGTATGAAGATTGACAGACGGTGCTACAGACGGCTGCTGTTTTGAGTGACAAATTGAAGATGCGCGGTACTGTAGGTGAACCCGTTCCCGCTTTCGATTAGATCATGTTTTCTAAAACACTACAGGTCCTGCTGGCACTGGACATTTTCGCGGTCCTTGGGTACGCTATTCTGCTCGGAGTGCCTGACCAACCTGGCGTCCGGTACTTTGCATGCTACATGATAGCCATTCCCATCTACTGCGGTCCTGGTCTGAATCAAGCCTGTAGGTCACTCCTCAAACTGACCACCTTGTGCCAGAGGATATGTTCTCACAAATAATTCGTTGCAGGGCTCAACAACAACATGGCACCTCATTACCGGCGAGCCACGGCGATCGGTATGCAGCAAACCATTGGAAACCTCGCCGGCGTCGTGGCCCCTCAAGTGTACCGAGCTGCTCCTTACCGGCTGGGTCACTGGTGTTCTCTTGCTTCCGCTTTAATAAGCATGGCCTTGATCATGAGTCAAATTGGTTACCTGTATACACTCAACCGAAAGAAATCGCAGATATGCAGAGGTGATCGAGAGGACGATCGGAAGGAGACATCTGGAGAGGGGGCTCTCGACTTCAGGTATGTGTACTGAGACAATAGTGATTTAGAGAAATATATTACAACGCTCAATCGCCATGCTCAGCATGTTTACTTGTATCGTTTTGAACTCGATTCCGAGCAATGTATCTTGGCGGCTCGCCTCGTCTCTCATGAATATTACTCTGGGGGTCCGGTGGAAAGAATGTCAACACCGGTCTTGATCTGGCTCTTTGACGGCATCTTGTCCAAACGCATCAACTCTGCTGCCTGAGCCATGACCGGATCCCGGCCCATGCTAGCCAGTGCAACCACGGTCTCGCCTTTGGTGTAGTATGCTACAAAATTGTTCTCCTCGGGCTTGCCCTCGAGAATGATGTCATCGTAACCATTCATCGTGTTACCACAGTATCGAAGTTGAGCGCCGAGAGCGGACCAGAAGATGGGCGTAAACCTCTCGGGCTTCAATATCGGGTTTGCGACGTGCCTAGCAACGACACGGCCAGACTGCTGTGCAACATTCCAGTGCTCAATGCGGACGTGTTTGCCGTCTCCGCCGGGGCCGTGGTAAGGGAAGGACGAAATGTCACCAATGGCGTAGACATCCTTGAGTCCAACAACCGACAAGTTCTCATCAGTCTTGAGTGAGCCGTCATCTTCCAAACGAACCACCTTGTTGTCCTTCAAGTATTCTGTTGCCGGCGAAACTCCGATTCCTAGAATGACGAGGTCCGCCTCGAGGGTAGTTCCGTCCTTGAGGACAACTGATCCGACCTTGGATGGGTCAGCAGAGGAGGGATCTGCCTTGTCAACGGCGGCGTTCATGTAGAATTTGACACCCTTGCCCTCAAAGGCCTTCTGCAGGCCAGCACCGATTTCCTTGCCGAGGACTCGCTCCAACGGCACGCCCTCCATTCCGATCACCGTGACATCGTTGTCGCTAGCAGTTGCGCCGGCGACTTCCATACCGATGAAACTGCTACCAATGACGACAATCTTCTTGCCCTTCTTCTCCCCGATAACACCAGTGATGGCTTTTGTATCCTTTACCGAGCGAAGCGGGAAAATGTTGCTGAGCACCTTGAAACCCTGGAGAGGGAGATTGCGAGGTGTACCACCTGTCGCCAAGACCAGCTTGTTGTAGGTGAACTTGCCCTTGCCTTCGGTCACAACCACCTTGTCAGAAAAGTCAACATCGGTCACCGTGTCTTGCACGACCTCGACTGATGCGCTCTTGTACCAGTCGGCGTCCCTCCACTCCAGTTTGGAGGCATCGGCAATCAATGCCTTGGAGAGTTTTGTTCGGTCGAGCGGTAGGTTGCCCTCGTTTGTGATCATGGTGACATGACCGCTATATCCATTCTCTCTGAGGCCTTGCACCAGACCCATGGCACCGGCGCCTCCACCAACCACCACGATGCGGTCGCCCTCCACTTGACCGCTGGAGCTCTTGAGGTTGGGCTGTCGTCGGCCGGCTTTAATGGTGGCTTCGTCGCCAGTGATATATACAGCGCCGTCTTTCTCGGTGACTCTGAATACTGGGAGGGCGTCCAATGCTGGGGCATCTTCGACGTCGCCCGTCTTGGCACTGAAGCAAGCTGTTCAAGTGGTGGACAAGTCAGGATGGTTCTCTTCAAGACTGTCGTAGGGAACAAGTGCCGAGCAGTGGCCGGGAGACGCGAATTGACTTACCTCCGTGCCATGGGCAAGTGATTCGACCCGACTTGGTCAGGACACCCTTTGCGAGGGGAGCACCATAGTGAGTGCACTTTGGGCCGATGGCTTGGATCTTGCCGGCAGCATTGACGAGCAGAACCTTGGCACCTTCGATGCCTTCAACGTCGACCTCACGCTTCTCGCCCGGCTGGAGCGAGACAGCGGAGACGTCCTTGAGCTTGAACTCGGACATGTTTCGAGTTGTCTGGAATATATGGACTGGCTTGGGAACAGAAAAGATGGTACGATTACTGAATGTTGGTGCGATGCGAGAGTGGGCAGAACGCGATAGGAGGGCTCTCACGGACTGCATTGAGAACGGGAAGGAGGGAAAGAGAACACGACTGAAACACTACGGATATGATACAGAGATAGGGTCTTGGTCAGCGAACACAGGACCTTGTTTGAGGGGTAGGCAGGCAGGCGGTGGGCTCCCCTCTTGAGTGTAGCACGCAATGGATAGAAGGAGACAATTGGGTGAATGCACGGAGGTCTGGGCTGCAGACTCGATCCTATTCGCGAGTGTTTGCTTTGTCCATACCTGTCTCACCTACCTGGGGGCATTACCTACTGCTGGGTAAGCATCCATTACCACTACAACTTGCAGTTGGCTCTAGTACTCCATAGCAGCACTTCTCCCACGATGAACCGACGTCCCCGGACGATACGGTGGGTATCGAGATGCCAAAGGGAAAGTCAACAGCCCATTCAGAGGACATCATGTCGTAATCCATGCCCGTCGGCTGGTAATCCAATGCATTTGAGTGGTTGGGTTTGGGGAGCTCCCATGTCTGACATCATCGTTAGGTGGTTGATAAACCCCACTGACGAGCGATAGGGAAGCTCTGACCACTTCTTAAATCCGATGGGCGAATTGAACTGAACAAATTGAAGGCCAGAGACAGACAACGGGACCTTCCGGCACTGCTCAATGGTCTTGGGTGGTCTCTTCTCCCAGTCTCGACTCTCAAGTGCCAGCGGCTCAACTCAAACTCAATTCTGCCGACCAAGATCGAGTGGCTGTTCATACTGTCGCGCCAGAATTGGTCTCCTGGCTGTTGCACTCGATGATTGGCTGAGCACCCGTTTCGTGCTTCTCCCACCCCGAGTCAGATCTTCTGGTCGCGCTCAAAAATCTGCTAGCCCTGCTAATAGCATTCGGTAAATGCCCGAGGGTCGCCCCGGAACACCGGGCAGGCGGCTGTGCTTGCAACGGCGGCTGAGAAGCACGCGAGGCACGTAGGGCGCGTACGGATATGGACTTTTCATTAGTCGCAGCAGGTGACGGTACGATGCTGAAGAAAAAGAAAGAAACCCCCCTAAAGGTGATCTAGCTCTATGTTGCATCAGTCAGCCTTGGAACAGCCCATCGGAGCAGCCTACATTGGAGTCGCCAGGTCAGATTGAGATCAACATGCATGCTTCGTTTACCACGAAGCACAGCCTGGCGACTGTCGAACGACATTGATTCTCAAAAGGACATGTTGAGGTTCTCGACTTTATTAGGGAGTCGCCCGCCGCCAACACAGTAGTACTGTGTGAAACTGTGAGCAGTGTTCATGCATCGGGAATAAAGCACTTGATCTCCGGATACGGGACTAACTGCTAGCAGTCCCAGATCCCTGGATTTTCAAGAATAGAAACCTCTGATGCACACGGCAGAAACGAGTGTTCGGCCAGACCATAATAGCCCGAGAGAAGGGTCACCATTACCTCGCAACCTTGCCATAGGCAACCATCCTCCTGATGAGTGAAGGACTGCCGGGCGCGGTCTGGTCGTCTGGGAACAGGCGAAATCAGAGTTGTGCTCGAGCTGAAGAGAAAAGAAATGTTTTTCTGTTCGGATCTCGAGCAAATATACGGACTCTTGTAATCAGCATGATCTCCCAGGGACCTCCACAGTGTACACCACTCATCATGCCGGATCGCTGTTTTCCCCAGCACATATGCATCGTGGTACGTAAGTAGTGCGGTCACTTTGGCCGGATCCTTGAAGACATCCATTGCGAGTGCAACGGCCGTTAACTTTTGTCCTTGAGCCGCAAGATGGCTACCAAGCGGCGGCCTACCTAGGCCGAAGGAACTGACGGATATAAGGCGAACAGCATATACGCGCAGCCCCGAATGCAAATTATACAATTGCAAGACACAAGCTCCATATTGAGCCTTTATAATAATTATCCACGGGCTTTCCAAGGCATGGATAATGAGGAAGTACGCGCCCCGGACCGATCGCTATTTCACGGCTGTCGAGGTCCACATAAACTCTTCTGGAAACCCGCGGCGCCGTCCTGGTAGTGATTAGCATAAACCAACCTCCACATCCCCTGTCCAATGTTGGTCTGTCATGCTGTTTCTGGCTGCCTGGCGCATGGCTCGCATTGCCAGTTGCCTGCTGCTGGCTGCAACCACCTTCCCAAAGGACATCTCCATAAAACATTGCACCATCTCGTCCATCTATCGGACCGTTGCCCACCGGTGATCAGTATACATACTGTATACCGACCCACAGGTCCATCCCGGGAGGACTATCCAAAACCGGGTCTTCCCAGTCCTCATGGGGCAATAGATCACCAGGCACGCCGTCCTTGGCGTCCGCGTCGCTTTGAAACAAGCAACGACAAGCTTCCCGTAAGCCCCGGAATAAACAGTGGCCCTATGACGCTACACCACCCGTCTGCAAACCTGAATGTATCTCTAACTCACACACCATCAATCACTTCCCTTCTCGACACGCCTAACGTCTGCGTCGACCCAGTATTCGGTCCACAGCGATGCGCCTGACGTCGCGGCTGTGCAGCAAATCCCAATGCTGCCAAAAAGCTCGAATTCCAGGGCTTTTGTCTCTTTGCGCGGACGAGGGGGGTTGAGGGATGAGGCTCCAGCCTTTTGGTAATTCCAATTCCTCAAGACCGTCTGATGGAAGCCAAGCCTTTTTCTTCCTTTTTTTGCTGTTTGTCCTTTTTTCTCGGTTTTCCTCTCCCCCATTGTTGCTGTCCACTCTCATGATCATCCACTCATTTACATCACTTCCTTTCTGTCTCTCTCTCAGTACTATATTGTAGTATTATGTATTGGCCCTCCCTGAGTATATGCGTGGCTAGTGTGCTGCCTCTAGTCTCCGCGGTTGATATCGACTGGAATTCGGATTGTGAGTATTCGTTCGGCTCTCGGTTGACGTGCCAAGAAGTTATAGCGCTCACCATTGTGAAACGAAACAGCATCAATCAAGGACGGCGCAGCGCAGATCGCCTACGGTCTATTACAATTCTATACCGGCAACAACACAGGAGACGTTGCTGGCAACTTGCCCGACCCTTACTACTGTAAGCAAGCCAATAATTCGATCGCGTCGATTTTCTGTCCGCATACTGACTTTTCTTTCTAGGGTGGGAAGGTAAGAACTAAAGCCTTTTCCGAGACGGCCTCTCGAGGAGTCTCGGCGTCTGCTAAAAAGGCGTAACTAATACTTTCAATCTAGCGGGTGCATATTTCGGAACTTTGGTCGACTACTGGGCTTTCACAGGAGATGAGCAATATGTCGACTTGACTTTCCAAGCTTTGCAACATCAAATCGGCGATGATGGCGACTTTATGCCCGAGAACCAGACCCTGACCGAGGGTAACGATGACCAGGGCTTCTGGGCCCTGTCGGCCATGACGGCAGCCGAGATGGGTTTCAAGAACCCGGGCGCGGACGGAATACAGTGGCTCGCGGCGGCGCAGGCCGTCTTCAACGAGTACGTGTGGAGATGGGACAACTCGACGTGTAATGGTGGCCTCAGGTGGCAGATCTACACTTTCAACAACGGTTACGACTACAAGAACAGCGTCTCGAACGGTTGCTTCTTCAATATTGCTGCGCGATTGGCCCGCTATACGGGCAACACGACCTACGCCGACTGGGCCGAGACGATCTTCGACTGGATGGAGGGTGTCGGCTTTATCGACGACGAGTATAATATTTACGACGGCGCGTCCGACAAGGAGGGCTGCGTCAGCATCGACCAGGCGCAATGGACGTACAATGCCGGCATCTTCCTCGAGGGGTCCGCGGCCATGTGGAATTACACCAACGGCACGTCGGACACGTGGTCGCAGCGCACGACGGGAATCCTGAACCGCACGGCCACGTACTTCTTCAACGAGAGCGTCATGTATGAGCCGCCCTGCGAGCCCCAGAGCAACTGCGCCACCGACAGCTTCTCCTTCAAGGCATACCTGGTGCGCTGGATGGCCAAGACGGCGCAGCTCATGGAGTCGACGCGCGACACCATCTACCCGCTGCTGCTGGCCTCGGCGCAGGGCGCCGCCAAGCAGTGCGACGGCACCGGCCAGGGCACGGCCGGCCGCACGCTCGCGGGATACGCGTGCGGGCAGCACTGGACCTGGGGCGCCCAGAACGACGGCACCAGCGGCGTCGGCCAGCAGATGTCGGGCCTGTCGGCCGTCTTCTACACCCTGCTCGACAGCGCGCCGACGCCGTACACGTCCGTGACCGGCGGAACCTCGACCGGCGACAGCAGCGGCGGCTCCTCGAAATCCGAAAACGACGTCAAGGGCGTCAAGCCCATCACGACCGGCGACAAGGTCGGCGCCGGCATATTGACGGCGCTGACCCTGGGCGGTCTAGTCGGCGGTGTCGCTTTCTTGATTCTCACGTAGACCTTTGCAAGAAAATTGTGTCTACTTTCGTCGTTTTGGGCTTTTTCATCATACTCGGAGTTCGGATAGGTACATTCAGGATTGGCCAGGGTTTCAAGGGAAAGTCCCCATGAGGATCCCAAATGGTTATAGGCGTCTGCTCTTTTCTACATATCATATTCCCTCTGTACGATACCATAATCCACACAGAAAGAACAAATTCAAAGTTTAAGAACATGAGAGATATCCACGAATCGTGACACTTCAAGTCTTTTTACGTATTTCGGATATGCCGTCCAGAGCATGTGGTAAAGTGTATTTCGTCCCGCATCAGGTAGGGAGCGAGAGTATTGCTTGCCCGGAACAACATTTCATAGCAAGACAATCAAAATGACTCAAACAGGTACAAACCACAAATAAGAGACATCAAAACGTGACTCTTTTCTGGCACAACAGGCAGTATTTATAGTTGATAACTTCCACCCAAGGAATAATTAGTTGATTTCAAATCAACATAACTTAGACCAAGACTGTCTCTGGAATTGAAAAAAAAAGAATTTAGATGACGGCACGACAGCTAGTCAACTTTTATGCTCAGATGAATATTATATTATTCTTGATGCTAGCCAAAAATCGAGCATTCATATAGAATATATTCGACTATCACCTTATACCAGATCAAAGTTCGCCTAACTAGATATCCATAGAATGGCGCTGGCGCTTTCGTCATATAATACTATTTTCCGATTATATAATGCCAACCGTACGATTTCACGGCCACAATGATTGAGACTTCACAAAGGGCAAATTTTCAAGTGGTTAATAGATAGGTACGATTGCAGCATTGGCGATCTATCCATATGATGGATTGGTTTCTTGGGAATGTCTATAGATGCGATTCTATAGACATTTAAATCTGCTTTTACTACATTCAATTGTATCTTTTATAACTACAATTCCTTCGTGTCCTTAGGAGAATTCAGTTCTGGTCGCCGATTCGTTGGGACGATTCGTTGGGATGATTCGTTGGGAGTTCCGTGATATCGTCGGCGCCAGAGAATGGCCACGATGGTGAGCTCTGCCTTTGACGCCGACATCAGCTCAGAGTGACGCCTCCTTCCTCGACAACAATGTGGCTCGAGAGTTTGGCAAGCACCGGTCCTTGCCCCGATTTGACTTGCAACCACAGGAACATCGTGACAATTCACTAATTCTGGACGCACCCGCAGGAACATTAAAACAACCCCCTTCCTCGACAAAAGCGAAAGCTCTGCAACTTCCCTCCCACTTCCAGCTTCCGCTTTTACGCAACCTCACTGCCACACCTCGCACTACATCTACTACGATCTATTCGTCGCCCTTAACCACATCGTTGCCCTCAACCACATCGTCACCTACAACCACAACATCGAAACAACCCCCTTCCTCGACAGAAGCGAAAGCTCTGCAACTTCCCTCCCACTTCCAGTTCCCGCTTTTACGCAACCTTACTGCCATACCTCGCACTACACCTACTACGATCCATTCGTCGCCCACAACCATATCGTCACCTACGACCGTATTGTCACCTATAACCACATCGCCACCTACAACCACATCACCACCTAAAACCACATCGTCACCTACGACCACATCGTCACCTACGACCACATCGTCACCTACGACCGTATTGTCACGCACGACCACATTCACGGCAACACCATACTTCTGTCATCATGGAAAACAATATCCAGGGACAGTATCGCCAGGTGGTCAATCTGGCACCTCCCGAGGATAGGGAATTCCCCCGTTTCGATGACCTGGCTGCGGAGTTACGCATCAGTAAGTCAGACTCTTCTAATTCATCTCGGTGTCCAACTCTTCCTTCTCTCGCCTATCCCTATTACTTTCATGGTTCTTGCCACACCTCCTCGTCCGGAAATACTATCGTGACCCCACTATTCCCATTACTTTTATAGTTCCTACCACATCGGACGTTTCTTGTACGGTGAGGCTATTCCCATCACGTTTATGGTTCTTGCCACATCGGACGTTTCTCGGACGACGAGGCTATCGTTATTTCGCTATTCCGTCCCACTACCGTCTGACCTTGCCCTCTCGTCTTTTCTCTTTTATCTTTCTAGCATCTACTCTACAAATATTCGGAATAATTCGCTAACATCAATCTTTTCCCAGTGATCTGGAAGGCAGCGATTCCTCGTCGGTTTATCCTTCCTCGCACAAGTGGAAGCTGCTTTTCTGCGCCCATGCCTGCCATCGCCTGGGTTAACCAAGAATCTCGCACCGTGGCCCTCGAAGAAGGCGGGCCCTACTCCACGAACGAGTTCTTTAATAAGAGCCCTAGGTCAACCTGATTCAACCCTCGACGAGACGTTGTTCTTTATTCTGGCCACGAGACCTCCGTCGTGACGCCCCACGACCTTTTGGATAAGCAGCTCTGGGACCACGTCACATCTATTGTCGTGCGCCATCCCTACGACTCTTCGATCGCCCGCGGCCAGATTGACCGTGAACACCTGTCACTGGCTCTGAAATTCGCGGGCGTGCAGCAGAGGGACCCAGATTGCTCTAATATCGAGGAGATCCTCGTCTGGTTAGATTTTCGCTCTACCGATCACCCGAAGTACCCGATCCGCCGCCGCGGCAACGCCGCCGACCTATTTCTGGGCAACGACGCTGTCCGGGTTGTCGATCTTAGTGACTCCAAGGACGACAAAGATATCGATCGGGCCTTAAGGATGGATCCCGACTCGGAAGCCGCCCGAGGCCTCCACGATATCCGCAGAGGCCGCTGCATGTATCGCGGGGAGCCGAGCCTTGGAACTCGCACTACAACCACACCTCCGGAGTGGTGGGAGCAGCTCGTTCTGAAGTCACAGCTTCGCTGGCTGCGGGCGTGCTTTTTGGCCGAGCCGTCGGCATCACAGGATTACAAGGGTCAGGATCTGTTTCAGCAGATCGGCGAGAACGATATAACTAAGATCCGTGAGCTGGTCGATACGAATGACCCTTGGGCCGCCAGAATGATCGGGGACATGCCCAAGCTCCGCCCCGTAGGCGTCTACGCAGAAAATGACGACAGTCACATTCAGGAGTGGACCAAGCCTCCGTCGAGAAACTGAAATAGATTCGACTCGATCACGAAGCAATGGCTCTAATTAGAATCGGCCGACAGAACCGTCTGATACCAAGTCTGTATAAGATCAGGCAGAGACCTTGTATTTTCCGTCCCAGAAAGACAGCATACGTTCTGGTTGCTTTTTTTCTACACAAGCGTACAAAAACTCTCAAATTCGTCTCAATATTAGACGCTTTTCTAGAGAAATATTCATTACCTAGGTAATAAAACACATAGATTTTCATTCTCTTGTGAAATGAAAACACGTTTGGTGATATTGATTTGATTATTTCAAGAGTTTACCCCGTCTCTCAACTATGTTGCCTTGTCTAGAACTACGGCTCTACACAATGTCGTGTTCGAGGCAGCATTCTCCATGATACACGTCCAAAGAGTGGTTACAGGTCAAGGTGTACGGGACAGAGTAATTGATCACGACAACCGCCACAACGATGTCTGGTTGATCCCGCACAACCAGTATTGACAGTCACATAAAGGAGCGGACTAAACCCTCCTTGAAAAACAGAAACATATTTAACTCCAATGCGAAGCAATGGATCTGATTCGGATCAGTCGATAAGACCGTCTGATGCCAACTCCTTTTGTGTCTCAATAGGTACAGCAAACAGTCTGATTTATTTTTCTACAAAGGCGAACAAAAGCTCTCAATTTTGTCTCAATATTAGACGCTTTCCTAGAGGAATGTTTAATACCTAGGTAATCAAATCAATAGATTTACTAATCATTCGTGAAATAAACAGACGTCTGGTGATATTGAGTTGATATTTCTAATTCTTCAAGCAATTTTCTTACTCCTCCCTCTTCAACTCATACATGATATCCGTCCGGACAGTGTACTTCGTCCCAGCTTTGACATCGTCGCCAGAGTGATACAACCGCTTGTGCTGAAAGATGAGCACCCGGCCCGCCTTGGGGTCTACATCCAACTTGCGCGTCTCGTCCGAGGACAGGAACGACGTGGCGCCGCCCTCGAGCTCAGCCTCGCCGGCGGCCTCGGCCTTGGAGTCGTTGAGGTACAGGTGCAGGGTAAAGTGCGTCTGCAGGATCTTGTCGTCCTTGCTCTCGCCGTACGGCCCGTCGCAGTGCGGACGGAAGAACTGCCCCGGCCCGTAGCGGAGAAAGCGCATCCGCTTGTTGAGCCGGTGGAACTCCCAGTTCAGAGGCGACTTCCAGCTGGGCTTGGCGTAGCCGAGCAGGTCGGCCTCGCTGAAGCGGGCGAGGCGCTCGCGGACCTCGGGCACCCGCTCGATGCGCGCCCACAGCCGGTCGACGATGTCCTGCTCGTCCCAGATAATGCGCTCGCTGTTGCGGTAGTCGGGCACCAGCACCTCGTAGCCGCCGCCGGCGTTGACCAGCGCCGGCCGCCACGGGTCGCCGTCCTCGGCCTTGTCCTTGTCCAGCACGCTCTCCTCGGCGAGCTGGATTAGTTTGGCGCACTCTGAGGGGCTGAGGACGTTGTCCAGTATCACCGCGTACCCTCCATCAAATTCGGGCAGGACGGTCTCTTTGAAGTTTATTGTTTTGAGTGTTATGGGCTGCGCGTCGTAAGGCTGGGATCTCATGTAGTCAGAAGGAATATCTACGTCCTTGGATTCGTAGGACGTTTGAACGAGATCGCCGTGCCCGCGGTTGCGGCCCCTCGACGAGGAGCCCACGCGGGCTGCTGCTGCTGCGCGACCCGACATGGTGGCGATTCTGGCGGACAGCCGATGTGCCAAGAAGGAGTCAAGATATGTACGATTATTTAAATATTGTGTAGAAATGCTTGAGGTTCTGTTTAAACACTGTCCGGTGATAGAACTTAAATGTAAAGATCTGCTAGATGTTCTCGAGGTCAGCAATCCAGCAGCCTTATGAACCCGGACCTCTGGACGGATGCCTAGCAGAGTGCCCAATAGGGGCTGAGCTTGGTAGCGCAACAAGCCGCAGCATTTTTGACAGTTTGGCCTTTTCATGCGGAAATCAGGAGCAAGGGAACTATAGTAATGATAGTGCCATGGTAGTTTGAGCTGTTTCAGGCGCCATCCATGGTCGCGATCACAGCCGGCGAGGATATAGTGCCCATGATGGCGCGTGGAAGCAATGTCTGTGACTCCTTGGTCCAGCTGATGTGAGTCAGATTGCCTCTCAGGCAGGGCGAAGCGGCCGCTGGTATTCGCTGACGGGGCCCTCCACTCTAGGTCATAGTGCCGGATAGAAGTCGAGAAATCTAGAAGTTGAAATCTGTCGAGATGATGTAAAGAATTGACATCTGGCCAGAGCAGATAATGCTCAAAAAAGCCCATTGGGCATACTAATTGCACTTGTCCTCATCCAGATCTGCACTATCAAGGCGCTCCACAGAAGAGTCTGTACCTACCTATGATTATCTAGAGAGCAGCGTGAATCACTCACAAGACTTCTGATCATATAGTAAAGTAATTGTAATTCGAGGAAGATGAAAGTAGGACTATCCTACAACAAATTCCTAACGCAAATATTTGTTCCGATCTTTGTTTGAGCTATTGATTCTCCAGTGTCACCAGATTTATTTTGCGTTAACTGCGCCTCTGTTCAGCGTCAAACTAAACCCCAGGGAATATGGCGTGGTCTCCACCGCTGTCTCCCTGCAAGTTCAGGGAGGAAGTAGTAAACCATTGCTCCAGGGACAACATACCAGATCTTTACACAGGTGCCTGTGCGTGTTTTCTGGTAAGATGGGACAACACTTCTTTGAACCAGGGTATCTTCATAGGCGTACGCACTTTACTTCACAAGACCAATGAGAGGTGTTGCAGTCAAACATTTAGCACAATTTACCCCGCATCAAAGTTGAATGCTGTAAGGAGTCAAAGAGAAACTATATCAAAAAAGACACATGATATGATGGTACTGTTACTCAGAGAACAGAGGTATACAAAATCTAGACCGCATGGGTATAACCTCTGAATACCGGCCGCATATCTCTTGGATAAGACAATGATCAAAATAAGGTTTCGAATACCCCATACTTTTGGTAAATCTGCCGCGATTTTTGGAAGCCACATCGAATGTTCAAAAGCCCCACCTCCGTCATCGGGGGCGCCTGTTCAAAATTCTCAGATGAATCAGGCGCAGTTTTGGGCTAGACTCACTAACAACCACCCTTGAACTTTCACAGAATTGGCAGCTCGACAAGAAGGATAACCACGGCGGGAAGTGCAAACCAGCAAACAATTCGGGAGGAAGGAAACGAAAAATCCAGGCCTCTTCTTATATCCCCCCTTGCCGGCATGGAGACCTTCACCATCAAAACGCCGTGTTCCTCGGCCAACATCGGCCCCGGATTCGATGTCATCGGTCTAGCTTTGTCGATCTACCTCGAGCTCAAGGTCACCATCGACCGCTCCAAGACGTCCTCGCAGGAGCCCCTGAACTGCCGCATCACCTACGAGGGCCAGGGCGAGGAGTCTGGAGAGGTGCCCCTGGACCCCTCGGCCAACCTCATCACCCGGGTCGCCCTCTACGTCCTGAGGTGCAATGGCCAGCGCGCGTTCCCGGTGGAGACGCACGTTCACATCAAGAACCCCATCCCCCTTGGCCGGGGACTGGGCTCTTCGGGAGCTGCTGTCGTTGCTGGTGTGATGCTCGGCAAGGAGGTCGGTGGGCTGGACCTGAGCTTGGACAGGCTGTTTGATTTCTGCCTGATGATTGGTAAGTTCATCTCGGTTCATGTCATGGCACTATGACAACAGGTTGGATGGATGAAAATCTCGTTGCCTGGCACTGTATAAGCCGGATTCATATTGACACGATATCCAGAGCGCCACCCAGACAACGTCGGAGCTGCCCTCTTTGGAGGTTTTGTCGGTACATACCTGAAGCCTCTCACCCCCGAGGACGTCGCCCGGGTGGAAATCCCGTTGAGCGAGGTGCTTCCGGCCCCGGCGGGCGGTGTGGATACCGGCGAGAGCCCGCCTGAGCCGCCCTTCGGCATTGGTCACCACATCAAGTTCCCCTGGGGCAAGGAGATCAAGGCCGTCGCCATCATCCCCGAGTTCCAAGTGCCCACGGCAAAGGCGCGCGAGGTCCTGCCCACGCATTACTCCAGACAGGATGTGGTATGTTGTCCTCGTGTCTGATCTTTTAGTGTTCACCACAAGCTCACCTTGTACTCACAGACTTTCAACCTGCAACGCATCGCTCTCCTGCCCGTGGCCCTGGGACAGTCGCCGCCGGACCCGGAGCTGATCTACCTGGCCATGCAAGACAAGCTGCACCAGCAGTACCGCTCGACGCTCATCCCCGGCCTTCAGGACATCGTCGCGTCAATGTCGCCCAAGACGCAGCCCGGCCTGCTGGGCGTCTGCCTCTCGGGCGCCGGCCCGACCATCCTCGCCCTGGCGACGAGCAACTTTGAGGAGATCGCCAACAGGATCATCTCCCGCTTCCAGCAGGAGAACATTACCTGCAAATGGCTCCTGCTGGAGCCTGCCGAGGGCACCAAGGCCATCAGGGATGCGAAATAGAAAACATTCATGAAATACGATACCCAAATGAGCGATGTCTGATTGATCGTACGCGTGTTACTCATTTTCTTCAACTTGTCTTGTGAATCGGATCTGCACTCGGTATCTTCTTGAACGCCGCCGGCCCACCCGGCGAGCGCCACGCACATGGGCAGTCCGATAGCTGCGATACGCATAGACCCAACTATTACATGTCATCAAGTGAATGGCATATTCTAGACGGTAAGTGCTCATCCACTAGCGACGTCTTGTCACATTCTGGCATGCAAGCCTTATGAACAAGTCGATTTCTTTTGCCGTGTCGATCGCAAGCGAAACTATTTGCTATAGTCGAGTTCTACACGAATACGGACAGGCAGAATATGCTCGACCCAATTGAAAGGAGGCAAGCATGCCATGCATCTTCTCTAGCCGAGGACCGACTCCGCACCAAAAGGACGATATCCTCTTCGGCATATGTCACGCCAACGAGCCAAGATAGAGTCTCATACTAATTGCATATTCAAAAGCACCTGTCAAGATCGTCTTGTTCTTCCGGGGCCAAGACGCATTTGGCCACGCTTGTTCAGGGTCGAACTGCATAACTGCATTGTGCAATGTAACCCACAAGTTGCAACAATGTGCCAATCGCATTCACAACTAAAACCCACGCGATGATTCCTTTTTTACAGTGGGGTTGGGTTTCCTTTCTTTCCGGCCGATTCTTCCAGTCGAACCGTTGCCAAGACAAATACCTTCGGATAGGAAATTAGCATGTGACCTTGGACGATGGATCTCGCGATCCCTGTCCCCAGCACCATAGCGTAGGGCGATCCCCATGTTCTTCTCAACGCCCAAAGGGGATGGGAGGAACTGCCGGGACCGAAAATCGCAGCCCGTTTGGGATCTTGGTGAGTTTGGCGAAGCAATTTTAGTCGGTTGAGCACTGAGCATTTCGAGAACATATCTGTCGCCATGGGTTCCCCATGGCCCACGACGCGGGCTCAACTTTGGACGATCTGGATCTCGCCTACGTATTCGGATTCTCGGCCGGGATGGCATGTGTAAAGTTCATGAACCCACGGCATATGCTGCAACGGACATGCCAGCGGATGCTACTCTTCGGCATGGCGAGACGTGGGGTCGCGGGTCGTAGACGAGGGCGCCAATTGTGGAAGGGAAGTTGGATATGAAGGAGGGCATTGCCGAGCTTGTCGAAGGATTTCGGTTGCGTCTTGGTTTCTCGCGACTTCACGCCGGACCTACCAGTACTCTCACAGCCGTAGCGGCATAGTCGCTTCCCCGTCACTCATTATGGCTCCCTACTCGCTCAAGAGCATTGCCTTGCTGGCCTCCTTTGTGGTTGCTACTACTGCATCCGAGACCTGTGACCAAGTTGCAAGCTTGTATCCGGATATCATCATCGACCAGCCGTCCTCCCTCGAATATACTACAGCGCAAACCGAATACTGGTCAACAAGCTGCGGAGACCTCAAGCCCGCCTGTATACTGACGCCCACGACGACCGAAGAGGTTGCTCAGATTGTTCAGGTCCTCCTGACCAACAACGAGACATTCGCCGTCAAGTCTGGTGGCCACAACCCCAACAACTACTTTGCTAGTGTGGACGGCGGCCCCTTGATTTCGACAAAGCTGCTCAATGAGGTCTCGCTAGACAATGTTACCGAGACAGTGAGGGTCGGTCCGGGCAACCGCTGGGATGACATCTCCGGCGCTTTGGACGGGACCGGATATACAGCTGTCGGAGGCCGCATTGGAAATGTTGGCGTTGGAGGCTACCTGCTCGGAGGTAAATTTTTATGAGCTTGTATTCCTGAATGTCAACAATGACTAACACATGACGCCTAGGTGGACTGAGTTTCATGAGCACGGAGTATGGATGGGCAGCGAACAGCATTGTCGAGTACACGCTCGTCTTGGCGAATGCTACCGTCCTCACGGTCACGGAGGACACGTACCCGGATATCTTCCTCGCGCTCAAGGGTAGCGGAAGCACTTTTGGTATCGTGACTTCTTTCGTCCTTAAAGCATACCAGCAGGGCCAGGTCTGGGGCGGCAATATTTGGTTTGATGCCAACTCGGATACCACCCCCAAGCTTCTGGCTGCCCTCCGCGACTTTACCGAGTACTATCCCGATGAGAAGGCCGGTATAATCCTGACGGCCGAGAGGACCTTGGCCACGGTCCTCGACATATGGATTCTGTTCCTGTACTACAACGGCCCTGAGCCTCCGGCTGGCGTGTTTGACAACTTCACTGCCGTTGCGCACAGCATAGACACCACCAAGACGCAGAGCATGAATGAGTTGTTGAGCGGAAACAACTGGGCCGTCGTCAAGGGAAGCGTCTACACTATTGGCACAGAGACGACGGTGCTGCCGAGCGCAGCCAACGGAGCCGAGGTCCTGGGCACCTATTATGACACCTGGGTCAATGTGAGTGACACGGCGGCCCTGGTGCCTGGACTGATCGCGAGTATCGCATTCCAACCAATGCCCAAGCGCATCCCTCAGCTCGCAAGGGCATCGGGTGGCGACATGCTGGATCTCGACGATGATGTCGATCGTATCATCATGGAGCTGGACTATAGTTTCCTCTTCAACGACCAGTACCCCACGATAGACCAGACGATGCAGGACACTTATAACGGGTTGAGGTCGGATGTGCAGCAGTTCCAACAGGCTGGAAAGCTGGATGCCGATGCCTATCTGCCTCTCTTCATGAATGATGGCTTCTACAGGCAGGACTACTTCGGCCGGCTTAGAAGTGAAAAGAAAGATCTGGCAAAGGATGTGCGGGATCAGTTGGACCCTCAAGGGCTGTGGAGGGATAGAACGGGTGGTTTCAAGATCCTGGAATAGAGTGTCTTGACGATGGGCCCAAGATGATCTTTGTAAGCCTGGCGAGTCGCGTGACTCTTCCTTGGTATGTCGACTTGAAGTTTAATTCAAATATACAAGCGTGAAAGAACTTATAAGAACTATACCAATGTGAGGCACATGCATGTTTGAGGAAAAGAGTGCATTAATCACAACGGTCGTCGACTGTAACGAGTAATCGATGTCATGTTGGAAGTGATCACTGACAGCCGCTAGATAGAGCTGGGCTTGCCGCTTTTCTCCGCTGGGCTTAGTGAGGGGACCCCCTGTCGCCAACTCTATTCGCACTGGAACCTCTACTACATCTTGGAGGGGTCAAGGGGTTCAGGTCAGGTCGGAATTGACAACTGGCTATAACTGCCATCAAGAAACGGACGACAAGGCAACCACAGCATTTCGCAGTCATCGTCCTGCCAAGAGACCATATGCTGCACTCTTACCCGACGCTCTGATCACTCGCTTGCCTCTGTAAATCAGAAGAGAGTACATAACTGCGACAGATGAATTTCCTCAAGTCGGCGGTGGCATCTGCCATTGCCCAGGGACCACCGTTCCCGTACACCTTTGGCGACCGCGTCGACGCCGACGCCTCCATCTGGACGCTGTACAATGGCACGCGCCGCGAGGACGGGAGCAACTGCAGCATCTTCGCCTTCGAGATCAACCCCTCGACCAAGTCGCGCCTCCCGCTCGCCAAGAACGCCCTCAAGAAGCTGCGCACCATGCGCCACCCCGGCGTCATCAAGGTCCTGGACACGGTCGAGACGGAGACGTACATCTACATGGCCACGGAGCGCGTCGTGCCGCTGCGCTGGCACGTCAAGAGGAAGAGCCTGAGCCAGGAGACCGTCAAGTGGGGGCTGTACAGCGTCGCGCGCACCGTCAAGTTCATCAACGACGAGGGCGCCAGCATACACGGCAACCTCAAGGTCGCGAGCGTCTACACCTCGGAGAGCGGCGAGTGGAAGCTGGGCGGGTTCGAGGTCCTCAGCAACGTCAAGGACGACGACGCCGTCATCTACACGTTCGGCAGCCTGGTGCCCGACAACGGACGGTATACGCCCCCCGAGCTGGCGCGGAACGGCTGGGACGCCATCAAGAAGAGCCCCCACTCTGCGGTCGACTCGTACATGTTTGGCGCATTTCTGTCCGAGGCTTTCAATGGCGACTTTCTGGGATCGGACCAGGCAGGACAGACAAAGGGCATACCCCCGACCATGCACACGAGCTACAAGAGGCTGGTAAATGCGAACCCCAAGGCGAGGATAACAGTAGGCGCCTTCTTGGAGATGGGAAAGCGTACGGGTGCATTCTTTGACTCGCCGCTGATCAAGCTGACGGAGGGCGTTGACAACCTTGGCATGAAGTCTGAAGAGGAGAGGGAGCAATTCTTGGACGACCTCGACTCGCTGTCCGACGATTTTCCGGAAGACTTCTTCAAGATGAAGGTTCTGCCGGAACTGCTCAAGTCGGTAGAATTTGGCGGTGGAGGACCAAAGGCTTTTGGCGTGGTCATGAAGATCGCTACCAAACTCTCCAGCGACGACTTTGACGCAAAAGTGCAACCGGTGGTTGTCAGATTATTTGGAAATCCCGATAGAGCGATCCGGGTCTGCTTGTTGGATAATCTGCCACTCATGATCGATAGACTGCCGCAAAAGGTGGTCAATGACAAGATCTTTCCCAACCTGGTAAGTTGGTAGACTCCCGGTTCTTTGGGCATTGCTAATCCAGACTATAGGTGACCGGATTTACAGACATGGCGCCAGTTGTTCGGGAACAGACCCTCAAGTCGGTTCTAGTCATCATCGGCAAGCTTTCTGACAGAGTCGTTAATGGCGAGCTGCTGAAGTACCTTGCCAAGACAGCCAACGACGAGCAACCGGGCATCAGGACCAACACCACCATCTGTCTTGGAAAAATTGCCAAGAACCTTGGGGTTTCTAACAGGAGCAAGGTTCTCATCGCTGCTTTTACGCGGTCACTACGCGATCCGTTCGTGCATGCTCGCAATGCTGCTCTCATGAGTCTGGCAGCCACTTCGGAGCACTTTACTGAGGAGGATTGTGCTTCCAAGGTCATGCCGGCCATTTGCCCATCTCTGATTGACAAGGAGAAGATGATCCGCGACCAAGCGTTGAAGACGCTCGATGTATACATGAACAAGATCAAGAAGGCTGCTGCGAGCATGCCTGAAACAGTATTGCCTGCACAGCCCGCAACCGAAGCCGCTGGTCCTCGTATGAGCACACCTCAAGCCAGCGAGGCCGCTTCATGGACGGGCTGGGCTATCTCGTCCTTTACCAACAAATTGTCGACCGCGGCCGGAGAAATCGAGCCTGCGGCAAGTAACGGCACCAACACGCCTACGGCCAGAGTCACCTCTCCAACCCCTGGAGCACCCCGTCTTGCACCGAGCACTTCCTCGGCCTCGACCCTCCACCGGCAAGCAGTTTCGCCACGCCCGTCTACATCGCTTTCCCGTACTTCCTCGACATCAAATGCCGAGGCCTACTTCAAAGATCCAGAGCCTGCCGATGAAGATGCCGGAGATGCTTGGGGTGACATGGGTGATATGGATGACGGTGATGCCTGGGGAGACGACACGGCAGATACGACACCCACTTCTACCACCGCGTCCGCCTCGAAACCAGTGAAGAAGGACGTGTCATCACCCGCCCCCTTTGACGACGGGTCAGAGCCTGATTTCGCCGGATGGCTAGCCGCCCAGGCTAACAAGAAGACGGGCGCGAAGCCGCTGCCCAAAGGCTTGACCAAGGCCCACAGCACAGGCACGGTGAAGAAGGTCAGCAGCATTGCAAGCAGCAAACCGAAGCCGGTGGTAGCCAAGAAGCTCGACATGAAGCCTAAAGAAACGGAAGACGATGACGGCTGGGGCGATGGCTGGTAGAATTGCTCAATCCGAAGTGCGACAATATTTCTGTCGCTTGACAGGGGCTTTCTTGAACTGTTTGCAAAGGATCGGGCATTTGGGACTACGATGAGGTATTCGGAGCATGGCAAGGCGTTTGGAGTATTTCCCCGGCAGTACCATCTTTGGTATATCATCAAGAAGAAATCGATACAGATAATAGACTTAATAAATAAAAACAAATTAACTGAGGATATAGGCTTGGGAGTTCAGCAAGACAGTGGTGCGAGCGTCTCATGGTATCTACTCGTCGCTCCGCCACATGACAGTCATATGAGCCGATTCCAATTTCACATCGACAAAATCACCAACCAAAAGAATCATCTGCATCTCTCTGTCCCATTCTGATCCGACTTGGAGATTTGAGCGAATGACCGAATCTGGAAGGGAGAAAAAGAACCCCATCCTGGTAACAACAAGCATTCGACATTGTGGTCTGCATACGCCTTTATCATTCGAAAAAAAAAAAAAAAAAAGACACCAACGCCGATATGATCACCGCTTCTCGTCTCGTCTGATCGGTCCGCCTACTTCAAGTGTCCTTGCAAAGGAAATCTGTGTCGAGGTCGCATTGACCGCAGCATCCCAGGCGGTCGTGAACGCAGCTGTCTATGGGTTTTGCGATGCCAAGAATGAGTAAAATAAAATAAAATAAAATAAAGAAAAGTCCATTCCGCGAGACTGATACCGACGCGAGCGAGTGAGTGTTGGAAAAGGAAGGCGACTTACGACCTGGGGGGATTCGGCAGGCTTCCCGGTCCTTTCGATGATTCTGCTGGTAGGAATCGGGATCCCACACGAACTGGGCGTTTCTTGCTTGCACTTGGGGCGAAGTAGAGGGCACCCGCTCTGCGGCGGGATTTGCAATGACCGTGGCGGCCATCAGGGCGGCGGCGGCCAAGGTGTAGAACAATATCGTGACTTGGGTGCTGGACATGAGGATACAACGCGTTGAATATGTGGGAGAAACAAGAGTTGAGTGCTCCTAGTGAACCTATTTCCTGGCCCGAGGGGCGATGATCGAAGGGTTTATATTTCCTTGGTGATGGACTGTATGCGAGTCTCGGCCGGTGGCGCCCCTTTTCTCGGCCGTGGCGAGTACCTTTCATAGAACAGTTCACCTACGCAGCCATACCCAAAGGGTTATGCCCTTCGTCCAGTTCAATTTGAACCTAAAGAAGTTATCATGTATACTTGGCTGTTCCGCTAATGCCAAGTGCAGTTGAATCAAACCACCTAGATAGTCGAAAATATGGTAAGATTCAGTATCATTATAACCAATAGATCATGCCTCAGCCTGTTGCGAGATGTGTATACATGAACGCCTTGTTTTGTATACGAAGTGATGACTTTTATGCAAAAAGAACCTTTAGCTATCACAGCCGTATATAATGCCAACCTCAAGCCCGTGATTCAAATGATGGACGTGCACAAAGACACATAGGCTCTTGAGTATACATAGGTTTATAGGCAACAACTCTTTGGGAGGGGTGTGGGAGGAAAATAATTTTTGGATGGTGATGGGCATATGATGAGTGTCAACGGACCAAAAGGGTCGCCGTCGGGTAATGTGCAATGATAGTACAATCTTTCTGATATGATAGCGCCTGCCCATCTCGTACTTATCAACTCTGGCAATCGCAATACAGGTAAGCACAAGTCGAACAGTGAAGGAGGCCATCGTCGTTTCCTCTGGATTTGGCTCGTGGTGATGTAAACATGCTAGGTCAACTGGAAAAGGCTTCTTGTTATTGATCGCCTCTCAAACTTGTATCATTGCCGTCCTCTATCTTCCGTATTTGCATACCAACCAAGAGTCAACATTATATCTTTGCTGTCTCGTCACCATTGTCTGACGACTATCTAAGCCTATTTCTATCTATCATGATCAAGTTTACAATGAAGTTCATAATCGCCTTAATTGTGCTCATCGCCATGTTGGGCTACTCGTCAGCCCCCGCCAACAACAACAGTTCCACCGTTATCATGAGCCCCTTTCCTGGCGTACCCACGACATTGTGGAAGAACAATACCGATCTTATTCGACCAAGTCACTGCTTCCTCGGCGATCCCGAGGTTTGTTGCAAGGTAGTCGTTCCATCTTCACAGATACGGTCGTGGTACTGACTCCCTAACTCAAGTATTGCGGCGGCTCTGGTACCTGCACTGGCGTCATCTGCTACTGCAATGGGGAAAAGTGCTGAGCCGTGGGCTTTGAAGCCTCGAACTTGTCAACGCCCAAATGGAAGTTCATGGAGGTAGGCGGATTAACGCCTTCCTTGGGAGGTCAGTCAGTGTGGAACGACCTGTGGGACACGGAGTTATTGAGGGAGTCAGTCATTTCCAAACAGCTTTGCCAGCATCTCATACAAGCGACCAATCAACCTCACAGCGGACTACTTTTATATGTTTCCTTATAGCAAATTGTGAACTGCAAACTTGGGGGGTATTGTGATGCACCTATAAAGATGACATCGCGAAATCACAAAGCTGGCTGAGTACCTTTAAAACCAATCAATCCATTTCAACGCCAAGCGAGAATGGCCAAGTGCCGCATAATCCATGCAACCATGCAAAATAGAGTCCCCTTGAAATAAATGGCACCTGTGAAGACCTCATCTGTTTCAGTCAGTTTCCCGTCCAAAAGACATACTTGGACTGGATTAACACACCATTCTTCATCTTCCGATTCCATAACCTGGCTTTCCAGACTCGCAACGTTGAGACCAGGGATGCGCACATAGCTCGTAACAAGAGTATCGCTTGAGGAACCACGCTCCATAGGACGGGCGGCTGATTGCTCAAGGGCATGTTCCGTCGGTGCGCCGCGCGTCAGAGTTGCATTTAGTCTGTCATCTGATTGTGCAAGACGGGACTCGGTGAAATCTTGTGTTGGCATGTCACCAGGCTGTAGAATATCGGTCTGATCCAGCGTTTCTCCAACATACTGCTCATCATCGCCATCCTATCGCGCCTCAGAGTAGTCATTGAGGGCAACGCATACTGCACCGCGGTGGTGACCGTTGTACTGTCGAATGACCTGCTGACTGTGAAGCTCCCAGAGTCGCGCATAATGATCGCTGCAAGCCGTCACCAAGTAGGCCGAATCCGCAGAAAAAGCGCAATCCCATACCCACCGTTGGTGGCCCTGGAGGGTAGCCTCCAATGGGTATGGTTTCGGCTTGCGCTGAGTTGCTGGATTGTTGGGATCATGTTCTTCGTCGGGTGTGAGAGGCGACGGGGCCGGGAAAGCGGCGCCATTCAGGACGCTGTGCATGCCATTGGTAGAGGATGCGTTGCTGTTGATGGGCAGCGGCACTTGCTGGGTAGGGTCAACATCAATCACCTCCCAAATCTTGGCCGTATGATCAGCTGAACAGGTCGCCAGCTTCTTGACATCGGGAGAGAGGAGGATCCTGGTGATGTATTCCTTGTGGGCTGAGAAGTGTGTCACGGGGAGCAATGAAGTATGCTCGAAATTCTGAATCAGTGCCCAGACAAATACGTTGCCCTTGGTAACTTGGTCAGAATGTTATCTCCAGATGCCGCACATGTCAACCACCACTTACAGCATTATTGGCAGCGCAAAGCAGGCTGCCATCGCTGGCAACAGTGACACTGCTCACGCTAACATCCTCCTCGGGGATGAGCTGGTGACTGCAGTTGTTCTCGGCCAAGTCCCAGATCCTGACGCTACCACTGCGATCACAACTTATGATCTCGCCTTGGTTCGGGTGAATCACAACGTCGTTGACCGGGCTGCCGTGGTTATAGCTTCGCTGGATGGTGCCGGATCGGGTCTCCCAGATCTTGACCGTGCCATCCTCGGAGGATGTCACCATCCACTTTCCCTCGCAGTGGAATGCGACTCCGGTGATGTTGCCAGTGTGACCCTCAAAGGTCAGAAGCGGGTTGGGATTGGTGGACTTGATGTCGTAGAGCTTGACGGTGTGGTGCCCAGCGGCTGCGAGAAAGCGCTTGTCGGGAGAGATGCAGAGGCGGTTGACTTGTGAATCGGGATGCTGGATCGTGCGCGAGCAGATTCCGGAGAGAGCCTCCCAGAATCTAAAGATGGGCGAAAGAGCGATTGATTAGCTATGGACCGCCGAGCCTCGGGGAGGGAGGCAGAGCTGTTGCGCGACGCGACAGAAGCATACCTGATCGTGTGATCATAGCCGGCTGTGATGATGAGGATCAGCAATGTCTAGGCACAGAAGACGTCCTTGGCTTACCTGTACAGAGAATCACAGACATTGTGGTTCACTCAAATGGCCATCCCAACACCAATTCTGTTTCGGAACTCAGGTCTCTGGTGCCCGAGGCAGAATATCCAGACTTGTCTTGGATTGATGGCGGGGCGATGGTGGTGGTTGTTTGGCAGCAGTTGCAGGTGCTCCTGTAGGTCAGGTCAGTTAATGTAGGGTCCGTTCAGCGCCGGGGTGTGAGATGGTCGGCAAATGGGTAGCTGCCAACTGGTTACCCTAGCTCATGCTAGTTAAGCTCCCAGTATCGTTATCGCGATAGCCGATAAGACAAAAGGGCCGCCCGCGTCACAAGGGAGGTACGAACGGTGCTCACTGCTGACATCGCTCAGCTCGAAATCAGTTCACAAAAGTTCCTTCTCATTGATCACAATGCCAACCCCGAAACTTACTGGTGAACATCTATGAAAGAAACTTTCAAGCCGCCGGTATACACTTTTTTTTTTTTTTTTTTTTTTTTTTTTGGCATCAGCCTCGGCCGAGCCCAGATCTCCTTTAATGCGCAATCCGGTGTAACTCGATTGGCTTTCGCTGGGCGGCCATGTGAACAGTGAGCGCTGGTCATTACAACATCCGCTTGGGTTCATCCCAAGGGCCGCCTTTACCACCATTCGCACCACGGAGAACTTTCCGACCCGAGGCGGCTTCCTGCAGAAAGCCAAGATGCCTTGATACAGGCTGGACTGGCCATTTATTTGTTTGCCCATACCCAACCGTTGATCAGCAGAACCTGGCAGTTGGGAACTCCCGAGATCGACCAGAGCCTGACTATGTTTGGAGCGCAAGCCTCTTATTCCAGATCGGATTCTTGGTCAGTCACTCAAGCAGGTACTGTATTTCTGTTCGTATCCGAAAGTCTATTGGTCTACATAGACAGAGAGCCACTCCAATTCCAGCAAATACTCCAAACTTGGATGCACGGCGCTGCCACTCCCACAAGCGCCAGCATCCGAATTTCAGCTCCTCCTTGGACAAGCCGTTGCCCACGGTCTACTACTGTCCACAAGACTTATCTCCCACTGCGACGACGGCGAGAGGACGAATCCTCTTCTCTGCAGGTCGGGTGCCTGGTCCTCGTTGTGTTGCCGCTCATGGGAGGAAAGGGTGTCCGTTGACATCCACACTGCGACTCGACAAACACGTATTTGGCGCCTCCGCATTCGCTGCATGGTGGCCTGGTCCTCACGTCAGTCGGAAACCTTGAGCCTGGAGAGAGGGCTTGCTACCCGTTGCGCATGTCGCTGCCCCGGCAGGCACACTCTGCGGGCGACCAGCCACCAAAGCATGCACATGAAGGGATGTTATAATCATAGGCGGAAGCCATTTGAAATGCAACATTGATGGTGAGTATAGAAGTAGCAACGTTTCGTGATCTGTTGATGCTTTGGGCTCATCTATCTCTGCACATTGACAGAAAGGACCGTATTTATACATATCCTCGATCAGCAACAGCATGTGCTGGCGCGAGTGCAGGAAACACCGGTTGACTCGAGACCTGACGATGTCACAATCTGGAGACACAAGAGCAGCCGATTCAAAGTTTGAACCGTGCTGCTGCCATTCTATGACCTACCAAGTCATCGGTAGCGATGATGACGATGCCACGGCACGGTTCGACAGCGGCAAGATGGGTATACACAACCAGGGGCGGCTGTCAGTTCCGGACATCCTGACCAATGGACGATCAATTCCTGCTCGCACACTCAGCTGGGCCGTCTGAAGATAATCTTCGGTGAGATTCTGTCCATCCTTTCTGGAAGGTGTTGGTGCCGCTGTTACACAGCAGACTGTTGAGCGCTCACGCGGTTTTCACACACCCGGTATCTCCCCGTCAGAACAAGCTGATCGGCTGGCGGACCTGGAAGGCTGGCAAACCTGTCATCGGCTCCAAGATGGCGAGTTACCACATTGTAGATTCTGTAGGCCTCCGTGCGCGGTGCCTTGCCCAGACCGCCCTTTCTCGAGGCTTGTGCGAGTCCCATCATCTCATATTCCGTCCGTGGCCCGCACCCACGAATTTGTCACCAGTGTGACAGGCTTCACGGAAATGGGTGACTGTAGTCGAGGCAGTACTGCTGAAACTTGACCACGCGTCTTCTATGGAATCATCACCTCAGCTGTCACCTGTGCTGTATGACAGGGTTTCATGGTATAAGGTGTCACTTTATTGCCTTGCAAAGAATCGCTACGTGTGTTCACTCGAGGGTGATGAACCTTTGACGGTCAATTTCAAATAATGGCCTGGCGTTCGCAAAGAAGCTGGCAAGAGAAGGCAACGGCATGTACGATGCGTTGAATAATTATGCGCAATCAAAGCCAGGAACAAAGACTTCCACGTATCACAAAAGGCCCAAGGTTTGTCAAGGTCCAAATAACCATCGAAAAGTCTCTGTGAACAAAACCATTCAATGCATATTATATGTGTGAAAATATCTTGTGTATCCTCCTATTATACACAATGTCACTTGGGACCGTACCTTAGGTCTTATCTAGTCTCGATTTCCAAACTATATACATTGAACGACAATGAACCAGTGACAAATCCTACTTGAGTGTAGTAGCAATCCCCAATCCTCGATCTCCTAAAGTCCCTCCTCACTTCCGTGATCGTGTTGACTTTGAAGCAGATCCCTCATATTTCCTCTCCTTGTGCTTCGAAGACGCACTTCTACCAGAAGTCCTCGCGCGAGGGATCTGGCTTTGACGATGATTTGGCGTCAAAGTCCACTCAATTCCTGTTCCACCACACGACGTGCAAAAAGGGACTCTTGTGTTTTCAAGTTAGCCCACAATATTAAGGGGTATGAGGGATGATATCATACAGCCTGGCGGCGCCTTTGCAACCTTGACATACTTCTGGGAACAGATTGCCTGGGCCAACGCCTATGTCTAGCTCTGGAGCCATGATATCATTTGAAATGTGAGACATTTTAAGCGCGTTTCAATTGTGATGGTAATTGTTTGTGAGAGAGTGCAGATCATGGGGAAGAGCAATATGAGAGTCAAGACAGAACAAATGAACCTGCATGCAGACTAGATATATTCCGTTCAGAGATCCTCGCCGAGAAGAATCCCGTTTCATCAAAGTAGCGTGACATTTTGTCATTGCAGAGTTTCGAGATCCTGGGCTTTTTTCGCGTGGACACTCACGATTGGCCCTTCGATGAGGCAGTATACGGAACTATCGAGCGAACCACGATGATCATGCCCAGCAGGCTGTGGTCTCCAACGACACGTGCATCTTGGTACATCAAGTCGGGCAATCAGGGATCGGAATTTTGGTTTTATCGGTTCCAATGTGCCACTCTTGTAGTCTGGCGCAGCTGAACATCTACTTTAGCGATGCAGGTACTGTACGCGCTCCATGAGTGGCGCCGAGATTATACAAAGTACCGAACATTCTTCTTTCCTTCTCTACAGCAGAATTCTCCCACAGGAAGGGCTGAAGTTTTATTCGCAACAACTCGTCTCGGGCTCCTCGGGTGTCCCATGACAATGTTCAAGGTTGCTGATGACCCAAACGTGTTCGCCGATGCATCTACCCGTCGCCATTACGCGGTATCGTATGCCGTCTGCCGCGGCACCATCTCTTCCCACCGAAAAGTCCCTCTGTTCGCGATCTACATCCGACTGAGACGGACTATCGAGTGGGAGCTGAAGGCATCTCGTCGCCGCTGCAACGTCGGTCGGATTCCAACCAACGGGATCCCGACCAACGGTACTGATTGCGTGTTTGACCGGTTCACACTTTTTTTCCCTCAGCGCTTCACGTGCTTGTATGACTCGGCCCCTATCCCCCTCGAACGGTGTCACTGTCCTCGATACTATGCGCCACTGGGAGCACGAACCCCTCGATGACGATGGTAGTCGGCTCATGTGGCTTTAGTAAGTATGTCTTGCGATAGTGGCCAGATGGTTGTATCTCAATCCTGGCGGCTCCGGCCTTGATTTATTGATTCGTTTGAGTTGGTGCTTTTGTAAATCGCGTATATACTTATCATTTGCCTATGCTAAGTATCTCATCTGTAATCGTAGTACAGTACCTTAATAAGCACTTTCTGCATACATAGATATCACGATAATACTGTTCATCAGCATGTGTGATTTTGTATGACCTAAGGCCAATTTTTTTCACTGATGCACAAACCTCAAATTCCCACTCCCCACTCCTCATGAATATTCTATTTCGTTTCCCCTTTCGCAAATGCTAATATGACTCAACAATAGGGTGGTTTATACCTAGGTAAACAGCTCGATTCTGTGTCTGCCTCACACCACCACTTCAAGGGATGATCTGGGCACTGTATTGCTGTGATGTGTCTGGACTTCATTCCGACTAGGCTGGCCGACTGGCTCACCGGTCAGTGATCATCTGCTTTTATACAGGAACATAAGTACCGTTCCACCTATAGTGTACGGTCATTCCAAGCATTATGAGATCGGCCCTACTGGCAACCATCTCAAGAGGGTGACGTATGAGCTGGTTGGACATGAGCAGCTGATCCAGATTCAACGATTTATGCAGCTAGCATGATATAACCGGGAACAAAATGAAGCCATCGTGAGTTTTCTGGGCGCACAAAGCCCACGAGTGTTTCCTGCCCAGCGAGTCACAGGAGTCCTGTCGCGTCTGAGTATCACAGCATACAATATCGGGCGATCCGATAGGGTGATCGGCTCGAGTCATCTTGTGCATACGTGGACGTGAACCACAGGCTGAACTTGACAGTCCTTCTCAGCTTATTCCTCGGTTACTGTGACGAATATCCAGCACTAGAGGCCCCTTTCTTAATGTTTTCTAACCGAAACGACGACAAATACTTAGTCAGGTAGTTCTGATAAAAGCTTTGCGCAGAAGTGTGTGTGTCACCTCTGCCCAACGACCGAGTCCTAGCCATGGTGTGACCCACGATCAACATATGATGGATAGAGTGACTCTCAGCCGATACCTAACCACCATGACGATCCTATCACATGGCGCGAGGCGATGGATTCTGAGTGGCCGAAGATTGCGTTTCGTTCCGGTTTCGGTACCATCTCACACCGGTATATCCCAGCAATCCCTGCACAAACCAAAATTATGTCTTGCGTTACTAAACTCTGTATATGTGAAGATACAGATAACGGTTCCCCCCCTTCTTCGTTCGTGTACAACATTTCTGGCACGCAGTAGGCACGGAGGACAAGAAATGATCACGGCTATGCGGGACGACTGGGTCATTCTATTACCTACCCTGAGACTGAGAAGGGTTCAAGTTTCCCCAAAGCACACCAATGAGAATATGACGTGAAACTTCAACAACCGAAAACGCCCGGCTTCATAGTAGAATGTGGCGAACATTCTCGGCGGACGTCAGCTCTCCAACAATCATGGCGTTTCACCGGTTAATGATGCCCCGGCCGGCGACGATGCAAATATTGTAAGGATTATGTTGTCATCAAGTTGCCTCGGGAGCGCTGGCGGACTGGGTCGCCTTGGGAGATGGTCATCACGTGCCAGGTCAACTTGGCAGGAGCGTTGCCTGACGTCTGGTCTCGGATCATTCGACATCGTCAAAGCTGCCTGCGTCTGGGGTTCTACAGGAACATAGAGTATTCGTACTTTCGTTCTGACAATCCTCCAACATCGTGCGCTTAAGAGGACCAAGAACTCCTTGGCCTCGCGTTGGCACCTCGTCTCTGACTAAGCCATTTGTGCCAAGAGATATCAAAGCAAGACCTCATCCTACCCATATGGAACACAAACCTCGGATTAACTATTACCAACGCTCTTTCACCAGAAAACAAAAATAAGCAATGGTCATAATATTATCAATGTCTAGAGACGGACAACACTTTTGAATTTTTCGATTAGTCAAAGGACCTCGGATTCCAATACCACCTCGAGGTTTCAAGCATCATAGATCGCGGTGGCAGTCTACCTACTCACCTTGGAATTTTTGCCATGGCAGGAACGGCCTTTTTATTAAAGTCATTCTACGTACACTTCACTCTCCGGGAGTGTTGTAAATGAAAGCTCAAATGGCGGTCTGTGTGGCCTCTCGAGTCAATCGGCAGCGATTCAGATCGCACTATCTTCACTAGGCGAGATTCATCATGCATGAATGGGCACCTCAACACCGTACTGCCAAAAATTGTCACGAATCCGTCGCTTGTTCTTCGCGATCCATTCAAAAGTAGAATGAATCACATCGACCTACCTGATTGTGGCCAGTGAATCTAAATCTAGGACACCAAAGAGGATGTCATCACCACCCTTGCTCTTGCTGCTCGACTCATGCCTAAAGAGGCAGGTGCCGGCTAAGATCTGCAATGCAAACGAAACAGGGTACCGGTGAATCAGATCATCCCTACTACTAGCTGGGAGTCTTGACCTCTAATAAAACGCCAAGCCTGACCTTTCCGGTTCCTGGCTTTCTTCGATAGCTTTTCCAGAATCTTGGCGTCAGTGTCTCGGATCCTGTGCATCATGAAGCTGTTATCGACTTTGCGCTTTGCAGTTCTCTGCCTCGATGCTATCGCTGCAGCATCACCTTTTGGTGGGTCCAGTGCCGATCAACTGCCGGGGAGACGGGCTAATTGGACTTGACAGGAGATCATGCTGTTCATGAAGAGAGGCAGGCACTAAGTGAGCATCTATACGGAGTTGCTAGCAGCAGCAAACACTGACACGAGTAGGCTCACGGTGGGTGAAGAGAAACCGGGTGCCGGCTTCCAAGCGCCTGCCAGTCCGGATTGGATTGACCCAGTCCAACCTTGAGCGCGGAGAAGAGTTCCTCTTGGACATTTCTCACCCCAAGTCGCGCAATTATGGAAAGACGTGGACGTCCGACGAGGTCATCGCGGCTTTCCAGCCAAGCGAGACGGCCGTGCAGGCTGTCCGCGACTGGTTGGCTAGCCATGGCATTGCTGATGTCACCCGTTCAGACAACAAGGGCTGGCTCGCTTTTGATGCTCCGGCGGAAAAGGTCGAAGAGTTGCTCCAGACAGAGTACTACGAGCACGAAGACCAGCACACTGGAGGCATAGTCCCGTCTTGTGACAAGTATCATGTTCCAGAGAAGATCCGGGAGCATATCGACTACATCACACCGGGCACCAAACTCATGGCTCCCGAAGGTACTGGCAGCGAGTTAAAATTCAAGAGGGGAGTATCAAAGCACAGGCGCGGGAATAGGCTCAAGCTCCCAGCCAAGCAGAAGATATCGGAAGACATTCGCAGCTTGTTGTCAAGTAACTCGAGCGACCTGAGTACCTGCGACGTTGCGATCACCCCGGCTTGTGTTGCCGCTCTATACAACATCCCTCCCGGCAACTCCTCCGTGGCGAACAACTCTCTGGGTATCTTTGAGGCCGAGCTTCAGTACTGGGATCAGGTGGACTTGGACTTGTTCTTTGCGAATTTCTCAAGCTGGATTCCCCAGGGCACTCATCCTTTTGACGAGGAAATCGATGGTGGAGTGGCCCAAACTGACAACATCTCACTTGCCGGAGGCGAATCCATGCTAGATTTGCTACTTGCGTATCCCATTGTGTACCCGCAGACTATCACGGTGCTCAACGTGGACGACATTCACTATCAAACATGGGAGAACGACACGTACACGGTGAGTTGGAATGCCGGATTTGAAGAAGCATTGCTAATAAACATCTTCTAGTGGGGGTTCAACACTCTGCTTGATGCCATCGACGGATCCTACTGTACCTACAGCGCATTCAACGAGACCGGTGACTTGCCCAACTGGGATCCCACATATCCCGACCCGGGGCCCGATGGATACAACGGCACACTGCAGTGCGGCGTCTTCGAGCCTCCCAACGTCCTTTCCCTCTCGTACGGAGGCCAGGAGGCAGACGTTCCCATCTCGTACCAGAAGCGCCAGTGCAACGAGTACCTCAAGCTTGGCCTGCAGGGC
The DNA here is from genome assembly GCA_022432395.1 of Pestalotiopsis sp. NC0098. Taxonomy (NCBI): domain Eukaryota; kingdom Fungi; phylum Ascomycota; class Sordariomycetes; order Amphisphaeriales; family Sporocadaceae; genus Pestalotiopsis; species Pestalotiopsis sp. NC0098. The sequence goes on along the minus strand of JAJKLJ010000003.1, from coordinate 4,332,743 downwards.
GTGACCTTTGTCTTTGCGTCCGGCGACTCGGGCGTCAGCAACTACCCGGAACCCTACGGCGACGATGGTCCGACCGGCTGCCTCGGGCCAAACCTGGACATCTTCAACCCGACGTGGCCGAACAACTGCCCCTGGCTGACCAACGTCGGCGCGACCAAGGTGTACCCGGGGTACACCGTGTTCGAGCCCGAGAGCGCCGTGTTCGACCCGGGTCGGGTCAACTACTCCTCGGGCGGCGGCTTCAGCAATGTCTTCCCGGTGCCCGACTACCAAAAGGCGGCCGTGGACCTGTTCTTCAGCGACCACGAGCCGAGCTATCCTTACTACGAGGGCCTCGTGGAGGACGCGAGCAACTATACCCTGCCAAACGTGACCGCGCTCGCGGGGACCACGGGAGGTGTATACAACCGGATCGGGAGAGGTATCCCCGACGTCGCGGCGAACGGCGACAACATTGCCGTATTTGTCGGAGGGGAGTTTGGCCTGAGCGGCGGCACGAGTGCAAGCACGCCCATCTTTGCCTCGATTGTAAGTTTTCTGCTCTTTTCCTGAAATGCTAGACCAGCTGCTCATGACCCGCCAGATCAACCGCATCAACGACGAGCGCATCGCCGTCGGAAAGAGCCCGGTCGGCTTCATCAATCCCGTGCTTTACGAGCACCCGGAAGTCCTCAACGATAGTGAGTCACACGCCGAGACTGAAATAGACCTGTAAATCGTCTCTTGCGGATATTCTAACGCTTTGTTCATAGTCACGAATGGAACCAACCCCGGCTGTGGAACGGAGGGCTTCAGCGCCGTGGCCGGATGGGACCCGGTTACTGGTCTGGGCACGCCGAACTATCCCAAGATGTTGGAGTTGTTCTTGTCACTTCCATAGAAACGTGTGCAATGGCAATCGTGAACGAGGCTTGAGATCCGAAGAGCCAGGCCAGCTCAACCAGTATATACCTGTCTATAGGTCCATTCAATCATGCTTCAATGTCTTTTGACTGCAATGTCTTTTGACTGCTATGAGTTGTTGATTCGGTTGTTGTCTGTAGGGCTTAGTTCCATATACTCTTTATGCTCTTGAGTATTTTGCAGTCGGACTTGTGACCCAGCTCTGCCCAGCCTTTGACTTGGCATTCCTACAGCAGAAGGTCAGTTGAATCATCAAAGACGGGGTTCATGAGCTAGAACCCGACTCACTTTACTGCAATACGCCACGCTCCCGCACCCTGTGCATTTCATGAGTCCCTCTTCGGACTTTTCACAACTTGCACATTTTCCAAGACTTGACTCGTTGAATCTGTGCCCCAAATCAAGAACCCTGGTCAAATTTCCCGGAATAGCCTGTTATTGGATCAGCAATGAGCGCCTCAACGGTGACGGTCAAAGGAAAACACGAGTCTCTGAACGCACCTTGACAGACTCGCAGTCCTCCCTCTCGACGACGAGCACGTCCTTGCGGCCGGGCCCCTTGTCGACGCGGCGCGCCCTCGGCACGACCATGGTGGCGCCCTTCTTGAGCCCGCGCGCCTTGAGGTCCCAGCCCCGGTCCTCCTCGAAGGTGACGGCAAAGTCCATGCCGCCCCGGTCCGTCGCGATCAGCGTCGGCTTGGTGATGGTCATGTTGTTCTTGACCTCGGCCACCATGAACCAGTCCCGGTCCTCCTGAGCTGGCTCGTCTGTTGTCGTCGTGGGCAGCGTGTAGAATGTCGGGAAGAGGGTGTCGTCGGTAAAGTCTGGCATGGCGGCGGTGTTCTTCTTTTTGTGATGCTTTACCTCAGTTGGTGGTATTCCGAGTCTTGAGTCTGATGAATTCTTTTTTGAGTTTTGGACCGTTTAGCACCGAAATTGATGAGACTAGACTAGAAAAGAGGCAAGAAAACACTTGAACTACGTGGATAGATGTTTTGAAGATTTGGTAATTATTTTGTTTGATGGAGCTTGGCCATGACCTCGTCTCAGTCAGCTGTCCTGTTCCTTCGGTGGAGGTTGCTGAAACACCAAGGGGCTGCTATCCACTGGTGGGGTTGAACCCGACATGGCGTTGAGCTTGGCCAAGTACACGAGGAAGAGGAAAATAAATACTTATTAGAATTAGTAATTGCGTCCCTTGAACAATAAGACACAATATAGAATGATTGCTCCAGATAGTCCGCAGTAATTGTATACTCAGCTCTCGCAACGAGGCCGTTCATATTGATTGCATGGATGTCCCCGTCTCATATGTTCACCGTAACAATACCATTAGATGACTGTATCGCACACTGTCCGGCGCTATCTGGCCGAGTCCGCGGCTAATCAGATGCCCGCAGTCACTTTATCTCCATTTCCTATACCACGATCTCTCGTTATAGGACTCTCGCTTTCTGATTATAGGCAGCCATGAGATGCACAATTGAAGCATTTCCAAAATGACCGACACGCAGGCGCCGACGCGGCGATCCAAGCACCACCATGCCTCTACGGCGGAGACTGAGCCGCTGCTCGCCGGAGCAGCTGCCGAGCCCGGACAGACAACGACAACCAACATCACATCGCCGGCATCTAGCCTTATTAACAACGAACACCCTGACAAGCATGAAGAGAACCGTCGTGACTTGGTTCTGCGAATTGTGGCAGCCATGTTTGCTTTCATGGTCATGGGCATGATACAATCGGTCCCCGGCGTGAGTTGGCAGTTCCAGATCACATTGAATGCTCACATCCACTGACACTGCCAGGTCTTGATACCACACGTAAGAGGCCATGCACCCATCACGTATGTCCCCTCCAATTAACGATTTGTGACAGCTGGAGAACTACTACGGCCTGAGCGACACCTATGTGTCCGTCATCTTCCTCATCTCTCCCGTAGGGTATTTCCTGGCCGCCTACATGACCAGCTTCATCCACCTGCGTCTAGGCCAGCTCGGCATCGCCATCATCGGCCCTGCCTGCCAACTCGTTTACGCGCTCGGCCTCTGCGCCCACCCGCCGTACTGGATGCTGCTGTTCCTGAGTCTCATAGAAGCCGTCGGCACTGGGCTCTTGGACGGATCCTGGTGCGCGTGGGCCGGAGCCATGACGAATGGCAATACTGTCCAGGTGAGCAGCGACAACCCCGAACTGTGCTTATCTTGGGAATTTCAGTATTCCACGGCACAGATGTCATAAAAAGTATCGAGATGCTAATCTTTGCCCGTGTCCAGGGGTTTCTTCATGGCTCCTACTCGATCGGCGCCAGCTTGGGACCGCTCATTGCCGGCACCATGATCTCTGTTGGCAAGACTCCTTGGTATTATTGGTTTTACGTCTTGGTAAGATTTTATTTCTTCTCCTCCGAGGGCATGAGAAGCATGACATTAACGAACGGTCAACGTAGTCGGGGTTCTGTATAGTCATGCTAGCATCATCTTCCTATGCTTTCCGTTTTCAGGACGGGAAAAAGTATCGTGCCGAGAAGCATGATCGCGACGATTCGGTCGGCTCCCATGACAAGCAAGATTACATGGCCATCTTCAAGTATAGCGCAACTTGGATATGCGCTGCGTACTTCCTTTCCTACGTCGGCATCGAGGGTTCGTTCATGTCAGCTATTCTGTTGTAAACTAGAATTCTGACACGTGGTTCTACAGCCTCCATCACTGGGTGGATAGTGGTCTATATGCTCCGGGCACGCCACGCCTCCGGATACCTGGCCAGCATGTGCTCGGCGCTCTTCAACATCGGCATGGCGATCGGGCGACTCGCCCTCGGGGTCGTCACGGACAAGCTGGGCGTCCGGACCGCCGTGGTCATCTACCTGTCGACGACCATCGTCCTGCAGACGCTCTTCGCGCTCATCGAGGTGCCCGCGGCGTCGGCGGTCCTGGTCACGCTCGTCGGCTTCTTCCTGGGGCCCATGTTCCCCTCGGGCGTGGTCCTGATCACCCGCCTGCTCCCGCCGCACCTGCACGTCGGGACCGTGTCGTTTGTGGCATCGACCGGGCAGATCGGCGGCGCGCTGCTGCCCTTTGCGCTTGGTGCCATTGCGGACCGCATCGGCATCGGCGCGTTTCAGTATATCATCCTGGCCCAGCTTATCGTGACGCTGCTCATCTGGCTTTGCTTTCCCAGATTAGCCGTAGGAGTCGGTATCATTTCGCCGGCAGACGAAGAAGACATTGTGGCCAGGAATGAGAACTGATGATGTGTTGACGTAGTTGATCTCAAGGCGCCGGACTGAAAGACACTACCTAGGATTGCAACGTTTTCAGCTAGATATGATTAGATGGCAATACGCTCTTAATATCGATTGTGATGTGAAAATACTAGCGCTAAGATTTGAATCGCACTGGACATCTTTCTATGTATCAGCTTTATACCGGCGTGTCGTCAACACTACTGATTACGCAGTGTAGATACATCATCGGGATGAAGGACGAGTCGATGCGCATTATTGACCAGTACAATTGAAGTGCCAAAAAAGATCGTCCAGGGGTTGATCAGGCGTTCAGTAGGTCTTAGTCAGGCATGCATGGCATGGTGTTGTAGCGAGAGTGGACGGATGGTACGACATGAAGCGGCCATTTGCTTTCTGGGGGGCCACTGTCACCTGTCACCAACGTTGTTGACGACAGGCGCGACAAGAGACAAGATTAGCGACATGGGGAAATGATTAGATGGCAATGATGGCCTCATTCTTCTCCCGTATCGACAACGGGCACATGCATTTCAGGACATTTCAGGGTCCATGATGCATTCACGGATTGAGCGGCAGTAAAAGTATTCAAATACTTTGGCCCTCGTGGTTGCATCTTGTAACGATTCGCGCGGGTGCTCGGGTGTTGGTGGTGCTCTGAAGGAGCTAAGAAGTGCACAGCCTCCACCGGCCAGAGGTTAAATGAAATGAAGCTTAACAGAGCGCACCTAGTTTATTGTTTAGTTGACTCTTTTAAGCATGTTCCAGTGTCCGCTAGCGTATCTCGGGGCCCCTGCCAGTGATCCCTGTGCTGCAACGGGGCCTGGACCAAGGCCTGTGATCTGAATTCCCATTTTTTTCCCAGCTGGAGAGGCCCCCCAGTCCACTATTTTTCGCAGCAGAAGCTGCAGAACCCCAGTCCCCGGACCATCTGCTTGGGGAAAAAAACTGGACATGCCAGACAACAGCCGCCTTGGCATTTCCCCCAATGAATCCATCCCCAGGATCGCCCAGACGGGCACCACAGCTCTTGGCACACAAAGTGCCCCCCAGAAGTTCAGAGGATTTAAAGACGCAACAGCGAGCGATGACGGGAGGAAGCTTGGCCACCTGCTAAAAAGATTGGATCTTCTGGATGCTGATGACAAGAGATCTATCATCTGGGTTTATCCTTGGCAATCATATCAGAGCAGCATTAAAATCCGGGGATGAACGAACGTCTTCTTTGATGAATATCCTGTGATGCTGTTCTGTTCATGTACGATGTACCCCAGACCCAGGCAGAGCACAAGCGAAATGTAATGCAAACGTGATTGATGCCTCTGTCGTCATTTCTGTTCGAGACAGGGGTGGCCGTCGGCTAACTGATTTACGAGTGGAAGGTATCACCTGAATCAGGGAAAAAAAAGACCGCTTGCTGCCCTTCTCCAAGTCCACGGCCGCCACCTGTCCAATCCCGATCCAGTGGAAGCAAGCCAGCCATTTCGGCTCCAGCTGGGGCATGGAATGGTTGGGCGCCAAAGTCAGAGAGCGAGCCTATCTAATGCATGTATGGGCAAAGTGTACTCTGGATGTACCTTTACAGACACACACACACACACCTCTCTTGGGACATTTCGTTCCCGTCTGGTACGCACGGCATCACAATCCCCCCATACTCGTAGGTTCCCATGCCCATACCATCGCCTCTGCCGCACCTCTCTTTTCGTTACTTACCCAGTTAGGCCCAGCATCCCGTACGGAACAGAGCCCATCCATTGATCCATTTGAATCTTGCAGCAAAGGAAAAGACTTGACTCCTTCTTCCCTTGGCGTCTTGCCTTTCCCACCTCCTACTCCACTCTCCAGACTCTCTTTCATCATCAGAATCCACCATCACAACAAACCAATTCTCGTCATATTTTGTCTTTCGCTTTCGGTACGCCCATCGCTGGCCCGTTGCGTGATTGATTTTTATTTTCCTTCTCCCGACGCGGAACCAAGACACCGCACTTGCGACACTCGCTAAGGCATCAACATCTGTCCATGGTTGACGCCTATTGAGCACTTCTCGGCTCGTCCTTGCGACTCTCGTTTTCAACTCGACTTTCAACCATTCCTCTACACCATTGAATCGGTAAATCATGGCGTCCTTCATTCAGCGCGCTGTTTCGGCGCTATTGCTCAGCGCACCTCTCGTCTCTGCAGCCTATTCTATTGCTTCCGACGGTATGTACTTGCTTGTTATTCCCATGTAGCGCAGTTGCCACACGCTTTCCCGAGCGCATTCGATCCAAGTCTCGCGCACTTGTCGGCTTTGTGAGCATACTAACACCCAACTGTCAATAGACGATATCAAGGCATCAACAAGGACTTTGGCGTACGATCTGATGCAATACTACAAGGGCAACCAGTCTGGTCAGACGCCCGGTATCTTGCCTGGACCTCCCCCCGCGGGCGATTATTACTGGTGGGAAGGTGGTGCGCTATGGGGTACCATGATCGACTATTGGCATCTCACTGGCGATAGCACGTACAACGATGTCGTGACGCAGGCGTTGCTGTGGCAGGTTGGTCCCAACCAGGATTACATGCCTCCCAATGTTACCGCCTCTCTCGGAAACGACGACCAAGGCTTCTGGGGAATGACGGCCATGCAGGCTGCCGAGGAGAACTTCCCAGACCCTCCCAAGGATCAGCCGCAATGGCTCGCTCTGGCGCAGGCTGTTTTCAACACCCAGGCGGACCCAGGACGACACGATAATACGTGCGGTGGAGGTTTACGGTGGCAGATTCCCTTTTCCAACAACGGATACAACTACAAGAACAGTATCGCCAATGGCTGTTTCTTCAATCTGGGTGCTCGCCTCGCTCGATACACCAACAACGAGACCTATGCCAACTGGGCCGAAACAACTTGGGATTGGGTCCGCAGTGTCGGCTTCATGGATGATCAGTACAATATCTACGATGGTGCCCACGTCGAAACCAATTGTACCGACATCAACAGGGCGCAGTTCTCGTACAATAACGGCGTCTATTTGCTTGGCGCTGCATACATGTACAACTATGTAAGACATCTCTTCTGGAATGTGGTTGATAATGCCAAGATTTGCTGACTGTTTTGGAAGACCAACGGCAACGACACATGGAAGGAAAGACTCGATGGTCTCATTGACGGAACCTTCCGCGTCTTCTTCCCCAACGACATTGCGTTTGAGATCGCATGCGAGGAGCACATGACTTGTACAACCGATATGCTGAGTTTCAAGGGCTACGTCCACCGATGGATGTCAACGATTACGCAGATTGCGCCCTATACTGCCGACAAGATCCTGCCAGTTCTCAAGACGTCAGCGACCGCTGGAATCGGCCAGTGCACCGGTGGTGACAATCAGAGGACATGCGGCTTTGGCTGGGCAGAAGGGACCTTTGATGGAAGTGTGGGTGCTGGCCAGACCATGAACGTGCTGGGCGCCATCTCTTCTCTGCTCATCGGAGAGGCCAAGGTGCCAGTCACCAATTCGACAGGAGGAACCAGCGGAGGCAATTACAACGCTGGACAGGACAGCGACTCGTTTACCAATTCCCTCCCGGCAATCACCCAGGGCGACCGGGCGGGTGCCGGTATCCTTACTGTGCTAATTCTAGCATCAGCCACTGGCACATTTGGCTGGATGTCTTTGGGCATGTAAAAGTCCACGAATTCATGGGAGAAAATGCTGGTGTTTTGCGGCTGGTTTTTACATGCCTGGCACAAAATGACTTCTTGTGCAGGCGAATGACAAGGGATTGGGTACAACGGCGTCCAGGAGTAAGGACAACACATTGTTTTTTTGTAGCTGGCCAGAAGTGAGAAGGGACTCACTCGGCTGCCGCTGCGTATGAAAGTCCTTTCAAGGCATATATTGGTAATGTGAATACGACTGGATAGAACATGCAATTTTGAGGCATATATCAATTGACACAAACTCATGACAAGTTCCATATTCTGGTCAACCTTGGTACAAGAACAACTCTAGCTGAGCGAAATGACGAAACAGCGTTGAGGTTGGCCTGGCCTGGCCATAACCATCGGCCTGGCTCATTATTGGTAATGATCATCAAACTGGAGACACTCGGCAAGGTTGACGATTTCAGTCGGCGACAACGCAAATCCTCCAGGATTCCCGAGCAAATACCAGGGCGAGTTTTCGTCGAACCCCGCGTTTCCATGTTCTGTGTATTCGCCCGCCCGAGTACTTTCCGCCAAGTGGCTCTGCTGCTGCTGCTCCTCCTCCCGTTCGGCCACGGAGTCATGGTGCCGCTGCTCCTCGGCCAGGTACGACGCAATCGTCTGCTCGAGCCGCGCAAACTCCCGCTTGCGGAGACGCGCCGCCGGGCTCCCCTGCTCGGTCATCATGTCGAAGATGTCGTGCGCCGTGGCCTGCCACGACATATCCTGCAGCAGCCCCGGCGAGACGGCGGTGAGGATGTGCAGGAGGAAGGCGGACGAGAAGACGGTCTCGAGCTGGAACGGGAGGAACGAGTCTGTATCGGTTGTGCGTGTCAGTGGGATCCATTGTCGTAGAAGCGGAGGAAAGGGAGAGGAGAAGAGAAGATGTCACGCACCGAGCAGGTTTGTCCGGCCGAGGCTTTTCAGCGTCTTGAGGATGTTCAGCGCCGACGACGCGCACGAGTGCAGGAGCGGGCCGATGGGGCCCTCGGGGATGGACCGGTGCGGGTCGTCGCGCGTGAGGCGGCGCTGGAGGAGGCACATGACGAGCGGCCGCGTCGTCAGGACGATGCACTTGTATGGATCAGCGTTGATCCGCAGGACGTGTCGTGGGGGCTTACATGGTGGTAGGAGAGGATGAGTCTTGTGGCGACTTTGGAGGTCCGAATGTCGAGCGGAGAAAATCCGCTGTCTAGATACCTGCTGAGGTCTCTGGAGACGGCGGCGATGTCCTGCAGTACGGACTGCGTGTCCGTGGTGAGTTTTCCGTCAAAGGTTCTGTCTGCGCCGTACACCCCTGGTTGTCGTCAATCAATTCGAACTTCTTTGGACTGTCGATAGGTTCGAATGCCTACTTACCATTCAATATGGTGGCCGTCAGACGGGCGAATTTGATCTGCAGCGTGAGCGAGGCAGCGGTTGGCGAGTCGGACATGTCCGAAGGAAGTTTGGCCGTGATGTCCTCGTCGCGGATGGAGCTCGGCGCGCCAACTAAAGTTCCGAATTCTCGATCAATCGTGTACGATAACCAAAAGAGCGTGTTGCAGCGATGGGAGTGTCCCATCGCGACATGGTCCGGAGGCATATGCCTATGCCAACCCTCGACGACACAGATACGAAGAGCTTGACCAATCTAGGTTTCGTCAGTACTTGAAGTCCATACGCAGAAGGAGGTACGACTTGCATGTTGAAAGGCCATGAGCCTCAAGTCCAGTGCTTGAAAATATAACGCGGCGAGGCAGAGGGCTTCCACGGCTGCCGATGAATCAAGGCCAATAGGAACAGTACTCGGGATCATAGCCATGCCCCTGGATGCGTAAGCCATCCCGGGCACTGTCCCCGGAACTCCAATCTGCGTGAACGCCTCGCCAAAGGCCAGGACGAACAGGAATTGGGAGTACCAAAACCTCGACTGCTTAGCCACGACGACGGGGTCGACATAAAAACTGCCAAGCCGCTGGCTAAACGCCCCGTGCTCGATGATGCTGCCCAGGGGCCCCAGGTGGAACTTGACAACGGACAAGAGGTACACGGCGTAGTCGTAGGTGGGCAGGCTGCCGACGTCGGGCTGGTCGTCCAGGCCGATGGGCGTCCAGCTGAACTTGAGCACCTCGAGGTCCCAGGGGTCGACGGGCGGCTCGGGTGCTGGCACCTTGGTCCCCAGCAACGCGAGGACTCTCCTGCAGAACGATCAGGACGATGTTGGCCCCATGTACCCTAAGCATGGTTTGTTTAGACCTGATTTCTGCGGCGACAAGCCCGGTGTCTGATATCACACTCACAATATTTGCCATGTGGATCGCGAGCAAAGGTTTCTCCATTATCAACGAGTGGGTTTTGGGTGAACCCGCTGTCTTGCTGTTCCGGTTGTTCATCAGGTATTATGGCCTGGATCTGGGGCGGCACATCCCCTGCTATAGGAGAAGGAAGATGTCAGTAGAACTTGCAACTGGTGAGGAATCTTTTGATAGATAGCTCACCTTCTCGCCTCGTGGAGCGTTGGATGCTGGCACGCCTCACGCTTCTATCGCTAGGACTTTCGGGCGAGAATGCCGTCTGCGATGGAGACGGCGCCAGGCCATGATGCGATACGGAAGCCGCACCGGGTTGTGAGCTCGGAGTACCAGGAGTCGGCAGATGACCTTCACGCGCGAGCGTCTCTAGGGATTTGAGATAGCTGCAAGATGGGAATCAGCATGACCAGAGGCACAATTTCATGTTGTTGAGCGTACCTTTGTGAGACGGTGACTCTCGCATCCTCGGGCTTGAAGAAGCACGCCTCTCCCTTCTTTTGACATCTGGTACACGGCGTGTTTCCCGAACACCGCACCTTCAAGTCGCGACATCTCGAACATCTAGTAGACCTGTCAGATCCACGGAGGCCCCATTTATTTTAGTCTCTTTCGAGGTATATCGGCGGTACTCACGCCTGAAGACAGCGCCTCGTTACACGATCAGATCTACTCAAGATTTGCGACATGCTGGGATGGAAAGAGCCGGACTGATGAATTGAGGCAACGACGGTCAAGCAGAGAAATAATGTACAAGTGATTGGGCAATTCGTTGAAGCACGAGTGATTGGAATGATCAAAGCCCTGGTCGTACTCGCGCTGGTGAGATCTGTTGATGATTGTGATGTCAAGGATTCATGTTATCAAAGGTGGATGGGGAAACGGATTTCATCGGGGATTTTCCCGCACGACTAATGTAAAACCCCGCGGGGTGTCCTAGAAGACTAGGTTGATAAGTGACCATATTTCGTCTCATTGGCCCTAGTATCAGGAACGGCGAGACTGAGCAGATGATCGTTTCTGTATTCTCTACGTATTTGCTACCACGGACATCAAGCAGGACATGAAGGCCCAACCCTCAGATAACCGATACCGACGGGATCATCGGATTTCGGATCGAAACAAGCTTGTGGTCTCGTGGACGGTAAGGTCTTTTTGATTCTGCTGTAGCCATACTCATCATATAAAATTGTCGATAAACGTTGTTGGCAGAAGCAGGAAAGATTCCGAGCCACGACAAGCAACCTAGCAAAGATATCAACAAACGCTTATTATTAAGGACAACATCTATCATGTCCCATGCTATCGAGAATTTTTATCACGGGTTTGAATGCCCAAGAAAGAAATTAATCAAAGACCGACGGGGACAGGTGCCGACACTGCTCCACTTGCCGACGACATAGTGCGCTAAAAGACACTACAGAGTATGAAGACCAGAGTTGTCGGCTCCACAAGCCGATATTTTATACTCCGTACTACTGACATGCACCGTCCAGTCCGTAGTCGGCCATCTCTACGTATGGCTTGGCTTGTGGAGGACTCTGCTATCTGACGTCTCCAAGTGCGTCTTGAGGTAAGGCCAGTGATCAAAGCTATGCTTATTCGCATGTGTTCGGCCAGCAAGGCAAGACTCGTGGTTGGTTTCTAGAATTTTGCAATTCTATAGCAAGCCAGATTGTATGACAGATCATTAGAGAGCAATTCTCAAATCATAAAAGCTCAGCCCACATATCATTAGCGATATTCAACACGTATATTATGAGCATTATGTGGAACCAGACACGGTCACACTGTCATGTTGGTCTCCGAGAAGAATCTCTTGAATATATCTTTTAATTTTCATGCTGCATCTTATCTCAGAAGAAATCCAGGATATATAGGGTCCTCCAAGTCTATATAGAACGACATCCTTCCCACCAAGTTTGCCGTCCCCTTGACCCGAGGGACACACGCCCGGAAACCCTCGACGGGACTGTCTGCATCAGACACAATGTCCGCTTCAAATGAGGACGCTATGATAGATCTATGCGCAAGCTTGGCGCCGCCCTTTCCGACCCTGCCCTCCTGGAGCAAGACGGCCAGTCTCGCACAGGTTCCCGACCCGCACGGCGACCGGTCGACCTGGCCGTCCGCGAAGACGGTGATGTTCCGCTGCCTGACCACGACCCCCGCGTCGTCGCCTTCCTCCTGGTAGAATATGACGCCGTAGCAGTCGTACTTGCCATAGTGCGCCCTCGGGCCCAGCGCCGCCTTGATCTCTCTGCCGATGCTTATGAACCTGTCCACGTTGTGCGGCTCGACCGTGAGCCCCAGCTGCGCCGCGTCCAGCGTCGCGTACACGGCGCCGGCAAAGCTGACATCCACCGACAGCTCCGCCGCCCAGGATGGCACATTGACCGGCAGCGCCTTGCCAAACTGGAAGCTCGGCACGTTGACAAAGTAGGCGTGCACGGGCTTGCCGCCCTTCATCACCATGGTGGTCACCACGCGGCCCGACGGCACGTCGACGACGACGTCGACCTCGCCGTCCTCGGGCGCCCGGACGAGGCCACGAGCGACGGCCCAGTAGCCCAGCGCGATGGTGCCGTGGCCGCACGCCGTGCTGAAGCCGTCCTTGTGCCAGAAGAGGACGCCAAAGTGCGCGCCGGCGTCGTCGGCCGGCGTGATGAAGCCGCCGTACATGTCGGCGTGGCCTCGGGGCTCGTGGCACAGCGAGCGCCGCAGCAGGTCGAGCGGGTGGTCGGCGCTGGCGAGCACATCGAAACGGCGCTGGGCGACGGTTGTGGACGAGGGCAGGAACCCGTCTGGCAGGGTCTTGACGATGCGGAAGGGTTCGCCCACGGTATGCCAGTCCTCGGTGTCGATCCAGAAGGAGGCGGGCGGTGATGCTGCGTCCTGAATTATTGACCCCATGTTGTGTGGTTGGTTTATTTGCGACTTCTAATGTGGTGAAGCTTAATTGCAGCCCGAGCTTCACTGTTACTTGTAAGTTGACAGTCGCCCTGGCTTTATGCGCAGCTGATTCGAGTGAGATTCTACGATGGTAGCTTCAAGCCAACGGACCGCCGATGATAGATTCAGAGATCATTCCCAGCCGACCCCTACCACATCCACTACTTCCCCTCTGATAACCGGCCCGGCCGGTCGGACCCCAGCGGAGTAGTATACAATGCATGATCCAGTGGCGTTGTCGGCATGTGGAGACCGATTCACATAGTGGATGTTGCCGGCTTATACTGTAAGAGGCGATAACTATGATATCCTACCCACCTACGCCGCTGTCATGTAAAACCCAATGCTGGAATATTTTACGTATTACCCCAGAAATCCAGAGATAGCATGAATCGTTTCCACACGATCCACCAAACCAAGCCCGAGATGACCAGCGGCGAGTCTTTGGTCCCCATCCAGGACAGTCAGTCTGTAATATGGATATGGACTATATCTATCGACTCCCAAGAAGCTTTTCCGTGGCTCTAAATTCGATCTTGTCATCAATATCGTGCGTCCTTTGTTGCCAAAAATGACCTTTGACAAGAAAGCCACCGGTCAGCTCGATCGAATAAAAACCGACAACAGTTGCAATTTGGGCTTCAGCGAGGATGTCAGTCCCTCTCTGGTATGTTCTATAGACATCATTTTTTTTTATTCTTCTATTTTTCTGTTATAAATCATGCTAGAATCCTCGTATCTGAATTCCAAAGCTACCTAGGCGTCAGACTAGACTCTTCTCCTTGCACAAAGTATGAAAAGAAAATGTAGTAACTAACACAAGTTGTAACAGGAGAACCAATCCCCCGGCAACGAGGGCCTGCAACAAAAGCTCAACACGCGCCACCTGACCTTCATCAGCCTGGGCTCGGTCATCGGCACGGGTATATTCCTGGGGATCGGATCGGCGCTGACGACGGCGGGGCCCGTCGGCCTGGTGCTGGCCTACGCCGTCATCTGCTCCGTCGTGTTCTGCGTCATGGAGTGCACCGGCGAGATGGTCACGTATCTGCCCGTCGTCGGCGCCCACCTGCGGCTGTCAGGCCGCTTCATCGACCCGGCCCTGTCTGCTGCCATGTCCTGGAATTATTGGTACTGCTGGGCGCTCATCGCGGCCGCCGAGGCCGCCGCCGCCGCCGTCCTCGTCACGTACTGGACCGACGCCGTTCCTGGAGGTGTCATCATCGCCGCCGCTCTGCTAACCAGTCTGGTCGTCAACCTCTGCGGCCCCCGCGTCTACGCCGAGATCGAGTTCTACATGTCGACAATCAAGGTCCTCACCATCGTCGGCCTCATCATCCTGTCCGTCGTCATCAACGCCGGCGGCGGGCCCAGCGGCGAGTACATAGGCTTCCGGTACTGGTGCGACCCGGGCCCCTTTGTCCAGTACCAGGACGTGCCGGGCTCCCTCGGGCGGTTCCTGGGCTTCTTCTCGGGCCTGACGACGGCGTGCTTCTCGTCCATCGGTGCCGAGATGCTGGCGCTCGTCGTGGCCGAGGTCCGCAACCCGCGAAAGGTCCTGCCCACGGCGCTCCGAGCGACGTGGGTCCGCGTCGTGCTCTTCTACTTCCTCGGCGCCTTCATGGTCAGCATCCTGGTCCCGTCCGACGACGCCCGCCTCGGCTCGACATCGACGGCCTCGGCCAGCCCGTACGTCATCGCCATCAAGCAGGCCGGCATCGAGGTGCTGCCGTCCATCATCAACGCCTGCATATTCACCTCGGCGTTATCGGCAGGAGTTTCCGACCTCTTCACCGCCACGCGGACGCTGCACGCCATGGCCGGCAACAGCATCGCGCCGGGCGTCTTCGGGAAGACCTCGTCCTGGGGATGTCCCTGGCTCGCGGCCCTGGCCACGTGGGCGCTGAGCCTGCTGGCCTTCCTCGCCGTTGGGTCCGGTTCAGCTGAGATCTTCAAGTTCCTGATGAACCTGACGGCGCTGGCTGGCATTATCACTTGGCTTTGCATCGCTGTCAGCTACCTCCGTTTCCGCGCGGGCATGAGGGCGCAGGGCATCTCCCGCTCGGCCCTGCCGTACCGGAGCCGGTTCGCCGCGCCCGGCGCGTACTGGATTATCCTGGTTGTCAGCTCCGTGCTGCTGTTCAGCGGGTGGCCCGTCTTTATGGAGGGCAACTGGGACACTACTACGTTTCTTGGAAATTATCTCCCTATAGGCATCTTTTTCGTCATATTTATTGGCTTTAAGGTTGGCGGTAAAACGAGGTTTGTAAGAGCCTCGGAAATGGACTTGACGTCTGGCTTGGATGAGATTGAGAGGAGGGCTGCGGAAGAAAACGAAAAGGATGCTCTGAGTAGCGAATTCAAGCATAGTAGGGGGATCAGGGGCTTTCTAAAAAGAATCGTCGCATAACATGGACATCAATGAAGCAATACTAGATGAGGAATATCACACAAATCGCAGCGGTCAATTTTCATTCCGTAAATTAGTTGTCTCTCTAGACTGCCTTACCGCATATCAGGCATCGCTTCTACGCAAACCATTACCAGCGCTCATGACTGGCCCCGAATGATTAAGAGACTCCATCGCGCTCAGATCTTTCAGTGCATACTCCGGAAATTCCTCCTCCACCGCAATCCCTTTGCTCTAGTTAAAAGCCAGCTCAGACTCATGGACCAAAACCTCTTTGGCGCTTCAAAGTTGCTCTCCAATCTTCCTCGCCGAAGCGGACGCCATCGTTGGGGCCCGCGCGATTCTCTGAAACGAGCTGGACTGCGTTGTCGTTTCTGGACGGACGGCGATTCTCAGACACGAACATAACATCGTGGTCGTCGTCGTCGTCTCCACCGTTGTCATCAGCTTGTGACTCGTGGTCAATCACGATTGGCTCAAGTTGGGAGCCCGCGTCTTTTGCAGCCGGCTTCTTTTTGTCGTCTTTCGTGTGAGGGCCGCGTTGGCTCCTGGTTTCGTAGCCGTTCGGCTGCTTTTTGATTCGAAGTGTTCCTGTAGGAACCGAATCTTTTTTGACGGAATGCTTATCGTTCTCGTCGCGATCGGGCAGTTGATTAAGCCATGTACGAAGATATGAGTCGTCGGGAAAGCCTGCACGTGGACTCTCTTGCTTGACACTCAAGTTCTCGGCCTCTTCGACCTTGCTCTGCGTGTCTGTACCGATCTCCTCACTCTTGATACTCTTGCTCTTCGGCTCGGCCTCGTCTTTGACCGCAGAGACAGCGGGGCGATCAGCCTCAATGATGATGGTCGGACTGGAGCGCGAAATTTCGGACGAGCGGTTTATCGATGGGGGGCCGTCCAGTATGATTATATCATCATCTTCGTCATCGGGTCCCTGATTGGCGATATTTTCGCCATTTTCATGGTCGTCGTCGCCGCCGCGGCCCTCTCCGGATTCATGATCGTCTTCGACCACTTCCGGTTCCAGCTCTTCTATGCGCTTTTCGGCGAGCGCGAGGCCTTGCTCCGCGCCCGCAAAACCGGCCGCGACGTCCATCAGCCAGTACAAAACGTGCCTCGGCACTCCGGACAGGTTGATCTGCGGGACCGGGACGAGATCGACGTGGCTGGCACCCGAAATTACGCGGAGAATCAGCTCTAAGCCGCGCTCAAGGACAGCAGGGCTTTCAAGGTCCTCGAGGGTCCAGGCGCCTCCGGCCTTCTCGAACTGTAGTAGTCGATGCATTCGATACTTCTGGTGATCGAAGTGGCTTCTGGTTTCGGGTAGCTTCCTGAAATCTTGGTGGTATTCGACGCGGGTCTTTAAATCCGGAAAATTGAGCTTTCTCTTTTTGGTGGTATTGTTCTCAACCACAGAATCATCTGATGGTCCGGATGAAATTACATCATCTTTCTCAATTGACTCGAACAGACGCTTGGATCTCTCTCTCTGAGAGCTTGTCTCATCTTCCGGATGAACAGATCGAGGCTCGTGATCGGATGAGAATCCGGGTGATGCTGACATGGGACGTTGTAAGTCCTCATCGATGTTCCAAGCTTCATCGACTTCGGATTGAAAGTCGTTCAGAAGTTGGACCAAAATATGGCTTGCCGATCCTTGCACACGGGCACTGAGCTCCGGTAGGAACTTCTCCGCCTGTTGGCCTAGGATGAAATTTAGTATACTATACAACTACTATTATATGATGATGATTATGATGATCAACTTACTTTCGAGAAAGGCGTGGTATGAATTGGGTATCTTGACCCGGATCACATCCACGTTTTCGGTTTGACCAACGCGGATGACTCGATGGATTGCTTGCCACTGGACGGCTAGACTGTGAGCCTGGGCTCCAACAATCACGCGAGAGCAATTCTTGTGCAGGTTTGTTCCGGCAAACCCGACTGTGTACATCTGTATGAGTACCTGTGTTGACTCCCAGCTATCGCTGTTGAAGTCTGCAATGAGCCTCTTCCTTTCGCCCTCGCCTAGATCCGCATGCAGGGTTCGGCAATTGATGCCGATGAACTGCAAGACCAATTCGTAGTAGTAGGCGAGCATGGGAACATTCTCGGTAATAAGCACCTTCTTGATCTTGGTACCAACGCGCTGGCTGAAGACGTGCTCCTTGAGGTCGTGTAGAATATATCGCAATACGGGCGAGGACTTGATTGCCAGCTTCAAGTAGCCCAGCGCTGTCGTGGGAGTGGGATCGTCGCCTTCGAGCAGAAAGTCGGCAAGATCAATCAATGACTTCTTCGCCTGGCGCATGGCTGTCACGGGCTTCTTATCCGGACCGAAATCGTTCTGTGAAAACAGTAACTCCAGCTTGTACACGTCCATGGATGAGGACGCAATCTGCCATTTGCGATACAGCTGGGTAAGGTTGGGATGTTTCTCGGCTTGTTCGTCAGGCGCTGCATCTTCTTCGCCACCTTCTTCCTCTTCTTCCTCCTCGACTGGCCAGTACTTTACCGTTCTCAAGTAATGTACAAGCAGATCCAAGTGTACAGATTGGTATTCGACCGCGGTAGCTGCATCGAAGTCAATATTGACTGTTCGACTGTTGACGCCGGGGTAGAGACCGTCTAGAGGGATGCGCTTCGTCTGTTCGAAATCTTCGAAAAGAAAAGACCCAGGTCCTCGCTTGAGCATTGACAAGGACTCGAAGAGATGTAGAGATCGTTGTGTTGCACCAAGATCTTGGCCACGGCCGTTGTGGTAGGATTTCATGAAGCATTTCAGCAGTAGTGGGCAGCCTGCAATAAGGTGAAGATCGTGGTAAGACGGAACATCTGCAACGATCTCTTCCAGGTCTTCCAGGTCCACGACGCCCTCGTACGCGGCCTTTACCTCTGCGACACTGTCAATCTGCTTTGAGGCAGAGCTCCATAGCAGCTCCACCAGGCCGTACAGGTCACCCAAAGCATTGGTGCAGGGAGTTGCTGTAATTAACAACGTGAACTGCCTTTCCAGAAGCAGTACACTCTTGTGAAGTCTTGTGTCTTTGTTCTTGACTCTGTGAGCCTCGTCCACACAGACCAAGGAGAAATGTCGGCCATTTTCCGTTAGGCGTGAATGCCAGATCGTCTTTCCTTCTTCGCACTTGGTGGTATAAGCCGTTCTGTGTGCCCATGTATCTAACGGGCAGAGTATGACGGTTTTGGCTGCGTTTGGATTGTTCTCGTTCCAAACATGGCTGTGATTGTCCGGCCAATGGGTGAATGAATGAACGGGCAGATAGGAAACACGATCGTCCACAGCAAACAGGCCAATATCTCCACCAGCCACCAGGATCGTAACAATCGAGTTCGGAGAGGTATTCTGTAATAGCTCTTCCACCCACTGAACAGTGACGCTTACGTTCGGGCAAAGAATCAAGATGGGCCTGTACACGGGCAGGTTTGTTCTCTCATCGTACTGGACGTTCAAGCGATGACTTGCCAACAGCTCAATGCTGGCTATAGTAGTCAAGGTCTTTCCCAGTCCCATCGAATCAGCCAGGATGGCCCCGCCGTATTTGGGACCTCGAAGGCTCTCTCGGTTGGCTCTTTCGCGTGCGCTCTCCGGTACTGCTTGGAGTTGGGGTAGGTCGCCGAGAAGACGGGAGAGTATCCAGACGATCCCCGTTACCTGGGTGTCTAGGAACCCCTTTGACGGTTTAGGGCGAGCTGGCTGGGGGTTGGGCGTTCTTGCCCGTTGTTGTGTACTTGCTATGTGGCGCGCAATCGTGTCCTCGGGCTGAGGCTCCTCATTGATCTCGATTCTGTATTCGACCTCGGGGAACAATGGAGAGTTGTAAAGGCTCAAGCCACTTTGACCTAGATAGTATCAATTAGCCATGGTGCAACGAAGAGAGGGTGAAGATGCCCGCATACCGTGCTTGCCAACTTTCTTCATCTGCAGATAGAGAGCTGCGGGGTGGATCGGAGGTCCCAGGCAGTTCGGCGAGGCGTAGAATAAAGCTTGAGCGGCACCGTACAGGTCTTGCACGACCTCAACCTGCTCGGCGTCTTGCTGGTCCTCGTTCTCGTGATCTTTCTTGGCGTTTCCCAAAGGATACGTCACAGTCTTTGTCGTGATAGCTTCACCCGCAGGATCAAGAACCGGAGCCGGAAAGTCCTTGAGCGCCTCGGCGATTGCCCACTTTGCGAACTTCTCCCGGAAGTCGAGCTTGTCCTTGCCTTCGGGCATCTCAAATCCGTTGAAGAATCTTCGCACCTCATTGCTCGAGTCAAAGAGCTGGTAGGGATTCCAGTATTCCTTCTGTGGCTCGAGGTTGCCTGTGACGGTAAAGAAGTTACCGAGAACCGCACGCCACTCGTCGTCGGCGCCATGCTTTCTGCGCGCCATCGTGAACTGTACCGCCGCGTATACCGCCTGTTTGGGTCGATTGTACCGCTGCGCAACGCCTATTCGGGTCGATTTTACCGACAGCAACGCCTATTTGGGTCGACGATACCGCCAAATGACCGCCTAATCGGGAAATTTGTGACGCGCGATGGGATGGCGGTTCGCGATGGGATGGCGGTAAGGTGTTGTGAGGGAATGAGAGAAGGTGTAGAGGTGGAGGAATGGGAGAATTAAATACTAAAGTCGTCTTGGAAATTCAAGGGCAGGAACAATTTTTTCAGAGAGAAAATCAGGAACCCGTTTTCGAAAGAAAAGTGCAGGAACACTTTTTCGAAAGAATAGAAAAAGTGCAGGAACAATTTTTTTTTTTTTTTTTTGGATAAATCAGGCAGGAGCAAAAATCATATGAGTTCATGTTTTGCTGAATTCCATCCAAAGTAAATTATAGCCCAAGTGATTTTTATCCCAAGCCAGTTTTATCTTATATGATACAAGTGAATATCATCTCAGGTGAATTTTCTCTCAAGTAAATTCTAATTCAGATAAGTTTTTAATCCCAAGTCAGTTTTATCCAAGTGAATTCTATCCAAGTGAATTCTATCCGAGTGAATTCTATCCGAGTGAATTCTATCCAAGTGAATTCTATCCGAGTGAATTCTATCCAAGTGAATTCTATCCAAGTGAATTCTATCCAAGTGAATTCTATCCAAGTGATTTTGATCCCAAGAGAGTTATATCATCAATATAATAAGCAGGAAGAGGAAATCATATCATGACTATATGGCGTCTACACCGCACGCCAATTGCACCAATCATCTTTCACGGACTAGACCCATTTTTCTTCGTTTAAAATAGTTCAAATGCTTTCAATTCAGAAGCTGACTTTCTTTCCTTTCTTATTCTTTTACTATACTAATTTCTGAGTCACCGTGTCGTGACTCGGCAATTCACAGTCCTTCACCTCAACAACCACCTACGACGACAATGTCTCCAGCAGCAGATGTCGATCTCTACGCCCCTTTCAAGGAGGACATTATTCTTGAAGTCCGGAGCAGCAAAATGAAGACGATGCCCGGCTTGACCATTCAATCCGGCATCGACAAGACGATACGCGAGGGCGTGGTGTCCGTCAGTCATCTCGGCATCGAGGGCGACGAGCATGATCCGACATTTCACGGTGGTAGAGACAAAGCTATTCACGGTTGTGAGTGATGATCTGCTTTGGCCGTTACCCACGACGAATGTCCCTGCTCACACAAATCAGATTGCTCGTCGCATTATCCTCAATGGCAGGCAGAATACCCCGAGTCTTCATCTCGCTTTGTGCCTGGAGGTTTCGGAGAGAACTTAGTGACAGCGCATATGAATGAAAGGAATGTGTGCATTGGTGACATTGTGAGTCACAGAGGCCCATGCTGATGCAACAGGAGACCGCTGTTCTTTTCCAAGACTCCATCTCTTCCTATTACGCAACTATGAGGAAACTTCAAGATGCGGAAGTCAACTGCCCGCACGAGTCCCAATTTTCTCATCGCAGACATCTAATCCTCCCAGATCTCCGTAGGCGACCCAGAGACCGGGCTCTTATTACAGGTTTCGCTTCCACGCCAGCCATGCTTCAAGTTAAACCATCGATTCCGTCTCAAGAACTTTGCGCCTCAAACCTACGGCCTCTCGCGAACCGGGTGGTATTATCGCGTCCTCCGCCCTGGTCCCATCGAGGCCGGTATGCCCATCGCGCTCGTGGAGCGGAAACACGCAAAATGGACAATCGAGCGGCTACAAGAGTTTCTACACCGGAATCAGGATGACACGGAGATGAACGAGGAGCTTAGTAATATTGAGGAGATGGGCGATGAGGCCCGGGGCGCTTTTGGTACGTCGATGCAATCGAGGCCGCTCATCGAAGAGCTCTTTCTATCACCAATACTAACCAGGAGGGTGCCGCAGTGAAAAGAGTAGCCAAAGCCAAAGCCGCCGCAGCCCGCAAAGAGAGAGCCGCCACCGAACCGGCCGAAGAGTGGCTAGACTACAAGATCGTCGAGAAGAAGCGCCAGACGGACCGAATCAGCAGCTTCGTCCTCGAAGCACAGGCGCCGCCCGGGCCCGACGACGCGGACGCCGGCCCCTCCCTCCTCGGCGCCCACGCCCGCATCAAGCTGCCCAGCGGTCTGGTGCGCAGCTACTCGGTCGTCTCGGGAACCATACGCCGGTTCGAGCTGGGCATCGCGCTCGAGGAGCACAGCCGCGGCGGCTCGGCGTGGCTGCACCGCACAGCAGAACAGGGCACGGCGGTGGCCGTGTCGTCGCGCCTGGGCGGCGAGGGCGGCGGCGTCGCGGTGTCGTCGGCGTCGTCGTCGCACACCTTTGTCGCGGGCGGGATCGGCATCACGGCGTTCCTGTCGCTGCTCGGCGCCTTCAAGCGGATCCACCTCGACGCGGTCCTGCACTACGCCGTGCGCTCCGAGTCCGACGTGCCCTTCCGCGAGGCGCTGGCCGAGCTGGGCCGGCCGGCGCCCAACAAGGACGGCAAGGTCGAGGAGAGCTCCGTCAAGGTGGTGTTGTACCGCAAGGACCGGGGCGAGCGGATGGACGTCGGGCATATCTTTAACAATCTCGGCTGGAACGGCCATGCCTATGTCTGTGGGCCGAGGCGGCTCATGGACGCCGCCCTTGCCGCCTCGAAAGAGGCCGGGCTCGGAGAGGATGAGGTGCATTTCGAGGCGTTCGGAGCCGACACGACTGGCGATCCGTTCGAGGTTGAGGTCTTGAACCGAGACGGTAAGCTGCTCCAAGTTGACGCTGAAGAGACATTGTTAGAAGTGCTGCGACGGGAGTTCGGCACCGCCCAGGTTGCAAGTAGCTGTGAGGTAGGAAACTGCGGTACGTGCAAAGTCACATTGAAGAAGGGGAGGGCAGAGCATAGGGGCTCAGCCTTGGCAGAAGGAGAAAAGACAGACGCTTTGCTGAGCTGTGTAAGTCGTGGAATAGGGAGGATCAGTATACACATCTGATAATTTTTGTGGACTTGATACACGGAAGTTCGAAGGGTATTGAAAAAGTTCATATTTCTATTGACAATCAAAATGAAACTCCGATACCAAACGCCAAAACTTGAAAAAAGATTTCACGGTGCAATCGCACCGCTCACTTCCGCCCTTTTGTCCTCGGCAGTAGAACGAAGCACATGAGCAAAAAACACTTGGCCCGATCCTGCGTAACTTATTGGGACAACCCAAGCAGGATCCATAGATGCCAGGAAAAGGAAACCATGAGAAAAGTACTCATACAATCATCTCAGAAATCACCAACACGTGAGGTTTTCGTTCTCTCCTCGGACCTAAGCACGTCAAGTGGCGTCTGATGCTCTTGATCTCCATCGGTCAAACTACCTCCATAGAGGCTGGCTATGCTTGGGCGAGACATGTTTCCAACCAGACTGGCAGCGCTGTCCACCTGACTGTGTTGATGATTGCGGATTTCTGGACTTGCGATTGGCGCTGCACTGTCATTGGAGTTTCGTTGGATGAAATCGGTTCTTAGAGGTCGTGAGTGCTTGGGAATGAGAGAATGTACCTCATCTCGAGATGGCTGTGCGACTCTAGCATGCTAAGATAGGTCGCGACCTGTGGCCATGCCCACTGAAGGACCACCTGAGCCCGGCTTTGCGCCGTTGTTAGAGACCTTGTTCCAGGACAGATAAGTGTGGTCACCAAGTTTCCTGAGATATTATTAGTACTCAAGTTGACATATTAGGATAAAGTACTTACCTTGGACGGATCAAGTGGGTCACTGTGAAGATGGCACCCAGCACGATGCAAATACCACCGACCACAACATAAGCAATACCCAAGAAGGGGTTCTTGCCGCCAATAACACTCTTGGTCGTAAAGACGATTGACTTGGTGCCCTGGTATTCGGTTGTCGGGAATTCTGTATGACATATTAATGATTTGGTCTGTTCCAAGGTCAAGTCTGGACATACCGGAAAGAATCTGGATCTCGTAGGTTCCACTCTTCATCGTGGCGGAATCGTTGCGCATGTACAGCTTGCTGAAAGTAGGCAGACCTGCAGTTCTCATCCACACTTGGAAGGCTTGGTTGTCCTTCAGGTCCGGAGGAGGCGCATCCGTGGTGTATTTGCCGTCAGGGTACTGTCTCTGCCAGTTGGGAGGCGGCAGGATCGTGCTGAGATCCTGAGTCGAAGGCAAGTTGCCGTACAAGGCGTTGTCTGACGACCAAGCAATATCGCTGCTGTTCTGCATCACATATGTCTCGTTCTCGGTCTGGTAGACTGGGCTGAAGAACGTGTCGTTGAACATGGAGTTGGCAATCAGACCGCAAGGATAATAAGGCAGGTTGGTGGCATCATCAGTCGTCAAGGGCGTGCAGCTCGAATCACTGACAGAGGACTCCGTGTTGACATCGTCTCCGAGGAGTTGCTTGTCGTAGAAGGAGGCGACATATCGACGATGGTTTTGGTAAAAGTTGGTCAGGCGGTAGTAGAACAGAACCGGCGGCTCCATATCATCCGGGAGAACAAAGTTGAGGACACACTTGGAAACATTCTGAACAACGTAGTTGCCGCGGTAGGTGTGGTTGACGACCTCGTGGCGCCATTGGGCGTTGACCTTTGTGTTGCTTTTGAAAGCCGAGGTGATCAGACTATCGTCCATGAGGAAGTTCGTGGTGCTGCCAAACTCGGTGGCATTAGGCGCATCAGTGTTGCATGTCGAGTAGTCGATCTGAAGCTCTTGGACCTAGTACACTATTGTGAGTGAACGCTCCCATCACGACGACAAAACCAAAAGGGGCCGTACTGTCGCGCTCGCCCATATTAACAGACCACCAATGGGCGCGAATATGATACCAATGGCGAAGAAGAGCGGCAGAACCGTCTTTGGCGTAAGGATTGGTCTGCGCGATGATTATCAGCCTCGTTCCGCTCCGGAGCCCCGATTGCACGTCGTTGCGCTCGCTACTCACTGCCAAGCCTTCAATCGTTGTTGTCTGAATGCCGTGTCTGTCGGGTTCGCGAATCGTCAGCATGTGCCCGGAACGATGAAAAACTCCTCCTCCAATGATGCCTCAATTTCGGTCGATGTTGTCATGTACATCTCGGCCTGCCGGAGTTTGTCGCATCGGATTCACTCACTCGCGGGTCTTCTGCTCTTCTTCTTCTTTCCGTCGACCAGCTTGTCCGGATCGTCGTGCGAGTTCATCGAGTCGGTGTGCCCGACGCCCGGCGATGGCTCTGCCATTATTGCTTCAATCTGTCAGGTTTTCAAGTCGCGATGCTTTCGTGGCGGAAACGGGCAGACGTCGACGTTGTGGATGGTTGTTGTCGCGATCGAGGGTCGTCGGCGCTCAGAAAGTTGCCGCTGCTTGGTTGTTGCATTAGTGACGGGGTCCCTTGGTAGCCCGTGGTCCGTCAGCAGGGGCCTTTCACAGGCTGTCAGGACCTAGCACAGCCACAATTACTACTCAGCGCATTCCCGACCTGCCCGCCAACCAAAAATTACAGGGCAATTGCGGCTATTTATGGAACATGCACATAACACACAAGGCAGGCTCCTGCTCCTGCTGGCAGCTGGAGGCAGCAGGCGCTGAATCACTTCAATAGTAGAACAGAACTGATGGCTAGGTAGGAGCATTATTCGGTGCTCTATGGACAAGATATCTCTTCTACCCTATGCTGGGTGAGAGCAGCGGCAGGACGTTCTGCCTCAGACCTTCTCAAATTTACCCATTGTCGCTCGTATGGCTGCTGCATAACCTGAGTGCAGACTGAACTAATTTACATTTTCCGTATCGTCAAACTCCTGTCGTTATGAAAAAGAAAAAGAAGAAGCGTGGTCAACTGTTTTGCATCTTCCTGAAACTCCCAAGTGCCTTCAACCAAATCGTGCTGCGGGCGAACAAAACATTGCATCGGACAGCCCTGTTGAGACTTGACCAATTGTAGAAGACTCCGAGGGCTCATTGGTACCACAATAGGTCATCATGAAAGGACTGGTCGTCCAATATCATGGTTGAGCGATCACGATTCAGCGACCGCGGCGGCTTCTTCAACCTTGGCCTTTTTGGTATCCTCAGAACCATCAGCAATCTCCTCGGCCTTGCGCTTGCCGTTGGTCTCGGGTGCCGTCTCAGTCGCCTCGGGCTTCTTCTCCTTCTTGCGCACAAGGCTGGAAAGGTCTGTTGCTCCCTTCTTGGCCTCCTCGATACGGGCCTGTGCGTCAGCAGGAGATTCGCCCAGGGCGGCACCGAGAATGCCGGTCATTGGGTTCTCTGCGCCCAGCACGCCCTCGAGATCTACGGGGTCTTTCCGCAACTCCAGAAGCTGTAGTTATTTACGTTAGCATCAAAAGGCACGGACAACGAAGCTTCGGGGGAGAAGTGGAGGACTACTCACCCGCTGCTCCATCTCCGCAATGATTTCCCGCTGATCGGCGATCTTCTTGCGCGAGTCCTCATTCTCCTCGGGCGCGTGGAGTGTCACCAGGTTGACCTCCTCGTTCTGGAGCTTGAGCTTGGTGCTGGAGATGGCCTTTTCGAGCTCGGCAGCTGCCTCATCGCGCAATCCTTGGTCAACCGTCTTGGGGGCATCATCCTTGGTCTCAGCATCGCTGGTGACTGACGCAAACTCGAGGGCCAGCGAGAGCTTGAAATGAGCCTCGGCTCTGATTTCCGACTCCTCGGGATAGAGCTCAGTCTTGTACTTTAGAGATGAACGTGCATCATTGATAGCGAGAGGATACCTGTCACAGTGTCAGTAAATGAGAGTCTCCGATGGTAATCTCTGTGAAGCCTCACTTTTCGTTCTCGAGTGAAATCTCAGCCAGAAGATCGTGAGTGTCGGCAAGGCGCTCCTTGACATGTCTGACAGCAGGTGAGTCTCCCTGATCAGCCTCCTTGCCTTTGCCTTCTGAGTCGTCTGGCTGCTCCAGTGCCTTTTCGAATAGAACACGAGAAAGATCGAGGACTTCGAAGGCGACGGCAAGATCATCATCCTCTTCCTCCTCTCCTTCCTCACCATCACCTTCACCCTCGGCATCTTCGTCCGAGTCCTCAAAGTTCTCATCGCCAGTGAACTGGAAGAGCGGCTTCTTCTCGTCTGACAACTTGTCTCCGTCCTCTAGTCCGCTGCCAGTGACATTCTTTGCGACATAGGCCACCTTCTCCTCTGCAATCTGCTCGGCCTCTGATGTCGCATTGTCTCCGGAGGGAGCTGCTGCGCTCGACTCGGCGGCCTCCTTCTTGGGCTTGGCGGCCTTGGGAGCCTTCTGCTCGCCGCCGGGTGCACCGCCAAGAACATCGCTCTTGCTTTGGCCAACCTTGAAAAGGCTGCGACCGTAGAGGAAGAGAATGTCGGCATTCTCAGGGCTCATTTCACCATTGAACTCGGCCTGCATCTCGGCAGCACGAGCGTAGACCTCCGAGGCCTCTTCATATTTCTTCTGAGCGTAGTAGGCGGTAGCCTTGGCCGTCAGATCGGCCAGCGAGACCTTGATGGACTTCTCGCGTTCTTCCTGATCCATGGGTGGCAGCGACTGGGGCGTGCCAACAGCGGACACGGTAGCTGATGCGACAGCCGAAGGGACAGCCGAAAGGACGGTGTTGTCGGTGGTAGTAGTAGGGTCTGCCATTGCGACGGTGGGCGGCGTGTGATGTCGTGTGTCGAGGTGGGCAATTGGCACAGGTTGCGCGGAAGAAGAGAATGTGAGCTCTTCTTAGGCTTCTTGGACTAAATTGACAGCTTGCGCAAACGCGATCCTGCCGCTTGACTCTGACGAAAGAAGATTTTGGGAGAAGGTCAATCGGGTCTGGTTGAGTTGACCGGATTCTTGGTTGGGGTGGAAAGATCGAATGGCAGATGGTTGCGACGGAGAATTGAGTGACGCGATTTGGTGCTTAAAGGTGGGCCGTTTAGCACGCGATGCTGCTGCTGTTGCTGCTGCTTTTCGCGTCGAAGCTTGAAACCTGGGGTAGGAGCTTGGGCCCTTTTTGGCAAGCTGCCAGACACAGAGTGCAGCATTCAAGTTGCCTGCACGGCACCTCTATCTGCCCAACTCAAATTGATTATTATACCTGAGTACTGACTGGCACCTGTAATAAAATCAACTGAAATAATATTCATCCTTGAAAATCATGTTCGACTGTTCTTGTAAGTTCAATCAACCTGAAGTGATGTCATTCGTTCCACATTGAGTCCTATCGATAGCTGGCTGGGGCCCCAGACCCCAGTTTGTCGCCATGGTACGTACGGTAAGAACGAATTTGGCTGTTATTTGAACTTTTATGTTTGAATATACTAATAGTTATTGTGAGAAAGGCACATATTCCTCATGAATATCAAAACTTCGAAATTGCCATCGGGTGCTATAATAACCCTGCAATTGTGAGACTGGATCGCCTAACAACGGCTCAGCGATGGCTCGAAATAGAGAATGCAACTCCTACAGCTCACAAAAATATTGTAGATTTCATAGCAGGCTTGAGATAAATGGTATTCCGCCGCATCCATGAAATTTTGCACTCTACCCCGTCTCCAGAGAGTCGCAGACTTATCCAAGTATCCAACTTTTATTCATAGTACATGTATCAACGATCAATGCATCTGGGGGACTATGTCAACAGGGACTCCACGGCCCAGTCGCCTATTGGTGGGACCAACAATCATGACCCTCGAGGCATTCGGGGTCAGACAATACAATGTAAATGTAGGTAGCTCGAGCTCGAAGTCGAATATCGACTCGGAAGGTCAGGGTCAACTTCAACAGACCAATAAGGCATATGTCTCGAGCCGGGCGTCACTTAATCCAAAGACTCATTATCATCTGATGGTGAACTAAAGCAATAAGAAGTTCAAGTTGTCACCCGAATCCTGGTGAAGCCTCGATGTCTTGAGAAACTCATGGACTAGATTTACGATTCAGTCGACTAGCTACTCAGATGTCGCTATGGTGAATTGTCTTGAGGCGAGTGGTTTGTCTCTCTAAACGCCTGGTCGGTCTCGTCAAAAGACAATGAGAACCACCAGAGCATCTGCTTCAGAAAAGTGCGAGATCAAATACGAAGACAACAGCACAATAGACGCTAATGAAATCTGTCGGTTAACTCGATTCCGTACTCGGCTAGCTGGGCGACCAGTGGCAGTCAATGGTTTTCCTCAAGCGGCTGATTCCAGGTAGCCACGAACGTTGATAGCTCTATTCGGTAATACTGAGGGCGGGAGTCTAATACTGGCCGGACCACAGATAAGGCCATGGGGCGTCGTCCGTCCCTAATTGACAGCCATTATTAGATCTAGAATATGGATAGGGTTCTTTAGGCTTGTAGTCTTGAGGACAAAGCTCGAGAGAGTCCTTTGAGCTGAACGGATGCTCTTTTGCGAAGAGTCTAGAATATCACCAGTGTGTCTCTGAGTTGCACACACCATAGGGCCTAACAGAGACTTGCGCAGGGGGTCTGCAGTTTAGGTGGGCTTCTGCAATTCTTAAACATACGCTAAAGAACGACCCTTATAATGCTGGTTGACACTCGTGTCCCGTAGTGTATTGCATTCCCGAGTGGTGTCCGTGGAGTTGCGACCAGGCGGTACTCCGTTTGTCCGTATACCTAGGCGA
Organism: Pestalotiopsis sp. NC0098; assembly: GCA_022432395.1. Lineage (NCBI taxonomy): Eukaryota > Fungi > Ascomycota > Sordariomycetes > Amphisphaeriales > Sporocadaceae > Pestalotiopsis > Pestalotiopsis sp. NC0098. The sequence continues at coordinate 4,303,218 of JAJKLJ010000003.1, read as the reverse complement.
GGACGAGTTGCTTAAAGTTCGTGTGAGATTACCTGACCGCTTGATGTACTCGGGACTCCGTAGTGTTGTGATCATCTGCTGTCAACAATCAAAGTGCTAACCTTCCTTACCTGTGATAAGCAACGCCGGGCTTGAAAGGGTGCAATGTCAGCCTTCTTCCAGAGCTTCTGAAATTAGGTTTCTGCATCTCCTTTTAGCAGTCTCGTAAGCCCCGATATAAATAAATAGGCGATGCAACTGATGGCGAAGCTGCGCACTTTTACAAAGCAACAAGTTGTGCAACACGTGCCGTAATGCGATCGATGTTTACAGCAGAGACGAGCGTCTTTGCAGATCACGTCGTGGAAATCGATGCGAGGCTGTGGCAGCCAATCTCGCATGTCCTTCACTCCGTGGCATGTCCAGCAGCGCCTCAATTGTGGGTGGGGGTAGCACCGAACCCCCAATACCATATTGGCCGAATCTAAGTTGCTGAAATCTTCAAGGCCCCGAAGCCGAAGGACCCTGGCTGGCATCGCGCAGGGGTCTTCAGTCGCCCTTTTTCTTCCCGATACGACTTTCGTGATCATGGAAGATGGGCAGTTCGTAATCAGCGCATAGGCGATCCTTTGCCTCATGTGGGATGATTTCTTGGTGATCGGCTCGTTCCATGATGGAGATGCTAAGCACAGTACCTAGATCTTCCGCTTTGCCAACAGCTATGGGATCCCCCCATGTTTCATGTTGCCGTCGGTCAATCTGCTGTATGTGAAGTGTGCGACTCGTTTGGATGGATAGAGGAGGCCTATTTGGGAGGGAGGCAGGGAGGTCATCTATCAAGAGTAGAATAGCAGCGTCCCACGACTCGGGAACTTGGTCGTTGCGCCCGTCAGAATCCACTTCCCCCTTCCGCTAAAGATTAGTGGTAAAGCTTGGCACTGCAGCGGCGCCGTAGCACCATGCAGAGCTGTTCAGGCTGCTCAGCTGGCGGCGTGCGCTCTCTCTCTCTTTCGGACGAGAGCCCTTCCCCGAGACAGTGAAGGGTTGTGATGATTCGCTGGCAACGGGTAGATGCGTCCAGCAATCAATGAGAACTGCAAGGAATCACAGTCAATGAGTGTATGGAGTTTATAGCGGAGGAGTACAATTCTCTCCGTGGATTAAGCCACCAGCACAACAGGTAGCAAGCATCCTATCACAGGCGGACGAGATGCTACTACTCATGTCCTTCGTACGCAGCCAGCACAACTCGTCACTGACGGCATTCAACAAGACGACAGATTAACCACGGTCTTACTCCGTGTTCCGTACCCGCTGCTTGAGTGGTGCACATACTGTAGAACACCCAGGCTTGGATCCATCTGGGCTCCAGTCTTGCTAGAACCAGACCCATTTGACATGTACCGACTTCCAGAAATCCCTGCTAATTGCGTCAATGTTGGGTCCAATCTTCAGCTGTGTGTAAGTCGCAACCGCCAAAAAAAACTAGAGGCAGGTACGGATACCCACCGCCGGTCGCCTCGCTCCAGCTCCAGCTTTCAGTGCCCCAGTTCTCTCTGTCTTTCTTTCTCTCTCTCTCGCTCGCTATCTTGTCTCTCTATCCCTGGCACTATTATGTAGGCAGCTTTAGTTTAGGTATGTAGCGTACATAATGTCAGCTGTAGCAACCCGCGACCCCTCCAATCGCGTGGTCTTGCGTCTATCTCTCCCTCTTGGCTGTCTTTAATATTTTCTGCCCTCCCCCAAAGGTGTAGTTCTGCTCACTCATCTCTGCCGAGCGCGTTGGAATGCGCCGACGCTCCCTTTTTCAAACCTCACTCACTCACTTTACCTTTCATCCAATTTCTCACTCCCTTCCTCAATCATTCGGGTATTACCTCTAGTGACACCTCGCTCCCTTGTTCCCCCATTTCCCCCCGGGAATTCGTCCCAAGTCTATTGATTGCCACTAAGGTATCTAGACACGGTCTCGCCCACCTACTACTCTACTCTACTCCCTACAATATCTCCAGGGCAAGTCCTCAGGTTCATCATACTTGCCTTGCCTTTTTCTCGACTTGCTCTACCCAACCCACTGGGCCTCGACTTGGCATGCTTGTTCTTGGTCTATGCTCACAGTGATCAAGCAAGATCTACGAGGCAAGAAAAGCCCAACCACTGGGCCTCCAAAGGACTAGTCCTTCAGTCTGGTTAACTCCATCTATATACGCCTACGATGATTGTAACGCCATATTCCCGCCGGTTGCGGCTCTTCAGCGTATTTACTGCCTTCTCCATCTTCACCATCTACTACGTTCATGTTCGGCCCGCATGGAGAGAAAGAACGTATGGTTACGCGCGAGACATTAGGCAGACGGTGTCGAAATACCTGGCCACCGAGGATGTCTACAACAATACCTTGTATCAGGAGGGAAACGAGGCCACAGTGACGCAATATCACAACTTCAGCGACCCTTGCGCCGGCTTTCCGAACACAGATGGTGTTCAGCTCGTCATGAAAACTGGCGCAACTGAAGCCTTTGACAGGATTCCGACACATCTACTCACGTCATTGCAATGTCTTCCCGACTTTCTCATCTTCTCCGACATGGTATGCAGAACGGACTGCCCCTCTGTAACTTTTCGTGGCTGACTAAATCTTCAAGGAACAACAAATTGGGAAACATCACATATACGATGTGCTCGCTGATGTGGACGAATCTGTCAAGGCTCACAACAATGACTTTGATCTCTATCGGTTCCAGAAGGAATGTCCCGTCTCCCAAAAGACCTGCGTGGATGCACGAGAGGAGGGCGGGAACGCCTGGAACTTGGACAAGTACAAATTCTTGCCCATGATGGAACAGACATGGCGCTTGAGACCAGACCGGGACTGGTATGTGTTCGCTGAGGCTGATACCTACGTCTTCTGGTCGAACCTCATTCAATGGCTACGCACCGAAAGCGGACTCAATCCGAAGGAGAGAATCTATCTGGGCAGTCGGAGTTTCATAGGAGGAACGCCCTTCGGCCACGGTGGATCAGGCTACGTTCTGAGTGGCACGCTTTTGCGACATCTCATTGAACACCACCCGGGTGTTGTGAAGCAGTACAATGCCCAAGGCTCAGGAGAGTGCTGCGGCGACTTGTTGCTAGCACAAGCCTTGGCTCAGTATGAGAACATCAAAATCCGCCAGACGTGGCCCATGTTCAATGGCGAGAAGCCTAGCACTCTACCCTTCGGTCCGGGACAATGGTGCGAGCCCATCTTGACGATGCATCACATGAATGCGGAGGAGATCAGCGGCGTGTGGCAGTTCGAACAGACTAGGAAGACGGATGTAAGTTGGGAGTCTTGACGACATCGAGCCTTTTCCTCTTGGCAATACTTGCGGACTTGGCAGACTAATTTGTGTCATAGCGAACTCTGCTCATCAAGGACCTATATCAGGGTCTTATAGCTCCGAAAATGCAAGTCCAGCGCAAGGACTGGGATAACTTATCAGATGATGTGTGCTACATTAATCCTGATCCATCCGCGCAAGAGAGAGCCGATGGTCACGAAAGGGGACGGCAAAAGGGCGACCTGACAGCGGTAGAGAAGGAAGCATGGAAATCTCCCGACCACTGCGCCCGTGTCTGTGAAGATGAGGATGTTCCCGACGATGATGAGTGGGAACTCCCACCAGAACAGATTCTGGCCCGTGACCCAACAGAGGAAGAGAGCGCTGCCGTCAGTAGCGACACCGAAAAGGCCGAGGACACTGGCCCCAGTGACGAGGCAATGCGCGAACAGTGGAAAACTCAAATTCGTGAGAAGAAAAAGAGCCGGACTTGCTTCCAATATCGCTGGCACGACGAGGTTTGCTGCACCTCACGGAGTTTCAAGCTTGGAGCACCAAAGAAGAAGCCGGGCCAGGACAAGTCGAAAGAGAGATGGGTGAGTGGATGGGACCTCAAGGGAATCAACGACTGGATCGAGGCAGTCGGAGAGTGCGAGGTCGAATGGAAGACGCCTGAGCTCCCTTGATTTACTTTGAAGGCATCGAATTAACAAGCTGTCGGATATATGCGAAAGGCGTTTTAGGAGTTTGGAGACACGAGACCAAGGTATACACGGTATACACTACATAGAATACGGAAATCGTGGCGTTCTGTGCTGGAGGATGAACTCCTGAAGGTGTCCAGGTCAACTTGATTTTTTGCATCATGGCTACCTAATCTATGGTTAGCGAAATAGTTGGAATGGCTTTTCTGCAAAGCCAGGATACCACAAGAAAATAACTAAATAAGAAGACTCAAAGGTTACAATTCAAACCCCTATCTTTCCCATATGAAACAACATGTATACCCCACGGGGCCTGCCATGTTGTTGTTGTATAATTACACGTGATTATACTGTCTATTCCTATATTTGCCATATTGAGCCCATGCGCAGACTTTGATACAATCAGACAGTATACGAATGCTTATATATAATCAAGACAGCTTCTGAGAACCTTGGTAGAATAATTGAGCCAGCTAAATATAGTGCACGGACACGAGCAATAGAGAAGTATATATATATATATGTTGATTGTCCACCACTTGTCGTTGGACATCCCTGTACGTCACATCTTGATTGAAACAAGCGAGCCTTCTTTACCCGGAAGCACATCCCCCGGAGACAGGATCTGGGCAGCATGAGTCTTGACCCCACTGTCCAATTCCTTGGAGACACTCTTTCAAAATGTGTCCCTAACGAAGCTCATGTTTTTTCTTACACTCATTCGTGTGTCAAGTTCTTGAAATATCACTTTGATATTTTCTTGCAGTTGGAATAGTGTTGATTGTAACATGCTCCTCCAGCCATGGGCGGCGCCATGCTCAACACGAGGCAGACGTCGCGCCTCCGCCAGATCGTGATCATATGCGTCGGCCTGCTGGCGCTGTACGTATTCTTGTCCAAGCCCGAGGCGAGCTTGGACTCGTCGAGGGCGGTGCTCGACGATTGGAGGAGCGCGGCCGGCAAGACGACCAAGCTCACTGAGGAGCTGCTCAATAACCGTTTTCTCACGGCTCAGCAATGCGCCGCCGCGTTTCCTGGGCTTACGAAAGATATCGATGACGCCGTTGCAAAGGGGCCGTTTGCCTTGGAGAAGAGCGGACCGCTGGGGCCGTTGATTGCTCAGATAAAGGATGGCAAGGTGAGTGCTTATATGTCTGATTTCCGTTCAGATGTGCAAATTTCATCAAATAGATATACGCGCGGACTGGCCTGGTGGATGATAGTATAGGACTGCCAAGACTAGACATGGATTTGACCAACTGACTATAACTCCCAGCTGTTCATCCTCCACGCCGCCTCCACGAGGGATCTCTCCCGGGACATGGTCCTCCACCGGACGGCCACACTACACCAGATCAACCGGGCGCTCCTGACCTCGCCGTCGGCGCTCGAGATCCCCGACACCATCTTCGCCTTCAACCACCACGACAACCCGTCGCCCCGGACCTTCTCCTACTCGCGGCCCGCGGACCCGGCGCGCAACGGGCCCGAAGCCCCGTACTTTCCCATCCCGCACTTTGCCTTCTGGTCCTGGCCGCTGCCCTTCATCAAGTCTCTCCCGGACGCCGCGGCCGCCATCTCCGCGCTCGAGGCCGAGTATCCCTCCCCCTCGTCATGGTCCACCGACAAGGACCCGCGCGCCGTGTGGCGCGGCACGCCGCACTTCAACTCGCCGTCGACGTCGTCGGCGCGCGGGCGGCAGGATCTGGTGCTGGTCGCGGGCGGCCGGCCGTGGTCCGACGTCGAGCCCCTAAAGTGGGCGGGGCCCAACGGGCGCAACGCGACCAACGCGCTGGACATCTCCGAGTTCTGTCGGTACAAGTACGTCGTGCACACCGAGGGCGTGACCTACTCGGGCCGGCTGCCGTTCCACCAGCTGTGCGCGAGCGTCGTGCTGAGCCCGCCGCTCGGCTGGATGCAGCACACCAGCCACCTGATCCGGCCGGTGTTCTCGTACGACCTGCCGGGGGTGGAGCGGACGGCCGGGCAGGGGGCGCCGGAAACGGACAAGGTCTCGCTGGCGCCGTACCCGTCGGCGTGGGTGGCGGCGGCGTGGGAGGGACAGGCCACGAAAGACCCCGGCGAGGCCAACATGGTCTTCGTCGCGCCCGACTGGAGCGACCTCGAGGCCGTGGTCGGCTGGCTCGAGGACCACCCCTCGACGGCCGAGGGCATCGCGCGCCGGCAGCGGGCCACGTTCCACGGCGGCGGGTACCTGAGCGCCGCGGCCGAGGCGTGCTACTGGCGCGCTGCCATCCGCGGCTGGGGCTCCGTCGTGGACTATCGCGGCCTGGGGCTCGAGGACTTGGAGAGGGTGCCGTATGAGGAGTTTGTGATTACGCAGGGGACGTGAGTTTGTGTATATTTGGACGGGGAAATGTGGGTGATCCTTGTATTTGTCTAGGCGAGCCATCTAACCAGATGAGAACTAATAAAACGTCAACTGGCCTTCGACAAATATAACCAAAAAGGACTCAAAACTGTAATAGATATGCATTGTGTGTTTAATTATGTGGTAGACTTGTTTCCTCCGATGTACTGAGACATGTTCCTGTAGGTAGAGGCTAGAAAATATTGCTGAGGAAACAGCTGGTATATCCCGGAACCCAGATGACCGAAACGCCTTGATCTTTCAAATTTTTAATGTCCTTCGTAAATGCCAACTCTTGAACGCCAATTCTTGTTTTCCAAAAATTTGGTGCTAATGTACAGGTGATAATGCTAGTGAATCAATGAGGGTAGGAAAGGGGGCAAATTGGGAGTATCTGCGTAGCAGCAGTAGAGCGGGTCTATAGTATGAAGAGGAATGAAAATGAGCGAAGACAGAAGAGCAGATTCTGCTATCTCACTGAACGTTCAGGAACAAATCGTCACCTCTTCGAGTAGGAGTGAGCTTGGGCTGCCAAGTCGGCGTGGCGGGAAGACCACCGCTGCCGAGGGGTCGACCACCTGGAGACATCATTGCCGTGTCCGGGCTGAGGAGTCCGCCAGGACCGAAACGCTTCCACGCGGCTGTGGGCTTTTTCTGGTTATTATCCAGGGCTAAAGCAGCAGCCTTCTCGTTGCCGACTCGTTTCGCCAGGAGAGAGCTGGCCGTTGAGGATGTGGTCACAGCACTGGTGGGCGAGACAAAGGACGAAGCCCGCGTTTGTGGCGGCGGCGGGAGGTTATATGTGTCTAATCTCGGAGGGAATTGCCGCGAAAGGCGCATTTCCGATCGAACCGGCACGTTTGGAGGCGTTCCCGGGAGCTTGCGGATCGTTTGTGGTTCGGGGGAGAAGCCCGAGCCGGTCGATTGATGGGAGGGCCGCAAGTCTGGCGTGTAGCCGACACCCAACTGCCAGTCTCGTCTTGGATTGAGCGGTCGTGGATAAGCCGATGGGGATCCTTTCACGGAGGTCACCGAACCGAGGGTTGGGCTCGGCTGTCCCGGAGGCGATGATGAGAAGGCTGGCATCTTGGGTGGTGGGACCATGCGGATGGTTGCCAAGTCGAGCCGGCCCGGAATCTTGGGATATGTGACTTGCGAGCGGCCTGTCGGTGTGCGAGGCGACTCGATGACTGGAGAAAGTGAGGACAAGCGACTCGGCTCGGCCTCTTCGAGTGGAGGGCTATCGTCATATGGGCCACCGACGGACGACGACGATTGAATCGTCGTTGCCGAGTCCATAGAGGTCTTTGAGTCTGATCGGCTGGTCCTTCCCCGGCCCGAGCTGCTGTTCCTCCTCATCGTGGGAACGGGCATGGGCGGAGGAGGTACGGGCGGACGTCCAGAGTTACGTGCAGCACTAGCCTGCGAATATACACTTGAAGCTTGAGACATGTACGCGTCCCGCCCATCCGGCTTCAAGAATGCCTGCGGCGGTGGCGGCATTTGAGGGGCAGATGCCGCAGAGATGGCCGTGGCCAACGCCGTTGCCGCCTCCTCCTCCTGCCTTTCGATGGGCGATTTCGTCAGAGGGGTATAAGTGTCCAACTCGGCTGCCTCTACGACGCCCGCCATTTGCGACTGTCTATTGACATTGTTCAAGACCCAATTTCCCCATTTGTCGGCCACGTAGAATGTTGTCGCTGACTGGGGATCCGTGGGCGGTGGACGCCATATTTGGCTGCCCTCTGCAGCTTCAGTGTCCAGATCAGCAAAGGCGGTCATGTTTGTCATGGCGCTGGTTCTATCTGTCTGAGGTTGCGATGACTGAGGACGAAGCGCCGGGTGAACTATGCGGGGGATATTCAGTGTCAGGTTTGGCTTGGATGGCCGCAGTGGCTTTGGCGGTAATAGCTTTGATAATCGTCGCTCCCGTATCGGACTTTGTGCTGGCGGGGCAGCTTCACTGCGCGGCCGCGAGATGGCGAGTCCTATCGTGGTTCGGTCAATGTTGGGATACTCGGCTCCTGGCGGCGGTGACTCTCGCTCGATCGACCGTTGTGTCCTCAAGATGGGTGGTGAAATGTGAAATATGTTGGAAAGTCTCGAAGCCACTCCTCCGCCCCCAGAGCTACGCTTTTCATCCATTTGCATGAAGCCCTCCTCATCGAGGTCGGGATATCTTCTTTTTCTCGCACGGCGTGCCATGAATATAGACACAAGTGCAATCACGACGGCTCCAGCTACACCTACTGCGATGCCAGTGATCTGACCCTTGCCCAGTTTCGTTGTCGAAGTCGGGCTCGGGGTTTCGCTTGTTTGAGCGCTGGCTGTCTCCGTAGGTCTCGTCGTTGTCGAAGAAGGAGATGACACCAGTGTTGTGCTTGAGGCACTCGTGGCCGATGACACAGAGGTAGTGAGCGGCATCGAGGTGATGGTATTACTCGTGGGGCTCGACGTGGCAGCGTATGTCGTTGTGGTACTTGTTGACGTTGATATGATTACGCTTCCGCCTCCCACTACAAAGGCGGCTGACAGAGGTGTCGGTTGAGTATTGGGCAATGCGCTGATCTGTCCTGAACACATCTGATATGCCGTTCCTGCTTCTATGATGGTTGTCAATGTTTGTTTGCAAGAAAGACCCGGTATCTCTGGGGAGGACTCACTCTTGCCATCCTCTGCCGCACACACTCCAAAGAAGAACGATCCGCCAATACATTCGGCCGCTGCCTCTCCGGCTGTGAGGTTGGCGGCAGACTCGTGTGCACAAAGGCACTGTAATGAAGGAGAGTCGCCACATGTCGTCGAAGGATAATTATCTTGTACAAACGCCTTGAAGCAACCTTGGGCGCAAGAAGGAATGAAAGCGTCGATTTCGCTGGGGAGTTCCACGTCATCGGCGCCAGCGATTGATAATGAAGCCCATACCAACAGCAGTCGAAGAAACGGCTTCGGTGCCATGCTAGAAAACATCTACGTCTCCATGTCAGTAGGTGTATGCCTATTGTTGACCGTGACAATTATATAAGTGCTGTAATGAGGTATAGTGCTTGCATCTGTGGTGAGATGATTCCACTGAAAGAGTGAGCCAACCCTTGTGATGGCAGGGCAATGAGAGAGGTTAGGTCTGGGCCTCGGAGGCCATGTGGTGATGAGGCCGTCTAAGTAATGTTGGAAGATCTTGATCATTGAACATACCTAGGAAATAGAGACCCGGTCTGTAAAAGACGGCCAGCAAGTCATTGTGGTAGTATAGCACTGCCGACAAATGAGATGCCAAGATGCAAATCAACGACTCAAGAACGGAGAGAAAATAATACTGAGAAAAAGGAGCAAGAATGATAACCAAACAATAGACAGATTACAATAGTAAGGAAATATTGGAAGCAAGGAAAAGACACACTCGTAGCAAATTTCGTTACAGATTCAACACCAAGACTGACGAGAAACGAGAAAGGGGCCAGGTGAAAGGCGGCTATCCTCTCTCTAATATGAGGTCGCGCTATAAGGTCAAACATCCCGGAAGGACGAATAAGCATACAGGCGACAAGGCGACTGGAGTCCGTCACTGAGTGGGCAGCAGCAGAACGGGCGCCCGGATGACTGGCCGTGCCGCCAGCAGGCAGCGCATCGCATATTGTGTAGGTACACAAACTGTAGCCGGCCCGCAGCGAGCCAGCCAGCGAGCCATTGTTGCGTCATGGCGAAGCCTGCAGAGTATATTCACAGATCTCAATATCTCATGTCTAGGTGCAGATCCCGCCGAATCCCATGGGGGGACAGGTCGAAAAGCACGTCTAGCCGGGTCCTGGATTGGCCAGAGGCGCCGGGCTGCATCACCGGGCCTGTGAATGGCCAGGCTGGTCCACGGTCCATTCGGAGTCGCTGACAGAGACCGAGGGCCATGCCTGTTCTGTCCGCAAGAATAGAAGCGAATGGTACGCCAGTTGGGCTGCGCCTTGGACGATTGGACGTGGCCGCCAATTTGCGCGCGCCTAATGTAGAGAGAGAGTTTGGATTCTGGAGAAGGGGGGTCCCCTCGATGCGGATGCTTGGCGAACTTGGGCTGCTTTCGAGGGCGCTTAAAAAAAGGTACGCGCATCTGCACCATGATCTATTTCGACCAATTGGGGCTGTGTCCACTGCATTCAACATATCGACTGCGACGAGAATGGCAAAGAATGGCTGCTGTCGTGCATCATCTCTTGTTTCGTTCTTTCGAGGCGCAGATGACCGGATGTGACCATCATTGCATCAATATTTCTTTCCCTGCCACGGCCAAAATCTGCATCTCTTCTGTTCTGTCTTGTTCTCTCTCTCTCGACGTTTCAATGCTCTGCTCATGGACAGATCGAGCGCATGCAATCCAAGCTTGGATCGTGGCCTGATGTATATAGGCTCTGCATGCATGGCTTTCCGGAAACGTTGTTGCATGTAACTCGTACATATCATGCAATTGAATCCATCATGTCGCGCCGCAGTCTTCTCGAGTCACACAAAGTCTCCTAATTATGGATTCATTGTCGAAATCGTTTCTTTTCTCTTCTCTCGCTGTTGGTATCATGCATTTCGTGTCTATCTACTTCATTTGTTTTTGTTTTTCATCCATCGAAACACCTGGCTCGCATGAAATGAAATGCAACATTATTGACTCATGTGATTTTGCAAATGTTCGGCTTATATTGCCGACACAACAAGCAACGTGATACCATCAAGCCAGCCAAAGTCCGTCGAGTACAACTCATACGCGTTTGGCTTCCGCTAGGAGTCGCACCACTAGATTTCCGACACTCAATCCTACTGAGCAGAAGGGTTGAACCCGGCTTGGGCACGGCTCGACTTGATGACCCGTTGGACCTCGGCTTCTGTCGTGTCCCAATCGTCGGGAACGAGACGGATGAGGTCAATCTCATATCTCTCGGTAATGCTCTGGAGAGCTTCGAAGCTCTTCTTGTCGAAGATGAAAGTGATACTGACACCAACGCGACCGAAACGGCCCGTTCGTCCAATACGGTGCAGGTAGGTCTCGCCGTCAGGCTCTCGGTCACCAGGACCCTTCATCGGGACATCATAGTTGATGACCATGTTGACACTCGAAACATCGATACCACGGGCGAGAACGTTGGTGGTGATGAGCACCTTGGTGCGTCCGGTTCTGAACTCGTCAATGAGTGCATCTCGGGCAGCGCCTTCGAATGCACCATGGAGAGCCGTGACCTTGTGTCCGTCCTCGACCATGCGCCTCTGGATCTCGTTGGCGCTCTCACGAGTCTGTTGAGGTTAGTCATTATGCTTCTGGTGCAAAGGACATGGCCGCACTTACCTTGACGAAAATGATGGAAGAGCCGATGGTGAGAAGACCGTAGAGCTGGCACAGTATGCCATACTTGTCTGCTTCCGATGGACAATCCATGAACATCTGCGAGATGCCGCGGACTGTAAGCTCTTGCACCTTGAGCTTGATCTGGTTGGCGTTGGGCGCAAACTTGGTGGCATATTTGTGCACGACATCGGGGAAGGTGGCCGAGAAGAGCAGGATTTGGATAGTCTTTGGGAGCATGCTAGAGTACCTTGTTAGTCGGTTCGGCGGGACCAGATGGGAACATCACTTACTTCTTAACACGGGCACACTGATCACCCAGACCCTGCTGATCCAGCATGTTATCGGCCTCGTCAATAACGAGAACCTTGAACTGCGAAGCATCAATCTGGCGTCTTCGGATAAGATCCATGACGGTGCCAGGGGTGGCGCAAATGACATTTGCTTCGACCTTTTGATCTCTGGCAATGATTCCCGGAACAGCAGCCTCCACGACCAGGCCCTCACAGAATTGACCAATATTCTGAACGACGCCCTGGATCTGACGGGCCAGCTCACGGGTCGGCGCCAAGATCAGAGCTTGGGGCTGAGTAGGCTTGCTCATGTCCACACGGGAAAGGACTGTTGTGACGAAGGCAGCCGTCTTTCCGGTACCGGACTGGGACTGGGCAATCATATTTTGGGGCGGGTCCGCCAACATGAGCGGCAGTGCCTTCTCTTGGACCTTCGACGGCTTGTGGAACTGAAGGGCGATGAGGCCCTCGAGGACTTGCTGCGGCCTGTGAGGATTGGCGTGTTAGCAGGCAACGGTTGGAGTCGAACATATCGCAACCCCTCTGTAAACTTACAAACCGAGCTCCTGGAACGATTTGGCAGAGCCAAGAGGGTGGTCTTGGTCCTGCTGCAACTGGTTCAGCGAGACCTCGACATCGTAATCGACTTGCTGCAGGTTGGTAGTGCCTGCGACATCGCCTTCGGCAGCGGGTGCGGCGCCATCTGCGGGCACAGCGTCCTCCGGCTTCGTGATGCGGCTTGCAAGGTCGGCCATTTTCAAAGTCGATCGCAAGTGGTGCAATGGAATGTTGCGACCGTGGCGCGCTGAATCAATGGACTTGGATTTTGGACTGGGCGCAACGTGCGATTCCCTTAGAAGAAGTGCGGTCAGAAGTGGAAGGGGCGCGAATGCCTGCGATCGAGAAGGCGTTAGACACTTGCGACGCTAGGCGGAGAATGGGTATACTGAATCCTACTCACGTCGTTTTCCAGAACCGGCTATCTACCAGGTGTTGTTGGTAGTGTAACGGACCAGCGTGACTGAAGATCTGAGGTCGGCGTTTGGTAGTTGATCACCAGGCACTCTACTCTACTAACCCACGGCAGGGAGTGATGAAATTCTAGTGGGGTTGCCAAAGGTCCGTGATGGCGGGGTGAAGCTTGAGCTTTCAAAGACGACGTTTCGCGTGGGCGGGCTCAAACTTGCAGGGCACCTTGAAGGTTCAGAGGCTCAAAAAAGAAAAAAAGCAGGGGTCCAAACAAGTTCAGCCCAATAGGAACCCAATCCATTGGAGGGGCCATATACACAGGCAACTGCCCGTCATCTTGGGCAGCTGCGGGACAGGCATTGTTTATGCCACATGTACGAGTATTGACAGCCGAATGTCCGATACCTGTCAAAGAAGATATATTCCGAGGTATTTGCTCCATTCACTATAGTTCGGATATGGAAGCAAGAAAATACCATGATTGTGACCTGGAAGAATTTAGGTACAACTGCGGTCAAGACATGCACGGGGATGGCTTGGAGGCTGGAATATACTTACTTGACAGCAGCGGTCAAATGGGCGCCGAACTGCTGGATCCCCGCCATTCATTAGCGAGCATCAGCCAGCGATTTACATTACATACGGGTGCCCAGCGACCACTGCGACCATGTTCGGGGTGGGCTGCGCCTCGCAGTTCCTCGACCTAATTCGCTGGGAAGCAAGACCTGAACCTTGGGATCCCCTCTACCAGGAGAATACCAATGCCGCATCATGACATGGCCATGTCGCACGGAGCATACAGCATACGTAACCTGCCTTGATCTCCCTACTTTTTGCAACCTCTGCTGAATGAATTTATCTTCTGTCAACCGTTGCTCTCTTTCCGTCGCATGTCTGCACACTTTGGTCCCGTCTCCCGCACTCTTAATACCCTCACGCAGACATGGCTGAGGTCGATGTCCCGCCGACCTTCGGCGCGGAATTAAAGGTATGTCACCTTCCAGCAATCTTCCCCCCTTTCTCATTCCTCAAGTGAACAACCAGCATATGCGCGCATGGGACCGCAGCGACGAGGAGCACCCAAAGACAATATGCTCACTGGTGCTTTCAACAGGATGGCTTTCGACCAGCCAATGCTTGGGTCGCCAACGGCATCGCCTGGCTGGACGACATACAGCAGTACTACCGCGAACGAAGTGCGATCGAGAAGGAGTATAGCGCAAGACTCAATGCTCTGGCGAAGAAATATTTTGAGAAGAAAAACAAGAAATCTTCCAGCTTGAGTGTGGGCGATACACCGACCATGACTCCCGGCTCGCTGGAAAGTGCCTCGCTCACCACCTGGACCACGCAGCTGACAACGCTGGAGTCGAGGGCTGACGAGCATGAAAAGTACGCCAACGAGCTGATCACCAAGGTCGCCGACCCGCTCAAGTTCTTCGGTTCCAAGTTCGAGGAGTTGCGCAAGCGCCATGTCGAGTACGCCGACAAGCTCGAGGTCGAACGAGACTCCTCGTATGGTGCTCTGGAGAAGACCAAGGGGAAGTACGACAAGGCTTGTCAGGAACTTGAAAGCAAGCGAAAGAAGACCGAGTCGTCGTTCGACAAGGCCAAGGCACAGAGCAATTACCAGCAGCAGTTGCAGGAGGCCAACAATGCAAAGAACACATACCTGATTTCCATAAACGTTACCAACAAGCAGAAGGAAAAGTACTACCATGATTATGTCCCGGAACTTCTGGATAGCTTGCAGGACCTGTCGGAATTCAAGACGCTCAAGTTGAATGGCCTGTGGACCATGGCCACTACACTCGAAACAGGCATGCTCCAGCAGAGCAACTCGCTTGTCGAAAATCTTGCGCAAGAGGTCCAGCGGAACCAGCCACACCTCGATTCCATGATGTATATACGCCATAACCTTGGCTCATTCCAGGAACCTGCCGATAAAGGATTCGAACCGAGTCCCGTCTGGCACGACGACGATACCATGGTTATTGACGAAGCGGCCAAGGTCTTCTTGCGCAATGTCTTGAACAAGTCCAAAAGCCAACTGGGAGATCTACGACGGGAGGTGGACAAGAAGAGGAGAGAAGTCGAAGGAGTAAAGCGGACGAAACAGCGCATACGCGACGGTTCGGAAGCCAAGGATGAAGTCTTGATCGTGACGCAGCTATTCGCCCTGCAGGAAGATCTCCATCAGGTTGATCGAAAGCGTGTCACGGCCGAGGTCGAGACCTCAACAATCACCTCGACCATAGGAGACGTCACTTTAGGCGCCAAGAACCACAATTTCAAATCACAGACGTTCAAGATCCCCACCAACTGCGACCTATGCGGCGAGAGGATATGGGGTTTGTCGGCAAAGGGCTTCGACTGCCGCGATTGTGGCTACACCTGTCACAGCAAGTGTGAGATGAAAGTTCCAGCCGAGTGTCCGGGTGAGCTGTCCAAGGAGGAGCGCAAGAAACACAAGGCAGAGCGACAAACCGCAGCAGGCACTCTGCTCAAGCCTAGCGGCACCCCGGATCATGTCGCTGAGATGCCCGATCTTACTCGATCGAACACGATGAACTCGCTGAGCTCAGGCTACGCGGCCAGCGCCCATCGATCCGTGACAGGCTCGGTTTCTGCGCCAAAAGAGCCCGGCGAGGACGCACCGCCTGAGCCTGGCCCAAGGCCATCCATCTCGTCAACCGGCACCGCTAGGAAACCGCGTCTGATGGCTCCTCCGCCAAGTGCATACATTAGTGAATTGCCCGGTAGTTCAGTCAACGGCTCGGCTGCTGGCAAACCGGAACAAAAGGGCAAACTACTGTATACTTTTGAGGCCAATGGTGATGGCGAACTTTCGGTTCCTGAGGGCCGCGAGGTGTCGATAGTAGAGCCCGATGGTATGTTCTCGACTCTCCTTTTATCTGATTCACTGTACTGTTGAAGTTACAGATGTACTAATAAGTCCACAGACGGATCGGGATGGGTCAAGGTACGCGCCGGCTATAAGGAAGGCATCGTGCCCACAAGCTATCTAGAAATATATCCAGCCGCTCCGGCACCCATCGTACCGCAAGACACGGGCAGTACTGTGAACCGTCCGGGGTCAACATACTCCAACTCAGGTTCATCAATCGGCGGGGCTTCAGCAGTCAAGAAAAAGGGTCCTGCAGTCGCACCAAGGCGAGGCGCAAAGAAGCTCAAGTATGTCGTAGCTTTATACGACTACACTTCCCAAAGCGACGCAGAGCACAGTATGGCAGAGGGAGAACGATTTGTGCTGGTCAAGGAAGATCCTGGCGATGGATGGGCAGAGGTGGAAAAAGGTGGCGTTACAAAGAGCGTTCCTGCAAGCTATGTCTCGGCAGACTCATAGGCTGAGAAGCCGTCAAAGAGGATAAGCATCTTGCATGACTTCCGACAAGGCACCAAGAGAATGGATTTTGATCGTCTTGTCTTGTAAGCAGTCGTGTTGGTATCGTATTCGCTCCAGGGCGGAAGGAAGCCCAATCGAACGTATGGACAAACACTGTTCATTCTAGCAGAAATAAAAAATAGGAATATTCATAAATGCGTGTCTAATTATTGTGTTACTCACTATTAATCAAGACTGCTCTGTCCCAGCTGTGACGAAGGCAAAGTAGGTTCACATGCAAGCTATAGGCAGTCAGTACCTTTATGGCGGAACCGAGTCCGCGTGGTGGGGCAAAATTTTCCCCAATGCAGCATCCAGACTCCGACCAGAAAATATTCTCCAGATTGTTTTGTCAATCCACTACCGCTCCAGCCATTCTTCAGCGCCCTTCAAATTACCAAGCGACACTTTTCCGAGTTCTTCTTTACTTGGACGGACACGGCGCTTCTGCTTCTGACGAACATCCGTCGTCCACCCTTCGACACTACTGTTTTCAAGTAGTTGGATCTGATCTTGTCTTGCCGCTTCCTCTGTCTCGAACCGACTCGACAGTTCCCACCGACAAAGACCTCACTACCGCAAGGTCTCACAACAGGGAACCAAGATTGTCGAGAAGAGGAAACAAAAAAAAATTAGAACACCACCAGAAAAATGGCCCAGGGCGCAGTAAAACCAAAGGGCTTCGCCGTCAAGCCGACCAAGCCGAACCCGGCCAAGACGAAAAAGGGCGCGCGCGTGGCCAAGCCCAAGAAGGCGACGAGCGCGGCCAAGATCCAGAAGAAGTACAGCTCGGGGCTGGTGGCGCAGACAGAGAAGCTGCTGGGCGAGCGCGCCGGGCACCTCGAGATGATCGGCAAGGGCAGGGACAAGTCGGGGGCCAAGAAGGAGGGCGAGCAAAAGGGCGGCAGCAAGAAGTTTGGTTGAGAAGGGCTCTGGAAGAGAAGGGAGAGAAAAGTCACGATCGACGACTGGGGATGTGAAGGATGATACCGACAGAGGAGGGGAGGGGAACAAAGAGTGGCAAGGAGAATCGAAGTGGGATAGGGCAGGAAAGGGAGCGGCCTCGACATGATACCAAGAGGAAACAGAGGCGAAGCGATATGAAGAAGGCAACAAACACGACTCCAACAGCAGAAGAGGAAGCAGTCGAAGAGCAGGAGCTTGATCATCAACCCAAGCCATTACAGACGCGGTTGGAATATCTGCCCGGCCTCAGGAGTTCGTTAAACAGAGCATCCAGAAGCTTCCCAGCTACAACAGTCACAGTTGTCACGTCCAGGGGCAAGACTGTTCATGAGCACGCCTCAACATTCCTCGGAACATCAAAGCTAGACTGCTCTTTTGAATCTGCCGCCCGTCAGCTAACAGCAGGGATCCAAGGCTAGGGACGACTTCATCGCGGAAAGTACGCCTCGATCACTTCTGGACAAGAAGATTGAGACGGGGTAGGACATAGACGCGTGACATGCACTTCGGTGTCAAAATAATAAATAGAACAAGTCGTTCTATACAAGAAACATTTGCTTTTTTCCTGGAATCTATGCTGTAGATCAGACTGATCATGGGATTCTATGATTTGGCCAAGTTTTGTCCGCAACCGGTCTAGACGCTCTTTTTATGCTCTTCGGCCAACTTGGCCAGATAGCCCTTGATCGCTTCCAGATCTTCGTCGACACGAACCCGCCAGCTCGAGACGGCCAGCCGCACGGCAGTCACACCCTTCCACTTGGTGCCGCTGACGTACCACTCGCCTCCCTCGTGGATGGAACTGACGAGCTTCTCGTTGAGCGCCTCGTCCTTGGCGCGGAACAGGACGACCATGTGGGTGTCCTCTACTGTGCAGTTGCCGGAAGGCAGCAAGACGTAGTCGGCGCTGGCGTTGACGGCTTCGGCGACGCCACGGGCCAGTCGCACCATGCGCGCCAAGATCTCGGCCAGGCCCTCGCGGCCCTCGCTGAGCAGCACGGCGTAGACGGGCAGGGCGCGGAAGCGGCGCGAGTTCTGCAGGTCGACGTTCAGGGGGCTCTGGATGGTGGCGCCGGGGGCCGAGGACAGGTAGGCGGCGTTGGGGTTCTTGCAGACGCTGGTCAGAACGGACGCCCTCCGCGTGAGGAACATGCCGCAGTCGTACGGCACGTTGAGGAGCTTGTGCCCGTCGACGGTGATGCTGTCGGCGAGCTCGAGGCCGCCGGCGTACGTGTGGAGCCGGGCGAACTCGGGCGTCGCGGGCAGGCAGCGCGCGAAGATACCAAAGGCGCCGTCGACGTGAATCCACGAGCCGTACGTGTCGGCCAGGGCGCGGAGGCGGCGCATGTCTTCGAGGCCCGTGGTGGCGGAGCGGCCCGTGTTCACTTCGCCGGCGCTCAGCGCGATGATGCTCGCTATCCCGTCGCGCCGCAGCTCGCGCTCGACGGCGTGGAGATCGAGCCGCCAGGGCTCGTCCTCGCTGTGTGGCAGCTCCTTGACCGAGTACCTGCCCAGCCCGACGATGGATGCCGCCTTGTACAGCGAGCTGTGGCCCATGCTCGTCAGAACCTGCACATCCCTGACTCCTGCCCGGGCACAGGCGGCCAGCAAGCCGAGCTCTCCCACGCCATCGACAGTACCCTTTGGCAGCTTTGCCTGAATAACGGCTTCCCTACCGCAGCCGAGCCCCAGCGTGTTGCTGGCCGTGGCGCCCGTGGTCAGAGTCCGGCCCTCCCAGTCGGCAGCATCGCCGAGGTCGAGTAGAGCAACCAGCATTCTCAGCGCCGCGTCCTCGACCTCGGTCGCAATGGTCTGGGTCGGCAGATGAACCTGGACATTCTGGTCATAGGCCGATACAATATTATCGGCGACCTCGGCGATGGGGAGGGTCGAGCCGGTCACAAATCCATAGTACCTACCTGAGAGATTCTGGCCGTTGAGCGCAGGGACAATATCGTTGAGCAGGTGGTCCAGCGTTGCCTCGTCGCCCCGTCCGGCGAGATGGCTGCCCTCCTCGCCCGGCTGTGGCAAGGAGGCCCTACCTGCCGCGAGCTGTGCGGGCTTGGGCAGGACCGCAGCTTCAGCATCTGCTGAGATTGTCACGGAAGACCTGATGCGGGTATAGGCCCGCTGCAGGAAATCCGACTCTTGACTGGAAGCCATGTCGCGCGCAATCTAGGCGAGCCCTAGGTATTTTATTTACCTGGTGGTTGGTTGATTTTGATTACCTTTGGACCTTGGAACCCAGCCGTGTGGTCAGCACCCGCACCTCCTCTAGAGCCGCTAAGCCAGTCACGGAAGACGCCGTGGGTGACAAGCTCTTGTTTCTGATCCCGCGTCGGTGCCGTGTAACCAGACCAGACCAGACCAGTTGCACCTTGTGGGCGGCACTGATAGATGAGTGGGCTGTCTGTTTGAGTGGAAGTGATCAATTCCCAGGCCCAGTCCCAGCAGTGTGGTTCTGGCTTGGGACGTTCCGCTCCAGGCGTCGGAGAATAACTCGGTTTGGGGTTGGTGTCCACTATTATGTGCGCTTAGAAGGGGGGGTTAGCTTACATACACAAGCCAGGTGTATAAGACGCGGAGGTGTGAATGGAAGGATTCGCTGAGCGTACCCGTACGTGTATCCTATACCAGTATAGGCGCAATAGCGGAACGGTACTTTTGACCAACTAATACATTTTTGCCCATTAGCCTGGGCACAAAATCGTCTGATTTTAATATCAATGTATCAATGTAGAGTGGCTGGGATTGTGCATTTTTTGTGACGCAAGGGGTCCTCACATACTGTAGCTAATAACGATGGCCGAGCCGCAGGACACGTCGGGCGAACGAGGTGAATGGATATGATTGATAGACAGGCGACGGAATACGGGTGGGCAATCAATGTGTGTGTACGTGTAGACTTTATTGGCGGGAGTGGGATTTGATGGTTGTCTGATATGCAGGTATCGATGGATGGCTTCGTGCAGCTCGGGATCATATCATCTTCTCCCCAGGAAAATCACGAACCGTTCCAGCTGCAGAAGAAGCTATTTGTATGTGAAATCTTTGAGGTTATCGTGAACTCGACTGATCGCATACTGTTTCCCTTGGAGTGAATCCTTCGACTATGGTTTTCGGTCCAAGTGGGCTCGAGTGGACTCGTAGGCTTGACTCGACGCTGGGCTAGCTAAGGTATTCGGGGATTCCCCCTCCTCGCCCGTAGGTAGCGCACAAGGTCCCTTGTTAGAGCCTCATGGACTGTCTGTCGTCGGTACATATGTAGGAATAACGATCCGGGAAAGGCAGACGGCAATTTCACCGAGATCCTGTCTTGGGAAGCTGCCGTGGATTCCAGTATTTGGAAGCAGGGAAAGCGAGCAATCAGCAAGGCCGGACGAAAGTGCAAGGTCAGAAATCTGCCGTATGCTGCCTGGGTCTTCTTACCTACAGATTACATACTTCCACGTACATTACAGACAGCACGATGCACAAAAGATGTTGGAAGAAGTGGTTGTATCCGGAAGCTTCTCCCCCTCCTCTCGTGACCCCTGTAGCAAAGAACCCAGCAGTTTGGTTGCCTTTGGCTCGGAAAACAGCGACCGGGAACAGGCATCGAATCCCGGGCTGCGCCAATTGGTCGTGGTCTCCAGTGGGGGCCCTCAGCGGAGAGAGCAGGGAATCAGGGACCCAAGGCAGGGCAAAACCCACATGCGTACATACTTGCGAACCCTGGATATTCAACTCGGTTGCCCAGCTGGGTAATGCGGTATGTCCTTCCAAAATGAATGGGTTGAACGAGTGCCGCAGTGGGTGATATTCCGCTCTGTACCAGGGCATATACTCGCTTCTCCTTGTCTGGGCACGAGATGGGTGATAAGCAGGAAAACATTGGGATGGATAGGCGCTCGCGAAAGATCAGTGCCTCGGTAGGCAAATCCGGCATGGTAGCAAGAGATTTATCTCATGACACGATCGCCCGTGACCTGCGGTGACAGACTTGAAGTGAGATGAGAGGATGAACAACTCACGATGCATGAAGCGAGTCCGCAGCAATGCTTGTTTGCTGCTGCTTGGGTGCAGCTGTTTAGACTACCCGAATGCAACAATGGCAGGCCGGCGTCCCCAAGCTAGCAATACTAAAAAGAAGAAGATGGAGTCATGGACTCTTGTGCAAGTAGTCGCAGGTAGTCCCATCAACCGTCGGTCCTCGGATGTCCTTTTACATGCAGGGTCTGCGATGCGGTTTGCAATGCAGTCATCAGTCACAGTCGGTTTGTCTTGGTCCCAACAGAGCTCCACGTCCTGGGTCAAGCCTGGCCGTCTGGCTCCTCTTCCTCCGAAGTCCAGTCCGAGATGAGATGAACCGGTGCCTCCTGTCAAATCTGTTGGCAGGCGCAGTAGCTGGAGACCGCGGTAAGCACTGACGATGGACTTCGTCGCGGCGGCATCTCCGTGGGTGGACGTCGAGAATAGGGGCCAATTCAACCGTATTTGTCGCCAGCCATCGAGGACAAAAGTACAAAAACGTATCGACGAGCAGTGAGGACAGCAGTAGAAAAGCTGCGCTGTAGGACGCCAAGCGGCGGCTCGCACAGATGTGGTGATACAACCGATCCTGCCGCAGTCTGTTGTAATCACCTGCAAGTAGGGACGAACTAGCAGTACATATGTAGTAGTAGGTCGCGAGCCTAGGTTGTTAGCTTGGGGGGGATTTCGGTAGACGGTATGTACTGTAGCACGTCGTGTCGTTTTCGTCTGGTTTCGAAAAGAACTCATGTGCCTGGCCCCCAGAGTCCCATTGCTGCTGCTACTGAAGGCCATCTAATAAAGTTTCTGCATGACATGGACAGACCTCGGATCTTGTCTGGAGCCGCTAAAAGTTGAAGACGGGTACGCCATCAAGCCTCCGAACCCGAGGGAGTGGTACTATAGATACGCTGGCCTGGGTTTGGCCGTCTATACACGGCGCAGGGTCCTAGGTTAGAAGGGTTCATTATACTACTAATCAAGAGCGGTCCGTCCATTGACAAGCACGTGTAGGTATAGGCCAAGACAAGGTAGGTAATCATTACTGACACAATCTCGCACTCTGCAAATGAATCTGCTCTCCCGAACGCAGCGTCAAGAGGTCCAAACGCAAAAGAGAGGGGGATGTTTCTATATTAAGTCAACGATGTCATTATAACTGTGCAATGTAGATCATGCCTTTGGAGTCGGTACGTTTTCGCCTCCTCCGAGTCGTATTTGCAATTTTGGGGACCGGTACTCTGTACCCAACCTGCATACTCGCCTCGACGGATATCTGCTTCCCATGCCCACGCGAGCCACGGTCTCTGCTTTGAAAAACAGTAATTTGTACGCAGGATGAGGCGTCAGTGCTCTCTGACCTGCACTGGCAGTCCACAAAAGTCGCTTCTGCAATTCCGAAAAATTAGTCACATGTATTGCAAGGCCGTTATGATAAGTGGCTCAGGATGGAAAATCTGGAGCAGACACACAACGGCTGGGCGGTCATCGTATCGTTGCAGGGATGGAAAGACCTTTGCATAGTCGTAGGGACCCAACGGTCAAGACTCATGCACAAGCAGATACATGTCGGAGAGAGAAAGAGCAGCCAGATTATTACCTAGCTCGTCTGTTAGCTGGCCAGGGATGCATCTACTGCAGCATATTACAGAGTCCCGCGACAACCGAAGAGTTTTGGGGGACAAAAACGAGGCCCAATGAGTCGGAAGAAGAGACGGCCATGCGCCGCCACTTCCAAGTATTGTTCTCTGGAAGTCTGATCCATCTCTGATGCAGCTTGCTTGTATTCGATCCCGTTGCAGCATGCAGAGGCAGTGCAGCACGAGATTACCATAATTATAATAATAGTCATTATTATAATAATAATCAATGCACTATGCTGTACATCAATGGGTGTTAGCCACATTGCATCTCGTGGGACGATTGTGTATGTACATGTCTGTTTTACCTGTGCGCAGCAGCATCACTGGACTGGCGCGTGCCGAGGCGGCACATCAGAAGCATCAAACCCTGGGAGCGACCCAGAATAGCGGGCTTGGGTGGAGAACTCCATGCTTTGGCCCTGTTCCGAAGCGCTGGAGTTTAGTTGATGGGTTGATTACAATACATCTTCTAGGTCGGTACATTCATCTATGTACGCAACTGAGGTCATGAGGAAGCGCCAGACAGTACATCTACATGACCCGAGGCCTCGAGCTACTTTACGTGTACTAGAACCAGAGCCAGCCAAGATTCGAGCAAGAGATACACCGCCGAGTAGTACATGTAGGCAGGCAGGTAGGTTAGTCAAGAACACATGTGCAGCCCGGTCCCGGTTATCAAACCTCGACAGGCTGGTTACATTATCAACTCGCACCAAGTAAAGGACGCCGGCTGCTTGCTTTCCTGATAGCCGCTTGCAGCACTGGCTAAGACATTCTCAGTAATGCAGTGAGCAACAGCAGCAACGCCGGGGCCAAGGTTTTTCTCGTTTTTTTAATCTCCCGGCTCCATTCATATACTTCAAGCCCGTTTTCATGCACAAACACGTACGTACCTGTTCTATGTATGTACCAGCATCCATGATGATAGTATTGGAGACCATTGCCGTGCCTTGCTACTGTACGCATGTACCTCGCGTGCGTACCAGACATACCGACCTACATATTGACCTAACTTACCTTGGTACAGACATTGCCTCTTCCTACATGGCCTAAATGTAGGTATGTACCAGACGTACGAGGGGAGGAGGGGTCGCATACAAATGTAGATTCGCCGCTCGAGAGGAAAGAGCCAAAGTGAGGGATGTCTGAGTGCCGGGGACAGTTGAGCCACTGGCTGATTGATACTGATACATGCCCAGGTTATTACTCCTACCTAAGACTCAAGACTGCCTGCCAACCTGTCTGCCTGCCTGCACACTACCGACACTGGTTGTTATTACCTCGCATGCATACTATTAACCTACCTACCTACATTGAAACTCGAGCTCGTTCCTCCAAACCAGACCGAACCAAAAAATTAAAATTCCCTGGAGACGACAGACTTCCTTCCACACCCCTCCTTTTCCATTTAGTTTTAGTAGCATCTGCAAGCCACAAAAAAGAACCCCGAAATTTTAGGGAAAAGAGACAGACAGACTACTTGCGACTGGGCCACTACTGCTTGCTATTGCGACCTGGCAACCCTGGGAACAGACAGACGATCCCCAGGAAGACGGTTTCGCCCGCCGGGACTCTATTTGCTTCTGGGCACCGACGACTCCTCCCCAATCAGCTTCTGCCGCGACGTCGAATTCTCTGGGGCTTCGCTGGGGCTCGTCCTCTAACTGTACAATCCGCAGAAGGAGAAAAAGCCAAAAACGAAAATCTCCAGGGGTGGCCCAAGAAGAACGGGGGCGTTCTCGCATATCTGCAGTACACCCAAACCAGTCTCCTGGGTCCGACCAAATTCCAGCCATCCGGATCACTTCACTGGCTGGCACTCGCTCGAAAAGCTCATACAGAAAAGTGACAAGGACTGCCCTGCCCTAGAAGGACGACGGAGACCCTCTTTCTCTCTGTGCCCTGACCACATATACGCTGCTCAGCATCTGTTCGTCGTACCTAGCCAACTCAAGTCCATTTGATACAGAGGGGGGCCGTACATCACTTCTGTATATGCTTGTACTTTTTTGTGCGCTGATTTTTTTGGGTTTGGCTTTCTAATAATTCTTCCTTTTTCTTCTCTTTGGGCTTGTTGTCTCTTTCTTTTTGGGAAGTTTATCAGGTCTGCCTGGCTCTGATTGATCTCTCCCAAACCCACGCCCCCCAACACGATCGAATCTGGTATCTCGCACGACTATCTTCCAAGGCACATTTCTTTTTTTGAGGGGGCCATTCCAAACCAGTTGGACAAAAACAACAGCTCGTACTCCCGTGCTCGGTGGTCGACCAGCTCCTCGTTGTGAGGTGGTAGTCATCATGTCTTCACCACGGGAAGGAGAAAGCAGTAGCCGGCCCAACGAGACGAGTCACTATTACGGTTCGAATCAGCCTGGGCAGCAAATCCCTACCCCGATGGACGGTGTCAGTTTGATGAACTATCCCTTCACTTTTGAGCAAAATGTCGACGATGCCGTCACTGCCTCGTTCCGCATAGAAGCCGACGTATGACCTTCTATACTACCTCCGAAGCCAGAAAGAACATTCCACTGACTCACGGATCGTGCAAACAGCCCCATCCTTCACAGTCGAATAGTCCGTAAGTAGTACCAGAATATCTGGGAGCCTCTCATACATCCACTGACCGTGCAAGAACAGTGATACGCACTCAATAACAAGCAGCATATCAAGATATCGAGTGGAAAATGGGAGGACTTTTCACGCATATAAAGACGGATGTACGTTACTTCTCCTAGCCATGCTTCTCTCTCTTCTTCCTCTCCGCTCTTCCACAGTAACGGCAGCGGCAGCCAGTGAAAAATGCTTACACGAATACCAAACAGCATATATATTCCCCAACGACCAGGAGGAGCTTGATCGTCAGGAGTTCCAATATGTTGTGATCAAGCATCTCATGAACGGAAAGCTATTTTTTGCACCCTGGACGGACGAAAACCCTCCTCAAAATGTTTTGGATATTGCCACGGGTGCCGGTCACTGGGCTATCGAGATGGGAGACATGTTCCCATCGGCCAGAATTACCGGGACAGACTTGTCGCCGGTTCAGCCAAGGGACGTTCCAGCAAACGTTCGATTTTTCGTCGAGGATAGGTACGTGATTCCTGCCTTTGTTGTTACAAAGTCTTTCCCTTCACTCGTCGCTGTCGATGGCGTCTCCTCCAAACCCCGACCACCAGGGTTTCTATCATGATCTTCCTGGAGAGAACCAATCTACGATACTTTGCTAAGCCGATAACAGTCGGGATCCATGGAATTGGTACAGCGAAAATGATCAGCTCGACTATATCCACACTCGTCTGACACTGGGTTGCTGGGAAACCCTGAAAGGTGACATACTCCAAAAGTCATTCGATCAACTCGCGCCCGGCGGCTATTTCGAGGCTCAAGAGCTGCTCAGCAGTATCCTCTGTGACGACGGGACGATGCAGCCGGACTACGAACTCAAGGTGCACCTAGACGACCTCGAAGACGCCACGGCTACTATAGGTCGACCCCTACGCACAGCCGATCAGTGGAAACAGGCCATGAGAGAGGTGGGCTTCGTGGATGTGCAAGAGGTCGCATACAAGATGCCCATCAACGGTTGGGCAAAGAATTTGAAGTACAAGCAGTTGGGAAAGATGTGGGAGCACAACTGGCTGGACTGCATACATGCTCTCTCCGTCGGACCGTTGCACCGAGTAAGAGGTCTGAATGACAGACAGATCCAGGTTCGTCGCGGAAACTCCTTTTCGACAGGCGCAACTTACTGACCGTTGTAGATGATGCTCATGCCAGTGAGGCAGGCCATCTCCGACAGCACTGTCCACGCTTACAACAAATTCTACGTCGTCTGGGGCCGAAAGCCGTATCCGAACGAACAGATTCAGCCTTCGACGTCAGAAACTTCAGTCTCGTCAAGCTCTGAAGACATAGAAATGGGCGATCACCCATGAAGTGATGAGACGCTTGAAGCCCATTCAATCTTCATCGAATCGAACACATAAGCACGGCCGCTTCTGCCGACGTTGGCAGTGATTCGACGATCAATTTGCAAAGGAGACTTTGCATAAGGTGTGGAGGAAACTGCGGACTGCCCCGTCAAGGCTTCCTCCCAAATCCCGTGCCGATGAATCCAATTTCGCCTGGAGCCAACTCTTGGGCACCAATGGATTCACCTTCTCTGGATCGAAGCGAGAGCCAAGATACCCTGTGGTGACGAAAGAAGCCACTGCGGGGGGTACACCTCCCTGGACAGAGCCATCCACGACTACACGACGTATACCTAGGATAAATCCGCAACGATAGGCAGATCTCGCTTGGCAGAAGCGCGAGATCAGAGCCAAATTGGCTCATTTACTATATCCAGAGATGCCGGTTATCTTTCTGGGCTAATCTTCTGTTCTAGCGGAGGAACGAACAGTTGGGTAGAGTACTCGCGCAGCGAAGAAAGTACGATAGAAAAGTAATTGAAAGGACGCATCTACTCGGCCGCCACAAATACCAGAACATTTGTATCCCGTACAGACTCGAGTGTCTCCAAGACTTCCTGATTATTTTCGAGCGCGCAACTGTGTCACCTCACGACTGCATCCGTGAGATATTCAATGCTTCAAAGCATGTATATGTAATGATGTATCTCCACTCAACAGAGGTTCTTGCTTTGAAATCGGAATTGATGCCCAGTGGACCCAAGGATCCGATATCCATTCTAGAGTCTGTTGCTTGGAGTCCAAGATAATCAAGGGGTAAAGGAGGTCCTGTGAACCATTTTTTCATTATCCGAACACACAGTATCAGATAGACATGTTGCATCGTAGGGGGGGGAGAGAGGGCTTGGATGCATATATATAGGCTGTTCTCTGTGTTTCTCTTCAACAACATTGACTGGAGGCACTCCTCTTGTGCAAGATGGGCCTGTGAATATGATATGCCATTGAGCTGGAATACGGACTATAGGGCCAGGAACTTCCTCCCTGAGTATGAGTATAATTTGGCTATATAATCTTGAACGGCTGCTTCCGTCCGTCCGTCCGTCCGAAGAGTATGTATACTTATCGATAACTCAATCGGAGAAAGATAGACCCTGCTTTGGAAGTAGCTTGCTTGTTCAAGGCATGCGTACACTTGAGACTCTCTAGTCTGCTAACCTAGCTTGAAGGACGAGTTGTCGTGGACATACTGTTCCAATCACCAACATTTGCCATATCATGATGGATAAAGCGCTTATATTGCTTACCCGTCAGTATATTGAAAAAATTCGAGTGGCTGTTTCTGACAATGAGTTTTCCGTATCTACAGCGCAGGATACCACCATTTGGGTACGTGGGAACGATTTGGCCACTGCGGATTCCGTTGCGGGCGCCAGATAAGAGGCGCGATATGATGGCCGAGTCATTAGTCCTCGAAGCAGCGAAGAAGAAGAAAAAAGCAAGCCGCCATCTGGCTCAAGCAGAGTGGCGCCATCGTCAAGCCGGGAGAGCCCGCCCTTTCTGTTTCCGTGCACTAGTTAGACAGAATGGGCCGTGCGAGAACGTCTGCGAGCCCTTCGGGCTGGGGAATTTGATAGTATTGAGGCGCAGAAAGACGTTCATCATGCGTGGGATGACGGACCTCGAAGCGTGGAGCCCGGCGTGCTTCGAATAGAGCTTCTGCCTCTACCGAAGACAGCTCTCTTGATCCCCGAGGACATCGGACGACATACGGAAGCGACCTCTGCGGGACGCTCTCTCGGTTTCAGGCCATGCAAGCGGATCATTATCGTGAATACTCCCCGTACCAACCCATGACAGAGGCGACATCGAGCTGACGAAGCTAATCGGCGCTTGCTTGTCGGCCTACCTAGTCAGGCCCGTCCGCTTGAAGGATGTAGCTTTCAGGTAGGCCCGGATTTGCAAAGCCTACGACCCAAGCGCCGTGTCAGAACATGCGCCCATCCGTCAAGATAAAGATAGAAAAGGTCTCGGAAGACTGGAAATGGAAGAACAGACAAAGAAGAAGAAGAAATGGGAATACGTCTCAGATGAAACTCGGTCTAAAATTTCCCCAAGAAAAGGGCTGAACCTTGTGATTACAGGTGGATTGGAATCCCTGTAGCCACGAGAGCGACATCTTGGTTCGGATGCAGGAGGAGGGTGGTGAGTGTGGCTTGCATCTTAGGGGGGGAAGCATTTCGTTATTTGCTCTTTCTGGTTTCTAGCTTTTTTGCTTTACTGGTGTTGGATGAAGGATAACCGTCCAACGGGCCGTGCAAAACGACGTCGCCCGCTGCACTACCTACTGACCTTGCAGCCCGGTCCGTCTGCTTCTTTGCTTCCGGAAGTCTTCTACGTTTGTATGTAACCATTATTCTGTACGACATGATCAGATATATGACTGAGTCGTGTGCCTCTGCTCCCGCATCCACTGACTCGCTAAAACCTGGAGCGGCTCAAAGCGCCTGGGTTCGTTCATTTTTCCCAGATCGCCAGCCAAAGAGACAGCCAGACAGCCAGAATCCCGGTTGGGCAGCCCGGGAGGATGGGCCATAGCGTGATGTAAAGTGGGAATCTCCAGGGGCAGTGGGGGAGCTAGTGCTAATGTAGGCGTGCTGCCCCCTTTCTCGACCTCTGCTGAACCTGGGGGTCCCTGAGGTCAGGTCAGGTCAGGTCGCAGTCGGCGGCGGCGGCGGCTCTCTTTGGGCGCTCTATTTTTTGTTTGGGCTCTGCCAATTCGCGGCCAGATCCTAACATTGATCGAGCTGCCTCTTTCTGAAAACCCGGTCGTTCATCAGCGAGCTACTTTTTCGTTGCTTTGGCCGTGTGAAAGATCAATCGCCTGGATTCCAGGCCAGCCTTTTTCTTTTCTTGTATCTTTGTATTTTTTTTTTTCTCTTCCCTCTCTCTCTCTTCCCGACTCGGCTAGGTACCCCCCAGAATCGATACGTACGTGCATCATCACCATATCCCACCGGCCATGGGATTCACGTTTTGAGCTCCAATATCGCTTGTGCCGTTCTTTACTCCTTCTCACTCTCACTACCTCCTCGCCCTTCTCTCAAACAACAACAACACCATCCCAACCCCCCTTGTCCGAGCCGACGACCTCTCTTTTCCTCTCTTTTCTGTTCCTTCTCGAATGTCCGACCGTTGGAACTCGGTTACCCCCCTCCATCCCTCCTTACGTCCGTTTCTCGAGGGGAAGGCCACGCGCTGAGCATCCCCCACGACGCGATCTCGGTAGACGTGAGTTAGAAGAGCCAAAACGCCATTTTCTCACGACATCAGATAGCCCACCAGCTTTTGATTGCTTTCGTCTCGTCGAAATCTGATCACGAAGAGTCCGGCTATCTGATTTGCCCATTGGCTCCGAAAACGCCGACTTGATTACTTAATTTCGATCCGAAGTCTGTTTCCTCGGCCGCACGCCCCTACCTCGAACGTCGACCAGACTATAGCACGGGGCCAAAAACACAAACATCTTGTGTAAACCAGCCGCGAGGGCCCCCGTTCGGATCTCTAGCGACGAGATTCGCACCTACAACCAGCCATGACCTCGATGATGAGCAAGCGCCAGCAGGCGCGCAACGAAAAGGCGCTGCAGGACCTCGTACACAGTGTACCCGGTAACAATTCTTGCGCAGATTGTTACGCGAGGAATCCAGGTTCGTTGACGCCCAAATAGCAACACGCGCAGTGGAATTTCAGCTAACATGTTCTCTCCGCAGCTTGGGCCTCATGGAGTGTTTGTGAAACCGAAGCTTTGGATGATAACTTGACAATGGCTGACATGAAAAATCTAGCTGGGCATCTTCCTCTGCATGCGTTGTGCTGCGATACACCGGAAGCTGGGCACGCATATTTCCAAGGTCAAGTCCCTCAGCATGGACGGTTGGACAAACGAGCAGCTCGAGGTACGCTACTTGATTTTCTCTCGTCCCTCCGCGATCGCTGCTGACTTTTTGACAAGAGCATGAAAAAAGTCGGCAATACTGCTTCCAACAAGATATATAACCCCGACAACAAGCAGCCCCCTGTTCCTGTGGACGCAGACGAGGCCGATTCAGCCATGGAGCGATTCATCAGAGCAAAGTACGTGTCCAAGACGGCAAGCGGAGGAACTGGGCGATCAAGACGAAGCGCGGAGTCCGACGAGGGAGTACCTCCCCCGCCGCCGCCCAAGACGGGCGGTTTCTTCAAGAAGAAGACGAGCTCGACCTTTCCCCTGTCATTTCGCTCCAAGAAGTCCTCCCACCATGTCGAGGATGATCACCACCCTAGAGAGCTTCGGAACAAGCCTTCCAAGGTCTTTGGCGCAACCGTGAATGACGATACCGACGACATGGCTCGGAAATTGACACAGCTGCGAGACATGGGCTTCATGGACGACAAGCGCAATGCTATGGTGTTGAAGGGTGTAAATGGCAACCTGGAAAAGACCATAGAGACCCTTGTGCGGTTGGGTGAAGGGTCCGGACGGAAGGAGTCCTTTGTTTCGCCGGACTCCCTGCCGATACACAGTCCAGGCCCGGCAACGCCGACTACCGAAGGATATTCCAGGACGAGTCCCTCAACTACCAACAGTCCAGCAGTTTCAAACAACCCGTGGGACATATCTCCAGCGCCCCCGCAGTCCTCGCATTCGACTGGAACCATGCCGCAAAATAATCCATTCTACTCCGCTTCTACGAATCCCTTTGGGGCCCCTTCACACCAGGACGTCTTTGGCAACATGAACCAGTCCATGCAGAATCTATCCTTGGCCCCTTCTCAGCCGGCACAACATTTGTTCCCTCACCATACAGGAGGTCTGCCGGCTCCTCCGCCTGTACAACAGTCCATGTACCAGCAATCTATGACTCCACCGATACCCCAGTCGCAGAACTTTGCCTCCTTTCTTCCTAATGGTAATCACGCATATCAGCAGTCCTACCAGCAGCAGCAGCAGCCTCAACAGAGCTATAATCCTTTCCTTCAACCATCCACCCAACAACAGACGCTGGCAGTCAACACTTCCATCGCGCAGAGTCCCATTGCCGCCAACAATCCGTTTGCGAAATCGCCTACCAGGATGGGATCGCCACTGGGTCAGATACCAGAGCAGTCGCAGCAGAACTTTTACGGGGCTCAAACATCGCCGTCATATGGAAACAATCCCTTCCTGGCCAACAATCAAGCTCCTCAGCAGCTTCAACAATACCAGCAGACTCAGCATCAACCCGTTCAGCCCTTTGATCAGTCCATCTTCCAGGCTCAGCCGCCACAGCAGCCCCATCAGCCTCAGATGTACCAGCAGCAGCAGTCGCACCTGCAACAGCAGCAACAACAGCCTTATCAATCTCATCAGTCTCAGCTGTATCAGCAACAACAACTGCAACAGCAGCAGCAACCGCAATTTCAGCAGCAGCAGATGCCTCAAGCGCAGCAAGGTTACCAGCCTTCAAGGGATAAGGCGTCGATTATGGCGCTATTCAACTCCCCAACAACGGCCCCGTCACCTTTGCAAGCTCCGGGTCAGAATCAAGCGAATGGTGCGAGTAGTCCGCTGGCTGCTACACAACAGAACCAACCTGTGCAAGCACAGGCAGCACCTCAGCAGAACCTCGCAATGCCCGGAACCAAGAACCCGTTCCTGAATGCGGGTGCACCTCCGGCTCAACAGGCATTTGCGCCTGCTGCTCAAAATCCATCGCCCTTCGGCAGCGCAAGAAGTCGTGAGAGCATGAACCTTGGAATGGAGATGGCATGGAACAATGGACGCCATAGCCCAGATGCATTTGCAAGTCTGAGCGCTCGAGGCACGTGATGAAATGATTTAATGTGTCAAGGTCCGTAGATATCAACTGATGTACCTAATAATGATGTTGCCTACTAGAACGGCAATTAATGCTCGGGATATACAATACTTTTTTTCTCAAACCTAATCACAGTTTTATATTGTACGTTCTTGGTGTTAGAAGGGTCGGACTGGTGAAGACATACTCATTGTCGCACTTGGGAATCACATACAACTCGAAGAGTGAGAGCGATACAAGCCGTTTAACCTTGTACTGTCATGATGTGACGATTAGAGCTGACATCACAAGGGTGGACAGTTGAGCAAGATGATTATAAGGTTTCCTGTCAAAAACCTTGGGAAATCTATGGGGGAAATGTCAGTGTAAGCACTATACACTGGCAACTAACACTGCTGACGACCTCATCCTCGATAAGTATTACGTGCTCTTTAAAAGCCATTTGGAGAAAGGGAAACTCATTTCATGACATAGGGTCTAGCTTGGCCAGGTTGGTCGCTCTCCGCGCTGGGCTGAATATAGAAACGTGATGTGAACGCCAAAATACTGCAGCATCATCTCACTCTACCTACCTGGCATTTCACTTTCCGGATCGAGTCCCTCGCACAGACAGGACACATAACATGGCCTCAACCGACGAGGTCCTCATCATTGGCGCCGGAGTCGCAGGTCTATGTCTGGCACAGGGCCTCCGCCATCGCGGCATCCCGTGCCGTGTCTTCGAGCGCGACGAGTCCCTCGCGGCCAAGAGCCAGGGGTACCGATTCCGTCTGGTCCACCCGGGCCTCGAGGCGCTGGAGCGGACGCTGTCGCCGGAGCTCTGGGCCCTGCTGGAGCGCACGTGTGCCCGCGGCAGCCCGCCCGACCTGCTCCGGCTCGACGCCCGCACCGGCGCCACGGTCCTCGCCAGCCCCGCCGAGGGCGAAACCGACCGCGAGCGCCGCTGCTACCCGATCGACCGCCCGTGGTTCCGCGAGCTGCTGAGCCTCGACATCGGCGACCGCGTCGAGTTCGGCAGGGGGGTCGCCGGGTACGAGGTCACGGGCGACGGGGGGATCCGCGCCACGTTCGACGACGGCACGGCCTCGGCGCCGGGCGCCCTGCTCGTCGCCGCCGACGGCGTGCACTCGCGGGTCCGCCGGGCGCGGTTCCCGACGGGTGTGCGACGCCGCCGCGGACACCTCGACGTGCGGCGCACCGTGCTGTGGGGCCGGACGCCGCTGACGCCCGGCTTCGAGGCGCGCTTCGCCCGGCCCGACGTGCTCGCCAACCACTTTGCGTACATGGCGGACCCAGAGACGCCATCGCGCAGCTGCCTGTTCGCGCCGATCCGGTGGCCCGCCGAGGGCGTGGCGGCGCTGTCGGGCGGACGGCTGGCCGACAGGTCCGACTACATGTTCTGGGCGCTGACGTCGGAGACGCCGGCGGACGGGCTCGGCGGGATCAACGCGAGCCCTCAGACGCGCGGCGCGCACGCGCTGGAGATTACCAAGGACTGGCAACCGAACCTGCGCAGCCTGTTCGAGATGCGGGACGCCGACTCGCTGTACGCGGTGCGGGTCGAGTCCAACGCGCCCGACATCGAGGCGTGGGCGACGGATCCGCGGCTGACGTTTGTCGGCGACGCGATCCACGCCATGAGTCCGTCGGGCGGCTCGGGCGGGCTGACGGCGGTGCAGGACGTGGCGGACCTGTGCGACGCGCTCGTCGACGCCGGGTTTGGGGAAGAGGGGGGAGCAAGGGATCTGGAGAAGACGAGGCGGTGTCTGAGGGTGTACGAGGACAGGATGCGGGTTCGGGCCAAGGCTGCTTTGGAGAGGAGTTTCCGAGGGGGCAAGGCGATTTGGGCTGGGCAAGACTGGTGGGAGTACGATTATATCCAGCCATGACGAAATTGAACCATATTTTCCGAAGATGTGTGTCGGTTTTTTTTTTTTTTATCTCTTCGCTTTGGGACCAAAAGAACAGTTGGAAATTCTCATTCTTCGAGAAATGGAGCAGTGATTCATATTAGGCATACTCGCCATGACTTTCTCTTCCTCCCAGTCCAGTAGACTTTGCTCGAGAAATGTTGTACTCAAGGATAATCTACCACCAACCTCATAATAAGCAAATAACAAACTCAAATACAGCGAAATCATCGTTGACTAGGCAAAATACTCTGTAGAGGTAGTACATCCTCGCGGCTGCGCCATCTAATCTGGTCTAAACAATAACGAATCATGATGCCGTAAATCACTCTTGTGAGTTCATGTACTATTACCATTTCGTAAATTACGAGTGCAGTCGTAATAATCTCTTGCTAACATCCTAGCATGATAGAATCGGCCTAAGAACGTAAACGCAATGATTCGTAATCATAGAGTGGCCGTCGTATAGCAGCACTCGGCCGAGCGAGTACGAGTAGCATTTCGCCAAGTCGTTCATCTCTTGTAACCAAACCACCAGAAATGACCAGCCTCACTTCCCCAGTTTCAGGTCCCACGCTCCGCTTCCCACCGCCCACCGCTGGGCCCGCCATCTTCCGCAGGAGGGCCGTGATATTCTTAGTCTACGATGGCGGATATATAACGAGGCAGTAGTGTTGCTGGCTTACGGAATCAGACAGGTCTATTCACCCAAGGGGGTACCATGGAGGGATTTATCGACCAAACAACTACGGTCATGATGATACGTCGATGTGAAGGAATTACTGAGTGGATATTCTCCCAAGACTCATAGTAGCAATGTGTGTTGACTTCTAAAGACAAAAAATCTTGATGCAAAACAGAGCTCATAATATTGGTTGTTGAAAAGAGCTTACAAAACCACCACAATCTCATCACGTATCAGTCGAGAATTATCCAAGTGTTGCGTGTCATCGTATTTTTATTGTAGCCTGTATCAATAACATTACTTTCAACAACAAGATGTTGGCTTCCCCGAAGCCATAGCTAACCTGCGCTGTCCGATAACCGGGAAAGGATTCTGGGTATAAAGTAGGGAACGAGACCTTTCTATCGCCCGATATAAAAAATGTGACCCCGCTCGTCCGCACAGGCGTCGTCGTGCAACGCCTTTTCCATATGCTTTGAATTTTATGTACTTTTTTGAGATTTTTTCGTTGTTTGTATTTCGTGCTCATCCATCATGCGTAAGCTCGTCCAACGTCGACGGCTCCGACGCTCAGAGCACTGAACCCGCAACAGCTGTCTTGCAAGCCCAGGCCGTCTGCGACAACGCCCCAGGTGAGCTCCTGTGTCCAGGGCTCATATTCGGCAGCGGCGGGATGGCACTTGGCACTCAGTGCTGCACTGCAACTTCCTCCCCTGAGTGCAAGTGGGTTGCCCTTTTCCTGCCCGTTGACCAGGGCGGATCCCGGCGCGCTTCGAAAGCCCAAGCCCAAGACCAGCATCATCAAGGCACCGAGCAGAGCTAGTAGTGCCACAAGTGCCTGAGTTGAAAAGCCGACGGCTAGAATCTGCTCTTGGTCGGCGATCACGGCGAAGCTAGTTCCCCGGGCCACATCTGGAAACACGGCCTGTGAGAGAACAAAGCCCATCGCGGCGAATAAAGCTAGGAGGATCCATGAGATCGGCCGTGGGAGCGTCATGTACAATGATGTTACCTGGACCCCGCGGGCATCGCAGGAAACTCGCAGCGGTCGGGGCCCCATGGCGAAAAGGGACAGCTCGTGAGATAGATAATAAGTGGTCAGGTGAGCGTTGGTGACCATGTAAAGGATGGCAAGAAGTAATTGCGGCAGGCATGCCAGCAATGCCATTTGTGGTTTTGTGATGGGAGTCGGTAAAGGGAATGTTGTGTTAGAAGTAGATGTACCAAAGGATGTCGAGATACCCGCCGCGTCTGCCGGCAGGAAAAGGCCGAGAGCTGCCGCGGTAGGTGCGGCAAGTGATACCCAGGCAAAGACCATCAGCAGCCAGCGCAACGCAGACGGCGTCATGAGCCAAAGATGTGCGCTTGGCCTGAAGTACCTGGCCTCGCTAAAGCCCCAAGAGCCAGTCTTGACGTCTGCCTTTGTAAGAAGACAGTTATCCTTGGTCGTGGCATCCGGGACACGCAGGTAGGAGCTTATAAAGTCTCCCAAGGTCGCAAGAGGTTTGAAATTGGACCAGCTCACCACTGCCACGATGCTGCAAAACGTGATGAGATTGAGCAGGGCCACGATTCCGAACAGCATACCGCTCACGTTCAGATCGCACGTGTCGTCAGCGGTCTGTTTGGTGAAAATTACTGCATTATAGCTGTGATTGGTAAGTACGCTGTCTCTCAATCGCGGTGTATTGAGATACTTACATTACTTGGGTCGCCACAACAGCCAGGACGACAATCGCGGCCAGGGCCGTTCGGAAGCCAGAGATGTGAGGCAGGTTTCGGATGGAAGGGATACCGATGTCAAGCCACCTCTTCCTGTCGTGTGCCTCGGTGAGCTCGTCTCGTGTCGGGCTCGAAATCAACTGAAAGACGTAGTTACCACCAGCCAGGAGCGTGACGGACAAGACGTTGATGAGAGCATGTAGCCCGATGTTGTAGGTCGAAACTGTTGAGCAGGATCCTGAGAGCACGGTGACCTCTGCGCCAAAGACCTTTGACTTTGCCGAAGCTACTGCAAAACAGATAACAGCCACGAGCAGGGTAATCAGAGCCAGGACCGCATTGATGGCCACGCCTCCTCTCCAGCCGATCATGAACCTCCCCAAGCCTTCCTGGCGTTGTGGTTGACCGAAGTAGTCGCCTGCGAGATGGGCTCGAGATCCGAATGGGTCCTCGAAGAAAGCTTGTTGCGACCGGAAACGTTCCCGCTGTGGTGTAAGTACGATATTTTTCTCGCCCCATCCCATCTGCTCCCTCTTCCTGGCCAAACTCTCGGGGGTTTCTCCCCTCATATAGTGCACGACATAATCCGGTACAAGTGATTTGCTCAGAACGCTGGCAGAATCACCAGCATCCTTGAACCA
The DNA here is from genome assembly GCA_022432395.1 of Pestalotiopsis sp. NC0098. NCBI lineage: Eukaryota > Fungi > Ascomycota > Sordariomycetes > Amphisphaeriales > Sporocadaceae > Pestalotiopsis > Pestalotiopsis sp. NC0098. The sequence goes on along the minus strand of JAJKLJ010000003.1, from coordinate 4,265,527 downwards.
CGACTTTGTTTGGGCCGTCGCTCTCCGGAAGTGGCTGAAATGACTTGCAGTATAGGCTGTCGACGGTGCTTCGGACCCGTTGCGATGGTGAAAAGGCCAATTTACCCTGGACCTCGAGTCCCGAGCAGTGTGACGACCATGTGATGAGAGTCCCTCGGTTCTCGCGCGCACACTGATGAGTGTTAGAGTGATACGATTGACGAGGGAGGGAGGACTGCATACTTTTCCAATGGCTCAACGTTTCTGACGACACCCTCCGAGTCCCAAGTATATCTGACGGGCGCATTCCCATTCCTAGCGGGAATAACACCGTCCATTTTTGCGGTGTGTTAAAAAGTTCTCATTTAATGGAAAATACATTAAAGAGAGACTGGGTGAGAAACGAATGGATAGTGTCAACAACACAACTAACAGCACAGCACGCCACAGAGAAGGTAAATCATAAGAGCCGCAACCCGGCGCACCGAAGAAGAAGAATAAAGGTCAAGAAGGCAAGAAGGCGAGTAAAACTCGAGCGAAGAGAACAAAGCTGGGGGAGGACCGGGCTATGGGTACGTTTTACCACCAGATCGTGTGAGTGCCTGCCTACAGATTACCTACATGGTCGGCTCTGGGCAGGAAGGGGATCCTGAAACTGGTGTGCATCCGGCAGTCCTCCGCCAAATGGCGAATGCCCGTCGCCCGCGATCAAGGTCTGTCTGGTATGTCCTGGCATCACATCCCATCACATCCCAGACGCCAGACACCCAGTCGAGGGCGAGCCGCTGTCAGGCCTCTGAAAAGCCCGGGATGCATTGAGACGACGGTGATCCGTAGAGTGGCCCCTAAATTTAAAGTGTGTGATGGCCAATCACAGCCCGGCCGCAAGTGCTGGGGGGCCGATCGCCCATTGAAACGCTGGCTTCCAATGAGAATAGCGTCCTCTGTCCATATCAAGCAGGTGGCTCATGTCGTCCATATTAACGCGGCCTGCGCCTACTGGGCAATCGACAATGCAGCTCGCTCCCATCTGCCGGGGAGGCAAAAAAAGAAATGGTTTTGCTTATAATGCGGTCTGACGAGTTGTATTTGCTTGCTATTTCGTCGACTGGGCTGTTTGTTCAGCATCAGGGCATGTCATGAATCAATCAGCCGAGGTGGTCTGTCGCATTTGCCAGGATTGCCAATTGACAAGCCAGGATTAAAGGGTCATTGCTCGCTATGAGCAGTCATCTTTGTTCCACCTCTTGTTCTGGGGGTTCGACATTTGACGATGGAGTCTGCCCCATCTCACCTCGTCCTTGATCGTCGAGTTCGACTGGCTGAGATTTGACCGTGCATTTATTTGCGTATCTCCGTCAAAGGACGACTCGAGTCAAACCCGACTGGTTACTCCAGGTGGGATTACGCGAGCATCATTCCCGCCGGGAGTTGCTGGTCAGACATGAAAATAGACGATCGGATCATTGACCGTGTTCGCGTGGCTTCTGGAGCATTGATGGCCATAAATTGGACGAGAAGGGGATCATTCATGCGTTCAAGGTTGGCTGAGAGTTACGAAGAGACTGCCAAAAGGTTGTGTGGGTCCGGTGGACGGAGGAAGGGTCATCTTTGGATCCCCGGCGCTTTGCGGGCTAAGACCGCTAGGTAGGCGAAGGGGGGACGCCTGGGAAGAAAAGGGGGGGGGGGGGGGGGGGCCACCGGGGGATTTTTTTCACTTTTCATTTTTCCTTACCTCGACCCATTCCGCCCTCCTCATACGCTGGACAGCCCAAGCCCGGCCCTGGCAATTCTTACGGCATTTCAAGGAATTCCATGCATCTTTTTCTTGGTTCCTGGCAAGAAGAGGAGCAATCGACGACTAGGATCTGTCATCTGGACCTGGCTAAAGACGGACAATTTTCAGAGCTTGGACGGTTTGTTTCAAGGGCATGAATTCGCTCGACAAGTGGGACACACCAACCAAAGTCCCAGTCGACTCTCAAGTCTTGAGTCCTGGAGGACCTGATCGACAGTCCAGGTTGCTGACAGGTGGCTGGCAGTGATGGTGTCCATTGCCTGCGGATAAAAATAGTGGGGAGGGTCAATGTATTATAATGAAGCTTTTCCGAGTCATTTATTATAATATAATCTTTAATGGCAGGATGACGACCATGACATTTTGACTGTCATTACAGCCACTGCCACATCGTGACTGGTCCCTCACACAAGTCCAACCGGCAACCGTAGGATGTGGATGGGACAATGAACACTTCACCACCAATCTCTCCCTATATGACTTGTTCGGACTGTTCAGTTTATTGCCTTGCAGCACACATCCCACAGTACCATATCGCCATTACGTATGGCGACATCTAGATCAGAATCATTGCACCGGCACAGAAGAAGTTACCGGATATGCTGTTCGGAAATGTTCACCGGATATGTTGGCCTAAGTCTGCTATCCTTCTTCGGCCGTCCCCGGCCTCAAACGCAGCTGTACTGTTCAAAGACGAGGGGGTTGTCCATATGTATTTTATGGTGAGGCCTCGAGACTATCTCCGCAGCGTTTCTCGGGTCTCCGAATACGAGTTTTTCATATTGCCGGCGAGTCCTGCGGCGGGAGCCATGTGCCCGGTCTGTGAATACCAATCCAGAGACGGAGCAGCTAGATAGCTATGTACGAAGCCCCAAGAATCAACCCCAAGGGTGTAATGATTGGCAGAGGTCTCATGGATGTGGCCGTCCAGAGACAAGGCATATTTCCAACAGGATATACCAAGACCTGATACTCTGCTGGTCGCCGAAGACACTCGGCGCCGAAGCCTTCCCGAGCGTCTTCGGCGACCTGGATCCATTATCATATTGTCCGCAAACAAGACTTTTCCGTAAAAGATACGATATGTTTAGTTGAGTAGACGCGGCACTGCCGCCTATACCTCCTCCTTCCCTTCTAATTGTCGGAAACTGCTGCCTGCAATAAGACGATCAATCGGCTTGCCGGTCGCGATCAAGAGTCCGTTGCATATTCAGTTCACTACGTCAAAATTTCCGAAGCACTGGCGAGTGCCGACTTACGACCAGACACAGCCTGGATGTATATGTGTGATAGTTGCTAGTATGCAAGGCTGTGTAGCTGTAGGCGATCCACACTAGTTGGACGAATCAACCTTGTGGGACATAATGGTTAAACTCTATTCGAATCTCAATTGCCGATGATTTTTTATATACGAATATAATCATAACAAGACGTTTATTTGACCTGGTTGTTCAATATAAACATGGCTCTCTTCCAGCACAGAATTGATTCCAGAACGACGCAGACACTCTCATCACCAACAGTCAAAGTCAAATATTAAAAACATCGACATATTTTCAGTATACAAGACCGCTAAATCCGACATAGCGTTCGATTACAACCATGATCACTACTGGTCATCTATCTGCTCTGACCGCATGGATTGCGGTCGTAACTGCGACTTATTCAACCAACAATCAACCACGAGACGCCGCGGGTGCATGCAGCTCTCTGGAACAGTCCTGGGCAAATGTCACCTACTACCCAGGCGATAGTGAATACACGGAGCTCAATGAAGGTAAGCATCTAGGAGAAGGGGAGATAGAGAGAAAGAGGCCTTCACAGGGGGGAACATTTTTTTACGCACCTCAATACTAAGACGATTCTTCCCCCCAGACTACTTCAGCGCGGATTCATGGCTCGGCCCAGCCTGTATCTTTGCGCCGGTAACTACCGAGCAGATGTCTGGAGCAGTCCAGATTCTGGAACAGACAGGAGTCTCTTTCGCCATGAGAGGAGGGGGACATATGCCCATTGCCAATGCCGCTAACATTAACTCATCCGGCGTCCTCCTTTCGAGCTCCGGCATGACTCAGCTCCAGCTTTCCGAGGATCAGTCGACCATCGAAATTGGCGCTGGTAACAAATGGGGTGAAGTATATGAATACCTCGAACCATACAAGCTTGCAGTGGTTGGTGGTCGCTCAGGTGGGTGCTTCTCCTCAAGTGTGCTCATGCTTGGCCGGTTGGTTTCTAACATGAGCAGGTCTCGTGGGCGTGGCTGGGTTTATACTTGGCGGCGGCATATCATTCTTCGGCAACCAGTACGGCTGGGCTTCAGCAAATGTGGCTCAATTTGACGTATGTATCCCTGACTCGACACTTCATGCCTCGTCTCGGAATCTCGTGCAACTTTGGAGACGCCACTCGGCTTGACGATGAGTCTTTGCTGACTGCTCTACAGTGCATCCTGGCGAACGGCGATTTCGTCTCTGCCACTGCCACGAATGACTATTCCGACTTGTACTGGGCTCTTCGGGGTGGCGGCAATTCGTTTGCTATTGTAACCGCCTTGCACCTCAAGACCGTCAGCCTCCCCGAGGTCACCATTGGCCAAAATACATATGATGAGAGTGTGAGCCAAGAATTCCTCGACTATGTCATCGGCTTTGCCTACAACGGATCAGAGGATTCCAAAGCAGCCCTCGAGCCCATGGTCCAGTCGATCAATGGCCAGCTCACCTACAACGCAATCATGTTCTACGACGGTGCCGACACCTCCCCTGCCGCACTGGTCAACTTCACGGATGCCATGCAGCCCGTCAACTCCACGTTCGAGGTCCGGCCGTCCATGTACAACTGGACTCTGGCGGCCGACCCGGACCGAGAGGCTCTCCGAGGCCTACACGCCCGCTTCCAGGTCATCACGATCGTGGCGGACAGGGCGGCGCTCCAAGTCCTACACGACACATACCTCGACATGCTCGCGAGCACGCTGGCCGACGTCGCGAACCTGGTCGCCGCGCTCGTCTTCGTGCCCATCTCGGAGAAGTTCCTCACGGCCTCGACCGTCAACGGCGGGGACCCGATGGACGTCGACGCCGCGGCGGCCCCGTACCTTTTCGTCGAGCAGACGTTTCTGTGGTCCAACGCCAGCGACGGCGCCAGGATCGACTCGTTCCTCGAGGCGTACAACGCCAACGTCACGGCCCGGCTGAGCGCCATGGACAGCAGCGTGCTGTCTCCTTACCTCTACCTCAACTACGCCGATTCTACCCAGGACGTCTTCGAGGGATACCCGCAAGACAATGTCTTGAGATTGCAGAGTATTCGTGACAAGTACGATTCGAACATGGTCTTGACCAACCAAATGCCCGGCGGTTGGAAGGTCAAGGCATAAATCAGATTGTACACTACAAGCAGGATTTTATACACCCACCCAGATAGATGACGAAATTCGTATAATTATATGAGCACTTCTCAAATGAGCCCTAGCTACGTAAGAGAAGTGTATTCTTTGTCATGGATCATGTGCTACCGTTACACGAGCAGGGCAAAGAGTATGTACTATGCTCGCAATCATTGAGATATATATGCCCGCGAGTGGGGAACGTGTGGAACAGTATACGCGATGACAACAAATACATGCAAGAATATAGACTCGAGAGATTGACAGTTTCAATCTTTTAATAGCCTTTCATCTGGCTTGCCAGAGGGGTATTCTTCCATTCTCAAAGCCAAGATCTGACTAGGCCGTTTGACGTAAATACTGGGTAACGATGACTGTTCATTGCCTATCTCTCCAAAGGATACCTTCAGAGTGTTTGGCAACGACGGCGGAACAACTCCACGTCGAGATGATCATACACAAGTATCGACTCATAGGTGCTCATTCGGGTACTCATGAGAAAAAATTTACTTAAGAACAAACATCATTCCACGGGCAAGTCCGTGATTGCCATATACACGCGCAGAGCGCGATACTCTCAAGCCTCTCGAGCCTTCATCAGCCTGACGTCCCATGGATGCCCTAGGTCAGGTAGTTCATGTCATGGACGGGAAGAAATCTGGAACCTTTTGGCACCTCGAGACGCCGCCGTACGCGACAACCAGTTCGCATCGATTTTTCTGTCTTGACAGATTAGCGGTAGTCGCAGGATAGTCCTTCGTCTGTGCGCTGACCCAGTCTCGCCCAGTGGGCTTGGCGTCCGTCTCGATCGGGACCCAAGACGACTGACAAGTGCGCCAACAACAGCAGCCAGCAAAGTCCAGTCGCCAGTCGCGTTGGCTGGGCTGCGCGCTGCCATTTTGGGGATGTGACAGTGGCACGATCCCGTCTAGCCTCACAGCTAGGAGAACTAAGAATAGGAAGGTTCTCGAAGATCAGTCTACTGTCGAAAAGAGTCATCGCAACCTGACGTGCGAAGTGCGCGGAGTATTCGCTGATGCGACGAGCCCATGTATGGAGAGAGATCTGCCATTGACCTATAGGAACGTCGGTTATCGTCTATGCTGGCAGTATGCGCTATACGGACACAGCCGCCCGCGTTCGCTCCCCCCTCAGTCACGCATCTCTTCACATCATTGGTCGGCTCGGTGGTGAAGAGACCAATTGGCAATGGGCAGTCTGCTGAGCGCTCCTCGGTGGAGGTAGAGAGAGAAGGAGGGAACTGCCCCCAAACACGTATGTTGACAGACCATCGCCACATCATTTGCACGAATGAGATACTGCAGAGTGATAATCCAACCACCTTGTACATGCTGTGCTGCGGCCTCACCACTTCACCACTGTCGTCACCTAGGTATGATGCATGGGTTCCTGCAACGAACCTGCAATGGCTTTCCTGCGTAATTCTTGAATTGTTCCTTGACCTTCCAAGCACGTCGACGGAGCACAAGTCGGACAAGTCACTCAAGGACCGTCATCGTGTGACCTGCGGCAAATACCTGCTGCCCGCGGCGCCCAACGAGATCGGAGAATCAGTAGATGATTGTCCGGCGCTGTGGACTTGTTGACAATCTGGCAGAAGAGTCACTCCCTCCCCCGGCACCGGTGCGAAGGGGATATGATCGAATCAGTCACCCTCGATGGGAATGATTGAGGGGGGGACTCCATACCGCAGCAGGGCAGGGCAGAGGTTCGTCCGACTCCCCCCCAAGCTGCTTGCTGCTGCTGTGGTGCAACGTACCGAAGTCCGTCCCACCGAGAGAGCAAGCCGGCAAGCGAACTTCGAGAAAAGGAAGACTCGAAAGTCTTGGCAAAACACGACGACGACGAGTCGTGAGGGGAAGTTTGTCTGTCGTTCCAACAATGCGCATCCACAATGTAGATTACTTAGTGAGCGGTCATTGAAGAGATACTGCACGACCCTTGCATATCGCATTGAGCCTCTCTAGCGGTGTACTTTGTATATACTATATGATAATAGTAGTATCAAGTACATACGACTATACTGTATGCAGACGGCCATGCTGGCAGAAGGGGTAGAAACACCCCACCACGGTCCAGGGTCAATATGGTCAAGTCCGTATGATTTGCTCGCGCCAACATCGGCCTTTTGGGGGGCATTTTGAGCCTTTTTTACCCATCCTGTCAAGCGGCTCAAGCCTGTCAATTGAACGATTCCCTTCGCGGCCAAACCGACGTACTATCTATGGGTCCATTGGGGAGGAAGCCAGGAGTATTCCGCAGTCTGCAGGGCGGGCGGATGAATAGTAGATTAGTGGTATGTGGTTAGAACCGTTATTGGGTTAGCACAGTAGTATGGAGTTGGCATACGGTATCAACGCTTCTCTTCCGAGGTTGTTTGTAAGCGATGCCATGCCATGCCCGGGGTGCGCCACGACAGACAGTTGACAATCATACCAACCCACGCACACTGTGACTGTTGTCAGGCCAGCATACAGGACGACTCCGTACGGGTGGAACAGATTTGATTTCCCCCAGGGGCAGCCAACCCATCCATCTTGATCAGATGACGATATTCTCCGGGGGAAACTCGATCGATTTATCGATAGCTTCTTGTTTTGCCACGTCATGAAGGATGTACACTGTGATGTTCCCTTACGATGGATTGGGGAACTGACTGGTCTTGGGAGTCCTTGATCGACGGAAATCCTGTGGACGGTGGCAAGCCGGCGACCCTCACACCAAAAAACCGCCTTTCCGCGAGTCGACGGGAAAAGGGGCGCTTACAAGTCTTTATAGGATTGCCGGCTGTATAACTTTTATGCATACTCACGAATACTACACGAAACAAACGCGATGATCTGCGCAGCCGCGACGGCAGACGAGAGAAGCGTTCCCAGCCATTTGGCCTGTTCTGGCGTCGGGCTGCAATCTTCATTGGTGCAGAGCGGTATACTGAGTTGAGGTGCAACAGGGGCCCCCCGGGCGGACGAAGGGCCAGGGCTTCTCCAGGCCCCTCTAGCGAGCTCCATGCCCCCGCATGCCCTGTCTCCTCCCGCTCGGTTTCAACTCTTCCCACTGGCTGAGAGCGCAACTCCACGAAGCTTCTGCAGAAGGCGGCATAAGGGCCATGCAGGCGGGCTCAAAGGCGGCCAACCAGCACGTGTGTCGCGCTCTATTTTGACCGTCGCGTACCCAATTCGCTCGACGCTAGACTTGTTCCTCTGCATGGCCAACATGCAGCTGTGGATTCTCAGGCGCGACTCGCCAACCAAATCCAGCTTACCGCTCCCTCCTGAGATCTCGAGAGTGAGGCCGAGAAGGCCATGGGCGATCATCGCGACATGGTGCAGCAGCCAGGACAGGCCAGGAGGGAGGCGAGGGGAAGGGGGAGAGAACAGAAAGAAGACTACGGAAATCTGTGCTAGTAGTGTAACGGGAAAACCGCGAGGGGGCGGGTCGCCCGTCGAGGAGTCGATGAAAGAGGAAAACACCAGAATGGGTATAACTGGGTCAAAGTCCATGTGTGCCTGACCGGATTCTCCTCTTTTGAAGTTTTTGGCATTGTGTGGTAATGGAATCGTGTCAAGCGCAGTGCTCGCTCTGTCCAAAAAGGGATTCTACTACTTTGGAGCGCACATTAGTCGCAGTGCCGCTTTGGAAGAATTCTTTGATATACCTCTCTCTCTGAGATTCTCTCCTCCTCTCCTGTGACCGTCACGGCTCGTCGAAAGTCAAGTCGGCACACATCGAAAAACTCTCAATCCAACTACTACTACTACTTACTCCAAGTCTGTACGGTGGAACGCCGTCTCAAAAAAAACCTGCTGCTGCGGGCAACCTTAACGTTAACCTTCTAAACTGGGCCAATCCAACACACTTACGACGACTATTCGCAATACAACACGACTATACGACACTACTCACTGAGACAACCACCACCACGACATGCGAACAACATGGCGACCATGCCACAAGCATTCTTTTGCCTGTGGCAGGACGAGAACATCCGGGAGACCCTCTTCGAACTCTTACCCAAGGACGACATCTGCAACGTCCGCCTCGCATCTTCAGCATGCTGCAACCTCGTTACCAAGCGGCTCTTCCTACGAACCAACATAACCTTTTCCGCAAACACCTTCACCAAGCAATCTAGGATCCAGGCGCTTTCCACCATTGGCCACCACATCGAGCATTTGACCTTCTACTTCCCGCACTCGGATGCGACCTTTTTACCACCACTCATCCACCCCGAGACTGGGCGTGAGATAAGCTTTCTATATACCCCCCACACTTCGATGGCATCGGTCCTAGCAAGGCCCAAATTCGCCAACAGCGAGCTCGGCGAGATCCTAACGCAGCAGTACCCGCCCCTCTTTCACGCGGCCTCCAATGTGCCGTCCTTTATCAATGCCATGAGGCATGTCCCCAACATGCGCCACATGACCATCAAGACGCCCGGACAGGATCCCAAGGAGAGGTATAGGCGCGATATAGTCGACTATGCCTTGATCAGTCTGCGCATCTCGCTGGAGAGGGCCTCTCTGCCCAAGCTCATGAAGCTGTCGCTCTCTTCGGTGCACCCTTCCGCCTTTACCTATCTGCGCTCCATTCCCGGCTTTGGCTGCACGCCCTCGGCCGGCAGGCGGTGGAAGCAGATTCGCAAACTGCACATATCAGCAGAGGCGTGGGACTTTTACGGCCCGTCGCCCGGCCTCGATCATCTCAAGATCATCGAGGACTACATTCGCAACTTCTCGGATTGCCTCGAGAAGCTGACCTTCACATGGCTCGGTCGCAAGGGCCCGTGTCCAATCGCATTGGCGCAGGACCCCTTGTTTGCGCCGCCTCGAAGCTCGCAGAAGCTGTTCAACGAGGTGACCTCGCCAATGTCCCCACTGCCCCCGGCGCCCAGCAGGAAACCAATCAAGTTCCGCAAGCTGCGGAATCTGTCAATTCGCAATGCGACGATGAATGCGCCGCAGGTGGCCGAGTTGATCTCGTACCACCAGCAGAACATGCGCGAGTTCGACTTTGAGAACGTCGTCCTCATCAATGACGGCAGCTGGGAGGATGCCCTGGCCCCGCTCATGGATGACACTTCTCGCAGCGAGCACTGGACGAGAAACTCCACTGCTGGTACCTTGAGCGAGGCGGCCAGCCTCTACTCTAGACCTACCTATGACGAAATGTCTCTTGCCTCGCCAGACGTGGCCTCTTTCACAGACGAGATCATGTCTGTGGACCACATCGACGGTCTGGAGGGACTCAGCTTCTACAAGGAGGCCACAGAGGTCGCCTACCGAGCACCATCAGAGGTCTCTTACCAAGCGCCTACAGAGGTGGCCTACCAAGCGCCATCAGAAGTCTCCTACCAAGCGCCATCAGAGGTCACAGAGATCATGTACCAAGAGCCGGAACAATATGATCTGCCATCCGACCTCGAGTCTGCACGCCAAGCTAGCATATGCTCTAGCAGCGTCAAGGGCAAGCGCCTGACAAAGCGCCGCCGCAGGAGGAAGCCCGGGCACGAGCGGGAAGAGGCCATTGACGAGACCCGCGAGGAGGAGCCTCACACCCCCAAGGCGTCTCGCTTCTGGAGCCGCAACAAGTCGGCCGCCAGCCAGCAGGAGCGCCCGCACGACCTGGAGCCGCACTCGCCGCCCAAGGAGCCGCCGCGGCCCGTCCACTACCGCTCGCGCTCGACGCTCTTCGGCGAGGTCAACAGCATCCACTCGTCGGCGTCGAGCCAGCGGCTGCCGTACGCGGACCTGGAGAGCCCGTCGGCGTCCACGACCCGCCTCTTCGGCGAGGTCACGCCCGCGCTGTCGCTGAGCTCGTCGCACACCCCCACGGACGCGGGCTCCATCGACGACTACTTCCGGCCCATCACCCCCATCCTCGAGTCCGAGATGGAGGTCTCGGCGCCCATCCTCAACACCCAGCCCTCCATGCCCGCCCTCCTCGGCGCCGCCGTCTACGACCCCACGGCGGAGCTGTGCGGCGAGATCAGCGCGGTGCAGCGCGACCTCGAGGCCGAGGAGGCGCACCGCGTCCTGGCCGAGAACCCGGACATGCGCATGGCGGCGCTCAAGAAGGCCAAGGACGCCGTCATGGCCAAGCTCACCGACCAGTTCGGCGGGCCCAAGAAGCCGGCGCCCAGCACGGTCACGCCCCAGGAGATGGCGGCCATGGGCGTCCGGTTCCAGGAACGCCTCTTCGGCAGGAGCGGCACGCCGCCGCTGAAGACGTTCGAGCAGCAGGAGATGGATGTACCAATCTTGTTCACACGATGACACGACAAAAATAATGACCTCATGAACTGTACATAGCCTCTTTGTACTCCATCCTTGTATTGTGATACACTATATGTATAGAATAGTCACCAATAACATCTTTGATGGTTGATACACTTTTACAAGTCCCTCATTGCCTCGCATACGTGCCCAAAAGAAGTCTTCTCAACATGTCAAGCAATCATAAAAATGGTGTGCATTGTCTGTCAACATGCTATATGCAGCTGTCTTATATCTTTGCCTTGACAGGGCCATACCTAGGCTGGATTGGTATCCTAGGATGATCGCCAGCCAGCTTCAGCCCCGTCACCTTTTCGAGCTCGTCGACCGCCTCAAAGGCCCTACCCAGGTTGACCTTGATCGTCCTCAGGCCGAGCTTCCTGGCCGCCTTGAGGTTCTCGCCAATGTCGTCCAGAAAGACAATGTCCTCCGGCCGGATGTGAGCACTACTACTCACGCCCACAGCCTCGCCCTTCTTCTCGGCGGCTTTCCTGGAGGCATACTTGTTGATCTCGCCCAGCGTGTACTGGTACATCTTCGGGTCCGGCTTCCGCAGGCCGACGTGCGCCGAGGAGACGAAGACGTCGAACAGGCCCCGGATGGGACCACCGAAGTAGTCTTCCTGGTGCAGCGGGTGGCCCCGCGGGAAGATGACCGTGTTGCTGACGGCCGCGAGGACGAACCTCCCGCTCTCCTTGAGCCGCCGCAGCGCCGGGTACATCCATGGGTCGGGCGCCGTCGAGGCCGTCATCATCTCGTTGAACAGCCACTTCGCGTCCAGCTTGGGCACGGGGGGCACCTCCCTCGGCAGCTTTGCGTCCCGGCCCTGCTGGATCTCGTAGAACGCCTGCCACCGGGCCGGGTCGTGCAGGTCGCGGCCGAAGCCCTCGAAGAATGCGTCGTCCATGGGAATGTCGCCCCTCTCGAGTTTGTGCCAGAACCCGCTGGGCGCCGTCTTGGAGATGGAGTAGTTGATCCACCCCGGCGGTATGCCCAGGCTCAACTCATAATCTAGGATGGCCTGAAATGGCGAGACGACCTTTTTGCATGTTCGAGTCAGCGCTCGTCCAGTTCAAGAATCTAAATTGCCAAATCTCAGGTCTTGAAGGTGGGAGTCTCTGCTCCCGATGGTGCAACCTGGACGAACTTACAACGACTCCGCCAATGTCGAATAGTATGACTTTTGGCTGTGTACTTGTCGACATGTTGCAGGCAGAGGAGGTATTGATTGCTAGAAAGCGAAATGACACGCACGAGAAACGATTTTTGAATATAAAAGCCAGTCCTCTATGTAATAAAGCACATCTATTGATCAAGTCTATGTTCAGTGGGAATATAATGAACTCCTTCAGATTCATGACCCCGGATTCATTGAACCGATGTGAGCCTCGGTATCTGGGGAAGCACCTGGGCATGGAAGGGAGAGGCATGGCCCGTGCGTCAGTCAATGGCTTTCATGTTCAAGTTCGGAGACATTGATGTTGATGTTGGTGGGGTCGGTCACTGGCTGAAGCTCCGACCACCGACCTCCAGGTGCTGCACTCGTCGCCTACCCAATTGGACATGAAAATTTCCCACACAACCTGAGTGTTCGTACCCCACCAGTCAATTGTAGGCGAGGGTTTTGGCTGGCACAGCTCCGGGTCTCCACGCACTAGCAGCACGAATTTCACCCACAACTAAAAATTCCGTGGATCTTGATCTTGAACTTTCCATTCTCACCGTCCAACCACACAAACCAGCTGAAGACCGTCAGCTAGTACAACCGTCAAGATGGTGAGTTCAAATTGATCAGGCCAGCGCCAGAAATGGCTACGCTGTGCTTGTGTTTCGAGAGTCAATGCAAGATGCTTCGGAAAGAAAGATGGCAGAAAAAATTCTGAAGCGCAAATTGCTGACTCGAGGTCTATCGTAACAGGCGTTCAACAAGATGGTCAAGAGCAGCGCGTACTACAGGTAAGTCGCAATTCCTTCCTCTTTTTGCTGGTTTTCAACCTGCGAGAGAGCTCCCAGAATGCCGTTTGCAAGGAATTGGGCGCTGACATTCATCCCACAACAGTCGCTTCCAGACAAAGTACAAGCGCAGAAGACAGGGCAAGACCGACTACTACGCCCGCAAGCGCCTCATCACCCAGGCCAAGAACAAGTACAACGCTCCCAAGTACCGCATGGTTGTCCGCTTCACCAACCGCGACATCATCACCCAGATCGTCACCTCGGAGATCAGCGGTGACAAGGTCTTCGCCTCTGCCTACGCCCACGAGCTGAAGGCCTACGGCATCGAGCACGGTCTTACCAACTGGGCCGCTGCCTACGCTACCGGTCTTCTCCTGGCCCGCCGTGTCCTGAAGAAGCTCGGCCTCGACGAGCACTTCGCTGGTGTCGAGGAGGCTGATGGCGAGTACACCATGACCGAGGCCGCCGAGGTCGACGGTGAGGAGCGCCGCCCCTTCAAGGCCTTCCTCGATGTCGGTCTTGCCCGTACCTCGACTGGTGCCCGTGTCTTCGGTGCCATGAAGGGTGCTTCCGACGGTGGTATCTTCATCCCCCACTCCGAGAACCGCTTCCCCGGATTCGACGTCGAGTCCGAGGAGCTCGACGCCGAGACCCTGAAGAAGTACATCTTCGGTGGCCACGTCGCTGAGTACATGGAGACCCTCGCCGACGACGATGAGGAGCGCTACAAGTCTCAGTTCCAGCAGTACATCGACGATGAGGTCGAGGCTGAGGGTCTTGAGGACCTCTACACCGAGGCCCACGCCGCCATCCGCGAGGACCCCTTCAAGAAGGCCGAGTCCGAGGGCCCCAAGAAGAGCAAGGACGAGTGGAAGGCCGAGTCCAAGAAGTTCCGCTCCAACAAGCTCACCAAGGCTGAGAAGGAGGAGCGTGTCAAGGCCAAGATTGCCGAGCTCCGTGGCGAGTAAAGAAAAGCTCTACGATCATGGGAAAGGGCTGGAAACGTGGAAAAATGGGACTGACTTCTTTACGGAACGTATGAACGGTCAACCGGTAGTTCAGGAGTTAATTGCATCATGAAAGTGCTCTGAATTTTGATTTGATACCACATGAACAATCCAAACCTCACCTGCTGTTACTGCATTTTGATGCTCTTTCACGGACCTGGGCTTCCACAAAGACAGGCCGTATGCTAACGGGACTTATTTGGGGGTATCTCGACTCGAGAGATATCCGGCTTAGGGACGATTCGTTGCTCTGTATCACCATAACATTGCCATCTGGAGACGAGACTGGCCTTCACAACGGCTTGGACACTATTGCAACGAACGCTTGGTATCAGTGGCACAAAGCCCTCGCGAGGCAGATCAGGTTGACGGCAGCAGTGGTACCGGGGTCGGCGTCGACAGGCGATGATCTCTTATTTATCCTTTCTCACCGCCATGTTCCCCTCTCATCTCGTTGGTAGCATTATTGCTGTTGGTCTACCTCAAATAGGTACTCTGTATGTCGCTTGACATGGCGTACAAGTACTGAACTGGATGAATTTTCAGGACTTCCTGCTCGAAGAAACCCAAGCTGGAAAACCTGGGGTTCATATGCTCATCTGGCGAAAGAACGGCTCACGGCGCTCGAATAGACATGATATATCACGGTTATATTCACGCCACTTGATTCCAGTTTCCTTCACAATCCGCCATGATTTTGGTTCCCATGCGCCACACCCATTGGCTGTGGTAGGGTTTGCGGCCCATTGATTCTTCCGAAGGGTTCACCATGTCGACGTTTCGGACACGGCAAACATGGACGGCGGATAGGCCCAATTGCTTGTTTCCGAAAACATTTCCTATCTGGGACGGGATTGCATGGGCATAGGTACATGGCAAGCATAGGCACGAGTGGCCCGGGAATATTGACAGCGACAGTGGACGAAGCGGAAGCCATGAACCGACGGCCTATGCTGAGGAATCGCAGATCTCTGGATTCGCTGGTGAAGCAGCGAAAGCGATGCGATACGGTCGAGATGTACTCTGTAGTACGCAGGCACGCAACGGTTGATTGCGGAAAGCAATCGGTAACAGTTTGTATCACGATATGGAACGGTAGCGGACCCAAACAAGCCACATACGGCCTCAATCAACGGGGTATAATGAAATGACAACATTCATCAGGAGCACAGCTATGACGATAGGGACTGGCATGGTCGCCAATATAATTCCGCACTCGTCTCATTGAATTCCGGTCGATTGAATATCACCATCTGGCGCGTCTTATTATAGACTAACTAATAATGAACGGACAAGCGCATTGACAAGGGGAGTCCGGTATTATGGTTTTTACCCCAGGTCTGGCCCTCCAAATAGTAAGCGATCATGTTAGAGCCGCATGGTCAGCCAGCGACTGCCAGCAGATGGAAATTATCCATTCTGACAACATGACTAAAGTTCTGGGGATCAACCAGAAATGAATCCGACGGTTCGGAAGGAATGGAGCGCCAGATTGATCGCATGTCCGACATAATTTTTCTCTCATTTCGACATCGGCCATGTCCTTGCCCAGAAGACTCGCGTGCTCTCTGGATAATCACGCAGAGGTCCGCACCGGAAAGGGCGGGGACGGACGGTTAAGGGAATTTGTCGGAAAGCAGCAGACCCTCTGCGCTGAATTGCGTGCTGGGAAGGGTTCTCTCGTCGGCCTTGATCCCAGCTTCTCGGGGGCTTTTTTCTTTTCTTCAAGCGAGCGAGCTGGCGAGTGAGCGAATGCGCGATGCAATGCAGTACATACCTGGATACCTAGGTAGGTACCCAGGATCTGATGATTGATGCGTCTGGCATCTGTGCATTTGGCTGGCTGGCATATTACTACATTGGGATCGTTAGGCGTGTGTTGATTATTCCTTGACACATGAAATTCATGTGGCCATACAAGGCGTCTTGCCCAGGTGATCAAAGATCTCGCAAGCAGCGACAAATCACCATTGCCATATGCCAAATTCTGTCAGACCAGGGGACGTCATATGTTCCCGGGTGCTAGTGCAACTGCTATTGTAGGACAGCAGCATCTTGCATGAACTGCAATTGCAGATCTCTTGGAGCGGTTGGCAACCGTTCTGCCGCCTAGGAGGAGGATATACTTTTCCCAAGATGCATACCACCGATCTAGGGCATGTAGCTACGTACTGCCTGCCACTTTTACTAGGTTATATTGTAACAACTGCGTTGAGCCAACCCATGTCAGCATATCATGTACTCTCTCAGCCTACCCAGGACGACATGACATGTAAAGTAGAATGCAGCACGCGACGCAGCGTTTACCGAATGTGGCGGGGACTACAGCATACCTCGGTACAATTGGTCGCAATTCCAGCCCGTTGGCAAAGTAGGGACACTGATGCTACTCTGCAGTGTGCACCCATCGTACGAGGTCCACTGACTTCACTACCGGTGGTCGTCGCCGACGGTCGTTGTGCGGACATGGAGCTTGGCGAAATTGAGCCTACGAATGCCTCCCTGGCCTAGGTAGGTACTACGTCGGCCACTGCCGGACGGCTGATTGGAAATGACAGTCATCATGTAAGACTGCATTTCGCTGGTCGATTCCGCATGATTTATTAAGCACAGAAGGATCTCGCACTGTAAGTTAGTGGTCGGTAGTTGGTGAATCTTGTCGAAAGGGATCCTTTTGGACTCTCAGCACTAACAGTAGAGCTGCAATCAGGACTTTGGGGAACAGACACTTTGCTTTGGGAGGCGAGTGAGTGATGATCTCCCAACTGACGTCGTTGCTCTTCATCAGGGTCTCGTGCAAAGACCAAAGAATTTCCAAGACCCCCAGGCTCTCAAGCCCAGCACAGGGGTTGGATGTCCCGGTGTGAGCTGTTTTCTCCAATTCCTGCCCACTGAAGTCCGGGACTTGCAGCTGTTCATTGGTTCGGAAGGTGGAGGGCGCCTCTGGATGCGGTCTACCGTCGCCCCAAGGGCACTGAATAGTGGAGGACGATCCGGCCAACATCCAACGCCAGCGCGCAGCTAAAAAGTTGATAGGACCCAGATCGTCCAAGGACCCTGCGCGTCGCATGTAGGTATCGGTAGGGAACTGCTGTCGCAATTGCTCCGGAACCCGCCAAAAGAGCCAACCTTTCTAGCTCCCAACGCCTATTCATCAGCTCACATCAGCATATTGCTCTGCCACCGATTGCAAAACCAAAAGAGAGACAAGAAAGTACTGAACTCGATTGATGATTTCTGGGTACTGCATATCTGTGCCTACGATTACAGTAAATTATAATTAGCTCATACGTGAGAGCGACGCCAGACACCGCCATCAACCTTCTCCAAGCCTCACTGTAGATCGACTGTACTAGCAACTAATAATTTTCTCTCTCTTCCATCTTTGTACTCTCTGTGCTTCCCTCTGGATTCTTCTCTTTTCTATCCCTCTCTTCTCCCTCGTGTAGCATTGGCTATCACTTTCTGAATTCTAGCGCATTACCAACCTGCGCCCTCGCCCGCTCTGGAAACTCTGTTCTCACCTTTTTGGCTTTATCACCTAACCCATTTGCCAACAATGGCCCGCCACCGCTGCTAGCTTTCGGCCCTCCATGCCCATGAGACCTCTTCGCCCAGCACACCCCCACAGCTACAGCTCGAATCTAGAACCTCGCTATCGAAAAGATAGGCTCTGTTGGTAATTGTTCAAAAAGAGCCTGCTGGTCTCAGATCGGTGACAAACCCGCCGCCCGCACGCAATCCCAAGTTTGTCTAATCAACTTCTGACATCCGATTGCCAATTCCTGTTATTACCAATTCGGTCGTCGGTGTTGCTGAAAACTCGCCATCGTTCCCCGATCGGACTTTCTGTCCGTACTATACGGAGACCGTGAGCTGCTCAGCTCAGCTCAGCGCATCTGCCCCAGTCTCCACCCCGCGCACTCGAGGGAGGACAGGACATAACGATTTCACAACCAAACCACAGTTTTGATTCAGACGTCTATTCCTTGGCTTTTGGGTGGTTTGGATATTCTTTTCTGCCGCCAGGCAACATATCAGGATGGAGCAGGTCATCGACGTGAGCTGGATGAACCATGGCAAAGGTCAGTAGTCCGCACACCAACCGGGACCCTGCCGCCATCTCTTTTTGCGATGCGACGCGGGTCTATTCAGCCAAGCTTCTATATACTGACATGCACTCTCTTTCGCAACAGACAAGGTAGCCAAGCACAGCGCAAAACCAATATCTTCGTCTCCGCCAAACCATGACTCCGCGAATGGAGCGTCCACAGATCAAGCCGGCACGCCGAGCAAAGCCAATGGAAAGGGCGCACCAATATCACCACCGCCGTCGCCGCCTCTCGGTACAACCCCTCCAGGAGCCAAAGCGATCCCCCAACGGCCACAGGGCGCGGCGAGAAGCGCATCGGCCGAGGAGAAGAAGAGCCCAGGACCCAACGGCACGCCGCCGCAGCGAAGGGGGTCATGGTTCTCCAAAATCTCCTCGCCCTTCTCATCTTCCCCGGCCAACGGACAACAATCCAGCCCTGCTGCGCCGGGGCAAGCAGACGACGATGACGTAATGCCACTGCCCAAGATCACGCCAAACAAGAATGCCGTGCTCCCACACGGTACGAGACAGTCCGGCGACGGGCCCTACGTGCCAGCGCCACCCAGAAACGGCCAGCCGGGCTTCTTCCAAGTGTTCCGGCGGAAATCGTCCTCAGGCGGCGCTGGACTCCAGGGCAAGAACAACCACGGCCTGGTAGAGCGCCGTGTGCTCAATGTCGACAAGCACAGAGAAAGGCCGAAGCTGACGGAGCTCAACCAGGCCAAGCTACGTCGCGTAGCGTTCTGCGTTGATGTCGAGATTGCTCCCATGCCTAAATACACAGACTCCGACGGCTCTTCAAATAAATCGCAAGAGAAGACGGAGAAGCGAAAGGTGTCGGAAAAGGGCGAAGGAGAAGCGCTGAAACAACCTAAAGCGGTGGAGGAACAGAAGGAGGAGAATGGTGTCGTGAAGGCAACTGGCGAGGTGCTACCGAAAGAACCCGTTGCCGAGGGACAGGGCATCGCCGAGAAGGAGACGAATGGTCAACCCAAGCAAGGCATTGCCGTGGCCAAGGAAGAGCCGAAGCCGGAAAAGGAGAATACCCGTAAGAAGGAAAAGAAGAAGAAGAGCGAAGCAGAACGCAAGGCCAAGAAGGAACAAAAGCGGAAAGAAGCCCTGGAGAAGGGAGCGATTCCCATGGAAATCCACCTCGACAGCGACTCCTCGACCGATGATCCCGTGGTGCCGCAAGTCCCCAGGCCTGCCAAGTATGCACCAACGACCAATCCTGGACGGATATACCGAAGATGTTGTCAGTTGCGCGAAACGGATATCCTGACCAAGATCACCTCGCAGCTTCCGAAATCTGTCGTGGGAAATGCCGACGGCATCGTGGAGAAGCTGGATCTGAGCGACTATTTTATGTCACTGCCTGACCTGGTAACCCTCGGCGATTTCTTCGCCGTCGTGCCTGTCAGGGAAGTTGTTCTTGAGAATTGCGGGCTTACAGACGAGGGTGTGCGCGTCATATTGGCTGGGCTTCTCGCTTGCAAGAGGCAGCGAGCCAAGAGCAGGAGGAGCATCACCAAACCGGCGGACTTGTGCCCACAAGGCGGCGTTGTCGAACGCATTGTGCTGAAGAACAACAAATTGGGAGCCGACGCCTGGAAGCACATCTGTCTCTTCATTCACATGTGCCGCTCGCTGAAGTGCATTGATCTCTCGAGTATTGCATTCCCAGCTCCAGTAGAGCCGCCCAAATCGACGCCTCTGACACAGCATTTCCACCACCATGCTGCTGCTCCTGCGACGCCGCTCGACTTTTCCGTACTTCTTGCCAAGTCTCTCGCCGACAGGCTTGCCGGTCCTGAGCTCGAGCTCCTGAATCTTGGCGGCACTGGATTAACGACTGTGCAATTGGGCACCGTTATCGATGGTTGTCTGAAATCAGGCATCTCGCGTCTTGGTCTTGCCCACAACGATCTCGACGCACAAGGCATCGGACACGTCGCCAGATACCTCCGCGGCGGAAAATGCCAAGGTCTCGACCTGGGTGGCAATGATCTTAGGGATCACTTGCAGACAATCGCCGATGCAATCGACGACAACGACGAGGCACTTTGGGCTCTGAGTCTGGCCAACAGCAACCTCAAACCAAGTTCGCTTTGCAAACTCTTGCCGAAGCTGGCCCAGATCAAGCATTGCAAGTTCATTGACCTGTCTCACAACCATGAGCTTTGCGAGTCGCAACCCAGTGCCATCGGCTTGCTTCGGAGATATCTGCCCAAGCTGGACGCGCTCAAGCGTCTTCACCTCGCAGATGTCGCCATGACATCCGAACAAGCTATTGCAGTCGCAGAGATTCTGCCAGAGGTCAGCACATTGGCGCATATCAACCTTTTGGAAAATCCAGAGCTGGTACGCCTAGCCGATGCAAAGTCTGAAGAGTCACGCGAAGAAGCTTGTGCGCTCTATGCCTCGCTCCTTGCAGCTGCCCGAGTGTCCGAGACTCTTGTCAAGATCGATATAGATACACCCAGTGCCGAATCCTCTGATGTCGTCAAGGCCCTGGCAAATCAAGTCCTGGCTTATTGTCTTCGCAATCTGCGCATGGCTCCAGATATCCGAGACAGCACCGGTGGCGAACAACATCCCGAGAAGATCAAGTACCCCGATGTATTGCGGCATATCGTTGGCTACGAAGAGGATGTGGCCTCTATTGATCTAGAGGATGTTGACAACAACGCTGCACCTGATGAAGACTATGTCATCGGTGGAACTGGTGTTGTCAAGGCACTCGCATGCTGCTTGAACAATTTGGACGAGAATAACAGAAGAGATTCTGGCGAGTTCATCAGAGATCTGGAGACTGGCACAGACGTGCCAAAGGCCCGAGTACATGCCGGAAAGGCGAAGAACATGTCCAAACACTTGCTTGCCAGCGCCCGCAAGATTAGAGTCCGTCTGCAACCTGCTCTAGCACAGGCCAAGGCAACTTCCAGACAGGACATGAACAACTATAGTGAGTATCCAGAGATGACCCGCAACATGAGTCCTACTAACACAGATTCACTAGACCGTCTACTGTTCCTTGACCAGACCCTCTTGGAAATTATCAGTCGGTTCGAGGACGAGTTTCCCGAGACTCGACAGCAGCCAGGGCCCGTCATGGCGCCAAACTACGCACCTCCAGCACCACCCCAGCGAGGCGCCTCATTCTCCTCACTGGAGGCAGACCCCGTCTTCACAGACACGGAAGATCTGGAAACAGAGGTTCGGTCACCATCGCGTTCTCGATCCAACTCGATCATGTCACACACCTCGAAGCAACTGGCAGAGGAAGAAGGCCGCGCACTGCGTATTGGACACAAATTCCGCCGCGGGTTTATCCAGGCACACTACAACTTGCTCACCGGTGCCGAATCCGAAATCGGCAATGATCCTGACCACAAGAGACAAATCGAGCACATACTGGAGGACCTTGGCACCGATGCCGAGGACATCAGAAAGAAGGTTGAAGCCAAAGGAGCTATCGCCACCTTTTTGGAGGAGAAGAACGAGATTCTTCGAAGAATGCGCGACAAGGATCCCGCGCAATGGGATCGATTCATTGAGACCCAAGAGAAAACTAGAGCCAATCTGCAATTGGAGAACAAGGTGGCACCACTCAAGTCAAGCAACGACTTGCCCGACGAGAGTGCCATTGCTGATTAATTCATTCGCACCTGATGGTGCGCGTGCGGTATTAGCAGGGCGTCGTCCTGGTGAAGGAGACGCGTCTCCATCATACCAAAGAAAGAGACAGAAAAGAGAGAACATTGCCGGCCACATATTTGGTATCGTTCGTTTTCCATGAAACGGCAATGGCTTCGTTCAAGGTGGTTGAGGGGAAAAAAGAAGAAGAAGAAAACAATCCTCGACCCTATATACTATATCATTTTTTTCACGACAAAAACATGACACAGCAGCGGCGCACTTGGAGTAACCCATGAGTTCATTTGTACCATTAGCATGGCCAAGGGGGCATCTACACAATCTGGATCGTTTGCCCGGCCGAGGATGAATAGCGATGGGGGTGCATTCTGTACGGCAGTACCAATTGCCTGATTGAAGAAAATTGACAAATTTTTGAAGACATATATCTTTTGACTATCTACCTAGTTCGGAACTGTGATCTGTGCCAACGATGTATATTTGAGATACGTGACCAAGTCACGCGGAGCACGTGGAGAGGTCATCCAAAGGCGATGGAGAGCTGGGAGCTCGTTCACATGATGTTGTTTGTTTACTCGTTTTTTAGCCAAGGCGCGCAGGGTTTTTGAGTTCCAACTTAAACAGTACGCAAGGTTTGCAAGTAGAGGTCATCGACGTCTAGTCTTTTGTCATGAACCCCTTTGCTCGATTAGCTCTGGCAGCGTTGCACGTGTTCTCGTCGGCAAAGTCATGTGTATGTTTGAAGATTTGATAGACTGTGTCTCTTTTTATGCTACTATCAACGACCGACGCCGAGAATAATTTAGAAAAAAGGAACAACACCAGCCTCGCAATGCTTTGCCGATACAAAAGTTTCAAAACACCCCCCACGCCACTAGAAAGGCTTGTTCTGAAATGCTACTCTTATCTTCGCGGTTATGAAAATTATGCAATCCTTTCCCATGCAAGCGACCGTATCCAATGCGTTTTGAGTTCCCAATGGCCATTGTGCATGATCCCGCGAAATAGAAAAATAAGTAAAGTCGCTTCGAGTTGATGAAGCAACCAAGAGCAAAAAATAGAATAATATGGGTATCAAGATATTTCAGAAGAAAGCAATAACAGTAAAAGGCATGCGAACGCTTTCCGCTTGTAAATGCGCGCGGAAGTGACGGAGCGAATGGTGGAGAGGGGAAATCAGAGGTGAGGCAGAACGTCAACGTAGATTCATGCATCGTGGACAAGGCATCATGCGTGCCATTCGCTTCTCTTCCCTAGGGCAGAGCAAGCAGAGCAAAGTGACCGCCCACGACGGGGCGCGCATGGAACTGGTTGGGGGGCCAGTCGCCAGTGGCGGCATCGTACAGATCAGTCAAAGGCAGCTGAGTGGGCGTGACGTTGATCCAGTTGGCGAGCTTGGAGATGAACAGGTCGCGAGTCGAGACGCTGGCGATGGCGGCGGTAAACATCTCCCAGTCAGACTTGGTCCAGGTGTGGCGCGTGTCTAGCGGCACACCGTATTCGAGCGCGACGGTTGGGTAAAAGTTGCTCTGCATGTCGTACACGGACTGAGGAACAAAGTCGTAGCCGAAGCCGAGAAGACTGTTGGCGTACAAGTTGTACAAGAGACCGTGCGAGTCGCCATCACCGTACGATAGCGTGGTGTGTGGAGGATCGGCGGCCGTGTTGATGGCATAGCCTTGCCATTGGGAGATGTACGAGGTGGCCGTGTTGCCGTACGTCGTCTCATCGTCAGTGTTACCCGTGAGCTTGGCGATCTCAGACATGGCTCGCAGTCCGATGATGCCCTTCAATGCCAAGTTGGTCTGGTTCGCCAGAGTTCCAGCAAAATCATCAGTAGACAGCTGGTTGGCGGGGATGAGAGCTTCGTCGACGAGATAGCCTGCCCATTGCTTCAGGATGGCATAGTGAGTGTTCAAGTACGCAGTGTCGCTGGCACGCTGGGCATAAGCAAGAGCCATGATAATCATATTTCCACACTCCTCCAAGGGCATGGGCTCGTCGGATCCGTCAGGGTAGCCCTTGGCGATGGGGAAGGTGCCCAGATCGTGAATCGCATTGGTGTTGGGGTAATGGCCGTTCTCTTGGTTGATGAAGAGGGGATCAAGCACATAGGCCAACAGCTTGGGGTTCGTGTAGATCAGCAAGGGGATAGTAGGGTAAATGACGTCCACCGTTTCAATGTCACTGTTTGAGCTGATCTCTTTGAGGAAGATCAACGGTTCTGAATCGGTGTTGGTGAACTGAAGAGCACCAAACGCCTGTCGAACGCTAAGACTGGTGATGGTGAGATAATTCTGACCGGCGGCGGCGAGCGAGTCAGAGGCGACCTGGTTGTCCAGGTTGGTGGCAAGAGTTGAAGACTCGCTGTAGTCGTTGTAGAAGAAGGTCATCTGTAAGTCGCGGTCAGAGGCCATGTTCTACCGAGCGTTCGTAAAACTTGACAAGAAAACTTACAGCGTCAAGATCGTTTGAGAAGTAGCTCTTCCACAGGGATGGAACAGAGGTCAAACTGCTTCCCTCACCCAGGAATGAAATGGCATTGTCCTGTGTCAGTCCAAGAGAGTAGACTGTCGAGACGCTTCCGGAGACCGATCCGAGGTCCTTTGAGAAAGCAAAAACTGGCCTGTTTTCGAGGGGCAATTAGCCTGCGTAGCTACCAGAAATAATTGCATTGTACTCACCAGTTGTCATTGACGGCGCGGAAATTGGTGTCTTTTGCGTTTGTCAACACTCCGTTGGTGTTGAACTGACCACGCACATCAACATCGATGCCACTTTGAGAGGTAATCTATCAGATTGTGTAAGCGTGCAAGAGCATTTTTGTAGTTGGCGACCGTGATACTTACACCATCGACATCGGCAGTAGACCAATACCAAGTTCCCCAGCTGGCCTGGTTGCGAACTTCGGCAAATTCTTCCTGGTCTTGCCTCTGGAAGGTGTGGTACCGAACGCCATCGGCTGAACTCTGGTCCCAGGTCAGGATCGCAGCAGGATCACCAGATGCCCATTCTAGACACATTATTAGTTGAAAAGTCATGGGCAGAAAGGTGCGGGACTGCCTTACCTCCAGAAACATCTACATAAAGCTGAACATCGTGACTTGCACCGTCAATAGATTCGACGGCCACGTCCAGGTAGGTAAAGGTCAATGATTGTCTCTTGAGGTCGTTGGGTGTGACGGGTGACATGAAAGTAATGTTCATGCCGACCTTACCACCAACACTCATGACAAAGGTGCTCCGGGTAGACGTGTATGAGAAATCGGTCTGGTCCACCACCGGTGGAGAGTTGGGGGGAGCACCCATCCAGTTATACGCAACACCATCTACCCGGATCAGTCCAACCCAGGCCGTGATACCCTGACTGGAGAGAGCTTCGGATTAGAAAGGCCGAGGGTTAAATTTTTGGTCGAGGGTTCAAATGACTTACTCCCAAAATGTCGTCCATTCTCCAGCCAGGTAACCTCCGTTGCCACCGTCACTCCCAGCATTGAGCCAGGTGTTAAGATATGGGGACTTGACGGCGATGGGGACAGACGGAGGTCTCGCTGGCGAGAATGTAGAGGCAGCACTGACTGCCTGGGCAGCCAGCCCCATGAGGGCTGCCGCCGCTGAGGTGAACTTCATGACGAATAATATTTCTCGACGAGAAAGTAGTAAGGAGGGTTGGTTGGATTATAGGCAGATGAAGAGCGTATCCAATAAGAACTATCCAAGTCCACCAGGAGTCCAAAGGAGAGAGAGAAGAATACTCGTGATATCCAGCAGCAAAGGGGCAAGATCGTCAGCACCAACTGGGCAGAAGCAGGACATTATATAGGACCCAAACAACGAGACAGCGTTGTGATCGACCTGACCTAGGCCCATGTTTCCTAGCCTTGAAAGGGGTGCACCGATGAGATCAGATGCGCTTGCAAATAGAGGAACCTGTACATACATTGAAGACATTGGACTAGCGGCTCCAAGTGCGTGTTGTCGACCAGCGCCGGGTAGCAAGAGATCACGAGCCTTGGTGGTATGCATCATTGTTTCTATGCATGGGCTCCACCGAGAGCGTGGTGGGAATTTTAAGCTTGGCCCGCTCACACACGAGACGGACGCTTATTCATTGCAGACAGAACCTCATAGCGTATGCGGCCATGCCATGCTTAAAGGGACTTTGGGGGGATAAAGCCGAAGGCTACCTGTACCTCGGCGCTGGGAAGTCCCAGTCTCAGTCCCAGGGGACGAGCTCGGGTGCATCACAGGCCAATAGTCGAGGAGCAGCAGCAGAAAGGCGGCTCCTGGTACGAGGCAAGTCGGACATTCCTGGTGTCACTCACGTTCGTTCAGGTTGGGCTCGCTGGCCGTGCCCAGGTCTGTGATCAGCCATAGAAAGAGGGCCAGGCAGAGGTCTGGGTATTGCGGCCGAGAGAGAGAGGACTGAAGGGCCCTGTAAGTGACGAGAGCATATTCCTCAAGCGGTCAGAGAGAGACGGAAAGTACTTCCATCTTGTCCACCTAGTATAGTAGCAAGTTCACGATGCAAGCTGTAAGCCAAATATGGTAATAGATCTGTTAGTCACGAGGCAGCGCGACATGTCGCCGGCTCGCGGCTCGAGGGAGAACGGGGAAAGTAGCTTGAGGGGAACAAGAAGATATTGGGGTAAGTGGATGTACTTCTTCTTGGCTGGACCCACGTGTAACTGCAACGGCCTGCAGTCCTGTAACATGTAACTTTTTGCTATAACCTGTTATAGGAGCTTGACTTGGTTGTTGTTGTTATTGCTGGAATGACGCCAGGGTTGATGGGGGATGCAATGACACGTCGGAACCGGACTGGACTCGCAGAAAACAAGCTGCAACCTGCTCCGAGGGTGGAGCTGGAGAGCCGTGGACCAGGCCAAGACCGACGCTGCCGCCGCTGACAGGCTGGCGAGTATGATGAGATGAAAGCCCTGCCTCGATGAGCTGGACGCGCTCGGGAAGTCGGAATCCAATCGAGCTTCATGGAGTGAGATATTGACTTTTTTGGATTTCTGGCGAGGTTACTTTCTGGTAACTCGGGTTTAGTGCGCTGGTGCGAGGCTACTGGCGGTAGCGCGTGTCCAACGACGATGGCCAGAATGATGATGCTGATGATGGGCGAAGATCATGATAATACGTGCCGTGACGAGCGACAGAACCTTGCTGAGGCACGAATCAAGCCGACCATGCCAAGGGCATACTGGATCATGTTTCTAGTTTGGAAAGCCGTGGAAGCGGCAGGCGAGAGAAGAGGGTGTCGTGTGCTCGAGGATATGATACATCCCCAGCTGCCTTGGAGAGCCCGTGGACCGTCCGAACGCGCATCTCTCGGAACGTTTCCTGTCGGTGGGGGAAACACGGAAGACCCGGGGCCAGAAACAAGTTGTACGTATCGTGCCCATTTGATAGTCAGTGCGCCGGCGCAAAGTCCAATGTGTGTCCTAGGAATGGTGAATTATTACAACAACAGGATTTCGAGAGCAGAGGATGGATGATGCGTCTGGCTGGCTGCAACGGCAATCACAATCACAATAGCGTCGCCGCAGCTGCAGGTCCCCTGAGGGATACCCTCGATACATTACCTGTCCGGCAGAACCCCAGTAGAAGCCAGAAGCCCACTCCCCGTGGCCTCCTGCGAAAAACCCCTAACCTTGTATCCATGTCGTGACCCAGTGCACTGCAGCCACTGAAGAAGGAAGAGGTCACTCACACAGGCCTCGACAGGGAAAAAGACCGACCCATAGAAATAAATGCTACCTAACACATCGTGGGTCTCTACGAAGAAAACGCAGCCGCAATCAAGAAAATGGACAAAAAGAAGCAAGCAAGAAAAATAATGGGCCGAATAGATTTATCGCAGCTGAGATCCCACCCGCTTCAGCGTCTCGTCTCCCGTCTCCCGTCTCTCGTCTCCCGTCCTTTTTCGTGCAAGCCAATTTGTTTCGTTACCAGACCGCGGCAACCTGCATACGAAATTCTCCTAGATCCAAAAAAAGGTCGCTGCAGAACTTCCCGATCCCCGATGACCCCCCAGGTCAGTCGAGAAATAAACAGACGCCACTTTCCAGTCTCGCGCCCAAGAAATATCCTTTGCCTAGCATCTATTCATACTGAGTTCAAACAATGTTTCAAGCGCTTCCGGTCAGATTATCGCGCTGACCCAGAGGTGACTCGAAGCGATATGTCATCGACGCGAGAATCCCCTGTCGCTGGCCTGCTCACACGATCGAGCCGGCTGGTCCAAATTTTGTCCTTCGGCTGTGGCTTTTGGCGACGTTGTACCAAAAGAGACGCCCACCTGAGCCACCCGCTCGGCTCTTCCATGGCCCGCGGGGATCCAACCGCCGCCAATCCCCAAAAGTCTGGGGAACCCTGGCCGATCATCATCACCCCATGCCTCTGAATTGCCTAGCCGATTCTTCTAGTTATGGTCCTTCTGAACAGCCAGCACGTTCGAATTGCCAGACCGCAGCCTCGAGCTCAGGAATCGTTGACGACGTGGATTTACCACGCAGTCGGGTCGGAAATTGCTGCCCATAGCCGTGACAGGAGGTCATGACTCGAATCGCTCCCAGTTGCTCCCAACACCATGACAAGCCTATACAGTAGGTAGGCATACTATTCCCAGTGGTGGGAATACTCCCTGTTGCGGGCGAATATCTGCCTACATACGTGTCTATCCCACGGCACGCGATCCGCTACGTAGCATGACCAGCAGGGCACAGAGTCTTTTGCATCTGCAATGCTACCACTCTCCGCAGCCCGTACCCACGGCATGCATAGGAGCAACAACGTCATGCCAATGCAAGAGGGCTCACTTGCTCGTAAGCCTGTGCCTCAGGCCGAGCTGGCTCGGGCGGCCGACTTGCAGATTGGGCGGCGAGTAAAACGCCCAACCGTCAGCCACGTTGAAAGCGCACATATTCTTTCAACGCCCGTGGCTACTTCGTGCGAATCCACGCATGCTGTGGAACTCATGCGGAAGTTTTCCATACATGGACTATGGCTTGTACGCCTTCCTGGGTAATCCCACACGCTTATTATTACTTGGCCTTGTCCGGACCAGACTAGAAGACCTTGTTGACAGCCGGGAGACATCCGCTTCTCGATGCCAAGGGCAGCGACCAGAGAGTAGCCCGGGGGCATTTGCTGCGGAACAAAGCGGTGTCATGGGCTATAAAAATTTCAACAATAGATCGCCCCAAGACTATCATGCCTTTACGGGGACAGCCTGAGCGGTGGGCGCGGGGGAAAAGCAATGTGACTCGCATGGCAGCGAGGCCGAGCTGCATGCACGCTTGTGGATCCCAAGGGTGTGGTTCTCGCTCCTCAGCAAATTATCGATCCCTCTTTCACTCATGTGAGTAACGAAGCTGGAGAGAAAAAACTTTTTTTGTTTTGTTTCCCTCTGGCCATCCAAAAGGCCTTGTGCGCGCTAGCCTTGATCCTTTCGATGATCTTCCAAAAGAGGAAGGCCAATAGTGTTACTATTGTACGATCATGGGGCCTCAGCGTTACATTTCCATCAGATCTGCTCCCTGGGCTCGACATGTCAGAAGTCTGACTAAGAGAGGAAGAGGGAGAATAATCATGTCCTGCTTCACTGACACGCGAGCTCTTGCTTGGCAGCCGACGAGAAAATGACCTACCCGAGCCACCTAGTTGTACGGCAAGCAGGAAGGGAATAATGATGAGGTTCAGACGACGGACAACTCGAGTACAAGGCCGCTACAAGTGCCGACGCTACCCCAGATCTCCACATGCTCGCGCTCTCAGTCAGTCCCTATGTACATACATACCCAGGTACTCGTCATTGATTGGTACAGGCAAGTAAGTGTTTGTCTCTTGCCTGGCGGTGTGCTGCTATACCTAACCTACATTGCCTATACCCCGCATTCTCACATGAGCGTATTTTTAAGTCTATTCGAAGTCGACATAGCTTGTTTACAGAAGTACTTGTTGCCATCGTGATCATTGGGCGCGTGCGCCGTTGGTCGCAGCAACTCCACTACGTGGACCTTCTCGCAAACTTCCGGGGTACACCAAGAGTCAATCCCAACGTCGTCGAACGTTCTAGGCGGAAGCTGGCCGGAATCCCATTGCACAAACCAGTCTTATATCACATGTCGATCAAAGACATTTGCTGCTGAACGCGTCGAGAAGCAAAACCCTGACTAGCTTTCATGTCCGCTAAGACCGACGTGCGGGCCGAGGCGATCCAGCAGTCAACAAGATGGATGCTCGGCACTCTCGGGGTCCAGCTCAGCTGCTCTTTCGACAAGTCCCTTGTTCCCCCATTTCGAAAAGCCAGTCTTCCCAGGCTGGCGTGAGGGTGATGCAACTTTCAGCCGTTGCCAATCTTTCCCGTCTTGAGATCGGCTTGGGCTGTGGTCATTATCCGTGTTCAGCATCTGACCCGTCCCGTTGGGTATTGGGCCCGTCAATGGTAAGAGATCTGATCTGTACTGATTCCCAGCCTATAGGCTGAGACATCCTTGTACAATATCACCATGGCTCTATGCCCGCGTCGCTGGTCACAACATGCCGACACAACGTGCCAAGTGTGGTGACATCTTGTGGATGTTTCTCACTCGAGTCATCTCAACGCAACGGTCGTGCAAAAAGTTGAGGTACCTTTGTTACGGCCGACTGCAAAGATGAGAGATTCTAGGTTAGGATCGAGAAGCCGTAAGAAGGGATAGGCGGGAGGAGGTCTGTGGAAAGAATGTTCGACATGGCAACGTTTCCAGACTATCGGGTGCTCCATGTGATTCGATGTAACGGTATGCGAGCCTGTATAGAGTATTTGAAAAGAATGAGACGGGTTGGATATTGAGTGGTCTGCAAGTCGGCACAAGGCTGCGGAAGCCATACAGTCCAATTGCAGCAGTGGCCCGGCGATGAGACCAATGCTGGGACGCGGCCCGGCAATGTGTGCACGAGAACTTTGGCTGTCAGCAGAACAAGTATACAGAGTATGCTTACGTATGGTGGGTAAGACTGAAAATATTTCCACAGCGTGACACCCCGGGGAACGGAACGGCATACGGGCACTTCGGGCACTTTGTATCATTTTCATCATCGTTGTTTTGAAGATGAAGCCATATTCATGCAAGTCGGGTCGAAAGCCGAACACACATGTCAAAAAGATGTCAAAGGATTTGAGAAACCGGTATCCTTTGGTATAGTCGGAAAAGGCGCAGCAGGTTTGTTTGTATAAACGAAACAGGAGAATGCGATGTGGAGTTTTCTCCACCCGTTGAAACGTGGATAATTTCCGGTGCGGCGTCCACCTTCAAGCGCAGAGGCCTGGTTCGTCCCAACCAGCGAACATGTTCGGACTCCACGTTGGGTCGAATAAATTGATCCCACGTCACTCTTTCTGCCAGGCATTGGGTATTCTTGGTTGTCCAATGAGTCGCGTCTGTACGCTGCCGGCCATGGCAGTATGACTCGTCCCGGCCGAGGCTGGACACGAAGCACGGCATATCAAGTCAAGTATGATACGATGTGGCTTAGATGTGTATGCTATAGCCTCCCCAGGTGTATAGGTCATGCTCACTTATGATCGTATAGGAGATGTATAGTGTCGACAAACGGCCTAAACGGCTTCCACCGTAGATCCCGCTATGCGTCGAAAAGCGGACAAGCCAGGGACACCACAGTTGTACTGCGCGAGTCCATTGGAGTCACTCTGACTGATGGAGTGAAGAAGTGATACCCAATTAGCCAATTTGTGCCCAGATGCTCTTTTCCTATTTGTTGGACTCGTGTTATTCCGTAGGGCTGAAGGTGCTCCAAGTGTGTGTGCAGTCCGTGTGCCGGATCAGGGCAACTGGGCGGATGATCATATGCAACAGGGTCCAGACTTTTGCAGATCAACCACAGAGGAAAACGGCCAATTGGGATTTTTTCGCGGGATCGGACGGGAAGAATTCTTTCGAGAAAAAAAGTAGATCGTCATCGGGAATAAGAAAAAGAAAAAAGGGCAAGGAAATTCGTGTCTCACAAATGGTTGTTACTGGTCATAGTATTCCCAGATCTTAGACACACCACATCCCGTGCCTGAGGCCAGCTGATACACCCATCCGCCTTTTAAGCTTATATAACATTATGCAGATTCGAGGTTGAGACGAGCTATAGAGGAGTGAAGCTCTTCATGGAGCTAAGAAACAGGAAAAATGTCAACTAGTCTCATGGAAACCAAGAGTCATCCCGCGAGCTCGTTCCCGTCCTGTCACTGTGCTTGCCAGCTACTGGGCAAGTGCCGTGCTCGGGTCTTGTTGGTTACGTAGACGTACCTTTGGCTTGTCTTGTCATAGGTCCCGGCGCTCCGTGAGTTCAAAGCATGGCCGAAAATGAGAGAAATCGGCAGCGATAGCTTCAAGTGCCAGGAGCAACTAGTACGGCCTTTACCCGTTGGCCAGAACATTCCAAGCCTTGCACGGTGCATGATTTGCTCATGGTTGAGATATACAACTCTGTTTCCCCCGCAAATTGAACAAGTGAGGGTGTTCTCTCTGGCATCTGACAGCCCCCGAGAGTGAGGACGGCCATTAGTCGGTCTTTGCATCAATCAGTCTTTTCTGCGACGTACGTTAGGCTGTGGCAGAAGAGAGAGGCACCAAACATGAAACCATCAGTGTCGTCGCAAGAGTCGTCTTTGATGACAGGGGCCCCCGACAACTGGGGCTTAGGAGGCTCCAAGGCGATCGAATCGGGAAGGGGCTACTGTCGTTATGGCCTCCTATTGGGCAGAGAGTAGAAAAGGGAAGAGACGGGGCCCCACTGCAAACGTCGTCGCTGCTCCACTTGGCCGAGACCCCAATTGCCTCTCTCTACCTATTTCGCACCTGCTCTTCATCAATCCTCCCCTCCCCTCCCCTGGCCGCATGAATCTCCCAGAAAACATTCATCCCTCGCTCATTTCGCCCACAGACTCAGAGGCTCCATAATCTTTCATCTGATGTTTCCGAACCAACGGTTGCGTTCCTCTTGGACTCTAGTCGCGGGATCGCGGCCTTGGCAGGGGCACCTAACTGCCCAGTGCCTGCATGTTTGACGGGAATGGCGTTCTGTTGGCTACCGACCTAGGCAGGCATCGCCAGACTTCTTTCATCGAAACAAAGAATCTTGCACAGCCTGGCCATATCTCCAAAAAGGTGAGGCTTCTACTGATAAACCATACGCAATCAAGCGTCATTAATCATCATTTGTGATAGGGATTTGTTTGAGACACTGTAGAAGTAGGCGACTGCGAGAGATAAGCCCGCCTTTACCTACACGAACTTCCACACGAGTCCATACTCCTGGAAATAGATGCAAGGTACCGCAGAGCCTCCATTTACCTCGGAATATGGCCGGCCAAGCGAGAAAACCCACTCGTGAATTCATCTTTTCAGGGGCCGTTCCAAAAACAGCAATTCCTTCATGGGATAGACTTCCATCTTTGGGTGCCGTTTATATGCGTGACGAAACGGTGACCCAAGCCGTCATGGAATACCACCCAGATCGGCTTACCAGCGAGGCGCAGGCCCTGCCCATGGGCGAATCTCCTGGATCTGCTGCAGGGTTCGTGGAAATCTCCATATGATCTTCCCCATCCCATACCTCGGGCTAGAACTAGCTTGGGACTACCGTCTGCTCTAAGTCGACGGGGATATGGGGCCTCGTTGACGCAACTATATTAAAAGCATGGACCATATGGAAAACCTGGACAGGCATTGACGACCCGAGGCGGACGAGCTCGATATGACGAATTCAAAGTTGCTCGAGGCTGGAATACGTACGTTGATGGTACGCTATCCGTAGTTCGTATGGTCTGATCCGCCGGCCGAGAAGGCGAGACTGGCGAGAGTATTAAGAGGCTGTCCTCCTCCTCCTCAGCTATCGACAATCTCACTCCATCACCATCTCGTCTTCTTTTACACATTCTTTTTCTTCCATTCAGCTTGCTGAGTCCACTCTTTGGTGCCAGGTCGCCTTGTTCATTTCACTCACTTCACTTCTTTCGCTTCTATCTCGAACAACCCGACTCGCATTTCTGCAATTCCAACAATCACAACTTAGACAAGATGCATTTCTCCAAGTCCGGCGTCCTCGCCGCCATTGTTCTGCTTTCTTCGGAGGCTTCCGCCCTGAACTTGAAGCACCGCAGCCTCTACGGCAAGCCTCAGCACAACGCCAGAGCCGTCCAGGCTGGTGGCTACCCGGCCGTCCCGCTGTCCTCGGGTGTTCCCTCGGGTGTTCCCTCTGGCGCTCCCTCCGGAGCTCCTTCCATGATCCCCTCGGCAGCTTCTTCTTACTCCCCCGCCGAGGCTACCGAGACCGAAGACGAGTGTGTGCCCGACGAGACCGAGGCATCCAGCGCTACTGAGGGCTCTGGAATTACCAACGGCACTGTTAGCGGAAGCGACAGCGGCTCTCCTTCCGGATACCCCGTCGGCTCTCCCTCGGGAGCTGCCAGCGGTTTCCCTTCCGGATCTCCTTCGGGCGCCGCCAGCGGTTTCCCCTCTGGATCTCCCTCGGGAGCCGGCAGCGGTTCTCCTTTTGGATCTCCTAGCTCTGTCTCTCCTCCTATGGTCACTGGCTCCAACTCTCCCGTCACTGGACAGGCCGGAGCCGGACCTTACGCCAACTCGACCGGCGCTGCCGCTCCCTTTGGTAACACCACGGCTACTGCCGATGCCGCTGCCGTCACTACCCTGACCGTCGGTGTCACCAGCATCCAAACCGTCATCTCTTGCGCTCCCACTGTCACCAACTGCCCGGCTGCCACCAACACTGCCGCGTACTCCAGCGCTCTCGCTACTCTCGGCTCCGAGGCCATCTCTACCGTCCTGGTCACTTCCGTCATCGACCTCACCACAACGGTCTGCCCCGTGACGGCGGCCAGCTCTATCCACTCTTCCATCATCGAGAGCGTTGTCAGCAGCTCTGCTACTCTTACCCGTACCGACTCTGCCGGATCCGTCGTCACGCTCACTGTAACTGCCAGTTCCGGTGCGGCTACTGCCTTCCCTCTCCCTACTGGCGGCTCTTCTACTGGCACCGATAACAGCGGCAGCTCCAACAACGGAGGATCTACCGGCGGCTCCGACAATGGCAGCAGCGGAAACAACGGCGGCTCGACTGGAGGCTCTACCGGTGGTTCTGACAGCGGCAGCGGCAACAGCGGTTCCTACACTACCGTTACTGGCGCCGACGATAGCACCACTGTTGTTTCCAACGACGCCGTGACTGCTTCCGCCACCCCGACTTCCGCTCAGGCTGTTGAGACCGTTGTTACCGTCACCATTGGCACCCAGACCTTGACCAGCTCTTTGACTGTCACCCCGACTGCCCACGCCTCTGTCAGCGGCTCTGCCAGCGGCTACCCTCAGGGCCCCCAGACCGTTGTTGTCACCATTCCCGCTGACAATGGCGAGGCTGCCACCATCACTGTGACTGCTACTGCTACTGCTGCCTCTTCCAACGATGCCATCCAGGCCACCGAGAGTGCCCAGGCTACCGAGAACGCTGCTGCCTCTCCTAGCACCGTCTACGTTACTGCTCCTGCTGCCGCTTCGCCCAGCACTGTGTACATCACTGCTTCGGGAGCCGCTGGCGCCGAGGCGAGCACCGTGACTGTCGGTGCCGGAGCCACTGTTACCGTTACTGGTGCCGGAGCGGGCGCCGAGACTGTTACTGTCACTGCCGGTGGAGCTTCTGCCGAGACCGTCACCGTGACTGCAGGAGGAGCTGCCGCTGCCACCGAGACCGTTACCGTCACGGCCGGAGGTGCCGGTGCCGAGACTGTCACCGTCACCGCCACTGCCTTGGGCGCCACTGGCCTCTGCGCATGCCCGACCTCTTAAGCACGCAATCTTGGCGATCCTCAGTGAATGCTGACGGATATCCAAAACGATCGATTTCCTTTCTGCGACATTTTTGATTTGTATAAAAGACCATAGGGTATCAGGTTTGCATTGGGCGAATTCGGGACACATTTGCTTTTTTCTTGGGTGGTTTGGAAAGGATCCATTCCTTTGTCATCGAGAATCGAAGACAATAGAGGATGGACGCGAGTTGAAAAGAGATGGAGCAGTTCTTGTACATACTTGGTGCCGACGAGCGGCCAGTTTCCCCCGGGTACTCACTGGGTGGGATTACCTGAGGAAAAGTTGGTTCAGCTCATTCGGCAAGAGAGAAGTCCAATTGGTATCGTGCCTAAAGGCATCATGAAGCTAAAAACGAATGAATCAATCTTCCTCTTGGCCATATTAAATTTCAAGACTTTCATTTGTGAAATCCTTCAAACTGTGCACGATGAGTTGACTATCATTGTGAGACAAACCGCGCTACAGATTATGTTATACCACGAGCTCCGTGATGCTTGTCATGGCACAACAGTCGAGTTGATTTCACCGTATATGGAGGTATAACAACTTCATGTTGACTAAATCTCGATACACTTACAGCAGAACAATCGAACGGGGAGGGAAAAAAATTGTAACCCGCAAATTTCACGTATACGGGCCGGAGGGGTTATAGAGACTGTGGTCAAGTGCATGTAGCATATTCGGCACGAGGCTACATATAATGATGCGTGGCCGAGCCTGCGTACAAGGCCATGATGACGGGCCGTGGATCCTTGCTGTTGGACGCCAGCGGGAAGAAGTCTACAGGCTGTTCCGATAACCAAGACATCACCTGCGAAGCATACTACTCTACGATGTTGGGCCAATCAAGGAAAAGGCGACGCTGCAATGCACATGCAGACCAGGCGGACGAGAGCGGCTGCTGCGGGGGAGAAATGAATGTTGTTGGATTTCGGTCCGCATTTGTGGTCGGCTGTTATCAATAGGGAAGCTGGGCCCAATGCAGACCAAAGCCGATTCATCCCGCGAGGCTTTGTCCCGTCTTCGCTGTCGAGCTGGAGATGTGGCCGTTCAAGTCTCTTTTTTCGCATTGCTCGATACAATCCTGAGATAACTAACCTACGCTTGGGGTCTTTGCTCAGGGGTTGCTGTCCGCAAAAACACACCAATGGAAGTCGTCGCCGGTATTGGAGCATGCTGGGCCATCTTCCAAATGGCAGGCGCATTTGGTAAGTCGCATTGCCGGGGTCGACACCAGAGCTGATATTCACAACTGTTGTCTAGTAAAACTCACGCAAAAGGGCGATCGGGCCATTCGAGGGATGCGGGCTGCACCCCACGACTTTGAGGTCCTCGTGGAGGAGACGACCGTTTTTACGGCCCTTTTGACGGCTTTTCTTGAGGTTCTACGAAGGATCGAGGACAGCGGCGATGTACGTCGGGAAAGCAAAATGAAAGACGCGGTTCGATATATCAGGCGTCAATGCAAGTCAATCCTGCGGGATGTTCAAACCTTTATCGAGCAATTCAACAACGTACACGAGGGACAGGCTAGCACCATCAAGGTCTATTTGGCCCGGATGATTTGGGTATTGCGAAAGCCGGACACTCGAGAGCTGATGCTTCGTATGAACAGCACAAAATTCAGCATGAGCCTACTGGTGGGCCTCTATCGCCTGGAGGTTGAGTCGAGTAAGAGCAGTGCGGATGAGCGTTTGATGTAAGTCTGCCATGCTTATCAGCATTTCTCTCATCGTCCAGATCGCATCGCCTGGTTCTGATATTCTGACTGAAGTGACAGACAGATCTACCGGGACACGATCCATGCCGAGAGAAAGGCTGCGAATAGAGTCAAGAGGGAGCTTAGACTGTTGCAAGAGCAACGGCAATCGCCAGATGTATGGATTTTCACCAAGGGAGGCACCGAAATTCAGAGATTCGTCGTCAAGGAGGCCAATGCGGCCATTCGACAGAAGTTCCGGCCAGTCTCCGAACGGCATCCGAGTACAACGGAGGTCCTGGAGCGCGAGGCGACAACAGCACCTCCACCACCGCCTCCGCGTCGTCCTCCCCCTCCACCGCCTCCAGGTCAAATGTCGGCACCGCGAGTAGCTGCGGATACAAGAGAAAACGAAGGCGAGGTCCAGCCGCGCTCTCACCCATATGTGCCAAGGCCTGAAACTGATGAATCAGAAGACGAGCGCACCGCAGAGGCACCGACATCAGGACCCGTCGGCCAAAGTCGTGGCAGCATATTCCGGCCTTTACCACCGTTCGATGGCGAGGCGCCGCGACCAAGGCGCAGAACGACCCCTCCGCCCGAGGGATGACCAAATGGGGGGGCATTGACAGCATGGCTTAAAGGCTGGGTGCATGTTGTGACCG
This sequence comes from Pestalotiopsis sp. NC0098, assembly GCA_022432395.1. Lineage (NCBI taxonomy): Eukaryota > Fungi > Ascomycota > Sordariomycetes > Amphisphaeriales > Sporocadaceae > Pestalotiopsis > Pestalotiopsis sp. NC0098. The sequence continues at coordinate 4,227,100 of JAJKLJ010000003.1, read as the reverse complement.
GTCAGGAACAAGCTTGTTGAGACGAGACTGCCCAAGTATATGACTAAGCTTGGGCAGTCAGGAGAAAAAGGATCATCCCATCTATGCCGATCTCATGCATTGTTTGGCCAGCGGATCTGAGATGGGCGAGATCGTGGTTGTAACACCAAGTAGGGGTCGGTGACGAAAGCCGGCCTGATGATACTGATGATGGACGGAGGGAAAGACATGTTAATGATTTCCCTTGCTACCGTCGAAGAAGAATACCATCAGGGTCGACATTTGTTCCTGGATCGGAAGGGAGCCAACGTGATGTGCCTGGGACCTGGCTAATTTCTTTTGGAATATGCTCGATGCATTAAACTCCCGGGCATGTGACCCACTATCTTAGGTACTAGACAGCGCTGCTGGGGCTACCCGCTGGAGAGATCAGAGCGGTCTGATTGGTGTCAAATCGGTTAAATTGTCAACAAAATTTGGGGAAACAGAGGCGCTAAAAATGCCCCCTGATCGAAAGCGTGTTGTCATTGATCGCGAAAAGTTTTGGGGGAATTGCCTCTCAACCCTACCTAGGTACTATCGTTTCGGACCTTTCTTGCTCGCGGGTGTGGTATTTTCCCTTTTCTTCTACTGTTCGTCGGCGAGGGTCTTGTGCATGGTGGACTTTCCAATTGAACTTGTTTCGCCCTCTTGATCTTTCTCATTCCGGATTGCCTCGTCTCGGTATCTCTGTGCTCTAGAGCCAACCCCCGGTACATCATGTCGACTCGCTACTCTTTGCGCCAGACGCCTCGGTGAGTCCTTCCACAGACAATCATGGTCACTTCTTGCGCAGGCTCGAGCCAATCTATTTCGAGTGTTGTATCAGCCTGGAACGAAACCTAGAGGGCGGACGAGGAGGCGCTTTCGACCCCTCGAGTTCTATTCGGCGCATGGCTGTTTCCAGCGCATTCAAGGGGGAGCCGGCGGTGGGAAGGAGTCTCCGAATGCGTCCATCTACTTCGCAGGCCTTGTACCGCACGATCTGATTGCTAACCGCGGTATCACTACACAGGAAGAAGGAGCTTTTCGAGGGTATGGTCGAAACTCCAGGCCGCCGCACCTCGAAGCGCAATGGTCGTTTCCCCTCTGTGGACAACGGATCGGACGATGGTGATTCGAGCTCCGCTGCAGAGACGACCGTCTCCAAGCCCAACCCTCCGCGCCGTCGTGCCACCTCAAAGTTCGCCGAGAGCCTTGACGATGAGTTTGACAACACCGAGGCCAAGAAGGACTTCAGCGCTGTTACGGAAAAGGTTTCGGCTGCACTGAACGGCAACGGTCACGCCAACGGCAATGCGAACGGTCATGCGAACGGCCACGCCAATGGGCATGCCAACGGTCATGCCAATGGCCACGCCAAAGATGACCAGATGGTAGATGGCTGGAAGCCTGGTATGGACCCCAAGATCGACCATTCGGGACACTTCGAATTTGGTGGCAGCTGGGGTACGCTTGCGCTCATGACTGGCTTCCCTCTCCTCATGTACTACATGTGGATCGGTGCCACGTATTATGATGGCAAAGCGCCCTTCCCTGTTGAGGGCCAGTCCTGGTCCGAATTCGGCAAGCATCTCTACGATCTCGTCTACACTGGTGCTTTCCCGCACCTCAGAGCTTGGCGCATCTACTGGGGCTTCTACGTCTTCGAGGCTCTCTGCTATGTCTTTGTCCCTGGATTCACTGCTTACGGCAAGCCGTTGCCCCATGAGGGCGGCAAGCAGCTCAAGTACCACTGCTCGGCCTTCATCAGTCTGTACGTGACCATTGCTGTCATGGGCGCCCTTCACCTCAGTGGCTACTTTCCCATCTACACTTTCCTCGACGAGTTCGGTCCTCTCATGTCCGTGGCCATCATTTCCGGTTTCTTGGTCAGCTTTGTGGCATATTTCTCCGCCATTGCCCGCGGTGCTCAGCATAGGATGACTGGTTATCCCATCTACGACTTTTTCATGGGTGCTGAGCTGAACCCCAGGGCTTTCGGCGTGCTGGACCTGAAGATGTTCCAAGAGGTCCGGGTCCCGTGGTTCATCTTGCTGGGTCTCAGCTGTGCCGCCGCTGCCCGTCAATATGAGAACTACGGTTACGTGACTGGCGAGGTCATGTTCCTTGTCATGGCTCACTACCTGTACGCCAATGCTTGCGGCAAGGGCGAGCACCTCATTGTCACCACTTGGGACATGTACTATGAGAAGTGCGGCTTCATGCTGATTTTCTGGAACATGGCTGGTGTGCCTCTTTCCTACTGCCACTGCACCTTGTACCTTGCCAACCACCACCCCTCCGAGTACGCTTGGAACAAGTACGCTCTTGCGGCTCTTTTCATCTCCTACCTGGGCATGTACTACATCTGGGACACCACCAACGCCCAGAAGAACTCGTTCAGAATGATGGAGCGTGGCACCTTTGTCAAGCGCAAGACTTTCCCTCAGCTTCCCTGGCAGGAGGTCTACAACCCCAAGGTCATCAAGACCAGTACCGGCGACAGTATCCTGGCCGATGGCTGGTACGGCTATGCCCGCAAGATCCACTACACCTGTGACGCCTTTTTCGCCATCTCCTGGGGTCTGATTACCGGCTTCAAGAGCCCTTTCCCTTGGTTCTACCCGGTCTTCTTCTGCTGCATGATTACGCATCGTGCCATCAGAGATATCCAGAGATGCAGGCAGAAGTATGGCCAGGCCTGGTTGGACTACGAGAAGCAAGTGCCATACCTATTCATCCCTGTGAGTAAACCTAGTGAAATCCTGCGCACCGCTGTCAAGTAGCTAACATGTTGTGATAGTACGTCATCTAAGGGCTAAAGACTGCCTTTCTTCGGACAGGCTCACTTGGATTGTAGGTATCTACATCCTTTCGGACCCGGTAACACTGCCCTAGGTAGATACCACCTAATATGGGCATTTGCCCTCCGTTCTTGTATATATTGTAGACAGTATCCTCTGTAATGGCCTTGCGGCCGCAACGAAGTGTGGACGACGCAACGCAGAGATAGTTCCAGCTGTGTATGATAGACAAAAAGTAATAATGGAACAAATATGAATAAAAATACATATAATGAGTGTCTACGCGAAGTATGAGTCATCCATAGACCTGTGAGAGGTGTGGTGTTTGACTTCGAATTGCCGAGAGAACAGAACATTCATATGTCTGCTCGAGTCGCAGAGAACAAAGCCCTGACTTTGGAAGCTATGGTCGGTGACTTGCAGCCAAGACGCTAAGATAAGAGGGCGAGGCGCACCAAGTATAACTGATACCCACACGATTGGAGCGCCATGATTGGCCACTTGCCGTCCCCGCAGAAATTCTCAATTGGCCATGCACGGCCGCTCAAAAAATTTCGAGATTCCGTCCAAGATTCGCTATCGAAAAGCTCCCGCCCGGATTTCCAGTTGTTGTTTGACCGTGTGGAAAAGAACAGCCCGCCCAGAATACCCACCACTCCGACGACTCTCTTCTCTTTCAACCCTCTCATCTTCCTCGCCTCGATCCAGACAGATAAAAGCTTTTCACAATGGGCTCCACGAAACCCGAGAAGAAGGAGAAGAAGGACAAGTCCGCCAAGCGGTCCGAGGCCGACGGCGTGTCCAAGTCGTCCAAGGTCAAGGGCGACAAGAAGGAGAAGAAGGACAAGAAGGACAAGCTCAAGAGCGCCGTCCTCAACGCCGCCCTCGACGACAAGCTGCAGGCCGACGCCGCCGCCCAGTCCCTCGACAAGGCCCCCGAGGTCACCGAGGTCGAGGTCGAGGACGACGACGGCGAGAAGACCACCAAGCACGTCGTCGGCGCCCTCGTGCCGTTTGCCCGCCCCCTCGCCGAGGACAAGGGCACCAAGAAGATCCTGAAGAGCGTGCGCAAGGGTAAGTCTTTTTATACACAATCTCATTTTCCGCCACACCTGAGGAAGCTACATGCGCGATCACGCAGCTTTCTTAATGGCATTCCCCTCTTCGATCCGCTCCCAAACGCCATCTAGACACACAAGCTAACCTTCGTTCTCCCTCTCTCCAGCGGCAAAGAACAAGACCCTCAAGCGCGGCGTCAAGGAGGTCGTCAAGGCCCTGCGCAAGTCGCCGGCCTCGGGCCCGACCAACCAGTCCTTCCCGGGCGTCGTCGTGCTGGCGGGCGACATCTCGCCCATGGACGTCATCTCGCACATCCCCGTGCTGTGCGAGGACGTCAACGTGCCCTACATCTTTGTCCAGTCGCGCGCCGAGCTCGGCGCCGCCGGCAGCACCAAGCGCCCCACCTCGGTCGTCATGGTCACGGAGAAGCGGACCGGCGGCGGCAAGAAGGGCGAAAAGGAGGAGGCCGTCGACGAGGACTTTGCCGAGGTCTACAAGGACCTCGTCAAGCTCGTGCAGAAGGAGGCCAAGCAGCTCAAGTTCACGTGAGCTGGCGGCAGAGAGAAAGACTCTCATAAGTTGCCCTCATCCCTCTGCGCAACACTTGTTTTGAAAAGGGTGAGGGGAAGCCAGTCTCCATCATCGACATTCGAGGAGCCATAAAAAATCTACTTGGTTGCATCTACTTGGAGCTGCTTCTTCCGGCGCCAGTTGTACTTGTCATGATGGGAGGATGGAAGTCGTGTTGACTCTGTCACGAATCAAAAAAAGACCGCCCTGCTGCGAGTGTTTTGGCATGTTCGCGTATGTACGATTCGACATGCTCTTGCAGTTGGCTTTTTTTTCATGGATCATGGCCATTGGTTTGGCTTTCGGCGTTCTGGGGAAATTACTACACACTAGTAGGGAAATAAAAATTCAAAAAGGCCTTTCGATCATGAGCTTCAGATGCTGTTTTTGAATATTGACCGTTCCAGTACCATGGATATGACAACTTGACCGAGTTTGAGTCACTGCGTATCTCTTGTGGGATTTGATTAGATTTCTCTTCACAGCTTTCCAAGACAAATTCAGATCGACCGTGGCAAGTATGTTCATGAGGTTTGAGTGAGTTGATTAACTAGGTATTTGCTTGTGAAGCCGGCTGGGAGCCACAAGCTTTCTGATCTCATCGTCACGTTAACAGGAGACTAGTATCACAGTTCCAATTCCATTTGCTATGTCATTTCCCATTTCCTTTCAACTCCAGATTACCCTATTGTTGGTTTTCTTTACCATTTTGATACAGCGAGAAGGGGATGACGATTCAAGTCATGTTTTTCCCTTTACTCGAAGGGGTTCGTCCTGGTTCCCCACCAGGTGAGGAAGGTGGCCAGGCCGACCGTCTCGAAGAGCTTGGCGACGGCACCAACGGCGACCGTGTCGGCAGGGCGCTTCTCGGTGAAGAGCTGGGCCAGGTAGGTCGGGGCCGAGGTGGCGGCGAAGATGAGGGCGCCGAGGTAGGCGGCTCCCTTGTACGACAGAGTGCCAGTGGCGTTGATCAGGGCACCCACACCGTACGACTGCAGAGCCGAGCCGACGAGCGACGTGCCCCAGGCGACGGCGGCACCGGTGGCCTCCTTTGAGCGGAGGAACTCCTCCTTGGTGTTGGCGGACTTGGCCCGGTTGTAGGTCTGGCCGAAGAGGGGAGTGAGGACTGTTGGGGAGATATGTTAGTATACATGTCAAGGCGGAGAGGATGAGGAGGCAAGTCTGAGGAGAGGTTCTTACCTGCGAGCTCAACGGAGTGGTTGAAGACGGTACCCAGGGCAATAGCCGAGGGCTTGACGGGGGGAAGGTCTGTGATGATTCTGTTAGCTACAATGCATTTTCGAGCTGTTGTTGTATCTTCTCGTGGGTTACTGGAGGGCTATGTTGTTCGTCCTGAGAGCCTCAAAGGCCTCGACATTGGCCTGTTCACCATGACGCAAGCATTGATGATCTCATAGCTTTCCCAGAGTGCAGCGCGTGGGAGAATCGCATCGACGAGTGAGACTTACAGTGCAGAGACATGATGATGTGTTGTTGTGATGTGTGTGGGAGATGGAGAGAGTCAATTGCAAGTCTAGATTTGGATGGATGTAGACTGGACAGTGGTAAAAATGTAAAAGTCAACAGAAGGAAGTCGAGGTTGGCAGGCTTTTATTCTAGGAAATCCGGGCAGAGACTGGCAGGTGTCTCACACAAGAAAGACACTTGCTTGGCCATGCTTGCTTCAAACAGTCTACATTAGGTCAAGGTAGCTTGGGGGGAGGGTGGTTCTCCAATGACGAAAGGCAACAAGTGATTCGGAGCTTCACGTTTCTACCTAGCGCTGGGGGGACGAGGCGAGGCCTCTCTCATCAGACCAGACTCTCCCGCAAGGAAAGTGACAAGGACAAGGGCATCTGACATTGGTGACATGCAGCAGCCGAGCAGCAGCAGCAGTATTCTCCCATTTCCTTTTCGCTGTCCTCTCTACATACTGTACAGTACGTCTCTGCATCACGATCTAGACCCAGCTGGGGGTGGCAGGCGAGAGTGCTTAGGAGAGGCTAGTCCCGAGCTCTCGCCAGCTTCTGTACAGATGTACATTGGCAGCTGTAAGTGTGACGTAATTGACTACAAGATCACGGAAGCTTTTTTCCCAGCTCGTCCAGTTCTGCTGTCACAGATATTGGCCCGAGCTTCCAATCAACATGGGAGGCGGATCGAATTGAGGAGCGGAGATTGCACCATACGCACAAGGACGGCCGAGAGAGACAAATCCCCATGTTGTGTTCGTGGTATGTGGTCATAATAGTAGTAAGAAGCAACTTTTGGCCATGTTGATTTTCCGCACTACGGTTCCCTCTCTGCCAGGCACAGTTCATGGCAGTGGAGACCAGAATCCCTCCCTAACCTAGAGCTTTGCCCGGCCCTATTCGAGCTGTGCGTCTTTTTCTGCTTCTTTTCTTTTATTCGCTAGGAACAATCGCTCCTGAGTACGGAGTAACATCCACTCTCGAGCGTCCATGTTATGCAACCGGAATTTCCTCCCTGGTTTCACCAATCTGTATTGCCCAAGAGATGACGCTTCAGTTGCCAAATATCATATATATCATCACTTGAGCCCGCTGGCGTTGTTCAACTCAAACAACACAAGTATAATCACATGAGATTGCCCGACTATTAACAATTGTCTATACAACTCCGTCATGGGAAAACCTTGGGGCTTACCATTCCGGTATACCCACTTCTTGTAGATCGCGTTCTGCCCCCCTGGCTCAATGCTCAGTGCTTTGCGGGGAAGTGGGACTCGCCTGGCTTTTCGACATGACATCGACCTTACCTGAATGATCACATCCAGCCAAGCCGTTTCCCAGTCATACCCAGTAACTATTACCTGTTCTCTCACTGTCGCTAAATGTATTTTTTCTGTTGGGACACAGCCAGCCCTAGCAAACGGGGCAAACGAGCTGACGGCCTCGGGTTTTCCATGATTTCCAACGATTTCCACAAAAGCCATGACGCCAGATCGAGTCAATCTTGGTAACATCACGTCTGCAGGCTTTTCACCACTCTAGTGTTTATATCATGTATGACCCACGTCAATCGAGTTGCGGCTACCGTAGTTTACGCAATGCATCTTTTGCATTACCGGACAGTTACTGCAAACCAACTAGATATAGATCGGTTAGGTTGATTGATACAATATGCAGCAATGCATTGCGTGCTCTAGTGCCTCCATGGGAGAGGAAAAATACCAATAACCATCCATTTCCCCCCAGTAACTCGCTGCCTTGGAAATCATGAACACTTGAAACTCCGATTCCATGAGCCCCTTACATAGCCCAGAACAGGGCCTCATATATGATTCCCGTCTTCGCCGCCTCTTAGTGCAAGCAGGGCCCTGACGTCCGACACGTACTGCAACCCTTCCAGCAGGGGCACCAGATGCAAAAGATCATTGTCCGTCGGGTCATTGATCCAACCCTGGATCGGTATCGCATTGTCTGCACCCGCCAGCGCGTTAGCCCTCCATTCGTTCAGAAGCAGGGATTGTGTATGGCTTACCTTGATGGAACATGTAGCTGAGAGGACTGTTGTCTAGAATCATAACCTTGCTGAGATCAGGCTCTATCGAGCTCAGATCCTTGATAAAAGCACCATGTCTAAATGTACAATGCTGTCGATAGTATCTGGCTGTGAAATATTTCCTCTCGGACTCGAGCCAGTCAATCACGGGATCAGCATACTCTTGTACAGACGCGGTAAAAACGACGAGGTTGAACCACTTGGAAATCTGGAGCCCAGGTTAGCACTCTTGTCACCGGCCAGTCCGGAATATGGCCTCGCATACCTTTCGAAGAAACTCATCACAGTGCGGTCGCTTGTGCACATAATACAGGATTGGGTGTTGAGGTCCCAACGTCTGGTGTCCTCCGGCGCCGACATACGTAGTGTTCAGCCGCACTTCGACCATGTGTCCCGAGCCCATCCTGCCACCTTTGGACATGCTGTGTATCAGGGTCTCATCCAAGTCTATGATCAGAGTCTTTAGGTGTGCCGGGTCGGGTGTTTCGATGGGGATGTATGACGGCTGTCGCTGCGGTATAAGGGGTCTAGGTGGAGCAGGGGTCTTTGGATACTTGGTGAGAGCACCAACAGGAGATGTAGGAGATTTGAGCTGAGCCGAGAGGTCGCCTGGGGAGTCCCCGCTGGCGCTGGTAGACTGTGCCTTCTTGTGCTTTCGCTGTCGCAAAGCATCTTCGCTGTGGAGCTTGATCCGGATCGACCTTCTCGCCGGGGCGATTTCTTCGCTCGTCTTGGAGCGCGCGTGTCGCCCCGAGGATCCGGAGCTGCGGTGGGACGAGTCGCTTGCGACTGCTATGTCTGATTCCGATTCCGAGGATATCCCAGAGGATGAGGATCCAGAAGACGGCACGGCACGTAGTGCTGCAGTCGACGCAGGCTGGCCCTTCGCGCTCTGGCTTGCGCGTCGCAAAGAGCCTTGCCTGCCGCCGTCTGTAGCTGCGTGCTCGTGATAGTCTGCCGAGAACTTCTCCATGTCTCCCTCGTATGACCCAAATAATCTCCGTAGCTGCCGCAAAGGACTGAAGTTGCCCCGTTCGTCGTAGAAGCAGGCGATCAGATAGACCCCTGGAGCGGCAATGGTGGACAGGACCCAGCGGAACGAATTGATGATACTGTTTGCGAAGCGGCCCGGGAGGACGTGCCACGAGTGGGAGCGGACGTTGGAGTCCTTCAGATCGCTGTTACCTAACAAGGGACTTTTCTCGTCGACGGCATAGTCGTGGTGATCGTGGCTGTCATGCGTGTACTCGTCCGGCTCGGCCGTCAGATGGGTAGTGTCGCCCTGCGAGGCACCGTCTTGCGAAGAAGTCGTCAAATGGTCAGAGGCGGACGCGGCGAGGCCGACATGGCTCAGGGAGTTGGATCGCGTCGGGGCGGGAGACGATGACGGAGAGACTCGCGCGGAGATGATGTTGAGAGAGTTCATCGTATGGCAATGGGCGTCGCAGCCATCAAGGGAGGACGGATCAGCTGTCGCCAAAGCCAGGAAGAGGAGGAATCAGGATTATGGCATCAGGGTCATCAGCAGGTCAAAAGGGTCCTAAAAAATCCAATAGGCCGGGGTCGGTGTCTCGCCCGTCGCACGTTTGTCCGGAAGGCGGATCTGGCGATGGGGTGTCGAAAATGGATGGGTACGGTAGGTAAAAGTTGGGGTCTGTCTACGGTACTGCTGAATCCCCAGCCTCGGTTGGGGGGCGATAGGGATTGTACAAGAATCCACCAGCAAGCAACTGGCTCCTGGATTGCTGTCGAGTCGAGACTGGGCGAGTTCTTGACAGGATTGTTCTACGGTTTCTCTCTTTTTTCTTTATCCGCTGGAATAATCTTACGCCCGTCGACCGCGATATTGGACCAGTCCGAAGAAGCAAAAAAAGGACACAGTCCGGCCTAATCAGAGTTGGGAGCTTAATCGCTTGAGTTTCAGGGCGCAGCATCAAAGAATTCAACAGTGTTTCCTTTGGGCCTGCTCAACCTCGTAAGCCGGCCCCAGTAGCCTAGCATTTCCACCTGCTATTGGCGGCCAACGGCGGCCACAGCGCTGACGCCTCTCCCAAAAGAGAGTCGATGGGGCACGTCTAACCAGTCTAGTGTGCATGGTGGTTGACTTCTGGGTTCTTCTTTGGGCCATGGAGGTCCCGCTTCACATGCTGAATGACGGTTGGTGACCGTGTGCATCTAAGCAGTATTTCAACACACCGGGTTAATCATCAGAGTGCAGTGCCCCACCATCAGTGCAGAAAATCGTTGTAACGAATGGGCCTTTCTAATTCACCCCGCACTCACCTTAATCGGCCATAATTTTTACAGTGTCGTTGTTTCGTACGCAGCGTCGAGTGTGATTGACTCACAATTTTGATAATTAATTTCGCCGGCTTCAGCACACGACGCGTTTCGCGCAACCAACTTCCACACCACCCAAAGCACATCCCCGATCTCCAGGAACGGACAGGACACGCATACTCTGTTTCGGCAATTTTCAAACGAACGGGCACTCCGACTACTTCAACGCGCGTTCGCAGTCAGATTTGCAACCTCTTCCCACCACGAGCCGAGCAAGCAAGGAAGCACAACCAACGCGACAGTCACCTTTCCGGTCTCATACGATTCCCTTCCTGTCGCGCCGAGCGCACACAGTTCCCAGCCATGGCACCACCAAAGGGCGGCTACGCGCCGACATTGGCAAAATTCCTGGACACTCTACAGAGCAAACCGGTCGAGGTTTCCGTCGAGTCCCTCATTTCGTGAGCACCCGCCGATCCCGGTGTGCTGATTGCGCCCTGGTAAATTCTAACGCTGTCGCAAACAGGCTGTTGAAGCGACGACAAATACAAGGCGCAGAGGATTGTGCCTTGGCCACTACCCACATTCTGCTCCAGGTCGTAGCCAAGTCCAGATGGTCGACTGTGGAAGCACTTATTGAGAGCATCCACTCCATTGGACGCAAGCTTGTAGCTGCCTCACCCCGCGAGTTGACGATTGCCAACATCGTCCGCAGAGTTCTCTTTCTGATTCGCACCGAAGTCGAGGAGGACCGAAATGAGACTGGCAATGCGACGCCGGCAGAACCCCGCGAGGATCCCGTCGCAGCATCCATGAAGATTGACAGCCCTGTCGCAAAGACTCGTCCTGCGTTCCCAATCGCCGTGAGCGCCCTGACAAGAACACAGTCCATGTTCAACATTCTCGCCGATCCCGATTCCCTTCCTCCGAATTGGATGAACGGCACGTCTCTCGCAAACTCTGGTGCCTCTACCCCTTTGACTCAGGTCTTCCCTTCCAACACTTCGACTGCCGCCCTCAGGGCCGAGTTGCTCGACGGCATCGACGAAATCTTGGATGAGATCAAGCTGGTGGACGATCAGCTTCCCACGTACCTCGATATTACCATCTATCCTGAAGATGTCGTTCTCGTCTATAAGCCTTCCAAGACAGTTCAGAGATTCTTGACTCGCAACAAGCGAAGAATGACCGTTTTCGTCGTCACCGATCCCACGGCGCAGTCAGATCCCGACCCATACGCCTCATTGCGCAAATCCCTGGCTGCCAATGGCTCGGTCTTGATTAGCATCATGAACTGCGGCGTCATGGCATACATGTCCAAGGTCAACAAGGTTATCCTTGGGGTGCGAGCAATTCTAGGCACTGCGGGAGTGACGGCAGATGCTGGCGCCGCTGCAATTGTACGAGCTGCTCGATGCCATGGCCGCCCCGTGATTGTACTTGGCGGTATCTACCAGCTCAGTCCCAACAGTCAAACAAGCCAAAGCACCGCAACCGAGTGGGGTGACCCATCCACCCACGTCAACTTCGCGGATGGACAGCTCGTCGGCAAGGTCAATGTAAAGCAAGCCATCTCAGAATTCATCCCCAGCGAAGATATCACCAGCTACATCACGAATCTGGGTGTACAATCGCGTGGAAATCTGCTTACGGCGATCGCCGATCACTACAAAGAGGCCGACATTGCGCTTGACTTGTACGGCAAGGTTCTGACATGAACGGAGGCATGCCATCAAGATCCAGCTCTCAATGTGATGTTCTAGCAACAAGCGGGACCTAGAATATTGGGGCCTTCATAGACCAAGAGATGTGCTGCTGGGGTGCGAGCTGTATTGGATCGGTCTCTGGATTCCATTCTCCAGAACCTCTTTTGGGCCGACTTTTTGCTACAGTTGGAGGTGAGGAATGATATGGGGGTGAGACTATTCACTCTCCGTGATAGCTCTACGGAGAGACTGGCCCAACTTTGTGGTTTTGGCCTGGGCAGTCTGTCTTATCGGTGGGAGAGCAGGCTGCCAATGTCAGTTGGATGGTTTGGCTGTGACATTTTGAGCCGCGTCAGCGTGAGGCTGATGGTCATGGGCTCACCAGGTCGCTACCTCAGATATTCTCTGAGAGGGCTCTAAGAGGATTGGCGATGGAGGCGGGGTAATATTGGTTGCACAATGTTTGGTGACAGCGAGTGGCTGAGCACATAAGCACGAGTCGGGCACCAGCATTGTGCTACGGCGTTTACTAGATAGAAGGCCTCCAGCCTAGCACGCACCGTCCGCAGCAGGATGCTGCTATAATACCCATAGACGTTGGTAGCTGGGCATCGGGGTTTATGTATGTCCATGGTCGTTATGTTGTGGACTGGTGCCCGTTCATGACCCGAAACATCCCAGCAAACAACCATTAGGTACATTTCGGCCCATGATTAGCAGCTAAGAATCAAGAAAGACATTGAACGAACACAGCTCCAGGCAACCACATTCTGCCATTTTTATGTATGCAATCCTTCCACGACGTCTTGATAATACATTTCTAAACCCCCAAATCCATTTATTTCAGAGCACTCCAAGTATCAAAGATATTCCAGCCATAAAATCTTCCATCTTTTTAGAGTATTGGCATAATAGTCACAGTATAGTTTAAACTTGTAACATACAACCTTCGTGCGGATCGTTCTTTAGCAATGGAGCCTCATGATGTCCCACCTCCACCATATTCCGAGACTGACATTTATGCGTCCTCGGACCACCACTCATCATCTTCAGATCCGGCATTGACACGCCCACACACCCAAGCCGACGACGCCTCTTCGTCGCACAGCAACATCGTCTATACCCCTCCTGATACTCCCCAGGACTCCCATCATGCATTCTCGGGCGCTGAAGACGTCCAGACCACGGCGTCTGCCCAGGTCTACTTTGACGCCCGCGCCGCGGCCGACCATCTGAGGACCTCGGCGCCGATCGTGCACACCATCAGCGTGTCCGACGACCCGTGCCCCGCGGACTTCCCGCTGCCCGCCTGGGCGGCGTCGAGGGACGTCAATCCGCAGGACTGGCGCACGTTTATCAACTACCTCATCCCGGACTACGCGGACAAGGCCAACATAAGCCTCATCGACCGCAAGTCGCGGGAGGACGACCCGTCCGCCTCTGCTGCTCCCCCCAGGGACGCGCCCCGCTTGGATGACCTGAAATCGTCGAGCCAGAGGCGCCTCGCGGATACGGTCAGGGAGTGGAACGGCGGCTTCTTCGGCCCCAGGGGCGTGAGCATCAGACTGCTCGAGGAGACGTCGACGAGCGAGCCCAAGGCGCGCATGCCCAGCGGCAGCGTCGCCGGGGTTCAGGAGAGGGACGCGCCACAACAGCAGCAGCAGCAGGCGGGAGGATGGAGGTCCATGCTCAGCCAGCGCCTCGGCATGACCATCCACGACCGCGGCCTGCGCATGGGCCCGCTCACCATCGACAACGACCGCGTGGCGTTTGGGAGCTCGTTCGAGGCCGACGGCCGCGGCGTGCGCTGGAACGGGCGCGACATTGCCGAGCAGTTCTCGTCGGGAGGCGGACGGGGACGAGGCCGGGACCGGGTGGTTCGAGGGAGAGGCCGCTGGTGGCACGATGGTGGTGCGTCTCATCCTCATGGAGGTGCGCACATGGATGCCGCCCAAGCCAGACGGCGGTCCCAGTCCGTCTCGTCCGACAGCAGCAGCTCGTCGTCGGCCTCGGACTCGACCGTGTCCTCGATCGGCTCCCTGCCGGACTGGGACGACCTGCGGGACTCGCAGATGCCCGTGGTCCGGCAGTCGGTCGAGGCCTGGCTGGCGCGCCCCGAGCACATCGTGACCAAGGCCGAGCTCAAGCGCGCCAAGGCCGAGATCAAGGCCGCCAAGTCGCTGCCGCAGCCCGCGGCACCGGCCGACCCCCGGCAGCGCGAGGAGATCCGCAGCCTGCTGTCCCGCTTCGGCGACCTCAAGAAGCACCAGCGGGCCGGGCTCAAGACGGCGAGGAAGGAGGCCAAGGCCCGGAAGCGGGCCGAGAAGCGGACGAAAAAGGCGAGGAACCGCGGCGAGAGGAAGGAGGAGCGGCGGCACAAGAGGGAACACAAACGCGTCGAGCGCGAGCAAAGCAGGCAGCGGCGGCGCAACGGCAAGGCCCCAGAATTGCCGCCGCAGCATGCAGAGCCCCCCGCGATGGTACCACCGTTCGCTCCCAGCGCTCACCCGGCACATCCGTTCCCAGCCGAGCATCAATTCGGACCGGGACCCTCTGTCTTTGGCCCGGGCCGTTCCGGAGGCCCCGGGTTTCCTTTCAGCGGGGGCTGGGGCCGAGGTGGCCATCACCACCACCAATGGCCGCCGGCGCCATCTCACCCGCACGCCGGGCAGAGTCACGCCGTGGCCGCCCGGGAACAGGCCTTCCAGGCCCGCGTGGCGGCGCACGAGCAAGCCATCCAGGCCCGGGCGAGAGCCCACGAGATGGCCGTCCACCACCGGGCCGCAGCGCACGAAGAGGCGGTGCGGGCGCGGGCGCAGGCCGCCGAGCATCGGGACCGCGCGCTGTCGCAGGCGGAACAGGCGCGCGCGTCGGCCGCCGCCGAGGCCGCGCGCGAGAGGTACGCGGCCAAGTACCGGGCGGCCGAGGCGCTGGAGCAGGAGATGGAGGGCAAGCGGGTGGCGCTCCGGGCGCTGCAGGAGAGCGCCGAGGCCGTGGCCATCGCCGAGGCGAGGAACGGCCGCGGGGACCAGAAGAGGGCGGGCCCGAGCCCGATGGAGCGCAACGCCGAGGCGCTGGAGCGGGAGCTCGAGGATCTGGGCTGCCGCATCGAGGAGCTGGTCTTTGAGGCGGACGAGGAGTTTGCCAAGAGTCTGGAGAACGAGACCAACGCGAGAGATGAAAAGTCAAAGGTCAGGTGGGTGGAATAAGAAGAAAAGGGTTTGGTTGCCGGGATCTGTACAGTAACTCTGTTTGACGGTATTCATGACATAGTAGTATCTGATAGCGTGACTGTATACCACGACTCTTGAATGTTGGCATTGTTCATGAGCTCTCGATAATTGCGGAAATCTACGTTTTGATTACCATGTGAAAACACAAAGTCTCTCTATATTGCGGTCATAAATGCGTACTGCCCTTCCAGGACTGTTCTCCTTTTGTGAATTTTTCCCCGTCCAGTTCGCCGTACCAATGCCAGGCAATGCAGAAACCATAACTTTGTGTAAAGTAAAGAGGGACGGGATTGAATCGATCCCAAATCTCTGTTCTTCGGTCTCGTTTTTTCCCTATAAGGAGGAAAGACGACACCATGTTCTCAGGCCTCGGAGACAAGACAAGAGGCTTGTTGTCATCGTCCATCAAGCCAATATCGCTGTCGCCAAGGCTTCCCGGATCACAACAGACGGGATCTACGCCGTCTTGCTGCTCTCGTCCTTCTCGACCAGGGCCGAGACGCCGAGAGCGCGGCCGACCTTGACCTTTCTCTTGACGTCCTTGGGGTCCTCCTTGGCGCGGAGGGCGAGGTCCTTCTCCTCGCCGGCCTTGCCGGCGTCGCCGACGGGCTCGCCCTCGTCGTCGGGGTACTCGAGCTCGCGCTGGTCGCGGATCTGCTCGCGGATGGTGCTCAGGTCGAGCTTCATGCAGTAGGCGTCCTCGCCGTCGGCGTAGTACTTGGCCTCGGTCTTCTCGCGGTCGAAGCCGAGCGTCTTGCTGTACAGGTGGATGGCGGCCTTGTTAGAGACGCGGACGTGCAGGGAGACGTACTGCGCGCCAAAGGTCTCGACCATGGCCAGTTCTGGGAACAACAGTCAGCCATCTTGCTCTTCTTCTTCTTCCTCCAGGAACAACGTACGACTTTGCCTCATCAGCTTCTCGGCGATGCCCAGCCGCCTATGCGTCCGCATCACGGACAAGCTGGTGATGTGTCCATGCTGTATTCCGTCGGCGGGGTCCTCCTCCATCTTTGCCAGGACGTAGCCGACGATCTTGGGGTAGTCGTAGGGGGTCTTCTTGGGCCGCGAGACGTCGACGGCGACAAATGAGAGCTGCGGCCACGACAGGGCATGGTAGAGGTAGTACTTCATGAAGTAGTTCTCGGGCAGGTTCTCGAGGTTGGCATGCTGGATCAGCGGGATGTCCGCGGAGCGCAAGAGACGGATATCCATGGTGACTGTGAATGAGCGCCTGCTCTGTGTCTTCGGGAGTCTGGGGCTGTGTAGAGGCCGGCTTATGGCTGCAGGGGCCGATGAGTTGCGGCTCCGGATCGGAAGGGGGGATGTTCGTCGGGAGCGGACGGGGCGGCGGCGGCAGGTTTGCGTCAATGCGAGGCTAGGTACCTGAATTGAGGTCGTCGTGAGTTTCTGTGAGAGGTGCGGCTAAACCGACAATTTGGAGCCTGCGGCCCAGGGTTTAACTCGCTAGCTCCCGTAAGAGCTATCGGATGACGGGGAGTATTCACCCGAGCGAATGTACCTATGACCTGTAAAGAAGCAGGACTCAGATGACAGTGAAATATATAATTAATCTGGGGAATTAATGCAACAAATCGAAGCTGTCAAACACGGGATTGGGTTCTGTAGATTTGCTCGTATTCATGTTTCCATCGTGCCGTAATTGACAATAAGATGCTCATGCAAGCTTCCCGTCCGTAGTGTACTATCTCATAGAAGAGCACGCCTAAAAGGCCAATGTGGGGTTTCTCAGCCTGGACGCGGGGCATATTCAGCGCCTGACGTGACCGTTCCAGAGCTCACGATTGATTTAATGAATTGAGTGCCCCGCAGCTCGGTGCAACTTGCTGTCTGTAAAGGTGACAGTGACCCTGCTGCTACCGCACTTACAAGCGACGAGCCACGGCTCAGGATTGGAGGAATTTCCGGCATGTATAAAACACTTTTGAACCCAGATTCAGGGGCCATTGATCAAAATAAAGACACTTCATTTGTTTACCACAGAAAGTCTATAGTTGTGTGCTTGAAGTCGGTTGATCCTCGAGGTTTCCACTTATACAATACACGTTGTCATTGAGCCTAGGACCGGTATTGTATAATACCTCGGCAACAACTGTATACCACTTGGAAACCAACACAACTCACCTGGATTCAACATGGCTCTGCCACTTGCGGGAAAATTGGCCATTGTCACCGGCGCATCGAGAGGTATAGAAACTCCCCTGCCATCACTATGCTCTCAGCTCACTTTTTATAGGCATCGGCAGGGCGATAGCAGCAAAACTAGGCTCAAATGGAGCCAATCTGGCTCTGGCATATACTTCGCCGTCTTCAAAGTCATTAGCAGAGAGTCTATCAGATGAACTGCAATCTCAGCACAAGATCAAGGCGTTCCCCGTGGCCGGCGACTTGGGGACTCCCGACGGGCCGAAGCAGGTGATTGACGCGGTCAGGGAGCACTTCTCCAGCAAGGGCAGCAGCTTCCAGATCGACATACTCATCAACAACGCCGGCATCGCGGCCAACAACCCGCTGCCCAAGATCACCCTGCAGGACTTTGACTCGTCGTACAAGGTCAACGTGCTGGGGCCGCTGCTGCTGACCCAGGCCGCCGAGCCGTTCCTGCCGCGCGACCGCTCCGGCCGCATCGTCAACCTGTCGTCGGTCTCGTCGTCGACGGGCTTCATCGAGCAGACCGTCTACGGCGGCACCAAGGCCGCCCTCGAGGCCATGACCCGCACCTGGGCCCGCGAGCTCTCGGAGCGCGCCACCGTCAACGCCGTCAACCCGGGTCCCGTCTACGGCGAGATGTACTACAAGAACAGCGACGAGTTCAAGCGCGAGATCAAGGGCTGGATCGAGCACTCGCCCCTCATGCGCGCCCGCAAGGGCATCGACAGCGACGACCTGGTCGAGGACGCCAAGACCAGCGGCGGCCGTCCCGGCTACGTCGACGAGGTCGCCGGGGTCGTCGCCATGCTCTGTGGAAAGGACGCTGCCTGGGTTACTGGGCAGGTGGTTTGTGCTAACGGCGGTATGATCATGTTGCATTAGATGTGTAGTTAAGGTGTAATTAATTGTGTTTCGCGCGAAGACGGGCATGTTGTTTTTATTACTGATCAACGGGGCTCCTTGGTCTATACTGAAGCTAATTTAGCTGCTTTATAGTGCTCCGGATCCCTTTCTAAGCCGGAGGAGCATTGTGCGATTCATTCTCGAGTTCCTTTTCCACTAATGAGACAACCTCTTTCTCGCTTTCGAAACCTTCAGGTGAGGTATCTTGCTCCGATGCTAGTTTGTAGCGCCATAAAAGGCCAAATGCCGCCCACTGGCCCCGGACCACCTCGTCTGCGTGCTCTTGATAGCTCTTGTTGTAGAAGTAGTCGGCATAGCTCTCGCTCCAACGTGGCTCGCTCTCATGCAGCCCGCAGAAGATTGCGTATTCAGGTCGAAGACCTTGACTCAAGCCTCCTCTTATATATGATTCTAGATTCATTATTAGCGCTTCGGCATGGACCTAGGTCTCATGGTGTACATTACGTACCATAGCCCTCGTCCGGGTCGCCCTCATCACCAGCGTCGCGGTCGAAGTAAATATCCAGCAGCTTGCTCATGATGGGGAAACGATGAATCTGCTTGCTGGAATCGTCTGGTGCGGGACGAATCTCGTGAGGCTGAAGCGGGTTTGCGGCATCGTGCTTGTCCTGATATTTGCGCAGGACCCATGTGCTCATGGTCCCATCAAGTCCGAGGTACCAGGCCATACCGGGAATGTCGTCGAGCGCAGGTAAGCTGTCCAAGAGGTGTTGAGGCGGCTTGGTACTCG
Source organism: Pestalotiopsis sp. NC0098 (assembly GCA_022432395.1). Classification (NCBI taxonomy): domain Eukaryota; kingdom Fungi; phylum Ascomycota; class Sordariomycetes; order Amphisphaeriales; family Sporocadaceae; genus Pestalotiopsis; species Pestalotiopsis sp. NC0098. Next base: position 4,208,100 of record JAJKLJ010000003.1, on the reverse strand, counting down.
TATAGGGTGTCGTATCGTCTTGTTCTTGTACCCAAGGCTCGTAGTCTCGACCTCTGGCACGAAGTGCCTCCAGCTCTGGAGTCATTACAAACTTGGGCTTCAAATAGCCTGCCATGTCTGAATAAAGATGGGTTGAACGAGCGTGGTGCCGGTAAGTAAAAATTCAAGTATTTCGCTGTCTTTTGAATTTTTTTGCTGCCACATAATGTTTAAGATGAAAGGTCAACCACGAGGCTTCGCGCATTACTCAACCGTGATGATGTAGGGAGGGAGAGCGTGGGGTAATGTGTTGCGCTTCGCCTCAAATGATATTTAGGCGCTGGAGATAGCTGGCGTTTAACAGTTCCTTGTCATTTTCACTAGGAATAGCCAATCTTATATTATACTGCCCCGCTTGGAGAAAGAGTATAGAAGAGCACCAACACAAGTCTTGCATCTTAGTCTTGTCACTGCATTGCAATCACTCAACTTGGCTTTGAGCAACCTATTGAGTTTTCATCAAAACAGAAATGCCTAGAGAAAGGCTGCATCTACCCACGAGCCGCGCGCAACGTATTCCCACGGTGCCAAACAAATTCTTTGGCCATGGAATCTCATTCGCCAGCTGCTCGACCCGACAAGCTGGAAACGATTGATGACATGAAACTCAGCTGGCCGCCGATTTGGGCCAACGCACATTGTATATGCAGTTGGTTTCTGGGCGTCCAGGGTATAGCACAATCCAAGATTCTCCTCCAGACACTTTGGGTGGCTTGCTCACCTTGCTGTATCATGCCCTGTATCTTGCTTCGAATTTGACCAGGCAGAACGACAGTACACCATAACCGCCCGACCTTGGAACATCATGGCGCTTAACAGTGAATGGTGAAATAACAAGCAAGGGTAATCGAGACAAACCCTTAGCAATGAAGATGTCAATATGATATATATATTTACAAGGCTGGATCTCAAGCTGCGATGTTCAGGACAACCACTTGGGAACGACTGTTCATCATTGCCTGTTATTATCTTTTCACTGCAACAGACTCACAGCAGCTATGGGCTGCGGTCAATCAACGCCAGCGTCAGACAAGGGGAAGAATTAGTAAGTGCCAGATCCTATACCCTATAATAATTAGCAGGTCAGATGTAGCACGGTGGGAATGAATCCTGACGTTTCTCAGTGCACCGCAAGGCATAACTCGACCGATTTACAGAGGAACGGAGAAGGCCGTGGCACGGGATTACATTGCCAGTGGTGACCCAGCAGCCATCACAACGAAACGTCCTGGTGACTTTCACCGCCAAGGTGTTGACTCGGCCGCTTATTTTTCATATGACAAGGAGTATGCTCGGAAGTGTAGCCCACCCGGGGGCAGGATAATAAGACAGGATATTCCACGAGAAATGCTGCACTCGAATCGAGCATACAAGTTTGACGATGTGCCAAACGACGACTGGCGGCACGTAAGTAAATATCATGTTGCAGCGGCTTCAGATTGTTTTATCTAACAGCAAATTCTAGTTTGTGGAATCGAATCGCAGGCAAGAGAGAATTCGGCATGGCAGGATGGGAAAAGTGCAGCACATGGACATCATCGAGGGGCCAGTTGCAGATTCAAGCACAAATGTTTTCACAAAACACAATCCTCCGATTCCTGCAGCCAAGTTCAAACCTGCTTTAAATCAACGGGGGGATGAGTATGTGCAACAGGTTGCCTTTAAGAATCACATGATCGATCAAGTTGCAGGGCTCCCAAAAAGATTGACAGATTAGAAATCTGCATATCTCAAGGACCTTGTCAGGAATTGAAAGAGACCCCAATCCAATAGTGTCAAAAGATGACATGGAGTGGGCGACAACATAATTTATCAGATTAATATCAACAGGCCACTACTGTTCATAAAATCGCGGTCTTCCTTTGGGCTCATCGCCCTTTTTAGATCGATGTATTCGACGTCATTATCGATAATATAATATTTTGCAAGAGTAAATATTGCTCCTCTTCCATACCTTTGATTCAGAACTCGTGTCGTTGTCAATACGGACATTGAGGATACACTGACGGTCTACCAAAGGCGATGCTCGACAGTGTAATTGGATGCAGTGAATATCATTAGACTACACCTTGGGATTTCTCATGACTCAATAACATGCGGCCGCCTTTCCGAGCACCCATCACGCCGACGGAGGCAGGTCGATGGTACTCTGTGTATAGAGCCCAGCCTTACCAGTCGAAAGACTCGCCGAGGGCCGAATCATGGACCTATTTATAGCCTCAGATTGTGAAGTGGCCCCTCCCACCTCCCTGGGACCCAGGGTTGCCTTGACCAGGATACGGCGTACAGGGTGCAAAGAAAGCCAAGAAAACATTCCAAACACTGCAAATGAGGCAATAGCACAATCCTTTAAAGTTACCTCTCTATGCAATGTAGATCCCATCGGTCCTCTCGCCGCTGAAGAAAGCGTCAACTGAGCGAAAAATGTCCCCCACGATTCCTCGTAATGATGTCAAGAGTTGTTCGCTCAAAAGCGCCTCCATTGCGACTCAATGCTAAAGAAGCAAGCCTGCGGCACGGAAAAGCTGCTAATTCAAACGATCCTGGCTTCTTGATGGGGTGTGCCAAAATTTGATCTTGGCTCTGATTCGCTTGTTCGCTTCCGGGAGAGGAATCCTCGGTAAGCCCCCTTTGAACTTTTGCGATCGTGTTCCCGTTGCGATGAAAGACTTTTGGGACTATACTCTATATACCCAGATACGTAAGCTAGTATTCCCCTTCCAGCTGAAGTCCCTTGCTGACATCCTTCTCGTACGACAGCACATAATCCCTGGTATTTCCTCGCTTGGCCGTCAGCTCAGGAACCAGGCTAAGGGCAAGGTCGCAAGGGTGTGGCTGTCTATATAGTCTCTGGAGGGCGCCCCCTTCATCGAGGCACATTTGGAGTATACAACGTCTGATATCGACAACCAAATCAAACATGCTATCCAAGACGTGTACCGCCCTGCTCCTGGCGGCCGCCCAGGCGTCGTGCCTGGCTGTCCAGCGGCAGACCAGCAGCGACCGCAAGGTGTTTGCGCACTACATGGTCGGCCTGACGGACGGGCAGTCGTCGGCGCAGTGGGCGCAGGACATCAGCGACGCCCAGAGCGCCGGCATCGACGGCTTCGCGCTCAACATTGGCGGGTCCGACTCGTGGAACGACGCGCAGCTGCCGCTGGCCTACGCCGCCGCCGCCGCCGCCGGCGACTTTGTGCTGTTCCTCTCCTTTGACCAGAGCACCGCCACGTCCTTCTCCGTCGACCAGGTCACCGGCCTCGTCAACGACTACAAGGGCGAGTCGGCCCAGTTCAAGATCAACGACCTGCCCTTTGTCAGCACCTTTGAAGGCCCTGACTGGTCGAGCAACTGGGCCGACGTCAGGACGGCCACGGGAGGCATCTACTTGGTGCCGGACTGGTCGAGCCTCGGACCGACCGGCTTTGGTGACAAGCTGTCCTTGATTGATGGTGCTTGTAAGTGCATACAACCCTTTCACGACTCGGAAGCAACTCATGGACGCATTCATTTACTGACTCTGCCCTCTTCGCATAGTCAACTGGGGCGCCTGGCCTTATGCGAACTCAAAGACTCTAGCCGTGGACGGCGACACGGAATACCAATCAACACTGGGTGACAAGACCTACATGATGGGAGTCAGTCCCTACTTTTACACTGGTAGGTTCTCATCGATAGTGGCACGCAATTGTGAACTCTTTCTGACAAGTCTCATGTAGATCTTCCCCAATACTCCAAGAACTGGTACTCCACCAGCGATACCCTCTGGTATGACCGCTGGAGCCAGGTACTCGACGTCTTGCCCGACTACGTCGAGCTCATCACTTGTAAGTGCTGGATCTATCCCAACGAACCTGTGCATCACACGGACCTGCGCTGACCAACGAACGCATAGGGAACGACTACGGCGAGTCCTCGTACCTCAACAACCCCGTGACGGCGCAGATCGTGAGCGGCGCCGAGGCCTACGTGACCGGGTACGACCACACGGCGTTCCGGTTCGTGCTGCCGTACTTCATCGCGGCGTACAAGGCCGGCAGCGCGGACGTGGCCCTGCTGGCCGCGGGCGCCGTCGCCTGGTACCGCACGACGTCCAAGACCGTGTGCGGCGACGGCGGCACCGTCTGGGGCCAGGGCGGCACGGCGTCGGCGGCCGACGGCACCGACGACGTGGTCAGCGTGATTGCCCTGTCCGACACCCCCGGCCAGGACATCACCATCTCCATTGGCGATTATAGTGTGACCGTCTCGGCCAGCGGCACCGTCGGCAAGGCCAGCTTCTACGAGACCAGCTTCACCGGCCACACGGGCGCCGTTAGTGTGACTGCCGGCGGCAAGTCGGCCACCGGCCCTTCCATCTCGGCGGACTGCCCGAGTACTGGCCAGGTGAACTTCAACGCTGTGTCGTTCCAGATCTAGAGCGTTTCTGAGATTGTATCAGAACATTTCTCCGGAGTTGAAGTACTAATAGTGCTGGGAAGAACAGTATCTCTAATTAGTAATCAGATCGATCTGTGAAAACTCTTCTCGAAAAATTCTGCGGCTCCCGCAGTCAGTCGGCGTGTTGATGACCTTTTGTGAGCTCAGCCAAGTCTTTCTGCTGGATCCCCTTGTGTATGCCAAGACGATCGACAGGGCAGTGGCAGGGCAAAAGCCGGCAGCAGTTCTTTTGCAAATGTGTTTGAATGGCTCGCCCGGGGTTCGATCCAGAGGTCCGGATCCAGAGGAGAACGTAGTAATGATATTCATTGGTGAGAGCGATACCAAACTTTTGTATGATGCGAATACGGCATTTCTGACAATGATGCGAGTACGGCATTTTTGACAATGATGGGAAATCGTAGCAAAAGCACCTTTCGGGGCCCTCAGGGGGTGGCTGCGGTGCGGCCGACATTTCGATCTGCCACGGGGGGTATTTTTGAGTTCAGGAAGAACGTCACCCTTCAGCCCTTTTGCCTGCCAGGAAGCCAGCGATCTACAGCCGTTGGGAGCCCAATGCGCTCATGAGATGGAGGAAATCTCAATACAATGGATCTGCTACCACCGATTCGGGGATTAAACGCAGATTCACGATCTCTGTAGCGTGTCACTAGAAGATTTGAAGTGCCGGCCGTTTTTGGCAGGGCAGGGCACAAAGAAGGGGAAAAAAGTGGAACGACTATATTATAGACCAGAAAAAGTTATGCACGATTGGCACCGGGACGCTGGTCAAGTGTCCGCAAGTAGAAACTTTTGGGCACTGATGTGGTGATATGATTTATCTGATCGGCGGGGGAAGTGCCTTGGCACCTTGGCGAGCAGGATGAAAACTATGAAACTCGTGGAATTTCATACACAGTTACGCGCGAAGAGCCGCCAGAGTGGCCTTGAAGTTTGGGGTTATCCTAGACCTTGTCTTCCAATCAAAGAAGTCAGCAGTCAAAAGTCAGATACAGAGTAGACACACCAGATTCCCGTCAGCCTGTCATATCTCAAACCTGTCCTTCGTCGGGCGGTGGCTTTGTTTCTGCGATTTTGAGTTGCAGAAGTCACTCGGGATCGGCACACCCGACGATGGAACTGGAAGTGCCGTATGTTAGCTTTACAGCTACAGCTAGGGAGTCACTCACATGCACAACCTGACAACATCCCGCGAGACTGATGAAGCTTCTGGAGTACGACAACAAAAGGCGGGGAGGGTTTGTGGTTCTTTTGTGGCACGACCCAGGGGGACGAGGGGGAGTTGTCAGTTCCCCCGCTGTTCTACAGAGGACACGGCAGAACGGTTCTGCCAATTGTATCGAGAGTGGCCGTCACCACTTGAGACATGCAGATTCAGAGGTTTATCGAGAGATATGGAACAAGATGGCTTGAAAGTCTGGATAAATCGGCTCCATCGTGTCCCACGTAAAGACGTAAGACGCAAAAGTCTGAACAAAAAACCAAGGCGGCGCTTCCCCCAAAAGTTGCCGATTTCCGGGGGAGTCTTTAGCGAACGTGGGAACGTTTCCTGCCACTGATTTTTACAGGATTTACAGGTAGGCGTCACTACGCCCCCGGCACCAAGCGCTGTTCAGTGCTGGTCAGAACAGGCACCCATTCAGTTCACAAGTATTTGCCCCAATATGTCCACCTACCGTCGACCCCAGCGAGCCCAGGCTCTGACCCTTGCGCTCACAGACCTGGATCAAACGGCCAGAAGCGCGGTCAAGGTCCCCAATATGATGTAGCCACTGGCAGGTGATGTGATGTTGTTGTATTGGAGTCTTCTGGATAACCGGAACAGAAATTGCCACTCTAGTGAAAACTATCGTAATAGGATCTCCGGCTAGCTACACAGCTGATCCAGGTCAAAGTCACGACTGACGGTAGAAACATGAGGCCATAACCTTGGAATGGGCAGCTGTGACCGGCTCAGCAGAGGCCGGTTCCTTGTGCCTTGAACGTAATGTGCCGAATACCTTCTTCGTAGTGCTGGGCTTGAGAACTAGTAATAAAGCCACGTCCGAGCAATACAAGAGTGCGCTTACCGACCCAACCTATCTGACCTGCAGACTGACCTGCATCCCTCGACGCATACATGATTATTGTGCATCCAAAACTTCCTACTCGGCCAACCAGAATCCAAAACTGAGGCACAAGCCATACACAACCGGCAAAGTCGAAAAAAAAAGGCCATTCGGTGGTGAGACTCGGAAAACCCTCAGCAGCATACATACATATTCATACATATATCCTGGGGCTGGGGTTCTGTTCCGTCTTCTTTCTTTATTTTATCCCACGAAAGCCACCCCGGGAAATCAGATCGTCTTATTACCTTATCCACTTCTCACATCGACCGGCAACTTGGGACCGGGCGGCTGCGACACCAAATTGTTGGGCAAACAAAAGCACCGATTGCTTTGAGGATTGGTTGGAAACCGAGCTCTGCTTCGGAAGCGGTGCAACAACTGGCGGCATCCGGAAGGAAAGAAACAAAAAAAGCTGCGGCTCGACGGCATTCCCAGTCTCTTACACGCGAGACCCCACCGAGGTGAAGCATTCCGACTTATCCAGGCTCACCCAGCCCAGCGCTGCCAGCAGTTAGCGAAAAGGAAGCTTGCGGTGCCGCGATCCCGGGCGGAACAGCAGGGCCCTGACAAATCCCCATACCATTTCGCTGTCCCTAGCGCGCGGTTGGCCACCGAGAGAGACCCTTTGGTGGAGAACCAGTCTTCTCGAAGAGCCAAGCCCCAGTTCTGGGACTCTTTCTGATTCTGTTCAGGTGAGCAGGGCCTCTTCTTGTCCAGTCATTTGTCCCTCCCATTCGTCACCCGTGGCACCTATGGAGTCTGTACGGCTTCGCCCGCACGCAAACAGGTGCACGGCACCCGGCCAGGTCCCAGTGGTCTCCAAATCCCCCTAGCCTCTTGGCCTCCAGAGGCTCCCAGGCCCCAGCTGTCCCCTAGCACCCTAGCCCTTCCACCCCCCAGCGACAGATCATTGTTGGGAGAGCGCCATCGCGTCTCATTTCACGCCAATATGAAATATGCCCAATATCATAAAATGAGCTCTCGACCAATGTCGCTTGGGCTTCGTCGGATGTATAATGCAATATGAAGAGAGAACATGGGACCTCCACCGCCGGGATCCTCTTCTTAGTGGAGGGCCTCCCATCCTCAGGAGAAGCAGAGGAGAATGAAAATCGATCATAAACTGTCGATACAGTCTGCCTCATCCACTGTCGCACCACTTTCTTCACCACAATTCTCAGATATAATCCATCCGATCTTGCTCATCCACTCCCCGCGTAGCCAAAAGGTCTCGGCCACGTAACCCACGCATCTATCTCTTTCCTCTTTTATCTCTCTTCTACCCGTTTCTTCCTTGTCGAGAGACTACCACTACTTCTGTTCTTCTCCTCATTCATCATCTATACTGCACTCTACTATTAGGCAACTGGATAGTTTCCCAGGCACTGCCCCGAGTAAGCCTCAGAAAGCTTAACTAAAAATCCGACACACACACATCCTTCTTGGTTTCCGCCTCTCAGCACCCAAAAAGGGAATCCTTTTGCATTACTTTTATAAAATGGCTCGCTTCCCGCTTTCCATCGCTAAGCGCAGAGACCACAGGCCGTCCACGCCAGACACGCTCTATACAATGACTTCCATGTCTTCTACGGGCAGCCACTACAGCTGTGACAGCACGGGAAGGCCACTGAGCCGAGACTATGATACCGGCTTCCCTGACCTGCCAAGAACCACGACATGGAGACACCCCGAGGCAAACACTTCGCCGGATGCCTGCATCTCGGCTGAGGATATTGATCCCGACAAGGCCCTCCACCGACACCATTCACGATTTCTTCATGGCCGATACAAACGCACCACTAGCCATGGACGGATTACGTCCGAGATGGAGCAGGAATATCGCAAATCTCAGGACGCTCTCAACTCTGTCGATAGCGCCATCGCCCTCGAAGATGACCGGATCATGGTTGTCGATGATGGAGAGGTCATGCCATCCTCCAGGGATGGCGCCGAGAGCATAGTAGAGCCTCCCACAGACGGTCTGCTCAAGGCCATTGACCAACGGCCATCCAGCCCAACGGGCTCTCAGTTTAGTCGAAGCGGAGATTCGACACGGAGGAGGAGTCTATTCAGCCGTATTCGCCACAAGCACTAGAGCAGATGCTTGTCTGCTTGCAACCTATCAACCTATCAACCAACACCGACACCGACACATTCGTTTTGTATTTTGGAGCGAGGGCATTTTGCATTTTACACTAGGGAATTTGGGAAAGCCATCATCATCAGCGCGGAGTTTCTCTTCTTTTTTTTTTTCGAGCTCTTATTCTCGTCATGTCGGAATTTTCTGACAAGCCACGACTCACGACAAACCGGTAAGACGTAGGCACCGAGCCTCATTCTGGCGTTTCACCACTCCTCAGACCTATAGAACAACAGCCTATGGTCGAGAAGGATCAAACAGATCAAACCACAAAAACAACAGAAAATCCTATTAGCAAGGGTAATTTGAATCAGAAATACATTATTTCAAAATCAACCATTCTCGCTTTGTGACTGCAACATAGTGCTTACTACGTGAAGATGATTAGAAGATCCTCACCATCAACGGAGAAACTGCTCAGACTCATTAGAAATATGCTCATGTCAAAGTACCATTGGAAATTGTTTCTTGCTCATTTATGAGCAGGCCGTGAATCATCGCGGTTAAGCCAACAATACCTTTTCAGAGTTGCAATTGCGTCCTGTTGTCTCGCTTGTGCGCATACTCGCCGATGTTTCTTGTCAAAGAGAGTGATATAGACGAGGAAACCCCCCACCGGCATCACAAACGTTGAGAACGTTAGTACACGGGTCGGGCGATAATTCTCAGGGGATTCCTTCCGTGAAGACATCTCAATTTATCGACACATGGGTTAAGACATTGTCCACCACGCGCAACAATGCCAATGGAGGGTCGTCTCATCTAGTAATTCATCTGTAGAAGAATACAATATGCAGATGGGACCTAACTGATATTGTGCGACTACTGTCGATAGGAGGGAAGCTGCTTCCATCATATGAAATTTGCTGACAGACAAAACCTGAGAAGCCGTCACCATGTGTGACCTGACATGTACAGTACTGTTACAGCGTATAGCCACATCCTGGTGCGACACTGACCGTGAACCACAGTTGAGCGGTCTGGTCTGTCTATCTCTCAAAGATCTTCTCGAGGAATGTTCAAGCCAAGGAAACGGCTGCCGGTGCCTGCGGACAATCGGACGGGGGAAAAAAAAGGCACATGTCTATATAGGCAGAACGATGTTGTCTACGATAGTATCGACCTATCCACCAATACCATTGCGTCCTGAAATTGAAGCGGCTCGTATGCTTTTATGTATAATTCACTTAGTTGTCTCTTTATACAATAGGCCGAATGCAAGAGTTCAACCTTGGAAATAATAGTGCCAGACCATAGAACGCTTTGTATACACCGAGGTAGGTAAGAGCATGACTGGTGATTATAGAGTCTTGGCAAACAGCCCAAAAAGGTCAGGTGCATGGGATGCCATTATTCCCGTATACGCGTATACACAAATATGTATCTTGGGCTGAAAGGTAAGGTGAATTGCCCCGCGGTCTTTAAACGTATCCTTTCATGATTTTGGTTGGTTGAATCTCGATTTGGAAATAAAGTTAAAACCTACCGGAGGCAGACAGCCAGGCAAAGCAGGCCAGATGCATACAAGCTAAAAGGTGTGCCTTGCCATACATTTCAAGTGTATGCATAAGGGCTGGATATTTTCCCATTCCTTATAGTAAAGGCGCACTGGATGAAGGCAGACTATACAAGTCACAATAGCTGAGTATACACTATTCTCTGTTTCGCTTCTTGAGGGGTATCAAAAAGCCTGCCTTGCCTGCCCAGAGATGCGCCACAGCGGGTTGCGAAATCATGATGCCTTGGCAATCTAAGGTTTATAGCAATTGGCTGCGATCTATAGTTGGTGGCTAGCGGCGCCAGCCGAGCGCAAATGCTAAAAAAAGTGAAACCCAAATTCTGTATCTATTTTCAACTTGAAGTTAAGTTCGAATGCAGTCTCGGCCAGCCATGAGATGCGGCAAAACGGGCTCGACAGGCACCTTCCTTTTTCCAGGAGCATGCACTCCGCAGCCAAACACGCGGCCCTGAGGATAAATGTTGGCTTAGGCAGCTCTAGAAGCGTGGCTTATAGTGGTGAGCCCGGTCAAGCTGAAGACAGCGAATCATAAGGGTCAGTAGAGAGGAGAACGCCACGATATCGTCAGCATAGCCACAAGCGCCACACCAAATGACGTAAATTCTCGGAAACGGGAGCTCCCCACTTTGGCCCAATGCAGTAAGAACCAAAGAAAAAAGAAAGAGAGAGTGAGCTTGTGACGTAAATGGTCTCATCAAATCGGGCGTCGCTTCGACCGCAGGGCACTTGGACTCTCATCCGGAACTTCGGCACTGGTTGGAGACGCACCACGAGGGACTCAAGCAGTGGCCAATGCTTGGAAAGCGCCTGGGCAGCGTGTTTGGGTCTTCTCTGGAAATTGGTTGTGTAGGACGAATCTAGATGAAAGGAGCCTGGTTTGTATGGCGATAGAGACGCCGGAATGTGGCTAGGGCCTCTGCCTCCGTTATGATACAAGGACCGTCGGCCATGTGACGAGTTTGCTTGCACGTTGGACGGATCTGATCCTCTTAGGTCGCTCGCCGGGATTGTCAGACCAGGCCGGGCCAGACCAAGGGCTCATCAGTCCATAGTGCAGAACCGTCTGCCGTTGGGGGAGGTCGCAGTTCGAGGTGCCGCGCATGTATTGCTGCAAGCTTACGTCCAAATGATTACTGTACTCGATGAGAGGGAGCCTACTAACCTTAGCAATATGACAGCAAATGGTGAGAAGAGCCATGGGAAAATGTCACCTGCAACGAATTAAGCTTGTCCGCTTGTGACAGCTACGAGTGGGTAACAACAACAAGAATCCATTGGGCGCAGCTGGGGAGATGCCGGTTATCCTCACGGTCCGCCTTCGCTTTCGCCAGAGCTAACGAGAAAAGCGAAAAATAAAGACCCTTGGAAATTGCTTCAGCCCCAACACGGGCAAGGCATCGGAATGGGAAGCAGAGCCATCCATCGCGAGATAAGCCTGGCCCGGCAACAACTGGGTCAGCCTTGATCTGCTGTCTTTGTGTATCCGGGCCTGTCAAGCGACTCACCAAGCCTGTCTGGCTGGTTACCGGGCCCAGGAGGGGCCCCTGTTGACGACGATTCTCTGCAAGTCGTTACAGCATGCGCCATGTATGACGCAGTGGCCGTTGGCTGGGGGTTATGTTTTTTTTTTCTGGCCCTCACTGTCTCGTGCCTTGGCCATTGGAGGGAAAGGAATCGTCATTGTTCGTTCCTCTTTTTAGCTTCCCCAGTTAGGTAGAGCTCTTGGCTGGTGCGCGTACGCATCAAATCATAGTACCGTACGACCAAGGAAGGCGCCCTCTCTGGTGTACGAAGTACCTGCACTGGACCTGGCCTGGGTGCTGCTTTCCTGCTCTGCTCTTGCTTCGCATGACCCTGCCCGCCATCGATCGACGCATTGCACTTTTTGATTCCATGCCGTAAACTTGGAAGGAGCTCGTATTTAACCTCCCTCTCCCCCCTTCGTCATTCACTGCAGTACTTTTTTCTCCTCCTCATTCAACCAACCACATACAAACAGTCCTCGCGAGCATACTTCGCCAGTCCAAATACACACTCACCAACAAACCAAACACCTCACCACAAACAAACCCAACCAAACCGCAAACATGCCTTTCACCGGTTCCGACATCTTCAAGATCATCCTCGCCGTCATCCTGCCTCCTCTGGGTGTCTTCCTGGAGCGCGGATGCGGTGCTGATTTCTGCATCAACGTCCTCCTCACCATTCTGGGTTACATCCCCGGTATCATCCATGCTCTGTACGTTCTCACCTTACCCGCGCCAGAACCTGGTGCGACCCAATGACCCTGCGCATAAGCTAACAACCTCTCCAGCTACATCATCCTGAAGTATTAGAGCAGCGATGTCGCCTAACGGAGATTTCGCTGGTATCACCTCAATCATGTCAGCAAATCTGCGCAACGGATCGCCCTCGTCGAATAGCTCTTAATTGAGTCGTCGCGGGCGCATTCGGGAACACCACTGCAAGCATCCTCGGCAGCAATACCAAGACGGGCACTCGGCATTTGATGTGGGGCTCTCGTCGATCGTAGCTGCAAGGTTGCGCAGCACGGGTCGGCATCACACCTAATCACATCACCGCACCTCAGCTGGCACCACGCAATCCGCATTCTGTTTTCTTTTTGTTTTTGTTCCTGGCTTTCTCCTTCGAAAGGATGGCCTTGGAATTGGTATATGGAGCCTCGAAAGCAGTCTCATCGACTGTCTGCATCAGAGACATGGATATTTTGATTTAGCAATGATTCCCCAGGGTTCGCGAGACGGAATTGCGGCAAAGGAAAGTCAGCGCGCTCCTCTTGGTTCTGTACTATAGCACCAGACGCAAATCGCGGCCTCTTAATGATGATGAAGAATCTCGATACCCCCCAAAACAAATGTCTTTCCCAAACATTGCCCGTGTGACGATCATAATTGTTTCTTGTCAGATCCATTCCGCATGCTGACTCTCGAAACGCTGACAGCTCCACATTCAACCCTGCATGTTATTCCGGCGGCTGGCAGCATTTCCCATTACCATGATGGACACACAACAGGTGCAGCATTGCGCGAATGTGGTGTGTTGGGTACAATATATTACATTTGTACAGCATTATGCCTTGGTGAGAGTAGGCATATCTAATAGTATACAACATTTTATCGTCCACCTGAACCAATGGCTCTCTACCGTTTCCTGTGTGACAAGGCAGGTGCTCCTCGAGATCGTGCAGGTATCGCAATCGGCTCAATCCTCTGGAAGTGTTTCTCAATGACCTGAGAGCCATCAACGAGGGAGCCTGCATCTTCCTTGGCCTGGTCAAGGAGCAAGGCCTTCTCTCTCTGCTGCTCGAGCTCTGCCATTCGGTCCACAGTAATGTACCACTCCTTGGGAAACTTGGGCTTGTTCTTGATTTGGTGGTGTCTCGTGTCAAGAGGAATATCGGCAAAGGTGTCGGTGGGATCCTGCGACGAAGGGGTTCAAGGTCAGCATTTCTGGCATGCAGGACGAGTCTTGACAAAGTGGAACATACCTTTGCTTCTGTGACCAGCTTGTTCACGAGGTCGCCAAGGTATCGCTTGTTTTGTGCCTGGTGGTCGAACTGCTCGCAGCTCATCTTGGCAATGTTGGTCTCTGGGTTCCATCGGGCGCCCAGGAGCTTCTTGAGCTTTGTCTGTTGTGCCGGGTTGAGGCCGAGATCTTTCGGGGAGAACTCCACCACGACCTTGCTTTGTGCCGGGTGGTTCTCGCCCATATATGTGGTGTATCGGAAACGGAGGCACTCCTCCGCCTTCGGGGGCTCAAAAGGCCGTGCCAGTTCTGTTAGGGTATAATCGTCAGCGGAAGTCCAGGACAAGCGGCGCCGCGGCCAGATAGAACTGCGTGCGAATCAGAGATGTACTCACTTGACAGCAGCGGCATCTGCCATGCTGCAATACGGGCGTACTCTCTGTACTCTCGGTGCTCCTCGAGCTTGCCGTGTGCCAAGCTCATCATGTCCTCCTCCTCGAGATCCTCCTCGTCGATGTCCTCGGTCAAGTAATCTGGATCCTCCTCGTCCTCTCCCCAGAATGTGTTCTTGCCGAGCTTGACCGGCGCCATAACCTTCGAGACCCCCTGGTCGACCTGGCCGATGGCGTATTCCAGATCCTTGAGTGCGTCGTCCAGCTCCTTGGGTATCTTCTGGGCGTTCTCAAAGTAGTTTTCCATCGCTTCTGCCTGTGCCTCGATCTCGGCAGAGTCCAGCGGCGTCCGCTCTCCGCGGCGCGGTTTCACGACCAGGCCGTTCTCGTCGGTGTATTCCAGAATCTGCTTGAACGTCTCCTTCTCCTGCTCGGTCATGCCCTCCTGGAGAGCGGCCACGACCTTGTCGGACCTCCTCAGCCGGGGCGTGACTTTCTTTTGAGCGACGGGCGCGCCGCTAGAGCCCTCGGGCTTGCTGGCCTGCGTCTCCTGGTCGATATCATCGGAGCGCCATGCCCGGGTCGAGGAGAAGGGCCTCCTCGAGCTCGTCGTCGTTGACGCGCGCTGCGCTGCTGCTGCTATCCTCTGTGTGCTGGGCGTCCGGCTGCATGCCCGCGCACACAGCCTCAGGGACTGTACAGCGGCGGCGACCATGGCTGTCGATGGGGATCGTGTGGCAGTTTCCCCTGCGATGAAACCAAGAAGAACTGACTGACTGCTTCGGCTGGGCGACTCGTTTCCTAGCTTGGATTGCAGCTTTCCGTGGTACCTGGACCCGACAAATTTCAGGCCTGCGGCGGGAGAGAAAATCCGGGGCCCGCCAAAACGCTAACTCGGTGTAGTTTTGCGAGTTTTGATTCGTCAATTCACCCACACCTCTCAACCCCAGACTTGCAGATCTGCACGGCCACATCTCGACCGACCCCCTGTTGCAGCAACCTTACAGCACCGCCACAGCTCCTGCCGCCCACGTAGGCCGCCAGAAAGATGGTGAGTATTTAGGTTCATTACAGCGGTTTTACCAGAATTTTGATATTTTAATTGCCATGTCAAGAATATTGTGAAGGCTATCCAATCTTGAATTTTGATGGTGGGATTTTGAAAAAGAAAGCAAGAGCGGCAACCACCTTGCTGAATTACCAACTTCAAGTCACTCTAGCCGGGATACCGCTCTAATCCACTTGTAACAGGGCAACCTTCCGACAAGCCTGGCAGAGGAGGAGGAATCTCAAAGCCTCTCGTCGTGCTCCATCGACACGACTTCCGGGCCGTATCTCGTCAATAACCCATACGAGAGATACAACGAAGCAAACGATCATCGCATCATGGCGGACCCAGCTATCGCGGCTGCTGAGCCTGAGCACCGCCAACCGTTCCGCACCATGTTTGTGACTATCGGGTCCATCGCCTCTTTCAAAAGTCTCATCACCGAGGTTCTTTCCGACAACTTTCTGGAGACCCTGGTTAAGCTCAAATTCAATCGACTTGTCGTCCAGTGTGGCCCTGATCTAGAGCTGTTTGAGCGCATCCGTCCTCAGAAGGGTTTTGAGAGCCACTGGATCGACATCGTGGGCTTTGCGTACACCAACAAGATGAAGAGCTACATGCTCGAGTGCGCGCCTTCTCCAGTAAAGTCGGCCGGGGTGGTACGAGGAAGGGGCATCATCATGGCGCACGCTGGTGGGTATTCCAAACACACATCGTGATCTTGCAATTTCTAGACAAGTGATATTAACAATACACGCTCTAGGCGCCGGCACGATCCTGGAATCTCTAGATATTGATGCTAGGGTCATTGTGGTTGCCAATACGTCTCTCATGGACAACCACCAGCTCGAACTTGCAGAGGAGCTCGAGAAACAGGGATACCTGCTGCAAGGTCATCTTGGGTATGTTTTGCTCAAATACTTTCTACATCGCAGACTGAGATCTGGTCCCGGCTAATCAATGTATTGAAGCGCGCTCCATGAGGACGTGGAACGCATGGAGGCGTTCGAGCCTGTCAACTGGCCTCCTAAGCCTCCCAAAGACTCAAAATATCAGCACCTCGGTGAGATGGTTCAGCCCTTCTTTCCCTACGTCAGGCACGTCTCCCAGGCCAGCGAGGAGGAGGTCCGGAATATGCCTCTGGAAAAGCAGATGTGGCGTGATCTGCTTGCCAAACCCGTTCCTGAAGACGATCCCCGTCGGTTCTTTCTCAACGGCCAGAATACAAAGGAAAAGGAGGCCATGTTCCATGAGTGGCGTAACAACTGGTATGAGAAGAAACGTCAGGCTGGTGAGATTCCGGCCGATGAGCAAAAGACCGAGAGTGATTAGAAGTCGCTCATCTGGCCTCATCCTCTGTTCCCGTCTCTCTACAACTACTTTGCACATCTCATTAATCCTTCTCGATTCGGAGAACCTCGAGATCATGGACCGCAGAGAGACGACCCTCATGAGGCAGTATGTGTCGCTGCTTCTGCTACCGAAGCCTTGGACACAGAAGACAATCGAGAGACCAGGCGCGGTGCAAAGTTGAACGAGGCATTGGAGACTAATACTCGGCTCTGGCTTGAGTAATATGCCATCTATAATTCTGGGCTCACAATTTCTCATTTGTGGTAGCGAGGATCTCGTTCTGGTTTATAGTTGAGCCCTTCAGTTTGGGCTGAGTTGATCTGGTTTGACAGAGTCTCCAATGGAGCAACGGCGTTTTGTTATAGATGATACCCAAAGTTCACATGTTTCCAGCTGAACAGATGCAATGAGAATCAAGTATAATGACTTGAATCTTTTCACAAATCTTTGTTCCCGATATGCTTGTGATTGACTCGTTTCGTGCAAAGGACGATGTTCTCCCCTTCCGTGTGCTTGACTAGCGACGGTGTAAGTGGCCGTTGCTAGCCCCCTTTTCTACCTTGGCAGGTATATTGATGAGAGCGTTACTACCGTAAATTCAGCTCGGATTCTCACAAGTGGGAGGCAAAGTAGGTTGTCATGTTTTCCTCGTACGCGGAGTGTCATTAGCATAAGACAAGAAGAAATTCATGTTTTCAAGTGGTTTCAAGTGCTGAACTGCTTCAATCTTGATAATGCAGTCGCTAAGGTGTGCATCCGTAGTGTGCCTGAGGTACAAGCACTCAGGCGCCAGTTTAACACTAGAATTGCCCCGCAGGCCGCAGCAAGCCAACAAGCATGGCCCCTGGCAACGTGCTACTACCCCTCCAAGGTACGTCAGGGTAAACATGGGCATCGAGGTTACCGCCAATCCAGCTTGGACATCGAAATAGGCTCCTACATTTCCGAATACACCCCTATTTCAGTTCACGAAGCTGTACCATACACATCTTCTCGAAGCCAAAGCATCGATTCAAAAGCAACATGTCCGTATCGATTGAGAAAATCCTCGCGGCGACGCCCGCCACCACGCGGGGTCAACCTACACAGCTGTCCACCGACCCCAAGGGGGAGAGGATAGCATATGCTGTAAGTCTGCTTTTTGAGAGACCCAATTCATCTCTTTACTTCCTACACTATATTTACCTTTTGAATACGTACTTGCTTGTTCTTCTCCTCGTGGCTAACATTATTTCACCAGTCTGGCAAGTCCATCTTCCTCCGCTCCATCGACAACCCCTCGGAATGCAAGCAGTACACCGGCCACACGGCGGCCACGACGGTCGCCAAGTTCTCGCCCTCGGGCTTCTGGGTCGCCTCGGGTGATGCGTCGGGCACCGTGCGCGTCTGGGACGCCGTCGAGGCCGTCAACACCAAGGGCGAGTACCACATCATCTCGGGCCGCATCAACGACATTGCCTGGGACGGCGACAGCCAGCGCATCATTGCCG
Organism: Pestalotiopsis sp. NC0098; assembly: GCA_022432395.1. Lineage (NCBI taxonomy): Eukaryota > Fungi > Ascomycota > Sordariomycetes > Amphisphaeriales > Sporocadaceae > Pestalotiopsis > Pestalotiopsis sp. NC0098. The sequence continues at coordinate 4,190,085 of JAJKLJ010000003.1, read as the reverse complement.
TCGGCGACGGCCGCGAGCGCTTCGGCCACTGCATCACCGCCGACTCGGGCAACAGCGTCGGCGAGGTCTCGGGCCACAGCAAGGTCATCAACGCCGTCGCCATCCGCGGCATGCGCCCCCTGCGCGCCGCCACTGTCAGCGACGACATGGCCCTGTGCTTCCTGCACGGCGCCCCCTTCAAGTTCAACAGCAAGCATAGCGACATACACAAGGGCTTCGTCTTTGCTACCCAGTTCTCCCCCGACGGCGAGCTTCTGGTGACGGTGGGCGCGGACAAGAAGATCCAGCTCTACGACGGCAAGACGGGAGAGCCCACCAGAAGCTTTGGCGAGGGCGAGCACACGGGCAGTATCTTTGCCGTGAGCTGGAGCAAGGACAGCAAGAAGATCGTCACGGCCAGCGCAGACCGGACCGTCAAGGTGTGGGACGTCGAGGCCGGCCAGGTGACGCAGACATGGAAGCTTGGCGAGAGCACCAGCGTGGCCGACCAGCAGATTGGCGTCGTGTGGCCCCACGGCCGGAGCGACGGTCTGATCATCAGTCTCAACCTGGACGGTGACCTGACATACCTTCACGAGGGCAAGCCAGAACCCTCCAAGGTTGTGCAAGGCCACAACAAGAGCATGACTGCAATGACTGCAGACTCGAGTGGACAGGGCTCCAAGCTTCTCACGGGAAGTTTCGAGGGCCGGGTTTTGAGCTGGGATGTAGCCTCTGGTGTCGGATCCGTAGTCGACGGCTCAACTCATTCGAACCAAGTTAGCCAGATCTCTTCCGACTCAGGCAGAGGTTACAGTGTCGGCTGGGATGATACCCTGCGCATCATTGATGAATCGGCAAACACATTTATAGGCGAGTCTTTGAAGCTATCTGGACAGCCCAAGGGAGTTGCTTCCGCCGAGGGTCGCACATACGTTGCGACCTCGTCCGGAGTCGAGGTCTATGTTAAGGACACTCTTGCAAGCAAGCTCGATATTTCCGACGCCCAACCAACCTCAATTGCCGCCCACGGCTCGTCTGTTGCGGTTGGCCTTAGCAATAACGCAGTTCGTGTCTACAAGGTTGATTCGTCCAACAACCTTTCGCAGACTGCCGAAGCAAAGAACAGCACAGCGCAGATCTCTGCGGTGTCGTTCTCCAGGGACGGTTCACACCTCGCGGCGGGTAACGCCTCGGGCAAGATCTTTGCTTACAAGACGGCGGATCTCTCAATTGCAACCGACAGGTGGTCAGCACACACTGCGAGGGTTACTAGCATCTCATGGAACGAAGCTGGCACACATGCCGTCAGTGGAGCACTTGACACCAACGTCTTTGTCTGGAGTCTGGCGAAGCCGGGCAGCAGAGTCAAGGCCCTCAATGCGCACAAGGACGGAGTCAATGCCGTGGCTTGGCTGACGGGTGACAAGGTCGCAAGTACAGGTGGAGATGCAGCAGTCAAGATTTGGACGACGTCTGGTTTGCAATAAGCGATGAAGTCAAGATTAGACAGAGGATGAAAATATGAACAGCCATTTATAATGAACATATTATCGACTTTGATATCTCTAGAAACATCAGCCAACGCTGTCATGAGCGTTGGATTGTATACAAAACACGCTACGCCATGCTGATTCAACGCCTGCAGAACTATCTACTTACTCAATGCCTTCTCAACCCGCCGCCTCGGCCCACCGTACCTCGACCTCACGACGGCGAGGTATATTCCCAGCAGCACGTACACCCAGGCCATGTCGAACACGCGCCGGGCCAACCACCGGACCGGCCTCCTAATCTCGTGTACCCCCGCGGCGTGCTCCTGCTCCTCCCGGAAGCGGTCGCACACCTCGAGGAACAGCTTGGGGTCGTCGGTGACGACGCCGTCGAGCCCGCGGCGTATGTCCCACTCCATCCAGGCCTCGGTGTTGACGGTCCAGACGAACACGGCGCGGCCCCGGCGGTGCGCCCGGGCCAGGAACCGCGCGCCGCAGGGGCCCACGAGCGTCTGCTGGAGCAGGTTGAAGTGCACGTTGGGCACGGTGGCGAGCAGCGCGTGGGCGTAGGCCAGGTCCACGCCGATGTAGGCCAGCGGGAAGCCGGAGAGGTGTTTGAGGGACAGGCGGACGTAGTTGGCCTTTTGTCGTTGGTCAGCATAGATATCCGGAGAGATGAGGGTTTGGGAAGGGGGGGGGGGGGGGGGGGGGGGGGGGGGGGGGGGGGCGGATGAAAGTTTACGTACGTCCCAGCAGCCGATCATGACCCGGCTCGTCCAGGTCCGCTTCGGCGGGACCGAGGCCACGGCCTGCGCGATGCCGCGGAGCAGCTGGCTGGCGTCGTCGTGTGTCTGTGGCCGGACAGGGCGTCAGCGATTCGTTCATTCGGGACACATGGGGAGAAAAACGGCCGGTGTTCTCTCTTACCTTGACGTCGAGCAGCAGCCAGATGTGCTCCGCCTCGGGCCGTGCCAGATACTCGAGCAGGTCGACCAGGCGCGGCAGCGACTGCTTGGGCTCGCGCAGCGTGGTCAGGGTGCTCAGGTACGACCAGTCGCAGTCGGCGACCTTTTTGTCGATGCCGAAGCACCTCTTGAGCGAAGCATCCTGTTGGGCGCGCGTGGGACAGTCAGTTCCTGGTCATATAAACGAATTATGCCTCGTCCCTGGGGCGTATGGTGTCTTCTCCTTCCAAGCACTACAGATATCACAAGTTCGGCTGTATATACAGCCGTCTAGTACGGGCTATACAGCATACGAAAAGACCTAGGTCGACCAGAAAGCAAAAGAGGAAAATGAACGGGAACTCACATGCGACAAGACGACGACGCCGTCCCTAGATAGGTGGAGGTCCGTCTCGATGGCGTGCGCGCCGATGTCGACGGCGCTGCGGAAAGCCGCCATCGAGTTCTCGGGAAACGCGGCCTTGTACCCGCGGTGCGCTATAGCCTGCGGGAGCCGGATCTTCGAATCTGCTGCCCTGCCCTCGTCGGTCCTGCCGGCGACCGTCAAGGCCGCGAACGGCGTGGTTGCTGCCAAGTTTCAGACCCGTTGTTAACCCAGTATCCCGGCATTGGCAGAGTTACGAAAGATTGTCGGGAAATTTTCGTGACGAACCTGGTGCAACATCATCTTTCGAGTCGAGCAGGCGCGTCGACTCGTCCGCTTTCCTCATTGTGGTCCTGGATCTCCTCTGCTCTGCGTTGCTCTGCTCTACAATTGTTCTTCTTTGCGCCGGTGGGGGGTCTACCCCTCGAGCTGTTAGGAAATCTTTGGAATTCTCAAAGGAAAAGAAAAAAGGTCCCGCTTTTCACCTTCTCTATGTCGTTTCAAAAGTGTATAAAGAATATCGCCAAGAAAAGAAAAAGCGAAACTCCAAAACCCTCGAGAACAATTGTAGAAAAAAAGCAAGCAAGAAAATGTTACTACCCCTAGCTGTTATAATACGGGACACTTGGATCAGTGTTACCCGCAGGGCCCGGGTCCCGGAATTCGTGACTCCACAGCGTACCTGCTGGGGGCTATGTTTGCTCTGTCTTTCTTTCGGTGTAAATTAAGGTCGCCAAGAAAACACCCCCGGCCGCAGCGAATCGCAATGGACACCCTTGTCTTGTGCGTTGTGATGGACCCCTCAATGGGTAGATATTATTATACCCTCCTTGTTCCCTTACCCCTCGGATGCGAATACGGACGTCAGCTGCAGGACTACCTGCGCCCGCTCGCCCGTGACGACCGAAGTTGCCTTGGTCCTAAACTCCGCTTATGGCCGTGATGGTGAATGTAGGTATACCATCGTCTAAAAAATTATCCATCAGTTTTGACGGGGTCTCGGAATATGATACAAATCCGAGTGAGTCCTCGGTACTTTACTATTGAAAAAGTATTTCTAGACTATTGACGTCACTTTGGTAGATGCCGACTTCGCATCAAAGTAGTGTACGTAAAAAGAGGGTCGCTGATCGTATGGCTCCTAAGAACGATCAACTTTGGCCAAAGCGCAACATTTGTGATTTGCATTGCTATATACACGATCAGGATTTGGGAATAGTCTTGGAAACTCTCTCCTCGTTAGATCCATCTATAACATCAAGCTTATTAACCTGGTTGCATGTGGGAGTATAGGATTTCAACGACGATCTTTCATAGAGAAGTCAGCACTAAATCCTAGCTCCCGCGATACTTATAGCACCACGAAGAGCAATAGCTCGGGCACTGACTTCGCTCACGTACAAACTCGCTTGCATATCAGATCTCTACCATGTATAATCGGTAATTATATCTTTTGTATCCCTACGATTTATCTAAATATGTCCGCAAATTCGCAGTTTCATCCCGTATTTCATAATATCCTGCAGTATAAGCCGTCCCGGCACAATAACCTTACTCCGTAATATCCCAAAAGTTCATCGAAACCTATAGCAGTTCAAATGCTTCCATGTAGTGCTGTACAAGATGCCTTCCGTGATATCCATCATACATTCATTGCTTTTCAAACGTGGAAAGAAAAAAGAGATTTCTCTCAAAGACCCAAGTCCAAGTTCAATCCGTCCACGAGGAGCAGTCCATCTCCGGTAGCCCGGTGAGGATGGAGCAAGCTGCTGCGATAGTCGTCGTTCATGTTGAAGTACACGTCACTGGCAGGCAGCTCGTCGCCGGAGCTGAGGCTCTCATCGCTGAAACTGAGCACACTCTGTGGTGGCGGAGCGCTCGAGTTGACGTCGCCCAGGTTGAAGCCCGACAAATTCCACGAGTCAGGTGACCAGTCTGGAATATTTGTCGGTACTGGTGGTGGTGTTTCCAATGATAGTGCCGGACCGCCGTAAATCGCATCGTAGAGATTGGCCTGCCCACCGTCCAGAGCGCCAAGTAATGACTCCCACTCAGAGTTCGACATTCCGTTTGACGAACCGCCCTTTGGTGGTGGCGGTATTTGAGGAGTTGAGTAGATTGGCGAATTCGTTTGCTGCTGAGGCTGTACCGGTATCTGTGCCTGTAAAAGCGGAACGGTCGTCCTCGAATGGCTCGGAGACGACGGCCCCGTAGTGGCAGGCGTGTTGCTGAGCGACAGATAGTCGAGGTTTGTGCGCTTCTTGTGCGCTGATGACATTCGCATCATGCTTTGTTGAATTTGCGACAGAGAGAACCTGTGCTGACGGTGCTCTTGTGGTGGTCGGGGGGTGGCGGCGTCGTCAAAGGAGGCGCGAGACTGCGATCGGTAGAGCTCGGGGCGGATCATGGCTGACTGTGGTGCCGTCATGCGGCGCATCTTCTCCTGCTGAGATAGCAAATCGGTTTCGCTCGCACTGGCTATGGAGTGATGACGACCGAGCGAGTAGAGAGGCTTGTTTCTGGACAGGTTGACCTGCTGAAGTGAGGCTCTCACCGATTGTGCTGTAGATGCAACGGACTCTGGACTGCCTCGGGCAGACGGTGGCGACATTGGTGCGTCCACAGTGACCAGTAGGGAGGCCACACGTTGTAGATTTGCCGATCCAGGGGCTTTGGCCTTGATCAGCCTCTTGAGCACGCTGTTGACCAAGCGCTCCGCATCCTTGACGAGCTTGCTCTCGTGCTTGAGATCCAAGGTCTGGTACAGGAGGGTCATGGAACACAACATGAGCACGTCAGTCTTGTTCAGGCAGAATGAGAATGACATGCTGCGCTCCTCCAAAAGCTGAACGATTTGGATCATGTTCTTGCTTGACTCGCCGAGGGCGATGAGTGATGGCGCAGCCTTGGGGCCTAGGCTCGAGCCAACGGCAGGGCGATGTATCAATGTGCGAATGTAGTAAAGGGCAAGAGCCAGGACAGGCGAGCGACTTCCTGTGACGTCAGTCGAAGGCTTGCCTTGAGCAAATGTCAACTTCAGATGCGTTGGCAGATTGTCGTTCCAATCTGTAAGTTCTGATTCCAACATTGAGATCTGCTGCAATGAAAGGTCATAGGATGTGGCGGCGGGATAGTTCTTCTCCAAGACCTTGGCCAGGATGCGAGACACTTTGAATAACGCAAGCGCACTTGACAACTTGGTATATTCACCTGGTAGCGTTGGCTGGAAACCCTTTTCGGTCACGTATTCATCGTCGCAGTCCGAGGGATATTCGGCATGGATATCTTCCTCTTTCAAAACCTTGGGGAGGCCAAGCATGGCAGCGGAGAAGCTATGTATCGTTAACGGCAACGAATCAACGAGAAATGTAGATCTCGGCTTACCAGTCAAGCGTATACAGAGTCCAGAAGACCTTTTTCCTCGTTTCGATGGTCAGGGCGCCAAACGAGAATCGCTTCTGGCTCTGATGGAGACCGAGACGATGCGACAGGGCGACGGCAACACCCTTGTAGTGGATCAAACGCTTGTAGTCTGCGCGAATGGTGCAGTACATCAAGGCCAGGATCAAGCACTGAAGGGTATTCATGGTGTTTTCCATGAGGATGGCGTCCAATGCCTTCTGCCATTGCATTTCACATGCGGCGATCTGCTCGGTATCTGGCAAGTCGCTCGACAGTGCAGCAATGCTGAAGACCAGATATAATTGGGCAATCTTGTGGTGGCTCTTCAGCTTGTCCGCATCCGCGACGAACTCCTCGTAGATGTGCAGGAACGTCGGCTTGTGCAGGACTGGGAACAAGGGCGCCCACTCCTGGAAGTAGATGTTGACACACCTATCGGAAAACAGCCGTGGCGGTACCTTTATCGAGGACGAGGGGGGCTGTGATACCAAGGGGTAGCAGCCCTGAATGTGTAGGAAGGCTTCTGGGTTGAAGTCTGAGCAAGACTTTCCATTCTCCTGGATCTTGCGCTTGAAAGACTCTGTAGGAAGTGATCAGCTCGAGACCAGCAGCAAAAGCAAAGTCTGCAAACGTACCTATGAATGAGCGGCCACTCGAGGGCCCCATGAAGTATGAGTCCGAGTTCTCGACTCCAAGTAATAACGGCGACGCTTGTACGCGGAAAGTATCCTCCTTGGCGGGCGATGGTTCCCTTGCAGATTCGCGGCCCACCGAAGCCGCGGGACTCGTGGCGGGCGAGTGTGACACACGGCGAATGTGGTGGTGACTGTGCATCTTGGACAGCATGTCGATCTTCTCGTCCTTCTCGTCCAGCAGGTCCTTGAGCTCTCTGACCTCGGTCTCCAAAGCCCGTACCCTCTCCTCGAGCGACTCCGTGTAGCCGCGCGGGAATGCGCGGCGGCTCAGCTTGTCGCTGGTGCGGCACTCGAACCCGACATTGGCACATTGCGAACATGTCGGGCGAATGCCGTCGCAGCGAATTTTCTTACTCCGACATCGATCACAGGCCTGCTACAGGTCAGCATCCGGCATATACTTTGGCGGGCGGGTATGCGTCGTGGAGTATATCCAGCAGCAGGCTGTCTCTTACCTGGGCAATTCGACTCTGCGAACTGGTGCCCACCTTGATCACTTTCATAGGTAGTATGCCCGGCATCTTGGGCGATGTGATTCCTCCTTTGCTCCTCGTAGTCTAGAGTCAAGACGATACCACTCCGTACTATATCCTTTCGAGGGCTTCGATCCTTCCAGCAACCGATGGCGGCCGCGAGAGAGTCGTTCAGTATACCGCGTCCACGAGAGTTTCAGCTAGCGCCCGCAGTTGCCGCGCATGCCTCAGACCCGCGTGCTTCTTTCCAAGAGGGCTAGAGCAGGTTGTTCCTGGTATAGTAGACGTGTGAAGCTCGCTCCCTGTATAGTCACGCGATCACGGACTCGACGATTGTTGTTTCTTATCGTCACGGAGATCCGGGGTATGGATTTCTTGGGGATGACGGAGTGTGTGTTGGGTTAAGGAAACAAAATGAAACGTGGAAAGGTGAACGACGGAGGGACGGCGAATGTGGAGAACTATGTAAGGAAACCCACCCAGGGCGTTGCGTTGCGCCATGGGGGGGAGACACACCAAAGGGGACCAAGGGGACCTGCCAGAACTCTCCATAGTGCTGGGGCCGCCGGTCGTTCCCCTCGGCCAATCACGTCGTCTAGATTTCAGAAATCCGGGGGAGGCCAAGGATCATTGAGGGGCGCTGCCTCTCTTGGTGCTTGCGAAGGTACAACACATTTGCCCTGAGGGGTGTTGTGGCCTGTAGGTACAATTCCATTCTCTAGGCTTGCTTGGCTGGGCTGCTGGGCTGCTGGGGAGGTCAAGGTAGGATAGGCCACTGATCGCTGGGCTTGCCGGGCTCGCTGGCTGGGGAAGACAAGGAAGGACGCAAAGATCCAGAGCCGGAGAGAGGCTTGGCAGTGGTAAGGCGTGCAGAGTTCCCTGTCCATCTTTCTCCCCATCAGGTGTCCTACGTGGGCACTAGCAGGACATGGATGTACAAAGTATAGGTATCTAACGGCAACTGTCTTGGACTATCGAAAATAGCTGTTCCAGTCTGCCCGTCTTTAGAGTTTGCGAGATCCGGTTCTCCGTTTCGCCGCATGCAATACTCTGTTGAGTCCCATACGTGCTGCTGACGCTCATTCATACATACATAGCGTGTGTCCCCCGTTGGAACATGTTCCGACTTATTGTCTGACGCATGGTGGTATGACCTGAACTGCTTGGTACGGTATAGTATGGGCGTCATGGTCCAATCTAAACCTCGCTTGGACTGGTGATCAACGCGGGCTCGTCTTAGTCTCAAGCCGGCATTTGTGCCCGTCTGGTAATTGAGAGGACTATTCTCCTCGCACACACCAAAAAAAGCGACATTTGTGAGAGTCCTGCCCGCTGACTGGCCCTCTCATTCCCCCAGCTCCAGATTTTGTCCGCGTGGTAGTTGGTGTCCGTTTCCCCTGCCAAAAGACAAAGTTTTACCCCAGATTTCGGGAATTCTCGTCCTCGGACTTTTTTCCCTTCTTTCTTGCCACTTTGATATCGAGGCGAATCGGCTGGCTCTTCGCATTCAGAGATCTACAAATGAGAGTAATTCTTTGGTTGGTGGCAGCACATAATTCCGCAGTTCGACGCTCTTCTTTCGTGAGTTGATACGACGGTTGTTTTGCCCCTCCCAGCGTTGAGTGTCGTCACCCGCAACGCAACGCCAGTTTGTTCCGGCGGGTTGGGCCAAAAAGAATTGCTGGTAGAACTTATTAACCCTTCCCCCTCGTAGCCCCTCGAGCCCCCGTCTCTCACCGTCGTTATCGAAAGCCGGGAAGGTATATTTCAACCGGCTGACCCTTCATCAAGACGCCGCCGCGTGTTCTAAGCAACGGCAACTCTATCAACACGACAGCCCGTTCATTTGCGAGGGAGATTACCAAATTGCATGACACGCTGTAAGCGTGGCTACCTTTTCTGCTCCCCTTGTGTCGCCATGAGTAGCGCCGCTTCTACACCGATCCATGCCTGCTTGGCACTAGAAGCGCAGGCGCATGAATCTTTCCAATCGAGATTTGGTATACATAGTTCAACTGCATGCAGTTGGAACGTTAGTTGCTTAGCTTTTTATCCCCTGGAAGCCTGAAGGCTCACTCTCACCCTCTGGCCACGTTCCGCCTATGCCCACTTGGGCCGTATTAAGATCATCCTCGTCGCTTCACTCTCACTAAGCAGCAGGCAGATGCTCTGTACTCCTGGAGGCACCGTTGAAGCTGCGAGCCATGTAAAGCCCGAGTCAGCGGTCCGTCGCTCTACCGCCGGGTGATCCTGGTTCTGGACAACAGGCGAAACGTCGGAGAGGCGAGAGCACGCCGTTGCACACACACACAATCTTGGGCGTTTCTTGCTCGACGTTTACCAAATCATGTCCTGAATTAGAGCTGATCATCTAGAAAGGCACCAGGCGCATGGGCCAAACCTTGTTGACATGAGCTACATGAAGTCATGACTGAATATCACTTCTGAACAAGATCCCTCAAGATTTATTGAATTCTCCCAGCTGGAGTGTGGAATAGAAAGATCCCACAAGATTCTGGGGTACATGTACGGTGTATGGCGTCTGAAGCTGGTCTTAGTTGTACTAGTGCCTCCCTGCGTGCTTTGGCGTGTGTGGGAGATGTTAGGGAAGAAAGAAATCTCGCTTGCTCGACTCGAATGTCACCCCATCTGCATCTTCCTCGACACGTTTGACAGGCCCAAGTGAAAAAAAGCTTGTTTGTTTCCGGTAAGTGCTCCCCCCATCATCCTCGAGAGACACAAGATGTTTGGTTGTCGAGGGCCCCTCCGTGGTCAAAAGAAGGCGTCCGGGGTCCCTCCGGCTAATACGGGTCTACCCCCCATCCCATACCTGGGGTAAATTGACTCCCCCAGGGCTGGCCTCGTGGCTCTCTGGGGCATCCCGCAATCTAGTGACTCTTTTTTGTTTGTATTCCGTTATCCTTATTACTCGAGGCAGGAACAGCCCAATCAGTGCAAGATCCGTATCTGTGACACTACCGAAATTGTTGGGGAGCACTGCATTCCCTCAGGGACGACGGTCCGGGCATATACAAGACAGAGACGGGTCGGCGCCTTGGTATCCAACAAACCCTCCGCTGAGTCCAAGGATATTTGGAAAAGAAGATCGATTCCTTGCGTTGTACAGAATCGCACCCCAGATTCATGACAGGCAAGGGGCCACGCAATGCTTATTGCCTATGACCATACAGGGCAAGGTCTATCTCGTACAGACAAGGTCTTTTTCTTTCGGTACTACCACGCGATCTACTCTTGCATGGAAGATCTATTCGAAAAGACGTTCCGGATAGTTCTCGTCCAAGTGCATACCCCAGTCGAAAAGCCACGCATGATTCAGTATAAGCTTTTACAGCATCTGCAACTCCTTTCCTGTCCCCTTGGCCCATTGGGAACGATTCTCTTGGAGACACGCAGAGATGGCGTACCTAGACCTACTCGGGTCGTGGGAGGATTGTGGAGATGAGGGACTTGATCGACTAATCCTAGCTAAAATCCTCCTCATCATTGGTAGACTGGGCAGCAGCCTCCTCATTTGGGGTTTCTTCCATCGATCCGAGATAGGCCTGCACCCTATCATCTTCGAGCAGCCCACCTCTCTGCAAAAGATGTGTTAGCAAGTCAGGTCTAATGCAAGCATCACGCTGATTTTTCGGGGATCTACGTCTTTTGGAGAAAGACGGCAGTAGTCCGGGCAAGCCAGGTGTCAGCCACAAGGACAAGGAATCAAATCTTACCTGCTCCTCTAGTACACTCGACATTCTCTCCAAGAGAGCTAACTCAGCCCTTCGCAGCTGCATGACGCTTTCGTAGGTGTGAGAGAAATTGGGGTTTGCTTCTGCCTCCTCGTGTATGGCGTGGTCCACGTTGTTCAGGCTTTCGATTTGTTCGTTGAGGCGTGACATGACGACTGTAATGGCCCGCAGGTGAAAGATGGGCTCCAACTCGTGTCCCCGTATGAGGTCCTCAAACTCGGTGGTCCTGTCCGAGACGTCCTCTTCCTTCCAGAAAAGCTTGAGCTCACGGCCGCCGTCGACTGTTTGAAGGACCCGGAAGGCTATACCGTCATCCTCGTTCAAGCACATGAGGTAGATGAGGGGTGCTTTCCACGTAGGCACGCCGTCCGCGTTTTCTTCAATCTTGAGCGTCGGCGTTCCCCCGTATATCATCAGCTTTGCCTTGGAGAGAGGGTCATCGTCCATGGATTTTAACGGCAGTGTGAGACTCTTGGCCGTGTACCCTGGCTCAATAAAGCCATAGCTGAACAACATCTCTGCTGCAGACTTTCCATGGCCATAGTCAATGGTGATCTCATCAGTACAACCTGGCGTGGACGGTCCGACCGAGTGACCCTTTCTGAGGAGAAGTCTGACCTCGCCATCGTCAGTTTCGTCGAAATAGGAATTGGCATCCGCCGAATGATTGACCATGTCCAGGATCGGGACCATGGACTCGCCGGATTTGGGAAGCTCCAGCGAACGTGATCGATAAAGCGCATCAAGGAAGATCCAGACCTCGGGTTGGATGGTATCCGACCCGAATAGATCCTCCCAGAATGGGTTGTCCGCGACGCGAAAACAAACATCATCAAACTCTTCTTCCAAGGCCGACATCTTTGCGAGTACAGCCGCCTGATACGCAAGTGTCAGATCTCACAGTACTGCAGACATCAAATGGCGGCTCACCTCGAGAGACGTCCCTCGAAGAAGGTAATGCCTGTACCGCCCAGGCCACATGGTAGGAACGGGCACATCGGTTGGCAAGACGTCGAAATACCAAGTCCAGGGTGACGCCGGCCCCTTGTGTCCTGGGAAATCCGGTGAGGAATAAATGTACTGTATGAATAGGAATAGAAGAGTGTCTATTCGATGCGACTGTAGATCTGGTTAGCAGGGGAGACTGGCAAGATATTTCGACATAGACGAGGGATAATTACCGGATGGCCAACTGCATCGTAGATGTCTCGAAAGTTTTGGTCGACCTTTGCGTATTGCTGAAGAGCCTCGGCGGAGAGAACCAGGTCCTTTGGCACCGTCAGAAGCACCGGCGGCTCTGCATTGTCCTCGTCGTTGCTGAGGTCCCGGGTAGCCTTGAAGTAGTTGCCCTTGCCGCTCTCGCTGGTCAGGACTATGTCCCTCAGCTGGGCATCGTTGAAGGCACACCATTGCGGGAAAGTGCTCAACGCCGCGAGATGATCGCCGCGACGCATGCTGGGCAAGCTTCCGGTGGTTCTTTGCCTCTGCTGTGGTTATCCGCGCAAGTATCTTACTAGATTCAGTAGAGTATAATATGTATGGTGCAATCAATCCAGCAGATTGGGCCACAATCAAATCTGCTTTCTCCCGTTCTCGACTTGTTGCTGTCTTTGCAATGAAGTGTGCTTTGTTGTAGTAAGGATACTCAGATACAGCAAGTGTATGCTAATAGTCTCCGTACGGTCCTCCGTACTGCGGGCATAAATTTCGGTGGGGCAAAACCCAAGTCCGGATTGTCGATTTTCGTCATCGTGCACATTAAACAAAGCTCAAGGTCATCCATATTCTTTTTTACAACCAAGTCATGTACACAACACATGAGATTTCTCAAGAAATGTTTTTTGAGGTATATCTTTTATACATGTATCTACACATCTGTGATAAAAATTCTATGTACATCTATATGCAAGAAATGTGCAATCCGCTCGGCTTTTGAAAATAGAGAAAAGCAAAAAAGGAGACATCAAATCAGCTCAAGGATATGATCTGTGCATTCCTTTAAGCAGAGGTAGGGGCGGCACCAGTGGGCATGGCACCGGTACCAGTGGGAGCGGTACCGTTGCCACTGTCGCCACCACCACCACCGACGGTGTAGCCAGTGGAGTGGCCACCGTCCTCGGCGAGGTAAGCGGCGACACCGTAGTAGTCGTCGTCGGTGTAGTCGGCGGAGCCGTTGATACCGATCTGGATCCAGGCGAACAGACCATCCTCGATGGAGTCACCGAGGTAGACGTACTCGGGGATCGGGTCGAAGTTCTCGTCGGCAGCGAGAATGGACCACATGTCCTCGTCGTTGGTGGTCAGGGCCTGAGTGTTCTCAGTGTAGGGGTAGGTGGCCTCAACCTGCTCGCGGAGGTCATCGGGCCAGAAGAGCTGACCGATGTGGGCGACAGCGCCGTCGTAGACGGAGATGGTACCGTTGGACTCGAACTCGGCACCAGTGTGGGACAGCAAGTGAGTGTGGATGGCACGGCCGTCGTAGTGACCGGGGAAGATGGTCTCGAACTGAACAACACCATCGTGGTCGGACAGCTGAACACCACGGAGGAAAGTGGTGTTCAGGCCACCCTGACCGCTCTCGACACCGGAGTAGTATCCAGTGGCGTTGCAGTTCCAGATGTCGACAGCGACCTTGGGGATAGGCTGGCAAGTGTTGATGTCGATGTACTGGACCTCGAGGTAGACGTCGACACCCTCGGTGAAGTCGGCCTCCCTGACGTTGGAGCGGAAGTACTCGCCGGTAACGTAGTAGGGTCCGTCGGTGACTTCAGGAGCCAGGAGACAGCTGGTGTTGGCGGAGAAGACCTCCTCAAGGGCAGTGAAGATGCCGTTGTCAGAAGTGCTGGTCATGTTGTGGTTGACGGCCTCGTAGCCCTCGAGGTCCTCGAGGGTACGCTTGTCCTTGCGGGCAGCTGGGGTTCATGTTAGCCTCTGTCTTGTTTTCCCCGTATGGAAATCACACTGGACTTACCAGACTTGATACCCAGGTCCTTGCGGAGGTTCTGGACCCTCTCGGCACGGCGCTGGACGGAACGGGTCTTGAGAGCCTTGGCGAAGTCGGCGTCGCCACACTTGGCGAGGGAGCGGGCACCGTTGCGGGCGTGGTTGTCACGGGCGACGATCTCGCGCTTCATCTTCTGCGCATCGTGCTTCTCACCGGGGTGAGCAGCAGCGAAGCCGGCCAGAGCGGCCACGGCGACCTTGGAGAAAGCAACCATCTTGTTTGTCTTGTTTGTTTGAAGAGAGAGTGAAGTATGTAGTCTTGGCTATTAATAGCGATTTGAATTGGAAACGACTGTATTGGTTGGTTTGGTTGTTCGGCCAAGAGTGAAGATCAGCACTTAGATAGCGATGGAATATAGGATTATATATTCATCTGACAGAGAGTCTTGTCGTCTACTCGTACCCACCCGCGGTGCCGGGTTAAGCAGAGGCGAAGTCCACATCATGGTTAATTAAGGAGAAGACTATTCGTCATGTTATCGGCCGTCGTGGACTGTACGCGAATCCGGCCCAGCACAGGGGAGCACAGAACGGCAGCCAAGAAAAAAGAGGCCCACGGGCGAGATGTTTCTTGCCATTGCGAGCGGCCATGTGTGGATATCGAAACAAGCAGTGACCACCGAAGCCTTGAATACCGCTGGGGTAGACTTACGCGTCTCGATCATGGGTCCAGCAGACAGTAATCCGCGGGCAGGGCTTAATGGGAGAGTGCCGTCGACAGGTCCCACATCGTGGATCGACCATGGAGGAATACAGTTGGCTCAGGTGCCGGCAGCGGCTCAAGCCCATGACTAGGAGGTGCGTAAAGGGGAGCCGCGTCGCCCCATGCACCAATGGTGGCTGAGGAATTTCCAACGTTGGCCGTGGAAGGACGGGGCAAAGTGCGCTTCGGTGCCTTTGGGACGGCGGTGTTTCACTTCGGGATGTGGGTGGACGCAACGACAAATCGACCCACTTGTTATGCTAGATTCCTTAAATCAACCTGTTCGCCCTCCGGATCGGGAAGCATATCAAGCATAATTTTCTTCTTCCCTGGGCTGTGCCACCGACGTAATGTTATTGGGCCGGGGGAAGCGAGTTTTACGCTGCAGGTTGGAAATTTTCAATCTGATAACTTATTAATGCACGGTTGGTGACAGCGTACAATGGCAAGTCTATTTTTCTTCTTGAGGCTGACTTTGTTGATTAATATGGTGAAAACCATAGGATAGATGCTAGCCATCTTGAGGTAAGTAGAGCCGGAACCAAAATCTGCTCCGGTATAGAGTATACAGAAGCGAAAACAATGCCACCGCATTAATGCAAACCTATTTCCAATCCTGGCCACGAGATTGAAGGAAATGGACGGTCAGGGCCTGCTCAGTATCCATCTCGACTGTCACCCAGATCTAAGTCTGGAATGAACTACTACGTACACCATCCAGAAGAATAAACGATGGCTGATCAGAAGCAGTCGACGAAGCAACAAAGTAAACACTGTCCGGGTGTACTACTATTGAGCTGGGGCTCCATTTAATCCCATCTTGCGTTGGACTGAATTCAGACGATCGGCCTCTAATCTTCCTATCTGAGACTTGGACGTACGACAACTCGCGGGACCCTGGTCCCTGGCCAGGGCACGTGTTGAGAACCCCGAGGAAAGATTCCTTTTCTCTTCTTTCAAGGCCGTGCCCTCTTTCTCTGTCCAACCAACAGCATGCAAGGCTTGTTGTATTTGTACCTTATTACGTGGTCCCGGGCGTGGTCCAGCCCAACTCCATCTGGGTAAGGGTCAAGGTAACGGGGGCGAGGCTGAGCCCTTTCGCACGATACCTACGGCTCATATACTCAGGGAATCACAGGCCGAGGCGGGAGCGGAAAGATCGGGGGAGGCGCAAATTGGAAAACGCAAGTCTTGACTCTTGAGTTGCTTGTCTGAGTTGCTTGTCTGGGGACTAATCTCTTGTTGCCCACTATGCCCAGGCCGTATCGGCAGTTGAGCTTTTAGCGTTGAAAGCACCATACTAAGTCCGACACAGGAGACTGCAAGTGTCGGGTTTTACTACTATGTAGTACTATTCAGCAATAATATCTTAATTCTTTGACAAGTCTGAAAATATTAACAACACACTTGGCTGGTGGCGTCAATTGATCAGATTTGGACAAGCACCATGGTGCCGATAAAGTAGAAAGAGTATAGACCAGCTCTTGGGGCGGTCCAACTTCCCTGATTGTTACCACGAAGCGGATACTGAATTACGTGGGAGTTGAGTAGTTTACCTTGTTTCTGGGACAAGAATGGCTCAGGGAAACTTGACGAGTTATGAGCAGCGTCTTCACAACCAGCCATCGACAATGGCGCAGAAGCATTGCGCGTCCCTTATTTTTAGGCGGGCCTGGCCGATATGCAGATCTCAGCCCCACCATCCCAAATCTTTTTTTTTTTCTGTGCCCCGCGGGCCGGACCTGACGATGTGGTGACATGATGCACAGGCGCAAACGCTGGGACTCACCTTTCTTTGCAGCTTAATTGCGCGCTTCGACAAGTTCTGGCCTTGCACTCGAGCACTGGACGGGTACACACCGACACCCTCGCAATACCGCATCAGGCGCAGTCTTCCGCGTAATCCTCAATCCCCCGTCTCTCGTTGGCTCGGCTACCCCCCTGCCGCGTAACTTTACTTCCAAGCGCAACCCGGGGGAAACGCACGCCGACCCGGCACTGAGCAACCATGCCTCGGGATCCTCTTATCGGCATCGTGGGCAAGCCCTCGGCGGGCAAGAGCACCACGCTCAACAGCTTGACCGATGCCACCTCCAAAGTTGGTGGGTTCTGACCCTCGCCTTCTCCTACCAACTAGACCTCGCGAACGAGAACAACCCCCGCTGATTGAGCGCTTCCTGCGAATATAGGAAACTATCCGTATGCATACCACACCGTCCAAGGCTACACTAGGCTTGGGTCCCCATATGCTGTCCGTCCTCTTGTCTAACATGCCGAGTCTAGCTTCACCACCATCGACCCTCAAAGAGCCATAGGCTATCTCCAGATCGACTGCGCCTGCAAGCGCTATGATCTCCAGGAAAAGTGCAAACCCAACTACGGTGGGTGTGTCGACGGCCGGCGCTCCGTGCCCATTGAGCTCCTCGATGTCGCCGGTCTGGTGCCCGGTGCCCACGAAGGAAAGGGTCTCGGCAACAAGTTCTTGGACGATCTCCGACATGCCGACGCTCTGATCCACGTCGTCGACGCGAGTGGTAAGACGAATGCCGAGGGCGAAAACACCAGAGGATACGACCCCTCGCAGGATATTGCCTGGCTGCGCAGCGAGATCGTGCAATGGATCAAGGGCAACCTATACCAGAAATGGGGATCCATCAGGAGACGACACATGGCCATCAAGGCCTCGCCGGTCGACACGCTCCAGGGCCAGTTCTCTGGTTACGGCAGTACCTCGTCGCTCGTAGCCCGGACGTTGGACAAGTTGGCCTTGAAAGAGCCACTGGAAGACTGGGACGAGGCAACCGTGGACAAGGTGGTCGGCGCCTTCACTGACGAGAAATTCCCCACCGTCATCGCCCTCAACAAGATCGATGACGCCGATGCATACACCAACCTGATGAAGATCAGCAAGATGTACAAGAACAGCCCCATCATACCGTGTTCCGCCAGAGCCGAGCTCTTCCTGAGGAAAATGGCCAAGGACGGTTTTGTCCAATACGTGGAAGGCGGCGACTCCGTGTGGACGAGGCAAGATCTCATCGACGACGGCGATCCCGAAGGCGGCGGTCTGAAAGAGCTGGACGAAAAGAACCGGGACATTATTGACGAGTACAAGGATTTGATCTTGTACCGGTACAATTCCACCGGTGTCGTCCAGATCCTCTCGAAAGCAGCAGAGGTCCTGGGACTGGTGCCGATATTCCCTGTCCGGAGCACATCCACCTTTGGCTCGGGATCGGACACGCGTTCGGTCTTTAGGGATTGTGTCCTGGTCAAGAAGAATTTGACTGTTGGTGAAGTCGGTAGGAAGATCATGGGTGACGTTACTATTGCGTATATAGAGGGTGCCAACGGAACGAGAGTCTCGGAAGAAGACTCGGTTGCTGTCGGCAAGAATGATGTAAGTTTGATGAGATCCAGCCATATCCTGACACTGCTGACAATATCGGTAGATCCTCGCCTTCAAGGTTGGAAAAGCATAGAGCATATTTGGACGATACCCTTCTTCCCAATAAGTGCTACTCATAGAACGATTACATAGAAATGCAAAACAGTTCGGGATACCGACTTATGCCAGCACCCTACATCTGCGCACGCCATTCACTCATACATACATTCACATGCACTGGCAGGGTTGGAAGGATGGGCAACTGACGACTCCACCAGTGGGCCACCAATCCTGAGACTGGTGGTCGAGGATCATTCTGCTTTTTGGGATCCCGAGTAATTGAGTCGGGGCGCAGGAGCTTCCGTTTGCACTTTTGTGCGAGGTTGATCAGGTAGCTAGCATCATGGCCAGTTGAGCTCCGGACGGAAAAGTGGTGTGCAGACGACCAGACTGGAGCTTTCGACATGTCAATAGTCAGTCAGCTTGATGACCGAATGATAGTATCCACGGGAGACTTTCCCAGTGACACGATTGTCTGCGATTTTCCATGTGGTGAAATGACACTTCATGACTTATTGATTGTGTGTTTTTGAATGATTCATTTCAGCGACGAATGAGATTGATCTTCGAGTGAATATGAAATTTCCGAGTCGTCTGAGTAATAATAAATGTGGTGGTATAAAGTATGAGATTTTGTTACCTAGACATGTTGGCAGAATAAAGCCTCGATTGCGACATATGGAAGTTGACTGACAGCTGCCGCCGGATCCACTCTGTGCTACTACTGCTTTCTGGTTTCCGCTCGAGACTATTTTCTCTGCCGTAACCAAACTGCGACAACCACCATATAATCTCGCGGACTCGGAAACAAAACTTCCGGGATCATATAAGAAACAATGGCCCCCTCACCGCTGCCCAAGTTCGTCTACAAGATCGTGCCCTCGGCGCCTCCCTCGCCCATCCCGGACGAGTACCCGCTGTCGGACCTCGACAAGGCCGACGGCTTCGTGCATCTGAGCACGGCAGACCAGGTGAGTTTCGCTCGTCCGCTCTGAACGTTTTCTGTTGTGTCTCCGTGTATAGTCATGAGACTTGGGCGTAAGATACGGCCATGGTTGGGAGATTGGCTGTATTCCGGAGAACTGAACACCCCCGCCCATATCACTACAGAGTACTTCCAACATCTATAATCTCTTAACAACACAAACACTAGTGATTCGACTTATCTCACAACCCTTGGATCAATTTCGCCTCATCCTTGTCCTCAACCACAACAGACTGGATTTCAACTCCATTCTCAACATATCATTTGCACCAAGTATCTCAAGCGCCGAATCTGACAGTCCTCTTAGATACCGGAGACACTCTCCCTCTTCTTCCAGTCTGCTTCCAGCGTTTGGATCATCAAGATACGCTTCACGTTCACGGACAAGGTCACATACGAGAACGGCGATGGCTGCCCGCACTTGCATGGTAACTTTGGCGCCGCCGACGTTGAGGATGCAAAGGAGCTGTCCCGCAAGGAGGGAGAAGACTGGAAGACGGCATCGAGAAATTATTCAGAGTGGCTGATCTGATGGACCATGAGTCTTCTAATGTCATATATACCGAAAGCAGGGAACCACGACATGTGAAGCATAGAGTGCTACACAAATCAGTAAAGTCAAAAACACGATTCTTGATGCATGTGTCTCTACAGACCGCCTAGCTTTTCAAGGACATTCCATTGGTTTTCGTTTTTATGCTAGGTTGTGACTGAGTTCAGTAGACTCCTACTCTACACAACCCGCTTGGCCTTCTTTCCTGCGACATAAGTCCATCCCTCTTCAGCTTGAGGGCCGGTCATCGTACCATCATCAGCTATGGTCCAGCCTGCAGCTTTGAGACTCCTCCATTCATTTCTGATTTTGAGCCGAATCAGGTCTCCGGCAGCTCTGGCGTCTTCGGCACTGTCGTGGCCCTGTACTTCGCCGTCACTATTAGAAGTTACTTGAATCTTGCGTCCCAGTACAGTTTCCGTCAACCACTTTAAGCCGTTGCGAACGGGCAGTCCCCGTTTGTGCGGATAAAGAAGAATGCTGTCTGCTATGATGGGGTGTACGACTCTCAAGGCGTTCAGATCATTCTCCAGGCCATGTCCAATCAGAGGCGTTTCGGGTGATATGAGGTTGAAGAAGAGATCGCGCGCATCCTTGGGCGACGGCACTATCTTGAGCTTTCGCTGGGGCGGCTTCGAAGCATCCGCAGAAGGTATAACTGTAGGTGCCGCATCATCGCCGGGCTTCCAGCGTTCGGCCTCGGCCATGTCTTCAGGCCGGACTCCAGAGTAGCGCGAGTTGAGATCAATGTACTCGCCAACTGGGTAGACAAGCACGTCAAGTAGCTCTTCGCCAGAGGGCCATGACACCGCCGTAAGTCGAATAAGTTCCATTCCATGCACAGTATAGCCCATTTCGCAATCAAAGGCAACAGCTCTATCCTTTGGTGCATCGGGATTCGGTGGCGTCTCGGCAAATTGGAGGACGCTGCCTAGTCTGTTGGGATCTGATGTCTTGAAGACGTGGTTTTTACCTGTTACGCAGCCGTCCGTGTCGCCGACGCTCTGATCGCAGCAACGCCACTTCTTGGACGATGAGGAACGATCACCTGATGGGCCTTCGATAAAATAGGTTTTGCCGGGATGGTGAATGCATGGGCCGCCGGAGGCCAACGCACCATCCTCCTCCCTTCGTCCCGGGAAGACGGTAAATCTCCGCGTGCATCGATCGCAAACCTCGATATTGCCGGAAGCCTCGACGGCCTGCCTGGCCTTTTCGACATCAGCCTCTTTGGGCAAGGTGGAGACATAACCATACTGTTCCAAACCAGTCAAGGCAGATGATATGCGCGGAAGCAGGTTGACCTCTTGGATTGGTGTCAAGCCAGTATCGATGGTCTTTGCTGCTTCTTTGGGAGGAGATATAACCCCGCTGGCCTTATCTACTGCCTCAACTCTCTCCTTTTTCCACTGGTCCAAGGACATCTTCTTATAGCGCATGATTGTGTTTTTGACTACATTTCCGTGGATAGTCGGCTTATTTATAGCCACACGCTCCTCCTCGTCCAGGGCCTGAATGATGAGCTGTTGCTGAGACATGATCAAAGGAGATTCGTCACTTGTTGCTGCTTTCTTGAGCTCATTGTTCAGGCGCTCGTACTGCGCGTGAAGAAGTTTGACGAGCTGCAGGCGAATACCATGTGACGCAGGAGCTTTTGCCAGGTGTCTGGGATTGAGAGTTTCCGGCTTCGTTGGCCCAGTCTTCTTGGCCGGTGCTCGTGTGGCAGCAGTACTGGGCGCTTTCTGGGACGATGTGCCAGAATTTGCGGTTGTCCGAGGTGAGGTTGAAGTCTCATTCTTGGCTGCGACCTTGACAGATGCAGCTTTGACCTCCGGGACAGGAGTCCCACGAAGAGGAGACCTCCGGACAGGCGGTGGCGAGATAGGTCTTGTGCTGAGATTCGTGGCCGTCACCACCGGCTTATCATCCGAGGCCCGTGACTTGGCCGTTGTGGGCCCCCCTGACTTCGGAAGGGTGGGCTCATCGTCTGCTGATGAGGTTGTTGAGAGCTTGACCCGCTTCCTGGGGCCTTCTTCGAGAATGAGAGAGCTGGTGCTGTTGCCATCCGTGGGCTGGGCTGGGTTCACAGCCTCATCGGCGACGGCTGCAGCATCCTTGGGGTGCTTGAAGAGGCATTGAAAGGCGGTGCAGCTGTCGCCAGCCGGACACGGAAGGTTCTTGAGTATGCCTAGTGAGGCCGCCATGACTAACCAAAGGACGAAAACAAGCGATGAAAGTTCGAAGGTCGAAAGCAGCATCCACAATCAGGATCGCCCTGGATGGATGGTGGGTAGGTGGTGAACCGGTGCTGGGGAGGTGAATCGCCAGAGTGACGGATCCAAGTGATACGGAGCTCGTGGATGTGGTGTACGTAGTGGCAAGGTGATGAATCTGATGAATACTGTGCACCTTCCTAAGTGATGAGTGGTCCAATTAAGAAATTGGCAGCACGAGAATTATCGGCTGCTGTCATTGAAGGGATGCCGAGGTCGTGATGGATTGTTCTGTTGGAAACTCGAGGTTGACACAGGAACCGTGCGCTTGCGTTGTTGCTCGATAGGAGTAGGTTGCAGCGAGCAACCGAGCAGGAACAACCCAAGTGACCTAAAGGTGAGAACGGGCAGGTACCCGGGCAGAACAATTGAGACACTTTTTATCCGAGTAGCACTCATTGGATTCTATACCGAATAATCCTTTGCAATGTTTCTGATTGTATTGACTTGACCCATCTGCAGCGGCTGTAGTATTTTTACAGGCCAACTAACACCATACAGATACGCGGATAGAGTTCGCGATGTGCCCGTCTCAAGGAGTCCGAGTCAGTGCGACCAAATGTACAGATTGCATGTCAGATTGACGAGCCAACTTGATGTTTGCCAGCAAGGCCAGGCTTAACAAAAAATTATGGATTTGCATTCAATGTTGGTGATTGCTGCCCTTAACATACTACCTACCTATACTCCTTTTTCTGGTGCACCCCTTAATATCGAACATTGATACCATGATACCCGTACACGTGTCGTAGCAACCTGGCCAAGCATTCTCACGTACCTTTTTGTGAACAACTGTGAATAGGAGATAGACTCACGACCCTCACTGCATCATCACTTTGTGATATATACAAAACGACGGGTTATCTGACAAAGTAGTCACCAGGCTTGTGAGGTGTAAGTAGTGATGCTGAGGCTGAAGCACTAAAGCGAGTGGTACGTAGCACTCACTCTTGGTGTCGTCACCTCCTGGCAACCTGCAGCTGGAGTTCAGCTGCTTCTGCCTGGGTTCAGGGGCTGCGCTGGGCAGTCAGCGCGCTAAAGTAGAGATCCGATCCGTGCTGCGGGTGCAAGGGTCAATGATTCTGTAGCGATACCAACGAAAGACAACCATCAGCTTATCTGTAGGTACAGATTACCAGGTGGATATTGCCCAAATCAGATGTACCGTCATCGTTATCTGCAGCACTTTTGGACGATTGAGTATACAGCTTCTCTTGTTTCTTTCGATAGAATCTTTATTGCTCTTTTGGACGGTTCGTGAGTGGGATTTCTGCGTCGAGAGGAAACATACTTTGTAAATCGAATCATAGGTAGTGCCATGCGCGACTTACCGCGCTGCGGAGTCGCTGAAGTGCCATTCCCAACACTTGAGAGTCCTCCAGTCGGGAATGGCTTGCTGCTCACTGCAGACACCACACGCGGGCAATCCCAAACCTCCGGGGCCCGAAACCCATCTCATCTCACTTAAGTCCGGTCTCGATCCATTGTGCGAATGCGATTTAAGACCTGTGGCGCGCTATGGTCGTCCTGGTCGTCTGTCGCTTTGTTGACTGACAGACGACCACTGGGCCATAATAAATTCGTCCTTTCCCAACACCAGCAATCCAAATCCTTCTGCTGCTGCCCACCTCTCTCCAGCCCCCGAACTCTGCCTAGATCGCGAGCACCAACTTCCAACGACGTCATGGAATTCACTGGTGGTGATCTCGCCGCAGACCATCTATGCGTTCTGGTCCACGGGGTACGCCTGCTGACGCGCCATTGCTTGCGCCTTGTTGTCCCCTTTTGCGCCGAGCTGATGTCGTGACTAACCTCCAGCCGTGCGCCTATAGCTATGGGGAAATCCCAATCACATGAGAAGCGTCGCGAAAGCCCTGCGAGAAGAACACCCGGCCGACAAGCTCTACCTCCTGGTTGCTAAGCGCAACACGGGAAGCTTCACCTACGATGGCATCGAGCGAGGCGGCGAGCGCGTCTGTCTTGAGATCGAGGAGGAACTCGAGATGATTAGGAAAAAGGGTGGCAACATCACCAAGCTCAGCCTGGTAGGATACTCGCTAGGTGGGCTTGTCGCGCGCTATGCAGTAGGTCTACTCAGCGCCAAGGGTATACTCGACGAGATCGAGCCTGTCGTAGGTACACTCAAGTCGTCAAACACAACCCCCCGCTCAACCTCGCGGTACAGAACTTTACCACGTTTGCATCTCCACATCTCGGTGTCCGGACACCACTGCGAGGATGGCACAACAACGTATGGAACGTACTGGGCGCCAGAACTCTCTCCATGTCCGGGAGACAGCTGTTCACCATCGACGACTTCCGAGACACGGGCAGACCCCTGCTTTCGATCATGGCTGACCCCAGGTCCATCTTCATGGCTGGGCTTGCCAAGTTCAAGCGCAGAACGCTCTATGCCAACGTGGTGAATGACCGGAGCGCAGTCTACTACACGACCGGAATCGCAAAGACCGACCCTTACACGGATACCAGTAAGATCAAGGCCAACTACGTGCCGGGCTACGACGACGTGATCCTGGATCCTCGACATCCAGTAGCTCCTCTCACGCCCAAGGCTGAACCGGCAAGTCTTGGCTCTGTGAAAGAGACGACCGTGGCCTACCTGAAGAACACGCCTGTCATTGTGTTCCTGGCAGTATTCATCCCAGTTGGCATTGTGGGCTATCTGCTCAACTCTGTCGTTCAAAACTTCCGCAGCTCCAAGAGAATCAAGCTGTACGAAAGCGGCCAGGAGGGCATCCGGCCAGAGAACTATCGTGTGCCCGTCATGATCAAGGGTATTCGTGGCGCTGTAGAAGATGCCTATGAGAACCTGAATAGCTCCCAGCATCAGGAGTACCTCGCGTCCTCCGATTCGGAAGGAGACGATGCCGGACTTGACGATGGCGAGAGGCGGACCCTCAAGCTCGAGCGCACACAATCACATCCCCAATGGCCAACACTAGCACTGGCCCCGTGCCAGTTTGATATGGTGCGCGCTCTTGACGATCTAGGCTGGCGAAAGTATCCGGTATGGATCCACAAGGTTCGTCACAGCCACGCAGCAATCATTGTGCGAACGGAGAAGCCGAGTTTCTCCGAAGGCTACATTGTTTTCAAGCATTGGCTGAAGGAGGAATTTCTGATTTGACGGGTAAGATTGTATCAAGTAGGGGCACCTGGCAGCATAGCGAACGGCGTGATTTTAACGGTCTGTGGTTATATACAACCGGCGTATAGAGCCCTCAAGGAACCACCATTCCTGCGGCGATAACACTACGATATATCATGAGCCGGATACGGTGTCACTGATTCCATATATAGAGCCTCAACAATTCAAAGGCGATTTTGTAGTATTGATGTAGTGCTTCCCAATAATCTTTTGCTATAATGCGACTTCTCTCTATCTGAAATTTGTACGACAGAAATTGATGGGGCCGAATACCATACAGCGGGTTGCCTTTGAGATGGTAATATTGTTGGAAAGAAACAAATGGTCTACATCACAGTACAATATTGACTTGTATATACAGTTGAAAAGGAGCGTTATGGTATAACGACTTTCTTGTTTCCCAAGCCGACATCGGTGCATTTGACGACTTTGATTCTCGATTGAATCTTTTTAAATAGAACTACATCGCCAATGAAGCATTAAATGCTGCCGCAAGTGTAAATGCAATGAGCAATTGAGCGATCAATTATAACAAAACAGGCCTTTATCGACGTTTATACAGATACGCCTTCTATCTCTGGCAAGACGGAACGTACCGCGATCGGGGAGAGCACAAATCAGTGACGTTTGCATTCGAGATTAGCTCATTGGACGGGAGCTCTAGTGGGGCTTCCGCAGTGGGCAATCCGGGGTCGATATTTAGCACCGAAGGGGGTGGAGCCGCAGATGCAGGGTCTAGACAAATGGAACCAATTGATTGCAACCCGCCCCGAAAAGCTGCAGACATGTCTCTTTTTTTCCTACCTCTCTCTCTGTTCTTCCTCGGTGATACGCGCCAGAGACACGGCTGGAACCATTCGGACACACTCGTTCAAGTATATACATGTGCATTATTACGAATTTGTACGAGTAGAGCATGAGAACGTCGCGACTGGCGCAGGACACGGCGAAGCTACGCGGCACCATGGCGGCGCCCGTCTCGCCACCACGTCGGATCACGCGAGGCTCGCTGGCGCGCTTCGCGTACACTGACGGAATATCCTCGACGAGAGAGATAAAGACGCCCTCCATCACAGACATTGAGGATGCCGTGGCTTCGGCCGCCACGGCTACGAGCACCACGACGCGCAAACGGAAACGTGTAGTCAAGTCGTCGCCCACGTCCGTCAAGAAAGAAGAGGTCCTCAAGGAGGAGGAGACCGTAAAAGATAGCAAAACCGCCCCTCGCCGCGCCCGGAAGCCCGCCCGGAAAGTCGTGGACCCGGCGACCGACGCGGAGACGATATCGCCGCCGTCCGACTGGGAGGAGATGTACGACCTGGTCAAGGCGATGCGGCTGGACGGCGGGGCGGCGTCGCACGCGGCCGTCGACACCATGGGTTGCGAGCGGCTGGCCGCGCCGACGGCGTCCCCGCGCGACCAGCGCCTGCACACGCTCGTGGCGCTGATGCTGTCGTCCCAGACCAAGGACACGACCAACGCCGTGGCCATGCGGCGGCTGCAGACGGAGCTGCCGCCGCACACCCCCGGCGCGCCCGCCGGGCTCAACCTCGAGAACCTGCTGGCCGTGGCCCCCGAGACGCTCAACGAGCTGATCTGGATCGTGGGGTTCCACAACAACAAGACCAAGTACATCAAGCAGACGGCCGAGATCCTGCGGGACCAGTGGGGCGGCGACATCCCCGACACGATCGAGGGCCTGACGGCGCTGCCGGGCGTCGGCCCCAAGATGGGGTATTTGTGTTTGAGCGCGGCCTGGGACCGGACCGAGGGCATCGGCGTCGACGTCCACGTCCACCGCATCACCAACATGTGGGGCTGGCACGCCACCAAGAACCCCGAGGCGACGCGCCTCGCCCTGCAGGCCTGGCTGCCGCGCGACCGCTGGCGCGAGATCAACTGGCTGCTCGTCGGCCTCGGCCAGACCGTCTGCCTGCCCGTCGGCCGCCGCTGCGGCGACTGCGAGCTCGGCCTGCGGGGCCTCTGCCGGGCGGCCGAGCGGGGCAAGGTGCTCAAGGGCAGGAGGGAGAGGGAGGCCAAGATCGAGGTCGACGGGGACGGCGACGTGGTCAAGGAGGAGGTGGTGGAGAAGGAGGAGGTCCTCGTCGCGGATGTAGTCAAGAACGAGGACGTCGAGGCCGGCGCAGTAGCGATCAAGGAGGAGGAGCTAGAAGGTGCCAAATTACCAACGCCGGCCAAGAAGGCCAAGAAGAGGAGATAATCTGTCTGTAGTTTGGAAATACCATCATACTACTGCTGATGTGGAGGAGTCATCGTTGGTTGTTGAAGTGCACCTGAAGTCCCCCGAAAACGTCACTCGCAAAGCGTTCCTACATATCCACAGCGCAAATAAGAAAGAATCACTCGAAAAAATCGGACGTGGTAGATGTCTGTAGAACTCCATTTGACAGCGATTTATATACATGGAGGATGAAACCCTCCCACTAGATGCATGACTGGACGTCTTTCGCATCGAAAGATCATTCGCAAGTCAAAAGGGGTACAATGGTTGACCGAATCGCAACCGCAAGCCGCCTGCGCCCTCCGCGCAGAAAAAGACAATAAGCATCGCAGGAGTGCAGTGTCAAAATGACAAATAAATCCATTTCTGATCCATGAACCGGGACGCCATGCATGAAGAAGCAGCAGAATAGGTGGTGGGGTGATGTTGTTTGGTGGTGGTGTTTGTTTGCTCTCAGGTTCGCGGACGGAACCTAGAAGAACGAGAGTTGTAGATCTGGAGGCTTCGAGACCGGCCGATCGCAGGGGTTCAACCGGGAGGGTGGGAAACTCCCATCGTTTCTCCGATAGACGAGGATCGTGGGATGCGATGCGATTCGGGGATCTCAGATAACGTCCAGATCGTCGGCTTGTCGCAAGTCTCACCGACTATGCGACCTTGATGGTCTGTGTGCGCTCCTGGTTGAGCTGGGCAGCGTTCTGCTCGTGAGCCTCCTTCCTGCACTGCAAACGGAGTTTAGTTAGCGGGGGGCGATTCTTCTTGATTACGGCGCTGGCGGCATGTGACTGCTGGCCGAATGGGTCATCAGATAAGCAAGAGAGCACTTACGTCATCCAGGCCGGAGCATGTGTGGTCCTCGGGCAGTCGGTGCTTGGCGCAGAACTGGCGCTGGCAGAAACCGCAATCGCCGAACATTCTCTGGACGGCCTCCTTGCAGTCGTTGTGCTTGCAGCGGATCTTCTTGGGAGCCATGGTGACGGTATTAGGTGGGTTGGTGACAATGGCGGTGATGCAAGTGCGGTGATGCAAGTGCGGTGATGGTGTTGTTTTGATGATGGCGACGATAAGGGAGAAAGCGGAGCCTGGGGTGTCTCTTTGTTCGTCGAGAGGCTAAAACGCAATCGTCGTCGGGAGGGCTGGTTGGCTGGTTGCCGAGTTGAGTTGGTTTGGTCGGGAGGTGGGAGAATGGAGAGGGAAGAGATCGAGGACAGACTTGAGTCGAGACAGTGTCAGCGGGATTGATCTATATTTAAATGATGGCCAAACAACTGGAATCGGGCAGGTGGATCAGGTCAGGTAAGGAAGAGGCGGCCTTTGACCCAGGCCAGGCCAGGCATAGCATTGGCATGCGACAATGGGGATGGATTGGACGGGATGGGGGTGAGTGAATGAATGGATGACCCGACTTACAATAGGTTAATCGATCACACGATGCGGCGTGCTAAGGCGAAATTAGACAGACGGGGTGTTCGGGGTCGTCTCGCGGTCCAAGGGTGCAAGTTAAGGGTCAATGGGACACTTATATCCACCTCGGGTCTTTCAAATGCTTGCCGTACTTGGATCGCCGGTATGTATCAAGATGGCAAAGAAAGCGCGAGAATCACGGATCACTTTGCAAGCGGACTGGAAACTGGAACTGGGCCTTGTTCGTTTTAAGGGAGGCTGAGAGGGAGGCTGACTGGGACTTGGGAGGCCCGGGATCTGGGCTTGCTTGGATTATGATGGATTGGTAATAAGACTCAAAGAGATTTTAAAATCTCTTTTGCACTTTCTGGCTACTAATACGTAAAGATGGTCCGTTTGCCCAGGCCGGCATGGAAAGAGCAGGAAGCATGACAAGACGAACAGATCAGACAAGTAACCAAGACGCACAAGTCAGTTGCTGCGTTGGCGCAATGTACGTATCTCGGCACGGACGAGGCGAGAAGCAAGGGTATACAAGGGTCCTGGACTGACGATGACGACGTATTGCTGCTGGCTGACTGGGGACCAGAAGGGACAAGGCGGCTCCGAAAACGGGAGGCGAGACGATACGGTACCAAGCGCTAATTCGGATCGTCGGGGCAGATTAGAGACGGCCGGTGGGCTCTGCAGTCTTCTCTTTTGCCTTTGAACGGAGCAGGCGAGTACCGTAACCTGTAGCTAGCTGACGGCGAAAGAGTAACTCGATGCGTTGGAGGATTGATGATGACTGTTGGTGTACGAGGTAGAAGACGGTGCAAACTGTGTGGGTGGCTCATTCAATTGGATGGGCGAGTTCCGTTTTGGCTCTGGGGATTGATGCTAAACCGTTAGTATGCTGGCTGGTTGGCTGGCTCGCTTGTTGGTTGCTCTCTCTCTCATCACTCTCACTCAGCTGCAAGGAAGGAAAGTAAGTACCTGGCCAGAACGTGATAGTCCCGGGCCTCAAAAGCAACGGCATCTGATATTCAAGAGCTGGATGATTTATGTCAACTTCGGCTTTTGTCTCGCCTTTCTTGGAGACGTGTTGCTAGTTTGCATGCATGCGGCGGACTTGAGCGAGACAAGAGAGCCTGGCTGGCCAAAGGCAAGTTGCGGAGAGAAAAAGGTCGGGATTTCCAGACAACAAACGATGTTTGGAATGAGTCGTCTCTAGTAAAATGATGATATCCAATACTTTGCGCCTACATGGCAGTTTACATACTGCATACATACGAATACATTGCACATACATACGAGCAGCCCAGGCTTTTTGTGGTTGCCAGCTCATCAATCAACAATCTAGACCACCCCTGCTTGCCGAGCTACTATCGACCGACTGCTTTTCTTTCGTATCTTGTCCTCCTGTCGTGTCGTATCGTGTCGTATCGTGCGTGTCGTGTCGTTTCTCATCTTTTGTTGGGGGACGGCATCTGACGGGCGCGATAGCCGTCGAGGTAGTAGCGCTTCGCAGTGAGTTGCCGGCTTCTCGAGATTTCAACGTGATAGGCGTGTCCTTGGTGTAATTGTACGCTTTGGGGAGCGAGGTCCGTTTTGTCTCGCTCGTCAAAGGGAAATCCCCGCGACTATCGAAAACGGGGGACCCGGTCTTTTCTGGCCCTCGCTGTCGTTTCCGCTGGGTCATGTGGGCGACCCCCGGGAGCATCCTGGGGATGATTCCGCGTTCCCGTCGTCGTTCGGCGCTGGCTACTGCAGTCAAACAAGATAAGATTGCATCTCTCAATGCCATGCCATGCCTAGGTACATTGTACATATGCCGCCGCCAGCCACCGACCCCCCGTACCACCACGACTGATCCCAAACCATGGTCGCACAGGCAGCTCGGCGGTTGATTGTCATTTCCGATCTACATCTTGATCGACTCTCTGGCGATCACCCCAAATTCGCTGCATGCCTCGTCTTTTCTTTTTTATCAAAGCCGCGCACCCGGGTCGCCGAAGCAGACGAACGAGCAGGGTGTTGACCGTCTTTGCGATATCAAGCGGAGGCATCGAGGACCGTATCGCAATATCGCGTGACCACCGGACCATCTCTCGCGGGCAATGCATATTAATTGGGCAGCACAGCAGCTTGGGGGAAGAAGCTGACATATACTGCACTGCAATCAATGCCGTTTTTGGAATCGGCGACTACTGCCAGCTTGCAGATACGTAAACTGATGCCGGGTAGCTGAGTCGTGAGACTTGGAGTAATAGCGGCTCTGGTCCGCCTCGTCTCACCTTCAAGCCATTTTGATTATCGCCAATGCGCACAAGTTCTGGACTTCCATGACTATATTTTTCGCTCGTCCTCGACGGCGATCACTTCCACCCTTGCCTCGGTAGACAAATACTACATTATCTTCCAGCTTTGCAATTGAACTCACGCGGAGCTGAGCGTCCGGCAAATAGAGTGGCATCTGGTCCTCCGTCATGATTCCCGATACTGACCTCCAAGATTGCAATGATTACATCTCGCACGACTAACTCCACAATGAGCTCGATTGACAACATGACTCAAAGGGCCGAATTCGCCACGACAAATACAATTACAGAACTGCCTGACTCGCACACGTTTGAGAGCCGGGTCACCCGCAGGCGCAGTGAGCCCGCCGCCCCGGTTGGAGATTGGCGCCGTCTACTATAGTGCGTAGTGTATTATCTGGGTACGGTTCCGTCCACGTACGTAACTTGTAGATATCCGGAAGAGCAACACGCTGCTATCATCGGCGCCGAGAGATACCTGACAAGCCTAGGTGGCGGGTCATCACCTCCCCAATTGATGGCAATGGACTACTTTGCTCATTTATCAAGACTTCTGGTTCCTCCATCTAAAAGCACTTGCATTCTTCGTATTGCCCCTGAAAGCCATTGATCACATGAAGTCAGCTTGATCTGGCCCAGACCATGCTAGACGTAGCTATTGCGGCCCAGGGGTTTTAGCTTGCCATTATACGCTGCACGATTGCGCTAGAAGCACTGCTAGCACAGCGCTTGGGTTCCTCACGATCAATACACGTTGTCGTGTAAAGAATCAAACAATATCAGGGCCATTCACACAGGCCATCGCTACTTGCCAAGTGTCATATTCTCCTTTACAAAAGCCATAGGAAGACACCAAGTGGCATTACCATAAGATTCAACAAGAGCACGATTAAAATTGCGAAAGCTCGCAATCGATACCATACCTAGGCACGGCATAATGGTATACACTTACCAAACAGGTTCTACGCATACCGATTGGGCATAGTGCCACTCATGTTTATAATAGGTCGACGAGGCTATACTACTATATACACTTTATTCTTCGCGGAAACAGAAACATTTCCCGTTCGTAAGGTCAAGTAGGGCCTGCCCAATTCGTGCATCAGGGAATACAACAAACAATATCGCACTCTCTATCAAATTGTTGAATTAGTTGAACGATCACAGTATCATCACGGGTGGACTCTCGACTGTGAACAGGGAAGCAAATATGTAGTAGACTGCTGATGTGATTTCTTTTTATTGGAGGTGACTGGGAGGGTATAGATACATAAGGTATCTTAGCCTCAAAAAATTGGCCATCCGGGTATGTTCTCCTCATTTTACATAAAATGTTCCTGATCTCCCAAGTCCACCCTCAACGTTTCTTCTTTTTAAATTTCTCTCATGTCAACAACGCAACGAATGCAGTCTCCTGCCTTCATCGCCTCGAATGCGGGGTTCATGTCGGGCAGCGTTTTCCTGTGAGTGATGAACTCGTCCACCTTGAGTCTGCCCTCAAGGTAGTCAGTCACCAGGCCGGGCAACTGCGAGCGACCCTTGACACCACCGAAAGCGCAACCCTTCCAGACACGTCCAGTGACCAATTGGAATGCTATGAGGCATGTGAGCTTCGTTCTGGACAAGTTCGAGGTTGGAAGATGAGAGGTACTTACGTCGTGTGGAAATCTCCTGGCCAGCAGCGGCGACACCAATGATGATGCTCTGACCCCAACCCTTGTGGCAAGCCTCGAGAGCTGCTCGCATGACACCGACATTACCAGTGCAGTCAAAGGTGTAGTCGCAGCCACCGTCCGTGAACTCGACCAGCTTCTCCTGGATCGTCTGGCCCTTGAGCTCAGTAGGGTTGATGAAGTCGGTGGCACCAAACTTCTTGGACCACTCCTCCTTGCTGGGGTTCACGTCGACAACAATGATCTTGGCAGCCTTCTGGACGACTGCTCCTTGCACCACGGAGAGACCAACGCAGCCGGCACCGAAGACGGCGACAGTCGAGCCCTCCTCGACATTGGCGGTGATCCTGGCGGCACCGTAACCGGTGGTGATACCGCAACCCAGCAGACAGGTTCGGTCCATGGGAGCATCTTGTTGAACGGCGACGACGGAGATATCAGCCACGACAGTGTACTGGGAGAAGGTCGAAGTTCCCATGAAGTGGAGGAGGTCCTTGCCCTTGCACTTGAATCGAGAGGTGCCATCGGGCATCACACCCTTACCCTGGGTGGCTCTGATCTTGCCGCACAGGTTCGTCTTGCCCGACTTGCAGAACTTGCACTCCTTACATTCCGGCGTGCTGTGGAAAAAGGCATCATGTTAGCCGTTTGTACTTTGGCATGTCGGATGCGCCGGAGTTTTGCTTGTATGCGACCGGGAAGCAGTATGTGGTGGACTCACTAGAGGGCGACAACGTGGTCACCAGGCTTCACGTTGGTGACACCCTCACCAACGGACTCGACGAGACCGGCACCCTCGTGTCCGAGGACGATGGGGAAAGCACCCTCGGGGTCCTTGCCGGACAGTGTGTAGGCATCTAAGGTGGGGGATAATTCTCAGTTCCTCGATGTTCGGATATGGTTCGGAATCTCGCAGACTTGGCAGAGGGGAAAGTCGGAACTACGCACCTGTGTGACAAACTCCGGTGTAGTAGATCTGGATGCGAACCTCGTGAGCTCTGGGAGGAGCGACCTCAATCTCCTCGATGCTGAGAGGCTTGCCAGCTTCCCAGGCCACGGCGGCCTTGCAAGTAATGGTCTGCATGACGAAGCATCAAAAGTTAGCTTGGGACAGCCAATCGCCTACCCCTCCAACGCGACTGCGCGGGGTAAGGGAAAATTGCAGGACGTGCAAAACTAACCTTGCCAACAGTGTCAGCCATTGTATGAAATGTGAGATGTGGTATGAAGCAAGTGGTGAGAAGAAGAGATTGGGTGAAATGAACTGTACAACGTTGCTAAGTGTACAGAAGCTTTGGGAAAGTTTGGATTTATAGGTTGGGAGGAGAGAAAGTCGAGATGATGTCGCCGGATCGGAAGCTAGCATTAAAGTTGTAGCTCTCATTCAGGCTAGCTACCTCCATAGCTGCCCGGGAGCACTGCCGTCTGTTTGGGTGCGGAGATATCATTCCCCCACTCAGGGAAAGCTTTCCTACTTTGTCCATTTTCCTGTACGAGGAATGGCGGGGCCGATATGTGAGAACTGGCAAGCTGATGTCACTGTATTTTTCTGCTGCAAAAAGGGGTTTACTCCTCTCGTTGATTGTGACCATGACTACGTGTATATGATGCACCCCTCTGAGTCTGTCCGATATATCCCAACCAAGATGCGCAATTCGTAGTCAAATAAACACAGTTGCACGGGTAGTTGTAGGTAGTCAGCGGCATATACTCTGCTCAAGATAGGCCGGTGGTTGCCGCTGACTAACAGTGTACTAAAGAAAAGGTCGACCGATAGAATGCGAGATATCTGCGAGAAACCGGCCCTGCCGGCCTCAGCTCATAACGTGACCGGGAAGATCTCCGTCTCCGTCCGGATAAGTGCTATTAGTATCCATAATCTGAACTCACCGTCTGACTCACTATCTTGGATCGTTATGTATTGCCAAGGAAGCCGTTTCATTTGGTCGGGCAGTTCTCGGGTAGTAATGCATCGGGTGTCTCTCGCTATCCACCTGTTGTGATACCGGCTATCTGGTAATAACCTAACAACCTAGGTAATATGGCAGATTGCACAACGGCATTTATATTTGCCATGAGGCGCTATAGACATTGATGCTACCCTCCTTCAGAGGCTAAGTGCTGTGGCTGGCGAAAGCCACGGCGCGGCTGATTAGAGAAGAAATGTCTGGTATTCCCTCAGAATGCCGTCAGGAATAGAGAGCCATTCTTATACCTACGAGCACACGCCTGATCCTGACAGACAATGCTTTCCGTCCTCGGCACGAGTCTCAAGTCAACACATTTAGATGTATTTCGAAAACAAAAACTAACACGTGTACCCTTACTGTAATAGTTTATACTTGTAGGATTATCATTATTCGTGCATATGATCTAAAAAGCAAACCACAAGACCGTCTTTCTAGGAATGGAAACAACAAAATGTATGCGGCTTGTGTTCCCATCTGGCCAAAGAGAGAAACAACCACAAAGCAGCATATGGTTGGCTCGTGCACGGCCCCCAATTGAGCTTTGGAGAGACTGGGGCGGTTGCTCAATGGGTCGCTAAAGCCTGCGGCTGCTACCTTAGCCTAGCCTAGCTCAGCAGCTGGAGCTTGTTCTTTCGCGACAAACGCGAATCCGATCAATAAATTTCACATCTCAGCCTTGGGACTTGTTATGGGCGATTGAGCAGCCAACCACGCCCGACACGACGGATTGAACCAACGACTTCTTCTTTGCTCGACGTCGAGCGATCGGTGTGATACCGCAGGACTAGGCATCTTCGGCCGAGCACCGACCTCGCCAAGCATAATTGCCCAGCGAGGAATTTCGACCAAAACAACATTCCAGTCGCGAACATGTTCAAGTTCCCCGAAGCAAGCTCTCCGGCGACGCCGCAGCGCAACCAGCGAGGCGCAGCGGCCAATTCGCTCTTCTCCTTCACTGGCGAACCGCCTTCTTCGACGCCTGGTGGACCGCCTGCTCCTCCCTCGTCTGCTCCCTCGTTCACGCCAGCTGGCGATCCATCGCCTTCATTCCTGCAGAGCTCTATTGGTACTGCAGTGTCCAACAAGCCCAAGCCGCCCAACTTTGGCCGGCCCAACTTGTCGAGTTCCATTAAGCCTCGTAGCAGAGGACCTCTGGCCAGCTCGATTCGCGGCAAAGGTGCCCTACAACCTTCCGGGCTTAGCAAGCACTCGTACTCAGTGTTGGACGACCTTAGCGGCGAATCAGACGAGGAGGAAGACGCACCGCAACCTGGCCGCTCTGGAACCTACGGAATGAACTTTGACGATTCAGAGGAGGAGTCGGAGGAGGAGTATGACGAGGATGACAACCAGGAAGAGGATGCAGAGCACGACGAAGACGACGATGCCGGGTATGATGAAGAGGAAGACTATGAAAATGAGCCAATGGAAGAGGAGGAAGAGGAGGATGAGGATGCCGATGCCGATTACGACATTGAGGAAGAGCTTTTGCAGGAGATTGCAGCCGAGGCTTCGGCAGACCCATTCGCTGTAGACAACATGGATATCGCTTTGCCTGCAGCCACCGAGCGCATGCAAAGAGAAGCAGACGACATCTTCCGTGCATCAGCAATGCGCTCCATCTCGGGTCCGCGTCGCGAGTTCAACTTTGCCTCGGTTGCCAAGGATCTCTACAGCCAAATGGGCTACGCCAGTATCACCGAGCCCGCAGACGTCCTTATACCCACGGAAGAAATTGTCAGCCAGCTATTCGATGAGGGTGTTGGAGCCGAGGATGATGAGGAGCGCTTGGACAGCAGTCTGGCATCAGCCACGGAACAATTGGTCGACACTGTCTGGGAACCGTACACAGTTCTTCTGCCTAAAGGCGACGAGGAGCATGAAGCCAAGGTTGGCCCCGGGCCTAACCAACCCGACTTTGAGAAGGCTTCCTGGATCGCTTCAATGGTGTTCCGGATACATCACACAGCCCCTTTGAGAGATCAATTCGGCGGATCGCAGGTTATTCCTCTACCTCTTGTACTCTTCAAGTGGCAAGACGAATATCACGATCCGAGCAGGGATCAAATCGAGAGCATCCAGAGCCATCGCCCCTGTCCAGCAGCTCACAGTTTGTTCTGGCAAGGTGTCTACATGTCTCTGATTCGCGGCAACGTCCAGGCTGCTGCCACCTTACTCAGGAGGGCAGACTGGGAAAGTGTCAAGAAGGGCACAAGGGCGGAGCGCGCATACACCAGTCAGGTCTTGACAAACATCAATCGGGTTGTCGAGGATGTCTGCTCGATAATGGACATTTGCCCGGGCATGCGGGATGAGAATTGGGACATTCGCAGCAGCGACTGGACACTATTCCGCATCAAGGCCAAGGCTGCCAAGGAGAACCTCATCAACTTTGCTGAGGGCAAGGACCGACCTCACCGCCCGGCGACCCGCTTCATGGACTCTGAGCTAGCCAGCCCCCAGAGCGGTCTCACTGGACTGGCAAGAAAGGCCGAGAGCCGACTGCCATGGGATATCTACGAAGCACTTCAATCACTCTACTCGATTCTCGTTGGTGAGGCCGAGGCCATAACGGCAGCAGCTCAAGAC
This sequence comes from Pestalotiopsis sp. NC0098, assembly GCA_022432395.1. Lineage (NCBI taxonomy): Eukaryota > Fungi > Ascomycota > Sordariomycetes > Amphisphaeriales > Sporocadaceae > Pestalotiopsis > Pestalotiopsis sp. NC0098. The sequence continues at coordinate 4,152,650 of JAJKLJ010000003.1, read as the reverse complement.
TGGTGCGAAGCAACCGTCGGTCTCTTCGGATGGTGGGATGATGGTCACAGCAACCGCAAGCTGGGTCTGTCTCAATCACAAGCATTGATTGCCCAGCCAGCTGGGGATGATGATTGGCTTGACCGCCTTGCCCTATCCTTCCGCGCAGCCATGGACTCGGATTTCCACTTCAACACCATTGATCCTGTCGAGGTCTGTATTGCTTGTGTGTTTGAGAGCAACGTCGAGGCCATCATTGGCTTCCTACGGGCATGGTCTCTGCCTGTCGCATCTGCCGTTGCCGAGGTTGCATCACTTGGCCGATGGCTACCCGCACCTGAAGCCGATCTCATCGACATTGGTAGCTTCAGCCAAGAAGATCTCGAGGTGTTTGGTTTCGCCCAAAGCGGAGGTGCAAAAGAAAAGGACGGCATCAAAGACACAACATTAATACGATACGCACGCGCTCTGAACGACATCAAGCAGCTCAAGGGAAGCATCACCAAGAAAAATGGACTTGCCACGACGGTCACCAGGGAAGGCTGGGAACTTGCCGTGCAGGTTGTCGGACGAATGGACGATGCTGGTCGCTCCGAGGAGCTGGTCAATGAGCTTTTGCAGAGCAGTCTTGACAAGCTTGAACCAGACAGCCAAGAAACTGTCAACAAGATGTGGTCATTGCTGAATCAGCTCGGCATGATCAACTTTGCCGAGGACACCGCAGAGGTATGTACTGTCGCACATGATGTACTGTCGCACATGTGATATCTTTGAACTTCTATTGCGCGGCTCTGACTAACAGCACATATAGCGATATGGTGATATTCTGAAAGAAGATACCTATCGATTTGGAGATATGCTTTGGTACTACGCCCTGGCTCACCGGCCCGGCAAGATTCGAGATGTACTTAATGGCCTCATGTCGATTTCTTTGGCCGAATCCACGACGTACCCGCCCGAAAGCGAACTGGATGAGCGTCTACGATCAATACTGAAGGAGCGCACCACCGTCCTTGAGCAGTTTGCACTCCAGGACTTGGAAGCTGCAGAGCTGTTGGGCAAGATGCTGAGTGGATACGCTACCCTTCGCAAATTCTACGAGCTGAGGGATGGTAATGGCAACTCGCAGTCACTGGCTAGACGCCAGCAAGCCGCAACTGCACTGTCTTTTGTCATTGCTAGTGCCGACGACAACATTCGAGGCGGCATGTACGACGACACGCGCGACGCCGTGGTCAGTGAAGACTTTATCCTTGCCTTGCTAGGTGAGGCTTCGATCTTTGTGAACCAGAAGCCAACGGTCCTCAACCAAGACCAGCTCGACACCCTTTTGAAGGCCGTCGAGGACATCCAGACGGTTGGTACGAGGGTCTACGAGGCTGCAGATGCATTCTTCCAGATGGTCATGTCGTCTGGACACGGCAAGGGATCGACGCCGGCTGACCTGATGAAGAAGTCGACGACTTCTATCGGCGGTAGCTTCGTCATGACGGGCAGCTCCATGGTGGCCTCGCAACTGCACAAGTCCATCAGGGAGAGCGGCGTGCTCAAGGGCCCCATCAAGCGCTCTTGGGATTGGCGGACTAGTGTGGCGGCGGGAAGCACTTCAGCGGATGTTCTCAAGAAGATTAGGCTTGGACTCACCAAGGACATTGCCAACATCTGGCTGGAGCAAGCTGATAGCATCATGATGTAAGAAATGAGGCTCTCTCACTGTTCTTGGGTGAGTGAAGAGAAGAGGTAGCATGCAATGGCGTTCAGGAACGGATAAAAATGTACGGAATAATACCACTAGATAGGCAAGTCATGCATACCCAGCAAAATCAGGTTTCATTTATTAGCTGCGAAGCCACCTTATGTATTTCGTCTTGAGCCAGTGTTGGTGTGAAAGGCACCGTTGCATTGGTAGTTCCTGACAATCGCAAGTACACGCCCTGCTGCCACCTGTAATTGCTTCAAGTCCTGACTTTCAACCAATGAACGCGGAGGTCAAGTTGGCAGCTTCACGGACTTGCTACCTAGATCTTTTAGACAGAGTTCACATCCTCGCGTTGTTTGGTTTTCTCCCAGCAACGTCTCGCTGCTACACGGATTCAAAACGGCCAGACACTGGCTTAAGTCAATGACAAATGACCTAGATGGCTGATGCAAAATTGACAAATATCATAGGGTCAAGGTCAACAACAGGTGACAACTTTGGGCTCATGCAAACGAAGACAGACAAACAAAACGACGTTGTGCCTTGGCAATGCGTAAGGCTAGCATGTCAAATTCGAATTGTAAATACGGCATCTCATCCAGCCTTTGTGTTGTTTCTTGTGTTCTCTTTTTTGCCTCCCTCCATTGAATCTGCGTCAGATATAACACAGTAGTCGTAGCTTGGAGCTATTTAGTCGGTACCGAATTCTTGATTATATTCTGTTCTGCATTGGACGAGTATAGGTGCCTAGCATATCTGCACCTGCCATATGCGTAGATGGTCAGGGAAGGCAGGAGCGTTTGTAATTCTGCATGTGTAGTTGCCCCAGCGGTTTCAAGTGTACCTGCTACCTGTAATTATTTGAAGTCCTACCTTCCAACAAAAACACGAAGGTCAAGCCAGCAGCTTGACAGACTTACTAACAGACTCAACAGGTCAACAGTTCGATTCTCGGGGAGACTCGAATTCTATCATCAAGAGACCGCTGGCGACGGCGACCCAACTCCACTAACCAGTCAATACCACATGGCTGGCATAACAATAGCACACATGCTAATCACTCGGAGCAGCCAATCCCTGGCGTCCGAATTATGACACCGCAGGCGGAAGCCTAGCAATCCAATATAAGCGAAAGCTTAGCAAACAATCAAGGCGAAAGCCTAGCAAATAACTTGGGCTCATGCCTATCAAACAACTCGGGCTCATGCCTATCAAACAACCCAGGCCCATGCCTAAAAAACCAAACCAGGCGGAAGCCTAGCAAGCAAATTTGAACTGTAAGTATCAACCTCCCCCCTTGACCTTCGTGTTATTTCTTTTTCTTTTGTTTTTGCCAAATCTAGTTATAGCTCGGAGGTATGGCATCGGCACTGGCACCCCAAGCTGTATTTTCTTTTGGGCCGAGCGTAAGTTCCAATGTCCCCCCGTTTAGGAAAAACTTGTGTGTCAGCCAGTTTCTGGTGTACGTCTTTCCGTCGAGAGTCGCGTTTTGTATATAAATATTAGTGTACCCAGCGTCGAAATTGATGTTGCGAATTGTGGCTACCGCGCGCGTCTGTTGATTTGTGATAGACACTTCGCGAAAAAATGGCGGAGTAATGAAATAGACATCTTGTCCTGGGTTCGGGAAGATGCCCAGCATCGACAGTGCGGCAAACGAACCCATCGCCCCAGAGTCGTCGTTTCCCGGTATGCCAGCAGTAGACGTGTTGAACTGCGACGGGATATAGCTGTGGATGCGAGCAGCTGACTTTCCAGGACGCCCGGCGTAGTGATATTGGTAGACAGGCAGGAATGCCTGCTCGTCGCCGATATACAGCAGCCCGCTCTCGTGGAGGTAATCCAATCTCCACACAAACTCGTCAGGGCCGCCGAGTGTGGCGATTAGTCTCGCGTGGTCGTGTGGCGCGAAGAATGTATAGAGCCACGAGCTGCCTTCGTATGTCTCGTGTCCGTTGGGATTCAAATAGCATGACTCAAAGTCCAGAAGCGGAGAGCAGAAGATGGGGTCTTGGTAACCAAACGTCTGGTTGAGATACTTGGGTTGCAGAAAACCGGTAAATCCCGTGTCGGTGCCGTTGATACTGGACGTTTGGCTTGGGTTGTACAGATTAATCCAATTGCCCGACCGATCGAGATATTTCTCATAGTCGTCCTGTTTGCCTAGGGATTGCGCCATCTCGGCAATACAAAAGTCGTTGTAGGCATACTCGACCGTCCGACTGATGCTCCTCGTGAACAGACCGTTTCCGTCTGGATCAAAGTCGTCCGCTGGGATATATCCAAGCGCTTTCCAACTCCTCAGACCGCCGCGCCCTTCCAAGTCCCAGACCGGCGGCTCGACTTCCGCGTCCTTGACCAGCGCCTCGTACCCAGTGTCCCAGTCGACGCCCTCGCTGATGTTCTTGAGAAACGCGTCCACCAGCACCACATCGGCGTTGGACCCGCCTTGCGTGAAGCCCTTGCACAGCGACATGCGGCAGTCGGGCAGGTACCCCTCGTGCCGGTAGATGTCGATCAGCGACCGGACCATGCGCGCCTGCGACGCCGGGTCCACGAGAGTTATAAAAGGGTGGATGCTCCGGAACGAGTCCCAGATGCAGTAGTACGAGTCGTAGTACGGCTCGTCGCTCTGCCACAGCGGGTTCTCGCCCGTGTAGTCCTGCGGGCTCAGCATGGCGCGGTAGACGCCGCTCCAGAAGATAGTCTGCAGGGCATCGTCTACACCCGCGCCGTCGACGCTGATCGTGGAAAGCTTATCCCGCCACGCCTGTTCGGCCGCCGCCAGCGCGGCGTCAAAGTCCAGGTCCGGCGCCTCGGCCTCGGCATTGGAGCAAGCCTGCTGGATATTGATAAAAGAAACACCCACGCGCGCGGTAATTTCCACGGGTCCGCTCCCCTCGGCCGGCTCGAACCAGAGCCACGTCCCGGCGGGCAGCGGCGGGTCGTTGTTGTCCTTGCCGACGGAGATGTTCTTGGGATCGCTGCCGGCGCGGTTGTTGACAAAGACGCCTGTGTCCCGTATGGCGGCCGGGCCCCGGAAGTCGGCGCAGTAGTAGGCGTCGTACTGGCCCAGGCCGAAGCTCGGCTCGAAGCGGCCCGTCCCCGTCATCCGCCCGGAGCCGGCGTCGACGGCGGCCGAGCCGCTCTGCCGGGTGTCGGGGAGGTCCGTCAGGTCGATGATGAATACCGGGCTGAGCGGTGCGTCGTCGCCGATGCTCGCGTTGCCCGTGGCGTTGCCGAAAAAGGTGAATTTATATAAAGCCGTGTGGCTCGTGGCTGTGATCTCGCCCCGGACGCCGGACTCGAGGTCGATGGAGAAGTAGCCCGGCCGCGCTGCGACGCTGCCGTCGACGGGCAGGACGGACCGGTTCGCCTTGGGGAAGACGCAGCCATTGATGTCATCGCCTCGGCATCCGGGGTACGGGAATATGGGAAAGTTGGCACTGTATTCAACGACAAGAAGTTTCAGCCCACTTAAAAGTCTCTCGTGGAGTTGCAGCGTATATCATGAAAATGAGACTGACAGCGATTGGGCACCTCCTGTCCCGGAGTCGTGCATATGAGAAAACCCGGATATCGGGCTGCCGTTGGATGCGAAGCCGCCCTGGTTATCCTCTGTGCTGTCGGCTACGGCCTTTGCCATTCCTGAGCCAGAGTGAATTAGTCCCTGGCGTGAATCAATCGAGAGTGACTTCTGCGACCATACCAAAGGGTAGAGTAGCGCCGGCGAATACGTGCCCTGGAGCATCGTGTTAGTGATGGGCTTTCCTCAGATAATCGATAGACTAGAACTCGCCTCCATTGCGAGTTCCGATCAATGGATCCACGAAATCATATCCTGTTCTCTGTGCGTCTACGAGTCCAGGCAAGAGCACCAGGCTCAGACTTATTAAAGAAATCATGTGTTAAAGATGGCGCCGAACTGTCAAGGCCACCATAACTCAACCAGAAAAAAACGTCTGTCGTGAGCATGGGCAAGTCTTGGAGTGAGTTATAAATATGCCTCGATCAGTTGGGACAAGGACTTAAAATTTGAGACTATATCCAAAGTGCAACGTTGCAGGTGAGACAGTGGAATGAAGTTAGTAGTAGACTGAGCCATTATATAGTGGCAGTGAAGCCGCATCGTCGTTCTTCTTCTCCGCTTCGTGGAAAATGTCTCCCTGCCGACTCAAGCCTGCTGCATATGAAAGTCAGAACCTAAAGCTTATTACCTGCCTGCACTAACTGGATATGTAGTGTCATGCCCTTTTGCCTTTTGTAGTGCGAGGTGACGTTTTGCGGGGAAGGGAGCTGCATATGCGTGCCTACATTAGTTCGAAAAGGGGAAGAATTTACGAGTATTGACTTTCACAGGGGTGAGTATACCTGGTCGCTCTCGTGATCATAGATGATGAGTTTCGTGGAGGGTGCGACCAGAAGTTGTATATTCACACAACGGAAGAATTGTAATGGCTGCGCAACCACAACCTATAACTATAACACGGAACAGTTAGTATTAGAAATGATGAGGCATCACCTCAGTATGCGGCGGGAATTTGAATACAAAACTGGTTGAAGTTCCTGAACATTTTGGAGAAAAAGTCATACATGAATGGCCTTTGCCATACACCTGCGCAGCCGCTGTTCCTCTAATAGCTCATGCTCGACAAAGCGTCGCTCTTGTATTTTATCCATATCATTTCAAATGTTCTTCTACTTTAGTCAATCCTTCAACGCCATGCCGCCCGAATGTGAGATTCCGCTTTCTTCGTCATTGTAATCTGTCTGCCATTGTCCTACAAGCTTACTCGGTTTTGGGCGCAGTAGACTCCGGCACAGTGCTGGCTTCCGTAGTCAGAGGTCCCTCCTTGTCGAGAACCTTCTCACGGATTGGCAGGTTCTTGATGGTGTTGCCATCAATCTTGGGTTCCGACGATCCGGCGGCCTCGGCAGCCTTCTTCTCTGCCTTGCGGGCCTTCTTGCGCTCCTTGTCCTCCTGCTTCTTCTTCTTTGCTGCGTCCTCTGCAGCTCGGGATGCCTGAGTACCGCCATACTTCTCCTTCCACTCGGCAATCTTCTTGTCGTCAATCCGCGTGAACAGGTAGGCAGCCTTGCCAATCTTGTGGCCCGGCTTCAAGGCCTCGGCCTCAAAGGTGTCGGGGATAAAGGCAAGCTTGGTGTTGAGCTGCTTTACGATGGCCTCGGAAGTGGCTGGCATGTAGGGAGATGCGATGGAAGCCAGGAGATTGCACAGGTTGAGGGCCAGACCGATGACCGTCTTGGTCCGCTCGGGGTGCTCGGCGAGGGCCGCATTGTCCAGACGGTATTGCAGCAGGTTGTTGCCCTTGGAGCTGATCTCCATCAACTTCTTGCTGCCGGCACGCAGGTGGACTCCCTCCATGAGATCGTTGTACTCCTTCAGAGAAGTGTTGACCTCTTCGATCCAGGCAGGGAAGTCAAAGGTATCATCCTTGTACGAAGCCGAGAACTCGGGGATGACACCGTCGAGCTTGGCGTTGACAAACTTGATCACGCGGTTGCAGAAATTGCCAAAGTTGGCGAGAAGCTCGTTGTTGTTCGCCGCCACAAAGTCAGCCCACAGGAACTGGGTGTCGCCAGTCTCCGGTCGGCTGGCAAGAAGGTAGTATCGCCAGACAGAAGGAGGAATGCCAATCTCCTGGGCAGTGTCTCCAAAGACACCGACGCCTCTCGACTTGGAGAACTTTCCGGTCTCGTAGTTGAGGTACTCGGTGGTGGAGAGTGTGTTGAGCTGCGTCCACTTGTCGCCAGTTCCCAGTTGAGAGGCCGGGAAGATGACTGTGTGGAAGGGCGTGTTGTCCTTGCCCATGAACTGGTACAGCTTGACGTCCTCGGGGTTGCGCCACCATTGCTCCCACTCGGACGTGTAGTTGGCAGTGATGGAAGGGTAGCCAATGCAGGCGTCGAACCAGACGTAAATGACCTTCTTCTCGAAACCCTTGAGTGGCACGGGCACACCCCATTTCAGATCTCTGGTGATACTCCGGCCCTCCAAGCCTCTAGTCAACCAAGACTTTGTGATGCTGATACCGTTGGATGACCACAAGCCCTCCTTGCTCGACTTCTCAAACCACTCCTCGACCTTGGGCGACAGCTTGTCGAGCTTCAGGAAGATGTGGGTGGTGTCCTTGGGCACGGGCGCGGTGCCATCAACCTTGCACTTGGGGTTGATCAACTCGAGGGGGTCCAGCAGGTTTCCGCACTTGTCGCACTGGTCACCTCTGGCGTCGTCGTACTGGCACTTGGGGCAGGTTCCCTCGACGAATCGGTCGGCCAAGAAGGCGTTGTGGTCGGCGTGCTCGCAGAAGGGCTGGGTGGTGGTGCGCTCCTCGAGGTAGCCGTTCTTGTAAAGCTTCAGGAAGATGTCCTGGACGATCTCGGTCTGCTTCTCGGTGGTGGTGCGGCCAAAGTAGTCAAAGCCAATCTCAAACCAGTCGTAGATGGCCTTGTGCTTGACGTGGAACTCGTCGCAAAGCTCCTGGGGAGTCTGCTTGGTCTCGAGGGCCTTGGTCTCCGTGGCGGTACCGTATTCGTCTGTACCACAGATGTAGAGGGTCGGTCGGTTCCTCTGCTTGCTGTATCGCGAGAAGACGTCGGCACTGAGCAGACTGCCAATGATGTTGCCCAAGTGAGGAACATTGTTGACATAGGGAAGAGCCGATGTGATGAGGATGTTATTCTTGCCCTTTTCGGGTAGGATGACATTGGGGCTCGCCATTGCGGAAGTGATTCGACCGCGCAGTATTCTTCAAAGCTTGGAAGAATTTAGTTGACGACGTACAAGTATTGAGGAAGACGGCGACGGCTAAGAGACACTGCAAATGACGTGAAGAAAAAGATAAAGAGAGAGGGCGTCGATTTTCTGAGTCACAATCAGCGTAAAGGATCAGGCCAGTACAAGACAAAGTTCGGACCCTGGGATAATACAGTATGGCGGGGGAACGCCTGAGTCGGAACTGTGCGCAATGAATGGCGGGGTGATTTTCGCAGGCCCCAAAAGCGCCCAACGTTGATTGCCCCTCCATTCCGCTCTCTTTTTTGGCAGACCCGTCAAATTGGTTACGTCGGGCGCCGGCCTCCGATTTTCTGCATCTATAACAGAACAAGGACGATACGGTCGAAAGTACTATATCTATTTTTGTCAAGTCGAAACTGGCAGGACTCTGTTGATCGGTTTCTCGGTTGACTCAGCAAAATTTTTTCATTCCAGATTAATACACGAGTTGATACAGGCCGCAACATCCGGCATCAGCGCAACATGTCGGTGGATCCTTTTGACGACGTCCTCAATCTTGAGGAGCAATACTACGACGAGGGCTATAGCCAGGGATATGACGATGGTTTCCGCGGCGGCAAGATCGAAGGTCGCTCGGTTGGCATGAAGACTGGCTATGAAAAGTTCCTGGAAGCCGGACGCCTGCAAGGCAAAGCGATCATCTGGGCCAATCGCATCCCAAGTCTACGAAGTGCTCCCGAGAAGAAAGACTCGACGCAGCCTCAAGCTGAGAATGGTGCTTCGGCAGTCTCCTCGGAGCACTTGAGTGCATCGGCGTCGAGACTGCCACCTTTGAGCAGCAATGCCAGACTGACCAAGAACGTCAGCTCATTGCATGCGCTGGTGGAGCCTGGTACTCTGTCGACTGAGAACAACGATGAGGCAGTCAACGACTTTGATGACCGGGTGAAGCGCGCACAAGGCAAGCTGAAAATTGTCGAGCGGATGCTGGGAGACGATGTTGAGAAGGGCAGCTCAAAGGAGAGTACCAGCCGAAACGAGATATGAAGGCAACTGTGATCTCGACAGCGAAAAGACACCCCTGCGCCCGCGGAGCCGCTTCGCTTCCAGTGCTAAGGACGACGAGCAACGTGAATTCAGACTCAGCTGCGCTCCAACTATATTTGCGATCCTATCCGGGGCCCTACTCGAGAATTCGCTTCCAGCCCGGCACGTCACATATTGAGCAAGGCAGCCAAGCGCGCCACGCAATGTATGACACGATGAGGGAGCCGAATTACGCCACGTCGCATTTTCAAATGCCCATCTCGTCGTCGACCAGATGAAGACTCGACTAATTCTGGTCAATCAGCCAACGGAGCATAGTTGAGAAACGATACAGCACATGTGCACCCGATTCAGGCAGGCTCTGCGAAAGTTAGAATAGAAATTTATCACTTAGGAAATGTCATGTCAGTTTGACTCTGAGCCTTGCTGGGTCGCAGAAATCTATACCGCCCTTATCTTATGTACAAGCCATTGATTCTTCTGTGTCTCGCTCGTCTAGCCAACCCCTGGCGTTGTTTATCTATTTGAACACACGGCACGGGTACCTGTCACTCCTGTTAGCATGCGATGTCTTCGTTCGTATCGTTCCGCAAGAGACAGCAGAAACTTACACCTCGTCGGGGTATGTTTGCTCCTCCACCAACTCGTACTGCTTCGCCTCCCACAGTCCGCTGCCGTCCTGCTTCAGCGCCTGGCCGCTGGGCAGCGGCGGCAGTCCGTTGACCAACAGGTCCTTTGCCGACGCCGGGCCCTTGGCCTCGAAGAACTTGGCGAGGCCACCCTCGGCGCCCTCGCTCTTGGCGGCCACCAGGGCCTTCTCGCCGGCCTCGCCGATGAGCTCCTGCTTAGGGCTGGCGGCGCTGCCGACGCCGAGCAGGGCGACGGCGTCGGCCTGGTTGACGAACGACAGCTTGGGGTAGTTGCGCCGCGAGTCGCGCTTCCAGTACGGGTTGTCGGCGATGTCGCCGGCCGGGACCGTCACGGGGTCGTCGTAGCTGAGCGGGTCGTTGCTGCCCGGGTTCGGGTTGCGGTAGTACGGGTTCAGAGGCACGCCCGAGCTGCGGTTCGGGTCGACGGCCAGGACGCGGCGGACGCGCTCCCAGATGCCTGTGGACTGGAGGGTTTGTTTCTGCCAAGGCACGTCTTCGTCAGCGGAGGTCCTTTCCAAGTTTCGAGATCGCGAGAGAGATATGGGGCATCGTCATGATGCGCTTTGCCTTCCTTGTCGAGTCGAGCTGGTAGGGCGGGTGTAGGGAGCTCAAATTACCTGGTTGACGCTCATCAGGCCTCCGGCGGCCTTTGCTACTGCTTTGGACGCCATCGTGGCAGATTTGACAGCACAATTGGTTGAATGGCAATCGCAATGCTATGAATGTCGAGGTTGAAGCTTGATTGAGGTTCGGGATCGCTGAGGTCACGCTAGCCGGGGTTTAGCCGACCCATAATACTGGGGCCTTGTCCGCTGCTCACCAATGACAGTACGAGCATTCCGAATCATATACTTGACGACTCTTGCAGTTTGCTATTATTCGAAATCATGTTGAACATATTATGCTCTTGGTCGTTCAATATTCTAATACAAAGTCTTAAATACTCTGAGAATAATCCTCACCTTGTAGTTTCTCATATGGATCCATTGTCCTTCCGTTGTGTTATGAGAACGAAGTCCCTTGGATGTGGCGTGCTTTATGCAACATGAGATCCGATCAACCATGATTGTATTGCATTATTCTTCTTTCAGATGATGCGAAATCATTTGCCGTTTCCCCGATTTCTATCGCTTCCAATATTCGACAGATCATAAAATGTATTGCTTTCAAAAAAAAAAAAAATCATTTGCGGCAAATCAGCTAGGCGACTCTTGACGTTTTTCGGTCAGTTGCGTCTTGTCTTTTGGCATCTCAATCATACTGCGATCAATGGTGTAATCAAATGGAATGACAGGCCGTATGAAAATTTCAAGATAGAAGAGCTCTTTGCCCTTGACCTCTTGGCCCGATTATACACATTTTTCCTCTTTCTTGCATCGTAACATCTTGAATAGTGTCACATTATGGATATCATATCGTACCCGAAGTGGAGATCAGAGAGCTCCTCTCTGTATTATACATGTTTTACTTTGTTTTTCGCCATACCATCCACAGCCTTATGATACACCAACCCCTCATGCCTTTCCTACCGACAGCAGGAACTGGCCGCCCTGCTTTCCACCGGGCAGGTAGGCCACGTTCGGGTTTCCTGCCAGAGTCTGTGCGATCTCTCTGCTGGCCTCGATCTTTCGGATCTGGATCAGGCCGTCGCCGTTCTTGGCAATAGCTCTGCTGATGGTCTCGGCACTCTCGGCCTCACCCTCTGCGCGGATGACGTTGGCCTGTCTCTCCTGCTCCGCCTTCTCAACGATGAAGCGTGCGCGCTCGGCGTCCTGCTGTGCGATCTGCTTCTGCTCGACGGCCTTGGTGAACTCCTTGCCGAAAGTCATGTGCGTGATGGAGACATCCTCGAGGGCAATGTTGAACTCGGACGCCCTCTTCATCAGGTCTGTCCGGATTCTGTTGGAGACGGCCTCACGCTGTGTGATGAGCTCGGCGGCATCGAACTGTGCAACGATGGACTTTAGGACTTCGTTACCGATGGAGGGCAGGACTCTCTCATCGTAATCTGTGCCGAGGTTCTGCAAGTAGAGTTAGATCTGGAATAGAGTATGGGTTTACTGGTAATAGCATACCTGGTAGATCTTGGGCAGGCTCTGCACGTCGGGTCTGTGGAGGACTCTGAGCGTCAAGCTGACCATCTGCAAATCCTTGCTGCCAGTGGTTGTGGCAATGTTGCGCGGCTTCGTCCGGACATCAAAGGTGATGGCTCGTTGTAACCACGGGACCAAGAAGTGTGTACCCTCGCTGACGACCTGCTCCTTCACACCGGATAATCTGTCGAAGATGACGGCTCTGGATCCACCGCGAACATCGTAGATGGAGGACTGGAATAGCGCATATCCGGCAAAGGCCGGGAAGGCGTACTTGGAGACGGTGTTGAGAAGTCGGGCCTCCATTTTGACGGGCGCAATCAGTCCTTCTGACAATCTTGCAGCTCGGCGCGAGGCTTGGGGTGGCGAGAGGAGTTGCAGGTGCTGGCGTGGGCGGGAAAACTGAAGCTCTCTTCGGTATTCAGACTTTCTTCTGCTTCTAGCTCTCTACCTTGCACTTATTGCTGGATGACCGTATGTTCACTGACCCGTACATTTTCCTGCCTAATGGTCCAAGCTTCTTCTTTTCCGAAAGCTCGGCGCGACATTTTGGCGGGTCATTCAGTTGTGCTTAGGCGACTAGGACCAGTCGGGTTAAGCGTGAAAGTCCATCGGCAACATCCAGTCAGGTCGCTCCAATTTCGACGTCGCAAAGCAGAGGCGAGTCCAAGCCCGTCTTTCCTGCCTTTGCACGATACCATCTCGATATTTGCAACCCCTTCAATTGACAGCCCCCAACACGTCAATTGTTCATCATGCAGCCCACTCAGATCCTCAGAGGAGGCGGCGAGACCCCTCTCGGCAGACACGGCCAGTGAGTTCCCCTGCCGTCCAACGTGACGTCGGCCAGTCGGCTGCGGCTTTTGCTTGCATTGCCTCGTCTGGCTGGTTCTGGCGCTTGGAGTCATGTATTCACGACCTCTTTGCTGACATGAACATAGCTACCTTGGCGGCTGGGGTAACTTTGGTGAGTAGACTCTCAGATCGAATCTATCCGAGCGTGCCCGGCGAGGACGAACAACGAGCATACGACCCGGCAAGGCAAACCTACGGTACACCAAACAGCAGACATCGATTCGAGTAGGGGCGTCTAAACCGTGGCGGTCTGCGTTGGAAAGAGCATTGGATTGGAACATTCTCGGGACGGAATTGCACGCAGCACGCGAAGACGAAACATGATCGAAATACATGCGGCCAAAGACTAATACGAATTCGTTTATCAGGCGGCCTCAAGCAGAAGGGTATCATCACCTACGGCCTCAGCGCCAACCGACAGAACCCCGTTGCCGGTGCTGCCCACGACGCCATCTTCAACACCTGGAGACGGATCAGCAAGCAGATTCTCTACGTCGCCCCTCCCTTCATTGGTTTCTACTACGCCATGGAGTGGGCTACCCACCGGTATGAGCTCTGAAGTTGCCCAACAACATTCGGTCTTCGACGATTACTAATTTCAAGCAGCAACCACTACCTAAACTCCAAGCAAGGCCGCGCCGAGTTCGGCGAGGAGGAGTAAACTGTTCAACTAGCAAGCCAAGAATTTTAGGACGGTAGACGAAGACCTGTGTACATCATCAATAGACTGGGATTTCATCATTATCGGCGCCTCATGCCGGGCATCCAGCCGCTATTCAGTGATCTACAATGTAGGCCCAGGTCTGGCCCTGGAGAGAGATTTCAGGCAAGACTACAAGGGACAAAGGAAAATGCTTTGTATCTTTGAGTTACGACAAGGTCATTGTCTGTCCCTATGAGTGGGCCTACGATACGTCCACTTGTCGGCCGAGGCCTCACAAAGAATTGTGTGTAAGTTCCTCTTTTTTCTGTGTCAATGCTAACGTATCATTGGTTGAGTCGAGAACTACATGATATATGTTCAGAATAGGTAGTTGGCAAGAGTCAAGCTATATAAAGTAGAGACTCGGCCAGCCCTCGGGACTTCCAATAACCATTCAGCAACAACAGCACTTGTTTGGTGCTATCCAACACTCAACATACTCAACATAAAAGGTAACAAATCAGTCAAACAAGGAAAATCATTGAAGATGGCCAGTCCTCAGCCAGGCATCCCGCCTACGCTTCTTGAGGTGTGCATGCGTTTGCCGCATTTCTTCCAAAGACTGATGTACGTTGAGTTGGGCCGCGTGGGGAGGACCTCACTCGCGTTGACATGCCACAGCTTTTACGATACCCTCGTCGACATGCACAGGGCACTGCCGAAAGAAATAACCGGAGGTGGACCTGTTCTCATATCGGGCTCCAATCTCGATCCCCATAGGAAGCCGCGCAAGTTCAGAGCGTTCCGCGACTTTCTGGAGGCTCTGGAGCGAGACTTGATGAGAAATGTGATAGACGACAATCGGAGCCCAAGAATGGTATTTTGTACCTATTGTTGGAAACTCCACGACCCCGAAATTCCGATCAATCAGATAAAGTCTGGACTTGAGCCGTCCCAAAGGCTCGTGTGCGCAGGGTCGAAAGTGCCATTGCCGAGTCTCGGTAATCTTGGTATCGAGGGCGCCTCTTTCCCTCCCGCTTTCCATCCGCTGAAGATGTACTACAACTACAGGTACAAGCAGATGACAAATAGCTGGGACCCTACGGAGAGCGAGCGCGAGGAGTACGACGTGGAGTTGAGGCCTGGCGACCAATGGTTCAACTATCACGAAGGATCGGAAATGCCAAGTATAGGCAAAAAAGGGTTTCAGCCTCCGGTCGGTGTCTTCACCAAGAGTGTCTTCAGCAGTATCAGGTACATGGCCAAGACTTCCCCAGATGGCGTGTTCATTGGCATGACCAAGACGCTCGAGGGCGAGATCCCGGGCCCGCAACATGCTGGTGTACACAGGGAGAGGCCTTGCCAACACGTGAACATCTGGTTTCGGAAGACTGAGTCGCTCTTGGAAATCTTTCACGACCTGCGATGCTTCGAGGATGCGCCCAAAGACGTGGCAAGCAAGGGCTATTGGAACAGCAAGCTAGGGAAAATCAAGTTCTATTCGACTTCGAAAGAAGACATCTGGGACAGGCTCTTCACTTGCCGGCAATGCAACCGCGAGTGGATGTTGGAATCCGGACCCGCGACGGCAGAGTCGGAGGCGTACCTGAGGGTGAAAATATGGGCTTGCACCGGCTGGAAGAACGAAGTCGTCGATTGCAAAGACCTGGTCTTCGAACCCGGTAGAAGCTCCGCCGAAAAGATTCGTGTAATTCCCAGTCATTGCGCTCGGACAGCACGTGGGTGTGCTCGTATGGCTCCCCGTCGTTGCTCTACTCCCCGTTATTCTATGCTACCGCTTGGTGCGTGCATGGCCCCATTCGAAGACTTCCCTCCTACCACCAGGCGTGATTGAAGCTTGTCTCTGTCTTGTCACAGTCATCATGCCGAGGAATCGGCTTATACGGGGAATCGAACGGGTTAGGAACTAACGAACTACCTAGGTAGCTCAAGTACGGGAGCTCTGACGATTGGATTAGTAGAGCAGTGCCATAGAACAATCACAATGCATGGAGAACCCAGCTGATACCATTACTTGACCCATGATTCGTATACAGCCGGTCAGGCTTGTGACCACCGATGACCCATTTAAATCCATTACCAGCCCTTGAAGTCATGTATCCATCCCCCAATGTCTATTGCAAGGCAACCGCCACATCCTCCTTGGTAAGCTGAAAGTAGTGGGCCGGAACATCGCCAATCAGCCTCTCCGCCTCGTCCTTCTTCCTCTCTTGAATGTTGCTGACTACTTCGTCGGCAGTGCCCTGTGCGATTATGCGGTATACATATACCGTCTTCTTCTGGCCCATTCGCTTGACGCGCCCAATGGCCTGTTCCTCGAGGGCAATGTTCCAGTACGGATCCATGAGGATGGCGTGATTTGCGAACTGGCAGTTGAGGGACTCTCCTCCACACTTCAGTGCAGTGACCTGCGAAGATATGTCAGTACTCTGGGTCCCCGAGTCTGGAGTCGATGATCAACTCACCATGACCTTGATCTTGGGATTCTCTGCCATCTCCTTGAGGGCATCGTCCGTCTGCTTCCTGGTCATCTGGCCATTGATGTAGATGAATGTGATGCCGAGGTGCTGCAGGACGCGGCCGACCAATGCGGCTTCTTGTGTGAACTGCGTGAACGCAATAATCTTGTCGCCTGGATTTTGTTTGCTGATCGTCTCACACAGATCAGCACAGGGTCCAATCTTACCCCGTCGTAGGAGAACCTGATCCTTCACCAGGTCGGCCTCCTGGAGCCAACGTGTCTCGTGCTCGTCCAGCTTGGGATGGAATCCCCGGTGGTCGTATCCTGGTCGTGTTTCAGGGGGCTTTTCGCCTTCCTGCTTGGCCTTCTTTGATCTGACGGCTTTTGACTTTGACTTCATCGTCTCCTCGACAGCAGATGCCCAGTATTCTTCCTGGTCTTCATCCTCTTTATCATCATCAGAGGTCGGCTTGTCGAGGTTGCCACCAGATTGATCGAGATCGTTGGAATTGCTGTCATTCTCCTGATTTTGTACCACGGCACAGTGTTTCTTGCAAGTTGGGCAGCGTGCATGTGGTACATCTTCGCCATCCCAGACCAGATAGGGCACGATGCAAATCTTGCAGAAGACGTGACCACACTGTAAACCATT
Source organism: Pestalotiopsis sp. NC0098 (assembly GCA_022432395.1). NCBI lineage: Eukaryota > Fungi > Ascomycota > Sordariomycetes > Amphisphaeriales > Sporocadaceae > Pestalotiopsis > Pestalotiopsis sp. NC0098. Next base: position 4,135,790 of record JAJKLJ010000003.1, on the reverse strand, counting down.
AGCGACTGATTTGCTGGCATCCATCACAACTCACTTACCTCTAGAGATTGTATATCTTTGCATGTGTTTCTGCAAATGATGCATCGATGCTTCTTGTCGTTGATGGAGACATCGAACATGTCGCCCATGTCTAGCTCGTCATCTGCTTGCGAGGCCGAGCTCACCAATGGCTGATCGCTTCTTTTCGGAGCGGCTCTCGCTTTTCCCAATTCGCGGTTGATGTTTGGGAGCATATTGATCTCCAATTTCAGAGCATCATACATTGACTGTATCTCCTCCAACTCAGCTTTGCTGTGGTTCTTCACCATGAAAGATTCTAGGATGAATGGAGAGCTGATGGCCTGTCGTTGTCGTAGGAGTGATTGAAGTGCCCAACACATCAGCTGTTCCCCTTCCTCCTTGGCCTTCTCCGCAATCTTGTCGTAGATATTCTTCACCAACCTGACCATCGGGTATTAGCAACATTCATCCATGACCCTGATCGCCGAAAGCCGAAACCCACTGGATAAAAGCCTTTTCACTAGCAGTCAGTTCGATCTTGACCTCGAATCGCTTGGCCTCGATCTCTGGGATGACGGGGTGGCCATAGAGTGTGTCCTGGGCGGTCCTAAGCAACAATCAGCAAGGCCCTGCACTTTTGAGAAAACATGTGTCGAGTTACCTTCTGATCATGATATGCTTGAACTTCTCCATTGACAGGACGTCTCCCTTTTGGCCTTGTCAGCTTTGTCGCACTAGATCTTGGGGGGAAATATACCTCATCAGAGCTGCAATATGCTGCTTTGAAGTGTTCACGATCTCTGGAGTATACATCACCCGCAAATTTCATCTGCGAGTAGAAATCTGAGAAAAAAATGAAAAAAATCAGCAGCTCTCTTGTGAGTCGATCGATCTCAACGAAGTTATTACCGTATTGTGAGTTGATGTAAGGTGTGCCAGAGACGCACCAACCCTTCTCCCGCTGCAGTGCATGACAAGCTTGTGATCCTGGGACTAAGTCAGCTGAAACGGTTCTTCCTGATGACTTGAGAGTTACTCTTTGGATTCTTACGCTGTGTCTTCGGATTTTTGATCTGGTGAGATTCGTCCAAGACGACTCTCCAGAACTTGATGGCAAAGAGCGTAGGGATTTCTTCTCCTGCACCTGCATGCCTCAGTTGTCTCTGCCAATCGCCTTTCATCTCGAGATTTTTCCTCTTAAGAAGACCCAACAAGCTTTTGTACGCTGCAACGACTTCGCCGTACGTTGTGATGCTATGATCATGTCAGTATAATACAGGGCAGAGTGTGTTTGACATACAGGAAATCACTCTTTTCAAAGGTATTGATGTCGATGTCTTCGGCTTCCATTTTCTGTTCAATTTTCCTGGAGTAGGCATTGATGCTGATTTTGCGATTGCGTGGGACAAAGCGCTTGCACTCATGCAGGAGCTGCTTGCTTGATCGAGGCGGCCCAACGATCAGGGTACAGTTTGATCTGGGGTATAGATCATCAGCATCGGGTTCGCTATCGTCGCTGTCGTCGTCAGGATAAAAATCCCCATCATCGTCTCCATCGCTGTGCTTGTTTGCGCTAGGACGAGAAATTTCCTTGGGCTTCGCGCAAGATTTCGGTTTCTCTTCCGCGGGAGCAGGCGCCGTGACAACTAAGGTAATGATCTGGGCTGTCTTGCCTAATCCCATCTCATCTGCCAGCAGGCCGCCCTTACCGATCTTCTCAAGTTTCTTCATACTGCCGACGCCTACGACTTGATAGCTGTATAAGTCCACGGCTAGCTTCCGGTGTTCCCATTTGCCATTCTTTGCTTTCCATTCCTTCGAGCTAAAGTTCTTGAGGCCGCCCTTGATCTCATCGGTGTCTTGTCTGATTTGATCCTTCGAGCAACCTGGAGCTGCCGAAGCTCTGAAGCCACTGAACTGCTCCGACTTTGTGGTTGCGACGAAATTAAAAGAGTTCTTTTGGGCGTCTTGCACACTTGTCTCTTTCGGATCGCTGTTGTTGGTAGCGTTCACCTGATTTGCATTGACGTGTCCGTTGGCAGAATCATTCTTGACGGGCGACTCCACTCGTGTCTCCTTGAGTTCGTCGTCATTGATGGCGCTATGAATATCGTGTTGCTTGGTGGTGCTCTCTGGGCAGATGTTCGCGTCCATTTCCACACGTGCGGTATTGGAGTCATCATTTATCGGCTCATCCACTCGAGCCTGGTTGACGTGGTTTACACTCTCGGATGTTCCAAGCTCGTGTTGCTCATCGATATGTTCCGGGACACCTTGAATATCTGCTTCGGTCATTTCTTTGTCGGCCTCTTTCTTGATGCTCTCCTCTTTTGGGCCTTTCTTGGTGCGATTCTCTGGTTCAGGACGCTTTGGCTTGTCGTTCTCGGCCTGCTTCTGGGCTTCACTCGTATGCTCCTCGATTTGCTCTTTGGTGTGGATATTCTCGGCATGAGGATCGTAGACTTGTTGTTGTCCACCTAGAGCATCCAAGCCTGTCACCTCCGTATCATGATCTGCTCTCATTCTTTCGGGTGACTCTGTACGTGCCTTCTTGGGCTGCCTTCCATCATTGATGATTTCATGTGGTGCCTCTGTAGCTGCTCTCTTGGAGAAGGTTTTCGGTGCGAGTTCTTTCTTGCTGAGTTGGCCTTCAGGTGTTTCATCGTCGGCGGTGTTCTTGTCCATGGCGGTAGCAGCTGTTTCCTGGACTATTGTCTCTTGAGAGGAGGACTTTGGAATGCTGTCACTATTCTGAGCAGGTTTTGAATCTGCGCGTGTGTCCTGACCAGATGTCTGTGTGTTGGAATGGCAGGATCCGTCTTCCTTGGCAATTTTCATGCCGTCGTTACGAATCGCAGCTCTCTCTTTTTCTGACTTGGCATTGTATCGCAAGGCGACCAGTCGCTTGGGAGATTCTGGGGCCTTGTCCTCATGATCCTCGGAGATGTCCATGTCTGTGGAAGTAACAGATGCCGTGGGATCTCGATGAGTATTCGACGCCCTATTCTCTGGCGCTGGGACGCGCTCTAGAGTAGTTGCCATTGCTGTTGGCTCAATGTCGTTCTCCATGCTTGGAGGCAACCATCACCCCAAGAGAAGAGACACAAGAGTGATTGCCTTGGTTGAAAATGTAGAGATATAGCGTTCGATATTTTGGGATTGAAGTCTTGGCTTCTTTCTGGTTGAAGAAGGAAGGTGCCTCGATATTCTGGTGGTTGGAGGATGTGATCTGGAAATTGTTGAGGTGATTGGAGATACAAAGCTTGGACTGAACGAAGGTCTACAGGACCAGTGGCAATGTCACAACAACTGAGATTTGTTGAAAGGTGCCTGCCAGGTAGTCCTCAGTTGATATCGGATCTTTCGATTGTTGTGGTTGGTGCGTAGAAGTAAAATGGGAAGGATCGAAATCGTGCGAGAATAGGAAAGCACGTATTTTGACGCAGTATGTTGCTCTTTGCTGCAGCCAATCTTGTCCTTGGTCGAATCGAGAATTACTGTAAGAGTTTGGAGGTGGAAGTGTTGGAGGAACGAAGATGAAATGCAGGTTGAAGTATAAGAACTAGCGGATTGAGATACGTGTAGCTCTTGACGAAAGACTGGCGTTCCTGACTGGCACCACCCATAGGTTCAAGAATATTAGATCCGGTCTGCCCAAGCGGAATCAGAAAAGGGTCTTGGTGGTTGATTTTGAGATCAAAGATAGAGTTGGGAATGTGTGGTGAGAGTGACGAGTGCGATGTTCTTGCTTGAGAAGTGAAATCACAGAAGAACGACCCGTTCAATTCTATGGTGTTCTTTTGGATGGTACATTTGATCATTTTCTATCTCAAACTTCGTTCCCTGTATCTAAAAAGAAAGTTGTGGTTGCTCGATGCCATTGACACGAAGCTAGGTAAGGTACCTAGGTAGCCACATTATACTGGTGTTTCCATCCTATTTGGCAGGCACGCAAAATGGCGATCTGGGAAGGTGCCTTCCCTGTAGCGGCTTGCCCTCGCAAAATTGCCTACGCAAAAGCTCCCACAGAATTTGGCAAAGAATATCTTCAATGCCTGGACCTCTTTCTGATTCTTCAGCTACGTAATTGAATCCTATTGTCTCTTCAAACGGGGCATATTTGAACAATCATTATATTTAGCAAGCAGTCGCGGTCCATCCGAATGGGCGACGGCAATTTCGGCCATCTAGCATTCCCAGATCGGATGATGCAGGCACAAAAGACTGCAAGCCTATCCAGTCCAGAGGTCATGGTACCTTCGTTCCCAACCATTGAGTCATTTTATCGAGGCGAACTACCCGACACCTCCGACAGCCCTCAGAATCGGCAATATACTTCTGGCGATGGTTTCACAGGACAAGAAGTGTCTTCCACGCTTCGCCCGTTGTCGCAACCATGGAATCCTGACAGAGTCTATCGCAAACAGTCCATTTCGAGACTCCACACAGGATCGGGTCACTATGAAGTCACGGGACGTATCGTCAACTTCACACAACCGGGCACGTGGAACAATCCGCAGTCATCTACAGAAGAACAATACCTGATCTTGTTGAGTGACGACACTGGAGTAATCGCTGTGAGTCTTGCCGACAGTCGTCGTCGGTCGTTCGTGCTCACGCATACTCAGGTCAGAATGTTGTATCCCAAACCCTGCAATCTGAACTTGATTTTCGGCCATCGAGTTACAATATATACAGCATATATCACAGATTTCACCGGATCGGAGCCTGGCTATCTATCACATGTTGATTACTGCACCACTATCTGCCCGGCTCGATCTAACGCCACTCATATCGATTTCCACCAGGACACACCCGGCTCTGAGCAAGATGCTGCATTCAGGATCCCACCTTCACTTTATCCCCCGTCCGCAAATGGCCATCCTGGTTTGATGAGTTTGGAATCGTTCCTCTCAAGCGGATTCGATGTCGGCGAAGGCGATATCCTCGTTTGCGTTCGCTCGGTCCGTCCACAGACAACTTTTCAGCGAAGAAGGCGAGAAACGACCGTCGACTTGGCCGAGATCGACATATTTGACGATTCCACTACATCCGTCTTGAAGCTGTGGGGAGACCACGCCGCTTCTGCAAAGTCGTTCGTTCCGAATCAGACACTTTTGCTCATCTCCCAACCTACTTGTCATGCTGGCGCCACACGCAGTGCTCAGGAGCAGCACGCTTCCGAATTGAGTGTTGGATACCACTCCATGATCTATGTCGACCCCGATACACCACAAAGCAGGTGGATGCGCTCGAAAATCACAGAATTATCACGGAAACACAGCATCGTGACGCAGGTTCCTGAAGACGCTTGGGATCCCGAGGAAGTCAACAGCAAACCCGCTTCCATGGAGATGTACACCATCGCGGAAGCCGACGAGCGAGTCCGCAAAGACTTCGAACAAGAATTTGTAGGGAAGATGCGTGTGATGATTCTAGAGGTGAACATCATCACTCTCTGGCGCAAAGGAAGGTTTTGTTGTGCTGAATGGTGAGCTTTATGATTTGCCGCACGAAATAACCTTTGTCAAGCAGAACTAACACGAAATAGTTGTGGTATTCCCCTCTACTCCAACAAATGTATTGCCATATGCAAAATCTGCGGTCAACAGCAAGAGTTGACTGTCAATCCACGAATCATCGGCTCGTTCATAGACGAGAGTGGGACTCTTGCCGGCGCAGAGCTTGCCTGGAAGAACAATGCATGGACTGAACTATTCTTCGGCAATGCACAAGACGCCGGACAAGTGGACTTAGGTGTCACGAGCTCACCTGCTATCGAGCCGTCCTGGGAAGACATCACTGTACTTGACATGAGCTCCTTGAAAGATATTCAAGATCAATTGCTTTACTCTCATGTCACCATGTCATTTGGTTGGTCATCACAGCTAGGCAGGCTCTGTGTTCTGGGAATTCAATGGTGAGAAGCGCTAAGGTGTCTACACATATTGGCGGGGAAATGTAGATGTTTTATTGAATGATTCCAAAAGGTTATGAACAAATACCTTGTCTTTAGTAGACAACGCAGCAAACCCGCAAGTTTGAGTCGAAGCCTGTATTTCTTTAGTCTTATGAATGTTCCATTCGAGTAGAGCCTGGCGCTCATCTAGTCATTATTCATCATCGACATTCTTTCAGCACCACACAATCAATCCCTCTAGGCGAGCTTGGATGTTGCTGGCTTTCTGTCGCCCACTTCCTTGGCAGCACGATCCCTCAGTTCCTTTCGCAGAATCTTGCCAGACTAGATATCGGGAGTTAGCCAATTTGTTCATTTCACTTGTGGTGAGAATAAAATATCTATGCTTACCGGGTTCTTGGGAATCTCGGGCACATAGACAACGCCGCCCTTAAGCCACTTGTATCTGATGACCTTGTTCTGCATCCAGGCAGCGATCTCCTTTTCCGAGACCTTGGTATCGGGGGTAGGCACGATATAAGCGCGCGGAACCTCCTCGCCGTTGATCGTGACACCCACGACAGCGGCATCGACGACCGACTTATGGTCGAGCAGGACGCCCTCGAGCTCCGCCGGTGCCACCTGGTTGCCCTTAACCTTGATGAGCTCCTTGAGACGGTCGATAATGTGCCAAAGGCCTCCCGGCTCGTACTTTTCAATGTAGGCGATGTCGCCCGTCTTGAGCCACCGCGTGCCGTCGGCGTCGACCTGAATCGTGCCAGCCGTGGCCTCGGGCTTGTTCCAGTATCCCTTCATGAGGGTGGGGCCCGTGACCCAGATCTCACCCGACTCGTTGGCGGCCGTGATCTCCCCGGAGCCGTCCAGGGCCATGATCTTGCCCTTGCAGTTGGGCATCATCTCGCCAACAGCAATGCTCCGGAACTTGGCGTTGGTGTCCCAACCGATGCAAGTACAAGTCACCTCGGTCATACCCCAGCCCTGGTGGACGAGGACGTCGCCCGAAGGCCACCGCTTCTCAACTTCGGCGCTGATCTCCATGCTGAGAGGTGCTGCACCGCTTCCCAGAGACTCGATAGAGCTCAGGTCGTAGTTCTTAACGAGGGGGTGCTTGACCAGGCCGATGATGATGGGCGGGACGCAAGTCAGCCCAGAGATCCGGAACCGCTGCACGTACTCGAGCATCTTGACAAAGTCAAAGGATGGCATGATGTAGACGGGCGTGCCCATCCGCGGGAAGATGGTAATAAAGTAGGTCTGTCCAAATGCGTGATACATGGGTAGAAAGCAGAGTTGTCGGGCGCGGCGCTTCCATTCCTCATAGTCGGTCTTGAGCTTTTGGGTGTACATTACGCCAGCGCCGTTGGCGATGTAGGAGTAGTGGGTGATCTCGACACCCTTGGGAACGCCTGTTGTGCCCGAGCTGTAGTTGAGACAGCAGGTGGTAGTCTTGGGATCCGAAGGTTCACTGGACACAAGAGTCTTGGTTAGCAATTCTCGTAGAAGAAAAGGAAAAAGAAGCAAAGGGCCTTTCTTGCTCCACTGTGTTCCAAGGTGTCAGGGCATGTGCACTGGGCCAAATGCTCTCAACAAAGCCACGCCAAGACACCATTTTCAAGGACACTGGGATGAAAACATAACAACACACAAGTCTGCCTCCTGCTTCGTATACTTACTACCAATCCCACTTCTCAGCCTGCTTTGTCGGGGCGAGCAAAGAGGTCCAATGGTTCACTCCCGAGGGTGCCTTTGCCGGGGTCGGGTCCAAGGCCGTGGCATCGTAGCTGTAGATCTTGGACTTGGGCAGACCAGCTTCGGCGGCAGCCTCGATGGCAATGTCGATGCTCGTGTCGGCGGCGATCAGGAAGGAGGCACCGCTATCCTTGAGCTGGTATGCCAGCTCCCTGGCAACAAAGCTCGGGTTGGCGCCCGTGAAGATGCCGCCCGCCATGAGCACGCCCATGAATACGACGGGCGTGAAGAGCTTGTTTCCGGAGAAGAGCAAGACCCTGTCGCCAGGTAGCAGTCCGGCCTCGGTAAGGCCAATGGCCAGCCTCTTGGACCACAGTCGATACTGTGACCGCGTGAGGAAGTGCGTGTCGGGCCGCTCGGGGTCGATGTACTGGGGCGTGTCGGGCAACGGATCAAACGACGATCCGAATGTCCATTGCTGCAGAGAACCGCCCGGGATCTCGGCGGTCCATCGACTGATAACCGGCATGTTGAAGTGCGGGCGTCTTTGTCGGGTGCGTGTAGGGAATTAGGAGAAGGTACGCTGAGATGTTTACGTCCAGAACAAGAGTTCCAAGAAAGGTTCAACTGCGTGTCAGCCTTTTATTCCAGGCTGCACGGCCGATTGTTGTGGTATGTAGCTTATGTGGTATTTCGGCTTCGGCAAGTCGATCAATTGTGGTCCTTACTGTGGATTCGGTCAATATTCTTCATCCAAGACAATCACCAAACGACGTCACAGGGTGGTTCTGGGTGGAAACAGGAGGAGAATTCCCACCGGGCATATATTGTTGAAGAAATGGAATAATCGGCAGCATGGTCAGGTCCGGTGGCTCGGTCTTGCCCACCGAATGCCCGACCCAAGTCAGAAAGGCAGCCGGGACCTTGGGAACCTTGCTCTGCAGGACCTCATAGACCCTTCCTTGATACCAAGCCGTTCCCCTCATGACTCCAAGATTGCAATAGGCTTTTGCCCGACGCGTGATTGGCCGTATAGGCGACGGGGCCTACATGGAAGCGTCGCGATCCCCGCAGTTGCGGATCCAAGTTCACGATAGTACAATGCGGAGAAAGCTGGGGTTTGGAGAACATGCCGAGGCTGGAATACCCAAACCGGCATAGCGACAGGCCCGGGATCCCCGGCTCGGAAGCAGACAGACAGAAAGATCCTGGGGCTCATTCATTCGATTCCGGAGCAGTTCAATGTGCTTGTTCTCCAAGTTGCCAGGGCTTGCACCATTCTGTGTGGCTGGCTTTCTTCTTGGCAGGATAGTCAGGTTGCCTTAAACGAGCGCAGGTGTACAGGTTCAGCTGTCTAGAAATCTTTGCAAGACAATCATGTTCTCGATTTCGCTTATGCGGTAACAAAAGTAGTATCATCGCAGTCGTTTCTTGGGAATTGAGTCTGCGAAAGGGAGAACAGTCGGTACATACCAATTCGCTTGCTGGAGCCACGCGAGCCAGTGGTGAATTGACGGAATTGACTGACCGACCCTGATGGATCTCACACCGCCATGACCGAGCGGCCTGCAATTGATACCGAAAAGATAGCCCGTCAATCCCGCAAAAATACCCGACATGGTGCTTCGGTGCATTTGCCTGGGTGCCTTCTTCACGAGCCGCCTTGGCTTGATTGGCCACGGGCGGATCGTGGGCATGAGCTCGCTTAGCATCGTGAGTCGTCACTCGTCAGTCCTTTGTCAGCCTCAAAACCAAATGTGCCATTTTGAGGATGCACAAACTCTCTGAGCATCGGGATTATGACAGCTGCAATTTTCATGTTTGTATCTGCTATCGAAAATAGCATCATGATCTGGTACCACCTGAGCCATGCGGACCGGGTCGCACAAATCGGATTGGTGACCACATCGTATCAATCTGGACACTACATACGGCCAAAATCGCTTAAAAACAACAAATCATCCGAAATATGAATTCGTTACATGTCGCCAAAATGAAGGTTAGGAAGCGGAAAGAAGGCGAGCTGCGTATTCTCATCACAACAATTTCGGGCCGTCAAGTTTTATTCTACACACCAGATGACTCCATGACCAATCGCATGCTCTCTCTTGCCCTCTCCAGTGCCCGCGACGATATGTACCATAGGTAAAGCCAGTCTCTTGTGTAAGACTTGGCGCCTTGCCGGTCAGACCAAGTACTAGACGGCTGACGCGAGTGTGTTCTCACAGCCATGGGTGAATTCAAGAATTTCCCCGTGGTGATTATCTACTCACCGACGCAAGAATCAATCAGTTGTCGGGTACAACGCAAATATCAATGCACCAAATGGCTGGATCGATATAGCTGCGCCTATACGGCAAGAACTTAGTTCAAGTGTTTGTAGTATTGGATGACAGCGTAGGAGAGAGACTGTTATGGATGCATCGATGATTCTTTTAAACTGCAAAATTTCTGATGTTGCAGAGTACAAGTCTGCTAGTAGTAATAGAGCCAGCCAAACGACTGCAGATCGTTCGAAGAAGGGCAGAAGGTAAGGACGACAAGACTTTGAGATCGACTACCAAGACACCAAGCTTTGTCGTTTTTTCTCGGCGCTGCTGCCATCTGGCTTGGCCGGGAGAGAACGGACGGCTGACTATTGCGTTCAATCATGGAAACGGGAGGCGAGAAGATCCGGAGGCCTGCGTTCAGATCTAGATCCAACTGCACCATGAAAGTTCCTTGTTTCACTAATCGGAACATACACGGCTTTCCCACCACAAGGCGCCTAATGTGACTTGTTTCCCGAGTATGGTTTTCAGGTGAGAACGACTTTGCCATTGGGCTCTTGCTGCGTTTGGACCTTGATGATTCGGCGAGGTCATTCACAGTACAACGGGCCTTGGTGAGGGCTGTTTCATCGCATCCGGAGCAGAAAAGGGGGCTGGAAAAGAAACTACGTTTTTCCCTCCTCCCTCGCAATTGCAACTTACCGGCGATCCGGCCATGATTCCAGCTGAAGGTGAGGTTTGTTCAATGTAGCAAGCAGTAATCATCGCGAGTGGTTGAGGCTCAGTGCGCCAACAAAAGGGTCCGAGCCACCACAATCCGATAGTTGGTGCCCAGACATTTCACGTTTGAGCTTCTCGAAATGCCCCAGCTTATCCAGGAGTTCTCAAAACCGACCGAGTATAGTCTAGCTTGGATGGAAGCAGACCAATCAAGGCCGGTCTGAAAGCGACTATTTCCCCATTGGGACGCAACGTGAATCATGGTGTCAAAACATGGCCGCGGGGCCAAAACTCGGGAGAAACAGCATAGCCCAGCCGACAGACAGGCGCGATGCCTCGAAGCGATCATGACGGTTTCAATCCATGATGGACAGATCCTCGTTCTTCTCCGCTAAGATCTCCCGCCGCCGCACAGGGCATGGACCTATGGAAACGTTCTGTTCCATTGCGCGCCCCCATGGGCCATGGGTATACCCGCCAATTAGGCTCCGGATCTACCTGACTGCTGAACCCTCCCTTAGCCAATCGCAACTATTCCTCAACTTTATTCTGACTGCCGGACAGCCAGAGCGCGGATACTGGGGCTGGACGCCTGGCTCTCGGATCGACACCGACCCTAGTCGCAGGTCGGATCACTGCTTCGACTGATCTTTGCTGTGGCTCATCTGTGGTCTTTCAGACAGTTGCTGGTATAGCTTCAAACCAAGGCGCTAGTGTCTATGGGAGAGGGACGCCGAGCATGTCATCGACTATTGCCAAGTCTTCCAAGATGATTCCAAGACCTGTCAACCAAAAAGCCAAGTCAGATTGTCTATATAAGATGACTTGATCATTCCGGATCAGAGTTTGAATTTCTCTTTCACCATCATCAAGCATCAATCACTCTAATCAACAACCCTCTTCACTCATCTCCTTCACTTCTACAGAGCCTGGTGCTCCTTGTTAATCAGTCTTTACTATTACAATCTCTTTTACTACTTTTTCAAGTACTATTATTTCTCGACTCTCAGTCTCCAACCAACAAACCCTCTAATCCGTCAAAATGAAGTACGCTACCTCCATCCTCATTGCCGCTTTCGCTGCCACCAACGTTCTCGCCCACGGTGTCATCACCGAGGTCCAGGGCGCCAACGGTGTCAACCTGCCCGGTCTCTCCGTCGCCGACGGCACTCCTCGTGACTGCCCGACTCCCGGCTGCGGCTCCGAGGCCGACACCTCCATCATCCGCAACAAGGAGCTCGGCACCTCCAAGGCCAGCGCCCTGGGCCGCACCAACGGCGGCGGTCCCGTCGACGCCGCCAAGATGGTCGCCATGTTCATGGACGGCGCCGGCGGCAACAGCTCCTCCACCAAGGCCGCCCGCGCCCTCCACGCCGAGAACAAGGCCCGCTACGCCAAGCTCGCCATCCGCGCCTCCAACGGCGGCACCAAGACCCCCAAGGGCACCTCGGAGACGGGCGTCAAGGCCGCCACCGGCGCCGCCTCGGACGGCATGCCCACCACCGCCGACGACGGCACCCTGACCATGACCTTCCACCAGGTCAACCAGGACGGCGCCGGCCCGCTCAAGGCGGCCGTCGACGCCACTTCCGGCGGCACCGACGCCTCGGCCTTCAAGGACGCCGAGGTCACCCAGAACGTGCCCGGCATCGGCATCGGCGGCCTCTCGGGCGCCACCACGACCGACTTCCCCGTCGCCATCCAGATGCCCGCCGGCATGACCTGCCAGGGCTCCGTCGGCGGCGCCGAGAACGTCTGCGTCGCCCGCCTCCAGAACTCGGCCCTGGCCGGCCCCTTTGGCGGCTCCGTCGCCTTCACCCAGAGCTCCGCCGCCAAGAAGCGCGCCATCGAGTACAACCTGGCCAAGAAGCGATTCGCCCGCGGCCTCGAGACCAGCCAGTAAATTATTTACCAGCCGAACTCTCAAGAAAGCAAACGACTCCGGGTGTTGAAAGTGTGGAGGGAAGGGTGATGGGATTTGTACATAGCTTTGCCCACCCCTGGCAAAACTAAAGAGGAGACGGCGGGACAAAGAGTCGAGAAAGAGGTTGTATATACAAAAAGCAGTCTCCGGGTTGAGACAGTTGACATAGAACAGGGGGATGGGTGGAGGGTTTTGGTTTTCACAGAGTACTTGGTCTTGACCATCCCTCGTCTGCACTGGTTTGGTTCCGCTTGCGGGCCAATTGTATATACTAGCAGTTCCAGTGTGGTGGATGATTGATGAGTCTTACGTTCCTTACTTAGTAAATATTTACAATTACATCTCAAACTTTGTTTTTCTCAATATGAAAAGTGATTTATAGAAATTGAATGGTTTGAATTAGTCACCTTTCTGGTTCTTGACAATGGAAAGACATTTGCGGTTAAGCTTTCGAATCAACCAGGGTATATTGCCAATGGGGCAGTTACTAGGATTTCACATGTCTTGGATCCTTGGCGCTGCGCATACCTACGTATATATCGAGTCATAGCCAAGAAATGAATATCCACAGCTTCGAAAAACTTTTGAACTCCATCCTAAAGCCGCATCTTTTATTTGAAATACGAATCAAATTTGCACATCGGTCAGTCTTGTCAGCTCTATACTATCGAATACGGCTGAGCAGAGATGTCACTGGCTATCGTAGACCATCGTATAGCGTGGTAAGCATCGATAATGCAACGTGATAGGCATCAGCATTATTGATACTAGGTCGGCGCAGTCTCATTCGTCAAGTCACCCGAATGCAAATTGTATGATTGGCACAAGAACTAGACACGAGATAACGACGACTAAATACTTGTTGATTCCTACCTACGTATGATAGCAATCAACCGGACTTAAGTATGGGCCATGGCTCTCGCGGCGGGACAGAACGGGAGATAGGGAACCTTGAACCTGGATGTACCTTCAAGGAATAGTGTAGGAATCTGGTGAATGGAGATGCTCCATCTGTCAAACGATCATTACTGTTTATAGTGATCGTGGTAGGTGCTTCCCCTATTATTGGCACCCGGTATTCCGTTCCCGGCAAGCCTACCTAGTGTAAGTTAGGTAATCCCTAGCATCACATCACCAACGTGGCTGTCGATCGGGAGCGATGTTTGTTGCTGGAAAGAAACAGAGGCGCGGGACCGAATCACCTGAGCTCGAACCACGAGCCGGCCAGCGGTGCGGCGGGAATGATGAGCCTGTGTTCTTATTCTGTCGAGTCTGATTCCCAAAGCGAACAGGAAATTTGGGTCTTCTTAAATTAGCATCAGCTAAGGAGGCTGAATGGGTGACTACGGCTGCGTTAGCACCATGCCGATGGGATTTCTGCACCTAACGGCCGCTAGAAGTGCAGGAATCGCGCTGGTGGACACGTGCGGATTCGCCAAGCTAGAGCAAGCTGGGTCAACCAGGCAGGACATTAGTACCGTAAGGGAAAGCTGGCATAGCAGGCATGGCAATTGCGCCACTCACAGCCTCAATGCTACGGATACAACACAGACAAGAGACGGTTCGATCAGGCATGCGATCCATGTTGACAGATGATGCCACGCAAGACCTTTCTTGAATTGACTTTTTCTTCCCGCCATTTACATGTAATGCAAGATCCACCCTCTGCCGTGGAACACCTGCACAAGAAGGAGCAATCACCCATCCCGCGCTGATTTACATATGGCAGGTGGTACGAAAGCTGCGGGAGCGCTTGCCTGTTATACACGAACCTGATACAAAAAAGTCTTAGACAAAACGGAACTAGGGTCAGAGCGGAAAGAAAGCAAACGCAATTGAATAGCAGCTCGAACAAGAAAAAAACAGACCAACAACATCACAGCATTTGATCAGTGTTACGATACATGCTTTTTCCGCATCCCGTCGCCAAAAAAAATCTAATTTACACACAAACATAACCCGGGCCGGGTTCACGATCCCACATATTCTCGTTCCCAGTCAGCAGTGGGTTCTGCGCCAGCGACAACGCTAAGATCGTCGAGCTCGTCGTTGCAAGAGCCCCGAGAGCCTTAGTGTAAGCACCCAAATAATTCTTCCTCTTCTTCCCTTCCTCTCGTCACAGCCCAAGCCCTGCCTGCAAACCAGCTCGTCCCTGCGTTGTGGTCCCCTTGCCTGATCAACCCGGGGCTTAGATGGTTTGCTAACCGTAATCGCAGCCAGCCAGGACCAATCACGCCCGAATCCGTCTCTCTGGCCCCCTGCCCGGATACTCTACCACACCAAGCATCTTTAATACTGTGCTATGGCCGTCGCTTCTCGATCTCCCTCACTTTTTTTTGACTTGGTGACTGATCTGCTCTTCCCGCCAGCATTTTCGGCAACCCAAGGCTAGGAGGTCTAGACTCTGGAATTAGCTATGGCTGGGTCCCAGCATGATGATGAGGCAGACGGCGCCCCGCCAAATCTTCTCGGGACGGTCTTCCCGGGTCGATATGTTTATCAGAGAATGGAAGCTGCCGAAAGCCAAGGAGACGTCCACATGGACGAGCTGAACTCTCCTCCCCAAGACACCACCAAAGGCCCGTCCATCACCATGGATCCAGTCTCGCCACAGACGGCACCGGATTCGCGCCCAGCAACAAGCCATGGCGCCGACGATGTATCGCCCGTGACGCCCATGGAAACCGAAGCTGCTCAGAGCTCCGGCGGCGGCGGCGGCGACTCAGGCATTGCCGGAACCACACCAACCACACCAGTGGCGCCAGCAGTGCGCAGGCCGTCGAGGAAATCCAGATTTACGGAACTGCTTAGAAGGTCTCTTTCGTCATCGATTTCTTCTAGAGATGGTGGCGGCACCAGATCATTATCGGGTTTCGAACCCACCAGAGATGCGCCAACCCAGCAGGACACATCCTACAACCCGACCCGGTCGCAAAGTTCCTCACACTATTTAGATCCCATTAATGAGAACGAACCTCAAGGGAACAGGGAAGATGCGGATAACTTCTCTCTAAAATACAGTACGAATGATACTTTCAATGTATCAAAACACAGAGCAACTGTTGCTAACCTCGTCGAAACAGGCCAAGCTCCATTGGATTGCCATTCACGGCGAGATGTTCACGTTCGCCGGCGCAGTTGGCTTTACATAGTACTCATAATATTCTCTGTCTATTCGACAATTCTCAGTGGACTTTGGTTCGTCGTCGCCATCATTCAGCCAAGATACGGCAAGGGCATTTCCTCGAGCAACGGCGAGCATGTGGTTGCCCCATCTACCGCATCATTGGTGACAGCACTGCTGGCCAAGACGACGGAAATATCCTTTGTGACCGTCTTCGTTGCCTTTGTAGGTCAGGTGTTGACACGCAGGGCTTTTATCAAGGGATCTCAAGGAGTTACGCTCGCAGAGATGACGATGCGCAACTGGATTATTCAGCCCGGTTCGCTTTTCACACATTGGGATAGTATACCGTATACTGGCGGAACTGTGCTTGGTGTTCTGACACTGATCGCCACCCTGGGCGGCATCTTCTACACGACTGCATCCGACGCCATGGTCACTCCCAAGCTCATCTTTGGCGACTGGGAGGGCCGGGAGATGCGCGGACTGGTGAAGGCTTCCTACGCGAACCCCTATTATGTCTTGGATTCGTGTGCGACTCCAATCAACACAACGCTGGATGAGTGGAACGCCGGACCATCATGTCTAGACGTCTACTATTCAGGCCAGTCGTACCGGAACCTCTTGTCGTTCATGGGGACTTGGCAAAAGCTTGTCAACTCGAGTGATTTCGAATCTACGACGGATATCTATTCGAGGCCGGGAGGAACTGCGCTTCTATACGATAACACGACCCTCTACCCGACTTGGGTCGATGGCGAATTCAGCGACCCGGCCAAGCAGTTTGCCAGCGCCAAAAGAGTCGTCAATAATGTCTCAATGTCCATGCCTCATCCAGGAGTATACCAGGCTGCGACTGACCCTGTAAATGGCATTCTTCAGCCCAGTGATCTGTCAGGAGTTGGCGAGTATCAGATTCGAGCCGCTGTTGCCTCGCCCTCTGTGAATGTTCTATGTGCGAATATGAACAAGACAGAGTTGGCACCCCTGATTTACACGACATGGCCCAATGCAAGAATCATGGGGACAGAGATACCATTTCAAGTCACGGGAGTTGATGACTGGACGGACGATGTCCCAGTCGCTAGCCAAGACGAGTGGCTCAACTCGACAGCCGCTGATGATGTCTTCCTGTGGGGCGAGAAGTACGGGCGCCGTTCCCCCGTCTTTCCCATGGTAGGCCGTCTCTTTACTTATTCTTCTACTTTCTGCTTGAACCGCCCACTGATTTCTGATAGTACCCCATCTCTTACAACATGATCACGAACACGACAGTCATCGACTCCGATTCCATATATATTCTTGCAAAATCCGGTGTCGTAGAGGACTACACCGTATGCCAGCTCAAATCCTGGTTGTCGCCCAAGTGCTCAACGCAATTCAATATTTCTGGAATCACGGGAGCCCAGATGCGTGCACACTGCGAGGATCCTCACGATGAGAACGCCTACTCCAAATCCCAGCCGGCTACGCCCGAGGATCCTTCTATAGACTGGAAGAACATGGCAGACCAATGGCGCCTGAGCATGGATCTGAACGGTGGAGCGACCAACAGCAACGCCTCCAACGCGCGGATCTTGACGAACCTGATCCTCAATACGACGCGACTCGAGCCACTCCTCCCATCCATTGCTGAGGCCCTGGCCGTCCTGTCATCGTCTACTCTAGTCATCGGCGGGCAGGACGCCTCCTTCCGACAGTACTGGGATGCATCGTACGGATCACAGGAGTTGCCAAAGGGCGTCTACGAGGCGTTCAATGCCACCATCAAGATGCAGCAGTACGCTTCGGCGCATACAGAGGACTGGCAAGCCATCTTCTATCCAGTGCTGGGCCTCGTCTTTGTCGTCAATGTAGTGTGCCTGCTGTACCTCCTCTTCGTCTACGGCATGGTGACCGACTATACGGAGCCGCGCAACATGTTTGCTCTCGCCGTAAACTCGCCCCCATCGCGGCAGCTCGACGGTAGCTGCGGTGGTGGCCCTCAAGCTCGCGAGTTGGTTGTGCCCTGGCGAGTCGGCTATGCCGAGAGTGCGAACCATTACTTCTTTGAGGAGGCGAGCGACCGTCCGCTCCGGGGCAAGTGGAAGGACTCGGCTGCCACGAGCCGCGCCTCGGGATTGGCGCTTTTGGCCGAGCCAACGGCCGAGGGAGGAAGATATCGCAGCAGTTATCAGAAGTTGAGTGCCAGCCGGATGTTTTTGTAATGAGTGGCTGGAAGATGAAGAGAGGGAAAAGGCTGTAACATAAAAAGAGGCGCATTGTGCTCTTCCTCGTTTTGCATTTACGTTTGGTACATCAGCATAGCGATGGCGTTTTGTGTGCATTTTCACTCAAGGTAATAGGGCATTTGGGCGCCAGGAGGCGCAGAGTCGAAAGAAATATACCAGATTTCTCGGCTATAGAACATTGCGCATGTACAATCAAGGTCAAAGGAAGAACACTTGACCAATCTATTCTGAGTGGGCTCCGTACTTTTAGAAAGCCAACCAATATAATTCCCTTGTGTATCAAAAAGCAGTGTTAAAAATTGTATAATTAATTTCTGAGAAATCACTTCCTCATGAATGTTCTCTTTCCTTACAGCGAGTATACTCAACGTCACGCGTCTGCCTTAAACCAAAGCTTAATCGAGATTGTTTGTATTTATTTACCATAAGCTCAATGTCAAGTATGTGCGTGCGTATCTGAGCTGCTAATATAGCTACTTCTCCCGTGTGCGATCTGTCCATAAGGAAAACAAGGCATCAAGGGTCATGGATATATCTCGAAAACAACGTACAGGGACTGGATCCCGGCCATGTTCTCCATCCCGATGCTTTCCGATATGTAATATGATGCTCTCTCTCGCAATGCGCCAAAAAGGTCAGCCCTCTCACCACTAACCTTTTGCGCCGCCGTTCCGAATCGACCAGAAATATCATTAATCATGTCGACTGAACCATGTTTGGACCCAAAAAACAGATATGACCGAAAACCCAAAAAAGCAAGACAAGAAACAATTCTGGGGGTATAGAGCGCCTCTCACTAACGCTCTCCCTAGCCAGAGCAGTAATACCAGACCATCAAACGCCATAAGTAGAGGAAACCGTGAGAAATAGTATAAAATCATAAGTGACCAAGGCAAGTTGATGAAAAACAAGTCGGCAACAAATCATGTGAAGTGACCTTTGCTCGTTGAGTTGTTCTGTCGACCGATCAAGATCGCGAGACAGTCGTACAGGCCACCAGTGGCTCCAGTTGATGGAAGCTGTAGGCAGACCATGCAGGGCGAGCCTGCGCGGGGCCGGAGCTGGATGAAGAGTGATCTGCGTGTCTACTCGAGCTCCATTTGTGAAGCGATATCTTCGCTAACGCCGCGCACAGGACTCTGGCGCATCTCGTCGTCCTCATCCTCGTCCTCGCTTTCGCTTTGGAGATATTCATCTTCGCTGTTCTCTTTCGAGCTTGCTGTGTTGAGCGGATCAAAGTCGATATCTTCGTCGGGATCATAGATTTCCATTTCCGTGTCATCCTCGTCGTTCTCGCAGTCGCTTTCAATGACCCTGTCTGCGATACTATCGCCCAGCCAGTAGTTGGCGCGCTTGTTGGCTCCACCCGATGACGCCAAAGATGGGCTAAGGACGGAGCTGCTGCCTCGCCTCACTCCGTTTGGCTTCAGGGCGGGTGATGAGTGCATGATGGACGGCACGCCTCTGACATACATGTATGCCACGCGCTTCAGGCTCTTGTTGAAGAAGAAGTAGTGCATCCTCCAAATGGCGGCCTCTTCCCCATCGAAGGGATCCGTTGCGGGTTGGTAGGAGAAACAGACACAGTCCTTTAGTTTCATCTCCTTATCTATCATGGCCCACATTTGAGGGCCCCATGGGGGGCTGCTGATCGCCGTACCGCCGGCAGCAGCTAGACTGGACGGGGAACTTCCGTATGCACGATATGACGAGCTCACGGCGGGCGTCAACAGCGACGGCGGGCGCACATTGTTGAGCGTGCTATCAAAGGCCGCTATCGCGCGCCGCAGGTTGCGCTCGCGCCGGAAATCGGAAGGCCTCAAGACATGAGAGAAGTCGTAATCGGGATGACTCGCGTTCAGTGTCGCGATAAGGTAGGCAAACGTCCGGCGACTTTGAATGTCTGATAATGGGCCAAACGGACTCGACCGCGACAAGTTCAAAGAAGCAGCCATCTGCTCGCGTTGTGGAGGCGAGAGTGACGCTCCAAACTTGAGGAGCGCGGCATGTTTCGACTCGAGTGACTGATCAATCGACTTGTATAGTTTCCTGTCCGATCCAGCGGCTTTCGTGGTGTATAAATCGCAACCGCCATTGACGCGTAGGTCGGGCGTCGTGAAATTCAACGCCGACGTTACGGTGTCAAAGTCACGTATGGGAAGGAACTACATCTCCTGTCAGCGTGAGGCACACACACAGCAAGACCTTTGTTGTTGGCGACATGCCTTCATGCTTAATAATTGTGTTGTTTCGCAGACGCGAATATGGGGCTACTGCAATGACGTCGGATGTCGATGCGCGCGCACACGCTGGAGAGCCCTTTGTAATATAATCCGGCGGCCAGTTGTATAATAGTTCGTGGCAGTTCGGTCCGTTGAATGTAACGGCGACCGGAGACGTGAGAGTGTTGGCGGTAGACGTGTTATTGCCTTATCTGTTGGTAAGTGCTCGTAGGCCAGCTGCGGTTGTTCGGCTAAGACGACAACCAAGCTCGATGCGTCTCCTGAATGCGCTCGGGAGATCAAACGTGCCAGACGATGATACTCGAGCGAAGAGAAGAAGCCAGAGAAGATGTATGGAAAAGGGGGGCTTGTTGGTAGGATTGGACGGTCGGCGCAAATGGCGGAAGGCCTGTAGTTAATAATGAACAAAGGGGATCCGGGACGAAGGGGAGGACCAGTTGGTGATCAGCAGGCGGGTCGCCGGTGATGTTGTCTGACGGAGCTGGAAACTGGGTTCCCAGAGATTCGGACACTAGCATTGGGAATCGAGAGCTATCTTGAGACAGCCGAAGAGCGCGAGCTTCTAACTTTACAATACTACTTCCGGAAGCCTGGCTGCAACTTGAGACAGCAGGCATGTGGATGTGCTAGATGGGCTGAGTGTCAGTGGGTCATAAAAGTGTACCAAACCTGACCGTCGATACCATAAACCCACCACGTCGTCATTGACGATGTGAGCTGTTGGCCGTCATACGAGGACACCCGTGATGGAGGTGTCCGAACCCAGCCGTCAGCGCAGTTCCCTCTAGTTGCACGCTCCCAAGGTTTGGCGGGGTTGCATCCGTACTGCCAAAGCCCCAAAGCGAGCGAGTCTCTCCTTAACCTAGGCCGTTTCCGTAGGTGGTGGGATCCTCCACTCGCGATCGCAGGCACGCCATGGATCCAGGCCGAGCCAAGGCACAGCGAATGAGACGACGGCTAGATGCCACGAGCGGGCATCCACCAGTTTCCTTGAACGTCGTATGTCCTCGCGCGCATACAAGTCGCTTGGGTGTGGGTTCTTCAGTGATGCGAACTTTGATCTGGATCAGCGATTCAATTCAACCATGTGTTGGGTTCTCCGCGCATCTGGCGAACGGATGCAGCTTTCGGCATCATCGCCATCGCGTCGTAGACTAGTTGGAATGACCCCATGGTCGCTGAGTAAACTACCCCGCTATGATGCCCCTATCCAAGACGAGTTGTTCATCGTCTAGAGCTCTCAATGCAAGAGTCAACAAAAGTGTCCAGTCTCGACGACGCCACGTCTCATATGTCCTTGTCGTATGCCCTCCTCGTCGGGTCCCCCCTTGTCTGTGCTTCCTTGAAATCACTTCGTCATTTTCCCCTGGCCGTCAGATATCCGTCTGCGCCGTCGAGGCGAGGGCTGTGCAGATCAGATGAGACCGTTCGCTTTCAACGCCTCCTTGAATTCTTTGGACTCCTGTCGAGTTGAGAAAAAACAATCGTCTATTAGCAACCATCGTGACCAAGAGCAGTCGTGTCGTAGAGACCTGTACGCCCGTCGTGAGGACAACGCCGTCCGCCGCCCAATGAGTTAGATGTCTTATGTACAAGAAATTCGTTACATGATCTTCGTGACCTCGTCCTCGACCTGAAGAGGAGAAGAAAAGTGTTAGCGAGTATAGAACCCGGGCAATTGCCTGCAAAAAGGAAAAGGAGGCGACCATTGGGAGAAACGGTCGCGGCCATCAGCTTACCTCCATGTCCTCGAGCGAGTCCTGTTGTCCTATGCACCGCAGCACAGCCTTCTTGCTGCTCTCCTGCAGCTCTCCTGCCAGCAAGAGTTCGTCTAGAATGTAGTAGGCCTTGGTGAAGGAGAAGATGATATCCAGCTCGCAAACGTTGCCATAGTACTTATCCATCTGTTCGACGTAGCGGTGGATGATCTCGAGGGTGATGAGCTCGTTGTCGTCCGAGTCGCAGCCGGCGATGAAGAAGAGCGAGGCGTAGCGGCGGTAGACGATCTTGGTGTCCTTGTATTCCAGGAAGTTGCACATTCTCGTTCGCCGGGCGAGGACAAGCTGGGAGACGTCCTTGACAATCTTGGCCTTGTCCTTGGGGGACAAGGTCGAGAACCATTTGGCCAGGCGGACCTTGCCCTGTCTAGAGAGCAGGATGAGGTAGCTGTCATGATCTTAGCATCAGGCTGATCCCCCGTATCGTACGTAGATGGGAGGTGACAAGATCATACTTGATGGCCATGATGATGTTGTTGCCCACGCACCCACCACGAGGAAAGACGTAGGTGGTTCTTGGGAGTTGCGAGGTTCAAGGTTTTTCTATCAGGGGCGGAGGCGTTCTGTCGAGAGATCGGTTCGGTGGATCCAGAGCTTGAAATGAGGTAGGTATTGCGCATGGAATAGTTGCAGTTGGTTGTCTGTCAATTTTGAAGACAGCTCGGTTGGCCACGAGGCAGACGTAAATGAGGGAGGTGGTTAGGTAAGGCTCCGGGGTATCATAATGGGGAATTTAGTGGACGTCAAAGGACCCCGGACCGGCGCTAAACTTCCGCCGAGCAGCAGTACCTCAGTGCATACACAGTACCTTACCATCCGTACCTGACCAGGAAGCAAATTACCTAGGTACTTACGGTATTTTCATGTGTCTCTGAAATGTGTGATTCATGTAGGTTGCCATGTTCCTCAGTTTAGCATACTGCATTTGATGTTTCTGCACTTACTGAGAAGTCGACCTTGCAATATTTGGATGTGTCGTCTCTCAATTGCGCAACAGTCTGATGTCACTCGTGGGCATGCTTTCAGTATGTCACATAAACCTGTGTGACATTGACTTGACTCTCGAATGCAGCGAGCAGCGTATGGTGGGATACTACCAACATTGTTGTAGGTGAGTACGTGCATATGCATATACGCTCCAAGCCCATCAATCCCTTGACAGTTCGTGAGAAATCAACGCCAGCCCCCAAGGACAGATCAAACCGCCTTTCCAGCTCTCCCAGTGGTGCGCCCGCCACGCCCAGCAGGAGCCCCCACATGCTTGAATGCTGCACGTCGTCCAATGCGCGGGATGGGATATCCAATTCCGGCTGTACGCGCAGAACAAACGCGCATCGGAAAGCTGCTCTGCGGGATGTGCATTGCATCGATCACACGTTCACCCCACGACTCGGGGGAAGTAGTGACAAACCACAGGGACTTCCACAATGGCGCCATCAACTCCCGGCCGTCGGTGTCATGCTGTCTTGTAACCAATGCAATCAGAGCCCTCTCGGCGGCAGCTCTCGGTGACGGCAAAACACCACAAGCTGGATGGGGGCACAAATTCGTACAGAGCCAACTTCCATGTTCAAGCAGAGATGCGTCGAGCAGTGGATTCTTATACTCGGTACGGCCTACGGCGGCAGAGATCATGACTGACGATACTACCGCAACTCGGCTAGTAATCTGTACCAGCCCAGAAGTCTACCTAGTCCAAACCAGCTCAACTCCACGCAGTTGCTTACAAACACCGAATGTAATCCGACCGTACCGTATCAGCATATCAGCCTTGGGACTTTCCAAGCATCGATTTCTCCCCGCTTCGCAAAATCGAGCACTTTTTCGCTTCCCGGTTACAAATCGCACTCTATTTTGGTCCTGACTAAGGCTTCCCGTCTCTTTGTGCTCAGCCCATCGATATATCTGCGGTACATGCAAACGACTTCTCTACTTTGATACATACTCCGACAGCGCCGTCCTCGTCGCAACCCCACTTGACGTCTAGACATTTTTCGAGGTACCCCTCCAATGGTCGCGCTCCGGCCTTAGACGATTATATCATTTTTCGTGCCCGTCTTTTCTAGGTTCTCCCCGGTGCTCATCCAACCTGGAGACTTTGCAATGGGAATCATCTTTTCTTGCTTGGAAAGGCTCGGTCTGTATAGTCGCAAAAAGTCTCACCAAACAATGACTAGATTAATCTTGTCCACCGGGTACGATACACCAGGCGCATTGCTGCTTTTTTCTTTTTGTCTTGGCCATTTTGCCTTTTGACGAAGCGCTGCCGAGTTCACCTTACTAATACTTATGCGACGACCTCAGGAACATCATCTCGGGTGGCCCCTCCATCATCCGGAAACCAGGAGCGTACAGATCCAACCTCGAATTCACCAACTCCCTGCGCAGCAGTTTCCTGGCCGCTCAGCAGGACTATGGCGCGGCTGTGAGCGACGCAAATGGCAACGCCACCAGTAACGGAACCGCTGCTGTGTCACATGTCAATGGCGACAAAACCGCAACCGACGTTTGGACGGAAAGGATTGGCGATGCACTGTACGTTCCGCGCATCGACTGGTCACTGGCCGGCTTGCAAGAGGACAGGGAGGTATACGAGATTACGCTGAAACTATTTTTCCTGCCGACCGCGCCCGTCTCCGAGCGATCGCAATATATCGATGCGGCCCTGCAACTAGTAAAGAAAGAGCTGGGAGTCAAGGACGTCGACCTGCTCATTGTCTCCTTCCCGGGCATCGCATTCGAAGGCGACTGCGAGTGGGAGGCGGACAAGCTGAACGCGACAATGGGCAGCGAAAAGGACGAGGCGGCGACCTGGACAGCCCTGGAGGCCCTCCACGAGAAAGGCGAGGTGCAGAGGCTCGGTCTCGCCGAGTTCGGCACAGAGAAATTGTCACATTTCATCCAAAAGGCAAAAGTCCGACCAGCTGTCAACCAAATCAACACCAGGAATTGCTGCAACGTACCACCGCCCCTGATAGAGCTGGCAAAGAAGGAAAACATTGAGCTTTTGACGCATACCGATTGCACCGATATACTGCCAGGCGGGACACTGAGGGAGCTCCTCGGCCAAGGCCTACAAGGCGCGGGCATTCTGGCAGACGAGAACTCTAGCGACGGCCTCGAGGGCGACCTCATGCCACAGTGGGTGGTGAAATATACGGCATTCGTCAAGGACCGCGGTGTCATCGAAAACAAGGGTTACTTTGCAGGCGCTCGGCTGCTTGGCAAATAATGGCAAGGGAGTTCCCATTACACCCCAATTCGACGGTTCTCCCCCAGCATGACGTGGTTACTTTTGCATTGGCGATATACAGATCATTCTCTCACAGGGATAGACTAGCATGACTTTACGGAATATACATTTGGCATTATCATTACACGTCACTTCGCGTTCCTGTACCCCTCCTATGCTCTCTATATCAATCCTCTGAGCAGCAACGTTGGCGGCCAGTCTTGGATGGCAATAGTGTTGGGGTTTTTTCTTTTCTTTTCTACTGTCGACCATGGGATACTATCCCAACATGCTTCTCTTGCGCCCTCGCATCCTCACGTCCTCCAGCTTCTTCAGCACGACCGGCGCCCCCTTGAACGTACCTCTGTAACCGTCCAGCACCGCCGAGAACAGGCCTTCGGCCTTGGGATGCGTGCTTCCAAACGCCCGCTCCAGAACGTACAGGTCCACAGCGCGATCCTCGTCCGCCGTGCCCTGACTCGCTAGGCCGAAGTCGATGATGACAATCTCCCCGCGCAGGGCCTCCGCCTCCGAGTCGTCGCTCTCGCCCGCGCCAGCCGGTTGCCCATTGCTCGGGCCCTTGCCCCTCTCCCACGGCCGCAGCATCATGTTACTCGTCGTCAGGTCGCCGTGCACGACGCCGCTGCGGTGCAGCTTGCCGACGGCCTCGCCCATGCTGCGCAGGAGGCCCAGGAGCTCCTCGACGCGCGTCTCGTCGGCCCCGACCTCGGCGGCGCCGTCGAGGCCGTCGCGCTCGCGCGCCTCCCGCCGCCGCGCCAGCCACTCGTTGACGCGCACGCGCACCGGGGCGCCGGGCACCCACTCCATGGCCAGGACGCCCTGGGCCTCGTCGACATGATATAAAGCGGGCACGGCGACGCCCTCGCGGCGGCACTTCTGCAGGATGCGGGCCTCGGCGAGGATGCGGTGGCGCGTCAGGCGGGCGTCGAGCAGCGGGTGGCGGTACGGCTTGGAGGGCCGGTGCTTGAGGGCGCAGGGCACCGAGGGCAGCAGGTGCGAAGTCTGGTAGAGGCGGCCCTCGGCGCCCTGGGTCACGAGGAGCGGCTCCGTCGCGGCCGGGTAGGTCAGCGCCCGCGGCAGGGGGAAGTCATGGATGCTGGGCTCGGGCGGCGACGGGTCCGGCACCGGGGCTGGGATGGGCTCGGCCATGGTCTCTTGGTGGTTCGTCCGCAGGACCAGGACAGTTTCAGTCCTCTATCGTTTTGGAAAAATTTGGAGAATTTGCGGAGATATCGTGGCTGTGTCCTCTTTCTTGCCTCCCCTTGATTTGCGTTTGGCGGTTTTTGAAATTCCGTGTATACAACAAAATGATGGAGCGCTACAGTACGTAGTGTTGGCGACGAGACGTCCCGCGATGAGTCGCAAACCCAAAAATTGATCGACCCCTCATCGATAAGCTGAACATTGGGCTGAGCTCGAATTGCCCCGCCATTTAGCACCGAATAGTATACACATTTTAAGCCCCGAGGTTAGCTTACGTTACAGTTCTACGGACGTTACCGTATAGTAGGTATAGCACCGTAGGGGTGGCCCCTGCTTTTCCAGCCTCCCTTCCAGCCAGCTCGATTTACTGAATGAACTGCTGGTCCGACCAATGCAACGAGGTACAAAGTCTCCAAGGCCGGAGAAGAGAACTCGATTCTTGTCACACGATTGTTTGGATATCTTGCTTTGTCATAATCTTAATAAATAAAATTTCAGGCCTTACCCCAGTTTCGTCTCCTGGTTCCCGCATGCAAAACGAACGTTGTAGAATCCTTCTATTTTACTCCATATCATCCGTACGTACGGATACCTGGGGGCCAGAGCCCGGCAAGCACAAAACTCACCGCTCATGACTAACTAGTTATAGACAGATTTGGCGCCGACCTGGCTGCATGCATAGGCTTCTTCGGAGGTCGATTCCTGGTTCTAGGTAAAAGGCCACGCAGGTCGTGTGACTGACCTTTTTGCCCTTGTCCGCTGCAAGGAATATGTATTAGTGTTACTATGTAGGTGCATGTTCATGTCGTCTTTGTCCTGTCTTGTCCCGCCACGGCAACGCAGGACCAGAACTTCTTGCTTGACTGACTGACTTGACATGCTGCAGAGTTTTTCTTCTTCTCTGCTTGTTTTTTCCCATTCGCAAAAGGAGATTGGCCACAACGAGATCCGGGAGATCCAGAAAGCCCCTGAGATATGGATATTCCAACAGGCCATGATTCCACTTGACAGCGGGTGGGTTCGTCCGCTGCTTGTACTGTATGGGCTGAAACCTCCACCAAGGTGCATCTCTAGCCACGTATAGAACAAAGTGGCATTCCGCGACTAGGCCTACAACGCACCGATGATGAGCCTATTGCGGGTGCGATTGTCGGATACGGCCGCTCTGGACCGCCAGAGATGGGGAACCCGGGTAAGGTATCTGACATGTACAGGTTTCTTGGGCCGCGGTACGGTGAAATAGGAGGAGAGGGAATCATGGTCGTTACATATTATTACCAGGGGGCCCTCTTTCGTTCTTCGGGTTTCTTGGGTTCTTGGGTTTCTTGGGAAGTTGGGGGCACACGCACGAACAGACACACACACACACATGCACACCAACTGATTAGTTACATGCAGGTTTGTCAAACCAGCCTCCGTCTCTTCCAGGGCCGTGGCCGTATGTACGAACTCCGCGTCCCATCTTTAACTACAAAGAGACTTGGAGGGGACGTCATCCACCTTGTTCACCTTGTTGCCCTTTCCCACCCTTTTATTCCACAACCTTCTCCGTAGTACAACACAATCGCATGGTCCCGAAATCTATACGCAGCCGATTTTTCCTACCTTCGTGGCTTTCCACGGCTCGCCAGAAAAAAACGTCGACCTATTTTGCCCTCTAGGCGATGAATAGTAGCCAGCGCAAGGACCCACGGATTTATGCTGGACAGTGCACAAGAGACAGCGGCAGAAGCATAAACCCTTTTTTTCAATAATGGCAGCATCGGCGGCGGATCCCCCGACGCCCCTCTTCTGGACCCTAATCGTTATAGTCACCGCCCTTTGTCTCACTCTGGTGGTGGCCGCGCAGATCGCCGCGAGATACTCGAGCGCCTACTTTGCGGCGCCGCGCGAGATCGCGACCTTTATCGACACCATCGACGACTCGGTCTACGAGAACGAGAGTTATGACCGCGACGTGGCGCGCGTGCAGCGCCTCGAGGACAAGATCCGCCTCGGCCGCCTGCTCCGCGAGATCCAGAAGAGCGGCGACGACCTGCGCGAGGCCCTGAACGGCCTCTTCGTCGACGAGCACGACAGCACCGAGCTGCGCACCAGCGCCCGCATCCTCTGGGCCGGCCACCGCAAGGAGCTCGAGGAGCGCATCCGCCGCCTCGACCTGCTGCGCATGCGCTTCCTGACCGTCTACATGGGCATCATCGCCACCTCCCTGAGCCACCGCGACAAGCAGGCCGCCAAGGCCGAGACCGAGAAGCTGAGCCTGGCGGCCAGGAACATCCCGCCGCCCCCGCCCCTCCCGCGCAGCCTGTCCGAGAACCTCAAGACTACCGAGATCATGAAGAAGAAGCCCTCGCTGCGCCGCCTCCGGGGCCCGTCGATAGGGCACAGCGAAAAGGTGGCCCCGCCGCAGCGCATGGGCTGGATGGGCGTCGTCGCCGAGCTGCAGCGGTCGCCGCTCCTGCAGCGGCGGCACGCCTCGATCGAGAGCGCCATGCGCTCGCCCCTCCTGACGCCCCTGGGCAGCCCGACGCCGAGCTCGACGTTCCGGGACGGCGACGTGGCCCCGCCGCCCTTCAACCTCGACGAGTTGACCGAAAAGGGATGCTGAGAGAGAGAGGGCATGTAATGATTTTACGACGGAATACGTGTCAATGACATACGAATGATTTTTTGGGGTTGCATTAAAAATTTCTGGCGGTTTTTGTTTTTTTCCCTCCATCTCACAGTTTCTTGTTGCATTTCCGCCTACCGCCCGCCCAAATCTGAGCGTTGAATACCCTTTTTAATGTATTAAATAGCATGGTTTCTTTTACATTTTTTTTTTCTCTCGCGATTCTAACCCAGGGTGACGTCAAGATTTGTGGCCTGGTCATGTCGATATTTCTCAACGTTTTTAATGCATTTTACTCGAAGCTTGAAGTGGCTGATATCGTTCGGGGAGACTTCTGTGTGAATACTGTGAATAATCATATGGCATAAGATTCAAGTCCAGAGTGCATATGTATTTCAATGGTCAAGGCAGCTTGGCACGTAATTCCTAGATATATTCTTGGTACGAAATATGCACCAATCTCGTTCATCAAGATGACATCACGAAGAGCACCTCTGCGTAGATGATATATACTGCTGAACTAGTGCAACGCATCATCGGGTCCAGTCGCATTCCTCTCGCCAACTAGAATCAGTGTATTAGTACATTATTCCTAAAGTCGCATGAAGCTCATGCCAGGATGGCAAAGTAGTCCATCATTTCGTACTCCAGCCTCGCAACAAACGAGTCTAAGAAAAGGGGATCTTAAGAAGACTCACCATCAAGCGCGACCAGGAACCGACTGACGCAGTTATAGCAGCTCACAGTCGCCACGATCTCGACAACCTCGCGCTCGCTGAAATGCTTCCGGGCCTCGGCAAACGTCTCGTCCTGGACGGCAACATTACGGGTCATCTCGTCCGTGATCCTGAGCACGGCCCACTCGGCCTCGCCCAGGCCGGCGGCGGCCCTCTGCTCGGGGGTGACAGACCCCAGATCCTCGGCCTTGACCAGCTCCATGGCGTCCTTGCTGACGCCGCCCTTGACCGCCAGCGGCGCGTGGTGGCCCCACTCGTACCAGGCGCGGTTGCACACGGCGACGCGGGAGATGGCGAGCTCGCGCACGGCGTCGGACAGCGTGGTCTGGGTGCGCACGGCGCCCAGGAACGAGTTCCAGCCGTCGGCCACGGCGGGCGAGTGCAGCAGCGCCAGGTCCAGCGGCTGCAGGGGCCGGGGCGCCCGCCGCGCCCGGATCCGGTCCACGATCTCCAGCTCCGCCGGGTCCGTCGTCGTGGGCGGGTCGGCCGTGTAGGGGACGCGCATCTTGGCTGCTGGTGTGGTGGCGAGGGGGCGGGAGAAGATAGAGTGACGAAGTGGGATGTGACCTTGTCCGCGGTTGACGTTGCGGCTCAGATTAGATGTCAAGGCAGTTGAAAGTGACAAGAGTGAAGAGTGATGACGAGGCATGAGCCGAAATCGCTGTAGTCAAGTGAAAGGTTTATCTTGCATGAGTATAACGAACCCCCTCCAAGCTGTAAGTAACCTCGGGCGGGCGATCGTGGGGCCTCAGCACCCGACTTTCGGAACCGGGCGGAATATAGCTTAAGCGGAATCGCGGAGTGCGGAGGGGGTTCGGACCTCCAGATTCTCTTGATTCAAGTGTCATTAAAGTTAGATGCATGTCATTCTGATACCTCCACAAATAATAGACTCTTCTTACTCGTAGTAAATCAGCATCTTAACTGGTCGATTTCAAAATAGAGTCACAAACCGCTGTCGCAAGGTGAAGGGGATATAGAAAATGCCATAATGGTCGTCTTATTAGTAGCGTGTCTATGATCGGCGCTATAATCTATAGACGGTCCTTACCCGTAGATCCCCATCTAAATGTCACTACCTGTATTAAAGACTCGCAGCCATGAGCCGATGGTTCCCGTCTCTTGTCTCGGTATAGTCCGCGAACATTACAGTGTGTAAGTTATCTCCTAAGCCCCAATTTCCCCTGGTTCCTTCTCTCGTGTGTCAACCCAGCCCATTCCCCAGCCAGCAGCGAAACACACAACGGAGACCGCAACCAACAAATAAAAGACAGAACCGATGCTCTTCGAGTATGCAAGCAGCAGCCCCTTGAGCTCCGGACTTCCGGGTGGGAGCAAAGCCCTCACGCCTTCCGCGCTCCCACCTGCTGCGAGTGCCTCCTCGGGGCTGGCCGACGGAGCCAGGATGGAGATCTCTCGCGTCAGCGTCTGAGTGAAGATGGCATTTCCCACGACATTGGAGATTGAAGCCATCAGGTTCTGCACAAACGTGAGGAATGCCATTGCGACCGGATTCTCAGCCGGCGCAACGGCATTCTGCACAGAGATTACAGCCTGTTCCCCGAATCAGTAAAAGACGACACAGCTGGCACTGATACAGCAAACGTCGAATACGAGAGAACTGACGGTCTGAAGTCCCATGCCACGAAGTCCAAACAACATTTGATACCCAACCCATGCTGCCGTTGGAGTATCCGGAACCCATGTTGATATCAAACCGCATGCGACTGCAGTCAGTGCTCCTCCGAGGATGCCAAATGGAAGGTAATAGCCGAGCCTCGTCACTAATATGATGCCAGGTCAGCGTTCCGTTTCACAGGTCATTGTACCATAAATCGTTCCATGTCCGATTCAAAGTCTAGGCGAGATGTGGCCTCGACTTACCAAGGGCGCCGGATATCACCATGGACAGCAACTGCGTCAGGATAGAGGGCAGCGTGTAAATACCGCTGAGCGAAGGACCGACGCCCTTGACAGCCTGAAAGTAGATGGGAACATAGGTGGCGCCGACAAAGTTTGTGACGAACAGGAACGAGTTGTGAATGGTACTTGTCCACACGATTCGTTTCCTCACCAGCTGAAAAGGGATGAGAGCTTTCTCTCCTGCCCGCCATTCCCATAGAATGAACAAAACTGTGGTCACGCCGGCACCGACGAACAAGCCGATGACAGTGGGCGAGCTCCAACCGTTCTCATCTGACCCCCACTGCAGTGCAAGTAGCAACATGATGGTGGCCGGTGCGAACAACGCGCAACCTGCAAGGTCGAGGTCTGGAACGATGCTCTGGAGCAAGGCGAAAGAGAAGGGTGGCTTGAGTGTCTCGTCTGGGATATGCGTGAAGAACAGGACCAGGACAGAGGCTGCCCCAATGGGGAGGTTGATGTAGAAACCTGGCCCGTGTCAGCCAGAAGGGGGTGCATAGGAATGAAAATGGAAACCTACACCATCGCCAGGTCACGTATTGCGTCAAGGCGCCACCAATTAGTGGTCCAACGACTATACCTATCTGGCCAACTAGAGTCTATTGTCAGTTCAGATTACTAAGTCCAAATTCACTGTATTACTTACTTGCAAATACTATGCCGGTATACACTGTATGACATCCGAGTTTTAGCATTCGCCTCAGAGAAGGGGACAATCGAGAAACTGAACTATGCCGTTCGCGACTCACAGGGGCGTTTGGGTAACGATACGGCCCCTGCAATGAGAGCCAAGGCACCGTTCTCGAGGCCCGAGGTTCCTATTCCAGCAACGGTGCGTCCGAGAATGAAGAACGTGGACGAGGTTGGTACGGCGCAGAGCAAGGAACCAAGCTCGAAGATGGCGACATAGACCAGGAAGGTGTGCTTGGCGCTGAGGTACGTGTAGAGCTTTCCAGAAAGAGGCTGCAAAGCGGCACTGATACCGGCAACAGATCAGTCTTGGCCGCCATATTCCAGAGAAATTGTGTTGAGTAATTACCTCGAAAGGGTGTAAGCACTTCCATACCAGCCGACACTGAACAATTCGGACGTTAGCAAAAGCTTTGCAGTACTGATTAAAGCCCGTCGCACTCGCTCAAATGGTTGTAATATAAACTGATGGAAAGAGACATACTCTTGCAACCTGTGGAAATCACTCGTAATGTACGGAATAGCCTATATAATGATCGTGTAGATCAAATCGTTAGCCATTTGGCCAACAGACCCGTGACGTGCACAACATATCGTTCCGCGAAACATGTGGACGCACCGTAGAAATGATGCTGAAATCCAAAAGAATGATGAAGAAGACGGAAATGATGCCGAAGAGAGCGGCAAAGAGCTTGTACCCGCCGAGGTACTCGTCGTCTTCCTGGCCAAAGTCGGCCGGCGGAGAGTTGTATTTTTCAGCAGCGACCTTTGACGAGACTGGCGCCGTTCCCGTCGCAATCTGCACCGGAATGTCGCCCTGCGTGTCGCCATGCGCATGTGCAGGTTTCTCGGGGATCGGCATCGGCTGCTGCGATGAAGCTGGTTCAGCTTCCAGCTTCAACTGTAATTCAGAAACCATGGTGATCTTTGTCGGCTGCGACAAGTCGTTCTTCCCAGGATTGTGTTGATGACTTGCGGGTGGCCCCTCTAGGTTGATGAGGCAAGAGTCATATATATGCATTGGAGTTCGTGCCTCCCTACTGCTGTATTCCGAATCCCGACACGCCTTGGCAACGCGCCTTCCCAACTACACCGCAGGTCACACGGGAACTTTCAACACAATCTGACAGGTCAGTAGCATGAGTCAATTTTCATGCAAATTCGCAAAATGATGCTACTCTCAGGAGTTTCGTGTTTGGATTGGCAGATATGACCGATAATGGACCATTATATTAACTGATTACATGCTCCTCAACAACTTCAATCATCTCAAGCATACTGATCCTTCACAACAGGTGGCGTTACATCATCTTCCTCCACGCCAAAGCTCAAGTGACCGTACGATCTACCTTGATTCTCGTACTCGGTATAAAACTCCGGCGGCATCTTCACGACGCCCCATCGCACCCTGCTGCGGGCGATCTGCTCGTAAACATCCTCCTTGGTCATGGGCGGCTCTTCGGCGCCCAGAAGGCTCGCTCGCGACGTGCGTCTGCTGAAATCGCGCATCTCGAGACTTTGCGTGTCGTAGCCCCCGAGATCTAGTGAGTCTCTTCTCCATCCCTGCGGGTTGTTCAAGGGGGAGTATGGTGGTGGTGGCGTCTCAAGCCTGGACGGCAGCCACTTCCACCCCTTGCGTCTCGATTTGACCGACTCGCTGGATCTCATGTCCCCTCTGCTCGCGACGTTGGAGGCGGCCGAGACGTGACAGGCCGCGCTGATGGCCATGGAGTTACTTCCCACGCTCACGGAGCCCACGGGGAGCTTGTTGAGGGAAAGGGCGATTGGGATACATATCAGAGTGAGCGAAACGACCAACATGACAATAAGAGCCCAGATCGAGTAGCCGACTGTGACTACGGTGTTGTCCGGCAGGCTGGCATCCGGAACCGTTTGTTCGAGGAAATGCCCATTGTTGAAGTATCCTGAGCCAATCGGTAGTTAGCGGCAGTATCACAAGAATCTATGTATGAATCAGTTGAACTCACCGCCCTCCGAGACAAACACGTAGATGGTGTTGGACAGGATCCAGTGCAGTAGTATACTGCAGCCAATAAGTGGTACAGAGTACTTATACGGAAGCTGCAATCTGTATGTCGAGAATTGTTCGCCCCTAGTAAAAAGTTCGTGGGTCAGTACTCGTCCATGTCGTGGCAAGGAATTGCATGACTGGAAGATACTTACTTGGGGTCAGTCACCCGAAGTGGATAATATGCTTGACTATACGTCGCCCACTCTTTTGCCATTTGAAGCCGCGTAAATAAATTGTTGTAAGCGAGGTAGCAAAAAGACAGCAAGAGTTGGGGACTGTTGGCCGTCAGCACAGCTGACGCGAAGGTCCATGGTACCTGGTTCAGAAAGGGATTCGTGTCGCTTTCCAAAACTTTGCCTGTTCTGTGCACACATGTTAGAATACCGTGGAAGCACGGCTTGCTGGGAAAAGGAGTACACTTACGGTTGACCTAAACTCTGCAGGACCGAGTCGATAAAGAAAGAGATGACACCAATGCCTATAGCAAACAAGGCGTAGCTCGAGATCCAGACCGAGACTGGCACGATTTTGTAGCGCCGGTATGCTCGCGCCGTCCAACTTCTTGGCCCGGCAAGGAGAGCCCTGTGAGAGACGCTCAAGTGCTGGCGGATGTCTCGCTGCGCTATCGTACACATTCCTACGGTTGCAGGATCTGGGCGCTCAATAAAGGAAACAATGGCATCTCCCAGGGTGACGAGCGGCGCTTGGTCGCGGCGCGCGAGCACAACAGTGACGATGATGGCCGTGATTGTCTTTACAAGCACACATATCGTCACTGCGAGTAGTAGAACATTGGATACTCCAACATGACAGACCTGGTCGACGTGTTCCGCCATACAAT
Source organism: Pestalotiopsis sp. NC0098 (assembly GCA_022432395.1). NCBI lineage: Eukaryota > Fungi > Ascomycota > Sordariomycetes > Amphisphaeriales > Sporocadaceae > Pestalotiopsis > Pestalotiopsis sp. NC0098. Next base: position 4,100,601 of record JAJKLJ010000003.1, on the reverse strand, counting down.
AGTTTACTTTCAAATCCGAGACTCCTGGAGTGATGCCGTTTGTGAAATTGTTCGGTTCCCAAGTCTCTGTCATGTAATTGAAGTGGGGGCCCCCGGTATTGTTTACGAATGCCAACGTGTGTTCTTTGAAGAAGGGAATCGTCCATGCGCTGTCATTTGTCTTCTTCGCAGCCGGCTGGTACCGCCCACTGTCGTCGCCCCAGGCTTCGGAGCACGTATCCCAACATGCAATGCCTTTTGCACCAGGAGAGTACCACGCGGACATCTGTTTCATCATGTCAGCAACCAAGGGCAAGTCTCTTCGTGACGTCAAGCATGGCGTTTAGTCTGGGCTCTTTGCACCCCTTCCAAATCTTCTCGAGTATTTTGGACGTACGTACCGTGCAGGGACCGGTCCACCAAAGCGAGTTCGTCGCGTTTCCGGGGACTATAGGGTCCCACAACTCGGTTTGGTTTTCGAACAAATTCCACACGTCATCACGAACCCAGCCGTCTCTGTGATCCACGACAGCAATGATATTGCGGTGTGCTTTGAGGCCCTCGCACTGACAACATTATGGTCAGTATCTCTTTCCAAGTGATCAGAGGATGGATATTGGGGCTATTGCGGCACTGCGAAAGGGAAACCCCGATCAAGCGCAACTATAAAGTCTTGATGTTTGGCGGGGCCTGACAGCCCAGGATCAGGGTCCGTGAAAGTTGACTTACAGCGAAATACTCATTGTAACACTCATTGACACTGATGTTGTCCCATCGAGATCCATCGGTCGCCATGGTAGACGTGGTTTGCCATATCGTAGATTGATGATCGGTGTATTCCGTCAGATTTATGCTGAGCTCGTCCCCATAATACAACCAGTTCGACGGAGTCAATGACACCCCAGGCAGGTAGAATGGGACATCATCCAAGAAGCTCTCGCTCACCAAGGCCATACTGTATTCGGAGTCACGCTGATCCGTTTGAAAGACCAAGGAATTGAATAAAAGATGGAGCGGTATGGAAGAGAGCAACAGCATAACCCAGCAGCCCGTCTTAAATTTGCTGACGTGAAAGGCGTTCCTCACTGATGGGATTCCGATACCCATCCATGAGCCCCGTGAGTGGACGCGATCGACTTCGTTCCTCGAAGGCGAGTTTAACACCTGCACTATTTGGAACTTAGCGTCAGTAAACATTCCCAATGACCGTAGTAGAGACGAACCAAGTCGTACTGAAAAAGTTGGAAGACGCAAATATGGCCGTGGATAATATATTCAGAAGCAAGTGCAGCGTGACGTTGAGCTGTGCTGCGCTGCCTCCGTCGCAGGTCCCGGAGAAGAACAAGAGAGCTTTGGTCACTCCATTCGACTGGCTGGCCGACACAGCCAAACAGATGAGCAGCGTCAGCGTGATGGCGCCCAGCACAATACTATTGATGCGTGCGGCGCGCTTCCATCCCGTGACCTTGTGGCCTCGATGCCGGCCGGCTTGAATGAACTCCATGGCGTTGATCACCTCGTTTTGTCAAGAGTGCCAGACTTCTTCGATAGAGAATACCGTCCTGGACAGCTTCTGTGATGGACTTGTGGAAGCTGGTCGAGCCTGCCCAATAACCCACCGCGGCTTCCGAGTTTTGCTGCTTGTTGTTTTGCAACCCGCGTTACACTGGCCGAGGAGGACAGACCGGCGTTGAAAGGCGCGCGTCGACCAAACAGCGCTGCTCAATTTCCAAAAATCCTGCGGCTCGCCATTTGCACAGCTCAAATCATGGCTTGCGCAACAAATTTTGAAGCAGTTGATAACAAAAATCAAAAAGGACAGCCCCTTGGGCAGAAGATTTCACGCATGCTACATGATGAGGGCTTAAAGAGACGATGCTGTGCCGCACATAACGTGGATTGCAAAGAATGGCGGCGCGAATCCCTGTCGTGATCTGCATACTCATATCATGATCACTGATCAAAATGACCATGATGAAGATTAGTGGAGTTGTTGAGTGGCTGACTGCGTTCTCTATTTTTAGATATTCAAGGATTTGCGTTATGCTTAACCTGTCGGGATCTTGATTGGCTATCGCAACTTTATGTGGGACATTCTTATAGATCCTCCAAGCTTGAATTCACCTTCAATTCGAAATTGCGGTTTCATGTCTCACCAGCCGGAGTAGAGTTGAAGCATTCCTGAATTTCTTTAACCCCGAGCCACTGCCAACTCTGACACGAGGGACCTTGCGTCCCTCCTCCTCCGACTAAAGTAATGGAAACACTACTTTTCGAGGGATCCTATCGATGTTTGGGTCAGTCTCGCTTTGCCCAAGTAAAGCAAGCTGAAGAGGCAGGGAGACGGTGTTTCCTTACGCTCATCTAGACCTGATGAGATGGACATTCCAATGCGCTTGGATGCTGTCTGTTAGCTGTGCTGTTTGATGAGATACTGTCGGTTGGTTGGCGTAGAGGTAATGAGTAATACATTGTGTGCAACAGGGGCACGTCCGTGAATTTCCAATGGGGCTCACTTGGACTTCTTCGTGGCTGTACATGTGTCACGTCTCAATTGAACATGGACGTATATCAATCAAAGTAATGTTTTCGTAGTGCACGTCACACCCGTATAAGTAGGTATAGACTGATTTCCTGTTCTTTTCCTATCTTCTCAAAAGCTGTTTACGGGTCTTCATGGCCTCGAGATGAGATCGGAACCATTGACAGAATTGGCAGTCTGCGACATGGTCGATCATTTACAAACATTTCCTGGGTCCACGAATGCGGACAGATGCGTGGCGTCGTCATACCAGAAACCAAACGTTCCTGAGGTCAACGCAAGTGAGCCTCCAAATCAAGCCAGAGCGTGAAAGGAGAGTTCACCAATCTCCACCACCGCCACCGGTAGAGAAGCCGCCCTGGTTAGCACCAAAGTTGTTGTCGACCTGGCCGCCGCCAAAATCATTGTTGGCCTGGTCTCCGCCAAAGCCTCCGCCATAACCATCGTGGCCGCCAGAGGTCATACCAACATCACCGTCAATGTCCTCGGTGGGGACGGGCTGCTTGCAGCGAACCTTGGTGTGACCCATCTCGCCGCAGTTCTGGCACTTGACACGAGAATCTGTGACAGGTCAGAACAACTCATTCAAAAACATGAGTACAAGGTAAGTACTTACAATCTCGAGGCTTGGGGCACTCTCGACCAGTGTGGCCCTCCTCATCGCAATTGCGGCAAATGATCTTCTTCTCCTCGGTGCAGTCTCTGGCGCGATGGCCCTCCTGACCGCAGTTGTGGCAAGCACCACCGCCGCCGCCACCCTGGGGGCAGTCACGGGAGAAGTGGCCCTCTGTCAATTGTGTCAGTACAACATTTAATTGAATTCTTGGAATGCGACTTACTCTCGCCACACTTGCGGCAATCGACGTTGGCGGGATTGGGAGGCTCAGGGCCTGGTAGACAGTTAGCAGTGATATTATACAGCCAGGCTTTCATCGAACAACTTACACTCCGAGGCCTTGTGGCCAGGCTGCTGGCAGTTCTTGCAGGCGAACTTGTCGACACGGGGTTGAGGGCCTTTTACAATTAGCAAGATGCAATCGACGTGAGATATCTGGCACCAGCACACTTACAATCTCGGACACGATGGCCCTCCTCACCACAGTGGAAGCAACGGACTACAAGCTGATCTCTCTCGATTCTGTCCGAGGGACAGTTCTTGGAAATGTGGCCGTACTCCTCGCAGTTGTTGCACTTGGACTTGCCACTATTGACAGGCTCACCTGCGTCCTTGAGGCGCTCCAGGTTCTCAGCAGCATCCTTGGGGAAGAACTGACGCTCACGCTCGCGGGCGGGCTTGTCGTCAAAGCGGTATGTGACCGTGTACTTCTTGTCAAGGTTGCCCTGCAGATCCATGTTGGTCAAGGAGCCAAGAAGCTGAGGCTTCTCGACGGCGATGATGTAGATGGAAAGGTCCTGCTGGCGGAAGCCCTGCTCAAGGTCGACGTAGGTGAGCTCGGGAGTAGCCTTGACGTACTCCTGAATACCCTCCTTGACATCGTCCATGTCACGTTCCTCAACACCCTCGGTGATCTTTGCCCAGGCCTCCTCGCCGGTGACATCTCGGACGTGGGATCGATCAATGACACGAGCGCTCTCGCAGTCGTTCATGAGGTGACCTGGTTGAACCCAACATGTTAGTCGTGCGAAACTGGAACCAAGATTGGAGAGGGGATTTTCGTTCACATACCTTCCTGGCCACAGTTCTTGCACATCATGGGGGGACGGTCAGGGCAGTCGGCGGCACGATGTCCCTCCTTGCCACAGGAGCGACACTCTCCAGTGAACTCGCGCTCCTCCTGAGGAGGGCAGTTGGGATCGGGGCAATCGCGGATGGAATGTCCCTCCTCGTTGCAATGACGGCAACGCAAGACACGGGGCTTGGGGCAGTCGACCTTGTTGTGACTTTTCACCAGTTAGCATAGTGAATCAAATGTGTAGCAAATGATGGCTTACCCCTCCTCGCCACAGTTGTAGCAGGCGCCGCCACGAGGGCGATCTCCGTCATCAGCAAGTCTGGCATCGCCGCCAGTGTAGCCGCCGGCGTCACCGAATCCAGCGTTGTCATTGAAGTTGTCAGTGGCTCCGAAATCGCCAGAGTCACCGCCACCCCACTGGTCGTTGCCAGAGTGGCCACCACCACCCCACTGGTCGTTGTTGGTCTGTTCCCAAGACATGATTGCGATGTTGTCTGTTGGCAGTTGAGTTAGCTCGTCAAGATTCTCTGACAATTTTGAGACGAGCAGACAAATTTAATCCGTGCGAGGAGGGGTAATGACACAACAATGGAATTGTGCAGTAGGTGGATTACAAACGGAGTGAGACCTCAACGGAAGGACACAGAAACGTAGACCAAAGTGTGGAAGGGGACGAGCGGGACAGCACACTCCAAGGTGGAATCTCGCAATTGGACTCGAGTGGTCCAGAAGGGAATGCGGTGAGATGGAAAGAACAGGGACGAAAACAAGTGATCCTGGCTCTTTGCAAACGGCAGAGCTTCCAGATGGGATGATGAATGTGATGGAAGTGCTTGGCTTTCGTGGTGAGGGAGCGGCGCAGGAAAAGGAAGGTGTCTAGAGGGAGAGAGATGCGATGGCAGGAGAAGGGTGAGGATGGAAGCAGAGTGACCTCACTTACGTTGGGAAGCTTGGCTTGAACAGGTCAGCTGGAATGGGTGTCGGACTGGTAGTCAACCTGCAAAGTTGATGAACCAGGAAAGTTGAAGTTGAAGTCTTCAGAATTAGAAGACTGGTGATGAGAAAGGATGGAAAGACAAAACCAGCTGGGCAGAGAAGCGGGATGCTGCACTGCCAAAGTGGAGTTGGGGGTTGTGTTGTGGGAAGGAGGAGACAAGGCAGGCACGAAACCTGCGGACAAACAAATAGCTTTTTAGCCTGTCGTTGCCTGGCTCCAACCTGCCTGGAAAACGGGGGCTTCACACACAAAAAGAAATCTGTTTCGGGTCGAAATCGCCCAGTCGACAGAGGCTGGTGGTGGGCGACCACTTTTCGAGATGCCTGGGAGCCTGGATGGAGCTGGCAGCTTGCAGCAGAGCTTGAATACTGATTGGGCGATCGAGCTCAGAATTCCTGAGAGGAGGAAGTCCAGCGGCTTTTTGAAACTACTTAGGTACCCTTTCGTAACTCAAGGGAAGTCGCGAGCCAGGACATGTCGTTGTGACAAACGCGGCCTGATTCCAGGTTTCAAGCTTGGCTAAATACGCTTTCCGTGTCATTGTAATATAGAAGATATGGCCAAAAAGAGGGACAACCATTGATGCTTGCCTCTGGCCATAAGTTCTGCTATCGACGGATATGATTGCCAGTCTTTCGCTATATGTTAAGAAGATCTTGCTGATACGTGAAGGCATGTGATTTTCTGCGCGACCTTAGCACCCTTTCAGATAACTCCCTTGTCTACATTGTCATGTCTCATCTCGGCGATAGATTCCAAATAACCAGGGCTATACTTCTATGCTGTGGCCTGTTTGTGGAAACCGACCTGGAACACGGCGGCATTGTCTATGTAGTCTAGCCACGGGAGCATCTTCATGTCTGGAATTTTTATCACTGTCCAAGCTGTATATATTGCTGTTAGCTTTGTCGGATATCTGTCCGTCCCTTCTTCTGCTAATATCTGATGAATACTCGTCAAATGTTTGAGCCTACCTAGTAGTTGTATTTGGGGGTATTCTTTATATGTTTTGACAGAATTGTGCTGACTGTTTACTGGACATCCTGTTACAATCAAGAGCTGGCTTCAAACTTTCTCTTCCTGCTGTTGCCTCTACCTGGGAAATAGGTTATATCATGATTTCCCTTTGCACTTGACTCGACAGCAGAATATACAATAACATATCTTATGATGTTGAGGTAGATTATCAATTCAATATTATTCACAGCTATATCTCAATTATTGTTCTTTGGTTATGTTGATAATTTGCACCAGTCTTGTCGGACTTGCCGTCAAGGATCAAATGACTAATAATACAAGACCATGATGCCCGACAGAATCTCCGCTCAATAATTCTTCTATTATGAGACACATATACCAGAGGCTAGCAGTCTGCACACCGCGTGGAACACCTTCCCAATATGACAAGAGGTTAGCCGTGTAGTCAAAAACACTTAAGGGAATAGGAAAAGCATCAAGACCGAGGTTAATGATTGGATAATGCTTCAAATGCAGTTTAGAACTTGAGTTCAAGCTACAGAGAACATGTTGCCCAAGTAAATATAAAGAAAAGTCTTACTCCTTGGAAATATTAGTCTATATCAGTGTTCATCAGAAGACGAGTTGCCTTCGACATCATGAGCATCGCTTTGAAGATGGAATTTGCTTTCTATTGTGACGTAGTTAAGTTCGTCCCTGTCGATCAATACAGTATAAATGCAGCCAAGCCATACTCAATGGTGTGATCAACGCCACCTTTAGACAGCCCTCGCCTAGCACCGCAGACGCGACTGAGGCTTCGGTTCATGCAAGCGCCTTTCCGGAGCGTTGCATCAAAGACACGAACGACACGTTTGCGGGATAACTTAAGCGAAGTCAGAATTGTTCTCGAACGGCGAGGCATCAGCATCGTCCGCGATGTCAGTGGTCACACAATTCCATGTTCCGTCTTTTTTGGCGAGCCACCCCAGTCTTGGCATGTAAATTGAAACTTGCCCGAAAAGAGCGTTTCGGAGTCCATCGCGCCGGCATGATTGGCTGCCAGAAGCAGATGCATGTCCGTTGAATACAATCAAGTACAGCGTGACCGAGAACAAAAAGAGAAAAGCCCAAGAGTTCGTCTTTCTGTTCTTGCTCTTGCAGAAAAGTATTGTTCCCGTGGCTACCGAAGTGATCCCACAAGTGCAAACCAGAGTCATGCCATCGCCACCAAAAGAAAAGAAAACCCCAAACAGAGGTCATTCTGATATAGGAGCGAGGGGGATCGTGGGCCTGAGCAACTGCACAGGGGTTTGATTAGATGAGTTTGATATTAATGATTTATACATTCGCTAGCGTGTTGCGGCATCTGGAACCCAACGTCAATTGTCACTGCCCTTCAAGTTTTCAGGCTCAACCACGGCGCTTTGCATCGTTCCACAGGCACAACGACGCCTAGGATGTTTGTCTAATACATTACATAGCACACCAAAATCCATCGCGTCCGCCAGCCCGTCCGTCTCGTTGCAGTGAGGGTGCGGAGAATCCCTCCCCATTGACAGCCCACCACTCCCAGGGAATGCCAGGGGCACGCTCTCCACTCCCTATCCCGTATGGGGAGGGGCAAGGTAGCCGATTGATGGAATTATACAAGCTACCGCCAAGAAGCACATACATCACTCACCATCTTCCATGAATTGGAGTAATAAACGACTTACTTCATACGCGCCAAACTAAACAATATCGCTAACAAGTCGGCGCCGAGTATGCGGCTCAAGTCTATAACCGAACGACACCCCTGGCCATGGCAGAGTATAAGTAGTCGCACCTGGTTGGGGGTCTTGGACTTGTAGATCGGTCCCGCGAGTCGCTAGATATCCTGGATACAGATCAACCCGCAAGATGAAGTACTTGGCAGGTCTCTTGTCTCTGGCCGCGGCTGCCTCAGCCCAGCAGAGTCTCTATGGACAATGTGGTGGCGTCGGCTGGACTGGCGCAACGACTTGCGTCTCCGGAGCAGTGTGCCAAGTTCAAAACGACTATTACTCGCAATGCGTCCCTGGTGAGTTTTTATTTGCAGTAAAAGAAGGAGACACCAAGACATGTATACTGACCACGAACAGGCACGGCCGCCACAACCGCCACCTCTACTGTGAGGTCTACGACGACCACCGCGGCCACGTCTTCAACCACGAGCGCCGCCACGACGACCACCCGGGCGACCACCACCACTGCCACCAGCGCCACCAGGACGACGACGAGCGCGGCGTCCACGGCCACGGGGTCGTTTGCCAAGACGGACGGCCTCTTCTTCAACCTGGACGGCGTCACCAAGTACTACCCGGGCACCAACAGCTACTGGATCTCCTTCCTGACCAGCAACGACGACGTCGACTCGACGCTCGACGACCTGGTCGCCAACGACCTCAAGATCCTGCGCATCTGGGGCTTCAACGACGTCAACACCATCCCGGCCTCGGGCACCGTCTACTTCCAGTACCTCGCGGCGAGCGGGTCGACCATCAACACGGGCGCCGACGGCCTCGAGCGCCTCGACTACATCGTCTCGGCGGCCGAGGCCCGCGGCATCAAGCTGGTCATCCCCTTCGTCAACGAGTGGGACGACTACGGCGGCATCCAGGCCTACGTCAACGCGTTCGGCGGCAGCAAGACGTCGTGGTACACCGACAGCGCCTCGCAGGCCCAGTACCAGGCCTACATCAAGGCCGTCGTCTCCCGCTTCGTCGACTCGCCCGCCATCCTCGCCTGGGAGCTGGGCAACGAGCCCCGCTGCAACGGCTGCGACACCAGCGTCATCTACAACTGGGCCAAGACCACCTCCGAGTACATCAAGAGCCTCGACCCGAACCACCTCGTGACCACGGGCATCGAGGGCTTCGGCCTCCCCGGCGATGGCTCGTACCCGTACACGTACGGCGAGGGAACCGACTTCGTGGCCCTCTTGAACATCACAACCTTGGACTTTGCGACGTTCCATCTGTACCCCAACTCCTGGGGTGAGGACTACGACTGGGGCAATGACTGGATCACGACCCACGGCGCCGCCTGCGCCGCGGCTGGAAAGCCATGTCTGTTTGAAGAGTGTAAGTAGCCAAACAACAACAACATCCACCTCGTTCAGGGATCAGAGCTAACAAGCCGTAGATGGTGCACCCACCAACCACTGTGCTATTGAAGCACCATGGCAGGCGACCGCGCTGGCGACCGAGGGCATCGCCGCAGATCTCTTCTGGCAACTAGGTGTTACTCTCAGCTGGGGACAGACTTCTGATGACGGCAACACTATCTTCACAAATACCTCGGATTGGACTTGTCTCGTCACTGATCACGTTGCTGATATTGACGCCTTGTAAGCGCCGTTGCATTGCAGTATACGGGCTTTACTTGCCGAAGAAGGACTTGTGTGTGCCATAGGACACATGGCATGGTCTCCGAATTTCTCTGTACATATTTACCAGCTGCCAATACATCCAAAATAGCAATTGCCTCAACAAGGCCAAGGCCGATATCACCTCATTTGATCAATAATGTAGTGGATATTGATTTCAGTCCAGAATATTGAATATTGTACATTGTTGGTCTTGCGATTCAAGCAACTTTTCCATGGAACCTTGGTTAGATCCACCAGTAGCGAAAATAGACCTCGAATTTGACCTGTACGCGATCTTTGTGAACGTCGCTGGGTGTGATCCTACCTATCTCCATTCGACAGGGGCGTCTGTTTCCCGGTATCGTACACTCGTGAATCATTACAGTCAAAATACAATTATGGCGCAGGTGCTTCGATTCGCTTCGTGTTGTTGTCGTATCATTTAGGCTCCAGTCCAACCGTTGCGCTCGGCGCAAACAGTTTCCGACGTCTCCTCTTGACTAGGACCGGCATAGCTGATAGAGGTAGTCTTTGACCCTGAACCGGAGGCCCCCATCGTCGGTAGCAGAACGATTGCAGCATACGGTTCCGAAGAGCATGTTGTTTTGCCTTGTTCGTCTCACAGCAGCTCCGACTAGGGTCGTAAACCAGTGTAGTAGGTGGTCTCTCGTCCAGTCAACGACTTCTAGCGAGCTGGTAAGACCGCAGGGACAGGCGCGGAAGGTGGTGCCCCGTCAAGCATATCAGTAGGTCGACTAGGCGCATTGTGGCCATGATGCGCTTCGCCATAGGTAGGAAGCGGCTGAGGAAGAGGGCTCGCGTGTCCCTCGTGGGGTGTTGTAGGTGACGGAACAAAGTCGTGCAGCTCTACATCGTTCGGATTCTTTTGTGGCGGCGAATACGCCGGCGGTGCTTCTCCCAATTCGTTTAGCCCTTCTTCCCTGCTACCAATACCTATGCCGACCCTTCTGCCGTTTCTTGGACCATCTCCTGTCCACTGCCAGCGTCCTCCAGTCGTGGCTGTCGTGTGATGATGTCGTACCCGATCCGGACCCATAGCCTCCAGGTCTCGCTGCAGGGCATTCATGCCACGAGAACCTCTTTGCTTATTCCGCCTCCTATAACGGAACACGGTGATGATAATTGCAGCGACGACGAGGATACAAATAGGTACGAGTATCCAGGCGAAAGGGCTCGCTCCCACATCGAGGCCATCGCCCGAGTCGTTGTCCATGTTGGAGTTGTCTCCGGGCCCCGCATAGGACATTATAGGTTGTCGAGAACAAGTTGATCTTCCCTTGAATCGTAGAAGTGTAGAGCTGCAAGAAATCGCCGGATCCCCCCGAGCCCGTCTGTGGCTTTCAAGGAGTGAAGGGATCGAAACGGCAATATACTAGGGGATAGAGGCTACGGCATAGTTAGAGAAAAGAATTCAACACAATCCGCGGTCGTGATGGGTGGTTGGGGATTTTGTTTGGGTCGTGCTTTGCGACTGATCATAGATATGCAGCCACTGCAGGAAGTTGGAGCTTGCGTAATGCACCAAATGCACCACCGGCGAGGGACCTCGTCAATCAGGCGCAACCCGCCCATATGTAGGCTCACCAGGTTTCTGTCAAGGGAAAGCACGGTGAAGTGGATGGAACATGCATTGCACAGTAGCATTCAAGGGATATAGAGCGGTTCTGTCAAATATTGGGCATGGAATTGGTTATCTTACCAGCGATGTGATCCCACGATGACGTTTGCATTCAGTGGGATGGAGTAGGCCGGTACGACTAAATGTGGACCAGGGACGGGAAGCTTGTGATAATACTATCCGGTATAGCTGTGCAATTATTGATGATCACCACGAAACCTTGTTGCCGCCGGCTTGGCACTGGACAGATGGGAAAGAGATTGATGACCGGGAGGTACGACCAGGGGCCGAGTATGTACGATTTGGCCACGATGAAGATGGGAAAATGAGTTTGTCTTCAACAGCTTGGAGAAATGCAGGTGTAGGTTGGTAGGGATTGGGAGGTGGAATGCCGGTCGACCCGGTCAACCCGGCACTGGGCAGTCCACTCGGTGCGTGCCAAATGCCTTGGAAAGAGCTCTACCTAGAGTTCAAGGTTGTAGTTGCGGGAGTGGCGTGCGAGCTTCTCAACCCCGAACCATGTCAGCGGCAGACTGCAACCAAGACACTCGATATTACCAGCTCATGTTGAGATTACTGAGCGCACGCTGCGAAAGTGATGAAGTTTAGGTACCCAAGTACCTTACCTACCGGTGCGGCATGCTAAACACGGCACTCAATGGGGCATTTCACTGAGCCAGACCCCCCGAAACCCCCACAAGGCGTGCCAAGCTTCGGGATCGCTTTATTGCATATGTCTGAGAGCGATCTCTTCCCCTTGCATCTTTTGGGCGACAATCAGCATTCCGTTTCAATATCTCAGATCCCGCCGTCGAGAAAGCAAAACAACCCCAGCGTCACCAAAATCACCGCTTCTGGCCTGGATATTGAGGCTATTGACAATTTAATACCTTGAATCTATTGCGCGCCTGCAAGACCAAGAAGACCGACCTCAATATGCCTAAAGCGCGAAGGGGTGAGAGTTCCCGTGTCCCGCATGAATCACCCGAGTCGGATCGAAGCTGAAAAAACGGAAAGGCGTATTGGTCGAGTGCGATCCTTCCATCAAATCGATCATCATGAACATAGACAGCGAGAACAACGATTACATTCTCCACGATCTTGATGACACGCATCTTCTCATTAACGAGAACAAGGTGCAAGACCTCAAGCGTAGGCTCGACGATGTAGGTCACGTGTCACGCGACTTCTTTTGCCACGTTTTCTGACAGAGGCGCAGCGTCTTAAGGAGACGGTACAGGAGATCGAAAGGGATTCGGATTCCGATCGAGACGTGAAGGAAGGAGGAAGGGGACGATGAGCCGCCTTCGAACCAATCCGAATCACTCCCAGATGACTTTTCTACTGCGCTTCACATTTTGGCGTTTGGCGTACCACGGCCACATCTAATCTGTATGGGCGAACAGCATCAATTCCAAGGCATACGAGATACCAGACTTTGCAGCATACGGTTTGCACGTCAAATTCTTCGTTATTCAGAGCTCGCCTCGAGATGCATAACCGCGCAGACTATCATATTTCCATGCAACGCAGCCATTTCGAGCGCAAGGAAGAAGGCATGGAAAATCGATGCTTCATGACAAAAGTGCCACAATTTGGCATCTCCCTTTCGAACTACCATCCATCCCAAGGGATCACCCGCTACAGCTTCTCAAATGTCGGCTTCGTTTTCTTTAGTCCGGATAGTAAAGCCCCCTGCACATCCTTGGCCTGAAGCATGGCAGAGTTCCATACAGCTGTATACTTGAGACCTACTTTGATATCAGCAGACGAAACATGGAAAGTAGCATTTGAAGAAAACACTCACTGTCTGCAACGGTGTTGTCCCTGGCGTGGTTGATCAACTCCTTTGTTCCTTGGACTGCGACGGGGCTCTTGGTTGCAATGAGGCCAGCCAACTTGAAGGCGGCCTCGACTGCCTTGGCCTTGTTCTCGTGTACCTGGCTCACGAAACCAAAAGCCAGAGCCTCTTCAGCACCAAAGATTCTTGCAGACAATGCAAGTTCCTTGACCCAAGAGAAACTGCCAACGATTTTTGGCAGTCTGCTTAGGGTGCCAATATCAGCAGCTAGTCCAATATCAACCTCCTTGACAGCCAACTTGACGTCCTTGGAGCAGATTCTGATATCGCAACAAGATGACATGTCGATGGCGAGACCGAGCGAGATGCCGTGAAGCACCGCGATTGTTGCTAAATGCTGGTCAGCGGCCGTGCCTGTCTTGTCATTGAGTATAGAAACCTACGCTTCTCGCACTTCTCGATCTTGGAGATCCATTCCTGGAACTCGAGTATGTGTCTTCGTGAAGAGTTCGCCACCCTTGCGGCGTCCACTGGCGGCGGCTTGTTGATCCAGCTTTCACTGGCCGCTTGCACGTCCAAACCAGCAGTGAAGGCGCGGTCTCCAGCGCCAGTCAAGACAACGGCTCGTATCTCGGGATCATAAGATAACTTTTCGAATATCTGTCCCACCTCCACCCACATGGCCTCGTAGAAAGCGTTCAGCTTTTCGGGCCTGTTGATCTCGACATGCGCCACGAACTCGCTTGGCGACGACACATTGAAGTGCTTGAAATGGGAATAGCCCTGTAACGCAGACATGATTGGACGATGGATGGTTGAATACGCCTGCTATGGACCGAAAACAAGAAATGTCAGAGTATAGAAAAGTAATTGTAAATACTAGCAGCAAACGGTCGTGGTATTCAAACATGTAATGAATAACTCCTCCTCATGCAAGAAGGGAATGCGGTAAGCAATTCATATGCCTCGGCATCTTTGGCCTGGAGTCGCTGTAATATCTGGGGTTCTCCACCAAACCGTCGTAAGGGCCCAAGCTGGCTCGGGTCACTTTATCAGAACGCTTATCGGTGGAGGGTCCTGACGCTAAGCCTGGGTTGGCTAGAACGTCGGTAGAAAATACTCAATTGACCGACGTCCATAAAAAAAAAGTTTGGAAAGTTTACAGTGGAAATTTTGACTGCAGTGGAAGTGGGAAAAAAAGTGAAGGCTCAAACCGCAACCAAGTTCATAAGACGGCCAAAGCAAAGCCAGTCGCAAAACCACCACAATGGCCGCAGAAGTAGCACCGCTGCCGCAGCTGAAGCTGCCCCAGGGCCCTTCGCCCGTGACCGCGGAACATCGCTACTGGAAGACGTTCAAGAACCAGCTCCGCATCCCGTCGCCGACGCAGTATCCCATCACCCACATCACCTTCCCCGCTGTGAGCGCCAACAGCCTGAGCTCGGTGAGCAACGACCTCTTCGCCGTCACCACGGGCACCCGAGTCCAGCTCTACTCGATACGAACGCGCAAGCTCGTCAAGACGATCACGCGATTCTCGGACATCGCGAGGAGCGGCGATGTGCGACGGGATGGCAAGATCATGGTCGCCGGCGACGACACGGGCAAGATCCAGGTCTTCGACATACACTCGCGCGCGATCCTCAAGACGTGGGCGGGCCACAAGCAGCCGACATGGAAGACGCAGTTCTCCCCGGCCGACCTCACGACTCTCATGTCCGCCAGCGACGACAAGACCGTGAGGCTGTGGGACTTGCCGAGCAACGACAGCACGTCGACCTTCGTGGGCCACTCCGACTATGTTCGTAGTGGTGCCTTTATGCCAGGCACCATGTCCAACATGCTCGTTTCTGGCAGTTACGATCAGACCGTGAAGCTTTGGGACCCCAGAGTCCAGGGCAAGGCCGTCATGACCTTCAAGCACGCACACCCGGTCGAGGACGTCCTGCCTCTGCCTTCGGGCACGACCGTCCTCGCCGCTGCCGAGTCGCAGATCTCGGTCCTGGACCTCGTGGCCGCCAAGCCACTGCACCTCATCACTAACCACCAGAAGACGGTTACCTCCCTTTCCCTCGCTTCGGGCGGCAAGCGAGTGGTCTCTGGTGGTCTGGACGGCCACGTCAAGGTCTTTGAGACAACGGGCTGGAACGTGGTGGCAGGAATCAAGTACCCTTCGCCCATCTTGTCGGTCAAGGTCATTACCTCGGGCGCAAACGGGGACGACAGGCATCTGGCCGTGGGTATGCAGTCGGGTGTGCTCTCGCTGCGAACCCGCCTGACGGGCCCAGAAGCAGCGCGCGAGAAGGAGAGAGAAAAGGAGATGTCGGCCCTGCTCGCAGGAAAGATTGACTCGCACGACAAGTCGAAGCGTAGGCGCAAGGGTCGCATCGCCGAGGCGAACCGCCTGGACCTGATCGGCGAGGGCGCCGATGTCGTCATTGCCGGCAACTCGGCTGCGCGCAACAAGTCGGTCAAGGAGAAGCCGTGGCAGAAGGACCTGCGCCGCGGAAACTTCGTCTCGGCCCTGGACCGGGTGCTCGACGCCTCGTCCCCGCACTACACGCCGCTGACCGTGCTGACCCTCCTCGTGGCCCTGCGACACCGCTCCGCGCTGCGCGAGGCCCTCGAGGGCCGGGATGAGGAAACCGTGCAGCCCATCCTCAACTGGGTCCAGAAGCACATCGTCGACCCGAGATACGTCAGTGTTTGCGTCGATGCCGCAATGCACCTCCTCGACCTCTATGCCGAATACGTCGGCGGCAGCAAGGAGCTGGAAGACAACTTCCGCCTCCTCCACAAGAGGGTACGAAGAGAGATCGAAACGGCACAGATGGCGACGCAAACGGGAGGCATGCTGGGCGGTCTCTTGATCGGCATGGCATAATAGCTGTGCTGACTTGCCAAATCTGTCGAAGAAAAAGAGAACAGAGGATGCTTGAAATTTTACCTGCATAGCGAGGCGTTCTAGGATGGTCAAAAAACAAAAGCTTGTTGTATCTCCATTAAGGAATGGAGATAATACATTATTGTGGCTAGATACCTGTCAGATAGGAGGATCCTGGGAATAAAGTAAAATACCTGATATTGCGTATGCATTTCCATGTTTGCTGTGTCTCGGACATATTGTGAGTACTTGACAAAGTAGAGTCTTGTAGTAATTGAATTAGGCTTATCAACGTCAAGTCAGGATTTACGCGGTTCGCTTGATCTCTGACGCGTCTCTCTTCCTATCCATTTCCATACCTTCATTCTCTGGGTCTAATTCAGAAACGCGGAAGCCATATTTCTTTCCTTTTTACACCACAACTATCTCCTATTCCGAGTCCCCTATTCTCTCTAAGCATCATGTTCAACCATCCCTAATCCTCTCAGGCCAAACGCCTGTTCTCCTGAGCCGCCCTACTCAAATCACTATACTCGAGCAGCAGCACCCCGACCTCTCTCATGACAGCCCGCACCTGCCTCGCGAGCCTCCGCTGCGCCGGCGTCATGGGCGCCCGCAGGTCGTCCATCATCCGGGCCGCTTCGTTGACCTGCTCGAACGCAGTCTTGAAGACGCTCCGCTGGCGGTTCTTGATCCGCCCCGAGGTCAGCGTGCGCTCCAGCTCCCGGCGCAGCGTCCTGGCAATGTGCGACAGCTTCGAGTCGAGCGAGGCGTGTGGTGGTACTTGTAGTTGGACTTCTGTCCGTATAGCTGGCCTGTTGGCTTGTGGGTCGTATCTGCCGCGGAGGGATACTAGCTGCTCGTGGTTCATAATTGGTTGCAGCGGTAGACGCCTACGGTGACTAGCATGACTGATCTGTGTATTGGCTGGAGGTCCTGGTCGACTGTCTAATATCACGCCCGTGGACGACTCTGTGTTGTGTATAATAATTGTGTCTCGGTCCTTTTCTTCGACCTTGCAGTCTTCCTGGATCGTCTCCCAGCTGTCAGAGGAAGTTAGTTCTGACGCCAGGATGAAGGCCCCGCCGCTTGAACTCGAACTGGATTCTTTCCTGTCTTCTTGTTGTCTTGTCATTTTAGTCGAGGAAAGATTTGCGTTGCTAAGAGGTTAAAAAGGTATCCAAAAATTGGCTGTGATCTGGTACATGAATCTCGTTGTGTTGATTTGTTTATGGATCATCTTCCAAAGGGTATCGACTTGAAACATTCCCGTCATAGTCTTTGCTACACGGAAGGCAAGCACGGTCGAGGCTACAAATACACTGGTAGTGACAGTGACATCAGCAGCTTCTAGGATACGCCTACCGCGCACCATGGTCGCAGTAGAGATTTGTCGATGCAAACATCATTTGCAAAGGCGGTCGGGCAAGTGTTACTGAGTAACGTGTTTATTACAAACTCTGAAGGCTCTCATATGGCTCGCCAAACCTTGATCAATGTTCCTTTACAAGCTTGACACTCTTCGGCCATAGATCTCTCCTTATACAAACTGGCTATCCTCGGAGAAGTATGAAGCATCACCATCCACCAACATTCCTGTCTTATTCCCCGTGGGCCAAAATGTCACAGTCGATTTCTTCCAACGTGTTCCAATAGCATCTTATAGCTTTCGAAAAGCTTGCTCGTACTTCTGGTATCCCCTGAACTATTACCTGTGATTTCGCGCGTTGGTAACATGCCTAGAATAAGTTCGAGGAAATGGAAATTTGACATACCGGACGACCTGCCGTGTTTCGCAAGTGCTTGATATCATCTGATGAAATCGCCTGCTTCTCTCGACAATGAGATCCGAAAAGATATTGCCGAAAGCGATGCCGCACAGATCAGTCCATCTTAATGGGCGACTTGGATGGCGTCTTGACGGGCGACTTGACGGTCATCTTGCCCAGCGATCCGCGCACCGCCTCGTCTCGAGTGTGTTCGATATCCGTTCTGATCTTGAGGCTTCTCTGACCCCGGCGGTGGAGCAAGGTGACCTTCTGCTTCTTCATCGGCGGCTCGGGCGATCCCAAGGGCAGCGGCCGCGAGAGAACGTAGACCGGGCCTGCTCCCCTGACCCTTTTCCGGAATGCCTCCTGCTGGCGACGGTAGAGGATGTGGCTGTAGACGAAGATGCCGATTACGACCATGGGGAGAAGGGCCAGGAATACGTAGAGGACGATCCAGCTATCGCCGGCCTTCCAGTAGTCTCCCTTGTGTTCCTTCATGATGCTCATGCCGGTGCTGTTGCCGTTGTGGACTGTCTCGTTGAAGTGCACGTCGTCCATCGTGGTTTGTCCGGGGGAGGTTTTTTATTTATCGGGGATCGCTTGTGCTGCTTCAATTCACTTGGGCTCTGTTGTCAGGAGTCGAACTGGGTTTGGTTGGCAAGCCGTTTGCACGTCGATTGGCGCTACTTTGGATGCAGCACAGCAACGGGTTTGCAATGTACCTCGAGCACATTGATGTGTGCATAACTCTAGCTAAGCTTCCGGTTTTTCCTGGCATGGCGAGGAGCATCCCATTTGGCGTCGCGGTATAATCAGATGGCATGTGCTATCCACTGCCTGTCCCGACTGACCAAACAGAATTTGCCCACTTCCGAAGAATATAACAAGAAAATCATGAAGAACAAGAAGAAAGAATAAAATCACTCTGTGTTTTGAGTCTAGCATCCATTTCCAATCAAAATTATCGATACTGATACTCAATTCTTGTCAACGTTCTTCAGAACAGTTTCCCGAAACTTCAGCACTGCCTCCTCGGTCGACTCCTCAACATCAAATCCCCATATCCGATAAAACATTTCCTTGATCTTGTTCTCAAACTTCCTCGTGTCACTGCCGACAAGCGGGTCCCTCCACTGAAACAGGTCACACGCCCTCCTGGTCTCCCGGACGAGCCACTGCGTCCGCGAGAACCGCGCATCGTAATACTCGTACAACAGGCGGCGGCACATGATCGCCCGGAACCGCTGGTCGGAGGCCTCGCTGGCCGCCTTGAGCAGCTCGGCCAGGACCAGGGCGTCCTCCATGCCGAAGCCGGCGCCGGCGCCCAGGTGCGGCCCGGCGGCGTGCGCGGCGTCGCCGGCGAGGCCCACGCTGCCCGCCGAGTACGACGTCGCGCGGTGCTCCTGCATGTCGAAGATGGCCCACTTGTCCATCTCGTCGGGCAGCAGGTCGACGATGGCCCGCACCGTCGGGTGCCAGCCCGCGAACGCGTCGAGCGCCTCCTGCTTCCGGCCCCGCGCCGTGTGCCGGCCGTCGGCCGCCTCCCAGGGGTGCGGGTCCGAGATCACCAGCAGCACGTTAAGCAGGTCCTTGGTCACGGGGTAGGTGATGGCGTGCGCGTCTGGCCCGTTGTACATGAACCGCGTCGACGCTCTGTATTCGCTGATCGTCTTGAGCGCCTCGCTGGTGGGCACCAGGGCCCGGAAACAAAACTTGTTCGTGTACGACGGGCGAGGAGCCTTTTCGTCGTCACCGAAAAGAATCTGGCGGGTGCTCGAGTGAATACCATCACATCCAATAACTATCATTACTTGTCAGTTTGGGTTGTTTTTATGTGGACAATCGACCAGCTAAAAGGGCAGTCAGTGAGCGTAGACACTTACCAATATCAGCTTCAGCCTCAGTCCCATCGCGGAACCCTATCCTCACGCGCCTGTCCATGACCTCTTCGTCGTCGAATTCTTCAATAGTCTCGACAGCTTTTCCGAGGCGAACCTTGTCTTCGGGGATCATCTTGACCAGCTCGTCCAAAAAGTCACTTCTGCGGCAGCCCTGAAACCCTTCCTCACCCAGGTAGAGCTTGGTGATGACCTCGTCCGTCTTGCCGTCCACCCACTGGAAGTAGTCCTCCCCGTTGGCCATGGCGACCCTCTTGTACGCGGCATGGATGTGCGGCCCCAGGGCCTTCAGCGCCACCTCGGCGTTGGGAGAAAAACCGACACCGGCGCCGATCTCTTTGAATTCGGGAGTGCGCTCGTACAATGTGTACGCGACGCCGCGCGCCTCTAATCCAAGAGCCAGCGTGACGCCGGTGATGCCGCCGCCGATGATGGCCACATGGAGTGGGGGGCGCGGCGGATTGCCCGTGGCATCCGAATGTGGTGGTGTGATAACCCGCATGCTGTGATATATATTCGTGGCCGTTTGCCTATAGAATTCAAAAGTCTTCAGAATCTCAGAGGTTGGATGATCGGACGAACGCAATCATGAAAAATCGCCAACGGCCGAGGGTTACAATAACATTGAAGTGGTCGCCGGCCTTGTGTGGGGTAGCCCGGCCCCGGAACACCGGCGCTTCGGGGTCATGATGATGGATCTGCAAGCCATACACATACGTCTTTTCCTTTGGTAGAAACCGCTTTTTGTTGCTTGCCATTATTTGCTCTTAAAACTACAAATCCATTACTTGGACACACGAATACATAATCGAGCAAAGAGGAAATGCCCTTCCTTTCGTCTGAATCAGCCGAGGCCATGACGGTGGACAATAACGCACCCAAGGGCAAGGTACTGCTCACAGGTAGGTACTGATACATACATTCACACAAGACTTGCAGAGTATATAAGAACTGACTATGATACAACAGGTGGAAGTGGTTTCATAGCTTCGCACATTCTAGACTACCTCTTAGCAGACGGGTAAAAGACCTATGAGCCTGCTCGTACTTCTATACGGTCCGGATATTTACCAGTGTATAGCTTCGAGGTGGTCGCTACGGCGCGGTCAAAACAAAAGGGCCACCAGATCATCCAGGGCGTCGAGACAAAGTATGCAAGGAGCGTTCACTACGCCGTGGTTGAGGATATAGCCCAACCGGGAGCCTTTGATGCTGTAAGTACTCCCGCCACTCCTTTTTCTTTCTCTCTTCATATTGATTGCATGGTACATGTTGAACTTGCTTTTCTTTTTCCACAGGTCCTCCAATCCACTCCTTTCGACTTTGTCATTCACACCGCCTCGCCCTACCACCTCAACGTGGTCGACCCCGTAAAAGACTTTCTCGACCCGGCCATCAAGGGCACGACGGGCCTGCTGCACTCGGTCCAGGCCCACTGCCCGACGGTGCGCCGCGTCGTGCTCACGTCCTCGTCGGCCGCCATGCTCAACCCGGGCCGCCACGCCGCCGTCTACGACGAGACGTGCTGGGCGCCCGCGAGCTGGGACCTGGCCATGGATCCCTTGCACACGTACCGGTGCAGCAAGGTGTTCTCGGAGCGCGCGGCGTGGGATTTCATCAGAGACGAGAAGCCCACGTTTGACCTTGCCGTTATCAACAGCACGTACAACTTCGGCCCCGTCCAGCGGGCGCTGCCGTCGCTGGAGGCCATGAACACGTCCAACTACCGCGTCCGCGACATGGTGCTCGGCCGCGTGCGAGATCGCCTCAAGCCCACGGCGCCCGTCTTCACGTGGGTCGACGTCCGCGACGTGGCGCTGGCGCACGTCCGGGCCATGAGCTTGCCCGAGGCCGGCGGCCACAGGTTCTACCTCGTCAGCGGCCACTTTAGCAACAAGAGGATCGCGGATATCATCAGGGACCGCTTCCCGCAGCTCCGGGACAGGCTGCCGCCGGCGGACTCGGTTGACGATCTGCCCACTGACGTGTACAAGTTTAACAATACAAAGTCTAAGCAAGTCTTGGGGATAGAGTACAAGGAATTAGAGGAGAGTGTTTATGATACGGTGTGCTCGATTCTGGAGCACACACCTCAGGATCTATAGACTCTATAGTTTCGATCGGCCATGTACCGTTTTTCTCATTTGTCCAGCAACTCTCTAGAGTATTAAATACAGGCTTGTAAGCAGGCTCGGGCCGGTGAGAAGCCCGATCCAGAACATCATATTGCCGAGCGTCTTTCTGTCTCTGAGCAGCTTGGTCCGGCTCAGCTGCACGAGCGGCAGCTGTGACATTTGCAGGATCAACAGGTATCCCCTGAGCTTCTTGAAGATGCACCACATGACCAGCTCATGGATGAGGGCGGACAGGAAGAACGTGATCAGGGTTGCGGTGTGCTTGTTGACTCGCATGAATGATATGGACGAGTGATAGACGTGCCGGAGGAGGAAGTTGTGCACCGGCCGGTTCCAGTCGCGGGCGTATTGGTCCCAGGAAACTATGGTTTTATTAGCACAAGACAGAAAAAAAAAAATAGAAAAACAGAAGTCAGACGATTTTGCCGCCCTATGTTTTGACAGTCTTTGCAATCACATATTGTAGTTGAGACCTGCTTACCGCTGTTCCACCACGCGTCGTAAAAACTCCGATCAGCGAAGTGAGTCAACTCAGCGAGGGTATTCAGGACCGCCTCCCATATCAAGTACCAAACAAGCTAAAACCTGTTGTTAGCATCTGCAGTGCAAGAGAATCATAGTAGACAGGATTAGAGGGGTGCCTACCAAGTACTCCATCATGAATGGAAAGACTAGATCGCTCAACATCCAGGGAAACTCTTGAAACCTCTCGCCCAGTGTCCATCCTTCATCCTTCATCTTGACTGCCCTGATGACCACTGGGTAAATGTATGCCTGAGACACCATGATCATGACGAAAATGAGCCCAAAGACGGCCGAAACCTTTTCTGCGACATACGCCCAGTTGATACTTTCCGACCGCGGATACTCGAGTTCATATACCAGTGTTGGCAGGCAGATGAACTCGTAGTGGTTAAACGCGGTCAGATTGTTCGGGTAGCAGTGGGCAGGATCCGTGGCTCTACCCCTGATCTCATCCGTCAGAGCATCGAGCTCCCACTTGATCATGCGCTCAAACAAGTGGATCTGTTCCATGTCCAGTGGCACTCCAGATTCTATTGCTCGCGAGATATTCTCGATGTCATCTGCAATGTCTGACCTTGTTATCGAAAGACGCCGCTCCCTGTACTCGTGTTTCGAGGGGCGTCGGGCAAGATGAGACGTCGATACGGCAAAGGACGGCACATTTGTGTGCGCTGTGGGTGAGTCTACCGGGGATATGTTCTCAAGCTGCTTGAGCCTTGCGCCGAGCTGCTGTTTCCTCTTGAAAGCTGTGGAGAGGTGTCCATTGTAGAAGGCGAAGGAATGCTGCTTCATGAGCATCACGAGGCCATGCATGACGAAAAAGACGGTATGTGTCCACGGCCAATCCCGGATCAGTGTCAGTCCAACAACTGCGCCGATGAAGGATGATTGCCAAACCTTTTTGAAGATTGTTAACAACAGAATAGGGTAAGAGGTCGTAGCCAAGACTCACGTTTTGGATTATCCACCCGGTTCGATTCCAATCTACCCAGTCCTTCAGGATTAACTTCTGCAGTAACAGACCAAAGCCGGTCACGAGACACATGAGGCCATCGGAGATTAGCAGGACCAAGACTGTACGAACCATTAGCTATCAGGTCGGTATTACATAAAAGTCCATGCTTACCGTCTCTCCGGAACATATACTTCATTATCTCATTTGTTCCGAGGACATTGCCCGTCTTTCTCCAGTTCTCGGCGCCCATCTTGATGATGAGAAAGGCAACGGCTATCCAGAAAAGTACGTAGAAGCCTTGGAAGGGGCTGTTGGCTGCATTCTGGTTTTTCCTGTCAAAGGCTGAGAACTGCCTCGTGAAGACCATGTTCCGAAGCTTTTCCCTTCGCACAGGACTAGTCTTCTCTCTCTCCTGGAGATTGAAATGTCAGTATACAATGTTTTAGGACTATCATGAGATTGACGACGCGCATACCCTTTCCAAACCTCTGCGAAGAACCTCCCTCAGCTCGGTATCGTCCGATGCAACGACATAGCTCTTCTTTCCCTGTGCGCCGCTCCTCAGTTTTGGTCTGCTGACTGTCTCGTGAGAGCTGGAGCTGTTCTTGGGGTGGCCATCATCAACATCGCTCACTGCGTGATCTGATATGTCAACCTCTGGGTGGTCGGACACATCTCTCCGACTTCTCCGGCGAAGCGTGTCGTTGACCTTTTTGAGCTCGGCGTCGTCGTAGTCCTCCTCGCTTGGGCTTTCTGAAGGGGTCCTGAGCCCAAGACCACTGCTTGGCAGGTTGATGATTCCAGCCGGCACTTTATCATCTAGGCCTATCGCCTTTGAGGAGCCATCTTGTGTCTCCATGCTGGGAAACAGGCAATTCCTCCTGTTGTCTTGGTTTTGTGACAGGTTCAACAATATACTCCCTCGTCTTCCTCTGGTTAGACAGAAGCGCTCACGAAACAAGGAAGAATACAGCTCGTCGATGAAGGGATGGTGATGAGTACAGAGACCAAATAGGAGCCGAATGACTTGGATTGGCAATGCTTGTTAGTAGACGGGAACAAGGCGAGCCTGCCAAAGATGATGATACTTTTTTATGATGTAACGGAGTGTCAGGAAGTGGCAATTTAGGCAGCTACCCAGTGTGTTCTTGCTGTTGATTCCATGGATGATTCAAGAGGAAACGAAAGTGATTACCAAAAAAAAGTGCTTGCCAACAGGTAGCACTGGTGTCTTGATAATCAGTGTTTGAGACTTTGAGTTGGAGCCGCAGAAGCCGAAGAAGCTGAGGTGAGCAGGAACGTGGGTAAGGTGAGGTTTAGTGGTCTGTATGTATGTAGGAAAGAAGCCAAAGGAAGCTCAACAGATGCAAGGTAGTCCCGGTCCCAAAGGCCAACTGGTGTCCGTATGTATCCGGCCCCCGAAGGCAAAGCACATTCAATGACTTGAGCTCCCCCGCCCAACGGTAGGTAGCTCAACCTTTTCTTACCTCATGCATGGAGGTAGTACATCAATACCTACATACATTGACAGCTTGCTGTGGTGTAGGTACACATTTACGTCAACTGTGGGGAAGTGCCCAGTAATCGATGCTGGGTCGCTGCCAAGTTCCCAACCCACCTTATGAAACATGCTATATACTTGTGGGCTTCATTTGCGATTGATCAATAATACCATCAACCTGCAACTGTACAGTAGGTAGGCATGTACATATCCTCACTTGCATAGCATTCACGGGTACGTGCTTGAAGAACGATGCACGCACCTTCTTGGAAGTGACGCGTCAATGTTGCTTTACTGATATCGCAAAACTTTATAGTGCTAATACGGCTAAACGTAAACTTGAAAGCAGTGGCCCGAGACCACATCCATTCAAACGATGGGAGATGTTCCCTTTTTCTTTTCTCTTCATTGCCCAGTAAAGATGTAGACAGCCTCGCTGCCACGTCTTGGCCCTCGGAACATGTGCAAAACTCCTCTAATGCATCTTCTCCGACGTTGCCATCAAGGAACCTAGTAGTTGCACATTCATTAGTATCGGCGCCATAATACGATAGACATCTGGCGCTGGACCACTGTTGCTTACCAATGAAAGTCGTTACGAGTCTGCTGCGGACTTGGCAGATATCCTCGGGGACGAGCCAGATGGTGGCGCCCATCTTTCTCGCTATGCTGATGGCCAGCTTGGCGTTCATATAGGCATCCTCGTCCGTCTGACCCGGGGTGACCAGGTCGTAGTCGACGTAGCTGCTCTTCATGCCGCTGAGGACATCGAGCAAGAATACACCGCTGGCAATGCTGGAATCCTTGAAGGAGCGGACCGACGAGTTGCGGCCACCCTTCTTGCTCTGGTCGTTGGCCCATCGGACCATTTCAGCGTCCGACATCTCACGCTTGCCCAGGCGTTGAGCCAGAGCCGACAAGGTCAGGGTGATGTCCTTCCTCATCAATTGCCATACGAGACCAAGAGTCAAGAGCTTCACACCATCCGTTATGTCGGCTCCCTGGATACCGACCAGCGAGAAGCCGTTCTGCTTTCCGAGCTCTACGGCGTAGTTTGTGTTCTCCACAGCCTTGAACCTCATGACCTCGCCGCCGTGGGCAGGTCGCTTGTTGACGTGTCGCCAGTTGACCGAGTTCTTGATCACCTTGTCGTAAGCCTGGAGCAAGATGGTACCGTCGCGTAGATCGTCGAAGAAGGAGACCACTGCTGGTTGCACGTCCAGACTGTTGAGCCACAGCGTAAATACTCTGGCCTCACGCTCGCCCTCGGCATCAAAGTCCTCGACTTCGAGCTTCTCCTCCTCAGTGATGGGGTCCAGGCAAGGGTGCGTGTTGAACAGGTTGGCGACAAAGGCGAGGTTGAGCTTGGGGTTTCCAGCGACGAGCGACTTGGGAGTCAAGAACTTGCGGCAGCTCAGCTTGTCGGCGTCCTGGAGAACCTCCTCTGCCCTCTGCATAAGATCACGTGTCTGCAATGGGGCACGGCTGCAACCATACTCGTGTCCAATCTGAGCAAGTAGAACGGCGTAGTTCTCTCCGTCCTTGACATCGCTCGAGAAGTTGTTGACCCTGCGCGACCAGTTGGCGGCCTTCAGGTGGTAGTTGAACCATCGGAGGAGGATCTGCTCCGGAGGTAGGCGGAGGAACTGTTCGAGGGTCTCGTCCTCTTCGAGCAGTCTGTAGAGCTCAGGGTGGAGCTTGATATCGATCTTGCCCAGGAGACCTCTGCGAATAATCTGCCAGATCAAACCTAGAATCAAGTGCTCTCTGACCTCGATGATATCTCCGCTGCCAATGTTCACGACCGAACATCCGATACCCTTGGCCGATTCAATAACAATGTTGTTGTTCTCGGTCATGTGGAAGGCATTCAGCTTCTTGATCTTCCTTCCGGGCACGTTCATAACACGCTCATCAATGGTATCAGGCACACTGTCGTTGATCAGCTTTGCCAGCACGAGACCGTCCTTGCACTCGTCGAACATCTCGAAAGTGTCGGTAGGGAAGGGCAGGCGGTCGCCGATGTCGGCATCGCCGGCCAAGACGGCATTGATGTGGCGCGTAAATTCGGTACGTTCATCCTCGTTGATGGTGTGTGTGGTGTTAGCATTGGAACCCTGAACGTGGATCTTGCCGATGCTGCTCTTGGACTGGTGGCCGCCGCCTGTTCTTTGTGAGACAATGCCTGGCGAGGGGGCAGCAGCGCCAGCGCCGCCTGTGTTCATGCGCTTTTGCGCCGGGGACGAATCTCGGAGCTTGGCGATCAGCTGCGGAGAGTTGTGGTCAGCGAATAGACTCAATGGGAAAGGCGCCATGGGAAGGGCAAGTATGGGTGAGGGATGTGGCATACTCCGACATAGTCCTCGAGTTCCACGCGCCTGGAGGAGTCGAGCTCGACTTCTTTCAAGGCTTGTCTGACAACATCATAAGGCTGGCGCTCGCTTTGTTGAGTGGCCTTGATGGCAGTAGCCTCCTCTATGTAACCTTTGTCGTCAACATCGAGCTTCCGGAAGGCATCGGTCAGCGAAAAGATGTCGCCCTGCTCGAATTGAGGGTATTTCCTGTACAGTAGGTGTTAGATGCCCGCCTGATCGTGATGTGCGCCTATTGTCTGCGCGGGGTCTCCGGACGCTTACCTCTGCAGCTTGAGCACGTTCATGGCGTCGGAGTAAAGATTGAAGTCGTTTTCTTCCGCGAGAAGGCAGTGGCAATGGTGACGGAGAGGCTATATCGTAACGCAGGCAAAATGCTGAGCAGTGAACCCGTCGGCGCGGGGTGTCGTACAGATGCTGGGTGGTGTAATAAGAAGAGTTGGCAGACGACGACGACGGCCTTTGCTATGGGGACGTCGT
The DNA here is from genome assembly GCA_022432395.1 of Pestalotiopsis sp. NC0098. Taxonomy (NCBI): domain Eukaryota; kingdom Fungi; phylum Ascomycota; class Sordariomycetes; order Amphisphaeriales; family Sporocadaceae; genus Pestalotiopsis; species Pestalotiopsis sp. NC0098. The sequence goes on along the minus strand of JAJKLJ010000003.1, from coordinate 4,073,082 downwards.
GACTGTATAGTTGAGCTTGGCAAATCAGGTAGCAATGATTGCCAAAGTTTTTGGTTCTGCGCGAGAAGTTCTTTTGCGTATTTCTTGCGCCTTCCAGGCTGATGCTTAACTTGGCTCTCTCCTGAACCGTGTGTCGAAGGTGCCCTGGGGAGTCGGGACAGAGCAAGCAGGTAGTTGGTGGGGGCGGGCGCGCGGGGTGATGTAATCGTCGCACTAAGCAGAAAAAAGCTGCCCGCCGAGAGAGCTCATTCATGTCAACCCACCCGGCAAAGCCACGCTGACTTGCGTAAGGCCCGTCAGGCAGCGGTTTTCTTCTTCTCTCCGTTATTGTTAGACACCAACAGCTCGGGTTCGGGTTCCAACCAGGCTGCCAGGATTGGACTGCGGCAAGTTGGGCATGAAACCTGATTCGACGATGCTTTTTTTCATACTTGCTGACTGGCTGGGTACCTGTTCCTGTTCAACCAACTCGGATGCTCATTTTATTCTTTTATTACTGTATTAACCTAGACGAAATGCCCAGAGCAATTGTCTCTGCCACCAACATGAAGGAACATCAGCACTCGCGCCGATCATTACTCCATACGTCCAATTACCTTCTACTTCTATAATTGGGACAACAGAGACAGCAAACGTCCTCTTCGAAAGGTCATACAGCAAACAAGATGCAGCCCAGGAGCCCTGCCAATATAGTCACTCGCACACAATTCAACAGGCCAACAAGACCTCAAGCTAGTGGGTATACTGTATCATTCTACTTCCTCTACTACTACTTTGTACTAGAAGGATGATCTATAAAACAAGCTTGGTTGAACCACTGTCAACCAATTTTCCCCACTACCTGGGTGGCAGGTGGGCTTCGGGTTCTGAACACCCCGGATTCGCATTCTCGGCTCTGGTTTTCAACCTTCTTTCTAAGAGGTGCAAAGCAAATTCAGGGCCCCGTCTTGAGCGGAGCACTTTTCATAACAGCATACTGTCCCAACATTTCCGTTCCGAAAAAAGATAAAGATGATTGTCGTATAGGGAAGACCCTGCCTTTCCACAACCCTTGGCCGTGTCGGGTCTCGTCGAATTTCAATAAAAAAGGACTTCAAATGTTCATTCTCGACATCACGGGTGCCTGCCCTTTGTGGCCCGTGGCCCCGAGTCCCGCCACACAAGAGCAATCAACGCTCCTGCGGCTGGCCGGGGAATCTCGCATAGCGCAAATGAGGATCCACATGCTTCCGGTTGCATGCCTCGCGCCTCACTCTGCCGCCGACCTCCAGTCACTCTTTCGCGCCATGGAACCCTCTCATGCCGCGGCAGTGATGGAGTCGGGCTTGATCGTGAAGTTGGTCAACGGCGTGCTGGAGTCCTCGTTGTAGGAGGCGTCACCATCACCCGTGAAGTTCCACCAAGTGGTGCTACAAGATTGCGAATCAGTACAATGGCCATGACAGCGTCTGTGTCAAGACAGATATGCCGGACTGAAAACTTACGAAGTCTCAAGATCCGTGTACTTGAAGCTCAGCTGGATGTGGGCGACAGCGTCCGAGCTGGTGTTGGAAGGGGTGGACGGCAGAAGCTTGGCGACAACCCGGCGCGCAACGTCGGCCTCGTCAAGCAGGTCGCATTCCTCATAGGGCCCGCCCTCCTCGCCGCCGGTGCAGTATGCCAGGAAAGCCGGCCGGGCCGGGTTGTTGTTGTCGGCCGGCGCCGAGACGTTGAAGTCGTAGTGGCAGCCCTCGTCGTCGCAACCAGCGGCCCAGTTTGTGATGGACCAATCGTAGCCCTCGACAGCATGGACGTTGAACGGGACACTGGCTGCGACGGCCGTGGCCAGAGAAGCGAAGAGAACAGCGGAAACCATCTTGAATGTGTTTGTGGATATTATGATGCTCGGACGCGATGCTTTGACGGGGGCCTCTGTCTTCGTCTTGGGAGATCTTCGCTCTGAATTGTTCTCGGTGAGTGATGTGTAGAATAACGAATGACTATACGGGAACGACCAACAAACAGCACGGGTAAAGTTGTAGGAACCGGATGCTTAAAAAGGTATGGCTATCAGGGCGATCCTATCTGCGGATCAACAGGACCATCGTCATTTTCCGGGACCCGCCAAATAACCTTCTTATTAGCATCCCCATTCATTCCAGGAACGCAGGCGAACAGCCCTCCCAATCCGTGAAACAACCCTGGAATAGGAAATACGAGGGTCGCATCGCAAGCGGACAGCACAGCGGCATCCCTGTGAGTCGGCGCGTCTTGTTTCTCTGGCCGGCGCCGTAAAAGGTTCATTGGACGACTCAGCAACCGCCAAGCCAGAGACCGCCGATCTATACCACCACAGCGACCACGCGCATACCAATTCGAATTAAAGGGGTTCATCCCACAATGCCCGCCGCAGGTCCCACCGAGTAGCTCCCTCTGTCAGCTCCACACTGGCCGCTTCAGGACTCTCCAAGCCCGTCCACCGTCCAGCTGCGTAATGGCACGGCTCTACCGTCTGTGATACATTCTAGTCACGACGCTCGCTGGTTTGAGAACTTCGGACGAGGCTGGCTCAGCGTTCTCTCCATGGCGACAAAAGTTCTCGACTCTTCCACGGAGCGTCGCTTGGTCCGACAGACGACGATAGCGCAAAGATCGCCCCCGTGTGTTCGGTCCAAATCCTGCGCCTGCCTGGCCTGATGGCGTACAAATCCTCCGCAAAACTGAAGCATCCTACCCGCATTGGCATCCCGCGTCACCATATCGAGATTCAAACCATCGCCTAGTCAGGCACTACGGTAACAAAAACGAGCCGTCGACATAAGTGCCGTTGGCCACTGCTATACTTTGGTCGGATTCAGTCTTGGCAGCCATGGTCTACTGACGACCACAAACCTTGTCAACAAAAGTTTTTTCTGCCTGGGCCGGTACTCCGTACGGATACATGCTCACGGTTGGCAGCAAATGCCATTGTCGAAACCGCACATAATCAACGATCACATATCGTCGTTATGACTCGAAACACCTGTGCTTGGGTCAGCATTGCCTGATCAAAGTCACATACACCAGAGCCTCGTTTTGCCGATGCCAAGAGCAAGGCTGTGCAGCCATTCTATATGGTTTTGTATACTCGCATTAACCTCTTGATTGAGTATAGGGCAGTCGTTCCAAGCAGCTGTCATATTTCACATTGGGCTTTCAGAGACACCTTGCTGCTTGCCAGGCGACTCGGAAAACGGCTTTGTCCCATGGCCTGTCGTCTCAACTTTGGCTGTTTCATGCCACAATATTCTCGCTTGCCTCAACATCCAGTTCCTGCATTCGCCAAGGCCGCTCAGCCATGTTGCCTTTCTGCCACATACGTCTGACTGATTCAGTTGATGTCGGAATTTTCCATAGCTTTCATGACATATATGATGGTGCCATTTCGGAATGGCGAGGCCGAGTACTCAGTGCGTATACATGAAGAAATGAAGGATTTTCTACCGCCTAGGACCCAGGTAGGTATTCCGTCATCGCAGCATCGGGAAATCGGGCTCGAGAAAAACGGGCGTACTCCGATATTCTGATGACATTGTGGGGCGTCACGATCAGTGGCCTCCTGTTCGATCCTTTCGTCTGAACCTTCTTTCTTCTGGAAAGGCTCTTGCTTGATTCGTTTCCACGGCCCGTCTGAATCATAACACGCTGCCCCGAAGGAAAGTACACCAAGACTAACAAAAACGGTGGTGATTTTCGATCATGTCATTCCGAACCCGAAACTTCGAATCTGTGGCCAACGCCTTGAGACAATCGGGATTCCGATACAAGAGCTGCCGGTATAATGCAGAACTGCCCAAGGGCAAGTCTACAGCAATGGCTTCTAGATTATACCTGAAGACTTTCCAACATAATTACGAATTTTCCCCTTTCGAAATTTTCAAGCCGGCTTGCTCGACCCTCCAATCGACCAACATGGGCGCCTTTTTGGAGCATTTGACAGATATGTGCCTGCGACTCTACAAGGCTTCCAGCCATCGTACTTGTTTATGCAAAAGCCCGTCATATCAATCATGCTTCGGCCTGCTCTATTTTACGCAGTTACAGTATTTCCCATTCCCAAGACTCCAATAGATCATTGCAGAGTGTTGGAAAATAATAATCATATTCAAAATCATTAGCCAGACTTGCTATGTACACACAACGCGATACCACCCAAAGACAAGATCATTCCGATCCAGGTATCTGTGATGTGTTCGTTAGTAAGAAGGAGTAGAGACATTGTCTGGCAAGCGCGGTCATCTTACTTCTGTCGATGACCTTCTTCTCCACCCACCAGTCTCCCAGCACCGTGAATAGGAAGGCCAGCGTGTTCACGATCGGCACCGTCAAGCTCAGCTCTGCATGTGATTGATCAGTAATTCTGTATGACAGACCAAAATATACCATCCAGGACCAAAACATACCGGCCTGTCCGATCAGCAGGAAGAACCACACGCTGCCGGTCAGGTTGATGAGTAGCGGGACGGCGTAGCGCGGGTTCCGCAGGAGGTCCAGCACGGCGAAGAAGGCGCCGTAGACCCTGCTCTTGAGCCAGCTCGCCCGGACGTCGGGCCGGTCGAGCGTCGGGTGGGCGGGCGGGTTGTGGTCGCGGGCCGCGCGCCGGATGAAGGGCGTCGTGAAGCCCCAGGCCACGCCGACCAGGAGGAAGCCCAGGACGTAGTTGAAGGCGGGCGGCTGCGGCTCGGCGGCTGGTGCGTCGGACATTTTCTGTTTATATTGCCTCTGCTCTACTCCCTCTAATATGTTTTGGAGTCTGGTCTCGAACGGGGCTTCGCGGTCGGCGACGAGGACGGACGGTGGATTGGTTGTTGGTGGACAATTCGGCCTCGGAGTGGGAGATGGGAAGTTGACGTCGGCGCCGTGGCTTTCCAGGCACAGGGGACGCTAATGCGCTAATGCAGCGGGGTGTCCCGCCTCTGCGGGATCCCCCACACAAGATGGGCGGCGCCTTGATGTCTCAACATACCTACATTACCGGCATAGTATTGTACAACACACGTACGTCTCAATTTCTGGTAAATGAGTGACTTCGATCATTAATTCATTTCAATTGGGTGTGAAGGAACATCTTACCACGATTCGATCACAAGCGTTGTTCTCAAAGTGTATGGCAATTGTAGCATGTGGCCTCTCGTATAGCACACTGGTGTCCTGGCTCGATCGATCCACGCCTTTGACGAACACATTTTGTACTCGAGTGGAATCTGGCTAGTCTTGTTCTGCAGTTGTAATATTTCCAGAGACACAGCTACTGTATGTTATTCCACTGGCCTCTAGTCTGATAAACAGGATGTGGCTGGGTATACTCTCGACCTGTGTTCTTTGCTTTGCCCTAACAACTTGTATGACATAACAGATGATTCATTGATCAGTCTTACAACTTGGTACTCCTCCTAGCTGGAAATCCGTACGCAATACACGACTTATCTATGAACGGTCGTTGCGAGGATGGAACAACTAGACACAATCAAATACTTGCAAGGTGGAACTCACTTGTGTCATTGATACAACGCCAGCCTCCCGGTACTGCAAGGGTCCTGGAGCTCAAGCAGCGTTTACATATGTATGGCCTTTACCAGTTGAACAAATTCGGGAAGGTCAAAACACCATTTGAACTTTGTTCATTCCTGTGTCTCTAGTAGGAAGTAGTTACGTTCAAGACATCGAGTCTCAAGCGTCAGACGAGGAAGTAGTAGTCGATTACCACTAGAAAACACATCGAGCGGAGAAGCTCAGCTGGCTCACAACTACTTTGTACATGTTGAACATACACCGGTTGGGAACTTAGGAAGAGGAAGATAATTATGGACACTCTATGATACAGTCTACAAGAATACAGAGCTCCAAATTTGAGTGCCTGCGAATTCGTCCCAGCAATGCAGTTACCTATCTATATAGACTTGTCTTCCTGAGGAGTCGTGAATCGAGAAGCAAATCCAGTCTGGGATTATTCACCACTAGGCTATCTACCCATGTTCAAGGTACAAGTGTTTCGTTTCTTCTTGTTTGTCCCGAATCGGAAACACTTCTCTCGTTGCGAGAACGGCTAATAACTTTAGACAGGGCCGAGACTATAATCATGGTCGTCATTAAACCCCACAAGTACTACTTGCAGCTTACTTTGAAGGACTCGTCTACCGAGGCGGCGCATAGTATTTACAAAAGACGCTGGATCTACTCCGGAAACTTGTCTCCGGGATATACGCACGACTAACCAATCGTAGCTTTTGCCGTTCTGCATTTTGAACGGTTTCGGGCAGCTCTAGATGCGCGGTACCCACCATCACTGTGGTGATCCGCTGCCTAGTGCCAACTCTCCATGTCTATGCTCTCGTTTCTGGGTAATAGCAAACGCAGGAACATGCCCTTGACGTACCGGGCTGCCCAATATGATGCCGGCCTCTCTGCGGCTCAGGTACGATTCTAGGCAAGTCGCGGGTCGATGCCGTTGCTTCCAGCGTCTATGCGCTCGTGTCAAACTCATGCTTTCAGGTAGGTAGATCTATCGGTACAAGCCAGCTGTCAGCAGTGAAAGTGATGAGATCATCAAAAGTTCTGAACTTCCAATTTGTGATAGTCATCGATACGGAGTATGATGTGGTGACTTGGAACACTTCTTTCGACGTGCCTGTAGAAGCTTTCACTCTTGCCTGTGTTGTTGTCTATCTGGGCTGACCAAATTGTATATAAGAAGGCCTACAAATCCTAATCAGGATCCCTTTTCTGTAAAGCACATTCCACAAACAATCACCACATTCAAGACCGTCTTAAAAACTCACTATCACACCTTTGTCTCCCAAGCAACTGCATCAATATGCCTACCGAAGCTCAGATTGCCGGCGGCCACAAGGCTAACCTGAACAACCCCAACACTTCCGAGGAATCCAAGCAGAACTCGAGGCAAGTTCTCAACGATGAGTTCAACGGAGGTGACGGTAAGCAGATAATACACTCATCGACAATAAAGCAAACACTAACATCAGTCGTAGTCCCCAAGGCCTCCGATGGTGGTAACAAGAACCCTGGCAACGTCGCCGGTGGCTTGAAGGCGTAAGCACTCATATCATACACGAATTAAAATCATTCTCAATTATTGACCGTAATGTAGAACTACCAAGAACCCAAATGTTTCGGAGGAGGCCAAGCAGTCTGCCAAGGAACGTCTCGGCCAGATGGAATAGATCCATTCATGATGCCATGCAGCCACATGGCCGCTGGACTACATAGCTTTGTGAGACTTGCCACGAAATAAAGTAAAATTACACACAACTATTTTCAATGTATTCGATCAAACAGGTGATTATGTATCCAATGAATACATTTGATGCCGGTTTTTATTTATTTTCACATGAGCAGAGTTGTAATGCAAATTATTATGTCGACGGATTGGTAAAGTACTTTCATATAGCCCACGAATTTGATGCTGGAGACTATTTATGCTGGTCGGAAACTGCTTACTTGTCGGGTTGGCCAAGGAAGTGTGATCAAATACATGTATCTGAAACAGAACATAGTGACGTCCATGGTTGATAATCATATTCTCCTCCTTTTCAAAATTGCAATGCATCAAAGCAACAGACTCTCAAGCAAGGCAATGCCATGTCGGAATGGTTTCTTCAGCACACAAGCTGCCATGTTAACGCTTATGCTTTCCATCAACACAGCCATACCGGCCTGAATAATTGTGTTGATCTCATTACTTCACGTAACTCTAAATAATTCACTCCGCCCGAAAGAGTATATGAGCGCCTCGAACATCGTCAGCACGCGCCCGCACACAGGACCCTCGCAGAACAAGAGAATCCAACAAGCCACTAATACGCAGAAAAGCACAGAACCCACACGCGCGCTTGGCCGCAGGCCAAGCGCAGCCATCAGGAGGCAAGCCGGGTCGGGTAGCTGAAGTCACAAGATTTTCTTTGCCGAGCCAACACCCAATCCCGAATCGTTGCATGCTTCCTCGCATTCGATATGCTTTACATGACACAAGAAAAGACGCTCGTGCCTGCTTGCTTATTGCGTCTCCGGGCGTCTGGCGTCAGGCCATTCGATGGACTCGGGAAGGGCAACTGTCGCACAAGGGGATTTGCTTTCCCCAGCAAAACCCGCTGGCTGGGACGTTACCTCCCAGCGCGGTTGCATGATTGGGGCTTGGATGGGGGAAGTAGCAGGAGGAATAAGAAAAAAAGGAATAGGGAAGAAGGAAGTAGAACGGAAGATCACGCGGCTTCGCGTAGCCGCAAAGTGTGCGCATAACACGACCAGTCTCTGCCACATGGGCTTGGCTGGAGGCTGGCACTCTCTGTTACACGACATCCGTTCCAGGACCCAGGCAGAGCTAGGTTTGTCCATGATGGCTCCCGTCCTGCCGAGTGATGAGAATTTGTCTTGTCTAACTACCTTGCTGCTATAAAAAGTATCTAGAGAAAAATTGAGAGGTCAGGTATGACAAAGGGGCACGAGGCAGGCAGGCGGTCATGACACCGCTCGAGCAAATCCATCGGGGGCTGGACATCTTACACAACAAGGCACAGTAAAACAATGGCGGAATCTGACATCAAGCACATAGCATTTTCATCTCTAACGTAGATAGATATAGATAGTGGCCGTCGTAGATAGCTGCAGGCACGTGAATCCATCCCGCAAATAACGTAACATAGAATATAAAATATGTCCATCAACGACATAGCAAGACTTTCCCAGTCGTCAAAAGTAAAAGTCCCCGGACGAGGTAACAAGGTGAAAACCCAATCTGTCACCCAATAGCCAAAGACGCCGCGCCTATTCCAGCTCCTTGCCGAAAATGATAAAGATATGGAAGCCCCGTGAAGATGACGGGTGCATGGTGAGACGGGAGCAAATCGAGGTGTGCTCCTGGTCTGGCTCAGATAAATGTAAACAATAAGTCTAGCAGGGTAATGTAGATACGAGAAGCAAAACTGAGAGGCAAGGCTTGATGGTGGACCCTTGCTTCACTGTCGCGGCATAAGCGGCGTTACAGCGGATGGCAGAGGAGGGGTTCCTAATCCCTCAAAGCATGATCGTCGCTGAAGGGGCTGCTGCCGCGAACTTTGGAGGATGCTGAACTCGTCCTGCTTGTGGCGCGTTGCGTGGCTTCCGTGATCATCTGGCTCAAGCTGTTGGAACTCTTGTGCTTGGACGTTCGGGTTTGGGGTGGGTCAGAGAAGGGGGACTGCTCCTCTTGTGGCGCTGCGGTAACAGGAGTCACGGGGTTGCCTGCTCGCGCGTTTGAGTCTTTCGTGGCGTCGGCGGCGTCGACCTCGGCCTCTGTCTCGGTGACAGATACAGAGGGGGAGTTGGCCTTCTTGACATCAATGGTCTTGACGCCGCTGCTGCTACCACTGCCTAGTTGGACCATCTGTGGCCGCATCGTCGTAGCAGTAGTCGTGTTTGCGTTCTTGAAGAATGTTGCTCCAATGCTGAAGGCGGGCGATGGTAGTGGTTGTTCATACTTGTCGTAATCGACCTGAGGCACGGGCGGGGTGGAACTTCCACTGCTTGCGCCCTTGGACTTGACACTGACGAGGGATGGCTTGAGAAGAGTTCCCTTCTGTGCCGGCATGGGAGAGACGACGGCGTTCTTGCCGTAGATGGTGGAAGCGACGCTGGATCGCGGGGCGTACGAGCGGGCATACGAAGTTCGGTCACTGTAACCTGAAATTCCCGAGTACGATGAGTCGCGCAGGTTGCCCGGAACGAAGAAGTGCTGTTCCTCGTACGGCGAAGGGGTGCCGGCCTCGGACCGCGACATGGGAATCGGAGGCACCGGAGGCACCAGCAGCGTTGGCGATGTTGGCGTCGCTCTGTTCGTGACACCGGGGATGTAGGCGATTTGGATGATGTTCGAGGCGCGCGTAAGGACTGTCGACGCCATAGAGTGCACCGAGTGAGTGGACTGGCGCGCCTGAGATGCCCTCGACGCATAGTCCATGTCGGATCCTTCCTTGCTTCTCGGACCATCTTGGGCCCACGGCTCGTTTTCCCACTGGTTCCTCTTTGCCTTGATGCAGAATCGCCAGACGAGGTACGTGATGATGCCGATGACGGCCAAACCGCCAATGACGCCTCCTGCGATGGCGCCTACATTGGGCCCGCTGCTGACTGTGGCCTTGCTGCCGCTGCTTCCGCTGCCACTGCTGTCCGAGTCGGATGAGTCGTCTGCTGCACAGTATGCCTTTGGACATTCGGTACATGTTTGAGTGGTGTATGCACAGCTTTCGTCACTTCCACACGACGGACACGACAGGCTTGTCTTGTCGCACTCGACACAACCATTTTGCCTTGCGAACAGGGTGGTGAAGCCCTCTAGAGATACGAGTTAGATGGGATGTCGCGCCACCCTTCCAAGAGATGTGATACATACCGGCAGCATATCCAACGTTTGGCGACATTTCAGGCGAGTGAAATATCGCCAAGCAACTGTGCTAAAGGTGAATACGACAAGAGAAGGTCCTCAGGATGGTTCCTGATGGGTTTGCGTCGTGGCGATCGACAGGTGACGAGATTGGATATTTGGTGCAGATCGACAACTGCAGATCCTGGCTAAACGGATGTCTCTTTGAGTGCTAAGCTTTGGACCGTTGCTTCCTCGAGGGATTCCAGCGGACTCAGAGTGAGGATCCGGAAACGGGGCCAGAGCGAGCTGCGTGAGAGCGACACTATCCGGTGTGTGTCTGATTTGGTTTTTGTTGCGAAGAATAAGAGAGGGCGATAAAAGTTTGCGTAGATGACGAGGACTGATGAGTTGTTGAAAGGGGAGTTGATGGTAGTAGTAATGTTGGTAGAATTCAAATGGAGATAACGAGTGGCAGAGAGACTAGCTCAAAGGAAGGGGGTTTGCGCAAAGCCAGGAATTCACTTATGACATTGAAGTCGTCAAGACCATGAGGGCGATGACAAGCGAAGGCAGCTGCGACGAAGAACGGGGTCGTTGTCAAGTCGTCGTTGTTGACGGTTGAACGATTGAGCAGCTAAGAGAGAAGTGCAGTCGAGAGGAGAGGAGAATTGAAAGTCGAAACTGGGCCAATGAACCAGTCACTGGACTGACGGGCGAGATTAGAGGGAAACTGGGCCAAAGACAGAGACGAGACGGGCCAGGCTGGATGGATGGACTGGAGAGGAATGGGTCGGGGCCAGGGACAGAAAACGCCAATTTGCGGGTGCCCTCCAGCACTTTAGCGAAACGGCCCAGGAGGGTGTTAAGATGGGCCAACTCGCCCTGCTATTCGCCCAAGCCCTTGGACGCTAGAGCGCTCATCTGCTCTTTGGAGGGCATCCCTCCGTCGCTCGCATTGCCTGTTGCGACGCCCCATCCGTGCGTGTAGAGAACAACATGCTGCTCTGTGCTGACGCCAAGGATGGTGCCCGTATTCCCTCTGCTCAAATAACTCACACTCCAGGGGTGCACAGATGGTCGTCAGTCGATGGTTTCTTCCGTTGTTCCAGCCCTCGCGCCCGGTTGACTTGCATGTTGGACAGAGAACGTGGGATTTCAATGATCGACACGGTCGAGAACACCTCCCCCCCCTCTGGCCTTCTGCCAACTACTCCGTACATCCTTGGGACCGTTGGGATGCCCCTACTCTCTTGGCTCTGTGCACCATTGCGGAAAATTGAATTCTTGTATGTATGCCCTCTATCCGAGAATTCCTAGAAAGAAGGATCCCGCCGGACGCAGACAATATCGTGCCGCTTACTGTTATATCTGCCTCCCACAAGACCATAAACCAATCAAGAGACGGTGTCCAACAGTCGCTTCCCTGCCCATCCAAGCTCGTGGGAAGGCTTAATAACGTGAATGCATGACCGTTCTCATGAATCTGAATGACGGCTGCCAACTCAATTTAAGACTCTGCTCCGGAACCCCGCCCTGCGAGTGCTCGGCACTGACAGAAGGGAGTGCCGGAGACGCACGACCGTCTGCCTGTAGAGACCATGTGTCCAGGAACTGCATTCCCCGATGTGGCAGCTCCCGGCCACGGGTTGCGATGACTCGAGCTGGCAGACGTCACTCTGGATCAACCCGAGCGAGCTGCAATTATAGCCCACGACAGGTCTGAGATTCTATGGCAAGACAGCACCCGAATTTAAGTGCTCTAGTCAACACATTCATCTGATATTCTGTGCCTACTCATCTTGGGCTTGTGCCAACTGACTGACCTTAATGCCAGGGATTGCGGCACTTCAATTGAGATGGCAGGTCCCATAAAAGGCAAAAATTCTGTGCTCTTTTCGGCATGTGTTATTAATCGGGGAATTACGTCCAAACCAGGAGACACCAAAAGAGGCTTTGCTGTAATTCCGAGTGTTTCCTTTTCGGATTTCTACCGAATCTTGCGAGACCGAATGCTTGAAGTGCAGATAGTCTGGGCAACAGACCAACAACTACTTGGTAAGCCACTTTGAGCCACTCTCGAAACAAGGACGTCTATAAAGAACGAGATTGAGATCGATGGCGAAGCTTTTCTACTACGTGTAGAGAGCACATGCCACGTTGATCTCCACGTAACGTGTCTCGGTTGTCACAATTTACCTTCCTTGAATCTGGCATCGTCGCAAAAGGCCTCTCCTTAGTCCACATGTATGGAGGCCGACTTGTCTGGCCTACCTACATAAGGCTCTGCAATAGTCCATAGGGCGGATGGAAACTCGGCAACTGCAGATGAGAATTTTGGAGTTCCCGCGTTCTGGCGAGTCGGATTGGTCTCCATGGCAAAGGAGCCTCGGGGGCTGCATGCGTAATATAGTGACGAGTCGAACAAGCAGGCGACGCAGGGAAAACCTAGTGGCCTGGCGAAGCTTCACTCGTGCACTTGTTGCGCTGAATTCCGATCTGCCGGATAGAAAAGTAGATCGCCGCAAGGCAACAAGAGCGCAAGTTGGGTAGATACGCAGGAAAGCCGAGTGGCGATGAGCATGTGCGCAGCGTCGAAGCGTCTCGGACAGTCCCGCTGCTGCGGATTGCTTGCAATGCGCATGCTGGAGTGGATGCTGTGCAGGCGGTAGGCAAACTGGAGGTTCGAGGGTCTTGACTGAATGTTTGCGGCCGCTTCCAACACCCACTCAGCCAATTCTGAGTGGCATTTCGGCCGGGCCAACAGCCACTCGACTGTCATGCGCTTCTCATGACTGCTGACGTGAGGCTATCCCAAATCTGCTCCCGTCGTCTGCACCAAGGGCATAGGGAGTACCACGGGCGCGCTGGTAGCCGGCCAGGTGCCAGGTGGATAAAAAAGCGCCGCGGCTGGCGGGCGCTGTCACCTCATTTGAGACTTTGTGCTGTCAACGAGAGCGGAGAGGCCGCTAGCCTGCACCGCCTCGCACGTCGTTGGAGCATTTGGCCCACTGCACGAAGGCCAATGATGCTGCTATTTTTGGTTGCCCCTGGAGAAAAGAAAGCCCCTGGATTGTGCTGCGCAAAATGGCCACTGTGATCTCGGAAGTGAGCGACCTCGTATGCCATCAATCAAGGCCGGCGATATGGGGTCTCTGTGCGACCTCGAAACCAATGATCCGGGCCATGTTGCGACGGAGAGGTGCAAGTGAAAGAGCATGATGTTTTGTTTACACCACGGCAACAACAACTTTAATAACCTGGTTCGCAGGCTAGATTGATGTTTAAATATGAGTTGAATGTCCAAGTTTCACTTGGCTGCGACTAGGCCAATTCCAACTGGACCTTTAGTGGAGTTTTGGAGGCAGCCATTGCCGACCGGTCTCACTCAGCGCACGCAAGTGCTAACAGGAACCGCTGCGTGACAGGGGAGTTTGCTGCGCTAGGGCTGATGAGCCTCTACTGGTCAGAACACTGTTGTTGTTATTTTCTGCGTATGCTGCTCAATGCCCTGGCCTAACAATCCTAGTGCTGCGGCAGCAAGAGGCTATCCAGAGCCATTGAGATGGCACCTGTGTCGATGCCAGTTTCCGTTCATGGCTTTACCGTCTTCCGAGGGCGGTGTTCACAGATAGATGAGTGCTGAGGGACGTTGTCCAAGGAAACGCGAAAAGCAAAAGGGATACTGTATGCAGGTTGTCGGCAGATCCATAGTAGCTCACGATTCATGCGTTGCCCGTTGGGGGAGACCTCCGAGAGGGAAAAGGAGAGGCGGTGACGTAGGAACCAAGCGCTTCCAGCAAACTGCAGCGAGAGGCACGGAGTAGCAGCTGCACAGCTGAGACATTGGGCTTGAGAAACTGGATTGGGGACCTCATCTGCTAGCAATGTAACCATGCTCTGAGTGCGACGTTCTGGAAACCTTGGAAGAAGGCCTACAATGTAGGTAGGGAGAGACTTGAGTTCTAGCTAATGTACAGCGTGCTTCTGCATTGCCTATCGTCCGTCTTGCGCGGTTGCATGCGATCCCAAAGACAAAAACCGCCATCGAAAAGGAGCACGTCGTCACATAAGCATAGGACGTCTTTGGTAATGAGAGCTAGGAAAGCATGGAACATCCATCCTCGTGTATTGCTGGCATCGTCCGGGGGGGCAATGTCAGAGGGAGAAAAAAAAGGGTGGACGCGACCACTCGTGTGTCTGCATCTTCGCGTGTTTAGCGGCTAAGCCACGGTCAGTGTGCTTGGTGTCGGTTTGGCCCAATTAGCATCCCCTATCCCGCAAACTAACATAGACATTTCTGCTCGAAGGTGAAGAACCTGGATCCGGGGGGGCTGCTGATCCTGACAACCCTGAAAAAAATACGAGACTTGATCTATCTCGCTTTCTTTCCTTTTGAAGCCTCCCGTCCCTGTCTCTGCTTTCTGCTTCTGATTCTGCAATCTTTGCAAACCAGCAGCAGTGATTCTTCTGCCCATCGGAAGATCTGGGCGTGATTCATCATCTTCGAAGACCCTCGACGTCTTCTTTCATCACCTCCCGAGCTTTCTGCAACCAGGGTGACCCATTCATTATTCTTTGGGCCTCGTGCTAAAAACTCCTTTGTTCCCCCCCAAGCGGAGAGCTCAGCTGTTAACCCCTGGATCCTGATTCCCACCCCCAAACAAAAGCCTGGCCACTACACCTGCGATCACTTTTCCGAAGAACAACAACTGCAAGAAAAGCTTGTTGTAGACGACCTGCATCCAGCCCCTCGAAAACCATCGTCTTTCGTTTTCGATACACGGCCCAGCGTGCCGTTCCGCAAATATGGCTTACAATGGCGCGGGCGGCGGCCATGAGTATGGCAGTGGGCACCAGCTCCAAGACATGCCCGCTGGCAGCACTGTGAGTAGACAAGATGCAGAGACAAGCGCTCAAACGGCAATCGCGCCTTCCTTCAGTCCAGCTGACCCGAGTTCTTTTTTTCTCCTCATGTAGTACCACCTCCCTCCTCACGATCAAGACGAGGACGAGACGGAGCGTCATCTGCTTGGTCAGGCACCATACCAGTATGACCAAGACCGCCTCGGTACCGGCACTCCTCCTGCGCGCCCCGTCTCCGCTTATAGTTTGACGGAGTCGTATGCTCCCGGTGCCTCTACCACGCCCGTCCCTCCGCAATACAGCCAGGGCTACGCCGGTGATGGCTCCTACAGTGTCAACAACGAGATGGGAGACGGTGGCTTTGGCTTCGGCCGACCTGCCTCCACCGTTGACGGTGATGAGGCCTGGGTTCGTCGCCAACAGCCGGGCGGTCCCGGCGGCGGCGGCCTCGGCGGTGGTCTGAAGCGAAACCAGACTCGAAAGGTCAAGCTGGTGCAGGGCTCAGTTTTGAGTATCGATTATCCAGTGCCTAGTGCCATTCGGAATGCCGTCCAGCCCAAGTACAGAGATGTCGAGGGCGGGACTGGTGAGTTCACCAACATGCGTTATACCGCTGCTACTTGCGACCCCAACGACTTTACCCTCAAGAACGGTTACGATCTGCGCCCTCGGATGTACAACAGACACACGGAACTGCTCATTGCGATTACCTACTACAACGAAGATAAGATGTTGCTGTCTCGTACCCTCCACGGTGTCATGCAAAACATCCGCGACATCGTGAACCTGAAGAAGTCGACTTTCTGGAACAAGGGTGGTCCTGCATGGCAGAAGATTGTTGTCTGTATGGTCTTTGACGGTATCGACAAGGCTGATAAGGATGGTCTTGATGTCTTGGCTACCGTCGGTATCTACCAGGATGGTGTTGTCAAGAAGGACGTCAACGGCAAGGAGACCGTTGCTCACATCTTCGAGTACACTACGCAGCTCTCCGTGACACCGAACCAGCAGCTCATCCGGCCCATGGATGACAGCCCCCAGACGCTGCCGCCCGTACAGATGATCTTCTGTTTGAAGCAGAAGAACACCAAGAAGATCAACTCGCATCGTTGGTTGTTCAACGCCTTCGGCAGAATCCTGAACCCCGAGGTCTGCATTCTGCTCGATGCTGGTACCAAGCCTGGCGCCAAGTCTTTGTTGGCCTTGTGGGAGGGTTTCTACAACGACAAGGATCTTGGTGGTGCTTGTGGTGAGATTCACGCCATGTTGGGCAAGGGCGGCAAGAAGCTGCTCAACCCGCTCGTTGCTGTCCAGAACTTCGAGTACAAGATTTCCAACATTTTGGACAAGCCTCTGGAGAGTTCGTTCGGATACGTTTCCGTGTTGCCCGGTGCTTTCTCGGCCTACCGATTCCGCGCCATCATGGGTCGTCCTCTGGAGCAGTACTTCCACGGTGATCATACACTCTCCAAGATACTGGGTAAGAAGGGTATCGAGGGTATGAACATCTTCAAGAAGAACATGTTCTTGGCCGAGGATCGTATCCTCTGTTTCGAGCTGGTTGCCAAGGCCGGCTCCAAGTGGCATTTGACGTACATCAAGGCTGCCAAGGGTGAGACTGATGTGCCCGAAGGTGCCCCCGAGTTCATCAGTCAGCGTCGAAGATGGTTGAACGGTTCGTTCGCCGCCTCGCTCTACTCGCTGATGCACTTCGGTCGCATGTACAAGTCCGGTCACAACATCATCCGCATGTTCTTCTTCCACGTGCAACTCATCTACAACGTTGCACAGGTCATCTTCACCTGGTTCTCTCTGGCTTCCTACTACCTCACTACAACGGTTATCATGGATCTTGTCGGTACTCCTACTGCTCCTGGTCCTGTCAGCTCCGAACGTCACGGTTGGCCTTTTGGTGATACGGCAACGCCCATCATCAACTTGGTTCTGAAGTATCTCTACGTGGCCTTTGTCATTATGCAGTTCATTCTGGCGCTCGGTAACCGTCCCAAGGGTTCCAAGTGGCAGTACATCCTGTCCTTTGCCTACTTCGGTTTTGTCCAGATGTACCTGCTCATTCTGTCCTTCTACCTGGTCATCAACGCGTTCATCACTAACCCAGACATCAATCTGGGTGACGATCTTGCACAGTTGTTGACGGGTAGATCGCAGATCGCCATTATTCTGCTCGCTCTGCTCGCCACCTTTGGTCTGTACTATGTTGCCTCGTTCTTGTACCTGGACCCATGGCACATGTTCCACTCCTTCCCGGCTTACCTGGTTCTCATGTCCACCTACATCAACATTCTCATGGTCTACGCTTTCAACAACTGGCACGATGTTTCTTGGGGTACCAAGGGATCAGACAAGGCGGATGCTTTGCCCTCTGCACAGGTGGTCAAGACAGAAAAGGGTGAAGCTGCCATTGAAGAGGTGGACAAGCCGCAAGAGGACATTGATAGCCAGTTCGAGGCCACCGTCAAGCGCGCTCTTGCACCCTTTGTGGAGGTCGAGGAGAAGGAGGAGAAGGAACTGGACGACTCGTACAAGTCTTTCAGAACTTCCCTCGTTCTCGCTTGGCTGTTCATGAACGCCCTCCTCATTGTTGTCCTCACCAGCGACAGCTTCAACACTTTCGGTATCGGAGTAAGTCTAGCAATGCAATACAAAATGTCGTGTCAAGTCCACGAAGCTAACCCGGAAACAGGCCACCACCACGTCGAGAACCGCATCTTACTTCCAGTTCCTCCTGATTTCCACGGCTATCCTCGCCTTCGTCCGCTTCGTTGGCTGCTTGTGGTTCCTCGGAAGAACCGGTCTGATGTGCTGCTTCTCGCGACGATAAACTGGCGTCTGCTGGTTGGCCGCAGGAGTCTATCATATCCCGTCGAGTCGACTCTGACGGGAGTGTTAGTCTCATTACGACGAACATGTGGCGTCTCCGGGAGTACGACTGCTGCTGTACTTGATATATGATATGTAAGCAACGAACGATACTCGGTTGGGATCTGGGATGTCCCCATGGTCAATAAAAAAGGTGCGCTGGCTCTGAGGATCAGGCACTCCCCATAACAATGAGTGGCATTGTTTCAGGCGTTCTATAATTCCCTTTAGAAAGATCAGATCAGGTATTTCATGTAATTTGTCACGAATACATAATGCATTTCCGTACTACGAATCTTTTGAGTTTGCTTTGCGTCCAAACCGCAGCAGCAATGACGCCGTGCCGAGCTGCCACGTGATGTGAAGTATCCCAAGAGATGAGGTGGTGTGACACTCAACGACGGTGCATGCATGTGGTATGTTCAATTCGCCCAGGCAGCCAAGGCAGGGACGTGTGCCAGGAAATGACGAGACATGAGAGCATGTATAGATGTTGCCAACAAGAAGACTCCGTGACAGTCGTAACAGTTATCACTGCGCACAGACCATGTCTTCTGCCTGACTCGGGAAGGGGCAAGTGCAATTGTCAATTGGGCTGAGACCCAAATCGCTGCTGCTTTGTTGACGAGGCTTGCATCTTTTCTTCTTCTTCCCAAAGTCAATCTCATTTCTTGCGTGTACATAATTTCATTTTCACGTCTGGCATATTTCTACTGCCCGTGAACTTTTTTTTCCCCAATTTTGTTCTCGACGGCCGCAGTCTTCGGACGCCTTCCTGCAATCGCCGACATACGCGCCAGGCAGCTCTACTACTTTACCCCACCAACCAACTCAACCCACACGCGACCGCTACAACGGTTGCGTGCGACTTATCGTTCGCAATCTCCCCGCCTCCGTCATAGCCACTCAAACCATTCAACTGTCGACCAGTTTTTTCTCGCCGACACGTCACACGACCGCCAAGATGTTGAAGATCTGGTCTATGGTATGCGCACATGGCTTCGCCGCTCGGCAGACCAGTCGTGGCTAACATCCTGCAGAAAAAGGAGCAGCAAAAGGCCGACAATGCCGATGCTGCCAGCGGCAAGAAGAGAAAGGTCAAGGCGGCCGAGTTGCGAGTTCACAAGGGTAAGACACGCATAACCCGATTCTGCTGCACCAGCGCGACTGGTTGAAGAAGCTCCCGGTGACTGACATGCCTTGCTGGACGCACTAGATTTGGCCGAGTTGGACTTACCAAACACCATGAAGCTTGAGTACAAGGACCCCGACGACATCTTGAACTTCAAGGTCATCATCACCCCCGACGCAGGCTACTACGTCGGTGGCCAGTTCTCCTTCGACGTCGCCGTTCCTCAGTCTTACCCCCACGAGCCACCGAAAGTCCGCTGCGAGCCGACCATCTACCACCCCAATATCGATCTGGAGGGCAAGGTGTGCCTGAACATCCTGCGCGAAGAGTGGAAGCCCGTACTCAACCTCAACGCCGTCTTCCTCGGTCTGCAGTTCCTCTTTGATAACCCCAACGAACTGGACCCGCTCAACAAGGACGCCGCCAAAGACTTGCAGGAGAGCAAGAGGACCGAGTCGCGCTCGCGCGGCAAGACCAACTTCGAGATGAACGTTGAGATTTCGATGCGTGGCGGCAAGTTTGGAGGAGTCGAATACTCCCGAGTGTTAGTCAACTAGCATTTGTGACGACTTCGGAGTCATGACGATGTGAAACATTCGCCGAGGCCGGTGAAACTAGATTTTCGGCGTTTTGAGGCAGCTCAAGGCCGCAGCAAGAGATCCACGAAGGCCGATATCGTCGACCGTCCGGCGGCCGAATTTCTGAAACCCATATGGTACCTAGTCGCATCACTCAGGCTCCGCGACACGGAATCTTCACGCCCTCTTGGTCCGTCCCGCCGCTGTGTACCTCTGGCGGCCATGGAATCATGAACAGGACATTTTTCTGGTCTGACATTTATACTGCTGCTGATGCTTGGGGTGGTTTCTCCTTCTGGCAGCATCCCGATACCTAGAACATAGAAGTGTTCGTACCTGCATTTGCCCATGGCGTTTGTTTCGGCGGCGTACAGCCCGCCATGATTGAGATGCAGTCTGGTTTGGCATATATTCATCTCGGGCCAGCGTCTGTCGTCTGTTTTGGTTTCTTTTGAGTTCATCAGCAACACCTGAACATGGCGAGGCAATACTACAATAGTCCTCGCGTGCCCATAGACATTTTGATATTCAATCAAGACACAATCCGACCACGGGAATTATTGACAACCATCCATGTGCCGCTTGATTCGGTTTCTAGTCGGCAATCAAACAAGCATACGAATAAGTGAGTTTAGATTATGTTTGTTTTGTTGTGATTCGTCTCTCTGGCCAAGTCTCCCCATGTTTCGGCGGCCCAGCCAAGGGTATGGCTGCCGCCGCCCGTCCTGGTGTCTAGTGTCGTCGTCTCTACCTAGCACCGGGCTTACTATTATGACTGGTTCGGCTGGGATTCGGCCAAGTACGGAGCACACGCATGCGTTGGGGAGTGCAGCGCAAGAGTCCAGAGTCAAGACAAGCCCTGGAGGACAAGGGGGGCTGGACTGGCAGTGGATGGTCCAACGCGATCTCGCATCCAGAGTCCCGCTATTGCTTAGGGAGAGGGCGGGCGTGATTGGGCCGAGGGGGGTGTCAGGGTCTCGATATAACCCCAGTGCCAGCGGAGCACGAGCCACTGGGGGCGGGCTAAGAAGGTTCAATTGTCCAATGTCAGACAGGAACCCACACTGGCCTCACCGCAGACCAAGCGCCGAAGTCGCTGGGCAACTGGGGAGCCATTGGGAGCGCAGCTGCTCGACGCTCCGATCCCAGAAAAAATTCTGACCGAGCTTCGCTCTACTGAGAAAACAGTACATAATTGTCCCGTCAGTAAATAAGACATCGTCTTCCTCATTACCTGATCCTCACCTCCAGACAGATCTCCACTCCCACATCACACACCCGCAAAGATGGCCTCCAAATCATTCTCCAAGGCGCTCCGCACGCCCATGGCCCGCCAGTTGGCCGCTCCCGCCGTCCAGCGCCGCACCTTTGTTGCTGCTGCTTCCGGCGCCGCCAGGGCCACTGCCGTCAAGGCTGCCCGTCCCGTCGTTGCCAGACAGCAGGTTCGTGGTGTCAAGACCATTGACTTTGCCGGTGTCAAGGAGGACGTCTACGGTAAGCTGCTCTCCTCCCTCCATCCTTTGCTCTTTCGTCGTGAAACGTGAATCGTCCCCAGAAGCTCCGGAGCGAGAGAGGGGAAAATTGGCTGACGAAAATATTTCTCAATTGCAGAGCGTGCCGACTGGCCCAAGGAGAGACTTTTGGTGAGTCATGCCTGTCCCGAGCAGAAGCCATACCATGCCGACTGAGCACATGTCTCGCGCAGACGTGGCTCAATGGGTGCTGGCTTCTAGCTCAAAAGCTTTTTGCATGTCGGACCTCGATGGCTAACAACCGGTAACAGGAGTTCTTCAAGAACGACACCCTCGCCCTCATCGGCTACGGTTCGCAAGGTCACGGCCAGGGTCTCAACCTCCGTGACAACGGCCTGAACGTCATCATCGGTGTCCGAAAGAACGGTCAGTCGTGGAAGGACGCCCAGCAGGATGGCTGGGTTGAGGGCAAGAACCTGTTCGAGGTCGACGAGGCCATCTCCCGCGGTACCGTCGTCATGAACCTGCTCTCCGACGCTGCCCAGTCTGAGACCTGGCCCGCCATCAAGCCCCAGATCACCAAGGGCAAGACTCTGTACTTCTCCCACGGTTTCTCCCCCGTCTTCAAGGACGTCACCAAGGTCGATGTCCCCAAGGACGTTGATGTCATCCTCGTCGCCCCCAAGGGTTCCGGCCGTACCGTCCGCTCCCTCTTCCGCGAGGGCCGTGGTATCAACTCCTCCTTCGCCGTCTACCAGGACGTCACTGGCAAGGCCGAGGAGAAGGCCATTGCCCTCGGTGTCGCCGTCGGCTCCGGCTACCTGTACAAGACCACCTTCGAGAAGGAGGTCTACTCTGACCTGTACGGTGAGCGTGGCTGCCTGATGGGCGGTATCCACGGTATGTTCCTCGCCCAGTACGAGGTCCTCCGTGAGCGTGGCCACAGCCCCAGCGAGGCCTTCAACGAGACCGTCGAGGAGGCTACCCAGTCCCTCTACCCTCTCATCGGTGCCAACGGCATGGACTGGATGTACGAGGCTTGCTCCACCACCGCCCGCCGTGGTGCCATTGACTGGACCCCCAAGTTCAAGGATGCCCTGAAGCCCGTCTTCAACTCCCTCTACGACTCCGTCCACGACGGTACCGAGACCCAGCGCTCGCTCGACTACAACGGCCAGAAGGACTACAGACAGAAGTTCGAGGCCGAGATGGAGGAGATCCGCAACCTCGAGATCTGGAGAGCTGGCAAGGCCGTCCGGTATGTTTTATTATCCCCCGCTGCTCTGTTGAGGAACATGTCACTAACCATGGTGCGCACAGTGCTCTCCGCCCCGAGAACCAGAAGTAAGCGGTTGTTTCGGTTTTCAATTTATGATTGGTTGGTATCTGGATGGATGGGCATCAGCTTCTCTTGTACTTGTACATGGGATTCCCATGAAAATCTCATGAGGGATCTCCGGGGGTAATGGGCCAAAAAGTTATCTATTTCGGCTCGACTTGATTCGGGTGTTACACAATAGAGCGGGTTTCTTTTTGGCGTATTTCAACAAAAGAACAGCACGATATAGCTGAATGACAAGGTCGTACGAATTCCAATTTCATGCTTGTTCGTTCAGCTCATGCTGGCTGCCTCCGCTATCGGATGCAGCATGTGATTCGCAATTGATGCAACCTCATTCGACGCCCTCATTCGACGCCCCCAGACTTTCCCACTCCTTCCACATTCCAGGGGACTCGTCGCCCGGGACATGATTCCGCTCGGCCCTCATTGGTGGCCGTAGCGGAGGTATAGTACCTCTTTGAACGACATGTCCAACTAGTCTCCATTGTCTACTCTGGCACATCTAGCACCTTCTATTGACTCTATGTAGTCATCCCAGTTAGTCAAGACGCTCTGTTTTGGTCATCTTGTTGCCAACAAGTTGAGAACCTCTGCTTTTGCTGTTTGTCGTCTGTTTCTGAGCCAACTCTTATCTGGACGTATCTCTACCGTCCCCCGCTCTCTCCACCCGGGGTAACCTACCTAACCTGGGTTACCTCGATATATTGCTAGGCAAACAAGGTCGCCTGACTCTCCTTGACCTTTTGACTCTGTCTCTCATCGGATTACTTCCACCAGTCCATCTGGCCTTCGAAGCAACTACTTGAGAAAACCCGAGGGGACACGAGAGACTCGTCAGAACATGGCGGACCCGAGCACATGCCCTCCGCTGACGCGGGCCTCGGTGGTGGCCGCCCACGACCTGATCCGGCCGTACGTGCACCACACGCCGACGCTGACCAACGCGACGCTGACGCGGCTGGCGAGCACGCCGCGCACACCGGCCGAGCTCGCGGGCTCCGAGTGGGAGAGCCGGGAGGGTGGCCCGGCCGCCCCGACCATCCGGCTCTGGTTCAAGTGCGAGAACCTGCAGAGGATCGGCGCGTTCAAGGTCCGGGGAGCGTTTCGTGAGTAGGGAGTATTCTTTTTGTTCGCATTTTTTCCTTGCTTGTTGCTTTTGCTGGTGTTCAGATGTCCTCGAGGGTATGGAAATGTTCGGAACCGCTGTGGATGACCAATATGAGGATGTTGAAAGAAGCCTGGGTCAAACCAACAAAGATGTGTGGCCCCAGGTGTTTCTATCCAGGCAATCGACCTCATGTCCAAAGGCGCAGAGAATGGCTGCGGTCAGAGTGTGAATTTGGCATCGGATTTGAATATATTCTACTCATTCTTTCGTGATCCATTACTGGATACATACTAATAGCTGAACATCTGCAGATGCTATAGAACGACTCAAGAGAGAGCCAGGATGGCTGGCCAGCGGAGGAGCAGAAAGAGGCGTCGTGACGCATAGTTCAGGTAAGAAAGCTACTTTTCTTCTCCCCTTCTCTTCTTTTTTCCCCCTGGAAATGATACCGCGATGTATATACTATGAGGCTGGACAGGCCTCGCTGGGATTATATCGTAATGGGAAGCCTCACGCACGATTCTATCCCTCAGAGATGGGCCGTATTCATAACAGCCCAAGGATCTCCTCCATGACTTGAAAAGCAAACATTTCATTTCAAACATTCCACTCACTCCACACCCTACAGGAAACCATGCCCAAGCCCTGGCTTTGGCGGCCCGCACCAACGGGATCCCGGCCTACATCGTCATGCCGTCCATCTCGCCGCCGCCCAAGATCGCGGCGACGCGGGGCTACGGCGCCAACGTCATCTTCAGCGGGTCGACGTCGGTCGAGCGCGAGGCCGTCTGCGCCGGCGTCATCCAGGAGACGGGCGCCCGCCTCGTCCCGCCCTACGACCACCCGGATATCGTCCTGGGCCAGGGCACGCTGGGGCTGGAATTGCAGGAGGACGCCGCCTCGATGATGGCCGAGGCCGAGGCCGCTGCCGCCGAGAAGCAGGACCTAGGAAACGAGCAGAAGCAGGGTGGCCGGTGCAGCTTCGCCGCGTCCGTGACGCTCGAGGGCCGAGGCCAGGACGGGGGCGGCGGCAGCGGGAAAAAGAAGGCCCTCGACATGATCCTGGCGCCGTGCGGCGGCGGCGGCATGCTCTCGGGCGTGGCGCTGTCGTGCGAGGGCACGGGGATCCGGGTGTTCGGGTGCGAGCCGTCGTTCGAGGGCGCCGACGACGCCAAGCGCGGGTTCTACAGCGCGGACCGCCAGCGCATCGAGAGCGTCAAGACGCTGACCGTGGCCGACGGGCTGCGCACGCCCGTGGGCGCGGTGCCGTGGTCCGTGATCCGCGAGCGCGGGCTCGTCGAGGGCTTTTATAGTGTTACCGAACACGAAATCAAGAGCGCGCTACGCCTCGTCCTCGAGCGCTTCAAGATGGTCGTCGAGCCCAGCGCCTGCGTGCCGCTCGCCGTCGCGCTCTACAACGAGGACTTTCGCGCCCTGGTCCAGCGCGAGTACGGCGACGGCGGCGCCAACGTCGGCGTCGTGTTCAGCGGCGGCAACCTGGATCTGGACGTCCTCGCTAGGATCGTCACCGAGGGCAAGTCGGAGACGGAGAAGAAGTGATTCATACCAGTCGACGACGAGGCAAGATGAGTATATTCTGAATAAGTCTAGAGTCTGCGCAGAAGGGCGTCTTTGTTTTGGAACCAAGAAATGGCATAGAGAATGCCGCTGCCCTGGAACAAAGGCAAACCATGACATTGGTGAAAAGATTCAGTCCGGAAGCCAATACTGCATTCTCAAAATCAACCTAGTCTGGTTATAGATCTTGACAGCAACTCATAGAATTCACCTAGAACGCCTGGAAATGACACGTGCTAATTGTACAGCTCGGTATCTAGTCGCTTGTTGCTTGTAAATGCATGTCTTGTGAAACTTTTTTCTATTTGTTTTTGTTTCGTTCTATCTCCCCCGTCCCCAAATCATTTTCAAGATCGACCTCGGTAAAAAGACAAAACTCACAGAGGCAGTCTCTCGTGCTTGAACCTGGCCTGCCCCTCGCCCTCGCCGTAGTCGGCCGTGAGCTGGCCGGCGCCGCGGATCTTGTACTTGTAGATCATGAGGCCCTCGAGGCCGACGGGGCCGCGCGAGTGGATCTTGTTGGTGCTGATGCCGACCTCGGTGCCGAAGCCGTAGCGCATGCCGTCGGCCAGCCGCGTCGGCGCGTTCCAGTAGGCGCCCGCGGCGTCGACGGCCGACATGAAGCGCTCGGCCAGGTCCCCGCGCGACGTCAGGATGGCCTCGGTGTGCTTGGAGCCGTGCGCGTTGATGTGCGCCACGGCCTCGTCCAGCCCCGACACGGTCTTGACCGCCAGGTCCAGCGACAGGAACTCGGTGTCGTAGTCGGCCTCATTGGCATCTACGAGAAACTTGTCCGCGCCGGGAAGGGCCGCGAGCGCGGCCTTGCTCTTGGCGTCGCAGTGCAGGGTGACGCCCTTGGCGATGAGGGCCTCAGCGGCGGCGGGCAGCAGCGTATCGAGGGCCGACTCCTGGACCAGCAGGGTCTCGACGCTGTTGCAGGCGGCCGGGTAGGTGGTCTTGGAGTCGACGAGGACGCCGGCGGCCAGCTTCGCGTCGGCCGACTCCTCGAGGAAGATGGAGCACAGCCCGTCGGCGTGGCCCAGGACCGGGATCTTGGTCGACTCCTTGATGTAGCGCACCAGCTCGTTACCGCCGCGGGGAATGACCAGGTCGATATACCTGTCGAGGTTGAGGAGCTGCGGGATCACGTCCCTCGTCGTGACCAACTGGACGGCGCCATTGGGCACCTCGGTCTTGTCCAGGGCCTGCGAGATGACCTTGGAGATGGCAACAAACGACTCTGTCGACTCCTTTCCACCTTTCAGAATGGCCGCATTGCCAGACTTGACGGCCAGGGATGCAATGTTGGCAATCACCTCGGGGCGTGCCTCAAAGATGATCAACAAGACACCGATGGGACAAGTGACTCGCTCCAGCTCCAAGTTGTCGTCCAGCTTAGTCCGCAGCGTCACCTTGCCCACTATCGTCTCGACTGTCAGCCGTCTCCGCGAATATGTGGACGTTCCAAGGAAAAGAGAGCGACTCACCCGGATCCTCCAGGTCCCGGACGTCGAGGATGCCCTTGAGCATGTCCTCCCACTTGCCCTTCTTGTTCAGGTCGAGGCGGGCGACGAGGCTCTGGCTCAGCTCGCCGCTCTTGGCGGCCTGGCGGGCGAGCTCGAGGTCCCGGGCGTTGGCGGCGAGGATCTCGTCCCGCGCCGCCGCGAGGCCCGAGTGGATCGCCGTCAGGGCGTCGTTGCGCGCCGACGCGGGGAGCGTCGCCAGGATGTGCGATGCGCTCTTGGCCGACTGGGCGGCGTCCACGGGGGATGCGTTGGTCAGAGACATGTTTGAAGAATTATTCCTTCTCTTTCTTCCCTTTCGTGTTGAGTCCGAGGCCTTTCGGTGAAGCTCCAAGGCTGGTATAATAAAATGAAAATGGCGAGCGGGTGGCTCCGATAACCGCACCGTTCCTTCCCCGGATCAGTCAACTAACAAGCTTTTTCTGGAGTTGTCAAAAAGCAGAAGCGGCGAACGTCGTCATCCAAATCCACCTTCCCGTTTATGTACGACCCCGAAATCACTATTGACAAGGTGAGAATTAACAATGTCGTTTAATAACATGATTTTAGTACTTGGACTCTCTCCTTTTCTTTTCATTCTTCGGCAATTGACTCATCGAGGGTTTCAAGCTGAAGTGGCGGCCCCACATGAAGTCGCGGACTTGCGCTCCCGCTCATACACTCACTCTCTCCACTGTCGCCTGAATGCCATGAGGGCCATCCGAACGGACTGTTCTATATTGGATTCCTTGTATGATTTGGACAACTCCAGAGGCGGATTCATGTACTCTATTTTGCATAAATTCATGTTCAAACAAAATGCCTCGAGATGCTACTTCGAGAACGCGATCAAGGGCCAAGTACCGCGCAAATATATATGTATACTTTACCCAGGTCGGAGGATGGGAGTGGCTTCTGGTCCCATTTGCAACGTTCCTCGCCCAACTGATTTCTGAAGTCAGGCCTGTTGTGATATATCAGACAGAGCGAGTATAAAATCTGCACTTCTTGATGCTTGCTCGCCCCTTTATTACGATGCAGTAGATATATATCATGACGTCTAGGCCGCTTTCCGCAACGAGTTGTAATGCTCTCCAAGGCCGTACCCGTGCCTGTAGTACGCCAGCCATATCCTCGGCGTCTCTCCCGGCCTGGCGCCGGCGCCCGGCTCGATGGTCTCGGTCCGGCCGTCCTGGACCACCTTGATCTCGACGCCGTACGCGTCGGCCAGCGCCTTGAGCTCCAGCTGCCCGCCCCACTCGGCCGTGTCCCGGATCTTGCGCACGTACTGCCCAAAGTCCTCCTCCAGGAAAGGCGCAAAGTCGTCCCGGTGCCGCTCCATGTGCTCCGTTGCCCGGCGCCGGACGGTCCGGTACGGCGCCTTGTCGTCCACGTCGCCGCCTCCTAGGGGTACCCCATTCTGCGACAGCTGGTCCGCCACGGCCGAGAACAGGCAGTGCCCGTCCGGCCGGATCTCCTCCTCCACCAGGCCGTTGGCTTCGAACTCCCGGAGCAGGTACTTCTTCTCGACGGCGCGGTGGTCCGTCATGTTGCTCGCTTCCTCCTCGGCGGCCACGGCCTCGGCCTCCTGCTCCGCGCGGCGCCGGGCCATGCGTTCTTGTTGCCGATTGCGCTTCTTGCCGGGACCGCTGCCGCCTTGCTGGGTCTGCGCTGCTGCTGCTGTCCCGTTTGATATCGACGTATTCTCCAGTTTGTCCGCCAACCCGTTCGGTCCGTCGTCATCTGGGGCGGCAGGGCCATTGGGGTCCGGCCTCGTGGCCGCTTGGTCACCGTCTTGTTCTTGTTGCTCCTCTTCGTCGTCTTCTTCCGTCTTCCCCTCCCCGTTCAGCGCGGCCAGCTCGTCGCCGTGCCTCTCCTTGGTCTGCCTCTCGAGCTCGGCGCACTCGTCGTTGACGCCCTTGCGCGTCTTCTTGGTCGCGTTCTTCTTCTTGCTCGTGATCCGCGACTGCAGGTCCTTCAGCTCCTTGCGGTGGCGCGCCTGCATGGCCTCGAGGCTCTCCGCGCTCGAGTCCATGGTCGTCGGGCAGTCCGGTGGTTTGCGAGGCGCCGACTAATGAATGAAAGACTGGGAAGATGACCGAGATCGAGCAGAGTATGGAGCTTCCGTTGTTGGGAATTGGTCCGGGAAGTTGGAGGTTTGTATATAAGAAGTGGTGAATCGAGGGTCAGGAACTATGATCCTTTCGAATCTGCGAGATATTGACAGGCTCCAGCTGTCGAATCCGGATCCAGTTTTGACCGAGTAAACGTTCGAATATTTCTTGGGTAGACGCGGGGAGCATCACACAGGCGATGGAGGGGCATTGATTTGGTGGGGCTCCCTCATCAGACCAGCGCCAAGATATATGGTGTATTTATGCACGCTGTCTGTGATTTGTACTCGGGCACAGAAAGCAGGTGCTTTTTATCGTTGTCTCAATGAGGTACATTTGTATGTGTCAATGGTTTGATAAACAAAAGTAGTGCTATCTTATACTTTTCATCATATTTGATAGCCACTACCTTTCCCAAAACAGTCACTATGCACACAGGTTCCAAGTGTATATGACAACCACTGCTATGCATCTTGACTTCATACAAGTGCAAATCTCCAAAGCTGGTCTGTATTCGATGGAATCTCTTATTTTATTTTAGATTTTACTATATACATTAGCGAGCATCGATCCCTCTTTTGATTGATGTCGCATTTTGATTGGATGGGTATATGTGTATCGTGGTCAAACCACTCAACTTCTTTCAGAAAATCCCAGACTATGCTGGTAGGCGCCGCCTTGGCTATATAATAATACGATTAAGGAAATAGTGCTGCATGCTCCAAATGGAGAAGCAACTGGGTATCAGGTTGTGTTAGCGTATGCTGTCTTTTTTATGTCAAATCAAAATCCTTTGAAAGGATCGTCCCGAAAGTAATCCTCCTCGCTTGCTCTGCTTCCCCCGTAAAAGTCATCCGTACCGCGAGCTGAATGCGGTCCATACGAGACATGTTCTCGTTGTCTGCTCCGGCTTCTTTGCCGGCGGATGTCCTTGCTGCGTCTGCGAGCTCGGTATCGGACCTCCTCGTCTTCCGGCTGTTCATCGACTCTTGGAAAGGCAAGAGGACTAATGAATGCCTCCATACGGATCGTACCAATGGCCTCAAAGAAGTTGTTGCCAGGTCGCGAGGAAGCATCCGACGTGCGCTGCGAGCGAGATGCTGCTGAGCTCATGGCCCACGTCGAATGTCCGGCCGTGGAAGGTTGGTATAGGTCGGATGACCCAGTTGTCACGACGCTGTTTCCAGCAGTGCTATCAGTATATTTATGATGCGAAGCTTGTGGTGAGGAGAAGCCACGGAAGGACAGTGGCGGTGGAACATGATGTCCACCAGTGTTGCTTCTTTTGCGGCCGTGGAGGACCACCTGGTTGGCCCGCTCGTGCACTCTCTCTGAGGATCGATCGTGGAATCGAGGTATGAATGGTGGCTCTGCCACATCTCTCGAAAGATCACGCTGGTGGTTCAGCATTGCCGGCAAGGCATCAGGCTGGAAATCAATGGCGTCACCAAGCTGATTTGGGCTGGATGTAGAGTCAGAAGGCGTCGTGGGGCTTCTGCTCTTCTTCAGCATAATGGAATCACGTATGCCAGATTTCTTCGCTTTGGGCGGTGGTGGTGGCCCAATGTTGGGTGCCAAGGTTGGAGCTGGTGCCAACTTGGCCGCCGTCGGGCCTGTGGGCGCAGGTGCTGCAGGCGAGATGATATCCGGGACTGCCTGCTGCGAATGGGCCAGGAAGGCCAAAGCTGTGAGCCACAGGTAATGTCTCTCAGCCGTTACGGCAGTGAACTTGAGTGCCCGCTGAGGCGTCAAGATGAGTATAGATCGGTTGAAAATCTGCCCTGCGCCCTTGGGCGGAGAATTGTCATCCTTGACGTCCAAAACTGACTGGATTGTCACTGTAGATCAAAGTTAACACTGGCACCAACACAAGAATGAAGAAACCACGTCTAGACGGGAAAACTTACACTTCCGACCAGCCTTACCCATAAGGGCACTCCCGGATGAAGGCTGTTTGCTACTCCACAATATCGCACGCTCATACGGCGCCAGCCAGACCCAACGCTTGTGGCGGTCATTGCTGTTCTCCTCTGCCTTTGTCTCCGCCATACCAAAGGACTTCCGTCTCCTGACATACTTGAACATCCACTCTCCCACCATGGTTTGAGCAATAGCTTCGACAACACCCGAAGCTGGCTGCGATGGCTGCGAGCTTGCGACAGACTCTACCGCGACGTTATCATCGGTGTACGCTGTCGTAACTGAAGGCTGATAACGATGGCTTCTTGACCTAGGTGCTCGGCTATCACGTCGCGGTGTTGTAATGTCGTTTCTGGGCAGTGGCGGAAGGCCAGGGCTCTCGGGTGCCTCTGAAGGGGTCATGGGAGGTGGTGACCGACTGTCTCGTCGATATCTGGACCCACGTGGCAAAGCCGCCGCAGAACGGGCCTTGCGGATGCTGTTGGATCGGTATGACCTGCTGCCCTTGATACTTCGTCGATGTCCAAGCCTGGTAGGGCTATGTTGCCCTTCGCCAGAACTTCTCACGCTCATACCGGGCTGTCGGGAACTTGCCCTCGTGGGAATCGGGAAAGGAGGGTCCTTCAAGTTCTGCAGGCTAGGGCTGCGTGACCGACCCTGGTGAGAGGCGATGCCATTCTGGATCATGGCTGACTTCCGCATGACGCTCGTCCGATATGTCGAAGGCTTGTTGCCAGAGGGTTTGCGGCCATGTGATTTTCGGTCATCGCCCAGGCTGAAACCGTTGTAGGCACTGTACGCGCTCATTTGTTTGATGGTGTTTCTTGCTTGCTTCAAGATCTCTGGTGCCTGGTCGATGGTAGAGGTTGTTACGATCGACTCGTTCTGCCTGTGCTTGCTAGGCTTGGATTGGGGCGAAGACAGAGCAGTGCGGAACTCGGAATCGCTGCCTGCCAAGTCATCCTCATCGGAACTAGCTGCCTCGAATCCTGCAAACAGACTACTGATCCGGTGTGGCCGTCTGACTGGTGCTTTACGGCTCGACAGAGATCCATTGTCATTGTTGCCGGGATACGCATCACGAGTTTCGCTCGGCGACACAGGAGGCGAAGGGGCTAGATCGGACGAGAAGCTCGGTTGGCTGGTCAGTCGACGAGGGTTTCGAGGAGGTAAATGGCCGGGAACTGGAGTAAAGGTCTTGAGATCCTCCGTAGGCATGGCCAGAGGAGGATTCGGTGAAACGGGGCGTGATGAGATGGCCGAAGGATGCAAGTGAGCCGGCAGCTTGTCCAGACGTGTATCCACCCGAATCTCGTCTGTTTGAATGGCGATAGAATTGGTCGGGACAGGCTCGAGTATGGTCACCTGACAGCCGAAATCCTTCACGTATTGGGGCAGGCGATGTGGCCGAGGGGATGATGTCCGAGATGTTGGGGGATGAATGCTGATGCTCGGAACAAGAAGGGGTGAAGGCGAACGAGATCTTTCCGCAGGGGATGGCTTGACATCGGTCTGAGTACCAGAGGTAATCATCTGCGGCTTAATAGTCTCCAGGGGCTTCACTTCGACCGCCGGCAACGAAACCACCTGTAATGGGATCACTGGTGTCGCAGGAGGGCTGAGTGGCTCATCCAGAGTCTGAGAGCTCGTGGAAACCATTGTCTTGGACACCTGTTGCGGCTCAATAGGCAGCGGTTTGGCGACGTGCACACGCTTCCTGCTCTGGTTGGCTTCCCACTCGGCCTTGGGGGCACTCTTGCCATCAAGCTCTGGGGATGTCTTCTTGACAGGAGCCAGCTTCGGCGACGGCGGTGGTGAAAATTGCACGCCGGTTTCCGTATATTCTGGCTTTGGAGCTGGGGGAGAAGCATCCTCGTCATCCTCACGGATTTGACCTTCAAGCCTCTCGAGCACGCTCTGATTCATGTACGCGCGCGCGCGTGTAACACTGCCAGGTCGTACGTAGCTTTCACTGCTCAAGTTACGACGGTGTGCTTTCGGTGCCGTCTTGGACAAGATGCTCTCTCGACTGAAGTTGCGCATATGGTGATGACTTTGCTGTGACATGACACTCTGTCTACCATCTGGCTCAGTCTCGTACTCTTCGTCGTCATCAAAGTTGAGTTCGTCTGCAAGACTTTGGCCATTGGTCTTATCAGGAACGGCCGAGTAGCGCACACTGGTCCCCATACTTCTTATGCTGACAGCATCACTGTCTTTCACTCTATCCTCTGTTTCAGGCTCGATCTGTTGCTGGCGCTGGCTCTGCGATGCCTCGTGGCGGGCTACTTCGTCAAGGATCGCCTTAAGACGGGTGTCCGCGGCATGCAGTTTCCTCTCATACTTGCGGCGTTCTTCCTCCCATCCGTCTTTCTCTTTGGCCCACAGCTCATGAGTCTTTTGAGAATCCTCTTCCTGGCTGCGGACCTTCTTCTGGGCGACTTCGAGCCGCTTCTTGGTGTCCGTGATCGCTTCGACGGCATCATCGCGTTCCCTGGATAGTTCCCCCAGTGCTGAAGAAGTGCCCCCCTCGAGCAATGCAAGTTGTCGCTTCAGGGACCGGCTCTCCTTTGCATTTCTGACCAAGGCGGACTGTAGAGACTCCTGCTCTTCACGTGTGGTATGAAGAGTAGTCTCAAGGCCTTCGATGAATTTAAGCTTATCTTCTTGATCCCTCCGCAAGTTGAGAATTTCGGAGACGAGATTCGCATGAAGAGTTGGGGTAAATCGACGGGGATCTAGTATGCTGATAGACTCATCCACGACAACATCCCTCGATGATCGCTTCGAATGCCTGTCTGTTCTCTCCGATGGCATTGGCGGCGGGGGCGAAGAACTGATCTCGGGCGTTGCCGACCTCCGCGACCGTCTTGAACTCCTAGACGGTGTCCTGAACGGCGCATCGACCAGCGCGGGCAACTCGCTGCTCAGCATATCCTCGGGCTCGGTCTGGTATCCAGGCATTGTGTCGAGATGTCCTGCCTACTCCTTGATTCTGTCCACTCAGAACCACAAATACCACCAGTTTCATGCTATGTGTCACGCAAAAAAACAACTCGAAAACGCAAACAGGCTGTTTGAGGTATTCGGAGGATATAGATGGCCCCTCGACTGTCAAGCCCAATCTATCCCCGCGTGAACGGACCAGGGTGTTGTCGCCTGGATATAGTACTGAGACCCCTAAATGCCCCCTGGTCTTTGAACTGGGTCCACAATTAGCACTGCGTATCGACGGAACGCATGAGCATTGCGAATCAGGCGCAGGGTGAGGGTCGCAGCTCGGACTATAATGAACATACCTGGTGAATATGGGCAATTATCTCCAGGGCAATTGCATACCAGACTCAACGTTCTCGAGAACTGACTCAGTTTCGAGGGAACATGGTCACCGGACTGGGATTTTTTTCGTGGGCTTTTTCATGCGTCGTCAAGCATTCGTTCGGCAGTTGAAGGCGCATATGACAAGAAAGTCCCAGTTGGCGTGTCCGATACGGGTCGTCCTGTTACGCGGAATGACTGCGAGGGTAGAACTTGTGTCACCTTCTAGGCGTACTTGCTTGACCTGAGCAAGCTACAAGGTGAGATGTGAATCGATATGTGACGCCGATGCGAGAAAGAATGGTCCGGCAGCTGGCTCACGGTTCTCGACAAGGTCGTTGTGATCAGCAATCTGACCGGAGTGGTCTGATTTCCTCGCCTCGACAGCTTAGATAGACGATCAATTTGAGAGCTCCGAGTCCGAGTGGGGTTTGCGATTGGTGTAAGAGCTTTGGAAAGGATTCCCCAGATTCGAGATGCCGGGGGTTACGTCTCATGAGGTTCTTAAGAATCGCCGTCGGCCGTGCAAGAAACTCCAGAGAGAGTTTCAACAACGTACTTGTGTAAGTACGTGGCGTAAGAACCGAGCAAGACAGGTAGGGCAGGCGCAGGCGGGCACGATATGAGAAGTTGAACAAGTAATAAGTCGTATGTATGAAATGACGGCTCTCGCAAAGCTGAAGCGCCGGTCACTGGCAGGAACCAAAACGAAGAAGGGAAAAAAATGGGAACATTGAACGGAGGCGCTAGGTAGATGTAGTAGTATTGCACTACCATGGCGTGTAAATGATACCCACTCGAAGTTCTCCACGACCTAAAATGTGCAGAGTGAGCCGGGATGCACTACTACCGTGACACTACACTACGGTGCGTTCTTGGCCTGGGTCGCACACTGGTGATGATTTGAAGAAGTACGTATTCGTACGGGGGGGCACGAATTGATTACAGCAGGTAAGGTACGGGCACCACTGATGGCACCAAATGAGCCAGCGAGTGACGATACGCAGACTGCTGGGATGGATAGTGGGAACCGGGGATGCGCGAGGATGGGACCAGGACCCAGGACCTGCATTGCAGCCTGCAGAGGTGACACTAAACCGCTGGGGGGCCCACAGCCCACGATTTCTCATCCCTCCCCGACTCCCAGCTGCCAGCTCCCTGCTTGCCTGCCTGCCTCGGCCAGTGCTGAGCAATGAGAAAGCGTGGGGAATGGTCATGGAGCTGTATGAGTTGGTGGAATTGGGATGGGATGGATGGGACGGTATTATCCCCGCGCTCTGGCATGTGTCACTGCTTCTTATGTGTTATGTGCTATGTAGTAATAATAAAAGTACGATGTGCCTCGAGACATTGTACATACCTAGTAGTATCTTACACATACACAGTATCGCATGCCCTACATAACAATTGAACTTGATCAAGTTTACTTTTCTTCCTTTGTACATGTATATATACCCTGGTCAAATCGGTTTCAGAATTCCATTATTCCATTTCCAGTCCTGGGTAGTGAGCACTTGCCAGAAACTAGAAAAGGAAGCAAGGGAGGAAAGAACAATTTGCTTTATTCCGGAAGGCGCTGCCAAGTTGCGACTTCCAAATCGCTGGAATGCGCCCGGAACGACAGGGATTGGGCACAAGATTGGTGAGCGAGACCTTGGGAAGGAAGGGAAAAATAAGGAGAACCGGTGGAAGCTACGTTCGGTCTCTAATTCGTTAATTACTTCTGACCAACGACCTTGATGTATCCAGATGTCCATCCCCTTCTTTCTTTCAAGCTCTCGCTGTTTTGCTACCTCCATCATCAAACATCAATCCAACTGCCGGACCGAACATCGAGTAACGGTCTTGTCACAAAGTGGCGAGCAGCCATCCCAGCCCACTGGGTGCCAGGCGACTCATCCAGTTGCAGCGATCTTCAGCTAAGCACAAAACCGCCATCGAACGACAGGAACGTTGGGCCTGCTCGGGCTGGCTCAGGATTGTCCGCTAGTGCTAATCTAGACGTGCGGGCTGTGTGGGCATTAGTCAGGGGTAGCTGTGATGGAGTGTGGCTACTCATCAACCTATTCCCATACAGCTTCGTCCACCGAAAAAGAGATGACCCAAAGTTTGCTCGAAATGTCACGAACTAGGCTGGTTTCGTCCGCCGCTGATTGTGACATCAAAAC
The DNA here is from genome assembly GCA_022432395.1 of Pestalotiopsis sp. NC0098. NCBI lineage: Eukaryota > Fungi > Ascomycota > Sordariomycetes > Amphisphaeriales > Sporocadaceae > Pestalotiopsis > Pestalotiopsis sp. NC0098. Next base: position 4,036,732 of record JAJKLJ010000003.1, on the reverse strand, counting down.
GCTCATGTCGATCACTTCATTAGAACGAGTCCAAAAAGACGCACGTATCAATCTCGGTACCAGGTCTGAGCACCCAACAGCCTGAAAGGTCCAATGCGGCTGTTGGTCACGAATAAACCAGCTGTTCGATATATATATATAAACGGAAAAGTCTGTGCCTCGATGCATCGGTAGCTAAAAGAGTGGATAGTGCAGCTATGACAATGACCTGAGCAAAACACGCGACGATAGGCCCATACTGCACACTATAGCCTTGGTATACTCGAACGCTTCGTCATGCCGGCCGTGCAACTCGTCCTATTGGAACAGCACAAACTCTAAAAAGCAGTTGCGCAAGGCAGTATACAAATCGTCCTCGTGGCAGCGCGGCATGTTGAGCCGACCCGTACTTCATGCTCAAGCCTCACAGTGAGGCTGTCCGCTAGCATGTACAAAACAACCGGTCCCGCCACCTTCTATAGGGCAACTCTAAAAAGCCACATCCAGCGGCTTTTTGACAGGCGAACACAGGTACTGTACCATCGTCAAGGTCGTCGTCAAGGCGCCATTTGATCACACTCGAGACATATGTGATGCCTATTTGTCTGGAGCGGTTTGCAGCTGCTGGACATGGAAGAGCCCAGGCTCGCCGACAGGAGGGGTTCGTTCTCGTTGATATCGATCCTTGCTCGCCTTGCAGCATGCCTTGCAATCTACTGTACTTCGTACACCGCGGAGTACTCCATATATGCACGTACGACGAGACACAGAAACGCCCGCCGTGCAGGAGAACGCAGCCAATCGCCGAGCACTCGCAGCAGTATTCCCATGTCCAATATTCGTTGTTGCGACCACTCACTGCGCGCAGCGTTATGTGAGGTTCTCCGATGGGCAAGTCCCCTCGGTCCCCTATGTTTTGCAGTTGCATGCGGATATGCAAGCACACTCTGCCAGCTCCGATATTGGTTCGCGATTCCAACGACCCCCGGTAAAGGTGGTCGCTTTAATTACCACTGCGCATTATCACACCAGGCTCATCACAACGCGTGCCATTGATGCTTCCCGAGCACCTTACGCTGACCCAGTTATTGTCACCAAGGCCGCGAATTCAACCGGAGTACAGAAACAATACGCGACTCCCCATGCAACATGCTCCTCTGCTCCAACTGCGTGGCATATCTTCAGGCAGATCGAAATGCTTCTGTGAGTGCGGATCAGGATGATCAGGCCGATCGCCTATTTGCTCCGTACCTACCGGCACCTGCACGGGAGCCCAACCCCGGGGACTATGTATGCATTGGTGAATCTGCAGCATGCGGCAGCTTTCCAATTGATGGAAAACGGCCGCGCTGCGACATCAAAACCTGAACATTGGTTACACATGCACAGACCGGCGGGATCTTCTTTATCTTCCTATCCAGAGAAGCTTTTCGTATGGTCGAGATGCGACCTCGAGAGAATCCCCTAGCCAAGGGTGACTCGGGGTACTAACCGCGCAGGCACCACTGCTCCATATTTCACAACAACAGTAAGACCCACCGTTCCAGTGTGACGGAAACAAAGTATGGATCTCTGGAGTGCTTGGTGATCCAACTTCAGGTAGAAGAGAAGAGCAGAGAAGAGCACTATCGATTCTGCTATGGACAATCTGCGAACAGATCGGCACTGGCAATTTCTAGAAAACGTCTACCGTCAGCCTCCTCCCGGACTCAAGATACGTGTACGGTTGGCTCATTCTTATATTTGTCCGCAAGCCCGCGTGAGCTCAGCTTGCGGCGACCTCGCAAGCAAGCTCCGGCGCAAAGAGAGTTCGTTGGCTCACCGGACTGACCACATTAGTTTGAGTGGCCCACAATGATCCTGAAAGGGCCAAGGCTGACGAGGCGCCCATTTACTGCTGCTGCTATGCACTGATATTTCGTGACAATCTCGGATCAGAGGCCCAGCGTTACATTGGAACGCCCGGTACCATCCGGTCGAAGCACTAAGTCGCGGCTAACTGCCTTTGAATCTACTTACACGCACACCATACTCGTATCCCCATGTCTACGCAACTACCAACGCGATCTCGGCTCGAGATCCAACTCCTTTGCCTGGACTCGGAGCGAAGGTAATTGATTACGAAAATATCAACGTCGCGTTCCAGGTGTCGGGGTCGTGCAAGAGGGAGCTAAAGACCCGGCGAGCACGACGAGCCCGTCTACATGGACTAAATTATACTTGTTCCGCGCGGCCCGTGATCCTAGAGAGACGCCAAACATGAATAGGCTCAACGAACCACCGACTAAAGCTGTCGCTAAGGGTCAAAGTGCGCTCTCGGTCTCCTGTCGATCCGCTCTCTTGCGGAGTCCGTTACAGATCTTGAACGAACGGGACTGATGTTCGTCGCCCATCGTCTGACTTGAAGTCTCAAAACCCAACGATTGTGAAAAATCTGGACACAACTAGGACAGGGTTTCCCAGAACTGTATGCCATTCACGCGTTTAGTTACCTTTGACACGACGGGAGCCCTTTTAGAAGTATGTTTCAATTGCGCCCTGGAGCTTCACCATTCAAATCACTCGTTAGTTTCATGAACCGGGAGTTATTTTTATTCCCGCCTTTCCTACGATTTTTATACTAGACAGCTGCTTTAGATCACCCGTTCATTGTTATCGCAATCCACTTGCGTATAAGAGGCATGGCTTGCGAGACTACTCTGTACGTTTCTGTCACTGGACGACTCATGTCAGGTTCTTTCTTTCCCAAGTGCCGTGCTGGCAACTTTGCCGACTATCCAGGCCGGGCAGCACAGCTTCACAATAAGTGAACTCGGAGTCGTGCTCCAAGGTATGGCACCAATACTCCATGGTCTGGACGTGTGGAACAGAGCCTGTCGTGCGCAGTATCTCGAGATGTGTACATGATTCATGTGTGCCCTACAAATAGTCAAGGCCAAGCTGTTGCTAAGAAAGCATGATTCTGCCCTATGAGATAAATAATTCGACGTCACGTCACGCTTAGGTTGGAGATGTTACGAGGTCGGGTCACAGATCTAGTTTTTTTTTTTTTTGGGGGGGGGGGGGGGAGATTATCTGACAACTATGCCCATCCCAAGAAGAAACAATTCCGAGTGTTTGAGATGTGACGGCGGCGAGTAAGCTTTTGGATATCTGACAGAGCACCGGGTTCTCGAGCATCAACGAGTCAGTTCTGCACCCCTTCGACATACGTAGAGGCCTCGAAAAAGATGGTTCCCATTTGGCGGCATAAAAGTATCACATCATGCGGCAGCCCTACACTCCACCGGTAAAAGGGCTGACGATTTGGGCCCAGTTTGCCACCATTACTTTGACTTGTCGTCGCTAGCCTATCTGTGGAACCAACATGTGTTCGTGGTAGTTCAACTCCTCTAACTAGGCAAGCAAATGCAGAATGTCTAGCATAATTCATCTCTGCAAAGACAGAGCGCAACCAGTCACAGGTCTACAAATTGGCAACACAAATGGAATCTTTAGGCGTTGTCCAGGAGTCTGGATAGGTAGACTGCTCTCACGAACGAACACAATATCATCGAAGTGAACTGAGAAGAAAAGGCCCCGAAGAGCAATGTCTATATACGGCCGTCTATTGTTATCACAGAAACGGTGCGTATTGTGCGAAATATCATGTACACCATGTAATGTCTGCCCGTCGCTCACAACATGTCTTGGCTCTCGGATTTGGAGGATGTTGAATTATGCCTCTCCCAGGCCCTTTTGCTGACGTTGATTGGGTATTTACTCAAACTCTCATACCATTGGACCACACTGCCAATCTGGTTTATCCTCGTGTCAGCGAACAATATGGAAATGTCAAAATGGTCATAAAACTCACCAAGAAAGCCCAAGATCCGATAAAGGTAGTCAGCAACGACGCATAGACCGCGGACTCGTTCTCGCTGGCGAATCCCAAGGCGCCGCACAGCGTGAAGCCTATGGCTCCGACCAAGTTCCAGAAGCCTATGTGCCAGCCTAGAGTGCCGAACGCCGGCCTGTACCAGCTGGGCTGGGTCTCGAGCATGAAGAGCCAGCCCGAGACGATGAAGCCCGAGCCGCCTACGACCTGAGGAAGCCAGTATATCCCATTGGCGGCCGGCACCGACAGGGCGTCGTAGATGGGCGGTAGGCCGGTGAGCCCGGCGATCCAGAAGATGGTCGCGCCGAGGAACTGCGAGAGACATGCCAGGAACCCGATCTCGTGGAAGTAGTACGTCCGCAGCTCCTCCCACGTCGGCCACCACGCCCACGATCTGCCCGCGGCGCCGTCGTCGCCGCCGCCATTGGTTGCCTTGATGAGGGACTTGGTCTCGGCGTGGTGGTGCGAGCAGCCTTCGGGTCGGGGTCGGAGCTCCCGCCGCTTCTTCGCGCCCCCGATGGCCTCCTCCAGCGCCCAGCCGAAGCACTCGGTCCGGTTTTCGTTGACGGCCTCGAACATGAGCAGCACGGAGCCAATCTCGAATATGGTCGCGCCGACAAAGGCCGTGATCCCGCCGCCGTAGTCCACCTCGCCGGGGAACTCTGTTGCCGGGCTCTGCGTGGGTAGCCACACGAAAAAGCCGTTGAACACCCACACTACGGAACCTATATTTCCATCGTCAGTGGTTTGTTTCTTTTCCGGCGACACTTTCATCGTGACCGCAGTGCAGTCAGCCACGTTCGATAGAGGTCTTACCGAGCGTGAATATCACGGCCACATCGTAGCTGACGTCCCAGACGGGATAGCGAGTAAGCATCTTCCAGAGACCGCGCATGATCCCCCGCGCCGAATTGGAGGTGCTCGGGTGCGACACGGCGCCGGCGTCGCCATCATCGTCATGGGCACCGCGATGAGGCGGGACGATGACGGCGTGCCTGCCCTTGCGGTTGTCGCGAGAGCGCCACAGATGATAGACGCCCGGAGCAGCGTCCGCCTTGGTGGTCCCGCCGCCCTCCGGCTTGGCGTCCGCGGACTTGGCGGACGGTGGGTCGGACTGGTTACCGCCGCCGCCGCCGGCTTCGACGTACGCCTTGGTCGGGTTGAGGAACGAGACGGGCCCCGCGACGCTGTGCGCGTTCCTCGGGTGTCTCTGAGATGGCAGGCGCGGAGCCATGGTTGGTAGGATGGACTTGCGATGTTCCAATGTGCTTCGCGTGCGGGTTGACGCGTCGGAGTAAACTGGAGCTGCTATACGTGTTTCTTGAGATTAATCTGCAGAGTTCACGAAAGCTCGTGGCTTCTCACAAGCCTCATTATTCCTAATGATTTTGGCAGCAAGTTTTCCTCCAAATTTATCTTGGATTCTGTTTCCTTGGCCAGCGACGCGATGTCCAACAATGATCCGCCCACGTCATGTTTGTCGGAAGTGAAGACGGGACGGGTTAGTGGCGGGCGGGAATTGCCAGTCGCAACCCCTGCCCTGTCTCTTCACCTGGCTTGACCGACCTCAGATGTTCCCAAAGCATAGCCATATTTGAGATCAAATGTTCAAGCACCATACTGCAATGGATGGATGAAGAGGTAGCGCATTGAAATAACCAAATGCATGAATACCACTGCATATCACAACACCGAGTGTTAAGTCCAAGGTTCGAGCCAATGGGCTCAAGCCGAGAAGCTCGGCTTGAATTGGCTCGCTAAAGAGGAAACCCCTGGTTGTCATACTGCAACCTGGACTTGGCTCATCCAAAAGAGTGGTGTCATGCATCAAAAAGAGCCGCATTCTGGCTGCCTAATCCTGTAGGTACGATATGTTTTGATTCAGTATGATCTGATGTGCTTACACGTAGATGACGCTTGGTATTGCGCAAGCAAAATGCCGGAGTTCGGCATAAAACGCAATGTGATCTTGCTCCGGCCGATAGAGCACAAAGCTCGGCACCAAATGTGCCCAGGCCGATATATTGTGCCGCACCGTCAGCATGGCATATAACCAAACCAGACGCCTTGAATCGGGCCCAGCATCTACTCTTATCTGGACGAAATTTCTACATTTGTTGATACCAAAAGCAAAAGGTCTGATAAGACCATGGTGTTCAACTCATCATCGGAGATCTTGGCCGAGGCCAGCATTGGGCCCTCGGCGCCGTCCAGATTCGATTTTACACTCGTCTTCGAAAACATCGTGCTGTCCATCGTGCCCTCGCTGCTATTCTTTATCGTGGCTCCCCAGCGCCTATTTTGGCTCTTCAAACAACCCCGCAAAGTGACGAGGAGCTCACGACCTGTTCTCAAAGTCGTAGGTGTTCACTAATAATTTCATGTCTAGGTGCAACAGCATATTGATATTTCACTTTTTATTACACAGGGACTCATTGGGGTCTACACTACTCTACAATTTTCCGTCCTGCTGTACCTGGCCGTTGGACCGCCAATCATATCAAAGGCACAGATCGCAGCCGCTGTGCTCGTTTTTGTGAATGGACTTCTGCTCCTGCTTGTATCGCATGCCGAGCACACGCGGTCGGTATGCCCGTCGACTTTGATCAATGTGTATCTCGTGTTCACACTGCTGTCCGACTGCGTCATCGTCAGAACGCTTTGGCTTCTCCGGGATGTCGACGTCGTCGCGAGATTGTTCACCTCGGCCGCGGTGATCAAGCTCCTCGTCCTGGCCGTCGAAGCGTGGGAGAAGAGATCCATTCTCCTTTCCCAGTATCGGGAGCTTTCTCCCGAGGTCACCAGTGGCATTCTCAACAGGACTGTCTTTTGGTGGCTTAACCCGCTGATGAAGGCGGGCTTTGGTCGTTTGCTCACGGATCAAGATTTGTATGTGGCTTTTCTGTTCGATCCATGGGAAAGCATTGCTGACCCCAGATCAGATTTCCAATTCATGACAGCTTGAATGCGACGAAGCTGCTAGACAATGCACAGAGGGCTTGGAGCTCGGGTAAGTCACAAGCTCTTACAGAGGTTTATATCGCGTACTAAGCAGACGTCAAGCCAACAAATCCAAGAAGAATGCGCTCTTTCGTTCTACACTGCTGGCTTGCAAATGGGTGTTTCTCTCTGGCGTACTCCCCCGCCTATGCTTGATAGCACTCAAGTACACGCAGCCGTTTCTAATCGAGAGAACGACTGGGTTCACTGGGGATCTATCGCAACCAGACGAGATAGGCTGGGGTCTCACTGGAGCATGGCTTGTGGTATTCCTTGGATTAGCGGTAAGTATTTGCTGTTGTTCCTAAAGGACCAGCGCCTTCCCCTCACATTGGTCGGATAATTTCTCATTCTGTCCAGATATGCAATGGATTCTACTACCACATGACGTATAGGTGAGTTGTACCGTTCTAGATGAGAGTCCATTGTATACTTATAGCCCAGATTTGTCACTGCAGTAAGAGGTAGTCTGTGCGGTATGATTTATTGCAAGACACTGGATCTCAGCGCCACCGCTCTGGACGAGTCTAGTGAGTCATGATTAAAGTCACTGGCAGCAGCTCATCCACTGACCTTCCCGCAGTCGCGATCACGTTGATGTCGACCGACACGGAGAATATCTGTCTCACTTTCGCCAATTTGCACGAAGTTTGGGCCTCGCCAGTAGAATGTGGTGTCGCGCTATACCTGTTATACCGGAATCTAGGTCTGGCTGCATTGACACCAATGACTGTCACGATAAGTCCGTTCATCACCATTGTCAGAGGAGCTACATGATGAGGCTGGACTAATGTGAGTCAAGTTGCCACCATGTCTATCATGCAACTCGCACGTTTCATGGGGAATGCTCAACGGACATGGATTCGTGGCACGCAAACACGAGTTGACGTGACCGCATCGATGCTCGGATCAATGAAGGTGGGATAAAGTCGCCAATATGAAATCCAATATTCTACTAAGCCATCATCACCGCCAGGAAGTCAAAATGCTTGGTCTCTCTGACCTTTTGACCAAGACTGTTCAGAAACTTCGGGTCAAGGAACTGAACTTAGCTAGTAAATATCGAAGACTGCTGAGCTTTCGCGTCTTCCTTGGTTAGATATCTTGTCACGACATGGAAAGTATTATTACTGACACCCAACTAGGAAGCAGCACGCAGACAATTGCTCCACTCGCAACCTTTGCGACCTTTGTCATTATTTCTCGGGGCAGCGGGCAGCCTCTAGATGTGGCTTCGGCGTATAGCTCCCTCTCTCTGATCTATCTCCTGTCAGATCCGATAGCAATCGTCATCCGCACGATTCCCATGCTCAGCGCTGCCAAGGCTTGTTTCGAGCGCATCCATCAATTCCTGCTGTCGGAGAGTTGTGAGGATATGCGACAGTCTCTGGGCCAGAGTTCGAGTGAAGACACCATTTCTTCAGGAGAGAGCACGCGTTCGGAGAACCCTGCATCTCTCGAGCTGCAAAATCTTGGAACGCAGCCAGCATTGTATCATGGGGCTCCTTTAATGATGGTTTCTGGTGCAAGTTTTGGGTGGTCATCCACTGATCCGCCTATTCTGAAAGATATATCCTGTACTATCCGTTCGCAACATTTCACTTTTGTCATTGGAAACGTTGGTAGGTATCCCTTTGCCCTGTCATTTTCCTGCCCCCCTCATCTCATACTCCGTATTGCATGAGGGCTGATCCCAGATATAAGGCTCTGGCAAAAGCACTCTCATGAAAGCTTTGCTCGGTGAAATTCGTCAGGTCAAGGGCTCCATCTACGCCGGTCTGCGGGATGTCGCCTTTGCTAGTCAGGAGCCTTGGATCCAGAACTTGACGATTCGCGAAAACATTCTCGGGGCTGCAACCTACAACAAAGCCTGGTACGATCGAGTCATCTCAGCATGTTCACTGGAGCAAGATATCCTAGAACTGCCTAATCAAGACGAAACCAAGACCGGAAGTGCCGGCGTCTCGCTGAGTGGAGGACAGAAGCAAAGAGTCACACTTGCGCGTGCTGTTTACTCAAGAAAGAAGGTCGTGTTCCTCGACGACGTCTTTGCTGGTCAGGATGCGGGTACCGAGGAACACATTTATCAAAATCTTTTCGCAAAGGACGGAATGTTCCGTGAAATGGGCACGACGGTGGTCTGCATCACAAACACCAGTAAGTCTCGATGAAACCTCAAACACGATCTAAATCACGATGCGAATCTCACACCACTGTCATCAGTCCATAGACTTTCGTACGCGGATCATGTTATTGCGCTTGACGAGAATGGGCGCATATTTCATCAAGGATCTTTCGAAGAGCTGCAATCCAACACCAACTACTTGCAGGGCCTACAAATCAAGCAGAACGGAACAGGTCAGGTAGAAGACAAGACTGACTCGTCCCTAATGGATCGCAGTGCGATGCCCCGACGCCAGACTCCGGAACAACAACCGGCCTCGACGACTGGATTTGTTGGAGAACTTGCGACATATGGCTATTACCTAGGGTCATCTCCCTGGTGGTACTCACTCCTGTTTGGAGCGCTCATCATCTTCTACTCGGCAGGCTTCAAATCCACGGAGCTGCTTCTCAGTTTCTGGACTGGCCGGACGAATACTGAAGAAACGAACAACTTCTATCTCGGGTTCTACGGAATGCTATCCGGTATCGCCATTGCAGGCATTACTGGAGGAGCTTATTTCTGGTTGACGGTCATGGTGCCTTTGAATTCCGAGGTCCTTCATGCCCGCCTCTTGAACACGGTAATGGGTGCTCCCCTGTCCTTCTTTTCCAACACAGATGTTGGCGTCACGACAAACCGATTCAGCCAAGATATGTCGGTGATAGACACAGAGCTACCTTACACTTTGATTGACTTCGCGCTCAATATCACTACGGCGGTCATAGCAGCAGTCCTCATGTGTGTCTTCTCGGGCTACTTCGCGGCAACATTGCCTCCGATAATTCTTTTCTGCTGGCGTAAGTTCACCTCCTAGGATGATGTATTGTTTGTTCCCAAATGCTGACGTGGACGAAAGTTCTTCAGGTAAATCCAAGTATAAATGTGTCAAATGATTATCCTGCTGAACCGAGCTCGTATTTCTAGAAATTCTATCTCAAGACGTCTCGGCAGATCCGTCTCCTCGATCTGGAAGCCAAGTCGCCCTTGTTCACTCAATTCCTCGATCTCCTTCAGGGCCTTTCTAGCGTTCGAGCGTTCGCGTGGCAGGAGCGTTTTAAGGAAAGATATCTCAATCTCTTGGATGCATCCCAGCGGCCATACTACCTGCTCTTCTGCATCCAGCGCTGGCTAGGACTCGTTCTTGACTTGATGGTTGCCGTGCTTGCGACCATTCTCATGATCCTCGTCGTCAAACTCCGTGTCGAGTTCTCTCCAAGATTCGTCGCTCTGGCCGTCCTCAACGTGACCTCGTTCAGCCAGTCTCTGGCGCACGTCATAAAGGACTGGACTCAGCTGGAGACATCCTTTGGCGCCGTCGCTCGTGTCAAACAGTTCTGTGGGGAGACTGAGAAGGAAGACCTTCCCCACGAGAGAGACCCGGTACCTGAATCATGGCCGTCCCGAGGACATGTCTTCATCAAGAACCTTACGGCGGCGTACACTCCGGAGGGAGAGCCGGTGCTCCACGACATCACCCTGGACATACCGGCGGGCTCGACAGTCGGCATCTGCGGACGCAGCGGCAGCGGAAAGAGCTCCCTCATGGCCTGCGTGCTGCGCATGATGGAGATCAGCAGCGACTCCCGCATCGAGATTGACGGGATCGACATCACCTCGCTGCCGCGGCAAGCAGTCCGCGCGGCCGTGGCCGTCGTCCCACAGCACCCCTTCTTCCTCAAGAACACCAACGTCCGCGGCAACCTGGTTCCGATCGGGCAGCAGACGGACGAGAGGATACTGGCGGTGCTGCACCGTCTGGAGATGCGAGACGCCGTCGAGCGCATGGGCGGCCTCGACAGCATGCTGGACATGGACCGGCTGTCGCAGGGACAGCGCCAGCTGCTTTGCCTTGCCCGGGCGGTGCTGGCGGACAAGAAGATCATCGTGCTCGACGAGGCGAGCAGCAACGTCGACGAGAGATCTGAGAGGCTAATTCGACAGGTCATTCGCGAGCAGTTCGTCGGGTGTACTGTCATTGCTGTTGCCCATCGCCTCGGGGCCGTGGCCGACTTTGACCGGGTCGCCGTCATGGGAGGTGGTAGGATCCTCGAGTGGGATAGTCCGCGGGCTCTCTTGGGTCGCAATAGCGAGTTTAAAAGGTTGTGGGATCTGGGTTCTGGCTGATGGCGATGATGCTGACGCTGATGCTACTTTTTGTGAAGGTAATAGCCATCATCGCACGGAAGTGTGCTGTCTTGACTGAAATGTGGTTGTAAAGAGGTAAATAGACATCGTTTGGTATTGACTCGATGCTATCTTTGTGGCCTTCCATACGAACCGAGCTCAAACTCATCAATATCTCCAATAGATTTGATGAAGACTGAATGATCTCAAAGACCTCGGCGCCTCCTTTCATTCCCGAAGATAAGATCTCAATTTGAATTATAAACATCACCACGATAGAAATTGAATTCCTCCGTTTGGTAAGCAAAGGCGCTCTTCGAATTGATGGGCTACGACATTCGGTCAAGCGTGAATCGACCCTAGTATCGATGATGAATAGATCATTCCTTCCCTTGCGCCAACCCAGCCTTTCAACCATCTGATTACCAAAAGCAGTAGTCGGCCACTCCCTTACTTCGTTTGAGTAACTGCTACATGTCTTGGATCCACATCGAAGGGCACATCATGCTCATGTGAGCCAACAATATAAAGTCCATGTGTTTTCCTGTCGTTGCATAATACTTCTTTCTATCAACATATCACGAGAGAATAGCACAGGCGAAGAATCATGGTCATCATCGTGGAGAACAAGGAACACTCTAGGGTCAGCGACAGCGTTCCACCAGCATTTCGCGAGACAAAGATGCTCCTCTTCCACCTCTTTGGCACCGTCCTCGAATGGATAAAGCCCATACACGATGAGCTCTACAATCAGATGGCGGAGAGGGCATTTTCTCGCCCCGGAGCCAAGTCGTTTGTGACTAACGAGAACATGTTCAAGTTCGCCCAGCAGTGGTCCGACAGCCACAAGAGGTTCATCGAGTCGCTTGGGGCGGACGTGCAGCTGAAGAACAAGGAGGATGCCATCGACGCCCACCACTACGAGACGCTCGTCGAGCTCTTCGAGGCCTGGGGCTTCCGAGACGAGTTCCCAGAAGCGCGACTCCGAGAGATGAGCTCAGCCTGGAGCCGTCTGAGCCCGCAGGCGGACGCGGCCGGCGGCCTGGCAGTGCTGGATCAGCACTTTGGCCTGGCGGCGGTGAGCGGGAACCCGGAGCTGATCGACGACCTGCGGGTCTCGGCGGGCCGGGGCTACTTCCGGCGCCCCGTCGCCCCGTGGGAGCTCGGCGCCTACCGGCCGTCCCCGTCCGCCTGCCTCGAGGCCGCGGCCGGCGGGAACTTTGAGCCCGGCGAGTGCGCCCTCGTCTCGGCGCGCCTGGCCGATCTCGCCACGGCCAGGAAGCTCGGGTTTCGGACCATTTACGTGAGCAGGTCCGGGGAGGAGGACTTGTCTGAGGATGAAGAGGAGCAAGCAAGGCAGTGGGTTGATAGTAAGTACCCTCGGGTACCTGTGAGATTGGTGCCTCATTTTTTTTCCCCTTTATTGATTTAGCATCTCTGTCCCGAAAACATACAGCTGATTCAATATGATGAAGTGTGGATCGGTCCCAGGGAAGGAGGTCTTTTGGAAATCGCTCGCAGGATGGGAATTAAAACGAACGGTGTACGATTCTATAAAGCCTGACTACCTCTGATAGCAGAACTCGATTATAACTTTTCATCTGTTCATTCTCGGTCTCAAACGATCTGCTTATCATTGAAATCGATTTTGAGATCGGCACAGTTCCCACCTGCATACATAACAGCCTCGGGAAGCCATGGACATCAGACGCGATCGCACCTCTAGTCTCGGGAGCCAAGACAGGACTTTGGATGAAGACTAAAGGCTACAGAAGATTTAGTCATCGGAGGCACATCTCTCGTATGCATATAATGAAGCTGCGCAGTTTCAGCTTGATTGGATTAGCCTGTACCCTCCACATCTTGGAGACATCGTATTTATTTGATTTTGCCATCTCCGGACACACACATGCAGGCAATCAACATTAAATGATGCTAATACTCATTCCATTCCCTCATCTCAATGGTTCAGATTTGCAACAAGGTGCATTCATCTTGGAGCGTTCGTCCATCCATTCGGTCTTAGTCCTATTATATATTCATCTTGGTGACGCTCAAGTGATCTTTTTTTTTTTTTTTTTTTTTTTGAACTATACGGGGTCGCCAATAATCTCGATATAACAGATTCTTTGGCAGTATTTGGACCGAATAATACGACTACGCAAGTTCATATTACGATAATACCATCCTCCTGGGCTGCGGCTCTCCGGGCCAGGATAGTGCTTCCGCAGTATGAAGATCTGCGCGTGTGCACATGGATACCCCGATCACTATCATTCCCGAGCAACTTTTGGGATTATACGGAATTCCCGAGAGGTCTAGATCAGTTAAACCAAGAAAGTATGGCCGGCGAGCAGAGAAGGCTGCGGGCGCATGCGTACGTATTCTGCTTTCGAAGGAGAGTGACATACAGAAGCAGCAGAAGAAAACAAGTTAAGTTTGGCCTTCACGTTTGTCTCAATCCGGGCTGCAGAGTTGACAGGTCTCAAGCAGGCGCATCGAACCATGCAGAGACGGGATATATGCACTCCACTTCACGATGATGTCTGAGCTGTCCAACTTTAAAAAAGAATTTGTTGTTTCCCGCTCTCTCTCATGAGCAAGAAGTCCCAAGGCTACTGTTGGGAGAAGCAATCGTGACATCTTGGCAAATGTCAATATGCGTCCTTTCAGACAAGCTGGTCGAGGAAAAACAAAAGTCTGCCAATGAACTTGAATGCAGACGAGCATGCCGCATTGGTCACTGTCACGTAGTATCCCAATGGATGGGCTCAGACAAGGCACTCCAAGAGCCAAGTTGGAAACACATAGTACAGATTTTACATTTGCGCGATCATACAAAAAACATGGACTATATCGAGCGGGTATCATCGAGTATCTACAATGGGAAGATCGCGAAATCGCGGGCCGTCTCCGCACGTGAGAAGTGACCAGGCGTGCGCGTCTTACCTGCAGACGGGCGCCATTTGTTGCCTCTTGAGCTTGCTGTGCTGACTGGGCATGACTGGGTGGTTTGATGTGATGTGATGGGGGGTGGGTGTCAGGAAAACAATCTCGGGTTGTGATTCCTCACCGGTCGACTGGGAATATAGGGCATAGTTATAATCCCGGCGGGACGCTTTTGTTCTTTTCTAATTTTAACGACCGAGGAATTCCGGGTTGCAGGGGTAAACCGACAATACCGGTCGGTCGGTCATGGATCTGATCAAAATCCATCACTCGTCAAAATTGTGTAAGCTGAGTCAACGGCGGGAAGGGGGAAAAATGAAAACCACCCATCAGTTCAGATATGCAGGCCCCGTGTCGGATAGCAGGAACCAGAGTTTGCGTTTCCGGATGCCGTCCGTGTCATGCTGGGGCTCTGAGACGCGGGATTGGCCCAGCCTCAAAAGGACTGCACGTGTATCCTCTTTGCTTACCACCTAACCTGCGCAGACGGGGCCAAATCGACAAGGTATTCGATTCGCGGTCGGCACTGGGGAGAAGCTTATATATCGTTCAGTTTTTGTGTTAGTATATGCGAGCTGTGCGGTGTTGGCGCGCCATGGCACGCATCACTTTGGCGTTTTCTTTTTTGCTTTCCTCCCCAAAAGCGAGGTGCCACGGGGAAAAGAAGAAGAAGCAAAACCGGGCGAGACGACGCCGAGCTGGTTGCCGGTTTGGAAAGAGACGGAGACTGTTTTTTGTGGCCAGAAAAAAACAAAAAGTTCCGTGCAAGCAAAAACCCGGCAAAGAGAGAAGTCGAGAACCGCCCGAGTAAGTATTGCCGATCAGCGCGCAACGCCTTGTGAGGCACCTTTTTGACGATCTCTGCCGTCCGGGACGAGTGCCGGGCAAGAGAATCCACTCGGCTGCCGACGTCCTCCTTCTTCCTGATCGACTGCCCGTTGCGAGATAAGCAAGACAGCAGCGGACAGCAGCAGATGGCTTGGCCGGGTCCAGTACCAGAGGGGGGGCCGAACCGAAACCGACACAGGAAAGGACAGGGTAGGCTGACGAGCTTCCGAAAACACAACAGTCTTGTTCTCGACCTCGGCCGCGGGGTCTTCTTGGTGTGAAACTACTACGACTTAATACACTGTTCATCAGTCATGCTGTCCGTTTCTGCTTTCCTGGCGATGGCCGACTACCGGCTAGCACTCAGTATGGTCCGAAATGATGTCTATTTCCATCGTGGGGTCCCTCAATATACCCGGCCCACAATTTGTCCCTAGGACATCTCTTCAGCAGCCGAGAGATGAGTGGAAGGGCTGTGAAGGGGAGCCTCGCCCAAATTTGGGGTGGAACGCAATGGAAGGTTTGATGAATCCTTCGAGAAGATCATTCTAAAGGGTAATACTTCGTACAGCGGGAAGAAGGGACAGGGCCGAGAGGGTCCTCTGCTCACTCGCACGAGAATTATAGTTTCCAAGGCCCCCGTCCTGGCTCGAGTCGAGCACCACCCCCGGAGTTGGCAGTCTCGTCGCCCGGGGGCTAGCCCAGGCAAGGGACGGGACGACAAATCCTAAAATCTGCACGACGCAGAGTCATGGCATTACATGATAGGGACTTTCCGACTACCAGAGCATATACACTACACCATACAAAACCCCTCTCCCGTCTGCAGCAATATGGTGGCCTAGGAAGGTGGTAGGTCGTCCATCTACCTCCATCGGGCACCGCTAGTGGTCATGGAAGGATGGAAAGACGTTCTGGTTCTGGGGCGCAGGCCGCCAAGGGGGAAGAAACTCTGCTATAGTAGTAGAAGGGTGTCCCTCCTGAGGTGAGGGAAAGAGTCAGTCAAGGCCAAGAGACCCCTACTGTCTTCAGTCCCTGCATCAGTAATGTGAGACTTTCCATGTAGTAGTAGCAGCAGCAGCGGTAGTATCATGGCCCGCACGACCTTGTTGCATGGTTCGGGACCGTATGGGTGGCTGCCGGTGATATGATCGGGAGGGAGACTACCATGCTTCCGAATTCCATGGTAGTGTTCATGCTCTCCTTCTTGTGATCAACCCTCGTGTATTTTGCACGAATGAAATAGGAGAAAGTTGTGTTCGTAGGAACAAGTATACATCCATACTGGAATACCACAACCAGACAGGTTTATAATATATGCAGGTAGATAAATGGTAGCAATCCATGGCGGCGTCCGCGGGGCTGCAATTGCCGCAAGTCGACAACCAACTACACGGCACGCACACTATTGTGTAGACTATTCTTCCACCTTACCCACACTCACCTTACCTACGGGACACCAGTTACAGATGGAATCCACGGATGAGTTTCCTAGCTTCATGCCGGCCAAGCACGGAAGGGAAAAATTGGAGACGCTCAAGTGGGGATTTGGGATCATGATTCGATTTAATACTACCAAGACAGCCAGCGGGAATCCCTCCCGCCCAATATACTATGACACTACTGTACTTCTAGCAAACTGCCCTGGTCGAGGGCTTTTTATTAGTGAGTAATGTAGTTTGCCATGCTCCTCGATAATGCTCTCTGTAAGTCTGAACTGTTTCGCATGATTGGAGGGGCTGGGAGAAAGAAGGAGAGACAACGGCTATGTTCTTATCCTGGTGCCGCGCGCTATCAGAATTATTGACTCGGGCCAGCTCGACTTCTCCGCATGAGATGAGTCAGCGCAGCCGAGTTGATAAGTGAGACTAGAGACGAGCAAAGCATCTCTGACGCTCCAAGACGAATACTAGGTGTTATGGACAGAAACCACTCACCAAAGCTAGAAAGAGAGAAAAAAACGTTAGGAAAAAAAGTAGATGGCATAGACGAGTGCCGGGCCCTGACCCGACTTCCGCCAGCCCACAATCGATGCCAGCCGTCCTGATTGGTTCCCGGCAACGATGAAACTGGAAACTCTCACTAAAAAAGGTCCAAGGTTCGACACCCCGGGTCTTCCCACATGCCCCTAACAAGAAAGCGCCCCATCCTTGAAGTAGATCTCCCAATATCTTGTTGTCGAGAAACCAGAACCAGGTTTGCTTTGTGGATTTTTGGCTCAGAGCAGCTCAAAGCATTGAGGTTCCAAAGCAAACGAATTATGCTACCAGGTCTAGAACAAACTTATTACAGTATATACCTACGACACATCTAGCTACCCTGCCCGGGGAGAAACTATATCAAAGCCCCCCGGCCTAGGTAAGCCATCATCGCTAAGTCCTCCGACGTCCCGACCTATCCCAGTCCGTAACTCCGGCACCAGGAAGCAGGAAGGAATACAGAAACCCCGTCGTTCTATCAAAGATTGCATCCTCGAGAGCCAGAGTCTGGAAGCCGGTGATCTCGTACCCACCTGAGCCCAGTCAAGACAGACCCATGCGAAGACGAGAAGACCCAGGAGAGAGAAATGTGCAATGAAAAGCGGCCCCCCGGCCGACAATTGCGAACTCTGTAGACTGGGGGCAGCGAGAAATTCAAAATTCCATAAAATTTCCGAGGCCCCCCTCATGTTAATGTTGTCACGGTGACCGAGCGCTGGCGGAGGTAAGAAAAAATCTGAACATGACAAATGTACAACGTGTTCGTAAGCAAACAGGACAGGTCGGGCATGAACTGTTGTAAGACTGTAGTGTAGCAAGGCGACATTCCTTGCTGATGGACAGAAGATCGTTAGTGTAGTCGGTAGCATGTAGGTCAGGTACCAGGATTTTCAATGGTAGCCTGCAAGATCATCAATGCTTGAAGCAACAGGACGGCGATCATGGAGGTAAAAAAACGCGGCTGGCTAATAAACTGCGCGGGCCGATCGCATGAAAAAATAAGACCATACCTACATCACCTCTAGGCTGGGCTTACTATGATGGCCGCAGCCGAGCGCAACCCCCATCCCATTCCCAACCCGTGGGCATCATGTTTGTAGGGGGCTTGGGGGGTTCTGGTCAATCACTTTCGTCATAAAATATATACCTGACCTACTAATGAGTTTCAGCGTTTAGTATGTCAGCTATCTACCGAGTCTACCAGCCTGGAGAGAGAAAAAGACCCTGAATTATGGCAAGCAAGGTTACCTGTATATGACATCAGCGACGACAAGCACCGTTGGCACTGGGGCTGTTCGTGCTAGTACAGAGTAGTAGGTAATTTGTTGTGAAACCAAGATTTAGGTAAGCGAAGACTTGGGCGTTTGCTTGCCCATACGACCCCCATGGTGATGATGAACGACCATAAGACTTTCAATAGAGATGGAACATGTTCACGTCTTCATTTACCTCCAGCTTGGAGCTTTCACACTTGATTGCAACTTTAGTATAATTACTACCTGTTACAAGTCACTGCAAAGCGGCATGTCAGGCAAGTAAGGATTAGAGGCCTGTGACGTATAACGGCGGCGACTGGACACATTTGCATGGACGCCATGTAAAAAGCTTGTTTGCTCCTTGTTGCGTCTCTTCTTGGTGTTGAGAAACTCGGTTCGGGGGATTATGTACAATGCAGGGTGGATGATCGGCATCATCCATTGAGAGCCCCCCGAAGCATGTTGCTTCGCAGGGTTGGCAAGCACCATACATGCAATAGTATCACAATGCCGCATGAGGTATCTAGGTTAGTTGTTTTGCAGCTATTTGCTTGCCATGTCATGCACTATCTCATATACGGAGTACATAGCGAGGTTGCTTTAGCGAGACAGGCTGCTGCAGCAATGCGGAAAGAAGTAACAGTCGTGGAAGCCTGCAGAGCTTCAAGGAATGAGAAGATCAATCAAATATTGGGTCATTATTTCCGCTCGAGTCTCCCAGTCTTGTAAGTTTTGGGTCTTGATTTGCGATCATATTGATGCAGCTGACCCGTGTTGAGTAAGCATCATGTTCAGCAGCGCCTCTGAGCGCCTCGTCGCAATAGGCGAAACGGGATTGCTAGGGTATTCACTATTGGTCATGTGTGAAGGAAGGCCACAGTACAGAGTATTGCGCATGTAAGTGCAGTGCTGCTTGCTATACCATGAGAAGTCTGAAAGCAATACAAACATGCTGAGCAATCCCAAAGACCAAGTATGATGCTTGTGACGCTTGGTTCCTAAACCTTCCACGACTATTACTCTGTCACCTACCTAGCTAGTAACAAGAAAGAGGAAAGTCAAAATACCTACCAAGTAGACGCTCGAAAAGATTGTCGCCAGGACCCCGGACCCTACTTCGTACAATGTTGAATGATCTCTGCTGAATAACGGCGCTATCAGATCCGCCCCGAGTAAGTTTTAAATCAACCACCCAATCCAAAGGCTGCATGCGCAGAGTCCTGGCGATTCGATCTGTGATTGCACCCTGCCGTAAAAAGCAACACGATCCCGAGACTCGTTCTGATAGGTGTCGGACCCCGGGGGAAGCTAGGTAGGTAATGTACCGAGGGGACAGTAAGTATCCGTAGTTGGTAGCCCGCAGTCCAGTCATATGTAACGTATGTACGATACTTCGTAGGTCATAGAGCTATTACTCCGGACCTAGACAAGGTAGCGAACAACAGTTTCCTGTTTGCTGGTTGTCATAAGCGTATGCCTAGAGGACGGGAAAAGCACAGTCCGACTGCATACTAAGAATAAGAGGTTCATGTTCTGGCGAGAGAGGAACACCGTCAAAAGAAAATACATAACAACAGACCAACCGTACTAAACAACCTGGTTCCCATGAACCCGACGAACGACAGGAACTTTGCCGCGACGGGCATAGGCAGCGGTGCCTAGCACCCAGCAGGCAAAGGCAGGAACTGCTAAGGTAGTTCAGCTGCAGACTGCCCCATCTTCCGTGTCCCGGCCTATGTCTGTCGCTTTCCATTGATTGATTGATTGATTCTTCTCCCTTCTCGACCATCTATCCCCCAACTCCCCCTCCCCTCCTTTAGATACGGGAACCCCTGCCATGCGCTACACAAAGAAAGAAATGTAAAATCAAAATACAAATCGGTAACATCAAACCCCCGAAGAGAGAAAGAAGATGTCAGTCGTGATCATCTTTCGCCGTTGCTCTGTGCTCTCTCTTGCCTGCCTGCCTGCCCGCCTGCACCCCTGGACAGTGGTGGTCCAACCTAGGGACGACCCCTCCGATGATCATCGGGACCGCGGTGCGCAACGAACCAAAGGGTAGGTAGCAAGTCGTCATCTCCAGAATGGCCCGATGGGAACGGACCACGAGAGAGTACCGTAGAGTGACGATGGTGATTGGGAAACCCTACCCTCATATAGTAAATACTAGCAGCCCCGACTGGGATACCATGCTGAGGTAAGGCCTCCTCCAGCGCCATGAACCATCCCCGTGCTGGACTCGCTCTGCCAGTCCGCCTGTAGATTCCAAGGCGGCGATCTGCCTCTTCATTCATGTGGGGAAATCTCACAACTTCTCACCCTCATCTCGCACCTGCTGCGTACGCACGTAGGTAGGTTAGGTAGGTAGCTGGTGGCACACGCAGATAAGAAAAGTCCCCCGTTCCAAAAAAGACTAACAACCAAGGCCAGCAAGACTAGTCTGCTCTACCTAACAAGATTCCTCCTCACTCTTATTATCCTTAGTGCACAAGAGATCGAGTGAAGCAAACGGATTCCCATGTGATGGTCAACGCAACCACGATGCATGATAGTAGTAGCAGTAAAAGTCCGAGTAGATCAGAGGCTCTCTGCATCAGAAGCCCCAATGACAATTAACTGTAAGGTAGAAATGTGCCCCCAGCCCGGCCTATATGCTGTTATGCAACAAACTCGCCCGAATGCTTCTTCTTTTTCTACATAGATTTCGAGAATTGACCCCAGCAGCTACTGTCAAGACGAAATAGATCCGTGTGTTGGATCCAACAACTAACTGAAGGAAGATCAGAGGTATAACATGATGGAATGAGGCAGCCGCACGGCGCGCGCGCAAGGTGGGACAGGCAAAATATTTTTGACGCAAGCAGCAAAGGGACTTTCCGCCGGACCAACTCCAGAACACCGTGATTCTTCGATCGAATGAAGCAAAATGCTTCCCCAAAAAATGTCTCTGGTTCTGTCACCCACTCACATACACATCCCGAGGAAAACGTCTCACCGACCCATGCCCCAGGATGAGTTCGCGTCCTTCTTCCCCACCTTCACATGACATGATAACCAGAGCCCCGTACCCAGCGATGCCCTTCTTCCTTTGGTTGTTTTTTTCTTTTGTGAATGCGCCATTCGCCGGTCCTAGAGCTGCGTGGGAATTTGTGTGTATCAACTGTACGTAGTATTGGAATAAATAAAATGATAAATGGCGACAATGGCCCCGCGTATAAACACTTTGTGTCGCCGAGGATGATGATGGATGTGTGGGTAGTAGTAGTAAGTAATAGGAAGAAGATGATGGGGTTGGACGACCCAGAGGTGGCCTTGGTATCTCGCGGGATATGGGCAAAGCGCTGGTCATGCCGGTTCGTGAATCAATTCCAAAAGCCGCGCGCTTTCGGAAAGGGGAACAGCTCCCTGGAGCAGCTCTCTCGTCTGCTTTGCTTGGGAGGGCAGGCATTTATAAAATGACACAGCGGCCGCCGCTTTTCTCGCCGCGCCTGCCGGGCTTCTTCCCCGAAGACTGGTTGGTTCCGTTCTCCTTGCTGCCCCGCGTGGGTGCCATTGGCCTCGAGGCGGCCTGGCGCTGTCGGCGCAGTATCCGTACAACGTCGTAAAAGGCCTTTTCCACGTTGATGCAGTTCTTGGCCGAGGCCTCGACGAATTCGCAGCCGAGCTCTCGTGCCAGAGCGTGTCCCTCCTGCGTCGAGACCTCGCGCTCGGTGACTCGGTCGCTCTTGTTGCCGACAAGCATAATGGGCACGTTTTGCGACGGGGCAGCGGCGGCAATCGGCGAGCCGGGGTAGGTGGGCGACGAGCTGACGGACTCCTTGACTCTTTGAATCTGATGATGAAACCTCTTGATTCGCGAAAAGGACGACCGCGACGATATGCTGTATACCAGTACGAAGCCCTCGCCGTCCCTGATCCATTGATCGCGCAGCGCTGTGTATTCCTCCTGGCCTGCTGTGTCCAGCACCTCCAGCATGCACGCTTGGCCATCAATGACGACCTGTTTTCGGTACGAGTCCTCGATTGTGGGATCATACTAAAGAGGGGGAGAGGACGAGGTCAGCCGAGCGAAGCGAGACGAGACGGACTGGGGAAATGCAATGCGAACCCGCGGGGGAAGGAGCGGACACGAGGAAAGAAGAGGCATGATGGAAGATACTCACAGTCTCGACGAAGTGTTGTAAGCACAGCTGAATTGTTAACGCAGTCTTGCCGACACCACCATCTCCAAGCACCACCAGCTTGTACAGAACCATCTTGCCCGCCATGGTGGACTAGTTGGTGTGCGTGTCCAAGGCAAATCTCGCCGCGGAATTGAATGGGGTCGGTGTCGAGGCGGAGAGGAGCGATGGAACTGCGATATATGTGGTGGTCGAAAAGGCTGTTTATTTTTTGGTGGTTTTGGCGTTGAGCGCAGACGAGCAAGGCGGGATTGGGGGGGAGAGGGGTGATTTTTTGGAGCGAGCGAGCGAAGCTAGCAGCAAATAAGGTGGGCGAAAAGCAGGCGGGTTGAGCTTGCGGGCGGAGAGGGAGTGAGGGCGGGAGGGAAGAGGGAGGGACGCGGAGATGGGCGAGAGAAGAGAGAGGGAGAGGGATGGTAGAGAGAGAGATAGGATGAGAGAGTGAGTGAGGAGAATCTCAAGAGTCTGAGGTTCGATAAACAGAGCAAGAACAGCCAGACGGACGGACAGCAAGCAAGCACACAAGCAGACAAGCAAGCTGGGGGAAATCGACTCGGGTCGGCGTCTCTCTTCTCTCACGGGTTGTTGACACGAGCTGGGAAGTTTGTGAGCGAGTAGCAGCAAGTAGTAGTGTGCAGGTAGGTAATAAGTTAGGTACGGGTAGGTCAGATAGGTAGGTAGGTTGGTAGGTAGTGTAGTGAGTTGAGAGTGAGGGTCGGGTTTGGTTCGTCTGTTCGAATGTGTGGTCCGCGGTACTTTGACGAATGAGTTTCCCAGGTCTAGGTAAGGTAGGTGAAAATGGTATGGGTACAGGTAGTAGGCTGGATTTGCAAGTGGGCGGGCGGTACCTACCTATGAGGTATGGTAGGCGGTACGTAAGGTAGGCGGGCAGTCAAGTTCTCGATGAGTGGCTGCCGGGGTGTCTATCTGGCAATGCCCAGGGCGGGTTCTGACTGGACTGGGCGATTGGAGCGCGACTGGAGCGACTGACTTGACTGGACTGGACTGGCGCCGGTGCTTGTGCCTTTGCTTGGGCTGCGTGCTGGATTGGATCGGATTGGGTTGCTGCTTGTTGGACTGGGTAAGGTAGCCTGGAGGAGTGCCTGGCTGGACTCGGACTGGGACGGTCTGTCTGTGGTGGTAAAAGAAGAGAAGATCAAGGCAGTCAGTTGGTCATTCTTTCATTCAGGCAGCCAGCCAGTCGCTTGGTGTGATGTATGTATGTAGTACTACTAATGAGTGTAGGTAAGGTAGTCAGTAATAACGTTGTAGTCAGACATAATATTCAGATAGATACATCGAAGGTGACCTCTGCCCTGTGCAAAGTCCGGGCTTTTGGGCTGGCTGGGGACCCGGGCTGGCAGTGCTCAAATGGTCCAGGTTCTCATGTCAATTCCTTGCCTGGGGCTTGTATTCGTGTGCATGTATGAGCCTTGAGCCTGGAGTTGATCAGTGGCAAGCGCCGCTGGGTCTTTGGGTTTCTCGGCTCTGTCCCCTTCTGTTTAGAATGGGGCGTAATGTGGGGGTGATTGGGGCCATTCAAGTTGGGCTTCGCTCCTCTCTCACGTTTTTTTTTTCTCCTCCCCTCCCCTGGGCCTGACCATTCGAACGGCCCGCACTGTTTAAAAAAATAAAATAAAAATAAAATAAAAGTGGCTACCAGGACCTGGCAAGCAAGCAAGCAGAGCCCAGTGGGTAGTCCTCAAGGCTCAAGGCTCAAGCTTCCCGGCCGGTCTTTTGTCACTCCACCACGAGCAAGCAAGCAACAAGAAGAAGCGTCCAGCCGTCGCACAGATGACATCTAGGTAGGTCCGAAATACGATCGTTACCTTGGTATGTATTTTCATGTCTGCTATTGATGTTATTGACTGAAACAGATGTTCAATTAATCCATAATTGAGGTTGAGTGACGGGTCCTTCTTTGCTTCTACCAGTACTACGATTATGAACTTCCATTCATCTTGGTGTGCTCTATTCTCATCTTGCACCTCCAAGTTCGAACCCTCTTTGCCGCCGCCCAGATCACAATAAGGCTTGTTCTTTCGCTTCTGCTAATTGGGCCTATTGCTCAACATCCTTGACGGACCAGCAATGTTTCAGCGCAACTCGGTATCTTGTCTAATATTTGACATTGTGGCAACTGAGAGGTGTCGACACAGCTCTGGCGCAACGATCTATCGAGCATGCGCCTTGCCTTGCGATTATACAAAACACAAAGCCTTGAAGACACAACCATGGACTTGAAAGGAACACCATCCACCTCGAGACTTCACTTCCGTACCATGTTTTCTTCTATCTTTTCTTTTCTATGGGAGTCAGCTCAACTACCGCAACATAGGCATACCGGTGGACAATATCAGACACGACTACGCTCTGGCATGGAATATTTTGTCTTCAAGACACTCATCCAGAAGCTGGACGAACGCAATAGTCACCACTATACTTTGATGGCCGCCTCTAGTCTTAAAGCTTTGAGCACAGCGGGGATCAGTGGATGCAAATACATTGCAAGAAGGTCGCGGATGTCGTGGTAATGCTACGACTGTGGCCAATGCCATTCTCCATGACCCCACGCTGGAAAGACGAGGGCAGCAACAGGAACTCGCCCGATCGATTTACATATCCTCGCGAGTCTATGAGAATCTAAGGCTCGCGACTGAGAATCTGATCACTACTCAACGACACTATGAAAATCACAACGCAAAGCAAACAACCCCGATGGTCTGCATACATACAACGCAAACACTTACCTCCCGAGGTCAAGGATACTCATTCCTAGCTCGTATACCAATCTTTCCAACCTGGGCGAGAACACTGATGAGAGTGGTGGCATATCTAGGTAAGCGGGGAGACCAAAAACCCACAACACAATCCAGGTCGTCTTCGTGTCCGCACCCATGCCAATGTATGTATGTACCTACCCAGCATCTGGCCATCCACTGCGCCGGGAATTGCAATCACGACCGACCCCTTGCGGACTCGTCTATTGCCTTTTGGGGATTCTGGTCATGTCCCGTCTGAATTCATCAGACCGGTTCCTGTCCTCGTAATCTGCCAACAGCCCCAGGGAAACTACCATCTACTGACCTATGCTTGATTTCATTCCTATTTGCTAGGGAACAACATATTCCAAACACATAACCCTCCCTGCTCAAATGGCACAGCGACAAAATGGCGCCGCGAAAGCTCCATTCAGCACAGTCCCGAGATCGCGGATGGGCGTGTCAGCAGCGAATCACCACTTTGGTTGCGTCCCGAGCCGCTGGCGCCAAGTTGTTTGTCCCCGGAGTTGGACAACGCGTATCATCACTATGGGCAAACTAGATAAATAAAACGTAAACGTGCGCTGCGTGCCCACAACCTACAAGGCACATCGGACCGCCGCGGCCAGGCTGAAGTCGAATTGTCCAATATCATGTCCGCCAGGCTTGAGTCCTTCTTTCTTTCGTATGCAGGCAGTTATCCCCGTTGGCTCTCCTGCTGATGGGGGACCCCTGGACGGATTGCTATTTATACTCAACGTTACATGCGTCTCTCATGTATCAAGCCTTCTTTCTGCGAAATAAAACAAAAACCAGAAGATGACGTGTGCAATGCCGAGGTCTATCGACTCCGACCATGCAGGCAAAAGAAGACTTTTTTTTTTTTACGGTGCTGACCCGGGGGTGGCTGACCCCGTCAAAAACGTGCCTCGTCGATATGATATGACACTATTGACCGGCCCACCACCCGCGGGAGAGGCACGTACAGAGTACCTGGCCTCGCCTAGGGTTTCTTGGGATCCGCGGGCAAGCGGGAGGGCACCTGGGTTTTCTGTTCTTGGGATTTTGGATTGGACCCCTTCCCTGACAAAGACGACCCTTGCCCCCCCGGGTGTGCTGACCATGGGCAAGAGAGCACTGATCAGTATCGAGGACGCCCCGGCAGCCCGGCAATTATGATCCGCACATGGCAAAGCTGACAAGCCTGCGCAGGAGGCCAGTTTTTTCTACTCCACGTCCGTCAGGCTCACTATCAAAAAATCTCGTGTGTACATGTCTGGCTCGTGTGCTCTCCCGTGGAAGCCGTCGACACTGGCGAAGTTTATTATCCCAGTCCTGCGCGAGACTTTTTGGCTGGTATGGTTGCGACCCTCGGCAAAAAGCTCTTCACAATCATGTATACGGGAATAGTTCGATCTGTATTTGGCCGCAGTCCCTTGAAGGATATTCCTGCCGGGTTGGTACAGGTCAGCAAGCATGATACATATGATCAACATCAAATGCGGACCGGTGCCGCGCCGTGCAAAGGTGCTCACTCTCAGCAAGGAAAATCGGCAAACACAATTCCTTTGGGCCAGGTTTGGTCAGACGGTAAGTAATATAAGCAAGACGACTTATATCATTGAGATCATATTAATGCCGCCGCTGGGGATATACTGTTGCTAAAAGCATCTTTGGGTGTTTAATCAAGAGCAGAATCAAGAGAGCATGTAAGAGAAAAAGCCACACAAATCTCTCATGGTTATCAAAGGTGAAGCTGGAAGCAGATCGGTGGTATAGTTGATGTCCATAGATTCCTATCAATTTTCGTCTGTTTTGAAGCACACTTCAGGATTTAGAGATCTGCAATATAAGTGCACTGAAAGCCTCCTCACCGGAGCTTCTTTTGTTCTTTTGTCTACAAGCCAAATCGCAACTCTGGTAACCACGAATAATGACTTGAAATTGATTTACCAAATTGGAGTTGCAACATCTCACACGACGTGCTTCAGCAGTGCTCCCAGACAGAAATACGATCAATCGTCTGCCCTTCCTTGACGCCGGCGGGGTGCGTCCTCGCCGGCGCCTCGTACACAATACGCCGCAGCCCGCCCTTCTCCGGCTGCTCCGCGACCTCGTCCTCGAGCACGCCGCCGTGCTCGTCCGTGGCGGGCACCTGGCCGGGTCGTCCGAGGTACGCCACGTAGGCGTGCGACGGCGTCGCCCACGGCGGGCCCGGCTCCGACGACGGCTTCGACCGCGGGAACTCGAGGCAGACGAGGCGGCCGCCCGGCGTCAATAGCTCGGTCATGCGCTGCGCCCAGAGCGGCCTCTGGGGCGGCGAGAGCGCCGAAAAGAACTGCGCCGTGTTAGTTCCTGCAAAGGCGCATTTCGCGTTTCTTCATGACGTGGATGAGGTATTTTTGTTAGGTCCTTACGGTGTAATCGAAAATGAGGTCGAACTGCTCTACTCCAGCTTCTCGCGTCCAGTCGTTCTTGAAGAAATCTCCCGAGACCCAGTGATATCGTCCAGCAGGACGCCCCTGCTTCGCACCCGCCGCGTCGTGCTTGGCTGCGTTCTTTCGTGCCTCGGCCAGTGCCGTGGACGAGAACTCGAGACCGTAAGCCTCGTATCCCATGGAAGCGAGGAGCAAGACGTCGTGGCCTCTGCCGCAGCCCGGGATGAGAGCCTTTCGAGGAGTTTGCCCCTGCGAACCGAATAGATCGGGTCGCGCCTCCAGGAGATCGGCCAGCGCCAGACTAGGGCCGCCTCGATCCCACGGCGTGTAGTTGTAGTCCTCCCACAGAGAATGCCATCTCTCAGTGTGAGCCTCGACTGGCTGGTCTTTGAAGTGAGCTGAGAGGGTGATGGGTGGTTCTTCTGCCATTGCTCCGACACGTCCGAGATATCAGTTGTCCCGAAGGAAAGACTCGGTGACGAGATATGGTTTGGCTGACGAAACGGGAGTGTAAATCAACCTCGGCAGGTGTGTTTTCTTGTTTGCAGCAATGTCAAGTCATGCGAGAAGGGAATGGACGATTTCGACACGGTGCACTTTTGCTCATGAGATAGATTCCCGGGCCATTGGTAACCCACTGGAGGTCACACTATTTAATACACATCATCACGATCTCCCAAGTGGGGCCCGCAGTTAACCTAGTCCTCCCAAATCGGCGAAGCCAAGACGCCGATTGATTTATACAACAACCAAACATGACCCCGGACAAACATTATATGCTTTATAAATCCTCATGTCTTGACTGCCATCTTTCATTACATACCTCATGTAGGACTCGATCATGGATGAAGAGATTCAAGGATCAAATAACATCTGTTCTGCTTCTAGCAACTATGTTGTTACATCGAAAAGATAGATAAAATGTTAAGCGATTCCAATTTCCGACGTTCTATGGTGATTAACACTGTTTATGAAATCTATGTAGAAGAGCGATGTTTGATCTTATAGCTGAGCTCACATTAACATCAAGCTTTTACAAGTCCAATCTATTCTCCGGCCTTGGGTTGCTGCTGTTTCTGATTCGCATCTGCTTGTCTGTTGGAGGCCGCATTTCCCTCGAGCTATCACACATGTCAGCCAGCGTGAATATATATGGGTATATATCTTTCCACTTACCCCATAAAGTCCCGCTCGGTCACCGGGAATGATCATCTCAAAGGTCTCATCGATGACGGCGTACTTGAAATAGCCCAGCCTGGCGATGGGCTTGGTCTTGCGCGTGTCGATCTGGCCGTCCGTGAGCACGCCCTCGTCAATGTGCACGCCGACGACGCGGCCGATGACCACGTCGACGGTGCCCATGGGCGGGTTGCCGGGGAGGCGGACGGTCTGGACGTACTCGCACTCGAAGCGGACGGGGCTGGCGGCGACCATGGGGACCTTGGTCTTGAGGTTCTGGGACCACGTCTTGGCCAGGCCGGCGCGGTCGAACTCGTCGACGTCGGCGGCCACGCCTTCGGAGGTGATGTTGACGGCCTCGCGCAGGTCGTGCGTGGCCAGCTGCCAGCAGAAGACGCCCGTGGCCTCGGCGTTGTTGACCGTGTCCTTGCGGGCGCCCTGAAGCGTCTGGTTGCTGCTGAACATGACCAGCGGCGGGTCGAAGCTCAGGTTGTTGAACTGGCTATAGGGCGCCAGGTTGTGCTCCCCGCTGGCCGACACGGTCGAGATCCATCCTATCGGCCTCGGTACCACGCACGCCTGTATCTAGCGTCAGTCTCTGGAAACGGCTGGCTGCATGTTTGTGCGACCGGAGCGTAGAGTGCTCACCTTGAAGGGGTCGTGGGGAAGCCCGTGGTCCGTTTCGCCTGGCTTATAGAACATTTTCTTGGACGTAATGGAGGAGAAAAAAATTGAAGTCGAATATGGTTTATCTTACCTATGTAGACAATCAAGACAATTTATATCTTCACAGAGTGTTGTGATCGGATCTCTAGAAAGCGTTGGTGGAGAAAAGTAGCACGCTTTGTCGAAGCAGTCCACAACACCGGCACGGCATTCACTACCGGTAGACCGTAGTACTGCCATGAACCCCGCCGTGCGAAGCCCGATACTTGCAAAAGCCACTGCCGCGTCGCGAAGTCTCAAATCTCCGTTCTCACGAGCTATGCCGTGATGATGACATGTACATTCTGCTCTTGATACAATAGATATAAATGGCTGGCAACTTGTATGTGCGATATGCCAACTCTAGTCTTCGGCGAAACTCATTCATTTGCCGGACAACTGACAAGCGGTAGAGCAGTTATAACATCGTACAAGCTTAATAATACATATCTTTTATGATTATGGCCTTTGGATAGTCTCAAATCCACTATAATCTTGAGATGAACTCGAAAGAAGAAGGAAACGGCTTCAAGCTCAAGAGATCGAGGACATTTTACTAGGTGGGCAAACACTCATTGACGGATACTGAACACGAGTGTCTGGCTGTGGGTTTAATACATTTTCCAATAAAGCTTTCAATCAATACATTCATCACTAACATTTCAATATGGCTTTAGATTCACAGCTCATGGAAGCCCATGTCACTATCCTCGAAGCAAATGATAGCTGCTGCATCTCGGTAGTTGGATACCTAGGCACGTAGTAGTATACTGTCTCTGGACAGGGGTGAGTAAACGAACCTCGGCCCCACAGTAGCTTATGATGATGATGATGGAAGCACCAACATCTCCTTTCTCATGACCACATCAGCATCTATCTCACTTCACATCTTATCATCATTCAAGACGAGCGAAGTTTCCTGCAAATTAATATACTTTTCACGGAATCCTTTCCCTTCGGCCCTTTTTGTGTAGTGCTCTCTCGAACAGACGTGCGAATCCCGTACGCGAATCCCGTGCGCGAAACCCACCAGCCGGAATATGGAGCTGAACCAACTATTCGACGTCAAGGTTAGCCACGGCCAAATGTCATATCAACTTCAGGCGGCAGGGACTAAACAAAACTCAACCCATAGGACAAGGTGGTCCTCGTGACCGGCGGCGCCAAGGGCATCGGGCTTCACATCTCGCGGGGCTTCGTGGCCAACGGGGCGCGGGTGTACATATCGTCGCGCGACGCCGGGGCGTGCGAGGCGGCGGCGGCGGAGCTCAGCAGCGGCGCCTCGGGGCCCGGAAAGGCGTTTGCGCTGCCGGCGGACCTGCTGCAGCTGTCCGAGTGCGAGCGGGTGGCGGCGGAGCTGCGGCGGCGGGAGTCGAGGCTGCACGTGCTCGTCAACAACTCGGGCATCGCCTGGGGCGCGCCCCTCGACGACTTCCCCGACGCCCAGTGGTCCCGCGTGCTCACGCTCAACCTGCAGCGCGTCTTCACCCTCACCCAGCTCCTGCTGCCCCTGCTCGACGCCGCCGGCTCGCCGTCCGTGGCCTCGGCCGACAAGGACACGCCCGCCGCCGTCATCAACGTGAGTAGTATATATACTGTCCGGCCCCTTTCCTCCTCGTTCCTACGGCTTGTTGGTCTGTCGGTGGCGGATATCTCTCCTCTGTCGTATCTTACAGAATCCCATCTCCCTTTGATGTAAAGAGGCAAAGCGTACCCTCCTCCCCGACCATACGCTGAGAAGAGCAACGCTCACTTTCATCTCAAACAGATTGGATCGATCGACGCCCTGCGTGTGCCAGTCTTTGAGAACTACTCTTACAGCGCAGCCAAGGCCGGGCTGCACCACCTCAGCCGCGTGCTCAGCGCCAAGCTGGGCCCGAGGGGCATCACTGTTAACACGCTGGCCTGCGGGCCCTTTGAGACCAAGATGACGGCCTGGGCCATGAAGAACGCCAAGGCCGAGATCGAGGAGGGCAACCCGATGGGCCGGATCGGTAGACCGGGCGATGTTGCTGGTGCTTGTATATTCTTAGCCAGTCGTGCTGGGTGAGTATTTGGACTATTATATGTTGACGTGAAGAAGACAAATTTTTGTGCTGACGCATACACTTGTAGATCATACATCAACGGAGCTACGATCAATGTAGATGGAGGCGTTTCCAACCTTTCGAAGATGTAGATTTTACCAACACATGCATGTGGAATGACATCAAGCAAAAGCGAGGACTTGACTGTATCTTAGCCGTCATTGTTTGTAGATCATCCAAATACAGAGGGGTATAGTCTTTTTTTCTTCTGGGACATGCCTGCTGCCAAGGCATGTCCTCCTTGAACGCCGTATCTCCATGCCGGATAGATGCTCTTCCTATTGTTACAGCTTTTACATATACAGCTTTTACATAGATGATTCCTCTCCCTGGTGTCCATTACTGAGCACCCAACTCTGGCCAACATTTGGCCAAAATTCTGTCTCTGTGGCCGACCAGGTTCTCGAAGTTGCGTAATAAGTCGCCCAAGCAAGTGTCCGCCCAAGGCAGCGATTCGTCGAGTAGCAGGTGCGTAAAGGCAAACAGAGTTGCATCGAACAGGCCTGGTCCAGAGTTTCCAAAGAACCAATCGCCCGACCCCAATGCGGCGGAGAGGGCGTCAAATGCTTGCTCCGCGTCTCTGTACAATACCGCCGGGTCCACCTTGACCGTTCCTACTGACTGCAATATCTCAGCCTCAGCAGCACGTTGTAGTTGGTACCGGACGGTGATCTGCACCAGTCCTGTCGCGGACACGGGCGCCACGTAGAGCTTCGACAGCAGCGACGAGTTGGCAGGTGACAGGTAGAGGGCGTACAGCCAAGCGTTTCGTATCCGATGGTCGAGGAGCGACTGGTACGCCTCGAGGCGCAATGTGTCTACATCGGGAACTTTCTGCGCGCCATGGTCCAGCGCGTACCGCTCCAACTTATTCGACGGCACCGGAACCTGAGAGCCGAAGTCGCTTGGTGTCGAGGGGGTGATCAGGAACGGCAATGCACCGGTGGGCGACGCATGGTTGGTGGAGGATATTAACCGGAACTCGACTCCAGCTAGCTTGAGGAAAGTCTTTGGAGATTTGAGTCCTCGGTCAGCTCGAGATTCGGCAGAAGATATCTCTTGAAGCGAATGAATTGAATACACACCTGCCACTTCAGACAAGAAGGATTGAAGCTTGGCAGCCCCTTCAGCGCATCGTGTTCGGAGGCAAAGACATAGAGCGTCGGGAGGTGACGGTTCTTGGGAGATCGAACTGGTAGGTCGTTGGCCGGATATGTGACGAGTGGGAACCTTCTGAACAGGCGGGCCAGAGGAGCTGGGACATCGAACCAGCTTGCCCTTGAGGCTCTTTTCGGTGCCGGCGTCGTGGTCGCTGAGCCGTCAGCCGGGGGCGCCTGTGGTTCCGAAGTGGGTTGCGACATGATCCCAGGTTGGAGTGTGTGTGCCTCGTACGTTGCCGGAGTCTTCTCTTTCTTGCTGGGGGTTTGGCGGCGAACCGCGACGCGATCTCGGTCAATTAATTCACAAGTGCTGCGCAGCGAAGTGAATACTAGTGTCGTAGTTTGGCGGGACATATCACGTGACCGCGGTTTTTGGCCATCAGAACAAATGCGTGTTTGGCCTTCATCTTCTGGAAATTCTACATAAGTACGTCCTAATACTTGTTGTGTATTTACTGTCGACTACGCGTTGATCTGATGACAGATCCATGTATATCTTGCTGCCAATATGAGGTGTCGTTGGTGTTGGCCAGGCGCACCCAATTAGTGCTCAGCAGAGCCATGCTGCGGTGGTCAACCTCTCCGTCATATTTTGGCTCGCCATGCCCCCAGAAACGGCTGCCGGGATCGCTTTGTTGTCCTGGGGAATATGTGAATCGAGACTTTCCAATTGATAGGCGAGTTCAACGAGGTCATTCGTGGATGCGGGTGCGGATCAGACCAAGAGATCAACATGTTATTAAGGAATAGCGAGGCCCGATAGTGCGTATATCTGCAGTACTTTTCCCCTTGTGCCCATTGACTCTCAGACTCTCAATCCTCGATTTCATCATTTGCATGAATACTCGGCAATAGTCGCAATGACTAGCACGTACTTGTTGGCAATGAAGTATTTGACCACCTTGTAAGCACCATATTGTCCACTAGTAAATCTCTCATAGTGCTCCACAGAGTTGCTACTACCTGGTTTTGGAATCTATAGCACGATGCCCACGAAACGAGCCTTGGTTATACCGGGCTGTAGGGATCGAGCCGTTGTTAGGGTGGTTTTCTGCACGACCCAGGTCCTCGAATGGGCAATTGGAGGGTGGATATTCGCATACTAAGGGTCCTATCGCGCCCTTGTCGAGTCATGCCATTTACAGAACCATGGTCGGTCGTTGTCCAGGGCAGGCCATGGCCAGGGCATGGTATGGTATGGCATGGCCTGCCAGGGCCGCAGGACAAGCGAGACGGAAAATTATCGTCGTTCATATATTCTGCCACCGAGATAGGTAACCCCCAACCTACTCCAAACTTCCGAGGCGGTCTGTTCAATGTAAGCTGTAACTGCACTTTGGAATTCCACCTAGAAGAACAAGAAGAAGCTTCCAAACGCATGCACGCTATAGTGGTTGCACCTGCCTACCTAATCCCAAGTTGATCGAGATGGCGCCATGGACATCTCTGACTCGTGATGGGATTTTCTGGAAAAATACTCAAGCCCTGCACTTAGCCTGAACCAGGAATTAGGTCTGAAGATCGCAAGTCAAAACATCCTGGGGAGCATTGCGGGGTGATGTCCACTTGCGTGGGGGACCTCTCCAAAGGGTTCAGAAGGGCAGACTTCTGGCAGAGAGAGTTTTCCTTTGGGTTTACTGCTCCCGTTGGAAGGGGCACTTTCGCCGGTTCTTGCAAGGTGTTTGAGTCGTGACGATGACGGCGACATGCCCAAAGCCAGTCATTAGGCTTGAACATCTTTGCCAAAGACAGAAGATGACAAGACTATCCTCTGTTCTTGAAGTGCTGCTGCTGTTGTACCGAGGACACATGGACAAATTCAGTTATATTGATGCTCAAGTTTTGACATTCGTGCAACGTAGCCAGACCGCCCACTTACAGCAAATACGAAGTCGGCCATGATACGATTAGCCAACAGATATCCCATCCAGAGTCGTTATATTATATTGGGCCCAACGATCAACCTGCGCGTCGGTGGCCCACCGGGATACTCGAGCCGCATTACCGCTCCCCTATCGCAGGGTCGCATGGCATATGGCCCTGAATGCCACCCACGGTGCCTGAACTGATTACTTGCCTAGGTGGACAGAGACAGGCATGGCAGAACGACCGTTCGATTCTTTTTTCTCTCGAGGGACATGGTCCCATTGACTACTAAAAGCTATGTAGGCCGGCGTTCGGCCGCATGTATGATGATGTCGACCGGCCTACCAAGCTCGAACAATCATAATCCAGTCTAGACTGCGATGCGACTATCGACTCGGCTCCAGGTAAATATAAGGCATAGTAGCTAAATAGGTCCGGCTGCAAGGTCGAAGGGAGATACTGGCAGGCATATCAAATGTTTCTCTGATTGACGGGATGTGAGCTTGCTACCCCAACTAATAAAAATGCGAACGGCAGCCGAGTTCATGGTCGCCGGCATGTGAAAGGAAAGGTTGTCAAGTCGCAGTTTCAAGATACGAAAGTATAGCCGGTTCGTATCTTGATAATGGCAACCATTTCATGAGGGCCGCACATCGTAGTCGGTAGATTGGACATATTTGCCGATGGACAGAAGGTGAAGTCTGGCCATCGTACTAGATTTCCACCACTTGCAGGGTGTTGTTGTTGGGCCGACGTGCTTGTATGCGTCCCATCGTGACCATTATGCCAGGCCATTCGACGATGGCATCTCTTCACCCTGCTAGTACCTGGTCGTCCTGTTTGAATTTTCTTCATGAGCTCTTTTTCTTCCACGTAGCGCTCGATGCTAGGTGACCAGGCCAGAGTTTTGGCAGCTTCACCACGGCGTGGATATCCACTTTGTCCCCGAGATCAAGGCCGTAGTCCGCCCGCGGGGATTGTTCGTCGGGACGCCTCCTTTG
Source organism: Pestalotiopsis sp. NC0098 (assembly GCA_022432395.1). NCBI lineage: Eukaryota > Fungi > Ascomycota > Sordariomycetes > Amphisphaeriales > Sporocadaceae > Pestalotiopsis > Pestalotiopsis sp. NC0098. The sequence goes on along the minus strand of JAJKLJ010000003.1, from coordinate 4,001,194 downwards.
GCGCGAAGACCACTTTTTTGATAGTTTTTTTCTCTTCAGTCCTCCCTCTCGTCCCATCCCGAACGTGGGTTAAAACGAGTCGAAATATACCGGGAGTGCCCACTGCTAGCTCGAGAAATAGATTGCCTGCTTCCTTGGGCCCCAGGCCAGGGCGCTCGCGTCGCGGTCTCCCCCGTTGGCAGGCCAGACTTCATGCTATTCGCTGGCCCGTCTACCATAATTCCCCGCCTATGGTGGTCTGCCCCTACAACAGGACCCCAGTTACAATACTGACACTGTTCCCATCGCGGCCCCCGTTGAACGAAGGAAAGACAGAAAAAGGAACCGAACAGATGTTGGAATGACATATGTGCATTGATTCGCTCTTCGCTCCACGGTCGACACGCAACCACTTACAGTATTTCCGTACCTTGGCCTTCCCTGCGACCCGGTAACAAGCCTGCAGCCATTGGCCTTTCTCCATAGTAGGCTACCTACCTACCCCAGAACCCAAATCGAGCAACACGACACACGATAAATAAGAGGATCGTCACCACTCCCGAGTTGTTATACCTACCTACACCTTACCTGCCTGCCTAGCGAAAAAAAAAGAACCAAGCAAGCTACCTACGTACTTTACCTTTTTAGCAGCAGCCTTCTTTCTCCAACAACCCGGAAACCATCCAACCATTACCCCCCCAAAAAGGTCTTCTTTCTGGACTGGCTTGTCTCACATCCCACTCGATCGAAGCAAATCGGAGAGATCCCTCGTCACAAGAAACAGTAATCCCAGTTTCTGCTGCCACCACATCATCATCATCCTCCCATTGATTCGCAGCCCTTCTTACACACCATCTCATTCAAGAAGGAAGCATACCCCCCAACCATACCAACCCAAACTCTGCTTCCAACTTGATTTGAAGAAGAAACGTACACGGAAACCGGGCTACCTACATACCAATATATCGACCGCCTTCCTGCCTGCTCCTTCCCCAGACTTTTTGGCTTTCTTCTTCTCTCCATCCCGGTGCTGCCACTCGAGCCAAACCCCACCCCCGGAAAACTTTCTTTGTCTCTTTGTTGTTTCTGTTCTCGGTACCAGCTACCAAAGCAACAAGGCTGGATTCATTCTGCTTTCTACGATCTTTCTACGATTCCCCCGATAGACATTTACGATTCTCCCAAAAAAGACTTCTTCTGTTTTCCTGCACAGCAACAATAGAACGAAACGCTTTCCTGCGTGGCGACGCATCATTCTTGTTTTAGACACGGCACCTGCATCATCGTCAAAACCAAGTCGATTATATACGGCTCCCTCCCTAGATCATCGATCTCTGTACGACGCGCAAGTCGTACGACATCATCAACACTTACCATCCCGGGACCCTGCACTCGCTCGCCAGGGAAAAAGTGGTCTGTCTCTCAAAAAAACCACACGCATCAAACTTATTAAAAGGGAAAGCCGTCTTCCCAATCCACCGAACGCCACAACCCTAATTGTCTACAACCATCGGAAGGTGCTACAAGGTTAAGACTCAGATCCCAAGTCTTGTCTTTGTTGCTCCAATCTCGAGTCTGCTCTGAACGATCCGATCTCTCCCATCTACACCAACAAATCTAATATCCACTCCGACAACGCAAACATGAACGCTCCCATCTCGTCACCCATGGCAGCCCGCCACGGCGGTGCCAGCAGCTCTGCGGCCTCGTCGACGGCCTCGCAATCATCGCCCTCGCAGGCTTTCGTCCCTCCCCAGCCGCCCCAGCAGGCCAGGCAATCAGGAACCGAGACGTTCCTGCGCGACTTCAACCTCGTTGCCGAGGCCGCCAAGCGAGCACAGATGGCCTGTCTTATGCGAGACATGGAGGGCTGCGGGCTCTCGTAGGCCAAGCCTCTCATTTTTCCATTTCGAAGAGAAAAGATATTACCCGTTCTGCAACGCCAACAATAACAACAACCAAAAAAAAGTCTAGAGAATCTTTGGTCTCGACTTGGCCCTCGTTTTTCAAAGCCACGCATCTATCATTTTTCAAGCCCAGCTATTCATTAGCGGAAATCCACATGTCGTCCCTGCATGCATCGCTGACATCAGCTGCTGCATGACTTGTCTTCTTTATTTTCGACAAGAAACACCAACAACGGGGATATCATCGTCCGAATATCTACCGCATACCATGACCGACAATGTTACGATAATAGAACGGATAGGCACTCGCTTATGACGTGGGTCCTGCTCTGTACTATTCTTTCTCTTTTGGGACGTGGTTCCTTAATCCCGAACGTTGGAACCGGCTGCCACCAGCGACAAACCATATTCCGAGCGAGCACGAGCTTCAGCTTGAGCAGCAGCAAAGATTCCGGATCCACAACGCCTCGGTTCGGCTTTCGGGAATATTGGTCCACCAGAAGCGCGGCTCTTCCCTGGGCGAGCAAACGCAAGCGACAAAAGACGACTAGGAAAGACCAGCAAAGAAAAAAACATTACCAATTGATGGTAGGCTCGGCGCAATTGCTACGAGATACCCATGGCAAGAAAAACGCACCAACAACCCGCATCCGCAGGCCCGCTTATCGTTCGTTTCCCTCTCAATTCCCCCGGATGTGGGACTCTCGTTTTTTTGGTTCTGGTCGCGGAGATTCCGAAGCCACGCACCTACGCTGTCTAGCGCCCCCCATTGGAACCTCAATATGGTACCACGCCAATCTCTATCTCCAAGCCTTGGGGGCACGATGGCATGTGCTTTGAAAAAACACATCCCTACCAATTCGGATTCCGCCATTCTATAGACAAGCGGCTCTGTTCCGGACTTGCGGATTCGGTGGGCATACAAGTCGAGATGCTAGACTCTTTTGTTCTTTGCAAGGCGGGCGAGCGGGTTTCTCTTTTCCTTCCAAATTCTTGTTTCTATATTTCCTTATTACAATTGCAAGCGTACAGGCGTTTTGTTCGGTTGGTTCCGGCGTTTATCCTCGGTCTCGGTCCCAAGCATCGTGGAAGCTGAAGGGGCCAGACCCTGGGGACGGGAGAGAGGATTTGAGACTAGGTTAACCTAGGGTGTCTGCAATTCTTTGGGATGCTTTTCTTATCAGGCCCCGGCATTTTCCCCCATGGGTTGCCCTTATTTGCGCGGGAGAGCAAGAGGAAGAGAGAGAAACTAGGTAACATACTAGGTAGATACTGCCAGAGTGAGATCCCTCGAGTCAGGGTCCATTGTGCAGATAAGGAGAAATACCATTAAAAAAAAACGCTATAATCCGTACACAATTCCCGATTTTGACCATCTTCGCGAGAACACTTTACCGAGGACTAGGTAACACCACGGCGCCGCCTTCCAGGCTGGTGATTTCCAACCCCCCAAGTCGCGCGTAGCTCCGGCTCGCACGCTTGAGATGGGATTAGCAGAAACTCTCTCTCCATTGCTCCGTGATGATGAGCATGCCGCGCCTGTCGAGGCGAATTCTATTAAGCTCGACCTAGGTAGACCAGCCGCTCCAATCAATCATATTAGCGCCAAGTCACAAATGCACTCACTCACACATGGGTTTCTTTGCACCTGGGAGGAGTCGCTATATTATGTCAGCAATCAGCGCCGTATCAGACTATAAACTCACACCAAGAAACTCACACCAAGATTGCAATTTCCAGGTACCTTCGGTCAGAGGGTATCATTCATAGTCATTGGGGTTCTGTAATCATGCTGGTCAACTAGAGCTTCAGGAGCTCCATTGGAATTAAATACATATCTACGCCTCGCATCTCGTGCGTTGCCACGATGAACAAGGTGGACGAGACATATTGATGTCCTTGCCTAGCTGAGTTGAGAATTGCATGTTTCCCTTATTTACCATGTCTCCTCCTCTAATCAATATGTAGCTTGCCATTCAACTAAAGCAGACGAAGCTGTCAAACCGATGCAAAACGTATCAAGTCTGCCCATCTCGTTGAAGAGTACGGCCGACAGCGCGATAGCGCCGTGAAATGATGCCACCCAGGTCTATGAGGGAGGAGACCATAGCCATGAACGCCATTCCATGGACTCAAAAGTACAATCACAAAAGTGCGCAGGCAGTTGCCCAGAACGTAAATCAAGAAATGACGAAGTGGGCTGCCGCTTTCGGGAACACCGTGTCTGATATTACGGTGCTAACACATCATAATCCAACCTGGGAGGCTTCCGAGTCTGAAGAGACAGAAAGCCGTGGGAAACAATACCAGCTCTAATAGGTGAGTAGCGCCGGGAAATGGTCGACTAGAGAGTCCTGGCGGCGGAATCGTCGTCTGAAGGGCAAATCTCTTCAGAAGTGCTCGACCATTTGGCACATAGATAAATCAGGCTTCAGCCTCGGTGCGCAGCATTTCTTTGATTCGGACGTGGATGCGTTCTTTGTCGTTCCTCGCTTCACGACCTGAGCCATCTCTAAGAAATTCAGAAACCAGGCAGGAGTCGTGGTCGAGATCGTAGCCTTATGTGGAGGAGGATGGCTTGGGTATCTCATCGATCACGCCTTGTACTGTCACAAAGGATCCCGGTCCACCGATCTCACGCAGATAATCGAGTAGGACGCTAGTCTGTGCATAGACTGTCTCAAGAGCGGACCTGGATGACCGGCCCAGAGACCCTAGGAGCGATGTCAGCAAAGAATGCAACCACAATATGGCCTCGACTTACGTAGGATGGCCGAGTTCAACTCTTCAGCCACCTGTGCCCTGGCTTTTCTCTCAAAGAAATGCTTCAAGCTCGTTTGTTCAACGGGGTTAGGGTAAGCCATAAGCGCGAAAACGTCATTGAGCGTCTTCTTCATATCTTCGCTTGCATTGTCCTTGAATTCCGCTTGCAGCTCCTGGCCATAACTGATAGTCTGTCCGAGAAGAGAAGAAGCCTCATCCTCCGCCGTTGCATCAAGTCGGTCTTGTGTGTCCATTTGGTCCGAGAAACCGTCCTCGTCGAGATCCATCTCAAGATTGTCGTCAACAGTGTGACCGTTACTCTTCTTGCTGGCGCTCTTGTGATGGCTGTTCAGACTGGACGATCGGCGCACCATTTCAATAAACTTTCGACATCGCAACTTGAAGTATACATGCTGGTTCTCATTCAGAACATCGGGATAGTAGGTTTGCGTGTACTTGAATGCTTTGTCCACATCCCCATCAAGAATGGATTTTCGAATTCCTGTAATGTGTCAGCAACCGGTCGAGTGACTATGCCTAGAGGGGTTATCCTACGCTGTCGACGGTTGGCGTCTTCGTCGTCTTTGATATTTATGCCTTCCACCGGAGCATCAGCATCAAGACTAAGGTCTCGCTTTTCCGACTGGATTTCTTCGGCAAAAGCCCTTGCAGTCTCCACATAGCCATCGTGCTGTAGGAACTGTAACACCTGCAAACTCATGTCAGCCTCCTTGAAGTACACAAGCGCAATTTGTACCTACTAGTTGCTGAAGGAGCTCTGTCTCGTTGGATTTCGGGCCAGCTAGCTTTGCAATACTGGTTCCTGCGATCTCTTGCTTGACCTTGCGTTGCTCTTCCTTCATCATGCCGTCAATGTCGAATATAAAGGGAGTCTGTCCGAAATTTGTCTGGATGTGCTCGCCGTTCCGCTTCAACCCGACTATGGGATACAGTCGGTCCCTGGGATCAGCTTTGAAATCCCTGACAGCGGTGTCTGCAAGTATATGTTAGTCACGTTATATCTCGAGCCAACAAGCTCTTGTCTGGGTCATCTCACCTAGATTGACGCCATTTCTAGTGAAGAAGATGGTCCTGGTGCGAAAATTGATACCGCATCCGACTGTATCATGAGTTGTGTAGGGAGGGCCATAATGCTTTCCAGAACTGTCGCCCAGATATGCTTGCCCATCATCGCCGTGATAGCCGTATGATTCCTTCTCCCAACCAGGTTGTCGACCGAGCGACACCGATCTTGCTGCGAACCCTACACACACTGTTGTCCTACGTAGAAAAGTCAGCCACGCGTGTTCTTCATATGCCCCCCTAGGGGATGCTATGGACCAACATACTCATCTCGCTTCCTAGATAGGATTGTGATTTCAAAGTAGTAGATTCCAGCCTCGGAGGGTGCAGGATGGTCTGCTCTGATCGAGTGCGCCTCGTAATCCCGTTCTGCTGAAGCCTTTTGTGCAGCGTATTTCACCTCCAGACCATCAGCCATAACCTCCAATCCCCCTTGCTTGTCGTCTCTATTCCATCTGGTCGGCAGGGGTGACGTCGAAGAGCTGTCCTCAAACATGGGCGTACGCTCAATCAAGTCGTAGGTAATGCCCAGATGTGCAATGGGTTTTGATGTTACGGAGGGCGCAGAGACCTGGCCTGAGGGCGACCCGCTGCTACCCGCCGCCTGGGGTTGCGCTTCCCTTTGCGCCTGCTTTGATGAATGTGCCTCTTTCAACTTTTGTATGTACGCCGAGTTTGCAAGGTATGAAGGGACAAGAAGTCCGTTGTTCCGGTGTAGGCTTGGCCACGTGCTGTCCCCGGCAGGGCTCATGAACATCTCAAAGGCGCGAGAGAAGGACGGGAAATGGGAAGCTTGCTGGTGCATGCCAGATCCTGTCCCTTCCGAAGCCATGGCGTTTCTGTCCGAGTCGGCGGCGCCGCTGCCAGTCCTAATGTAGGAATGATGAGTGGTGTACAGTTCCGAGTAATTGCCGGCTTGCGGCGGATTGAGGAGAGGCGTGATATTGCTCAAGCGAGGGTGCGAGGTTGGCTGTGGAATGTCCGGCAGCAATCCCGAGCTTCTATTCCTCGACAAGAAACTGTAGCCGCCGTCTTGTGAAGTGTCAAGTGGGTTGTTGTACGGATTCGCCATCTTGACGTTCTTCCTGTATCCTCCCCCACCAGCAGAGACGAAAGGTGGGCTGGGATGGTCGTCGACGGCGAGAGGTGCAGCTGCTTGGGGTGCGCTCGAGATGACTGGAAAACGGCGGTTTAGGGATGTTTGAGATCCGTGGCAGCTCTGACCATCGATGCAGCCTCAAGTAATGCGTCGCGATGTCGCAGCTATGTGCACTGTCGAAGAAGGTGCTTCAATGTGTGGAGAGAAGTGCTTCTGGTAGAGCTTGGTAGAGCTCCGTCGGATAACGTCACTCAAGAGCCGGAGAGCATGCTAAGTTAGGTAGGATGGAAGCGTTTGTCGGAGGGGTCGACCGAGAGACGTTTCCTTCAGATGCTCGCTTGAACGATTGGGCACCTGAATGGGCCACCTAGCGGAAGGCAAGTTGGTGATAGATCGCTGCCAGGAAACCCCGAGTCGTGATGAATCCAACAGTTGCGGTCGTGCTATCAATCACGAGATCCAAGGTGTTAGTTGGTACCCCGATTGGCCGTGCTTATTCCCTAGTTACTCCCTAGGCCAGAACCTGGATGCCGCGTCTCTGGAGTCTGGACAGCCTTAGATACGCTAAAAACCCGCTCCATTCGACAACGCCGGGGCTCGGTCGCCCACTAACATCAGGGGGCCCGGAGCTCTCTATCTTTACTTTTCTGCCACCTGGGAACACCGAAGTTTCGTTTCACCCAGCTATCGTCGAATTTCTGCAGGCTGCGTTGCATGATGATTCCTGTTCCAACATTCCTTGTCCATCCAAATGCTGGCATGATATTGGTGTTTTGAACCAGAGCCAACGAGTGTATTATGCGAGCCGCTTGTCTACAAGTTCAATTGCTCTCATGGACCAGTTCAGAGTCTTGTGCCCATAATAATTATGCTGAACAAAGTATTGGAATTTGCTTGTGATTTCACACTCTGTCAACAACTTAAAATGAGAGCTCACATGTCGTGTCACCTGCTACGAAAGTTTGTACAGTCATAAAAGCAGGGTGCGTGCTTCATCGGTTAACACGTACACGTCGGTAGCAGAGTATCGTACGGTGTATGCCATCAAATGTCAGCTCCCACCCTGCCCTCCAAGCAAACCCCGATGGCTTGTAGCCAAAACCTAGAAAACATGGAAAATGTTTTGGTAGCACCACAATTCTTGGATGTTCTGAACAAATCTTCGAATGTGTTGAGGCTCGTTTCAATAACAAGTCAGTGAATAAGGACCAACCCGAAATCAGAAGGCATGTAAGTTGCGGCGCATCTACATAGAACATCCGATCACTGCTCACCGCTGCCGCTGCCGTTGCCGCTGACCCTGGCACAGCATGTCTCTCTATATTACATAGCATATTCTACGCTCTTATTGTGATCTCTGGAAAATACAGGCGAGCAGTGCCATATCATTCCTGCATTAACAATGAGACATGGCCACGCAACGCCCCGTAGCCGTGCACAGGTGAGTATAAACAGGACCGTGCCTCGCCCAGTGGGTCTGTATCCATATCATGCCTTGCTGAGTGACAGACTGCCGGGAAGAACAAAGTTGAATTTGCTATAAACCATGGGCAGACTGAGTTGTGCTACTCGAGCAATTGCTTGTTTAGAATCCCCAGTCACTGTTGAAGATCTTCTGTGGAAGTCTTGTTGGACGAGGTTCATTGTTTGACATGTGCCTTGACGGGAGAAGACGGCGTTTGAAAGCATGCGAGATGACCGTCTATTTTTGTGGCCTGTATGTGAATGTACAAAGAGAAGCAGTATAGTACATCCTCAGAAAATGACACTTTGCTGGGACTGCCAGCAAAGTCCGTAACGCCTGTCCTTTTGTCCCTCCCCGTCCATGCGCTGGGCTTGCTGTTGCAAGCCAGCAGTAGATGAGCCCCTCCCTGTTTGAGTCGTCGAAATGACCAAGAACGCCGAGCTTCTCGTTGGGAAGCTGTGAGTACGCCGATATCCTCGCTCAAAGTGAAAACCGATTTCCGTAAAAAGACACTCGCTTTACAATCCACCAAAAGAACGCCGAGAAAACGTCAGCCTAGTAGCTACGATGCTGCAGCGACGGGCACCGGGGCAGGCGAGCTGGCAGCCGGCAGACTGGGAGGCTGGCTACGCTGCTCTCCTCCATCAGCGGCGCTAGCACTGTTCTCGCTCTTCATCTGGGAGCCCTCTTTGTTCTCCTTGTTGCTACCCTCAGCCGAGTCGGTCTGGACCTCCTGGGCTTCTTCGACAGATGGCTTAGGTGTGGTCCAGCGAGGAATCTCCCACACGACACCGGTGAACGTCTTCAAGCGGAAGCCGCCCTTTGCCCACTTCTTGCAGGGCTTTCCTGAGCGGTCAAGGGCCCGCAGGCCAGCGTTGATGGCGCCCATGTTTGCCTTGGGTCCAAGCTTGTGGTATGCGCCGCCACCGTTCTTCGCATTAGGATCAATGGTACCATCCTCACTAGAATCAATGTTAGTCATTGCACGAGATAGGTGTAGCAAGAAGTAAAACGGGGGACGGGTGAGGGATGCGGATGATGAGTGATGTTGACTTACAGTCTGGGCTTCTTCTTGGGGCCAGGCTTGCCTCGAGCTCTGGGCTCCTTTTCGCCGTTGCCTCCAGGAGCGCTTCTCTTGGTACCCTTCTTCTTGGCTCCCTCGGTCGGCGGGCCCATGGGAGTCTGTGACGGCGTGCCGGCAGGGGCGGGCGTACCAGGGTTGGACGAGGACGCGTTGTCGCCGTTCGTGGCGGCAGTGGTAGTGACGTCGGCTGGAGCAGTAACAGCAACAGCAACAGCCTCGGGGGCGGGCGTGTTAGACGACGGGGCCGGAGACTCCTTCACGGGCGTCTCTTCCTTGACCGAAGTCGGGTCGATAATCTTTCGAAGTCGGTCGGGCGAGACCTTCAAGGTGACAATTGACGACTTGCCAGTCGACGACTTGCGACGGTCCTTCTCCTTGGCGGGAGGTGTAGTCTTTGCTGTGCCGGCCATCTTATCTGTGGAATTGGACGTGACGGCGTAGACGGTTCTAGGTAGTAGAGATTACTTTCTAGGCGGAATTTGGTTTGTGGTGACAAGTAATATCGACTGATGGTGAGAGAAAGTTGGTGGTCGAGATGGAAGATGCTGCAGAGATTTGCAGAGTGCGTGGGCGACGAGGGCAGGCTTTTGTTGTTGCTGTTGTGTGGCTTGTCTAGTCCGACTTTGTCCCTGGGGAAAAGGTTAGATGGAGGTGATGATGAGCTGGGCTGGCTGACTGGGCTTGGTCTACCTCTTTTAATGTTTTCGGTGGCCGGGGCCTTGAGCAAATTTGGCTTCTTCGCCCAGTTGGACGTTTTCGGAGTTTACCTACTTACTGCCTGGGCACGGCCAGACAGTCGGCTGGGTGGGTTGGGTGCGTGTTGGTTCGGCGGGCGGTGATATTTGCGCGTCGTGCATCTGGCGGCGACGATGATGATTTGGGATGGGAAGGAATGGTGATGATGCGAAAGGTCAAGGGGGAAGAGGGTTGTGTTTAATTATGGGGGCAGACATGATGTCTGGTAGGTTTGGGGCTTTTGGTCTCATTTTCTCGCGGGTTCGGTCGCAGCGCCGGGCGTGCGTGACAGAACCTGACATTAAAAAAAAAAGGACGGGATGCTTGCGCTGCTCAATGTGGTGCTTCTCTCACTCTTCGCAAGATTCCCTGGCTAATAGTGGTGGATGAGCAGCCGCGATGTACCTAGGTACCCTGCCTGTCACTTCATTGGCCGGCTGCACATGTCTTGTCTGGACTCTTGGTGGCCTCAGGCTGCACGGATCCATCCATCCTTTCATCGATCCCTTCCATCTTCTACGTTCAGCTAATCGTCGTCGGTCAGTTAGCTCATACTTGACCTACCATTCCGGCGCTGCCAGTACATGATGATTGACGAAGCAAGGGAATTCCACAGACAATTCCATCTGGATCTTTTCCGTTTGCGGCAGTAAGCAGCAGCGCCAGCAACAACATACGAACAAAGGCAATCAATCAAATGAACCAAGCATCAACCCCCCGATCGTACTCCGTATTTGATGTCTACGTATTCCCATGCATTCAATGTTTCCTAGTGCCAAGCACAAAACTGGTCGGTCCATGATGAAGGCTGGAGGCTGGACTTTTTTTTTGTTGGACTGCTGGGCAAGTCCAAGTCCACACACACTCATCTCACCAGACGGGCACGCGCAACGCAACTCGCAAACGCACATCCCCGGAGAGAGAAAGTCCAGTCTCGCCCCCCAGTTAGCGGGCTAGGTTCATCATCATCACCACTGGTGCTACCTCCCACTTCGTGCTCCATCAATCCCATCAAGGAAGGCCTCGATTCTATCGGATTTCAAATCTGCTACTAAAATGAAAGAGGGTCCAGATGCCACCCTTGGTCGTGAGCATATGCGATTGCACATATTGAAATGATTTTGACAGTGCAACGGATTCACTTTGAACGCAAATCCAAGGTCTAGTATCTTTCTCTTTCACAGCATTGCTACGATGTACATCTTTCTTTTGGTTTCGATGGTTTGGATCACGCAAGGGTCTACACAAATGAAACACCACGGCTGGGCTGGGAGTTTTCTGTGACTGGCCTACGATCGTCGCCTAGGTCAATGGGACCGCGCCACGGCTAAACCTCCTGAAGACTGCCTTGACATGATTCAAGGTTTTTTCCCAAAGGTCGGACTCCTGCTGCGACTGCAACCCCCGGCCGATGAGTCCCCAATCCGAACCAACGCCGCCATGCATCAGCAGAGTCAAGGCGCCCCCAGACATCAATCACCAAAAATGGGGATGAGAGAGGATTCACAAGCTCCCCTCCTCGGCATCTTTCCTTTCCTCTCGCCGCTCTCGTCAGCGCCCGTTTAATCGACTCGTCGAACTTGCTAAGCTCGGAGCGTCATTTTTTGTCCACCATGCCTCCTCCAACTCGAGTCTAAGCAGGGCCATGCCATGAAAAGTCAGCTGGGTATCCGATCATCCGCTTTTCTGCACACGGCTACTAGGCAACTTCTGGAGATGCCGCATCATCTCTGGCGACTTTTCTTTCCCAGCCAGCCGAGCGGCTACGTAGGCATCTCACAGCAATGAGGCCATTTGATTCCTCCTCGGGCTTTGGACTCCACTACCCACAGTCGCACGCAAATCTGCCGCGTCCGCGCATCATGCATCTATTTGAACGGAGCTTTGTCTCTCTTGATGATTGTGAATGGGGTATTTCCCCTCCCATGCGCCATGGGGAATCAAAAGCAGAAGGGCAAACGCGCCTCTGCAAGGCCGCAAACTTTAGATCGGGCCACTTCTTTCCAATTCCAGTTGTCATATACACCCAGCCGTCCGATTATTCGCCGGGGTGCTTCAACCGTAATGACAAGTCGCAACAGTCGTGTATACCGGAGTCTATAGCTACATACACTATGCAGGTTTCACTTGCGCCGTAGGTCTTTGAGATATGTATAAAAAGATGTGGTGAAGCATACAGGCAGTCGTCGGACCAGATGACCAATTGCTCACGTGCCTCGTAGGACGACAACAAGTATCATCTGCGATACAGAGAAATGATATATGCATGCAGACCAGGTCATGTATGAACTCCTGAGCGCTGCATATCAAAGCGGTGGCCATTTGTTGGTCTCATAGTCATGATAGTGATTTCTATGGACTGAGTAGCCTTTCTGGTATTATCTATCTCCTAACACTTTTATACCCTGACGGCACCGAGGTCGAACACCAGCGCACCCTTCTCCTCGGCCTCCTTGACGGTGGCCCTCGCCCGTGCCCGCTCAGCACGCTCCTCGCTGATTTCGTACTCCTCCGGGAGATCGACCTCGTCTGCTCCCGTCATCAACTCGGCGACGGCCTTGCCGCAGAGCGCTGCATTCGGCATGCCGTGACCCGTGTATCCAGCGCTGATCCAGAGGCCGCTTCCGCCGCCGAGACCGTTGGGGACCGGTCCAACCCACGGGTGGGCGTCTCGCGAGTATCCCATGATGCCCGTCCACTCGTGCGTTGGCACCAGGTCCTGCTTCTGGGTCGTCGACGGGTGCTCGTGCTTGACGGGGCTCTGGGGTGCGTCTCGGATGCTGAGATCGAGGGCCTTGGTGATTTCACCGCGCAGCCACCACTTGACCGGCTCGTCCATGGTGCTGTCGTCCCAGACGCCTACTGCGTAGTCCTTGGCCAGCTGGCGGCCGCCGCCGAGTACCAACTCCGCGTGCGGAGGGGGGCGCTGCACCAGGTAGTCCTCGCGATGGACATCTTCGGTGCCCTGCTCACCGAGAATATAGAACGTGTGGCCGATATCCAGCGGGGGCTCGCCCGGTGCCGGTTCTTGCGGGGGCTTCAGAGCCGCCACTTGGCCCCGAGTGGGCACAATCAGATCGCTGAATTCGGGAAGAAGGTGCGACGTATACGCATTCGTCGCCAAGAGCACAGCGCGAGCTGTGATGTGGCCGCGGGGAGTGTGAACGATCCAAGTCGGGTGGTCGATGCCCTTCTTGTCGCCGTTGGGGCTGGTGGGCGATGCCACGTTGGAGGGGGCCTCGACCTTTTGCAGACCTGTTACGGGCGTGTTGGTCTGCAAGTTGAAGTTGCCGGCAGCCAAGAGACGCTCCAGTACGAAGGCAACGAGTTTGTACGGCCATAAACTCGCAGCATTCCATTGCACCACAGCGCCCTCGGCCGTGGGGATACGTAGACCCTCGAGGGTCATCTCCTTTCTCTCGCCCTCAATCAGATAGTTTGGAGCCCCCTGCTCGCCCTTGGTCACGACGGCAACATTGGCGGCAAGGTCCGGATATCTCTCGGCCAGACTCTTGATGACCTCCTGCGCTAGTTCAAACAGAGGCTTGGAGAAGAAGGCGTGCACGCCTGATGTTGAGTGCCAATCGCAGGGAATGGAGTATTCCTCAACCAGAGATTTCAGGTAGGAATATGTGCGCAGCTCAAAGGAGGCAATGTGTGGTTTGGCAGCGTACATAGCAGGTTGGCAATGCCCTCCATTCTGGGTTCGTGTCAGCCAGATCGATTCCCAGGAACAGGGTATATATGATTTGGCCATATAAAATCTAATACGACTAGTGGTGGGAGTTGTAAATACGTACCCGTCCAGTGGCTCCCCAGCATGCCTCACGAGCCTCGAGCATGACGATGCTCAACTCTGGCCTCCTCTCCTTGAGGGTATGCGCGGCTATAGCCGCAGTGATGCCCGAGCCCACAATGATGCAATCGCAGGAAGCAGGCAGCTCGGGCGTCGTGCGGTGGCCAAAGAGCTTCTCAGAAGGCTCCTTGTGCCAATGTGACTCGGTTGAGTTGGGTACCGGCAGGCCCGACTGGCCAGGTAGGAGCTGTGGTTCGGCCATGATATTTGATGTCAATAACCAAAGACAGTCAGTCACTGGCACAAGAAAGTCCTGGAGGTTGGCAATAAATGTTGATTATAATTAACAGTACTAGTACCGTGCCTGGGCCAGTGGGACGGTGGAGAGCGAGTTGACCGCTTCCCAGATGACAGCAGGTGGGGCATCTTTCTACACTACGTCCTCGCTATTGATGGCGATGGAGGGAAACAAGGTGCAGAGGCCTCGACAAAAGTCGCTAGCAAGGCGGTATCTTCTTGTTTGAAAGCCAGGTCTGTATGGCCATCGTTCAAAGATGCGAGTCAGTATGGCGACATTCTCTGTTTACTCCCTCGACAGTGCCCTGGACTAGACACCCACTATAGACCCTGATTCACAATGTCTCTGCCAAGTACAATAATCCCAAACAGACCATGGAATATGGCAACTACAAAGTATCATTTTAGAGGGCGGTCAAGCCCATCTTCTTCATGATATCATAAGATCTGTTGCACGACTCAATTTCGTTGTGATCCTGGACTGTGTATTCACCCGTTCAGACTATTGTGATGGGATACCATAATACACACAATGCAGACTGGCCACGAAGCTTGACCCAAAGAACGCAAACGCACATGTCATTCTGAACATCTCCCTTTTTTATCGATCGAATCCTCAGGCGTGCCTCATGGGTTCTTCATGCCACATTGCTCGTCAAAAACCATAGAAACGTCCAATCCAGCGCCCCAATACACAGACCCAGCTTAACCCTGCATCTTCTTTCTCTTTCCGATCTGGGCGGTGAAACCAGACTTGATGGCCTGGACGGAACGTCGAGAACCGCAAGAGTTGCAGGTGATGAAGTACAGACGGTTCTCTCCCTTGTTGAGCTCCGTGTCGGGAGAACGGCAGGTCTTGCATGTGACGTATTCGACTAGAAGAGGGCTGTTAGATATTGAATCAAGCTTGGAAGAGCCATGCGCATAAACTTACGGATGTATTTCCTCAGGACGTTCTCGATCTGCTTCTGCTGGAAACGACCCTTGATGACCAAACGTCTGCTACCGTCGACGGAACCGTTTGTACCCAACTCGGCAAACAGGTACTGTGTGACGTGCTCCTCCGTTCGCTTCATGCGCTTGCAGATGTCGGGAATGTTGGCGAAGATGGTCTTCTTGTTACCTTCACGGAGACACTGGGGAGGCGGGATCTTGTAGCTGCGGGCGCCGCTCGATGCGTGGTCGGGGTTCTTCTGCGACAGAAGGCTGAAGAAGCGGCTCAGCAGCAGGTCGTAGCTGATGGGCTTCGTTCCATCGTGTTGCCAGATTCCGGTGCCCTTGTCCATGTCGCCAGTCTGCTCCTCCTGGTCGGCCTCGGCCTCACCCTCGCCGTCCTCCTTATCAACCTCCAGGGCGGCAATCTTGGCAGCGAGATCGTCATCAACCTCCTTGGTGGTCTTCTTCTTCTTCTTTTTCTTCATGGGGAGAGCCAGTCCATCCTCGCCCTCAGCGGGGGTGTCGGCGCCCTCGGCATCCTCAGTCTTGACCTTCTTCTTCTTCTTCTTCATGGTCGAGAGGTCGAGAGAAGGCTCCTCGGTGGGGGCATCGCCAGCATCAGCTGGGCTCGGGTCAGTAAAATCGCCAAGGGCGGCGGACAACGGCGGCGTACTAGGTGCGTGGGACTGGGCGGTGTCCTTGGGTTCCTCGGTGGAAGCCATCGTGACTACTTTGCCGTCGGCTTCGACTACGGTTGCTTCGGTGTTGAATACGACGCTCTTGCGTTGTTTGCGATCGGCGGAGGAGGGACGTTCCTGCGGTTGCAAAGTTAATATCGCGTTCGGATTCGGCCGGTGGCTCGGTACTCGATTCCGACTGACTGGACAAGAAAACGTGACAAAAGGTGATGGGCGGATTGATGTCGCCTTCAAAGCTTGCAATAATTTGGTATGGAGGGGATGACTCTTAGAGCTTGTGTGTCATCGTCCCTCCGGGAAATTTTGGTGCGCCTGGCCGAGCTGTGCAGGTGGTGGGCAGGTGCACAGATCCATAAGGTAAGGTAGGTAAGAGTGATTGGAGGGGTAGGCCGACTAGCGCCCAACCTTAGCAGCTCGAGGCTTTGGCATTTGCTGAACTTCTGCGGCGCCTGGCGACAAAGGCAGCCTACTAAGGCGACCCTCAGCCCATGATGGCGCTCTGCTCTGCACTCGGAGGGACGTCTCGTCTCCGGGTCGCATCAAAAAGTTGAGAAGTGGTGCAGCCATGCGCTTCGACCGAAGTAGCGCGTGCGATTGGAGGTGCAGCAGTCGCCGTGTAATATTGAAATATGACAGATCTGTCTTCTGGACTTCCCTCTCTTTGCGATGCGACACCGGGACAGACAAGCAGACAGAATCCACACCACACCTCTGGAATACAGGCATACTTGAAGGTTGACGTGATGCAGGAACATTGCACTATAACATCCGGGTCCGGGATCGATCGATGCGTATAGAACGAGATATGCGCACTTACTTCAGTGTCCGCCATGGTTGCGACTTTCTCAAGTTTCCTCCGATATATTCTGCCGTCGCACTAGGATATGTAGCCCAGTCGATTGGGAAGCCGGTTGTAGAAGTAGAGTGTTTTTGGGTGTCTTGGGGTTGGGCTGATGTTTCTTGGCCTCGCCAGAGAGAGTGATAGGGAGGATCTTGGCTTATTAGGCGAGTGACTTTTGGTTTTTTCCCCAGCAGCGTGTGCCTACTGGTATGTAATGTTGGGGTTCTTCTTGTTTTCGACTGCGATTTGGAACAGTTATGAGCGAGTGAGAAAATAAAAAAAAAACTGTGCGATGCGCAGTTCCAATTGGTGCTGCAAAGATTACCTATCGTGCAGTGATGCCCAGCGCCTCACAGAAAAATGACGTTTGAGTCACCACGGATCACTCTCAGCGCGACGGGGTCAAAGAGCCGTTTCCTTCACTGATCGCCTCGTGAGTTTACGCTTACTTGCCCCTCCCTGCGTCAGATTCTGAGTCAGTGGGCAGCGATTCCCGCCAAGGAATCCATATGGCTGGCTGATGGGTGCTGTCCGCACTGGAGCAACGGGGTCGAGGCTCGGATTTTAGCATGCACCAGATCTACAGGGAGTGTCCGAAATGTATGGAAAGCCTTGGTATCAACACATACTTGCCATAACGCACAAGAGAAGATGTCTTCTTAGATTCGGACATATACTTGATTGGTTTTCAAGAATAATGGTATATTATAATAACAAACCAATTTATCAATCTTTCTCTCCAAGATCCAATAATTAGATGAACTTTGCGCCTATATCAAGCCGTTATCGGTACATGGCATCTCGGAATGATCATGTAGATGAATTCCGGACACCAAGAAATGCCCCCCTGACAGGCGGCGCCCGGCAGAGCTTCCCGGTCTCCAACGACACTTGTTGCGGATGTTGGAGGCACTGCAGATTGGCCGGGGAAGCTGTACCTACGTATTCCCTTGTCCCCAAACCGCCACAAACATTCACGGCCAAACTTACCTTGCGTCCATTCTACCGCCTGATACCTCGAGCACAAGGCGCGTTGCTCTGGCAAGTGGATGCATACGTTTCTAGAAGACGGATCGTAGGTCATTCGCCTTTTCGACCTGATGCGCCTGTCGTGCTGCGACCAGTTCTAAGGTAGCGAAACAGTTCGCTTCCCTCCGTCCTACAGCTCCGCCTCTGAGCAGTCCATTCCTTTTCGCCCATCTGCCATTGACCTTCGAGGTCGCCACATCTTCAGCATGTCTCTCTCCGATTCGTTTGCCATTCCGCATGCCTCGGACTCGGATAACGATGACATCGATTCCTTGCCCTCGACCACAACCGATTCGTTCAGCTCCGAGGATGAGGACTATGATGCTCAGCGCGAGTGGGAGCGAAGCTTGGAGCAGCTACAACTCCTGCTGACCATGATCTTGGTGCCTTTTGCCGGCAAATACTTTGGCAGGAAGTTTGCATACTGGAGTGAGCACAATCCAATACCTACACGGACCCGGGTCTCTTGCTAACAATTGCCAGGTTGGGCAAGATATATGGAGTGGTTGCACAATGTCGAAATCACATGGACGAACAAGAAGAAGTTCAAGGCAGCTGGAGCAATCGAGGCCGCTTCGTCATTATAAGAAGATCATGAGAACAAGATGACTTCATTTCGCGAGAACCACATCAGCAAAGACGGAAGAGATGGACTAGATCCGCGAATTTACACATAGAAGCTCTGCAATGCTTCCCACAGAGGCGCTACACGTATACACTGTTTAGAGGCCAGCGCTGAGGCGAGGTTGGATATCAGACCTCTAGAACCTCGACTACTCTACGTCCCAGCGCCATACCGTCGTCTGAATGTCAGGGCGTTTTGCACGCGGCCTGGTTCGTCGGGGCACAGACCCTTGCCCAAGCCGAGTAGCGAAACAAGTCTGGTTTCTGGATCAGAGATCAGACTGCCAATAACATATCTACAAATATATAAACTACATGAATCTCTGTACAGCTAACATGCCATTGATGAAAACCATTATCTACGTATTGACCCCTCACTCAACTACCGGAAGCTGACTTGATCAACTGCCAACATCTCAAGCCAGCAGCCTCTTGGATCTGAGGCTCAACGATAGATCCGACCTTGTCATGGAACAACACGACGG
Source organism: Pestalotiopsis sp. NC0098 (assembly GCA_022432395.1). Taxonomy (NCBI): domain Eukaryota; kingdom Fungi; phylum Ascomycota; class Sordariomycetes; order Amphisphaeriales; family Sporocadaceae; genus Pestalotiopsis; species Pestalotiopsis sp. NC0098. Next base: position 3,982,373 of record JAJKLJ010000003.1, on the reverse strand, counting down.
GAAAGACAGCCGGGCTGATCACGGGGGCGAAGTCTGGAGAGACAATACCAAGAATTATCGACAGATCACTGTAGACGCATCAACGAGAGATGACTGCTCGAAACACCCATCTGCTCATCCCGGAGATTCCACCCAACAATTGCAAAATAGCTTCCAAGCCATGATGCCTTCTGTCCAGAGCGCCCCTCTGCGCTGGCTGGAAAGAAGGTTCCCTCTGAAGAGACAAAAGATACTGCTGCTCCTAAGCCTATGCTTGGGATGGTGCTTGGCATTCGCCGTCCTTTCGGACACGAGTATCGCTCCCACGAATATTGACGGCGTATTTCGACCGGTGAAGCAGCTTACTTGCACGGACTCATTCTGGATGCCAGACTACGGCTGCGGTCTCAACGGCGAGAACTGCCCGGCCCCAACAGAAGAACCGGTGGCCTTCCACTGCCCGGCGAGGTGTGCGGCGACCAAGGCCGAGAAGCCACACTTGGTCGGGCCGCAAAGCGTCGTCGACCAGCCCGTGGTCATCGGCGGCCCCATCTACCGAGCAGACTCGTGGATCTGCGCCGCGGCAGTGCACGCCGACCTGCTGGACGACTCGAGAGGGGGCTGCGGCGCGCTGACGCGGCTGCTTCAGACGAACTCGTATCCCGGGTCGAGATTCAACGGCGTGTCTTCCGTCGGGGTCCGGACATACTTTCCGCAGTCCTACAGGTTCAAGTTCGATTCGGGCTTCGATTGTCACGTCAGCGATCACAGGTGGTTGTTGCCATATGTTTCTGTCGCATTCACGGCGCTGGTATTCCTGTTCACTATCTCGCCAGTCGTTCTCTTCTCAGTAGCGGTCGGCACTGGATTTGCACAACTCAAAATGCTACAAACTGCCTCGGACGAAGCTGAAAAGCTGTCCTCCGTCGCTGCTTTGGCCAGATCCATACCAGCCGCAATTTGCCTTGCACTGGTCTATACATGTTCTGTGAGGACGACACTATATAATATGACGGCCCAGCTGGAAAAGACCATCTTCTGGCTCGGCGCTTGCTGGGTTGGCTTGCTTCAAGGCTACACTTTCGAGGAGTATCACTTTGCCACGCCATGTCTGGTCGTCTTCGTCGCCTTTCATCAGATGTATGATCTGCATCGGAACCGCAGGCTGCACGAGTCGATCCCGCTTTACGCGTCGTTCTCGGCGCTGGTGGTCTTCTCCCTGCTTACAAACGCCGTTCCACGGTATTTTTTGATCTTGGGCTTGCTCCTGCTACCCGGTTCGGCGATCCGGTCGCGGCCAAATCTTGTGCTCCAAGGTCTGCTTGTTGGACATCTGGTGTCTGGCCTCGTGGGGCACAGTCTCCTGTACTGGACCAGTCCGTTCTCCTGGGACTCGGCTTCGGCCTCAGCGGCGCAGGCCACCGCGGCCGTCATCGTCCCACCCGAAGTACACGAGCCCCAGATTAGCATGGCCGACTCTTTTGCCAACATCACGTTCACCTGGGCCACGCCCGTCCCGGAGACCGTGGACGGAATCAGCATGCTGATCAACGACGTCGAGAGGGGCAGGGTCCTGTTTGGCCCCGGGGCCGAAGACAAGCTCGTGTGGATGCGCGGGCCGCAGGCCGTGGCGGATTATATCAGGTTTGGATGGGTCAGGAACAACGAGCTGGTGCGGTATGGAGAATTTGGTGTTTGGAAGGTGGATGGCGTGTGGACTGGTCTTGGTGGTGATGGGAAGTGATCTTTGATATTGAGTACTTTGACGAATTCTATGTAGATCCTGTGTAGAACTTGGCAGTTGTTGGTTAGAATAAGTAGATACTTCGAATAGTCTTAAGACTGAACACATAAACAGGGGTCTACTATCAAAGAGTCTTTTGTGATTTCGAAGAGACGACACAACGCATAAAGTATTCACAGGGACACACTTCAAGTATGGGGACATTCTCAATTCTGGTTGACTTGTCTCTACCTCGTAGGGACTAAATACCTGCCATGCGGCCAAGAACATTCCTTATTTCACTTGTCCCATGCTGGATCAAGTGCTACCACAGAAGGCTCAGCCATGAATGGCATATCGCCGAAAAACAGCCGCCTTTTCCCTTCCAAAACTGCGCCCTTTCAACTCCTTTAGAATCGAAAGTCACAATCACTTCTTTGGAAGGTACCTCGAGCGAAACCAGAACGAACCGGTCGCCTAGTTGGCCTGGGTAACCTGCGAGTGAGGGGGGGAGCTGCTGCCGTGACGCTTGCTGGGCGTGGCGGTAGTGACGACGGCTGTGGAGGGAGGACAAGTTAGCAATGGTTATCTGGTAGAATGACATGAATGTCTTGGCTAGGGGCTGGAAAACTTACTGTCCATGGTCGTCTTGGGGGGCTCACCAGGGACTAATGGGAAGTGTCAGTATGTCTCTCTCTCTTTCTGGACATGGTGCTAGGAGCTCACGGGTGATGTGGGTGGTGATCAGACGGGTCCAGGTGTTGGTCCAGGTAATGGCCGAGAAGGTGACGGTGCTGGAGGGGCCGCTCAGGGTGGTGGCGGGGACGACCCAGGTCTGGGTGGTGGTGTCCATGTAGCTAGACGTGGTGACATAGTCGCGCTCCTCGATGTCGCGAGCGTCGACTATTTGAAGATATTCATGTTAGCCAATGGATGATTCTTGGGCGGTAGGAGCACGAAGGGAGAATAGACACTTACCAACGGGGGTCTCGGTCTCGGTGGCCTGGACAGCGGCCTCCTTGGGGGGAAGGGTGATGTCGGGAGTAGCTGATGGTGTTGTTTAGTACTTTGGGAGCGTACTCAGACAAAAGCTAATACTTACGAATGGTGGAGGGCCAGTCAGTGATGGTGTAGATGGTCTCACCAAAAGTGGCAGTAACAGTCAGATCGGGCGAGGCGTTCTTGTCCTGCTGGACATCGGCAGCGACGACGCCAGTGGCCTGAACAGCGGCATCCTTGGGAGGAACCGTGATATCGGGAGTAGCTGGTGGTAATGGTTAGCACTTTGCGAGCGTACTTGCCAATTAGACAAATGAGAAGACTTACGGATGGTGGAGGGCCAGTCAGTGATAGTGTAGATAATGTCACCGAAAGTGGCAGTGACGGTCAGCTCGGGAGAGGCGTTCTTGTCCTGCTGGACGTCGGCAGCGACGACGCCGGTGGGGTTGGGAGCGGGAGGACCGGGAGTGGCTGATGGTGGTGGTTAGCATTTTGGACGTGTGATTGTCATGTAGAAGGCGGCGCCGGTATCGTGGGATACCGAGCAAAGTAGCACAGAAAATCAAGAGAGGAGACTCACGGATGGAAGCAGGCCAGTCGGTGATGGTCAGGGTGGTGTGGAAGAAGGTGGCAGTGACAGTGACGTCGGGCTCCAAGGCGTTCTTGTCCTGCTGGACATCGACAGCGACGACGCCAGTGGGATTGGCAGCAGGAGGACCGGGAGTGGCTGGTGGTAGTGGTTAGCACTTTGGATGTGGTCTTGCCAGTTAAACGGCGGTGCCGGTGTCGTGAGATACCAAGCAGAGCAGCGCCCTGGGTAGGGGCCGATAGGGATCAGAGAGGAGACTCACGGATGGAAGCGGGCCAGTCGGTGATGGTCAAGGTGGTGTGGAAGAAAGTAGCCGTGACAGTGACATCAGGCTCCAAGGCGTTCTTGTCCTCCTGGCCAGTGGCAAGAGCGGCGCCAGTGAGCATGGCCAGAAGGCCGGCGACACGGGTGAAGTTCTGCTTCATCATTTTGAATGATCGTAGAGGAACTGAGTGGATCAAGATGCGTTATTGAAGAAGGCTTGGTCCAGTGAACAAACAAGAATGAATGAAGAAGAAGGCTTGGTGGGAAGAGGTGGTTGTTGGAAAGTGTGGTGTGGTGGTTGTTGTGGAATGGCCGCCAAGAGTGGGAATTTATAAACTTCTGCAGCTCCCAATCGGGCAACACCAGGCAGGAACTGATTGCAGCAGGAAACTGACGGCAGAAAAGACTCACCGCTTAGATCGGATGGTTGATTGTTCTGGGTGTTGCCCGGGGCACGGCGCGTTTTTGCAAACCGCCGCTCGCTGGCGGTCGAGTGGACAGTTGATGGGATGCATAATCTCGAACGTCAATAGGTAGGTAGGTACCGAGTCTCTGATGTGAGGCAAGAGCATGCAAACGGGACTCGACTTGTTGCTTGTGAAGTCTGCACAGAGGAACATTGAAGATTTGTGCGCAGTTGTCGGAAGACAAGCCATCTATTCACGCAGTTACTTAAACTACATCTTCAAAGTCTGTGTTAGTGTATTTAGGAATTTCGCAATGCCCGTGAACACTTTTTCCTGACTCGACTTCTAAGCAGATGGGAGGTTGCAAAAACATGTTGATCGAGGCTTTTTATACACTTGGGGCTTAAGATGTTGCAATATCTCCTGTTCTCTGGTGTGCTACAAGGATAGGAAAGGAATGTTACCAAGTTTCTCGTCCGTGGCATCTGGTTCAAGAGACAAGAGAATTGGCATCATTTTGGCCAACTTATCAAAAGTAGCATCAGTATTTTGACAAGCAGTGATAGTCTTGCGCCAGGTTCCAGAAACACTTATGACATTGATTGCAAAATGAACATGAGATTGGCATGGATGACTGATTGGTTGAAAGAACAATTTTTGTTAATTTCAAAGAGATCATCAAGATCTCAGAACACGACAAGTCAATAACAAAAGTGCTTTCACTTGGGTCTGGGGAAACTAGCATGAAGGTTCATCAAAAAATGCAGGCACGGACCCAACTGTTAGAAGACAGGCAGGTATTTGGTTGGTCATCAGAAGCTGCGGTATTGGTAATATTTGATCAAAGGTGTCATTGCTAGCAATTCCAAGAATTGAAAGGCCGATATTTCTCTCCGGACGCCTAGTTTCCAATCTGCTGGAAGTGAGCTCTACCCAGACCCCGACGTTCAGTGTAATTATTGCTTGAAGTGGCTGGATTTCTGATCTAACAGGAGATTTCAATCAATGAGAAAGACTTTGGTCAGATGGTGGCAGAGTTCTCGTCACTACATGCAACAACAAAGCAGTTGCGTTTGCGCGGTTCTACTACACACATACAAGAAGAAGAGCACTGCTGGAGAACAGAACGGGAAAGATCTTCAAGCTTTTGAATCATGCTTCGGAGTTTGAGACGTTTTCAATGAAATCAGAGAGTAAAATACATGTGTGAACCGCTAAATCTAATGACTTGACCGTGAGGTAACTGTACAATGGAACGGCAGTACAAGAAGCCGCCAAAATCTACTCTATAGGGGTATCACGAAGCTCTCGTCCTCCTTCTTGTAGTCCAATATCTTGAACCGCTTTGATCGTACATAGAATGTGAAGCAACCGGTCTGGAAAGTCTCAAAGGTCTGGATAAACCGGTCCAGTTGGTCCTGGACGGCAGTGTCATAGCTTTGTCCCTTGGCCCGCAGTGCCGCTGCGGCGGCGTCGAACCTCTCTGCCGAAGCGTATAATTGCCCGATCAACTCGGACATGACTGCGTCTAGCGACTTTTCCGAGTGCGCCATCATGATGGGGATTAGGTTCGTGACCGAACGTTCTCGCTGTGATTTCTGTTAGTTTGTTCGAGTTGGGCCAAAGAAAGAAAGCGGGAAGACATACGATTTCCTTTTTCAGGGAGAACAAATCATTGCAACTGGGCAGGAACGCGGAGTTAGCAACATACAAAAGAATCCGTCAGGTTTGTGATACTTACACGCAAGGCTGGAAGCTTGTCTCTGTCCTCATGGTAATGACTTCCTCGCACCAAGCCAGCTCGATAGGAAGTTTCGTATCAGCCGCGTATTGGTGAAGTGACGAGAAGCAGAGAACGCAACCGACAAAGTGGCGGAAAGACCAGTATTCCTCGACTGTAGGTAGCTGCCCATTGAGTTTGAAGGTCTGCTCTGGTGCGGTGCCCTCGATAAAGTCTTCGAGGTCCTTGGCTAGCATTGGCAGTTGAACCTGTCTCGGGTCGCTTTTCAGGAGCGCTTGGGCAACCACGGAAAACCCAGCAATTTCTTTCGGCGCGGGCGCGGGCTCCAAAGATCGCCCAGTCGTCTGTCGGAGTTGCTCCCGCATGAAGGCGACACAGTCCTTGCGCAGCTCATCGGCGGCGATGTAGTCGGCGGCATAATCATCTGGGTTGTCGCTGGATTCCTTGTCGATTGTATCATCCATGACAAACACCGCGGCAGTGAATAAGCCCATCGTCTTTAGCCTGTCCCATTCTGCGTCTGGGTACATGCTGTGATTTCATCTCAGCATTTGCTTTGTGCCGTGGCATCTAGGCTGCTTGACTTTGGGAAAACTTACGATGCTGGAAGGAACGCGAGGTCGGCTTTCTTGTAGGCTGCCCGCATTGATGCTTCGGGTACCCATTTGTCAATATAGTTATTCACCTCAACCGCCAGTTTGTGGTAATGTACATTCACAGCCGTCTTCCATTTTGAATATACTGGTCTCAGGTCGGGTATGACCAGTTCTTGGCCCTGTAGGCTCTGGTACACTTCTTCGACGAGCATGTCTTCGTTCTTCGACACTCCTGCTTGGAAACTGAACGCTATGCTATGGGGATAAGAATAAGGATAATAGAGTAATAGAAAGTATGGATTGTTCTTCGTTCACTGCTGGGTGATTGCTTCCTTGAAATATCAACCTTGGGAACAAATCATGGGACGAGACAAGTGCTGTATTTGAATTCGGTATAACGTGCAGTTGCCTATTTCTGTAACCTTGCCCTTTCTTTATCTCTTGGACCCCGAATCCCAAACCACTGTGCCTCTGTGACAAGTGATCCTATCCATGATACTTGCAACCAACCAGCAGGGCGCATCCAGTTCAAGACCCTGGAGTCACGAGGGTGACATGCAAGGGGTTGACCGAATACTCTGGTAACGCGAGCCAGTCATACGAGGTCCCGGGCTATCGGGAACGCCCAAGTACCCCGGAAAGCGCTGTTCGATGCCAGTAACCGGGTTTGGCAACTAGGTACATACAATAGATTCAGCAAAGCAAGTCCCGGTGAAGATCACCGACCCACCGATTTGTCCAAAACTGTAGCTGATACTCTGCTATCCCCAGGCCACATCATCATTATTATCAGTATCGGTATCGGTGGCCTCTTCCACGGACGGAACCGGGAGTCCAGGTCAGCTCAGCTCAGCTCAAGCAGTGTCCCCGCAGCCAATGTTGGCGGTTCGGCGACCACGCCAAATTTATATACAGCTTCACAGTCCACCCGATATATTGTTGCGGGTCAACCCACGCATAGCCTTGGATACTACCACATCATGACGAAGCAAACAATATTGGCCAGTGTTTTACCCGGGCGGTGGGTCGGCTGTGGTGTCGTATCCGTCATGATCTGCATATCAGCTGAGAGAGATGCCATCTACTACCGAAAGGCAGGCAGTGCAAAAAAGAAATAAAACCCACGACTTGTGTTTGCTGCTGAGCTCAGGTGAGGTCAGATCAGCAACCAGTGAGTCAAGGGTCGGTCCGGCACATTTTGGGGGCTAGCGGAGCGAGCTAGATCCTGAATACAGAATAACGGCAATCTTTCACCGATCCGGTAATCCGTAGGGCTGGCAGGAATATTGACGATAAAACAGGCGCCGAAGTGCAGAGTGTTCAGGTGATGACATTCCTTACCCTCATCTTAGTCTGCCTCGAAGGATTGAGGCGCAGTCTTGGCGGTCATCAGTTACCCAATTGCAGGTAGGTGTAGTAAATTTTAGGTGCCTGAAGTGACTCTAGGGCAACATGCCGCAGAAGGCAGTGATTGCACTCAGTGCTAGGCATCCCCCCGCTAGGAAAGTGATACCCATTGTACTGCATCTCTCTGACGCTGGGAAGTCGCGATTCTTACTACGCAGACACGCAACATTGAAGCTTCAATCCATTTCCAATTTTTGCCATACTTGCTAAACTGCGCCTTTCCCCCTCTCTGTCTCCTTCTCTTTGTTTACGTTAGAGGATCTTTTTGTGTATTTTCACTTCCACAGAGAAACCTTCGCAAAGTCAAGGCCCGTCTTGTGATTACTATCGATTCTGGAATACGCCCCGACTCTGTATTGCTTGAGTTGAACACCATGGATAACAGCGCATTGGCTTCTAAGGGCGAAGATGCGCCTCCGCCCTACGTAGAAAGTCCCAACGCACCACGCGCAGGAGCATTTTTTCATCAGCAAACAGTACCGCAACAGCAGAATGGCCAGCACTCGGCGCCGCCACCACAAACGCACCAGCACATCAATCGACAGTTTCCTGGCAAGTTTTCCATGTACTCCCAGTCGGGGTTTGGAAGATCATACTATCTCGGAGAGCATGGGAATCAACCAATATACGCCGTCAAGACGCATACGGGCTTCAGCGGCGAGCCAGACGTTGTTCTGCACTCCAGTGCCAATGAGTCTTCTCCACCGCTGGCCGGCGTCTCTGCTAACACACTGAGTCGCTCTGCCACCGTCGAGTTGCCGCCTCTGCCGGGCTCCGGGCGCCACTCAGCGGAAGAGACCCTCGATTTCTCCGGATTCAGTTATGGAACCTACACTTTCACCATCGAGGTCGGCAGTACCGGCCGGCGGGAATCCTTTGAGTGGAGACACAGTCACGGCAACGAGGTGGACTCGCTCGGCGGCTCGAGCTCCGGCTGGAAGCTCGTGCGGTTGGCGACGGACGCCCCCGGAGGCCAGGGCGACGGATCGCAGTTCGTTAGGGGAGGCCCGCAGTCGAGCGACTCGAAGGAGGTCGTGGCCGTCTGGTCGAATGCGCGCATGAGCATGAGCAAACAACTGAACTTTCAATTCCTGGGTAGCGGTGTCACAGGCGCTTTGGGGGAACGATGGGCCGTTATGGCCGTGATTACGGCTCTGAGAATCTGGGACAGGGAACGGAAAGCCAGAAGAAACAACTCTTAGAACTGGTTGTTGTTCTTGCGGACGAATCCCTGGCTAGCTTTCTGATGGGGGCAGGTCTAATCATCCCCGGCGTGTGTACTTGAATCATCCATCTTTGGTTATATTTGGGCGAAAGACGTGCGCACTTGTATTGAGTTGACAATATTTTCATCCAGCGCTTGTATTAATGCAACAGATACCCATTATCAGTTATTTACCATATTCTTGGACGAGATATTGTTATATTAACGTGAACTAGTACACTTTTGTCTGCCGTTATTCAAAGCACATATGTGGAGTACTAATATAATAGTTGGCAATTCGGAGAGCTCAACTTCTCCTCGCATGTCAAGCACGATTCTCTCCCATATTGAGGACTCTATACGGGATCTACAGCAAAATTAATAAGCCCGAGTCACGTTGCCGAATCGAGAAGGTCGACTATCGCATTCGGATAGGCTTCAACGGCAAGCGGGATAAATACTAGCAAGCAAGGATCGGATCCCCGCTGCCGCGTCAATTATCACTGATGCACTGCGCTTCTCTCAATGTCACACTTCTTGTGAGACTCCATCATACGTCACTATATTATACTCGTCACAGCCGGGTTCTTGTCAACGGAGTGGTTGAGTATTTCGTCTACCCTCTACTGCCAATCGGAGCAGGCATCGGACCATACCCGATCATAGCGGCATCACCAGGACATCATGCGGGGCAACATCTTCGGCAGCCTCCCCGGCGTCGCCGTCGTGCTGGCTTCGTTACTTAGTGACGTGACCTTCGCGGCGGCGCGCAGCAGCAAATCGCCGCAGATCCACACGCTGCCGCCGCTGCGCGAGCAGGCCGAGATCGTGGACGGCTGGACGGCGGATCGCCGGGCGCTGGTGCCGGACATGCTCCGCAAGTACGACGTCGACGCCTGGCTGATCAGCCAGCGCGAGTACGCCGAGGACACGACGTTCTGGGCGCTCAAGGACTTTGTGCAGTTCTCGGCGCGCCGGCGGACGACGGAGCTGTTCCTGGCCCGGCCGCCCGAGGGGAGCGCCGAGTTCAACGAGACGTCGTACTCGTGGATCGACAACACGCCTCTCGTGTGGGAGGAGCTTGGGGATGTCCTCGCGGCCGCGCGCCCGCGCTCCATTGCCCTGAACACGGCTTCGGAGCTGGCTTTCTCCGGCGGCCTGCACGCCGGGGAGCGGGACGCCATTGCGGCCGGGCTCGGCGAGGAGTGGGCCGATAAGTTCGTGCTCGAGCCCATGCTGGGCGTCGAGCTCATCGCCACCATGGTGCCCGACCGCCTGGGGTGGTACCGAAAGATGATGGAGACGGCCTGGGCCATCATCGAGGAGGGCTTCAGCAGCCGGGTCATCGTGTCCAACGAGACGACGACCGAGGACGTCGTCTGGTGGATGCGCGAGCGGATCCAGTCGCTCAACTACACGACCTGGTTCCAGCCGGGCGTCTTCGTGCTCACCGAGGACGACCTGCCGGCCAAGGGCGAGGCGCCCCTGGTCTCGCCCTCGCACATCATCCGCTACGGCGACATCATCCATACCGACTTTGGCGTCACGGCCCTCGGGCTCAACACCGACACCCAGCACCTCGGCTACGTGCTGAACCCGGGCGAGACGGCCGCGGACATCCCCCAGGGGTTCCTCGACGGCCTGAAGAAGGTGAACCGGCTGCAGGACATCACGCGCGAGAACATGAAGATCGGCCTGACTGGCAACGAGATCCTCGAGAACATCCTGGCGCAGGCGCACGCCGAGGGCATCGAGGGCAAGATCTACTGCCACGCCACAGGCGAGTTTGGCCACAGCGCCGGCACGGTAATCGGTGAGTCTGACCCATCCACACTACGATAATTCCTCTCGTCTTCCCCCTTTTCTGACACCCGATATTTTCTTCTAGGCATGACGAATCTCCAGGACGGCGTGCCCGTCCTCGGCGATTTACCCCTCCTCAAGGATACGTACTACAGCGTCGAGCTCTACGCCGAGCACTTTGTGCCCGAGCGCAACCGGACCATCCTCTTCCCCCAGGAGGAGGATGTCTACTGGAGCGAGGAGACGGACACCTGGGAGTGGGTCTTTGGGCAGCAGACCGAGTTTCTCCTGATCACGCCTCCGGTGGAAAGTGGCAAGGCCAAGACGGTTGGTGAACTGTGAAGGTTGGATAATTTAGCAACTACTTGGTTCGCTTTACCGCGAGTCTTCTTTTCGATGAATGTTGACGGAAAAATTATGTGTTAAATCTTGTCAAGTGTCAACGTGTGCTCATTATCTCGGCAACAAAGAGCCACCTACCTGACAAATGTTTTGTTTCTCGAGAGTGAAAATTTGACTGAACGTATGCTTGGTTGGATTTTATTCAGACTGTCTGTCTATCAACATATGCCGTTGCGGTGCTAAAATTAGAAAATGGGTTGTAAGTATCAGCATCAACCCTTCCAACTTCCAAACTACTTCGCTCAGAAAAACAGTGATAAAAGATTCCCTTGGCATATTAACATGATGTGGGTATAACCCAGAGAGAGAAGCACTGCAATTACAAGCAACTCGGTTTAGTAGATACTCTACCACCTACCTATACTATTGCTATAGTCAAGTGGGGCTAGTATTGAGTATTGCAAACAACTGTCACTGGTCTCTTTGTCTGGTCAAACACCCAAGACCCACTTTTCCCGAGGCAGGTTTATAGGCAGCATTAAATCATCCTGTTTTCAATGGCTGCACCGAAGGTCCTTGTGGCCGAGTGGTTTGAGTATCGATCTTGAGGGTAAACAGCAAGGATAAACGCCTTTATTGCTGGCAGATTTTCCGGGGCCATGATATCCTCGAGACGTTTCGATGGCTCGGACTTGTGTGTCTTCTTTTGTTACTTCTTCTGATAATATTTATCATCAAGGTTTTGCCTGTTGCTCGGCGGATATGAGGGACAAAAAAAGGGTCATCTGCTGGGATCGAACTGCTGATCTCCTGGTTTGGTCTGGCCATTCATTGACTGCGCGACAATATGCCACTGGGTTCTTAATAACACCTGGCACGCCGACGCTGCTTACTTGACGTCTGCATTCTCTATGGTCTACCTAGGTTTTATCTTGGTCCAGCCATTTGAGCCCCTTTCCTTATTCTTCATGGCGGCGTCGCTAACAGTGGCCAGAGACGCTCTGGCATCGGCCGAACCATTGCTTCTTACGGTATTCACACTCATGTAGCTTTCAATACCGTATCTTGGGTTTCTCGATCTTGATTGCGGTGTACCTCCTATTAGCACGCCTTCATCAAGATCGTTGGGTCCAAATTCGTCGCCCTCGATGAGTTCCCACTCTGGCACGGAAACCTCTTGTGCTAGACGAGCTTTGAGCTTGTCCGCAAGTTTGATGGGGTTCGGTAGCTTGAATGAACGGATAAACTCTTGCCCAGTCATACTGTTGAGAGCAGTATGCGCTGCACCGTGAGACCATAATCCCATTTTTGGTGCAGACTTGGTGATGTCGTCATTCTCGGCAGCTGCCGCGGCGCCAGCAGGCGAAGGAGGAGGCGCGTTGGCATCTATGATGGGTTGTCCTGGCTGATTACGCTGCAGCGACGACCCATTAAGCAGGTTGTAGAGATTCCGCCCCATGTACGTGAAGTCTTCAAAACTATTGCTGTTGTCTCCGACGGGAATTCCTTGAGTCCTGCACAACCACACGATATTGTAGGCCAGGAGACACACGCCTTCGATGAAGGAATTGTAATTGCTGAACTCATCTTTGGTGAACGAGGAGAGGGCCTTGTCCAAGAAGAGAGGTCGTGGGTGTGGAACATGCCCATACTGGCGCTCGAGCGCATCATCAGGTAACGGAGACGTCCCCGGAAATCCAACCTGGCCGTGATGATACGATGAAGCGAGGGAAAAGATGGTGGGCCGCGGGTAATCGTTGTGTGGTAGCGTGATCTCAGCTGGAAGCCGCACAGCAAGGTAGTGGGATGCCAGCCAGAGTAGATGTGCTATGTGACCTAGCGATGCTGAAATATGCTCAGGATGCGTACCTGGGGACGATTAGCAAATGACCAGACCCACCGGAGCACCGACAGGAGTGCGCTCACTGTTCAAGAGATGTAGGTCAATGACTTCCAGCCCACCAATCTTGTATTCGTATCGATTGGGGTTTCCTCTCTTTACTCGTTGGAGCCTGTACAATTTGGCGACCTCGGCACATAGTGCAGCACGGTATTGCGCCGTGGCCTCGTGCTCTCGATCCCAGTGATATTTGAGCTTCCTGATGGAAGTTTTTGTCTCTTCAAGCTCTCTGTTACGTCTCGCAGCTATGCCTTGGGATGCCGTCACGAGATCAGCCTTGCGCCGTGCTATCGCAGCTTTGCGCTGTTCGATCTCCTTCCTGGCCTGGTCGATGTCCTGCTGCAGCTTCTCCGCCGCGGAGATGATCTGTGTTGTGCGGTTTATCGTACTCTTTTCTTTGGAAGTACAGTCCTCAACGTAGGAACGTGTGCGATTTGATGCGACGCCTGCGCTACCCGGCTCGTGCTCGGTCACCAGAGCTGAAGCCCGCTGCTCCAGCTCGTCCATCTCTATCATGACACTGGCGTTGGCGAGTCGGCCTTCGTAAAGCGAGTTACGGGCATCCATCGCGCAGTAGAAGGGGCGCTTCTGCGCATGATGCCCGCGGCGACATATATCACATGTCATATGGCTCGTTCTGGATTCCATCGTGAATGCGAAGCAGGAGGACCCTGCACTTCCAAAGATCTGAGAATCGCGTTACCGATGAGAAAAGGGCCCCCTCAAAGTTTTATCCGGATCGTCCGAGGCATGCGATTTCATTTTTACCGGACGAAAAGGGTCATCTGCAGGCTTCTGGCGGATGGGAGCTGATGAAGCTGGTGACTTGAAGATTGGACGTCTTGTCAGATGCTCAAGTGACGTCGAGTGGGTACGTGGGTACCTCGATGAGATGGTGGAGCCTGTTGCCTTATCAGCCTTATCAGCTCCGCTAGCAGCTCGTGCCCGTTGCCATTTGCACATGGACCCCCTGTCAGCTACCTGGAGGTCCTCCGCATAGCAGGTGCAGGTCCATCCCGTTTAGTGCACTCACCAGTCACGTCGTGTGCCGCGCCCGTCAATTCCATTAAACTCAACCTTCCTTGGGCAGCGACGCGTCTTCAACTCTGAGTGGCGGACGAAGCAAAGGGCAGAAGGAACCACGGCGTTGCCTAATGGATTGCTCGCATACTTCTTTTCAATCAGGGCTTTCCTTCTTCTTATTGTACACTTCTCGCACCTGCTTGACAAAGGCCTGAATCCCACTTGATCCTCAAGAGTCAAGCCCGGTGACTCCCGTGACTGAAATCGCGTCACGCCTATACCTAGCCTTGAAGCACTCGTACTACCTGAAGCGACCAATTATAAGCCACTTTCTTGCGGTCGACATATCGACCCGAGAAGGGCCAAAAACGACTTTGTGGCTGTAACCAAAACGCCCACGTGCTTTCGTGGTGAGTTTCTCGCCAACATGTCAGATACACCGCAGCGCTCGCCTATCAAGGGGTCAGCCAGTCAAAGCCAGGAGGATCTCAGGAGCTATGAGCTCGTCAATGAGATGCTGCCTGACGAAGACGACCAGGATGGGGGACACACCATGGCCGAAGTAAAGTCGCTGCCAAAATCAAAGCTCGAGCAGATCCAAGTGCAAGCGAAGGACGAGTACGATCCTGAGGATATGGAGGTTGAAGAAGTGCCATCACCAACTCCACCACCTCCTGCGGAGCCTCGCCGTCAACAGACCAGGACCCCCGAGCCCGGTCAGCGCCGCAGTCAGAAAGTCTCATCACAGCCATGGCCCGGAAGCCCCGGGGCCATTGAGCCATTCGACTGGGAAGACTTTGAGAGCCGCTACCAGAAAGCTTTGGCCGATGCCGATCAGAAGGAGACCGAACTCCTGGCAGAGTTTGAGCAGCTTGTACAAGTAAACGCTATAAACCGATTATTATGTCTATCATGGCTGACCATCATGTAGTTTTTCAATGTCTGGGCATCAGCATCTTCAAGTCACGATAGCGACAGAGCAGTCAAGAGGTGAGCAACAACTTCCGTGGCAACGACAACCAACTGACATCTTGGCAGGCTCCAGACTCGGTCTAGATATGTCCATCTATCAGAGGAAAAACTGGGACAGAAGAAGCAACATCGTGAGTTGGAATTCATCTTGATCGTAGTCCACCAACTGACCAGTAACAGTGACGGAAGTTGTAAAAGCATTCAAGAGTGCTCTCCACCTACTAAGCTCGGACAGATCTTAACTGCTGAATGGAGGCATCAAGCATACACCATTTAAACAAACGACCTCTGGACCATGGTTTGATTTCTTGATCTTTGTAATTCTTCGATGGCTTGATATTTCTTTTCCTTTTATTCCTACGTTGTCGCCAATGTGGTGCACCGTGCAATCAGGGCCGGTGGTCATGAAGTAATGATTTTATGAGAAACGAGTTATGTAGCGACATTTTGACCATATCTCCAAATGAATCCTAAAATAAATATGCGGGCTTTCACTAGCAAAGAAATTCAGTCTTGAACTCCTGAAGTCTGGAAGCCATGGCTGTTAACAATCATGAATGCATCAATTGGGTGGTACTGTGTCTAGGACAGTGCACTTGGGTGGGGCACTGTAAGCGACTTTTGCCTACCCCTGCCTGAGGTGATGCGGTAACCTCTTTGTCGCCTAAAAGTTGGAGCTCACCAAACGCGTCTTCCAAACACGCTCATCACAAAGAACACCAGGCAACAACTATTCTGGCATGGCAGCAATGCTAGGCTCCCAAGGAGTCTCCAAAGCGCCAGATGTATCACAAGTAAGCTTTACTATATTTTCCGACATGTTCTGTCCAGCAACTAATTCTAAGCAGTCGGAGATCGAAGCTTTCCATGCTGAGCACTTCTCCAGCGCGGCAGTCGAGCTCTTTGCCAGCGAATTCATCCAGCCACAGCCGCCGAACGATGACCAGTACTACGAGGAGTACTACGAGGAATATGAGGAGGAAGATGACGGGCTCGGCTATTATCCCGACGGCGTAAAGCGCACATTGACCGACGAACAAATCGCCATCTTTCGGCACTCCGAACTAGAAGCTCTACGCCGTGCTGAAGAGAAGGGATCTGCTCATGGTTCCCGGAACCAGATCGAGGTGGGTGACGATACACATGACAACAATGCAGATACAACGGGTGCTGTCAGCATGCTCGAGGCAAACACTCCCGAGGATGGTGAGGAGGGCGAAGAGGGCGAGATTGAATCAGACACCCCCAGGCCCAGCTCCACGACTGCGTCGAAGAAAAAGAAGAAAAAGAAATCGAAGAAGGGCAAACATTCTGCAGCCTCCAACGCAGGCGGTTCCCAGCAGGGCGAGTCCGGGTGGTTCAAAAGAACCGTCAAGCCAGACCTTAGGAAGAGAACATGGGATGTGGTTGAGACTGGTATGGACAGTCTTGACTACGACGAACTGGATGGAGGCGCAGGGCGGAGTACGGGACAAACAGCCCAGAGACGCAGGATCTCATACGACGACTGAAGTGAAACAAAGCGTCTGTCCGCAGAGGTAATGGCAGCCTGCGGCAACAGACATGAGTGATACCATCAACCCAACCCAACAGCATGGTGACACAAAAATCGCAAAGTAAGGTAAGCCATCATGTTTTCTCTCGCTTTTGCGCACCACCACCTCACATGATGAGAACTTAGTATCGTCATCCTTAGACGGAAGCTCAGCAGGGCAAGTTGGAGTCAGCTTGCTGGCGAAGACTTGCCTGACGCCAGGCTCATGTCGAGACAAATAATCTTCTCTCTGATAACACGAATCTTTTCGTGTAGCACCTCGACCTGTTACTTCTGCAACCATGAGATTGGTACGGACCGCTAACTTGTCATTAGTCTGTAGGATATTGAAACGCCCAGGCATGCCCGACATGTGGGACAACACAAAGACCAGTATACCGGTCAAGTTACATCCCGCTACATGCGAGACTGCGCGTCATGGTGTCTCCCAGATAGGAAACCAGCTTTGAGCTGGCAGCCTGGCACAGTGGGGTGTTTGTTGTATCGAGTGAGCCTCATACCGGATACTACCTAGCCTTCGGAGTATTGAAGCTAGCACAGGTTGTATTGTAGCTGCAGCCAAGACTGAAGCCCCAGAGCGCAGCGTCGTGGCTCGAAGTAGTTACTTGGGCTAGGGATTGAGGGTATATCGGGTGGGCGCCCTGAAGCCACGCTGAACTGCACCTTATTCATTCAAGACGGCCATGTCGCACGACATACGATTCATCTGCTTGATGCATGAAGGTAGGTGAATAACATGACTGAATACTGCTGCAGGACGATGCGGAATTCGGAGTTCGCTTAGACGTGGTGCAGTCGTACAGTATGTAATTGTCTTACCTAGAGCATCTGGAGTCCACTTCACCACGTCGAAGAATAGAAAATAATATATGACAAGTCAAGGAAAATACATGGTTTCAAACATTTGAGTAATAAGATGTTTTAAGGAATAATCGTCAATTTGTCGTACCTTGCATCCGTCCTGGTGTTTCAACCCGAGGCTCTGATCGCTGAATCGAAAGAGTTGGCTCGGTTGGCTCGAGGCTGCTGATAAGAAACGATCGACAATCGATAAGGTCGAATCCAGTAAAGTGTCGAAAATGCGGGGAGGGGTCGTATGCACGGGCCATTTTTGGCAACAACAGAGCAGAGACGAGGGGCATGGGCAGCAACTGCCAACCAGTACGTACCAGGTAACGGCAACACAACAGGGCGGACCATCCACACCTAATGCCAGGCGGTAGGCGGTAGGCGCAGTCGCTGGTCCATTCCTTGCCTGCTATCAATCCAGGGCCCGCTCCAAGTCAAGGCTTTGGCTTCTCCAAACATCCCACTTCCAGATTCGACAACCCGCCCTAACGGTCGCTCAAACCCCGTCAGTCATCTGTGCATGGTCGACTGTTGAGGCAGCATTTCTTTGAGATCCTGCCAGGCGACTCCATTAGAGGGCATCCCCATTCCGGTATCTTTATTACCCAAGTCGAATTTTCGCCCTCGAGTCCATCTTACTGCAACTGCTGCACTGGATCTGACCGCCGGTCCGGACCGCCCATCATGTCGCGCGTCTACGCCGAAGTCAACCAGAACATGCCCAGAAGCTATTGGGACTACGATAGTGTCAACATCAGTCAGTACACACCCTGATGCGATCGATGCCGCGGCTCATGACTGCTCCTCCCTAGCTGTCGGTCGCCGCTGCGCATGCGAATCGTCAGGTCTTCGTACCACGGGCTAACTCTTTCATGTGCATAGGCTGGGGCGTTCTGGAGAATTACGAGGTTGTGCGCAAGATTGGTACGTCCATATTTATGCTGCGCGTCTTATGGCCATTTCACTGGCATACAGGACAAGAATCGCTGACACCTTGTTTTCTCGTCTCTAGGCCGCGGCAAATACTCCGAAGTGTTCGAAGGCATCAACATCGTGAATTACCAGAAATGCGTAATCAAGGTCCTCAAGCCTGTTAAGAAGAAGAAGATCAAGAGAGAGATCAAGATCCTGCAGAACCTGTCAGGCGGTCCCAACATTGTGGCTCTGTTGGACGTTGTTCGCGATAGCCAGGTACGCATCAGATGTCCCCCATTCCAGACAATGAGCAATTGCTGCTTCTAGCAAGTCACACGGCGCTAGAACTCAGGCCACTCCTTGCTCTGGAGCAGGTTCCCCTTGCGCATACATATTGCATACTGACCTTCCCATAGAGCAAAACCCCTTCCCTCATCTTCGAGCATGTCAACAACACCGACTTCCGCAGCCTGTACCCCAAGTTCAACGATATTGATGTTCGCTACTACATCTTCGAGCTGCTCAAGGCTCTCGATTACTGTCACAGCAAGGGCATCATGCACAGAGACGTCAAACCTCATAACGTTATGATCGATCATGAGAACCGTAAGGTATGTTAAATTCTTCTCTTGATGGTGTCTGCTGTATCACTCACGTGTCTCCTAGTTGCGTCTCATCGACTGGGGCTTGGCTGAGTTCTACCACCCGGGCACCGAATACAATGTTCGCGTCGCATCCCGCTACTTCAAGGGACCAGAACTGCTGGTGGACTTCCAAGAGTACGATTACAGCTTGGACATGTGGAGTTTGGGAGCCATGTTCGCCTCCATGATCTTCCGAAAGGAGCCTTTCTTCCACGGACAGAGCAACTCCGACCAACTTGTCAAGATCGCCAAGGTCCTCGGCACTGATGACCTTTTCGACTATCTCGACAAGTACGAGATTGAGCTCGACCCGCAGTACGATGACATCCTCGGGCGTTTCCAAAAGAAGCCGTGGCATAGCTTTGTCAGCGCCGAGAACCAGCGATTTGTCAGTAACGAGGCTATCGACTTCTTGGACAAGCTTCTCCGCTACGACCACCAGGTATGATTCATATATGTACACAAGACCCCTCAATACGTCACTAATGCTGTGTAGGAACGCCTGACCGCTAAGGAAGCCATGGCGCATGCCTACTTCGCTCCCATCAGAGATGAAACGACTCTCAAGAACTACCTAGGAGGAGCGGTCGTCAGCTCAGAATCGTGAAGAACGGGTCTAGCTGATCCTCCAGCCTCATCATCCTCAGGTTATATGGCACACAGTCATCATGATCATACTGAGAGCGGTTTCAAGCGCCGGTCACGTCACAGCAAGTGGTCGAACAAATAAAGTCTCACCCCGGCATGCGCATTTGCGCCCTAGAAAAATTGAATTATGCGAATGAGGGGATGCCATTTGAGCCTGGCCGAGAGCGAATAGGTTTCGAAGAACGAGAGGCGCATGCTGCCTCAAGACTGAGCGGGACGATTTCAGAGTCTGGAGTTTCGCAAGTAAAGAATGCATTCGAGAGGGGACTTGCGTTTAAGGGTTCATACAGCGGTGCATCTGCATTTCTGACTCACTGTACGTGACGACCTTCGGAGAAAAGGTCAGAGCGCTGCAGTAACGGCGGATGACTACATGCACGCGTTTGGCGTTTCAGGCTGATGGTAAATATGTCGTAGTTAAGGCAGCTTGTTAATAGGAATCCATTTTCCCATTTCCGTTTTTGGACCCAACATTGTGTAAGGAAACTTTGCAGGCAGGCAGCTATCGCATGTCTGGGAAACCTGCAACTGATCCAAGGACATCACTTTTTGGAATGTGTTTCCCGACTCGCCGGCACTTGGCCTCGTGATCTGTTCCTACTGCAAATCTCTTTTTGATATCTATCTAGGTATTTATATGTTTTGGTACCTCACATGATGATACACTCTAGTCCTCGGTGTAGGATCACAAGCCTGACACGGGATGTCCATGTGCCTCCGGGCGCTGCATATAACCAATGGCTCGAAGACGGGGCCAGAAGCTGATAGCTTGTGACCTTGGACCACAATCATGACTGCAATTCATGAAATAGATGCTTCACTTGCAGCATGTAAAGCAGAAATCCCGATCGCACACGAATCCGTCCTCGCCACACCGTCGTGCCGTGCCTCCGGGCGTAGATTCCCCTACGCCATCCGAAGGACTGCTATCAGCGTGCGTCGAAAGAGAATTTTCAACATTCCTGTTCTTGCGTGGAGTTCTTGTGAAGACTGTCCGGGCGAGCGGTGAGCTTTGTGCCAAGCCGGCGGCGGACTCCTTCCTCCTTAGTCCGAACCTGAGTGCATTCGTATCTGTTACTGGCAACCTTGGAAGAGCTGGAGAGCCGACCCGGCTAGAGCCACGCATATATTGCCGCGGTGTTGAGAAAACCGGGCCGTCTTGGCGGTTGGAAAATGGTGTAGATGTGGTTGATCCGCCACGAACAAAAGCGGCGCGCAATAATGAATTCGACGATGGAGTTTGCGGGACTGAGGAGGAAAGTATGCTCAACTCGTCTTCTTCCTCGTCAGAGCCGTTGGGGACCAACGAAGCGAGAGTGCGTGTCTTCTTGGGGGTGGATGGTTGTGGTGTGGACTGCGAGGCTCTACTCGGAGGTCTGCCTACACTTTGTGAAGGCGATCCTGAAATGGCCGTCTCGGGGGCTCCTGATCGTTTACGCTTTCCAGGGCGACCACGCGAACTTTGGGAGGGACTCTTCTGAAGCAAATCCGGCGGTGGATATGCCTCAAGATCGTGAATGACCCTCCTGGATGGACTAGGTTGGTTTTCGGGTAAAGACTGTGATGCTGACGAAGACGGCTTATCAGCGCTATTTGGATCTTCTTCGAGTATGAAGGTCTCGGAAGCCTGAGTGGTGAGCTCTTGGGCTTCGACGGGGCCTTCCAAGCTTTCACTGGCAAGCTCTGAATGAGCCGGATCAAAGTCGACCGGCTCGCCCAATTCGATTGATTCATCTCCCTCGTGAAATTCGTCTGGTTCATCACCTGGCTCCAAATTAGGCGTGGAGATTCTCTCGTAATGGAGATCATCATCGGAATCCGCGACAACTTCCTCCTGCTGAGAAAGCTCCACTCCCTCCTGAGCCCTTTCTTCGACATTATCATCATGATCTTCTTGACCAAATAGTGGAGGCTCCAAAGTAGACTCAGATATATCTGGTCCGTCTGCTTCCAACAAAGGGCTAGGCTGCTTTGGAGTCCGTGTATCTTCAACGTCTGTACTACTATGAGGTAACGCGCTGCTCAATGCTGTAGTTGGTGGCTGTGAAGTATCCTTTTCAGGTTCTGGTATAGAATGGGTAGAAACTTCAATACTTTGTTTCGTGGAACTCAGCTCTGGTTCTTCTTCAACAGTGTCTATATCGACGTCCGGAGTAGAAGTCGTAACATCTTCGACAACTTCGTAGTTCCGAGCCTGAGTTGAACTTGCAAGCTCGACCACGATTATCGTTGACTGTTGGTTTTCCGACCTTGACGTGTTTTCTGGCGATAGCCGTTCCTGGTTGTATACCTCTGGTGGTGGAGTTAAGACACGTGTGACCTGATTCCCGGCTTGTGGCCAACAAGAACGTCGAGTGAGAGCCCAGCTAATTCGACTGTAATGTTCGACTGGCTTGCGCACGCGAGCAGATCGCCGGCCTTGAGAGTCTGAAGAATAATCGGTACTAGGTGCTTGGTCCTGGGTACAAATTCTCTTGACAAGAGCATCAGCAGAGGTAGCTGCACTGCCATCTATATTCCCAGACTCGTGGATGGGCCGCAGTGGAAGAGTGGTATTGTTGGCTGGACCTAAGGACACCGAATCTGTGATGGTTTTCGGCAACGATGTCTCCGCCGGGGCTGCGTGGCAGGACTTCGCGCGAGGCCGCCTTTTCGGGCGTACTGGCCGTCCTGGTCGCCGCCGAAAGGACTGACTCTTTTTGGCGTATGCCTTTCCGCTAGGTATGGGTTCGTCATCCTTGGCGGGCTCTTCCAAGCCAGCAAATGGAACGTTTACGGCCTCGAACGATTTCTTAGTCCGGTGGCGGGCAGCGGCCTCTGGCAGAATACCGATTTCGCTGCAAAGGGCGTCTTCTTCGTCTGAATCGGCGGTTCCGGCTCCTGGAGTCCCCCCCTCTTCCGCATCTGACGCTGCATCGGCCCTGGGCCCAACTTCTTTCGCAGTTGCCATCCTCCTATACGGTTGACCTATGGCACCCCAGGGGTTGAAACTCATTCCAAAGCCAGGAGCTCCAAAGGGGGACTGGTAATCATGATCAAAGGGCAAGCCGGAACCGAGGCCATTTTGCAGCATTGGTCGTTGCAACTCAGGGGTCTGCCATGCTGGATCAGTTGCGCCGCTACCGACATAAAGGGGCGGATGTGAGCCAAACATCGATGGCGGCGCAAATGCGGGTGAGTGCCCCCATCCATTACTGAGCATTGCAGGACCATTTTGAGAACGGCGACTTGCATCAAAGCGCTTGGATTTCTCCTTGACCTCGGAGTCTGGAGCGTCCTCCTCTCCCTCTTCGTCCTCGGACTTGTCCAGGTCCTCATCTTCCAAAGACTGTAGATGCCCATTGTTCACGACAACCTCGCCAGTACGCAAGTCTATCTCATCACCCACGCCTTCAAAATCTTTGCCGAACTTTTCAAAGATGTCCTCGAAGCGGGACTTGAGCTTAAAGGCAGACTTGGCGCGCTTCTTGTCAAGCTCATACATGGGATGCTGGCGAGCATCGAACTGGCTGGCCGACAATGTGAGCTCGTCGTCATTAGCCTCGGCATCATCATCATCATCCCTGGGACGATGGCGGGGAGTTCGTGCTTGTTTGGTAGTCGACTCCATGGCCGCGTCGAAAGGGAGGCGCGGCGCCCCTCAGCAACGCGACAGACTCCGAGGAAAAATGTCGAAATGCAATGAAGCTATGGCGCAAGAGCAGCTTTCAAGTTCGCAATGCTGCCATGGTGTTCGGAGGTTGAAGACCACTGATCCGGCGAATAATGAAGCGCAAAAGAAAGATGAGCTTCAGGTATGAGGTCTAGTTTCGTAGCACCAATGCTGTGTGTAGCCTTTCACGAAAACCCCCACGTTGGCTGTCATCGAATATCAAAATTCAAGAGCCTACAATTAGTCTGGTAGTGGAGGTAGGGATGCAGTCGCAACGGGCCTTTGCAGTAAACAGGGTGCGGCTCCCCTAGTGTCGCTGGACAGGCAACGATGAAATGCGCTAGACTTGATCAGCGCTAGCCCCCTAGCTGTCCCCATCCCGCGCCTGGACAGCTCTCACATGGGTTCTTCTTGCCCGTAAGACGCGCGCTTGTGACGTCTTCACGTTACCCACGTCCGACAGCAACCATTTGATCCCACTGCAAGTCCACTCCGCCGCCAGCAACGAGACCCTCGACCGATGGGAGGTTTGCGGCAAACACGAGACTCGAGACACCATAGCTAGACATATACTCGTTGGCCCAGTCTCTCCCTTGGACATCTATCAGCACCCTGGATATGCCATCTACCTAGCCGTTGTGTTGCAGCATGGGAGACCGATTGCGACTACCACAATGTATTGCCAAAAGTGTCGCAACCCCCTCAAACTCGACAATTCGTTGTCCGAGCTGAACCCAGCCGCATACGATCTGTTAGTAGGTTTGTGCACCACCTTCGAATACTTGTTTCCATGGCCGTTTTCGTCCCATTCCTGGCCGGATGAGAGTGCCGCTGACCCTGTACTCCCATCTCTCTAGCAGCAGCATCGCAGCAACAACCAAAGTCTCAACATATAATCCCACCACAGTATCCGCAGAATGAGGAAAGACGGGGCCTCTACGATAAAATTGCGAGGAATGCGCCGACCGCCATGTTCAGGCGGCAGGGAAATACGCAACGCCCTGAAAACTCCTTCGTCTTTCTCACCGATTCGCAAGTTGGACCACCCCGACTGCCAAGCCAAAGGGAACAGCCGATTCCACGGCAGCCGCGACGTCAGTCTTCCTCGGGCGACGGAGGTGGCAAGGATGGCAGACCAGCGCAGCTTCACGAGGCCGAGCGCATCAACAAGCTCTTCGAGATCTTGTCGGCCCGCTCCGATATAGACCATCCCGTATGTGTCGAGTGCACCGAAATCCTGGTAGACGGCCTACAGAAAAAGCTTGATGGTGCTACCAAGGAGCGCAACCTCTATGCCGATTTCCTCAAGCAGCAGCAGGCAGATATGCCAACCGAAGAGGAGATATCTGCCTCGGAAGAGGCACTCGAGAAGGCGCAAAAGGACGAGCAGGCTGCATTCGAATCCCTTCTCTCACTGGAAAAGCAGAGGGAAGCCCTCGATAAAGAAATGGCTGCTCTAGAAGAAGAGTCACGTGCATTGGATGTTCAAGAGGAGCAGTTTTGGCGAGGTCGGAATTCCTTCTCGGCCAAACTCTCGGAATTCCAGAACGAGAGGGATAGTGTCAACTCTCGATTCGACCATGACTCTCAGCAGCTCATCAAGCTGCAACGCGCAAATGTGTACAACGATACATTCTCTATACACCACGACGGTCACTTTGCCACTATCAATGGTCTGCGCCTCGGAAGATTATCTAATATACCGGTCGACTGGCCTGAGATCAATGCAGCCTGGGGCCAGTCGCTTCTTTTGGTGGTCACCGTGGCCGACAAGCTTGGATACAAGTTTGAGAACTACGAACCACTTCCGATGGGTTCGACGTCCAAGATCGTCCGCTACGACCATGCCTCACCATCATCCAGCCGGTTGGGCTCTCACCGAAGCGGACCTCCCCCAGCACCGAAGAAGCATGTTCTTGAACTGTTTTCGTCTGGTGATATGCCCTTGAATCTTCTTTGGCACCGGAAATTTGACACTGCCATGGTTGCATTCCTCGAGCTGGTCAGGCAGCTTGGCTTATACGTGCAAAACCAGACCAAGGCAACTTCGGATAGAGAAGGCTACACGACACCACCTCTTGCGCTTCCTTACAAGATTGAAGGGGACAAGATTGGCGACGACCGAATCGGGCATTACAGCATCAAGCTGGGTTTGAATAATGACGAGAGCTGGACAAAGGCTTGCAAGTTTGTCTTGACTTGCTGCAAATTCCTGATCGCACACGCCAGCAATGTTAGTCATGCTCAAAATAACGGGCGGTACTCGACTTGATTTTTGGACCTGCAACAGCGAGGCGCCTGGAGTTATTAATAATATAGACATGATTTTGATACTACCTGCCATGTCGATCACCTGTACACGTGCGCTGGTTCGGCTTCGGCTTGGAGCCGTGGAAAACTCAATGGCCGGAATCGTAACCCGACGGGCTGGATCCATAGTCGGAGGCTGACTCCGAGAGTAAAGGTTCCACTCTCTAGTCTTGACGATTGCATAGTCCACCCACATCCGCGAGCCATGGTGTAATATAATGATGCAACACCGATACTCTATTGGCTTTAGGTTCGTATGCCATAGGGTAATGAGAACGACTGCCGGTTACGGCCAACGGAGGTTACCAGCACACCACGACCGGCGCCGGAGATGATCACAAATTTTCTATGAGCCAATCTGTAACCATAATTCGTAATAGCAAGGACATACAATAGGAAAAGACCATGAGCTGCGGGACATCAGTTTATAAGATATTCCCGGGACAGATTTTCATATTCGAAAGCTCCTCTTGTCCTCCTAGCGCTTGTTCATCCTCTAATCTTTCTGTCCAGAAGACGACAGCACAGGGACCAATCGAAAGTTCTCAAGTCACATTTAGCACCGCAATATCTCCATGGCGAGGCAGTCAACGGAACTCGAGCGGATCGAGCCGCCGTCCCGAGTTCGTACAGACCCAAGTATTGCTTCGGGCAACGCCTCTCCAACCGACGATGCCGGAGAACTTGCTCTGAACCCTTCTCGTCATGAGTTCGGGTCCTTGCCGCCTGTCGATGGCGGGAAAGACGCCTGGCTTTTTCTAGCAGCAGGTTTCGTATTCGAGGCATTGGTTTGGGGTCAGTCATTTTCTGCTTGACTTGTATCAATTTCCAAGAGCTAACATGTTGATATTCAAGGTTTCCCGTTCGCTTTTGGTGTCTTCCAGGACTATTACGCCACGACGCCGCCCTTTGCCGGCAATCCGAACATCGCCGTCATCGGCACCTGCGCCATGGGACTGATGTACCTGCTGAGCCCGTTTGTCCTGGGGACGTGCCGCGTCTTCGCCAAGTGGGCGCGCTACATACCCGTGCTGGGCCTGCTGATCATGTGCGCGGCGCTGGTGGCCTCGTCGTACGCGACGACGGTGGGCGGGCTGATCGCCACGCAGGGCGTCCTGTACGCCGTCGGCGGGTCCGTCGCCTACTCGCCGTGCATGCTGTTCATCGACGAGTGGTTCGTCGCGCGCCGCGGCCTCGCCTACGGACTCATGTGGGCCGGCAACGGGCTCGCCGGCGTCGTCCTGCCGCTGCTCCTGCAGTCCCTGCTCGACGGGTACGGCCACCGCACGACGCTCCGCATCTGGGCGGGCATCCTGTTCGCCGTCTCGGCGCCGCTCGTCTGGTTCATCAAGCCGAGGGTCCCCGTGGGCCCCGGCGCCACCCGCGCGCGGCCCTGGGATTTGCGGTTCTGGAGTCTCAAGGCGTTCCTCATATATCAGTTCTGCAATGTCGTCGAGGCTACTGGTTATTTCTTGCCGAGTAAGTGGCCCCGACCCTAGTCTGAGGGCAACACAGGCTGATAATCTCCTTGAAGCAATCTACCTGCCGACTTTCGCACGCTCGGCTTTAAACGCCGGATCCTTGACGTCGGCGACGACGGTCCTGCTGGTCAATGTGGCGTCCGTCTTCGGCTGCGTGGCCATGGGCTTCATGATCGACCGCTTCCACGTGACGACGTGCATCCTGGTCTCGACGCTGGGATGCGTCATCGGTGTGCTCTGCGTCTGGGGCCTTTCGTCGACGCTGGCCACCCTCTACGTCTTCTGCATCCTGTACGGCCTGTTCGCCGGCAGCTTCGTCGGCAGCTGGCCCGGCATCATGGCCGAGATCACCAGAATCGGCGGCGACGAGTACGGCTACATCGATCCCACCATGGTCTTTGGGTGGCTGTCGGCGGGCCGTGGGGTTGGTAATGTGGTCAGCGGCCCGCTGAGCGAGGCCCTGTTGGGCAGTGGGAGCGGGTGGAAGGCTAGCTCTGGATATGGCAGCGGGTATGGAGGGCTCATTGTGTTTACTGGTGTCACGGCGTTGATGGGTGGTGCGAGTTGGGCTTGGAGGCGTGTTGGAATTCTATAGCTTCATCGTTTACCTGGCTGTATGTAAGGTGTAAACAGTCTAAAAAATGACATAGAGAAGAGCCCGATTCTCAAGTTCTTCACCAACCCCTGAAGACCTATCACCTCGCAGCTCGTGCTACTCATAGAGCACCGACGACAAAGGCTGCCGCATAATGCGCAACTTGATCTGACACCCGTTTGCGACGTCTACGACGTTCATGACCCTCGCGACTGTCATCGCTGTCAAAGGAATCCGCATATGCTCTATCTTCTCTCCTGCCGCCACGCCTATTTCCGCGACTCCGAGATGACCCATGTGTGCTTGTGCTTCGCGTTCTGTATCCTCGGCTTCGGCTATCCCGTGACATTTCTTCGAATGGAGGTTGCCAAACAGCGGTGTCATAATCTCCGTATTGCGAATATGTATCACTGCCGGACTCCTCACTACTATATCTCGAATGTGACAGCCGGTAGGAGGACTCCCCGA
Organism: Pestalotiopsis sp. NC0098; assembly: GCA_022432395.1. Taxonomy (NCBI): domain Eukaryota; kingdom Fungi; phylum Ascomycota; class Sordariomycetes; order Amphisphaeriales; family Sporocadaceae; genus Pestalotiopsis; species Pestalotiopsis sp. NC0098. The sequence goes on along the minus strand of JAJKLJ010000003.1, from coordinate 3,954,307 downwards.
TCGGTTTATTCATGGGTGCTACTGACCAATTCGTCTTCATCGCGGGTTGAGGTAAGGAAACAAGATATGGCGTCGATCTGGGAAGAACAGAGCCAATGTGACCAACCGGCCCGGGAGCTGGGTTACTGTACGTTGGGTGTAGGGTCAGGGCTCTTGACGTCGTCGACTCTTCTGCAGCGCAAGCTTCTGTCGGGGCCTCGGGTGTGGATTCGAGCGATTCTCGGCATTCCGCATCATCTGTGGATGCCGCTTCTGATGACACATCGGGGTCTCGTTGAGAAGATACGTCATGAGGATCATGCCGAGGCTCATGATGTGTTGGATTCGGCGATGCATCTTCACGGTCATCTGGCGAGCTCGTTCTCGGAAGGGAGACCGGAGCAACGCTGTCTTGTGAAGAAGATGGGTCCGGCGCATGTGTCCCGACAGATTCGTCTGGTGAAGTCAGTATAGCATAGATCAAAGGATGGAATGTCTGACCTGAGCTTGCGCTGAAACGCCTGAGATGAGAGAGACGGTCCCAGTCATGGAAGTTCCTGCCTAAATGAACTTGATGGTCCATTTCTCTGACTTTGAAGATGGTGTATTGCACCGTCATTTCCGTACTTCTATACCTGATCGATTTTGAGTGGGTTTCGCCAGAATGCCAGAGGTTGATGGAGTATGTGCTTACCAGTATATCCAGTGTCTCGAGCCTATGGTAGCATCGAGCTTCAAACGAGTTGCCACCTCCCGTGAGATGCTATTTTCTTCATTTCCGCATTGTTCCAACTTGAAAGGACTGAGGCGGCCGTGGCCTCTGTAGAGGAAAATTTCATCCGAGGTCAAATCGACTTGGTCACTTGACGATGGTCGTCGTTTGTCTATTAGCTCTGGTCTGGGGACGTCTCGATGCTGTAGGAACCCAAGAAGATCACAGATGCTTGGGAAAGAGAGCTGAAGTCTATGTGCAGTAACAATTGCTTCTTGTTGGAGGTTGGCTGCTGGCGCGGCTTCGGAAGTCATGCCAAAATGTAAGAAGCAATTACTACAACTGACATCAAAATACACGTGTAAGCATGTATTCGAAAGCGAGTGGCTTGTCACACGACAGTGAGGACGGACGATGAGAGGGAATCTACAGCTGAATCTGGGTGTGCAGGGCAAGATAGGGCGAACGAGTGCGTGAAAAAAAGAGTGCCGTCGAAATTTGAGTCGTCTTGGTCAGTTGGAGGACAGAACGCGTGGCTAGATCCACCGCTGGGCGAACCATTCACGGTTTGCAGTCTGCCTCGCTGCGACTCCAAAAGACGGCCGCTTTTGATCTATCTACGTGTATTGCCTGCAGGCAACCCTCCAACTCTTCAACGCAACCCCCCGCCACTCGCTAATCCAGATACGATGAGCCTGGACGCATCGAACGAACGTGCAATTGATTGATTCGATGGCAGGTTGTTCGCTTCCTTTATCACGGGCCAAAAGGTCCTCGCATACACATGCTCTCTCCGGCATTGACGTATTTATTGATTTCACGACTCATGTACTTTCCACCGAACAATAGATTAACCAACAGAATCCCCAGGTCCTGTCGCCACGATCATGTCAAGTGACAGTGGGAGCTGAGAAACAAAGAATTCCTCTTCCCTGGTTGGCCCTTTCATCTTCCGCCACTCAATTCGTGTGCGTCGGTTGGAATAGACGGTAGTCCCATGGACTCGAACAGTTCCAGAGTCCTCCGTATCCCAAGCCTCCATTTGGTATTGATCTACAACTGCGCTCGAGATCCAATTTGAGGAATACTGAGGGCCCTCGAGCATAACGACTCTGACATGCGTACAGAATTGGTCATAGATCCACGCGAATTGTTCCTCCTTCGGCAAGTCAGCAACAAATAATTAAGATTTTGGGAGGGAAGAGAGTTTCGATCACGGATCACGTACTGCGTCGTCCTTGTAGTCCTGAAGCTCCACATCATCCAAGGAGGCAGGCTCTGCCCAATCGTGACAACAATGCTCTGAAAAGCAGTTGAGTTTAGAACCAAGAATAGTTCTGACGACATCTGCTGCTGTCCACCGGCTGTTCTTGTCTTCTTTGACCATGCCCTGGACCCAATCCAGTGGTTCGTGCTGCCATCTGGAACGTCTCTTGCGTAACCCGGCAATATTTCTTTGTATGGCGCCATGATTATTGTGGTAGAAGCCGTTGGTAATGGTCCGCTTGATGTAGTCCCTCGAAAAACCTTCGAGAACAAGAGCCATCTCCAGGAAGACACACCCTAGAGACCAGATATCTGACTTGGTGCTCTTTTTCTCCATATGATATACTTCCGGAGCACAATACTAAAATTACTGCCATCAGTTGGGTTCAGTTTGGAGAACACGAGGCACTTACCGCTGGATCTCTCATGCCATCTCTGGATTGCGTTGTCGAATCACCAGTGCCAGACCAGTCGAGGGCAATTCCAAAGTCAGTAAGTAGGATTTGCTGGCCTCGGACCAGTATGTTTTTCGGTTTGATGTCTCTGTGACGAATGCCGTATCTGCAATGGAGATTCGCCAAGGCCTGGGCAAGGCAGCCGAAAAATCGAGCCAATTGGTCTTGCTTGTCGTGCAAGACCTTGGAGGTGGTACCCAACCAAAAATTGTCAAGATACTGTTGAAGATCACAGTCGGCTACTGGACTCATGATGATACCAACATGAGTTTCTGTTGTGTAGCTAGCGATGATTCGAATGTAGTGTCTGTGACGAACTTTTCTGAGAGCACGTATTTCTCCTAAAATGCGTCGCATCTGCCCGGACTCTTCCTCAAATTCAGACTTGCGTCGAATCTTTTTCAGTGCCAAAACGATATCCTCTTTGCCCTTGATGGTGACTTGGTTCACAACTGCTGACTTTGTTGTCCCAAGTGTCTTGCCGATATTGAGGGTTGTCGGATGGCCAAACTCGTCACAGGATACAGAGTTCAGGCTGTAATGGACGGGGGCGAAGTTGGACTCTGGAGAAGGATCGAAGTCGAACGTGGTTGACAACGATTGATTCTGGGCCCGGCTCCAGGGCGGCAGTGAGCGTGGCTGCAGAATGAACTTCATGATTCTCCGGGGCAGAGGGATCCAAAAGTCCGTCACTCCCACGTCTCTCAAGGCCCTTTCAAACTCTTCTTTTTCCACGCCGATTTTGTCTAGCAGAATAATCATTTGCAGAGAATCTTTGTAAGGTTTCAAACTCGGCATTTTTTCCACAATTCGTCTGTGTCTTTCTTCCAAAGTTATCGATTCATGTTCCATGGTTGTTGCCTCGTGTGCCACTGTGCATATATAATGTAGGTCAGTAAGGCGCTATCACATCCGTCACACTGAAGACGCATGGAAAATGCAGCTATAGTTTCGAAAGGCCACATAGAATCGTAGAATCGAGACTTACATGGCACCGCATGTAGGCATACGGCAAGCTGCAGTTTGTGCGTGATTCACTGTATGAATCAAGTGTATGCTTGTCTTGTCGGAGTTGCAAGAAACACTTTTGGAGTATAAATCAATGCAAGTTATTCTACTACATGGCTGAGTACCCTCTCCAATTTAAGCAAAGACTATGTCACCCCCACTCGCAGCCTCATGAAGACTTCACTGCCCCATGCAGGTAGGGTACCATTGCAAGGTATTGAGGTTGTCTAGTGGCAGCCTGAATTGTATACTGTTCGTCTATGTACCAGCAAGAAGATGCCGCTGTGGAAGAAACGACCAAGGCATACATCCCTACCATGCATTGCATTGTGGCTCAGTGATCAATATAGGCAGACGCCTGCCCATTAAAGCAGCAATGCTAAAGGACATCCCCGGGATCAAGCTATTGGAAGATGGGGCGGTAAAATGATCCAAATTCTATTGTTTTATCTTCGGTTCTATCTTCTGCTTGTGCTTTATTTTGTGATGTAGAAACAGGGGATTTTTGGTGCAATTTAGCTATCCCCGGCATATGCCCACATCTCAATACAAGCTTCTAAATAGCACCGATTCTTCCCCAGCAGCACATTTTGAGAGGTTGCGATATTTTTTGAGGGTTAATTATTTTAGCTTCAGCACGCATCTTTCAGGACTTCATTTGCAACAAGAGCTTACCAAGGAAACTGGCGGCAAGGTCGAGTGGAGTTTCAACTATTCATTTTCCAGTCGACCATATTGAGATCACAGTCGGCCCATACAAATTGTTGCAACCTTCAGAATGATTGAGCCGTTAAGTATACTCGGATTGAGCCTTGGAACGACCGGCTTCGTCATACAGGGACTGCACGAATGTATCAAATGTTCGTCGCTCTACGATATATCAATTGAGCATTTGCTAATTTACACCAGTGTACAAGAATGTCGTTGAGGCAAGCCACATGCCTGAAAGTTGTCATTTCCTGCAATTACGCATCGAAACCGAACAGCAGCGATTCTCCGATGTCACTGGCGAGCTTGTTCCCCTGTTGAAATCGGGACATGTGAATGACCGAAAACATCATTCGCAGAGTACCCCGAAGCTCATAGCGCCTATCATCCTCGAGATAAAAGCCACATTCAAGAAAATCGAAAGGAATTTCGCAAAATACAACATTAGCGTGAATCAGCAGAGCGCCGAAGTGTCGGGGGAGGTCACAGAACAGAAGGATGTGACAGAGGCAATATTCCATCCGGCTTTGACGAACGATTCGAGCAACAGTTCAAGTATCATCGAAGCCAACAGCATCAAAAGGTCGGAATCTCGTCCTCGCAATGCTGTACGGAGACTTTGGGCTGTGGCGCGGAATCCGCGCCGGCTGGTCTGGGTTGCCATTGACAAAGACGACATGGAAGCTCTGATACAAAAACTCTCCACTTTGAATTTCTATCTCTTCTCTTTTCTAAGCACGGCTCAAGCCAAGAGACTTACACAGATGGTCCAGGAAAGAGAGATGTACAATCTTCAGATCATGCAGGAACTCAAAGATATCAAGGCCTACATGGAGGCGTTGACCATCAAAGGCACGTACGATGGTAACTACGACCACTTTTCTACCAAAAAAGGCAAGAACCTGCAAATTATCGCCAAAGAAGAAAAGAAGAGTGACGATTCAAGCAAATCACATCTTAAAACCTTGGCTGAGCTCAAGATCCGCAGGATGGAAGCGGAGCAGTGGGAGGGCGATGACATGCCATCGACCCAGGAAGAATTCCAGAACATGGCCCTGGATATCACTGCGTTTCGGCTTCCCGAGAAGGAACCTGCGGCCAGCAACCATGGAAAAGGAACGATCGCCTCTTTCCACGACCGCCATGTATGGGTCGAATGGACCCAGAGCTCTCCAGACGACGAGCCGTTTGAGGAGAAAGTGGCCGAGCGGGAGGAGAGGATCGCCCTCCTCGTCAGGATGCTTTGCAGTGAAATCCCGGCGGAGTTCCGTGTTCTCAAGTGCCTGGGGTACGTCAAATCGGCCGATGACGACAACAGCGTGGCTTTCGGTGTCGTGTTTGCAACTCCCACAGACGCAAGAAGTGAACCTAGGGTCTTGACGCTGCGACAGCTGATGAAGAAGCAACGCATGCCTCCGATACTGGCGAGGCTCTCTCTCAGTCTTGTCTTGGCACGCAGTCTCTCCAGTCTGCATTCGGTAGACTGGGTACACAAGAGCCTGAACAGCGATAACATCATCTTCTTCGAAAACGAAAACGGTAGCTTTGACCTGACTCTGCCTTACATAACCGGGTTCAGCATCTCAAGGCCTAGCGATCGTGCCGATATGACAGAAGCCCCCACCTGCGATCCGTGGTCGGATATATATCGACACCCCAACGCACAATTTGGGGAGGCCAAGACTGTGTACCGAAAGTCTTATGACATATACGCCTTGGGGGTCATTTTCACGGAAATCACGCTCTGGAAGCCGATCGAGGCCACTCTGGGCATTGAAGATGTCAAGAAGACGAGCCGAGACGAGCTGCGAGGGGTTCAAAATCGGCTGTTGGCGCTTACAAAAGGCGATGGCTACGGCTCGGAGGTCAGAATAGGCGAGAACGATGAAGTGCAAGAGGTAGTAGATTTGGCGACTATTTGTGGTACCGGGAATCGAGATGTGATCAGAAGCTGCTTGCAAGCGAGAACCGTTGAGAAGCCCGAGTACCGGAACGAGCCATGGACCAAGATACATTCTAGGATGCAGACCATATTTTCGAAACAGGTGGAAGAGAAGCTCAGTATGATGCAGATGGCATTGAGTTAGAACGATCAAATAAGCATCCATGTTTTTATCACCAGGCTGTTCACTCCTAATATGAGGAGCAGTAACCTTGCTACTAGATAGCTCAAATTATGACACTTGGTGTTATTTCTTTCCGCCACGGCGAGCCGAGCTGTACATTCACGAAGGTCACAGCACAAGTCGGAAGCTCCTCGAATCAACTGCTACGAGGTAGCCGCTGGTATATTTCTCGGCTTGCGCCGTCGATCAATCGGCTCTTTTTTTTTTTTTTTTTGGCCTTTTCAGCAACTTGCGCTGGTACGATGCTTTGGTCGGGCGAATTCTTCAACTTGGGCTATACCAGTGATGAGGCCGACAACACGACCTTCGGGGTTAAAGACGCATGAGCCAGAGTCTCCAGGAGTTATAGAGCCGCCTGTATTTCCTCGTCCCGGCAAGAAAATGATGGGTATCATGACGTGTCGTGTTGGGTAAGATTTTGAACAATGCACATCGACTATAACATTTTAATGCCTATATAATCAAATTATGGACAATGAATTGTGATTTGTATATATTCGTAGATACCTAGTATTTACCATCCCAGAACCGCACTAATAGCTGAAGCCAAAACCGCACCCTCGGCAGCATGCGTGGCAGCGTTGGGATGATAATCACAGCCCACGTCCGAGCCCTGGGTCGGCCAGTCGACAAAGGACGCCGTACCATTTCCAATCTGCGCCACAGCATCCTGCAGGGCATTGGTCTGGGTCGTCTTCTGGGCGTCGGCGGCGGTCGGGAACGTGTCGCTGAGCATGGGCGAGCTGAGCAGGAAGAAGTGGGCGTCGGGGTAGTGCGCCTGGATGGACTGGACGAATGACACCATGGCCGCCGTGTACGCCGCCGCGTCGATGGGGTCGCGCGCCGCGTACGAGTTGCCCGACGCGTCGTAGCCCAGGTAGCCAAAGTCGTTGGTGCCGAGGTTGATGACGACGGCGGCGGGCGCGGTCGCGGCGGGAAACGTGTAGCTGTTGTCGGCGTCCAGGGCCCCGTACCGCGTGTACAGCTCCGGCATGAGCTCCGTCTCGTCCCCGACGTAGTTGCGGATGATGCCCTTGCCGCTCCAGGCCACGACGCTGTACTCGGCGCCGAGCGCGGTGGCCGCCACGGCCCCGTACGTCAGCGGGTTGTCCTCGACCGAGGCGTTGTTGGTGCACGGGTTCACGCCGTCGAGGCCGTAGCCGACGCTGATCGAGTCACCGATGATCTCGATCCGGCGGTCGGGCACAGAATATGTTCCCAGGGTGCCGTCCGTTGTCACATCGCCGATGAAGATGGAGCCGTACAGGGCCTCGGAGCGCTTGCGCAGCTCGACCGTGTGGCTGCCGGAAGACAGGCCGCTCGGCGTCGAGATGGAGGTTCCCTCGACATTTGAAATGACAATAGGGTCGCCGCCGTCAATGAATACATCGACACTGTTCGTACCGGTGACGCTGGTCAGGGCAATAGAGGCAGAGGTTCCTTCAAAGGTGAATCCCAGACCACTGCCCGGCCAGCTGAGTTCTCGTGTGGCTGGGTTGACTCTGCCGAGAAACTGGAAGCCTGCGGCATCAGTTGCTGCTGCTGTCGTGGTCGTGGCGGATGCAGCACTTGTTGTCGTCACTGTGACAAGACTTGTAGTTGTGGCCGATGCGACTTGGCATTGAGAGTAGTACTCATTTACGGATACGCACGAATACCCGGAAACGCAGGTCGTGTCGCCGGTGTAAGTCTCTCCTCCGCATTGAGCCCAGGCTGGCTGCTGTGCAGCAACAGTGCTGGCGAGAGCGATGCTCGCAAGTAGATACACGCCCATTTTTAGAGAAGCAGGCCCGACTAGTTTAAAGAAGCACGTTTTCAAAGTGACCAGAATACTCAGAGCCTATCAAAAGATCGTGGTGGTTCATGAGCAGAGTTATATCGTTTTATGGCACTGCAGAGTGTCGTTACACACTCTCACTTACAAGTCCCATTATAGCAACGTATTTGAATCCGCATTGTATATAGCCTCGAAAAAGTTCCCGTGGCGGCCAGCATTGCCGCGATCCGACGCATGCCATTGGCTCCCATCGCCCGATTGACGGAAGAAATACTTGAGCCCCAACGACTCCATGCCTCTTTTGGCCACGACGGCCATGGATACTCCGCAACCGTTTTCCATCGGCCTTTCAAGTCACGCAGACCGCCTAATTGAGGCTATAGATTCCCTGCCCGGAATTATACCCCTGGTATTGGTAGCCTTAGGACCTGCATTCTTGGTGTCTCTCGGGTTGCAGCGCCGAAGAGTACACAGTGCAAACGAGTTTTCCGGGTCTTGGCTGTCTGCCGGGCCAGTAGGCATCTTTCGGGGGCGAAAGGCATTCCGCTTTCGCGCCATAGATCTCTTCGATTTCCGCCGAGCCAAGATTGGGTAGCACTGCATTGCCACGATCTCGGAGATCATCTGCATGAGTCCAGGTGTGATGAAGGTCCGGAAGTAGCCCGAGTAATGATGGGAATTCGCTACCCAGTCAGTTCACGCCATCAAGAGCGCATATCACTCTCGGAAAATGAATTCTCGACTATGAACCGGCGAGAGACCTTGAGTGACCATGGACCTCCACCCTAATGGCAATGGCAAGCAAATGGCGACGAACGACGAAGCGACACTTTGACTAGCTGTTGCTATACACTGTAGTCTTTGGAGTTTATACAATGAAGAGTACTGATATTGATGCCAAATATGATTTCGTCATTTCGGGCAAGACTAGGGTTAAGTCATAGGAATACTTGTGAGTTCTGGTGAATAAGTTATAGTTCTTCTGCTAGACCCGAATACTCCTCCACCCGGTAGTTCCCAACACCTGTCCGAGGTATCCTTGTCACCGCTGGTTCTCATCCATAACATACTTAGAGACGTCAGCTGCCAATATTATACCAAAAGTTCTACCCAAATCATAAACTTGCTTTACCCCTTGACTCAAAGGGCAAAGTCAACACGACGATTCCTGCGGCAATGAAAAGAGCCCCGCTGACGTAGACAGGGACAGGAGTCGACAGATTTGCGTACATGGCCACGATCGGGGCCATGATACCGAAAATGCGATTTGACGTCGCCGTGAGCGCATTGCCGGTACCTCGATCCTTGGTGGGGAATACCTCTGGCGTGAAGGCGTACAGTACGGCGTACATGACATTACTAGTGAAGTTGAAGGCGCAGTTCCACCCGAGCAGGGATTGAGACCGAGTCGCTGTTGTCGAGCAATAGAGGAAGACTCCCGTCAGCGCTGTGCTGATCGACAAAGTGCCTTTTCGTCCCAGCCGGGGCACCTCAACTAGAATGCCTCCGACGATTGCTCCTGGGATGCCGAGGACAGCAATGATGAGCGAGTTACGGTAGGTGATATAGGTCGAGCCATCCCCGAAATCTGCACCGCGAGTTGCTTGGATGTATGGGAGGAAAGCATTGTAGAGGGGGTATCTGTAAGTCATGTAAGCACGGAAACGTTTGAATATACTGAGGCTTTTGAGGCTTTGCATCTAGCTTACCCAAGACCGATGAAAGCCCATGTTATCATCAAACCAGTTGTGCTCCAGGCCAGTCTTTTGGTTGCGAAAAGAGGACGCACATGCTCAAGGCTGACTAGCCGTACTTTCTGTTTGATGGCGTCGCTCGCTTGTGTCTGACGAACATAGCCTTCTGGCTCACACTTCTTCAGATCTTGAATCGAAAGGGAGGTCTCTTTGCGATTGCGTCTCGCGACTTCCAAGACAACCTTGGCGGCATCTTCGTCACGACCCTTGCCCATCAGATATTTTGGCGACTCGTATATTTTGAAGAAGACGAAGCGGCCGAGAAACATGAGCATTGTGAGTCCGCCCATGGCTACCAGAAAGTAGCGCCATCCCATGTTTTTTTGTCTTGTGCAGTCGGCGTCTCCCTGCTGGCAGGTCATGTAGCCCAGCAACGGCCACGCGACAAGCGTTGCGATCACCTGAGCAATCGCCCAATCGATCGACAGGATAGTTAGAAGGTATTGGTGAGAGCCTGGGAGGAACTCGAGGAAGATGGCCGAGTCGACTGGGAGATTACCACCGACGCCGAAGGACCACAACGCCGCGAATACGCCAATGGCTGCGAAGTTGGGGGCGGATGCCGCGATCATGCCCCAGAACGCCGCCAGTCCGAGGGTCAGGTTGAAAGCCCACCGGCGACCGAAGATATCACAACCAAATCCCCAAAATATGGCGCCGGCTAGCAGGCCAATATTCTGTGCCAGACTTAGGAGAGGCCCCTTTTCCACGTGGAACTCATTGATGACTGGGGTAAGAATGAGCGACGTGACGATGGGCCACAAATTGTCCGACGCCCAACCGAAGCCGACGACTGCAAAGAGTTGCCATTGGTATCTCCCCATGCCAATCTCTTGAATCTAGATCAGAGTTTAGCCTATATTGTCACTAATCGGCGGGCGCATCATCAACATACTGCCTTGTTGAGCACAGTTGCCTTTGCTTCGTAGACGGGATCGATCTCGCCCTTGAACACTGTGGCCTCCTCATACCTGCTGACACCACTTTGGACATGTGTATCATGCCCGACGTTCTTTCTGTCTACGGTAGACATTTCGATGTTCCTGTCTGCCATCGTAGGCCACACACGAACCAGGCGACGAGGAATATTGGTTCTTATACAAGACAGTGACAGTATGACAAGCAAGGGGGGAGGCTCAGTGGCTCCTGCAACACCACACCTGATGAGCAATCCAAGTGACGCCGTCAATGGCGTGCTCGCGATGCCGATGAGTATAATTGGTTCGAGACGTGCAGCTAGATGCGGCCGGCCGGTCTCCCCGCAGGCGCTATGTTGTCGATCACCCCAGATTTGGATTCGAAGAGGGAAGCTGACCGTGTTGTGGTGACACAAACTTGCGGGTGATCTCCCGGTGAGAAGCGAGCGGATTATCTACTCAGATCTGAGGATCTCTGTTCTGTAAAGAAGACTAACAATGAAGATGCTTGTTGAACGATGGGATGCTCCAAATATGATTGATGAAGCGGTCTCTGAGGTCAAATCTTATTTTCGTAACTCGGCAACGGGAACTGGGTGATAATTGGTTGCACTTGCCATATCAATTTTGTGAAATAGAGTACGGCGGCAGTTGGAAGGCACAAACCCTCAGAATTCATGTTAGAGTTGTGGTGGCTTGACTCTAATCTGGAAACCAAGCGAGTTCAAACCATATGCTGTGCCAATTTCCAATGATGATTACAGAGCCAGATTGTTATGGCACCATGTACGTATGCCAGTGGTTTGTTATGCAGGTCGAGTCGAACAGTGCATAATGAAGAGGCTCTGACTTCCAACATATTCATAAATGTTATATATGCACAGAAAAGAACGAAATTAACGAAGAGAATATGAATGACCGCCCGGCGATTTATACGGACTTACACGGGTCTGGTATGGGCCGGATATTTTATGGAGCTGCCTATAGGTACCGGCTGAACCCCCGCGCCAGCTGCCCGCAATTCAGTTGAGCGCCAGGGTCAATGGATTTCGTGTGCCCCACAATCACTGCTGTCTCGTCCCGTCGCGCCCGCCGTAAGGCTGCTCTGCTTGCTTGCTAAACCTGACCGCGAACAACGAACAAGGCTACGCCACTACTCGACTCTCAAGGACGAACCGACCTCGACAGACATTCTTGTCGCGCATAACACTCGAGACTCGAGTCAATTCCCAAGCGCACACCTCCGGCCTACCAAATACCCAACGCAAAAATGGCCGACGTCGAGATGGACGTGGACGAGCCCGGCTCCCCTCAGGCCACCCAGGCCAAGGTCGGCGACATGCAGACGCACGCAAAGGCCACCGCCGTGCGCTCCATCGAGGGCTGGATCATCATGGTCACCAACGTCCACGAGGAGGCCGACGAGGAGGCCCTGCAAGACGTCTTTGCCGACTTTGGCGAGATCAAGAACCTGCACCTCAACCTGGACCGCCGCAGCGGTTACGTCAAGGTAAGGAAGTCGATTCCCGTACGCGACAGCTCCAGATCAGTCGCTGATTTGTATCTCTCGCTTCACAGGGCTATGCTCTCATCGAATACACAACGCTGGCCGAGGCCCGCGCTGCTATCGACGGCGCCCACGAGACCAAGCTCTTGGACCAGACCATCTACGTCGACTTTGCCTTTGTGAGACCGCCGCCCGGCAAGAACAACAACAGGGGACCGAGACAATCCACCAGAGGCAGAGGCGGCCGCAGCAGGAGCAGGAGTCCCGAAGCAGGTGGCAAGGACGAGGAAGACGTGCAGTAGACTAAGCTCCAAAATTGCCGACGACAATGCTCTCGAGTCCCCGGCTCGTGGAGGGTTGGATGGAACCGAATACCAGATGGTATATCAAGAAAAAAGAGAGACTGCTAGTATTAAGCTGGCATTAGCCGATATGTTGCCAGAATAAATGACATATCGGCATGTGTTCAATGGTCCCAGAGGTAAGCAGAACCACGACGCATCCCACTTGACTTCGCAGTCTAACCACCAATTTTACAGGCCCTAATTTGTTCAAGATGCTCGTGCATATTTGATGGCTTAACAGATGAAGGCATCGTCGAAACCTCCGATCACATCGAAAGAATCGGCTGTCTGTGATCCCCGAATGCAACCGTATCATGCTTAAGTTGAATGTGGGCCGTGATCAGTCGCGTATTATAGAACCCAGGATTTTGTTAAGCGATTTGCGAGCTGTCCTGCATAAGCGCACATTCCACCCACTATAGGTGATTCTGATTTGGAAACAAGGGTTTGTAGTAATAGCATGTCTCGAGATGCTCACATTATATTGTAGTTTATTCTCTCTCCCCATGAGGTCGATCGGCTGGTGAATACCGAGATGTGACGTGAGAGAAAAACCACCGGCAGTGAACAGTATTGGGTAATTTCGGAAATCATACCTGCTTACAGTATGCAAAGTGAATCAACGTTGGCGTGGAATCATGTAGTGGCCTTACTATCGTCTATTTTCTTGGATTTTTTCTATCTTGCTGAAGTATTCTTGTCTTCGAAAGCTAGCCACCAAATGCTTTAGTGCTTTATTTCCACACCTATAGGCACGTCAACGCTGTGCCGCCTGCAGTGTGAGTAAAATGCCGAAATCGAACATGTGTACTTAGCCCATCAATACTCTGTTTGATAAAGAGGCGTTTGTAGTACTTACAGATTACTCGGAGGACTATCCTGCAGCTTTCGCCGATTCGTCTTGATATTCATGAGCTTCCGCTGGCTTATTCCCATTGGCTTCGATGTTTCCAGAACCACTACTTCTGGTGCTCTGATTCTGCGTGTTATGTCCATGATTGAACATTTGCAACGTGAGGGTTCTGAGCTCGTGCAGATCAGATTTCAAAGTCTCGTTTTCCTTCAACAATTTTTGAGAGACGCTGGTAGTGTCAGTATCTGCCCGTCTCAAAATTTGTAAGTGAACTTACAGGTTGGCATTGGATATTTCATAAAATAAAAGCCGTGATCGGAGAATCTTTCTTTTCTTGACCTTTTCCAAGACGCTCTTTCGGATCATATACCAGCGCACCAGTGTCGGTGTCGCGCCGAGATTGAGCACAAGTTTTGTTACAGCTAGCAACCACGACCAGGGTCTCAAAGCCGCAAGGATATACGAATGGGTTTCCCATATATAAACAATGGATCTCCATCGCCGGTTAATTTCAGAAAAACGGCCCTTGCGTTTTGGTGTTACGTCGTCTTGAGATTGTCCTACAGCTTGGCTGATCTCCTGCCATAATCGCGCCATCTCGTTATTTTGAGATGATGCTTTCAGTCCCAACATCGTTTCATCAACGCCGCTGTCGTTATATAGGCGCAAGATCTCGATTTCGATCATGTAAAGCTCTGATATCAGAGCTCTTTTCAAACCAGAGCCCAAGTCGTGTTCGGACTCTGTTTGTAACATTGTTTGTTGCAATGTTCTCGTATCCAGGATAGAAGCCGTAACAGATTCAAAGATTGATGCAATTTCTTGGCGACCGTTGCTTAGTATTTGGTACCGGACGTAGATGAAACCAAATATCGCTGCGATGAAGGTCAGGATACCAGTGACACTGGCGGCGATTGAGAGGGGGCTGTCTTCCATTGTGGCATTCGAAGAGGTGCGGGTCCTGATAATTTGTAGCGTCGTGGCTATTGCTTTTTATATATGTTCGAGTAGCTATTTGTGCGATTCTGGCTCACATCGAAAGGGGTACTGAGTAGGAACAAGTGTTTTGTTCAATGGCGAATTCCAACATGATCCAGATTTCAAGAAGAGGGGAAATTTTCGTACTCCCAACGGCACAACTTTCCAATCAATAAGGCTGAATGCAAGAAACTGGTCAGCTCCGCCGATAAGGCTGCAATATTTTGGGGAGAAAGAGCCCACAGCTGAAAACTGTTGTGGCAAAGACGCCAGCCACTGTTCGCAACATATGGGCGAGTGCAGCCTTACAGGCAAATAATACGTTGTAAGCATACTTGAGCGGCCGCATAAGCAATTAAAAAGGTTGATTCCAGTAGGTCTACAGCACCCCCTGCCCGCTACCGTTTTAGATGCTCGGTAGTAATATTTGTTTAATTGATTGAGTGTTTTTGGCGACGTTGTTTTATTGTCCATCTTAAATTACCTCGGACCCAATACTATACTGCGGCTGTTGCCGGTTTGCCTAGAGCCTCAGAAGCTTCAGCCGCCTCAATTCCATTGCCTCTGTTATTCTTACTAGACCGCTGCTTCTGTTGTTCTGATTCGATTGCCTTGTATGCTGTTGTGTAGTTGGGACGTCAGAGCTCTCAGTTCGTCCAGGTCGGATTTCAGAGTGCCGTTTTCTTTCAGTAATTTCTGGGCGACTCTGGTAGTGTCAGCACTCGCACATCTCGAAGTTAGCCGGCGGAAGTAAACATACAAGTTGGCCGTGGACACTTCATAGAACAACAGTCGCGACCGGAGATTCTCTCTGACTTTGACCATTTCCAGGACTTTCTCTCGGATCATATACCACTGCAGAAGTCTCGGGGTTGCGCCAAAATTGAACAGAAGCCTCACCACTCCGAACACAAGAGCCGCATATTCAGGCATATTTTCAAAGCTCAACCATGATATCCCAATCAAACCACGAACAAAGTCCATGCGTTTCTTCGTGGACATGCGTCTGCGCGACCTAAAAGCCTCTTCTGCATCTTGCCGCAATCTGCTGATGATCCTGTTGCGCAACAACTCGGGACTGACATGCCTGTCATGTAACACATCGGTAGTAGTATTGTCCCAGCTGTCATTCCAGCGCTCCCAAAAACAAGCCGCCACCAAGCCCTCCCGCCACTTCTGAGCATCGGCATCACCTAGTATACTCCGCAACTCCCCGATGAAGTCGGACTGGCGATACAGACGCAGTATCTCCAGCTCGGTCGTGTATAATTCGTGCAAGATGATTTGCCTCAGATCAGAGTGAGAATCTTGTTGAACGACTGGTTGCAACAACATCTGCTGGAATGACGCGGTATCCCTGAGAAAGGCCACAACGGACTCCTTGGTTGACACAATTTCCTGTTTTCCGTTATTCAGGATGCTATAGCGAACGTAGACGAATCCGACTACTGCCGCAATAAAGGTCAGAATTCCAGTGATACTGGCAACAATCGAGAGGGGGCTGTCTTCCATGGCGACGGTGGAAGTCCGGCATAGAAATGTAGTGCCGTGGCGATTGCTTTGTCTATGTAGTCATTAAGGCATGTGAATCCACTTCGAAGGGATATTGAGTTGAAACCAGTGGCTTGTTCAATGTTGAAGCCTGGTAACATCCAGGTTTCGAGGAGGGGAGGAAACAGTAAGGCAGTTTTGACCCGATGTTGGATTCGAGATAACATTCAGCTGTTCAGCTCCGCCAATAATGTCACGAGGAATCTTGCAGGAGGGGTTGGAAGAGATAATTACTGGAACTATTGTGAGAGCTGAGCGACTATCTACCACATATGAACGAGTACAGTCTGACATTTATTTTTTTTATTTTTGAAATAGTACTTATAAGCCTACACCTGCTCAAGAGTCAGGACAGCCGGACCAGCCATCAGAGGTCAATGCAAGCAGGTCTCCAGCGCTCCATTTCCATTTTCTTATGAAAGTGTCGGTAATGATATCTACTTATTCTATCCGTTTTCTTGGCCATGTTGTCATATGTTTATACTAATGCATCAGTATACTGTTGGTGCTACCAGGTAGCGATGTTGCGATTATACAGATGCTTTACTATAGTGGGGCCAATCTAGGCCGTCGCGTGCCGCGTCCCCCCGGAGCTGGAGCTGACTTCGTATTCAACAAACTAGGCGAAACTTGCCCAGAGACTTCTTAGAAGTCGCAGCACTTCAAGCATTTCTCTCATCCCTTCTTTTCTACAGCTCATGGCTCAACCAAACCCATGGCATTCCTAGTCGGCGCATCCGCGCCATCGGCGGTGCAGAAGCTCGCCGTCCCCGCCGTGTGCCTCCTGATCGCCTTCCTGGGCTACGGCTCGCAGCTCCTCTTCGCCGTCTCGCCCGACCTCGCCCCCGGCCCGCCGACCCGATTCCAGAACTGGCTCTTCAACATCCTGATCGCGTGTCTCTGGTGGACATACTACCAGGCCTGCACTGTGGACCCTGGAAGGTACACGTTTCCCCCGGAGAAGAGCGGCGCGGACAAGGACAAGAGCGGCGCCGGGGAGGGAGAGGAGGAGGAGTCGGGCTCGCCACAAGTATCGGCGCCCGGAAAGGCCCGGACTCAGAACAGCGGCAAGAGGTGGTGCAAAAAGTGCCGCCGGCCGAAGCCGCCGCGGGCGCACCACTGCAAGACGTGCGCGCGCTGCGTGCCGCGGATGGACCACCACTGCCCCTGGACGTCCAACTGCGTCGGCTTGCAGACGTTCCCGCACTTTTTGCGGTTCCTCGCCTACGCCAACCTGTCGCTGTGGTACCTGGGCGGGCTGCTGTGGGCGCGCTTCCGCGCCCTCTGGGACCACCGCCTGCTGCCGGCGTACCTGGGCCCGACGGCCGCGCAGCTCGTCTGGCTGACCGTCTTCGCGTTCGCCTGCGCCGCCGCCAGCTTCGCCCTGGGGATCCTGCTCGCCACCACGCTCAAGGGCTGGCTCTTCAACACCACCATGATCGAGGGATGGGAGATCGAGCGGCACGAGGCCGTGCTCGAGCGGCGCGGCCGGTCGGGCTCCGGCGAGGACTCCTTCTTCTCCGACGCGAGGCGGCCCGAGGACGGCCCCGTCGACGCCGTCGAGTTCCCCTACGACATTGGCTTCTGGGCCAACCTGTGCGAGGGCATGGGGACGCGCAACCCTCTGCTGTGGTTCTTCCCGCTGGCGGGGCACCCGGTCGTTGCGGGCAACCGGGACGGCGCGATGCGCGGCGCCGGCTGGGAGTACGAGGAGAACGGGCTCAACGACGCCCAGGACATGTGGCCGCCGGCGGACCCGGCCAAGACGCGGCACGCCAAGGTTTGGCGGCAGCGCCGGTCGGACATGCAGGAGGAGCGCCGGCGGTTCGAGAGCGAGGAGCGCTGGGCCCGGCCCGAGGACCAGAGGGAGGCGTTCCGGCAGAGGCAGCAGCGCGACCTGCAGAGGTGGGAGGGCAGGATACTCGGGGAGCTCGAGGAGCTCGATGGCGGAGACGAGGGCTACGACTTTGTGGAAGAGGCCTACGCTCCCCGAGGTGGAATCATCGTCGACGAGGGTAAACAAGGCTGGGTCAACGCCGAGGGGGAGCACCTCGGCGATTTTGGTGTCGACGAGGACGCCGAATTTGACGAGCCTGGAGACGCAGACATGGTATACGAAGACGAAGAGGAGGACGTGCCCCTCGGCGAACTCATTCGACGTCGGAAATACAAGGCTAGGGACGAAGACGATGACTCGTAGTCGGAATTTTTAAAAATAAACTCAATTGCTTTGACAATGCTGCTAAAATGATTCTTGTCTATTTGACATATCTACAAATCGGTGTCTTGAATGCAGCTGTGAGTAGCGCAATCCAAATGCAGAGCTCCGCCCGTCGTTGTGAATGTGCATCATTCAACGAACAACCGAAACTCCACTGAAGATGAAAAGTGACCAACTTCCGCCCCAAACCCGCTTTTTGGTAGGGCCAAAGTTCTCAATCTCTATAAAAGGGCCTTCCACGAAGAAAACGAAAAAAATCTGATATGCGAAGTCTTCCTCCGACATCCATGAAGGATTCCTCTGCCATCTACCAGTCGTCATCGTCCTGCTTGCTCTGCATGGCTGTCTGGCGAGCCTTCAATGCGTTGGCCAAAGCACCAGCCAGGGGAGCCTGTGGTGTCGGAGTGTTACTTCGGCTGCTGTCGGATCCATTGGCAATGCCAGAATCCCGAGATTGCAAGGCGGCCGGCTTCTTGTTCGCGACCGGACGTTTTGCCGGGGGCGCAGGCGGCGTAGGCTTGCCCTTTGCCGCGGCACCGTTCTGCGACGGAGGTGGCGGCGGCGCTCGTGGAGCGGGTGCCGGAGCAGGAGCCTTGACTTCTTCGACGTACGCAGCCGGAATCCATGCTTGACCTTGAGCGTTCTTGGCCAACCACCAGCCTGTTTATAGTTAGCATGATGAGATCAAAGCATTCATGACAAATGAGCAAGCATATGTGTACATACCATTGTTTTCTTTCTGCACAATCTCGACGATATCGCCGGCCTTGATGCTGAGCTCATTCTCCCTTTGTCCCGCAAAGTCATACAACACCTTGGCTGACGGCTTGGAAGCTCTCGGCGGTGCCGCTGGCGGAGGAGGAGGCGGCACGCGCGCAGAAGATGTGGAGCTCTGGTTGCGCGTATGGCTTGGGAGAACTGTCGCCGGGGTCGGGACCGGGACAGGGCGGGGAGTTTGGGCTTGTAAGGATGCTGGACCTCGCTTCGCATTGGAGGCCGCGGGCCTGCTGTTGCCCGCACGCGATGGCCTTCCACCTGGGCCACCAGGTTTGATGAGCTTGCCACGGGTGATCGGCCGTGGAGGCACAGGTTTGCCCTTGGGCGTGGGCTTTGATGTCGAAGCCGGCGACTCTCCGGGTTGCGTATGCACGGTACTACTCTTGTAGAAGTCAACAGCAGTGGGTGCGTCTTTTGCAACCTTGATGAGCTGCATCTTTCCAGGCTTCTTGGCGTACTCGATGGCATCGCCAA
Organism: Pestalotiopsis sp. NC0098; assembly: GCA_022432395.1. Classification (NCBI taxonomy): domain Eukaryota; kingdom Fungi; phylum Ascomycota; class Sordariomycetes; order Amphisphaeriales; family Sporocadaceae; genus Pestalotiopsis; species Pestalotiopsis sp. NC0098. Next base: position 3,934,900 of record JAJKLJ010000003.1, on the reverse strand, counting down.
TCTTCAGCTGGAAACCGCCAGGCATGCCGCGCTGCATCTGTGTGAAGAGTTCCGTCTTCAAAAGACAGTTCAGAAGAGGGTCGGCCTCTTGTGGAGAACCGACACCCAAGGAGAACCAATCGTCTCGGGCGGTCGAAGTGCTGATAAACTTGATAGCTCCAAGAGGCACCGCGCGTTCCACCGAAATTTGAACAGTGCCATTGACGAGCACCTGGGCGACGATGTAGAACTTGCTGTTGGTGACAATGAAGATGCGAGGACTCGGTTTACTCGATCGACCAAACTTGGACTCGAGGACCTCGCCACGGCAGGTAAACAATGCCTTTTCGTTGCTGGACAACTGTACCGCGCTGCGGATGTGGGAGCCAGGCCCAACAGAAGCGTTGACACCCAGATAGTCACCCAAGAAGCGTCGAGAGCCGAGCAAACTCATCCTCCGTCGTTCCTTGCGTCCTTGTAGCACCTTGTGGCCCTGATCACGAAGCTCGAGGTACTCGGCGCCCGTTCGCTTCTTGCGGAAGAAACGCTGAATACGCGTCGCCGACTCTGCCCGATACGCCAGGTAGGCTCTCCACATCCTCTGGATGCGCGTAGCCATGTTATGCCAGTATCGATCTCGCATGGTCTCGAGCGCAAACAGTGTTTCGGGAGACTTGATGAAGGCTTTTGTGACACCAAGCTGCCATTCTTCCTTGGGAATGCTCGTGTCCTTCAAAATCTGCTTCACTGCTTGCTCCTCCGTGCCATTCCACGTATACTCGCCAGCATATGACGTCTCAGGAGACAACAAAAAGAAGCGCTCCACAAACTTCTCGAAAGACTGTCGGTATGCAAAACCAGCTCTTCGAATCCTGACGTTTTCTTGCAGACCAAGATATTTGATCTGGTGAAGTACGTTTGGCACATTGTACTCAGTGGGCGACTTGTTCTCGTTTGGCTTGATGGTTCGAATGTAAGATGGCTGGCACTTCATCAAGGTCTCGACCAAGGCGTTTGCAGAGGCCTTGATACGATCGCCCGCCGTGGGCGGCTGCTTCCTGTTGTCCGTATCGACTTGTTTGGGGAAGATGGTGTGAACGAATCGGTTCTGGCTCTGCTGGAACAAAGCCTGGACACCCTTGAGGAGCTGATCCTTGTTCTTGTCCGTGATACCTTCCACACTGTAGCTCACATCACCGGCATAGTGCTTGATGATGAAGCTGCCCTGTCGTGGAGTGAGATGCTGGTGGCTCATACCACTGATACTCTGCATGAATGTTCTGTCACATGCGCTGGGATCTGCATGAGCCGTCTTGGTGGCGTCTTTCAGTGCCGAGAAAATACCAACAGGCCGAACCTGCTCAATCAGCTCGCACACAACCTTGTTGTCAAAGTACTTGATGGGCGTCCACTGGATTTGTTCACGAGCGTACTCGTCCTGCTCTGCCTTCAGGGTGAGCTGGATAAAAATTTGCTGCAGCTTCTCGTTGACATAGTTGATGCAAAGCTGTTCAAAACTGTTCTTCTCAAAGATCTCAAAACCATAGATATCGAGAATGCCAATGTTGTTCGGCACCGCTTGTTTTGCCTTCAAAGACTGGTTAATCCTTTGCACGATCCAGTCAAACAGGTTGTTGTAGATGGCCATGGCCAGGGCATCCCTTGTTGCGTTGGCCTGAGCAGGGTTGGCTGGCGATTCAATGACTTCTCCACTCCTGGGCGTAAGAACACGGATAGTAATGGCCTTGACAACCTGCTCCGGAGAAGCTTCCAAAAGATACGCCAGAAAGTCGACAACGGACTGATCAGCCACCTGGGCGAAACTGTCGTCACCCTCGATAAAGGTGATGTTTCCAGTCCAGAGGATTGCTGCCAACATGCGGAACACTTCATCTTGCTCCCCTTGCGACAGACCAATGATCTTCATGGCTTCTAGGGTATCGCGGAACTCTGCCAGGTCGTCGATTCCATCCACATCAAAACACTTGGACCGACTGAGATACGCATACGTCTGTGGTTGCTGTATGCCAAACATTTGTCTGTAGTTCTCCGATGCGCCCTTGGCGAACTGGTAAAAGATGTGAAAGTTTCGCTCGTTGGTGATCTGGCCGACGACTCTCGACTTTTCTAGCAGATAGTTGGTGATATCTGCTCCGACGGGCTCGCCATTGGTGTTGAAATGAATCTGGAGGTATTTGCCGAAGCGCGACGAGTTGTTATTCCTCAGCGTCTTAGCGTTACCGAATGACTCTAGCAAAGGGTTGGTAGCCAGCACCATGTCCTTGATGTGTTGAATCTCGGCGCTCTCTCCTCCTGATACGTTGGCAATGTATTGCATGATGCGCTTCGCAGCCTCGGTCTTGCCGGCTCCCGACTCGCCGGAGATGATGACACACTGGTTCTCCTTGTACGCCTTCATGTTGTAGTAGGAGGACTCGGCAATGGCGAAGACGTGGGGAGGCATCTCGAGACGGTTCTTGCCCTTGTAGGACTCGAGCACCTGTTCGGTGTATATGCCCAGATCCCGAAAGGGGTTGACCGAGACCAAGACATGGCCAATGTATGTGTAAATCTCCCTGCCCTCGAATCGCTTCTTAAGGTTTTCGTTGATGGCTTCGTTTGACACTTTGCTCAGGAGGGTCAGGTCAGAGACACCGATCTCCTTCTTCTTGGTGGTTTCGAATGTGGCCTTCTTGGGCTTTGCGCCGCCGCCGGATTGCGCGCCGCCAGCAGCCTGGCCGGCATCCTTCTTGGGTCTCCTGCTGATACCCTACAGTTAGCAGTATCGGTTAGCGGGCTGTCCTGCGACGTAGAGGAGGCAATCTTTCTCACCATGGCCGGTAATGTCTGGCGGAAAGATGGAATGCCAGTTCCAAAGGAGAGGGCGGCTTGTATGAATGCGATACGTGCGCACTACGTTTGGCGGGGTTGGTCGGAGTACAGTTGGTAGGTTTAGGTACGGTAGCGAGAGACAGGACGCTGTACAAGCTGGAAGGATGCCGCCAACTAATAGAGCAGTTGGTCGAGAAGAGTGGTGAACAATGGGCTCGCCACGAAAAATGCCGCCCGCTGCGTCAGTTTCTGCGTTATAGGGTTGCCTGCGCCCAATGTGTCGAGTTCAGGACTGGTGTTGGCTACAAGTAGCGGCATTGAGTAATGTAATGAGGCAAGGCAATTGAGGCAAGGTACGGTCGGTACTCTTTGAGGCTGTGCGGGCCACGCAGCCCACGCTGATGTCAGGTAGCGCCGAGCACCGCTTGCGCTCTTGGCGGCTGCTCGCTGCTGCAGGCTGCTGCAATCATGTCAACGGCCCGGCGTTTTACCGATCCATGCCTGGACGGGAATTGACTGAATCAGTTCCCGAGGTCCTCAACTTGTACCCGGCCTAGAACGCTTGGTCCAATGTTCACTTTTCTATCTTTCTCTCAATCAATCAAGATCCGGGCTGTGATACATGCAACTGTTAAAAACATGCCCCCTTTTTGGTTGTTTCTCGCAGTTTTCACGCAGTCATTCACCGTCCCGACTTTCTCGATCCGCTTCACGATGGGCAAAGTGAAAGTCTTACACTACTTCCCTTACCATGAAATTACGACTGAGCCCACTGCTGCCCAATCCTGGACAGACTTAAGGGGATTGTGGGCCGTGCTTTTATTTCTCGCTCCTCAAATATCTGAAAAGAGAAGCGCTGTAATGAAGCAGGATTCACGTACATTTTCCACGGCTGTGATTACAACCGCAATCCCCTGCGGATGACGCGGGATCATACAGATTGGACTCATCCAAAGAGCGCGTCCCGATACCGTGCTTACTAAATTGCAAATGAGCGCGAGGAGATTGTACTTATTTGAACAATCATTCGAGCTGTGCCGTGCTGGCTATGTCACTTTGATATGTTCCTCGGGTGATTGGGCAATCGCCAACGTCTGGACATGTTCAGCTGCAGCTGCAATCACCTATCGACCAAGCAGACATGCAAAACACGCCAGATACAGTAAATGCCAGATAAGTGAAGGCATGCGAGTTCTGTTGGATCTGGATACGATGGTAAGACGGCAACGTCCTTCTGCTTCATAAATTTCCGCTTCAAGATCATCGAGCCCACCTCATGTTGGCCCAAGTGGGTCGATTGTAAATGGCAAGCCTCTGGATCAGTTGGTCGGTCCCCAAGGCTATAAGTCTGCCCAACAGACACCAATGACTAGGAGTTTCCAGAGGTACGATGTGATGGGAAGGACATTGAAAGTAAGTGAACAAGCCTTGTTGGCTAGAGCTACTTACCATACCGTACGCCGCATACGTCGCTTGTCGCCAGGCAATGAATCATACAGTTGCGATAGTGTTTGAGTCTTGAGGCCAAGTCGCTGTATAATCCGATGAGTGATTGGTACGGGCGTGTATCATTCAGTAAGTATCTTTCGTGCGATGTTGACCCTTTTTGAGGTGAGGTAGGTAGGTAGGCAATGTCAAGTTCGCAGGCGTTGGGTAAGTGATTCAATGTTTCGCCGACTTGTCTGGCCCAGTCTACCTAGTATATCCACCGGGAAATGATTTCTGGAAACGCTATAGCGATGAGAGACGCATCTATATCTTGAAGACTTCAGTTCATGATTTTGTCAAGAATTCCGCGGAACGAAGAACGTTGAACACAAGTCATGGTTACAAAGGATATGGACATTCAAAGAGATCCACAGGGCAATTAGAGAAAGCGTGGGAGAAAAAGCTTAGCTTGAAACCTTAATCGATTTCCGACCATTTATGGCTATAAGTGGGTAATAGTATAATGGGAGGGTAATGGGCCCGTGTTCCATATGTACGTATGTCGTAGCGTCGCAGCAGTTGCAGGTCTCAGCATTGTATCAGAATCCATGCACAGGAGATCTTTCACCTCGCAATGCGAAGAAAACAGTCTTTATAGTCTCACAGGGCACCAATGGTAGAGCGCAGCAGTTTATCAAGATTGCATCGAATCCGGTTTCCCAACGGTCAGAAAGAGGATCTTTTCCCCAAGTGTCGTTGCCGCTGCACAGCCGAAGCTTTGGCTCGATCGTGTCGTCGCTTGTGGAGGATGTTTCTCAGACGGTCCCCGCACGCATCTCCTCGAACCCGGCCGCCATCCGACGTCGTATGCGGGCGCACGAGACGTGTCTGAACTCACCTTTGGGGTTTGACATGACGGGATTCCGAGAAGCTGGCAGGTTTGACCACGGGTAAGATCCTCCTCGGGCGGTGACAGTGGTCGCCGAGTCCTTCAAAAGTTGCTATCCCTAGGTAATTCCGCCGTGTATATGCTCGAATTCGTGGGTGCAATATACACTGTGTTGACTTGGCTCACGCCCTCCCAGGAGTGTTGCAGGGGCGTCTCCGACACTTGGAGGGCCAGGGACGTCACGTACGCTTGGCGACAGAAAAAATATTCATCAGAAAGTAAAGCAGAGACTGATTGTCGGCGCAGAGAATGGAGGGAGAACTCAAAGTTCTTATAGATTGATCAATTCGATGCCAAGCCGTCAAGAATCTGGAGAAATTAAGGTTGGCATTAGAGTTAACGTGTATAGAAATGCTATTGTCGAATGACAGCAGAGAAATCCAACAACCTGCAGAGAAATGGCCTGATGGAAGACAAAAAAACGTACGATTTTTCTCGATCTCAAACCTCGAACGATGTCGTCTGTTCCCGAGGGCTCGTAGAGGATGGTATCGGCCCACCCTGCCATTCTTCAAAAGCTTGGCCATCCCCCGTTGCGCTCGGCATACTCGGACTTTACCTCCGACATGGGTTCTAAACACATCAGACACCACTGTCACCTCTGCATGATTGGACCTGGGGTTATCATATCTGTCGGTTCCAATGGTACACATCTACATGTCCTAGAGGAATGTTTAGAACGTGGTTTGATGCCGACCTAATCCGTTCCTGTGAACGAATTCCATTTGGTTTGATTCGTCAACGTATAGATCCAACATAAGATATACGACGCCCATCAGCATCAGCCAATCCTCTGGGATCATAGAAGTCAGGCTGTACGAAATACAAGTGACGAGCAGTTCTTGGCCATTCTGAGCGTCACCATTGATAGGCAGCGCAGAATGCGGTGAGGGGCGATCACGAGCATGCAGGTCTAACGCAGGGTGAATGCAAATCATGGATCTCCTGGTCTGCCAAAACAAACCCGTCCTTCCAGTGTATTACATCGCTGCGGTCGAGGGATGTAAGTATTTGTCGATAGGACTGATGTGTTGATCTGAACATTGTACGATTGAATGTCAGCTGATGTGCATGAGTTGTCTGTGTTGCATTTACGGGGCAGCGTCTTAACGTTGATATCAATCTCTATTTTCAACTTCATCTGATGGAACCGAGTTTGTTCTCCATATCACCGATTCTTTAGACGCTACGTACTGGAGGGAGGGACCAAGCTGCTAGGTATACAGGCATGTGTTACCGCCAATAGTAATTCTCGAATTCTGATGCATATATTCGTCGTATCTACGTACACACGTAAATTCACATGGTAGCATTGGTAACTCTCTACACCCCCAGTTCTCCAGCGGGAAGGCACTCCACCCGCCCACTAGGTGCCCCGTGTCACCCACGTCGCAGGGGTTAATTATACGAAAAGGCGGCACATTCATTGGCTCCTCATGATGCTCCACCGGCTACTGCAGCGAATCCGTGACGGCCAGCAGCCGCCGGGACGTTGCGCCCCAGGCTGGTCACGTCCTAGCGAGGCCCTAAAATAATCCATCGGCCGCCATCATGGTATACAATCGCCTATCAATCGCCATCGCCAGCCATCGCTGCCATGTTGGCATGCGGCCAATTGTGCTCTTTGCCGCCGAAGTCGACGATGGCTTGCGTCTACCTACATAATAGAAAAACGTGTTGCCATCCCGAATCTCTGGTTCAGTCCCAGATTTTTCTTTTTTGGCACTTTCTCTCTCCCTGTCCGGCTCAATTCTGCAGCACCTGGAAGCACCCAACTCGGCAAACCCCTGCCGAAACACCAAAAGAGGCTCGAGGACACCCTTGCTCAGGCGGCCCCCCCAAAACATTTCTCGTCTCAACCCCTCCGTCCAGCCTCAGACTCTCCCAGCGCTGCCATCTGAAGGACGTCGATTTGGTCTGGTCTGATACCGCACCAAGCCCAGGACGAAACCACTTTGACGTCTGATCTACGAGACTGGTGTGCCCACTTCCCTGCAGCCGTTGAGTGCTCTCTACCTAGGTCGGCGCACACTGAACATCCTGCCTACCGGCCGACCTACTGCCTTGGTCCCCATCCATCGACGACCCCCGAGCTGTATCTTGGTCGTTCAAATCCACTTCAGCCTCATCGCTCCTCCGAGTACTGCATCTTTTAAGCTCAGATATCTCAAGGGTGGTTAGAGACCCAGAGTGATCCGCCGCCCATAATCGACCGGCGGCCCGTTCTCACTTGTTGTACACAGTAAACTGTCCGATCTGGAGCCAGCCCCATCTATCGACACCCCTTGATGAGCAAAACACTTGGCCGGCATTGGCAATGACTGGTTAGGAGGTTTCATGGACCGCTGACATCCGAACAATCGACTCCATTCCTCTGCCCACAAGGGACGGTTCCTCGTGTGCCCGGATCTGAAGTCCACCGCTGCGGCGACTGACAGCTCCTCCTGTGCTGTGACGAGCCTTCGCCCACACCCCCAGGCCCAGCCCAGCCCAGCCGAGCCGTGTTTCTTGAACACTGCCTTAATACCCACCACCCGCATCTACTAAGATCTCTGCTTTTTCTTCTCTCTCTCCTCTCTCCCTTACTCCCTCGCTCGGCGCCAAGGACGTAGAAGACCCTTGCCTTCTTTTCTTCTACTCATCATTCCTTTCTTCAACTGCTGGCTCAGATCGCTCTTTACTGTCGCTTCCTTTTCGCCTTCTGCGCTTTCAACTTTACACTTTTAATTGTCTTACACCCGGAGGTTCAGTTGTCGAGGAGGCAAGAGACAGACGGAATAGGTTGAACAATTGGTCCGACGAATCATTCGCCTTCATCGACTTCTCGCTCATCCCGGCTTGAGTGCTCAGGTGTATACGAGACTTTTACGTCTGCACTGTCGCAGGTCGACATTCAATTGGATTTCTGTCTTGGATTTGGAATAAGAGGAGGGATAATCAACCGGCAAAATGAGCGGAGGCATGAGCTTGGGAACGCTGATCAAGAAGCAGTTCACTGCTTCAAAGTTGATCTTCCATTTTCTCTTCTGGACATTCCACTGGGGTATCTTTGCCTATGGATGGTAGGTTTCGAGCATCGTGGGACTGCCTCGAGTCATGAATGCTAAACTTTCAATACAGGTACAAGCAAGCGGCCGATATCAGGTTGGCTGGTTTGAATACCCTCCAGTATTCAGTATGGCTGTCCCGTGGAGCTGGTTTGGTCCTCTCAGTCGATGCAATGATCATTCTGCTTCCCGTCTGCCGTACCATCATGCGATGGGTTCGACCAAAGCTCAAGTTTCTACCGCTCGATGAGAACCTCTGGTTCCACCGACAGGTCGCCTACTCCATGTTGATGTTTACCATCATCCACACCTCGGCTCATTATATCAAGTAAGTCTGGAGTATTACACTATCATCTTGCATGAACTAACAGCTGCTAGCTTCTTCAACGTCGAGAAGACGCAGATCCGTCCTGTAACGGCAATCCAGATTCACTACACCCAGGCCGGTGGCATCACGGGACACGTCATGCTTCTCTGCATGCTGCTCATGTACACGACTGCCCACAACAGAATTCGCCAGCAGTCTTTCGAGACCTTTTGGTATACTCACCACCTCTTCATCCCATTCTTCCTTGGTCTGTACACCCACACCACTGGTTGCTTCGTCCGTGACACCGCTCTACCCTTTTCTCCGTTCGATGGCGACAACTACTGGAACCACTGTATCGGATACCTGGGCTGGAGATGGGAGCTTTGGGCTGGTGGCTTCTACCTGATCGAGCGCCTGTACCGTGAGATCCGCGCAAAGCGTACGACACAGATCACCCGCGTTGTTCGCCACCCATACGATGTCGTCGAGCTTCAGTTCAACAAGCCGTCTTTCAAGTACAAGGCCGGACAGTGGCTTTTCCTGCAAGTCCCGTCTGTTTCCAGCTACCAGTGGCATCCCTTCACTATTACATCTTGTCCCTATGATCCTTACGTTTCCGTCCACGTTCGACAGGTCGGAGACTTTACGAGGGCTCTGGGTGATGCCGTCGGTGCTGGTTCCGCTCAGAGCAAGCTGTACGACGGTGTTGACCCTATGGGAATGTACGAGGTCGCCCTTCAAAATGGCCAACAGATGCCTCTCCTGCGAATCGATGGTCCCTACGGTGCGCCAGCTGAAGACGTATTTGACAACGAGATTGCTGTGCTCATTGGTACCGGTATTGGTGTTACCCCCTGGGCAGCCATCTTGAAGAACATTTGGCATCTTCGCAACAGCCCCAACCCCCCAGCTCGTCTTCGTCGTGTCGAGTTCATCTGGGTATGCAAGGATACAGGCTCCTTTGAGTGGTTCCAGACCCTGCTTTCGTCTCTTGAGCAACAGAGTAGCGAGGCTGCCCGCATCCCTGGCAGCAGTGGTGTTGAGTTCCTCAAGATTCACACGTATCTGACACAAAAGCTGGACATGGACACAACTCAGAACATTGTGCTCAACTCGGTCGGCGCTGAAGTCGACCCGTTGACCGAACTCAAGGCCCGTACCCAGTTTGGTCGACCTGACTTCCGACGACTGTTTGAGACTATGCGTGATGGTATCTTGGACCGCACCTACATCAGTGGCTTGGAGGGTAGCATGCAGAACACAGTCGGTGTCTACTTCTGTGGTCCCTCTGCAGCAGGTGAGTAATCCTCTTTCATGATTTGTATGACCAGCACTAACTTTTTGTGTTCTAGCACGCGATATCCAAAAGGCAGCCAAGGCTGCAACAGTACGGGAGGTCCAATTCCGATTCTGGAAGGAACACTTCTAGACGTGCGTATATTATTTCATGGTTGCGATATTGTTGCATATACCCATTTGAAAGCGCTCATACTATAATGAGACGAAGCACATGGCTGAAGTTGGACGTCATGGGACTTGATGCGGGGACGAATGGAGGAAGAAACCTGACCATTACCTTGTCATTACAACTATGGGGTTTCTTTCTGTGGACACATCTGTATAGTTGCATCCCGAAAGCACATGTGCTACAATCATTTCAATTTCGAGGGACACGGGTTATTGCTTAGTCCATGGGCGACTAGAATCACAGTATTTACTTTCAAGCGTTCCTTGTGTCAAAATCTATCTACAGATCTTTAGTCTTCTCACGAATCTCGAGCAATGTTTAGTTAAACGTCTTTTTTCTGAAACTGTTCCTATGATTTTGTCTTCATATATACCAGAACAGGGGGAGAATTGGTTCATCGCTTCATGGGAAGTCTTGAATCGAATGACATCGGATGATGCCCAGATGCTTGCTCTGGCAGCTCGAACCAATAGGCGGCTGTGCATATAGCAATACCAATGCCATGGTTTTGTAACCTGAAGTGTCGCAGTCTTGCAGCAACCAACCCGCATGAGCTCAAAAGCATCTATATATGACGCCACCCTCGGATGAGCCGCCACTTCGTCCCGGCTGACTAACTTCTCTCACAATCATATGACTGGCTCGTCATGGTTGAGATGAAATCGACGCAAGTTCCCAAGAGTAACAAGAAAGATCGTCACGATGTGAATTGCGGCATGTTCCCAGGTAGGTATCCAAATCGTCGTCAGTATGGAAATAAAATATGATGCATCACATAATATGTACACCGTAGGTAGAAATGTCTATTAGTGGACCCGATTCACTCATACCAGAGCCGATCCCCACCAGTGCCGCCACGGAGTGGAAATCTCGGGGCCTGCGCGAGGCACCGACTGGCCTGGCGCTGCATTGGGATTGCACCTGTTCATTACTGCACATCGGCCATTTACCACAACAAACCGGCACAAGACGCAACGCCGCAACCAAGGGTGGCGGTGCAGGTTTGGCGAACTCAGGCAACTTGGCAACATGACCTGATCACATACAGATGTGCCATCCTACATGCCGCTCTTAGTTGCATGCTCGAAAAGGTACCAGCCGACAGACAGGCAAGGAGAATAGGGCAGAAGAGCGCACAGAGTACTCGAGTCGAGAATCGAGACCGACAGCCTCGCCCCTTCCGTGAGCCAGAGGAAAGAGAGAGAAAAATTCTGCGGCGCCGACTCAAATGGCGGCGGCTGTGAACCCCCAGCTGCTGCCCATCAGCAAGCTCACCTGTGGTTTCTGCGGCTTCGTCTCGCCGCACTTCAGCGCCGACCCCAACAACGTCTGGTCGCCCTACTACCGGGCCGTCTACGCTGTCGGCCCGCTGGACTCGCACGAACCGCCGCGGCTGTCCGGCGTCGGCTTCCACAGGCACGACCGCGAGGACAACTACGTGCCGGCGCGCGCGGACCAGCGCTGGGACGACCACGATGACGATGATTTTGTCTCGGGCGGCGACCAGCAGCAGCAGCAGCAGCAGCCCGGCCCCGCGCCGCTACTACGGCCTCCGCCCCCGGAGCTCGTGCGGATCCGCGACATCAAGGCCCCCGGCCCAGAGGTCCCGGCCCACGAGCAGCTCGACTACGCCTGGGGCTTCCTCTTCCACGAGGCGTGCTGGTCCGTGCTGGAGCAGGCCGTCAAGCCGCGCGAGGTCGACATCCCCACCATCTGGCGCATCCTCTGCTCCGTCCCCTGCGGCAGCGAGCTGCCCAACTGGGGCCACAACTACGGCGGCCTGTACATGGGCACCATGCGCGACCAGGCCCGGGGCGAGCACTTTGTGCTCCTTGGCCGCAACAGCAACCTGGTCATCCCGAGCACATTTTCGAATCCGTTCCGGGTCCCGGACCTCGAGAAGCTGGTCCTGCAGAACCGCATCGTGACCCCGTCAGCGGATGCGGGAGGCAACGGCGGAGGCGACATGGCGATGGGGGAGCCGGGCCGCGAGGTCTCGGGGGTCGGCAGGCCGGGATCGAGGGACCCGTTCGCCGCGCTGCCGCTCGAGCTCAAGGAGATGCTGCTGTGCTACATGGGCTCGGCGTCGGCGGCGGCCGCGCGGCTCGCGTCGCGGGCGCTGGCCTCGACGCCGCTGGCGCAGCCCTTCTTCCAGTCGCGGTTCTGGCCGGGCCGGGAGATGGGCGCCTTCTTCGACGGCTTCCTGCTGCCGGCGGCCGACGTGCGCGGCACCGACTGGCGCCGGCTGTACTGGCAGCACAAGGTGCGCCTCAAGTACAACCGCGTCTGCCTCGGCGAGCGCAACCGCCTGCGCCTGTGGACCTCGACCATCTGGCCCCTGGCCGAGGCCATGGACCGCGTGCGCGCCGCGAGCGAGCTCCGCGGCGGGCCCGACTGGCGCTGGACCGGCGGCGGCGGCGGCGACCTCGAGGCCGACTGGACCATCTGCCGCACCGCCAAGCTGCAGGCGCCCATGGTGTTTGGCGAGATCCGGAGGGTCGTGCACCGCGCCGAGGTGCAGTTCCCGGCGGGGGCGCGCGTGGCGGGCGTCCGGGTGTCGTTTATCGACTTCTTCGGGTCGCGGTACGTCACGGGCCTGCGGTTCATGTTTGACGGGGACACGGACGACGACGGCGTGGAGCTCGGGTATGTGATGCGCAGCTCGGAGGAATACCTGCCGGTCCCGAGCGGCTGCCTGGCCGGCTTCCACTGCGCCACCGACGAGTGCGGGTTCAGGGCCCTGGCCTTGGCCGAAGGAAAGGGGGTGGTGTCTGAATATCTGAACTGGGCCGGCCGGCCGGAAGCTCTGACCGTGATGGCGTTGAAGACGGCCGCCAAGGACGGCTTGAAGAGAGTCAGGGCTTCATTTGACGTAAGTTGGTTCCCATCGCTGACCTAAGTTTGCTATACATGCTCACACATTGTGCTACAGGGCTTCAGATTACAGGCACTCCTGATTCCAGAAAGGTAGACAATAATCCAACGGTCAAATCAATGCTTGTATCTACCCTTTTATCGTCAGTTATCGATGCTGCCGCTTTATTTCCCGGGCATCGAGTCAGCAAAATACCCAGTTGTTCTAGCATTCGAACTTGGAATCTCCAGTCCACGTGTGTTCCTCTATGATAAATGCTATGAAGTTCGTGAGATTGCATAAAACTCTACTCCTTGAGGTCGGCGTGTCTATCTACACGTTTGAGGGCCAGTGGCCAAACGACCTAGACAGCATAGTCTGACTGCTCATCTGTCATCTTTTTACTTCTCTGTACCATGATATCCATGAATTTGTTCCACAAGGAAATCGGCAACATGCTTTCGCCCCTCGGCCCGAAACATGGTATCATTGTGAAATGCACCCTGAACGGCTTTTCTTTCAACGGGTATCCCGAGATTCTGAGCCCGGTCGTATAGTTTATGGCTTAATGCTGTCGGTACAAGTTCGTCCTTGGCTGCCTCGAGGATGAGAATCCTTGGCCGAGTCTTGCCCGCGCAATGTCTTTCTGATATCAGGCCCAGATTCTTCCAGCTATCAAGTTGGTTGCGCAGGAACGGCCAGAGATATTTATACGGGAGCCATTTCTGTGGATACAATACCTCGAGCATGGCGCGGATGGAAGTAAAAGGCGTTTCGAGGATCATGGAGTCGAAATCTAGACCCCGTGGTATCGAAGCCTCGGCAGCCAAATTTGTGGCCACTCCGGCGCCAATGGATTGACCCCAAAGAACAAGCTTGCCCTTCTCGTCAGCTGGGACGTCCGAGGCTTGATCCTCCCTATCTCCTCCGCTTCGATGCTGCTTTGATATCCAGTCTAGGGCTGCTGTAGAATCGAGCCTAATACCCTTTTCCGTGGGCCGACCCTTGGAAGTCCAATAGCCGCGATAGCTCAGGCAGACAAATTTTAATCTTATACTTCTCGAATCATGATGTAGATTTCTCCTCAGCATGGCCAGAGTCGAAGAGAGGTCGGGAAGCCGCGGCGGAATTGACGAAGCATTACCCTGAAAATATAAAATATAGAATTGCACGCCCGGCCTCTTCTTTTCGCTTATACCAGCACCGCGGCCAGCGTCAATGTCGGCGACGCAGAGAGCAAGGTCTTTACCGTCGGCCGCACGGATACTCTCCTCGCGCCAGCGGACGCCGGCGCACCGGTCGGTATAGTCCTCGATCTTCTCCGAGCGCGCATTGGGAGGTAGGCCGGGCATGTAGATGATCTTGTTCTGGAACACGACCATCATGCAGCACTTCCACGTCCAGAGACCGACGAACAGGCCGCCAAAGACGAATGGGGCGAGCGCCAGACCCTCGACGTGAAAGTGTCTCCTGTTGCCGCATATGGACGCATGCGTCACGATGCGAGGAGGCGTGGTGCGCCGTGATTGAACGGTCCTCGTGCCCAGCGCTGTTGCAGCGCGGCGGGCCGAGTACATTTTTGGGGCTCCAAGTGGTCTTCTCTCTTATCAGGGAGCGCGAGCTCAAGACTGGTGAAGCATCTTGAACGATTGGGCACCTTGCCCGATGCTTGGCGGCGTGGTTGAGGCTTCTGATGACCAGCAGTATCCCGAGTTTCCGATTTTTATGGAGTCGGCATCAGTCGCTCTCTGTATGGTGTGATAATGAGTGGTGTGTAGCAGCTCGGATTCTCACGAGCCAGTCATAGCCCAAAAAAAGACCCCTGACGGCGACGCAAATACTAATGGGATTCTTCCTGCATTTTGAATTGCGCTAGAAGTTTCAAGCCCGGAACCTAAAGGCTAAGCCCGAGGCAACGGTGCGCTTCTGGCGAGAAATCCAAATTCCAGGCGGCGTCGCCGTCATTGTTTTGGGTACTTTGGGCGCCGAGGACACCCATCGTCTGATCCGTAGCGGGCTGGACACTTGGTAATGCACCCCGCTAATTGACGTTTCTCCCCCACTGGTCCGGCGCCAGAAACCCTGCATTTCGAACCAGATGCAGGTAATCACACAGTGCCCCGCGTCAAGCGACAAGTTATCAGGTCACATCGAGACTGGAGCAAAAACCAAGTCCAGGCTTCCAAAACATACATTCCTTTCTCCTCTCTTCATCGCCCTCTTCAGATAGTATAGAAAGCGCAAGAAAGATCGACGATACACACCCGAGACCGACCATAACCCCGTGCCGCCATGCCTGCAACCACCGAAGAAAACGTTCCGCAGTCGCCCGGCCGCCACATTGAACTGGTCGAGGATGAGGCTCACTCACCGCGCGCTGAAGGCGACGACACCCCGGCCCTGACCGACAGCAAAGGCTGGGATGGCAAGCTCCGTGTAGATCGCGGCGCTCTCCTACAGAATCCAGAGGCCCTCTCAGATCCCGAGTACTCGGACGACGAGAACGTTTTGCCAGGCGAAGAAGTGGCCGCCGACGAAGGTAAGGAAGGGCAACGTGAATAGGCTAGCTGCTGCCTGGTGACTAATACGACCCGTTTGCTAGACCTGCTCAACGACGAAGACCCCGAGACGGAGGACATTGCGCTCATACAATCACGGATTGGAAACATTCCTGCTTTACATCTGGAACGCTTCAAACATGTGACTCGGCTGTGTCTCCGACAGAACCTCGTACAGAACATCGAGGGTATATCCTCGCTTGGCCCAACCCTCGAGGAGCTGGACTTCTACGACAATCTGATCGCACACATTCGGGGCCTGGAAGATCTCACCAACCTTACCACGCTGGACCTCAGCTTCAACAAGATCAAGCACATCAAGCATATTGAACACCTGACAAAGCTCAAGGACTTGTTCTTCGTGGCAAACAAGATCAGCAAGATTGAGGGTTTGGACACGTTGGTGAACCTGCGCCAGGTTGAGCTGGGATCGAACAGGATCAGGGAGATCAAGAACCTCGACAACCTCAAGAACCTGGAAGAGCTGTGGCTGGCCAAGAACAAGATCACCGAAATCAAGGGCTTGTCAGGGCTTCCCAAGCTCAGATTACTCAGCATCCAGTCTAACAGAATAAAGGACTTGACACCTCTCCGCCAAGCACCCCAGCTCGAAGAACTATACATCTCACACAATGCGCTGGAGAGCTTGGAGGGCCTAGACGGCAACCCGAACCTGAAGATCCTGGATGTGTCCAACAACATGATCCAAAGCCTCAAGGGGCTAGAAGACCTCAAGGAGATTGAGGAGTTCTGGGCCAGCTACAACCAGATCGGCGACTTTGCTGACGTCGAGCGAACACTCAAGGACAAGGAGAACCTGACGACGGTCTACCTGGAAGGAAACCCTCTGCAGCTGCGGCAACCGGCACTATACAGGAACAAGGTCCGCCTCGCACTACCGCAGTTGCAGCAAATCGATGCCAGTAAGTACTATCCTGTACGTCTTATTCATAAGTGATGACGGAAACTGACCCATCCTGCAGCATTTGTCAGGACTTCATGATCCAATAGCATCATTGATCTCAAGCAGGAAACCATTTCTTCATGCATAGCCAGGCGTTTGGGGGATAACTTTGAACCACCATCTTTGATATGGTGCATATGTACACGCCATGATGGGGTTAGAAAGGTTAGATTGACAGTTCAACTCAATGACAGGCCCGGCCCACGCCAGGCGTCGCATCATCTACACATTCTCGTGTTCCAATCATGTGTACTGTATCTGGGTCATTCGGTGTTGGCGTAACATTATTGTTCTACTTTATGTGCCTCTGATGGAAACAATCGCCACTGAATGCCCAGAATCCTACCCCGATGCCTTTGCATTATCAGTACTTCAACCAAAGATCCACATCTTTTGGGTAGAAAAGTACTATTTTGAGACATGTGGTCAGTATAAAATGTGAGTTTTGGCATGGAAAAGGGACTTGCTTACATTCGACGGCTGGTTGAAGCGGATGCCAGAGTCCTTGGCGGAGATCTTGTCAATGTCCTCCTGGTCGAGGTCGAAGCTGTTGACGTCGAGGTTCTGGGCGAGGATCTCGGCGCGGCTCGTCTTGGGGATGACGGCCAGGCCGCGCTGCGTGGCCCAGCGGAGCAGGACCTGCGAGGGCTCCTTGCCGTGCTTCTTGGCGATGCCCGTGATGACGTCGTCCTTGAGCAGCGGGACGAGCGCCTCGGCGTGCTTGAAGCCGAACTCGAGGAAGCTGGCCGGGCCGAACGAGCTGTACGCCGTCACGGCAATGTTCTCCTCCTTGGCCAGGTTCAGCAGCTCCTGCTGCACCAGGTACGGGTGGTGCTCGATCTGCAGCGTGGCCGGCGGGATGCGCGCGTACCGCAGCATGTCATAAATCAGCTGGGCCTGGAAGTTGGAGATGCCGATGCTGCGGGCCAGGCCGGCGTCGACGAGGCCCTCGACGGCGCGCCAGGTGTCCTGGATGGTGGTCTTGGACCGGACGATCTGCGACTTGCCGTCGTAGTGCCAGCCGGGCGGGTACCGCGTCGCCGGGTCGACGTGCTTGAGCGCGCCCGGGAAGTGGATCAGGTACAGGTCAAAGTAGTCGACGCCCCAGTCGGCCAGCTGCCGCCGCACCACGGGCTCGACCTGCTCCGGGTCGTTGAACGTCGGCCACAGCTTGGACACGATGAAGAGCTCCTCGCGCTTCACCAGGCCCTCCTTGAGCGCGCGGGCCACGCCCTCGCCGCACTCCTTCTCGTTGCCGTAGTCTGCCCAATGTTAGTGCAAGAAAATACGCTGAACGTCAATTTCGATGGGGTTCGTAGATATGAGGAAGTCCGACTATACTGTGGCCCGTATAGTATATATTGACCCCCGGTCGCTATAGAGCTTGGCGGGACGACTGGGGCGCCAATAGGGTGTGAGACCGTCTCTCCGGTTAATCAGGGCCCTCGATCGCGGGGTAATGCTTGATTGCTTTGACAGAGGGGGAAATGTTCTGAATGATAAAACCATTCGCAAAGTCTTGGCGTCATCACTGCAAGACAATTGTGGAGGAGTGGAAAAGTTTGAATGAAGAGGAACGGCAGGGCAAGACGTTCTTGGAAATGGGCAGAATGGAACGAGGGTTGGTCCCCGTCTGACTTACCGCAAGCTCCATCAAGCAGTCTGTAGCCCGCCTTGATGGCATTGTAGACTGTGTCGGCGCATATCTTGTTGTCCACCTTCCACAGCCCAAAGCCCACCTGGGGCACTACAAGATATTCGAGTCAGCGATTGGATGTCTTGGGAGTCCGCTCGGGGATCACCAACTGTCATAGCCGCTGCTGAGCTTGATGGTTGATCCCGTCATGTTGTTGTGGCTGTAGCGTCTCTGTTCTATATTTGTCGAGGTGGCAATGTTGTTATTGTGTCGACGAGAAAAGCTGCGGACTTGAGTAGGAGCTCTTGAAGTAGTAGATTTGGAGTAAAGAGTTCGTGACGGAAGTAATAAGGCGCGGCTCACGCGTGGGATGAAGCTCTTCTTATACATGTCGTAGTAACGTATCACGGTAGTTTATACAAGAGAGGGGTTCCCGTCTGTATGCGGCGCTTCAGTCATGCAAGAGGGACTTCGGTGGTTACCAAAAAAGACCCGAAAAAGGCACAGAAGAGGAAGAGAGATTGGTCGATTGGCTGCTGAGCAAATGTTCACGAGACTAATCTCATATATTTTGTTGCGGCTTGGACATCCATGTTTTGTTGGCGGGCCCATCTGAGGCGAAGCTGGTTTCCAAAGGCGAGTATAAACGCACGAATCAGAGCCTCATGTCACGGAAACAACCTTTGGGGCGAGCCTGGGCCGACCTGTTTCGAGCGCTTGCTCTAGAATGGAGTTGGATGTCTATGGGTCATCATTCGCTTGTCTAGACGTAACGACCAAGGGTGTCAACGACATACTAGCACAGTCGTTCTGCATGGAATCTTGTATACATTTCGGTAGTCCTGACTGCTCAGAAGCGGGCGACGCTCTGGTTGTGGATCAATGCTCAATCCTCTTGGCTTGCTTGGTGCTTGATCGGCTCCCTCCGGTGGTAATTCTATTTAGCCTAAATGCCTGTCGGCTAGGCGGCCGGGGGCATCCCCAAGGGAGACCTCCGGCTGAGGCCATCGGTATCATAGTTCTATCACACATACACATGCGCTGTTATTTGTTCTTTCGCATACAACATCAGATTTGCATTTATGAAAAACAACCCATATTTCTCTTTGATTGATTGGTTGATCAGTCTCATACGCTTCCTTGGCAACTTTCCACCCGATACCACTGGAAGGGGCATGTAATTGTCATGATGCACTTGAAGCAGCAAAGCCTCTTGCGAGGCCTACACTGTATAGAGCACACGGACTGTTTGGTACTGCATCTTGTGAAGCGCTGAATTATAGATACTCTTGCACTTGATATCGGCCATATGCTTCCCACGATCCTCCTACGTCAATTCAATTTGTCATTGTCACTAAAGAGTACTCTATGCAATGGCCCCTTTTGACTATGAGACTACGAACAGCCAAGAAAAACACTGCTGAGACTGAGAACTGCTGACAGAGATCAATTGAAATGAACAATCAGGCAGTGAACATCTATTTTCTTGCATAATTTGGGCTTGACGACATTGAACGATGATGGAGTTACCAGGCAGACCTTTCGTGTTTCCATATCGATGAAAATTTGAACTGATATTGTCATGACGAACCATGGCGAGATTAGATATACTCTGTGAACACTTGTGTTAAAAACAGAATAGTGGCTTGAGAGCAATAACCATAATCGTGCTTTATGCAAGCAAACTGTTCTCTAGATACGAGACTTCATCATCTTATTCTTGACACGACCGCAACACTTGGCCAGCTGGCTATAATGATCTATTATGATCAACTAGATTAGGTCACTTTCGTTAGCCATGTAGTTTTTGTGGCTTAAAAATACTTCTTACGTGATTTCAATACTTGGATACTTGTACCATCGATTCTCTGATTTCTGGGAGGATAAATATTCAGGAGCACTGCTGTGTCACTAGATATATACCGTTCGCACGCAGTCGAGATCATTGTGGTGGTATTTGAGAAGAATTATTCGAAACAGGGCCGAGAGGGATTCGAACCGGCAAAAAATAATTGTCTGGGTGGGGGCGGCCTCAGCCAGAGGGAGAGAGTTTTCTAGGAACGGAGCGGTTCTACCACTACACCACTGTGTCCTGTGCTTCGTGGAGTTGGTAATAGGATCTGCTTTATTTTAATTTATAAAGGGCGGAGACTTTGGGTTTACACAGGGTGGACTTCTGGTCTGTTTCGGGTCAGAATGTTTCCAGAATGGCTGTTGAGGTGTATATGGCTTAAAGTTGCCGCATTTGGTTGCGCCACGTCGGCGGTGACATGACCGGCCACATCAGACCGCTGGGGATCTTCAACGTTCTGTAGAACAATCATCAGGATAGTTCATCGTGTTCTTTTCGACGGGAATATAGGACAGGTCAAATCTGGCACTCTCACTGACGAGGACGAAGGGTTGTTAGAGGAATCTCCAGATTTGCTATCACGAAGCTCGGGAATTCATGGCGAATGAAATCAACCAACGTGAGAGAGAAAGTAAAGCCAGCCAAGCACTATTAGTATGCGAGCGTAGACCTGAGATCACTTCTGTTGACTCCGGACAAATGATTCTTCACAGCCCAGCTCTTATGGTTGATATATTCTTATGTATATCATGACAGTCACCACACACGACGATCTCCAAAAATACACACGACCAATCTCCTCGACAGAATGGTAAAGCCAATGCCAAGCATTGCTCATTATCCCCGATTGTTTATGACACTAGGTTGGGACTACTGTTCTATCGGCATGATCGAACCTTAACTCCTCAAAAGTCCGAATGATATAATAAGCACTTGTCGACTAGCGGTCTGTGGTATATGAGACATGATCTTGAGTATTCACTTCCATCTGCTTACTGGATCATATGCAAAGCTCTCGCAATGTGGTCATCTTTAAAGACGTGGACACCAGTCTTCGAGCTGGGGACACCAACTGATTATATAGAATTCCCAAGGCTAAGGCGTAATGTCATAAGAAGGGCGTACCGTAGGTTTTGACACAAATTCAGATCTGGAAAAGTCACGACCGTCAGTGTTACTAGACCCGAACAGGTCCATCTAAAGGTCCATTCTTTGGGATGCTGCTCGGAGATAAAATTATCCCGATCGAGTAAAGTACGACATCTAATATGGAAATGTTCAATGAAATGGACAGAAAGCCTAAACCTGCAAAACTACAGAATTGTGGAACGACAAGTTAAACCCGTTAAAACCGCCTGGACGTCATAGCGGATGTAACAAGAAAGCATCATGTCCAACCCCACATGACACCACGTACGAATCACACATAAGCAAGTACGATACAAGTATGATTATATATAGTTAGGTATGGGTGAATACCATTCTGGATCGCCAGAAGATCTCCTCGTTGAATACAGAACCGTGACCAGTGTGCCGTCTTCTAAAATATCTGAATCATGTCTTGCTTCGACAACCTCAAAGCGGCTCAGGCCTTTACCAAGACTACGCACGCGGACACGTACGACTTCATATCCCCCAAGCACGCGGATCTGTCCGGAAGATCCGTCTTCATCAGCGGCGCCTCCAAGGGCATCGGACGAGCGACGGCGCTAAGTTACGCTGCGGCCGGCTGCAGCAAGATCGCCATCGCCGCCCGGTCGGACCTGTCGTCCCTCGAGCGGGAGATTCTCGAGGCGGCGGACCCAAAGCAGGCGCCCCAGGTCGTCAGGATCAAAGTCGACGTGACGTCCGAGGACAGCGTTCGGGCCGCGGCCGAGCTGGTCGCCCGGGAGTTCGGGGGCGCCCTTGACGTCCTGATCAACAATGCCGGCTATCTCGAAAATTTCCAGCCTCTTGCTGACTCCGACCCTACCGAATGGTGAGTGTAGTCCATACCTAAGCACCATTTCAGACATATCCTCTCCACGAGTTGTTAATCTTTCTTGCTTTGTCTGGGTTTCATTGATTATGCTCGTACTGATCAAGTCCAATGACAGGTGGAAAACATGGGATATCAATATCAAGGGCACATACCTCTGCTCGAAATATTTCATCCCCCTGCTGCTCAAGGGACAACTGAAGACCAACATTCTGACATCGTCTTACGGAGCCGTTGTCCACTGGCAAGGCGCATCGGGCTACCAGACTACCAAACTTGCGGTGAGTCTCACATTCTATAAACAAGCCCGCCTCGTTTCTCTCGTACTGATATTTGCTAGGTTTGCCGGCTCGCCGAGTTCATCAACAGCGAGTACGGTGAGCAGGGTCTGGTTTGTTTTGCCATCCACCCTGGCAGCATCATGACGGAGCTGTCGAGCAACAGTAAGCCAACCTAACCAAACATTTAAGAAAAGAAAATCATCATGCTGACGTTTTACAGTGCCCTTGGAAACACATTCTTGGTTGACTGATACGCCCGAGTTGGCCGGTGACACGATCATGTGGCTTGGAAAAGAGCGCCGGCCGTGGCTCGGAGGTCGTTTCGTTAGTGTTGCATGGGATATGCAAGAGCTGGAAGCCAAGAAGGAAGAGATCGCCCAGAGGGACATCTTGAAATTCCGGCTGACCTTGTGATGAATGGAAACCTGCAGTATATTCGAAGTTTTCTTTTTCCAAGGGACAAAAACGTATCTTGTTTGGAGTCTGGACAAGCCTATTTAGCTGCCTGCCTCGCTTGCCAACTGTTGTGCCCTGCATGTAGTATTCTTGCGTCGTCATGGTACATATGCACCATGATATACACTGCGTCAACGTTTGTGATATGTCAGTCCGACTGACTATAATTGCGAGTTGACAGCCAACTTTATCATCCACTCGGCTGCGGTCTTTGGTCAATATTAGGTGGGACCCGCATATGGTCTGTTTGCTTCTTACATACACCCGTTCTCGGGCGCTTAACTCGGGGTCCAGCCGAACCAACTTACTTCCCTTTAACAACACCTAACCCACCCATTACCGTCAGGCTGGAATCCCCAAGCCGGACTCAGATTCCGTCTGCTCAAATGTCGCCTGATCAAGCGGGAAAGTTCGCTCTCTTCTCCTGAAAAGACAGTAAGAGAGAGCTAGAAAAAAACGTCCCGTCTTTGACATTATGGATTTGCATAGCGTCGGTTCAAGCGCGAACGGCGCCGGAGCCTCACCTGATGAGCCCGAGGGGATGACCCTTCTCATCGCCGTGGACAGCAGTATCCAACGCCAGGTGCGGAGACAGCCTTTTTCTACAGTCCTAGCCGTGGTGGAGTAATTTTTCGTCCTTGAGAAATATCCATCAATGTAGTTCCGATGCTAAATCCATACAGATATATCGCAGATTTTGTGCAGTATTATATCAACCCATCGTATGCGTCGAGAATGGCCTGGAAGCAGTCAAGGCATATCAAAAGGAGCCAGGTCGATTCCGGTCCATTTTAATGGGTTCGTGTCTCCGTTTCTTGCGTCATCGCTGATTGCTCCTCGGCTAAGACAAATGAACAGAGGTTTCCATGCCCATCATGGACGGCCGCCGGGCCACCAGAGAGATCCGGCACTTCGAGGAGTCCCACGGCATCAGGCGGGCCGCCATCGTCGGCCTCGCGGCGCAGTCGGTCCTGCAGTCCTGGGAGACGGCCTCGGAGATGCCGCCGTACCTGGCCGCCGGGTACGACGCCGTCGTCAAGAAGCCCGTGAGCCTCAAGTACTTCTTCGAGTACCTCTGCGGACCGCCCGAGACCAACCTGTTCTTCCAGTACGGCGGCCTCAGCGAGGCCGAGGGCCGGTGGTGCTCGCTGCGCTGCGACCGGCTGTTCGCCAACCACGACACCATGATGAACATCAGGCGCGAGTTCGAGAGGCCGGCGTGCAGACACGCGCCCAGCAGGGCTCCCTCACGCTGGGACCTGGTGCAACGGATGGCGGGAAACAGGAGTCTCGGGTTTCCCATCATCGCCTTCCGCGCAGACAGGTATCGATCGAACGAGGAGCGACCGAATGGCAACACTGAAGGCGACAGGGAAAGCCTCGCTATTTTGATGCGTCACTGCCCATAGATGTTCAAAATATACCTTAAGTAACTCGAATGAAATTGCAATTATTGTACGAACCAGACTTTTGTGGTATCTACTGCCTAGCACGAAAGTTCGACAACGTGGTGCTTGGTGCTCTCTAAGCAAAACCTGAATCTAGTCTTCATCTTCTTCATCCTCCTCCTCATCCTCGTCGTCATCCTCTTCAGACAAGTCTTCATCTTCATCCTCGTCCTCATCTTCGTCGTCCATATCGACGTCCTCATCTTCGTCTTCGTCGTCGTCATCCGCAACACCGTTGGCGTGCAAAGCCTCTTGCTCCTCTTCCTTGCGCTTCTTCTCGTCCTCCTTGCGGGCCTGCTCCAGCATCTTGGCCTTTTCCGCGCCCGCCTTCCTCTGGGCGACGACGTAGGCGCCGATCGGCGTGTTTTCCCACTCAAAGTCCTTGAGGAAGGCGTCCACCTGCGCCCTGTCCCGAGGGGCAAAGTCGACCTTGGCACGCTTGCCCTCGATGAACTTGGTGTTGGCCTCGAGCTTCTGCACCAGGAGCACAAGGCCCGTCCGGAGCTTGTTGTTGTTGTTACCCCCCGTCTTCTTTCGCGACTGCTTGAGCCATCTCTTCAACATGATGATGACGGGCAGTGCGAACTCTGGGAAGGCAATGTTGGTAGACCAGAGTACAAAGTACTCCGAGAAGAGCTCCATAAGTTGATCGCCAACACCGTCCTGGTACACCCTCGTTCTGAGGTAGGTCTTTGGCGCTTTGTAGTTGACGCTAAAGTCCAGGGCCTTGATCGTCGATTGCTTGGGCGATTTCCTCATCTCTGCCGAGTTGAGAACTTCCAGAAGGGAAGAAGCCAGGGGAATATAAGTTCCAGTCGATCTCGAGATACGAAGGAGCGATCGGGTCAAGTGGAATCGCAGAGGGAAGTAGATGGCGGTGGGGATGAGTCGCATGGCTCCCAGCGTCACCTGGACCAGGGGGTAGACGAGCAGCTTGAGCTGTGACTCCTTTCCAATCTCGCTCTCCCTAAGAGAATTGCAGTGCTCAGACAGCACATATGACCAAAAATCTAACGAGTGCACATATTGCCAGTTGTAGATATTCCTGTACGCGTCGTTCTTGTTGTGTACAATGCTGTTGCGCAGATGGATGGCCAATTGGCGGATGAAGCTGAAAGCGGTCGTGTATCCAATGGTCTGGTCAATGCCCCAGAGCTCGGCTGCCGAGTTCTTCATCAAGTTGATGCCTTGAACAGTGTTTGCGTTGGTAACACGCGAACCCGCGATCAGGCCTTGGTAGGTGGCCTTCAGGACAGCCTCGCGGATTCCCTTGTCACCAAGAACAACAAGTCTTCGCAGGACCAGGAAAGCTGTGATGCGGGTAGCATCGCTGCTCGTAGATTGGCTCCAGAAGTCGACCACCGTCTT
Source organism: Pestalotiopsis sp. NC0098 (assembly GCA_022432395.1). Lineage (NCBI taxonomy): Eukaryota > Fungi > Ascomycota > Sordariomycetes > Amphisphaeriales > Sporocadaceae > Pestalotiopsis > Pestalotiopsis sp. NC0098. The sequence continues at coordinate 3,909,492 of JAJKLJ010000003.1, read as the reverse complement.
GATCAGGTTCTTCAGGAGTTTCCGGAAACTCAACAAATATGGTACAAGAGGCTCGAGCGCTGCCAGCGTGAGCTTCAGGGTGGCATCGTCGGACAAGGTGCCGAGCAGGTGCAAGATGGCGGAAGTATAGGATTTCAGAAGCAGGGAAAGAACCTTGAACTTCTTGGAGTCTGTCGGCACTTGCACCTTGCCGCCCGCTGTCTCCTTGATGGGAACATGGTGCTGGAGGACCTCGGGGATCTGCTTCAGGGCGACAATAAGAATGTCGTGGAAGGCCGCGGGACTCGAAATCGTGTATCGCTGGGAAGTTCGGTTTTCCTCATCGGTCTCGTTGAGATGCGCCGCTGATCGGAAGGCCAGGACAACCTGTCTTGCCGCTCTCAAAGAGTAGGTCTCAGTAAGAGCAGTCTTCCATTTTGCCACCATAGCCTGTGTCAACTCGTTGCCGTCCACTTCCTCCTCCTCATCTTCGGATTCCTCCTTCTTGGCAACCTTCTTCTCCTTCTTCCGCTTCTTCTTGGGCTGCTCCTCTTCGCCGGCGCTCAAGTCGTCCACCTCGGCCAGATCGGCATTGTCGAACTCCAAAGCTTCCGGGTCATTCTCTTGCAAGAACTTGTAGAATTCTGGATCATCCTTGGCCAGCGCATCCATGGCCTCTTTGCTCATGCCGACCTCGGGCTCCTCTTCGTCGTCGCCGGAATCGTCGCTGTCGTCGCCTGCCGGTTGCTGCTCGACGTCCGAGGGCAGCTCAGAACCACTCTCGTCATCGTCCTCTACAGGCTCGTCCCGCTTTCGCTTGCCCAGCTTCTTGTCGCCCTTCTTGCCGGGCTGCTTCTGGTCGATGATCTCGAAACCGCCGCCGAAGAAGTCGTCAACGCTCATCTCGCCGACGTTTGCGGTCTTGGACTTGCCCTTGGGCTTCTTGGCCTCCTCGCCCTCGGCGGGGCCCTTGAGGTACTCGGCATCGCTGGCGCGTCTTGCCTGCTTCTTGTTCTTGACTTGCACGCGCTGCTTGATCTTGGCGGCCGACTTTCTCTGGTCGAGAACACCCTTGAGGTGTTTCGTCTCGAACTTCTTTGTCGCCTTGAAGTTCTTCTTTGCGCCGGCCATTTTGTGAATCGGTCGCTGGCTGTAGCGGCGAACGGTTCTAAAATGGTGTTGCGAATTGAAGGTTGACGGGCCCCTCTGAAGGTTGATCTGCTCTCTCCAATTGCCTGCGGCTTGCCCAAAAAAAGTTCAAAAATTTTGGGCTTATCGTTATCGCACCGACCCTTCTAATCCATGATAAGCTTAGCGGAGGTACGTACCTAGGACCCACCAGACCGACACCCCACCATGATCCAGGCCGCTCATTATTGTCTCCAGCCAAAGGGATGGATGGATTGTCATTGAGTTCTAAACATCACAACATTTCGTTAGCTACCTACATCCTTTCTGTCACTCGAGTCGCTGCTTAGGTGTTCACAGGAGTTCATGAACACAGAATTATAATTATAATCCAAACAAAATCGCCATCCCAAAAATCATGATGCGACAAGCATACGCACCAACCCCTCACAGTTATGTGCCAAATACAAACCTATCGGCCACCATCGACTTAGACGAGGTGAGTCTCGCGTGGCTTTCCGACGTTCTGACACAGCGCACTCACGCTCCATTCAGGAAGTCAAGCTAGCAGAGACTCGAGCTGAGCGAGATGTGCAAGACTCGCTAGCCGAGATATTCTCCATCATCATCACCCTCGATGAGCTCGAGAAAGCCTTTCTCAAAGACGCCATCCCCGAGGCCGACTACACGGAGATCTGCGAGCGCTCGCTCAAGCAGTACAAGTCCATTCTGGCAGACGAGACCGTGGCGAGGCGCTTCGTGGGCCTGGAGGAGTTCAAGGCCGAGTGGGATCTTGAAGTCCCGAGGGCGACGGAGCGTCTAAAGGTCGGCATGCCGTCGACCGCCGTGAACGCTTCAGCCGGCGCCGCCCCGGCCCCAGCCGCCACCACCAGCAACAAGTCTGGCGCCCTCATCCTCGAGGCCACCCAGGAATTCATCACGTTCCTGGACGCCCTGCGACTGGGCTTGCACGCCAAAGACCAGCTTCATCCTCTATTGACGGACGTTATCCAAAGCGTCAACAAAGTCACCGATCGGGACTTTGAGAACCGCGGCAAGATCATCCAGTGGCTTATCACGCTGAACCAGATGAAAGCCACCGAGGAGTTGAGCGAAGAGCAGGCCAGAGAGCTGGAGTCGGATATCAACTCTGCATACATGGGATTCAAGAATGTCCTCACTTGAAGCGGACCTGGCACGACAAGACAATTCTTTGAACTGGACACCACAAAGTGGATAAAGCAGAAAACACCGTCGGCCACGTGGCGCCGCATCATCCCAATCCCGCGAGGTTGCCTGGAGAGATGGGCATGCGTATGGCTCTTCTTTGTACCAATCTGGTGCCAATACATGAGCCTCTGGCGAAGCCACGGGTGGTATAGGCTTTTCAGTTACGCGCCGATCCTATTTGCGTTGCTGCTACAGCCGCTTAGGGTGATCAGGTTGAGCCGTACGATCTTGGTTCGATTCAGAAACCAAATATATGAACAGAAGCGACTCTGGCGATGATGTGTTTGACTTTGGACGGCAGTAGCGGAACCTCATCCTCGAACTTGGGGCTATATCATTTGGGAAGCCCGAAGGAATACTGCAGCGAGGCCAATGAAGAAGAGTTGGTTCGAGGCGCTCAACGGTATGTCTTGGAGTTATGAATTAGTGCAGGTATAGTTGAATGTTTCTGGTTCATCAGCCGGAGAATTGAACAACTATAAGTCCCAAGCAATAGTAAACTATGACCTGTGTCGGGATTCTGGAACACTTGTATGATCCATCATGAGACATAACGGCGGCCAAGTGGCTCGTGCTTTTTCGGCGCTTACCCTTCGCAGCAAGGGGGGCCGCGTCAGCCGTGCATTTCCTTATCGCTTTCAGGCTTCAGCTCTTGCGAACGAAAGCATAACGACTTCTCATCTCCATATATTCAAATAAATTGCCCACTGGTGGAAGAGTCTTGATATATTTTGTCGTTGAGAAACTATAGGCAATGCCGAGATGTGGACGTTCAAACGGAGTGGAGCCGCGTTGGCAACTCTATTGTTAAACTACTGCCTGGATACCGCCGTGGCGACGGAGCAGCAACAGATACTGCTGGGCAATACTCATTCAGAGAGCAACGGCAGGCTGGGTCCATCGCCCTGGAAACTCAACTTTTCGTCCACGGCGCCATACCTGTTTTCATCAGTGTCTTCGCTGCTGCAGCAATGGGGAAACACATTCTTCCCCAACGGCCATAGTATAGTGCCCTGCGAAATCCCACCTTACACCCTGTTCTACCACGGCCGGCTCGATGGCGATGAGCCTCCCAGTCCGGAATGGCTGGCTTTTGACATGTGCGTTCCTCTGAAAATCAAATCTTCATGTGATCTCGAGTATACTAACGTGATCAAACAGTGAAATGTCGTACGGTATCATGGGCAGCACGAGAAACTCGCACATGCTCACCTACCAGACGACCAGGCCCGTCAAGGCATTATATTTCGACGGCGAGTCCGCCACGCTGATGGGTCTGGGGCAACTGGACACCCAGATGCTGCACGTCTTTGGCAACGTCACTGGCCCGCCGCATGATGGCTGGGGCCTGTACAACGAGTACCTCCGCGCGACCGGGCTTTGCGACTGGCTCGAGTCGTCCGGGCTCCGGGGCCACGGATGGGGCTACGAGGGCGTCGTCCGCATGAACGCCGGCTTCGAGATGATCTGGTGTGATTTCACGAGCCCAAGCTTGCGTCTCCTCACGCACCTAAACGTCACTGCGCCTCAGCTATCCAAAGAAAAGGAAGCTGACCGGGTAGTTGCCAGGAACGACGCGGGGCCGCAGGAGAGTTCTTACTATCCGTTGCCTCCGCTGCCGACGCGGACAGACCACTCGACGGATCCGACTGACCCACCAAGGCCGCCGAATTGGCGATGGGAGATTGACCGCGAGCCGTTCTTGAGATCCCAAGCTTGGGGTTGGTTCTCCAGTGCCACAAATCACTACGGCAAGTCGAGGCAGGGCCCCGGACTTGGTGAGGTACGGGCCAAAGTCAGTAACTGCGGCATCATGTCATACTACTCACCACGATTCGCGAATTTGACCCGCACGCGGCTCGAAGGCGAGCAAGAGCTCTACAACTTGACGTCCCAGGGCCATTGGAGGGGGGAAGGCCCCAGAGGGAATAGGACGACAGGGCTGGCCGAACTCAGGAGACGTCGGCGTTACCACCACCTCGAAGACGTGACGGGCGTGGAGGCTCTGCTGATGCGCAACAACTCTGAGCGTGTGTTGAAAAGCTTGCTGGAGGACAGCCACGAGTGTTCGGGAGCCGATTGGGTTTATATCAGCAACGAGATCACCCAAAATACTGGGTCTCACTTGAAAGAGATGACACAGCTTCTAGGCTCCTTCTCTCGGTATGCTGATAACGAAACAGCCATCGAGTCCTGGGTGTCCACACTGAGAGCTCAGAGTCATTCCTTCTATGTCGCGTTCCTGGAATATCCCACGACTTATGAATCGGGTCAATGGTCCACCGAGTCCAAACTCTATGCGCAGACCTATGCGCGTTGTCGCTACCGGTACACACGCTTGTTAGCCTCCATCGAAGGCCTGAAGCTGAGTCCCGAAGAGGAGGATCTACGTTGGGCTGTAGAAGAGACATATGGTGCGATATGTTCCGTCTTATTGACCATAGGATTCGAGCTTGAAAAACTATGGGCTGCAGATTTCAGAGAAGCCGGCAGGAGCGTGGAGTCTCCCGAGAAGCCGGGGGAGCGTTACGCACAAGTTGCCCGCAACTGGAATGATGGCCTCGAAGAGCTTGCCTCCTGGCTGGGCTGGGAAGATGCGTTCACGGGGTGCTCCGAAGTCTGTCAATGGAACGAACGTTGCTATATCCCCATGTGGCCGCTGATGCAATTGGGTGGTCCTCCAGGCGGGCGACGTCCTCCTGGAAAGGGAAACGGAACATTTCCGGGCCCACATTATCCACCTCCGCACGACGGCTATGGTGGTTACGTCCCGTACGGGGATCCACCTCACCGAGGCCCCGGCCCTCCAGGCGGAGGAGGCCCTGACCGGAAACGCCCCGGTGGAGGACGTGGCCCGGGGTTCATGGGAGACGATCCAGAACTGTGGGAGCCAGTGTGTGCCAGCGCAGCACACTTTATGTGATCCTGGAGACTGTCTAGGCGATGTCAGAACTTTTCCCTGCACACATGTAGACAATACCCGCATAGGAAGCACACGAATTTAGAAATACAGTTTCTTATAGATCCACAGGTCTTTGAGGTCCTACAAGTTTGCCGCTAATTCATCAAGTTGCTTCTGTATCTGTTATATGGCATTCTGCCAAGGTTCTAGCCGTGAGTACGCCTGTACCGTATCCGAGTCATTGGCTCGTGGAGTCGGTTTTTGACTAGGTGATGGTGATCTCAGAGCTCAGGGATCATCTGGTGGGATTCTGGACTACTGATCTCATCGCAGAGCAGCCGGTCAAGTTGTTACGGGGCAGTAATAAAGGCTCTCATAGCTTGTACGGCATCGCCTTCATGAGCTTTCAGGAGCTCGGTAGCCTTGGGCTTGGACAGGTCCAACTCGTTGACCTAGTGGTGCACCGACATTAGCTCTATTATTCTCACATCCTCTTTTGTGCTTCGACGGCGATCCGTCCTCCGCCAATACACGTCCGGGCGGACAACCTACCAAAAGCGTGACGTCGGCAGCGTCGACCTTGACCTTCTTGACCTCGGTCTTGGCCGCCGCCGCGCCGCCCAAGCTCTGCATCGCCTTCTTCGCGGCGTCCTGGTCGACCTGTGCTGAGCTGGAGCCTTCGTCGTTGGCGTCGAGCCTCGACATGGCAGCCGCGGCCTTGCGGTCCTCTGCTGATTTGGCCTTGGCCTGGACTTCGTCCTCGACGTCGCCCGCGGTGGCGCCCTCGACAACGTTGGGGGGTTGAGGCTCGGCCATTGCGGCGTTGGTTGGCTCGTATGTGATATCGAGGGGAGAGGAAAGGGCCGGGGTCGTTGTCTCGTAATCCGGGTTACTGTTGGGTCTTTGAACGGTTGCTGCTGACGCAGGTTGATATGAGGGCTGTAGCTGGGTAGCTGTGCGAGCTGTGGTAGTGATCTCGAAGCTAACCCTCGAGGTTTGGAATCCAAGCAGTTCGAGATCGTCCCGTAGTGGGGCTTACTGTGGGTGGTGTACCTAGCTTACTAGCCTTGGCGGGGGTACCCTTGGCCTCTGCGCGCCCTGGAGCGCCCAAACTTACGGCACATTTCAATGGGGACAGGGACCTCGGGGACCGTTACGCAGCGCCTTACAGTGGGTGGAGTGACATAACCTGTGGGCAGATGTGCAATAAGGTCTTTATACTCATATCATTTTCCACCGATACAAGCCCGTTTTGACTCATCGATTTGTTATATGAAAGGTGGCCGTCATACGTCGTTGGTGTTCGAATCACACAACTCTTTTCCCTCAAAAATCCCTCTTGTTCATACACTCCAGCACAACGAGGAGACCAAGTACGTCGGTGATTGTACACTCCAAGCCAGTCTGAAATTTGTATAAATACCCGCACATTCAGGCCACCTCACCAGGAAAGATTTTCAAGAACACCAGTCATACTTACACTCTTGAACATTTTACCAAACACTATTTCGACACATCAACTGTCAACCATTTGTGGATATTGAACAGCTCAGGACATTGAAAAACATTCGATTCCTGTAACGACATCAACTACATAAGCAAACACCGGCTTTGCTTTTACAGCAGACCACGCTCTAGTGTATCGCCACTGCAGTCTCACCGTCACGATAACCTCACACCAAAAAAATGGCGTCCGTAAACGGCGTGCACGCAGACATCCCAGTCAAGGTCGCCAGCGACTGGAAGCCCGACTCCTGGAGGTCCAAGCCCATCAAGCAGTGCCCCGAGTACCCGGATATCAAGGCGCTGCACAAGGCGACCGGCGAGCTGGACCGGCTGCCCCCCATCGTCCACCCCCATGAGATCGAGAAGCTCAAGCAGTCGCTCAAGGAGGTCGCCGAGGGCAAGGCCTTCCTGCTGCAGGGCGGCGACTGCGCCGAGCTCTTTGACTACTGCAACCAGGACGCCATCGAGTCCAAGCTCAAGCTTCTGCTGCAGATGAGTTTGGTGCTGATCCGCGGCACCAACAGAAAGGTCGTGAGAATCGGTCGCATGGCCGGCCAGTACGCCAAGCCCAGATCCAGCCCCATGGAGACGGTCGATGGAAAGCAGGTGCCCTCCTTCAGAGGAGATATCTTGAACGGATTCGATCTCAGCGAGAGAGAATTAGATCCTCAGAGACTCGTAAAGTATGACTCTCAGACCTTCCCTCACCCAGCAACAAGGACTTGTACTGACAAATTCAATCCAGGGCCTACAGCTACTCGGCAGCAACGTTGAACTGCATAAGAGCAGCACTCTCGTCGGGCATCGCCGACCTGCACCGGCCTCTGAACTGGGAGCTCGGCCACGTCCAGGACGAGCAGCTCCGGGCCAAGTACTTTGAGTCGGTCAGCTTCATCACCGAGGCCCTGCGCTTCATGCGGACCATCGGCGCGGACAAGGCCAGGAACCTTGAGACGGTCGACGTCTACACGAGCCACGAGGGCCTGCTGCTCGAGTACGAGCAGGCCCTGACGCGGCTGCTGGCGGTGCCGCGGTACCCGGCCGAGGGCGAGCAGCAGGCGTACCGGTACTACGACACGTCGGCGCACTTCATCTGGATCGGCGACCGCACGCGCCAGATCGACCACGGCCACGTCGAGTTCTTCCGGGGCATCGCCAACCCCATCGGCATCAAGGTCGGCCCCACGACGCCGACGTCGGACCTGCTGGAGCTGCTGCGCACCATCAACCCGTCGCGCGAGGTCGGCAAGATCACGCTCATCACGCGCTACGGCGCCTCCAAGGTGCGCGAGCTGCTGCCCGCGCACATCCGCGCCGTCGAGGGCAGCGAGTACCGCGGCACCGTCATCTGGCAGTGCGACCCCATGCACGGCAACACGCGGTCCGTGGCCGGCGGCATCAAGACGCGCCGCTTCGACGACATCTTCAGCGAGCTGCAGGAGACCCTGGCCGTCCACGACGAGGAGGGCAGCTACCTGGGCGGCATGCACCTCGAGCTGACGGGCGACGCCGTGACCGAGTGCATGGGCGGCAGCCAGAACCTCGACGAGGGCGACCTGTCGACCAACTACACCAGCCACTGCGACCCGCGCCTCAACGAGAAGCAGGCCCTCGAGATGGCCTTTCTCGTTGCCGACCACTACCTGAACGAGAGGAAGGTGGACGGCGTGGCCGAGGCCCATCAGCAGTAGGGCATGGTGATATTCGAGTGACCCAAATATGATGTACTCAGGATGTCCACATTTGGAGGATGCAGGGAGTTGATTTCTTTGATAAAAGCACAGGGCGTGGGCGTTCTCATTTATAAGGGACCAAAAAAGTTGCGGATATACACTTAGCCAGGAATCTGCTATAGATAGATCGTCTAGGCACACTAATTGATTCATTTGTCACTCTGTGGATATGAAATGACATAAGCTTCAGCACTTTCAGCATGGGGCAGTCAAGTCTTCGCTATTCATTCATCTGACGCTTGTGTACTTTGTGTGTGCATGTTGGAATTCTAGATATCGTGTTCTGGTGTCATTTCTGGCAGGATGAATCCCCGTGGCTCGGAAGTCAGTCTAGAAGCAGTCGCGATGTGGATCCTTTTTTTTGCATTAGCTTGCGAAGCATCTTGCCAACATGGCTTCTGATACTTCTTCTATCTACACATCAATATGAGCCATCCTGTCCGCCAGTATCTCGATGCAATGTGTATATCGAGGCAACCACCCGCTCAGAGCACCTAGAGTCTGACACTTCTGCTTGAACCCTTCCCAAGTCAGACCGAGATGACCTGGGCGCCCTCAAAGGCATCACCGGCCTCCAGCTTCTGCCATCCTTTGACGGCACCGGCCTCGACGCAAATCATGTTCTTGTAGCCATCCTTGGGCTCAAAGTCGCCAATGCTGTTGGCCTTGTCAACCCAGGGGTTCCAGACCACGACGTCCTCGAGGTTGTCGCGGACAATGCTGTACTTGGTCTCGCCATCCTCGATGACGTCGACGGGGTGCGAGGGACCCTTGCTGGGGGTGTAGACGCGATCGACCTCGCTAGAAATGCTGATCGAACCAGATTGCTTCACGGGGTCGGGGCCTCCGGCGACCTTGTCGACGTACTCGGAATCCTCGAGGCCAGTGACGGAGACCTTGGAGATGTCATTGACGCGCAGGTAGGTGTGGAGGAGGATCTGGGCCTCGAACGGCTGGTCGCCCTGGTTGGTAACGACCAGCCCGGTCGCGAGGTTATCGCTGGTAAGGGTGACGCTGTACTGCAGGGAGAAGGCGTGGGGCCACAGCTTCTTGGACTCGTCGCTGAGGTTGTTCTGGCTCAGGCCAAAGTCGAGCTTGACAGAGTTGTCCGACTTTCCAGTCGACTCGGAGGTTGAGGAGCCCAGAAATTCCCAGGTCGAGTTGCGGGCAAAGCCGTGTTGTGGGAGCTTGGAGGTGGCGGCGTGGTTGGGAGCTGTGCCAAAGACCTGTGTCACGCGAAGAAACGAATGGTCAGTACAAGTACTCTCTTCTGAATATAGGATATGCTCTTTCAATGTCGGGCAACTGGAGGGGAGAGTAACTCACGGGAAAGACCAGGGGAATGCCACCCCTCACGGCCTTGCTGCCGTCGAGCTTGGCGCCCTTGGACAGCCAGAGGCGCTCATTGCCTGCGCGGTCCTTCCAGCTGAGGACGGTGGCACCGTACAGCAGAACCTCGATGCTCTCTCCCGAGGGAAGCACGGCGCTGACACGGCTGTTGTCGTGAGTGATGTTGACCTGGGCGGAAGGGGGCAGGCCGGGAGTGGTCGCCAGAGCGGCGGGCTTGTTAGGACGGTCGACCATTTTGGGCAGATGTGTGTTGCTCTTAATAAGGCTTGCGTCGACACTTGGGGTGTGGGAGCTTCGGTAAGCTTCGGGAGTTCGGAAGTCTTTTTTGGATGCTGTGGGCGGGAACAAGCTTCCAGTGGACAGAGTTACAATAGACAGAAAGTATGAGGCAACTTGTTTGTTTGTGACAATTTATCTGGCTCGGCACTAGGTAGGTGCAGTGTTGGCCAAATGTGAGAGCTCTCTGGGCGCAGCTGTGACGATGGTGGGGTTTTGGTGTTGTTTGAGGTTCGGCGGGGTGAAGTGGCGGGGGGCCCGTTCAAGTCAACAGCTCTAGGTAATCCGTCCGGTAGTTTACCTTAGTGCTAGGTATGCGATATGATGTATGGCTGGCAGGGAAACCCTCCGTAGAAGCTCAGATGAGAGCTGATCAGTCGAGCGCAGATGTTTTAATACTTTTCGAATCTTGTGCTTTAAAATTTCACGGACATTTGGGTACTGGAATGTCGTCCGAGACAAATTGGCTCACCTGAAGTTTATGGGTTATGCAAACACCAGACACGTCCTTCTCCGTGTTTGATCTGCTCAGACGTAAGCTTGAACAAACCCACAGCGGGGTACCCTATCCGCACACTAAAACATATAAACATAATGCACCCATGAACGGTCAACATAGGGTAGACATGGAGTATTAAGAGACACAGCATAACTCTAACCTGTCAGGATGACGGCTTGTCTGACATATCTGTGTTTCCGTGCTTCAATCACGACTTATTCATGGCTTTGATGTAATGTCAATCCAAGATATGGCAATATGGACGTCCTAACGCCGATGGGCAGAGAAATATGTAGTACTTTGGTCGCTATTACGCTCAGACATTTTGCATTTGGCCCCATCACTCTTCTTTAGTGGAACTCCATATTGCTCATTGTATTTAGATACTGTATTTACCTACCTAGGTACTTAATACTTGTGTTTGATATCAGGCCAATATATCATACAACCCTCAATCCTCATGTTATAGTCACCGTGGCATAGCGAGAAAACCCCAATCACTCAGCGCAAAATCTTTTCGCGATCCAGCACGCATGTTGTCCAACCAAGTTGGCAAACCGATGTTAAAAAGTATGATTGTAGTTCTATCTTGCAGCGTGATGATACTCTTGGCAAGTAAACGTGTATAGCTTTCAAAATGATGGAAACTTTATACCAAGTATAGCAAACCTGATCAGTTGACCGCAAATATAATGTCAATGATGTTCTGGCGTGGTGATTCGAAATAGGCCACCCATTGCATCTTACTGCGGCTGTGCCTCATGGGTACCTGGTATCTCGCCTGTGGTCTCGACTCTCAGCCTCGTGCTGGAGACAGAATCTGACCGCTTCCAAGTGCCACTCGAGCCTTCCCATCCTTTGCTTCATTACCGCTCCGTTACCTCAAGCTCGATCAGACCTCTGAGGTATTAGACGCGAGCACTCCTCGAAGTCTCAGATTCATTTCGACCAAACCGTTTTGTGCCTAATCAGTAATCTCAATTCAGAGGTCTGCATAAACAATGGCACATCGAGAGGATTACCGGTCTTTCAATCTCACAAAATTCAAGGCAGCTGCCAGGAGAGAGTCAAGGAAACACCAGTGGAACTTCGCATTCCCTCCAGCCCCGACGAGGACAACTCGAGCTGAACACCCAACTGCTACGACAGATGCTACGCTTCTCCCGCCGGTAAGACGAGCTCGTGCACTTCAAAGTACTGCGGCAGCTGCTGCGTTAGAAGTGTCATTTACTATTGCCAGCCAAATCCGAGGAGTGTTATTCGATTCTTGGCTGATGCTGCTATTCCCCTGTGTGCCCGCTGGAATTGCGTTGCATTTCACGCTGGGGGACTCTGTTCCAACCTTTATCGTGAACTTTTTCGCCCTTATACCACTTGGGTTTCTCTCCCAGTTGGGGTTGGATGAGATCAGCTTCCGGGTTGGGGGGTTCTTCATGGGGTTCCTTTATATTTGTACGAGGTATGATATCCATGTCACGAGCCTCAGAGGACGAAGACTGATTCGTTTGGCTTTCAAAGCAATTTCGTTCAGCTAGTAGGGTCGATTGTCTTGCTGCGGTCACGTCAGACGGAATTGTTACAGACTTCCCTGATTGGTGGACTTCTCGCGAACTTGCTTCTCATTCTAGGGTTGAGTATCCTCTCCGGGGGCATCGGACGACAGGTTCAATACTTCAATCTGTCGGTTGCTCAGACGAGCGCAAACCTTCTCTCCTTGGCAGCTACGAGTCTTCTCATCCCCACGGCGTCGAAGCTGCTTGGACAGATAGAGCCACAAGATATACCGAAACAGTCTCGAGGCTCGGCGTTCATTCTTCTCAGTCTCTACGCGTGCTACCTCATCTACCAATTCAAGTCACACGTTGAGATATTCAAGGAGGAATCACAAAAAGTAGAAAGACAACCCTTTAGGAAACTCCCACCCGGCATCGACGCAGCAATACAAGCTGGAACAGCAGTGGGCGCTGGAGCTGTTGCACTGAAAAATGTCGAGGGAGAGCATGCATTGGCAAACTTGAGGCGGCTCGAGAACGCAGATGATGATGAAGAAATAGAGGAGAGACAGGCCACCCTCTCGGCTTCCGTGGCCTGGTTCACGTTTCTCGCTGCCTCGACGCTCCTAGCCCTGTGCGTGGACTACACAGTCAACAGCATCCAAGCCCTGAGCACGGGTGCGAACCTCTCTCACACCTTCATCGGTCTCATTCTTCTGCCTATTCCAAATTGCGACTTCTCGCCAATTGCGAATGCCATCGAAGACCAGCTGGACAACACCATGACCTACACGATTGGCAAATGTTTACAGACGGCCTTGTTCATCACGCCGCTCACGGTCCTCATCGCCTGGGGAATGGGCGTCGATGAAATGACAATGGTGTTTGACGGGTTTGAGATTGTCAGCCTGTTTGCTGCCATCCTGCTGCTGAACTTTCTCATGGAGAAGGGCTGTGTCACCTGGTGAGTCGCATTCGCACCTGCAAGTCGTGTTCCCAATACTGATAGTGATATTCAAGGATTCAAGGCTGCCTTTTGCTGGGAGATTGGGCTCTCGTTGCTATATCTGCCTTCTTTGCGAAGCAAGCAACGTCCGGGTGATGTATTGCTGCGACGATACTATGGTCTTTTCCCAGCATTATTCGTTTCAATCGAAGTGATGCTATTACGAACATAATATCTTCAGGGTTACCATTGTCAAAGGATCTCAGTGCACAGAAATCTATTCACCAGAAATATGCAAACGCTAGAGCATTCTTTCTTCTGATAGGAGAGGGTTTCTTGACCTCATCGCAATTTAAATCTACAAGTAGCCCAGACAAAAAGACATTAAAAGAGGCCCTAGAAAATGATATCTTGAGCATGCAGACCATTTAACTCCTCGCCAATGTGGTATCCCTCCTTGAATACATAATATGGTTACCCAGTCATGACTTTTTGCAGTGTATCCTTCTCTCGCTGGTTCATCTAAAGATGCGAGCTTCTCTTCTCATGTCGTTTACTTGCGGCCGCGAAGTTCGGCGCCATAAAGCTCCCTCTTGAAATCCATGAACATATCTTCCACCTTGTTGGCATCATCGCGTGATAGTGTCGCCGTACGGAGTTCTGTGAGGCCGGCTTTGAGGGCCTCCATGATCTTCTCCATTGATGTCACTCCCTCCTGGTCCATTGAGATGTCCTTGGTCGCATCTCCCAGGTTCTCCTCTGTCACTGCTTCGGGTGACCCCTCCGTGTTGGCATCATCTTCAAGAGCTAGCAGCTCGGTTGCCTCCTTTTCAGCTGCAACAGGAGCCTCCACGGCTGTGTAGGCCTGTTCAGTACTTTGCGAAGCTTCTTGCACGATCTGCAAGTTCACGGCTTCGAGCTCATCTATGGAGGTATCGGCACCACCATGAGAATCCTCGAGCTGTGCCTCTGCCGCCATATCGCCCTCATTTGCGAGAGAAGACTCTTGCGATGAATTTTTCTGTCGTTCTCCACCAGAAATCCCGAATCGCCCAAGCGAAGCGCCTATGTTGGCTGTCAGTTACTGTCTCGGCCATAGTATATGGTATAGAGGGCTTACCATCATCGGCCCGAGTAGTCTGGCTGTCAGGCAACGCTTCGCTGGCCTGCTCGTGGTCCGAACTGTTTCTTCGCTTCCTGCTGGTCGTTTCCTCAGACGCATCGCCACTTCGCTTTCGCTTCCTCTTGAATTTCCGGCCAGCCTCGTGCGATGGGCTGGCTTCGGCGGGCGTCGAGGATGTCGTCCCATTTTTAGCTTTCTTGGATTTTCTTGACTTGCTGGACCCCGTATTGACAGTGATACAGTCCAATACTGGCGAAGCACCTCGAGCACGGGATAATTCCTCTTGGTCAGCTTCGTCCAATGAACTCTTCGGAGGTCCACAATTGCGCGAGTCCAGCTCAACAACAAGACGCAGAAGACTGCGTTCGTCAACGTCGCTGGCATCGAAAGAGTGATTCTGGTTCGCAACTGCCTTGCCTGTCTGAAGCGCCGCGGCTTGGGCAGCCCTGGCCAAAGCTCGCTGACCTCGAGGGGTCTGAGGTGCAGGGCTCGTGAGTGCGTCAACAAATTCCTCGTGGTCCGACTTTGGTGTCTCTTGAGCTTTGATACTGCGGGTGTTCGGCGGTGTCGACTCCTTTTGATGGGTCGCTGGCAGGACAGGCTCGACGCCACTCATCGGAGCATCAGACTCGTCGTCCTCGATGTCGGCTTGATTGCAATCATCATCAGATGTGTTTGGCGCAGCTCTCTCGGGGTTCACGGTGCGTGGGCGGCCCCGCGAGGACTGTGGATTGGGGCCATGGCTGTTGCTCTGTCCAATCGAGGTTGTTGTCTGATCGGCTCGAGGTGAGCCAGAAATGGGTGATGATGTGAATTGCCAGTCATCCAAGACGCTGGAACTGCTGGATTGCGCCTGGATGATTTCTGGAACGAGCGGGTAGCGCCGGGGATCTGGGGGCGAGGATGGCACGTCGTCCGTCATTTCATGGTCATTATCATCAATGAGAATAGTCTGCCCACGTCGTGGTGTTGGCGTCGAGGATACATAATCCTCAAAACTGCGATGCGACTTGGGAGTGACTATCTTGTCATTCTGCGCCTCCTCTGCATTCGGCTCAAGATCTTGTTGGACCTGGCTCGGAAGTTCGCTGCTTGACCGCATCTCTGCAAACAGAGTATTGCCTCGTTGTCGCTCTTTGATCTCCATCTGTCGTTCGGTCAAAACTTGCGACTCATCGGCGACGCGAATGGGGGACGAAGATTCTATGGCAGCGAACTGGATTTGCGAGTCATCGTGTCGTAGTCTCGCAGTTACACCACGCTTTGATTTGGATCGAGAACCGGTGGGAGTGCTCTGCATGGACCGCTGGTTCGCCACGGAAAGTTGAAGCGACGTCGGGGTATTGGACTTTGAGCGTTTTGAGGACGAACGCGAACTGACGGGAGGTGTATCTTTGACCGCCGGCCGCGTTGGACGGACAGCAAGGTCAGTCTCATCTTGAGAGTCGACGAACTGGGGTTGCTGGCCGCTGGGCTCGAGGCTAGAGACATCGATGCCAGGCAGTGTAATCTCGACGTATGTGCGGAGCGACAAGAGTGTAGCCTTCAGTCTCTCCGGATAATCAACCTCCTCGGCCTGATCAAATGCCCGGTTCCACATCACGGTAACATTATTGACAATATGTCTGTGCTTGCTTTCGAAAGCTGAGCACAGCAGGGGCTCGATAGTGTCAAGCTGCACTTGCTCTAGGTTGTCAGCCACGATGAATATGTTGCGGATTCGGTTCCAAAGCAACTTGACCTAATTTCCCGGTTAGCAATGGTCACGGTAAATTGTGCGAGGTAGCCTACAGCTTCGGATACATCAGCAGATTGTCGGCTGCTATATCGTGCGTCCATATCCTGGATCCAAAACCCAATGCCATCTTGCAGGTTCACCAAGGTCTTGAACACCAACACTTTGTTAGCCCTTGCCAGAAGTCCGGCAACTTCAGTCAGCAATGGTGCCACAACTCCAGCAATATCGCGCTCTTGGCAACGCTGGTACGTAACATGAAGGAGGTGGTTGGTGAGCTTGTACAAGTGATCGTACGGGTCGAAACTGGCCAAACGCGAGCCGGATACCGGAGTGCCCCAAAGCATGCGCCGAGCGGCTTCAACTGCTTGCTTGTCGCGCGGGTGTTTCGCATTCGAGATCAAATCAACTCCATATTGCAGGAGACTAGGCAACTTTTTTGATTCGGGATCGTTAGTCAAGATGTCCAGGAGACACTTGGCCATGGGTTCAACTACTGCAATAGCAGAGCCAGCCTCTCCAGTTTCGTCAATCGCGTGGGCCACGATGAACTGTAGGAGAGACTGCCAGTAATCTCCTGGGAGGTCTGGTGTTGAGCGAAGGCCTCTTTCAAGATGTTTGACTACCTCGCGGAATTCGTGCCCCATGGGAGGCCGAGCGCTGGTGCTGGTCGAAGATAAACTCGTTTGACTAACTTCCAGGGATCGTTGCAAGATCTCAGAGACAAGAACCCAGGGTCCGAAGGGTGCCAGGGTATCCATAGGCAGGGACTGCATGAACTCATGGGCAAGGTCGACTCGACCCTGTGGCTTTGATGTCAAAAGGGGAGTAAAGGTATCCCGAAGGAGGGCTGCAAGGCGTTCGTCGTCATTGGCGCCGGGTGGCA
Source organism: Pestalotiopsis sp. NC0098 (assembly GCA_022432395.1). Taxonomy (NCBI): domain Eukaryota; kingdom Fungi; phylum Ascomycota; class Sordariomycetes; order Amphisphaeriales; family Sporocadaceae; genus Pestalotiopsis; species Pestalotiopsis sp. NC0098. The sequence continues at coordinate 3,892,706 of JAJKLJ010000003.1, read as the reverse complement.
GTGACGATAATATAGAGAAAAGGTGGTGTAGAGGCGTGCGAATGCTTCCTTGAGACTTTCCAGGACGTTGCGACGGGGTCGCCACTGGTGCGAATGTGTTTTGGCCGCCAATGGAGAGCTGCTTCTCCGTGAATGGCAGAGGACCTAGAGACCTGATGAGAGTCGAAAGCAGTGCTCCAGTCGCATCGTAAAAATGATCCGAGTTTTGGTCCTCAGGGGCAAGGCCAGAGACTCCGCGAGACCAGATTCGAAGGAGGAACGTGAAAGTGTGCGCCATGAAGACAGCTGTATCCGTCGACACCTTAATTTCCTTGCTCGCAGCCAATGCCACAGAATTAACAAGAGACCGCCAGAGTTTAGCTGTGGGCGACGTAGCATCCGCAAGGTCCAAGAACGTCTTCGTTAGCATAGGCTCAATGACCGAAAAGACCTTGGAGGCATTCCGTCTGACCCATTTCGGATCGAGAGCAGGCAGCTCGGCAAAGGTGACCAGGGGCGCGTCTGCGATGTGGTCTTCCTTCCATATCCGCGGCGTGGTCGAGTTCAATAGAGCTGCCATGATCTGGATAGCTTGAGGTAGTTGGTCTGGTCCAGCAGATTGTGTCTGCTCTGGGTTCTTTGAGTTGACAGCTGGGCTGATCATCGCAGTCATCAATTGAGGAACACACGAGTCCCAGAAACTGCTGACATGATCCACGCTTGTATTGGGCTTGAAGGCGTAGTAGTAGAGATTGCAGAGACTGCCAACAACGACTCTGCGCAGTTCGTCGCTCAGCTTCTTCCGTCTCAGCTGACTCTCATAGGGTTGACGGATGGTTGGAACAATTTTGTCAAACGATTGGTCGTTGAGCTGCATGCAGTACACCAGACGGTTCCAAGCATAATTGGCCTCGAGCTTGGTCTGCAGATCGGCGTGATTGAAGCAAATCTGCATGATCCCAAGCCACGTGCCAAAGAAATCCCACTTGGTGACTGGACACCGCATGAGCAGTATTATGACGCTCCATATCTGCGGCACAACACTGCAGTCATTCTTGTCTTTCGACTTCAGCATGGTTTTTAACCGCCCAGCATAGTACTGAATATACTTGGTATCGTCGATCGTAAGCTCCAAGATCTCCATTACTCGCTTCGACAGCTGCTTCTCCTTTGCAATGGAAAAACTGGCTTCCAACCCAAGAGCAATGGCAGAGGCTCGAATTTCTTTTATGCTGCTCAACAGATCGGTGAACAGATCCAAGAGCCAATCCGAGTGGATGACCATATGAGCCTTGGACTGCTTGATCAGTCGTCGGTAGATGAGAATGCGGGACATGATTATGCTTTTCCCTTTTACATGCTCCTCTATGCGGTGAAGAGATGACACCAGGCGACCGACACGGTCCGCAGACATGACCTTTGGGGGAAAGTCTTGCGAGGCGACGATCTGCATCAGATGCCTGACCACATCCTTGGGTACAGTAGCACTGTCGAACGAACGAATACAATGATCAATGATGAAGACCCTGAAGTCGTTGGATATAGACGAGGCGATCGCAGGAAAGTTGAGGAAAGTGATGAGCAGTGTCGATGCGTGGTTGGAGAGCGATGAGTCGAGCTCTTTCGACTCCTCGTGCACCATTGTCAGATCACGCTGGATGAACTGAGTGAACAGACCCATCTTGTCCTGTAGGGCGATTCGATCGGGCAAGTTATTCGAGGTCTTGAGAGCCAGTACAAGCATCGAGTAGGCGTCGAGCTTGGAGGCTCGATCAGCCCCGGCAAGCTGTTTTGTGGTCGACTCCAGCATTGTGGTGATGGTAGCATTTCTTGTAGCTTCGTCACTTCCGGCGGACGGATCAAGAGGATTCGAAATGGCCTGAGGCGAGGGCTTGAGGATAGACTTGAGCGGTTGCGCTGGGCTAGATGTCGAGGCGGTAGAAGCAGGTGTCGTCGCACTCCATTGGCCGGAAGGTGCCTCGCGGTAATCGGCCTGGCTTGAGAAGCCAACCTTCTTGCGCGTCCTCCGCGAGGTCGGGTTGGACAAGTCTGACGAATACGGCGAGTAGTCTGGGGGAGTCTGGAGACTTCGCCTCGGGTCGAGGGAAGGGCGGTTGAGAAGCTGCTGCTTCTCCTTGGGCTTGTCAGAGTCCGCGGGCTTCTCTCGCGGTGGCGTGGGCGGTCGAGGAGGTAATGTCTCCAGACTACTACCGGTCACAACGACTTCCGGAACCATGACTGTTGAGTCGGGCAGCTCGCGGACTTGCAGGCCCACCGCTCGAAGAGTCTCGTTTAGAGACCCGCGTGCATGTGGCGTCTGGCGGGTGTAAGTGATAGTCGGGCTCGGAGACGCGGTAGAGAATGGACAGCTCTCAGGAAATTCGCCGCAAGGAAGGAACCAAGAATACTCAAAAAGTCGATATCACAAAGAGTTGAGAAGGTGAGTAGAGTGGCTTCGGAAAGCTCTCGACAAATTGGTCACCCGGTCCGGGATCACATTTGGTTAGGTGGTAGGAAACGCGTCTAGGACCCTGTGAACGCGGCGCGTTGCCAAAAGCTCGACCCCTGCTTAATTGATTTTTCCTCGCCAACCACCCACCTAGGACGGCCAAGGTGGCGGGGTCAGTGCTTCTAATGACACGCTAAAGCTTCCCGCTTACCGTACTGCAGGCGCTGTATGTAGAAAGAGAACGCGGCGCGTCGCTGACCTAAAAGGTCAAGTCTGGGGTGAATTGCTTGATAGGTACGCTGCACGCCCATGATCCATCCATCGTCAAGTACGAAGGTACCTGTTGCAGTACACTAGAGTCGCAAAGCGGGGCGCCCATATCGAATCGCGGAGACGGTGCCGGCGTTTGCAGAATCGAGGGGTCCCGGCTGTCCACTTTGATGCCCCTTTGGCTCCGAATGCAAGCACTTCATTCAGTACATCTCTACCTACCTAATTGCTGAATCTAGGTAGAAGCCAATCCTAGACCTTGATAACCCGTCAAGTTGCTTCCTGCATCTTCACCTTGACCACTACTGACGCGAGTGTCACGTTGATTTTGTACCAGACTCGAAATACTTCAAAGTAAGTCGATATTTCTCTTCCTCGCATCCAGGCACACACCGTTCTGGTGTTATATTGGCAGTTCAGTCCCAACGTGAGCAGACCGATGCATCCTTGCTCGTACAGCTCAGCTGGTCGCGGAGGCCGGCCCCCAAAGCTCCTCACCGCGCTCATATTCATCCTTTTTCACAAAATCAGTCCGATACCCCTTCAGCCACATCCATTCTATCAAAGGCCGTACATACATCATTGATTTGTCGCCGGAACTGCCTCCAAATTATTTCCCCAGCATCAGAGTTGATTCAGAAAATATAACACACTATCCATCCCATGTCAGCATAGATTGGCGGCCCCGAGGCCCTTTGCTGCCGACTGCCAATTTAGCCCATTTTATACTCCCCCGGCCACAAGGTGTTGGCCCGAGAACAAATCCATGATTTATACCTACCTGTTCTTGGAATTTAAATACACCATCCTTGTTACACGGATGTCTATTTCATGATCGAATCTGCACTGCGCAATGTCATCATGATATCCGCAGCCTCTTCGTCCAGCTAGTACCATCGCCATCGAAGTTCTCTTGCAATATATATTTCTTGTCCGTCATCGCTGACATCTACGATGCCTCAGCAGATCTGTCCTCGGAGGCCACACGGTCTCAGAAGACTGTTCACATATCCGGCTTTGCGATCAAATTCAACAACTAGCCAGACTGCCCCCGTTGAAAAGGCAATTGCACATCAGATCGAAATGGCCCAAACCATGGGTACTTTGACTGGAGCGGGTATTTATCCTTTTCCGAAAACTGAAGCCTGATCTCAGCTAAATGTCGTATTTAGCCAAGCTGACCGCGGTGACTGATCTCATCGACAAGTTGACCAAAGATCTTGAGACTGTCAGTCTTCTGCCACATCGTAAGTCGTGCCCTCCTTGATTATGAAATGAATGTGTCAGTAACAAGCTCTACAGAACGTGACGCAGCACTGGAGGAGCTGAAGATTTACGGAAGAGATCCGCGGAACGCAGATCCCATCTTCACCAAAACCGTATGCATTATGGGTCCCTTGTGAAAGATGGAATGACTGACCGAATCTAGGGCATCGAAACTCTTGCTCGACATGCGTTCAACAGTCCCTCAAGCACAACATCGAGAAATGCTCTCCGGTGTCTATGTAATGCCTTGCTACTAAAGGCGGAAACACGACAGTTCTTTGTTGATCTCAAGTTCGAGGCAAAGGCTTGTCTTAAGCTGAAAAACGACAACCGAGATGATGAGTTTCTCGTTTCCAGAGTTCTTTTCCTCACCACATATGCCAAGGCCAATCTCCGCGATCTCATCGATCAACACCATATCGCCGAAAGTATCATCAAGAACCTGGAACGGCATGCCAAACATGCCACAACTGGGGCGCCACCGACCGACCCGATGGAGGGCATGGCTTTGATCGAAACACTGAAGCTGCTTTTCAACATTACGCATTACTGCAAAGACAAGACCTCGGAATTTACTCAGGCTATCCCCCAGATTATTACACTACTCTGTCAGGGAACACACGCAAAGACTGGGCCGAAACCACTCGATGCACCCGTGGTCAACCTCATCAATGCACTATTGAATCTCGATATTGGTGCTGCGGACATTCACAGTTCGCTCTACCCTGCCAGCGAACCAACACAGTTCTCGGATCGTCTCATCGACCTTCTAAAGTCTTCCAGTAAAGCTTACAGCGACGAAGAGCTCGAGAACAACGCAACCGCCTTGGTCGGTGTCATCCGAGGTGTCCACGAATATGCGCCAGGAGATGTCAAGACTTCTATTCGAGTCGCGTTATTACCATCCGCAGACGATCGCAAGGAAGTCCTTGGCCGCGGCACAACGATTGCATCCTGGCTGCTACGAAACTCGTCGAACCCGTTGACACCACAGCTGCGGGAAGCAATCTCGGATCTCTTGTTCGACATGTCGGATAAAGACGCATCGACATTCGTGGACAACGTTGGCTTTGGATTTGCCTCCGGATTCTTGTACAACAGGGGCCTGCCCGTTCCGAATAATGCACAGGAGGCTTTTGCGGACGCCGAAGGGGAAGCCCAACCTGTCAACCCTGTGACGGGCCAGTTCTTGAATTCTGAACAAGAGCCCAACGTTCCAGAAATGACGGACGAGGAGAAGGAGAGAGAGGCAGAACGTCTATTTGTGCTATTTGAAAGGTGAGTATTGACGTCCGGGCTCCATCTCGCTCCACCACTGACCATGTATCGTTCTAGGTTGAGAGCGAACGGAATCATCTCTGCAGAGAACCCAGTCAGAGTAGCCCAGCAGTCGGGACGTTTTGAGGAATTGTCAGACAACGACGAGGATGATCTCGACTAGTCAATGAAAGGCTGAAAATGTAGATATGAAAAGTGGTCAGCAGTCACAAGCAATATGCTCAAAAGGTCTGGGATATTCTACAGCAACTGCACATATAAGAAAAATGCTGGATCAATAAATTATTTTTTTTTGGTACCAGAGATACGAAAGCTATTCCTTGGTCAACCTCTTACAGTTCAGATATGGCCTGCCGCTGCCTGCGTTGTTGCTCTGCCGACCGAATCAAACTCATTTCCCATGCACGTTGGCTTGATAGTCCAGCTTTGGAACCGATTTGCGTTTGTTTCTCTTTCCCCCTCTTTTTTCAAATCTTGTGATTAGCACAATGGAATAATCAATTGTCCAAAATAATGGAGCTGCAATGCGCCTTCCTGCATTAATTCAGTATTTCTAGGCGGCAGTGGTCACAAGATGGGATTTTTGGATTGACTGCCAAATGCTCACTAGCTTAGTATTCGCAACATCACATAGGTATTTAAAGCAGCTTTCATCCCACCCGCCCTTTCACATCAACAACAGCGCGTCCCGACTTTCCCACGCGCTTGAATGTTTGGCGCAAAAACGCCACTTGTTCAAAAAAGTTCAATTGTGCACCTTGGGTCTTCTGGTGCCTTTTGTCACCACACAAGGCCAAGTCAGACAATTCCAACACTGTTTGGCGCACTGCCCAACCAGGACTCTCTCATCACCACCCATGCTCACTGGTTGGTGGCAGAAGAAGACAACGCGCACGAGCTCGTCTTCCAACATGCCTTCTCCACTCCCCGAAGAGGGTGGCTTTCTTGAGGACGACATGCCTCGTGTCGAGTCCGAGTAAGCAATACCACGCCATTCTCCCGCAAGCGTACCAAATATTGACACATTTTGATCTAGCCTTTCTGGAGTCAGCAAGGACATTGAGGGCCGCAGCAGCAAGACTCCAGCCCTGGATTCGGACGCCGACCTTGGACCCAGAAAGGATTCCAAGAGACGAGGCCGCCCGTCAAACCAGAAGAAGAAGAGGCAACCATCGACGCGTGAGTCCATCCATGCTAACAGAGGTAAAGACACCAAGGTGATCGATTATTGACAATGCATAGCCCTACTATCGTCCCCGGTCGTCATGCAGAATTCTTCTGAGAGGCCCACCCCCACCATTGTTCGCATCGGCAATCTGGATGATCATGCCGACGATGGCGCTGACGGACATTACGCCGACCATGACAGCGGTGAAAACGATGAAGAGGACGACGAGTCCAATTTCCCTGAACTTTCCGAGATCGTATCCAGCAAGAAGCGTGGTCGCAAATCATTGGAAGCTGATCAAGCTGGAGAGCTCGAAGTTGGTCCTCAGAAGAAGCGAGGTCGCCCTGCCAAGGGTACCAAGGCTGCGGTCATCGATACAGATGATCGTGACTTGCAATCAGCTTCTAAGATGCGAGGCAGGCCCCGAAAGTCTATTTCTGCCGGTACAACTGGCAGCGGCGCCCAAGGTTCTGCCGTAACCAAGTCGTCTGCCAAGAAGACTGCCAAGGGCGTCTCGTACTCTGATGCAGACGAAGGCGCGACCCGACGATCCAGTCGAGCTGCCGCTGAGTCTGCCAAGGCAAACACTTCGCAGCAACAAGTAAGTATTAATTCGTTCTGCCATACCCGCTCGAGAATTTGCAGCTAATCTTTTTCAGACCAAGAAACAGCAGTCATCTGCTGTCAAGGCAACTACCTCTTCCGCCAAGGGCAGCAAGAAGGCTTCCGAGCAGCCTGCTGGCCGCGGTAGGGGCCGTCCCAAGAAGAAGGTCATCTTTTCGGTTGAGAAGCTCGTTGACAAGAGCGTGGACAAGAAGGGAGTGGCAAAATACCTCGTCAAGTGGGAGGACTACGACGCCTCGGAAAACACATGGGAGCCCATCGAGAACCTCCAAGGCTGCATGCATCTCGTCGAGGCATATGACGAGAAGGAGGCTGGCGGTTCCAAGAAGACCAAGAAGACCAAGAAAGCCTAGTCGCCAAGGATTTGTATTAGGCAAGTGCGGAAGTTGAGATCTGCTTCTGTTTTGCAACCCTGATCTCCAACGATCCTGAGGTCCTCGATAAACTGTGTTCGGGAATACCGCGAGACTTTGGCTGTATCAATAAGGGTTTGGTATGACTTGGAAGGAAAGTTTGAAGATTCGTGGATGCAAGGGTCAATCTCTGCTGTAAATCGATCACGCTGAGCAATTGTCGCGGGCGGGGGGTCCGAACGGATGCTGTATAAGTTGTTCATCGCTCTCAAGATACTGGCAGACATGAAGACACAAAAGAAACAATATGAAAAGCTTCATTTCATCCCATTATTCCCAGAGAAAAGTGCCAAAGACATCACTTGTCAAAATGTTGATCTGAAAAGTTGGCGCCAGTTGAAGCTGGCTTCCTTCATTGTCCATGAATATCCCTACAGACTATGTTTAATGCTGCGACCGTATCGGATATTACTACAAAGTACGACAGGCACAAATTAACGAATGATAGGTTTAAGACAACTATCGACGGTGATAAGTTGCATCTCGCAACTTGTGTGGTTGATACTGGTTGATGCTGATTGGTTCAAGCTACTGGGTATTCCGCATCCGCTAATGGACGCGGGAAGGTTCCGGCGTTGAGGTCGAATTTTGGTTGAGCTAATGGAGTGTAGGTACCTATTCTGTAGCTTCCAGTCCTACCACGACGAGAGTTTGTGATCAGCTCAATTCTCACCTCCGTACGGCGCAATTCAGATTTCGGTCGCATGGTGAGCTTTTCCACCAAGAATGGCTTCGGCGTTCGCAAGGACGCTACCGTCCTCGCTCAGCTCCCGCACACTGTTTGTCAAATGCTCGCCGGCCCCATCGACTTTTACAGAGCGCCGAGCTATCCTCAAGGCATTGGCCACGACCGGGGCAGACACAAAAATTGAAGTCTTCAAGAAGCTCGAGGTAAGTCCTTGCGAATTCCAGGAATCATCTGAGGTCCCGACAGATATCTAATCATTCTTGTTGTACAGGACAGCTCCTCCTTCATTGCGGTAACGACCGAGCCCGAGAGCGCCCGATCGCTCGTGAGCGAATCGCCTTACCAGCGCATCGTACACCTACAGGACTCGGCCAAGGCGTCGCTGTTCTCAACTGCCGCCTGGGGCGGCTCGTTCAGGCCGACGATTACGGATCCCGTCAATGTCCAGCCGTTAGAAGAGTGGCGCGAGGGGATTGGGTCGACCGGGACCAGCAACAACTTGGAGCACAGCAGCAGCCTGGGGCTCATCAGCAAGACCTTTACGATACACGTCTTCCCGGCCAACCCGTCTTTCAGTCACAAGCGCGCCGTCGAGTCGAATCCCTTGCACGGGCCGTGGCCGCGCAATGATGGCTACGATACCTACGTGTCCATGGCACTGAAGAAGGCGGTCCCGGGTGGTCGCATGTCGCCTGGTCTGCGCGATTGGGACACGGGAAAACAAATATCCCAGGGTTCTCTCGGCCGCGAAGACGAGGGCGCAGAGAGTCTTCTTGGTAGCAAGTCACGCCGGTCCTATTTTATCGAGAAACGCAGACGGAAAGCCGAGACCGAATTGCCCGACGTGATGAAAAGTCTGGCCGCTGTCGCAAAATCCTCGACAGCAACACTTTCGAGACAGGAACCAGCACAAGACGCGATCAAGCCGTCGCCGGGGTCTGTGCTGCCGAGCGCTCTTGATCGGATTGATACACAATCGGTACCAAGTCCAAGCGGCAGCATCAAGAGACACAACAACGTGGACAAGGACAAGCCCATTGTGCCGTCCGATTTTCACGATATGTTCAAGGGGTCTTGAAAGAGACACTGGGACTGCAGAAACTACTCAACAGCTGCGACAGTATCAGACCGTAGATCAGTCCTCGATTTACAGGCGAGAACGCTACGGCCTTGGCTATACGCTCTTGTCTATTTGGCCTACGACCAATGGCAATCGTCAATGGCCAGCGATGCGCATCGAATGTATGCATAGCATGGGATTGTATGTATGGCAATATGGTCCGCTGCAACCTAGCTCCGAGGTCTCTCGATGGGACACCTCCCAAGCATGGCAGGAGATTGAGGCCTACCTTATCATGAGCCCGACCTTGAAGAAACTGCAACGCCGGCATTTAGCATGTGAGCTTTCGCCGAAAGGGGCCTGTCTTCCGAGGGGTTGGGTTGGGACATTGTTTGTTTCGAATAATGCCAGCGGCTAGCTTGGACGAAACGCGAGAAACGGAATTGCAATCTGTGCCATGCAGAAGTGCAATTTGAGAGGGAAAGTGGCAGACCACCATCATTGCCACAGGACAGGCCATGAGCCACGCTCGCCACGAGCCACGAAGCAGGAGGACTCAGACACAATCCACGCGCGTGCAGAACAGTATAGCCACGCAAGAATCAATGAATGAGTAATCATATTATCCATTTTTCTTCCACTGTTTGCGCGCCCTCGGCAGTCGGCAGCGCAAAGTTACGAACCATCGACGAGGATCGAAGACATGAAGTCGCGTTTGGCTCGCCAAGCCCCCCATGCTTAGCACGTCACTTTGTGGTTTTTGGCTCTAAAATCAAGGAACCGGCCGATCCTTGCGCTGTGTGGGTGGACATGTGGCCCAATACCGCACCTTGTTTTAGTGAGAGTCCAGCCAATGCAGGGGCCCTGAACTCTGAACTTGCTGCTTGGTCTGGCTGTTTCCAGGCCTGAGTCTGACAGGTGCTCTAGAGCGCCCTTACGTCATTTTATCACCAACGGCCAGTTTACCTAATGCGCGCCGGCTCTTGAAATTTGATGAACATTATGCCCGAAGCAGGTATAGTCACTGGCGAAGCCGCCCACGAACCACGACGACCGCGACGACGACCCTCCTGGTCGGCAGCCGGGCAGCTGAATCATCTATCGAAAATCCTCCCTCCCTGGCCGTGCAACCCTCTGGCCACTGACTGGTTCGTGCCGATTTACCCTTGATGGCCATCCCCCAGGCCTAAGTCGAGGATATGGGCAGCCGACTCTGCTCGGGATGACGTCGTATGATTTCTTCCGCGTTGCGTGTCAGGGGCCAGCCACAGACAGGCCGTCGCATTGGTGCTTCTTGGTCTGGCAACGTGACGAACATTCCTTTTTCTGCTCCCAGTTCCTTGTTTGCTGCCAGCCTTGCCAGTAGTATACTCTCGAAGTGACAGGGTCCTGGCCAAGAAGATTTGCAGGTATCACATCACCCAGTCATCCATGGCTCTAAGACCGCGTCTGTCTAAGACCATGGTTTCCTTAATATATGTGCTGTCGTTCCCTCCCACCCATTGCTGAATTCTATCCTGTGATCGATCATTCCAATAATATCCATCTGTACGGCCTCATTCGCGCTCGCTGCTCGACAATCCTCCCACGGACCTTTAAGAAAGTAATCGTAGCCAACCAATTATCGGCACATTGTACTCTCCCATAACTCGTCAAGATGGGTCAAACAGGCTTCTTCCACCACATCGGGTCCTTCCTGCTCTTCTCCGCCACGATCCTCCTCATCATCACGTGTATCAGCGCGCCTGTCGTACACAACCTGTCGGTGCTCAAGGTGAACCTGGCCAACAACAACAATGACTTCAACCCCGACATCACCTTTGGCACGTTTGGCTACTGCGTGTCGCAGTCGAGCGGCAACGACGACTGCTCGGGCTCGCACATCGGCTACGACGCCGCGGGAGTCCTGGCCAACAGCTCGTCGGGCGCCTTTGACACGTCCGACTTTGCCGGCGACACGGCCAACGCCCTGACGCGCGTCATGGTCCTGCACCCCGTCGCCGCCGGCCTGTCCTTCATCTCCTTCCTGCTCGCCCTCGGCGCCGGCGTCGTCGGCAGCTTCCTGGCCGCCCTCGTCTCGCTGCTGACGTTCATCGTCACCCTCGTCGTCCTCATCACCGACTTTGTCGGCTTCGCCGTGCTCAAGAACGCCGTCAACCGGGCCGACAATGGCGCCAGCGCCGAGTTTGGCGCTTGCAGTAAGTTTTTTCCTCAAATATTTTGTACATCACACAAAAGGCATCATGTACTGACTTTTATCTCCCAGTGTGGACTCTCCTCGTCGCCGCCATCTGCAACCTCATCGCCACCGTCGTCGTCTTCTTCACCTGCTGCAGTGCCCGCCTGCACAAGAAGAGGAGCAGCGCCAAGGTCGAGCGCTACGACAGCCCTCCCTCTGCCCGCAGACGGTGGTTCTAAATCACTTCTCACTCTCCCCAATCATGAAAAACGAAATACCCAAAGTCTCCAATGAGACTATAATATCATGAACATCCACCCCTCCCAACAGACAACAACCACAACAAAAATGAGAAACGATACAAGCGCAATGGTTTTCCGAGATGACAGATTGTCAAACGGCGGCGGAGATATAGCAGAGAACCCAGGCTTGGCATATACCACTGCGCGGCGCATCAGGAACCGAGGATTCTACTCCTCGGAATGATGATGATGATTTTCTGTTTTTGTTTTGTTTTTAGCAACACTTATACCTCTTGATACCAATTCTGTTTAATTCAAAAAATGATATAAAACATTGTGCATTTCGTGATAACCTCGGGCAAATACTCAGGACAGTTGGAAAAGTGATGCATCACGTCACAAGGAAATCGTCTAGTTGTGTCAATGTCATCCATAAACGCCTCTGCATCATCTGTTTTTCTCGTAATGAATATCGTACCATACAACGTGGATTCTTGCCCAAACATCCACATCATCCATCTGCTACTTCTGGCCAGGCTGCAATGCCAATCATACTCTCAGAAGCAAATCCCTTCGTTCCCTCCAAACGAACTATAATCTACAAACCGAAGATGCCAAACCCGAAGGAAAAGCACGCTTGCCCTCGCGTCGCTGTAAAACACATTCTGCGGATCCTGACCCAACTGAGAGCCAGCGAGCTCCTTAAGAGGCAGCGCTTGAGCCGTATGAGTGACCTATCGACAGCACAGCCAGCTCAAGTGCCTGCGAATTCTTTACTTTCTTCTCTTCTTTTGCTTACGCTCCTCTTCGTCGAGTCCACTCTCTCGATCCTTGCGCTTAGCCTTCTTCTCGAGCTCGTCCCAGTCTTCACCCTCTTCATCATCGGAAGCCTCCTCCTCCGAAGCGTCAGCAGAGGCATCGTCATCAAAGTCCGAGTCTTCCTCTGAAGATTCACTGGCATCATCCAGTTCCTCTTCAGAAATTTCGAAGTTGGACTCCTCTTCGTCCTCTTCTTGGTCCTCGTCGTCGCTTTCAGCGGCCAAGAAGGACCAACCACCATCCGCAAAGAACTGGTGGGGGTCGGCCAGCACAGTCTTCATGATGGTTGGCCAGTTCAGGTTCAGAGGACCTTCGGTGTAGGCAATATCAACACTGTCAAGCCACTCCTTGACGTCGTCGAGGGACTCGACAGGAATGGTGTTGATATGTGCTGGGGCTCGAGTAAAGTCCTTGTACACGAAGACAAGATCAAAGTTCTTCAAACCGAATTGCACACGTTCCAAGTGAGCTATTTCCACGTCCTCCAGAGTCACAACAAGGAACGGTGGCTCCGTCACTTGGATGAGACAGTCGGTTGTCGGCTGGACGTAGACATTGCTGCGGAATGGAACACCATTGAAGCCAAGATCTCTAATCGGCATGTCTACTTCAATGGGCTTACCAGCCTCAGCAATCTTTTGTGCGAAGTTCTGGAAGAGACGGTCGAGCTCAGCGCGTCGGCGGCGCTCCTCTTGCTCGGCCTCGAACTCGTCCTCGTCACCATATCGGTACTTGCGCTTGCGGTTACCAGTTTCGTCAAACTGGATATCCGTGGCCTCTCGATAGAATTGGACATCCTTGGTCTTCTTGTTCTTTCCACCTAGAATGATGGGGTCCTTGAGATGTATGTGAATGATGACAATCAATTCATGGGCGCAAGGCTGGAAGAAGAGATGCTTGATGTTGGAGAACAGTACGTCGACTCTCTGTTGGCTGCTCAAAGGCGACTGGTATCGGATACCGTTCTGGTGTATCTCGACCTTTCCGGGAACCCGCTTGCCTTCCATGGCAGGGCGGATGAAGACATTATCTAGCACCTGAGGGCGACGGTCTAAACAGAGTTAGTGACGTGCATAAGAGTGATGGATATGGCTTGCACTTACTTCGGATTTCAACGAGCTTGTCTTGCTCAACGACGTCCTCCATCTCCTTCTTGGCCTGCTCTTTCTTGGTGGCTTCCTTCTTCATGTTTGAGATGCGAGTCGCAATCTCTTCGTATCGGTCGCCATCCAATGAGCGGAAAGTCAGACTACGGACGAACTGAGCACCGGGATCTTCGAACGGCTGATCATCTTTCCTGCCGACACCCTGTCCTGGTGACAGGAAGTTGATTCGAAGGAATGACCATTCACCTTCGTCGTTCTTGCTGGCGTTTTTGATCGTGTGGATATGGAAGGGTACGGGGCGACCCATGACTGGAAGAATCACTGTGCCATTCTTCTCGTCGATGAAAATCTCCAGGTTCTTCACCTTGGACGGCAGCTGGTTCTCTCGCTTGTACGATTCGAATTTCTTGAACTTCTTCACCTCGGCGCCGTTCTGATCGCTGGTGGACTCGACAAATCTTGCCAATCCCTCCTTCTGCTTCTTGGTAGCAAGTTGCTTCTGGTGTTCACGACGCTTCTTGTCGCTCTCCTCGTTGACCTGAGTTGAGCGCTCGGATCTGAGCCTCGTGTTGGTGATGTTTTTAGTAGCAACTGCACCGACCCGCGGGTCCTTCTTCTCCTTCTTGGGCGAAGGCTTCTCCTCCTCCTCGTCCTTGAAGAAGAATGAAGTAGCATCAAGCTCAGTGGGGGCGTCGCCTGTGAAGATGACTGGCTCGTTGGAGGTGACACGAACAGTGTCTGTGATGACCAGAGAATAGGTCTTGCTAAGCTTGTCCTGAGGCTGAGGGTTCTCAATGTCCTGGAAACCGGTGGTGATGCAGAGGGTCATTCCGTCCTTGAGGGTTCTGCTGTTCTTTGCGTTTAGCAGCAAAGTAGGATCCTTGCTCTCGATACCGATACCAGCACCAACGTTCTTGAGGAAATGCTTCTCGAGCTCCGGCTTCTTAGATTTGATAAGCGCAAGTGCCTTCTTGTAGACGTCACTGACGGTAACGCCGTCTCTGATTTCCTTCAGAACAAGGTTGTGGACGGCGAAGAGGAGCTTGTAGTTGCTCTCCTGAGTCTTGTTGGGGTCGACCAGGAAAGTACGTGCGATTGCGGAACCATAGGACTTGTAGCGCATTCCCATGCCTGCGATGATGATTCCAGCGTGCAAATTATCGTTGGTAGACTCCTGCTGGAACTTGAGATCGTATTTGCCACCGCTCTGAATGGAGGGACCAAGATACCAGTCGAGGTGGCTGGAATCAAAGTCCGAAGGGAGCTTCTGCTTGTTAGGCAGCTCGACCGTCTTCCACCACTTGGTATCATCAAGCTTCTGGTCGACCTTGTTGGCAAGGGCGCTGTGCTTGACATTCTTCTCCTGGTCGAGGACGTCCGACATTTGATCGAGGAAGTAAGGGTTCATCAGGGCTACGCAGGCCTTGGACGCGGTTCGCATAGCACGCAGCTCGGTTTCGTCCTTGACAGAGAAGGCGGCGCTTGAGAGGGCCTGTGCAATGTCGACCTCTTCGGCATCCTTGCACTTATCGGCGAATATCTTCTTCCACTCATCTACGAACGGACCCTTCGACGTATCCTTGGGGAGGACACCGACCTTCTTCTGTTGCGGGATCTGCAGTCAGCATTTTTTGGAGTTCGTGCGGGGGAGCTTCGGGCTGTGACTCACGCCAGAGGAGTTGATGGTGTCGGCCAGCTTGAGGAAAAGTTTCTCGTTCTCGGCGGCATCTTTGCCGCGCACCAGAACTTCGATGGGGAATCTTCCGCCCTTCAGCTGCTCCAGGTGCTTGGCTGTTATCGGGTCAGCGGGCGCATTCGCCAGTGATGTTTTGAGTCATCATGTAGCTTACCCTTCTTTGCGGTCGTTACAAAGTAGAGGCATTCGGTCGTGAAGAGCATGAGAGTGGTCGGGAATTCGTAGCCGAGCAACCAGAACTGCGAGGGCGTTTAGCAATCAAGGAACTCAATGTCGGTCGCGCGGAGGCGAGATCGGAAGGGCGAGACTCACGTGCATAGCATTGTTCTTGTGGAATTCGGGGTTCTCCTCGACCTTGCCCATCATGATGAGGATGGAGGAGACGCCATTGAAGACGAGGTCGCCGGCGCGTTTGTCGCTTTTCCAGGAGGTGATGAAATGATTGATGCGCTCCTGGAAGAGCTTTCCGTCGATCTTGATATCAGCCATCTTGATGGACGACGCGGAGCGCGATCGCGATGATGGATGATGGAAGACGCTCGACGGGCGACAGCGGGTTGATGTTGTGAGTGGGTGAGCCTCTCGCAGTATGAAGCTTGGAGGTTGCGAGGCCTAAGAAAAGTGCTGAGCTTGCGATTCGGGTCAAGGTAGGCAGTGACGCGAAAAATGTGGGGCAAGGGATGCTGTAGGCTGGTAGCGTCGATCTTGGCGCGTCAGGTTTAATAGGCGTCAGTCAAGTCGCGTGTAGGTAAAGGTGCAGACCTTTTGTAGTTACGCTGATCTCTTTGTGATGAGGTGATCAAACTCCGGAGGAAGAGGAAAAAACCAGCCGAGTAACAATACCGACGGAATGTGATCTGACTTGCTGCGATGAATTGGAAGGCGCTCTGAATCGTGGGCTCATTGAGGGCGAGCTTCATGTTGCAGCTTTGTAGCCTGCTCACTGCAGGAGGGGTGTTGTTGACTTGTTCTGCCAGCCATGGATCAACACCTTGGGCAGGCATGTATAAATCGGGCGTGCGCGACTTCACATACAATTTCATTGGAGTCGAGAACACACCAAGAGCCATCCGGGGAATCAGCAGTCTACTTAGTCAGATTGTGATGCTTGACAGATACCAAGTTGACAGGAAACTGACGATACGTGCATCATCGAGGGCGGTCAACCAGTCTAAATCTACAGGTTGGACAATCGTAGTAGGCACAGGGCCATAAATCTCCATACCTATCGTTGAGCGAATATAAATTACATACAGTATCCTTTGTGTCACCGCGTAGTAAAAACATCATAGATCCAGATACGCCTTTGTCATTTTTTCTGGTGTTCCTGCTTTCGCAACAACGCAGCTTTTACGAAAGACAGTGAGAACCCAAAGCACTTGGTCTAAATTCAAGAGGATGCAGAACAGCGGGCAAGCCTGGAAGAAGTATACGCAATATCACGGCAACCATACTTGTGTAAATGGGATTTCTCGATCTCGTGCTTGCGGTGGCCACTCCTCGTCCGGAGTTTAGGGAAACAGGAATCTACTGATACAATCAGCTCATAAGGTGTTCTTGATGCCACGTTCGCATGTGGACAAAATAGATAAAGTCCTACCTCAAACGATTCTGCGTCAGGTCCAGTGGATAGAAGTGGAAGATCGTTGAGCTGCTATGGAAAGATCTTGAAGGCTCACAATATGATAATGACTGCATGTACGCACCGATACTTTTGGAAATAATAAAGAAAATCGTGAATTCCGCATAAATATTCGAGGGAACACAAAACACGAATGGATGGATTATCCTTAGTTTATGTGCTCATTTGAGATGTGCGGTTCCTGGACCTATGGCTCGTCGAAATTTCGTTACAACAGCGGTGGCAAGGGATACTAGATCACAACAAGAACATTTTCTTATATTAATTCTCTTCTAATGATCGATGCTATTTTTGGGGCATAGCAATATAATTTAGATTTGAACTCCTGAAGCAAAAGAACATGATTCTTGCGTATCATGGCTCGGTAGTTGCCTGGACGAGCCGCCATAGACTCGGCCTGCTTCGCGAGATGAACAAGCAGTCATGCCCACACAATAGGCCAACAGCGTTCCCCCAAGTCCTGAATGTGACAGGTATTCTGAATATTACACTCGACGAGGAAATTGTCAGGTTCTTCGGGCAGCATGCAGCCATATGGAATGGCTGAGAACGAGGTACATTAAAATTGGCCATTAGCATCACCCTGCCAAGTCGCACTGTATCACGATGATGAAGATAGTATTTCGATGCTCTACCGACGAGGCTTCACATACACCTGCGCTGGCTCGGTAGCGATAATAACCACGCCTCGATGACGGATCACGCTGAGAACCGAGGCAATCTGATTAATGCAGGGCCGTTTGGAATATGACTCAAAAGGCTAACGTGGCTTGCGCTATGCCGTAGTTGCATCATCAGACGCTGGGGAATCAGGTCATTTAGAATTATATAGTGGTCGACGGTCCGCGAGCACAAGCAGTCCGTACAGATTACATAGCAAGAGTAGACCAAGTGCGTGCGCAGACCACAAATTCGCACGGTTGCCATGGTGTAACGCAGTCGGAGATGAATACGATGCCCACGACGAATAGTCTTGGAATCGCAGCACGCGCTGACAGACGACCAAGTGATGCAGGGCTCGAAACTCGGAGTCCACTAGGCATTCAGAGTGGAAGCAGAAAAAGAACTGCAAACAATAAATAAACACATGCAAATTTTATGTTCAGACATATGCAGAGGCCGGTATAGCAAGCTGAACACCAAGATAGGGCGAAACCCCACGAAAGTGTGCAGTTTAGAGAAGTATGTGCCCGACTGTCACACATTGAAACAAAAATGTTTGGTAATAGTCCCAGCTCAATTCTTGAACAGCGTGGTCTTTCGGGAAGCTGGAACGTCGCTTACAATTCTCTTATGCTCGATCGCAACGCTATGCCGTGTTGTCTCTATATCATCAGCCCGGCAGCCCTCGGCGGCCCCGCCGGAGGGGCGAAGAAGCAAGACAATCGAGATTCAGAATAGCAATGCGCATTCACTGGAGCAGGAACAGCAGGGCAGGGGTTGTATTAAATGTGGTTTGGATCCTTGTGCAGAACCGGTCTAGGCCGACCTAACAAATTTATACCCCGGCTGGGCTCGACTGGGTTCACGCATGTCAATCCCCCATAATGAGCATGGGACATTCTCCATCAAACAAAGCAGAGGAGTGGACAGTCCGGAGAACCAACAGTCGTCGACGGCCAACCAGCTGCCAGTCCTGGCCAGCAAAGCAAATACGGATCTGAACCCATGGCTCCAGCTTTCGGTGGAGGCCATCGGGACTTTCCCGGTCAATCCCCAGCAACAGCACCACTCAAGATTGATAAATACCTTTTTACCTAGGCAGATATTGCCCTCAAAGGTGCCGCTAGGCAAGCAGTAACGGCAATCTCGGGCGGTTGGTTCGAAATTCGTGGGCGCCCCGGGACAGAGGGGAAGAAAGAAAAAAAGGTTCAAAATATTGATGTCCCTCATGTTTTGTCAGCTGTGACCTGATGCGATGTGATGAATGTATTGAGCCCAAATAGTGAAGCGTACGTACCTATCAGACAGACCTATTCCTAAACCGATTGTGAATTGAGTCTGTACACAGCCCACCGAGGACGTGGCTGCAGAGTTTCGATGCGTGATTCGCCGACGTTGTACCCAAGATTCCAGCTGTTCCGTATTTCCAGGCGAATCACGGACGGCCAGAATCAGTGCTACTGTAGGTAGACACTGCCGGAACTGCAGAGCTCGGGAGAGAATCGGGGACGTCCAGACTGATGGCAGATGGCTGTTGCGTGTCTGGTGTGCACGCTCGCTGGCTGGGTGGTGGTCGCAGTCCCACACCCAAAGGCTTGTTCCGCTTATTCTACATATACCCACGACGGATTGACACTTTGCATCCATCCCTCCGATCGATCGTCAAACGCAGACCACCGCGGAGCCGCACGTCAAGGCAAGAAAAAGGCCGACCGAGCGGGCGTGCCTGGAAATTCTAATCCCCATTCGTGCGTGTAGAAGGGAATGCCGGCGGTCATGCCACTCACTGGGTTCGGATCTAGCCACCGATGAATAATAAGGGTGGGCGCCAGAAGGCGAGATGGAAGACTGGATGGCAGATGGCAGATGGGAAAACCAAAATGGCGTGTTGCGACTCTCCTCGTCGTCCCCCATTGAGCCGCGACTCAGGCAGCTCGCAAGCACGCCCCTGGCAGGTAAATTTGGGGCCTCGGGTGTCAAGGACAACCCCGGCGGGCAGACAGATTGAACTGGACGAAATGGTCAGCTTGGCCCACTGTGCACCGCCCGCGTAGAGTTTTTGGCAGAGATCTGACAGCGCAAATCGCCTGGGAAAAAAAATGAGAAAATGCCTGCCTACACTACAAACTTCGGAGCCGCAGAGACCATAGGCGAGAGCTCCGCGTGTTAGCCCAGCCGCTAAACCCTGATCAGCGTGCTCAGCGATCGCTAATACACCCTCATCCCAGTTGGCTTGCGCTGACTCTGCAGCTACTAACACCTCTGGCCCCGTCCCAATTCTTGTCCTGCATGCAGGTGAGGGACGTTAATGTATGGAAACGTGCGGCTAACCCGTCTCTGCCTCTCTATCCTCCCTTTCCTTGCCGTTGACCCCATTGTCAACGTTTTGACGACTCTGTCCATCTTGCCTCTGTCTCTGGCAGTATTCTCGTCTCTTCCTGCCATCACCGTCAGGGTCAATTTCCCATTACCGCAATCGTCGTGGCCGGGAGTTCGCGCTGCTGGGCTCGACTGTAACCTCGATCCCACCCTGCTGCTACCCGTCGCCGCGCGCTGATCCGATCCACACTGCCTCCAACACGTTCTCTTGGCCATTTCTGCAACGGCGCGCCGCGCGATTCTACTGCTCGCTCGCTCGCCCCTAGAACCACGACTTGTTGTTGCTGAGGGGTCCGAAAGGCCGTTTCGACGAAAGAAACCCCGAGCCTGCGTATCGAGTTGACATCACTCTAATTAGAGATTGTTGTCGTTGCCGTCTTCGCCGTCGATTGTCAATTCTTGTCCTTTTCATTCTGGACACGTCCAGCAAAATTGGCGCAAGCGGAAATCCATCTCCAGCATAGAATATGCGTGCCAAACGACAGCTCTCCAATTCTCCGCCATAGTCGTTCTTCGACTCACTAAATCGCCATGAGGATCGCGATCCGAGAACAGCTGGCGGCCTTGGTGCTGCTAGCTGTTCTGGTTTCACTCGCCATTCTATCGATACCAACGTGGATTTATGTCAATCAGTTCGTTACCAACGTCGAGACCAATGCCTTGTCCCTGGCTGCCTCGCTCAAGGCAAGCTCGGTCGCTGCCGAAATCGAGCTGCTTCAGACTACGACAAGGACGATCTCCACGAGACTTCTCATTCAGGCTGCTCTCAGGAATTTTTATCTGGGCAACACCTCGTCAGACAATTGGGATGACGCAAAGACTGATCTACAAAGCGCCCTCAATGCTGCCAGCGGCAGTTCCGCCAACCTACTCCAGGTGAAATTGTTCTCGAGAAATCAGACCGGAGATGTGCATGGCATCGTCAACGTTACTGGCACAGGTTTGGGGTCCATACTCTTACCTTATGAAGACCCAACTGGCGCACAGGTCTATTTCGGAGATACCGCCTACGGTTACCCGTCGAGCCTGTATCCCAATATTACTTACTATAACACGACTGATCCGGATCCTCTCGTCAACGGGTCAACCTTGCAGGTTGCCCGTCCGTGGCCAGAGGTGAGGATTGATTCGGCCGCTAACGGCCTGATTCTTGGTCCTCTGGTCGTCAACTCAAGTTACGCATTGGTATCTTTGACAGTTCCTATCAGAGACAACTCCAATACTGCCGCAAACCTTGGCTACATGACTATGATCGCCGAAGCCACTGCTCTCCTCGGCATAGTTCAGTCGCGTGAAGGTCTGGGTGACAGCGGTTCACTTTTGGTCATTGGGCCCGACACGGGATGGAACAGGTTTAGTAAGTATAACCTACCAGCTAACAGCACCCACAACGCCGCGCCCAATATCTCGGATGCGACTGTCAGATTTGTGCTTCCCCCAGCGACTGTCCCCGGTTACGCCGACAGGCACACGGACCGCAGCATCGAACAAAACACATGGGCCGACAATTTCCAGGTGAAGGACTATCCTGCTGTGGAGGCGGCCTTTGCAGATCGCAACGCAGCTACCAACAACGCGAGCAGCTTCATGTCCAGCACGAACGAACAAGGAGTCAAGGTCGCCGTTGGTTTTGCTCGCCCCCAGACAAGCCTTGTCAACTGGACACTGGTTGTCGAGCAGGAGAAAAAAGAGGCGTATGGTCCTATCACGACTTTGCGGCAAATCATCCTCGGCTGCGTTTTCGGCACTGTCGGGGTCGTCATTCTCCTCGTCGTGCCTTTGGCTCATTTCAGTGTTCAGCCGATTCGGAAGCTTAAGTCTGCCACCGAAAAGTCGGTCGCGCCACCAGGATACGATTATAGGGACGAACTCGACTATGATGACGACTTTGATCCAGAGAATCCCGCGTCCACGGGGATATCTTCCAGGTCAGAAAAGGGTTGGCTACTTGCTATAAAACGAAAGATTCGCGGGAGACGAAGACCTCCCCCGTCAGAACACGACAGCGACCCAAGACGCCGAGTTTTCAAGATACCTGGAAGAGTCAAGGATACCAAGCATTACGTCACGGATGAATTGACAGAGCTGACTGGTGTTTTCAATGAGATGGGAGATGAATTACTCAAGCAGTACGGCTCTCTTGAGCAAAAGGTTGCCGAAAGGACCAGCGAACTCGAGGTCAGCAAGAAGGCTGCCGAAGCAGCCAACGAAAGCAAAACATTATTCATCGCCAACATTTCGCATGAGCTCAAGACCCCGCTCAATGGAATCCTTGGCATGTGTGCTGTTTGCATGGAGGAGGACGACATTGTCAGAATCAAGCAATCCTTGAAAACGCTTTACAAGTCGGGTGATCTGCTTCTGCACTTGCTCGAGGACCTTTTGAGTTTCTCCAAGAACCAAATAGGACAGCAACTACGGCTCGAGGAGAGGGAGTTCCGACTGGGCGAGATCAGATCGCAAGTGTTGACCATCTTCGACAAGCAGGTCCGCGAGGGCAAGATTGACTTTAGCGTCACATTCTTGAGCACCGATATGGATCCGGACAAAAGCCTTGAACGTGAAAGCATGGACATACAAGATCCAAAATTGCCTGCCATGGGGCCTCAGGGTGTTGGCAGGTTGAAGGATATGTGTTTGTGGGGCGATCAGCACAGGATACTCCAGGTCGTCATCAACTTGGTAAGCAACAGCTTGAAGTTCACGCCGTCCGGCGGTCGAGTGTCGGTCCGTATACAATGCATCGGTGAGGTGGAGCCACATTTCGACGAGAGTAGATCCTCCTCGTTCTCTCGTGGCTCTAACCGTGCAGGACGCACTCGCCATAGGATGGGCTCCGGCTCCAATCGGTCCAACCACTCTGGTAGCTCTAAAGGCGCTACCACACCTCAGCAGCACAGGGCAGTAGGCACTGCCTTGTCCATCAATCCAATGGATCCCAAGGCCACACCGCATGTTCATATTCGCGAAAGATCTCCAACACCACCACCTCCTGGTGCCAGATCATACATGTTTGAGATTGAAGTGGAGGACACGGGACCCGGTATTCCAGAGCACATGCAGCAGCGTGTCTTTGAGCCGTTTGTTCAGGGCGACCTCGGACTGAGCAAGAAGTTCGGCGGCACTGGACTTGGTCTCAGCATTTGTCACCAACTGGCCGGCTTGATGGGTGGATCGATAGCGATCAAGAGCACAGTCGGTGAGGGAACAACGTTCACGGTTCGAATTCCACTCAGGTATACCCGAGAAAGGTGAGTCAAGTAAAGGCGACAGCGACTTACAACGTCCTGGCTGACATTATTATCTAGGGCATCCAGTACCGCATCGAGTAGTGTCAAGTCGCGACCACCCAGTGTCGTCTCTGCTCCACCAGATGGGGAAAGTCACCGTAACTCGGTAGCAAGTAACACAGCATCCGATGTAAAAGCGACTGTGTTGGAAAATCAACCCCGTCTCATTGGTCTTAGCGCGCCATTCTTTGCTACGAGCCCAGGACCCTCGCCGAAGCCCAGTAAGAAACGCCAACTAGAAGCAATCGATCGCGCCATGGCCGCAAAGGCTGGCGGCAAATTACGCGTTCTGGTGGCTGATGACAATTCCGTCAACGTCGAGGTCGTCAGCAAGTTGCTGAGGCTAGAAGACATTTACGATGTCACTATTGCCAAGGATGGGCAAGAAGCATACGATATCGTCAAGGACAGCATGGACAACAATATCAGATTCGATGTCATCTTCATGGATATTCAAATGCCCAATTTGGATGGCCTACAGAGTACTCGATTGATCAGAAAGATGGGCTACGAGGCGCCGATTGTGGCGCTGACTGCCTTTTCGGAGGAGAGCAATGTGAAGGAGTGCATGGAGTCTGGCATGGACGAGTTCCTCGCCAAGCCCATTCGCAGACCAGCCTTGAAGCAAGTCCTGAAGAGATTTGCCACCATTCCCGAGGAGCCAGAGGTCGCTTCTCTCCATAATACCAAAATGACGCCAGAGAAGAAGGCGCCAGAAAAGACTACACCAGAAAAGACCACGCCGCCTGCCGAGGCGTCCGCGTCCAGCAGCAGCCAAAAGGTCACATCCCCAGGGCCCGAGGTTAGCTATCGAGAGGTCAGGCAAACCAACGGCAAAAATTAATGATACCCTTTGCGCTCATGCGCGTTCTCCTTCTTCTTCTTATAATCTAGGAACCCCTTGTTGTCGGGTCGAGCGTGTCTGAGTGGTTTGCCCGCAAACCACGGTGGGATAAAAATTGAACATGAGCAAGGCGTCACGGCGTTTACACCTGGCATGGACCATCAAACAGACGGAGATGGGATTTGATTTGTCTATCTCTCTTACAGTATATGATTTAATTCACCCGGGTCTATCTAGCCAGGGTTACCTTTGGTATCCCCGTATCTATTTTCTGGAGGACGGAGGGCCGGCCACAACAGCGACCGGAATCGCGCTGGACAGTGCCTCGGAAAGGGAAACAAAAAGTTCTTGATGCGCACACGAAATCAATGACAGTAATGCTCGAAGAATATCCAGCGGATGTGTGGACCAGCGAGTATAGGAGACTATGCAACCAATACAAGTATTCTTCAAAGCGAAAACCATCAATGTTCAAGCTTCACTGTGTGCAAAACAAGGTCCTGCTTATTTAGATCGTGCTACTAACATGAACAGAACCTGCCGTGTATATTAGGTAGCTCCCGAGTACATCTCTTTTGTAGCTTTACAGAATCAACCCAGACTTCGCTCGAGACTTCTCGCATGATTCTACCTCTTTGTATACTGGCTGTGACATTGTTGCCAGATTAAAATTCGCATACGCGAGGCTTACAAAGTGTCACTGACGTAGATAGAGCCTAACCTAGGAATGCATCATGCTTTGATGGTTTCATGAAACAAAATACAGGGGAATTGATGAGAAAGGGGGTATCATTGTACCCAGTAGAGTATAACTTCTTCTCGTGAATTGATTAAAGATGTATAAAATCAAAGGTATCAAGAATAACAGAAAGCCACCAGTATCCAACTCCATACTTTGACTCCCCTCGTCGCTCGGCTTTCTTCGCACAAGTCGCAGACCTTTGCGAGAACCATCCCTTGTACCCAAATAGCCTGGTTGAGCTGGCCCGGCAGAATTGTTCCTCACATCTGCAAGTCAAGATCGTGTCTCCTGCTGCACTCGGCCTGTGTGATCGACCGGACTCTCCAGCATATATTTCCACAACATGCTTTTCCTCTTATTCTTCTTTCCTTGTATCATGAGCCTGGCGATCGCCATTATACAGAGTCGGCTACTGCCCATGGCGTGGCGCGAATAGTCTGATAGTGTTGAGACGTCGACGACGGAAACGGGGTCAAGAATCAACCTTGATCATGCCGTCTTGTCATCGTGGCCGGATCCACGCCCGATGAATGTGGAATTTCCCTCTACGACATTCCGTAGTATTCTTCTGGTCCTCGTTGCGCCGCTCGCACCAGAGTCTTGGCCCACATCCTGCATCAAGACTCTGCAGGGTGGAAGATGAAGATCCAATTACCCTCGACGTAAAAAAGATCCCTGGAGCGTACACTTTCTGGTGTACTATCCGAGGAACCTTCATCGTAGGAAAGCCTGTCAGGTGTCCGCGTGGTACCTTGGCAGATCATACCTCGTCGTACGACTCCTCAAACTCGCGGTGGAGCTTCTCGGCGGCCTCCTCGTCGTGGATGCGGCGGTAGTGCTCCTCGAGCTCGCTGATGGCGCGCGTGGTGCGGTGGTTGGCGTGGCCGAGGCGGTCGCGGCGGGCCTCGTACGTCTGGACAAAGTAGGGGGTGGCCTCGTCGGGGCGCTCGAGGCCGACGAGGATGCGGGCCTTGGTGCGCAGCCACTGCTCGTACTGCTCCGGGTACTTGTCGGCGCCGCCGCCGCGGAGCCAGCCCGACATCTCCTCGGCGATGTCGTCGGCCTCGCCGAACCGCTTCGTGTCGATCAGGTACAGCGCAAAGTACATCTTGGCCTCCTGCAGGTGCCGGTGCAGCTGCTCGTGGTGCTCGAGCGCCTCGGCGTCGCCCGGCGCCGGCACCTGCGCCGCCAGCGACGACTCGATGCCGTGGATCGTGTTGTGGAACACGGTCGTCACGGCCTCGCCCGGCATGGCGCCCCAGGTCTGCATGAGCTTGGCGTAGTGCGGGTACACCGAGGACCGCCACCGGTTCGCCGGGTGGCTGTTGTTTACGATGATGTCAAAGTAGGCGTTCAGGATCGTGCGTGCCACAAAGGGCACCTGGGAGGCGCCCAGGACGTTGAGCTGTGACAGCAAGCGACTGAGGGGGTGGTCCTCTCCAAGCCTGATGTTGATCAAGTTGGCCGCATAGCTCAGAAGAGACTGGGCAATCTCGGGGACCGGCAAGAGCCTGATGACGTTGTTCAAGGTAGAGGGGATCAGCATGGGACTGGCCTGTTCGACGACGGCCGCGTACTGATCAAAGCACTTGTTCAAAATGGCAAAGTTGTTGGCCGAGGTGCGGTCCTTGACGAGGTTCTGAGCGGCGAGCGAGATGCCGGTGCTCCAGTTGTCCGTCTTGTCGCTGTCAAAGTCGTAGGGGAGGCCGGAGAGGTCCCAGGCCTGGGTGGTGAACTGCAGGGCTGTGAAGTCGCGGATGGCGATGAGGCCGGCCTCGGTCAGCCGAAGAGTGTCGGGGGCGGCCAGGTGGCCGGGCAGAGGCAGCGCTACGACGACGCCGTTGCGCCGGCCTATGGCGGAGCCGGTCAGTTCGTCGGGCGCCGTAACTCTATTTAAACGTTTCTGCCACTTCTTGGAGCCCATGCTGCGGCCGCGTATAACGAGCGGGCCGGTGGCTACGCCTGATTTGGCCAAGCCCATGATTTGATCGGCATCCTTGGACTTGAGGTTCTTCAAGAGGCCCCAAGCTTTGAGCCTGCCCTTATACATCTTGTCCCTAGACGTGCACTTCTCAGCTTCCGGTGTCCCGCGTACTTATAATTAGGCATCCGTGGGCCACATGGGAGAGCCCAAGGAGATGGCAAGACACTTACGAGGCGTGGAAGTCGTGCTTGTCGGCCATGATGCCCTGGACCTCCTTCAGAGGCTTGTCCTCCTCCCACCACAGATGGGTGATCACATCTCTGTGCATTTGCCAGTCCTCCTCGGAGGCCCAGGCCTTCCCTCGCGGTGCAGACGACATGGCGGCGCGGCGCGGCGCATGGTACGATCACTGCGCAGAGGTGTGTAGAGGCGGACCAACAAACTGCGGGGTTGGGGTAGGTAATGTAGTGATGGATTTGTCACCGGGCCCTATGAGCAACAGCAGCGCCTCTGCTCGAGGTCATTTGATACAGCAAAGGGGCGCACGACCAGGAAACAGGAAAAACGAAAAAGAGATTTGCAAAAAAAGCAATGGAGAATAGAAAGATGAAGAAGAGGAAGTATAAAACAGACGCTAACAATCCCCTAGGTTTAGTTAGTTGGTGGTGAACTATGGAGCTGGGAATGAAGATAGAGATTTGGGGTGGTTTTCGCGTCGGGTGCCAAAAATAAGAGAGCTCACAAAGCAAGGGCAGACTTTGGAAACATGGAATATGCATGTAGGTTAGAGAGGCTTCTAGCCCCCGGCAAGCAGAGTACAGTACAGTAAAGCATTGAAAAGGAGTCGGGGAGAGCTTTTTTGCTGCTGGCGTTACACAAAACCAGCCCTATCATTTCCAGTTCATCCGTTGGCAGACTGCTAATAACATGGGAATCCATCCAGTCCATTCCCCCTGCCCTTGAACCTTTTCACCCCCAGACCAGATCCTAAACTCAAAGACAAGGCTTGACAGATCCCATCCACATCCATGTGGTAAGCTGTTGGCGCTTCCACGTATGTTGCAACTTGCCAGCCTAGAAAATGGCTCTCGAGTCCAGCGTCGCACCGATAGTATTTAGCGCCATCGTCCTCCCCTTCCTGGAGGTGCAGCGAGTCTCGGCATTATTCCCAGTTGACCGTCCACGCTAGATTCTGTGGGATTTCATTAATAAGATGATGACTGCAGCAATAATTGCGGATCATATGCACTACCTTGACGAATGTGGTTGCAGTCGTCGGCTGTTCGGACAAACCCGCGTCGACCACCTCTTTTAGATAATGTCCTCAAGATACTGCCTGCCGGGGCGCTTGCATATTTCAAGGAATCGCCTACCTGCAACGTCTTCCCCAGCGTTTTGTCCAAGGCCAGCTTCTCTCTACTAGGAGTCTAGGAGCCGTGGATGAAGCTGGTACTGATGAATGACAGTGCTCTCCTCAGTTTCCTCGTCCTCTACCGTCTCGCACCTGACACGTCTGTCGGGTCCTCGATGGACAATTCGATCCACCTCTTGCGCTGCCGTGCATCTTGGTGAAGCAGTTTCGCTGTCTTGTCGACGACGGCGCTGAGCACCTTGGTCACTGTTCGGTCGAGAAGCGCCAGCAGCTTGCGCGGGGGTGCCCGAATATGCCTTCGAAATGCCCCGAGTGTTCTTGGCCATCTGCTCACCAGTCTGTGCGGCAGGACTACCTTCGACGTCTGCATTGGAGTCGAGGTCGATCATGGCCTTGTCTTCGACATCTTCATCAGAGTCGAGGTCGATGATGGTCTGACTGTCGATATCTTCGTCCGAGTCGAGGTCGATGACGGTAGCGCCGTCGCGTCGGGTGCTCTCTTTGTAACGCTTGGCCTCATGTTGACCGGCGACGTCCTCGGGTCTTCGCTTGGTGGGAAATGGTCGCGAGCCCTGGGGGATGATTTCGGGTACAGGCGTCCCTTCGCTGGAGAGCAGCGAGATCACTTCTGGGTCTCGGCTCATGGCTCCCTGAGGTTTATTGCTTGATGAAGGTGCATCGATCCCATTGCCGGCATCCATTGTGCCAAGTTGCGTGCTTGGATTGGCTTGTTGCAAATTGCTGCAATAAAGTGATACTATAAAATGTTGCAAGAAATTGTTGCGGCAGACTTGTGGCCGAGGAGGAGTTGGTGGTAGTGGAAACTGCGTCGCTGCCAATTTGGGTGGGTTGATTTCAGAGAGGGAAGCAGAGGCAAGGAAACAACAAACCTATCTATTTGAATGGCTCAGCAGAGTCGATTGGAGTGGAATGACTGTAGCAGTGCGTAAAGGCGAGACGTTGCCGCGTTTGGATTTTTTGCAGCTTCTTATAACAGCAGAATAGAAGAATCAATAGCTACATTACATGAATAATCTGGTCGTCCCTTATTGTGCTACAGTCATGACAATTATTGGGACGAATAGAGTAATGGCTTCACGAGTTCCATGCCTCCAGCACCTTTTCTTTGTAGTTCAGTATGATCAACTTGAACTCAGACCTCCTTCCAAGCTCTTAGTTGCTTCCGTCCCTCCACGTATTGGCTCGGAAGAGAGAGATAGAGAAGACGATGAAGGGGATCCCCCCCGGTCACCCGGAAGCCGCAACCCACAAGACAGGCCGATATGCATGAGCCTGCCGTCTAGTTGGAAGGCACTAGGAATGACCCGACTCTTGTCAACAAGTCAATGCTCTTCTTGACTTTGTGCGTAACTACCAGTCCTTGTCCAACCATTCTGCCTCCTCTCATGTATCGATATACATTTTGGCATCCGCACGCATCAGCAAGCCACTTAGCAGAGTTACAAGAAGTGTATACCAAGCCGCCAATACACACCCTCCCTATTCATTTGCTTTGGCAAGTTATTGGTCATTTCCATAAGGACCTTGGCCGTATCATTGTTAATACCCGACCACCACCCACCTTTCCTCTCGGTTAAGACTTTCAACTTCTGCCCTGTCTTCTGCGAATTCTGCGGATCTGGAAAATGGATCAAGAAACTCAGGTATTGTGCCGTTCTGGTGTTATCCATCAAATTCACCTTGTTTACCCTACTGACTGATTCAGAATTCATCTGACAACTCGCCCACCTGCAAGCACTTGATTCCGTTTCTCGGGGCAGAAAAATTGCCAAGTTTCCCAGAGTGGATGCCGGCTCCGACTGACTACTACATGCAAAACTTGTTCCCATTTTTCAAACGATTGCTTCCCTGGAGGATTTTGGTTATTCGCCCCATCCCTAAGCCCTCACCGACCTTTCTGGGCTTTTCTGGACGGTCGACTTATGTCGTTGCTTTCTTCATGAGTACTTTTCATCGTTCTTGCTTCTACTGCTGTGAAAGAGCCGAGCAACGACGAAACGAGATCGACCGACTGGAGAAAGATGCCCAACACAAAAAGGATCTAGAGAAACAAGACGAGTACAAGGAACGATTGAAGGATGCCGCGCAATATTGCATATCGCTCTAGGAAGAGCTCGATCGACAAAAGCAGGATATCCAGCGCGGAAAAGATGCCGAGCAACGTTGCAAAACTCTCGAGGAACAGCTTGATCGACAAAAGCAGGATATCCAGTGCGGGAAAGATGCCGAGAAACGACTAAACGAGCTTGAGGGCCTAAATAAAGACGCCGACCAAGGTTGCAAAATTCTCGGGGAACAGCTTGATCAACAAAAGCAGAATATCCAGCGCGGAAAATATACCGAGCAACGTTGCAAAACTCTCGGGGAACAGCTCGAACAAGGTCGTCAAGACAGGGCGCAACAGAAGGAACGGCTCGACCAAGATTCGATCAAGACGCTCATATATCATGTCGCATTTTGGAGCCGTTGTGAAATGGACATGTCAAAATTGAGGTCGGATTTGCAGAAGCTGCAGGATGACCTCAAGACACTGAAACCAACGAAGAAGTTTACCGGGTTGTTGACCCGGATGAGACTTGACGCCGGAAAGCACACGGGAGTTGTAGCTGAGTGGGAAAAGAATGCGAGGGCAGGAAAAATTGCCGATTATCAGAAGCTGGAACCGAAACTGACCACTTGTTACGCCGAGGACAGCATGGAAATGGGGCGGGTCGTCGAGGAACGAGGGGTTGAACACTTCGTGCTTACTCGGGAAGATGATCGTGAACGTATCCCTTGTGTCCAATGGAAAGAAATCGGTCTCGTCCCAAAAGGAATCATGCGGGCATTGGTCTGTTCTGAGTATGCTCGTGCCAGGGAGGCTCAAACTCGTACTGTCGATGGGACGTCGACAAATGCGATCGGCTCGCGACCGACGGGGCAGACATAGATGCGAGAAGGTTGGACAGACTCTGATGCATACCTAGTTTGCTTTTGTAACAGATACTATTACAGCGAATGTATAAGACAAATAGATCTTGCAAGCTTAGCGGAAAACCTGTTGTACCACATCCTTTGATGACATCTCCAAGTTCTGTCTATACCCGACGATCCTTTTCAAAGCGGTATATCTGCGAGATTTGGACATAATAATAAGGGAAAAATACACCCCATACGTAAAATCTTTATGAGTACAATACATGTCAGTCACGACGCCACACCCCTCAGATTCCATATTTACATCTTCAACAGCTTCTTCAGCTTCCCTAGTCATCGAGTAGTACTTTGAACATATGCTTGCCCATGTTGGGCCCAAGGACGTCTTGAATTCCCAACCCTGTCGTCACAAAGGTCATCTCGCAAACGAATTCTCGAGGTCTCTTGTCATTCGACACGCCAGAACCTTAAAATGTCTTCATTTCGCGGAGTCAATCGCGACTTGAGTCTACTCCACCATCACCGGATAGAATGTAAAGCAGGCACAATGTTTTCAGGACGGTTTCGAAAAATTCAATTGCCAACCTAAGCGTACACCCCTTCCCTCCATTCGTCTATGTATGATGAATCCCCTTCCTAATGTGGTAACAAAATGTAGCAGCAGTAATACATGTGAGCCCTTCTCCCAGCATTATCATGGATTCCCTTGTCACCGACATTTGTTTGTTCATGTCTGATGAAATGATTTTCGTGTCATGTTTTGCCATGGTGAATCGGTTTGTGCTGACCTCTTCGAGCCATGAGATGATATCTCCAGTGTGCGATCGCGATGTCGAGGTATGGGTTCTGGCGGGCAGTTACAACTTGACAACCATCCTCGAAATCGTATCCGGATCCCCAGCGAAGCCTAGCGAGGAGCCAGGTTTGCCGTTGTCGCGCTTAACAGCTGGTGTTGAGCGTGGCCTTCGAGTTCATGAGAAGGGCGACAATGAGACCGTAAAGACCCAAGACTTCGGCGAAAATGAGGATCAGAATCATACCGACGAAAAGTCGGGGCTGTTGAGCAGTTCCGCGCACACCGGCGTCACCAACAATACCAATAGCGAAACCAGCGGCAAGACCAGCAAGACCGACGGCGAGACCAGCACCGAGCTGGATGAAGCCGGTGAAAAGAGGAAGCTGTTGCGTAAGACCATCGGAGATCAGGACCGAAACGACGAGACCGTAGATACCAATGATACCAGCCATAATGACGGGGACAATGTCTGGTGATTTGTGTTAGCTGGACGTTTCCGGGAGAGAAAGCTTGATTGTCGCGTACTCTTGACGATGAGGTCAGGTCGGAGAACACCCATGGCAGCGATACCAACACCGGACTTGGCGGTACCGTACGAGGCACCCAGACAGGTGAAAACAATGGCGGCCGTGCAACCCATAGCACCAAAGAATGGCTGTGATACGTTAGCCACGATACTTGTTGATATGTCTCGTCTCGATTCGGCAAGCCCATGTGTTTTGAGCTGTTATGACGCCAAGCTCGGTGAGTGGAGTGGGTAAACTGACCGCGTAGACGGGGCTGTCGTAGAGTTCAACGTTAGCAAAGGCATCTTCTACAGGTGATAGATCAAGTGATGGAATGCTTAGAGCGTGTTTGGAGATGCTGCAAGCTTGTCGTGATGAGTATTGGAGCTCTCTGCCGAAGCAGAGCAGAGCTCGGGGAACTGGGGCAAAAAGGCGCTCTCGATTACGTACCAGGCCTCGGTGAATCCAACGGAGTCGCTCATGTTGGCGGTTGTGATGGGCTTGAAGTGAAGCTTTTTGGAAAGAGAGAAAAAAGAAATTGATGGATGTTGTCGTTGGCTGACGGGATGGAAGATTCGAAGCTTGTTGGGATTGCGATGGTGACGACGTCGAAGGAGGTGAAATCGGTACGGCAGCAGCAGCAGCTAACGTAGTGACGGGGAGAGGTCAAGTGTTGCTTTGGTCGCCCCGTTCCAAGGAAGGTTTGGCCTTTGATTGGAGCTAAGGCGGTTTTCGCGGTGTCGTTAGGTCAGCCGGTGCCCGGAAAAAGAGCGCCGCCGAGCCCAGCCAAACCTGGAATCGAGCTGCCTGGGAGCCCTGGACCTGCCCCAGCAACCCAAGCAAAGCACTGAACCAAGCTTGCCAGGCACAGCACAGCCCAACGAGATGTCCAGTGCTTGCAGCTCCAAGCTGCAGCTGGGAAAAAGATGCACGGACTCTGTCCCGAAACGACCTAGCGCCGTGCAGACCCGAAGCCGACGGTACGTACCTCGTTATCGATTAGGTAGCGACAAGGGCAGCTTTTTTTTTTCTTGGTCCCCATTGAAGTGTGGAACTTTTGTGACTGAAGTTATTCTCATTCTTCTTCATCAACTTAATTCACTTCAACTGCACCACCAGTCGTCGACAACAGGGCGAGCCAACGCAAGGAACCCTGCACACCAAACCGCATTCCAGCAATCGAAAAAAATGTCTGACCAGAACCAGTCCGCTGCTTGGCCCTTGGCCGACGCTGCTCTGACCCAGGAGCTCCTCGACCTCGTCCAGCAGGCTTCGCACTACCGTCAGCTGAAGAAGGGTGCCAACGAGACCACCAAGACCCTCAACCGTGGTATCTCCGAGGTTGTCATTCTCGCCGCCGACACCCAGCCCCTGGCCATTCTGCTGCACTTGCCCCTGCTTGCTGAGGACAAGGTAAGAGAACTCGACCCAAAGAATCAATCTGTCTGCACCAGAATCACAGTCGCTAACCGCTTGCAGAACGTTCCCTACGTCTTCGTCCCCTCCAAGATCGCCCTGGGCCGTGCCACTGGTGTCTCCCGAAGCGTTATTGCTGCCAGCATCACCACCAACGAGGCCTCTGACCTGATGTAAGTTGGGCAATACAATTCCTCGTGGTGGGAACGACACGGTTAACTCGAGTACAGGACTCAAATTCGCAGCATCAAGGACAAGATCGAGCGCCTCATGATCTAAGATGTAGTACCGAGCAAATAAGCGGACGACTATGCTTTCGATCTATCGATGGCGAGTGTTGAACAAGGTCCTCAAAACTTGGGAAAGACATGAGGACTGGTGTTTCTCTGAGATCTGAGAGGCATGGTCTGGCAATACATTTCAGTTAGTGATATGTTTGGTTGTAGAATATCAATCTCACTACGATCTGGATGCACTTACAAGGTCAACTGGGTTATCCAGTGCACAGATATCTTCAGTGACTGTCATTCATTGTGATGTGATGGTCCGTATACGAGCAAGGTCAACCAAGACCTCAACTGAATGCGGTCCATGCAACCATGTGAACAACACGATATACAGTGGAATGCTACCACTACATCTCATGTCGGTGCCTCTCTCACGTGTCGACCTGTTTACCATATCCAATGCTGCACTCCCATTGTTGTGTCCCAATGTCTCTGTTCGGCAATCATATTGTCTCGCCCCACCAAACGCTTTAGCCCCACCACATACTGCGTCACCCCGCTGACCTAGCTTCAAAGACAAGCCCCCAGGTGACAATAATAACATGCGCTGCCGAAACTCGGAATGACCTTTGGAATCAAACCAACACCTGCCTTTCACCCGAGGGAAGGCATAGTATAGTAGCAGAGTTTGGATTCGCATCCAACATGCTTGCGCCTAGATCTCACTTCTAGTTTGGGCTTGATCATCTCAATTTCCTGAATTTTTTCCCTACCTGCGCAGAAACTCGACTGTGGCGATCATGCCTTCGTCACTGGCTCGCAAGCTCCTCATTTGCGCTGCTGTCGATGGCCTCATAATCCAACCGCTTGCACCCAAGGGCCAACGTGCATCCCAGCCAGTAAAAGTCAAATATGGAGATGCGTCGGTTTCGTCAATTTCGCGCGATCAACTTCCCGATATAAGCAAGCCAAATTCCACTTTCGAGGCCTTTGGCATTGTTGGTACGTCTACGTCATAGAGTGGGCGAACATTTGGGATGCCCATGTTGAGGCCGGCGCATTATTCGAGTAGAATGACTTTGACTTATACTGATTCATGGTTATACATACAGGTCTATTTACCGTCTCCCGCCTGAGTTACCTAGTTACAATAACCGGTCGCCAACAAGTTGCCCAAGTTCGGGGTTACCCAGTCTACGTGGTGACAGATGTCGCTCTCACGCCGTGCACATCTCAAGCCGAGGCCGAGTCTGCCGTGAGACATACTAGCATTCAAATTCGACGCGCTGCACATGCAAGAGACAACACGGACACGGACGATGAATTGACGGGGTCGGATACCGAGGCCGACGTTGCCTCGTTACTGGGACACGACGAGGCGGATGACGTCCAGAGCGACCGCGGGAGTCTCACTGGTAATCGTGTTCCTGGAATCGGCGAGAGACAAGATGAAGACGCAGGAGAAAGAGAAGGCCGCAGCTCCATTGCCGAAGATGTGATCCAGCGCAAGGGAAGCTACGGACGCTTTGCGGAGCGCTGGTTTAGTCACCGCGGATGGGTTCAAGATCAGAAACGGAACATGGGCATGAGCGATGCAGTTGCCCAGAATGCAGAGGTGCCCGTCGACACGGAAGCAAAAAAACAAGAGAAGGGGGATAAGAAGTTGAGCAATACGGTGGTCGCTGAGACAGCAAGTGACAAGGTGGCCAATGCCGTGTCGACTGGCGAAAGTTTGATACCCAAACTGCTGCGTATGGCACACATCTGGTTTGGCGCATCTCAAAGCTTCTATTTCAGTTACGATGTGGACATCACGCGAAACTTGGAAAACCAAGGCCTGAACACCACTGGCGAGGTGCCGCTGCATCGCACCGCCGAACCGCTCTTCTTCTGGAACAAGCACCTCCTCAAGTCGTTTGCAGCTGCAAAAGAAGATGCTCTTCTTCTGCCGCTGATGCAAGGCTTTGTTGGACAGCGCGAGTTCACCGTAGACCGTCATCCTCCACAGACGGATAGTGACCGAGGATCGGCAGCCATGGAGATGAATGATTTCACACCGTCTGCATCTGGCACTGCATCACCATCGCCCGAGAAAGCGGTGGGCAAGCCCAGTAACACTACAAGGCCGAGCGAGAAGCAGTTCTTGATCACTGTGATATCGCGTCGAAGTATCAAGCGAGCCGGTCTGCGCTATCTTCGTCGGGGCATTGACGAAGACGGCCACGCTGCCAATAGCGTCGAGACAGAGCAGCTGCTTTCCAGTCCTTCCTGGTCGGACTCTAGGATATTCAGCTTCGTCCAAATCCGAGGCAGTATCCCGGTCTTTTTTACCCAGTCTCCCTACAGCTTGAAGCCTGCCGCTGTGATACAACACTCCGAAACGGCCAATTTCAAGGCACTGTCGCGGCACTTTGACCAGCTGCGCAAGCGCTACGGTGGTGTTCAAGTCGTCAATCTGGTCGAAAAGCACGGCGTGGAATCTGTTGTCGGAGGGGCGTTTGAGCAGAACGTCAAGAAGTACAACGAAGACAAGCCAGCAGAATCAGACAAGGTACGCTTCGAGTGGTTCGATTTCCACTCGGCTTGCCGGGGCATGAAGTTCGAGAACGTCAGTCTGTTGATTGATACTCTTGGTGCCGAGGTTGAAAGCTGGGGTAGTACGATCGAGGAACGTTCCACTGGACATGATAATACCGGACCTGGAACCTTGAAAGCGTCGCAAAAAGGCGCTCTTCGAACCAACTGTATGGACTGCCTCGATCGAACAAATGTGTGCCAAAGCAGTTTCGCAAAGTACATGCTTGAGTCGCAGTTGAAGGACGAAGGGTTCGACATGAGTGCCCAGGCTGATCAGACGACCACTTGGTTCAATACTCTCTGGGCCGACAATGGTGACGCGATCAGCAAGCAATATGCAAGTACAGCCGCAATGAAGGGAGATTATACCCGAACACGAAAGAGAGATTATCGAGGCATGGTCAACGACCTCGGGCTGAGCCTGACTCGCTACTACAATGGGTAAGTTTTCGATGGCTTCCCCCCTTCATCTCGCGTTAGCCCTGGCCGCGCGTGGGATCAAGAGTGAATTATGCTTACTTCGTTGCTAGTATGGTGAACGATTACTTTTCACAGGCCGCCATCGACTTTTTGCTCGGCAGCGTTTCTTCCATGGTCTTTGAAGAATTCGAAGACACAATGATGACCAAAGACCCGGCGATATCCATGTCCAGGATGCGTGAGCAGGCCATTGAAACGTCCCAGAAGATTGTCATTGAAAACCTTGACTCTGAGGATGTCATTGGCGGCTGGACTCTACTTTCTCCGCAACAACCTGATACTATCAAGAGTCTTCCATTTGATGAGATTGTACTGCTCATGACAGACGCGGCGTTATATGTATGCCGATTTGACTGGAAACTCGACAAGGTTGCCAGCTTTGAAAGGGTTGATCTGGCCAATATTGTGGGCATCAAGATCGGAACGTACGTGACTTCGACAATGTCACCAGCCCAAGCAGACGAAGACAAGAATGTCGGCTTGGTCATCACTTACGAACCCGGGAAGAATGATATAAGGCGTTTCAACACGCGGAGTCTGACAGCTACTGCTGGTTCTGCACCATCCAGTAGTGATCAAAAGAGCGAAGCGGCCACTGATGACCACAAAGACAACCCGGGGCCCTCTCTTTCTGGTGGCATTCTCGCTCCCATTTTCGGTTCTTCTTCACCATCGAAATCGGGCAGACAAAGCCAGGCTCAGAAGAGGATCGCGCTCAAGGCTCTCTACGCACAATCGTCTGACTATGATGCTGGCGCCGCCAGAAGGGGCAGTCGTGTATTGAGCGAACAGGAACAAGTCGAAGTATTGGCATCTGAGATAGAGAGACAGGTGTTCATCGCTCAGCCGCTTAATAATGTTCAAGGCGAAACAGAGAAGAAGAGCATTGTGGAGCGAGGAGATATTATTAGTCTCGCAGAGGCAAGGAAGAACACCGGCTTGCTCGAGACTTGGGGGCATGCTGTCAAGAAGCTGGTATGGGCATAACATGATATACATGATAAACGAAAGGATCGCACACCGCATACGGGGCATGAGGTTGCATGGCGGCAGGGAGTAAGTTATTGCATACACGCGCCACGGGTTATATACAATATCACGAGAGTAATCAACACCTTTTAGCAATACGAAGCATGTCTGTTTGATTGAAATGTTGCATTTATTTTTTGTTTTCTGTTGCGGAAATGGCTCTATAGAGATGCAACTGATACCGCATATTCTCCAACTGTATAGGGAATTTGAGCTCATCCGAGAGGCGAAACCAGACGGACTCGTTCTCTTGCACCTTCTCCCATTTGTAGCCCTCACTCTTGACCTCCGTCTTGTCCTTCTCATCTTTTGTTTTGGCATCTTCCTCCCCCCCCTCGGGCTTCCGCCTCGCCCGGTCCTCGCCGGCGCGCAGCAGCGTGTGGTCCACGAGCCAGGACATGGGGTACTTCTTCTTCTCCTTGCCGCCGACGGCGGCCTCGGAGTAGCTCCCCGGGCTGTCCACGACGAGCAGCAGGCTCCCCGGCGCGACGGCCCGGCCCAACGCGCGCAGCAGCGCCGTCGTCCGCCCGATGCCCCCGCCCGTGTACAGCTCGTTGAGGGTGAAGAGCAGCGTGATCAGCAGCGGGCCGGGGCCCAGCAGCGCGGGCAGCTCGTCGGCGGCCGCCGACAGCGACAGCACGTCGCGCTGCAGGAACGCGTACCGCAGCTGGGCGTCGTTGGCGAGCGGCAGGTTGGCCGCCTTGGCCGCCGCGCTCGCGTACTTGTAGATGGGCGGCGGCATCCGCAGCGCCGCGTGCAGCTTGGCCACGGGCCCGGCCCACGGCCCGCTGTCCACCAGCGTGACGTCGCCCCGGACGTTGGGCGATTTCGACAGGAACGATACGAAGGCGGCGAGCTCGGCTGTGCCGCCGCCCAGCGCCAGGACCTTGAGCGTCTTGCTGGGTGCGGCTGCGGTGTGCTGCGCGGGCTCGACGTCGGCCTCGCGCTCTCCGGAGTCCAGAGATGTGCTTTCCACGTCCTCGGTATCGTGACTCGCAGTCGACGCCTCGCTCTCCAGAGACAGATCCCCCAGCCGCTCCGCCGCCTCGTCATCGCCACCGCCAGCTCCAACAGCAACAGCGGCAGCGGCCAGGGACGACGCCCAGACCGAACCGTCGCCCTCGGTCAGCACGCCGTCCAGCGGCTCCCTGAGGCCCTCGAGCACGGCCGCGTACCCCAGCGCCCGCGTGGGGCTCCAGCGGGCGGCGTAGACGTCGAGGTACTCCTCGCGGGCAAACGCCCGCTCGAACTCGCGGTCGTACAGCGCCGCCTTGACCTCCTGCAGCGTCTGGGCGAAGCCGGGCGACGACAGCACGCCGGCGTACGCGGCCTGGAACACGGACAGGAGCTTCTGCTGGGAGGCGAGCTCCTGGGGCGAGAGCACGGATTTGGTGGTCTCCCTGACTGTTTCCTCTTCCGCCGCCGGCTTGGTCGAGGAGGACTTGGAGGAAGGCGTCTTGGTGCTGGGCAGCACCATCCTGTCGGCGCGCTTGTTGCTGCCTTTCTTCTGTTTGCCCGGCATTTTTTATTGGTGATATCGGGTCCCTAGACGGGATACCCAGAATTTGGAAAAAACGAGTAATTAAAATTTTTTTTCCCTTCGATTTATGATTTTTTTAATTCTTTTCGACCAAGCTGTCTGTTTGGTGTTGGCTAAAAGTGAAGAAAATAATTCGGACATGCGATCGGAGTGTCCGAAACCATGGGCTATTAATTCTTGTATGGATCCAGTCACCACTTCATGATTGACCTGACGATCAAGTATATCACAACAAACTCTGTGGCTGTTGCATCGAAGCTTAACCTCTTGGACGAGGAAATTATGAGTCAATTTCTTAAAAGTCGAGTTCCACGTTTTGTACGAATCCCGTCGACCGTGAGCTTCAACTTCGCCACGGTCTTCAGTGTGGCGTCGAAATCATCTAGAGGATCATGTGCAGAGCCAGACATGTTCGTCGGGTATAAGGAGCATTTGCGAACTTTCTCAACGGTTAATGCTACTGACAGAGGAACATGTGAATGATCATATCATATCAATTCGGATTAATTTGTTTTGGATATACGAGTGCTACCTGGGTAACACACAACTATCAAAGCACGAAATATGAAATGTAACCTCTACTGATTCCCGAAATCTCCTAGACATTCAAAACGATGTCTTGAATTCGGGCGCCCAGCAACGTGTCCATAATTTAATCTTTGCCATGTTGAAGACATTCGCAGCAATGGAGTAATGCTGCGAATGCTAGATTTACGCCGAAGCGTAACATGGCATGCGGTCAAGTATATTCGCAGGGGAGTCGTTCACATTGAGAGTTTCAGTTTCGGAAAGCATACAACAGGCTTCAACGATGTCTATTGATTCCGTCAGTACTACCGATGAGCGTCCATCGCATGCCGCAATTGTTGGAACATCGACGCTGAAGCAGTAGAGGATATTTCCCTCGAAATTCTGTGCTTGCGCTTCGGCACTATCGCTCGAGCCGAGCTCCAAAGTGATTGGAGTAGCACTGTAGAGGGCGGTGAGTCTGCCGCATTGCTGGCGTCCAGATTGCCCGTGGCCGTTGGGCTCACGTGTTCTCAACTCACAGTCAAGTCACAACTTGCTGAACGAACCGAGTCATACCCATCATGGGGGCACAACCAGCAAGGATGGCCAGATCACTACTGACAGTGACCATAGAGATGAGCGCGTGGACCACCATGCCGGTTTGTGCCAAGGCAGAAGCACACAGTGCATCATGTATATATGTAATAGATCTGACATGATCTAATCTTGTACATTCTTCAATACCTGAAAAGAACAATTGTTAGCACGATGTTATACCGGCTACTTCTGAGATACACTGAAAATAGAAACATTTCAGATATAAGTGAGAAGATTGAATGTATGCGGGTGTTTTCGGCATCGAGCTTTCAAAGTACGAGACTTCTGCCACTCTTCGCTGGCCCCCGCATATCTCATCATTAGTGGTAAGAGAGTTAGGAAAAGTGGCCCTGGCTTACCTTTGGATGTATGATGCATCATGTATAAACGGCGCCATGAATGTGCGCAGCGTTTCGAGTATACAGATGGTGATGGTGTATTGGAAAGACCGCCAGGCCAACTCAAGTGTCTGGTTGAATCTTGCGGCGCTTGTCCCGCATGGCTCGGAGTTTGGACTTGTCCTCCTCGAAGCGCCTGAGGAATTGGGCCTGTTCGGCCTTCTTCTTCTCGCGAAGCTGGAAACGGTAGAAGTTCTGAGTCTCGTCCTTCTTCTTCTGCGCCCGCTCCAGCATCTTGCGCTTGGCCTCTTCTGCTTCCTCTTGTCTGGCGGGGGCGGTACGACCACCTCTGGTGACGGTAACGAAGCCGTCCTCGTCGGGTGCGTTCTGCAATGCCTTGGCCAGCTGGGCAGCCTCGACTTCCTTCCTGTTGTATACGGTGAAGTAGGCGTCAACCATGTTCTGCATGGCATCGTTGCCGGGATAGGAGAGCTTGTTGTGCGTCTTGAGCCACTGAGAGCCCAGAGCCGGAACCTTGTCCGAGACACCTTCGCCCCAGACGGGGAACTTCTTGGACTTGTGGAGCTTCTTGACGGCCTTCAGAACTAGGTCCACGCTCTTTTCATCGGCGAGGAGGGCGACTGCGGTGCTGCCACTGCGGCGCAAAGGCCTGGACCAAATGGCGGGCAACTGTGCAGCTGCTTCATCCTTCTTGTTCTGAGCATCTTGCTCCTCCCTCTTTCGCTTGCCGAGTGCGGCCAGTCGAGCAGCTTGTCCAGGTTCGTGGGACGTCTTGGCAGTCTTCGCGTCCTGCTCAAAGGTTATGGCCTCGAACTTGCCAGCGCCCACCAGGCTCGCAAAGACGGCGCGAAAGTGAGCCTCGGTGCTGTCTGTCGGGACATTGACCAAGAAGAGACTGCGGGTGTCGTCCTTGGTGACGATCTTTGCATTTCTGCGCAGATAGACGGAATGGGTAGCTGGGACAGGGTAGGACGGCAGGGGAGGAATGGAGAGTGTCAGGACAGAAAAGTCATCTTGTCCTGTTGATTCAGCCATGATTTCTTGTGACTGACTGCAGTCACTTCAAAATCGAGGCTGCGGAATGCCTCATTGAGCAAGCTGCTGTGTGTTCTGCACAGTGAAGAGCTTGTAAAGAGGAAGCATAGTCAGGTGCCAGCGACGGGGGAAAGAAAAAGTTTTAGAGCTCCAGGTGCAAAAAAAGTTTAGGTGGGGGCACCTGGCGGCCAAAAGTTGTGCAATGCGCCGACTGACTGACACACTTGATGGCCTGTGCGCT
Organism: Pestalotiopsis sp. NC0098; assembly: GCA_022432395.1. NCBI lineage: Eukaryota > Fungi > Ascomycota > Sordariomycetes > Amphisphaeriales > Sporocadaceae > Pestalotiopsis > Pestalotiopsis sp. NC0098. The sequence goes on along the minus strand of JAJKLJ010000003.1, from coordinate 3,850,363 downwards.
GTCTTACACCTTTAATGCTGCAGTGGACTGAACAGAGAAGCTTGAGCTTATTATCACTACAGGTTGCAAGGGCTGACCTGTGTTGACTTTCAAGTCGCACCAACCAATTGTTGCCGTGTATAATCCCGGAGCCGAATTCATATGATCAATACCAGCCAACTTCATACCGTCGCAGTATCACGACCTTATGCCTAGTAACACAGCTTCTATCAAGCGAAAAGAATGCAGATGGACAAGACCGGGGCTCCCACCCGGAGCTACGGGGGTCTTGGGCCCCGCGGAGACCAGTCCTCATTAGCTCATGACTTATCGATGTGCATCAGAGGGAGTTTGACCCAGGTCCGACATAGAGCTACATCGTAGACACTCGCCATTCGAGTTTTGCCTCGACATTGCCAAAGATGTCTTTTCTCGAGAATCTGCGGCAGTTTATGTCGGGTACGAGGAAGAACGCATCATCCAAGCCTCCGGTACTGCTGTCTTGGCGGTCTTCCAAATTCTTCATCGTCTTGACCGTCTGCTTGGCTCTGTTCACCGATATATTCTATTACGCTCTGATCGTCCCCGTGATTCCATTTTCATTGACTGTCCAAGTTGGTATCGCCGAGGACCAGGTCCAGTACGTATCTGACATGCCTGATACCATGCTTTTTGTGTTGCCGCAACTTTCATGATAGATCGCATTCAAGGCGACTTGTCTAGACTTGTCTGAATACTTGCTGATAGTTCTGACCGACACTCACAGATCATGGACTTCTATCCTACTGGCTTGCTACAGCGCCGCGCTGTTTGTGAGTAGTCCACTGGCGGGCATTTACGCCGATCACAGTTCGTCGAGAAGATGGCCCCTACTCCTCGGACTCTTCGCCTTGGCCGCTTCGACGCTGCTGCTTTGCTTTGGGACCAGTATCGGACTGCTAGTTCTGGGCAGATTGCTTCAGGGTCTCAGTGCCGGTATAGTCTGGAGTGTCGGCTGCGCCCTTCTCGTCGATACCATGGAGGATGCTGTTGGTGTCGCCATGGGCTACGTGGCCACCGCCATGTCCGTTGCTCTCTTGATCGCTCCAACCGTCGGTGGTGCTGTTTATGCCTCTGCTGGATACTATGCTGTTTGTGAGTACATCAGAATTGCTGCGCTCCTCTTGGCTTATGTTGTTGTGTCATGTGGATTTGTTGGCGCAAAAGTGCTGTCAAGCTGGCACTCATACTCACCATACACCATCATCCAGCATGCGCCACGAACAAAATACCGAGTGCTGACATACTATTGACCAGACTACATCGCATTTGGTGTTGTGCTTGTTGATATCTTGCTACGACTGGTCATGATAGAGAAAAAGGTGGCAAGGCAATGGCTGGTGCCAGATGTCTCTGAGAATGCTACGAATCCCAACGCAGATGTCGAGAAGAAGGCAGCCGCTGCTTCTGGGGGTGGCGAAATCCAGGAGGGTCGTCAGGCACCTGTAGATACCGGGAACAATGCTACAGAAGCGAGCGTTGCCACGGAAGCGCTTCCACAGCCTGCCAACCACGATGACGCTGCTCTAACACGCCACGCGACGGGCTCTCAACGCTCGTACCTGAGATCGAGGCCGATATGGGTACTTTTGAAGTCCCCTCGACTTTTAGCAGCCCTCTATGCTATTCTCGTCCAAGCGGGAATCATGTGAGATGCCCTGTACATGATACCTCTCGAGGAGTATCTGCTGACACCGTCTAGGATGGGCTTCGACGCGGTCCTTGCACTTTTCGTGCAGTCGACGTTTGGCTGGGATTCGATAGCGGCGGGTCTCATGTTTATTGCCATATTTCTGCCTGGCTTCATATCACCGCTGGTCGGGTGGCTGGCTGACAAGTACGGGGCCAAATGGCTGTCCCTGGCTGGCTTTGCGGCCACGATACCACCGGTCATCTGCCTGCGGTTCGTCACGGAGGACACGATCCAGCACAAGGTCCTGCTGACGGTCCTGCTCGCCATCATTGGGGTCTCCCTGTCGTTTAGCAACACGCCCCTCATGGCCGAGATCACCTATGTCATCATGGAGAAGGCCGAGGACAACCCGGGTATCTTTGGAGAGAAGGGTGCCTACGGTATAGGCTACGGACTGTTTACGATGGCTTTTGCCGCGGGGGGTGTAGTTGGGCCGCTATGGGCAGGATATGTCAAGGCGAGCGCAGGCTGGGGCACGGCAATGTGGTCGCTGGGAGTATGGGCCGCATCCGGGGCGGTCGTCGTGGGCATCTGGCTGGGCAGCAAATCGCCGCAGAAGCGCGACCACGATGTACAGGAAGTCGCGGAAGGAGGACGCGAGGCTGTCGCCTCGGACAGGTGATGATTCGGCCTCGACAATCCGTCATTGGTAACATGTCTTCCGACGACTGGAGGGGCCAGTCTGCGGGCGTGTCGATCTCAAAACAAAAATCGGATGTTTTTTGCTATCATTGCCACGTCCGACGAAGAGCCCCCACCAATCAAAGGTGCCATTCTGGTCGAGATAGTCCACAGAGACGAAGCTGCTGAGCCAGACCGTTTTATGGGAGAATAGAGCACTCAGCATAGACTCAACCACCTACGGCTGATTGGCTCAATGATAGGCATACTGCTACTTGGCCAAGACCCCAAATCGTCCCCAAGGCTTGATTTGATTCACCAAGGCGATACACATGCAATTCTTCACGCCCAAGTGCACCCAGGATTGACCACAAAGTTCCGTGGAAATACTTCATCGACTATACCTACACAACAGTTATACAAAGTGAGCTAATGATACTAGATATGGGGCTAGTCGTAGTGTTAGCAGCAATCTTGTAAGCACGATGTCTTCAGCAGTGTACAAGCACCTCGTCGCCGACCCAACTTGTGATTGTCTTTAGCAGACTTGTACTGCTATAAGCACAATTCTTTCATCAATCAATCATCGGTCCGATGGTGTAGTTGGTTATCACGTCAGTCTAACACACTGAAGGTCGGCGGATCGAGCCCGCCTCGGATCATTCTTTTGCCAATTTGCGCTTTCAACTTTTTTGAGCTGTTGACCATATTTCCTCATTTACTTTTCTATTTTATTTCTCCCTTTTTATTCTTTTTCTTCATCAATTTTTTATATAAAATTCTGTCAATCAGTGTGCCTTGCTTGTCATCTTTCAAACTCGTAGCCTCGATCGGCTGCATATGCGCAAGTGGTGTCGATCATCGTGAATGCCCGGCTAGAACGCTCCATGTGTCACTTGGTATAGGTGAAACCCGACCCGTGCCGAGAGATCTGACTTGAACCTTTTTATCTTGTTGTCAAGTTAAATTTGACCTCTCCGGCAGCGGCAAGAAAAAGCAAGCCGTTTTTAAAGATTGATCAGTAAATAAAAAAAGAAGGCTTCTAGTTCTCAAGTTGCATCGGGCCGTCCCCTTTCCATATGAATGGTGCGGGTGCAGGCCACTTTTCACCGTCGACGATATGTATTTCCGATAGCCCATATATATTGAAGGAGTCGCTTTATGCAAAGAGAAATATAATCCCTGACGCCGACCCAAGGTGCGGCCCGGGAGTTCATGCCAAAATGGTCGGTACGACAAAAGGTGCCACGAGAGCTGTTGTAATACGTGGTAGTATTGATGCTGACCATGGGCACTTGGCTGCTCTACTATATCGCTTTCCAATTATAGGGCGGGACAGACCGAAAGATGTGTCGGATGAGTCTCGTGACATGTCAAAGAAAAGGAATTCCAGGCATACGGACGTCCCGAAATCATCCACGTCTGTGGCGTCTATAACGGATGGTCGAACTGATCAGGATAGAGGTGGACAGACATCAGATGGAGTGAGCGCTTTCATTCGCCCATGGTCAGGAGCAGAGCGTTAAGTGAGGCGGGAGGAACGTATGGTGGCTGCCTCTCGAAGGGATGATGCACCTAGGCTGCAATGCATACATGCATTTCCCCCATGTGCCGAGTCTTTTTTTTTGGCTTTTGCTGGCGGTGAAAGAGTTGCCGAATTCGTCTTGTAGAGCCAAATTAATCCATGAATGGCCGACCTGTCCTTATATCAGCCTCATGACTACTTATACTCGTCGGTCGCTGCTTGCAAATTTTGTACGACGTTATCGAAAATTGGATTTCATCACCGAAGCCCACTTGAGAATAATTTTTATATCTCCACAATGTCGTCCGACTCCGTGAACCGATATTGGATTCCGCACATCGATATACACAAGAGAGTGATCACGCAGGAGCTCCAGTACTACCTTGGCCCAGATGCGACAGGTGAGTTTGGTGTCTCCTGTGCTCTGGACATTCGCAAGACTGCTTTTTTCTTCCCGGGAAACTCATCACTAATTTCTTGTCGGCGACTTAGTGAGGCCATTTACTCGAGAAGTATAGCCGTCGTATACGAGTGGCACACACGTCGCTTATCAAGCCTCAGGGTGAAGACGGCTTCCTCATCACAACACCAGGTGCTTGTTTGAGTGATGTGGGTTTTCTTTGGCTTTGAATATTGGGAACCGCACCTCTAAATCCAAAGCCAACCAGGAACAAATCAACGACATCTGCTTGAAGTCCAAGGAGATATGGGACAAGCAGGCTGCGGCCAAGGCAGCGTCAAATCCCGAGAAGCAGCTCAAACGGCCACTTCATCAGCCGGTTCTCATCTCGTCGACTGACGGCTCCGGGCGCAGAAACGGCGACCGGAGACGATCTGAGGGCCATAAACCGTACAGTGACAGGCGTCGAAGTCACACATTCCACAAATGACAGTTCCCGTGCTCGAAAAGGCACCGACAGCACGGTTCGGACCATGACACAGTACACGATTTGATCAGGCCCATAGAGCACACTGGGAAGGATTGGTCGATTGATTCTGGTTTCGATACATCTGCGAATACGGAAACACTGCGTCTTGTGCCCATTATGATTGGATATGCGAGTCCGAAAATTTACGTGGGCGCCACTTCGTCCAGAGAGAAGACGCCATCTGGCGCAGCTGAACAACAGTGGAGACAATATCCTGTAGATGATGCGTCGTCTATCGATGACTATGCATCGAAGCGCCCAGAGTTTGGCATAGCGAGCCCCAATGAAGCATTCCTGGTTGCATCCAAGTCTGATTGGTTGCATACGCGACTTTCGCTATTGCTGGCGTCCGGTTGACATGCATCAGTTCGTCTGCACGCATTTTGATTTGTCGCAAGGACTGACTTTTTGAACCGTAGCTTCTGCTTCAAGGCGACATACTCAGAGTTGCTATCCTGAGTGGCAATCCTTCTTTTAGCTGATAGTACCACATTCGGTGTAACCATCGCTTGGAAAGACTCGGGCCTGCAGTCATTCCAAGTAACCGCTTGAGAAAACAATCCGAGATAATTTGGCCAGAAATGGAGACTGCGACGACGCGCTGACAGTGAGAGGCTGACGAAATTAGTTGCAATACAAATGTCGGTCCAAGTTTCCAAAATCTTGATTGCTCAGCGTTTATATGGCCTTGAAGTGTCGCATGTGTGCCGTGGAACTGGGTGCTTGGATCTGATCTAATCGTCTCGGACCCTTTCTCTCTCGTCTTTCTCCCTGTGTCTCCAAGTCATTACATCGTAATTACTGAAGAGGGGTAGTGTACGGTCGCTTGATCTTGTGACAATGTATCAACAGGGCGATATGGCGTGAAGTGTTGCTTTGTAGCTGATCTGACCGATTTGGCGAATCACGGAGACTTAGTGGTCATCGAATTCGTGTACGCCGTAATATCGAGATCTTGAGCCGACCATAGAAGCAGTGCTTGAATTCCGACGTCTACTGCTGGAAGCGATTGAATGTCACAACCTCGAGTTTTCTTGGCGAACGTAATGTATCCCAAGACGTGTACCCACTGGCCGACATCAGTCTGAGCAGAGCCTAGGTTCTTCAAAAGAAGCTTCACGTCCACCGAGGCCTTGACAGCTCTGTCAGTGGGAAACGCATGGCTAAGCGTCAAGATGCCAGTGTGCACGCCATAGGAATCTACACTTTGAATTTATTAGCAAAAGCTCGTCGAAAAAAAGCCTTGCTACTCTGGACGGAGAGAAAATGCCATGGAAGTAATAATTGCGTCAAATTGGAAGTAAAACCACTAAGGATACTCACCATCCGAGAAACCTGACCTTGTCGCCGATTTGGTAGGCAGGTAGGTCCGAAAGTAGGCATCGTTTTGACGGGAGAGGGCCTCTTGACATGATTGATAGCAGCAAGGCGTAAAATGTCTGTGCATCTACCAAAGCACACACTTCATGATTTGAATTATCGAAAAATAAACGACAGCTGGACTCTCTCACTAAGCGACTTGATTTGCATCATGTGCATAATGAAGGTGATGTGGTTTTGCAAGCTTAGGCAGATGCTCTGGCCTTGAAGCACTCACATGCACCTCTGTTTACTGAGCGTGCCAGCTGCTGTGCAGTTGCCTGGAACGACATGCGACCACTGACCAGCTGGGCAGGCCGCCGCCCGCATCAGCCGAGCCGCACCAGCTGGAAGCCGAAGGACGAACCTGGAAGTCTTGCATCATACCTACCCTAGGGACCTAAACTCAGTATCTCGCCAGGCTTCAGTCTTTCGAGCCCCATCAAACGACAGAGAGCGACACAACGACGACGGCCGCATCCAGCAGATTCAGTGTTGCCTCGGATCTATTTTCGCATCGCAAACACTCCATTACCCCAGTTGGCAGCACTGGAGACGCCCCTTTGTCGCTCGACTCAACCTCTATCTAGATACCCCGCCATCGGTATCCTCAGGCGGCGCATTTCGCATTTTAGCAACCTACCTACCAACCGATAACAGTTTTCTCCTCGACCATCGACATTTCCGATACGCGAACAGCTCTCATTCATCTCTGCAACCCATAAACCATCCAACATGTCTGGTGTATGGGGCTGGTTTGGGGGTGGCGCCGCCCAGAAGAAGAAGGACAGCCCCAAAAATGCCATCCTGGGCCTCCGATCGCAACTCGATATGCTGCAGAAGCGGGAGAAGCACCTGACGACACAGATGGAGGAACAGGATTCGATCGCGCGAAAGTACGTCAACACAAATAAGAACGGTAGGTCTGCCTCGAGGATGGATCGTCTTAGGCTGCGCTGACGTGGATGCCATCGATAGCGGCAAAGGCTGCCCTCAAGCGGAAGAAGGCACATGAGCACAGTCTGGAGCAGACGACGGCACAGATCGGTACCTTGGAGCAGCAGATCAACGCCATCGAGTCGGCCAATATCAACCGCGAGACCCTTGCAGCCATGCAAAAGGCAGGCGAGGCCATGAAGAGCATTCACGGCAAACTCACGCCCGAGGCAGTGGACGAGACCATGTATGGACACCGCAGATACGCACTTATTCCCGCTTTCACGCTGTACTGACACGTCTGGCCAGGGCCCAACTGCAAGAGCAAAACGCGCTGAGCGAAGAAATCGTCAATGCCATTACCAGCAACCAAATCGGAGAGCCCATCGACGAGGACGAGCTCGACGACGAGTTGGAGGCTATGCAACAGGAACAGCTGGACGAGCAGATGCTCAAGACTGGCACAGTTCCGGTATCGGACTCCATCCACCGGCTGCCAACCGTGGCGAATGGAAAGAGTAAGTGGTCATGGAAGAAAGGCAGAGCATACAGAATGCTAACGAACATCGATAGTCCAATCGCCCGCGGTCGAGGAGGACGACGAGGAAGCCGAGCTCAGAAAGTTGCAGGCCGAGATGGCCATGTAGACGCCCTGCCTTGCCTTTCTTTGCTACTTTCTTTCCGTCAATCATGGCATTGCAGGTATGGGCCGGGGTTTGGGGAGGCAGTCCATCGTTGAAGGCAGGCACATACATGATGTCGTGCTTCGGCAAGCTTTCTGCCGAATGACGTCTACGTCATTTTTGTCTACCTATGTTCTTTTTTTCTTGGCCCTTTCGGCGTAGGAGTTGGCACGTTTTTGGTGTTGCATTTGAAGGTACACAACTGTCGGGTACTCACAACTTTGTGTTTGTCATTGAAATTACTCCGGAATCCTTGCTAGATCATTCGGTCCGCTCACCGACAATTAATTCTGTTCTCTATCCTGCCGTCCGATTTTGCCCACTTGGCGATGGCATACACAGTAGGCGAGACAAGTTCAGCTAGATGGACGAGCATGCCTAGACTGAAGTTCAATAGCATGGTATATTTCGATGTGTATATAAAGTTGTTGCTGAAGAACGCCCATTGTACATTGTGCACACCGCTATGGTTGGCGTGGCAGCCAGGCCCACTCGGTGATTTTTACAATCATGACTCGACCACTACTGGGCCTTGGGCTACCATATAACTATTAGTGCCTCGGATATAGCTCGTTGCGGTAAGAAGGACTCGAATTCTCGCATCAGCAGATGGCCGGGTCGATTGATTCCACGAGGTTGGAAGCTGGAAACATGTTGATTCTCCACAAGTATCCAGGGTCCAAGACAATGGATCTAAAATCGACCGTTGGCGGTGATGACTGATACAAAGCGCAAACACTACTAACCTTGTAGCTGATCCATATCCGTCGATGCTGCTTGTCGTACGAAGTTTATATACCACAGAACCCAAAACAAGCTAGATATACAATGGATATGCCATAAGGCTGGATATCGATACGCACTGATCACTGTTGGAACAAAGACCATCGTGGATATTCGAGGTCATGTCATGCAAGGCATCTCTTTCAAGTGCGCTCCCCAGTTCTGGATCTCGAAAAGTTGTGCGGGTCTGTGGATAGGTTCCAAGAATAGCGGTACCGAGTATAGTAGGCAATGAAAGGAACGTGAAAAGGCGTTTGATATCATTGTCGGAATCAATCGGGTGGCTGTAGAAGTTCATGGCTCAACCAGGAGCCTATCATAATTGTAGAAATTGAGGGATTTGTGATTGGACATAAAAGAAAGACGCGGGAGCCCAATACAAAGATCACCAACCTCGCGAATACCTACCGCCGAGAGGTTTGGCAGACGCTATGAACAGCACCATTGAAAGCCGAAAACACATCAGTGCCTAATTGTCGACTAGAACTGGAGATAGCTTTGCTTTTGTCATGTTTGAAATTCAATTCGGACTTCGATACGAGGACACATTCTTCGTATTGTGCTTCGGCTGCAAAGTGTCTGCGTGTGATGAAGCTTTTACTCCGTACAGCCCGGACTCCGGGGAAGCATCAGAGCGGGACTACTCTGTTGCATAGGGTATCCGATGGAGATTTGAAGAATGACCATGATTTCTTCTGCTTAATTTGTGTAATTACCGCACTCTCAGATGTAAAGAGCAACTCATTTAGCAATCATCCAACGAGAGATGAGAAAGAACAGGTTTCAATGCGTACAATTTGAGCACTCGATCTTTCTTGTCTCCTGCATGTATCTGTATCCCGCCGATGGCCGCCCCACATCAATCGGGGTGCGTCGACCCCGACCCCTGCCAAAAAAAGCGATCGATGCACCGGCGCCTTGAAGCGAAGCCCAACGAGGTCGGCCACGTAGCACACGCAAGCACCACGATAGTAAATAACGAAACCCTCAGCGGCGGCCATGCAGCTGCAGCTCCCGCGGGCGGCTGGTTTGGGCCGGGCCTCGCCCACGAATCAGCCAAGTCAGGAACAGCCGAGCCATTTCTGAAGAGGAAAGAATCCGACGTCTCCTTCGTCTCCTCGTGGCAAAAGGATGGAGTGCTGCTTGAGGCCCAACATTCCTCGTTGGGAAATGTCTACACTACTACCTACTTCACTAACATGCGGGATCCAGTCGGCGTTCCGTCTCTAGACGTATGTCTCTTGTCTCTCGGAGGCTCTCGCCGTCAGCTTAGCCGAGCATCACCCCCAGGTTTGGTTTCGATCGTATCGAACTGTTTCGAGCCACATCACGCGGCCCGTCACGTCAGCAATGCATGCTGCTGTCAAACACCAACTGCTCTTCATCTGGGGCATTCTACAGTGCGCGCATACGCCTTCCTGCATGGGCGCTACCCCGTTCGGCCGTCCTGCAGTGTCTCTGCTACAAACATACAGTTGGGCCGCTATCTATCTACATATCCCGTCCATCTCTCTGGCCTACTCGCTGGCTGGCTTGGTTATCTGGCATCGTCTTCCCTGTTCTGTCCGAGGCCGTCCATGTTTGTTGTTGCTTCATATTTACGGTACTATACTCAACAAAGTACCGATTCGGCTCATCTGCTAGCCCAGCCCAACCACTCTGCAACGTGGCGCCAGTGCGTTCACATCTGCCCAATAATGCTCAAGCATGGTACCTATTGATCACAAGAGCTTCACATTGCTGCTGCGTCGTTGTCTCCACGACGTGGGGCCAAGTGGTTTGCTCCAATATGCTGCCCTTTCTGGGTCTATGAACATCTCCGGATACTTGGTGGAACCTCTGTCGCGTAGCTCGGGACGTCATTCGGATCGATCGTAGAGGAAAGAGGACCCTTATGTCCATGGCCAGAAATAAGCTGCTGCCCGTGGTCAGCATCGGAGTTTCTATTCAATTGATTCTCGGTACACCACTATTCACAAAACTGTTCACGTACTACCTACAAGAATTGTTGCCCACGTATACCCCCGTATTGTCACTTTTGCTCTATTCCCACAGCGCTGCTGCTTTTTGTCTCTGCAGTGCGTATTTTTTTTCGATACCCTTTCTGCGTGATCGTGGAAACCAAGAATATCCTGTCCGTCCAATCATAACCTTAATCGAACGAGACATTCATCTGCGGCCTGCCGGTGCCGGAGTTCGCCTGCATCAACCTCTCTGAATGGCAGAGGAGAACAAGACCACCAATCCTCAGGACAACCCTCGCGAGCAATCCTCCGTCGGACCTACACTGGGAGAGGACCAGAAGACAGTATGAACGACTCAAACGGAGTTACCGTCTGCCCCATCCGGTACAGCCCCTTCTCACACGTCCAGGTTGCCGACTTTTCCAACATACAATATTTGGAAATCCAAGATTCCGAGGATGAGGCGGCTCAGCTAGCTGAATGTACGTAGACCATCAAATCAAAATCAGAGAGTAAAAAATTGCAAAGAGTCCATCACTGACACCACTCGCAGCCGAGGATGAATATTTAGACAGCGGCCCACCTGCCGGACCGTCATCATCAGAGAATAACGGATTCCCGGATGCCGACGAGGAGTGGCCGGAACCCGCTCCCGAGGCGGCCTGGACCCCTCCCAAGAAGAAGAACCGCAAAGACAGGAAAAAGAAGAAGCAGAGTGATCCTGTAGATGATGCCGCTTCGCCCAAGGAGACCAAACCTGCCGAGGAGCCTCCCGCGAACGCAACTGACAAGCAGGAAACCACACCGGATGACGACCTCACCAAGAGCCCCTCGGGCAAGAAGTCCAAGAACGCCAAGAAGAATGCCAAGAAGGCTGCTCTGAAGGAAAAGGCCGACAAGGCAAAGTCCTCCGGCAAGAGGAACAAGAGCGTCTCCTTTGCGGATCCGCCGGCCGTCGAAAAGAAGGAGCCGGAGCCGGAGCCGGAGACTCCCCCGGCCGAGGAGAAGCCCGAGGAAGCCGCGCCCACTCCCGCAGCCTCTGCGCCTGCCGTGGGTGAAGCCGCCAAGGACGCCGAGGAGGTCAGCGAGCCAGCTGCCGATGTGCCGGCTGAGGAAGCAAAGGAGGAAGAGCCTCCAGTAGTTGAGGCGACTGAGGAATCTAAGGAAGCTGCACCACCAGCGGATCAGTCATCTGAGCCTGAACCCGCCGCAGACGGTCCGGAGCCCTCTGCTGCGGAGCCTGCTTCAGACGCTTCTGCAGAGATCCCTACTGAGGCTTCTGCGGAACCTGCTACGGAGGCTCCTGCAGACGCTTCTACTGAGGTGTCCACGGAACCTGCTACAGAAGCTTCTACTGACGCTTCTACCGAGGCCTCTACGGAACATTCTACAGAGGCTTCTACGGAGCCTGCACCAGAAACTTCCGCAGAGCCTGCTTCAGAACCTACGAAGGAAGATGAAGCCCCAGAACAAGAAGAAACTCCAGACGCTCAAAGTGTCGAGGCTTCCGCGGAAAGCACAAGCACTGATGCTGCAGCTCCGGAGAAGCCCGCAGAAGATGCTGCGGCTGCATCGGAAGCTGCCCCTGGAGACAAGTCAGAGCCAAACACCAGTGAGGCCGCTGATACGGCAGATGAGGGAAAGCCTGCCGAGCCAGCAGTCCCCGTCGAATCGGCGCCGGAAGTCGAGAAGGAGCCGGAGCCTGAAGCTGTCACAACAGGGGAAACAACAGCGGAGGCAGTGGAAGCCGCTGGTGGTGGTGCTGCTGAACCAGCCCAGAAGGACGACACACTTGTCGAGGAGCCTTCGGAGTCCAGGCAGCCCAAGACTGAAGTGGCAGCAGAGAGTCAGGATTCAAGTCCGGCCGTCGAGAAGGCAACGGAAGAACAGCCAGAGCCCGAAGCACCACAGGAAACGCCAGCCGTAAGTATATCTCGAAAATTACCCATCTCTTCCTTTCGAAATCTTGGTAAGCATCAACTAACAACGGGAAATTAAGGTCGCTGAAGCCGATCCCAAGCCCGCTGAGGATAAGGTTGAGGCCCACGACGACAAGGCCGCGGCTCCCGCCAAGTCTGAAGATACTCAGGATTCCCCGGAGGTATGTCAATGCAGTCTTTTGAGATTTCTGCCCGGTCAAATTTTGTTATTTTCGAACATAAGTCAATTTACAATATTACGTTGTACATTCGAGCTAATTTATAAGTAGCCGGCGGAAAGTGTGCCCAAGCCCGACGCCGAGGAAAGGGAAGGGAAGCCCGCAGAAGCAACCGAGGTCAATGCCGGATCCGATGCCGCCAGCGTAGATGAACCCGTCGTTGAGAGTGCCGCTGCAGAACCTGCTGGTGCCTCCGAAGAAGCCAGCGAAGCAGCCGAGCAGCCGAAGGAACCAGAAGCTGCTGAAAGCGAGTAAGTTATCTCCATGAAGATTCAATTTTCCGATGTATTTTGACACTTATTTTGCAGTGATGCCGCTCCGGCCAAGGAAGAATCTGTACCCGTAGAAGTCGCTGCGCCGGAGCCCGAGGCCCAATCCGCAGAAACGGATGAAGTTCCAGCCTCAACTTCGAGCGAGTCAAAAGATGCGCCTAAAGCCGAGGAGAGCAGTCCCGCTGAAGAATCATCTTCTGAGGAAAAGACCGAAGCCAAGGAAACTACAGAGGCAGATGTGACTCCGGCGGCTCTTGCTGCTGAAGAAGTCGCTGATGAGTCTGTCCCATCGGAAGCAAATGCCACAGCAGAAGCAGATAGTGCTGAGCCGACCGAAAAGGAAGAAAATTCATCGGAGACGCCTGTAGTTGCTGTGGAAGATGAGACTTCCCCTGATAAGAAGCCCGAAGACGAGATCAAGAGCGATGCTACTGAGGCACAAGAACCCGCCGACGACAAGAAGGCCGAAGATACCACAAGCAGCCCAGATGTAATTGCTGAGAGGGATTCATCAGAGCCGGCTGAGAAAAGCGTCGACGACAAGACAGCTCAAAGTGAGGAAAGTCCTGCCGAGACTCAAGCACCCTCGGACGGCAACGTCGAGCAGATTGAAGAGTCAGCTGAATCTGCGGCTGTAGAACCTGATACACCACTTCCTGCAACAGACGTTAGCCAAGAAACCAAAGAGGTGGAGGAACACCTAGCGGTGGAAGACCAGCCCAAAGCTGCTGAGACAGAGGCCGAGGCCGGGCCCGAAGATAGCGGCAAGGATGAAAGCAAAGCCACGACCGAGCCCGCTGCGGTGGTCGGAGAATCTGCAGCAACTCCAGTCGCTGAGAATGCCGACGCGGAGTCTAAGAATGGAACTTCAGATGAGGCCGCTCCTGCTGATACAGAGCCGCCAACTGAAGCAGATTCGTCTGCCGATGCCACCAAGGAGGTCTCCGACGATGCGCAAGGTGACAACACCCCGACTGATGCTGCCGAAGAGAAAGCAGACGCCGAGGATGACAAGGCGGCCGAAGCTGTCACCGAGGCCCCGCCTCAGGAAGCAACAGTCCCGGATACTGGAGCTGGAGACGAAGAAAAGGAGGCTGCGCCCGCTGATGATATTGTCGAAGAGACTGCTGCCGCTGAGAACGGTGCCCCGAAGGAGACTGCCGTCGTTCCAGCCGATGACGAGAAGCCATCTGAGAGTGTCTCGCCAGACAACAAGGAATCTGAAGCTGAGGATCAAGCGACGCCAACTGAGGCTGCAGACAATTCCACGGACACTGATCCACCTGCTTCTTCAGACCAGGAGGTAGCTGCGACCGAAGAGCCAGCCAAGGAGGAAGAGATTGCTTCAACACCACAAGAGGATGCTAAGGGTACTTCAGGAAATACAAATGATGATCAAGTCGAGGCTTCACCAGGTAAGTATTCTACAACAATATGATCAAAGCTATCCTGACAGGTTCGCTAATGTATGTGCTCAAACAGCAGAAGTTGCGGAGCCCAAAGTAACGAACACCGCGGCGGACGAAACGACTGCGCCAGCGATCAAAGAATCCGAATCCGAGGCACAAGAGCCAGAAGAAACTACAACTGAAGAGGCCCCGAAGGGCGTCGATGGCGATTCAAGTAAAATTGTCGAACCAGAAGAAAATAAGGCAGCACCTGAGGCAGAAACGACACCGGCCGCCGAAGAGAAGAAAGAGGAAAGGTGAGTTCGCCCAAGCAGATCATATCGAATACTCATCGCTAGAGACGTATACTGACGAGATATGTATAGTGAAACGTCACCGGCTGTCGAAGATTCCGGGGAGAAGGTCATTGATGATAAACCTCAAGAGGGATCAGACAGGTATTTGTTCTTTCAGCAACGAGCCTGACGACGAAAGTCATATAAACAAATGTAGGTGTAAGAGACTGACATACAAGCAGCATCGTTCTCGCCGAAGTGGCAGGAGAGGCTGAAAACAATGCCCCCGAGCCCGAAGCAGTGCCAGAGGCGAAGGAGGCGACAGAAGAGACCCCCAAGTCCGAGGATGCTGCAGTAGAAACGGCGGCAACAGTAACAGAAGAAGGAGAAGCGCAGCCAGAAACTTCCGACGCCGCTGCTGCTCCGTCAGATGAGCCCACTGTTGAGGCGACTGTCGACGCGCAAGATGGTGATAAGCCTGCCGGTGAGCTTGTCGAGGAAGCAACCACAGAACCATCTAAGCCCTCTGAGGAAGCCTCCAAGGACGGTGAGGCTACTACAGAGGAACAGACTGCACCCGCTGGTGACGCTGCGCCTGCGGCAGTCGTCGAAGAACCCGAGAAGTCTGAGGCAGAGCCTCCCACTACCGAAGAGCCTGAAGGCAAAGTCGTCGCGGTAACTGAGGCAGAGCCTGAGGCTCCCTCAGTAGACACTGAACCGAAGTCGACTACAGATGACGCCGCTGGCGAGCCTGAAGCCAGTGTCGAGAAAGACGCCGAGGAGTCTCCCAAGGAGTCTGAGCCCGCTGAAACACCAGTAGAAGAACCCGCTGCAGCTCAGGATTCAGCTGAAGCGACTCCAGCTACAGAGGAAGCAGCAACAGACTCTCCGGCGGCAGACAGACCGGCCGAAGAGACCCCAGCCGAAGAGACTCCAGCCGCCCCAGAGCCTACAGGGGCTGCCCCGGCCGCCGAAGAGGCAGCTGAAGAACCGACAAAGACTGATGAAGCAGAAGCCGCTGTGGAGGCTCCCGCTGTCGAAGAGGCTCCCGCTCAGTCACCGGCCGCGGAAGCACCCGCGGAAGCACCCGCGGAAGCACCCGCCGAAACACCCGCCGAAGAAACAACCACTGAGGCGCCAGGAGCCGATGAGAAAGCTGCAGAAGCTCCAGTAGCTGAAGAAGAAACGTCGGCTGTTGATGCTCCTGCTGTCGAGGAACAAGCAGCGGCTGTGGATGAGAAGTCTACAGAAGCCCCAGTCGTCGAGGAAGAGCCAACAACTGCAGAAGCACCTGCTTCCGAAGAACCTCCGGCTGCCGAAGCACCGGCTGCTGAGGAGCCCAAACCTGCTGCTGAGGAGCCTGGTGCTGAGGAACCCAAACCTGCTGCTGAGGAACCCGCTGCTGAGGAACCTGCTACTGAGGAGCCAGCACCTGCTTCTGAAGAACCTCCAGCTGCCGAAGCGCCGGCTGCTGAGGAACCTGCTGCTGCCGAGGAACCTGCCGCTGATACTCCTGCCGACGCTCCGGTTGAAACAATTGCAGATTCAACAAAGACCGCAGAAACAGCTGCAGAGACCCTGGCTGTCAACGAGGAAGCCGCCGGGCCATCTGGTGAAACCCCCCTTGAAGAGCCCCCGGCTGCCGAGAAGGAAGTCGAGCAAGCACCAGCTGCCCCAGAAGCCGCTGAAGAGACACCTGCGGCAGCAGAGGAAAAAGCGTAGGTGATCAATTTCTGCAGCTCTATGTATGTCTGTAGCTAATGAATTATCGTAGCGAGCCGGCGGCTGAGCAAGCCGAAGCCACACCAGCAGCCGAGACTGTCAAAGAAGCGTGAGTTCCTCTCGAGCCTCATATAACGCCCCGATGCAGCACTGACAAATTATCATACAGTGACGCCGAACCCACTGTCGTCGCTGATGCGGCGCCAGCAGTTGAATCGGCAGAAACGTAAGTAGAATCATTTTTACAATTGCCTTATTTGAAGACTATGCACAAATCATTGTACGACCTTGGTCACGGCTAATAATATTCTATAAATAGTGCCCCTGATCCCATCCCGGAGGAGAAGGCTGCTCAACCCGCCGAGGAAGAGCCCTCCTCGGACAAGACTCTGCCAGCCGAAGGCAAAGACGTCAAGTCCCCGGGAGATGAGGAAGAAGCCAAAGACAAAGTCGGGCCAATGCCTTCGTCTGAGAAGGGTTCCAAAGGTAAGCAGGAATTCCATATTAGAGTTGCCGACCCTAGCGGGTTCATGGCGTCCGAGTCTGGTGGAAGCGGGCCTGAGAGTGATCTAGTAGAGGAAGACTATCCCCAGGATGAGCTCATTGCACAGCATGTCGAGGAAGTTGGAACTACTGAGGATGAACTTGCCGCCACAGGTACCCATTCCAAGGATATACCATCGGATTTGGATCCAGGCCATGACCCAGCGGCTAGTGAGCCGCTCAGCTCTGTTTTGGACCAGGCGGAGCAGCCGGACGCTTTGGATATTCATGCTCCCGCCCCCGAGATGCCTTCTGGCGGTCTCTCTGGTGCGCATGAATCTGGCAACCAGGAAACACATGTGCTTCAAAGCATCGAGAGCGCCCAGCCAATCACGGGCAGCTCCGGGCTTGACTCTTTGGGACATGGCGGGGTGCTTGTTGATGCCGCATCCAGCGAACCCGGATCGGATCGTCACCAACAGCCATCTCTTGCCGCTTCTTCACAAGATTTGACGACGACAAAAGACGAATCAGAAGCTACAGATCCGCTTACCAAGGACATATCTCATTCGGGTGCCATCCCTAGCAATACAGTCACGGACGACCCTTCTGCCAATGTTGCCATGGCGAGCGATATGATCCAAGTGCAGGGATCTGCTACCCCTGTCAACCAGGATAGCTCTGAAGTGGTTGGGCGTGAGGAGCTTCCCGAAACTGTTGATCAAAACACCTCGGGTCCCAAGCTACATGATAAGGATATTTCTTCGCCTCTTCAAGATTCTTTCACTCATCAGCTCGTGCCTGAAGAGACCACAATGGCACAGCCAGAAGCGCAACAAGACCAATCGTTGGCAGCGCAAGACTCTGAGATATCACAAATACCTGACACTGCCGCTGTCACAGATGCGGAGCTAGCTATACCCGACTTAGACTCGAGACATGGCCAAGATCAAGAGCACTCTGAGGTCTTGGAGCAAGACTCAACACCGCGAGATCTAGATCAAAGTGCTGCTCCCAGCACAGAACAAGTCACATCGCTCGATCAAGCCATGTCGATTGAGAACTCTCTAGACGACGAGTCTTCGCCCGCCAACACAGCATCTGCTCCAGGGCAAGATCAACACCATCATGCAGCCATCGCTGACTCAATTGAGCCAGAAGAATCTCAATCGGCCAGAGAAATACCAGTCTCCAATTCGGACGTCATTTCTGATGCGGTTTTGGAGCCTACTGCTTCGTACCAAGCACCCGGTGTGGCGAACGCGGACGCACACCAAGACGCGGAAAAACCAAAGTCTGCTGAGCTGCTTGAGACTCTGCCGCCTTTGGAAGAACAGCAAGCTCAAGTCAACGAACCTGTCGAGCAATCAGATATTGTACCCGAAACGTCCGAAGAGCTCTCGTCGCATGATCTGGCACAGCCTCAACTGACGGAACCCGTCGCTTCAATTGAACCTGTTTCTCACGAGCCCGTGGAAAGCAGCGTTCCAGAATCTTTGTCTGCGCAGGACCAGCTCCTGGTCGAAAGTGAAGCTCCAGAGTCCAAAGAAGTAGAGACGAGTGCCTTGATCCAACCGGTTCACGATGAGGTTGCGGATGAGGGCAGACCTATTGATATCGCCCATGTGCACGATGTTCCGCAGGACAGTTTGCCTACTTCCACCGCTCATCAGCTTGAGACGGGCTCCTTTGCTGCCGAAGAGACACAAAAAGATCCCGTTGGCGAGGAGCTACCTGTCTTGCCAGACGAGCCGCAAGCTCAGCATCACGTCTCCGAGACCATCCCCGAGTTGACAGAGTCACATGTCGATGTCCCAGAGGAATCGTTGCACGGCAATCTGGAGCCATCTACTGAGGCCAATCTCATCAGCACCCAAGAGCCGCAAGTCGATGTCGAGGACACCATCGCTCCGACTGTCGCTCCGGAGGCGAGAGCTGAAGATGAACCAGCGGATGTGGAACACGACATCGACAATACTTCTCTTGCGCCGCCTGACTTGCCAGCAGCTGACCAGTTGGTCACATCCACCATGGACTCAGAGCACGCGATAAAAGCCGAACCGATTGGGGAATCGGTCGACAGACAAGAGTCGGTGCCAGTCTCTGAACCAGTGCCTGAGTTCCCAGAAGCTGTGATGAGGGATCTGGATGTTCCGAAGGTCGAGGACCACCTGGTCTCCGAACCCGTCGCGGAGAAGACTGAAGCTACGGCATCTGCTGAGGAACCCGAGTCGTTGATCTCTACGATAGAAGACTCGGATACAGGAGTACGCGGCGACTCAGTACCTGCAGGCCCGAACCTAGAGCATGTGGAAATTACGCAGGACTCTCCTCCAGTCGTTGACACCGACGACCAAGTGCTTTCGGACAGTCACGTCTCGTCTCCGCCGGATGCTGTTATTAGCTCTGAGAAACTCACTGAGGATGTGGCGCCGGGTAACTCAGAGCTTAATGGAAGCGAAAGTTTCACTCAAGAGCAGTCGGATCCACAAGCAACCTTATTAGAACCTGTCGCTCCACAAGAGTCGCCATCTCTTGTTCAGGAAACTGTCCAGCCTCAGGCCGGTGAAGACACAGCATTGCCAGAAACCACTGCTGGAAGTGAAGTTGACGCTGGAGATTCGAGCCCTATCAAGTCGGATCTGGATCATACAATGGCTGAGCCTTCTGTGACTCTTCCTCAGGAGGATATTCATTCCTCTATGAGCCACGAGCAACCTGTGGACCGCGATCTTCTGGTCGAGAGCGAGCCAAAGCCAAGCCTTGAGCCTCAAGAAGCCCCCGGCGCTACCCCGAAATCAATCGATGAACCCAGCGAGGCTGTTCAATCAGCTGCAGTGCATGCCCAAGAGGAGCCTCTGCCCGGAGAACCTGAGGATGCTATGACTTCAACCACCGAGACACCTGAAACCGTGCTGGTAGGAGACCATGCCATCCAGGAGAGTGTGACTGCTCAACCTGAGGACCCCCTCACGGAACGATCTCCAGATGTATCTCACCCGGATGAGGTCAGCACAGATCTTGCTGAAGCGCCCGAGAATCAGGCCCCTCTGGAGATGGTGCAAGAAGAAGAAGAAGTCCTGCGCGATGGTAATCAAGCTCCCATTTCGTTGCCGCAGGAAGTCGAATCCGAGGCACCCAAAGAAGACTTGCCAGAGCAGAGTAGTGCTGAACTTCATGAAGAGAGTGTCGATCTACAGCCATCAGTCGAAAGAGATGAAGCCGAGGCAGTGGGCGCTGACGTTCAGACAATTGATGCTCTCGGTGGCTCACAACAACTTGCAACGGAGAAAGTCGAAAACTCTGGATCTGTGAAGGACTCTCTTCCCGAGACAGACGAAAGAAGCAATGTCGCTTTGAGTAGTGAGACTGCCGAGGCCAACTCTCAAGATCACTCTGTCGAGACAAATGCTGAACCACAAGACTCTCTCCCTGACTCTATTGAAAAAGCTCCGGCAGGCGACTTGAGTGCCGAGGGACCCCAGTCTGCTGTGGTCGAAGAGGGCCAGGCTCTGCAAGAACCAGAGATTGACACCTTTGAGCAAGATTCAATCCAGCCAAAGACTGAAGAAGATCAGGCGACTGAGCATCAGGGCCTGACTGCAGGTATTGCTGCTGGCGCTGCAGCAATCACGGCTGGAGCAGGCGCCCTGGCGAGTCAACTTTTCACATCTCGACACGCGGAAGAGCCGTCCAAAGACGAGATACCGAGGCAACTTCGTGAGCTACCTCAGTCAGAGGATGCCCCCTTGGTGCCGCCAAAGTCACCGGCGCGTAGTCTCAGCTCGAAGTCATCGCGTGAGGAAGAAAACTATACTTTGGATGACCACTCAGCGTTGGAGCATCACAGCACCATGCACGAAGCGGCTGTGCCACGAAGCGCTGGACAAACAAGCATGATGAGTCAGTTACCTCCAAAGGCTGCTTTAAAGGAACACCGTCCGGACAATGCAGCCTCTCCGCCTCCCCCAGAACTACCAACTAACCACAATCAGACCGTTCTCGAAGGGACTACCAGAGATTCTCTTACCAGACCAATTTTGGACCATTCTGGCACGCAAACAGGGCGAGACTCCGCCTCTAGGCTGCCTGCGCAACCTTCCCATGGCGACGTGGACGGTCCCATGTCAATGAGGTCGCTAACACCTGGCATTGTACTTCCGGACTTGTCAGATCCCACTGCCAAGGCTCTGGGTCGGGCCAGGAGCCTAAGGAGATCTCGACGTAGAACCATTAGGATGAATGAGGAGACGGTCGCGGCTGCTGTGATCATTTACGCTACTGCAAGCAACATGAGCTCATCCTCGCACTCTCGGCTGGGTAGTGCCCAGATTGAAGCAAACATTTCAAGGTCACGGGACTTGGGAACTGGACTGGAAGCGGGCGTTCAGGGCGTTGAGCTAACAGACGTTTACAACTCTGTGACTAACAACCTTTCAACAGATGATGAAGACAAAAACTCTAGTGAACGACGTCGCAGAAGGCGGCATTCGAGGTCTTCTGAGACCAAGCCTGCAGAAATCAAGGATGAAAGTCGCCAAAAGCGGAGAGTCAGCATTGCCTCCTCCAAGTCAGATACTTCTAATCTGGTCCCGCCAAGTAGGACGGACAGCGGCTTGTCGGAGAGCTCTCGCAGCACGAAGACGAGACGCCACCGGACTGCGGAAGAGCAGGCGGCTCACGAAGCGCGGAAACAGCAACGGACCCCAGAGGAGCAAGCTGATCACGATAGGCGAAAGGCGGAACGTCGCGCGCGTCATGACAAGGAGCGGGAGCGAGAAGTCGCCAAGGGGAAAGACCCAGAGACTCCACAGAGTCGTCGTCATTCTCACCATTCTCACGGCAGCTCAAAGCGTGACAGCACTCAGAGCGCCTCGTCTACCCGCCCCGAAAGGACGCCACGATCCGTGGATACGCCAAGCACGCCACCCAAGAAGAGCTTCTTTAGCTTCAAGTCGGCAGAGAGCGCCGTGACACCCGGTATTGTCTCTCGAGCCTCGGAGCCAAGTGTACCGCGAGCCTCCAAGGAGGTCCCTCGACCAGAGAGCGCAAAGCGTTCCCATACCACACGCGAGGCACCAACTCGTAAGGCCCCAGACGTCCCCAAGCCAGAAGAAGATGCCTCCAGGCCCCGAGAGCGTGAACGCAGATCTCCCCGGGATCGTGATCATTCCCACCACCACCGACCCCATCGGCCACGAGAGCGGTCTCCCGACAAGCCCAAGCCCTCCTCCGGGACTGCCAAGGAGGTTGAAGACAGCTCTCCCGCCAACGGCGCAGACGCTGAAAAGCCGAGAGAGCGCAGGCCTGCGAGGGAGCACAGAGAGCGCCGTGAGAACCGGGAGGATAAGCGGGAGCGAAACTATCGCCGGGAGGAGCGGCAGAGGACTCGCGACATGGAAGCCAAGAAACAAGCCGCCCCTGCTGCTACTACGGGTTTCAAGGGAATCTTCAAGAAGATCTTTGCCTAGGTGTCGCTGCCTACGAAATTTCAATTACGTTGGGTGACTGGACTGGAATGAATGCGACGATTATGACAAACAGAACGATGACGAGATTGGAGATGACGGGATTTGATTGTGTGTATGAGTTTTATGTATCACGAATTTTATGTTTCAATGTATGACATCTCACTATGTAAATGACAATGTTCCATTTCCAAAGTATTCCGAAATTTGACCATGCAAATGATGTTGTGCCATGCTCGGAACTTGAAAATGATCAGCTCCATGACTTGGCACGAACCACAAGAGAGAATGTCGCCGTAGATGATGATGCCCATGGTTGACGAGAGAGCTCCCACATCTGAGTACAGTACGGTGTGATAATCCTAGATAATGCAATAATTGTATCCATGGAGTCCCGTTTGCATTCAAGTGACACATTGTGGAATACGAAAAACTAGATATCCTGCATGGTATCGTGCCTTTGATTCTTGGAACTCCATCTATCTGATTAGATTGGCTGCTAGGCGTGGCTTGTCCACCGTCGCACAGAGCAAGGGGCATGGGACTGGCAGTCTATCTGTTCAGTCCTCCGCCCTTGATAGATGAAGGGCCGTATCACCATCTCGCCATGTGGCCCTTTCCTATTGCGTCGTGAAGTCTGCCGACTGTCCGAAGTATATCTCCGCGGAATCTCGAGTCACGGGGATAATGGAAGAACTTTGCACTCCCCGTGGCGTCGTTGTGGCGTTTGGGCCAGAAGGTCAATTCTCTGGAACGGGCATCTCAACCTTGCAACATCCTGGTTTTCTGCGCCGCCTATATTCTTGACCTTGTCCTTGACATTGGCCTTGCCTCTTTCCCTATTTCTGATTTATCTATTCTCTTATCGACTATGCAGAGATATTTTGAGAGGAAAATGCCGGCGGCAATACCATTTGTGTGATCAAAACTAATCCCGGGCTAATAGCTGAGCCAAAGCTCTTGTGTAACTCGACCTGCTCGATGGATTGTGACGAACTCCACGGAGCAAGTGTTGTCCGGGATGTGGAAAGAAGAAGGAAGAAAAAAAGCAAAAAGACCTGAGACAGTGACACATGAGGCGGTGCGTAATGATGATTATTTGATTCAGCAGAGGAAGACGAATCTGGCCAGCTTGCCGATGCCGTGGCCTATCAGCAGCGTTGAAAGCCAGGGGGATATTTCCCTCGTGGTGGATATCATGTTGTTCTTGTTTCTTCTTTCTTTCTTTATCTCGTGCACGTGCGAGCCGGATTTCCCAACTCGTCAGGGCCTCATAGAGGTACAAAGTCGATACTTGAGAGAGAGGTACAGGACGGGTCGTGTGGGATGGATCTTGCTGCGCTGGATGGGATTCTCCAGGATCCATGGAGTATGATTACAGCATGTGGGTAGATGGGTTCTCTGTGCAGCCTGGTCTGGACATCGCCATAATCTCACTGGCTGGCAGAGCATTTCTTTTTCCTCGTTGACATACTACTGGTCAGCCCCCGGCTATAACAGGTAAGATTAGGTGACAAAGGTGAGTATGCAACTGGGCTGCTGGATATCGGGTACGCTCCTGCGCAAGATCCATGGCCTATGTGTGTCCTGGCGGGCACTAGAGATGCAGTGGTGTTTAGCGAAGTGATGACTGAACCCGGTGTTTCGGATTGCCTTTCTGACAGTTGGAAGCAGCGGTGACACATGGCGAATGGTCGAGAAGGACCGCGTGAAATCATCTTCTTTAGAGATATCAAAGTAGCTATTTGAAGATAATCAAGTCAAACAAAGTGTTCAATCCAGAGGTGTGTTAGTGGTTACTGCAGCAGAACATGTCGTCTGAAGGTGAGCAAGTGAGTAAGTGAATGAGTGAGTCAGTGAATGAGTGTGTCAGCGGGCATTCCTGGGATTGTTACAGTGGACGGCACATCGGCAGGGCATTGGCCTATCTGACTTGTGAGACATCATCTGGGCTTGAAAAAGGGAACATGAGAAGCAAGAGAGACAATCGAAACTGTATTCACTCACTAGACAGACGCCTTGGGTCGATCTCAGCCCTACCAGCGGCTTCTGTTCTACCTTGGTTAGGAACGTCAAAGGCTCCCGCTCAATCAACGTCACAGACTAGGTACCTGGTGAACCGGCCACTGGCTGCGCTAACTACCCCACATGATCAGCGCCCCTCAGGTGTTCTTTCCCGTTCCAGGTATCAGTGATAGCGGTTTACTACCCTACCAGTGCTGGAACCTAACAGTCAACAGGGACGGGACCCCTGGAACCAACGTTGTTGAGCCACTCTGACTCTCATCAACTCAACTCAGCTCCAGCTCTCTCAGCCTAGCCGACCAACGACGTCTCTTCCTTTTTCCTTTCGCCCATTTCACTGATTCCATCCCATACCCTGGGCTGCATCCATACACCCTCCTCCACTCTTTTTCCCGCCTTGGACGTTACGTTCGAATTTCTTTCCAAAGGAGCATTTCGAGATCCTCAACGGCATCTGTCAGATGAGCGGCGGCAGCGGCGGCGGCGGCGATCGCACAATCCCGCAGACCCTCTGGGACCTGCACGTCCCGCTCTACATCACCCACACCTCGCTCCCGAATACGCCTTTTGTCACTTCTGTCCCACGCTTCAGCTACCTGGCCCTGCTGCTGCCGCGTCTGACCTCCTACTTTGGTCTACCCTGCTCCAGTTTCCATTACGATCATGTGCTGCTCCGGAACCTCGCCGTCGGTCTCCTCGTTGATCTGTATTCGCCCACTCTGCCCTGGCGCCTGACCGTCGGCGACGGCACCAGCTGGGATATTGGAGACACTTTCCTCAACAGCGCAAAGGAGGTCTGTCTGTTTCTCTCTCTCTCTCTCTTTCCTCGAAGGGGCCCTGTTCCAAGCTCTTCGGCCATGAACATCCGTGGCTGTTCTCCGGTGGCCAATAAAAGCAGGACCCGAGGATATATACACACACTCTGTGACAATAATAAGCATTACTTCTGTATAAGGGCACAGACGCTAACGAACTTCTGCATGGTACAGGCAGACTTTGTGCGGAACGGCAATGCGCAGCAGATCATGTCACTTTCCAAGGAGCATACAACTGCCCTCTGGAACGCCGTTCGGGACAGTAGGTAACCCCGGTGGCCCGGCCTGTATCATGCCGCTTGCTCCCTTGTCTTCACCTGGTCTGACCCGCGACTCAAGATGATTACACCTCATTCGCCAAGGTCAACTCGAGGCTGCTCAACACGTCTCGTCAGCTCAGAAACGTGCCTATCAGGGTATACATTCCCCAGTCCCCCACGCCGGGTCTCGACGGAGATGCCTCCGGAGCAGGGTCATTCAAGGTAGTCCAATCACTGGTGAATGCCCGGGTCAACGATAGTATGTCCGCCTACATCTATGACCGCTTGATGATCCTCTCATCCCTATCCATCGTAGGGACCAAATATTCTATTGGCCAGAGACTGACCGGACCAATGTCCGTACCCTTATAGGAACACCACAGACCATCGGTGCAGCCCTCAGGGGTCTTCTTCCCATGTTGTTCCCCAGCAGCCGGGATCCCGTGCTGGCTAATGCGGTCCTACACGGTGCTCCTGTGCCATTCTCGGCACCGCTCGAAGAGCTGATGCGCAATGCGGCTTATCCCGACGGCTGGATCTGCCTCGTCGTGGTTCCCACGGATGTCTAAAACTCACCCGTGGGCCACTGTTTCCTGTGGGTTGCATGCATCCTCATCTCTGTGTGATGCGGTTTGAGGCAACGTGATATCTCGGTATTTTGTTTAGTACCGCCCTCCGGACGAGACGCGCGGAGTCTTCCCCGTGCGACTCTCATCTACGAAAGACACAAAAGGAAACAATGCTGGGTCTTTGTTCGCCCGCATGACGACACGATATCGAAGATTGAGGAGTTTCAAGGGGAAAGCAACTGGGGCTTGAAATGGTTCTCCGTAATTGTAACCTGCGATTGCTCGCTTCGGTTCAACAATTGCCTTGAGAGATTTCTCAGGCCTCCAAGATGATTATTTCGCCACATGGGAATTGAAGCAACAGTATACAACAGTCCGGGAGATGAACCCAACGGTGAAGTGGACTCGGTATTGCTCCCACTACAAAAAGGCCATCGATATGCAAAGCTTTCAACGTGGATCGGCCGGATCGTGCCGGACGCAACCACGAATATGACCAATCGCACAGATCGCACAACAGACCAACGCAGGACGGATATGCTCAGACATCATACATACCAAGGGTTTGCGAGCAATACCGACACGTGTTGGCTATCTAGGCAAGGATTTGTTTTCCTGTTCTTGGCCTACTTGGTTTTTGATAGCAAGCGGCAGAAAGTTGCTCCTCCCCATGTTCTTTCGGATCCGCAACTATACATGCTGTCGAGATATACGGCGGCAGATGCCCGGGGATCCCTGTCGCGGGTAATGATATGAGAGCAACAATCCATAGTCGATGGTTGGAGTATAAACAGGGGTAAAGAGATCAAGAGCAACACATCGTACTTTGTGCGCCACCCGAACACCACGCTGCGCAGCTTGGCAGTGCGACGAGATTCCAAAGACATATTCCATAACAGCCACCGACCCCAGCCACATTGACTAACAGCATATGATTATTGGGAGGGACGAGAGACTCCAATTGCGGGGGCCATTCAAAACGTGCAAAGGCCAGTTGCAAGGTACTGCCCAGGGTCCAAATACTATCTGCAGCAAGGGGAATAAAAGCAAGAAAAGGTTGCATGCACGTAATTGCCAGGCGGTTGAGCTTCTGGGCCCCCCGCCTCTTTTTGATGCTCGTCCTCGTTCATGCGCTGGCAAGACAGCAGGAAGAAAAGAAAAAGACGAAAAGAAAAAGCAACGAGGCGCAAAGCGTTTCTTGGGTACTACATCTCTGGGATCCACATCGTCATGGGTGGCAGCCACTCCGCGGCCAGGTCATTCATTGAAGTTGAAGAGGGCTCCAACTTTTTCAACGAGGCAGGATGGATAGCATAGACAGAGAGAATGATTTTCCCATGGTGGCCAACGAAGGAAAAGCACTGACATGCCCATCCCACCGTCCCAACTTTGAAGGGAGAGAAGGACTTGCTGCATTTTCTCTTTTCTTTTTCCCGACTGACATGTTCTGTGCCATCCCGGCCTTGCATTTTGATGCGCTGGCCGTCGTCAAAAAATAAGAAGCCCGAGAACCTGGTTCCATGCATCAACCTTTTGACCATCTTCCTCTGCGACGAAATGACATAAAGTGCATGGCTGCAGGATTGTGTCTTCTTGTCGCATACGATGTACATATGCGACTAGATAATGGCACCTGGATAATGGCGTATACTAAGTTGCTATCTTGGGACGACGCACTTTTGAAATATGGCTCCCATTGGCGAGACACACATGTCTTGTCGCGGAATAGAAACCAATTCCTCCAAAATAATATATTGTGGCTTTTTCAATAAATCAAATGACCAAAAGATATAGAAAAAAAAATGACTCGTGGCTGCGCATCTACGCGAACACAAGAGAAAAAGAAAGAAAAAGAAAACAACATGATACTGCTAATGCACAAACACCACTCATGGCTCCTGGTAGTCTAACCACCCGCATTGTTTAGCGATCCTCGCTTCTGCTCCCGAGGCTATAAATCGATCCTTGTAGCACAATAGAGTTTTCCAGCCCTTTCACCTGTGTGTCCGATTGGCACTCGGAATTTATAAATCCACGATCACTGCTGCTTTACATTGTTAGGGGAAAGAGATAGGGAGGGTATCGCACGCGGAATCCATGCTGCCGCTGTACTATAGTGGAAGCTTCATCACACCCTTAGGATCCAAGAGCGATTTTCCCGCACCCGCTTTTGATTAATCATGTTCATGCACATGGTCTATTTTGGATTGTCCAGGTACCCTTGGGAAAACAAAACATGAGCCACACATGATCTGGGTATTGTACCGCTTTTCCCGTGATGCTTTCATTGTACCGTTGCAGTCGTTTGTTGATCTTGTTCACTTTTCTCGCAATTTTTTGTAATATATACAAGACGGGGGTCCCCGAATAGTAATGGTAAGTCGTCAACATTCCTCGTCCCGCCATTGACAATCGACATCCACCACATTGCTTTATGAAATGATCCGTATGCTGCAAATGGAGAAGACAAAGACTTTCTAACGACGCAGCTGGGTATTCATATCCCCCCTTTGATCCTTTCTCCTCCGCATTTCCTTTCTGTGTATGCCCGCCATCTTGTAACATTATAATGCATAATACGATAACTGGTATGATGTGGTTCCGCCCAAATGTCGCTGGGGACCATGTCGACCCAGAAAACCCAACGAAAATGGTATCTCCTCCACTCCCACCTAGGAAAATGATGCAAAAGTTCCGCCCCTGCCAGATGATGCTCGCATGGTGACTGTCGAAGATAAACACAAATATGTCCCGCCAGGGGTGGCCTGCGCTCGCTGTGAATCAGACAGGCTTAGCTGTAAAAGTCCACTCTTTGAACCCAAGGTTCCAATGTCCTGAGGGATAAGTAGGCGGCCCAAGTATGATTGTATGTATAGAGAGGATATATATCGTCGTGAGCGTTATGTATACTCGTGTGACCGCTCGGGGTGTGCCATGGCAATTTCCAACTTCCCCATGTTCCTATGATAGACAAAAGAAAGACAGGGATCCGGCCAGATCCCTGAATATGCACATGCTGCTCCGTTTGTTGATCACGAGACGTTGTAAGGTGGTGGTAGCATGTGCGGAATCGGTGGATAGTTTGGTCCTGACGCGTGTGCAGAGCTGTTCATACTAGAGAAGCTTGAGCTTGTACCTGCTTCGTGGTCGTCGAAGGAGAATCCTAGCTTCTTGTAAAGCCCTTCGAGGATGTTCAAGTCGATCCTGAGGGGGCTAGTCGAGTGCGCAATGATCTTGAAGAAGTCCATTGTACGAATGAAGAGCTCTTGTAGGGTGTGGCTGTCAATGAACTGCTGAAGCACCTGATGCTTGTGGCAGGCCGACAGGACCAACAGATTACCCCATTGCCTTGCTTGCTGTTAGCTTTGACGTATCGATATGCAGCCTCGGTTGGATGTACTTACGCATGCGCGGTTGTGAAAACATTAGTGACCAGGATGCGGTGGCCCTTTTCCAGGCCGTGGAATGCCTTGGTGCTCTGCACCAGTGCGGAGATTCCCAAACGAGCATAGTTAAGCGCTTGAGGGTTCATGCCAGGGGGAACCCGGAAGCTCTGCTTGTCGTCAACCTTGTACAGAGTCCATCCATCCAACACATTATGCGACGAGTGCTGGTTGTGGAGGATGATGTGAATGTACTTCCTGTACAGGATGACCTGGGATCCCCAGTACTTGGCGCGAAGTCGTGCTGCGAGAAAATCCGAGGCCGGCTCGTCGCTGTCTTGGAATTGGAACTCTGCAGGAACCCATTGCGACTTGGCCAAGACCTTTTCCAGGTGTTCCGTTGTTGCTTGCATTGCAGGTCCGCCATCCGGCAGGTCCAGTCTGTAGAGCTGGTTGTGCACTTGGTTCAGTTGCTTGCGCACCCAAAGCTGCGCTGCGTAGCTCGTGAGAATGGTAGAAGCATAACCGCCGTTCAGCTGCTGTGAGAGATTTGGGAACGGGATCGCCTCTTCGTACGTCAAAATGCCAGAATGAGGCATTGGTAACTCGGCCAAGATATCACTATCATCATTAGCGACGAACAATTAAAAATGAAAATGCTGAATCACACCTTTCGAGCTGGAGACAGGTCCAGAACGCAAATGCTAACTGGTTGTCTCGAGTAGACTGTGGCACTTTGTTGCTTTCCCGTAACTCGTTCAGTCGCGAAAGACTCCTACAAGGGGTCAGCGGATTTCAATGCTTGTTAGCGCAGAAGAAAGACCTACGGTCGAAGGACTACTTGCAAAGTCCTGCCAGCAAGAGCAATATACGACCAGCTCTCAAGGACACGACCAAGCTGTCCGTGGTACAGGCCCAAGAACAACGCCACATAGACGTGCTTCAGGGTGAAGCCAGCGACCTGGCTACCGAAAATGTCGGCGGCAAGAGCAAAATACTCCAGACCCGGAATCACATCAAAGTTTCGCTTGACATTGTGGCCCCTCAAGGTTGTATTAGAACCCTGAAGTGAGGCTCGGCGACTGGCCATGGTCCGGTCCATATCCTTGGGCGACGGGAGCCCCGACGCTTGAACCGGCAGCGGCCCTGGCGGCGACCCTTGGGATGGAGAAGAGACCGGACCACCGTTGCGCACCAGTGGCGAGTTTTGATGGGCGGGAGTATCAAAGTCCGACACCAGATCGGGAATTCTGTGCTTGTGCAGGCTGATTTTCCCCAGAGCCAAGACAGACAGTACGAGAGCGCTGTGGACACTCCTCGATACGGGCACTCCTGCTCTATGGAATTGAGCATTCTGCTCTTCCACGGCAGGCGAACGCTTTCTCTTGGAGCCTGCCTCTGGTCCTAGCGGGGTCGTGCTTGAGCCGCCACTCTGGACGAACTTGGCGGACTTGTAGGTCGATTTGGCGGACTGTGGCAAAGAATCGAGGAACATTGTAACCATGGCGTCCAGCTGCGTTGGGATCAGGATGGGGTGCATATTGAGCACGTTGTCCTTGAAACTCTGCACATATTGTTTGACAGTAGTGCGGTCAAAGTCCGGGTTTCCGTCGGCATAGAGAACGCCGCCCTTGTGAATCTCGACCGTGTGAGTGGGGACGGTTCCAACTGTACCCCAAGCTTCGCGATCAGTCCACCCTTCGCGTTCCGAAAAGGGAGACGGTGCCGACTGTGCAGTCTCACCAGGCGAGTCCTCGACTGTGACATCGGTTATGATCTGGTTGACTTTGCTCTCATGCTTGTTGCTCAGCAGGTAACCCTCTCCTCTACCCCAAACGCGTAGAACACCGCGCTGTTGCTCTTGGCTGACCGGGAATTCATTGATATGATGAATGTTCTCTTTTGTGAGAATGTCCTTTACCAGGCTTTCGATAGATGGCCACTTGAGCAGCAATGCAGCTAGCGTTGTGTGGTTCGCGGGCAAAGATGGCTGACCTGGCATGACTGGCGGTCCTGGGTTTCGTTCGAATTCGTCCAAGTCCATTTCCTCGACAACCTTGACCGCATCCTCGATGATTTTCCTCTTGTCTGGATCATCGCTGGTTCTGGGCGAAGACTGCTGCTCGTCGTCAATCTGGTCCTTGGATTCCTGCGCAGGCATGTCGTATCCGGACACTTGATCACGCTCAATGGACTCAACCTTCATGTCGGACGCATGATTAGAAGTGGCGATTGACCGCTCCAGGCTCGAAATGCGGTGACCGAGATTGACGATTTCACCCTTCAGAGAGCTCATTAATTCCAAAATGTCGGCGCTGACCTTGTCTGGTCTAGTTTCCACGGGTCAGTCTGTGTCTTCGCGAGATCATTGAGCTGTTCGGAGCACTCACTGTTTCGTGGGCAAATCTCTGTACACACAAGACAATGACTTGTCCTTGCAGTTTTTGCATGGACGTTGCTCATCACACTTGGCTTTCAGTTGCCTACAGTTATCACATGCCTACATCCCTTGTATTAGCATTGCAGACGCGGAGTAGATCTGTATACTCACTTGCGACGCTCGCTGCGCTTTCCGCTTTGCGCTGGTGATGGCAATATTTGGGTACATGTCTGGGACGGAGGGTGGAGGGCCGTAGCCTGAAGGTGACGCATCGTACTGGTTATGTTGGGCCATGGGCGTAGGTGGTGGGTAGGGCGGCGGTTGCCGGTATACTGGCGATGGTGGAATCGAGCTCGACGGTGGAATTGAGCTCCCATTGTCAAAGCTTGGTGGTCTTCTGTGATCGTCTATATGTGCTCCTGGGTAGGGAGGATGTGGGTGAGGTGGTAAGCCCTCAGGCGCAGTACCCGTAGAGTTTGGGCGGCGCATATGGGGCAGAGAGGCGTCGTCGCCGTTTTCTCTCTTCACGATCGAACCCCTCCGGTGAGGTGCAAAGGCTTGATGCGCCGGCGAGTGAGGCGGTCGGTGATCCTGCAGTGGCGGCGGAGGCAGTGAAGGCGGGTAGGAGTCTTGCTCATGATGGCGACGTTCGTCTGGGTGGTGATGGTTCGGGTACGGCGCGTGGTCCTGGTGTTGGCGGTTATACAGGCTGTGAGACTGATACGGCGACAGCGAAGGAGGATGATGCTGTGATGGCTGAGGTGGGGGTAGCACAGGTCGAGCCTCTTGATGTGCTGAAGGAGGCCATGGCGAGGGAGGTCCGTTGAAACGAGGGCGTTTAGCTTCAGACTGCCCGGGTTCCATAGTTGGTAGATATATGTGAACAGTCATAGGCTGTGCAGCAGACAGGTCAAGCAGTGACGGTAGTCGGAAAGGAGGCCATGGAAAGTGTCAGAGTACACCAGAGAGCCCAGGAGGGAAGGAGCCGGTCTGGGGGACAGGCAAGGTACCTCGGAGAGGCAGATCAGTCTGTGGAGGAGGGTGGTAGTATAGTACTGGAGCAGTGGGAACCCTGATTGGCGCGTGACGACATACAGAGACCAACAAGTCGGTATATCGGGAGTAGAGGTCCCAAGAGGGCGGTGCGCGCTCGAAAAGAGCTTGTCCAGACTTCTTGCGTGGGCGAGGCGCAAGCAAGCAGAGGGGTTGCCGGGTTCCTGGGCGGGTGCAAGGGGAACGGAAGGCAAGAAAAAAAAAATACTACAGAGATTCTCCAAGACACGCGCTCGGTGCGAGGCGGGCCCAATTCGAGGAGATCTGCGGTTGGGCAGAGACCAAAAAAATAAAATAAAAAAAGGACTGAGAGATGTGCCTGCTACTACCTCTGATGTAGAGTCGTCGGAGGCGCGGCCGGGGGTGTACGGAGGAAAGCAAAGGGTTGGTAGAGTTTCGGAAGCGGTCGAAGCTCAAGACAAGTGACAATGAGCCCGGGTGACTAGGCAGTTCCGTCCATCTGGAAGTAGAGGTAAGGTGATGTTTGGTGTAAAAGCAGTTTGGCTTCTGCAGACCCGATCGAGGGAGGTACTGACGACCCTTGGCGACGGTCGCCTTTGGGAGAAGCTAGCAGGACAGGGGTTGTCTGGACGCTTGACCAGGGTCGCGACGACGAGCCAAGTCCGACAGGATGGAGCTCCTTGTAGATTGCGAGAGATTGCTTCCCAGCAGCTTGGGTTCGCTCGGCACAGCGTAATACCTATGCTTCGCCCATAACCGCAGAGCGCGTGAACGAGGTGGATATCTCTCACTGGCAGAACTGGGTCCGTGAGATGGGTGTGCCGGCGTCAGTGCTCTCTAGACGACGACTTTTTATTTTCTCGACTTTTTGGACCACACTACTACGACCTTTCTTTTCTTCCTGCTCGCCCGCCCCTCCGCGTGGCAGCGACGATACAAGAAGCTGAGGCGGTGGTTGGGGACACTGGACCGACCAGGGCAGCGCGCACCAGCCAAGCTGCTAGCCAGCGCGAGCCAGTCAGACAGATAGACGAGAAGACACAAAGGTAGCTTGCCGTTGTGCGGCCAGGGCCGTTGAGAGGGCCGGCGGTGTGTTTGTGTGGGTGGGTGGGTGTCGCTGTGGATTTGCAAGAGTAATAAGGCGACTCTCACGATGCGAAGCAATCGGGTGTGTGCTGGTTCAATGAAGGGGCCCGAAAGAGCATGCTTTTGTGGAGGTCTTTGGAGAGTTTCTCGCGTGCGCGGGCCGCTTACTGGTGCGAAAGTTTCGATTTCTTATCATGCCTTGCTGTAAGTGGACGAAGCGACGGTTGAGTTTAAAAAAAAAAAATCAGGTACAACAGCTTCCCAGATGCTCTACCCCGTCGATATGTACCGAGGCGAGGGGAACCATATACCTTAGCATGTCAACTGACGAAAAGTACGAGGGAGCCACCGTAGGGATGTCGGCATCTGGCAAGTTCTGGCGCTGGGGAAAAAACATGGAAATCCAGATCAGTAGTGTGGAGTTATGCACGTTCGCAGATTTGACACCCAAGTTCCTGTAGTAATGAAACTGACAAGACTCAACTGTACACACTTGTGTACATTTGATCCGTCCGGTACCGATGGCCTGTAACCTCCAGACTGATGTCTCGAGCTAGATAGATACGGAGTGTGCCGTAGAAACTGATGAGACTGACTGGCGTATGCGTAGCAATGAGCCAGGACAAGGAAGCAGGCAGTTCGCAAAGACTGCTTGCTGTAGCTATCAGCAGTCTGTCGTTGAAGACTGGACATGGACAAAGACAGGATATGCGCCCAGCGTCCCCAATAAGAAGAAGCAAATACCGTACATGGTACATGCAAGCGGACGTGGTGGCAGGAGGAGACGGGGTTCGAACTTGAGGGCAACTGCAGGTTGTGGAGGCGCACGACTCAGTCCATCCAGATTCAAGGGACCAGCAGGGACTCAATTGACGTACAGCGCGCAGAAGAACTTTACTCCCTGCCAAAGCATGTCAATACTTGCTCCGCCCGTACCCAGCACGTACCCTACCTGCAGTTCCTGCTGCTCCTGCCGCCACCTTCAAAGTTGTGCCTGCCAGCTGCTGCACTGCAAGTACACAGTACCTACCTTAGCAGTGATCCCAGCCAGCCCGGAAATCCATTTCTAGCGACGCCAAAACGTTTAAATCGCGTGCTCCAAAAGAGTCAAGTGTGGGAGTCTGGCGTGTCCATCAATCAGAGTCGTATGGCCCATCAATCAGTCAATCAATGGGCGAGGAGTGGGGTGGGGCAACCCTTGACCGACAAAGTGATACCCACAACGGTTGACAGCCGCTGGCCCAAGTCTTTTCCGCGCTTCTCACGCGTCAATGTCTCACTCTACAAGATGCATTCTTGGCCAATCCTTTTCAGCAAGCAGGATACTTGTGTGCAAGGGCAGTTAGTTGAGAGACATTCATCAATGGTTCATTACGACGCGTGTTCGCAAATTTGTCTCGTACGGAAAAGGAGGATTGGTGAGTTGCAATTTGCAACGTGCACAACTTCATGTCACAGCCTCCGAGCTCATCACAATGAATCTCAATCGTGTCGTGTGGCAATGACAAATCGTAGATGCTATGGGTGCCCGGTGCCCACCGGCTACAAAGGGTGCGAGTGTGATCTGCAGTCAGAAATCAAGTCGAAAACTTCTCGAACAAGACAGATTTGTCAAGCTTGGAAAGCATCATCTTTCGATCGTCCATCTAGCCAAAATCGAAAGGGACAAAGAAAAGAAGAGCTGCTGTCATGTATGCGATATGGTAATAATCGGCATGTGCGTGCGCTATACTTCGGCGGCAGCGATGACAATCACTTGATACCCTGGCAATTCAGAGCAGCTTGGTCAATGGTGGTGACTGCTCGCTAGATCCCAGCCTTGCCGGTGACATCTTGTCGACTTTCAGCCGGTTGTTGCGAGGTCCGCATGCACTTGCTTGCCCTGCTCGCTCGCACCGCACCGCACCGCCGCCCTCCCTCTGGTGGGAGGATGAAGGAACATCCACATGCTTGCTGGCTTGGCTAGTGGTGATTTGGCGTCGGAAGAAAAGAACCGGCTTCTTGAGCCAGTGCCAATTCTGTCATGAGAGTATGGCTTGTCGTCGTCACTAGATCTGCGTAGCCATGTGCCTGAAACTTGCCTACCAGAGCGCCAATCCAAAAGTAGTGTACCTACTTGGTATGTGGTTGCTTTACAAGTACGAAGCTTGGGCCAAACACTTTCTATTCCGGCGCCCGTAGGTGACATCGTTGTGATGCCATTCCAGCCTGTAGTACAAACACAGTACGACGGCAAACATTGGCCGCCCACCTTGCTCTTGACACTGATCGACTTGAGCAGCTGAAGAAATGACGTTGTTGACGTCTGCCCGAGAGCCAATCTTCTGGAAGGCTTGGAGAACGCTCGAGCGTTCCTGGCGGATCTCTGCCTCTTGACCCTG
Source organism: Pestalotiopsis sp. NC0098 (assembly GCA_022432395.1). Taxonomy (NCBI): domain Eukaryota; kingdom Fungi; phylum Ascomycota; class Sordariomycetes; order Amphisphaeriales; family Sporocadaceae; genus Pestalotiopsis; species Pestalotiopsis sp. NC0098. The sequence goes on along the minus strand of JAJKLJ010000003.1, from coordinate 3,814,152 downwards.
GTAACACGCCGTTGCGGTCGGACAGATTTCTCCTCGCTCAGAAGTGTGACGGAGGCAACGCCATTCCAGCATCTCCCCGTACGGAGGACCTCTAGAACATCCTTTCAATCTCATTGAAGGCAAAGTGTCGGCCGCATACAAGATGAGAGGTTCGTTTTGGACAAAGCATGATGCAATCAGCTCAATGAGCGGTATGGCCGCAGTAGTTCTTCAGAAGGCTGCATTAGGCTGCAGTAAAAGATCGAGCTGGTCGCAAGTAGCCAACATAGCTCAGCATACGGCTCTGTTCGGATGCGGTCACGATACAGTGTCGAGCACGGCAGTTGCGGCCATTGCGGCCACGGACATCGTTGGTACGCTGGGAAGAGATGCAGCCCTCGAGCATGGTTCTCGACGCTTGTTGACTTGCATAATATCCCGTCGCCAGCAGCAGCAGCAGCAGCAGCAGACTGTCAATGCCTGCAAGCAGGTAGGGTTTCGCGCAGCTTCAAAGGTAGCCCAAAGCCCGTGCAGCGTTGTTTCGACGTGGGGATTCTTCGTCGAGTCCCCCAATGCTCGACCGATAAACTATATTTTCTGCATGCCTTGGAACGCGCTTGACATTTGCAAATGCACCATACATCATACTGGACATAGAACTCTATATGGAACACACAATATTGATATTCCATGTCTTTTGGAACATCCTCCATCATCCAAGAGGAGATCCTGGGACTGAAGAAGTCACGCAATCCGCGAGGTCTCGTCGGGTGGCTCGGCTTAGCGACGGCCGAGAGTCTGAAGATGATCGGCATGCTCGGACAGCAGTCAAGTTAAGCATACCTGCCTTGCCTGCCTGCGCCTGCCATCTAGCGCACCGTAATAAGCTTCCATCCTTTATGCGCTTGCAGCTCAGCAGATCTGGAGACTGGTGTTTGTAGCCTTGACCGCTTCACCAGCTTGTTCGCTTCGCCCGAGGATCTTGTCCTCTGGACGTTGCCAATTGGTAGGTTGGCTGTCTCATATACGTGCTTGCCGGCACGCGCCATGAGAGATTTTCTTGATTATATTCTACTCTTCTCCACAGCCAAGGCCACGATGACGGAAGGTTGCGGCCGAGGAGGAAATGGGAACCTGGGCACATTCTCGAAACATTTCGCAAAAGCCCCTGCCGGTTCAGGTGCCTACTACTCTACAGTATGTAGGTATTTTGCAGGCAAGGACCAATATGCAACAAGCCCACAGAAGATGCCCCTTGCGACGCCATGTTGTTTTCTAGAAGCCCGCGATGCGCAAGGCAGCGCAAGCAGGCAAGCAAGCAAGCAAGCAATAACGGGCAGGAAACCTGATGCAGCCAACAGGAGCCCACGTGGAACCGTGGTCGTGCGCTGAACATGCCTCTATGGAGGTTCGGTCGCCGGGGCTCGGGGCGGAATAAGCCATGACTTTTTACCACTACTAATAACTATCATTACTGCGTTCGGTATTCAGCTCAGAAACGCCCAGACTACACAAGGCTCAGAAAAAGGTCCTCCTCCGTGTGGATGCAGTCTTGAAACCGGAATTAATCTTGCAGCACTCCACGTAAAGCTGTCGGTCTTCTCAGCCTGCCTGCCTACCTAACCTACCTGCGTCCAGATCTTGATGGTTGCACCCAATAAGAAAACCAGGCACGGGTGCGGTTCGCAATCTCTTCCCCGCCGCCTTTGTGCCACACCCTCCAACAACCATCACGTGGCTGGGATCGCTTCAGGTGCTTTACCGTATTACCACCATCTTGATGGCAGCTCACCAAGGAAGGGAGCAAAAAACGCGCTGTCACTGCACCGGTAGTTTTGCATAGAGATTGAAGGCCAACGCAGCGCTCAGGTGGTCAGATCCTGGGATCTGGCAGGCATCATCGGGAAGACCACTACCGAAATATGAGCCCCAGCATCCGATATACGACAGAAACCTCGCTGATGCCCGGTGAGCTAGGACACGATAAGAGCACGGATAGCTGCGGATAGCCGTCTCTCTGCGAAGAGGATTTCGTGAGTGACATGGGTCGCGTCGGCGACAAGCTAGGCCCTGTTGCTGCAGAGGCAACAGTCCAATCAGGTCATGGGCTGGGTTCCAACACTCTGGATCAAGAAGCTCATGGCATGGGTTGTCATTCCCCCCATTCAAGCCCAAGTGATTTCGGGGGGCCCTTGGGCGGTTCTGGAACAGGATGAACGCTTATGAGAATTTCGCAAATCTGCTGCCGAAGGATACCCAAATGGTCGAGCAGCCAGATGATTGCAACCCAGCCAGCATGTGCCAGCTCCAGGGGGTGCCAGCGCAGATCCTGTAGCCTTGATACTATCGTCCCAGAATAGTATTCCGCCCCAAAAGTGTGCAGATTGCGACAGCATGCTACACACCGCGCCGACTACGTATCATGTCGGACTTTTTTCCGCCACAACGACTCACCGGTGAGGGGCAGTGTCCCATTGTCGATCGCAACCATTAACACGTACGGAGCACACTGAGCAGATTTAGCGAGTGCGACCCTGAGAGCGACTCCTCTTGCAAATTATCTCCAGTATGCACTCCAGTCAATCAACTATGGAGTAATAGCCGACCAAACGAACATACCCAACATGACCCCTCCAAAACGCAGACCTCGCTGCAAGCTCGCGTATCACAAGTCGTGCCCAAGGACAAGCCCCAAACATGATATACTCCAGATCTTCGGCTTGCAGTGTCATACAATGCCCAAGCATAGGTACGTAAGCAAAGCACTTCCCCAACCTAGTACGAAATATCCCCGTGCCGGGTGACAGACCTTCAGCCTCGTCGAGTGTAACCCTCAGCGCCGTAGGCACTCACCTTCGAGCCTCATCACCACCTTGATAGGGTTTCACATCTGTGCACTGTGATACAGATCTCCAAACTGCTGTTGAGAGGGCATTTGGCGTCACAATTTTCCGATCCCAGCGGCAATCTGACCGCGACAGGCTCCAGTCGGCATGTCGTGAAACATGTCTATTGTGGACAGGACAGCGGCTTAGACGGGGGCAAGGTTTGTCCTGTTTTGTGTTTCGAAAGAGGCTCTGCGGCTACAAGTTGCATTTCGAACTCCGACCCTGGCAGCTCATCTAAAATTGCGCCACAACAAAGCTGCTCGTATAACCCGAATACATAACCACCTATCGACAACAATCGTATCGCGATACGAAAAAGAATCCACTCCACCAGAAATTTGGCATTTGTTGTGTCAGGGTTCACTCGCTGTCGTTCGCATAGGCAAGATAAACACCGTGTATAGGAAACATATTAAGGTATTACAGACTCCACTGAATTGCACTCTTTGGGCAATGAGATACTCCCATAATAGGCAGTCAGCTCGCTTTTCTCTCTCTCTTTCCATCTCAAAAGCACCTTCTTAGCCATAAAAGTTCTTTGCTCTTGCAGCAGCTGAAACTCCACAAGAGCATTCCGAAATTTGGTGTACATGTCACCAGCTGTCTCACCACCAAGCAATCCGATGTGTGCCTCCAAAGACCCGCTTTGCGTGGCCTCATCACGGACTCCCATCAAACGGGGGGCACAGGGTCACAAAGTCACAGGGCCGCGGGGCTCTGCGGCCGGGTGACCAGTCGACTTCCTCTTCCCTTCGATCAATTTCCGACCTGACGTTTTTTTGCAGCGTGTCAGATGTCTGGTGTTGAAGTAGCTTGCTCCGGTAATAGTTTGCTAACTGGAATCCTCGGTGTGACGATGTGATGGGAAACGCCAACGGCAGATGCATGCATCCTTTGCACCAATGGACGTGGAGCTGCACCCTTATTTGTTACCTCTGACAGGACATGTTCGATCCCTAGGAAGTCAACATGCGTCCTTCTTTCTAGCGGCCGCTGCAGCCCGCTGTTGACTGACTGACTTGCTTGCGCCGTACGCAGATGATGGACGTCGCATAGGTAGCACAGTCGATAATTCAGGGGTGTGTTCTTACGAAAACGTAGAGTACTTTGAAAGGTTTCAATGAGCTGTCAATGTACGGAGTACTAGAACCCTGGCTCTCACCAAAAACAAAACAAACAAGGGCACATCGCGTTCTTCATGTCCAATTCCAGAAAGTCTTCTCGAATTGATTTTATTATGGACATGCAGCTTGCCGCGGCCACTTTCCAGGACATTCGGAGGTGCAACGAGGGAGGGGGCAAGCATATCACACATGCATCCATCCCACTACGCGGCCCAGGGGGGTCTGCTCGTTCACTCAAACAAGATCTCACCAGTCAGCAGATATCAATCACCCTGGTCCAATGTAGATACCCATGATAACGAAAGGGCAAAATGGCCCTGATGAAACGTCACTGCTAAATGACCCCATCCAAGAAAGCCGTTGTAACGCCGTTGTTGGTGCCTTGCCCGCCGAGGTCACACTCGGCCGCGGCTATCTAGGTCAAAGTAATTCGTAGTAGATGGATGAAGCTTCCCTAGTATTTCCCTGGGTTCGTGCTTTTTGCGAATTATAGCCAGAACGCTCAGAGCAGTCGGTGGTCACCTCCTTGACAGAAGCGAAATTTCGTCGTCATTTTCGTCGTTGCTTATATGGCGATTCTCGTCGACAAAACCGGGTTTTCAATAATCGATTGGTTCAGATCTAAGGGCCGATCGTCTTTTATTATACGTAAGCATTGCACGTACGCACACTGCATCGAACTATCTGTCCATGCCAGAAATTCCGGGGACGGACCTCGCAAAAGGGCCAAGAAGCAATCAGCGATCGCATTCTTCTTGGCTCATTTTTGGGCTGCAGCTTATTTTATTTGTCGGCGAAGGCTATCACGAGAAAAGATATGTTGTTTTCCTCCTGTCAGTGGGCTTAGAATTACGTGTCATTGGCTCTGCGCACATCGGATACTTTGGATTATTCGCAGACATGTCGCCCTCAGCCCATTTTGATAAGCACTAGACTCAAAGAATGCTTCGACGGCTTATCCCTCTGGAGGGGCCAATGCACTCCGCATTTAGTATGACATCCTGCCCCAGGGAACATACCCATGCTTGGTATGACGAGGGGGAAGAAAAGGTACCGAGAAAGAGCTGCAACGACAGAGAGTCTATCACTGTAGGTGGCCGGCAAAGCTTCTGCTTTGGGGAGGGTCATGTCCCACATGCTGTAGGTTTATAAGCAATAAACAGTTTTATTGTCGCTATGATTGGCAATAAGCAGATGATATAAAACCCATACAACTGTATCGTACTTTTTTTTTCCTTCTTTCGCATGCAACTGTGTCAAGCGACATACCACCTACCTGGTAAAAGTAGTTCCAACCATGTCTCTATTGCCCCGCGATGCTCGCTTAAGCAGCTATATCGGGCATGTCAACCCGGGTTACCAATATGTGTAAGCTACGAGGTACACTGCTTCAACTGAGCAAGCACCAAGTTCTGAGTGGTAGGTAGATTTTGAATCCCATATTTCATTTGTGCACTGCTAGAAGCAAACCCGGAGGAAAGGAAAAACATACGCAAAAAAAGCAATCATGCAAGCTGCCACATCGCTTGCAGTCAATCGAGGCACGGCCCCCCATCATGTTTTATTTCTGGTGGCCATCTCGACGCTGGTATCCGCCAGAACCCGCGGGGAAATAAGACATTATAGTGGGAACCGACAACCTCTCAGCCCGGACACTATTGGCAGCTGGACGGGGAGAGGTATGGAAAAAATACAAACTAAAAAGATTAACCACTGACACATTCAGCTCCAGGTGGCCGGACTGAGAAGAAGAAATTTAAACAACGGTAGACCGCTCACCTGGTTCATGGGTCAAACGGCGTGTGCGACAGCTTTTTTTTTCTCCACGAGGCTGACCAACGAAAGACATGCGTGCAAGGCCCCCCTCTATGAGTTGGGTGGCGGCGGGCTGGTCTTGGCCGCTTCCCTTGCTCCATGCGTGGGAGGCACACGCTGTGTTCACGATGTTTGACCTATCACATTTTCCTTTTCTTTGTATGCACCACAGCGAACAGCGAAGACATGTGTGCGCGTCTCGACTCCGCTACATAGGTACACGTCGACAGCGAGAATGCATCGGGCCGCGCCAATCCACACATCGCTTATCGCCCGGCCCCCTCTCTCTCATTTCTCAGATCAGGCAGGGCAGAGGTGGGCAAAGTCTGGATTTTTCGTTGGGAGCGCTCGCGGAGAAATCTTATCAGATCTGAGTTCGGATTTGGGGTATCTAGAGTTGCTGTCACCCGGGCTGCCGGGGCCCTTTTTTGGTGGTGATAGCCACGTCTACTGTGATTGGCGGGCTTTTCTTAACATGACATATGACCGCTGCAGGCAGCCTTCTTCAGCTCCGATGCTTGGGCAATGTGTAGAAAAAATGCACGCACAGCAGCATGAAAGCAAAGACATGCAGAAACCCGCATACCAATAACGCAGCCACATCGTCGACGACCGCTTCCCGTTTGTTCTCGACTGAGTGGACGAGAGGCAATGCGGTGCGGCTGTCGTTCTGAATGGACTGCAAATGCGTTTGATCGCCACGTCTGAATCCGGTGAGTCGACGATGACATTGTCATGATCAGTAGAAGGCATATGGCCTCCCGTAGTAACGTTGCAATCATGACCAAGTGAAATCTATTCTGCGTCGTCATGGCTTTGTCCACTGGACCTGGCGTACATGCCTATGATTGAGTCATTCCTCGTGCTGGCCGGGAGCCGGCAGCGTCGACGTCGAGAAAGCTGACGGTGCGGCTTTCCACCAGGCCTGCAGCATTTCTAGGGTTGACATCAGTGCCCTCTGTGAAGACAAGGTCGCCCCTCTTGCCGAGCGCATCGCGAGCCGCTTCCTCCAGCAGAATTCCAAAGGCCAGCAGTGCCGTCTCGTCCATGCTGCGCTCGTCGATGCTCTTTTGAGCGCCCTCCGCGGCGGGACGCTTGTCGCGACGCTCCGAGTCGGCAAGTGCCGAATAGAAGTGGGCGGCATAGCCATGGACGGCCTTGAGCATGTCGCTGTCGGGCAGAACATCCCGCCCGCCCTCCGGCAGCCGTTCGTGGGCGTTGTAGATGTCCTTCTCGGCATATCTGATGGGGGCCCTGGCCCGCTGGAACAAGACTTCCTCTGGGGCCAGCGTCGGATCGCGCAGGTTGGTGCGGTGGCGACGCTGGAAGAACGTCTCCGAGTCAGACCCGTCGCCCAGGGCACGGGTCGTCGTGACGCGGCCTGTGCCCAGTGGTCAGTCAGTCAGTCCGGACTTAGAGGCGGCGCAACAGCAAAAGAGTGGCCTTACCGGCTACCGCGTCGTAGAGGTTTGCATCTCGCTTTCGCTTCTTGCGCCTGTCTGCCTTGGCGAGCTGGGCGGCGGACGAGTCCGAGTCCGTGTCTGTCAACGACGACGGCGGCACCAGGTAGTTTCGTGCCCGCAAATTTGACGACGCCATGAGCCACCCGAGCACGGATGAGACTTTTTAGCCGCCTGGGGAGCCTATCAAACCCTGGTGACCCTGGTGAATTGTGGTCTTCATGAGCATTCCAGGCGCTCTCTGCCTAAAGCTGTAGCCAGGATACAGTTCCAAAACCTGGCTGAAATGAGTGGAAGCGTCGGGGCTGAGGTCGAGTTTGCGCAGAGCTCCAGTCGCGCCGACCGAGTGTGGGGAAGTGCCGCCGCGGTCTGGGTTCCGCAATGGATCCACAGTGACCGTAGAACATTGAATGGCACATGCCGCTTACATACTACACATCTGCCTACAACAACAAGAATCACATTCCTCCATCGTGTTTTTCATCGCGTCGGCGCTTGGTGTCGAGATTTCATCATTTGTTCAGATTTTTACTGGCCCGTTCTGGCGCAGGGAGTCGCCAGCGCCCACGTAATGGAATGAATCAGCTCCTGTTTGAGCGGTCCACCGGCAATGTCGGGCCCAACGCCTTCGCGAGGCTCCAGACTACAAAGCTGCTCAAGTCCTTCTGCGCTGCGCCGCGGTTCCGTTTCGATGGAGGTGAGCGCGGCACTGCCATCCACCAAGACGAAGCTGGGCCGTCGACTCTGAGGAGTGGCATCTGGGCGCACCAAGCCGGGGTCAACGCGATAGCCGTGGAACGCTTTGATGGTCGAATGTAAGTCCATGTCCACTTGGGTTCTACTGTACGATACCGAGGGACCGCACAACTCACAAGCTCCCAGCCTCGTGTCCGGAGGCTCCGATGCCTCGGTGAAGCTCTGGGATCTCGAGTCCTGCGGCAACCCACAAGAGAATCACACCTACAAGCCCATTGCCACCGTGAAACGTGGACAGAACGGGCACAAGTTTGGTATCACATCCATGTCATGGTACCCATTTGATCCCGCAGCCTTTCTATCTACATCCTACGATCAGACCTTGAAATTATGGTCCACAGAGACTGCGAGTATCTCCGGATCTTTTGATATGGGATCCAAGGTGTACACACATGCCATATCTCCCATTGCAGATCATCTTCTCGTCGCATGTGGCACGCAGCACCCCGCGGTGAGACTGGCCGACCTTCGCACCGGCGCCAACGTCCAGTCGCTGATAGGCCATACGAGTGCGATACTGGCAGCAGCATGGTCGCCGCGACACGAACACGTCTTGGCAACCGGTAGCGTAGACGGTACCGTCCGCATCTGGGATGTCCGACGGGCCGGTGGCGCTATAGGCATGCTCGACAAAGAAGACGGCTTAGGGCTCTACTACAATGGACTCCTCGGATCTGACGGGCAGTTGCGAACCCGGCTCTCCGCCAAGGCTCACTCTGGCCCAGTCAACAGCCTTACGTGGACCGACGACGGTAATTATATTGTCTCGGCAGCTCACGATCGACGGATTCGCGTATGGGATGCGGCCACTGGAGCCAACACCCTCGCCAGCTTTGGACCCAGCATCAAGAATTCACAGCTCGGCACTGTCCCCATGTTCACTTCTCCTACGGGGATAACCCACCCAAAGGAGCAGCTCCTCTTTTGGCCCAATGAGACTGAGGTTCTGGTGTTTGACCTTCATGAAGGCAGGATTATCACCAAGTTACGAGGTACTGGTCCCGCCATGGCTGGCGTGCGATCCGCCAATGGCTCCGAGAGGACTGTGCAGAACAGAGTTACCGCTATCGCTTGGCGCGGAGCAGGGGGAGGCGGCGAATCAAATGGTTTGGCCATGGGAGGCAGCAACATGGCTGGGGCAATCTTTAGCTCCCATCTTGATGGGCAAATCAGGACCTGGATACCCCAGCTTGATGGGCTGGACGACGAAGACGAGGAAGTGGGATCGCCGGAGGCCAGCGAGGACAGGGCCAAGAAGCGCAAAGCTCTCGACGACGTTTTCAAGAATCTCATGGGCAAGCAGATCACCTTCACCTAGCGCATGGGGTAAAGAGCGAAGATATTGAGAAGGAAAAATCATCTCCTGAAAATCTTGGCTTTAGCGTTGCGAGTCCTTCACACAGCTGCCCAGATACGGCATGCTGATCGTTGTGCGTGGACTATAAAGGCAGTGCTTGCGATTGAGTGGCAATGGAGCAGGCTCATCAACGCAGTGGAACCTTATGTCAGCGGGTTCATATAATCAGAAAAGAGTCATGTCGGTAGTCAGCATCTCGGCCGTGACCGAGTAATAAAGAAGCAGCATACTGAAACTCGATATGGAGAATGAAATAAATAAAATAAAATAAATTCCCATAATTCTCAACCAATGCTACGCAATCAAACGCGAGGCATGTACGAACCCGGTTTCTTGAGATTCGACATCTCTCTGGCAGGGATGAATTAAGGTTTGACAACCCTCGTGGGTTCATTTCCATCGTTTCTGCTCCAGAGGTGAGCCAATATAGGCAAGCGTTGGAATTAGTGTAGCATCCTCTTGTCAGTGGGACCCTCATGGTCCGTGGAACTATCATGACTAGCATTGATGCCCAACAGGACCCCGAGGACCCCTAAAAGAGCAGATCTCGAGTCTCTGATATCAAGGAACCATGCTGACGATCAATCTTGTCTACGTCCCTTCATGCCTATATTCGGAAATTGTCGAGTCAAGAATGGGCTGATATCGTGAACCTTACGGAGCATTCGTACTCATTTTGCGATCGTGAATCAGTGGATATCCCTCACAGCTCGCCCACGGACAAAGTTTGTCGGCTGGATGGATGATCAGCATCGTGATGCAGCTGACACAAGTGATACATCACAAAATGCCAACTTTCCTACACTCACTCCTGTGAGCGTGAACGTAGAATACATGGACCACTAGTACATGCCACTTTTGAATTTCTCATGTTCTTCTTCTTCGAATCTCTCGGAGATGCAGATCACTCAAAAAACTTGTTATTCTCCGCCAATTCGTGTTCACGGTCCAGGATGTTGAATCGAGTTTGTCTTCTTCGGCTCCGTGAGTTCCGCCATGGATCAAGGTCAGGGTAGGGCCACGGCAGGGGAGAGCAAAATAAAGTGAGAATAGAATATGTACTTATACTTTACCTTAGCACATCATCCGGTCGCTACGATTAATTTTGGGATAAAATGTATAAAATCAGATACAAATGTTGATCGAGAATAAGAATATTCAGTTTTTGTCCCATAATTAAGACGATTTCGCGTAAGGGTGCGATGTTTGAGTATACGTGGAATCACGCTTTTTTGGTCAACCGCTTGCACGGCCTTTTCGGTAGTTGCAAAGTACCTGTCATCGGAGCAATGTTCCCGATCTGCTGGCCGGGGAAATTCTAGAATACTACTCTGTACATCAATGGAACTTTGTCAGGGATTCGGTCTATCCGGCCGAGTGTTCAGCTGGTGGCACCAGCTCTCTCGGTCAGCTGAAGACCAGCTGAGAAAGACCGTTTGTGAGACCATTACCATTCCACGTGGGCATTCAGGTCAGATATGAAGCCATATACTCCATCGATCCAACGCAGATCAGCTTGAGGACTTATCCAATATTGTCAAAAGACAGAAGAAGAAAATGGACACATACAAAAACGAATCCTGGGACGACGTGTTGCGTTTCAAAAACACTTACCGCGGTGCACAAATGCCGTCAAGTATGACATGTCTCCTGCTTCCCAAGTCCATTGCATCCACCTCGTGCCAAATAATTGCCTACCAGTGAGACACGAGCATCGTCTATAGCGGTCCCTCATTTTGAGTTTTATATGCATGCGTAGTAAGCTCGGCCTCGCCTTTCAGGGCTGTATGTGTACGGGGTACGGTGTACATGACTCCACGACAGACGTTCCGAAGCGTCCGGATTCCGAAGGATTTCCCCTGCCCATCCCGGATCCCTCCTAAGACTGGAGAGGTCTGCTACTCCGTATTTTCGAGCGCGCGTATCCGGGGATCCTCTTTTTCTCTTCCTCTCCCCCTTCTCCCCTTCTCTATCGGCGACGTAAACGTTCTAGGCCCGCGTGGGCTACAGTTGTGGCTACATCGTCCTTGCATTAGCGCTCAGCCATGTGATCGCCCGTCGCTGCGCTGCGCTCGAGTTGGGAAACGCCGCCCACCCCCGGGCACCGCGGAAAGCAAATACCTACCACAGCAGCAGCACAGCGGAGATAAAACCGCCCTTGCGCCGGACGTGATACTCTACGCGGCGAACTTTGCGCAGCTCCTCAGCCCTGGGGTGCGTTTTCCTGCGCGCGGCAGTGGCGCATGGAGGCGTTGGCCACTTACCACGTACCTGGAAACTGCTCGGCGGCTGAGAGGGCTCAGAATGCCACCAGGAGGGCAGATTCTGCAGGCTCTGCAGATTCTGCAGCACTTTTGGTATAGTTTGAATATGCATTTGATAGCGCGGAGAACGATCCTCGGCAGTTTAGTGGTGTTTCCTCCTTTCAGCTTTGCAATTCCTTGACAAATACCGAAGGGATCTCGATTCCGCTCGAGTCGCCAGGTATATGATCAACGGGAGTTTCGAACTCTGCACTGTGACGGGGGAAGCCTCCATCTTGGGGTTGATCTGAGGTATATCGAGATCGTGCCAGTGTGTTGAGGTATCACCACAGAGTTGATGTGACGTATCACCAAAGTGCCGAAAGCATCACGTGTATTGTTCAGCTTCATGGTTGATGATCAAGAAAATCTGATAATAACAGTTCGCCGCTTCAAACCAACCTCAATTGATGTACATGGAACCCGTCGCAAATTATCGGCGCGAATGTATCAAATGGCTCTTTAATGCCTGGTTTATTTGTCCATAAGATCGATATTTCATAGTTCCCAACTTTCTATTCGCTCAGCCAAAGTGATGTCTCAGTCACTGGGGCCAATACGGTGGCCAATAAATAAAGCATGCCTTCAACCACTATCCTTTCTGGAACGTTTAGTTAGAGGTCCGAAACAGCTTCTTGGCTATTTTTTACCTACCTAGGTAGCTATAGAGATGAAACCTTGGGATAATCAATTGTTTGCGTGATTACGACTAGTCCAGGGAATGTTTACTCGACGTATTCCATATGTCCAGCATCTTTCTTGGCCACAACTTTGCTAGAGCCTTTGTCATCACTAAAGAGAAGTTTCCTAGACCCGAACAATTCTACATGTGTCTTGCTAAATTTCCTTGCCGAGACCTTTTGAGCGAATAACGCGTGCAATTTGGCATAGTACGCTTGGACTCGGGCAGTCGGAAAAAGGTCCAGATAAAACATGACGCACACAGGCCCGCGTGGAAAAAACCGGACTTGGCTTTCCAGTTCCAGGCGCCGGGATTGAGCATATAAGGGATGATGATGTTCATCACAATGTTGATCATATTGTACAGGTTCCTGCCGAGGACCACGGTCCGGGTGCGCAGGCGGCTGGCGGGCATTTCGGGAACAAGAGCGTAGCACACTGGGCCGACCGTCATGTCGTAGACGAACGTGTAGATGACCATCATGGACGCGACTGCCCAGGAGGTGGCCGTCGTCGGTGACGGGATCCCTAGGCAGCCTGTAAGCAGTAGAATGATGAACTGGGTGCCTAGGCCGGCTAGACAGAGGGTTCGGCGTCCACACCGACTCATGAGGAACCAAGAGATGATTGTGCCGACAGCACCCACTCCGTATTGACCCGTGGCAATCGAGAAGGAGCTCTTGCTCTCTAGACCGAGTAGACTGGGTCATCGATCCTGGAGCAATTACGTCGGGTTTGACGCGCTTTTCGATGGTCGGACCACGGCTGCTAAACCCAGAGACTCTTTCTGGGTTTCCTTCAGATTGCCAGGGGTCAGCCGTATTGATGGAAGAGATCATTTGGATCCATGTCACCCACCAAGGTAGCATACTTCAGATTCTGACGGACGACTCCTCTTGGGTGGCGGCGCAGACGACTCAAGTCCGAGTACGCTGGTTCTTTCACCGACAGCCGCCCCATGACGGGGGAAAGGAGAGCAGAGCAGATCTATATTGTCAATAATAATTAAAGATAATGGATAAGATATTAAAAGATAAATTAGGTAGAAAGGTGAGATGGAGTCAATTGTTGAAATGATAGTTGAGATGATAGTTGAGAGAATAGTTGAGATGATAGTTGAGACGGCAACAAGATTTGAGGAGGAGAAAGAGACGAGCAACAGTCATGATAAACATGAACAATAGAGTGGCACAGTGTTTTTACGTCTTTGTGGTGTAACAGCCAACGTCGAGTACTGGGAGGAGGCTGCAGCAGAGACAGCGCCTTCCATAAGCCTGATCATCAGTCGGTGCAAAGATGTGAGGGCCTAGCTTCATGTTGCAGTATTGTGCTTTCTTCGTTTTGTCAGAATGTTTTATCACATAATTCTGCTCCTGTATCGAGACCAGTCTAGCTCAATCTAGCTCTCTCAGGGCCTTCCCGAGCTCTACATCGTACCCGAGTATCTTGGCTCCTTCTTCGTATCCCCACACAATGCTCGTCGATACCATGGACCATATTCGGCTTCTAAGCGGTGTATGCGGTGGTAATGGTTGCGGACTACAAGATCCTACCCCGTATGACAAAGCGCTCATGCCACCAAGGCCAATTCCGTAGTGAACGAGGTTTGGGCGTCGTTTGATTGATTTGTGCCAATTGAAGCTGTAGCGAAAACAATCGCTCATGATATGTGGTGGTGGTTCTTCGCTCCTTCTTGACAGCCAATTGATAAAGGCTTCCTCGAGGGGATCAATTTCGGGCTTTTTCACATTGGTACGACAGTCAGAGCAGTAGCAATCCCTCGAATATATGCCGGGAAACTTTGAATCGGGGTGGCAGTAATGAGAGTGGCTGTGCTTTGAGTACCCGTCGCGATGGCCCGGGGAAAAGTGATCACAGCTGCAGTCTCTCTGACACCTGCCGGGATATTCGGGGCAAGAGTGGCAGGATCGGCTGGGGAAGTCCCTTGGGCAGCCATCGCGGTGTATCGGAAAGCACCAGTGGCGGTGTTCTGTACAGTGTTCGAGATCTTCTGGACAGCCATGGCGATATTGACAGCCCATGCAGATTTGTTGCGCCCTTGAAGATGGCGTGTTCGCTGGAGAGGAATGATGCGCCTGTGTCCTTGCGAGCTGGGCTGGTCCTGTGGCCTCGCATTTCTTGTGCGTTTGGTCGAAACAGTCCCTGTCTCCTAGGTCTCCCGGCCAGATTCGATGCCCGACGGATTCATAACATAGATTCTCGCTTCGGTAAGTGATCGAATCGTGCCGTTGATGAATTTTATCGTCGAATCTGCGATCAACAATACTCGTCACGCTCGTCTCCGGGCTATCTCTGCTGTGAAAGTGTCGTGCTTGCCGGAAAAGTAGATCCCTGAAGGCGAGATTACTGGAGACGAGTTCGGGTGAGAAGAGACATCCTTCTTCTTCTCTCTTGCGGTACACGAAATTGCACCGCCAGCAGAGCCCTCCTCCCCGCTCCTTGCAATCTTCGCAGGGGACTTTCCACCTATCATACCATGGTTGAGTGTCTTTGTCCGTTTCGTCGGAAGAGCCTGGTCGTTCTGGCTCGAATAAATCGAAATACAATGAGTCCATGAGTGATTCGGTCGCGTGGAGGCTGTGTGGACGACTTTCGTTGCTGCGTAGCTGGTAAGGTTCACAGAACCAGGGGGAAAAAGGTCAGAGGAAGGGGAAGGATTTTACAAGGTCACTTGAGGAAAGAAATTCGTGTGCGAGGAAATTTATCTAGGCACCAAGATGTGCCAATGCAGATGTAAAACCTTGTGATGTGTGGCAGTTGGAGTGCATTTTGGTCGTTATGTCCAGCGAAACGCGATGGCGCAACCTCGCTGTATTGTTCAAGTTTCAGCGACCCGGGAGAGAAAAAAAAAAAAAAAAAAAGCGATCATGTATATTTATTATGCACATTTGTGTATCATAAGAAACAAAAGTTTCGCAGCTCAACATTCACAGAAGTCCTCTCTGTAAGTCAGGGCATTATACTGAATGCGGGGCGTTGGATCTCCGGTGGGGCGTGGCAAGCTGCGCCTAAATATTGCCGCTCGCCAAACTTTCTGATAGATCAATCATCAGACGGAAACAAACGCAGCCTACGCCATGACTTCCACACAGCAAGATCACATTGTTCTCCTTGCAGATACCCCTTTCTTTGAGAACCTACCCAGCTGGGTCACGGACAACTTTACCGTCACCCCCGGAGGCTACCACGAGGGCCAGCCATCCCGCAATAAATTAGTCATTTTCGCCGATGGCAGCTACCTGGAATTCTTCAACTGGTACAATACGCCACCGTCTTTGGACAATGAAAACCTGCCGATGAGGTTCTGGGGGCCCAAAGCCCCGGGATTGATTGACTTTGCCATCACCGATACAACGCGCTCCGCCGAGGAATCGGTAGGGCTGGTCAACGAGCGACTATCCAAGGGCCCCGAGAAAGATGCCGGGCTCGGCGTCAAATTCGGCAGCCCGATCGCGGGATCGCGCAAGAAGGCCGATGGGGTGGAGATTAAGTGGAAAGTGACAAGGCCAGACTTTTCTACAGGCGAGAAGACGCCCGGTCAAGAGCTCTTTGCCGGCGGCAGAATCGATGTCCCATTCTTCTGCCACGACATCACGCCACGAACCGACAGGGTCCCGAGCTTGGATGAGAGCAAGACGACGCACCCTTGTGGCGCCACTGGCATCGCAGCCTGCGAGATCCTCGTGCCCAAGTACCTGCTGGCGGAATACGCCAGCGTTTATTCCAAGATTCTAGGCTCCAAGCTCGAGCCTGCCGCTGGACAGAACTCGCATACCCTCGATATTGGCGTGCCCCAGGGACCAGGCCGTTCCGCGGTGGTGGTGCGTGCTGCTGAGACAGAAGCAGACATCAAGCGAATGCACGAGAGGGGTGTTGGATTCTCCGATCTTGTCATAGCGATCAAGTCCGATGACCCTGGCGTCAAGGCGAGGCGTCCGTTGGGCTCTACGGGGATCGAGTCTACGATCTGGCTCGAAAGTTCATAGGCAGTTGTCTTACAGCTGGTTGTATTCTTTCGTATCCGCGCAGTTCTGTTTTGAACATGTTCCACCCATCGCAATCCCGAATTGAATCTGTGCAGCGTTTCCAAGGAGACTTCAAGTGCACCTGCACCTATCCAAATATAGAGCCGCTCTATCTCTTAGTCCGTCAATGGTAACATTTACAACATAGGGTCGATTTGTGTAATTTCTCTGGTGAAAAGGTCTACGGCCCAGACGCCTACCATCTACTCTGACGCCATGGTCAAAGAATCCGAAAGTGCTTGGAATTCCACGGCGCCAAGTACAAAACAGCAATCAACTGTTTGGATCTTTCTCTTGCCTATATCGTCCAACACTGGAGCAAGTGCTGATTAGGCGGCTCGAAACAGAAGGCCCGCACGCGAGACAGCTGAGCACCACACGTCTTGTCGCCGCCGAAGTGGCTGTTGGTCAAGTGGCGCACGTCATGTCTATGTAGGTAGTGACAGTTCGAAACAATTGCCGGCTTGCCAAATCAGTCGCGGCTCTTCACATGCGGGTGTCTTCCTTGGGCACCAAACATATTTGTCGGTATTGATGGCATCGGACACCTCGACATCGACAGACAGGGAAGGCCAGCTAGGTGGCAGGCTCGATAGACACTCGGAAAATGAACTTGAATACGTCTTCCAAAATCGGAAAGAACGAGACAGTGTCGTGGCCGGTACCACTGGATGACTCACAGGGCTTGACAGCCTCTGTAGCTACTTGATACAGCTGGCCAGCCTGAGTGCCTGTTTATAAGGTTTATTACACGGTTAATTCTCAACAAGAAAACCCAGATTGGTGTAGTGGTTTAGCACATCTGGAGTCACCAGGCGGAAGCCTGGCCCTTCGGGGGTGGAAGACCCGGGTTCGAATCCCGGATCTGGGATATGGTTTTGCGGTCAAAGTTACAAGACTTTTTGGTAGTCGGTGTATCTGACATACCACGTCCCAGATGCCTTTGATGTTGTAGCCCACTGCAACCTATCAGTTCCAGTCCAAGACAATGAACACAGACGGGCTACCCACCAGCAGTCCGCCGTTATCCATGGTCTGCCTCCGATCGGCAGTGGAGGCTACTTCATTTCTGGTACTGGCACATTGATCACGGAGCCCTCGAGATGACTTGTCGCTCGTGGAAATTCTCTCAAAGGGATACAACTCGATCTTAACGGACTCGAATCAGCCGCCGACTAGTGAGCCTCGACACCTTGACCATAAGCATGGAAAGTGCATGGAGCGCGCTTAACACGTGATCGCCCTCGGCATCCTGATCCAAGATGAGATTCCAGCCTGGTGACAATGGCATACAAGCGGTATGTGAAAGCCAGGCCTTGTTTCCCTGAAGATGCAATCAGTTCAGAGAATCTTAGCTGAGCTTGGAAATCCGGATAATATCAAATTGTCAATACATACCCTCCTCGATAGTGTAGATGGTTACACAAGCATTAATTTATATATTAAAATATGTAAGCTTCTTTATAACAGACAGCATAGCCCAATGGTTACAGTACACGAAGCAGCACAGCCTCATTGTGGGCCGTGGCAGTACATCAGGCTGTGACCCCGCTTCCAAACGCAAGATTGCCAGATATCACACCCAATTCCCTGCGGAACTCACTGCATTTTGTAGCTTTCTGTTTAGCTGTGCCTGTAGCATGGATGAAACGCAACAAGTCTTCCGACAAGCCAGAGAGTCATTTCTGGCCGGGCTTCCTCGCGACGAAAAAGCTGCCTTTGAGCAACTCGGCTCGAGTGTGACCCGCGCAGATTTGCTTCATTCGCTTGAGCAGCTTCTTACTGGATTTGGTAGCGACAAAAGTGATCGTATCTTCCAAAAGATCTCGTCATTTAGCGACTCTATCAAAGTTTACTTCCAAGTCATTGACACGGTCATTTCGTCTCATCCTGAGGTCGCAGCCATTATCTGGGGCGTGGCACGATTCATATTCCAGGTACGTTGTACCACTCTCCACACCACCACGCGACGAGACGAGAGCTGAAGACTTACCGCAACAGCTCGCTAGCAACTATACTACTTTTTTCCAGAAGCTAGCCAATCTCATTGAGGAGCTCACTGTTGTCCTCCCAAGGTTCGAGGATTTGTTATGCCTCGAGAAAGACTTGGATCTGACGCAAAGGCTACGATTAACTGTTGCTCGATTCTACAAAGATTTGCTCGAATTCTTCCGTGATGTCCTGTCGATCTTCCGCCGCAAAAATGGCAGTAAGTCTGGTGACGCTTGATTGTACAAGACATACGGGCTAATTACCCCTCCAAGAAACCAAAGCCAAAGGGTTGATTGCCATGACACTGTTATGGCAGCCCTTCGACGTAAAGTTTGGTAATATTGTCTCCAGAATGCGACAACATCGGGAAGTGGTCGCTGAGGAGACCGCGTATCTGATCCTATCGAGAGTACAGCAGACCTATAAGCTCCAATCACAGTACTCTGCATCATCGATTGAGTGGCGTAAAACAATCGAGCAGAATCAAGAGCAGCTCAAAACACTCCTAGGAAGAGGCCAAAAAGAGGAAACAGATGAACAAGTGGAGGAGGAAGAGGAAGTAGATGAAGAGGACGAGGAGGAAGTAGATGAGGACGAAGAAGGAACATACGAAGATGACGACTCTTGGTTCCATGATCCGCTCAGGGAGCTTGTGTCCGGAGACCTCGATGACCTGGCCAGTCAGTTGGCCAAGCTGCACGTGATCAAAGAGAAGAAAAGGTCTGGTGAAATAGCAGTGGAGCTAGCAACAGCTTTGAATCAGTACCACCTTCTGGTTCTTGCTCTCAGATCACTACATCGCGCGAGAAAGAACGACTTGAGAACGGCACTGCAAGAGGACCCGGCGCTCAACGAAACGTCAATGATGGCTCAGGTGTCGGACACATTGAGATCACAAGATCAACAAACATTCGTCAAACTCAGTGCAGATATGGAAAACCATAGAACCATTCTTGCAGATATCCAGTCGAAGTTGTCCAGTTTCTCCGATGGTAAGAAGAAAACTGTCCGTCCCATTCAAACAACGACTGACTACCAACCTGCTGATGGTTATACAGAATCCGCAACACGTGATATCATTCAATTCGTAAACCCTCCGGAGTTCATGCAGGAACTCGAGAAGTCGTGTCATGAGAGACATGGCGGCACTGGGCACTGGTTCTTGGACACGGGGGATTTCGCTCGTTGGGCAAACCCGAAAGATACAACAAATGTGTTGTGGGTCCAAGGTGAGTGTGTAGGTGTTAATTTTCCTGTGCCATGCTAAAAGGATTTCAAGGCAAACCCGGGATGGGCAAGTCCACACTGGCTGGACTGGTCATTAAGAAGCTCCAACAATCCGAACGCCCAAACCGAGAGAAAGGAGTTTCGTACTTTTTCTTCAGAGCGGGCCATGCTGGACTTGCATCCGTCGACGACTGTAGCCGTGCCCTTTTGGCACAGATGTTAAAGGACAGGCTCTGCGGACCTCCGCTAGCTAAGGCGGCAAGTTTTGCCATGTTCTCCAAAGATCACGCTCAATTGAGGGCCTCGCCGGCTGTGATATACGACCTTCTGGCATTGGGATGCAGGATGAATTCAAGTCGGCAATTTATTCTCGATGGACTTGACGAGTGTAATGACCCTGACGACAAAATCTCTCGACTTCTTGGAATCTTTCAGAAAGCCAATGTGAGGACCATGATTTTCAGCCGGCCCAGTATGGAATGCCTCAGACGAATCGCTGAAGCAGGTCGCTCGCTGGTTGTGCCACTATCAATCCTAAAGATGGGTAAGGATATCGCAGCGTACTCCCATGCGCGTATCAAAGAATTTGTCGATGCGAGGCTCTTACCTCGCGATGTCGATCTAGGCATTCTTGTCGCCCAGGTGACCAGAGGAGCCAATGGAATGTTTCTATGGGTACGACTTCTGTTCACTTACCTGCAATCGCCGATGTTGGCACCTCCCCACATCGCGCCTCGCGTACGACTTCAACATATCATGAACTTGAGATATCCCGAAACTCTTGATCAGATGTATCATCGAGTTTTCGATATCCTTCAAAGAGCTCCGGATTACCAACGGGACCTCGCGAGACGAGTGTTCAAGTGGCTCCTCTTCCAGAAGACCACCTTAGATGCGCTAGAGCTACATGACGTGCTCAATACCTCGTACATATATGAGGCATCCACCCCGACACACGCAGAAGTCATCTCCATGGAATCAGAACCATATGATATCTCCGCAGGGTTCGAAGAGTTCAAGGAATCGATAATCATTGCTTGTTCGAGCCTGGTCGAGCTTACTTCCACCGAGCGGCCTTCTTACTGTTTTGCTCATCATTCGGTTACTGAATACCTCCTTACGCGCCTACGGACCAGCACGAGCATTTCGAGCGCTGGCTTGAGCAGCGAGATGTATTTCGTCATTTGTGAAAGAGAGGCAGAATCGGATCTTGCAGCGCAGTGTCTTACTTATCTCACACGCCATATGCCCCCGCGACCGCTCTCCGGTAACATTCAAACAAAACCAAACAAGCAGATTGTGCAGTCCCAAACCCCATTTCTGAAGTATGCAGTGCTATACTTCAGTGCACACTTGAACTCTTCATCAGATCACAGGAAACCTTGCTGCAATTACGACATGTTCAAAGTCAGACAGGAGCTGACATGTGGCATTTTCAAGCTCTTCCTTGAAAGCAAACTTACCATCATGGTTTGGGTAGAAGCCCTCTACCTTCTACAGCCGCACCCAGGTGCAATGCTGTACCACAAAACCCATCTATTAGCTTGGGCGGATGGGCTCAATAGCAGCCCAAGCTTGGGACAGACCCAGGGTCTTCAAAAAGACATAGGAGATTTCTCCGCGGACATGTCTGAGCTTGACGACCTGTGGGGAGAGCGCTTACGTAGCAGCTCTGAGCAAATTTGGCTAGATGTTACCGCCTTCACCAAGACTCGCTTTCTGATGCAGACCCGGGGCGTCGAGTATACTTCCTTGGCGCCAAAGACTCTGGGCTCGGCATATCTTGCGAAAACCCCTCTGTGCACTGTTTCATCTGGCTCAGCATCCTCCGAATTTCTTGGAGTCCTCAGTATTTGGCCCTCAAGGTAGGTCCAGCGAGATGTTCCGATGGTTGAGCCATGCTAACAGAAGTAGAGAATTTGAGAAAACATGGCATCAGGGCCATTGGTACGCGCTATGCTATCATTGTACCGGGTGGGTGGCACAGCATCAGATATGGAGCATCAACGAGGTCGAACCCCAAGTACAGCATGAGGTAACATTGACTATTGACTCGGTCGAAGTCGAAACCCAGGTTGTACATTTTCTACGGGTTCCCCAACAATTCGAAGAAATGGCGGCAACCAACAAGATAAAGTTACGATTCCCAATATCAGTACACCCCACCAAGCCGGAACTGTTCTCTATCTTGCGAACTATCTACCGCATCGATAAGGGAGACCCGAAAGGAGCAACGCCATTCTTGCCTTCATGGGATTCGGCCCTCTTGTCTTTACATTGGAATGGTGTCCTGAAATCCGTGTGGGAAAGCAGCCTGCCCGCTCGTGACGAGGCCCACCAGTTTCGTAGAGGGGATAAGATCAAATATCGCTATGGCGTACAGTTCATCGAGCAACTGGACTGTATTCTGTATCACGATACTAGTGCAACGCAGAGGATATCCCCAAAGTTCCAGATGGCGTCGACGCTAGCAATATTCCAACTTCCAAAAGACGGATTCGGAGGTGGCCCGATCAGACCGTTTTACTTTCTAGAACGCAGTCCGTTGGACTATGGCTTTTCGCATTGGACTTTCCACCCCAGTCTTCCGCTAATTGCTCTGAATACATACCAAATACGAGGATTTACAAGTATTTTGCTATGGCACCATCGACCTGGTAAGCCCATAGTTCGCAATCGCAGATTCTCTGACTACTGACATGAACAGATGGACCAAGCGACGAAGCCTCGGTGGCGACGGCGGTCGAATGGGACAATGGGGGCTTTTTCGATATCGAGAAATTGTGCTTCTCGGAGAGCGGGGAAGAGATTTTGATTCAACGTGACGCAACGGTATACGTACGTATATGCCCTATCAAGGATCATCCGATCTACAGAAACGCATTGCAACACTCGAAACGCGAGCAAAGCCACGATCCATTGGTTCACTCGCACGAGACAGGCCTGGTCCAGCCGAGCTCTGCAATTTACTCTTCCAACGAGAGCGGCACAGCCTTGTATCGGACACGGGACAAGCATGGCAATGATTTCACTCAAAACCTCACGGTCGACAACTCACACCGTGCTGGAATTGAGATCGGCCTCGTTCGTCAACAGGAACAACTGAGGACCTCCCAGCCCATCCTCAGCCTGCCAAATTGGAGGAGCACTAGTAGTATAGACGTGAGCATAAGCGTGCCGTTATCGCGCGAGGAGAAGTTGAAGATCATCCTCAACAAGCCTGCGCGGCCGTCATACACGATGACTTCCCGGAACGACACCAATCTGCCTGCCGTTGTTTTCAAGGACCAACGGATCTTATCGACTGGCACTACCATCGACGGAAAGCGCGCGACCCCAGCACGTGTCAACGGGGTGTTTTCAAACGCAACTATTGGGGAATCGTCAAGCTCCCCTCGTCGTGTAATCGAAGAATCAAAGTGCCTTCAGGACAAGCTATAACTCGCAATACATATCAGGAAGGATTCGCAGCAATTTGCATGCAGGAACCGGTCACTACCTGGAAAGCGGTACGTTAGCTAGGTACTTATCTATCATTGTCTCGACTAGGCCCCATTGCGAAGCTACCTAGGTACTGATATAGGTAATGTGACACAGTATATGTTGCAAGCCCAAGTCCGGAGATTTACAAGTCCCTATTTCTCCGCCTTATTTTCACGGGTACTTTGCCAACTGGATGTGACATACCACTACCAAAACCTTTGAGCGTAAAGTCCTCTTGCAAGTCCTTGCCCCCTTCAAGAATCTCGCAGTCGAAAAGGCTGACCATCAAGGCGGCCGTGAGTAAGATCTGGCGTTTCGCAAAGTGTCGGCCGGGACATTGTCTTGGCCCACCGCCATAAGGAATCCACGATCCTTCCAACTCTTTCGTCGAGAATATTGGAGATGTAGCAGATCCAAGTGAGCTTTTGCCATTGGGGGCATCTTTGGATGGGGCCTTGAGAAACCTTCCATGCCAGAACTGATCAACCGGGTGCTCGTTCTGCAAACCGGTGCTCCATGCTTCAGCATCCATATGTGCAACTGTCGTCGGCGTGACAATGACTTTTTGTCTTGGTATTACACACCCTCGAATGTTCATGTCGGTCTTGTCTGGCATTCTGATGATATAGAAATGCATCCTAAGGCGCAAGGTCTCGGCGTAAACGGCCTGGAGGACTGGCAGGCGAAGCAGTTGGTCGATGTCAAACTGAATGCGACCGTTTCCGCATTCGCGCGCACACGCGTCAACCTCGTCCCTCACGCTCGCGAGCAGCTTGGGGTCGCGATATATTTCAAAGATGGCCCAAGACGCGGCAGAAATGGAGTTTCGTACCCTGTGATAAATGAGCCAGAAGCCCCCACAAGGGTAATGTTTTGCAGGAATTGAAACTTACGCCCAAATTGCTCCAAAGTCCTCGGATGCGATGGCGGCATAATCGAAACCGTCCATCTCGAGGAACATCTTCTGCCTTTCCCGGAAGAAGCTGCTCCCCCAGTAAGGATCATCGCCGTCTGTGCCGATGGCCGAGTCATTGAAATGGTCTCTCGCATGCTGCTGCCAGACCTCGACGGCGCGCAATGCCCTCTTCCGAGTTGCGTATGCCCTTGGAGCGAGGAACCAAGGAATACCTGGAACGAGATTAGAGGACTGCTTCCACTGTATACCTTCGAGATACTGTACCTTGAAGATAAGTCTGGAGGTTACGGTCGAAATCCCAGTAGTCCTGTAGAAAGCCAGGATTCAGACTCAAGAGGTAAGGCCCGCAAAGCGCGTTGATAATTGAGACAGCGGTCTCATCTCCGACGGCTCTCATCAAATCGCCATAGTGGTTCCCGTCAGGATCAAGGCGATCGTGCAAAG
This sequence comes from Pestalotiopsis sp. NC0098, assembly GCA_022432395.1. Lineage (NCBI taxonomy): Eukaryota > Fungi > Ascomycota > Sordariomycetes > Amphisphaeriales > Sporocadaceae > Pestalotiopsis > Pestalotiopsis sp. NC0098. The sequence continues at coordinate 3,789,681 of JAJKLJ010000003.1, read as the reverse complement.
TGTGCAGTTGCTCCGTGATGTTGTCTGTGAACCTGCTCCAAAAGGGCAAAAAGCCCTTTGCCCTCTAGAAATTTAATCAAGGATTGGTGCACTTGGTAGTCGATACGATTGCGGGCCTCCACAGAGCTTCCCGAGTGAGGTACGGGACCACCGCCAGAGTCGTCCTTGTCGTATAGGCTCAGCGCCTTGGCTGGTAAGCCAAACGCATACCCAAGGGCAAATTTGACAAAGGGTATGGATGTACACGCCCAAGAACTCTTGAAGAGAGCCTTGATATTTTCTGGGCCGCAGATGACATGAAACTCCTGTGTGAGGATCTTGATTCGAACTGGGTGCAGACTCTGGAAGAAGTTACTGTGATCGGTCAGTGGCGGCAGCAACTAGGCGATTGGTAGGGAGTCTCTATATGAAGTACCTTTGGCTCAAAACAAAGGCTCTCGGGTTCCATAGATACATGACTGGCAGGCTTCCTAGGATTGGAAAGACGTAAGGGAACGTTAGGGGAGAGTTATGGTAGTTCCCGCGCTTGCTGCTCACCCTGAACTCGTGACACATGGCAGAATATCGACTCCAGAGTGCAACCGCAAGCAATAGGAAAAGAGCCCCAATGTGGGCTGGGGCCAGTGGGATAACGTCGTCGAACATCATTTCGAACAGTCTGTTCCTACTCCAGGCGGTTACACTACTGTAAATGCGCCTTTTCCCATTCAAGGCGTAATAGAGTTGGGAGTAGATATCAGATCTCGTCAGGAGAAGAGCTGATCTCAATTGCCATCAAAACAACATTGAAGGACTGCGCTGTTGGCTGTGCCTCACAATTGGCGCCTACCCTGTTTGCTGCAAACAACCAACACACCTGGTAGCTCTTGCCGCTGCAGCTATTATTAGTCATGCACAGATATTATGCGCTGCACCTCCTATTTATGGGGTCAAACACCGAAAGAGTTGTGACATGTCGTACGTTGCCTGAGTACCCCGCCTTCAATAAATGCAAGACATCCAGCCGTCCGTCCAATTAACCGTCATTCCATACCCAGAATACCTGAACCCCCTCCTGTTGTGTCACTCGAGGGCCAAAGTCACGGCACCCATGTAAGACGAGGCTGCGGTTCGGCCAACGAGCTGACCATGAGGCTGTATTTCACCATCAGATGAAGGAAAGGCATCCACCCGGTTTTTATCGGCAAGCTTTTCGTTGAGAACCAGCATTATGAGTGAATATTGCCCCCATGACGACCCCAATCGCACGACTGCGGGCAGGGTGGTAGAATAAGAAGCAAAGAAGGGTGTCTTGAAACCAAGCCCAGCTATGTTGACTCAGCGACGACTGAGTCGGTGATGAATAACTAGGTAGATTAGGAATGCAGCCTACGAACGCATCGCCCCCACCGTCGACCAACTCGGCCACTTTCCACCATAATATCTCGCGTCGGGCCTTTGGGGAGGGAAGGCTACCAACAGCGCACCAATAAACGCCATGATACCGCGATTGGGTGCACTGCCTTGCCATACGTTGAACAGGATATGGTTATTTAGCTGCGCTGCGTCCCAACATTGTTCACACGGGCTCACTCATTCTCCATGAATACGACCACATTATACAGCAGGCCAGATCAGCAGAGAACATGGCTACCACTTTGGACCCTCAAGAGGCCAGGATGCTCATTGAGTCATCTGGCCAGATTCACATGCGTCCCTTCCAAGTTGAGCGAATCTATAGATTTTCGAATAGTCTGAACGAGGCTGACTCGTTTCCAGGTGGCTGTTGGAGTCTTGACCAGCTTGGCACTTTGCTGCTTCGTCGCGCGGGTCGCTGTTCGGCTTACCTATCAGAAACATCTACGCCTAGATGACGCCTTTCTGATTCTTGCAGCCGCATGTCTATGCGCCGCCACCGGTATTCTGTACCACGTTTGCTACTTCCTCTATCTGCACTCGGCGGCTCTGCTCGTCCCGCAAGTCCTGCCGTACGTGCTGAGCGACTTCGACGAGCTTCTCCAGCTCCAAAAGAAGGTGTATCCATTCCTGGCCTTGGTATGGACGACAACCTTTGCTGTCAAAGGATGCTTCCTGGCGTTTATGCGCCCGCTCGTTTGGAATATTTCACGCACTGTAAACTGGTACTACTGGTTCATAGTAATTTTCTGCGTGATATCCTGGGCGTTCGTCATTGTAGACCCGTTTATCATATGTCCATATTTCGGATTGGACGCGGGTGGGTATTATCTGTTCAGGCCAAATTTACGCACGTGCTAACCTGATCCAAGTGCAGTGCTTCGCTTCTACCGTGGACGAGAAAAAGACACTCGGACTTACGGTGTTTGTGACAGTTATAGACATAGTCTCTGATATAATGGGTAAGTTTGACTTCGTCTTGCCTTCTAGCCAAGATGTTGCCGCTGTGAGCTCACACCGCAACAGTCGTCAGTATTCCAATCATCATACTCAGAGGGTCGTTCCTGAGTCGCTCCACCAAGTTCGGCCTGGCAGTCTTTCTCTGTCTATCCATATTCATGGCAGTCTGCGCCGTGATAAGGATTGCCGGGTTCCATTACAAGGGGCTCGAGGACGACACCTGGGAATTCTTCTGGCAACAGGTCGAAGGTGCCGTGGCGGTCATGATGGCATCCATCACAGCTTTCCGTACATTGTTCGTCAAGCAAACAAATAATGACGAGGTCGCGGATCGCAGTCCAGTAGGGAATCTGTTCCACAGGCTATACAGGCGCTTCCAATCGCTGGCTCAGGCACAACCCGACGAGAAGCCCGCCTTGGACCAAAGCAGTTCCATCAAGCTTCCTAAATTGCCGTCTCCCATATTTTTTGGCGTGCGGAGTTTTATTCGCCGAAATAATCGGACTGACGTAGGCAGCACTACATTTGCTACGCTGGACTCAGTCATCGATGGCTCCGAGGGGGATTATCACGCCACTCTGAAGACAAATGCACACAGTCGTAGCGGTGACCACTCTTTACATGGCCAAAGAGGGAGTTAACCGCAACTACTCAATCATCTAAACCACAGAGTTTGATCGGTGTTCCTGCAAGTGGGAGGGTAGGGGGCAGAACTGAAACAGAGGAACCACATCGAGACGATGGAGACATAATTGGTTTTATCAGGAATTATAATGAAATCAAGAGATACTCCGGGGTAATAAAAACATGAAGAAAATGGATATCTCAATGAACGTAATGGTTAATATGACTTAATAAGCTCCATTAAATACCTACTTCAAGTGCTACCGCCTTTAATGCCGATTGAAACGTGCCTCATCCTTTTTTTAGCAAGGCTTTTGCCTCGTGGCTCAAAGTCTCCAGCACGTGGAGATCAACATAATTCTTCCTCAACGTCAAAGAAAGTTCTGGAGGTGGCGCACCCTCTTCATTGCACTTCTGTACATCTGCTCCGGCGTATAAGAGGTACGGAATCTCTTGCCCGGCGTGCCGCCAGTGACGTCCTTTTGCTACTTTGTGGCCACGTTCCGTCCGGCGACTGGGGCGATTTCGTCGTCGCCGAGCCAGAGGAATGGGCCTACCGGCCAGGTCGAGAAACATGAACCAACATTGTGCCCAAAACGTTGATTTTCTTTTCGAGGTGGACTTTTGTAGGCGTGGAATTGACAAACTGGAGAATCATGTGCGACGCGATAGTCATCCCATGGATGCCTGGAGATACCATGTATTAGCGACTGATACTAGGGATAACTGAATCGCAGAGAGAGACAGAGAGAGGCTACCAAAAGTAGCAGCATGAGCATTAGAGTTTTGAAACCACAGTCGTGACCAGAGCGGAAGAGCCCTGAAAGAAAGGAGAGATTGGATGGAAATAGTCAGACCGCGACTGTACTGTTCGCGCTGCTAGAGATTGCAGTGGTAGAGCTAGAACGAGCGGAAGTGGTTTCACAGAACTGGAACATTTGCCGAAGAGTAAAATTTCCAGAGTATAAGCTTTGAGAGGGAAGCCCGTCTGCGTCGGAGTAGCAGAGCCTATTGGCGCTCTGCACATATACATGCACTGCGGCGGTTTTCGCAATCGTGATTTTCAGAGCTCGGGCGGAGAGGACCGAATCTGGGACGAGGGCTTAGCAGTCTCGTCGATTGGCGAGGGCGAAGAAGCTCGGTGCGCTCAGTGGAGATGAGGCCTGGCGCAGAAGCATTCCAGCCACGTTGATCATTTGTAAAGAAGAGATCTTTTCTGGACGTATGATCCGAGATGATTCTTTCGGGGTTCGACAATGTGGAGTGGAAGTGGAAGATCAAAACTGGAAAGACGAAGCTTTGGTGCAATGTATCATGTTAAGATGTAATTGAGTCTTCTTTCAACACCAGCTACATTGTCTACCTCCGTCCTACCAGAATGGTTCGCAAGAGTCGAGGGTTGGTGACCCGGAGCAGCTACGCTGGATACCAGCTAGCTACATATTCCAACAAAATTGAGATGGCGATCAGACAGAGCGGCTCACGCAAACTAAGGAGGGAGCCGATAAAGATTATGTTTGTAATTTATCAAAAAGAAAAGCAACCATGCCTATTTATGCTTTTCATGATCCAGAGGATCAGTGTAGAATGCTGCCAATGTCCTCTCCGTTTCCCTCCCGACCTCGTCCCAATCAAATGGCGCCCAGAGTGGCTCAGCCTCATCGCCGGATGTCACACCGCCTTCGCCTTGAGAGTCCCTCTCCCGTTCAAGTGTCCCACTTTCCATGTCCCCAAGCTCAGCGTTTCCCCCCCCCCTGAATCCATCCGAAATATCCTCCTGGGACTCATCAACCATGTCCGCGTCAACACCAACCTCTGATGCCTTCCGTCCAACGTACCCCGGAGCGAACATACAGTCCCGAAGTCTTGGATCACATGTCCTGCTGTCCCAGTATGGAAAGTCCTCGCAAAAGTCCCTATCAAACTTGGGACAGTCTGGTCCCCGGGTGGCTTCAACATGGCGTATAACTAGGGACCACATATCCCATTGCTCCATGGTATGTCTATCCCAGGGAGGCAAGTCCAGTCCCAATTCTCGAGTCCCGACAACGTATTGATCGTAATGTGCCCCCACAGTATGCCAGTTGGCGAACCGAAATGCCAAAGCGTCCGGAACTTGTTGGATGGCCACGACATCGTCAGCAACAAGATGGAACCGAATGTAGTCTCCATGGGCCGGCCGTCCTGATTGTGCTGCTCTTAGGTTCTCCAGGACCATCTTGTCTGTTACCTCATGGTCGATTTTGGTGGCGTCCCATATATTCAGGGCCACTGTTGCCCTTTCGAAATTCCCAGGGCACGATATGATACCCTGAGCAACCTTGTCAGGCAGAGGTCCGATTGGCTCGAGATGTCCCGGGCTTCGGAAGCAGACTGCCTTTTGCAAGACATATCTCAGTTTCGAGATGTCTCCTTTCCAAAAGGGATGCGGGAGGACCTTGTATAGAGCCCCGTATAGCTTAGATGTCCCTTCCATGTCCCGAAGACCCCAAGTGAACAGATCATGTGGCGTACAGTTGAATATATGCAGCATCATGGCCCAGAGCTCGCGCCACTCGTCCTGCTTATTCTCCACAATACGCCTGATGTCCTCGTCGATAGCAGCTGGAATTTGGCTGTCCCGGGTAGCTGCAAGAGCGTCGTCTCGCAGCCTCGATCCAATGGAGATTCCATCCGGAACAGAGCACCAGACGGGGATCTTTGGCTCTGGTCCCGGGCGTCCTGTACACAAACGACGATTAGCAGCTAATCAGCCATGAATGAGGTTTGCAACCAACTTTGGAGCTGCTCCGCCTGCTCTTCATTCTCGTCCCGAGGTCGCTTGGTCCCTACTATCGAAGATGTTCCCCCGCTTGGAAGAGACTGATTGGTATCATGTCCATTGATACCATCAGATACCTCTGAGGTGCGGTCGATGGTAATGTCCGTCTGCCTAGGGCGTCCCGGGGGGCGTTCAGGTGCCGTGGGGTCCGGCGGATCTCTGGTACGTGGTCGTCCTCGCTTTGGGCTACCCGGAAGGTTCCATGGGTGTGGGCCCAATCGGCCATCATCTGGTCCTGTTGGTGGTGCCATTGAATTGATGGGACGTATGTTATTTACCCCTATCTGTGGACTTTTGATTCACAAAGAACAGAGAAGAAGTCGTAGTAAGTTGAAGCGCATTGATTGAGAGAGAGGTTGTAGAGGAAAAGTAAGCTAAATGCCGGGAAGTTCCCAGCGATTCCCATTTGACCCAGGGAAGGGACAGGTGGTCCCTTCCTCACCCAACCAATGTCGAATTTGGCGGATGTTGAAGTTTGATGGTGAGCTTGAGGTTGCAGCTCAGTGCCACAGGGTAGCTACCTAGGTAGCTACCAGACACTGACCATGCCGACGTAGGTACCATCCAGTAGGTAGTCTATGTGTACGGTATTCTATACGGTATTCCCCAACACACCAGGCTAGGTATCGATCCGAGCACGTTTGGATCATTCATCCATCAGGCTATGTATCCATTAGGCGTGGGTCGACAGACAAAGGAAGTGAAATCTGCAAGCGAGAGATGGTGAAACTATTGCACATGGATAATATCAAGTCTCTGTGCTCACTAGTATACTGGTGTTTTAAAACTTCACTCTTCATGAGGCTCGCGGTCTCGCAAATAGCTGACCTACTTTGGAGTTGCTGGGTAATGTACCTACAGATTGCCTAGCAGTGATGTTGCGCCACCTGGATCTTATCTAGAGAGCTATTACGTATCTCTAGGGAGGCCGGTCCTAGAAAAATGGTATTTTGATACAAGAGGAAGAGGGTTTCAGGCAGGTGCGATCGGTAGGTATCACTTGCCGCAGCCGTTGAAGCTCCAGGCAGCCATGGATGGGGTAGTTCTCTGAATTCAGGGGGCAGAGTGTGGACAACAGTCGAATCTCCCACAAACAACTTCACATTAAATAATATTGAGAACACAAATCAAATGCAAACTCGCCAAAAATCATTGGAAATCAACGATCAACATCTGTCGAAGATCCATCAACATGGCGACTTCGAGTCGTCACACCAAGATTTACGACATCCCCTCCGGGGAAAATGACATTGAAGACACAGACGGGACCAACGACATGTCGACTGCTCGACGATCCAGATCACATAGGGTCATCCCAGGTAGTGACAGCGACGATCAGAATACGGACATCAATGGGAACGACGACATCTGCAACGCTACTGCTGCCTCTCGTGGGTCGACCTTCGCGATCCAGGGCGGCAAGTCGTCTAGGACATCATCCCCGGCCATAGTCATGCCATCGAGGAATAACCTGGGACGCAGGGACCTGGAATTTCGAAGAAATGCATCGCAATACAAGTCCTTCTTCGACGTTCTCCAGTCAAGCAAGCAATCCTTCCAATTGAGCCAAGCTGCGCTCGAACACCGTTCGGACGAAAAGATGCCATGGCAGAGGCTCCAGAGCGAACGTATCAGGTTGCAGGCCATACAATCAGAGTGTGAATCCATTCGAGGTCAGATGTCCAGGTCACTGGACCAGACAAGAGCAGAAACCGACATCGTGAGGAAGATCGCAGAGGACATCGAGAAGATCGGTACAGGCCTCCAGGCACTTCCAGAGATACCGGAGGACATGGCCACGGGAATCATTCAACTAAACACCATTGTCATGAGCCATAATGGGTGGACCTCTCTTTCGGCAAAGGTCAGGGACGTGATAAGCAAACAGAACAGTTCGGCAAACACTGGACCTGCTACATCCAAGGATTCGGGACTCGGACCTCTTGCGGACGCATCCTTGAACATGAGCGCTTCTCAGGTAGCCGTGGAGGTGAGGGAGCAGGCCTATTATCGTCAAAAGTACCTGGACGCCGAGAACATTCGCCAGGACATGGAGATGGAACTGCTCGAGGCACGGGACCAGATAAAGGTGCTCGAGAGCCGACTCGAGCGACGGGACGCCGGGGAACGGGAGCTGAATGGTGCGGCAGAGGAGTACATCATCGAAGGTTGGCTGAACGCGACGATCGGACAGCTGGGTGCGGGACAGTGGAAGAACTTTGTCGGGGCATTCTTTCGCCGCAGGATTCCCCTGCTCATGGACACTTCAATCAAGCTACTCCGGGTCAAGACGCCGTGGACATGCGACTATCGCGAGACTGGCAGCATGGCCATGTCGCTGGAGGAAAGATCAGCCAGACTCTTCTGGCTGCTGCATCAGGATAGATGGACACCATCGAGGTCTGCAGAGGCCATTGACCATCTGTACATCATATCCGACTGCATCGTTAAGAGAGGCGTGGACTCGACTGGCCTTCGAAATGTCTTTCCGACACTGGCGGACCTGCTTTGCAGTAAGCTTAGGGGACATCCATACTTGCACGACTTTGCTGTATTGCAACTTGTGCAACTGTCGCGCTACATATCTGGCTATGGATCCGGACATGGGTCATCCGATATGACTATGGACATGATGATAGGTCCTCAGCAGAGTCTCCCCCGGCGCTTGGGTTCGCTGGTGGACACTCGGGGGCATTACCAGTCTGATGGTCTACGCTCGGCTGTGGACGACGAGAGCTTGTGTCACATTGCTGGACGCCACGGCTATTATCGCGACAGTGACGTGGAGAAGTACTGGGTCATGATCGACTTTACGGACAAGAGTGTTCGGGTCATTGAACGGACCATGGCTAGCCAGTGTGACTGGATGGGCGTCAGGGTCGGCAGCAGGCTCACCACCGAGGCAACGGTGCAATCTCCAGATAGTCACAGATGGAACGACATTGTTGTGCATGACATGTCGACGGAATTGCGCATGTGGTGGGACGTATGCATTGCCGACATAGACTGGGATGAAGTGCTCAACAACCTTGAGATTCCTGTGCCCGAGGGCATGACAATGGAAGAATTGGAGGCCGAGGCAGAGCTTCTGTTTGGGTCACTTTGATTCTTGATGGGACCAAGGACGAGGGCGAGGACCAGGACCAGGACGTGGACATTAGACTTGCTTAGTAATTGAGATCCCGTTGCTACTTATTCAACGAGCCATGTGCTCTCGCATGATTTCGCGTTACGGCAATCGAGGCTGGAAGAGACAAGATCGGGTACAAGGCAATCTGTGTATTAATCTAGTCTTTGAAAGGGCTGTGACATGAGTACGAGGGCAGTATGTCGGTTCCCAACCCACAGTTCTATGCCGTGTCGCCCAGAAGTGTTGAATGCCTCGTACAAATGCTCCTTTCCCAACTAGACTGGCCCGATCAAGGCACTCTGAAGTCTACCAAATAGTTGTATCTCAAGCCAATACTCATACCAAGATCCGATCCATACCAGGGCAGCAGCACTTGCAAGATACTAAAACCATACTATAGCCGATTTGAAAGAGTTTGGACTCACAGGGGAAGGAAACAAGAGTAGAGAAGGAGAGCTCTAGCTTTGACAGGAATTGAAACGAGGATGATGAAGAGAGCTGACAGCTTCGCATGATAAGAACCCATCGTACTAGCGATGAGGAGTCTGATTAAAAAGAATATTGACGGGACATCGTGCGCACCCACGCAGTAGTAATGAGAGATCTAACCATATGCGGCCTCGACGAAGAAGGTTCCCTGGTCAATTGCAATGTCACGTGGGTTGTTACAGTGGATGGATGGGGACAAAGTGGACAATTGTAGGGTGTAGATGACAAAAGACTGAACTCTGCCCTGCTTAGATTCCGGGTTGAAGCCCCCTGTGTGTGATTTCATCAGCACTGTGGAAAATGCTCATCTTCTAGAATGGTATGTTTTTCCATTGGTCTCTATCTGCAGCAACTGTCAAAGCTAGAATGCGCTCAGCTGTCATGTTCATTGCAACCGCCTATAATTGAACTGCAAGCTGTCTCTGACATCCAGTCTCGCAAATGAATAGTGATTCTGCGCTGTTATTTCTGCATTTGGTTTTGCTACTCGTGATCGTTTTACATGCTGAGCTTTCTGACAAAAGGACCTCCAGAAACAATGCAGGTGCATTATGGGTAAAATGAGTAGATGTTCATATCAAATACGGGTTTTTAATAATCTACCGGTGTTAAATAATGGTTCCTATCTTGTCACTATGGATAGCACTTGATCCAAACCCCTCAGACGATGCAATATCGCTTCGGGAAGAGACTGCGCTGCTACAGATGCAGTATAAATGCCCCCAAGTCATATCCAGTACTTCCATGGGTATAAGCGACGAAGATATGGATACTTTGCAGTATTTCCTGCTCAACCCAGTAGGCGCACGCTGGTTTGCCCACGGTCGAGGCCTGAGCCTTAATACAATGCCCTTGGCACCAAGCGAGTCCAGTGTTGATTAATGCGCATATGTGTACCACCAATAAAATATCAAAATTGCACTTCAATAATTCTTTGTATCATTATTTTAAATAGGAATCTAATCTGCCATTCGTGGCAGTTTCTAACTATTATTGACTTGGCATTGACGACTGCTTCAAACCCAGCAGATATTTGACGACCAGGGCATACGCCTCATCCCTGACCTTTGCTTCGTGAGACTCCTCATCCCTCGTCTTGTCCCACCCGTGTCCAACGCCGCCGAATCGCTTCAATTGCACATTCTTGCCGGCCTTCTGCAGTTTGTTCGCTAAAGCTTCGGCCTCGGGGGCCAGTCGATCCTTCTCCGCGGTGATTATCAGCAAGTTGTTGGGAAAGTGTTTCGGGTCCGCCTCGAGCACTGATGCGCGGGGATCGGCCGCGTCTACTCCAGGTGGCAGGTAGGCGGCGCTGAAAGTGCTCATGAAGAACCTGAGGAGCGGGGGAATGGGAGGCAGAGCGCCGTCCAGAGTCTTCTTATCGGCCGGGTGGACCGTCATGTTAGTGGGCGGGTAGAAGGCGGCGACGGCGCGGACGGCCCCGTGGGGAATCTTGGCCTGCCGCTCCAGGTCTGCAGCTGCCGCCAGGGCGAGGTTCCCGCCCGAGCTGAATCCAGAGAGAACGAGGTTGCCCGCATCGTACACTTCCGGGTGCTTGAGGACGTGCAGCACGAGCTCCTCGGCGTCCTCGAGCCCGCCGGGGAAGGGATACTCTGGCGCCAGTGCGTAGCTCGCGTCCAGGACCACGTACCCCGCCTCGTCGGCGATGCGTCTGCAGAAGGGCTCATCCGCGCCGTGGCCATCGAAAACAAAGGCGCCTCCGTTCCAATTGATGAGCGTCGGGCTTGGGCTGCTACTGGCGGTCCTAGGGCGGTCTTGGCACTGTCAGTCAGTACAGATTATAGTGCAATTGATCCCCAGTCCAAGATCGACAGACCACGCTCCAATCAGAGGAAGAGTCCACTCAACAACTACTACACTACTACTCACAAGTATTGACCTTGATGTCGCGCTTCCCGTCTCGTGATGGGATCGTGAACGAGTCGTCCGGGCTAGGTGCCGCGGGTTTCTCTGGGTCAGAATACCGCAGATACGAGATGATTGCCTTGAGGCGGAAATACTCGAGATACGAGTGGGCCATTGTCAGGACACTGTGGTTGATGCAAGTGACTTTGTTGTTGGGGATCCCGTTACACCTCGTCGAAGCGAAAGATAAGTAGGCGAAGACGGGGTTGGGGTTGTCAGCCGCAAAGGACCAGGGGAATGGTCACGGATCCACCCGTGATACTGATGTCCCGAAATCCGGTGGTTGCTCTCAAAGGCGGCGAAATAGAGCTACCTCGCAAGGCAAAAGTCCGAATCGCCAAGAGATTGTCAAAATTGCATTGGCTGTTCGGGTTCTACGTACACTGCTTTTGTCAATACTGATTGGTTATATATAGTTGCCATAGTGCCTGAGTCCTGCATTGTCCTGCCATATAAGTGAGCTATCGCTTGCCTAGGGTCCTACGATCCAAATGCTCGGCTGATAAGATAGGACTTCTAGTCCTAGAATATGAATTACAACTGTAGGGGCCACTCACGTGTCCCGAAGTGAATGCGTGAATTAGTGCTCCTTGTCCACCTGAATGATACTGTGCGTCCAATTTCCCACTTCATCAATCTACAATCTGTCTTGCTTCGCGGGCACCAAGATCTCAGCTCTGAGTGACATGATGTATGTTCAGTGGACTATACGATAGGAGAGGGTCTGAAAATACTTTGGAAAAGTCTCTCAGGGTAGTTGAAGTGGATTCTGTAGTATGGCGACATGAATTGGAAGCGAGTACAAGGAGCTCGTGAAAGAAGTCTGAGTTGATCCTGAAGAGCTTAGAAAAAAAGAAAAGGTGTTGAAGAGAAGCCTGACATACCCGAGCAGGTGACCTGCGGTGGGTACCACTACGTCAGTGTGGGAGAGATCCTGAATTATTGGTCTGCCTGAACCGTATTCATCCGGGGGGCTCTAAACAAGGATAACGCAAGCGACGGTCTGATCAATTTACGGATTGAGTTGTGGATTAGGTGCGTGGGAATTCAGGAGACCTCCGTGTCGAGACTCAACCGCGTGTCCTTGACTCGATACCAAAAGCGCGAGCAGCAGAAAAATCATTCAGTCTCGTGAAGGCCGGAGTATTCCCAAAGGTAAACCAAAAAGAGTGAGGTGAGTTTGATCAAGCTAGTCTGCCAAAGGATTCTCCCCTACTTTCCCATGAGTTCCCATTCCAAGTATGCCTAAGTGTGCCTTCCCCAAGGCAGGGACTGGGCGCTGCTTCTCCCGCTCCATCCATTCTCTGCGCCTGATATCGCCGTTGACGCCTCGCGCGAGCTTCGCAGATTGCGACGAGAAGAAGCTGAGCTTCTGACAGTCTTTCAACAAGACCACAGACTCTCCATGAGACAGGAAGAATTGAGCAAATTGCCCAAGAGCAAGATCGCCAACTTGGATTAAGACAAGGATGAACCCAAAGCGCAGAAGATGATACAGACCATGGAGGAGCACTTAAATTCGTTACGAGAGATGATCGGCAGTGACAGCACAGTATTCCAGCAGCTTGACAGCGAGACTGAATCTGCGGGCCCCGGCCAAGAGAGCCGTACTATCCATCACTACAGAAAACCTTCGCAACGATGTAGGAACATCCTAACAAACCCGACTTACCAAATAGCTCGTTGAAAAATGGCATTTGTCATGAGTCAATCGTCAGCTCTCATGCAGATTCGGTCCTGTGGGAGGATGATCACCATCAATTGAGTGACGAAGGGCCTAACAAACGTCGTATGAAGGCTTCGGCCAATTCCAGTACCTTGCTGACGCGCCGTCATATTCGACGGGGGCAAAGTCTGGACCCATTCGATCCACACGACCACACTGGCATGTTCTCAAGTAGCCTCACCAACTTGGATGTCAGCGTTCGAGAAATCCGCGAGAATTGGAGCCATGAGAACCAACGACCACCTACCTCGATCGTGACACTCTGCCTCCAGCACTTTGTCCCCCGCCGTCGAGAATGTTCTCAACTCGGTGACCAGCAGCCAAGCGGACGAAGCTTTCACCGAGCGATCGTCCAGAATGCTCCGTCTCTATAAAGTGAGCCTAGCCGAGGGGAGGCTGACTGAAAATATCGCCCTATACTACTTACCTAGGCATTCGTGCTCGCATTCGTATCGGATTGGTTGGTGATCGAAACAGGAACGCGTTAAGACGTCCACTAAGCTCCAAACCCCAGTGCTAGGATGTCCACTGCCCAGACCTTAATGAGCCTCCTATGCCTAGCGCCCGGCGGGAAGAATTCCTGCTTCAGGGGGCCGACAGTCGCAAAATCGAAAGAGGGAATTTTGCCCACCTTATACCGCAAGGCGATCCCTGTAATGGGAGCATGGCCGCCTTGTTGCCAGGATCCTTTACGTGCACCAGTTATAATAAATCAGCTAATATACCGAATAGACCTGTTATATATATTTTAGAATAAACAACTCTTTTGCGAGATCTACTCGCTTTTCTAAAACGGTTAAAGTACATCAACAAAACTTCCTAAACACCTTCCATTGCATACGCCCTTCCAAAATCCTTACTTTGGCCTAGGCCGTCTTAGTGCTCTTCGAGTGGAAATTCTTGCCTCTAAGCACCCGCGTGTCGAACTCGTGGACGTCGCTGATCCAGAGAGGGATAGTTAAAACGACTGGACGGCATCAAGTTAGTTGACCTCGAGACCCAAAAATACAGCGTACCATTAAACCAGATTTGCGTTTGCCGTTCCATAAAGTGCGGAGAAGCGTCATGCCATGGCACCCTGAACCCCACGGGGTAGTTGAGTCAGCTCAACTAAACCCCCAGCGCCTCCACACCCCCAGGCTCGCCTAGCGCCCGTTCAGCGGGAAGATTTCCCAAATGCGGATGGATGATCGGGTGTCGTAACTCAAAGGCCCACTTCAACCACCAACTTCTGCTGCATATAATCCATGTGGTGTTTGGAGGATGGCTGACTGGTGCGACCATTATATAAGGGTCAGTATCAGATGCATCTTGATTGACCTTTTCTCAAAGCTTCCCACGAGATATGGTTCCGGCTTCGTGTCACGACGGCTTCTCTTTCGACTTATAATCAGTACTCAACAGATCCAATCAACATGGAGTCCGCCATGGACAAAGCTCAGGCCGACTGCCAGGTGGAACACAATGAGCAACCCGCCGATATGAAAGCCCATGCCCACTCGGATCTGCTTGGTGAGGATATCCACTACGGACCAAGTGGCGTGAAGGGGATCCTCTCTTCCGGGCCTTACATCCTCTCTGCCGCTTTTCTGGCCTCCCTGGGCGGCTTCTCCTTTGGCTATGATCAGGGTGTCATGGGCATTGTCAACGTGCTCCCGCAGTTCCACGCCGTCATCCCGCAGGCAGAAACGGCATTCGGCAAGGGCTTCATGACGGGCATGCTCCTGCTTGGCGCCTTTGTCGGATGCTGGTTCTATCCGTATATATCTGATCGGTGGTCCAGGAAGAAGGCTCTTCTCTTGAGCTCCATCATATTCGTCATTGGCAGCATCATACAGACGGCAGCATATGACTACGCCACGCTCGTCGTCGGACGGACAATCGGAGGTATCGGTACTGGAACACTGGCTCTGGGTGCCCCTGTGGTAAGTTACTTCTTCTACTCTATAAACAGCAACCTTGACTGACATGAGTTACTCTGCAGTACATCTCAGAAGTATCCCCGCCGCATCTCCGCGGAACCCTGCTCGTCCTCGAGTCCGTCTCCATCGTTTCCGGTGTCACGATCGCCTACTGGATCGCCTACGCGTGCAAAGACATTCAGAGCGACGCCTCGTGGCGCGTGCCCTTCGCCTTACAAATCATCTCGGCCCTCTTCCTGGGTGGCATGATCCAATTCTTCCCCTACTCGCCTCGCTGGCTTGCGATGCAGGACCGACAAGAAGACTGCTTGAAAAGTCTGTGCAAACTTCGGAAGCTTCCAGCCACAGACGACCGGGTCCAGGCGGAGTACCGCGGCATCCTGGCCGAAGTAAGATTCCAAGCCGTGTTGTTGGAGCGCCGCCACCCCGGTGTGCGCGGGATCAAGCTGGAGATCGCAGAGTGGTTGGACCTTTTTACGATTGAGCGGTGGAGGCGCACTGCTGTCGGTGTCGGCGTTTGCTTCTTCCAACAATTCCAAGGCATCAACGTGAGTAAACATCCAAGTCCGAAAATGGGTTTCAAAGAAGCAATAGGGAGGAACACTGAGGACATCAATCTGACGAAACCAGGCATTCATCTACTATGCGCCGACACTCTTCAGAAGCATTGGCCAGTCGGACAATAGCTCGCTCATTCTTTCCGGAATCTTCAATGCGCTACAGATCGTCGGTGTATGTATTGCCTTTGTGCTGATTGACAAGATCGGCCGGAGACCGCTCGCCATCGGTGGTGGTCTCGGTAATATGACCTGCTTTGTGATCATCGCAGCGCTCGTGGGAATATATGAAGGAACCTGGCAGGACCACACCGGCGCCGGCTGGGCGTGCGTCGCCATGGCCTTCCTGTTCATCATCGTCTTCGGTGCTTCTTACTCTTGCCTCGGATGGGCTCTCCCGCCTGAGGTATTCCCAGTCGGCATCCGCTCTAAGGGTGTCGCACTAGCGGTTGCCGTCAACTGGATCTCAAACTTTACAGTGTAAGCACCAATACCTCGTACAAGGTGTATGATGGATTCCGTCCACTGACAAGTCATTACAGCGGCGTCGTGACTCCACCGATGATTGAGAATCTCGGATACGGTACCTACGTCTTCTTTGCCTGCTTCTGTGGCTTGGCTGCTACTTGGGCCTACTTTCTCGTGCCAGAGGTAAATGCTTTCGATTGTGGCTCTGGAACAAGAGAACCACGCTAACGCTTTTCTGTAGACCATGAACAGGACTCTCGAGCAAATGGATGAGGCGTTCGGGGATCTCGGCAGCCAGGAAGAGCAGCAGGTCATGAGAGAGATTTTGGAGGATCAGGATCAGACTATTACTGGCGTGTAGGGAAGTGCATAAAGTTATCCGAAAGTAGTACACTTTCTCGTGACCTGGCGGAAATGGAGGGCTTCAATAGTATTCTCACAAACACATGTTTACAATGTATCACTCCTGGTAGGAGCTCAGGCCTACACTCGAAGTTTGCCCTACAATGCCGAAGCCTCTGTAAAGCTGAATAGCTTGTCTTTCGATTGAATACCTCTTGGCCGACTGAACGCGCCCTCGATGCCAAAGAAGTTAGCCTCTGGGCTGTGGTATAAGAAAGTGACAGTCTTATATCTCTTCTTTGTTTATATATGAGATCATAAAGAGGCATGATGGTCTGATTCATAAAGGTGAGCCGGCGCCACACGGACGCAGCAGTGTCGGTAGGCCCGTCGGTGGCTTGTCAAAGATTTGTTCGGTGCAGCTTGCCCGCCGCAGAAACCTCAACTTCTGCGCTTCCTGTTTCTGCTGTTCTGCGTGGTGCGGGCTTGAAACTTCGGGAGCAAGAGGGTGGTCCCACGAAGATAGAAGCAGCGAGCCATGTTCGGGGGCGACTACCTCAGCCGAGATCAATAGCTATGACACCACTTCCTACGATAGAAAATCCAGCAGGTGTTTCACTATGGGAGAAGTACTCAGAATCGCCATGCGCGTAGCTAAAGTTGCATATCTCTGCGCGACTGCTTTCTGCTTACCTGGCTCCTCGCTGCAGTGTCCCCAGCCGTACAAACAGTCTTATGTGAGTACACGTGATTTTTAAGGCTGCTATTACATTAGGTAACCGGTTTTACCTGTACTGTACTTGTAAATCCAAATTTACGGTAGGTTTTCAACAACAAAACCTACCTAGCTTGGTGTAATGGTAGCACATCTGTAGTCACCAGGAAACTGGCCCTTCGGGGGGAGAAGGTCTGGGTTCGAATCCTGGAGCTAGGAATTCTTTTTGTCCTTTTTCGTTTTTTTTTGTTCGTCCTTTTTGAGAAAACAGCAGCTAGACCTCAAAATGGAGGCACACATACCAATTGTCATATCCAGAAATAAGAAACAGTCACTGATGCGTGCAGCCTGGGAGTGACCGGCGAGGCTGGCCACGAGCGTGCCACGTGATTCGCCAGCCAGCCTGGCCTACCTAGGAACTCAGAAAGCTCCCCCTCCCGCCTAGGCGTATAGCCTGACGAGGCTGAAAGACCTGTGATTCTGAACAGACTTACGGATTTAGTCTATCGGTGACGGATCTGTCTTGGGTCACGTAACAGGAATTGTAGACTTTGTCAACTGATTTTTGGTCCATTCCAGCTGGTCTGGCTCCATCTTCCTGCGTCTTGGGTTACAAGGATGCATGTTCGTGACAGTACTAGCTATGGGACCACCTTACAGGGCCCTACTGGGCTCTACAGTCTAGGGGGTCTCCACTATAAACTCAAAACATATGTATTTCCGAAGATCTGTTGATAAGCATGGATAATTTCTTTTCTTTTGTGTCCGTCTGAGTCAGACTTCAGGGGGGAAACAAAAATAGCATGCTGACTGCATCTTCCCACGGTAATGACGAGAATGAAGACTAGCATTACCGTAGGCCAGCACTTCCCAATTGCATTCTCACAAAAAGCAGCGGCACCTGCATGATTTAGTATACCCAGCCTATCGCCGTTTCGATTGCGATATATTCTACTAATACATGTTCAAAAGAAACGATGGTAATCAGACCGCTCCGAGGCTTCTGCTGGCGGTCTCGCCGGTGGTAAGTATCGTATTTTTCACCCGACATTGGCAAGGCTGAGCTATCTCTTTGAACCCTAGAGTCTTTTTTTTTCTTTGCCCGCCCCCTGAAGTTTCTACAAATCAGCCCCTGAGTTTCCGACGGGAAAACTGCTCTTCATTTAATTCAATCCACATTTGCACAATGTCTAAATCCTTCGAAGATATCGTCATCCAATCATTAACATACAAATCAGCGGGGCAAAAGCGGTAGGATTTTTGGTGTTCAAAGAGATACCAGGGTCGAGGTACATGGTTGCGAATCCATCCCGAGTGGGCTGCCTGCAATAAAATGGAACCATGATGTGCCAATCTCAAAGCTAAATACTATCCTGCTGGCCCTTCTGTGAAGTTCGCCGGCCGATCCAAGAGAGTTGTCACCAAACGAAGAAGGGGAGTGATTGACCGCCAAAGCAACCATGCTGTACTTTACCTCGCAACAAACCCTCACTATCACTATCATCGCTTGGACAGTCGGTGTTGTACTTGGAGAACAGACATGTTACTTTCCTAGCGGTGCAGAGCATTCCTTGGGGCTGCCCTGCAATCCAGACACCAAAGCAGCAAGTGCCTGCTGTGAATCAACACATGGTAAGCGCGTGTCGAGATACTTCGCTCAAGAATATTTCATACTGACTTTTCGCTCTTAAGTTTGCCTTTCAAATGCTCTTTGCCTCGACACACTCTTCAATCATGTCGTCCGCGGCAGTTGCACCGATGCAACTTATAAAGACGGCGCGTGCCCGCAGTACTGTCTCAAGGGTTCCGAGAGCGCGCAACTGGCAGACCTGCGGCAATGCAACGGTCAAAACGACAATTGGGTGTGCAGCATGAACGTCACGAACTGCGAAGACTCGTTCACGATTTCCGCGATTGGTCAGGTCGATGACCGGCGTAACAGCTCGGTCAACAATGTCCTCCACCCAGCCAGCAGCACCACGACCGACACGAGTTCTACCAGTACGGCAGCTGCCACAGCTGGGCAAGATGGCGATGGCAACTCCGAAACTCTCAAGGTGGCATTGGGAGTCGGACTTGGCGTCGGCTTGCCACTTCTGGCCGTTTTGATCATAAGTCTTTGGTTTCTGCGAAAGACAAGGCAACAGCTTGTGGAAGCAAAGTCAGCAGGGCTTCTCGCTTCACACCCAGGCTCTGACTATCAGCAAGAAGGCACCGGCCAAGGTCAACAAACCTACCTCTTGAAAAGTCATGTAGCCTCACCAGATGTGGCGCCAGACTTCCCGCGACAACAATTCCAACCACAAGTTTCCGTGTTTGCGCATGAGATGGGAGATAATTCCCAGCTGGCCGAATTTCCCGCTGGCCATTCGAAGCGCGGGTTTTAGGGGGCTTGAAGAGCATTGGTATTCGTGAAGGATGTGCGATTGTATCACATACCCACGATGCCAATCTCCATGGAATATATACCATGTACTAGAACAAATGTCAAGCAAAAGGAAAGGTAGAAGTCAACATTGGATGTCTAGATTTTCTACTATAGGGTAATATCAGCGTGCGACCATTTTGATGAGGGTGAATCTGACATCTTCAATGACACATGTACTCGCTCTCAGTTGCTCAATCTCCACCGGTCATTTGAAGAATAATGAAAAGGGTGGATAAAAATGCCAATTGTCACAAGTTTTGAAGTACGTTTCTAGTATTGTGAGATACTAATGAGCCATAACGTATCGCCGAAAGCGGGAGCCCGACACCTAGCTCCGGCTAATGCGACCGCCGGAGGCCGTGTTGAAATGGTCGATATGTGGGGCATGGAAGGCCGCTGGCCAAACGGCACGCGGCGCAGCCGAGGCGGGACGGGGACGGAGGAGGGCAGGAGTGGCAAAAGCTATGTGCGTCTTGGATAAGTCAGCACGCAAGCCGGCTCATACTGCGTTAGTGATTTTGCACATAATTCTCATGCGGCAGCACACGAAAGTCTGCAGCCTCTCGGCAACCAAAAGCTATCACCAGATTGTCCGTATTTAATGATCTAAGCGTATCTGCCGGGGTTGCTTCACTCCAAAGCGCCAGATCCTTACCCGCACAGATCTGTGAGCGAGTTTGTGCGCAGCCACTATCCTTCGCCTGGGAAGCGTGCTAGACGACAGACTCGCGTCTACCAGGCAGTTACCACGTTGCGGTGCCGCCAGCCACAATTCTTTTTTTTTTTTTTTCCGGATATAGTCAAATGTGCTCAATAGGGAATTTCAGAAAAAATGAAACCCCCCCGAGTCATGAACCTAATTTATTTAAAGCTTAATCATCATTTAGGTGAAATATTACGATATACAACCAAGCAGCGATGATGTCGGCTAATTATGGCTGCTGCGTATATCAAGCGTAGATCAACAAAGAATCAAAAGGAGAGGGGGAAAATGCAAACGCAGCAGATGTAGTATAGACTGAAAAGCAAGAATTAAAAACAAGCCAAGTCGTCATTCTCGGCCTTAGGACTCTACTAACACAGAACCAACCCCCCTTCCAGACTCTACTAATACCAAAACCCCCGGCGAGTCCTCAAGTGTGCGAAAAAAAAAACAGCGCATGTGGTAAAGCCCCCTTTCCGTCTGCTTCCACCTCGATAGACACCCAATCAAGTTTAATCGATGATCACGGTTTCCCAATCGCCATCGACGTGACCGTCAGCAAGCAGCTTGGCGACACACCAGTATGTATCCTTGAGAGGATCAACACCTTCACCAGAGCAGTCTCCCTCAGTATGACCCTTCGCACCTATTAACCAATTAGTATATAAGTTCATGCCACGATGCGGTTCGTATAATAGTAAAGTGTGGTTGCTCTTACAAACATAGAGAGGTCTGAACGTGATGTAGCCCGTGTGACCCTGCTCAATGCCGATATGCCTCGCAGCCGAATACGAGTTCTCCGTAGCCACCGAGTGTTCATAGCCCGCCGAGAGCTCGACTGTGACGACCTTGAAGAACTCGGCGCTGACCGTCAGCTGAATGTTGAACGAATCGGTGATGGTCGTTCCCGTCGTCCACGTATAATCCGATCCGCAGGTAGTCTGGTCGGGGGCGCAGGGCAGATCTTCCGACATGCGCTGCTGCGGGCCAAAGGTCTGGGCGGTGTCGCCGTCCTTGACGAACTTGCACGCATCGCGCTTGGATGCGCCGGAGAAGGGGGCGGCCCTCTTGATCTCCGTGACATCGCGCACCTTGGGTTTCTCGGCGATTTCAGCAGGGCCGGCGTCGCTGGCGCTGGCATCACGTTTCCATTGCCCAATCGGCTTGTCACAGTCGTCGCCGCAGCAATATCTTTACCGGCCACAGTATTAGCATGTTCGTTCCAGTCGAGAATTGGGGCTTTCGTCCACACTTACGCGAAGCCAAAGTTCTCGGGCACTCTCGTCTGCGCACACGAGGACAAGTCTTTGGACACGTGACGGTAGAGGGATTGGCAGGCGGCGTCAGCCTTCAGATCGTCTCTGATGTCAAGCTGGTACAGCATGAGTTGGCACCCATCGTCGAAGTTGCTCGGGTCGACCCAGATGTCGTAGCTGCCCGCGTCGTTACGGGGCCACTCGTTCAGGTTGATGGAGCTCTTGAAGCAATCTGATGACTTTTTTGCTGGATCCCCGTTTCGAGGCGAAAGACTGAGAGTCTTGGACAAGGTCTCTGGGTTGTTCGGATTGGCGCCGCAGTCCGACGTGCTGTAAATGTTGATGTCTTTGAATTCTTGCGCGGTGACGTGAGGCAAGATGCAGGCAAGAGCGAGCGCCCAAGAGTGAGACTTGACAAACATTTTTAAGGTATTTGATTTCAAAAAGAGGACTTTGCTTGAAGTGATATGGGAAGATCGAATGAAAAATATAAGTGAGGAGTTGGAGAGGGTAGTCAAATTGAGGAGATGTGTGATGGTCGTTTGTCAATGTCCATGAAGACGATGATTTCGACCCTTTATACGTCTTTTTGAGACTCTCAGAAACCATTTCTTGTACTTTTACTGCGTCATCCATTCCAGTAATCTGACCAGGAATAGAAACCATCTGTTGCCATTCAAAAAGCAATGCTTAGCCACAACAGAAATTCTGAAGATCAGTAATATCATATCATGCCTTCAAAGTTTATAATTAGTTTCTGTATTGTAGTAAAACCCATAACAAAGGTCTTGAATGGAGTGTAGGAGAAGTGCAGTCCACAGTATGAACATCATCAGCCCAAGTCATTGTATCCTGCGGACGACGCCAAGCTAGATGAGGATTCATCAGATCAGTCCTGACGTAACTCGAATGTAGAGCCTCGCTGACAAGCTTCAAGACCAAAATAAGCTGAAAGGAATAGAAAGGAGTTGGTCGAGGTGCATATTCGTGGCTTTGGGTTGGTTTTGCCCCAACTTACATGCGAAGCTGCGTGCTCTATGTTCTGAGCAACGCCCGGCACGTACAATAAGATACGAAATTTTGCTGGCCCCCGTATCCACTCGGCCCCTTTCTGTGGATTGATCAGCTAATGCGAATGCAGTGTTGTTGTTGTTGTATGTTGGTGATTCCTGACAGCTTGGCAAAGTCCACAACAGTGTGGATTAACTTGATCCCCTGGTTATAAGGCAACAAAGCTGAAAAACCTTGAAGTAAGCTTAAAATAAATGACAATAAACCGTGTATAGCGTTCAAAAAGATCAGCCATATGATATGATGGCATAAAGTACATGAAGATCCGTAGATGATATGATGGCTTGGCGAATATGAAGATCCGTCATATGATATGATGGTCGTACACAAAGATCCGCCATATCACATCATGTCCATAGACCCATTCTATTGTATCCTCTGTATGCCTTCAACCATACTCCTCAGCTTGAGAACACAAAAATGGTCATCTACTTCCATTTGTTTTAGACACGCGATGATGTCAGAAGGCTGATGAAAGGAATCACAAAAGGATGCAATGAGCCTCTGGTGGTTGGGACTCACGAGGCACAGAGGTGGGCAGGTATAGCTTCAAAACATGTTGGTGGTTGAGAAAGAAGATAGAAACAGACACCGCGCATGATGTAGTATAAATGCACCTTCTCCTGCAAACGATAATGTTCAAACCACAACACTACCACAGCAGATTATCAACAACTTCAAGCGCAAAAGACACACAAGAACCCCTATTAAGATAATTCTACCATAAACCTTCCGCCATAACATTGTTGTCATCACGCCAGTTCTACATTTTCATCTTCAATCAAACATGTTTTCCCCACGACACTTGTCCATTCTCGGCTTGTCCGTGGCAACTCTCCTGGGACAGTCCCACGGTTGGCTGCTCGAGTTTTGGGATACTCAACCAAACTGTGGCGACAACGGAGGCAGCGCGGATACTGAGCGCGGCGGCCTCGTCGGCCAAGGATATTGCTCACTGATAGCTCTCGAAGATATCAAAGCAATGAAAATCTCAGACTGGGACGACGGATGCAAGGTGTCGCTCTACGCAGGCACCTCGCCTTGCTCCGGGGAGCCTGTGTGGGAAGCTTACAAGGAGGAGATGGCCGAACAAAACTTGCTTGTGGATAACAACTGGACATGCAAGATCGGCCTTGAAGGGCATGCAATTCTGTATGCGGAATACAACTGTGAGGATAAAGCCTGAAGGCGAGTACTGGGAGTGGGAAGGTTGGGGTCGGGCGTTGATGAGCTCCGCTCGGGGCAGCTGGGGGGGCGAGTAGGAGGTGGACTGATGCGAGCTGTTTCGTAATTAAACATAGAACATATATGGCAATTGATTTCAGAGTCTCTTCTCTTGGCGGGACTTTCTGCACAATTACAATACAGAAATTCCCACGGGAAGGATCTACATGCATTCTACGCCGCACTAAGCCACTCCTTTCTCACTTTGTTCCAACTGCATGAATAGTCCTTGGCTTCACTTGGCATACATCATTGGTCCATGGGTCTGGTACATATCATATGATCTTCGCTGATGGTCTTTTGTACTTAAATAAAGGTGTCGTGTTTCTCAACTGCTTTCACAAATTCAAGTCAACTGTTCCCAATTGCCCTAGTTTTCTTTTTATCACAGTCTTCAACCCCATCCAGTCTCCATTATTTTCTCTAGAGCACCAAGCCAGTATGAGTCGGATATGCTTTTCTCTCCTAGCACTGGCTGCAAGCGCTGTTGCTGGCAAATATGGTCAACTCTCAGGTTGGAGGGAATCGGCACTTGACTCACTGGATCCGAAAGCCAGAGATGCGATTATTCAAGCAAACCACGATCCTAGCGCCACTCGTTCCGTAGCATTCAAGCCTTTTGAGGAGTATTGGGGCTCTCTGGCAGAGAACTCGAGGCTGCGAGATTACAGGTGGACATGGCGTAAGTAGATTCGGACAAGGCTTATGATCGGAGCGGCAACTGACTGCTGTGCCACGCAGGAATCAACGTGAGCGACGTCGCGATACCAGACGCGGACCTGGAGGACGTCGATGAACCGCACGTGGCCAGTGCAATCTACGAATTCGAGTTCCCAGGAAGCAACCTGTCAGAGGCGCTCGACGGCGCCAATGGGACCTTCTGCATGGCTACTCTGACTAGCATCGACCTCCCCGTGGAGATTCTGAACAAATACACCGACGACTACAGTACCGACTGCGAGCGGCTCCTTGGCAAGTCGTGTACTGATTCCCTCCTCCTGGCTAGCGAGGGTGCCGTCACCATCTCAGACGACGGGGATACGTGCATACCACCACGCAAGTCCTGGAACACGCTGCCGGGGTGCAGCGATTCCATCGGCAAAGCAACAGTGTACAGCACGCTCGACGGCGACTACCCTCTCAGCGGGGTGAACCCACAAAACAACGCGACCGCCTCGTCTTGGGTCAGCGGTCAAGGTTTCTTCGTCAACGTGTCGGAGCCCCTGAGCGGAGCTCTCAGCGACGGGTACCTCGAGAGCCTCAACCGGCTCCACGTTCTCATGATCAATACCAGGATACCCGCTGACGGTGGTTTTGTCGGAGGCCCGGAGTTGCATTGTATGCGCGTCAATGCGACCGAGCTTTCGAAGAATGACGCCGACGGGGATGGCGAGGCGATGACAAGCGAGAACGTTCGGAGTGTGGGCACGGCATTCGCTGAGCCGTTCCTCGGACGTGTCATGGGAGTCTTCCTCACTTTGGTCGTGTGCTTTGGAGTCTTGTGAGAGTGCATGGCTACCGCGAACAATCCGATTTGCCAAGATATGTCATCATAGAACTATAGAAATGCAGCTTTTATTCAAGATTAAGATCGTTAAGGCGTAACAGTAGTTATTTTGAAAAGATAGGTGTTCGCAAAGTAAAATGGTGAGACTTCGCCTTGGTGCTTGGCCCGGTTTCCGACGGGCTTATGGTTCACAATATGATGTATTCTAATCTCCCGTTTCCGACGCCAATGTTGTGCACCGCTGATGTGTCTTTCACGACCCGGGCATCTGGCTCAGGATTTAGATCTAGCCAAGGACAGTACCATAATTTTATACGGTCAACTGGTGCCCGAATTGTTGGTATATCGCGGTAAAAGTCGATAACCTGAAGCGCGCGGTCGCAAACGCCCTCTGCGGTAAACCAAATCCCTTGAAGAGACTAGACGAGTGTCAGCTACATACCGACGAGACACAAACGTCGAGATTTTGGTCGACTTACTCATCTGCGGTTCCGCTTAGACCAAATCCGATGATCTCAAACTGCTTGTGGGAGAACTACGCAACTATATGTCAGCGGCCGTCGATTTCTGCATCGCGTGAAACACCTTACTCTACTCCAGATATTTGTCGACAGCGCTTCGACCGAAAGGGTTGGTACGCCTTAAGGCAGCTCAGGTATCTATCTGATTTTCCGAATCAACTCGTTGTAATCTACCTAAGCCAGGTAGCTCTGGGACAGGGTCCGAGGCAGGAGAGTTCTCAGGAGAGGATCTAGAACGTCACAACCTTGGTCATGCCCGCCGAGTTATCACTAGGACTTACACAAAAACAATTCAAATAGAATCAAATACATGGAATCGTGCTTGGATTTCTCGTGATGGAGTCAGTCGTGCAGGTTGTGAATGATTCCATTACGCACTCGATCGGTCTAGGCGTGCCTGCTTTGCTCCCGTGCCTACCACAATCATGATCAGAGCAATCTTGATGCCTAAGAACAATCAAACTCACCATTTCCAGAGGAAGGTGCCATCCTTCGAGCAAATCCAGACTGACTGCACTGAGTCAGCCCCACTTTGGGTCTGTTTCAAGCTGGCTGATTGTGGTAAATGGGCATCCGGTAAGTACCTGAAGCTATTGACAAACGGAAATCTGGTCCTCTGGTTGGCTATTAATTCTTTTTCTGCCGGTCTACACCTTTTTGATTCTGCCGGGCTGCAATCAGTAACCTCGCCAGAATTTCTACTTAAGTAGCTCTTCCCACCTCTCTCCCAAGAGTTTTTCCTTCTTCCCCAAACATCAAAAACACAACAGCCGCACCCGCAAACAGCGAGCACTCTAGAAGCTGTGCCTCCGCCTCCGCCGCCGGCGCCGGCGCCGGCTACCATCACACATTCCGCCCGCCCGCCTCCCACCATTTTTTTTTTTCAACCATCATACATCCATCCACTCCAAATCAATCCATCAATCATACATACATACATTCACAATTGTTCGACATACACAAGTCGACATGACTGGCCCGGACACCATGCAGGCCGTCACGAGGGACATGTTTGTCCATATCCGCCGCCGGGGTATGGTCAGCGAGTCCTTTGGATAACAAGTCACGGACATGTTCTGCGCATCGGTCATGCATCAATGCGACACTCCCCCCGAGGACGCGGACATCAGCCTCAACTACGTAAGTATTTCCTTTGCGTGATTTTCTCCACTGCACTTGTATGTCTGACGCTTTCATTAGTTGTGTTTCCAAGCCACTCGCCCGATCTTCGAGCAGACGCACCCGGACAGGGCTCGGAACATTCCCAGCTTTGACACTGAGGACAACATGTTCGTATCGAACATGTTGGGACCTGCTGACATGGAGAGACTCCACTACTTGTTTCAATGCGAGGACATGGACTTGGCTTCGCAATGGGATTGCGCGGCCCGAGTCTCTAATTTGAACACTAGTGTTAGTATGTCAAGGAGGACCTTTTAAGGGGTTGCTTAGGGTATAGGCAGATATCGGATAAAACCTAAATTACACTTAAAATCTCTCTTTTTTTTTCTTTTTTACGCGAAAAATAATACAAGAGCACAAGATAAAACAAAAAAGACAACAAGCACAATTCAGACGATTATATTATCCCATCTCTGATAAATGTGGCTCCTAGGCCTCTGTCAGGACATTAAGAGATTAATGAGAGATTGGCACATAGGGACATCCGGGACATTAGTCAACATCCCCAGGCCACCAAGCGCTTGTTCGAGGAGATGGCAGTACATGCTCCCAAGGAATACAGATTCCCTCTCCCCTATCCCATGCAGTGGTCAGACCTGCGGCCTGTCGAACACAAGCTGCAAAAAATGCTCAAGTGCAGCTTGTTCAAGGTGGACACTCAAGGACATTAACCTCACTGGGCCTCCGCCCATCACTGCGGCCCATATTTACTACTCGGGACAAATGAAGGGTTCGGTGGAGGACACTTACCCTCACAAGTGGCGCATTTTGTGCCAGAGGCGCAGGACATTGCCTCTTAGGCCTTTATGAAGACATTAGGAGATTAATGGCAGAGTAGGATATAGGGACATCTGGGACATTAGTTCATGTGTAGGGACATTATGTTTTCCGGTTGGTTTGGTTTGGTTTGCTTTGCTTGGTTTTGGTCTGGTCTGTCTTGCTGTGTGCCCAGCTTGTCTAGTTAATACAATTGCACTGCCCTAAGATATGTCTTTTCTCTTGATCATCGTGAACTTGCGCGCCTAGAATGATGATGCCGAAGATGAGCTGTAGCGCCAATGGAAGCCTCTACGAAATGCCTCCGGACAAAAAGGCGAAACCATAGCTCTCGGTTTTGTTTTCATCCCGATACGAAAGCTGACTACAAGAAATAACAAGCGCGTTTGCTGTCACGGTAATTTTGACGCCGGCGTCACTAAGTCCTTGTTTGTCTCATCTGGTGACGGATATTCAGGAAAGACAAACCGAGACCAAGACAATGATTTGTTGTTGGGCTGTGCTTGGGTCCTGCATCGAATCCATGCTATTGATTTTATCAGCATTACAAGACAAGACAAATATGTTGATTAGCTCGTCAGGAGGTACATGGAACTATGCAATCAGACAGTGTCTTTGGACAAACAAGGTACACTTTTTCGGGATTTTGTTGATCATTGTTTTTGACTGCTCGTGCAAGCCAAAGCCGAACGTCATACGTACAATACTGCAGGCGTAGGGCATCTGCCACTTGTCGCGTAGAACCTGGAGTGCTACACCTATTCCAGAATATCTGTGGATTATCAATGCATCATACGAGAAGTACCACATTCAGGCTTCGAGAGGAGAAAATATGCTACGTCCCACCCACCACAATGATGTTGATCGTTGAATTAAGAAAGAAAGCGACGGAATTGTCGCCCGCGCGGTCCGCCCGCCGCGGATGTATCTCCCCGCTAGAACTGGAGCTGTTATATGCGCCCCGCAATCACTACAATGCACCTGACGCAACAACAAGAAGGCTATGCAAGGGAAATAGGTAAATCTTGCGCTACTCTGGCATGCATCCGGTTGGGGGGAATTCATCTTTGCTTGTGCGGAGGCGGCGGCGGAGGCAGGGAGGCGACAAGACAACTGCGAAGTCAATTGGTTTGTGCATACCTTACCATAGTATAAAGTGCACGGTGTACTGCTGCTCCGGGCCGCCTGTATGGACTTGAGCAACGCGATCAGTACAAACAACTTTTTTCTTCTCAAATATATCTTGAAAGGGTCATGGTCACAATGAAGGACGAAAACGTGCACGCACTGAAATTTCGGGAGGTCAAGGAATCCCACGCCAACCCTTCAGCTCCAATCGCCGACCTGTTTCGACTCGATGGCCGGACGGTTATCGGTATGCAGTCCGTCCATGACGATGGTCATCAACTCCTACTCACTCATACCTCATGGGAAAAGTCACCGGTGCCAGTGGCTTTCTAGGAACCACGGTGGCTGCCAGTGTTCTCGAAACCGGAGGTGATGTCATTTGCCTGGACGTCGTGGACTCACCCAAGTCATCGGATTGGGGTAAGATATCCAACACTCCTTCAAAGCACACATCAGGTCACTCAATTGCTTCGTAGACGCTGTCTTGAAAGCAGCTGAAAAGTACGGCGGCAACGTCTCATACTATCAGTGCAATGTAAGGGACGAGCAGGGAGTGACGGACACTTTTGCCAAGTTCCAAGACCTGCGCTTTCCGATCCGTGGCTTGGTCGCATGTGCCGGCGTCTCTGACGACGGCCCGGCTACTGAGTTCCCAGCCGACTCGTTCAGGAGGCTGCTCGACATCAACGTCACCGGCACGTTTCTCGTTGCGCAGGCAACTGCTCGAGAGGTCGTGAAGCACAATACTACCGCGAGCATGGTGCTGGTGGCGAGCATGAGCGGATACGTCTCCAACAAGGTATGTTGCATACACCTTAATCGCTACTACTGTCAAACATCGATGCTGAGCGGAGGGCCGAAATCCAGGGTGTCGATACGGCCGGCTATAATTCATCCAAGGCCGCTGTCCATCAGCTTGCCCGGTCACTTGCCGCCGAATGGGGTTCTAGGGTCTCCATGCCGTTGATCCGTGTGAACTCGCTATCGCCAGGGTATATCAGGACGGCCGCAACGGCCGAGGCCTTACAAAAGCCCGGCATGGAGTCTCAGTGGGTAGGAGACAACATGCTCCTCCGCCTGAGCACCGTAGATGAGTTTCGCGCGCCCGTCCTCTTTCTGCTGGGCGATGGGAGCAGTTTCATGACTGGCGCGGATTTGAGAGTCGATGGGGGACATTGCGCTTGGTGACATCACAGCGAGCCCATGAATCAATACAGCCAGAGAGTGGCATCACGGTCAAGATGAAATCGAATGACCATTTCCCGCTCTAAAACGTATGCGTCTAGTAAAGTTGAAGAGTGTTATTTTCCATCGCAAGAAGCCTACCTACTTAGCAAGTATTATTGAACGGAATCTCCGGAGGATAAGCTCAGATCAGGAGGGTTGCTCGGGGTATAGGCAGGTATCGGACGATACCCAAATTGCACCTAAAATCTCTTATTTCTTATACAAAAGAATAGTACGAGAGCACAAGATAGAACAAGAAAGACAATAAGCACAATTCAGACGATTACATCATCCCATCTTTGATAAGTATTCAAGATAGTTCTAAATGATACAGACCCTCGTATTAGATCCCAGCAGGTGTCACTGCCAACGTCTAACGCATGCCCGCTAGAGTTAGTTGCTTGTATGTACCGAACAGAATATTTTTTGTTGCTATGCTGAGATTGTCAAGACTTTGACAAATGAGTACAGTATCAATTGAAACGATTGCGGATCCGCCTCTATGTGTACGCGCCCTTTTTTTTTTCCTTGCGATATGGCCGAGTCGTCATTAAACATCATTTCTACTCAACCATCATCTATAGAAAAGTATCGACATCTAGCAATCCCTTCCAGGTACAGAACTATGGTCCAATGTATCGATGTTTCAAGGCCTCGAGAGAAAAGTACAGTAGCCGCTCAGAGCTGCCGTCCGCTAGCGTGGGCAGCCTTTTCTTGATCGGGAGACACATCCTCAGCGACGACGCCGCCATTGACAACGTGGGCCTCGCTGCGAGGTCCAATGTAGTAGTGGCGTCCGCTGATGAACCAGTAGCTGATGGCGAGCAGAAACACGAAGGCCAGAATGACGACGGCGTAGTTCATCTATCAACACGAGTCAGCTCAGTAGCATAGAAGGGAATCTCATTTTTCTTACATTGTCGGGGGTAACCGGCATGGCCGTCGGGAACAGGAAGATGACCGACACAAAGGCGGTCCAGATGCAAGCCCAGGCGTTGATAAAGGGGCTGGCCTTGCCGAGGTGCCAGGGGCCGCGCTCGAACTTGCTGAAGCAGAGCTTGCAGATGATGGGGATGCAGTACGACCAGTCGAGGCAGATGGCGCAGATGTTGAAGACGGCCGAGATGGCCGTGTAGCTGCCCAGGCCGATCAGGTTGATCAGGATGCAGAGCAGCGAGTAGAACCAGACGGCCAGGACGGGCGTGTCCGTCTTCTTCCAGATCTTGTACCATATCCTGGAGCCGGGCAACCTGTAGGGTGGAGATGATTAGCTTTTCGATCTGGCTGGAAACATTTTCAAGACGAGACAATGTCACTTACATCTGATCTCTGGAGAATGCCCAGATCGTACGGGAGCCGGCTTGAAGTGCAGTGATGCAGACGAAGTTCATGATGATGAAAGCTGCGACGGCAAAGAAAATGGCCGGGCCCTTGCCCATGACTTGGAAGAAGATCTCGACAACCTGGGGCGGACGCGTTAACGGCTGGTTCTGACAAGTGCATGGATAGATCCAAAACTTACGGGCTGAGCAATGGGACTGCTCAGAATAGTCTCGGGGTCGCCCATACAGAAGACGAGGACAATGTTGAAAAGCCAGCCAACGACGTAAGTAAAGGTCAGGGCAGTCGAGATGGCCCGGGGTACGACCACGGCCGGGTTCTTGGCCTCCTCGGCAATGTGCGCAGTGGCATCATAATCTGTCATGGTCTTGACGCATCATGTCAGTACACGTCTTTGTATTACGTTTGGGTCGATTCCCAGCCTCATTCCATAGAAGTATTACTCACCCATGCAACCGACAAGAATCCGAAGAGGAACGAGAATCCAGGCGGCGTCCAGCCCGAGAGCGGCTCGGGGTCGATGTAGGTAAAGGCATAGGTCGCATCGTGCTTGTCCTTCTGCAAAACCAGCAGAGCTACGCAGGCGCTGAAGAGGACGGCGATGTGGAAGACGGCATAGGTCTTGGCGAGGTTGTTCAGCCAGGCGGTCGACAGGGTGTTGATGCAGGCGTGGAAGATGACGAGCGCGACCATGGTGCCGATGATGTGCGCCGGCTCGACCGTGTAGTGGTAGGTCTCGCCGTCATAGGAGCCGAGAGAGACGGCCGCGAGCAGCATCTGGGCGGCGCCGTATTCGGACGATGCGCTGCCGGCGATCTGGCCGATGAGATTGAGCCAGCCTAGGGTCCATTGGTCAGTCACGAGATCGACCAGTATATACAGTCCCAAGTCACTGTTCATCATGTGTAGCGATGAAAAGCAACTTCATCCCAGTATTTCAGGACTCACCATCAATCCAAGCGATCCATGCAACATGTTTCTCAGGTGCCAGATACTTGATTGTGAAATACAATGCACCCGAGGTAGGATAAGCCGACACAATCTCGGAAATAGACAGGGCCAGGCAGAGCGCGCCGGCGCCAGCAATGAGCCAACACCAGATAGCCGCAGCGCCACCGCCGGCGTAGAGCGGGTAGCTAAACGTCGTCGCAACGGTCGCGAACAGACCCGAGATGCTCAGTGCGAAGCTGAAACAACTCCAAAGAGAGAACTCGCGCCTAAAGACCTGTAGAGTTGGTAAATCAATATCTCGTCAGCAGAAGTTCACGTCTGACGACGCCCTCAATGGACACGGTCACATGCGTCCAGCTCGAACCGGACTCATCATGTAAAGAGAGAAACTTACAGGCTTGTAGCCCATCTCGGCCAACGCCTTGTCAGCATCGTCGAGCTCCGGGCCACCGCCGATCGAGGGATCGACCGTGGGCTCGTGAATGTCAATCTTGTCTGCCGCCATGGTGTTGACCGTAAATCTTGGCAGCGCGAGGGATCCTTCGGAGATAAGACACAGGCGCCTTGGTAAGAAGATCAGGGTCCTTTCCGCGGCATGCAGCAGATCCGGGGGAAGAAGCAGGCTTGGTATCGGACAGGTTTGGCCGTCACTCGACTCGTCGGGGCCAAACTTGGATCAGAGGCAGAGAGAGGTGAGGTGAGAAGAGGATGAGGCTCGTGTGTCGCCTGCCTGCGCGCCTCGTGGGATTCACGTCGCATTTTGAATCATTGGCGACTCGCCCATCCCATTAATCTCGCAGCGACCCAAGGGAACGTCACGCAAGGCCCCCTTACCTACCTGGTAGAAAAAGATAGCTACCGAGATCCTTAGGGGAGGCAGCGAGCATGGGGGGATGGCATGTCTCAAGGGTGACACGCTGAGGTTCCGGGCCGTGATAGGCTGGGCGGGCAAAGGCTTCTGCAAGCCACAAAAGCCCTGGTCGCATCGCTAGAAGTCCTTCACGGTACACATGGCTGCATTCTTTGGTCGACTGGATGCGTTTCGAGCCATTGCGCCGGCGACAATCTAGATAGTCGAGATGGAGCAGACTCTAGTCCGGTCCATGAGAACGCACATCCATGAGAACGACCCTAGACGGCGGCCGTTGTGTCGAAGCATCCTTGGTGTTGACGAGAAGGAAGAGATAAGTCTATGAATTAGTGGCGGGGCCCCCATCGGCTCATACATCGCAAAACGGATAGCTCCCATTCGCCGGGCGTCTTCTGATTGGCGCCTCTTGGTATGCAGAGATAGGCGAGCTGGGGTAGACGGTCCATATGTAGCATTCGAGGGTTCAACTTAAATTTGTGGTACCGACCCAGCTGAATGAATGAATGACTTGTGACTTTCATGACATTTGTTCGCACGTATGAAAGGGTGGAACTTTCATGGGAGCAGCAGGATTTTACTTGCATCGATTTATCGTATGGTAACCATTTACTACCGCATACTATAGGAGCCAACCGCGAAATATGACCGGCTCGTTCTCCTAGACGACCGTTTTAATCTAGGGTAATGAATTAGTTGCGCATTCAAAGCAGCTATCGAATACTATCAAGCAACCGAAGGCTGAGCTAGTCCGCGGCCCTTTACAGTACTCACTGGGTCGTGGACAATTCACCATCCGGGTATTTACTTTGTATTGTGTATGTGTATGTATGATCCAATGCACAGGGTGCAAGATCCATCTTCTCAAGTTGGACTGGTACAGCCGGTGGCGTTTTTCAGTAGCGCCCACTTCCAGAACAATTCTGAAGCGCCGATAAGGTTTTCTCAATTCTATCGACATGCCACGCGGCATGCATAAAATCTGTTTTGAAAACTTGAGACAAAGTCTACCACTAAAACTCATCTCGGCCAAACATCAGATCTTGAATCGGAATCCATGCTGTGCTGCCTCTCCAGGCGCCGCATTGATGGCTCCCTCGACGTGGATACCGCGGTCCAGCTTCTTGTTCAGTCTCACGAGCATGAATCGCAATACGGTGGCCGCGCAGATGGCGATGAAGGACGTCGTGCAGTTGACCGACATGGCGACCACATAGCGCGGTCCCGCAGAGTTGGGGTACATGTAACTCGCGTAGATGGAGCTCGTGTTGCTCACGGCGTTGATAAAGGCCAGGCCTGCCGCCCGCTTGGCCGGTGGCCGGGGCAGTGTGTTGCTGATCCACGCGAGCGCGACCACGTAGCCCGTATACACGCCCGGCACCATGAGCATCATGCTGAGGTAGCGAGGCGCCAGCCCCGTAGTCGTCGCGGCGATGATGTTGGCCGCCATGTTGATGACCAGCGGCCAGATGACGTGCCAGTACCGCTCGCCCGTCTTGTCGGCGTGCCAGGCGTTGGCAAAGGACGTGATGACGCAGAGCACGTAGGGAGGCGCGGTGAGTAGCAGCGAGTTGACGCTGTTGTATCCGAGTGTCGCAACGACCGTGGGGAAGAAGTTGGTCACGGAACCGCTAGCCACAAAGCAGAACAACATGACCATCTGTTATTGTACATGCGTCAGCAATCGATCGGACTTCTCGTCATGGCTTATCGAATAATATCACTTACCAAGACATATGTCTTTACGTCACTGAAGGCGAGTTTGGCGCCCTGCCAGAACGTTTGGTTCTCGCTGCCAGTCCAATCATCCTCGCCGATATCTTCTTCCAGCCTCCATATCGCAAGCGCTCTCTCCTCTTCGCTCAACCATGACGTCGTCCGGGGAAAATTTGGGATGACGAAGTAGGCAATGAAGGCGATGCCGACGGTGGCGACGCCTTCGATGATGAAGAGCCACTGCCAAGCGGCGATTCCTCTGACGCCGTTCAGGTTGGCCGTGATGCCAGCCGAAATCAGTCCCGAGAATGCTCCGGAAATGAGAGCGCCCGAGTAGAGCATGGCAGTTCGCAGGCCCAGCTCTTTGCGGGTATACCAACAGCTCAGGTAGTACAGGCATCCGGGGAAATACGCAGCCTCGACAAAACCCAGGAAGAAACGGACAGCAATAAGTCCACCAAAGTTTTTGACACCAGCCGTGGAGGCAGAAATGATTCCCCATACGATCATCTACATTCTGATTAGCGATTGCGATAGCTTCATGTGTTCTTCTTCTTTGTAAGACGAGACGTGTTGGTGCGGCAAGCCAGACGAGGCAAGAAGAAGGGACATACGCATGACGGCAGGTAAATCGCAGGTTTTCCGACTTTGTTGAGAAAAAGATTCGAGGGTATCTGCATCAACAGATAGCTAGATTTTGTTCCGCATTAGCAATTGTCCGTCATGAGGGCGGATGATACGCGCCATACCCTACAAAGAGAATGCTGACAGCAGTCTGATATTCAGTGGAACCCGATGGCAATCCCAGATCCTTTTCGAGGTTGGCGAGTTTCGCTGCAGCAATATTGTTTCTGCAAGCGGTCAATATCTATCGCGGGACCATGGCGCAGAGTTCAAGGTCATTACCTGTCGATATAGTTCATAATATACTAAGAAAGGCCGCGGCCCGTTGTGTCAGTAAAGATTTACGCGCGATGCAAGAGCACGATCTTCGCCACGCACCATGATGATCATTGTGGGAAGCAGTCGGAGGTCGATCTTCTTCCTGAGTTTCAACTCAAGCTTTTGCCGCTCCTCGGCCGTCAGGTTGGCAATGATGGCGGGAGGCTGGAGCCCGCGCCTCTGCGCCTCTTGGATCACCGGAGGCTTATTCGAGTCCGCTTCAATGGGCTGTTTCGTGCCGTCCAGGTATGCGGGAGGCGAATCGTCGGCCGCAGAAGCGTGCTCAACGCTGGCTTTGAGGTCCGCCATGTTTGCGAGCTCGAGTTGTTTCTACGTCCCAGGATTGCGATGGCGCAGTTGAAGTAGACAGAACAGTTGCGAAGGAGCCTACGAGATGTGAGGGGAAACAGAGGCGCCAGGAATCATGGATGTGTGCGACCCTGGCGAGTTATATAAGAGCCGGCCGCTTGGCTCGGTCGTCGGTTTCATAGCAGGCGAGCGAATCAAGTGCAAAGGCTATCTATGATGAGCGGGTGAGATCTAGCAGCAGGCAGACTAGACCTGGGATAGACTGGAGGGGAGAGCAAGACATCTGACGAGCTTTCTCCAATGGATGGAGATAGCATGCAAGCACGCCTACATGGTGACAGTTACTCCCCTTAGGTTGAGACGGTTTGGAGATGCAAGAAGCGGACAATGAGCGCCTCGAGTCGAGGTGGGGAGAGCTGCCCCTGTCGCTTACCCGTATACAGCAATAGGATGACGGCGAGGAAGACGGCCAAGCGTCATGGCAATTGGCCACGGTTGAATGCAGCAGACGTAGCTTGCAAGGTATGAAGCTCCGATATCCTTGACCATGAAGGAAGATGAACTTGGTTAATCTGCGGGTGACACAAGTTTTGTGCGGGGTAGCGCCTCGACTCGAGCTCCTTGGCCTCAATTCCCGGCACTGAGAATGGAGAAGGAAGGGGCTAGAGTCGTAGATCATGGACCGGAACGAACCAGAATGGGGCTATCTGACGCGGTGAAGTTTGGGGAAGTTGTTGGGGTAAAAAGTGGAAAAGAAACGACTACCTTGGTCCAGTCATGTCATTTAGTTTGCGGCGATGTATACCAGATTCGTCTCGGAGGACTTCCGCATACTGTTTTGCTGCTTCTCAACGCTGCAAGATAGCTTTTGGGGCCATCATACTCATCTGTTCATCAGAAAGAGCAGTGTAACTCGTAATCATTCAGTAGATCGGTCGTCTGCTCGAGCTGTAACATTTCAACACCACAAGACAGAGTGCCTGGAAAGAGAGATCCACAAGTGACAGCTGAGACAAGAATCGACCCCTCCAGCAGTCAAGTACGATCCATTGACACTCTCTCAGCTCATTGTCATAGAGATCATCGTTTCATTACCCAGCACACACATCTACGCCTGCTCCACGATATCGCGTCCCGCCACCACATCGAAAAAAGCGTCGGCCAGATAGTCTCCCCTGGCCTGGGGCTTGCCGTACTTGTCCGTTGCCATCTTCTCCCGCGCCGGCGCCGCGACGTCGCGCATGTACCACGCGATGCCTCCCTTTTTGAAGCTCTCGGCGAACTCCTTGGCGTGCAGGCTGAGGCCCTGTGTCGCCCAGATGGGCTGGACCTGCCAGACGCAGCCCATCTTGGCGATGTCGGCAGGGAACGACTCCATCTCCTCCTGTGTGTATCCGTTCTTGGTGTAGTCGTAGGCCCCTGTGTAGCCGAACGCGAAGAGTCGTTCTGGGAAGACCTCTCTCACGCTCGTATGGAAGTCGTGCATGTCCTTCTTGTCTGCCATAAAATGTCAGTAGTCTTGCCTCTTGCCGTGAGTTCCCTTGGTAGATCTTACTTGGTTTGTCTATGAGTTTCGCAAATGGTCAGCAATTAATTTTCGATGCGCAAAGAAACGAGTCAACGACGCCACCGGCTTACCTTGTCTGCTCCACGTCACGTCACCTAGAGGCGCGGCAAGAACGCAGCGGTCGATAACTGCCTTTGTACACCATTTCCACATGTACTGGCCAGTAGGCAGACGTGGCAGCTCCCAGTCAAACTGGACTTCCTGCTCGAGAATGCGCTTGGCGATGGCCTTGCGGTCCTGGAGTGCTACAATTCTATCGCCGAGTTCCGCCGTATACGAGGAGTACTGCTCGTCGGAGGCAATGGCCTTGACAGATTCGTCAAAGGTCACCAATCCAGCTGCTGCCTTCCACTCTGCTTTGACAGTCAAGTAGTCTTTTCCTGAGACCTTGCCGTCCTCGAGTGCTTGAATGAATGAGGGCACCTTTTGGGTGGCCCCCAGAACGTAGGGATGGTCCCGGGGGTCTATAACACTACAAACCCGCGTCAGTACTGTCGATTTACTCGCTGAAGATTGGCCAGTCCTTACCTGGTGATGAACTCGGCATGGTCAGAGTCACATCGACATAGCAACATCGTATCAGCTCTGGAAGACGACTCATTAGCAACCACCCGTAGTGCCGTAAAAGTATTTCTTTTCGGCTCACCCCATAATGTCAAATGTCATCCTGACCGTACTCAGCCTGTCCAAGTACTCTCTCGTCGGAACAATGGTCCGCCCCTCTCCATTGGTGAACTTCTTCAAGCCCAGAGCCAAGTCGTCAATGTGGATCATGGCGACTCCGGACTCTACAAAGGACCTAGTCAACTTCATGCAGCCGGTGAGGGTTCCGAAACCCATGTCGGCATCGGCGACAATGGGGAGCATGTAGTCCAGGTTCTCGAGCGACTTTCTATCCTCTTCGCTGTAGCGCATGCGAAGCTGCGTCTGGCGCTGGTCGTGGAACAACTGAGTGTTCAGTATGCGCTTCACGACGGACGGCACCAAGTCTGCTGGGTAGTCGGCATGATCTGCACCAGGCCAAGCAGCCTGTGATAATCCACAGAGGGCTCCCGACACGTATACAGTTTGCACTGAGTGTATCGTCAATTTATGAGAGCTCTTTGGGGTAGGAGGGTCCGCTTACTGCCAGCCTTGGGCATCTCCTTTGCGATGAGGGGATCCGTGGTGCCGAACGTCAGGTCATACGTTCCCTTCGCATTGTGCTCTTTCAACAGGCGCCAGAGCTTTCGCCCCTGTACGCTAGATGGATACTCGATCTTGAAGCCAATGTTACGCAGGGCGGCAATCGACTCGGCGGAGTATGGCCTGCCAACTATGAGCTTTTGTACAAGAGCACCCTTAAAGGGTCCTGGGTTAACCTTTTAATGTGCTTCTGTCGATCTGTCTGCCACCACTTCTCGATATCCTCCACCTCTGCGGCAAAGGCGTCCTTCTCGGACTGAATGTCTGCGTATTTCTGTGCCATGTTGTCCAACAGAAAACGGATTTTTGGCAGTGAATATGAGTAGTACTGAACTTTGGATAATCTCGATGTCTCTGTCAAAAATCAGACATGTTGTATCCGTACAAAGTCTATTCAAGTTTCGTAGGATTATGGCCTCCGACGACAGACGTGAACTTGACGAAGAGCACACCCAGACTCCCATGTCAAGTCGAATACGTAGGTTTTCGGCCGAGATCCGAATAGAGCACATCGCACATTCGTCCCCGATGTTCATGTAGTACGCGAGAACATTATGAAGGATTTCGGACAATTTACGGGCACAACTCCGCCTTCGGACAGCTCAGCCGCGTATCCGATAATAGAGTCGTCGGGGACCATGCGGTGATGTGGGGGCGATTGGGACTTCGGCGTGTTATCTCCATACTGTGTCAGCTTGTTCCTTGAACACTTTGTCTAGGAAATCAACTGATGCTTGAAATACTAGCTAAGAACTCTGATGCATCATTGGATACCATGTTTAGAGGCGTATATTGGCCAGGCATGGAAAATCAAAAGAGAAATACCTTTTCTCGAGACCAAGACCCACCCAAATTCGCTGCCGGAGACCCCACGCCGGCTTTTCGGAGCCGGTGGAACCTCCGATCGACTAGAAAGAACGAGCTCCGACTCGGCGGCATATTTGGCATTTAAATAGTTCATCACTTTTAACATGCCAGAGTCATAGCTCCGACAAAAGCCATTTCTCCCACAGTGAAATATTCGCGCCTCATAAAATCAAGTGCCCGGAATGGGCTCCGTGCCAGTGCCAGAAGGAGCCGCGAGGCCGCTCATCAATCTGCAACTGGGCTGGCCGAGCCCTCGACTATTCGCAAAAGAGGGCCTGCTGAAAGGCGCCGAGGAAGTGCTGACGTCGGATAAGGAGAGCGCCGCGGCGCTCATTTACGGGCCGCACGCGGGCCACCCGCCGCTGCGCGAGAGCATCGCCGAGTGGCTGTCGTCCGTGTACGCGTCGTCGTCGTCGTCGGTCCCGACGACCAAGAACAGGATATGCATCACCAACGGCGCCTCGGGGAACCTGGCCAACGTGCTGCTCAAGTTCTCCGACCCCGTCTACACGCGGGCCGTGTTCATGGTCGAGCCGACGTACTTCCTGGCGTGCCCCATCTTCGAGGACAACGGCTTCCAGGGGAAGCTGCGTGGCGTACCCGAGGATGACACGGATGGGTTGGACATTGAGTTTCTGCGCCGCGAGCTCGAGGCGTCCGAGGCCAGCGCCGCTGCGGCGACTGTCCCGACCCTCAAAACCGGCTCGACGTATCCGAAAATTTACAAGTACTTTATATACCTGGTGCCGACCTTTTCGAATCCGAGCGGCAAGACCCTATCCCTGCGAATGCGGCAGGAACTGGTCGCCCTCGCCCGCCAATACGACGCCTTGATCGTGTCGGACGACGTGTACGACTTTTTACGGTGGCCCGAAGACTCTTCGGCACCGGACAAGGCCGTTTCCGAAGTGCCTCCGCGGCTGGTGGATATCGATCGAGCCATGCCTGGCTATACGAAATGGGGCAATACCCTCAGCAACGGTTCCTTTTCCAAAGTGATAGGGCCCGGCGTCCGGGTGGGATGGGCGGACTGCTCTCCCGACATGGTGATCCAATTGGCAGAAGTGTAAGTTGTCAATCAATTATTGCAAAACGAAGTGATGTTCAATACTGACGTTCATTGAAAACCACAGAGGGTCCTCCAGCTCTGGCGGCGCACCCGCTCATCTCACAGCGACTTTTGTGGACAAGATGCTGCGCAGCGGCTACTTGCAAAGCTTTATCAACGATACCTTGATCCCCACCTACCGGAAACGCTACTATGCGCTGATGAAAGCCATCGACGACGGCCTCGTTCCCCTCGGCATGAAGGTCGAGGTCAACAAGCCGGCCGACTCCACCACCGAGACGGCGGGTGGCTTCTTTACGTATCTCAGTCTACCCGGAGACCTCCCGGCGGCCAAAGTAGTCGCGGCCATTGCATTCAAAGAATATCAGCTCCGCGTCGCTTTCGGGCACATGTTTGCCGTGACGGGTGATCAGGGAAGCATCGCGAGGGCCGAAGTCAAAGGAGGCTTCGCCGGGTGTATCAGGATCTGCTGGGCCTGGCACGAAGAAGACGAAATCAAGGATGGGATTCAAAGACTAGCAGATACAATAGTTGATATCAGGGAAAGGATGAAGAGGGGCGACGATGTCGAAAGCAATCTGGCTATTGGCATCCGATGATAATACAGTTCAGACTTTCCAGTAACGAATAAAATCCAATGAAAAGGGCTTGTTACGCATTGAGAATGCCCTTATGATCACTATACTTGGTACGCCTTTCTTAGCAATTGCAATCATTTGTCTCCTGAAATCACTCCAGTGTGAAGAAAGCTCATCTCTCGACCACGTAATACAAAACTTATGATCGAGAATCTGCAGAACTCGTCGTATACTGTACAGTATGAGCTACACGGCTGTCCTAGTACTGACATACACAACTCTGCCAAGACAGTCTCTCATGTGTCGGACGCTAAGCCGAAAGCCGATGGACATTTCTCCATCCAATACTCCGTACAGCATGACAGCCCACTTTAACGATGACCCAAAGATTCAAATAGAATGAATCGGGGGCTTATCTGCCATATGTCGGTTGTCTCCGGAGAAGTTCACCCACTGGCATTGTATCTAGGTCACATAATATGATAAGCTTAATCCCTGGGTCCTCTGTATGACCATGCCGGGAAGAGAGCCCCGACAAGGCTCTCGTCCGATATAACCCAGCTAAACTAGGATCAGAAGCTCTGTATCGGTAGTGGCTGATATTGTATGATTATAACTAGTTAGACGTACCAGTTTTGTAAGCATAGAGGAACTTCGGGCTGCCACCTCGTCTCCACGTCTGAATAGGTAGACTGAACGGAAAGCTTTCCAAACTCTGTATACATATTCAAATACTTTTCATGGCGTCTCAAGATCACAAGTCACAATCCGTCGTTACAGACGAAGAAGGAGAGAACTCAGCGGCCGCGAGACAACAGGATGATGTCGCCGCAGCATACACGGGCTACTTTGCCGAAAACGAACCGTACTCGCTCAAGGAGGAGACGTCTCTGCGGTGGAAGCTCGACAGGAGACTGATTCCGATTCTCTGGTTTAACATCATCCTCGGCGCCGTCGACAAGGTCGCCACCTCGACCGGCGCTCTGTACGGCATGAGAGAGGATACCGACTCCACGGGGGACCGATACGCCTGGGTCGGCAGCGCCTTTTACTTTGGGTATCTCTTTTGGTGTTTTCCTGCTGCCTCTTTGTGTGAGTTTCTGGTGCCTGAATTCTTGTCCGATGGACTCTTGACTCACAAATTGAACAGTGCAGAAACTTCCCATTGCTAAACTCATGTCCGTTGTGATATTCTGTATGAATCCCTATAAAGCACTATCCTAACCGACGACGAACATCATCCCTCTAACCTGACTCACGTTTGACAGTATGGGGTATCATTCTCATCGCCACGGCGTACAGCCGTAGTTTCCCTGCCATCATCACGCTTCGAGTCCTGCTGGGCGTTCTCGAAGCCCCCGTAATTCCCGGAGGATATCTGATGTTGACCATGTGGTATACGCGAAAGTGAGTAACCCCCTTGCCAAAGTACAAGTTAACACAAGAGCTTATGATTCTTTCTAGCGAGCAAGCCCTCCGATCAGGTCTCATGTACACGAATCTTTCAGTGTTTCTTTCGGGTCCTATCGGATATGGGTAAGTCCATTCTACTCCCAAAACTTCCATCACAAACAAGTTCCGCAAAACTCACCAAGCAACCCACAAAACAGCGTCGGCGCCATCTCCGGCGGCAGCCAGTGGCGCTGGTACTTCATCATCTTCGGGTCCGTGTCGCTGGCGTGGTCCGTCGTGCTCGGCGTCTTCCTGCCCGACAACCCGGCGCGGGCCAAATTCGTCACGGAGCGCGAAAAGGCCATGACGGTCGAGCGCCTCCGGGCCAACCAGGCCGGCATCGAGAACAAGACGTTCAAGCGGGAGCAGGTGGCCGAGGCCTTCGCCGACCCCAAGACGTGGCTCATGTTTGCCTTTAATATCTTTTGCAGCATCCCGAACGGTGCTCTAACGAGTAGGTCATGTCTTCTCCCCAGAGGCACAACCC
The DNA here is from genome assembly GCA_022432395.1 of Pestalotiopsis sp. NC0098. NCBI lineage: Eukaryota > Fungi > Ascomycota > Sordariomycetes > Amphisphaeriales > Sporocadaceae > Pestalotiopsis > Pestalotiopsis sp. NC0098. Next base: position 3,746,253 of record JAJKLJ010000003.1, on the reverse strand, counting down.
ATCGAGCAGGGATTGACCTTTTCTCCTTACAGACTTCCAGAGCCTCATCATAAAAGGCCTCGGCTTCAGCTCGCGCCGGGCTCTCCTCCTAGCCATGGTCGAGGGCGTCGTCGCCACCATCTCGGCGTACCTGTGCAACGGCGGCGTCTGGTACCTGACGCGGCGATGGCCGCGGCTGCAGTGCCGCGTGCCCATCATCATCCTGGGCGAGCTGGTGGGCATGATCGCCTCGATATTTCTGTATACGCTGCCCATCACGGCGGTGGGCGGTCGGCTGGCGGCGCTCTGGATGGCCAAGTTCTTCCTCGGCCCGTACATTGTCATGCTGGCGCTCAACGTGACCAACATTGCCGGGCACACCAAGAAGGTCACCGTGCAGGCCATTGTCTTTATTGCCTACTGCAGTAAGTCCTTGTCTTTCCCTTCCTCCTCCTGAACGTGTGACTGACGACTCGCTACAGTTTCCAACATCATCGCACCGCATTTCTTCAGGGACGATCAGGCGCCGCTGTATCCCTTGGGTACGGGAGCAATTTTGGGAAGCTACGTACTTTCCATCATCACCATTGCCATGTATGCATTGTACTGTTACTGGGAGAATTGCCGACGGGATCGTATTGATGCCACCGCCGGAGAGAGAGTGCATGAAGATACAGACTTCAAGGATTTGACTGATCGTCAGAACATCCACTTCAGATACGTTTGGTAAGACGAAGCTGTTTGGATCATCAAGAACAGCCACTCTTTGGACGGTAATGTATCAAGTCTAGTGAACAAGACGAACCGCAGGATAAAGCTTTTAACCTTGATTTACTACCAGCCGTTCATCTTTCATCTACCAGATCACAACTGAAAGATGTGAAGGCGCCAGCTGTGGAAACGACGTTTCATATGTCTAGCAGCTCGCTTACGAGAAACTCACTGCACCGGTGCATATGATATGTTCGAAGTCTTGTATTATAAGTCTACACGGTTCGTTTGACAGAAATCACCCTCCTTCGTGATATACGCTTTTAGGCTTTACCGCCGAACGATGCACATCCAGCGCCAAGCTACTCATGAAGGTGTCGTAAATATGCCCAAAAATGGGGCCTGAAGTACAAAGACAGCAGTTCCCGATCCCTTCTATACACATGACGCTTTTGATTGTGCCGTACATTTTTTTTCCATGTCCCGAACCTTTCAGCCACCTTTTCTTTCATCAAGTCTGCGCATAATATTCAGGTCGAAAGGTCTCTAGACTCTTTGATAGAATAGTAGGTAGGCAACCTTGTTGTCCGCCTTGTTGTCCCTGGCGGGCTTGGGTGCAGGGGCTGAGGGGGTCGCGTTGCCGTTGCCGTTGACGATGCTGCTCCATTTCTTGGCACCGCCGGTCGGAGCGCTCACCTTGTTCCAGCCCTCGTCGTCGCCAGCATCATCGGAAATGCCCTCGAACCTGTTCCCTGAGCCACCGACAGGGGCCTCTTTCTTGTCATTGGACCAGGACTTCTTGTCCTCCTCGCTACCACTCTCTGCCACATCTTCGCTGCGGACCCGGCGGATGACAGTATCGTCGATGCGAATCCATTCCTGGCCGTCTTGGCGACGCACGTCGGCAGTGTAGTGTCCGCCACTGGCATTCTTTCCGTGGTGGTAGACAGCAGCCATCAACTTGTATCTTGGTGTTCCACCAAATTCTTGCATGATTGGTGCCTTCCTGGTGCGCGCAATGATTTCCATGGGGATCTCCAACTCCAAAGGATATCCAACCTTCTTCCAGATCTTCATGGTGCCACCCTTGGCATCGAATTGGAACCGCTTGAGATGCAGAATGAGTACCGGCGGAAGTGACTCGATGAAGACTTGCTTGGTAGCAGCGGCGGCAGTCCCCCTGGCCGACTCGAAATCGCCCGTCAGATTTTCCAGTTTCGTAATGTTTCTGAGCGCGTCGACAATGTTTCGTACTTGAGGCGAGTCTATGTCGAGCTGAAGCGGCTGGTAAGGTTCCACGGTAGCAGAGATTTTGCCTGAGACCCTGAGTTCGGATCGGAGTTGGCCTCCAAAAATCGTGGTAATGGGCGAGGTTATATCGGGGTGGCCTGAGGATCGTGTCTCAGCCGATCGCTGCTTCGGTCCAACCTCTAGCCAGGTGTTGTTGGCATCTGTTGGTGTGTTGGCGTTTGAAGCGGTGGCAGATGAATCGGATGTCGCTGGCAGGCGCCGCAGCACATTTGTGCACTCGTCGTGAAGCGCCTCGAGCAAGAAACCGAGAAACTCTTCTGCATCCTGTTGGTGGCCTCGCTAATACTGTATTAGTCTTTGATCGGTAGTTATTAGAATCTATTGCTTACTCTCATGCTCGCGAATCGCGGCAGCTTCCTGATGGCTTCGTACACAAACTCCGGCGTGAAAGGTTCGCCATACTGTTCCAGCTCTTCGTTCTTCAGCCGCCGCCGCAATTGGTCCACCGACGTGGCCGAATCGATGACCTTGTACTCGCGCATGAACATGATCCTGCCATCGCGTTAGACATATTCCAAGACCTCGGAGACACATGACAACTCACATGGCATCAATTAGTGGTGTTTCGCTGTTGAAACTGTGGGCAGCCTTCTTGCTGACCTGGTCCAGAAACTCGTAGAAGGGTATGCAGGAAATTAAGACTTGTAGGACCTATGCCAAAAAAATTAGAGCAAGAATCGACAATCTTTAGCGGAGATGACTTACCGAATTCATATAACACATGTTACCCGTGTTGATGAGACCTCTGGGCTCGAGGAACGGGATTTTGGCTCCGGTGTTCACCTGGAAGTTTTTGATGGCCTCAGCCTGCGAACTGGCGTTGGATTTGGCGAATCCAGCGACAGCGGCAGCGTTGGCAGGAGTGGTATCAGAGGGTTTGGCGCCATTGACAGCAGAAGACGGAGCGCGTGCTGTTGTGGGAGCGGAAGTCGCGCTTGGAGCAAACATCGCAGCCCATGATTTGGGTGCCGCCTTCACAGGCGCAGGAGTCGGCTCGGGTTTGACTTCAGGCGCGGGTTCCGTGCCAACATTGTCCTCGGATGACGCTGGCTCCTTGGTCTGCTCTCCGCCCAGCTTTTCAGTACTTGCGACCTTTGTCTGCTTAGGACTGCCCTTTGGCAGGACAGGAACAATTGGCACTGCTGGTATGGCAGCTTTGGTGTTCGACTTGGCAGTTTGCGTAGGTGTGACGCTGGCTACAGTGGACGTCTGTGTGGTATTTACCGAAGCAGGTGTCGTGGGGGAAGTAGACTGTGCGCTCTCTGATGGCAAATCCTGGGTGGACGGCGTCTCCGGTCGCTCGGTAGGTACCTCCGAAGCGGTGGCACTCTCTACTGGCGCTGACTGCTCAGCGGGAGCCGAGACCGTAGGCCCTGCTTGTTCCTTGGCTGGCAACTGAACACCATCATTTGTGGAAGTCTGGATCTTCCTCCTCCGCCGGGACCTGGCCGCTCTGCTGGGGAAGGGGGAATCAGGGTCGGAATACCACGGCAACTGTGAGATACATGGGTCAGCAAGAATTCACCAATTGAATACTAATGATATGGCCTACAGGAAATTTAAAAGGTGCCTTGGCCGGCAGGACTTCCGTCTCCGGTGAAGCCACCGTCTCCGGTTGAACAACCGCCTCTGATTGCACAACCGCCTCCGGCTGAGCCTGGGGGACAACCTCTTGGCTCAGCGGCGTGCTGGGCGTCAGAGAGGCGTGAACAACTTGGGACGAGTGAGTCGAAGATGGGGTGTGAGGAATCGGTGCAGGGAGCGGAGGCTGTGCCATGTGGTAGGGTGGCGGAGTCGGAGCAGGTGAGTGCTGTTGAGGGGGTCGCGAGTAGGGCTGGGTCGGATGTGGTGCCATGCTCGAGGACACAATTGTCGGGTACTGTTGATGCATCGCGGGAGGAGACCGTGCTGCATGTACTGCGTATGGGTTATACTGCATGGCGTATGGAGAGCCGGGCATGCCACCAGTCGGGTAGTGCGGAGCCTGGGGGTAGTAGGCATTGGCGTAGGGATTCATGTGGCTATTCTGGTAGTACATGGGTTGGTGCTGGGCGTGGTGAGTATACGAATGCTGCTGATGCGAATACTGCGGCCGCCGCCTGCCTCCATTGCCTGTGTGCGGCCCCGGTCCGGAGCCCATATCTACCGGCCCTCTACCTCCACCCATTCCACCGACACCTCCTGGCATGGGCTGCCCAGCCGGCAGATGATGATTCATCTTGCCGGCTTGGGGTTCATGAAGCAGCGGCGAAGTCGACCACTGCTTCCGGTGTGCACTGGGTAGCAACGCGCTTCTGATAGCCTCGCTTACTCGGTTATGGCGTGGGCACGAGGCAGTACTGCGCGACGGTGTCGGGATGAATGCGCAGTCGTCGCTAAGGCGCCCTCAGGTGGCCTCTTGGTCGTCTGGAGCTGAGTCGAGTGGGCAGGAACGGGTAGGTGAGTGGCGGTTGTGCCTCAAGCGCTGCGTGGGTAGACAGCTGTATGTACGGTCTCCGATTGCGGTTGCTTCCTCGATCGAGTGGAGAGGGCGCACGCGCAGCAAACACCGTGCCTAAATAGTCCTCGCGAGACAAGCCAGGTAGCGTTAGCCTTGGACGGAGAAGGCGTCACAGGAAAAGAGGACGAAAATCTCTGGCCTGTGGACGGGGCAGAGCACGCGTCAAAGGAGATAGAGCTTGTCGGAGAAAGGTGACGAGTGGGCGAGGGTGATGGAGTCACGGTCAGGCGGAGAGAGGTCCAAGTCGCCTTTCCTGGGATTTCTAAACTTTTTGGGTCTCTCAGCAAACCCGCCAAGGTCTTAGGCTCATTTTTTTTCTTCGGCTTGCCGGTTTGCAGGCACTTAGCTTAGTGGCTAATAATAATAAACGCCCGGACCACATAAAGGCTTGTCCGCGAACTCCAGCTCCGAATCTTAGTAAAGCTCTGGTGGAGTCCGACCGATGCAACCAGATCTTGGAAGTTTGGAACTCCATCCAAGCCATCTTTCGGCTTCTTCTTCTTTGGTCTGTGGTTGTGGTTGTCAAGGTGTACCGCCATCATACCACCGATTTGATATATCAAAGTATATATAAGAAGCGCATCGATAAAGACTGTATTCGGAAACGCACAATTGCGGCTTGAGCCACGCGATGACACGCGCAATCGTTTATAGAACAATTTCACAGCTTCCAGAACTCACCTGTCTGTCTCAGAGCTTGTTGTCAGACATTGTATCACACAGTTGGGTCGTGACTGTGTCGAGGCCATGATTTGCTAGTGCACACCCAAATGCAAGGCACTGCTGTCACCGAATCTCCTATGCGTGAGGATCCGGCGTCATACTCAACATTTCCCAAACAGAGGCCGGAAAGCATTCATTTGCTGTGTTGCATTGTGACATCTTGGGGAGGCCCAACCGTATCAATACATTTCTCCCATCTTGCCTACCATGGTCATAGTGTTCAGCAAGAATAGTGTAAACTTCCATGTCTATTGAGCATTGTACTTCCTGTGGCTCCGCGCATCGCTGAGACCCATTATCCATTTGTTCCATCAGATCGAAATGTTCGTGACTTTTGGGATTGCAGCTGTCCCATTATGGCTCCTCGTCTCTGAACAAGTATTTCCCTTTCTTCAGCGCCTCACTATGTCGATGCTTGACCTCTTCCAGCTCCAGTCGCTTGGCTTCCTGGCGGTCTTCTTCATCTTCCTGAGTACTGGGAAACCCTAGTCGGTCCCATCCCGGCGGCTCCCGCATGGTACCATGTCGTTCGCGATGCCTGCCAAACTTTTGCGACATCTCTTTGATTCTAGCATCGACCCACATCTTCTCTTTCTCCGCTTTGCTCATCGAGGCAAGCTTCCAAGCATCATCTCCCAAGTGTTGCTCCAAAGCGTTCCTGACAGCAATGTCCGCAGTGTTTGCCAACTCGCCCTCTGCCAAGGGGCGATAGAGCTTACCACAGCACTCTTCTTTGCTACATCCCGGGAGCAAAGCACGGTCTTTGCCGCGCACGACTTCGGTAAACGCAAAATTATATCCGCCGTTGTGTTCGGGGTTGAGTTTGAAGTCTGCCCGGTGCAGGCTTTCGAGGGGACGCTGACGCAAAGGGGCCTCTTTCCTCAACGGTGTTTTCCCGAGGGCAGCCGAGTGAGCTTTTGTTGCTTTCGAAACTGGTGTAGCTCGCTTGTTGTGCGCTTTGGGAACTTCTGGAGTTTTCGTAGATTTGCTGGTCGTGCTCTCTGGTCTTTCCCAAGGAAGTTGGCGTCTTGGTGGTATCGAAAGGTCGAAACCAAGACTAGTAGCTGTATTTTTTGAAAGTGTGCCAGAAGGGAGGTTAATAGCTTCCCTTTCTGGTGGAGCTGGATTGTTGAGCAGGCCAGCAAGGCGACCTGCCCTGGGTTCCTGCCCACTGAACGTATGCGATGCTACAGCTTCCGTGGATTCCCCATCCTCTGCGAGACTTGCTATGCCATGGCGCAGGGTGGGCCCCAGGATGCTTTTGCGCTTGGGCTTCCGCACAGCTGGTGGTGGTCCGCTGTGACTGTACGGAAGCAAGGCTGAAGACCTATCTATTGGTCCGGGTTCGTAATGGTCTTCAGTCAGTTCATCAACCAAGACGGTTTGATCACGTTGCGGGGCATACGCGCTCGTAAAGCCGGTCCGGGTAGCAGCAGGTGATGATGCTGGTGACGGCGAGCGGTAGTGTCTACTCTTTCGCGGCGTCGATACTCTGTCGTCGGCATTATCGAAATCAACACTGTCGTGAGCCATGAAGCGACGCTGTTCACTAGTCATGACGGGATCAGAGCCCTCTTCCAGTTTGATTCTTGTGGTAGCTGGCGTCTGCGCAGATGGGTAGTCTTCACGTCTTCTCTTGCGCACAGAACGCTCAGAGACGACGACAGGAGTGTCGGAGGAAGGCTCCTTGATCGTACTTTTATCACTCGCTGCAGCAGCTGGAATATTCGCCACGACCGCGAGCGGTGGTAGGGATGGTGAACGCTCCAATGCGCCGGTGCCGCCAGGTACCAATGGCTCGCGACTGACATTCCTTGCAATGCCAGCTGGCCAGAATGTAGGCGCAACAGACTGGTCTGGTTCTGCCTGGTCATGCTCAATTTCCGCCACAGAATGAGTCTCTGATGTGAAAGATACATCCGCAGGAACATCAGCGGGCGCCATAGAAGCCAGGCGGGCCTTCAGCTTCTCGATCTTCTGCTTTCGTGCACTGCTCTGTGCTTCGACAGTCTTGGCATACTGTACCCACTTCTCGCAGGCTTGATTCTTCTCGCGAAATTGTTTCTGGAGGGTCTCATTTGCCTCGAGACCTATGGAAACCTGGCCGCGAAGTTTGTTGTACTTGTCCTCCAGCTTGCCGTACTCGGCGACGAGCTCATCATGGCCGAGGCGACTGATATTCGGGTGGCCAACATGCTTGGTGGAGCTGCCAAGGTTTCGCAACTTGTTGACTGACTGGGGTGCTAATGGCGTCCTTGGTTCGGAGTGGCTCGTGGGAAGATCATGATGTTCTCCGTGTTGTCGTTGCTGCACCTGTTTGGACCTTTGTTGCTCCAACTCTTCCCTCAAGATCTTGTTTTGCTGCTCAAGCCACTCGACCTGCGCAACGCGTGCTTTCAAGACTTTGATCTCGCCATCCAGGCCTGCAACCCTGACATTCTCCTCGTGGCAGGCTACCGGTTGATGAATATCGTGACGAGTCGGGATTAAGAGGTGGAACTCACCACTTCGATAGTCGTTGTCAAGACGGTCCCAGGCCTTGCCGAGCGCGTCGAAAAGCGCTGGCCTCCCACTGTCTTGCAGCCAGTTCTCCATCGTTCTATAGGGATCCCATACCGCTCCAATTGTCTCGCTGCGACGATTTGAATGCTTTATAAAGGAGATTTAAAGATGGCAAGTGTAAAGCTGAGACGCGTCTGTCTGTTGGCTTGCGCGCCAAGTAAAGTGGGGCAATTGTTTGATTGGCCAATTGATTCGATCGCCCCTAAAACTGATTGCTAGGAAGTACCTTGGTATCTCCATGGCTCGAGCAACAGGCAGCAGAGCAGTTGCCTGCAGTTCAATCACAAGAGTTCGGAAAATAATAGCAGCTGATGGACAAGCTGAACTACACGGTAGAAGAAACAGGAAATACCTGAGATATGTGAGGAAGGAGAGCCCTGCCCGCTTGAATTTCGGCCAAGAGATGGAAAGCAGAGCAGTGGACGCACACTGATGACTTCGAGCACCTGCAGCCTGCAGGGCTCTTGGCAGATGCTTGTATCGGCATGCTTCATTCTTGGGCTGTACCTATTTGGGATATTGCATATTCATTTCAGCATGTACTTGTCTAGGTATTGATCCTATTCACTGTTCCAAAGTGAGATGCCGAATCGGTAAGTTGGAGATTCTCATCTGCCGGCAGCTGGCATCATGGTGGCTTCCGGCATCTGCAAGCCCAGCCTCGTGATGACCTGCTTTGCTGTCAGATGTTTGACTTTTGGGATAACTGCACACATGTGTAAGCGACCTATTACGTGCAGTAGATGCGTTTCCAGGTGCTCGGTCATGTAAGTTTCCTGCCCGATATCGTTTGCAACGGTCGAGATACGGTTTGCCGGAGCGGCATAGCTTCTGGGAATGGCGTGGCTGCAAAACTTGTGACGAATTGAAAGCAAGTTTGATATGCTTGTTCTATACATCGTACTGGATGGTAATTTCTAAGCCATTGGCAAAGCGGCGGGGTTTATACTAACTTTCTTCTACCCAGGGAAAAGGATGATACTGTCAGATTGAACAGATATCATCCATCCCAATGATAGTACAAGAAGCAAAAGCACAAAAGCTTCAATGTTGCAAACGAAGGTGGCGCAACTGCCATATCATCTTCGGATCGCAGCCGTTGTTAGCGCAAACTCAAACAGGCAGTGTTCGGCTGTGACCAGAATTCCGCGAGTGGCCATGATTGGTGCATGCAGTGTTTATGTTACAGAATACTGGATTGTGCATACGCAATGTATTTAATACTGCCGGCCAGACGGTGTTTTCTTCTTCATCGGGGCTGGTAACCGATGATTACGACGTAAACATTTTTGGTGCTCACACGCAGACCCAAGTCGCTCATAAATGGGATTCGCACTTCCAGAGGCTGTTGTAATGTGACACGGCAACAGCAGGAAGAGGGAAACCGGTTCACCTTTTCTGCCCTCAGTGTTCTTGCCAGTCGTGGTCAAATCGATAGGTCCAAACTTGGAAACGAACGAAATGCACGTCTTGGGTGCAGGGCTGATAGGTGCACGTGCCATGCAGCCAGACGTAGGAGATTTTTTTCTGAATAAAAACCTGGTGTTCTGATTCGACAATGGGCAACAGCTTAGGCGTAACATGGGAAACCAGCGGCAATATCCACAAAATTTGCCTCTTACCCCAATCAGTTCCGGGCACCGCATCATGGGCAAGGGAAGGGGAGGGCAGAAAAATCCATGAAAAATTTCGATTGGAGGGAAGAGTCAACAGTAGTAGTGGTAGCAGCAGTGGTAGCTGGGGGGACAACAGAAGCCAAAGCTCGGCCTGGGCCTGGGTGGAAAAAGAAAAAAAAATATCCAAAAATTCCCCATACCGCCTCTTTCGCCAAACCAAAACTCGGCTGTGGGACGCGTTGGCAATTCTTTCCACCTCAACACTCTCTTTCCTCGCCGCATCAAAAACCCGAAAACCTGAAATCTTGGATTTGTCCACTGGTACTACAGATTTAACGCCTTTCCAACTTCTTCCCCCACAAAGCCAAAACAACCTTTGCGGCCACCTACCACTGAGAACCCTTCAGTCGTAGCCATCAAATCACCTCGATCCAATCTCAACTCTTGATAGTAAGTCAGTCAGCCCACACAATCTTGTCCGCCTTCCAAAACCCCTCCAAAAAACCCCACATCCCACCATGGGCACGGCGCAGGTACAGCCCAGCAGCCATAACCCCACCACCGGCGACGACTTCAAACGCCCACTGGGAGGCGCCGACCTGCTCTGCCACGCTGCCACGCGACCAGTACCTCTTGCGTGCTCTGCCACGCGCGACTCGAGCTCGACGATCGCTCGTCCTGATCTGCGCCGCTTCTTTCACTCCGTGCCTACTACCTGCCCCGCGCAACGCACCTGATTATCATACACTTTTCTTCTTCTTCTTCTGCCTCCTGCAGCACCATGCTCGAATATCGTCGTCATGACTTGAAAACACCATGCTGACCTTTGGGTATAAAGACCCTCAAGGTTTCCACATACGCAAAAATGGACTCTTTCCAGCAGCAGCAGCCCCAGACCGGCGGTAGAGCCTGCTTCACCTGTAAGCCACAATCACCACCGCGCACTTGCTGGGAATGCATCATGTAGCTAACACAGACACCAGGCGGCCAGACCACCCACCAGGCCCGTGACTGCCCCCAGCGTGGCGCCGCCAAGTGGTAAGCAACATCAAAGTCAAATCTTGCTGCTCCAAACATGTACTGATCCGCTGGACTCTAGCTACAACTGCGGCAACGAGGGTCACATGTCCCGTGACTGCCCCGAGGGCCCCAAGGACAACAAGGCCTGCTACCGCTGCGGCCAGTCCGGTCACATCAGCCGTGACTGCCCCAGCGGCGGCCAGAGCGGTGGCCAGGGCGGTTCTTCCGAGTGCTACAAGGTAAGCAAGCAGCCCGTCCGCACACAATTCCTCCCGGGTAACCTTCCATGCTGACTTGTATCCTCTTCCAGTGCGGCAAGGTCGGACACATTGCCCGCAACTGCCCCGAGGCCGGTGGCTACAGCTCCGGCGGCTACGGCGGTGGCTACGGTGGCAACCAGGGTGGCCAGGGCCGCACCTGCTACTCTTGCGGCGGCTACGGACACATGTCTCGCGACTGCATCCAGGGCTCCAAGTGCTACAACTGCGGCCAGACTGGCCACTTCTCCCGCGACTGCCCTAAGGAGTCTACCGGCGGCGAGAAGATGTGCTACAAGTGCCAGCAGACCGGCCACATCCAGAGCCAGTGCCCCAACGCTTAAGTGCTAGGCGACCTGGGTTCCTCACTCGAGAAATAACAAAAAGAAGGGGAAGAAGAGTGGGAGTTTTTGATTTCGGGGTCTCGGTCCTTTCTTTTTTTCCGCGGCAAAATCCAAAAAACTTCTTATGTTTTCACGTTTTTTTCTCATTTCTTTTCTAAATGACCCCATACGACCCTGCATGGCGTTATTTGCAACACACGCAACCACAAAAATTTCTCACCACACAACACGGAAAAGCTCTTGGGAGTTCATGGTACTTTCGGCTGGCTTTTGCATGGATAACAAATCCGCGATCAACGGTATTTTTTTCGCTTTTCCAGCATTGCGTCTGGATCTCCGGGAATGAGGCATGACGATATGTTTGCGCGCGAAGCCCGCCGCCGCCGCCGACGAGACGAAACGAGTTCATAGTACGGGCGGCCATTTAGTTACTACTCTACGTAACTAGTTGTAAGCTGAATAAGTGACCTGAAGATGAAAAAGAAAGTTCCTGTCCAGCTTGAATATGTGAATGTGATTGATTCCATGTGTGGTGCCAGTCTTTTGGCGCCGCCGTCCCGATAGAAAAATCAAGTCGCTTCGCTGTCTAGTCTAACAATTCCTACATGCCAATTCCAGCCCATCAGTTAAAAACAATGGTTAAGATCACAAAACGCCCGAGCTCCTCTATCCTGACCTCTTATCACTTGACTTGGTCCTTCTTGGGTCTAGAAAGCAGCTGTGACAGTATAAAGTGGCTGACGTCCTCGTCCTGCCAATATGACATGTGAGATGCTATGGTGTTAATGGGGTTGAAATCAAGGGCGCTCCTGTCAGATGAAAGATCAGCAACTATTCTGTCTGGTGTGGACAAGCGTCCAAAAGCATGTAAAGAAACGGGGACTTACTCTTGAATGCTGTAATCCACCCTCCCGTTCCGGTTCAGCGCGCGGACTTTGAGCTCCTCTCTCCTGAGCTTCTGAGCCTTGAGCTCCTGCTCTTTCCACTCGTCGCCGAGGACTTTGTGGGCCTCGTCGGCACGGCTCATGGCCTCGACGCGCTTCTTCTGGAACTGGCTAAAGAGCGTCTCCATGTCGTCGTCTATCAGTGTCGCGCAGTCGCTCTCCTCATGGCCGAGAGTTGGCACAGATGTGCTGGTGGTCGTACGCCTCGCCAGCGCTTTCTTACGAGCCTCGGTTTGCTTCTGTTGTGCGGTCGTATCTGAAATCACGGCGCCGCCTGAGGTCTTACCCGAGGTCCCCGCCGCAGCATTGGGGTTGCCGTTGTTATTGCCAGCCTGAGCCGGGTTCGTCCCGTTTCCTGCGGCCTGCTGTTGTTGGGCTTGGAAGTTTGCCACGTCATCATTGCTCAGTCCAAGAGATCGGTTGAGCAACGACGAGGTGATACTGCCGGATATACTGGACCATAGACCAGACACGGACTGGCCGACCTTCATACCGATACCCGAAAGACCTTGTGGTGCCATGGCATCAAATATCCCCTTTTTGGTGTATGGCAGCAGTTGGGGCTTGAGCGTGGACATCGCAGGAGATATCAACGGCTCCAGTCGATAGGCAATGGGATCCGATGGATGGAATATGTTGAACATTTGTGCAACCTTGGGCGAAGATACTGAGAAAGGATGGCCAGTAATGGGCGACAGCCGTTCCGTCGGATCTGTCATGTTGAAAGGGTCGTCCAGATAGTCGGGGTTGCGCGAGCCTTCCGACTTGGCGTTGACGGACCGTCGAGCTGCCATGGTTCGACCTTTCAGCATTTGGAAGAGGCCTACGGGTGAACCAAGACAGTAAAAGTCGTCCGTGTCGAAATCAAAGGCAAGATCCTGGGGTTCTTCGCGAGCTCGGCTAGCCCGGTCGTGGGAAGATGGCCACATGCGCAGCGGGTTGCGCAATTGCTGTTCTTGCTTGGCTGCTTCCCTTTGGCGGCACAAGATGTCGAACATGATAGCACTCCCGAGTGAGTGGCCCATGATGTGGACCTTGCCCTTGAACTCTGGGTTGCGCTCTTTGAAGAGCTTGTAGATCCTGTTTGACTCTTGGAGAACAATATCTGATATCTGCTTCCTATATGCAGACTGATAGAGAAGGACATCGAGGGCCAGATCGCTAATGAGGGAGCGCGCAAACGCTATTCCCTCAATCGTGATGTCTTCGAGGGAGGGGTATTCGTCCTCTTCGTCAACCGCCATGCCTATGTCGTGCTCCGCTTTCTTCTCTTGACGCTTGGGGAAGTCTAGCAAATGCCTCCAACACACAGGCAGGACTTGAACTTTGCAGTTCCCTGGGCCCTTGGTGCCCTCATTGTTTTCAGAGTTCAAGGCACGCAAGTCGTCCGAGTGGGAGTATACTCCCTTGAGGGTTTTCCGAAGGACATTCACGTCATGGACGAAGTTGATGCTATCCATCCGAAGACTGAGTTGCTGTCCGATGCCATGAGTTACGAGAACGAGATGCTCGATATCGCGCCCCTGAGTTTCGCCGGCTTGTGCGTTGTAATCGTCTTGGATTTCTTGCTCCTCTCGTTTTCGAATCTGCTCCTGTTGCGCTTCGGGGTCATCCGCAGTCTCCATGTAGTTCGAAATCTGCCGTTGCAGCTGACTTTCACGGCTTGGTCGACCTGCGTCTTCTTCCTCGAGGTCCACAGTCGACTCTGCCCTTGCTAGAGGTGGTGCAGATCTTCGCTTCAGAGCCCTTGATTCCTTGTCGTCCTCGGACGGTGGTTGCTGAGGTAGCGTCGCAGTGGTTGGAGTGATCGGCCGCTTCTCGTCCTTGGTCTTCTTAGGCTCTGTGTACCCGCGTACGAGCTTGACACCGCTCATGTACCCACCACCGGCGAATCTCTGGTAGACTGACGACGTCACCCACGACAGAACTCCGTCCGTTGAAAGCCAGGCAGTTGTAGAGTCTTGGTAAGTCGCGACTGAGCTCATGTATGCACCGAACAACCTGTATGTTTGGGGTTGGTGCTGCGGAGCGCTGGTTGGGATAGGCTGGCCTTTCGTCACGGGTTCCGTCTGTACAGTAGTCACTGGCTTGATACTGTCCCTCGAAGGTTTTGATCTCAAACTGTCTCTGGATCCCTTCGGCGTCAGACTCGACCTGGCTCCAGAGCTGCTACGACTTCTAGTCTCGGGGTACGTCCATGGCTTGATCTTGAGATATCCCTCCTCAAGCTGCGCAGCAAGATTCTCTTCGCAAGGTCGTAACGTCGATCCTTCTTGGTAGAACCAGGTACCTCGTTGAACGTCATATATAGGACCGAGCCAGTATACCGGTGCTAACTCGCGCTGCTCGATATCAACGTCAAAGAGGAAGTCCTCATTCACAGGGACGCGGACTGCTGCTTGGTGCTGGGCTCCCTGGTCTGAATCGATACTGGTGTTCTGCTGGTCTTTAGTCGAGGCAGTACGCCTGCGCAACGAGTCTGACCGCATATGCCTGATGGCAGCGCCCCTGCCGCGGTTGTCTTCCCACTCCTCAAGCAGTTTCTGGTAGGCATTTTCAATGGCCTTGGAGTCATTCTTGGAGAATGGGTTGAACTTCTTTGGAACCGGGGGTGGCTTGGTAGATTCTTTTTCTTTCTTGGTTTTGGTATACTGCGGTTTGCGTTTGGGAACGTCAACGGCGTGGAACCACTTGACATGGAGCGGCGGACAGTCCGGAGGGTACTTTCGGAAGCTCTGGCCGTATAGTGTGCTACTAGAGTGGTCGTCGGCCTTTTTGGTCGGGGCGGGCTTTGGCGGAGGCGGCATCTCTTTGTCCTTGTTGGGTGCTGGCGTATTGCTCCGGCTCGAATTCCATGGATTTATCGACTCGACTGCGCTCGCGAAATATGACTTTTCCTGCTTCTTCTCCGCGGCTTCCATCTTCTTCCCATCCGAGGCGCCCGCCTCTTTGCTCGGTGGAGGTGTCGACATTCTACCGGGACGGCCAAGCGGCCATCCGAGGAGATCCCTTGGTGCGTTCCAAAAACGACGGCGGTGGTGAGATCGGACGAGGATTCGGGTACAAGAGGTCAAACTTGGTCGCGTAAACGAAAGCGAAGAGAGCGCCAACGTGTTTGGAGTGATAAGGAGTTCGAGAGACGATATTATAAGTCGGCACTGGCCCTTGGGAGCTTACACGTCGGTTCCACCGTCTTGTATTTGCGGAACTCGCAGAGTGGCTCGTTTCCAGTTAATCAAATGGTTGCGTCAGCGGATTTGTGGGTGGACCAAGAGCGCAACGTCTCTTGGTTGGGTAATACGACGGATGACAACAGGGACTATCGAAGCCAGGTGGCCTTCCAGCATCTAGTCAGCTGTGGGACAAGGCTCACAAGTGCTCTCGCTGTCGCAGAGATGGAATGTGGACGAAGAGGCGAAGAAAGCGAGGCTTGTTGGATGATCATACATACAACCCATACCTTAGGCAGGCGCAATGCGACAGGCACATGGCAGGCAGTTCACATGCCATTGGGCTGAGGAGCGCCAGGCAACTTTCGGAACCCCACCAGAGCTTCGCGCGGGACATTTTGGAGCGATTCGCGAAGCTCCCGAGTGTCGGTAATAACCCCCTAGCATCTGGCATAAGGCACCTGTGGTGAGCTATGACGACTGAAAACGCGCTAAAGGCGATACGGGAGACAGGGGATAACGTGGGGTCGGATGTTAAGGGGTCATTGGGGGCCGGGGCCCGATGATTTTATGTATGCTAATCCACTATTTAGGCTTAACGGTTCGGTATATCCTTTCTGCAATACGGTTCTATCCGCTGCTCTTCTCAGGCAAGGCAACGCTGATCACAGCAAGACGTTCTTTGGTGTTTGAATCCGAGTACAAGTACAATATGGTGTTGCTTATAATGAATCAATGTTCGAGACAGGAGCTAGAGCAGCGGCCAAGGCGCGTGGTCAGTGTTAGTCATTGTGTCGTATAATGCATAATGATTATTCACAACGACTTGGGCATCCGCCATCATAATGCACTGCCCAGGCAAGCGACGATGGGCCTCTCACATGACCATTGGATCGATTGACATCTCTTCTAAATCAGAAAGCAATACTCTGTACATTTCACATTCTTTGACTAATTCTTCTCGTATCCCAAATGAACCATGGATAAGCTAATGTAGATATGGCAGAGTCTTGCTAAGCAACTAATCTCTTGATACGGGTGAAGACCAGTCAATACTTGCACGACAAGTTTTTATGAGTACTGCACAAATAACTGGCCACTTAAGTCATCAGCTGGATCGAAAACATATCTTGTCTTCTTAGATATAGCAATAGTAAGATTTGGCATAGTAATGAAGAACGCCTTTATGAGCTCGCCTTTATCTACTACCCCTTGGGCTTAAGTCCGTGTCCATAGATCCTGAAAATCTAGAAGCGAGAAGAGATGGACTCCACCACCATATTGGAGGTTTACGATTCTCCCAGATCATGACGTACATGGTTTGTATCGACCTCCGATGATTGACATCAATATATCAACCTAGAAGATCTCCTCGATACCCTGGAAGCCTCGCTCTCTGGTCTCCCAGTACCCATCCTTGCCTGTCTTCAGCTTCCATACTTCCTCGCCGCCATCTTCTTCGCCAACCGCCTTGACAAACCACTTGACCTTCCATTGCTCACCGCGTTCTTCCAATTCTCGCCTGCGGGTTCTCTGCGCTTCTTCAAGTCTGACCTTTTCCTCCTCGGCTTCGTCCAGCTTTCCTTGCTCTGCGAGACGTTGGTCAGGGCGCAACCTCGTATCAGTCACTGGTAGACGTCCCTTTTCGAGCGACGTGATCTCGTTCAAAGTGGCTGCAAATGCTGTCATGCCGTAGGTGTTGGCGGCGTTGGGAACCAGGTCACCCACCTTCCAGATGTCATTGCCTTTTCGCGCCTTGCCGTTTTCTGTGACCTTGAGACTACCCGTCCAGGTGCCTGCCAGGGCAAGGCCGGTCTGAGAGCCGTCGCCGTTGGTGATATCGGCTTGAACATCCTCGCCACGGCCGCCAAACATGCCCTTGGCGCGGAACTCAATCTGAGCTTTGGCACCCGTAGACTCATTCGTCACGGTCATGTTGCCAACAGGCTCGACGTATTTCTCGCCCATGACAACGTTCCTCAGGAACATGGTCGGGTGTGACCAGGAGTAGTGCTCATCGGTTCCATCTGGTAACCTCAATGCGACTCGGACCTTGCCCTCGGTGGTGATTTCTGCACTCTTGCCCCAGAATTTCTGGCCGGGTGCAGGAGTCTGTGTGAATGACCAAAGTGCCGCGTCCGCATGCATTGCTAGCCTGACAGGCCGATGAGAAACTTTCTCAACGATGAGTCGGAATCCACCTGGCACCTCGCTATCTGCCCTCAATAGCTCAAATGTTTCACCCAGGAGCGGGTTGAACGGCTTGCGGATTGCACGCTCCCGAGCCCTGTTCACACTGAGTTGAGATACGGCAAAAGCAACAACATGGAGCAGCCGCTCGTTGGGCGCTTTCTGCTGTGTCGCGGTGTCCAACAGCTGAGCATACTCGAGTTGCTCGGCTGTGCGCTGGAGTAGCGATATGGGTTCGTTCGAGGAGACGGGCATGCTGATTGTGCTAAAATCTTTACCCACGTTCTTCCTTGCAAACGCGATCAGGGACGGAGGCGGAACAGTCGCAGGAGGTATAGTCTTGCGACGCTCCACGCTGGCCTCTACGGGAAGAGGATGCAACGATTTGGGCTTGACCGGGAACAGCGCTGCTGCGCCCTCGGGGTCGAGCGTGCCCTCGTCTTCAGCCACGGAGGAAACAGAGGAGGAAGAATGTATCGATGCTTCCTCCGCCTCGGATCCCTGAGAGTCTTCTTCGTCCGCATGGTCAATGACCATGACTTGATTTCGGTTATCCATGTCACCTGCCTCCGCATCGAAAAACTCGTCTGTAGACGCCGTGGACTCGAGACTCATACGAGATGCTGCCACAGCGGAGCTAGGCGCTGGTGTTCGTCGCCTCTTGCTCTTTGCGACCAGGGTTGTGAACTCCGACACGACCGCATCGAGATCATTCAGCAAGGAGGTGCAGTGGTCTTGAATGTTCTTTTCTTCCTGTGCCGACCTGGAGTTTCCATCATTGCCAGCCCCCGAAGCTGCGGCACTTGGTGACGGCACCGCCAGAGCTGATGACTGCATCGCCTGGAAGACTTGCGGACTCATTGGTGGCGCACTAGATTTTCGCCTCCAGAAAGAGCGCCGTTGCTCCTGTTGTGCTTGAGGGAAATAGCCTTCGCCATCTTCTGCCCCGCTGGGTGTCCCCCCGGGTGTTCCTCCGGGCGAAAGATACGAGCTTGTAGGCCGAGCGGTACTCTGTCTCTTGGTCGATATGTCCTTGACAAGGCGTCTGAGGGCATCTCTTGAGCCAACCACACGACTCACAAGAATCTCGACCTGTTCCCATTCACGAGCTTCTTCCTGCGGCGCAAATCCGGTGCGGATCGGCACTTGTGTATTCACTTTCAGCGTGTCACTGGGCGCGACGGCGCCTTCCGATACCGGCTCGGACTCCAACCCGCGAGCGATCCTGCTGGCTTTCTCCAGTGCCTTGGCCCAATCGGTAAAGTCCTTGGCGTTTGAGGCTCTCAGATGCCACACCTCGGCACCCGAGTCGATGGTGATCTCCCTCCGTCTCTCGTCCGCAGCGATGGCCGCAAGACTCAATGGAATCGCTCCTCGAAGCGCCGAAGAGTTGCGGTTATAGTAGTAGGACAGGGTGCAGGACGAGTAATCGAGCGAAAAAAAACGACGAGCGAAACCTTGGCCCTTCTTTCTGCGTCTCTTGAGCAGGTTGCCGGTATGGTACGCACTCGATGCACTCGAGGGGACTCCCGCCTCGCTACGGCCGGCAATGGACTGCGCTCTATTCTTTCCATGGCTCTGTAGGCTGTCTACGGACTCGGATGCTGCGGCGCCGACTCGCGGGCTCGGCTTACCGAGGCTGGTCTTGCTCGCGGCAGCGCTCTGGCCACCTGCGCCCAAGTGCGGAATAATCTGTCCAGTTTGTGGCGGTTGGCCGGTCGGGAAAGTAAGCAGCACGAACGTGGCCGTCTTGCCCGTCGTCTTGGAGAACGTGTTGTCGAATATGAGCCCAAACATGCCCCCCTGACCAGGCGGCACATCGAACGCCCCTTTGGACACCTTGTCGGCTTCGCACTTGCCATGCCAGTGCATAAGCATAAACCCTTTGCTGCTTAGCTGTTCCTGCGCCGTGCTGGAATCCTTTTTAGAGAAGCCTCCACGGCCTGACTTTGCATCCTTATTGACATTGACCTCGAGGTTTTCGAAGGAGTTGTTGAGTTCGTCAATGGCGCCCGCGGAGGATAGGTTGATCGGGCCGGAGCCGGGATGCTTGACGATGCCAAAGTTGATTGACTTCTTGTGAGGTTGCAGACTCCATGAAATAGTGTGACCTTCGTCGACTTTGACCCATCGTACAATGTAGGACTAGAATGGCCGTGGCAGTTCCAGTCAGCATATGTCACGACGAGCAGGAGTATGATCCAGCAAAGGCACGACCAAGCAGTCACTAGCAGAGAGCTTGTATATACACACCTTGCTATGAATCTCGAGCCGTTCTATGCCCGCCATGCTGCAGTCGGTTGCCGGAACAGGCGCATGTGACGTGTAAATGGATTTTGTGGCTCCGAGAAACGGTTGATCGCAGGTGAACGCACTCGCCAAAAAGAAAAAGAGAAGAGCAAATGAATATGATCAAGTCAGTCGCAACAAAATGTCCATGCCTCAGTTGCGTCTCGGAACAGGAGGGAAGGGACGGCGGCGCTGGCGACGATCAAGCGGACAGGTTTAATTAAATCAAGCTTCGTAATGTTGCTCACAACTTTTATGCATCCCCTCCATGTCGACGGGTGTCCGCTGCGTGGGAAGAGCCACTAAAGACAAGCTAAACACCGTTGGGGCAGGGGTAAACGCAGACACGTTGGCTGGCAGGTTGGCAGGTTGGCAGCCACTAAAGGTGAGGTAAGGACCAAGCCTGGAGGGGCTGAAAGTGCCCCGAGTCATCGAGCCAAGTGGCCTGACCAGCCGCTGATTTTTTGCTTACTGGGTCTCTGTCAAGGCACAGCAGAGGCCATCAGCCAGGTACCTAAAATAGCGCCACCGATCAAGTTTGCTGTAGCCTGTCGCTGACCGTGTCAGGACTCAGCATTACGTACATTGCCCAGCTCAGGAGGCAGCTGTTTGTATTTCCAAAACTCCGAAGCGAGCCAAACCCGGACAGACTCGGAATCAGGGGGCTGGCAATAATTCACAGGCTCGTCCATTATTAGCCGGCGAGCATTTGCCCCAAGCGTATGATGCTGGATACATGGATCCATCAATCTTGGCCAGCAGAAGCCCAAAGCACCGCCAAGTATCATCTCGAGTGTACATACCCATAGGTACGTACGTGTGACAATATGACAGAGGAACGGTAAGCAACTATTGAACCTGAAATTGTCGAATTTTGTCTCCAATCTGGTAGACATTGATATTGCCGGATGTCATGGGCTTCTTTTTGATTATCTAATTTACATGCCAGAGGGTCATCGTCCCTGCTCGAATACAATGTGGCTTTTCTCAACTTTTGCCGTGTAAGCGCAGCATGACTTTCATCCGCAACACCCGCTGTGCATGACTGCTTAAATCACCGCTACTGGTCTTTACCCCTTTCTTTACCACAAATAATTACGCCTTTATTTTTGTTTTGTCATTTTATCCCAGAAATGATACCATAGAGGCAAGAAAGTATGGCCTTTGACCGAACAATCAAGACATTATCTTGCCTTACCGGCGAGTGGTCGCTGCCCTATTGAGCTCGCTCTGGATGCGCAATTTGAATCCATTAGTCAATGCCCTCATGTCGGGGTACTGGTTCTTGAGCATTTCGTAGGCGTTGGGAAGAATCTTCACCGGCCACCAGAAGATCTTCGATTGCTTGTTGGTCTTGAAAGCCAAGAAGAAGTAGCCCGGATGCTTGGGGTCGATGCACAGCGTGTATACAGCAGCCTTGGGGTTGGCATCCGTGTAAGCTGTAAGCCATTTCTCTGTGACACAAATTAGCCATTCTGCAACTTTCACAGACAATACAGCAGTGCACACCGAGACACTTACCAATCTCAGACAAACTTCCCTTGCGGAACTTGTCATGTCCAGTGAGCTGATCAACCTTGCGGGCCATGGCTTTGATGTGCTCCACGATCAACTCGTCGAGATCCGAGTAGCTGTATTTGCCATCGACACGCAGAATCTTGCCGACGGCGAACTCGCTCTCTTTCTGTAGCTCAACAACATCGACGTGCTTGAACACACCGTCGGCAACCTTCCATGTGATGGTCAGGTGGTCATTGCCCTTGGAGGACGGCCTGATGACCAGATCACCAACAGCTTGTGAACCGAGATACTGCTCGGCTTCAATAGAATTGAAGGGCTTGAACATTGGATGCTTGATGACTCGCTGCACACGGCCAGTAACCTTGTCTTTTTCACGGAGTTCCTCCCTGTCGTCATCCTCCATTCTGAAGTCCCAAGTGTCAGGGTCATGGTCGGCGTGCTTCCGAAGCGGCTTCCTCACGGCATCCTCGCGCACTGAAACCTTCGCAAGGAAGTCTTTCCGGTTCAGGTCAAGAATCTTGGCTTGTACCGTCTGACCCGGCCGCAACATCTCCTTGATCGATACGTTGACTCTTTGGTTGACCTCGTGGGCATCTACCCGTCCTTCAATGCCACAGTCCAGCTTGACGATGGCAAAATCATCCTTGACGACCCGTACATTGACGGGGAGAACCATTCCCTCGGAAAGTGAGTCCTTGGTCTCTCCGGTGAACATGGTGAAAATCCGGTCGCTCTCGAGAGGGCCGAGGTGGCGTCGAAGTTCCTCATATGGGGCCTGCAATTCAGCGCGAATCGTTTCAAGCGTTGCCCGCTTCCGCTGGGCGTACTTGGATTCCAGCTGCTCGGCATACTCCTCAAGAATCAACTCGTTCACCTTGTCTTGCTCGTCTTCCTTAAAGAGCTTGCGCACGATAGCACCTTGGCCATTTTCTGCTGTCTCGGCCTGAACGTCCTCCTCGTCAAGCTCCAAAGCATCGGCTGCCATCTTTCGGCCCAGCTCGTAATCCTCAGGATGGACACGAGTATTGTCGAGAGGTTCGGATGCAGGATTCGACGGGTCATACTCCAAGAACAGAAAACTGGCGCAGTTCAGCCATACAACTGGACCAACCACTTGGAGTTTGTTGTTATCAGGATCTCCAACCAGTTCGTCTCTAGAATTCACGGTACCTCCGTTGGTGTTAATTGCCTTGATGATAGCAGTGGCTTTTCGGGGTCCGAGACCAGCGACGTAGGGCAGCAGGTTGGCAATGTAAGAATCTCCGACGGCCTCGTTAATGTCCACACCGCATAGATTGACCATATCGACCATGGAAGTCTCGAGAGATCTGAGCAGCTTGTCCTGAGGAAGTAGGTTCTGGCAGGGATGGAAGGAGACGGACGTGATGTCCTTGCCCAGTGTTGCGTACTCCTTCATAGGGTTCTGCAGATAACGGGCCAAGGCGACACAGTAACGAGTCACCGCATGGAGGCCTGGGTGCTCTGCAATTGCTCGAGGGCTGTCTTTGTAAAGTCTGGCAACTTCATCATTCACGACAAAGACATCGAGCAACTCGCTCCGGTAGTCGCCCGAATCGGGATCTTCAAAATCGGGACCCATGAGACGCTTCTCGCCCACGAGACCCTCGATGTCTCGTACAAGCTTTTGAGTGTCGGCAGAGAAACCACTGACAGCGATGACATCGGGCTTTCGGCGCTCAACGACCTCTGTGAAAGCTTCCCTCTGGGCATCATCGCGAGCAAGGTTCCCGAATCTACCTTGCTCGATGACTCTGCCGTCTTCCTCAATCCAAGCCCAGAAGATGGGGTCTCTTGAGACCTCACCCATGCCGTTTGACAGTGCCAGAACTCGAGGTGTCGTGCCCAGTACCATTCCCTTGGGCTTGTAAGGGGCTTGATCAAGCCTCTTCGAGTACTCTTCGCGACAGATCTTGAGCAGCTCTTCTTGGCAGAAGGTTCTCAGGGACTCCTTGACACCCTTGGCAATGATTCGCTCCAGCTTGTAAAAGGCAGAGTCCAACACTCTTCGTCGCTCCTCATTCCAAGCGTCGGCAGCGGAGCTGTAGTTATCCGACTTGAACTCAGCGTCTAATTGTTGTCGGAATTTGCGCTCGTTCGAGAGTCGGAGCTTAATCTCCACCAGACCCTCCTCTTCCGCCTTCATCATCTTCAAGAAAAGCTCTGGGCGACGAAGAAGATCGGGGATCGTCTGGTTGATGAGATACTTGATCTCGTAGAAAGGATGGGCCTCATCGATTCTTCGCAGTCCTTTGTCCGTTCGACGACAGCTGATTTCACCGTATGTGTAGAATGATGCTCTGAAGTATTTTCGCATTCTAGGATTTGCGAACAGTTCTTCCGTGTACATCGTACGAGCCTGGGCAATGACGGCCTCACCAGTGGGAGCATCAGCGTCTGTGAGCGAGTCGGCCAGGTCCTCGGGCGCTTTTTCGTCGTCATCCACAAGTGATCTCTTGCCATCATCGCGTTGAAGGTTTTGTGCAAGGCGATCAGCTGTGATGCCATAGGCTTTGACGAAGTTGTAGACCTTGCTCCTCCTAATGCGCTCCCAAGCCGAAGATCTCGTTCCGGGACGCTTTGTCTCCTTCTTGTTGGTGACTTCCATAGCGGCAATGTCTTTGAGCTGGGCAGAGTACTGGAAATTGACATAGTCTTGCAGATCTTGCAGTTCCTCCATGAGTTGAGCTGCAGGAATCAGCTCTTCCAGAGTCTCGTCTTGGATGCCCGCCTTTTCCAGGAGATTTTCGTAGTTCTTCTCGAGAGCATTGCGTCGCTCGATAAAAGCGCGGAACTTGATATCAAGCTCTAGTACTCTCCAGAGGTCATCCTGTGTGAGGAGCTTCTCTGCGCTGACGATGGTTTCGGGAGCATCTGGATCATGCTTGTGATCAGGATTCTCCCTCTTCTCGGCATGGATCAAGTAATCCTTGCGATGTTGAAAGACATAGGGAACCTCTAGCATATCAGTAACAAAGTATTCGAGTACCTTGCCGATGGCACGTTGGAATGGCTCCTCGAGACGCTTGTGCAGCTGTTTCTTCGGCCACATCAGGTTTGTGATCCACTTTACTTCCTCCTTGAACTGCTCGCTGGTGATTTGAAGCGACTTGAATGGCTTTCTGTCCAGTTGGAAGCGTTCGGGTTCGTCCGTGTTGCGAATAGCGTTGTCCTCATCCGTGAGAAGCTTCTCTTGCAACTGGGAGGGCTCGAACACGTCCTTGAGCTCCAGGTTCTGATCTTGGAAGCGGCGGTCTTCCTCCTCCTCTTCCAATTGAAGCGCCCAGTCATACTCTTCGCCATTTCCGAAGATCTCTTCCATGTCGTCGAGAACCTCCTGATCAAGTCCGGTCGTGTCCAAGACGGTTCCGGCCAGGCCACGGTCCCGGGGACGGGCAACCTCGGCATCCTCAATTTGGCGGAAGCGCTCGTCCTCGTCAACCGGATCGTCGTCCTCAATAAAGTCGTCCATTTCGTCTTGGCCGGTGCGGGAAGGCCTGGCGTAAGCGCGCTCATCGGCCTCCTCATCCTCATCGGAGAACATATCATCGAGACCTCGGCGCACGGTTTTCTTCTCGTCAGAGTCGCGGTGGCCAATTCGAAGTCGCTTCATTTTCTTCTGAGATTGTCGAGCGTCAGTCTGCATTTGCGCGAGTGAAGCAGGACGTTGAACCAGACTCCTACCTTTTCTGGCTGCGCAGGCTCGCCTAGCGTCTCTCCGATCAAGTCGAGATCCTCTTCGTCAAGCTGTGCCTCTTCTTCCCGCTCCTGCCTGCGCTTGCGCTTTCTGCGTTTGCGCTCCTCGGCCGAATCCTGTACGTCGTCTTCCTCGTCCTCGTCGACGATGAAGCCCTCACGAACCTATGGCGGGGTTAGCAGTTGTGTAGCCTGGAGTCAAAGATTCGATGTACCTTAGCGGCTTCTTCCTCATCGTCGTCGTCGTCTTCCTCTTCGCTCGAGTCGTCCATGTCTCCATTTTGATCGCGGCGGCGCTCCTTTCGCTGGCGGGCATCACCAGTCTCCTCATCATACGACTCCTCGTCGGAGCTGCCTTCGTCAGCCTCGCCCATGACGAGGTCTCTCATGGTGTTAGACATGTTTGCGACGTCGGAAAGTTGATGGTGAAGTGTAGATTGGAAATCGGCGTCGTTGTTGTTGCCTTTGCTGGTCGGATCGCGTGTCCTGCAAGCAAAGGCCGTCGGCGACTCGCAGAACTGAAGCAGATGTCAAAACAAAGCCAGGCGCCAGGAAAAGAAAGGGACAAAAATGAAGGGGCAAGTGGGATGGAGCGCAAGGTCGCTGAAGACAATTTCAATAATGGCAGCGCCGCGGTTGTCAGCGAGGGCCTCCGTGTGCGCCGAAGCTGAAGAAAAAATGTATCGCGTCGTGCTGAGCAGCCTTGCGGGTGTTAATTGTAAGGCAGATCAGTTGGATGGAACTGCGTTGCAGGTGCAAGGGCAGGCGGTTCAAGCATTCTGCTGGTCAAAGCGCTGAAAGCTGTAAGTACCTAACCTAGGGGTGAGCTGCAGCAGACATCTGGAAACGGGCGGATCTCTATCGTTATCGATAGCGATAAGGACGAAGATACAAGGCAAAATGCACCAGACCACATGCAGCCGCCAGCGTATCTCGACTTTATCAAGATTCAAGACAAAGTGGCACGACATTTCCACATTCCTTTTTCTTCAAGGCTTGTCTCTTGAGATTTCTTAAGAATTTACTTTTGAAATCTCTACGGAACATTTTCAAGTTGGCAAAAAAAATATAACACGTGACATAATGCTCCTTAATCTTGGTTGCAAGCTCCGTAAGCCCACTACTGAAAGACGGTGTCTTGTCAAGGTAAATGCCATCTTATGAGGATAATCAGACTATATTGATGCAATAGAGAAGCACCATCTGCTTGAAAATCGATAGATATGCTATCTGGAAACATTGAGGTAGAGTCGTTCTCGGAAAACCGGCCTGGCTCGTCGGTGTATATTCCGAGAATCGTGACCTGCCATCGCAGGCTGCGTGACAGCGCGCAATAGACTTACGTACAAGCAGATCATTTAATAAGGCATCAGTCCTAGTGAATGGACGTGGTAAATCTTGATAGATCATCAACTGCCAGTATTCCACCCTTTTACCTGCTAGCAATCAGAATTTATATGATCAGGGTACGTGTCAGTTTACAGGCAGCGACCTAAACAGGTTTTCAAAACTTGGTGGTTGTCCGTGTAAGAAATGTTCGTCATCTAAGTGCGCAGGTTGAATAAAAATACCTAAAGACAGGTAGAAAGACGGCAAGCGATTGCATTTGTTGTTGAACATTGACGCCCAACGGCATGAAAATACAGGGGCCAAATGGGTATAAGTCCAGCCAATCAAGATCAATGGCTTATAGAATCCCGAAGGGCTTGACCAATCCGTCCAATCTCCCATCTATGAAACCCTGCCTAGCAAGCGATGATTTCCCCCCTGATACAGAATGTGACGGGGCGCATACTCCTACCAAATGGAACCAGCACTGGTGTAATAAATCTATCGAGTTCCCTGTGGTAAGGAGCGTTGTCGATGATGCTTATAGTTGCGGCGTAAGCTTTGTCAGTTGTTCTGGATACTAGTCAAGTTGAGACAAAGAGCATACAGAATAACTGGGATGTCCAGACCTAATAAGCGCCATTGTTGGCAGATGATTCAGGCTGGGTAGAGGCAGGGTAGAGGAGGCAATGTGCCTCATGCAATAAGTGATCGATTTGAACTAAAAATCAGCCGAAAGAGAGAATGTAGTCTGAACATGCAAACGTGCTCCTTGAATACTATACCCACGCTTTTATGGTGATACTAAAGCCAAATCGCGAAATCAATTTGCCATGCCCGTAACACCAGAAATTCCTCCAAGATCGCCAATCCCTTGTCTGCCTTTGGGCTGTTCCCCTTTCCCCGCCCTCTGTTGTTAGTCTGCTTTCTGGCTATGGCCTGACCCATCATGTCGCGAGTGTAGACGCTTCGACCTATGAAGTTTCACATCTTCAGGTGTGTCGTCACAAATTTATGGGGGTCGCATTTTGTCCCATCCCAGATCTTGATGCGTCGCTACATGCATACTGTAGTATTGACATGGAATGAGGTCGAGCTAATAGGATATCTCATGGGTTATATTAGTTGATGGACGGTCGCAGCTATTGCAATATCACGAATGACCATATTCCATCACATATCTATAACTTGCAATATGATCAGGCCCAGCGACTGGTAAGGAGCAACCGATTAGTGGTTTGACGGTGACCCAACCACAGGTGAAGGAACATGTCCCTGGCAGTCCGCTAGACAACGTTGACAGTTGCACATCCATTCTACGGACCTTGGTCATCGTAATCAACTTGATGCCGATTGTACATCATATATGTGTGCCACCCAGGCCAAAAGAGTTGTCTGTCCAATACAAGGGAGACTGGTAGTGGTCTTGGTCTATATCGTTTTCGATAAACGGCTTTCAAACGAACGAACAAATTCCTAGCTCATTTTTTTTTTCGTAGACGAGTTCCAGAGTGATCTTCGCCATTTGAGAGGTCAAACAATTCCTGGCAGCAAACGAGGTCGACGTCGTTGGGAAACGACTACTGGACGCACATTCTATTAGATAAATAGGGTCTACCTAGGTACAAGTATTCGACGGTCCGCAGCCACATGGTTTCCAGGCATGCGAGCACTTGAAAACAAAATCCCCCGACCTAGCCAGCGGACCGACAAAGACTGAGACCTGCCTAAGCTCAGGTTAGTTGGCGGTAGCGAATCCAGACCCGATTCTTTTCTTCGACAGGGACTGCATATCCACGCTTGCACCCCACGCCAGACCCACCGCCCACCGGCCAGCTACCATGCACCTACGAACCACGGTCTGGTAGCGCTCGCTAGGTCCTGGCTCACTGACTTGGACTGACACAAGATATCTAAAAGTAGGTGGTATCCTACCAACAATCTGACGGCCCATCACTCTCCCGTTGAACCAACTACCTGGCCAACTTGGATCCGCATCGCTCTCACAAAGAAAATAGCGAGTCCGGATTGTTGCTCATCTGTCGCGGCCTTTCTACAAAGACAGACAGACAGACTGCAAACCCAGCCATCGAGGCAGACCATCAACGTGCCTATCTCGATCTGCGTTCTGAATCTGCAGCTAACACCTAACCTGACGACGTCCCGGCCAACGAGGGGCAGCATCGCCGCGTCGTATTGAACCGCCCGGGGCCGCGCCCAACCCACTCAGTCGCTGTTTCGCTCAGACTGAAAGCCACTCCTGATCAGTCCGACACGCCCAAGGAGACTCTTTTTTCTCTCCTTCCTGGCTGAATCTGGCTTTTCGCCTTCGCCTCTCAAAGAGCTTGGTCTCGATACAACATTTGACGCTTCCCTTTCCCCTCCCTCATCGCATCGACGACCGCCCGTTATGGCCGACTTTGCCCCGCGCTCGATGAAGCGCAAGAACGTCAAGGGTCTTGCGCTCACGCCCGCCGCGCCCAAAGCGCCGCCCACTGCCAGCACCAACGCGCCAGCGGGCCTTGGTGGTTGGGGAACTGGGGGTTCCAGGCATGAAGATGGCAGCGAGGCCCAGCTGGAGATCGGCATCGAGTTCAACTTGAGCCTCAAGCAAGAAGACTTGGAGATCATCAAGGAGCTTGGCTCCGGCAATGGAGGTACTGTCAGCAAGATCAAGCATCTCCCCACGGGGACGACCATGGCCCGCAAGGTACAACACATATCCCCGCGAGACTTTACATCTTTCGAAATGCCAGTTACTGACTTGGGAGCAGGTCATTCATGTCGAAGCAAAGAAGGAAATGCGGAGAAGAATCGTGCGCGAGCTCCAGATCATGCACAATTGTCACTCTGACTACATTGTGACATTCTACGGTGCCTTCCTCAACCCACACAACGATGTCATCATGTGTATGGAGTATATGGACGTCGGGTAAGTAAACCGAAGGACATGCGGCATGGTCAAGTTGCGCTGACATGGCGGTAATAGATCTCTCGACCGCATCTCCCGAGTCTTTGGACCCATTCGAGTCGATGTGCTGGGCAAGATTGCTGAGGCGACACTCGGCGGTTTGACTTACCTCTACGAAAAGCACCACATCATGCATCGCGATATCAAGCCCTCCAATATCCTTGTCAACTCGCGTGGACACATCAAGCTTTGCGATTTCGGTGTGTCTGGAGAGCTCATCAACTCAGTCGCAGATACCTTTGTTGGCACGTCTACCTACATGGCGCCCGAGCGTATCCAGGGAGAGAAGTACACCGTCAAGTCTGATGTGTGGAGTTTTGGCTTGAGCATCATGGAGCTGGCTATTGGAAAGTTCCCATTTGCTGCGAGCGAACAGCTATCCGACGGCGACGGTGCCCCAGCCGGCATTCTGGATCTCCTGCAGCAGATTGTCCACGAGCCTGCACCCAGACTGCCCAAGAGCGATGCATTCCCTTCTATTTTGGAGGACATGATCCAGCGTTGTCTCTCAAAGAACCCAGATGAGCGACCGACACCTCAGGAACTCTTTGTAAGACACCCCTTCTCATCAGGAATTATTCAAGTATGCTAATGGTTATAGGACCGCGACCCTTTTGTTCAGGCAGCCAAGCGCACCCCTGTCGACCTGAGGGCGTGGGCTGTTGGTCTGATGGAGAGAGACAACCGCAAATCGCATCTGGCACCACAGCTCTCCCCGGCAACGCATGAGTTGCTGAGGTCGGGCGACACTCCCACCAACGATGGCGAGACGAATCCCGCCTACACGCCTACTTCGGGCGAGATCCCAATTGTAGGCATGAGCGGAATGACCATTTCTTCGCCGAGAGACCAAGCGCATAACCGTTCTCCCACGAGGAGTAATGGGGCCTTTAGCCGCCAAGCGTCGTCGAATGCTCACCCCGGTCTGGGACAGAGATCGGCGACGTCTGGAACGATACCCAAAAGCGTCACTCCCGATATGTCACACCCGGCGAGCGCGAGCGCAAACCAGTCCTCGTTCGCCCTGCCGGGCCGGCCCGCCCCCCCGGTGGGCCTCTACCTCCAGCTCCGCCAAGAAAAGAAACCCCCGACGAAATGCGAAGGGAGAGCAGGCGGCAGGCCACTTTCGGACCTCCTTCCAACGGGTATTACTAATGATGGAAGAAATGGTCCGATTCGAGCTTTGTGACTATCCGCCGCCATGTTTGCCCGTTCTCCCGATGGCATCCACCAATGAATTGTGTCCTGCGAAAGCTAGAAAGAAAGAAAAAGAAACGTCGTCCAATGTCTGTCGCTAAAATAAGCCAACGGCACTCCAATGCAAATTCTACCGGAAAAAGTACAGATCGATGTGTGATCGGCCATGGACGCATCTGTCATTCAACAAAAGCGGGCGCGGAACGATGCAGGAAAGGTGTCTAGTCTACTTGTCTAGACATAAGATCAAGGGGCATCATTGCCGGGCACTGATCAGGATCTCCAGGAAATATAGTATGAAGGCTCCACAGCCTATCTAATGGACTATGGTGGTTCTGGCCACGCCTGTTTCAATGTAAAAAGAATATGACTGAAAACTTCCCGGTCAATTAGATCAAGCACGTTGAGAATAATCGTGAGCTAGGCATCCAGCGGAGACTCGTGCCATTTTGCAATGAATACCAAATCTGCCGGCCTGGATGCGCCTTTTGCATGATGAATATTGTTACATTACAGCTAGCTACGGCAGGTTTCGCAACCCGAGATGCTACTTAGGTAGAGGCCACCAGGTACTCGCTCATGCATTTGAGTTGGCAAAAGGCTACTCAGTAACCTCTCGCCCAACGAACCCTTCTTCCAGAATTGCCACGAGATCGTCCAGCCGTTGAATGACTAGATCAGTATGACTATGCTCCGCCAGGTGCTCATTGGCGGGGTTGACGAGCAGGACGGTGGCGGCGCCGGCCCTCCGGCCGGCCGTCATGTCGTCGATGCTGTCGCCGACCATGATCAGGCCGCTCGCGTCGCCGACCTCGTCGGCCTCCTCGCGCAGGGCCCCGGCCTTGACGTCGGCGCTCTCGCCGCTCTCCCGGACCAAGCCCCCGAGCTCCCGGGCCCCGGACAGGGGCCGGCTCAGGCCCCAGGAGCGGGCGATGAACAGGATCCCGGCCGGATCCGGCTTGGGCGGGCGGAAGTCGCGCGTGATGATGGGCTGGAACGGCGACTCGGGCAGAAACTTGGTCAGCAGGTGCGTCACCGGCCCGTCAAAGTTGCGCGTGCAGATGCCCTTGGGCACGGAGCGCGAGTCCAGGTAGGTCATCAGGGGCTGGAGTCCCGGCTGGGCGACTTGTCTGTTTTTCTCGTGTGTGAGTTGCCGAGGTATACCAGAGGGGGGAAGGAGGAAGCGTACGCTGACATGTTCCTCCGCTCGATGCCCCGGATCTTCTCCATGGCCTCCTCTTGTTTCGACTCCGGAGAGAGCGAGTAGATGTGGTCCAGTATGTCGATGGACTTTGGGATCCCTAATACGTCTCGCATCTCTACAAACATGTGATTCTGGGGTTCACTGCATTCATGTCAGCTGTGTCTTGTTTAATGCAGTTAAGTAAATCACAAAGACGGCCGTCATGTTGACCAAGCTGACATGCGATTGTCTCATGCACACCATGTTGTGCAGAATGTGTACCAATTGCCTTACAATACAACTAGAAGATGATGGTGTATAATGACTCAACTCGAGACGACCATACACTGGAGATAGGATATAATACTCGCAGCTCGAGCCAGAAACGTAATCATTCTCAACCTCTTAAGAAGAAGGGGAGATAATTGAGTTAAATATGAGATAGATATTGACATACCACAAAGTTCCATCGACATCGAATACGACTCCTCGCAGCTTCGGCAAGTTGTTGGAGTGGCTGACACCCTCTTTCAGCGGCGCGAATCGCCTCGGGCCTGCTGCTTGCGCCATTGTCGACAGTAATCTTCGCATAAGGGTTTGTGTTTGAGTTGGAGTCTCTAGTTGCCAATTTTCGTGATCGGGAAGAAGGAGACACTGTTCACAATCTTCATATGAACCAAGTCTTTTTAAAAGTCACTTTGGATAGTCCCTCGAGTGCCTCGACTTCCACACATGATGATTGATAGATGCTGTGAGTGGGGCCCGTGCGTCATGCAATTGCCCAGGATTCACTCAATTGCTTCGCAACGTTTTGTACCGTAATTTAGCGTCAGCTGCTACCTGTAGTTGGGCAAGCTGCAAGCCACTGGTTCAGTGTTTGGACAAGCTGTCATTAGATCCGCATAAGCTCTTAGGTCTCTCACGGGTCTCATTCGTCAAGACACGCGCGACGCATAACCAGGACACCATACGAGCATTCCGCATTATTACTCGACATTTGTATTCTTCTCCAAGGGAGCATTCTCTACAATTCATTGAACAACCACTCGGTTTCCGTGCTACACCACCAGACCGGCGCAATGGCGGACGATGAAAAGGCAAAGGCCGAGAAGCTGGCTGCGGCCAAGAAGAGGGTGAGTGCCTACTCTGCATTCTATTCTGCCATTGACTACATCATCTGACTCCGGGATGACCAGGTCGAGGAGATGAAGAAGAAAAAGAAGAAGGCCGGAGCCAAGAAGGACAAGGAAGAATCCAAGCCAGAAGCCGGCGCCAGCACTCCCAAAGACGACGACGAGGCCACCGAAGAGCCTGCCGAAAAGACTGCGACTGGCGAAGAAGCCGTCGAAGATCCCACCTCGCCAGGCCAAATGGCCTCGCAGCAGTCCAAGCTGCGCTCGGCCTCGTTCCGTGCCGGATCTATCTCGGGCGGCCCCTTCTCGCCCAGCGCCGAGGGCGAGACCGCCGCCGACATTTATCGCAAGCAGGTTGCGCGCATCGAGGATCTGGAGAAGGAGAACAAGCGGCTGGCCAAAGAGGCCGGTGACTCTGAGAAGAGATGGCAGAAGGCTGAGGAGGAGCTGACCGAGCTCAAGGAGTCTGACGGCAAGACTGGCGGCAGCGACAGCGCCGAGGTCGCCAAGTTGGTAAGTAATCTCTTATGGGACGTCGCCCGTGGTTCGCTTTTGAAGCTGACAGAATCTATTTTACAGCAAGCTGAGCTTGCCGCTCTCGAGCGACAGAACGCGCAACTTCAATCCGCAGCAGCAAAGAGCCGCGGTCATGGCCCGTCACCCTCAGTATCGGCATCCTCGCCTCCTTCCGCCGAGCTTCAGGCTCAGCTGGCTTCCAAGTCGGCCACCATTGAGACCATGGAACTTGAGCTCTCGAGGCTGCGTGCCCAGGCCGAGCGCCGCGCCAGCGAGGGTGGCACAGAGAAGGAACAGATCACTGCGCTGGAGGAGAAGCTCGCGCGCGCCGAACAAGCCGCCTCCACCTCTTCTCATGAATTGCAGGACCTGAAGCGCAACCTTGAGCGGACGAGCGAAAAGGCCATCAAGGAAAGCAGCAGCCGCACCAGCGCCGAGACCAAAGTCAGGAGTCTGGAGCAGGAGAACGAGGCTCTCAAGGCGGAAAGGGAGGAGCTTCAGAAGAAGCATGACGCGGTCGAGAAAAAGGTCACGGCGCTGGGTAACCTGCACAAGGAGAATGACAGCCGAACACAGACCCTGCGCAAGGAGAAGGAAGCCGCCGAGAAGGAAGTGCTCCAGCTCAAGGAAAAGGTCGAAAGCCTCGAGGCAGACAATGCGCGCTTGCGCAAGAAGGACGCCGCGGAAGGTGGCGGCGACGATGATGGCGTAGACGAGCTCGAGGACGAAGGACGACAGAGGCTGGAGAAGAAGATTCGTGAACTCGAAACAGAGGTTTACGATCTTCGCCGCGGCATTTGGCACCAGCGCCGCAAGGAGCTCGAGCCTGGCGCC
This sequence comes from Pestalotiopsis sp. NC0098, assembly GCA_022432395.1. NCBI lineage: Eukaryota > Fungi > Ascomycota > Sordariomycetes > Amphisphaeriales > Sporocadaceae > Pestalotiopsis > Pestalotiopsis sp. NC0098. The sequence continues at coordinate 3,712,239 of JAJKLJ010000003.1, read as the reverse complement.
GAGGATGTTACTTCTCCAGGGGGCGATTTTACCAACATCGACCTTTCCGGTCCACTCTCGCCTGACGCTGGCCGCAAACACTCGCAGCAGAAGGGCTTGGGAGACTTCTTTACCTCTGGCTTGAACGCACTCACGGGCGCGACGTCCCCAGGAGGGGCGGGCGAGGATGACGGGTTCCTCGAGGACGATGACATGGAGTTTGACGAGGAGGCGTTCAGGCGGGCCCAGGAGGAAGACGCAAAGAGGAGGATCGAGCGGATCAAGGAGATCAAGCGAGGTCTCAAGAACTGGGAGGGCTGGCGGCTTGATCTGGCCGACTCGAGGCGCGGTGGGGGATACGGAGTCGGCGAAGTCTTTGAAATCTAGAGTGCTTGATCGTGTTGATAGACCAACGCTCGTATGTACTATTTATACACAAATCGATAGAATGCTCTGCATACGAGCAGGACCATTATTGCCCGTTTGTCTCTCCTGGAAAGTACATGAGAATTTGAAACTTGTCGTCAGCACATTATGAATGGTTTGGCAAGTCATATTTGACGTCTACTCCATGTTAGTTATTGTATCTGCACAAAAAGTCTCCTGAGAATGTGACCACGTGACTGAATGAAAGGGACCTGTCCATCTATATCATACGTACAAGGTTACAACGATCACAAGAATTATTATTGGCAATTCATGAAAGACGTGAATGAACACAAAGACAGGCTGTACAAGTATTTATGTATACATTCAGGTGCGCAATGACCCTCTACAACCGAGTACGTACGCATACAAATCCGTGTCCATGATGCGCCGGCCGAGGTCTTTACTCTTGACTCTTGAGAGGAAGAAGGACTTATAAACAAAAGCAAGGCTCATAAATGTCTACGGAGAAGAAGAAGAAGAAGATGTAAAAATGAATTAGCCGGGCGATGCTTTTTGTGGCGGCCTTCTCATGTCTTGTATGGCCTCCCTTTCACCTTAATGCAATCCGTTTCTCCCAACGCCTGAAAGATGCAATACTCGGAATATGGCTCTCTTGACTGTGTTTTGATGATGGTGTCAAGTCGTGTTTTAACAGCCAGAAATTAGTGTATACTACAAAACATATAGGGCTTAATGGCTTCGAGGTCGCAACTTGGACTTTGGCCAAGATTTAGTTGCTATGCAATGTTAGAATCACTTCTGCGGCATTCATCGTTCAAAAAAGTGGCATGTTCGGACTTACTAGATCTCTTTGGGTGCCAGCATGTCTGGCTGGTACAACCAATGGTTGCCCTCCTCTTCACCCTCGAGCCAGTCGTAAGGGAAATGGACCAAATGTCCTTGGACCAAGTTGCATAGCTCTTCGGCCATCTCTCGGCTGACCACATCGAAGGGAGAGGTGATTGGAGCTCGTCGGCTACCCTTGGTAGTGTTCCGGCGACGGCGGCGTACCGATTCCTGCTGCCCGTTGTTGTTGTTGGGAGCGGCGTAGATGGTTGAACTTCCACCTTGAGAGGAACTGGGCTTATCGGCGGAAGAGAACGTCGTGCGGCGATCGCGACTCTTTTGTGGCTGCAAGGTGCCTTGCGCCCCGGTCTGCGGCTCCTGCTGGCCTTCGCCTTGAGGCTCAAAAGCCGGGAACGGCGAGATGGGAGAAGGAGCCTCGGTTGTTTGCCCGTTGGCATTCTCATCCTCTGTATTGAGTCGAAGTTTGAGTCTCTCGGAAGATTTCTCGTCGAGGTTGGCCTGGGGGTCCGCTGCCATTCCACCGAGATCGACATCGCCGCTAGACACCTTGATCTCGGGGTTTGTGTCAGGCGCCAACTTCTCTCCCAACTTTTCTGGCATCTGAAGAGTCTCGTCCGTGGACGTGACTGCCGGGATGCCGCTAGATCCAGCACCGCCGCCGCCGCCTACAGATTGGCTGACTTGCGATCTGGCATCGTGCTCTTCGTCACTCTTCTTCTGACCAGTCTGCATCTCATTGAAGCGCTCTTGGTAGGCTTCAAATTCTTCATACTGCTTCCATTTACGAGCCTCGTTGTCTGGCATGCAGCGGAAGACACGGCGATAGAGCTTCGTATTGTTCTCTGCAATTCTGCACCAGACGTCGTCCCAGAATGAAGGGTTGAGAGGGTCGCGCATGATGTCCTTGTCAAAGATGGCCGGTTGGATATCAGCTGCCAAGGGGTTGGTCTGCTCGTATGTGGGATTTCCTTCGGCATCGTGGTGGAGGGGTGGACCGCCAATATCGGTGTCATCCGTCAAAGGCAATGCCGGTAGTTGAGTGAGGCGAGTGAGTCCCAGTTCGGCAGTGGTCCGGCGGATCATCTCTGGCGGTGGCGGTAGTCTTTCAGAACTCCGCTTGTTGCCAGCCTCTGGCATGTCTCTGCTTGACACACCAGAACTTGCACGGTTCGCGCGGTTTGCAGCAGCCATGTATGAGTGTCGCTGTGTGCTCAGAGCTCGGGACCGTCTTTTGGCCTTGGCCGATTCAGAGGATGAAGTCGGGTCCTGATCTGGTGCCACATCGTCATCGTCATAGTTGATTCCAGACACAGACACGTTTGGATCCGTGTCAGCATCAGATTCCTGATAGATCTGGTTCATTTCAGCCTCGTACTCCGCCTCGGTACCGATAGAATCGGCCCTCTCCTCCTCGGTGATCTTGTCCACATCAAGGCCAAGGTGCTCCCGCATCAAACGCATTCGCAGGGTGTGAGCAAATGCGCCAACTCGGTATGGCACGCCGGCCATGGTGATCCACTCGTCCTTGGTGTCACGGACAAGAGCTGCAACCTCGGAGTCTCGGTTGCCCAACATCGAACGCTCATTGATGTTTGCTGATCCGATAAGCGCAACACGATCGTCGACAATGATGGTCTTGGCGTGAATGTACAACTGTTCCGTCACTATATGGCCGTTGGGCATCACTCCCCATTGTCTCAGACTGAAGAAGCTGATATAGTCGTCGGGCTCGATCCCACGGGCCTTCAAACGACCAAAAATAGACTGCGGACCTCTGCAAATGCTTCGGTACTGGAACTGCATGATCAGTCGGACACTGCTGCCGCTATCCTGTCTGACCGTGTTCTGGAAACCTGGCATGAGCGGGATCATGATGCAACACCGCCAGTCCTCGTCGTTCTCGTGCGCTCTGATGATGCGCTCTACCAGAGCATCACCAATGCCGTTGATGACTCTTGTGCCCAGGGTCTCACAACTAGTGATGAAGAACTGGTTTTCCATGTACACAAAGTGGTCCGACTGTTTGATGAGGCTGATGTAGGCTGTGAGAATACTGTGCTCCGCAACATCGCGCGGGAGGCCCAGAGACCAATCGCCTGCGGACCTAAGTATCTGTACCTCGCACGTACCCGTGAGCCCCAGGTGCTCGAGATCTTCGTGCCTCGCATCCGGCGGGGGTAAAAGGAAGGGCATAGGCCGGGTCGGGTTTCGCTCTCTCCGCAAGTAGTTCCAGCGTTGAACAAAATGACGCGTCAGATCTCGGGCGGGCTGCCCAACAACCTGCATTGCGACATCATGCCACGGCATACGCGGGATCTTGCTCCTGTCGTACATTTCTTCGTAGGGCTGATTAAGCCTGAAGAAGTCCAAGACGCGAGGATTCGAGTAGTCTTTGCCCGGCCACAATTGGCAGTGGTCAGCGTCCTTTGGCGCATCTCCATCCTGTTCGTACCCTGTTGGGCGGTCATCCGTCAGGGTGTGCTGAGGAGTGTCCCATCGTCCGAAGCATAGATCGATGCCACCGAGGAACGCAATGTCGTGGTCGACGATGCATATCTTCTCGTGATGTGCGTAGAAGAATTGGTTCTTCTTGAACTGGTTCGGCGACCTCTGCACCAGAATGTTGGGGTGCAGACTGTGCAGAGCATGTTTTGTGTGTTCCGAATCGATGGGAATAGCTTGCTCGACGTTCCGATACACGATCACAAAAACCTTGACACCTTCCTGAGCCTTTCTTCGGAGAAGTCGGTCGAGACGCCACTTCTCGCTGATGACAGCAGGTCTTCGCATGTAGAGCTCTGGGCTCAGCCACCAGTCGTGAATGTAGATGACATCCTGAGCCATGCTGATGGCTCGAGATACCATCCACATGTAGTCTCGCCCGTCGACCAGCCACTGAGCGAAAACATTGTCCCTCGGAGGGGCAAAGCTGTCAAAGCGGTGTGGCTCAGCCCACAGGGTCTGCTTCAGCATCTTTTGGACGGACCCCTCGAACTGCTGCATGATCTTTTCCTTGCGAGAGTAAAGCTTTATTTTTCTCTCAGAAGTGTAGATCTTGAGCGTATGATGCTTGGCCGACTTGGCCTTGTCACTATTTTCGACATCTTTGCCCTTGCGCTTGCGCTTGCTTGCGTCTGACTCGCCGATAGCCTTCGCACCGAATCGCTTGAGCTTGTTGGTCTTGTTGACGACACGAAAGCTAGGATCTACGAGGTAGACGTCGTAGACTTCCATGGTGGACGGCGACTCGGCCACGACGATGTAGCTTTCTCGGACGAGGAACCACTTCCTAGAATGCCTAGCCGCGATCTTGCCTGGCGTCAATGCTCGCCTAAAGTCAACACCCTTAGAAGACTTGATGTGCAAGAAACACTCTTTTCCGTGGTATGATCCATCTGCAGCAAGTCGCACACCAAGGGCAGAGAGCTCCAAGAACCGACACAGTCGGTTCGCATCGGCGCGAAACATGAGCCAGTGTATCATTTCTTGCAGGTACTTCTCCAGCTTTCCGCGCTGCTTTCGTATATACCTCTCCTTCTTTGCAAGAGCCTCTCGCTCGGCCTTTTGAGGATTGAGGCCGGAGCCCTCAGGCATCTCCATGAGGCCAGAAGACTGTCTCCTAATGCCGAGCAAGTTCATGCGAGATCGCTTCCGCCTTGCCGTTCCAGGCCTGTCCATCTCACTCGCGGTGCCATCTGCAGCGGTCATCTCACCAGCGGTAGCCTCTCCGATTTCATCGATGCGGTTGGCATCGACGCCGTTCTCGGGGGCCTTGTTGTCCTCTTCGTCGGACTCGACGAGGGTCAATCCTCTGATGTTCCGGAGGTAAGGAAAAGCCGACCTGGGAAAATGTGGCTGCTTTGGCTTGTGCTTCAGTGTTGCTTGGGTTTGCTGCAGGGGGTTCTTGTCACCAAGTGACAGTCTGTAGCGAGTGTGGAGATCGGCGATCTCATATACGGACCGCTCGATAGTCCAGCTCATCTGGCTGGGTCCGCTGCCGTACTCCAATTTGAAGGTAAACACAGAGTGCCGTTCGCTGTGTCCCTTTTGGCTTTCACCCTTATCCGGTTGACTGTCAATGATTTTGATCTTGAGCTGCTCGAGGAGAACCGGGATTCTTTTATAGCCATGTTCGTCCCTTTGCAACATGCTGGCAAGGATCACAACTGCGGGTGTGACGGCTCGTAACTCGGCCATGAGCTCCGCAGACTTATTAAAATCGAAAGCGTCAGCGGGTTTTCTGCCTCCACCAAGTGCCTTCAATGTCCTTGTGATTTGCTTCCACGTCTGCGCTCCAAAGGTAGTAGCTCTGTCCGAAGCAAATCGTGGTCGTCGAGGGGTAGCAAGTCCGTCACCATCAGACACACCACCGCCGAGTATGTCAGATATTCTCCGCCGATGGCCAGGAATTCGTGGTTCAGGCAAGTCGCCTTCCATGTCGGGATCTTGCCGGGATCTTGCCAGCCATGAGCTTCCACGGCGCATACGGTCCAAGTGATCGCGGCCCTCTCCCTCGGACATTCCTGCTCGTTGTTCAGTGGCGTCCGGCATAGTTGAACGGCGCATCATGGTGCGAAAGCGGCCCTCGGACGGGGAGTCAAGGTCATCGCCGTCAATCTTGGGCGGAGGGCGCAGGTCCAATGTCTTGAGCCGATGCTTCATCCGTTTCCTTCTGGATGGCTTAGTCTGGTTTCTCGAGACCTCATCGTCCTCGCTGTCGTCCACATCGGCATCGCTACCCTCTTCCGCAGTCGTAGTTGGGATGCGATGGGATCGGGACATGGTTGGCGATGTACTCGCAGATGGCAGGGGGGTCTCGGACGACCCAGCCGGCTTCGGTGTCTGTGAGGACCCAGCGACACCCAGTGACTTGAGTCGGGAAACGAATCTCTCACTCCGAGACCGACCAGAGACATCACCATCCCACGAGTCTTGACGTGTAGTTTCTGTGGAAATCGGAGGTGGTGGGTCTAGGACAGTGTCTGCTCGTGCAAACTGCACACTGCGCCGACCAGGAGAGATGGGCTCTGGCGGAGTGGCAGTGCCATCGTTGAGAGTTCTTGGTGATAGATCTTTCCTCGGCGTTGCTGAGCTTCTTGCGGGCGGGAACTCTGGCAAGCCATTGACGGTAGCGGAAACTGGCGAGGGATCGACATGAGGCAATCCCCCATTCAGATAATCGAAAGCCTCGAGCTGCGCATCCCTGGACGAGGGTTCGAGAGCAATGCCATTGGCGCTCAGGTAGTCGTTGGACTGAGATGTCAAAGGTGTAGTAGGGCCAGTCGATGTGCCCAGGACCGGCGGTCGTTGCTGCTGGGACGACTGGGTAGGATTCGTGAGGTTGGGAGCTTGTGACGTCGGCGACGGCGACTCGCCCCTGTCTGGCAATCCCATACTGCCTGGCCACTTGGGTTGTTACCAGCAAGTTGCTTTGGCAATCTGGGAAGACCTCGTGGTCGGCGATGCGCCGCGTTCAAGGGGGGTCTGCTGCTAGTCGTTTCTCGGGAGCTGCATGAGCATCTTAAAGCAGTCGTTTTTGAGTTTATCAAAAGTGAGTCGTAGAAGAACTGCACACAGAGCGACGGGGACAGCTTCGGCAAGAGGGGCTTGTGCTCGTCGGAACGGCGATCGAACGATGGCAGACTTGCTGCGATTGTGTAGGTTGGTGGTATGTGGTCCCAATGGTGGGAGGTGTGCAGCGTTGGCTGCTAAGGTTCGTGCCCAGACTGGTTGGAAATTGGAGCTTGCTTGGACGCGCTCTTTGGGCGATTGAGGCAGTCTTACGTATGCACGCCTGAAGTGGGATGAGTGGCATGCAACAAAACAACTGCAGTGTGTCAAGAGCAGTTTCTGTGATACCTCATGCCGTCACCAGACCGCGAATAGACAGATGGACTGTGAGCTTGCTCCCTGGCATTCGTTGATTGATACACACAGCAAGCCCCTTTACTGTACCTACACAAATCCTAATGCAGATAGCAAGGCCAGATGCACGGTTAGCGACGCGTCGTTAGCGCTGTGAGCAATGAGATCAGCGAGCCTCAGGTCCACTGGGGGCCGTAATTAACATTGAAAGGTCCCGCGTTCTGCCCCCCGTCCAGGTACACTACCACTACCTTACGGTAATCTGTACATTCATTCTGTACACACATGCGATCTCCAAAAACCAAACAAGGCTGAACTGGCACGGCTGAGAACACTGAAAAGTTCAACACAAGTTTTAAACACACAAACTCTTTCTCACATATCTCGAGAAATTAGAGTCAAACCATCAATTCTGGTGTCTCGGAGTTGTGATCTGTACATGCTGTCTATAGCCGTCGAGAGATTTCAGTCTACTAGTCCGACCTCGAAGATACGAAGCCTCGAAACACAACTGTCTGCTATTCGCAAGATTGAGAAAGGGAAGCATGCATCCTCTGTTCACGATATCGCAACTGTGATGGAAAAAAAGAAAAGAGCAAAGTGGTTCCCATTCTTCATTTTAAGCTACATAGCTGACGAGCTCAAAATATCCGTAGCTTTCGTACTAATAGATGACGCATTTGACAGACAGACAGACAAAAGACACAAGGCAACCAGTGCACCAGTGCCAGGGCAGTCATGAGATCCGCACAGAGCCATTCAGCCTTGCCTGGACTGCAAATCTTGAGGCTTCTAGTTCTGCTTCTAGTTCGTCTCTAACCTCCCGCCGTTTCTGTTTCATATTTTTCTAGCTCCTCCAGCAATTACTCCAAGGACGACTAGTCAGGTGCCAGAGCTCGGGTCACGGCCATGAGAGACACGGGAATCCCTTCTTGCTGAACAAACACAATGTTTCCTGTTGAGACGAGTGGGTTTGCCTCGACGTGAACCGAACCACAGCACCGAGCCAAGCGTCATCAGGTCATGATTCGGGCGTAGGAGGGAGGGTCGCTCGGCAAGACTCAACCCAGGCCGTCGGGTCTGTCAAACATTGAATGGCTCACTCAACTGCAAGCCATCTTTGTGGAGCCGCTCGAGGATGGATGTCGACCCTCGGACACCTGCCTTGCATGCAGTTGCCCTCAAGCGGACTAGTCCCTGATGTGCTTCGTACCACCTGCGAATCAAACAATGGGAAGACGACATTCCCACCTACATACCCGTCTACTCGGAGCCCTAGGATATCGGATCATCCATGATTCTTGCCTACATAGGTACTGTACTGTCCACTGCGCTCTACCCGCACGGACAAAGCTGTCAATTATGCCTCGTCCCGGCCCTGCTTACCGAGGAGCGCCTGTCCAGCTCTGGCAAGACGGCTTCGTCCATATGCCAGCCAAGCTCAGCCGCATCGCCAAAAAGACACGATAGTACCACAATCAATTCGCTACGGGCCCCCGTCGGCTGTGATTGCGTGCATGCAGAAAAGCCATAGTCAGGACACAGGTCAGTTTTGGGCCTAGATCTACAGATCGATCTTGATCCCTGTCGGCGCTAGACCTCACTTCAGCTTTGATTGAGATTGACTTCTTGGGGCCCACGGACCAGGTGAACCATCCGAGCGGATCTTTCTATGTATGCGAGCACCCTGGTCCTGAGATGGGTAGTATTTATCGCGTAGTAGTGGTACAATGCCTGTGGAGAGGCAGCTCCGGTGGTGGTGTCGCATCGCAGCAAGGGCAGGAAGAGGGCGAGAAGGAAAAAAACGTCTCGTTGCCGATCGCAAAACCCAGCATCCGGGCTACCATCGATCGCCCTCTTTTTCGCCGCGGCATTCGGACGATACCTAGCACCACCAGCAGTGCCGGCATCCATCAACACACCACACCACACGCCAGGCACACGTACGCACATACATCAATGGCCCTAGGCTCTAGTATAGACGAACGGGCAAGTACCGTACGGTAGTAGGGTTGCTATGGCCCTCCAACTTCAGTTTGACGTGTGACGGCAATGTCGAATCACGATCCGCTAGTCATTGCTCGTGCAACGGGACCAGTCAGAGAACGGTGCTTCCGCCCGGGCCTAGAGGGTAGTGCTTAGAGGTTAGCTGAAGCCCTACGTTTTGAAAGTAGGCGCCGGCTCTTGTCCCAAAGCGTCGACCTGGTGCCTGGGAACCGTCACTGGATTCCGCTGGGTTTTCCCCAGCTGTTCCCGATGCAGATCAGGGCAGCATGTACGGTACTGTACAACCATACGCAGTTAAAGCAGCCCTTGGCAGGTTGGCATGGCCGACGGCCGTTCCGCCTCTCATCCATGTGGCATGGGCACAGATAACCAGAAAACCCCATCGAGGGGCGTGCCGGCTCGCACTCACTCGTAACCCTCGTATCAGACAAACATACTGGTGGGCCGCACCAGGGACTAGGCACGTTGGGTCGCTTTTCGCCATCATACTGTGTATCAAGCGTCAACGTCGTTGCATCCTGGGGAATCTCTCCATAATTCGACTGGTCCATCTTTTAAAAGAAGCTGTCATCTCCGGTACTTGGCGAACCCGGCGGAGGGCTGTTTGTTCTGCTTTTTTCTCATCAGCCGACTCTTACCACACTCGTCAATCTTTTCTTTTTTCTTGTCCTTTCTGCATGTTGCCTCTAGACTAAACTTGTTTACTCAAGTATACTCACCCGACGACTTCCCACCGGCATACACAAATACACCCGGACGCATAACGAGCTTACATTGACTTTTATCGACACCTCGAACGCAACTCGATCTCGGCTTCCTGGCAAGGCATCATATCGAATAGCAGTGATGCCTCGTCCCATGGACTACGATAGGGTCGAGGCCTTTGACCATACCAGGGCGATCTCGCCAGACTCATCCTTCTCTATGCAGAGAGCGACGATGCCTTCTTCGAGGTCATCGTCTCGCCAGCAAGCCTTCGCAAACGTCTACCCTACCAGGAGCCGGGGCGAAACAGACACGAGCGTTGGAAGTGTGGCGTCGAGCAAGGGCTCGTATGCGGATAGCACATGGTCGTTAACCAGCACCAACCCACCGGGATCCAGTACCGAGAGTGAATCGTGTTGCGATGACGGTCCGAAGGAGCTATTTTTTGAGACACGGAACCCGTATGCGCCGGTTACCGTGGTTCTATTACATCTTCTGTTTTCCTGCCATCTCGAATGGTCACACGTCGTACCAAAGTTGACCGAGTACCACCTTCTCATTCCCGACCTGCCTCACCACTCGAATTCAAGACACATCAAGCCCTTTTCGTTTGCACTGGCGGCCGACTTGGTGGTCGACTTGATCAAGAAGCACGCACACGGAGGACGCGCGCATCTGGTTGGAATCTCGACAGGCGGCTATGTGTCCATGGAGATTGCGCGGCGGCATCCAGAAGTCGTGCTCAGCATCATGACCTCGGGGTCATTCCCGCTGCGCGACATGCGGTTGAAGACGGCCCGGAATCCCCGTCTAGTACAATACGGGCTTTTGGCAGCGCTGCACTCGCCGAACAGCTTCTTCCTCAAGATTTCCGGATGGGCGCCCGAGTTTCAGAACAGCCAATTACTGAAGGAAGTGAAACGTAACACAACCACGCGGCTTTCCCTATTCGGCAACAGAGAGACTGCCGAGTTCCAGCGCGAGGCCTTGGAAGAGGTTGCACAGAAGGGCATCCGGATATGCATGCTGGCGGGCGGGAAACAGGACGACGTCGAAGGCGTACGGGACTGCGCCATGCTCTTCGCGTCAGACATGAATTTCGGCGAAGGCCTAAAGTCGCGCGGCTACATCGTCCGCGAGGCAATTCACGCATGGAATCTACAACTACCCTACGTCTTCGCCAAGGGCATTCAAGCCTGGGTGGAAGATTGGCCGCTACCGCCGGAGTTTGAGCTCATGGATTAAAGGCCGAGCAGTTCATGGTGGACATAATAAATGTTAATGAGGAGCGATAAAAGACACTGGATTACGATTACTCGGTTGCATGATATCGGTTGTACGGATTATGACCAGTGGGAGCATATGCGTTACGGGTGCCGTGTTCTGGTGATGGGTCGGGGTTTCTGGCGCAAGCAGGAGTATCGGGATACCATGGTGATTTTTGTTTCCCCTTTTGCTGGAAGGCAAGGAGGTGGTTGTTTCGCGGATCTGTCGTTAGATAGTAAGATCCATTCACTATACCTTCAATCTAATGTCAAATCAACCAACGTCCTCGTCGCTCGACAGCCAATCACCAATCTCCAGTGCATACGCACAGCGTTACATTGTGCCCCCTTGCTACTTCACCTGAGAACGCTCCACTCGGTACTTTCCGTACCAGCTCTCTGGATTTTTGTCCAGGTTGTCATGTGTACCTAACTTCATACGTGCAGCGATATTTGCTCAATTGGTCAGCTGAAAAGCTGATACCAGTCGAGTAGATTGAAGACAGCTGAACAGTCCTCTGACAATACACCTGTGTTCCAAGTATCACAGCCGAATTTCCATGACATAACAGTATAGTCTGGACATCCTTGCGAGTGATTGACCCGACGATCGGTATATGGAAGAGCTACATATGGAGTTTTGTGAATGCCGAGAATTCCCAGACTGGAACCTGGATCCTTTTTTTCATGTCCCTCCTGGACCCCATCGCCTTCAATCCACAATTTATATGGGCCATTTTTTCCCTATCTCGCCGGCAAACTGGTAACTTTGCAGGGAGGGAAAGAAAAAGCGCCACAAGAGCGATTACCGCTGCCATATGGGGTATTATAGCATATAAAAACAGGGGTGGCCGCGAGGTTGCAGCGGCCGCTTTTTCGCGCCTTGCCAATACAGGTCTTGATAGCGAGAAAAAATGGCAAGGCAGGGTTGTTCGGATCCAGCCGCAAGAGTCGCCCTTCGTCCCTCCCCTGATAACCGTTTCATGGGTATCATGGGGAGTAGTCATTGGAAGGCATCGTGAAGTTGGCATTCCACCGCGTTTGAGCCGCAGAGTCAGCTGCCACGGGGATGACACCTCTTTTGGGACGTCGGGTTATTGTCGGAATTTTCAAAAAGCCAGGCATGTATCTGCAATAACAACATGCCAATATATGATTGTTAAAAAAGTACCTCAGGGAAAGCATCCATAAAATAAGATCTTTCAAAGATATTATAATTATATTGCCCAAGATTATGTAATATCCCTATGACGAACCCTGTTCCCAGAGACAAACCAACTCTTGGACAAGTTTTGTGCACGTAGAAGTCCAGACTTAGGAGCATCATGCTGTTGCCCTCTGGAAGAAAATAATCATCCCCAAAAATTCATGAATCTTTTTCGTTCCGATTTGACTCTGTGGTGCGTGCTCAGCATTGTCGGTTCTTGACCTGGTGGTGTGCCTGGACTACTATGAAAAGAACGCATCAAGTATGGGAATGATGAAGCTCCACGCCCAGTTGATGTAGTATGGTCATTTGTTCTGCCCGGGTAATCCCACTGTTTAGACTACGGTCTTTCTATGCGCACGCAACCTCGAAAGCCAAAACCTCCCTGTCTTGATATCATAAACATAAGTAATAGAAGCAAAATTGATATGATTTCCTACGTGATAGCATTTGACCTGTGTTGAGTAGCTCTTGATCACGATGCTGAGCAATTCGCGGCACCGCCGATCGATTTTAATCAAAGAATGCTTGTTGCCGACCATATGTTCTCCTCGCAAAATTTCAGCCTTTTCGATAGTATACTAAAAACAACTATGCGCGAAATCTTCCATAACGATGCGGTCCCGTTTTGATCAGCCACTCTCTGTTAACAAAAACATCTTGTGCGGAGTCCCTGATTAATAAGTATTTCTAGAAGAAAGATCTGGTGCCGAAGAGCGCAAAGTACTTGGCGTACATTATTCTGGCTTTGGTCCTTGGACAAGAAAAATAGTAGATACTTCAGCAAAAACCCCTCGTGCCATCCGACGTCAAGACCAAAAGTGAGCAATATTCCTATTGTAAATTTCTATGGTGCTAGGATCGGCCTGGGTCCAGCTGCCAAAATTAGTCGTAGAGGTAAAGCGATTGAGTTCCTTCTTCTCAGCGAGCCTTTGCGGTTCCGTTACATGGCGAAAGCGGATGATCTGGCCTCTTCAAAATTTCTCGAATACCATTTTATTCCATTCTATTCTATGCTAATCGATTAATTCAATGCTTTTCCATAAATTTCGCCGATGATGCTGTTCGCTTTGGAAAACTTGATCACCAAATATAGTCCGCAAAAAACGCTTCTCGGAGGTTGGCCAGCCTGCTTTTATGATTATGGCTTAAGGCGTGTTGGCTGATTGGTGTGTAACTCAGAAGTTGAATCAATACTATGAGTCACACTAAATCTCATGTTCTGTTATTTGGTCATATTGCGCAGTAATAAACTTTGTTTACGCAAGTGGCGCTATAAAACCGACCGAAAATGACTATACGGTGACCAAATCAACAAACACCCCGACGGACTAAGACAAATCCGTCTTTACAAAAGAGCATATGTATTCCCAAATCACCGACCTGCAAAAATGTTGAACCTTCAACCCGTCACTCTTCCCCATCCTGTCTGGGCCGCTCGAGGAACATCACAACTCGTCTCGAAAGCCCACGCAACCAGACTGATACTCGAGGGCTCGTTCTGCAACTCGCGCAGACCAGACTAGAGCGAGAAGCAAACAGTATTAGGAAGTTTTTGAAAACATACAGTTCCTACTGCACAGGCCATGGAAGCCCTTTGCAAACCATTAATTCGGGGCCCGGCCCGCCGTCCAACGCCACTCCATCGGCCTGTTGCAAAATAGGCTTTGTGGACGACCAAAGATCCATGACAACCCGATCTCACGCTGGCCACACGGTTGCTAGGGACTGGAAGATGAATAGATCCATTCAGGAGATCTTTCGTCTATAAGTATAGGCCCTTTTCCAGGAATTTTGCAGAGAGGCCCGTTTTGACCATCTCATCTTCATCACACTTTTTCAGAGAGAAACTCGCGTAAACATTCACGAACCAACGTTCTTAAGCACTTTTTTACGCACTTGAAGCATCTTGAACACTTCAAAGTGACAGACCACAATCTCACACGCTTTAGCTACATTTTAAAGCACTTCCTGGTCTTGTTAAAGCACTCCAAACACTTTAACCACACTCACACACGTGTACAAACACACACACTCTCTCACACACACGTGTAAACACACACACACACTCACTCACACCCCTTCAAGCCATAACAACCAAAATGTGTCGTAAGTATCTGTTTGTTGCCGTTATGAACACGTATCGTGCTTTTTGCACTTCTGTCTATCCTCCACATTTTCCCAGCCCTATGCAAATCCCTTCCCAAGTTTCCAAATACACATATAACTGACAAAATTGCTCTGTTTAGTGTTAAGCCTCGTCAAGAGTTGCTTCCCCTCCAAGAAGCAGAGGCAAACAGCCGCTCGATCAGAGCGCATGGCTGGCCGGCAAAAGCCGAGATACACATCAGCAGCTACGCAGACGGCCCCTCCTTTGCAAACACACAGCACAAGGAGACAAGCCTCAGCATCATACCAGCCTTACATAAGGCAGAAGCCTGCGCCGCTGCAACGGCACCCAGACTACTACCAGCCGCAAGTTCTTACTGATTGCGCATCTGGAAAGCCTCGTGGCACTGCACAGCCTCAAGATCATCAGCCACCAAGAGACTGGAGACTGTGGACGCTTCGTCAGAACCAAAAACAGTATCTCCATGATCTCGAGCATGAGAAAAGATGTGATAACAGTGCTGGGCCAGACTACCCCATGGCTTGTCTTCAATCACACCAAAAACTCCGTGCCAACAATTGGTCAGAGCCAGACCAAAAACGCCGCGTACAACTGGGACACCGTACCATGCGCAAGAACAAGTCATCACGCATGTAGGTGTCGCCGTGGCTGGTTGAGCACGTGAAAATGGTGAAACAGACTGAGATGGTGAAACAGATAGAGATGGCTGGGAAAGTTGAGATTGAGCAGGCTGGGATGAAATTCAAGGGGTCTGATAAAATCAGATGACATCAATGAATACACACACTATAACCACAAAAAAAAACTGTCATTGCAAAAAGTCATTATATTTCGTGAGTGAGTTCACTACATTCGGAAGCGCGAAAGTCATTGCACTGAGAGGAGAGAAAGCCTTTGCATTCGGAGGAAAATTCTGATAAAATCAGATGAGCTCAATACACTATTGCCATTATAGCCGCAAGTCTGCCATGTGCCCCATGCCCCTTCTTCATGAAGTTGCGACATTATGTAGTCCCTCCCGGGCTGATGCTTCCGGGGTTACCCCGTACTGCGTGGCTTAGTAGACTCGCAATCAATCAGCACGTGTGGCTGATAATGTTCGGGTGCCTCTATAGTGGTAATGGTGCCTGCCTCATGGTCGGCTGGTATCAAGGTGGTGGTTTTCTCATGCTGGCTGCTTGCATGAGAGGTGCCGTCTGCGTGGCTGCATTCGTGTATCTTGATACACTGGGCCGAGTCTGTTGGCAACCAGTAGTCACATCTTCTCTCATTGTCGAGATCATGAAGATTTTGTCTTTGATTTTGACGAAGTGCTGACAGCCTCCAGTCCCTTGGGGGCTGATGGTTATGTGGCTGTGCAGTGCGACGAGCCTCCCCAGACACTCAATCTATCAGGACTTGTGACTGATAAGAGTCTGGGTCTCTCAGCAGTGATGCTGGTGTTTGCCTCATCTGAGGTTGGTAATGATATGGTGGTGTCTTTAGGCTGGCTGCTGGCATGGACGTGGCTGTTTGGGTGCCTGATGTAGTATATCTAGGCACACTCGACCTTGTTTGTTGAGGTCTAGATGCAGCTTTGCGGGGTGCGCGCCCCTGGTGTCCAGCCATTCTCTGCGAGCGTGCAGCTGTACGTCTCCTTTTGGAGCTGAAGCAGTTTTTAATAGCGTCGAAAACTAAAGGCAATGTCAGTTGTGTGTATAGTCGAAAGCTTGGGAAGTGGGTTGGATAGGGCCGGGAGGAGGGTAGACAGAAGTGCACAGGGGAAGGCCATGACGATGCGAGTCCATGACGACGACAAACAGATACTTACGACCAGAACATGCCATTTTATTGTTTCGGCAAAAGTGTTTGTGTGTACGTATGTGAGGGTATAGATGCGTAGGTATAGATGCATAAATAAAGTTGGGTGAGTAGAGATGTGTAAGTAGAGATGTGTAAATAGAGATGTGTAAGTAGAGATGTGTAAGTAGAGATGTGTGGATGTCTGCCTTCGAGGTGTCTGCTGTGTGAAGGTGTCTGGTGGATGTTGTTCAGTGTTGTGTTTTGATTTGATGGATGGGATGGGACGGGCTCGCAGGATAGCTTAGACGGAAGAATCGTTCTACGGTGTGGGCAGCCGCACCGGCACTGCACCTGCTTCATGCTGGGTCGGCCGGGTCTAGATCTCCCGGGTGCCCAGGTACCTCGGTAGTCTGGGGAGCGTTTTCTTTCGAGAGGCATCATGGCACCCTGAAATAAACGGCAGGTGACACCATCGATGGTGGTGGCTTCCCTACAACTCCTTTTTGTTCCGGATACTGTGTTGCGGGAATTCACGTTTGATTCAGAGAGAAGGGTAGACATACACTGTTCGACACCAGTCGCTCGCCTTGCTCTTGCCTCTGCTCTATTCATAACTATATGACATACACCTCACTCTCCCAAATCAATGGGAAGGTGGGAGGAAATCAAGGAGCACAAGGCTGCATCCTACCAAGGGTCCAGGCCCAAGCCAGGACGAACCCATACGTAGGTACCTAAGGTAGCCACGTTCTGGACAAGAAGATGGCAAGTGCAGCGGCTTGTCGAAGCCTACAGCGACATTCCTCATCTCATGGCTTGCGAGGACCTTGCATAATAATTGTCGTACATTGGTGGCTAACGATTGTTCATCTCGTGCAACATGGGACATATAAGCAATTTGACAATTGCTTGGTCATCATACTGAGCCAGTGGCACTGTCGCTAGAGACAGATCCGCGTTAAGCAGTCCCATCGAGAGTCTTCCGCGCAACAGACTCCTTTGCCCGAGCTACAGGCAGAAAAGGAGGGTCTGCTGCTGTGCAGGTAGGGCCACATGATGTCTCCTGTGTCTTGTCCGTCCACAAGTCGGGACCAACATGTATAGAGCCTTCTCTTCCGCTGGAGTCATCGTTGCTAGGATACAAGCTTGTGACTCCAGCCAGCCCATAGAGATCCGTTTCAGCTCAGTCTATGCGATGCAGAGCTAATCGATTGAAGCCTTGGGTTGCAGATTTGAGTTACTCGTTGCCACTCCAGAGTGCTTGGAGAAAGTGGAAAGTTGGCTGAGCTGGCCCAGACGCATCTGATGCTGTTGTAATTGGCAGGGGGACGGTAAAAGGGATACACCATACGAGGCAATGGTGTGGATTCCCCATTCTATATTGGATTCGAACGGGATTTACTCGAGTCTATCTTCAAGCTGGGTGTCTATTGAGGTCGTCGAGGCTACTTACATAGCTATCATACCCAGGGTCGCCCGGCCAGTAGTATTTATAAACTTCTAGGAGTTCGACATTTCGAGTCTCGTATCCCAGCATCCCCAAATCCTCGAGGTCGTCCAAAAAGACGTCCATAGCCAACACGATAGTTCGTCCATCGGGGGTGCGCTTCGGCCATCTGGCTTCTTCTTTGTATTGCTGTTGAGCTAATTCGTCAAACCATTTGAGCATGCAAATCATGCGACGTGCAGGCTGTCCCTGATAATTCACTGTCTCATCTGCCCAGCCGTGGATATATCCCAGCAGCCCTTCATGAATCCAATCGAACGGGCGCTTGAAATCGTAGCCCGACATGGGTCCGCCCATTGTGAACGGCCCCTTGATCCGATCCAAAGCTTGGGTCATTGCATCGGGCAAGTTCTCGGGAAAATAGGCAGTTAATACCTCGCGAAAATCATAAGTCAGGCCTGGGTTCCCAGGATGAAAACTACAGGAACCCCCACGAGGTAGCCTGACCAACTGGGTCTGTCGTAGATTGCCCTCTTGAACAGCCCGAACAAAACGCTTCGATGCCTCGGACTCGAGGAACCGTGTCCTGTCCGTGGATTTATGCCACTCTGCAATGGCCCAACAGTCAGTTTCATTGCTTCTGATCAATATGTAGATATTTTGGAGCAGTTATATGCAAAACCAACCGATTGTAAAGTACTCAGGCGCAGAAAACTCCTCGCGGCTCTGTCGGCGAACCCTGACACAGCCTGGCTGCCGGCGAATCTCCCGTAAAACATCCATCAGCTCCAACAATTCTGCGATATTCTTGAACTGCGAGCTTTCGACTGAAACCCATTCAAGAACTGGATTGGCTGTTGATGAACTCTCCGGTATCGCGGTCGGCTTTGGCGACGACACGGGTGGTGAAGCAACGGTTTTCTTTCCAGGTTTATTTCGTCGTGCTGGTGACTTGATGGTTGGTTTGGGTCGAGCAACAGATTTGACGCGTTTCTTGACGCTTGGATATACGGTCGAAGATGATTGTCTCGTCTTTCGCGAAGCCGATCGTGTTGTTGGTGCCATTACAAATGTTGGAACCGAGATATTGTATAGTAGAAAGGTAGGAGAATGATGAATCCATGTTGGTTCTTTTAAGCCCATGAGCAGCCAGGCCCCTGTCGCAACTATTAGTACCAACAAGACAAATGCAGCTTAGTGCTGGTCCCCCTGCATTTGTCAATGGGCAGCACTATATAGAGTAAGATCATCAACATTGAAGACGTAAAGAAAAGATGTGACAAATTGTCTATTCGGTGATGTATTGATCTGTGTTGCTCGTCTTCTGGTTTCCAAAACAAATAGCTAGGAATAAGATCAAAAAGAGACCGAAAAAAAGAAAAAAAGAAAAGAGGCGACCACTCTGAACATATTGAAATCCTTCAGCGAACGCCCATCGCCAATACCGGGCTGTGCCAGTCAATCTGGCGCTTTTCCAGAAACGCGACCCCGACCCTCTGGCAGAGACGCCCATCCCCACCCGAAGGCGCTACGATAAGCGAATAGTACACTTCTGCCTGCATCGGATCAGGCGCGCGTTTCGAGCCAACAACAACACACTTTAAGTCTTGTCTGGATGTGTGGTCTTGATCATCCAGTATGACGAGATCGCTCGGCGTCAAGTCCAAAAGATTGCGTACCAGGACTCGCAGCTCATGAGGCTTCACTCCCTCGCCGACGTCGTCTCGCTCCCATGGCGACGTGACGTCGCCATGCCAGGCCGCCCACTCTGCAGCGGCGGGGATATCCATGTATCGGATCGGACCGTCGTAGGCCATCCATGACCAGGACGGCACGAATGCGTGCGCATTTCTACCAGGACTCTGAGAGAAATCGATTCCTGGCAGATTTGATTCATCCCGTTGCCACAGTATACCTCGATGAAGGTATTCTTCAAACACGCCAAACCCACCGGAAGTGTTGAGAGCATGAAGAAGTCGGGTCTCCAGGCCCCTGATGGCGATAGGACGGTCCGTAGGATATGTGAACTGGAGTTTGGAGTATCGCTCGTAGAGGGACTGAAAGAGCTTCATACGCTTGCCTTTGTCGAGATCTGGGAGGGTGGACGGAAAGTTGGCATCGCCAAGAAGAGCACTTTTTATGCTGGAGGACGCAATTAAGCTGTGTCAGTAATCATTCAGTGATGCGCTTGGAGTATAAAAGCTTTGACCGACTTGTCTGTCCACGTCCGTGTCTCGCACCGCACACCCTTTCCACACTCCCAATACGTCTGCGTTTCTGCAAAGTAGATTGTTCGGCGAGATAGGGCACGCTCTTGGAATACCCAACCCCTGCTGTTCAATTCCGACTGGTCAATGTCTTCAGAGAACTTGTCAATCACTTCGGCCAGGTAGTATTGGCCGCGTTCGGTCGGAATAGTGGCAAAGCGTCTTTCGGGCCGGGATCTCAGGAAGTTTTCCGCCGGTGATCGGGCACAAGTTGCAGCAATAGTAGCATATGCAGAAGAGAACACCAGCTCCATTTTGCCTGCCTCTTTCAGGAAATCTTGCCCTTGATCTTCGTCATCGGGGTTGTCTGGCTCTGCTTGAATGATGCATAGTGAGTCGATCCACAGATAACCTACGCCTAATTTCCTGGCCATGATAATGGCGTCTTGGTATAGAGGCGGGAATCGTGCATCATCGACACCTTTCACTAGGTCTTGCAGGTTGCTTTCGTATGTGCAAACGATCTTGTCGGCCAAGGAGGGATCGGGGTGAATACCCCAGCGATGAGACAATGCCAAGTATCTCGAATCTTGACTCAATGCGTCTGTGTTGCAGACCAGACGACACTGTGATGCGGCGAAGCCGACATCGAGGAGTCTTGTTGGGAAGAATGAATCATCACGAAGATGCAGACAGTCGTGATCCCGATCGCAATGCCGTAACCATCCATCCAGGATACTGACATGGTTGGAGTCGCCAGCACTTGATAGTTTCGGGTGGCCGACCTGAATCTTGGAATCGTGCGATCTCTCCTTTCTCGTTGAGTCGTATATCGAGAGAATTGGAGGTGATTGCTTATCGTCAACTCTGATAGTCGAACCGAACCTGAGAAAGCGCAAGACAGTATCCTGCGGCTCAGCCCGACTTTCAAGGACGTGGCACAAAAGCCGACAAAGATCGCACTGTGTCGAGGTCTCTGTCAATCCACCCACCGTATCTTCGAAGATGCAATCGGGTGAAAGGATTGGTAAACTCCTACAGCGTGTACACAGATTAGTGTCCTTGCTGGCCGTAGCCAGGTTAGCAGAACTAGCTATTGCCTCTCGGAATGCTTCTTCATCCGGCACGTACTCCGACGGCCCATTGAGCTGGCTAGTTTCAATAAAGACTCATCGCATGATATTGGGAAGGAATTTGCATACCGCCTACAAGATAAGAGAGTGTTAGAGGGGTTGTGCAATTACAAAGAACTAGCTTGGTTAAGACGCACCGGCTGAAAGCCTATGTTAGTACGTGATCATCGAACAGGCTGTCAATTTTGTCATAACTCACAATCTTTTACCGAAATTAGCAATGGTGTCTGATGGTCCTGCGAAATGTGATCCTTCGCCTTCTGGGAATAGAATCATACCTCCTATACCAACAAGTAGATGAGTAATGGCAGTCTCTATTGCAGGCACTGTTTAACTTACATACTAAAAACACTGATTAGACGCATTTACTAGAGAGAATGGCCGTGGTCTATACTCACTTCATGGCCTTGAAGCATAGGCTTACTGAGGCCGCTCGGCAAGTCGGGCATCTGCGGCGTCGTCTGGCCAACCCACTCGATCTCACCCGTCTCAGCTTGTTCAATTATCTTGGATATCTTTTCAAATACTTCTTCAGCGTATGCTCTTCCAGATGATACGTTGATCTCGTAGATTGTCGCTTGTCTCTCCACTCGGACTTGGAACTCCGAGGCCTGACTGGTTTGTTCAAATTCATCGTTGTCTGTTGATCTCAGGTCCGTCTTGTCAGGAGCGGCGTCGACGACAAGCAGACGATCTCTGATCAGTACCAGAAGGTGGCTTACTGCACTGTCTTTGCCTGAATCGGTCCGGGAAACCTTGATAGCATTTGATATCCAGTGCATGACAGCCGGGTTGACCTCTGCGGCTTTGACCGCGGCCCCCGATGGCGTCAGGTGGGACCTGTCCTCTCGAACTATGTAGAATCTCCCATTCCTGTGCATGGAGAATTTGTCCAGCCCAGGTTTGCCGTGGAGCAACCAGATGATGAACTCGAGATAGATGCACCCCAAGGACCACATGTCGTAGCGTCGCGATGTGGCTCTATTCTGATGGAGTTCCATTTCTGGCGCAGCGTACACCAATGTTCCTCCCACAAACCCCTTCGAACGAGAACGGAACTGTGTCAGTTTCTCGTGTTCTCTTGCCAGGCCAACATCAGAAATGACAAATACGTATTTGGGATCTCCTGACTGCTTCTTTTTGGAGGATCCGAAGCAGAGAATATTCTCTGGCTTCAAGTCACCATGACGGATGTTGATCTCTGGCCTGTGCAAGGATCGGATTGTTTCAGCGATTCCACAGAACTGGGCGAAAAGCCACTTTACATAGGTTTGGTCTTGGGCCTTAGGAAGTTGCTCGTTCCAGAACACGCGGAGATTGCCGTGCGGTGCCCATGGGAAGACGAAGAAGAGACCGTCCTGTCTCCTGTAAAAGGCAGCTGCCTTGATCAAATGCTGTGTCTCAAACCTGGGCCCTCTCAGCTTGCTCAGAAATTTGTACTCGTACCGGACTAGATTTTCAAACTGTCCAGGCGTCATTGTGTTTACCCGCAGCTCCTTGATGGCGGCCAATGGATTGCCGTGATCGTCGACTTCAACTTTCTTTTTGATAGGTAATCAGTGAATATTATTGAGTGTTGGCATCACGTTACGATTCTGCTATTTGGAATAAACTCGAAGATTTACGAGTACTTACGAGGTCTCCCATCTTCATATCGATGTGATGAGCGTGAATCGTCGTTCTACGCACCACGCTGAATGTTGTTGAACTTATCAATTCGGGTTCGCAGAGGTATGGTAATTCACTATCCAGAGGGGGGGCGTCGAAGTTTCTCCAGTCGAGTACCGGGATGAAGAATTCATGTTGTGAGGCGTGTTTAGCGCAAAACAATGAATGCGAACTCCTCCAATCGATGTCCAATGTTGATGATGGGTGTGCGATGCGCATTTTATTAAGGCTGCCAACAATTTGCTGAGCTTCAAGAGGGAAATGAGAGTCGTCGATGCTGTGCCGGTAGAACTGCTCTATGAGCTCAAATTTGTCGAAATATATGAGCATGATACAGAGTTGTGGGGCTTTGTTGGAAATGAATTCCTTGAAGGCTCGAGTTTCTCCGGTCTGAAAGGGTGACTTGTTGGTTCTCATCTCCTTCACGAGCGTGTCAATATCACAGTCTTTGAGCAGCTCACGACCAAAATTCCGTGGGATCCATCGTAATTCGTTGTACTTAGAAAGGACGCGATCGGCAATGGTTGCACTTTCTTTTGACATTTTTGAAGACGTGAAAGGTCGAGATTGACTCCCAGATGTGCGGCTTCTGTGGGAAACGTTCCTTGAGAACGTACGACTCAATGCGCCACTAGGGGTACCCGAGAGATTCGTATCCATTGCGATATCTTCTGGATAATTCCGGCGCAGGTTGTGGCTTGGTTCGGGTTCCAGTTCCATGCGCTCGGAGTTTTCAATTTGGATGGTCTCCGGTACCTGATTTGATTGCTGGATATCTTCTGGAGGTATAAATAAGGAGGTTCCTAGCTCACTTTGAGTTGCTTGTAAGTTCTTTTCGGCTTCCGCGGAGTTGTCCGCATCTAACAATGACCAGTAGACTTGGGCGGTTTCGGCCTCGCCCTTCCGAAGCTGTCCGATGGCGCTATCGGAAGAAATGCTGTTGCGGCCCGACGGTTGCAAGGACTGTGAGTCTTCCGGCTCCAGGCCCTCGGGTAGCGAGTAGAATGCAAAACTCAGCAGATCCTTAGCTATGTGGCAATGAGCGCTCATAAAGCCAGAGCCATCGAGTGAGGCGGCGCAGATCGGGCATTCCGACCAAGTCATGGCCTCGAGCTTTCGAGGAACTTGGAAGCTACTGAGCTTTGCTAATTCGAGGGCTTCTTTCTCGGTGAACTTCTCATGAGTAGATTGAGTGTGTGCAGTAAATTCAGCTTTCGTGTCAAATATCAACGGCTTGGTGTGGAACGTATTGCTGCACTTCCATTTGGTGATGGTATGATCGGTGCGCATGTGGTTGACCCACGAGAAACCATCGGCGTATAGGTTACAGGGTGTCTTACAACCTGGGAGAACGCAAACATAGGGTCGTAGATCCTTCAATACATGAGATCTAACATCATGTCAGTACCTGCTACCAAAAGCTTCCACAAGATCAAGGGGCTCTAGGTAATCACCTCCAGAGTGAGCCTTGAGATAATGCTTTCTCGAGGGCTACGCCACAAAACGGGCATGCGAACTCTTTTGACTTGTCCGGGGCAGCTGGTGGTGGAGGAAGCGTATCGAGGCTGTCGTCAATTGTGCCGAGTACTTCGTGCACTGCTTTGGCTGCAAGAGATTCTGGTGTTTCGAGTACTGTGGTCGGTACATATGAAGCAGAGTATAATGCTAACTTCCGGGCATCACCTTGTTTATCAGTTGAGTTTTCTCTGGACAATGGATTGGATGCATCCGCAGCACGCCGCACGCCAGAACTCGTCCCGTTTTCCTCATGCCTGTAATTGGGTTCGAATCGAGGAGGAATGACAGGAGTATCTTCTGCACTGGACACATGTGTTGTACCAGGGCTCGAGACTAGATTATGGCGCCGAGAGTATGCGATTTGCCGTTGCCGTAAGCAGATACTCTCGAGAAGGCGCTTGTAAACGAAGTCCTTCAGAGGGGGGCTCTTGTGCTTGAGTATTGGCTTGATACTGTCTCGAAACTTCTGGGTGAGATTGACGTCATTTTCCAATTGTACATAGTTGTCGGCCTTCTGATATCGGTCGCCCATATCAGCGGAGCTGATAAGAGCGGAAAGCCTGAAGAGTTTTGTGATCGTTTCCTCGGCGTCCCTTTTCACAGCCTCTACTGGATCAGAGGGAGCATCAAGCGGTTCCAGTGGAGGAATCACAATGGAGCACCTGGAAGAGTCTGTCGATTGCGCTGGTGATCTGATAGCTGAGACCGACATAGGCTGGGTACGTGGCTCCTCGGTGCTGGATAGTGCTTCTGGTGCAGCGCCATGTACCATACTCAGTCCTATTCCACTATTTAGTTCAAACTATAGCATATTCTGGGAAAGCCACACTACTTACTAAGATAACCTTGGAGAAGCTCGAGCAGGAGTAGTATCGTCTCCACAAGCTCTGGGCGGTCGCGCAGGCGCCAGTCCATGGATGTACGGCTGTTATAATCTCCGAAGATCCCCCCATGTACAACCCAGAGATTGAACCGGTCCAGTTGGTCTTGAGGCCATGATACCGTGGTCGCAGAATCAATGTAGGCATTGAAAGTGTGCAGACATTCTGTAGCCTTGTCGAGAATGGCGTTCTGCTTGGGGACCATGCTAGAAGATTTCTACACCAGGGCGCTTGCGCCTTGGGCCCGCCACACAAGAACGAGGAGAGATAGACAGACTTCCTTTTGGGTTGCAACATGAAGAGTGCCGCAGCTGGGAACTACGAAGGAGACAGCAAAGGTCATCAGAGCACGCAAAGGATGGCGGGGTCTCCGCATGTAAGTAGCCAATCAGGGCAGCCTCCAAGTCAGCCCGGTTGGCTTTCTTGTGTGCTAATAACCAGAGCACACCTGGGCATCCAACAGGCATACATGTGGCTGCAAATAGCGAAACGAGACAAGCAAACCATTAATTCACCTGCGATTATGTGATTTCAGATACTACGGGTATGTTGGTGTTTAAAAGATCGTATGATTGACCACTCAACCTCCAAGATACTGCTTGGGAATTAGTCCCCAGTTGTTACCCATAGCAGTTGAATAACACCGCCCAACATGTTCTAGGAGTTATAGTCTTTCTCAAAGCAATCAACATCATCGTCCCCGCCTTGATACGGCTCTTCAGCAATTTCGTCGACCACAGTAGACTGCAACTTTTCCTTCGTGGTCTCATCGGGTGCAGAGGAGTTGTCGACATTCTGTACTTCGCCTTTTCTGAACGGCGCGTGGGTGAGCGTCCGCCAAAACACCTCGTTAACACTGTAGGCGAAAACAAAATTGCTAGATGCCCCTAGTTCTTCATTGTCCATGTGCTTTGACTCGATGTTGGTCTTTCCACCTGCTGCTACAACCCTAGTGCCAGATGGGTCAACAGAGCCTGATATACCGGCGCCGGCTGCGCGAGTATTCTTTCTGGCCATCCTGGCTCCTTGGGCCACGGTCACTCCCGTGACCATGAATATTCGCCGCTCTGCCGACTTCTTCGCAAATGACCATCGTGACTTCTTCTGGGTCGGGGGGTTCAGATACTGCGGCACTTCGCCGTGCTTAATCGAATCTTGCACGTAACTCAGCGGCGGAGAGATCTGGCGGCTCTCGAGGCTGTCGAAGTGCCAGATGAGCGAGTTCGACCTGTCCAGATGCGCACCGCTGCTGGCCGTGACCGACACGAGATTGACGTTGGCCCACAGCTTGAACAAGGCCGTCAGTTCGGTTTCTGTTGATAGATCCACGTTTTCGTCTTTGGTTATGTCTTCGGCAAGTTTCTCCGGCGGGGTCAGCGGCCCAAATGGCATCAGCGCTGACTCGGGCTGGAAGGGTTTGGGCAGAATCTGGCCGATTTGGATACGTCCATTGGGAGCGAACTTTCTGGTTCTGGTGAAAATCCACCCATCGTGTGTTGCGTTCATTTTATAGCGCACAGCTCGCAATGGCGCCTCCAAACAATGGAATGATCATCCAAGGCTGGCGCTCGTTTGGCGGTGCAAGTATCCGAGATCTCGCTTGGCCGCCAAGTTGTTCACGTGCGGGGTTGCATCGGAGCTGAGAAACCATGCATACAGAAATGGAACGCATCCTCGTCAATCTGGCGATTTTCTGGCCACGACTCTATCGCGGCTATCCCGAAACCCGTGCACACTAGATTGTTGATGCGATGATACTGCCCATTTTTGGGTGTCGATCAGGATGGACGCAGTACTTCTCGACTATCTGAAACCTCCTGACGACCGCCATGAGCTCTTAGAGCTGCTCCATAACATCGTCCGAGATTTCGCCGATCACTTCCAGCGGCGCTCTTGCAACCAGGCAGATCCACAGCTTGTCCGTTTGAAGTTTATGGGACTCCTGTACGAGCTGTATTTGTACCTGGACCAGTACATCAAGCAAGGAGTTCCTGTAGACGACGAACTTTACACCGCAGCTAAGCAGGTAGCTGAAAGATTGAAGAGTACGCTGCACGGAAGCCGCATACAAGAGGTCTTGCGGCATGAAAAGCTAGAAGCAAAGATTGCAAAGGCCGAGGTAAGAAGTATTCATGTCGAATGAGAGCCAAATGCATATTGTCAGTCTTACATTTTATCTATTTCAGGATTGCATTTCTGGATTTCCTGAATTGGAGGACTTCAAGACACTCATACTCGATGTCCCAAAGAGTCGTCAGACCTATTGCAATCGTGAGATTGTTAAGAAAATGCCTGACGATGTTTGCACAATGCTAGCGGAGCCGTTTTCCGACCTTGTTATTGTGCTGTGGCGCCAAAATCCCAACAACAAGATAACTGCTCAAGCAGCCAAACTTTTCCAGCCACCAAAAATGCGCTACTCTGAAAAGAGCTTTACCACTGAGATGTCATGGTTCCACGATCATGAGCAGCTGTACGGCTTATTACGCCAGTACTGGCCGTGCACCTGCCAAAGAAACCATCAAGATAAACTGGGCGACTGTGAGAGGATCATGCTGCGTTTGCGGTCAAGTTGGACGCACCCTGGTCTACCCACGGGGGAATTCGACGTTAAGCTCGATCATGGCCAAGCCAATATAAACTGCAATATTTGCATTCAATCGGAGAAGTAAGCTTCTGCTTTCCATCCCTCGAGTTCTCCTACTATTGGTTGATTGATTGCTTCCGTGCTGACATCCTTTAGAACGCCCGCATTGGAAAAAGAAAAGAAATTTCCTCAGCCTTGTCAGATGTTGATGAAGGGTATCCAAGGCATGAAATTGAAGATCATCGCTACGAATTTCACAGCAAATGCAGCAGGTGACGTTGAATTTATCCCATTTGAACGAGACCAATCAAAATCCGTCCGCTGCATCACATTGCAAAACGTCATCGATCAAGGACTTAGATTTCGACTACGAGACCGACGATCTCTGGCTGTCATTCTCGTGTACTCTTTTATGCAACTTCTCAGGGGCTCGTGGCTCGAGAAGCCGTGGGGAGGTGCAGATATCTATTTCAACTCCGAGAGTCCTAGCTACGTTGATCTCCGTCGACCGTATCTCTCGGCTTACTGGATGGCCTCCCATGATAAACGATCCCAGCAGGTGAAGTTGCCCGATGGCTACCATCCCATGCCGGATATGGTTACTCTGGCTAGGTATCTTCTCGAGCTCGAGCTTCGGGACACTTGTTGCTCCCCCATCATTACCGAAAACGGTCATTCCGACCTTTTTACGGCAAATGAATTTCTTGACAGGATACAATCGCAAGATGATAGCTGGGAAAATGCACTATTTATCGAGTCCATGACCGCCTGCCTGGCCCCAGAGACGTATACGCGCGACGCCGACGCCAATCCGCCTCATTCATTATGGTGGGAGATCTATCAGAAAGTTGTCAACCCCCTGGAGCAGATTCTTTTGTCAATTCATGGCCCAAATGCTACCGCAAAGGACATCGCCACAGAACTAACTCGTACGGCGTCTTTGATACGTGAGATACCTGCGCCAGGTCCCAAGAGCACAAATGCAAATCCCGCCGCTGAACGGTATGAAAACCGGTATTCTTCTTGAAACGACAAAGCTGACATCATATTGAAATCATTAGGTTTACGGAATCTGATAAATGGTTTCAACGACTGAATGACTACACTCATGCTTTCCTAGACTCCGTACGGACGAAGTTCGGTAAGGCGATCCATGTGGCAATTCTCGATACTGGCGTCGATTTGAACGACACTTTCCTGAAGGAGAGAATTTCAGCTTGTGATTGCTGGGACTTTGTCGAAGACAACGAGCGTATTCGGGATAAAGTCGGACACGGTACGCACACAGCTTCCATACTCGCCAAGACGGCGCCGCGAGCGCGAATATTCTGTGGTAGGGTCTGGAAGGAGCGGCGCGAGGACGAAAATACAGGTAGACTGATAGCAAAGGTAAATCAAATTCTGGACATCAAGTTTCCAGCAGCTTAAGAGATTCTTTGATGCACTACTAACACCGCAGTACAGGCCATCGAACACGCCGTGAATGAGTGGAAGGCTCAGATCATTGTCATGCCCTTTGCGTTCCCACATACGATTGAGGAAATCGACGATGCCATCGACGAACACCACAGCAGAGCGCTCCTTTTTGCGGCTACTTCCAACAAGAACGACGAGGAAACCGGGTTCCCTGCCCGTCACGCCGATGTGATTGGTGTATATTCCAACAGAACGCCTTCGGTTCAGTCCGAGTTCTGCAAACCGGGCAAAGAGCATGAGCGCAACTTTAGCGCCATCGGCGAAGACGTGAACGGGTCTTGGCCGCAAGGCTTGGAAGGTGAAGATGCCAGTAGAACTGGCCGGGAGAGGAGATCAGGAACATCCTGCTCGACCCCAATTGCCGCTGGAGTTGCTGCCCTAGTCCTTGAGTTTGCGTCACTCGAAGGGAGAGTCGAGGTCTCCCGGCCAGCCAAATTGAAGAAGAAAAAGGTCATGGAGAAAGTCCTTTTTGACTGCATGACTGACAAGCACACGTCGGGAACTTATAATCTACTACAGCCTTGGAAGCTGTTCAGCCCGTACAATGGTAGAAACTCAAAACCAAAGACCTTGCAGTCTGTAGCAGATACTGTCTCCACGAGCATCATGGAGAGCAATGGATGACGCGCCGCTTTGTCAATAGATGTGGGCAAAGGGGAAAGTCAACACAAGTAGGTAGAAGACTTCCGGGCGCGTGGGGCATGTTACCAAGAGAGGGGCTGGCAGTCGTTCTTCTTCTTCTTCTTTCCTTTTTTTTTCAGCCTGTTGCTTTTTCTTTTTTTTCTTTTTTTAAGAAGCTGTTTTAAGATGACCTTCTTTTGAATAAACTCTTAGTCTCCCTCACATATGATCAAAACCCGGGCTTTTTGGATTATAAACTATTTCATAAAGCATACTTTTTATGATAGCACTACACGTATTGCGGGAAAAGGTTGAATAATGTTTTTATGGCTTAATTGATTGTAACGCTATCGACTCTAAGTTGGCTGACCTATTCAAGGCTGATATGCTGGACTGGCTCCAGCACCGTTATATTCATCCTCACAGGACTTTAAGTAGCCTTTCATGCCAAATATAAGACTATTCCCGAGCTTTATATGATTGTGGGTTGCGAGTCATGTTGACGGTAGGCTTTCTTCGAGAAATTGGTCCAGACGAGACGGCTCGAATGCTTTCAGCGAGCTTTGTTCGCAGAACTTCCCACCTGGACTGGGCCATAGCCCGGGCTGAAATATTTGATCCGCGCAATGATTCCTCTTTTCTCAACCTGAGATGCCTGGTGATGGCCACGTCTACAGCTGCTATCATCCAGCCCTGCGATACCCCGCAGCCTGGCTTTCTGAGATGCCAACATGTCTGTCTTCCTGCCAAGATGTATGTTCGTCATTCTCGCGCCGAAACGTTACACGATAGCTGCCGCAACCTTTCTTCACTTGGATTAAACTACACATTGGTCAGAATTATAACCGATATAAGTAAGTTTTTGCATTCAATGCGGGGTTCTAGGACCTGTCAGTCGGCTCAGTACACGCATCCGGATCTGAAAGACCTAAGACCCGTAAGCTCCGGCACTTGCATAAGAAGCCCGATATTTCCGTTAGCCAAGACATATATGTCAGACCATGACGCACGCGACTCAAAATATACCTATACATATAAGGCTGCGATGGCTGCCGCGGCCACGATATGCCAGATGTTACATTGGAATTGACATTGAAATTCATTGCACAAATACACCATGTCTCCTGCACAAACTCCTCTTCGCCAGTTGACCGAGAATGGTCCCAAAATTTCAGCCATAGGCTTTGGCCTTATGGGTATGAGTATAGGCTATGGAGAAGCAGAGTATGTCGAGCCTTTCCTATAGCCTGGTCTTGACTCGACTGTCCACAAGTTCATGTGAGGTGCTGACTTGAGACCAGGTCCGACGAGGAACGCCTCAAGGTTCTCGACCGCGCGTGGGAGCTCGGCTGCACAAACTGGGACACTGCCGACATCTACGGCGACAGCGAAGATGTCGTGGGCAAGTGGTTCAGGCTTCACCCGGAGCGCCGCGCCGACATCTTCCTCGCGACCAAGTTTGGTCTCAAGATGGAGGGTTCCGGCATGACCACAAACTCGTCCCCGGAGTATGTCTTGGAAAGCGCCAACAAGAGCTTTCAGAGGCTCGGCGTCGACCACATTGACCTGTATTATATGCATCGCGCCAACGAGGCTGTGCCGATCGAGAAGACCGTGGGAGCCATGAAGCAGCTGGTCACGTACGTAGCAACCCACAATCTCAGTGTCTTATACAGAAGAAGGCTGACAGCGCGTGACATAGAGAGGGCAAGGTAAAATACTTGGGCCTCTCAGAGGTTTCCTCGGCGACGCTCCGTCGAGCCCATGCCGTTCACCCGATTACGGCCATACAAGCCGAGTATAACCCGTGGACGCTGGAAATCGAGGGTGCTCCTGGCACGCACCTCATGAAGACATGTGCAGAGCTTGGTATCGCGATCTTCGCGTATTCGCCGCTTGGCCGAGGCATTCTGACAGGCCGGTTCCGCACCTCAGACGACTTTGAGGAGGGCGACGTCCGACGAAACATGGCGCGCTTCCAGGGCGAGAATTTCCAAAAGAACTTGAAGATCGTGGATACCTTTTATGAGCTGGCAGCGAAGAAGGGGTGCACGCCGTCGCAGCTCACGCTGGCGTGGATCTTGGAGCAGAGCCCAAACATATTCGTCATTCCTGGTACCAAGAAGATCAAGTACTTGGAGGACAACGTGGGAACAGCCAATGTAGTACTGGGAGAGAAGGACGACAAGGAACTGCGCAGGGTTGTAACGGAGGCTGAAGTCAAAGGTGGGCGAGATTCTTTCTTTGGCGCCTACCTGGACACGGCTCCTCTGAAGGCCGGAACCTAAGGTATCATTATTTGTAGTACTATAAAGAATATGGACCAACCTGCGTCGCGGACTAAAAATCCAGCAAGAAGAAACACAGCAAAAACATACAGTACCGTGAATTCTCCCAGCAATGCAACAACTCTATCAATCGTCCAGTCAAGGTACTCAAGGACTTCAAGAAGGCTCATGTTTCGTCACACAGCTTTCATCCGTACGTGTCAATATCAATAAAAGGGAGGCGACGAGCTTCTGGGATGAGGTGATGCATGAATCATGAAGAAAGATGACACTGATGAGTTGCGCGTCGGGACCAGGAGGAAAGAGACGTGGAGAGTAGCAAACTTCCAGTTCATGTGGCGGGCTTGGAGCATTGGAGTCGTCGGCCATCAAATACTCCCCCCCCCCCCCAGGAAGTGCCAAAACTGAATGTACTGTGTATTGATCGTGGAACTAACGATCGAATACTTCATCAAGGTTCAACCGATTCTTGAATATCGGCTACATCCGCCCCTGGGACCCGGACCCAAGTTGATTGGCCAGTATGGCATTCTGGGGGGGTGACGTATGGTAAGCAGGTCGCATACGCTAACTAGCAACTACTTCGTATACTATACACAGAAGGGTTTCAGCGATTGGCCGTCCTTGGGCATCATGTGGAGCGGTTCTCTGGTCTGTACGAAATACTACTATACGTAACTTGTCCATCGGAGTTTGTCTCGCGGTCTTGGGAGTGAGAGAGCGGGCCGGGTACAAAATATTCGATGATTATAACCCTCCTGGCCCGCATATAAGTAGGTGCTACACTTCCGTCCACCTCACGGCAATCCAGACGCATTCGACTCACCCGTGACCAGCCGTACCTTTTTGCACTTCCCAAGCCAAGACTATTCGTTCACTCGCCGCCATGTCTTTCTTCGAATCACCTCCCAAGCCCAAGACGCTATTGGGATGGCACCGCGCCCTGTCTCCCACGGCTGCGGTCAAAGTGTCCCCCATCTGTCTAGGCGGCATCAGCATAGGAAGCCAATGGTCCGAGCTGTTTGGACAGAACGAGGACCCGTTTGCTCTGCTCGACTCGTTCTACGGCCTGGGCGGAAACTTCATCGACACCTCCAGCATCTACAACGCGGAGCAGTCCGAGGCGCTGATCGGACAGTGGATGGAAGAGCGCGGCGTGCGGGATCAGATGGTCATCGCTACCAAGTACTCGTCTTGCTACAAGTCGTACGACCGGGAAAATATCCCCATCCAGAGCAACTTAATCGGTAACTCGGCCAAGAACATGCACCTGTCGGTGAGGGATAGCTTGAAGAAGCTTCGCACGGATTACATTGACGTTCTCTACGTTCACTGGTAAGGGAAGCTGGGATCTTTCGAAATTGGGGGAAACTAATGCCGTTCTCGCAGGTGGGATTTTGCGACGTCGGTCGAGGAAGTAATGACACATCTGCACAGCCTCGTCATGGCGAGACAGATATTGTACTTGGGCGTTTCCGATACTCCGGCGTGGGTCGTCGTGAAAGCCAACTCATGTATGTGACCCCGTGGAAATCCGATCGCTCTAGGCTGACAGAACTCTCTCGCACAGTCGCGCGCGCCCACGGGATGACTCCATTCTCCGTGTACCAGGGCCAATGGAACGCCGGCTTCAGGGACATGGAGGCTGAGATTGTTCCCATGTGCGAGGACCAGGGCATGGGTATTACGACCTGGTCGTCCTTGGGCGGCGGTCAACTCCTCTCTGCGGAGCAGCGAAAGCAGCAGGCGGAGAATCCCGAGTCCCGTAAAGGGCCCCAGCCGGACGTTGCGCTCTGCGATGCATTGGAGAAATTGGCCAACGAGAAGAAGACGACAGTACAGGGCATGGTAGGTTTCCTTTCTCATGCTTTGATATTATATATCGGGTCTAATGAGCAGTCAGGCGCTGGCATACCTGAGGCACCAATCTCCCTACGTGTTCCCAGTGGTGGGTGTCAACACGGTTGGTCATATTGAGGCTTTGCCTGACACTCTGGGTATCACCTTGTCCAAGGAAGATATTGAGAGTATCCATGAAGCCTCACCGTTCGACCCGCCCTTCCCGATGAGCTTCTTATACAACTACAAAGGCACCCAGAAGTATAACCTGGGGTTGACCCCCGCAAATAATCAGCAGTACCAGATGGGCGGCTGGATTGACGCTGTCCCAAAGCAGTTTGTAAGTACACCATGACTCTATATGGAAATTCCACATGCTGATTTATATAATAGCCTTACCAACCAACTCGGCATGCGTAAAGAGACTGCGCAGGGTTGTAGCGGAGGCTGAAGTTAGAGGCAGGCGAGATTTTGATTTTAAATGCTACGCGAACACGGCTCTTGTGACCTCAGCTCCGTGTCCCTATGAGAGGATGACGTTGGAATCTGAGAAGCCTCCTTGCTGTAGTCTGGAGTAAACACGATTATATTCGAACATGCAAGCTCCATAGACTGAGGACTTTTGAGTGGCTGCGCATCTATATCAGCCTCAAAAGGCGTGATATGCCTGACGTTTACGCAGCTGGGTATTGCCAAATGTTCGATCGGGCGCTGAGGTCTTTGGAAACTCAACTCCTCCGGAATGTTCTGCGGTTCTTCTACAGTGGTACGTAACGTCGTGCTTGCTCCAATATCACTGCTTCTGGCTTCTGGCGAAGACGCTACTTCTTGAAATGTAATTTCGGATCGAGGACTGTGCAAACGTTGAGATTCTGTACTCGTTCCAGACGCGAGCATGACCTCGTCATTGTTGTTTGCCTGTCGAACGCCCACAAATATTATCAGCCTTGACATGGTGGATGACTCATGGCCAATAACAACTACCCCATCCTCTAGAAACTCAAGCCTTCCTTTTTATGCTTTCTTATTTTGACCAGCTATCAGGAAGTATTTCCGGTCGCACGGTTGTCAGTCAAGCTTCCATAGCCCGAACGGATCTTGTAGTAACCATGGATCCGAGCCGTCGCGCTCGAGTACACGCTTGAGGGTTGCGTTACTCATAAGTTCTGTTGGCACGGATTTCCAGTCGGGACACATTGGGTGACCATTAGCAGCACAGTCGTTGAATGATCTCGCCGAATCCACGGCCGAATATTGTAACGGCTCGCAATATCTAAACCATGTTCAGTATTAGACGAAGAAAATGACGACGTACGTTTCTTAAAAATTCTTTACTTAGTTGTAAAAAAACAAAACAAAACAAAAACAAACAATATTGCGGCAATAAAAGTAAATATCTTATAAATTCCAATCCCGATCGATTATTGACGCCTCTCTGTTTTTAAGCAGCTTTAGCCACAGCCATTAAAGCCTCTTTCCTTTCCTGGCTGCCGGTATGTGTGCGGTCGTAAATACCATAGGGGCCTTTCTCCGGCTGGCCACTCTTTTTCCTCTGCCTGTCCTCACAGCACGTAAAGACTTAACGTTATATATTTTAAAACCTTGATATAATAATACACAAAACTTTCATCAGAGTATATAGCAGCTGGCGCCCAAACCTTGATATAATAATAAACAAAACTTTTATCAGAGTCAATTTTATAGCAGCTGGCGCCCACAGATTGCGAATGATTTACTATAAACATCTGGCGTGGCCCGGTTTCTGCTTGGAAAAATCACATTCCTCCATCATTCCTCCATCACTACAACTGTTCCTCCAATCCAACTGACCATTGAAGGCACGATTAATCTTCCAATACAACTCCGCGTCAAAGGCACGATCGTTCCTCCACCACGACTCAGCACGATTATTCTTCCTATACAACTTACCTTTAAAGGCACGACTTCTCCTTCAAGACAACTCACTATTTAAGACGCGATTTCAAATCATGGCTGGACATCCTTCTACCCCGGTGACCTTGGTCTCACACGCCGCCGTGGAGTATCATCATCGCTGTGGGGTCAAGATCAGAATCACACAACGAGCCCAACACGCAGCAAAGAAGGGCGCGGTCGACAAGGCCTTGAACCGAGAGCGCAAAGTCCGCGTGGCTGCTAAGCAGCTTGTCGACCAAAACGTCACATCATCTGAACGAGCTCAAATGCTCGCCCTCATCCACGCTCTCGATCTAGCTCGCCAGTCGATCACCCAGAACCGTTCCAAAACCATCCCGATCCAAAAGGCTACAATTTATTGTAGCTCACAGAGCGTTGTCCACAGGGTCAACTTTTATATTAACCATTCCTCGGAAACACTTCAGAATGTGACGAGCGCCAGGGACCAGGCCATGATCAAAAGCGTGATCAAGGGGGTCAAAAAGCTATCTTGCCACAGCCACGAGGTCTCGATATCTTTCGCCAGCCTATGAGATGGAATCGGACGAACAGCAAAAACAATGGCAAGACAAAAATGCGGCAAAGTGTGGACAAGCCGTCGTCAGGGGAGCAAGGTGTTGTGCAAAGTTCAGTTCGGGAGGCTTCGGGAAGAATTGCTTGAAGTAAGAACCCTAATCAGAGCGCCAATAACTCTGCCAGTACCCCTTGCTAACAAATCGTTTGTAGGTGGGCGTATGAACTAGCAGTATGTACAAAAAGCGACTGTGTTTTTGGCTAAGGGTTCATACATCAGCCTCGTTTGTATGTTGCGGCAAAGGGCCGGGTGCGATACAGTAAAGTCTGATGGGAAAGCCAGGAGTTGTGGGAACTGTGTGCTTCTACACTTGTAGCATGCCACTGGTTTTGATCGGATCATGTTTTTTCGGTAGCTTTGGGTGGAAAGTTCTCTTCGGGTCTCAGAAAGTTGGAATTGGCAGCCTTCAGAATACATATAATGGCATATGGCTCACGGGCTTTGGACTCGCAAGTTTCCTTCATTGGCATGAATGCTCAAGTACACGTTTAAAGCATCTAGTAATCCATCCAAGGCCAAGCCTTGATACTCCCATCATCTACCTCATATATTCGGCCTCACAAGAGGCTTGTCAAATGACCTGTACTCCGATATCGAGGAACATGACCATGACTGGAGGTCTTTATTCAAAGTAAGAAACACGACTTGAGAAACTTGAAAATACAGATGATCCCTCGGCTCTACCGTATTGACCAGTGCCTGCCAAATTCAGAGCCACTACTACTACTCTCTTTTCTTTCCCCACTGACGCGCTGATCGATAGTCTTGTATTCGTACAAAACACATCCAATCGTGATATTGCCGCCAATGCCGTCGTTCTGTAGACCTGTTACGTTCAAGTCAGCCGAAGAAAGATTGAGGTTACTGGTGCGCCTACAATTCGCATAGTCATCCCATAGTAGATGGTAGCAATTGATAATATTATTCCCTTCGATAGGATAATTGAAGTCGGATTCCATCTGCCTCTGGTAGCAGCCACTGAGCCAGGAAACGGAGAAGACGTAGGGAACGGTATTGACCCAGTAGATTTGGTCATATAGCCACGTTGAATTGTCGCCAGCTGCGACCCGTGGTCGATCCGGTTTACAGATCTGGTCGCGGATCATGCGATCCAACACCCAGTCCTGGGCCTTCATGTGGTGCGAACCAAAGAAGTTGAGCGGGTAGCATTGCCTCTCTGCCTCCCCATGCTCCGGGGGCACAATGAAATACGTATATATACCACAGCCGGAGCCTAGAGACCCCTTGTATGCCATCAGGTCGATACCAGACGAGTTCTGGCCGCAATTGGAGTTGAAGCCCTCAAAGATCCCTGTGCAGGTGTTCCGGGCTACGCATGCTAACCCCTTGTTGGTCGGATTATAGGCAATGTCAAAGGTATGCCCAGAAGCGGCCGAGGACATTGGAGCCACGGGTTGAACGGCGAATGGGGTCTGCTGAAGATTGTCGACAAGCATTGTCCCATTCGAGTCGACTGTCCATGATACGGGTTGGTGTCCATCAAACCTGTCGACCTCGACACAAAATTGCGTGTAGATACTGGCAGAAAAGTCCCCAGATGAAAGACCAGAGATGTAGTCGGTATCGCATTCCACCGGGTCGGCACCTGTTGCCCAGGTGGGAGAAGCGGCAGCCAAGGCGAGAGACTGGAATTGGAACAAGTTTCTCATGTTGATGGTCTCGAGGAGTTGATATGTTGAAAAGTGATGATGCGTGTTCGTTATGCCAGAAGGAAGGAACACATTCAAAGGAAGAAATACAGGCAGAGCACTGCCATTCCACCTCTCAAGGCATTTGATTTCAATTCCCCGACATCATCAAGTTTGCCTACCTAGCTGTGACGAAGACCTTGAACTCGATGGTGAGCTCTGTTTGTGGAAGCTGTGATTGTCCTGCCTTCTGCTGCACCTAGCCCATAGCGGGACGCACCTACCCCTTCATCACATGAACCATGATTGGACACATGCCTTTATCACCAAACTGTCCCTTCCTCCTTTGCGTCGATTTGTCAAGGGACTGGACGGAAAGCGGCTTTCAGTATCAGCAAGTATGAATCTGAGGAACGCCTGAGGTTGACGAATAAGATGACATCTGGGAGTGACAAAGACGATTTACTATTCAAATGTTTGCTTTGATAGCCTAGAAACTGCATTCAACTAGAAATCGCACTCTATTTAGGCAATGCAAGTGTTCCTTATAAACTTCTATTCGACTTCTCAATCCCCGAGACGAAGCGGATTCACTGCACGCATGCGAATAGTATCGTCATATCCACGCCACATCTACTGAACAATGATGATCAGACAAGACAACTTGCGCAGTCGGCCCAAATATTCTAGTCATTGCATTCGCTTCTTTCTCTTTTTTTTCTTTCTCTTCTCTTTTTCCTTATCAAGTTCGACGCACTAACTAACAAGTAAAGGATCCAACACTTCTGTGAAAATTCCGCCTCGCGTTCGTTACAAGGTAATCATTGGTTTCCCTATCACCAATACCCAAATCGTGTGATGGAAACATCTGATGTCCCAATAAGGATGGTAATATATTAAGAGCCGCGACTAATGTATCAAGCAGAGACGTTGAACGGCAGTTGGACCCGGTCGGTCCCCTGGCTGGCTTCAACCCCCCAACCGTGCATATTGGCGGCATGTCGTTCACCAAAGAACCCCTGCAGCCCCTGCAGATGGACCCATTTTCTCCCGTTTTGGGGGCGTTGTCAGTGCAGAAGGCACTAAACGTATCCTTACCTACCCGCCAGAAACGATAACACGCCTTGTTTTCTGGGACAGCCGCACACGTAATCGTCTCCCTCTATTATTTTTTTTCTGCGCCTGCACCAAGATAGCGAGGAGTAGATCACAATCACTTCTTCTCTCCATCTCTGAATTTGTAGTACTACTATTTTTCTGTTTGTTTCAATTGCATACTTCCATCGGCGCCTGCATCCTGACCTACCTCGTCCCCGTATATACATCTCACGCCCCAGAAATTCGTAGATCCGCCCTTCGAGAACAATTCCGTTCAACAACCCACTCGACCCAACAAAGCGCCGTACCATACGATCAGAACCCCTGTCGGCAATCAATTTTACCACCGTACTCACAAATTTGGTTTCTCGATCGACGACAACGACGTCCTGTGAGCTTGCGCAAGCGAATACATCTGCGGCCGCCTCGGCCCGTGTACCCTTTCTTTGCGCCCCGAATGGCGTCAGAAGCAACGACAACATCGTACAACGGCGGCGGCGGCGCATTAGGACCCCGCAAGATCCTGCCGTCATCCAACATCGAGACGCCGCCCTCGCCGCCGGCCACGGAGACGGACACGGAGGAGACCGATTCGGAGACGTCCCCGGCACGGCCGGGAATGTCGCAGTCAGATGGCAACGACAGGGACATCAGTACACCCGTCACCGCAGCGGATGCGGATGCGCCCGTCATATCGCCCGTGACGTCGCCGCCCTACTGGTACCAGTCTCACCCAACCCACGCCAGGTCGGCCTCGAGAGCGTCCGAGGAGTCGTTCGCGGGCGCCATCATCCTGCGGGACAATGAGAACAGCAGTATCGACGAGAGGAACCACGCGTGCTGGGCCAAGAGCGTCGATATCACCGACCACGTCGTAGTCAATGGTAGCGCCACCAACATTGGCGCATTTGTCGTTTGGAATATCAGGGTCGAGACTCTCAGCGTAAGTCAAGCTATGGACTGGATACTGGTTCAGAGTCTCACAGGGACTGACATACTGGGACAGGGGAGCTATTTGAATATACGCAAGCGATACTCGGAGTTTGACGACTTGCGCTGGCGGCTGGTCCGCACGTTTCCCAACTTCGAGGCGGCTGTGCCCGAGCTACCGCCAAAGAGCTTGATCTCCAAGTTTAGGCCCAGGTTCCTCGAGAAGAGGAGGGCTGGGCTGCAATATTTTCTCAAGTACGTTCTTGCTCCCTCCCACCCGAGACTGATCTGCCCAAGATTTGCTGCTGACTGCGTGTGTAGTTGTATCATGCTGAATCCCGAGTTCTCGGGATCGCCTGTACTAAAAGAGTTCTTGTTTTCATAATCGACATGTTGAATATCTGTACATGGCACACATATATAAGAAAAACACTCTTGTATGATATTTGAACATATCTGGATTGAGCCGGGGCGGTACGATTTTTATGATGAAGATATAATGATAATTTATGGAAATGTTCATGTCACAGTCACTTGGTCTCGGTGCAGAGCATTGGCTCAAGAAGACCTCGCATTCACTGTCTATAGTTGCGATCGAGGGACGGTTATTATACTTGGGAAATTTGCACGTGTATCTAGCCCGTATGCGAGGAATTTGAAATAGAAATGCCTCCCGAGTGCTTTCATCGTGGCATGCCGATCGAAAAAGAGAAGCTCCAAAAGTGAAAACGCTATGCATGCCGAGTTCTGCAAGACACGCCCTCTTCTTACTCCCGAAGCGCCGCGCTTTTTTCCATTGCGATTCCTTTTCCTCCCTTCCCTGCTATTTCTAAGCAGGATATCCTCCTAAACCTGAAGAAAGGTTTTCCCCGCCCCGTTGCCCTCTGCCTAACCGGTGCTGTTGAGGAAGCTGAGGTAGCAGTTCCAGCCGATGCTGATAAAGTTGACAAACAGGACGCGGTGGTGCAGCGGGACGAACTTGAAGTTGACGAGCTGGACGAACGGCCAGATCAAATAGTTGGTCTGGAGGGCGGGCAGGTAGCTCTTGGCGAGCTTGTCGGCGGGCGAGCCGCCCTCCATGGTGGCCATGCTGCTGAGGAAGACGCCGATCATGGTGGGCGCGAAGACGCCCTGGTCGACGGCCACGCGCGCCAGGATCTCGGCGTTCTTGTTGCGCAGCACCACGCGCCGCTGCAGGAACTTGAACCACGTCGTGGCGGCCGGGCCGAATACGGCTGTGAGACGTGTTAGTTTGAGGGTGCCTTCCATGTGCGAGATAAAAGCGTGGGAAGCGTGGAGGTATGCAGTGGCCAGACAAAGCCTAGCCAGGCGCTGGTGAATGGGAACGGGGGCCAAGATTCCCAAAGGGCAGCCCCGTGATAACGTCGAACAGGTAGAAGTTACGTACCACCACCGTACAAGAACATGCGTCCTGTCCGCGTCAGGTCGTGCTTCTCAAAGCCCCTCTTCTCGACGAGCTGCTGGGCCGTGATGTCGCCGGTCGCGAACAGCACGGCCGTCGTGATGCTCTGCGTGAGCAGCGGCCGTGCGGCCAGCTTGGCTTGGTACCTGCCAATTTGTGAGCGCTTGTCATTCTTGAGGGCATGATGATATCGCCCGAGGTAGTCTGCTGCAAATAAAGGGGCGTGGAGGAAAGGGCAAGAGCGCGTTGGTCGCGGATGAATGCATGCAGGTGCCACATGGCGATAAACTCACCAACGAAGCATGGTGTTGTCTAGATGGTATTTCCTGGGTTCCTTCTTATCTCAATCCTGACCTGAGGAGAGATATGTACGAAGTACAGAGTATCTTGGTAGTGCCGAGATGCTGGTACTGGTGAGTCTTAAAGAGAGTTGAGAAAAAGTCAATTGGGTGACTTGAGTTTGCTGGCCTCTAATCGCTCCGAAATGAATGAAGCAGGTACACGTAGACGGAGAAATAAAAGAAAAGAAGTGCAGATAGATGGTTGGAGCGCTTCAAGGTGATCTCATCGGTGGGGCGACCCCCAGTTGCTGGCGCGAGATAGTCTGTGAATGGGTGACTGGAGTTTGGTTCTTGAATCAGTGGTAATCTGTAGTATGGTCCATGGATGACCCAAGTGTTTCTTTTGTAATACGTGTGCTGGTCACCACTTCGAGTGTTTTAGAACCAGAGATCAGAGATTGGTATTGGTCATCCGTGATTCGATTACCTGGCAAATACTGAATAAAGTTCTCTACTGCTGCTCACGAGGTTCGATAAGAGCCGTGCCTGGCGGGGATCTCACAGCGGTGGAAGCCGGAAGCTTGCTTGTCAGTGTTTGATCTCGGTAAGCTATCCCCGGACCTCACAGCGGGTCCCTGCTTCATAGCTTCAGGATAGCTTGGGGGGCTGGGGATAGTTCTTGGCGGAGTTTCCCAGTATGGTGTAGCGCTCCATTGGGTTTAGGGGACTTGGAACTGGTTTACAGGGATTCATGACCCAGGAAAAGGGGAGACTTTAAGTAATATGGGGAAATGATTACGTTCTTCGAGAAGTTCATCCCGTAAGTGGTAGAATATGTGAAGGCAATACTTGGAGACAGATCGAAGTTATGACATGGTCATGATAGTATGACATAATACCTGGGTAATTGCTCAATGAGCAGGCGTGCTTAAAGCTGACATCAAATTGGAGCTCTTTGATTTATACTC
The DNA here is from genome assembly GCA_022432395.1 of Pestalotiopsis sp. NC0098. Classification (NCBI taxonomy): domain Eukaryota; kingdom Fungi; phylum Ascomycota; class Sordariomycetes; order Amphisphaeriales; family Sporocadaceae; genus Pestalotiopsis; species Pestalotiopsis sp. NC0098. The sequence continues at coordinate 3,669,539 of JAJKLJ010000003.1, read as the reverse complement.
TACTCTTGGGGGTATCAAATGTTCAACAACTAAAATGAGTTCTACTCTCCCTCATCACAGCTCTCTATCTCTAGTAGATGTATCCGAGTCTTTCTTCTTTCTGCTGAACGCCTGCTTTGGCGAATCCATGTACTCGTCCAGCTCCATCCACTCGGCAGTAAATCCCGTCATGATCTTGGCCCAATCGCCAACTGTCTCAATGTCCAGGTGCTTGCCGTCGTCGTCCATGGTGTGCCACACCACCGGGAACGGGTTCGGTATGATGTGAAGGATGGGCACCCCCCTGACCATGAACGGGATGTGGTCGTCCTCAATGTAGCCCCGGAGGAACTGGTTGGGCACCTTTTCGGCCTCGGGGAGGAACGGCTTGGCCGCCTTGGACTGCAGGAGGCCGAGCTTGCGCATCCGCCCCTCGACCGCGGCCATGCGCTCGTAGGCCCAGTGCGTGCCGGAAAAATAGGACGGGACGTGCGGGTCCGGGGCGCCGAGGAGGTCGAGCAGCAGAAACACGTCAATGGCGCCGAGCGGCGAGCGGCGCGCCGACGCCGCTGGGTACGCGTGGGCCTCCCACGTCTCGGCCAGGGCCCGGGCTCCGTAGAGGGAGTCGGTCGCGCTCCACGTCTCCCAGGCCTCCTCGCCGTCGAGCAGGACGATCTGCACGCCGCGGTCCTCCTCGAGCCCCGACGCGGCGTCGCCGCTCTCCCGCATGTACTCCCACTTCTTGGTCAGCGCCGCGTCGATGCTGCGCGCCACGTGGAGCAGCATCGCGCACGGCGCCGCGCTGTCCACGGCCCCGATGAACCCCTCGGGCCGGTACAGGCTGTCATAGTGGGCGGCCAGCGTCAGGCGGCCCACGTCGCCGGGCAGTGCCCACGGCGGGTCGCGCGTGAAGACGAGGCTTGAGAAGGGGATCTCGCGGTTGCCTGTCACTGGCGTCTTGGACGTCGAGTTGTACCAGTCGATGCGCCAGTCGGGGAGGTGCACGCGGAAGAAGTCGACAAAGTGGCGCTGGACGGCGGCCGAGCCAGGCGTGCCGGGGACTCGCGGGATCAGAATGGGGGCGAGCAGGGCGCCCGAGTCGATGTCAAAATCGTGGCCGCCTTCCGGGATCCGTCGCAGAGTGTCGTCGGACACGGGCTGGTATGCGCGGGAGCCGGTGGGAAACAGGCTGATGCAGAGCAGCAACAGCACAACGAACGGCCGGGCCAGGGGCCACTGCCCCAGAAGCTGGCAGCTGTCGTGTCTCCAGGGCATGACAATGAATTGTCCAGAGGGTAGATCCTTCAAATAATCATCTAAAGAAGGGAGTGTCTAAGAAGAGCAGAAGAGTTCGGCGATGGACCCTGAATTCTGAACCCCAGCCGCTGCCATCGTTTCGCGCGACAAATGGACCGGCGATGTGTCAAGTTGGCCCCTTGTCTTAGTACTATCACAGTGACAAAACTCAAAAAATTGGGGAGGAATAGCGGCTCTGTCTTGGAGTCATAGCGCACCAATAACGCTGCGGCAGGGCCCGTAGATCGAATAGCTCCTCCTTATGCAGGTTCCCCGCGTGTTAAGCCTTATTTTCAAGGGTCCTGAACTTATTTATATTTTTATCTTACAGGTACGATTTGCCTACCACACCATGATCTCCAATCATGACTGTACGCTGACGTTCCTGAAACTTTACGGACCTCTAGTATTCAGTGAGCCAGGATAGTGAAGATGGAGCTCCATATCCGAGGGTCCATTGTCCCAGTACTTGGACCAGCTCGCCGCAAGGAGATACGTCCAGTGTCGGCGGCTTCAATTACGGTCCAGGACTGCATATTGCCAATTATTGCATGCACTATTATCGACTGCCTTGCCGGGTCTTGATTCAACCCCTCGCGTTTGGATCTCGGTTCCACAACGAAGGCTCCTATAGTTCATTCTTTCCATGGACGTTGGCAGTCATACAAACATGAACTAGCCTAGGAGAGCAAATCGGTATACTACTCACATGAGGAAATGTCCCTGATGCATTTTAAAGATTGAACACAACTTGAAATATTGAGGCCAATAGATGTCTCCTCGCTTTTACTATATTCATTATTTCTGCCCCAGCAACAATCGTTTATCCTTGATTTGTTGAAAACCCTCAACGCCGTACTAATGCTGATGCTGTCTGCCTCGACTCTACTGTTTTCCGAGAATATCTCGACCTGGGCTACCGCCCGGCAAGTGCCGTATAATCTAGCCAGTGCTTCGAGAAAGCAGAATTCAATGATTATAATGGTGTAATCTGTGCGTCTCATGGACTGCAAAACTGTAGATCTGTCGAATAAATCTTCCCCTTTGGTGTCAATCTGCTTGACCATGACCGAGTGCTTTTCATGCCATACACGTGGGGCACGGTCGCGAGGGACGAGCTCTCTTGTGAAGCATGGCCACAGAGATTGTTTACAGCTCCTTCTTTCCGTTGGCAGTGCCGTTTGCGACACCGTTTGCCTGCTGAAGCTTCTTCTTGTTCTCCAATTGCTTCTCGTGGGGAATCGTCAGAGCGTTGATGCCAAGGAAGTTGCAGATACTGTTGGTCACCAAGAACGCCCAACGGAAGTAGACAACTGCCGCAAAGACGAAGTATGCGTACAGATAGATCAGCTCGTTCTTGGCAGACAGAGGCTCGAAGCCAAGAAGGGGCAGGTTTGCCAAGATGGCGCCTCCAACGAGAGGCACCAGCATGACAGTCCAGTACGGGAATGGCTGCCTCGTCAGATGGGCAAGGATCATCTTGGTCGTCATCCGCCCAAAGACAAAAGACATGGTCAGACAGAAGAGGACGAGGTGGTTCTCGCTTCTCAGAGTCGTGTACGGCGAGTACAGCCAAGCTCCAATCGAGAGCGTGTAGACGGCCATGGGCGTCCATTCGAGGAAGACGGGCAAGACAGGCAGCTTGTTTCGTCTCCGAGCCTTGACGACATTGTAAACGCAGAACGGGACATGGCCAACCATGAGGGATCCAACGATGATCAAGATCCAAATGTCGCGAATGGAGTGCTCGCCAACCAGGTGATCATACCCGAGAAGGTTCTTTGATCCGACAAGCTCCACAATCGGCTCGGTCCAGATACCTGGCCCATAAATGCCAGACAGCGCCATGACGAGGCAAGCAATGAGGAGGCCTTCCGTCGGGCCATTGAAGTAGCCAAGATATAGGGTATGCGTGTGGTATGTCTCCCAGGTCGAGAAGAACATGGGAAGGCAGGGGCACAAGGCAGTGAAGACACCGGATTTCGAGGTACCAAGTCCCATGGCGGCGGTCTCGAGCAAGCTGGCAAGGGTGCAGTTGAGAGAATCGATACCGTGGTCGAAGAGCTCACCGAGACCGCTGGAAGTGCCCGTTCGTCGAGCCTGCTTTCCGTCGATGTTGTCCATGGTCTGGTACATGAACAGTCCGAAGGCAAAACTCAGGTAGAGCCATGACGGACCCTGTATTTTAACAAAAGCAAATCAGTCATCCGTTATCTAGGCAGTTCATTCCTCGTGCGTATACGTACAGGTCCAACGAGATCTGGCATGACCAGAACAAGCAATCCAATGTTTCCCAGGATGAAGAAGAACCCAATGAGGGTTACCATGTTGGGCGCAAGCCATAGCGGGAGGAGCTCGACAAATGCATTCCACTATTGCGCAAATCTTAGCATGTGAGGGTCTCTACTTGGATTTGTTCCAGGGCGGGTGGAATGGTGCATACGTAAGGTCGCAAGATATAGTTGGAGACGGGCGACTTGTCGACGGCCGAGTACTTGTACGACTTGAGGTGAATGAGGGCCTCGTCCGAGATACATTCGGCAGCGGCCACCTCTGATGATGAAGATTTGCATTAGTACATGTAACACTTGCGGCCACTCCTTTCTTTCCCACCGAGCTAGGACGCGATCCTGGTGGACATACTTTTGCTGGGACCCATGGTGAAGGTTTGATGGGATGGAGGTGGCACGTTTCGTTCGGTTTGCCGCGGGATCGGTCGCAGTCGACTTGTATAATTTAGCTGAGGGGTGTCGGCACAGGTTGTTATGCCAGCCGAAGAGTTTTGGAATACGTCGTCGCTACCGCAGTTCGACTCGAACCAGGGTCGTCGGATCGGGTCGTGTCGAGTAGGGGATTTCGGGAGAGGGAAGGTTTCAACGTCACGACGTCTCAAACAGCATCATGAGGTATCTTTCTTATCTTGGAGCAGCCAGTCGGCAGTCTGGGCAAAGCAAGCAAGAACGTGGGCTGCGAACAAAGAGAACAGCAACGAACACAACTGCGGTGAAAGTTTTGGGTTTCGAGGTTGAAAGTTAATCTGCTTTTCCTGCCTACCTAGCAGGTGCACTTGGCGCTTTCAGTGAGCTAGCCAAGATTCCGACCTACATTGCCTAGGGGTCCAGTCCAATACTGGCATAGTGGGACCGAGGAACGACGTGGAATGAATCTTCGACATGACCACTGCAAGCGGAAAAAGGGGAATTGCCCCGCTTCCAAATGATTCGCGGCCATTTAAGAGAAAAAAAATACAGCGAGCATAGAAAGTTGAACCCATGCCAGTGCCAAGTGTTCGATCGGAACAAGTGAATCTCGACCGAAGACTCATCCGCTGGAACAAGGAAAAGAATCCAATCAGCCTTCCCTACCCGCTGCCATTGCATCACAAGGCTTCCTCAGCCTGAGCTGTGACTGGTGGGCAGCGGGAGCTTTTTTTCCAATGCAGGGGACTTGGACGAGTCGTCAAATCATCAACCACTTTGGCCGCGGGGCATGTGAAAGAGGCGCTAATCAGATCCCACCTTGTGGCTTGTGTGTTGAAGTCACCATTTCTTGTTAGCCAATCCTCACCGATATTATTCTGCATGTCCTGACAATGCACCGTCAGTCTACTGCCAATGATGAATAGCCATATTGGATCCGACATCGGGATATGTCAAGACTGATCGTTGTTGATCAAAGATATCGATCATTGAATCCTGTTCGAGACACCACCTCGATAGCTCGCGGATATTTATATACTCTGTAGATGCCTGTAGAACTGTGGCTTCAGTGGCACCGAGACATGGCTTACATGGCGCAAGTCACGGCTCATTTCGAGCCACGTCTTTTCACCGGTAAGGAGCATTTATATGTACGAATCATCGAAAGAAGACGGATCTTGCATCAAGGACGGTCACCACGTGCACGTTCTATCCTCTACATTATGTTATATTGACGTGTGGTGGACAGCCGTATAAGACAGTAATGTCCAACAGTGCAAGTCCAGTTATACTGAGGCCAAGTAGCTACACATGAGCTTCAATCGGGTACTGGTAAGGTCTGTCTAGTTATCACTGATGATGAAAGTGAAGAGTTGCAAGTGACAAATGGTCGTAGTACTCCAACACACGATAATAAACATAACATGACAGAAGTGTACAGGCGCGACGAATATTTGATCGTGGCAGAAAAGTATCAGGTTTGGATTAGACGGGGATAGCAGCACCCTGGACTAGTAAATACTAATCACCAAGTCCTTTAGACATTGCGTACACGTTCGACGGACCCAACTTGAATGGTCCAGAGGGGGGAAAGTAAGAAAGCCGCTGGGTCGATCATACAAGTATAAAATGTGGACCACAAACGTCACGCCCAATCAATTAGGTCAAGAATGGCTTACATCAAGTATATTACTACAAGTAAGCAAAGACTTTTTGGACAAGTCCATCTGCAGCTTACCCAAAGCCAAGGGAGAGCAGTTCAACGAAGAAATGCTTTGATACAAGCGATGTGATTGATTCATGCCTGCCACCTCTCCCCGTTGTCCGATTATTTTCCACCGCTGACACTCTATTATGTAGGTAGGTAAATTTGTAATGAAAAGCCGAGAACTCCATACGCTAATGATCGAAAGGACCGTGAAGACTGCCGTTCAGCCCAAGCCCTGGATCGCCCATGTTGGACGAGCAATATACAACTCGAGTTTCCAAGGAGATGCATTTGTAATTGGTGCTTGTTCAGATCGATGTATGCCCTTTACAGGACGAAAATGAAGCCAACCGCAACACTGGCAGCGAGCGAGAAGAGACCAGCCAAGTTGAGAGCCTCGAGGTGGGCACCAGCACCATTGCCACTGGGGCTCGAGGTCGAGCTCGAAGAGCTGCTGCCTTCACCCAAGCCGGTGTAGATGGTGACTCCGGTGCTGGACGTGCTCGTACCGGTAGCCGTTGCAGTCCCGGTCGAGGTGGTGTTGGCCTTCTGGGGGTTTTGAGCACCGCATGGGTGGTCCTCCCGGCACGAGCTGGCACATGAGCTGTCTGAACCGCAGGCCTTTACGCACTGGTTGCCCCATTCGGTACAGGTGAAGTAGGGCAGGGTCAGGGAGTACTCGGAGATGTTGGGCTGCAAGTTGTTTCCGCACAGACATCCGTAAGTGAGAGTTTTCTGTTTTTGTTCACGTTAGCAAGTGGCCATCGTCGTGTCTTCAGGTCATGGGCGGCAACGTACAGGATCACATGTGTTTGTCAGAGTCGTGCCGGGCTCAACCTGCTCACAGATGAGAGGGCATGTGGTTGTCTCCTGCTGGCACCAAGTGGTCCTGGTCGACAGGGAGACACTGTCGGGGTCGATGTAGTAGTCGGCACGGACGGCGGAGGCGAGCAGAGTGACTGCTGCCAGGACGGTAGTCTTGAGCGAGAGCATGGTTCTTATTGTTGTACGGTGAGTGTGAAAATCTGGAATCAAACTTCATTAGTAGGGTTCTTCAGGGAAGAGATGGGAATAGCTTCTGTGTCGTCATGCGGACACGGAAAGCTTGAAAAGACAGACAAAGGTGACTTACACGACGTATGGAATATGATGGGTAGTGTAAGTGAATTGTACGTCGACCAAAGAAGAGAAGAAGTCCAAGATGCTGAATTGACGAGCAAGAAACAAATGATGGAGCGAGAGTGAGATAATGTACAGGTCGAGAAACAAACAGGCAGGACGTCGACAAGCTCTTGAGTGACACAAGTACGTGGAATTAAAAGAAGGAAAGAGCAGATTGCCTTAATAAAGGAGCTTCGACGACGCCATCCCCAGCCTCGTTAGTGCCACTTGATTTTCTTATGTTGCAAGCAGGGGCCACTGACTATCTACAAATGGAGGTAAGATAAAATAATAATATCTACCGTAGGGTATGTAGTAGCCATCTCAAGCCCAGGCTTGGCTTGGGTAGGTCATGTAGGGTCAAGGTAGCAGCAGGTGCAATAGAGATGGGTCTCCCCGGCTAACCCGCAGCCACCGGACCAGTTGCAGCGAGCTGTACATTAGGTCTGCCAAGCGATTGGTGAATTGGACGCTGGGTTGTTCTAGCTCCTTGCGAGGGTTCCAACGGGACGCTGCAGTCACTTGCAAGGATGCCGAGAGATATGTACGATGATGGGGCTCAAAGAATGCGGAATTGCAGACATGCCTATCGGGTTCTTTTCTTGCCTTCCTTGCCTCCAAGGTGGATGGCCAATGGTCTTGAATATGGAGCTGCCTATCGAAGTGGCCATCACGAGATGTTGTGGCATGAGGGGGCCTTGCTAGGTGGAAGCTGGTGTACGAAGTACTTGCAGTGGTGGTAATCGTAGTGTAGACTCCAATCTTAGATAATTCTCCTATAGCGCCTAGGAAATAAGCCCATTCATTAACCAAGACCGATGGGCAAGCCATGGTTGTCGACAGTGCTCAAATTGGATCTACCACTATCCCTAGTAGTGCGGAGACCGGCCGTTCATGAAAAAAGACTACTTGAGCCTCTAAATGTAAGGTTATGTGCAAAAGACAACAAAAACAAGACAGGGGTGAGCAAAGAGGCGCTGTGAGACTTTTCCTACGCAGTTGGCACACACAGCATGTGGTCGAAGCGGGACGGAATCTGCGTGCGTACATGACTTTAGCTGCCTACAGCACATACAAAAACAGGCGGTGATTGGCGATCTCTTACGAGGTCAGATCCGGATGTGGTTTCTCTGAATAAGGTAATATTGAATAATGACCAAAAACCCTTATGGCCGCCATGGAGTCATCGCAGTCTTCGGCAATACGCAGTGGAGTGAATCCCGGATGCTCGCTTCTTCTTCGTTGTTTGTTCACTCCATGGATCCATACATCCAATCCATCCCTCCCTCCATGGGCGGCCGTTCCAAGGGTTGTGGATACGAAAACCACCTACTGTTAGGCTCATCACTGAACAGGAGGCCAGACCGCTGACCAGCGCCCTCCGCCCAAAGACGGAAGCGATACGAAGAATAGCTGTCGCGGCTGTCTTGGAAACCGCTCCCAAACTCTTACAGACTTTGTGACTCTTGCCCATATACATCCTTATTTCCAATGGCGCGCAGCCCTCGGAAAGGATGGCCCTCGTATCCAAACGGCTCTAAAGCACGCAGTGCATCAGCCCAAGCTTGCCAGGGCAGCTGAGGGATGCACACTCTTTATTCGAGACCCACGGAACCGGCGCTCTGTAGGTAGGCAGTCTGTGGCCGCCGCCGCCGCTTGCTGCTTGGAGTAAACGGAGTGCATATGCGAGTCTCTTATCTGAGGACGTGCTTGCATCTCTAGTCGCAGGCAAGTGGGAGTTTACGAAGAGGGTCTCAGCCGGTTAACTGACTGCCTGCTGTCCGTCTTTGCCCCCCTACCTAAGCGACCACTATCGACTAGGGAGTATCCTACAGTGCCACCAGGAGCGGGAACAATTCTCCAACCTCCAGATGGAAACCGACCGGGAATGGCGCTGCCCTTGTTGATCTCTGTCTCTCTCTCGCTCGACGTGAGAAAGGCAGGAGATGTCTCTTCCATACCAGAGTCGTATTCGTTTGAGGTTGCGTCGAGGTCTGAATCTCATCAACATCCGACAGGCTTGATAGACTGACAATTTAGAGTCCAGTTAACCTTAAGAATAAGGACTCAGAGAAGCTAATCGCGTACCCATTGAAACTCCAGTTAAGTCCAGTGAGAGTGGATTTCATGGCCAAGCGCTAAAAATGTATCCGTACTTCACCCACGGCCCCCGCAAGCCAATGGAGCTGACGGTGAGGCGCACTGGAGATCGAGCCTGGGTCCCCCTGTAAGACCCTATGTCTGTGACCTCTCTGCCCAGCATGCCGAGCCTGTCGCCAGTCTAACCCCAGTCTACAGGTTACTTCAACCCCCAAGATCATCCACGCTTCATATGTACGGATATGATTTTCAATTGAGCTTACGAACCACCATCAGAACCGAAACAACCCAAAGAAAGTCAATTCTGCACTCTATACCCATACACTTTTTAGCATCTCGCCTCGGACCTAACTTGGGAATCTTCCTAGCCCCGATTAGACCTGATCCAGAGACACGGACTGGCGCCTGTTTCCCTATATCGGCGCTATCCCAGGAACTCAAAACCCCCAACATTCAGAAGCCCAATCAGCCATTCGCTGACACTTGTTAAGGTATTGGACCAACCTAGGTTAGCCAGGTCATCCCACGAACACTCCATATCGTGTTGCGAGACCCGCAAAGTTTGCAGACTCGGGCGATGCAAGACGAATGCAACATACGTGCGTTGCTCGCCCACGATGACCGACCTACCTGCCTCAAGCTTCCGAGGATCCGGTTCTTCCTCTTACATCCTCGTATGATAAGCGAAAAGGCGGCAGTTGTTGTCACACGTCCCGCGGTTTCCGCCAAGAAGAGCTCAAGATAACCGTACGTACATTGTACTTGCTTGTACGCACTTATCAGGCAGGCATACCCACAACATATACACACATACATATACCTCCACAGACACATGCTTCAAAATCCTCATGCGGGACGCATCATGACCGAATCCAAGGTTCCGCGGTGCAGAGAGGCTCGGTGTAAGCCAGGAATCAAAATCAACCCGAGCGTTTCAACCCAGCTCTACGGCAAGCTATTCTGGTTTAAATACTCGTTGGCTTCCGATGTCGTCAGGTATCGTCGGCAAATCAGGTCATACCGTACACACACGATATCTTACTGCATTTCCTGCCACCTATATGGCGCACACCACGAGCCATTTCAGGGTCCAAGAAATGGTCTCTTTGCAGAAGCGTTGATAAGTATGTTGCGCCAAGCTTCTACCTCACTTGCCTATGATCATCATCGTCTGGGTGAGCGACGATCAGCATCTACGCTTGTTTCCATTCATTGTCCACTGACAATTGCAAACTGACAATTGCAATTGGAGGGGACGCCATGAGAAGTCCCCTACACATGATCTCAAAATTGGCAATATACACAGAACTGACTCTTTATTTAGAAACAATGGCTTCACCATCATGTCATTCATGCCTCAGCCTGGACAAATTTGGGGCATCGGCCATGGAATCCAGGCCAAAAGATCAGATACGCAGGATAAGTATGACCATGTGTATTTTGAAATAACTCACTCCTCGAAGATATCCAAGCAGAGGACACCAAGGGATGGCATTACCTGTCCCAGCATTCATTGCCCGAAAGCAACCGCAACCACTGCAATGGAGTGTTCTCATTTGATCAATGATGGCTTTGGTACACATTGTCCGCCGCCAGATCCAAAATCAGGTGACTGCTAACCAGTCTGACATTCGGATTCTCTACACTTCTTAGTGAGACTGAACGAACAGGAGTGGCATCCAAATCCTTGTGATAAGTAAGCGTTGCAAGTTCGTGGGCCTTTTGCATGGCACAGGTTGGCAGTCCTCGGCCAATAACATCATTCTACTGGAGACCAGTATACTGGCTTCTGGTTAGTTTGGAATTCCCTTTGCATCTGGAAGTCCTATGCATGATAGTTTAGACCCGTTCTTTCCCCATTGGGGGCCACAACCCCAGTTCCGGTAGGGCTGAGTGACAAGATGGGTATCAAGCGGCACTAGAGACTGTATTTACTTCTCTCTCTGATGAAACTTACTGCTGTACCATCATATGATCGTCACGAGTTGTTTCGTCGACAAGAAATGTTTCTCGGACCATAATTTGGAGCAAAACAAAACTTCATGTGACGACTGGTGACACTTCAATCTCGTCCTAGATCATCATTCCAGCACAATAAGAATATCACGCAATACGCCACAAATAAACAATTCTACTGCCCCTGACGGACAAAGGATCTTCGAGGATGATACTCGTAGTCAACGATACTTCCACAGACATCCTAACGGAACAACGGGGGTTGTAGAAGATATCTCCATATGGGTAGTCCGTGCCAGGATGAACTTCGATCGGCCAGCCGTGCTCTCGTGTCATATATGCGAATCCAGATCTTACCAGGATAAACTTTTTCCACTGTGAATTGACTGATTACCAATTCAGAGTTACCTATATAATCAGTACCGCCTGATCTTGCTCTACAGTCGGTTTGCGCCGAGTAACTGTCCGAACCAGGAACCGCCACAAATGGCAAGCCATAAAACACATGGCAGACTATTTACTTTATACGCGCTCCAAAGGATATAGTGGTCGTGGTTATTGTCGGCCCGTGACACGTGCTACGTAGTCTAATTCTTGGTCCAGCGACTGCCTGCTTATCCAATACTACTCTGACCTATTCCTCCAACTCGGTGGTCCTATTAGCGCGAGTCTCTATGATCAGATTTGACTTCACGAGATCGAGCCACCGGATTCTGGGTCGATTCTTGAGATAACCAGAGAGTATCGACATTCTAGATGACCTGGGCTAGCGATTCATGCCAGGTTGTCACGCTCCATGGTCTACAAGAAGCACATAGTGCTGCCGCCGCCACGGTCAAACTATCCTGGAAGTTTGCGTCTGTATTCCTTTGAGCACCAGGGGTGGATCCGTCAGTACGGTGATCTTACACTATCGACCTAACCACGGAGATGCATGGTATATAGAGACATCGCTTAGTCATTGACCGATGGACGCCATTCACCTGCACGAAATCAGGACCTGGAAAAAGCCACTTCCCATCTGGGCATTCAGGTACGTGGGCGCGTCGTTTTCACCTCTCCTGCAGGGCACCTCTCCGAGTCTCGACATTGTCTCAAATGTGTAGATGTCTGCAAGTCGCCCTAGGCGAGAAACATGATGCATACTGTACCTACAACGCGGCTGCAAATAAAGGCAATGGCAGGATGTGTTGATGCGGAGAGGGTAAAGTAGTTAATTCTGTCATACCGCATCAACTTGTTTATATGCGGAGGTTGTGTTGTGCATTGGTGGCTGAACCACAAAGCTGCATAACTGGAACAAGCACGAATCATTGGTCTTGGGGCGTCACGTTGGCACAGCATGGCATCTTCCTGCAAGGTGATGCTGTTGTGCAAAGGCAGCGGCAACATAACAGGATCTGCGCAAGCATAGAAAGGATAAGAAAGTCGCTACAAAGTCTAAATCCAGCTGGGGCGCCTTTTTCTCTCCTTTCCAGAAGAGAGAGAAAAGAATAGAGGTTGCCCCCGCTGTTTCAAGAACATCCCGTGTCTAGATTAAACTCGAGGCACGAACAGGGGTTAGAATGCAAACAGAAGTCGTGCGAGTGTCAGTGTCACGTCCCCCCCCCCCCCCCCCCCCCCCCCCCCAGCCATTCTTTTGTGCTTCGCCAGGAAACAGAGCAGTCCCACGGTCCCAGAACATGCAACTATACCCATATTACCCTGGCTCTAGGTTATGTCTCGTCAGCCACCTCGATGCGTTGCACCATCATCATGGGCGACGACAGAGTTGCAGGATGCCGAGAGTCCTCGCTAATCTGAGTTTCGCACCAAACGCCGCGAGAGACCCATGCCGTCTCTCTCGATGGGCAAGCAGGACGACACACGGCGGCGAGCCGCGCAGTCTTTGCTTTGTTCCAGGAGTCGCAGATGCAGCCTTTGCTTTCTTATAAGCGCTGGCCCATCCCAGGGGATGCCGCGATGCATTCTCCTTTCCCCCTTCCCCTCCCCCTCCATCTCAGACAGATTTCACACCCTGAAAGCCTGTCGATCGAATGGCGGGCGGCAGGCACCTAGACCTGCATCCTGGACATGAGGGACCACGCCGATATTGAACAATGGCTGCGAGGAGGAGAGGTCGAGGACGTGGGCGAGGGCAGCAGCAGCGCCGCCGAGGGCAGCTCGGATGACATCGAAAAGGTGCAGTACTGGCACGAGGTCCGGCTCCTGGAGCTCGAGGCGAGAAAGAAGAAGACCATCTGCCAGCGGATCAGCAACTTCATCCGTCCTCCCAAGATCGACCACTCCACCGCCTTGGATATGCAGTATAACCACGAGTGCCTGACTCTTACCAAGGAGAGCACGCCGGACCCTTTCGTGGTTCGTGCCCACCGGCAGTATTACATGGTACTGTACTCCCTGCCGCTTTTGGCAGTCGTGACGACCGTATGCTGTGGAATAGAAAACTGATTGTTCGATGCAGACCTTTACCAAAGGCAACAGAATCGAGATATGGACCTCGAAGTATCTGGCCTGCTTCCAAGGGAGCGTCAGAAAGACAGTTGTGTGGTGCGTCGCCACTATCCAATCCCATGAGTCTCATTCTTCACTCGGCGTGCCATGACTGACCATCTGATGTAGGAAACCGCCGCCCTGCACAGAGCACTCGGCAGATCTGTGGGCACCAGAGCTTCACGTCATCCGTGGCAGATGGTACATTTACTACGCCGCGGCCAACCCGGCTCGTGGCAGCGGAAGCCACCGCATGTATGTACTGGGAGGGCCGGCCGCGAGCGAAGACCCGTCACAGGGGCAGTGGGAGTTTCTGGGCCGCATCCTCGGCATGCCAGACCAGTGGGCGACCGACGGGACCGTGTTCGAGCTCGCAGACGCCCTCTACCTGGTCTACTCGGGCTGGCCCCTGGACAACCACGGCCACTCGGACCTCACCCAGCAGCTCTTTATCATCAAACTCGACGATCCGACCATGGCGGCTTCTCACCCGGTCATGATCTCGGCGCCGGAGCACACGTGGGAGTTCACCTCTGACGGCAACGGCGCTCACGGCATCAACGAGGGGCCGCAATTCCTCGAGTCTCCCGACGCCAAGTGGAAGGGCATCGTCTACTCTGCCGCCGGCAGCTGGACGCACCAGTACAAGCTGGCGGTGCTGCACTACAACGGCGGCGACCCGTTGAACCCGCGGTCGTGGCCCAAGAGCCAGCAGCCGCTGCTGCAGGCTTCCGGGCACAGCAAGGGGCCGTGGGGCCCGGGCCACGGCAACTTTCTCGGCGTGGGCGACGAGACCATCTGCGTGTTCCACGGCACCGACGACCAGCACGACGGGTGGGAGAACCGAAAGGCGAGGTGCCAGCGCGTCGTCTTCACCAAGCACGGTCCTTATATGGGTAACTACTGCGGGAGAGATCTCACCGTCAAGAAGGCGAAAGGCGGCTTGGTAAGTCAACTTCGCCGACGCCTGAGCAAGCCCCAGTTGGAGCTGAATCCAGAGGGTTCAAAGAGCTCTCTCAAATTGCTTCTGGAAAACTATTAGAAAAGAAGAGGTACCGGCCGGAGGGCCGTTCGTTGACATCACTATTGTATATCCTGTGTATACTTGACTTGGGGGACAAATGGGACTCATCTGGTGTTTTTGGTCAAGGCGTTCTGCATGGACATAATAATGTACATATGTATAAAGTAGGGTATAATAGCATCTGACTTTCGAGGCTTGAGAATCAAGTCTAGGTATAAATAGCATTTAATTTCGGAGCCACGGGCTTCTCGCATGAAACCGAATTGATGGATCTGATCGTCTTTCCTCCGAATCGTTGAGTCATAGATAGAACCGATGCTTGCTTGATCATCTGACGAAGCCGCGCTCAGCAGGAATACTGGCTTCCATTAAGCTGCCGGAATGGGGCGACTTTGTGTCGGCATGAAGGTGAAGGCATATTCTGCCAGTATGGCCTCCGCGACTTGCCCGTCGCTGAGATGCGTGATTGACTATGTGTTATAGCGAGTTCTGGGACGATGAATTTTCAGGCCGAGGAATAGATGTCTGGCCGCCCCAGGATCGAGCGGTTCTTCATCTGACTGACGAACTCCTCGACCTCAATCTTGACAATGTGCTCGCCCGGCACCACGACGAGGCCCAAGTAGCGACTGGTCATCTCGGCCCGGAGCGTGTCCGACTCGAGGCTCGCAGCGGCCTCTAGCAGTTTCTGCTGCGACGGCTGCCGGTACTCATGGGTGAGAGAGAGCACGAGATTACTTTGCTGGCAGAGAGCTGGTAAGCTGAGAGTGCAACTTTTGCCTTTCCATGGGCCGTGGTCGACGAACCGGATCAGTGCACTTGAAGGTGCCTACGAACAAGCGGGAATCCGTGGTGTACACCCTCAACGTCTTGTTGATGAGAGACTCTAGATAGGACTCGGCCTCGGCCTTGCTCGAGTCCACAGCTGGTGCTTCCGGCTGCTCTGCCAATGGGGATGTGGTGTCCATTCTGAGATGCTCTTATTTCGTTCTTTCTTCGGTCTTAGCCTTGTCGAACACTTTCCTGAGGTTGATTCTGGTGATGCAAGAAGCGAGAAGATTGGTTATAGCAGTATCAGTCTGTTGGCCATTTACATATGCCCGTTGTTACGAGTTTTGGTGCTGTAAAAGTGAGGAGCTTTGGGCTTCACTGTCCGGGTCACAGGATTTGGCGTTGGTAGTGGAAGTATCAGCGGGGCTGTCTAGCACTAGATCCCGCTGGACAGACCCCAGACAGCACGCGATGAACGCGCTAAAGATCGAGTCATCGTCATTGGATTCCAAGCTGGTGGAAAGAAACACTGGCATGCTGTAGGCAGAAGCGCATAACAATAAGCTTTCGAGTCTTCAACCAATCTCACCACACAGCTTTACTTGATCCCATTCCACACTCTTTTGCTTCAATCGGCGTGCAGATGATGCATGCCTGATTTGAGGAGATCATGATAGTCTTGGTGTCATGTTCTTGAGCATCTGATGAAGCTATCATAGACGTCATCCGCTTAGAACTCGGGCACCATGGGTGTGAACGGCCTCTGGACCGTGATCCAACCCTGCGCGCGGCCAACCAACCTCGCGACCCTGAATCAGAAGCGCCTCGCCGTCGATGCCTCGATCTGGATCTACCAGTTCCTCAAAGCCGTGCGCGACAAGGAGGGCAATGCCCTGCGCAACTCCCATGTCGTCGGCTTCTTCCGCCGCATCTGCAAACTGCTCTGGTTCGGCATCCGCCCCGTCTTCGTCTTCGACGGCGGCGCGCCTGCCCTCAAGCGCCAGACCATCACCTCGCGCAAGAGGAGGCGCGAGGGCCGGAGGGAGGATGCCGTGCGCACCGCCGGCAAGCTGCTCGCCGTCCAGATGCAGCGCATTGCCGAGGAGGAAGACGACAAGCGCAAGAGACAGCGCGAACTCGAAAGACAAGGCGGCGCCCGGCCTGAGGTTGTCGAGCCCGCCGAGGAGATCCCAGATGCCGAAAATCTTGTCTATGTCGATGAGGTTGGGATGAGCCAACAGGAGCGCCAGAAGAACAGGAAATTCTTCAAGCAGGATGCCTATCATCTCCCGGACATGCATACATCCATCGAGGGAATGGGGAAGCCCGATGATCCGCGCATTATGAGCATCTCCGAGCTCGAGGAGTATGCTCGACAGTTCAATAGCGGCGAAGACATCAACCTCTACGACTTTAGCAAGATCGACTTTGATGGCGAGTTCTTCAAGAGTCTGCCGCCTGCGGATCGCTACAACATTCTGAATGCAGCGCGAGTACGAAGCAGACTCAGAATGGGTCTCAGCAAGGAACAGCTGGAAGAGATGTTTCCAAACCGGATGGACTTTTCGAGATTCCAGATCGAAAGAGTCCAGGAGCGGAATCGCCTGACCCAGCGGTTGATGAAGGAAGCTGGAATGACGGGATTGGATCTCACCGTCAATGGAGCCGCTCGCATTGCGGGCGAAAAAGACCGTGAGTATATCTTGGTCAAGAATGACGGAGTCGAGGGTGGTTGGGCTTTGGGTGTCGTCAGCAAGGAGAAGGACGTCGGACAGATCCACAAGCCCATTGACGTCGACGCGCTCGAATTTCAGTACCAGAAAAAGGAAGACGAAGACGAGTGGGAAGACGACGGTGATTTCGAGGATGTACCGATTGAGGGTGTGAATCGACTGCCCAAGATACCATCCCACGTACGAGAGGCTGCCGAAAGGCGGCAACAGTTCTACGAGTCCCGGCGAGAAGACCATGGCATCGAGCTACCGATGGAAGACGAGGATGAAGATTCTCTTTTTGTCCAGGATCCATCCAAATCGATCGACAGTCTTTTCGAGGCCGACGAGGAGGAAGACCTGAATCGTGCCATTGCCATGTCGATGAAGAATCAACACCACGCAGAGTCCGCGCGGGGAGAGGACGAAGATGAGGAATTTGAAGACGTGCCGGCACCAGTCTGGAAACAGAAGGCCGTGGAGCAAGCCAAGCCAGTGACTTCTTCGAGCGGGAGCATGATTGCACACATTGTGAACAACCGGGCAAATGCTTCAGTCAGAAAGCGGCGGCGAAGTCAAAGCGAGGAAAGCGATGGCGAGATGGACTTGAGTGCGGCACTATCCAAAGCAAAGAAAAAGAAGACAGTGCCGCCGATGAAGCCAGTAGCTGCACCGACATTTCCAAATAAGCCGAACCCATTTGGCGGTCCACTCCCGTTCGAAAAGCTGGACTGGAAATCTAGCATATTCGCGAAGAAGCCAGAGCCACCTAAACCCAGCACTGATGGCGCCAAGACTGGCCAAACGTCTGCTGACGAGCTGGCTGGCGGTTTTGTTGTCGATGATGATGACGACATGGTCGGTGGTTTTGAGAGGAGCGAAGACCAAGAAGACGTAGACGATGAAGCGCCTCGCCCCTTGCCGCCTTGGATGGAGCAAGAAGAGACCGACATTCGTGAATCCATGAAGACTCAACGAGAGCGAGAGAAAGAAATCAACGAGGAAGATCGCGAGGCAGCTTTGGCGGCAGAGAGAAGGCGACAAAAGGATGCAGTGATTGAGATCGAGTCAGATGAGGACGACAGCGACGTTGAAGTCATTGACGCACCTCCGCCAAAGACAGCACAAGAAAAGTCGAGACTGTCTCCAGCCACAATGACTCGAGTCAACCCGCCGGCACCAGATCCCCAGGCATTACAAGACGATCAATCAATGCCAGCCAATGAATTCGATGGCAAGGTGGGCAACGGTGAAAACACTGCGAATGATCAAGAGCATCAAGAAAAGTCTGCTTCGCGCCAACCATCCTCATCGCCAGATCCTGATTTTGAGTTCGAGGAAGTCGACATCTTGGGCCCGCAAGAGGATGCGGCAGAGCCTGAGACTAGGCAAAGCGAAAGCCTAGAGCCAGTATTCGAGGAGGTCGATGTAGCAGTCCCAACAGATCAACCAACCTCGCCGCAAGTAGCTGCTGCCACGGAGCCAGCTGCTCAGGATGCTCCCTCGACTACAGAGATTGCTGGCACTTCGGCTAAGGTTGTCGTTGATGAGAATGGCGACATATTTATCGACGACAACGAAGTTGAAGCTGAGGAGGAAGAGCAGTACAGCGACCCTGAAGACGAAGAGCTTCTCGCACAGATGGCCGAGGAAGCGGAAGAACACGCACGATTTGCAAGCCAGCTGAACAATAAATCTGAGAAGGAAAACATCGAGGCCTACGAAAAAGAGCTCAAAGCACTACGGACACAGCAAAAGAAGGACCGTCGAGATGCAGACGAAGTCACGCAGATTATGATCACCGAATGTCAGGCGCTGTTGCGCTTTTTTGGTATCCCATACATTACAGCTCCAATGGAAGCCGAAGCGCAGTGCGCTGAGCTGGTAAATATGGGGCTTGTCGATGGAATCGTGACCGATGACTCGGATATTTTCCTGTTTGGTGGAACACGAGTCTACAAGAACATGTTCAACAGCAACAAGCTTGTTGAATGCTACTTGGGAAGTGATCTCGAGAAGGAGCTCTCGCTGTCACGCGAACAACTGATCGCTTTGGCACAACTTCTTGGTTCTGATTATACGGAAGGACTCCCAGGCGTCGGTCCTGTGACTGCGGTGGAGATTTTGTCCGAGTTTCCCGGCCATGAGGGCTTGGAGGCCTTTCGCGACTGGTGGAAAGAAGTACAGCTTGAAAATCGCCCTAAAGAGGCCGATGCTGTCTCTTCCTTCCGCAAAAAGTTTCGAAAGTCCCAAGCCACGAAGCTATTTCTGCCATTGGGCTTCCCCAACCCAGCCGTCAGGGAGGCCTACGTCAAACCCGAGGTCGACAGCGATCCCGAACCATTCCAATGGGGTGTGCCCGACGTCGAGGGATTGCGCAGATTCCTCATGTCGACCATTGGCTGGAGCCCGGAACGCACGGATGAGGTTCTGGTCCCCGTGATACGAGACATGAACCGACGCGAGGCCGAGGGTACACAGAGCACCATCACCAGGTTCTTTGACGGCAGCGTCGGAGTTGGGGCCAAGGAGGCTTTTGCCCCGAGGCAGAGGACGCAGACCAGTAAGCGCATGGTCAACGCCGTGAACAGGTTGCGCGCCAATGTCGCCGTGGACGGACAGAGTGAAGAAGCACCTGTGGAGGTTGCCCCTGCTGCTGGCAGGAAGAGAAAGACGCGCGGCAATGCTCCTGCTGTGGAAAATGATGGCGGCGAAGAAGCGGGACCGGCGGCTGATGATGATGGTCATGATGAAGATGATGAAGACGGCGCCGCCAAAGAACCGGCCAGACCAAAGAAGGGCGGGAGAGGTCGGAAGAGTAAGAACTGAATTCAGCGACCTGGATTTTACTTGTACTATTCCCACCTTGTGATTCCGAGAGCACCAAGAGTCTAGAAAGCTTCACGACATAATCGAGAACCACGATGTACATAGCCAAAGCCGAGAATGGTGAAGGTTTCATTATAAAAAGATAGCGATCAACGCTAATCCATGCTGTTTTGATTGAATGTCCTATGTGGTATTTTCATTGGGAGTAACTCCTTGTTCCCCTACAAGCCAAATGTATGAGGATGGGTATCCAGAGAAAATATTCCAATTCGCTAATAATGCAATTCGACCATTGCCCATTAACAATTACGCCGGGCCCAGTCCCTATTCCGTCCCATTTCCATTTCCGTTCCCATGCCGTTCATGATCCATGTCGTGATATACGTAGATTTTGTCTTATCCTTTTTGTTTTTTTGTGTATTTCTTTTTTTTTTTCCGGGTATTGCAGAGCCTCATATGAAATTACCATCATACATGGCGTTGGCCATGTGCACATTCTCATTCTCCCAGCTGAGAAAGTCGCCCAGGTCGTGGCTCAGATTATACCCCATGGGCACGATATCGACGTCGCCCGAGTCGCTTGTCACGACGCGCAGGTCCAGCATGGGCGACTGCGGCATGCTGACCATGCTCTCGCGCGTGTCCAGCAGCTTGTTGCCTGACTTTTTGTTGGCGCCGCGGTGGTGATTGTTGCTGCTCTTCCGGCCGCCCTTGGCGGATTTGTTCGTGTTGTTCTTGGCCACGTCCAGATCGAGGGAGCGGCCCTCGAGGACGGCCTTGCGCCGCAGGCTGCGCCACCTGTGCTTGCCGCTGTAGGGGTTGTCCCGGCCGATGTCGTCGTACAGCATCTTGGCGTGGTCCTCGGACGAGGTGTTGGAGGACTCGCTGCTGCTGCTGCTGCTGCTGCTGCTGCTCTGCTCGGAGCGGCGGCGCACCGAGGACGGGAACAGCGAGCCGCGGCTGTCCTGCGTGACCAGGCGGCCGTACCCGTCGGCGAGGTCCCAGCCGTCCCACCACGCGCAGATGGCCTCGGCGTCGTCGGCCTCGTGCTGCCGCGCCATGTGCTCGCTGTCGGTGAAGTAGAAGTCGCCGGCGCCGCCGAGGATGGCCATCTGGAAGGCGGTCCAGTCGAGGCCGTCCTCGCCGCCGATGCGCGGCTCCGGGCAGAGGTCCGCCTTGGCCAGGCGGATCGGGCCGTGGCGGAAGCGCGGCGCCGTCATGGTGTACGGTGTCGAGCGGAGGAAGACATAGTCGGGATTGGTGTTGTTGGTGTTGATACTATTACTCCTCAACTTGGCCGTGCCGTGGGAGAGGAACAGCTCGTCTCGGAATGTGTTGTTTTCCGATATAGTGGGAAGTTCCGGGATCTTGCGGAATATGTACCGACATGGGCTTGTCGTCTGGCTGTGCTGACTGGCTACCACTTTGGCAGAAACATCAGAAGATGTAGAGGTACTCGACTGTCCCAGGAATAATTCATCGCTGCTGTCACTGACGACCGTGTTGCTCAGTATTCCTTTGAGGACCGCAGGGTCTGGCTTGTCCTCGATCGGCGTGCCGGCTGTAAGTTTGACACCCGAAGATCCAATTCTCGTTGGAAGGTCCTCCATATGGAATGGCTCGACTGGCGTGTCGACGGCCTCGACCACCTCTGAGGCGAGGGATGTCTCACTTGCTGCGGCCGTTGCCGCCGCAAGCTGAAGCTTGGACAGCCTTCGCAGCTTGTAGGCCTCGAGCTGTGCTGGCGTCAACATCTCGTCGGCCTCGATCTTCTGGAACAGCTTCCCGCTCAACAAATCCGTCATGTTCTCGGTCCATTTTGAGTTGTTCTTGTTCGCAGGCTTGGGGCCCAGCGACTTGCGATGTGATTTCATTGGCCGTGCCTTGGTGGACTTTTTCCGCTTGACCGTCTTGACAGAGGCCTTGCGCTGTACAGAGTTGGCGGGCGATATGGGTGCTGCTTGTGTGCGAGAGAAGCGGTATACCTTCTTGGGTTTCCGTTGGACAGATGCGCGTCTTCGTGGTAGGGAATCGGCATCTGTTGGTGGTAGTCTTGGTGTTTCATTGAAAGATGTGCGTGTCGCATTCACTTCTCTGAAGGAATTTCCAATCTTGAAGGCCTTGTTGGCCTCTAGGATGAACTCCTCGACGCTATGTCGGACGCCGTCATCGGTGGCGTCGAGCTCACAGCTGTGTCGACTTGTGTCTCTGTCTTTGTCCTCTGTGGTTGAAGAAGGCATTGATTTGACCCGATCCAGCTTGGGTCTAGACGAGTCGAGTCTGCTTTGCGTGGGCGTCGAGTCTGTATCGTTGTCTTCAGACAAGGGCGACGAGGACGTGTTGCCGTCGTAGCTAGTCGCGCTTGACGCACGTAGTGACAGCTCGCTTCTGCTCTCGTCCCTTGATGCCAGTGAACAAAGAGTCGACCTGCTATTTCCGGCGAGACTCGGAGACTCGTGCCTGTCGCAGCTACACAAAGAGCTAGCCGAAGACGAGGCCGATGTCTCACTTGACAGCGGCAGCAGTATACTCGAGATATTATAGGGAAGGCTCCGCGGCCGGAAGCTGAATTTTGAAGTCGACGGCCATGATCTGCCCTGCTTCCGGCCCGCACTGAACCATGACTCCTTCCGCGCATCTCTGGAATCTGAACTGGGGCCCTGGAAGCCTCCTTCGTCGCCGCTGGACTCCCTTTCTCTGACGACGTCGACCGACGACCGTTCTGCCTTCTTGGACACTAACCTCCTAATGTTGAATCCGTACGTAGACATTGTGGCGTAGTTGTTGGGCCTGATGACCTCATGCAAGGGCAACCATATCAAGCAAGCAAGCGGGCGGTCGAGCAAACAAACAATCGAATAGACCGGGTGGGCTACCTAGGTAGCAAGATAAGGCGGGAAGAGGAATCGCACAGCATATATGATTATGGGGTGAGAGGGCCCGCCAGCAAGTATGGTGTCACCAGAATAGACGAGAGGAGGGGGAGTCGTCTGATAAGTACAAGATGGTATGACTTGACCATGTTCACGGCGGCGCATATAGTGTAGGACAGACAACAAGAAAGAAGCGCCAGGTCACTCATTACATATTCCGGGGGGTGGGGTGCGGCGTCGTCTTGATACATGATAATAACGAGCAGCAGCAGCAGCAGCATCCATTCTTCGGACCCCTCTGCGCGGCTGTCGCTTGACAGGTCTTTCTCAGAGGCAAAGCGAGCGGCGACAGACAATGGGCATACATAGACGACCTCTCACACGAGTGAGGCGTCAAGGATTTGGTGTGTTGTGCAGAAATGCTCTCCCATGTTGGAGCCAGGGTTGGGTGGGTAGACGGGCTTTTTCGGTAGTCCATGGGATATTTTTATCGTATTATTGGCCCATTCGGAGCAGAACCGTCGGGATTCTCGTGCATGAAGACCCCTGTCCCATAAGGCATGCAGATCCTGCTAAATATTACTGTGTCTGTCTTTGGGGGGATGGGGATGGGGCAGCTTAGAAAGCCTTGGACAGCGGCTCGTGCTTATTATGGCTATACCGAATGACCAAATGGACCCTCTTCCCCCGCGCCACGATGATGCGAAGATCCCATCCGTCGCAAAAAGGTGATGTGAGGTGAAGGGATTCAACGAGGATAGAGTTGGCGAAAGAAAGAAAGAAATCATCAAAGAAAGCAACCAGACCATGACCATGACCATGGAGTCGGTATAGGCGCCGGCCAACAAGACCCCTCGAGCAGCAGCTACTGGCAGCTTGCGCAGGGCAGTCTGTAGGTCGAGATGAACGGTACTTCTGACGAAGCCAGTCGCATGCACATGCCGAGCCAAAATATATAAATGAATCTACACGCCTGCGCCTGCGCAGTATGGTACTGCTGTAGCACGAGAGCGCGGCATGTCGCATACGAGGGGGTGGCCGCCTACTATGTATTGGCCTTGCCGTGCAACGTGAAGAATGCGCAGCAGCCAGTCACGAAGCTCGAGGGCCGCGATATGCGCCTGGGGGATATGCCTGGATATGCAGCCTGTTTCGCCAGACCTGGCAGATGGGCAAATGGGCTTGTCGCTTGTGTTCCGGGTAGAGTTATTATCGCGATATATGAAAGCCACAACAGCCAAGATCGTGTCCGATGTGTCTGTCGATAATGACGAATCACTGGTGGCCGGGGGGGATCACGAAGCTGGATGCGCCGGATGTTGATTCCTGATTGTAGGGCCGCATGATGTGATGCAGGCAGCAAGGAGACTTTTTGGCGCAGGGCCGGGTTAGACGACAGCGCAACGGGCAAAGGGACAAGTAAGTGAGTGAGCAGACTGCCGTGGAATCTTCATCGGTCGAGCACGAACGGTGCTGTGGTGCAATCGACTCGAATGGACTCGACTCTTCGACTTCGAAGAGCACCTACCTAACGGCGGGGTACAAAGTCTTGCCATGTGCTCTGGTGGTTACGCTCCCGTCTGAATGTCTTGGATGCCGCAGATACCAGATACTTTGGGGCTGTTAGTACAGATACTGCTGCAGGGCAGGGCAAGCAGCTGGGCAGCAGCAAAGACAAGACGAGACCCGAGGAATGACGGATTGGAATGGGATTGGCGATTGGCCCCCCGGACTCAACAGTGGCTTGAATTCTTGAATGAGCAGGCAGGATGCAACTAGCCTTATTTTCTTTCAGCCCCCCGGATCGGATGGTGTGGAGTTGGAAGAGGGTCTTGTCTTGTCCTTGGATTGGAATGGGAGGGTTGGGTTGGGAACTTGGAGGGTATCTAATAATGGTGGGATGGAGACAGCTGTCAGAGGCCCGTCACTGGTGCACCTCAGCCAGGTCATTTATTTTGTATCTCCGAAATAGATTAAGAAGGCAACGCCCCGGTCGCAACAGACTTCCCTCCCCAGGTTCAAGTGTTATTCCAATTCCTTCCTGCATAACTTTGTTATTTTCCAACAATGACGAGTAATGCTCCGTGCCGAGCTGCCAACAACAGTCATGATGATTGAGAAACGACGTGGCTGAGTGACGCCAACGGGTTATTCAAGCGACCGGGGTTCGGGTTCGGGCTCGTACGTCCTCTGCGAGGAAAAGACGGGCGGCAGCATTCAGCATTGGATTCCCAGTGGCGGACCGCACCATCCGTCGAGTCCGTCGACCCTCTCGCCGCGTCCCGAGCCTTCCTTCCACCTTTCATTCAATAGGAAGAGGTGATGCGTGAGACGTAAGACGACGTGACGAACGTGACTCTCGGGTGTAGATTCCTTGGGCTATGATCTGTCTGCGATGTGATTCCAACCCCTCATTCTACGGGTGCTTCCGCGTTGTTTCCAAAAGATGCTCGCTCTTTCATATCCTGCGGGAAAAAAAAGAACAAGAACAAGATCATGGAGATCGTAAATTTCTCCACTCGAGCCGATTCACGATATTGCGCTTGCCAGCGGAGAACCTCGCTAAACAGATTGCCAATCAACTTCTCACGACGAAATACCTGGAGGTCCTGCAAGCCACCCTACCATATTCTCCAGTGACCAATGCTTACTGAGACCCAACCTCGAAAAGCACTCTCGCCCAAAGCAAGTCTCTGGTTCATGTAGGTCATGTGTTCTGGGTGCCCAGTATCCTGATTCCTGGGACTTGGTTCTCCAGATGGCCCCAATCTGAGAAAGAAAGGAACCCCTTGGCTGCTGCTCCGTTCCTGCGCCTCTCATTCGCCCCCATGTATTTCTCGGAGCGTACAAGCACAACAAGGTCATTTTCATACATCCTCCATGCCTCCACTGGCTCAAGCTTGGTCACGCCACAGCCATGCAAAACCAAAGTCATATGCCTTCTTTTTCCCTAGGAGTATGGTACCTGACATTTGCTGCAGACTGGGTAGTACTGTAGGCCTGATGCAACAAGTCAGGGAACAAGAAACTCTCCGGAAACAGACGAATTCCCAGGTATGCAATGGGAATCAACATTCTAAGTTTATTTATACATGCTCGCTGATCTTGTGGGTCAACCTAAGCAAGGGAGGCAATAGGAAGGAAAGAAAAGGCAAACAGTACTTCTCAGAGTTCAGGTTCAGGTAGCAAATCTGCAAGGAAGCTGTAGCCATATGCGAGGAGACAAAGAAGCAACTTGCGCAAAAAAGAGGAGTTGGGAGTTACCATTGTTTTTACATACCAGAACCTCAAACTTTCGGGACTGCCCGTATAGTATTCCCGTGCCGATGCTAGCTGTACCTGGTCACAAGCAACGTATTGTTGGTGGATATAATATATTTGATTGCTTTGTGCCGCTCCGGATAATATTACACTATTGACATGAGCAGCGCAAGTGCTGCAACTCGAATAGTATACCGCCACTGCCGCTGTGAACACCTACCTGACGTTTCCCGTCCAGCACAGCAAACGCAGGTCTGTATTCAATGGCCAGTAGGTTGCAGTATCATATTGTCCTGGCAAGCTGGGTAGGTACACACCTACCTACACTCGAAGACTCTACCCAGTCACCTTCGGACAGTCCAGGCGCTATCAAAGACTATACACATGCCCATGTGGGGGGATCCGGAAATGCCACCATAAAATTACTAACCCAGCACTAACAAACGTTCAGCTGGGGCTTGTCTGGCTCCCCGGGACTGGGCCAGACGACAATAGAACAGGCGGGACATCATCTCCACAAACCACTTTTCAGCTGGACTATTTCAACTCGAGTGGATATAAGAGGCGTTCTTGGGCCGGCAGTGCCCATCATCACATGACTGGCAAATATCGCAAGAGCGGTCAAGTCATTGTTTTGTGAAAATATTTTTTATCTCAGATTCATACTATCTGGAGTTTGACATAGAAGATTAGAGGCTGTCGTCGTGTAGGGTCATAAATCGTATCTCATCATGCAATAGTAAAGACTCAACAAGCCTTTTTTGCAGTTTCCTCCCGCCCGTTGGGCTCTTGATGAGCACCAGCGGTTCCTTCGTCAGTTTTCTCCACTGGTTGCCTTCATTATTTCGTAATCGTCGTTATCATGATTTGAAGCCACATGTTTGTCTTGAGCACCGTCCTCGATAGTTGGGAGGGTGTTGTGGTTGTGGCTTCTGGCGTAAGTAGGTGGTTTGCTGTCGGAGCGGCGCCGTGATAGTCTTGGCATGCCTCAAGGACTGCCTACCAGGCGACCCGGGAAGAAATCCGTGGAGATTTCCCTCTGGCTTGAAGCCGGCCTCTTGATCCGTGTTATTGACCATCTGAGAGGCCCAAATATGATCAAGAGTCGTGTGATGTTTTGTGGTTTTGATTCTCTCGGCTTGCTCGAGCTCACAGGATCTCGTTGGCAGCCTTCATGTGGAGAGGGGTGGCCGTCTTGAGGAAGCCCGCCGCGGCCTCGGTGGGCACGTGAAAGTACTTCTCGACAGGTTCATCCTCAGTGACGGGGACGGTCTCGTAGCGCTGCTTCTTGAGGCCGGACACGAGAACCCTGAGCTTCTTCATGGTCTGGTTCTGCGTCTCCTTGGAGTGGAAGCTGGTGACGGTGGTAGGGAAGTGAGCCATCTTGATTGCTGTGAATAGTTTGGTTGGTGAGTGGTGAAGTTGAGATTGTTTGTTTGAGATTGAAGCTGCTTTTGGGGTTTGAAGGCTGTAGATTGTTTGTTTGGTTGTTGATCTGAAGGAAAAAAGCCACATATGCAAGGGGCGGCAAAGACCCTTATATCTCCAGATCTCCTTTCGGCAGACGACATGCAGATCTAAACTCTCCAGACTGCTGGATATCTCCATCATGCACGACATCATCCATATTGACGTCTAAAACAATAGTCCAATTGCCTCTGGACTAGCAACCGCCAAAAGGTTTCCCTCCACAAGCAAGCTTAGCCATCCAGACTTCGTAACTTGGGCCAATAACGAGCTGTCACTTGAGATTGAAGCGAGACTACCACTCTCAGTCTAACGAACAGCGACATGGCCTCGATGGGCCTCTGTCTACCTCGTGTCACTGATTGCCGAGTCATCACGCTACCCGTCTACTAATGAGTGCCCAAGACAAGGCCTGCAAGTCAACCGCCATAGAGCCGTATACTATCGCCTGGATGGGCAAGACCAGCAAGACTCTTCGCACGAAACTAGCATTGACAGGTCTTGGGTCCTTAGATAGCTCTCTTAGCCCTAATTTTTGTGCTGTTCAGCTCTGCGGGTAGCTGGAATAGTGCGAGGCCTTACAGTTGACTCTTGACTACATCCGGCCTGGTAAGGTATAGACGGCTCCGGAAGAGCTTTCCTAATCCGGCGATTGTGTCTCCCTCGATTGGATCACAAGTCTCCAGGGGTTTTGTGCGATAGAGGAGCGTTGCGCGTGGCATTTGCAATGTGCGAATGCTCAATGTGTGTTGCTGAACTTTGAATTCACTGTTTCGCTCTGGAGGCGCAACAGTTGCGAGATTTCTGTCGACTATACCGAATCAGGATCAAATGCCGAAGATTAGGATAATTTAGATAAGTGGAACAATTCACTGCCTCGTTATTTCCAACAGACCCTACTGTTTAGTCCAGCAATATTTCGTGCGAAGGTGTTCTGGTAGTCACCCAGCCCTATCAGTCGATATTATCCGGGCTCCAACATATGATGTGAAAGATATATATTCATTTGGAAATGGCTCGTTGACAAAATTTTGCTTGAATTCGCCAATAAATGGTTGTTACAGGGCGATGTCTACATCTGCGAATATCCTGCGAACTGGAAAAGAATTTGATTGTCTAAAAGACACGTGAGCTGTCACTTGAGAAATCGACATGTCATAGAAACAGAATAACGTTCAAGATGAACCAGATCCAGTGTCAATCATGAGTAAAATATTCGTATATATTTGCCTGGAGCAATTCTTCCGATCTGCGTCCAGAGCCTAGTGTACTGGTAATCGATTAACACCACCTAGGTATAGCTTCGTGCGTAACAGTTGCCATGTCTTACCTATGCCACTGCTAGTAGTAGGAGAGAGAGTCCAGGGCAGACTTCGCCTTGATGTCTCGTGGCTGTATACACGCTGATCACGTGAATAAAGCAGTACAAACCGCAAGGCATGTTCTCAACTTGCAATGGGCTTCGTGGCTGGTATCAGTTCCAGTTCCGATACTGATATGAACAGTTTGTACCCGGCGAGAGGTCTAAATTAATATGCAGAGGCAGAACCACGAGAATACTTGCTTAAGATACAGTTAGAGCTTTGGATATGCTTGGTCATGATTACGAGCACTCGGCGTGTAAGCATATGATCACCAGCCACAGCATCCAGACTCTTCTGGGGACACCACGTATCTGAACCACGGGGGCAGGCACCAAAGCACCCGGTATATCGCGATCGGGAGGCACTGCGGGATCTGGCAGCTGCAGCAGCGATCTCACAAAGATCCCGAGAAGGTAGACCGGAAGATAATACCGCCGTGCTGAGACCAGCCCAGCAGACTCCACTTCCCCAGATAAACTTCTGCCATGGATCTCGACAACCGTGAGCGAGCCAATCCCGTCTTCATGCTGCCAAGACATGTCTCCCGGCGAGCATATTAGAGTTGGAGACAAGCCTCTCGATTCTCGGACGTAACTAGCCACAGAGGGTCTCATCCTTGCCGGCAAGTCAACCGGCACCGCGAGTATAGATCCGGCAGCCTTTTCAAATACTCTGGTGCGTCTCAGTCTCTCGAAGATAAGCATCGAAGAGTGCTCCATAGATGCTAAACGGGTACAGTTTCATCGATCTAAACGAATATGGACATTGGTGTTTGTGGATCAAAGCCAACTCAAAATGTCGATGACATGAGTACGCGGAATTATACCACACGAGTCTCCTCTAACTGTATAGCACGTGATCATTACTCGATTTCAGCATCAGCTTCGTCTGTTCCAGCCTCTTCCTGCTCCGGCTCTGGCTCTTGCTCCTCCTCTTCCATGACGTTCTCTGCGTACGGGACGAATCGAAAGTCCAGGAAGCTGACATCACTACCTTCAACTTCAACCATGAACTGCAAACTCAAAACTCCCTGACCATCGCCTCGAAAGCTGACTTTGCTTGCTATTCGCATGGCCTCGCTGGCCGACTTGACCAGATCAAATTTGAAACCTTGGGACCATTTCTCGCGTACAGAGAATGTTTCGAGGAGATCTCTTCCGCTCGAGAAATCCACGCTTGCGCTGCCGAGATTTCCGTTGCTCGTAAGACCCAAGTATGGTGCGCTCGGGGAGGCTGTGATGGTGATGCGCTCAGGAGACATGGGCGCCAGCTCCGACAGTGCGTCCAGCAACCACCTCGCTTGCATGATGATCTTGAAGGTCAAATCAGTGCGGTCGAAGGGGATGTCGTCGGGTCGGTCTGGAGTGTAGGTCATCATGTTGCATTGTGTCTTGATGCCCGTCTCTTCCATGATGATACTCAATGGTGAGCCATCCTCCTCATACAGCAGCGAGCATGTTCCCTGAATGCCCAAAGTCTGATTACTAAAGGCGTCTGGGCGATAGTTCCTCAGATTGCTTCGGTAGGGCTCCGCATCAGCCTTGGCTTGCTTTGCAGCCATGTCGGTCGCACCAAAGATCTGTAATGCCTCGAGAAAGGCCGCAAGGTTGATCTGGAACTGGGGCAGTGAAGCATCGTCATTGTCTGGTAGGTTCAAGGCATACTTGGTGAATAATGCCTTGTCAAGAAACGCAACACCTGGTCCACCAGTCATTAATCCGTTCAAGTTGGCCTTATGTTCGAACAATGCAAACGACAACAGGACATCCTACCTTGCATTACTCTAGAATGATCCGCAGAGAATCTGATGCCCTCCTGCGTGATCTGTACGTGGGCCTTTGTAGTAAAGCTGATGCATTTCAGAAGCTGGTGGATCTGCCTTGTGGAACTGGTTATGGCTCGAAAGAGCGGCTGCTCTGGCGGCATGGACGCAATGGTGGATGCCATGATGGAGGAGGATATACGATTTTTCTTCTTTTCTTTTTCTTTCTTTCTTTGACAGACGGACGAGACAGTGGCTTGTGCGCGAAAGCTGGCAGACGGTAGGAGAGAATTTGCCGTTGGATCACAGTAGAACTTTTGCGCGCCTTATTTCATCTATTGTACAGGCCCAATCCTTCGGGTGTGTAGGGCCTTTCTTGGGTATCTTTTTGAATTTGCACGTCTAAACGTAGACTCCAACCGCACAGAACATGTAGACGGTGCCGAACCTGCAGATTGTGAGAATCGAGAAGCGCAGAAGTGTAGAGGTGGCCAACGTACGCCAATGCCAACGAAGCAGGAACGCCAATGATGGGAATGTTAACGAGAGATCGGTCTGGAACCATTGATGTTAGCAAAAAAGTCCAATGCCCGCCGACAGAATTGATGGGGCCAGTGACTCACTCAGTGCAAATCCGCCGAACAAGAAAAGACCAATGAGTACAAGGCTGAAGCCGACCAAGAACTGGGTTCCTTTGCCGATGGTAGGGAGGAAGGGGCTGCCTGGAGCATCCCACTGGGCGACAAGAGAGGGATCCATACGGGAAGACTTCTTTAAATGTGTCGGCGACTGCTGGCAGAAGGGAAAGGAGATCTCGTTCGCAAAGAGTGACGGTGTTCGAACGAGGTTGGGTTGTTTGCAGAATTGATGTAGAACACAAGCTTCACGTTTTGGCTGATGTCGTCGTAAGCTCCAAAGTTGACATCCTCTCGGTTTACGTACCCAGTATTGTCTGTCGCCGGATACCAGTGCCAAGCTGCAAGGTGTCCAGTCCCTCCAGTCCCTCGAAGCTCGTGCTAGGCTCTGCTAGCAGCTAGTGTAGAGCACCCCCGACTTCCACTGGAAACCCCCCCTGGCTCGAGCTTAGCTCAGCTTCGCTTAAGGTCCGACCTCCTCATTGGTCCACCCCGCCAATGCCGATCTCCGCCTGCCCTATCGCAGAAACAACGGGGCAGCTTACTTAATGCGATTCCCTTATGTCACGACGCGACAACGACATCCTCAGAGAAGCCATCTCCATCGTCGCATCCCCCGACCTGCGCCAGCCACGCCGTCAACATGACCAAGGACGAGAGTGAGTTTGTATTCTCGATGGAACGCGCACTGAAATGATGCGACGCGATGCTGACCATGATGTTACCCCTCTTAGGTGGTAAGCGCAAGGCAACCGACGAGCCAGGCTCGCCGGCCGCCTCCAAGCGCACCAAGGTCGAGTCGACGGAACCCGAAAGCAAACCCGCCATGAAGCCGATTCCTTTCCCAGAGAAGGTGAATATCCTTTTTCTGTTCTTTTTGCTGCCGCGCCCTGCATATTCTGCTGCCAGCGCCCGCGGACACTACACAGCGCATCAGTCCATTGCAATCGCCATGACAACACAAGCTAGCGACAACAGTTTTGCTAACGGACAAACTCTATAGCTCGGTGTCATCGAAGAACGAAATGGCGAGATCGAATTCCGGGTTGTCAACAATGATAACCAGAGGGAGTCGCTGATCATTCTTACTGGATTGAAGTGCATCTTCCAGAAGCAACTACCAAAGATGCCCAAGGACTACATCGCTCGCCTTGTCTACGACCGAACGCACTTGTCGATAGCAATCGTCAAGAAGCCGCTGGAAGTTGTCGGCGGCATCACATACCGTCCGTTCAAGGGCCGCCAGTTCGCCGAGATTGTCTTTTGCGCCATTAGTAGTGACCAACAAGTCAAAGGATACGGTGCACACCTGATGTCCCATCTGAAAGACTACGTCAAAGCCACCAGCGATGTCATGCACTTTCTGACATACGCCGACAACTACGCCATCGGATACTTCAAGAAACAGGGATTTACTAAGGAGATCACTCTTCCGAGATCTGTATGGATGGGATACATCAAGGACTACGAAGGCGGTACTATCATGCAGTGCTCCATGCTGCCACGGGTACGCTATCTCGAGATGGGTCGTATGCTTCTTAAGCAGAAGGAGTGTGTCCACGCCAAAATCCGCGCCTTTTCCAAGTCGCACGTCATTCATCAACCCCCAAAAGTCTGGAAGAACGGAGGGGTGACTCCGATAGATCCCATGTCTATCGATGCCATCCGCGCATCTGGCTGGTCTCCGGACATGGACGAGCTTTCTCGACAACCGCGGCACGGTCCTAATTACAACCAGCTGCTCCATCTCCTCAATGACTTGCAGAACCATCAATCTGCCTGGCCTTTCCTGATGCCCGTCAACAAGGACGATGTGGCCGATTATTACGAGGTCATCAAGGAACCCATGGATCTTTCCACAATGGAGGCCAAGCTGGAGGCGGATCAGTACGGCACGCCCGAGGAATTCACCAAGGATGCTAAGCTTATCTTTGACAACTGCCGGAAGTACAATAACGAGACTACTCCGTACGCCAAGTCAGCCAACAAGCTGGAAAAGTTCATGTGGAACCAAATCAAGGCCATCCCCGAGTGGTCGCATCTTGAGCCCTAGAATGGTGTCAACAGGCCACGGGGACGGCCCCGAAGATTATAGTCTTTCATCATCATCAAGCAAAGAGTCCTGCCAGCTGTCCCACGAGTACAGCAGAACGCCTTTCAGAAGGCAAGGACGTAAGCAGCATGTCAGCTGCCTCTTTTCGAAAATCCATACACATGATACACGAACAGCAAACAAATGCTTATGGAAGATGCATTTATTTGTACATTGTATCACAAGAAGAAGCACTGTTGGATGATTTGCGCATACCGCCCGCCTCGATTTACAGCGCCGGACTACGACTCGGCATAATACGAGCACTTTGAGAAAGTGGGCAATTCAGACCGCAGCGCAATAGCCATCATCACCAAGCCGTGTCGAGGGCAGACGCGCCACGAAGAGGAGAGAGAAGCGTTGAGATGAATTCTGCAAAAATGCAGAATGGTCTTAAGTAGGATTACATGGTATGAGGCTCGTACTTGTCAGATCAGTACGTGATAGCCCAAATCAGATCTGGCCCGCAGCTTATGGCATAACAATGCCCAGATTATTGCCAGGAAACAGAGAGAATTAGTAGGAATCGCGTCTTACATTCAGAATTGAAGATATTGATAAAATCAAAACTTGTGTTCTTATGTACAGAGTGATTTTAATTTTGGTCCCAGTCTGTGTCTAAGTAAAAGTTTTTTCAATGGCTAACCTGACCCAAAGCACCAAAAAATCCATTTGGATATCAAGTAACAAGAAACAGGAAAGTAGGCAATGCTTATGCTCATGACCAAGAAACCCGACCCTAAGTTTGAGATAAAAAAAAAAGACATCTAACGCCAGGCCATGTTAAGGAAAAAGTAGGCTTCGATATTTCTCCTCGTCGAGTGAAGTGCAGTCCCTATGTGCAAGCCGAAACGCTTGGTACGAACTTTCCCTTCTGTGCTGGCGTCATCTGATACTGCGTGATCGAGTATTCCAAGTACCTGGCACCGTGGTGGTGTCTTCAAATTCATGCCCCGGGTTGTGCCGTGCGATTGTATCGCACGTTGTCGGAGCCCGCGTTTGTTCCATTGTCGGTGTGGGGCAGGCTGAGGCCGGAGTAGGGACGCCTCCATGATGCTGAGCTCAGGATGTTCCGTGCAGATCGCGTAGAACCCTCGATACGCTGCTGCGCCGGCGGTTGGGTGGCGCCCGTGGCTTCTGCCTCTGTTTCGAGCGTTCGGCGAAGCAGATCGTGGAGGAATTCTGGCACCTGGTCCCACTGGTCGGCTCTAGCAGCACTCAGCATCGCAGGGGGGAAAAGGACCTGTGGTATCAACGAGGCGGCCGGGTCGCTGCTGGAGGAGAGGTAGGGCAGTGCGCCAGAATCAATGGCGGTTTTGAGCCACTGTTCCCACTCTTCCTCGAGGGGCCCCGAGTTGTCTCCGGCTTCGCGGCGGGCCAGGAGGCGCTGGTTCAGGGCAATACCGATGCTGCTGAGCTCTCCGTCGCTGTCCTCGTCCATTTCTTCGTCGACCTCGTCTTGCTCTTCTTCCTCGTCCTCCTCTTCCTCTTCTGGCTCGACCACCCTTGGATTCCGGTCTGCGCGCGGCCTGTCCTCGGGTTCGATCCATTCGCCGACTTCATCTCCGGCGGTATCTCTGATGACGACACCAGCGTCCCGTTCGAAACGCTCCTTGGCCCATTTCGTACCCTCCCACTTGGTCAGATTTGAAATCTCCGAGTTTGTCAACCTCAGACCATCAAAGGCTCGAAAGAGGCGACGGTGCCAAGGCCATCGGCTTAGTCGGATGCGGTGGATGCGATTGCAGTAGTCGAGGCCGGGATACTTGGCTTCCTGTGTGTCGAGGTGGCCGTAGAAGGAGTGCACCTCCTGGCGGACCTCGAGGATCAAGTGTCGGTGCAAGAGGGAGTGGAAGTGTTGCGGGTCCGTCGAGCGAGGCTTCGGGAACATGGCCTCGTAGACGAGCTGATCGACGGGGGTGCCCTTCATCTTGACGAAAGGCGGTGACGGTGTCGCTATGTGGCTGTACGAGAGTATGCGCGTTATAAAGCGCGGCGCTGAGTTTGAATGATATGTCGGAACCAACAGACGTTGCTTGCCGATGGTTTGCAAATGAGAGTGGTTGTCTCCTCGCGACCCCGAGTGCGTTTGGGCGGCGGCCGATGCGGCGTTGGAAAGAGCGGAGTGGGTTGGATTTGCGCAGAGTTTAGCGGCGACGACGACGACGAAGTGATCTCAAACAGTGGTGAGATTGCTGCAATGTGGGATCAAGGAGCGTAATTATCGCGATAGTGAACAGAGTTTCGGGTGGCCGCAAGCAAGGTTTTGTTGGTGGTGTGTTCCTGTTGTAAGCAGGCAATAAAGTTGAGGCGGCGACAACGGGGTCCGGTGCCGTGCGTGGGTAGGGAATGGTAATAATAATAAGTCTCTGGCAGTGCTGGTGCTGGTGCGGTGCCTGAGAGAGGGGCGCTCTTTTTGGGGCGTCGGGAGGCAGTGGATGGAGTGAGATCGCAGTGGGTCCCTGAGGATGCAAAGCAGAGTTGTTCTTTGCTTCTGTCGCTTGCTGCTGAGTACCTTTTGGTCACCGTGGAGGAAAGATCAGTTGTCGGCCAGTCGGGAGAAGAGAAGGAAGAGAGAGTGATGAGTTGGACGAATTCTCAGCAGACCGACCGAAATGCGGCGTCGGCGTTGGCTACCTAGGCGTGGGTGTGTGTTTGGTCCTGTCCTGTCCGGTCCTGTCCTGGGTTCCAGGTCCCTGGGGGTCCCAAGTCGTCTCAACGTGCAGCGCAGTCAGTCAGTCAAACCAGCCCAGTCCAGGCACTCTGTGGTACGAATGGCACGAATTGCAGGTCCCCTGGTTGGGTCCGGTCCCTTGCCTGCCAATGCGGTCCCATATGCGCTGGAGGGTGGGAGGGCGATCTACTAATCTGGACAAGGTCTGGTCAACCCACCATTGCGCGAGCGGAACTGGGCGAAAAGAGCGAACAGAAGAAAAAAAGGGTCCCCGTACGTAAAAAGTGTGGGAGGCGCGGCTGCGGCCAGGCGGCACACCCATAGTGCAACGCAAAGGGATTTTAGGTGTTTGCCTTGACATTACTAGAAGCCCAGGGAAGACAGGAACAGCCCGGGTATCTGGTGTCCAGGGGGTGTAAGTACCCCGTAGCCTGGATACTTCGGTGAGTTACAAACGGCAGTAGTGCGCCTAGTGCATGCAGCCCGTCGCTAAATAAGTCAAGTCTGATCTTGATCATTTCACAATGTCATGGCCGTATCAAGTGACACTCACTGCTGACCATGAGAGAACGAACCTCCGAGTCTTTACTTCGATATTGATCGATTGCACTCCCCACGATAGTCTCTCAGCCCAATAAGTCGCACCCCCGGCGTCGTACCGCTTCGGAAATGCACTGATGTGGCAATGACCGTCTGGTAAATAGTGAACTAAAATTCCAATCTCATCAGATCGCAAATCACCTCCGTCCAGCCCACTCTCCCCTAGCGGGCATAACAAATCGACAGAGTGTATTATCAATCTTGATGAAATGTCCCCATTCATCTCTCCCGGACCCCTGTTTCTCCCTACATATTCATAGCTGTAACTAACTGCTGTTGACGCCCGATGAATCGCCAAGAAACCTGCTGTGCTTATTTGGTCCTCGAGACAGTCTGGGGGATCCACCGATCTGCCGGGGCGCGGCTCGTTGAATCGTGGAAGGGGAATTCGGGGACCCATCGAACAACAGACAGATCATGCAACCGTACACACACACATCATCAATCATGTTCAAGCACCACAGTGACCACACCGTCCAGACCGTCTTCTTCATATGTACGCCACCACATCAGCGTTGCCGAATCCGGTCGCCTCTGCATCCGACGCGCTGTCAACGTCCCGTCTGAACTGGAGATTCTGGCGCGTTGCTACGAATGAAGCAGTCATCAGTCAGCGAATCCTGCATCCAGACTTACATAGACATGCGGCTCGACGCGCGCAATAGGCATCATTGCAGTAAAATATTCAAAATAATTACGCGAGGATTCCTTCCACGCCGTGACAGAACAGGAAGAAACTCTCTGGCGTGGGGTCAGAGGCCAACTGGCCGCCATGTGATTTGGCATCTCGAGGGAAGAGGGAAAAAACGGTGCATATACTCCTGAGTCATTCCCGTACATGCAACGGCCGAGCCAAAAATTCGGACATGCCACACCTCTCGCCAGAGACCCGGCAGGCGACAGAGCAATACCGATGGGCATGTCGTCTCGCCCGCCAACGGGAGAAATACCATTGCATTCGACATGGGCATCCTCAGACCTTGCGCTCCTGCATGCACCCGTCCTTTTGCATTTATCCACACGAAGCCCTGATCTACAACACCCGCACGAGTCTGACTCTCGTATGGCCCAGGAGGGCTGGTGCTAGTAGTTCCGTGACCTTGTTCTGCGGTGCGTGCAATGACTATATTGATGGGCTTGCTGCTCTGCTGCCCATATTTCTGGCGGTATCCTGCATGTGCGGCGGTGCGGCTAGACTTGCTGCTAGACGACAAGTCGGTGGCAATGTCTGACACGGTCGCGTAGTCGAGAATGGTGATATGCTCTCCGTCTTCTCTTCTATATTGATCCGTCTCCGTCATCTCATACGTCCTCCCGAGACAATACGAGCAGCTGTGGTCCTGATCATGGATATGACCAGACTTTCTTCGCTTCCCAGCTGCTCGTTTCCGAGAGATATTGACTCTGCCCATCGTATATCCGTCACTCGCACGAGAAAGAACCCACAAGCACCACTTGCTGGAAATCGTAAATTCTAGAGATCGTGAATCATGTCTAAACTATTCTACATTGGTACATCATACAAGCCGGTTCGCTAAACACTCAAGATGCCTTGCCTCCGCTACCGCCAGGCGTAGAAAACCGTTCATACGCCGGAGGCGCATCCGTCTCGTCCGGGACGCCCTCGTCGAGCGAAGTTCTCCGCTCCCTGGTGGCATACACCGGCGGCGGTCTTGCCTCAGCGGCGTACCCTCTGCCGTCCGTAGTCCTGCTGCCGCCCTGTCCGTAGTCCTGTCCGTAGTTATGTGACTGGTCCGGCATCGTTGCATGTCCAACGTCTCGACTGCGATCCCCCGCCATACCGGGGTAACTTCTCCATCCCGGTCTCGTGTCCGGATACCCCGCGGGATATACACCCGGCCCGGCGCCGCGGGACGTCATCGGCATGCCGAACGCCTCGGCCCTCCGGGCGTGCCTCTCGGCGCGGCGGGACCGCTTGCACTCGCGCTTGTACTGTCTCCTCGACACCGGGGCCGGACCGGCGTAGGTGTGGTACGGGTCGCAGAAGTCCCTTTGATAGCGGTTGTCCGGGCCTGCGTAAGATGGCTGGTAATACCGGCTATTGTAATCTTGTGATGACGATGGTGATGAGTAGTGTTGATTGTGGCCGGGCTGATGGTCTCTGTCCCCTCTCATGGCATTGCGGATGGCGCCGCCGACTAGACCCAGGACAAAGGCCATGTTTGTTTTCTCCCTCTCAGGGATGTGTTTTGTTGTGATAATGGTCTTGGAATATTTAGATATTTGTGGTGCAGATAGTGTTGTACTTGAATGCAGTGAATCTAGTAGATTGACTTGGTCAATAAACTGTATCTAGAATTGCATAGAAGATAGATATTCCCAAAACCTTGAGGTTCTTGATCAACTTATATCATTGCTTATGCCTTTGTGCTCGATCTGCTATTTCCATGCATAGCCCCGATCTCATGACGCTACAATTTCTAGTCCGAATGGTATGAGTGGCGGAGTTGGACTTTCAAGCTGACCGAGTGTGAGGAACACTATAGCAGACATCGGAGCCGACAGCGGTTGTCAGCACAGTGTTACTAGCTCTGCTCGCTATCGTATAGGCGTATTAGAATTGGGCAGTGCAGAGTCTCAACTTCCGGCAACAATCGCTTGATCACTACTTCACACACTGACGTCGATTTTAGACTGGGAACTCAATAACGGGCTGTGCACCTACCCTTTATACTCAAATCATGTCTGTAGTATGAGGATGATCAATCGATGAAGTATTCGGAAATGACAGGCACGGCCACTCGTGTTAAACAGAAAAGCTACGCTACATAATGCCATCCAGATGTGTCAAGACGAGACCATACACGTTGTTTTGTCGAGACCCCAGAGCTCAGTCAATCATCTTATCATGCTGATGGCATCAGTTGAGAATCTCGTGACAACAGTGACATGCATATATCAGTTTCTGTAGCTTTCCTCAATTGGCGACAAGCCCAAATGGTTGTTGTCGTTATACATATGGCTGGTCTACCTAAGTGCTTTTTATGTGCCCGCTGTCCAATGCTCAAATACAGATCATGTCGTCAAAGCAGTGTATATCACAGAGTCGGAATTGGAATCTAATCATCTTCCATTTCTCGCGTGATTTACCTCTCGCCAGCGAGGCGTCGGCTCTGGACCTCACCAAGAGCCTTGGTTCCACTCAGGAAGGTGGCGACGCTGACAACTCCGATGACAGGCAGAACCTGGAATAGGTTCCAGCTGACATAGTACAGGTAGAATACAAGCTCCATGGCAATAATGGAGCCGAAGAAGACACCGTGGGAGACGGGAGCTGCCGAGAATGCCTTCTGGAGGTGGGCAACATTGCCGCCGAGGATGGCCCACTATTGGAAATGTTAGTTCACGATGCCAATTGCTTGGGACTTGGAATACTCACGCCAAGGAACAAAGCCGGAATGGTGGCAAGGACGGCCAGTGCGAAGACCAGAGAGATGACCTTCGGAGGGCTCTGGGGATCCTCTCTAAAGATGTGGTGAATCTCTTCCAGCTTGCCGTAACGCAGGGGCTTCTCGTAGACGGGCGCCGTCGACATGGGGTCGAGCTTGACCTCGATATCGAAGACGGGCTTGTTGTAGCCTTCAGAAGAGCCGAAAGAGGCCAAGACCAGAGACGCCTTTAGGGGTTGGGACGAGGCCAGGAGCTGGATGGGAAGCTCGGATTGCTTCTATTTGCCGGGCGGGTTAGTGATTTGTTCTTCCATGTTTCTAGCAATTGAGTCTGCAGCATCAACGTACGATATCGACGGTCGCCTTGCCATTCTCCTTGGTGGTGAGAGGGAACGGGGCCTCGAGGCCAGTCTCGGGCTCTTGCAGCACGAGGAAGGCCTGATGAGGGCGCTTGCCCTTGCCGTTCTCCTTGGCCGTGATGACGATCTTGAGCGTGTCGGCGGCACCCAAAGAGACCGGGGCGGTGAGGGGGTTCTTCTCGGAGAACCTGCGAGTTGAAGATTAGCAATTGGTTCTTCTGCGCGCCGCCAATTGCTCGTGGGAACCTGGCTTACTTCTCCTTGACAGCTGCCTCAGACTTCTTTGCGCCGACAGTGATGGAACCCTCGTCAAATCCCCATGATGAAGCGGCCTGAGCTGCACCAGCAGCCAGCAGGAGGAGGGAGGGCACAAAAGAGTTGAGGAAACGCATCGTGGGCGTTGGTGGGTGTTGTTGCGATGCTCTGTTGGAAACGAAATAAAGAACGTCGAGCTTGCGAATAGCTCGGAACTCAACCACTGTAACTTAAGGTACACTTGGACTGTGAACACTTGGCGCTTGAATTGGTTCGTAGCTGACGACGTGTCTGAAGCACAGACCCACATTTGGAAGTGGGTAGTCGACGTATGTTGGCTTATCGATAAGCCAGCCGGTTCCAATGTACCTCGTACTGGCATTGACACAACAATTGATACTGGTGATACTTTGCACCACCGTTCATGCTCTGAGTAATTGGAAAAAGGTCCTTTCTGGTTTCTGATCCCTCGCATGCTGCTTCAACAAGGATTTGGTAGTTGCCTCACAAATCATGTTTCGTGAAGACACCAGGGTCTTCATGTTAGTTGTTATAAGCAGTGCTGGGATTGATTAATGTAGGTTCTGTCAAGACGCAGGATGTATGAGACATGGACCGGCAGGCAAGCGGGAGAGTACCTAGGTAGGGTACTATCTACAACGAATGTGCATGATTCAAGGAGAAGCAATTGTGATGCTGCGGGACAGTTGTACCATAATTGTTTTGCTTTTATTGAAATTTCTTTTTTTACTTCTTGTTTGTCCTTTTGTTTGGTATAAAGACTATTTGCAGCGTATGATCCAGCAAACATCTCGTCGCTTTTGCTCAGTGTACTCTGCACGCTATCCAAAATCGATATTTCTTAGATTGCGGCATCCGAGATGCTCTTGCCCTTGAGGCCCTCGAGACCTTCACCACCCTGTGAAATTGATTAGCAACGACATATAGCAGCAGGTCATACAGCACAACTTACATAACTGGTCAGAGGAGACACCTCCAGGCCCTCGCTGGCTCCGTTGCTCACGGAAGCGCCAGCAGCCTCGGCCCATCTCTTTCCTTGGGCCATGATGTCCTGCTTGCTCGTGATCATGTTGTCCTCCTTGGCGTCAGTGCCGTTCTTGAGAGGCGAGAACTCGTCCTCACGCTTGACCTCCAAGCATGCAAAGTCGCTCAGCTCGAGCATGGGGAAGTTGTCAAAGACGAACTGCTCAAGCTTGATACCGTTGGGCTTGGAAGGCTTGACTTCATCGCCAGTGGCGGGGTCAACGCAGGGAATCTTCTTGCGAGCAATGTGGTGGGGCAGCTTGCTCATCCAAGAATCCATACCATCCAGGTACTTGAAGGAGTAGTAGTGGTTGACAATGTTGGCAGCCCTGAACTTGAGCACGCCAGCTTGCTTCGGGTCCTCAGCCTCTGCGGTGGCCGCATCAATCTCGGAGTACTCGACGACATCAGGCTTGCCGTTCTTGGACAGAATCAGACCAACAGACTCCGTGGCATTGCGCTTTCGGACGACCTTGGTGGCCAGAGAGACACCCTTGGCTGCGGAAAAGCCGATGAAAAGGGGGTCAGCGACCTTGACCAGGCAGTTGTCCACACAGTAGGCGTGAATG
This sequence comes from Pestalotiopsis sp. NC0098, assembly GCA_022432395.1. Lineage (NCBI taxonomy): Eukaryota > Fungi > Ascomycota > Sordariomycetes > Amphisphaeriales > Sporocadaceae > Pestalotiopsis > Pestalotiopsis sp. NC0098. The sequence goes on along the minus strand of JAJKLJ010000003.1, from coordinate 3,627,446 downwards.
TGCTCGACACCGCGCTTCTTCATGTCCTTGAGGACGGTACCGAATTCGGAGCCGAACTTGGATGTGACGTTTGCCTGGTACAGCGCCTTGTAGAGACCGCCGTTGCCATCTGGGGCCACGGCGACCTTGCCCTTGCCCTCGAGCATGATCTTGCCCTCGTTGGAGATGCAAGGCAGGACACCCTGTTCGAAGATCATGACATCGTCCTTGTTCAGGCCAAAGTACACGCCACGCTTCTTGCGGTCGTCCTCGGTCTCATTGGGCAGGACATCGCCCAGAGAGTTGCCCTCGAAGAAGTTCTGCGTGTTGCCCCTGGTCGGGCCGCTGGTCATGACGTACCATGGCACCACAACGTTCTCCTTGGGCGAGTGCTTCTTCTGGGCCAGCTCCTGCACCTTGCGGATACGCTCGGCCTGGATCTGGAAGAGAGACTTGTGCGATGGCAGCTGGATGTCAAAGCAGCCCTTGGGAGCCTTGCTGCCGAGTCTGGTGCCCTGGCCACCAGCCATGAGCACAACGGCAACCTTGTTCTCCGAGATCAGCTTGAGACCGTGCTCGTACCATGCTTGAATGTCCTCGGGCTTCGAGTCGAGTATACTGGCGGTGGCCGACTCGGGGAGGGGTTCGACGACGGCAGGCTTGTCGTCTCCCTTCGGGGGGTTCAGGGCCCGCTCGGTAATCTGGTTGATCTCTTCGGGGTCGAAGACGGCGAGCTGGTTGTAGAGGGACTCCTTCTCCGAGTCCGAGAGGGAGTCGTAGAAGGCGTGTACCTGGCCCTGACCGGCCTTCTGGTATGTGGCCTTTTGGGCCTCGACGTTCTCGGGGGTGAAAGGCTTGGGCGCCATGGTGGGAATCGGTCAACTGGATCTGGTAAATGGATTATATACCGGGTGGGAAACGAGGGGCAATTGCTCGCTTCTGTACAGTGGGATTGGGCTTTTAAAGGGCAAAACGAACAAAGAGGATAGCAATTGGCTTTTTGTGACGGCTCTTGGAACTTATATATAACCTTCTAGTGCTGACTTGTTCGTAAGAAGAGGTGAGCCAGAAGAACAACGTGGGAGTAAATATAGCAGCAAGATCCTGGAGCTGATCAATGCTGTGAAGTGGGGTGAGACTGCGGTGTAGGTCTTCCAGAGGGGGATTGGAAGCTCTCTTCAGCTGCTGCCCCGCCATGGCGTCCCCATCTACCCCCCTTGTACATCGAAGTCGTCCCTGAATTTAGGCGTAACAGTAGACCACTCAGCCCACCTCGGAATGGCCATGCGTTGACACAGCCATCTCCTATTTGTCGCTGTTGATACACTATGGTACGAGCTGGAATGCTCCATGTCAGTATCTGTAGTAGTACCGGCATCGCTCTTATGTCTTTCTCGTTGATAATTTATACAATTGACTACATTCAACAATTGGCCGCGACAGTATGACATTTTCCTCCTCATGACTATCGTCGTCTTGTTCAAAATTCCTGTTGTTTGGATTCCTTTCCTTGCCATTCTAGACTTTTTGTGAGTTGTGACCCATGTCCGGCCCGTTTATTTCGATACGAGACGGACAAGGGGACTATGACGTTGGCGCGAGAACTAGTTTTCGATGCATTGTCGTATTTTCATCAACTTTTTAGCCGCCAAGCGAGTTGTGTAACTTGTCAAATAAAGCAATAATCTTCTCTATTTTACATCTGTGTCCGTGATACATATGGCTCAAGTGGATGAGGAAAGGAAACAGCCGGATTTCGTCGTATGGCGTGTCAGCAGCCAAGGGCTCGCCTCCAGCGCTTGCGAATTCAACTATGCTGACCTCCTGCCTTGCTCTTTCACCATTCAAACACATGATCATTCTTTGCTTGGGCAATAATTCAGTCGCTCCCTACGACGTACCTAGACTGTAACAAGAGGCGAGCGGTTCGTTAGTCGCCCATGTTCTGCGGAGCCGAGCTTCACTTGTACATCAAGACTCCGGTGTATGTGACTGATGAAGATTTTGCGTAGCCGGACAACAGCAACATAAACAAATGTATTGAGAGACTACCGCGTGTAGCAATATATATGATAACATTGGTCTGTCCGTCCTGACAACCAGTAAGTAAATCAATGGTACTTTTCACTGGTAATATCATCACGGTAGCATGCTCTGATGACTGCAATATCAAACATTGGCATTGAGCCGAGTATGAACCCAATTCTATGGTGGCCATCATGGTGTGAAGTGTCCAAACGCACGATCCAAATTTTCCTCCTTCATTGTTATGAATAGAAAACCCCACACATGATTCAACATAGCCCAAACACACAGTCCTATTTCAGTTCCTAATGAGGATCCAACCCATCATGGGTAGTATCAAACTCCAAGCCACCTTCTTGTATGGGTAGTATCGAATTCCAGGCCCCCTTCTTGTATGGGTGCTTTGGTTGTAGTTCAAGTCAATGAATGAATGAAGCGTGTGTTTACTTCGAGCAACCCCACCCCCTCTTGTATGGGTGCTTTGGTTGTAGTTCAAGTCAATGAATGAGCCACTTGTGAATCTTTCGAGCAGATCTCTACTGTAATATGTTTGAGTTAGCTCGTCGAGTAAGGGAAAAGAAATCAAGAAACCACTTACCCTCTCTTCATCAGGAAATTGTTTATCCGAATGCGTGGCTTGCATAGAATTTCGTCCGGAAAGTGACGAAGAGACAATACCGAAGCAGTCCTTGGCCCAGCCCACAGAAGGTCGATAAGACATCTGTGATTTCGATTAGCAAGGTCAAGATACGACTCGTGCTGATAAAGTACTCACATCCACGTCAGTCCTGACATCCTTCACGTCTTCGACGTCGAGAGCCAGGCGGTAAGGTGGATTGTCGAGGAAACAGTCATTGAAAGACTGCTGTCCAAGATGATGGGGACAACGAGAACAAAGGTCCTCGGTACCTGGGTTGAACTTTATCATTTTGAGGTCGTCCTTTGGCTTTAGGATGACCTCGAACTCTGCACCAAAATTGTAGGGGACAGAATCGGTCGCTGGTTTTGGACGTTTTTAATTGCCGGGAGGTTCTGTCTGACTATTTTCTTTCAACAAGTCTCTTAGAGCAGGGTATTGGCAGTATCTAGGACAAAGTCGTAGTGGTTGAGATGAAAATGAGAAGAAGATGAGAAAGTTGGAATGTGTTCTACATAGAAGGCAGTCTAAACAGCAACAATCCGAAGAAAGTCCAGAAATGCCCTTTCGTCCGGTGAAGGATATTTTCAAGGAAAGAGCTATACATCCTATGGAGTCAAAACGAAAAGCGACTGCCCGTCACCGCGAGCCTTCTTAATCATGGGTCATGGCAGATCCATTTGTAGTCGGATCTAGGCTCTATAAGTGTGTGGGTCCTGGGGCAGCCCCTGCCCGTCATTGCCAAACCATAAAAAGTTGCCCCAACATTCAACCCAAGGTAGGCAAATCAAAAAGTGTAGTTTGCGGGCGTTTTTCTTATTTGTTTGCAAGTCAATCAATCCCATTTTCTCTTAGATCTGCTATCGTTTTGTTTCTAGTTTGTCACTTGATACACGTAGAACAAACTCTACGATGACGGACGGGCAGAAGGAGGAGTCATCCCATCCACTCGAAAGCACCCCAAGCTTCGAGGGCCGGCTCAAGCTGAATCAGTTCATGTACACAAGTTCTGAAGACCAGGCACCTTCCTTGCGCCGGAGCTCACGCTTGAGCACACCCCTCTCGCCGACGGTCTCGCCCATCAGGTCTCCAAGAGTGGCATCTACGACATCGAGACCAGGCAAGCGCAAGCACGGAGCCCAAGACAGGGACGAGGCCGGTGGCGAGGGCAGCCCAGACCATTCCACGGGCACCTCAACCCAGCCGTCGCCGAGGAAGCAGCAGCAGCGCAGCCGGCAGAAGAGCTCGTACGCGCCGCCCTCGACGTACGCGCACCTGCCGCTGCTGGCCGACGTGCTGGGCCCGGACCTGCTCATCCTGTTCGTGGGGCTGAACCCGGGCGTCCAGACGGCGCGGTCCGGGCACGCCTACGCCCACCCGTCCAACCTCTTCTGGAAGCTGCTCTTCTCCTCGGGCATCACGCCCGTGCCGTGTCGCGCCGACGAGGACCGCACGCTGCCGGACCGCTTTGCGCTGGGCAACACCAACATCGTGGCGCGCCCGTCGCGGAACGGCGCCGAGCTGAGCAAGGCCGAGATGGACGAGGGTGTCGCTGTTCTTGAGGATAAGATCCGGAAGTGGAGGCCCGAGGTGGTTTGTATTGTCGGTAAGAGCATATGGGAGAGTATCTGGCGGGTCCGGAAGGGCAAAGCTATCACCAAGGCAGAGTTCCGGTACGGCTGGCAGGACGAGGCGCATGACATGGGCGTTCCTGGGAAGCACAGTCAAGAAGATGCCGAGACGAGCGGCTTCACTGGAGCGAGAGTGTTTGTGGCGACAAGCACAAGTGGACTGGCAGCTTCTTTGAGACCAGAAGAGAAGGAGAGGATATGGAGAGAACTTGGTGACTGGTGCAAAGCACGACGGAAAGAAAGGGAAGAGGAAGCGCTGGCCAAATCTGTATAGATTATCATGCGTACTCCATTTGTAGTAGAATGAAGCACGGGCTACTATCACAGATTGCACATCAGGTCAATCAAGGCAACTTATATGGTCTCATTACTGGAGATCCAAGAAATTGAATTAATAGGACTCTACGACACGCCACACTGTCGCGCAAGGGTATCATCGTTGCTCTTCATCATCATTTCCATCGAAATTCCGCAGCCCCGAGTTCGATGAAGCACCTTCGCCGCACATAGCATTCTTCCCGGAAAATCAAAAGGGGGAAGGCCGGATCTTTTGCCGTCCACTGTCGTCATACTGTTTTCAGAAAAAAAGAAATCATAATACAAGCTTGTAGTAAGCTGAGCTCATAGAAATTCGTAATCTTGCAAGCTCGTTCGTGTGAATCGTCGTGTAGGTCGTTTATACCACATAAGCAAGAGCGAGCGCGGTGGCAGCCAGCGGCCACCATCCTGCAGCTTGGAGGAGTGACTTCATGCTACCGGCAGCATTGGGATCCTCGCTACCACCAGAGGCAGTCGTGCCATTGGCCAAAGTTCCGTTGATGAAGATCGTGTCGGTGCCGTTAACATTCGCCACGGTAACAACAGACTGGTTCAAGCCGCTGTAGCTACCGTTTCCGAGGATGCTGTTCATGTATGTCTCGTCGGAAGAATTGTCCTCGCAGCCGCACTCCTCGTCTGTCTTGCAGAGACACTCGACAGGCTTGGTTTCGTTCTGGTTGGTTGTAGAGTTGTGAAAGCTGTAGGGGGAGTGGTATGGGTAGTGATACGCTCCGGCAAGCCAGTAAGCGCCCCAGAATCCGAGAGCTGAGCCAAGGAAGAGTCCAGGTACGATGCCACTGCCGATGCTGGCGCTGCCTGCTCTGTATGGCTGTGTTGCACCACCGCTGTAGTATCTACCACCGGAACCATATGAGGGCTTGACACCACTACCCGTGGTGGTCCGGCCGCCAGAATTCGATGACGAGGATCCTAGACTATTGACACAGAGTTAATAAAGTCAGCGACGTAAGGTGGTCGTCTTTCTAAGCACTCACCCTGATGAAGACCCCGATGAGCCTCGCCTGATGGAACCGAGTTAATATACGAGTCACGCGATCAAAAAGAGATGCTGTCATTCTTACCCCGAACCTGATGAACTTGATGAGCCTGATGATCCTGAAGAGGAGCTTGAAGATCCGCCGCGCGAGCCCGACGAGCCTGATGAAGAGCTTGATGAGCCCCCAGACGAGCCGGACGAGCTTGACGAACCAGATGACCCTGACCTACCTGATGATGAACCTGAAGAACTGCTGCTTCCCGAGCTTCCTGAGCTGCCGGAGCTACCGGAGCTACCGGAGCTACCGCCGCGGCCACCGCCACCGCCGCCGCCCTTCCTCTTCCATAATTCCTCGGACTCCGAGCGCTTAGAGTAGGTGTTGTCCTCGGATGACCACGACAGCAACTGAACGTCATCGGCGATGGGTACAACGGCGGCATGCGCGCATTGTCCCGCTGCCGTGACGGCGATAAGTGTGCTGGAAAACTTCATGCCGGCTAAGTGACCAGGTGGAGTGATTGCCGCAAGTCGATGTATCAAAGTGTTATTGGCGCGCAAGAGGTTGTACCAATAGAAAAGGAATAGAACTGTTCTAGAAGCTCTGCTGCAAGCGGAGATCGAAAAAAGCAAAGATGACTGCAGGTGAATATATGCAGTTCTGATTGATGACTTGTCCAAGGTTTGGGTCGTGAATCACGATAGGTGTTGGAATGTGGTCCCCGGAAACGTTTCAGCCTTGAACAGGGCGGTGATGCACTTTTTAAGTAATGTCCGGGGGGCGAAGGGTCCGAGGAAGGCTCGCGGGCTCGCTGATTATGCCCAATGATGACGCCCTGTACCAGGTCCATACCCCAATCTTTTAACCTCTAATGGAGACCCAATGGGCACCGCCCCCGGCACCATTCGACTGCCAAGATCGCCAGTCGGGGTCGCTAGCACCGCTGGCTCCGTTTAAGAAACGATGCCTGTTGCATCACCCAGGAACATGCGCATGGGACTGATGACATGGCGATTTCGGATTCCCGTCCAGTCGTTCTGTTTCTCACTCACGCTTGGCATGACATAACAGGTCGCACTACAAAGTCCTAGATGAGGTGATCATAAAATAATCAAGTTTCGACCATCTCGCCAACTCGCTGTCGTTATGTCCAGCGTAATACTTGTTCACGTTATGTGTTATGTCCGTCACTTTCGACAGCAGCTCGGCTCGGACACCTTAGTGGACGGTGGACCCTTCTGCGCAATTTGACTTTCGATTTAAGCTTGATTCCCGAGGGGAGCATGGGGAGCAATCACAACTCTGAAAAGTCCGCCAAAAGCCCCACAGCGCATCGGTCGCCAGTCCTGTCGTGGCTATTGCGGCCCACCGGTTTATACACTTTGGATCTCTCATCGTGGTCGCCAGTATGGAATGAGTTCATCTTCTGCTAGCAAAGTTCCAAGCTCGGAATGTTTTCCTGAAGGAGCGGAGAAGTCAGGGAGGAAAGTGCCTCTGACGATAGCATCAAGGTGATGTAAACAGCCCATCAACCTAGCTCGCCGCAATCCTTCGCCAATCCTATGATCAACATGACCTCAAAACAGCCTAGCTCTACTCTGGGCATTCGACGGAACTGGCATGGCTAATTAGCTCGGATGTGTCAATCTCACACTGCGATCCGAACTGACGAATGAGAATTCCGGACCAGAGAGGCTTAGATCTTGTCTTGTCCTTTCAGGCCTTATTCCCCGTGCCGCAGCTGTGGGTGACTTGCCACATAAAAACACAGCCTGAAAGAGCTGCTTATGGTGGTAGTGAATGTAGGTATCGCACGGTGGCACTCAACATATGCGGGGCTCGGCTGGCCTTTTGAAGAGAGTACCTACTCCGGACTTTTAGAGGAATCATACCGCTGTGAGGCTGGGGAAAAACATGTGGCTGAGATGGCAAAATTCAGTAGTAAGGCAGTTCAGGTATTTGTAATTGCTGGTAGGAACATTTTTGACTTCTAGAACAAAGTGACAAAGTTACAAGGCAAAACGCCGAGTCGTTCAATGGACTGGAATCCACTTTGGCCCAGGCACGTGTCGTTAGGCGAAAGCAAGTCGCAGATCTCCATCCAAATGCGACATCTTGATCGATCAGATAAGGTAACTCAACGCCTCACATACCATACCTACCAAAGAAAATCAGCCCTACTGTACAGTGCACAATAAGCATCACTTCATATTGCGCACATTGTGTTTACCATCGTATCGCTCTTTGGCGCAACCTTCTACCATAGACCTGAAGTCCCACCATGGGCGACCCAGCGGCACCAGACAAGAACCTTCTGGATCGTCTAAATGCCTTGAAGCCAACTACTGTTAATTTGGATGATGGCAAAAAGTAAGATTTCTCCCTCTCGCCGGTCCTTCTGAAATCGGACCGGAGAGAGCTTCAGAAATGCACAAGTGACCATGCTAAACATGCCATAAGGTTGTCAACTGCAGCTGTCATCGAGCCGGCCAAGGCGGCCTCCAGAGAAGATGGACTATCGGACCGCTTGAAGAGCCTTCGCGAACAAGCAGATGCGACGCCGCCGTCTACCACCCCTGGACAAGCACAGCCTCCCTCTATCCCTACAGATGCAGGCGCTGACATAGGCACACCGCAACAAGCCACACCAGAAGGGACGAGTAGTCAGTCGGACTCCGCTCCTGGGCATGACAGCATAGACGACTTGCTGGATACCGATGACCAGACCTTGGAAGAGCTCCTCGCAGATCTTCGCTCTGATGAGCAATGGCTTGAAGAAATCGCCGAAGAGGTCAACCAGAGCAAACAGGACGAGCACCAAAGGGTGACTGCGCTCCTCGAAGAGCTCGGCACGGCCTCTTTGCAGGAACCAGAATCCAGTGCCTCTGTAAACGATGAGGAAGGAACTCATGAAGATCATTCTGAAGATGACTCGGACAGGGAAGAGATGACAAGGGATATCGACGATGTACTTGCTCAAGCCATGGATGAGGTCGATTGGGAGAGAACCAATGCTCCCGAGACAAGAGCAGAAGCCGCCAAGTCTTCCCAGCCACCGAATAATGACCAGGAGAAAACAAACTCGGATCCATTCGACCTCCCAACGGTGCCCACAGAGCTCCAAGAACAGCCAGATCTCCCGGAACCCTCCGAGAACGACGTCGAATTTGAGGCGGATATCACATCCCGCATGGCTAAGCTGGGGGGACTGGGCGGTGACAGTCGTACACTTCCATCGGCCCCGACTTCACAAGTTGATGAATTAGGCCTGCCTATCGCACCTACATTCGCTCCCGAGGACCGCCCTGTGCCCGGCATTATCAAGCGCCACGGCTATACAGACGAAGATAGTAAGACCTGGTGTACGGTGTGCCTAGAGGATGGAGCCATACGATGCTTAGGCTGCGACGATGACATATACTGTGCCCGTTGCTGGCGGGAGATGCACGTGGGTCCTAGTGCTGGCTACGAAGAACGCGGACATCAGTGGGAGAAGTTTGTGAAAGGCAGATAGAAGACAAGAATAGAGTCGGTTGTATGGTTATGCTGTTTGTTGTAATTCATATGGTTCATTCAGCCGATCTTACCGTGGAGCCCTCGTGTTATAATCAATGTTGATTTTAACACATAAACATGAGAACTTGATGGCAGTAGCCTTTGCGACACAGATTTCATGCGATATTTCTGACTTGTAGCAAGTTTCAATCATATATAATTTTCGACATATCCTTCGAGCAAGGTAATGATATGTCGTGCCTAGCAATTCTTGGAAGAAAATCGATTATGCAAGAAAATATATGCCTAAAGTCTTGTGTCTGCGAATACAATGATCTATATATTTTTATATGCTAAGTCGGAAACGAATTAAAACGATTAAACATGATATTTGGCCTATTTGATTTATAATATTACAGACATACATCGAATACTCGAAAATAAAAGTGAAGTATGTCCTAGTCACAACCCCAGGAATAGTATTTGTATAGTGCGAAATTACAGCGCTACACGAATCCACACAGTACAGTATTCACTCGTCGCTTTGGTATCGATAACAAGGAAGTCGCTTCATTAGGGACCCCACACCAAACTTTTTGGCTCCAGGGTCTCGCAAAAGTTTCGATTCCAGAATCCACCGCCGACAGCGAACGATGGCAACCGGCGTATAATCAGACACTCATTTTCCGCTTGTGTTTTTCCTCCTTGCGCTGCGCATTCGATAGGGTTCACGAGGCAGATCGAATTGATTCCATATCAAAATGTCCAGACTCGACGCCCACGCCCTGCTGACCTCGCAAGGGTGGAGGGGAAAGGGCCATTCTCTACACCCGACCAGCGACGACACCGGTCTCAAGCATCACATTCTCATCAAGAAGGAGGGCAGCGATGGCCGCGGCCTCGGCTCCAAGAAGGACCACAAGCAGGAGGCCTGGTGGCTGAACGCGTTCGACCAAGCGCTCAAGGGCATCGACACCACGTCCGGATCCATGAAACAGACCGTCGGGGGTGGCAAGCTGGACATTGAGAAGATCACGGCAAGGGGAGCGAAGAAGTACACTGGAAATCGCGGGCTCTACACATGCTTTGTCAGTGGCGGACTGCTCAGAGGAACGGTCGACCAGGTCTCCGGACTATTGACGCCTCCGGACAGCGGAGCCGGCACGCCTGCTGCCGAGGAGAGGCAAGAAACAAAGGAGGAGAGGCGAGCACGGCGGGAAGAGAAAAAGAAGAGGAAAGCCGAGGAAGCTGCAAAGGCTGTAGCTGCTGAGAGGGCCAAGCAGAAGGCAGAGAAGAAGAAGCAAAAGAAGGCAGCCAAGAAGGCAGCCAAGGAGGCAGAAAAGGCTGGCGAGACAAAAGAGCAGCGGAGAGCAAGGCGAGCAGCACGACGGGCACGGAAGGAAGAAAAGCGACGGAAAGCCAGCACGTGATGTTGATTCTTCATCATCCCCAATTACTTGCAGTCGCCAACGATATAGCCACCGGCCGAACTCATGTGTCTGCTGCCAGACTACGCAACTGGTATGAGTTGACAGGCCATGCCGATGGACACCGACAAACGCATCATGTCTGCTTCGGCACCTTGCCAGGCTTGTTGGACAAGAGCCAAGGCCGTTTATCCCAGAAGTCGTCCTTGATGATATCAAGATGCTCCACCACCACCCGCGCCTTCGCCCTTTGCTTCCTGTCCTTCTCCTTCTGAGTCTTGGACTGCTTCTCTGGCTCGGCAATGTCATCTGCAATTTCTGCAGCATTATGACTGCCTGCTTCAACAAGCTCATACTGCCGGACGTTAGCAAAGACAACAACTACATTCTGCAACAGAAATTCTTACATCACGGACTACAACGCTGCCCTTCTTGTATATCTCCGGCTCGTTGTTATAATTGATGTGGAATCTGGAGAACAGGATCTCGTTCTTGTCGGCTGAAACGGTCCCCTAAACACCAGTCAGTCTGCTGTATTGGACTCTGGCATGGTATGGCTTACGGCTAGGAACTTTTCGGCTTCCGTTCCTGACATGCCACCTTGCTGGACCAGGCACCAGAACGTCGTGTTGAACAGGTTGTTGATATGACCTGTTCAGGCATGAGTTATTGAAGACCCAGAAGGGATCGTGGGTTCCTTACAATCCACTTGTCTCCAGCTCATGTAGTCGCGCAAGTTCTGTACACTCGGGTAGCAGACAGCTCGCCCATCGAAACTTGGGAATGGCGGCGACAGAGTCGAGTCGGTGAAATGTTGCGACCACAGATGGACGTAATACGCCGTAAACGTGGACACAACGGTAGAGACAAGCTTGCTGAAGATATAATGAGTAAAAAACAATTCAAATTCGTGATATATCTTGGCGCATACCTTGATCTCCGCTCGAACAATGTGCATGTTTTATGGAACACGAAACTGTTGCTTTCAGTACACGAAAGCCGTACAATGACCATGAGCATATTACCTGTATTCGTCACTAACACCGTATGCAATGGTGATGTCTGGAAGCTCAGTCATGACGCCCTTGGCGGCGGCATTCATGAGATCGAGAGCCCGTCGATCGTTGGGCTTTTCAAACTCATACTTTGAGCATAGCCTGGTATGATATTAGCCAGCAGAATGTGTCTCCTCGGATGTATCACAATACTTGGTGAATCCGCGCCCGTCTATCCTCACGACTATCCACGTGTTGGGAAGCAAAAAGTCGGATTGCTCAAAGCCTTTGACATATTCAAATCTGCGCCGTGTTAGTCACTTGCATAACGATACATGATGTCCTTCTTCTACCTTGAGTTCGCCATGGCTTCCAACAGCGAGCAGAAGCAGGAATACCGGCTACACTCTCGTCAGAGAATTGCCAGAATAGAGGGGCAATTTCCGAAAAGGATATCGGTACTAAAGAATGTGTATGTGCATTCAATCTTTAGATCTACGTCCGAGTTTAGAAAGAACATTCAGTCTTCTTGGTGGGCTGGTGGGGGTTGACACATGGTGGGGTTTCAGCGGGTTGGCCCCTGTCGAATCCCTGAGATCAGCGGAAACCACAAGCTTAACGGTGCTCTAGCCTTGCATCATTCCGCTGCTGCTAACCCGCGAGGCTGGTGAGAAATCGTTTCTCGATCGCAAGTTGCATGCGACTCACCACAGCGCGAGGACCTGTCCACGAAGATGTCGCTTGCTCGAATCTCATGATCGCCGCAAACAATTGAGGCTCTACATAGGCAGATCTCCTCTGCCTCCTACCTCTGCCACGATGAATCTCCTTCTCAGCGACGATTACCTCCTGCAAGACTATCCGGAGAACATCACGAACACGATACGCTCCGGCCATACAACATGTCTACGCTTCAATCGACGCGGCGATTGTCTCGCTTCAGGTCGCGTGGATGGCACAGTCGTCGTGTGGGATCTAGAAACGATGGGCGTGGCACGCAAGCTTCGTGGTCATAGAGCGGCCATCACTAGTTTGAGTTGGTCGCGATGTGGGCGGTACTTGTTGAGCGCATGCCAAGGGTGGAGGGCAGTGCTATGGGATCTGGACGACGGAACACCCTACAGAGAAGTCAGGTTTAGAGCACCAGTCTACACAGCTGATCTACATCCCTGGAATCACCACCAGTTCGTCGCCTCCATCTTCGAGCAGGCCCCGTGCCTGGTGGACGTTACCGACCCGATCGATGTCAAGCACACGCTGCCATCGGCACCGAGAAGGCACAACGAGGACGCAGATACTACGACGAAAGAGAAGCATGCCAAAGAGGACGCCAAGCAGCAGACGACCGCGACGGTGTACTCGGCCACGGGCGATCACATACTGGCTGGCACGAACAAGGGCAAGCTGAACATTCTCGATACGAGCACACACGAAATCATCTGGTCCGAAAAGATATGCAGCGGCGTTGTCACGACGGCGCGGTTGACGGCCTCTGGAAGAGAGCTACTTGTCAATTCGCAGGATCGCATCATCAGGACGTTCAACGTACCGAACCTGTCGGCCGAAGACCTCGACCCGGACACGATACAGGTGCCCCTCGAGCACAAATTTCAAGATGTGGTTAATCGTCTATCATGGAATCACGTCACCTTTAGTGCCACGGGCGAATATGTTGCAGCCTCGACGTATAACAACCACGAGATCTACATATGGGAGCGTGGCCACGGCTCCCTGGTGCGCATGCTGGAGGGCCCAAAGGAAGAGCAAGGCGTCATCGAGTGGCATCCACACCGTCCAGTGCTTGCTGCTTGTGGACTCGAGACAGGCCGCATTTACATCTGGAGCGTAACAAGCCCGCAGAAGTGGTCAGCACTCGCCCCCGACTTTATGGAGGTCGAGGAGAACGTTGAGTACGTGGAGAAGGAAGACGAATTTGACATACACCCACAGGAAGAGATCAAGAGGAGGCAACTCGATGCCGAAGACGAAGATATCGATGTGCTGACGCTCGATCCCCGGATCAAGGGGTATGATGATGGCAAGGGGGAGAGTGGCACTGGTTTCAGAATGCCGGTATTATTTGATCTGGGTGCTAGTGATAGCGAGGAGGAGTTCGTGGCCGTCTCTACTGGAACTGTTCGTAGGAGGAGCATGGGCGAAGCAGGGGAGGGCCACGACGGTGATGCGGAAGACAAGGCTGCAGCTGGTGGCAAGAGGCCTGCTGCAAAAGCCAAAAGCAGGAGGAGATAGAGAGAGACATCAGTCATGAGGAGGTACGCTTACCTTTATGGACGTGCATTGCAGCCAGCAGCAAGCATACTATAGACCTACGGGTCCATCCCCAGATCAGGTTACTAATGGGGATCGCCACGCACAGGCTTCTGTAGCAATGTGTAACTGATGCAGCTGCTTACCCTTGCGTGAGTCAAGGTAGGCTTACATGCGCTAGAGCAACGCAGTTATATAATGACGATTGCACGTATTGCCTGTAAATAAGTGTGCCATGGCATGGAAAATGTCTTGTGTTTGGATCAAGGCAAGAACGGAATGTTGTTGCTGGACGCCCTGTTGACTCACCGGCGAGGTGCTCAGGTCTGTCACTATCTAAAGGTACTTTGGCTATCCTGTACATGTACCTACAAATGGATGGACCTGAATTGGCAGTACGATGACAGCGAGCATGAAAGCCTGACAGATGCACCACATATCATGCAGGTCCTTGAATTAAACAATTACAACTTGACATGTAATATCGATTCTAGGAATCAGACAATTATAAGTCATTTGGAAAAGAAACACAAAGCAGCTGGCAGCAACCACGAACATTGAAAGCAGCATTCAGCCGGGTTGTCCTAATCGAGCTAGCGCACGGGCCATAAGCCCAGGACTGAGGTACCTCCCGTTAGCGCCCCCCTGCCAATTTGGCCAATCAATGGCAGCACTCCAGCCCGACTTGAAGGCAGCACGCTAGCGCGACTGCACTGGCAATTGAGCATCAAATTCTCTCCATCGGCCTCACGTCTAGGTGTTGCCCCCATCCCCCAAACAACAACCACCGCCAAGTTCTCATCACATTGCGCGTCGGACATCGCGCCCGCCCATCGCCAGCGATATTCCGACCTTGTGATCATCTCGAGCGACCGCGCTTCTACCGATTCATCCGACTGCGACGCGGCAGATTTGTTGCGCCACCCTGGAGTAGGTGCAGCTGCCTAAGGCCTTTGGCCTCTGGATTGGCACTGGTCCTTTCTGCCAGCCGACCCATCTTCCATCGCGTTTCTTTGTCACCGTCACGCCTCGTTTCCTTCTCCTCGCCCGACGGCAGGAGCGACATTCCATTCGAAGCCGACGACTGTATCCTATATACTGTATTTCTGCGACCGCAGCTGCTCATTTCCGGCAGCATCACGATTTTACGATTCCCGCACGGTCGCATCCACGTCTCGCGTTCCTGCTTCCCATTGCGATCTTCTCATCGCTCCTTTGTTCTCGCAACCGCCCGCGGCTTTGAGAACCCGTTGCCAGGCCATTTACTTGAGTCGGCACCTGCCGTTCACTGCCCGCATCTTTCGAGCTTTACATCGATAATCGAGTCCATACCGACACGCCATCATGGCGAACCTTACCTTTGCGCACTCTGATGCGCCACTCAAGACGGTGGAGGAGATCCAATTTGGTCTCCTCTCGCCCGAGGAGATCAAGAACATGAGTGTTGCTCACATCATGTATCCCGAGACGATGGATGAGTCTCGCCAGAAACCCCGCGTCAGTGGTTTGAACGATCCTCGACTCGGCTCCGTCGACCGCCAGTTCAAGTGTGCGACTTGCCAACAGAGCATGAACGAGTGTCCTGGTCACTTTGGTCACATTGAGCTAGCGAAACCTGTCTACCATCCTGGCTTCATCAAGAAGATAAAAAAGATTCTCGAATCCGTCTGTCACAATTGCAGCAAGGTCCTGGAAGACAGAGTTAGTATTGCCTTGATGATGCCATGAACCCGTACTTTTTCCATGCTGACCTTCTCGTGTCTAGAGCAACCCAGACTTCATGCAAGCCTGCAACATTCGTGACAAGAAGAAGCGATTCCAAGAAGTCTGGAGTGTTTGCAAGGATAAGAATGTCTGCGCAAACGATCCTCCCAAGGAGGATGGCGAATATGAGCCCGGTAACAAGGCCCAGAAGCCGAGCCACGGTGGTTGTGGCAATACCCAGCCCAAGATCCGTCAAACTGCGCTCCAGCTGTGGGCCAACTTCGAGCAAAAGGATGATGACAATAACAAGGTCAAAGATAAACGCCTCCTGACGCCTGAAATGGCCCTCAACATCCTGAAGCGAATTTCAGATGACGACTTGATCGACATGGGTCTGAACACGGACTACGCTCGACCCGAGTGGATGGTCATTACAGTCCTTCCGGTGCCGCCTCCGCCGGTTCGCCCTAGCATTTCCATGGACGGAACTGGAACCGGTATGCGCAACGAGGATGATTTGACCTACAAGCTAGGTGACATCATTCGCGCGAACGGCAACGTCAAACAGGCCATCCAGGAGGGATCCCCAGCCCACATTGCGGCCGAGTTCGAGCAGCTGCTGCAGTACCACGTCGCCACCCTGATGGACAACGACATTGCTGGTCAACCACAGGCCTTGCAAAAGAGCGGTCGTCCTGTCAAGTCAATCCGTGCTCGTCTCAAGGGCAAGGAGGGTCGTCTGCGTGGTAACCTGATGGGTAAACGTGTCGATTTCTCAGCGAGAACCGTCATTACCGGCGATGCCAACTTGTCTCTTGACGAAGTTGGCGTTCCTAGAAGTATCGCCCGTACATTGACGTATCCCGAGACCGTGACCATGTACAACCAGGAGCAGCTTACTGCTTGTGTCCGCAATGGTCCTACCGAGCATCCCGGTGCGAAGTACATCATTCGATCCGACGGCTCCCGAGTCGACTTGCGACACCACAAGAACAGAGCCGACATTGTGTTGGAATGGGGCTGGAAGGTGGAGAGACACATCCGTGATGGTGACTTCATCATCTTCAACCGACAGCCGTCTCTGCACAAAGAATCCATGATGGGTCACCGAGTCAGAGTCATGCCCTATTCGACTTTCCGTCTGAATCTGTCAGTCACTTCGCCTTACAACGCTGATTTCGATGGTGATGAGATGAACTTGCACGTTCCTCAAACCGAAGAGACCCGTGCTGAAGTGAAGGAGCTCTGTCTGGTTCCAATCAACATCGTGTCCCCTCAACGAAACGGTCCTCTGATGGGTATTGTGCAAGATACCTTGGCTGGTATCTACAAGATGTGCCGACGTGACGTTTTCATGAATAAGGAGATGGTCATGAACATAATGTTGTGGGTCCCGAACTGGGATGGAGTCATTCCCCAGCCGGCAATCCTGAAGCCCAGACCTCGCTGGACCGGCAAGCAGATTGTCAGCATGGTAATCCCGACAGAAATCAGCTTGTATAACAAGCCGGGTGGTGGCTCTGCCTGGAACCCGCTCGAGGATGAGGGTATTTGCATTCAGTCTGGTGAGCTTCTCTTCGGACTGCCCGCCAAGAAGATTGTCGGTGCTGCGGCCGGTGGTGTTATTCACCTGTGCTACAATGAGCTTGGTCCGGAGGGTGCGATGGCTTTTCTTAATGGGTGCCAGCGTGTCGTCAACTACTGGCTCTTGCACTGGGGTCACAGTATCGGTATCGGTGACACCATTCCGGATAAGCCTACCATCGAAAAGATTCAGGCTCACATTGACGCCCAGAAGGAAATTGTTGCCGACCTGACCCAACAGGCTACCAACAACGTCCTTGAAGCGCTTCCTGGTATGAACATCCGAGAGACCTTTGAAAGTAAGGTCTCGGTCGCCCTCAACGCTGCCCGTGACAAGGCTGGTACCACGACTCAAAAGAGTTTGAAGGATATCAACAATGCCAAGCTCATGGCCGATTCCGGTTCCAAGGGTTCCTCCATCAACATTTCTCAAATGTCTGCTCTGGTCGGTCAGCAGATCGTCGAAGGAAAGCGTATTCCGTTCGGTTTTAAGTATCGTACCCTGCCTCACTTCACCAAGGACGACTACTCACCCGAGGCTCGTGGCTTCATCGAGAATTCGTACCTGCGAGGTCTGACTCCTTCCGAGTTTTTCTTCCACGCCATGGCTGGTCGTGAAGGTTTGATCGATACTGCTGTCAAGACAGCAGAAACTGGTTACATTCAGCGACGTCTGGTCAAGGCCCTTGAAGATGTTAGCGCTAGATACGACGGAACCGTGCGCAACTCGCTGGGCGATATCATTCAGTTCATCTATGGTGAAGATGGTGTTGATGCCATGATTGTAGAAAAGCAATTCATGGATCACTGGGCCCTGCGAACTGTTGACTTCGAGCGACGCTACCGCATCGATGTCATGGAGGGTGGCAGTGCCATCTCTGAGGCTATTGAGAACGCTGGCAACATCATGATTGGTGATGCCGAGGTGCAGGAGCTACTCGATGAAGAGTTTGAAAAGCTCTCCTTGGACCGCGATTTCCTACGTGAGATCAAGCTCAAGTCGGAGAAGCTGGAAGATGCTATCCAGTTGCCGCTGAACATCACTCGTTTGATCGAGTCCACCAAGAAGTTCCTCCGAGTCGACGATTCCAAGCGCAGTAACTTGGACCCCAGAGATGTCATCCCAGCTGTCAAGGGCCTACTGGAAAGAATGGTGGTGGTCAAGGGCAATGACCCCATCTCCAAAGAAGCCGATCACAACTCCACCCTGTTCTTCAAGGCGCTGCTGCGCTCGCGTCTCTCATTCAAGCAACTGGCTATGCACCACCGCCTGACCAAGGCCGCCTTCAACCACATTATGGGCGAGTTGGAGAGTCAGTGGTCTCGCTCGTTGGTTCATCCTGGTGAGATGGTGGGTGTCCTTGCCGCACAGTCTATTGGTGAGCCCGCCACACAGATGACGTTGAACACCTTCCATTTCACTGGTGTTTCTTCCAAGAACGTCACTCTCGGTGTGCCGCGTCTCAAGGAAATTCTGAACGTCGCAAAGGACATCAAGACGCCCTCGATGATGGTTTACCTTAAGGAGGGTGGACAAAATCAGGACGTCGCGAAGAGACTTCGAAGTACCGTCGAGCACACCAACATGCGGGCTGTGACGGAGAAGATTGAGATCTACTATGATCCTGATATCCAGTCCACCATCATTCCCGATGACACGGATATAGTTGATTCTTACTTCATGGTCTTTAGCGAAGGTCAAGAGGCCCTGAATCTGCAGTCCCGCTGGCTGTTGCGTATCACCCTTGACCGCCAAAAGATGCTGGACAAGAACTTGATTGTTGACGATGTCGCTGCGCGACTGAAGGAAGACTATCCCAAGGATCTTGCCGTCATCAGCAGTGACAACAACGCCGATCAGCAGGTGATCCGTATCCGAAGTGTCAAGGATAAGGAGGACTCGGATGAAGAGGGCGAGCAAGATGTCATGCTCAAGAAGTTGGGAGAACACTTGCTGAACACCCTGACTCTTCGTGGTGTGAAGGGTATCGAGAAGGCCTTCCTGAACCAAGCCCCGCGACCGGCCATTGACCCCAATGGCGCGCTTGTTCAGAAGAA
Organism: Pestalotiopsis sp. NC0098; assembly: GCA_022432395.1. Lineage (NCBI taxonomy): Eukaryota > Fungi > Ascomycota > Sordariomycetes > Amphisphaeriales > Sporocadaceae > Pestalotiopsis > Pestalotiopsis sp. NC0098. The sequence continues at coordinate 3,608,330 of JAJKLJ010000003.1, read as the reverse complement.
GGGCGATGCTCTCTGCGAGGAATGGTACCTGGATACGCAAGGTACAGCGCTCCGGGAGGTGTTGGCCGTCGAAGGCGTCGACTCCACGCGCACGACCTCCAACGATTTGTGGCAGACAGTCGAGGTCTTTGGTATCGAAGCTGCCAGAGGCTCTCTGCTCAACGAGTTGCGACGTGTGCTTGCATTCGATGGTTCCTACGTCAACGAACGCCATCTTGCCTTGCTTGTTGATGTCATGACCTATCGTGGTAGTATTGCTGCCGTCACTCGTCATGGTATCAACAGAGCAGACACTGGTGCTCTCATGAGATGTTCGTTCGAAGAGACTGTCGAGATTCTCTTAGAGGCGGCCGCGACCGGCGAGATGGACGATTGCCGCGGTATTTCCGAGAACGTGCTGCTCGGTCAGCTTGCACCTGTAGGCACGGGACATTTTGATGTCATGCTCGACCCCAAGATGCTCGACACGGTGATCTCGGACAACTCGCGCATGGGTCTCATGCCTGGCATGATGGTCAAGGGAGGCCAAGTTGACGGTGCGGCTACACCGTACGACATGCGTTCGCCCATTGCAGATTCGGGCCTCATGGGCTTCACGGACCCATCTATGGGTATGGCAGGTTCGTTCTCACCCATCACCGGCTCGGATAGTCCCCGTGGTGCTGGCGGTCTTTCCGAGTACGGCGGTTTCGGAGGAGCCAGCCCGTATGGTGGCCGCAGCCCTGGCGCGACGAGTCCATTTGGTGCATCTGCCACCTCGCCATTCAGCTACTCGCCCACGTCTCCAGGAGCCGGCTATTCCCCGACTTCGCCTATGATGGGCGGCAATCGCTTTGCCAGCTCCCCGCAATTCAGTCCATCGTCTCCCTCGTTCTCACCATCCTCTCCTGGCTTTTCTGGAACGAGCCCGACCAGCCCGAGTTACAGCCCCAGCTCGCCCAGTTACTCGCCGACCTCGCCGTCGTCGCCGCGTCACTACTCTCCCACGTCGCCTGCTGCCAACTCTCCTTCGTACTCGCCATCGAGTCCCAACTACAGCCCGACATCTCCCAACCTTGCAGCGTCTCCGTCGTACAGTCCGGCTTCTCCCAACTACTCGCCGACTTCGCCTGCACACAACTACTCCCCTACGAGTCCCCAGTACAACAGCCAGTCCCCAACCAGCCCCGGGTACTCGCCTTCGGTAAGTTACAATCGACATCGCTCCCAAATGAACGTTTACTAATGTGATGGCAGTCACCTAAGTGGTCGCCCAAGACTCCTGCACCCGGCGGCAGTACGAGCCCCAAGTTGTAAGTTGTCTTTGCTTTCGACAGCAGCCGCAGTATGTTCTAACATGTTTCACAGTTCGCCCACTTCTCCCAAGAATGACTAAACTTGGCCACTCGTTGCACGAAAGGCTCTCGTGTCTATTGACACTGAATAATAATTGCACATCAGGAGTTCAGGGGTTGATTTTTGCGCGCCTTCTTTCGTTTTTGTGGTTGGTCTCATTACTTTCCACCAGTAATCATACTCGCATTGGTCCGGGCCTCTGAATGAAGGCTTGGCATTCGATTCGCGTTTCAGTCCCGGCATAGAAAGGCAGGAGGCAGATTTAGAGAGAGGGTTTTGAGCGACATGCCTTTGTTCCCCGTCAGGAACGCACAGAAAAAAAAATGGGAGAGAAAATGATTGCGGTTGTACATTATGTCAGGGGGGTCATCTTTCAGTCCCACCTCGGGATGGTCGTGCCAGTCTTATGGTCAACGCACAATGCACAAATACTGAGATTGGTGGGTTCGAGAAGATGCCAAACAGAAAAATAAGATCAGATTGCACGATGAGGTTACACAGTATGGCAGATGGATCTTCGTTACTACAAAGCAGAGATGAAGTGGTGAGACACCGAGTTGAGGCACGTCAGTCACCGCTGCGTTCGCTAGGTTTACCAGAAATAAAACCAATTTGGTGCCAATCCGTTGTGTTATATGCATGCCGTGCAAAATGGGAAGCATAGTAACGGGACATGCTTTGAGCCAGTAGGCATCATGATCCGGGACTGTGGCAATTTAACGCAAAATATTTGTGGCTGCTGGTATTTTTCGAGGCAGATTTTATTCTCTACGTCTGTCGAGATACTCCTCATGGGAATTGGGTCAATTAAGTGACAAACACTCGCGTACGGTTGGTTTCCCTTGGCCCCTGCCACGCGCCCCCTTTGTATACCAGTCAAACTGGTAACTCGAGGTGTGGGTATCATTGCTAGGCGAGAATGTACAGCAAGAACACGAAATCTGGTGGGACGCCTTGATGTGTACGTGTGTGTGCCTGAAGCGTATCGCGATATCAAAGCGGGAGTAAATGCTGAAGAAGAGAGAGAGAGAAAAGAGGTGTTGGTTGGAGGAAAGGAGGGAAACGATAGAAAAACAGCAGCGAACAGCGATGTCAGGACTGTGCCGTCAAACACTCCTCAGTCTATATTCGAAAATAGCAGAGGAAAAGCCAACAGCTTCTCGCCCCTTCCGGGACCGAATCATTCTTGTCAGAGAAGACACCGAGCTGAGATGGGAGCGCGTATAATTACATTGTGGAAGCTGGCCGTGCCAAAGATTCAAGTGGCACGTTAGGTATCCTGTACGTATATTCTCGCTATCAAACGTGGCTGATTTTGGAATTAAAAAAAAAAAAAATTCGTACTCTACTAGACCAGTTCACCAAAGAATGGGGTTAGTTGAGGATATCAGATGGTACATGTGTCCAAGTAATTTATATGATCAAATCCCGTGCACTGCCGGACTACAAAATCATATTCAAGTCTCTGTTTCAAGTCTGTTTTCTTCTTCTTCTTCTTTTTCTTCTTCTTCGTTAAAACGAAGAGGCTTCCTCGAAGCGTAGTGACTCTGGCCGTTCTAGTCGCTCTGCAGAGAGAAGTCGCACAGTTCACAGAGAGAAGAATCTACCTTGGGCGCAAAACTTAAAATACTCAGACCAGCGCTTCTAGATGTATTTCCCTAGCTGATTCAAACCAACAGTTCGAACAAAACAGAACGGCCGGGCAGACATGGATCTCGGATGTTGACCGTCATGGACATGAGACTCGTCAGGTATGTACGTTATTTCCATGGACTGGGTCCTACGCTCGCTGCCGCCTCTCCCGCGGGTTCGAATGAAAACCAAAACTATCAGGAACATCATTTACAAGATCCCGCTCGCGAGACCTCGCCGAGTTGGGAGAGACGGAGCAGGGTCAGGGTATCCCGTCCTGGAAGACGATCCCATTCATGTGATATGAAGAAGATGTGGCCCGTCCAGAGACCACTTATTGATTCTTGATCTCACGGCCCCCAAATCTGCGGCGGGTACCACCCATGTTCTCCACGCTTCCGCGTCGCGGACTTGCGCCTCGTTCGACGAGAGTTGGATGGGAACAAGCGATCGAGAAGGAGTCGGCCGAAAGGAAGTGGTGCTATGTTTCCTGTGCGGCGGATGCTATGTGACGGATAAGTGACAACTGCAAAGGCTGCATCCAATGCGTCTTCCCGGCGTGTTGGTATGATTGGAGGGACTGAAAGGATCTCCAGCTTCTCCGCGCGCCATTAGCGACAGCCAGAAGCGCTTGGTTGGTCCTCTCGGAGAGGCCCAGCGATGCCCCGATTCCCTGATCACGCATTTCTACCCTCCTTGACGGCTATCAAAGTTCAAGATGTGCTCGAGCGGGAGTCGAGTGACACACATCGAGGTGTCCCTCGAGACTATATGATTGGAGAGAAGGCCATCGGATCACAAGAGCATGTTATTAGGTCCGCAAGCACACCGGGTTCCCGAGAGGGCAGGCAAGATCAACGAAGAGGGTGGCCCCCTTTTCGCCACTGCAGTATGTGTGTTGGTCAAATGGACTCAAAAGGGAGACAAGATTGGCTGTGCCGTACGCTTAACTCAAAATTCCGGCGCTCCTCGTGCCTAAGAAGGAGGGTATCACATCGTTTGATCTGAGAAAAAGATGTGGGTGGTCTCAACCCTTGCTTCCCAAGGCCATACGTGAGGCAGGGTTTTCCAATAGCCGGATATGTTCGCCAACATTGCGGGCCGCAAAGGTCCGGCTCGTTGACTGAAGAGATGTGATCACGATAGAAGACTCCTGACAAGTCTGGTTCGCTGTCGCTTCGTGTTGTGAGGGTGTGAAGCTTGGCGAGGGTCGGCCAATCTCTTCAAGAAGACAATGTGCTCGGGAAGTCGTTGTACAAAACGATACAATCCTGAGCTCTTGGGATCATCGGCCCTTCTATCGGATCAAAGGAATATTCTGGAGCATCATTTCCAGCGGGAGTAACGGCAAGCACTTGTTTTTGTAGACGATGAATCGAATTTCTGACTTCCATATCGGCAAGGTGATTCTTGACGTCTGTATTTCGGTTAGGAATGGGACCTCGATCGTGTATCGTGTGTCATTGTCAAACTTGCTCAAGTATCTTGTCCTTGTGCCAGCACTAGATTGTGACTATAACCAATCAGTATGGTTTTCTCAACTTGCTCCTGCTCACCTTGGCACACAACAGTTGGTATTGTTTACAGTTCCGGAAGTTGGCTAGATCTCAACAGACGCACAAACGAATCCCTATTAGGCCACCGCGATCTGATCAAGATTTCGCTGTATTCCGAAAGCTGTTGGCAGTTTTGCTGTGGCTTACATAGGCTGGGGAAGTGGTAACTGGCACTGAACTCCCGCCTTGAGTATTCCTCGATACGTATTTCCTTTTCAACCTTGCAAGGAGGCAAGAGGCAGAGCGGTCGACGGGACGGTTTGTAGAAATGAGTGCCTGGTATGGGCACAAAACAGGCACGATCCTCTTGTCAAAAGTCAGACATAGGAATCCGATATATAGACCACGGCCAGCCCCATGAAAATGAAAAGCCGCCCGTGGTCTCAATTACAAAAGACATAATGGGCCATGCGTCATAGGGAAACATCCTCTCAAAGCGTCTAGTACTGGTAGGGCCGGACGGAAGTCGGGGATAGTGAGCTCTGTATTTCCTGCTTGTCAATCATTAAACCTGCAAATTTCTTTTCCCTCATGAAATTAGCTGACGTCGGCTTCCAGGGGGAGCGACCTGGACTTGGTTTTTTTTTTTTTTGTTGACTGATCTGGCCATGCGACCAGGAACAAATGTGATCTTTCAGGGCCCGGGACCGAGGTCGTTGCCTCTGCCTGCTCATTTGCCAAGGTTTATATGCGGATGGCTCAATAAACTCTGGCCAGTGCGCGAGAGGCTGTGATATGATCACCATAATATGCCACTCGGGGCATCATCTGCCTTCCACGTGCCGACGACTCCACGGGTTTTCCAAACACCGAGCCCTGGGGTCCTCGTGCCAACCCTTCAGGACTCGGGAGGGGCTCAGCTCACTACTCGTGCCGCGCTGATCAACAGATCTCACGACTGTACGCCTCTCTCCAGCAAAATCTGGTATGTAGTACCTGGCTTTGAAGGGAGTCGGCGATGCGACCCAGATTCGAATCACTCGCAAATGACCAACTAGGGTTGCCAATCCATGGCCAGTGCTGTTCGCAGGGATGGCAACAACGGTATCCTTGCACATCTACGGAATCCTTACCGTGGCTTGCTCGACGTGGGAATCAATGCTCCTCATGCATTATCACCAAACGGGCAATATCACTTCCTGGGTTCCCAAAGACTCACCAGATAACCTGGTGCCAGGTGCAACGAAACCCACCTAGGGTGTGTCGGGGAGAACGGGGAGAACGGTCTGACAGGACCCCTCCGTCATTGACCCGTGTTCCCGCCATTTTTCATCCGGGAAGAGGAGATACCATGAACATCGAACGCTCTCATTCAACATCATCCCTTCTCAACTCCTGGCTTGATCCGTGTAATAGAGATTTGCGGACAGGCGGAGACCATCATGGTAGATAGACATTTGCCAGCCGCAATCGTCCCCACTGAAGAGTGCACGGCTCGTGGGTGACGGGGGCCAGGGTACTGTACTGTTGGACAGTTGGAGGTGTCTCTCGGAGCAGGTCACTTGAGCCTGGGAGATAGTAGTGCCCAGGTAGGATTCGGGGAAACTATCGTGGCAGAGATGAATTACCGGGATCTAGGTTGCTGCGAAGTTTGGTGCCTCCCACTTACAGCACCAAAGTAGGTAGCCACTTCGTGGTATTTTTGGAGGGGTCGCGTCATCCGGGACCTGGACATGCGGAAGAAGGATCGGTGTTCCGCGGCGAAGGTCGATTAGGTACGGTCGAAGCACATGCCTGGTGAAGATTCGAGATGACGCGGCAATAGAGATGTGCTCGGCAATGCCAAGTAGGCGCGAGGTTGTTAGTTGCTGCGTCTGAGTCCTGAGTGGTTGATGTTGCACAGGAGCGGGCAGTTTAGCCAATACCAAGTGTAATATTAGGCCCCCAACCAGTCAGAGACGCAGGAGAGCCGCGCAGCCGCGGTGAATCTGTCTGGCTCTGAACCTCAGCCCTTTGACCATAACGTTCAGGCTGCTTCCATTGGGCTTTCCTTGGATCCGTCAATGGTAACGTACTGAATGCTCCACCCAATAAATAACGCTAAAAGGCGTTCAGCGATGGACCACATTCGATCCACCTAACAGCTAGTCAGCCGATAGAAAGCCGCTAGTTTCGAGGGGAAAGCAACTATTAGTTCCAGCTCCGTTGAGAGAGCTTGTATATAGGAACTTCACGTCTTGATGCTTCTAGGTGTACTGGAGTCAGTACGGAAGCCAACGACAGCGATGTTGTGCAGGCGATTGCCCCACGAGGCCTCGATCTTCGGTTGAGTTTGCATCGAGCGGCGGGTTTCCCGGGACCGAACGGTAGTGACTGATGGGTGCAGCTAGCCATGCTCGCAATTACTGCTTTGCGTGCTCTGGAAGCCTCCCCGTGACAGGCAGCGAGCGTATTGGAGCATATCAACGCTGCAGAAGATGGCAAGGATAAGCACCGGGCTTTGATAACCAACGAGGTTTTCCGTAGATCCAGCTCTGTTGCCGGTGCACGATCATGGTCTGTAAGGTTAGATACGCTGGGGAAGCGTTCCGGTATCGCCGGCGCAGGGATGTGATAGTAGATTCATACGAAGAATGTGGGGATCTGAGGCATCTTGGAGCCAGTATCCCGACCCAACATTGCAACTTGGCCCAAAAGTTCCCTGGAAGCTGAGATGGATCGTTAAGCATCTTCGCGATGATGAAACGCCACCAAAACCTAGGGCTAATGAGGGCAAGGGCCTGGCGCAAATGCACTCGGTAAGTATAAGCTGCGGGCGGGACGGGTGCGGCGGCATTCAAGGTGCTTGATTGCTCCGTGTCGTGTCTGGGCTCCAGACAAATGGGCATGCTCCCCACGTTGAGAATATGTGTGGTTTATGATCACGAGGACGGGGAGGCGGCACCCTGCTTCCATCGGTGGATTGAGGAGCTTCTCCACGATGCTGCAGATGAGGCTTCTTCCCGACGCGATTGCCAAGCTGTCAGTCGTGCGTTGCAGAATGCGTGTGCCGAAAAGCTTTGCTCCAAACGCGCCCAAGGTCGGGAATAGATAAGTCCCCATTCGTCACGGAATGTCTGCCCATCCGGACGCGGATGCAGGCAGACGAGCCTGGGCTGGGCTTGGGCCAGTGCAGCTGTCAAGAGCTGCTGTGTTGCCATGGCTGTCTTGCTGAAAGGGAACAAACCGAGTGTCTTGCTTGGCCCACGGGCGCACTCTGCCACGGTTCCGTCACACAAGCACAAGGTTGCCCACAGACAGGAGGCTGCTGGCGTTGTTGTAGAGCATCTCGTGTTCAGCACTCGTCTCGTCGTACATATGGTTGGCATAGTTGGCTCCGCCGCTAACCATGAGCTCAGTTGGTTTGTGACGCCAAGGTCAGGCAGAATAGAGCAAGACGGAGAGAGTAGGGCAAGGAACGAGATTCAAGTCGTTGGAAGCCGGCCGGCAAAACGGGCCAACAGACGCCACTCGGTAGGCGCGATTGGGCGGGATAGTCGCGATGTGTAAAGACGGCGACCATTGTGAAGGGACTTTTCTGCTGCCGTTGGATCGATGACTTGAATTTTCCGCAGGGAAAAAGAGGCGCGGCAAGGCCTGTCCCCGGGCATTGAACATAACGATTGGCTCCTCTGGCAAATAAGTTATCGCGTTGGCCGCGGGGTCCCCGTAAGTGGCCTCGGGTGGGGGGTGGGTGAGCTTTGGACTTGCTATGCGCGCAAGCGACTGGCTGCTTCCTTGACATGTGTTTTCTTTGCCGCAGGCAGTTTAGATTGTACACAAGTGTTCATGGTAGGTGAAGAGTAATAAGTTGATGCAGTGCATTCGAGCCAGACCTGTCATGTCTGTCTCTCTGTCTGTCTGCATGGTGTTGGGCATCTCTGTTGTGACCGTCAAAAAATGCCAGCCCACATTACTGGCGTACTGTGCGAGACCAAGTAGGAGGTGTGTTGCCTGTTTCCTCTCTTTGGCCTCTTTTTCTTCTCTTTCAATTCTTCCTCTGTGCTAAATTTTGCAACATGGAAGCAGCGACGCCAAGAAGGATCCGTACTAGCACGCCAGTCTACTGCAAGTCAGTTGCTGCTTCCATTGCTACCTTATGTACCTGCCTCAGGTACTTCTGTACAGTGATTTATGCATGTAAATGTGTAGGTAATGGATGTAACCAATGGTGGGTCAGCGCTCGATAGGAAGGAGCAGTGAATGGATCTGTACATATTGTAAGTACGGTACATCATCACATGATGCCCGTTCTATGCGTGTTAATGCAGGCCCTTCCCTGGCCGCCCGCATTCGTTTGCTGGGCTGTCCATATTTATTTCCTGGCGAAGCGCGCCTCCTTGCAACCTCTAGAGGCCATGAGAGGTCCAGCGCCTCTTTCTTGGCTGCTTCGACGAATAATCGGATGTGTGGTTGAAATGGTGGGAACAAAATTATTTATACAGGGCGCAGCAAGAAGCAGCAAGGGGGGCGGCAATTCCACCTCGCTTTACGGAAGGGTAGAAGGAAGAATAGATCGGACCACATTCTTAAGGTATCGCTGCCGACGGGAGGATGCTTCTTGTGCAGCGGAAGGGGCCGTTTCCTATAGCGCTGTGCCACCTAGCAATTGTGCGCGACCTGATGCGCTGTGTGCTGCGTTGTGTTGTGTTCCCTTGATCCCTCGTGGGCGAAGGATGCCCGCGCCTTACAAGAACTGCGTGTCTGCACAACCTACAGGGGGGCGCCAAGTAAACCACATAGGCACGTGGGCGGTCGTCCTGAGAGAGCACACCGATGCGAGAGACGAGGCCAAGTCCAGGTCGTCGTCTTGTGTTCTCTATGCAATTATTTTGAATGTCGATTCACATTTGAAATAAAAATCTCCGATACACCTGGTCGTCATGACTGCAACATTTCATTGCGAAGAAACAGGGAGACCGAGTCCAATACATATATCACTGCTTAGAAACAATCAAGTTAAGAGGAAAACATACGCATTAAACTATATCAAGTGAAGAATCGACGATATCTCCAAATAGCAAAAACCCGCAAGACGAAAAAATGAAAGAAAGAAAAAGCCTGAGAATGTGGTCGTCTACTCCCACGTTGACCCCCCATGTCCTCCGGCCGCTTCTCCTACCATCCCACTGTAAATGCAGAGAAAAACACCGTGTTCGCCGCTCATGGCGCGGATAATACCAGAGGGGTATCACGCACGCCATGGGCATGAGAGGTTGGCGGAGAGTCGAATGTTCCGAATGCTCGCAACTCGAGAGGGGAAGATGATGCGATTGCTCGCTCCAGGTCTGATCGAAATGAAGTATTGTAACAGAATTTCTTTTTTTGGCGCGGAAAACAAAAGTCCAGACTGTCGCCGCTATAGGCGGCCGTTTCTGTGATGATCTAAGCTTATGCAGTGGAACCAGATGTTAGCCAAGGAAATCAGTACCTATTTGTTCTTCGGCTTCGCTTACAACACCCGCAACTTCCAGGTTGGTTCACCACAACGTCGTTTGTGCCTGAGCAACTGCCGGTCGCGGCACGTGTAGCGCAGGTCGCCACGCCTCCGGACTGGTCGTGTCCGCAGCCAGTGTGGTGGACGATCATACGTGTGCACATTTTGAGTGGTTTGTCTGGGTACGACTTGTGAGAAATGTAGAGTCACTGTCTCTATATGTTAGAGAAAGATGAAGTCAAGGACCAGATATCGATGTCTCACAAGTCTTATGGTGGCGCTGGCCTCGAGTTGTTTCAAGAGTATGAGAAGACTATCTCAATACAAGTATTGACTGGAGACTTGATATCTTGTTGAGGCGAGTGTGAGTGTCGATGTTTCACTGTGTTGGTGATTGCTGATGATGATGTTGGCAATGCTGAGAGTGATGGTTTGTGAGGATGATGAGTATGAGTATGATGATGATGATAATAATAATGTTGATCTGATCGGGGAATCAGTGATGTTTATATATTGGCGTCTCTCATCTCTGAGCACAGCCATGTGGTATATGTTTGATGTCGTTCGGCCACCATGCAGGTCCCAAGGCAGAACGTCGTCTGTAAGTCACCGAGTAACGGGAGTCGGTTGGCTCTCCACTTTGCAAACTTTTAGATGGCGATGCAAGTTGGAAGTGCTGACAGAAGTGACAATGGCATCATCTCCGGCCGAGCAGGTAGGTAGGCAAGTAGTAGGTATGTGACCCTGATCCCAAGAAGGATTATCAGACCATACAAAAATATCAACAGCCAATGGGTCGCATGTACATGAACGGTTGGGGTACGTCGATTTTGAAGCAGAATAACCCGAGCTAGTGGTGTGGTGGATGGGCTTGGGGTTGAGCAGGCGAGGTTGTGCAATCAAAGGAACGCATGCGACTTGACGGAACAGCTGTTGGCAAAAAGAGGAAGAAGGAGAAGGGAAGAGGAAAAAGTTGCTCTATCCAATCCAATGCTCCAAGTTGAAAGGAGTCACTCACTGCAACACTCGACGCAATATTGGTGGTATTACCCAATGACCAACAGAGCTGCGGTCATTCATATGTCCAAAGCCGCACTCACTCGAAATGCTACCCACTCGGGCAGACAGGGATGCTTGTGAGAGCGTGAGTGGTGGCTGGAGAATGCGCATATACACACCCATACACATGTACCGCGGCCATATGTGGACAAGTAATGTTTGCACCAAACTGGAGAAGGATGAGAGAAGTAGAGAAACGACCACTCGAGAGAACGAACGAAAGTTGACCCTTGTCGGCAATGAGGTCCTGGGACAATCTCTGTTACTCTCTCCTGCTCTCTCCCTCCGCCCAAGAAGGCAGAGAGACCAAGTGGAGATCAGTATCGAGACATGCTGGCTAACCTCGATAAGTGGAGGCACTATAATTGAACTCGAGAGATGCATGCTGGTCCAACTGTACGTATGTAGGTAGTATGCATGTACGGACGAAGGAAATAGACACAGGTACCTAGCCTTACGAGGGGAGAAGGATTGGACCCCTTGAGTCCTTCCCGCAGAGCATACCTACCTACCTCCATACATACATGCACACAAATATCCAAGGAAGCAATGGGCTCCAGTGAATATTACACCTCCCCCAGCCAAGGAGTTGAAGAGAGTCCCACCCTCTTCTCATCCTGGTAGTCAAGGACATGACGAGGCGTCCGCGGGCTACTTCACCCCAATGACGCCGCACTCGCGGGGCCAAACGCCGCTATCCGCAGAGAGCTTAAAAGAACGACGGCCAGAAAGTGAATGGCTGACGGGTGCTGCAGACAAGTGCTGCGAATATTCGAGAGGTGAGGTCCGGTCTGGTCTGGTATGGGGTCGATCTGTGAGTGCCTGGGCTCAATGCCAGGGCCTCTGAAGCACGCTTCTTGCATGAAGCCAAGTGGACCGTGTCCCGAACGAAGATCAGAGATGGATGAGAGGAGATGGTCTTCGAGCCCAATAATAATAGAGATGAGCGAGCCACATTTCATTGCCCACCCAATATGGTACGGAGTACACAAACTGGAGTGCGCAGGCGAAGTGCTCATCGACGTCAAGGGGGCCGCTGTCGCTCCAGAAATCGCCAGAAAACGGACGGCTTCCGGAAGGACACTCTAACCCGATGGGGCATGGCCGCCAAAATGGGAAGGGACCCTGGCCAGATAGGTACGTACCTACCTACCATTGATTCATTCTAATCATTGATTGAACCTAGGCCGTCCGTCTTCATGGTGGATATGCGGGAGCAGCCCTCACCTCAAGCTGGTCCATGTTCTCTTCCTGCTGTGACCTGGTGCTGGTCCATGTCGGACAAACTCCTCTTGACACATGGCCCCGTTGCACGCGAGCGGGCGATGGCAGATATCCTCCCGATAAAGAAGCGCGACTCAAGCGACGGGAGCCTGCCTGACGTTGCCGGACCTCAGCAACCTCCTGCTGCCCTCTTCCGCGACTTCTTGACCACGACCTGCAGAGGCGAGGCAAAGAAAGTCAGCGCCCCCTTCAGTGTCGGTTTCAAGCGCCCCATCTATGGAAAGTCGTCAGTCCTGCCGACTGGACAGACATATCTGCGATGTGCGCTGCTCGTAGCATCCATTAGTGACGGCAAAATAGGCAGGTCCGGTCGAGACCTTGTGATGATCCATCGTCCAACCTGCATGAGTACCGAGACGTACCTGAGTGTGCCGACATTTCAGTCAAGGACTCAATGTAGCGAGCCGATAACTCGCACAGGTACAGCGCATGTACTCCCAGTCCCGAGATACCTTGTCCAGCCTGGTCAACTGTCACCACGCCTCGTGTCGATGCCCAAGGGCCCAGTATTTGGGACCGTCGCTGCCCATGATGCACTCTTACCTCATTGCAGACCGATAGCATTTTCACGGACAATTGGTCGACAGCCACGCCGTGGTACCAAGTTCTACAGAGCCTGTTCATGGCGCACGGCAAGGATTACCGCCATTCCGCATTCTCGCACTTCTCCATCATAGTGTCATGGGCCGGGCCGGATCACTCGAACATCTATACTTTCGATACATACCATCTATACTTACCGGACAGGTGACCGACTTGAAGATATTATTGGATGCTTGCAACAAAGTTAGGCTTTCTTGGTCACATCAACACTGCCGCATGACACTTGCAGAACAGACCGAACTACAGGAACACCAAAGGAACATGTTTTCCATACGCCCACGTAAAAGAAGAGCTAAATTTATATGGCGTGGGACCCTTATACATGAAAGGGCTGCTTTTGCAGGTGCTCAATCCTTGAATCCGACTCTGGGCGTATTTATGGACTGCCCTCTGCGAGCCAGAACCCAGGACACCGGGTTTTGTCGATCATTTGACCCACGCGGACGCCAGTCTACCTACTTGACCAAACATAGGATGACAGAAGGTGTGGGTGGCATCCATTGGCGATGCTTTGTTCCACTGGGTTCTCTGCCGGATAGCTGGGTCACTTGGTTGGTTTCTCCATCTGCTCATTGGATATCATGGCACTCACTTGGGGCCAAATCATCATGGCAGCACTTCGCCCAATGTCCATCGAGTTTCTGCGACTCCCCCAAGAGGTCTGACAGCCTCGAGGCTGAAACATTTTGACAATCTAAATCGGGCTTCTACTGAAATCATCAGGAGCTGTCCTAAACTGGGATGAGCACGGCCTCCTTGAATGCGACCTCTAAGCATATCACAGCGTTATGGTTCTTCAACGGCACAAATCGGCAAGCCGTGGGATGTCGTCCCCCAGAAATCGACGGTTCAGGATTCTTACCATGTGCCGTATGACGGCTTAGCATGATTCTTTATCGGTTGAGGGATTCGCCCAAGTCGCGCCAAAGAATCCGCGCCGCATCAATAGCGATTGTATGCGACGCCGTCTCTTATTCGTGTACACTGACTGCCGAATGCAACGGCTCGAAACATGATCAGGTGCGCTCTACACAGGCAGGTCCGAACGGAAAGTTACCTACCTCATTGACAGTCTTGCGACCAACACCAAGCGTGTCTGCGCAATGTTGACTGACTGTTTGCGAATCAAAAGTTCCATACACGATCAGCCGTATTGGCTCCAATCTGCCCCACAACCAATGATATGATTCCATGCACCGTCTTTTTGAATAGATTCAATGACAACATTACGTGGAGTATCAGGCGGCTGATCGCTTAGCGACACGGTAGTATGAACTCAGTAAGTCTCGTCCGATCATCTGTGCCGCGCGTGTGTTGGGCCTTGACCCCAAGAGTAGCCGAAATGAGGTTCATCTGCCTCTTCTTTCCCCTTTCGAGTTTTGGAAAAACTCCACGAGACAACGTCGCATTCATACTAACAGCCAATGAGAGTCGCAGATCACATTTAAGCGCCGTGCCCAGGGCCCCCTGACTGTACCGTAGTGCCGGTACATCATGCATGCTTTCGATGGGGTTCACAAAAGGCTGAGTGAATCTGACTGGGGCGGCGGTGGCGGCGGCAGTCTGGTAGCAACAACAGAAGTTCGTTGCGCAACTGCGGCTTCCCTTCTTGGATAGATCTGGACCGACTGAGAACGCCTGCGGGCTCCGATGCATCCCCATACAGCCTCCACGAGCCACGAACTCTTTTCGAAGATTGGAGTACGTATACTGCACCTGAGCGCAAAAAAAGTACAAACACTATGGACTGCATCACACACATCAAAACGGGGTCACCACACATTCCGGTGTTGGTCAGCTGGTAGGAGGAGCCAAGCCAGCGCGGATAAGGCGACCGCCACAGGAAAATACACATAGGAAAAGGCGATCTGCTAGATCAGGATGCATAGCAACACATGCAACCAACGGCACCGATGCAGCATTCGGTCAGGACTTTTTGTCAGCCTCGACCGGGCCGGACCGAATTTCCACGCACGCTCGAAATGCTGGATGTTGGCCCACGAAGAACAATGATAAAACAATGGTTCATGACTCGGGCCAAGATTTACTCCAAAAGTGAGTCTTCCAGTTTTGCGGGAGACTTTTCATCACTTTGTTTCCCTCTTGTTCATGTGGGTGATGCTGCAAGTAATACGGCGGGATTATTAGTGATGGCGTCGAGGTCCTCACGCCGACTTCGACTTCAAAATCTGCCAGTACCAGGATAATGGATACAAACTAATCAGTTGCTACTCAAATACTGCCCTGTTCTTCGATGCCCCACTAGTTGGAAGTCTCGAAGCAAGTGGTTCTTGCAGTATAGGCGAGGGAGAACTAATAATGCAGATCGCTTAAGATGACCCGACCTCGGCGTATAAGGCCAACATCCGCGCGCCAACATGAACTTAAACTCAATGATCGACCGGTATAGTTACATTGAGCAGTCCAAGAAGCTGGCATCACACTCGTTCGCAAAGCCCGAGCTGCAAGGGGCAACTTCTATTGCATGGTCGCCGTGTCTATAGTTGGCCTTCACTAATACTTGATGACCACACCGCTATACAAACTCAATTCTTATTGATTTTCTTCCTTGTTTTTCATACAAGGGGGATAGACCACTTCCCTGGTCCTATGATGTATGTATACTTCGTGGACAAGCAAGGAAGTTTCGAGTTTTTTCTCACTATCTCCGGTAGAACTGCACTTGCCCAATACGCCGCAAGACGAATGGCGGCCATGAACGGCGGGTCGGAGTGACTGTCAAGTCTACACAGGACTAGTCATTACAACATATTTATAGTGTCATTTATGTGTGTTGTAACATCGCCTGATGTAAACATCCAGATCCGGTTGTTCCTACTGTTGCGACTCAAACCCCAGTTGTCATGTGTTGGAACAAAAATGCTTTGCAGGAGTCAGTGTATAACACGACCGGACAAGAAGGCAGCATCTGCACTCAAAGGAGAAAGATATGAGAAGCGGCACTCGGATATCATGTTGCTATGTGATGACACGTGACAGCTGTCAGGCAAGCTGGGGAATTGCTCTTCTGGGGCCCCCACGATCAGTGACAGACTCTAGTTCGGCCCCAGGCTTTAGGCAGGAGTGCCGGGACATCACGACCACTTGGGGCGGGGGGCTATTTCAGAAATAGGTGAAACGCGTTGAAATCATCATTTATTTGACTGATTATTGGCCAAATTGCCGGTAAGCATTGTAGAAAAGTATGTGATGCCCCACGATTAGGGCTGGTCGGGCGTTGCTTTGGTCGAAGCGCTGGTCTCTCGTTCCGAGAAATTCCTTTAGGCGAGGTACTGGCGGGCACAGCAGCCAATAGGAGGGGCGCATGGCCCCGAAGACTCGGAAAGCTTGCCGTCACGGCTCTCTCCTCAGGTCGGGACTTGTCGCGGACACCCGGGTCGGGGCCGTTACTCCACTCTAATAGACGTCCATTGATTCTATACTCGCAATCCTTCGACCCGGCCGGCGATTTGGATCTTTTGCGTTGTTGTTTCGACGCCCGGAGAGCTGGCGATGGGCGCGACCGATGTGCCACCCACCCTGGATGCGCGATAAGCACGAGAAAAGAACGCACACGCACACAATTAGGTACCCCCGTACCTACCTACTTAAACCCCCCACACGTGCTTTGCTGCTAAGGGCTTACCACAACCTTTTCCCGCTTTCCCGTGGGCTCGGCGCCTCTGGGCTGTCTGTCCGCTGTCTCTCTCTCTCCTTCTGCTGTTCGACGCGACGCTCCATCGCTAACCAATTACAGCACCACGTGTGGGAACTTTCTCCTGGTGAATCGCTCCTCCCCTTCATGCCGGCCAAAGCCCGAGAGGAGGACAAGAGATGTGCAACGGGCTTGTCTTAGCAGAAAGCCCACTTTACCTCGCGGGATCGGCCACCTACGGCTGAGGCGAGCAACTTCTTGGCCCACACGGTACTGAAACCATCGGTCTTGGTACAAATCTCCATTGCCTTAAGTCCATGCTTGGTAATGCCAGACCGACATTGACATGTTCTACCTACCTACCGTACATGCCGTATCTCTGTGCTCGCTCGGCTGCCAGCAAGGTTGGCCGGGATGGGACAGGAGGGGTTTCCATTTCTCTCTCTCTCTCTCTGGTCCGAGCAGGGCAAGTGCGGCCACAGGAAGGCCGGGCCACTCATTGATGTCTGTCGTGGTGTGCCCGTTTGTTTGGTGGAGGTGCCAGCTCGAGTAGGTAGACAATCTAGGTGTATAAAGAAAGCCACCTTCTTCTTCTTTCTCGTCCTCGTCCCTTCTTTGTTCTCTGTCATCTACCTTCTCAACCACACACCCGCGCACACACAAAAGCCTACCAAGCACCCAAACTTGTTTCCCATCTGCCAGTCACCAAACCAAACTCCCCGTCTTCTTCGGCAACCATCAAGCTTGCGACTATACTCTCAACGCATTTTCTTCACAACCACACAACCGACACAATGTCTGCCGTCACCTTCAACACCCGCGACGTCCGCCACATGGACCGCAAGAGCCCAATGGTCTTTCTGTCGCTCGCTCCCACCACTTCTGGTGCCTCTGCCATCTCGCAAGACGCCATCACTGAGCCCTCTGCCACTGCTACCGCTCGTCGCACATCCAGCCTGAGCAGCGCCTCTTCTGCTTCTGCCTCGCCCACTACCGCCACCCCTCCCTTCCGCTTCCTCAAGCTCACCCCGGTCCAGAACGGCGAGGACAGCGACGTGGCAGTCGAGTAGATACACACACTTCCATACCAATTTTTTCTACAGGTCGAGCACCTTGAAAATCGGTCTTGCATTCATGACACGGTCGGCATTTCTTGTCACCGACCCCCAACATGCCTGAAGCGTCTGGGGCGATATACATCACGATGGTTTTCTTTTTTGGGGGCGCTACAGAGGCGCTGCGGCAAGCATAACGAACCTTCAGTGCCTTTCTCACATGCACGACTGATGAGCTGGAAAGGCAATTGTTTTCTGCTTTAGAATGGGAATTAGAGCAAGCGCGGCATTTGCAATCATGATCAATACTATTTCATGCTTATTTCATTTATTGACTGTTTTCGGGGGCTCTGTCTCCTACGCTCTTGTGCTTGGCATGGGATCGGCATCAAGTGACCACAAGAGTATAAAACCTTTTTCCCCAGGCAACCATCGTCATTTCAAACAACGGCTACATTTTTCAAAAATTGACTTTGGCTGTGCTGCACTCCGCGACTTTCGCCCTGACTTGAGTCACCGAGCAATGTATCGAGTTGACCTGCCACCTTCTGTAGGCAGGTATCCGCCCTCTGCTGCTGTCCCCCTCTCAGATTGAGATGTCTGTCCTATCTGGATTCTGGATGGATGAGGTGAGGGGCTAATGCGCGCTAATGACTTAGATCGTATTATGATAAGATCCGTCCGTGTTTCCGTCCAGGCGGGCGTAAGGGGCAATGAGCACCAAGAAAGCTCGTCATACTCTCACATGCATATCTCTATCTATGCTGATTCTTGGCGGGAAGAGCGGGAGCTACCACTGATTTTCTTGGCAATACAGCATCTGTTCCATCTGTTTGTGAGTAACTTGAGAATTCCTCAGACAAAAATGAATCTCACACCGCAAACCCTTGGTGTCAGTGCATGTTCTCTTGGACCTCGGGCAGTCAGGGTCCTCTTTCTGATCAGCCCCAGAGCCAGCACAACGTGGGGGGTTGACGTATGTGTGTAATTGGTCCAGACTGAAGGTGGGAGAAAGTCGCGCTGTCCCTCCGGAAAGCCACCGGGCGCGCGGAGGGGAGACAGAAAAAAAAAAGTCAAGGCCGATGCATTAGGTACAAAACAATTACGTAGTATTATCTTGTCTATCCAGCTGTTCTCAAACATTCCGTTCCTGCCCCATCTGAGACACTCGAGACCTTGTTTGATGATAGAATCTCCTAAGAATTGAATACCAAGAAGAAGATCTGCCATTGCCAAGCGTAACCAAGACGGGATGATCCTGTACTACTGCAGCCTATCGTTGACGGACGTACGGCAGCAAATCAGCAAATCACAAGCAAAAGCACCATAAAGAAGGCAACCCCCAAATAGGCAGAAGCTTCAGACCAAAAGTTCAAGCAAAAAAAAGCAACGCACGCCCGTAATATGCCCCCAATTAGGTACCCCAAAGTAAAAAGTCCCTTGAAATCTAGATGGTATTTTAGCTTTACGGTTATCAGATCTTCTACCCCCAATGTCTGACTAGGGTAGAGGGTCTGGAGCAGGTGCGACAAATGCATCATCTTTCTTCAGAACTACCTTACTGCTACCTACTACTCGGACCCGCTCGCCTGACACCTGTTGGCTTGATTGGAAACCACGAGTCTGCGATACTCTTTCTTCTCTCTTTCTCTGTGCGTATCACAAACTTGCTGCACCTCCCAAACCTCCAAGACTTTTTGTGTTTCTCTCAACTCTTCTTTTCGCCACACCGAAAAAGCATCGACACTTTTCCTACGCCCTCGTGAGACTACCAAGACTTTTCTCATCTTACCGCAAATCCTTGGCACAAAGCATGTTGCAGTGTATTATTGATCGACAAGAGTACGAGAGCCAAGTCGGCATTATCGATTCTGCAGCTCCTCTTCTATCGCTCTCCGGACTCTTGTCACTCAATCTCCCTACATACCGTACCTCACCCAGCACGGACCAGAAGTTGGAACTATACGACAGCAGCAAACACTGAACATGGAGCTTATTTTCCAACCACTCCTTTCCCCAAAACAGTATTCCAGCTCAGCATGACCAAGCAGATGCGCCGACAGAGGCTCGTGGGAACGAAATCGACGGTAGGTCGCCTGCTGTCGTTCGTCGCTGGGCGAAGTAGGAAGTCGCAGCTCCCAAAAATACCTTGCGTGATGCTTCACTGCCAAAGTACGGACCTCTTGGCCCTTCTCTGCTGTGCTGGCCATCTCATCACTTCCCACTCGGCCCCGAGCCTGCCAAAGTCATATTCCGCCTTCAATTCGTACAGTCTTCAAAGAAAGGGGGCCTCGTCCCTACGCCAGAAAGTTGTGGGGGCCGACCGCGCGGTAGCACGGCCGGCGTTCAGACGGCCAAGGCAAGGGCGGGTATCACGTCGTGATGCTACCGTACATACTGAGTCCAGTCCTTCTCGCTTGCCCCACCATCCTTGGCGGCAGACGGAGAAATATTGGGGGTGTTCGAACAAGACAGCCGAAAACAGAGGATGACTACGCCTGCTCCCTCTGAAGAAGTACCGCAGGATCATGTCGGCATTATCACACCGCATCGAGGATCAACCTGGTGAGATCCGAGGGATTTCGTGGAGCACGTGTCACAGTCACACCAGCTCTGTCCTCTTTGCGCGGCTATGCCATGTGCGACGTGCATGCGGTTGCAGTTTGCAAGGCCCACACGCTGTATATTGCAGCAAGGGAACGAAAGATGGCCCCCAAACAGGCCAGCATGCGCACCCTCTTAAAAATAGTATAGTAAGAGGTGCATCTGGGCTCTTGCATACAATGTACTGCCATGCCAGATACTAGTATGTCGTTCCCTGCGGACAGATGCCATGCTCAATGTCACCCTATCCAGGTCGTTATCCCCCACAATGTGGCATCTGTGTTTATTTTGAGAAGGTAGTATCGTGCTATTGAGCCGCAACCGATACACTCCGGTCAGCCAAAAGGACAATCTGCTCGTCCTTGTACCTAACAAGACCTAGTACATCCGGCGTTCCTTACATTTGTCCTCTGCGGAGAGGATTTTACTCGGACGACGTTGCATCCCTACAGGGCTGATATGCATTCATCACTCGGTCGAAAAGAATCTGCCTCGTCATGACATGGTACAAAGCCAGGGCGAGCACCTCCAACCTGGCAAAGCAAACTATAATGTATCTTATTATAGTAGTTTGCTTGTTCTACACATGGCTTCTAGTGGTAATAGCTTGCATGGCACTGGGACATGTGTCTACGTACCGTGGCAGCTATTCTCACCTCCGAGGTTCGTAGGCAGCGGAGCACAGCATGAATTTCGGTGAGGGCCAACAGAATTCGTGATGCTGGCCTCAACCAAATCTAGGCCGCTCAACTTTTGTGATACGGTTCCCGTCTGCGAAATCCCTCACGAGCCGCCGCCAATCGATGTCTACAGGCTCCTCGATGCCACTCCGACTGGACTTCTCAATGACGGAGTGGTAAGAGCACCATACCGACCAATGGACGACTGACACCCACAAGGTGACTTGCTCCAGGTCGGGGTCCGCCAACAGCTTCAAGAACGCTTGGAACGGTGTAGTCTTGACGAGATTCGCAGCCTCCGAGTCCTGCGAAAGCGGGCGAGGCTCGTGGCCACAGATGGTCTTCGTCTTGAGCCCGGCGTCCTGGGTGAGGATTCCGACGTCGAGAATCCTGAGGCTGCCGTGGAGAATCATGTCGGCCACGGCAGGAACCACGATCCGCTCAAAGTCGCCGCTGATGCGCCGCATGCGCAGGCTGAGGCAGCGGATGCGGCGGCGGGCGTCCAGCACCTCTGGGCTGAAGAGCTGTCCCTCTTCCGTGATCTCACTGTACATCCTGCGGGATCCGAGGTTGACTATAAACTTGTTCTGGGTGTAGAACAGGCCAGACGCTTCCCGGTTCATCTGTTGACAGACCAGCAAGAGGTCTGTCAACGGAATCGAGGGGCCTTCCACTATGTTCTGGTTTAGTATGGGCATGTGCAAAATCTGAATGAGGGCAGCTAGGGAGCAGAGAGAGTAACAAATACATACCACATGTTTCCCTCTTCGCAAACACCGGTATATCCGAGTGTATTATGACAAGATGCTGCAAGACGGCTGTGCGAAGCTCGCCAGGTAGATCAAAGAACGGAAAAGATTTCATAGAGAACTCGTATCAACTGGCGGCACCGTTTCAAATCAAGTACAAGAGAATAGTCCCACTCGACGCGTCATACTAGATCAAGCTTTGTGATAGACGCCAACATGGGAGTTCAATTTTCATGGATGTTTGTGGAAGCTATCCAGTGTACAAGTCTGAATTAGAATGGACGAGATGAGCCTCATGGATTTTGTAAATCTTGGGATGGATGTCGATGATTATGGTCGAGTGCTGATGCAGAAAGAATAAACTGAGAACTCGGGCCTGGCGTTTAGCTGGAGCATGGACATTTGTGTCTACCACGAGACAGATGACCAATCAGAAAAGCTCTGCAGCGATAAATAATAGCCCCTTCCGAAATAAGTTTGAGCGCCAGGGCGACTCGAAAGAAAGTATACAAGCAGCACCCAAGTAAATGATGGAAGTGCAGTAAATAAAATATGACAAATGTTAAGCGAGTACTAGTATTTGGACAATCATTGTAAAATTATTGTAGAAATGTATCTACAATTACAATCGTGAGGACGCCAAAGCTCTATCAGTATATCAATCGTTCTAGGCGGAGCTCTTGCACTTAACCACACTGCATTCCTGCTGGTACGTACTCCGTACTGGCCTGTAGCGCTAGCAGCTATCTGCCTTTGACGTACCCAAGCTTCATAGCTAAACATCCTAGCAATTCAAGTCGCAAGGGCATTGACTTTCGCACAAGACGTCGCCCAGTCCACCACAACTCCGACAAGAGCTTTCACGACAATCCTCCCCCTCCTCCTCCGTCTTGCCGTGAGATGGTGCAACGAGGTTCACGATGCAGTGCTACACGGAGTTGACGCCTCCCACAGCGGTAACGCACTCCATCGTGCTGCCCTTCACCTCGGCGCACGCGCACAACCTGGTCATCGCCAAAGCCTCGCTGCTGCAGGTCTTCACAACAAAGTCGGTCTCGGCAGAGGTCGACAACGCGAACAATGCCACTCACCCCCAGTCGTCCAAGACCGCTGGCCACTATGACAGCCGCATAAACGATGACGAAGGCCTGGAGACGTCTTTCCTCGGCGCCGACTCCATGCTGGTCCAGTCCGACCGCTCCAGCTACACCAAGCTCGTCCTCGTAGCAGAATACCCTCTGTCCGGCACCGTCACTGGCCTGGCGCGCATCCGCCGCCAGAGCTCCAAGTCCGGAGGCGAAGCTCTCCTGCTGGCCTTTAGGGACGCCAAGCTGAGCACGGTGGAATGGGACCCGGAGAAGAACACAATCTATAACACATCGATCCATTTCTACGAGCAGGATGACTTGCAAAAGGTCCCGTGGGCGGCGCCGCTGGGCGACTATGTCAACTATCTGGCGGCCGACCCTGGCAGCCGGTGTGCGGCACTCAAGTTTGGTGCGCGCAGCCTGGCCATTCTGCAGTTCAAGCAGACCGAAGAAGAGGACATTGAGATGGATGACTGGGATGAAGAGCTGGACGAGCCCAACCCAGCCAAGGAGCTGTCCACGACAATTGTAAATGGTACTAGCAGCAGCAATGAAGATACACCATATTCGTCCTCATTTGTCCTGCGACTATCCAATCTTGATCCAAGCCTGATCCATCCTGTGCATCTTGCCTTTCTCCACGAATACAGGGAGCCCACCTTTGGCATCCTTTCATCGACCAAGGCGCCGTCTGCCCAACTGGGCCGCAAGGACCACTTTACGTACACCGTCTTCACGCTCGACCTCAAGCAGAAGGCATCTACCACCATTCTCTCGGTCAACGGGCTTCCGCAAGATCTATTCCGTGTCATAGCCCTGCCTGCCCCCGTCGGCGGTGCCCTCTTGGTAGGCACCAACGAGCTCATCCACATTGACCAGTCGGGCAAGACTCACGGTGTCGCCGTGAACTCATTTGCTCGACAGATGACCTCCTTTGGGCTCGTGGACCAATCTGATCTTGGGCTCAGACTCGAAGGGTGCGAAATTGAGTTCTTATCGGCCGAAACTGGCGAGCTGCTCATAGTCCTGAGCAATGGTCATCTTGCCCTGATTGACTTCCGCATTGATGGCCGCACGGTAGCCGGCCTCGGCGTCAGGCCAGTGCCCGAGGAAGCAGGCGGCCGCCTGCTGTCGAGTCCCGCTTCGACTCTTGCGAAATTGGCCAAGACGAGTCTGTTCGTCGGTAGTGAGGATGGTGATTCTGTGGTCATTGGATGGTCGCGGAAGCAGACTCAGTCTACCCGGCGCAAGACTCGCCTTCACGACACCTCCATGGATGCAGATCTTGACGACGAGGACCTTGAAGATATGGATGATGACGACGACCTCTACGCTGACGAGTCTACGACGGTCAAGCAGGAGGCAGTTGTCCAGGAATCCTCGACTTCCAAGAGCGGGGAGTTGCTCTTCAAGATCCATGATCGGATGGCCAGTCTGGCACCTATTAGAGATATAAGCCTGGGACCGAGCACGGCGGCACCCGAGGGACAGGAAATCAAGTCTGCAACTACTGCTAGCGACTTGAGTCTTGTGTGCGCAGTGGGCAGAGGCAGTTCCGGCTCCCTCGGCGTTCTCAACCGCGCAATACAGCCGACCGTTATCGGAGAGTTCGACTTCCCCGAGGCCAGGGGATTTTGGACTCTTGCTGCCCAGAAGCCAGTGCCTAAATCGATACAGGGCGATAAGACCGCCACGTCGATGGGAGTGGATTTCGACACCACGGCATACTATGATAAGTTCATGATTGTGTCAAAGGTGGATTTGGACGGCTATGAGACTTCCGACGTCTATGCCGTGACGGGCGCGGGCTTTGAGAACTTGACGGGCACGGAATTTGAACCAGCGGCCGGGTTGACTATCGAAGCTGGTACCATGGGAAACCACAAGAGGATCATACAAGTACTTAAAGCTGAAGTTCGGTGCTACGATGGAGGTAAGTATTTCCCACTGACACTGCGAAGCACCCTGTTAACGCCCGCGTAGACTTCCATTTGAGCCAAATCCTGCCCATGGTCGACGAGGAGACTGGGGCAGAGCCCAGAGTTGTTAATGCCAGCATAGCCGACCCGTATCTGATGCTGGTGCGGGATGACTCGAGCGTCTTCGTCGCAAAAATTGATAAGAACATGGAGCTCGAAGAAGTCGAGAAGGAACATGATGACCTTCTGTCTACCAAGTGGCTGACTGGCTGTTTGTACGAGGACAAGACGGGCATATTTGCCAATGTACAAACAGATCGGGGCACCAAACCGGGCGAAAACATCGTCATGTTCCTCCTCAGCGGTTATGGCGCTTTGCATGTGAGTCGAATCAGGCACCTTGGCTCACCCATGTACGTCACTGACTTTGTAGATCTACGCTCTGCCGGACCTTTCAAAGCCTATTTGCGTCGTCGAAGGCTTGCCGTTTGTTCCGCCTATCTTGTCTGCCGGATACTCGGCAAGACGTGGTAGTGCCAAAGAGACGATTACGGAAATTCTTGTCGCCAACCTGGGAGACTTGACATCATCATCACCCTATCTCATTGTAAGCTTATCATGTCGACCCCTGAAGAATTAGGTGCTAATGATTCGCAGGTACGACATTCGAATGACGACTTGACGTTGTACCAGCCTTTCCGAGTGTCTGGCGAAGAGTCTGGAGAGCTGTCAAAGTCACTTCATTTCCAGAAGATCACCAACGACCACCTAGCGAAGAGTCCTGCCGCCGTCGCAGACGATGAAGCCGAGCAACAGCCCAGGATGATGCCCCTGAGGAGGTGTTCAAATATTGGAGGATACGAAACGGTGTTCCTTCCTGGCGCTTCTCCAAGTTTTGTCATCAAATCGTCCAAGACGATACCCAAGGTCATCGCCTTGCAAGGAGATGGCATCCGAACCCTCAGCTCCTTCCACACGGAAGGCTGTGAGCGAGGTATCATCTACGCAGACTCTCATGGTATGGCACGAGTCTGTCAACTTCCAGTGGCAGATACTACATACGCGGAGATTGGAATGTCTATGAAGAAGCTGCCACTCAACATGGATGCCCACTCCATCACTTACCACGCACCTTCGACCACGTACGTCGTCAGCTGCGACACTCGGGAACCCTTTGAGCTGCCGAAAGAGGACGATTATCACAAAGAATGGCAGAACGAGAAGGACTTGGAGTTCAAACCGATGGCTGAGCGTAGTGTGATTCAGCTCGTGAACCCGGTCAACTGGACCGTCATAGATACAGTGGAGATGGAGCCTTGCGAGACCATCATGTGCCTCGAAGCCCTGAATCTGGAAATCTCCGAATCGACACACGAGCGCAGACAGCTCATTGTCGCCGGCACGGCGATCTCCAAGGGCGAGGATCTACCCATCAAAGGTCGCATCATTGTGTACGACGTGGTGACAGTCATCCCAGAGCCCGGACGGCCAGAAACGAACAAACGCCTCAAGGTGGTAGCGAAGGAAGATATTCCTCGCGGTGCTGTCACGGCACTCTCCGAGATTGGAACCCAGGGTTTGATGCTTGTTGCGCAGGGCCAGAAGTGTATGGTTCGAGGACTGAAGGAGGATGGTAGTCTGCTACCAGTGGCTTTCATGGACATGAGCTGCTACGTTACCACCGTTCGCGAGCTCAAGGGCACTGGATTATGTCTGATGGCCGACGCGGTGAAAGGCGTTTGGTTTACTGGCTACACCGAGGAGCCCTATAAGATGATTCTGTACGGCAAGAGCTCAACGACGTTGGAAGTGCTCACGGCGGATTTCTTACCCGACAATGACGAACTTGCCATTGTGGCGTGCGACTCGGACGGTGGAATCCATCTCCTGCAGTTTGACCCCGATCGTAAGTTCCAAAATTCATGCCTCACAACTTCAATTGCTAACATTGTTCGCCAGATCCCAAATCCCTGGGCGGTCACATGCTCTTACATCGAACCACCTTCTCGGTCGGAGCCCACATGCCGGCGCGGAGTATCTTGCTGCCACGGACTCTACCGCCTGGACAGGAGTTGATCCAAAGCCACTCGGACATGAACGGCAACGGCGCCGCTCCCCCGCCCGCGCCGCCCCAGACGCTGCTCCTCGCCGCGCACACGGGCATGCTGGCGACCCTGACCCCGCTGGGCGAGCAGGAGTACCGCCGCCTCTCGTCGCTGGCCTCGCAGCTGTCGACCAACCTGCCGCACTTTGGCGGCCTCAACCCCAAGGCGTACCGCGCGCCCGTCGCCAGCGCCGTGGTCGCCCGCGGCCCGCCCGCCGTGGACGCCGGCGTCGGGCGCAGCATCGTCGACGGCGCCATGCTGAGCCGCTGGAACGAGCTGGGCGCCGGCCGCAGGGCCGAGATCGCGGGCCGCGTCGGCTTCGCCGGCGTCGACGAGGTCAGGGCTGCGCTCGAGGGCTTGGTCGGCGGCAACGGGCTGGCGTACTTGTAAAAAGAGACCAGCTAAGATGTGATTGATACGCGAGGCGAGAAGAGAGAAAGGAGAACATCTACATCTCATGTTGAGTCATGATAGAGATGAGACAGATTAGGGGAAGGGGAGATTTCATTTTGTACTTATAGAGTAGCCATCATAGTGTGTCCCTTTTGGGGTATAAAAAGGGTAAAAAAAAGCCTAGCATAGTAATGCGCAAAGTAAAGTCTCGGTGCCAAGAATGTCTGTCCTCATGTGCCCGTAGGAAATGTCTCTCGCCACGGGCAGACGACGGGCAGAAAGATTGAGCTCACTTGTCACATACACATTCTTAGAAGGTCCAATTACAGTTCGATTTAGTGGTGGTATCCTAATTCAACGCTTTAACATGGGGGGGGAAAGTTTCTTCGAAGAAAGGCGGCCCAATGTTCCTCTCAAAAAAAAGGGATCTCGAACATATGCCTTTTTTTTCTCAAATCCTTTTTTTGTAAAAACCATACTTCAAACCCTCCTTGGCCGTAGACCCGGCGACAAAAGGAGTACAAAAAAACATCACCGTTGTCCTGACTGTCCATGAAATTATTTCGCCGACGCTTGAATTCTGCTGCATGCGGGCCGCAGAGACTTTCAAGAGAGGACTGCTCGCAGTTCCAGTCGACCGGCCAGCATGCAATGGTTGCAGAGCGCTGTACGAGCAGAGAAGAAATCTAACAAATGAAAAAGAAAAAAGGTGTCGTCGTCGTGCTGCGCCAGCCTTTCTGGGCGAACTGGCCGACTTGTACGTGTTATCCGAGCCCAGAACAAACGCTTCTGGTTCTGTGGTCTCGATGCCTCGATGCCGGCTCTGCTTCCCAGTCCCGTTCATTGGCCACAAATGACTTGCAATGTAGCTACTGAAAGCATTGGGAAGCGAAATGATACCGCATCAACGATCCGAGTCAAGCGACAGCTTGGTCTCGAGATCCATGGACTACACATTGATATGTGTTGCCCAGGATGAATCGGAGCGATGAGGTGCCTAACTCTGTATGCTCATTATATATGATGGCACACCCGCGGGAGGCTGGTCCGCCGAGACGCCATCGCATGGCCATCTGCGTTTGTCCAGTTCGAGCGACTTATCCAAGACGGGTGTTTACAGAGTAACGTCAAGGACTAGGCTGACGTCGCGGACATCCGAAGTTGCCAGATCCTCAAGTACCGGTATAAGGTCTAGTAGCTCGTTGTCGTGCGCATCAGAGAACCAACTGCTGATCGGCACGGCATGCTGAGGGTGGAAGATGTACGAGGTCGGCGAGTTATCAATGATGATGGTGTCTTTCAGGTCACGTCCAACTTGTGACAGATCCTTGACATAGTTTCCTTGGTGGTTATAGCAGCTCTCTCGGAAAAGGCGATGGTGAACCACCTTGTGTATGTCCAGCTGATCGAGCAGAGGATCGCCATACTGAGACTCTGTTAGTCGAGCGCAAGATACCAACGGGGAAAGGATATCACTGACCTTAGAGACTGATGCTGTGAAAACAACTACTTCGTAAAGCTCTCCAACTCTCTTCATAAATTGGTC
The DNA here is from genome assembly GCA_022432395.1 of Pestalotiopsis sp. NC0098. Taxonomy (NCBI): domain Eukaryota; kingdom Fungi; phylum Ascomycota; class Sordariomycetes; order Amphisphaeriales; family Sporocadaceae; genus Pestalotiopsis; species Pestalotiopsis sp. NC0098. The sequence continues at coordinate 3,579,651 of JAJKLJ010000003.1, read as the reverse complement.
GACGCCTGGCCTCTTGATAACGTAAACGTTATGATAGTTGCCCTCGATCTCTACTGGTATCGTGAAATCGGCCTGGTGTAATATCTGTACATACGAGTTAGCAAACTTGGACAGCGAGAAAAACTTATTTGAGAACTAACCTTGAAAGAAGAGTGAACGAGGGTTTCGTCCAGGTCAAGGACTAAGCACTTCCGGCCCTTGTGGTGTGGCTGGATGGGAGGAAGAAGCCATTTCTGCTCGGGGACAGGTTCTGCCACTGCGACCACAGGGTCTGCTTGCGCGGACGTGGGTTGGTTTGCATCTGCCAAAGGCCCTGCAGCAGGGGCCGGGATCTGTTTCTGTTGTTCCTCCAAGTCGGTACCTGCCTGTGCCGCTTCATCTGCAGAGCCCGCATCTGCCATCTGGACATCACCGTCAACATCCTTTCCGGAAATCGCCTCTGATGCCTCGCCAGCCTCGTGCGTTTCAGCGACCGGCGGGTTTACGGTGATGCTGGGTCCGGTTTGTCCTGCGAGGGTTGTCTGCTTAGAATCGGCCTCGCGCTCGCCCAGAGTCGACTGGTCCTGAGCAGTAGACCCAGATACACGCTTTGACGTTTTCGAAGCATCCTGGGCGGTTTCTGCTTGAGCACCCTGGGGGTCCTTTTCGGAAACTTGCGTCTTGCTGCCAGTGGTCTGGTCGGAAGGAGTAATTGTCCTCCGGCTCGAAGTCAACTGGCGTTGCGGTATCTTGTCGAGCTTATGGGAGGGCACCGGTTCATCTCCGCCTTCGATAGTGTTCGCGTTGTCGGGCACTCCACAACATCCAAGCAGCGAGAGAAGACCGCCCTTCTTGCGCTTTGGTGCGGCTCCTGCGGAGTTCGGCCCCGATGTAGCTGTACCGGCCCCGGAGCGGTTGCTAGACGCACTCCCATTCCGGCGACGTCCCGTCATACTGCCTCTTGATCTCTTTGAAACTCCTCCAATACTGTCTCTCGAACCACTTGCTGTTGCACCGCTGAGCCCTGTCGTGGTTGGCGATGGCTCAATCTTCTGCGACGATGATCTTGAAGATACGCGCAGGAGTGCGTGTCCGCGGGAGCTCGAAGCCTGTGTTGCAAACGTTTCCTTGCCTTGCTGAGGATTGGCCGCTAGATCGGTCATGTCAATATCGGATATTGCACTAGAGATGATGAATCAGTTTCCAGTGCTTTGGAGGGTAATCATGACAGAGGATCATAGATGATGGGGTGGAGAGTTCCAAAAACAGGGTTCTCGGGGGTTTCTTCCCACGGTGATAATGGGAGCCAGGGTGTAGAGTGACAACCGGCTCGCACACGTCGCCGTTCTCTCCTTGTGTGAAGTCGGGCGCCAGCTGTCCGATGCGGCATCTATGGCGAAGGCGACGACAAGGCGACCGCGTGAAAAGAAAGCCGAGCAGCCAACTCACCTTGGTGATCCGTATCAGTCAGCCTCAAATGACTACCCAACCCCCTTTTGCTACAATTGACTGCCGCAGGAGGCGGTTCTGGGCAATCGCGCCGTGGTTTGAATTGCGGCCTTGGGATGCCAAAAAAAGGCGCGCAAAGGCTAGAGTCTGTTGGGACTCGAGAAGGGAAGGCGTCGTGGTTGTCTGTTCGCGTCTTGGTAGAATCGACAAGTATCGCGGTACCTTGGAAGTGGAGATCTTGGAAGACGGGAATTCTGGGCGAGCAGAAAGGCGCAGTGGTAGTACCAGTAGGTATGGTACGTTGGTCGTAGGTAAGCAAGCTGGCAGGGAGCTTGTCGGAGTTGAGGGATCGATCAGTCAATCAGTCAATCGATCAGGTCAGAGGACCAGACAACAACAACAACGTTGTTCCAGAACCAAGAATCCACGGGGGGCAAATTAGGTGCCGAGTCGTCGGGGGGCTGCGATTCCCATGCAAAAGGCGAATGAATTATGATGGTAGAAAAACGAAGCGAAATACTAGAAGAATGAGAAAAAGAAAGGCGTGGCTGCCAAACGGGTCCGCGCAACGACGCAGCGGGAACAACGGTCGAAGTTGAAGGTCGGGTAACTGTTACAAACAACAGACGACAGACGACGACGAATGACAGTCGGACGCAAGAGACAGGACTGGACCTGAATGGAGAAGAAGAAGAGAGAGAAGGGATCGGATGAATTGAGAGGAACGCTAGGTGTACCTGGACCTGGTATGGGTTGGTACGTATCGAGCAATCATTCAATCAAATCAATCAATCAAGCGCCTACCCACTCTCACTCTCACTACAGAAAGAGGCTGAACCACACACGGACAGCGGAAGACAACAGAGAAAGAAGAAGAGAGAGCAGAGGGACCCAGCCAGACGACAGGCAAGCAGAATAGAGAACAGACAGGCAGTCAGACAGGCCACTGAGTGGGCAGTGGGAGTCTGGCCTGGCCAACTGGAGCCCCAGCAAGCGAGATTTGACCCATGGCCGCCGTGCAGAAAGTGCCCGAAGCGCAGGGCCTCTCGCTACATTACATTAGACTCGCCTGCCCATCATCAGCAACATTGAGCGCTCTTTTGCTTTCCATGGGGGAGGGGGGGTAACATGAGCTTGCCCTGCAGAGTAAAGGTAGCGCGGCCTTTAGCGTAGCGTGTAGCGGGCAATCGCTGCAGCAAGATTGAGTTCCTTCACTCTGGTAGGTACGAGGTAGGTAGGTAACCTAGGCAAGTACAAAGGGCATGGCAATTAATGTAATTACTCGACATTGGGGCCTTGGAATATCACCATCACCATCATCACCATCGGCATTATTGAATTGTAGTATCATCAATACACAAGTACATCCTGCCGAGGGACCCATCAGAGTCTGAACCATCAGCTTCCTCATGACGGCCTTCCATCAAGAGGACGTTTCTTTCCATATGAAGCCCTCACCTCTCGCTGCTCGCCTTCACTTTTTTTTTCTGCCTTTTTGACTTCCACTCCTCTCACCACTTTCATCAAATGGCAGGCTCCTGCCGGCGGGTCACATCCGAATTGCTTCCCCAGTCACCCATGAATCCCATCCAGGGCCAAGACAGCGTCTTGCCTGGTTTGGGATGGAAAAGCCGAAACAGACGAGACCGGGAGGTACGCCGTCCTGGTCGGCACCTGTTAGTGATTGGCGCTGTGCTGGCTGCCAATTTCAACAGCATGCAGCCCAGGGCATGTCGAGACCCATTGGAGGGACGGAGGCATCCCCACCACCTAATTCAAGCTCTCCATCCCCCCTGATCTCTGGCAATAATTAGCACTGGGCCGGGGCCTGTTCCTCGCAGTTCCTACTGCTGTCCACCCATCGGACGGACCCACGCGGCAACCACGTTCAATTTGGCCTTATCCATCAGCTCCAGCCAGAGGGCGATCAGGTACCGCGATTCCAAAGACAAGCCGAATTAGCTGCGATATAACTGTATTTGTTGAGTTCCCCAAGCTTCAGGGTCTCGCTTTCTTTCTCATTACCTACCTTGCCTGGGTATGGAAAAGGTAGGTCGGTAGCGACGAGCCCGCATCCTCGGACTGTACTGTGCGCTGCAGAGTTCCATGCGAGCGAGACCTGTCAAGTGCCATGCCGGACCTTAGAAATGGACAGATACTCCAGTCACCTGGGAGAGATTGCACCAGATCAAGTGCCTTCGTCATTCGTGATCATCTTCACGTGGGACCCAATACACCGCTGGCGGCGGCATTACACTAACAATTGGGGCCGGCGCCGCCTCACCCAAGTTTATTATTGCAGAGGTACCTGCCACAAGGTATCTAGGTAGGGAGTATTTGTTGTTGACCATCACCATGGCCTAGATTCATACGTGAAAAGCAGCTTCTCAATGTGATGATCGCTGCGATTCTCCGTCCCGGTCTCCGCTGAAGCTGGCCTGAGTGCAATCAGGGAGAAGACTCACTGCTTCTGTGTATATATTACGGTGGCAGAGAGGCTCAAGGTACGATGCGGCACGTACAGACTGCCTCAACCTAATCATGTATTGCCCACCGAGAGACAATACAGAGTACTGACCTGAACCCCTGATTGGTTCTGTTGGCGCCCATTTGAGTGACTGGGAACAGTGAACGGGGCGCCTGGGTCGCTCTCAGAAATGTTCTGGGCGATCTGATCATCCGATAGGGTCGTCTTCCTCCCCGGAGCGCATTCCAGGTTTCCTGGCCTGGCTTTAGAACGGTAAAACTGTATCAAAGGACAGTTGTTCAGGGAAAGAGGCAACTCGAATTCTGATAAAGCAATGGTTCGCGATATAAATATTGTTTGGATTCATGAACATACAAGCAGAACCCGGCGGACATTCTACTCCGATCGGCACTCGAGCACCGCACAAATAAATACCCATGGGACTTCCAGAAAGTGGCGATCCATTTCCATTCATAGCTGGTAATCTGTTGCGCGCTGGGTCAAAGAACTCGAGACGACACCGTGCGTACGAACGAAGTAATCTGTACTAGCAGCGACATCCACGCACCCATCCAAATCTCCAGCAAATTTCTACTCTGATAGATTACGTACCGATCGTGCCTAGCTGCTAGGTGCGTAGTGTCAACGGTAGCAAGCAGTAGAGGCCCAGAGTGCGGAATAGATCATCACAGCTCGGCGGCACTCAAACCTCAGGACTCCTGATGAGCTGGGATGCCCGAAACTATTATTTTACTATTTTTTTTATTCTCCCGCTGCAGACTGATGCTGAACATGCCCTTTACAGATCTGTTTGAGGGGAGAAGGGGATAGCGCAGAAGTGGCGTATCTCATCTTGAGCAAGCCCAATTGATCTGCCACGAGTATTGATGCGTACCATTCGGCACATCCAGTTCTGTCTTCAGTCCCTCCAGAATCCAAAGTCTCAATGAAGAAGTAAGGTGCTGTATCTGACGACCCAAGCGCCACATCTTGACCCATCGCCTCGCCCAGAAAGCATCAAGCTGCGAAAGGCGGCCTAGGTGGCCCAAGCTTTCCCCATTCACCCCAAGTGGCGGTGCCAAAATCCGGGGAAGCGTCCAAAAGCTGTCGCTTATTACCTAGGCTTTAAGCAATGGGCCCAGCTAAGCACCTACCTCGGGTCTTGATCACATGCCTCTCGGACCTGTCTGCAATGACGGACACCTTCTTGTCCCGAACAGCATGTTGTTCAACTCGGTCTGCTTGAGACACCTTATTCATATCTATTGCTGAACAACTTACATCTATGTAATCATTTCCTATCCTGACGCACTCCTTGTATCGTTATTCTCTCCTGCTCTGCCTGTACTCTGCACAACAATGGGAGTATGATGGCTGAGCCGTCCACGCGTGCCACCTTCTCCGCCTACCTAGATACCAACTCGATCATTGAAGCAGCAGCCTCGGGGCTCGCTTGAACCTGAGGGCCTCCATTCCTAGATCGTCAATACCCAGAGTCATTATTTTCGGTCCACCGTCATGATTTACGATCGATAGATTTGCGCTTGTCCGAACACTCGCTATCTGCAAAATGGCCGCGCAATCCACCTTGCGCCATTCGGCGTCCGAAGATATCCTGGTGGCCTTTATTGAAAAGTACAAGAAGCTGTTCCAGGATCGAGTCCGAAAAACCTCTCAGCGCACGCGACTCCTTGCGACTGTCGCTCTTGCTACTACCATCATTCTCGGGGCCGAGGGCGGCCGGCGCTGGTGGAAGAAGCGACATGCTGAGAAAGAGCAAGGAAAGAAGTTGGTCCGAACAAACTCGTGGCTCTTCAACAAGGACGGATCAAGAACGATATATGTCCCGTACAAGGACAGCACTTCCAAGATTGTCATTCGTAGGACGAAACAGTCAACCTATGAAGCGCATAGACGCTTGTTCCTGAACCCTCCCAAGGTCTCCGGCCTAGGAGATGGGACCGTCCCCTCGGCCCAGACCAAGCCAGGTCTCAACCTTGCATTCCTGCATCAGTTCCTGAGTTTAATGAGCATAATGATACCCCGCTGGTCCAGCAAGGAAGCAGGTTTGCTTGTCAGCCATGGCATGTTTCTAATGCTTCGGACATATCTCTCCCTCGTGGTGGCACGCCTAGACGGCGAGATCGTGCGAGATCTCGTCGCCGGCAATGGAAAGCAGTTCCTGCTGGGTATTGCCAAGGTATGAATGGCCCCTTGCGTCTTCACGTCTGTGTACATGGTACTAACATTTATCTACAGTGGTGCGGCCTGGGCGGGTTCGCCGCATATACCAATTCCATGATCAAGTATTTGGAGTCCAAAGTGTCCATTGCTTTCCGAACACGACTCACACGGTACATCCACGACTTGTACCTGGATGAAAACCAAAACTACTACAAACTGTCCAACCTGGATGGCGGAATCGGCCAAGGTGCTGATCAGTTCATCACACAGGATTTAACGCTTTTCTGTGCATCTGCGGCCAACCTCTACTCCTCTCTTGGAAAGCCCTTCGTCGATATCTGCGTTTTCAACTACCAGCTCTATCAGTCCCTGGGGCCCTTGGCGCTGACGGGATTACTGAGCAACTACTTCCTGACGGCAAGCATCCTGCGCAGGCTATCGCCACCCTTTGGAAAGCTCAAGGCTGTAGAGGGGCGCAAGGAAGGTGATTTCCGAGCGCTACATGCTCGTTTGATCGCAAACGCCGAGGAGGTTGCCTTCTACGGCGGCGCCGATATGGAGAAGACATTCCTGAACAAGGAATTCAAGTCTCTCAAGAACTGGATGGAGGGTATCTACATGCTCAAAATCCGGTATAACATTTTGGAAGATTTCATTCTGAAATATAGCTGGAGTGCTTACGGATATCTGCTATCTTCCCTTCCAGTATTCCTGCCCGCCTGGGGTGGCTTGGGAGGCGCCATGGAGATATCCAACAGCTCGCAGAAAGACGGTCGCGAGCGTGGCCGCATGAAGGACTTCATCACCAACAAGCGGCTCATGCTATCGTTGGCTGACGCCGGCGGAAGGATGATGTACTCCATCAAGGACCTGGCAGAACTCGCTGGATACACCAGCCGCGTTTACACCCTGATCTCGACGCTGCACCGCGTCCACGCCAATGCCTATTTTGCGCGCCCGAGTGGAAATGAGCTGTACTCGCTTTCTGATGTTCAAGGTACAGTTCAAAAGGGCTTCGACGGCATTCGACTTGAAAATGTGCCAATTGTCGCCCCTGGTCTGTGGCCGCAAGGTGGCGATGAGCTGATGGAGTCTCTGAGCATGATTGTGCGGAGAGGAGAGCATCTGCTCATCTCTGGCCCGAATGGCGTCGGAAAGTCTGCAATCTCGAGAGTCCTGGCCGGTCTATGGCCCGTATACCGAGGGTTGGTGAGCAAGCCCAAGGCTGTCGGCGAAGACGGAATCATGTTCTTGCCGCAGCGACCATATCTCAGCATTGGCACACTGCGAGACCAGGTCATTTATCCAGACGGAGAGCTCGACATGCGGCTCAAGAGAAAGTCCGAGCGAGACCTGCAAGCTGCTCTCGAAGCTGCTCGCCTAGGGTATCTGCCTGACCGTGAAGGTGGCTGGGACACGCGGAAAGAGTGGAAGGACGTCTTTAGCGGTGGTGAGAAGCAGAGGATTGGCTTTGCGCGTCTGTTTTACCACGAGCCCCAGTATGCCATACTCGACGAAGGGACAAGTGCTGTCTCGAGTGATGTTGAGGGAATCCTGTATGAAACATGCAAAGAAAAGGGCATCAGTAAGTTTTTTGTCTCTTCGCCGAGCTGGCCTCGCAACAGCGCTAACAGACAACAGCGGTGATAACTGTCTCTACCCGCGCATCTCTGAAGAAATACCACACCTTCAACCTTGTCCTCGGCCTGGGCGAGAGGGGTGATGAATGGGAGTTTGAACGTATCGGCACGGAGAGGGAGAAGATGCAAGTAGAGCGCGAGCTTCAGGACCTGCGTGAGAGACTGGCTCAAGTTGAACAGTGGAAACAGCGGCGCGAGGAGATTGAGAAGGAATTAGCACAGGTCTGGACCGAGGGCGGAGAGATTCTGAGTCCGCCGCCATATGATGAAAACGAGGCTCGTGACGATGACTCGGATGGTGCTGAGTTCGTCGAAGCTGAAAGCGGATAGACCTGTATTTCATTCAACGCTAAACCCATATGACAACCGGATCTTCGTTTTGCTATCGGAGGCTCGTTGGCCCTGACATGACCACTGAATCTTCATGATCTGTTACTTGAACCCCGAGTACGCTCATCAAGTCACACAACTTCTATCGAGCCAAGACAAATGGGTGAAACAGTTTAGCCGCACCCCAGCCTAGACACAAGACTAGTATTCAGCTCCGGCGAGGACAGCCGCGACCACCCCCCTTGTCAAGGAGATAGACGACCTATAGGACTATTATCCCATACACCGTCGACTTGGCGCTATCGAGTAGTCCATCTGGGCACCATTCACCCCACGAACACAGCAAGAGTCACCCCCGCTGCGCTTGCTCCCAACTGAGACACAGCACACGATGACCAAATGTCTCGATCCGCACATATTCGCATATTACACAAAGACAGAACTAAGCTGGCCAGCCAGTCACGATTCCTTAGAAAAGGATTTATCGCGCTTGTGCAGACCGACGGACTTGACGCGGATATCTCCTTGCCGTCCCCTGGCGTGTGAGACTTTTGTCGTCACGTACCTGACTGACATCCGGAAAGTTCTTGAGAAATTGTTCCTGAAATTTTCCGGGAAAAAAAATCATAAGCCACACATTGAGCAGTGCCCTCGGGGTATTCCACTTCAATGATATCATATACGTCTTGGAACCTCTCGACGGCAATAGCCCAGTAGAGAGGAATTGCTCCACTACACTCGTTCAGTCTCACGCAGAAGAAGACGCCTTGCGCGGGCTGGAGGAAGAAATTCGATCGAGTGGTTCGAAAAAGTTGGATCCGAGGGACTCTTCCTTATCAGCGCCGTCACTGCCAGGTCGCCATTATCATCACAAGACGCTTCAGATATAGAGATCAGAGGGCACACAGAGAAAGAGGAAGAAAAAGAAAAAGGCCGGAGGGAGATTTGTTCGACAGTCACGCAGTGGTACTCCTCAATCAAGAGTGCAGAAACAAGTCACACGAACATCATATACATCCCAAATCTTTCGCCGCACATGCCCACCCCGGTCTACGGGCCGGGGCCGCCCCGGAGCGTGGTAGTACACAGCAGCCGGCACAGCAGCATTCAACACCTTCCCGTGATCCAGGAGCGCGACGAGGACAAGCCCAAGGGGCCTTTCGTGTCGGCGGCCTTTTGGTTCCCGCACAGCCCGCCGCAGGCATACCACTTTGGCGGGGATCCCGACAGCAGCGGCGTCGAGGACAACGTGGACAACGTCGCGTGGGTGCCGCCGACGTACGGGAGGCCAAATAGGAAGAGGAGGAGCAGAAGAAGGATGAGCGTGCGGTGGTGGTACTACTCGAGGAGGCCCGTCTGGCTTGCTGGACGGGGCGGTTGGCGCCGGTTGGCCCTGTTCGCCACGTTCGTCCTCGTCTGTGTCGTCGGGTTGATCTTGGGCCTCGTGCTTGGCCTGCGCCGAAAGTATGTCCTCTCATTTCTCCCCCTCTCGTTCTAATATCCTTCCGTGTCTACTTTTTGAACTATTTCGAGGGCGTGGAGATCCTCCACACGACGAGCAAGTTAGTGTGTTGTCTGGCTAACACCGAGGCTTCTTCCGCCTTCCTCTCACAGTGACGCCGACTCCTCCCTCTCCTCAGACGAGGGCGGCGCGGCCGCGGACCAACAGTTCCCGGCCGGGTCCTACGCCTTCGAGACGGCGCTGGCCAGCACCAGCACGGCGTGCACGACCAACGCCGACACGTTCCGGTGCTTCCCCTACACGACGAGCAACGCCTCGGCGCCGGGGGCCGAGGCCACGTTCTACTGGATCATCTCGCAGTCTTCTTCTTCGCCGCAGCCCGAGTACGTCGTCTCGGCGGCCCCGAACCCGTTCGCCGCGCGCTTTGTGAATGTTTCGACCGCGGTCCTGGACCGCGGGACCAGCACTGAGCGGCTTTCGTTCCGGCTGCCCCTGGACCTCGGCGTGGCTGCAGGCGCCCTCGACCCGGGCGACGACAGCGCCGCTACTTGCTGGTTCAACGGGACGGGTGTGACCCTGGGCGCCACCATCTGGACGCGCCGCCGGGCGGCGGATTTTTCCTCCTCTTCTGGCAGCGGCAACGGTACGGCAGCGGCGGCCGCGGCGGAGTCGTCCGCCTCCTCGAATTTCGCGCCCTGGCCCTTTGCCGTCCAGGTCGAGAGGCTGGCCGCCGCGGCGCCCGAAGTGCCGTCGTGCGTCACGGCCGAGGGGCGCACGCTGGGCCAGTTTGGCGTCGCTGCGGGGGGTGGTAGCTGTGGATGCGTATATAACAATTTCGGGACGACGTCTTGATGAGAGAAAGGCGGTGCGAAAGGCTGTATTTTGCGGTTTTCTATTCTATACAAGGTGCTTCTCAAGGGACGAAGGGGGGGAAGGGGTATGTATGTGAGAAAAAGATGCAGAGGTGCGTATGGGATCAGGTCTCACATGGGTTGATTGTTCTCTGTTTACCATGATACACTTATTTTGAGCGGTATGGGATTAGGAGCATCATGGTTATGCTCTAGTTGCGGTTAACTTCATGGACTTTAATAATATTATTTTGGCATTTTAAGGAAATCAAGAGAAGACATGATCATATTTTACAATGTGCCGGGATGCGATTGATATGATCTATGGAAACCTTCCCTCGGTGAATCGTCATCTTGACTGTGTGTTGTTCGAACTTGGAGTGCCTCGTTTCTTATTGCGGGACTTCGATGAGTATATTCAAGACTCAAGAGTAGGTACATATGCACGGCGAACATAGTAATCCGAGCATGTAATAACCAAACCGCCTGGTCACGGAAATGACATATTGAGGATACTGCTGCCGAAATAAGGAATATGTAGCGGTATATTACGCGATGGAACGAGAATATCGGATCCAGAACATCCACTCGATAATCGGTATCAGTTCATCGTTTTGAATAATACTCAGTATAATCGATAATCAAAAAGATCAAAAGAGGGCCCCTCGGTCGACATCTTTGTCTCTCTATTTCGTCATCATCTGCAAGCTTTCTGAAAGGGCCAACCAAGCTTTTGGAATACCGTCCGAGTGGCACAGCACAACATGCAGCAGCCTCAAACGAGCAGGTAAACCCGTTGCCTGGGTTCATAAGGTGTGTAATATGCCTGCCTAGCATCATATGCACGATTCGAGTAATAAGGTTGCAGCAATCCTATTCGAGGTCAAGGGCAATAATAATTTGCTTATCAAAGACCCTGCTAGCCTGTCTGGAGAAACCTCGATTCTCTCTGGCGGGCGATTATCTATGATGCGTAATTTTGTTCAGTCAGGATCTTCTTTTTATGTGCGGCAGCATGCGACCGATGGGCTGCAGTCGTTCTTGTACAAACAGAGTAATAGTACCCATCCTCGAGCTGTGCTCTTTCATTGTGTTGGGTCTGCTTCAACCAGGTGTCGTCGGCGATAAGAAGATTGATAGAAGAACCAAAAACTCACGACCTGTACGTAATTCCGATTTCTGTCCTGCATTTCTCCTCTCTGCGACCCTCGCCGGGGGCGTTGTGCATACGGTAAGGCGATTGCGGATACTCTGTTCTCCATCATGTTTCTCCCCCACGCCCCCAGTATTATTGATTTTCACGGCAATCCCAGGATACTTGGCAATAGACTATATAGATCGGAATAAGTGATAAAAAAAGATAATGATTTAGCAAAGCTCTAGTAAGCAGTAGATGGGTAGCCCTTTCTCTGCCAGTGTACCATGTCTGCTCGTCATCTCAGGAGTAGAAATGATGGCGAGCTGTCGGCTGCTGTAAGCTATCAGTAACTGGTATCTAACGGCAGTTGTGGAGAGCGCCAGCCTAGATCCCTGTCTCCCGGCGTCCCTGGACAGGCCTGACAGATTGTCTCGGGGGGACGATCACAGCGCTCCATGAAGAATTGCAAGAGTCGAATTGGCGAATCAGCCTATCATGGTCAGATATCTGGGACTGCACTATCAGCTCGGATAGATAGACAAAGCTGGCCATGTGCGTCGCTTATAAGTCAAGCTATCCCACGTGTGCCTTGCATTGCCTGGGAGTCGTTACCACTTTGAATACACGTCCTTGACCTTTGCGCCTCAGTTACCTTTCTCGCATTCGCGGTCGCCGTCCGAAGATCGAACTTCGAATACCTATACTGACTCAAGACCGAGAAACGGCCCATCTTCGCTCGACGGGACCAGGTGGATCCTCACGGCGGAGCGCCCCGAACTCGCGGAGGACGCTATCTTAACTAATACGGATCACGGCCGTAAACTCCTCATGCCGACACAATGAGCACCGACGAAGTCCACAAGAATGAGTCGGCGGCGGACAAGCAGCCAGAGCTGGGTGGTTTGGAGGGCGAGACGGTCATAGCCGTCGAGAGTGGCGTGCAAATCAACGCCGCAGGCTACCGCGATCAGTTGACACGGCAGTATAACCTGGTCGGACTCGCAGGCATCGCGCTCACGGTCGACAATGCGTGGGCAGCCCTGGGATCCTCGATCTCGGTCTCGATAGGTAAGAATTCATGATCTGATTACCAAGGAAATCAGTGATATCATGACTTTGCAAGGGTTGAGCTGACGCCGCTGCAGCTAACGGCGGTCCTACCGGTCTTATCTATGGGCTTATCGTTGCCGTCTTCTACTACACCTTCATCGGTCTGAGTCTTGCCGAGGTAAGCCAAAAGCAGCGAGAAGGATCCTTTTTTGAAGAAGGAAGAGCACACAAGCTGATGAAAGACCACAAAAGCTCGCCTCCTCGGTGCCAACAGCCGGAGGTGTATACCACTGGGCGACCATCGCGGCCGGCCCAAAATGGGGCCGTTCGGTAGGATTCTTCACCGGGTGGATCAACTTTTACGGCTGGCTGTTCGATTTGGCCGCTCTGATCCAGATCGCCGCCAATATTTTGGTGCAGATGTATGCGCTATACCACGGAAGCTATGTTAGTGAGACTTGGCATGTCTATGTCGCATACATCCTGGTGTTGTGGCTTTCGACTGCCGTCGTAATTTTCGCCAACAAGTTGGTGCCGTACACGCAGCATGCCGGCATGTTCTTCGTCATCGTGGGAGGCATCATCACCATCATCGTCGTGGCGGCCATGCCAAAACAGCATGCTTCGAGCACCTTTGTCTGGAATTCCTTCGACGAGAACAACTACACGGGTTGGCCAGGCGCCGTGGCATTCTTGACGGGAGTTCTGAACGGCGCGTTCACAGTGGGAACCCCCGACGCCATTACCCACATGGCCGAAGAGCTTCCGCAGCCGAGGAAGGATCTCCCCAAGGCAATTGGCCTGCAGATTGGGCTAGGAGGCTTGTATGCGTTTGTCTTTGCCATCGTTCTCGGATACGCGATTACAGACATCGAGGCGCTGCTAGGAGACAGCAACAACTATCCGCTGGCCACGATATACTCCCAGGCGACGGGCAGTGACGGTGCCACATTTGGTCTGCTCTTCATCTTGCTGATCGGTACCCTGTGCTGTTGCGTCGGAACGGTCCTCACCTGTTCTCGCATTTACTGGGCCCTGGCGCGAGACAATGCCGTTCCGTTCTCGCCACTCTTTGGCAAGGTCAACGAGAGCCTCAGCTGCCCAATCTACTCGACTCTGTTCGTGTCGGTAGTGGCCACGGGACTGGGCGCGATCCCTCTCGGCAGCCCGACGGCGTTTGTCAATCTGACAGGCTCCTTCATCGTGTTGACGACGCTGTCGTATGCCATTCCATTTGTAGCCAACATGGCTACGGGGAGGAAGTATTTCCCCAAGGGGCCGTTCCATCTGGGCAAACTCGGATTTGCCATCAACGGCCTGGCGGTGCTTTTCATCACGTTCTTTGGAATATTCTTCTGCTTCCGTAAGTCTGGCCGCGCATTGTGTAGATGAGTATTGGGCTAACGAGATGCCGAACAGCATACGCATACCCGACGGATGCGGAAACCATGAATTACAACTCGGTGATCCTGGTGGGAGTTGTGGTGCTCTCGGCCATCTGGTGGGTGCTCCACGCCATCAGAAACTACCCGGGGCCAAAAGTGATGCATCTGTACATCCACGATGACTCGGCGGCTCTCGAGCAGACCGATGTCTCAGAGAAGCCTCGTTCTTGACGGGGCAGACTCGGAGAGGCATTGGCGTAGGCGCAACATGCGCGTTTGAATTGAAAAGAAACAGAAATACCATAGTCAAACTATTTTGGGATAAAGACGAAAACGAAGTAACAGAGATCACCGAAAGGCGGGATGGCTGGGTTCGAGAATATTGAACACGGTCAAGAGACACGAGGATGGCTGAGCGCGTTACGTAAAATAACCCAAGCCCGGCGGCGCATTCTCCTAGGCAGTGTTTTGAGGCACAAAATGCCAGGGGCGCATCGAAACAATTGAACCATACAGCACAGGAAACAGCGATTCGAAATACGGGGGATCTCCCAGCTCAAAAATTATAAAATAACACTTATTGTTCGTTCCATATACACACGGCTTGAATGAGACCTTATATAGTTTCTCCCCAGAGTAAACACATTGCACTGGCACACAGTTGGTAATACCAAGATCAAAACTGTCTGCTTGCTGGTTACCATGCTTGCCATGTAAATGTCGGCTAACGGCACATGCGTTTTTGGTCAAATGCCTGATTTTCCCTGATTTTCCCAGTCGACTGTTACGCCGGAGCCAAAAAGGCCCACCCACCCTCGCTGTTGGCCAGCATTGTGACTCGATGAGAAATACCAGCTTCAGACGCTGTGTGCCGCAGAGCCGGTTGTATCCTCCCCTTGTTGTAGATTAAAGACTGAATACGTCATATGGGCACCGCTGGACTGCGAAAATCTTCTCTGATGCCTTGAACGGATTCAAGGTTTCAGAGGTGGTCGGGCGCAATGTCTGCGATGCAGCTTGTTCGCTAGAAGTCGACTAAGGCGCCTCCGCCTCTCCTTATGCCCTGGAAACGACCCCTAGCGCAGCTGGATCTCGCGGCTTGCGCAGCGCTGTCAGATGGGGGTTCCTGGGTATACCTGGGTAGGCGGCAGGCGGCCAGAGAGAGTGTGGCTGTATGTATGGATGAAAGTCGGTAGATGCGCAATTCAAGATTGCCAAGGAATTTGCCCTGCCTCTCGTAACCTTCGACCTATTCTATCTTTAGCTTACTACCACATGCAAAGACACGATCTTTTTTCTCTTCTGTTTTCTTGATATCATTAGCCTCATTTCTGCTTGATTTCTTCCGTTGCCTCTGCTTTCCCTGCCCGACCAACCGCAGATGTAATAAACTACAGGCAACGATGAACGAAGACCCAGTAACCCTAAACGACGACCATACCGGAGCTGATCCCGCGACGCCAGCGCTATCGCCACTGCAAGCCGCTGCTCCAACTACTACTACAACCCCTCCACGACAGCTGCTATTGGGCTCGCTGCCGATAACCCCACCTCAGTCGCCAAGACTCGGGAGCGACTCCAAGACTTCTCTGGATACGGCAGCTTCCCGGCGCTCGACCCGATCCCACCAGGAATACTTGGATTCCCTCCAGCCGCCCTCGGAGCTCGAGTTTGAGCGTCTGGCCAGGGTGCAGGAAGAACGGGAACAAGAGCACAAGCTTCGCAATCGCCACTTGATACACCAGTCCCATTCTATCGCCCAGCAGTCTGCCGAGGCCGAGCACGAGTTCGCCGAGGTCAATCAGCACCACGGCCTACACACTCTGCTCGCGCATGAACGGAGGGACAGCGGAGGAAGAGCCATGGCTGCCGCAGAGGCCGACGCAGAGCAGGGCCACCTCCAGTCCATGGCCGCCACCCTGATCCAACGCAACTATCGTGGTTATCGCGTGAGGAGAGAGATGAAGGGCCTGGGAATAGATGCCAATACGAGATGGACGCATGCGATTAGGGACGCGCAATGGAAGAGTCTCAATACTCCCAGATCCCGCGGCGACAGTCTACTCAGCCCTAGTCAAGCAGCAGTCGAGGGAGACGCCGACGCCGACTCGGCCAAGCCCCGGTCTAGTCAATCTGCTGCGCGGCAGAACTGGAAGAAGGCGGCAATCATAGCCAGGAGGGCTGGAGCCGATGAAGACTCGGCGCATTCAGGCGATGACTCGGAATCGTCCGACGTGGAGACAAATGCCAACATGACTGCCGAGCAGCGAGACGCTCTGCGTAAAAGACGCGCTGCGCTCAAGGCAAAAAGGCGGAAGCATGCCAAGATGATGGGTCTCCAGTACTTTCTGGAAATGGTCGACCTGAAGCACAGATACGGCTCAAATCTGCGGCAATACCATGAAGAGTGGAAAAGGGCAGACACCCACGAAAACTACTTTTATTGGCTCGACTATGGCGAAGGCAAGAACATAGAGTTGGCATCGTGCCCCAGAGAGCGTCTAGACAGAGAGAGGGTCAGGTATCTGAGTCGCGAAGAAAGGCAGCATTACCTCGTCAAGGTGGACTCGGAAGGTCGCTTGTGCTGGGCAAAGAATGGGCTCCGGATCGATACAACCGAGCAGTGGAAAGACAGCATCAAGGGAATCGTTCCCGTCGATGACGATACCCCAGCCTATTGTGCACAGATCGAGTCCCATTCCCAGGATCAACAAGATACACCTCGACCACAATTTCGTCGCCCGGAACACGTCAATGATGATGCGATCTCCCAGGCGAGCTCAAACGCGTCCGAGTCCGAACTCGAAGCCGCGCGGGCTGCTAAATATGCCAACCCGTCGTTGGACGATGCAAAGGGATTGAAAAAGATTAATCACGTATCGGCAGCCACGATATTCAACAAGCTGCTACGAAAGTCGGTCAAGAAGAACACTTGGATCTTCGTGGCTGATACCTCGTTCCGGCTGTACGTAGGCATCAAGTCCAGTGGCGCATTCCAGCACTCGTCCTTCCTACAGGGCTCGAGGATTTCCGCCGCTGGCTTGATCAAGGTCAAGGATGGGAGACTGTCCAGTCTGTCTCCCCTATCTGGACACTACCGCCCTCCCGCCTCGAACTTTAGAGCATTTGTTCACTCACTGAAGGACGAAGGCGTCGATACAAGCCATGTCAGTATCAGCAAAAGCTATGCTGTGCTAGTCGGCTTGGAGGCATATGTCAAGACGCGCAAGAAGGGGAAGAAGGCCTTGCAAAAGATCACGCACGGCGCAGAAAAGGTCGTAGATCCGGCAGCGGCTGTCAAGCGGAAAGAAGCAGCCAAGGACACAAGCCAGAGTGCTGCTTTGGAACGGCGCCATTTGGAGAAGCAAGAAGAAGCACGAGAAGAAAATCGAGCCGGTGCGAGATTTATGCAGAAAATCGGCCTGCGATCGCGAGCATCATCCGTTCAGCAAGCGAGCACCACTGCGGGCTAGTCTCATGGTCCCAACTTCACATGATTATGATATTGATTGAATACCTCTGGGTAAAAAGGAGGAATTGGGCGAGGAGGTGCATTATGTGGGTTTTAGCATCAATGTTTTTTATGATATCCCATCGGCTTTCTGGCAATTGTCCGATAACGAACTTAATTATATTTATATTATATACCATAAAGAGACCTATCTGTGTACTCATCCTGGTACGAATCATTTCTCACTTGGTACGATAAAACTAGGGATGTGAAGGTCACATGAGGGCATCTGGTGATTGCAAAAGTGCCCAAACAAGCTGATTCATTATCTGATAGCTTTGCTTAACCACTGTGAAAGTTTTCACATGATTACATGAGCTCAACTACGAATTACGTACTACCTATACTGAGTTCGCAAATTGCAAGATCAAGTACTGTGCATTTCACAGGAGCCTGGGGCGTGTTTCAAGCTCGCAGGCTCTTATCAACAACTCACCAAAGTGTACTTCCTGATCTGACTTCTCTTGATAGACCAGCGTCTGACAGGTCTTTGGCGAGATCAAGCAGCATGAGACGTTACTCTAGTAATACGAAATCTCGCCAATGGGGAAGACGATCTCGACTGGGTACTACAATACTACATCAGAAAGGCAGACCAGGAGCTGAGACTTGAAGGTGTGTAGACTGTGTTCCGATAGAACTGGATGTGGTCGTTAGGAAGCCTGGTCAATATACTCTGCTCTTCTCTTGATGAAGGAAAAAAGGGGGAAGAAAGACTGACCTAATCACCGGCAAACATGGAAATCAAGAATAAACTCTCCCTGCAAGTGTCCTCGGCCTCCTTGGCGACGTTCTCACCAAACCACTGCTTGAAGAACAAAACCGCCCGTAGCTCTCGTCGACGTCGAGCGCGGTCGTCATTTTAGGAGGATCCTCCTCGAAGATGCACAGCTGGAATATGGTTAGCCCTTCGCAGCAGTCAATGACTCGGCGACGTCTTTCACCTGTCATACCTTTGCATAAATGACTGCTGAACCTTTCGTCGTACGCCTTGTGAGTTTCTACTTGGTACTGGACCTAGTCGCATGTAACATGTTGATGTGTGGATGTAAAGACAGTCGACGGAGAAACCAGGGCCTCGGAAGGAAATTCGTTGCAGTCAGTCGTCTTGAGTGAGAACTTGGATGTCGATTCTGCGAATTACCCAAAGAGCTGATTACCCGAACTGCCGGTCAGCAACACCGAATCTAGTATGCTGGACCCTGGGGACCCTAGGGAAATAGACGTCTTGACCAATTGCTTGAGGGATGGCATAGTGGAAAGTCTACCGTCGAGAATGATCCAAGTCGAAGCGTCAAAGGCGGCGGAGTAAGTCTTTCATTCCTCTCTCATTATGGGAACTCATTTATATAGACGATCGCTAGGTATACAAGGATACTTGAAGAGCATCAAACAACGTGCGTCATTTCTAGTTCTGTGTCCTAGGTAGATATTGGCCTAATAGCATTGTAGGAAATAGTCTATCAACTTGTCAAGACACAACTGAGAGCGAGCAGGGGGTTACAAGAACCTCAGGATCCACCCAACTTTGTTTGCAATTCGAACTCATTGGGATATTACCAACATCAGTTGTATCGAAAAGATCGTGCTGACAGGCGTGGGTGGACTTCTCGAGCTCCATGTTCCTGCAGCCGAAGTGGTGCCCCTGCAGGAGAGTCTAAGCATCTTACACGCCTGATTTAGAACACTGCAATGACAGCCTACAGCTAGGTCATTCTATTTATCGAGGATTAGTTTATCTTGACGGGCAAGACTACAAAGTGATGAGAGTAATTCTTTTCCAAATCACATCGAGGTATAATATAGATATCATCCGGCTCGGGTATGGTCTCCCGGCTGCGGACTTCCACGCCGATAGCTCGGCCCACAATTCGGTCGGACAGCCGACGGGGACCGCGATCCATGTCTGCCGGTTTGGTTGGCTCGACTCCGGTTTGCCAATGAGCATCACGTATCCGTATGACCATCAATATCGACCAATAGGCTCAAGTGGCTGACCTATAACAAACTAGATTGCCCCATCGACATCTTATTATAGTGATTTGTTATACTATTGCATATATGGACAGAGAAGCATGTCACTCAGTCATATCAAGTATCTGGTCTGGGCGGATGGCGAAGATGTGTAAAGAAAGAGAAATCTGTACCTAGGGGTTTAAATGGGGTGTCAAGTTTCGAAAGGGACTTGGATTCTTGTCATCTCAGTACTCAGCATAATAAAAGATGCACTGGCTGGAGTACCCAAATTGTCTTCCGCCTTCGAATGAAAAGACGAACCCTTGGCAGAGTCTGGACTCTGCAGTGTCTAGGCTTTACACACAGGCGCATCTCATCTTGGGCACAACATGGCTGTGTTTCGTCGATGTAAAGGGGAGACGGGGCATGTCATAAATTACAGCCTGCGGTGGACCTGGGTATGGTCACTGATCTCATGCGGGTCTGCAATCAGACCTGCAGCAGAGTCCAGACAGTCCCAGCATCAGTATTGCGATGGTGGATTGAACAATGTTTGAGCAATATTCCCTGTGAGTGATTCTGATTGTCGATTTTTTGTAGTGCTTGGTTATCACAAGACAAAGAGTTGGCGATCTAGCAACCTATCTGCAAAACAGCAATGCCAGGGGCCTTGTTAGTTGCGAGCAAACATGATGGTTCACATTGTGTACTTCGTAGATTTAGGAGAGCTACCAACATTGAGCTGAACATTCTCCAGTCCAGCAAGAAAGCTTCCAAATAGATTGAAAATCATGGCAAAAAATAACCATGCACACATTATAAAGAAAAGGTTGCATGTTTCTAATCAAAGCTGTCAGCCTAGAACAGCGGAAAGTGACGAGTCATACTGCAGAATCAGAACAGAGATTGTCTTTGGATGGTTTGTGTAATTCAGGCTGAGAAAATGAGCGAGGTGAATGAAAGAGCACCAGCTTCTTGAACTCTTGGGGCATTGTCCTGAGCGTAGGTAGGAATAGGTACCTCGTTGAGTTACCTACTACCTAAAATACAACAAGCTTGCTTGCTGCAAGCAATTGACTGATCCATGTGTGCGAGGGAGCAAGAGCTGGGCACAATCTACATACTACTCCTCTAGCTAGGTAGGTAGGTTAGCTGCCTGGCCTCCCTCCATTGAGGGGATCAGCGACTGACTGACTGACTGCCTGGTCACCCAGACAAGCAGCACAATCAGACCTCGACTAACAACACCGTTCATTTCAATGAGCGATGAACCAGAGCGCCCTCTGCTTGGAGCCAAACGCAAGTCACATTTTCGCATTGCGGACAAGGCATCACGCACGTCATGAAATGGTCGCAAACCTTCATTTGAATTGACAGCAGCAGCCGCAGCCATGCCCACGACAGCGAGAGCACAACGTTCCACTAGACGCAATCTAGGGGGCAGCAAGGCCCAAGCCCCGGCGCAGCATGACCAAAACGGCGGCGCCAAAGCGCAGTCCGGACAGCACCTCGGCGGCCGTAGCATGCGCAATTACAGCGCCCTTACTGCTGCTGCCACTGCCGCCGCCACTGAGCAGCAGCAACAGCAACAAGCACACATCGCAGAACCCGCGACCAGAGATCCCACGACGACCACGACGCGACCAGGACGTCGCAATTCTGCTCGCATGAAGCGCCCGTTGGACCTCATCCATCCGAACCCGGACCCGACCAAGGTCAAGAGGTCGAGAATCACCGTCGAGATCAAGTCTCTGGCCAAGCTGGAGCCCCCCAGCCCCTCGAGGACCATCGTCGTCAGACCGCCGCCGCTCTCGTCCGCAGCCGCCGACGTGACGCCCCAGCAAAACAAACCCCCTCCTCCCTCCTCGCTGCCCACGCCGCCCTCCGTTGCTGCACCTGCTGCCGAGCCAGCAATCCTGCCCAAAACGGCTCAAAAAGAACCTACCGTGCACCAGAAAAAGGTCTACAACGGCATTCGACACGAGTTGGACCGATTGCAGCCCAGTGTCGCTGATGCCGGCCAGGCCAAGGAGTCGTCCTCCGGCGGCCGTAAGCTGAGATCACAGGAGGCCACGCGGTTCAAGAGCGAATTGTCAGCATATTTCCCCGACTACGATGAAGTAATCGGCAACGACGCAAAAGAGTACCGTACGTAACACTGCTCTGCCTGATTGCAGACAACATCACCTTTTGGCATTGATTTCCCATCAATCCTCCGTGCTACCCTATTGCTATCTGCCGTTTATTGATCGCTAATCCTTCGCCCCCCTTACAGACGTCCTCAATGTCGACACGCCCATCCTAGTCGTCGACTCCTCGGTGTCCCCACACCACAATGTCCGGACCTCTCACCCGCGACAAGCTGCAGTAGCTGCAGCCGCCAGCAGCTCAAAGCAGAACCACCATTCCAGAGTTGATGCCAGCACTACAATCCGGAGTGCACCATGGATTTCGAAAATAGACAATCACCATGTGAAGCAATATGGAGACGACCTGTACAACAACCTGTACAACGCCGAACGGCTCTATTTACCTGGCTCACAGGCAAGGTCTGGTGATCTGGATCCCTTGCCAGACTCACTTTACGAGACTGCACACAGAAGGGCCGAGAGACTCGAGAAGACTATTAGGAATACTGAAAAGGGTCGAGCCCAGCATGAGAGAGATCAGATCGTCCGCCTGCTCGGCGAGTTACAGGGGCCAGACTGGCTGAGAACAATGGGAGTCAATGGTGTGACTGAGAGCAAAAAGAAGAGCTTTGAGTTCGCACGCAGCCATTTCATCAGGGGCTGTGAGGGTATCCTAGAAAAGTTCCGTTGGTGGGCTCAGGAAGAGCGGAAGCGCAAGCTGGAACGCGACAGAGCTCTCGCGGAGGCCGAAAGTTCAGAACAAGAAGAAGAAGATGAGGAAGAAGAGGAGGACGACGAGGATGCCGACGAGGAGGAAATTCCGGACAGCGACGCGGATGAGGACATGTACAACATTGACTCTGCGAACCAGGGCCCTGCGGACGACAAGGACGGCGATCCTCCCGATTTGAGCGATGTGGATGCGCACGTAACCAAGCAACTACACGAAGAAGCGCTGGCACGAGTTAAGCGCCCACCGTCGGTATCAAACAAGAAACCGAGGAGAGACATGTCGCCATCGCCTGTACCACAGCCGCCGCGAGAGTTCAAATCATTCTTCGAAAAGAGGCACGACCGCGATGTCGCCCTTAGCAAGGTGCGGCGTAGCAGGCGTGTGGCTCTGGCCTGGGGTCACATGGTGCCCGAGACTGTCGATGAGGACTTTGAACTGCAGCCGGAGTACATGGATGAAGAGACGATGCAGACTCGGGAGCGCAGAAAAAGGAGAGATCGTAGGAACACTCACCGGTAATGCAACCGTGTAGGACATCAAGATGGACGCCAAGATGTGGAGGAAATACCGTCCTGTTACAACATCAAGATACCTTTGATTTGGCTGGCGCAAAGGATTTGCATTTCCGAGTGTTCTCAAAAGAGAACGGCTGATACCACAGAAACATCTGACCATTGATAGAATTGGGGCTGCTGTGCTTTCTAGACTCAAGTCTACTTGCCCTTTTGTAAGCATATTTGAAGTCTTCAAAATAATACAGAGTACTTGACTATTACAAGTCTTTTCTCGACTGCCGAGGCGTGCCAAATTGCAATGTTAGAGCTTCCAATCGCCATTTTTGTCACCATCATCGCTATATTGCCGCGCAATGCTTTGTTATATCTCCATACCCGCAATTGGTATTTTGGTCTCAGATCGCGGAAAGAGCCTTGGTCCAGGCAGTGCTTTGCATAGCTACCTACGGATATGCAAAAAGCTCCATGACCTCGAACATATTTGACTACTGTACTTGCCTGGAAAACCTCGCTGTACTATAACATATAACCAAGCTCGGCAGTACCTAGACATCACATCTTTTTGGGCAAAGTGGCATCTTTGAGACAGGACGGCAATGTTTCAGACATAATGGAAGTACCGTACCTACCTTGCCTAGGTGCTGGAGCTCGTCTATGCAGTTATCCGGAGGGAGATGCTTAAGCTGTTGTTTGCTCTTGGTGGTTGGCCCACATCGGATTTTGCGCTGCTTACGTGACTGGTCCAAATTTTGAGCTTGCCCCCTCCAGGGTCGCCTAGGTTAGGTAGGTCTGGTACTCTGTAGGGTGCCGTCACGCTGCTAGAGCGGGTTCCGTGTGGGGACCTTGACGCGAGGCTGCAACACCACGTCCACATCACCATCGCACCGTGCCAACCTTTGAAAGGCAGCTTGTGAATGTTGTTGGCGATCGCGGTTTCGCGCAAAGCATCGACGGATACACACTCGTTACAGCGAACATTTTACAACAATCGACCGCGATTTGTGGGCGACATTGAAAGCAGCGACACTGATTTCAGGTGGCTGCCTGCTCTCAAGCCCCGGCCGGACTGCTCGAAGCTTCCAGGTTCCAACACCTAAATATTGTTCTGCTTCTGGGCACCGCCATCACTTCCGCCAACCATTGTCATCACAGAGGGAAGCCAAACCTAAGAACCACCGAACCCTGACCAGCGCACAACATCAAGGAATTGCCACTGCACACGTTTCGCGCCTTCCCAACTCCAACCATCGGAGCTTCACTTGAAGTCATCGAACCGCGCACGCTTTCTCTCGCGCCCTCAACGGAAGCAACCACGAATTATTATCGCCAGACAGCATCACCAGAACATCCACGCTGATGGTGAACCGCGCACGATAGAAGGCTCGGCGCGGCAATCCTTCGGTCGCCAAGATGCCTGAACCTCTACCGGAAGTCGACCCTGCGGTCGCATTCGAGGCCGAGCAAGAGGTGCTTGCCGAACCCGAAGTCCTCGTCGACGACACCCCCGCTCGGCCATATACTGTATTCCATGAACACGTCGCTCTCGAAATCGACCTTCACCGAAAATCCATCGAAGGTCATGTCGATATCTTCATTAGCAGCAAAGAAGTACTGAAAGAAGTCTTCATCGACGCCAGACAATGCAATATCGATGTACGCAACATCACTGTGGACTACGCGCACGCTCCAGCCACGTACGATGATCCGTACGAGAAGGTCGATACACCGGAGAACTACCTGTGGACAGCCGGGCAGTGGCCCCTCCGCAAACAACGAATGCAGCCTCTGATGCACCGCCATCGCAAGAACGAGTCTTCCGCCATACAGTACGAGGACGAGTTGAACTGTCATACTCTCGATGGATCTGTCAAGATTACTATCCCGCCCATCAAGGACAGACAGACGAGCATGGCAAAGCAGAGGGAATCGCGCGCAAAGGCGATTGGCCAGGAAGTACTTGACCAATGGGTCGACCAGTACGACAAGATGGTGGAGCAAGCCATGAATGACCTGTACAAGGTCACCATACCTTTCACGCTCAAGAACATCCGTGATGGTCTACACTTTGTTGGTATCGAAGAGGGTGATACTCGATACCCTCACGTGTACACACGGCACTCGGTTGAGCCAGGTCTTGCCTGCTCGATCTTCCCCTGCATCGACAATCCAGGATGCCGCTCTTCGTGGCGGGTTTCCCTGACGTTTCCCCGCACTTTGGGTGATGCTTTCCACCAGCGCCTGGTCACGCAACAGCAACAGCCGGCAAATGGAGTGAATGCCGCGAACAGCAACCAAAAGCGTAAGCGTGACCAGGAGGAGCCTCAGCGATCCAGCCTCACTCTGACGGAAGAGGACAAGATGCTGGAGCTGACTGCCGTCTGCTCTGGAAAGTTGGAAGATGAGGTCATCAACTTGCGTGACGAGACGAAGAAGACCATGGTGTTTTCTTGCCACAATAAAGCTGCACGTCACATAGGATTTGCCATGGGTCCCTTTGAGCACGTCGACTTGTGGTCGGAGTTTCGAACGGAGGAAGACGATGAAAAGCTGGGCTCGAATGCCACGAAGGTTCACGGGTACTGTCTTCCTGGTCGCGCAGAAGTGGTTCAGAATTCCTGCGCTGCCATTGTCAACGCAATGGACCACTTCGCACTGACCTACGGACGATACCCCTCCGACAACTACAAGATGTGCTTTGTAGATGACATGGCATCGGACACTGTCCCTCTGTGCGGCTTCTCACTCTGCAGCAACAGGCTTCTGTTTCCGCGGGAGATCATCGACCACGAGATCGAGGTCACGCGAACCCTTGTCCACGCGCTGGCAAGCCAGTGGTTTGGCGTCAATATTATCCCCAGCGAAAAGTCGGACATATGGCTCGTGGCTGGCATTGCCTGGTTCATGACCGATCTGTATCTCAAGTCTCTTTGCGGCAACAATTGGTACAGATTTGGAATGAAGACTCAGGTCGATAGCTTGGTACAGACCGATTTCAGCCGGCCGTCCTTGGAAGACCTTGGTAATCACCTCCATCTCGGCGACTTCGAGCTCAACTTCATGAACTTGAAGGCAAATCTTGTGCTCTGGATCCTGGACAGGCGACTTTCCAAATCTTCTCGAAGTGCCGGCATTGCACGCATCATCGCCAAAATGATTCAGAAGGCCAACACTTCAAGCCAGTCGGCTGACGAGATCCTGACCGCGGACATGTTCCGCAAAGCATGCGAAAAGCATGGCCAGACAAGGCTGGAAGGCTTCTGGAAGCAATGGATCAAGTCAGCTGGATGTCCTAGGTTCGATGTCCACCAGAAATTCAACAAGAAACAATTATGTGTCGAAATCACGATCCGGCAAATTCAGGACATCGCACACGGCAAGGCTAGACAGCTCGAGAAGGATGATTTCTGGAGAGAAGTCGTGGAGGATATCCATGGGGTCTATGCCGCCGAACTGCAGCATTGCTTCACAGGTCCTATGACGATCCGAGTCCATGAAGCCGATGGCACTCCGTATGAGCACGGCGTCGATGTTCGTGATGACACGGGCAAGTCCATCAAGTTCAACATTCCCTACAATACAAAGTACAAGCGACTTAAGCGAAGCCGGCGCCAGAAAGAACGGCAAACGGCGGGGAATGCTGCAAATGCTGGCGAGGAAGAGGGGACAGATGAGACGCTCATCTATTGCCTTGGTGACGTGCTTCAGAATGAGGAAGACATTTCCCGCTGGGGGCTGACGGACTGGGACCCAGACATGGAAGCAAGAATGGACCAAGAGTCTTACGAGTGGATTCGCATGGACGCTGACTTCGAATGGATTTGCATGATGGTCACCAACATGCAACCCTACATGTACGTCTCTCAGTTGCAACAAGATAGGGATGTCGTTGCGCATCAAGACTCGATGCTATACCTGGACCGGGAGTCACTCAGGAGGCCTCACCCGCTCATTTCTACGATCCTCACCAGAACACTGGTCGACGAGCGTTACTACCACGACGTCCGGATCATGGCTGCCAACACCCTATCGCAGCTTGGCGTGGATGCTTTGAACCAGATCGGCCTCCAGCATCTGATCCATGCCTTTGATCACCTGTACGGCTCTGGCGAGGGACACAAACCTCGGCCAAACGACTTCTCGGATAAAGCACAGTACGTTGTCCAATGTGCTATTCCTGGCTCCATCGCCAAGATCAAAGACAAGGACGGCAACTCGCCCAAAGAAGCGCGGGAATTCATCTTGCAGCAACTGAAAAGCAACAACAATGCGGACAATGTCTACTCTGATCAGCTTTACATCTGCAAGCTCATCGAGGCTCTGGCCACAAGTCTCATCCCCGACGAGAAACGTGCTGCTAAGAAACAGACCATGTCTTTCTCGTTTGGCGATGGCGATGATGAAGACGGAGAAGAGGAGGCTGATCCAGAGCCGCTAAAGTTCAAAGAACTAGCTCTGGACGAGATTGACCGACTTCGTAGAACCGACGAGTACTCTCCCTCATATAACAACTGTTTCACCATAGCTTCATTGGACGCTTTGCACCGCCTGATGAAAGCAAAGGTTATACCCACGGAACCACTCGTGTTCATGCAGTACTTGCAGGACTGGACCACCGAAGGTGTCCGCATCAAAGCATTCGAGGCACTGGTAGAGTTGCGGTTCATGGCGAAGCCACCGTTCCTGAGGTTTTTCATGACAGTCATTGCAACAGACGGATCGCCGTACGTTCGAGACAAACTCTTCAAAATATTCTGCCGTGGCCTTGCTAGTATCGCCATTGGAGAATACGAGATAGAGGAGCAGGATGTGCCAGCCCCGAGCGATGACCTCGTCGTCGAGGTGGGTGCCGGAATTATCGAGGCAAAGCAG
Organism: Pestalotiopsis sp. NC0098; assembly: GCA_022432395.1. Lineage (NCBI taxonomy): Eukaryota > Fungi > Ascomycota > Sordariomycetes > Amphisphaeriales > Sporocadaceae > Pestalotiopsis > Pestalotiopsis sp. NC0098. Next base: position 3,552,003 of record JAJKLJ010000003.1, on the reverse strand, counting down.
AAACTCAAGGCTCGCAAGGAGAAGCTGCCAGATGCCCGTGCTGCCCTGAAAGAGGCGACCAAGGACGATTACGAACTCCAAAGGGCCGTGTGGAAAGCACTTGACTCACCTGTTTTGACCGTCGCCGAGAGGAGGAATCTTTTAGAGCTTTGCTCGATTCTGTTTGAGGAGGACGACCGATTTATCGTCAAGTTTGACTACCCCAAGGTGTGGACGGCCGAGAGAGCCTCCAAGGAACGCGGCAGAGTGAGTTTAATTGGTCAATCTGTTGGTTCAACTAACTCACGTCCACAGTGCGTTATCGACTTCAAACGTCACTACCGCACAAAGTCGAGAAAGACATATGCCCCGCCCGTTCCACGCCCAGAACCACCAAAACGTACAATTACGTTGAACTTGAACAAGGCCTCAAGCTTCAAGGAAGCCACGCCCGTTGCGGTAAAACCGCCATCAGGTGTATTCCATCAGCCTGCCCCGAGTGTCAAGCCTCCGGCCGCCAAACCCCCGATTGCCAAAGCCCCAATCGTCAAAACCCCGGTCATCAAAACCCCAGTTGTCAAGACTCCTATCGTCAAGACCCCGATCGTCAAGACTACCCCGGCCGTCAAACCACCCTTGCCTCCATCCAAGCCTGTCGAGAGATCCTCGTCCCCTGCCATACCCAAGGCTGCGCTGCCCAACCCCTCTGTATCGAAGTCTTCTGTGCTTCAGCAGCGGAGCAGTTCGCCAGCCCCATCCAAGGAGGTGCGGAAAGACGGCATTCCTGCTCAGGCTCCTAGACCCAGCATTGAGAAGTCGACGCCTGCTCCAGAGCGCAAGGTCGTGCCGAACCCACACTCGAAGCCGCAACAGACTCCGAAGACATTGCTCTCCAAGGGTCTGATTCAGAAGACCTCAACTCCTAAGATTCAAGTTGCCAAACCTGCACTCCCTGTGGCACCTAAATCAGCACCTCCCAAGGCTCTACCGCCTAAACCTTCGCCGACTCCTACTGCCAAGACCAGTGGGGAGTCACCCCGACCACCGAACCTCGCAGCCCCTGCCCCCAAGTCGCTCAAACGCTCTATCAGCGACTTTGGAGAAGGCGAGAGGCCGAGCAAGATTGTCAAGCTGAATACTAAGGGTATTGACCGAAGCGTTCTCGCGTCAATCAAGAAGCGATCAAAGGTGATTAAGCTTCCCTTTAAGCGTTGGGATAAGCTCAAGAACCGCAAACAACCATCGGCAGCGCCGCCAGCAGCGCCGACATCAGCCCCCTCGGAAAGCAGCACTATCCGTGCTACAGCGAAGCCGTTCGCGACCCAGAAAGAGCGACCCAAATCAGTGGCTGTCGGATCGCCTGCTTCCACAGGCTCACCGCGGTCTACCACGCCGAGCCTGGGCTCAGGCTCTCGCCCGTCACCCCCTATCCACAGTATTAAGAAGTCTGCCACCCCGCCCGTATACTCACAGAACTCCGGCGGCAGTATTCTGAAGGCTCCGGTGCGCAAACCACTTCCTGGGTCAGGGCCAGCTGGCTCAAGTGGCGGCGGCGGCAGCAGTAGTAATGGCGGTGGAAACGGTGGCGGCAGTAGCAGTCATGCAAGCGGTGGTGATAGGAAGCCATTGCCTGGTGGTGGACGGACTTCATTACCGTCGTCCATGTCTCAGGGCCCGAGCAGCTCGCCCACAAGCGGGCAGACGCCAAAGTCGGCGCCAAAGCTCAAAATTATGCTTAAGAAGCCCCTCCCGAAGCCGTCGGGTGAATAAAGGCGCGACCAAGTCATGGAATTTGAGCCTTGCATCCTCATTTTTGTTTTTGTGTATTCGAGTGGTGTGTGCTTTACACTTTGGTAGGCATATGATACCTACACCGAGATATTTGCATAGCCATGGCGTTCCGGGTGTCAAAATGCATACCCACGAGAGCGGTACTATTGATTCAGTTGCAATACGGCTAAGTTCAAGGTGCCCAATTCGCAGGCGCTTGAGCAGGAAAGCCTGGGCAGCTCAGGGAAATGGAAGTAAAATGATAATAAAAAAAGAAGATTCAAAACACAATAGTCTCTGAACACATGTGACTGTGATGTTTCCGTTTATCTGCATATTATAAAATTCTCGTCATGCCACATGTTTGTCATGTCTGAATACTTGAGAGTATACTGGTCTATTCTTTCTGTTGTACAAGAAGTCCATATCACCATCGTGACTGGAATAGTGTTGATCCATCATTGGCGCCATCCAACCATCGCCAATGGGAGATCCAAGTTGTTCCTCGTTTTTTTCTCCTTCGACACAAAACTCATCTGCCAATGTGACGTGCTGACGGGAGGCCTCTATTCACCAAGTGATCCTCGCCAGTATCCACGGCAATGAAGGGTGCATAGATCGCTGCGGCATCGAGAGTCGTCAAATGCCATGAGCAGGTCCAACTTTGCCGGATCCTCCAGAGATGACTTGACAGCTCTTCTGGGCGAGCTTCGCTTCGTCTCGAACCCATTGTTCTCCTCCTGCCAACGTGGACGAACCTCCCTTTTCGTCGCCGAAGCATGTTCGTCATATTCGTCGAGCAGGCTGGTGCTCGGAAGAAGATAGATGCCCGTATATACAGCAGCCATTCTCTCACCGCCCCGCCCTCCTCGATCCCACGCCCAGCCGCTCGTCCCGACTCCGCGTCGTGCGCGTCGGCGCTGGCGGCGGAGCTAACGGTGCCTGGGCCTCAGCCGCTGCTGCCGCCGCTCCCCGGCCGCCCGTCCTCGCGCTCGCGCTCACGGTGCGGCCGTGCGTCCTGCGCAGAGGCGCCTGCGGGATCTGGCTCGCGCCCGCGGCGCCGCCGTGGTGGTTACTCGGCACGGGCGTGTGCTGCTGCTGCTGGGGCGGAGGATGCGGGGGCGGTCCTCCGAGTCCGCCCAGGGGCGGCGCGGACGCGCTGTTGACGGGCGTCGTGAAGCTCGAGGCCATCGCGGCAGAGGGCTCCTGGTGGAGGCGGCGGCTGGGCGGCGGAGGGTGCTGCTGCTGGTGTGATCGCTGTTGTTGTTGCCTCTGGGCGTGGTACGAGTCCGGTCTCATAGACCGCGGCAGGGACTGCATCATGCCCGGGGTGTCGTAGTCGACCATCTCCTCGTCCTCGGGGGACTCGTCTCCTTCGTCGTCCTCGTCGTCGTCGTCCGGCTCCACGTCCGACGAGGACTGCAGCAGCGCCGGGGCCTCGGGCGGGGAGGACAGCGCCGCGGTCGGGAAGTCGCTATCGTCGCCCACGCCGGCCGGTGCAACGCCGCCGCCGTTGGAGGGCGTCTCGTGGTGTGCTGCCGCCGGACCGGCGCTGCCGCCTCGATTCACCGGTGTGAATTGTGAGCCGCCGCGGGCATGGTGTTGCTGCTGGCGCCGTGCTTGCTGCTGCTGTAACAGCTGCTGCTGCTGCCGCTGTGTAAGTTGTTGCTGGTACTGCTGGGCGGCCGCAAAGTCGGCAAGATCCTCCTCGGTGGCGGGCTCACCCCATCTAGGGGGAGCCGTACTCGAGTTGCCGGCGGGAGTGAACACGGACGACGACGTCTGTTGCGGCTGCTGCGCCGGAGGGTCGAGGATGGTGCGCCGCTGTTGCTGGGCCCCGCGGGCGTACGGGCTCTGGTGGCTGCTGCTGTTGAAGCTGGCGGCGGCGGCGGCGAGCTGTTGCTGCTGGGTCTGGTTGGCGCGGCGGTGGACGGTCTCGCGGCTGCGCTTGTCCTCGTAGATGGCGATGTCCTCGGACGTGAGGGTCAGAGTCGTGGGCGGTCGTCGGAGCATGGTTGTGGTGTGAGCGGCCCCTCGCCCGAGTAGAGGTTGGGCAGATGGCCGACTGAGGGTGAGAGCTTCTCGGGCTCGTTGGGCAAGATGTGGCGACGGTAAGGAATGTAGAAAAGAGATATTACGCCAGACAACAGTAAAAGAGAGAAGCTCTGGACGGATTTGGACCCTCGCTATGTCCTGGCAACGTATTCAAAGAAACTATATGTGGCAATTGGTACCAATCTACAAATCAAGGTCGAACTGCCTCTTCTCTTCTTCTATTTGGTTTGCTGTCTATTCTGAAGCCATTCAGTATCAATCAAGCGCGATCTGACGCGTAGCGGGGTTGGACGAGCTAAGCCAATGTAGAATCCAATTGAGGTGGGGTCCCCTTTAGTGGCCGGCTTTCCATATTTAGGGCTGCTAGTCGGTGGTTCATAGCCGCTGAAGAGTTCCCCGCAAATGCGCTGTGCCGCAAAATCCGGGGGAGAAGTTCGAACAGTGACCCATTACCACTACGAGAGAAGCCATTGGATGTCATCGCTATTCCCTTGTCTGCCGGTGGAGCCATGGACAGACAGATCGTCTATATTCAGCAGATTGTGGCCTCATACCACCCCAAGAGTCGCCAATGCGATCTCCGCCACTATGATGGCAAGAATATGCATACGCTCGGTCAATGATGACGGCCCCTGACACTGTTGAAGTGTGCAACTTGGTACCCAGCCCTTTGATTCAAGTGTCGTCAAGTATAAGTGAACCATTCTTGTCACACATGGATTCTCACTCGGGGATGGGTCTACCTTGTCTTTGTACATATGGTGGAAAGGTATGAGACATTCCTTGGAAACAGGCTCTATTATCAGCAGTGTTACGCAACTTTTCAGCTAGATCTGTATATTGCATCGTCATAGCCATTCCCTGAGAGGGGTTGGTGACTTGACTCCAATCCCGTGACGGTGTCCCCCCTTCGGCCCAGCTTCTCCGCACGAAAGTGAGGTAAAGTGGTCGTTGTATTGGCCGGAGGACACTGCATATAAGCCAGTTTTCGTTACCGCGGAACCTCGAATCATGAACTCTTTCCCATAGACAACCATCATCCATACCAATATATCGTTTCACGGGATCTTATAGCCGTACTTTGAGTCAACACAGAAAAGTGTAGCTTGATTAGTTTCAACACCTTAACTATAGTCACCATGTCACAACTCGAAGCATCATCCTACATGGAACCAAGTCCCCGAACACCTTCTATTTTCTTCACCATACCACCAGAACTCCGATTCCAGATCCTCGAATTAGCCTTGAATTTGCCGCAGGAAGGAGTATCACTTGGCCGCCCGAATCGGAGCAGTTGCCGCGATGCCAGATCCATCTTTCTCGTCTCGAGGCAAATGTACGCCGACGCGGCGCCCATCTTCTACCGAGACGCACGCATCGATCTGCGCGGCTGCTCCAGCTTCACCAAGAGCTCTCCCGAGAAGCTCGCCCGGCGGTTTCTGCAGAGCGCCGAGACGCCGAGGCGGTACATTAGGAACCTGTCCGTCGCCCTCGGCATGGCCGACTGCTCCGAGTGCGAGTCCCTGGTGGACCTTGCCCTGGAAGAGCACCTCGATCTGAGGAGCCTGACCGTGTTCATCGGGCCCGACTATGCATATCCGCCCGTCGGCTGTGCCACGCATCCGCCGACTAGGCCGAGGCACTTCTTCCAGTCTCATCTCGAGTCGGGAGATCAGGTAACCGGGCCCATCTGTCTACGGCATTCCCAGTACCAGGCATTTTTGCAGTTCCTCCAGAGACCCAATTTTGGAAAAGTGGCTGTGAAGCTTCACCGATTTCATGCCCACTTTCTCTGCCAATTCCATGTCCCAGACGGGAAAAGAGATTGCCATGGCGAGTGGCGAGGTGCTGAGGACTGGGTAACATTAGATCACAAAACCATGATCGAGACATTGTCAAACGTGCAAGTCGACGACTCCGTGGCTGCTGAGAAGGGGTGTGTCGTGTATAGCCGGCGAGAGTGAAGCCTGAATGGCCAAAGGGTGATCCTGGACGATATTGTAACATGCACAATCTCCAAATGAATTGGCATTACGTGAAAAAAAGACTTTTTGAGTATTGGAGACTAACTTGGGAATCTTGAAATTTTTATTGACCAGAAAGCTAAGAGATCATTTACACGGAAACAGTCGTTGTTCTGTGTCTTGCGTCGTGTAGAGGTCCCGCTTGACATGAGAATCATCAGTGGTGATGTCAAAAGAGCAGACAGATTTCGTGAATGTCGATGTCGTGTATTGAGAACGAAATTCCAATGTCTCTAAATTCTTCCATCCAATGACTGAACCATATTTTCGCCGCAATCTTCTATTGAAGCTGTGCATTTCGCCCATGCTCGTGGGACGGTAATCATAAATAGACATGCTTTGGCTGCGGATCATAGTGTTAGCATGAAACAAGAGATGGCAATATCTATTGGCGATCACCAGGTTAGGCTTGGAACTCACCAAGATTGTCTTCGTGTGTATATTTTTAAGACACATGCCTTCGCATGATTGACGAAAGATCACGAGGTGTTTGATAGTCGGTGAAAATTTTGACAGCCTCTCGCTTCGACATGAGGAGGTGTTAGTTGAAAAGTGACTTCCCGAGCCACAAGTGTGCATATCGCGGCTGTGTGCCATGTGTCGAAGTTGATGTCAACCTCGGTAGGGCGGTCCTAAACCAGCTGTCTTTGGAGCTTGTACCCTGGAGGAATCTCTCTGCCCTCTCGATGCATGAAACCGATATGTGTGACGAAGTACTGGTGATGGTCAGAAGGGACGCCGCAGAGCGTTGGTCAGTATTACTTACTACACTCCTCCAGCCTTCGCGCGGACCCCATGGTCCCAAGTCCATGTCCATGTCGGCAGTGCGTCTGAAATCGTTCATGCCTCTTGTGTCAGCGTAGCGAGTGAGACGAGCAGATACATCGTATACCGTTGACGGGGGAGAAAATGAATACATTGAATATTAGGCATACGAGGGCTACCATCAAGTGACTCTAAGTTTGATTGAAAGTGAAATGTGGGATCGTTGCCGCCCTGCCACTCTTTCGAGTTTGCCTTGAAGGCTGTGTTGGCAGAGGAAGAGAAAGAGAAATTCCGAATCGGGAGCAAAACAACAAGGCGAAGGGTAATGACGTATGGCCGCCATCAATCTAGACCACCGGGAACGAGTCTCGTCTTCACAGACCGGATGGAAGTTGTCAGGGAAGGGACGATGTGTGCAAAGCTATCTCATAGATGTGTCTGGAAGCAGAGGTCTAGAATCGGACCATGATTACATTCAAGGAGGGAAAGAAGAACCGATCCGTGATCTGGCCCTTTTTGAGCAGGTCTTCGATTTGATGGAACTTGACCTAATTCGCGGTCGTGTTAAGTGATCGTTTTTTTTTTCTGGCCTTTCCTGTTCTTCTTCTTTAGGGGTAGAGTGTCGGAATGAGCGGGTCGGGACAACAAGATCTCATCTTGGTCGTCGTCCTTGCAAGTGAACATGGCAAGATCTGGGGATGTATGATGCTTGGCTATTACCTAGGAAAATGCCGCCAGTGCGCGATACGTGATGATGGATTGTCTTTTGCGATAGGAATGCTGCACAAGTCTGGAGGATGGGTTGGGTAGGTATGTAGACTTGTGGAATAGCCAGCGGAAGAAGTAGTTCCAGCAAACAAAAGTCGTCGTCATTTCCTCCAGTGAAGTCGATACACTTCTCTACATCTTCATTCGTCGTAGTAAATCGAACAGGGGCTGTAAGGGCCGGCGGTGGTGCCAATGGTAAGGAGCACGGAGCAAATAGATTGCATAGCCAGAGATGGGCCAAATCTAGAACCATGATATTCTCAAAGTCACTCTTGTGCATTGCTGTTCGATTGTCTCAGTCATCTTGGACTGTGAGATTCTGCGCGGCGCTCTGGTCTCGTTCGGGCCAGACTCCCCTCCGTGGTCTTACGGTTTCCTAGGAGGTCGGTATCGATGTCTGGTGCGATGTCTCTTTGCAGTCTGTCAACTACCTTCAATGGTTCCCAACTCGTCGCAATCTCTGTTGACCTGCTCATCGGTGTCCATGATATCTGCCAATGTGTCGTGCAAATGGGCCTTTGATGTGTCCCACTTCTCTATGTCTGGATTGGAGATTGGTATGGACTTCGCTGTCAGACAAATAGCCTCGTTCTCTCGATCGGGAGAGGTGTTCGTCGTTAGTGTGGGCGAAACACAGCTTGCGGTACGTACAGTTCTCTTTTCTTCCCTTGTACTTGGTCAAGGTCTACCGGAGCCACAAACTGTCGGTAGTAGCCTGACCACAAGCCAGGCTCCGTTGCCGCCAGCTTGTCGCGGATCATTTCTGGCATGCGGCCCAGGCCGCCGTCCGCGCTTCCGTAGATGCGCAAGGCTTTGAGCTGTGAAGCCCTGGACTGCCTTACACCCTGTGGCCGTTAAAAATGTGAGTCTTTTTGCCTTGTACGATTTGTAGCAATTACTGACAAAATCAGGCTTTTATCTAGTCCATGCTTCGGTTCGGCCCTGTTGGAAGTCGGAAGTAGATTGGAGTATCGCGTTGAGTCATGCCAGCTTTCATTGCTGTATTTTCTACTTGAAATAACCCTTCTAGTATAAAATAATGGTCGAGAAACAAAGAAAAAAGCAAGAGAGAAAAGTCGTTGCCCGACTACCAGCCCGGATTCTTGATCTTCTCGATCTGGGCCTCGGTCAAAGAAGCACAACCACCACAGCGACAAACAAATCCATACTGCTTGTAGAGAGTCTTTGGGTCTTTTCCATACGTGATGAAAAGCTCCTTGCCGGCCTCGATGTCCTTCTCGACAGTAAAGACCATGCAGTCGTGACGGTCGTCGTACACGTAAGCGACATTCTTCTTGGAGCCGCAAGCATTGTTAAACTTCGAGGCGGTTACGAACACTCCGCAGTCCCAACGGTTCACAACGAAGCTAAGTCCATCGTCAGCAGCTGTATTTCATCAATATGAAAACGCATCCAGCAAGATTAAGCTGATGCAGTGTCATACCTGTTCGTCTTGAATATCGCCGCACGTGTCTCGTGTCTTCCCGCGTCTCCCTTTACTCCGTGACTCGGCATTCGTTCAAAAGCTCTTCGCAAGTCGGGGGCCAGCTTGTTGATTTCGTCACGCAACGAATAGTTATCTGCGTGAAAGAGGGACTTCTCAATCAGAATCGTCTGACCCTTTACCAGCTTGCGCAGAGCGAACGCGCCGTATCCAGCAATATCCGAGCGCTTGACCTCATAGAATTCGTTGTGGAAAGATTCCGGCTTGGGGATAGGCTCAATTGGTGCTGTGACCGAGGCGTGATGCTCCTCATCGAACTCAAGTGCTGTATTCTCGTCCAGGCCCTTGGCCGGATCCTTGAGCAGAGCGATTGTACCAAGAGCTGTCTTGTATACGATCTGAGTTCGCTCTGTTTTCATATTAGTCATAAGTCGTAGTAGATACTGTCGAAACCCAACTAGAACTTACCAGTTGACTTGAACTCATCATTCTTGTCCGTACCATGTTGGCCAGCTACTCCTAGCATCAGTGGCTATTCTCTGAGGTCAATGCTCAAAAGTCATACCATTAAAATCGTCGTCGGAATCTTCTTCCTCTGAATCCGACTCCCAAGGATGGCCGGGATGAGTCGACTCGGCTGGCTGATGCTCTTCGTTCTTATCATCAAAGATCTCGTCATTGCTGTGCTCGGTTTCGGAGCTGTCGCCAGAGCTTGGTCGTATGTCACCCAGAGTCGTGACCTCTGGATTGGAAGAATCGGAATCAGACTCTTCGTCAATCTTGTCATTTCGGACTGGAGAGCTGGACTCCGAATTGGATTCCAAGGTCAGGCTGACAGTTCCGTCTTCGACATGATCGGCTTGGACTGGCAAGCTCATCTCTAGGTCGATCTTCAATGTCGGGAAAACAATTTCTTTCTCGACATGGTCAGCCAGGGCTGGTGAAATCAGCGTAGAATTGACGTCCAAGGTCGACTTGTTCATCTCTTCGACATGATCGGCTTGTACTGTTGAACTCATCTCCGAGTTAGTCTCCAATGCCGGACCAACAGTTCTCTCTTCGACATGGTCAGATAGGACTGCCGAGATCAGCTCCGAGTTGATCTCTGAGGTCGAGGTAACAGTCTTCTCGTCGTAATTCTCAGTCAGGACTGGCGAGCTCAGCTCCAGGCTAGTCTCCGATGTCGAAACAATAGCGTCTTCGTCAATCTGGTCAGCCAAGACTACAGAGATTGGCTTCAAGTCGACCTTCAATTCCAAGTCAACAGTCTCATCGTCGACATTGTCAGCTCGAACAGGCAGGCTCTGCTCCAAGTCGATCTCTGATGTCGAGTCGATAGTCTCCTGTTGTTGTCAGCAAGATGCAATTCTACGGTAACAGTAATTTACCTACAGCCTGATGAGCGAGATTTTGCTCCGGTAGAACGCTGTGACCTGCGTCCTCTAGATTGTTGGAAGCCATGTTCGTGCCGGCTTCGCAACGTCGGATTATGTTGAGTTCGGTGTATGCTACAGTATGAATGCAGTCGCTTGGCGACTTCGACCCTGGAGGCGCTCTTGGTCGTACAGAGAGATTGCTGTTGTAAAACTGCTCTAGTGGATGCTCTGCTAGGTGTAGTTTCCGAAAGTATGCCGTGAAAGTAATGCTCTAGAATGCTGACAATCGAGGAAAGAACCGTCAGCAAAGTCGTCTTCTCAGCTGTTCGAAAAATTGTAGTCGAGGAAGATAGCTCTTGCTCCGTTGAAGTCCGAGTGTGCAGTGTTAGCTGTCGTAGTGGCGCACTCACCTCAAATCAAACTCCCCGATTGAAGCATGTAAATTCAGGTCGTGGGGTTTTGCGCAACTGCTGTGAAGAGCAGACGCAAGGCCTCGTTGCAAAGGAGAGACTCAAGGTGTATTTAACGGTGCAAAAGATGCCTGGAGATGGAATGCTTTAGTAAAATGGTCTCCAAGTGATGTGTGAAGTTCTCGTCTTTGCTCCTGTCGCGGAAAAGAGAAGGGGGGAAGGCGCAACCTGGAAATGATGCAGAAGAGATGGCATTCGCTTTGAGCACCCTCGAAAGAACAAAGATGAGAAGCCGACGTAAGAATAGGCACTGGAGATGCTGGTGAATGAAGATTTGCTTCCTTACCTTGCGTCGTGAGGAAAAAATGTTGTGGTGGGATGGTGGGCAGGTCTGGGCTTCGCCGACCAGCTACCTACCTACCTACTTATAGGACTTCTTTGGGTCACCAAGCTGCGCGTCGACCCCTCCGACGACAATCAAATTTTCTTGATTGCTCAATTAAAATCCAGTGTACTGATAAGGTCTGTGTTCAGTTCGTCAGGACAACGGGGAAACCAATGCCATTGGTCATGCTAACAATCGCTGCGCCGATTCTGCAGCCTTGCACATTTGCACATGAGTTCTGGGTTTGTTCCATGGAGGTACACTTTGTTCGTAGGTTGAAATAAAAAAATGAATGTATTAACTCGATTGTTCTCATGTGTACAATCGCAATTAAAAGGGTTACCAAGCCATCGTGATCTTTCCTGCTAAGTCGGGCCAACTGTATATTGCCAGTAGCAGCTATGTTAGAGTATTTATTTATAGAAAGAGAAACTGGCAAGTACATTCAGACGTTGAGATAACTTTTGTGCTTGCCAGATGTCTGTCTGCGTCGAAAGTTCTGGTTGCATGGTCCCCGTCCTCAGGACTCAAGCCTCAAAGGTCTGCACGTCGGTACCGCCCCAAGAACTTGACGACATGTATGCCAGAAAGGCCGGTGGTCATTTGTGCAAAATTAAATCCGGTGGGTTAATTGTTTTGTCCCCTCCAATTTGCCATCATAGCTTGGTGGGCAAAATTGTGCCGTGCAGCTTTGCGATCATTCTAGTGAATTTTGATTCCCAAGCAACAGGCAAGAGTCGAGCACTCATGAGGAATACTACAACGAAACAAAGGGGCGGATGGTCAAAAAGATATTTTAGTAGCACCGCTCTGCTTCGATCAGAGGTCCTCCGGGTTATGAGCCCGGCGCGCTGCCGCTGCGCCACGGAGCTTTCTTTGTTGAAATATTGGTGCTTTGTTGCTGGTAATGTTACCGCAGGTGATAGCTCTGAAGCAGTCTCCCGGTGTCTCTTTCAAGCTGCCGGGGTTTATGCAATGATCCGTTGTGCGGGCAACCAAGGTCCGTTTGCTCCCCAGGCGCCGCGGGGACCACGTTCCTGGTTAATTTTCTGGTATCACATATGTTGTAACGCCGGCGAAAAGGACAAAGAAAATCTTCCAGTAGATCAGTAGTTGGATGATCAAGCAGACAGCCATGCTATCGCCCTGTTAGGCCACATAATGTCACCGACCAACGAAAGAATGCAGTGCCAAGTCATGATTGGGTGGGGTTTTCTCAGGTATGTTCTTATTTGACTAGTCATTGTACCAACTGTTTGCTTGAGGGCAGAATAACATGCTCTTGGAAACACTGCTCGACGATACCTGATGGCTTCCCCAGAGACCAACACTAGATATCCTTGAATCTACCAAGAAGTTAGTAACTACTCTGCAGTGCATAGAGTCACGATTCCACAGTCAGCATCCTAAATCCTGTTATCAGATTCCGCCACAGGAAGGCACAGCCCTACCAGCAGAATCTAAGCATAATGAGCGGTCACGTCTTGACATTTGGTATGCTTTGACGATGTCTATTTCCGACAAAGCTGAATAACAAAGGCAGTCACACTGCAACCCAGCAAGACTGGGCAAGCCAATCGCCGCCTGTGTGAAAAAAGTCCTAGACAATCCAGCCGCTCATCAACTTTATCCTGCAAAGTGTTGAAACAGTTGCGCCCCATTGACCACACAAGATGGTCTGATTTGTAAACCAGTATTTGGCCATACACCTAAAAGGGCATGGCCGACATCATGTTACCAAAAACGTTTTGAGCCAGGAGATTTCCGACGCTACACTGTGGTAAAATAATCCCGTCAGATGAGGATTCACTCAGCATTGTCGTCATGTTCTCCACGGCTGGCTCGTGTGTACGATACAAAGCGACATAATGGCGTTCATGCAGATGTTGGTGTTTCATGGCCATGGCAATCAAGTTAGAAATACATGTATACTGTCATCTGTTGGGGCTGCTCTTGCATGGCGATCGCTCTTCCCACATAATGCGAGGAGGAAAAAAAACGTGGGCATGCAGTGTCACGGTTGCACTGCTTTCCCGTACCACGCGATTCGATTCTGCACGCACCCGTACTCACCTTAGTCTCTTCAGGATCGCTTACGTGTTTTTGGAGCACGATGGGGTTTCAACGTGTGGGAATATGACTTTGTCGTTCTCTTGGATTGGATTTCTCCACTGTCAGCAAGATGCCAAACCCGTAGGTAACAAATATGAGATTGGGTCCGGATTCGCAATGGAGTTTTGTAGGAAGGCGAGCCATCCTATTAGAGCGAGATCCGAAGCCGACCGGTGAAGGTAAAGCTCCAGTTATTCTAGAATGTATTCGTGGAGATTTGAATTAGTGTTCCTTTTCTTTTTAACTTAAAACAGTGGTGTTTGTATAGACAGACACCAACGTTGTCAATATCCCACTAACCTAGGTTCATCGCGTAGTCTAAACTTGAGTACGGTTCGGAAATGCCTTTAGACACCAATTGGGAGGCAATACACCAGTAAGCCTTCAGCTAATGCTATTGTTCGATCAAGTACTCGTAATCACTTCATGACAGACCGAATATCATGTCTGGATGATAGTATGAAGGAGGTTAGGGAAGAGTAGAGGCAGGGTACAGCGCGGAGTTCCACTGCCGGTGGATTTAGGGTAGAGTCGGGTAGGGTAACGGGATGCGTACTTCTATACATGGGTCTTTTCAACCCATGAATAGCATAACATCATGGTTACCAGATCAGGCGATGTTCGAATCCTCCAAGGCAGAAATAGTTCTCTCAGGACTTCCCATTGTGTTATGCGCCGGCATCGTGCGCTGGGTCTCCCGTCCCGACCAACACAGCGTGACTGCTGGGCAGGAGGCTGGTCGAAGCCACCCCAGTCCAAGCGATAGGTCGAGGACCGCCCCAACTGACTGGGTCCCCCTCCCTGAAGTGCCGCTGGAGAAAATCGCACAGGGGCTTTTGCTCAAGAGCTGGAGTCATGTCATGATCAACGCTAACTCTTATCCTCTATCACGACTCTGTATAGTGGCAGGTTTTTATATTTTATGGAAAGGAGCCACTACTTTCATTCGAGATGATCAAAACCCAGGTTACAAGCTCAGATCGGTTCATCCGCCAAAGGACTGAAGTAAGCAGAAGGCCCTGAGCCAATCCATTGTGTATACCTCCATATGTATGTTTGCTGTTGGTGATTCCGCTGTCAACCAACTCTACGAATCACTGCTGCTTATTGGCAATATGCGAAACGTTATGCCACTATAGTTACGCCGCGTATGTGCAACTCTTAAACCAACCAGAGAATATGAAGAACAGAGGCAGGGAGACATGAACAATGCTTACCTGCCTGCGGTACCAGGGGACACTAACAAAGCAACCCCAGCACCCGCGTGGGGGCCAGAGGCAGGGTAAATGTGGGCGAGCGGCGGGTCAGGGTCTGGGTAGCCCAGCAGCACAGACATCGGTGTGGAGGACGCAATCGTATCGACTGACCCAGAGTTGTTCTACAAATAGACGGAGAGTCGTATTCTTGGCCAGACTAACGTGGAACTACTGAAATGCTAAAGATATGCACATCGCTTGGACAAAGAGAAGAGTGTGGAGGTCACAAGCTCTTGATCCTGACAGTGAATTGAATAGCTTCTCAAGGAGTATCTGGAACAACTGCGAGGGCAGTAACAAGCGGGGTAACTGGAGTTTGTCTACAAAAATCATGTTGACTACATTTAACAATAGCAACTCGGCCAACTCCGAGCCACATTTGTTTTATGTACTTAGGGCTGGCTGAAAGTTATAGTCGATCACTGAGGCTTCGGTTCTAACCAACTCAACGGTTTTATCATGATTGGCCGCCCTGTGGAAGGCTCAGGGTGGTGATGCACAGTAGGGGTCATTTATAGTAAGGAGTCATGTGCTTGCCCCGACTACAACTGGAACCAGGGCTATGTATAGCTTTGCTGCATATGGCCCCCATGCAATCAGCATCCGCCAGAATACTGGACAAGCTGGCAGATTAGGTAGCCATGAAGGAATGCTACACCATGAGAAGCGTCATGTGAGTAGACCGTATTTCTGTCAATGGTCTTTTGGCCAAGC
Organism: Pestalotiopsis sp. NC0098; assembly: GCA_022432395.1. NCBI lineage: Eukaryota > Fungi > Ascomycota > Sordariomycetes > Amphisphaeriales > Sporocadaceae > Pestalotiopsis > Pestalotiopsis sp. NC0098. Next base: position 3,536,945 of record JAJKLJ010000003.1, on the reverse strand, counting down.
TAATGCAGGCACGAGAGACACGAGCTTCCATTTCCTGCCTTGGGAAGAGCATCATCATACTAGGCGTCGATCTTTCCCTCGGCCACATACTTCCAAGGTCACGATCTGTGCTTCGTCGTCGGCTCCGATGGAACAAATTTCATAGGGCGAAGTAGCAAACATCATAACGAGCAACAAGAACACTGGCCAATGCTGTGGCATGTAAATAATAAAGTCCCATGTGCGTGTTCTCCGATGACTCATTTTCTTCGCAGCATGGTACCTCTGTCGCGGCAGGGCGGCTCTCTTTCGTACGTAGTCGCATCCAACATATGCAAGTGCGACAGGGTCGCTGCTCCTAATGGGAACTGCCACGGAAACATCCTTCCAGAACCAAGTCCCAGCGACTTGGGAAGCTAGTCTTCTTGGAAACGCCTGATCCTATCCTGGACTCTCGAAATCAAATTCCACGGCTTTGATCCGAAGCTAACAAGGAAATGGACGCTGCAATCAGCCCTCCTCCCTTGATCACCGGACCACACCGTTGAACTACTATTTGACTACCGCAAAAGATGGGTCATACACTTCATCCTACGAATGAAGGTTGGGTGGCTGCACCACGTTCATCAGCTTCTGGGACGCGGCTGTGAAACTTGATTACCAAAGCTCATTGGCATCTAGATGCCATTATGGTGAAGAGCGCAATTTGCAAATGAAATCCTTCACTAAAAAGAGCGGTAGCCATCTACGCAGGGGCCCCTCCATTATCCATCATCTTCCTTACCGGTTTCATGAGCAGAGAAGTCATACGGAACCCCTACCTAGTAGAGAAGACCCTGTCTGCCAGAGAAGGAGGAATGGCCGCTTCCCGAAACAGATCCCAGGATGTCAAGAAGGTTGAGAAATCAATGGCATGATGCTAGGCAGAGAGTGGCTGCCTATGACTGATCATGGGACAAAGAGCCATACAAAACCTATATAGGTCTCACCATAATGGACATGATGGTCTTCGAATATAAAAGCGCGTTTGGCTACCCTTCTATCGCCTTCATTTGACTCGAAACCATATCATACAAGACACTATCTCCACTCTACCTAGGTTTCTGGCCAGACAACACTTGCTCAGCTTTTTATTGCAGAATCGCGAAACTCGGAGAACTCCATCGTAACAACAAACCCCGAAATCTACGGAAGGACCAAAAAGCACCTTATCAACTCATCAAGAAAAGAACAAACTTATCGACTACTGCTCTCAACGGCCCATAGACGGAGGCATTGCAGAAGTCGCCAGTACCAAACAACAAAGACAAAAGTTACAGGCAAAGGCCTACTAAACATGCCTGACTCCGGCTCAAGTAAGAAGGGCGACAAGAGCTCCCGTGGAAAGGGCGGCAAGAAGGATTCCAGCTCGAGCGGTGGACGAAAGTCCCGCGAGAACTCTGTTGAGCAGGAACAGATCGAGGAGGAAATCCGAAGGGGCCGAAGCCGCACCGGCTACAATTAGATGTGACACGGTTTCTGGGAAGTCAGGCGAGTGTAACAACATGAAAGATTGACTGGATTGGATCTTTGGTGGGAATTGGTGGTAGGTTTCCTTTGTCTCTTACACATTAGATGGGTTCGGTCCCTGGGTCTCACGACGAAGTGGTGTTGCTGAGTATTATCTTTTTTCTTCTTGGACTTCCAGCTCTCGAGTATTACGTCAACTACTCTGCAGACACTCTTGAATTACCATACACAATTGTTATTCAAATAAGATCACTTTCATTTTTGTCCTACACAATTTCTATAACGCCCGACCGTAAGTATACACAGTGTCTACTGATACAGAGCAGCTCTCTGCCTCAAGGGCAACTGCCAATTCTCTATCGCCATTCGACCCAATGATCATTCTTAACAGGTTTTCTCAGCGGCATGTTCACTACAAACATTCAATTAGCGACCAATTACAGCCATGTACGCCGATTCAGGGGAAGAAGAATACTCACTACCGCAACGCCGGCACGCCGACGTCGTCGCCTTGTCCCGGGCCTGTCGACACCCGCACACCCACCACGTGGACGAGTCCCTGCGCTCAATGACCTCGCCGGGGCGGTGCCAGCCGCGGCGCAGGCCGCAGGGGACGCAGTACCGGCGCAGAAAGGTGGCGCCTCCTGTTCTCCGGCTGTACGGGTCGCGCGCCAGCTGCTCGGCGGCGAACTCGCCGACGGCCAGCACGCGGTAGCACGCGAAGCAGCCGAGGCGCTCGCGGTGCCGCCGGAAGTTGTGCGCCGCGTCCTTCTCGGCCCGCAGCACCAGCCCGATCTTGCTCTCCTCGGCCGCCACCTGCGGGTCCACGCGCCGCCGCAGCGTCCGGCTCAGGCCGCCGAGCACCAGCAGGGCCTCGTACGGCAGGTGCCTCGCTATCCGCCCGAGGACCTCGGGCGGGAGGGCGTAGAGCGGGCTGTCGTGTCTGGATGGGAGCGGGTCGGCGTGTTCTTGCTTGGCGTGGACCAGTGTTTGGATTTGGATTCCATTGTCGTGGAACTTGTGCTGTGGTGTTTTCCGGGCTGGGCTTGTATGCTTCGTGATACGCCGGGGACACTTGGCGCAGTTTGCCCCGTGGCGACAGGTTACAGCAATCGCCATTACTGAGAAAGTCTAATATCGTTATATATGGACGTGAAGATGGAATTGCTGGCGGCTGGCGATTGGTTGATGAAGTCAGTCGTCCTTGAGAGAAAAAAACTCGGTTGATTGAAGTGAGTCTTGAGAAGACTTTACCCAAAGTGCTCCAGAACGGCTCAAGTTTATACTCGCCGAATATCAAGAGACGTATACTGCTCGAGACCGAGTCTGTGACACGAAACAGCCTCCAACGGTTGGCTGCAAAGGCATAGGGTCCGCATCGTTAGACCTATGGAGGATGAAGTCTATGCAGAACCTCAATCTACTCGACATCACCTCGGTGCCGTCTCGGACAGTTTGAATGTCCACTTGCTGTGGACTGCCCAGGATTAACCTGCCGGTAGTTCAAGACTCAATAGTTCGATTTCATCGCGCAGTCTAATGGCCGCATATTGGCGCGTCGTCCTTCCTGTCGTCATTTCTCATTTCAACCATACCCTCGGGACTGGGTCTCCATAGGCCTCTCATCTCGTTCTTCGAAAGAGGCAACTCTTCCGGTTTGCTGCAGTTTGCTGCTCTGCATAGATGAAACAGGATTTCGATATGGAAGAAAGTCTTTCGTTACATGCAGAGCTTGGCACTGCAGCAAATGTTTCTAGAAGGGATGCAAACTTCTTTTGAATGCAGCACCTGATCACGACTTCATGCGCGGTACCATTGTAATCAGATGATCTGCCGCCAGCGATCGCGTGCGTCCTTGCATGGCGCCAGGTCGCGGCAGGCATTTGTATGGTCTAGGTTATCATTGTGCACCGGTGTAGACTTCAGTGAAGAATCTGATTCCGTTTGGCACTTTCTCATCAGCAGATGAACAAAGCTGTCAACACTTCAATTTTATAGACATTATGTACTTTTCACGAAAATGGTGAAATGGAGCAGGCTCTTGCAAAATTGGGCTTTGTGAGTATGAGTGTTTACGCCGTTACGGGGGTAATAATAATTCAGACTCATCACCGCTGGTGGTGTGAGTAGTGAGATATTGTAATTCCCAGCAGAATGGAAACGAGCTCGAGAGCACGTTTGTTCTAATGATGCAGGTTAGGATTTCACGGCCCTGCAATGCATCACTACCCGTGTGGCCCATCCTTCGTGATGTTCGGGTTCGTATTTCACCAAGGTAGGCAAGCCGTTCGTAAACGTTGGCCAACAGTAACAATCCAACATGGAGAACACAGGCCATGCTCGGACATAAGGCGATGCGACGATGCGACTTGCAAGATGGAAACGAGGCATCTATGGTTGGTGTTGATGTCGCTTAGCTTTGCCCCTCGGCTGCAGGTACTATTGTTTCTCTCAACGGCAACGGCCAACTGAGAGTGGTGTCATAAGCGCGGTTGATATTGCCTGCCGATCGAGCCAACAGGTATTTGTCATGCCCAGGGTTACCGCTGCTTGTCTTGATTAAGAGATGCTAGGACAGGGGTGGCCGATGGTGATCGTGGAGTTGAGTCGCTGCATTTGCAAGATGTCTGGTTATCAGAAATCAACAGTCGCGACTAGGTTGGCTACCTAGTCCCCGGACGCTGCAAGGGAGTCGATGGATCTGTCTCATTCGCTGATTGTGTACTCTGTACGTTAAACAGCTGCGGCTTGTCGATGTTTCGAGCTCAGACGTGGACAGTTTGTAACGAGCCATTGAGCATGGTTGCAGCAAACAACGTTACTCACTGTTCCATGGCATACAGTGCAGAGACCTCTCTCTCCTTCGACTGACCTCACTCTTGTCTTCACGTTCAACTTCAGGGTCGTACTTGAACATTGCTGCGACCCGGTCTATCTGCAAAGCCAATCATCCCACAAAACCACGGCACGTACTGGGGATCCATGTACGCACGCATTTGTTGGTACTTTGGATCAACTGTGCATGCATATCGTGATCTCAGCCCTACAAAGATTGCCAACGACATTACGGTCTCCATACCTACTCGGTCCCGATTCCACTCTCTACATTACGAGTCGCCCCGAAAGATTCCAGAACTAACAGCGCCTCATTATTCCAAATCATTTGGTCTCGTGACATAGTAAGTCGCGACAACATCAGAGTTCTATAGCTGCCGTAGATTGAAACAATTTGTCAGGCAGCTCGACGTTATAAGTGCGCATCCAGTTATAGCTCTTATAATAGTGCATTAGCGTATCTGCTTGGGCCCGCTGTACTCCGTAGTACGGACTATAGAAGTTGAAATAATCGTAGTGTGTCGACTATACTCTGTACATACCTCCTCAAATAGTCCTCCAAGGTATTCAAGGGATTACAGACTCGAATATTTGAATTTCTTCATCGAAAGCTCTCGAACTGTATGCATTTTCTTGATTCGGGAAGCCCGTCGAAAGAGAAAGAGGTCGGAGCTTGGCCGGATTACTACTGCTGCGATCTCAGTACCGTCGGAGTTCGGCCTCGGAATAGGAATAGATAGGGATAAGCCCCCACTACGGAGTATGAATCACTGTGAGCGTATCGTCGCGGGCGTATCAGAATACTGGTACTATGACCAATCTGGGCATTCCATTTCCAATGTCCTGTCTGTCTGACCTATCGCCTAGGATGCCATTGGACCCCAAGGCAATGATTGATCGCCCATACCGGATTGGCCGCCTTAGTATCAGGACCCTTTCGCCAGTTAATAGTGACGTGTTTTCCAATGCTGTCGCCTGTGATTTGGCAGCCCAGGGATCAAACGCTCCGCAGAAGCTTGATGGAACACGGCCGAGTAGCCCCAAAATGCCACACTTGCTTACTCCGTACCCAGATGCATTGCCTCTATCAACATTCAAAACTTGATGCAGAGCCGAGCCTTGCTTTTGAAAGAAAGGCCGTCTTTTGTTATCCGCCACGGGTTGTGCTGTCGGATAGAACAATCACTCCGATCAGTACGGAGCTGAGACGGGCTTGTAAGCGGCATGTAGAAAACTTCCTTCTAGTCTTATTACATCTAGAAATCGCAATCATTCCTTCGTTTTTTTTTTTCCTTTTCTCTCATTCATTAGAGACAGTCTAGCAGCCAAGGTACGGCTTGCATTTTGTAGCATTTGACGAACACAAGCGCGTTTTCATTTGAGGCTTGCAAACCACAACAAACAGACAAACAAACAAACACCATGGAAAACCGCGACCAGGAGGGATACGATGATGAAGCATCGGAGCAGACGCCGCTGGTGCAACAACAACAACACCACCAACCGCGGCGCCCGCCGCACCGGCCCATGCTGTCGGTCGCCTCGATCGCGTCCGCCGCCAGCCACGTCAACGTGCCCAAGGCCCACGACGGCAGCACCATCGTGGCCCTCTTCTGCGGCATCCTGCTGGTCGTCTCGTGCGCCAACGGCTTCGCCAACATCCCGCTGACCAAGATCGTCGAGAGCGCCCTCTGCGACGCCTACTACGACGAGGCCCAGGGCCTCGGCCGGCCCTCGTTTGACGAGAAGTGCAAGATTCCCGAGATCCAGTCCAAGATGGCCTACATCTTTGCCACGGTCGAGATTTGCGACGCCATCGCCGGTGTCGTCGCCGCCTTTCCCTGGGGCATGGCGGCTGATCGGTAAGCTTGTCTACTTGAAATTCAGTGCCTGGAAAATGCCCGTCTCGATTTTGCCAAACTAACATTACTAAAAGGCTTGGTCGACGTCCCGTGGCGGCAATAGCCCTTGTGGGTCTCGCAATCGGTGTCTTCTGGATCATGACGATCTTGTGGTTCAGCAATATCTTTCCCGTCATCATGATCACGACCGGCAGTCTCTGGCGCTTTCTCGGCGGCGGAAACGCCGTCCTGGTGGCCATCCTCCTCTCCATGATCTCCGACGTGATCCCCGAGGACAAGAGAGCCGCCGCCTTTATGCGCATCCACGTCAGCAACCTGGTCGGCTCCCTGGTCTCCCCCGCGCTCTCGTCGGCCATGATGTCCGTGACCGGGCCCTGGCCCGTCATGTTCGTCGCCATCGGCTGCATCCTGGTCGGGGCGGTCGCCTTCATGTTCGTCCCGGAGACGATGCAGCACAAGCAGAGCGAGCCCGCAAACGACGACGATACCGACGGACCCAAGGGGCTCAAGGGTCATCTGGATCACACGATAGCCCAGCTGAAGAACTCCATGTCCATGCTCAAGTCGCCTTCCGTGATTTTGCTTCTTCTGACCTGCCTCGGGACGTATCCGATCACGGAGGCCACGGCACAGTTCCTGGTGCAGTTCACGTCCAAGCGCTACAGCATCCCGATCGAGTCGACCGGCTACGTCCAGTCCTCGTTCGGTATCTTTCAGGTCATCCAGGCGCTCCTCATCCTGCCGTGGCTATCCAACTTCTTGCTGCGGGACAAGACGCCGGCCTTTCTCCGCATGCCCAACGAGCAGGTGCGCGACCTCGCCATCTCGCGGTGGTCGTTCGGGCTGCTGGCGTTCGCCTTCTTCGTCATGGCCATCGCGCCCACGCTGTGGATGTTTGTCGCCGGTCTCGTCATCATGGCCCTCGGCTCGGCCGCGACGTCGGTGATCCGCAGTCTGATGAGCCTGTACGTCGACACGGAGCACCGGTCCCGCCTTTACAGTCTCGTCGGTATCGTCGACACCGTCGGGGGCCTGTACGGCCCTCCCATGCTGGCGGGTCTCTTCTCACTGGGTATGAAGTACGGGGGAGTGTGGATCGGACTGCCGTATCTCGGGATGACGGCCATCGCAACCATTATGGTCACTTTGTTGTTCTTTGTCAGAGTGCCAAAACAGAGTAGAGAGGAACCGCCATCTTCTGAAGAGGGGAGAACGCACCAAGACTGACGTGGCGGGCCTATCATTGTTCATTATGCATTATACACGGAAGGACTCTATATCCACCCATCTTAATAGACATTCAAGTATAGAATATGTAGTTTCAAACACTACTCATCATGTCAAATTGCTTGCAGCGCTTTTTTCCTACATGGGGCACACTACCTACGCGGTGACCAGTTTGAACACGTTACCTCATTAATTTCCTAGGCGTCCGAGAAGAAGTATGCAAGCTCGAAGCTCGAACGCTTTTGCTTTGCGGCATAAACGGCACCACAAGCTCAACTTGGCACATACTAAAGACATACGTGCTACAAAACCTGTTGTGCATTTTCCTTCCTCGTTTCTCTCTCTTTTCTTCTACTGTTTTCGCTCTTTTTCTCTCCTTTTTCTTTTTTTCTTGTCCTCTTTTCCTCCCTCTTGGTTCATATAGTATATTGTGAGTCCATAAATGGAGGGGTATTACATGCCCTCTGCAGAATATTAGGCACGTTAGGCTCAATATATTATACAAAGATGGGTTGTCCGAAGACATGTTGCCACCCGCAGTCTGAACTCCTTTCTCCAATTTGAGTAGTGCTCAGACAAAGCATTGTCACCAGGCTTTGTCGAATGAGCAGAAGATAGAGTATACAGGAATGAACATAGATTCTTCTATTGGTTAGACGCACCAAGCGCGCTTGCGTTCAGGGCCTCAAGCTTCTGAAGTCTATATTCCGAGCAGAGCACCGGATACTTTGAAGCGTGCTATCAAAATTCTGCTGACCGAGTCTCGACCAGATGCAAAAGATGGTGCAACGCATCATGTAGTCTCAGGCCACCACCCTGTTCTTGCTGTTCCGTCTTCCCCGGTGCAAGATGCCTTCAGCTTTGAGGAGCATCGGAGGTCGACAGAGGTCCGGTATCTGAATTCGGGTTCGGTGTATCTCTAGGTTCTGTGCTCTGCATCGTATGGGACAGTCCCACTCGGTCTGACAAACCAGCAATAGGCAACTGATCAAGAACCAGTGTCGGTCGCTCATAGATAACTGCATATCTATGCCTCGGCATAGAGCCTCAAAAGTACCACGACGTGTGGTTTTATTGGCAGGTCTCGACTTGAGGAGAAATTTCGAAGGGTGTCCGGCTCGTATTTATCAGCGGGTGTCTAGTAATTGTTAAATCCAGGGGTTGAATCAAGATGGCCCAATGATTTTGCTCAATGGAAACCTTGATGCAGTGTAATTCCAGGTTTCGGGGATGACTTACTATTCGAGATATCAACGCTCTGAAAATTTGGCTGTCAGGCAATAGTGCGACAACTTCATGTTATTCTACACCTTCATTGAATAATCTGGAGCCATTGTTTGATCCTCGCTTCGGGAAGCTGAAGTGCTCAGCCACAGACATGTGGATATAATCATAATGTGTGGCCACGGCAGTCGAGATCTGGCAATACAACGTGTCCATGAGGAAACACAAAACCATGGCCACATCTGACAGGATCGGCGACCGGCGACCGCCTCGGTACAGAGTATAGGTGCTTACATCATAGAGCTACCACACCCCTAGGAAGAGATGAATAAGTTTTGACAGTCCAAACGGCGGGACAAGACCCGACTGGTGAAGCTGGGCCTGGTCGGTCAGACTTTCCAAAGCTCCTATAGCCAAGTCGTTGCAGTGCAGCTTCATGGTTGGTATGCGATCCACAGATTGTGGCTGCCTCAATAGAGCCATCTGTCAAGCTCCGATGGTGAAGGCGATGAGCGGTAGACGCCGACTGTATGATTTCTCCATGTGTATTCTGGTGTCTGCCTAGGCAAGGCATTCCAAGATCGTCCATAACCGGGAGTATACGCACGTAAGGAGGAAATTTGGAGACAAAACTAATATCAGACTGCTGCAGGAGGGACCCGAGATTCTCCTTGTTGATTATGCCACGGGTACTGAGCAGGTCACGAGGATGAGGCTGGAGAGGACTTCTCGTACTTCTCCCACTGAGACCAAGCCACACCGTTGATGAGAAAATGTTGCGGCATATTATGACAAGACTCCTGTGATGTTTGCGAAAAAAAGGAAGTTGGAGACATGTCATCTATTGGATGCTCAAGCCACACTCTATACATCCAGCATGCATGAAGATGCGGAGGTGATGTTGGCATTTTTGCCACCACTGTGGCGCACCCGTTTGACTCGTCGAGAGCGATATCGTCTGCGAACCAATAACGAACACAGAACCATGTGCAATGAACTGTTCATTTCTGGCTTCTGGCCCCGCGGCAATCGCCCCCAAGGCATCCCTTGGCCGTTTTCTGTCTATTGTATCCGAACGGCTTGCGTGACACAAACTCAGGGTCCTTCCCCTTATTTCCTTTCTCATGAGTGACAAGGACTAAGCTCCTGCAGCTAAAGCCTGTCCTCGGTGAGTATAGACTATCTCATATGCACAGTTTCTTGGCACTGGCCAATGGCTTGACCTGAAAATCTTCTAGAAGACCTTTTGGACATTGCTCGTCGCATTCGGGACATTGCTATTTCTTGCTGGCCAACCAAATTCCTCGGATTGCCTGCCGACATTCATGTTTTTTCCCAGGTTTACCAAGAAGAAACAAGATCCTACAATACACCGGCTTCGCAACCGGGTTCGCGGATTTGTAACAATGGCTACGTGACATTGTCATGTTGAAGAATCTCGTTTACAAATTGGCAGACAGCCCAATTTCCGATGGTGCCAAGGCATGTGATCTTCCGAATCTGATTTCCATCGGGACGTGAGCCGCCTCCAATAGGATATCGCAATTGGCTCGAGTGCGAATGGCCTCGTCCAGGTTGATCCATGGCCACCACGAGACCTGCTTCCAGGTTCAAGGAACCAGGGGGTCTGGACTCTGCATGACCCCTTCACGGTCCAAGTATGCATATTACTTTGTATGAGCCACTTTTCATGATCACCTCCAACGCTCATCATACTGAATAACAAAACAATCACCCGTCTATAAGACTAGTAATTTCCTCCTCCAACCCCTTGTCTACCTATACAATACAATGAATTATCAAGAACAATTGCTTGTTTTACGTCAAATTCGACCCATGGATACCATCCTGCTTGAAACAGACAGAATTCATATCGTTTCCATGCTCCCTCGACAACTACCCCTTCATCCTTGACACCGATGACTTCCTCCCATACCTCCTGTAGTGGCACAAATGGTAGGAGGTTAGTTTTTCTCACAGTCTTTCACTGTACAATGCAGGCTACTCTGCTCACACTTGTCTTCATATAGCTCCAATACCATCGACGAATCTGCGTCCAGCCCACGCTGTACAAGCTCCAAGGCCGATAATGAACTGGTCAACATACGTCTTGCAGCATTCATGAACGAACCCCTCGAACGTGGTAACCGAAATGTCATGCTTCCAGACCAGTCTGGGGACGCGTCCATTACCATAAAGAAGGCCAAGTCCGCCATGGCCAAGAAGCTCAATATGATACTGGACTCCTGTCAGCTACAGTAAATCACCGTGATCTGGACGGACAGAATATTGGTAAAAGAGGTTTGAATGTATTTGAATAGTTTCGACTTCCTTAGCAGGATCATGGAAGATATATTTAACGTTTGTGGCATAGCCAGCGAGTTTGGAGTGTATCGAATTCTTTAGAGTAGCATCGACGGAGACAATGAAGCAAACGTCAGGCACGGTTTTCCTTCCTTAAAATTGAAAACTAGCACAACAGTACCGCAGGCTCGAGTTATGATCGTGATCGAGTCGACCACATCTGAGATTCTGTCTCAACACAGCATTGTTAGCCTCATTGATCAAGCATTGCTCGACTTGCTGATTATTGCCAAAAGTTACAGACAGTGCAGAGCAACAATGATAACGCAGACTTGGCGTTACTTTTGCGTGCATATCTTGTGCGACACATCAAGCCACCCGTGTTTGGGGGTGGCTATATACCCGTCAAAGTGTATACTGATCTCAGCCCAACGAGCCTTGGCATAAAACGGCCCGCCATCTACTACCTGAGCGAAAGCGAGCTGAGACACAAGAATAACCCCTCGAGAACTGATTGACCGGTCACGTCCGGAACAAATATCTTGCCGCCCAACGCCATAACAGGACATAACCAACGAGGCTGAGTTCGTCATATTGACGCTGGCGCATAGACTGGACATTGTTACACAAGATGCGGGGAGTAAAGCTTCACTGCAAAATACAACAGCACACAAGGCCATACATGTAGAGGGTATGTATAACCGGTGAAGAGATTTCCTCACGTCAGTGTAACCATCCAACACATCCTTTTTACCCCCCACGTTGGGTGATTTCTTCCCGACTTCGGACCCCACCTCTTGAAGATGAACATGTTTGATTTCATACAATTCATCGTTCAAACAGATGGGATCGATCGGGCCTCGATCGATGAGGCCTGCAGACGATCGTAAGGAGTGGCCGCAGACAACATGGCCCGCAAGTCAGAAGCCACACAGGTTCGGATACATGCCGACATTGGAGCAGAAAATATTTTTCTTCGAAATCTCGATTCCCACCATCAAGCATTCGGGGAAATCGTGCTACCCCGGGAACCCATAGCCTTGGGACTCTGAATGCGGTGTCTGCCCCTCATGCCAGATTGAATGGTCAGCCAGAACCCCTCGATGGACACGGCGTATTGTTGGAGAGTGTGGTTTCGCTCAGATATATCAGAAATGACGGCACGAGCGACCATCGTGGCATGAGTTTTCTGTACGACAAAACTTCGTGGGTTTCTGTTTCTAGTTTTGTCCCATTGTGTCACACGCAGGAACATCTTGACGTTCCAAAAGATCTCCCATACCACCCACTTGACCTCGTTGAGGACGGCATCATAACCGAGTGTCCCATGCCCAATGCCCACGATGCCGCGGGCCGGTATGGAAAAATCGAGCCAACAGGCAAATACCTGCGCTCACCGGTCAGGTCTGTTTATTCATCTTGAAAACGAATAAGAAATTTTATTTACTTTTGTTCTAGTCCTATAAATCTTTTGCTTGTAGTGGAATGCAACATACGTGGCTTTTTTTTGTCCGCATAGGCGGGCTGACGGCTTTTTTCCAATCGAGGCCCAACCTACACCCTCAACTTTGAGCATATCATGTCCAACATCGCCAGACGCCTACAAATCAAAACATCCTCCTTGCCGCGTTCTTGAGAACTAGAATTTGTTGTCAGGGATCATCTTTCGAACGAACCCCCCTGGACATGCCGTTATATCATTCCCACACCGTCTTTTTTCACCGAGGCTGGGCCCACGCAGACATGATCCCATTGCAACTTTTCTCCGAGAACCCAGCGCCACGGCCCGTCCCCAGGGATGAACCAAGACGGAAGTTTGGCGTTGCATTGGTCGATATGTAAAAAGTCCTCTGCTTGTCTTTGGGCTTGCACCGTTCGAACGAGAATGCCTAATTCAGGGGGAAGAGTGAAAAAGGGGGCAGGACTTTGTGGACTGCCAACACGAATTTGAGGCTCTTCGTGAAAAGAGAAGGGGTCTTCTGACGTGGCCGTCGCTTATTATTATTATTTTTTCCCTGTTTCACCACCTTCACGGGATACCAGCTGTGGATGCGGGCGCGAGACATCAAGAAAGGGGGCTGAGAGGTGGTAGGATATATAGGACCTCACGAACCTCGCGAACCCTGAGAGATAGATGTTGGGATTTTCCCGTTCTGCTTTTCAGAGGTCTGGCGCCCCTTCGGCCATTCTCCGATGCCTGATTCTACTACGGCAGACGATGCTGCTGCCGCTGCTTTGTAAGTAAATCCAGACGTCTCATCTCAAGTGTCTTGTCTGACAAGCGTAGGAGAGCCGAGAAGAAGAAGCTCCAGGAATATCGGCAACAGCGATTTATGAGCGAGCCATGCTCTGATGGAAATCGCAATGTGATGTTGCCTTATCAGAACTCGAGCTCGGCAGTGGTGACACAAGAGTTCAAGAACAGAGCAAGCCAGAACATAACGACCATAATGCGTCCTTTCCAAACTTGAATGAGTAAGTCGCCCTCGTGCTTTGTTGTCAAAACAGGGGCACTAACACGATTTGTCCACAGAAAGACGGGCGAGGCGCGAACTCTTGATTCAGGATACTACAACCACAGCCTCACGGCTAGATGTATAAGGTGTACGCGGATAAAGAAGACATGATTCACCGTTCACGATATTATAATGTATTGGCAATCAAGAAACAAAGCCTGTCGGGTCGGATGAGGACCAGAAAGCCAAGAGAAGCGTGACCCCATAGATGTCAACCTTATAAACGCCAATAAATATGCACAATGATCTTATACACATGCCCCCTTTTTCGCCTCTGGGCTTTTGCTCAGTGCTGGTCGACACCTCCAAGCACCATTTGAAATTCATCTTTTCGTATATCCCCCGGCCTGCTACCTCGCGGTAACTACCTCGACCGGTCGTCCCCGCCGGCAGCCGGCCTCTGGCTCTTGAAGCCGCCGATGCGCTCGGCGCGGCTGAGCTTCTCCTCCTCGCGGCGGATCTCCTCGGGGTCCTTCTGCGGCAGGCCCCACCACTCGCGGTGGAACTTCTCCTGCTCGAGCTTGCGCCTCTCCTTGCGCTCGCGCTCCTTGGCCCGCGCCATCCGGCCCGCGAACCACTCCTCCCGCGCCCGGTCGTGCTCGGCCTGCGTCGCGTGCGCCGCCATGCACGAGTTCATGGCCAGCGTCAGCTGTCGGCACGCAAACGACACCGTGAACGTGTGCTCCTTGGCGCACTCGGCGAAAGCTGTGGTTGGGGATGACGAGTCAGCAGTTGTCTCTTCAGATTTTGCCGCGTTGGAATCGGGAGTGGAGTATATGAGCAGAATCCCAGGGGAATAGTGCAGCTTCTGATACTATATAGATTGTTCGGAGATGCTCGCAAGCAAGCAAGTTTCTCAATTGTTGAAGGGAAAGCACGGCAGAAAGACACAACCAGGACAACATACCTCTGACCTCATCCGCACAAGCCCTCCGTACCCGGGCATTGAACACCTCGCGAACCTGTGCTTCTTGACTGGCAGAAAGTGGTAAAGGATTCCGTGAAGGCATGGCCATGCTCTCGGTGCCGCTGCGGCTGCCGTCGTTGGCACCTGTGCCTCTCGATGGGGAGGCCATCGTAGGCCGCTGTCGATTGCTTCTGAGCTCCCGCGAGCTCGGGGTTTGCGATTGGCTCCAAGTCCGGCAAGCTCTGCTGTCGGAACGGAACGTGGGCAGAGAAGCACCGATGTCGTAGTGGTGCAGGATCGGGGAGAGATTGTCGCTTCAGAAATCGCCTTATTACAAATTGTCGTGAGGTATCGCGGAGCTTTTCGAAGCTCTGGGTGGTCAATCGGATCGGACGAGCGACGGGCAGGGGTCTGCTAACGAAATACGCTAACTTAGTAGCGGACTTGCCTGCACTTGAACTAGCACTGCATGCATATTATCACTTTTCAGGGACATTTTCATTTTATGCACTTTCACATACATGGTCAGATGAGCGGAATCTAATCTGTATGTATGCTGCCATTTATAATGCTGAATATTTCTTTTTCGTTATAGACAGTTTTCGCTGTACCACGAACGATGTTTGTACATGACTTCTATGGATGTGTCTTGGCACTTTTCAATACCCATCAAAGTAATACGGGACAGGTGCAACGCTTTGCAGAGATGCTTGGAGGACAATGCAACATATGTACGGAGAGTCAATATCAAGCCTTGTTGTCGTCCTCGATGGTGGTCGGCGTCGGCGGCACAGAGTCATCGTGGTCAATCTCAAGGCTTTCTCGCTCTCTGCCTGTCTTTTTCTTCATCGAGAACCGGCCCCAGCCAACGCGGCCCTCTTTGGTACCTGGCCGGACCGAGGTCGAGGAACCAAAGCCAGGGCTGCTGCTGACACTTTCATAGCTTCGGCCCAGCGCAGCAGTAGCCATGCCACTGTCTTCGACGAGCTCGTCAATGTCGAAACTCGAGCGCTCTTGATTCTTGTCAGAATTGGCAACGCTTCCAGGGCCCTTCTTGCCACCCACGCCGCGGATCGAGGAAAGACTAAATTTCGATGAGCTTCCCTTACGCAGCAGCTTTCTGAACCCGCTTTCCGGCTCCTTAAGCCCAGATCCAATAGCGGGCTCCAACGGGGTGTTTGAGAACGACTGATCCAATGAAAGTGACTCGCGGGATTCGGAGATCGAAGGCGTATCAATGGAGAATGCATCCCTCGACATGCGGTGGTCAGAGGGTGCCTCTTCCCACGAAGGTGCATCCGTGACCTCTGATGTCAGAGACTCACGCGGCTTCTTGTCTTTAGGCTTTGCCTTGCTTCGGTCCTTGTCTTTGCTATGAGTTGACTCCCTGTCCCTACTGCGGAATGAAAACATGAAGCTTGGCGCAGCTGGGTTGAGACGTTGCGTCAAGGTTCGCGCGGGAGTTCTAGACCCAATCACTCCAACCACAGATGGCCGACGAAGGATGTCATCCTTGTCCAGAATCACGTCGTCTGCATCGGCCAAAGTCGTCTTGAGCGCCGATGGTGAGCCGTGCAGCGATGGCCTCCTGGAAGGATTTCTCGAAGTCCAAGGATCGCCGCCCTCTTGGGACCAAAGTCTGTTCGAATGAGATCTTCCCCAGATAGGACCACTTTCAGTGGAGGGCCTTGGCAGCTCTGTGGAAGAGATTGACGGCGGCCGAGGACTAGTAGAGTCTCTGTCGGCGGGAGTACTACCAGTCGGATTTCCGAATAGTCCCAGATGGCGAGAGGCCATGCCTCCCGTCCCAGCTGACTCGAGTGTACCTGGTCCTGCAGAATTCCGATTGAACATGCTCCATCCTCCGCCACCCGACAGGCTGATCCTTCGCCTTCCATGCAAGGTACTGCCGTCCTCGTTTTGACGTGGTAGGGATTGACTTTGATGTGGCTTGAGTGAGCCGAGCGCCGGAGGCTCATCCGAATGCTTTTCACTCCGGTGAAGCCAGGGCAGCAGGCTGTTGAACCGATTTGTCCCCGGCGCGCGTGCCCCTCCAGATGAGGCCGTGCCGAGATCTCCCCTCAATGACATTCTCTCATTGCTGTCGCCAGCGTATTGAGAAAAGGGAAGATGCTGTGTGGAGCTGTGAGGGCTTGAGATGCTCAGTGATCGTCCGGATGAGACTGGTGATTGCGGGTCGTTCTCGGGAGATACAGTCGATCCAAAAGTTCCCTGCCTAACGGGTCGTGCCTCTGGACTGGGAGGATCATCATCGTCCACCATATCCAGCATGCCTGCAGGAAGCAGTGCAGCCGCTGTAGGACTCAGAGGCGCCCCACCAGTCAAGGCTGCGAGACTCTGCTCATCAAGCTGGCTGGCAAAGTCCTCGTTGGGATCGACGGAGAAATCGCCATATGTCGGCATGCCTGGTAGCTGGGGCATCATGACCTCTGCAAATCCGGGAGGAATCGTCGGTGCACGTGAAACCCCAAACACGCTAGGCGGATACGAACGGTCTGCCATGGCAAAGGACGAGACTGGTGACGGCCCAGCCGCGGGCGGAACAGAGTTGCCAGTACGACTACGCCTCTTAAGCTGATTTTGTCCGGCAGCATCGAATTCCACGCCAGACGAGTTGGCCTGGTTGTACGAGAATGCAAGTCCAGACTGTTGTGCCGCCAACAGTTGGTTCTGCAAAAGCTGCTCATACTGTTTCTGGTTTCGAATCCGTATTCTTGCATAACCGAGTCTGCGACTGAGGTCCTGGTGCTTATGGTCCCATTCCCGACGAAGCTGACGGTCTCTCTCCTGCCACTCATCGCTCTCCTCGCCGCCCGGGAGCTTCTTACGCTGGTTTTCAGCCTCCTTCAGCTCTTTGCCTTTCTCTTTGAGCTCTCGCTCTTCGAGCGCAAGGCTGGCTTGCAGAGCATCTATGTCCACCCTGAGCGTCCTAATCTCCTGGTCGGCCTCTTCTCGTGCAGTAGCCTTGTCCTCTTCAAAACCACCCTGGCGCTCGTGCATTTTGGCGATATCCTTATCCCACTTGGCCATGTCGTCGTGCAGCTTGCCGAGCTCACTTTGCTTGTCTTTCAATCGTTTTTCGAGCTGCGTCTTCTTCTGCTGTGAGCTCCGCATAGCCCTGTCCGTGGAGCCCATCTCTCTCTTGAGCTTTTCTGTCGTGTCGTCCTTTTCCTTGAGAAATCGCCGCTTAGACTTCTTCTCGTCTGCCAGTTCATCCATGAGATCCTTGTGTTCTTTTTCGTCCTTGCCGATCTGTGCTTGAATGTCCTCCATTTCCCTCCTGATACTCTCAAATTTTTCTCCTAGCTTTTGCAGCGACTCTGCTGGTGCTCTACTCAGCACCTCCCGAACAGATTGATCCATGCTTGCAGTCGACGGTGAGTGTTTCCGCGTCAGAGTATTGCGCCTCGCTATGCTGGCAGCGCCAGCGGAGCTCGGAGGGACGAGGGCATCTTTGGAAACAGAGGCGGTTTCAACACCAGCTGCGGGACTGCGAGGCGTTCCGTCGTCGTCATGAGCGTTGATCTCGGCGGGCGCCTGGTCGCTTGGATCGAAATTGGACGGGAGGCGACCGTCACCAAGTTGCGGGCGGCCATCCTTGGAAAACGTGCAGAGTCTTATAACTCGACTGCCTGCTTGAAAATTATTGTGCCCCACAGCAATGATGACCACGTTGTAGTAATGGTCCGGCTTCAGCCCCGTCACCGTAATTGCCGTCTCGGTTGGCGCTGATTCACCCACTGCGTGTCATCATGTCAACACATCTGCCCCCCCTCATGACCATTTGGGCAGTCGACTTACCCGAAATACCGTTCACCTGGATCAGGAATTTGGAGACTGGGCGGTTAGGGCGAGGCCGAGTCCAGTGCAGCGTGGCGGCGTCTGGGCGAATGCCGGCAAGAGACACGTCAGGAGCATCGGGAACGTCGACACCGAGGATGCCAATGAGTTCGGGGACGGGCTTTCGCAGCGTTTGCCATGTTCTTTGCACCAACCTGTGGAGTCACGCGCGCGTTAGAGGACATGCAGAGACGTGCCAAGAGAGTGCACACATTGTAGCAGTAGAGGAAAGATGACGTACCAGAGAATCGCGGCACCGGTCACGAGCATATTGGTGTGATGCAGCACTAGATAGTCGAGCCTCAGGAAGGTGACAACATTGATGCCGGCGTCGAGAAGCCAGGCAGGCGAGTGCTGGGCCAATTCTGGAGCGATGGCCCAGAAAAACAGCAAGCAGCCAATGACGACGATCAGGTTCAGGTGTAACGTCTTAGGCTCGGTGAACCACCAAGCAAGAACGGCACAGACAACCAAAACTGTAGGTACAGACGTCGTCCATGGGGTCCATGTCATGTCGTCGCGATTCGGGGGCGACTGGGAACCTCGATGAAAAATTCCCGGTCATAAATGCGATGCGGCGGCGGAGTGGGGAGAAAAGAATCGGGTGGTAGGTAGGAAGAAGGACGGAAAATGCGATGCAAATTCCTTCTCGCTCACAGTCGGGTCGGAGGAGGACTGTGCTTGGTCTGGCAGTACCTACCTTTAGCCCCCCGGGCGCTGGGCCCTGGCCCCAAATTGGAGAGTGGATTAAGGCGGGCGGAGCGGGTTGGTTCAGGCTGTCGACCGTGCAAGCCAGTTCCCAAGTCGCCCTGTATTTTTTATTTTATACACTAATACGTTCATAGCCGACCAGAAGTCTGCGCACGGGGCCAATTTAGCGACTCGGCCGGGAGTTCAAAATAAGATATACATGCACATTTTTTGAGAAGGATCATTTTCATCACACGCTGCTTGTTTGGTTTCTTTCCGTAGTATTGCCCGGTTGGTGACCATGTGTGTTCCAAGGCTCGGCAGTCTTGATGAGAGACGGTACCCACGTTCAGAACCATAAGCCATAAACTAGGAAGCATCAATAGTACCAAGCCAACAGATGAAGCTCATAGCAGCTCTTCTTGCCGATTTGATCAAACCCTGAGTGATGGTAAGCCTCCTTAAATTGTACTTCAGCTCAGAGCCAGCAGCTTACACGTACTGTAGTAGTAGTAGTCAGTCTGATGGATCGAAGGATCATGGGGCCGAAAAGGAGCGACCGATCAATGGATGCAGTTGGTTTACCGCTCTGCCGCCAGATCAGACATCGTCCCGTTCGGTATGTATCGACCTGCAGGAAAGGGGTTCGACAAGTTTACCTTTCCTCAAGGGACGTCTACACCTTTCTGCAAAGAGCCGTATCGAGCGGAGGCATCAATTGATTCATCCAAGGCTGCCATGCCAATATCATGGTTGGTTGTACGAATCATCCATAGACGTTGACGATTCCCACCCTCCAAGAGCGGCAGCAAGCTCAAGCAACAAGGGTGGCTGCCACGCTGACGAGCGTGCTTCCAACTGGACGCACCCGCATGCAGACAGACACCGCATACATATAACGGAGTTGAACCAATAGTTTCCGGCCAACAGCACAGACTCCGGCAGTGGCCACGGTGCTGATCCCCAGGACAAACACGCGGGAAAGATCAAGTTCTTGGGGGGTAGCATTGCGCTAATGCAGACCAAGAGCTGGTTTAGGATGGCACACACACATCGATGTGCTATAGCGAATATGGTGGAGGAGTATAATGAAGAGGTTGAGGCTTCGTTGCTTGCGACGACTCATGAGTGCGCTGCATGCTTCCAGTTAAAATGCTCGATCAAATCCGGAAGAGGTTATCCCCTGCTCATGTCAGTTGTTATTCTACACTGGATTGGCCGCGGAGACGATGAGTTGTTACTGCAGGAAGATGACTGTGTTCGTCGACATCAGGACAGTCCACCCCCAACCTCCAAGAGTCCAGCCATCCCGTCTCGTCCCCACACCTCTCAAAACTTTAACAAGAATAGGCTTCTTTGCATACGGTAGATGGTCTCCAAAGCCCTTACACTCCATCAACTACAAAGGCTGTGTCACCGCTCATGATTTGCGTGGAAATCTCGACGCTGTGTCGGCATGTTCATTGTGTTTTTCTTTCCCGCCTGTCAAAATTCCACTGTAGTGAGAGCAACCATTTTCTACGTTCAAGGCATTGGTTTGGGCCAAGTCTCAATTTGATCATTGATCATTGTGAACTTCGTGGTACTCTGTAGTATATTGTCATACCGGCAGCTCGTGGCTTGGTATGGTGTAACAAAAGTCATCGCACCTAGTCGGTCATATCCGCGGAAGTGCACTTCTTGTCTTGAGAGAACATACAAATACAATATTCCCAGTCGACAGCAGCAGCATCGATAGCACTTCTATTTGCTTCTCAAGACTCTTATGGATGGGATTGGGGAATCACTTTGCTCTGGACCTCATTTCATGTAACACAGTTCATCATGAAGCTCTCCTGACAAGTACATCGCTCACAATTTCATAACCAGTCTTACCCGAGGCGACTTGCATAGGTAATGAGTAACAGCCCCCTCGTCTCTACTCCTTTTGCAAATAATATCACAACAGCCTGCCGGCGGGCAGCGAGCTGGCGTTGAATTTCCTGAGCTGTCACATGCATTTATGGCATGATTCAAGCCGACGATTCGTTCGATCAAGTGGATCGGCAGCCTCTACTGCCAGAACCGATGTCCAGGATGCCGATAGCGGTCGGACCCATACCAATCGCACCTAGGCATGCGATGCAAGCAATGCAGATCAACGGCTCTTGTGGCCCGTTGGGCCTTGTCGCCATTTGAGTTTTGAGAGGCTCATCAACACTTGAATGGTGAACATATTGTTCTCTTCCTACTTCGTACTTCGTAGGTGGCCACCATAAGAGTGAACCATTATACAGCCGCGGCATCTTCCGGCCTTTGACCTTGCAGCTTCCTGTCTAGTTGAGCTGCCAGTCGACGCGAAGCTCGAGCAGCTTTGGTGACCAGGATACTGTCGAGCGCCTACAATAGAAGCCAGGTACGGCGTACCCACGAGAGCCATGAGAACCTCGGAAGCAGGTGAAAGAAAGCGAGATCCGCCCCTCATTCAAAGGCGCTAGGTTCAGTAGTTTCTGCTTCGAGATCTGGACTGGTGGATATCTGAGCTCGACCACGCGGCAAGCGAGTGAAACTGTACTGGTAACAAAGCTCTCTCACGTCTTTTCTGTAACAGTCTAATAACAGATGTTCGAAAGCCATTGCCCAAGTGAGCCGAATCTCGCCGCATCAAAATACGCAAGCTCCAACGAGGAAGGGGCCGAGGTGGGCTGTTCTGGTGGGCTATACCGGGTATTGTAGTTTCGATTCATGGTCTGGCCTCTCCGACAGGTTCAGCGTGTGGCAGATGACGGCCATGCATTGGTCTCAATCGATTCGCCTCGCGCGCGTTATTGCTACCTAGCGGGAGGAGGGGGGTCTGTAGACATTAGCACCTGATCATCCAGATTCGATATTTTTCGACTTAACAGGTATCAACCGGCGGATAAGGATTATGCATATTTTATCCGGCTGTATTATTCTATTCTGGTAAGGAACAAGTCTCGCAAGCGTTTTACAAGCAGTGGTGTACCGATTTATATTATATTTTTATAATCCCTCGGTCTGACGTTATATACAAATTTTATAAGTTAATCCAAATTCGATACAGTCGATCCAGTAACGGAAAATTCTCGCAAGCGTCTTACAAGCAGTGGTATACCGCCAGAATACAAGTCTACAATCATTTTCGACCTGCAATCATCGTAATCGTGGTTTCCTGGTCAAATTGCCAGAAAACAGGCAGGTACGGATCGTATTCGAAGGCAACATTCAGGTGATCTTTGTACAAGAATCAGGTACAGGGCAATAGGTGTAGTGGTTTGGCATAAAATCACGCTAACAGCCTTGGTCCCCGAGCTTTAGCATATCGATTTGTGCAAACGTGCTAACACAATCTCCAGGACCCCCCCTCACCCGCCTAGGTAGGTAATCATACAACCAACAAGATGTCTAACCACGCTGCACGTTCAGTTCGCATAGGCTGGAAAGAAGGGAGCCAAGCCTGTAAGACAGACGACATGTGCAGTCAGCTGGGCAAATGCAAGCCAGCACGCGGCAGTGATCGGGCTTTTTGCAGGCAGTCTAGCGCATGCTGGGGTTATAAGCTCCTAGGTAGGTAATGTATGGCTCCTCCCCAAGTTGCCGGGGTCCCGCAGCTCGTTTACGAGTGAAGCGCAACATTTTCCCAAGAAAGGTTGAGGATTCGGATCGTTCGCAACAACCCAACAGCCTTCTTCTCAGGGACCACAAGAGAGGAGAAGGAGCTGAGTAGTAGAGGGAAAAGTTTTTCTAGTAGCTGGTGTACAACCCCAATCAAATAATGGCTTATTACCGTGGACAATGAATGTATTACGTTGCCACCGCAGATTCTTCTTTCTCGCACTTGAACCAGCCGTGTCATTCCCCGATATATCTGTATTGTCCACCTCGTACGTACCTTGTTCGTCGCAAAGTCTCGCTGCTTCGCCAAACTGTCGCTAGGTCCCGGCAGCCTAACAACGTAAGAAGAAGAGGAATTATAAGCCCGACAAGAGGCTGCAAAAAGGCCGTCGGGTTTTCTCGACTACGTCACTCCGGGATACCCTAGCAAAGAAAGCTTACCTACCTCGACTCTCCCACGGGACCCTCGAAAGGAAGTCATCAGCCATCATCGTTTCTGTCGCAACCAAGACGGGCACGTCCTCCACCACAAGACAACATCAAATCTTTACCCTTTCAGTTCTGTTCGCTCGTTTATTGTATTGCATAAGTTACTGGTTGGCAGTGCCTTTGCAAAAAGGTGGCCTGTTTGGGATCCTCCGTTACTCGTACCTGTCAAATTGCACATGTAGCTTTGCACCCTCATCCGTGCCGCCCTCCAGGAGAGCATTGACACCACCCCCTTCCCCCCGTACGCAACCCCCTTACGACCAGCGAGACTGAGGACGTGCAACACTCCAGTCGCCATTCTCCCAGTTCGCCTGGTCTGAGCCGTTTGCGACACGGGTTGCCCGAGAACACAACCAACACACTGCACACCACAGGCGGAAGAAGCACCAGACACTGGTGCAATCAGCCGGAGCCATGCAGTACGTCAGAAACATCAGCGACTCTGTGTCCACGGCATGGAACTCGATCAACCCTTCTACCCTCAGCGGTGCCATCGACGTGATCGTCGTCGAGCAAGATGATGGCACGCTAGCCTGTTCACCCTTTCACGTTCGCTTCGGAAAGTTCTCCCTATTGAGACCCTACGAGAAGAAAGTCGAGTTCAAGGTCAACGGCGCCAAGCAAGAGTACTCTATGAAACTGGGCGAAGGTGGCGAGGCTTTCTTCATCTTCGAGACAACCGACAACATTCCCAAGAGCTTGCAGACCTCGCCGCTTGTGTCTCCAGCGTCTAGTCCGCCGCTCCAGCCCGACCAGTCCTCCGAGGGCGCACTGCAGGAGCCAGATCTTCTTCAGCTCGATGGCACCACTGGGAAGTCAAGGTCTCCCACCCTCACACGCCCGGGGCCCATCCCCATGCTGGCGCAAAGCCTCCTGCCACCGAATGCCACCTCTCCCGAGCTTAGCCATGGCCGCCCCATCCTGAACGACTTGCGCGACCGTGGACTGCCTCATTACAGTGACGATGTACTCCCATCGAGCGCAAGAACTCTCTCGAACCTGGGCGACGACTCGCCAGATAGGACTGGCCGTGGCGCCACGCCTGAGGCATCCTCACACCGGTCGATCAGTCCCCCTTCACTCCGACCCGACGAAGCTTTCCAGCGAGCAAAAAAAGTGTCCGAGGAGCTTTCTGCAGTGAATATACCCAGCCGCGTTACTGCCACAGGCGACCTCATGCTCGACATGACGGGCCTCAAGAGCAGCGAGGAGGATGCCATCAAGGCCGAGATCCTCGCTCGTGAGATTCTGGCCAAGGAGATGGAGGGCGACTACGATATTGGCGCATTGTTCGGCATGGACGAAGAGGGCAACCTGTGGATTTACAGCAGTGAAGACGCCAAGGAAAATGCCATGAAGAAGACGGTTGCTGCCCTTCGCCCATCAGCAACAATGCCGATTGATGCAGCTTCGGATCCAGGTTATGCTAGTGACGACTCGGCCACCTCTGCTCCAGACCCAACTCACAGACGTAGCGAGTCTGATGCTGGTCAAATGAGCGTAGGAACCCCGCCGACTACACCCGGATCCTCATCACATGCTGGAGATCCCAACCGCAACTATGCCAAGACACTTCGTCTGACCAGCGACCAACTGAAGGACTTGGAGCTCAAGCCAGGAGAGAACACCATGTCTTTCACAGTAAATCGTGCCACTTGCGAGGCAAACATGTATCTGTGGAAACACGATACACCAGTGGTCATATCTGACATTGACGGCACCATCACCAAATCAGATGTTCTGGGTCATGTGCTCAGCAAGATCGGGCGAGACTGGACGCATGCCGGAGTGGCCAAGCTGTACAGCGATATCGTGGCCAATGGATACAACATCATGTATCTGACTAGCCGTTCCGTCGGCCAAGCAGATGCCACACGAGCATACCTCAACGGCATCTCGCAGAATGGGTACCGAATTCCGCGCGGACCGACGATTTTGTCTCCGGACCGCACACTGGCTGCTCTACGGCGAGAAGTCTACCTGCGTAAGCCGCATGTCTTCAAGATGGCCACGTTGCGTGACATTCGCAATCTATATGGCCCTGACAGCCATTGTTTCTATGCCGGTTTCGGTAACCGGTTGACGGATCAGATATCATACCGAACCGTCGATGTGCCCCGAAGTCGCATTTTTACCATCAACTCAAATGCCGAAGTGTCACTGGATCTTTTGTCTCTGAACAAGCTCAAGTTAAGCTATGTCAATATGACAGAGGTTGTCGATCATTACTTCCCACCGATCTCTACTCTTGTCAAGGGTGGCGGCGAGGAGTATACTGACTTCACTTATTGGCGAGACCAACCACTCGATATGGATCAATTCAGTTTCAGTGAGGACGAGGACGATGATGAGGATGATGCGTACGAGGAGGATGCCGATGAAGATGAGGACGTTGGCAATATGGGCGACAGCTACCTATCTCGCGGCGATGACGAAGACGCCGCTGAGAGTATTTTCAGCGGAAGTGGTGTCTATGAGGACGAACAGCAAATGATGAACTCCATGCTCCAGGAAGAGGATGATGCCGATGACGAAGATGATGATGTCGCGGAAGAAGAGGATGGAGGCGTCACGGAGCAGAATGAAGGAGTCAATGAGGAGGATGAAGGTGTCGACGAGGAGGACTTGATGCAATCGGTCGAGATGGGGGATGCACTGCTTGAAGTGGAGAAGAAAAGGCGAAGCAGCAACCCGGATGCTCCAGGATCCGATCTCAACGCCGAGATCATCACAGGCTTGCAGAACCTTGGTGTGGAGAAGAAGGCAAAGCCCAACGGCGTCGAGTAAGATCGAATCGGTTGTACTTTTCGCCACACTTGCCGTGGCATCAGCATCTTCATCGAAGCGGCGCGCGCTTAGGGACAGCATCTTGTGCATAGCGAGGCGTTCATATTTCCTCTTTTGAAAAGATTAAATCATGGGAATCAGGGATTACTTACCAGCGATAGAGTGTAGAATATGTTTTAATTAATTGTCTTACCATTCACTTTCTTGTCAGTCAAAATATGAGTAATCGGCGTCTTTTCGTGACTTCAAGTGTGCTAGTGAGTTTGTATATCTAGTAACACAATGAACTCTTGAGAATGAATCCTGAGCGCGTCGGCTTTATGCGATTCTCTCCACAACTACTTGTCCTCGACAACATATATATCACCGAGTCATTCCTGGAAAACGACGGTATGATTCTCAGAAAAATATCATAGCTTGAGCAGACAATGCAATAGTTTCGCATACCCCTAAAACATCTATATGCTTCGCAAAGATTTATACTGTCGCGCTTTCAAACCAAATGCCCTCAGCCGGTACCACTGATATTTTACCAGTCACGAACTCGGGTGGCCTAGAGCAAATCAACGCCAAAGAACGCCTGTATGATGTAGCTTTTTCACATCCAGTCCCCTTGAAAACAAAATCCGCAAAGAAATGCCGAGAAATCCTGGTATCAAAACGTTTCGGTGTGTTCCTCTACTCCATGCCCTCCATATCCTCGTCTCCCTCCAGGTCGTCGCCCAGCAGCTCATCCAGACCGCCCGGCTCGGCGCCATCTTTCGTGTCGGGCTCCTTCTTAACGACCTCGACACCTTCCATGACGTCCTCCATCTGGTCCTCGTCGTCGTCGTCATCATCGTCGTCGTCGTCCCCCTCGGCCCACGTGTCCCGCAGACCCCACGGCACGCCGCTGAGGACGAAGCGCTCGTTGGGCAGGCGGACGCCCCACTCGTGGGCCATGACACGGGGGAGCTGGACCTTGTTGCGCTCCTTGGCCAGCTCGAGGAGCCAGTCCTTGCTGGCGCCGCCGCCGCCGGCCCCGCCAGCGCCCGAGCCGCCGCGGAACGAGAAGGCCTGCCGGCTGGCGATGGCGATGTTGACGGCGTTGGCGCTGACCGAGGCGTCGCCGTTGCTGGGCGCCGAGGGGGCGACGCCGGACGCGCCCGAGGGCTTGGCGCCCGCCTGCGTCGTGTACGGGTCCGAGGCCAGGTGCAGGGCGTCCGAGAGGATCGAGGACGTGTGGCGGTAGGCGAAGTCGAGGAGGAGGAGCGGCACGCGCTGGTCGTAGGACGTGACGCCCTGGCTGGTCAGCAGCAGCTCTATCGTCCTGGCGTCGCGGGGCCGGGGGGCGGATGTGGTGGGGGACGTCGGTCCGTTGGCTGCTGCTGTCGCCCCGGGCGCACCGCCTGCTGCGGTCGTTTGCGAGGCAGAGATGGTGGCGGACGACTGTGTTGGTTGGCTCTGCGATTGTGAGGGGCCTGCTGATGAGGCGGGAGGGACGCCGTTCGGCTGTGACGATGAGGCTGCTGTAGCCATGGTTGTGCGGCTGTCGCGGACTACCGTCGCGGACAGCAAGATGTGATCGAGATGAGGATTGGCGCAAGAGTGACGTGGCTGCCCGGAAGAACTTGAAGAACGTCAAGCGATGATTCTTCACGTTCGCGGCGCCACGCGAGAGATGGATGGATGGAGTCGCGTAGTGGTGGTGCGGTTCAGATGGTGCGATCAGAGTCTCCGGTACTGATGATGCTTGGGCGCACGATTTGGCGACTTGATGCTGGAAGATGTAGGTTTCCGGTGTGTGGAAGATCAATTGCAAAATATGTGTGATGGATCTGAGTTTAGAGTCCTGGAAGCTATGGACTTTCTTGTCTCGAATTCGATATCCAGCTTGTAGCTGCTAGGTAAGGTAGGTCTTCGTAGCTGGCAGTCCACTGAAAGCGTTGTTGCATGTGCCCAAGTGCAAGCTGAAGGCTGTCGGGAAGGGTCCCCACCTGGACACCTCCCAACCATAGCCAACCTAGCCTCCCCCAAAAAACTGCGGAATGCGACGGCCGATAATCCGCCGTAGTCGCGCACAGGCCGCACCTTAAATGACCATTTGGCGATGCAGGACAGGCCCGTTGAGCTGGTGAGATCGCATATCGGATGAGTCGAGCACTACTATTTTGGTGCTAACGTGAGGGATGTGTCATGGAGGGGCAGAGCCTTTCAGAGGGGCATATTTTCTTGGTGCCCCACCAATGCGAAAACCGCCTGCATTGGGATTCAGGGCGGCGAGGCCGGTCGGACGTCACTTTGCCTGAACATTTTTATAAGTCGATGCAAGTAAATAGTGAACACTTTCTCCTATTGCTTGCCCGTTTTCTTGCTTCAATTCAACCATCTTCTGTCTGCAATTGACCATGGAGACAACATTACCTCTGCCGTTCCTCGTGAGCGTCTCTGCACCGCCGGATCTGGCCTCCGGCGAGGGCCTCACCACCGATGAGCTCTCCTGTCTGGGCTCTGTGTTCTTTGATGTGACTCAGCAGAACCTAGACGAGGTGCTCAACTTCCTCGCCCAGCACAACTCAAGTCACCAATCATTCCTCGACGCCACTGGTCTAGACTCCAAGGACAGCGTCATCTCAGTTTTGGACCACGGCGCAAAGAAAGTTTTCGTGCAACCAGAGCGGTTAGCCGACTTCGCCGACTTCAAGGGCAGAGTTGCTCCCGCCGTCAGCAAGACGAGCGAGCTCAAGGCTGCTACCCAATATGGTCTCCTGTTGAAGGAGTTTGATCAGACGAGGTGTGATGTCGCCGAGTTTCTGGAAAAGAACAAGACGGAGAAGACGCCTCCGATCTACATCAAGCCCGCCACTGAGAGGACAGTATATGAGCACTTTGTGGACATCTGCGGACAGATCTCGGCTATTCCTATTCTGCCATCAACAGCCCTGACTACTGACAAGAATGATGACAAGAAGCTGTTTGTTTCTAAACTCTTGTCGGGATCCTGGTCCTCGGATCGCACAGACAAGCTTATGCCAACTGTGGTCTGTGATGAGAGGGGTGTCGCCCTGGGCCTGGTCTACAGCAGCGAGGAGAGCGTGGCCGAGTCTCTCAGGACCCAGACTGGTGTATACCAAAGCCGGAAGCGCGGTTTGTGGTACAAGGGCGCCACGTCGGGAGACACTCAAGAGCTTGTCCGCATCTCGCTCGACTGTGACAATGATGCGCTCAAGTTCATCATTAGACAAAAGGGCCGATTCTGCCACCTGGACCAGTTTGGTTGCTTCGGAGATCTGAAGGGCATTTCAAAGCTCGAGCAGACTTTGGTTTCGAGGAAAGAGTCAGCCCCCGAGGGTTCGTACACCGCGCGCCTATTCTCGGACGAGAAACTGCTCCGCGCCAAGATCATGGAGGAAGCGGAGGAGCTTTGCGACGCCAAGACCCCTGAAGATGTGGCTTTCGAAGCTGCCGACTTGATCTACTTTGCTCTCACAAAGGCTGTCAGCGCTGGAGTAAGCCTGGCTGATATCGAGAAGAGCCTTGACGCCAAGAGCCTCAAGGTCAAGAGGAGAACCGGCAATGCCAAGGGCAAGTGGGCTGAGAAGGAGGGCATCACGAACGATGCCGCAGACAAGGCAAAGGAGGCCGCGAAGCAGGCTCCGGCCGCAGCACCGTTGACATCGGCGCCCGCGACCAAGGCTCAGACTGCGCCATCCTCGGACAGAATCACCATGAAGCGACTTGATGCTGGCAAGATGGGTGCTGCTCAGGTCTCGGAGGCTTTGAAGAGACCCTCGCAGAAGTCGGCAGAGGCCATTCTTGGCATAGTCACACCCATCATCAAGGATGTCCGGGAGAATGGTGACAAGGCATTGCTGTCATACACCCACAAGTTTGAGAGGGCCACGTCGTTGACATCGCCAGTGCTCAAAGCCCCGTTCCCCAAGGAGCTGATGCAGCTTCCCGAGGAAACCATCAAGGCCATTGACGTCTCATACGAAAACATTCGCAAGTTCCACGCTGCTCAGAAGGAAGAAAAGCCTCTCCGCGTCGAGACTATGCCCGGAGTGATCTGCAGCCGATTCTCCCGGCCCATTGAGCGAGTTGGTCTCTACGTGCCCGGTGGTACAGCAGTCTTGCCCAGCACGGCACTCATGTTGGGAGTTCCTGCCATGGTTGCGGGTTGCGAAAAGATTGTCCTTGCGTCTCCGCCCCGTTCCGACGGTAGCATCACTCCTGAAATCGTCTACGTCGCCCACAAGGTTGGCGCCGAGAGCATCGTCCTCGCTGGAGGCGCCCAGGCTGTGGCAGCGATGGCATACGGAACCGAGAGCGTCACCAAGGTTGACAAGATTCTGGGACCCGGCAACCAGTTCGTCACTGCCGGAAAGATGTACGTCAGCAACGATACCAATGCTGGTGTCGGTATTGATATGCCGGCTGGTCCTTCCGAAGTCCTGGTTATCGCCGACAAGGACGCCAACCCAGCTTTCGTGGCATCTGACCTCTTGTCTCAAGCCGAGCACGGTGTCGACAGCCAGGTCATCCTGCTGGCCGTCGACCTCAACGAACAGCAGCTTCAGGCCATTGAGGACGAGCTTCACAACCAGGCAATGGCTCTGCCCCGTGTAGACATTGTTCGTGGCGCCATCTCTCACTCGGTCACTATCCAGACTAGAGATATCGATGAGGCCATGCGCATTAGCAACGAATACGCCCCGGAGCACTTGATCCTGCAGCTCACAGATGCCGAGCAAGTGGTCGACAAGGTCATGAATGCCGGAAGTGTCTTCATCGGCCAGTGGACCCCCGAGAGTGTAGGCGATTACTCGGCAGGTGTCAACCACTCTCTGCGTAAGTAATCCGATATTTTATCTTGCACGATCACAGGCTAACAAGTTTCTAGCAACATATGGCTACGCAAAGCAATACTCTGGTGTCAACCTCGGCTCCTTTGTCAAGCACATCACGAGCTCCAACCTCACGGCTGAGGGTCTCAGAAACGTCGGCCCAGCCGTCGAGGTGCTCGCCGGTGTCGAGGAGCTTGAAGCCCACAAGAGGGCTGTCAGCATTCGCCTCGCCAGCTTGCAAAAATAATTGAATATTCTGCACAGTAGGCGTAGGGACGAGCGTGGATGACTTCAGCGGAAATTTATACAAGTAGATAAGCAGGTGACATTATAGCAAAAGGAAAAATATCAAAAATAAAATAAGGATTTTGAATAAGAAAACCCGTCACTACCTAGTCAACCATGCCGTAGCCATCCCCACGCAATACTAGTTCATACATACTCTGTATACTCGTAGGTGTGGTCAAGCTCAGAAGACTCCATGCATATACCTGGATAGTGAGTAAGAATGTAGCAATCAATGGAGACTGCCCATTTGAGCAGTATGCATATTAATGATTGGTTTTTCTGCTATAAGTACCCCTGGGTCTAGGTATGTAGGTAGGTATAGTCGAATTATCTAAGGTTAGGTAGGTATTCAGCAGTAAGCGCATTCCGACATGCCGGGATGTGCTAGGGGAGGCTTGAGACAGAGCTTCTAGAACCCCCATGCCATGCAACCTTCCCGCAGCTTTGTCTCACGTGTACCGTACCATATGCACCATTGAGAACCAACATTTTCGAGTCTCTCCTCCGGGGCGTAATATGTCAATCTCACATCCTCAATTATTTGGCAAAATAACCATTTCTCCATTTCTTAGGAAGCTTTGGGTATGCGCCCAGCTGCTCTTTGAAACCTGTGCGTACTCAGCCCACGGTCCCACTCTAGGTGAGCAGGTTGGTGTTGGCATCGCTGACGTCGCATCGTTGGCTCCCAGCCACTCAATTACAAGCTTTCAGTCGCCCAGCTCAAAAACCGCACCGGTTCTGCACGTTGCGCAACAAAGTGAAACCTCCGATAATCTCCTCGATATCTATCTAGCAGACGACATACATATTACAAACAAGCTCGCTGTCATAAACCTTCTTTTCTTCTCTGCATATACTTTTTAACCGTCACATACCACTTCTTGATCGCTTTGGTGTATACTATTATTATAGCCTGCTGTTAGGCTTCACCGAGTGCGATACTACCCACCTAATCTCGACTTGGCAGTTTGTCCAACCGGCTTTCCGGCTGACGCGGGAGAGGAGTCGCTCACATCCGACATTACGGCTTATTCAAGCTGATACGTCCGAACTGTTGAAATTCAATACTGCTATCCTCAAGAAATCACACAATTTGGGTTGTGTCAGGCAGTCTGATACGATGCATCTCTCCGGATCCCTGCTGGGCCTGCCCGCATCGTTGTTGATGTTGATCGCAACACAGATACAGGCCCAGCAGATGCTCCCGACGGCGATCAAAAAGATGTCGCTCGATGAGGGCGAAAAGATCATGCCAGAGCATCTTGGATTTGCCCCGGAATCCGTACCTCTACAATCTCGGCAGGTACGCGGGCTGTTGACGCCCGAAGAAGAGCTCCTGCTAGCTGCCAACTCGAGCGCAACCATAGCATACCGACCGCCTTTTGGCGTACATTTGTCGGGAGATGCGTCAGAGCTAATAAGAAGCAACGGCTCGGTGTGGCGGCGGGCAAAAGAAGCTTTACATCGACTCCGGGGACGAGATTATTCTTGCCCGTCCAACACGCAGAGTTGCGAGTCCATTGGGCAGCCAAACTACTGTTGCTCGACGGGCGAGATATGTGTCGAAGTGGAAGACCAGCCCGATGCTGGCAACGTTGGTTGCTGTCCCGATGGTACGACATGTGCCGGAACCGTTGGGCCGTGTGGCACCGACAGCACAGGGTGCGCGGCAGAAGTCGGCGGAGGCTGCTGCATCGCCGGCTTCGTCTGTGCCCAGATTGGATGTATCGCGAGCACCGTGACTCAGATCACCATGACGACGACCAGCTCGACAGTCATCTCAGGGCCGACAGACTCAACAGTCGCCACGACGGTAGTGGTCACAGTCAGCCCAAGCATACAAACGACTGTGAGCAGTACATCAACTTCGACCACGACTATTCCGACGTCAACTTCAACATCGACTTCTTCTTCATCAGAGACTGACACGACTGCATCGATTACAAGTACGGGTACTGTGCTTCCCCCTTGGCGTCCCACCAGTGGTTCCGACAGTGGCACAACAACATCATCTGCCGACTATTGCCCAACCGGGTTTTACGCGTGCCTGGCCACGTATGGCTCGGGATGTTGTCGCACGGGCAGAGACTGCGTGACCACGTCGTGCCCTCCCGTCTCGTCAACCACATTCACGTCCAATGGTGCGACGATAGTCGTGGCGGCGACGGACGTGCCGACTACCACGGCCACGTCGACGTGTGCATCTGGTTGGTTCCTGTGCGGGTCTGCTGCCGGCCCCGTCGCCGGATGCTGCCCGAGCGGTTACGCTTGTGGCACGGCAAGCTGTACTCTGAGCGCAACTACAGCTACGGCGACGGTGCAAAAAGAACTCCCGAGCAGTGCCTCTAGGATGACTGGAGTCTGGTCACTAGCCATAGGGCTGTGCGGGCTGCTGGTGGTTCTGGTGATATAATGACTGATATGACATGCGCATACGAGCGAGATGACTGGCATTTAGATGAAGATGATATAGAATTTGGAGGGACCTCAATGGCGATGTCCTTCAGAGCCTTGTATATACAAAATATCCATAGATTGAAATAGTCGACACTCGGGTACACATGATTTGGGTAGCACATGCATTTGCTTTTAGTCACGAACATAGTACATATATGTAGGCATATATTACGAACCCATGAACTTAGCAGAGTCATGAAGATTTGTTATAGACCTTGGCAGAAGATGATTTCTTGACTTTTTGTCGTGCTCAACTCGACTGGCCTGTTCAACCTCTTATTGGGTGATAGCTCCGAGAGGTGCCTTCCTCGCGTGCGTCTTTTCCCAGTCGTGCCTTCCTCGTAAATGGCTTTGGTATTAACCAAACCCTAAGCAGGGCGACACCAGCCAAGACAAATTCTACTTTATCGAAGGCGAGCAAACAGTTACTCAGCAGAACCACACACTTCCTCAACGGCGACTCGAGGTATTTTTGTGTCTCTCTTCTCGATTCGGCCGACTGAACACCATCTCGCAAATCATCTCTATTTGACCCCAATTTTTCATCTGATGTTAAATCTGAACATCAGATCATAATTCACTGTTGCCTGTTCCTTTACCAATGTCGTCCCCGTCTCCAAGCCTTCGCCACACGCGCCCATCGCCGGCACCAGATGTACTGCGGACTGCCAAGTCCTTCAAGCGGCGCTTTGATCTTGATGCGATGGAAGATGAAGATCGCCCTAGGTCTCCGAAACGACATAACACCAAGGACTATGTCCAATATAATCTGTTCGGTTCGAATCGCCGCAGCACAAACATGCCTCCTCCTCCTCTTCCAGCAAAGAGACTCTTTGTCGATCATCAGCCTCAGCAGCAGCCTGTGCCTAGGCCGAGCACTCCAGAGCCACCTCTGATGAGGGACCTCGATGGTATGTCAGCACTTCTGCTGTCTTTCCCCCTTCCTTTTTCTCTTTTTTCTTTCTTTATTTCCAGAACGACCATCTAACCTTGCTTTTGTTGAATCCAGACAAATTTCGCAACTATCAGACCGTCAAATACTCCGATATACTGAAGAAGCTCGAAAGCGCTCAGGAGGAAGTCACAGCACAAGCCATCTCCCAGTTCAGCGGCCCACAACTCGACTCACAACAGTTTTCCAGTATGCACAACGACATTCGTGAGCCTCTGCTGGAGGTCAACACCACTCTGTCTGTTTCGAGTCCGAATGGCACCGAGCGCAAAAAGGATGTGCTCATGTCTGAAGTGATAGCTGATGCGAAGAAGCGAGTCAATACTGCCACAACGGAACTCGAACAGCTGTGGGCCGATTAGAACGCGGCGCATACCGAAATCGAGACTATCACGGCAGAAATGTTTGCTTCTTGTGATGGATCGGCTAGCCCGAGGACCGGTCCTGCTATGGACGTGTTCGAGTCGGAACACGCTGCTACTATTGCCGAGATGAAAAAGCAGATCAAAGCTATTGGCGACAAGACTATTGGCGACTACAAGAAATACGAAAAGGTATGTTTTTGTTTGATGATACGCTATTGCATGAGCTAATTGCAACACAGGAGTCACTCAAGAGAATCGAAAGTCAGGCTGGTCAGCTTGTGCAATCTTTCTTCCGTGTGAAGTGAGCAATTATGGACTCATCCCTTCGGGTTTGCTGTACAATCATATGAAGGAGCTTACTAGCGGTAATTGCTTTGAAGTCGCTACAGGTTGTGGGTTGATCGGACCGCTCATGGGACAGCATCTTATCGATGAGCAATGAGTTTCACAGAGCCAGTGAGGGCACAGTGAAAGATACCAGATTCTCAATAAAAATAATCAGTTTAATGGTCTTTATTCAACCTCGAAATCTAGCTAATCTGCAGCAAACTTTGTCGTAAATATACCCCTGATTTCGGGGTAGCATCATACACAGCTGGGGAAGTTTTAAGCTCCTGCCTGTCTAAGTATAGCAACGCCCCTGGAACGCCAGCTCAAATGCCAATCACATTTTTTCTTCTTTGCGGCCGCGGAAAACAACAACGCGGCCTGGCATCGACCGTGGTGAATCGATGCCGCATCAACAAGAGAGATTCTTCTTCTCTGTCCTTCGGGAGTGCTCCTGTATTTACTGCTCCTCGGGCACGACGACGCCCCACGGGTGGTCCTCGCCGCCGTACATGATGTCCTTGAGCCAGCCCTTGACCTTGAGGGTCAGGTCGCCGCCCTCGTTCTTCTTGCCCATGGGGAAGCTGACGTCCTTGCCGCGGTGGTGGATGAGAGAGATGGGGCAGACAAAGTACTAGAATTGTGGTCAGCGGATCGTTTCGTTTAAAATAAAAGCAAAACGCTCCGAGAGAAGAATATCATGAACTTACAGCAGTGCCCGAGGCGAAACTCTCGACGAGGCGGCCCTCGTCGTGGGCCTGGACGACCTCGTCAATGGTGTACTTGCGCTCGACAACGTCGATATCCTCGGCGCAGCGCTCGCGGATGAGCAGGAGGACGCTGCGGCGCGTGACGCCGTCGAGGATGATCTTGTCGCCGAGGGGCGCCGTGACGAGCTCGGTCCGGCCCGTGTCCTTGTTCTTCCAGAGGACAAAAAAGTTGCTGGCGCCGGCCTCGGTGCAGAGCCCCTCCTCGCCGTACAGCCAGAGGATCTGGTGGAAGCCGCGCTGCTTGGCCTCGGACGTGGCCAGCAGCGAGGGCCCGTAGTTGGCGCCGACCTTGGCGTAGCCGAAGCCGCCAGCCCAGGCGCGGACCATGTCGGCGGGCGAGGTGTGCAGGCGCATGCCGCCCTGGGGGGCGTCCATGGGGGGCATGTACGAGGCGATGATGAAGAGCATGGCCTCGGCGGGGGCGGCGACGCCGAGCTGGGAGTGCGTGCCGATGAGCGTGGGGCGGATGTAGATGAACTCGCCGGGGCGCTCGCGGGGCAGCCACTTGGGGCCGTCGACGGCCATGAAGGCCCGGACGAGCTTCTCGACCTCGGAGGGGGGGAACGAGGGCAGCGAGATGCGCACCGACGACATGAGCAGGCGCTCGGCGTTGCAGTCGGGGCGGAACAGGCGCAGCTTGCCGTCGTGGCCGCGGTACGCCTTCATGCCCTCGAAGCACTCGGTGGCGTAGTGGAGCACCGAGGCCGTGGGCGAGATGGTAAAGGGCCCGTACGGCTTGAGCTCCGGCGCCGACCAGCCTGTCTCCATGTTCCAGTTGGCCGTCAGCATGTGATCCGTGCAGATGGACTGGTTCTTGTAGCTGGTCACGCCCACGTCCGGCACCTGCTGCGGCGACTTGGTGAAGGAGTAGGTGAGCTTGGAGGCGTCGAGCTCCTGGTAGACGGCCTTTTGGCTGCCATTGGGACCCGCAGCGGCCTCAGCAGCGTGCGCCTCCTCCAGCTTGTGCTCAATGGCAGTTGCCGTCAAGTCGACATCTGAGCCATTGTTCTGGGCGTTGGAAATAGCAGAGGGTGCCATGGTGAAAGGTGTTGTGTGTTTTATAGTAAGTTGTTGTTAGCGTCGAGTGCTCTGCCTCTCTCTGCGTGGCGCTGGACCAGCGGATATTCTGGAAGACGCAGTAGATAAGAATTGAGTTTTATCTTGTTTCCAGTGACTTTGCTTGAGACACTAGAGTTGACTTTAGAGTTGTAACGGTCAGGGTTCAAGGAAACTCGAACAGTCCTTCCTCGATTGTAGTGATGGGTAGTGAGTGTGTAGTAGAACAGTGAATAAAAAAGAGGTGAGTGAGGCGTGACACAGGCAGCCGGGTTCAAAGTATAAATCAAGCAAGTCGAAAGGAGAAAATCTAGTGACTCATTGGCCAATGAGGTGCGGAATTGGTGCGACTCGGCGGACAAAGATCTGTAGTAGCGAAAACTAGGCGGAGACTCTGGCAAAGAGACCCAGTATTTCTGCTGATACCATTGATAAAAGAAAAGATTAACGTACCTAGAGCCAGAGAGGGCCTGTCCCCATCATTCCCGCCGCCGTCTTGCATGATCCAAGGTTGTTTGTTGGACATGGTAGATACGGTATGTAGTGTATATGCAGCATGCAAGCCGTTCTTCTCCATCCTCTGCATACCTATACACATACCGGGGGAAAAAAAGGATTCACTCGGATTCCGCCATGCTGGCTAGAGACGAGACACCACGAAAGGACTACCCCCATCTGGCGGGCAGCCATCATGCAGCCCTGCAAAGCCGAACCTCTCGTCATGTGAGCACTCAGGTGTGACCCCCGATGCTGTTTCCGGATATCTCACAGAAGATATGTCGGTGTCCTGGCCTCGTCTCGCCTGGGCCGCTGGTTTCCTTATCAGGGGTGCATACCCTCTGAAGATCGATCTGATCTCAGCATGGACATCCGACAGACACCGCCCCGAAGCCACCAAGCACTTAGGATACGACCCCGGGAATCCATGGGCGTGGCAGACAGGGCAGCAGGGACAGAAGCTCAGCTCACACTCATAGGCTCTCGGTTTCAAGCGGGCATTCCATGGCGGTTGCGCCGTCCCCAGCGTGGCCGAAGAGAAAAGGTCAGGTGCGTCCCCGGGTATATGTGGGTCAACGGATTTTGGGTTCCCAACGGGGCGGCATCTCATGGCTTTGGATGACGGCGCAGATTGGCATTACAGTAGTATCGAATTGATGAGTATACGTAAAGGTAGTGTAAGTCAGTAATATGTATGCAGTGTATGTACGGACGCGGTCCGCAAAAAGGTGACCACCATTAGATAGTCACGTCGTTCATCATGGGTGCCGGCAAAGGACCAGCCAGCGCCCTACAGGCTACGGCACGCCCTACACGCCCTACATCATCATGATGGGCGTAGGGCGTGGGAGTGATGCCTGTCAAAAGTCAGGAACAACCCGTATCACAAGAGATGTGCAAACCTGCGTCACACCGCCGTTGACGGCCAAAACTCAATTGACCAACCGCCTTTGACAATGGCCGCCGAAATCGCTGCCCTCGCGCCCTTCTGTTTAACGCGAGAGAGAGTGAGGACAAGCATGTCTGCGACTCGGTGGAAGTCTTGGTGACAAGCAAGGGACCCCGATCAGTCGGCGCACTGGTCGCTTAGAATCATAGATGGAACTTGGACGCTAGTATTACATACCTCATACCTAGCTGACCCGACCCCAGCAATTGGAATTATCGGGCCTCGTTCGCTGTGTAAGTCGACAAGTTTCAAACTCTCATGCCGAAGCGGCCCCACGAGGTTCGGCGCGGAATTGGCAGGACTCGCGAGTAAGCCGAAGATATGCGGCTCTTTCCACCTGCCCCAACTGACGGTAGCCGCATAATGATTAGATCACGGTTTCTCGGGTCCTATTACGGCCATGAGATGGCGGTTCACTCCTTATCGGATTTCTTCGATTCTCTCTTTATTGTGACTGGTCTAGGTAGGTCAAAGAGTCTGCTAGCTACTCGGTGGCAAGGCCCAGCTCGTGGGGGGACCGTGTTCATGGGTGTTTTCCGCATGCGAGCGGCCGGCCACGCCGACTGATCGAGGTTTTCTCCACACCGATCTCGATGTCTGCGATTTGTGCAACCAGCGCCAGAGGTGTGTGACCTTGCCGCCCTCTACCCCCTAGTTCCTGGTGGCTTTTGAGGTCCTCTGAAACTGCGAGCGGCTTCCGGAGTTGCCAACGTCGATGCTTCTCCGGCCGGGACGCATCCGAGCTCCGTGTTCCTAGCGTCGTATCCGCGGGCGCCCACCTTTGCATGACCGGTGGGACAGTATTGATTTTTTTTAATGGCCATGCTCAGTGTCCGGGGTTGGCACCTTACTCCAACCGTGGTCTTACCAGAACAAGTCGCCAACAGCAGACTGCCCGTAGTGAATCCAATTTATGTGTCACACAGCGGCCTTCTGGATATAGTGGCTTGGTTCTCCGTGCCGACTCCAAAACAGGAATTTTGCGTTGCCGCTCGCGTATCGATGACCGGTAAAGGACCTGCAGGCTTGACTTGCTTCTCGCAGAAGCATCTCTCCAAGACCAACCGACCCGGGGGTTATTTTAGTGGATGGCCTGCCGCTCTCAGACTGCGAAGAGTGTAATCTGCATGTTTTGACCACATTTGTGTCACTGCAAAGGAGGCTCCGAGGCCGACCAAGATCACAGCTGGAGGTTTCCCGAAGGCGCCCGGCTAGGTCCTCCCCGCAGGTGAGCGGAAGAATTCTTGAACAAGCTCTGCCAAATGTAGGCTTCGCTGAGGAGTAGTTCAATGTCTTTCTCTGTCCAATCGCGTGTCGGAAGTGCCTGGAGAAACATCATGATCTCCTGAAAGTCCATCTTGACGAGCTTGGCTGACCATTTGACCAGAAAAGCTGCACACACGTACAGGTGAAACTCGGAGAACCCTTGTTCCTCGGCCTGTTTTGAGCATTAGAAGTGTACAACAGCCAAGAAACAACCTCGAGAGCTTACCAAATATGTATCCCACATCCTAATTGTATTCTGAACACTGATTTCTCGCATGAGCAAACAGTTCATCCACCTGAAGCTGAATTGTATGAATTCGATGTGCTCATTCTCGAGATGTTTGGCAAGGTCCGAGTCGATACGTGCCGTGAGGTCACGAAGCGAAGCCACTTGTCGTTGAATGCCGGGTTGTGCGACAATATAATGATCTTGAATACCATCGAGAAGTTTCGTCAGGCACCAAAATGAATCAGCTTCTACAGCGTCAAGAACTGGTCTCGGCAATTGTCCCGGGTCCATGCCGCTTTCGATGTCATAGTCCGTAATGTAGGTGCCGAGAAAGACCTGCCAGAAGGGAGTGACCAGGTCATTGATACCCTGAACGTAACCGCTCGCAGGGTGCCGGATTGCCCAAAGGTAGAGAATCCGTTCCAATGATCGCTGTGTCGCCTCGTATCCATAGAGTTCAATGTGTGGATTGGTGCGCGGAACGTCGATGCTGATCTGGTGCCAAATCGCTTCGTCTAGACCTCTTGCGCGTCCTCCGGCTGCGGGCGCACTCGCGCCACGCTCGAATGCTTGTTTGACTCCGTCCAAATACTCTTTTCGTTTTCTTTCCAGAGTGGCGACACGTCTCTCGCTGCTGGTGGGTAAGTAGCTCAACAACAGCTGCCATGTAATGGAACGGACTTCCTCTGGGACGCCACCCCAAGCCAGAGCCCTTAAATCAGGGAGCGAAATGGTCGTGGCCTGTAGAATCTTCTTGAACTTATTTATCCTCGTGACCCTCGAGTTGAGAGCATCGATTTCTTTCTGCGAGGCATTGGCTGGTATCGCGGGGTGGTTGATCAAGTGAAGAGCATTCGCCGGGTCTGTGGATCATGTTAGAGTAAGCTACTGCGCCCGTGCAAGTGCCGTCTCACCTTTCAAGATGTCCTTGTACTGTGGTCGCAGAATCTTTCCTTCGCTCTTTTTGGGCATTGGATATGCTGGCATGGGCCTCTCAATCGCTATGTCGGCACTGTCCGAGTAACGTCGCGAATGAAACCCAAAGGATGATCCGAAGCCGGTAGTCGAAGTGCTTGGGTCAGCGGCCTTGCCCTGTGCAGCTGCCATACGGCGATTCTTTCGTTTCATATTAGACAAGCTTGGCAAGCCAAAGTCGTCGCCGTCATCGTCCTCGTAGCCGTACAGATCGTCACCTTCTGGATCTTCCGCATTCCAGTCCTGATTCGTGTTGGACAAGAAGCTAATGTAGGACTTGATCGGTGGAGTGGAGGGGCCGCTCTTCTTCTGAAGAGGCGGCGAGCTGACATCGCTGTTTCGACCCTTGTGCGAAGTTGAAGAAGGGGGAGTGCGCGGCCGAGAAGATGGTCGTGCAGAAGACGGTCGGGAAGAGGAGCCGGATACAGTCCTGGCGGGACTCACGATGAGTTTCATGGAGTTCGCAAGCAGACCAAAGTGACCCGAGGAGATCACGACTTACAGCGAATCAAACTTGAGCATATCTGCATGGGAATACGAAGCGCCAACGACCAAATTGGAGTCGCGACCTGTCTTCTTGGGTGTAGGCTCGCGCTGGAGTTTCCAGAAAGGTGAGGTCGACCTGCTTCCCATGTTAGCGCCGCCATCTCCCAAGTCAACAAAGAAGTGAACCTACTCGGACCGGTCTAGAAGTGGAGGTTGGATACATGATCAGCAAAGGGAACCATTGTGTACCAATGCGGGACATTGGATGTATAGATTTGAGATCGAGCACTCGTCTGGGGACATACCGACTTGGACCATTTCCTACGTCATCCACTCGTGTTAGCAGACGACCAAAGACAATCGCGTTCTCAGGGGAATCCATAGACTCACTTGCTGGGGTGGCTTCTTGCCACTGCCCGAGGAAGAGAACATGATGGTGAGAGCAGGAGGCGCGCGACCAGGTCGCAAGTACGAGATGGTCGTGAACACACTATCTCCTCATTTCATGCTGAACTCCAGGACAAGACAGATCGATCAACTGGTGTCGGCGGTAGCAATGGCTGGCGGAAAGCTAAGGTACCGCACGCCGTACGTACACCACACTACCCAAGGTAGGCCGGTAGGTAGGTAAGGTAGAGCACACGACGAGCCGCCAGCTGTTTAAGAAGCCCCGCTAGCGACCAGCCGTTCTTGAGACCTTGTCGCAACCTTGTGATGGACGTGAACAGGCAAGATCGACGAGATATCGAAGAAAGAAAAGGTGCGAGAGTTCAGCTTTTGTTGACGAACAAACTGTGATCGCTGTGAGATGTCGATACAGATCGTGGATCTCTGCGAAACATCAACCACCTCCTGGCAACGTCGGTCGGTTTG
Organism: Pestalotiopsis sp. NC0098; assembly: GCA_022432395.1. Lineage (NCBI taxonomy): Eukaryota > Fungi > Ascomycota > Sordariomycetes > Amphisphaeriales > Sporocadaceae > Pestalotiopsis > Pestalotiopsis sp. NC0098. Next base: position 3,494,823 of record JAJKLJ010000003.1, on the reverse strand, counting down.
CGCACCCAACATGAACTGCTCCAACGACAGGTGGGGCAATATCTCGACTCGATTAATGCTGGCCAGGAACCCAGGCACGGTAAAGCCCCACCATTCTCACGCTGCACGGATAGCGCGATGGAGCCGTCAACTGCCATGACTACCTATGTGCTTTTTATTATTACATGCAGCACGGCCTGCCCGTACGTAGATGACTACCAGTAAAGAAAAGGCCATGAACATGAGGATGCATTTCACAGGCTCATTGTTATGGCCATCTTCCAAAATTCTAAAGATTATTGTGCAATGACTAAAAAGTGCGTAACAAGTACTGGATTACATGCGTTGACCTTTGATACTGGTCTTCTGTCCCTTCATCCCGTTCATGCAGCTGCGGTTAGCGTCGAGCCAGCTGGCAGAAAAGTAGAGCCAGCGCAGGCGGCAGCCGGCCAAACCAGAGCAGCGCGATCGGCGAGCCAATCAGAAGCTTGCAACCCCAGGTTTTTTACTGCCGACTGGGCCTAATAAGGCTGCTGTGATTCTCCTTCACCACAAGCTCGGCAGCGACCTCAACCTCCTCACTTACCTAAAGGTCCAGGCGGCACCAACCTTGAGCAACGTGCCTTTCAATTGTTCTTGCTCCAGAACACGTATCCGTCCCACCTACTTATATTCGCGTAATCGAGAGCACCTCGACCCGCGACACGACCCGTCTTTCATCTTTTAGAGTCCGCCGACTACCTCATCTGCAATCGCCAATACTAGCACTGAGGTCTGACGCTCGGCTTCATTGGCATCTCTCCTATCCTTAGGTAACAGTCGACTCAGCCGGCAACATGGCAGACAACGAGAACTTCGAAGATGATCTCTTCGCGGACCTGTGAGTGCCTTCTTCCCAGCGCTGCATCTGCAATGCGCCGACCCTTTTACTTATCTAACCCATTCGTAGGTACGACGATAATGACGCGCCATCCGCACCCGCCGCCGTTCCTGCCCCTGCCCCGGCTCAGAAAGCAGAGCCATTGAATGAGCCTGTTGTCGCTGCTCCCATCGCCGAAGTTCACGTTGCTCCTGCGCACGATGTCTACGCTCCAAGTGGAGATTTCCATGGCCAAGGCGGGGATTACCACGACAACGAAGATGCCTACGAGGATGACGACGAAGTCGATTTCAACCTAGGCAATGGTTCATCCCATAATGCTGCGCCCAAGCAGGAGGAGACTCCCGCTGCTCCGGCTTTCCATGCCAAGGGTCCTGGTGCCAAAGAAGATGGGTGAGTTCACGTCTATTTTTTCTTCTTCCCTATCGCAACTTCGTGTTTGCGGGTAAGTCAGAATTTGCCAGCCTCGCGAGTTATCCTTGCGCCGGAGCGGCCGAAGCGTGGAGGCATTGTGCCACCACGGTTTGTATTTTGTGGGAGGTGCAGTCATCGAAGATCTGGGGATGCAGGGTGATCCCACTCGGCAAGTCAGGTTTGGGTCGAAAGCAGTTGTCATGGACACAGTACATGCGTCTAGCAGCTGTCAATTCCAAGAGAAGGAAGCGCGAGGAAATATTCTGCCGGATGGGACCACACCTCTCAACGTCTAAACACGAGCTACTTCACTTGTTCGTACACACAAATCACACTCCCAAGACGGGATAGGAGCCAGCACACACAAATCGATGAGGTTCAGGGTGCCTGAAAGCTCCCAAGAAGAAAGAAGAAGGCTTCGACCATAGTCAGTACATGATACTCTACTACTACTGCCTCCATAGCCATCGTCAGATGATAGGCTTATAAGAACCACGGGAGGTCAGACCTCTTCGTTGGTTGTAACATGGATTGGCTGCGAATAGCGCTCGAGGCCATGATCTAGCTTCACGATAGCAAGATGACGAGGAAAGAACAAGAAAATTCGACAACTTCATCATCATCGTGGCATTCGCTGCAGTAGCCGCTTTCCAAAGGAAATTGCTGTTTGTGGCCGCCTTCGCTATTACCTGCTGGTACATCCATTGTCAGCCGCAGGCATCCCAATCGTACCCTGAACCTTCCATCCCTGGAGCAAGCTTCTCGCCAAAGTCCGGACCAGCGCTGTATCGCAAATGAACAAGTGGAGGAGTTCGTGGCCTGGCCTCAAGATCAGACTGCACCCAGAAATGACGACATGGCAACAACTATCGACCCTTTGCTTTCTTTCTGGCAATCTGCCACGAGGGCAGAGGCGCTTTAGGCTCGTACTGTCTGCTTAAGCATGGCCGTTGATGGCCATTCCAACCGGAGGCGTCTCAGAAAGGATGTCTTGGTGCGAGTGCTGGAACAAATTGGCCTTATTTTCCGGATGATTCCACAGACACGAATAGCACTGGTTCAGGAGTTTTGGTCTATTACTAACGAGATGCTTCTCACAGAAAAATGTTTATTGGCGGTCTGAACTGGGAAACGACTGATCGTAAGCTGAATCTTGACATGGCCGGTTTTCCGCGAACGGCTGCTGACTTGCGCAGAATCTCTCCGTGACTACTTCTCTCAGTTCGGTGAAGTTACCGAGTGTACCGTGATGCGGGACGGTGCTACTGGTAGATCGCGAGGCTTTGGTTTCCTGACCTTCAAGGATCCCAAGAACGTTAACACCGTCATGGTCAAGGAGCACTATCTGGATGGAAAGATTGTATGGCCCACCCCGGTATTGTGCCAGTATTTTGAGAATTGAGGGACTAACTCCTCGTGTAGATCGATCCCAAGAGAGCTATCCCTCGAGATGAGCAAGAGAAGACCAGCAAGATCTTTGTTGGTGGTGTCAGCCAAGACACCACCGAGGCCGAGTTCAAGGACTACTTTGCCCAGTTCGGCCGCGTGGTTGATGCCACCCTGATGATGGACAAGGACACTGGGCGCCCTAGAGGTTTTGGCTTCGTCACATTCGAAAGCGAAGCTGGTGTCGATAACTGTACCCAGCCCGGCCAAGTCTTGTCCATCAACGGCAAGCCCATCGAAGTCAAGAAAGCTCAGCCTCGTAACAATATGCAGGAGGAGGAGGCCTCGCGCGGACGTGGCAAGTTTGGCAAGAAGCCTGGTTTCGACGATCAGAACAGCACACAGAACCAGATGCAAAACCAGATGAACCAGAGTGGCATGACTCCTCAGGTCATGGCACAATACATGCAGAGAATGCAGCAATACATGTCCGTGATGCAGCAGCAGGCTGCTATGAGCAGAGGCATGGGCATGGGCATGATGAACCCGGCCATGATGCAGCAAATGATGCAGATGCAAATGATGGCTCAGAACGGAGGCCAGGGTATGAACCCGGCCATGATGCAACAAATGCAGAATCAGATGAACCAAATGGGTAGCCAGATGGGCCAAGGAGGTCAGGGCAGCGACCAATCTCAACAGCAACCGCAGCAGCAACAGTTTGGCGGCCAGCAACAGATGTTCGGAGGTCGCGGCGGTAGACGGGGCGGCCGCGGCGGATATCAAGGAGGCGGTTACGGCATGGGCGGTGGAGGAGGTGGTGGTGGTGGAGGAGGCCACGCCGGTGGCGATCCGACTTCGTGGGAAGGCATGTATGACGACGTTCCCCAACCCAACTTCAACCAGGGTGGCCGTGGCGGCTTCAACCGCAACAGAGGAGGAGGCCACCAAAGCCCTTCGCCAGTCGACCCCAATGCCGCACCACCGCCCAACGCTCCGACCGGCCCCAAGAATGCTGGCAAGCCCGGCGCAAATTATCGCGGTGGCGGCCGAGGAGGCAACCGTGGCTATCATCCTTACCAACGCTAGAGAAAGGATTCAGGATGCTATTCACCAGCCACCTTTCATCGCTGATTCGACACTGATCAGACCAAGTCGATACTTGGACCGGTATTGCCAACTGCCGACATTGAGACTACGACCAAGTCTCGCCCCGCCTTGTCTGCCATGAAAGTTGAGACCTGGTAATCTTTCGATGCCAAATGGTAGTCGACTCTTTGTATATTACTCTTTCTACGTTTTCCCGGCAGTATTCCCCCGACTTGAGACCTGCGGGATGGATCGCTACAGCCGACCCGTCTCTGAGCGGTCCGCACTCATGACACCTTCGAGGAGGAAATGATTCACTGCTTTCCTCTCGGCATTTCGGTTCCCGAAAAGAACTCATGGTTTCACTGATGCCTGAATCAAGCAGTCAGAGGCAGTTTCTTTGGCCCTCTAGTGGTGGGCTTGCTTCGAGGATACACCAGTAATACGGGAACAGAACCGCAGAAACAATAGGCCACATATATGTTCATAGATCATTGTCTAGGACTTAATCCATCGACTGGTTCTAATTAATTCATTTCGCATGATCATATCTATGTGCTTGGATGTCCATACACACAATCATCTTGGTTTTTATTAAATCTCACAACGTACAGACTGATTATTTTTACAATTTAGGTCTCATGGACTCATGCTCCCATAATTCATGCAATCTTTCAAGTGGTACATTTCATCGCTTCTCAGGCTCGATACAGACTCGTAAATCCTCCCGCGGGCGGTTGCAGCCAATTCCTCTCATCGTACTTTGCATCTTGACCCTCGATCACGTGGAACGTATAGATGATTCTCCCCTTCTGACTCAGGTTCTTCTCGCTCTTGTGCAGCAGGTTCCCGTGGATCAGGACCAGCGAGCCGGCCTTGACCTCGCCCAGCCTCCACTCGCCCGTCTCGGCCGTGGCCCCGTTGGACTTTTCCTCCCCGTACTCCTTATCGTCGGGGAACCGGGGCCCGTCCGTGTCGATAAACGTGGTGCCCTTGCCCTCGCCCGCCCGGACGAATCGCTGCTTCACGGGCGCCCACCGGTGGCTGCCCGGCAGGAAGCTGAGGCAGCCGTTCTCCACCGTGGCGTCCTCGAGCGCGTACCAGAAGCCGACGGCGCTCGGGGGGTCCGTGTACAGGAAGGTGCTGTCCTGGTGGGGCGGCACGGCGCCGCCGATCTCGGGCTGCTTGCAGATGACCATGCTCTGCAGGACGCGGGGGTCGCGGAAGCCCAGGGCGCGGGCGACGGCGGCGGGGTGCGACTCCTTGCGGCCGGCCTCGACGGAGCCGCCCGTGGTGCCGGCGCCGAGCAGGTCCGGGTTGAGGGCCGGGTCCAGCAGGGAGGCGAAGGGCGGGCTGAGGGCGTGCAGGTAGTGGCCGATCTTGTTGATGGCGCGGGCCTTGGGCTTGTTCAGCTTGCCGGTGGCCGGGTCGAAGGCGTCCTCCTCGAAGAAGAAGCGGACCTTGTCGCCCGAGTCGAGGAAGTAGTCGTCGCCGACGTGGGCCGACGTCTCGCCCGTGCTGAACTTGGTCATGGGATGGTCGTCGAGCGAGAAGTCGTCGAGCATCGTGTGCGTCTCGTCCAGCAGCGCCTGCGTCGTCGTCGGCGGCAGCGCGTTCGGGATGATGAGGTAGCCGTCCCTCCAGAAGGCCTCGATCTGCTCGGGCTTCAGGCCGCCGTACGGGCCGGACGATGGTTTGACTTCTGGTGACATGGTGGCAAAATAAGTATCCAAATTAGTATTCGAAGGAGTATTCCAGACCGAATCGAAGAACAGATGGGGGCCGTAGCCTGATATATAGTAGGTAATATACAAACACTGATAGGGCACTTCGGCGCCTCCCATCCACTCCGACGTATGACGACGGTGCTTCCACTCACTTGAAAAGATGGCGGGGCAATTGTAAGAGCTCCCCCCGGTTTCCCAGTTCCAAACTTGCCGCAGGTGGTTGCCCCACTGAGGGGTTCCCTACACAGTTTGCGCCCATGGCTAAACGGTTCGCCTAAGGGTAAGAACAAGGGACTGGACAGTGCAGATTGCCGCTAGCGAACACTATCATAATAGTCACCCCTTTTCGCAATTGGCCCGAGTTTGGCTCTGTCTTGCCATCTGACCAGGTAACACAACACACGGAACCAGAAACATAGTCTCCGCGGGTCTTTTTTGGCAGCGTCTTTTTCGAAGGATCAGTAAACTTTTGACCAATTCGTTCTTTCGTTGACGCTCTCGTCAGATCTTAGCGGAATCATGTCGTCAGAAGAAGAAGTCCTCTCTGGCCCAGCTGCCCCCGAAATTCTCGAGGACAGAATCTGGGTCGATGGGTGCTGGGACTTTTTCCACCACGGCCACGCTGGCGCCATGCTGCAAGCGCGACAGCTCGGCGATGAGCTCTACGTGGGTGTTCACTCTGATGAGTCCATTCTAGAGAACAAGGGCCCAACGGTCATGACACTGCAAGAACGGTACGATTTTTTAGACTTCTCCTCCCGGAATAAGAGTACACGAGGAGAGAAGGGATCAAGAATGTTGTAAGAGACTCGAGTGCTGATTTGTTTCTTTTGGCGATGTAAAGGCTTGCTGCTGTCGACGCTTGCCGATGGGTCACCAAGTCAGTGGCACACGCTCCGTACGTGACACAATTGGACTTCATCAGCCACTTTGGCTGCAAGTATGTCGTGCACGGCGACGACATCACGAGCGACAGCAGCGGAGAGGACTGCTACCGCTTCGTCAAGGCCGCCGGCAGATTCAAGGTGGTCAAGAGGACGCCCAGCATCTCGACGACCGATCTCGTAGGTCGCATGCTGCTCTGCACAAGAACGCACTTTATCAAGTCGCTGGAAAACACCCTGGCTGGCCAAGAGGGTCACGGCACCGAGGCTGAGAAGAAGGCCGTGGGAGAGGCCATGTCTGAGCGCATTGCCCAGTATGCAACGGACGAGACTGGCAAGGCGCCTGGTGCTGATGTCTGGTTCTGGTCCGCTTCCCTCGCCGCCAAGTCGCAGGCTACGGAGGAGGAGAAGGGCTCGTTCCGATCGCACTTGAAGGGCCCTGGACCCAGACTTGGTCAGCGGGTTGTCTACGTCGACGGCGGCTTTGACTTGTTCTCCAGCGGACACATTGAATTTCTGCGATTGGTTGTCGAGGCCGAGGAGAAGCTTGCTCGCGCCGAGGGTTGGTTCGAGCAGCAAGCTATTGATGAGCGGATAGGCAAGGGTGGCGACTATGGTCCCGTCTTTGTTGTTGCCGGTGTCCACGACGACGAAGTCATCAACCACTGGAAGGGAGTCAACTACCCCATCATGAACATCTTTGAGAGAGGTTTGTGTGTTTTGCAATGCAGAGTAAGTTGGCAACAATCGTCATTGCCGTAATTTCTCTGAGCTAACACTCTCGCAGCATGTCAACGCCGTTGTCTTTGGTGCACCATTTTCGCCAACCAAGTCCTACCTGACAAGTCTGCCCTGGGGAACACCAGATGCTCTCTATCATGGGCCCACATCATTCATGCCGCTCTCGTACGATCCCTATGAGGCTCCCAAGGCAATGGGCATCTTTCAGAAGATCTCCAGCCATGCCTTTGGTGAAGTCAACGCTGGCACTATTGTGCAACGCATCATGAAGAGCAGAGATCTTTACGAGGAGAGGCAGAGGAAGAAGGGAGTCAAGGCTAGCGTCGAAGCTGCAGCCAGACAGAGGGAGATTCTGGAAGAAGAGCAGCTGCAAAAGGAGAAAGAGCGGGTATCGTCCGACTGATGACAAGGTCCCAAGATCATTTCACTTCGTAAAGTTGATGGCAGACGCTCGTTTTATGGCGATGCCTGATTCTAGCTTACAGCGGTACTTCGATTTCAACCTGCGGCTCGCTACCATTGAGTAAGAACATTTCTAATAATGACGATAATAATACTGTAAATCCAGTCTTACCAGCCTGGCAACTACCTATCTAATTCATCTGGTTTGAATCTCGTGTATGGGTCCTGAGTAAGGTGGCTTCACCGCAACGAAGTTGGCCGTACCCCAAGTGGAGCAAGCCCACCCTCTGGCTCAATCTATCATATACAATTCTCCACTCGCACTCAATTTTCTGACACCGTCAATACGATGGTAGATATGAATTGCAATTAGAGCACGATTTGTTAACAGCAAGAGAGATTTCTAAAAAGATCTTCTCAAGCCCGCTTGGCTCATCGGTAGAGCGCCTCACTAGTAATGAGGAGGCAATTGGTTCGACTCCAGTAGTGGGCAAGAATTATCAGTTCTTGCCACCAATCATACGGTCCTCAATAGGCCGACCGATTCTTTTTTGGTCACTTTTTTGACCTTGCCCCTTTTCTTATTCCTCGTTCATATGCCTCATTGTCGCACTCAAAGCAGTCACCATCAACGTCGCTTCCTGAGCACTTATTGCTCTATCTTCTTACTTCGCTGATGACATTTGCAAATCTACCAAAATTGGTGGGATGTGGTGGCAGGGTCGGCGACGACAGCTTCATGTAGAAGTGGATGTGCCATCGATGTGTTACGTAAGTACGACAGCTCGCATCGTACCACGCTTTGTCAGTTGTATTTAGCGATACACACAATTGAGTTGTGTCCTCGAGGGAAGTCACGCTGCAAGGAGCATATACAGGAAGTTGCCACTGGGCAGACCCGAAACCACCCTCGGGTGTTTCGTGCATCTCGAGGCAATTGCCAGACTTTCTCCCAGCATTACCACCCTTGGCCGATAAATCAAGTTACTGCTCGCGAGGTATCAAAGGGATTTTGAATTAGTATTGATAAGACTCCCGTTGGCTACGAACATGTACCAAACTTCGACGACGGTCTACGGGCCATGGGGTCGACAACCTCATTTCTACATACCAACGCCAGACTATCTGCGGAGGACGCCCCCTCGCCAACGGCGCTCATCCGCGCCGGAAGGCATCGTCTGCATGTCCGACGGGACCTAGCTGCCCAACGACAGGGACGTCGTCCAAGCACATGTGCGCGGGCCTCTGCACCGACCGGCACCTCAACAGCTGGCCCGGCCTCCGACTCCGCCACGGCCTCGGGCTCTACCTCAACCTGAGAAACACGAGAGCAGGCACCAAAGGAGAGAATCCAAACCAGCACCGGCTCAGCCCTGGTGGGAAATAGACCAATTCCGCCGCCAACAAAAGGCCGCTGAGCGCGAGCAGCGGCGCCAGAAGAAGCAGAAGCAGGCGGCGGACCTCGAGGAGCGGCGGAGGCAGATGAACTACGACGACGTGGTGCAGCGGATCAAGAGCTTCCATCTCCTGCAGAAGCCGACGCACATCAGGCTGTGGGACCGCCGCGGCCGGAGCTTTCTGAAGCGGACGGACGAGTGGGATCGTCAGAAGCTCTCTCGCAGTTCGTCCTGGGAGTCTGAGGAAGATACAAATGCGCTTTGAAGCATGCTAGAGGTGCAAGCGCAGAGAACTTGTGATGGCTGGGTTGTTTTCTCCTCTGGTTGCAGATGCTAAACCTACGAATGGAATAGCACTACCAGTACCTGCTTTATTTTATGATTACATGGATTATCATCAGGATAATCACAAGTTTGCTTTCGCAGTGAGTATATGTATGGTGGCTGGTATTGACCTCCGAGCTTTGGGGGCCAAGAATATGTGATCAACTGAAAGCAAGGCCTATCTGTTAGTCGAAACTTACCAGGACCATACACCAATGGCGACCGCAATAGAAGTAACACCGAAATCATACCGCATGTAGAGATACTGCAGCAGGGTCTTCTCCAGATTCCCAGTCCACGGTTTCGGTGTTACAGTTTTGTATCCGTTTGTACCTACCTGAGGAGACTAGAGCAGACGAACTCAATGAACTCTAGACCTGCCCACCTGGAATCTTCACCGGTCAGATACGTTGTCGACTTGCTTTCAAAGCTAGCAGCATGGTTGCACTCGCCGAGTTTGTAACGTTGCTGTGCAGGGCAAAGTTACTGTGAGCACACGAGCAAAGAGCATGCAAGCGAGCAGCTACTTCGGTAGAATCATGTGAAGATCGACCACATCAAATGTTCCGAAGAAACAATCTAATAATGGTGAGCCACATTCTAGGGACCATTGTGCTCTCATTGCGCGTCAAGTTGACCGTAGCCCAGACATTGGTTGAACAAGCATTCTTACAATTCTTTTCTCTTTTCTTTTTTATCATTTATAAAGAAATAGATACGTCCACGACAGCTAATTGGTACACATGAGTCCATGGCGCCGCGTCGTTTTTTTTTCCTCCTGGGGCATTGCTATATGGTTTCGTATTCATCCCAATAAACTTTGTAAAGATAAATACATCAGAGCTCAGTGTGACATACTTGTGTTTTCTTGAGCGAAGTTCTATATTGAGATCGCACCAGATTTGGACATGCCAGCGCCGTCTCGGATATTACCCCAGAGATTACATATACATACACTCCAGCATTAGACTCGCCTCTGCAGGGTTACTTTCTATAGTCGTATGCAGGTGAACTAGGGCCAGTAAGTATATCTTCTGCCATGTTTTTACGGGGTTGTTGTTTTAGAGTATGGCAACCCGGATTTGCACATAGTCACATTGATTACACAATCTTTTTGGTTTAGACTATCTTTTCGATCACACTATCTTTCTAAGGATGTCACACCAGAACGCTGTGCTTGTGTCAACGGTATCCAATGGCACATTGCCTTGGTGGACTAGACATGGAACTTCGATGCTGTCAAAGGATCCCTGACTGCCCCGGAGCCGCCGACCCGGAAGCAGGGTTTCGACTCGGTGATGCATGCGGTATGCACACCGAGCCCCCGGGACACCGTTGTTCTTGATTCTCCCTGGGGTAGGTAGCTTGCGCCAATTACTTGCATCAAAGGACTCAAAGTGTGCAGATAATTAAGATCGGTATGAGCAAGCCGAGGTCTGATAGCCCCCTATCATGTCTGGATATCAATTAGAGACGGCTTGCTGGAAGCAGATCCGGTGAAGCGGGACGCACAATAACGATTGATCTTACGCGTAGGCCTGAGGAAACGAAGATAAGGCCATCATATCCATTTCGGCGTACCAAGAGTGGCAGCCGACTACAATAAATCTTGGGCCCCGTTTTCTCATTGGTCCTATATTTCGAATTTCCTCAGCCAATCAATCCCAATGCTCGTTGAATAGGCGAGACCACATGTGGCGGAGTTTCCCAATTCTGTCTTGATGGACCACACGCTTGGCAGTGTTTTGGAACTGACTACCTGGTGGAAACATCAATTAGACCTTGGTCATTAAAAAGCAAGGAGACGAAGCAAGAGATCCCTTCTTGCCCAAGCAGTCTCCAGACTGATTTCCCTTTCAAACATTGAATTGCCGGCTAATGCTTCATGCAGGTATGGATGGATAATTGCCATGTGGATATCTACTGGGACTTTTGGCGAGGCTACGCTCAGCTTCTCCCACACCTAATTTCTCCCAGCGGACCCTGCAAAGAAGAGGCGAAAGAATGGAAATGAGGCGTCGGAAGGAAGAAAAGGAATAGTTCTGGAACAACTGTGATGACAATACCCTGCTCGTTTCCACGTCTCTAAAGAAACCATCACTAGCATCTTGGCCATCAGTCCGGTTCACATGCTTGCCTTCACAACATCCCCAGGATGGTAATTGAGTACGTATCATGGTTCACTCATCAGCGATTGATGCTCTTGCAGATCAGCTTACGTGCTATTTGTGAATCCCACAGAGCCGGATTTCGTCCACACCATTACGGCTTCGAGCCTGTACCTGTAGGCAGGTATGGCTCTGTAGGTAGCTGCTGCATTGTTATCGTCGTTGCATAGGCTGGCGGCGAAGGCCGATCGATGCCTGCCAGAGCGCAGCATACCTTTGAGCCGCATCTCTATCCATTGAGTAGATACACATGCACACTCATGAGTGAGTCAAAGTTTTTTCGACTCTGCTTATCCCAGGCCACCCAGGGCTGGGACGCTCGACATGCCGTTTCCACGACATATCATGGAAGAGCAAATAACCACAGAGCGGATGCGGAATGCGGCTCTCTTACTGGGCCCTGTACGATGTATCAGGTGCAGGGTCTAGGTAGGGAGGTATTTGGAAGTTGGAAGACCCTGAGTGTGGAGTACCTGAGATACTTCTTTTCAGTCTGCCCTGTTTGTGGAGTTTCCTCCCGCGCTCTCTCCAATTCAGGCCAAGGGGCAACGGTTAACCATCTCCAATTGCCATCACCACTGAGCCTAACCGTATCGCAGCCACACCTGCAACGGCCCCCAATTCTCTCTCTCTTCATATTCTTATCCCCTTCTACTACACTACACACATACATCCTGTACCTTACCTGCCTACATACACACACTTTCTTCTCCCCTCCCCTCCCTGTTCCCCCAGGTCTCAGTTGACCCTTCTTCTCCCAGAGACAATCCCAGGCTCCAGTCCCGTGGGCCTGAGACAACTGCAAGGCAGCCCTGGGATCTGCAAAGAAAACCGTTCGAGTCTTCTCCAATCAATTGCGGTTGCGACTCCCGACCTGTCGGTCATACCTTTTGGATCCATCCCGCCTCCACTCCTACTCGACACCCTTGCACTCGACACAGCACCAACTTCCACTCTTCAATGTTTTTGTTCTGCTCTCCATTCCCCTTTGGAACAAATTCCTATACTACCCTAGCAGCACATTTCTCTGGACGAGGACTTTTGTTCTAGCGCCGGATCGCACATCAAGGGTTATACTTTTTATGGAATAGTGATTGCAATAAGTATACAGACAGCTTCGTCTCGTCGATTTGTATCTATAGTCGAAAATAATATCACAGGATGTATCATCATTTTTGCCATGTAGTTAACTCTTTAGAATTTTTTCCAGTGTATTGGGATGAAAACACTGTTCTTCTTGCAGATATGACTGAACAGAACGTTCCAATCACGCGAACTGACATCCATTCCATGGCAAGTGCAACCCGAGTGAAGACCATAAGGCTGCAACGGCAACCACGACCGGCCGGCATTGCGCTAATTTTTTCTTCTGTCAATGGAAATTAAATCTTACATCGGGGTCAGAGAAACCTCTGAGCGTCGGGGAGAAAAAAGAACCTTGCTAATGTTCTTCAGTGTCATTCTCTCTTCCCCATACGGCTACTTCCAAGAACGATACGTACATCGATGAGAGGCTGACTTCGTTGACGACACCCACATGGACCTCCCCCCACGTCACTCCCCGGGAGACTCTTGCTGTTCCTGAAACCTCGCCGGGCTGTCCATTCTTCGGCATGTCGTGAAACCTACCTAGCTCCCCATGCAGTTCGAAATCTCGCGTGTGCTGCGAGCAACGACGGTGCCTCTGGGCGAGGGGCTGGCCCGCCTCGGCGCTTCTCACACGGACGACGCCGAACTTCACGGTCCACCATCCCTCCTATAGTTTACAAGCTTGCAGAATATGCCAGGCAGCATCGTCACTCACTCCTCAGCAGTCTGATTGTGTCACGGAAAGTCAGTCATGTCCCGAACGGCAGCCACTGGGCGGCTGAGGATGCAGGGCTCCCAGCAATCGGTCGGTACATTCACGATCCCTGCCTGGAGAAATGGCTTACATTTGTCACTCGGCGACAAGCACGCTAGCTGGGTAGATATTGAAAGGATACCGTGAGAAGAGATATGGTTCTTGGTCATGATCCGGCCAAGTTCACGCCAGCTACTTCTTTCCTCAAGGTCTCGACCTGTGAGCGTTGTACGGACACCTGATACTAATCGTCGCCAACGGCTTCCTGCGGGCATTCGAAAGTCTTGCAACCCTTACAGTCACATCATATATCTTTCTTTTACACCGGGACGGAATACTCTGGAACGCTTCTAACATCCTCGGCACTTTCGATTCACAGCAATTGGTCCATTCAGTATACGCCATCCCCTATCCACCAGTGTACTTCCAGTGACTTTGGACAACAGAGCACACGGAATCGGTGTCCAATATCCCAGTCACTGGACTGTATTTCGAGAACCAGCCGTCGATTTGAACCTTGACTCAGATAGGAGCTTTCGTCTTCGAAGACGTCAGACCGAAGAACTAATTTGACGGCTCATCTGGCGAGAAACTCTGGAACTAGCTTGTTTTCAAGTTAGGTTCTTCGAGTCGTTGAAAGTCTTTGGTAGGGGAGAGAAGAGAGCATAAAAGACACGCGGTTTTCCACTACCAAATCGTGATCATGTCAAAAAGGTCAAACTCAGCCATGATGCGTATAGCCATTGCCGGCGGCGGAGGCTTCGCCAATATCCTCGCGCGGCAACTCTCCGAAACTCCTCACGCAACCATTGTTCTATCGAGAAGAGTAAGTCGGCCGCTGTTGTCTCCTCCTCCTGACTGTAATTAACCATGTCAGACTCATCCTGAGTTCGAAAACTACGGCTGCCAGGTCATTGCTGTTGACTATAACGACTTGGAGAGTCTCCAGTTCACTCTTCGTGGGGTTGACTTGGTCATCTCAACAATATCCGGCCCCGAACAAATTAATATGATCGACGCCGCCCGGCGAGCTCGAGTTGGCTGTTTCGTGCCGTCCGAGTTCGAAGGTCCACTATCCCGGCGACCTACCGACCACGACCCTTTCGAACATGGCTCTTTGACAGCCTTGGACTTTCTAGACCGCTGTGCTGCTTCTAGGTCTCGTCCCATGCGATACACAGTCTTCACTTGTGGCCTATTCTACGAGAGATATGGCCCCGGAGGTCTCGAATCCCTCAACATGGGTGCGAGCTTTGGTGCACAACGGCCATCGACAGACATGCTCGACCTCGGGGCCAGAATTGCGGAGATCCCAGTCACGAATTCTCATGGCCACCAGGTGCATGTCACCATGACTTCCGTCTACGATGTTGCTCTCTTTGTCGTATCTGCCCTCGAATTGGGGATCCAGAATTGGCCAAGAGAGTTCAGAATGCGAGGAGCTCACCTTACCACTCAACGTCTCGTGGAAATCGCCCAAGAAGCCACTGGTAGTAAGTCATTGTATACCCGTGATTCTTGGCACTGCAGCAACTAACAAGCTCAGTTGAACTGGAGGTTTTCTCTAGACCTTACCAGCAAGTACATGATTGGCTTCACTACCATAACAACATGCAAGATGCGACCAACAGCCGCAAGATGCTTCATCTGATCCAAGTGGCTGACGGTCGTTTTGCATTCAACGACACCGCAAATCTCAACCAACTCGTTGATGTCGCACCCGTCGGATTACTCACCTGGCTTCAATCCACCTGGGCTTGACATTGGTCATCATAAAAATGACGACCTTCTTTCCTGCTACGCAAATATACAACTTGCATCGTCGGTTACTGCATTTTCAGAACTACAATTGCCCTTGACCTTCACAGGTTCATCATTGGCATATATCACCCATTATGGATAGTCAAGGCACACCATGCCTTGTCTCGAAATCGGAGCACAAACAGGTGGTTTTGGAGGTCCTTCTTGATTTTCCCCTTCTATGTGGCCTGGACGCCCGAGAGAAATCTACGTTGAAGCGACCACGTCGTATGCAATCAGCAATTAGTGTCACTCACATTATTGATGTGGGCTGCTGCTCACCTGCACTTGCGAAGTTCCACAGAAGTCTCTTTCTTCACCGGCCTGTCAGCCAGTCACTCGCTGTTTTACTAAGAATCATTTTTATCTACACCACATTTCTTCGGATGTCTCCTGTGATGAATACTGCCCAAATAGGCCATGAGGGTCACTGGGTCTGTCATCCCACCGCCCGGTGATTCATCCCGTGAAGCCGTACATGACTCTTTAGTCTCCATGGCGATTGATACATTACGGATCATTGGCATTCGACTCTCCATTCCATCTGCACGTACTGATTGGCAAAGCCGGGCGTACGTCTCCACGCCCACCAGGGCTGCATATGTATGAACGTTTTGCCTAGACCCACAGCTGCAAGCCGAGTATACCATCCCCTATTGGCAGGGCTTTTGCCACTCGCTGACAGGCGCGGGAAAGCCGCTGCCTCTTTTGCATTCCCTACAGATCATACGGTACTTGTATTAGTTCGCGCCCCAAGACTGCCTGCCGCCGACGTTATATCATCTCTGGATCTTTGCCCAATGAGATGAAAAAGTGACGCGTCGTGCTTCTTACTGGTGCAAACCAAGTTGACTCAATGGCACATGCAACACAATGTGTAAATTCTCCATGCCGGATCTACACGAGATATGATTTGTCGGGTTTTCTTCTTCTCTTTTACTGTTTCTATGTCCAATGCAGAACTGGGGGGATCCACCATCGCCCATGACAACGCAGTGCAAATGTTGAATTCCCAAGAAATGTTGAATCTGTATGGCCGCTCCGATGTCTTCTGCCTGATTTGCACTGTCCCTCTCCCGAGTAAACAGCCGGCGACATTCATTCGACGGGATCTTCTCTCTCTCTCGTCCGTCTCGTCTGCCTGCCAGGTTGAACTTTAATTGCTCTGGTGCCTCTGATAACGCCTTGCCCTGCCCATGACTGAGAACCAATGATTGTCCACCCGCCTACACTGCGTTAGACTCGCAAAATGCTTCGATTTCTGGCATAAATATTCACTCCGCGTGTGAAAAAAAAAGAAAGAAGAGAAAAGAAACAAGTCGGATCAAAAGACGACTTGCGAGTGGAGCCGTCTTGTGTGCCGAAATGCCCGTCTGACAGACGGGCCATAGGTCCATCCATCCCATGGCTTTTACCTTACTCGTCCTGGTCGCCAAACTCGGTCACGATCCACAGGCAGAACTTCTCCCACTCGACGGCCCACTCCTTGAGCCGCCGCGCCTTGAGGCCGCTCCCGACGGTGGCCTCGCGGACGTCGCGGCTCCACTCGTCGGGGGTCTGGTCCTCGAGGGCGGCCCAGCGGACGCTGTTCTCGGCGAGCGAGCCCAGGCCGGCCAGTCCCAGGTTGTCCCAGCCCTGGAGGGCCTGCCAGAAGTCGTGGGTGGAGCCGGCCGTGTCCTGGCCGAGCATGGCCGGGTCGTCGTTGCAGAGGGAGCAGGCGACGCCGCGGGCCAGCAGCGCCGGCAGCGGGTGGCTCATGACGGAGCCGCAGAGCCGCAGCACCTCGTTGCTGATGGGGCAGCTCTCGACCAGGATGCGCTTGTCCTTGACCAGGTCGATCAGCAGCGGGTGCTTGTACAGGCTGAAGCCGTGCCCGATGCGCCGCGTGCCCAGCAGGATGGCGTCGTACAGGTTGTGGTCCGTCTCGCTGCCCGAGCCCAGGCACTCGCCCGCGTGGAAGAAGAAGGGGATGCTGACGCCCTCCTCGGCGCACTGCTTGCGGAACCAGAACAGCTCCGGCAGCACGTCCTTGAGCGGCCGGCCCAGGTCCTCCTGGCCGACCAGGTCGTAGCCCGCGATCAGGTGCGGGTGCGTGATCTTGGTCGTCACGCAGTGGTCCATGCTCTGGACAATATTGCGCAGGTTGTTGATGCGGATCGTCGCCCAGATCAGCCGGACGCCCCAGAACCCCTTGCCCTCGGGCGTCGCCTGGAACGCCCTGACCTCGTCGTCGATGGTGTCCATCATGGCGACGTAGTCCTGCTCGGGCGCCTCGCGGCCCTGCAAAAAGTAGTCGAGCCCCCACGAGAAGCGCAGCTCGGCGTAGCTGACGCCGTCCTCGGTGAGCTGGCGCATCAGCCGGCGCAGGAAGGCCCGGAAGATGGGCTCGTAGTGGATGATGGTCTCGACGACGCGGAAGCAGTTGAAGAACTTTTGCCAGATCTCGTCGACGCCGTGGTGCTGGGCCACGGCGTCGGTGCGCGACAGTGAGCAGCGGCTGTACAGCCACTTGAAGAAGCCGTCCCGCCCGCCCTCCGGGAACGCGTCCGCGGCCTGGGTCAGCAGGATCAGCGTGTCGGGCTGGTAGCCGCCGGCCCAGATGTCGCCCTCGGTCAGCGCCGTCTTGCGGAAGCGGAAGGCGATCTTGGCGCCGGCCAGCGCGGCCGGGGACGTCAGCGGCTGGTCGGCCATGATATGCATGCCCGGCTCCTTGAGCAGCAGGTCGATGAGAAAGGTAAAGTCGACCATGGCGTCGAGGTGCGCGTGCAGCAGCGCGCCCTTGGGCATCTTGCGGATGATCTTCCACAGCCGGGTCGACTCCATGCGCTCCTTGGACAGCGAGAACATCATGCCCGGGTGCACCGTGATGTTCTCCTCCTGCAGGGCGAGCGAGTCCTCAAACTGCGAGGTCCAGTGCGTCTTCTTCTCCTCGTCGCGGATCCGCGCGACGATGTCGCACGCCTTCCTGGCGATGGGGGAGAGGTTCTGGCGGAACGAGGCATCTGGTGGGAATGTGAGCAGGCAGGTACGCAAGACGGACAGAAGAACGTGAAGATGAAATGATGCACTACTGACCGCTGCGCTGCTTGGCCTCCTGGGTGATCAGAGCCTCGCGGCCTTGTATATACTTTTGGAAGAAGGGCTCCTCGGCGCTCGGGATGGTCTGGGATATCTCATCCCACTCCTCTTCGGTGAAAGGCATTTTTAATTCAAAAGATGTGACTAGGCTGGCCGAGAGTTCCTGTACCTGCAGCCGCTGATGGTTGTCAGGAAGAACGTGAATCTACAGTCGTTTGTTTTAAGTTGGCGGTCCAAGGAACGACGAACTCTAGGTCATGACGGCGGCGAGCGAAAAGTCCGGGGCTGGCCGGCGCTCCATGGGTCGCTGACTCCCCCGCACTTCAGTGCTGCGGCGGGCGGCTCCAGGGCATCCAGCCGCTGTTGGGGCCCAAGAATGGCCCCAGTTGGTCCGGAATCTCGACGCCACAGCAGTTGGATGGCCCCCGCGATCCCCGGTGGTTCTCTACGGAGCCTCACTCAACCCATATGATTCATCATGCCGGCGCTTGGTTTACTACTTGAATTTTCAACCGCTATCATGTTTATACAATTTCCGGTATATAGACTGTTGTCTGATTATTTACGAGTTTCCCCGCATTCTGGAGAACCGCCATTGTAAATCATATTATCGTATCATATTGTCTGTGTATTGACCGACGGACAACGACGGATTCTGATGAACAACTGCACTTCCACCAGAGTCAGCACTATGATAATGGGCCATTCATGACTTGTTCCCGTCTGGTCCATTATTTAAGACTCAACAGATTCACTCGGTCGCTTACCGAGTACTTTGTTTTCAATTTTCAACTTCAGCGCAGAATTCTTGGATACTCATAAATAGTGACATTTGTATATTGGTCTTGGAAGGATTGATGAGAGCAACTTCCAGAAGACTATTTGAGCCAAAGACATTCATCCCATGATGACTCGATCTCTTATGCTGTTTCTAAATGGTCAAGTGACACCTGTTCTGCTTGCAACCCGGTTCATGATCTCAACGGCCGCCAGTCCACCGAAGAATGGCTTAGCTAGATCGGACAAGCAAAAAGATCGAATAGACGTTCCGTCTGATATCTTCAGACAAAATGATTGTCTGAAGTTTTGAGACAAAAAGATTGTCTAACGTTAAACCTATATGGTTGTTTACGATGCTGAAAATTGGTTACGGAGGAAAAAAAAGACAAAAGTCTCGTCCAAAGCGAGGTTTGTTCCAAATAGCCGTCCAACGCTGCGTTGCAACTCGCAGGAACGACTAAAGGTCATAGTACGTTACTATTGACGAGTCTGTATTAGTAGCGGAAGCCACGATACTGTCAAGACCTACTCAGGCGATTAGTTCAAGTAGGTATATGATCATTGTAGTAAGGTCCACTTACCAAAACCAGCCATGATGCCTCCCTTATCGACATTGGCTATGTTTTGCTCTTCATGCCATTTGCGAAGCACAACAATGCTCCCCCATCTCTTGAAATTTCTCCACGATAGTTTGATGTCTTGGTTCTCCACCAGCACGCGTGTGAATGTCAGCAATACAGAGTGGACACTTCCAGCTACTCCCATCAAGAGAGTGGAGTCGTCATTGTCTGAAGAGTCGGAGCTGCCGAAGTGGTTGTTGATCCCGTAGGGGTAGAAGAAGTGGGTGTAGTTGCATATGTCTGTCCCGGAAGTTATTTAACTTTCTTATCCCGAGTATACCTAGTTGCAACTTACGCGGGTGGTGGAGGCAGGTCCTCCTCCATGGCTTCATAGCATCCCGGGTGCATGACATCGCTGCCGGACTTTGACTTGCTTTCTCCTCCGCGGCCATTCTCCGGCCCCCGAGTAGATCGGGTATTCGTCGGCCAGGGCGTGGTAACGCCGATTGCTTGGCCAGGCGATGCGAGCAGAGCGAAGCCACGCCTGCGGGCTCGGGTGTCGTACCATTCTTCTCGAGTCAGAGCGTTCGGACTTCTGCTCTCTTGATGGAAAGATGATTTGAGATGAAAAAGAAGTCTAGATGAGGAGAACATCACAAAATGGGTAGAAATTGGGAGAAGAAGTTGAGATGGAATTGGTCATGTTTGGAATAATCGAGAGTGGTAGAAATGCTTGGACAAAACAAACAACTCTGTCATGAAGAAGAAAGAACGGGGGTCTAGAACACATACAGGAGGCGCGGTTTGCCGTGATCTTTGGCTCAACTTCTACAGGGCAAGGAAGGCACCGCCATGAAGGCTGTGGTTCTTTCTCACTTTGGGACGAAGATTGCAGTCAAAATCGGCAGACCAGAAGGAGCACAAGGGTCTAGACTGCAGAGCTTCACGTCATGATCAGGCGAGACCAGCAAATTTTGGCCCAACGCAATCGCGATTCAATGTGTTGGAAACGTCATGGAGAATGAGGGAAGTGAAAGAACATCTGGTCAGCCACAGCATGTCATTCGTCTGGGCAAAGTCTACACAATCTCGACCAGCGGTAACAGTCCAGACCATGTAACTGAAGTGTGTCATGACTGATCCAAGGCTCGAGACCCAAACTCTGCAAGAGATCTTGGATATAGGAAGTTGCGGCTGCAGACTATGATCCATGAGGCTCTTGTTGCCTCCATGCTGGGCTAACACTGTACAATCATCGGCAGGGAGCTTTCCTTCAAAACGGAAGCTGTAGATGCCGCTTGGTCATGGTAGGAAGTCAAAGATTCATTTGGTCGCATCGGCGGGATTTCCAAAGTTTTTATTTCTTCTGTTCCTGAGAAGTTGAGAGAACACAGTCAAGTAGGTATGCAAGATCCAGATAGAAGGTTTGAACCAATCAACAATCCTCTGCAGCCAGAGGAATAACACTTCTGCTGTTTGCGTCCACGCCTATGGAAAAGAGAATGTTATCCAGTCAGCTCCGGAGGTCATGCTGTTCGGAAGTTTAAGTGCCTTTCTAAACAAGAAGGATTATAGAAGACTGCACTCTGCCACTCACCAGAAGCAATCTACGAATTCTAAAATAGACCGCTGTCGTGTCTTTTTGAGTTTGATTGCAATTAGATTTAAGTTCGTGACTATGCAATAAAACGTCGCGTTAAGAAATTACATTGCGTCCCTGTCATTTGGTCCACTTCTATCTACAGGTAACATGTGTTGTCATGTTGGGTCTGGCATAGGGGGCATCTCAACAATGAACAAATCAAAAGACAATATCGTAACAAAGTGGCAGTATGTATTCGTCATTACGTCTTATATATCAAATCTCGCATCTACCAAATCACACGCCGAGAATGTTCTATCTGATGATATATATCAATGCAATCAAAAATCGCTTTACACCTGCAAGGCAGAATCCTCTCTGTTGGCATGACTGCCCTTCCTCCATGCCTCAGTGTGGTCCTTTTGTGGCCTCTGGACCTTCTCCTGGCCGACTTTGCCCCAACCGCCACCACCAGGTGTGTTGATGATGATCCTGTCTCCTGCACTGAATGGTGCGCTGTTCTTTGCGCCCATGTTGATATGCCTCTCTTCGAATTCGTCGTCTCCGCCAGATGACGCACTCTTCTGTGCGTCGCTAATGGGAACACGCCTAACCCAGACGTTGAGACCGCACTCGGCATCCTCGCCGCCGGCAAGACCGTACGGCTTGTATACCCTTCGCTCGCTGAGAATAGACACTTGTACAGGGATGCGGAACTCAATGTCACGGATGACACCATCTCCACCATTGTGCTGGCCCTTGCCTCCTGAGCCTTCGCGCAGAGAGAATTCACGCAGAATGACTGGGTATCGTCTCTCAAAGACCTCCGAGTCCGTGATGCGAGTATTGGTCATGTGGGTGTGCACGCCGCTGGTACCCTCCCAATGGGGACCGGCTCCAGAACCACCGGCAATCGTTTCGTAGTATCCAAAACCTCTGACTTCCTTCTCTCCAGTGACATTTCCACCGAATCCAAAAGTCAGGTTGTTGCAGTCACCTTGCGAAGCAGCACAGGCCTCGAAGGCCTTGAAGATGACATCTGTCACTCTCTGACTCGTCAGGACGTTGCCACCCACAACCGCCGCGCCATCTGATGGTGAAAGCAAAGACTTTGGCGGGATCTTGACGTGGATGGGTTTCAAGCAACCTTGGTTCAGCGGAATGTCTTCAGAGATGAGGCAGCGCAAACAGTAGATGATGGCGCTGTATGTGACGGCCTCTGGAGCATTGACGTTGCCGTAAACTTGAGGTCCCGTGCCCTCAAAGTCGAAGATGGCCTCTCCTTTCTCCGAGTCGATGGTAACGCGAAGGCGGATGGGACTTCCGTCGTCCATGAAATCGACTGATGAAAGATCCTTGCCTTCAAACTTCTTGGAGACCTTCTTCAGCAGTTGTCGGACACAGTTCTCAGCATTGTTCTGAATGTTGACCATGTAAAACTGAACAGTCTCCTCGCCATACTCTTCGATAAGACCCTCGATCAAAGAGATACCCTTCTGGTTGGCGGACACTTGAGCACGAAGATCATTGATGTTGTCTGCCAAGCATCGCGTACCACTGCAGCCCGGGTATTGGGCCGGCTCCTTGTAGAGAAGCTCAGTGATTCTCTCCTCGTTGAACTTGCCTTCGCTGACAATCTTCTCGCTCTTGATGGCTGCGCCTTCCTGGAATAGCTCCCTCGAGTGAGGCGGCATACTTCCAGCAGTGATGCCTCCGATATCGGCATGATGAGCGCGCGATGCTGCGTAGAACAGAATTTTCTCCCCCTTTGCGTCAAAGGCAGGCATGAGGAGAGTGATATCAGGCAAGTGGGTGCCACCATATGAAGGGTGGTTGGACATGATCACATCGCCCTTCTTGAGCTTGCCTTCCCAGATCTTGGCCTGTGTACGCACACACGTCGACATGGAACCCAGGTGCACAGCTGTTCATAGTAATGTTAGCATGTGTTTAATCGTAAAGGGAATACAGGGAACTCACGCAAATGAGGAGCGTTGGCCACCAAACCGCCAGATGCATCGAAAATCGCACAAGAGAAATCAAGTCTCTCCTTCACATTTGTGCTCACGCTAGTCTTCTGCAGTGCTCTGCCCATTTGCTCAGCAATAGCCATAAATCTGTGGCCGAATATGCTGAGCAAGATTGGGTCAACCTCGCGCTTCGACAAGTCGTCCTTTTGCGAACTGGCGAATTGTTAGTAGCTACATAGTGAATCGTGTCCAGTCGATAACCAGAAAACTTACTCTTTAGAGTCCTTCGCTAGGTCAATAACGACGTGAGTCTTAAGGATCAACGCCTTTGCCTTGGGTGTGACAACGATGGTCTGCGTTCCATCGGCCAGCATCGCTGGTCCTTGGATCTCATCGCCAATGCTCAAGTCCTCCAACTTGTAGATGGGAGTCTCGAGCCTGCCTCCGTCAAAGTAGACTTGAGACTTTCCATATGCCTTCTTGTCTTCAGCTTGTTGACGCTTGACATCCGCCAGCTGCTCGTCGACGGTCTTGTCTTGGTACCTGAAACTCTGACCGATTCCGCGGACTCGCACATCATCAACAATGATATCTCTCTCGTCAAGAGTGAATCCGAATTCGTATCGATGGTGTTTCACAAAAGCCTTGCCAAAGTCCCACTCTTCCATACCGTCTTCCTGGGTCGGCTTGACAATCATGAGCGCCGACTCCGTACCTCTGTATCTCATGTTGAGATACTCTTCAAAGACAATGTCATCGGAGCCAAAGCCTTGCTCCTGCAATGACTTGCGAGACTTTTCCTTGAGTTTGTCCATTTTCGACTTGAGCTCCTCGACTGCACTGCCCTTGTCTTCCCAGACCTTGGAGTCGGGTTCTTGTCGCTCGTCTACCACATCGGCCAAGGCCATGCCGTATGCTGACAAGACTGAGGAATATCGGTGGACAAGAATTTGCTGAACGCCAAGGGCCTCTGCGATGGCAACCGCATGTTGCCCTCCAGCGCCACCGAATGTCGCAAGTCTGTGCTTGGAAGAGTCATGGCCCTTTGCCTCGGTGATGGACCTGATTGGTCTGGTCATGGACTCGTTGGCCACTACCAAGAATCCATATGCGACTTCGTCCAGGCTCATGTTCTTGCCGGTCTCCTTGTTGATCTGATCCGCGAGTTCCTGGATCACCTTCTTGCTGGCCTCTGGGTCCAAACCCTCATCCTCATTCTTTCCAAAGATCTTTGGGAAGAACTCAGGTAGAAGGCGTCCGAGGAACAGGTTGGCATCAGTCACGGTCGCAGGCCCACCCTTGCGGTAGCAAGCAGGACCCGGATGAGCACCAGCAGACTCTGGACCGACAACGAAGAGACCGTTCTTGAAGAAGAGCCTGCTTCCACCACCTGCAGCAACCGTGTTGATATCCAATTGGGGTGACTGGATGGTAACGCCGGCCGTGGTTGTCTCGAAGACGTGCTCATACCGTCCCTCGCCATACCTAGACACGTCTGTCGATGTGCCACCCACTACAAAGCAAGTTAGCACAGCTTCTACAATTTTGCAGAGCAGTAAACCTACTGTCGAATCCGATGACGGGAGTCTTGGTCTTCTCATCGTAGCTTGTGATGGCATAACCGACAACACCGCCGGCGGGACCAGACAAGATGGCTTTCAAGCCAGTAAATCTGTCAACGTCGACCAAACCACCATCGCTTTGCATAAACTCGCACCGTGCGCCCTTGCTGCCCTTTTCGTCGATTACGCTGCGGGTGCCGAGTCCACCCTCGAAGCCTTTCTGGAATCCCTGGATGTACTTCTTGATGGCAGGTGTCAAATATGCGTCAGCACAGACACTGGTGGCTCTTGAAACGAGCTTGATCATAGGCATGAGTTCGTGACTGAGCGAGATGTGCTCGAAGCCAATCTCTCTTGCAATGCGCCCAACAAGAGCCTCGTGATCGGGAAAAGTATAGCCATGCATCAAACACACGGCTACACTCCTGATGCCCCTGTCGTAGACTGCTTGAAGCTCTTTCCTGATTCCATCGTCTTCTGGTCTTCTGAGGACGCGGACTGTCTCGCCAGACAAGCCCGTGACCAGAGTCGCCGTGTCGGCACCTTGTTCACCTGTCTTTGCTTCTGCTTTCGACTGTGTCCGCTCGGGATCTTCCGCATAGTCTTCTAGTGTGACTCTCTCGTCGACCTCGACAACCTGCTCGTACAGGACGTCTGGTTTCCGAATGGCGAGGTCGAAAATCTTGGGCCGACTTTGGTTACCAATGGTGAGGCAGTCCTTGAAACCTCTGGTAACCACTAACGCTATCCTCTCGCCCTTGCGCTCAAGCAAAGCATTTGTGGCCACTGTCGTTCCCATTCGTATGCTGTCGATCTTGGAGGTATCGAGAGGCTCGCCGCGGGGGATGTCGTGGTCGAGGAAGTGGCTCATAATACGACGAATTCCTTCGAGGGGCGCATCGTCGTAGTTGGCTGGGTCTTCGGAAAGGAGCTTGATCACCACATCTTCGCCATTGAGGGTACCGACACAGTCGGTAAAAGTACCACCTCGGTCAATGGCGATGCGAATTCCGCGCTGTTTGGCGTCTGTGGAACCCATTGTGTCGGTGATGGCTTGAATATCGTATGCAATTGATAATTATGATTGAGGTGTATATAGTAAACCGTAGGAGTAGTGTTCAGTCGAGCAAAAGACACAAAATACGGGAAAGAATGCGCCTGGTTGATATTGTCGAGTATTGCGTGATGCTGGCGTTGGTGGCCCGACTGCAAAGTGGATGGTGGTTGCGAGTCGCGACAAAGAGTGATTGAGATGCGCCGAGTTGAGATACGGCAGTCTATCTCAAGAAGGGTAGCTCGTGACTTCTTGTATAATAACTGAGATTCTGCTTTGTCGCAACATACTCGAGCCAATCTGTGGCATCGTCTACGTAAATCGCCCACTAAGCATTATTATTTCTAATCCGAATCGTCGTACGGAGGATTACAACCGCTGCCCATGCGAAGCCGATGGGACCATTCCGATGTCGTCACCCAAGATGGGGGGAGCTTAATCTTGAACCCCACCTACCCTAACCCCGCAGCGCGTGTCCCTCGACCGCGATTGGGGGTCCACTGATGGCTCTTTGGGGCTCTTTGGGGCCCTGGGCGTTGCAGCGCCGTCGGAAAGTCGCTAAAACTGTCGAGGTCGAGGGGGCTCCACCATAGCTACGGCGGCGGAAGTCCGCTGCCAACAGCCAAGATCTCTTGTACTGGATTTACACCACTTTATGAGTAAAAGGCATTACGAATGCTAATTCAGCGCAACACTATTCTGTACAATATGGTAGATCCTGCTCAGATATACACCACCGTCTTCAATTGTATCGACATGGAATTGTTCTATACTGGACAAGACAATTCCTTGTTACTTGCCGATCAATCACGCCCAAGACATGTAGCCGTCAAAAGCCTTGAGTATATTCCTCCCAGTCCTAGAAAACAATGTATCTTCGTTGTTTCCAATTGTGAACATGTGCCAAGGGTTCCTGCCAAAAAGCCACAGGTAATTTGGATCTAGGTCGTGACTGCCTCGTTTTTGACAAAGTTCATTCCAAAGAAGATTTCGTGTGCTACCTGTCATGCATTTCTTCTCTAGGCGTTGCAGCAGTGGAAGCATGCGAATTAGTCGTATTGCGGCGTAACAAGCCCAATCTTATATTTCGTCACCCATAACCGCCAAGTTGTATATCATACATTCTTGCGAGAGCTATCAGCAATCTCAGTGTTCCAGCAGCAATAGACGCCCGATGAGAACGCCACAAACTTACAGAGCACGATCTCACATGGAATGATTTCCAGGCCTCACCATCATCCATCGACGCTCCGCCGTTTCATCGAGCTCAAATCATGAACTGGACCGAGGGCAATCTAGCTCGGCATTCCCGCGGAAGAGCCAACAATGAAGTTCTCAAACGCCAGAAGGAGCATTTCGCCAAGGCCCGGAGTCGAGTTCTGGGCGGCAATGTCAAGAAAAGTCCAATCTCAATATCATTTCTCGATCCTGCGCAAAGCCACAATGTTCTTCCATTCACGAGGCGGTCTACCTTTCATGTACAAGGAGAAAGCCCACCGCGCCGCAGATCACATCAGTTCGATGGCTCACGGTCCCCAGTACCACTTCTACGTACAAAATTTAGGGAGTTCGACACTCATGAGCGTGACTCCAGCAAGGACAGGCGGGAGAGCCCTGTCGATCTTGTGTCTACGGTACAAACGAGCACTCGGAAGCGGTCTGCTTTGGCCGAGATTGTAATTCAAGAACAAACCAACGAAAAGAGACGCCGACTTCTTCAAAATCCAGATTGGGCTGGCCTCGAGATGCAACAGCCTCTCGATCTAGTCCTTCCTGGTCAGAGACGCATGGCCAGCGGCCGAGTATGGAGCAAGGTCGAGCCGAGTGATGCCAAGTATGGCGGCCAGCAAAGGGCACGGATCGTACTCCCAGACAGCAGACGTGCCTCCAGACAACAACTGGAATCTTCTCGACAAGAAAGGCCTTCGGGTCCAATACGAGTCCAAATTGGAAGCCAGAGTGTGACCCATACGGCGGACACTAATGAGTGGTTATCAAGCGAAGAGCAAGGACAGGTACCAGAAATGCTACAGACCAGGAGCCGAAGAGTTGCCCAAATCGAGCGAACTCGCGAGTCATCCATATCATCGGACCCGAAGCACCGCGAATATAGCGATTCGATAACTTCCATGAGTCGCAGTAGCTGCTCAAGACAGTTTGAAGGCGGCGTCTCACCAGCGATCCACCATCCCATACCTCGGCGCCTTGACATGTCCACAGTCCTCCAGTGGTCTCCCTCGTCAAGATCAAGCGATAGTGGAAGTCTCCACGCACAGATTGGAAGACCGAAACGGAGACCACCATCAGAGATCGCCGACAACGAGCGCTGGCTCAGACACATCATGCCAGAAGACAAGCTTTCCATCCCTTTGACCCGTGGTTCATCACTCCTAGATAGTCCACCATACCGGCCAGCCATCAGCCCAGGTATTAGTGAGCTACTATCGCAACACACTCATCTACCTCATGAGTATCCCGAGGGTTCCGTTGTTGAATCGAGTTCAGGAATAATCACGAGTCCTGGTTATATCCAGACCTCGAACCAGTCAATGGCTGTCCCTTCAACGATAGACGACAACTCAACACAAACCAATAAAACGTCTTTTCTCAATCCGTCGCATGGTGTTACGACTCATACAGCCCAAACAACGAAGCAAAAACAACAACTCACCAAACTTGACAAATCTTTTGCAGATGATCATTGTCTTTCAACACTTGCGGATGGCGCGGTCAATCGTTTGAACATTAAAGAACAGCCCCAGCCGGTGGATGACAGTAGGGACTCAAGACCTCATACAAAGTTTCCTCTTCTACAGGCGGTGGATGACGCTGCTTGGATGAAGTTCATTTACGGTGATAGCGAGAACGAGACACAGGCAGAAGCGTTTCGTGAAGCTATCAACGAAGTAACCAAGGAGTTGAGATCACCGCGGACGTCACGTAAGAGAAACGACCTCACATGTGGCGATGACTCTGGCGAAACCGAAGAGTCGCATGGTTTCAACCAATCGGTGGAGGCGCAGAAAGGTTCTGACGTGACATCAAGTGGCTATGCAACGACAAGCATATCGGCGACGAGAGGGTCTAAATCGCCAGGCTTCATGCAATCAGACCAAGATCTTGAGGATATGACCACAGACTTCTTGGCATCATCCACGAGGACTTCGAGAAGGGATTCCATTTCTCCGCCACCACCGTCAACGACACCATCAGTATCTGACCTGCCGACCACCGACCCGCCAAAGTCAGACCAGGCAACCGTCGATGAATCCATCATTTCCGAGATACCGCAGCCGGTATTTCGATTCGCGGCACCGCAGTCTTTTGTTGGCAAACTGGCGGGATCTAGCGCAGATCCTGATCATCTTCTGCAACAGCACTCAGTGCCAAAGAATCGTCGGAGTGGACCGTGGAGTACGAGTAAACGCTCGAGGAAGACAAGATCAGATGGCCGGACTGATATCAGAGCTTTGCCTGATTTCCATGATGATCCAATTGAGGAGTGAAATTTATAAATCATTTGGTTTGACAGCTGGGCTCATCTTGTTTTCGGTCCTGTCGAGGCAAATCGATGAGCAATATGTTTGAAAGATTACTCGAGCTGTACTTCTAGGTTGTGAGAAAAAAAAGTGTGCGTAATCTTGCGAAGATGGAATCAAATAAGAAGAATCATCTGACCACCGATGCTCTCTTACGAGCGAAAGCTTTAACTTCTGTTCCACCATATTAATGACATATTTGCGCAGTCTGACGATGCAGATAGATCCAGTCGCCAACAAAATGTCAAGAAGTCCATGATTGTCTCGGAATGTATATCGAGACTTTAGTCTGCTCAACGAGCATCATGTCAAGTTATTTCTCTAGTCTGTCACAACAAGTCACACAGGTAACTCAAACACATGTTCAAAATCTTGAGTTTGAACTCAACATCATCATTTACAAACGTCGAACGTCAAAGGTCAGGTAAAGGAGCGGCCCACAGGCATCATCTACCCGTGCTTACTATAGACCGGATCATTCACTTCATTGTGGTAATGACACCGACTTTGCATTACTTGAACACCGGGTCGATCAAATTGATGGGAGCGCCTATCGTCATCATAATTGGCGCCGACCGCTGTCAATATGCTTGACGAAAACATGACACTGATTATGATAGGCCCCAATGTTGCAGCGTGCGTTCACTCGAGTCGGCATAGTAGGCGCTGTCACTTGCTGCATATAACGATGTCCGGAGTGGCTTGGCGATGGTGCAGGACGAGATATTGTACATGTATGACAGCAAAGCCGATGGATCAACAGCATCAACATTTACGAAAGCGGGCGCCGTTCCGCCGTGTTGCCGCAGACCGTAAAAGTCCCCTTCATCGAGGTATCACTACATCCGGCCCGCAGGGCTCGGAGGTCAGCGCATGCGTGTCATGCAGCATTCTATGGCTTTCCCAGCATCTCAGGCCTGCCTTTTGGGCCTCCGTCAGCTACACCAGGTGAGGCATGCATACTGCGAGGTGACCGGCTCTTGCCTCCCCTTACCTTGCCCAGGCTCACACTACATATATGATCGCCGAACCCGGCCAGGGGGGTTCCACTCGGCGAGCGCTTTGTAATCCTTCACTCTGCAAGAGCGAGCTCCGCTGATTCGCCGTCGGCCTCGGGGAGCTTGACGACGTGCGGGCGTGCGCGTCTGCTGTTGATGGACGAATCTGCAGGCGGCCGGTTTTGCCGGTTGCCTCCTTTCGTAACGACTGATTAAGCAAAACGAGAGTGGCCGCAAAAGAATGTTTTATGCGGACCGCGAGACGAGTCAAACGTCTCAAGACTTTTTGCTCACAAAAAGAAAGAGAAAGAACAGACGACCCCCTGGAACGACACGATCGAGAGGTCATCGTCGTGCCTCACTTATGTTGACCGAGATCCATATTTCTCTTTCTTTCTTCTGCTCTTTTCTCCGGTCTCCTCTTGGCAAGTCCCGGCCGCCCCGATGCGCCGCCTCCGTCCCCCCGAGAGCTGCCCGGCTGCAGGGCGCATGGGTATTACTCGGTACATGCGTCCGTCCGGTAGCACGTACATGAAGGAAAAGAAAGAAAGGACGATA
The DNA here is from genome assembly GCA_022432395.1 of Pestalotiopsis sp. NC0098. NCBI lineage: Eukaryota > Fungi > Ascomycota > Sordariomycetes > Amphisphaeriales > Sporocadaceae > Pestalotiopsis > Pestalotiopsis sp. NC0098. The sequence continues at coordinate 3,464,108 of JAJKLJ010000003.1, read as the reverse complement.
AAAATAAAAGGGCCAACGAGAAGATGCAAGAGCGGGCGCGGCCCCATCTCCAGCCTTGTCCCCCTTGTTCTCCAACCTCTTCCCTTGCTCCATCTTCCTTCTCCAGCATAAGACAGCCGAGTGCCCAAATCTGTCTCCGACGGGAGGAAAAGTGAATAGTCAAAAAGTTATTGCGTCATTCTAGGCACATCGGGAAAGAGAAGGAGGGTCCGTCCGCCCCCTCTTCCCCTCCTCCGGCGGATCTCCACTCTGGGGGGGAAAGAGGCTGGAGGTGGAGGGCATTCAGAGAAGAAAGAAGAAAGAAAAAGCAAACATCACACACAGACTTCAGCGGTTAAACATGCTGCTGGTGCAGACCCCACGCTGCCACACCGTTTCCCCTTTGGGGATTGAGATCCGCGCTTGCCTATGGTAGGTACCGCTTTGGGGGGGTTTTCTTGTCTCGGTGGACTTTTCTTATTCTACGATACGTCCAAGTCTCTTACTATATCGCACACGAGTGTGGCCCGGAACAAGGTTCTCGTGCCGTGATGTGGGCACAAAAAGCCGGACGGGGGAATATTCCCCATACATCTGAAAGGAAAAAAGGTCAGGTTTACGATAAATGTCGTATGAAGAGGTGAGCTCGAGATCGGGAGAGGTAAAGCAAGTACAGACTCACGAACAAGATCTCGTGTCACAGCAGAGTCGCCCATTCCTCTTTGATGGTGGCACAAATGCGCGCAAAGCCCGCAACGGTCGCCTATCAATCTAACTTCTGTGGTAGACGCCTCTTCCGGGCCTGCCAACAGTCGCAATATAGATGCCGTCTTTCATCCACTCACACGAGGCTAGCAGATGCTGCGAACTTTTATAATAAAGACGCCCAACGGCTGACTACAGATCTATCGAGCCTTGGTATGATATATCTCCCATCGTCTATGTGATAAATTATATATGATTTTTATTCTTGGTCCCCGGTCCCTTCCAATCCCACTTTTCTTGGCTTGACCCCCCCTCCCCTTCGCCTTCGGTTAAGCGCTTGTGACAGGTATACCGGCGAAGAGGAAAAAAAGAAAAAAAAAGAAAGCAACAGACTCTGCAGACTTCGAGTAGCAACCAGTCAAGAGCCCAACCGAGCCAACATCAACTATGAAATGGGGCCATCCATGCTCGTCGTGGTTTTTCTTTTCCGATCAATTCTTGACAATGACAGCTCGCTTATCCTGGAGCTATTCTTACTCGTCGCCTTATTTGATTAAAACGACCCTTCCTTTGCCCCTTGCCTCGCTCCTCCTCTTCCGGCCAGGCACGAGTCGCCACGGCTCCACTAATCTAATAGAGTTCAAGGTCGACTCGGGGTCTCGGACGCATGGCGAGAGAGAGAGGGTCAAAAAGTCCATCTAAGCAAAGAGTATGCAGGTGAGATGGGAAAAGAAGCAATCATCTGGGGGGATCCACCCCGATGTGAAAAAAGGCTCCACAAAAGTGATGATATATATGAGCAAAAAAAGCAATCAACAAGACCACAATTCTTGGGAATCATGTCTGATGATTCCAACACTTTTTGTTGGGTCCATACTCCATAAGTGAAAAACCCAAACCATACCAAGCAGAGAGGGCAATTCGCCACCCGCACAGTCGGTACAACCATGGAGGCGCCGGAGCAAAGGCAGACCCGAACAAGACTCCGCTCGGCCGGACGATGTAAAATCATGTTTTCCAAGTCGGTGATAGTGTCCAAGGGAGAGGAGAGGGAGAAGAAAAAAGACTTTCAACGGGCCGCGGGATAACGATCCCCTCCCCGGTGGGCAAGAAACGCGTGGCAGATAAAGTTTAAGTTGGTGCGGCACAGCCTAGACTTTTTGGAAGCAAACACATGTATTGTTTTGTAACATCTCCCAAGTTCCCCTGTCACTTGTCGAGTGACGAACAACAGATCTCAAGAGAAGAGAACTGTTTTCGACCGTTTATTGAACCATGTGTCTAGATGGTCGTCGTCGCGGTCGATCGCAACCTGAACAGGTACAGCACCTACAGACAAAACGAAAAAGACCAATATGTGACATCTACGATATATGCCACGGCAAGTACATGCGAGGAAAAGCCTCGTTGCGCTCCACCGGAGCTGCATGCGGCTCTGAAGTCTAAAATAGCCAACGGTCAAGAGAGCAGAATTACATACCTCGTACATGCAACGAAACGACAAGGGCTGAGGACATCGAGTTTCCACGAGTGTGAGTTGCTCGCTGTTATTTGGTCAGCACTTACAACGCTCACCGTCTCTTTGACCGGCGGCAACCTGTTTCCGCAGGCAGACAAGCAGGCAAGCTGAGACGATGGACGTTCAGAGGGTGAGATAGAGAAAGAGAAAAGCCGTTGGTCGCTTCTCTTTTTTTTTTGCTTTTCTTTTCGATTGCCTTGTCTCGGGTCGCCGATCGACGAGATCTGGAGTGACAGCAAGGTGAGTGACACAGCGTATTGCTCTTGTGTCGCCGCCGCCGCCTCCGAGAAGGTAGGAAGGTCACTTCTCGACATCGCCCTTCCCCAGCCCCTTGCAAGAAGACGATGCGTCAAAGGGGGATGGAGGGACAGGTCGTTTTTCCCTCCCCTCCTACCAGCCTCGTGATGTGAGAGTGTCATCGTTGCTTCTTGTCTTCTTGTATGACGTATGAGAGACGACACGCCCAACTTGACGTTCCTCATACCCGGAATATACTGCAATATACCAGGACTAAGCTGGCTGGATATAGAGAGACACGAAGAGAGAAGAATTCACTGATCCGCGGTCAGAATGTTCGTCGTGGTCAGGGAAAAGATATGTATGATCACAGCTCATGTCCGATATAGACATCCCCTGGTTCCGGCCCCTTGAAATACATGTACATAGTATGCATGTATAACATGCTACTCCTCGGCAGACCGGGAGCATAGATGCATGCGGGTTTATACATGTGTGTGTATATGCACGCAATCATGTATATATGTATCGAGTTGCACTGCACCATGTATGTGTCTAGAATCCCGAATCCCCAGAAGATCAGCCGTGTGTACGTAAATTGAGACCCTCCTCTCTCTGCGGGACGGACCTTGGCCGTTTTGCCCGAGCTTGTTGTTATAAACGCCTGCACTGCTTGTTTGGCGCGGGTGCTACAATATCAAGCACCGAAAAATCCTCGGTTCGACGTTGAAGTGAATCCAGGATGTCGATGATATTGGCTAATTCCGCTTACAACGGTCGCGCCGCAGACATTCTCGAAATTCTTGGTAGCGAGATCCAATAGTCCCTGGCTACGAGAAGTGGTCGAGCTGGGAGGCAGCGAGGCGTCCACTGTGTGTGCGGAAAGGGTAAGGGAGAAAACAGACAGAGACAGAGAGAGCAATTGGCAAGTTGCCGCTTCGCCTCTCATTTTTCCCTGTCAATATGAGCTGTCATTTTACCTTCTCTGGCGTCGTAGTGCAGATGTTGACGTGAATAGTGGGCAGGCCAAAGCAGTTGGCTAGAAAAAGAACTGGTGGCGCTCTCGTCACTGCAACCCGAGGATATGCCCATCTTGCACTCACACGACATGACAGGGGCGGACGGTAGGGGTGAGACAAAAATTACTTTCAGAAAAAATGTGTTGATGAGGCAATTCGCAGCCCCAAACAACAACACTTTTACCAGTCAGGCAACCCAAATGGCAAGCGGGCTACCCACAGCGCCGAGGGAGGACGGCGGGCGCAAAAGACGGCACAGGGAGAATGCCCGGATATGTGGGGGGAAAGGGCTGAAAAGAATGAGTCGCCGGCCATGGAAGAGAGAAAGCAAAGCCATGCTGCGCTGCAGAGTGGCACCCGGCCAGAAAGTTTGTGCTGCTCGGCACGACATGACACACACGGGCAAGGCAGAAATCTCCGGACGTCGTGCAAAGGAAGAAGCGGTGCTACCGACCAAAGGTCGTTTTCTTTTTCCCTGGTGACATTGCTGCCGGGCTGCCGCCCAGGTATGTATTGGATTTCATTTCGCCTTTGCACAAGATACGCACCCTCGCCGCTCTGCCATGTACTCTGTATTGCACCCTGAGCAGCCACCCGCCTGGCTGTTAATTTCGCGGGTGGCACACGAGATTCGCACAGAGTTGCGCCTGTGCAACGCGCGATTTGAGGGATGACGATGACGACCATGTTCGTACGGGTGGCTCTCGAGTACCAGACGACCCTTTGGCCCGGTCTTGTTTGGACCTCCTCAGATCATGCCACTTGACGTCTAGCAGGATCTCTCACAACATACCACGCTTCGCATCCATCAGAGGGATGTGTGTGAGATGCTTGCGGCTCTTATGTGATTGGTCTCGGTTTAGAATTAGGCTGAGATCCCGTTGGTAGGAACGCCAAATCCTGCGGAAGACGTATTGGCCACGGAGAGACGGGTAGCTAGGCATGTAGGTAGGATTCTCGAATGTGGTAGAGCATATATCATACATACGAATCCTGCCCAAGCTAGAGGATTGGGGTCTGATCGGATGACGCTCTGAAGCGAATGGCATCGGACCCCGAATTTTTCGATCTGGCATTAGCCCAGATCGATTCGATCAGAGAAGCCAGGCCAGGCAACCCAGGCCACCACCATGAGAATAGATGGCTTCGACGTGGCGCAGGCCGTTCTTTGACGAGAATAGATTGGCCTGCAGGAGTGTCTAGCCTCACTCTGTGTACATATGGGGGTAGCAACCGAACACCAACCATCGAGAGATATGTCACTTGTGGGCGACGCGAGATCAAGTACTCTGTACATACATAATATTGGTTGGAGGACAAGAGTATAGCGAACTCAGTGAGGCACAAACAAACGCCATCTTCCAAGACGGAACCGGCAATCGCGGAGCAAAAACCACGAGGTATAGACCGGTCTATTGTGGTGTATCTCACTAGAGAGTTCGAGCTGTATGACAATGTTGCCATAACATGCTCCATACTTTTCTTTAAACTCTTCTGTCCTCTTGGCAGCAGACGGGATCATACCGATACCCGTGTTGCATGGGCTGTCCGCGGGCTGGCAAAGGCGAGAAAAAAGGGAAAGAAAAGAAAAGAAAAGAAAAGGGTACCTAGATCATCCATACTAGTGACGGTGGATTCTGATGATGCATTTTCACAGAGAACAATCCGGCGGCTCACATGGGCTCCGCAAAGCGACTGCCGAACTCGATGGATTATGCGGGAATAACTCAATCTGGAAATTGCACCCACCCATTTTGCTGGAGTGGTGCATTCTACTGCGTGTGTGTAGGGCCACGAGGTAGCAGGGAGCACTTCATCACCGACTCCGCCGGCGAACTGAGAGCCAGACGCGGCACTCGACTTGACAGAACTGGAGATGGAGATGCTTTGACAACGCAACATGCAGTGTGCGTATCCAGAAGCGATAGAACCCCCCTACAAGATTTTTGCCCAAAGCAGCCTTGGGGAAGAACGGCCTCTAATATGGGATGTACCGCGTGTGGGTGTGTGGATGTCCTGTTGTTGTGTCTGCGCAAAAAGGCTGCAGGTTTGACAGCTGATCCTCCCCCGAAAAACAAATCTGAGAATGCAGGCAGATATTTCATGCAGCAAGCAGACTTCGATTCGGCTCGAGGTGCAGAAGCATAAAGTCGACTTGTAAGTGCAGTCTGGGCAGGCTGAAGATAGTTCCTGGGGGCATCCAAAGGAAGGTCCGTGAGAGACCGTTTGCCGTTGGAAAGAGCCCGGTCACTCCATCAAGCCGTCCGAGATGCAGAGTCATGTTTAGAACTCCCGGCACAGCGACCGAGGAAGCGAGCAGGCTGATCGCATGGCCCCCGGGACGTCAAAGATCCAAACGTCGAGTGATTCGCCAGAGCGTCCGAGCAAGTCGATCCGAGACATCTGTGATGTGTCTCAATATTCGCCTCCCTGGGTCAGAAGGTATACTCCTCGCATACTTCGTAAGCCTGACAAAGCTCTTCGTGGTTGCATACATACGGTGCGTCTCAACGGTTCGTTCTGCTCTCAGTCAGAGGATGTGGTTCGGCTGGCAGCTCCAAGGAGGAGAAGCAGCCCTGTAGCCCATCATACCAGTAATGAGTCGATACGATTGTGATACCTCGTACATGAAGGTACAATGTACATTTTCGTTTGCGCGGTTGGTCCACCCCGGTCAGGGACACCCTGGCCCTGGTCCACGTCCCAGCGGAAAGGTTGAGAGGTGATTGATTGCGTCTGCTGTCCCGGATCCCGTTCGGACGTGGTCCAGTAAATTGAACGGGTGGATGAAGATCGCTACGATTCGAGCTAATGCCCAGGAGATGGTTACCTGAATCGGCCACATGCCCGCTTATCTGGGGCATGTTGATTCCTGGGAAAGAGAATCTCGATGATACCCTGCTCCTCATCTCGCTCACGGCTCACCTCTGTCGATCTCCACACGTTCGAACTGTGACGACTCTGCCTACACTACCACCTCAGCCCTCCTATTCGGAGTATTTGTCGTACGGTTCCCGTTGGGAAAGACGTCTATGACTCAGCTGGGTGCGTTCGTTGGGCAGAATGTGTACTCCGTAGGTCCGAAGTAGGAGGACTGTATAGTCGCTGGGACACTGGCCCGCACGCGATCAAGCCGCCAGTCAAGCAAGCATCGATACCGGTCGTAATGTTATAAACAGCTATATTAGTAGTGGTGTACTGTATCGATACCGCTACTACTCAGATCCTGGGGGCCTTTGGAGATGACAGGCAATAATAGCCTCGACCCGCTGAGTAGTATGTAGTAGTAGGAGTAGTAGTGTACGATTGCCGGGCGTTACCGCGTAAGCTGACCGCCGCAAGAACCATGTGGCCTTCGGTATAGTGTACAGAGATACATTACACAGCGCGCGGGCACACACACGGAGGAAGAGAGGGAGCACCACACACTTGCAACTCTGGATGGGATGGGATACCTGGCCAGCCAGTGGTAGTGGGCACTGGGAACAGAAAGAGAGATCCTGGCAGATCTCTGATCTAGCATTGAGCCGGTCAAGCAAGATTAGCTTGGGGATGCCAATAGAAGACGCGGGAGCGATGTTACCTTATCAAACGCCCCGATACAGCCATAGGGTCATGAGAGCTCCGAGGCTTCCAGCGATCTGTCGATGATTTGTAACGGAGGGTGCGGCATGTATGTACACTGACAGTACCCATCTACCTACACTGCCCTAACCTAGGCTTCTCCTTCTGGAGAGTTGGTGGTAGGATAGGGGAGGTACACTATGCAGGCAGGTTGCAGCGTGTTCCCTACGGTACCTCTTGTCAAGCCAGTGAGAGCCCCCCAGCCCGAGTTTCGTCGAGAACCGAGGGCCAAGTTCGCTTTTCAGACGAGGGTGTCGAGTCGCAGTGCAAATCAATCGAACCACTCCATCGGCGATCCTGCTGGTCGGCCGCGCATTCCCATGGGTAGGAACGTACCTGTACAGAGTACTGTACTGCAGACTCCAGGAGCAGCAGAGAAGGACTTGAGTCGACATGCCAGACCGCCGCGGGCCTCTGGGCTTCGGTACCGGGACGCGCCCTGGAAGGCCGGCTTCTCTGGAGTCTTTCTTGAAGAGATGTTCGCAAGCTGATCCATGGCAACGACGAGATGTGGTCCTGCTGCTGCTGCTGCTGCTGCATGCGAACGCTTGTCGATCAGGGATGGAGTCAACGTCGTCATTGGTTCCGTGGGTTTGTTGTGGGACGACCGTTTTACACGTGATTTAGAAGATGGAGCCCACCACCTTCTTCTCGTCTTGGTGGGCCTCTCAACTGCTTCCTTGTGCCCTGGCTGACTGACTGGTACATACCTGGACCCTCGTTCTGAATGGACATGGACCGATCCTGGATCTGTGGGCTACTGAGGTCCCCATTCAAAGAGAGGGAGGGAGCCAGTCGGCCGCCCGTCCGTGAACTGCTACTGGTAGGCACGTACTCGTACCTAGCCACAAGGAGAAGCCCGTTGTAAAATAACTGTCCAGTCAGGAAAAAAATGAATAGGGAAATATCGTGCAATGAATTGGGGCTTGGCGTTTGGGAAGAAATGAGGCGCCTGGCTGACCCACAATGGGGGACGGGCTCTCGAGCTAGAGACCGTTGGAAAATGTTTAGCCTCAACGGTGAAGAGACTACACTATTGGCAAAAAAAAGAGGTCGGCGAGATCACATCGAGTCTAGTTTCATCGCAATGGCGCAGAGATCCCCGTATCACTATCTCGGATTCTAGTGTGAAATTCGAATACTATACTCGGATGCGAGGGAGAAATAGAGTAGTATGTTGTATCAACTAGTCCGTGTTTAATATCGGTTATAGTAGTGTTGGCTGCGTCGATACGAACCAGCATATTGGCTGCTGTCTTGCCTTGCTTCCTCTTTTGGCGCTTCCCGTCTCTCTTCTGGGTCGGTCTTCTACTCATCTGTCAGTCGGCGACCACTGTTCAAAAAGCTTAAGCTGATGGGGAAAGCAGCAGGCATGCGCGAGATGCAGATTTGCGGCCTCCTTCGTCGCAATCTCTCTCCATAAAAGACACGGCCCACGGAGGGGCTTCTTGGACGATGGAGATACATTTGCGGCACAGTAAACGGGGTCTCTTGAGGATTTTTTCTTTTCTTTTTTTCTCTCACGCTACCCCTTCCACAGACTGCACTCCATAGCTTGACAACCGTCGGTCAACGCGAGATCCATATTCGTCGTGACAGCACTGATCGGCTCCCAGCACGTGGATCAAATCGCCCGAGGGTAATCTTGAGCTCTCGAGCTGCCATATCATTCATGCCTTTTCCTTGTCCTCCAAAGCAACGCAAAGGTACCGCCGCACAAGATTGCGCAGAGGGGACAAGGAGGAGTTTCCGTTTGGCCCTCTGTGGGAGTAGCAGTAGCAGTAGCACCAGCACCAGCATGTATAATTCGTTGGCTGTCCATTGGCTGTGACACACCCGTCTAATTAATCCTCCGAGATGCATGTCACATATCACCCCCCCATAATCCCTGGTTTCTCGACATCTCAATCGATCAAAGATCTTGTTTTACGATAGCCGTTAGATGACAGCCTGCCGGAGTGGACCCCTGGGCTGTCCGATTAAATTCGTATCAAGGCTGCCTCCTTTCTACTGCTACCCAGAGCCATTCTACGTACGCGAATTCTACCACTTCCATTTCGAAGCATCACGCACCAATTACGTATCTGGACATGCACACCTTGTCCACGTTCGACTCTCTCTGTGTCATCGGTTTCACTGGAGACAAGGTCGAGCGCTGATCCCCATAAGTGTTGTAGTGTAGCAGTTGTAACTGGACCGTATCAAATACTAGGTTCGCAAAGATCTACCGCATACATACCTCTCTGACTCCCGAGATACTGCCTACATACCTACCATGCTCGCCATGCTACGTATAGACATGGTCGTCAGACACGGGCGCATACGACGTCCTCCAAGATTGAACAACGGTCCCCCTATCAAGGCCCTTGTGCTGCCTGCGAGTACCAGAAGCTGTCCGTGTTTCAAGGCCCACGGGGAAAAGTGGAATCGGATCTCAGTAGATGCAACACGACTGTCTTTTGACCAACGTGGAATGCAGCTCGCCGGATGCCAGTAGGTTGGCATGATTGGTCGGGACGATTCGCTTCGCTGGACTGCATCTGTTCCTTCCCTTCTGTTGGACTTTCTTTTTCACATCTCTTGGAGAATGCAACTAGGTATTGTAGGGTTCATCTCTTTCTCTTTCGGAGTTCGACACGTGCGTATCCTTGTTTGTAGCGGTTGCTATTAAAAAGTAGACTCTGTTGCTGCTACGGAGCAATATCATAAGAATGACCTCATTACATCCACTCCAATTTCAAACACTTACCAGGACCGATTTCGTTGGCCCATTGATTCTAATGAAGGGGAAGTTGTCTCATGCCCTCATGCCTGGTTAACAGCAATGATGGTGCTTTGGATCCGGTCGAATGTGCAAAGAAAGGATAGAGAAATCCACGTCTAGGCGGTGTGCTCATAGGTTGTAGGGGTCAACATGGTGGCTCGTAGAGGAAGCAATTCGATGGGTCCTATCAAGTCTCGCGGTGAGATGTTTCCTCCGACTGTCAGATGACAGAACTCTCATGCCGGGCGCAAGCCCCTGGTCCCATGGCAGTCGTTCCTGGAGTGATATTAATGGCAAGCCCACGGTGGGACAGCATCGGCAGATCGCAGGTACATATCGTACAATGCCACGATATATTGACTCTGCATACTTGGATGCTCCCGCCCGTTCCCTGCCCACGGCCACGAGAGGAGGTTTGTTGACGTGTTGCGTTGGACAATCGCACCCTCCCCGGGCGTTCATGTCTGAGTGGCGTCGTTCTGCCATACGCTTGGGGGCCGAATCGGCCCATGTTTGGATGTGAGATTTGGACTGGTGTGCGGTCACTTGAGAGAAGTGGTGCATTACACTACTGAATAGACTGGTGACACGGCAGGCAGTCGGAGGTGATTTGTTGAATCGCGAGGCGCTGTCCAGGCCTATTGTGAGACTACCACAGGAAGTTATAATAAGATAGATCATGTGAGAGGCGTCCCGAGATCTGAGAATGTCAATGGAACACCAAACCGCCTTTGAGGTCTGCCAGAGTGGCCAGTGGTGGCGCGACCTGTCACAACCAATGTGCCTATTGCAAAGCGGTCGTTGCGTTGGGACTGGATCTGGCCCGTGGGCACGATTGGGAGGTTTCACCCTCCGTGCCGTCCTTGCTGGTGGAGCGGACGGGTTGTTTCGGTGAGCGGAACACAATAATGTTTCCGAGAACCGGTTACCTGTACCGACACTGGGATCTACTACGCATCTCCATAGTGACGTGTACCAGGTATCCTTCAGAGAAAACAAGTTGCAACGTCTTCTTTTTTTTGATCTGTTGGAATGGACTGGGACTTTTGGTGCGCCCGGGAGCCGGGTGCAGAAGAGATTGCATCTCGGTAGTCGTATGTATATTGCGAATGCATGCCAGCCATGTGGTGTGTGATCTGATCTAGTATCTGAACGGCGACCATCCAGAGAGGGTTCACCGGTCGAATGAATTGCTTACCTTGCCTCCACGGTGATATGTGGTACATACTACGAGGTATACATCCATCATGTGTGCCTGCTTAGTTGCAGTATGTAGTACCTCGCGATTTGTACGTGATGTGTGTAAGTAGGATCCGGGCTAAGCTTAGTAGGATCGCGTATCGAGCGTCGGGCGGACAAGTTTCCATTCCCTTGGATACGGAGGACACGGGATTGAGCAACGAATCTGATTTGCAAGGTCGAGCGTGACGTAGTGGCAACAAGCCTTGGGCGTTGGGGGCCTTTTGGCTCTTTGCTCCAGTTTGACCAGACAGAGCAAATCCCGGATGCATCAGGTCAGGCCACCGCGGCGTGCGGCGGCGCAAGCAAGCGGCACGGACGACGGCAGCCAGGACATGTAAGCAGTTCAATTGATCGGTACAAACTCCGTGGATAGATTGGTGTCCATTACCCACGTATCGGTGCAGGCCTGTGTCTGTACTTGGTAGGTATGTCAGCATACTCCTAGTAACATGACTTGTACATGGATGGCATGGCGCCTTGGTCATGAAACTTTGAAAGCACGACTTGGCGACCTGGCGGGGGTTGCCGCGTCGAAAGTATGAAGCACTGCTGGTTTGTAGTGAGTGTAGTGTATTGAAGATGCTAATAAGCACTGGTATCTGTAGTAGTGAATGAAACATCGTGGGCCGGAAGAAAGTGGACGAAAAGAAAAGATGCAAGGGCTGTGCCTGCTCGAAACGATGCCAGCCTTGCCTAACCGATGTCAAATGTCAGGCACGAAGGCACGAAATTGACTTTTGTCAGTTTAAGCTTCAACTATTCGGTAACCTAGGTAGCCTGTTCATTGATCGCTCTTACTCATTCTTACATACGGTAAACACCTGGGAGTTTCAAACGCGTAACCTCGTTCCCTCACGTGCTTGCAACGCACGCGCGGAGGCTTCGGCCGTGGGTATCATCGCTCAGGCAGATACTACAGTAGATCGGATCTCAGGTGGTGGACAACCCTGGACTGGGGATGCCAGAGGGATGCCGGGGGGAGGGCGCCCACCCAGCACCCGGAAGGCAGGATTTAGCGATGGCGTTCCGTGGTGACAGCAGTGCCGTACATGGTGTGTGTATGCCTCTTCGGCTGCAGGTGTCCCATCAATCCCACGGGTTCTCGCTGCAGCAGCGCACCTGCAAATTTATTTATTTATTATTTATTATTTATTATTACCCAGCACTGTATGTGTGTATGTAGGGCGAGAAGCAGCGAGAATAGATTTCTTGAGCCCCAATCTCGGAGAAAAGAAGGTGGTGCCGCCCCGGTCCTGGCGTTGCCAATTGGCAAGTGCCGTGGACAGGTACTCTGTAGCGTGCATGTCCATCAATCGTTCAACGTCCTGCCGTATCAAAAAGAACAAAGCATGCATCGCATAATACGAGCAGTATGGTGATGGAAGAGCAATAACAAAGCAAGAAGCACAGCGACCGGTGGTGCCTTTCTGCATGTCATTTATGTACCATGTAGAGTGCGTGGCCATAATATAATATACCTCGATCCTGTATGTACGTAGGGCAGGGGCAGAAAGGGTCTCATGTATCTATCAGTAGCATGTAGCCTTGACACGTAGTAGTAGGTCGCTGTACTATTATTATTCTTTCGCTCCGTTGCAGCTGAGCGTCAAAACGCATGTATGCAGAGGCAAGACAAACCTTATCGCTAGCCATCTGACAATAGTCCCAGATCCGATCGAATCGCAACGGATTCCCTTCGCGGGTGGCGCCCACGATTGAACTCTATCTGGTCTCTACTATTGGTCTGGTACCACCTACATGCGGGCTGGACTCTCTCGAGTGCTCTTCTGTATGGACTTGCTGCAGAGACTTATTAATGTACTTGGCTTAGCAATCCTGACACTATCATTGTGTGGCGATACCTGCAAGGTCATATCAACGGTTCTACATGGAATCTAGCATTGCTGGAATAAAACCTACGTGTTTGTGACTGCAAATCACATACCTCTATCTTACTGACCCTGTCCGTCTGTCTGCCTGTCAGTTCAAGCTTTCTGTTGTCGGGAGTGAAGCTCCGATACTCGGACGATCATTACAAGCCTGCCGACCGGCCGACTCTTGAAAGAGTGTGAGAATACGTAGGTACCGTACTTGAAGCGAAGTACCTTGTCTAGGTACGATGTTTGGTGGTAGTAGTTGTAGATAGGTAGGGGCCTTTTGTGTTTCATTTTCCTCCAGATACGCAATAGCGAAAGGTCATTCAAAAGGCGAAAGCAATTTTACAGCCTATTAGAACCCATGGCCGTGCCCGAGCTGGCGCCTTTTCCCTAGGTAGCGCCTCTGGTGTTTCTGGGGCGGTGGTCCCCTTGGCTGCTGGTCTGGTCTGGTCTGGTCTGATCCTGTCCTGGCGAGGGTGAGTTGGTTCGTCCACGGAACCATGTGTGGTCCTCCTCATCCCCGAGGTGCTGCTACTATATCGATCCTGATATGAAGGATTTCCTACGCGAATCTCTCTTGCAGGCTTCTGGAAGAACAAGGGAGAGAAGGCCCCTCCCGCCTCCGCCCAATGAGCGGTGCGCGGACAAGATGAGATGGATTCGGTCAAGTCGACGGGACTAAGCTCCCTAGCAGTATCCAGGCTTATGGAGTCAGGACGGGGCCCTCTGGCTGTCCTGTCCTGACGTGGACGGGTAACAAACCGTTTGACAGCCGGGAGTGGGCCGCATCTTAAACATCTTGGACGCCAGGATCGATCAATAGCTTGAAGAGTTTTAGTTCCGGATTTTCTTGGCATGTGAGATTCACTTCTACCCACTCGTAAGGTCTTGATCAGGGGGGATGCCTGCCCACTGGAGCACGCCAAGGGGGGGTGTTTTTTTCTCTCTTGCTTCTGTGGTGTTTGGTCTGCTGTTGGTCGCTGGAGACCTTTTGAAGGAGCTTCGTCCGGGGCCCATGGTTCCATGGACAGGGTCGCTGAGAGCCACAAGCAGGCAAGCAGAGGCAGTATTTGTCGAGTACTCCCCATAAATACCTACCTACAAGCGCTGTACCTTGTCTGCAGGGTCTCGCAAGTCTCGTTACCCATCTGGCCCCCCGACACCCTGTAATGTTGAGTGCACACTAAGAAGCATCTCCTCTCCCCACGAGCTAAGCTAGGTACCGCCCAGGCAACCAGGGCCCAGCACTGACGTATATCGCAAGGGCTTCAAGGGCATATGGGCTGATGGGGACGAGGAAAGAAGAAAAAAAGTCTCGCTCACGAGCTGGCAGTTGGCTTGCACCCTTGACCTTGGCGCCCTTTGTTCCCCTTCCCCATACATACTACAATATCGGCTCTCGAACGAGATATTGAACCCTTGTGCCTATTTCTTCTCTCGCTACTGTGCAGCAGGCAGTGACATTGTGTGCGCCGTTCAGCCTCCCTACCTAGAGTTTATGCGAGTGAAGTGTATGCATAGCAAATACGTGTATAGTCGCGAGCACTATAATACTAAGCCACCTGCAAGTACGCAAAAAAGCTCTCAACATACATACATCACCTGTCTCTGGCTTCCTAGCGCTCTGTATGAGAGATACTCCGTACACAATACGCATCTTGTTGCACCTGACCCCTTCTCGGACAGCCGAACCATTGCCGTTCTCGAGCTCGAATGTACGGAGTACTTGAGAGCACTCGAACCCCTGTTGCGTGGAGCCCACATCACGTTGAAATCTTTGATCGATTCTTACAGGGAGCAAAACTCCACTTGCACTGGAAGACACGGAGATAAAATAAAATAAAAAAGTTGGGAGTCCTGTTTTGGTGAGAGCCACAAATGACAACGGACGAGCCGCAGAGCCATTAGTAATTACGAGAATGTACATGGGAAATATACGGAGTACTGTTACAAACCTGTCAAATTGTTAATTACCTTGCTATTATACGGAGTGTTATGCCCGACTTATCCTCTGGAGACTGTCCATCGGCATTCATTGCTGCGAGGGCCCCTGATGTGAGGGCGATTTGCATTATGCTCGAGTAAGGAAAGGATATTGCGCAGATTGCGTGCGGCGAATTTACTTTGACAATTTGGCTCGTGGCTGCGAAAATCATAAGCCAGCTTGGCTAGAGTAGACATGGAGAGAGTGTCGTCATTTGAATACTACATCTAAAAGATCAGCAGGAATTATGGCTGGCCATGTTTCGCGAGGCATAATAATCGTCTCATAGCAAAAGGATCGACTGTACATCGCAAGGCACAACTAGAGAGAGACTAGTAGACAAATTTACTGCCTATACTATTGTGGCCACTTGCGATCTACCGTTGCAGGCGCAAAGAGCTATGTGAATACCTGCAACCACTGATCCGCGCCAGATAATCATGTATACTTGCGTTTTCGTGACATTTGTGGCAACACAGACGACGTACAGACACGAGATCCTGAGGCTGTAATGCAAATACTGGGTAACATCGGACAAACTATCAACAAGCCAGAAGCAACAACTTGGTCAATTTTCCTGTACGTCTACAGCGATGATGCCGTATTGCAGACAGGAGACAATGCCCGAGCACTTTTGGATTCGTAGATACGCGGCCCTACATTGGGCTTGTTTCGATGATCGCCAATAGCCACTTTCGGTAACCAGGTCTCGAAAGCGCTGATCGCCATCGACGAGCAGAGGCCAGAAAGGCCAGGCCTAGGAGGAACACGGCCGCGACGTAGGTGGTAGTTGCAGGCAGGGCCGTTGATGCTGCTGCTTGCTGGGCTGCAGCCCTCGCTAGGGCGACCAGATCCCGATCTGACCCCTGGACATCAGACTCAGAGACTCGCAGTTGATTGATTAATGTACTATGTATGTAATGTGACTGCAGCAAGCAGGCAGCTAGACAGGCGCGCCAACACATACACAAAGGATGCGAATGGGGGGAAGACAGGCACAGCGAGGAAGAAAAGAGGAAGAGTGTGGTGTGTCGATGTATGCAACTCATGTATGCCGTCTGTCTGCGCGCGTACGTTTGCGTAGTCTCATAGTCTCACCACCTGGTATCTGCTACTCGGTACAGAGAGTACTATACTCTCTCCAGCCATCATCCATCTTCTTCCGTCATTCCTCACTGGCCTCTCTCGCCCTCTAGTGCCTGCGTGCTACTCACATGCATACATACCGAGAAAGTCATATTACCAGACTACTAGCATGTACTCTCTGGCTACATGATCTTACATCTAACCTAGGCAATCTACTTCGCAGGTATCTATCTTCCCACACCACCACCATGGATGGCTTGGCACTCCCATCAATCAGTGTTGCAGCGCATCCACACAGATCCTTCCCGACCACCCTGCCCTTTTTTTTGCACCAGCTCACTCATCTAACAGCCAAGTGACCGCCGACCGCCCTCTCGTCAACCCCCGGCCATCTTGGGCCATCTGCCCTGGCCCTGGTTCCCCCACCCGTACTTGGGTCCGACAGGGGTGAGCGTCTCTTTGCAGGGGGCTGTAGTTGAGATCTCGTCGTGCCCACTCAGCTTCGCTCATTTCCACGTAGTGGCATTCCAATACATGTGCGCAGTTGCATACACGCAACCATACATAGTAAGATCGCTCATCACCTCTCTCTCGCTCGCTTTCTCTCTTTTTGCCGCTCTAGTTTTCTCGGGTTCCTTTTTCATAAAAGATTGTGAGATCCAGCTCCTCTGGACCTCGGGATTTATTTTGGCCTCTCTCTTTTTTTTTCTTCCCTCCTTTTGACGAAACGAAGACTGTCTTCCCGCCCTGGCACTGAGTTTGTTATCTGGATTTTTTAATATACGGGCCAAACCGGTACAATCTGCAGCTGCATTAAAACAACGGCCACGGACCTCGTTCCTATATCTGATCCGGCTGGCTCTCTTGGTTTGGTTTCCTTCGCCCACACCCTCCCGCCCGCCTTGCTCGATCGATCTAGCAGACAGCCAGCCCGCACTATAAGCCAGCTATACCAACTATATACACACACGCGCGCTCGGAACACCAACACCAACAAAGCACGACAGCAAGAACCTTGGGGAAACCAGCCTGACTTGCCGCGGCTCGAAGGTTTGCGCCTGCACGCTGGCCAACGCTCTCCTTTACCGACTTGAGGACGGAATTTTTTGACAGCGTTGCAATCAACTGCATTAGGTCCCTTCGCCCAGGCTAGTCAGTCGCGAGTCTATGTACAGCGCTAGACACTCGACCCCCTCATCAAAAGCAAGATCCCATAATCCGTTCTCGCGGATTTGTTCCAGACCCACTTGGGGGCAACCTTAGGGGAAGAGGAAGAGCGAGAGAGAAAAAATAAAAAGGTGAGATCTGAATGTCTCATAAAAAATAAAAAAAAAGAGTACCCAGAAAAGCATGGTGGCGGTTACTATCAGTATATCAAGATTTTGCTGCTACTTTAATTTTCCTTTCTATTTCTCTCCTCCCAAAACGGTCAAGCTTCAAGTTGGTTGAGCACAGCACAGAGGCAAGTGCCCTGGAGGCGGGGCCTTCCTAGAAGAAAAAGAAGACATCAGAAAAAAAAAAGAGGAGAGGAAAGAAAAGAAGAAAAAGAAAAGCGAAACTTGGGTTGCGCATCGGCGCTGGG
Organism: Pestalotiopsis sp. NC0098; assembly: GCA_022432395.1. NCBI lineage: Eukaryota > Fungi > Ascomycota > Sordariomycetes > Amphisphaeriales > Sporocadaceae > Pestalotiopsis > Pestalotiopsis sp. NC0098. Next base: position 3,446,490 of record JAJKLJ010000003.1, on the reverse strand, counting down.
CCTTCCCGTCCGCCACAACAGCTTCCTCCGTCTCGTGGATTTTTTGTTCTAATCATTCTGTATTTTCCTAGAGGTATTACCAAGATTTACCTGACCTACACACACCACACCCATCAATCCTATCCTGGGGCAAGCCCAAAACCCATCCGCCGCCATCCTCCAAAACCCACGACACTCGTACCACCTTGGACGCGCCGTTACGTCGGACGGCTTTCTCACACTACAGATCTGCCTTGACCTACCTTGCCTAGTAGCACGCCCAGTCCAAGTCAAGTCCAGGACAGGACAGGACAGGACGGTACAGTACCTGCTACCTCTCTAGCCGTACCTAAATCAAACATCGTCCCATCCCATCTCTCGCCCTCGTCTAAAAGGGCCCCGCCCCACGCTCCTCGTCCCGCTGCTAGAGCCGACGCCAGCGCTCCGGGCTTTGAGCTCTGACCTGGATCGCGAGAGAGAAGCGACGGATTGTTCAGCAGTCGTCAAGTTCGAGAGAGAGCATCCGCCCACTATCCATCTACTACACAGCACCCTAGACGAACCCGGCGCAGTCAGCAAAGGCGGCAGAGTTTGGCACCGGCGCATCTCTGTCCCAGGCGATCGACGACCTCCATTTATTAGTGTTCAACGACCCAGATGCATGAATCGCTCTAGTCGAGCCGGCTGGGGAATACTTTTTTTTGGGCACCGTTATTGGCAGTAGTCCGTTCCGCTATGGACACGGGTGAATCTGGCACCAGGCAAAGGTTGGTTTGGCTGTCTCTCTGTTGTTTGGCGTCCCTCTTATTTTTCTTTCTCGGTCTTTGCTTTCTTGGCTCGTCTGCAGGAGGCGGGCTAGTTTGGTATCTATAGCATGACATGCCACCCACGAGTTCACTAGTAGTCTAATCATCCTTTCCTCTTATAGTGGTTTCACCTCCACCAGTCGACCAGAACTCTTCAGCCGATACTCACGGGACTCTGCCGACTTACATCCCAGAGTAGAACGACAGCCCAATATGGCCGCGGCAACACTCATGAGCCCGGCTCCTACTGCCTACCACCCACATAACTCAGCGTACCCACCAACGTATATGCATCACTCGCCAGCTCCAATGCCCGGAATTCTCACACAGGCCGACGCCCTCAGGAGGACGTCCAAGGACTCGGAGCCAGGCCAGCAAAGACAGTCACTGCCTTCGATATCGGAAATGTTCAGTGCGAAGCCCGCCTACTCTCCAACTACACCAACGTCGGCAGCTGGGCCAACAAGTCTACCTCCACCTCCGCCGCCGCCGCAGCAGCAGCCAGTTGCTCATCCGGCATATAGCAATAACTCTCACCCTCCGCCACGGCCAGAGCCGCCCGTTGAGAGCCGGCCACAGCCTCCGGTTTTCTCCCGAGGCCCAGAAAATCCCGGTCCTGGACCGGCATATCAATTCGGCGAACCTCGTGACCCTCGTGATTATCCACGGTCACAAGAGCCGCATCACCATCAGCGCAACGACAGCTTCTCGGGCTCCCAAGGAGTGCCCGTATCGTATCCTGGTCCTGGTCCTCTACCGCCTGGCCAACTTCCCCTCTCTCAAGGAGGCCCTATCTCACCTCGCCATGCTGGGCCACCAATGCCGCCGCACTACGACGGCCCAAAGCCACCAGTTCATGCGGAAGAGGAGTATTGTGTCCAGCGGAGGTATGACCCCAATGCCTTGAACCGTCAGTTCGAGGCCTGGGGCTACGGCGATTGTCTGCAGAAGGTAAGCCCCGCCCAGGGAGAGAGGCATGTGATGGGGGGCCATTTGCTAATCGGTTAAAACAGCTCATGTGGGCTTCAAGGACAATCTACAACTTTGCGGAAGCATATGCCAATCTGGCGTCGGAACAACCGACTGGGCAGCCGCTTCCGCATCGTCTGCCCACGGACAAGGAGGTGTCTGAGATGCTGCACAACACCGACTACGTGAAGAAGACGCTCGAAAGCGTCAGAGAACATGTCCACCACAGCATTGCCAATGAAAAGGCCCGCGAGGGAGGCAAGCACAGAGGATCATATGACGACGACGACGTGTCCATGTATGGAGATGGCAGCAAGCAGCACTACGGTCTCGGCGAAGTCAAGAAGCGCCGCGGAGTAAGTCATGATTGGTATGATCTGAGAAGTCGGAAGAGGTTGCTGACCAGATACTTGTAGCGTGCTGCTCCGCCTGGCCGATGTCACAGCTGCAACAGAATCGACACGCCTGAATGGCGCCGCGGACCCGACGGAGCAAGAACACTCTGCAACGCTTGTGGGTTGCACTATGCCAAATTGGAGCGGAAGCGGCAGATGGAGCAGAGGTCGATGCGATCCAAGGGCGTCGAATAATTTCGGCGCTACGGAAATACCAAACAAGGTACCTGACCTAGTCACGACTCATCACGATCCGCGTCACAATTTTCATCCTCATCACGATGGGGTGAAAGATTATATCCGACGACAACATCCCCGTCACCCCAAGATTGGATGGGCTTCCCATGCCCACTCACACAACAAACCTACACGAACACGAAACCAAAGGAGCAAAAAATAGTGTGAGCTATACACTACTCATGATTTACGGCCGGCACCCAATGTCATTGGCCACAGAAGCGTGTTATCATTATACCCAAATGGACATAATTTGTCGCCCCCACTTTTCACATTGGCGGGCCTTTTACAACCTATTTATTACTACTATCACCAATCTATTTGTATATACCCTCGGAATTCTGGGGACAACAGAGAGAGATTTACTGGCATCACAGGAATGGCATTGTTTTGGCGTTATATATGCTTGTGGCTCCCAAGTATCTATTTTCATCGGCGTGGGGATATTGCATTCTCATATATCCGGGGAGGTGTTTGGACCTCCCGATTCTCACTCAACATGGTTGTTTATGCAGCAAGTCAAGAAAATACTTCATGGAAGCATAGACGGGAGAACGCGAAAGAGGAAGAGAGAAGCAAGCCACGGGTTGCCAACAAAGGTGGCGACTATTTGGCATTTTTGGTCAAAATGGGAAAAATTGAAAAGCGAACGCGTTGCGCTTGGGTGCAAGAATGGATGGACGGACAGAATGGAAGGGGGTGAAGGAAAGGTTGTGGCACTATAACAGCCAACACAGAGCTCCCCGATCTATTTCTGATCTGGGGCGGTTTCTATAGTATGCGAAGCTTCTAGGCTTTCTGATCTAATACAATGTACCGCCAAATGACATTTTCTGTCAACCAAAACTTACTCCTTCCTCATCTTGGCCACCATTGCAAACCGTGGGCGATACTGATTTGGTTTCCTCATCTCACCCTATCTCATCTCATCCCAAGACAAGTGTCATGGCGGCTCAACGAGGCGGCATGGAGTATAACCTGTCGGATCTGCTTCCTGGTGCGGTACGGACCGTGTCACGAAACAGATAAAACGGAAAAGTGACAGGCTGATTGTTGTTTCTTACATTGTTCTAACTCTTATTTTTATTTCCAAACCTTGATTCCTTTTCCTCCCTCAGTTTCTCTCCTTCTCGTCGCGATACATGTCCAGCACACATCGCCTTCCTTGTCCAACGCGATCTAACCAACACTAAGCGGGAGGGGTCTAGAGCGAAGCAAATCGGGGGACCTTGATCAATCCCGACCACGACATCGCATCCAGCCAGAACGCCATCGTTCTTCCAAAAAGAGAGAAAGAGAGTACAAGTGACGTCGATAGGATCTTTCTCTTCACTCGAGAACTAGAAAGGCGCGTGGCAAAGCGGGACGTGCCTCTTTTTGCCCTCACCTGCGCCCCTCCTTTTTCTTTTTCTTTCTCATTTCACTTTATTTTAGGGGATGTCGTGCGACTTGATCCATCGGCTTTCCACATTGTGTGTGAGCTGTGTTGCTTTGGGGGAGGCCCTGAATGTTACTATGGACAGAACAAGGCAGCACACTTTCGTACAAAGATCGAAATAAAAACCGTTTATTTTATTTTTCGCATCTTTGCTTTTCATTTCATAGATTGAGCAACGGGAAACCGGTCTGGCTGACACCCCTCTCCCCTCTACCTCCGAAAAGCCCTCCCACACTTGAGATGCTACGCACGTGTCTTAGTCTCGGCTCGTCATTATCGTTGTTGTTTCGCCCGGATCTAGATTCTGTTTTCTTTTCGATGCCCAGTTTTGTCTCTCTTGGGAAACCTCTTTGATTGATGAAGTAGGTTGACGTGTTGACTCGCCTCGAGTTGCGGGATCAGATTGGCTTTCGATTATCTGTTCTTTTTCCCTTCTTCACCTTTCACACATTTTTATTCTCCTGAACTGGGCACTCTTTTTCTCCTTGTTTCGAAGTGCAAGCCAGCTAGTCAGGATTGTCTTCTTGATTTTGAATCGTCCATCTGGTTGGGCTGGTTAGTCTACTTGATACTAGATGGACTACTTACGTACCTAACCTAGGCGCCCGGCCGAAGCTGAATACCACGAGGCCGAGGCCCCACTCCTAGGCAAGAGAAAATGCTTGGTGTAACAATATATGATTATCTCCGACCAGACACCCATTCGAAGATGGAGGAAGAGAGAGGGAAGAGGCGCCTGTGTATACTTGGTACAGTGTTATACGAAGTACAGACTACCTACTGCTGCATGCATTCCGACCAAGGCCTCTGCAGCTCTACGGCATATCATGGATGCTGCTGCAGCAATGTCGTGCGCCACTTGGGCGCCAGCCATCCTTGATTATCTTTTTTTTTTTTTTTTTTTTTTTTTTTCACAATTGAGTGTGTGTGCGTGCGTGTCTTTCTTTGTTTGCTTTTCATTGTGGCTTGCGCGTCGCCGATATACATGGCCGAAGAGATCAAAGTGCCATGATCATGTTGGCTAACATGGTCTGCATTTCTTCATCCGGAGAGCGAGAGACGAAAAGGTCGTGCATGTAGCCTTTGTACCGCAGCTCTGCAAGAGGTGGCCAGCTCGTTTCAATATGCAAGGAAGCGAAACGCAGTTCCATCACGGAACGGGACGAGGGAAAAAAAAAACAAGAGGAGGCACGGCCAGCGAAAAGGAATGTGGGCAGTGAGACAGGACCTTTCGGAACACCTCACCCAGACATGGAAAAAGACCAATTCATTCCGTGTTTTTTATGCATTTCTATGATTCTCTCTGCCGGTGTGTCCCCGTGATGCCTTTGTTTTCCCGGGGAGGCTCCGTTGATGCTGGTCACACTTGCCACACCTTTTGAAAGGCTGGATGCTTTCTGTTGGACGTGGTTCATCTCGATATGATATGCATGCAGGCAGGCAGATCTACAATCTCATGCCCCCTCCTCCTTCATCCGCACACACTTTTTCTCATATGCCAAATCCGTACCACGGCAAATCTGTCGTCGTTTTTCTTGTGCAGGGACAGCAGATCCAATCATGTCCGCATGCTGAGCATCTCGGGAAACATTCCTCAGCAATTTCGACAGCACCTCGGCTGTCTGCTTGGGCAAAGGAATATCACGAACCACTCTGCCTTGTACTGAATTCCAACCTCTATTCTACGATTTGTTTGCGAGGAGGGGCTTTCCCGGTACCCGGATTTCTTGAACTCAGGGCTAATTAAATTAAAACCATGAGGGGTTGCTTGTTCTTCTCGTTCAATCGTGTGCACTTCTCTCTCGAAGCCCCCCATGGATTTTGTGATACCCAACGTATTTGGGGGGCAAACAGGAGACAGGGATTGGTCTATACGCAGCTGCATGTGTCACGAAGCCGAGCGCATATTTACAATACATACATATTACATACCTAGGCGCGGCTCAAAAAATCCCGACCTTTCCCACCCACACCCCGTTGCCGAGTGCAGCTTCCTACTGGATGACATCTGCTTGGGGACCCCTGGTCTTTGCAATGACATGCATTTCACTTTGCAGACAGACATACAACGACAACAGCAAGCCTTGTCGAAGGGCGGTGGTATGGAACTGGAAAAAATTGAATACTGCTTCTGACTGCGAGTCAAGACGGCAAGACCGGCCCTGGTACATGCTCTGATCCTCTATTACCGTCGCCTGTAGCCCTCCACGACGGGTGAGGTTGGGCGCTTATACACTACTATAACATACTACTACGTACGGGCTACGAAGTACGTACCTCGAGCAATGTCACTACCCAGATGCGGAATTATTTGAACGCAGCTGCTTAGCGGGGGACCCTTATTTTAGAGTTTCATCGGACGTGAATCAAAGTTCAGCCCCGACGTTGAACTGTATTGCGGCACACGTTTTCTTCATATCATTAGCTTTTTCTCGCTGTCCCTCTCCTGCAGTGGGAAGAGAAGAAGAAACGCCGAGGATACTTGGGGGGAGATGGTCCTTCCAAAACGTCAATGGCGTGTGACGTTCTTTTCCCTCACCAGACTACAGAAGGGACATTTCTTGTGATTCCTGTCGAGTCGGCCAAGTCCCGACACTTGAGGGAGCAAAAGACGGCTCCTTCTCTGACGACGTCGTCCTCGGGCTCTGGGAGTTCGGGCTCTGGATTCGGACAAGGCGGGACAAAAAGAAGGGTAGTTGTCGGTCTTGTGCGACCCTTGGACGTATCTGAGACAACATGAGATCGATCCTGATGACTCAACCTAGCAAGAGGCAGGACCAGGGTGGGGTTGTAGATGTTCTAATGTTGGCCCTGCGTTTCATCAATTTTTTTGAGTTTGTCAAACCCGGGGGAGAGTTATTGTCCTCCTCTTCTTTCCCCTGTAATCCGTGGGGAGCCAGGTACGAGAGGTGCTGAGTGATATGGAAAGTTTCGTCCACCCATAGACACGATATATTACTTTCAACGTGTTCAAGGCACTCGGCACCCAGGACTGCATACCGGGCATATGCGGCATGTGCAAACTCTAGAAGAAAACAAAAATGATGCTGACATGACGGGCGGCATGGGCTGGGGATGTGCACCCACTAAGCCTGTCAGGCGTGTCTTAGATGCCTCGTCTCAAACTTCCCCAGGTCCTTTCAACATCAAGATGGAGGTTGCACCGGCGCCCCTCCAAAAGTTGAGGAGGGACAAATCAATGCCATCGCCCGCTGGGGCTAGCTGACTGTTGGACAAGAGGGCGTCCTACCTCTCCACTGTCTCTGATCGACAGGACCATTTCGAGAGATATGGGGAGATTCGTCGTCCACCAGGAAGCAGAAGGGGTTGTGTGGGTCGACGTCTGACTTACTACTGCTGCTGGCTATTTGGCTATCTCGATCATGGCGGGATGTGAGATGCAGGCTCGCGTGGCAGACGACTGCCCTTGTCCTGCCGCCACGTGGAATCAGCAAATCGCGGAATAAGACCAAGTACTGTAGACCACCACGCTGGTGTCACTTCCCATCCCCTTGCTGACCCCCTCCCTTCATTTGCTTGACAATCAATCCACGAATCGTGGACTATGGTCTTGCCCGGGCCGGCCTCTGGAAACGACCGGCTACCGGCTCAGCCATGCGAGAGACCCTGGAAACCTGTTCAGATACTCGGTACAAAACGTATATTATGACGTGAGAAAGCGTCAAGAAGAAGAATACGGTTACGAGTTGCGAGGAGGCGCTTAGTTCGCAAGCGTTCCTGATGTCGAGGCCCAAGAAAGCCCAGATCACGATTCTTTGCAGACCGTCCAACCTTGAATTGATACGCACCGCTGTTGGTGTGCCACACACAAAATACACAATACATCTGGGGCTGGCTTGGCTGCCATGCTTTCTTCTTCCTCTGGCAAGTACAATACAGAATAGAACAGCCGGCAGCTCGCCGGCATCCCGTAGATTGGCTGGACATGGGTGGCCGGGATACATCCTACTTCCCACGGCCGGGACATCCCAGCATGACGATTGTCTTTCGAATAGAGTTTGCGCCATTGCATCTGGGCGAATCGACACTATGCAGCGTGCTATAGTAGTTTAGCGGGCGAGCTTGGGCCCGCGAGAAGATGAAGAAGGGTCGACTCGAACTGGGTTGGTTGAGATGGGCTGACCAACGTACTTTTTGTACTAATCCTCCATGTCCGCTATCAATCCGACCAAACCTTCGTGATGGGAACCGAGGGACCCATCCATTCTTCATCTCGCAAGAACAGGAAGCGGCTTGACGCCGGTGAACTACCACGTTAATATTGTCGAACCAATACTGGCCGCCACTCGGTACTGATTCGAGATGAGCGTGCTCCAGCTCTGGGAATCGGGATCTGCGACCGCCACTACGGCTGTGGTTGCTCGACCTGATCGTCGCCCCCCAATCCCACATGGCTGATGGCTGAATAGGAAACGCGGATCCGCGATGGCTCTCTTAGTATCAGCCTCTAGTTGTCCCTACGAGGCATAGACGGCAACTAAATCACCACCCGCTATCCCGTGGCCATCTCACACAATCTCTGCCCAGCTCGCCCAGGTAGCAAGTATAATTACTCATGCCAACTCTGTTCACGGGCCAGCAACCTCCAATGGCCGACGTGGGTGGGTGATCTCATCTTGACTTGCCTTGTGGGATGGATTGCTTACTCTTTGCCCCTGAATGCTAGGCTGAGCCATTCCGAAGCCGAAACCATGTTCATCGCCGGGCTAACTAGAGTTGTGGCCGGTCATGCCCTTTTGGGTTTCTCTGGGGCCGTTTGTCTGCTGTCTTTCCTCCTGAGGGTGTCGGCTATGAAGTGCTATGCCATCACCAGCAGGCGCCCGTCGTTCGTGCTACGGTATGCTAGACCGATGCAAACTGCCCGCCGCCGCACTTGGTGACCTACAGACCGGTGTCATCTCTGCTCACGACGTCACTCCCCCATCCCTAGAGCCTTCCTCCGCGTGCCCAACCTTTTGTTCCCCGGGTAATGTAGAGGTCTGAATAGGTCTGGACGTTGCAGATCTCAAACCGCGGGAAGACGTGCGCTGCTTGCGAGCCGCTAGCGAATTTCCTTGTCGATCGATCCGCGTAGCTACGTTTTTCTCTCTTCAGCCTAACCCGAACTTACACTCGCCGCCCAGGCTAATAGTCCGATTTCTGGGCGAATCTATACAAGTGTCTCCTATTCTCTACAGCCTTAGCTAGCCAAGTACCCTTGAAAGCTCGCAAGGAGAGTCAAGCCCGGAGCCGAACATCCTTTTTTCTTCGCACGCGGACCCGGCATCTCGGTCGGTCCCATCGTCATCTGTGTACACCTAATCAGCGCTACCCAGGAAGTACTGTACCTTCCTAACTTAGTGGCTTGTCTCTGGTGCCCCATGCGACCATCGTCTTCTAATGACTGTTCATTCGACCGCGGAACCCGCTCCGTAGACAACGAACAGCGCTATCGATGTCCACTCTGCCCCAGGCGATCCGAGATCTGGGTTCGTCCGATGCAGCGTAGCGCGCTGCTTGGGGTGAGAGGTACTACCCAAAGCTACTGCTTAGATGGCCTATGGCATAGTAGGTCTCCGCCCTGCCTCGCCTGCCAAGTGTAGCCGCATCCTTTCTTCACGACGGCTCGAAGCCGGGCCAAGCAAGTCTTCGGAGCAGCAGGAACACCCGACCTGAGCGGAGCCTTGCCTCCCGAAGGAGAGTGAAGTGGCTAGTTGGAAACAATTTGCACTGCCAGGGACTTCGTATTGGCAGGAGGAGACCAGGTAGTCCTTATGCCCCCCAGGAGAAACGAAGAAACGCCAATGTAACATGGCGATAAACAAGATACACGTGGCCGTAGGTGCGAGCGCCAAATAGGACGTGGACGATCAGTGAAGGGGACCGACGGGGCTTCTTCTCAGCGCCAGCAACATCGTACACGCACATTATCATGGCCCAGGGCCCAGGACGAAGGACGACTTCGCCACGTTTGACATGATGTAGCCGTGAACTCTAAAATCCAATTTTCAGCCCAAAGGCGCTTTCTTTTCAATGCAACGGCCGGACGCACGGGGGGTGCGAAAAGTAATCACCAGCAAACAAGAAGGAGGAAAAAAGCAAGAATAATAAAGACATCGAACGAAACAACTCCCATTCTAGCGGTTGTTATCCAAGCAAGTACCGGGCGTTTCTTGTCCATGTGTTTCTCTAGCTTGATTGGATAGATGCTACTATCCCACATAGTTGTTCAATATATCTGACAAGCAAATCTCGTCAATGCGTTTCTTAGCAAGAGCAGCCCTGTACGAGATCGCCCTCTTGTTTAGTTCACCCGCTGGCAAGTCATGACAGCCGCGGAATCCATCAATCACTCGGCCAGGCGGGTGATACGTACCTCCAGTACCAAATACAAGCAACTAATTGTATTCGCTATTCCTTCCTATTCCCTCCAAACTCTAGCGCCTCTCCGCGGTACGAAGTCAGATCGACTCCCGAGTTCCAGGTTCCCGCCCCCCTTTTTTTCCATTTCTCTCTTCCCCGTGCTTCTCTAGAACATATCACAACGTGCCGCAATCTCTTCTGGTGTGCGTATGTTTGTGCGATAGTCTCTCTGGCTTTAGCATTATGGCTGGTCGGAAAACGATCTGACCGCCGCCGCCCAATCTCACCGTGACACTTATCTGGCAGGACGGGGGTCTCTCTTTGTGCGCCCAAGTACAGATCTGAGTCTCGCTCATGCGCTCGAGTGGGCCGAGAAGATCAGGGCGCACGAGATCCGTGTATCTCACTATTGGAGGGCAGGGCAAGGCAAAGAAAAAAAGCAACGAAGACAGGACCGGCTCTGGGACTACCCGAGTCACTGGGCTCACAAGTCGCTGTAGGTCTTGGATGTAGACACACCCTCCCCCCAGCGTCAAGAGAGCGATTGGGTAGTGCCGAGTTGAACTGCTACTCTTCTTTTAGCTGAATACAGACTATGCAAAACTGAAAAAACGAAAGCACAGGTTAACAAGCGGGGCACAGAAGAAGCTTCCTGCTAACTTGCTTGCCTCTTTCTCTCGCTGTGCATATCTAGTACTTGGAGGCATTTCCGCTTTCGGAAACACGGGGCAAAGACGATGGGCATGCTGTAAAGCCTATTCTGGAAGACCAATGCCATGGGGGGGAGCCAGCCGTGGAGAAAATTATTGAACACGGCGTTGAGTATACTGCAACAGCCTCGCCCGCTTCCATCCAATTAGAGCCCTTCAGGCAAAACCCAAAACACATCGTGGCAACTAAGGAAATGCTGGAATGTAGACGAGAGTTGCCGTGCATGCTGACCACGATCTTGGTCATCAATCTTCTTTGATTTCAACCGAGAAAACGATAAAAATGTATAATTTGAACGGGGGGATCAAACGGTCCGCCACGCTGCGCATACGAAGCCAGCCCAGCTAACTACTGCATGAGAGGCGGGGGAAAGGAAAACAAGCGAGCAGGAAAAAGAAAAAAAGCAAATAATATGTAGACACAATCAAGAAAATTCAGCAACGAGAAAAAGGAAAGATTTTTTCATCTTGATTGGTTCGCCAGGGCTGCGCAAAACTGCAGATCTCGGAGTCCAGACCATGCACGACAATTTATCAAGATGGAGGAAGGGAGCAAGATGCGATCTGGCAAATCTGCGATCTCACGAGAGAGATCAAGACACGATGTGGGCAGGAAGCAGGATGTAGAAAAAGAAAAAAAAAAGAAAAAACCAAGAGGACGTGATGGTGTCGACCATGGGAATGGCAACGCCTCCGAGTTTGTAAAGGTGTTGCTAGAAGAACGCTACGTACGGGAGTATTTGTTGTTGTATTGGCCCCCAAGGTCATGCATATCGTTTGCTCGCAAGTAATGAGGCCATCTGAGTATAGTACCGCCGTGATCTTCTACTACTTGACAAGGGACATCCGCTGGGGGTGTGGGTGGCCACGGGACTACATCTCCTCGGCTGGCTTCTTGGTCTCTGGCGGGCGGGAAGTGATTTGTGTGTGGTGGCATGTCGAGCAGTCTGTCCCCAGCTCGGACAATAAAGACCGCGCATGCTCTGGTGCGATGAGATCTGGCGTATCTGGATACCTCGCTGCCCGCTCTCGAACCGAAGCGAGATGGGCAGACCAGCCGCCAGCCGAAGAGACGGCACAACTTCTCTAGCGCGAGCAAGGTACTCGCAAGGTATCTCAGGGCTGGTGTGTGTTTGTGCGTGTGTGTGATATGATGCGGAGTAGTATCCTGGCGTCGTGACAAAGCTAATAAGCGACTTGAGCTTGCCGAGGGATTGAATATCACATCGCGCATGGATGGAGTCCAACGTCCGGCCAAGGGTTGATGTAGAAGGAAAGACGGCCCATGGCAGATTCGGAATGATACCATCGTGATGAATATGACAAGTCGTATTATTGTAAAAGATCAAGTGCGCTATATATTCTCTGCATGTGTATATATCTATGTCTGGGTTCGGCACCTCTACTACCTCTGGTGGCCGCCGCAGCCCCCTCTGAAACCGTTCAGCAGGCGTTCGAGATTGGGGACGTCCAGCCCGTCCCACCCCCTGCCGACCTGCTCCCGATCGCTGATGTCGATGACGGCCCCGATGAGGCTCTTGTTGATCTCGTCGTCGACCACGCTGTCGTGCTTGTAGGCCGGGTGCTTGTCAACAAAGTCGCGGATCCACTTGGCCGCCGTCCACAGCTCGCCGCTCGCGCGCCGGCGGATGAGGTTCAAGTACGTGTCGAGCTCGCAGCGCGTCTGCACGTCGACGTTGACCGAGTCGAGGTAGCTCTCGACGATGGGGATCAGGCCCGGGAAGTCGTGGTCCTCCGAGGTCGAGCCATTGATCACCTCGTTGATGGTCATAAGGGCGTACTCGTCCTCCACGGGGCCGGTCGGCGTCGGCGGGCGGCTGATCATGGGCGTGCTCGTCCCCGAGCCCATGGCGCTCCGCGTCGGCCGGGCGGGGAACGGGTTCTTGCGGAAGTAGAACTTCTTCTCCAGCACGGCGTCCCGGGCGTGCGCCGTCTCCATGCCCTCGTCGACCTTGGCAATGGGGATGTAGAAGTTGAGATCGAAGGAGAGGATGGCGCGCGTGATCAGGACCATGAAGACGGCAAAGGCAGCATTCTCGAAATCGGTGATCTGGATCTCCATCGGCCGGAACTCGACTCTCCATCCGATGTCGCTGCCCGCCGGCGGGGGCTTGAAGCGCATGTGTTGCCAGTTTGTGGATTGAATGTTCTCAAAGTGGTCGGCCTTTGTCATGTCGAGCTCCTCGAGATCCTCGTTGAAGATGACAATCGGGTCGCGGATGAAGAGGTGAGCAAAGTGGGTGGCCAGACGATCGTCCATGCCGCCGTCCATCAGTTGCTGCTTGATGTCCTCATCAATCACCAGGTCGGGGTCCATATACTCTGGCCTCAGTCGGCTGTCCGTCGAGATGTAGGTCGAATTGGACGCATAACGAGACTTTGGTATCCTCCACCTGCTGTCTTTCAAGGGCTAAAAATCTGTGAGTTTCTCTCGATCTGGCCAGTGAACGAGCGCGAATGCATACCTTCTCTCCGAGTTCCTCTTCTGTGCGGTCATCGACCGCTCTGCTAATTTGATTCCAGCGGACATCTGTGTCTGCAAGGAAGCCCTTGTAGATGGGAGTTGCGGCCGTCAGAGCCAACATGATGGGGCCGAGCGGGCTCAACTGATCGTACATTTTCCGGCCCTCGGTGATGTTCTTTGCCTGGAAGGTAATTTGCAAGCAGCAGCTTCCCATGCCAAACGCCATGGCGTCCATGTGGATGAAGTTGTCGGGACTCGCGCCGTTGCGAACATCGTCGTCCTCGGGCCAGTTGTGGAGATCATAATTGACAGTCGGGTCCTTCCAGGGGTTCGCTGTATTCTTGTCATGGTATACCGGCACGTTCACCTGGACCTTCTTGCCTCGCCTCCAGCGAATGTTGGCAGCCAAGGTCGGGAATCGAATGTGCGGATTAGCGATCTCATCCGGAACGAATTGTGAGCGCAGCTTTGAACCCGACGGGGGATAGTGAGGCTCGGTGAAGACGCCAGGAACACCAAGACGGGGGTATGTGGTGAGTGTGATGGGATACTCGTTTGACTTCATATGATCCTTTGCGATTCTCCTCCTGTGGATGGGGTCAGTAAAAGTCTCAAGTGAAAAGGCGGCGCAACAAAGTACCTGAGCTTCATGTCCGGCTCGACGTCCAACAATTCCTTGAATCCTATGCCCCAGGGTTTGCCCGGTGTCGCCTCCAACATAAATCTACCAAACTCTGGATGGAAGACAGGGAGGGGATTTGACCTGTTCCCTTTGTTAGCGGGGGCCCAACTACAATCTAGGACAGATATTGTAGACTGACTGTTGTTTTTGGTCTTGGATAGCTGGTACGCCTCCTCCCTTGGCGGCCAATTCCTCGTCGGCAGCCAGTGCCTTGAGAATATCTGCCTGGCGCAGCGACAGAAGGACCTTGGGGTCGTCTTTGGCATATGAAACGACCAGATATTCGACCTGATGGGATGTGAGAACAGTCTAGAAGGGTCACCGGGGGTAGCTCATTCTTACCTCGTCACCCCAGAGCATGGCATCCCGCTCCTTGTGCTTGGCCTTGTTCCAAATCTCAAGCAGTTGCTTCACAAAGATTAGATCTTGAAAGTCTTGACCAGATGGCGACTGCAGTGCATACCTTGATGCCCCATTCCCTGACCTGATGCGCCTTGGGTTTGGCGTCTGGCCAATCCAGAGCTGTGCCGAGCGCACTATACACGCGGGATTAGCAAATCTGTGTCACCTCTAGTTGAGGCTCACAAGCCGGAGGCCCAGATGCCACTGCAGCATACATACAGGAGACCCATGATGGCTTCCTCTCAACTGATGCTGCGATCCGAGCAGACCTGTATATCAGGTATATCAGATTCGAGACAGCTTCTACCAGCCGGCGCGACGCTCTGCGGCAAGACAGGAATGTCCTTGGCGTCTCTGTGGGCGGGACCCAGAAAAATAAGCGATAAGATTCGCGATAGGCTTATTCGTCAAGCAGGCTGTATCTTTCTTAAGAGCAATGGTAGGAAACAGCGCAACGTCTCGGCACGTCGTGGCTATGGGATGACGGGTGAGGCTCTCGTCGTCTCTCCAAACGGCAGCGGCGCGGCAGCGTCAAAAACTCTGACGCCGAGTCGCCCGGATGATCGCGGAAGGTCTTGATAGACCGTAGTAGTGGTTGTAGGTTGCAGTTTTACTCGGCGTTCCCGTTTTCCCCGAAAAGAAACTTTGGGGCTCAAAGGTCCACGATCCAGCCCAGTCCCACGAGGAAGAATCGCGCAGATCCCGCTGACTTATCAAGCTTCTCGGACTCGCCCAGGATGATTCTGGATACTACTACTCTCGTAGCCTGACGGATGCAGAGCAAAAGATGGAGCCCCCACGTCTGCGCAGCTTTGTGTCTCTTTTTTCGTGACTTTGCTGAGGGCTGGCCAGAATCATGTGCAATTGCGCACGAATCAAGTAATAGAAACCAGGTTGAGGTAGGTTCTAGGTTGGCGATAACACCTCCGCGCCAAAGCACGTAATGCTCCTGCCCTGCGACTGGTCGAAACACTCGCGGCTGGCCGTATATAATGGACGTAATGGGACGGGGCTCCCACGGGTAGGTATAATGATATATGTACGAGAATGGTGAAAGAAGTACTACAAACTACGAAAGTATGTATGCTGCTCGTCTACTTTTTTTTTCCTGTCTCTTTTTTTTTCTGCGCACGACCGGACGAGGCGTCTTAATTTTTTTTTCCTCCTTCGTCTTCTCCCCCTCCTGGCAACGGTCGCTAGTGTGGGGTTAAAGGGCGTGGTCACTGGTGATGCGAGGGACTAACGAAGACATTGCTTAGAAATACAATTACCTCAGTGCACCTTTTCGGTAGCATTGATGAGGAGCCCTTTTTTTTTCTGGCACGACTTGAGTTGTGGCTCCCCCGACTCCGAAGTTAGGCGCATCGGCGGCTTTCCTAGGCTTTGTGGCCAGCTGCAAAGGTAGCTGCGGCAGTGGCCGGCGTCGGCATCATCACTGACAGGTACATTAATGTAGCCGTTCTAGTGGCTGTGCATGGGCCCAGACCTGACTGACTTCTTCACCTCTGAACCGCATCGGATCAGCAACCGGGTGTCAGAGACGGCAAAGATACCGGGTATACCGGCTGTCGGCTGCCAAGACGATCATACTGCATGACAAAATCACGTCTGTTTACAAAACACCGTTGACTAATCAATAGATTATGCGAACATGTCATTCGATTCTGAGCTCGCAGAATACTCCCGTGTTTTTGGATCCGCGTAGTAAGGTCGGTATAGCACAGGTGCTGACAGTGAGTGAGTGAGTGGTACGAGTCAACCGGCTCTACACCGATATTCTTCCAGTTGTCGGGTGAGCATTTCGGCTTTATAGTTCAACCACCAGGCTAGATATCCAGACTATACACCGCTCGCTATGCAATTCTTAGAACAAACATTCCCTGACATTTCCCTTTCCTCCGAGCTCATACTCGATCCATCTTCCGACGCCTCTCCGCCCAGCTACCAGCACTGTTCCGGGGTTCATGACGTGACACCCCTCATATGTTATGCAGAACGGCGGCGCCGTCGCATCCACCAATATCATAGATGTAGGCAATGGGTAGAGGTGGAGGGCCGAGGCGTAATCCCAGTGTACCGGCCGGATCTGTTGCCTGAAGGGCGCGAGGTATCCCTGGTCCAAAATTGTCTTGACCAGCTTTCGTGCTGCCTGTATGTCGTGTGTGATTCCGGGCTTTGCAGGTTTGGAAACAACCGCATCGACGTCCATAGCTTCGACTGCAGTCTCCTGATCCTGCAGTGCACCCATCATATCTACATCTTCGTCTATTTCCTGGGGCGGCTCCAAATTCTCCTGGTCGTCAGAAGTCGACTTGGAAGACTTGAGGCGCACTGCTGTCCGACGAAGACGCGCAGATATGTCATCCCTGAATATCACGAGCTCGTGGGACGGTCCAAATGCCGTGAGTCTCGCCGGATTGGAAGTCCACACAGCTTCTCCCCCTTTCTTCACTCCTGGCTCTGCATTCGCCGCGACAAAGGCTCGGCGGATGCGCGATGTGAACATGTCGGGCACAGACTTGCGTGGCAGCGGCACTGCGGCTCCTGCGGAAAACGAAGAGGCCCAGCCATCGTTGTCGCCCGGAACAAAAACGAAATTGGCAGTTTGCAGGAGGGTAGGGAAGTCTGATAGTACAGACGCCAAGGAATCGAAATATTCCTTGTATTCCACACTACCACCACTGCTGCCGCCGCCAGCCATCACAGCGTGTTGCGTGAAGTTTCCCGTGATGACAAATGTCATAGGAGACATGCCCTCGGGCTCGGTAGCGTATATTGTCAAGATCTTGTGAAGCGCTTGCAAAGCCCGCGGTTGGTCGAGATTGAGTTCGCCCAGGATGACAACTCGACCACGACCTGGAGACTCTTCATCTTCCGACGCGTGCCGCAGGATTCGTTGTTCGACCTTTCGCATTTTCGAACCGACCGCCCGTTCACTCCCTACACCAAGGAAATCAATCCAACCAAAACCACCCCCAATGGTGTGATCTTGACCACCTTCTGGTCCGCTTACACCAAGAGTTGCTTTCCGCTTCTCACAGGGCGGCTGGCCGATGAAGAATCCCTGGAACCTTCCGCCAATGATACCACCAATTCCGTTACTGGCGCCCAAGCCCTTACCAACGGATTCCTCTTCTTCTTCATATATGCCATCAACCAGAACAATCATTCCTGGAGTAAACCATGCCGAGTCCTCGGGGACAGATGTGGCTTGAGAGAGATCGAGGGATATTGTTCCCGTCAGATCACTGATGGTGAGCGTTCCTGTAGGGGATATCGACAGAAGCCCGAGAAGCATATGATGGCTGCCGTGGCGACCTAGAAGATTTGCAATTGGTGTGATCTTGTATGTTTGCTGTGCTGTAATGGTAGAGGAAGAAGAGCGCTTCAAGGAGGGTGGTCCGGCCTTTGCTGTTGCAACGGCTGAAGTCTGAAAGGACTCGTTTCGGAGCAGTCTTTGGTGAATAACATTATATCTGTTTCTGAAGAGTGCCGTCTTGTGCGCGGCCGAAGGCATCAACGAAGGTTTTGTTGGATCTCTCTCGAAATGTTTCTTGGAAACGTTGTAAACCATCCGGGGCTGATCGTATGCATTGATGACCTTTGTCCAGTCTCTTGGGTCGTTCAGTCCTTCGTCGTCTTGCTTGTCATCCTGCTCCATTTCTAGAGCGCTTATGCCAAAGCTTCGATTGCTGTCATCTCGCGCAAGGGTGGCAGGTCGGATTCCAAGTCTCGTGTTGGACAGATCGGCTTCGTCCAAGGCCTCAATGGTCAAGCTGTTTTTCCGAGCGAGGTCGCCACCTGTAGTGATTCTGCCTCCACTCATGTTGCCCTCGAGAGTTTTGAGGATATCCTTCAGCTCCTTGCTGGTACCGTCGACGATGACGCCGCCATTGCGGTTCTTCCAGGCTTTTGCGACCTCTTCCAGGACCTTCTCTGCCAACCCTTCTTCGCGCCATCCCGAACCGCAGTGCCGTCCTATAAATGTTGCTAGCTCTTGCAGTGCCGACGACGTCAGCGTGAGACTGTGTTTCTTTGTAAAAGTCCTGAAAGCCAATGGTCTCAGAGTCGCGGGCGGCAGGAGAATGGGCAGGATCGTTGCTTTGGTGGGCACGGCGGAGAAAGGTTTTAATGTCGCCTGGGGAGTCCCAAATGCAGGTGACGAAGAGGGTATCGGGTTCGAGGCCTTGGGATTTGGCGTCCTCGTGCCAAATATGGGCGCGGCCTGAGGTTTCCGTGGCTGCATCTTGTTGACACCCTTCTTGATTTCAGATGCCGAGTCTCATGTATCCAATTTTCGAGAAAAGTATCAACGCCTGGGTGGTGTTGACGTTTGATGCTCAGTATGCAGATCACCTAAGAAGTCTACCATAGAATAATTAAGTGACGCGTTGGATTCTGGAAAGACGCGACTCTCACATGCAGCGCGTAAATTAGCTAGAAACCCCACCAACAACAGCTGGGTCGTTTGTGCTGGGATCCCTGCCAGCACGACTCAGATGCCTGTAGCCCCGATCCTTGCAGCGTGTACCGACGGCTTTAGTGGGACACTTCATCGACGTCAGGGCGCGTCGTCTAGGTATATAAGACTTTTGGCGATAAGATAGAGCTGCAACACGATAGCTTCAACTTTCGATCCTGCCTATCATCACCACTGGTTCTCACCATGCTGCTGACACGATTGCGACCACTACCTGCTCTCAGGAGTCTTGGGACTCGCCGACTTGTATCCACGTTACCCAAGAACCCGTATATTGTCAGTACTGCACCCAGCGAGTGAATCTAGCAGAGCAGCATCTGACCCATGGCCATTAGAAAGTCTTCCCCAATGCCACATTGGACAACAGACATGTTCTCACATACCTGGACACCAAGCCACCGTCCATGGATCTTGCGATAGGAACTTCGACAGAGAATCCTCCTACGCCGCGGTCATTCTCTGAGAACCACAAGTTCCTCACAATTCTGTACGATGTCCTCTCAGAGCACGCCGCGGACGACCCTCTCCTGCAGAGCCAAGCGCAAGCTTTCGCAGGCCCAGGTGGTATGACCTTTGGCGCCGGTGGAGGAGGCTTTCAGCACCAGTCTAGGAGGCGATCCTCCAGCAGCAAGCCTGCCGATTCTGGTGCCGGTGGCGCGAGTGCTCAAGGAGGTGCTGGAGGTGCCGGCGTGGGCGGCCATGTCCACCTCTCTGACCTGAGAAACCCGCCTGACTTCGGAAGGATAGCCGTAAGTAAACCCCCTCAGCTGCCTCGCCTCATGTATTCGGACATTCGTCATGAGCAATCACTGCTATTCTTAGGTGGGCCTGGCATAGTGCTCGAAGACGAGAGCTCAAATCCAGATTCTCGAGGACAAAAACATGCATGGAGAAAGGTCACTGATCAAATCAATAGTGGCCTGAGGATATTCTAGGGAGCATCGAGGTCAATGGACATGGTAAAATTGTTGGTAAATTCGAGCCCAGTGGGACTTATCGAGTCGTTACCAACGAAGGCATGTAAGTTAGTCCAAGACTGCCACTGCTTCCCGGGCGTACAATGTGCACGTCGAAACCATTCTGCTGACATATTCTTGGAAAAGTCTTGGTCTCAGCGACTTTATGAGAAGTAAGCTAGTTGAGCGACTCAAGGCAGAAGAAAACAAGGCCTAGGTGTATTGCGATATAGCAGCTATGGTTGGTTGCTTGTGACAATTTGTACAGCATTGTATCATTTTATAAACATACCTTGGTACGAGGAATCTCAATACTTAATGGAGATAATAGGACTATTGTAGACGCCTTAGTATCTACACGAGATGCCAAGAGATTGAAGGGCAAACCGCTTTACCCTATCGACGACATTTCATACGACGTGGTTGGATGATGCATCCTGATCATAATAAGCCGTATCGCTTCAAGCACTATATCATGACGAATTTCATGCATCGCGCCAGTTTGTACGGTCGGCCGTGTTTCGCTAGCACATATGAGATGCCAATTTGAGTTCTTTCAAGTTGCCTTGGTACCTCGATTATCGAGCAACGCGTTTTATCTGTTTTGCTACAAAGATGTTTAGGATCAAGTGGAAGCTGCCTTCGTAGTTAAATGGATAGCGCCGCATGCACCTAAGGACATGATTAGTATCTGCTACTGGAGCCCACAAGGTGCATATGAGAAAATTGTTCGAGGACCATCGCAATCTCGCGAAAAGAATGAATTTGCAAAGTATTTGCTCTCAAGTTGTCGTAGACATTTGTCTAGGAATTATAAGTGTGTAATCGGCACGAAACGCATTCGCAGCATGCGATCTGTTCGTGTCTTGATGCCCCAGCCCAGCTCCTCATGAATTGACCTGGTCCGCTGCCAAGGTACCGGCACAACTAGCTTGTATGCTACATTTTCACAGGCCATTATTAGGTGTCTTCCATACATTTGTTAGCAAGCAGCCTACCACCCACTTCGTCCTCTGGCCCTCGGTCGAGCTATCTCTCTGCTCCCTTCACTCCATCACACTTTCGACTAA
Organism: Pestalotiopsis sp. NC0098; assembly: GCA_022432395.1. Lineage (NCBI taxonomy): Eukaryota > Fungi > Ascomycota > Sordariomycetes > Amphisphaeriales > Sporocadaceae > Pestalotiopsis > Pestalotiopsis sp. NC0098. Next base: position 3,425,518 of record JAJKLJ010000003.1, on the reverse strand, counting down.
AGCCAATGATTTCTAACCAAGAAGCCCAACATTTGACAAACGCAACCATCCTGTGTCTGGAAGTGAGCTCCTGTCTATAACCGGCCGGATCTCTCAGTCTCGGGCAGAGCATCGCAGTCTCTGGTGTTCGGTCGCATCGGGATCTGGTGTGAGTGCCCGCCCAGGTGATCTCTCCTAGCGATAGCTGAACCTCGATTACCATTTCGGAAATCTGCCCCGAGACCCCGAGTCAAGCGAACTTTTTGCACTCCACACACTGCGGAGAGAGTGCTGGGTGCGCTGGATCAGACAAGCGGGCAGCATTTCGTCGGGCTCATTATTGCTGGGGTTCGGCACCAAAGAAAAAAAAAGCCAGGCCGCATTTCAATTACTACAGCCAATCCCGCCCCCCTACATTACCTAGTCGATCAGCTTCCCTGGTCGCTCGCCCACTGCGACAGCCGTGCCCCTCGCCGACTGCTCCATCAGGACCTGGAGCTCCCTTCATGACGAATCCGTCCCGAGACCTTCACATCTCGATTTGAATCTTTCGCTCAAAGCTTCGTCTGACTGTCGCTGCGGCAGCTTCTACAGTGACGACCACGAAGCCCGTCGAAGCCCTGCCCAGCAGACATGGCGACTAGACCCTACGACGAGGAGGAACTCTCCATCTCCCTATCCCCCTCACAGATCCGACGTCGAGTCCCCGAGATCAATGTCACCCCGACGGCATCCGAGCCCAACAATGGCAAACAACGAGCTGGCGACCACGCCAACGCCGCCGTCCAAAGCCATCGTGAGAAGGGCAAGACGGAGCAGCGTGTTGGCCAATACAACATAATCCGGACTCTAGGTGAAGGCTCTTTCGGCAAGGTCAAGCTTGCTGTGCACAGAAGCACCGGCCAGCAGGTTGCCCTCAAAATCATTTCCCGCAAGAAGCTCATCAGCCGGGACATGGTCGGTCGTGTCGAGCGAGAGATCGAGTATCTCCAACTGCTCAGACATCCCCACATCATCAAGCTCTACACCGTGATCAAGACGAGTGCTGAGATCATCATGGTCCTCGAGTACGCAGGCGGTGAACTGTTTGACTACATTGTCTCTCACGGGCGAATGCAGGAAGACAAGGCCCGACGCTTCTTCCAGCAAATGATATGTGCCGTCGAGTACTGCCACCGGCATAAAGTTGTGCACCGTGACTTGAAACCCGAGAACCTCCTTTTGGATGACAATCTCAATGTCAAGATTGCCGATTTTGGTCTCAGCAATATCATGACGGACGGTAACTTCCTCAAGACAAGCTGCGGCAGTCCCAACTATGCAGCACCCGAGGTCATCAGCGGAAAGCTGTACGCCGGCCCGGAAGTGGACGTTTGGAGTTGTGGTGTCATTCTTTATGTGCTCCTCATTGGCCGCCTACCCTTCGACGATGATCATATTCCAAGTCTTTTTGCCAAGATTCAGCGTGGCGTTTTCAACATACCATCGTGGTGTCCCGTAGGAGCTGCAAACATGATTAGGAAGATGTTGGTGGTCAACCCTCTCCAACGAGCAACCATTGAAGAGATTCGACAAGACCTGTGGTTTGCGCATGAGCTCCCATCATATCTTGCTCCTCCGCTGGAAGAATTCCTCAATACAGGTGTCGACCCTAACAAGGCGATCAACCCCAGTGATATTGCCCCTCACGCTACTCAGAAGGTCCAGGAGAAGTTGCACAACGAAGTCACCGAGAAGATCAGCAAGACGATGGGCTACGGCAAGCGGGATGTCGAAGAGGCTCTCGGTGCAGACGAACCCTCGGCGATCAAAGACGCATATATGATTGTTCGTGAGAACAAACTCATGCAAGTAAATCGTAAGTCAAATCAAGTCTATCTTCAACTCGAATGGAGTCTAGTTATGTATTGCGATGTGTTCTTTCATTTTGCCCAAGCTATCAGCCAACTTGTTGCCTCCCCCAATAATATATACCCAAAAGCCTTGTATATTTGTTCTTCACCGGTCGTTGCGAGTTGGAAGCTAAAGATCTGATTAACAGCTGCATATGGGACAGGCAATGACAACCCATATTTCGCATCCTCGCCGCCAACTACAAACCACGAGGAACATGCTGTGGGCAGCCTAAACTCCGCTATGCAAGACACGTCTGTTAAGGACAACGAATTCGATTCAGCCGCCAGCCCCCTAGCAGAATCAACTCGATCAAATGCATCAACTGTCACCAGTACATCCCCGCGTGGATATGTCAGCAAGATTGGTATCTTGCCTACCAGCTTGCCTGCTTTACACAAGGAGTGCTTAGACCGCCACAACGCTGGTGACGAAGGCGCCGTGGAAGATCAACCTCTGCCCGACCTTCCTGCTCAGCCAAGAACACCGGCTGAGCATCAGGAGGCGATACGCAGACTCAAGCCACACTCCAAGGGGAATGCTAGGCTCGATGATGGCCAGAGTCGCCCGGCGCCAATGACACCAGTCGTGACCAAAAAGAACAAGCCTGTGCGGTGGCAATTCGGCATTCGGTCCAGAAACGCGCCGTGGGAAGCGTTGCTCTGCATCTACAAAGCCCTCCACAAGCTGAATGCAACTTGGGTAGTGAACGAGGATTATGACGAAGTTCATGGCCCAGAAAGCGAGCAGTGAGTAACAGTCTGAACTATCCACTCATATGATACTAATTTGTCCAGGGGCTATAAGGGTTCGAAGAGGGCGCAGACTCCCAATCCATATGAAGGCGTGAAGCCCGAAGAGGTTGACCTGGCTACCTTCAAGCCAACCAAATATTACAAACTCCCAGCAGATCCTTGGCATATTGTTTGCCGCTGGACTAAACAGGGTACGTCGTTTGCTTGACGCCACCTGATGAGCATGTACTAATAATTTTCCCAGATATTACCAAGCACTTGCCCTTGGACAGCGAGGACAGCGCTCATATCGTTTCTGTGCTTGACAATCGTAAGCAGGATTTCGTCAACATGCACATGGAAATCCAGATCTACGAGATGGAATACGGAGTTTACTTGGTCGACTTCAAATGCAGCGGCTACGAGCGACCTGATGGCACCATGCTTGAGGAGAAGGACGTGATGAGTCCCTTCCCCTTCCTAGACATGGCAGCCAAGCTCATCATCCAGCTTGCGGAAGCGGATTAGTGATCCTGCGATGGCAATATCAGATTTGCTGTCCAGGCTGCAACTCCACCACCAATGCGTATGTGTCGAGAGCCACAAACCAGGAGTTCTTTCGGCAGCCATAGCTACTAAGCGACGAGTTTGGTCCTTTCCAGCCTGTATCACACAGACTCCTGCCGCTAGACTTCCACAACATTGGCAAGCGCGGTGTGCCATCTCCGAGGTCACGATGCTCTCTGTATGTATAGCCCGCGACACAGTTGAGTATGGAATATGACGAGTTATCTGGATTTCTTTTCGAAGCTCTAATCCGGCTTTCAGTAAACCTTTGTGGACGCGATAAGGTCCAAACAAGGAAGAATCATCTACGGTCCTGCCACATCTCTTTCAAATAGAGATATCCATCGCCTCCGAGGCGGTCACTCAGCGGACACGCATGCATGCTTAGGTATGCATGCTTACAGTCTGCCCCTTTGACAACCGTGTACCAAGTGATGATCACGGCGGACTTGGGAATACGGCACTAATTCATCAAGCATATCCACACTATGGGCTTGACAGGCCAATGTATTGCATTTGACTTTATGACGGTAGGGTTGATTTGCGGGCGGAGTTTTAGGGGGTTCAAGAAAGCAAGGAACATGGAGTCGCTACGTATACCCAAGGAATGTCAATGTTTTGCAGCAGCAGCATTCAAATAGCTGGAACAATGATGAATTTTCAGCTTTTGGCGCATGGCTCAAAGGCATAGGCCAAGCCTGTGTATGCCCTGATTCGATCCTGCATTGACGTATCTTTTGCGGTATCTCTTAGGAGATGATTGGTCTCGGATCATATCCTGATTTTGAGGCAGCATATCATTACGCCGCATCGCGAAGGAGCCTCAAAACATCAGAAACAAGGTATAAGCTACCGGCAATAACAAGAGGCCCACCATTTGCAGTGCTGGAAGCCCATCGCATTGCGTCTTGAATGTGTGCGCCTGCATCATACTGCGAGCCTGGATTTGCAGAGCCTGCGCTGTTCAAGATGTCTTCTCTTTTCATCGGCTGTACCCACGGCATGCCATCTACCGGCCCGAACTCTACAGCGCCGACATGATCACCAGGGCGGATGAGGAATTTCATTATTTCAGTCAGATCCTTTCCCTGAGACGCAGCCAGGACCCATGTGACAGGCTGTGCAGCAGTATTTCCTCGAAGCCGACGGTCGACGTACGCTGCAAGCACCTCGGCAGACTGTGGGTTGTGAGCGCCGTCGAGCAGGACAGGTTCTTCACGGCCAGTGACAGACTTGGTATCGATGAGCTGCAGCCGGCCAGGCCATGAAATATTTCTAACGGCAGGTATCAGGATGTCTGAGGCCTGAGCGTACTGTGGAAAGGCGGTCCGGAAAGCTTCATGGGCAAGAGCAAGGTTCTGTCTTTGGTGTGGCTCAAGATGTTCTTGCAATGATAGCACAACTTGGCTGGACTCTGGCGTTATGACCTTGAGGCTTGCACCGACCTCCTGGCTATGCGCTCTGAAGACGCCAAGGACGGATTGGGGATTACTGGCATCGGCCACACAAGGAACTCCCTGGCGCATGATGCCGGCCTTTTCCAAGGCGATCTCGGAGAGGGTGTCACCGAGCAAGAACTGGTGATCTAGGCCAATCTTGGAGAGCACAGTCACGGTCTTCTGCTTCAAGACATTGGTGGCATCGAGCCTCCCACCGAGGCCGACCTCAACCACACCCACCTGGACCTTTTCGGCCTCGAAGATCTCAAAGGCAGTGGCCGTGAGCAGCTCAAACTCGGTGGCGTCGACCTGCCACTCCGTGTTCCTCTGCTTGACCAAGTCTTCGTAGTGGCGGAAGACGGCCTCGGAGACGGCCTGGTCGTTGATGGAAATGCAGTCCCACCGGTCGATGAGGTGAGGCGAGGTGAACTTGGCACATGTGATGTTGCTGGCACGGAGCATGGCCGTCAGATAGGCGCATATGGAACCCTTGCCGTTGGTGCCGGCTACGTGTATGGCCTTCCATGTCTGCGGCGTCCTCTGCAGAAGCTTCTGGATCCTGGCCAGGCCCAGCTCGATCATGATGTCTGGATTCCCCGGATGAGTCCTAATAGCTTGGCAGTCTTATGTGTGGGCGAGGGTGGACCAAGTTATAGGATACAGATTCTCTGCTCTCTGCGAGTCCGTGTCGAGTTGATGCATAAAACAATTGTTTGTGTGGAGCTCTGGACTTGATGGTGAAATGTGCCCCTGTTTACTACACGTGAGTCATCCAGGGCATGATAGAGTCTGCAGGTCGGTTGTTTCTCTTTGCGTCCCCTAGCAACAGTATCGTGGGCTGATAGCCTGTGGTTCTAGTGCCGGGTCGGGAGCAGGCTGGCTGAGCCCGCCACCAGGCACTCACTCACCGGTGTCAGGTCAGTCGAGGTCGCGGAGCTGGCGCGCAAAGAAAGACGTGACAGCCAATGGCGGGGCAGCCTGAGAAATCCCCCGCGACTCCCGCGTTGTTAGTGGCCAAAGCTCTGGTGACTTGGATCTCCGGGACAACTTGGTGCAATTTGGGCGAGATTGCTGCGCTGGAGCTTGTACCACGCTACCGGGAGCTAGCACCATTTCGATGCCCATTTTTTGAAACAGGGATTCCTGCCATGTATTATTTTTGTGTTCGCGATCCCCCCCCCAAGGCCGCCTTAAGCACTTCCCAATCGTCATCTCCTTGAGATTTTCCCCTTCCACTCATTCCTCCACAACCAAAAACCCCACGAAGGCAATCCGGGTCCGTCCTTTTTCGCGACGCCCGTTGATGAGATAGTCGGCCACTGCGCATTGCGCATCTCAACCGCCTCCATCGCAATACTCGTCGTCTTTGCATTTTGTTTTGCATCCTTCTTTTTTCCTTCTTGAGCGATTTCTCAATTGTTTCCATCTCTTTTTTGTTTCGTTCCTCTCTCAGAGCCTGGCTGCGCAATCCACTGCTGCTGCTTGCTGCCACTTTCCTACCCACCTAGACAGCCATACGCCCAATAAGCCCGGCGCAGCTAGCCTCGTCCGCCCCGTTCGTTCCCTGATTGCCCACGTATCTGTCGACCGACGCGCACCAACCAACTGATCAAAGATGGGCCTCCCGTAAGTCGTTTCCGCCGCGCCACCACGCGCTTCATCGATCATCGCATGCTCTCGCGTCGCATCTATCGTCGAGACATCAAGCTTTCATTACCTCGCATCTCGGAAGCATTGCGCCTCCAGATTGGGCTTGCTGCCCGCCCGCCCGACCGCATAGCAGATCAACATCCGCTGGCACCATGTGCTAACTTTGTCCCACCCAGCCTTTTCCAGGCCCCTGTCGAGTCTGACATCTCCTCCAAGCCGGCACTCAAGAACCCTGCAGACCCCGCGACCGCGCGCTCACCTATTCGTCGCACCGATCGGCGGCGCGTCCACGAGATTCGCCAGCATCGCCTTCAGTTGCTTCACGTCTTGCAGGGCAATGATGCTGCCGCCTCCGATGCCAGCAGCAACGAGCGCGACCGTGTGCCCTCTGCGCCGCGTTCGCGCCCGGCCGAGGTAGCCAGGCCGACTGCTCGCAGGTCAAGGTACAACCACTGGGCTGACACCGCTTTCGGCGATGAGCCCGTGAGGGAGTCGGAAGAGCGCGCGTCCAGCCAGTCGGGCCAGACCGAGCGCGTCGGTCCGCCGGAGACGTCGCTTCCTTCCATACGCGGCGCCGAGGCATTATTTCCCGATAATGCGACTCTGTTTGCCGATACTGGCCTACTGCGACAGGTGTTTGATGAATATGCCGAGCCCGCCCGACCCTGGGCCGCCTCCGATAGTCGATCTGGAAGCCGGGAACGCACCGCTATCCGGCGCTCTGTAAGTCAATTCCACCCGCCGCAAGAATTCTTTCGGCTTGCTCGGACTGACGCTGACTGAAACCTACAGGGGCGACTCCCGTTCCCAATGCACTACCGACGTCAGAGCAGTTTTGATTCTACATCGCCTGTGCCTGTGCATATGAGGCTCGGCACTACGGACGCGAACACTGATAGAAATGCCAGCGCTTCGCACCGGTTTCGTCCATCTGATGCTCCTTACCAATCGAGGATAGATCGGTATCGCCGGATTTTTGGATATTACGACGAGAGTGGCAATCATTATGGTTCTGCGACACAACCTGAACGATCTGCCGAACGGGAGCGCAGCTACGAGGGAGATCTCGGTGGGCTTGGCGACCGGGAGCGCAGCCCGGAAGATGACAGCGCCTGGGATACTCTTCAGTCCTCTATTACTCCTGACCCCCGTGCGCCCAGCGTTGGCTCCTCGTTCGCCTCTACCACGGTTTCTGCCGCAGAGTCTCAAGCCACAGGAAACTCATCAAACACATCGATCACCAACCCGGATGATGGTACTGAACTACCCTGTGATCCAGTCGACCAGGATGTCGGCAGTGACAACGAGGATGAACTTGATGCGGATCTGCGGGGTTCGTCTTACAGGCGATCTACACCGTACGACAGACGTCGCTCCCTTGTCGACGGAGCCGCGGATGCAAACAACTCTGCCGACGAGGACGGTACTGATAACCTTGAATGGCTATCACAGATGCAAAGCATTGTCCAAGGACTGGCAGCGCGTCAAGACATTCCGGACCAGTGGTGGGCCGCGGTCGGTCTTACACGATCCATGACTCAGGAATAATGATTTGAAGAACAGCAAAGCAAAAAGAAGTTTGTGATTGGCGTACATTTTGATTTGAGGGAGTTGCCGAGAAATCCTCGGTCTGGTACAGGCGTTTTCGGAAAAGTCACGACGACCAAGGGCGTCATGGTGACAAGTTTTATTTAATCCAAGGTTGCTTTGGCGATGGTTGGGGCTGGATGTACGATACTCTATATGTTCTGACGGATGTCTCATGTGTGAAGAGATGACTCGTTGTGCGCTCGATCTTCTGGCCATGACACGACCAAGCAATGGCATACATGCCTGAATATAATATTTCAAAGTGTTCTGCGGACCCTGTGTAGTGAACACGAATGATAACCAAATACTGGCGTAGGACACTTTTATACCCCCATCACGATCGATGCTGAACTTTGGGAATCTCGGTGTACGTACGTACGACTCTAGAAAAGCTTACCTCGATAGCGCGCTTCTGTCGATTCACTTGGATCTCGTACCTGACCCGCTTGGCTGGGTACCTGAACTTACCTGGACATCTAACCTATAAGCAGTTACCACATGGGTACATGATCTAGGTAATGTACGTGCCTGATCGTGCAGTGCCTTTGCAACCATCAATGAAACTCCAGCACGCGCATACCGTTTATATGTATATGATATGCTTTACCTCATGGTGCTTATTCCCTACATACGGCAGGTACCCATTCGCCCGAAAACCCCGGGGTGGAAGGCCTCGATTCTAGTGCCGATGACTGACTACATTAAGCAATCGTTACCAGAACCCCGCGATTGGTATATGAAGCAGTCAGTGACCTGGATATGAAACAGGTAGAGAAGCGAGAGACAAGTGCAACCGCCTGGGGGAAAAAAGCTGGGTAAGCCTGTTGTCCTGCTGGGCTTGGAGTCCTGCGCAGCGCAGCGCTGGGTTGCCAGTGCCACGGGGAGTTTAAATAATTACCTACATTGTATTCACATTAGCTAAACACGGCCGCATGAATTTACAGGGACGGTTCGCGGCACACTACTTTTTGCTTTCCGTTCCTTGATTTTTTCCCATTCCTTTTCCATGTTCCCGATCCGAGGGAAAAGGAGACCTGTTCAGCAGACACGTTTGGCTTTGCACCGTCTGTCCTGCTCTATTGTTGACGCCTGAATCGACTTCTGGGTCGTGTCGAGATACCCGTACGCAGGAAGGGATCTTGCCTGGAGCCAACACCTACAACGCCCAAAACTCCCCACATTAGCTGCCACTTCCTTGCTGGGTATCGTCGTCCGCCCCAACAGCACAGCAGCGCCCAGCACAGCACAGGCACCTTGCACCCCAGCTAGGCGCAAGCCCGCGAGAGCCCAAGCAAGCAATCAAACGGCCGCCCCGAAACGCTCCTCACCACTCGGGCGTCGAAATTATTATTGCAGCCTTGCCCGGAAAAGAAAAAATACGAACGACTTGCTGCTTGTCGTCCATTTCACCTACTCATGTGAGCGATATCGAGAAGAGAAACCTCGAAGAGGCACCGGAGGCCAGAAGAAGAAGAGGGACTGAAGACGGACGGACGAACGGACGGACAGATGAGCAACAGTAAAAGAGACAAATGATCCAACATTCAACACCGAGCGCCCGTGCCTCGATCCCCCACCCGCCAGATACGATCTCGTAACGCAATTGGAGGCGAAACCACACAAGACCCGAAAGAAACGCTGGCACCGAATACAGACACTCGGGTGAGCTGCCCACGAACCAAACGGCCATGGCGCCCACTTCGGGCCACTCCTCGAACCACTCGACCTCGTCCAACGGGAAGCCGGCTGCCGTGGCTGCCCGGCACGAACGAACGCCAGCGACGCCGAGAAAGGACAGCAGTAGTGGCAGTGGGCGCGAGAGGGCACTGCAGGACCCGGGCCTGAAAGACTACGTACGTTCTTGGCCGAACAACGAGGACCGCGGCGTAGAAGACGTCTGCTCCTCTCCAACTGCGGGACGTTGGGCTAACGTATAAATTCCTTGTGCAGCGGTTGGGAGAGCCATTGGGCAAGGGCGCCTTTGGAGCCGTCTTCAAGGCGATTCACTGGGGAACCGGTGAAGCTGTCGCGGTCAAGCAAATAAAACTTGTGAACTTGCCCAAGAGCGAGCTGCGTATGATAGAGGTGTGCCTGCGCCAACATGATGAGGACAAACATTGTTTGTTCGGGTTACTGACTAGTTATAGGCCGAAATCGACTTGCTGAAAAACCTACACGTATATATATACCCTGTATGCCATATAGCGACGACAATTGATGGGCTAACTGTGACTTTAGCATGACAACATCGTCAAGTATATCGGTTTCGTCAAATCGACTGACTGTCTGAACATTATTCTCGAGTATGTCATGGAGCCGTGCTGGTTGCAGAATATCCGCTTACACAAGACAGATACTGTGAAAATGGTTCCTTGCATTCGATATGCAAGTTGTACGGAAAGTTCCCAGAAAACCTTGTAGGAATTTACATGACTCAGGTCTTACAAGGTCTGCAATACTTGCACGACCAGGGTGTCATACATCGAGATATCAAGGGCGCCAATATCTTAACAACCAAGGATGGCAAAGTCAAGCTAGCAGATTTTGGTGTGTCGACAAGCACCCTCTCGGGACCCGACAAGGAGCATCAAGTGGTCGGCACTCCGTATTGGATGGCCCCCGAGATTATTGAACTGTCCGGCGCCACGCCGGCCTCGGATATCTGGAGTCTCGGTTGTACCGTCATTGAGCTGCTACAAGGAAAGCCGCCATACCACCACCTACAGGCAATGCCGGCCCTCTTCGCCATAGTCAACGACGATCATCCGCCACTGCCAGAAGGTGTTTCTTCAGTACGCAATCCTTGGCCCGTTCAGATGCCACTCTCGACTGCACTTGAAGACTAACTTGAGAACAGGCTGCTCGTGACTTTTTGATACAGTGTTTCCAGAAGGACCCGAACCTTCGAGTCAGTGCAAAGAAACTACTCAAACATAATTGGATTGTGGGTTGCCGCCGAAGCGACGCTCCTGTGGCCAAAGCACCCGGCAACTTCAGCCAGGCTGTCGAAGAAGTCAAGCAATGGAACAAGGCACTAGACTCGGATTCCCACTCGCATTTGCGAGCTTCCACCGGATCAAATCCAGCCGAATCTCTGCATCCTCGCCAAGGCTCTCGGTATTCTGTACCTGAGCAGACAACACGCCTTACGACGCCTGCAAAGGGAATACTGTCGTTGGCTAAACCAAGGGTAACAGCGGAAGATTACCGATCTCCAGAGCATGACGGTATGTCGACTGCATTTCAGAATGGCTTTGTCTTCATGAAGCGGTTGGTAATACTCAACACATACTGACTAATATATAGAGGACGACAACTGGGATGCCGACTTTGTGACGGCCATTTCTTCTACTGCATTGCAGCTTCCTCACATCAAGCCACAGGACCATTTTCATGGCTTGCTCTCGACAGACCGGATCAAGCAATTCGCCACCAGTACTTCCTCGAGGGAAGTGTCAGGCAATTGGGATGATTTGCCTGAGGGCGAGATGGTAACCATAAGAAAAGCCAGCATTCAAGAAGAGGACCCCCAGGAGAAGACGATCCGACCGCAATGGAAAATGCCCCCGAAGCTGCGAAAGTATTCGGAGCCGGAACCACAGCCCCGGAGAAAATCATCGTCTACTCCTAGGCGGCGGCCTGCCACCAGCCACCAGAGACCAAAGTCGCAGGGCAAAGGGCTCGGGGACAAGTTTGAACTGCCCTCCAGGCCAAATGCTCTTGCTTTTAGGGAGAACTCTATTGATGATTACTCGGATATTTTCGGCAACGATGAACACGACCAACTTGTCTTTAACCAGAGGGTAGGCCAGATGAAAAAGGTTTGTGCTAGTTCTGCTCTTTTCGGCCATTACAAGCCACCCTGCTGACTAAATACAGCCTGATGCTCCTCAACTTTTCCATCCTTCCGACCTGAAGAGCTTGCCACGTTCCACTTATACGCCTCCCGGAGGGAGTCTTCGGAGACAGGCTGCATCTCGGCCGTCGGTGCTTCCAGATCGACAACTGCAAAGAGCGAGTTCCAACATCGAAATTCAGCGGTTCGCTGAAGACGAGGACGAGGACTTTTCAGATGTGTTCGGGCCGACTGATAAGATAGTAGAAAAGCCAGAGAGCGATCGCGGCTCCGAACCTGGCGGATTGATGGTTTTGTCCAAATTGTCGAACAACTCCTGGCTCGGAGATGAGGAAGACGAAGATGACCCCTTTGCGTCCATGGATCCTGGCTGGGACGAGATGGACCTCGAAGCGAATATTGCCCGCGATCGACACGCAAGACTAGCCGAGAAGACCGAGGAGTTGGTGCGGTCTATCAAGATGATCGAAGGAGAGGACAGGTTGTCTGAATTGTCCGAAGATTTGGTATGCTATTTTGCTCCCAATCCTTGGACTCAAGTATCGTGCTAACAGGGTTGTAGTTGGCTCTTTTGTGGGAAAACGAAGAGGTCAAGGATCTCATCATCAGTGCTCATGGGCTCCTTCCAATTCTTGAATTGCTAGAGCCCTGTACAGTCAAGAGTCGGCAGCATATGATCCTGCAGCTCTTGAAGGTGGTGAATACGGTAGGTCTAGCAAGCGACCCTGCTCTGTTCAAGCAGCTAACGCTCCTTTGTAGATCATTTTGGAAGATGTCGAGCTTCAGGAGAATCTTTGCTTCGTCGGCGGAATCCCTATTATCACCAAATTCGCGGCAAGACAATACTCGAACGAGATTCGCCTGGAGGCAGCTGCATTTGTCCGCCAAATGTACACGACGTCCACCCTGACACTGCAAATGTTTGTCAGCGCCGGTGGTCTCAACGTGTTGGTCGAATTCCTGGACGAAGACTACGATATCGCTCGTGACCTTGTCCTTATTGGTGTCAATGGTATCTGGAACGTATTCGAGCTGCAAGGGCCTACACCGAAGAACGACTTTTGTCGGATCTTCGCCAGGAATAAGATTCTTGACCCTTTGGCATTGGTGCTGCACAGAGTCTTGGATGAAGACGACGGAGACGAATTGAAGGAACTCGTTGAGGGCCGGATAGTCAACATCTTTTATCTCTTCTCTCAGGCTGAGAATTACGTAAAGGAGATGGTCGCGGATCGACAGGTCCTCAAGAGTAAGTTGATGACCAAGTTCATTTGATTATTGTAATACTAACATGCCATGACAGGTGTCCTGAAAGATCTTCGACGGATGACTCCGGCGCATCAGATTACCATGCTCAAGTTCATCAAGAACTTGTCCATGTTATCAACTACTCTGGATGCTCTCCACTCGGCCGATGCCATAGATGCGCTCATTGACATACTTGGCTACAGCATGAAGAAGGGCCACCCACACTTTCGCGAAATCTGCAACCAAGTTCTCAACACAATGTTCAACCTCTGCCGCCTGAACAAGGATCGCCAAGAAGATGCCGCTGTGAACGGTATTATCCCGCTGCTGATGAAGATCCTGAAGACCGACCGGCCACCAAAAGAATTCGCTCTGCCTATTCTGTGCGACATGGCCCATTCCGGCAGAAAGGGCAGGCGCTTCCTTTGGCAAAACAAGGGTTTGGACTTGTACGTGTCTCTTCTTGGAGACCAGTACTGGCAAGTTACGGCACTTGATGCCATTTTTGTATGGTAAGTACTCCCTTCTTCATCCTGAACCGTCTCTGAGGTGATATTGACCATGAGTAGGCTACAGGAAGAGACTGCAAAGGTTGAGGATCACCTCACCAATGGTAACTTTACGAACGCGATCGTTGCCTGCTTCAATACTCACAAGCTCAATGCATTTGACCCAAATGTTCTCGAGCCGCTTCTCAAATTATTGCGTCTCAGTCCTTGCCTGTCGTCATCTCTAGCGCGGCCTGAGATGTATTCGGGCATAGCCCAAAAGTTGAACCACAAGAAGGCTGTTGTGAGACTGAACCTCCTCCGTCTTGTGCGCAACATCTTGGACGCCCGCGACTCGGGCTATTATGACAACCCATGGGACAAACAACTTCGGTCATTGCGGGAGACTATTCAGATTCTTGCAGACAAAGATTCTGCAGTACTGGTCCGGAACCTCGCATCCGAACTAGTCAGGTCACACATCAACGGTGACGCTGAAGGCAGCGTACTTCCTCTTCAGACTACAGCCCTGTCTTCGTCCACTGGGGGCAGCCGCCCGCAATCTAGCGGCAGACGGATATACACACCTCCCTCTCTTCATTCTTCACAAGGAACGCCCATGACGCCAACGTCATCGGCGCATCATCGCTCATCTCAAGCTGCATATATCGAGGTAGCTGCATCTCCCCGGCGGAGGACAGCCGTCCCACAAGATCTGGACACGTCTGGATATAGACCACGCAGCCGCGACGGAGGCGGTCTTCCCATCTCAGCTTTGCCACGCCGTGTGAGCACTGACCAGGGCGTGAATCCCGCGGGTGTCGGTGTCAAGAGTAGGCTTCCACGAAACTTGGCAATCCCTTCTTACGAAAATGGAGGCGAGTCTTCCTCTGCCAGGAGCCGAAGTGTGCAGAGTAATAAGGAAAATATCACAGGAGGAAGGTATACGCAACATACACCGAGTGGTCACAGCGGCCAAGGACATGCTCGCGAGGGTTCTGGTGGTGGGAAAGCTAGGCGCAGACCCAGTGAAACGAATGCGAGGAGGTGGGCGTGACTGATGGACCTTTTTCTTTGGACATGGTATATGAGAAGATGAAGGGCAACATGAATGAGGGAACAAAGCAGCGGGCTGATTTCGATTCGACTGGCTGAAGCCTCAACTCTTTTGGCATTTGCATTCGATGGATGGAAAACGGCACGAATGGGAGCATACATCAATCGGGTATTGTAATCCAAGTTCCGCCGCCAACGAGACATTCTGGCAGCTTCACACACCCGCCAGCTGTGTCAATATCGCAGATGGGTGCTTGTTATATATCAATACAGCGTTCAAAGATACCATAGCGAAGAAATTCCGTTCTCATTCATCGTCCATGCAGGTTGTGATAGGCGTACGATTGATGTTATCATTCTTCATACTTCGGCTTAGCGTCAAGACCAGTGATTTGGGTAACCTAGTAGTGTCTGTATGACTTGGTATGCACGGCAAATAGACTCACAAATAGGCCCAAAGTCTATAAATTGGTCATGACGAACTGCCATGGCGCGTTCCTGACTACCGACTTGTCTGACAGCGACACGCATGATGAACAGTATCGTGACGTAGATCAGCCCGTCTAACCCGCAACTGTAGCTGAGGAGATGCTAGACATGTCGCTGTCGCCTGTCAGCTTGAATCCAAATGTTTTCAAAGCACTTGCCAGACATGACTATAGATGGTCGACCCTGAAGAGGATATCATCACCATAGTATAAACATGCCTACCGACGAAGAGGCCGGCAAGCCCCCGACAGCCGCAACCTACGATGACAGCAGCAATAACAACGGCAGCGGGACAAGCACCAGCACCAGCACCAACGCCGATACGGCCGCCACCACCCGCCATGGAGGCAACTCGGCATCCTCGACGACGACGTCGTCTGACTCTTCTGACTCCTCGTCGCCCCCGACGTTCCCGAGCGCCTCCACGGCCGCCGAGGCGAGGCTGATCGAGCGCCACCGGCGGTCCAACGGCTACACGTCGCGGCGCGTGTCGATCAAGGAGCGCGTGTCGCACTTCACGTGGGCTTGGTTCGAGTGTACCATGTCGACGGGCGCCGGTGAGCAAAACGGATTCACTTTCCTGGTTTCTTCTACGGACTGTCTACTGTCGTGGTGGATGGCCTTGTCTGCTATTTTGCTTTCAGGTTGAGCCATATTCTCTCTCCTCACCTGCAAAAATTTCCACATATACCTCTGTATCAGTATGGTGACCAGGCTTTTCCCTTTCATATAGTGGCGACGCTGTTGGGTCAACAGCCTTATACTTTTCGCGGGCTCCAGACGATCGGCACCGTCTTCTTTATTCTCGATCTCGTCCTGTTCGTCCTGTTCACGTGTCTCATCGTCGCGCGGTTCGTCATGCACCCGAGCGCGCTGCGTCTGAGCCTCCATCATCCCCATGAGGTCTGTATCTTCTCATACCCCTCATCGCTTTTTGTTCCGATCTGTTGTCCATTATGATTTTCATGGTGTGGCCAGTTTGTATATTTTGAACCACGTCACCCAGGCTGATGTAAAACGATGAGGACCCAAGATTCATACATATCTCAGTTCACACAAGGAGAAAATAAGACTGACTTACCCGCATAGTCGTTCTACTTTGGTACCTTTTGGGTATCGCTCGCCCTTATCCTATACGGCACCCAGGAGTACGGAGTCCCGGCCGCTGGTCCGTGGCTCGTCCGGGCTCTGGAGGTCTTGTTCTGGTATGTCCCGTTCCGTCTACTACCTGAGATACAACCTTCTTACTGACACCTCGCCCACCGAGAAATAGGTGCGAGGCGGCCGGGGCGCTCCTCGTCGTCATCTTCCAGTACCATATCATCTTCGACGAGGAAGAGCTGCCCGTCCAGGAGGCCATGCCGACGTGGCTGCTCCCGGCCTACCCTTTTCTTGTGCTGGGGCCCCTCGCCGCCGTCCTCGAGACCTCGCAGCCCCTGCCCGCGGCGACGTCGGTCTTTATCGGCGGGCTGGTGTTTGCGGGCCTCGGCTGGAGCGTCGCCTTCATCATGGTTAGTCTCTCAAGTACTTCATGTCGGCACATGTTCGCACAGGAAAGCGCTGACTCCCGTTCTCCGCGCCGCCAGTACACAGTCTATTTTACTCGGCTCATCAACAGCAAACTGCCGACCGAAAGTAAGAGGCCAGGAATGTTTGTAGCGGTCGGCCCGGCCGGTAAGTTGCAATCGCTATAGGCTCCCGTCCCTTCCCCGACCCCCAAAACTCACATGCTCTGTAAAATGCCAGGCTACACCTCCAACACCCTCGCCGCGCTGGGGATGCAGGCGCCCAAGGTGATCCCTCCCGACCTGCTGGGGCTGTCGGTGCCGACGGGGGAGCTGTGGAAGGCGGCCGCCGTGCCGGCCGCCATGTTCGTGTGGCTGGTCGGGTTCTGGTTCCTGGCGCTGGCGGCCGTGTCGTGCCTGCGCGGCGCCCGCCGCATGCACTTCACCCTGAGCTGGTGGGCGTTTGTGTTTCCCAACGCCGGCCTCACCCTCGGCGCCGTCATGATCGGCAACGCGATCAATTCGCCCGGCATCAAGTGGCTGTGCAGCGTGGTGAGCGCTGTCCTGGTCGCCGTCTGGTTCGCCGTCGCCGTCATGAACGTCAGCGCCGTGTGGAAACGCCAGGTGTTGTGGCCCGGCGCCGACGAGGACATGGAGGATCTCGAGGGCAGGCTCGCTGGTGCCAAGGGGAGAAATGACTGATGATGGGATTAATGAGTGCTATATTTACGACTGGAATGTGAAGGAGTTCAAAAGTTGGGAGAGGAAGAACAAGTCCCAGAATTTACAGCCTTTTGTAGATACAACACCTTTGATATAATACAAGCTGACGGTAGTTGCGCGCAACGCGCGCAACTACCTACGCTTGCAGGATCCCGTATCTCTGGGAGTGAAAAGAATCCGTTAATCTGGCAGTCAAAAGATCCGTCCCTTTGGCAATCAAAAGATCCGTCCCTCTGGCAATCAAAAGATCCGTCTTTTGGCAGCCAACGGATACTTATCCTCGGCAGTCAAAAGGTCCGTATTTTCTCGGAAGGTGCTGTTAGAATCCTATAGCTTTAGAAATTGATGGATCCCGTATCTCTGGCAGTCAACGGATCCGTATCTCTGGCAGCTTTTGGAAGGTTTGGTCCTGGTCCAAATCTGGTCCCAAAGTCGCTATGGCGTTTTGGGTCCGAAGTCACCGTTCGAATAAAAAATGGAATAAAACCACGAATATAGGCTCGATCGGAACCAAATAAAAAGCGAATTAAAAATAGCTACTACGCGATACTATACTTCAAATGCATTTATAATCGAATAAAAGCTGAAAGTACTATACCGGTACGAATTAGAATTATCGTCTTTGAAAAGTCGCAACGAAAGCTTCTTATTGGCTACCAACGCCACGCCAAGCTTTGTGGCCGGACACCGCGGTTAGAAAAGAGTAAGATCGTGATGTTATAAGTGGGATATCCCACGATTGTATACCATCGAACCAAGAACAGTATATCTGTCATTCTTGAGGTTTGAAAGGTCCTAAACGGTGATATTCACTTCATCAAACCAAGATGGTGAACTTACCTACTCGAGTTCATTTAATGTATAAGGTACGGTACGTATACACATCATACTTTGGCACTCTTCAGATGCCGGTAATAGGGTACTGTTCTGTATGCTAATGTGCGCCATTTGAACCCCTGCCCCGCTATAAAATAACGTCAGGGAACCCCTCCAGCGCCCCCACCTATAACTATAGAAAACCCCTCCAACGCCAAGCCGACGAGCCGAGGAACTTAGTTGCTTCTTGTTCACCATTCTAGAATCATATACATCTACCTAGATAGCCGTGCATTCTGTTTGACTTTTGGTCGTTTTCAGTCTCTCCTTTCTAGACTCACCGCATTCCTCTTTGACTAGCAGAACAATGGCCACGCCCAACCCGCTGGCCGCGGCCGTCCCTGTGCCCGAAGTCTCCAAGACGACGCTCACCATCGCCGGCCTGCACGTCGACGTCTACGGGCTGGCCGAGCTCGCGCCGGGCGCCGCCGCGGTCTCGTGCCTGTGGCTGCACCACCCGCGGCTGAAGCGCAAGGAGGACATGGCGACCATCGCGTCGCTGGCCCTCGACGCCTGGAACCGCCAGCCCGCCGCCAGGTCCCGGGGGCTCGTCGCCGCCGCCTGGGACCAGCGCAACCACGGCACCCGGCTGGCCTCGGACCTGGCCAACCACGCGTGGCGCCAGGGCAATACCAACCACGCCCAGGACATGTTCGGCATCGTGTCCGGCATGGTCGCCGACAACGCCCTGCTCATCGACGCCCTCGAGGGCTACGTGTTTGGCAACGGCGAGCACAACGGCGACCATCCGAGACAAATCGACCAGCACCTCGCCCTCGGCGTCAGCCTCGGCGGCCACAGCGTCTGGCAGACCATGTTCGCCGAACCCCGCGTAACGGCCGGCGTCGCCGTCATCGGCTGTCCCGACTTTGCCGGCCTCATGTCGGACCGCGCCCGCAAGTCCAAGCTGCCGACCTTCTCGGCCGCCGACGCCGGCGCCTCGTTCCTGGGCAGCCGGGACTTCCCGCCCGCGCTCGTCCGCGCCGTCGCCAAGTACGACCCCAAGGGGATTCTGTTCGGCGCCGGCGAGGTCGACTCCCCGACCCCCGAACCCGAGCAGGCGAGGCTGCGGCCGCTCCTGGACGCGCGCGTCCGCGGCAAGAAGTTCCAGGTCCTGTCGGGCGGCCAGGACAAGCTGGTGCCGTACGCCAAGTCGGAGCCGTTCCTGACCTTCTTCAAGGGCGCCGCGGCCACGTGGTATCAGGGCGGAGACGTCAGCGTCGAGGACAATGTCTACCCGGACGCGGGCCACGAGTTCAGCCCGGCCATGATGAAGGACGCCGTGCGGTTCATTGTGGATGTGGTTGCCGAGGAGGCAGGAAAGGGTCAGGTCACGGCTGCCAAGATCTGATTTTCATCCTTGAAGTTCAATGCATCGTTGGAGGAAGGGCAGAAATTGCGCTTAGCTACGAAATGTGCTTCTCCTCGCTCCATGGCTGCACGGCTCCCGGGTCCAGTACCTCGACACCACCGACCAGCATAGTCTTGACACGGCTCCTCGCACGACTCTCCTCGGAAGAAAACAGGTCCTGGGACACGCCCCACGGGTTCCTCTTCCTCCGCTTGCCGGCCAAGCTCTCGCCCGTGCCGTGGGGATCCTCTCTCCATTCGGCCACGGCCTTCGCGACGCCCCGGAGGGCATCCTCGTTGCTCCCGTCCAGCATACCCGGGGGATCGACGCCGACGAAGCCGACGCGGGCGAGCGGGTAGCCGAGGGCGCCGTAGTGGCCGTCGACGAGGCGCTCGCGCTTGAAGGCGTGGCTGACGATGGTGATGCGCGCCGGCCACTCTCCTCCGTGGTCCTCCCAGAACTTGACCAGGCAGAAGAGCACGTTGTAGTACGAGTCCAGCGCCCGCGTCTCGGACACGACGCGGCTGGTCTCGGACGGCTCCGACAGGATCCCAAAGTACGCGTTGGCGGCCGCGAGGTCGTGGTAGCTCTGCGCCTCGCTTTTCTCCGTCTCCTTGCGTGTTGGGCCACTGTGAAGATGCGTTAGAATATTTTATACAAAAATGTGTTGTAAGAATACTAGATATGGTAGTCGTGAGTCGCAACGAGCTGTATGTAATACTCACCCCGAGAACATTAAAATTGCATCCTTGTCCTGTTTCAGTGCTCGCAATCCCGCCTTGATGTGTTCGACAAAAGTCGGTGTCTCGCCTACTTGAAATGGCGCAATGAGCCATTCGCTCTCGTCGAGGCCGTTCTTGGATCCTCCGGCCCATATGCCGTGGCAGCAGACGATTATGACGTTCTTCGACGGCATGTTTCTATTCCCAGTCGATTGTTGCGTTGTTCAATAGTTGGTAAAGGCAAGTTGACACTTTTGGCGTGGTGGAACGCGAAGGAAAGGCCGCCAATCAAGTGGAGTCTGTCTCATGTGACCGAGATGCATGCCGAGTATACAATATACAAGGCTATGCTGCGGAACAAGTCAACAAGACTTTCATTGAAATCTGTTATTGCTGAGATTCCACTGGTTGGGCATGGCATGAGCAGGCACTATGTTTGTGCGCAGAACATGTTGAAGCGCATCCCCTGCTCAATTGCCCAACGTCAACCGTAGTCAAGGAATTATACTCACTGCAGCACGGAACCTTGATTGCATGATTTTGAAGTGGGGATTAAACCCTCTCGAACGGAAGAAAAAGGATACAATTTAGAACATATTGCTGAGAGGCAATCTAATTTGATTCTAAAAGCGCAGGATATACGCCCTCCCCTTCATTCAAATACCTCCGGTCAACTCTCTCAAGCATCGTCATGATCTTCAAGCTCGCCAGTGGGCCTTGTGATCAGGATGGGTGACATGTGCGATCGATGCAAACCAGATGCGCCATCTTCCGGTCCTTTATCGCCACGACTGGTACCCGCAATACCTTGCTGCTGAAAACCACCATCGACCCTCGCCTGCGAAACTACATTGCTAGTGTCAGACGTCTGAGGATGACGCCTTGAGGAGCCACCAACATTGGAACCACTGGGTTTGCCCAGGTGCGGTTGATCCTCTTCTTCAGGTACCATCTGGCCTATAAAGCAGTCTCGTTCAACAAACGGGCTGTGCTGTCTGCTTGGGTGATTGCGAGTGCTTCCAGTTGGGGTACGCGCATGAACATCACGAGGCGGCATTCCTGAAAATCCCCATTCGACAAGAGACGCCTCGCTATTTTTGCTGCGGAGGCTTCTCTTGCTTGCCTTGCGAACAAGTTCGGTCACCATTGCACCGCCGCGGTAGATATCGTCAAGGACTTCCTGCCCTCGGTATCCGAGCTCCTCGCGGGCAATCTCGAGAGCCCGACGATTCAGATGTGAGTGTGCACCCTGGTCAACTAGGCGGTTTTTCTTGCGAATTTCGGTCCAGCGCGTCAGGGCGCCCAGTTCCAATATGTTGACACGGCGGTGCTTGTCCAGTGGGTTGCCAATCACGAGTGGTCTCCAGCCGACTTCAACCTCGGGGATATTCTTGAGGTCTTTTCTGCCAGCCGCCTTTGCATCGGCAATCACAGTGGCACGTCTGCGCAATGTCTCTCTCCGCTCAGCAATCCACACGTCCATCTCCATGGTTTTCGATCTCGGGATTATTTCAACATGTTTGAACCTCGCGAGGACGCACAGAAGAAGGAAGGTCAGGCCAAGCAGAATAGAAGCGACAACCGCAGTTGCGGTCCGTTGTCCTAGGTTTCGTTGGGCCATGCCTCCAACCACTGTGGAAATGGCCGCAAGGACGAAGCCTAAGCTGTGAATTACCGCAAAGCCTGCCTGGACTCGAGGAAATGAAGAGTAATTGATTCTCTTGGTGCTGGAATCCTTTCTGCTTCTGTAGTGTCCAGTGGTCCCGGCCTGCAAATCAGAACAATCCCAAGTCTCCATGAGTATACCATTGCATTCTGCAATGGCCAAGCAAGAAAAGAATCCCACCATGGCGCTGAAGAGACAAGGGAAGACGATATGGATAGGAGGACCATATGATACAATGGCGTACAGGACACCTGAAATCGGCAATGTGATCGTGAAGATGGCACGCCGGACCAGATGAGAAGTCCATGTCACCTTGCCTCCAAGTTTCGAGGAATAAGACTTTGCCGGCTGATATCTAGCGCGAGAGAAAAGATTGGCCTTTTGGAATGGGACAGCTGCGAGCGCCCCAATAGACATGGACGAAACGGCAAGGCCCACGAATGTAGACCTCAGCCGGTAGTATCTCGATGCAAGTGAGCCAAGAAGCTAATCTGTGTCAGTGATACCCCAAGCAAACAGATACGATCTGGTCAGACTCACCACAATCATCAAGATGACTTGAGCATAGACCCAAGCAGAGTACAACGCCATAACAGCGAAACCAGGCTGGCGGAGCATCTCAAAGGAGAGGGCTACTCCGTGCCACAGTTCTTGACCCCACCATCTCGGTCCATCTTGTACTCGGTGCATCATGACTTCACCTCTTGCCACTCGTCTGGAGATTTGATCCCCAGTTCGGACCTCAGCCAAAGATCGCCTCCAAGCGGAGCGGCGAACCTCTGGGATCAAGACAGCCAGTAACAGGGCGACGGCGAGAAGAATGATGCTGACATAGAAGCCCCAGGCGGGAGGAGCTCGATCGATCACAGCAGCACCGACCAGGAATCCTACACCAAGAGACCCAATGAAGCACCAAGTCCAGATACCGAGCCACACTCCGAGACCACCACCATGCCTCCTCACATCGTCATGATCGGGCAATTCTTGGTGCGGGTTGCTGCACATCAGCGACGCACCGAACAGATCGGTCAATGTTGAGTGGAAGTTCATGTTTGCGAAGCCCAATGAGACGCCCATCAAACCCCGAGGAAGAAGCAGTGCCCAGTTCCAAGCGCTGGTCATCGATGACCGATGTGTACTGACTGTAATGGCTTGTGGAAACAGGAGAGGCATGGCAAGGGTCAGGCCAAATAGTATGTACTGTCGGCGTCCATGAAGTAGCGGGAGTGGCCAGCAGAAGAAGGTTGGCAAAGCCAGACCAAGATACATAGCCATATTCCCAAGAATAGCAATGTGATTGTCATCCGCAATGTAATATTGTACAGCAGGAACGATCCCGGCATAAATGCCAATGATCAGGCCAATCACTGCTGTTCCAAAGCAAGTAACCATTGCGACAAACCTCTTCCTCGCAAGTGACCAGTCGCGAGCGATTGGCTGTCGACGGTGTGACTTTGTCAAGCTGAAATTGGCGTTCTGTATGCTGACATGAGAGCGTCCCTTGAGGCCAATATTGCGCAGGGTATCTGACCGTTTCTTTGATGACTTGTGAGGCGCCCCAGTCGATGGTCTTACAGCATGGTTTTGTGGTTTTCTTCTGAAAACCATGCGCTTCCGTGGTGTAGAGCTCTCATGGATATGTTGAGCCGGAGGTGAGAAGTCTGCAATGTCGTCAGAACCGCCATCTAAGCTGTAAGCATCAGTTGAACGTCGGCTGACAGCCTTGATATCATGAGAAGTGCATGCAGTTGCCGCCACTTCAGTTCCTTGTCGGCTTTGTGAACCTAGACGCGGTGCGATAGGCGGCGAGTGGAAAACGCGGATATACTCTCGTACCTCACGACTGTTGGGCACTGCCCCTTTACGATGTTGGGCAATTGTCCCGGGGACACCCTCGTGATACGCAAGCCTTGAAAAGCCACTGCAATCCCTTTTCAGATCTCTGTCGGGCGGCGGAAGTGGTAGTGCTGCGCATTCATAAGGTACTTGACTTTTGATCAACGAATTCCCATGGGCCAAGCTTGAGGCTCTGGCAGGGAGGACAGGGCCCCGAACGTTGCCACTGTGTGCGTCCAGCATTGCGAGACCACGTTGTAATATAGATCGCCGAGGAATAGCTTCACATCCATGACCGGCCCCTTCTGTCGCCCCAACAAATCGTATTGGTGGCTCGTCCTCAGTTGAAGAGCATTGAGGGATGCTTTCATGAACGCTCAAGGGGTGGGAATTGTCCGAGTAAGAGGATTCGGATACAGGAGATTGGAGAAGGCCATCATCGAGATGCGCATGATTATCATGGTCATTTTCTGCAACTTCGTGTGCGAGTTCAAGAGCCTCACTTAGCAGGCGCTCCAGGTTCTCCATTGCTTGTTCCATGGCGCATGCATCTGCGGCATTCTCATCCGAGAAAGTTGTCACCCTGCTCACGGGCGAATCTCGGGCATCATGTGGGTAATCATGATGAGACTGTCGACGAGGATGCTGTTTTTTGGGCGACTGAGTGAGGACTGTGCTGGACTTTCTTGACTTGAGCAGATCACGAAGCCATTCAGTGGTATGTTTTGGATCCCAAGCTTGAGGCAGGGAACGGTTCTCCACGTTTTCCAGCAGTTGTGTAGTCATTGACCGTGGGAGACTTTTGTGAACGGGGCTTCCACTTGTTGGATGTCTCGTACTCTTGGTTGAATATGATTTAGGCACATCAACATTGTTGAGTTCGTCTTCTGGATCGTCAAAGGAAACTGATGTGATGTGACCCAGCTGCCCTTTTGGGGGCTCATCTCTCGGTATGCTTGTGTCTCCAGGCGGAAATCCCTAGTATGAGGCAGCTTGGGAGTGTTCCGCCTCCGCCTGTGAGTCATCTGGCGTGCTTTGGGAGTAAACAAGACGAGGCATGGACTGTAGTCTGTCCCTGGTCACCATTGTTGGGGCGTTGTGGAATGATTGGACCTTTCCAACCCGAGCATGACCATCGTGGGTGCTATTGTAAACCAGCCTGGTATCATCAAATGATTCAGTAGACTCGTCGGATAGTGGACGAACTTTTGATTCGTACCGAGGGCGCCCAGTATGCTCCGGTCGATTGTCCATGAATGGTATCAACGAACGAACTTTGGGTGTACTTTCAGAGTCATTGTGCGTGACAACATCTGCAGGGCGAACCTTGGAGGTCCCAAAGTATCCGCTCTGGTTCTCCGAGAGATTGCCGTGAATCTGTTCGACATCAGGCATTGAAACCGGCTCCATGTCGGCAGGGCGAACTTTCGAAATGCCATAACGGCCACTGGCGGCACCAATCTCAGAATCGCGGACTTCTGATGCTTCATTGCCTCCAGTACGATCGACGTCAGGCTTCAGAGCCACTGACGTGATTGTATCCATCGAGTCCATTCGAGTGAGAACTGGCGGTGCGGGCAAATAAGAAGAGTCCAGACGAAGCTTGCCACCTTTGAGCAAAGAATGCCTAACAGAACCGGTCCGTGTTCTGTCAGAGTTGAGAGATGGAGTGCGGTTGCTGACGACTCTGAGAGAAGTGTTGGAACCGCCTGAGTAAAAGCCGGGGCGTGAAGAAGGGGTGATGGTTTCTGGTGGCATGTTCGAGTCCTGCATCTTGGAAGGGCTTACCAAGGCGAGAACCTCAGTGTATCATCAAGAGAGATAATGATGTGTCATCGGCAGGTTTTAGGATGGAGGTGTAGGATATGAGCGATAAAGAATAAATGTTGTTGTTTGAGGACGAGAGACTTGGCGAAGAGATCAGTTGTTTGTGTCGATTCAACGCAGACAGGTTCTGGCAGGTACCTACTCACTTATCCAGACTGGATACCTAAGCTGGTCGTTCTTGCCAGATCTACTCGACTTACCATTAAGCGTCACACTAGGTATGTGAAGCATC
The DNA here is from genome assembly GCA_022432395.1 of Pestalotiopsis sp. NC0098. NCBI lineage: Eukaryota > Fungi > Ascomycota > Sordariomycetes > Amphisphaeriales > Sporocadaceae > Pestalotiopsis > Pestalotiopsis sp. NC0098. The sequence continues at coordinate 3,399,791 of JAJKLJ010000003.1, read as the reverse complement.
GCGGTTTCCGGTGTTGTTCCGAGTCAAAATCGAAGAACTTCGACCGCATTTGTATGCCTCATTTTGAGATGCTCTCCGTCTGCCTCAGGAAGTGAACCTACCCCAGGTGGTTTATACATTACCTGCTTATCGCAATGGAGATAGCCCGCGAGACCCATTGGCTTAGAAGTCATAGTCAACTTTCTTTCGTCATAGTAGCTTTGACAGAACTCATATGTATTCTCAATATCACCATTTCGACGCAGTCGATGTGCCTGTGTACTTGTCCCGCTGTTGCCAGGATCTGGTTTCTACACGAGCCAGACAGGCATTTGGACCTTTGGAGGACTTGATCGACTCTGGGGGAAAGCTCGTGTGGGGGCACTCGATATCGACAAGAGCGGGCCTTCGCTCAGCCTTTATTCAGTGGAGCCCAACCGCAGAATGCTGCCGATCAGATGAGAGAGCGCAAGTGATCGCAGTCAACAATTCTCACGACTCTTCTTGCAGACCCATTGGTTCCTGGCAGCCCAAGATATTGGTCTCATGGGCTTTGAAAAGAGAGATTCGATGTTGTTTTAGGCCATGGACCAAGAACGAGTCGATGGTCGAATGTTATCCAAGTCGATTAGTTCGGTGCACAGACCAAGTAGTTCCTACCCACAGTCCCGATACGGAAAGAGATGACGACATAAACCCAGAACTCGATGCCCAGCCAGCAGGGTACAACGCAGTCACAGAACCACCGAGACGTGAATAGAAGTCGAACCAAGGTCAGCGGCCAGCGAGACAAACCATCCATGTAGGCCGTAGGACGAGGCACATGTTTGTTGCAACGGCATTTCCTGGTTTTCGATGTTACTCTCCCGTTGCCCATGTGTGATCGCATGCTGCGCAATCGCCAGCCCGACGATTTACTGTGTAATCGTCCGGCAGCCGGGGCCCCAGTCATTCAGCGCGTGGCCTGTCAGCAGCCCGAGCCTTGGGGGCAGCCATCTGACTGCTTCTTTCCGCCAATTATGCAGCCAAAACCGCAGATGACCATTAAACCAGCCAGCGGACGACGGCGCAAAGGGCTTGGGGCTTCTGGCTTATTAAATTTGGCTCCTGGATCTCATCTCTCACCGTGTTGGGGGCTTAGACTAGGCAGCTGTCAGATTGCAAGTGGAAGAGAGAAGACGAGTTGACAGAGAGGTAGCGTATGGGTGCTCCCGTCCTCTCCGTCTCTTTTCTTCTTTTTTGACTTCGAGACCACAGCGGGATGTGTGTCTGAAGCTGCGCCACGCGTAGCAAGACTATTCTGTTAGTTCCAGTTGTTGGCTGGCCATCGGTGACTGCCGAGTCCTGATAAACAACTGATTATGAGTAAGTATATTTACTGGCGGCGGGCAAAAGGTAGAGTCATAGCGAGGGACGTGGTAGACTGCTTCACTTGTTTCAAAGAGTCATCCCCCTTGATAGTGAAGCCAGATGGCCAGTATATTTGTATAGATCAAAGGACAGCATTGGCGCGATATTGGATATGGAGGGGGGTCTGATTGCGCCTCTGTCCGTTGGAAGGATGGTGACCTGGAAGGTGGACAGACAGTGAGCCACCTTCCGTCGATGCGGCTGTTGGTGAGAGGTGATCCTACAAGATTGAACAACGCCAGACACTGGTCAATAAAGATGTTGAAAAAGGAGTTATTGTCAATCATGCCCATACTTTTCAGTCAAAGGAGCATCATTTCCAGCAGTGGGCATACATGTTCTTCTAAATAGGCCCAATCAGCCACCTGCCAGCGCCAGACCTGTTACATACGCCCATGTTTTGTTACCCATGCTCATCCATGTTGCCCAACCGAGCCCCGCTGAGAAGGGCCAAAAAGATGCATGCATGACATCCCCCCTCCAAAGAGACGCCCCGCCCTCCCGCATGCCGCCGTTCCCACGCAAGCATCAGTCACTGCTGCCAGCCTTCCCAGATATATTCCTGAATCCCCCCCATCACAATTTTACCAACCGTTTTTGGGTTCCCTCGCTGTCATTTTGCTTGTCCCGTTCCTTACGCCTGCTGCTTCCTTCTGCGCAAAGCTTCTTATTTTTGGTTTTCGTGCAAGAGATACCCCGACAGGCGGGAGCAGCGCATCATGTCCTACCACGAGAGGGAATACCGGTCCACCCGGTATAAAGAAGACGATTACGATGACGACAAGTACAAGAGCACCACTGTGCGCCGATACAAGGTCGGCGGCAATGGCGACAGCTCTTCCACCACCAGAGTAGACCGTATCAAGCGATACGACGATTTCGACGATGCCAGATCTACCTTTTCCCACAGAGACGACTACCGCGACTCCCACTCGCACTTCAGCCGTCCTGCTGGGGAGGTGGTCGAGGTCGACAAGAGAGTGGAGAAGACATATCTTCCCGAGCGCCCCAGATCGGCGTTTGACCCTCCTGTGCAGCGCACTGTTGTGGAGAAGAAGATTATCGAGCGCGATGATCGCGACCGCGACCGGGACGACCGATATCGTTACACCGAGCGAGATATCGAGTACTCTCGCGGAGAAACGGACCGTCGCGAACGTGATATAGTTGTTGAGAGAGAGCGTGAACCTGAGCGCCGCGACAGAGTCGTTCGCGAAACCAGAGAGACAGTAACTGAGCAGCGGAACTCCCCCATGTCTCCGCGTGAGAGGGACTGGGATCGTCGTTCACGCATGCCCTGGGAAGACGACCGCGACGATGTCCGCGTGGAAAAGCGGGTCGAGCATAGGACCGAGGAGCATGGCGACCATGTCGACGACGTACGCGTTGAGAAGCGTGTTGAGCGCAGATCTGATGACCACGTGGACGACGTCAAGGTCGAAAAGCGTATCGAGCGCTTCCACGAGGATGACCACGACCACCACCACCATCACCACGGAGGAGATATCGAGCGCTATAGGAAGGAGGTCGAGTACTATGCGCCGGCTGATCCACCGCCTCAACCAATTGTCATTCGCCAGAAGGCCCCCGAACCCCAACAAATCATCGTTCAGGAAGCACCGGCGCCGCCTCCTGTCATTATCGACAGGCAGACAGACCCTGGATATCTCGTGCTGAGAGAAAATGACCGCCAGGTCGCTCGCCGTGACCCGCGAGATGATGAATACTATTATCGCCGAGAGGAGCGCCGCGATGATGACTATGCCATGGAAAGATACGACCGCCGCCGCCGAGACTACCAAGATGACGATGAGGATGTCTACGTCAAAAGGACTATCATTCGCCGAGAGCGCAGCTCGAGCGCTGACCACCACAGGAGGAGACATTTAGCCGAGGGCGGTCTTGCAGGCGCTGGACTTGCAGCCTTAGTTTCCAGCCGACGTGGTCGCGATGGCGATCTCCCGGAAAATCGTGGCAAGAAGGTTCTGGCTGGTGCTGCACTCGGTGCTCTTGGCACTGAGGTGATCAGAAGGGCTCGAAGTGCCTATGATGATCACTACGACGACAGATATGATGACCGTTACTACGATGATGACTATGGCCGCCATCATAGAAGTCGCTCCAAGTCGCGATCTAGACTGACGACTGGCCTGGCTATTGTAAGGATAATGAGCACAAGTATATGTATCGATCTGTCCCACTAACTGAACATGTCTAGGGTGCTGCTGCGCTTGCCGTCGCTGGTGGGCTCAAGTATATGCAGAGCAACAAGATCGAAAAGGAAGAAGCCACAAGAGGCCGCAGTAGGGGACGCAGATACTCTGGAGATTATTCTCTGTCTCGCAGTCGCTCTGGTGGTCGGTCACGCAGCAGAGCAAGCATGGCCAAGGCGGCCGCTGCCACTGGGTGAGTCCCCTTGTTTATACCATCAGCACTCGTTTGCCACGACCTGTTAGACTGCCATTTGGCGGTTTATCTGGTCGTGTCCGAAAGGATTACCAGAGTTGCGTATTGTCAGCAGAGGCTAATATTCACATTATAGTGCCATTGCTGGGCTCGTACAGCACTACCGCAGTAAATCGCGGAAAGGCTCTCGAAGCAAGTCTAGAATCAGAAAAGGTAGGTAGATGGTATGACTACACCAAAGTATTGAAGTTAACATGAATCAGGAGCCGAAATCGCCGCCGCCAGTCTGACCGGAGCTGCTGCCAGCAAGCTGTGGGAGCGTCAAAAGGAGAAGAAGGACAAGGCGCGCGATCACGATAGAGATATCGACGATGAGTACTATTCCGACAGAAGCCGGAGATACAGTCGCTCGCGTAGCCGCAGCCACAGCCGCAGCAGGTCGAGGGCACGAAGCTTCACCACTCGAGACGGAGCTAATCCAGAATTAGGCCTCGTTGAATACGGCGCCACTCCTCTTCCTCCTACTCACTACGAAGAACCCCCGCGAGAGCGACGTCACCGTCGCCGTGATCGTACGCCGTCGGTGAGCCCGGACAGGGAGGTCAAACAGAAGAGGAGTAAAAGCCGCTTGCGGGAGGCGGCTGCTGGTGTGCTCGGTGCCGGTGCTGCGGCAATAGGTATCAAGAAGTACAATGATACCAAGAAGGAGCGCGAGAAATCTCGTGACCGGTCGCGCGATCGGTCTAGAGACCGGTCTCGAGACAGATCCCGAGACAGATCCATAGAGAGGCGAGAGTCGGCAGAGAGGAAGGCCGAGCGTCGGCGCAGCAGAAAGTCGAGGGAGCGTGAACGACGGCGTAAGTCCCAGATGTAGTGATATGCTTGCGAACCAATATGAACTAACTCATGTCCCAGGTTATGACGAAGAGTCAGCCGCGGGTGGCTATTATTCAGGGGGCGAATACGATCCCCAAGCGCCTCCCTCACCACCAACTGCATCCGGAGGCGCCTATTACCCTCAAGAGCCTCACCCGCCTCCCGGTGCTGCTGGCTTCACCCAACATCCCAACAACTCGTCGATGAACATCAACGCCTACCCGCCTCCACCTGGGCAGTACAACCCTCAAGATTACACCAATATGCCCCCTCATCCGGCTCATTATAACCCGCAAGATTTCAACAACATGCCGCCGCCGCCTCCAGGACCACCACCGCAACAAGGACCGGGAGGTCGACCGATCAACCCCTACCCTCCCACCGGACCAGAGAATGTGAGTCGTGATGCGGATAATAGCCCAACTTCCATTCCCCAAGATGATCCGAGGGGCGCTAGTGCACAAGGTGCGTAGTACCAGTACCTCAGAGAGAGTCGATTATTGTTTTGTACCCCTGGCGTGTGATGTTCAAGATAAACCAATACTAACTCTGCTTTTTAGATGGTCTAAGGAGATCTCGGTCTCGGCATTCCGACACTAGGCGGCCTTCCTCCCGTTCTTCATCAATTAGCACTGTCATGGAGAATCCAGCGCCATCCGCCACCAAGTCCGTTTCCTTTGCCCTCTCTCCCCAGTCGAGCCGCACTCTGCGAAAGCATCACTCAGACCAAGAGGAAAGATCCGCCACTTCAAGGGGTGAAGACCGCGAGTCCGATGCAGATAGCAAGACTGCCCGGCCCCGACGTCCGGGTCCTCCGCAAAGGCGCCGATCGGGCTCTGATCCGTCCTCGGACCGGCCTCGTCGCAGGCGCGGCCGAGACGGGTCGCCGCGTTCCGACGAGGACGAGGTCGAGGTCCTCCCGGACCGCTTCGACTCCGCCGGCCGCCCCGTCGATGCCAATGATCCGCGTCGCGTTCACAGCCGCACCGGCGACTTCGAGTACCGCCCGCGCGACCGCGACGGCGGGCCGCACGTCCAGGGCGCCTGGGGCATTCACGGGACGGACCCGGAAATGGTCAACAAGATGGCACAGGGAGTAGGCAGCTTGCTGCAGGGTAGACAGGGTTGGATGGGTCTGGTCGGCAATCTCCTTACCAGCCTGCCGGCTTCCTCAAACAACGACGGCGGCGGCGGGCGCCGCGATGGTGGGCGTAGTGGGCACGGGATGATCGAGGATGACCGAGACGATGTCGACGACGAGTACGACGACGGCAGGAGACGGCGGCAGCGACGGCAGCGGCGCAGGAGGGATGATGACGATTACTGATGTGTTTTGTTTGCGTTGGGGGATTTATCATCAAGCAAAGGGACGAAGTAACGATATTTTCTCTTTTTCTTCACGATTAATGAATCTCCTTGGTTGGGCCATGTATAGAAAGATCTCGGGTCATTAATGTCAGGGCAGAAAGCGGCGGCGAATGTCTTTCAATCACGTCACTGGATGATTCTTGGATGATGGAGCAACTCTTATAAACATCTCATGTATCATGGAGAGAATTAAATTCAAAACTTTTATGCTGGCATTACCATATAGTCTCGTGTAATCAAAAGAACAGACGGAACAGAGAGCAAAATCAAGACTTGTCATATTAAAATGTATTCTTGAATTCCAGGACGAGATGTACAAATCCTGCCTCTATCACCTCATTATGTGTATGTCGCCTAAATCCGTGGCGGGGACGCTGCACGCCGGCAACAACCTGACCCATTACGACCATGATGGTTTTTTTAATCATCTTGACGGACATCCTGTCGCATCAAGTTCACCTGAGGATATAATGTACCTAGTTCCTTGAGTCGTCGCCTCGAGACTCGAATCGAAAAAAGCTTGCTGAATTATCATTTACCCAAACGCCCACTGTGCCATGAAACGCAATGCCTACGATACTCTTACAGCAGCAGAGTACCGACGAGGGTGAACATGCCCACAACGCCAGTGACGGCGAAGAAGCCGAAGTCCATGGGGGGTGCCGGGCGGCCACCGTCGTTCTTACCCGACGAGGTAGCAGAGACGGAACCGGAGCCAGCCTCGGCGGTGCCAGTGGAAGTAGAGCCAGCGTTTTGCGATCCATCACCAGACAGACCAGGGCCGTCACCAGCACCCTTGGTCATGTACTAATAAAAACCATGGTTAGCTACAAGTCCCAAGGGATCAATCATGTTGTGAAATTTGCACTTACGTCCTTGGCCTCGTCAGGGATAGCAGGGAGGGCGTCGGAGTCGACCTGCCAGTCATCGCCGGTGGACGGGCACGTGGCGGCAGAGGTTGAGGAAACAGCACCACCGCTGCCAGTGGGGGCAGGGTACTTGGAAAGAGCGGACTTGAGGTTGTCGTACTCATCGGTCTCGGTCACGTCGCCGTCACCGCTGACCTCGACAATACCGTAGCCGTTGCCCTCGTTGCTGTACTCGTAGACGAGACCACCGGAGTAGACGGCGGTCATGTCGTCGCTCATGAGCGAACCCAGCTCCTCAAAAGTTCGGGGAGGGTTGGCGATACAACCCCACTCGGACAAGAAGATGGGAAGACCATAGCTGGTGAAGTTCTTAACCTTCTGATCCCAGCCAGATGTCGTAAAGCTCGAGGGAGAGCACCACGAGTAATCGTTGAAAGCGAAGAAGTCGCTACGGGCGTCGTCGCTACCGCAATTGAAGTAGTCGGCAGTCTGGGCACGGTTGGACGAGACATCGGCAGCCGAGTATCCAACGGGGATGGCACGAAGGTTGCGCTCGCCGAGGTACTGCTTGATGTCTCTGGTGGTGGCCTTGACGTAGGGAGCAGCAAGGGTCGAGTTTGCCTGCTCGTTGATGACCTCGTTTCCGGAGAAGAAGGCCAGAGTGTTGTCGTAGGCGGCAAACTGCTCAACGGTGGCGAAGACGCTCTGGAGGTAAACGGCGTTGTACGAGGCAGCAGGCGAGTAGCGGTTGATGGAGTACTTGGGGTTGTTGACATCCAGGACAAGGTAGATGCCAGCATCGCTCAGCGCCTGCATACACTCGTCGTGGTTCTGGGAGTTGTCGATCATGTAAACACGGATGGTGTTGACGCCGAGGTCTTGGAACTTGGCAATATCACGCTTGCAGGCGGTAGTGTCGGCAAGGGGATCCGAGGACCCAGAGGAACCACCGGGCTGGTAGTCGATTCCTCGCATGTAGAAACGATCGCTTCCAGTCCAGAAAGCCTTGCCAGAGGCTGTGACGGTAGGAAGAGAATCGGCGCGCCTGGGGAGCTCCTTCTCAGTGCGAGTAGGACCGGCGCTGACGATGCTGGCAGCTGCCAGGGTAAGAAGAGCGAAGGACTTCATTGTGAATTAGAGTCGAGAGGCTCTTGTGAATAGAAGGTTTTGTTGGTTTTGGGGGGCGTCGTGCGGGTACCACGAGGCGTTTGTTTGACGGGTAGGAGATACGAGATGCGCGGGAGCTCTCTCAAAAGTATCAACAACGAAAGACGGTTTGGCAATTAAAAAGGCGATTTTGAGTCTATTGTAGAAAAGGAAACAAAAAAGGCAACAAAGCGAGAGAGTTGCCGGTTGAGAAGTCTTCCAAGTGAAGAGAGTGATTGTGTGTGATGGAGAGTGGAAAAAGCAGAGATCAATGGGAGAGAGAAGGAGTGTGAAGAAGTTCAAGAACCCGATGTTTTAGGTTTTCTAGAAAGAAAGCCAGGAGCGAACGCTGCCAATGCCAAGAAGGAGAGCAAGCAAGCAAGCACGATTTGGATTCTTTCCCAGGTGCACACCCCCCTCCCTACGGCTGGTTCAGATGGTACTACTGACGACTGGCGATCTACAATGCTCACCCCGTAGTGCAAAATAAGGTAGTGGCCGTAAATAATAGAGGGGTGTGCCCACTGATCAAGCCTATTGCTAAGGTTATTCCTTAGCCGCCAAGACTAGAACTGATGAGAACTGGATTCGAGATTGGGTGTGCGGGTACGAAACACTGGAGCGAAGCCAGAACCAAGGCACATGGACTGTTTGATACGGCAACTCCGGGCGTGACTGGCTATACTCATCCCGGACGGGGCCCTGGCATGGACGTCGTCTTCCATAGGAGAATAAAGAAATAATTGGTAGTATATCAGAGGTCGAGCAAGGCCATGGTGGGCCGATTGGGAAGGGCATGAAATGAGCCTGTGACAGTATTGGCCAACGATGCACACAGTCGACATCCCCGCTACCCTGGGTGCGGCTCACAGTATGAACCCGATCTTCATCTACCCCATGGCCAGGATCGAGGTCCAGGGCACGGCCAGGGGGGCCGCCGAAGCATGGAAGCACCAGAATTCTCCCGCGGCTAACTGCTGGGCAGGGTGCGGATAGCAGAGGAAAAAACTGGATTTGTTCCCAGCAGACCAGACCTCGCAGACCAAAGCAGACGAGATCGCGCCAGTGGCAGCCACTAATTCTCTGCTATGCACATTTCAGGGATGAGGCGAGCAGGCGACTGGTAATCATCATCTCCCCTTCATCTAATCAAGGCCGTGAAGCCGTCCCTGCTGTTCTTGGCTGACAACACTGCCTCAGTCTGCTGGTTTCAACTCGTATAATAGGTGACCGTAGGCCCCGCAAGGCGTGCTGTGAAGTGTTGCAGTGAATCATCAATTGTCGGCATCGAACCAGCAGCAGCCAAGCAGCCCAGGTTCAGCTTGTTGTTCGAACAGGAGGGAGTGGGTGTTGGCATTCTCGTCTCGTTTGTCGTGGTGCCATGTGATTCAAACCGTAGTCCATGCATACGGTATATCGTAAACAGCGGGTAGGGTGGGATACAGTAGACATTTTTGCACTGCCCCCTTCTCTGTTCTACTGAAATGAACGTCTGTCGCACAAACACCGTCGAGCAGTTCGGTATAATATTTACAAAGTGTCTCATAAAACATTCTTGTCGATCTCCCCATTTGACTCGTGCCGAGTTCGTCTCAAGGAAGAATCAGAAACAGCCAGCTTTGCCAGCCCGTCCTTCCGAATCAGCTGCCCATGTCCGTGATGAAGTCATAATGGATACCGGAGGGGCCCAACTTCCCCATCCGCAAGACGGGTGCCAAGTTGCCAAGCGATGCACGACTGATGGAGGTTTTTTCCCCTGGACAAGGGAAGCGCGCGCGCATGGACTTGCATCTTGATTGAGACTTTCGTCGCTGCCATTTCCGGGCTATTACCAAATATTTCTTCTTATGGTCTTGCGATGCAGGTGTCTAGATGCCAGAGAAATCTCAAGGGATACCTGAGCTATAGAACTTGGAGGATGACTTTGATATTACTCGAATTTGCTTTCATGCACGAATTCAATTTTTGTAATGCACAATTGCTGCCCAGCACTGGGTTGCATTACCTGGGTAACGCCGAAGAACATTCCAAGAAGGGCCGGGGGGATCCAGCTTGGGTCACTGGCTTGGGGCGTGCTCCAGGCCCAGACCGGCACTGTTTGTGTTGATTTTTCCCCCTGGATGCCCGCTAAAATTGTCCGAGCCTCTCCTGGTCGCTTCCATGTTCCCCGCTGCCAGCAGGGCCTAGTGTACCTTTTTTGGGTACTCCGTGCGCTAGGAAGCGAAATTGGGATCCCGGTAGATCTCGGCACGGAAAGGATCTAGAGGATCTGGGCGTTGAAGAAATGCACCTCGAGATCCTCAAAAATCCTCCCGTCCGCCTAGGTCCAGCATAACGCGCCAAGTCAAATCAGCTGCGATTTATATAATCACCACCACTGACAGAGATACCAGGCGCAGAACATCGCGACATTGTTTGTCAACGCCAAAGAATGACTATACAATATTCCCAAAGACCTCGCGCAGATGAAGAAACACTTTGATAAACCGCTGATCGTCATCTGGCTTGATTCATTAATTAGGACATGGGAATCAACCAAACCTCGTGAATATCTTCCCGCAATGATTTGTCTGCCTCTTCCAGGCCCTTCGCTATGCCGCCACGATGACTCAGCCTCGCCATCTTGAACAGGACGAGCCCAAGCCAGGTCACGGATAACGTGCCCAACGGAACCGCAACGCCAAAGATGCAGCAGACCGGGATCCAATTGCGAGGACGCCCCTGTGAAAGCCAGGCCAGAAGCGCAAGATCTGAGTAGAGCTGAGCAATGACCAGAAAGGTGGCAGCACCCCGTATATCAGAGTCGAGCATGCCAGGATCCTCCTCGGTGAAAGCACTTACCTAGACACTCTGTATTCGAAATGCCGTTTGTCTTCGGCGACCTTGTCGGATTATGACATCCCGCCTTTGAACGACGGTTTTCTCGACGATCCAAAAAAAAAAAAAAAAAAAAAAAAAAAAAAAAAAAAAAAAAAAAAAAGAGGCAGACACTATGCTGCGCTAGGAGATCTCGTTGCAAAGATGACCGAGAAAGTCCTCCATTGTATCCGTGGTATATCGTGCGAGTTGAGTGTTCGTGTGGAAAGTCCTGGGAACACTGGAGTCATCGGGACAGCGACAAATATCTGGTAGAAAATGCTTTTCCTCCTCGGTTTGGAGATGGGTCGAGTGACAAAGACGCATTCATGCTTGAACGGAGGTATTTGAAGAAAACCTCGCTGCGCACTTATAAGATTTTCGATCCTACGGCTGCCTACGCCATTACCGGCGATTGGGTCATGGGGAGGGAATACCATTTGTACCTATCTGGGCGTGGTACTTGTTCCTTTGGTCTGTAGGGGTTTTTTTCTTCTTTCCCTGCCTTATTTTATTTACTTCCAGACTTGCCATAACAGGAACTTTGGCAGCAAAGAGAAGAGCAGTTACATAGTTCCAATGTGGATGGATAGAGGGAGTTGCCGAATTCTCGTCCATCGAGGTTGGCTTCCAGAGCTTACATGCCACTTTTCCCGCAAAAGACAACAGTTGCAAGCATGTGGCTGCATTTTTCGGGAAGAGGGCATCTGATTACGTGTTTACGGTGATTCTCTCCCCACCAATATCGTTACACCGAGAAACTCAATATGTACGGGCACAACGGAATCTCGATCACTTTCCAAGCCGCAACAGAATCTACCGAGCCTCGAAAAGATGCTTCGTCTCCACGCATATGCCTGGGCTGGCTAGAGCTTCAACTATGGGGACATCGACGAGAGATCAATAATCTCTGTCACTCCATCCGGACACCTGCAGACACTGAGCACAAGTTTCATGTCATCTTTATTGTTTGTACTCTATTTGTTATCATTCATTTCCGCGCCTTTTCAACTGCGTGTCTATATTATTTTCATTTGTTGTCCCGGAATCATCTTGGCCGTTCGCCATAGAAGACGAGTGCTACTCTCGCCCGTTGCCCTCTTTCACGCAACAGCTTGATAGGGGGTCGTCTGCTGCATGGAGAAACCCTCCTCAGAGACGTACTCGGAGGACATGTTGCCGCGCGCGCGTGCCCGGCCGGCGACGATCTGGCTGGGGTGCCAGACGACGAGCAGGGCGGTCGCGAGGAACATGAGACTGGCGTCGAAGACGTACAGCCAGACCTCGGACCGCTGCAGGGATCCGCCGAAGCCCTGGGCGTACTCGACGGTGCGGAAGACGGAGCGCACCAGGATGAGCGCCGAGACGGCGTACAGCACGTACATGAAGCGCTGCCAGGCGCCCCCGGCCGCCGTGGTCCGCGACGCCTCGGTCGGCTGCCGCACCGTCCGCCGGTGGAAGACGGACGCCACCGCGATGAAGACGGAGAAGCCGATCAGCTGCACCACCAGGCCGGCGATGATGATGTTCTCGCCCAGCTCGAGGCCGGACTGGTTCTTGGCGCTTGAAAGCATGCCGCCGCCGCTGTTGGATTGGCTGTCAGTATTGATGTTCTCTGAAATTCGAAAAAGGAAAGCAAGAGACGTACGCTCCCTGCATGAAGAAGGATATCACGTCCGTAGCGACGAATATCTTGGTCAACCACTGGACGGGTATGATCGAATGGCGGGCGCCGTCGACCAGCCGCACGATGCGGCCGAGGATCATGTAGACCGAGGCCGCGAACAGCGCCGGCGCAATCAGCAGGAGAAGCGTCTGTATAATGTACGGATTGAGCGTCCAGTTGGGAGTCTGTTTCGCTGAGATGATGCGGCCGATGTAACCTATCGTCTCGAATATTCCGCCGATGACGAAGGGAATAAAGTACCATGTTCGTTTCCGGATAAGTTGGACCAGGTGTAGGATGGTTGTGATGGCGAAGAGGGATGCAAACACCACAGCCGCTGCCAGTGAGGGATCGTAATAGTAGTATCTAAACGAGCTGATCTCTCGTGGTTCCAACATTTTGACTTATGGAGAATCTAGTCGATGGGGTAGAAGTCGTCGTCGTGTTTCCAAGATATTTCGATGCTCAGGGCTTGTTCAATCGTAGAGGTTGCTAGTCACAGGAGTCGCTGGAGATTCACTAATGATGACTGAGAAAGACAGGACGGGCTACGAGAATCTGTCGACTTTTAAAGAATCAGTTGTATTGAAGGTTTAAAAAAATAGATATCAAAATCTCCGGGTACGCGTGTTCTGCTGAGAGGACAATAATATTCCGCTTATAGCACTATAATAATGCTCCACAATACGATCAATACGAGTGGAAGCCGAAATGGATCACCAACTCGGCCAACCAGAGCCAAACCCGAATACGGCTCCACCGTTAGATCTGGAACTTGCGGCTCAATTGCACCAGAGAAGTTTGATAGCACTGCCCCAATACCTCATCCTCTTCCCGTCGACCTAGAGCCCTTTCTGTTCGAATTCCGTAGCTATCTGCTCCTGGCCGCTCCAGGCAGCAGAATAACTTCTCCCCTTACCCACGAACCTTGCCGAAACGGGCGAAATTTGTGGCTTGTCGTCACGTACAGCATAAATCCGAGCTTCAAGTCCGAGCCCCTGCGGTATAATTTGAAGGACGTAAGGTTCCAATACTGAATAAAATAGACACAATGATGTGTAAATGCTACATTTGTCGGCAGGATTCAGTTGGTGGCGCTTGTCGCTCATTTCATTCTAGGCAGCACAATTAATTCACATAGTCTTTCTGCCGACCAGGGTGGTATTTGATTCCTTCGACATGTTTTTGGCTTCCAATACGAGATTCATCACATACAGTAAGCATGGTATAGTCGTGGAGGATGACGCTGGGAGTGGCTCATACTATCTAGTATCTGGTTGATTAATCTACTGATTGGAATTGTACGAAATATCCAATCGATTGATATAGCCTGGGACATTACTCAAAAATATTCGTGATGTTTACCCTGTATGGTGTTATTGTCGAGACCAGTCTCTGTACTCGACCATGTGTCTTGTCCATTTTTCTTGTTAGCAGTCAGCTTCAATGTGAAAGGCGATCAAGGTATAGCAACCACAAACAGTAGCACAAACTTGAATTCCAAAAGTATGAAGCATCAGTCAGTATACATTCAAAATACTATTTGGATAGTGATGGTCATGACTTGACGGTTCTCCACTGGGGAAGTGTGAACACGAGTAGGCAACACATAAAACTCTTGGTAGAGCAATACTTTGGCGAGGTAGAAACGTCATATCTTTTCTTGGTCATGATCTTTCCCTGGAAGCTGCTCAGGCTCAGGGCAAAGTCTTTCTGCACGCCAGCCGTTTTTGGCATCGCCAAAGTTGCAAAGGTCAGCATACGACAGTGTAAATCGCACACATGCCCAGAGGCAGAACCTGATCGATCTCGGTCCCGAGCAACGTGCCAGCGCGACCAATCTATGCAGGCAGATCATCGTGGATTCAGGGGCATATTGTAATCTTGCGGTAATCGTTCTGAATTCGAATGATTTTGCTATCTTCAACGCCTGGCATTGCTTCATCTCCCGTATACTCTGATTTTACACTCGGCAGTTCCAGTAAAATTCGTGTACAAGGTCAGGAGTCGTTGCCGATAAAGGGGAGACTTGTACACTGCTGTCATTGATGGCATAGCCTGCGTCAGTAATGGGAAAAACACAAGTCCAGACCAAAGGAGATTTTGGCTCAGCTCATGCAGGAACAAGATAGCCCGCAGAAGCGACTCATCAAATCGGCCAAGACTCCAAGGAAACCAGAGATAATGACCTCATGCAGGAGGCAGGAGCACGAGAGTCGAGACTGTTGAGGGCCATCGAATCTAGGCACTAGTATTAGGCAAGTAAAGGTTCATCTACGCGAGGTTGCAATATGTCGTGTATGCACCTACGCATAGAATTATCATGATCGCACATGTTGCTTGACAGTCACTCCTCTAATGTGCAAGATGGCAGGGAGGTGGCGCGTAAGGCGCGACCACTCAAATTCATGAAGAAACAATGCAGTTCAAGAGATGATTCAGTTTGAAGCTGCACTGTGGAAATATCTACTCAAAGCTGGCCCAGCAACCGGTAAAACCAAGGAACACAATAGGTGGTTGGGAAAGGGGACCTTATAGCTGTTGTTGATGGACCTATTTTCCAACAATTCCCCCAGCTCCTCGGAGCTGAGCCTTGGACAGGTACCTCGACACCTGTTTCCAAGCGGGATGACAAAAGACCATGTAGCCCTATACCACGCAGGGGGTCCTTTGGGAGGTAGAGAGTGTTATTTCAAGGACCCATTTAGAGGGCTGCCCTCCGTCCTTGTACCGGCGACAGCTGCTCCGTATAGCGGAGCAGGTCGCCACGGTACAAGGCACCTCTTTTTTGCCTTTTTCTTCTATTGTGGTGCTATCATGAGGTCTGGCGGTGGTGTTCGTGCAAAGGTACTTCGTGCCCCTCCCGGTTGCTTGGTGACAAACGGGCAATTGTTCTGGCAGCGTAGCCCAGTGGTATTGGGCGCACACCTTCCATTTACTGCTATCCTGCACCGGAAACTAATAGGGTGGGCCACGTCGAGCGACTTTTTGACATTTTGGTCCTCGTACAACCTTTCAAGACAGACCCGGCCAATTGTTTTGCGTGTATTCCAATTACTTGTATGACCGGACTTGATATGCCCGGACCGAGACGGTGACACGGCAAGTGGAGACGGAAGGACATGGCGAGTGGGGTCAAATACTATGAGAGCGGACGGATAGAAACGGCAGCTCCGAAGGAACCAATCGCTTGACAATAATTACACGTCAGATGTGTATTCTCTCTCGAAACAGCGATTGAAATGAGACAATACGCATCGCGATATCGGGACTTGCCTTCCTATATTTTTCATGTTGGTCTCTGTCCAGATTGAGGCGCTCTTGTCCCTGGTGCTGTGAACAATACACCTTCTCCCCTTTCCGACATGGTCAAACAAGGCTGTTTCAATATCGCCCTGCTCCCGGGCGACGGCAACGGTGCGGGGCTCGCACAGCAGGCTCGACGCGTGCTGCTCGAGATCGAAAAGTACCGGCCGAGCTGCAAGTTCCAAGTCCTGGAACACCCTATAGGCGGCACCGCGATCGACTCGGGGCTTGCGGCTCTCCCCGACGAAACTCTCGAGGCCTGTCTGCGATCCGATGCCGTGATACTATGCTGCTGCGGAGGCGTCTCGCGTCTGGGCAATGCCCCTGAGAAGGCTATACTGCAGCTACGGCAGGCCCTCGGCGTCTATGCCAACATTCGGAGAGTCCGATTTCCAAGCACCGTACTCCTTCCTCAAAGTTCCTTCAAGCCCGATATTGTTGAAGATCTGGACATCACATTTGTCCGAGACCTCACTGGTGGTATCTACTATGGTACCAGGCGGGAAGCCGACCAGGAGCACGATGACGCCTTTGATACAACGTATTACTCGAGGAGCCACATTGAGCGGCTCGCCAACTGGGCAGGATTATATGCCACGCAGTTTGATCCGCCAAAACCCATCTTCTCGGTGGACAAGGCCAACGTCATGGCAACGTCCCGTCTGTGGCGTTCGACCGTCACCCAAGTCTTCTCGTCCAAGTTCACCACGGTCCCATACAAGCACATTCTTGTCGACGATGCAGCGGCAACGCTTTCCAGCAGCCCGACCGACCTCAACGGTATCATCCTGACCGACAATCTCTTTGGAGATATCTTGTCGGATCAAGCAGCATCCATCCTCAATGCCCCAAACGTCCTAGCCTCCACATCGTTGGCCACGCTCCCAGGCCAGAGCCACGCCGACAAGCCCGGCATCTTTGAGCCCTTGAATCTGAAGTCGGGCAAGAACGAGCACGATAACCCTCTTGCTATCATACAATCCGTCTCTGAGATGCTAGAATTCGGCCTGGGTCTCAAGGTGGAATCCAATGCTCTGAATGATGCGATACGTCGAACTTTGGACCCTCCTGAGCTCATCGGCGCCAACATCCGGACCAAAGATCTGGGAGGAACCACCACAGCCGAGGAATTCATGGAGGTCTTGCTCGACCAGTTCAGCTACTTTCTCGAAGCCGCGAATTCTGCCGACATTGCACGCAAGTCTCAAACTCCCGCTCCCACGGCTTCCACAGATACAACAGCCGACTCCCCCATCCGACCCATGGGCGTGGTCGAGAAGATCATCGCCAACGCCGCCCTCGGACTATCCAGAGCCCGAGTATCGCCAGGCGATATGGTGACGGTCCAGGTAGACTGGACGGTGACGTCTGAGCTGCTATGGGCGGGCATGGAAAAGACGTACAACAGCATGAACCGTCCGCGGCCGTACCGCAACGACCGCGTCTGGCTGGCCATCGACCACACAGTAGACCCGAGGAGCAACCACCTGCCCCGACAGAGGGGCCTCATCGAGAAGGCCGAACTTTTCAAGCGCGAGGCCAAGATCGTCGACTTCCTCCCCGCCAACACCAGCATCATGCACACGGACTTCACCCGAGACAGGGCGCAGCCCGGCCACATTGTCGTCGGGAGCGACTCCCACACCTGCTCTGCGGGTAGTATGGGTGCTTTGGCCGTCGGTTTCGGCGCGGCAGATGTTGTCATGCCTCTTGTGACGGGCCAGACCTGGTTCCGAGTCCCAGAAGTCTGCCGCATCAACTTTGTGGGCAGCCTGCCCTGGGGCGCCTCTGGAAAGGACGTCATTCTGCACATCCTTGGCCTGTTCAAGAGAAACACCCTCGCGCTTCAAAAGGCTGTCGAGTATGGTGGACCAAGTCTGAAAGACCTATCAATGGACGCGAGATTCGCCATCGCCAACATGACCACTGAGTTCGGAGGCATGGGCGCATGCTTCGAGGCCGACCAAGTGACCGCCGAGTGGGTTGCGCGCCGCAAGATTCCCCAGCACAAGAACAGGGGGCTCTATTTCCGTCCCGATGCAGGGGCTCAGTATGCAGAAGTGCGCACCGTCAACTTGTCCGACGTCGTCACAACGGTGGCTCTCTATCCGAACCCTGATGACGTTGTCCCCATTTCCGAAAAGGTTGGCATGAAACTGGATGGCTGTTTCATTGGAGCTTGTACCACAACAGAAGAAGACCTCATCATGGGTGGTCTTGTCCTTGATGCCGGATTGCAGTCAGGCATGGTTCCAATCAAAGACGGAAAACGACGGGTCACGCCTGGAAGTCTCGGCATCATCAAATCCCTCGAGGCGTATGGGATCTTGGACATGTATAGGCGGGCTGGGTTCGAGATCGGAGCGCCTGGCTGCTCGTACTGCGTCGGCATCAACGATGTTGACGTGGCCGGGGAGGGCGAAATCTGGCTGTCGTCTCAGAATAGAAACTTTCGCAACCGCATGGGCAAAGGCAGTTTTGGCAACATCGCCAGTGCAGCTGCCGTGGCGGCTTCAAGCTTTGAGATGGTAGTGACGGACCCAAACCTACTCCTTTCCAGCATTGATAGGGAGAAGTTGCAATTATATCTCAAGCCTAAAGCCGTTAAAGCTCGAGCCATTCCAGAGATTCAAGAAGCGACGCCGAGACCGTTGGCGGTAGCGGAACCAGTATTGCTCGAGGACTCGAAAGCATGGAAGGAAGCTGGGCTTCCAAAATCGGACAGAAGACTGCGGTCACAGATACAGAGGTTTGAGGATAACGTTGACACGTCAGTATTTCCACTATGGACTTGTGAACAATGACTGATGAGCTTTGACAGGGACGCCATCATCCCCGCAGAGTTCATGCCAGGGATTGATAATGCGGATCTCGGAAGCCACTGTTTCGAATACTTCCGACCGGAGTTTCGCAAGAGGGCACAGGACGGGGCGCGAATCATGTAAGTTCTGCAGCGAGGCCGTGATGAATGATGGGCTAATTCATAGAAGTGTCGCAGATGAAGGCTTCGGAAGTGGATCTTCTCGTGAAGATGCTGTTCGAGCCTTGCAGGGCGCAGGAGTGATGGGTGTCATTGCAAAGAGTTTTGCCTTTATTTGTGAGTCCTAGACAGGCGAATTTGCTCGAGTTTCGCATCTGACATTCGTACCATAGACGACAGGAATCAGCTCAACATGGGCCTTTTCAACGCAATCATCAAAGATGAAGCATTCTACCGATTGGCAAAGGAGGGCGGAGCGTTGAGTATCGACAGGGATCAGAAGACTGTTCAAATCGACGGACACGATGAGGTCTTCCAGTATCACAGTTCTTGGGTCGAAGATGCACTGCTCGACGCAGGCGGCATATTGCCGCTCTACCATATCCATGGGAGCTCGGTGTTCACGCATCTCACGAGTGCAAAGAGCACAGACGGAGCAGGAAGCATCCAGTCGAAGATGAGGGTCATCGATAGTTTTGATACAAGGAACCAACCGCACGCCGAGCTTGCTTGGTAGCGTTGGAAGATGGAGATCTCGAGATCTGGTACTGGGAGCCCTGAAATGTTGTAGACGCCAACTGGTCGTTAGAGGGAATACGCTGCGACGCCGCTCGTAAACGGAGGTTGCCCGCCTGTTACTTTCCATATGGATCGGGCATATTCCAAAGAAAGTCGAGCGAGTCCAGCTCCAGCCCCATCGATAAGTATGGGTTTTCTGAATCGAAAGGTGCCACGGTCGGATCCAGTGGAGCAGCCCACCAATCTGTGGTTGTGGGATTACTGGTGGCCCCCGTTGGTATATTGGCCTGGTCGTTGCCAGCTGTACCGCCGAGAAGATTCATCAGACTGTCAATGGATGGATTTCCAGCGGGAATAGTTCGGTTGTCTCCGTCTCTAGATTGTAGGCTATCGTCGATCAAGCATGACTGTAACCTTGCCACGTGGCTCTCGATCAAGGTCGCGTAGCGAGAAGAGAAATCCATGTCATCAATAGGAGCAGACCTGAATGCCACAATGCAGCAATTGATTACACCCAAGGATGTGCTGAAGTCGCAAGTCCCTAGATCGGGTCCAATTGCCTTGGACAGAAATAGTGCCTTTAATAGAAAGACGGTGGCCGAAGTCGTATAGATCAAGACTCGCGACGGACAATACCTGAGTATGCCATTCGAAGACAACCCCGTCGCCAATTCCAGAACCTTGACGCCGGAAGAGATGACCTGTAGGACAAATTTCTTGTCTTGGGCTATGATGAGGGATTCCAACAAGCGGTGACAGTCGCTCACATGCCGGATGCCTTGTGCAAGCGCTCTCTCGACAATTGCTTGCATCGACAGCCCGCAAGTCAAGACTTTCAAATGATGAAATTCAATCTCGAGAAGTGATCGCAACTCAAGGGGCAAGACTGGCATCTTGTTAGCCATTGGCGTTGAGCATGAAAAGCACAAAAGTACTTGCCTCTTGATCCTGTATCGTAAAGGCCTTCCCATTTCGCAAAAGAAGGTTCCAAATGCTCTAACATGAGTGCATAGTCGCCGTTGGAGATGAGAGTTTTTATGCTGTCTGAAGATTGAAACAGAGAAATCGTGACTAGCTTGGCAAGCCGTGTGAGCTCAGCCCATAGGTCCAAGTAAACATGACGTGGCGGCCTATTGTTGACGTCCGCGGTCAAGCTTACCGCGCCATAGCCGATATTCTCTGACAACAATGTCGGCCGACCTAGTCGGTTGGCTAGCTGCGTGACGTGGATGTAGAGCAATTTTCGAACCTCATCGGCGCGTTGATCTTCGACGCTTCTCGCCGTTGCGCGGGAGTAGATGCCGAGCTCGAACCCTAGGCAGACGGCAGCGCCCAGGAGCATCCACGACATCCGGTCGTAACGCTTGGCTGGCTCAAACACATCCTCTCTCCAACGAATCAGGGGCGTGACTCCCTCATGGTGCATGCGGTTGCGGCGGTCATATCCCGGCGAGATCAGCTCCGCATCCCAGCCTTCTGTGTCTGGAGGAAAGTGTAGTGCACGAGGATGCCAGTCAGAAATCAGTATAAGAGCCTCAATGGTCCCATGAATCCTGATTTTCCCCGTCGAGTGCTTTTCCTGGCCAAGCATGACCCGATGCAGCAGAAGCTCACAGTACTGCCAGAGTCTCGAATGGATATAGTGACTTCGCGCCAACCCACCAGGTCCTGGTAGAATGAACCATCTCGAGGAAATCATGAGAATAGCACAGCACAGGAGAGGCTCCTCGCAAACCAACTTTTCATGGCTCGCATGGCTTCCAAAGCCATCTCTGACAGCGATTGATAATGGGCCAAAGTGCTTATAGAACCTGGCGCTGGTTTAGCTTTTGCTCAGACTCTTCTGGAAAGAGGGACTCTCTACAGGTCGACGTAGGTGACTGCCTCCTGGGCGGTAAACCAACCTTGCCGTACAAACCGACATTTGTCCCAGAGGTCCAGGATAGGGTCATCTGCCTGGCTCAACCGCTCCACATGTACGCCATACTGGCCTGGTGGACCTGTTGAAGGTGAACTTACAGCTCTCCAGGCTTGTGCTGTACTGCCAGCCGCATCTGTCGTGGGATGAGAGCTTGAATTTTGGGCCGTCACTGTTGGTACAGTCGCAGCCTCACCAAACAGGACCTCGAGCGCCTCGCTGGTGGTACCCGTGGCCAGGCCAGAGACAGCCCGGTCCGTAAATGTGGGCGCCGAAAAGGCATCCGCGGTGCCTGCAGATCCCGGCGGCAGCGGCCGAGCTTCCACCGTGGTTTTGTGGGGGCCAATTTCAGCGACAGCAGCCAAGCCTGGCGCAGCAGAGTCCCATTGTCGCGTTGTTGTTGACGGAGGCGGCGCGGTGTGTTTCTGGGCGCCCGCCGTCCATTTCGGGGCCTCTCGATGTTTTCGGGTTGTGTGGTTCGTATTGAAGACGCATTCCCTATGCTCCCTCGCACACTTGGAACAGGGGGGCTCTTGATCAATGACACACTTGACTTTGCGTGCCTTGCAGGAAACACAAGCGACGTAACCTCGCCGGTGTCTGTCCCTTTGAGGCGAGGACGGAACGTGTTCGCTGGGCCTAGGCATGAGGTGAACGAGTCAATCGAGAATTATTCCACCGGACTTTGCGCATGTCGATACGATACGGGAAGACGCGCATACAATTGGCCGTTGGAAGACCTTGGCTAGGTAGTAGTAGACGGCGAGAGGGTATGTACTGTATGTACGAGGTACGTCTGCAGGTTTCATTAACCTAGGCACATGCCATGTAATTACAAGCTTTCATTAGTGGATAATGGCAGTGAAAGGAGCGACACGAGCGCGGTAAAACGCTGTGGCCCCACCAGCCGCAGCTTCCAACTGTTGACCCAATCATTCATTCAATCCCATCTCGGCTCCTGGGCCTAGGCAGACAGATACTTTCAATTCAATCTCCAGCTCATCGAATTCGCTGTAAAAGACGAAGTGATCGCATGGCAACCGTATCCTTGCAAGCCCAGGTCCCATAGAGAGCGGGAGGAGCCGTACAGTACCTACTCATACATAGCACCTATGTGGAACAACAGCAGCACGCGATACATCCATACAATCAACCGCCCTGGGTTCACATGACCTGAAGCTCTCTCTATAAGGGGTTGGCTGTTGTCTCAAAACAGGCTCGTCGAGCACGACGCGCGCGCAATGGCGCTGTCGAGACGCTCCCATCCCAAGAGCCGCCTGTGAGTAACCGACATGATCCGGCTTGATACAGCCCAGCCAACAAGCCGCAAGCTGCTGACCTTGATTGAGCCGATATATAGTGGGTGCAAGACGTGTAAGTCGCGGAAGGTCAAGGTAAGTCGCCATACTCATGTCAGATGGGGCTCTATAGTAGTCGCTCTCGATCACCAATATCTCTATATATCAGCCGCTGCACCTTTTCCAGATCATTGTGGCGTAACCTCACACTGGGTCCTGCATCTCAGTTCAACGTGCTGACAAAGTCCTTCAGTGTGACGAGCAGAAACCAGAATGCAGGAATTGTGTCAAACACAATGTGCCCTGCGACTTTCTCGAGAGCAGCAAGCTGTCGACGCCCACTCCGGCTCCATCAAATGGCACCGGTTTGAACATGGCCGACCTCGAGCTGCTCCACCAGTTCACGACGTACACGTACACCACCCTGACCGATGACATGAGCCTTCGTGACTACTATCGGATCAACATCGTACAGATTGGCCTGAAGCACGAGTACATCATGAGGACAGTACTATCCATTGCGGCTCTGCACGTCGCCCACCACCGCAAACAGTCCTACGACTATTACTTGTCTCTGTCGACGGCACATCACGACGCAGCAACACGAACCGCTAGTAAGTACCAGTGATCCTTGATTAATCTCTTGGCTATCTCTTTCTTCAAAGGGAGAATCACTGACTTGGATCTGCATGACAGCCGAGTTGATGAAAAACGTCAACCAAGAAAATGCAGCGATGCTCTTTCTCTTTTCAAATTTAACCATGTTCTTCGGTACGTCAAGAGCTGCACATACAGCACGGCCACAAACACCCCTCGCTTTGTCTTGTCTCGAGAAGTATCCCTTGGTAACGCGAGCCTGCAAACTTTGAAACTGACACGCCACCCTGCATTGAAGCGCTGGGCGCACCGCGCCAGGTATCGGACTTTCTACTCGTAGGCGAGAGCGGATTTCCGGACTGGATGTTTCTGCTTCGAGGGTCCCGCCTGTTCCTCTCGTACCTGACGGAAGAGAGCAAGAACGGCGAAGTGGCCCCTCTTCTGCACCATGGCAGGCAATGCGTAAGTCCCATCGTCAATGTCTCTTGGTCGCTATCTTTCTATTAAACTTTACGTGGCAGTGGGTCGCCATGTTCTCAAACCGGCTGGCCGATGGAGACCCAGCCAAAAAGCATCTCGACAAGATAACCGACGAGATCAAGGACGAGATCGCTGCGGCCGTGAGGGAGGTGGAGGCGGGCGACAGGCCCGACAAGGAGGCCGCGATCCGGACGCTGCAGCACAACCAGGACGCGTACATGGAGGCCATCTCCAAGATGGACCCGGCGCTGGCCTACTCCCAGAAGCTGGGCGGCCGCGCCACCGACGGCCTGCTCATGCGCATGGCCTTTACCTGGCTGTTCGAGGTGACGGACGGCCTGCTGCCGCTGCTGCAGACGAGCCCGACGCCGCCCAAGGCCGCCGTCCTGCTCGCCTTCTTCGCCGTCCTGCTGCACAAGGCGCCCAACCAGTGGTGGCAGCAGGGCTGGTCGGAGCACCTCATTGGCCGTATTTATGCTCTGCTCGACGAGACTCATCGCATCTGGATCCGGTGGCCCATGGAGGAGATGGGTTGGATTCCTCCGTCGTGATGGGCCTTGTCATTTTCTGAGTCGACATATATCCGGCCTATTTTTGTACATACATATCATATCATACATGACGAGAAAGAACAAATACTCTGATGACATGATCGAAGAAGTTGAATGTGTAAATCACCTATGGCCAGCTTTTGTTTTTGTTAATGTACCGCTGAAACTACATTAAAGACAGATCACCTCTCCGAATTCAAAGCCAAAGAGCCACTTATAACGATCCTCGAGGCTTGAACCACAATGAATAATAATAGCACCCGCTCTTGTATAGCCCTTGCGACTTTTTTTCAGAAATCCGACTCCGTGCCAAGGGGATCGAGCCTTTTGAATGAAAAGTTGTCCATCCCTTCTACATGTTGCTCTTCAGCTTTTCTCTTCTTCGTCCGCGGAGGAATCTTCTCGCCGGTCTGTACTAATTCGCGGTCCTCCCACTTCCAGCCCTCTGGCGCGATCGGCTGTGCGTCGCCGCCCTCGCACTGGTATTCCATCACGTCGTCCAGCAGCGGATAGGTGACGGCGTCCTCGGCGCTCAGGCTGGCTCTGAATATCCAGCCGTCCATCATCCGGTATACCATCCAGAGCGTCCCATCCACGCAGCTGGGGCGCTCTCTGGGCTGTGGCCTCAGATTCCTTGGGAGGCTCGAAAGTTGCTCTTGTTCTTGCCGCGGAAGGTCCTTCAGATACTGCATGTTGATGTGGTCGTCGAGTGCGCAATAAGAAGTCCATAATTCCGGTGCGAGCCGAGACGCGGGAGGCGTCGCGCTGATTCGTTTCCGCTCGCCAATATCCGGAATCCATCGATCTTGGCGATCCAGAGGGTCGTCGGACGGGTCGAACAGGATCGAGTCCATGGATCCTAGGCGAGCGCGCGATGGTGTCTTCTTTGTCTTCTTTTTCTTTTTACGAGAGGATACCGGCTTCTGAGCC
This sequence comes from Pestalotiopsis sp. NC0098, assembly GCA_022432395.1. Taxonomy (NCBI): domain Eukaryota; kingdom Fungi; phylum Ascomycota; class Sordariomycetes; order Amphisphaeriales; family Sporocadaceae; genus Pestalotiopsis; species Pestalotiopsis sp. NC0098. Next base: position 3,374,636 of record JAJKLJ010000003.1, on the reverse strand, counting down.
TTGGAACCTTTCGAAGCCTCTCTGTTCCCCTTGGAGCGATTCCTCGACTTCGGGGCTTCTGGGACGTAAACAGGTCTTGGCGGACCTGCAGAGCGTTTCGGCTGCTCTCGTTTTCGAGGTTGTCGTGCTCTGGCTGGTGCCATGGCGACGTTGAATCCTAGCCTACCTAGATGACTAGCTAGTTGACAGTTTTGACAGAGTAAAATCGTCGTGAGTATCCGGTGTAATCCAAGATTGTTGTAGAAGCAACACAATTGTGCCGCGTCTTGTTTCGATCTGTCGTGACGAGGGAATATGTGTGATTTCCACCAGAGTTCGTTCGTAAACCGCGACGTTTCATTGTCCACTGACATCAGAAGATTTGCCACAAAGCAATGGGAACAGTCTCAGTGATGACAAAGAGAGTTTCAGCACAAACCTCCAGCATACTCGAATCTCCGTCCAATCCCTTCCACCACTCGCGAAAGCTCGCCAAATGTGTCCTCGAGAGTGTTGACTATGTAATTCTGTCTCGTATCACCTGGTCCAGATGATATCTGAGGTCAACACGGTGTAGAAGTCGTCGGGACCACAGCTTGACGGCCATGTGGAACATATTCGGTATAAAAATTGTTGATAGGAATGACCAAATGTGTGCGTCGCCCAAAATTGGAGTCCTCAATGCAGGTTCACAACGGACGATCGTTCCCTTCATTCCCCAGTATCAGTGTGTATGGCTTTTTGTACAAATTATGGTTATGGGCGGAGCAGAAATAGGCGGCGTTGGCGAATTCACAGCAGATGACCCCGTGGCTGTACAGAAGGGCTGTCTCGGCTCGGCGCTCCATTGCGGCTTCCTGGTTGGAGATAGTTTGGCTCTGCTCAGATGAACCACGGGGTCGCCAGATTGAGGTCTATCACATCCCACCATTTTGGGTTCAGTGATCGTCCAGTATCGGCGTGCATATCCTGTTGCTTCCAGAAGACTTCAATAATGTCGCGAAGAACTCTGATGTTGCCAATGTGGCGTTCGCTGTCCATCCTGTCCAGAGCCTGGAGTATGTCGATCCTTTGATCGTCGGTATCGGCCTCGCAAGCAAGTACAAAGAGCGGCCATGGGCTGGTGCAGGTGTCGAGAGACCTCAGCACTGTGAACGCCTGTTGCAGATACATCGGTCTGAGTTCGTGAACTTGGGCCGTATTGTGGGCTCTTTGCAGGTACAAGAAGGTTGCAATTCTGTAGAGTTCCGCGGTGCTGAGGATCATTGCACGCTTGTAAGGACCCAGCTGAGAGGCGTAGCTTGGGTCCATCCTCTGCTCCAGATTTGCCAGGCGGCCTTCAATGCAATACACCTCGTCGTTCATACGGGATTTCTCTTCTGCCGAGAACTCATCCTGTTCTGCATGCATCTCACGGGCGCGGATTCCGTTGATATAGCTCATGATTTCCATGACCTCAATGGAACAGCCCAGAGAGCCGATGATCTACAAGCGACATTAGTATTGATGGTCTGCACGATTGCAGCGTCAGTTCTTACCATGGTCGGATCCATGTCCAAATGAGCTCTTGCCTGCAACGATGCAGGACCGCCTGGATAGTACTGAGCTGGGTCGATAAATTCGCCAAGGACTTCGTGATAAAGGAACCACGTGTACAAGAAAGTCGACCGGGGATAGCCATCCCGGAAGGACATGAGTCTGTGTAGTATGTTCTTGGCACCATTGAGATGAAGCGCCCAGTGGCCTTCTGTTTCGTCAAAGACCTAGAATATGTGTTAATGTGAGAATTGTGTGGATAGGATTCCATGCATGTTCACTAACATTGTACACGCACAGCATCATGGACGTCGCAAGCTGCGTCTCGCTGATGCCGACAGAGTCGGCCGCCAACGACGACGACAGAGACCGAAGCGCTTTCGCCTTGAATGGCAGTGCACCTTCGGAGCCCCATAAATGAAAGGCGGCCACGGAAAAGATGGCATTTCGTAGACCTTCCGAGGCAGAACCGTATGGCGACAAGGCCATTGGTAGGAGATCTTCGCGGAAGCCGTTGTTGATATCAATGGTGGAAATCATACGCGAAAGTCTCTCGCGGTCTACGTGTGAAAATATTGAGTAAAGCCCTCACAAGATCGCATATGCCCTCACTACTTACAGTATTGCAGGAGCTGTGGCTCGCTCTCCAGTAGGTTTGGTATCATGGGAAGCACATGCTGGGGGCGAGGAGGAAGATGAAGCAAGATGAGACTATGAAGCGAGTCGTGTTGTCTCATTCGTGCCAAGTCTTCATAAGTGACGTTCAGAAACTGTTTGCCATAGTACTTGTAATTACTAGGAGGAAGTTGAGTGCTGTGGTCAGGCAGTTGACTTTTGCGGCGGCGACCATCGGGCTGGTCAGGCCACGCCAGCCGGATGCCGTAACCCAGGCATTCCCGTCCTGTTCTGAGGCAGTTGTTGCAGGCTGGAGAGCCGCGATCGCATCCAATCTTCCGTTCTGGCAGGGACAATGTCAGCTCAGCGCAGACTCTGGGCGTCTGATGAGGTTGCTCGTGTTTGCAACCACATGACGCGACTATTACTCACGTTTGCACGTCCAACAGCCCTGCGCGCGTCTGCCGGTCTCCATGTCTCTCTTTCTACTATCAACGGACCCGCACGCGGCGGCGGTGGAAGAAGAGGAGGCAAATAATGGAAGCGTCGATGTGCAACCGGCAATTAGGGATCTCACTCAGCTTAGAAGTTAACCTAGAGGTGACTGCGCCGCCGAGGGACTTGCAGCATGATCCAAGGAGCGAGGCTGAGGGTGCTTTTTGGGATTTTCGGGGCCTCTTGTCAGGAGGAAGGATTATAGGAGCGTGGAGGGATGACAAAGCGAGAGCGCTGACTCCAAACAGCAGCAGACAGAAACGGCTCGGCCCTCTCTGAAGATCAGCCGCGAGCGAAAGATATGGGACTTGATGAGTATGTACGTATGTTGATCGGATCGGCTGCCCGGCTCAATTGGAAATGGGGGATCCAGTGACCTGACTCCCAAAATCCGATGCGCACTAGGCGCGGCGCATCGGGGTTTGGTTTGGCTTGTCTGACAGCTGCCTGATCATACCTGTACCTAGTATTTGCTGTGACAAGAGAGGAGGAGACCTACTACCTGTACGGAGCTACCCCGTGCAACGAAGAGGTCGATGTACCGTACAATCCAGGTATGTATGTAGGTATGGGCGGATATGTAGGTAATTGCTTCCCACCTTGCAAAAGAACCCCGATTATCTTTCCCCAATCGCAGTGCTCAGGTCGACTCACACCACCACCGGGGCGGATCCAATTCTGCCCGCGTCGTTGCTCTGCTGCTCGCGCTGCAGCAAGAACAGGCCTGGGCGACCGACAGGGAAACGATTGTGTCTGTAGGGAGCGACGGTGATGGTGATGGTGATGGCGATGGTGATGATTCAACGGTGATGATTTGTAATGCATATATGTATGTCTCTGACAAGGTAGGTAGGCAGGCAGGGAGGGAGGGGTCAACTGTTCTTATCGCGAGCGGTGGAGCGGCAGTCTACTCTGAAGATATATGCCGACCCTGTATGGAAAGACATACATACACACATCCTCAAGTGCATAAATGAAGCAAAAAAAAGACCACATCCCCAATCCAGACCTTGGCCCAAAAGTGACTGACCCAAGGGTGAGGGACGAAGTACCGTGCGTTCCCCTCAAGGGAAACATTGGGAACATGGCATGACAAGCAGGGATCCTCCGAACGAGATGGAAGCGCTTGCGCTGCTGTCATATGTATATGTACGCATGGGGCATGCATTAACGGGGATCACCCAGACTACTTACATGCATTCCTAGGTAGATACTTCAGGTTGAATAATCTTCAACGAGTCTATTATACACACAGACAGTCTAGGTACAGAGCATGCTCGTATGGACAGAGGTTGTGTACAGTTCCACCTCTGCTGACATGTTGCACGGGTATAAGATCCAAGCAATTCAACGTCTGCTAGCTCCGAAACTCTAATTGCTACGTCATGCTGGTCAGACTGCCCATGATACCCAGCAGCAAGGCCCAGCTCACAGCTCATCATCTACTGTAGCAGCATGGTAACGCTGCACCCGGGTTCCGATACATACCTACATTATTGGCTGGCGCAATAGATGCAGATACCGAGACCACGCTCACCGGTTGCTTGCTTCGATAGGATTCCAGAGGCCTGACAACTGATACGATCCCATGAACTCTGATTGGTGGCATAAAGCCCTTTTGGACGAGCTTGTGTGTAGTGTACCTAGGTCAGGCACCTTGGCCGTCTGCGCCGGACTGGGCGGGCATTATTAGGACGCCATGATTGATTGCCAACGAGGTAGTTTTGACTGCTGCTGGTGGCTTGGCTGCCAGTGGCACCACAGCTACCTACAGCTAGAATAACCTATTGCAGATCTGCCGCCCATGCCCAGTCAGGCCATTCCGACAGACATGAGAGTGGCCGGTCGGCGGCCCAGAGAGGAACCTTGACGAAAGAACACCAGTTTGCAGACGCCGAGTGCGTTATGGGAGCAACGCGCCGGTCTTTGGGGACTTTTGGGATCTCGCTTGGCGGATCGAGTCCAGGGTCAAGCCGAGACGATTCGAATCAGACCATGAACTTCGATCAAGCTCCAACAATAAAAAGATCCCGGGAACCATGGAATGAAGGAGTCCGGAACGAGAGTGCAGCCGCGGGCGGATAGTACATTAGCAGCAAGCCAGAACCAGGGCCAAAGGACCACTGCAGGGGTGGACGAGGTTTTATAAAAGTGTAGAAAATGCCCCCAGAACAGACGATTTGATGTGTCTGTCGTGAGTACCTGGCCGACCGGGTCGCAGATCCATGGATGATGGGACGGATATGCTCGATGTACAACAAGTATCGGTGTTTTACTGGGAGATCTCCCCTCTCCAGGTTGTCGGGTCCCAGGTATAATAGTGGCTCCGGCGCCAGGGCGGGAAGAGCTGAGAGTGCTGGCTCGACATCCCTCGAAGCGCAGTTACCGAATACAGACAATGGTGTTCCCCATATTTGCCCCGTCGATTCGTTGCATGTCTGTCTCAATGCCCAAAGGTAGAAAAACACCAACCCACGTTTATGCTTGAGCAGCAGGCCCGGTACGGGAGCATGCGATCCGACAAGCCTTTCCCGCCAAGTCTCATGGCTCATCGTCGTGGCTCAGGTCGGGGTTTGCTCAAACTTCTCACTATCGCCGACTGAGAGTACAATCTCATGAAGCCCTGGTTCTAGGTGGCGCATATCGAGATGCATCTTGGAGGCTAACATATTCCGTGGATTGCTCATGCGCTGTAACTTGGTATTTGCGCAAACATAGCCCGTTTTTTTGTGTAACAAATTCATTCTTCAGATCCCTAATATCCAGTTTACCAATCGACTTACTGTGAACATCACTGGTTTCTGGAATACCGACCTGCGCTTCGCTTTGGGTTCTTGGTATTTTCTTCTTCTTCTTGACTTGTTTCCTTTTCTTCATCGCTACATATTCAGCTCGGCAGATAATGGTTATCCTGGCCTATGAATGCTCGGCAGTTGGAGAAGAAACCATGTGGCTATCAAGTCTCTTTTAATGGACCTCAAGTGCTGTTTGGAGAAACTCGGCAGCTATTGAGAGTCATGATCCACCCTCACTCAGATGGCCCCAAGCACGCTGATAAAATGCAAGCAATTCCTTGTTCGGTTCCCTGCCAACGATGTGTTTGCTTGCTTCTTTCGTTGTACAGGTTACAGTTTTCCAGTATAAAACTATGGGCCTAAGTAAGACAGCGTCCATATGTACAGTAATTCAAGAGACCAAGGACGAGCTTCCCTTTCCCAAAAATCATCGAGGTGAAAAGCAGGACGCTTACCAAACCAATTGCCGGATCGCCAATATCACCAGTCTGTTGGACTCTGGGGAAGTGTTAGGGATTGGAGACCCGGAACACGGACGGATCTCCCCCACACTTTGGTCGGCGTGCACTGACTGGACTCACTGGAATTCACAGTTAGTGCTCGGTGCTCGGTACGCTAGTGCTAGAGCCATGAGCTCGGCTCAGGCCACATGAATGCCAGGTGAGCAGCACCAGACGGGCGCCGAGGTACAATTGACATGTGGTTGTCGATCGCGAGTCGGTCTATGTCATTCTCCAATGCTTATGATCAGCTTGGCTGCCCACGAACTCTATCTTTTCTTCCACCACCTGCGATCACCAAAGTTCTTCATTTTCAAAATCCGACAAGTTCATTCTCAACTCTCTCAGCTCTGATCACTGCAATCCCGATACCCCGCTACCAACAAGTATAATCTATCCGCCAAAATGAGTCTCAAGAACGGTATGCACTGGCACTTCTTTCCCTGGCGTCGCATCATCGCAACCGCAAAGTTCTGACATTCCTCTTTCTCCAGACAAGTTTCCTTCCTCGGTCGCTTTCGACGCCATCAACTCTGCCCTCACTGCGAGCGAAGCCGACAAGAAGGATGCCATCAAGCAGGGCAACGCCGTGTTCGCCTTTACGCTGAAGAACAAGGCCGGCGAGACGGAGAGCTGGCACATCGACCTCAAGCAGAGCGGCACGGTCGGTACGGGACTGGGAAACAAGCCTACAGGTATGCGACAGCGTTATTTTCCATGGCAGCAAGAATACTTTGGCAATACTGCTGCCACATTTGAAGCCATTTAAGCCTGTGAACCATGCTGACAAGGAAATCTATTTACAGTCACCCTCTCGCTTTCCGATGAGGACTTTGGCAAGCTGGTTGCCGGACAAGCAAACGCACAACGGCTCTTCATGTCTGGAAAGCTCAAGGTCAAGGGCGACGTTATGAAGGCGACCAAGATGGAGCCTATCCTGAAGAAGGCCCAGACCAAGGCCAAGCTGTAAATTCCAACCTGGACGTGTAATCTGGAACGACCAATGAGTTTTACGAGTTGGCCTGATCAGTGTGGCCAACTGAGGAGATGGCAATATTGTGCTGGACACTCAGACGTGTTAATGGAAGGCTTGAACCCCCCAAAAGCAGATAAGAGAACCGCAACCACCAATACCAATACCATAATTACAAGAATAAAGAAGACCGAGTCGCTGCACGTGTAGGCAAACTGTCTAGAAACAAGCCGACAGCTCTCTATATTGACCCGACCAGATGTGCAGGATGACTCAGACTGCAAGGCATCTGTGCCTCAGACGCTGTCGGAAAGGCGTGGTTGTGATGCATTCTGTCGCAGGATGAAGTACATTCATGATGCGGTGCCTGCATCGAGGCTGGACCTTGTCATAATATTACTGGCTTACTTGCAGGACGCAGAAGTCGTTTATACCATATCTATATACAGTAAATGCACGTGGTGACGTTTTCACGGAGTGGACGCTGTAATCTGTACAGCTCTGAATATGGTCCGGCTCGACGATCTCAATGTCAAATAGACTCCAGCAGTCTCATATGCCGCAGCCCAGAGGTCATATCACAAAAAGCTGTGATATCAAGGGTGCTGGGACTGAGCCTGAGAGAAGTCCAGAATATAGCACATGATCACATGATATTAGTATGCTACGTGTAACTTTTGGAGTTTACAAAGCGCTCTTATATGATGGTGTAGTAAGTTGCTACTGACTTTCATGATCTCCTTGCGATGCCAGTAAACAATGCTGACAAAAAAAAAAGTTACAGATTACATGCCTAAATCAAGTGCCTGGGAACAACCTGAGCATAGGGGATCGCGGCAGAATGCAGATGCAACAGAAAGGCCCTGCATGTGATTGATTCGACGAAAACGCGAACGCCAAAAAACGCGGGCAAGGGGCTGCCGATTGACGCGCCGAGACGTGCGGGCAGAGCTCACGGGGGAAAAGAGGTCGCGCGGCGGTGGGAGACCAAGGAGCAGCTCCCAGCTCCCAGGGATTGAGAGAGTTGAATTCAATGGCAAGATTGAGCTCGACGCGGGAAACGGGGAGGGGATGGAGTGTTTTGGCAGTAAAGTGGTCCGTGCACTCCAGCCCTTGGGTTCGGGCTAGCAGGCGCGGGTCGTATTTATGGTTTAGCGCAAGCCTACCTTGCCGTAGGCGCCTGCCCTTCCCGGCTCACACTGGCCACTCACTCACTGGCTGCCAGCATTTCACCAACCAAAAGCAGAGCAAAGCACTGGACTGGAGCACAGCAAGGCAACGCAAAGCAAAGCAAGACAAGGCCAGGTCGCGGTTGCTAGGTGCCTAGTGGCGTGTCTCTCTCTCTCTCTCTCTGCGGTGCGCATTCAAACCCATCCCACCCTTCCTTGCTGATCCACCCCAAAATAACGACAGCCCGACTGCGATTTCTGCAACGCCCAAAAAACTGAACCACTGTCGAAAAATCAATACACGACACCACCCACCCTCCGGCCTCAACCCTCAACAACACGCGCCTTTTCATCGTGTCAGAGGATGAAGCTCGTTGGCCTGCATTAATCTCTGCATCCCAATTCAAACCTTCTTTTCTTTCTTTCTTCCTGCACCTGCTTTTGGTTTCTTTGGCCGCCTGGTGCCCTCGAAAAGGCACGTCCTGCCTCGTTCTGTCTTCGGTGCCTCGAGCATGCTGTGTCAGCCCATCGACTTCTAGACGAGTCCATCTGGATCAGCGCGCACGATACGACTCCTGTTTATTTCAGAGCCGCGTTCCGCGATCCCGGCGTAGTCAGCTTCATTGAGCTGCAGCCATCCCCTTTCCCACACAGCTAAGCTTCGGAGCTCTAGGCATCATGTCTTCCAGCTTTAACCCGATCCCAACGCCGCGCCGGCCGAGCGCGAGCGCCACATCCAGCTCGCACAGCTCCGTCACCCCGGCTTCTAGCAGATTTCGATCCTCGCTCGTCCCGATGAATCGCGCCTCGCCCCTGCGAAGCTCTCAGAGGCCCAGTCGCGTCGCTGCGAGTGCCCCAACCACCTCTAACCCTCCTGTTGTCAAGGACCTCTTCCGAACAACGACGACTCCCAAGCCGAGTCGTACCACTCCCTTCGCGCCCAAACTCCCCTCCGAGGTCACCAAGACCCCCGCCTCGGTGCGCAAACTTGCGTCCAAGGCGCCTTCACATGGCATGGCAGGCACGGCTTCGCAAGAGCTCTTCAAGCAGAGGATACCTTCGCCCGACCCCGGACTGACGGGTGCAGCCATATCAGATGCAGTCCCCAGCAGTTTGAAGGGTCGCAAAGGCACGGTCTATGCCGATCAATACTTGGCTCATAAGTGCCCGCCAGAGTTTGATGATGATCAGAGGAGACAGTTCTTCTGTATTCTCGATTTAAGGCGGCTCAAGTACGCCGCCAACGAGATCTTTGCCAAGAAGGACTGGAAGTTGAACATCCTCAACTTTGCCAAAGAGTATGAAAAGAGTCGTGGCCTCATCATGTTGCGCTACGGTCTATACCAGTTCAAAAATGTCAAGCCTTCAGCGGAAGTGATGCGCAAATGGCGGCAAGCACATAACTTGCCCGAGCCCGCACCAGAGGCTGAGAAGGCCGTGCCGGCCAGTGCAAACAGCCCAGCAAAGGGCTTCTCGGCTAGCACCAGTGCCAAGCGCAAGGCAGATGACGATGTCCAGATGAAAGACAACATGCCACTGAACTCTGGATTCAACCAAAACAAGCGACGAACTCTCGATCCAGCTTCTACCGATGGCACGCACAAGTTTGCTCCGACCCCCGTCAAGAGCAAGCGCAGGGCCAACGAAGACGATGACGATGACGAGAACTCGCGCAGCAAGCTCCAAAAGTCCACGCCTTCTGCCGCGCGTTCCAGATTAGAGGGCATCATCAATAATGTTCAATCGGGAAGCTCAACCCCTGTAGGATCACCTCTCAAGCGAGCAGCTTTCGGCGCAAGCGCAAGCGCTGCTTCGGCTGCTCCCATGCCATCACTCTTTGGCGTAGCAAAATCCACTGAGGGTCCCAAGTCCGCCTTTGATGTCAAGTCGAACCCTTACGGTCCGCCCTCCAACGGCGTTGTGGAGTCATCAAAACTGGAGTCGACTCAGTTCCAGCCCGGCCAGTCGCTGAACACCAGCAAAGACTCCGTGCTATCCACCCACAAGTTCGGTTCGGGCCTTGCGCCGAAGGCTACCAATATTTTTGGTTATCTCTCCGAGAGCTCAGCAAACAACAGTGGTGCAGAAAACGGCGATGACAGTGACTCGGAAGATGATCAGTCGCAACCCGAGACAGGCAGCCAAGATGCCGCGCCGAGCGCTGTGGCCAGTACTGGCACTGCTACGCCTCCTGTCACTACCGGAACCGGAACACCGTCACTATTTGGCCTGAGCAAGCCTGCTGCTTCCACTTCGAACCCGTTTGCGAGCAGCTTCCACAAGCCTGCAGATGATCAGGCAGAGAAGCCAGCGGCCAATGCGTCAAAGGGCGGTCTATTTGGTCGCGTATCATTTGGATCTGATGGGCAGCCTCTCCGGGAAACATCCATTGAGCAGACGTCTCGTGCGGCATCTCCTGTCAAAGAGGCTGCCCCCGAACTGGAGCCAGCAAAGACTCCAGCTCCAGCCAAGGGCCCTGGCGATTTCACCTTCAACGCGGCGACAACACCCATCACCTTTGGCAGCAAGCCCAACAGCTTCACATCTGCCACGCCTGCTCCATCGACAGACAAGGTCACCGAGCCTAAGGAAGCTGGAAATGACCGGCCCAATTCTTCTTCATCGCTCTTTGGATCCTTCAAACCTTCCACCACAACTGAGGCCCCGACCACGTCTCTCTTTGGCACGAAGCCATCGGAGCCCGCTCAGTCTCTCTTTGGTGCTAAGAAGCCAGAAGAAGCGGCGCAACCCTTGTTCGGTGCCAAGCCCTCGGAAGAGCCGGCTGGAAGCGAGCGAAAGTCATCGGAGCCCACTCAATCCCTCTTCGGCGCGAATAAGCCAGAGCAACCAACTCCGTCCTTGTTTGGTGCCAAGCCCTCGGAGCAGCCATCCGAGAGTGTGCAACAATCATCTCAGTCGTTGTTTGGCGCGAAACCTTCAGAACCGGCGGGCAGCTCTCAGCAGTCATCCCAGTCGCTGTTTGGCAGCTTCAACAAGCCGGAGGCAGAGAAGACCACACCTGCTATGTCCGCGGGCTCGCTATTTGGCGAAACTGCTAAACCCTCCCAGAACTTGTTTGGCGCCCCCGCGAAGCCCGCTGAAAACGACAAGGCCAGTGCCACACCTGCTGCCACCACGTCGCTCTTTGGCACACAGGCACCGGCAGCCCCGACGCCGACGTTCTCTTTTGGAAGTTCCACTCCCGCACCCACGCCACTGTTTGGAGAGTCTAGCAAGCCAGCTGAGGCACCGGAGCAACCGAAATCCTTGTTTGGATCCGCACCCAAACCCAATTTTGGATCCCAGCCTACGTCCAACGGCTTCTCCGTGGCTCCAAAAGAACCTGCACAAAGTAGCTTCAGCTTTGGACAGTCCATCGCGGAGACTCCCTCGACTCCAAGTGCAGCACCGGTTTTCGGTGGCTTCCAGCCCTCGACCGAACCCCCGAAGCCTGCGGCAAATCTTTTTGGCGGCAATGCTGCGGGTTCTGCAACCTCTCTCTTCGGAAACAACAACTCATCTGCGGCTCCCAACAATATGTTCGGAGCTCAGCCCGCCAATCCCTTTGGTGGCAGTGTCAATACTTCCTCCAAGAGAGGCGCTGAGGACGACTCTCAGCCAGCCAAGAAGGTCATGTTTGGCAGGGCTGATGCCAATAATGATGCCGCGAGCCAGCCTTCGGCTCCTTCGTTCTCGTTTGGCGCATCTCAGTCAACGGCACCGGCAAATAGCCAGCCAGAGAAGAAGTCGATGTTCGGCAATGTTACTGGAGAGTCTGCCGCGACAAACAGCCCTGTCGGGGGAAGGAAGATCTTGACTCCGAAGAGACTGAGAGGAGCTGCCGGTGGTGCGGCCAGACATGCGAGCCCTTCGCCTGCACCATCTTTCGAGGCATCGGGTATGTTTGGATCTCAGCCTCAGCAGCAAGAGGCTCCTGCTTCTGGCTTCGGTAACAACAATGCTTCGTTCACTTTTGGCCAGCAGAGTTCTGCTCCCAGCGTCGATAACGCCTCTTCGTCATTCACATTCGGCCAGAACTCGCAGCCAAACGGCAACGGTACAAGTGGCCCATCTTTTACATTCGGCGGAGGCCCGACCCCCGGTGGAGGCTCATCGTTCACTTTTGGTGCTGGCGGAGGATCCTCCCCCAATCCGTTCGCAAACAACGCAAGTGGCCCTTCTACCCAGTCCTTTGGCGGAGCTTCCGGCACGCCGACCCCTTCCGGATCATTTAACTTCCAATTCGGCGGACAACAAGCGCCGTCGGCGCCCGCGCCAGCTGATCAGAGCCAGTCTCTCTTTGGCAATCAGACAAACGGTGCGACTCCTGCCCCTACCTTCAGCTTCACTTCGGCTTCCCCTAAGCCAACCCCTACCCAAAGTTCCACAAACTTATTCGCGCCCCAGCCTTCTTCAACCCCCAGCGTTTTTAGTGGCCTTCAGCCCAAAGGTGCCCCCGGTGCCCCCGGTGCCAATTCGCCATTCCCAGCAGCTTCGAGCATCAACACCACGCCCGTCAACGGCGGCACCCCTGAGCCGCAGGCAGCGCAAGCCGAGGGCGATGCCGAACCACCCCAAGAGCAAATTTCCTTGACCGAGGGTCGCGCCGGTGAAGAGGACGAGGAAACTGTCCATGAAGTGAGGGCCAAGGCGATCAAATATGTCGATGTCAAGCCGGGCGAGGATAGCCCGTCGTCCAAGTCGCCATGGGTAACCCAGGGCGTTGGTCAACTGCGCTTGCTCAAGCATAAGACCACCGGCCAGGTGCGAATCCTTCTCCGCGCTGATCCTCGTGGACACATTGCAATGAACAAGAGCTTGCTATCTGGTGTCGATTACAAGGCCGACAAGAAGACCGTCAGGGTCATGGCCTCTACAGATGATGGAACAGGCCTCGAGACCTGGGTGTTGCAGGTGAAGGAGCCTGCGGCTGCCAACCAGCTCGCTGAAGCTTTTGAGACGTGGAAGGCATCCAACAAGTCTCAATGATGCCAGAGGTTGTGTTATCTGGCCTTGACTAGGCTTCCAAAGAGACTTGGAGGCTATATGATTTCGAGGAGCGGCAAGAGCTCTCGGCGTCACGTGTAAAATGAAAGCTGCATGCTTGATTTATAGTAGATTTTCATGTTCTTGGCAGGCATTCGGTGTTCCGTGTTTTCATTTGAAAGAAGGTGGAAGCCCGCAGCACGCTACTCGTGTATGCCAAATGGGTCGCATGGTTGGAGCAAAAATGCTTGCTCATCGAGGAGTGTCTTGTTTTGAAGCTTTATTATGCTCTGGTCGCATCGAAAAAAGGGAATGGCTTAGGAACGTAGCGAAAAGGAGAAAAAGCTTCCAATGTGACTACAACTTGTACATCAAATTTTGTGTGGCAATATTACTGCTGTGACATGAAGAAACGGGTTAAATCACGAACATGTGCTGCGCTGTGTCAACCGCCCTTGCCGTCTTGATGCTTGACCGCATGTTGCGGGTGTTTTGTCGTGTAAAGCTACTCATCCACGTGGTGACTAGGGAAATTCGCATGGGTCTAGGTAAATATTATCTTATGGTGAACAGATATACTCGTCATAATGAAATTGAATTTCAGTGCCTGTATCTACTTCGTAGGCAGCGGTCATGCATATCTTAACTTGCAACCGTCTTGACGATCCATGCGTGAAGTTTGGCAACGATATCATCGCTGTTCATTTCCAAAAATTGCACTGTAAAATCTCAGGTTAGCAGTCCGAATTTCACAAGGCCTTATACATGACCAGAAATACTTACTATGACCGTTCCCATGGATTCCGACTTGGCCCAGCTCTAAGTGTTCCACCTGCACCCCAGCCTGCCGGAGGAAAGAAACGGTGCAATGGTCATAAGGAGCGTGGTATGACGCCTCGCCCGTCTCGACTAGGACGGGCACACTCTTCAGGTTCGGCAGCTGGCGAGCCGGCTCGGCCTGGAGAATGCAGTCGGTCAAATTGGCACTGGTCGTGTTGACCGGCATCATCTCGAGCGGCGCCGTTCCATTCGCCGCCGGCGGGTCGTACGCCAGCGGGATCGACGTCAGGCCCCAGGGCCGCGTGTACTCGGACGAGAAGACGGTCTCGCGGAACGGCGGGCCCTTGGGCTCGATCTGCACGAGCGCGCGGACGAGCGCCGGCCGCGCGTCCGCCAGCCCCCACCCGTACGGCCCGCCCTGCGAGTGTGTGATGACGACGGCGGGGCCGACGCGGTCCAGCAGGGCGGTTCCCGCGGCGCGCATCGCTCGCTCGTGCTCCGTGCCATTGGCGGTGCCCTGGACTACCGAGGCGTAGTACGTGTCGAAGATGGGGTCGCCGGGGAGGCCCGACTGTTCACAGTCTTCTTGTTAGTTGACCTTCCCCAGAGAGAAAAGAGGAGGGGTTTATTGCTTACGCCGGGCCATTGAGTGTGCAACGCCGCCTGCGGCCACACGGAAGAGTTCCGGGCCGCCGTGAACCGAGACGAGATGGTCTCGACGGAGAAGGTGCTGGTCGGAAACCCGCCGAGGGCGTTCCAAGCTGATCGCCCGCGCGCCGGCTCGTCGACAATGTAGACCTCGTAGCCGTTGTCGAGGAACCAGGATGCCCAGCCGGTGCCACCGTCGGGTTTGTTCAGCCAGTTCTTTTCGACAAAAGAGTGGAAATGTCAACACGGCTGGTACATTTTTATGATATTAAAAGGATGGTATGTTCCACTCACGGTGCCGTCCTGTCCACCGCCGTGCACTAGTATCAGGGGATACGGCTGTGTCGTCGCTGCTGCCGGGCTCAGTTTCTCAACGTACATCTGGTTCTGTCGTACGGTCCCGGTCGTCGTGTTGACATATTCGCCGCCGACGAAGAAGAACTCGCGCCTATGCAGAGTTTCCGCGGCCCATGATGGGTTGGTTGCAACGGTCAAGATGAGCCATAAGGCGCTCGATAAGCTCGTATTCCAAGGCATTGTGTCTTCTGACGTCTATCATATGAGATATGGTGGTGATAATCGTTTGAAGTGCTCGCGGAGCAGCGTATATCAAGTGGCCTGAAGTTCAAGGGGCATGACCAATGTAAACGTAACTATGAGGGGAAAGACATTGACTTGGCGAGGGTCAGAAAGTTTGCGATCGTTGTGGATTTTTCGGTGATCTGCCGATGGTCGGATGCCCGTGTTGGAGAGCCAAGACTATAGGATGGCACGGTGTTGACCCCGCCCCGAGCTTGGATTTGAGTCTGTGGATGCTCGCTTATTCGTTATTAATATATCTCGTATTTTATCTCCACTATACACTGTTATATATTGACCGAATTACCGACTACCAAGTGGTTTTTATTTAGCTAACTGGCACTCGTTAAAACTACATGGCGACAGGAGACTGAAGCTGAAGTCGTCACTGAAGAAGCAGAAATTGTGATTTATTCAAGCTGTCTGATCGGTGAGCTTGAACCCTCCTGGGCAGAGCACTTGGAAAACCTTCTTCGGGTCGTATCTAGCGGCAACTTCATTCATGAACTTGACATTCTCAGCTCCGTAGCTGCCAAGGGGATCCTGGCTTGCATCTGCATAGTTCAGGTATACCCAGTCCATCAGGCCGCCCTCAATAGTGGCGGCAAAGTCCTTGATGGCTTGAACACCAGACTTTACCTTCGGGTGGGCAAATTCGTGCTGCTGGACTGTCTTGACCATTGCGTTGAGCTGGAACAGCAGCCCGTCGGACTCGTTTCGCTCGATTCCCAAGACGTTGCCGCCCAGCTCTACAGAGCGCTGGGCAAAGGTCGTCGGCAGTGGCTGGAATAGGCACTGGGTCACAAAGTCCCCATCGGGTATGAAGGCTTTCAGGTCATTGACCAGTGATTCGTGTACTTCGACGGCTTTCTGCATGGTGCGGACGTCGTTCTTGATGGTCAGTGTGAACCAAGTATCGCTGCAATCTTATGTCAATCTCTCATTCTATGCTCAGGGAACAGGCCAGGAGAAATGTCGAACTTACTACATGTCATAAGGCAACGCGGTCTCAAGTCCCATGGCCAGGATCGACTTCTTTCCTGTGGTGTCGACCATTTTGGGTAACTTTGCCCATTCGTCGAATGCGGGAGCATTTTCTACGCCACGTGTTTCCACCAGAGCTGCCCCGACTCCGATGTCCTTGATCTGGGGAATGTAGTTGACGGCCGCGATGAGACT
The DNA here is from genome assembly GCA_022432395.1 of Pestalotiopsis sp. NC0098. NCBI lineage: Eukaryota > Fungi > Ascomycota > Sordariomycetes > Amphisphaeriales > Sporocadaceae > Pestalotiopsis > Pestalotiopsis sp. NC0098. The sequence continues at coordinate 3,358,402 of JAJKLJ010000003.1, read as the reverse complement.
ACTGTGTGGATTCTGCGGCAGATTGGTGGTGAACTCCACCACTGCGCCAAGTGCATCGGGAGTGTACTCTTTCGACGACAATGTCGTCCCTCCCCAGATATCTTGACACGGAAAAGTACTCATGGTGAAGCTGACGACGATGCCAAAATTGTTGGATCCGCCTTTGAGAGCGCGGAAGAGGTCGCCGTGCTCTCCATTCTGCTGAACCGTGATGATCTGGCCGTCTGCCAGCATCAGCTCGTACGAGACGACATTGTCGCAACCGAAGCCTCTTTGTGCCGTGAACCAGGTATTGCCTCCGCCGAGAAGGAATCCAGCGACGCCGGTATCGCCTTCCCGGCCGCCTGCGACCATGCGGCCGTGCTCCTGGAGCGCTTCGTAGACATGCTTCCAGCGTACACCCGGACCGAAAGTCACAAGTTTGGTATCTTCATCGTAGCGGATCTCGTTCAGACGGCTGAGGTCGATGGTGACACCGCCCTCGATGCTGTTCGATCCTGCCACGGGCGAATGACCACCGCTACGAACAGCGAATTTCTCCCCGGCGCCAACTAGGGCCTTGATTGTTGCCGAGAGCTGGTCGGCGGTTTCCGGGCGGACGATGAAGGCCGGCTCTAGTTTGGCCGTATTGGAAAAGTAGGAAGCCACACTCGTATGCATGCCTCCATCGGGGTCGCCAAATACTATGCCTTTGAGCCCGGCCTCCAAGAGGAGAGAATGCAGTGAGTCGAGCTCAGATTTGCTTTTGAAGGCCATGGTGAGAGCGGAGTTGGAATTTTGAGTATTTGAACAGTTTACGTGTCTTAGTAAAACCCTTCTTTTATTGACCTTGGAGGAATTGTTGAAGACTGAAAGTTGCCTGTTGGAAGTTATAGGGAAATTGTCCCATCACGTGTATGGTCCTAGGCAATTTATGGGTACTAGCAAATGCATGTCGGTAGCCAACAAGCTGCACAAGTTGTAACACTTCGACTGCATGATTGAAGTGGGTAGGAAGCGGGTCATACTGAAATGATTTTGGAGCTGACAATTCCTGGTCATTCCAGTCTCACGATGGAAAATAGTGAATTAGGACTCGGATAAACTGCCGCGGCTTCTATTGCGACAAGAAGTTGGACAGAATATCGGAAATCGTCGAAGCCTATGCTGGTGTGTTGTAATGCCTTCGCCGGCTGTCACCTGCAGGCATACCCTCTTCTACCATTATATCAGGGCCTCGTCTGCTGTCGGACCTGTGATATACTCCTTCAGCTGTCGAGGCAGTCTTGTGCGTGGCCACCGGGCCCGCCCATTTGACCAGGTCCCAGACCAGTTGCAGGAACTGAATCGACCGCTTTACCCGAGCGAAAATCTTCTGCATCTTACCAAGGAATGCATAAATGAGAAGGGGAACAACTATGGCAGCTGATATTCCATCTATAAAGTAACATCAGCCTCTTATTGATAACCAAGATTGATCTACAAAGGAAATTACTCACAGATTCTTTCGTTCATCCATTCTGGTTCATACTCAAGCTCTCCATCATCGTTGTGTCGGGATGTGCTGGTGTTCAATGCATAGAACGATGCCAAGAATGACAGAGGTGTCTAGGAATCATCTTTAGCCGCTGATGAAGTGATAATTGTGCGGGCAATACTTACAAATACAACAGTGACGACAGTGAAGAGCGTTAGTATCTTTTCTTGTTTGGCATTGTCCTCACTCTGCTGATCGGCTTTATCCCCAAGGAAAACCAGCTTTTCTGTTTGTTCCTCGGTTCGTTTGCCCAACTTGACCAACTCAAAGCTTTGCTTTGCAGACTTTCCGACGAGATCGCGAGACAAAATTGATTCCTTGATCTTTATACTGTCTTCCTCAAGGGTGAGTAAATCATTTACCTAGTCACTGTCAGTCGATTTCCTGCACAGTTATTTAAGGGCAGTTAAACATACCGATTTCTGAATTGTGTCAGTCGTTTTGATCATTTCATCCAATTCGTTGGCCGTGAAGGTGGGGCTTCGTGCATCATGGTTATCCAAGGTCGAACCCATCAGGCCGTTCCAGACACTTTCTTGTCGCGCAACGAGGAATCTCAAGATCACAAGCTCGTCTCGAATATCCTTGACATCCTCTAGAAGCGTGGCAGCACGATTAATCGCATTCCAGTCTTTTGCATCCTGTTTGAGGTTTTGCAGAGAATTGGGGTCTGTGGCGTGATCATCGTCTTCGCTTCCCTTGATGCCATATTGCTGTAATATTTGCTTTTTCGCCAGTTCCGCCTTCTTCTTTTTCATTTCTGCCACCGAGGCGTTCTTTTCCGCTGTGGTCCGATTCCTGAACTCTTGAAACAGTTCTTTCTCTTCGGCCATCTAGAAAATGATCTATTAATGGTTGCTTGTCTTGGTGGGATTTCAACAAAAGAAGTCATTGAGAAAAGTCAAGCTGGTTCGCTTGAATCTCCACTTACTGCTTCACTGAGATTTTCTTGGTACAACAAGAGCACTGGCTTAGAGATGGAGTCGTCTCTGAGTTTCCGGTTATACTCTTGACATACGTCTTTCCACGTCAGATTGTCGATGAAACCGAAGCAGGTGCTGACCAGAAAGTGGCTCATTTCGATAGCTGAGGACGGCGGTCTTTGTCCTGGCCCGTTTTGACTGCCCTTGCGCAGTTGGTCAAAGACACTGTCAACCAATAAGTGATCGAATCCGTCCTCTCGAATCGTCGATGAAGTGATGATCGTCTCTGGAGATGGGCATTCTGTCAGCAAAATAATGAGGACTAATTGGGAGAAAAAAAAAGAGACAACTTTGCTCACCTTCGTCAATTACCCATACCCATAGTTGATCCACCGTAATGTATGGCCATTCCGAGATTCCTCTTTGTACAACTCCTTCTTTCACAAAATCCTTTTCGAGAAGCCTGCGGGTGACTACTTGACTTCTATCACGCTCGTCCATTTTGTCATCTTGTAGGGCGTTGTAATAGAACCGATCCAGAGATCTCGGGCCGTGCAAGATGCTTCCAACGTAGCTACCCGATAGCTTCTTGTACCTTGTGTCCGGATTTTTCCTTTTTTGTGCATGGCAATAGCCCAGTGTTATGTAAGGCGTCTGAAAAGTCAGCCACAGGATAAACGATCGAATGATGAACCGACTCACGTAGAGTGCCAGTCGCGGGGTCCCTGCTATACCTCCGAAGGGGCCTGTTCGTCAGCGATTTCTTTGGGGAACTTCCTTGCACATGTCGTGATAACGTACCGCTTGTTCCTTTCTCAGACCTATCCGCGCGGCCCTTGAGCAGTTCTTGTCCATCCGCGTCGCTAACCTGCCTGCTAATATCACTAGGGCCGTCTTCCGCATCGGCATTTGTTGAAGCAGACTCAGCACGGTCGACCTCATGGTCATTGTCTCGCTGAGGATCACTCTTCTGTTGCGAAGAAACTCTTCCCAATATGTTCTCTGTCAATCTTTTGTGCGGGATTCCTTCTTTCTGAACCAATTGTCAGCGCTGTTCTGGAACTCTGTGTTTAACGTACGAGGCATATAGGCTTCATGAATTTGATGGCGGATTGATCAGTCGGCAGTTCAACTCGGCTTCGTTGTGCAAAGTCATAAAAGAGTTTCCAGTGCTGGTTGTCTTTGCCATGCTTTTCGTAGTAGATACGTTCGGTCAGGTGCTGATTACAAAGAATTAGCACGAACACGGTGGGCATCGATCGGCAATTAATATACCTCCATCCAGTCCATCTAAGATGAGTCAGTAAATGTCTGGTTATTCAAGCGGGGGAACTCACATGATTCGCAGGTAGATGGATCCACCGCAGTTGTGGTTTCTCCATATCTGCGCTCGTGTCTGGCGTAGTACTAGTCATTTCGTGTAAGTTTGACTTTGCCCTGCTCATAATGTCATCCACTCTTGCGCCATCATCCGCGTAGACTAGATCGTAGACACTTGGTGATGATCGCAATAGATCAATCTCATTACCACGCCGCTCATAGAAGTCCACGATAGTGGCTTGGTGTTGCTGTAGAAGAGGCATCTTGTCATGCAAATCTTCTGTCTTTGGGCGCTCGGGTATTTTCTCGAATAGACTCTTGGACATACTCTCTACTGCTGTCGCATTTTCGAGTATATTGATCGTGCGCTCAAAGCGATCGATCGTACGCTCATATTGACCGGTATCTTTGCGGTCTGGGCGCTTGTCCAATTGCTCCTGTGCATCATATTCTGACCTCTCTGTATCAGTGTTGTCTCGAGGGAGATTTTTTGGCCTTTTTGCTTTGGCGATCTCCAATGCTACCTCTATGGTCCCTTTCTTTATTGACCGTGAGGTTCTTAGAAGATACCACACAAGTAAGTAGTCTCCATGGTATGCCGTAAGTTGTAGTAGGTTTTTAGGGATCTTCGTCCGATCCGTCCGATCCATGACTTCGTGTCGCTGTATCATTTCCTCGATGATTCCCCTCCTCACCAGTACGGGAATTCTTGCTTCCGCCTTATTTGAGATTGGGTGTGCCTGGCGAATGTATTCGCACAAGTCCCTGTGCAGCTCTGGTTCCTTCATTGCGCTACAGAGGACCTCAAACTTAATCTCGATGACTGTTTGAAGAACTGCGGCGACCTTTTCTTCCTTGCTCGCAAATGCCAAAAGGGGTTGCATGACACTGGATAGAGAAATATCGGGCGGCGACCTGTGTTCCTGGAGCATGGCCAGAACAATTTTCAGCCACGGACTCTCCATCAGATTTCCCCCAAGCATTTTATCAGATTTTGGACGAGCAAACAATTTGGAGCCATCTTCCTTGTCAAGCTTAAGTCCCTTGTTGAGCAGCAGCGGTACGATTTCGTCGCGGAAATCTTTGTTGAGAACTGCGCAGCCTAGTGCACTTTTTTTGCTGCCGTTTGTCTGGTTTAGATTGTCAGGCTTGTGCTCGAGGATGCTCCTGACCATAGCTGCATTCCCGTATCGACAAGCTATCATGAGAGGCGTGTTTCCGTCTTCATCTGCGGTATTGCAAGACGCGCCCGCGCCCAACAGTCGCGTGACAACATACGCTGACTGGAATTGGCATGCTAGAGTCAAAGCAGAAGACCGGTGCTCGTTGAGGAGATTGATTCCGGCGTCCACATCCGCGGTCAGAAATGGCTCAACGATATCATCTGACTGGACTCGGCAAGCTTCCATCAGGGGAGTGTTGCCGCGGCCATCTTCCGCTTTCGCATTGGCTCCTTTTTTGATGAGCAGAGCGATTACTTCCGCGGTGAGGTACTTGCACGCCAAATGCAGCACCGTCTGGTCTCTGTAGGCCTTTTTATTGACGTCGAATTTATCGCTATTTTCAAACAGGAGATCGAGAATCTCTTTCGGTTCGATATGGACTTCAGGGAGTGCTGATCGCGGCTCATCAAGAGTATCGGCAGGTCTGAGCAACATGTCAACATATCTCTTCATCCCGATCTGGTTTCTGGAGCATGCTGAATGTAGTGGTGTCCATCCCTCAAAGTCGTGCGCATTCACGTTATCTATCGTCCACTTGGGCTTCAGCAACTCCTGGAGGACGCGCTTGTTTCCGAAGCGACATGCCAGATGGAGTGCTGTTTCCTTCGTGTGTTCGTCTATGGCCGCCAAATCTGCGCCATTCTCCAGAGCTTCTCTGACGGTGTCATGATGTCCAAGGCGGGCTGCGTCAAGAAGTCTCTTGTTTAATTTTATCTCAGGAGAAATTGGAGATTGAGATCGATCGTAGGTCGGGCTTTGAGTGGTATCCTCAGTTGCGGCTAATGAACCTGTACTTTCATCGTGTTGAGGTCGATTGCTGTTTGAAGAGCTGGTATGGTCTATAGATGTTTGTGGCTTTTGACTGCCATCGGAGTCGGCATCATTGGAATGGGGTTCGACTGAGTGTTCTTGGTCTTGATTTCCTGCAGACCTTTTGCGGCCTGCAGTATCAGAGTCGCTTTCCGACTCGTTGGATTGCTTCTGTGAACCCATATTGTAGCTACACTGCGCTTCGAGCTTGTCGATGGAGTCAAGTTTGCCTTGCGGCTCCTCGCATTCGATGTGAACACCGCTACTTCGTGGGTGTGAGGATGGAAGCCACAGTTCGAGAATGATGAATTGAAATGAAAATAATTGTCTATGACCTCAGAACATTTCTTGCTGTACCATCGTGATGGGTCATTTGCATGTGAGCAAAAAAAGTGCAGCTTTCATTTCTCATAGCCTCGCGCTACTGCCTTATATCAACCAAAGAATCTTCGCCTGTGACGATCGGATCAGAGCGCTGTTTCTGCTGCATGCAGAGTCCAATATCGAGTAGCCAAAGTACGGCTGAGTCCAGGATCTACTGGCAATGTGACATCGACCTTATCTCTCAAATAATTTCTCTCAATGTCCTTAAAAGCGATCAGAAATCCCTGAACCAAATGGATATCGGCACGGGCCGCGGTATCACAAATTCATTTCTATCATTTCTATCATTTTCAGCTCATGCTCGGTTGGGTCAAAATGGCTAGTGATCAGCATCTCGCCGGCGGAACGGTGCTCCGATGCAGCGACATTCGATACTGATGCAGTGCGACCATTACATCTCCACCCGAATGGTGGTTGGTGCTGAATACTGATATGTAAGCCCTTGCTCGTAGCTCTAAACAGCGAATTGCCATATCTAGTCAAATGCATTGTTTGAGCAGGAACCCGGAAGACTTGAGCCTCAGTGGCTTTATTGTTCTTGGTGCCCAAATCTTGGTGATGCCGCTAGGGCCGTGGCCATTTTGGTCGCTTACGCGCTGAATACTCAGCCGCACCTCTCATATCATTGCGCTGAAGTGGCATTACGAAGCATACATGGGTACGTACCTAACAGGTAATTTGTTGCGATATTTCTGCAAAGTAGTCGCCGACGCAATGTGAAGAACCATTGCTGTGTAAGTGCCCCGAGTGTACACATATTTCGCAAATATTGCCGTTAATAGCATACCACAGCGCCGAGTTTGGGCGCTATCGCATTCTCTGATTAATTTTGAGCAACACATCGATTACAGTCAATCTTATTCCTTCTTCCTTTAACAGTCTCTGATTATGAGTCAGCAAACTTGGATCAGTTGCTTTCCTAAACGATTTTCGCCATCGAGTATGTACATTGACTTTGTAAGGCTGGGCTGGGCTGGCGGACGAAATCCGTAAGCGATTCGGCTCGGAAATTTTACCCGCGCAAAGCTTTGCGTAGCTGATCGTAAAAGGTCATATGGTCCAAAATTCGCCATTGATGTAGTACAAGATAAGACGGTATGCCCTGGGTTTGGTTCACCATATGCCAGACTTGGACGCTTCTAGCGAAGGCAGCGAATTCCTATGAGAAGAATCCCACCAATTCTTCACTCATGCCGTCTGTCTCACCCTTTCTTCCCCTTTCCAGAATTTCAAGTGCTTCTTTGACGGGAACTCTCACACTCTTCACACCATCGATGGGCAAATCAAGCAGCTCATCTCGCGTCCGGTTCCATACGTTTCCGTCCCACTTTCGGCGTACCAGTAACAGACCTGTCTTGGCGATATCGTCTCCGTCTACACACGCAAAGAAGGTCTTGTCTAGACCCTCAATGAAACGTTTCTCTCGGCAGAACCAAGGGAACCGTTTCACAGCCTCATCGTAACTCCATGATATTCTCTCCAGACCTTGTCCGGGCCTTGTAATCAATTCGGGCGCATACACCAATCGCTCCTCGCCCGGCTTCCGCTTCGCAGCACTAGCATCAATCGACTTGGCTCCAAAGCCGAGCTCCTTGCCGTGGGTATTGTACTGGAAGATGATAAAGACAGGCTGAGACCGCACCTCCTCTGAAGGCCATTCGGCATCACCGTTGGCCAAGACCAGGAATCGCGTCTGCAAGCCGTCGTGACAAGAATATGGGATCCGGATGTGCGGAGGATTGGCTTGTGCTAATTTCTTTCCGACTTGGTATAACTCTGTCTTCTTCGTTGTTGATGAGCTGTCCCCGTCCCACGACGGCAGCTTGACCATGAGCATACCGTTCTCAACGGGGTCGTCTGTATCAATGACGAGTAAGTGGGTCTTGTGAAGGTATTGGTTCTTTGCACAGCGTAGAGGATGCAAGGTAGCGGCCTGTTGAACAAGGTCCTGGACGGATGTTGTCTCTGAGCTTGAATTCTCAAGCGTAAGCTTGGCTTGGACCCGGCAGGCATAGTCCTCGGACGACTTTTGCTTGAAAGCCGGCTCCAGCTTGGCAGTGACCTCTTCCTCGGATAGGCTTGAGTGAATGTAAAGGGGTACGTAATAGCCAAGGGGGGTATTCTTGGTTGGTGCTGGCGGACCGTCGTTATCGTCGTCACCGCCCTGGTCGTCATTGTTGTCGTTGTCCTCATCTCCGTCGTCGTCTCCGTCATCAGGATGAAATTCATAGCTCTCCTTCTCTTCTTCCCATGAGCTATTGTCAGTTTGCAGATTCACGACGCTCAGGCCGGAATACACAGCCTTGATGCGAAACTGGTCGACGTTGCACTCAAGCTCATCGTCGTCCAGAGTCACTAGAATGACTCCCTTGCTTCGCCAGTCTTTATCAACGGCAGCAATAAAGTACCTAGGCTCATAGGTGTCTTGCGTTCCCAGATCGAGATGATAGTCAAAGGCAGAGCTCAACGGCTGGCCGACAAAACGTGGCTGTGGTGCGGGACGGACACTGGAGCCAGGTTCGTGACCAGTTTCAATGCATCCAGCTTCACACTCGCGCTGGAGGGCTTGCACCTCCGCGTCGGATAAGTCGACGAGAGTGTAGAGAGCTGATGGGTGCAAAGTCATGGGTTGGTCGTGGTACCGTGCCATTGACGGTGCCCTGGCGGGCAGAGAAAGGTCTGGGTGATCGGACATGATTTGTTGTTGCCAATTGGGTTGATGACTGTGTGTATTCAGAGCTTGCGTTCGTAGTAGACACCGCTCAGCTTCGAAACTTTTTATATCTAGATAATCCGAAAAGGAAAAAAGGTGAGCGATGATAATTTGGTGGAAGGAATGGTGACAGGGAGAAAACAAACGGGGGCAGCTGTGATAAAGCGGGGCGGGCGGCAGGTGCTGCTAATCAACGTATTGTCTCGTCTTTTTGGTGGCACTTGACAAAAGGTAACAATTACGTAGGTAGTCGTCAGAGATTGATATTCTGGGACATCAATGTACTTCGGTACTAATTTTCTCCCAAATATCTATAATTATATCGATTGCCCAAAGACCGGACCAAAACTTCCCCATGCCGTATCTATTCTTGATACATCGCCATGCTCGGTCCCGATCGACCCAGCGTCCCACGTATGTTCCCAGGTAGAAGAGACAAACGAGATCGTCATTCCGAATAACCTACTCGGTAGCCAGGCACAGGACCGCATGGCTGTCAGATTTAAGCTTTGCGACCCCTGCAGAGATGTAAGAAAGAACATCACTGCCCAAATAGCCCCTGTCACAATATAGTCAATGATGGAGAAGTATGTCCCAAGCTGACAGGCTGCCAGGCTGAGGCCATGCCGATCCAATCCTTCCGCACAATGCATGGCCCCCACTGGATCATTTATGCCGATCGAATCCTCCTACAAAAATGTAAAAGGTAGGTAAAGACGAAACAAATATCAAAAGTGCCATTTTGAATGACCCCACCGATTGCTGTCTCTCTGCTTCCGTGGAGAGAAGGATTTGGATTCCCGATCTTTAACGACCCAGATATGAAGTAGATAACCAATCAAAATAGATGGAACATTTGCCGGCATCCTTTTATGGTCAAGTGCCGATGATCGTCGGGACTTTCTATAAGGGGTATTGATAGTCCCGATCGTATGACACTTGTAAAAGCGAGAGATGCTTGGAACTCCTATTCCAGACAGATTTTGTCCTTTTTTTGTTAGAATGAAAGAGAGAGAATAGAACACTATGAGTGTGCTAACACTTTTCCACATTTATGGTCAGGAGTTTCCAATATCGGCTACCGATAAACAACTCTCAGATATTCTCGAAGTTCTATGGCCGCATGATGGTGACTTCGAAAACTACACCCAGCTCAAGACCGAGAACAATTGTGATGTCATTATTCGTAGGTTTATCAATAGTCTCCGCCGGCATTGACGATCGCTGTGCCACACCTTCCTTGGTCATCCTTTTTCTGTACCACAGCCCTGCCGTTTGTCCACTCAGAGGCAGATATGGCAACGGCTGAGACATTCCACCCCTTGCAGCTGGTAAGCCCTCTCGGCCCCGGAGTCCAGCACGCAGTGTCCCGTGTCCCTTGTGAATCTATACTCTCCACGACAACATCAACTAGGTTAGTTGCCTCTACTTTACATCCTACTTGGTCGGCGACTTGCCAAGAATAATCTATGTAAGATTCACCACAGATTCCACACAGCTAAAATCTCACATTCACGTCCAAGGCGGCAGTGATCAGATATGCGTTCCAGGTCACATGGTATCTCTGGATACGGTAATCTCTCACGATGCAGTAGTCCATTCTCGGGGTACGACATACCGATTCATCTCGGGGGCTTTGGAGGCTGGAGGATGAAGGATGTCAGGGAGGCGGAGAATACGGCGGATGCTCTACATAGGACTTTCAGTTCTCAAGATAGAGCCAAACACTGGTAAAGACGAATCTATAAGGGTCATACTCAAGTCGTGCTCAAGTTGCTTGTGATCAGTTCAGTACAACAGTCTCGTCCAACAGACACATCCACACATCAATCACAACAGCTTAGTATCCATCATTCCCCAAGTCCAGCAATCAAACATCAATATGAAGAATATCGTGCTTCTTGCATCTCTCCTGGGCCTTGCCGCGGCCACATCTACCAGCAATGTCATGAACAGACAGGCGGGCAGTGACCCCGAAGATCTAATGGTCTTCGTATGCACCGACGGCTTGGACGAGATCTGTACAAACATGTGCTACGGTAAGAGAAACAATCCCTCCACTCTATCTCCGTAGATCGTAGGGCCTCGAAACTAACACTTCTCTTCCTAAATCAGGAGCAAAGTGCGCCGGCATCGGCCAGAGCATGACCTACGACCAACCCGACTCTTCGACCAAGCGGAACCGACGCAAGGCAGCAGGCTGCATCGCATCGGGCGGCAACCGCTGCTCGACCAAGAAGGGCTACACCTCGGGCTACCAGTGCGACGAGTACCCGTTCGCGTCGTCGTCGCCCAGCAACGGGGCGTCGACGCGGCTGAACCGGTGCGTGCCGGCGGCGCAGAACCGCAAGCAGGGCGGCATCATCAGCAGCTTCTACCAGAGCTCCTACTGCAAGGGCAACAACGGCGGCAAGTGCTCGTACCAGGTCGAGTTCTCCAACGCCGGCGACATCAAGTACTGCGACTCGCAGAGCTGCGACGACACGGACAACGAGGTCATCGGCCCGGGCGGCACCGCCAGCGACGGCGACTCGGCCGAGGACGGCACCGACGACGACCCCAGCGCCGGACAAAAGAAGAAGAGGGCGCTGCCCAGGCGTAACGTCCTCGGAAAGCGGAGTCCCGGCGCCCCCGTCTACCGCACGAGCTCCGGCCTGGAGCTGGACCTGCCCGGTGGTGCGCAGATTGGACAGCGGGCGTTCGTCGTCCTGCCTCGCAACGCGACGCTGTGGGACGAGCAGGCGCAGTTCGGTAACCCGAACCAGATGAGGGAGCTGCACGGCGATGAGGATGAGGAAGACGAGGATTACGAGTACATGATGGCCAACTTGGAGATGCGCGAGGACACGATTGTCGAGGAGATCCTCCCGGCCGCTTGATTGCGATATTTATCCTCTTTCATCACTCAGATTTTGCCCTAGACTAGTTGACTTTACACTTATCACTTTGACGTATGTAAATAGGGGTAGCTCTTGTATTATTCATCGTAACTACTACTTCTATTGCTGTACAGACGCAAGGCACAATGAAAGCACACAATACACACATAATATACAGAGTATCTCGAGGCGTGATCCCAGACTAGGGGTATGTGACGCTCAACATCCGCGATCCTGTCATCCCAGCAAACAAGGTAATGAAACACATGGCTGGAAACAGTGCAATGAATCAAAATTTTATCAAATCTAAAGCCTTTACGTCGTTGCTGTTATTCTCATCCTCCTGGTCATGATCATCATGGTCGTTATCGTCTTCATCGAGCTCGTCTTCGTCCATCCCATTGGCTCGGCAGAATTCCACTATGAGTTGACGATACTTTAGGAAGTCGGAAAGTTCAGTAAAGGGGGGAAGTCCTGCGGGGTACAGATCGACCCATCGGTCTCTGGGCTTTTCTTCCACTCTATAGGAGTTTTGATGCGCGGCCGATAGGACGGGGAACCTGGACGCGGCTTTTTCTAACTTTTTATCGTCGACCGCCTTGGGATTGAGCGCCGCTCGCAGATACTCGGCGCGCTCGTTAAGAGCCTGGTCGACCGCGTCGCCAGGACAGGTGATTCGTCGGAAACGATCGCCCAGGCAGCTGCGCTCGGCATGGTAGAGACTCAATCGCTTCACGCGTAACATGTTCCCATCGTGGCCGTCGACGTCGTCGAGCGCCCGAGTCATGAAAGTTTGGATTTGGGGCAGTTCCGCCCCAGCTTCTATGTTGCGGTTCTTGCCTAGCTGGTCAAAATGAAGCAATCGCGCACCCAGTTCGACCATGAAAATGGGGCGGTGGCGGTCCGCCGGATACCTGGAGATCGTAGGCAGGATCAGAAGCACCGATGTGAGACGGAACAGACTACAGGCCAAGTTGATGACTTGACCATTGACGTTCATGTGGAAGGGGAAGTGGTCGAAGAATTCCATGCCGTGGAGGTCTGGTCGACGGTGGCGTACCCAAAGTTGACCGTGCAGTGGAAGCGATCTGAGAAGGCGGGAGACGTCCTGGAGCTTGTGCCACAGCGTGACGATTTGGGAGTTGGCATGGCCGATGGGATCGATGGACACCTCGATGAACTTGATCGTCGAGGCCCTGGCAACTTGTGCGACGATCTCATCCTCCACGTCTCGGACGGACCAAGTCCATTCCCTGCCATTGGGATGAGACACGACAACGTAGAGCCAGGGAGACGCCGAGTTGGTGAGGAGCCCGAAGCATGGAACGAGGATCCTAAGGGCATTTAGCTCTTGGCCCGGCGGAATTAGGATGTCGAGCATCTCCTGGCGGAAAGGGTTGTATGTAGACAACAATCCCCCACAAGAGCCGTCAACAGGGTCAACGGCGCGGAGCACTTCATTGAGGCGGGCAGGATGTTCGACATCCGGCATGCGCTTGAGTTCCGCGATTATGCGTTCTGGGTCCAGGCCTTGGATGGCGCCGCTGTTTGTCATAGGGGTAGTCATCGTGTAGAACTCCATGTGGATTCGGTGAGCACGACGTCTGAGGTTTTCGTTGGCTGATATGAGAGGTAACACGAACTTCGACCCTAGCGAGAGGCACACTTGCTTGGGGTCTTAGGAGTCCGAAACGGAGAGAAGACAGGAACTTCTGAGGCGAGGAAAAGGTTATATATGATAGATTCGGAGTCCATAAGAAGGATAGAAAACTTGAGCGATGGAGAGCCAGAGAATGAATAGGTTTGTATTTTTGATAAAGCCTTTCCCCTGGTCAAAGTACAATTTTACAAGCATACCAGCGACCTGCTACGGAGAAAGGAGCCTCATAATTATCTTGCCAATTCCGAAGCCTAATACAGATGTGGACTTCAGGTAGGTTTCCACGCCTATGGCAAAAGAACTTGAGTCCAGTCACGGTCAATCAAGAGCGCCACCAAGAGAAAAACAAAGAGTGATACTTTTTTATTTGACAATTCGTGGATGCTTTCTATTCTCAAGTGTACATCTACAACAAATCCTAGCCGGTTTTCACAAAAGTGACGAGGATGTATAAGAACATGTTCAAAGGGACGATCGGCAGGCTGCGGGTCCTACCGCAACAGTATAAACATACTATAGGTAAGCACCTATAGTCATTTAGCTTGAAGGAGAGCAGAGTATACGTTACGGAGAGGCACTAAAATATGTAAAAAGACTTCACATGTGCAGATGATACAGCAGTCGTGAGCTCGTTGTCACACCGCAAATGACACCGCGTTCAAGAACAGTACCGGATGGATCAATAGACTGTTGCAAAGTACCGTGGTGACCATATTTCCATAAAAAAAAACCTTAAGAACGGTACCTTGAGTCTGATCTGGTGGACTAACGAACGCCCAATACAATACTTTTCCCCGAGGTGTGATGCCTAATACCTTAATTGAACCACACTTCACCCAAGTGTGGACAAAATAATGTACCAAACATGAAGCCTCGTAGGAAGTTCTATTTCCGGTAGGATTTTCAAACCGACGAACTGTTTCTCTGTTTCTCTCGAGTACAACAATAGCTCGCGGACTCAATGCTGCGAAAAAGCCCCGCGCGCCTTGGCAATCACCCCAGTAGGCAGAGGCGGCGCACAAATGAGGCGTCCTCTCTGTCGAGTCTGGCTGAGGGAAATGGGGTCAGAGGAGATGTTTACAATTCCTCATCTTGACTTCCGCCTCCTCGACACGATGGTAAATCCGATATCTATCGGTCATATGGGCGTCGAAGCACTGCTTTGTCACCAAGGACGTCCGACATATAGGGCTGGCCAATCAAATATGGGGTGAGGTCCGATACGGAGATGGGGGGTGGTCGTCGAAATGAGGTATAGCTTAGTGCGAGTACCGGCCAGGCAGAAAATGTGGTAACACCATCCCAGCTCGACGCCTCATTGGCGCGTCTCGAGTCAACGTGCGCCGTTGCGTGGGTGGCAGGTGGTTGAGCTTTTTTAGAATTTTTCTCCCTACACTACATAAGTTGCAGAATGCTGCCGAAACGAAAACGGGGGACCCAGTGTTTCCATCGTCATTGTGCAAATTCCGCTCGCACCTAGGAAAATCTGGAGCCAAGCAAGGCAGAGGGGAATCTCTCGGCGAAAAAAGCCGCACTTGCCGTCACCGTCCATGCTGGTTGCCACCTGCGCACGTTCTAAGGTGAGGGCGGGCTCCGTATTAACAACGAAGACATACCGACGATGCATTCTGACGGTCAAGATGCGGATGTCATAAACAGGAAAACACGCGAATTGGCAATGGCAACCGTCTTCTTGTCGTGGCTGTTGATGTCTCAGCACAAAACTCAATTCAGACGCGATCACGTACACTACAACAATAATAGGCTGCGCGGCTAGGGGTCACGGAAATCCATTGGCTTTCCCGGCGCTTTTGACTAGTGACGAGAGTGAGTAGGTAGTATGCGATATGATGCGGAGAAGTTGGCCTGATTCAGTGCACTTGCGGTCAATAGTGACAAGGTGATAGCATCGTATCAGTCAGCGAGATGACCTACCATCTTTCCGGCACTCCCAGCTGAATCGTATATTCCAAGAACAGAACATGCCGTGACCAGAACGTGTGGAATCATGTAGTATGCAGCAAAGAAGCAGCCGGTCACGAGTACTAAATAAATAAACGAGGCTGTAACTAATGGTTACGGGCCTTCTTCTCTCATGCTTACATATCGCTTGAAACAAAAGATGGATCCTCATCATGAAATGGCCCCATTTGTTCCGGAAGCCATGGACATTGAAATATTCAACAGAGAGAAGCCAGAGAGGATAGCGAGGAAATGATACATGGGACCGTAGCCGTCATGCGCCCAAGAAATTGCTGAATATTCCGAGCAGGGGCAAGTACCTACATACATCATACCTAGCGATTCGGCGGCAGAAGTCGCATTTATCCTACCATACAGCTCTTGAGGTCCCCAGCGAAACGGAGGTGCATCGCTTTGTCCACCCCACTCTACCCAGAGCTTCGCAGGGCCATTAGTGAGCACCAAGTGCCACCCCCAAACCCGCCAGCCCGCCCAGCCGACCCAAACAGAGCGTGGGAGAGCTACTGCCGCCCAGGCCCGACGCCCGCCGCTCCCATCCCTCTCACACGTATTGTATCAAAAGGCTCCACGGGCGGATGCTCCTCCTTGCAGATAGAAAACCACTCGAGATCCAGCTGCTCTTCCCAATTCTTCTCCTTCCTCCTCCCATTACCTCATACTCCTCCTAAACACCAATTCTCTCCCAGAGCGAAATCATACATACATCGCAATCATGGGTTACACTGAGAAGGACTGGTTGGCCATCAACACGATCCGTGTTCTTGCTGTAAGCTGCCCGCCCTCTTCCCTTCGTTGAGCTCGCTGTGACGAAATGCCCCCCCCCAACACCCCGCCCCCGCCTTCTCCTGCCCCTCCATCGCCAACAAAAGTTGTTCGGACTCGTTTTTGCCGCAGTGTATTCGACTGCGACGACGACGACGTCTATACCCAAGAGCAATTGTATTCCTACTCATTATACAAGAAAAACATGCTGATCCAATTCACCACAGGCCGATGCCACCGCCAAGTCGAACTCCGGCCACCCTGGTGCGCCCATGTAAGCTTCCCTCATCCAGACGCCACCGGGACCTCCGGACGTTGTTGAGGGAAATACAGTCCACTGACAATAGGAAAATAGGGGTATGGCACCTGTCGCCCACGTCTTGTTTAGCAAGTTCATGAAGTTCAACCCCAAGAACCCCAAGTGGTTGAACCGTGACCGCTTCGTTCTCTCGTAAGTCAAACCGAGCTTTCCGCACGTCGGTAAGAACACCTCGCTCATCTCTTCATCTAGCAACGGCCACGGCTGCATGCTTCAGTATGCCCTCCTCCACCTGTTCGGCTACGCCGTCTCCATGGACGACATCAAGGCTTTCCGAGTAAGTAGACACTGAAGAACTCTGCTGCATCTGCGGCTCGGAGAAGAAGCCATCAATCTGACAGCGTTCCAGTCCATTGACAGCATCACCCCTGGTCACCCCGAGGCCCACGATACCCCCGGTATCGAGGTCACCACTGGTCCCCTCGGACAGGGTATCACCAACGCTGTTGGTCTTGCCATTGCCCAGGCTCAGACTGGCGCCACCTTCAACAAGGAGAACTTCAACCTTGTCGACAACTACACATACTGCTTCCTCGGTGACGGTTGCTTGATGGAGGGTGTCTCCTCCGAGGCCTCTTCCCTCGCTGGTCACCTCCAGCTCGGCAACCTGATTGCCATCTACGACGACAACCACATCTCCATTGACGGTGACACCAACTGCGCCTTCACTGAGGACGTTGTCAAGCGATACGAGTCGTACGGCTGGGAGGTCCTCATCGTCAGCGACGGTGACAACGACCTCGACAGCATTGAGAAGGCCATTGCCCAGGCCAAGCAGAGCAAGGACAAGCCCACCATCATCAAGCTGAAGACCACCATTGGTTTCGGCTCCAAGCAGCAGGGCACCCACGGTGTCCACGGCTCGCCCCTCAAGGCCGACGACATCAAGCAGCTCAAGGAGAAGTTCGGCTTCAACCCCGAGGAGAGCTTCGCCGTTCCCCAGGAGGTTTACGATGCTTACGGCAAGGTTTCCGCCGCCGGTGCCGCCGCCGAGGCTGAGTGGAACAAGCTGTTCGCCGAGTACGGCAACAAGTTCAAGGCCGAGCACGACGACCTCGTCCGCCGCCAGACTGGTGACCTGCCCGCTGGCTGGGAGAAGGCCCTCCCCGTCTACACCCCCAAGGACGCCGCCGTCGCTTCGCGAAAGCTCTCCGAGACCGTCCTGACCAAGCTCGGAGCTGTCATTCCCGAGCTCATTGGTGGTTCCGCCGATTTGACCGGTTCCAACCTGACCAGGTGGAAGGATGCCGTCGACTTCCAGCCCCCCTCCACTGGTCTTGGTGACTACTCCGGTCGCTACATCCGCTACGGTGTCCGTGAGCACGGTATGGGTGGTATCATGAACGGTATCGCTGCCTACGGCTCTCTGATCCCCTACGGTGGTACCTTCCTGAACTTCGTCTCGTACGCCGCTGGTGCTGTCCGTCTGTCGGCTCTGTCCCAGATCCGCGCCATCTGGGTCGCCACCCACGACTCCATCGGTCTTGGTGAGGACGGTCCTACCCACCAGCCTATCGAGACTCTGGCCCACTTCCGTGCTCTGCCCAACTGCATGGTCTGGCGCCCTGCCGACGGTAACGAGACCAGCGCCGCCTACTACGTTGCTCTCACCTCCAAGCACACTCCCAGCATCATGGCTCTGTCCCGCCAGAACCTTCCCCAGCTGGAGGGCTCGACCATTGAGCGCTCCATCAAGGGTGGTTACGTCCTGAGCGAGGTTGAGGGTGCCCAGGTTACCCTCGTCTCGACCGGTTCCGAGGTCTGCATCTGCGTTGACGCCGCCAAGGAGCTCGCCGAGAAGCACAACATCAAGGCCCGTATCGTCTCCATCCCCTGCTTCGAGGTCTTCGACGCCCAGAGCAAGGAGTACAGACTCAGCGTTCTGCCCGACGGTATCCCCTCGCTGTCCGTTGAGGTCATGAGCACCATGGGCTGGGAGCGCTACACCCACGAGCAGTTCGGTATCAACCGATTCGGTGCCTCCGGTGCCTACCTGGATGTCTACAAGGCAAGTTGGCCCCCATAGAAGTTCTCCCCTGTTGACTGCATTACTAACCAATACTTACAGAAGTTCGAGTTCACCCCCGAGGGCATTGCCAAGCGCGCCGTTGCCACCATCGACTTCTGGAAGGACGTTCCCAACATCCGCTCGCCCATCAACCGGGCTTTCCAGCAGCTCATTTAAATACCCCCATACGCGTTGCGGAAGAGCGAGGATGGCGTCAAAAGATTTGCTGATAGAGGTTTCAGCATATAGATGAACGGAAAGAAACCGTTTGTACGAACGACACGAAAGGATATCACCCATATAGAGATCAAAAGATCAAAATACTGTTACTTTTTTTTCAGACCTATTGAATGCCCCATGATTATACGGTGTACCTCGTATGTGTTTGCTGAATGGACATTGTACTCGTAATTCTTTGGTGTTGTTAGCCAATTAGACCTGTGAACACCAATGTGATCCAAGAACAGCCACTTGACAGAAAACCTAACCTAGATAAATGAATTCAGTTGAGACACTTTCTGTCAGGTCATAATACTGCAGGTATTATATCTCAGTCCGAACGTTGCGTCCCACTTTTTAGCAGCGACCGGCCGCTGTCTCTGGCTAAAAGAGACCAATCAACTAGCGCCAATTGGACCCTGCATCCAGGGGTCTGGCAGCAGCTGCTGGTTTAATGGCTTTGGCAAGCTGTCCTCTTATCAAACCAAAAAGCGAATGAACTGTTTCTAGTATCGAAGACCCCCGATCGATCGACCGACGAGCCGCCTCCAACGACGAAGCATAGGACTCGGCACCCAATTCATTACACGATACTGCCCGTGATCAGTGTTTTCTTTCTACTCGGCAGCCATTGCAGAAAGCAACACCCGAGAACAGAGTTTCCGATGCGGTAATCGGCCACGCGGCCTACCTTCTCCGAAAGCCTGCAGTGCGATTCAGAGGCACGGGCGCGCGACTGCCCTCGACTTGAAGAAGAAGAAAGCACGCATTGCGACACTGCAGTACTGCGACGCCTGGTCACCATCGCAGAAACGTCATGATGAACGGCTACGACGAGAAGCAGAGCTTCAACGACGAGCCGGAACCCGGCAGCTTCGTCAGAGCCTTTGATGCCTTTCGTAGGACACCCTTACTTTGCATTCCTGCCGCTCTTCAGCCATGGCTTTGGTTGTCGCAATCGCTGACCTAGCCCCCTCACAGCCAAGTCGAAACCGCAGTATGTTCAGCAGTCGGCAGGCGGCGGAAAATGGACCGTCGCCATGGGTGTCATCTCCCTCGTCCTCGTCTGGTCAGCCGTAGGCGAGTGGTGGCGCGGCGTCGAGAACCACACCTACGCCGTCGAGAAGGGCATCGGCCACAACATGCAGATCAACATTGACGTTGTCGTGAAAATGAAGTGCAAGGACATTCACGTCAACGTACAAGATGCCGCCGGCGACCGCATCCTCGCTGCCTCGAGGCTGCAAGAGGACGCCACCAACTGGGCGCAGTGGGTCGACAACAAGGGCGTACACAAGCTGGGCAAGGATGCGCACGGCAAGGTCGTCACCGGCGCCGGCTTCCACGACGAGGGCTTTGGTGAGGAGCACGTACACGACATTGTCTCGCTCGGAAAGAAGAAGCCCAAGTGGAGCAAGACGCCCAGGATGTGGGGGCGTTCCGGCGGTGATAGCTGTCGCATCTACGGCAGCTTGGACCTGAACAAGGTGCAGGGAGATTTCCACATTACTGCTCGTGGACACGGTTATGCCGAGTTTGGCGAACATCTCGACCACAACTGTAAGTTGACATGGGTAGCACAGTGCTACGATGGTGTGTACAGCGAGCTAACTTGGCCCAACAGCTTTCAACTTCTCCCACATCATCAACGAGTTCTCGTTTGGTCCCTTCTACCCGTCGCTGGTCAACCCTCTGGACCGCACCGTCAACGTGGCCGAAAAGGCCTTCCACAAGTTCCAGTACTTCATGTCGGTGGTGCCGACCGTCTACACCGTGGGCCACGCGCATAGCGCCTCGCAGACCATCTACACGAACCAGTATGCCGTGAACGAGCAGAGCCACGAGATCAACGAGCGCCAGTTCCCCGGTATCTTCTACAAGTACGACATCGAGCCGATTCTGCTGACGGTCGAGGAGACCCGCGACAGCTACCTCGCCTTCCTGATCAAGGTCGTCAACGTGCTGTCTGGCGTGCTGGTCGCAGGCCACTGGGGCTTCACCATGAGCGACTGGGTCCGAGAGGTCATTGGACGCCGGAGGAGACAGCAGAGCATGGGAATGATTGGCAACGAAAAGGGAGGATACCACGACTAGATTGCTTTTTGTGTACAGTATACTAGAGCTAAAAGCGATCCCCTTTGGTCTTTCAAGGATCTTGGGATACCTGGCGTTAGGGTCGCATGTGATTTTGTCAATTGAATCCAAATTTACTATTCATGAATCTCGTCTTGACTTTGCGTGTGCGTTTTTGCCAAAGCTCTTGGGGAATGGGATTATACCTGGATCTTGGCATTCCTACCCACCTTCTATAGTTTTCTTGATCTGTCAGTATTGTAGACACGTTGAGTTTCATAGGAGATGACTACACAGATGCAGTAGATATAGTAGGTAATCATAACGCCGCATTCTATACTCTTATAAGATCATACTCCACCTTGTTCGTTTCCCACACGAATCAGGTCTGTAATAGGCAGGTCCCGTCCCAGACACAAATGCACCCATCTCCTATGCCGCCACGCTACCACCTACTCGTCGCCCACCATTGTCCAACACAGTACTTTGAGACAAGATGCAGCTGAAATTGCTAGGTTACATAGATAGCAATTAGACACAAATTTTCAACAGCAAGGAGAGATCCACAAGATCTTTCTTCAGCCCGCTTGGCTCATCGCTAGAGCGCCTCACTAGTAATGAGGAGGCAATTGGTTCGACTCCAGTAGTGGGCAAGAATTACCAGTTCTTGCCACCAATCATACGGTCCTCAATAGGCCGACCGATTCTTTTTTTGCCTTTTCTTTAACATTTGTTTTATTTAATTGACTTTTTGCATTTTGTTCGAAGGGTTTTAAGTGACTTCCACCGGGACAACTTTATGATCATAAGGACCCTTTCTCCCATTTGAAACAGGCTCACGCCGTTGACGGCATATTGGTAAGGTAGCCGGTCGGCATTTTACGGGGCCTTTTTATACCGCCGTTCATGTGTAAGTCGGTCTGCACTTACTCAGCGCGATGCAAAGTCAAGCAATTGAATTCCAAATCCGCACTCTTTTATTGCCGTATAACAATCCGGCGATATAATTGTCGGTCCAGGTCTAACGGCATAATTTCAAAACAGATCGACCAATAACTCATGAATTCAACTGAGTCCGGCGTCGGGGCCGGCGCGCAACGGATAGCTACGGTACGGGATCAAGAGGGCAGTGCAACAGGTAGACTTTCAGCCCGAGCTCAGCTCCGGCAACCTTGCCTAACTCCCCGAAACCCATCACAGGCCCCGAAGAAAGTCAATGGGTCCTGTTTTATGACCTAGTTTGAATTGACAGCTGAGCAAGTTTGTTTAAGAAAATGGAACTATCCTTGATTCCTTATTAATGGCGCCCCGTAGGGCTTACTTCCCGTTCTCTAGGCTCGAGAGGGAATTCCAAATTTCAACGTTGATCAGGCATTTTCCCTCAAGAAGCGAATTCCAAATCGTGAAGATGATGTATTGGCACGTGTTTCTCGGGCGCCTCATTTCTGCCTGTACGGTCTATATAAGAAAGGGACGTGAGTTTTGACTATGATGAAGATGAGAACTCAGACTCGAATACGACTCGGCAGTCTTCTTGCTTTGCCCTCGATCATCCTGCAACTTATATTTGCTGAAAACTTGAGTCGCCTGAACAAATCTCCTGGAAACGGCCATCACCAGCAATCTTCGACCATGTTCAGCTTCACTCTTCTAATGCTTGCCAGCCAGGCCATGCAGGTTCTATCACAGAACGCTGAGCCTCTCCTGGCAGGACTTACTTATCCTGACTCGTCTGGAATATCACAGCCCGTCCAGGTCCGTACATTGTCTTGTTCAACTTTTACAAATAGACTTTCTTAACTCGAATACATTCACCCATTCCAAGTCGTACCAGCGAATCCGATGAAGCAGATGACTAACCGATATTACCCAAATAGCACATATCCCGTGGCGGCTCGACAGCCTGCGTCTCCGGCCTGGTCCAAGTCGAAGCCGGGACCGACGCCAACATCAACTTCGCATACGAAGCCCCGGTCAACCAGTCCCAAGTGACGCAGGCGATCGTGAGCCTGTGGGAGCCGGGCTCCCCGTTCAAGCAGGACATAATGAAGGGCAACCTCTCGGTCAACGGGACCTACGACATTGGCGTCACCCTCTGCCTGCCCCAGCCGTCACAGGAGAACCAGACGGCGGCGCTCAAGCTGCAGATCCTCACCCACGGCATCGGCTTCGACCGCAGCTACTGGGACCTCGCGCCGGGCTACAGCTACGTCGACGTGGCCGCGGCGGCGGGCTACGCTGTCTTCTTCTACGACCGCCTCGGCGTCGGCGCCTCGGCCAAGGAGGACCCCATCAAGACGATCCAGTCGCCCCTGGAGCTCGAGATCCTCAACGCGCTGGTGCGCCAGCTCCGGGGCGGATCCATCGACTTCTCGACTAAGTTCTCGACCGTCGTCGGCATCGGCCACTCGTTCGGCAGCGCGCTAACCCAGGGCGTCACTTCGGCGTACCCGGCCGCCTTTGACGCCGCGATCCTGACGGGCTTCTCGGTCAACGGCAGCGGCATGGCCCCGTTCAACCTGGCCCAGGTCCCGGAGATCGCGTCGCTCAACCAGCCGTACCGCTTCTCCGGCCTGCCGGCCGGCTACCTGGTCGTCGGGTCGCAGGTCGCGCTGCAGACGACCTTTTTCCGCGCCCCGGGCTTCGACGGCGCGGTCCTGTCGCTGGCCGACGCGAACAAGGGCACGGTCACGCTGGGCGAGTACTTCACGGCGGGGCGGACGGTCGCCCCGGCGCCGGGGTTCCGGGGCCCGCTCGCCGTCGTCGACGGCCTCGAGGACATGGGCTTCTGCTTTGGGAATTGCTCGTACCCGACGAACCTGCTGGCCGAGGTCGCGGCGAAGCTGTACCCGGGCGTGGCGGAGAATGATACCGCGACGTACGCGGCGCCCGACGCTGGGCACAGGCTGAATTTTCACTATTCGGCGGCCGGGGCGTTTGCGTTTATTCAGGCGTTCTTGAAGAGCCGCGGGGTTTGATACGGAGTTGGGCGGGATACGTGGCTTGGGGAATGGGGTACGATATGTGCGGGTTAGTATGATGGAGGAAGTTAATAGCAAATGGATACGTTTATCAATCAGAAAACAATAAAAGAAGAATCATTTGCACATTGGCAAAGATCCCTCGCTCGCCACTTTATTAC
The DNA here is from genome assembly GCA_022432395.1 of Pestalotiopsis sp. NC0098. Taxonomy (NCBI): domain Eukaryota; kingdom Fungi; phylum Ascomycota; class Sordariomycetes; order Amphisphaeriales; family Sporocadaceae; genus Pestalotiopsis; species Pestalotiopsis sp. NC0098. The sequence continues at coordinate 3,334,468 of JAJKLJ010000003.1, read as the reverse complement.
ACGTAAAAGATGAAGTGTGCATCGAGACTCGGCAGATCAATCCAAAGCGTGAAATGGATAGCAGAAGCTTAGGAGCGAGCATGTTCAAGGTCAACGGCCGGCCCTCGTCAGTACTATCTCGTCTCATTTGTTGAAAAGGGCTCGGTTGGTCGGTACCGAAGGTTTTGTCGTCTCTTACATTGTGTTCTCAATGTATTCTCAATGTGTGTCGCATCCGCTAATATTTAAGTGCTGGGCCGCGGGATTATGGTAGGAAAGACGTCATTGTTGACCAATGACCATATGACAGGGGGGTCCTCGGGACCGTATTAAGGACAGGCAGGGGTTCTATTTCAACGCCTCTTTCCAGAGAGTAACAAGTCGAATGCCAACTCAGCAATCAATAACACACCGTACTTTGAGTGTTCCTTATTCAATGGTTGTAAAGGGAAAACAGGAGAGAAATTCGCCACAACATAAGTGTGTAGAACAGGTCTCTTGAGAGAAGAAACGGCCAATATACTCTTGCGCCATTCAATTCCCTCATGGTATGATTCTATACCCAGGATAAATGCTTGTTTTATTTACAGCATAGTTTTGACGGGGTAGGGCAACATGAATATAGCAGAAGTCAACCGACAGCAAGGAGTGAGGAAAAAGAAACATTACACTTTTCGAGGATTGCACTAAAACCCCAAACCTCCAACCCGGAAGCTGACTGAGCCCGGTGGCTTATCTTCCTCTGGTCTCTTGCACTGCCCATCGAATGAGCTGCGAGGTGTACCGGTAAGCCCATTTGCCAAGACACCGCCGTCCCTCATGCCAGAGCCAATGGATCACGAAATAGTTTGCAGCCCACCACGGCTTTGAGCCCCCAGCCGAGCCAGCTTACCCCAAGGTTCCCTGGGTTCCCTCGAGCCAACGACTATGCTGGGCCCGTCGGGCTGACGGTGTGTCGGGCTAAGGAGTAGCGGTTGTTTCCAAATACAGCAACCTTTCTTGCCTCTCGCTGGCTTGCTTTGGCTGGCTTTGCCAATCCCGCGGCTTGCATATCAGAGGATCGACAGGTTGGAAGAGCACTACCAGTCGGTCACTAGGGGGTTCAATAAGAATTCAAAGGAACAAAAGGAACAAGATGTCGCGCCATGATGGTCCACCAGATAGGCATGCCGCTCTCACTCCCTTTCCTCATTGACATTCTTGTTGGTATTGTATCGATATGCGCTGAAGAAGACCGTACCGGCGAATAATCTCTTCCTTCTCGAGTGTTTACTTTTCTTCCTGTCTCTGGGTCCCGGGGGAGATTCCACATCATGGATCGCTATAGCACGTTGGAAGTCGACCACAGCCAGAGCGGCCACTACCAGAACAACCACATCGCGACGCCGCCAGACTATGAACGTTTTCCTGAGGCCGTGGCACCGGGGACTCCGCCACAGGCCAAGACTCCCGCGGCATTCGGCGACGCAGATCATCATGGGCAGAAGATGATGGTTCCCGAGGGCGTCTCGGCCCCCGAGGCCGTGCCCGGGCAAAATCTCCACCAGGGAACGGGGACGGCGGCGGCGTGGACATCGGCGGAGGCGAACGAGTCCCCGGCGGCAGAAAAGTCGCAGCAGGGCGGTAAGCGGCAGAGGATATGCGGTCTCGAGCGGCGCTCGTTCATCTGGGCCGCGCTGCTCGCTGTGGTCCTGCTCGCCGCCGCGCTGGCGGGCGGTCTCGCGGGCGGGCTCACACATCGATCATCCTCGTCCTCCAACAACACGGGATCGGCGAGCCACGTCAACGTCCTGGCAACATCATCGCTCGCGGCGTCCAACTGGACCGACGGGCAGGGCTACGACCACCGGATCGTCTTCTTCCAGGATCCAGGGGCGAGCCTCGTGGCGCGGCGGTGGGACTCGCAGAACCGGACGTGGTCGACGAGCAACGTGACGGCGTCGGCGGCCAACTCAGCGACTCCGCTCACGGCGGCGGCGGGCACCTCGCTCGCGGCGGCCGCGCTCGACTGGCCCAATGCGTACAACGTGCACGTCTATTTTCTCGACCCGTGGGACGTGGTGCGCAGCGCGTACTGCGACAGCCCCGTGCAGCTGCCGGACCTGTGGAAGAACGACACGCTGGGCTCGACGACGATCCGGGCGCTCTCGGGGTCCAAGTTGGCGGCCATCTGGGCGCGCGACGCCAACGCCACCCAGGTCGGGCTCTGGACCGTCGCCTGGCAGGGCCCGGACCGCGGCTTCATCAAGGTGGCCAACTTTAGCGACTACAGCACGGCCGTCACGGCCGTCGACGCCAACAAGGTGGCCGGCAACACGTCCCTGGTGCTCGTGCCGCAGTACGGCGGCGACCAGGAGAGCCTCGGCCTGATCAGCCAGAGCATCTCGAGCTCGACCGACGGACCATTTCAGGTCAGCTCTTGGAACCAGACCTGGAACAAGAATCGTAAGTTCCAAACCACCACCCATCGATGACGAAAACTTGTTCTGACGATAAGCCGCAGCCGACGACGTGATATCCGACATCCCTCTCCCGGCTCAGAAACAGCACGTGGCAGCGACGAAATGGGGCAACTGGGCCAGGACTCTCGTCTACGTCCTGCTAGGCGACGGGTCCATGCGAGGCAGCTGGTGGGAGGACGAGGCGGACCAGAACGCCCTGTCGAGCCTCGACTTCCAAGGAGGGCCGGCGGCCAACTTTTCCGCCATCGCCATGACCCTCGATGCCATGTTTTATGGAATCAACGGGGACGAGATCCACGAGTACTCGGTGGACGAGAACGACGCGTCAAAGTTGACTCATGTTGGCAGGATATACCCATAAATCGCTGTAGAAGGAAGAATCTTGAATTTAGCAAGCGTAAAGAATAAATATTTTTGTTATTGTTAAGTGGAAGCTGTCCATTTATTATTGTGCAATATTTACCGGTCAATACCTCGCTTCAGATAAGGTCCAAGAAACTACGAGCCTATGCACGATGCAACGCCCTCGGGAAGGGGAAAGCCAGCCACATCTGCTTCGAGTCCGAATGCACTCAAACTACAGGTACTCTGTACACCGTAGGCTACTCCGTGTAGTACCTAGTTTGATGAACATTCTACCAAATACGACCGTAGATACTTGAGAACTCGGCATCCCGACAGCTCTGCCCTAGTATCCAGCCGCCTAGTAATTGGATCGATGACTTTGTAAGAATTTGACCTTTACCGTATCTTTTGCGTTTTCGAGGCGGTGGTGTGTAGCACGAAAACATAAATGTAAAAACCGGTTATCGTAAAAGTGTTACAGCGGGAGCGAATGAGCTGAGGAAGCCAGCCGGATCGAGTATAGCCCGAGCCGCTCGCTATGCGGTCACCTTTTTGTAGAGAAGCGGGGTTTGGCCAAAAGAGAAAAAAAAACAGATCGAGATTACATCCATTCTCTTTTAAAGTGTAGCATAGCCGTCGCCATTAATGATCAAGACATTGAAGACTGCTACCATATATTATTTTGAAGTCACCACAAAAGGAAATATTTATCTTACATAATAGCAGCTTGGAAGTTTTCGATATTTTCTATTCCTCAAAAGACCAGTCACTAGATTTTAGAAACCACAGGATCATTATGGCAAGGCTCCAAAAAGGTGGTAGGCTGCAACCGCACCTGGTTTGCCAACGTTTCTTCAGTCCTTGCGAGCCGCTACCAAAACGTACAGCCTGATAAGGCTTGCGAGGCTCCAATATGCCTTGTGCGTTTAGGCATTGTCCAGCGTCCTGCTTGTCTCAAATATAGTCAGTGAAACTCGTCGCATTCGTCGAATGAGCTATCCTGCATTATGTACGATACCCGCAAATGCTTACCTATGTAGGGATCTTTTCAATTTGCCAAGCTCTCTCTCTTTCTCTCTGCATGATAAGTATTCGCACAAACCATCCCACACGCGTTGCTACCCAAGCTGTCAGTAATGATATGCAGTGCCACCAATGTTTGTCACATTTGTTGTGGTAGCTGCCTAATACGATGCTCACCTGTGACTGGGCGTCTTGCTGGAATCAGCCGACTCGAAAGAGACCAATAAACTGACATAGCAAGTGCGGCGCCAACTCGCTCCCAGGCGTACAAGTTACTAGGTTAGCTAGTTGTATACATAACGGCACGACCCCTCTTTTTTATCTCTTTGAATTAGCGACACCGACAAAAGCCACCTTGTGTGGAAAGTCCTCTTAATCGAGGAGGAAAAGAAAGACCAAAGAGTCTGAAGCCATCCTCTTTTTTCGTTTTATTTGATTTTGTACAGTTGGTCGCAGTTATGGCTCTGCGCCAACTGCTTCCAGACGAAGAGCTATACAATGCGCTCAGCCCTGAAGGCAAGCAAAAACCCGACGATAGTCTGCAAGTGGAGTATGTTACCTTCTATGAAACTTACGTGCCTGAAAACCAAATAACAGACTCAATTGGAGTTTCTATCATACCTATTTTATTCAATTATGTGATTCTTGACGGGCGACTAATACGATTTTGTGCTATCTAGTATTGTCGCGATACACGGACTGAACGTTCTCGGCAAAAACGATGAGGCACACGCTTTTGACACTTGGACCAAAGACGACCATTTATGGCTCCGAGATGACCTCATCCATCTCACCCCGAATGCACGTGTACTTCTCTACGTATACAATTCCAAGGGAATTTTTCGTGGCCAAAAACACAATTTCGTCGATGCGGCAGATACTCTCATCAGTCTGTTACACGGTATTCGAAGGAGGTGCCCGAGACGTCCCCTCATCCTCATCGGCCACAGCTTAGGTGGTTTGCTTATCGAACAAACAATCATCAACGCTCATCAAAGCATTGCGCATCATCGAATCTATGAGTCTGTCGCCTCGCTTGTCTTTTTCGGAACTCCGCACAGGGGTGGCCACGACACGTTGGTCCGCCTCGGTACTGCTGCTGCGAACGTTGCCCGCTCTCTTGGAGGACAAATGAACCAGGATATCATGCAGCATTTAAATGAAAAATCGCTTCTTACTGAGATACGAGAACATGGATTCCGAAACCGCAAGCTAGACTTCAAGATCATCAGCTTCTGGGAAGGTATAGGCAATGTAAGTGTTGTGACGCATGTTGGAAGAGCAAACTAACTCGAACAAGATTGTGTCAAAGTCTAGTGCGACATATGGCCTTCCAGATGATAAAGAGGTTGTGATCGAAATAAGTGCGACACATAGTGATATCTGCCGCTTCAACAAGACGAGAGAAGACCAGGACAGATTCAAGCTGGTTTCGAACACACTTGAGGAAGAGTATGACAACATTATTCAGCAGGGTGAGTAGTCTGACGTATCAGTACCTGGGAGCGAGGATGAACCAGTTGTGGCGCGGTTTCAAAAACTCAGTCCTCCCCAGCCAGCGCTCTTCGAGGGCAGTCCGTAGTCTAGTCTCATTATATGTATTAATAGGACTATCCAGGAAAATTGCTAACGGATTCCCGTGCTTAGTTACTTCAGCATCAAGTGAGGAAAAAGCCCCTGCAATCCATTCCTTATGAGCACTAGATATAGAATAATTCTGAGGACGGTGCTATGGGACTGAGTGCAATTGAAAACTAACTTCTTGTTTTTCTTCTAGTCCTGTCCATAATGCACAGCTATTTCGACTCTGTGAATGAGTGGCTGAAAAAGGCTCAAAATGCAGCACGATCAAAGCAAGGTGTGGAAAACCACTTGCATTCACTAACAAACACTCTCTCTTACCACAATTTGGTCCTGATGGAAAGAGACAACGGATCAGTGCCGCCGTTCCTATTCTATGAGGAAGAAAGCAGCAGTCAAGGGAATCTGGTAGATTCACTTCTCTACTGCAGAGAGGACATGCAGCATCAGCTCATCCTTGGGGGTTGTTATCGGAATATAAGTGTGGCACAACCTTCACTTCGCATCAACGGAGCCGAAACACGAGATGTTGATACTATACTGTGGAGTATCCTTTCTCAAACACTTCGATGGATCGACAGCGATGTCTCAAAAGCTTTCAGCGTTTGCTGCAAAGATGATTCGGAAATCATTGCCGCTCTGTCGGAAGGCCAAAAACTGCAACCCAAGACAGTCAGTAAAGCGATGCGCGTTGCGGCCAGTTCAACAACTTCGAAAGCAATACTAGTACTGAGCGGGATTGAAGCTTTGACGCAATTGGCCCTCACAGATCTCATCGAGACGATCAAAGAAGCCTATACATATTATCGTCTACACGCTAATCTTTTCATCATTGTGATTGGCACACCTTCGCTACGTCTTAAAATTACAGATCTCAGCAAGGCGCCTGTCATCAACAGATGGACAGAATATAGAGGTACTTCAACCACTATTCTATTCCTGACCCGTGCTGATTTGGAACAGAATGCAAGGCAGCGCTTCAAGACGACAGAATGTACAAACGGGCGAAGAGAATCTCCAAGGCTGAACCTGGAACATGTGCATGGGTATGGTCAAACAAGGAGTTCTTGAAAATGGAGACTGACCGCTCCGCGATACTGTGGATCTCTGGCAAACCGGGAAGCGGTAAATCTGTTCTCGCCAGCAACATTGTGAGCCGGCTTAGCAACCGAGACTCTGCCACCCAAGTTTTGGGTTCTTCTTCCTACATCATTTGTTCGTGGTATTACAGCAAGCGTGATGATCTACAAAGTCATCTCGTTATGCTCAAATCGCTTCTTTGGCAGTTCTTGGACCAGCAGCCGCTGTACTTCCGCCACATTGCCGAACTTTACCGGAAGCGTGGCCCTGTCAACGATGATGGATTCTGGACGTCTGAAGAGCTCATGTCAGTCCTGGAAAGAATCATTATGTCAACCAAGAATATTCAAATATTCCTTGTACTGGATGGCTTGGACGAATCAAACAGAAAAGTGGTTAACGGCGAGTTTGACCTATCTAGGATGCTTGATAAGTTCCTCGGACTGGCGGCAATGTCAAACAACCTCAAGATACTGTTACTCAGTCGTCCGGATCCAGACATCACAGACAAGCTTCACTCATGCAGTCAAATCTGCATGCAGCTGGAGAACTCAGATGATATACTGAAAGTCATCAGTACGGGACTATCTTTGCTGATAGACTGTGTCCTTGATGAATCATACGACTCATCCAACAGAGACATCCAGTTGATTATCAATTCTCTAAGAGAACCGTATCGCCAAGTGATCAAAGATATTCACAGTTGTCTCGTCGAAAAGGCTCATGGCGTGTTCCTTTGGGTGTCTGTGATACTAGCCAGATTGAAAAATCGGGCAGATAATGCCCTAGATTTACCCTTTGAGCTTACGGAGGAAATGGAAAGCCTCTCCGACAAAGAGCTCGATGAGATCTACGCAAGAATTGTTCAAGATCTCAATTCAAGTCCAAAGCACGAAGCCACGAAGCGCAGAGCAAAAAGAGCCATTCTCTGGACTTCTGTGGTAACTCGAACAGGCAGCCTTCGGATATCGCACCTCTACGAGATTGTCTCAATCAAATCGGAAGAACAACTTTCGAAAGCACCTCAGTTGTACCGAGATATGGCTTCTCAGCAACGTCGAACAGTTTCTTTATCACAACCAATAGGCCCGAAAGATTTCAAGAAACGTTTGCAAATGACTTGCGGTCCGTTCTTGGAATTTCTGTACCTGACAAACCGTCGTACACACGTCGATGACTTTATGTCATACGAAGTTCAGCTGCTTCACCAGACCGTCAAAGAATTCTTGGAAAGCGATCCAAGGGCAGACTTCCTACAGATTCCGGGTCCTAAGGAGGCTGAATCGTTGGTCAAGGCAGATGCTTCGCAATATCTTGAACTTGCCTTTCCAAGAAATCCGCCTGAACATCACCCTCTATCAATCAGGAGCAACATGAAGTCAAAATCGAAGGCGAAAACGGTCGTAGAATACTTGCAGCATAAACCGCTGATGTCGCTCATACTCCGAGAATATCCAGACCTTGGGGGGAACATTGCGCCTGATCATCTGGAAATGTTCGATACTGTCCTAGAACAATCCTTCGAGATAGTGGAAGACTTTGTTCATGAAGCTTGTTTGCAAGGCGCATCTGTGTCACTTGAAAACTTTTTCAGAACTCAATTCGTCCATTCGCGAAAACCCTCAGTCAAGTTGGGCAGCCGCTGTTACCGGTTCGAGGTACCAGTTATAAGAGGTGCTCTGAGAGCTGCTATCAAACAAGGACTGATAGAGGCGGTGGAGGTCATGACCTGGTATATCGGGGTTCGCAATCTGAATATACTCGGCGAACCACTTGAAGTCATGAACCATTTTGACAGCAAACTTCTCATCCGGGAAGCATTGCATTACAGATGGCACTACATGATCATGGTCTTGATTGGTTATGAGGACCACGGCCGAAGAGGCAAAGTTGAAGATTGGATTAAAGCCCAGCTCAAGGCATCAGGCACCACCATGACTGATGATCGCCGCATCCCACCAGGGCAGCAAGTGAGTCGGACTGCCATTGGGTTGATCATTGGCCTGTGGTGTCGTCCAACAGTGTTAACGGATGGGGAGTCCCGAGGGAACATCTTTAGTCTCCAGAGATACTCTGTCGAAAATGGAGACTTTGGGTTTCTCGGTCCGCCAGGGCAGGGTCCAGACTACGATCTAGATCGTTACGTGCAGCCTGGTCGATATGTTTTACCGAGGAAACCTCGAGACCCGGTACATCCATCATTTAAACACTTGCCAAAAACATATCAGTCGCACAAAGATCTTTGCAAAACCTCTGCCGTCAGGAAGCTCACCGAGAAATCATCGCAAGGGAACGACGTCTGGGAAAACGCACTATGTGTGTACATCAAAGAGGGCAACTCCACGAAATGTGAAGTGAGCTGGGAAACCTCTCAGCGTCTCATCTCTTCGGCGGTGAGATTTGGTGAACAGTGGTTGATAGAAGATACTGTACGTGGAGATTAAAATAATCCATTTTCCTTCTGGTCGCTGTAGGTAATATTACTCGTAAAGCGCGTGACTCCTACAGACTCTAACACCTAGCAGCCCAGAGCACCCCATTAGAAAGTCAATAACCAGCAGGCTTAGGGTAGCTGATCAGTTCCCACCTTCACCATCTCACTATCTTTCCACTATACGTCACAAAAGTGATGTTTGCGTCATCCATAATATTCCATGTGATATATGCTTTCCTCAGGAGGGTACTGTAATTTTGTCGATACGAAATAATCACGACTGCATATTTTGTGATTTGAAAACGCTGGTTGCGGCGGCTGGCTGGCAGACGGTAAGATATATCCAAATATAAACAAGATCCGTGTGGTAACCTCTTTACAAGGACCAATGGTTATGCTTGTATCAAAGGAACCTTTCCGCTTTTGAGAGCCGCGAGACTGGTGAAAGGTTTACAAAAACGAGAGAAAATCTCAGCCACATTTTGTTCCACGAATTAGCAACAATTTCGCGGGTTCCATAATACTTGTCTTATGCGCAGTAAAGATTGTCCCTTGCACTGTTAAGGGCACGATACTGTATGAGAGATGAGGAAGTAATGTCCCTGGAGGGCGCTCATCATCCAGTTTGTTGTCCCATTTCTGTCTCCTCAAAATCCAAATACTGCATGTTTTTCACCGACTGATTTACCAAGCCTTGCTGTTATTCTCGTGATTCGATAAATTAGCCTTGGGCTGTCTACCAATACAAACAACATCACTGTAGCGCTGGTATAGTCGCGCGTATCCTTCACAAGAGTTCCGGACAGGAACTAAATAACGAAAGTCTAGCGACTGGCCTTCCTCAAAATAGGACCTGGCACGGAGGGGACGATCAAATACTAATTTCACGCGATGTGCAAAAAACCGGGATGCAAACAGATTTGCAGTACAACTACGTACACACCAACAACACCGTGACGCCAGTCATGGTGGCCAAGACTGGCAAGAACGAAGCCGCAAAGACAAGAGCCATAGCTTCAAGGTGTGATACCGAGTATTCACCGGTATCAATTGGAAGGAGAGGGGGAATTGTAGCCTTTTCTTGTATCAGGTTATCAAAGGGTTTGAGAAGTCCACTGCCTTTGGTCAACCCTGCGGAATGGGTATCAACGATCCGATATCCATCGGGATCTGATCGCATTCAGATCTCCTGGACGATCCCATATGGTACTATGCTATCACGTCGGGGTCTTTAACGAGAGAGACTTCAGATGAGGGCCAAGAAACGACAAGCCTATAGACGCTGCGACGCCCTCAGAAAGGGGGACGCCAGCCACATTTGCTTCGAGTCTAAATGCACTCAGTCTTGAATATAGATCGTCCCCCACCACGATTCTATCACATACGACCATAGGCACTAGAGAACTCGGCATCCCGTCCGCTCTGCCCTAGATAAACTGGTGACCGCTGGATCAGTACTCAGGTGGGTGACCACTGGGGAATCCCCGGTGTTGTATGTTTTGTTTTACTTCTTTTTGCCTTATAGTACCAAAAGCGTTCTCGATATTATATTAAACTACCTACATGTTATTTGTGTCGTTTAAGCATGCTAAGGACAGTCTCCGTATAAAATACACCTTGCCTTTCGTTGTACATAGCTTCTAGCTTTCGTATATAACAGCTAATTGCTTTGCAATTCTTTTTCTCATTGCCTTAAATATGCCAATGACAATGCCGTCACCGACCTGCATATCGATACCGATTCGGGGTCGGTCTTGGGCCAATGGACAACATTTCCAAGGCGCTCATGTCTAACCCAAATATGCAAAAGATAATTCAATATCAAATGGCTGGCGATGTCTTTTGATGAAGCTAAACACTAGACAATGGTGATGGTGTCGATCTCAAAGCCAGGTAGACTTGCTGCCTCGCATGAGTACAGTTCCTCATCCACGTACCCACGGAGAAACCCTACCCGCTTATACTGCTGTCCATCCTTTACAAGAAGAATACCGCACCTGGACAGCAAACAATTGTCCCCCAGCATTGTTGTTGTTGTAGCGTCCATGCTCAAGTAGCCGTGATCATAGTGACTAGACTTGCTAATTAGCATCGCAAACACCTGCAAAGACCCATATGCAGCATCTGAAGAAACAGAGCTTTGGTCATCATTCTCCTCGGCAGGCTCGCAAGAGCCTTTTCCACCGAGGCCCTCGAGGAGAGCCTCTTGATCTGGCCAGTCGTCTTCCCAGGCGTCTGCGTAGCCTGTGAACACGAGTTCATCAATTGATATCTCACCTATGCCGTCACGATAATCGATGTCCCATTTGACCAGTCTTATAGGAGCCGTGATCGTCAGTGATGCAGACTTGATGCTGAAGTACTCTGTACCGACACTTGTCGGTTCTAGACTCGCTTCCATCACATCCACGCCGTCAGCCACCGTCTCCAGGCCGACGAATGACCCCGTGCGGCCATTTTTCGTTCTGCCGTCCTTGATCCACCAATTTCCAACAAAACAAAAGGGAGTGTCAATCGACGCCCATGACCATGACGGTGCACGGTACTCCTTGGGTCTAGGCTTTATCGAACCTTGCTCGGCCATCCAGCAAAGACCAAGTGGGAGGGTCTCCTTCCATAAACCAGCCAAGTATGTGTGCTTGTTGCTGTCTCCGTAGACTTGCGCTATTGCGGAAATAGCTACGAGCCTGTCGGACGGCTTCGTCATCTTTCTTGCACTATATGAGTTTATCACTGGTTCCCAGGCCGGCATCGGCCGCCCGGGGACGCAAGGAACTGTGGAACGGTCAGGCTTGCAACACAGGAGGACGAAAAAAAGAATGACCGCCGACGTACCGTTGCCATAAGCCCAATCGTAAGTGTCATCTACAAAGAGCCGGTCTGTCTTTTTCCAGTTCCCATCAAACTTTTGGGCGGATCTACAAGACCAGCGCATCACGTCCAAGGTGAAGCGAAGTGAGCGTGGTGAGAGCAGCCTCTCTTGGAAGGTCCATGCTCGAGAGTTGGTGGGATCCCCCGTCAGAAAACTCTCGTGATCATATTGGCAGAGTAGTACTTGTCCCATCTGACCATCAAGAGACTCGTACTTGATCTGAGTAGGACTTGTCAGCCGCCTTTCTTTTCCTCTGAGCTTCATTCTTGGCTTAGTCCCAAGCACATACCAATGTCGGTGGAAACGAATCCCATGAGTACATGGTCTTGCCCAGGAACCCAGCTTGTGCCTCTTTGGCCCGAGCTGCCTCAATGGTAATATAGCCCTCTTGGTAGATTTTTGGCATTGAAGCAAGCTCACGCAAGAGATCGCTGGTATCATCTTGGATAATGCAGAGTGCATCTATCCATAAATATGGGATATCCAATTCCCTACAGACTTTGATGGCATCCAGCAAGGTCTGCGGCAATGTATCTATTTCGATCTCTTCGAGATGTTTGGACAGCGTCGTGCGGGTTGTTTGCGTTGCCTGTGGGCCTCCCCAGACGTAGCTCAATGAAGCCCACTTGATATTTGGCCGGTTTTCCATCTCGACGAGGCGGATCCGACTGTCACCCTTTCCGCCGACTTGCAACAAACGGGTTGGCGTAAAACCGGTACGGAGATCGGCGCAAAATCGATGAGTTGAGAAGCATTCATTGATCCATTCCTTGGCTTGGGCGAAGGCCCTTTCAGATTCAACATCGGTATTTATTCTGATCACGGGTAAGATTTTGGATGAGACATCCTCTGCATTATTATATCAGCCCTCGTAATCCCTCTTTGAGTCGATAATACGTCTGGTCTACCTTTGCTCAGAGAGTAAACACGAAGGAAACCGCTTCCCGTGACCCGTAACTTGCTGTTAGTCTTCGGGTCGAAAGTCGCGACGATTGGCATGCCCCGTTGATCATCACGACGATCCAAGAATGTTGAGAGATACCGATAGTACAGACATTTCTGGGTTGCTACTGACTACACATAAGCCTCACGGGTCCTCGGAAATGGATGTGCGATAGATGTTGGTCTTGTACGCACGCTCTTCCCCTTGGAACAAAGTTATCTCATGAGGCTTTTCGGTGAGGTCGGCTTCTCTGATCACGATGTGCTCACAGCTCGCGCAAGTGTGGGGCCTTGCGATGAGTTTCATATCGGGACGTATGCTGACCTTCTGAACGGCTGCATATCCGTTTCGGCCTAGGCAAAGTTGATTCTGGATCTCCTCACCAGTGTGATGGAAGAACAATGTGCAGGTAGACAGAGAAGTCTGCCAAAGCAATTGTGAATGTGCGGCTCGTAAGTGAGCCTGTTCATGGGGGGAAATCCTCTCGAAGTGGGTATTGTAGCCAAGCATAACGCGAAGCTGTCAGTCTGAATGGATTGGCGGCACCTGGTGCGTTATTTATCGCAGTGTGGACGAATAAGTCTGCCGCATAATCACTTAAATGGACAATATCGCCATGATGGCACAGCGAGATCCATCTACAGAATATGTTTAATGTTACATGTCAGAGATCTCTAGCAATCTTTGTAAACTCGAAATGCGCTCCTCGGTGAGAATAGTAGCTGCGCTGCTCAGCCAGTTTGTCACCGTCAATACAGGAAACCTGGGGTTATGCGCCAGCTTCGGTCATTGGGGAGTGATTACCGGAATCCTTTCAACCCTCACTCAACTTGACTGGCAGCATTAGTCTCGACATGTCTCAGTTGATGCCTATGGTACCGATTTTGCAGTGGCACTTTGAACTCGTCATGGTTCCAGCGACACAAACACAGTTGAGAGTATCAATTCGGCTACCTAGACTACCGTACGGTGAACTTCATGAACCCAAAAACAATCTGCGGGTGTTTCGTGGAGGGAGCGAATAAAATAGTGACGTTGAGTACACGTTTCTTTGACCAAGTCGGCCAGAACAGACAACCATAAAATGCAAATAGAAAATGGAAACGCCCCCTTTCCCCCGTCGTGACAAGAGATCGCGTCAGATACAAACAAAAACGCAGAAAATTCGGCTCGTGTCCAGACTCCGGAACCCATTGCGTACTATGGACGCTGGTACATGACCGTAAATGCAGTCGTTTCGCATGTTTTGTTTACTTCCTTGAGAGGGTCTGCTGCTCAAAGCCCTCTCCATCGGATGCGTCAAGGATCTCAAACTCTTCGTCGGTCAGGTAACCATCTTCCGAGTCCTCAACCCACTCCTCTCCATCCTGGACGTATTCGTCAATGTCGTCATCGTCACTCTGGATGGACGGAGCTGCAGTGTCGGTTTCAGTGGCAACCTCCAGCTCACTCTCGGCCTTGGGAACGAGAACGCTCGAGGCAGGTGACTCATGGTCAAGCTTGGGGATGATCATCTGGCTCCTGCCCAACTCAGGGACCTTGGAGTCCAACAGAGATTCCTCCTCCGGCTCTTCCTTGATCTTCTGTGGGGTCTCAACCGTGACGTCACACCAGAGCTTGTGTCCAAACTTGACACCATCACGGGTAGTCAGGCGCCAGTACGAGATGACCTTGCCATCACGCTCGGGAGTTCGCATGAGGACAGTGAAGGAGAATTCCTGGCCAGGCTGGAGCTGGTTGTAGCAGACAGTCGACTCAGATGCCGAAATGAGCTCGCGAACTCCGGTAGGACGGGTTGGGTCTACAGCACCCATGTAGTCGCCACCGACAAACTTGACAGAGCAACCTGCAGGCCAAGCGACCTTACCCTCGTTGCGCAAGACCCAAGTCTGCTCAAACGTGTGGTTTGATGGCATGACGGTGCCGTCCTCAATGGTGTCATGTCTGAAGACTGCAATCAGATCAGGCTCAGGCGCTTGCTGCTTCTCCACGATGGGAATCTGCTCCTTCTCGATTGGCTCCTTTTCGGTCTCCTCTGTCTTGATCGCCTCCTTCTGGATCTCGGTAGGCTTGACATCAATCACGGTCTGAACAGGGTTCACAGCAATGTTCTCACTTGGCGAGGGGACGGTCTCAGTAGATCGGTTGCTCGTGCGTCGGGGGAGAGCGGCGGAAACATTGCGGTCTCCCATGACCGGAAGGCGGTGACCGTCTTGATGCTCACCTGTGGTTGTCACGTTGACATGTCTGACGGGAGTCTTGAACTTGATCAACGGGTGCGTCTTGTTGTGAGTGTTGGCCGGGCTTGCTTCGCAGGAGGCACAGAAATCGGTGTCATGGCAAACGGCACACTTGTAGCGAACGCCAACGATGTATGTAGAACCAGACTGCGAAGAAGTACACAGAGGACCGTCGCAGCAGATTCCGTTGTGGACCGCCGAGCGGCTTGTTGCACGAGCCGGCTCGGGAAGTGCCTCGTAGATCGGGGCGAATCGGTGGTTGGGGTGGATGAACCCGGCATTTTGAGCGCAATCAGCGCAATAGTCCCAATCCGGGCAATCCAAGCACTTGTGGCGGATGCCACGGATATAATGGTTGCACCCATCGCAGATGGCGTTGTGACGGACACTGCGACCAGCATTGAGACGAGCTGTGATCGAGGCATCAAATGAAGTACCCTTGACAGCGGGAGTAAAGGCGTGCTTGGGGTGATGGCCATGCTGATCCCGGGCAAAGCAACTCTTGCAGAGATCGAAATCCTCGCAAACCAGGCAGTGCAGGAACTCCTTCTCCGGGAACTCTTGCACACAGCTGTTGCAGGTGCGAGCCATGTATACTGGCACGTTCGGGGAGACCGGGATAGTTGTCTCGCTGGTCCCTAGAGGACGAAGAGGAAGCTTCAGAGGGCCGGCGCTCCAAGCTGGGCGCTGGCTTGGAATAGAGGAACCAGGCTTGTTGGCCGAGGGAGACAGTGTTGTGTTCTTGGTCTTCGGGGCCACATGGGTAGTGCTGTAAGTGATTTGATCGTTCTGGATAGTACGCTTAATAAGCCAGTGTTGATCGTTGTAACAAGAGATACCCTGGTTGACGCAATCCTGGCAAAGATCAAAGTCGCCATCATCGCACGTGGAGCAGTGAAAATGGGCATCGGGTACGACCCGGTCGCAGCTGTTACAGCAAACTGTAAAGGGCCGTCTGAGAAGGCTGCTCGAGAATGCAGGGCAGGGGCACTTCATTTCCGAGGTGGTGCCATTCGGGACTGAAGTCTGGCTCGAGGACTCGCTCTGCTCGGACTTGGGTGCGGTGATGGTGGCGATCTTGTCGGCGTGGAGCTTGGCAAGGGGAATGAGTGTGTCCAAGGATGGCAGCTCATTATCATCATCTTGCGATTGGGATGCGGCAGTAGTTGTCTCAGCCGGGCTCTGAACAGATCGGACCTCCTCCTTTGGCGATGCAACAGGTTCAACTGCATGTTCGGGTGATTCGGCTTCGTCCTCCACGGTGACGGGCTTAGGACTAGTGAAGCCCTCATCACTGCTCGAAGCGGCGAAGCTTGGCTCGACCATCGGCGTGGCGACCACTCTCAGCTTGAGCTTCTGCTTTGCCTTGGCAGCGCGGAAAAGCTGCTTGTAGACGGATGGATTTGTCGAATCGAGGACAACATAGGCAGCAGCAGAGTCCGAGTAGCGCTCGACCGAAATCTGAGTCTCTTCACGGATCCGCAAGAATCCTCGCAGCTAATACTGGGCGTTAGCATCGATACCCATATTGGTTTGAGGTAGGAAAGCGAGCGCAAGCGACCAGAAGCCTGTCCGTCATTGGAAGAATGATGCGGGCAAAGTAACATGGATAGCTGCAAGTGATCTGTACAATGGTATTTGTTTTGACGTACCTTATTTTCGAGGGTCGAGGCACCGAGCTCACGCAGAGGCAGCTTGAATCGACGGGTGACACCGGCGAAGTTGATCTTCAGCGTGATCGGGGTGTCCGGGGTGGCAGCCGAAGACGACGCCATGATGTCGGATTGATGCTTTGGAAAATGTGTCAGTGATGGGTTGATGCAGAACACACTCGCAACAGGCCTGTAGATGACCTGCGAGTTTTGATGATGATGATATTGATTGATTGACAGAAAGTCGAATGGGAAGAATAGAGGAAGAGGAAGTGTTCCGATGGAAGATGCTGCAGGTGCAAACGGTAACAGTTGGAAAGACCCCAGGCTGGCCGGTCAATGCTTATCAGGTCAGGTGGGCCAGCGATTGTAGTGCAATGAGTTGAATGACGGGATTTGGATGCGTGCCTGCCTGCCTACTAGGTACTGGGGTACCAATCTAGGTACGGCGCAGGCGGTGAAATGGAGTCGACGGGAGGAGCTTATCTCCAGCCGACAGCCCACTCTGGGGAAATCAATGACTCTGGGTGCAGTGGTGACGGGAACGACTGGATGGCGAGACTATGTATCATGCGCGCATGTACGGAGTACTTACCGATGACTTGGTCTGGCGATGGATTGTAGGAATGGAATGGGCCTGTTGAGCGACCCAAAGTCCAGAGGTGGATAGGTATGCTGGAGAGTAAAAGAGGAGAAGAGTGATGAACACCCGATGGGGAGTTTGAGTTGAGGAGAAGGAGGAGGGGGGAAGAGAGGCAGCAGGTTGTAGGTGGTCACAACCTCGCTTCAAGTTCTAGGTGCAGGCAGGCTTCAGCACTTGTCACGTTTTAAAGGATGGCCCCGAAGCTTCCTCTCAGGCAGCCGGGCGAGCAGTGGGATAATGGGGTGGATTGCTAGGTGAGACCAGCTCCATCCGTGGCTCAAGTTATGTACGACATTTTCCCATTTAATACTACACTACACCTTTCCTTCTAACCGGGACCTCAACCACTAGGATCGAGGCGAATAATACGCCGCCGACAGGCAGACGCGAGCGCTCGCAACCTGGGCTCACAGGTTACCTTATAAATCATCCCCAGTGGCGGTAACACAGGCTTGACAGGCAAGTGCACATCCAGCAACATCGGCTGGGGCTTGGCTGTCGTATGCGTGGGGCGAGACAAAGAAGCGGGGCAAGTAAAGTACCTAACCTAGGTCGTAGATCGATCACGCTATGTCGCGTCCGAAATGTCACCGTTAAGGCTTTATCATTCGGCCTCAAAACCTGGAACGTCCCTGGCTTGCCTTTAGATGCCTCATGCTGCCGCACGGTTCAAGCACTAATAATGCCATTTACCTAGGCAAGAACCAGGCAAGCAATGAGTGCGTAGGTTACGGAGCAGGACGACGGCCGACAGAATACCGCGATGTATGATTGGTAATTGATGGCCATGAAGGCAAAGAAGGCGATGGAAACGGTCACCCACGTACAGCATCAACCTATGACTGTCTTCAGCACGAGCCATGGTCAAGTTACCCAGATTTGCCTCCTGTCGTACAATTACTGAAGGCGAGAGGATTCGAATATTCCCTTGTAGACAGGTGGTGTGCAACTTGATACCGAGTACATTGGAATTGTCTAACCTACTTCAGTCGGCAGAAGGTGGTTGCATTTGCCTATCGTATATCCGAGCACATCCCAATCAATATAGCGCCGAAAGGCGTTTCCTTTTCGCATAGAACAGTAGACATCTTGCTTTTTTATCGTGAGCCTCGTGAAGCAAGATCTACATAAGGCTCTGACTTTTGCACTTGGCGTCCGAGAGTGCAATACCATGCATCTTGGTGAATTGAGGTGAATTTAAGCCAGAGCTGCTATTGGCCAGCTGAATCGTCCGCTAGCAAGAGCAAACAAAAACCAGTCTGATTTCAACTCTGGACCGGACATTGATTACCTTTTCACGGCCGCTCGGTTCGAGCACGTCATGACGAGCTGCATCGTAGGTAATAGTCTGGAACTCTGCGCACAATCCATCGCAACTGCGGGGTCTTCTTAATCCGATCAGATCACCATCACGGTGAGATAACACTACCTGACCACCAGCCGCTTCTTATATTGCATTCACAGTCTTCAAAGACCGATACGATATTCAGTTGGCAAAGACCACCCTTATGCCTTGCTTCAGACCAGATACGCAGAGTATACTACCAACACATTGTCGAGACACGTCCGGATATGTTTGGACTTTGTATGCTTGGTGCTTGTGTCAATGAGCCCCTGTGTTGGTGAACAAAGCAGCTACCTAAATAGGTAGTTACAGAATTTCTATCCAGGCTATACTCACAAATTTAGTGCACAATACTGAGATATAAAGGCATCATTACAAATATATCTGACTTCCTAAATCATCGAAGTAAATATTATTGGTGAAGCAACCTCGCGAGCCTTTCAACAAAAGGAGCTGGAAGCATACATAGTAGTGTACATGGAAAGCGCGGCGGCTCTCCTGTCCAATCAGATGCAAAGCAAATGAGATCCAGTGAACCACATACAGTATGCATCAAATCAGACTACGTAGCAGTCGCAATGCGGGGATGGCTGTTGGCTAGAAGTTCCTCCTCCACCTTCCCCGGGCCACTAGCAGGAATAGCTCGATGCCAACGTCGGGAGAGGTTGCTACTACTGCTAGTGTAAGATCTGATGTTCTTTTGGGAACACCTACCTGATATCTGATGGCAAACTTGATATTTGTAGGGCTAGATGTTGTCAGTATATGATCCTTATAATCGGAACGAGTATTTATCCTTGTCCATCGGGAATTCATACTCCATAGCCTCGAATGGCCAAACGACCGCTCCATTCTTCAACAATGCAATACTGAGCATCACCTGTATTCTGCCGTGGTCGGCGGTAACAGCCGACACAGTGAAATGTTCTGGGAAGAGGGCGATATCGTATTGTAAACTGATCATTGATGGTATTTGGCGGTCGTTGGCTCATGATACCAGGTGTATTGGCCAACGCTCTTGGTCGAAAAGCAGACTCAGCGTTCCGAGCATAACGTCTTCCTTTGTTGTTATTCCCACCCGATATCCTTCATCAAATAGCAGTTGGAGCCGCCAGAAGCTGCAGGTCGGGTCAGGGCCGATCTTACTCGATGATTGGATGGCACATCATATATGGTTGTTTGCGTACAAACAACCAGCCTACAGGCCTAATAGCAGACCTGCTGCCGAACGTGTATGTACGCACACTTTGCATCACAGCTTGTTACTTGGGTAATACGGCCCAAGCCAGCAGTCTTGCAGTGGTTTCAAACCTGTGATAAAAAGGCATGCCCTCAGACGCCATGCAAGAAAGGTATTGTGTTAGTGGCGAGCATAGCATTAGGTTCAAGCTTGACGCGTGGTCACGATCGTGGTTGTAATATGCCTTGCTCTTGCAAGAAAGGATAAGTGGACATGACGTTGCTGGCAGTCGGTTTCATTTCATGCAAATGATGCTGAAAAAACAACAACACGTACCGTCCGATCACAATGCTTTGCTGGACCAATGGTCGCTGTGAACTGGTGAATACAATGCCAGTGCAGGTACATACCTAGGCAAGGTAGGAGAGGTAGGCAACTCTCTTGGGACACTGAGCTGCTGCAGTCTCCGACATGACCCGGAGAAAGCCATCCCCCGTGTGAACCAAGCACTGTCAGAATCCATCTGGCCAAGTAGAAAATAAGAAAAAGGAATCATAAATTGAAACAGGACAACGGCCGAGTAGAGGAGCAATTTGCACACGACTCCATTCATACCTATGGAGTACTCCACGTCCATGGACCTGTTTTTAGCCAAGAGAGCTAGCCTAAGTATGTAGAAGGTACCTAGCTTGTTCCAGCCCGAGAAAATTAGAGCGAACCTGGAAAGATGCGACGACGAATGGGCAGGGAGGGTTCCAGTCCATGCATCCAGTCTGATGGATGATTTTGGGCTACACGTACGTACTTCGTACATGACATTACCTTCTTAGCTAATAGACTCGTCGGGCGCGACCAGCTAATCGTGGATGCAGTTAGTAGAAAGGCAAGGCAGAGAGAGATGCAAGCGGGTGAAGGGGCCCCAGTGGCGCGCCTGCAATTCCAATTGCCCGTCATCCATCCCAGCAGCGCACACACACGCAGAGTGTTGGGAGGGTTGAAGGTCGGGAGTCGGGGGTCTGCTAGCGTTGGATGACAGCTGGAGAGAGGAGCCTTTTGCAGGTCCCTCTGGCGCGCATCTGGACCGGGCCTAAATTCATTGACTCCGCCCGCCGCCTGATGATTTTCAATCTTTCGAACTCGACTCCAGCTTCAATTCATCCACCCCCCATCACCCTACATAGCACCATCGACCTGCTCGACCGCCTTCTCGTTCCCAACACGAGGTCAAGGTCGTCGCCATCAGGCTGGGAGGCATTTCTTGAAAAAGCTGTCCATCCTTTTTTTCATTCCCCCTTTTTTTCTTTTTTTGGCTCCTCTTGCTGTTTTTGCTTCTTCCGACCGCGTCTCTCCCTTTCGTGCTTTGCCTTGGGCCGTAATTCCAGTTCCTGCTTCTTTTTTTGGGACCTGTAGGAAAAAATAGTCGCCTCTTACGTCTAATTGAGGTCTCCTCCCTACATATTCCTTCCCTTCGCTCTGGCACCGCGGGCGGTCTCGTGTCTGAAGCCGTCTCTGCCTGATCAAGCTGTCTAGCTTCACCGGAGACCCAGTTACCCGACGTCCCGCAGAGAGAGGACACGAACCCGCATGAACTCCCTCTCCTCGACCATCTCGACGCCCACGGCGTGCGGACGCACCACCAACTAATATTTCCGCTCGTCTTCCCTCCTCCCTCGTGCGCATTCGAGGCTGTTCCCCGCCGATACATTTCATCGACTTGAGAGTTGCGCCACCCGTCGCGGGCCCAGAGCAGATTCCCAAATAATAATCATGGCTGCCCCCCGCCGAAGAAAGATCGTGTCCAGGCGTCGGGCTGATGACGAGGGCGATGAGGAGTACGACATCGACGACGACTCGCTGACCGAAGGCTCGGTAGCCTCTGATGATCACGACTTGGCCAACGATAGTGACACAAGCAATGTCGATGAGGCGTCGCCCACCTCTCCTGCTCTGCGGAAGGCACACGCTCGTGCGGCTAACGGTCATGCCGGGGCAAAACGCTCCAAGGGTTCGGGCAGCTCTACCAGACAATCGGCATCTCAGACGAGACAGTCGGGTCAAACGACTGTCTCGGACACCGAGGTCATGATGAATGGCCTGTCCGTCTCGGACAAGACAGAGAGTGCGCAGGAGACGAGTTTGGAGGACGCCGAAGGCACACCGTCTGCTGCAAAGGCCAACGCCCCACTCGTCGTCAGCTCGAGTTCGGCGGCCATGGATCAATCACAAGACAACCCTCAAGACCGGCGACGGAGAGAGCATGATGACTATAGGAAGAAGCGGGACGAGGATCCGGCGTTTGTGCCGAACAGAGGGGCCTTCTTCATGCACGATCATCGACATGCCGGCCCTGCTGCCAATGGTTTCCGACCCTTTGGCAGAGGCGGTCGAGGCAGAGGTCGTGGAGGAATTGGAGGCCCCTTTGCTCCTACCAGGTATGTCTTTCCACCACCATCTACAACGAGAATCAAGGCTGACCTGGTTAGCACTCACCAACCTTTCCCGCCAGCTGATCCTATAATCAGCACTCCGTGGGCTCATGACATGCACGAGGCCGTCGCAGAGCCCTCTCGCTCGGCACGTCAGTCAGCACAAGGCAACCAGGTCATTATGGACAATGGTCCGCCCAATGGAGATGGCTACATTCCTACGTGCGACATGAGTGCGACCCCTATCAACAGGACCCTATCGACCGAAAAACACATTGGCAATGTCCAGATTAGGGTCTATCTTCCGCAGTTGAAGCAATCGATAGTGTTCTCTGCGATGCCGGTCAAGCAGTATACTAAATTGCCAGACCACCGCCCGCCCCTGCGCCGCGACAAACCCGTACGCATCTCGCTGCCCAACTACCCGCCGCGGTACATCTTCCCGGCGACCGATAGATCTTTCATCTTCATACCGCGGGCGCTGCGGCCAAACAACCAACAGCGCATACGTGGCAAGCCCAGATCAGGATTCGGCTCCATGGGCGGGTTTTCCAGAAGAACTAGTGTTTATGGCGGAAGCTACTACAATGGAAGCCAGTATTCTCCAAGTGTGGCCCTTAGCAGGCGCTCATCTATTGCACCTGATATGGGCAGGGACTACATCGTGTCTCCGACAGGCTCGGCCATTTCACGTCCACCTATGGCCATGGACGCCTCACGGCCCGTCGTCCGACTACCTCCACGAGCAGAGCCGCAGGGGCTGGCTGCCAGCATCCATGCAGCAGCGCCAGCAGTTGGCCAGACCGGCATATACGAGGATGTCCAGGGTCAGACTCATCATCTGCCTCAAAAAGCAGTTCACCAGGAGAGCCAGGCGACGTCCATACCTATGCATCAACCCCGGCCTCAGAAGACAGTATCGCTTGAGAACATCGAATCGCCAACGATGCTGCAGAATGCACAGTCCTACCAACAGGCTTTCCACCACCAAGTCCCCGTCCAAGTCTCGAACGGCTTCAACAATGACCCACACAGTCGCCATGGCTCGTTTGCACGACACTCCACGGGCACTCCTCTATCTCAGATACCCGAGCGAGCAATCCATGCGGCTCCATTCCAACCCACGCACTTTTCGCAGCAGCAGGCGTATTACCCACCCTATCAGATGGTGCCCCCTCCACAGGGTTACTATTATCCCCCACCAAACCCATATCCTGCCGCACCACCTGCGTACGTTCCTGGTCCTCCGCCAACACAGGGTCCCGTCGATCCCGCACAGGCGAATGGCCAGCCCGGTGGTGGTCCCAACCTTGTCGCACAAGAGGTCAACGGCATGGTATACTACTACGATGCTTCGCAAATTCCGCAAGTGCCCAGCTATCCAGCTTACCCTGCCGCTCAGGGCTATCCCGCGGCCAACGGAGTGATGAACGTCAACGGAATGGCCACGCCCAGTCAAGATGGCTACTATTATCACCAACCTGGCACCGTCTACTATCCTCAATAGTCTTACCGTTAACCCACAACGCCACGCCATATATACTTACTTGCTTATTGGTGGCGTGCTCGTCAATCCTATTAGATGGCATCCGGCCTCGATCGATGGAAGTCAGTCGTGGTTCTATCGCTCGTTCGCCTCGACAACATCAAGCTCGGCACTCGCGTATCCATTTCGAATTCACTGCACTGGCATTGTCTATTGTCGGACGACTTGCGACGAGTCATTGTACAGGCGTTGGGGAGCAGTTTTGCTTACAATTGCTTTTGTTTCGAAAGCATTCTTGCTGTCCTTGCTGTAGTCTAGTTGGAAAAATTGGTGGAAAATGCCGAAGCGTGTCGTGGCTGGATATGTTCTTTGGATGGCAACTTCGTGTAGAGGCGGCAAACAGGAGAAGACATGATGAATTAGATGAAATCGGGGAGCTAGGGTCTGGCTACGTACTTGGGGAGAGTAGATATACCAGAATATCCGTTGCCCCAACAAGTTGTGTACACGTTTTGATGATTGTGAGCGTTGCCTGCTGCTTTTAATCAACAGTTATGCATGCCAGCAATCAAGCTGCCTTCCACGATGGTATGCGTAAGAAAGAAGCATAAACGAACGTGAAAGTCAAGGAAGATGCATGTCTCAGGCATAGACTAGCTGTCGATGATTCAGACAGCCTTGTCCCCTACCTGATCAACCTTCGTTTTGGCCCGATCCAATGATCGAATAGTGGCGTAAGTTGATGTTCTCGCGGTAAAAGACGTGAAGGTTGGCCACTCTGAAAATGAAATCCGCGTGATCCAAGGAAGATACGGCGGGAGGACAATGCTATACGTGTATATCGAATGGTAGTGTATCAAGAAGTCAAATGCCAACGGCCAGCGATGGCGGGTCACATGTGTATTTACAGCCAGTTTGAGGGAACCCCCACGATGAGCGGGACGGGTCTGGTTGTCTTGGACAAACGCCATACATATTCTGATCGCGTCTTCTCGATTCGTCGAACTTGGCAAGATCACCCCCAACGCGCAAAACACCCAATGACGTTTTGGTCACCGGCCCAATGCGGCAAGGCAGGGATGTTCCGGATCGACCTCATCACGGCCACGCAACACACGATTTCGGGAGATGCCCTTGGGATGCAACAGGTGTACCTCGTACATAGTGGAAGACGCAGAAAAAGAAGAAACAGACGGAAGCACCCCTGGTCCCTCATGTGCCAAGACGACGTCACAGATTTGCCAACCTAGTAAAAATGACCTACCGACGACTGCCGGGAAAGCTTGATCCAGGTACGAGACATGACTGCCTTGGACTGACTGCCTGCGCTTCGTTTCCCTTATCAATGCGGGCAGCATAGTACTATTGAAACCATCCGTGATCAATGATGCTTGACTAGACGAGCTGATAGGACGGCAGTAGCCGCCTGACTAGTGTCCAGTAGACAAGACCAGACAAGACCAGACAAGAGCGGACAACCACGTTATCCACCTCTCTCCTCTCCAAGCTTGTTGTTTTACCTGGCGTGCCCACCCCCACTACAGAACTGTCACTGAGGAGGGGGCCTCCAGATAGTACCTAGTTGGTCAGATACTTGAACAACGAAGCAGCATTTGTGTTTGAAGATATCAACTGTCCGCATAATTGCGACCTGTTATCTTTTAATACCCTCGGTGGTACAAGGTACACTACCTTTGACTCCGCCGGACCTGGTTCAGCGGGACTATTTAGAGCTCCCCCTGTCGGCCTATCTGCTATTCACAGGTCCCGATATAGACCTGGAAGATGGCGGCGGCAAGTGGGCAAAGCGGGAGGTTCCCTCCGGGAGTCGCTGCACAGCCGCTTCTGCTCCAAATCTACAAACAACAATGTAAGGTGATCATTGGATGGCGGACGACCTTGCTGGAGATCAAAGTGAGGCAAGATGACGAAAACGGCGAGACCTGGTAACAAAAAAGGAAATGCATGGGGTTGGCAGCAAGAGACAGTGGTGGTGCTGTGCTACCGGGTACCGCCAGAGAGAGCAGAGAATGGGGTCGCAGATCTTTCGTCATAGCCGCGGCGCGTGAGCTGAACTGCAACTGTCACGGTCGAGCTTTCGTCTTCTTGCTCGTTTTCATGCACTACGGATAGAGACCCCTGTTCTCATGTTTTGGGAGGAAAGGCCAACATCAGCCATGTACATTATGATACCTAGATCCACGACCGATTCATGCGTACAGCGACGGTGAGGTTAGCAGGCAACATTGAATGCTGCTCGCGGCTCTCACTTGATAAGTCAGCAGAAACCTTGGCTGCATACCTCGACCGAGACGCCGGACAACAGACATTAAAAATGGTAGGTGAACAGCTGGTAGCGAGGTAGTATACACATATACCAAGGCTTGGCCCGGCTTGGTTCAGCTCCCCCGCAGGTACGGAATTAATATAGTAACCTTAGTACATTGAACCAACGTACCCTCAGACCTCAGTACTCGGATGCTAGCAGTTGGCGGTCCACCACCTAGCTCCAGTTCCGAGGACAAATCAATACAAAACGTGAGGTCGCCTCTCTAGGTGCAGGCCACTGATGCATTGCAGATCGCACCCGGGTATCATATGGCTTGACTGACTTAAAGCAGAGGGCTATGCAAGTGCAGAATACCAGTTTCCCCCGGTCTGGGGTTGGGGTGGAAAAGAAAGAGGGGGGGCATAAACAACCCAGAATCATGCTTGCCACATCTTTCGAAACAGGTTGTTTGTTCATCATCAGACCAGCTGCAGGAACAAGTTGTCTTGCGTTACCCCGGTCCACTCCACGTATGAGCTACCTACCGAGCCTACCTTCCGGCTGCCATCTATCTGGTATAGCACACCTACAAACATGGCCCGGCTCAGTATGATAAGGAGCGCCTCCTCTGAGGTCGACGTGTGACCCCGTGGGATACAAAAGGACGCCTTCCTCACGTTGCTTGGCTTTAACTTCCTGATCCGTATTTCTCCTGCCTACTCGACATTCAGCTTTTGATTGTCTACATAGCTCCATCTACCACCCCCATAACATATCACTGTCAAACCTTGTTGTTCCTATCCACCATAAACTTTAGAATCAACCACATTTCAACCATCACCATGGAGCCCATCTTTGCAGCGCAGAGCAAGTTCCGCCAGAACCTGGGCTTGAAGAAAGTCAAGGCCATCCGCAACTCAAACTACAAGGCCCAGGGCACAAAGTCCTATGTCTACCTCATGAACCGCTTCGGCTTCCAGCCGACCCAGCCCGGCCCTTACCGCGTTCAGAACAAGGTCGTCCAGAGAGGCCTTGCACCAGAGTCCTTCCAGAAGGCACTAGGCGGCAGACTCCGTCACCAGCGCGTGCTCGTGAAGGCGACTGGGTCCGGCGATGAGACCGGCGAGGTTACCGCCGATGACCAGCAGAATGATTCAATGTACGTAGGCATGTTTGGGCTCTTGCTTGGATGCCAGATCCCGATCGCTGCTATTCCCGAACCAAAACACCATCATGATGGCTAACGCTGCTACAGGTATCTCTGTGAAGTTGACATTGGAACGCCAGCTCAGACTGTCAAGCTCGACTTTGACACCGGTTCGGCCGACCTCTGGGTCTTTTCCACTGAGCAGAGCAAGTCCACCCAGAAGGGCCATGCCGTCTTTGACCCCACAAAGTCGTCCACCTGGAAGGAACTCTCGGGCAAGGCCTGGAAGATCTCCTACGGCGATGGCTCAAGTGCCTCGGGCGATGTTGGCACTGACATCGTGTCCATCGGCGGACTCAAGGTTGAGAACCAGGCCGTTGAGCTGGCGAAGAAGATGTCGGCGCAGTTTTCTTCGGGCACCGGCGATGGACTACTGGGTCTGGCCTTTGGCACGATCAACACGGTGACTTCTGGATCTCAGTCGGATCCTCAGCCTACTCCTGTTGAGAATATGATCTCCCAGCAGGACATTCCCAAGGAGTCGGAACTGTTCACCTCGGCCTTTTACAGTGAGCGTGACCAGGACAAGGAGTCGTTCTACACATTTGGCTACATCGACCAGGACCTCGTCACGGCCTCGGGCGCAGAGATCCACTGGACGGACATCGACAACTCGCAGGGCTTCTGGCAGTTCCCTTCGGCATCCTACTCCATCAACGGCAAGTCCACCGCTGTGAAGGGCAACACGGCCATCGCCGACACTGGCACCACCCTGGCTCTCGTCTCCGACGACGTCTGCACTGCCCTGTACAAGCAGATCAAGGGTGCCAAGTACGACGACTCGCAGCAGGGCTGGACCATCCCCACCAGCGTCAAGGCTGCCGACCTGCCCGACTTCAGCGTTGCCGTTGGCGACAAGGAGTTCGTCATCCAGAAGGAAGACCTCGTCTTCGCTCCCATTGACGACAACACGTGGTACGGTGGTGTGCAGTCCCGTGGTGACCTCGACTTTGATATCCTCGGTGACAGTTTCCTCAAGAGCGTTTACGCTGTAAGTACCAATATTCTCTCAGCTTGTAGATATATAAGTTTCCTCATGCTAATATCATCATCATAGATCTGGGACCAGGGTAACACGCGCTTCGGTGTCGTGCCAAAGATTGAGAAGACACAGAACCTGACACCCCCCACTACCTCTTCCTAAACATTGGTATTCCCGTTTGAAATAGGCAACCTTCCTGTAATACACGGACTGTAGCAACACATGGGACCTTGTCGACTATTGAATCGCTTGATTCAGTTTCTTTAAAAGGGTCGCTTAGTATATGCGTTTAATACATTCTTATCCTTGAACTGCTCCGAGCTGCATATGCATTCATTGTGAGCATGTTGCCAAAATGAAAGAGACTGATGTGCATTGTCCCAAATATGATTTTGAAGCATGACTCAGATTAAGTGGTCAAAAACTCTGCAGATGGACCTGATCAGCTGAGAAGGAATGGCCCCAAGTACGAGAAGGTCTATCTGGTTGGTGCTATGGCCCAGCAATGACACGGCAATGAGAGGGCAAATTGGACATCAGACATCTCCACTGACAGCATTTAAAGCACGATGGCTAAGAGGCGTACCGAATATGGCATGGAGCTGGTCAAAGGGGCATGTTGATCTAAGTGGCCCTGCAGTACCGGTATGTGTTTCTGGTGTGTGATCTTTCCGGTGGATCATAATTATCTCGGCATGCACTTGATGGCTGAGTTCTTAGAGTAATAGATCTTAACATTGTGTGCCGTGTTACGTGACTCGAGAGTACATACGTTATGGCCTGCCTGCCTGAGATTATCTTACGCAGTGCATGTACCGTGTAGGTACCCTGACCTTCACTGCTTTTTTAACCCACACAAAGGCGGCTGGCTGTGTAGGTGGTATTGTGCGAATCAGAAAAATGTACCAATTCTTACCAGTAGAGATCAGAATCTACTGAACACTGATTGTATGCAATTTAAACTCGTATGCCACGGCTTCTAACGCCTGATCCTCCCAAAGATGAAGCCTCTCACTCCATTGCTTATCCAGCACTCCTCTTCATCACAGAGGCTATCAGCCAGAACTACTTCCTCGACGGCGAGTCCTCTGATCAATGTCAGCATATACACTGCACCCCAGGGAACGCATAGTGCTGGTATGGTCAGTGTGACTCACCTTTCCAGAGCCCATCTCCTCGTAGTGCCATCATTCCCACCGCTTCCCTCGCCCTCCTGGAATACCTTCGGGACTGGAGGTGTCACCCATCTACCGTTGCGCCAGAAGAAGGGCGTCGTGATGCTGCCCTCCATGATGGAGCCGTCTCTAGGATTGACGAGTAGGACCTCCTTGGTATCCGGCGGGCTCAGGGCGTACCGTTTCCTGGCGTCATCGTACATTTGCCTTCTCGTCGTCTTGTGATGCGTGAACTCGGTCTGCGAGGTGGGCGCACTGTCCACGTACACCTCGAACTCGGGCTGCCTCCGAGGAAGATCTACCGCGGTCTCGCCCCCCGCCGGCGCCGGGAGGCGTGCGGGGAACAAATTTCGCAGGCCGGTCTGCGAGGCCGGGCCCGACTCGTAAGCCAGCTGGCCGTCGCCGTCTATCGTGATCTTGACGCGGTGCATCGCCGACCCGGCCGACTGGGCAAACGGCGCGAGGAAGGCGTCGAGCCTCTGCAGTCCTTCCGGGCCGGCGAGCCGCGCGACGGCGGAGCCCCAGCCAAAGTGCACGGCGGCCTTGAGCATGCGGTCGCGGTGGTAGTCCAGCATGTACCACGGCGATGCGATCTGCCGGTTCCACTCCGTGGCGTTGAGGTCCTCCTGCTCCGGCGCGTCGAGCAGGATGGGATCGTAACGAATCGAGGTGAATAGTCGAAAGTCGGCCATGGTTCAATATGATTATCCAAGTAAATGTTCGACTTGATTCCGAGTCTAATGGCAAACAATGTATGTATCTTGGTATGGTAACAATGTGGCCAAGAGCCTCTCTCGCACAATTGCTTTCTGATGTAGGTTAGCCGTTAGATACCTAATGTACCTTTCGGCTTTGTCATGTTGGCAACCACAGCTCGCCTTAGCTCAGGTACTCGACAACGTAATGAGCCGCCCAGCTGTACAAATTGGCAAATATCGTGCTTGCTTCCGGATCATGAAGAGAGATGGTCAGGGCAAACTCGGAAGGTCAACAATTCCCCCTCTGCTGTCAATAGAATGATTATTCGCTCGCTGAAATACGGATCGATACCAGTATGAAACGGCAAGAACGGATACGACCTGAGCACATTAAATGTGCAGATAGACAGACCCACAACCAGCACTGAGTGGTTCGACTTTTGAGGAAGAGATCATGATGTTCAGCGTCCCTTCCTTCCTGTTACTGTTTCAACACTTATCCTGCACGTGTCAGACTCTAGCAAAGAGCTATGAGCATCAGAATCTGCAGTTGGTGTCTTAGACCAAACCGTTGGTTGAATGAATGGTACCTTATGTATCACAAATCTGCTTGTGATATGGTAGGCGCTCGAGGTATGTATTCTGTACGAGGATACGCGGCGGGTTGGTAGTGACGTCGTCTGGTTTTCAGTACTTTGGATTACGTACTGATCAGCCCTGGAAGAGGAAAGAAAAAACTAAAAAAGGGCGCTGATCAATCGGCTTTTGACAGCTTTTGCCCGCTAAGAAGCTAGGTAATAGCTAGGTCATCTGGCCCGTGCTCTACCTCTTCTCTCTGCAGACTGGAGCGAGCAGCAGCAGCAGCAGTCGGCCCAAATTCGAATGCTATGGACCGAATTGAGCGTCGCGCTAGCCCGGTAGGTAGGTAAGAAATTTAGAAGTTTTCGCGTTGCCGGTCGAGCTCCTGCATCATCGAGCCACTCGCTACCTACTACACACCTCAACCCAACCCGGACAACACCCAAGGAGTTGGTCGTTTTCTGCTGCTACAGCAATACTTTCACGTCGCCGATTCCCCGTGATCCCGTCGCTTTCGACGTACCGACCGATTCGTCTGTGCAGACCATCGATAGCACTTATCGCCTGCTTTCTCTCATCTTCCATTCACACAAGTCCCCGATCATGTCTGGTGCTTCCGCCGCCCCGGCACCCCCCATGCCCATGCCTCCGGGCAGGCCCATCGCAGTGCCTGTAGAGTCTTCCACATGGGATCGCATTACCAGCTGGGCCTCTGAGAACAAGGCCATCGTCTACACCATCGCCGGTGTCACCCTCGTAGCCACCGGTGCCGGTGTTGTATACTACCTCAACAGTGATTCTGTACGTACAATTCGCTGCCCACCCCAATGTCCCCGAGATTATGACCCAATCCACCACGATGCGCCAAAGACTGACACTGGAATCAATGCAGACGCCCAAGACGACACAACCCAAGATCAGCAAGAAGGAGAAGAGGAAACGGAAAGAGGCTGAGCGTCAGGCAGAGGCTCAAAAGGCCGCCGAGGCTACCGCCGAGAAGCCCAAGCAGGCCCCCGTGGAACCCGCCGAGGAGCTCCCCGAAATCACCGCAGAGCTCGCCGCCACTCTGAGCGAGGAGAAGCGCAAGGAATACGCTTTGCAGCTTAAGAACGCTGGCAACAAGGCCTACGGCAGCAAGGACTACAACAAGGCCATCGACCTTTACTCTCAGGCCATCCTTTGCAAGCCCGACCCCATTTTCTACTCTAACCGAGCTGCTTGCTATAATGCATTGAGCGTCTGGGACAAGGTTGTCGAGGATACTACCGCCGCCATCAACCTGGACCCCACCTACGTCAAGGCTCTGAACCGCCGTGCTAATGCCTACGAGCACCTCGAGCAATTTAGCGAGGCTCTTCTGGACTTTACTGCTAGCTGCATCATCGACGAATTCAAGAACGAGTCCAGCGCTAACTCCGTTGAGCGACTCTTGAAGAAGGTCGCCGAGGTCAAGGCTGACGATATCGTCAAGTCCAAGAACCCGAACAAGCTTCCCAGCCCAACCTTTGTCGCCAACTACATTCAGAGCTTCCGCGCCAAGGACCGCCCCGCTGGCCTGGAGGACTCGGACGAGTTGGACTCGAACACCGGAAAGGGACAGCTGCAGGCAGGTCTGAGGGCCATGGAGCGCAAGACGCACGAGGGCTACGAGGAGGCCGCCACCGCCTTTGAGAAGGCATTGGAGCTCGGCGACCTCGGCGAGTACGAGGCGCTCGCATACAACATGCGCGGTACTTTCAGATGCCTCAAGGGCAACCAGGAGCAGGCATTGGCCGACATGGACAAGAGCATCGAGCTTGACCCGTCGTTGACGCAGAGCTACGTCAAGCGAGCTAGCATGCGTCTCGAGAGAGGTAGGATATTCGCCCACACCAGCGCCCTATAGTGGCATGCGAACGAATACTGACAATTTTCCTAGGCGAGCGAGCTGAGGCTGCCGAAGACTTGGAGAAGGCCATCCAGCAAAACGACCAGGACCCGGATATCTACTACCACCGCGCGCAATTGCACTTCATCCATGGCGAGTTCCAGGAGGCCGCCAAGGACTACCAAAAGTCGATCGATCTCGACACCACCTTCATCTTCTCTCACATCCAGCTTGGTGTCACTCAGTACAAGATGGGCTCGATAGCGTCATCCATGGCCACCTTCAGACGATGCGTTAAGAACTTTGACAAGGTGCCAGACGTCTACAACTACTATGGAGAGCTGCTGCTCGACCAGGGCAAGTTCGACGAGGCCATCCAGAAGTTCGATACCGCTATGGAGATGGAGAAGCAGACCAAGCCAATGGCCATGAACGTGCTGCCGCTCATCAACAAGGCTCTTGCCCTGTTCCAGCAGAAGCAGGAATTCACCGAGGCCGAGAAGCTGTGCGAGAAGGCCTTGATTAGTAGGTCTCCTGTTATGCAAATGTTGTTGAGAGTATTGATTACTGACCACGGTATTAGTCGACCCTGAATGCGATATTGCTGTTGCCACTATGGCCCAGCTCCTCCTGCAACAAGGCAAGGTTACTGACGCCTTGAAGTACTTTGAGCGTGCCGCCGAGCTGGCCAGAACTCCGGGCGAGATCGTCAATGCTCTGTCCTATGCCGAGGCAACGCGCACTCAGCTCGAGGTCCAAGAGAAGTACCCCCAGCTCGCCGCCAAGCTGTCCGGCATGGGAGGCGGTTTCCCTGGCCGATAAGAAACACGCCGACCAAGGCATATGGACATCCCAGCAGTAAGCACTGTCCAGTCAACTTGAAGTGTGTTTTGATAGGGGACAAGTCTTTTGCTTCCACAATAAGGCTTGTTGTATAAAATGGTGTGGTGAGCAAGGCGGAACCTAAAATGCAGGCCATTCTAGAGCGATTGACGGAGGGTCGACCGAGTATATCCATGGCCTTCAGCGGTATTGATTCTGCATAATCTAGTCGCCAAGCTCATAGGATCGCTTACTTCTGCTGTGCATTTTGGGGGTTGGTGTTGTATTGTACCGGCGTTGGCCTCACTGCATTGCGACTGGGGACATGCAAAAAAGAGAAATAGGAGTCCTCGATTGTACACTTTTTCTGTTCGTTGCAGACGTAATTTTACCCCCCCCTTCCTTCTTCGAGGTAGACAATATACTACCGACGTAAATATATATTTCTCAGAGGCTGCTGCACTGTAACTGAATCTCGCTGGTGTATTTATAGAGTCGAGGTTGCGAGCAATGTGTAAGGCTTGCATATATGGCCAAGAACTGCAGCCCCCAATTTGAGTTTCCATACATATATCAAGCAAGAACGCGGCACATTGTCATCTGGAGATCAGCACTCCTAATCTCATAGTTTCTCCGACTATGAAATGAATGCTATGAAGAGGTATCATTCATCGCTCTTTTGTTTGGCCAAAAAATCAGAACAAACAAATCACTGCGCAATTCAAAAAACCAAAGTAACCAAAAAAGCATTTGACGCTGGATCATCTTCCACTCCCGCCTCCGAAAACTTTCTTTTCTCTTTCCTCCAAACATGCGCTTCCTGTCTCGGAAATAAAATGACAGTGGTTTTTACTTCTCGACCTCGTCTACGGGCGCCGGGGGTTGCCAGCCCTTGGCGTCGAGGCTCATCCGGCTCATGCGGCTGGCCATGCTCGAGCCGGTGCCCTTGCGCGTCCGCGAGGCCTTGGCCCAGCGGTCGCCGTGCTTGCCCGACTTTTGCGAGGCGGCGGCGTTGTCGAGCGAGGGGGCGCGGTCGGCGTGCTCTCCGTCGTACTCGCCCTCGAGGCCCAGCACGTCCTTGAGCTCGGGGATCTCGACGTGGTCGCGCGTGTTGCGCATGCGGTGGCACCACGTGATCATCTTCTCCTCGCTCTCCTCGTCGTGGTGGCCGTTGGAGGGCAGGTCCTCCTCGTGGACGGAGGATCTCGTGCTCCCACCGTTGGGATCGTGGTGGTGGGGCGTGGCGATGGGGCTCTCGACGTCGCGCGAGGCGGGCTCGAACAGGAACTCGCCGCCGACCTGCTTCTGGTCGCCCATCTGCAGGACGAGGCCGCTCTTGACCTGCTTGAGGGCCTGCGAGATGCCCGAGAAGACGGTCTGGGCCATGGTGCGGTTCTGCATGTAGGCGGGGCGGTCGCCGGCCGACAGGGTCCGGATCATGCCCAGCTCGCGGTACAGGTGCTGCGTGTTGTCGGCGTAGACGGGGTACGGGCACCCCGTCTCCTTGAGGTACGCCTGGATGAGCTTGGGCGAGCCGCAGCCGACGACGGCGATCGACGTCGACACGGGCAGCTGCAGGAGCCGCTCGGGCGGGATGGCGGCCGAGAGCTGCCGCAGGTACTCTTGGCAATTCTGGCAAACGACAGTGTCAGTACAATTTTTCATCCTGGGACAAGAAGATTCGGTCGGCCACTTACACCGCAGAAAAAGTGCCGGATAAAGACGATCAAGACGCGGCGCGCCACGTTGGGACCCGTGTACAAGCTCTTGAAGGTGTGCGACTTGCCGCTCTCGTCGAGGACCGTGTACTGCTCGAGCTTGCGGAGGGTCTCCTGGGTGGGCAGGCTGTTGTTGGTCTGCACGTCGCCCTGGAAGTCGAGCGGGTTCGTGTCGTCCTTGGAGGGGATGGCGCCCTCGGCCGTCGCGTCGCCGAGGCCGCTGCCCTTGGCGCTCTTGGCGCTCTGCATGTCGACGGGCGAGTGCGACATGACGGCCGCCGGGGAGCTCGTGGCCACGGGCGATGCTGTTGCGTGATGCGACGGCGCCCCTGATGCCGCCGACTTGGGGCCGGCTGCGGGGGCGACTGATGTATCTATCCGTGTAGGTTGTGTTTGTGGTAGTTGCTGTTCTTTGGCTGCTGGTGCTGATGTTTCCGTCGTTGGGGCGGCAGATGCATCTGGGATCGTCGCAACGTCGCGCTCCGGGTTCGGGGCCACCTCCCCTGGGACCGAAGTGGTGGCGGGGGACGGGTCTATTGTAGCCATGTCGCTTGAGCGGAATGTGAATTCGATTGGAGAAGTGATTCAATCTCTAGGAATAATTCCAGGTGAAGATTTAAAATCGGTAGTCGAATGCCAGGGGGAAACAATCTTTGGGGTTTTCGAGGGTCTTGCGTCGTAGCACTCGAAACACGGAGAGGGACTTGAGACCGTATGGGCAAAGTGCTTATTGGGGGAGGCGGGGTGATGTAATGGTGCTTGTACAAAAGATGGGAGGGAATGAATGAGCTAGGTTAGGTAGGTTAGTCGGGTTTATGAGATTGAAGATGGCGTAGCCGTTGGATTATATCAAGAAAAAACCAATTTCAAGGTCAATCGATACCAATAGGATCAGCAGCAGAAATACGAAAGTGGGCAATGACAGATACGAGGTCAAACTAGATACATAGGCCCTGATAGGGTACCTTGGATCAGGTAAGATAGCTCAGATATCCAGAAACCCAGTAACCCAGGCCCGAGATGCCCTCGTTTTTCGCAAACTCGCCCTCTTGGAGAACGGTACATTTCCTTGGCACACGCAGCAGGCTTGTGAGTGAGGTCTCGGCCTGTACTTCGTAAGCTGTCCTGGTTTTTACCTTGGGTGTATCCGGGTACCCGCTGACAGCCACGCTGTAGTGCACGAAAGGGTCTCCGGCGGGTGGACTTTGCGGAGCCACGGGATCCAACTCGGGTCCCCTGTAGCTGCTCAGTGCCCTGTATCGTAGCGCCAGCTAGCACATTTTAGCTGGACATGGCGCCTCCCGGGAACATGTAATGCCGGAATGAACAAGCTCGTAGCGCTGTCATAAACGGCCAGCCGGGCCAGTACACATTGTAGGGATCCAGATTTCCAGAAACCCAGAAGGCCCCTTCAGGTAGAGCGAGGAAACAGAGAAGCCTCAGAGGCGGGGATCCTATAGGCTATGGCACTCGCACCGCCGCACTCTTCAGGATTCAATAGCTCTCGGCCAATCCAAGCTCGCCTGGATTCGCCTTTCGGATCCGTCAACCCCGGGACGGGCCCGATTGATTGGCTTTGCAAATCCCAACGACAACGGTACACGTTCAGTGCTGCGTACATCTAGAACGAGCATCCGTCCTTATATGGGCAGATCTCTCAAGAATGACTAATCAAATATCCACGTCTCTCAGTCTCGACATTTCTGAGGTTCCTCTTCGTCGGAATTTTGCCCCTTGCTCGCACAGCAGCGGGACGGACACCTCTCAAAGAGGCCTCGGTTCTTAAGCCACGACTTGGTTTCATTGGCGTGTGAAGTCATCCGACGTCTAGGCGTAGGTGGGCGCCACGCGTCACCCCGTACGACCTCGCCTCATTGCTCTCGGGTTCAAGAAGTAGTTCGGGAAATAGGGGACCTGTGGGTCGTGTCTGACTTGACATGATCTGCTCGGCTATCTATAGCTCTGCCGTGCGGCTCTGCGGTATGGATTAGTTTATACAGAGTCGGTGTTATACTCATTTGGTATACGGTTCATATGATCCACAGTATGCGAGTACCTTGGCGGCCATACTTTTCGGTAGTATAGGAAATCAAGTATACCTAGTCAGGACGAAGTGTGTCAGTGGACTGGCATCCAACGTACAATACACACGATATCTACACATTTGACTCTGACATGGTATATTCACGATTATTCTGTACTTGTTCGGGGAAGATTTCGACATGTTCGATTTCAAGCCATCAATTTGTCTGTCACTACGAGCATAGGCCAACTGCCATATGTACACTTCGATGCTTTTGATCTCTACTGATGCCGACTTGCCTACAAAGTTGTCACAAGTCTTGCGTGCTGCATGGCACGAGCAAGGACCGCCTAATTATCGCCAGCAGTCGCAGCGCCGCAGCATTTTTTGTACTTGCGGCTCGAACCGCAGGGCTTTCGGAGTTGGGAAACATATTAGCAACGGAGGACGGCATAAATATCTTTCTTTCACCTCTCTCCACCCGAGACGTCGTCAAACTTACACAAGACGCATTGCGCGAGACCCTCGACGCCCGCGCCGAGACCTGCCCCGGCTGCATGCCGCCCATCATCTCGCTCATGAGCTGGTTGATGCCGGCGGTGCCGTCGTCGCTGCAGCGCTTGCTGTCGCAGACGGGGTTGCACAGCACGGCGACCATGGGCTGCGGCTCGACGTGCAGGTACGACATGGGCGTCGTCAGCACCGACTTGGTCGGCGCCCGCCCGCACACGGAGCACGTCGGGTCCGACGCCGCCACGCACTCGTCCACGTGCGCCCGCATGATGGGCGCCACCGCCGCGATGTACCCGTCGCGGTACCCCGGCAGCGCCGCCGCCCCCGGACCCACGAGCGTCGCCGGCAGCTCGTGCGTAAAGGTCAGCGGCCGGTCCGTCTTGAACTCGAAGCGAACTGGGCGGGTGGCCATGGCGATTCAATGTCTTTGGGTGATTGGTGAGGTTGGGTTTTGACTATTTCTTGATCCTAACAGTCAGCAATGATGCTTCATTCTCGCGTCATGATAGGATGGAAGTTCAGGCTTTTTGTAATGTGTACGATCAAACTTGATCATTCACCATTCTAGACTGAGAATGAAAGTCGATACAATGGCGGAGATGAGAATAAAAATAAGTTGAAACAATAAATCTGAGCTGTCTTACAAGTGGTGAGTGCGATAGCGGGTCCTTCGGTATCTGGTTTTGCTGCTTCAAAGTTGAGAAAGTAAAAAGTCAAGGCCCGGGTGGACCAAAGAAACGCGCTGAAAAGTTTTAAGTTTTTTACTAGGGTATAAGCATTGGCCACTTTTTGCAACTGCTTGCAAA
Source organism: Pestalotiopsis sp. NC0098 (assembly GCA_022432395.1). Lineage (NCBI taxonomy): Eukaryota > Fungi > Ascomycota > Sordariomycetes > Amphisphaeriales > Sporocadaceae > Pestalotiopsis > Pestalotiopsis sp. NC0098. The sequence continues at coordinate 3,296,118 of JAJKLJ010000003.1, read as the reverse complement.
GTCTGCAACTTGCGGAAGCCTTGCAAACAGAAGTAAATAGCATCTTATGGCAAACAATTCACTAAACATTGACTATAAAGTCAAGAACTCAATATATGGTCCAAGCGCCATATTTCACACAACCTTTTATAAATAATTATATGAAGTTATATCTTCACATCATTGAATTCACATGCTTCACATGCTCTGTAGCAATTTCCGTACATCGGTATGTTGTCCGACAACTTTAAAATATGGTGTCCGTGGGCCGACTTGCCTTTGGCCCCTACCAAGGCAATTTAAGTTAGCAAGTAATGCTGATTAGAGCACCTGACGAGTAGTAGTTGCGTGCCGTACTTTTATACACAATCCTATATTCGGCCTCACGCATGTCCAGGGTACAGCTATCATGCAAACGAGTGTATTAATGAGCGTATGGAACTATCAAATTATCAATGATTTGCGAAATGACGCATCGCAAGAGCTCTGGGACATGAGCTATAGTCAGGTCGAGATCATGGGCTGTTGCCAGTCTTTGTGGAGACTGAATTGCCACACTGTGCATAGCTCTGGCACCTGTGTCCTTGTGAGCAGCCTGACACATCTTCGCGGCTGTCGGAACAGATTCTAGACGTCTGTTGCGAGCCAAAGACCCTCTCACAAGATCTGTGGCCCAAAGAGTCCAAGCAGCGTCGTGGGTGACGATATTGCTGCCGGATGATCCCGTGCGGAATCGCCCACTGTCGATTGGGCACATTGGTGTCCTTCGCCAACGTGTAGCATCTTCGCCAGTGTGACCCGACTGAGGGAATCGACTGAGTACCGTTCGGGATGGTCCTTCCAAGTCCTGCAGCAAAGACCGCGAGAAGCCTGCTGATATTCCGATGGATGATCTGCACTTCCAAGCCGGCAATGGTGATGTCAAGACCAAGTTGACCTCATCTTCCGTCGTCCGGATAAGTCATTGGGCGGTGTTACACAAGATTAGAACCTCGTGTAGATGAGTTGAGCCATCAGTCGTATCCGCCACCAACTTGACTAGCGAAGGCGGTACTAATACTCTTCTCGTCGTCATCAAAACGACGGTTGCCATATCCATTTGCGTAACCTGGACGTCCAGAGCTCTCCACATACTGCTTCAGGCGATCAGACTGGGAGTAAGAGGCAGGCCTCGAGGAGCGGAGTGCGTCGTGAAGTCCGGCACCGAGGCTAGCGCCACCCTGGCCGACACCACGGCCACCAATGACAGAAGCACTGGCGTCCGTGTACTCCGATGTGGCAACGCTCTCACCGGCCACGCTCTCAGCGCCGCGAGCGCCGCGCTTGCCTCCAATGCGACCACCTGGACCATTGAATCCGGGCAGGCCGGGCCACTGCTCAGGGTTGAAGGATGAGAACATCTGAGGAAAAGCAGTATTTCCGAGCCCAGCACCACCGAGGGTCGAGCTGTGAATGCTCGAAACGTCGTCGGGAATGTAGGACATCATCGATCCCGAGTCGAAGTCTTGTACGGACATGGAAGAACCATGGTGCTGTCCATCAGCACGGCCGATATAGCCGGAAGCCATGGGAGCGCCGTGGTTGGGGCGTTGACGGAAGTTGTTCTTTGGCTTGCTGAATTGCAAAAGGGATGTCTGCAGGTTGGTGAGTGCGCCTTCGACCAAGCACTTTTGCTCCTTGAAGTGGACGAGAAGATGATGCCATAGGTCGTGCTTGGAGAGGACCTTGGGGTTGCCGATGATGACCAGGCCGTACTTTGCACGAGTGAGGGCCACATTGAGTCGACGGGGGTCAGACAAGAAACCGATGCCCTGGTTGTCATTGGAACGAACACAGGACAGGACAATAAAGTCCTTCTCACGGCCCTGGAAGGCATCCACAGACGCGACTTCAACTTCCTTGTAGAAATCCTTCTTGAAAGTACCCGTGTTCTGCATGACATTGACAATGTAGCTCCTCTGTCCTTCGTACGGGGTAATAACGCCGATATCTGCAGGACGCACACCAGCCTTGAAGAACCGAGTCACAATCTTTTCGACATTCGTAGCTTCTGTACGGTTGAGGTACGACGTGCCAGATGCGGAGATTTCCTCGTTACCCAAGTTGGACCAGAACATCATTGGCATCTCTGCAACGGGCCAGGGGAAATCGACATCCTTGCGGATTCTGCTGGGAGCGGAGACACCGTTTTGGAGGGAACCATCGTAGAACATGTTGGAGGGAAACTGGGACAGACAAGGGTGCATTCGATACTGGATGTTCAGGCGGATCGGCGTAAGACCTAGACGAACAAGACGCTCAAACAGCGACTGGTTGAGACCTGCCTTGGCAGCCTTCTTGTTCATGATCACAGGACCTAACTGCTTGTGATCGCCAACAAGGACAACCTGCTTGCAGCCCAGGATCAAGGGAATCATGCACTCTGGTTCGGCAGATTGTGTCGACTCGTCAATCAGGACGTTGCGGAACTTCATCTTGGCTAGACGCGGGTCTCCAGCACCGACACACGTGCAACAGACGACATCAGCATTACTGAGTATCTCCCGTTCGGCGGCGCGGGTGAGCTGCTTGAACTTCTTCTCGTCATTGCTGCCCAGTTCACCGACTTCTGACTTGAGCTGCATAAGCTTGACCAGTTCCGGGTTACTGTCAAGCATTCGGACCTGTTCGTGAAGTGCGAGGAAACTGACAGAAGACTCAACATCTTCACGAGACTTGGCAGTCAAGCGAACAACTTTGAGTCCGGTCAGATTGATTCGTTCACACAACTGATCGACGGCAACGTTTGACGGTGCGCAGACAAGAACTTGGCTGCTGTTCATCTTGGCCAGATGATAGATGATGGTGGCCGACGTAACAGTCTTGCCCGTTCCGGGCGGGCCCTGGATAAGACTGAGAGGGTTGGACAAGACACTCTTGATGGCATTGATCTGGCTGCCATTGAGCTCTGGCAGTCCCGGTACGCTGAACTTCTTGGGAAGTTGAGCCTTGGACGGAGCGACGGCAACCTCATGACCCAGCAGCTTGTGGAAAATGTACCCAGATACACTCATCTCATCGAGTGCAAATTGTTTCATAGCAGCCTGCATTCGATCATACGAGGTTGCCTTCCAGACATAATCCGCGGAGAAATTGTGAGTGCATTCGGTAGGCACGCTCTTGTCGTTGCCAGTCTTGCGCAATTCCAGGGTGACCTCATCGGATTGATTGTTGGGGATCTTGATCACGTAGCCAACACCTTCCCAAGGTGCACGAAGTTCGCCCTTGTACTTGAGGCGCATCTCGTCACCGACAGCCAGCTTTACATCGCCAGATTCGAGCTTGGGGAATGTGAAGCTAGCAAGATGCTTGTCATTGAGACCCTTGTCCCAATGAACGACCAGACCATCCTCGGACTGCGCTTCCTTCAGCTTTCTGTCGTAGTCGGATTCCATCTTGACAAGGGGGCCAAAGATATTCTGATACTGATAGGGATCATCATACTTGAGCATGACTGGAGCAGGGTCGTCGTCGATACTTGCCGCCTTTTCGAGGTCGAGAATCGTGGCTGAGGCGTTATCCTTCCACAACTCCTCCAGTCTGGCGATCATGGGCGCACTCAAGTGGCGTGCGCGAAGTTGCTCGTGATCGGACGGGGGAGTGACCAGCCAAGGCAAAAAGGCTCGGTCCTCGAGGAGGGGCTGCCAGCGCGAGATATCCCAGCTCATGTCCTTGGTCGAGGTCGAAGCGGCACATGGCTGTCGGCAGAGCAGTACAACAACGGTGTCGGACTTGGCAGGAATGAAACCGAGGAGGAACACGTTCTTGGTGCCGCAGTTGTAACACTCGAGAATGGTGTCGCCAAGGGTCGAGTCTGGGTGAAGCTGGACCTCCTTGTGTCGGGCGCGAACGAGATGGTTGACGATATGGGAAGAGCTGGCAGTGCCACGAGCGCTACAGAACCACTTGTTGCAAGCAAGACACTTGACCACAGAGGCAGGCGAGTGAATACCGCAGTATCTATGACAAATGATTAGCCAGTCATTTCCGCGCAGAGCTGGACAGCCCAAGGGGACTTACGCGCAGGCATGAGCGGGCAATTTCTTCTCTTCCTCCGGCGTGGCCCTGTTGATGGCGAGATCCTTCAGGGCGCCGATAGGCATGCTTGCCATGCTTATCTCGTCATCGTCGAAGGCAACTTCGGTGCCATTGTCATCGTCATCGCGGCGTCTAGCATTGCCTATGCCTCCTAGACCCTTGCGTCCGGCGAACTTGTTACCGTACAACAAGCTCTCGTCGTGATCGAGTGCGGAAAGATCGTCATCGCCTGCATTGATGGCGGCAGCAGAGTCGGAGATCAAGTGGTTGCCGACATGAGTGAAGGCGCCCTCCATAGCGATGGAGGGGGCTGCGCAGTAGGGAATCTGAGCAGGAACGTGATCGCTGTTGTTTGTCAGCAGTGATCAGCCGAAGCCAGCAGTTTTTCGATCGTATGTGCTGGATAGAGGGGCAAAACGAGGCTCCGGTGTGGCCAGGGCACCAGACAGGCTGGTAGTAGAACCTGTCGATGCGACCGGCCAAGGTTTATCTTCCAGCGCGATTGCTAAAAATGCACGTGAAAAGACAGGGAGCGAAGGAAGGGACAATACCTTCAAATACGAAGCAGAGGGTTGTGGACGACCTCTTGGAAGCCTAAGTGAGCGGCCTCAAGGGATCCAATGTTTGGTTTGGGTGACTGTGGGGAGTGACAAGAGACGAGACGGATCACATCGCTTGGATGTCTCACGGGCGGAAGAGAAAGCGTCAACACCTATGGCAGTCCCATGCGCTCCAGACCTGCTCGCCGTGCGTTCGGCAGGAACTTGTTGATGAGCCTCCAAACTCTTGGGATTTTTTTTTTCTCCTTCGGGTTCGTCAAAATCAAATGCGATTCTTTTGGGAGCCCTGTCAGGTGCATCGATGGAGGAATGGAAGCGACTACAAACCTTAGTGGGCTGCAGGTGCTAAGAGTGGGTCCGAGTGAAAGCCGCAGCTGCACCTTGGCCCTTGGAAAGCCGCCCGATAAGCAGCGATAGCACGGACACCGGTGACTTCAAGCACCGATTTCAATGTGCATGCTGGAGGCTTGAACATTTGGTGACCAATCCCTGTCAAGCTTTTTTTTCCCTTGGACAATTTTTGGCGGGGCCATCTTTTTTTTGATATTCCATCTGCGATTTTGCCATACTATTTCGCAAACAACGCTGTCTTGACATTCCTCCCGCCTGTACCTATCCAACGCTGCCCCCGGCCAACCCGATACCTGTTTTCTTAACCACAAGCGCGGCACTGAAGATATCTCCATCATGATTGTAAGTCTTGCTCATATGCTTGCTTGCTTGCTTCACGGATGCCCGTACTGACATTTGCTCTCTTAGCGCAAACAAGCTCGCCAGAGGCGTGACTACCTCTACAGGAGGGCCATGACCCTCCGCGATGCCGAGATCAGCGAGAAGAGAGCAAAGCTTCGGTCCTCTCTGGCGACCGGAAAGCCCTTGGACTCCTCGATTGCCAACGATAAGGCTTTGCGCAAAGATTACGCCTACGACGAATCGCGCCCCGACCGCACCGTCAATGAAGAGCTTGACCTTGACGATGAATATTCGCAACTGTCTGGAATCGTTGACCCCAGAGTCCTCGTTACAACCAGTAGAGACCCGTCCGCCAGGCTAGCTGCCTTTGCCAAAGAGATCAGACTGCTTCTGCCCACTGCCATTCGCCTCAACCGTGGCAATCTGATTCTTCCAGACTTGACAAGATCTGCCCAGGCCGCTGGTCTGTCTGATGTGGTCCTGCTTCACGAACATGTTAGTCTTGCTGCAATAGAGCAAACTTGAGAGATTACATTACTAACAGCCCCCAAGCGTGGTACGCCGACAGCAATGAGCATATCTCATTTCCCGCATGGACCAACCATCAGCTTCTCTTTGCACAATGTCGTTCTGCGACACGATATTCCGAACTCGATTCGCGGTACTGTTTCCGAATCTTATCCCCACCTGATTTTTGAGGGATTCAGCTCGAATCTTGGAAAGAGGGTTGTCAAAATTCTCAAGCACGTCTTCCCTCCTCGGGATCCTCTTACGAGCAAGAACAAGATCGGCTCCCGCGTGATCACGTTCCAGAATATTGACGACACCATTGAGGTTCGGCACCACGTTTTTGTCCGGACAGGACATGACAGCGTGGAACTGTCCGAAGTTGGTCCTCGGATGTCTATGCGAGTCTTCGAGATTAGGAGCGGCACTCTCGAGAATAAGGACGGCGATGTCGAATGGCACTTGACCCAATACACACGCACCGGCCGGAAGAAGGAGTACCTTTGAGTTTATGCGCGCCAACAATAGCGAAGAGGCACGGGTACCACTGACGGATTTGTTCAGAGAAACACGTGGCTCAAGGGAGACGTCTGGATCTCGTGGCGAACCCAAGCGAACAGCCACACAAGACTGTAACACAGTTGGATCGCAACGCTGAGGGTTGAGTTGATGCAGCAGCCCAGCAGGCTGTTGATGGCCTCATCAAGTAGGACCTGCCACAGGATGGTGTTCATCATGCGCCCGAGCCTGAATGAATGGAAAGAAGCTTTTCCTTGTGGGTTCCATCATTGAGAGCAGGCATGAGAGCTTCACCAGCATATATGTTCTCAAGCGGCTCACAACTCATTCTCTATACGAAACGACTCGTTTCGTTACCCTACCGACTTGGACAAAACCAAGATCCAATCTAGAAGAGCTTCGAAGATACCACGGACAAACATAATATGCATGTCGCATAACTGTTTCCGTTGCGAAGCATTGAGAATTCGAAGACAGCCAACAAAGTCCCAAAGATGGAGACAAAGGAGAGCGAAAAGAAGATTATTCAAGATAGAATCTTGATCATCAATTGGACTGACTTAGGCCGGGCATACACCACCAGTAAAGGTGCGGCCCGCAATTATATACTGTTTCTTTTTAAGCAGTCCGAATCTGGCGAGAATAAGCCAAATAATAGAGAAACAGATGAACAAAAATGGCAACTGTTGTGTCTTCCAATCTGCCAAGGTCAATGGTTCATATCGAGGCATCATCTAGGCTTCTGTTGAAATTCTACGATGGCTGAATGATCTCAAAGTGACAGCCTGATCAGGCAACAGCTTATCGCCGAGTGCACATGAGACAGTGTAAGCGAAGCGCACCAAGATTGTCGTGTAACTAACTGGCGATGGCGAAGCCTGAGAGTAAAAAGTCGGCTCAATATGGTGTCTGGTGTCACATTCAATATAGTTCCGGCCCGGGATATAGGTCATAATTGTAAATTCCAACGGCGACTTCAACGCGCAATACTTGACCGTTTCTTGTCAGGCGTGTCAAGCTGTCAGGGTCTCGGAAAACGACCTAAACTTAGAAAGAAAACCAAGCAGTCCACAGCCACGAAAGACGGATCCAACTGTAGACTATGGGATTGGCCGCCCCTTGGGCAGGCTGTGCTTATTTTTGGCTCACAGTCGCCGCTTGAGAGTCCAGGTAGGGGGCTGATCTGCAAGTGTGTGTATTCCCGTAGTGTATCGGATGGTATGTACTGTGTAAGCTTTCTCTTATTCTTCTGCCTATTGCCAGCTGCTGTTTTCCGGCGGCGATACCGAACCCACACCGTCCGTGTTTGCCTGGATCCCTCCTCTATCCGCTAAAGCCCTCAGGCACTATTAGACATAACGCTGCATTGCACCGTGTCAATTGGCTGCAGCGGCCCAGGGGCGTAGTGCGTACCTACATTAGCCACTTGAGGATCCATAGAAACCCACGACCCGCAGCTTCAATTGAGGAAGCCCTTTGAATGACACCGAGAGGTTCATCACCTGAGCTGTCAGGCGTCAGTAGTAAAGGTGAGAGTGGTGCATGCATCGATCAGAACTGCAACCGCAAACTTGCATACACTAATAAGGTAGTGTGGTACCATTACACTGAACTACGCCCAGAACGAGAGGGCGGCAGTGCGCAGAGATGAGAATGCAGGACCTTAAGTAAACGACAGCGCCGCCTCAGCCCAGCAGCTTATTCTCCTTCATTCCAATAGCTTTTCCCCAAGCCTATGCAGCAATAATAAGCATTCCCGACCATTCCGACCGTCTCGGGTCCCAATACCTAATTACTTTAGCATCATCCATCACCCATCACTCCTTCTCTCTGCATAGTATTGCATTTTCATCATCGAATCCACTGCCGGGCCAATCTGTTGTTTATCTCCGGCTGGTAGGAAAAACACAAGCCAAAAAGAAAACAAGTTTCACGCCAAGTGCCTGTCGCATTGCATCCTATTCCTCGTTAAGACGAGACGTCATTTCCCATTTTGCCCCGGTACGAGCCAGTGAAAGAAGCGAGAGCCAGGAAGGCGACCAAGCTCAGGGCAAGTCTGCCAAGCCTAGGAGTCAGCAAGCAACTGCCTCACTCAGGAATCAGCTGCTGCTTGTCCCAATTGTGATCATCGCATCTCCATTTTCTTCCGCACAGGCTCTGCTCCCGACGCCTACCGCTACAACGCCCATTTTTCCCTTCCGGCGCCTCGAGGCCAAACCCGACCGCATCTTCACCACACCAGCGACACCGACGGCAGGAAAACAAACTATCGTCAAGACATCATCATGTCTTACAACAATCAATACCAGAGCAACCCGTACGGGTCCGCCGACCAAGGCTACGACCAAGGATACGGTGGTCAAGTAAGCAGCTCTCCGTCCGCCCACCGACCCATCCCTTCCACCCATCAATCAATCAATTCCACGCAACGGTCAACCGAATGAACGAGCGTTGCGACGTGGATTCAACCCCAGCACTTTTGCAACAACTGCCATTGATCTCGCGAAAGCATCAATCGACGTACCAAACAACAATGCAAACCAAACAATTGAATATGGACTGACAATTTTCTTTCGCGTGTAGGAACACGAGCTACAGTCTTACCCTCAGCAATCGCAAGGCGCTGTTACTCTTACGCAACAGGATTTCCTCCAGCGGATTAGTCACCTGCGCGAGCAAATCGGCACCTTGACCACCAATGTCCAGGCCATTGCATCGCTTCACCAGCGCGCCCTCGCCGAATCCGACGGTGGTTTGTCGGCCCAGCAGCTGGAGCGCCTCGTCGCCGAGACCCAGACTCTGAACGGCGGTATCCGCGACCAGTTGAAGTTCCTCGCTACCGACGCAAGCCGCACGACGGATGGCAGCAAGTCGCTCAAGGACCAGCAAGTCAGCACCCAAAAGGCCAACTTCGAGCGCGAGCTGCGCGCCTATCAACAGGAGGAGAGCCAGTACCGCCAGCGCTACCGCGACCAGATCGCCCGTCAGTACCGTATTGTGAACCCTGACGCCAGCGAGTCTGAGGTTCGCCAGGCGACCGAGGCGGATTGGGGTAATGAGGGTGTCTTCCAGACTGCTGTATGTACCGGGTTGGTTTATTTCGCGAAGTACTCCAATGCTAATATTGCTTCTTTTAGCTGCGCACCAACCGCACCGGACAGGCTACCTCCGTCTTGGGCAACGTTCGTGCCCGTCACAACGAGCTCCAGCGCATCGAGCAGACCTTGATCGAGCTTGCCAGCATGTTCCAGGATCTTGCCGTGCTCGTTGAGCAGCAAGAAGTGGCTGTCCAGGCCGCCGAGCAGAATGCCGAAAACACCCAGAAGTGGACCGAGGAGGGTAACGTGCACGTCGGCAAGGGCATCAAGAGCGCTCGCAACCGAAGAAAGCTCAAGTGGTGGTGCCTGCTCGTCACTATCCTCATCATCATTATTGTGGCGGCTGTTGCTGCAGGTGTGTATTCCCGGTTATATATTGCTTGTCGACGAAAACTGACCACGGATCCCCAGGTGTCATCTGTTCGCAACCCGGCAAGTGCGGTCACGCCTAAATTTGAGAAAACATGTAAAGCGTCGTCTACATTCTTACATTATACCCAAACGATGCGTACTATGTTGTTTTCTACTCGCGTCGTTCTCGCGACCAGCATCGAGAAAAGCACGTCACTCTTTGGTGGCATTGGATTTTTAAAATCACCAGTACTAGACTCTCACACTTAATTTTTTGGCATCGTCCGTCCCAAAGGGTGCTGGGGCGGGCAGAGCTATAATGCATTCTTGTTCATTTTGTACGTATAGCACCACGATTATTTGAGGAAACTCAGGCATGAAAATTTGGATTTTGACACAGGACACGTCTGAGGATGTTTGGGGGTACACGATCGAGGGGCTGTATGTAGCAAAATCCAGCGTCGGTCATCAGTATCTTTGTTCTTTTTTCAGGACTGTCTACCACCAATATGCGCCATTCGTGACTTGTGAATCCATTATTGATACCAGACGATTTTTTATACAACGGGGCCCAGGCTGAAGCAGACTAATCAAATCGTCTCGACTTCAAACCCCCGAAACCCGACTAGGAGGGCATCGTCTCCGGCCCGGCGCTCGGGGTCCGGCCGCGCAGCAAAGGCTCCGATCCAGGCCAGTCCGTCCGGATCGGCCTCTCCGCCGCCGCCGCCCTCGGGCAGGACACCGCCCTCTTGGTCCAAAAACACCCATGGAACTTTGCGCAGCAGGACAGGCTGGCCGGCCTCGTCAATGTGGTGGACGAGCAGGGCGTTGCCCTTGCGCACGAGCTCGACCGTGGTCCCGATTTCGTACCCGAGCTGGCCGGAGCTGGAGCTGGAGAACGGCGCGCCGCCGGCCCCGCTCCCCCTCAACACGTGCAGGCTCCAGTCGCACCACTGGCCCGGGGCTCTTGTGACCACGCTGAGGTACACGGCGCCGTCCTTGGCCTCGAGGCCGGCCTTGACCCAGGACGTGGACCTGTCGACGGTGTGGGCGTCGGGGGGCTGCTGGTCTGAAGATGCGGAAGAAGGCAGAACGAAGACGAGCCCTGCGTGGTCGTACTGCTGCGTCGGCGTGTACACGAGGGAGACGCGCGCGGCGCGGAACGACGGCGGCGGCACGGCAGGGTGGTACGTCACGGGCGCCGTGAAGACGTGGCGGGGCCGCGGCGCCGGCGAGGCGTGTATGTCCGTCTGCGACACGGTCGAGATGGAGAAGCGGTCCGGGTCGAACTGGGACGGGGGCGACGGGGGAGGGGGCTGGTTTACGTGTGTGTACTGTGGTGTTGGGCCTGCCATTTTTCGTATTCCTCTGTTTTCTTCCCCCCTCTAATGACGACGAGACGTGTGAGTCCGGATTCTCTATAACCTTGGCTAGGTTTTCAATATGCTTGGAATTATGTCGGTAGATGATCCTCAGACTGTAGGTATCACGAGATGGAACAAACAATCTTTGTATGACCTTTTGGCTCCCAGAATTTGAAAGAGGCAGCCTATCATCTAGACACAGCCTGATTTATATACAACAGCTGAGCCGCCGAGGCACATGCGCTGCCGAATCCGGCGCCGATGCATCCTGATGAATCTCTCTCTATACCCTTATAAAGCGAAGATCTGCCAGTCCCGTGTCGTAGGCGGCTTTTCAATCAGACATAGCCATGCGGGGGGCCAAGCTGCCCCTACATTTTAGTGAGTGGCCTGGTCTGTTGATTGCTAATACGACGCAACTTCCGAACCGATGCCAAGCTGTCATTCTAGTGTCTGGTATCTTCTAGACTCTTGCGTATGCGAAGTGGATGATTGACTTATCAAGCATATGCGCTTCGTGCTGTTGTAAGGGACAAGAGTTACGGAATTGTGCGATAGATAGGTATTCGCATTGGCATTTAGACCGTCATCAGTATTATCTATAGGTATCGTACGAAGTTCGTGAAGAAAGCACCGTGCTTCTCAAGGCATACTCCTTATTCTGTCCAGTCATGAATGCTACCTTTACCGTGCCGATTACCGTCCGTCCATTATACGCCGTTGGTATCGAGTTTCTTTCCGGAGGGATGACTCAAAGATCCCCCCCATTTATGTGCCATTTGCCATGCCATATCATTCAAGTAGCATGGCATCTTCGTCCAGTCGCCCAAATAGTCCTTCGACTTCATTCTCGACAACCTTGAGCTCCTTTGCGACCTGGCCAGTAACAAGTGCATATGCATAGAGGAGCGCATAATCTGGCTCCTCAATGACAATGTTGCCAAGTTTAGGCACCTTTCCCATGGCGCCTACCATGAAGCTCGAGTCACCAATGTTGCCATTCGGGCTCTGCAGGGACTTAACTTCTGCCTGTTCCCATTCTGCATTGTGCTCTTTTCGAAATCGGAATATTTTCCCGAGCAGCCGATCCCGTGTGCCAAGAACACTAGGAATGGCGTCTGTAAGGGGATACTCGAGCATAATGCTACTGGCCAGCACCTGGAAGACGTGACAGATGCGAGCGCAGATCTCTGCACGCTCGTGGGCGGTATGGTATAGCAAAGCCTTTTCACCTTCACTCAGTCGGCCATGCTTCTGCGTAACCAAGCTCATGGCATGAAAGGCGTCCAGGAGACGTTGTGTCGAAGCCATGATACGTCCATACGCTTGTCCAGGGAACGGACCTCGAAGCTCGTACTCGTTGCTCGCCGCATTACGGAGGGTCTGTAATTGGTTGGCATATCGCTGCATGGCAGCTTGTTCGCCAACTTTCAGGTAAGTGTCGGTGGCATCACTGCGTAGCAGTATGGCAAGCGGTCCTCGCTTCCAGATTAGACCCATCTGCAGGTACAAGACGCAGATACCCTCCTTGAACTTGTGACGGGCGGATACGGGCCAGATCACGCGGCAGACAATGAGACCCCAGAGGATACCTAGAGACACTGCGATGACTCTATGATACACAATCGTCTGGATGACGGGATGGAGGCCACCTTCGTCATCGTCGTCGTCTTCGACCTTCTGGGAAAGCGAGTACGCATAGAGCGAGGAAACGTTGTACGTCAAAAGAATGAAGCGACCAAAGGGCGCGTTCCCCCGATCGATTGTGATGTAAAACGCAAGGAAGGATACTGCCCAGCCAAAGATTGCTAGAGGGATGGCATCGCCGCCAGATATCCACCAAGCCATGATCACAAAGGCGGCTCCCATCAGTGTTCCCACGAAACGAGCAAAGCCGGTGGTGTTGGAAGCACCGACCGTCATACTGCACACGATCATAAAGGACAAGAGACCCCATTCACCACGCCAATGCTGGTAAACAGGTCTGGTCTCCGGAATGAACGCAAACATTGCGTAGAGAGTCGCTCCAATGCCGACTTTGAGACCAAAACGAACTGATGAACAGGTTAGCATAATATTGTTAATAAAAGCGTTCCAACGTACCATCTTCTCGAGAGAGGAACCGGAAGAAAAGCAAAAGGTGTTGGAATATCCACCTCTGGACAGCATTGGTGCTCGGCTCGGCTTTCCACTGGAAGTTGTCTCTCGGCTTTGTCATGTTCTGAGGAATGCCCCGTGGCATCTTGGAACGCCGCAGCGGCTTGATCAAGTTGGCCTCCTCGGGATCTGGAACACGAGACTTGAACATGGATCCGATATATCTCCAGAATTTGAGAAAGTTCCAGGTCTTCTGATCGGTTTCGGTAACGTATTTCAGGTCGTCCAGGGCATCAAGGTACTTTTGCATTTCGTCTGCCAGACTCAGGAGAGTGAAAGAAAAGTGTCCGCATGCCGCTGCCACCTCTTCGTAATCAGCTTGGACGTTCTCCGGTCTCGACTTTTCGAGCTCAATCGTCTTGTATAGCTCTTCCAGCGCCTTGCCCCGCTGCGAGTTATACAAGGAGATGGCGTCCGATACACTCTGTTTGAAGTTGTCGTTCACTGTGATTGGAGAGCCTGGGGCACCAAAGGGAGGATCCCGTAGGATCTCGGAGAGTGTGTGGACTAGGGATTTCAACGAAGGTCCGAGACGATGGATGAACACTTCAAAGATATCTGACGGGGTTCGAGTCGACCCCGGAGTCATGAGTCTGCGGTCTGTAAAGTAGGATGACTCGCTGAACACGGAGCCTTCCCGGTCGCTGCGCTCGTCTGCTGCTTCATCAATGGCTGACAAAACGGCGAATCTCGATCCGCTTTTCAGCTGGTGAGAGGAAGCCTTTCCAAAAACGGGCGCAAACGCATCCGTGCCTGGGGAGACGGGTTGGTCAGCAAGCCCATTTGCCTTCTCCTTCAAGAGCTCGAACTGGGTGTTAGCCGCGCTTCGAAGCCCGCCAAGAGACTGCGACAATGCCTCCATACACCGGACAACAGCTTTGTCGTGCTTGTAGATCTGTTCTCGGCCCAACATGTAGTACTCGTACTTTGCCTCCCTCAAGTCTTTATTCATGGCAGCCAAAGTACTGGTGAAGGTTGCAGATGTCTTGCCGAAAGCCTTCGAGTTCAAATCCTCTTCAGCGCCGCTAAGAAACCCCTTGGCAATCATCGACATCATCTCGCCGAGGGTGGTAGAGGCTGTCCGCATCGAGTTCCGCAGAGCGATCCGGGCAGAAACAGGCCATAGAAGCAAATTGACTGCCGTTGTTGTGGTCGTGGCGATCAGCAGGATCTTGAGAGACTGGATGATCTTCTGGTTGGTGAAGACGCCAGTATGAACCGAGTTCTCCTTGGTGATGATGGTGATGATGCCAATGGATGCTATACTGGCGCCAACACTGACCAGAGGGTTGTTCAGCTTTTGCTTGACCCATCCGATGAAACCCAGGCCACCGCCAATGAAGAAGATCAATATGAGTGCATATGACAGCTTCACCTGTTCCCAGACCGAGCCGACCAGAACCGAAGTGGCCATGGACAGTGTGCCAATAAACATGGCGTACAGGACCGCAACAATGGCAATGGCGGCGGCTTCGACCTGGGAGCCGGCACTTCTGGCAGGGTGAAAATAAACGGCGATCGTAGCGACAATATGTTTGCCGTCCATGGGTCCTAGCAAGGCGGCGAAGGGCGCATAGAAGGTCCATAGACTGGCAAGCAGATATGCGACGGAGCATTTGATCGTTCCCCTTCCCTTGGAGGACTTCAGCCATGTCCAGATATTATAGAGACCAACGAGGCTGTTGTGAAGCGCGACCTGAAGCTTCTCCTTGACGCTCTCCTGCTCTTCGAGTGAGCGCATCTCGAGATCGGCATCGCTGCTGTGGCTGTTGTGTCGCAAGGTGAACTGGCGGCGCGACCGCTCACCGGTGCCTGGGATGATCCAGGTGCCATTTCGCAGTTTCTGTCGACGCGGCATCTCGGGTTAGCTTGAGGGCATCGAGAAATGCAACAGCAGCATGGCAGCTGGAGGGGAGAAGAGAGGACGGGGAGAAGAAAATGTTTGCGCGAAGGACGTGATGTACCTTACGTACACTGCGGGCTGGTGGTCGGCCAGGGCGAGGGACAGTTGGCGACGAGCTTGAGGCTCCGCCCGTGTTAGCGTTGGTCATGGTTCGTTCTGGGCATCGGTTTGGCCCAGCGCTGGATACCTGATGCTTGACTACCGCTGTCACCGCTCCGCTTGGCCCAGCCTGAGCTGCCCAATGATTCTTTCCTCAAGCTGTGGTGCTGTTTTGAAATATGGGCATGTTCGGAGGAGACGAGACGAGATGGGACAGGACGAGACGAGACGAGGCTACCGCACGGTCTGTACCTAGGGAGTAAGAAAAAAAAGACGAACAAACTAGGCAAGGTTGTTATAAAGGAAAGAAAACTGCCCGGTGAACGGTGTAGGTAGTCTGTATGGAGGATGGATGTTACCGTAAGCCGCGAGCTACCAGTGGACGCGCCACCAATCTGTACAGAATACAACGTCGTTCGAAACCCGTGAGGCCGGAGATGGATCAGATGTTGGACCCTGAAGTTAGGTAGACTAGGCGCAATGATTACATATCGTACATTAGATATATCTGTAGCTACAGGCAGGTGCTGTCTCAACTCTATCATATGAGCAGAAGCACCTGGGTCCAATGTTGCCCAAGACTTTCTTGGGGTACTACATACAGTACATTCTATGCATGCCGGCGCTTCCTGGTGAGTAGATCACGCGTCATCCCGAAGAGGAGCTCGCAGAATGTGGTCAAGCGTCCCCGCCAACAGGGAGCTCTAATGGTCGCTCGTTACTTCCAGGCTTGCTGTATTTTACCTTTAGGATGTCGATATGGGCACGGACGGTACAAGGGATCCTTACGCCCAATACCCACCATCTCTTGTACCTGCCAGCTGCCATACACCTTATCGCGAAAGGTGCTTAATTCGGCCCTGAAGTTGCCTGCCAGTGGCTGTCCTAGCGCATCGCATCAAGCGGTTGTCACTTCCAGTCACCAAACGTACCTAATCTGTGCATACGCATCTTGTTGCCAACCTCCCGCTTCGTCCTTTCGCAGATTGATGCTTATCCGATGCATTGATGTCTTAGACGGACACGTTCCACACCACACTCCCATCGGCGAAACTTCTGTTCTCTCTGGCGTAGCATCTCGCTGGCACCGCATATACTCCCCTTGTAGTCTCCATCTCTGCCACTGATCTCTCTCACTACCCAGTCATTACTATGGCCAATCTGCCCGCCCAGCATCCAAATCTGGCTCTCCATCTCGTGGATCGCTCCCTCACGCCACTCGTCACCTCTGCTCGGCGCCAGCAGCAGGCACAAGCTTTGGTCGGATTATCACAGACAGCTCTGGGAGCGCATGAGACGGTGCAACGTCTGGGCCTGGGGGTTCCTCAGAGGATCATGGTCGAGCATGCATCTAACGGCCCCGTCTTACTCCAATCATTCTTGAATCCGGGGCCCGCAGCGTCGTCCGCCCCCGGGGTACCACAGCCAAGCTCTGCTGTCAATGGCCAGAGGAGTCGGGGGACAGCTCAAGGCTCCAGTGGCCATGATCACATTTCCACTTTACTGGCCGACCCCGAGGCAGTCGAGCCAGAAGATGCCAATTCTCCGCCGCTGTTGATCGGCACAGTCATTGCCCCAACATCGGATGCCGTGCTGGAGTCGAGACGAGCAGCCGCACGCCTGGAGAGAGTGGGTAGAGAGGTTCAGGCGAAATGGGCAGATGTGTAGGACCCAAACGGTTTTAACACCAAGTAGGATGGGTGCCCCGGTGTACAGATGAACGAGCCTTCCATCCCGGAGTACCAGCGTCGGCGCCACCTTGGCGGTCCAATATGATCGTTCATGTATGCCAGTTTTTTCTGAAAACGATTGCACAACAGGCCGAAGAGCAAAGGCGACTATGGTACTATATCGATTATCGAAAACCGTAACGAATGAGAAGGACGCTGAGTCCTAGCAATCTCTAAGTTGTGACGAGAGTTACAGTATTCAAGGTATTGCTGAATCCGGTTGAATCCGAGGCTTCCAAGAAAGATATTGACTAACCTAAATCTAAAGATTGGTAGTAAAATGGTTATATTAGGACGCTGTTCACTGCCAGCCAGCCTTGTCCTCCGTCTACTGCAAGGCTCATCCTTCTGTCATATCTATGATATCTGTAATATAAATGACTTCGGTATGGCTTTGATGTTCGTGTCCCCCCGAGAAGTTTTCCGTACACTGCCGGAGTCAACCCGGCTGAGGTACTTTGGATGATTCATGAGACTCTTCATGCTCTTATCTGTATCTATAACATTAATGGCTTCGGTGATGGCTTTGATGTTCGTGCCCCCCCAAGAAACACTTCCACACATTGCCGGAGTCAACCCGTCCGAGGTACTTTGTATTCACAATATTAAATTAGTTAAACCGTGCCTTGCCTTTGTAGTCTCCCAATTGAAAACCGCGTGGCCAAGACGCGCGCGCTGTTTTCTGGCGTTTGCATAAAACCTGCAGCCACCTTTCTAGTCTTGAGAACCTGGGGACCCAAGTCACTCGCTCACATTCATCGCCTCCAGCTTCGGAGAGGTATTCCTCTTGTTCACTTTAAGTTGTCATTGCATAGCCGTTGCCGGTACGCAAACCCCCCCAGCAACAAGGAATAAAACCTGCATTCGATACGGTCATCTCCTATAATCGGCAAGCAAACATGGCGGATTCTCAACCTCAGGATCCAGTCACGACGACCGGCTCGCTGTTTGGAAATTCCAATCTGCCTTTGGTGGCCGCACGTGACAAGCGCCTCGATTTCGAGTTGTTCCAACAGCTGCCGCTTGAAGCCCGCCGCATGATTTGGCATGAGGCCATGGTTGAGGAACTACGTCACCGCCTGTAAGCATTTCACGAGAGTTAATAGTTCCACTGCGTTCGACAAAAGGAAAATTGCCCTTTTCATCCCGAGTCGCGGTTACGCGCAAAGCAGAACCTTCTATGGAACATCTTACTGTTGGTTATCAAAAGAAAAAGGAAATCATCACTGACTGTTGTAAATTGCAGTGTTCCCATCGTCTCCGACGAGGCCGCACCCGTCATCGTTCCACACCAAGGTCTGATTTCGCCAATCTTGGCTGTCAACAAGGAAAGTCGTACAGAGGCCCTACGATTCTTCAATCTGAAGATACCCGTTCATCGCCATATCCCCCTAGATCCAGAGGGAGTATGGGACACACCACAGGCTATGCGACTCGCTGCTACTGGACAGCAAAACGGTGCACTCTATCTGAGTTCCGACTGTAAGTTAGAATACCCTCTTTTCCTTTTTGCCTTCCACTAATCTTCTCCCCCATCATAAGACGACCTTTTTGTTCGTGGTGTTCCCAACATCGTTTTTGAGGGTGTACTCTTCGCAAGAGGTGGCCAAGGCATCCACGCAGGAACTGCATTCGGAGACGAATACAAGTTGTTCCACTTCCATTATAATGCTGGAAGACCCCCGCGAGCTTGCCCCTCGATTGCGATTCCCTCACCCAGTGCAATTGCCCAGATTCGACGCCTTGCTGTCCTACAAGAATCTAGCCACGGCAACCTTCGCGTTCCGTACGGCTTCCGCAGCCACACGCTCTTCAAAGGCCGAATCGACGAAGCTCTGGGCAGAGGACCCAACTTCTGGCCCGTCTTGCTCTTCCCTGGCGTCCACGAGCATTTCACCATCCATTCGGGCCTTGCTTGCTACTTCGTGGACATGATGTTCAGCAAGACACAGCGACGCCTGTACGAGATCATGGACGTCCGCCGCTGGTCCTTCATCGAGTCTCACGAGGAGGAGCCCGGCAGACCCTTCTTCTTCGTGTCCAAGAAGGTCAGCGATACCCTGCCGCTCGAGTGGACCGCCGACGAGCCCGAGGACTTCGACTACTACGACATGCGAGACCAGCGCCGCCTCTGGAACGCGCAGCCCCACTGGCGATACTTCAGATGATTGGGCGTCGGTGCCGTGGACGACTGGCGGGGGAATACAGGCAAGAATAGAAACCCCAGCAGATCGAGTTCGAGACACAGTCGTCACTTGAATTTCTCACTGGGTAGCTGTTGTACATTTATGCTTTTGGCCCTGCCGTTGGCGAATTTCGCTCGCCGTTAAGGACAATGGATTTCTGGTCGATCAGTCGCAAGATGCCACTGGTCCTTGATACTGGTAGAGCAATGAGTGCTCTTCCATCATGCTTTTCACTGGAACGGCGTCAAAGTCTGGTCAGGTCCCTGGATTGTAATTTGAAGAGGAGCAATGTCACTTGATAGATCGCACATTTGGTATTGGCTGGAAGATACTGGTAGAGCAACCAGTGCTCTTCCATCATCATTTTCACTGCGCTGTTGCGAAGGCGTAAAAGTCTGGCTAGGTGCCAGTATTGTAATTTGCAGAGGAGCAACGTCACATGATAGGTTGCGCATTTGGTATCGGCTGGAAGAAAAAGTTGCCATGTATATAGAAAAGTCTTCAACTCAGTTCGCCCTTGTACGACTCGTGCATTTCTATCGTATGGTTGACTCTGATCGAGTTGAGCGGGTGCGTCGACACCTCGCTTCTGTTGTCCTCTCGCCCGGACTCTGGTGTCGGATGGGACACGATGGTGTCGATGCCAATGACGGTGAACGGATTCTTGCACCACCTTCTCGAGCGCAGAGAGTTTGAGGCGCCGGGGATGCTGTAGTTGCCTGATTTCCAAGACTCTCTGTTGCTGCGCCCCCCGAAGCACTTGTTCAAAAGGACTTTGCCAAAGACCGGCTCGTATGCCGGCAGATTTGCGCAGATGATGCTGGACGTCGCCGCCACCGAGGCCCATATCCGGGAGTAAACCAAGGAGTCTCGGGAATCGGATTGATGGAATAAACATTTGATGCGAATTGCTGAAGTCACGATGACCCTGGAAAGATGGTCAACTTTTTGGCCCGTTGCCTAGGGAACCCATCCTACTCACCAACAGACAAGAATAAATATGAGGAATAGGAGGCCATTCGTCACTTTCTTAGACCAAGGAAGTTTTGCCGTCGCGGTGACTCGGACCACCAGATACATAATGGCGAGATTGGAGACGATGTTCCCCATCTCGTATCCGAGGCAAAACATGACAGTGTCGATGCAGCGAGAGCGTTGCCCCGACCAGTCCCACGTCGCGTCGATGGGCGAGCAGTGGAACAGAGTGACAAGTAAGCACGAGATGTACCACGTTATGCACAAGCACAAGATGGCGTGTTTTAACTTCTTGATCTCGTCGACCGGCTGGATCCGCCAGCAGAGACACACGAGCGACGCCTTGGCGCCCACGTGGGCCGTTTCGAACATGATCTGGGCTACATATTCGAGCTGGAAAGTACGTCAAGAAGATGCTTCATGTCATCTTTTGGATATTCCTTACCTTGCCAATTTTGACTAAAAGGTTGGTATTCTCGGTGGGTTGGACAGCGCCAGCTTTCACTATTCCTCGGTCAGCATGGTTTGATTTTGATTTATTCTGTTTCATTCTTTGCAAACGCGCCATCGGAGACATGAAAACAGGGTAGTAAAAATCCATTCTTTACCTGACGTTATGCACAGCGCAGCAAACGCAGTATAGGCCGCCCACGCAAAGACCATCCACCCATCATCCCACGCAAACGCCGCGCGCTTGACCAGTCGGCATCCAAACCTGCATATCACGGCGAGCGTCACAATAACCTCGAGCGCAATGTCGGTGCGAAAAACCAGTCGCGAGTCCTCGTTCAAAACCACCATCTTTCCGCTGCCCGGCCTCCGCACGATGGGCTGGGAGATGCTAGAATGGCCGCTGGTTGTTGAGAGATCTTCAACAGCCTCTCCATTCAATGGATTTTGGTCTTACATGTGCGGCGTGGGACATTTAAAAAAGGTCACAGGTAAAGAAGGATGAAAAAGGGCACGGCTATTATTGGAATTTTCCAGAAGTTCGGCCGGACAGAAAACGATGCATACGCTCAACTCCACTTTCCCACGTGGGAAGAATAGGACGCCCCCATGCTGCAGTATGTCTGTTGTTGCTCATGGGCGTGCAGCCAGTGCTGACGGAGCTGAGGTGGTGCTGAGGTGGTATTGGGTGCTGTGCCACCATTTCCTTCTTCTAACTCGGCGGGCAACAAGCGGCGAAGGATCGCCGTGCAGTAGCAGGAGGATGCAGATTGGGTTGCGAGTTGTATGCACGTGCAGGGTATTGCATCCCATTTCTTCCCCTCCAAAAGTGCACATGAGGTTGGGTGTGACTTCTTCACTTTTCTGCTTGCATGACTCTGTAGAAACAGCCCCCTAGCACGGCGAAATATCGATTCAAATGCGCCCAAGGCATTATGCTGGACTCTGTTGGTGTTGCAGTAGTGGGTGATTTGGTTGTGCGACCCGAAATACTGTTTCTCCGAAATGTTAGTAACTAGCCAGTGTCGCGTTATGAATCCTCATGATGTGAGGAGATGGCATTAGCCTGTTCCGCGTCCGCGTCGGCCGCAAAGTGTCAGACAGGAATGATGATGAGTTGTAGTTTCATATATCTTATGCCTACCCATGCTTATTCGTAAGGTAGATAGGCAGACAGGAGTCTTGATCTCGGGCTTTAGGTAGATAGCCGTGACGCACAATCTGGGGTATCATCTCGGCTCTCGGGGCTAGTATGGAGATGCTAGAGACGCAATATAGTATTTATAGAGTTGTGGGTGGGAAACACCAAGACCTCTCTTTCGGTGGCTCCACCGATTGCTCGAGTCGTGCAGCAAGAATCTGGGCAAACAACAAACAATATCGGGCATAATACAACATTATTAATCAGTATTCCTCTCAGCTTATTACTAGCGAGGTATGCAGGACCTTTTCAACACGTCAAAAGAGGACCCGGCTGTACGGCGCATGCGTTATGCTCGCTACGGCTGAGCCAGACTCTCTGCGTTACACGCAATCCCACTTATTGATCCTTCAGCCAAACTGTACGATGCACAATTGGCCCCATCTCCCCGGTCTATTACACACACGTTGGAGCCAGTCAGTTGAAAGTACGATGTACTTACGGGCGTAAGCTGATCATAATCGTGTGATGCGTTCGGCTCCTATGGAATTCTTCGAAATACGCCAGACACTCCTGCAACGCGTAGCTAGAAGATGGGATCTGACTTGATCTTTCTGATCAGGAACGCGAATCTCGCGCTATTTGGGTATATCCCAATTGTGCCAAGATCTCGAAGTCGTTACTCTAAAACTGTGGATAGCACATGGGAAACGCACTACATACTGCTATACCGCGCCGAGAATTTGTCAGATCATATAGGATGAACATGGAGCTGAAATGCAGCAAGGATGTGTTTTACCCAGCTGGGAATGTTGAACTTGAAATATCCGATTGAACCAATGCGAGTTATAATAGTCTCGAGCCTTCCCCTCGTTATGATTTCGCGCTTATAAATGATAGAATCATTCAGTCAGGCTACCGCTTTCCGTACGGCCTTCACTTTGCATTATAGACAGATCTGCCCCGTTTTTAACTCGGGAAGTCTGATGGTCGATCACGAATGTTGGGCTGTTTCCAATGAACGCTACGATACTTACATTCGGTGGCCTTCCGTGGTCTCTATAGATGAGTCTCCACAACAATATCGAGGAGACACCATCATAAATCGTCTCCCACCACAATTCCAACACATACGACCATAGGTACTAGAGAACTCGGCATCCCGTCCGCTCTGCCCTAGATAAACTAGTAACCGCTGGATTAGTACTCAGGTGGGTGACCACTGGGGAATCCCCGGTGTTGTATGTTCCTCATTTTTGAAGGTTCTTTTTTCTTTCTTGGTCGTGGTTGTGGAATGCTGAATGGGAGCAGAGATTAGCAGGGTTATTACAGGCTGCAGTGGGAGCTGCCGACGCTAGCTCAGTCAGGCCCAGATTTAGGCTTTCTGGAGTCCTGTTTAATTCCTTCGGAAATGTCATGTCGTCCTGCGAGAAAATCAGTTCTAAGACATGACTATCCACCGCGTATTTTATGTATTAGGCGAGATGCGCAGACTTTATAGCTCATTGACACAAACAGATTCATTGTCATCCCGATAGCCTCGTCACTACAATTGCACCCAGACGGAATCTGTCAAACGAACTGCGCCTCAGCAGGTACCACCAGCTGGGCACCGTAGTAGAGAAGAAATTTCTTCCGTACCTAAACAGAAAAAGAGACAAATGTACATCAATCTACATGCATATCACATTTTCTTTAGCTACCCTACTGCTACCTGACTGTTTGTCAGAATCCTTTCGCCCAAGCTAAAATGGCAACTTTCTTTTGACAGAACGAAACCATGCTGGCGCATTGCGGAAACGCTGCCACCCTTTATAAAAAAACACAATCAGTGCCGTGGAAGGAAGCGCAAAGACCCAGTACACCCAAAACCGATTAGAAACCACCTGATCATCTGTCCAATGAAGCGTCGGAACTGCAAACAAAGTGGCGAAAAAGGTACCTGGGAGGAAAAACATGGTCATTACGGCAATGACTTTCATGGACTCCGAGTCGTCTTTAGCGGCAGACGCTATATCGATACTGGCCTCAGTGTCCTTCTGGCTAATGAGGCTGAACAACTGCAACAAAGTGGTCAGTGGCGAGTCTGGAAGGGGTGTGGCCGCGAGATCAACACATCTCGCAAAAAGGACGAAGCGGCACTTACCACGGACGATTGATTTCTGGCCCGCTCTTGGAGATACTGCACATCCCTTTTCCGTGCTATCATTTGCGACCGTAAAAGCAATATTACTTGTTTGAAGTCGTCCTCGGCCGCCTGTCCAGGAGTCGTGGTTGCAAAACTTGGCGCTGCCCTCATACAGGTCGCAGTAGCTGGCAACGACTCCAGGATCTCGTCAATTTGCAAAAGTTCGACGGCTAGATCATTCTGCCTCATGACATTGGCAAGCGCCGAGACAGAGAAACCGATAGTCCGTGAAGATTTCATGAGCTCCTTCAGGTCCGGCGGCCCTTCAACCGGCAGGAACATGCCATGGCCCGTAGACCCTTCGATGCTGCGAATGTTCCAGCGTTCTCTGAGAAGTACTTCATCGATCCACGTGGCTAAATCGCTCGCGAAAATCATTTGTAGAAACCAGGCATTGTCGATGAGATTTTGCTGCTCGTTTGCGATTAGAGCAATATGCGAGAAGATCTCTCCGCCTTCTCTGATGGTATTGGACTGCCTTGGGATGCAGATCGCTTGGGTCGTTCTCAACACGGCGTCGTAAGACCACAGCGCCATGCCCGAGGGCCAGTATAGATAAAAGGAGTCGATCTCGTGTGTCATTTTTGTCGCTAGTCTCGGCTGTATTTTCACCGCCATGAGGATGAAGGCGCTCGAGTCTGGCAGGTCTCCTGTCGAAGCCGGATATGAGAACTGGCCTCCGCGTCTTCATAGCTTCGTCAGATCGTTTGCGGTGATTGGGTTCTGCGCGGCCTCCGCATTGATGCTGTATCATCTTCCCCTGAACTGGCTTGGCTTGATTGGAGATTGCCATGCCGATATGCCGAGTTATATGAGGCCGGGCCCTGTCTAATAGTTGCGTTGCAAAGAGTGGGAAGATATCGCTAGTGCCTTATTGCTTCCTCAACACTTTCACCCCCAGAGACTACGAATCGGTTGATTGATGAACGATGGGTTTTATATAAAAATTTGATTGAAGCGAATTAGCTTGCTCCCTGAGTACAAGATGGAATTGTTGTAGTCCGCGTGTTAACGGACAAGAAAAGAAGTTTGAATGCAGCAGAGTGTAAAGATCTTTCAAATGACCATGTCAGTTCACAAAAAGTAAGACGCCGTTGGCATGTCTAGTATTACGAAATGAAATAGTAAAATTTAGTCTCGAGTCTGGTAAAACTCAGTCGCTACAGATTTCCCCTCGTACGCCAACATCTCATCAATTGTCCAGTCCTTGTGAACGTGCCCAGGCGGCACATTGGTGGAGATGAACGGCGTGCCCGTCTCTAGATAAGATTTGACCTCGTCGAACTTCTCGTCAGCATACTCGGAGGCATCCGACCCGAGCAACCACTCAGGCTGGGGAAACTTCAGCATTGAGGGGTTAGCAGCGACGGCTTCCCAGTCCGTCTGATGCCATACATGCCTTGTCTCCCATCCCATCCTCTGGGTGAGACTGGTTCGTTCGTATCTGTGCCATACCTATTAGTTTCCGCTCGTCCTTGGAAATCGCCAATATTTGAGGAATGCACCTGAGTTTTTGATATGCTTGAAAAGCGAGAGGAATGTCATCTCGACCAGTCTTTTGCAATAGAGCCGCGATGCACGCACCGTCCTCTATAGCCTGCGCAGCACCTGTTCCTGACGTTGCGAGATGTGGGTGGGCAGCATCGCCTACAATGCAGATGCGACCATCGCGAGACACCCACTGAGGAACGGGGTCCCTCCAGAGCAGTTTGTGATCAATGAGGCAATCTGGTGTGATGCTTTGCACGATGTGTCGAAGCTGCTCGTCCCATCCGTCGATGCATGCCAGCATGTCCTCGACTTGCCCCTTTACATGCCAGTCTTCGGAGATGTCTGAGAGATCCTTGAGAGTTTAGCATGCCATTTTCTAGATTCAAAATGTGATCAAAATTTAGCTTACTTTGTGGGTGACGAAACATGTGGCTGCATTGGCTGCCCTGTTGGTAGTCAAGATGGCATGCGTGTCTTTAGCAATCCATATCTTGAAGAGATCCTTTTCCGATGCTGCAATGGCTTCCGTCTCGGGGTTTTGTTTTAGTAATTCCAAAGAGAACCATGATCTGTAGACGGCAAATCCACTCTTCTTGGCCTTGTCGTCCAGGCCGAGTATGTGACATCGCGACTTGCTGCGTACACCGTCGGCCCCGATGATGGCATCGGACGTCCAGGTCTTCCCTCCGGCAAACACGGTTGTTCCATTGTCGGACTCGAATATTTCTGTCACAGGGGTCCCAAAGTGGACTTGGACTCCAAGGCTGACGACATGATCCAGCATTAGCTGCTGCACGCTACCTCGATGACTATACAAATTCGGATAGCCGTCGAAGCTCTTGTGTAGCTGCTGATTCAAGAGGACTTTGCCACTCTGGTCTGAAATCGTCATTGCGTCTGGACAAGCTGACAAATTGGCAATCTCCTGAAGCATATTGCCCCACTTGGCCATGAGACGAGTCGCATTCGCAGGTAGTTGAATAACATCTCCTGTCCAAAGAATTAATGCTTATCGTCGATTTTCTCTCCATTGTTCTTGAAAAAGTCCTTACCCTGTTTCTTGGTGTCCAGATAAGACTCGAAGATTCTTACATGAGCACCCTTCGAGGTAAGCTCAATAGCAGCAGCAAGCCCTCCAAAGCCAGCACCAATTACGGTGATCGTCAAGTTCTCGAGTGATCGTTGTCGCGACATCTTATCTGGCACATATATGGTGTTGGCTACCATGTACTAATGAGTCGCAATGTCACTGAGTAGACGTTGCGATTATAGATCGCCAATGCTGGTCAACTTTAGGCCCCGTATTAGCGGCACTTTATTTGTACGTCGAAAAGTTATAGCAATCCCCCGGGCCGCATCCACACACTCGTATCAATCATGCAATTGGACTGCTAGCAGCTACCGACCGCATCCGCCTGTACGGATTGGCCCTATGCCAGCATAGAATCTTCATCGATCATTTGCTAGGCCGTTTCTTTCTGACATACTGTTTCCTAAAAGAACCGGAGCCCGGAATCATGGACACCCGGATTCTTGATCGCGGCCGGTGGTGTAACCTCGATACGACAAGGGTCCCATTGTGCTTCCCCAGGTTTCTCCAAAGACCCCGCGTTGACCCAGTGCCGAGCAGACGAAGGTGTACGGACTTGTCCAATCGCATTGTTCGCTGGCGAGCAGTTGCACTACCCCAGCTCCCAGTGAGTAATTCGTAGACTTGCATCCCTTGGAGAGCCCGATATTGCCGGCTCGGGCCCATTCAGAATGGCCACAAAGGTCACACAGTTACAATTGGCGAAGAGCATGGCGATGCTTTCCTCTGATTCACTTCGCCTTGGGTCAAGCCTGATGTTTTCCACAATCGCTGGTCCTGACACATTACAATGGGTGCTCATCGAGAAACAGTGAAATGCTCGCTCGCCTGCGAGTACTGTCGAAATAAGAAGGCAAAGTGTGGGTGTTGGCCACTGACCTCAGTCGTGTTCTTCAAGCTGACAAAACCTTTTGGGCGTTGCAGGTAGCGGCACCCAACCATGCGGTAATTGCATCGTACGTCTAACAACCAAGTCGGGCAAGTATGATGTGCCTGCTGACAATTCGTGTTCTCCCAGGACCACAGAGAGGAATGTATCTTTCCAGAGAGGCGGTCGCGAACAAGGAAGCGCAAGGAACGCGAAGAAGAGATGGAAAATCGCCTGGCCCAGATGGAAAAACTGCTTCAGGCGGCCACTCAAGGCACCCTCGGCACCATGGCACTTGCGAACGCTCCGAGCGCTGCTTCCCCAGCGAACATATTGCCATCATCGTTGTCTAGCTATCAGACGCCACAGAACGATCAAGTACAGTTGAACAACGATATTCTCGCAGGTTCCAATGACTATGTGGGCTCGCATGCATCCCCATTCCAGCAGGAGCCGTTGGGATCTATCTCAACTTCCCCGCTTGTCGGGCAGCCCATCATATTCTCCAGCACGTCTACCATTGACCCAGCGTCGAAGCAGCAAAGTGACACAGCCGAGTCAAACATCCTGGAAACGGGTCCTACCTACGCACTCAGTTGTCCAACTTCGCTGCAGCTACCAGCCTCCCCACCAAGCTCAGCCATTGCCAACAACTACAACGACGCTACGAGTGCTGTATCAAGTTCCGATGCAGCTTGTCTTGAGGGGAGCGACGTGGAACTAGTTGACCCTTACTTGCAAGTAAATCCAACTCCAGCGGGAAGCCATCACAGCAAACGCCAAGCACTTTCACAGGACTTACCAGCGGTGAATGACGACAAGACCACATGTCCTCCATACTTGTCCATATGTACGTTTCCTGCGGTTGAATGGGTATCGCAACAATCAGGAATGTCCGACTTCCTTGTTAGTGTGAGACGGCTTTCCAGGGCCATCAATCGCGAAGACCGGCTCGACAGACTGATCGACCCTATACGAGCCCCGGAGCCAGACATGGAGACAGCGTTACGCTGGACCAATGGTGGACAGCCCAGAATTCCCAGCCATTTGAGAAATGAAGACCTAATTCCAACTCTCTAGCTTATTTCGAGAATTGCCTAGATTCGATCTTCGCATATGTGAATCGATCCGATTTTGAGGCTCGATTGCGACATCACTTCACACACGGAGAAGAACCGACAAGGAGCAAAGGATGGTATGCGATGAGAAACACCATCTACGCTTCTGGATGTCGTTATGTGATTTCTGATGCCCGAAGTCCTAAAGCGTTTTCTGAATCCCGGACTCAATCGTGGAAGTATCTCGAAAATGCCTTGTCGGTACACACCGAGCTTCTGTACGGCCCGATCAGCCTCGATTGCATCCAAGCCTTACTTTTGATGGTAAGTCTACGTCAAGGTCGTTCATTTCATCTGGCGAAACACGTGAGAAGATCGTCAACTCCGCACGCTGATACGCCGTTTCCTAACCCTTTATGATGAACAGCGAGTGCACTTGGCGTCATGTGCTTACCAATAACAGGCCTTTCACGCTGAAGCTCTAGGCACGCCTGCTCTTGAGTTTACTCTATTATCGAATGCCAGTCGGCTAGCACAGTCCAAGGGCTTACATTTGCTAAAGCCTCCTGGCTCCAGTGTTGGCCCAGAGGACGACGGAACAAGACAGGCACTTTGGTGGAGTCTATACTCGTATGAAAAACATCTTGCATGCCGCTCAGGCATCCCCTCCGTAAGTTCTCTTCCACAAAGCCGTTCAGCTTGTTGCGCACAGCCCTGATAATCACAGTCGATTGACGACGACTATGTGAGCTGCCCAGTGCCGTCCTTGATGGGATGCGTCTCGCACGTATTTGGGGAATTTCTCGCCAAAACAGTAGCGCAGGCACAGATCTCGTCGACCGTGTCAAAGAGTCTCAACAGTGCGAAAGCACAGACTGAATCAGTCGAGAACATTCTCTCCACTGTTGAAGAGCTGAGCGAACGACTCGGAAAGTGGAGAAAGTCTCTCGATCCCGTATATCAGACCCAGGCACCGTTCCAGAATGTGAACTTGGCGCCGGGCTTGCAGATATACCATGTCTACTTCCTGCACTTCTGCTATCATGCGTTGGTGATCGCGATCAATGGGATATTCTGCTACCCTTGGATCAGACCCGATGTTCACACTCACCAGAGCCCTGCGATTCTCAAACAGATACAGATAAGCACAAAAGCCGTTGCTGAGTCATCTAGACAAATCAAACTGGCTGTACAGAGGCTCGAGATCACGTCAATACTGCCAGTCTGGTCAGAGCTCCTCATATTATTCTCTATTTCAACCCCTGAGATTGGGCTACTGACCGCGGAATCTTCTGCAGGCTTACAATCTATTTCCCTCTGGTTGGCCTGATCAACCTCTTCGTTTGCATCATCAAAGACCCGCTCGCCCCAACAGCCGCCTCCGACTTGCTCTTGCTGGACCTCATAGTAGGGCATTTCGGATATCTCGAGTGGATGTCCTCTTCGGAGCTCAATCTAGCTTTCCCGAGAGAGGTGGCCTCCTACGCTCGTGACATCGTGAGCAAGGCAAAACATCAGACAGGAGGTCTCCTGCCGGCAAACGGGACTACGCTACGTCAGGTGCAAGAGGAACAAGCCCTAGATGCAAGGTTTTCAATTTCCGAAACCGGTTGACCTATGCTGAAAATGATTGCTTTCAGATGGCTTCCATCGACGCCTTCATTGGGTTGGAAGACTGGTGCACATTCTTGCCTCCTGTGCAGCAACAAAATTCGGCAACACTGGAGGATGTGTTCCGGGCCCCTGAAACAGGCGATATACTGGAGAGATAGTACTTTGAGTTTACACTCACGAGGAAGAGGGATTCGTGAAGGTGTTGATGAGGTCACTGTTTCTGACTGTTGCCAATATCTGTGCGCATGTGTGTATATACGAAAGCAAAGACTTCTTTCTGGTAATCCGTCCGTGTTTAGATCCATATCGTGGGAAAGTGGCAAATATCGAGACATTAATCTTGTTCTATCGCGGGGAAAAGAAGAGGAAAAAGAATTGAACGGTTATGCAAATCTGCTTGACATGCGGAGTGTGGGCGGGCAACTTGATCCGGATCAGGGCAGACAATGCTGAATGTTGACCGGAACTGGTATTTTGTGTTCCGACGGGTTCGTATAAATGATTTCAAAACGTCTAGAAACTTAAAAACAACTGGGAACAAACGGCCAAGAACATTTACAGCGTCAGGAAGCAGCTAACTGATTCAATTAATGTTCCTTGAACCATCTCGATGGAATCGCCATCTTCTGGAGATTTGATCGGCCAACAGGTTTCAGTTTACGCCGGAAATGACCCCTGGCACCTGGAAGCATCCGACGCGGTCGTCAAGATTGCAAAGGTTGGTACTAATTCCAAAAAGTCGAAATATTTGCTCTAGTCACAACAGCTGACCTCCCATCTTTCGAACGTACCTAGGTACTGAGTCCCTTGCCACAAGTTCCCATCATCTACGGAATCGGGCTCAACTACAAAACACACATTCTGGAAGCAGACTTCCCCACTCCAAAGCACCCCACAGTCTTCTCGAAGCCGCCGGATGCACTGAACGGTCCTTTTGACGATGTCAGAGTGCATCCAGACTGCTCCAACATGGACTACGAGGGGGAGCTAGCAGTGGTGATCGGCGCGGACTGCAAGAACATCACATCCAGTGAAAATGCTCTCAGATACGTCTTGGGCTATGCCGTCGCAAACGATGTGAGCAGTCGGTACTGGCAGCTCCCCGAGATCAGCGGCCAGCAACACGGATACGCCAAAAGTTTTGACGGGTTCGCGCCTGTGGGGCCTGTCCTGGTCTCGCCCGATGCTCTCGGCGCCGTGGACGAGTTGACCCTGGTGACCAAGGTCAACGGCGAGGAAAGACAGCGGGCAGGACTAGATGATCTACTGTTCGGCGTTGGAGATCTCATTGTCCACTTGAGTCGGGGAACCACGCTGCGCCCTGGAACGGTCATACTGACGGGTACCCCGGGCGGGGTTGCCGCGTTCATGAAGCCCCCTGCGTGGTTGAGAGATGGGGATGTTGTTGAGGTTAGCATCTCGAACATTGGGACTATCAAGAATCGTTTTATTTTGAATTGAGATTGCGCATTGGTATTATCAATTGAAGTTATACTCAGCACATTGGATTCAAACACAGTATTTGTTCTCTATAAGATCCTCCCCAAGCGCCTACTCACAATCATGGCTCTCTTTTACCAAAGACCTTCCGAATGAAATCGGGCGTGAAATTACCCTCGTCGTCAAGGCTTTCTTCCGCTTTCGACCACAGATCCATTATCATTTGCTTGCGCTCAGGCGAGCGTGGTTTGATTTGACATCTAACAAAATTCTCGTTGGTCAAAGATCGTCTGTGGGTGGAGGGAATGGACTGACTCGAAATCTTCAGGTCTCACGATCAGACCCGGCGACACAGCGTCGCGGTCAATGTGGACAGGAGAACCGTCCGGGTTCTTCGCAGGTGAAATGGTGAATCCCCACAGTATGCGGGAAATGGCAAGAAACAGATTCCTCTCGGCGACATGGAATCCGGGGCAGACTCGCCTCCCCGCTCCAAAGGTAAAATGAATCCGCTTCTCCGAGTCCTGATTGATTGCATTGTTCTCTGTTAATGTGTTTTCAGCAGTCTGTCGCATTGGGTCAAAGTCTCTTGGGTCGGTGAACCGCTGGTGGTTCAATGTCCAGACCTGTTTGGGGTGAATCCAGTCAGCAGCTACTATACACAGGCCTGGTTGCGTGGAGGCTACCCACATTCAGCATCACCATGGATCCTTTCGGTATGGTCATTCCATTATAAACGTCATCCTCCTTGGCTGCGTGAGGAACGGCAGCACTTAGAGGGCTCGGCGCCCCTGGTTCAATTGGTTATTGACGAGTCCTTATGTTAATGGCAAGGAAGCTCACATCTCAGTGTTTCTTCCACGACACCACGAACAAAAGGGAGATCCTTCCGGTCACTCCATGCGGGAATCCGGCCATCGCTGATGATGGAATGGATTTCACTCTGAGCTTTGGCCTGAACTTCGGGGAACAAGACCATGGCCTGTTGGCGAATGAGCAGATATGCTGATATACTTCAGTGGTGGACCTACTTTGATGAAGCCGAGAATTGTGTTGGCCGATGTATCCCTGAGGAATCCGTTAGCGTTTATGGTCAAACACACAAGATGGGTGACAGGCATCTGCTAACATTGCGGCCCCAAAACCGTGGGCTGCATTGTGGGCTATCTGTCGGTCGTCGAGTCTATCTGCATCCTTATCCTGCAGCATGTCGCCGATGAAACCTGTTGCGGAGTTTAGCGATCCGAATTATTTAGTCTTCATACATGCTGATGTACTCGGGCAGGCATTCCCAGATGCTATCCTTTCCTTGGCTCGGTTCATGAGTTGAATGAAGACGCGTTCTTCTAGTTTCTGTAGATTGTGAAGCCTCTTCTTACTCGGCAGTGCCCAGTAAGGCAGAATTTCATACAGGGGACGAAGAAAAGAGTAAAAGTCCACT
This sequence comes from Pestalotiopsis sp. NC0098, assembly GCA_022432395.1. Taxonomy (NCBI): domain Eukaryota; kingdom Fungi; phylum Ascomycota; class Sordariomycetes; order Amphisphaeriales; family Sporocadaceae; genus Pestalotiopsis; species Pestalotiopsis sp. NC0098. The sequence continues at coordinate 3,263,139 of JAJKLJ010000003.1, read as the reverse complement.
AGTTGGAAATTCGCCGCCTCTGACGTGACGTCCATCCACTGCCCGTTATCATCAGTTGAAGTCGTTGCATTCGTAAGTCTGGGGGCGGATTTCCTTACTTCAAGCAGATCCTTCACATAGCCCGTATTGGTCACCGGTGTCCTCCAGCCGTAGAGCAGTGCCGTAGATATGCTGGCCGTGTACCGTTGCACATGCCCTACCCAGCCCTCGGGTTGCGTCGCAAGGTCGTGTATGAGCTGGAGGCTATCGAACTCCTGGTATGGGACATATCTGTCCGCCGATTTGACGTTCAATCGGACATGGTACATTTTTCTCTGCCGTCGCCAGACGTCGTCGTTGCTGCAAGGACCAAGAATCAGCTTCCCAACTTGTAAGCGCAGGGATTTCATGATACCAACTCTCGAAAAGCAACGTTGAGGTTATCACCAAAGCTGCGTATATACAAATCGGGACGACTCGAGTAATTGCTACTCCTTTTCTCGATGAGGTCCCTCACCACAACAGGGTCATTAAGGAGGAACAAGTTTTGCCCTCCAAGCTTCATTGTAGTAATCGGACCGTCTGCCATCTCCCATTAGCTCATGCGATGCGCTTCCAGAGTCGGGTCTTCTACATTGTTGTGCCAGCTTTTGGAATTCGAGGTGGAAGTTCTTGGTCGGCATTTGGTGAAGATTGCCAAGAATGGGCAACGTCGGGGGTCCTGGGGGAAACTTCCTTGGTCTGCTTCCATACTGTAGGGTCTTGTTCGCAAGGAGAAACAGGCATAATACCACCAGAGAGTAATAGAGATAGACGTGTTCGGGCATGGCAGCGATCATAAATGGTAGTGCTCGCGAATAAATCAAAGCACGAAATCAGATCTGAAAGAGAATAAGCAAATTAAACAGCCTATGTCATTTGATGCAGGCCGTATACTCCAGATTTTGGGCTATTGAGCACATTGAGATCACGCGGAGAGAAGATCCAGCCTCCGCGGGCGTCATGTAAATAAATGTCCGTCATAATTGACTCGCTCGCGGCAAAGGATATACGGCATCAATTGTCGTAGCAACTGATCTAAATGATTATTTGACTTTTTTTATTGAAGAAAAAAATTGACTGGCAATAATATTGAAAAACGATAGAGTCTTGATTAGACTTGCAAACAGTATGCTGGGCAAGCCGCAGTGTAAGTGCGTAGTGGACTTAAACTAGCAAGATGCGCTAATCAACAATCATCTAAGTGGACACAAGTCTGCGCACGGGTGCTATATAGCAATTTGGCGGGAACACAAAGTGCTTGACTTTAACGGCTTATAGCACAAAGTACACTGTATGATATTGTCGTGTTACTTAATAATATGTCTTTTCAATAAGTTTAATCATAGTTCTGTTTGTCTCTTATTTTTAAAATTTTATTTGTGGTGTTTTGAGCCATATGAAGACTATGGATTTTGGTGGTATTCGGCTGTCGTGCGGAGGCTTACATCTGTCCGGGAAGTATATACCCAGATTGGCAATCTCACATTCAAACCGCCCCGAGAGACTAGGTTTCGTTTATCAACCCCGCAGACTTCTTCCTGGAAGTTATGCGCATATTCATGTTTCCGCGTTCTTCTTGGATTACTACTCCCCATATCCAAATTGTCGACGTAAATCATGTCTTGGAGGTTCCCTATTGAAGGCAAAATCCTCGTGGTGACGGGTGGCGGATCCGGTAAGAAAGAAGCAACGTCCATACTATTCATTGTGCTGTGCCAATTCAAAATGGCTGACAGAGAATTTATTAGGCATCGGGCTCTCATACGCTCTTCTTGCGCAATCCAAGGGGGCCGAGGCCGTGATTTTGGCCGATGTCAGCCTCACGGATGATGCAAAGCTCGCTATCCAGGACCACGCCGCGATTGAGTTCGTCGAGTGTGATGTTACCAAATGGTCTGATCTTCAGAACCTCATCGATGTGTCCATGAAAAGGTTCAGCGACGTCCCAGATGTCTTCGTCATGTCGGCGGGCGTGTTCGAACCGGTGAGATTTCCACCTTCGCGAATCTCGGGTCCCTCTCCGGCCACTCGGCTTACATAACTGCCCAGCCATACTCAAACTTTTGGGAAGATCCGGAGCCCTTGGAAGACAACGGCTACAAACATGTCGATGTCAATGTCAATCACCCAGTAAGTGTCCTTGCTGTTTTCGTCTAGGTGACGGAATGTAGACTGAATGTTTCCGGTCAAGATCAAACTCACGAGGCTAGCCATCCGCGCCCTATTGGGCCAGAACAAACAAGGTGTGGTAGCTATTGTGGGTTCTATTGCTGGTTACAGCAAGCAGTATCCTGCACCCATCTACAGCGCCACAAAACACGCCGTCGTAGGCTTTACGAGGAGCCTCGGACCTGCTCAACAGCTGCAAGGCGTCAAGGTGGTATGCATTTGTCCAGGGTCAGTGACATGATACATTCCCCATAAAAATAACCGCATCCTTCTGATCAATGAACATTTCGCAACAGCATCGTAGCGACTCCCATTTGGACGACGGGCACTCCCGGATCCGGAGAGCGCTTCGGCGTAGACGCATCCGTTTCCATTACCTCTCAACAGGTCGCCAGTGCGATAAACGACGCGGTAGAATCTGAAGAATATCCCGGAGGAACCATCTTGGAGGTCTCTCAGGATGGAAAGAGAGTCATTCCGGAGTGGAATATTCAACCACCCGGGTTGGTCGATGGTCAGATGGGCAAGGGAACGACTGTTCCGCCCGAGACGATTGCCAAGGCGCTAGCCCCAATCTTGGCTCGGACGGCAGCGGAAAGAGGACAGTCCAGTTGAGCGGCTTCTGTACGTATGTTTGATCTATGTAGCGTGAGGTCATTGTTACCGTGAGGATCACGGTTATGAGTAGTCGGCCTAGCCCTCCTGGGCGACCAATCCACCGGGCAAACTATATGATAGGATGATCTCGTACGTACCTAGGTAACCAATGGAGTATCACAAGTCAAGCTCATGATGGTTTGTCAAGTCTCCGGACTGACTCGGGCCGGCCGGGACAGTCTGCATCCCGTTCCCGTTTCGGGGTTAGTCGTGGGGTGTCTTCCATACCGGAGACCAGAGCTGCTGGAGACGCATATACCTGTAAACAAATAAAACATTAGTACTGGCGTATCATTCATCTATCAAGCATGGTCATGCGTGGCTAGTTGCATTTGCAAGTGACATGCTCTGCGTTGCTGGCAGATCGAAATGCCTATAATGGCATACACAAACTTTAGGTCAGGTATCATTGGCAATGTCAAACTTCCAGATGATACTGTACTCATCATTGGCGCTGGGCCTGTCGGTTTGATGACATCGTCCGTACTGGCGTTCTATGGAGTGAAATCTGTTATTTTGGAAAGAAACCACGAACCTACACGGTCAGGCAGGATTCAAACAACGAGTATTCTGATTAGTACTATCAATGCTGAGATATTATAGATGGCCAAAAATGGACTTGACCAATGCTCGATCTATGGAGCTGCTCCGGAAGATTGGACTGGCAGACAGCCTTCGTAAGCTCGGTGAGTTTGCGACTTTAGTACTGCTCATACAGCTGCCATCAAACATATTCAACAATCGTCATGCTGAAATCTCTATGTAGGAGTGCCCAGCAATATTCCATACACCGTCTGGATGTCCACCGGTCTGGGCGAGGATGCAGCATTCACCCAGTGGAATCACTTGTCGGTCGACGAATACCGAGAAAATATCAAATCTCAAAACGATGGAACTCAACCTCTTGAGCCCTATCAGCGAGTGTCTCAGCAAATCTTTGAGACTTGGATGCGAGACTTGTGTGAAGAAAACCCGCTCATTGACCTAGTCTATGAACACAAGCTTGATTCAATCACAGAAACCGAGAACGGGGTGGAAGCCGCGATTGTTAGCAAAGACGGCTATTCACACAAAGTTCAAGCTGCCTACGCTGTAGCATGCGATGGGGCATCCAGCAAGAGTCGCAAAAGTCTAGGCATTGCCCTTGAAGGCGGCCCATTGTGAGTGGCTATTCGTTTCACCTCAAATCGCTTTGCTGATCTTTTCGCTCCAACAAAGACCAGTTTCCTTCCTTTTGATTCATTTCGAGTCTCGCGATCTCCAGAGGCTTCACAAGCAAGGAAGATTTTGGCATCTTTTTGTGCTCAGTCAAGGCATGTTCGGTGGCGCCGTCATTTCCCAGGATGAGCAGGTCAGTGGCTATTGGTCCTGTTTTGAAGTCCGGCCATGAACTTACTGACACAAAGCATGGTTCAGCACACCTTCACCGTCCATTACCCCCTGAACCATGACGTGGATGAGTCCTCAATCAGCTCGGAGGATGCGGTGTACACTGTGCTCGGGGGCGCGCAAGGGCCATTCCCAATCAAGATCGACAAGATTCTTGTGCGTTCCACCTATGTGCCCAGCACTGCGGTGGCCAAGGCCTTCTCGGGTCGCCACCGGCGCTGCTTCCTTGCAGGAGACGCTGCACATCAAAACATACCTACAGGCGGTTATGGCATGAATACAGGCCTCGGGGACGCTTTCGACATTGCCTGGAAGCTTGCCGCCGTCGTGAAAGGCTACGGCAGCCGAGGGCTCCTCAGTTCCTACCAGCAGGAGCGCCGACCTGTCGCATCCCGTAACGTGGAGCGAGCGGCCTTTCACATGTCGGCTCACCTCACCGCTGTTGAACTGCTGGGCAGCGACGTCGCACAAGTCAACAGCATGTCGGAGCGCGGGGTCGAGCTCAAAAACATTCTTCGTGAACACTATCGTCGTTTTGACGGAGAAAATACTGACCTGGGTATAGAGATGGGATATCGCTACGTTTCTGATGTCTGTGTGACCGACGGTGTCGAGTCCGAGCCAGAATGGGACCCCCACTGTTATTTGCCCACTACATGGCCGGGTAGTCGAGCTCCCAACGTGTATCTGACCACCGGCGAGTCAATTTTTGATCGCCTTGGGCCAGCTTATTCCCTGGTTGAGTTCAAAGACAGCACAGTCGACAATGACTCTGGCAGCGAATTCACACTTGAAGCCGCCAAGGAACTTCGAATCCCTTTGGCCCATGTTTTACTGGTTGGAGAGGAAACTGCTGCTCGTTTGTGGGAGAAGAAGCTTGTTCTTGTCAGGCCAGATGGGCATGTTGCTTGGAGAGGATCCGGTATCAAGGATCTTGCAGAAGCTGATCTTGTCGTGAAGACGGTTGTTGGTCGTCACGGACAATGACCTGCTGGGTAGTGCTTGGAAAGACGAGGCATTTACATTTTGAGGCTATTGCGATAGGTCAATCACTTTGTTCCTGCGAATACAATTTGTCGACTTCACGTGAGAACTTTAATCGAGTACCGAGGCTTTATATGCATCTGAACAAAAAGCTGCAAACGGTGTCGGAGTCTTAGTCCATTTCGTATGATATCTAGTGCTGCAGTGGCTTAATCGAGGAGTCACAAGCGACATCTCCCGTTTTGCGAGACTTGACTGTCGGTTCTCACAAATCAACAAGCTTACAAATTACAATATCAGAATAAAAGTGTCATTTAAGATCGAATCTACTCTCTATATGCAGATTGTGACTCATTACCTCCCTCCTTTCCTGCTTTTGGGCGTCATATGAACACCCTTCTTCTTGGCCTCCAGCCACTCCCTCTCCAATATCTCAGCATGCCTTTTGCTCCTAGGCTCCAAAACGGCTTGAAACCTGGCGGGAACATTCAAAAACCCAGGTTCTGTCACTATGGAAGGTTCCAACTCGGCTCCGTTCTTGTCCCTTGCGCGCTTGATATTAAATGCCCAAAGTGTCCGTGCCATGTTGATAAAGAGGGAATTCTGTGCCAGATGCATGCCGCTGCAGATCCTTCGCCCGGCGCCGTATGCAAAGTGATCGCGAAGGTTTCCGCCTGACAAATTTGCGGCTTCGGTACTTGTGTGGGTATCCGAAAGAAAGCGAGTTGGGTCGTAGATATCCGGATTCTCCCATCGATTTTCATCGTAGTGAATTGCCCTAGAGTTAGTTGTGAGTTCTGAGTACTGCTGAGAATGCGACCGAAACACGGGGCACTTACCACCAGTTTAGCATCACCACACTGCCTTTGGGAATGAAGTAGCCGTTGTACCAGTCGTCTTCTGTCGAAGCGTGGCTCATTCCCGGCTTGGTGATTGGCCAGAAGCGCAAAGTTTCCCTCACCATTGCCCGGATGTATGGTAAGTTGTCCTCATCCGAATATGCAGGCAGTCTCTCGGGGCCTACTACGCGGTCGAGCTCTTCCTGCGCGGCAGTGACCACGTGAGGATACATCTGGCAGACCAGAATCCATGCATTAATGACGGTGGAGGTCGATTCGCTTCCCGCCTCGACTAGGCCGCCCGCTGCGTAGGCGGCCTGCTCTTCGCTGATGCCACTCTTCTCCAGGTCTCCCTCATAGAAGTCGCGAATGAAACAATCCGGGGCAGTGTCATCCTGAATCTTCTTTACAAGGTCTCGGTACAACATGAGATAGATCTCTCTATCATATGCGAACCATTCGCGGCCAATCTTCCACCAATTCTGGACAAGGAAAGACGGCAAGCTGGCAAGTGGGGGAAACGCGTCGACCAGCCACTTGCCCGGCTCGGACATTAACGTGAAATGCTCAAGGACTTCGTAGATTTTCTTGATGTAAGGATCATTCCAGTCTTCGACGCGATGTCCGTAAGTGACAGTCATGATGACGCTGGCCGAGTACCGGCGGTTTATGTCGTAGAATGCCGAGCTATCCTTTGCATGCAGAAACTCGTAGAGCACCTGCTTTGATTCGAAATCCTGAACGACCTTGTAGGTGGCTGAAACGTTGAAGTTGAGCGCGGCATGGCTCAGCTTGCGCAACGTTCTCCAGTGCTCGTTATAGGGCATGAATATCTCTCGGTTGCCGTTGGAGGTTGCCTCGAAGGCCATGGGCATCCGCGGGCGGGACGAATACTTCGCTCCTCGCTTGTCCATGAGCTCCTTGGCCACGCTTTCAGAGTTGATCCAAATCCAGTCCACACCGCCCATCTTTGTGTAGACAATCGGTCCATACTTCTTGGCCCATCCCCGTGTGATGCTGGGAATATCGTCGGGTTTGGCTAGCGAGGGCAGATTGCCGAGCAGAGGGTAGCCCCTTGGCCCAGGCGGAAGCTTTCTCCGACGTTTGTCATAGGTCAAGAAAAAGTATGCCGAAAGGAAGACCTACGTGCCAATTAATTATTCATACTGTAAGAAACACTAATTGAACTCACGACTAAAAGAATGGGCAGCGAATGAACCCTCGAGACAACGACAGGCACTTCTTGGATGAGTAAGGATATTGACTGTTCCATGTTCGTCCGGCCGCACAACTGAGTTGGAATATGGTCTATCGATCCACGACTCCTTGCAGTTCAATATCTGCGCGGTGAGCGAAGCTTTGTCGAAATATTGCTAGCTAGCTGGTACTTTACAGCTTCTCCGTATAGAGACCAGATACTTGTGTTGGTCTCCAGTCGCACCATTTTTGCCAATTTCATGGACTGTCAGTCAGCCAATCCTCGCTCACAAATTTGCGATAATTTCTCGATTCGGAATGTCGGTCCCGGCTGTTTCCTCGGAATATGACGTGATGAGACCCGCGGGTGTGACTTTCGGAGGGAGGGAATCTCAGTAACCGGAAGCCGCCCTTGAGTTTCAATTTGGTCTTTTGCCTGTAGCCATTGCAGAGAAGGATTCTGCCGGCATTTCGTTTGGTCGGTATTAGTGCTCCAGATGTCGGAGTTGAAAAACTTCCGTTTCGGAACCGAGTACCCCAATGTCAAAAATATTAAAAATTCTCAGTCACCTTGTTGGACTGTCAGAGGCACGTAATGACAGAATATTTTGTACGGGGCCTTTTGTACTATATCCATTTCTCTCCCGTCCTTCGTATCTTCTTTCCCTTACATGCCAAGTACCTACAGCCTAATCCAGCATGTTCGTCCCCAATACCACAAGCCGTCCACCTGCGGACATGGTGATGCCACAAACTGAACAGTTCATCTTCACTATTGCGACCCAACTTCCGTTCATCATCTTCTTCTCAATGGGCATTCATCGGCTGGCCACAAAGGGTGACCCAAAGCCATTACTCTTTGGTATTGGAGGATGTCTAGCATCAGCCTTCGAGCCGGTCGTCGACGTTCTCGGTTTCTGCTATTTCCCTCGAGCGGGTAACTGGATCGCCTTTGAGACATTCGGTCGACCAATTCCGGTCTTCGTACCAGCCACATATGGCTGGTTTGTTGGCGGCATGGGGTACTGGTTTTGGAGTGTCTTCCAGGATCCGGAGACCTCTGCCAAAGACATTCCAGTTTTGTGGTTCAAAGCCTTCATTATCAACCTGATTCTCGAGTATCCGCCGCTGTATTACGGAATTTATACATACTATGGCTATCAGCCGTTGGTGGTTGGAGGTTTCCCTCTCTGGTTCCCTGCCATCAACGCGACCACACCTATGGTGGCTGGGACGATTCTCAACTTGGTGTCACCGTATCTGCGGGGTTGGAGGAACCTGGCCATTGTCACCACAACGGCAACATCCTACGGAATTGGAAACGCTGCATTTGGAGCTCCTGTGTGGATGGCCCTGAGCGTCGACAAGGGTTATCATGTGACATACCCTGCTGTTGCCATTTCAGCTCTTCTTTTGTGCAGTGGCTTGTGGATCATGTCGCTCCAGTTTGCCTCGGTTGGCAATATCAGGCTTGTCGCAAATGGTTCGAGATGGAGGGAGAAGTAGTAGATATGCCAACTGGGACGGCTTGGTCTGTCGAAACAAGGCTATACGTATCTGCTAATACTCTACATATATAGGCAATTCAGGCCTATCAGGGGGGTCAGAAGGTACGGTGGGAACACTGTTGCATTGTTGGATGTGCGATGTGTATACCTACGCACACTCTATTCTACTAGGTTAATATGTGGTAGCTGCAAAGTTTGCAGCCTCACCCGGCCAGTACCCTAGCACTAGCCACTACAGCGGCCCCCTAGGACGCCCAATACTACCCAGGTACTATATCAGCTCCACCATGTACTCTATTGCCAACAACATATTATCGTGTGGTTATGAGAGACGACGAACAAGTTTCGTTGGTTTATGAAATAGTCTGTTGGATTGGATATAGAAAATTCACAGCCGTTCACATCCAATTTCGTCATCAGTGACAAACAAGCTGTCTTCGGAAGCCACTAATCACGCACCCTCTAACTTCTTCAAAATTCTGGATCAAGTTCACACAACCAATATGTTGTCAGCAAAACTTCTTCGTGGGGATTCATTATCCAGCTACCTCCCATTCGATGCATCAATCCTCGTTCTTCTTGAACTCGACTGATTCAGTTGCTCCTTGATTGCCAGTGAAATCGGCAACCTTTGTTGCCATGTCGACGGGGAATGAATAATGCTCATGGATGTACTTCCAAGCACCGTCTATCTTGCGAACCAGGGAAGTCGAGCGATACGAAAAGTCGTACAGTGATCCGTCAGCAGCAGTCCCGTCGACGCGCTGGACGGCCGTGATGTATCCAAAGTCCTTGGTCACTGCGACAATCTCCACCTCTCGGAATCGTTGGTTTGTTTTCCCCAGATATGGTGTGATGTGGTCGTAGTGCGGCTCCAGATTCGGTCGTGACACGGTGCCCATGAGGTCGAAGATGGAGTAGTCCCGCAACTCGAAGAACTGCTTCCCAGCGGCTGGATCAGTGTGGCTCACGAGGTTGAGAAAGTTGCCGAACCGCTGATAAAATTCCAAGATTTCTTCTTCGGTGGACTTGAGGGATTGATCATGGAACTGGCTAATGTGTTAGCTGGGAAGTCAAATCAAAGTCTTTGGAATATGATCATCTCTTACTCGACTGGGTGGATTGCTCAGACCTTGATGAAGAGAATCAATAGTCGTAAAATCGGTCTGTACGAAGGATTCAGCAGGGCATATCATCGTCGCAGTCAAATGGCTTACTTCTTTCTTCCACGCAGCCATGATCTTGATCCTGTTCATGTGTTGCACGAAAACTACTGCGGGAAGTTCCAGGTTGCCTCGGGGCCTCAATTCATCGGTCGGGAAGTTTATATCTGTTATCCGGTCCGATTTTCATTCGGAGCACGGAATCTCACAAGCCGCACGTTCTCCGATGAGAACGAGACATTCAATCAGCCCACATAACACATCAGGAAACCGCTATTCCAAAGTTCACCTGTTTTCTTATAGAACCCATCTAGCTTCTGGGTACGGAAAAGCCTTTTCTGATTTCACGGGCATATATGAATATGTGCATATCCAAGAAGTCAAACTGGTTATGATGCCGGTGTAGAGTTTCCAACACCATCATGATGACTTTCATTGTCTAGTCGGATGATGAATTGATCTAAATTCATTTGCTAAAGAATGGTACTTATTCCACCACGATATCATAATTCTCGCGGACGTCTCTCGGTGGCGGCACAGGTATAGACTCAATACCCCTCGGCCCAATGTCAGCTCTCTTCTTGATCGAGGCCTCGCTCTCTCCGCTCTTTAGTCTGCGAATGATGTCTTCAGGATCAAAATCGACCCCATACGGATTCTGAGCATACTCGGGCGACGACATCATGGCGGTGGCAGCCTCGACCGTGTCAAAGTTGTCGACTTGCGTCTCGAGCTGATTGCCGTCGGGGTCTTGATAGTAGATGCTCGTGGTCGGTCCGTGATTGACGCACCATATGGGACGAATCCCCCTGGCATTCCGCTGACGATAAGCGACGAGAAGATCGCCGATGCTGTCGAATTGAAAGGCTATGTGCTCTAGACCTGCCGATGTTGGAACTTTTTCAGAAGTACCTGGAACGTAGCCGATGGCGAGCCGATGATGTTCCTCGTCGTATGTCAGAAAAGAGAGGAACTCGTTCTCAAAGGTAGCATGAGCTCCGAGAAATGCCTTGTAGAATGCTATCATGGGCTTGAAATTCGAAGTCCGCAGAACTACATGAGCGAGGCTTTTGGGCGCTAGGACAGGGCCCGACAATACATTGTCGTGGTCCATGATGTAGTATCGAGTTTATGTAATAGTATGCAATTCAAGCGTAGGAGTATAACGAAGTACACGAATTTTCGAGTAGATACTAGGCAATTCAAAGCACTGTATTTTGGTTGTCATATTATTATAATGTCGGTCGGCAATGCGGGTTCTACTGTTCCAGGCTCCGGAGAAATGGACCCTGTTGGGGGTATTCCGGAACACATTGCTCCGGGTCCTGGTTTTTGGGCGCCACCACTACAGATTACTGGCGCTACGTTACCGTGTCACAGGCTATCGAAGAAAACGGCCTCCTTTCACCAGGTAGACACGTCCTGTGATCGCTAGAGTAGTACTCAACGTACCTAGTTGGTAGTACAAGTAGTAAGAAAATAGTTTTTGGAGTTTTGGGGATAAGCGCACGATTTTAGCGTTTTGGCAGTAAGTGGTAGGTATTGCGTGGACATTGTTATAGTGCAGTATTTTCACAATAGGGGGGATATGTCGAGCGGGTGCGCTGTTGGGTGCAGCATGTTATGGCTAGTGCTGTAATTCAGCGGGTTTTACAGCGTGTGGGGGTGGCCGTAAGGCCTTTTAGTGTAGAGATAATGGTATTTGGATATGGTCAGCGCATTGAAACGAAGGCAGCTATGGCGCGACATAGGTAGGTTAGGTAGGTAGTTTTGGCCATTCGTTACTTCTTCTTCTTTTGTTTATATCTCTCTTATGGTCCTGGCCAATACCGTTTCACCTCTTTATATGACTTGGAGCGATTTTTGTTCTGTTCCACGACAGTGAATAAACCCAGGTCCCAACACTTTCACTTTTTTGGTTGCTCACGCTCCTCGTGTGCGTTCGCAACATACGAAGTATGAACCGTGCCCAAATAGTCGCGCAGAACAGATAACGATGCACCGGGAGCAAGAAAAACGCCCTTCTACAATTTGCTGTGGTCAACGCCCACAAATTATGATCTGCCTGGATGTCACACAAGCAGCGCAAATTTCGACTCTGAAAACCTTTGCAATACTATCCTTCTCTCTATCTTGAGTCCGCCCACCGCGGGTCGCTGCTTTTCCCGCCGAAATTGCGCTCTCGAAGTACGTACCAGGATCTGCTGTTGCAGACGAGACATGGCCAGCGCAAAGGGCTTGACTCAGCGCACCAATATGATATAAAATTTGGTCCCAACGTAAGAACATACATGATTTCGAGTCACTTCCTCATCCAAGTCACCTGAGCATTGCGAAGACGTCAAAAGTATTACACAAGGCCTAATGCTCGCTGCCTTACTAGTTATCACATCACGGGTAAATTGCCACTACCCGAACTTCCACGCTTTCTCTTGGAGGATCCCTACTCTCAGGATTATTCACGGCTGCGTGGAACGCCTCTGCAATTTGAATCAGCAAGTGTTGCTTCAAGGCCTGATCATGAAATGAGAATTGTCAACTATGACTTACTTGCTTCTGTTCCGTGAGAATCGGCATTGCGGAAAACCAAAAGGTCATTTGTGCTCTGGTTTCTCAAGTAGTGCCATTCATGGGATGCATTATGATGTAAAGCACATATCTCGTCCACTCGATCTCGACGAATCGCATCCAGGAGGAGAACATCATTCTCCTTGTCGATGGTCGTGTAGTCACATACTGCGAGCGGCCAGTCCTCTGAGGGTGCTTTGAGAGGCCGCCAGACACTGCAATTGTTGGCAATTAGGAACGTACGGCGTGCAAATCGTGAAAAAAACCTGATCTTGAGTCAACTTACTTGAGTAAATCGAATCGCTTCCCTTCCCAGAAACTTTCGTTGCCTGGAAAACAGTGATTAAGCACCGCTTTGGCTCCACTCGTAGACCAATCACAGTGAACGACCGCAGATGGCTGCTCGTACTGACTGCGATATATTCTGATCTTCTCGGGGTAATCAACGTCTCTCTTTCTCACCTGTGCGATATTTGTCTCAGAATCTTGGTCAGCATTGTGAGAAGGCATCATTGAACTCACGGTAAGATCGAAACACTCGATCCTTGTGTACCGGGGAAAGTTATCATGAAGAATTGTCTCAATCTCTTGAAAGTAGGCATCTTGCACAGCCTTCTTATCTGTGTACGCCTTTTCGGGGTCGATTTCTGCAGCGCCTTGCAAGAAACAGAATCCATGTACATCGAGCTTCCACTCCTTCGTGTCTTTAATCGGTGCCACAATCACGCGACGGTGGTCGGGCTCGATGTTCTTGCGTCGTGCACCTTTGACATGATCAACAGGATAATCCGTGCTGAATGCTTTCTCCTTTTCCAAATTTGGAGTTTTGGCAATGTAATGGATGGAAGTTTCCATTTCTCCGACTTTGCGGGCTGGTGCTTCGTTGCTGTTTCTACTTCTGGCCGAGAAAAGATGAAGCGCAAAGAGCCATATAATAGTCACGGCCGAGCGTTGTTCTATTCTGAGGTAGCTAGCTATCAAGGCCTTACCAGCCGGCCAACTTTCCTACTCGAGAAATGTGGAAAGCCTTCCCTCGGTTCAATGGACTTTTCTCTGCCTCGAGCCTTGCTGCACTGCATCAGATGGCTGGTAGGCACCTGACTTCCTACAACCAATAGTTCACGCTGAGTTCGCTTCACTTTGAGTGTGCCCGCGACCTAGGTATATAACGAGTCACAAAATCCGGAGATACCCTTTTAGATAGCTGCATGGCTGACGAGTAGGTTGTGGCCAACACACCAACCCATTTTACTTGGCAACGGGCTTTGGTATGCTCGATCAGCTTCACGCCGAACACGCATTCATCGAGTGCTTCGCATCAAACTTGCCATCATCGAACTTCGTAGTACAATATCTATTTTGCGTGATGCATCAGACCATCGCGTCTCTTTACTGCGCTAACATATCAACAGTGAGGCTCTATTATGGCCCAAATAATCGTGAATTAGATCTTGTCTAAGGTATAACTCATCATCTTGAGACAAGTAGCGCTATCTAACGAGGCTCCGGCCCTCAAAGGATGGTCAGCAAGAGATTATGCTCTTGGGGTAGCAGGTGATGCATGATTGCAAGGGTCGTGCAGATTACGCCCGACTCATCACGGTCAGGTTCATTCCTACCCCCTGTTAGAAAGCTATTGCGACTTCCACTTTCTCTTTCCGGTCCATAATTGGTTATTCGCCCGTCGCTGTCAACTTTTGCGTCGATTCATCTTTTGTGGCAGCTGTTAGTTTGTCAAGTAATAGTTATAAAAGCTCGTGCCATTTCCTTGCAGGACTCGACTTGGGCTGTGGAATTTTTCTTCTCAGTCTATTAATCTGAAAGTTCAAGAGCAAACTAAGCACTTTATAGTGACGTAATATTTCAACATGCCGACCGAGTCTCAGCAACGAGAAGCGAACCTCGAGCAGCCATGGAAAGAATGGCACAGTGAACTGAATCCGACCAGCCGCACAGATGTTGCCGAAGGCTCGCTCGTCCTGAAGCAAGGCGATGACGATAGTGGCAATCATGGAACGACTGCTTTGGATCAGAAGCATGTCGATCTTGCTTCACCAAAGCAGGCAGTGGTGACTGAGGTATGTTGATGATCAAATTGGACACTTTTGTGTCTTTAACTCCCTATCACTTGGTGTAAACACTTATTAAAATCATGAATTTGCAGAACCAGGCAAAGACTGCCAGCTAGGGTAGGAAATAGCATCGCAGTCAGGCGGGGAATTGCCTCTCAGGCAGTTTTTCCAAATCCGAGACAGAAGCGCTTGTATCGAGAGCCACGAGTCAATATTCGGCAAATTTAATTGCCCATTTCTTTCACCGAAAACACGTGGACGAATCTTTGTCCACGGGTGGCAGCGGGGCGGCTGCCCAGAAGGCTGGTGATTCACCGAAGCAGGCTGTGCATTGCGTACCTAGAAATATACTGAATTGCAAGGCATCCAATGATCTTTTGGCTTATGTATGACGTATGAATAGTGGCGCACCCTCTTTTTGACAGGAATCACCAGTAACGTGGTCGCAACAACATCCAACGAATATCACTAGGGCTTGCGTTCAATATGAGTACTTTCTCGATAAATAAAGTCGTTACGATATTTGGTAGATCAAGAATCTTGTAGCGCCAGAGTCAATACACCAATCACTACTTGAAGAATTCACGATGTCTGATATTGCCCTTGAAGATATAGAAGGCAATGGAACCTTCGGAAATCAGGATGACTCGACGCGGAATATATTTAGGGGGCGTCAGTGGAGTTTGTTCAGTCCGGCCAGCGGCGCTCCTTTTCCACCGCTTACAAGAAATCATTCAGAGCGAGAAAGTCGCGATGATGTGGTAATCTCTATGCCCCTGTAAACATCGCCTTGTATTTGAGGTAAACTGACTGTCGTGCATTCCTGAGCAGGCCAAAACTCTCCGACTCAGAGCCCTCGAATCCCTATTTCGATTACCAGCGTCGCATATGACGATTTGGCCAGGGCTGCTCATTTTCTTCCAGCATCTGGAAAAAGAATTTGAAGAGCTTCTGAGACCCCGTTTCAATTGTGTCTGGGCTCTGCTGGGGAAAGAAATCATCAACGCGGTAGATGTGTGGCACTGGTGCTTTGCTGTCATTGAAGCATATGAGTCATCGTCAGATCGAGATCCGAGTATTGAGAAAATCTACCAGCGGCTTCAGAGGATATCGCAGCAAAGTAATGGTAGCAGAGAGCGACTTCCAACTACAGAAAAGGACAAAAGCAGCATACTGGTCGCCATCTTTGCAGTACTTTGCTGGTTATCAGCGACTCTCAAACCTGTTTTGGAGCCAAAGACAACAACGCGACTGCAATTGGATTCCAGTCCAGATGCTTCTGATGAAGAAACTACATCATCCCAGGCTTCGATTGCCCTCGTAGGACAGAATTGCTCTCAAAATTATTCATCCGGCGACATTCGCAGGCCGACAAGCAAGATGTTTCACTTTTACCAGCACCAGACCGATGACATTCACTTTAGCGAGTACGAAAATGGAAACGCTCGACAGACATTCCCGTCCAATTTCGAGGAGATACTCTATGAGCCTAGTCTGAACTTTTACTCGCTCTCGACGATCGGCGGCATCAAAATCAAATGGGTGGACAAGTTGACGGCGCACCTTACTCTCAATCGTGCTACTCGAGAGCTGTCTGTGTATTGCCACCCTTCCTTCTGCGCATCAAAAATAATCGCACAGCATCAGGTTGATGTTATCGAAAGGTAGGTTTACAAGGTCACAAAACTTTTGTTACAGAAGACGTCCTGAACTCCGTCCGCCTTGAGAGCTTTTCGCCTGTTTAACTCACCTGTTTACAGCATTACTGAGAAGCTTCTTCCTTCACGAACCATTGTTCACTCACCCAAGGAGTCGGCTTCCATATGTCGCGAGATACTCCTATCCTATCGCCTATTATTTGGACAGTCCAGCAAGTCCCGAAAGCTCATGCAACACATCCTTGACCGCCCGCGGAGCACCTCGGAAGCACATTTATCTCAAACATCTGGTGCTGTGGAGGAGGACCAGACCGATCCTTTCCTCAAAATAGTATGCACAGAGCCACTTCGGTCCGAGTTGCGCGTTCTAGGTGTTAAAATAGGACGCAGCTCAAAGTCTCGCATCCCGGGTGATTTGTTCCCATCATCAACTCTTGACAAGGACAAGGAGCTTCTGGAATCGGACACCTACTCTGTCCAGGATGAGTTCCCGACTTTTGGTGCACGGCTACTAACTTTACAGCGTTACAATATGAGGCGCCAGCCTAGTAGGTTCACGGATCTCTGGCGCGATCGAAGGAATCGCCTACAATGGTTCACATTTTGGGCAGTACTCTGGGTGGGTGGCGCAGGAATTTTGCTGTCGCTATTGCAGTTCGTGGTCGGTGTGGTTCAGATGGCTTACGCCATTCGTCCTGCGAGCCGATAGAGTTGAGAGAGGACAACAAGGAGAGTTCTCGATGTAGAACCTAGCAATATTTGACAGCAATCACTGCCAATCCCCGGCTCATGAACTGGTCGTTGTCACTTACCAGACTCACTCTGGCCAACTTCTTGTTTCTTGAGTAATCAATGTGCAAGGTATGTAGCGTAGTCGTACTACCAATTCGAACAGGGTTCCGAGATTTCTTGAGGTTCACAATGAAAAGCCCAGGAATCCTGATGATAGCGATTGACATTGGCATCAAAAGTGGTGGAAAAAAAAAAAGAAGAAAACGAACGAAGCTGTGCTACCGAACAAGGTTAACTACCTCCAGGGAACGTAGCGGGCACGCTGCCATAACCCCACCTCAAGCGTTGCCTGCGGGAAAACCACTAAATACAGAGTACCGTACGCTAGTCCACAGCGGTGTTTCCAACAAGAATGACGAAAATACGCTACTTCCAATGTATTGGAATCCAAACATCGTAAGCACTCTCAGTACCTGATTCAATTACGCTTGCATCTCTTTTCTGAAGGAAAGATTCCGCTTTTTCTCTGAGGTCTGCTGCCTCTGCAGCACTATCATCCCCATTCTGAATCATGGCCTCTGAAAGTTTGAAAAGGCTGCGACCGTGTTCAGCGGGCATAGTACGACTGAAGTGCTGAGTGACTTCCAGGGAGTCCTTGATATGTTTACTACCATGAAAGGTCAATTGAGGATTTAAAGAAAGGGCTAACATAGCCGCTCTTTGATGTCAACTCACATTGAGGCCTCGACTTTACCTTGGTCAAGACAGCAGGCACCAATCTTGTACAGGACACTGGCATTGAATGGATGTAGGCGGGTCTGGTCACCTCTGACCCAAGCATTTTGGGCTTCGAAGAATTGCCCTTCGGCGGCCTCAAATTGACCTTGGCGTCGGTCCAAAAGTCCGAGGCAGAAGTGCGCGCTGTAATTTGGCACCGCGGCCCAACAGTCAGCGACGGCTTTATGATGTTCCCTTGAGCTTGGTTGATCTCTCGTCCCATTTTTTTCCACTTACTATGCCAGAGTACCAAAGTTGAGGGGCTTTTCTTCTGTCACTTGTTCGATCGTCGTACCGAGCATCTCACGAGCTGTGGTTAGCTCGCCCAAGCCGATCATACACCGGGCCTCGAACACTAGAATGGATGCAGCGTATTTCTGATCCTTGCCTTTGCTCTTGCAATGAGCTTCCCACCACTTTCGAGACTCCTGATAACACCCTAGGGCCTTTGTGAAATCATTCTTGCTGTTGTAGAAGTTGCCGAGATTGCACGATGAATAAGCAAGCAATATCTGCTTTTGAGGGGACTCGCCAAGTCTGATGGCTATCTCTTGCTGGCAGAGATCAATAGCTGCCTGCGTTTTTCCAAGGAGGTCGTCAACCTGGGCTTGGTGGGACATGATTCTGCCGGCAAGATCAACTTTGTCCTCTTCTGAGATAAGAGTCGAAACAGCGGCACGATTGGCAGCGCATGTTCTCTCGCACTCTTCGAAGGCGCAATTCTCGTAGAGAAACCTATGTTGCTGCATTAAACGATTGAACATACTTCCCAATAGAGGTTTCTTGATGAGTTGGGTGGTTTTCACGGGCATCCATTTTCAAATGGGGCGATGGCATACCTCTGATAGTCGCATAGCATGTCACAGAATCTCTTTGATGCTCTAAAAGAGCTCGACGTTTGCCTTTCTTCGTCGAAGATATCTCTTAGGTTCAAGACATGCTGAATGTACTTGTTGTACCGTTCCCAAGTATCATAAAGCTGTCCTTTCTCCAGCTCGCTTTCTGGCACGACACGCGAGACTAGCATGACAGTGTCGTCGAAAGCCTTTTGGCGTTGTGTGGGATTCAAGAAGTACCGAAATTGGGTTTGAATCAGGCGATGCACGGACAAGACGCCCAGGCTTTTATCTCGCTTTATGAGTGCTCTTGTTGTAAGCTTTCTCAGGGCAGG
Organism: Pestalotiopsis sp. NC0098; assembly: GCA_022432395.1. Classification (NCBI taxonomy): domain Eukaryota; kingdom Fungi; phylum Ascomycota; class Sordariomycetes; order Amphisphaeriales; family Sporocadaceae; genus Pestalotiopsis; species Pestalotiopsis sp. NC0098. The sequence continues at coordinate 3,244,234 of JAJKLJ010000003.1, read as the reverse complement.
AGAGAACCTATTCGAGTACGTCAATTTCTCCAGCTCTGATCACCGTAGAGAGTGCCCACGACTTACCCATTGAACTTGTCTTTCAAGAACTCCAGGTTTACAGACAGCCCCCGGCCATCCTCAGGCTCGAATATCTCTGGCGGTATGTGGTCGGGCTCCAGGAAAGCAATAATGGCCAGGAGTGAGAAGCTGTCCTTATCTAAGGACCTGAAAGCAACTTCCCAGAGTGCCGCAAGCTCGTCTAAAGCGTGGGCTTTGCGGGGGTTCTCTAGATACATGGCGGTGAACTCCTGAACAGAGTACTCGCCATCGTATATCAGACCGGCCATTTGCGAAATGGCGAGTGCGTGGCCGCTCAGTCTTTCTGAGAGAACTCTGGCAGAAGTGTTTTCGGCGCTCACATCCCGCCCAATGTTCTTTTTCAGTATGAAGATCAGGAACTCAGCACCTGTTGCAGCATCCCACGATTCAATTTCTATACCCGAGGAAGCTGGGTCGAATGCAAGCGAGCGGTTGCGCGTAGTTATTATGGCTCGGCCCCTCGGCGAGCACCGTGGCCAATATGGAACAAGCGTATTGACGGATTCGACGTTATCATATATGGCAAGCCATTTACAATCTGTCACAAGAGAAAATAATCACTTTTAGTTCCTTGTACGTTATGCTTCTTTGTAATAGGCAAGAACTCGGAGATATATCACTGCGTACCTGTGGATTGGAACCAGTCCTGGACAAGAATCTGGTTCTCGTCGTGTGAATGTGGCTGCGTGCCAGGCAGTTTCAATCGCATTGCAATCTCGGTGAAGCTTTGCCGTAGGGAAGCCTCTTTTTCGGCGCGTATCCACAAGACAACGTCGTAAACCTGCTCAGTGAACTTCTTCTCGGCATAGGATGATGCAATGCTGCTTTTACCCACCCCGCCGAGACCGTGTAGGGCGACTGACTGCAGTGCGGACTCTCCGCCATCAACAGTGAGAAGCTCGTCAAGCTGGACGAAGACATCGAGTCGGTCAAAAAGGCGGCTGATCCTGATCGGTGGCATAATAATGCATCGATGGGTCGGTGCTGACGATTGGAGGCTCATCTCAACGGACGGCTGGAATCTATTGATTTCATTGATCGGAAGGACTTTGTCCAGCCGTGAGAGAGCTTCACCAAGTTCTAAAGTTGCCATTTCGTAGCGACGCTGAATGCGGGCTTGAGGCCCTAGACTTTTATCTCCATTTGAGTGTCCCCGCTCGTCTGAATCTGTCAGTCTTAGTAGCATACGTTTTTATTGGAGCTCGCGGAGCATGTCCTACCTGTGGCGCGTATTTGCTTGATTGATTCCGTGAAGAACTCCGCAAACTGAAGTTGCATATCGAAGCAAACTTCTCTTGTTGTACGGCTTATCACATGGTTTCTCGCATGGTGTTCATTGAATACTTCAGCCTTGAAGGCCAGGGACTTGACCATGCGAGGAATTTGGTCTAACATCTTTAGGTTCCTGGAAACAAGCTGCAAAAGTATCACAGGAATTACTACAGGCAATACGTCCAACGACAAGGATATCACAGGGAAAACTCACCTGTAGCAAACAAGTCAATGATCCCCAGAGGTACGACGTATCCAAACTTGAGGCAAGGTTGCTTTGAAAGAACTCCGCGAAAACGTGCAGGTGACCTAAGGCCGGCCGTATCAAGTTCACAGACGGGGGAGCACTGCCTGATAGCCAGCTCATGACGTTGTCCCACGATCCGAAAGTCTCAACGGTCTCGCGATCATCTGTGTCCAGCGAAGCCTTTGATCTTTTCACCACTGCAGACCAACTGCCTGTGAAGAATTGTTCTCTGGAAAAAAGATTCAGCCTGAGATCTGTAGAGCGATATACCTATGATGAGAACACTGACAAGTCTGCGTCATCCATTATGTGAAATCAAACGATCTCTATTGACTAGTGATCTATTATCCAAGTTTAGTTATGTTGCGATGGATTCATTTGTGGATTGTGGCTCTGATGGGGTCAAGAAAGCCTTGCAGAAAAGCAAACAGACTTTTGGTCATACCATATTTACCACTAAAGCCCTCGAGCGGGGGTGTATAGACATCCACAAGATACTGTTAAAGGACAAATAAGGTAACTCCGACAGTCACACCGTCACACCACCATGTTGTATCACATTAATCCGGATAAGAATTTCTAATAAGCAATAATCTCTGCATGAAACTGCGGGAAAAGAGTGAGTTCGACCCGGTCAGCTCATTCGGCGGCAGGCCACTTGACTCTATGCTACCAATATGCACTGACTGGCAAGTCCAGGCCATGCCAAACAGGTGAACGCGGGACAGTATTACTGATCGAATTCTCGTTTGCAAACGCAAGCAAAGAGCGGCAATCCAGAGTGGATTCAGCAGCGGGAGGACTGAAATCGAAAGCTAGCCTTATGCAACGGCTCCAAATTATCTGATGAGACACAATGCAGCCTTAATTCATTTTACTCCAATCATATTCTTCCATGATTACACCTGTCGTGTGACGAGAACGCCCAGCTACTGCGACAAAGGCTGTCGGCTCGGCGCTGACGTCTCAAAGTTCCCCGCTCTAGTGCACGAATTATAATGCTCAAATCATCAAACCCTGTCTTCCGCGAAACACAAAGATGCCGCGATTTACCGTCATATGCGCTTCAAAAGTCCAGGGATATGATTTCAACTCTTCGCCCGCTACATCGGATACATTGCAGATGGACCATTAGGGAACTTCCCATCGCTTTCAAAGATGCCAGCTCTAGCAATTCGTGAAGAAGACGAGGTCACGCATAGGCTTGAGTTTCGTGATGTCTTCGACAACCTCACAGAAGATGAAATCGAGGACAAGCAATCATACAAAGCATATGTCCACCACCTAGCGCGGGCATGCTGGCATGGCGGCCGGATCATGCTCCGCCAGACCTCGCCCGAAGCAGAAGGCATATTTGACTTCATACTTGAGCTTCACGCTGCTTGTCATGGCCAGTGGGGCCAATTCCTCGACTTTGGTATTACGCAGGAAGATCTTGATACATGGCTGGATTTCGCTGGCATGTTTTTGTCCAGTCTTGGCAACCACTTTGTGAGTAATCATTGGAGCTGGCGGTGACATTTACGATCCGAGTGGTTATTCATGCGATAATACAGGGTGACGGAGACCGGAAGGTCTGTCCAGATGTATCCAAGGATAGTCTGCGTAAGATGGCGACAATATCACCCGAGGCAAGCACGAGACTCAATGGAATCATTGACCTCATGATGGCTTCTCAGCCAGCTGGTCTGGGGTACCCTGACGAAAATAATCAATCGGGATACTACCCTGGAAAGCGGACGATTACCAAGGAAGAGATCACAGCCATCACCAAGATGATGGAAGTCAAGAACATTGCACCGGAGAACACGCGACTTCAGAAACGTACTCGTGGAGAGCACTCAGCAGACGATCATTTTGATGGCTTCGAGATTCTTCAGGCTTCTGCAGAAACGGACGCAATTCCACAATTTCTCGGAAATATCGAAATTGGCAATCGACCGCCGGCTAAAGTGTTTCTCCGCCGCGGTGACCACAGCAAAGAAATGGCCAAAATCTGTGCAGATCTCAGCAGTGCAAGTACATATGCTACGAACAAGCAACAGAAAAGCGCTATCTCCCAACTTGTCGAAACATTTCGCACTGGAGACTATAATGCCTTTCGCTCTGCTCAAAAGACCTGGATTCAGGACAAAGCTCCAAGGGTCGAGCATTGCATGGGATTTCTCTTTGGATATCGCGACCCAAATGGGGTGAGAGCCGAGTGGCAGGCTGCAGCTGGCGTTGCTGATTCAAATGAGTCAGGTAATATGAATCAGCTCGTCAAAAGGTCACCAGAATTCATCCGAACCCTTCCCTGGGCGGTACCGGGTGAGAACGATGGAAAAGGGCCATTCGAGCCGAGCGAGATTATTGTACCGGATTTCGCGATCATTCATGGTGAGCATATCCATTCTGAACAAGAAGTCGATTGATCTGATGTCAATTCAGTCCTGGCATCTGTGTCCAGCACTGTTTGGGAAGCCACAAACATTACCATCGTAAGCTCTAAACGCCTTGAATACTCCTCCAATACGAACATGTCATTGACCTCAAGCAGGATGATGATGGAAAGAGGCACGGTACCAAGAATATGGTCTACGGTAATCGAATGAACCTGAACAGTAGTCCTGGGCGTCCCTGCTACTACGTTCATCCCTCGGATGCCGAAAAGTACATGGAATGTGCACACCTCGTTCGGTTCGTGGAAACAGCGATACATGAACTAATCGGTCATGGAACCGGAAAATTGCTCGCCGAGACATCTCCAGGAACGTTCAACTTTGATGAAAAGAGCCCACCGATCAGTCCTGTTACAGATGAGCCTATTAGGACTTGGTATCGACCAGGTGAAACCTTCAACGGCGTCTTTGGAAAGCTGGCGCCTACTGTCGAAGAGTGTAGAGCTTTCCTGGTAGCCGACTATCTGGCTGATAATAAAGACATCCTCGCACTATTTGGATATGATGAAGACAGCCTACTGACAGCAGATGACTGTGAGTCTTAGACGAGTCCATGACCACTAGATGATCAATCGAGCTAAAAGTCAATAGTCATTTACTACACATACCTTCAAATAGGGGTCGAAGGCCTTCGCGCGCTTCGTAGCTTCAACGTCGAAGATCAAGCCTGGGGAGGAGACCATGATCAAGTAAGCAGGAGCATCAATGCGGCCAAACGCCTTCTTCCAGAGCTAATATCCTTTTCCCACATTACAGGCCTTGTTCGTGATATTCAAGCACCTCGTCCGAGACGGCAATGGAGTCATGTGGGTAGAGAATGACCCTAAGTCTGGGACGCTCTTTGTCCGTGTCGACCGCTCCAAGATTGTGTCTCATGGCAAGCCTTCGATTGGACGCTTGTTGACCAAGATACATATCTGGCACTCGACCGCAGATATCGATGCATGTCGGCCTTTATACCATTCCCTGAGTACCGTCGATGGTACCTACGAGTCATGGAGGCAGATTGTAGTGTCGAACCAGGAGCCAAGGTGGAAGTTTGTTCAACCCAACACCTTCATTGATGATGAAGGTGTAGTCGAGTTGCGAGAGTATGAGGCAAGCAATGCGGGTATCATTCAATCATTCTATGAGCGAATGCTTTGATATCCACCGACTTCGGGCTTGGAAGACCCATTCATTTCGCACTGATAACATTTGAAACCCTTTACCTATTTGGTAGGCATACTGCAAAGTTGACATCATTTTCGATTCCATACGTTCAACTATAGCAAGCTATTTAGAGACCAATCAATCCACTGAGGTGCCCACCAGGTGAATTTGCCGTCTGTCTTCACCACATTCGTATCCGTGTCGACTCCAAGGAGAAACTTATTGAAAAATGCGGCGACTTCGGGGTTTAGCGATGCTGGAATCGAACAGTGACTAGACCCATGTGATGCCTGCGAGATTCCCATGTTGTTCTGAACCCCCAGTGACTCATACACCATGCGCGCCGCCACAGAGCACCCATACGTGCTGATTGGGCCTAAGTAGTCGATTCCAGAGTTTTCAATGACCAGGAGCCCTCGAGGTGCGACTAGGGCCATCAACATGTGGTGGTCGTACGGTAGCTGGGAAGTGTCGGGAGCATATTGGGAGAACGATGTAGCAAACCATGAGTCGCCCTGGACGATTTGCGTGGCATCCTCCGTCTTCGTACCATTCTTCTTGATGTCTGCGACAATGCGCCAACATCCAGGCCCGCCCGACCCGCCCTCCTGAGGAATTGCCAGTGCAATGCGATCATCAAATGCACTGGCGATGACGGCGCCTTTGCCGTTCCGAGAACACCCAGTCACTGCCAGTCGACTGGCGTCAATGTGCGTTTTAGTAGGTCCCAGCTGCTCCAAGGCATCAATCAAGCGGCTAACGCCCCAAGCCCAGGCCATGAGCGCCCCGGCCGGGTGACTGGTGCCGTAGAGTGCATAGAACTTACCCGTACCACGAGGGTCGTCAGCAGCGACATCATGGTTGGGAAAGGTCAAGACAGCCACTCCTGATGGAACTGGGATGGATGCTCCTTCATAGGCTATGAGAGCAGGGAATGGGCCTGTACCGCTTGGTAACTTGACGGTCACAGCGAATGTTGCTGACTTTTCGCCTAGTGAAGAGACAACAGTGATTTTGTTGTTGGTAAACGTTGACGAGACTGTAGGTTTAGGAGGTTTGGCGCCAAGCTCGTACTTCTGAAGTTGTTCCCTGATCTCTGCTCTTTTGCACGCCCACTGCTCCTTGGTCGCCAGTCGGCTCCCATTCGAGAGAAGAAAAGGGTCGGGAAGCTTTGTTGCCGGGGGATATGATGCGCTCACTTCAGTGGTACAGATTCTTGGCGTTGGCAAGTATTCCTGGCTTGCCGCAAGCCTGAGGAAAAGACAAGTGAAAAAGAGTTTGAGTTTGACCCCCATTGCAAGCAGGCCACATTAATCCAAAGCTTTGAATGCTTTAACAAAATGTTCCTGTTAGGCGTTGGATTGGAAATGAATATTACAATCGAGATTTCATAGTGCCTTTGTCTTTATTGCTGTTTTATATCGATATAATCGGCGGGGAGACTAGGCTTGGCAAGCGGACATGTTATCGAGTGAATTCAGATTAGGCACACGGATAAAGGCAGTTGGGCGAGATCATCCAAATTCGTTTATAATATGGGTAGGTACGTACACCGTATTGACCACCCTACATAAATACAGCTCTCTTCCACTGGGTCTTTTTTTTTTTTTTTTTTCCCAGCCGCCTTCACATGTCGGAATATACGTGAACTTTTGCTTTCTGGACCGCAGCGCCTGAGGAATTTGGGGTCTTCAAATGCGCTAGGGATCCGGCATGCAGGATGTAAAGACCGCCAGGGAGAAGTTCACCCAAGGGGACGTGCCATCAGATGAGGGGTTGGGATTCACTATGAGAATTCAAATTCTATTTGTGCTTTAAACGTGTTGACTGCCTGACCAAACTGACGTAGGCACATAAATACTATTATTGATAGGCAGGCTGTATATGGTGATTTTGGTTCTCTAGACAAATCCCCGAGCCCCGTATCAAATGCTCAGACTGCCGGGGCTTGGGCGAGTCCGTCCGTGGACTAGCGGACATACGGGGCGGAGTCCTGCTACATGCCGGCACTAACGTCATCAAGACAAATTTGACGGGGAGGCTTCAATGAGATTATTTGTTTCCCGCAGCCATTTGTAGTCTACTTGTCCAGTCAGTAGTACACTCATACTCAATCAATAATATTCGCCGTCGTGTTGGGAAAAAAAAATCTTCGGCTTGTTTTCTTTGCATGGCCATCAATCCGGTCGCGTTTGAGATTCTAGAATGCTTGGCCCAAGCACTCGAGCGCTATCATGTAGGCGCTGTCAGCAACGGAAGATCAAGTGTGATCGATCTTTCCCGTGCGCCAGCTGCGAAAAGGTCGGTCTTGAAAGGCTCTGCTCTCATCTTCGCTTGCTAATACATACAGGCTGGTGTCCAATGCGCTCCTACGGGTTTTGCTCGTCGGCCCACGCTGCCGCGACCGGCGCAAGTGTTGAAGAAGCGTGTCGAGCTTTGCAAACAGCGTTTATTGGCATATGCCAATCATATCCCGAGCCTTCCATCAAATGGCTTTCACCAGCCCCAACCCTCTGGAACGGGTGAAAGCCATTTAGACGAAGAGTTCTCGCAATGGACGCCTTTCAGTCGACCTCGTGGCAAACTTGTGGAAGACCGAAATGGATCAGTTGTTTTCATGGACAATTTCCTCGCCCAATCGATACATGAGGAGGTAATTTCCACTGTATTTGCTTGCTTTCCTCATTCTAGACTGACTCTTCCATTTTCATCAGCTCCGAACAATACGCGGCCTGATCGATAGCTATGATCATCCAAGCCAAGAGAATATCGATAACGACACTCCCCTGTTTCAGAGCCCCCTTGACCCAGATTTCCTCCTTGGTGACGATATTCAGCCTCTTTGGATAACTGAAAGTCTTTGGCCAGAGAGTCATCACGTCTTCCGTCTTTGGCAGATCTACCTAGACAGAGTTCATCCCTTGACCAAAATAGTGCATGCCCCAAGTCTGCAGCCCACGCTCGTTGATGCAAGCAGTGGCAGGGCAGCGGTATCCATGAACATACAGGCACTATTGCTTGCGATATTTCTTATGGCTATAGTAGCCATGTCCGAGGAAGAGTGCGCCCGCCTCATTGGACTGCCCAAGGAGGAGGCGCTCAGACAATTCTCTGCCGAAACGCAGCGCGCTTTACAAAGGTCGGAATACCTGAAAACAAGGAATCTGACTGTGATCCAGGCCCTTGTTCTCTACATGGTGTGTCCCCATATACCAAACCAAAGCCTTGATGATTCTAACCATGTTCAGATGTCTCTCCAAGGCCGTTTGGACCGACATGCCTTATGGAGCCTTAACGGTGTAGTCATCCGCATCGCCCAAAAGAATGGCATGCATCAAGATGGCGAACTGCTAGGGCTGTCCCCTTTCGAGTCGGAAATGAGGCGCCGAGTCTGGTGGCAAATCATTATTCTTGACGCAAAATACGCCATTAGCTCGGGTTTCGGCCATTCGCTTCTGCCTCGACACTCCAGTACATCCAAACCCAAAAACCTCAATGATGTCGATATATACCCAGACGCGTCTAGTCCATATCGTGACTGCGAAGGTCCCACTGAGATGGTATTATGCCATATTATGTATGAGGTTGCCAGCTTTCTCCAACAGACCCCTGGCCTTGAGCCTGTGAGCATTATAGGCGAGCTTAAAAACACGCCTAATGGGGATTCAAACCGAACGGACGATGGGCACAACAATTACTTCAAGGCACGTTTCAGGGACTTGGAGCAGCAAATTATACTTCTCCGAGACAAATATTGCAATCCATCAAGAGGTTGTACGCATCAGATGGCCAGCATTGTGATCACGCATATCCTCGAGCACACGGGATTTCTGTTCGGGCTGCCGCAACCTCAGGGGCAACCGCAATCACAGCTAGACAATGACATTGTTGTGACTCTGGCAATCACGGAATTGGAACTGCATACCAGCGTGGCCGCAGCTTCGAAAGACGTGGGGTTTGCCTGGTTTACCTCGGTCAATATGCCACTTGATACACTCATCTTTGTGGTGAAAAGATTGGATTGGCACACGGAAGGCGATCTTGTCAACCGGGCATGGAAACAATGCGAGCTCAGCTACGCGCTACATCCGGAGCTGTTCAGTATGGAATCTGAGCGAAACCGGGCCTTGGCTGATCTGATCTTAAGAGCTTGGATCAAAAAGACAGGCAGATTTCGAGAGCATGACGATCAATACCTCAATTGCCCCGAGTTCATCAGAAAGATCCAAAACTCCTATGCCATGGATACATCATATGATGTAACAGACGATATGGCGTCGGCGATAGGATTTGGGATATTCTCATTAGGTACTCTGTAGATTCCAGGATGATGAATAGAAACAGACATCGGTTGTGCTACCCAAACGCAAAGAGTCCAAAGTTGACAGCCCAGGGGAAGGTTCGGGAGTCGCCGGCCTTGGTACGGCGCCACGATCTTTTTACAAAAATGTGTTATAACTTGATTCAACCTAAATTCTATGATGCTCGGCACCTACATCCTCATTTTGGATATGCTTACAGTACACCTAATTCTGCAGTATCTGACACTTCCGTGCGAGTACAAATAGAAGTCTCTTGCTCGCCTCCTACTTTTGTTCTTCTGAACCATCGCACTCTTCGCATCGCATCTCCCGTTCCCCTGCTCCATTACAGCCGAAAGAAAAGAAAAACATCTCCCTAGCCTTGAGAAAAATTAACCAGAATGAAGACTTCTACTCTCTTCGCCGCCCTTGGTGCCATCCTGGCCTTTGGCATCCAGACTGCCACGGCCACCTGCTACAAACACGGGCCCGACTGGCCCGAGAGGTCCCTGGCCCTGAACGTCATCCGAGAGGCCTGCAACTCGCCCAACGGCACGTTCGCCGGCAAATTCAACCCACTGGAGACGAGGCGCCTGTGCCACGGCTCCAAAGGCGCCGGCTGGCTGTTCGAGGTCCAGAACCTCAACGCCGTCGGGACCTATGATCTGGACGACAGCGAGTGCGTCATGCGCTTGAGCAACGAGATCGTCGGGTGTAAGCATGGTGGCGAGTCTAACATTGCTAGCTGGCGCTTCCGGTGAGTCTTTTTCCCCCCCACTTGTGAAAAGAATCACAAAACTTGGAGATTTGATGGCACGGCTGACTGACCGGTCTTTGACAGCGCCGACACTGGCGAATGCTAAGCACCAAAAGCAATCCAGTACGATCCTAGATAGATAAAGAGAAGTCCGGACATGGAAATGAAAGACCTTGACAGGTTTTGAGGGAGAGGACAATGGTTCGTGGATGGTTTGGAGGCTTGCTTGGTGTGTTAATTCGCCGGAGTTGGGTACTTGGTATCCCATTCTTTGATACTTTTTTTGGACGATAGTCAAAAGAGAAAAGTTTTATTTTCGGATTCGCTTGTAGACCCTTTCGTCAAGTTGTCACAACCAAACTGTAACATGATTTGGTATACCGAGGATTTCAGGGTAAGATCCAGACTGGTGATATATTAGGAATTTCTAGTGTTTTGACTCGATCTTTTTTGTTTCGTCATGAGCACTTGTCTAGATTTCAATGGATCTGTTGGCAGTAGAGTACCGCCAGCGCAGACATCAGGGACTGCTATAGTGGTATCAGGCGCCCATAGCGGGGCTGCCAACAGCGGCCAGTGCCCTGGGTGGGACAGCAAACTCTGCACTTGTCACCAGGGCAGATAACAGTAGAACAGCGTCTACGCAAGCACATACATCGCATATAAAACAATGCAACATAAGTCCATCCGTATTTTCATAGCTCCTGATAGGCCAGTATTGCCTATAGGATCGATTTAATATATGACCACCCTACATCATAAAAATTCGTAGCATAAGTACCTATTTAGGTAGTGACCTGATTCCCAAAGCATTTCAAACTACCTTTACAATTTGAATATACTTAGTTCACTACCCTTTTCCTCATCATGACCTTGGCAAACGGGTCAAGGATAACGTTCTCATCGGCGTAAATAGTCCTAGGCCGGATGCCGTTATTCGCGGAAGCAAAGTCGAAATTTTGGATCAGACGCATAAAGACAAGCTTGATCTCGCAGACTGCAAAGTATCTGCCCGGGCATACTTGGTTACCATAGCCAAAAGACATGTTGTCGGGATCGGTCTGGCCGCACTGGAACTTGTTCAAGTTCTCGCCGCTGCCGGCATGACGCTTGTTGTAACTCCGCATGGGATCAAACGCCTTGGGAGACGCAGTCACTTTGGGGTCGAATGCATGCTGGGGACCAGGCCATGCGATGCGCGTGCCTACGGGAATGTGCGTCCCGTCCTTGAGCGTAATGGGAATCATGGCGATGCGTTGAGGGGTGACTATATTGGACATATTACTGATTAGCGCGTGCTTCTTTTCCAGGGATCTGTATAGTAGCTTCAGGGGTTTGGCTTACGCAGAATAGGAGGGTTTAGCCTTTGACTTTCAACAATGAAGCTGTCCATCTTCTCCAGGTGCTGAAGCCAGTTCTTGACCGAGACATCTCGGTTAAGGTCTCCATGAGTCTTGATCGTCTCGTCAATCTCCTCCCTGAGGACGTCAATCCACTCAGGGTGGCCAATGAGGTCAAACAGTGCGTTGGCCACCGTCGTTGCCGTGGTATGAATGCTAGCGAGGGTCAATATACACTGCCTGGCGGCCATTTCTTGTAGGGTGCCTTCAGTGCCTGTCGCATTCTTGGCCATCCATTCGAAAAGCGTTCCATCATCTTCAGACACTGCTTCATCACGACGCTCCTCCATCAACTCTCGCACCACCTTGGTACCGATGTCGATCTGCTTCTGGACACGCCGGCGAGCCGGAATCAGATAGGTGACGAACCAATGCGACCAGGGCGGGAACATGCGCAGCGCGAAGCCCGCCAGAAACAGGTCCATGGAAAAGTTGAGCGTCAAGCCCAACCATACGGGGTCGCGGCACGTCGGCTCGCCGACAAACGCCTTGGCTGACATGCGGGCTACGAGCATGCGCATCGAGTTTTGAATGTCCACCTTGGTCCACTCGTCGGGTTGGGGAACGTCCTTGTCCCAGCCGTATTCGAACTCGTCGTAGGCCAGTTGTACGTATCTGGGCAAGTCGGGGTTTAACTTGCGGCTGAGCACGTGGACGTGCAAGTCTGAATCACGGATGGCAGAGGCCCATGGCCAGCTCCGGAAAAGGTTCTGCATTCGTTCTTATTAAAAGAAGACACGATAAAGAAGTTCAAGTCATCATGAACTCACATTATAATGTACCATCTTGCCATTGAGCTGATTTCTCGGCACGAGACGTAGCTCGTCCAAGTACTTCATGGGCATGACATTGATATCCGTGTCAAGCCGGCTCACCACGAACGGAACGTTCTTGAACTGCCATTGCAATGAAGTCATGTCAGCTATTAGTCACACAAGTGAAGCGAATTTATCGAAGAATCTTTTCTCCAGCAGCTTTTGGGTTGGGTTCAAAGTGCACCTTTTCATATCCGCTCTCAATGATGCCAAAGGCGTCCCAAATGAACCGCAACTTGAGGAAAAAGGAAGGCTCCCAAAATCCTCTGGATCCATGCATCTGAGCGCCCGGTACACGAGGTCTTTTGGCCTGGAAGAATGACAAGACCCAGAACCAGAGCAGCACGACACCCAACAAGGTCGTGACCTTGGACGCCAGCAGACGCTCCTGGACGGCGCCGATCAGGTCGCGCAGCCCACCGTCCGCCCATTTCGGGTCTGTAATGTTTGTATCATTGAATGCCATTGTCACTGATGAATGCTCATTTCATCAACACTGCGGGCTGGGGGACGAGTGCTGACTGAGTATTTTCCTTTATGACAATAGTTCTCGGGTTCTCATGGTAGACGTCGTCCGGGATAATTGATTGCAAATACTTTGTTTGTCATTAGATCAGCATCTTCTCGGGCTGGAGAAAACGGATGCAATAGTAGAGTACGAGGTACGAAGTACACCAGGCCAAGATCCATGTCCGGGGTAGTGTTACCGGGGTCCATTCCCGTTCAGAACCAGGTCGCTTCGGGCATTACCCTGAAGGGCTCCCCGAAGCAGATACAGAACCTCCACCAATCTGCCAGTAATCCGCAGCATGCAGCAATGACCCGGCATCCAGCATTTTGATGTGCATAGCCTTGCCAAGAAGCGGCAAGGAGGATAAATGAAGAAAAAGAAAGGAAAAAGAACAGCCCGGCAGGGCCTCGTATGCCTTCCCTCCCCTGCGCGCGCATTTTGTACTGGGGGCCATAAGCTGAACGTAACTTCGTCATTACCTAAAATTGGTACCCAGGCGAGTTGGGGGCCATGAATAGCAGATTAATAGGGGCCTACAATAGTACAATAACAACGTACTTGGCACGCACAGTGTAGTGTCGCGTACTTGAACAACGTGGGCAGCAAAATCTTTGGAAATATTGCCATTCTTGCATCAAGAATTAGCTTTCAACGTCGAGAATCATGCATTGCAGTACCTCGATTGCGGTAGCGGCGATACTCGCTGTTGCCTCTGCTCAAGGAACGGGGTACACAAGCATCGGCAGCGATGGCGAGTTCATAGCCCAACTCGACATTGAATCGGCGTCCCAGGACCAAGTCTCTGCGATACTCAATTCGTCCAGCTATTCCTCGGATGCCGCTGGTAGGGCAGCGCAGGCCTGCAGCGTCAGCCAGGTCGTCTTTGGCGACAAGCTGTACACATCAGATTCGAGCAACTACACAGAGCTGACCGACAACAACTGGTCAGTCCACTTCTGCAAATTGTCCCCTGAGAGCTGTGTTGCCGGAGGGCAACTATGACATTGCAAAACTTGCTGACTTTATACTCCATATTCAAGGTCCATGACTTGTTGGCTACAGTCGCAATGCATCTTGCAGCCCGAGTCAACTGTTGATGTGTCCAAGGTTGTTCTCATCTCGTCGTACTTGGGAAGCAATTTCTCAGTCCGCAGTGGAGGTCACAACCCCAATGTCGGGTTCTCCAGTATCGGACAGGACGGCATCCTGGTTGATCTGGCTCAGCTCAATGATATTACCCTCGACACAGACAACACGATAGCTTCCATAGGTCCTGGTAACCGCTGGGGCAGAGTTTACGAGGTCTTGGGCGACAGCGGGCTTTCGGCTGTCGGTGGCCGTGCCAATGACATAGGAGTCGGCGGGTATCTGCTCGGCGGTGGTCTGAGTTACTGGTCCAGCATTTATGGGATGGCATTTGACATGATCGTCAACTACGAGGTATGTTCTCATTACAAACTAATTCGCCGCCGCTGGTCTGACTTGAGGGCAGGTCGTACTGGGAAATTCGTCCATAGTGAATGCAAACCAGACATCCAATGCAGACTTGTGGTGGGCACTGAGAGGTGGAGGTGCGAACTTTGGTAAGTCAGCTGGTTTCAGAATTTTGGTCCAGTCCATCAGAAACTTACTTGTCCGGAATCAGGCATTGTAACGAGATTCGACGTCGAGACAGTTGAGAATGCCGATATATGGTTCGAAGGGCTGTTGCTCGAAAGCGCTGATTACGCGCAATTTCTGCAAGTCGCCGCGGACTATGCTGCCACCGCCGAAAACGACACTGATGCCTCAGCCACTTACAACCTGGGACTCGACAGCGGTGCCATCTACCTTGCCTACAACAAGCCCGAGGAGCGTCCCGCCATCTTCGACGCCTTTTACGACATTCCTCACTCCTCTATAATTAACTCGACCCTTGGAAAATGGACCGACCTGCACAACGACGTGTCCGCGTTGAACCCCTTTGGATCATTAAGGTACGTGTCATCGCCCATTCAAAACTAGAGAATCTGCCGCAAGCAATTCCTCTTGATTGGTGAACGCTAACCAGAACCAGAATCGCCATATCGACTTACGACATCAAATGGGACTTCGAGACATTGCAGGACCATTATGATCGGTTTGCCGACGCTGCCGCCGACGCCTCAAGCCGGCTTAATGCGAGCATGTATTTCGCTCCTCAGATACTCAGCAAAGCCGCCGTGGCAAAGACTGCAGCCGGAGCAGGCAGCCCGCTTCTTCTCTCGAACGATACTCACTGCCGTACGTGTGGACCTCGCAAGGAACTTTCTTGTCATATTGTCTATACACTTCCACTAACCTTTACTATAGTTCTCGAAATCATGATCACGTGGACCGACGAGGCCTATGATCAGGAAGCGGCACAAATTCTTGAGGATGTCGGAGTCGACATTATCGCGTCGGGAGAGTCCCTCGGCACTGCGCTTAACTTCACCTACATGAACGACGCCGGGTTCAACCAAGAGGTGCTGAAAGGCTACGGGTCGCTGGAGGAACTAAGCAAGATCAGTCATGCTTACGATCCCTACCAAGTGTTTCAGGAACTACAGTACGCAGGATTCCTGATAGTCGACGAGCTGTAAACAGAAGTCGAAATTGTATATTTCAATCACATTTACATGTCTTTATTAAAGAGGGCGCAAAAGTCAATACTACTAATCTACATACTTCGTTCTGCGAAACATGTGTGCCAACTTTCTGTCATGTTTGACTGTTTGTATCATTGGTCGTTCAACACGATGACCCGCAAGTGGTCGTGATAGCTAACCGTTGCGCCTGTACTTCGTAGACCAGAATGTGATGCCCCACGCTAATGCCTACAGGGCTTAACGGCGCAGATACGATGGCATCATGAACGGTAGAAGGATCCGGCATATGCTCAGCCCTGGCAGTGGAAGTGCCGGAACTACTCAGATATGCCGTGGACTGTTGGTTGGGCCATATGGCAAATTGGAGCTTTAGTGCTTACGTGCTGGGATTTGGGGGTCTCCATCAGCCCCTACAAGCCTGGGTTGCCCGGGCCTCAGCTCAGCTAGCGAGTTGGCTGTTGTGATAATAATCTCGGGGGTCCAGAATAGGAAAGAAGGCTGATGCTGAAAACGGGGACCCACCCCGGCCCGTTCTCCCTTTTGGAAATCCGGCTTGTCGATCCGTGCGGCGCAGTATTATGCAATCTTCAGCTTCTACGGAGTAATGCATGCTGCTTCAAGAGAGCCCGCGTGTTGGTCGTGGAGGTACGACCGACGGGCCCATGATGCGTTCCCTTGGCTTCCTCAGAACTGTCGTTGGACCGGGCATTTGGCCAATGGCTTCCCAAAGCGGATGCTCAAGGAGTTTAGTGAAAAGATTCACCTTAGAAAACACAATCAGTTGACGCTGGACCACTTCAGCTGGCACATGATAAGAATCCTTCAGTTGTGGCCCAGTCCAAGTTGTCAACATTCCGACAGCTTATGGAAAAGTAGCAGGATCGTGATCTTCTATTCCGTACCCGGCAAATTAGGAACATGGCCACCCAAACCAGCCTTCTGGCGCGGGCGAAGACTGCTTGTGCAAAGTTCAAGGCCGAATTTCCTGGCCAAGTCGTTGCTGAGGGCGACACGGGCTACGAAGCAGAGATTGATCGCAGCTGGTATGTATTGGATTACTCTACTATAATGACGTATTGGCTCTTTACTACTTGTCTTGTTTATCTGAAGGCCTGCTTCTATTTCAGACGATTGTGTGTTTTTTTTTTAAATCACTATATTGTTAGACTTTGACCTGATATTACTAGGTCCATCACGAGCCGAAATCCCGCCACAGCCTACGTGCATCTGACTAATGCCGATGAAGTTGCTAAAGCGCTGTTCATCGTGAAAGAGACAGAATCTAGATTCGCGATTCGCTCTGGCGGACATAATGCGAACCCAGGATTCAGCAGTGTCCCCTCAGCAGACGAGGCGGGCGTAATCCTCGATGTCTCGCGGCTCAAGTCCAAGCGCCTAGATGCGGAATCCGGCACTGCTCATCTCGGCGCCGGGAATAACTGGCTCGAGATCTTCACCTGGCTTGAGGAGCAGAAGCTCTCGGTCATAGGCAGCCGAGAGGGCCGGGTCGGTCTTTCTGGATTCTTACTTGGTGGTACGCCCTAGGCTTTCCTGATCCGTATTCAGGTCGACCAGCGCAAGTCGAACTAATTTGTGTTCAAGGTGGCCAGGGCATCTTTTCCGGTCTCCATGGACTCGGTGCGGATGGCGTCAAGGGGTTTGAGGTCAGAATTTACCCCAAGATGGCAAAGACGTGGAGAACTCGAGGCTGATACACGAAGTGCACAGGTTGTTTTGGCAGATGGCACTCTCGTCAACGCAAATGCCGATTCTCATCCAGAGTTGTTTCGCTCCCTTAAGGGAGGCGGCTCAAATTTCGGTTTGTCTTCTCATTCGCCTCAATCACAAGCCCACAACATCTGATCATGTCTATAGGCATTGTGACCGCAGTGAGCCTCGAGACTCACCCACTCATCAAGCTCCAGCACACGATCAACATGTACAACCCATCAGATTGCGAAAACGTGATCAAGGCGTTCGTCGAGGTCCAGAAGAGTATGGAGACTGATGAGAAGATTGGCATGTTCATCAACAGCCGAAAGGATTACATTGCGATCGGTCTCTTCTACGCAGACTGGCTGGACAATCTGCCTGCCGTATTCGAACCGTACAATCGTCTCACTAGTCTCATTGCGCCCATCGTGCCCACTTCGAACGGGACGTTTTCCTCTCTGAACACGATCCTGGAGGAATGGGCTTATAAAGAGCCACATTTGAAGTGAGTCGCGCAGCCCTGCTCACGACGAAGTCGGCTTTTAGCACTTGCTCCGGCTGACTATCAAAACGTAGACACGCATACGTTACCCTAACGACCAAGGTGTCAGAAGAGTTGTATGTAGAAGCCCACCGGGCCTGGAAGGAAGAGGTTGAGCATCTGCCAAAGACGGTCGACCTTCACTGGTCCATCCAGCCACTCTCTCAGACAGCCGTCAAGGCTGGAAAGAAACGCGGTGGCAACATTCTTGGCTTGGAGGATGTCCCGCAGTCTTGTAAGTTTTCGTGCCACATTCTCTCCCAGGACAACGCAGATAAAGACCGAGAAGAGGAAGCTAATCCTTGACGCCTTCCTTGGCAACAGGCTGGATCTTTTCCTGCGACTGGAAAGACGACGAGTTTGACGAGGACGTGAAGAAGACACTGAACGCTCTGCTGCGCCGACTCGAAGGGCTCGCTGTCGACCGGGACCTCAAATTGGACCTCATCTTCCCGACCTTTGCCGGTGGCGCGCAGGACGTGATCAATAGTTTTGGCCCGGAAAGTGTCAAGTCGATCAAAGAGACGGCGGCGAGGTATGATCCGGAAGGCGTCTTTCAAAAATTGCAGTGCGGGGGGTTCTTGCTGCGTGACCTCTAACCAGGCCCTGCTTTGCCGTTTTCGCAACTTTAAGGCATTGATGTGTGACAAGAACAAATGCCCCCTATATAGTATCCCAAAGAGGGTTCCGTGGAAGAATTTTCTCTTCATAACCATTGCTCGAATATTCGTGGCGGAATGGACCCGAGACGGGGAAACTCATCCTGAGTTACTAGGGTGTGAAATGAAATGATTGTCGGGCAAGCATCTTGTTATACCCGAAGCATTGTGTTGACATGGGTGGGTGCTTTGTATTCAAAACGGATTGGGGGAATATGCATATCATATGACAAGGTCGCCTCGAGCGGCTCCCAAACGGTTCTTCTGGCTCTAGCTCTTCGCCGTGGCGTCTTTTACACAGCGGCGAATCCTCTTCTCTGCTCAAGTGTGTGTGTGTGCGACAGTGAATGTGGATAGTGGTAGTATGCCTATCTCTTCCACGTGGGCTGACTCATCTTGTAATCTATGCTGTGTAGCACAGATGTGCGACTCCTCTCCGATCTGTGCCCGTTCGGAGTGCAATGAAAGCAATCATCAATTGATCGACATTACTAGTTACGGGAATTGATCTGGCCGGGGGACTTTTCGTGCTAAAGATAGGATTCTTGGGGCACCCATCATGTGCTTCTCGAGGGAGGGTTCGAGGGAGGGAGGCTCGGGAGGGTCCAACCCCCTGGGCAGCTACGTTGCAATTGGACATGTATGCTGATGTGCATGCATATCTCGCTATTCCAGCCTGGCGGTTGGTTCGCTAAGACTGCCAGGACTGCTACCTGGGAATCCTTCACCCCCTCTCTCATCCTCCTCAGCCTTTGGGGGGTGTCACACTATGTTTTTCTTTTTTCAACCGTTCTTCCCACGCGTTGTGTCCGCTGAAGTATGGGGTGTGTGGCGGGGCCTATCTCGATCTGGTCTGGATTCTCCCTACCAGACACACGGATACGCCCTTATATGTGTGTAGCCTCGCCTGTTCTGTGACCTCGTCTCCCCTTCCGCGAGTTTGCTTATTTCTTTCTTTTCCCTCTACGACGATTCCTCCCGCCGGCGCCAGCCACGAGATACGTCGTCATCATGACCATCAGCATCGGTACCATCGACCTGGATGCCTACCTTGGTGTAGGCATCTTTTTGATCGTTTTGACGGCCATCCTGATTGTCATGCGCTGCGCGTCGTCGCTCAAACTGTCCAAGAAGCTGTTAATAGATGACTGTGGGTGGATTCTCGAGTCGTGACTCTGACGAATTCCGCGACGGCTGACAGTGCTCGTGGTTTAGATTTGTCCATTTTCGGTTTCATAGTGACGACGGCATTCTTCGCCTTCAATAAGACCCAATACGATAGTAAGGATTCCAGCTCAACTCATTGTTCCACATAAATCCGACTGGATGCTAACAACCGTCTCTCCCGCTGCGCAGGTTTCTTCAAGCCGGCGGATCTTCGCTATTATACTGCGGTATGGCTCAATCTCCCCTATTTTGACCCAACACGGTGTGCATGAGTCTGACTTGTATTCTCGATCAGACTGGTATCGCTGTTCCGGTGCTGGCTTCCGCCTCCATGTGGATCTCCAAGACGCCCGTCTTGCTACTTTATGTGCGAATCTTTGGAGTGTACAGGTGGATGAGAATCGCGAGTTATGCGCTGCTCGTGACTTCGGGCATCGGGCTTCTACTGGCCATGGTGCCGACTTGGCAATCTTGCCACCCACTTGACAACGAGCTCACTGCGCTCAAGTGGAAGGCGTGTGGCAGAGCCGTCCTCACTGCTGGAGTTGCCCAAGGAGCCGTCTCCGTCACTGCCGACTTACTCATCTTGTTGCTGCCGCTGTACCCCATCGCGAGACTCAACCTTTCGGCCCGGCGCAAGGTCGGACTTGGCATTGTGTTCTGTTCAGGTGTTTTGTAAGTACTAAACAGTCGCGGCTCAGTCTTGCAGTCCTCTTCACGTATCAGATTAGCTGACAATTTGGGTGACTAACAGCGGTGTTTTGGCATCCCTCTTGGCCCTGCTTTACAAGATCCACCTGTACCAAGGTGCACAGTCAGACAAGGGTGGCATGCTCACGACCATGCTGCTACAGTAAGTTTCTTCTGCCGGGGTGGACTCGAGATCACGAGGATGTTGGAGATGGCCGTACTAACGGGGAGCGACCCACAGGTTCGTCGAATGCGCGATCGCCCTCATGGTCGGGTGCGTGCCGTCCGCGCGAGGATACTGGGTCGGCCAAATCTTGCCGTCCAGGTTCTACACTTCTGTCGCTTCGTTTGGCACCAGACTACTGGCTCCGAGCACATGGGGAACAAGGCGCAGCACGAGATCCAACACCAGTTACAGAGAGACCAAGTATGCAGACAACTTTGGTGATCATGAGCGACAGATGGGCGGCGCTTCGAGTGAGGAGTACATTAGGATGGAGGCTGGTGTCAACAATCACAGTCGCAACCCGTCGACTTGATTTGATTAATCAGTCGGACGAGGCGCCCCAGATTGTCACGTCCTTCAGGGTGCGATCAATGGGAATTTCCTTACCCGGGAGAACTAAAACATTAGAAGGGATGTATTTAATTTTATTTTTTTCCACATGGGTGACGCCAAGCTGATAGGCCCAAAAAACTATTGATTATATCGAACATAAATATCACGTCTTCTTGAACATGATCTTCAAAGGTGATCGCTGAGAAATTATACTTGATACCCGAGAAGAAGACGGCCCCATACTCTGTACCTGCGCGGTACTACCCTATCTATACCTCCTCACGGGCCAGCGAGAGAGGTACAAAGTGTAGGAAAGTGACGTTGTGCCTGGAAGCAACTAAAGCAAGGAAACAACTTGATTCCGTTGTCTCTCTTCCGTTATGAACTGGTATGATTTCTTGATTGTATCTGAAAGTTGACTAATAATTGACCACTGATATCTTTTTCCCAAACCGCGGTAGCGAAAGAAAACCGTTGGTGCATACATGATACGACGTCGTGTAATCACTCTGTAACCTGTTGATCCTTGCACGCACATTTCGTAAACGCAAGCACGCTCGAGTCTTCCCAAGACTGGCTCCGATGCCATCTTTCTTGGTATTGATGGTTGTGCTGTAACCGTAGGGTAAGGTACCCAGGCTCGCCAGGTATGCAACGATGTGCCGACATTAAACTCTCTTTCGGTCCCGCTGCCCGCGCTCGAACGGACGTCAGCAGCGCCCGGCCAGCCAAAGACAGCAGCCAGCACGCGTTGCCGTAAGTCAGAAGTACTCTGTATGGCCCCCAAGGTTCGACCTGTGGGCCATGGTGCCACTGCTGAGCCGTAAGGCTGCATGATGCATCGGAGTACACTTCAGTTCTTGGTAGTGCCCGCCACGGCATAATACGCACAGCAGACAGTACTGTCCACGTACCCAATCAGGGCAGGCGACGTTGCCGTGAGTACTTCGCAGTGGGTATCTGGATGTGAGGTCTTGGCAAGGTTGCATTCTTTAGAAGTTTAAATTGCCTTTGTGGGTATATGACTGGCGTCGACGGCCACTCAGCAGGCAACAATCTCCATGTCAGATCACTTTTTTTGGAGAGTATCCAAGCAGCCTCTTGGCAACTTGGCCTGGTCAGCAAGGGAGGATCCAGGGCAGGGTCACGGCCCAATTAACGATTCATTCCCCACAGGACCGGTCAACCAGGAGATCATGGCCACTAAATGTTACGGATTACATCGTACCTACATGTTAGTACGAAGTAGTACACACATCTACTCGAGGATTAGAAAGTATGATCGTAAGTGAACCCCACGCAGAGGCCCAGCAGCCAGCCAGCTCACTCTCTTATACAGTGATGCAAACTTCACCAGCTGTACTGGGCCAATGTGATCGCTATGAGAAGATACCCAGTGCCTCAATCAGAACAAAACAGAGGGGCATTGGGTGGATCTTTGTACTAGTATGATCTAACATGTAGTAAATACATACGCACTGCTTGCTAGGAAACAGTAAGTCCGGATCCTAGCCAATCAAGCAAATACCCAGCCAGCCAAGCGAATACCAAGGGATGCACCGTACGGCCTTCGCATTCAAACGGATGTTAACAGGCAGAGACTACTGTCAAACTGTGTAAGCGTAGGACTCTTCAGATCTGTGGATGGCGTGCTCTGTGCGCCCGACGTAGCAGCCACGGTGCTACAGAGTATATCCCGGGGATATCAAACGTGCAAAATTTGACCGCCGACACAACACCACTCGGTAGCCCAAAACCGTACATCACGAGTCTTTCTAAAGATTCAAAAGCCCATACCACAAAGGTCACTTAGCAACAATAACAGACAGACTCTTTTGTGGCTGCGGCTCGGGCCGCCGACTAGTCTTTTTCAGCCTGCGATCAGGATTTAGAACTCCGCTTTCAGACACTCCGACCGGTCCTGAAGGAAGCGAATACTTGCCTGGTGTTAGGATCCTGATTATGTAGTCTATCTATTGCGTCGGCAGTATACCCGCGCGAGCCGAACTGATGATTATTAACTCATGGCCATTTAAAAGTTTCGCGTGAAAGATCTTTGTAAAAGCCCAGCAGATAGAAGAAAGGGCTGATGCAGGCCTGTCAAAGAGGTGCGGGGTGGCGTTCGGGGCCCGGGGTGGTTCTGAGAAAAGGTACGTTGGCTTGGGACAGGAAACCGTTCCCCGTTCCCCTATCAGGGGCTGAGCTGGCCGGCGAAGGATCAAGATGCATGAACACCAAGGGTTTTTCTCGGCAGTGAGTAGGTGTGTACATGGGCACGGGAGCTGGGCGGCTTTTGTAGCAGGTATGGGGGCCACAATCATTCTATCCGACCGTTGACGCAATGCGTCTCTCTCGAGGCATGTTGTCGCCTCTCGAAACTTTGGACTTCTTTTGGCGACAATTCGAGTGCTCATCCCGCCCGCTGCTACATACGCTACATTGATTTGTGCCCTTCTGGCGAATCATTGCTGGAGGAAGGAAGGAAGTTGCCATGGATTCTGGCTTGGAAGCGACACTCGACCCAACCAGCAAACAATATATCCCTACCCACCCGGCAAGGCTGTCTGGCCTCGATACGTGGCTTACGTTTGCTTGGTATCTTTGATAAGATCAGAGTGCTTTCGTGCGCGGATTGATATTTGCGAAGGCCCAGGATCGGCAGCTTGTATACTTCCTCTATTTCTCTGCTGAACGGTCAACACTACAAAAGCTCGAATAGGGCGGAATACCTTCAAAGTAACCAAACGGGAAAATAATGTTCAACACGCTGAGGCAAACCAAGACAGGATCGGGGCACGGCCCTTTTGTCCTCGAATCGGCGACCTCACCCTTCGCCAGGCAGGCACACGGCATTTCTCGTCTGGCTTGTGTGTCCTGCCGGTCCAAAAAGGTGAGTCAATGTCGAGCCCTCGGACCGTGCCAGACTTTATATCTGCTACAACTAGTCTTTGCAAGCCATGCTAATCAAGCCAAGTAAAGGTGAAATGCACAGGAGAAGAACACGGATGCCGGCGATGCCTCGAGAGGCAGATTGAATGTTCTTATGCGAGCGTCAGCCGGCAAGATACAGAGACTACGACCCCGAGACGTCGATCATGTGTGCAACCCGAGTATACAAATGCCGACGGCGCTGCAACTTACCACCGAAGCAAGACCACCTCGGTCCAGATCCCCGCCCCCAACGAGCCGACAACCGAAACGCACTCGACCTCTGATGCTTCAATGGCTGGAACGGACCTGCTCGATACGAACTTGGACTTCAGTCGGCATCTCGACGAATCGGATATGCTTTCCATGGACGACAACCCAAGCCTCGGGCTTTTCAATGTTTTCCAGGGTACCGACTTTGGCCGCGACAGCCGCGCGGTCCTGGCCGAGGCCGCCAGGCGAGACTCTGTCGCACAGCGAAGTGATATGTCGGGCAGCGGCGACGACATGTCTGCCACGGCGGTACCCATGATGCCACCGCTTTCCAGCCCCAGGTCAATCAGGCACACGGAATGCGACTGTCTCGGCTCAGAGCTTCTCAGCGTCTACGAGACCGTAGAAGAACGCCTGACATGGCCGCGGCGCGTCGCCGCCAACAACTCGTCGCCCGTTTCTCCCATATCCATGGCATCCTTTCCGGAAGCCCAGCCGACGCTTCTCACCCAAAAGGAGATTCTAAAGAGCTGTGAAAAGTGGCTCAGTAGGGACGCTTCCAGGATACAGTCGCGGCACGTTATACTAATGGTTTCCATTTTCGATGGGCTGCTCGCCAGCATTATATGGATGCTCAATAATCAAAAAGGTGGCAGCGCCATGGATGTGCCGGGGTCCGATCCTGCGTCTTACATTCCTCCGAGTCTGTCGGGATACCACGACGGACCATCTGCTGGGCATCCCTGCCACGTCAGGGACCTCTTGTCGTTGACCATGGGGTCGGAGCAGTCTCCGCAGAACCCCGGCGACGACGAGGAGAATGTGTACATGCTAAGGAGCCTCTTGAACTTTCGCGTCTCCCGGCTCAAGGGGCTTCTCGAGAGGCTTTGGGCGATATCAGCATCGAGTCGCTGGCTGGTCCAGGCACAGATGGTGAAATCTCTTTTAGATCGACTGGCCCGTACACTGTAATAAATTCTGAAAATAAATAGAAAAACATATATTTTGATCAAACAAGGAAAAGAAAAAGCTGTTAATATTATATAAGCTTCCGTATTCGTTTTAAGTTACACACACGATTGCTTAAGCCGACACCCCGGTCTTGGCGCTGCCATTACCATTGGTCACATTACCATTGATCCCATTGCCTGGAGTCCCATTTCCATTGGTCATCCTGCTGGCAATGTCCTTTACCACGTAGATCTGACCGTACAAATCCGTCACGTCGCAAAACATTGTCAAGACCTGAACCTGTCTGCGCCGCCCAACGGCCTGCGCCTCGGCCCGGAGCTGGTCCATCGAGTTGTCCAGCCAGCCGCGCTCGTACTGCGCCAGCGCGAAGAGGGTCTCCTTCCTGGCCTGCATTTCCGAGACGGACCCTCCCAGGTCGTCAAAGTCGACCGAGTTCAGGTTGCACTCGGCCTCGTCCCGCGCGATGGAGCCGTAGTCGTTGTACATGCGGCACATGGAGGCCAGGTGCTGGCACGCCGCCGCCGCCAGGTACCGGGCGCGCCCCGTGGGGAACGTCTCGGCGCCGTGGAGCGTGCCGCCGCCCAGCAGGCACCCGGCAAAGGCCCACGAGTACGGGCAGGCCGTGTGGTCGGCCGACGTGGTGCGCACCCAGCGGAAGAAGCCGTCCCTGCCGACGCTGCCCTGGACCGCTCCGGAGCGGGCCAGCGCCATTTGGCTGTTGTCCTCCGACTGGGTGACGTGCGCTTGGAGGTACGTCCGCAGCTCGCGCAGCGTCGATGTGCGGTCCCACGAGCTCGCCGATTGCACGCAGGGGTGGAAGGCGACGTAGGAGACGAAATGCGTCAAGGTCTCGCGGACGTGGTTCTCGGCATCGTCGCCGGTCTCCGCGCTGCCGGCACCGTTTGTGTGTGTTTCCTCTGCCGCGGTGGTGGATTCGACGATCTGGTGATGATCCCCATTCTGGCCGAGAACGCCATTGACGAGCGTTCCAAAGATCTCGTCGATGAGCTGCCGGAGGGGACCTATGCGGTCCTTGAACTCGCTCCCCGCCACGGCCTCCATGAATTCGTCTGCCTGAAAGTCGAGGAAGGAGATGACCATCATCTCGTAGAGAAAGTTGGTGGACGCAAACGTCTGGCTGCGGTTGTTGCAGCTCGTCCAGGTCAGAGGTATCAGGTCAAAGTATTTATCCGGCATCATGCCGTTCCTGGGAAAGACATCGAGACGCCGGCGCCGCAGCAAGGGCTGGAACAGTGTGGCCTCCAGCAGAGATGCTTGTAGCTGCCACTCCGGAACCGAGAGGAAGAGCGGCGTTCGCTTCAGCAACTGGACATACTTGGCACCCTTTGCAAGACCATCTGTGGGTTGGTCGTTGAAGTGTACCGTCGCTCCGCCCCCTGGGCGTGATGCCGCCTTCAGCGCCGCGAGGACGTACGTCTTGGTCAGCACGTGGGAGCCGAAGCTGACCTTTTCGACCCACATCTGGTTGAACTCGGGGTCGAGCTTCGAGCTTTCCAAGCTCTCGAGGCGGCTGCACTGATCCTCTATCGACTGGTCGAGTACGCTACCCAGAGGGCTAAAGAAGCTGAGCTTGCGAGCTTCGCAGAGAAGCAGCACACGATACGCCATCTCTTCCGGTGCGCTCTGGCGGTCTGGCTGGCACAGAAGGCCGCGCAGACACGCCTGAAATAGCGTGATGTGCACTCGTCCCTGCTGGTCATGGCCGAGTGGCTTCAAGTCGCCCTTCTCAACGCGGATAAGAAGATCTACAAATGCTTGAACCACTAGAAGCGATGGGTACAGGCTGCTCGAATTCTGTTCTAGTGTTAGCTTGATATGGTCTCATTTGATCGCATTCGCTTTTTGGCATCCAAGTTCTCACCCATTTGTCCTTGATGTCTTCGTCGCTCTCCCACCACTGGTTGCACAAAAAGTCGGTAATCTTGGTAATCTGCGCCGAGTAGCGCTCCGGCTCGGGCTGCTCGAGAAGCGCCGAGAGCACGTTGCAGTTTGCCGTAAAGCTCGGGTTACGCTCCATGCCGTAGGTCCGGAAGTGCGTGTCGGACTCAAAGGCGTCGATCATGGCATCTGGACATGTCTCTATGCCCAGTTTGCCCAAAGTGATGAGACACTTGGCTGTATCGTCCACGTCGGCAAGCATACCGGGGGCTGTATGCAGTCAGATTCTTGGTCTGGTGATTTCCTATTCCTTTGCGTGAAGACGTGGTCGGGTCCCTTACCGAAACCAATAACTCCTCCCCCTTTTGTAAAAGCTCGATCGAGCAACTCCTTGATTTCTTGCAACTCGGCGCAATGCAAATCTGTGGCAGTAAATCCGGCACGAAGCATGGTAGAGATGATCTGCTCGAGTTGTTAGCAAACTGACTACAGACGGATCTAGGTGCTTTTTTCTTCAACCGTACCCAGGTGTACTCAAAATACATGGAAGGAAAGGCGCTGGGCACCGCGCCGCTGCCCCTCCCCGCGCCTCTACGAAGGACATTACGGAGATACGCCTCTGCCTCGTCATCCCAGCTGGACGTATTCATTAGATAGGCTGCCGTGGACGAGGGCGACGCCATCATGGAGCCGCCGGCCTTGTGGTGAGCCAATCGGTCGAAATCTACCATTGTAGTAAACGCCTCGAGCGAGTGAAGAGCCGTCAATGGTTTGTTGCCGTATAGAATTTCCGGCTTAAAGCGCAACATTTTGGCATCATATATCTGGCGCAGGACCTTTTCGCCGGTAAAGCTCGACACCATGGAGGCGTCCTCGTCTCTCAGTAGGTCTAACAGGGCGGGAACGATCATTTCGAAACCGACATGTGCTGTCTCGGCAACATTCCAGTCCTGAAGTTGCAATGCCAGTGACGATCCGGCCCGCTGTATGCGATCCTCGATTCCATCCAGCACGTGGCCCGCCGTGTTGAGCGGCTGCGTACGGTGTCTCTGCAGCGATAGCAGCGATGCTGCCGTGTTCAGGATGCCGTCAATCTGAGAAACGGGCGTGGCCGCTGTCCAGCTCCCATCATCCGACTGGGTCTGAATCAAATAGCTGAACGATTCAGGAAAAAGCCACTGCTTCTCGCCGTCCACTTCCTTGACCACCAGTGACACCCAGGCCGTGTCATAGACTGCACAGCTCATGAATCCGGCGCCGTACTTTTCATCATGGCCTGCCCATGCTTGTTTGAGCAGCATAACAGCATCGCGGGCGAGCTGATCAGATTGGACTAAATTATCGACAGTCATGTTTGTAACCGACACATTCGTGACTTGTCGTGGCTCTTTGCATATGGACTTGCAATTGTGCCTAGGTATAATTGCTTCTAGTGCAAGCATTGATTTTACGACGGTATCATCTATATAGCAATAGCTACACACGCTGTCCGTGAGGATTCGGGATTCAGTAATGAGCAACCATGTATGTATCGTATCCACTGCTATAAGAACGCGTTATTGGCCATTCCGATTCGTCCCAGGTCATCAGATAGGACCTTGCCTACTTGACTCCCTCCCTAACTGCTCTCTGCTCTCCAGGGCTCCCAACAAGCACGGCACGTATGACCTGCCAGCAAGGAGTAGAGACGATATGACCGATGTGGACCCGTTTCCTGCTGACATCTGCCCAAATCGAATTGCCGGGCGCCGCAAAGGCTAGATACGGGGGTATCGGCCCTTGGTCAGCCTTGCAAGGAAACCCCCTGTCCCGAGTTCTCGGGCGTCCTGATTCAGAGTCTCCGCGATTATAGTATGTAGTGTACAGTATTGTAAACGGCGCGGCGGGGTGATCCCTGTGCCGTACCTACCGGCTTCTTTCCTTGGTGCATGTCTGTTACAGGGGGTCCATTGCTAGGAGGCTTCGGGTTTGGCCTACAATGGAAAGCGCCCGACTATCCATACTACATGGGAGAGGTCCACCTGCGTCTTACTGCTGTCACTGCTGTGGTAGCTGCTGTGGATTCTTGCAGACTCAATGTTGCGTTGCGCTAATCAAGGTGCGTGCCATTATGATAAATCCTTCTGATGCATGAAGAAGCCCCCTGGAGTGTGCATTGTCGCCGCGCGCACGGAGCTGGCGGGGAGAGGGCGACGAGAGGGGAGCTTGAGATGTTCGCAATCATTGTTACTAGGGTACTGCTTGTACCCGACAGAAGATGGAAACAATCAGTCGATGCGTTGGTCCGGCTGGTCAGGACTCAGCGGAAGCCTCTCCTCCTGCCTTGTGCCAACCAGAGGTTGATCTCCTGGCTGGTGCGGGGATCCTTGTCACCGTCCGTACCTACCTACGGATACCTGCCGTGATGTACGGCCCACGCCCACGCCCACGCCCACGCTGTGTAACGAGCAAACAGTCACATTTTCTCTGGGCTGTGCTGCAGCCTGGGCACTCCCTCTCTAGAGATGGAGCCTACTTGCCTACTTATTTGTAATCGTCCAATTCTTTAGCTGGCAAGATTCTCTGCCCGTTTCAACTGCTTTCTCTTGTTTGCTTCGACCAACGTGATAAACAATCACCAGCTCCATAACCATTCCTTTGGCATACGCCCATATCACTGTCATATCGCAACGTTGAGATTCTCGCAATCATGGGATCCTTTGCTGCACCACAGCTTATTTTCGGGTGTGGCGGCCTCGGAAATGAGTTCGTCGGAGCTGATTCAGTCAAAGAGCTCCTGGGGGTCCTGAAAGAGCTCGGTGTCAGTCATCTGGATACGGCTGGCCTATATCCCCCGACGGACATCGGAGCCTCGCAGCGTCTCATTGGAGAAACGGGCGCGGCAGGATTGGGATTCGCTATTGATACCAAGGTCATGATCAGCATGAAAGGTTTCGCGGGTACCCTTGAGCCGGCAAAGATTGAGACTTCGATCGAGAACAGCATTAGTGACCTGAGGTTGGAAGGCGGCCAGCGTATTGGCACCTATTACGCTCATGCCCCGGACGTCGCTACGCCTCTCCAGGACCAGGCGAAAGGCTTCGATGCACAGTTCAGAAAAGGCCGCTTCGACAAGGTGAGCATCACGATTACCTCGAGAAGAAGTTGAGTTAACCACAGGTTCATTACAGCTCGGGCTCTGTAATTACCCAACAGAGACGCTCGCCGAGTACATTGAAATCTGCGAGCGCGAAGGCTACGTGAAGCCGAGTGTATTCCAGGGCTGCTACAACATCATTGATCGCCGCCATGAAGGGGCGACAATGGACCTGATCCGCAAGCATAACATCACATTTGTAGCACACAGCCCAAAC
Organism: Pestalotiopsis sp. NC0098; assembly: GCA_022432395.1. Lineage (NCBI taxonomy): Eukaryota > Fungi > Ascomycota > Sordariomycetes > Amphisphaeriales > Sporocadaceae > Pestalotiopsis > Pestalotiopsis sp. NC0098. The sequence continues at coordinate 3,213,954 of JAJKLJ010000003.1, read as the reverse complement.
GCAAGCGGCTTCCTGCACGGGAAACTCACATCAGGCCAAGTCGAGGGGACGCGCTTTGCGCCGGGGAACATCATGTCGACCGATGCCCGGCGATACGATACCGAAAAGCATCACGAGGTGATTCGTTTCTTAGACAGCACCCTGGAGCCTCATGGCATCTCCAAGACGGACGCATCGCTGCGATGGCTGGCCTTCCACTCTCAGCTCACTCCCAATGATTACATCATCTTTGGCGCGAGCAAGCTCCCCCAGGTAAAGCAAAATGTAACAGCGGTGGCTCAGGGGCCGCTGCCCGATGACGTCGTTCAGGCAATCGATAGTGTCTAGAAAACTCTCAAGGCCTAGGCAGTACGAGCTTTGCGCCTTGTGCTTTAGCCAATCTGTCTTCGTGATTGCTATCTCGTCTTGTGGCTTTTGCAATATGTCTGGACAGGCGCTACAGATGGAAATACAACTCATTATGTTCGATATCAGTGTTTTACAAGTGACCGACATCCAGTCCAGGTGCCAAAATTATTCCTATAAGTCGGGCGAAAATATAACAGAGTAGGCTTTCGTTATGATTAAGCAGAATAACCCAACTGATGAAAACAGCAGCAGGACGCAGTCCTACTTCTTGGCTTTCGCTGTGTCTCCCAGGAGACTCTTCGATCCTTTTTGGATCGAGTCCAAGCTCGCCATACGTGATAGAGTATAGTGGTCGCTGAGTGAAAGTCGCAATCATCTCTGCAGTGCTCATCTTCCTAGAACCTGGCGGTTCGTTAGCAAACTCATCAGTCCCCGACCTTTTCTTCGGACCAACTCCATGTGCGTATGTCCAAGTCCAATCGCCGAGCTCATTTCCTGTCCCTGGGGCCGCCGAATCTCGAGGTGTGATTTTTTACGGACCCTACGAGCAGTTCACAAAAGTTGTTGTGGAGATGGTACCAAGGTTGTCCAAACTGGATCTCAAAACTCAGGGCCTCTGTTAAATTTCGCGAGCAGGTCTATTCCTGATCCGTCTGTTACCAGATATCAGTCACTACGAAGGGGTTCGAGCTTCTGCAAGAACTAATCACCGCGATCTGACGCAGTATTTCAGTGCTTTTAAAGGAGATCGAGGTAAGGACTCATACTTGAATTGTTTTTAAAGGCGAGATACGTAGCCTAGTACAGCTCTTAGCATGAGCTGAAGACAATCTGGCGACGCAAGTGCTTCTTTCGGTGTCAACAAATCGAGGCTCGCACGATTTGAAGACAAGAAAGTTTTACGAGTCTCACGTCAACTTCGTGATTAGTTTATCTCGTTTGCCTATCGAACATGTGCCTATACAGACGCTTTTATCTTACACAGTTTATCTTTCAAACCTGATTCTCAATGTGGCGCTGCCCGAGCAACGACAAACGGCCAGCCACTCCGGAGGCGCGCCACGGTCAGAGAGCGAACAGCCTCGCCCCCCAACGCCACCACATTGCCGCCTCAAGTACTCGACAGCCGAACAAAGGTATTTAAGGTCAAAAAAGACAAGAAGTTTTCAACACCCAACCCAAGGAGGCTGGCCACCTCCTTGGGACGGGCGCGATGGTGCAATGGTAAGCGCGGTCGGTTGGTTGGGAGTCGCTACCATTCATCATCGGCAGATGTAGGATTCAGGTTCAACACCTGGTGTTGACCTGAATCCGAACTGTTTTGACTTTTTTTTGAACTTTCCCCTTCTTAGTCTTGCCTTTTTTTTCTCGTCATACACTATTGCCATAGAGCTTTATTCGCGTCACGATCATGCAGAAAGTCATCGGACCTAGTTTTGACCATTAGCGACAGAGTACATATTGTATGGTGTCATTGAGCCGCGATGTGCGGAAGCCAGTGAAGAATAAGCCATCGAGGGCATCGTTCTCAAGACTCCAGATTGTCGCCAGCGCCATTTTCGGCTGCGCGATGCGCAATTCAATCCGGCCGAGCTGACTGAGTCTACTGCTGCAGCTCATTGTCTATCATTGTTTCGACCTCGGGCCATCTTTTTTGCGCAATGTCCAGACATATCCTCAACACATTTTTGGGACTCAGCTTTGTTCCAAAGGACGACCCACAGCAATTCCCTCCCAGAATTCGCTTCTCTAGCCCAACAAGGTCAGATTGTTGTCGAGGATCTCGTCCTGGAGAAGGAGGTACTACATCTATCCCAAAGTATTGCCTCAGCCCAGTCTGCAAATGACATGCGCTGGAAGAAGCTGGTGGAGGTCAAATCGAGAGTGGCCCGGAATGTGATGTGATGTTGACTAGAAGTCAAATTTTTGACACGCTTGATTTGTAGAGAGACGGGAAATCGCCAGGCATTTCGCCGCATTTTCATAATTCCATATGTAGTTGACCTGACTAAACGCCGATGCGCTTACAAATTTGCTGACTATACGGATCAATATGCTTGGCTGCCGGATTGGGGAGCTCAATTACCGCGTTCCCCGGATTGACGCGTAATTAGAGCCCTGTATTTTAGACTTCGATTTGTTCTTGTGTCCCTTCGACTTCCGCCAAGCCCAGGGTCTGGATCTCGGCTTGCCGATCTCGACGGAAGTAAACCATCTCGGCTGTGCGCCAGGAAGCAATCCTTCATCTATACAACGCTGTGGACCCTGAACACCAAGAGCTCTCCGTGGACCTCAGCTCTTTCTCCCTGAGGACAATTGTCATGTGTCTGCATATTCTTGAGTGCCTACTACCACGAGGGCCCACAGCACATACGCGTCCCTGGATTTATATTATGGGGATCAGGCAGGAAAAAGAAGGAAGTCAGTTGAGGAAGAAAAAAGGTGGTTCGACCAAGTATATAGAAGGCATGTCGCCGGCGTCTGCTTGAGCTGAAGTAGGAGCAAAACAGACACGACAATTCTATCAAAGATCAATTGATTCCATAAACGAACATGTCTTTGCGACTTTCCCATGCCGTGGCCATCCTGGCCTTCTGCGGCCTCTCGACAGCACTGCCCAGTAAGAGAGACGCTTCTGTCTGCACGGAGGTCCGCTCTCGGGTGCCTTGGTACGTTGGACTTTACGCCATTAACGCCTACAAGGTACCAAAGAAGTGGCATTTTGACCAACTTGACGACATAGGACTTCACTCACGAGCGAGGAGAAGGACGCGTACATTGCAGCCGACCTCTGCCTCATCAATGCGCCATCCAAGCTTGGAATCGAGGGCGCCGTGACAAGATGGGACGATCTTCAGTGGCCACATGTCGTCCAGTCCGCCACGGTCCACAACGTCGGCGCCTTCCTCCCATTTCATCGATACTACATGACAGCACACGAACGTCTGATCAAGGATGAGTGTGGATATACTGGCCGAATGCCGTACGATACCCAAAATCCAAGGAGCAGAATATCGGGAGAACTGACATTATTCAAAGGTACTGGGACGAGCTGGCCGACCAAGGAAATATGTCTTCATCCGAGATGTGGAGCACTCAATACTTCGGCGGCAACGGCAGAGCATCGGACTACTGCGTCGTCGACGGGCCTTTCGCCAACTTGACTCTCCGATGGGTACAGGACGGATCCGTCAGCGACCACTGCTTGACTCGCATTCACAACGACTCCTTGCTGTCATCGACCAGTCAACCCAATATTGACGAATGCAACGCCATTGACAACTACACGGAGGCTTGGGAATGTTTCAACGGGGGACCTCATAGTGGCGGACATGCTGCTGTTGGCGGAATTGTGAGTTCTCCATGTTGATATGGCGGATACATCACCCAGTGAGAAATTGACTTTCTTTCACTAGATGCTCGACGGTACCCTCAGCCCAGGTGATCCCGTCTTCTATCTCCACCATTCTTGGCTCGATAAGCTCTGGTGGGAGTGGCAAAACCTCGGCATTGAGAACAGACTGACCGACATGGGAGGTCCGAACTTGCCCAACGTAGGAGGAGGCGGAGGACCCGGAGGTAAGCAAACTTCTTTTCTTTGCAAAAGCCAGCAATTCGTCCCCCAACCAAAAGCTGACTTCTTTCTCTGAAAAGGCCCCGGCAATTCATCCACCAATGCCACAGCCCCGGCCGCCAACGCGGGCGTACCTTCGAACCCGAGTGGAGAGCTGGGAGGCACCGGCCCAGAGTTCACCGACTACTTTGGCGACGACGGAAACACCACGACGCTGAACCACAGGATCTACATGGCTGAGATTTATCCCAACGTCACCATTGGCGACCTCATGGATCTCAACGGGGAGGTCATTTGCTCGGAATACCTTGACGCTTGAGACGAGCCTTCGATATGCGATGTTTCACATAGAAAGCAATATTTCGCACAAGTCTTGCTTCAATAGAAAGCTTGATTAGATGAGACACGTGTTACCTACCTGTCATGATCAAAACGATAGCACAGTCATCTCTCGATACTCAGTCGGTCTACCAAACGTGACCCTCGCGCTCTTGTTTCCCAGGTCCATGATGATGTTGAACAGCGTCTGCGTCAGCGTGCCGCCCATCTCCTTCCGGTTGATGGACGACGGGTACCCCTCCGTGTCCTTGAACATGTCCGCGATGGCGTTGAGCGTCGGCTTCTCGGTGCCCGCGACCAGCTCCCGGATGCGCGCCAGCCGCGCCGGGGAGTCCGGAAGCCACGGCGGCTCCTCGACGTCGTCGTGCGGGAGCAGCAAATGGTTCGTGTGGCAGATCTGTCCGTCCGAGGACATGGGCAGCTCCTTGATCCACTTGCTCGTGCATTCCAGCCCTACGGATCCGGACGGGTCCGCTACCTATGCGGATTGTCAGCGAGCTGTAGAAGCTTTCAGCCACGCGAGCATCATCCGAGTTCTTACCAATATGTGACCACTACCAGCGGCGCCGGCGTTCTTGATCTTCTCGACGGCTTCGTCCCGTGATTTGGACTCGAGCACCGTCCGCAGCGCAAAGTGGATTGGCAGCTTGGACCTGTCGACGCCGCGGCACCGAATGGCGTTGAGCGTGCAACCGACACCGCGCGAGTTGAGTCCGATCTTGCCGATGATGCCGGCCTCGGTGACCATGGCGATGTCGGGGATGTCCGTGCCCGGCTGCGAGATGTAGCACACGATCAGGTTGTCGCCCTGCGCGCGCATCCAGTCCCAGTTCTGACACAGCCATGACTTCTTCTCCGCGCCCGAGTCTTCGCTCGTCAGCCACGACAGCGCCGTGCACCCGTCGCTGGGCGTGTCCGCGACCTTGGTTTTGGACGCGGCATCGCCGGTGAAGAGGCCAAAGTTGATCTCGGTCCTCACGTTGAGGGCCAGGACGTCGAGAAAGTCAACGTCGGCGCCGGCGGCGATGCCGTGGATCTCCTCAATAAAGCGCGGGGTGAGTGTCTCCAGGGGCGCCACGTACTGCTCCGCCTCGCGGAGCACCTCCGGCCAGCTCAGAGAGCACGTCTTGTGGAAGAGCTGGCTGTAGAATGCGATGGATCCGCGGATCTGTGACGCAGCCAGGCGACCGTGGGTTTCTCCGATCTGTTCGCTCTCTTGTTAGCGTCTTGCTATATGATCATGGATACTAGAATGGAGCAACACATACCTCGCGAGGAGACCCGGAGCAGCGAACTTCAAGCATTATGAGGGAGCCAATCAAGCCGGTTTGGTGTACAGGATAGATGAAGTTCTTCGTTGCCAGGAAATATAAATCAGTGATCGTGTCTGAAGACGAGAGTTTGGTCTTTCGGCCGACATCCAGAGAAAGATAAGTAATATGTCTCTAGTCTCTGTAAGCCCCAGGTCCGATCCCGAGCCCCGCACCTCCGGACCCGCCGCCGACTGACGACACTAACTAGTAGTATACGTGATCAGGATCTCCAATTCCGTCGTCTCACTTCATGTACGACCCCAAGAGCCAAGGGAAATGGATACCTAAGTAGGTATATACCTAGTTCCCAATATGGCTATCCAACATTCTGTTTCGTATTACCTAAATTTAGAATCACTTGGAGCAAATGGTACATACACGTTTCTGCTGCATCGTAGCAAGCCGCAAGTGACAGCGGAGCCCCCCGAGCCGATAACGTGACTAATGAGAGAGTGTCACGGATATGCAAGACTCGTTTCCAGAAAAAAAAATTATGTTCCATAGTGATGAGCCCTTATTTCAGGACATGAATTCGGGAAGAGAACGTTGAGGTTCATCCATTGTATACTACCTATGCTGTATTATGGCTTTCCTAGGCCGACGCTCCTGTCGTGCTGGCTAAGTGTGGTCTTCGCAGGAATAGCCTCAAGAGAGACTTCCATAAAAAGGATACCTCGTAAGGTTCTGTATAATGAACCGCTAATCGCAAAGGGCTGTCAATGTTGGGTGCAAGCCATAGTTGTGGTCGTGAGTGTTGCCTGTCCTCTTCAGACCAATCAATGTAGCCTTTTGGCCCGCGGTATATTGAGACGTAGATCTTGTCCACCCACTCAACCAAGATTGGCACCTTATTCTGCAGGTATTGCTTCATTATGTCTTCTGAAAGATACGTCCCGCGGCCTTGTTGTTGCGGGTCGGCGGAGGCATCGCCTGAACGGCCATAAAAGACTCGTTGGCCATCTTGAGAGAGTCGTTTGAATTGGAGGTGTACCTTCTCCTGGTTACGTCCAATGCATCCTATCAAGGAAAGGGCCGTGTCGAGGTTTCTGAGAGACTCCCTCCTGAAAGCGAGATCGGCAGCCTTGCTCAAGGCGTGCGATACGAGGGAACAGGCCGCCCAGGTCTCCGGGAAGTCGGTGTCGTTGGCTATGTGCTCTAGAACGAGCGCCCAAATTTCAATAGGCAATGAAGGCTGGGTTCTTGCTTTGCTATTGATGTTCTGTGATTTGACAAGGTGGGTGGATGGTGTCGCATCCTGATCGTGTGTTGCAGTCGACATGGTCGCGAGAGTAGTTGAGATGTCGATCTTTTTTGGCCAAACAGAACAAAGCCAATTGTCGAGAATTTATAATTATTTTGTGTGGCCAAGTGATGATATTGCCTAAGGTGCGCATCTATTGTGTATTAGAGACTTTGACAGGTTACGGCTCCCTTTGTCTGATTCGCGAATTTTGTGTTTGCTTGAAGAGCCGGAAGCGGCAAGAGCCAATTATAGCAACAACCATCGACATGCATAAAATATTTTAGGAAGTCACGAAACTTTCTGGAATCTCATTGCATCATTGGCGTCTCTACACATTAACCTTAATCACTGTCAAAAAGACTACATGTAATGCAACCAAAAGAGAATTCCCAATCAGATCATTCAGGGTACCAACCTTTGGTCAACTGCCGACATGAGAATGACCAAAGTTGCCATTTCCAAATCATGTCTAGCCATGTAATAATTGCGCCCGATACACTCACTGCCTGGTGAAGATACTCCAGGTCTTATTCATGTCTTGCGAGCGACCCAACAGATCGTCCAAGGCATTGTATCGCGATACGAAATGGAGTTCTCCACGCCATTGCTTTGGCAACTGTAGACTGGTCACTGACTGACTGCCTCGATCGGGCCGGGTCTGCTTTAGGGCTGGTGGTGAATTGCAGACATGGACCAGGCCGTCACTCTCAGAAAGCAATGTGAACTAGGTGACTATGACTTCGGGCCATGGTGAGGCTGTTATCCTGGAGACAAAGCTCACTGCAGCTCGCCCAGACACAACATATTCCATTACTGGTTACATACTTGTATCTGAAAAGTGCAGCACCAGATCTTGCAAGAAGTTGGAACTATGTTGCATTTCACAGAGAACACTCAGGACCAAGCCCATATAACTAATTCAAATCCATGATAGAATGTTACACAATCGAGCTGTACGGATCATACCGATGCATAAAGAGCGGTGAATACAGATAGCTGCCTCCTTGGATAGGTATCCGACGACGTCAGATGCTGTTGCCCCGGAATCCAAAACGCTAAGCTTTGACTGCAGGCGTGTTGATACTCCACCTCTTTCTCGTAGTATTGAATGCAGACTTACGAAATAACATTGGAGAGCTCCGAATAGAGCGCGACTCAGTGATTTGGTATACAGTTCAGAGCAAGAGATTACATATTCAAACCAGAAAAGCCAAATTGTCTGGTAGCAAAAGGTTCAAATAATCCAGCAATGTCCCTGTAAACAAGGTCGTGTATGCTGGGAAGAGCCGCCCAAAAACACCATTGACAGCTACGTCAGTCGGCCCAACCGCCGAGCTCAGGGCTATAAGTGACAAATTCGAACGGACGAAGCCTCATATTCAATGCTGTTGCTAGGCGATAAGGAAAATATCATGATGTATACAACTTTTTGTCCATGGCTGATCCCAGGCCGAGACCAAGTTGTCGACGGTCGAACGGGTATCAAGACACCGGAAATAACGCTAACGGTCGGTGGGGTTCGCCAGTCGCTAAAAACGGGGTCTGTTGTCACGGCAACAGCCCAAACAATCAATTCGAGCGGCAGCTCTTAAATCCCACTGGTTGCATGCCACGAACCGATTACAAGTGCCACTCCATTACTTGCTCTTGTATAGATGATATCTATTTAAAACTTGCCAGTCCAGAAAGCGACTGCAACTGGATTTGCTATCATCGCGTATCTTGAAAACAACACACAAACACGCTCATGATGGCCGCGCCGCTATCACCTCTACCCAGCGCAGCCCTCAACATCACAACAACACCCGCGACCGCGCGCCGCGTCGCACAAGAAGAAACCATGGACGGCACACCCGCAGAACCAAACGCTCCCGCAGCGGAAGCACCCGATGCCAGCGCCAACCAGAGCTCCCCTTTCGTTTCCGAAGTCCAAGACAACAAGACGGACAGCCCCTCGAAAGAGAACCCGTCGCCCTCCAAGATCCGACACTCTAGAATCCTGTCGGGCAACGAGATCGCGCCGTTGACGCTGCTGCTCAGCCCTAGAGACGAGAACATGGACCCCGAAGCACGATCTCCATCTCGACAAGACTCGCGCTCTAAGAGCCCGCGCAGACCCCGCTTCCCCATCCGACCCACCGGTGGTAGCTCTTCTCCGGCAAAGCCTATCGATAGCATTGATATTAGATCACCAGAAAAGTCTCCAGAGAGATCGCCAGAGAAAGATCCAGAGAAGTCGCCATTCAAAGCACCCGACATGATGCGCGAAAGCTCGCTCGAGAAGCACATGGTCAAGGCCCACGAGATGACCCTCGAGGATGCCCTGAACGCAAATGAGGGCTTGAAGAAGGCTATTCAGATTTTTGAGGACGAGTCCACAATGATGGAGAGCGATGATCTGCCCGGTGATGCTGATGCTGATGCCGGTGCCATGGACGTGGACCATCCCGCTGGTATCGACGACAGCATTGCTGGCCCGGACGAGTCCATGGTCAGCACCTTTAGCACTTTTTCAGCAGTGCCCAACCTGACCATGTTTGCAAAGATTGGTCACAGTCCCACTCGATTCGCCAACACTGAGCTCACGCCCGCTTCTGCACGAGGTCGCCCGGACCCGTCGCCGTCTCGCTCAGTCAGAGGCCTGGATGGCGGAAACAATACAACCAGCCTCTTGGAATTCTCTGACCAACTTGCTAGAAATGGAACGTTTTCCTCCAAGAGAGCTAGATTATCTCCGGCAAAGACCTCAGGCCACCGCCCCAGCGCCACACCTCAGCGCGGACCTCTGATCGATTTTGATATGCCGCCCTTGCCCACACCCCGCAGCGTCCCCACCGTGACCGCACGTGAGGTCGAGACACTCAAGTCACAATTCCTTTCCGAAATCAGTAGCCTGAAGGCCTCGCTGCTTGGCAAAGAGGCCGAGGCCAGCTCACTCAAGACGGCTGTCACAGATGCCGAGAAGCGCGTGGGCGAGACTTCGGAGCAGCTGCGTGAGCTCAAGGCGCTCAAGGAGACATTGCTGGAAGATAAGCAGACTTGGGAGAAGCGCTGCCAGGAGATGGAGGATGTCCTTCGTAGAGTGAAGGCTGAGATCCATCATGGCCAGCGCGAGCGCCAAGAGCTCGAGTCGAAACTCGACGAGAGCGAAAAGCGTCGCGAAGCTGCAGAGATCATGGCGCAAGAGGCCGAGTCCAAGATGGCAGGAATGCGTGCCGGCAGGGTCAGCCCAGACTCTGGCGCTGACAACAAGTCGCCCAAGTCTGGCTCTCGCGAGGTCGAGATCGCTGTCGAGCGGGTGGCGCGCGAGCTGCATGCTCTGTACAAGTCCAAGCACGAGAAGAAGGTGACTGCGCTCAAGAAGAGCTACGCCAACTCCTGGGAGAAGAAGGTGCACGCTCTAGAGTCCACGGTCAAGGAGCTTGGCGAGGAAAACGACAAGATGAGGCAGGCCCAGGAGACATCTGTTCTCAGGGTAGAGGAGAGCCAAGCTGCCGAGAGCCAGGAGCTCAGAGCACAGAATGCCCAGCAATCCGGCCAGATCACGGAGCTCAAGGCGGAGGTGAAGCAGCTGGGAGCCTCTATCGCGAGCGTCAAGCAGGACAACACGGAACTGATCCAACTCTTGGAAAAAGAGCGCGTCGAGAAGGGCGAGCTTGTATCCCTAGCCGAAGAGATGATGTCCATGCAACAAAGCTTCATCCAGCAGCAGGAGAAGGAGAAGGAGGAGGAGAAGCCCGCTCCGCGCAGCGCGCGCAAGCTGCCAGAACCTCCGAGCGCCAAGAAGGGTCTGGTCCGACCGGCGGCCTCGGGCCTTCGCGCGCCAGGCATGCTGAAGAAGTCGGCTACGGAGAGCCGCATCGGTGGAATCGGTCATGAACGCACCAAGAGCGGTGGACCCCAGTTAGGTCTCCCTCGTCCGAGCATGATGGGCATGGGCGCGAGAAGTGGCATCATGTCTTCGATTGAGAAGATGGGCAACCACAGAAGGGGCGAGTGAAATGGAGCCGCGAGCACCCAGTTCACCGAACCTTGGGATGATGACGCTTTGATCAGACTTTTACGATGTTACGACGAGTATGCATTCTGGTGTTCGGGTAGCCACGATTGATTGAGTCGGTTCATGCAAGATTTGATTAAGCGCCGCGGATACCAGGAAAGCCAATCGTTTGTGTATAGGAGTCCAAAGGCTAATATTAGAAATGCCTTGCTGTACGTAGTTTGCAATTGATGAAACCAAGTTATAACTATACCTACTTCTCTACTTCTTCCCTCTTTTCCAGATGTGATAAACAAACATACCGAGATGACCACATTTTTTCTTGCTCGGGAGGTTCTTGACAATAATTGATGTATTTTGCAAGTGTTCGCGGATGAGTGCGTCATTGTGCCGCGGTTGCTCTTGCACCACTTATAGGCTATATGCTGCTCCAAACATGCAGCCTCTTCCTTCCTAGGAATTGGGGAGAGCTCATCATTACCTGCCTACCTGATCGGAATGGTTGATGGCCAGCTTCAACACAGAACAAACATCATCCATTATCCACAACCAAAGAACCCTCAATTCGACTGGCATCAATTACACTAATCCTGCACCATTTTCCTTCTTTGGCTTCTTGTGCCTCCTTACTGTATAATTCTGATTCCAAGTTGACATTCATCCGCCATGCACAGCCTCCAATCACGCTGGCTAGCAGTGGCATCGGGCCTGCTTCTTGGCTTGTCCTCAGCGACCGACATTTTTGGCCTTGACTTTGACTGGGACTCCATCACACCCAGCTCCGATCTATCCTACACCCCATGTTATGACAAGTTTGGACTGCAATGCGCGCGCCTGCTTGTGCCGCTGGACTGGCAGAACGCCAGTAACCCCCACAACGTCTCCATAGCCATCGCAAAGCTGCCGGCAAAGGTCCCTGATGACGATCCCAAGTTTGGGGGCACCATCTTTACGAACCCAGGCGGCCCTGGAGGCTCAGGTGTCGGTACCATCCTTACGGGAGGCCGAACTCTGCAGAACATGTTGAGCGGTCGTAAAGAATACGAGATCCTCAGCTGGGACCCGCGCGGGGTCGGCCTCACGAGCCCCAATGCTGACTGCTTTGCTGGCGACATTGCGGCTCGCGAAGTGGCGGATGTTCAGGTCAGTATAAACACGCGGTATCGTGGAATGAAAATGGTCCTCCCTTGAATATTTCACACTGCCACTGACGTTGTCCATACAATGAGTTCCACCATTCAACTATTAGACAATTAGACTAACATTCTCACGTCGAGTAGGCGGCAGCAATCGGACCTCTAGATGCCAGCGATGCCGCTTTCAGGCGGCACTTGGCAGGCTACAAGGGCCTCGGCCAGCTATGCCAGGAGACCATGACCGAAGGCTACATTCTCCCCTACCTGTCCACAGCGAGTGTGGTGAGGGATATGGTGGAGATGCTTGACCAGGTCCACGCTCTGAGGAACCGCAATAGCAGCCATCCTCACGTTGCTCCAGCGGCCAGTCATCGTGTTGATGAGAAGGTTATTGAGCTCAAGAGAGGAGAGTCGGCGGATGTGCCGCGGATTCAGTATTGGGGCTTCTCTTGTGAGTACCACAAGATTGGCCATTCACTGCACCCTTGCAACTTTGTTGATTGTCGTTCGCCTGCGGTCATTCATGCTAACCTCTCCGCGATGGAACAGATGGGTCGCTGCTAGGCAATGCATTTGCCTCGATGTATCCAGGTCGAGTGGGACGGGTCATTATTGATGGAGTCGTCGATGCTGACGATTACGTTAAGGGCGTAAGTCCCCGTTTGCAACAACTGGCACCGAGGTCTCTGACGAGAGTGTAGACATGGTTGACCAACCTCCAAGATACCGATGCTATTGTCGACCGTTTCTATAAGACATGCTTTGAGCAAGATGCTGCATGCTCTTTGAAAAGGCCTTCCGACAACAAATGGCAAGACATCAGGCAAAGAGTCGATGATTTTATAGCCCAGACGAACCAGCAACCCATACCCATCCTCTTAAACCACACACTGACAACAATTACCGGCGACGATATCCTTGGTGCCTTTAAATCCCCTGTCTACAGCCCTCTCTACGGATTCAAGCCGCTAGCTGGCCTTCTGAATGACACGCTCGAAGGGAACTACACAATGATCCTTTTTAATACCATACTCGGGACACCCCATCTGCACGATCACTGTGTACCACTGAACAAGACTAAGACTTTACTGCAACGACTTGGTGGAGATGCTACTCACGCCATCAAGTGCGGAGACGGCGAGGACGAAACCAAACATGACATCGCCCACTTTCAGTCTTATCTCACCGAGCTCAAATCTCAGTCCCAGACACTTGGAGCACTGTGGGCTACAATCCGTCTCTCGTGTTCAGGATGGACAATTCGTCCCAAGTGGCGATTCACAGGCCCATTTACAACCCCCGAGCACGACTCATCCCTGGTCGAAGGCAAGCCAGCTGCACCACTGCTATTCCTGTCTACGAGACTCGACCCCGTCACGCCGCTTCGCAACGCAGTCAACATGGCAAAGAAACACCCCGGGGCTGCCGTGGTAATCCAGGAGAATACTGGCCACTGCTCACTGTCTGCTCCGAGTAAGTGTACCAGGACAATTATTCAGGACTACCTAGAATACGGCAAGATGCCGGAGAACGGGACGACATGCGAGCCAGATTGCGATCCCTGGAACGAATGCGAGAAGGAGCCAAAGGCCATGATGATGAATTTGCTCTCCGAGGAGGTCGGTTCGAGATACCGAAAATGGTTGTTCGTTTGAACTATGGGCTGGGTGCGCATCAACCTTGTGTGAATAGTCCCTGTTTACGGATAGAATGGGCACAGGAAGCCTGAGAATGAATGACTAGTATTGGTAGAATAAATTGATACGAAATTTCTACTGGATGAACAAAAAAAACGGGAAGGGGTTGGTTGAAGTGCACCAATTCTTGAAGACTCGAGCTTCTTCCAGAGCTTCCAGAAGATATTAGGACCAACATCTCGGTCTGGGTTAGGCTAAATTCCTCGAGAAAGGATCCGCCGGCTTGCATCAGCCGCCGCCCGGGGAGGTCGGGACTCGGGAAGTGGCAGGTTTACGTACAGTAGACGAATGCACGAACAAAGCCGCCGCACAGCCCGGTAACCTAGTATAATCATCCGGAAGCAGTAACCGAGCTCTGTACGTTTGTACTTCGTGGGCTTCTGGTCAGGATTTCCCTCCCGCATCAGGAATTCCCACTCAAATCCCTCAATTGCGAACCAAACATATGTATGCAGATGGGACACGTCGACTTACATGGTGCTCTGGCCAGCGTTAGAGATTGACAATCGTTTCGCGTCTGCGGCCCCATGGTTTGTGAGGCTTTCCTGTCCGTATGCGTCACTGACATAGATGCAGGATACATAGCCCTCCACTATATTCTCACCGTGTGGATAAGGGTAGCAGCAGAGCGGGTTTCCAGCACAAGTGGAGAATTTCGGGAAGAGATGCAATGGTACATTCCTCCACAATAGGCAACGACATGATTGAGACCCAAAGTGGGCGAAACCAATATACTCATTATAGCTTTTTCTTTTTTCCTGGCATATAGATGGTAGATACCAAAGCGGTAGCAAGTAATTACCGCACGTTGGGCTTTTTGGTATTGGGCTTGAGCTCGGGCTCAGTTGTGCTGATCGCACTATCTGTCACAAATCCCCATCTGACGAGAGAGGGTGAATACAAGATGACCGAATAATCCGATCGTGCGATCGGCATATTCGGCCGCAAGTTTATCTAGGTAGGGCTGGGCCTCGGAGGAAACAGTGGTGGACACAAAGTGTATGCCTTACAGGAAGCCTGCATCATCGTTTGTGCCCACAAACTATGCCAAGGTGTCGTGCAGGAAGGCGTTGCGCGGCCACCTGCTCGTCAATGATTCAGTGCACAGCGAACACACATGTCTCTTCCAGTCTGAAGCTCAGAAACACGCGGCTCTGCCCATCTCAGCACGGACCGGAAAAGGAAAATCAGTGGACAATTGCTTTGTCGGCTAATCTGAGATGGTTGCGCTCAAAGCAGCTTAGCAGGTAGAACAAAAGGACGCCTCTGGATCTGGACCCTTAGTTGCCATGACAGCGCTGTCTGAGACTATTCCGAAATAGCGTAGACCTCGGAAAAAGAACAGCTAAAAGAATTAGCCGAATCTAGTTCAGTATACTGTTGACCAAGAATATAGTCGATAGATCTTGTCGCAGACCATCGGAGCGAGTTCCGAACATGTAAAATCATCGTCAGATGTCAAGGAGATCGCTCCGAGTGACGAGTCGCTTAACTTCAAGACATGAGATATTCAGCAAGCCTTGCGATTGCACGATATTGCGCTCGCCCTCGGCATTCTGTCGAGATGATATGACGTTGAGCAGTGATGATGGATCTTTTTGCTTCCTGCTGCCACGTGCCTGCGCAATCTCCGCGCGGGAAGATTCTGTCTGACTCAATTGTCTCTTTTGACAGTGACAGATGCAGAACACAATTTGGCTTGCCTGCCGATGTCATTGTCGTTCGATGGGACAAGTGAAAAGCTGACGCGGATCTCGACTTGGCTGCAGTCATCGATTGCGAACGAGTGAACAACCGCTGGTATCCTCGAAGAACGATCGGCCCGTGGCCTGCCTGTAAGCCTCACTTGTCAACGGCAGTCAGGTTTCTTTCCAGCGGGAGCGATCAGTGGGCTCTACTCGTGGGAAAGTATTTTTCTCGCAATGACATCCGGAACCCGCCAAAGGCCGCCTTTGGGCACAAAAAAATATGGGAATTAAGGTTTTCCCTGTCCCAACGGTGCCGTTGGACAGCGAGTTGTGAGCGGAGTCTTTGTGATCTGTCGACGATTTCGTGGGAATTAGCTGGGCAGTTTAGCGAACACCTCTCATATCCGAGACTATCGATACAGGTGGGAGTCTGCTTCAGGGTTGTTGCTTGAGGCTGCGCGAGAACAGACGTCATAATCAGTTGCGAAGTATGGGACCCCTTCGGTATTGCGCCTCGATGGATACGCGTCAGGCATCCAGCAAAGTGCAAACGATGACCGAGGAAATAGAGTAAGCAGGGTGGCCCCTCTATTTCTGGTAGAGCAAAGGAGGGGGCACTGTGTGTGCAGAGGCAGTGAAATGCTTATGGGGCCTCGACGTATTTTCAATGGAAAAGATCGAGGGATTAAAATAATAAAAAAAGCAAAAAACGGTAGCGACCCAGCTGGGCGGCTAGCGAGATACAAGATCTGATAGCAATTGCCGTGATTGAACATGGTTTTTTCTCTATCGAATCTCCATTCCCGATTCTATTGTTTTGAACAGAGATCAAGGTCCACTCACAAACAGCGAGCTTCCAAGGCCCAAGGACGTCGACCCCTGGAAAAGCGGTTCTGCAATTGGCAATCGTTCCCCATCTCCCCACTAAACAAGGCCCTTGTAGCTGGACCGAGCTGAATCTGGCCCAAGACTCCCTTATCCCTGTGGCTACGCTAGTGGGGATTTGGTGGGCGGGCGCGAAACGAGAGAGGCACCAAAGGCACCCACCAACCCACCGTCACAGCCAGTAGCAACCACCTTGTTCCACGGCCTGCATCCCAGCCTCCCACTTGGCCTGCAACACCCCGAGCCCTGACGCGACCAGCCACCGCGAGCTCTCCATGGTTTATACATTAGCTGCAGAGGTCTTGGACCGGCAGTCACCAATTGCAAACAAGCCATTCTCTTCTTCTCCCGGTCTGCATCTCGATTCTTCTCCATTCATGCTGCACGACACTTGACCTGTTGTCCTCGCAGCCTCGATCCTATCCGCTCCCGTCTCCGCCCAGCTATTCGTTGTTGCGCTTCGTTCTTTCGGGACGGGAATTTCCACAGCAGGCGTCAGTTCAGTCTTGCAGCGCTGCGGTCCTTCACTTCTCTCCAAACGGCGCCACAACGGCAACGCCCTACGCTCATATACCTCGTCTCTACCTCTCTTCTAGAGACTCGGCGAGACTTTGAAAAAAAGAAATACATACCAGCGACCCAGCATAACTGACCGACCGAGCACTTGAACTGCTGCTCCCGGCCGGCTTCCTTCCAACTACATACTGTATCTGCAGGCGCAGTCGGCAGTAATCAGTTTATATACATACGACAGCGCAGTCAGATGCTGGGCAGGCAATCCCGTTGCAGAGATGGCCACCAGAACTAAGTCCAACCCCTTGAACGGGATGCACACGGCGGGAATCTTTTCGGATATGAGCATTGATGGCCCAATCATCGGCACACTGGTACTGATTGTCGACCGAGCCAAGAACTTGCCAAACAGAAAGACGATTGGAAAACAGGATCCGTACTGCGCTGCGCGCCTCGGAAAGGAGGCCCAGAAGACGACAACGGACGTTCGAGGTGGTCAGACTCCCAAATGGTAAGTGGTGGACTGGCTGCAAAACTCAACAAGAGCGTATTTGACTGACTGATTCGGCACTGTAGGGACCAGGAGCTTCGTTTCCCTGTTCATGATTCTCCAGATTACTATCAGCTCAAGCTGTCTGTATTCAACGACGACAAGAAGACAGAACTCATTGGAGAGACATGGATAGATCTCAGAGACATCATTCTCCCAGGTGGAGGCCAGAGCGACCAGTGGCAGAGTCTCAACTGCAAAGGAAAATACGCTGGAGAGATCAGAATCGAGACTACCTTTTATGACAGCAGGCCAAAGCCGGAAAAGCCAGCTGCGAAGCCAAAGGCCATGGCTTCCAACCCCGAACTCGACTCTGGCAGTGTCTCTTCTCGTACTCCCGTCAAGAGGCGACCTCTGCCGTCGAACCCTGGATCCACAGAACCGTCCCCCTCAATAAAGTCAATGCCAGAGCCAGCGCCGGCCGCTTCAAGGCCACAGCCTCACGGTAACTTTATCCCAACGCAGTCTCCTCTGCAAGCAGTAGAGTATAATACACCACCTGCTCCCCGCTTTGCCCCGGCCGACCCATACGGCACATCAGATGCTCAGTTTCGCCGGTCTGTGGACACCAACGACAAGTTCATTGCCCTTGAGGATGAGCGACGACACAGCCATGAACAGTACTCGCGAGGACATGAACACGCCCACCGGAGCTCTCAGCACCACATCCAGACGGTGCATGAATCGAGTGCGCCAGCGGTGCTTGGACCTCGATCACTAGGCGCAGTGCCAGCAGACGATGGACGTCCTCCTCCGCCTCCGGCTCACCGGATCAGGAACAACAGTGCGACGTCGCACGACGCAAACGTGCCATTGCAGCACAAGTCGACACCCTCGTTGCAAATGAGACACGACGTGCTACGTCATGAGGCTCAGCGGCACAGCGTACAGGCTGCACCTTCGCCTCCTCAGTCAGTGGCAGGCTCAAGTTACCCGGGCCGGCCCGTCTATCGTCCGTATGATTCAGCACCAGAAATGCCGAAACAATTGGCATATGAGGATCCAAGCCACCTGTCGACACCACGACACCATTCATACGACGCTGTTCCAGAGCTACACTCGCGGTCTCTGCAACCGACAGTGGAAGATGTGCCTGAATCATGGACACCACCAGCTGCACGCCGGCCCAGTACTCACCAGGACGCTCACCCTGAAATGGGATATGGAGCAGCTCATAGCCCAGCACCACTAAACCTCAGTGGCCGTGGAAGCGCCGCTTCAGCCAACTTCCCTCAGTCACCTTATGGAATGAACAACTTTACTAGTTCTCCTTCGCCGGTGGCTTCTATGAATCACTACGATGACCGTGCCATTGTATCGCACGCAAACTCGTTTGATTCCAGTCATGACCCATATGCCGATCGCAGCATGTCGGAGGGCGTCTTGGTGCCTCGATCCAACACTATCGATACGGCAGCTGTTCCATCTATACCACCAGCTCTGGTACCTGGTGTAGACCCTGCCTTGTCACAAGAAATTGCAAATCGTTTCCGAGAGGATCAGAGCAGGAGCCACGAGCGTCGCTACACTCAACCTGCTCCTCTTGTGACGCCGACCAGAGGAAGGCAGCACAGCGAGCCTGTCGGACATGTGCCTCAGACATACAGCCCTCACCACAGAGATTCCAGAGGCTATGGTCAGTCGTACTCACACGGCCCAAGTCCAGCTGCCAGTGCAGAGACGCGCAGGCACTCGCCTAGTCCGAACCCGAGCCATACGATAAAGAGAAAGTCTGTCAGCCCGGCTCCCCCGCCCAGGGAAGAAGGAAGGCGGCTCTCGGGCGTCCCCTTTGGACCTGATTCGTACGACGAATTGAACCCAACAGTCTCATCAACGCAAGAGGAGACCAGAAATGGTGAATACACGAATGCGTATGGCAAGATTGTCACTGCCGATGGAAGAGAGGTTGATCCATCAGATCACCTTCCCATGGATACTTGGGCGCCAGAACCCGAGCCAAAACAGCCCAAGAAGCCCGAGCCCACCCCAACGCGGCCATCTCTCGCAGGCGCCCAGCCTATGCCATCTTCAGGTCGCCGACAAATAAGAATTACGGCCAGACCGCATTCCATGGCCGCCGTGCCTTCAGCGTATTCTCCTGCCGCTATCGAGCCATCGCCCTCCCCATCTTCTGGTCGTAACAAATTACAGAAGAAGAGAAACCATCATGTGGCCGCATTGCCCGCACCAGCACCCAGCTCAAGCCCCCTGGGACCGGCAACATCTCACCAGCGTAACAGCACACCACCGACAGCATTGGTTCGTGCTGGAACATTTGACTATGAAAACTATGGTCCAGCATATGGCTCCCCCAATGGGGCATACGGCAGCGGACCTCCAGTCCCGGCAAAAGTCCCACTCATGTCTGGTGGGCTTGGGCCATCCGGAGCCGGTGGTGAGGATTGGGCTCTGATGGATGAAATGAGCCGCATCGACATTGGCACTGGACGGTCAAGAAGGCACGGTGGCTACTGAAACACTAGATCTACGGAACTGCAAGATTCGACTTTCAAGACGAACGATGGCTTTGAGCTCATCGTGGCGTCATTTTTCAGACAAAGTCTCCAGTATTGTATTATAATTTTTCCCGAACGAGCTCTCTGGGGCTCGGTTGTTACTTATATTCTATTGTGCGACCATCAGAAAGGTCTGCCTTCTTCTTTAGGATGGTTTCGGCAGGGCACGGAGTTTTCTCAAAATGATGCAAGAAGCAAAGGGAACACGGGTGTTTGCGAGGGAATATATATGAAAAACGTTTTCCCAGGAGGATACCGCAAACCAGGTTGGACACCTAGGTTAATAGACAATGTAACGAATAAGTGACTAGAGAAATGCCGAGATACCTCAACCATAATGTATATGCAACTTGAGACGTATTGCACGATTGCGATTTTCTGTGACTTTGATTCCCTGTAACCTCTGAATCTCTGCGTTTGCAGTTATACTATTCGTTGACGGATAATAAAAGATATCTAGGTGAATAGCACATGTCAAACTGAACATTAAATCATCAAGAAATGTTATAGCTAAACTTATGCAATTCTATTCTCATAAGTGACCATCAGTGATGCACTGATGCTGCATTTTAGTGGCAGGCGCACAAGTCATGAGCGCGGTTGGACTGAGAGTCATTGGCAGGCGCCTACGTCATACCGGGGTAGGCGCGCCCCACAAAGTCCGTCGCTAGCAAGGTGGCAGGTGCAAGGCGTTTGTCGTCTTTTGTCGGCGTTTGAGTTTTTCCACGGCGTAAATTCAAAGGCAGCCCGCGCGCCAACCAGCCTTTTTGCGACCTCACGCTTTGGACATATCAACGATTGGAG
Organism: Pestalotiopsis sp. NC0098; assembly: GCA_022432395.1. Taxonomy (NCBI): domain Eukaryota; kingdom Fungi; phylum Ascomycota; class Sordariomycetes; order Amphisphaeriales; family Sporocadaceae; genus Pestalotiopsis; species Pestalotiopsis sp. NC0098. The sequence continues at coordinate 3,193,348 of JAJKLJ010000003.1, read as the reverse complement.
TTCCCAGTCAGGCATTTGCGCGAAGTTCGTCGGCGCATTCTTATTTTGTCTTTCACGACATCGCATATTTTCTATTTCATCTGAACAGTCAATACGCGTTCTTGCGCGCCGAAGCAACCATGTCTTCTCGCGGTAGCACTACGCTCTACGTGACTGGTTTCAGCCACGGAACCCGTGCCCGCGACCTCGCGTACGAATTCGAACGGTATGTCAACTGAAATCATCGTCGTCGTCGTCATCGTCATCGTCGTCCTCCTCGCCGTATTCGTCGTCTCCGGTACCCCGCTCGAATCGTCCTTCCGGCTGCGCTGCTCCCTGCCGTTCCCCGCGAACCTCCCCGTTTCACGCCCGCCCACGCATACGCAAGCCGGGTCGTCGAGCCGTCCTTATCCCCCGCCCCCTCCATCGTCCGCCCTCTATACTTATATCTCAGCATCTCCCTTTCGATCGAGCGGTCGGATCCTTCGTTTACGTGCTTCGCGAATCGGCCCGCCCAACCCCTTGGCGGGAACTCGAATCATTACGCACCGATGCGGAAACGGAAAGTTCAACGGTGGTATGATTGCTGACTTCAGATGACTTTTATAGCTATGGTCGCCTTGTGCGTTGTGACATTCCCGCCCCTCGTAGCGCATCTAGCAGATTGTAAGTGCATTGCAAATTCTGGCAGGCTGGCCGTGAGACGGACAGAAAACTAACAGTCAACACAGGTTCGCCTTCGTTGAGTACGAGGACCGTCGCGATGCTGATGACGCCTACTACGAGATGCACAACAAGCGTCTCGGCCGCGATGAGATCTTGAAGATCGAGGTTCGTATGCTCTGTTCGATACCAATGGGCAAGTCACTAATGCCACACAGTGGGCTCGCACTCCTCCTTCTGCCTCTTGGCGCTTCGACTCGGGTCGTGACCGTGACCGCGACTCTCGCCGTGCTCCCAGATCGCCTCGTCGTGGCCGTTCTCCTTCTCCCAGACGCAGTACTAGAGACTACTCGCCTAGGAAGGACGAGCGTCGCGACCGTGATCGTGACTATGATAGAGACTCGCGTCGCGACACCCGAGACCGTTCTCGAAGCCCCGATCCTCGGTACATCACCCTCCCAGTCCGCCCCAAGGATGTCTTCAAGGAAGACGCCGATGAGGATTCCAACGAAGAAGTCTTCAAGGAAGAAATCTAATCAGACAGCAACGGCTAAAACGACATCCTCCACAGTGATAGAGACCGAGACAGCAAGGACGAGCGCGATGACCGCGATCGGCGTGAAAACGGTACCAATGGCGATGACCGGAAGCGTAAGTCAAAATCTGTTGTCGCTATACATTGCAGTAACTTTCTAACATTTCATAAGCTGTCGACTCACCCCCACCACGTGAGCACGACGACTTGGATGCGGCCGAGTAATCATGTTCCCTTGATGATCGACTGCCCGGTACTCCCCAGCAATGCCTAAAAGTTCGTGTGTAAAGCCTTGTGTTGGCTGGTAATTGATTTGTCTCTTCGGGCCATGCTCATTTTCTAGTTCGGTTGACCTCCCGATTGCTTTCACGGCGTATCATGCGATAGAACCAAGTTTCTGGAGCGCGGACGGGCAGACGCTGCTGTCACGGAATGATCGCAGCCTGCACTTCGGCCCAGCGGGCGTAACTCTTTGTTTCTTCCATAGGTAATAAATCGGTAAAACCTCAAGCACAACGTACAATTAGGTAGCACTCGTATGGCTCATTCAAACGTCTGATCATGAGAGTCCAGTACGGTTTATCCCAAGGTACTTCTGCTCGTCGTGGTCAGACTGAAAATGCCTATGATCACTTTTCCAAGTGACAGATAGCTTGTAGCCACTACTTGTATTCGTGAAGAGATGATGTTTTGCCTCGTTCGGGTCATGTAAGGTATGAAAAGTAGATGTACTCTGTATGAGCATTTCACCTAACTAAAAAGAAATACCCAGTCATCTTGAAGTACATGGTAGGGACACGCCACTCGAGTGCGAGAGCCTTCAAACGGTGTCAAACAACCCTTCAATCTCGTTTCATTTTCAAGAATTTGTTGGCTCATGTTAGCTTCGAATACAGTGCTTTCAGCTGCATTTTATACGCGACCATGTCTGCGTCAAGCGGACTCGGGATGCCTCATATTGACTTGCCGTGGAGCAAATTGTTGTCTGCACGTCCTCGCAGGATAAGACATGCAGCTTGCATCATGTGGATTCTCTAATCTGTAGACGGCGGAGTAACATGTAAGTCGACAGGGACAGACGGGTTGGAACGTTTACGGTACCGCACACACAAGCGATTATACTCGTCAAAACCATGGCCAACGGACGAGCAAAAACGATGTGAGTCCCCACGCCCCAATTCATGGTGGACGCTTCTATCTAGGCGTTGATCGTCTTTCCCGGTCTAACCCGGCCGGTGCCCGATAGTACCCACATCATCATGGCGATTCTCGGCTATGATGATCAATGGTGCCGGGTGCTGGGTGAAGCTCCATAGCGGTGCAAGTGGCCAACCAGATGCTCGGTGATCTTGCTTGGCTGATCAGCGGATGACGAAGTAATCGTGGGGTAAACAACAAACGTTGAGGGCAAAGCCAGTACTTACTATTTATCGCTGGTACTTGTAGAGCTTCACGGACGAGAATTGGAATTAATTATATAAGTAATATGAGAAACATTCGTTCTATAGAATCGACCTACGAGGTAAAACCCGAAGACATGGAAACAAGGGAAATGTCCAGATGTCGTTGAGACTCTCTCTGTGTCTCTCTCTCTTTGGTATGATTAAGCGATGCAAAAATCAGCCAATCAAGCGCTATACACGAAATACCGTATACTCTGCAGATGTAGCTTTTTTCAAGAGAATGCTTTGCATTTAAGGTATTGGGAAAGCTTCAAACGTTGAACTGGTTGGGAGATATCTAATTCAATGACAAGCATGTAATAGATATATTTATGATCTCGAAATTGTTTTTGTCCCATTCTTCTCTCACCTAGGTTCAAGGACACATTCTCCAGAAAGAAAGAAAACAAAGTGCATGTAACATAATGAGATTGGGGCTAGGACGGTGCACCTGACGTGAAAGACGGTTGGTGTGGACGGTAGACAAACACAAACCTGGGATGCGACTTGGCAGATCTCATGGTTCCTCCTCCGACAGATTCCCGTCATGCGGCTGGATGTACATTGACCCCACGTTCGTCTCCTGACAGCTAAATAAAGACCCAAAAGCTCGGTGACCAGACGAATTAAGCTGGCAGGAAGCTGGTAGGAGCTTTTTTCGTCGGCTGCTCACTCCTTGGTTGGAAAAAGGAACAAGAGCCGTTACCTAGCCACTGTGTGACGCCGCCGGCGACTAAAAAGCTGACTGATCTGACTGGCTGACGGGCGTCTGCTACCAACTCTTTCAAAGTTTACACTCCTGACCCTGCGCCCTTTCTGACCTTTTTCAGTCATGTTCTGTTAGCATTCTGCTCACATTCGTTATCGGATAGACTGTTCCCGATCTCAATTCTCTTTCCTCTTCTCCATTGTAGATGGGCCGTCGCCTCCATTGCGATCCCGCCAGCAGCTGAGAGCCCGTCGACAGCCAGAGAGCTCCCTGTGTCTGCTACCCACCCCAGCCAGCTTGCACATGTTGCACTCTGCCAGAGCTTAGAGCTATGACGTCCGAACCTGCGACGACCTCTTTCTTACTGCTAGGATCCGCACGACAATTGAAGATCCTGCGCCACTGCTGCCACCTTCGAGCGACCATCTGTCTCGACACATTGTCTGGATGCAACTGGCGCGGCCGAGGCCAGACGTTTCGACAAATCAGCACCTGTGCGACGCAGGCTCTGCCTTCAATCGCCGCCCACGCGTCGCAAACTTTACTCTCCGACTGCGCCAATCCCATCCGTCAAGATGACAACTGTACGTCGGAACACGGTCTTTTATGACACGTCCATCTATTCACCCCTTGAGAAGATTGTCGGCGAGATGCGATCGAGGAACAATGACTGACTGGCTACACACTTTTTGCAGACCTCGGAGGATGCGATCAAGGCAGCTCCCAACGCCGTCAAGGCAACCCCTTTCATAGACTTTGTTTCGCAACCGGTCGTTGCAGCCTTCTGCGGCGGCGGCGTGGCCGGTGCCGTGTCCCGAACCGTCGTCTCGCCGCTCGAACGATTGAAGATCCTATACCAGGTCCAGAGCGCCGGCCACAATGAATACAAGCTGCCAGTGGGCAAGGCCCTCGCAAAGATGTGGCGCGAGGAAGGCTGGCGCGGCTTCATGCGAGGAAACGGCACAAATTGCATTCGCATAGTCCCATATTCGGCAGTGCAGTTTGGCAGTTATAACCTATACAAGAAGGTGAGAGCAAATACATGCACAAGATGAAGCGATCACGAGATCTTTAAAAGCTGATCGTGGGCGTGCCGTGTAGCATTTCTTCGAGACCTCGCCAGGATCGCCCCTCCACCCGGTGGAAAGACTTTTGTGTGGTGGCATAGCGGGCATCACCTCAGTCTTCTTTACATACCCGCTGGACATTGTCCGCACGCGACTCTCGATCCAGTCTGCATCATTCGCCGCTCTGGGCAACAAGCCCAAAGGCGAGTTGCCTGGCATGTGGCCGACGATGGTGACCATGTATAAGGAAGAAGGCGGTATCAACGCTCTTTACCGGGGTATCATTCCAACTGTGGCTGGCGTCGCACCCTACGTATGTCCTCGCGACCCGAGCTCGGCATCAAGTTCTGCTTCGTATCTTTGGCACTGACTTATCGCAGGTTGGACTGAATTTTATGGTCTACGAATACGTGCGCAAGCTAATGACGCCCGAAGGAGACCGTGACCCAAGTGCATGGCGGAAGCTGTTTGCTGGTGGCCTGTCCGGAGCAGTGGCGCAAACTTGCACATACCCCTTGTAAGTCAAGCAGAGCTTGCACTCATTACCTGGCGATGGACTTTACATACTGATGCCGCTTCCAGTGATGTGCTACGGAGAAGATTTCAAATCAACACCATGTCTGGTATGGGCTACCAGTACAAATCGATATTCGATGCTGTGAGAGTGATCGTTGGCCAAGAAGGCATTCGAGGCTTATACAAAGGTCTCGTTCCCAACCTGCTCAAGGTCGCGCCCAGCATGGCAGCGAACTGGCTGAGTTTCGAAATGACGAGAGACTTTTTGATCGGGCTCAAGACAGAAGAGTCCGACACATTATAGGCGTGAATAGGTCGTCCAGCCCCTCTGGTTGGATACGGAGAACAACAAGATTCGACGTTCAGACTGTACCACATATAATAGAGCAGCGACATGGCTGCATTGCATCGAGAAAGACGACAGGGCATTGCAGGAGCTCAATAAACAGACCAGGATTTTGCCCATCGGAGCTGGTTGGCAGGCAACCAGGATGCTAGACAAAACAGATTTGTTACGTTAGAAAACCAGAGTTTTCTATTCAGTACTTGGTTCATGGCATCGTATCCGAGAACAGACCAATAAATGGCGGTAGTCTTAGGAAATATACAATACTGAAGTCTCGATAGTTCTACATAGAATTGTTCATGTATGCGATTTCTCCTGCATGACGACTTGTGTCGGATCGTGTTCTGTATTGGTACATGGACCATGCTTCGACCATGAGGTTTTACGTGTATCTCGGTACGGAGTATTCCACTGCTGTAAATTCTCGGCAGGTACGCAGTAAATTCCATCAATCGAAAGATCTTGTGAAAGACCTGTATGTTTGAACACAAAGTCCGATTCCAATTGAACGTCCCAATTTTGTCAGTTGATTCCCACTCCATACCTACCTCACATGCGTCCAACAGTGGTCCCGAAATGGTGCGCTTCATGCTTTGGGCTTTTTGGCTGGAGTCGCTGGACCCGTAAGACCCCTGCCCAATTGCCCCACATTAGGCTAGCCGGGCTGCACTAGCAAAAACCGAAAGCACTTGCTGGTTAGGTAAGAAAGGTACGTACTTTTACTAGAGATTTTGTTCTGGCGAAGTTTTACCCTAACTGCCAATTTTCACCGCCCACCCACAGACTCGTCCCACCTCTGCCAATCGAACTTTCCCACTTTGCCGGCGGGCCTTCACGAGAACTTTTTTCCCTCCTCGTCTTATACTAACCCGGCAGCCAACAATTCAACCCATCGACTCAGCAACCTCGACAGAGTCAACGTCAAGATGGGTACGTCTATTACTTGGATTTTTCGTGTGCAAGTGGGCGATGTTTGAGAGGCAATTGCCGCCAGCGAGGATGAGAGTTTGGTCGAATCGCACAATCTCAAACTCCTCGCGGGCTCTTGCGAATCTCGCATCGTCTGCGACCTGGACAAATCTCTCCTTCGATGGACGAGGTCTCGATCAAGAGTCGCAATGAACGAGGGAGACGCCATACACAAGCAGGATCGGTGTGAAATCCGCTCCTGCCTCTGTTGTCGCGCTCTCGTTCGCGGGCTCTCGAGTCTCTCCGTCGCTGGATGACGATGTCCCAACATGAGCATACTTGAATAAGAAGCTAACAATTAGCTTTAAAGGTATCGATTTGGACAGACACCACGTGCGCGGCACTCACCGCAAGGCGCCCAAGAGCGACAACGTCTACCTCAAGCTCTTGGTTAAGCTGTACCGCTTCCTCGCTCGTAAGTCTTTACCCTGCTCCACGCACGAGGGCATCAAACCCCCATCTCTCGGTGCAGCCCAGCATCGACGAACTTGGCGCTGATCCGTCTCTTCACTACAGGTCGTACCGACTCGAACTTCAACAAGGTCGTCCTGCGCCGTCTTTTTATGTCCCGCATCAACAGACCCCCCGTCTCTGTCTCCCGCATCGTTGGTCAGAGCAAGGGCCAGGAGGGCAAGACCGTCGTCGTTGTCGGCACCATCACCGACGACAACCGTCTGCTCACCGTCCCCAAGCTGAGCATCGCCGCTCTGCGCTTCACCGCCACCGCCCGTGCCCGCATCCTGGCTGCCGGTGGTGAGACCCTCACCCTCGACCAGCTCGCTCTGCGTGCCCCCACTGGCAGCAACACCCTGCTGCTCCGTGGCCCCAAGAACTCCCGCGAGGCCGTCAAGCACTTCGGCATGGGTCCCCACAAGAACAAGAAGCCCTACGTCCAGTCCAAGGGCCGCAAGTTCGAGCGTGCCCGTGGTCGCAGACGATCCAGAGGTTTCAAGGTCTAAGCGGGCCTTGTTATGGGTTGAAGGATGGGTTAGGAACGGTCATGTGCTGCGTCTCTTCCGATATACCATGCGAGCACTTTTCAGCAGCTGGAAGGGATTTCATCAGGCGTCACTTGTGCATGGTTTGGCGTGGATCGGTTTCACAAAATGAATTATTAGGGAATGATGAAAGCATTGACAAACCAATCAACCACCGTTCTGATGCCGACAATCTGTGCTGTATGACCTCAAGATGCTATTGTGAATCGGAACTGACTACTCCTACTACTGACCTCACATCTGCTAAAAGTATCACTGGGCTGGGTCTGTACTCGGTCTCTGCCTTTCGCGATCATTGAGCCATCGAGCGTCAACGTTTCTCAGGGATAGCAAGACTGGAATGAAGAAACGCGTTCTAAGAGCTGTTCTCGGTCTGCGCTGTGAAAGTTTAATAACGTTGTTCGTAGGTACGAGATTGTCCCTTGCTGCGCTGGATGCCGACCAGACTGATTATAGTGCTTAATAGGTGTCACGTGCTTTGGCGTTGTTCCGCGTTCTCTATTTCGTCATTGGATTTACAAACGCAACTGAGCTCAAACGGGAATCATGGAACCATGCTTTGTGCGTGACTTCAATACGTAGACTGCAGGAATATTCGTGTCGACGAAAGAACAAGACAATATGTGTGGTCGATACGCATTGGCACTGGTACGGCCACTGACATCTCGGGTGTGACTCTAAGACATGCTAACGATGATTTACAACAGCGCCCGGCGCAGATCCGGCAGATGCTGCAGGATCAGAATATGCCCGTCGACGAAGCACCAGAGGACGAAGGCGACGGGGCGCCGCGCCAGTCCTACAACTTTGCTCCGGGCTACCATGGTGTTGTCTACCGCGCCGACGTGCCTCACTACGGAGCCGGGCCCCGCCAACATCCAGGCAGCAGCAGCAGCCAAAATCATGCATCTTCAGCAACAAACGACCATGGTTCCGGGGATGTGGATAACGTCAAATCGGCGTCTGACGAGCAAAGCGACCAGGGCGGCACCAAGGAGACACATTACAAGCTCCAGTCGATGAAATGGGGCCTGATCCCGTTCTGGACCAAGCGCAACCCGGATTACGGCAGCATGATGAAGACGATCAACTGCCGGGACGACTCCCTGGCGCAGGGCGGCGGCATGTGGAGCACGATGAAGGCGCGGAAGCGCTGCATCGTCGTCGCGCAGGGCTTCTACGAGTGGCTCAAGAAGGATGGCAGTAAAGACAAGATCCCGCACTTTGTCAAGCGCCGGGACGGGCACCTCATGTGCTTTGCGGGCCTGTGGGACTGCGTGCAGTACGACGACGAGGAGGGGGGCGAAGGCGAAGGTGGCGACGGGGCCCAGAAGCCGAGGAAGCAGAAGCAGATGCACTACACGTATACGATCATCACGACGGACTCGAACGCGCAGCTGCGGTTCCTACATGACCGCATGCCCGTCATCCTGGACAACGGATCCGAGGCGCTGCGGACCTGGCTCGACCCGGGCCGCCACGAGTGGACTAAGGAGCTGCAGGGCCTGCTGAGGCCGTTCGACGGGGAGCTCGAGGTCTACCCCGTCAGCAAGGAGGTCGGCAAGGTCGGCAACAACTCGCCGACCTTTGTCGTGCCCATAGACAGCAAAGAGAATAAGTCCAATATTGCCAACTTCTTCGCAAAGGGCGGGGCAAAGCAGAAGAGCCCTGGCAAGAAGGCGGAGGAGAAGGACTTGGCCACGGAGCAACCAGAGATCGAGGTCAAGAAGGACACTGGGTTTGTAGAGGAAAATACTGCCCCCGAGGAGGACTCCAAGGACAAGATCGCCCGGGACGTGGGCGAGAGCTTGGCCAAGCTGAGTAGTGGTGTGAAACGTGAGGCAGACGACGATGATAAGAACGGTGACGAGAATGGTCCGCCGAAGAAGGCGCTGCGGTCCACGGGGCCGGTTCAGTCGCCGTCGCCGCAAAAGAAGCAGGGCCGGCTCAAAATCAGTGCTACGAGCAATGGTACGAAATCGCCCCAGAAATCGAACCAAGCCGGGACGCAGAAGATTACGAAATTCTTCGGAAATAGCTCATGACGGACTATGATTCGCCTGTCTAACTGCTTGTCTACCTAATTATAGCGATGCACTTCCTTTCAGAGCAAAAGCAGTTCCCTTGCAATATCTCATCAACAACGGTGTTCGTCGACCCGCTTCACAAAATCGGAACATAAATGCCACACTTAGCATTTAAACTGGATTATTGGTTAATGTCAAGACTTTTATATACTCAGAGACAAAACAGCACTTACAACTGCGGGCCCGGGAACAGTGTATGAGTTGAAGTTGTTATAGATCTGGAGCAGACTCGTCAGCCCAATAACCCTCAGGGAAAGAAAACAGGTGTCCATCATGTAATTTCCCTTACGTTGGCAGTGTATCCAGGGTCCGTCGCCTTGATGAAGCCGGGGATCTTGGCCGTGGCCGACGGCGCCGCCGACCCGCCGCCCGTCACCTTGACCTGGGCGCACGAGATGTAGAACTGCGGCGTGCTGCCCGGGTTGTGGATGGCCAGCGACTGCACCCGCAGGAGGTACTCGCCCGCCGGGATGCACGAGGGGATCGTGCCCGAGTACGACGCCGACATGGTCCAGCTGGCGGATCCGCCGGAGAACGTAGGGCCCCTGTGGAAGAGAAAGGAGGACATGGTTAGAACAAGAGCTCCTGACATGGAAGTGATCGTTGCAAGTCTGCTCACCAGTCGAACGTCTTGAACCACGCGCCGCTCCCGTCGTAGTCGGCGGCCGCCCCGGGCGCCTTGGACATGTATAGAGAGACAGGCCCCTGGTGGTAGACGGCTTGGTCCAGGGTAAAGGTGAACGGCGAGCCGGCGGCGACCTCGACGGTCGACGTGTTGGCGCCCGTGGCCCCGCCCACGTTGCAGCGGAGGTCGTTGGAGGCCAGGTCGAGCACGGGTGAGTTGTTGTTGGTGTTGCGGCGGACGTACTCGTACGCGGCCGCCTTGGCCGTGCCCGGCGAGAAGGTCGTGAAGATGTAGTGGGCCGAAGCGCACTGCGCAGCCAAGGCCGCGGCGACGGTTCCGGTGAAGATCTTCATTTTCGGGGAATATTAATGCGTACGAACGAGGGCTGAAGGGGCAGGCAATATGAATCTTGAACTCGAGTGGCGGGTTACAAAGAATGCAGAATTAAGTGATTCCAGCTGAGGCGGCGAGGATGCACTTCATTCAAATATGTGCTTCATAAATATCAATATTGTCCCTATAAATGCTTACTCTTCTTACATACCTGCCTCGTGTCCACGTCGGGAGGGAGTCACATCGATAATGGCATTTCTAAGCCAGTGTACACGAAACAATGCTATTCTATCTCTGATGGAGCGTGCCGCGTTCTGTTGTCCAATGTTTGATCGAATCCAACAGTGGCATAAGCGGCATGACCTCGAGGACTGGCAAATGGGGGAAGAAGCTGTTCCCCATATAATGCGTGATAAGACTTTACCCGAGTCCGCCAAGATTATAACTTGGCACTGGGCAAACAGATCGTCACACGTGGTAGCCAAGTCAATCTACCGGCTAAAGCGTTGGCGTTCCAACTTGAGGTCTAGCTCGGGTGGTGAGATTCCGAATCTGTAAATAAGAAGTCAGATTTCTTCGACTGGTTACTACTATAGCATTCTGCTTGATTTGAAGTGAACACAAACGCGGAATGTCGGTTTCTTTGTCCGGATCTCGTGATGGTAGCAGCTGCTGACCGTCCTTATGACCGACTGTATGGAATATTCCAATGATCACAATATTCCACAGAGCCTAGAAAGAAAGATAATGTCATGATGCTACTTTCTATTAGGTATAGACATCAGAATTGGTGTTTGTTTAAAATGCAGTGTTTGCATATAGGACATTCAGAAAGCTCCCTGCTAAAATGCGGGTGCGTCTTGTTCATGGCCTGAACCTTAGACATGTTTGGACTTGCCAGGGTCATATTTCGGGTGGCCTCTGGCAGAGATGAATAGCCGCGTGAAATACAATGATCTGCAATATCATGATCTGCTTATATGCTGTAGGCGCTCGACTCGTCGCCTAATTCAAAATTCTATATTAGCAATGAGCAAAATTAGACGCCAGTCATCATCATGACCAGCACTCACGGCGACAAAAGTATCGCCGAGTCTTCCGCGGCTATTGACGACTCAGCAATACTTATAAGTAATCTTCTTTCTGTAATTGCTTGGCATCTCGCTGGCTACTGCAAATATGTAACTTTGAGTAACAGAGGCGAGCGGTGATGAACTTCAATTTGATAATTATTCTTTCTGCAGATAAACGAATGCAAGGTGCAGAGTGCAATGTTGCCTCTGAGCAATCGGGTCGCGAGCTCATTCGATGGGAGGCGAGATCTGATATAGGCTGATGGGCTATATGAGGCCAGCGGGGTGCCAGGGTAGCAAGTTCCGTTGACTTGGTCGGCAATCTATTCGCAATTAAGCTTAATATCAGCCACAACGCCTTTTATCCAGGCCCTCATCAATCAGTGTCAAGAACTCATCTGCCTTGACAGTTCCTAATGGCGAGTAACTCAAGTCACGGGAGTCACACCCGTTCGCTTCATGGGCAGGGGTCACATTGGCGCTCCCCCAGGGCTGCATTGCTGGGGGGGGGGGGGGGGGGGGGGGGGGGGGGGGGGGGCTGAATGGCCCCCTGAGTTGTATTGGGCGGTCTGTCGGGAATGTTCCGACCTCAAGGTGTCATGTGCAAAGCTCATGGAGCAAACTTCGATGCTAAAGGACATCGAAAAGAGTCAATATCAAACTACCGCCATGGAGCAAGTAGATGGCGGAAGTATGGCAGGCTTTTGGTTCCTGGCATGGACAATGGCAGTTGCGGCAATTTCTTCTTAGGCGGCTATCGGGACGCCAGCTGATTGGAGCATTCAGGTTGTCGGTGATGAATATATTGAATGACATTTTCAATTTGTGACGCCAACAGTTCTTTTTCCTTGCTGTGGCGCATTAACGTTGCAGAGGCTCAATAGAAGGCCGATCCTCCATTCAGACAAGACGGCCCGCGTCTAGCCTACACGAGCTTGGCTATAATCTAGCCACATTCGTACCATTCCGTGCCATATGGTACCGAAGAGGACCCCTTCACCGTGCTTCCGGTTGAGGCGACCTGAACCGAGTAGATTGCAATAGCCTGTACATGAGCTGGGTCACCCAAGAGGGCTCCTCTTCAATATCATCGAAAAGTCTAGAGGCGATTTGCAAATCACCGGGTAATTCTTGCAAAACAGCCTAGTGGTGAAGGCCATGTTACAAGGTCATGTGCGCAATAACGGTGACCAACAGTGAACATGCTGGCTCCTTGGATTCGTGCTGCGACCATGGAACTCAGCAAAGGGGATATGTAGGTGGGCGATTCCCCAAATCGATTTGATTCCAGGAAAAAAGAGAGGCTACTGGTTCTTGGGAGTGCAGTTCTCATTCGTTCCTATGTTCAAGATGAAAGGGTTCACTCGTGTTGCGTCCGCGTTCCTCGCAGCTGCTGCGTGTAAGTGAAGGCCAGAATACACATCTTGGGAGTGTCATTGCTGATAAGCCGAAGCCATTCAATCATGCCTCGCCCAAACCGCGTACACTGACCCCAAGACGGGCATCAAGTTCTCAACGTGGTCCCAAAAGGCCGGCTATACGTATGGTATCGCGCTTCCTGGAGATGCTCTGACAAAGGATACGACCGAGTACATCGGAATCTTGGTAAGACATGCAAGCTCTAATAGTGAGTGTCTCTGACTGATTTGTAAACAGAAATGCACTGCAGGATGGTGCGGTCTATCCCATGGAGAGTCAGGGCAGATGACCGGAGCCTTGTTGCTCGTGGCATGGCCATACGAGGACCAAGTCGTTACGTCCTTCCGCTACGCCACCGGCTATAACCTGCCCACAGTATACACTGGTGACGCGAAGCTGACGCAGATATCCTCTTCCGTCAACGGGTCATCGTTCGAGGTCATCTATCGTTGCGAGAACTGCTACTCTTGGAACCAAAACGGAGCGACCGGGTCGGTTTCCACCAGTAGCGGATCACTCGTCATTGGATATGCCCAAGCCCAAGCTGCGGTGGCGAATCCCAGCTGTCCCGACTCTTCCTTCTCCCAACATGACGTCTTTGGCCAATATGGAGGTCAATTGAGCAACGCCACGAACTCGGCATACACACAATGGACAGCACTTGCCACCAAGACCACCAACGGTGCTTGCGGAGGAGCCACCACGACAACGACAACTACATCGCAGCCCACAACGCCGCCGACCACGACTCCGATTCCAAGCGCAACGCCTTCGTGTGCGGCACCCTCAACAGATACGTACGACTATGTTGTCGTCGGTGCGGGCGCTGGAGGTATTCCCATTGCGGATCGACTGAGCGATGCTGGCCACAAGGTTCTCCTCATCGAGAAGGGCCCGCCATCATCCGGTCGCTACAACGGAACGATGAAGCCCCAGTGGCTACAGGGTACCAACTTGACACGTTTCGACGTGCCCGGACTTTGCAACCAGATCTGGGTCGACTCGGCTGGTGTTGCGTGCACTGACACGGATCAGATGGCTGGCTGTGTTCTAGGAGGCGGCACTGCTGTCAACGCTGGACTGTGGTGGAAGGTTGGTGTTTTAAAGCCTATAGAAGAGAATGGAATTATGCTGACTATAGGCAATAGCCAAATCCCGCCGACTGGGACGAGAACTTCCCGGCAGGGTGGCAACACAAGGACGTCAAATTCGCAGAGGACCGCGCCTTCGCTCGCATCCCCGGGACGGTCAACCCTTCTGCGGACGGAGTGCTCTACCAGCGCCAGGGCTTCGACATCATCTCCGGCGGCTTCAAACAGGCCGGCTGGAAAGAGGTCACACCCAATCAGGCACCTACGGAGAAGAACCACACGTACGGTCGCACCACGTACATGTTCGACCACGGCGAGAGGGGCGGGCCGCTGTCCACGTACCTGCAGACGGCGCTCAAGCGGCCAAACTTTAGTCTCTACATGAACACGGCCGTGAAGAGAGTGGTCCGAGACGGCGCCCTTGCTTCTGGTGTAGAGCTCGAGTGCAACGGAGACGGTGGATTCGCTGGAACTATCAAGTTGACGCCCAAGACGGGGCGCGTCATTCTGGCGGCAGGCACCTTCGGCTCAGCCAAGCTATTGCTGCGAAGTAAGAACATGTTTATCAACATCATCTTTTCAACGAATATATACTAACATACCCTAGGCGGTATTGGCCCGGCTGACCAGCTGGCCATCGTGGCCAGTTCAACGGACGGTCCCACTATGATTGCAAAAGACTCCTGGATCAACCTACCCGTCGGCTCCAACCTGATCGACCACCTCAATGTAAGCACACTCTTCCAGTATTAGATCCAGCATACTGACCATGATTAGACCGATGTTTACGTGACACATCCCGATGTCGTCTTCTATGACTTCTACCAGGCGTGGACCGACCCAATCCCGTCAGATAAAGAACGCTATCTCGGTATGTAACCTAAGACGATCTGGCACGGAATCGTCAAGCTCACATGGCATCTAGCGAACCGAACGGGTATATTCACACAGTCTGCACCCAACATTGGGCCTATGGTAATTCAGCTGAGTCAATATTTGAGTCCACTGCTAAAAACTTCCAGTTCTGGGATGAGGTGACGTCGTCGGATGGCAAAGTTCGTCAAATGCAATACACGTCGCGCGTCGAGGGCGCAGACAAGACGGATTCGAATAGTAAGTCCAACAACACTTCCTTGCCATGTTGCCACCAAGGAGGATGGAAAGCAGGGGCTGACGAGAGGTGACTTTCGCAGACACCATGATCATGAGCCAGTACCTAGGTCGCGGCTCGACGTCGCGGGGCCGCATGGCCATCACGGCACAGCTCAGCACCGTCGTGGCCGAGCACCCGTTCCTGCGCACTGCCGGCGACAAGGAGGCCGTGCTCAAGAGCATCGACAACCTCCGGGCCGCGCTCGCGGGTGTCAAGAACCTGATCTGGGCCTTCCCCGCCGCCAACCAGAGCACCGCTGACTACGTCGACTCCCTGGTCGTCACCGCCAATGCCAGGAGATCCAACCACTGGATGGGTAAGCTATCCTCGCTCGAGTGATGCAGCTTTTGCTAATAAATTTTGAAACAGGTACCGCCAAGCTGGGACTCGACGACGGCCGCGTCAACAACGGCACGGCCGTGGTCGACCTCAACGCCAAGGTCTACGGCACGGACAATATCTTCGTCGTCGACGCGTCAATCTTCCCGGGCATGTCTACCGGCAACCCCTCGGCCATGATCGTCGCCGCGTCAGAGTACGCCGCCGAGAGGATCTTGAAGTTGAAATGATGACGGGCTTTGAACCTTTCGTTTTACAAAGTCGTGTATCTACATTGGAAACCGAAACAAACAAGTCACATGAAGAAGTTGGGAGCTGAATATGCTCGGATGTAATAACAAAATTTATTCATTGCTGATAGTTTCTGGGCTTATTGGCAGAGCCTATCACGCCGAATGTGCTCTTATGCTACTACTACCCGATAATTGTACGACCGTCACCTTCTGTTAGATGATAAATACTTTGCGTTCAAGTCAGTCGCCTCTGTCTCCCCCTTTTATGTGTATCGAACATTGGACCGGGATGGTTTGCCTAGTAGTGGAGTGTCGAGGTATAACAATGTCAATATAGTGGGGGCGTGGCACGATTGCGGTTAACAAGATGCGAAGTTACTGTTGGCACTCGACTTTGGTTTCAGAGCGATGCGAAGAGACCACCAGCGAATACTGACAGGGGGCATGGTATACGAAATCAAAGCTCCCGATACCGACCTGGCCATTTATCCTTCTCCTTCCTCTTTACCTCGCTGCCGAGACTCAAGAAAATTAACTATACGGCGATCGCTCATTCTGATCCATTCTCAATGATGCCAACCGCTTCTGTTGCAAAGAGCTCTCCTGACCTTGGGCCCGTCCTGGTGACAGGCGGCTGCGGTTTCATCGGTTCGCATATCGTATCTGATCTTTTGGAACGCGATCCCAGCTGTAAGATTCACGTCATTGACATCGATACCAGCCGCAACAGATTCCCCGGCGTCACGTACCACAATGGCGACATCTCGTCTGCCGCGGA
This sequence comes from Pestalotiopsis sp. NC0098, assembly GCA_022432395.1. Classification (NCBI taxonomy): domain Eukaryota; kingdom Fungi; phylum Ascomycota; class Sordariomycetes; order Amphisphaeriales; family Sporocadaceae; genus Pestalotiopsis; species Pestalotiopsis sp. NC0098. Next base: position 3,176,993 of record JAJKLJ010000003.1, on the reverse strand, counting down.
CGTCGAGGCTGCATTCTCCGCCGTCAGACCAAGGACAGTCTTTCATGTGGCATGCCCGGATTCTACTGCCCAGCAGCCCAATGTATTCCGCAGAGTCAAGGTCGACGGCGCCCGGAATCTACTCAACTCGGCCATGAAGATCAAGACGGTCCAGGTATTCGTCAACACTTCGACGTCTTCGGTTATCCACGACAACTTATCCGACCTGGTGGACGCCGACGAGACTCTTCCCGTCCTCAAATACCCGCAGCAGAAACGAGTGTTCACGCTGACCAAGGCCGAGGCCGAGGAGGATATCCTCGCTGCCAACCGCCAGCAGGGCGACTCTTCCATGCTGACCGTCTCCCTGCGCCCTGCCACTGCCTTTGGCGAGCGCGATGGGGTCTGCATGGGCAAGATCGTCGCCAACGCGCGCGCCGGCAAGGGCCGGTTCCAGATGGGGCCCGGCGGCAACCTGTACGACTTTGTCTACATTTCCAACCTGGTAGACGCCCACTTCCTGGCCGCCGAGGCTCTCCTCGGCGCCTTTGGAAAATCTGCCCCGGCAGACGACGTGCGCGTCGACGGGGAGACCTTCAACGTCACCAACGAGGAGCCGGTGCCGTTCTGGGAGTTCCAGCGCGCCATTGGCGCGTCCGTCGGACTCCCTGTGAGACTCCCTGTGAGGGAAGAAGAGATCAAAATCATCCCGATATGGTTGGCTCTGGTGACGGCCATCATGAGTGAATGGTATATTTGGGTCAGGACACTGGGAAGAGAGCACCCCATCATCACGCGCGAGGCCGTTCAATTGACCACGATCACTAAAACATTGAATGGTGAGAAGGCCAAAAGAGTGCTTGGGTACCACCCCAAGGTCAGCATGGAGGAGGGACTCGCGCGAGCGGGAAAGTGGTTCGTCGACGAGGCCGAGAAGGCTAAGGGTGGGAAGAAGACCATCTGATGATAGTCTGATAGCAATGCGGACCCGGAAAGCGGTCCGAGTAGCAAGTTGCTTAATTCCGTGTGAAACCTGACAGGCTCATTGTTCAGAGCCTAAATGATGATAACTTGGAGTGAATGGTAGTGTCAAGCAGTTTTGCTCCTACATTTTTAGCATCATCATTGAGCATTTCCAAGAGGTATGCTTTAGTTCAAACAAGACGATTGTGTAAAATCATTGTTTAATAATAACCATTCATTATAAGCATGCTACTTTTGTTGACGAAAAGGTATGCGACAGGGACCCATGATGCGTCACTACGAACGCATGAAATTATTTCAAATAACATCTATGCTATCTGGATTGCCCACTAGGAGAATGGCGGTGTCCAGGTCCATCAATAAAGCAACTCAAGCTATCTTGCCTTTAACTTAAATGTATCATCTCAAATATTTCCTCGCAAGAAAAGAGTATGTCACATTCTCTCCCGAAATCGAACTCCGATTCCCCATATGCAACCAGCCATGATCGTAAGATTCTGACATGTTCAAAAAAGCAAAAGAAAAGAATACTGCTCTTCGACAAAAGACCGGAAGCCGGCGGATGAGTGCATACATCAACTGCGGCAAGTACCCGCGGGGGCGACGTGGAAAGGAGCCGTGGCCTGCTAATTGGAATCTCCGGAGAGGCTTGTTGCATGGGCGCATCGGACAGCTCGTGCGACCGCCGCCATGTTTTTTTCTTCTCCTTTCTTCTCTTTCCCTCCGGCGTGCAGTAGAGACATGTCAAGCGGTGACACCCTTCCGAGAGAAGAATGTAGACCCGGTCTGGATTATTTCTCCCTCAAGTGATCTCCGTGTCGAATGTTTCTCTATTATTCCGTTGTGCGTGATGGCCGCATATACTGGCCATGTCCAATATCACAGACCGATGGGGTTCTCTCATGTTCGTCGCCGTCTCGACCGCATCTTGGATATCGAGCGCACGTCGGAACGGAGAGAGGGTTAGCCTAGGGTGGTTGTATACATGATGGGACAGATCAATGAAGTTCACGAGAAGATACATGGATATTTTGGCTACACGCAAGTACACTACGCATAGGTACATTCGCCATTGACTTTCGAGTAAAAGGGACAGACCGCTTGTTTGATCATTCGGGAATAATCCTTCTCTACCTCTTCTCTCTCCCATCTGAAGAGTTTTCACATCCCACCTTTGCAATGTCGTGCACCTCAGTGTAAGGCGACATGGGCCCCTCATGGAAGGGATGAGATGACGTGTCTGGAGGACAGCCAAGCGCTCCCGGCCAGCCGATGGGCGGGCGCCATGGCAGAGAGTGGCATGTCGTGCTCCCCGTCTTGATTTTGTCTCATGGCAAACCCCACGCGTCGTGCCTGGCCCAGTCGTCGGAAAATAATTATGCTGTGTACGAAAGCATGCGTAACGGTCGTGATGCAATCCCTCCGAGATCGGTACGTGCTGGGTAGTCGTAGGTACAAGCCGCTCTTCTTCAATGATTCAAAGGAATACATTTGCTCAATCTAGTACTATGTTTCTACCAAATACGATCAATTTGGGCAGGAGACCGGCAAATAACAAAAAGATCGTATAATGTATTTTGTGCTCCATAGGTATACAGTAACCAGGGCCTGCGATTGTCAGAGTATAACTTCTAGGGCTGTGAAACGAAAGACTCATAGGTTGCATTTTCTCTTGGATTGTTCACCGGATCTTACAGTAGTATCTGTCTGCTTAATGCAGCCAGCCAGTCGGTCTTGCAGAATCATCCTGGATCCGCCGCCGCAGCCTTTGTTGTCAATATCGCATTCCCTATGCGATCGACCGCTGCAAGACATGTTTTTTAATAAAAGGTTCGCCCCATCAGGGGAACTCTAGTCGAACGCTCTGGGGGCACAACCCGCTGTCCATCATAGAATTGAGACGCCGAGACACGACAACGATCAATCCGGCCTTGACCGGTCGAAACTTGAATGGTTGTCTGCTCTCACCAGAGGTACATGCCGTGGCCCGCATGGATACAACACCGTCCTGGACGCAAACACGCTTGCTGACTTGTGCAGTGTGCAGAAAGGGAAAAGAGGCTAGTTCGGAGCCTGGCTTGAATAGACCAGAACATGGGAAAGAGTTTTGCCCCCTACGTTTTCTCTTTAATCTACTTGGACGCCGAGAGTGCTTCTTATCAACAACCGGAGGATCTCTTCGCCTTGGGATTGGTTCAAATGTGTTGGGAATAAGATGGGTTGCAGGTTTGAACAGTGGTTCTCCCCTCGGCTGTTTGTGACAAGTACGGCGTACGGTGACAAGCGTGTTGAGAGAGTTGGGTATCATTGCGAGTATAACTTTATCCTACAGCAGCGCGGATGCATGTTCGTGATCCACTATGATGTCGAATTGAAGGGCAGCGATCCTCAACGGCAACTCAGTTGCAGCGGTCGTAACACCAAGTTGGGAAAGAGGATAGCCATTCTTCTTCTGCGCATGAACTCACTCGATCATTACTTCTTTGGACAGCGTAGATGTGGATGTATGCCACAGCCCGATAATAGAAAGCTGCAGTGCTAGTATAACGACTCATCAACGCAAGCACGCCGAGAATTGGCAAAGTCTCCGGATATCGTGTCTGGATTCTGCCGCGCCGTTTTCCCGTGAGTCTGGATTGGGCGAAAAATTCTTTTGACTCTGCTAGAGCTGACATAGTGTGCGGATCATGGTCTGCAAGGAGACAATTGGTGCATTAGCTGGCCCACCCAAAATCGACTCTCTATGATCCGGTTCATATCTCAGTCCAAGTGTGGCCACCATGATATACTGCGCTCCGGTGGGGATCCCGCATGCTTGTCTCCGTACCGGAAACATGTCGCGCTGGATCTGTGAGAGTGCTGGGCCCGAGTGCTTCGTCAACTGGCAAGCTGACCTGGTGCATGCACCCTCATTTACCTCACTTGGATACGAGAGGGACAACGGTGGCCAGGTCCTAGGAGGCACTATACTTGCTCGTGGAGGTCAACATTTCAAACCATGGCGATGCGCTTTGGCATCGTGCCTGACGATGGCAATCTTAAACTCTAATGGTGCGGGTCCAAACATAACGTAGACACCGTTGAGCTGAGTTCACACGGACTTGCGATGAAGACTCTATACTGACCTATCACACGGGTCAAAACAAAAAAGAAATATCACACAATCTTGGCCGGAATCGCAGTGCAATCGAATCAGGCTAATGCGACCTTGGGAGGGGCTAGTCGCCAGCGATCAGCGTGAGTATACACAGTAGGACCGTCAAACCAGGCCAGGCCTTATTGTGAGATGAAACCCGTGAGCCGTCAGAAAAATGTGACTGCTTGCAGCGAATCTCCAACTGGCTGCTCAAGATCCGCGCAGGGGTCCAGCCAAGGAGACTGCCACCACGTATCATGCCTGTCGGAGAGCTCGGATCAACGTGACAGCCGTCTGCCGACCTGCCGAACGAACAGATGGGATGGCGGCTTCTTTCCCTCTAGCTGATGATATCGTCGCAGTATGCCACTCGGATGCGACCGAGGGTTGCGAGGGGGGTCAAGATGCGCCGCACCAGTGATGAGCGTGATGGACTTGTACCGAGGCGGGAGCAAAGGCATCTTTCTGCTCAAGCCTCAGTCAGTGCCCTGACCCCCGGCTTCTTGCGACAGACGATTTCGAGGGGCCCCTTTTGAGATCTAACCGAGAAGAACGAAGCTTGAGAGGCCCCCAATGACAAATCTCTGTGACTGGCGATGCACCTTTTTACTGCCAGGTATGTATGCACATGTATAATAGCGATTACTATGAGGCTGGCCTCAGCCTGTCAGAAGTCGCCCAGCCGAGGCGGTTGCCTCTTGTAGAGATGAACCTAGAGACCAATAACGGTTGATTGAGTATTCCGATAGGAACTGCGCTCCGTGGCTAATGCGCGATGCCGAGGAATGGGATGGCATATTACGTGGACGAAAATATATAGAGTATACGTCCGCTTGTGTCGAATTGAATGAATGACGACCTGAAATGGTGGTCTTGATCCGCAGAATATAGTACGAGCAGGACTAGCTCAGCGAGAAAGGGCTTAGCAGGCGTCGATCTTTGGACCACTAGGACTGTATTTGGAGAACCCGGCCACGGCGCCTGATGACGGGCTTGGGGGGGCACTGGGCTGGGGGCCTGGACGGGATCGTTGTCTGCAAACCAACGAAGATCTCGAGTCTAGTACCGAGTATATTCGTCAATGGTCCGAACGATGGGGCGCATATGGGGCTGCTTGCCCGCTCGCTGACATTCCTTGTGGTTAGCCCTATCTGTCTTGGGATCGAGCCCCGGCGTGAGCTCCTGTACGGGATAAACGTACCTAAAGTTAGTACGTCTGGTAGAGGTTGAGCCTCATATAGACAAGGACAATACTGCTATGGGTCAGCTTGGCGAACCAGGGGCGAGGCTCTGCCTCCCCTTTGGGCCTAATCGGTGTCGCTAAGTCGTAGTGCATAAACTTCGAAGAAGAGGGTATCCATTCAGGGCGCTGAAACAGACAGGCCGCCGTCTCATGTTAGTGTAGAGCCCTGGGTGCGTCCCGACTGTCCCCCACCCTGGATCTGCCACAAGCACGAGATGGCATTTTTGCACCATTCGTGATATGATAGGATGTCTTGCTTTTTTTTTTTTTTTTTTCTCTTTTTGGTTGCAAGAATGAATCCCTTTGTCGCGAGAATGTGATCGTGGCTTGTCATGCCTGAATGTCAGTGAGGCATCGCGAAGTTGCGCTACGGGCACAATTTGATCCGTACTATCCGTAAATATGAGCTGACAAGACGCTGGGGGTGGCAGTTTCAGCGATACTGGCTAGTGAGTATTTCATAGTCCTTTTCTCGTACTTCGTACGGTTGACTAGTCATCCGTTGAAGTTCTTGATCGGCTCATGTCCGGGACCTCAACCCTTTGACAGCTTGAAGCGTCCGTGATGAACCAATCGCATTCCGAGGTTTCTGCCCACAAAGGTCCCAAACAACAGACCAGCAGATGTTTGTGTATCCCAAGACCGTCACTCACATGCTTCTTGGGAACTCGTTTGCTGTTTGCATGGTCCCTTGTCTTCTTTGACTCGAGCACATGATATCTGGGGTGGCGCATTCGAGTATGATCGCCGGTCCCGTCCTCTGCTCATCGGCAGGTGAAGATGGAATAGAAGGAGTAGAAAGATGTGAGGCTCAGTAATGGCCTGGACCAACAGCCTAGCCATGGTATATCCCTGGCTGAACGCTGTCATCTTCTCGGCATGGATGAGTTTGGTGGACATGGTTTTACTGGAGATCGATCCTCTTCGTCATCGGAGGCCGTCGTTGTCATTGTCGTCGTCACTCTCATCAATGATTTTTGGCAAGTGCGAGGGTCGATATCTGGCATCATGGAATCAATCAATTCCGAGTTGCGTCTGGATTTGGCTTAGCGGAAATTCTCGCGTGGTGAACGGGCAGGCGCGAGTGTTACAGATTACGAGCAGCGCGTGGGAAGGCGCGCTGCAGAGGATTACCCATACGCCCCTACAATACGGTGCACCGTCTGGCTGTCTCTCGAGCCTCGAAAATTTCTTTTCTTTTGTGTTCTACAATGTACCTTGATGATTTATTACGTAGGTATGCTCTGGGTTGGGTTATTTGCTGGCATCAGAGCCCGTCACGAGGACTGCGCGCACAGCTGAAAAATGCGCACAGTCTGGTACCAGCGCAGCAGATCGTTCTGTGATCTAGGGCCTGCAGTAGCCATCTGCGTGTCACAGACAATTGGTCATTTCGTGTCCGTCTATCAATTTTGGCGAAATGGTTCCCGCAAGACAGTGTCAGTGTACGATGTAACAGATTATAATAGTTGATTACTACATGGCTACGTATTATTGTGTGTGTTTTCGTTCTGGCGAAATTTACTACGTACAGGTATTGCTGTGCAAGATATAGTTTATCACTATTGCTAGGCCCCTGAGGAGATACACAAGGAATGATTTTTCTCCCTGTTAGCTTTTCACCACATCTTCGCCCGATACGATCACAGTTCTGACTTAACAGCGTTCTGACCATCACAATCATGTAAGTCAAGAATCTGCTGATAGGGGACAAAGGCATTCTTAGTCGTTTTCTTTCACAAAGTCAGCAACCCAACAGTTAATGGGCATCGGCGGCGGGTAAGGACTACCTAAAGTATCTACCTTAGGTAGTGTACCTAGGTTGGTGGTGTAGGCTAACCGGACCCGTCAATCGGTAGCTAGGTACCGACCAGGCTAGATAGCATCGTAGACACTCGGATTTCGACACCTATTTGTCCCAAATCAAACGCAAGCATCCGCCATCTCCCCATTTCTCCATCTAGTCCATACTTTCCCATCCATCACTTCGTCCATTCAAACCAGCACGTTATTCTCACTTCACTCTAGGTAGTAGAATGAGCACATGATCGGTCATATGCCAATCCGGTCACAAGATGGCGCAACTTCAGGGTCTGCTCCAGGTGCAGGCGCGTCCATCGCACCGTCCCTGCGCGTCTAGCATCAAACAGCGTCTTCCGCTGCCCAGGTTTCAACCCCGATGCCGGGTCTCAGCTTGTAGATCATCGCAAGGCGACTCGACTGCTGCGCCCCTCGGCTCTCCCCATCGTCTTGTTACTGCTACTGCACAACTCTCAATGCACATGCTGCTGCTGCTGATGCTGCTGCAATCTCCCACCTGCTGCTTGCTCCTGATCACCACGTGTAGTAGGTTTTGTTCTTCGTTGTTTTGTAAAACGGCCGCCAGGCCACTTGGGCGACTCCGTATCTTCTCGAACACTTGGATCCTGACGGCGGAGACCCATCCCCAGCATGACTGGAGGGCCCCCTTGAGGAAAGTCCAAATCCCTGGCCGGTCCGCACCCCGGTGAAGATCACGGTTCAGACGAGGACCTGACGCCATGATCCGCCCGCCGGCCTCTCTGCTGTTGCATCATGGTATCCTCTCTCTCCCTCTCTCCGTATGTCCTGATGCTGTACGGAGTTAGGGACCACCCAGCCTGCCTAGCTGGCCTCGGTGGCCTTCCTTGCCTGGCCTATGCGCTGCGCTCGTCCAGACTCGAGACTAGAACGCCTGTCACCGCGGGTATCCAGCACCAGTGCCTCACGCTTGGAGGGGAAATGAGCCCAGGAAGGCCACCGTCGTTCTCATAAACATGCCGTGAGGCAAAACTCTGGACCTACATGCATGTGTATGTGCATGTGTATGTAGATACAAAGCTTGACGGCCAATACTATGCAGGTACATGCTTTATCTGCTGGCTGTTCACATGTAGTAGGTACCCGGACCGCAAGCAAGTACCGTACGGAGGAATCGTCGTCGACTCTCTTGACGCTCACGAACGCTTGGCCCATGGCCCGCAAGCCTCTCCCTCTTTCCCATGCCCGGCACCTGCTTATACCCATACCCACAGCCCACCATCCATGCTGCGTCGCGCGGGCACATAGCACATGGTGTCGATGCCGTGTGTTGCTATGTACCGGGCCTGTCGGATTGTGCGCTCGCAGCCAATTGCCGGAATCTGCATTTCCACCCTCGTGTGTGCATTCTCTTGTTCGGCGCTGGTCCAATCGCTGGCAACCTAGAAAAGGGTCGTTGCGCTTGGGTCGAGTCACAACTTAGCTGGTCAGCGTGTAGGTATCGACAAACTTGCTGGTGGGGAACTAGGTAAACTACCTGACCTACTGTTACTGCTTCGTACCTTGGGCACAGTAGTCTAGGTACGGTACGGTCTTGGCGCCTTGACGCATCGGTTTCCTCGCCATGTTCTGTTTCTTTCCCTTTTCGTTGTCGAACCCCCCCAGTCTTGGACGACTTAGAACAAACTCCTAAACAGCTATTGTCTTCAGACGTAGCCCTATGTTCATGCATGCACAGCATAGCCTCCCCACCGCACCCGCATCCATACAGTACCTCTAACCTAGGTTACCTACCTACCTAGAATCAAACCACCCTCTCCAGTCCTTCATGTGTCTGGTAGCGGTTGGCCCTAACCTAGCTCTTCTCTCCTGTACTTTGTCTCTTCCGTGATGAGTTTTTGACTTTGTCGCCCTACCATTTCGGTGGCGGTGCTAGTAGAACTTATTTTCATAAATTCTTTTTTTATTATTTCCTCCTTCGGTCGAGCTCTGCTGCTTCTTTCTTGGAAGCGGGACGTTTTTGTTCACCATCTCAACTAGCCGACAGACTGACTATACATCGGGCCTGGGGTCTCGTCTCGTCTCGTCCCATAAACAAGCAAGCGAACATTCTGCAACACCTCGACGGAGATCTTTCTTTTGCTACGCCTCCTATACTCACCTTCCATAATCGTACCCAGTCCAAGAGGCTCATTTCCAAGATTCGTCTCATAAGGTCTCTGTCCATCAGCCCAAGAAGTTGGATCATTCCGTCCCAACCAAGAGATATCCCTTCTCTCCCCGTCGGATTGTCCTCGAGGATGCGAATTGGCACTGGCTGCTTGCAAGACTTCGTGCCCGGACTGGTAAGTCTATACTTTTCGATCGATAGCTGTTTCGGCTGTTTCAATCGGCCGATGCCTGTCAGTGCGGTTCTCTAACGTCGATCTTCTCGACAGATCTGATAATCATATCTGGTCAGCCCTGCCCCAGCCAGCCGAGACAAACTCCCCTGTGCTTCTTTTCTTCTTCTGTCTCCTCTCTCTATTATACCCGCTCCCGTTACCCCTTCGATCTGGGTCGAGAGGCAACAACATAAACCGTGACGCATTCCTGTACCGGATCGCAGGCGTCATCTGGGTCTTCTCTTTTGCGGCACTGGAGAGCAGTTGCGCAGTTAATTTCGGGAGACTCGACTTCTTCGACAACCCCGCTATACTCAAGTCAATCCCCCGGCGGGCTAACATCATATTGAATATCAGTCTCGAACTGGTGGAGCCGGACTCGCTTTCTGGTAGACGACCATTGCCATCAAACAGAGGGATAGACAATTGGGCGACAGAAGATATTGGACTTGAGCGTTTTTCAAGAGCGTTTTCTGTTCCTCTTGTGAAGGGGACGAGGCAGTGCAGAAATGGCACCAATTATGGATCTGGAGACAATGTTGAACCAGGAGGCTTGCGAACGATCCAACCCGACACCAACAACGGCAATGTCGACACCTTCGGTGGCAAACGGAACGACGGCATGTTCGTCAGCTCTCCAAACTCCATCTCCGGAGCGGACGTCGTCTAGAAGGACCAGCCTCTGGCCGACTTCAGGCTATCCAAGACAGCCCTGGAACGCAAATGGCTTCCACATGCCCTTGACTTTGAACACAGACGTGAAGACGGGAGCTCAGGCAGTTTCCCATCAGCGCCAATCGTCCTGGACTGCGTCGCCAATCGACTCGGCCAGCCCAAAGTCGCCAAGGCACAGGATCACCAACAGCCAGAGCACGATTTCCTCTTACAACTCGTCACTGAGCAACAGTATTTCCCACTCGAGACTCTCGTCACTGTCGACCACCGACAGCTGCAGCTGGCCTCAGTCGATTCCACAACTGACAACAGAACTAGCTGGTGGGGGGCTCTACTATGATAACAATCTGGACTCGGCCGTCAGTGGGCGATCTGTGGGGGACTACTTTTCTGAGAAGCAGTCCGGGAGGGATGGAGGTGTATCACCTACGACTATCCAAGAGGAGCCCCCCATGAGGGAAGGCAGAAGACCTGGTTCACCATCTGACGCCATGTTGATATCGCGAGGTGCTCAGAGCTCGGATCGAATGAGCCCACAGGACATGAACAAGTAAGTGACGAACAACCGGTCGGCATGATACCGATAAGCCCGATACCGATAACCCCATCACCCTTTCTTTGACCGGCTGTGAATCACAACCTGTGGATGATTGTGCGCGAGCTTCAAAGGGCCATTAGCTCAAGATAAAAGCCACAAATCTTTCACGTTCGCATTCGAGATTCTTGACCTTTCCCCCGCACACACACTCTCGAGGAGGAATAACTTTCGAGATTTCGCGTGCCTTCCCAGACTTCTCAAGTGGGAGTTCAGTCAGTACCTTCCACAGCTTCACAGCTTCGCAGCTTCAGAGCTTCAGAGCTTACACCATCGACGTTGACGTTGACGTCCCTGCCTCTACACATTTCCCACTGCCCAGTCCAGCAGCAACAGCACGAACTGCGTGCCAGTTCAGGTATTGTATTCCTCGCCGGTCCTGCCATTGCAGCTGAGATGTTCCTATCCATATGTCGCGTCTTTTCCCACCCCTTGGCTGCGTTTGGTTCATAAGATGGACATCCACGGATGGATCCGGTCTTTTCGTTCCTGCCCTCGAGTTGACGGCTGGCCCAGCTTTTCCCATCTCTTGACTACTTTGGGAGAGCCCAGTTTATGTCCGATCTATTTGGCATATGCGATAAAATGGTTCTTGCCATTGGGTTAGGTTAGCAATTGGCCGCCTCATTGGCTAACCATAATTCTTGGCGCTAACCACTCTCCTACCGACCATCCACCTTTGCACCTTGACACACGCACACCAGGAGGTGAATCGTTTCTGACCATCTTTTAGTCCTGATTTGAAGCTTTCGAACAGCTTCCTGTCTCTCCCAGACCCGACCAAGTCTCACAAAAGAGCAGTATCAGCACCCGACTTTGCTGGTGCGCACGCCGTTGTGACTTCGCAGCCTACACCACCTCCACAGCAAGGAGACCGCCGCAGCAGTTACATGATGGAGTCTCTTGGCGAATCGCCCGGCGCTCCTGCCCTTCTCCCTCTGGACAAGGATGAGATAAAGTGTTTGTACACTGACAAGTGCGAGACCGGCTCGTCCCTTCGAAAGGCCATCTCGCATATCTTCGGCCGCAACAAGCTGTGCACTCGCATGATCCCCGACTATGTCTGGGTACACTACTGCCGTAAGCACTACCAGCGAACTCGATACCGAAACAGTGAAGAGTACGCAAGAGTCTCGGTTCAGCTCGTCCTGCGCCAGATCAGACAGATCCAGCAGTGGAGCGATGAGAACCGCGCAGCCAACAAGTCTGGAGTCGTCATCGACTGGTCTCTGCAGATGCGCAAGCGAGAGAAGAACCGCCTGGAGAAGGAGGCCTCCTCGAATGGTCGAAAGAGACGCCGGGATGACAGCGACGACGAGGACGATTCCTACGATGAGTCGGCGAACCATGCGACTGGCAGCCAAAGCACAGCTGTTCCCGACTGGCTCGTGAAGGAGTGCGACATCAGCTACGACACTGAGAAGATCATGGAGATTGTCGGCAAACTTCAGAAGTGGGTTGTCGAGAACAAGAGATCCCAGATCCCTGATATCGAGATCCTGCCCAACATCACCACCGACTCGACAGAGCCCAAGGCTAGAGCTCCGGTCAAGCGCAAGACAAGCACCGCTGGACACCAACGTTCTCAGACTGCCGTCTATGGTCACCAGCGAAACAGTCTGTCTGTCCAGCACCACGCCCACCGCGGCAGTTTGCCCCAGGTCCCAGAGCGCATTGCCCCTGCCAACACAGGCTATAGCCAGCATGCGAGCATTCCGTTCCGTCCCGCTACGTGGGTGTATGAAGACTACTCCAGAGCCGTCGTACCTCGCACCCCTCAGTACGCCGCTTCTTATACCAACCGACTGCCGACTCTGCAGGGACTTCAGCCCTCGGCTTCCTCGCACTTGGATGCCAGTCAGAACTATCACCTAGACCACCGTCGCACTTTCCATCAGCGTGCCCAGTCGGAGGCAGGAATGCTCACACAAGACGCGCAGTTCACTTTCCGCGCCCCTGGCCCCTACCACAGCCAGACAACCTATCAACCTGAGAGCATGGGCCCCTATTCGTCTTACACGACCAACTACCACGGTAGCATTGCTGGCCCTCCGGATTACTATGACAACGCGAACCAGACCTACGAGTTTGGAGCCGATCCGCGTCAGGAGACCCGCAGCGTCTGGAACTCTCCGCAAGAGGCTCACCAGGGTCCGTACTCCATGCCTATGCCTCGCCACGTTCGTCACCAGAGCACTTCGGCTGTGCGCCAGTCGACTCCGCAGATGTCTTACACCCCTCGTCTCCAAGACTCGCCCCGCGAATATTAAGAGCGAGTAGGACAGGGCTATTCGAGATTTCCTCCTTCTCATCTCATGCCTGAGGCATACGTTTCGTAGTGGGAAAGAAGGAGCCCCATTAAGGCAGATTTGTCCTTGCGGTCCCTTTCCCACTCCCAGGCTTGTTCTTTCTTTCTGCTTTTTCATTTCCTATGTTTCTTTTCCCTTACGGCCTTGATGGCATCAAGGGACTCGCTTCACTTGTCACCCGTGGTGCTGGCAGGCATACCACGGACACAGGATGCGAGGGCAATGGCGTTCAATGCGGAGAGGATGGTTGTCCTCATTCGGAGTCTGGCACGAAAATGGAAAAAGAGAAAATCCAGGAGATACCCTTGAATTTGAAGCGGTGCCATCCCAGGAGGACTGGCTGGGTCATCATTTGCCATGGTCATGTTTTCGACAGGCGTTTTGCGATTCTTTCTGCTTTCTCCATGGGCGGTCTGGCCCTTTCGTGAGCCGCAGGGAGGCCGAAACTCGAAATGAGAATGGATGGTAATGTTTTTGAAACGAGAGAGATTCGAGGATCTACGTTCAGCATACTGCATGGCATCTCCTGTGCGTGAGTGTCTAGATCCTCGTCTAATCACAATGTGATCTCCTAATAAAAATTTCAAAATAAAAATTGGCTGCCTTGGTTGAAGTGACTGTGATAAGCGAATGTTGACTGACCTAAAAGACGTGGGTGGATTGATCCTGTTGTACTCATCTTCTCAAATAACATCCCACTGGTAGTAAAGTGATCTTGCGCCTAGTCATATTGGTGGCACGGAGCGGAGATAGGGTTATTGGAGAGCATCAATAGTAGGAACGTGTGCACTAGCATTGCGATACAACTGTGTACCGAATAATTTTACTTTGTTCCAACGTAAGGACCAGTGTGCCCCGGAGCGCTTTGGTGCAAACCCTGGAGGAACAGCTCTATGATCTTCTGTTTGCAGGAGTATACCTAAACAATTCCTAAGAGGCCAGGGTGGGACGGATTGTCATAGTGGAGATGCTGATTGGTGGACAACAAAGATTTGCGGTACAGTGCAAGGTATGGCTTTTCCTATTAGTGCCGAGACTATTCTGATTGGCTGGTTGAAAGCGAGCAATCTTTGATTGATTGTGCGAAAGAATGACAAAATATCACGATGACTGACTCCTGACCATACACGGTTTGCAGGATATTGCCTGTCATGATTGCCTCTGAATACCTGAGCAAATAGATAAATTGCTTATCTACATTTGGAGGATTGGGGGATTGGGGAATTCAATCTTCTCTGCCTCTCAAATACAGCACCTTTGTCTTTAGCGAAACTGCTTATATAGAATGGATGACAATTCTTTGATAGCTCCGCCTTTCTTTGTGCTTTCCATTCTAGTATCTACACAATCGCTTGATTCCACCTAACCTCCTATAAATGATTTGAAAGACATTGTGTACCTCTTGGGATAATATGTGATCCATGTCTCAAGTACAGGAATTATGCTCAGAAATATATAAATAATGCTTTCAAAGGTTCACGACGTAGGCCTTGTATGATAGTCGTTGTTCAGATAATCTCCATATTACCGTTTTTGTGCGACTACGACAACTTTGTCTGTATTTCTCACACAGAACGCGCCAGATCTACTTTCTGTTGCACAGGACAATCGCGCGCGTACCCTCCCAGTCCAGGTGGTTCACCTTTCGATTCTTCTCGCTAGCGAGTTTCACTTCCGTGCCTCCCAGAGTTTTGAACAAACAAGACTACAGACTGTGCTCATTCTGTTCGAACGCGAACGCGAAATCAGCTTTCTCTTCGAACCACCTCGACTGATGACAACAATCGTTCTCAGAAGCCATCCTCTTCGCCAGTGAGAACCTTTTCTTCTTCCCGTTCTCTACACCGATTCTATTCTCCCGTGAGGATATCAGAGTACGTTCATCCCGTTTAAGTTCCTTCCTCCAGTGCCTGAGCTCAAGTGAACACTTATTGTTCCTTCCACCCAGGCACCCGTCCCCCACTCTACCTACCCATCGCTCTTCCCTATTAACGCGATCAAATTCCTAAACAAAATCACCATTCTCCTTTGCGCGTTGTGGGGTCACGTTCTTTCCACAAACCGCCCTTGACTAATTCTCGTCTGGCGAGCCTGACCACTAACTCTCTCTATTTAAAGCTTTTTTCCATCCGTGATCAATTCATCACCGGCAACCTTCAGTCTTCATCATGCACTCTACATCATCCATCTCTCTTCCCTCTTCTTTCACTTTACATCTTCTACCTACCACAAAGCACAGCTTTGTGGCAATGACTGGAACCAAAGGTTACTTCGATAGCCACAGCGTCACGTCGCCAGGTCCCAGCCCAGACTGCACCTTGCTCTCGCCGGTTGGACAGCCCCCCGAGCGCCCCACTGTATTCCGTAACCTCACCAGCGCCACTTTATGCTCTGAAGACGACAAGTTCTTTGGCACTCACGAGAACGATGCACCCGCTGGAGCTGAGACTGTCGCATTTGCCTTCGACATTGATGGCGTTATCCTCCGAGGAAAGGAACCAATCCCCGGCGCCCGTGAGACTATTCAGATGCTTCAGGACAAGAACGTTCCGTTCATCTTCCTCACCAACGGTGGTGGAAAAACTGAGAAGGACCATGCTGAGCAGGTCGGCGAGCGCCTCAACCTCAAGCTCACACCCGACAACTTTGTGCAGAGTCACACACCATTCTACGATCTGGTCCCGAAGTATAAGGATGAGACTGTTCTTGTTCTCGGCGGTCAAGGCAATCAGATTCGCAAGCTCGCCAACGACTACGGATTTACCAAGGTCATCACCTCCTCTGACCTGGTCGCTCAGTGGCCGCACATTCACCCCTTCCCCGAATTGACAAAGGACCATCACGCAGTCCATGGCATCCCTACCGGCCAGACGCCTAAGGTCGCCGCCATTCTCGTCTGGTCTTCGCCGCGCGACTGGTGCCTCGACCTTCAAATCATCACCGATTTGCTTCTTGGATCACACGGCAACCTCGGGAAGAAGTCTACATATAACAACTCCGAGCACCTTCCCAACTGGGGCTTTCTGAGTGAGAATCAACCACACTTGTTCTTCTCGAACCCAGACTTTGAGTGGAAGACACAGCACGACGAGCCTCGTTTCGCTCAGGGCGCCTTCCGTGCCGCTTTGAAGGGCGTCTGGGCTGCAGCTACCCAGGGCCGGGCCGAGCTGGCCTATACAGTCATCGGAAAGCCGACAAAGGCTACGTACACCTACGGAGAGAAGATTCTGATGTCTTACAACGATGAGCTGTCTGTCAAGCTCGGCCTCGACCGCAAGATCACACGCGTCTACATGATCGGTGACAATCCAGAGTCAGACATTCGTGGCGCCAACGAGTACGAGTCACACATGGGCGCCGACTGGCGCAGCATTCTTGTTGAGACTGGTGTCCACGAGGCAGGCACGAAACCCAAGTACGAGCCAAGCATGTACGCCAAGGACGTCTTCGACGCAGTATGGAATGTATTGGACAAGGAGGGAATGTATGACGAACTCCTTCATACCAACCTCCGCACTGCTGCCTTGGGCAAGATCGCGAGCGAGCTCCCCATTCGAATCGGCGAATTGAGCATCAGCAAGGATGATAACAACGTGGATGCTTCTGTTATTTGAAGTTGATAATTCGGCAAGCATCAATCTCCAACATCCAAGGCTCATATAAGGGCATTCAAGGGTCTGCGGTTTTCGTCAAGGGCTTTACGATTTTGGTTTGCTATGGAGAATTGTCTTTCTTGGGTCGTCGCCTGCGGAGTTCTTCGTTGTCAAGAGCCATAGCTAGACTCTAGAGGGGAACAGGAGACGCATGCACGGGATTGAAGGAGTTCAGGACAAGGAATAGAACTCAGGGATACATCACGATGATAGAGGTCAATATATGACCTCGGTATAGATCGGCCATAATTCATGAAGCTATGATGAATGATAAAACATACCGGTGATCTGAAGACCCTTCCTCTTTTTCTGCTCTTAACAAACAGTGCCTTAAAAAATGAATGATAATTGAACACTCCCCCGACTTGATTCATCTACTGCTCCAGCACAATCTCGCCTGAGAGCACTCGGCACGGCCACTCCATGCACCATTTCAGCTCCGCCGGCATAATACCACATATCCCATTAATGTCACGATGTAACACCTCGTAATCGCCCTCACCATCCATCCACCAGACCGACTCAACCCCCACGAGGAGAACTTGCAATCGGGCAACCAGCGCCATGGCCAGCGGATCATGCTTCTCCAGCAGCCGCCGAAACGCTGCCGGCGCATATACCGGCATGGTACACACGAGCAGCCTTAGATTCCTCTCATGGATCCCCGAAAAGTACGCCCGGTAATACGACACGATATGCCGACGCGCGGCGTGGTATGCGAGCTTCTCCTCGTCCTCCCTATCCTCCTTACCGACGCCGAATCTCGCAAACAACTCCTCGAGATCGTCTTGCAGCAGATCGAGCTGCCGCTGCGACTTATCAGGCAATTCGCGATCCTCTTCCTCGACTAGCAGCAGCGGCGCGTGCCGGTCGCCGTACCACTCGTAGCCCAACCGGCCCAGAGCCCTGCGGCGCCGCGCGTACAGCGCCGTGACGCCGGACAGCATCGCCCACGCCTGCAGGGGCAGCTCGTACGGCTCCCCGGGGCGCCGCTGGTGCGCGAGCAGCCAGTACAGCACGGACAACAGCACAGCCGAGACCCATACGGGCTCGTCGTCGCCGCTGTAGAGCGCGGCGCGGTGGTCCGCCAGCGACCGGCCCAGGTACCGCTCGACGGCCAGCGGAAGAGCCCGGTCGCACGACGGGTCCTGCCCGTGCAGATGCAGCGCCGTCAGGGCCAGCAGCGGGTTCAGCACGACCTCGCAAGAAAAGGCCAGCCGCGGCACGATAAGCTGCCACATCTTCTCGGCGGCCTGGCCGTTGCAGTCCGGCAGCGTGCGGCTCGTCACCGAGGCGTAGTGGTGCATCAGCCGCAGCTCGAGCGTCCGCCAGCGCGAGGGTTCTGGAGATAGGGTCGCGGGGTGCGTGGATGGGTTGGGTCTGATGACGGCCGTGCTGAGATCATCGTTTCGTGGGCGCGCTACGGCTGCGACTGTATTACGATGATGGGCGAGTCCTGGCCTCGCTTGAGACTGCGCGACAGAACGCTTTGATGGCGCCTCCGCGTACTCGCATGGCTGCGTGTTGTCGATGAAGCGCCGCGAGCAGTTTCCGCAGACAGGCCTGATCTCATCACATTTGACCTCTGGCGAGGCGAAAACATGTCAGCTTCCTTGTTTGTATGTATTATATATCAAAAAGACGAATTCATATTCAAGGAGATAGCAACCAATCGAAATGATATGGTTTTAATTGCAAGGGGTGGTATAAGGCACATATTTTCAAGACTTACTTCTTGCCCGACAACTGGTGCAACCAGTCCGCGATTTTCGCAGACGAGGACCTGGTCGTACCAACGACCCAAGCATTTTTCATATTCTTGCAGCTTCCTAGGCTCTACTGACCATGAGTGGGTTTGAATGCCCCTGCTGGTACCGAAGTAAACGAGATTGCCCTCGATGTGGTCGAGTGGCTCAAGGTGAGGAACTCAGGATAGATATCATGTGTTCAGGCCAGCTCATACTTCAACGCATCTATCATGGCGACAGATATGGCTAGTATCGAAAATAAGATATTCACAAGTTCAATGGCAGCGATGATCTGAAGAATATGCGTGCCTATTGTCGTAGAAAACAGCGAAGTTGGAGCCTGGATCTTCGGCTGACGTCGAATCAGCCTTGAAGGAGTTATCGGCGTTAGTATAGCTGGCCTGTTTCGGAAACGTGCGCCTGTCAGCTTTAGTCAGCCGACTCCAATGTCATAGAAATGCACAGGTTCGAGGTAACTTTGTAAGCAGATTTCATGTTTTCTAGAAATTGTGCAAACACTACACGAAAGTGAAGAAGCATCTGCTTGACCGAGTCGTTGTATGGGACAGAATTCGGGTAGATGTATCCGTGCCGAGCTCTCGGTAATGCCACTCTTCTCCTCCCTGCCAAATATCCCTCCTCCTTCGGCAGCGAACCGAATTGATTGAGCACCATCCGCTGATGACGGCAATAGAACAGCTTTCCCCTGCTGTAGACTTACGGTGGCGAACATATCCCCTTCCACGCAGATTGACTGTACTTGGGCAACGCCAGCCCATGACCTCACAAGACACTCTAGACAGGGCTTTCACCTTCTATGAATGCGCCCTTCATGCCATCGAATATATCAAGTCTTCTCAACATCATCCATGCCTGCCATGTCTCGACCAGTACAGCCACTACGGTCTAATAGTGCTACCAAGGTCGCAAAGGCTCTTTCCTGGAACTCATGCGCTGTAGACAGCTGAGGCACCAGACCCTCCCAGAATTGCTCGTAGACGTTTTTCCCCATACGGCCAGGCTGGTGATCTGACTGAACATGCTCCCTCATGACCGCTCGGCTGAGATTATTGGTGCCAGTAAAGATGACAAGTAGAAATGCGATCAAGTACCAAGATCGAATTGCACGTGTGGGCGAACCAGTATCCAGCTCCGGTGTCTGCGCTCAGAGTTCTGCCATGCGGAACTCGAGAATGATGGAACATAAATAAGTGAATAAAATCAAATCCGCACTCAATGTTTTGCCACTCCTAACGCCAAGTGCTGTAACTCAATCTTCCGCGTTCCAAACTGTGCTGTACCGTATGCTGATGACAGTGGCTGCGGAAAGACGAAAGGTATATGTCCGTCTTCGAAGCGCCACGATCCGCGCCGTTCGACCCCTTCTCCTCATGGGTATTCTTGATTGTTGTTTGTTCGACCTGAGTGTGCCCGCTGTGACGGTCTTCTTCTCTCTGCCGCCACAGCGCGCGCTCTCTGTTCCTTGTATTCGTGAGAGTATCCTGATTGCTCTCTCAATCCGTCTTCCAATGCGTCATTCCGACGTCGTCATCGTTGCCCAGGTAAAGCTCGACACCGTACAGACCCATGGTCATGACCACGTTGATCCAGCGCCACGTGTTGCCGCCTGCGTCGCCATCTCGAAGAGTCCAGCCTTCGGTGCCGTTTGTAGAGAAATGTTGCAACAAAAGACTCGTATAGACTGCAATCAAGATGGAGGGTGAGAACCAAGATAGGAAACCAAGAAAGCGGTTGGCGCTGTCGAGGTCGTCCCAGGCCTCTTCAAGAAGCGCCCTAGCGCCTGATTCACGGACCGCAGGAATAATGCGAGTCGCGCAATAAAAGACGATAGTTCGGTAGGTGAGGGAGATCATAACCGAAGGCGCAATGGTCTGGAATGCCGCGTGCAGGAAGGTCAGCGAGGAATACACGGCCGAGGGCAGGGATCCGAGCAGATGCAAGAAGGTCGAATAGCTGGCCATGATGATGGGAGGCAGAGGGGGAAAGTCGGGCTGGCTCGCAGCTTCCCTCTCGGCAGCCTCCGCAGCTTCTGGCGACTGGACATAGTCGGTGAAGATCTGGTATATGCACAGAACGACGTATGCGAAGAGGAGCGAAGACTCGACCGGATTACCGCGACCTGATCCGATGCCGATGGCGCACACAAATACGGCTGAAGTAACGGTCACGCCGATCAGTGTCGCATCGAGGTGACTGACGGACGGGAACAGGGCGACGCGCCAAAGGAAGTAGACGGCACTTGCGATTACAGAGGCGGAAAAGATGAGCAGAATAAGCTAGAAAGACGGTCAGCTGCTTGTACACGGTCTGAATTTTATAGAGTACTCACCACCCATGTATCGCTGCGTCCCCTGTTGACAAGCCATCGCGTGATTTGTCCGGCAGCCTGGATCACCAGGAGAGTGCAGAAACCCTCGAGGAGCTGGAAGACCGGGCTCGAGTAGCTCAGAGTGTTGTCCCAACCGCCTAAAGTGACGCTCTCAACCAAGCCTCCGTCGCCAAAAAAGTAATCAGTCCAGTTGTTGTGTTTCTTGCCCAAGCCGGTGATGGTTCTGGAAACCCAGTCGGAGCTGTTGGCATCGACGGCAAAGCGATGGAGAGACCAGATCAGCAGAGTAGGGATGACGACCCACTGAGCGGACTGGATGAGCTTGGTGACGCTCCATCGAAAGCGCGAACCGTCAGGAGTCGCAAGCCTAAAGGCGCTGTAGACGAGGTAGAAGGTGAAGAGGGACAAGCTGTAAGCCAGCCCACTGTCGCGTCCTCCTACATCGAAGGAGATGGGAATCGAGAGGACGATGGTGAGCAGGAAGACGGAGCTGGAGAAGATGCGAAAGAACCACCACATCGGCGCGTCGGGGGTGGCTGGCTGCCACCGCGCCTTATCAGCGAGGTTTCTGGGCGGCTCGACTCGAAGATGATCAGGATGGACGGTGAGACGTCTGTGGGGTCAGACAGTCGGTGATCGGGTCGGTGAGGGATCCAAGGCAGGCGACTGTGAACGGAGGACAGGCGGCTGGGTGGGCGTTTGGCTGGTGATGGCCCGAGGTCTATCTGATTCTGATTCGCAATGGGTGCGGACCGTGAAAGCCAAAAGTGCACGTGTCGGCGAGCGGAGGGGCGTCGGTCGCGACAGCTTGCGGCAGGGTCTGTCTGTCTTTTTTTCTCGGATATTGAAGGATCGCGGGATGTGCAGAAAGGTCGGGAAGAGTTGAATAGCCTCGTGTCCTGAGGGGTTCAGTCAGGGTTGAACAGGTGTATCGATGCCCTTTGGGAGAGAAGGGGGATTTCGGAAATTTTGAGTTAGGCAGGCGGTGGACTGGCTGGTTGTTTGTTTTAATTACCTAGGCTGGGCGTCTTTTCCAAGGAACGAAAACCCGCGATTGCCAAACTGAGGTGGCCTTCTCCCACGATTAGGTTGCCAGCTACCACCAAAAGCTCTGGCCTGGCCTTGATTAGCCGAACGAGCGACCTTGTTTCCTTGCCAAAGGACAGGGGTTCGAAGAGCCCAGAGTTACGTTATCGCTTATCTACACGTGGCTGCAAGATGCGAGATGAATCCAAGAAAATAAGTGCATCTGTTCCTGCGCATGCCATGAATGTGATGTGTCTGTGTTTTGTTCTATGCTACTACAATAACAACCTCGTGATACTTTGCCCGTCACTGTGACAATTGGGCGACAAGTTGGCACAGCACAGTACACTGAAGCTCAACGATACTAGCACCACACATAATCGTGCAGGAAGAAGGAAATAATAAAAAAAGCATGTGAAATCATAGGTCCCGCGCGCCGCCTAAAGGTTTAGACTGCAGATCTAGCCACATCAGTTCGCAGCAGTGGCCGCTAACGGTGGAGATTAGTAGCAGCTGAGATCCCTGCCTGACCTGTAGATCTGGGTCGTTCCTTGCCGTCATCGCTCCATCATGTTCACCGCAATATCCAAACTGTAAACCCATACATTGAATGTAGGAACCATCAGACCAGAGACGACACGATAGTATCAGAGAACTTGTAAGTTTACCTGCAGCGCGACGGGTTAGGTATATTGCGTATACCTTTGGAAAGTAGTACTATTAATCTTGATAAATGAAACATATGATTTGGTCAGATCCGTATATCATTGCCATTTCACATCCAACCTTTACCCAACATCATATCATTATGCACGGTCACGGTCGTCTATTTCGTACGCGCTCTTCCACTAAATAGGTAGCTTGATTGGGTCAACCCATTCTTCACTGCAATTTTAGCCTCTGCAGTGCGCCTGCCCTTTGGTTCCGCGTTGATAGGCTCTCAAGACACTGCCAGTTCATGCAGGGACTACCTAGACCTTGGGAGTCTGGAATGTGAGAACCCGCTCATTTTCATCAACAAGAAATTGATTCGTTTTCAGTGTTCCAGACAATGTTGCCTTTAAATTCATGTTCTGACGCATAATCTATCCATATTCCTTTTCTACCTTTCATCTTCTGTCAATATAAACCTGTTCTTACATATAAACGTTCCATTTTAGTCAGAATAGAACGTCTGCTGCTCAGAGGCGGGGTTACAAGCACCTAGGTTAACCAATTACTGCCCTACAGAGGGTAGTTAGGCACAGATGATGGATGCCAACTTGCAACGACTTGGCTGCCAGCTCCTCTGCTGAGAATAATTGACCAAGGTATAGGGATCAAGTCAAAATCATTGTCGATTTCTTTTTGCAACTTCACTCTTGTCGACAAACCAGACACACTCGCCACAACGGAATACTTTTATCCTTTGCTGCGGCTCGTCACCTGGCTTAACCTCAGGTCGCTGGTCCTACAGATGCAGGATCCATCCAACGGCAGGGCATATTTCTCGGGTACGCGACACTGCAGAGATCCGATCCCGGCCTCCCACAACGAGCCCGGGAGAATCGAGGAAAAGTCCTGAAAGTCCTCGGTGCCGGGCCAGACCAAAGACATGGTCCGGCTCCCAGCGCGGCATGTTTGACATTGTATGCGACTGTCACTTGCAGTGTTGCATTGCTGTGCTGGCGCGAAGCATGAGCATCCAAAGGACATGCGCATCGCTTCACGAGCAGAGACTCGATCGCTTGTCCTGCCACCTGCAGAGAAAAGTCCTGTGCTGCAGCGGAATCTGCACATTGGCGCCAACGGGCGGGCTGATTGCCTTTCTGCCTTTTGGCGCTGTGCCAATGCGGGCTGAGCTGGTCTGATCCTTCTTCGAATAAAGTCCTTGCAGACTGGCCGTTGGTTGATCAGTTGGAGAAAAGACCCTTGTTCTCGCTGGCCCTCCGCTCTGCAAGAGAAAATCCACTCGCTGCGTTGTCTTTGGGCCCTCTGTGCAGTACGGAGTAATACAATGTAGGCAGGTGAATGGTCCTCTCTTGACATTTTGAACCTGATACACTCAATCTCTGCTTAGGTATAGGGAAGAACACATGAAAGTCGAACATAACGTATATCCCATCTCGTCTTCAAGCCTGTCTTTTCGGTTGGGGCTAATTGGTGCGATTCCATCTCTCGAAAAACCTTAGCGACCTCAGCTGTGCTGACTCTGGGCTTGGTCGACCTGTGTGCGCACCTTGTACGGGTCACAGCCCATGCGGCCGTCGTGGGGCAAAGTCGTCGGCTCCCCAGCCGCAGATATAACCCCCCAGCCTGACATCGCCGGCAAACTCCTTCCCAATGATCCGAGGGGTTTTTGTGATGTCTTCTGTTCTTCTTTCATGATTGTTGGCTCATTTCGTTTTATGTGAAATGTTTCCCTTTTTGCTCTGTTTTTCTTCGTTTTGTTTTGAATTGTCGTGATAAATCCAGGAAGCGATGGACGAGAAACGTCCACCTCGGCCGCGGCTGAGGCCCTTCTGGGAGCGGACCATGTCCACATCAGTGAGTCGACCTTGACTTCAACACGCTGCTCCGAGTGCAGACGCCCCAGATCGTGTCTCTGATACTTCACGTTGAGCATATCTCAATCGTAGGATTCAGATCGCAAGGCACGCTCATGGAGGGCGTCCCAAAAATTCACGTATGAGCTATAAGCTGACCCCTCTTGTGGTAGCTGACCCTTACCTTCCGTGGTGGCTCTAGTGATGAGGAGGTCTTCCGACCAGAATACAATGATATGCTGCCACACTCCAAAGAAGCGAACCAGCTCGGTGATAGTATCTATGACTATACAAAAGACGCATATGCAAGCCACTGGCCCGCTGAAGACGACTGGCACGTCCCCGACAAGTAAGCCCACCCTTGTGCTAGCGCTTTTGCAACAATTCTTGCTAATGACATGAAAAGAGACGGGAAGTACAAGTACCTTCAACACATCAAGGACTCGTCCGCAGCCTGGCCGCACCTACGCTATCTGGCGCAGTGGATGGAGGTTACCACATCACCGGTCAAGTGGGAGCAATTTCTGAAGCTGAACTCCCAGAAGGATACATATCGGGACCGGCGAGCGGCCTTGACCAATGTCGCCGTCGTAGATTTTTCCCAAGCAGCGGGCACAGCAAACGTTGTAAATGAGATCAAGGATGGCGATACCCTTCTAGAAGTATTGCGAACAGAACAGCCTCTGGGAGTCGATCGACTGTATGTGGTGGAGGATCTGTCCAGAGATATGATAGAGTATCTGGGCAGAGAGCTGGACATCGACCCGCTGTTCTTCAGAGAGCATATCAACGACTACACATGGTACAACACGCGAGATCCCTGGGTGGAACTTCCCGACCTGGATATCGTGGCAAGGGATCGCAATTTTTTCCGCTTGTCCTACGTGCAGCCACGGTACTTCAGGGATATCAAGAGCTTTCGAGAAGCCAAGAAGCAGGCTGGGCGTTTCAACGTCCTTCGCAGACTGGACGATGATGGAAACCACAAAGCCCTATTCGATTCTGACAAAGCTATAGTGGCCCTTCTGAGGAGCAAAGTATCCTTTTGGCTCAAACCTAGAGCAGCTGGCGACGAGAGAGGTTTTACCGGTAAGCATTCGTCGCTTGAGTACCATTGCCATGATAATCGGGCACTAACGTAAGCGCAGGGGTCCTCCTGATCGACCCTTCTATCACGCAAGGTCACGCATTATGGGGAGGATATCGTCCCTTTTGGAATTCCCCAACGTTCACTCAAGGCCAAAAGCAAAAGGAGTATCCGTGGCAGCCGAAAAAGTCTGTGTTGGAGGATCTCCTCTTCTGGATCAGACACATGTCGAAGGAGGATGTCCGGGACATATCGGAAAACCCAAAGGCAATGATGTTCCGGATGGCGCAGATTATTTGCTCGGATTGGAACATACTCATCCGATACATCATGGCCCGTCTCGGGCAGATAGAGTGGGAGCTCGAGAGGCCCGACTTCCGGCCGAACTCCGAGGTCGGCGTCGACGCCTCCCTTCGGAAGCTGCATACATGGCGCCGTCGTCTTCCTCTGTACAAGACAATGGTCAAAGACACGGAGGAAAAACTCTTTGGCGAGTTGACCAGTGCCTCGCCGCACACTATTCCCAAGGATTGCCTTTCGCAAATGAAGAAGGATTTCGAAATTGTGGCAGCCGGGCTCGTCGAGCTCTGGGACCGGACAGAGCGCATCGCGACGGTCGCGACGGCAGTCACGTCGATCGAGGAAAGTCGGCGGGCCATGGACCAGAACAGAGCCCTCGGCCGTCTCACGTACCTGGCCGTCATCTTTGCGCCGCTGAGTTTCATCAGCAGCTTCTTCAGCATGGCGCCCGAGCTGGGCGAGCTCACGACAACGATCTGGATCTACTTCGTCGTTGCCATTCCGGTCAGCATCATCGCCTTCCTTCTTGTGGAACCATCGGTCTTGAAGTGGCTCAAAAGTTTTCTGCCTAAGCACCACACAAAGAAGAAAGACTGAGCTGTGATCTTGCTGCGTTGCATTTCTGGGAGGCTGCATCATTTACTTTGTCTACATATCTTCTTTATCAGCGTGGATACCACTGGATACATGTTCTGGACCTATATAATGACTTTTATGACCATGAGAAACGATCTATGGGATACGACTTCCATCAAATACAGTACATTGATCTTTAAAAAGTCTGCATACCTTAGTTAGGTACATAAGCGAAGATATACTTTTTGTTCTCGATAATGCCAAAACAACTCTTATTCTCATACAGAAGATATACAACTTTGAACAAAGCACATTTGTAGTCTTACTGAACATTAATACTGGGTGGTATTATTAAAGTTGCAATCTTGATAAAAGACAAAAAAAGGCAGAGCTGGCTTTAATGACAAGACTGAAATGCCTTCTTCTGTTCACTCTCTTACCATGGCCCTTGAAAGCCTCTTAACCATTTTTATGAACAAAGCGTCTTGAGGATATGTATAACATGGCAAAAGTCTTGCCGTCATGCGGGTGTAAAAAGCAGACTGCTAAAAAAAGAAACTGTTCTCTTCCCATGCACAAATAGACGCGAACCTATTGTATTCCTTGTCCTCGTGCTTGCCGGCATCGTCCTTATTTTCCTTTTCGGTACAGTCGTGGTTGTGATCATGTTGGTCGGCGACATAAATGTCACCAGCGACATCCTCATCGGCAGTGTCGATGTGATCGTCATCCGTCATCTCGTCGTCGTTATTCTCTTCACCCTCGTTCTCGTCATCCAAGTGCTCGTGCTTCACACAAAGGATCAGACTCGACTTGATCCAGTTCCACCAGTCTGCGGTGGTCAGGTTCGCATAGTGTTTGATCAGCCGGTCGAACGTATACTCGCCGGTGCCGAGATCCCGTGCTCTGTCCGCCACGAGAAGCCGACAGAATTCCACATTGGGGAAGACTCCGGAGCATTTGAAATTCTCAAATAGCCCACGGTGCGATAATACGCAGTTCCAGCAACAGCGTGGCTGCCAATAGATGTCAAGAACTTCAAAGGAGGCCCCAATGACTTGCACTGTTCGTCTGACTTGCGCACATTCCGATTCCGTGAGCTCGCCGGTTATGTGACAATTGGTAACCCAGGCGGGCACATCTTCGTCGCGGCACGGGCGTCCACCAGTTGCCCAGAGGTGGTAGTACTCTTTGAACATTTCGTGTGTCTCTGCTTCAGTCATGTCCGTGTACAACTTCTTCTGCAGCGCGCTGTCCTGGGGCAAGCCTATGTGCCACCAGCCGTCATCAAGAAGGAGTTCACGCAAATCGAAACCAACCACCATGGTAGCGAATTCAAGATGTAGGCGGACAACTCCTCTGAGGTGACGGCGCGGACGACTCAGGGTGAGGTATTCTAAATCGCACGCTGCAGTGAGTCAGTTTCGGCACGGTTCTTTCAAGGGAGACGGGGGAAGAAGCATACCAAACGCGTCGAGCTTCACATTGTAGAACTCGTTGGCGACGGTGTAGGCCGCGCTGTTCGCCTGTGAAACCGACGAGATGAGGTCCTGGCTAAGGTATATACCGCCAGTGTCGAAGTCGTGGACGACGATCTTCTGTGCTTCCTTCTGCAGAGCCTCTCTCCAGATGGCGTTCTGGATCTCCTGTGGAAGTTGGCCAAACTGGGGGAAACCGGTTTTGGCGAGGTCTCGGGGAGCCTGCAGGCTGTTTGAGGCGCCATGCTGTGTTTGTAACTCTGCCATTTTGGCTCTTGTTTGTGTGCGTTGTCAGATGGATGAGGCGTGAGCGATTGCCGAAATTGATGTCAGATTGACAGTGTTTGCGTTTTTCTTTCGAACAAATGGATCGCCAGGCTGTCAAATGCCTGTGGCGAGAATGAAAATTTGGGCGGCGAACCTGACTGCCCGGTGATTGCCTTGGCTTGGGAGAGATATTTGACGACGGTTGGGTTGAAAAGAATTGTGTGGATCTCGAAGATTGGTCAAGCAGTGGCAATCTGCTTCTCGTGGGTCAAGTAGGGCTTAGATTGTTTGGGAAAGTGCGGCTTGACGTGTGCTCAGAATTAAGAGGTGGTGGGTAGGTGGAAGGTCGGTAGGTCCTAATGAATTCGTTTCAGATATTCGTTTGGAGTCGTGTGCTGTGCTATGTTGATAAGGATACAGGCCGGGTAAAGATATTATTTCTAGGACTTCTAAAACGAGTGATCGCTGGTACTGGAAGGGATACTAGGCATTGTATCGACAGATGATAAATTACATAGGGAAAGAGTAGAAGAAAAGAGGCACAAGAATACGTCTTGGTCAATCACAGGCTCAAACTCCGGGCTGCGGCGGTCCTTTCATATCGTAAACAGGTAGCTACTCATCAGTGTAGCACTGCACCGGATATTTATTGTACCAGTGCTTGCGGCAACTATCGGCGATGATTCGAATTATCTGTTCATAGAGTCTTTCAAGCATTCACCCACTCACTTGTTGGAATTGCACATCCGTCCGCATGCATCACTCATTCGATCAGTCATATGGGCATCCCCTTTTCCCAAGCAACCTGTAGCCAAACTTCACGAGCTGTTTTGGTAAGCGGGGATGACGAGGAAATACAATGGATTCAAAACAAACTTGATCACGGGGTCTTCATGCCATGATTGTTCGTCTTGTGGTGACATCGTGGGCGAAGCACTACGGGATCCGTAGCTGCCACGCGAGAGAGGTTGGCTGCTAACAGATCGTCACCTTCTCGTCCCTTTTGGAAATTTGTGGCCCAGCAACTCAAGGCGATGGCTAGCCGAACAGTTCTGCGAGGCAAATACTCGTCCACGGGGAAATGAGCTGGTAGGTAGTGAAACGCCTACTGTCTGTCGAGGTGCTCAGAAATTCCCCAGATCCAAGCTTCTTGTTGAAACCTAAATTGGAATTCTACCAAAATCTGGTATTGAGGCTTTCTAATATCGAGTTGCCCGCAAGCCTGGGTCTTGAATCGATTGTGTTTCAACCGATATATCACGAACTTTACCGTCACAGCCAAATTGTTTGAGTCAAGCCAACGGGATGGGGATGAAGACATGAAAACTTCTGGTTCGCTCTGATGCATATTCTGATTTTGAAATATTAGGTAAATTATCTGGTGCGAATGTGTTGCGATTAACCACTATCTAGTGTCTCACCTGCAGAATAGAATCTCGTTGACAGGTATTCCGCCATCGAGAGTATGACAGACAGGCTTCCCCACGATATCCCGCTCTCTCAATCGCCTGCCCTACGATGCGCCGTCATCAGCGACCTTGAAACCACCCATGTCAAGTGCGGCAATCACAGTAAGCTGTGCAGTCTTCTAGAAGACCGGAAAGACGATGCCGAGCCTTGGCTACCTGCATACATCCTCGAGGTCGCCTGCGGCCTCCGATATCACGGCCAACCGGAATCTACGGAATTCTCCCGTTTGTAGGATCTTGCATATGCGCGGCGATGGATCTTGGTCAAGAGCGGCAATGGGGTGTCGATAGGGAAACTGCTCGACTGACCTGCTGTCAAGGCTCCCCGATTTGGAGGACTGCCGTAGAGACTATCACCAAAAGAATATTCCGCGGCGCGCGGGATTGGCTCTTCGAGGCTGGAATCGTGCCCACCGATTGCTATATTTGTGCGAAGCCTTTCCCGAAATCGTCAGTCGACGGGCCGGGATGGGAATCCCTCTGGGCCGGAGACGCACGATGGCGCGTAGGAATGCAGCGAGACTTCAAGAAGGCCACCACTGGACGACCACCAACTCGGCGTGGCCGACAACGTTCAAGCTCGCTGTATTCCCGAGTCTACGTAATCGTCTTGAGCGAACACCGAATATGACATTTTGGACGCCGGCCGTACTGGAGTTGAGACAGATTCAAATGTGAACAGGGTAGGCAAGGGTCCGCCAAAGGATTCAAATGCCAATGGCATCATACATGTGTCACGTAACTGATATTCAAGCTACGAATTATGCTCCCGAAAAAGCAACAAATAATGACCGCCAAACGCCGGGGGTATACCATCTCCCTGTGGCAATGCACAAGCACCATGCGCAGTGCAAGGAATCTACCCTTTTATTAGAATTTGACATATTTCCGGTGCTCATCCTTTGGCGAGTCGCATACGAGCGCGCTGGGCATGTCGCGATCGTCCTTTTGCCGCAGGGGGTCGACCTGTCGCAGGATGAACGAGTCCCGGTAGTGCTTGTTGGTAGAAGTTGTATTTTTGTGGTGGCGGCCGTCCGAGTCGACGATGCTGAGCTGCGACCCGATGCTGCGGCGGTGCGTCAGCGAGTCGCCGTCCTCGTCGACGTAGCGCGACTCGGACGTGACCTTGACCTCCTGCGTCACGAAGATGCCGCTCCACGTCGTCGCGAACACGGGCCAGAAGATGGGCACGCTCGCGCAGATGCTGGCCGCGTTGACCTCGAGCGCCGCCAGCAGGATGCTGAGCGGCCCGTACCACGTCGGGTCGCGCGTCGGGTAGGTGGCCACCTGGTTCGACACCATTTCCTCGAGGCGCCATGCTGCTAGGATCAGGACTCTGTGAATAAAACAGGTATCATTAGTTTCAGGCTCTATAACGAAGCGATAGTTCCATGTCAGCAAAAAAGGGGCTCGATGCTTACATGCAACCCATTGACAGCAGTCCCGCCAAGCGCACTCGAACTGCAGTCGTGGTTCCGGTTTTCCATAACAGCGGCACGGGCAGGATCAAAATGACGGCGTCAAGGACCATATTGACGGCAGTGTGGCTCTCGTATGTGCCGACAAAGACCTTGGGGTAATGAGAACCGTATCCCCAGCATCGGTCGCCGTTGCTCGACATGTTCCAGTACTCGGATACGGGAACGCAGGGTATCCAGGCGATAATGGAATACGCCAGGCCCCAGAGAGCAGTGAAGACGGTGAGCGCGAGGGTGATCATGTATATTTTGCTGCCCCGCTCAAATACTCGAAGGTATTGCAGCAACAAAGCGATCTTGATGAAGCATGTCGAGCTACAATAGGTAGCATTGGTCACATAGAACGTCTAGAGTTTTGCTTGGATTAGCCATGGGTAAGAAGTACTGGCATCAGAGAGTCAACTGACTTTGAGAAATTGTTCTACTGTTTCCAAGGGTAGAAGAAGGACGTGCTTGCCCAGGCCATTGTCCGTAGCTGTAGTCTGATGAGTTGACGTTCTCGAGCGAGAGACATGCATCGATGCTCACCGTAGCATATTGTTATACAACCAACGGTCATGGTTAACTGGGGTTGAGATATCAGCGTCCGGTTCTGTGCGTCAAGAGGATGATGGCACTCACGAGATATAGCACGACAAAGAAATCATCCCAGCCGGGGGCGCGGACAACTCGGAACCGCACCCACAGTCGCATGCTCACACAAACCCATGATGCGATCTGGGAAGGGAGGGCACCCGTGTTAGTTTGGAGTCCCACACAGTAGATGTTTTCATGTTTCTCAAGTTACCAGAAATGTGATGACCCATCCCAAGAGTGTCGCCTTCTTGTTCGCCAGCGGTTCGGGATCGTGCAAGTTGACAGTCGAGTAGATGAATTTGCCAGTATCTGTAGACATGACGCTAAACCAGCGCCCCAAGGCGAGCCTTCATTCGATATCCTTCTCGATAAATCTCGACGTATCTTGTAAAGTTGATGTGAAATACAGCGTTCTGATGAAGAACCTGTAACGTCGAATGTGATATGCTCGAAATCCGGTTTCCATCAGATGGCACAGCAAGCCGACAGAGACATGACGGTTAGAAAGAAAAATATCAACAACAAACAGCGGCGACTATAACGAAGACGACCAAAAAGCGTCCTGACATCAAGTGCGGAGCATCTCGAGAGGATCGGAAAGAGGGATCAGGACGTCTTTTGCCTTTTCCCTTGACCGGCCTCCCCCATATGTAAGTAATTCCCATCGGGGCTAGGGAATGAACGACGAATTGCCCGGGGGTGGGCATCAGGCCATTGGCCGCTTGGTTAGCTCCAGTAGAGTCAGCAGTATGTTCCTGATCCATCTCTCATCCTACCCGTCTGGCTGTCGGGGTGAAATTGAGGTCTGATAGGATTTCAGTCCTGTCCCAAAGACTGCGACTATGATGTGCCATTATCCTGTACCTGTATTAGCGCCATGCAGGTGCAGCTCAGTGGCACGGCCCCTAGACCTTAGCTGGCCTTGGCCGCGATTCAGGGCCCCAAGGCCTAAGCCCTGAGTGGCCCCAGTTCCCAGTCCCTAGAGCCGGTCACGGACCGTAAGCAGGATCCTGCTGCTGAGACAAAGACTGTCACCGTCCGCCCAGATGTGTTTGGCAGCATCTGCCTCCAAAGTTGCACTCAGGCCACGAGCTTTACTATACCGGATGTCATATCGACTATTTATTTTGGGAACTGGTAGTATCGAGAACGCATGTATCCGTGCGACTTACATGACGGAACTTGAACGACAGTCGGACTGGTCCATCACCACACCTTCGAGCTTCAGGCAAGACAATCTATCTCGTTCAGCCATGGCCGGTGAAAACCCGCCGGCAGCCAACAGCCGGACACACTCTATAAGAGAGCTGCTCCGCTATACACTGTTGATCACACCAGCCATGTGGCACTAGTATAGAACTTGCAAGTGTTTGGCCAAAAGAACCAAGACATATAGGACATTAGGCCGAACGACGGCGACACGCAGCCCGTAGTAGTCCTACGCCACGCTAGTCACATGGTCTGACGCGCCAGAGTCCGTGAACAGCAGCCCGCTCGCCAGATCTGCGGATCGTAGCCAGGTAGATGGTGTCGTTCGGGACTGTGGGTGGACGTTCTATTCGTGCCCGGCGGCAGGCCGGCGAGGCAGGCGAGCAGACGGAGCCTCAAGAGCTGGCCAATGGTGCAGTATTTCCCGAGCTACCGACAACTGCCATCCTACGCCTGCGAAGTGCCTGCCCTTCTGGTACTGGTGCCGTTCTCATTGGTCCTTTTAGAGTTGGCCTGGCCTGAGGCGCCGCCAGAGGAGATTATCAGATGAACTACCATGGCGCTCGAATGTACGCTCTCCTCTGGACTCGAATAAACCTCACCACCGCGGTGGACGGTAGACGGTGCAATTATGAGCCGTTGCAGGTTTGGCGAATACAGACGAATACGACCGGAAAACCTTCTCTTCGGGGCTTGGTTGACCAATACCGAATTGTGAGGACCCTCAGATGATCCTCCAAACCCTCCTGGCGCGAGCTGGCGTTGGTATAGGGCTGCGTCGATACCTTTTTCCTGAGAATCAAGATCGATATGCTGCTGCTTGGTAGGTGATTGGTCCCAATGTACAGACAGACAAGAAATCAACAGTTCATGGCTCGATGTCATGTGCCGATATCAAAATGGAACGCCTGCCATTGACACTGAAAATATGTGGTGTTCCATTGGTCTCTTCTGTCTCCAGAGCGCAGCCATCTCTACAAACACGATGATCCGCCATGTCGACAAAACATCGTCTAAATTTCCTCTTTCTTTAACGGCAAAGACTGCCTTATGGCCCAAACATCTAAGTCCGATCTAATGTCCGCTCTAAGGTCTAGCCTTTCAACTTTTTTACCCGGCGATAGATACCCGGTGGTCTGTGTTTCCCGTACTTTGGGAGATCCTCAGGGTAGGTGGGAGCACTACTTCTCTTGACCTACCTGTCCGATTTTATTACTTCTGCTTCGCAAGTTCGGACGGAGAAATACTGATGGATTTGATTTTCTGTTTACGTCCTACCTCCTCTGAGTTCCCATGTCTGGTAGATACCCATTTATTCCGCAGAACTACGGTTGACAACAACCTTATCAGACGCTTGAAAGATGTCTTTTTGGGGACATGACTCGAGCTTCTGAGTCTTGGCGTGGACCTATATCATCATGTTTGAGACAATGTCTCACTATTTCGTCAGATTCGCCATCTCGTCTACGTACACAACGCTCTCTAGTCTTTACCATGCGAGCACGAATATCGCTCCGGTCGTAACAAACCAGCTATTGGTGACAAGTGAGGGTTCTCCAGTAGGAAGAAGATGAAGAAGCCAACTGAGACGAATTGACGAACAAGGCATTGAACTTTCCATAAATTGGTTTGTTAGCTAGAGTACCCAGAAGCTCAATGCTTTGCGTAGATGTATATATGCTAGGGGAAGTTCCGTAGAAGCTCCGTAGAATATATCGTTCCATCCCGACGACCTTTGAGGAGAAGGTCAGTCCCCAGATAACTTCTATGTTGCAATGCCAATTTGGCAGCTGGTCGGCCAATTGAGATGTCTCGCTACGGAATCGTGTGTTTGAATTTTCATTCGCGTACGTGTTCTGTGCATAACATGGTATGTAACCTTTTTTGTTTTTCTTCACACCGTTCACCTAGGTAGCTTCGTGAGTTGCCATCAGGAGCCCATTCTACAGAGTGACACTGTCTGAAGAGGACCCAAGTGCCGCTCGACGTTATGGGAAAGGCATATATAATGTCATGATAGTTGCACTCAAACGATACATGATACGACCCTATTGATCTTATTTGTGAGCTTAAGAAATCATCCCGCAAAGACGATGGCTGCCGTAGCCAGAAAATTGTCGCTCAATAAACGCCAGTATTGCTACGTGGACTACTAACTACTTCCACGTCACGACCAGCATACCACCGGTGTTGCTTGTCATGGTGTTGGGGCGGTTCATGTGTTTTGGCATCATTTGAGTCTGTCTCCATAAGGATAATCATCACCGCGTGATCTATCTTCTGGCCCCCTTAGCAATTGGAACTATTTAGCTATGAGTAGTGGCCATTGTGTTATTCCAGCCGGGTGTGAAGCATCAAGCAGTGCGCATCGCTGGCAAAACGTGCGGATTCATCAGATGGCGGGCATGGCAATACCTCAACTCAACAAACCCCAAATCTACTGTTTCCAAAGCACTGGGGTAAGGTAGGACACTTTGAATGGCAACATTATCGAAAAACTGGTCACCAAGGGTATTTCCATGATGGTACCCTCGAGTCATCAACCAGGCACATCTACATATGATTGGCCGCAGACTTATGGAATGCAGTGCTTCAGGATGATCAGCTGGTAGACTCCATTTGATATCGACATTGATGAGATACACTCTGTAGATTGAACGTGTATAGATACGGCAACAAGGCGCTTGGTCATTCTTGGGGGGAAATTTTAGGCGGCTTTGGAGAGAGTTCTGGGACGAGATCAGGTCAAAAGAAGAGTCACTCTATCAAAACTACTAGGCCTCTGTGGCAATCAAAAGCTATGTCTTATTCCTGAATGCAGGATAAGATGCAAAAGAATTCTTGCAAACGACGAGTGACAAACGGAGCCTTGCGAGCCTCGCGGAGTCTCACAAGTGTTGCGCATCGAGACCTTCCATTCCCACCAACAATCAGGTGCCAAAAGGACAACAGAAAATAAATTAATGGCGATACTGGATCATTGGCGGTACGCCAAATGGATACAAAATAAAAACAAAATAAATGAGCGGGGTTCAGGCCATCCCCCTACTTGAACCCGAAGGCTCTCGATTCCATACCCTAACGTCTGGCCATATGGGCGGGGGGTAGGTACCGGTCAGGCCACTCGACCATGTAACCAAGCTTCCTGCGTCAGGCGTGCCCAGTTACTGGTCCGTTGGAAATTTTCTGTGCTTTTGGGACTTATGTGTCTTTGTTCGGCCTGTGGTCGGGTGGGGGACGCGGGGTGCTGGCTCTTTATGCGACGAGGACATTATGACTTGATGTCATTCAAAGCTCTTGTTTCATGTTCGCAGCTAGGTTGAGCTTTGATAGAACCTCTGCAGACTCATTGCCCCTGCCTCGATTGCTAGAGTGTGGGTAGAGATGGCGCATTGCCGGGAGGCGTCTCTCGACATTCAATGGTTCGACTCTACACGATGGCCACTTTACAGATGGAATAACTTGGTTGAGCATAGCATCGCCGGGATTCTTTGAGGCGTTTACCTCCCTAGGTAGTGTATGATCGTAGAAGACTCTCAAAAGCTTAGTCATCTACGTACAATGTGCTTTGCATAGCCTTGGACAGGGGATCGTGACATCTCGCTCAATCACTTAAATCAGTATCATTGTGTATGTTGCACAGAATTACATCATCAGAAACAAATTCCGATACATACCGATTGCAGCTCGAGAGCTATTCAGCGACTACGCTCTGCAAATCTCGTTCTGTGAGCAAAGAGTGGCCCCCTCGATCATGACTACGCGGGTTGAGATATGCAGCTCAGCATGACAGAGGATTCATTCCCCGGGGACTTTTGAATCGTAAGAGAGGCTTTGGAATCATAGCAATTTATTTGTGATAGTCTCTTGCTCTCGCTATCTGAATTGGGTATTTGCTCATCCAATGGTCGGTCTCCGGCGAGGATATCATAGACTGTTGGCAAAGTGCTTGATAATGATGATTCCGCGGGCTTCCCCGGCGAAATAGAACATAAGCAGACTCGGGGGAAATCGATTCTTCTATCCTCAGACGTCAGCTGGCGGTGTAAGCATAGTGTAGTGCACACTGGCGTCTTGTGTTCATCTGGGAGTCGACCCTTTCAGAGAGATTGTTTGCCGGTTCGCTGGTATTTGATAAGAGCTCCAGATTTGTTCAAGATGAATATCAACACTATTCGGGTGTTTGACATTAAATGGTACGACGTCATAAAGCTCGAGGCTCCTGTAATTCCCATGCTTGTTTCTGCCACACGGAGTTTGCACATGTATAACGGACTGATGTGATTGGCCACGAGGCCAGAGTGCCATTGTGGAGATGATAGACTATACAAATTCGGACTCCGAGATCCAGCCGGGAGATTCGGGAAGATTTCAGAACAGAGTCACGCACCCCCATGTCGGGTTCTCCGTCATAGGACAGATGGCGCTACGGACGAACTGCCCGGTGGCTACTGACGAAGCAATCTACTTTTCTCATCGTGGGGAATTGATCCCGTTTTCTGTAGCAGCGATCGTCACCTAGGTGAGCATTGCTCGTGGAGACGGCGATAACAGGCGCAATGAATAGGCATGTGTACGGGTTATTAGCCGTGGCTACCTACCTAGAAGGTACCTAGTGTGCGAAACAATATACCGTATCTGATAGACAACAGCGACTTCGGAATATCTATGCATGTGACTTCTTGGACGCCGTAATGGCTCTCGAGAATACTGTGATTAGAAGTAAAATGACCAGAGCGACTGCTCTAATGGAGAGGTTTCGCCTATTGTATTCTCCATTGATGTTCGTTGGAGTATGCATCTAATTACCTAACCTAACAAATAGCACGTACATACATGCATGGTCGATGGGCTGGTGGGTGGTTCCATGTGGAAGAAACATCACACCACCAAATTGCCCCATAGTCGATACTGCCATGGTCGGCAATGCAGGTTGACGGACCATTGCACGTACATAGCGCGATAGATGCACAAGTCTGGAGTTGTGCCAAGCTGTCTCAGCCAGTCATAATGATAAGATTGATACCGTTACGGTCTTGGGGTCGGTACTTTGGCCTGTTGATCGTCAGATAGATGCTTGGATGGAAAGTGGATAGACGTTGTTGGCTCGCTGGTCACTCGTCGCAGAGCGCTCCAGCAGTGAATGTACTGATGCAGGTGTTTTGGGCGGTTGAAATGAATCCCGAAAGCCCCAGGTCTCTCAAGTATGTAGATCTGCGATCTGTTTCTAATGACCACAATACTATCGTGTATCCCTGGTTAATTGCTCTGGTCGCTATCGACGACCCATCTGACTTGGCAGCGCTCGCCCTCAGCCCTTTTGAGCTTCTAGAAGTTCTTGGATTCATCAGCTTCTCCACGCACGACATTGTCAGGTGATGGACGGGCGCCCTGGAGAGTGATTGATGAGCGCTGCCCAGACTGTAGTTGGTGTAGGTACCGTACGGGGAGCACAGCCCGGGTGGCCGGCGGTCAGGGCGTCGCATTTTGTTGACCACCAGCCTAGGCCTATCACGGCCAAGTTATTGGCAACTCTCAGGGGATGACCCCGGAATAGCGGGGTTCGTCTTAGTGGCCATAGCTTCACTTTCCAGGTTCTTGACTGTTTCTTCTGTCTCGCTCCTCAACGGATTGGTGAGGGACAAGAAGCAAAGGCAACAAACAAGGGAGGAAGAGGACAGTAAGAGATCTGTCAATGGTTGCGACAGGCCTGAAGCCCGCCAAGCTGGTCATCTGTTTTGGCGTCCTGGTATGTAGCCAGCTTATTACGGGACGGCGAAGGCCGTGGGTAGTACGTACTTCGTATCCACGGTTCGATTAGTAGTTGTGTGGAAAAAAGAATACCGCCGTTTTGCTCACCAAACTTTGACTTACATGGTTGGCAGTGGTCCTCTGGAATTCTGTCTGTCTGGTCCTGGATTGACGTGTTGCGTTCATGCGACGATCAAATATTACTTGCTGCTATAGGCAGTAGGATAGATAGCACACAGCTGCATGGCACACCGAGGACTAAAAGCGGCCTCGAGACGAGAGTATCAAAGTATGTACGGTGTACAGATATGGATGGGACCTGGAAAACGTGGACAAGGTTGGCAAGGTTGGTTACGGGATGCGTCAGAACGTCTCTCTTTGGGTGAGAATCCCGCGAGTCTCTCAGAGTTTCTGCCACGCCCACGTTTGCAACTCTGATTCCTATCAAGCGCAAACCCGCAATGTTAACTTTGATCACTCGACCTGGCAGCCAATGAGACAGCTTCGCGGCATGTCTTTGGCGTAGATAAGGCCTGCCGGGATTTCGACGAAGAAGAAGATTCACTGTGAATGCTCCTGCACAGAGCAAGTAAAACAAAGCACAGCCAGCCCGGGTGGACGGGGCACGTCTGGCCCAAAACTGGCTGCCTGTTGGATTGCGTACAAATCATACCGTATACACAGACACGGGCCAGCACAGCGATCCACCAATCCTCTCTTGCATCGCCCGTACATGGCTCCCATTTTAATGCACCATTCAGTTTTGGCGGGAAACCTAATATAACCCATTATCAGCTAGATGGGCAGATGGGTACGAGGAGTCGACGACCTTGGTTGGTAGGTGAGATCGGCCAAACAAGCCAAGGTCTCCCTCCGGTACTCGCAATCGTTACGAGGGCCGCCCAGCGGGCTGTGTACCTCGGTGGTTAGTGCGGTAGTACAGCGCTAGACGCCGTTTCTTTAGCTGCTAGCGAGTACCTACCGTGCCTGCTATCAGCTCCCTACCTCACCTGTACCTCTCTCTGAACACGCCATCCAAGTTGGCTGGCTTCCCCTACCCTCCCCCCCTTCGCCCCAACCTGTCGTGTTACTGTACCTGTATCTATTGAGCTTTTGGGGGGGGATCTCTCAACTGACTGTCTGACAGACTGGAGCTTCAGTCAATCTATCAAATCAATCCCGGTTGGCCGGAGTTCCGCATACACGACTGGCAGTCAATATTAAGACCATCGACCCGTCCCCCATCCCCTCACAGAAACCCATCTCACCTCCTTTGTTCTCTCTCGCACTCTCCCTCCCTCTTGTCTCGTACCATACAATACAAGTCATCTGAAATAAAGCAAACACCCATCTATTCATCGATTGCACTATAAACCGTGTGGTCCCCAAAACCGCAAGTCGTGAAGAATATACCTACCAAAGGACGACTCAACCATATCCAATACTACCACATACATACACTACCTAAAATGGCTGGCCCCAGACTCACCGGTCCCCGTCTTACAGCTCCTGCTGCCAGACTCGCTCGCTACATCACCACAACCACACACGCCAACGCCGTGCCATCAACCCTCATCACATCTTCGAGAGCGTCGGCGCCTCTGTCGCATAAATATGCTGAACTATTAAAAGAAAAGAACATGGATGGTGATGTATGTAGCTCGTGATTTCATTTACCCCCTCCCAACCAATGGTCATAGTAATCCGACCATCCATCCCACCCTGGGAGCTTACCTATAGCTTTGGCGCAGCCCACTAACACGATTCCTCAATAACAGCACTCCCGACACATCTACACCCGCTCGTCGAATCGCCCTCACCCTGCCCCAAGACGCATGCGTTTGATGCAGACATTTACCTCGTCTGCATCCCGCCCTGCCCAGTCTGGAGGCATGGACAACATGGTACTTCCCGACATGGACAACACACAGTCGTACGCCTCGAAACTCCGCGTGCCCATCCTCCCAGACAACTACCACGTGCAAAGCGCTCCCCTGCCGGCGGAGGAGCCCGTCGTACTGGTTGGCCAAATCAATGTCGTCGCTGCCGACCCCGAAAAGGTCTCGGTTGCCGCTCTCACCGAGGTTGAGGGTATGACCCTGGATGGCGTCGAGCTCAAGTTTGCCCACGAGGCTCCAAAGAAACAGCCCGAGCAGGGTATGCTGAAGGACCTCTGGAAGGGCCTCGTCGATGATGTGCTGGG
This sequence comes from Pestalotiopsis sp. NC0098, assembly GCA_022432395.1. Classification (NCBI taxonomy): domain Eukaryota; kingdom Fungi; phylum Ascomycota; class Sordariomycetes; order Amphisphaeriales; family Sporocadaceae; genus Pestalotiopsis; species Pestalotiopsis sp. NC0098. The sequence continues at coordinate 3,136,213 of JAJKLJ010000003.1, read as the reverse complement.
CGGTTCCAACAAGGGAAAGCTTGCCTTTTAAATCAAACAATCAAATAAACAAACGACAAAACAAGCGATACTTCCCGACATGAGATCTTTTTCTTGGCCATGTCCAAGTTGAGGGCGTCCCGCCCTCAGACTTCTTGATTCCAAATGAATGGAGTTTTCCTTAGCTGTCTCTCTCTGGCGCTGCTTGGGCGGTTCTAGGTGTGGTACAGTCATTGGGGGTTTTCCTGCTACAAGTCTTGTAATTAGTTCCCTTCTACTACCTGCCCTGTAAACAAATATGCCTATGGAGTAGGCCGGACGGCTTGGAGAAAAAAGGTCGGATCGGGTTGTATTTCTACCAGGCTCACGAATGATGAGACCCAACAGTCGTTACAGCTTTCAATACCAAGAAAGTACAAAGTCAATCAAACATAACCACACAAAATCTCGGTGATATACTTGATCTATTCCATCTGTGCATGTTTCTGATCTTTCTCGGCCTTGGCTGTCAGAGTATACTAACAGCGGAGTCGACTATACTATTCCATTACCCCACTGCGATCTTATCCACATTGGATTAGCATTGCTTGCCATTCTTCCCTTGATGCACCCCTCGAAATCAAAAGAGTTCCGTTTCCACTGTCATTGCAATCAAGTAAATGTCATGGACTAAAGCCATCACTCAGGTAGCACTTGTAAATGCACCACATGCTCTGCTACTGGCATAGCTGGCACAGCGTGCCTCAGAAAAGCGGAAAGTTGCCGCGGGATCAATGGTACTTGTCGCAAAAAACACGACCCTAAATCGATCATACTTACCTGCGTACTTCCACAACAAGGCTGACCCCAGAAAACCTCGATCTCCATATCGGTAGTGTACATTTCTTTCCGATACGTCTTTTAACCGTGGTCCGAGAAATTCCCTATGGCGTCGACCTCGGAGTCGGCAGTGAGCCAGCAGCATGCCTCGGCAGTAGAATCGGTACAGATCCCTTGGCGCGGCGGCGCCCCGCTGACCATCGAGCTCCGCCGCTCCTGCGCCGAACAACCCGGCACCGGACGAGGAGAGCCACAGGTTGTGGTCGTCTTCGTCAACGGGCTCGGCAGGCCCCGGGCCGCCTGGGCCGAGGTCGCCGCCCGCCTGCCCCCGGGCTACGCGCTGCTGAGCTACGACCGCTTCGGCCAGGGCGACACGCCGCACCTGCCCGGCGACACGCCCGTCGCGCTGCGCGGCGGCGACGCCGCCGCCCGCGATCTGTACGAGCTCCTGCGGGAGCTGCGCCGCCGCGGCGAGCCGGGTTTCGCCGGGGATCGCGGGGCTGCGAGGATCGTGCTGGTGGCGCACAGCATCGGGGCGGCGATCGCCCGGCTCCTGCTGGCCGGAGAATGGAGGGACGACGGTCACTCCTCGTCCTCGCAGGGGAAGGATCTCCTAGACCCCCGCGCCGCCGTCAAGGCCGCCCTGCTGCTCGACCCCAGCATCGTCAACTCGGACTTTGTCTCGCTGTATCCGGCGCCCGCGGACGGCGAGGACCCGGAGCTGACGCGCGCGCGCGAGGCCACGCGCCGCGTGTTCCACCCGTCGGCGCCCAACGCCGAGCGCTTCGACCGGGCCTCGTTCCTCCGCCTGCTGCCGCTCGCCGAGGCGCCCGTCCTGCCCGGGCGTCCGCGTCTCACGGTCGTGGGGCACGATCCCGGTGTGATTTTCGGGGAGGACGCTGAGAAGGTGAGTCGTGTGTTCTTTTTTCGTTGCTTTCTCTATATACCGTCTGGTCCAATTCCATGCTATTTCGGGCGAAAAAGCACCATATCGAGGGAACCCGACAGTGGCATACTCTATCCTCACACACTTCTCTCCCTCTCTGAATTTCTTTTCGCGCCGTTGGCTGATCAGATGATTTCCGTCTCACTTTCGACCCCAACAGCTCGGCATCAGCACCAAATACGCGCGCCAATATATCGAGCCCTACTGGCGCGAGTACAACGAGAAGCTGCTGCTGGCGGTGTCGCAGGACAGGCGCCGGGGCCCCGTCGTGGCCGAGCGCTCCGACCACTTTATACAGCTGGACCGGCCGGACCTAGTGGCTGACGAGATTGTGCGTCTCGTTGACCTGATTTCTACTGCCGAGAGGGAATAACATGAGATGATGGGCATGTCAATTCTCTGACGACGGCTGTACTTTTCTCTGCTCCGTATTTTAGATTATGGCCGCCCTTGTTGGGGATTCGGCAGTGATGATAGTATTGATGGATTGAATTTAGATATATCAAAAACTTGCAGTCGTGGAATGAAGGCAAGTCTTTGTTTGCACCGCACTCTACAGGTTTACAATGCACGGCCCGAGGAGCATTCGTGCACGACTTTCTAGAATTATAGCACTGTCAAGAGTGCTTCCAGCAAGGAGAGATTGGACGTTTCTAACTCTGTGGATAAAGTCGTAATCAGATATACTGTTGTCTTCATCAAGCTCCTTCAGGTGATTGACCAATGTGACGAGCTGCCATTCCTGCAAGCCTCATACTCGACTGCGAGTTTGCACGACTCGGATTGTTCAAATTCATGAATTCCGAAGGTTGTGATCAGTCAGGCACCCATGAGGGTCCTGGAAGGCCGAGATGTATTTGATATCACTGAATTACCGCCAAGTTCTGGTCATATCGCATAATGCTCCGGAGCGGCATCTGCGAAGACCTGTCCCACAGAGTTCGTATAGTCTGGTGTGAACGGTAAGCTATTTCTCCTCTGTCACAAAGCCTGGTCCTAGCATGTATCCTATCCTGCGGGTCTTTGCAATTCGCATCGCTAAAGCTGACTCGCAGCCAACCGTAGCTACTATTCGGATCCGTGAAGATGAAACCCTGAAAACTGATGAAGAGTGTCTATACCGCCGCCTCAAGCGCACACGGCTCCCAGGGTTTGATGCTGCCCGATCCCTGGGATGAGCAGTAGAGTGTGCGATCAAGGTACCCATTCGCGATGGCTTACTGCTGCACAGGTAAGAAGTCAAGTGGTTGTCGTATTCTGCTTGAATCAGACGCATCATGATACATACTTCGACTCAGAGAAGTCGCAAACACGGATTATTGAGTGGAAGCAGATTATAGCCACGGGCAGCTGACTTCGTACTTGGAGTATGTCTTGTTTGATGATGCCTTGAGCACAGACCGAGGACGGGTCCGCCGAGTGCCCGGGACTCAATCGCAGAAGAGCTCAGGTCGGTAATCTGGGTGATAGAATGGTGACAGCAAAAGGCGAGAAGGTCCCAACGACGCAAGCAAGTACAATGCGCATTTCGAGGATGGCTTTGCCCGAGTATCTGAGAGCTACCTTGGTGGGAGTTGCGAGATTTGGAAAATCAGCAAAGCCACATTCAAAATCAAAGTCGTCTAATATGCCCTTGGCGCTAGGACGCGACTATGCAAATACCAAGATACTTGGCGGCCATTTCCCGTCTGAGGTGTTTGTCGATCCGAGGTGCCAAGGTGATTGTATTGCGGTGATGAAAATTGAAGTTTCGATATCCCTTTTTCGAAACGATAGATGAGCCTTGGCACGTGGGTTCTTTCTAAAGGTGATCGGCAGGTGAAGAACCCAAACATGAGCCAAACGAAACGTGCACCAATGTCGTAAGATAAAGAGAGAAGAACTTTGCAGGTATCCCGATGTCGCCCAGGTATAGTACCGCGCAACAAAATATATCTCTCAAGAAAAAAAAAAGGTATTCGGCCAGATGACACTACCTTTGCAACCTCGTCGTCGCGAGATAGAGCGAAGTAGCGAGGGATCCGAGAACGGTCAGACGGGAAATCCGCCAAGATTGGAAAGGAAAGCTGCAGCTGTCAGACCGTAAAAAGTCCCATTGGTCAATTGGCCGCTGAGATCTCCCCCGCTAAGAAGATAAAGCTTGGCTTGGATGGGCTTTTGATGGCTATCGACGGCGATCCTCGGCTTATGTTATCAGTGCGTCATTCCCATATCCTTTGTGTTTATTAACCTTTTTGGCCTGGACCTGAAAAGACCTTGGGCGGGCTGGCTGAAGCTGGCGGAGCGAGGAGGGGACCCTGAACCTTTTGCTGCTTGGCACACCCATCTTTGGCTTGTGATCGGGAGCCAATCTATGACCGAATTCGGGCACATGACGATCGTTCCGCAAGGACCGAGTCAAGGGTCCATGAATTAGACGAAGCATAGCCCTATCTCGGCGCTTGGTAAAGGTTGCAGCGGCTCACTCTCTCAAGGTAGGTAGGTAAGGACGAGGAGTAGATATATTCTCATGTGGCTGGTCGCGCCCACGTTCCAAGGGTCTCTTCTTCACTCATCCCAAGACAGTCTGCATACATATCAGTGACAAGCACGTCTATACTTTACCGCCCACGAAACTCTATAACCGTTCGAGACTCTACCTATACCCTCAAGACCAAAATCTTGGCCAACCTCACATCCCATCACAATGGCTCAGCTTGCAAGCCCAGCCGCCCTCACCACAGAGAACCTCAAGGCCCTGTCGCCGTCCTCTTTCTCCCACAGCTACTACCCGGCGTCCGTCTCCTCTTCGCGGGAGGACGACAACGACGACGACGACTCGGCCTCCCTGTTCTCGGACTCGCACAGCATCGTCTCGTCCGCGTCCACGGCGCCCGAGGACGAGGCGGCACCCTTCACCGTGCAGGAGCCATCGACGGGCGAGACCGTCACCGTCTACGAGTCCCTGGAGCAGGCGGTGCGGTACAGCCTCCTGCGCGCCGAGCAGGAGCGCCGCCGGGAGGAGGAGACCATGCGCTTCGCGTACGGTGGCGGCGGCGCGGTCTCGTCGCAGCCACAGGAAATCGTCTTGACGAGCGGCGATTCGTGGACTTCGGCGCCTGCGGCTGTATACGGCCAAGGGAGCGGTGCCGACGACGAGGTCGACGAGGATGCGTACTTTTCAATGGGCTGAAGAAACACCAATCTCCCATGGAAATCGGAACCCCACAACGGCAATTCATTTTACGGTATCATTGGGGATGCGAAGCTCGACGGCTTCATGTTTGGAGTTGGGGGCTCAAGTCGGGTGACTCGGCGTCTGTTGGCTAAAGGCTAATGCGGCCTGGTTTGTTACGGATCTTTCGGCGTTTGTGGGAACAATGATTCAATCGGTGCGAGCGACATCACCATTCTGCTGCGATTCGGGCGAAATTGGAATTGTTTTTTGGGCTTGATAGCGTTAAGATACCCAGAACAGATTTTATGTTATTTGCCTTGAACAATATGACTTTATAACTTCTACTTCTAAGCTGCATTTGTCTTTGTCTATGTCTCTCTAGCCTCTTTCGACATTCTTGACCAGATATACCTTTACCGTCCTAAGAATCTTCTCTGTCGAAAGAACGTCTAAATCTAACCTTTTAGTCTACAACTTCGCCTTGGGCTTGTCTTGCTTCATCATGGTCTCCGCAACAATACGTCTTTGGATCTTTCCAGTGGCCGTCTTGGGCATCGTGTCAGAGAAGTAAATCTGTGCAAGTCGTTAGCATGACTTTTCCGGTGTATAATTGTCGCCTCTCGATGTGCTCACCTTTGCAGGCACCTTGAACTTGGCCACCCTTTCGGCCATCCATTGCTTGAGTTCACCAGCGCCCAACTTCTCTCCGCTCTTCAGCACGACGGCGACGGCGACATCCTGTCCGTACATCTCGTGAGGAATAGCAAAGCTGACAGCCTCGCTCACGGCGGGGTGCCTCGTCAGCACGTTGTCCAGCTCTATAGGGCTGATCTTCTCTCCTCCCTTGTTGATCAATTCCTTGATTCTTCCCGTGATGATGATGTATCCATCCTCATCCTTCTTGCCTTGATCACCAGTACGGAAGTAGCCGTTCTTGGTGTATGCTTCCGCATTGGCCTTGGGGTTGTTCAGATAACCCTTGGTGACGTTCTCGCCCTGTATGCAGATTTCTCCTTCGGCACCCTGGGGCAGCTCCTCGCCAGCGTCATTGAGGATCTTGACCTCTACTCCCTGGCCGAGTCCAACGGTACCAGGCTTTCTCTTGGCCGGTGGAAGAGGATTCGAAGTCATCTGATGTGCTGCTTCAGTCATGGCGTAGGCCTCAAGGACAGGGGCCTTGAACGTCTCCTCGAGCTTCTCGAACACGGCAGGGGAAAGCGGCGACGAGCACGAGCGGATGAAGCGAATCTGAGGCAGCGGCTTGGGTACCGGCGACTTGAGGAGAATTTGATGGATTGTAGGAACTGCCGTGTACCAGTTCGCCTTGTGAGTCTGAAAGTCACTCCAGAATTCGGTTGCCGAAAACTTGGTGGGAACGATCATGGAGCCTCCAGAATAGAATGTGGCCAGGAGGCCGCAGAGCAGGCCGTGGACATGGAATAGAGGCATGACAAGCATCGTCCGGTCCGCTGAAGTGAGGTTATATGTGCTCTGGATGTTTCCTGGAATACGGTTAGTTGTATACTCCAACAGAGGCAAGCCAAGAGCTGCATGAATCCTGCATTGCAGGACTTGGCATCACTTACCCATGGTACGGACAAGGTTGCGATGGGTCAAGGGCACCTGTTGGCAAACATTGTCAGTATACGACATTGCGTCAATCTTTTACAGAATCCGCGAGGACGTACAACTTTGGGCCTTGATGTTGTTCCACTAGTGTCAATCTGTCAGTATTCCGCGGCTCTCAAGATTATACATCGTCGATATATACGAGCCGAGTCAGACCTACCTTGTGTGTAGAATCAGCGCAACATCGTCCGTGTTCGGCTTGAGCAGAGGCTGTTCTGCCTTTCCCTTGAGCAGACCCAAGTCTTTCACATCGAGTGCGACCTCTCTCTTGGAGTCATCCCAGTAGCATTCGGCAATGGCGGCATTGAACTTCTTGGCCGCCTTCACCGCCGGCGCATTGGCCTGATAGGCGCCCCTGGGCACGAGGACAATGGCAGACTTGACATCGTCAATGTAGAACTCGAACTCGTCCTGCTTGTACGCCGGGTTCAACGGGGCGGCGATGGCGCGCTGCCATGATGTCGCCTCGAAAGAAACGATGAACTCGTATGAGTTGACCACGGCAATAGAGACGGGAGAGGCGTGGCCGATACCGATGGCCGCCAGCTTGCGCTGGAAGGCAGAGCACTCAGCCGCCAGGTCCTTGTAAGTGACCGTGAGGGCATTGGGCTTTGAGGGAATGATGACGGCTGTTGAGCCAGCGGCACCCTGAATCGCAGTCTGCAAAGTCGCCATCGTATCACGATTTGGACAGCAACGTGTTGATATACGTATCACGACCGTGCTCGAGTGAGGGAAAAGAACGAATCTATCGTGTAAGTACCAGTAGGACAAATGAATGTGCAAGACCGACCAAGATCTATTGTTATATTCTCAGAAGAACAGAAGGAACGATCTACTCTAATCAATAAAATGAAAAGAAAGCCTCCGAGTCCTCAATGTGTATGTAACTCTTGCCGTGAAGCCGATGAAAATCTCTCGCACGGAGGGAAACTAAGATAATGGCAACAAACGTCAGACCACTGTCTCTAAACATGGCGCAGTTCCATGGTTGTTTGTGTAATGCTCCCTCATATTGGGCGGGTGCGCTATCGGTGCCGCGGGTATTTCATACCTGTTCCTGGACTGAACTTCGCCAAATTTACTGGAGCTAAGGGGGCCCCAAGTCCCCTGTAAGGTTCCAACTAATGGATTGTGATAGGCTGGAGCTCAGCACGCGAGAGCACTAACACGGCATTCAAGCTCCGAGGAGTTGGGTCGCCCAAAAAGATGGATGCGATCGAGCTTCACGTCGCATGGGACTGGAGCAACATTCTCTGTGTTTCCGGCCTCCTTGTCAAGTTCCTCACAATCGACTGTTCGCTCGGCACAAATACCCGCACACTTGCCAATTTAAACCCAACGCCCACCCAGAAATGTCAGGACCACCGCCTCCCAAACCCGGAGGTGGCGGCTTGTCCCTGTACGCTGATCTTCTCGATCCGCCAGGCGACTCCTCGGCCTCCATATCGCGAGGGCCGCAGCTCTCACGGCAAGCGCTCGATGCCGTGAAGGAACAAGAAGCTGCCGCCGCAGCAAAGAAGCAAGACGCCGCCCTGCGCTTCCAGCCCATCCAGAATATACGGCGGCCGCAGCAGAAGACGCAGAAGCCCAAAGCCGCCTTTCCCAAGGCCGCCGCTGCCCCGGGAGCAGGCAGCGCAACAGCAAGTGGCAATGCAGCCGTGGTAGCGACGGGTGCTCCGGCTCCGGCTCCCGTCAAGAGCTCGCTGGCAGACTGGACCAACACGGAAGAGGACGACTTCATATACGACGACAGGCGGCCGCGCGGCAACAACAAGAAGAAAAAGAAGAAGCACAATGCGCCGGTCGAGACGGACTGGAACGAGATCTACGACCCTTCGCGGCCTACCAACGTCGACGAGTACCTGCGCAGCGACGAGCGCATAATGGAAGTCAGGGAATGGAAGGCGCTGCTGTATAGGCATAGACGGCCAGCAGACCGGAAAAGACAGTCAAGCTGGGACAGTGACGAGGATGAAGAGCCACATCGTCCCGCAGGCAGTATGTCAAGAAGATTCCATGTATTTTCTCGTGGATGCTGGAACAAGATGCTAACGGGATCCCGCTTGCTACAGACCAATTTGCGCCGCCAGCGGCATACTCCTTCGCACCTCCGCCACCCTCGCCGCCGAGGGCAGCAGCGGCGCCCGTGCCAGACGACAAGACGGGCGACGACGCATATGCTCGACGGCTGGCCATGTCACAAGGTATACCACCGCCTCCATCACCTCCCGAGCCAAGTTATTCCGGGCCAGAAACACAGTCGCCAGTGCCGCCACCGCCCCCGCCTCCAGAACCAGAGCATGCGACCATATCACGCGCACCGGTTCGCTACGCGCAGCCAGAGCCTACGGAAACAGACGCGATGGACCAGGACGTGCCCGAAACCCAAACACAAGCAGAAGACGAAGATGCTCCGAGGTCGAACCGGCCAGGCCAAAAGGGCTTTGCTGCTCGCCTCATGTCCAAGTACGGGTGGTCGAAAGGCCAAGGACTGGGCGCCGAAGGGACCGGCATGCTCGCGCCCTTGCGCGTGCAGGTCGAGAAGCGCAAGAAGAACGAGAACGGCGGGTGGGCCGAGCCCGGCGGGCGAGGCAAGATCATACAGCCCAAGGCCAACCCGAACGCAAACTCGGCCGCACCCGCGTCATCAGCAGACGACCAGGGCGGCAAGTTCGGCCCCATGTCCAACGTCATCGTGCTCCGGCACATGCTGGACAACATCGAGGACGCGCAGCAGGAGATGGAGGACGGGCTCGGGCAGGAGATCGGCGAGGAGTGCGGCGACAAGTACGGCCGCGTCGAGAGAATCTACATCGACACGGCCCCCGGCGGCCCCGGCGGCGTGTACATCAAGTTCGTGGACACGGTGAGCGCGCTGCGGGCGGTCAACGCGCTCGACGGCCGCGTGTTCGCGGGCAGCAGCATCGAGCCGCGGTTCTACGATCTCGAGGCGTTTGAGAAGGGCGTGTACGAATGAGAGACAAACTCCGTACGTCCTTGTGAACCCAGCAGGCGGCGGATAGATATAGCGAACCAACCCCCAAACTTGATGCTTGGCGGATAATTACACCGGCACGAGTCCGCCCCATACTTGATCGAGTCGAGATTCATGAACTACAGACAGGAATGTGTTGTACGACCATGATATGGCGGGCTCGCTCCAGGAAACCCGCAGTTTACATCACATAACATGAAAAGTGCTGCGACGTTGGGATGGGTCGACAGGGACGGATACTAACACGGTAGTACCGAACGAGATTCATGTTCATACAAACAGTCTCATGATGATGTGACGAGGCACCGTGTCAGATACCGAGTCGACGTGGTACAAGTGTCAAGAATCATGAACAATCGTAACAATCTATGAAGACGGTGGAGGCTTAGCACTGCCGAAAGGCAATCGGATATCTATACATGGACGTCCCTAATATTAAGTGACGCGAGCACAAACAATGTCAGGACAGTTGATCCAGTTACTTTGCAATAGAGTGACATTACTACCAACCGGCTTGCGCCCAAACCAAAACTTGTACTGCGCTGTCTGATGACTATGTGTCTCAATGAAAACCAAATTACAACGCCACGAAACCTTACACGATCCAAATAGAGATGCCAACTTGTTTCCACCTTCTGATGCCTAATCGAAGTGATTTGCATGTCGAGAAATTGATCCTTGCGGGGAGACGCAAGAACACCAGTCCAGGCCAGGAATCATCGAAGAGAGTATCACAAAGGGAAGTTGATCAGTAAAATGCGGTGGTATTAGTCTAGCGGATCCTTGTACGTAGCCCTTGTTGCGATACCATGCAACTCGGGTGAAATGACAATGACAAGAGTTTTGATGACATTCGGAAAATGGAAAATCTGTGACGCCCCCTTTAACCTATCCATCCTCAACCTTACAGGAAGGCGACAACGAAGCCGGCAATGGAAGCCAAGCTGACGAGCCACGACATGCTCATGCCGGAGGCACCGATGACGGCACTGCTAGAGCTGTTAGAGCTAGAAGTGCCACCAGTGGAGTCGAGGTCGCTGTTGGCGTCGGCGTTGTTGCTGGTGCAGCTGTAGGAACCCTTGATCTCGTCCTTGGAGGAGAGGGTGTTGAAGGTGTCGCAAGAGTCCGAGACATCACCGGTGGAGGAGACATCGAATCCACCACGGACCTCGTCAAGGCTGGGCAGCTCAATGGAGGAGAAGTTACCACGGATCAGGACGGCACCACCAACCTTCTCCAGCAGGGGGAAACCGTTCAACTCCTGCATGGCAGTGTTGTTGGCAACGGTGAAACCACCACCAACGTTGGTGAGCAGAGGCATGGAGATGTTGGTGACCTCAGAGTTGCTGACAAATGAGATATCACCAGTCTGGACCTCGGTCAGGTTGGGGGCGCTGAAGGAAGTGAAGTAGTTGGAGTCGAAGCGGATGGAACCGTTGATGGTCTCGAGAGACTGAGCGGAGAAGCTGGTGACGTTGGAGATGGTCATGTTGGCGGCCCAGATCAGGTTGGGCATGTTGACGCTCAGGTCCTCACCGTTGGCGTTGATGTTGAGCAGGGTGGACAGGTTGTACAACTCAGTGGTGAAGTCAGTGAGACGGTGGTTGTTGTTGATGTCCATGGAGTCCAAGCTGTGGATGTTGATACCCTCGAGGGTGCTCAAGAAGGTGTCGGCAATAGCGACAGTCTTGGCGCTGGTCAGACCAGGAGTACCGAAGGTCAAGCTGTCCAGGTTGCTCAGGGTAGCCCAGTTGATCGAGTCAACGGACGAGAGCTTGGTGAAGGACAGGGTGGAGATCAGGGTAAGGTTCTTCAGGGTGAAGGCACCACCGATGGTCTCGAGGGAGGTCGAAGTCAGGGAGATCAGACCACCGTTGTTCTCGACAGTGAAGTCACCACCAATGCTGGTAGGACCAGAGATGTCGACAGTCTCGCCAGCACCAGTGGTGATGACGACGTTTCCGTCAATGGAGTCGCAGTCAGCGATGGTGGAGGCATCGGAGGCCGAGGCAATGGTAACAGTGTCGTCGTCGCAAGAGACGGCAAGGGCACCTGGCAAACGTGGGTAAGCAATTGTGCAATCGAGATGAGGTCGTTGGAAACTTACCAGAGGCCATGCTAAGAGCCGCAACGGCGGATACGAACTTCTTGGAGTACATTTTGAAGGGCTGTAGCGTTTGATCTAGTCAGCACGGGTTCGATAACGGTTGTTTGTTGCTCGCGATGGAGCTTTTTGAAAAGAATAATTGAGAACAGTGCAGTTGTCTTCCTTCCGCGGTCAGACAAGCTAAAAGCGTGGATAGTCGTGCCGAAAGGAATTCAGTCCGCAAGTTCCAAGAAATTGATGTTCTGACGGGTGTAGATGACTTTGAGACCACACTGATGGCGAGACAGAGATTGCCGTCAACCAGGATGGGCAAGTCGAAGTGGAAAGCCAGCAAATGCCAGTGAAAGTCAACCACGATCAAAGATGCACCAGAGTCTAGCAAGCTCGACTGTGTAATGTAGCTCAAATGTGGCGGTCGACTACCAGCGGGACGAAATAGACAGTGTCACCGGTTGGGAAAGCCCAGGTCGGAGACTGAGGTTGGTGTGGTCCGGACTGGCTGGCGAATGCAGCTTCCCAGCTTCGACAGTCAACCCACACCTGCAGCAATGGGCGTCCGTAAAACCACCTCATGAAGACGCACGACGCTGGAGCCAATATGCAGTGGCTGGTGTTGAACATTCAGATAGAGAGGCAGGTAACAACGGCAACCGGACAAGATGGCTTCACCTCATGCAGCAACGCAGACGTCGGCGACAACATCTTGCACTAGCGCCGTCGAGGTGCAGTGCCTTGCATCAGAAGTCGAACCTTGACCCGGACGCCGTTGTCACCTGTATTCAGCTCCTGATGCCGCCGGCTCATATCAGACTGTCGTGGAAGCCAGGCCACTTTACTACCCACAATAGTCCCAATTGAGTGGGTAGGAGTGGACTGGCAGCGAAGTCATGTCGTGCAGGTGTTGGAAATCCTCCATCCTTGGCGAGTTGCCGAGATCGTCGAGCGACAGGATTCGATCCAGGAACAAGCAGAGAGAGGCATTGCCACGGGTGTAGAGATGGCGAGGGAAAACGAGATCATTCACTTTGTCATCAAAACGTACCTTGTGAGAAATACACGAAAATACTGAAAATTTTTCTTGGGAGATGAGCCGACTATCGAACTCGGAGGGATTGATCCTCTTGTAGGATTGGGTTGTCGTCGGGTCGGGGTCGAGCTGGAATGTGAAGAATCGTAGTTTTGTTGTTTTGACTTGGCGTGGATCGCTCCTTGAACGCGAGTGAAGTGGCTGTGGTCGAACGAAGGAGGTATTAAAACGAGGAAGCTATTAAGCGAGTGCTTTTCCTCTTACGATTGAATGTCGAACAAACGAATGAATCCGAACGGGAAGCTGCGAAAGAGAAGATGGGAGAAAAGAGAGGAGAAAAAGAGAGTTCTTTACGCAGAGCAGAAAAGCCGAGACGTTTTGGAATTTAGATTCAGACCTGGGACCCGGCGGGAGCTCATGCGTATGTCTGGGTGCGAAGGGGGTACGAAGAGACGAACAAACGAACGGACCGGGGGTACAGATACCTAGTGCGAGAAAGGGGAGGGGTGCGGAAAAAGAAGTGGAATGGGACGAGGGAAAATCCCAACCGCAAAAGAGGATCCCGTTTGGGTGCTAGACAGGGGACCGCTACTTGGTCCAGGGGAAGCAAGTCTGAAGAGTGGGACAGGATGATACCTCCAGTGGCCTCCGTTGACTGGGCTAACCAGCTAAGGGCCCCAAATGCCCGCAAGCATGGGCGGCCATCGATGGGGATCGCCCCCAAAGCAGGACGCCAGCGGAAGCACGCTGCAAGCTCCAGGCCCGAACTTGCACCTGGAGATTGCCAAGAGATTGCCAAATTGTGCACCTTTCATTAAGAGATCCCCAATCTCGTGCCAATCAACTTGCGTCTTTTCTGTATGCACTGGCCAGGGAACCGTGTGCAGTACCGTTCCTGAGATAGATCATATTATTATATTATTGTTATTATCTACTAGGTCGTAATAGCCTGTCCATTCAATCTCTTTCTAAATCTCTCGCATTTGCTGTCAATCCCTTTTGATGTGTAGTATTTTTACTCGCCGTGCATGTACGTAGTGCAAGGTTAGGTAATGTACGACTGACAAGTTGGGACGCGGCCCTACCTACACAGTAGCAAGCAAGCAAGCCAAGCACATGCCTGGCGCTGGACGTGCGAAGAACTGGACCGCTGGGTCGTGTAATGTACCTACTTGGCCTGGGCTGCTGGCTACCTCCCGAGCTCCGAATCTAGCAGCACACAGAGAGAGCATCCATTTGTGGCAAAACACATCCCAGACACCAGCCAAGCAAGCAAAAAACAATACCTACCAGAGCACGGTCATGTGCACGATACGAGCGAGCACAAGACTACCGGATCGTCCACCCAAGTACACGTACGTATGCAATTGTCCGCCGTCGCAAGAGGAGAGGGCTCTGTAGTAGGACCAGCCAGACTCTCCAGCAGGAGGAGAGCAACAAAAAAAAAGTACGAGTCGACTTGCCCACACCCAGGCAGTCCCGGTATGTTGCTCAACGGCGCCACTCCCATTCAGGGAAAGTCGAGTCAAGCTCTTGCGTGTTATCGAGATGATGGATGGAGGGTGCGGGCGCGGCCTCTTCTCACCTTTCCATTCAACCATCACTGATGAGCAGCCAGAGCCGCCAGAGCGCTGCTGAAAATTGATCATGCAAAATTTTGGCGAGATTGCTCTTCTCTTCCTGTCCCAGTTCGGCAAGCAGGCTTGGCAGGGAACCACATGCAAAGCCCAAGCAAGTGCAAGCATCTCTGCACCCTCCCTGACTAGGTAATAGCGCTGCCGTATGTTTTCCTCCATCTACCCCCCTTGCCCGACGACGATACGGTGTACTTGCCCAGTAATCTCCATTTCGCTGTGGGCGAAGATTGCGCGTTGAATCCGCCGGCAATCTGCCCGGGCGCGTCTCTCTCCCAGCTGTCCAGGGGCTATCTTGCCCATTAAGCGCAGTTGATGGATACTAGATTCGTTCCCCGTTGTGCATCATCATGTCTTCAGGTGGGATCTCCAATCGGCACTTCCATCACCAGCTGACGCTGCCCATCGTCATTCCCTCAATCGAAAAGCCAAAACGCTGGACTCGGTGGGATTTCCGAGCCCGAGAGAGAGGAACTTTTTCAGATTCCATAGCAGCACCCGAACCCAACCTCTAGACTCCAGTTGCGGAAAACCTAGAGGTCGGGGATCAACAAAACAATAACAACAACAGCACACACTATATGCAGGCCATCAACCTCCAACCGGGGTCGTCAAGTACAAAGTGTCCACCGAGCTCATCAGCGTGCAAAGTGGTATTTCATAGTGCCTGTTCGCTCTTGCAGACTCATCTCCGTTGCATTGGCTGCCAGCTGCTTGCACGACCGGCCAAGCGACAGCCACGGCGTAACCAGACTGGAACTGCCCCTGCTGTGCCTGAACCTACCTCCCTAGGGTCTGTTTCCTGATTCGAATGCATGCCCTTTAGTGAACCTTCTTCTCGCCCGGCGTGGCCCAGCACGACATCCATATCATCAGCCCATTCGCCAGGCGGCATCCATCTATTCGAGAAGATGGAGGTCGACGACAGCCGCTCGAGAGAGAGCAGATCTGCCTCTTCTTGTCCCGTGGAACATGAGGCTATCACAGGATCACTGCCGATCGGGAGCTGCCCGCAGCCCAAGACGCAAGTCGCCACTATATCCTCTACAGTTGACTGCCTCGGAGCTCCCGCGCCTCCACCGAGTTGGCTGGCTGCCAGCAAGCAAATCCATGATGACGACAATCAGTCATGGATAAGAAACAGGCCGTCCGCTTAGCCCAGGCGCTATTCTTCTAAAGCACTCCACCCCTTTTCTTCCTTGCCCAATACAGAACATTCATTGCTTCGTCCACTACTTTGGCGCGCTCCCGCTGTTCGCATCCCCACTCATCACTGATCGAACAATGTTCTCCAGATTGCTCTGGGCCGGTAGGTGTGGTTGTATCCTCCGGTCGGTACCTGACTGTGAAAGCTTTCAATTCACTGACAACCGACAGACGGCGGGTGCCAACGGCTAAGGATTTTATTGTGTATCCGACCAAGGTACGTAAAATGAATGATATGATCAATTGCCTACATTAGCAGTGCGAGAGTATGCGTCGACGAAGCAAGCAAATACTGTTGCTCATCTTGCAACGGGCCGTTGGATATACACGCATATATATCCATATTCTGGACGCACCGTATCAGAAACAGAGCAGTCAACAAGTCTCTTCTCGTAAGAGGTTCCCCTTCATCAATTGCCAATCAATCCCGTATCCCCATCGTCTCACAGCAGGTGACAAAACTGACTCCCGCGACTCGCTTGTCCCAGACTCCTAGCTTGCCCAGCATTAATAAGATGTGGGATGCCGATGGGCCGCTCGGATTGGTTCTTGTCATCCACCACTTATCACCGAATCACCGATTTCTGTGGTTCTCCAAATCTTGGATATCCATCTGCTATTGTGCCCCAGTCTATACGGTAGGTGCCCATCATCATTGATCACCATCTGGTCATTTTCATGTGAAGCGACGCAACGATCTATTATTTGTCGGAATGTTTATTATATTACTACAACCATATTTCACCAGTCACATAGGGGCAGAACAATGGCCTGAATACTGCCACGATGCTGCATCCCTACAGACAGGAATACATCCTTGTGGCCGATCATAGGTCAGAATTCTAGACCTATCGTCTGTACTTACTACTATCTCGTACTCGGAGTCTTGAATTGCACCTCGCCGTCCGTTGCAACGCTCAAGTCATTGTCTCCAAAGCCATGACACCCTCATCGCAAACCGGCAAGTCATTCTGCTGGTCCTGATGGTGCTCTCGGCTCTTCTCTGCTGTAGCTCTCGCCATGGCCGACGTCCTAGTGGCCAATGAGCTGCGTGTGCTTGCTCGTAGCACCTACAGAGCCAAAGCATGGTGTGCCACGAACACGAACCTTTACGCAGAAAATCCTTGTCTTGGCAGGTGGGCAGCATCTAGTAATGGGGTGCGTAAGGCGCAGTAGTATACTGCCCAGACTGCGTAGCATTCAAGAGCTCGCATTGGACCGATTGACTTTTCTCTGCATATAGGTAGGTAGTGCCATACACTATTTGCATCCCCGATTATCCACTAACCTACTACATGCGCATCCGCATCCAGCTTTCTTTCCCCAGTTCGAAACTGCATCAACGTGGAGGGAAAAAATAAATAATTCCATGTGCAGTCTGCAGTAGTATGTAGTTACCAGGACGACGACGCCCATCACACAGGCTGACAGCAGTTGCTGTCGCATATCCGCGTCATTACCCACAGTAGAGGTTGCCATTGCCCCCCATATACATGGCAGTGATTGTTTCATCGTCGTCCTGTCGCGGTGCTTCTGGAATGTCCAGCGTGATCTCCCCATTAGGCATAAAACCGGTAGATGCTGTTTCGAAGGGGGAGGCGTGAGGGCCCTGGTTCCGCGGCTGAACAGCCCCCTTTCTGGTGTTTCAAGATTTCGTGCGTGTACCGGACGACTGCACACAAATATCTTGCACTCAACGACGTCATCCCGTTCTAAACCAAGCAGGAAAAAATAAAAGCTTTTTGCAATATGTGCCCAGATAGTATATCGAATGGATCACAGGCTATAGTAGGGCCAGCCCATCCTTGATCCCGACCGTCTTGCATTGGCAATTGGATGATGAGCCACAAACAAACCTGATTTATCTTAAAGCCAGGCCCAAAAAAAGAATAATGTGCTTATTCCCATAGGGAGATAGCAGATACGCATGTGTGGTGCGGCGTGTTGAGCACACGCGTCCTCGCTACGTGGAAAGTGGGCCGAGTGGCTCGACGACAATGTTCTACACTGTTTCGTCAGCTGCTGACCTGGCTGGGTGCAATCTGGGGCTGGTGGTTGGGTTTTCTTTTCTTCTTCTTCTTTTTTTAATTCCTTTCGATCAATGTAGAGTTTTTTACTCAGCCACCCAATCTAGGTTTAGGGTCGTACTGTCCCCTTCGTTTTCTCCCGCGATTAGATACCCTTGGAACTGGGGGAGATAATACTGGGTATTCCATGCTTGTATGTATGGGAAAACCTACGGTTCGTGAAGGGGTGGACACTGGAAAGGGGGGTCCAGACTTTTTTTTTGGTTGTCAGAAACTGGAGACTCCTCTGCCCATTGTCTTCGCCACCAAGCCGGGAGGGAGCATTGATGGTTTTTTTGGACATCTTTTTCCCTCTTGCTCTCCATAATTGCAAATACTAGCTGAAAGAGTGAGGCTATGTTCGGATGGCAGGTTCCATTCCCGGCCCAGCGAAGGGGGTGGTGCTGGTTGCCCCAAAAGCAGCGCTCGGGGGCAGGGCCGTGCCGACGGTAATTCCCGATCTTGAACTTTCCCTTGCCCTCGCTAGATGGAGAACCACATCTTCGGTCCCCCGGTATACCGTGATTACTGTACAAAGTGTGACTCCTGACCGGTATCGTTCCGGTGCAGCATTTGTAATTGCTCCGTCTTGACTCACCGTCGTGGTAAAGGGGAAGAAGCATCACGAATGGAGATGCTCCAGATAGCGGCAATCAAGTCGTTCGTACAAGAATACCTCAAAATGTCGTTCTTGGCAGTCCAATAAACATAAAAATGGTAACCCGCAGCGTTTCCTCCAATGAAGAGAGATGGCCAAGATGAGACGTAGCCCCATCATGTAGTTGCAGCTTGTCAACTCATCTGTCCAACGACTCGGATAGCCTCGAACAAGCAGTGTCACGATCACTCTTCTTGGTTCTTTCTGCTTGGGTTGCATGACTGTCGACGAGAGCCTCGCGGCTGACCATGTCTTATTTGTATATCGAGCATGGAGAGCAACTCTCTACAGCTGGCGGGACATGGTGGCAAGGTGAAGGCTCAGCCGCATGACCCTATCACAGGAGTTGTCGCATGTCATCGAAGACTGCTGGCTGCGACAACATACACAGACCCATTGATCTCGAGACCAACCGATTGTCCATGACAGAGATGGCTCTCGATCAAGCACCCTTCCGCTCTTTTGAGAAGAAAGGCTCACGATCACGGCGCCCATACTTCCCTACTGAACATTTTTGTGACGAGACCACCAACTTCATCCAGCAGGAGCCCAGTAATTCATCTGACGTCGACTCCCAGATATTGGATAAATTTCCATCACCGGTAATCCAGCTCGGGCATGGAATATGGCTGAAATTGGGTACCATTATACCGCAGAAGCACAATGCGGTAGTATTTCATTCTTTCCGTCCAGAGATATCGTAACTATTGTTCGGGTTGGTTATGGTGTCTACCTCGAAATCGGAGATCTACTCTACGGAGATCTACTCTACGGAGATCTACTCTACGGAGATCTACTCTACGGAGATCTACTCTACGGAGATCTACTCTACGGAGATCTACTCTACGGAGATCTACTCTACGGACAAACGTTCAACAAATTGAACATCACAATTTGAATCCGGTTTATCAATGCTTCTACGTCCATGCTAGTAATGAAAGGAACATCAACCACATGTGCCCCGTGGCAGATCTAAGGTATTTCAGCTCTCCCTATAATTCCGACCTTTTCAAACATGTTCAAAGTGAACAAATTCGTATCACTGCAACAAATTTGCTTCACGAGTCGATAACAAACATCATTCTATAATGCAAGGTCGACTCGATGTGTTTTTTTTTAAAATCCATATTTGACATACATCTCGGCATGTTTGATCATATGCCTCGAACTGAGCAGATATTCCTTACTCAAGTGTGCTAACGTCGGTTTCTTCGACTCGCCACATGTACCACATGAAGACGCTCCTATACGGTCTGAAAGGCTCTGCCATGGCCTCCATATCAGCCTGCTTCATGTACTTCCACTTCCCGTTTCCGTTGCGCAGCTTGTTCACATCCTTGCCTATGAAAGCAGCCATGCCCCTCTGGACGCCCAAGTCGCCCGTGGAAAACACATCCAGGCGCTTCAGAGCGAAGCAGGCGAACATCTCGACGCTCCAAAGCCCAAGGCCGCGCACAGCTATGAGTTTCTCTACAACCTCCTCGTACGGTGCGGTTCGGAGAAAGTCGGTCGTAAGCTCATGTGTGTCGAATTTCTCGGCAAGACCTTGGATGTACTCGGCTTTTCTCTGGCTCAGTCCAGCGGTCCGCAGCACATCAAGTTTGGTGTTGGCCACCTCCTTTGGATACGGAAACCTAGCACCCTTCTCTAGATGTGGATACAGTTCGATGAAGCGCTTCTTGATGGCTTTGGCGGCGGCGCCCGAGACCTGCTGGCTGATGATGCCCGAGCACAGGGCCTCGAAGGGGTCGATCGCCTCGGCCAGCCCCTCGGGCGAGAAGACTCGGCAATGGTGGCCGTCAATCAGCGGTTTCATACGCTGATCAACCTTGATCAGGTGGTCACATGCCTGCTGGAGAATGTTTGCCGTCGTGGTGCGTTCTGTTCCGGGCTTTGACGGGGAGGCCTCGTCCAGGGACTTGGAGGCTACTATCCTCGAGGTCTCGGGCGATAGCAAGGTAGCATTGCTCACGTCTGGGTTTGCTAGACGCGCCACTGCCGCGGGCTTTGGCTTGGGAGTTGTGGCTGAGAAGTTGATGCTGGTGGCGGGCTCCCCAAGGAGCTTTGCATTGCTGGGCGTTGGCGTGGCAGGTGGCGGCACGGCGGTCTTCTTGGAATTGACCCGGCGCCTTTGTGGAGTAGACGGGGCATCCGGCTCCGGTGCATCTTGTTTGTCTGCTGTCTCCGGTGCCATCTTCCGTTTCCTAGGCCGAGCTACCGGCGCGAAGGGAGGCGGAGGCATCACCTCTGGCGCTGGCCTGGCCTCGGCAGCAGCGCTGATTCTGGCAGATCTGCGTGTGGCCATTGCGGACGGACTTGCGTTCGAGAAAAGATGACGCAGAGCAGCGCTTTCCCACAGCTTCTGCAAGCCTGTGTGTTGCTTGCAATCGGACGCTGTGCGCAACGGGTTGGAGTACGAGCCCTGATATTTTCCTTTCCCAGATTGCGCAGTAAGCGTGTAGATCAAGCGTGTAGTTGAGGTTAATCGGGTGAGATTCGCCTGGCAAGATGGAAAATGTTGTGTTGGCGAGATTGACCTCAGACAAAGCAGTGACTGCCTTGGTAATCTGACGCTGGTGGTAGTTGTCGGTTTGATGACGTTCATCCCAGGGGTGGAAGGAGCGTGGAAGATGCAGTCAGATCTGCATGTAAAGACAATTGAAGAAGACTGGTGAGGAAAAAGATGCCGTCGGCAAATTCGAATGCCACACGAGAATCTCGATATGGCTTGAGTCTACAAGCTATGGTTCCTTCATTATAGCGATCCTCTTTCATGCTCACGCCCTTGTTTTGTCATCGCTGCAATTGTCAGCCGCTCAGAATGGCGCCAGCTGCGACTCTCCAATTGTCTGTACCTGGCAGCCGCTACCTAGAATCAATTGTCAACCTACAGTACGTAACTACCGAGTGCCTTTTTTGATGCATTTATTCCACTGCATGACCAATTGAACAAAGGAGCAAGGCTCTTCTTGAAGTCCCCAGTGGTATACACAGCCCAAGTGTATGTGTATATCCAAGTAAACAATCCCACCCACGTTGTCCTGACATCCAAGCTTACCTAACAGCATTATACTAGAAGTCGAAGCCAGCAGTACAGAGGACAACCAAGGCAAAGTATTACAACCAGATTCTGCCTGCACTTGCGGCCGATGACACACGAGAACAAACATCTGGAGTGCCTTGATTCCAGCAGTGGTTGATGCATTGCTGGTTTCTTAACTCCACGTTACTGTATGTGGCAAGTTACAGGTGCTGCGATACGAAGTCAAGCGCAGCATGCACCCGGCATCTTACACACTGATCTACCAAGTGATAACTAGAAAGAACTAATTGCTATAAAAAGAAGTATATGACCAGTGGCCACATGATCAGTGGGTCGAGTTTGATGGCAGGGCGACATCTTATTCACCACGTTATGCATCTAGGTACTTCGCCCACGTGCGCTACAAGGTGGGAATCTAATCGACCTGGGTCAGTATGATGGATGGGTTTGTAGCTGCAGTGATGGCGGCGAGGTTGAGTCGATATATATTCCGTCATACTAGATGTTTAAATCAGAAGAAAGAAAAAGGGTGGAAGCCGGCACAAGATTGGTAGCCATCGGAGCACAGTACTAGTATGCAGTATGTAACGGCAGAAATTGGGGAAGGGCAATGGACATGGAGGCTGGAGTTGAGACGATCTCCGTTGCGCGTCCCCAGTATTCGGGTGGAGCACCAAAGCTTCCAGACCACCGTGTCCGAGTCGGCCAGCCTGGGAAAGCCAGACAGATCGGGGATCACTGATGACTATGAGGGAGAGATTCGAGTGCGTACTGTTTATTCTCGGAGGAGACCTGGTTGCCGAGTCGAACAAGACGTCTTTTGACGGTGGCCATGTCTCTCTACCCCGAGCTTTGCTTTTTGCAACCCAAGAGCACAATACGGTGTTTTCATGTCGTGCCAAAGTGAACGCGTCGCCCTTTGACGAGAGCTGCCCAGTAAGGTCACAAATTCCAGACGCCTCGGACGCCAACTCGTGCTCGCGTGCCCCAATGGGCTTTCGCTCCCCTAGCTGGACCCCCGAGACCCCCTTGCCGGGCGAGAAATCTGCGATAGCGGTCTTGGCAAAACTCCAAAATAAAAAATTGCAGGGCAAGCGGATGCTGGTACTCGCAAGCCTGTGAGCTGGAATCGAGAAGGGACAAAAAAAAGGGGGGACTCTATTCCCATCGCGCTACATGTCAGCCGTCAGCTGCAGATCACTCGAGGGCAATGTGCGGAATAGTCTGGGCATCCATCTCGTTGGTGTATGTAATGGATGAGTGAGCAAACAGCTCACCACGCCTAAAATGAAGCAGCACTCACTGCAATGCGCCAGATGCCAAGTGTATCGCCTCGGGGGTTATTACTGTCTATTAATGTTAGAGGCCGCAGCTTCCGTGAAAACAAACCTAGGTTATTTAAGTCATTTTTACCGTAGTTCTTGTGCATGAGCCTTTACAAGAATATGTCTATTCTGCCGGTTTTCCAGAATCCCATTATCTATGATGCGAATTATACCTTCAAGGTAGAATGGATGAAGAGTGTATGCTGGAGGTCTGTAGGTACTGTACGGTAGGTACCTTATCGCTACCAGGTTTCTTTCAATGTTCGTCTTGAGTGCTGCTGCGAAACCCGACACAGCCTCTCCGGCAGGCTCTCGATCTTCTGAATACTTGTACTTGTTTGGCCACGCCAAATCCATCTGCGCCAAGTAAAGAAAACAGAAAATAATGAAATAAATAAAGATGAATACTCAATCATAGTCTGAACCTCCGATCCGCATCTTTTTTGGTGGTTTGTGTCTACAGGTTACAGGGTGAGTAGGTACCGCATTCTCCTTCGGGACGTTTCCCACCCTACCCAGCCTGCCAATCAGTGCCTCCGCCGAGCTTGGACAGGTGTACGGACGGACGGTACCATCTCGTTTAGCCCACGCCAATCCAGGCCAAGCCAATCCAATCCAATCCTACCTATCCCGTCCAATGCCAGCTTGGTTCACTTGCTTCAAGCCTCTAGAAACTTTTCTTACCTCTTTCCAGTCTGCTCACCCACTCTCCAAGCCAGCATACGAGGACACGACAGTTGACGACAATCATTGACAACGACCGGCTCCTGGAAAGCTCCTTCTCGCTTCCAGCTTCGATCCCCTTCGCATCGGCACCCGGCCTCTGCTCACCATCTACACACACGGCCCAGCCAAAGAACGGACCCCTGTGAGAGCCATCGTGTCCCGTCAGGCGCCGTACGGTACTGTACTCCCATTCTCTAGCGTGTGAGGGTTGGACGTACGTGCTTGCTGCACCACCACCTCCTCGGAAGCGACCACCACAACGTCACACCCGCGACAGAACAGCGCTCAGAGGGAACCCAATTCTGTCTCGCGTCGCGCCCCGTGCCTCTTGCTTTCGCGATACACTTGAGGGTGCCGCAGAGGGCCACCCCGAGCAGCGCTCAACATGCTTCTACCCAAGGGCGGCATGACCTGGAAGTCGGCCAAGTCACAGTTACCCCCTACCAGGGCGATATGGATATTCATCACGAGGACGCGAGTCCTGCTCTCCCTCGCCCTCATTGGCATTATTCTGCTCCTATGGCGCGGCATTCGATCCTCAGCAAATGAGATGCAAAGGTACGCTACTCTCTACTGATACCCCATGGCCCGCCGACCTCCTCCGGTCGCCTGCCTTTTCGCGATGCAGAGAAAGAAAGCCAACTAACTCGTACCCTTTCTTCTGTCAATAGTTTCTACTGCTGGGGCCCGTCGAAATCACCGATGGAGATGTCGCTGAGCGAGCAACAAGCATGGAATGCCCACCTCCAAACGCCAGTCATCTTCAACCACCATGCTGCGATAGATGTCAATGAGTCCTCCATCATATCTGTCGACCTGAACCCGATCAAGTCTACGCGCAACGCTATTGCGAACGAGGAGCGCATTCTTATCGTCACCCCCCTCAAGGATGCTGCGCCCTATCTGTCCAAGTACTTCGAACTTATTGCGGAGCTGACCTACCCTCACCACCTGATCGATCTTGCATTCCTTGTTGGCGACTCCTCCGACAGTACTCTCGCAGTCTTGGCCATGGAATTGAAGCGCATCCAAACGCGCCCCGATAAGATCCCCTTCCGCAGCGCCCTGGTGGTGGAGAAGGACTTCCACTTCCAGCTGAGCCAGTCCGTCGAGGACAGACACGGTTTCGAAGCCCAAGGACCTCGACGCAAGGCCATGGGCAAGGCACGAAACTACCTCTTGTCGGCTGCCCTCAGGCCCGAGCACTCCTGGGTTTACTGGCGCGATGTGGACATTGAGGACAGCCCCAAGAAAATCATTGAGGATTTCATTGCCCATGACCGAGACGTGATTGTGCCCAGTACGTACACGACTCCGCATTCGCTCATGTTCGCTTGCTAACAAGGTCCAGACATTTGGTTCCACCGTTACAGAGATGGCCGCGATGTAGAGGGACGATGTAAGTCTGCCAAGAGCGCCTCTTTCTACTAGGTCTCAACTTGCTGACACTGGACTTTTTCAGTCGACTACAACTCCTGGGTCGAGTCCGACAAGGGCCTGAAGCTCGCTGCTAGCTTGAGCAAGGATACAGTACTCGCTGAAGGTAAGGCGACATTCAGTCCGAAATCGTAAAGCCGGCAATGTTCTGTAACTAATCCTGCGGCTTTCAAAGGATACCACCAGTACGACACTGGACGGCAACACATGGCCAAAATGGGCGACTGGAGAAATGACAAGGACGAGGAGATTGAGCTTGATGGCATCGGTGGTGTCAACATCCTTGTGAAGGCTGATGTTCACCGGTCGGGTATGTTGCGGAAGAAGGCTACCTATTTCTCTCTCATGCGACGCCAAAGCTGATTTATATCCACAGGTATCAACTTCCCCGCCTACGCCTTCGAGAACCAAGCCGAGACGGAGGGTTTCGCAAAGATGGCCAAGCGAGCCGGATACGAAGTCATTGGTCTCCCGAACTACGTCGTCTGGCATATCGACACGGACGAGAAACCTGGCAACGCATAATTGCACTTTTCTCTCTGCATCATTCTTCTCGTCCTCATTTTTATTCGCCTACCGACCTTGTCCGACGGTATCTGGCTATCGACTCTCGATGGAGGATAGGACACGTAATTATTGTACGAAACTCATGATACACGCAAACCCACACCATGATCGCAGTCCGCGGGACGACTCGGGGCCAAATCTTCTACGGAAATCCCGCTCCTCTCAACTTGCATTGCGTTCGTTCTCATGATCTACAACTATGTGCAGTTGAGCGTGGGCGTGGATTTCTGTGGATCAGCAGGCCCATGTTGATCCGAAAAAGCGATTGCGACTCGGGAAATGGCACCGGCCGTGAACAGGCACCGCTACATCATTCTCTTGCTTGGGCCTGCACTGTTGGCTTTCCCTTTGTACCATGGTGTACAGGAGAGCATTGCGCGCACATATCTTGCATGGTCGGCTGTGGTTGGTGTCAGGGTAATATATTCATTTTTTTTTTTCTGGCGGTCTACTGTAATAGAGTCTGGGAATTCGTCACGGGAGAGAAGACCGTTTTCGCATACTGGTTGAATGGATGGAGGAGGACACAGGAACGAGAGGCGCAGACTCAGGATACTTGCGCGCATACCCCTTTGATGAGTGGATAGATGTTGTGTATATTGAAATTGTTAGGGGTTCCATACGGGGCATGACTAGAATTGCTCCTGCGAACTATGGAAATTTCCATGCTTCAGCTCCGAATCCAGCGGTTTTCTTGATGTACCAAGTATACGTGTAGAAAGTGACCGACCCCAATATAATCATGAACTTACACCCAAAATGCACTCTAGATCCAGCCAAAGAAATGCTTATGTAGCATTTGCTCATTGTTGAGTGCGCCGGCTGGTACGCCTGGAGTAGACTGATCTGATATCATGATAGCATCTCGGTACATCCTGGGCAAATGGTAAATGTTTCTATACAAATATACACACTCCTCCGATACGTATCAGGTAGTTTGGAGCCTCATGATCCAAAGATTCTCTGTCTCCTGGTCTGTGACAATGGTGCGTTTCTTGTCTTCTATTCATGCTTTCTTTATTTGTACAAGCGGCCATCACCGGTGCCTCTCGGGTCTCTCCCTTACAGAATTAGACGCTCTCATTTCCCCATAACTCCCTGCCTGCCGGCATTTAGTGGTTCTTGATGATGGTCATGGAGTCGAGGGCCTCCTTCTCCTTCTGCTCGGCCTTGATCTGCTCAATGAGGGGGACGAGGTACGGGATATCCTAGAAACACGATCAGCATAGGCCCAAACATTGTCCTTTGCGATTCGCTTCTTCGCCGGGAATCGTTTGAGTCTTACCTCCTCGGGCTTCGTCTGCTCCTCCTTGGGCAGCAGCTTGTGCGTCACTGAGCACTGCATGGCGCGGCGGATGCGGTAGACGCGGTCGTAGGACTCCTGGGGAGAAAGGCGCTTGAGGGCCTTGATCACATCCTCGTTCTCCTCGACAATGAGGTCATCGGCACTGCAAGATCAATTGGTCAGCCTCTCTGCCTTTCTTGCTTCCAAAAGTTCGTCCTGCCACCCTATCCGATCCATCTGCGAAAAAGTCCCGCCGGCCCGGGAAGACCGTATCTGCCCACGGCCGACCACCAATAACTTTCGATCCACCGAATTCATAACTTCGAGAGCGCGTTCGCAGAATGGATGCAGGCCATTGCCGATTGACCCGGCCGGGGTTGGCTGAAGGCCGCCGAGCTGAGGGAAAAGACGTACCGAAGACCGAGCTGGCGGTAGCCGGCGGCGTTGGCGTACCAGTTGGCCAGAGGCTTGAGGGCGTTGCGCAACCAGGGCCTCGCCTGGACGAAGGGTGCGAGCGAAGGGTAGACGGACATGGTGAGCTGAGGGAATCGGTCTCACGGGGGGTGGGTTGAGTGGATGAGCGTTTGGCGGTATCGGCAAAAAGTAGCTCTCTCTCTCTCTACTACTGGCGGCAGAGAAAGTCGTGATGTGAGTGATAATTGCTGGCAGTTGACTGGCCGCCTCCGTCGATTGAGCGGGTCCGAGCTTTTTCGCGGTCACGTGAATGGCACGTCGTACTGGTAATGAATAACACGCCTGGGACGCCTCTTTTGGGACGGGAACGAATCTACGAGTCGAGGCACTTCAGTCGAGCCGTCGCTAGCACTAAGGAAATCATGCAGGCTGCCCCCAATAAGCGAATCCTTAATCACTGGCTCGGTAAATTCCTGGGCGCTGCAGGTTGCACATACACACACCGACGTGACCCTTGACCTTCGGGATTACTACGTACCATATAGCACTGATATTCATCATTTGTGTATGGCCGTGTAACGCATGTGGCTTGAACGGCTTCTGCAAAGCAGCATGTAGCGGTAGCCATATAAGTGAATATTTATACTTTCGAGGGGAAATCGTCTTTCTAGTTCGTCAAGTGCTGTGTAGCCAATGCCCCCATTCGAACTGAACGGTATTTTCAGAGAGGATTTAGGTAGAGAGACCCCTTGACCTACCGAGAACTTCAGGGTTAGGTAGATTGGCACACGTGCTGTGCTTCCTCAGTCAGCCAAGGTATGAGGTCACTTCCGACAAGTCCCCTACATAGCACAAAGAAAGTCCCAAGTTTCTTTAAACAGATCGGGTCGCTGGTTGATAAACTTTCGGGGTTCTGTGCCTGGTCTTGTCTTGGACCGCAAATCAAATGGTACAAACATAGAATCACGTCAATTTTGTGCTTGATAATAACAAAACACAAGTAGGCGCGGGCAGGTTTGAGCTGCCCATCCTATCGTGTCTTGTCCTGTCTCTTATTCAAAGATCTGTCGGCGCTCACCGGCGGGAGCTCCCCCCAAGCCCAGACAGACCTGATTTGAAAAGCGCTCCAACCATTTATCGGCTAGTGAGCAGCAAAAAGACGCCCCCCGAGCCCAAGGTCCGATACCTGCCGCGCAGCTCTTGTTCTCTTCCATGCTTCCCTGGCCTGGCACTGGCACTGCTTTCCCAGCTTGCTTTTCGGTTTGGGGATCCACGAACAAGGACCACCACCTCTACCAATCCCAGGTATTGCGCGAACCGAACCAGAACCCGACTGCTTATTACCAGCCCGCACCCCTCACCCGGATCCCAGCAGGAAACCATTTCAGAAAGAACATATTCGAGACTTCTGGTCTCCTGATATCCGACTCACTCGGTCGACCTTCAACGCCAGCCGGGATTGCTTTCTTCATCAATGGCCTGCGGCAGCCCGTAGTCCCCTTCAGACGTGTCGACGGTGAACTTGCGTGGGAGCTCGTCCGTTCCCCGCACACCGCACACGGTTCGTTCACCTGGAAGACCAACGAGAGAGAGAAACGCCCGCTCGACCACCCATCGTGCGATCGACTCGAGAAAGACAATACCCGACAGACGCTGCATTTCTACGAAACTCGGTGGTTTTTCTCGTCTCTTTTTCCCACCTAGACCCACCCAAGATCCTCTATACGTCCGGGGCCTCTCGCGACACCGTCTCGGGGCCCCAACTGCGCCAACCTTTCCCCAAGTCCCGAGTGTACCCGGCAGTCTGATATCATCGTGCAACTTCGCAAGGGAATGTCTCACGACCAGGCACACAACGACCCGGCAGGACGGGCACCAAACGCCTCGGCAGATTATGGTGTTTTCTCGCATCAATCGCCATCTTCGTCCAACACACTGGGATCGCCCAGCGCACAAAGCAGCACCATGGTACCAGCTGCGCCGGCTTCGGCGGTAGCATCCATTGCACATGGCCGCGACGGCCTGACGCCGCTGCAAAGATGGACCACGAGGGCGTCCGAGTCGCAGTTCAACGCGCTGTCGGGCGCCGTGGGTGGCTTCACATCGGGCGTCGTGACGTGTCCGCTCGACGTGATCAAGACGAAGCTGCAAGCCCAGGGCGGCTTTGCGCCGGTGGATAAGGGCAGGCATGTAGGCCACCACAAAGTCTACGAGGGCTTGATAGGCACAGCAAGAGTAATATGGCAGGAGGAGGGAATCCGCGGCATGTATCGAGGACTTGGTCCCATCATTCTGGGATACTTGCCGACGTGGGCTGTCTGGTTCACCGTGTACACCAAGAGCAAAGAGTTCTTGGCTGAACGCAATGGTGAGTCTTTCATTATGTGTGACCTGCGGCCACGGAGACGCATGGTCCAAGATGCTGTCGGCGACTGACACACGATCTAGTAAAAAACCAGATGGTTATAAACTTCTGGTCCTCCATAGTTGCGGGTGCCTCGAGCACAGTGGTAACCAACCCAATCTGGGTGATCAAGACGAGGCTCATGTCTCAATCCTCCAATGGCAACAGGCATGTGTCTCTGTTCCCAAGATCCGGCAACACACCGACGTCAAGACCGGCCATCAGCTCGTCATGGCATTACAACTCGACCCTCGACGCCGCAAGGAAAATGTATTCCTCCGAGGGCATACTATCGTTTTATTCTGGTCTATCGCCTGCCTTGCTTGGCTTGACCCACGTCGCCGTTCAATTCCCAGCGTACGAATATCTTCGCAAGAGATTTACAGGCCAGGATATGGGCCACATGGGAGAAGGAGGTGCGCAGAAACACTGGCTGGGCGTGCTGGGAGCCTCGATTCTGTCCAAGATCATGGCGAGCTCTGCCACCTATCCCCACGAGGTCATCAGAACAAGACTACAGACACAAAGGAGACCGACGGCCGGCTCCGAATATCTGCAGGGGCTTGGTGTCACCACTGCAGATGGCAAGGCCAAGTCGAGCGAAGCGATCCCTCAAGCAAAGTACAGAGGTGTTCTGATGACCTTTCGAACCATTCTGAAAGAAGAAGGATGGAGGGCATTTTATGCCGGCATGGGCGTCAACATGATGAGAGCCGTGCCAGCCGCTACAGTCACCATGATGACTTACGAATATGTAATGAACACATTACACGAGGAGAAGGCAAACGCACTGCGGATCAAAGAAGAGGCCAACTCTGTGCCAGAGCCCCCGGCCCCATGAGACACTCTTCGGCTGTTTACCGGCAAGGGGCAGCGACTGTATCGACACAATCGATCGTTCGCAAGGAGCCCACGCACGTCTGCATCGGCTCGAGATTATTTCGGAGACAAAGACAATAAATCTAGCGTACCCTGATTTCTCAGCAAGAAGAAAGCCTTGGCGTCATACATCTGAATAGGAGTTGAAGTGCGGCGGTTCAAATGGGGGATGGAAACAAGTCCAGATACGATACCCTTCCTTGTAGGTATAGACATAAGTTCCTGGTCAGAAAATGGGACAGCGAATTGATTTAATTTGAATTCACATTGAAAACATACAAAGTACGTCTTCCAGGTGTTGGTCTACCCTTACTTGGGGTTCGAAAACGCAAATATTGCCTTGATATCTGACGGCATGATGTGCCTCTTGCTCGTTACTACCAACCTAGTACGATCTTCGCTCCACCATCTATCTCTACCTATATATGAAAGTAGGTCCTAAGAAACGAATTTCCGACCATTGGAACTAATGTATAGACAGAATGAATTCAAATCGCAAGAAGGGTATCTATACTTTTTGTGGGAAGAACTTGAAAACCATCTGAGTGGTAGATGTACGGCCTATACATGACCACCTGTCCCACAAAAACGCTACGAATTCATAACGACCATGTTTTTCCTGACAGTGATTTGTTGGCGCCTTTGACAAAGAAGGCTGATATCATACCGCACCGTCTGTCAAGTCTTCCACCATGGGAAAGCAGGGTTGAAACGGTAAAAGCTCGTAGGGCTGCCACAGGGCGGCGCCGCGCAGATGAAAGGCCTGTGCGAGAGTTTCGAGAGCACGTCAGTCTTCTTTTTTCGCGAACCTCCCCGGGGGGATGGGGGTATTTCTTTTCTGGAGTCAACTCACGTGCATCCGCTCGACCATCATGTCCAGCAGGCTGGCCCAGACGTCGACGCCGCGCTGCTCGGCGGTCCGGCAGCACGAGGCGGCGGCCTCCTCGTAGGCGATGGGCCCGACGAGCCGCAGGGCGTGCGGCCACTCGAGGCCCTTGTGCGCCCGCAGGTGCGCGTACACGGTCCAGAGCGTGTCGAGGATGAGGACTGCGAGAAAAGAAAAGTCAATCAGCCAAGGACCTTTTCCCCTTTCAACACGAGAGAGATAGAGAGGGAGAGAGAGATGCTTTTTCCCAGCTTACCGGCGACCCGCCGCTCCCGCTCGTGGCCCGACCCCGAGGACGAGGCGCACACGCGCCCGAGGCGCCTCTGCAGCGCCGCGCGCTCCGCCTGGAACCGGTCCAAGCCGCCCTCGAACACGCTCAGCGCCCACCAGTGCCACCCGAAGTCGGCGGCGCCCGTGTCCTCGTCCCGGGAGAAGAAGGCGGAGAAGCCGCTGCCGGCGGCGGCCTCCATATGGTGTTGTTCGTCGCTGTGCGTGGTCTTGGTTAACGAGGGAGATGACGCGGACGACGTTGTTGCTGTCGTCGCCGCCGCCGCCGCCGAAGAGGGCGCCCTCTCGCCCTGGTTGTCTCCGCGCTCCGACATGACGTGCTGCATAAAGGGGAACGGTGCGCAGCACCGGCATGCCCCGTCTAGCTCGTCCTTGTGGATGGCGGTCCCGGGCGCAAAATACGGGATATGGACGCGATGATGGCACCGCCGGTAGTGCAGCGTGTGTTGGCAGCGCGGGCAGCGGGCGTAGGCGTGCCGTCGTAGCTCGGTCTGTAGGCACTCCGGGTGGAAGACGTGGCCGCACGGCAGCGTGATGAGCTTGTCCAGGCTCTCCTCCCCGAGGCCAGGGCACGAAGGATAGGCCCGTGGCAGCGATGACGACGACGGTGCTGATACTGGTGAAGTGGTTGGGTTCGCTGCCGATGCACTGGACCACGAGCGCGTCATCTGGCAGCTGAAGTTCCTGTCTGGCGGCGGCAAGAAGGAGGAAGAATGCTCATCGCTCAGCACCAAGACCTCCAGGGGCTCGCAGATGGGCCACCGGTAATCGTCCAGGATGCGTAACCTGCTATATCTCGGGGGGTCCGAGGCGTCGCCGGCGGATGGAGGGTCCCACGGTGGTCCTTCGTCCGCGCTGGCCGAGGGCCGGCGCAGCTGAAGTTTGCTCGTATACTTCCTCAAGGTCTTCTTGATCCTCTCCACAGGCCGTCTGGCGGGCTCGGCATTCATGTTGCTGTATTCTGGGCTCGATGTGCCCACGGCCGCCTCGAATACCATATCCGTCGTTGCCATGCTTTGGCAGGTCTCTCCGCCAATGACGACGTTGCGAAGTACAGTATAGCGGAGATGGTAGTAGGGAGACCGGAGAGCGCAGTGGTCTATGTGCTCTTCATATTGCCGGTGACCGGCAACCTACACAAGCGGCACTGTGATGATTCGATCAACTGGGTCTCTTCCCAGAATCTCTCACCTCGCCGCTGTCGGTGTACATGTTCAGCAGGAATATACATGAAAAGAGAGGGGGGCGGATTTGCGCCTCCATATCTAAGCAATGGCCAAACAGCCCATTGCATGTGCGTGAAATTAAGATAAAATCAAAAACGTGGGTTCTCAGATTATTGTATCGAACTTATTTTCTAAGCGAGAAGCCCAAAGGTAAAAGAAACAGACATGGGGGGTTCGAGGTAAGACACTCGCCGTTCCCTGTGACCTGAACCCAAATGATGAAAATATCTTCAGCAGCGAGAGGGCCATGCTCGCCGCGCGTGGATCTGGCTCAAGACGCAGTAAAAACAACTTGACAGGTTTCGGCCAAGGGACAGTGTTCCATGTGAGAGACCCAAGACGCGCAATATATTCAAGACCCAAGTGGCTTTTCTTTCTGGAATGGCAAGCTGTGGCCACTGTGTTTTCTCCAAGTCATTACCCGTTTCTGGGGGATCTTCGAGAAGTGGAAACAGTAGCGAAAAAGAAAACCGGAAGAAGCAAGCATCGTGCATTTGACCCCGAACAGACCTGGCCAAGAACACCTTATTCACTACCAAAGCGACAGAAACACACAGTAGGTACGATGTAGATCTGATCATACTACATGCGGATTGCTATGAGAACGTACGTCGAGACGAACAAGAGAAAGCACGAGTCCCCGAAATGAACGTGGAAAATTCAATTGCCCCCCGGAGAAAGCCATGAGCGCCTTTTTGTTGACGCCCCAGACGTGGTGCAACACCACAATTTGGCGTCTGCCACCAATGGCTTGGGCGAAATTGCGCAATGATGGAAGATGACGATGGAAAAAGAGAGTCTTCTCTAAGTGACACTGATCAAAGTTGAGGGCAGCGAGTAAGTGCATGCATATCTCTCTGTTTGAGGCGGCTGTTTGAGAAAGAAGGGGAAGGGGGCGTTCACCTCGCTGTCCTCATGTGCGCATACCCTTTCGATGGCTGCCTTGCTCTGTGTTTATTTGGCCCTCGGCGGCTCGTAATTGTGATTTTAAGAGTACCGGCCGCAAAGCTTCGTCGACTCCAGAAGTGGTCCCTTCATAAGCTCTGATGCTTAACACGACTGAGAGTCTGAGACGAGCACTGTCGGAAAGGTCCCACGACGCGGAATCCATTGTGTATATCGATCATTGCAGGCCAGCCCACAGGAGTCACAGACATCTGGTAGGAGATTGTTTGGCTGATTGGTATTTGGTACTATTCAATCATGTTCAGCAAAGTCGCCAGCATCGCCCAGGTAAATACTGGCATCGCACACAATTGGCTCCATGTTATCATGGCATCTTCCGAAGACTCTGTAAAGAAGACCAGCTGTTCCGCGCGTCTATCCGGGATATGGTTCCGATGTCCATTCTAGTCTCCCGAGGCAATAATCGAACCGCCATTGTCAACCGTTGGTCCCTTGGTTTCTTCTGCCGGCCGTCAGCTCGAACTCTGCCCACACGTGTGGATCTTCCTCCTCAGCTCCTGGAGAACCCCTCGGACCCCTACCCTGGCTCGCCTGGCCGGTGCCATGAGTCTACAGAGCACACATCAGACATGAGCCGCCAGTTAGGATACAGGACGCAGAGCGGCAGTGCCGCTCCGAACGGGAGAGATCATGGCTCCCTCCGGTTGTCCTATGCTTCTCGTAACGATCCAGTACACGTCACGGCACGGAAGCATGAGTAAATATAGAGGCGGCTTGAATAATATGACGTCAAAATATGTGCCGCCCTTGACATCAAAACCAATTTGCTAGAACTGCCGTGCCGAGTCGATGTTATGAACGGGCAGTACCAAATGCATGTTGGCATATGTATGGTTTTTCGTAACATACCAAGCACATACGACCATAGACACTAGAGAACTCGGCATCCCGTCCGCTCTGCCCTAGATAAGCTAGTGATCGCTGGATCAGTACTCAGGTCGGTGACGACTGGGGAATCCCCGGTGTTGTATGTTTTTGCTCATCTTTTTGCCTTTCCCTCCTCCTGATGTATTTTTTGTGCACTGGCTCGCCGATTCGTCGTCGCAGACAACTTGGTTTTTGACTCCACAAATGAGCTTCTCGCACTTACCAGGCATAGCTTTGCTCGGTGTTGTGAATAGCTACCTTTTGCGCACGCGATGACCCTTTATGATTCGATGAAGGAAACTTCATATTCACTGGCGGCAGGCAATAATATGCTTTGTCCAATACAGATCTGGTTGGAGGGCAATATTGGTAAACTTATTTTTTTTTCTTTTCCTGTTCTGCCCAATACGAGCTTCAAGCGACTCCAGCTGAAGTTTTAGCCTCTACCATGTGCTTCCAATACTCAAATGCCTTGGGTTTGTTCCGCAACCACTCTAATGTTGTAGACTTGTATCCTTTGGAATGAGTAATCCGCATAGATGATGGGCTGATGTATGATTCCATGCTCATGCGTAGCTAAATTAGGACGGAATTTGGTCTATGTAAATCTGGAGTTGCAATAGCCAAGTTCCGACAAGATTATAGTCGAAAGAAGAAACCGAGGAGGCCCATAGGCTGCTTGACAGATGTCTAGAGGATGTTTCGTTGTGCCAGTCAAACCTTGTATGCTGGAAAGCTTCGCATGTTAACACGACTACTATATTTCATTTACGTCGGTATCTAAAACTTTTTTTTTTTTTTTTTTTTTTTTTTTTTTTTTTTTTTTTTGGCGAACAGACGGCGCTTGATGCTCAGCTCGGCATGTGAAAAATTCCTCGGCAAGACGAGCAACACCAATCGTACGTTCATCAATATTCTTTATAGTGAATATATCGGAGAAAGAGGCGCCCACGGTCTCTAACATCACATGATCGAAATGACGTCCAATTCTTTCCAGTTGTCTGGAATTCAAACTGCCAGTCGTACGCCCAAACTCGTTAATTCATTCGACACATGCATTCTCGATCAGAGTTTGCCCGAACATGATGCAGTGGAAAGCTTCGATAACCACTGTTCAGTGCAGGAAGCCTGTAGCACTTGGTGTTTTCATGATTATGGGAACCTTGGTATTTATCCCGGGGGCTAGCCTTGACATTCGCTGCCAGGTGCATTCCGTGTTATCATGTACGGCTTCAAGGAGACTTGACTCGCCAAGGTGCAGGACCACACTATACTATGTCTTTCACCTGCGTATGGGCACTTTTTTTGTATTTTTTTATTTCTTATTTTACAAACATATATATACGGGCACGTCCTTTTCTTCTCACCAGTCCTTGAGACATCCCCGCAATCTCTACTTTACCTGCCAAAGCAACAATTGTCGACCTGAGAAAATATATCTTATCATCATGTTTGATCTTACTGTCAACGACGCCATCAAAAATGCCATCCAAAGCGCATGGCAGCAGAACAAGAACAACCTCAGCCAGCCCAACAACCCACGCTTCGTTGAGCATAGTTCAACCCCAATACAGCGTAATGGTCTGAACGTCAAGCAACTGAAGCTGGACCAGAACTCCTTGGCTGGCACATACGTCAAAGACAAGTGGAAGGACGACCATGATGTCCATTCAACGACTTTTGACGACCTTGACACTAGATTGACTCTCGATTATACCGTCGAGGTAGTTGGCATTCCTTCTAATGACAGCGGTCAACCTCTCTACATCGCGCTACACGGAGGTGGAGGACCAGAGAAACCGACCAAAGAGAGTGTGGCGGAGGCAAACAAGATCAATGACAGTGCATGGAAAGACATGACAACCTACTACAAAGGCGCTATCCAATCGGGTGTGTGGGTCGCAGCCCGAGGTGTTGGTGACAGTTGGGATATGCATTTCACTGGTGCCAGCTACGTCCTGATCGAGAGACTTGTGGAAAACATGATACTATTCGGCGTGAAGGACAAGAGCCGCGACAACCCTGTGGCCATTGACCCCAACAGAGTCTACCTGATTGGTTTCTCGGCGGGTGGTGATGGAGTCTATCGCCTAGCTCCCCGCCTCGCACAACGCTTTGCAGCGGTCAACATGGGCGGCGGGCATCCGGGGTCGGTTATTTTGGGTGCTGAAGTCCCTCCTCCCAGAACGGGCACGATCCTGAGGAACCTGGCCAACACTCCAATTTGCGTACAGGTTGGTGAGAGGGACTCCGAGTACGCCGGCCGCTCCCGACTTGTAGCCCAGAGTGCAGAGGATCTCGCAGAGGTGAAAAAGCACTATACGAAAATCTTCCCAGATATAAAATCTCCTCCTATCTACTTTCACAACATCTTCATCCACCCAACGGACACCGATCCGCAGCGGGGACCAAATGAGAGTGACAAGGACTTCAACGAGAAGCAGTATTCCTATAGACACAACAGCTGGGAACAGGGTAACTTCAATTGGTCAGATTCGAACAAGCCAAGGCCCAAGAAAGCCGTCATAAGAAACTACGCAGCATGGAGGAAGGGCTGGGTGGATGACATGCCCAAGGCGGATCGAGCGACAAAGGACCTTGAGACCAATGCCATAGACTGGCTCAACCATCACACACGCACTGCAACACCCCAGGCCATAGTGTGGGACCTGTCGCGTGATGAAGCAAAGGACCAATTCGACGACAAAGTCTTTGGAGGGTTATCCGGCAACGGAGCTCAGAACTACTGGCTGGACGTCAGCGGCAAGCCCGCCGAGGACGTCGGGACTCTCATCGAAGCCAGGATCGATCACGACACAAGCACCATCTATGTGACTGCTGCTGGCACGTACTTGCGTATCCTACTGAGACCAGAGATGGTGCGCGACATGTCGAACGTAAAGGTTCAAATCAAGATTGGAGACCAGCCCCAGACCACCCTTGGCCCGTTCAAGCTCGGCTGGAACCAGGCAATAATCAACCATACCTTGGCTAGGAACGATCCAGAACTCATCTTCAGCTCAGACATTGTCATGAACTTGACTAGCAGTGGTTGGCTGGGAACAACAAGCTCCCCGGCGCTCGTGAAGGCCATGCTGTGATCAACCACGATCTCAGGTCTTTCTGACTTCAGGTTTGAAGGCGACGTAGCCATCGAAGTTTACTTGAATTCTTATTCATTTGAATGAAAGGTAATTGTCGAGATATGGAGAAATTGCATAAAGTATCGGTTTTTTGACACCTGTCTCAGTGTTTCCATAATATTCAGATAGTTTTAAATGTCCACAACACTCCTTATTACACACATGTATCCGCTCAGTTCATAGATGTGACCTATTCAAAACTTGCCACCGTCAGATGCATTTCACCGCAAACAATATCGCGATGGATGGTCTGGTGACAATGAAAACCTTTACTCAGTGGTGCTACTATACAATCTGGCACTATGAGGTGTGTAGAAAGAGCTATAGATATCAGAACAGATCCTGGGCATAGTGGAAGTAGGCCGGCACTGGAATAACTACGCATTCCTAGAAAAAGCCCAAAGTAGCTTGTGCTGGTACGTCTGTGGTCGTGCTGCATTCCGACTACCCGTATCCCCCATAGGAATGTTTTCCTCCGTTGAAATGACACCTCTCGTCGTAACAACTACAGCAAATGCAACAGCTGCATGAGCATCGACAGTACTATAGCACAAACTTTAGCTTCTTTTCCATACTTAGTAAACATTCAAAAGTCCTAAATACCGAGCATTTTTCTGTATTTGTGATCAGTTCAGGATCCTAGATAGCTGAGGTGTAATGATAGCACTTACTCTTGTGTTGCCCCCCGCTCGTCTTGCTGCTTTTCTTCGCTCTGTTCTTTCTACGCTCCTCGTCTTCCGTGTCTTTGGAAATACTGTTGCCCCCGCCCATTGGAAAGAATCGATGACTGATAGAGGCAGTCGTGTCTACAATACACGATCTTGTCGTGGGAGATGACTGTGACAGCAATGACTGTCAACTAGGATGCTGCCTGTTGAAGAAAGTCGAGAGAACCGAGACTTGTGCGGTTGACTTGTGCAGAGGTTCGGTTTTAAAGGCCACGGCGCGTCCGGGAATATGATATGTGCCCATGAGGCTGCCCGGTTGCATACGACTATCACGAGGCTTCCTAGGCTTCCATCTGATTCCTGGGGTTCCTCCAGATCCCCGCAATCCGGTCAATCAGCTCCAATTAAAGGTGGTGAAATTTGCTGAGCCGTACGCATTGAAGGCAGGCTGGACAAAATGAAGCAGGCTGAACAAAATCTGCTGCAGTCTATGGGCTCTTGCGCATCTTCATGCTACGGGGTCGGCTTCGATTGGTTGCTTCAAGATTACCACACACCCTTTCTCCGCAACATCGTTCTTCGTTGAGGTGACAATTGTGATGAGTCGGCATAAGCGCTGTCCAAATGATCCTTGGCTCTTATGCAAGAAGCAATACATCAACGCCCGAATAGTATGTATACCTGCTGATGGATGGTAGGGCTACGTGACGGAGGTCTCGGATAGAGGATTTAAGTAAGCATCGTCTTATTCAATCAGCAATCAACCTAACCTAGTTTGGTCTTGACCAATGTCATCTTGTTGGCCCTCCTCGGAATCAGCAGCGGCGCTGCGCAATTGACGAGCACTAGCTAGCAACCACCTTGTCTTTTCTGCTCTTCTATGCGTTTTGCCCACGGTACCGTGGTAA
This sequence comes from Pestalotiopsis sp. NC0098, assembly GCA_022432395.1. Classification (NCBI taxonomy): domain Eukaryota; kingdom Fungi; phylum Ascomycota; class Sordariomycetes; order Amphisphaeriales; family Sporocadaceae; genus Pestalotiopsis; species Pestalotiopsis sp. NC0098. The sequence goes on along the minus strand of JAJKLJ010000003.1, from coordinate 3,096,955 downwards.
ATCTTCAGCGCGTCTGAGCACAGCGAAATGGTAGCGTCATATTCACCAAGGGCCTTGTGTGTGGCGGCAAGGTGTCGCATCGCGAGGGCTGCTTCGAGGCTGCCGTGGCCATACAAAGCAGTCATTTCCTCCAAGACTACCTTTTCCAGTGCCATAGCCTTTCTATACTCCCCTAATTCGTAGAGGATCGTCGCAAGCATCTTCGTGTAGTAAATCTTTGTCTCTGGCTTTGCCGCAGATATCCCCTGATAAACCTGCAAAACCTTCTCGCTAATTTCGCGCGCTTTTTCAAACATCTTCTGATTGGCGTAGATAGATGCAAGGCATGACATTTCATGAAGTGTGTCCGGAGAGTCACTTCCCGACTTTTCAGTGAACTCTTCCAACACAGCCTCCTGCAGTCTCAATGCGATATGAAATTTGCCAATATCCCTGTATATAGTTGCTAGCTCAGAGCGGGCATGCAATAACTCGATATCGTCAACAGCATGTTGACGGTCAAGGCTCGAAAGCTCTTCGACTACATGCAACTGTAATCTTAGAGCTTCAGCTGCCTCGCCTTGCGCTCGAAGTGTGCGCGCAAGAGCTCTTTGGGTGTCGACGGTGCTCCCAGAATGCTGATCTTCGCTGCGTCGAAGAGCAATGCGGAGCATGATTTCAGCTGCCGGATAATTCTCAGCATGGATATGGAAGCTCGCCAAAGTCTTTGTACACTCAAGCGGCACAACCTCTGCAATATCTTGCTTCCATATTTGGGTACAAAATGCCGTCGACGCGTTTGTATGGTTGAGAAGCCATCGTTGTGAATCGTAGATAGCCCTGTCGTCGCCGAGGGCCAATTGTCTGAGGCGAAGCTCTTCAGCACATATATGTACCAGCGACATTGCCATGCCCATGAACCTCTCCTGTTCTTCTTTGGGCAATCTGAGTCTAGCCCACTGCTGGACCAAAGGGTGAAGCATAGAATATGATTCTTTATTCTTGGTAACACCTGACATGATGAGACAGAAACGTTGAAGATCGAGGATGGATATTTGCATGACTGAAAGCGCCCAGTGACTGGAGACTGTCATTCCTTCATCTTCTTTGAACAACCACTCGATGCGCTTTCGGCTAGGTTGAAGAGTCATGTCGTTTGATTCTCGTTGGAGGAAACAATACGCCGTTTCAAACAGGGTCCAAGGCACGGTCGTGTCCAAAAAGCTGCACATCAATAGCCAATCTGATGCATACACGCTGGCTTTCTTGACGCTTTGGAAACTTGCTTCCCAGACCTTGAGCACGGACTGTCGACAGTCCTCGAACTCGCAGTCCAGAACGTCTTTTGGCTTATCCTTGAGGACGCTAAGATAGTTCTCTGGTTGCATTCCAGTAGTGGCCATATACGATGCAGCTTGCTGAATGGCAAGTGGCAGGTTACCGAGCTGGGAACATATTTCCGATAGGCTGTCCTCTTGCCAGCTTTGCAACTCAACAGCATGGCATATCCGTTCTCGTAACAGCCTCATCGCAACCAGATCCTCAAAAGGGTTTACTTGGCTATGTCGGGTTCCGAGCTCTAGGCAACGTCTGTTGCGTGTAGTGATCAGGACCTTGGTTGCCCCTTTCCATCTTGGCTTATGAGATATCTTGATCTGCTCAAGCATCCCTTGGTCGTCGAGACCGTCGTATATGAGTAAGACTCTCTTACCCAATTTGGACAATGTTGTCAGAAGGTGGCTCGTCAGGTCCTCACGTTTGGCGTCGACTCCCATGCGTCCAGCAAGCTGTCGAAAGCTTGATTCCATTCGTTCATTGGTGTCGGACTGAATCCACAGGACCTCGCCGTAGGTGTTCGGAGAATCCTCCAAATGTTTCAAGGCAATCTGAGTCTTCCCCATACCGCCGCTACCGCACAGCACGAAAGCGCGAGATTTGGGGGCAGACAAATGATGTGCTATACTGTTCAAGATGTCGATACGCCCCGAAAACTGAGGAGTAAGCATGTCCCGAGGTACGCCAACATCCCCAGTCACTAGATTCTGCTCAGGGCCGCGAAGATGATTGGTTTGCCGGTCTTGGATGACAGCTCCCGCGCCAGCATACATTTCCCGAATCACCGTTGAGACAGCCGCAAACGACCTATCCTTGGGCCCCGTGTATTTGTTCATTTGGGTGTGGTCGGCATCAAGCGGGTATCGATTAAGACCCTGGATACAAGCGGATTGTTCTTCCACCACCTGCAAAAAAGTTAGCACTGACGTTTGGACTCTGGAAATATCTTTTGCGTCATCATTACCATCGCTCCCAAGAGTCGACCGAGGGGCCCGAGAGGGAAACGCCATCTGAACTCCATAGTACAGAGCTCGAAGAAGCATGCCGCGGGGATCTTGAGCTGCTCACGTAACCGGCAAAAGTTATGCAACTTGTCGCGTAATTCAGGGTTATCGTATCCGAGTTGCTGGATAATTCCATCGTGTGATCCTGCAGTATGTAACATGTCCGAGACCAATTTTGCGCGCCACTTCATCTTGGTGCCTCGGAAGGGAGTGCCTAAGAAAAGTAGACCAACGGTCGATCTGAGCAGATCTCTGAACTTCTGTTCGATCTCGGCATGGAGGAGGCCCTGTCTGCGGTTATGAAAGATCACCTAGAAGGAGGCAGTAACCTACGTAGAGAATGACATTCCCACCCATACTATGTCCAATAAATATTATAGGTCGGTCGTTCGCCTTAGTCTCAGTCCGCAAATTATGAACGTTGTTCATCAGCTCTTCGCCACAAAGTTGAAGGCGCGTTCTTGGGGCGTCAGCGTGCCATTTTGATTCGTAAATATAAACCATGATCCGCGACTTGGGAATAATGGACGGCAGCATGTCGGTATCTCTCAGCCAGTGGACACATTGGGTGCCGTTCCTGTATGTCCATGACCAGTCCACATGGGAGCCAAGGCCGTGCACGGCAATGACGCTATCACAGGTTAGATGAGCGCGTCATGCAGCATACAGTTACTCACTCAACCTCAATTGGTCCATCGGCTTCGTAGAGAATTTGAAGGGGTGGCCGGTTCTGGAATCTCCTTGGTGGCGTGAGGATTTCCGGGCTGACATTTGTTGACGTGTTTGTGTCCCAGTACCAGAGACAGAACAGAGCAAAAAGGGTACCGATAATAGGCAATAGATATCCCCAATCCATGTCTGCGGCAACAGTCAGGCTGGACCTATTTGATCACTGGCGCGAGAAGATGACGACAGCTAATGCGGTTGCACGGCTCTTGTCCTCGACGCAATACGGCCAGTGAAAGCAGAGTCTGCCTGACTGCGTAGTTATAGATATCACCTCGTATTTGTTCGCGATGTGAGAATGCGGGGTCGAGAAACGCATCGCTGGATCGAAGGAGTGAAAACAAAACAAATTAAAAAAATCTACGGAGTGTCCAGGCCTGCAGGTATCTGCCTAGCGGGCTTACAGCCCGGGTTGGAGGACCTGGGATGAGGGGGAGCAACTGGCATATGGTCCCTTCGTTAATTGGCTCTGCATTTGACTTTGTCTTACCACCCAACATGCAAACGCACAGCATCTGGATCTGATTAGCCGAAGCGCAAGGGGATTGATCCAGTTTGTGTTGGCCAGAAATACAAACAGTGAGGCTGAAAAGTTTTAGGCTGTGGCTTCGCCTAGATTGGACTCAGTCGCAACCCTGCAACCCAATAACCAGTATGAACGGCCGGAATCCAATCGTAAAAGTCGTTCAGGTCTATAGCCAAGGAATTGGCAATGTCCCAGCATCCATCGCCGATCCAGACACTTTTCAACACCTCCTTCTGCCAATCGTCATTTGAGAACCTGGACGGCTGCCTTTGTTCGCCGACGCATGGAACCTACAGAGTTTGTGACAACGGCAGTTGAATATTTGCCAGATCCGTACCTCCGCCGCCCCTCTCTTTTCGGCGACCGCATTTCTGTGGGCCTCATCGCCGAAAATCTTGTGGGTCTAACACCGAAAGTGGCGTCTTTGTATGGCAGCGCGACATGAACTTTATTCGACTCGTCGCGGCGTATCGGAGATGGAGTTCACAGATTGGTGGTCGCCAACGTTGTACGAGGAAGTAAGTGCCGTATCCGAATAGGTTAATTCGGGCTTGGTGTCGATCTCGGACAGCCCGACTGTTGTTTCTGCATGCCGGTTCTCGGTCTCAGAGCCTTCCAGTTTATGGGATGTGAAGTACGACAAGTAGAATTATGCTTAAAAGGTCGATATTTTCTCTTTTCAAGTTGGCCTGCTTAGTGCAAATAAAGCATATCTCATCCTACAAGTTCCCTCTCAAACCTCATTATCTTTCAGAACCAAACTATCATCATGGTTGCACACGGTCGATACACTACCGAGAAGGTGACCTATCCCTCGCATGGCGAGGACATTACAGGAATACTCTACCTCCCGACAGGCATTTCCAAACCACCTGGAGTCGTCGTCATTGGACCATACTCCTTCATCAAAGAACAGGCTCCACTGCAGTATGCGACGCGACTGGCCGATGAGGGCTATGCCGCCCTGATTTTCGACCCGCGCACCGTCGGCGAGAGTTCCGGCATGCCCCGTCGACTGGAGAATCCCAAGATGAAGAACGAGGACGCCGTTGCGGGACTCGACTATCTGGTCGGACGAGGCGATGTGGATGCATCTAACCTCTTCTTGGTCGGCATCTGTCAAGGCGGCCCCGAGTCTCTGGATATTGCATCTTATGAAGACCGAGTCAAGGGGGTTGCCTCGGTCTCGGGGTACTTCCGTGACCACGAAACCGACATTTACATGATCTGCGCTGGCTGCGTCGCCTGGAAGCCGGGTGCGGACATCGCCTCGATGAAGATGCCCACTCCAGAGCAGGGGGAGAATCTCTACAGGGCACGACTCGAGCGAGCGAAGAAAGCCAGGGATCTCTATGAGAAGACTGGAGAAGTGACCTATGCACCTCTGGTCGATCCCGAGGCCGCTGATCCTACAACTGGTTCCCTTGCTGGCCTTCCCGGCCCCGTTGTGTGGTCGTGGTACGGACCTTGGACTCTCAAAAACTTTGAGAATCGCTACGCCGTCATGAGCGACTTGGACCACTTCAGCTACAGCACGGTAGACGGAGTCGCCAAGTTGACCAAACCGGCCCTGATTATTCACGGGGATAACTGTATGAATGCCGCTGCGGCCAGGCGGCATTTCGAGTCCATTCCGACTGGGAACAAGAAGCTTGTTTGGGATAATCACGTATCGCACTTTCAACACTATGATCAACCGGACTGTGTTGATCGCAACGTGGGTGAGATTGCCAGCTGGTTTGAGAAGGTGCGAGAGGGGAAGAGATCGTAGTACGAGCATGAACTTGAGGGAAAAGTACTCTCGTGAGCTGTCAGATGATACAACACCCGAAATGAGACTAAATAAAGATTGTGTTGTGTTGTATGTTGTCGGTAGCAAATCGAGACGGGGTGATGAATGAGGTCCATGGTCCAGCCGTAGCGGAACGAAGTGGTCCTGAGCAACGCGGTGTATAAGAAGACGCCACTCCCGTACCCGTCAGAAACAAGCCCGACAATCAAGTCGCACAGTAAATTCCGACGAAGCCAAAATATATAAATAAGATAAAATAAAAATTTGTTTGACCCATCACGAGATCCGTGCACATTTTCTTTTGGACTGTGGTGTACATTTGTTGCGACGCAATCGATGTAAAACTTCATCAGGACCTGCATGACAGACTCTGAAGAGAATACTATAACCAGATCGAGTGGCTTTGGTTGATATACTAGACTTGATGACAATCAATTAATTGTCGCGTTACAGCGCCTAGGTAGCTACATGGCACGAATTGATGTCCCACTCTGTGATCAGTGATCAAAATCACTTGCAAGGCTTCCGATCAGATCAGATTCTAAGCGAAGCGTCTCGTACCCTGACTGGTCGACCAAATCAATGTTCATAGATTTGCTGGAATCCACACCACTATGCAGTAACTCGTTCAATGGTTGAGGAGGAAGTACATCCCCGAGGTCAAGTTGTAGAATATTGTCCCAGTTGACTTGCGACATCTCAGCTTCCGTTGTCGGAAAGTTGCTAGTTTCAGCACTTTGGTAAGATGTTTCCCGGTTCTGCATCGGCGTGACAACGGCCAGCATTCTTTGATACAATCGTTGGATGATGCTGAACGCCGACCTGGCGAGATGGTTCTTCTGGGCTTGCAAGCACTTTAGTCTGTTCAGTCCCCACTCCATATTTCTTTTCGCCGCGGGCAATTGCTCCCGTAGCTCGTGCGAAAAGCGAATGTGCATAGCAGCAATGAGCACCATCGCATCGAACGTTGAGAAAACCCAACTGAAAGCCCTGTACTGTAACGGCGGTGTCTGCTCAAACAGACGGGCTTGCGACTCCAGAATTTGCGTTGCCGACTCCGAAGCTCTGAAACGACTTTCCTGATGTGCAAAAACAAAGGGTCGATGCAAAGCAAAGACCACAAATTGTACATTGGTACACATTTCTTCCAACGCCATGGAAAGCCAAACAGGCTCATCTTGTCGTGACCTGCAGGCTGAAGCCCATGCAGGAAGATTTGCGATGTTGGTCATGATCGTTTCGTGAATAGTCTCAACGGGGACATGCCAGTCTTTTACTTTTTCGAGATCATTGACGTCCTGTAGATATTTGTAGGCGGTATGGTAGCCACACAAGATGACGTCGCGAGGTGTCGGCGACCCTGGCACGCTAGAACCGCGCCTCAACGACATTGGTAAAGGTACGTCCTGGGGGTTCATTCTTGTCGACATTGGTCTTCCGAGAACAGTAGCCATGTGGGCATCCCAGAGATGGAGGATAAGCCACAAGTTACGACGCAACTCGCGATCCGACGACCTTTCATCTCTAACGTATACTGTCGGCTCCGGCTCGATGAGATGTAGACCGAGTTCTTGAGCGTCGCGGATAGCGGCGCCGAGGCTGTGCCATGCCTCTGTCACCGCGCCGGTGGTTTTTTGAAAACAGGCTCGCATGACTTTAGATTGCACTATCGTGACTGTGAGGTCGTCTTTTTCGAAAGACGAAGCAAGTCGATGGCCTGCATCACTGTAGTCCGCCGCACGATCCGACAACTCCATATCGGCCGCATACTTCAAGTCATCGAGACTTTCGTTATATTGCGTGGGTTGAAACAGTAAAGCCTGTGCTAGAACCTGGAAAAGTAGGGCGGGAAAGCATCGGAGGCTGGCTGGTATGGCGTCTGGTCCTTGTTTTAATTGAGTATGGGTTAGACGGCTCCATCCAGACAATTGACTGGTGAACGCAGCTTCGTCCACAATGTCATAATGCCATGCTACGTTTTGGAAGAAGTCTCGTACCAGGACATCAATATGTCTTCGGGACGGCAGCTCTCGAATGATTTTTCCATATTGACTCGGGGCAGAACCGTTGCGTGGCTGAGTCTGAAGGCTTCCGGACTCGCCCAGGGTACGGATGACCCCTGGAGTTCCTTTGGTGTTATCGCCGTAGCCTAGTTGTCTGAACTCATCTTGCTCAAGGCCCAAAGCCGATGGCATTGGTTCTGAGTGCGTTTGCAGCACATCATTCATTGGCTGGCCATGGAGCTCCACTGGGTGGAAAGCCAGCGATTCGGGGTCGGCATCTAGTTCATATAGACAAGCATCCTGTTCTTCTCAGCGAATGGAATACTCTCTGAGACAGTACGCTGAGACTTACTGTTTTGCCTCGCTTCGTGCAATGAGCACATGGATGGCGACGATCGCACTATGGTATAACGTTAAGCCGGCGCGCGCGCCTTTTCAAAAGGGAGTGCCAGTACCTTTTGTTTACGTCGGTGACACTCTCTACATGAGATCGCGGGACGCTTACGTCTAGCAGGCGTTCCGATGTTGTTGTTGCGCACCGACATTGGATTGCACATCGACGATCACTAGATCTACAAGAATATGTACAAGAACCGGCAGGATGCTGGTATAGATATAGTGCAAATGGGTAAGTTGTATCGGGGAGACGACGAATCACTAGAGCCGAATTTTGCACAATAGTGCTTCAACCCCGCTGCCGTGTGACGGAATTGCGGGGAAAGCTACGAGTTGATATACACGAGGTGCGAAGTCTGCGCAGAAGCGATCGGATCCAGCCATGATGAGCTGGCCAATGTGAATATTGTTTGGCAGATTTATTCAACTTTTACCAAATGTAGTAAAAAAGCTACAAGTTCCAATAGCATAAAACATAATTAAAATAATCTATTTTCGCCAAATAGACACATAGTTTGATTACTAGGTTAGCATTCGGGTCGGTGAAGGTCCTTGTGCTTGCTGTGTTGCCGGATGCTAGGTAAAAATTGAAGTGGCTTTATACGTACACAATTTCGCATACCAACACGCTTCAAGCAGCAACACGTCAAATTCTAAATTAAGGAAAGCAAAAGACCAATCATACACATGCGGCATCGACCTCGCTCTATCGTCATGCTTTGGCATGAAATCTGAACATCTCGCCCCTGTTGAGATAGACGATCCTATCATCCCATCCTTCATGGCTCACCTTGTCCGTGAAGTCGCTCAGAGGCGACAGAAAGACAGAATAATCGTCGTAATGAATCGGAATGGTCAAATCCGGATTCAGGAGCTGCATAAGCTGAAGGCCCTGTCCACAAGTAAGAGTTAGGACAAATTGCGATCGCACTGCGACTTTATACCAAAGATAGAAGAGAAAAAAAAGTGAATCAAGTACTGACCTGCGCGGCGTCCATGGTCACCATGAGCAAAGGCATCGACGGGCCCGGTATCGTAGTCCCGCCCAAGTGTACCAGCATCAGATCGATGCGCTCGTCTTTCAGCCAGCGTGGAATCTCCTTTAGTTCGTCCACGAACAATGTGTCGCCCGAGATGTAGATCCGGTAGCCCGTCTCCACCGCGGCGTCTTCCTTTGCGGCATCACCGTGTTGGTATCCCAACTCCAGCATCCAGCCATTGGTTGGCGGCACAGCCGAGAGCAGGTCATTGGCCACGGATAGAGGGCCGGGCGGGACATGTTTCCCAGGCATGCCAGTGACTTTGATGACGGGCTTCTTCTTCCCCCCCTCTCCCCCAGCCTCATCAACAACTCCATCATGTCCAGTGGCGGCAGCAGTCGCACCGCCGCCCTCGACGTGTACGATGAGGCTCTCCCAAAAGTCCAGCGCGTGAACCTCCCTGAAAGGACCTCCGTCGTCCCCATCACGCCCGTCCTTGCCGTCCGTCAAACACCTCCGCGCATGCGGCGTTGTGACGATGGGAAAATCTCTGCTGAGCCTGCGCTCGACCTCGCGGTCAAAATGGTCCTCGTGGTAATGGCTCAGCAGGACCAGATCGACGGGCGGCAGCTCGGCCAGCTCGACGGCCGGGTCCGTCCTGCGCTGCGCGCTGACCCCCGGGCCCAGGTGCACGTGGTCGCCGGCGTGCAGGAAGTTGGGGTCCGTCAGGATGCGCATACCGGACCACTCGATGACTGTCGTCGCCGTGCCGATGAAGTAGACGCTGCCATCTTCGCCATGAGTGTCTTGTGCCCCGGGCGGCTGCCGCGGGTGTGTATGTGTCTTTTTGATCGGTAGCGAACGGCTGTGAGTAACGCTACTGCCTTCGCCTTCGTGCTCCCGCAGGAGTGGTCGCCGAAGGGACGTATTGATGCGCAAGTGTTTCAATGTTGTCATTTCAGTGATCAAGCTGCTTGTTCCTCAATTGCAAATACTGCCTAGTAATTTTTTTTTTTTTTTTTGTTGAGAAGCATGTACTGTCGTGGGAACTGTAAGGCTCGACATCGTATTCTCAGCTCTTATAGGTTGTGTTGGCAGCAGGTTTTGACGATACCGGGTCGTTCAATCATCGCTCCGTCTTCATGATGTAATATAAAACTTCTACTGGATGTTCAATAATGAAACTTAATCTTGTAGGATATCAAAGTGTTGCGTGGCTAAAGATTGCGGGGTACTCACCACGCATTATAGTATTAATTTTTTTTTTTTTAGGAAAAAAAAAAAAACAAAGTTCTATCTTATTCAATTGAAACTCTTCGTACTCTTTATTCTCGAAATCAAAATGCATCGCTTTATCTATACAATATTATCCGCAACTCGTACAATAAAACCGACAGGAGCTTCATCGTTCTTGACTCTTGCATATTAGGTAGCTCCCTAGTCTCCGTGTTTGAACCATGCTGAACAGCCGGATTATTGCGTCGCCAAACTCCAGGTACAAAACCGTGTCACACTTTGCAACCACCGAAATCCATTAAGAAGAAATAATATAGTGATCTGACTGGAATCGTTTCAGCTCATGACGACCATACATGGTGAGATCGAGGCCTGCACCAGTCATATCCTCAAGCCAAAGATTCAGTGTACTTTGTGGTCGTCGAATTAGCGTGATCCTGATGGATCATCGAGGTGACCTTGGCTTGTTGGTCGTCTGGTGCTTCCATTGTGCAGAAGCGTATGAGATGACCGTCAAGCAAGCTTGGAATATAACGAAAATTTTACCCAGCTGGCTGCTTGTCAAAGTTGTTTGCAAAAACAATGATCATGTGGCCTCAGGTCTTTGGTATTGGTAGGTCGTTGACCTAAAGAATCGACCGGTATCACACAGCTTCCTTCGTCTTAGTATCATCACAGGCCATAGTAGAAAGGAACAGATACCACTGGGGAAGAACGAAGGCAGATTTGTATATTAATTTTGGTTCTTCTTTTGCTCCTCTCCATTTCCTTTCACTCATCCCCATAACTGTGAGGAAGACCTGTCATATGCAACCAAAACGGACAGACCAAGTTGAAAACCAGCATTCATAAGTTCCATGAATGCTAATGGTCTGGGAAAAACCCTTCTAGCATCAATACAGATTCCTATTGAAGGCGGAAAGTAGGCTTTATACCTAAAGCGCTTTGTAAACTCCCAGTATAGTTGATTCCTCTTTTCCAGCAGCTATATATACACACTTGTCGGTTACAATGCACTTTTGGCACTACCTACGATAAATTTTTATAGTACATCCAGCTTAGAACATGCACTTCATACCGAAATATTGTCTTCGAGTGCAACGAACCCCTTCGGATGCTGTCATTGCAGAAGCAGGGCACGAATATATCCCGGGCAAGAAGTATCCCGGACAAGACACAAGACTTGTGAAGATGGGCATATATTCCAGTGCAGGTCGAGAGGACTTCCTTTCGGCTACCGAATTGGTCAGCTATGGAAATAGAAAGGTCTTCAGGAATAAGAACCAAGAGAGAACAAGTGTTTTGAGACTCTTGATATTTCAGAGTTGGGTGGTATGTGTAAGTGTTTTTTTTTTTGGCACTAAGAAGCGGGAAGCTTCAGTCTCCATCTCCAGGCTTTGCCAGGGCCCAGGGCCCAGGGCCCAGCACCAGGACGCCTTATCAGCACGCTAGCCCTACCGTTTTAAGCCCCGCGTTTCTTATCATGTGGGTCCTTTGACGTCGGGTCTGCCCTGTTAAAACTCTAGAGGGACAGTCAGCGATATCGCTTTGACTCATGCAGCTGTATTAAAAAATTGTCACAACAAAAGCTCAAAGCTCCCCGCCGCCCAAATTTGGTTTGCTCTTCCACCACACCGCCAACCACCAAAACAACGACGAAATCCAATTGATCATGTCTGCTGACAAACGAGTCTGCCTGTAAGATGGTTCAAGAACTCAATTGAGACAAGAATGAGCTAACAACCTCTTGAACAGCGCCTACTCTGGCGGTATGCCCTCCCTCCCTCTGCTGACAGCCAGCAACAGACAGCTTCGGCCTCCCCCATGGCAAAAACCCTCAATTGCTAACTTGACATAGGTCTTGACACCTCGACCATCCTCAAATGGCTGATTCTTGAGGTGCGTTCAATTCTCTGACCCCACATGACGTCAATTGATGTACTAATATACTCGTTTCTATAGGGCTACACCGTCGTCGTGAGTATATTCGCGTCTAGCTCGAATTTAGGTCCAACGCTCACCCAGATACCTTTCAGGCTTTCCTTGCCGACGTCGGTCAGCAGGAGGACTTCGCCGAGGTCGAGAAGAAGGCTCTCGCCCTCGGTGCCGAGCGCATGATCATCGCCAACCTGCAGCAGGAGTTCGTCGACGAGCTCATCTTCCCCGCCATCCAGTGCAATGCCATCTACGAGGACCGATACCTCCTCGGAACCAGTCTGGCCCGCCCCGTCATTGCTCGCGCCCAGGTCCAGGCTGCCAAGAAGTACAACTGCAAGATTCTCAGCCACGGCTGCACTGGCAAGGGCAATGACCAGGTCCGATTCGAGCTCGCCTGGAAGGCATGCGACCCCAGCCTCACCGTCATCGCCCCGTGGAGGATGCCCTCTTTCTTCAACCGCTTCGCCGGCCGACAGGATCTGCTGAAGTTTGCTGCCGAGAACGGCATCCCCGTCTCGTCCACTCCCAAGGCCCCCTGGTCCCAGGACGACAACCTGGCTCACTGCAGCTACGAGAGCGGTATCCTCGAGAAGCCGGATATGCCTGCTCCCAAGGACGTCTGGACCCGAACTGTCGGTACGTTACTCTTGAGCTACCATGCAAGCCTGGCTTTTCACTGTGATAGCTGCTGACCATCATGTATTTCAGACCCCCTCGAGGCCCCCGACACCCCCACCAAGTTCTCCGTCACCTTCGACGCTGGAAAGCCTGTCAAGCTCGAGGTTGAGGGTGGTGAGACCGTGACCGGCTCGCTCGAGATCTTCAAGGCCCTGAACGATATCGCTGGCCGCAACGGCGTTGGAAGAATCGACATTGTCGAGTCCCGCTTCATCGGTCTCAAGAGCCGTGGATGCTACGACTCGCCTGCCATGACTGTGCTCAGGCTCGCACACGTTGATATTGAGGGCATGACGGTCGACTCCAAGGTCAAGCAAATCATGGCCTACATCGGAAACGAGTGGTCGCAGTGCCTCTACAACGGCATGTACTTCTCCCCCGAACGTGAACTGCTCGGTAAGTTGTACTCTACCCAAAACAAAAGGAAGGCTTTCACTGATTACCCCAACAGAGAACTCGATCGAGTTCAGCCAGAAGCACGTTGCCGGTACCGTGAACATGATGGTGTACAAGGGAGCCGCCCACGTTCTCTCCCGATCCGCACCCGAGAGCAACCTGTACAGCGAGGAGCAGGCCAGCATGGACACCCTCGAGGGCTTCAGCCCCGAGGACACCACTGGATTCATTGCCATCCAGGCTATCCGGTTGGAGAAGTACGGTGCTGCCAAGATCAAGCAGGGCGAGCCCCTTGCACGAGTTTAGAGAAATATGGTTCTTGCGATAAAAGAAAGCCCAAAAACGTAGATTTGTCATTTCATCTAGCTCGTTGGAGGTCCAAAGCCATCGGAACCTAATAATACGTATAAGCCAATCTGCCATGGTCCCACGCGTGGAATTGTGATTTCAATAACTTATTGACATGGTCGTAATGGAGGCAAGACGCAGTCAAGTGGTACAATCACATTTTGCGTCCACCATGCTCACCAGTAGCGTGAGCAGGCTCGGCTTCGCTAGTCCACCCGTTTGAGTTCCGAGTTTAAATCGTGTACCTGGCTCTAGTCGAAGGAAATCGTCCTTGAGCGATGTCGTTTTCTGATTGAGACCAAAACTCTCCTGGAAGAGTCTGGAGTGTGCCGACGGTCTCCAAGCAGCCTCTGATGGCCCGATAAAGTGAAAATATGGTGTAGTTCAGCCGTGGTAGGAGGGAAATGGTATATCCATTCTCTTTGTCCGCCCCGGATGAGGAGCCTCTAGCTGGGAACTGGCTGCCCCGCTCCACGGCACTTGGCTGAGAGTTCTCCGTAATTATGATTTGGCCAGGGCGGCTTGACTGGATCTCACATCAGAACAGAGGTTGGAAGTTGGGACAGCCAGCTTGAGAGTATATGGGCGGACAAGGGTAGGTAGATATGGTATACACATCTGATGGTCGATACCCCATTCCCCATCCCGTTCCCCATATTCCACCCCAGATTATCAGATGCGAAGAAGGTTATGACAAGAGTGTTACGGCTACCGGAGCATAAACTCAGCTCCCTGCAAGTCCAAGTTTTCGCAAGCCCCGTCTCGGCTCAGGTCGGCTCTTCTGCTTTGGCTCGCCCAACTGGTGGGCATCTCTGGTGCGGCGGGTGGAGACTATACGATTCCAAGTTTAGCAATAAAATGGGGGAAAAAGGTAGAAAAGGGTTCTGGTCCTAGTGTAGTGGCGCCCATTTGGCATTGAAGAAGACCCGAGCCGAGTCCAACCAACCAACCAGGCGACGAATCATTTGTGGAGGCAGAGTATTACTATTCGTAAAAGAGTGTTTTATTGGCGAACCAAAGTGCCGCGCCTTATCGGCTGCATATGTCATATTTGTCAAGGCTTCGTAGGATATATTTGTCAAGGCTTGCTAGCGACCATTGACACAACTTGCTCGCATTTCACTTCTGCACGAGATTCGAGACGAGAAGCAGGTACAGTCACACCTGGCCAATGAGATGATATCCAGCTAGCATTGACAAGCCGATGGGTGCATGTGCGCTGCAAAATGCAAGTACCACGGAAATGTGGCGCCCCCGGGAACGATCCCATCGTCAGAGCCGTCGATCGGACACACGCGCACACACAACGAGACCCTCAATTGCCGGCCTGCGTCTTTTTCAATTTCTTAAATAAAATAAATAGTAAATCCTGTTGACGCCTTTTCTTCGTCTCTATTCACTCGACAAGCGCTACTATTGCTCCTCTTTTTCGTCCAGCTTCTTGCTATTCATTTTTCTCTACCAGACTGAATTGTGCGTTAGTCGGACCCAAAAAATAACACAAAATGGTGAGTATTCTGTCCGCCGCTACTGCCAAATGGAAGCAACTTGACTGATTCGCTGCAAAAGGCCAACCCCGTACCGTCCAACTATGGCCTCCTCCAGAAATACCAGGATCTGGACCAGAAGGGCCAGATCATGGCCGAATACATCTGGTGGGCAAATTTATACACTGGCGAATCAATATTTCTTGCTAACAACTTGTTCTCTTTAGGATCGACTCCGAAGGCGGCACGCGCTCCAAGTCGCGCGTGAGTTTCTTCTCGCAGCAGTTCTATAAACCTCGGTCACAACTGACAACACATTCAGACTCTGAAATTCAAGGAGGAGGGCTACCAGCCAAAGGACCTCCCAGTGTGGAACTTTGATGGATCCTGTAGGCGCTCATGAGAAACCCGTTTCTCTAATCCTCATTTTTGTCTGACCTCATCAGCAACCGGTCAGGCACCTGGAGGCAACAGTGACGTCTACCTCCGACCCGTCGCCGTGTACCCGGACCCCTTCCGCCCCGGCCCCAACATCCTCGTCCTCACCGAGTGCTGGATGGCCGATGGCACCCCCAACAAGTACAACTACCGCCACGAGGCGGCCAAGATCCACGAGAAGTTCGCCGACAAGGAGCCGTGGTGGGGCCTCGAGCAGGAGTACACCATGCTCGACCTGACCGAGAGGCCTCTCGGATGGCCAGTCGCTGGCTTCCCTGCTCCCCAGGGACCCTACTACTGCGGTAAGAATATACTCCGAATCTGAGTGCGGGAGATGGGCGTTGGATGCACTCCATCACTTCGACGTCCAAGTAGCTAATGTCTGAATTTGCAGGTGTTGGTGCTGGTAAGGTTGTCCAGCGTGACATCGTCGAGGCTCACTACAAGGCCGTAAGCATTTCAAATCCATTGCGCCGAGACATTGACTGACGAACATAGTGCCTTTTCGCTGGAATCAACATCTCTGGTACCAACGCCGAGGTGATGCCCGCCCAGTGGGGTAAGTGACTTCCGTCTCGAGACATGTTCTTACAGAGAGACAAGAAACTGACTCGATTACGCTACAGAATTCCAAGTTGGCCCCGCCGTGGGTATCAACCTTGGTGACGAGATGTGGATGGTAAGAACTTCCCGAAGCCGTCCCCACTCTCATATTTTGCAATACTGACATCATCATTGCAGGCCCGCTTCTTGCTCAACCGTGTCGCCGAGGACTTTGGCGCAAAGATCTCGTATCACCCCAAGCCCATGCCCGGCGACTGGAACGGCGCTGGACTGCACAGCAACTTCTCCACCAAGGAGATGTGAGTTACCCCAGTCAAGGCGGAGTCTCAACTTCCTGGCTCCGTTACGTAATTTTCTAGGAATATGACTGACATCATCTCTCTAGGCGTGAGGAGGGTGGTATCAAGCACATTGAGGCGGCCATGCAGAAGCTCGAGGCCAGGCATATGGAGCACATTGCCGTGTATGGCGACGACAACATCCTCAGACTCACTGGAAGACACGAGACCGGCTCGATCGACAAGTTCACGTGGGGAGTTGCAGACCGTGGTTCATCGGTATGTTATCCGCTCAGGAGCTGCAGATTCCTTTTTCAGGAGAGCATTACTAATTTCTTGGATAGATTCGTATCCCCCGCGAGACTGCCGCCAAGGGTTACGGATACTTTGAAGACAGACGCCCTGCGTACGTATTCGCTCCGGATGGAATTTACCATACCGCCCCAGCTTTGTGCAGTCATGTTACTAACATACAATTAGTTCGAACGCGGACCCCTACCGTATCACTCACATCATCATGGAGACTCTGTTCGAGTAGATCTGTCGCGACTTTACTATAATACAAAGCGCCGACTTGGTCTGTGCAAAAGAGGGATTGACATTGCCCTCATAGATTAAATAAGCACGATGAAGTGATTTTTGAGTTTTTTGTTACATTTGACATCATATACCCTTTGCATGAGCGCGAACCCCCTTTTTATATGGTTGAGGCGTGACAAATGGTATAGGATAGCTCAAGAAGCAATCGTATTGACCCCAAGCAGCCCAAACAGTGTGTGCTTTAACAATGGACCAGATGCAGATTGGCACATCATCTTACCTGGCGAAGACTACAGGCCGCTGGCTGTAAGTCGTTTGTTCCGTTTCAACGACACCATCTCACGTCATTCTGAATTACTTCTTTCAGGCAAGCTCTCTGCATCGATTCCCGTCCGACCAATCGAATAAACTCGACGGTACAGGTGACGTCACACTAAATGAATTTAGACTCGTCAAATATTCTTCGTTGTTGCAATTACGAGCAAAAACACAGCTGACGTCCAGAGCATTTGAACTAGGTATAACAAATTTCCATGGCTCCAACTTGTTGGTTCTGTCAATTGCTAGAAGTCCGATCTTGTTACCACGGATGATTATTGGCAAGTACAAACCGGATGGCCCATAATTCCGGCCGCAGTCGACTTCAAATGAGATATAAAATGCTGCCTAGATAACTGGATCCTACAAATATCAGGCAAGCATACATCGGTTCTCATCATTGTATCCAATATCGCCGCCGCCCATGAGTCTATATCACACTGCTTGCCCACCCGGCGCCAAACCTCACTCCTTCTGTTCACAAAACTTCGCTTCGGTGCCTCCTCAGACCGCCCAAAACTGACCCGGTCAATCAACGTGGTCACTGACTGCCGTGTGTGGCTGCCCACCAAGATACACAAGATTCCAGCCGCAGCACTCGATATCTCAACACCCGTGGCAACCAATACAACTAGAGACGCTTTTCAGTCAAAATGGGCTCAGACAGCGAGATTGACGACGACGAGCTAGACAACTGGCTCCTGCCGACGTACAAGCCCAAGTTCTACTCCAAGAGACCCATGAAGGAGCCCCTCACCGCGCCTTTGGATCTGCCCCTCAGCGACGCGGACGTGGAGAAGCTCAAAACGGGATTCAAGTCCCAGAGCATGGACGACAAGTGGGACTTTCTGGTCGAGGATCCGGACGCGGACGGCAACGTGTCCCTGCACATTATCCGGAGCTGGCTGCGAGAGGAGTGCTACGTACTGCATATCGTCCCGAGGACACCCAGCAGCAGTAGTACCGACGGCGCGGGCGGTGCCAAGATCTCGGGCATCACGTGGGAAGGAAACAAGGCGCTGGGCCGGTGCGACGCCGAGCAGGCCAAGAAGGAGGCCGTGATCCTGACCCGGAGCTGGCTCGGATGCGAGTTCGAGGCGCTGCCGCAGTACCCGTCGTCGGTGTTCTACGATCCTAATGCTTATACGAAGATGGGCGCAGAATAGGTCGCTTGCGAGGCCGCCCCTAGATGGCCAGGTCAGTCGGCAAGCAGAAATATTTATACAGCTACATCGATCCCAGCTACGTCCAGAGAACATTCCAATGTTGTTCTATACCAGTTCCAAGACAGTTCCGACTCGGACTCACTCAATCAGCTCCTCCCAGTGCTTACCCCGGGGACTGAAAACCAGATTCGGCCCCTCGTGCTCCGCCATGAAATAGTCATACAGCTGGTACTCGTCCGGCCGGTCCCTCCCAAAGGCCGCGCCCCCGTGCCCGCTGCCGAGCTCGCCGGCCGGCCCCAGGGCCGGCCGAAAGTCGAAATACCACAGCGTCTTGGCTACGGTTAGACTCATTTCAAGGTATGCTACAGCCTTGCCTGCGCAGCCACGGTCTCCCAGGAGAAAGGGGATGAATGCGCGTCGCATGGCCGCCCGTGCCGCCTTTTCCTCGGGGATCTCGGCGGCGGCCCCGCCGTCCAGCCAGCGCTCCGGGCGGAACGCAAACGGCTCCGGGAAGTACTCGGGGTTGTGCATCAGGCTGTACAGGCCGACGCCGACCAGGGTCCCGGGCGGCACGACGTGACCATCCACAACGAGAGGGCCGGCGGAAAGAGGGTCTTTCTCGCGCCACATGATGCCGGGCGTCGGCGGGGAGATGCGCAGCGACTCGTCGATGACGGCGCGGAGGTACCGGCAGCCCGCGAGCGCGGGGCCCTGGCGAATGTCGCCGCCCGAGGACAAGGTCGTGCGCACCTCCGCGGCGAGGCGCGCGTAGGCCGAAGGGTTCCGCGAGAGGTAATAGAAGACGGTACACATGGCCGTCGCCGTGGTCGTCCCACCTTTGTTGCCAGAAACAAAAAAGCGTCAGCGCGAGCTAGATCAATCTGATACATCTGATAAATTTAGACTTGCCTGCGTTGACAAACACGCCCGCCTCGCCCCAGATCTCGCTCTTGCGGATGCCCTCCTGCTGCGCCTGGTCGATCCTCTCGTCGCTAGCGACGAACGAGAAGAGGTCGTGCTTGGCGTCCCTGGGCAGGGCCATGCGCTCGGATATCATGCCCGCGAGGACCTGCCGGAACTTTTGGATGTGCGCCCTGACCAGCCACTGCACGCCCGGGTCGACGGCGTGCGTCCGCGGCCAGTTCATGAACATGTAGACGCGCGGGTTGAGGGCGGAGAAGGCCCTAGGCAGGATCCGCAGCGCCTCTTCCGTCTGCGTCTTCCAGGAGGCGCCGAAGGCGAGCAGGCCGATTACGTCCATGGCCAGGTATTTGCAGCGCGGAGTCATGTCGATGGCCTGCCCCTGCTGACTGGAGCGCAGGAGCTCCGCGAGGAAGATGTCGATCTGGGACGTCATGGCTGGCTCAAAGTCGCGCATGGAGCGCTCCGATATGGCCTCCCCAACGACCCGGCGCCGGCGCCGGTGATCTGCCTTATCCAGGGCAGTAAAGACGCTCGGGGTGCTTCGAAAACGGGAAAACGTATAGATGGAAGCCTTTGCGACTCGGGGATTCAAGTATATGTCTAGCGAATGGAATGTCTTAATTAAATATGACCAATAACCACGCGCAAGTGATGAAATTTACCTTGGAGGGCGGTCAATGTATTGAATACGAGTCTGTTCGGGGCTTGCTGGACAACAGGCCCTTTTAGAAGGTTAGAGATTCCCATCAACATTCATATAGCTCAACCAATCTTCCTCTTACCATACTTCAAGTGATCTCGATAGGTTACAAGATGAATATCTCCCTTTACAGCATGGTAGCCAGCGTAGCCGTTTGTAATTCGGGCTACCAACGGCCCTGGGAATTCGTTTAGGGGATTGAAAAGCAGACGGGACCCCAGGAACATCAATAGCTAAATAGAAAACGAGCAAAGAGCCATTTATTAGCAACCATACCCTTACCAACAGGACTTTGTCTTACCAGGGTAATGACGAAGCCCGCGGCATATTGAAAGTAGTTGTAATTCATACTGCGCCAAAAGCAGTAGAGCACAGCGGTGAAAGGTAAAGTCGAGAAACACACGAAATCATGTTTCAAGACGATTCTGAATTGATGTTGCTTCATTTTTGAAGTAAGGAGGGCTGCACGTTTGCCGTTGGTTACTGTCTGCCACCCCCGGTCGATCACTTACAACAAGCCAAGTGCCTGAACCACAACTATAGAGAAACAAAAAGGACATTTTGCATCATAGCGAATGTAATACCGGTCAATCAACCTGCAGTTTGCTTTTTGTAAGATGAGATATCGCCCTGGAGAGCTGCGTAAAACATCCTCAATGGTGGGAATTGGGGCATCGTCGCTGCTTCTGCCATCACTCGCAATTCTTGATTGCTCCAAATACAAAATACCAAATGTCTTTCTCGAGTCAATGTCTACTCAAATTTTGAACCAAAGTTCTAGGCAATCTTCAAGTACCATAGTAGGTTGAGAGGTAGTAGGACCTGTTTAAGAATGATTCTAGACAAGTTGGTCAATTCAGGTCAGTATCGGATACACCCCCGGCATGGTACAAGTTCGCGGCTCCGATCCGGTCCCACATTTTGTCATTTGGGGGCGGGGATTTGCTCCGCCCTTTGGATGGTAGCCGACCTCTATGGAGCTGCGGGGGAGGAGAACATGCACTGAAGGGCGCGAACTACACAAGAAACAGAGTTATTATTACCAGAGACTTGTCCCGAGGTCGCAGCTTACATCTCAGACTCCCGTAGAGATCCCTTGTATTATTGTTAGTGCCAACCATCGTATATACATCTACCTCCCTCCATCCCTCCCGTAACTCTTCTCCCCTCTTAATCATGGTCCTTGCTCTCCGCGCCCTCTCTGCACGGCCAATCATCAGAACGGTACATTCCACTACACCGAGATCTTTCGTTGCGCCACCATCATCTGCAATTCTCAGGCAGCCCGTCCACCGCGCCATGTCTTCCGACGCCTCCAGGCCCGCAATTACAACCCCGCCGGCGGGCAAGTACGAGTTCCTCGTCGTCGTGCCGGACAAGCCCGGAGCGCAGCAGAAGCGCCTCGAAGTTAGACCGTAAGTTGTTACATCGTAGTTCATTCCTCCGCCTTTCGTATCCACAACAAGGAAGTCAAGCTGAAGGCCACGTCTAGGAAACACTTCGAGGGCCTGACTGCACTTGTTGATCAGGGAATCTTCAAGGTTGGAGGTAAGCACACCCCTTTGGGCTCATTTATAACCTCACCTGTTCAAGATAACAACAACTGACATTATACGATAGGCGCTACACTACACGATGTGCCCGAAGGCACTGATGCTTCCAAGTGGGCGTTTCACGGCAGCACCATCGTCATGGTGGCCGAGTCTCGCGAAGAGTGCAAAGAGATTCTAAGCAAGGACATCTACGCCACCAGCGGAGTCTGGGACATTGATAATGCGCAAATTTGGCCCGTAAGTTTGCAATTGAGAAAGGTATCCCAAAGCCGTGCAGAGTTACCATGCTGACCACCGAACTCTAGGTAAAACTTGCCTTTAGATACCCGTAGAGATAATTATAATGTAAGAGATTTCACAGCACCATGAGGAACTTTCAAAGTAACGTTGTTTTTTTGAATTGGTGGCATGATGAACGCCATGTGCCCATGATTGTTTGCATGATGACTACCAATGACCAGCGAGCCCTAATAATACTGTGACAGAAGCAGCAGGGCGTATTAGCAATGACCAATCGACGAATAGACTATCATATGATTTTGATGACGGCCTCTTCCGATCGCTTCCAAGATATGCATGTTTAGCCATCTTGTACAAAGCGCTGTTGGTCAGAGGTTTGCGTGTCCGTCTGTGGATTGTTATGTATCGGTTTGGGGGCTGTTCTGCGCGTGGTCTTGCCTGGGACTTTCTTTGTCGTAAATGTCCGACAGCCCCGGAGCAGGTGATCGGTTACCCTCCTATGACTTTCCGTTCCCTCCAACAGTGACTTCCTCGGCAGCTGCAGCATCCACGCGCAATTTGTAGCACCGTTCAAAACACTCATCAAGCAGCTCCTTGACACTTCCTTGGCCCTCAGGAATGTCTCCACCAACCATGAACTTGCCGTCTTTTTGCAGGTTGTCAATCGATGTGAGCTAGAAATGGTCAGCACGTGTCAATCATAAAACAGAACCATATGAAATACCTTCATGCTGTATGGGAAGAGCTCTCTGGCAGAAGAAACGCCACCGTTGGCCTCAACCTCAATCAGACATCTCTTCAGTGTTTGAAGCTGATTGTAGACTGGCAGAAGAGCTTCCGAAACGGGCTCGGATGAGATCATCAGGTGGTAGATGTAGCCATAGCTCCTCCTAATGAGATATAGAAGTGTCTGAAATACTGTCAGCTTCTTGTTCAGCGCATTGTAAGTCTCCAAAAGAAAAGCATACCCGTTGTACGTAGAGCTCAGCCGGTTGGCCCTTTTCGTCGATCCAGTTGCCATCTACCCTGCTTTCATCGATCTTGTCGAGCTGCCGCTGGTAATCGTACAGATCAGTCTCTCGCAAGGACCAGGCCTGCGTCAACGACAGCTTATCGAGCTCGTTGCGGATGCCAACCAGGGTGCTGTATAATGGTTTCCACTCTTCCGGAAAGTTACCCGCCCTATAGATTTACGATTAGATAGCAGTCTCCATCGACAGCAGACTATTACTGACCTCTCAAGTACTATCTCCGTATATTTCTGGCAGCGATCCCACAGCGATGAGACTTGTTCACTACCAGCAAGAACGTTGCCATCCGAGTCCACGAATTTGCCATCGACACGTTGGCTGTCGATCTCCTTGAGTTGCTTCTGCATCTTGTGTATGTCCTCTGGCTTGAACTGTAAAACATGTTAGCCATGCTGTCAATGCCAAGGTATGTAGATTGATTGTACCTTTGACTTAGTATTGATCGCAGCCATTTGCCGTAATATGGAGACGAGCTTCTCGTGCGTGGCCTTGATAGGCTGGGCATAGTCTTGCAGCCTCTTCTTGAGGTTGTCTAGCGTTTCGTGGCATCGCTCTATGCGCTTGGACAAAAGACTCTCGAGGTATTTGTCTGTCGGCTTCTTGCGCATGTTCTCCGTCAACCGCTCAAGGGCGTGTCCCATGCTGGCAATATCCTTCTCGGAGAACAAGTCGGCTTCGTCGAGATGGTCGAGCAGTCTCTTGATGGTGGATGTCAGCGCATAAGCTGCCGGCGCCTCATTGTTTCGACCGATTGTCATGAAAAACAATGACAGCAATTGAAAACAGCTGTCTACCACTCTATCAACTTGAGGGTGTTAGTGCGAGGACTGCACTAATGGGGAAGCTGATGGACATACCTCGATTCTCGCCGACCTTCTTTCCCTGCCTCAGCTCGGCGAGCTTACGGACTTGCTCGATGGTTTGGTCATAGAGAACCATGACATCTTGCGACCGAACATAGTTGGCGCGGTCAGCTCTGCGGATCTGTAGTTGAGACAAGACAAGCTCGAGCTGCTGCAATATCTCTTGCTCCCCCTCGTTGCTGGGGGGCGGGAACTTGGGCGTGTCCATCTTGGTCGCGTTGTGCTGAATCGGCAGGTGGAATATGCGATACGAAGCGTCCCTCGGTTATCGTCAACGGAAAGAGAGTTTTGGGACCCCTCACCCCAGCGAGCTTCTTTGTCCCGGGAAGAGAGTTATCGATGGGCAGAGAGCCAAGCTAACGTCGAGTTACCTAAGCCAAGCGTGTGAACCCCAGCTACAGAAAGCACAGTCGTCGCAAGAAGATGCCAAGTCAAGAATGTTGGTGCGATGGCGTCGTGGGTAGGTTTGAATGTTGTTTCTTGGAAAGAAGTCTGAGGAAAGATCTTTGGAAGAAGCTGTGGAAGTTGTTGTAGTACTTTGGAAAATGCCGTAGCTTGGGTACTTGGGCCAAGTCAGTGCTTTCTCCATACAGCCCAAGACTGGAGAAGGTACATAAGGTAGTAGCAGATAGTATGCGAATGCCGAGATAGGAGCGTCGACGAAAGTTGCTATAAAAGTTGTTCGTCAGAGACGAGCCTCGACAAAAAAAAAGCAACCAAAACTGGTTCAAGGGGCCTGCAGCAGCGTTTGTCATGCAGTCCGGAAAAAAGTCC
The DNA here is from genome assembly GCA_022432395.1 of Pestalotiopsis sp. NC0098. Lineage (NCBI taxonomy): Eukaryota > Fungi > Ascomycota > Sordariomycetes > Amphisphaeriales > Sporocadaceae > Pestalotiopsis > Pestalotiopsis sp. NC0098. The sequence continues at coordinate 3,072,742 of JAJKLJ010000003.1, read as the reverse complement.
TGGGCTGAAAAAAGAATGGCAATGCGCTGGTATTGGGCGTTTGTAATGTCAGTCATTCATCAGCTTGAGTTTCCCCCAACATCCATCTGCAAGCAAAGACACGGCCAAGTCGGGCAGAGGTGGGGCAATGACGAGGTGTTAGGGATGGGTGGGAAGGAATGGTAATCGATAACGCCGAAACTCATGGCGGGGCGAGAGCAGATTCTCATTACCATATGAATGTCAGGCGCATGTTTGATGAGTGATGGTCGGACCTGCTGCTAGGTGCTGCTAGGTGCTGCTAGGTGCTGCTAGGTGCTGCTAGGGGGGGCTTGAGGCTCTCGAGGCTTGAGGGCTGACGGGCATTGGCGTGGGTCCATCAAAGCCAAAGTCCAGCGATTGACTCCAGCGCAGTGGAAAGAAGTCGGGACCCACTTGCCATAATACCGACTGTCATTGGTTCCTCTCTTCTGCCAATACGGACCAATCAAAACCGCGCTAGCCTGGCCGGGCAGAAAAAAGATCGGGCCAACGAAAAGTCCGCACAACCGCTTAGGGCCCTCAAACCCTCGAAATTTCCAGCTTGGTGGGCTCCGGCATCGACTCCAGCAAAACCGCATCGCAAGCATATTCAGTCAAGCCATTTCCGACCAGTCGATCAACCGCAACGCAGAACCGCCCAACAACCCCAATCTTCTGCCCCTTCGCACCAACATCATTCACAATGTCGACCGCTGAGCTGGCTGCTTCCTACGCGGCTCTTGCCCTCGCCGATGATGGCGTTGAGATCACTGTACGTGTTTCCCAACTTTTGCGCCTCGCGACCTCGAAGCACAAGGAAGATTTCAATCTGGAGGACCGACACGAGAGGATTTCTGGACTCAAGACGCATGGGCGAAGAAAGCAAGACAGCATGGACTGACAGACCACTTTTTTCTAGGCCGACAAGCTGCAGACCCTGATCAAGGCTGCCAAGATCGTCGATGTTGAGCCCATCTGGACCTCCCTGTTCGCCAAGGTACGACGACTCTCTACTCCTTAAACGCGCAATTGGAAACTCGGGAAGAGATCGAAAATCAAAAACGAGAGAAGGACGCGCAAAGTGGAAACGGTCTTGAACTAACGCGATTCGCACCCACAGGCTCTCGAGGGCAAGGACGTGAAGGAGCTCCTCTCCAACGTCGGTTCCGGAGGTGGTGCTGCCGCCGCTGGCCCCGCCGCTGGTGGTGCCGCTGCCGCCGGTGGTGAGGCTGAGGCCGCCGCCGAGGAGAAGGAGGAGGAGAAGGAGGAGTCCGACGAGGACATGGGATTCGGTCTGTTCGACTAAGCGGTTTACCACGCCCTTCCAATGTCACGATCTCCACGAACAAAATCAACCCTTCACACGACCTCTTCCGACGACCTGTTCCGTCACCAACTTTTCCCTTTGTACTCGCACTGCATGGGCTTTGGGGTTTACTTAAACACCGCATTCACCGGTGTGGCGTGAAGGAGGCTATGGCAAAAAGAGTCCGGATGCCTTGGGAACTACTTTGAGATCGCACAGCATATAGAGTAATATGATGATGCGCTCTTGAGAGAGATGAACAAAAACAAATTTTGATTTCTGCATTCCGAGGATTCTTGGCCTTGTGTTTGGAAACATCCGGCATACACCTTGTGCTATTATCTCGTGCTCGGACATTTCAACGACCTCTATCCATGGTGGCTGCTCGGACATACTCCACCGGATGAGCTGACATGCAGCCTTCAATCGTTCCCGGGAATCGGTCATCGCGTGGCTCAGGCAGTCTCGGTCGATGGATCTGCTCGTCAATGGCTTGCTCGCCTCCGCATCACGCCTGAGCACAGCCAATCTCGAGCTCGTTTGACTCACGTATCTGTGCAATGGGCCTCGAGGAACGTTCAGCTTCGGCACTACTGGCTATGAATCATCTTGGTCATTGCTGGCAAGCTCCACGGATTACTCTCCGAGAGAGACTTTGGCAATGTTTATTTGGTGTCTGTTTTGGTTTCTGTTTCTTTTATTTTTTCTCCCTCTGCATCCCATTCTGACTGGTTCGTGTCATGGCACATGCTCAGCCGAGTTTTGAAATCATGAAGACCTTCTCTACCGGATGTGAGATCTCAATCCTCGTCACTTGACTCATCCATAGCATCCTGGTCCGAATCATCTGTGTCTTCCAGACCCACTCCTGGGCCCAAACAGATCCTTTTCCTGGCCGTAACGTCGCCTTCAACCTAGGAGACACGTTTCTTGCCTCGTGACCCTTGAAATTCCGGCGTAACTTGACCAGCTCGCCTGACGGGGCATCTCTACTGTGCGACCAAGGCGGCACTGGGCACAAGACCTGCCTCCTTGAGGGTCTTGCCCAAATCCACGCCCTCGAAAACCTTTCTCGGGAAGTTCATGCTGAACCTATTGACCGTAACTCCATTCTCGCTCTGTAATTGTTGGGCAAGCTCGAACAGCGTGGTCTCTGCGGGTAGGGTCTTCATGATGTTGCCAGCCGAGGTTTGAACTCTAAGGCGAGCCTCGTTATGGCTAACGGCGGGCTTCGCAGCAGCAGGCGGTGCGGCAGCAGGTGTCGAGGCACTGGCCAAGGCAGGGTCGGGCTTGCCTTCACGGAGGGCCTTGGCCTGCTCAGCCTTTCGACGTCTTTCCTCCTTGTCCGCCTCGATCTTGGCCTTGATGCGCTTCTTGGCCTCGATGTCGTCGATCTTGTCCTGTCGCTTCTTGGCTGCCTCCTTGATTTGCTCCTTCTTCTTGAGCTCCTCCTTGACGTCCTGGCTTTCCTGGGTGGCCTTTTGGCGGATTTTCTGCCTCATGTGTCAGCATCAGGTCTTGATGGAAAGCCGCAACGCTCCGCCGGTTGGGATTGAGCAATCGATCATACCTCGTTGGCCCGGGCATCCTCCTTGTCCTTAACAGCCTGCGCGGCTCTCTTTTCTGCAAGCTTGCTGCGCATCTCGTCTAGGCGTGCCTTCTTCTCCTCCTCCGTTAAGGCAGCGATCTCCTCGGTTGACTCTGCAAAGTCATCATGGCCACTATTCAGATATCAGCATATGTGAAGCTGTCCACTTATGGAAGTCAGTACGTACGTCTTCTCCGCATGGAAGCCAGCTGCATCCTGGCTGCGGAACTTCTTGCCGCAGTCATTGCAGACGATGGACTTGGCGACCTGGCCCTCGTCCAGAGCGGCCGTGGTAGGTCCAGCTGCTTCCTCGGCCTGTAACTCGTCAAGAGGTGTGTCCTGTGTCTCGCCCAACCAGTTGATGGCCCCCTCCACTATCCAGCAGGTCAGTTTCTCCAGTCAAAGTTGCAAGAAGGGAATCTTCCTCACAGCCACCACCCCTCTTCACGGCCAGCTCCGCACGTGACTTGTCAAAGCCCATGTCCAGGAGAGTGTCTAGGTCGGAAGACATCTTGGCCGTTGATAGTCGATCTGTGGTGTTCCTCGCGGCGGTAGTGTGGTCACTGGTGTGATCTGGCTGGTAGACTCGGCTCCGCACTGGTAGCGTATGAAGAAACGACGTTTAAAAAACGTGGACCGAATGCAGTGACCCTGTGATATCCGGAGTGAGTAGATTAGAGGTCCACTGCCACTATAAATAGAAAGGATATTCTGTGTTTTTTGCTGCGTCTTTTTACCAGAGATGGAGAGAGAACGGATATGAGCTTCTTGGTTTCATGAAAACTATGCACATCTGAGGTTGGCAACAAAGGAACCCAAGGAAGGCGTGTTCGTGTCGTGAGAATTGATCGAGGTGTAAACGTTGTGTACCTTATTTTATTAATGATGGAATTTGGAGTGCCCCGCGTCATCTGCAGCTGCCTTTCACAAGCTCCGTCCGTTGGCTTCTAAAATGGTCCATGCGCTGGACCTTCAATGACTCTCTTTGCGCTGTCTCTAATAAGGTACAGATTACATGTATTATTACCTGGGGCCAGTCTCCGGTCGCCGGCCAGCACACAGCACAGCGGACAGCGGACAGCAGACGTTGCGGGACCAGGGACCTCAAGTGCTGCTGTTTGGCTGCCCAAGGTGCCGAACCAGACCCAGGTTTTGTGGAATACCAACCCGCAAGAGCGCTAACGAGACCCATGTGGGGACATGATCTCAGCATTGGCAAGTGGCCCGAACCTGGTAGACTGGAAATGAGCTTCGGGACTGCAGCATATTTTTTTTTTCCACTGCAAGCAAAGGGGGAATGGCGCCGTAGCCAGCAGCCAGCCAGTGAAGATGGCAAGCAGCTGGGCAGCGCCAGGCAGAGGCAGGGGTGATGCAACGAAGGAACGAAATACTTGGCCGATGGCGTAGGGAGCCCAAAAACCAACTTCTCGTGCTGGCAAAAAAAAGGCAGAAGCGCATTCCTTGTTGCTCTTGATAAAAGTGATCAACATCGCTACTGTGTATAATCACTGCCGTGCCTCTTTTTATTTTTTTTGGTCGTCAATTCCCAGTACACGCCCAACTAAAGCTTCCAACCAACAACGTTATCTCCCCGGCAGTCTCGTCACTTGATTGCCCTGGTCTCTGGACTCCTGAATATCCGCAGCCATTCAGCGACACCAGACGACTTCTCACACACACCTCGGCTGCCTCCGCCTGGCGTCTGACAAACCAAGCGTCGATTTCCCCCGACACCGACATACCGGTTCCTGCGACAACTAGAAATCTTAACGGCAAAGAAAGATTGTGCCATCCTACAGGTTCCGTTACATTGCACGCACCAGGAACACAAACCACACGGTTGCAGAACATTATTCATTTCTCTTCTGAACACGTTTGACCGTCCTTTCGCCTCAAACATCTTCCCGAAGCCGCCATGTCTGTCGAAATCGGTCCCCAGGAACTCGGCTTCCACCGTACGTCATCGCCCAGCACCTCGCGCACGCGACGCGCAAACAAAGTTCCAGAGACTCATGAATTCTTGCAGGTCCCTTTACTTCGGAGGTGTCGGAAGTGCTGAGAATTAGAAACCCCAACTCTGCGCCTGTTGCTTTCAAGGTATGGCCTCTCTGTCGCAGCGTCGCCGGTCCATTTTGGCCACGTAGGACTTTTCGCAACTAACACCCATCAGGTCAAAACCACCGCGCCCAAGCAGTATGTGCCCCGAACGATATGAACTCGATCCCTCGATAGTATAAATCGAGTCTACATGTGCAGTAGTGCTCATTGTGTGCAACAGATATTGTGTCCGGCCCAACTCGGGACGGGTCGAACCCGGCAAGGAGGTCGAGGTTCAAGGTATGCGCGACTCCTGGAATTCCTATGCACGACAGAAGATAGCTGACATATAAAAGTCATCCTCCAGGCTATGAAGCAGGAGCCTCCTCTGGATACCAAGTGTCGCGACAAGTTCCTGGTTCAGTCCCTCGCCATTTCTAGCGATAAGGAGTTCAGCAACCTTGCAGCCATTGTAAGCAGTTTCGGGCTACTATCTCGACTCCTACGAGGCGACAGCACGGGGAATGTATCGACTAACATACAACCAGTGGGACGGCGTTGATAAATCCCAAGTCCAGGAGAGGAAGATCAGAGTTGTGTTCCTCGCACCCGGCGGCGCATCCACCAGTGCAGCAGAGCCTCTGTTGGCCACGCCCAACAGAGCATCTCTGGCCAATGGCGTAGGTGTTCCTTCAATCAAATCTTGTACATTTTCTTGGGCTCACAATAAATTTTCTACAGCACGAGGATACTCCCGAGGCACCACCTGCATACCAATCACCAACCGACTACGCCAGAGCATCCCCGGTACAATCGGAGCCGACCAAGCAGGAAGATGAGGCTGCATCCACTTCTGCCGCAGGTGGCGTGGCCGCCGTCGTTTCCGCGAAGGCATCTGAGACGTATGATGAGCTGAAGTCACAACTCTCGCAGGCGCAGCAAACGATCGCACAGCTGCAAAGAGATTCGACAGCCGGCTTGAGGCAGCGCAAGGCGACTGGCAGCGATTCTGCGTCGACGTCACAGCCTGCTCAGCTAGGCCAGCAGGTGCGCCAGGCAACAGAGGGCGTTCCTGTGAAGATCACGGCAATTCTCTGCCTCGTTAGTTTCTTGCTGGCCTACCTCTTCTTCTAATTGTCCACAAGCTAGGCTTGTGACACCATGGTCCCCTGTTATATGATATACCTGTGTAGTGGAAAGGCAGCACGGTGGCTGTCAGGTGGCAAGAAGGGGAAGAGCGGGAGAGGAGAGGAGATTATATGCACTTTTTGTTTTTTGAATGAAGAAAGCAGCTTGGAAGGACAGCTGCTCTACGAATAAGAAGACTACACTAAACTGTACTCTAGTCTGTATTTCCCCATTTTCGATGTTTTCTTTCATGTTTGACCGGACCAGCCAACGCAACAAATCGTGCTTCACATGGACTGTTCCTGTCAACTCAGACCGGTGTTCGATGAAAGTAATAGATGGGCCTGAACCACTCCTGGTGGTTGACATGAAGGGCTTTGAGCGGTTTATAGGGGGCGTGTGATAGTCGTTGGAGAACCTCCACATGAACATTGCGATTACCGTACTTCTTCCGTCAATCAGTCCGCGTCAGTTGATAAGAAAACAGTGCAAACAGCGGAGTGTCTGTCCTTTCTGGGTGTAATTCATCGTTCGCATTTGGCCAATCAATGCCATTCAAGAGTTCATATGATCTCCAAAGTCCGAAAAGCATCACATCGATCATATATATGTACATGTTTCATTATCGTATATACAACCATTTTTTCTACGGTCTATCATTTTTGCGCAAGGAGGCTCCTATCTCAATTGGATATAGTCTTCTCCCGAAAGACCTAAAACGAAACTTGTTGCTTTTCTTCTGCAGGCCAACATGCGACCACCGTATCTATTTCGGGGATCAAAAAACAAGAAAAACTTATGCTTCAATCTCGGTCTCCTTCCAGTCGTCCACCTTCTTGGTGCCGCCGGCGCCGACGAGACGGCCGCCCTCCTTCCTCTTGACGCGGCAGCGGATGCCGACGCTGTCGTCAAAGATGAACTGCCAGATGACGTAGGTCCAGCTGCGGTGCTGGGGCAGGTCGTCGTAGAACTCGCGGGCGATCTCGTAGAGCTTGGGCAGGCGGGTCCAGGGCACGGCGGGGAAGTCGTGGTGCTCGTTGTGCAGGCCGACGTTGTAGGTGAAGAAGTTGCCGACGCCGTAGTAGCTGTACGTCTCGGGGATGGGCACCTTGTTGCCCGGGTCGCGCTGCGTCGGCGTCACCGTCGAGTAGACGTAGTGCTCCGCGATGAAGTGGCCCGCCAGCGGGTGCAGCGAGCCGGCGAGGAACGACGACAGCAGGAAGTACAGCAGCGACTGCGCGCCCAGCGTCTTCAGGATGATCAGGTCAAAGACCACCTGCACGGACACGTTGGTCGCCGAGACCCAGGTGAAGGGCACGCGGTAGACGGCCATGGGCCGGACGGCGTAGAAGAAGATCTGGAAGGTGCAGAAGAAGGCCTTGCCCAGGATGGAGTCGAGGAAGACGGCCTCGAGGGCGGTCGGCAGGTCCGTGTCGAGCCCGTCGACGCCGAGCGACTTGTGGTGCGTCAGGTGGTAGGGGCGGAACGAGGCGCTGTAGGGAATGCCAATGGGCAGGTTGGCGAAGATGGCGAACAGGCGGTTGGCGGTCGGCGAGCGGAAGGCGAGGTTGTGCGAGATCTCGTGGATGGCCAGGAAGAGGTTCTGGTTGGCGGTCGCGCCCACGACGTAGGCCAGGGCCCAGAAGGACAGCGAGAAGAAGGACGAGTTGCGCAGCAGGTAGGCGCAGTAGATCTGTACCGACACGACAAAGGCCACGACGTACTTGGTCAAGGGCTCGGGGCCGCACAGCTTGGTGACCTCGGGGTGGGCCTTGATGATGGCCAGGCGCCTCGTGCGGTGCGGCTCCTCAGTGTACGTCCAGAAGAAGTCTCTGTAGTTCTTCTCCTGCTCGACGCCCTTGCTTGGCTTGACATCGTCGGGAACCTGCGCGTTGAGCTTGACGACCTTGGGCTGCTGCTGGTCCTTGCCGGTCGCGGCGGCCGTGACGGTCGAGGACGTCTCGGAGGGTGCCATAATCGCTCGTTGGCTGCGGTTTGATTGACCGAAGAGAAGAGGTCAATTGGCAGTGGAAGAGGGAAGACGTCTGCAGGACAAGACTTCCAGGGAGAGAAGGAGGAAGAGCGAGAGGATTGGGAGGTTTCCTGCACCTCGATTTTGTTTCTTCTTCTTCACCTGCGGTGAGGCGGAGAAAGAAAGAAAGCAGTCGATCTGCGAGTGGCAATGCTTAGGCTAGTGTATGTGGAGAGATTCCCATGGTTGATTCGTTCGATGTGGAATGTTTGGAACAGGAGATATAAATTTCTAGGCCAATCAAGTTAGACTTTTAGGGAGCATGGGTCCCCTTCTATCTCAGGGGTCCAGCGCCTGAATGCCGTGCAGTCCAGGCGATTTGGGGCGAGTTCTAGAGCTTGTTGGGGCGCCAGTCGCCAGCCGAAAGTTGAAACTGTCCAACCCCACACTTTTATACGTACCGCAATGCACTCACTGTTCGGAGGAAACTCAACCTACCTAGTCGCCACCGTAGAGGCAGCGCTCAAGGAGTGATCAGTGAGTCTTTAATATATCCTATTAAAGCACAAAAACTGGAACGAACATACAGGCCAATCCTCAGAGTAAGCTATGGTGTTTTTTTTTTTTTGTTTTTTTTTCTAGAGAAATGACATATGGTCAATATTTGTGAGCTGCTTGTGTGGGACGATGCACCCACCAGCGGACGTGGTGTTCCTCTCACTGGTTTGTCTTTTTGATGTTTTTCTCTCTCTTCTCGATTCTCTAGAAAATAAATACTGTATTCAGTATTGCTGAAAATCATACAAACAGGCCAGGGCGACGCACACATAGCCGACCAGCGACCGGACGCTGTATGTTTAATGCCTTTACACTAGGTTATGTAAGTCAGCTTCATAGTATGAGTGATCGCAGAAACGCATCTCTGCTTTTTAAAATTCCCGGATAGATTGTTATTCGACTAAAGAAACCAAATTCGAATTTGCTCAACTCTTGGCATTCTGGATTCAGTCGCAGATAGTCCCGATGCCAGTGAATAAACCCGATTATTTGTTCTGGCAACTCCCCGTCCACTGCGCCATAATCACGGCGATTCTCCGAGACGGAGCATCCCCGCCACCTTAGAATCTCGGAGTCAACTCCGCTGACATTTTAAATACTCAAACACGAGAGATAAATTAGGTTCCTCGACATGACGATACGTCTGAGTGCATCAAAATTTTGCGTATTATTTATTGAGCGACATCGATCCAACAAATTTTCAAGATGACGATTGTACACATTGGTATGTGAATTTGCTTCGTGTGCCGCTGACAGTACATTATAACTGGAGCTGACGTGCTGCGGCAGTTCTGTTCAAATTTCAGCCAAATGTAACCCAAGAGCACAAAGATACTTTCGTTCGAGAGCACAAGAAGTTGAAAAGTCTGCCGTGCGTCAAGGATGGCAGACTCATCGTCGGCGGCCCGTCAGTCACAGATCCGATCGAGAAGAGCAAGGGCTTCGAGTACTGTCTGGTCAGCTACCACCAAGACCGGCCGGCACTAGAAGAATACCAAGCCAGCAAGGAGCATCACGAGTACGCTTGAATTTTCTACATGTTCTGTGTGTGGCGATGCTTTTGCTGACAAACGGAATCTAGGGTGACCTCAAAGTACATGTTTCCCTTCAAGGAGGACTTGTGTCGTTTTGATTTCGAAGTTGCCCCCGAAGACGAGCATTTGTGCAATTTCAGTGCCATGCTTTTGAACGGCAAGAGTTCGTGAGAGAAAATCCTTGGTGATTGGCCGGGATTGTTTTCCGCAAAGAGATGCTCGGCATTGGGACTGAGCAATTGTTAAAAATACAACATGATTATCTAGACTAGATTAGACTTGATTAATACGCAGGTCCCAAACTGTTAATGACATGGAGAATATACCACTTCAGCGCCTACATGTCACATTACAGTCAAGTCTTCTATGGCTTTCAGCATACATAGCCAGGTTTCAGACCGTCAAGATTTGATTAAATCTGCCTTAATACAGGCATTCGGTCGAGCGTCTGGAATCTCCATTTATTGAATTACATTCTATTCCAGTCTCGCCCGTGACACGTTGCCTTTCCCTTTGGAATTTGCCATGGCTGATAACTGGCCTCGTCTTCATATGGGACGCAAAAGATCGAGACACTGTCGCCAATCCCTAAATACCACCGCCTAAATCTCCCCTGGTCCGGCGGCCGTCAAGAAGTCAAAGTCCGCACCATGTTCGGCCTGCAGCACCGATCGCCGATAAAGACCGCGATACCCACGTTCCCTCCTCGGATCCCGCGCCTTGGAAGCAGCAGCAGCCTCCCGCCTCTCCCGGACGCGGGAAGCGATAGCCTCCTCGGACAAGTCGACGCTCAGCACCCGCCGCTCCACGTCGCAGGTGATGACGTCGCCGTCGCGGATAATCCCCAGCACCGACCCGAGCTCGGCCGACTCGGGCGAGATGTGCAGCACAATGGTGCCGCCGGCGGTGCCGCTCATGCGCCCGTCCGAGAGCCGCAGCATGTCCTGGACGCCCCGGGCCGCGAGCTTCCGCGGGATGGGGATGAGCCCGGCCTCGGGCATGCCCGGGTTGCCCTTGGGCCCGATGCTCTGCAGCACCAGGACGCTGTCGGCGTCCACGACCAGGGCCGGGTCGTCTAGCCGCTGCGCCATGTCGGCCGAGTTGCGGAACACGACCGCCTTGCCCGAGTGCTGCATCAAACGCTTGTCTTTCGAGGCGCTGGCCTTCATGACGGCACCGCCCGGGGCTAGGTTGCCGCGGAGAACAACGAGAGAGGAGGCGGGGTGGAGAGGCTCGTCGAACGGCTGGATGCAGCTCAGGTTGCGCGGCACCTGAATCATAGTGGCGCTCGCCATCTCCTCGCCGAGGGTGCGGCCAGTGAAGGTCATGGCATCAAGGTGCAGCAGCGGCCTGAGCTGGTGGAAGAGGGCCAGCATGCCGCCCGAGTTGTGGAAGTCGGTCATGTAGTTGTCGCCGCTGGGCTTGAGGTCGACGAGCAGCGGCGTCCGGCGGCCGATCTCGTCAAACGTGTCGAGGTCGACGGTGCCGGCGACGTCCGGGTGCCGGCCTGCGATGGCTAGCAGGTGCACGACGGCGTTGGTCGAGCCGCCCGTGGCCTGGAGCACCGTGATGGCGTTGAGGAACGAGTCCCGCGTCAGCAGAGCCCGCGGCTTGAGTGCCTCGCTCGACGCCAGCGAGACGGCTACCCGGCCCGTCTGCTCGGCGATGCGCAGCCGGGCGGCGGAGACGGCGGGCGCAGAGGCACCGGCAAAGGGCATCATGCCGAGCGCCACGAGGATGCAGGCCATTGTGCTCGCCGTCCCCATGACACCACACGTCCCGGCCGTGGGCGCGAGCTCGTCGTTGATGGCGGCGATGTCCTCAATGTCGATCGTGCCGGCTCTGAATGCTGCCCAGTTGTTTCTGCAGTCAGTGCAGGCACCGACCCGTTGTCCTCTATGGCTCCCTGGCATCATGGGGCCCGTCACCAAGTGCGCAACGGGCTTGTTTGCTGAGATTGCCCCCATTAATTGAGCAGGAGTAGTCTTATCGCAGCCTGGACTGTGTAAGCGGTGTCGAGTTCGCTGGATGAGAGTATTATACATACCACCTATCAAGACAACGGCGTCACAGGGCTGGGCCTTGATCATTTCCTCGGTGTCCATGCTCATAAGATTCCGCAAGTACATACTCGTCGGCGATGCAAAAGACTCGTGAATGCTGATCGTGGGAAACTCCATGGCGAGGCCCCCATTGAGCTGGACTCCGCGCTTTACAGCCTCGATCAGCTGCGGTATGTTGGCGTGGCACGGATTGAAGCTCGAATACGTGTTGATGATACCTATGATAGGTCGGGACAGTGCATCCTCGCTATAGCCCATGGCCTTGATGAACACCTTGCGCAGGAAGAGTGAGAAATGTGCATCTCCGTACGATGTGAGTCCCTGGCGCATTCCACGCTGAGACGTAATGGGCTGTGAGAGGTCATAGTCGGAATTGGGTTGTTCATTGGGCGCATCTGTAATATGGGACGCCATCGTGGCCAACATTCATGTAAGCTCCTGTCTTAAGAATCTCAAACAATTACTGCCTGTCTGAATGCTGCTGTCTGTCGGAAAATATTAGCTGACTTTCCCCGATGATGTGATTCGTGCCCCGACGTCACGGCACACTGGGTCCGGGGAAAACATTGCCGAGTATACTGTCAATGGTCGGAGATGGCCCGGTGATCCTTGGTGCGTGTGGGGTTTTATACTACTTTAGGTGACCAGCAGCTACATGACAGTTGCCCTCATTTCGGATACTGTGCGCGAGATCGGTCGTGGCCCGGATACTTCAAGCTCACTTTGCGAAACACAATCTTGATGCGAGTATCAGGGTGAAGAGAGGAGAAAAAAAAAAAAAAAAGAAGAGGTGCGACAGGGACTCGAACTGGCCGCCGAGGTTAGAGGTGATAGACCGAAGTGCTAACAAACCTCTACACCACAAAGGTTCACCAGGTAAGAGTGTGTCTTGGAAAGTAGCTGCATAATTCAAATACTTAAGGCCCTTTGCTGCAAACGCAAACGCGACGCAAACGCCTGAGTGGCTGGGGCAACGCGCTGGCGTCAGGTACTTGGGAGGGTGTCAGAGATCGAACTTCATTTGATCCGTCATGGAATTTGTATACACGATTCACCTGTCATTATCTCCTTCGCGCACGATTGGTGCAGAAAAGACATCGTTGCTTTATTACTGAGTGCACTCCTAATCACCACTGAGATATGTATTTAGCTATGCATCGGCAACACCCGATCAGTCCGGCTAATGTTTCTGATCGGCTGCTTTGATAGTTTCCGTCGGAACAGATTTCTCGTCGATTTCCAGTGGCTCCCCATGAATAATGGCATTGATGCCGGTAACCTGGGAATGCACCTCTCCGTCAAACAGCGCCGAGACCTCCTCGAGGGAGAGGTTCCGCGTTTCAACCCAGTAGAAGATGATGACGAGCAGCTCAAACACATCCCAGGCGCCATTGAGCATGTAAATCTTCCAGCCGATGGCCTCGATGGCGATGGGGAACGCAAAGATGGGGATCAGCAGGATCATGTTCTGCCAGACGCCGAACCAGGCGATTCCGATGTTGCGGATACGGTAGTTGAGGATCTCGGGCGGGTAAATGAAGGACAGCGGCGTCCACGCCAGGCTGTAGGAGCCCATGGCCAGGAACATCATGGCAACGTTGGCGTAGATGGCGGGCTGGTACGTCGACTCGCCGTAGAACTTGGTCAGCGCGCCGATGATGAAAAGGAAGACGACGCACAGCGACGTCGAGACGGCCGCGAGCACCTTGCGCCCGACGCGGTCCGCCACGAGCGTGCCGGCGACGGACACGACTAAGCAAAAGGCGTTGAGAATGATGTTGATCTCCAGCTGTAGCGTCGAGTCGGTGATGCCCGCATTGTCGAGCGCGGTGCCGAGGTAGTACGAAAAGATATTACTGCCGGTGAACATGGAGAACACGGCGCATGACAGTACGATGAGCATTCTCTTGCGGAGGGGCTTCTGCGTGACCATCTCCTTGACCGTTGGCGGTTCCAGATTCTTCTCAAACTCGAGCGATTCGATAATCTGGAGATACTGTGCCTGCACAGAGGCTGCTGTCGTATCTCCGTCAGAGCATGCCTGGGCCAAGGCGACAACGGCGTCTTCGCGACGGCCCTGATACGCGAGATACCTGGGCGACTCTGGCACGAACGGGAGTGTGACGATGGATATGAATGTAAACACGATCTGAAGCAACGATGGCAAGCGCCATGCCCATGTAGAATCCATCTTGGCCGTACCGTAGGTGATGCCTTTGAAACAGGTGTCAGCGGCCTGGACATAAGTATGGAGGAGGAAGGATATTTACCCGAGGACAACAATCCACCAACATAATAGAGATCAGTAAAAGCCCCGAGACTAAAGGTTCGATACTGCATGGCCGAGGTCTCGGCGAGGAGAAGTGGTGTAGCAACGTAGGTCCCTCCAACGCCCAGTCCCAAGATGAACCGGGCCACCAAGAACATGGCAATGTTCTGCGAAGCCGCCTGGATCGCAGTTCCGATCATGGCGAGTATTGCCGAGTAGAAGAGCGCGGGTCTGCGCCCAATTGTGTCGGGAATCTTTGCGCAGAAGATACTTCCAATAATGGCGCCGATCCAGACGATTCCTGAGTTGAGTCCAATGGTGGCGGATGTGAGCTCAAAGTATTCCGTGTATGATGGCAAAATGTTCAAGGCGTTCATCATCGATGCATCGTATCCGAGCACCTAATGTAGATTGTCATTATAACGGACTGGAGGGCGTTTCATAATCAGATTACTCACGGTGGCTGTACTGAAAGAAGTGGCCAGAAGGAGGGCATTGACAACCTTGGATGAGCCCGGAACCCATGATGGGAATTTCCTCAAGGATTCAACGACCTTGACTCTCAGGGACATTGTGTTGAAGTTTGGTGGAGCGAAAAATTCTGCTAGAATAGTCTCTTTGAATGGTAAGGATCACCTTACGCGGCAGACCTCAGATGGGCACTTTCAAACTTACGTAGTGACTTTATATCGAGGCTGATAATAAACGAAGCAACAATACATTTTCAGTTCTTGCCGGCGGCAGCGCCTTCTTCTTCCCCGGCAAGATAACAGTTGAATCCCGGCATGAGCGCCGCTATAGAAGGTGTGGAGCAGAGATAAAACAGTGGATTAGTTGATCCCGATTGGCCTTGCAGTGCAGATAAGTACGACCAGGACGGGATGTATGCAGGAAAGTTGGTTCCGATGGAACAGATAAGCAACCGTTAGCTTGATTTTCTCTTGAGATATGAACAGAAGAGTCTCCCGAATACAAGTCAACCTTTCCTACTAGGCTTCTCTTTCCAGCGATATGGCAATCTAGACCGATTTCACGGGGCAAGCGCCGTTGTGCTATTCAATGTGTTCGGGTCTCCTATCCATGTCAGGTCGAAGAAGCTCGACATGTCGCCAAACTCATCCAGTAAGAAGTCAGAGTTGCCAAATATGGTGCTGAAGTCTGCCTCCACCCCGTCAAAGTCCAGCAGGGGAAGGTTGTCGGCCAGGCCTTGGGATGTGCTGGGGCTAGTCGTGGATTGTCTGGACTTGACCAAACGCGTCGTGGCCTTCCCCAGCTCGTCGATGATGACTCTGCATCGTTTCGCTCCCGACCAATGCTCTCCGAACGCGCTCAGCAGGTTGGTGCAGGTGGATATATCCGCCATCCACACATCCAGAGGCGTCTCATCGGCGATGCTAGGGACCATCCTGATGCAATACATCATGGTAATGGCGCTCATGGTGATGGAATGCAGCACCGTCCAGGAAGCTGGCAGCAGGTCCTGTTTGTACAGTTGATCGTGTAGTTGGACGGCTTTGGTGGCACTATTGTAACATTGCGTCAAGACATCTGCCGAAGGTGAGGGTATCGCTGGACTCGGTCTTGTAACCAGCATGCGTATTTCGTGACATCGTATTTGACACAGTACGTGCTCGTGGCTCTCGCCGGGCTCTGTGCTGGGTATCTCGTTTGCCCAAACATCCAGACTGCGTAAGATGCCTTCTTGCCACCCTTGGTAGTCGGCCACACACGGCAATGCATATGGGGGAGCGCCTCTGTTGATGCTGTTGGCAATGTACTTGATTTCCGAGTTAATCCTGGCGAGCTTGAAGAGGTGAATGGAGATCCGCATATGTGATCCGTTGGAGAACATTGCTGGCGTATTTGACGTGACGAGTGAGTTGTCCGAGATATCTTGAGGCAACTATTTTTTGATCAGTCCTGAGTAAAGCAGCTCTTGAATGTTCAACTAATTTTGAACGTACGCGTAATTCGCATGCCTCATCTCGCAGTCCAATGGGTCTGCCCATGGTGGTAGCGATGGTCCTATCCAGGGTGTACACAGACCAGAACAGTCTGGTCCGCATTTCTTGTTCGAAAAGCGGAACGCCCGAGGACGTGTCGATCTTCCTCTGTAAGCCCAAGTCTAATAGCGCGGCTATGCAGTGATAATTGAGGTACCACACACTCAGCTTGGCCGACGGGCTATGCATGGCGTACAGAGACATGAGTAAGAGGCACTGCAAGCCCTGGAGCGAGTTCTGCACGTTGATCTGATCGAAGAACCGCATAGCCGCTATACCGTAAGAGTCGCTTAGTATGCCCGGCCTCGAGATTCGCGAGCACACGGAGGCACCAATAGCCAGCACCATGAAGACTTGGAACGACACGACCGGATCCGGCTCCTTGGTGGCATACATCTGCTCAAGCATACTCATAAATGTTGGCCTGTGCAAGATTGGGAATTGGACATGCATCACGTTGAAATAGCTCTCGCATAGAAATGTCGCACCTTCACGAGAAGGCATGGGGAGTGGCCCCTGGACCGAGTCAATAAGGTCACATGGCAACGGGAGCTTGGCATTGCTCTTGCTGTGATGTAGTGGCTCGATGCTGGGGGCCTTCTCCGATGACTGTAGGAGAACACGGGCCAGAAACTAATGATAGGAGTATCAGCCCCATCCTTGCGACGAGTTCTAGAAGAATTCAAGGTAGACAAGGGACGTATGTATACTTACATAACCACTTGAAGGACCAATGTACCTCGCATCTTGCCCGCTTCCAAGTGCTATCAGGCCTATTTGATGCGTGGATGTGTTGGAATCGATGGCAATGTCACGCCTAGTTTCTGCTGGTTTTGTTGTCTCACTAGAAGGCGGAACCTCGGCGGTGAGACCGGAAGCCCGGATGGAAGAATTGCGCTCCTCCACGCCGTCTGCGTCGGTGAGCGCATGCGGAATTTCGACACGATCCGTCAAGTCTTGGCCCGGCATCATCTCAGAGTCCTCGGCATCGGACTCGGATGCCACAAGAGTCGGTGCATCTTGTGTGAGATCTATATCAGGACATCTCGACTTGATAATGGATTCGAGCCATGCAATTCGATTTCTAAGATCGGCCAAATGTCTTTGCAACAGTCAGCTCTTGTTCGTTCTGTATTGATGCCAACCAACAACAAGAAGACCTTACGCTCGAGGTAGACCACGCATACGTGCACTCGCTCCATCCGCACACACGATGCCTGCATTTTTGCAATTGCTACACGCTGGCAGTGCTCCATCGCACTGCGGTAAAAGATTAGCCAGTACCCGGACAGTCGGATGGGGGCCAGGCTTGGCTTCGGGACGGACGTACTCGTATTTTCCTCTTCTGGCACCTCTTACAGGCCAATCGCAGCCGCGGACGACTCCGTGAGCCAGGCATATCGGCCATTTTCCTCTTTCCCATTACAGAGGGCAGGGGAAAGACCGTCGACGAACGATGCCGGGGAATCTCTTGACGGGGCAAATGCGCGGCCGTGTGTAAGATGCGGAGAAATGGCCGACGGAGTTTCGCCGTTAGACTTCGAGGCCTCTGACATTACCCACAGTAGCGCCCCGGACTAGCCCGCTCGTATAGTGGACTATTCCGCGTCGCCGTGAATAAGTACCATGATGGCACAATTCGATATCGCTTCCTCCTTTGGAAACCAGCTGGCTTGGTCCTTCTTTCGATACAGTTCTACAACATGTCAGAAAATCCAGAGCCCAAAGTCTACGTCGAGGCCGCCGAGGCAAGGCGCTTCGTGGAGGCCGTCCTGCAGGGCAACGGGGTGCCCGCGGCCAACGCCGCCATCGTGGCCAGGTGCCTGGTCGCGGCGGACCTCCGCGGCGTCGACACGCACGGCATCAACCGGATCCCGTCGTACATGGCGCGGATCCGGCAGGGGGTCCTGGACCCCAAGGCGTCCCCCGAGCTGCGGCAGGTGACGCCCGCCGTGGCCCAGGTCGACGGCAAGAACGGCTTCGGGTTCGTGGCGGCGCAGGTCGGCATGGCCGCCGCGATCGAGTCGGCGCGCGTCTTCGGCATCGGCATGGCCAGCGTCGCCCACTCGAACCACTTTGGCATGAGCGCCTGGGTCGTCCAGCAGGCCCTCGACGCCGGCATGATGAGCCTCGTCTTTACGAACTCCAGCCCCGCCCTGCCCGTCTGGGGCGGCCAGAGCAAGCTCATGGGCGTGTCCCCCATCGCCTGCGGCGCCCCGGGCAAGGACAAGCCGTTCATCCTCGACATGGCGCCCTCGGTCGCTGCCCGGGGCAAGATCTACAAGGCCAAGCGACGCGGCGAAAAGATCCCGCTTGATTGGGCTTTGGATTCCGAGGGCCGGCCCACGGACGACCCCAAGGCTGCTCTGGGCGGAGTGATGCTTCCCATGGGAGGCCCCAAGGGCTCGGCGCTGTCCATCATGATGGACGTGTTCTCCGGTGTTCTATCCGGGTCTGCCTATGCGGGCCATGTCACCAATCCTTACGATCCGTCCAAACCCGCGGATGTTGGCCACTTCCTCGTCGCCATCAAACCCGATCTTTTCCTCAGCTTGGACGAGTTCCGAGAGCGCATGGATTACCTGTACCAGAGAGTCGTAGGCTCTCAAAAGGCGGCCGGGGTAGACAGGATATATTTCCCTGGTGAGCTGGAACAAATTGCAGAGGCCGAGAGGGAGAAAACAGGTATACCCTATGTGCAGGCAGAGATCGATACGTTGAATATAGAGGCGCAGAAGGTGAATGTTGCCCAGATAGGAATCAAGTCTGCGCAGTAAATTGAATCAACTCGACTCAATCACAATCGTTCGCTTGTCCAGATGTGTGACACCATAAACATGCACATCTTGCGCCTGCTTTTTATCATGAATATAGGCTGTCTTTGCCCAAGAGCAATTCCATAATTATTCCTCTAAATAACCTGAATTTGACATCTGGCAAGATTGATTGCCTTTACTCTCCCATTTTCAATTGATTTTGAAGCACTGCACACCTCAAGGCATAAGCTAACGTTCACGCCCCCGAGGTGCATGACTTCGTAGCGAAGATGATACTGTCGCTGCTTGTTTAATAGAAACACGAAATTTACCGCCTCGCCACTTCTCTGCTACCTTTAACATCAACAATAGCGAGCGATCTTTGCGATCTAGTCTCGAATCACATAGCTGGACATGATGACGACATGTGCCATTCCCGACAGATGGTATTTGCCTTGTATCCATAAATTAGATCCCGGCAGTTATAGATGTCGAATTTGCATGGACAACTTCATACTGGGGCATGAGACTTCTTCAATGATGCTGCGGATTGAATGAAAAGGGGAAACATCAGTAGAACACGAGACTCTCAATGCATGCGATAGCCAAAGATGAAAGATTGTTCGTGCAGCCGTCCTAAACACTGACTGTGTTGAGGTGTTGAGCACGATAGTGTCGCGTTCTAGATTTATTGCTTCTTATGCTGCCAAGTAAAAGATCCGTGTGCTGTCAATTATCTCATTGGCCGATACGAGGAACTCGGGAACAATGTAGATCTGTAAGCTGCATCCATGTCGATCTCGAACGCCGTCTCTGCCAACTGAATGCATACTTAAAGGAGGCGAGCTGCGAGACATCTCCAACAGTCCTCAACATTTTCATTTCCCTTGCACTTTCGACTTCAACGGCGGTCGATCACAGCGAAAGCCAACAGAATGAACCCCCCCACCGTCAAGACTTTCCGAGACTGGTGTGTTCTAATGCAAAATGATGCAGGCATTGAACTAACATGGATGTATCTTACATGTGCACTTTGACCTGGCAAAGTGCACTGCAAGAACCACTTTGGAGCAACCGATGGCTGCACACAAGACACATTGTTGCAATCGGTCGCCAAATCCATTGATGGCAAAGCCTTGCGAGATGTCTTCCACCCATGTAGCATTCATCCATAATAAACGTTCTCGTTGCATATAACGGTGTGACATGGCACTGAAGCCGGGCGAAAGCTAGCAGGGGCAATCCGCATGTTTATTTGGTCAGCCTCGCCGGCATCGGGTCTTACTGACTGCATATGGTGGTGCCGAGGCACACAAGAAGAAGCAAGTGGAAGATGGCGTATGTCGCATTGAAACCCTTCGAAATTAGCACAGTGGTGCCCATGTTCTCGAGTCCCAAGGCAGAATCTGCCTTTGAATATAATTAAAACGAGTCCCACACTGACGGCAAGCCGCCTCAAGCTTGCTTCCGGGCGATATAATCTTTTCATCAGGACGTATTACAAATTCCATGAACCCTCCTGTAATTATGTTACGTTAGGAATAGCTGAAATCGTATTTGGCAGGAAACTGGTGATGCATGGAATCCGCTATGGTGGCCCAAGATGTCTCGTCGGCTGTCCTCGAGGGAGGCTGAAGGTTCTGTTTTTCAGACCTCGAAACAATTGAGACCCGACTACCCGTGGAACTAGCGGCGCTTTCTGCATCGTGATCATCGCGGAATGGCAAAAAGCTCTCACTGTCAGCACTTTCCGCTCTCCCAATCAGATGAGCTGCGCCTCTGTAGTGCTCGACTCCGCTGGCATGGTCACTCATGATCTGAGAACCAGTGCCACCGGCACGAATCATACCAGCCAGTTTGGTCGCAGGGTCGAACGAGAGCACCACCAAAACTTTCATCGCATTATTCCCTCCTTGGCTTGTTGAATAGATAATCAGCCGACCGTCGCCTGCCGCCGTAACGCTGCCACGCAGCTCAGCCGGATTCATCGCCTGATTGAGTTTCTGGAGAATTTCTGCACGAGCCTTGGATTTTTGTAGAGCGGCGTCCGGCGGCCACACGGAAACGATGTTGCGTTGGGCTCTACTGGTGTCTAGTCGAGCCAGCTGTTCATCTTGGGGGCCATTATGTGCATTTTGCATCGCAGCCGATGAGTGGCCTGCTTTTGCACCAGTCCTGATCCGCAGGCGCTGTGTATTTGGATCAAGTGGGTGAGGATCGTCAATCAAATCCAGAAATGTAGCACAAGAATGCGAGTAAGAGGACAAATAGGTCTTGCTTCTGCTGACCATGGAAGGTCCATAGTCACCACAATGAAACTCGTGCGGAAGCCGTTCGGGGCTTTTGTTGAAATTGGGGCGATTACTGCTGCTGATCAGAAGAGCCAATCGTTCATCTGGCCATGGGTCGTTCCCATTGACACCTTCCCGGCTGACGCTTTCAGGCTCTTCCGGCTCGGAAGTCCTCGAACGGAATCTGACATCTTTGATGTAGTATGTTCGTCTGTTCTCGCTTCCTCCATTCAGCCATTCCCGGCGGCACTCCGTCAACTTGATTGTGCCGGTCTCCTCATCTTGACTTAGTGTCAGAAACGTCCAGCGGTCGTCTATTGGCCCTTCTCTGTGTTGTCTTCTGAAAGCGTCCTTTTTGTTCATGATCTCCGTCTTTTCGCTATCGAAGCTGTCGAGTGGAATCCGAAAACAATAATAATATGATGTCCAGTCAATTTCTTCCAATTCAAATGAGGTTTGATTTGAGCACCCGTATAAATAATTGTCGAAGATCTCGAAACAAACGGCGGAGCCAACTTCATAGCCGACCAAATTGGACATGACCATCTTGTCTCTTGACAATTGTCGCGACTCGAGATCATAGTGACGAAATACCCATTTCCGGTTTCCGTTGGCATCGTATTCCGAGTGAGTCCCAAACACCAAGTTTTTGTTGTTGTTCCGCACAAAGAGTCGGATGGTCGAATCGAGCGGGATCGCGTCAATCAACTCCTGCTCCTGCGCGTTGAAAATCAAAAGCCAGTTTTGGGAAATTGGGCGTGCGTAAGACAGTAAGCATGTCGTGATGCCAGCAGCGTAGTACAGAGCTCGAAAAGTGTATTTTCGGCAGTTGTCTGATTCGGGGATCGAAAAAGCAATCAGTTTTGGCACGTTCACAACGACCTCCTGGTTTGTAGCACTCTGCAGGTCGAGGATGTGCAGACGTTTCTCTGGGCGGTCTCCAAAGACATATAAAAGCCGACCATTGTGAAACACATAGGAATCGGCAACCCCGATAACTCCCATGGCGTACGGTGTCGCTGAAGAGAAGGCCCTTCGACGCTTCACAAGCCTCCTCAGAGCTCTGTCATAACAGCCATCATGAAGCGCTTCCTGAGCTTCTGGTGAATATGGAGCTTTCATCTGGGGCGGTTCACATTAGCAAGACCTCAAGAAATTGGATCGATGGAAATTCACCTTGACGAGCATTTTGCAAAGATTGGCCTCTCTGACCAGGTATTGGAAATGCAGGCAACTTTGAGCTAAATCGAAAATGGTCTCCAATGACAATTCTTGCACAATGTATGACAGAATCTCGTAGGGCAACCGTTTGATATGTGCCCTGGGCGTAATCTCTAGTCCTTCCGAAAAACTGATAGAAACGTACGGTCGGCGAGTGGATTCTTGACTTTCTGAGATGTCTGTATGGAATGAGACATCTGGATGGCTGATAGATGTTGAATAATCAGTTGCCGTGGGATCTTCAGGGTCATCATCACTTTGTGAGCTGCCTGACGTGACTGTCTGCGACGTGCTGGCAGTAGAGATTGAAGTCATCTGTCGGAGAGGATCGTGATTAGCCCTTCAATTATGGACAGGAAAGAAAGTAGCGAGGAGGCAAAACGAGGCTTGCATCTTCAGGAAGCCCCGTGATTGCGGACGTCCTTGTCCCTCTTATACAGTATTTGGGTGGAGAAGTGCGATTCAGGTCGGAGCCTTATGTGATAATATCCAGCCCGAAGCGGGCGTTCGTTTCCAATATGGTTGGATCTCTGGCCATGATCTCCATCAAGCCTTGCGGCAAGGACGGGTTTAAAATTGTTGAACATCAAGTAGGCTGTCTGTGCTGTGCAACGTTGATCATTGTCTGAGACAGAAGTCGTGCCCTTTTCAAATTTAATGACTGTGGTGATCTTGGAATTGAGAAGCAAAAACGAGGGAGGACAGAAGTCCTTGGCACTGATCCGATTTCGGCACATTGAAAAACCTCAAAGTGCATAAAAAGGAAAGAGTGATGGCGTGGATCGTGCCTTCTCAGGAAGTTGAGGATAAGTTCACGAGCCCTTTGGTCCTTCCACCAAGTCGGTGGCCATCAGCACTTGTTCGCCAATGCATCCGATGAGCCAATCCGATACACCTGGCCCAGGGAGGCAGAGAGGCAGTCGACGAGGGGAAATCTCAACAGGGAATCCGTATTGAACTTGGCAGAAAACCATTTCGACCCCCCTACCTGGAACATGGAACTTACACAGTTCGCCGTTGTTGCGGCTCAAACGAAACTCTTTCAGGCAGCTCGCGCCGTGCGGTGTACATTAGTGTATCTAGGTAAGGTAGCTTAGAGCTTACCTTAGGTGAGTAGATTACCTCCCCCCACCGCCTACCTACAGCCTACAGGTGCTACAAGGTGCACTAATCCGTCTGGCTGCAGGCGTGCCGTAGCGTGGCGTCAACCCCTGGCGTCACGCTGTGTTGTCCTCAACTCAGGTATATCATTCATGTCTCAACCTCCAAACTCTCCTTGGGTCATGCTGATCTTTCCATAGCTCTCTCTATCCGCACGTGCGACATTTTGTAATACGTAAGCCGATGAGGCTCTTCGCACTCGAAGTGCCGCAGAGCCTCATCCTAATTCCCTCACTGAACCATTGACGTATTGTCGGGCCAGGCCCCCTAGGACCCAGGCAAGGGGTTTGCTACCTAACCAGACAACATTCAGCTCAGCGGGGTATCACCGACACCATCGATCGTGGATGCTCGATTATCTGGCCAATTGGAAACGAACCGCGAGTAAGTTCAGCATCGCTTCCCTGTAAATTCCTATTTGAGCATGAGGCTGTCAATATGATCGGCTGTCTTCGTCCTTGCTTCAGTGCATCAATCAATCGGACGCCAATGGATGCATGTTCCTGCGGCATATAGCAAAAGCGGTCGTGGTTGAAACAGCCTGCTTCAGCAGAGCCTCATCATCAAAACAGCGATATCCCAGAAGCGCGTCTCTGGCGTTTTCTTCTTTTCTTTTTTTTTTCTTCCCCGCTCCATGAGAGAGATCCCGTGGTTTAATCCACGACTCACATGGACGACGACATCGTCTTGTATCACTGGTATATAGGGATGTCTTCATCGCGATGATAGCCGAAATCTTTTTCTCGGCCAAGTATGTATTGCAGTCAAAGATGCGGGGGCGTAGGTGACATGTAATTGATGTGAAAGCAGATATGGCTGGTCCATCGATGGTGACCATAAGACGGGACAAATGGAAGCCGACCACGTAAGATCGCTCTATCCACGCCCACAAACCACGACGCAGCACATAGCCGGGGAGCTAATGGAAAAAATTCAGGTCACCTGTCTGTGCTGTTGCCTTTGAAGTGCTCACGCTTAATTTGGTCATCAGCTGGCCCCTATTATCAATATATTGGGGCTGGACAGCTTCGTATTTGTTTGGCCCCGATCATGCAGGGAATCTGAGGCCTTTAATGCTTGATTGGACGACGCCAACTCTGGCTGAACTGCATGCAATTGTTTTAAAGTACCTAGGAAAAGATACGACCGTATAAGGGAGGCCCGCCCCCAACCATTCTATGTAGATGCCATTACATCGTGCCACACACTTGAGGCTAACAGACCGACAACACTTTCCAATACTCCAAACGAGGCTACATTGGCTCTGGCAGTGCCGTCAGTTCGAAATGAATGACGAATAGAGCTGTTGTTGTCATGATATTTGCCAACGATTGGATTCGAAAGTCCTGCCATCGTCGGCCTCGATGAGACGTGGCAAGCAGATCGATTGACATTGCCACCCAGCTGATGCGCAGGAAATCGAGATAGTGGAACGCCATCGGCTTACAAGCCGAGTACAACACGAGTTGAAGATCTAAGGGCCGATTCATCACTAGTGTGCCTCAAAGAACCTGCAACTGTTCAAAATCCGAGTATTTGCAACGAATATGACCGTAGTCAAGTCGTACCAGTGAGATCCGCACACGTAGAGCGACATGCTTGTTAACATGGGCTCTTTGGGAAGTGTCACCAAATATGTTTCGGGAACAAGATGCAATTTTGTCCTACAGCTCCCGACCGAAGTCGCCCCGGTGCAAGTTTCACGAGATGATTGCCGATGGCGGCCTAAGGCTTGCGAAACGTTACTCTTCGCTTGGTTTGGACTCGGATGAGCACTGAAGGCTACGAGTCCATTTATAAAATCGCTTCGAGAATTCGAGAAGGCTGCATAATGATCAAGGTCATCACTCATCCATAGGACCGACTGTAACAAATAGAGAACGTATCACTACCGTTGTATCGAGGAAGAGGGACATCCAATCTTTGAAGTAATGGCCCTGATGTGACGAGACATCATAGCCGTCAAACGGGGCCCTAGGTATCTCTTGGGACATCGATGTCCAGCATGACGGTACCGTATATCGTTGTCCTCAATCTTCGTAGAGACTCACGAGCGTTGCGGGTCCCATCCTTTTCCAGGTCCTGACCTCCGAGCAGGAGCATGTCAATAGGCGTGAGCATCAAGGCAAGATCAGATTCGAAGCCACTTCTCGCGGGAGCAGGTCTTTTCAGCGCTCGTCGAAGGGCAGTGGAAAAGTGTTGATACGAGACAAGGTTCTCAGAATCTGCACCCGATTCTTGCAGCTCTTTCTCTTCCAATTCTGCCATCCTCTTGAGTACGTGAAAGCGCTTCCGGTATTTCCCACTCCTCAAGTCGTGCCCGCTCAGAAGTGTTCCCTGCCCAATGATGTCGTAGTTGTCAATCTGGTCAGTTCGGCGTATGATGAGTAGGTGTTGTGCGAAGCCAGTTTTGATGATCAAATCATCTTCGCGAGCGCCGCCGCAAAGTAATGCACCGACTGCTGAACCGCTGTACAAGAATTGTGGTGTGTGATCAGAACTAGACACGTCCTCAATATTCAATGCCCCACGATTTGCAATCTCCTTGGAAATGGGATTTGATTTCCGCGAGCGGTCCAGACATGCTGTCAGTTGATTCGCAGAATTCCTAGAGATAACTCTGCACTGACAGCTTGGGAGCTTGTAGCTGCTGGAGAGATATTTACTGCAGCTATCTTTATGAGCGCGTGGCTGCTCATACCTAGCTCTTGACAGCTGCTTCATCTGAATACTATCGTGGCAAATCTCGAGTCCTTCCAAGATTTCCTTGATGGCGGCGGCGTCCGTCTGCAGGCTGAGGAAGAGTTCCGCCAGATCGAAAGCCGCAGAGGAGTTGTAGACTGGCTGAATAGGCAGGGCACCGTCAGGCCATTCGATCAAAGACAATAGACCATAAACTCTGTCTTCGGGCTTACTGCATTGATGTGACTGGTCAATGTATTCGAACAGCAAGGCCGCCCGAATTGGCGATGATGGATCCATGGTCATGACAATCTTGAAACAGTGATGTGACTGCACGTCAAAGAGCTGGCCGTCGCCAATGTAATGATGGTGTCCTTTCAAGTGGAGATAAGCGACAATGTGAAAGAGTAGATTGATCTCGGATCTCGTGAACACATCGCGACCGCACAATAACTCAGGCTGACCGCCGTCTGGGCCAAACGACGACGCCACTTCTTGTATGATCCAGACTCGAGTCCAGTAACGCCGGTTCGCAAAGTCGAGAAAGGCCCTGCGAATGTGAAGCTGGAATTCGTCCCAGGACATTTCGAACGTCTTCGCGTAAGAGTGAATGAACCTTTTGATTCGTTCTAGGATGGGATGCCCCCAAGGGTTGAAACCAAGATGATTGTCTAACTGATGCCGACCTGAATAAAGCTGCGGATCGTTTTCCCTTACCGAATGCAACAACACGGCGAGTTCTTCGCTATGATCCTGATGTGGGCCTACACAAGCCAGAACCTTGGACGCGGTCGCGAACGTGTGGCCCATCATGGCAACCTGAGGACCTTTTTCCACTGTGTTGTTCTGGTCGATGCATATGGAGTCTATCCAGATGTAAATACGTTCCGAAAAGTCCCGTACTTCATTTTCATGATAGGGCCGAGAATAGTGCGGCTGTATCTGCACCAAAGCGTAATGACAGTTCTTGGTAACACTCATCGGCTGGTCATTGACAAGGACCGTCACGGGGTCTTCGCAATCGCCCCATGTATATGATATGGCATGGTATCGCGGCAAATTAGCCACCGAGTGAATGCTGAGATGTAGCTCTAAAGGTACGCCTGGTCGTTGAGGGCTGATCTCGATGAGTCGTATCTGTTCGGCTGGGACTTGCAGCTCTTGATGCTCGAACTGACGCTCCCGCAATCGCTGTGACTGGGCCGGATCAGTGCCGTCTACGTTCATATTGTCGCACGGCAGAGAGCTTGACTTTCGGCGCGCAAATCATAAATTATCTTGCGACCGGCGTACTTCAGTAGCAATGCTAGCGTACGTCCAGGTATGATGCCAAAACAATCAAATTAAAAGAAGCGCGGGATTGCTGGCAGCCTGGAATGCGAAATGAGGCCTCTCAGGAGTCAGAGCTTGCAGGGGTGTTTGTGCCCGCTGTGATTGGACCTAAGTAGAGGCTCAGCTCACCCAAAACAACAAAAAGTTCACCATCTCAGATAGCGTCTCTGCGGGAACACAGGTCCGGACTTCATTTTTTTTTCTCCCACAAATTCTCCGCAAACGCGCAGTGAATGTATACCTGGTTCATTTCTGCACAAAAAATGAACAACGCTCATCAATCAAGACAAGATGACTGGTCAGCTCTGAATACACCACCGTTACATGAAGCGGGCGCTATCACTACCTAGATAAACAAACATCATTGTTTTCAAGACTCAACGCCGTCGAAGCGCAGGAAGATTCGAATGCTGGATAAGATATGATGCTTAAGAAGTGCCTCTGCATGGCTGGAGGGGAACGCTAGAAATCAGCTTCTACTGGTATACTCTGGCTCAATACCTAGGTAGACAATATTCAGCCATCGCCGCCAAATGCCCGACAGCATGTGATCAAGGAATTCCTGAGCTATGGAATATATCAAAAGCCGACCTCAAGTCCGCTCCTTGGAATCAACCTTCATCTTTCAACTTTGATGTACTCAAATGGCCCGGCACCGGTCACCTGAAGACCGGAAGTGGGGCTCGCGGGGTTCGGAGAGAACTCCGGCGGAGGCATGGGCGGCGTCTTTCGGGCGGGGATGGCCATCGCAAAGAGGAACATCATCGGAGGAGAGAAGGCTTCGGAGATCTGCTTTGCTATAATATCGCTATCGTTGGACATCTGCCACGAATCATATACCTAGTCACCAAGCACAGTCGGCACTACAAACCACACCAAATTCACAAAGAAAATCCATCAACATGGGAGCTAAGATTGCAGATGCCAAGGCAAAGCCTCTACCCCCAGGAGTCTATACTCCAGTAAGTAATGTATCCAAACTGTATTTGGACCATCGTCACTCACATGTGGTCAAGGTCATCACACTATACGATGACACGCCGACACAGCCCGTAAATCTGGAGGCAATGTACACATATTGCCAATACCTGGTGAACAGCGGCATGCATGGCCTGGTCTACCTCGGGACCAATGGCGAGCTGGCTCTTTTGACCCATGAAGAAAGGCAGAACATCATTCGTACCGCTTGCAAAGCGGTGACGGACCTGGGCCTGCCCGACTACCCCATCGTCGCCGGCATCAGCGCTCAGAGCACCGTCGAGACGATCCAATTCGCAAAGGAAGCTGCCGAAGCCGGCGCGGGCTGGGGTCTACTTCTGCCACCAAGCTACTGGGCAAAGGCTCTGTCTTCGGCCGCCCTCATTGAGTACTACCGGGATGTCGCGGATGCCAGCCCGATACCAGTGGTCATCTACAACGCAAGTCTCCCTCCTCAGATCCGGATTGTAAATGCGCAATTGCTAACCAAAGAACTAGTTCCCCGGCGTGACCGCGGGCGTGGATCTCGACTCGGACCAGCTGGCGGCGCTGGCGTCGCACCCCAACATCGTGGCGACCAAGCTGACGTGCGGCAACGTGGGCAAGCTGGCGCGGCTGACGTCCAAGTTCGAGCCGCCGCACTTTGGCGTCTACGGCGGCAGCAGCGACTACCTGCTGCCGACGCTGCACGCGGGCGGCAACGGCTGCGTGACGGGGCTGGGCAACTGCTTCCCCAAGTCGACGGCCAAGATCTACGACTACTGGGCCGCCGGCGAGCTCGACAGGGCGCGCGAGCTGCAGGACCTGGTCGCCAACGCCGAGTGGGCCTGCAAGAAGTCGCTGTCGTGCACAAAGTACGGCGCCTGGTGGTACGTCGGCCGGCAGATCGGCCTAGGCGATGAGAAGATGTTCAAGATGCGCAAGCCTTACGTCGAGTTGGGCGGCGAGCTCAAGAAGTGGAGCCTGGAGACGATGAAGGTGTTGGAGGACATGGAAAAGAGTCTTCCGGGGAGGAAAGGGGCACCAACTGTGAATGGATCATCGTAGACATAGCATTTGGTATAACTACTAAAATATTCATGTATAAGACGTCGTATGAGCTATGTCATATTGAGGGTTCCCCCAGTGATCTGACTGCTCGGATTGAAAAATGGAAAATATGGACGAAGTTTCGTATTCGAGATGTTGTTCAGTGCCACTAATATACCTAATCGTCAAGTAAAGAATTCCCGCTCCATATCGCAGCTATTCCAAAGTCAGTGCAGTAGAGCGAATGAAGCTTCGATACTCAATTCATACCATGAATTGTGCTATATAGATATCTATTTTGAAAGACGCCACTAATCTACCGCATTCACGAAGCTTTCTACATCATCTAGGCGCACATACTTGATGTTTTGCCGATGAAAAGTATAAGCCAAATGTACACCTTTTTGACCATTGGTCTCGTTTTCCACGAATATGCTGGGATAGCTCAATTCCCTGTTTGAGCGTTCTACCGAGTTGTTCGTCATGCAGAACCCATCGCCATCCTCGAGCACCCTGTATCTCCAGGTGACACCGTCGTCCTTGGACAGGCCGACCGTGAGAGCCTTGCGCGGCGTTCCCCATATCGCTGTTCTACCATCGACCCCGGGCTGGTTCACTCTCGTGTCGTCTGCCGGGGTGATATCGTCGTACAGTCCCTCCCGGCACGCCATGTTGCTTTCTGCCCGCGAGTCGTTGAAGACGATGACAAGATCCCCGTTCGGCAGTGCAGCCGAACAAATTCCCGAGTTTGGGTTCGGAAGTGTCGTCTTGGCTGGTGCAGACCAGTTGATGCCGTCTTTTGATGTTGCCCGGTAGATATTGTCCGCCCATCGGCTCCTGAAGAAGGCGACGTATGACTTCTTGGTGGGCAGCGCAACAATGTTCATGTGCACGCACCCCCTGGACTCTGGGACCAGACTCTCTTGCCATGTCTTGCCGCCGTCTTTGGTGTACATGACCGCCGACACGTCATCGCTGCCGATCCACCGGAAACCTGGCGGCGCACGGCAATAAAAGACCGGCAAAAGCCAAGTGTTGTCCGGAAGGACAACGAGAGGCTGGCGGACGAACACTCCCTTCTTCTCCGGGAAAGGCTCGAACGGTTCGGACCAAGTTCGTGCTTCGTCTTTCGAGACGCGGGCAATGATCGCCGCCTCGTCTTGGTTTCCAGCTGACTGAGCTGTGTGGAAAAGCCAAATAGCACCTTCAGCTGGATCCCGAAACAAAACGGGGTTCTGCTCGCTGCGGTTGGCATCAGACGACACGCGAACAGACTGCGTCCACGACGCGGCGCCCGGGCTCAACCTCGATGAATAGATTGATATGTCCGAGGTACCCTCTTGAGTTCCGCCAAACCAAACACAAAGCAGCGTCCCGTCTGGCAGCTCGAGAAGATTTGATGCGTGGCATTGTACAGTGGCAGCCGGGATGTTGTCCACCCGAGAGACATGAGAAACACCCGTCTTGGGTGTAGCCGCCTCCAGCATTGTCGTGACAGTCGACATGATTACTGAATCGATTTAATGTGAGATAGTCGCTGCAGAACCATCAAATACGTGCTGTACCATAAGGGCAGCTCAAAAATACAGTTGCACTTATGTAGGCGTTTGAAGTAGCCCCGATAAGGAAATTCGGTATTGTGTCAGCGAATCCGGGGTCCAGTACGCTCAGCACGCCGGAAGCAGTAAGGTATACAGTCTCGACAACATTCAGACAGCCCTACCCTAGCACGTCGAGCTTTGAACGCTGACCATCGCACATCGTCTGATTGTGTTTCGAGGCAAGCCACCAGATGATCTCGGCATTCTCTCCTGGACATCGGACTTGCCTCCGATGCGGGGGAGGACCACAGCTGTCGTGGACACCGCGGGCTTGGTACGAGCTACGACGGGTCGCTGACTCGCTAGAGATCCACCCCCACAACTTGAATGATTTCCCCATACTAGCCAAGCAGCCCAAGCTTTCCGGGGTAACAGGAGCGTTGGCCTTGGCTGCTTCCAATGGCTGGGTTGCATGGCAGTTTGGTGAGGTGCTGGGCGCTGGGCACTGGGCGTTGGGCGAGTACGAGTATCGACTCATGAAAGACCATACCTTAGGCGGTTGAACGTGCAACCTGCAACATTCCACTTCCCCTCAAGCTTATAAGTCGAGAGAATCCAACACTATAATCGGCTAATCCTATCGGACTGCCTATTCTATCAACAAAGAGTGACATTGTAACTATCTATTCAATCGAACAGCCTATAAGCTACGACATCATAATGGGCGGTGGTACTTCATTGTGGGCGTCTCCTGAATGGAAATCTGACCCCAAGGAGATATTCAACTGGAGACTATTCTACTTGACAACCACTGTCGCCCTGGCAGGTTGCTCGTACGGTTTCGATCAGGGCAACATTGGTGGTGTCCTTACTTTGCCAAGTTTCAAACGTGCATTCGGATTAGACGTCCTGTCTGAGGATGAAGCCGACCAAAGAGGTATGTCTTCCTTTGATGGCACTTCGAGTTATTCTTCTGAACATGGCTAACATTCTCTCAAACAGCTGGAAATATTGCTGCCATGCGTTCGTAAACACCGACTCCTTCTCCGAGAAACATGAGCTAACCCCGACGCAGTGGCAGCGGGTGGCTCTGCGGGCGCCTTGATCGCTGCTCCGTTCGCCGACTACGTGGGCCGAAAGTATTCGATGATCATCTTTGGCTTTCTCTTCATCATCGGCGCCACAATGCAAGAAATCGCCAACTTGGATGTATTCCTCGCCGGCAGATTTATTGCTGGGCTCGCCATCGGCGCCACAAGCATGCTGTCTCCACAGTACCTAGGAGAGAACTCTCCCAAGAGCATTCGAGGATCACTGACGACTTCCTATAACTTGTGTATCATTCTCGCACTGAGGTAAGTAGACATACCAGTGTAGTATCTGCATAATTTGGATGTCGCGCTGACTATCCATACTACAGCCTTGCCTTCTGGACAAACTATGGTGTATCTCTGTGGAAAACGTCAAGCAATCTTCAGTGGAAGCTGGCACTTGGAATTCAAATCATCCCTGGCGGATTGATGTTTCTCATGATGTTTTGTAAGAGCCAATATCGGCAACATGTTACATTCGTCTTCTAACTCATATATGTGCAGTTGTTATCGACACACCACGAGCTTTGATCACCAGGGGTAAAAGAGAACAGGGTCTCAAGAACCTGTGCAAGCTGCGAAACCTTCCGACCGAACATCAATACCTCAAGCAGGAGTATATGGAAGTCTGCGCTCAGGTGGATGCTGAGAGAGAGCTCGCAACAGGTATGTCCAAATCGCGAAGCACTACATGGGGGATTATGACAGTCGCTGATTTGTGCTGCCCATGAACAGGTTCAAACTACTGGGTTGTCCTCAAGGAGATTGCCACTGTTCCTAGCAACCGTCGTCGATTCTTCCTCGCGTCCATGCTCTTCCTGTTCCACAAATTCACCGGAACCGACAGTCTCAACTATTTTGCCCCGGAGATCTTTGAGATGATTGGCGTCCAGGCCGGATCCCTCAGTCTCCTCACGACTGGAGTCTACGGTCTCGTGAAACTTGCAACAACCATTATTTATGTAGCATACATTGTTGACCATGTCGGACGACGCAAGCCGTTGATGGTATGTGACCAGGAGCCTGATACCACTTATGTCTTACTTGACTAATTTCGACATAGGTTGGAGCTATCCTGCAAGCAACGGCCATGTTGTACATTGCACTCTACGTCAAGTTTGCCAACCCCGACTCGACTGGTGGAACACCAGCTGGTGGTATTGTTGGTATCATCTGGATCTACATCTACGCTTTTGGATGGTGAGAATTTACTACCCAGTATATGCACGACAAAACGCTGACATGACGATTCAGGTCTTTTGGCTGGTCCGTCGCTCCCTACGTGGTGGCGGCCGAGATTTTCCCCGCCCGAATCCGCTCGTTCTCCATGAGCTTCTGCTTCTTCATCAACTGGATCGTCGACTACGGCATCACCAAGGCCACTCCGCTCATGATGACCAATTTGGGCTGGGGAACGTTTCTTCTGTACGCGGTGCTGACCTACGTTGGCTTCGTCTTTGTCTACTTCTGCATGCCCGAGCTCAAGGGCAGGTCGATTGAGTCCATGGACGACCTGTTCGCGCGCTCCATCTGGACCATGTGGAAGCACGCCTACCCCACCGAAGAGGAGAAGGTGCGCCATGACGTGCAGGAGAAAATCGTCGGGAACCTCGCGGACGAGGACAAGGTGATTGAGGGAAAGGAACCAGAGCTGAGCGTGGTGCACGCTGAGAGATGCTGAGAGATGCTGAAAGATGGATTTCAGAGAAGAAAACGATATGATTGATTTTTTGTTACCGTTCTGAAATGCTAGCTGTTGCTATCTTGCATCAAACCAACCAACCTGTAAACCACAGGCCTGTTCTTACCTCTAGTAATCCAATGTAACGTGATGGAGCTCTCAGATACTGTTCAAGGCCATATCAATCGGTTCCATCAGAAAACAATGCTTCATTTGGATTGCAGGCTTCTCGTGCGTCTTGTTGCCGGAAACGTCAGCGCATCTTGTTGTCTTTCCCATTTCAGGTCGCATCGGGTGTGATCCGCGTGTCGCGTCCACTGAAATGCCCCTATAATCTGGCCTGCAAAGGGGCTTACGGTGGCTTGTCTGGGGTAATACTCCGCCGAACCCCGCGTGGACTGGCGCCCGCTTAGGGGCTAGTCTCAGGCCTGATCCACCTGCTTGACCAGCGCCCCCCAAAGTCACCCCATCTTCTCCACGTCGAATTGACTCCAGGTGAACATTGGAAACTTTCACTGGTCTCTGCCTAGGTAGGTAATGATTGTTCTTCACCATAGTGTGAGGCTCGAAAGAAAGAAAATATGTCAAAAAGGTCCTGGGACGAGGCCCTCCGAGACGACGGCCCGTCCATGCCGCCGTCGGTGCAGCGGAGACACTCGCTCATCGAGCATAGACATCCCTCGACTGCTGTACCAATCAGCGAGCCCGTACCCCAATATGTTCCCAACATCTCTAGAAAGGTGAAGGCATGTGCGGCCTGTCGGAAGCACAAGGTATGTGAATAAGCATCAGAAAGACCATCTCACCTGGAACCAACTAACAATATAGTAGATCAAGTGCATCATGGATGAGTCTGGTCCTCCATGCCGAAGATGTGACGAGAAGAAACTCGTGAGTGGCGTATCACACACAAAGATTCTGCCTCTAACTGTAGCCTCAGGGATGTGTGTTAAACAAGAGTCTTCAGACCTTGATCAGCGAACGCTCAGAGTAAGTGGCCGTCCATTACGAGGCAGAGAGCTTGCTTTTGCCTCGTGACAAAATATCTAATTTCAGGTACTAACGGGACCTTGTAGATCATCTCAAGACCTGGTACATGACATTGAGATGATGCACAGCAGCCTCCAAAAAGTCCTGACTACTTTGAACTTGCCCCCTGTTGGCCGCCTACAAAGCTCGAAGCAGAGATTGCAGACTCCAAGCTCAGATGAGCTCAACAATCTGCATCACGAAGAGGAAATATTGCCCTCATGCGACGCCTCACCAAAAGCACTTCCTGAAGATGACCACGACCTGCCGAAGCCTCCTATCCAATCGCTATACCATTTGACCAAGCTCAGCGCACTGCGTTCTCCAGACACGGTCGAATCGAATGATGCGCCAAGCCAGCGAGGTACAGCTATAGACGACTTCATCTCGAGGGGCATCTTGCCCATCGAGGAAGCACATCGTCTCTTCCGTCTCTACATGAATCACCTGGATCATTTTATGTATGGAATTGGTGGGCGCCACAAGACCTTGGATGCGCTGAGGCGCAGTAGTCGTATTCTCACCGTCTCGATTTTGACAGTGGCTGCGCTACACGATCATCAGAGCAACTCACTATATGGCGTCTGCAGCAAAGAGTTTCGGCGGCAGCTTGCGGCCTCATTCCTCAACCGACGTATTGATAGAGACTATTTGCGAGCCATGGTAGGTCAAAATTTGAGCCATTTATGGGAAATCACCATGCTAATCTTCAAATCGTAGTGTATTGCATCATACTGGCTTTCGGAAATCAATTGGACCGTCTCAGGATACGCGATCCGGCGGGCGACTGAATTCAATCTTGTGAGCCACTACAACAAAGCCATCAGCGATGGAAATGAGGAATCAGCAGACTTTGTTCGACTTTGGTACATCATGTATATCTGTGATCAGCACTTGTCGACATTGTATGATCGGCCCTCCATCATTCGCGAAGATCTCGCGATCCATGGCTGGAGCGCATTCCTGGAGTCGCCGGCAGCGACCAATGAGGACAAGCGTCTTGTGAGCCAAGTCGCGCTGCTAAATATTGTTCACAACATTCATGACCTATTTGGCCCCGACAAAGGCGAGCCTGTGCCGCAAGTCTATCTGACACAGATTGCTAGCTTTGGACGCCAGTAAGTAATACCTACCTCTCACGAAAATACGGGTTTCCCCGGTCGAACTTGCAGCTAAGGCACTCCAGGCTTGATCAATGGCTCAAGGATTGGTCAACGACACTTCTTGGTAAGAGACCTACCATTTTGAGGCGCCCTTGCGATGCGGAAGCTGCTAACACCGACCACTGCCAGAGCATCATGAGCACATTGGACGCTTCCCACGAAAGGGTGTCCTATTGCATTACCATTTTTCAAAGCTGCACTTGTACAGCCACGTCTTCCGAGGGCTACGAAATGCCGAGATCCCATCGCGGTTCCTAGACTCGGCTGCCTCTGCGACCTCGGCCGCTGTCGCCATCATTAGCACATTGATCAACGACCCGGAGATTCGGCCCGCCTTGATAGGAATACCCTCCTACATGCACTCCATGACGGCCTTTGCCGCAATGTTTTTGTCCAAGCTGGTCATGACATACGGCGACCAGCTCCTCGAGAGGGCGGTCGTTATCGATCTGATCTCCAGGCTCATTGACTTGTACCACTCGACCGCGGCCGGCAAGTTTCACCTGGTGAATATGATGGCCAACGGGCTCGAGAGGATCGTCAAGACGCTGAAGGAGTCGAGCACCAGCCAGCCGGAAGCGTTGAGAAACACGGACACGTCATCCGCGGCGCTGGACGCAAACGCGTTTCCGGACTTTACCGACCTGGGATTGGATGGCGAGACCGTCTTGTTCGACACCAACTTTCTCATGGACTTTGATATGAACCTTGGCGCGTCGGCAATGCACCTCAGCAGCGGTCCGACGGCCTTTGAGTCGACCGATCTGAGTCCGCGTTTGCTGTAGTGATGCCCTTATGTAGACTGGTCGGCGGGAGGTGCCTGAGACATTGCTGTCGCTTTGAAAAGAGTCTGCGAGACACCCAAATCATACTAAGATTGAAACTTGAATGAGCCTGGCAAAGCTTGGAAATGGTATGGAAGGCATCTTCAGTCCGAGTGAAGAGGTCAATAGAATAGGCGTGCGAATGATGGGCGACGCAATCGGCAGAAATTGGGCAAAATTTGAAGTCACGGGACTTCGGACCGTGGCCATTGCAAACAAGTCGTTCTATTATTCTGTTTCCTTCTCCGTGAATTGTTACAGGAGCAATATCCGAGGACGGAAAGACATGAGTTCGCCCCGCAGAAAGCGCATTGCCATTGACGCGGGCTTTCGGCGAGAAGGCCGGAGGTTTCCCCGAGATGGCGCATCGGAGCGGGGCACGATCAGCACGCTCTCCAGGGCCAGTCTCCTGCCAATGGTTCAACTGCCATCAAAATGCAAGTTCAGAATTAATGTGATGCATGTTGTATGAATGTTATTATCTCTTCGATCATTGTAGACGAAACCAAGATCAATTAGCAGTACCGTCATCATAATTGTCTGCAAAGCCCCAATTCGACTGCGAGTATGGAATACACAAGGTTGGTCATGTGCTTCAATTTTGCAATGATTTCGAGCTTTGGCTAATAAAAACTGCAGGTTAGGCACGAGTGGCCTCAAAGTGTCCAAGATCATTCTCGGTTGCATGACCTTTGGCTCTAGTAAATGGGATGGCTCGCCGTGGGTTCTAGACGAGGAAGAAAGTCTGAATGTCATCAAGACGGCATATGACCATGGAATCAACACGTGGGTAAGGAGAACCAAAGGCGACCAAGAGCCTTGGATGCGAAACTGATGATTCCCAGGACACCGCGGATACCTACTCAAATGGAAAGTCCGAGGTGATTGTAGGGAAAGCCCTAAAGAAATTCAACATTCCCAGGAGCAAAGTCGTCATCATGACCAAGATATTCAATCCCGTCATGGACGACGACTCACGTCCGGCTTCGGTCAACGACGGCCCGCTGGTCAATCAGATGGGACTGAGCCGGAAGCACATCTTCGAGGCCGTCGACAGATGCCTCGAGCGGTTGGGCACCGACTACATAGGTGAGACTCCATGATCGTAATCCTGAAGTGCACGAATACTTATGATACTTGATAGATGTCCTCCAGCTGCATCGGCTAGACCGCGAGACGACGCCCGAGGAGATCATGCGCGCGCTGCACGAGGTCGTCGTGAGCGGCAAGGTCCGCTACCTCGGCGCCTCGACCATGTGGACGTGGGAGTTCGCGCGCCTGCAGTACACGGCCAAGCTGCACGGCTGGACCGAGTTCGTCAGCATGCAGCCTTTTTATAACCTGCTGTACCGCGAGGAGGAGCGCGAGATGCTGCCCTTCTGCCGCGAGACGGGCGTCGCCGTCATCCCGTGGAGTCCTCTAGCTAGGGGCATGCTGGCCAAGCCCGCCTCTGCGGCATCCAGTGGCGGCGATGGGAGCATCAGGAGCCAGACGGACGCCAAGACGCGCAAATGGTTCGAGGACGCCAATCTCGAGATCGTAGACGCCGTAGAAAAGGTCGCCAAAGACAAGGGCGTCAGCATGGCGCTGGTGGCGACGGCGTGGGTGCTGCACAAGGGCTGCTGGCCGATTGTTGGGTTGAGCAATGAGAAGCGGATTAAGGAGGCAGTTGAGGCGTTGAAAGTGAAGTTGACGGACGAGGAGTGCCAGTATTTGGAGGCGGGGTACCGTCCAAGAAACGTAGAAGGCATGTAGATGCGAGGATTGACAGACCCCGAACTCAATTGAACTGTATCGAAACATCGATGAAGTTACTTGTAAGCGTTCCATACTCAGTTGATGTGTGGCATGGTCAGCAAGGAAAGCCGTTCAATGGCTCATAAAAAAACGGGAATTCTTATTACTCACCGGAATGAAGCATTTTGCAATAGTAATGACGACTGTTGAATCTGCATTGAGACTATATCTACCATGAGATGTTCGAAATCGATCCAATTGGGCATTGGTTGGCGTATAAATGATCTTGAAGTTTAATGTCTACATGCTATCTAATATGCTGATCACCGTCTTGAAATTCTACAGCTTCGCACTTATGCGCCGTGGTATGTTCGGAAATTTGTCCGATTGCCGAACCAGATGGTCGATGTCAGCGGTGTTGAGCAGGTCGGGTGTGGCTTGTGCTAGGCTCGTGAGACCGCACAATCTCATCGAGACTTCAATTTCATCTTTGAGGACTTGATTTTGATGTCAGCTGTGGTCTCCAAGTATGAGATTAAATGAGTGCTCACTTTGCGTTAGGTGTTCTGCGCCCTCTTGGCCGTGTACCAGCGAGTACAGATAGGGTCTACCGACTCCTACAGCTGTCGCACCAAGCGCAATTGCCTTGATGATATCTGAACCGCGCTCAAACCCTCCATCGACGTAAACCTCGAGCTTTGAGAAGACCTCGGGTGCTTTCAATCTCAGCTCGAGAAGGTTGAGTATCGCTGGCTGGGCTCTGGAGTATCGAATTAGCAACGCAAAAACAAGCATTGGAGATATTCTTACGTATCCAACGATCGGCCGCCGTGGTTACTCAGCATAATGCCTTCGACGCCATACTCGACCGCCATCTTCGCGTCCTGTACGCTCTGAACTCCCTTGAGTACGACTGGCAGTCCGGAAGTCTTTTTGATCCATGCTAGGTCGTCCCACGTCAGAGACTTGTCAATGTACTGAGCCATCAGTCGCCCGAGTCCGCCTCCCTTTTTGTCGGTCGTAGCTTTGGCCCCGCTGATGGCCGACTGCACATTGCCAGCAGCGATGCGCTCGTCGGCCTCGCGCTTACCCGGGACTGGTGCATCCACTGTAACGAAAATTGCCTTGATCCCCAATTCCTTGGCTTTGAGTAGGAGCTCCGTCGTCTTATGCCTTTCGGAATTGACGTAGAGTTGAAAGAAAAAGGGCTGTTCCGGATCTCCCGACTGTACTATGCTTCCAAGTGGATATGACGCGTTATTGGAAATCTTCAGATTCGGTTAGTCGTCTCTCACAATATTGCTTTGATCTTATCCAGCTTACGCATTGTATGATGCCCTCAGCCCTCGCTGCTTTCGCCAAGGCAAGTTCGCCGTCTGGGTGAGCCAACCTTGCCATGGCTGCAGGACTTATGAAGAAAGGGGCACTGCTCTCGCACCCAAGAATCTTTCTCCGAAAGTCAACGTGCTTGACATCTCGTAAGATTCGCGGCTGGATCATGATACGCCGTACCAGACTTTTGTTTTGTTGGTGAGTGATGAGATCGGTCGCCGCCGATGAATAGAAAGCCCATGTTTTTGGTGTCAAGGACTTGCTGGCCGTCTTTTCAAAGTCCGCGGCATTGATCAGAGTATGCAGCTCCGGTAAGCCGGGCGCCTCTGGTGATTTTGCATCTTTGCTCTCTGGCGTAACTTTTGGCGACACCTTGTCAGGGACATCACTGCTTGCCTGAGCCTCCAGAGCCCCTTTCAGTTTATCGTCTGACAGGTTCTCTTCCAGTATACCAGGCGCATGCACTGCATCGAATTCCCGCGTCGCATCAGTGCCCGCGCATTTCAAAAGGACTATGAAATATTAGCATCCATGCCGTCATCGAGTATTTCCGGCTGGCCGAGAAGTAGCTTACTTTCGGATCCGCCAGGGTGTTCGTCTACAAAGTCGGTGAAATCCCAGACCTTTGAGTGTACTGCGATCCAGCAGTCCTCCCTCCTGTCATGCTTGCGCAACTCAGCAATAGAGACATGTAAGGCAGTCATTTTCACAGCAATGTGGCCGATTGCGACACAGATTACAGAGTTGACTGGCAAGTAAGGAGGTGTGCAGTGTAAGTCAGTGGAGATGCCTCGATTTAGAACTTCCCCGCCACTCCTAGAGGCTAGCAGTCATGGCCCCGAGCGCCAAGGTGCCATGCTGATCCCCTACTCGGTTGCCAATCGGCATTGTCCAATGGCGATTTTAGAGTTGTGCTTTCTGCCCTGGCGCCGTCGCATCTCGGCCTTCTGTCCGATCTCCACAGATCTCCTCCCCTCCCCCAGTCTCCGCCAGGGCGATGCTCTCCGGATCCCCGCACATCTCCAACTCGGACTATAGCATTCGGAGAAGTCAGCAGTGAGGCCGGACTAGGTACAAGCCAGGCGTCAGAGTTTATTGAAGTGATTTTGTGTTTCCAGCTATAGTGTACCTTTTCTTCGGGACCGTGGTGGATGAACCCTAATTGTTCTCAAACTTCAGATCGTACAAACACAAGATGTCGAAACCAATCGTGCTCCATATCGGAGAGCCGATCAAGTACAACCACGAGTTTTACGAAAATGAATTTTGCAAGCGCTTCAGTGTGGTGCGAAACGAATGCCCTGACCGGCCGACCTTTATACAAGCCCTGAAAGACAAGAAATTTGGGGATTTCGCAGCGATATATCGCCCTCATTTCCAAACGGGCGGCGAAATGGGTGACTGGAACGAGAAATTGATCTCACTGCTTCCGAGTTCCGTCCGCATATTTGCTTCGGCAGGTGCAGGTTTCAACTGGGCCGATGTCGATGCTCTGGGCCGGCAAAAGATATGGTACGCCAACGGTGCTGGTGCAAGTGACGAGGCCGTCTCGGACACCGGTCTGTACATGATTCTTTCCGTCTTTCGAAACTTCACTCGGTCGCAGCTGGCGGCGCGAACGTGTGACCCGGAGCAGTTCAATGCGACACATAAGCTCATCGCAACGATATCTGCGAATCCCCGCGGGCATGTCCTGGGCATAGTGGGACTCGGAAACATCAGCAAGAAGCTTGCATACAAAGCCAAAACAGCACTCGGAATGGAAATTCACTACTACGATGTCGTTCGAGCGCCGACCGAGGTCGAAAAAGAACTCGGTGCAGTCTATTACTCTTCATTACACGACCTGCTGGCGATCGCGGACTGCGTGAGTATGCACACGCCATTGAATGCGCACACGCAGGATCTCATCAACGCCGAAGCCTTTGCAGCCATGAAGACCGGAGCAAGGCTGATCAACACGGCAAGAGGTCAGGTCGTCAACGAGGAAGCACTGATAGAAGCTTTGAAGAGCGGCAAGATCTCCGCTGCGGGGCTTGACGTCCATTACCATGAGCCTCAGGTCTCCAAGGAACTCGCAGCCATGGAGAATGTCACCCTTACCACGCATATCGCGGGAGGGGCACTCAACACCAGAATCAACTTTGAGCTCAACGCCATGAAGAACATTATGGCTGTAGTGGGACCAACGGGAGAGTTTGTAGGAGAACCTCTGACGCCTGTAAATAAGCAGGCTTTTGAGAAAGCGTCTGGTTGAAATAATCTCAATCCATTGGTCGTATCGCCATAGTCATCTACAAGTAGCAAAATTGTTAGGTAAATGCGAAGCACCGGCGTAATACATGAATCTTCAGCAAGTGACACCATTTACTCGTCACAACGAATTCAAATTCGCAACAAGTTCATCTCGAAAGCTTCATGATCTCGATAATGAGAACTTGGCAATTGACGCCGCAATGGGCCAGTCATGCTTCACCGACGTGGCAGGCCATTATTCTCCGTTTGCCAAGAACATGATTATCTTCAATCACCCATGAATGGACGTCTTTAGTTTAGTCTGGTGACCAACACCATGCCAACACCATACCCATGATGATGGAACCCGTTACGGTGGCTGTCGATCTATCTGGGGTCCCCGCACATACTTTGTCTAAGATGCGGGGGCAAGCCCTGTCCGAGAGGCGCGCTCTTCTCTCCGGTTTCCCAGATTCATGGAATGGGGCCATTATAGGATGACAAGTGCCAGTGCACCGGACACTAGGCTCGGATATAGTCAACGTCGCATGGGGATGACTATGGTGAGGGGGCCCCTTTATGGCCGAGCATTACCTCAAAGCTGCATCTCTTGCCCCTTCACTGGCATTCAATCGAAGTACGGCTGGTTCGAATATTGCTTCATAGGGCAGTTATCATGTCTGATACTATCACCGCCCCGAAAGATACTGCGGAGCACTTTGACAAGTGCGCACAACTGCTTCCGGATGAGCTTCCGTTGCCAGAGGAGATCGCTCACTTGACACAAGATGATCGAAAACGTCTGGAACGGCGCTTGACGCGCCGTTTGGATGTCACTATGATGCCAGTGGTCTTTATACTGTTCCTTCTGAACATCCTGTAAGCGTTGAGGAGCAAATACCACGCGAAAGCGACAAGACTAATAATCCATGATCAGGGACCGCAACAACATTGCCAGTGCCAAAATTGTTGGCCTGACCGATACTCTTGGAATGACGAACGAGCAGTACAACACCTGTCTGCTAATGTTCTATGTCGGTTGTAAGTCACTGGTCAACACTTTCCAATGACTCAACTGACCTAACTTCAATCAGACTGCATAACACAAGTTCCTTCCAACATGATCATCGGAAAAGTGCGGCCCTCGTACTACATCTGTCTTGTGACATCTTTGTGGGGCGTCTTATCCATGAGCCAAGGCTTTACGAAGAACTTCAGCCAGCTCGCGGCGGTGCGATTTCTTCTCGGACTTATCGAGGGTTCGTCATCACTCTGCTTTCTGTAACGTACTTTTCATACTGACCGCCCGCGCAGCACCATTTCTCCCAGCTGTATTCGTTCTCATGAGCTGTTGGTACACACGAGCCGAGCTTCCTCCGCGAGTCGCGATCTTATACGGCGGTAACATGATGGCGACAGCATTCTCGGGACTCATCGCTGCAGGAATCACAGCTCGAATGGAAGGCGCAGGCGGAAGACCGGCCTGGGAATGGCTGTTCATCATCGAGGGATCAATGACGGTTGTGATCGCCATTTTGCTTTTGCCTCTGTTGACGGACTACCCACTCCAGAGCAAGCACATATTTATCCCCAGAGACTTGCAATTAA
Source organism: Pestalotiopsis sp. NC0098 (assembly GCA_022432395.1). Taxonomy (NCBI): domain Eukaryota; kingdom Fungi; phylum Ascomycota; class Sordariomycetes; order Amphisphaeriales; family Sporocadaceae; genus Pestalotiopsis; species Pestalotiopsis sp. NC0098. Next base: position 3,029,093 of record JAJKLJ010000003.1, on the reverse strand, counting down.
TTGCCGTGAGTATAGCTGATTTCAGCCGGCGAATCAAAGCATCCACTGACAGGATATTCTAGGAATGGCGTATCCGTAGAGAGAATGCCGGTATTGTCGACGAAGACGTCGAGTCTATATGGTGGGGACTGCAGCAAGCTCTAAAGGACCCCAAGCTGTACATGTTCGTCGTCATGCAAATGGCCCTCATCACAGCACAGTCTTTCAACAACTTCTTCCCTTCAATCGTTGGGACCCTCGGCTTTGACTCGACCAAGACTTTATTGCTCACTTCTCCGCCGTACTTTTTCGCCTTCTTCGTATCGCTGGCAGTCTCTTTCCATGCATCGCACAAGCACGAGCGCGGATACCATATCGCCGTACCCATGGCTTTCGCCCTGGTTGGAAATATACTGGTAAGCCTCAATTTACAAACCGTGTATTCACAACAGCGCTAATGCTACATAATAGGCCATGTTTGTGCCAACAAGCGGCGGTCGCTACTTCTCCATGTTCCTCATGACCGCAGGCGCCTATGCCCCGTACAATCTTTGTGTGAGCTGGGTCAGTGCGTCTCTGCCGCGCCCGAGATCCAAGCGTGCTGCAGCGCTGGCCATCGTGAATTTCATGTCGTAAGTAAAAGTTTAACGTCATGAATATTGATTACAAGTCGCTTAATATAGACCCACAGTGCTGGAATGGCGCATTGGTATACCGCCTACATGTTCCCAGATAGCCAGAAGCCGCGCTACTACGCAGGTGGCGGTGTCATGTCGGGCGCTTGCGTGGTCTGCGGAGGTATGGCAATTTATATCAAGTAAGTGTCTTCACTCGAGCTTTAACATTCCGGAGAACGCATTCGCTAACACGTCTCCAGATACTACCTCAAAAAGCGGAACAAGAAATTGGAAGAAGAGGAACAAAAAGGCTCCGTTGGTCACAGTCAAATCCAAGGTTCAAGAGCTGGGCATGGGGGCGAAGCTATTGTGTCTTTTAGGTATGTCCATTGATTCACGGCCGGGTATAATTACACATATTATGTTTTTGTGGCCACTCATTGCGAAATTGATTGCTCTGTCTTCAATGATCTTTTCATCTTCAAATCTGTACTGGATCTGCTCTCCCATCAAGTTTTAGCGCTGGCGTTGAGAGCAAAGTGCGCGCCAAGATTGTTTAGACTTGAGTTTTACATGGAAAAGGAGATGAGTTGAAACGGAAATGAATAGTAAAGATCGTCCAAAATCGTTTTGACTAAGTGAATGTGTACTGCGAGATCTTATCTGCCGGAAGTACAGATACATCCATCAAAAGCCAGCTTCACTCTTGACCTCTTTTTCGGTCACCCAACCACATCATGACTGCGCCAGACTCCGTGTGTTTTTCTGATAGGAATCTTCCAATGGTCTCGCTGCTCGCTACTCGCTTTTTGTTTCCAGCCGAACCTTTTTGACTTAGTGCATCTTGATATCCTTCGTGTTCGTGGGGCTTTGTATTCTGATCCGCGTTGACCCATTGCCCAACTCCAAGCAAATCCTGATCGGTAGATGTCATGTTGTGTTCAGACGTCTGGATCTGTGCTTGTCAGCTATAGAAAACCATGGTTCGAATCGAGCCAACCCACAATCTTCGTGCGCTCTACCTCGGGTCACTGTTTGAGCCAATGCACTTCAGACTAGCTTGTGAACTTTGACTCGTACAAGTTGTGTAGATCTGCTGAAGTATTGAAAACGTAAGAAATTACTTTTGCGTCTGCGTATATACTGGCAAAATTTCGATTCAATTCCAGAGGGATTGCCAGACTTGATATAACTGACAGCAGAGAAATCCGCGACCATATTTTGCCATAATCTGCAATCATTCCCAATTCCCATTTTCTCACGCAAATGACATTTCTGTGACGATGATTTGCCCTTCTCCTTTCCCATTTCTTTCCTTCGGAGTGCCTTTCGGTGAGTGACATGCAAATCAAACTCAACACCGAAGTTCTCGCTATACTATTACCGGCATCTTGGACGAGTCAATGGTCTCGGCTACCTTGCCAGTCCCGAACTAATCTCACAGAATGGGAATCAACACGGGCCACAAGTCGTGGGAATTGTCAAGGACCCATTTGGGAATACAGCCTCTTCGCCCAGATCCTGCACCACGGGATCCGTCGTAAGAGTGGGTCCGTGGGAATCAACGCCGAGCTCGCTCAATTGATCAATTAACCTCCCTATGACGCCAGGGACATGGCATCTGTGCCACAGTCACGTACCTAGGTACAGAAGAGGCACCCAATGGGATGCATTGTTAGCTGGGAATCGAAGGGTCTCCAGTGCGGTCGCAGGTGCGTGTTACACCTCTTAACCTTGCGGGGCTGAACGCTCGGTATGGCCAATAAAGGTTGCTCAAAAATGGGAATGCTAGGTAATGTACCTATAAAAGAGGCACCCAATGAGATGCATTGTCAGCTGGGAATTGGAGGGGCTCCAGTGCGCCTCTGAACCGTGTAGGTGCCAAACTGGGCACAACCAATAAAGATTGTCCAACAATGGGAATGCATGCGACTACACGGTGCACGGTCCGGCCCGACAGCCAGCACTCTGTCGGGCTGTACTCTGTCGGGCTGTCAGGCAGCGCTGACGCATTGAAGTCCTGAACATACCTACATTAATGTGCCTATCCGCCCGCATCAAACGGCCAGGTTCTGATCTCTACCAAGTCTCCATCTTCATCATTTGGCCACTCTACCATTTGCTTGATTGGATAGCAATCATATCCATTCAGCCTCTTTACTTGTATCCGACTACCGACCAGCGGCCACCGATCAACGCGTCTCCTGGCACGTGCTAGTCATTCAGTAAAAATGTCTTGGCCGTCCACGACGAAAACACCATGTCCTTATGGTTCATATTACATTGATGGATCATTTCTTCCTATGTTCCGTCTCCATGAACATTTAGATGAGTAAGTATTTAGCCTGTAATGACTTTCGCAATACATTACTGGTAGTAGTTCACTGATATCACGTTAGTGGGACCTCTATCACTAAAGACTCATTCGGCGATCATGCGTGGATCAGTCGGCCCATCGAAAGACAATGCCATATATCATGCCCTTGCCATCAGCTATTGTCGCCTGAGCTCACAGTTGCAATACCTTTTGTAGCGACTCTCGAGAAAGCAACATCGCTAAAGATCAAAGTCTACTCGCCACAGCTTCGTTCAGACATCAATTTGGCGGTCCCTCAGGCCGAGGCTGACCACTGGAAACACGATGATGAGATTGACGGCCAGATCTTGCTGATAAATCGCCCTTCGTTACTCTCGTTGCTCGCGTCATTATCGGTCCCAAGTCAACTCTCGACGCCGACGACTGAGTCTCAGGGCAGGATTTCCGAATTGGAGCTTCTAACCGAAGGCCTTCTCAATGATGAGCATGTCACGAATGTTATGGATTCGGGACTTCACAGGAGTGACCATGGATTTGTTTTCAACACGCCACTGCGAACTCTGATTTCCAATCAAGACGTCATCAACACATTACGCCGTATTGGAGCAGGTCTGAGCGATAATGATGAAAGTCAAGGTCAAGATCAAGATGGATCCAAGTCAAGTGTGAGTTTGGAAAGCCCAAGCAGTTCCTTTGACTGGTTGGATGACTGGCATGGAGAGAAACGTAATGCCATAGACTCCTACATATTGGATGACGACGAAGCGTTTGACAACAAAGTGTTTGACACCGAGTCGATACTGAATGATCTTTTGGAAGATTTTACCCCCACTCACGTTTCTCCAGATATTGACTCCCGGGAAACAGAAAGTCTTCGTGCTTCCAGACCAGGTAAGTCATCATTCATTCTCAGGCATGGGAGGATATCTCCAACTGACCAACAATAAAGACCGGTTATCTAGGAGTGTCAGAGATTGCAATGTACCGAATGTACAGGAGATTCTTCAAGAGTGGTCCGAGGATATGTACCAACACGGCGCGGCCGGACATAATGAAGCTATGAAGGAAATGTGCAATCGCATGCTCCTGGAGTCTCTAAACCACGAAGCCTCTCACATTGCAAGAATTTTGCTGGATCGCCATGCAGACGTGGAAACCATCACGGACGGCCTGAATGCTCTGAGCATTGCATCGAATCGTCGATCCGAGCAGCTCATCAAACTTTTGCTGGGTTATGGCGCCGACCCAGCTTGTGCTGTTATCCTACTGCGCAACGTTTCCGATGCGCAATCTATCGGATTCTTGACTCGTGCAGTGCGCGCCTACCGTTCAGAAACCCGGAAACACCTCGGTCATGTCGGCAAGCGCATGCAACGTGTTCGGAAGCTGTTCTTCGAAGACCATAGTACTTTTGTCGACTTTGCCAAGCAAGATACCGGTCGGGGTATCTCTTTCGTACCGATGCTTAGCAGCACCGGCCGCTTAATCTCGGAATGTTTCTATGGTCCGCCCCTGCCGGAACTTTGGAATCCTTATTTCGTCGACATGGGTGCTCAAAGAGCTTGGGCAGAAAGCTTGACTATTCTTCAGGGCCTTTGCAGTGGCCGCGCTCCCCGGTCAGCGAAGGACATTCTGCTATTTTCTTTACTAGCAAAAGCCATGTCGCATGTCCTCGATAATACAACCCAATTGTCATCTGAAGTCGTGAAGGATCTCGGCCGTTGGCAAGTTCTGCTTGAGGAAGACATTCGCGAACGACAAGCGCTGAGAAGAGCAGTCAAGACTGTTTGGAAAGTAGATATCCGTGGACCATACTCATGGTTTTCTGCGAACCAGATCTCCCTTTCGGAGGCTCTGCAGCATTTCCGACTTGCTGCTGAAGACATGGTGACCCGAACCCGTCACTTCTTCGCAAGTGAGCAAAGAGACGTGTTCGGGACGCCCAGCTTCCGCAGCGATTGGCCGGAACCGACGGACACCGGTCCATACAACTTGCCAGAATCGCTCGATGAGGCCACTGATCATGTTCAAACAACGAGAAAGGTCAGGTCAGGGCCGTCCAGTACATCAGAAGACGGCAGGTCAAGAGGGGAACCGCGGCTGTGCATAAAAAGCGAGAGCACTGCCCCAGAGTTGATTATAGCCCTAGCAGGAATAATATTTGCGGTAGTACTTGCATTTCTCATCAGTAAGTTGACAAAGCCCAAGAATATTGGTACTTGGGAAGCTCATAAAACTCAGTAATGAGGGGTTTGACGGAAAAGTCACAATCTTGTGGACACCAGATATCTGATTCAGCCTACTATATCATCAACACTCCGTTCTTGAGTCCTTCCCGAGAGCAATTCCGAGGAGTAAATGGTGGCGATTCACATGACAACCTGAGCAGCCCCGTAAGTCGAAGCTACTTTATTCTATTCTCTTCGAGTAATAAAACGTATCTGACAATATTGTCAGGCACCGTCTCAGAACATACACAGCAGCGAGTGCGTATGCTATGAAACTTGGATAGTACAACGAACGCATCGATTGATTGGACTTTATTCTGGATTTGGTGGGCCGTCTTGTTGTTCACCAGTCACTCCGACAAGGCAGTACTCGAGCTTCTGCCAAACCTTTCCAGAAAGGTCTGATCAATCTTCAGATCATGATCGCGATAGGTAAGATCAGTGCTTAAAAATGACCCATCTTGCTGTGTAGCTACTCTCTAACGTTTTGTCAAGCGCATCGCAATCGACTTCGCCAGAAAGCCCGCAAATTCGCGCCCCCCAGTTGCGCAATGCCAAACTCACATATTGTGCTGAGTGCCGGCACGATTTTGGCACCACTTCCAACTATGGTAGACATCGCAGGGAGAAACACGAAATTCGTCGTTATCGCTGCAGCTTCCCGCGTTGTTCAAAGACGTTCCAGCGCAACACAACACGACTCAAGCATGAAGGAAAGCACCGAAACCTCGCGACAAGCTTCAAGCTAAAATAGTATTCGTGTCACATTCTCAGAAGCTGTGGTCAATGTATCACGCGAATTGGAATCTTCTGGGGCATACGAATGCTAGACACTACGGGGCGAAGCTCACTGGTCGTGCCCATGCTGGTCATGCGCCTGCTCAGATGAACGTTGGCGAAGAGTTTGACCACTGTCTCGATCGCCGTTTTGCTGTTTTTCATCGCCTTGTCCATCCTTTTCCGGGCGTCGAGTACCGAGACGATGGTTGCGACAGCGACGTATGCTGCAGTATTAGCTGTGTTTGTAGGGACCAGCTCCTGAGCGTGCGAGTTTGTCTCTTTGGGAAAACGTGCTTGCAATTGTTGATAGCATGCGAACTATGTCAGATATTATCCCCTCCTGATGATGAAGAGTGCTCATACATGCCGACGAGAACGTGAGTCGACTTGAATGAAGATGGACGAGACAGTTTCAATCGAAGCCTACTAGGTAGCGCCTTACGCAGGGCGCAGCTTTTTCAAACCTGGGTCGGCCCGTGGGGTACTAGGTAATCTTCCCGAATCGTACTGCCATAAAGCGACGCTGTAAAGCGAAGAAACTCTTACAATACTACAGACGGATTAGCGATAGGCTGGAGCGCCGCGCATATGGCTGATTTACTTCTGATTTTTGAAACCAATCCCAATATATTCGACGACAGATCGAAGCTTAATATCATCATCTCACAGGGTTGCCGTCGATGAACACACTGGATGGAATGACAGCGCTGCAACAATAAGATCCGTATCAATCATTTCATCAGAAGTATACTACTCCCCGGCGCAATGTACCAGTCGTCGCTGCTGCGACAGGTGCTGCAGTAATCTCATACTCCACAACATCCTTGCCTTCCTTGCCTGTAGGTCGGATAATCAGTTGTACAGGCCTGGCGAGGTTCCCCGAAAGTCCTGCGCCAGCGACGTTGTCTAAGCTCTGGAGATCGACCCCGGATAGAATCGACACCAGGCCGAATCCCCTGTCTATCGGCGTTGTGTAAAAGCCCATGATCAACAAGATCGTCATGATCGTACACAATGGCTGAATAAGCAGAACGAGGTAAAGCAGGCCCGTCTTTCGCAATGTGGGTCGGATGTAAAACATCGTATGGTTCGATGGGTAGACGATGCCAGTATAGATTCCCTGCGTGCCGTTATTGATTGTTGAGCTCTCGGGGTTCCAATCAGAAGGGTCGAACTGTGCCACGGCGTCTAGTCCGCTGACTCTCGACCATACCATCGCCACCACACTCGTTACCATGGTTGGAGAGAACCATGAAGATTGGTTTCCCGCGTTACCCTGAGTGTCGTTATTGACCATGTGACCATCCCTACTGCTACTGAAAGGAGCCAGAATTTCGCTCAGAAGAGGAGCATAAAGCACGCCGACCTGCACTTGAGCCGTGAACATGGTCTGTAGGTCTGGGGGTAGCGGCGTGCCCTTACAAGAACCGTCCGCCAGACGTCTATCACTTCGAGTGACCGTCCAACTCCCTTGGCACCACTGCCGATTGATGTGATACTGATGAATCCATGGCGAGATATCAGAGCATGATCCGTCCCCTCCCTGCAGTTGGAGGCCGATATATTGCATGGACTGATCCGAAATGCCAGAACGTTGCAGGAAAACCAAGTTCCACCCGTTATCTAGACTCAAGACCTCTAAGTCCCAACCTCCGCTCTCATTTTGAGCGAATGACTCGCAGGCGTCCATAAACGAGGAATTGAATGCGGTTGGATCTTCAGTCTTCGACCGATTCATAGTGGCAATGCTACCAACCACGGGCGCTTCAATCGTCCATGACTCACCATCAGCGAGTATTTCCTGAGCAGCGGCGAGGTACTGCGGTTGGAGCATATCCAGCATTGCCGTGCTTTCATTGTTGAGAGAGAGCATGTTGAACCCATATGTCTGCGGGTATACTGGCGGTGTGGGTGCAGAACCGTTTATTCTCCGCGATGACGCCTCGATAAATGGCAGGGTTGAATTGAAGAAGAGGGAAAGACCGGTTCTATAGCCTAGGTAGAGTTGCCCTGGCGGAGGAAACATGCCATAGTATGAAGCATATGGGACATAATCCAGAGGGTTTACTTCCAACGAACTCTGCCCCCCTGTGAATGTCTTGTAGGCCACGCTGAGCGCAATAGGAAGTGCCAGCATGACGGTTATGAGCGGTCGCCAGCCCACACTGAGCCTCGACGCAGTTGGGCTGTTCCTAAGAATTGCGTCAAAATTTTGAAGTCTTGACGGACCCAGCCTGGCTTCGAGGAGAAGGAAAAGTTTCGGCGTGACACTAGAGAGGCATAGATTCATGATACTGAGTAGAAAACCCAGCACGATGAGCTGCCGATTCTGAAACCCAAGTCTCCATGATAAGTTCTCACTAGCGACCGCCAATATAGCGGCAATCAAGCAAATGATTGAAACGATGGCGGCGATCGCATCAGAATAGTGCAGCGTTCTTTTTGCTGCAGGTACCCCAAGCGGCTTTTGAGCCGGGCGATGACGAACGGAGGGTGCAGAGGAGGTGGCTACAGGAAACTCCTCAAGCGGGAGCATTGGCTGCTGGTCGTCCATAATTCACGGCGCGACCTTCGTGTTACTTTTGTACTACACTGATGTCTCGTTCGTGGTATCAATGCTGGAGCAGGCGGGAAAGGAAAGCGTTGAAAGCATCTTTCGCTGCAGGGCAACCATTACTGCATGTCAGCAATAGGATTTCCCAGGTCGCTTGTGATAGGAGGATGGCTGGCTCCTCGCGCGACCAGGGTCTCCCCCATGCCAGACTTGAGCCTGACCAAAACAGGTTCGGGATGTAAACATCTCAGAGCCTGATTGGGCTTTGCGGCACAGAACACCTAATGTGGACTCATTAGAAGGAAATAACTGTGAAGGATTCTTGCGCATCAAAGGTACCTATACTATCTGATAGAGCATTTACATATGAGTCCTGTCCGGCCTTAATGCTCTAGGTACATGAATATGGTTGTCAGCCAATTCTGTCCAAGCCTCGACAGCTGGCCTACTCTCGCTTTTCAAATACCAGATACGGGCCATCGTGAGTTGAGGTAAAGATGTCATAAAGGCGGAATTCGCCATGATCGCCAATCCCGATATTGCCCAGATCACCGGGCGCGGCTTTGAAGTCAAAGTGCCATATGACCTTGGCCAGAGCCAGACTCAATTCGAGGTAGGCCATGGACTTTCCGGCGCACCCCCGAGCACCCACAAGAAATGGCGCGAACGCCTCGCGGGATGCGCCGGGCGTCTCTTTTGTGCTTCTTGGGTCTTCCAAGTCTAGCCACCTGTCTGGATTATAGACGAAAGGTTGAGGAAAGTATTCCTGTGTCGCCCGTCAGCCTGTCTCGTCTTGCTTAGGCTTTTACATGTTCGCGAAGAAGGCTCGCCAGTAGGGTTCTAAGAAACGCCAAATGCGTGCGCTTTTTGTCATATGGACAGTACCTACCTCGTTGTGATGCAGGGAATAGATGTTCACGCCTACTTTTGTCCCGTTTGGGATGACGTGGCCGTCTACGATGAACGGTCCGGCGGCCTCTTCCTCCGGAGCCAAGTGCCGCCAGAGCGTGCCCGGGGCGGGTGGCGACATGCGTAGCGCTTCATCGATACAAGCGCGGAGATAGTGACAGTTGGATACTGCAGTCCCGCAGATCTCGTCGGCGTTGTTAAACTCGGAACGGATTTCCCGGGCAAGTTCCTGGTAACAAGACGGGTTGCGCGCGAGGTAGAACAATGTGGCGCTCATGGCAGTCGAGGTTGTGTCACCTCCTGTGGAAGGTCGAAAGATGAGCATCGCAGCGCAAAAGGCTTACAAGATCATTATGGGAAGTATGATTGGAATATGACGAACCTGCTATGATGAAAAAGAACGCCTCCATCCAGAGGTCGCCCATGCGGAGACTCTCATCGTCTTGGGCATTAAGAGAGTCGGCCAAAAACGAGTACAGATCACGTTTCGCACCGGCGTCCTGAGCCATGCGGGTACGGATCATTGTACCCATGAGGTTCGCTGTCTTTTCACGCTCTTGTTTGAAGAAGAGGTTAAAGTATCTCTGTAATTTGAAGCGTGGAATCAGAGGGATTTGCATGAAGATGTTCATGCGGTGGTTGCCGCGGCTCAGCTGCTCGGCCAGGAACTGGTTTTTGGTGTCGGATTGCAGGTTCAGGACATAGCCAAAAGAGAGCAGGCCAATAATGTCAAAGCTCATATAGCTACACCTCTCCTTCATGTTGACAGGCTCATTCAGGGTCTTCGAAAGTCGGTCGATGAAGACGTCAATTTGTTCGAGCATGGTAGGCTCGAACTCTCGCATGGATGCTTCAGTGGTGGCACGACCGACCTGTCTGCGCTTTCGGCTGTGCAATCCTCGGTCTAGGGCATTCCACAGACTGTATGTGCCGGATTTTGCCTGCGTCGCCAGATAGATTGGTGGTTTTGTGACCCTATCATTTCGGTATATGTCTGGCTTGTCAGAAGAGGACAGCGCATCGTCGGGAGTGCATACATACCCTTCAAGGCTTGGGGAGAATCAAACACGAGCCTGTCAGGTCCTAGCCGGACAACAGGGCCTGTCTATGAATTAGCATCACCATTGATACTAGGTCATTCAACTCATGGATATCCTGTAGACGGACCATAGCTTTGGTGATACCTCCATACCTCCAAATGCAATGTGCGCTTGTAGGCAAAGAATGCAGAGTAGACATTGGTGAATTTTGCCAACAAGGGTCCTGGATATCGCTGCAGGGGATGCAGAAGTAGTTGATAGCCAAGAAGAAGTAAGACCTGACATGAAATCAGTTCAGGTAGACTTGCTAGCAATATTATGACAAGATCTCTTACACAGGTCAAGAGGCCATAGAGTAAAGAGGTGAAACCTCCATATTGCTGAAAATGAGAAGCCATCGAGAAGAGCCACACCCGCGACTGCTAGAGTGAGAAATGAAGAAATTGCATCAACTACATGTGTGGATTACGAGGAGGGGCAGCTATCAAACACTAAGGCAAGTGAAGTCAGACAGAGAAAAAAAAAGGAAGCAAAAGACGCGTGAAGCCCCGCAGGCAGCAACCAAGAAATGTATCTCAAGCCGGCCTCCGCGTTGGTACTTCATGGCAGACGACCTACAGGTCTCTGTTCGCTACATTGACAGCTGTCTATCGACCTCGCAGTTACATAGGCGTGCCCTGAGGCAGGAATTGAACAAATGTATCAGCAGCATCACGCCTTGTTGCCATCGACTGCTGATTGATTGCCTCTCCGCAGGGCAGGGCGACAACAACGGCGGGGCGGGGGCGTCTGGGGGCTGGGGTGCAGGGCGCGTCCAGTAAAATACCCGCCTACCCGCCTAACCTACACGGATTCCTACCTCCCTGCATGAAGTGTTTAGCGAGTCAATGTAAGGCTGCTTGCCGCTTTGAATCTGCAAAAATGTCGTGGTGTATGATGCTTGGAAGCGGGTTTTCAATCACACCCTCGGTGGGCATTTTTCTCTACCCCCTCCGTCAGCTCCAGGTCCTAACCTAGGAGGTAACAGAAGGGACTCCCTTCAAGGGAGTGCCCAAAGTGCCGTGCTGCATGTGAGACAGCTGAACGGAGATCATTACCAAGCACATCTATCACATTGATGACGTGCATTTGGGGGCAGCTTCGATACGAACAAACAGCGTACTAGCAGATTATCTGAATAGGTAGTTCGCGGAATCACCAACGTCCTCGTTCAAGATAATTATAGCAACTCCCAACGTTGTGGCCGATGTGAGACGCCTCTTTGCAGACACCGGATGCAACCATTTGATGCCGCGCCATTAGGCGGCGGATACTAGGGATGGGCAGCTAACGGATCGCCCGCCGACTTAGTGACGAGTGCCGTGCAACTCACGTCTATGTGCCTGCCTGGCACGCACGCGTGTGGTATGGTAAGTTGCTGTTGGTCTGGTTTGTACGAGAATACCTGCCTACTGTATAAGAACCAATCAAAGGTATCCAGACGTTGCATGAACCAACGGGTATCACGGTGCAACTAAGGGAAGGATCACCCCCGGATCCTTCTGCCGGCCCCTTGGCCCCTCTCGATTCCTTCAGTTCGATGGTTGAAGTATATGACTTTCCTCGTCGCCCCAGACGTCGGGGAGCCTCCACGAGCGGCATCCAGTAATATCATGCATGCCTACCTACCTAGATTATAGGTACGTTGGGTACCTAGATACCCGTCAGCCGAGTACCCCCACACCATATATTCGATGTTACCCTTTGCACCAAAGATTCCTGGCAGTGGGGGATACCGGTCAGAAACACGGATTCAACATGCGGACAAGGAAGCCTTGCTATTGGACGCTCATATATCCAGTTTTCTTATCTGTGGGAAGACCGAGAACGCCCGCTGTGCCCCAATGGCGCAATGTCAGCGGGCCACAGACCTGCTTACCACCATCAGGTTCGCATCGTTGGTTGCGGTTGTAGGTACTGAGTTCGTAGGCATGGAATGGGTAGATGCGACTGGGTGTTCGCTGCCACGCCGCTACCAATCTGGATGTGAGCTAGACCATGGTCTGAAGACACTTCCGTCAATTTGTACAATACGCAGCTACCCGATGCTACTACGATTGACAATGTAGTCTACGGAAATTGGTGATATACAGTAAAAGAGATGGGGGAATTCTATGCTCATTACAGGCTTCACCTACCTATAGTGTACCAGCTACCTGCTATGGCCTAGCGTCTGAGCCCAAGGTCCACCAACTAGATTAATTACGGGCCCCGTCCGTACAACGATTCCCTATTCCCTTCTACTAACCCACATCTTTAAATCCACCCAGGCTTCAACTTGATTCCGTCAAGCGGAACCTGAAAAAAAAAAAAAAAACAAAAAAAAAAAACAATGTAGAGATCGTCCAAGCGACTTCGAGAAGAAGAAAGAAAGTAATAAAGTAGAAACCAGACGAGTACAAAAGATACCAGCGGTAAATACCGAAATGCCCCGGGTCGTAACACCCGTCCGCATTGTATAACTAATTTTGCTCAGAACCCACCTACGCAAAGGTTCGAGCGACATTTTCGTTACATCATAGCGCCCTCAGGATACACTTAAATGTCTTCCGAAGAAGATATCCAGGGATGTTGTCGGCTGTGCTGGTCGTGTGCTATGTTTTGGTCGCTGCGGTCCTCGATAGCCGTGAAACGGGTCGTTTGTACGATGGTACCCTCTTGGTAGCGGTCATCGTCTTGATGTATATCTCCTGTGGTCCCTGAATGGTACTCTCTTGGCACGGACGGTACAGGCGGGGGTTTTGTCTTCTCCAGCGAGTTCTCATGGCGTGAGAGGCTGGATCTGGACCTGGACCGTCTTCGAATCGCAGGAAAAGAGAGATCCTTGTTCGAGCTTCCAGACGATACCAGCTTTCGAACAGAGGAGCCGGCCCATGATCTGAGATTGGTCACGAGCCCGGCCAGTTCCGAGCCGCTGAGCGCCCTCGGCATTGCCGGTCCGCAGAAGACGATGAAGCCGCAGGTCGCCTCAGCTAGACACCAGAGTGCGAGGGTGGAGAAGGTATAACTGACGTCCTTGGACTTGTAGAACTGAAGCGAGGCTGCTAGCCGAAAGCCTCCCGCGATGCAGGCACTTTTACAATTAGCGATCGTTGCGACTGGTCTATCGACAAGTTGACCCCTCTTCGAAGACGCCAGAGAATTCACTTACAGGATACCAACAGCAAATAGAGCTGATATGCCAACCTTCTTCCCGGGACGTATGTTGAGCGTCCAGATGACTTTCTGAGGCAACAGGAAGATGATGACGTCGAATGTAAGGTTGATGGCAGATATAGCCACCGCTATCCCAACCGTGTCGAGACATTTTCCGCCTATGAGGGGATTCCAATTTCTCTCAAAAGGTTTGCAAGCAGTCAACTCAACTATGATTATCGAGACGTAGAACAAGACGTGAACGGTAAGAATCGAGGTGCTCAGCCAGAAGAACGTGTTCCGGGCTCCCGTAGGTACAAAGATGGAGGTCCACTCGAGGAGTATCGCCGATTTTATGAGCAAGAGGATGCAAAAGTAGATGATCAAGCCCTGGAAGAATATCTACAAGGTCTCAGCGTGGTCTGCGATTGAAAGCAAGAGAAAGGGGTCTCATACCTGATTGACGCCGGGAAAGTCCCTGAGACGCAAATCCCACATGTGGACGAACCAACCGTACGACTTGTCGAGTTTGAAGAATTCATAGGCAAAGGCAATATAGAGTGCCTGGAGTAGATGTCAGTGGCATGATCCGTCGAGTGCTGTTGACCTGGCTGTGGAGGATCGTACAAATGCCGCAAGACCAAGAACTTTGGAGTGTTAGCTACTTTCGATCTGCGCTTCCCTTCATTCCTCAGCAGTGCAAGTACGACTTACAATCAGACAACGTAAATCTCTTCAGCAAGACACGTGAATGTATCCTCAAAATCATGAACAGTGTTGTAATAACGAGCGTGAGTATAGTAACGGCTCGCACTAGCTCGTTCTTATTTGGTGGGTCGTCAAGGTTGGGCACAGTGCCGGCCGGGGGCATACCAGCCGGACCGTCCAGTAGACTCCCAGCGGCAATTGGAGCCTCGTTTGCTGGAGCCATGGTCTATCGTTTTGCAACAGCGAGAGACGCCGTGGTCTTGCTCTGGATGTCTTTGATGGCTGGGAGATGAGAAAAAGAAAATGTCAATCTACTCCAGTCTCGGACTTGAGGAAGACGATGGTGGAGAAGCTCGTGTGCGACAGTAGAACAGGTCCTTGAACAAATAAGACCAAGGCTCGAACATGCAGTATCGGCAGGACTTTGGAAGGATTCAGTCGTCACATTGGTGGCAACACTCGTTATTGGAGAGGTGTAGGTATGTGCTTACAATGAGCAGTCTTAACCAATTAGATAGAGGCTGAAGCGAGGTGTGAAGGCGATGGGTAAATCAACGAATATTGAGTCCAAGAACACCTAAGCGAAGTAATCTGGGGGGGGGGGGTTGCAGTAGGATCATTTGCACCGTCGACCTACATAAGCTGAAAAGAATGCTGCGCCGCAAGGCCGCACTACATGATATTGAGAAGACAAACATCATCGTCGGGGAAGCCTTCTCTCTTCCTGCGGCATCACCCATCCCGTTTTGGCAATTGAGAGCTGGCCGGGCCCCCATCTCTTCATGTCATCCGGTGGCGTAGGAAGAATGGCGGCCTAGTTTCAACACTCGGCTCGGACATAGATTCCTCCCATGCTAGGACTAGCAGGACTACAGAGTCGTTTGGAGAAGGATCACGATATAATGACATGGATCTTTTAACTTCCAGACCACTCAAATCGGGCCACAGGGTCCAACAGGGTACGACCCGTGCCGCCGAAAGAAAGCCGTTGAGATGCAGGGCACTTTGCGGGTAAGGCGCCTTAGCTCAGTTCAATCTGCAATAGCCGGTTACGCCAAAATGCAATTGGCTCATCATTCTAAAGATCGCACTGCAATGTCAATTGATGTCTAGGTATGAAAAGACAGCAGAGCCATGGGTATCTGTTTCTACTATGATTCTTGGCTGCCATAATAAAGGATCGAATCATATTGCAGTAGAGAGGCTCAACGTATGATTTGTTACCTTATTTGCTACATTTTGATACATGTAAAAGGGCTGCAGAAAATGTGCCGGGCAAAGTGGTGTACGAGGCAGATGCTTCCTTATGCGACCATGGCCACGAAAAGACATAACGAAAGAGGTGTATCGTAATCACAAGTTATTTTCAGAATGGGAGGGAGCCAATAGCAATGATGGCGAGGCAAAGACTGCATTCGTGCGAATTTGACCTTGCACCAACACCCACAACATGATGTGCAGAAACGTTGGTCAGGGTTGCATTGGGTCCGATCGGCTACCGCTATCTACGTAACACGTCTACTTTTGGACCCCAGCGGATCATTTTATGTCCTAAATGGGATCACACCGAACAGCAGCTCTTCCAAAAGATATTGATGAGATGCGGCACCAACCAATACTCGATGATTCATGCTATCACAAGTCGTTCTGATGCTGGTAAGACTGAATGGAAACCTACCCAAATGGTGCACTATCAAGTGAAAAATGCAACTGCCGCCTCCTTGCAACATTGTATACCGCGAGAGCCGCGGACGGTGGGCTCTCCGTCATGCACTTTCTTATGACGGCCTCGGTACCCAAAAGACTGTTCGCCCATATAAGCTTCAGATACCCTCATACGTTCTCTATGTGTTGTGAGCCGGCACTTTGTGACACTAAGTCAGCCACCAGACGTTTTTGACCCAGTTTCACCTCTTCTTACTTGAGAGACCCTACTCAAAACAAAGATAGGAAAAGAAAAGCCCAGTAAAAGTCTGTACTGCGCATAATAACCAAGATGTCCTCATTTGATCGAGACATAAGCGCTTCTCAAGAGAAGCATTCCATCCCGGCCAGGCTAGACCCAGTGATGGACGATGATCCCGTATGTATTGTAGGAATGGGTAAGTCAAATGTGTCTCTATTACATTCCGAAGCGCTGACTAATGCTCTGGTAATAAGCATGCCGGCTGCCTGGTGATGTACGCTCGCCATCAGACATGTGGAATTTCCTTGTGAACAAGAGAACGAGCCAAGGAAGAGTCCCAGGTACCCGTTTCAACATCAATGGGTTCCATCGTGCCGACGATGGTCGCGCAGGGGTCATATCAGCCGACGGTGGCTACTTCTTGAACGAAGATGTTCGATTGTTTGACAATGAATTCTTCGGCATCAATAACCTTGAAGCGAAATCAAGTAGGTCAGCATCCTCCCCGCCGCAAGATGAGTTCAAAGTG
This sequence comes from Pestalotiopsis sp. NC0098, assembly GCA_022432395.1. Taxonomy (NCBI): domain Eukaryota; kingdom Fungi; phylum Ascomycota; class Sordariomycetes; order Amphisphaeriales; family Sporocadaceae; genus Pestalotiopsis; species Pestalotiopsis sp. NC0098. The sequence continues at coordinate 3,012,352 of JAJKLJ010000003.1, read as the reverse complement.
CCACATTTCATATGACTTCACCTCTTCACTACTCTATCCTCCTGTCATAATACCCTACCACTCTCGTCCAACAAAATATCTTTCTCTGAAGTCCACCAACACACTAACATGACCCGTAAAGTGGACCCCCACCAACGCAAACTTCTCGAGATCACGTATGAGTGCTTCGAGAGCGCTGGTATATCAATGGAGGACGCGAGTGACTCAAATACGGGAGTCTATGTCAGCAATTTCACGACCGATTTTGCCAATATGCACTTCCGGGACCCAGATTCTTTGCATCGCTATAGCTCTACTGGATCGAACATGGCAATCCTCGCCAATAGAATCAGCCATGTCTTCAATCTACACGGCCCGAGGTACGCATTGAACCACTTGCCACGATTCCACGGCTAACATAATGAATAATAGCCTCGCTGTAAACACAGCATGCTCATCCTCCTTCTATTGTCTGCATACTGCAGTGCAGGCACTGAAAGCTGGTGACTGTGACGGCGCCCTAGTCGCTGGAGCAAATCTGATCATCAGCCCGGAGCAACACCTTGAGACAATGAAGGGAGGTGTACTGTCGCCCACATCTACCTGTCATACATTCGACGAGTCGGCCGACGGATACGGCCGAGCGGAAGGGATCAACGCGGTATACCTCAAGCGTTTATCCGCAGCCGAGAGAGATGGGCAGAAGATCTGGGGTGTGATCCGAGGCACTTCAGTGAACTCGTAAGTCACACTAGTCTTACATGCGATGTCTTCTCTAGAGCCCTTCTATCTCGAGATTAGGTACGCACGAACTCCTATAGCTAACTGGAGCAATTCTTCTAGAAACGGGAGAACTACGGGGATCGCCCAACCAAGCGCAGAATACCAAGAATCAGTCATTCGCAGGGCCTACGGTCAGGCTAAGCTTGATATGTCCGAGACAGACTATGTTGAATGTCACGGCACGGGTACATCAGTTGGCGACGCAATCGAGGTCGAAGCACTTGGGCGGTGCTTCTCGCCGCGACAAGGGCTACCCTTGATGATCGGCTCGGTAATGACGCACAGTCGACCGATCAATCAATATGCTGACGAATGTGCAGGTGAAGACAAACTTTGGCCACAGTGAGGCTGCGAGCGGTCTCACGTCTCTCATCAAGGTTCTCATGGCGTTTGAACACGACCTAATTCCACCCACGTTTGGCTTGAAGAAACTAAATCCCAAATGTAAGTGATGGTATTTGGCTGTTCCCCTTGTCAGCATGAACCCTTATGCTGATTGTATAAAGTACCACTTGCCTCTCTCCATATGAGGGTCGTCACCCAAGCCGAAGAGTGGCCGCGCACAACTCGTCGCGCTAGCATCAACTCATTCGGGTACGGAGGCGCAAACTCTCACGTCATTGTCGAGTCCCCTGAGAGCTATTTCGGAGCTGAAAAGAAAGTGCAAACCACATCTAAGTATCCAACCCCGACAACCAATACCTGGATTTTGCCTATTTCCGCGAAGTCAAGTGGAGCTCTGCAACTACGCATGTCACAAATCCGAGAGATGATCCAAGCGACTTCTGTTTCACCACGGGACCTTGCCTTCACGCTGTCGAAGCGGATCTACAACTTTGGATACAGAACGTCTTTGATGGCGACAGTTGCTCCAGACAGTCTGGACTTGTTCGAAGTTGGGAGGGTCACGACAGAGGACCGCTTGCCTTTTGCATTCATTTTCACCGGACAAGGCGCTCAGTATCTTGGAAGTAAGCAATTCATTGATACTCATGATCTGCAAACTCAAACTTTTGTGCTATAACTCGAGAAAAGATTTGACTGACTAGTTGCAGTGGCCAAGGATCTGCTGGCTCTCAATCAGCAGTTTCGCGCAGCTATCAGACAGCTCGACCGCACGCTGCAGTCGCTTCCTGATGAGTACAGGCCTAAATGGACGTTGGAGCAAGAGATCGAAGGTCCAACGGCTGACAAGTTCAACCGTGCTTCATACAGTCAACCCCTGTGCACAGCCATACAAATCGGTATCGTTGAAGTGTTGCGGAGATGGGGAGTCTTTCCTTCGGCGGTCATTGGTCACTCCTCTGGAGAAATTGCCGCAGCCTATGCAGCTGGAAAACTCGGCGCATCTCAGGCTATCATCGTGGCCTACTTGAGAGGCCTCGCAGTTGAGCAGTTTGAAAATCCTGGCGCGATGCTCGCAGTGGGCCTGGGACCCGACGCGATCGACCAAATCTTAGAGAAAAGGGACCTGAAGGAACAAGTATGCGTGGCGTGCGTCAATGATGCTGATAACGTCACATTGAGTGGCACTGAAGATGCTGTCGAAGTCATGTATCTGGAACTTCAAGCGCAGAGGAAATTCGTCCGACAGCTTGAGACCGGTGGCAAAGCCTACCATTCTCATCTCATGCAAGACGTCGGGGGCCTCTATGAGCAGCTGCTGGAGCCCTTCCTGGAGACAGCCACGGATGATCAGAGCCAGGTCCAAAGTCCCGATCTCAATACAGACATGGTACACATGTACTCTACTGCCGGGAGCACAGATCTGATCGTCGATGAGTGCAGCAAGGCATCATATTGGCGCAAAAACCTTGAAAGCACAGTCCAGTTTTCCTCTGCCCTGGAAAGTTTGGCCAAGGTCGGCGACTACCACTTGATCGAGATAGGACCTCACCATGCCCTCAAGGGGCCCATCGGCCGCACTCTCGCCAAACAGGGGAAGAAAAACATGCCGTACTGCAGTACATTGGCAAGGAACGAAAACAGCGACACCGCAATGAAGAAGCTCGCCGGCGTTCTCTTTTCCTATGGCCATACACTGGAGTGGACAGAGATCAATGGCTTCTCCGAATATTCTCCTGCCCTGGTTGATCTTCCGCCGTACCCATGGTGCTACTCGACACCCCTCTTATGGGAAGAGCCCCGTGCCAGCATTGACTTGCGGAATCGGAAACACGTGCGACACGAGCTTCTGGGGTCCCAACAGCTCGCGGGAAGTGGACTTCAATGGGCCTGGCGAAATGTGCTCAACTTGAATGAGGTCCCGTGGCTCCGTGATCATAGGCTAGGAGCTCAAATTGTCTTCCCTGCTGCAGGATACCTTGCCATGGTCACCGAGGCGCTGTCCCAAGTGCTCTGGCATGTCGATACCAGCTCACAAACACAGCGGTCTCTTGACCTGCGCGACATCGCTATAAATACTGCCCTGGTGATCCCAGATGTATCAGATGTTGGCAGTCACGACGTGGAGCTCCACACTGTCTTGAAGGCTTCCAGGCTGTCACCCGTGTCCACATCAAACGAGTGGTACGAGTTCGCAGTATCTTCGTGGACGGACGGGATAGCTACAGAGCATTGTGCTGGATATATCCGGGCCACCATCCCGTCAGTCAATGAAGGTAGTACGCTCGTGCAGCTCACTGAAAGTCATGAGAGCTGGGCCATGGATAGATGGTACCAGAGGCTGCGTGAGGTAGGGCTGAACTTCGGCCCAGCCTTTCAATCCGTAACTAGCTTCTCAACCCACGGCAGTCGGAGGGTGGTAGATGCAGTGGGAGAAACTGTCCTGGCGCCGTTGGTAACGTCTGGCTCCGACTACATGGTCCACCCTATTGCGATTGATGCCTGTATTCAATCCGGCATCTTTGGCGGTACGGGAGGTAACCTGAACGCCCTTCAGGCATGGGTGCCTGTGTTTATCTCCCGGTGCCGGATACAAGGTCGTCCCCACTCAGAATCTGGAGTGACCATCCATACACAATCGGCAGCAACGGGCCTTTCCAGAACGACCCTTAACTGTACGCTGAGAGACCGTGACGGATACCCATTGGTGGACTTGAAAGAAGTGCGCATGACGCAGTTCCAAGGGGATCTCGGTCAAGATGAGCTGCCACAACGTCACCCGTGCCTGCGCGTTCGGTGGAAACCGGATATCACGCGTCTCGACTCAGGCTCGCAGGTTGCCTTGAGCCGGTACATATGCAGTGTAATGGAGGAATCAAAACTTGACTCGACCGACGACATGAGACAAGCTGTGGTTGCACTCCTACTTGACCTGGTCGGTCACAAGAATCCCAAAATGCGAGTGCTTGAGGTTTCAAACCAGTGTACATGCAGAACGAAGGACTGGCTTGATCTCTTGGACCAGGGCACGGACTTCCCTCGCTACAGTAGCTGGGATCATGCGACAATCCTGGAGGGCGGGAATCTAGAGATCAAAGATGACCCTACGACCCCATTCGATCTTGCCGTTATTATGGATGTAAGTTACTCTACCTATGGAATATGACCTGTTGGCAGTGTCTAATCGGAAGTAGCATACCTCCGCGCAGAGCTCCTGGACAGCATCAGAACAACTGCTAAGCAGGATGAAGAGAGATCGGACCGTAGTCATCACTCGCAGATCATCAGAAGCCGTCCGTGTCCTTGAATCAGCAAGCTTCGCAGTTGCCGAAGTTGGATATGACACGATTCTTGCAATTAGAAATCAAAAGAGAACGCCCCTCAATGGAAAGAAGGTAGTCGTGATCGTAAGTTGGCCCCCCCAAATTGTTTTCAAAAGAATCGCATCCTAACGATTGTAGTATCGAGAGAATACGGCAGCCATCGAGCACTTGACCGGTGCCTTGTCAGCATATTTGCAAACTGCTGCCGGCATCGACACGATGGAGAAGGTCCCCCTGGAAAGTCTTAACGCAGCAAGCATAGAGCCGGATACATTCTGCATTTCTCTGCTGGAGCTTGAAACCGAATTCTTGGCATCGCTGAACCCTACGGACATGGACGTCCTGCGTGAAATAACAGGAAAAGTCTCCAATCTCTCATGGATCACAGGCACAAACGGCCTGGAAGAGTCCAACCCTCGGCTGACCATGTCGCATGGACTGTCGCGGTCCCTCATGCTGGAGCAGCCCTCGATGCGGTTCTCAGTAGTCGACATAGGACGGCATTGCGACTTTGGTTCGAATATTTCCTCCACTTGCGAGAACCTACTTCGAGCGTTTGTCGCACAGGACGAGATGGACGACAAAGAATTTATACAACGAGACGGCCTCTTGTACATCAGCAGATTTGGCCCTGATGCAGATCTCAACCGTTTGTTCCGACTTCGTCTAGAAGAGAAGGGCAAGGTGCAGACGTATGAAGACACTCTGGAATCCGTGGGAGCATGCCGTTTTGCGGTGGGCACACCTGGAAATGCGGACTCGATATACTTCCAACAGATCTGTGAGCCCCCGACAGAGATTCCCAGCGGGACTGTCGAGATTCGCATAAAGGCAGTCGGTCTAAATGCAAAGGACGTGTACAATCTGCACGGGAAACTGGACATACGAGGTGCAACGACCGCTTGTGAGTTCTCGGGAGAAGTCGTGGCTGTTGGTCCCGATGTTGAGCACGTCCAACCCGGTGACCGAGTCGTCGCTATGGCGCCCAACTATTTCAATACCACGGAGCGGGTGCCAGCGTGGGCGGTGCAGAAACTCCTCCCCGACGAGGACTTTGCGACCTTGTCCACGATCCTGGTCCCCTATAGCACGGCGCTATATGCGCTACACGACTGCGCGAGACTGTCCGAAGGTGATTCTATTCTGATCCACTCTGGTTCAGGCTCTCTTGGCCTCGCCGCGATCAATGGTAAGTGGAGGCATCAAATTCAATCTACACTCGGAATCTTGCTATTTACGCTCGTAAACACAACCACACGTAGCATTTGCATTAAGCAGCGCTGTTTCAGAGGCTAATGAGAACCAAATACACAGTGGCGCAAAAGGTTGGAGCGACAGTTTACGCAACCACCAGCTCAGACGTGAAGAAGAACTACCTGGTTACGCAATTCGGTATAAAACCGTCTCGTATCTTCAACTCTCGAGATTCTTCCTTCGTGCAGGGGATTCGCGATGCCACCGGAGGGCGTGGTGTTGATGTTGTTCTCAACTCGCTCGTTGGCGATCTGATGCACGCAAGCTGGAACTGCATTGCCGACTTTGGCAGGTTTGTAGAGGTGGGCAAGCGTGAGCTCATGGACTCGGGAAGACTGGACATGGCGAATTTCAACCGGAGTGCTACATTTGTCGCTTTCGATCTCGGCGAGATGTTCTACTCTAGTCGCCCAGCTCAGCGCAAGAGCTACACAAGGTACGAAATACCCCGCGCAGTATAAGCATCCCCCTCTGGGACACTCGCTGATTATCCGTAGCAAAATGGCGGAGGCACTAGAATGGTACCGCGCTGGCCATATCAAGACGAATCCTTTCAAGATATTTGATGTTTCCGAGGCCGCCTCTGCGTATCGCTACTTTTCCTCTGCCCAGCGCATTGGAAAGGTTGTGGTTTCACTCGAGAATAGGCTAAGTCGACTACGAGTATGCGCCATCAACTGTGGTAAATTTCCTTGTTTTCTGATTTACTAACGGTCTGAAGGTCGCGCAAAGCAAGTACCGATCACTCTTGGATCCGAGCAAGGTATACCTTCTCGTCGGTTGTCTGGGAGGACTTGGACGCAGCATCAGTCGCTGGATGGTGTCTCGGTAAGGATTTAACCTCCAACTTTCGTAATCAGTGAGGTGCTCAGTCCGTAGTACTAACGCGCAATGTTTCACCTCTAGTGGCGCACGACGTCTTGTTTTCCTCGGGAGGTCTGGCTGTGACAAGCCCTCGGCACGAAAGCTGGTGTCGATGCTGGAGAGCGCGAGTGTTGAAGTCCAAGTTGTCAGGGGAGACGTGACGCAATATGACGACGTTTCGCGAGCCGTTGAGGCCTGTGTCAGCCTGGGAGGACGCATCGGCGGAGTCATCCAAGCTGCAATGGGTCTCCAAGAGGCTCTGTGGTCGCGCATGACGAATGAGGCGTGGCACCAGGGAATCGATGCCAAGTGGGCCGGCACGTGGAATCTGCACAACGCCATCGAGGGCCAGGACGAGCATCTCGATTTCTTCTTCATGACTTCGTCTATCTCAGGCACTGTCGGCATCGCTACTGAAGCAAACTACTGCGCCTCCAATGGCTTCCTTGATGCATTTGCACGCTGGAGGCGTGAGCAGGGCAAGCCTGCGGTCTCGGTCGGACTGGGCATGGTCTCTGAGGTCGGATACTTGCACGAGAACCCGGAAATCGAAGGAATTCTGCTGCGCAAGGGCATCTATCCGCTCAGCGAGGAAGAGTTTCTACATGTTGTCGACTTCGCCATTGCAGGTTCTGCAAACCTCGACCCCGCGGAAGCGCATATTTTGACGGGCATGGAGTCTTTTGGTTTCCAGAAATTGATGGCAAGGGGCTTCGATGTCAACAATCTCCCGATGCAGGACCCTCGCTCGAGCATACTGGCACATGCCCTGGAAATCCATGACCGGACACACAAGGCCGATCGTGGGGAGAAGCAAAGTCGCTTCGCCGCAAGCACGGCAGTGTGGGCTGGAGAAGTCCCAGAATTCGTTCTAGGCTCCTTGTCAGCGGCGGAAGACGCCGAGTCCCTTGGGGATGCTGTGTTGAGAGTCATTCAGAAGCAGTTCTCGAACCTCATACTCACACCGCTGGAACAAGTGCACACCGAAAAGCCTCTGGCTCACTTTGGCGTTGACAGCATGCTCGCTTCCGAGTTTAGGACCTGGTTTTGGGTCACGTTCAAGATCGATATTCCATTTCTGGATCTTCTCAGCGTCAATCGGTCGCTATCTTCACTCGCTGACTCGGTTGTGGAGAGATTGCAAAAGCATGACCAGTAGAGTCTTTGACGGGGGCGAGGCTCGGGTGGGCATTTTTTGTTCTGCTAAATCATGACTTTCATCGTTATGACAGGAATCTAGCTTGTTACATTTCTGATTACACCAATTATTATACCTCTCTTTGACCTTTTCGAAAGACGTCTTCCTTTCATCATATAATTAATTTATTGACGGCGTTTTAGACATGATCACTACAGCTGAGAGGCGACAGCATTTCATGCGCATTTGGGATGATCCGAGTCAAAGAGCAGGCAATGAGCTATCGGTCGCACATAATCCGGCAGATTGGATCTCGCGTTGCGGTAGTCATTCCCGGGGATACTTCGTTCGCCTCTGCCTGTTCCTTTTGATAGGCAACTACTCGGCGAGCGGCGTATTGATTGGTATTGGCGAGAAGGGCCCAAATTTGTGTTTACTACCTGACTTTCGTTCGGAAGCGACTGGGCGCACGGACGTTTATATGCGCACCGCATGTTGCAGATTCTGGTAGATGATAGATCATTCGATGGCTCTCAGCAACTCCCTTTTGTGGTCCGACTAGGTCAACTCAGACTCCTCTGCCAGTTTCTGAGTACACTATCTTCCTCTTTACATTGGCTCCGGTGGGACAAATTGACAAGTATGGAGCGTAGTGATTCTTTTGGGCAAGCTTCTATGACATCGCGAGCGATAAAATACCGGCTAAGAACGATTTCAATTTTCGCAGCCCATATTTGCATTGAGTGAAGTCATTACTCCTGGCTTCTCATCGGAAGGACGTCCCAGGGATTGCGTGACATTTCCGGCCAAGTCCTGGCGGCAAACTTCTATTATTATCTCAGTCACTTAACCTTAGCGATGCAGATATCAAGTTTCTCAGCGCAGTCTTGAATCGAGTGAAATCATCGCTTCTGGAACGTCATCGGAGTGACGTCTCAGGGAATGCGTCACATCCCCCACAAGATCGTTCTGATCGAACCAAGTTGGCAACTGCCCCAGGACCCCTATTTCGACATGCCATGCTGTGTTCGAGTGGTCCGTGTGCCGCCCCAACTTCCAAGGTTTCCTATGGAGTCGTCAAGGTCGCCTCGGGGGCTGGACTCTCTGGAGGGTCCATATCACGTCCTGGTTTTCAAGGACAACACTTGTTCCCCGTTGAATGATGATCCATATCGTGCAACTTTATTCTTGAAATCCCCTAGCGCCCAACCGTTGGATATCCACTGCTGGACAAATCATTCATCCCCACAACCTGAAACTGGCCAACTATCGTCGTCTTGCCAGCAGCTGAACACGAGGCCCGCATGGATGGGTCTGTACCTGATTGGCCACCATTTTATGGAAACACTGAGCCACCAACGGGTGATTGGTGCCAACATTCCTAGTATCTTCCGATTATTTAAGGATTCATGACCATTGCCCGAGGGGAGAAAGGAAGAAGACATCAATCCAACACGAACGAATCTTTTGCGCAATACCGGATATTGTGTCTTTGCTCTATCATTTTCCAATACCTTTTTTGAAACAGAACTTGCAATCCGCATACAATTTATCAAGATGGCCGGATTCTATACAAGCAATCTCCAATGTAGGTTTCTTCCCATGCACTGGACCGCAGCAGCTATCAAGTTCCACCTGTCTTGGTGTTGCTTCTACTGTTCAATTCTCTGACCGTATGCTGACGAGATGGTTCTAGCTCTATGCCAGCGCCGGGGCTGGCCCGATCCGATATATGAGTGCCAACAAGACGGTAGTGGACACTCATGCGTGGTTCTTGTGAATGACCATGACTACCAGACGGAACTCACATACGAATCGAATGACTTGGCAAAAGAACATGCAGCGATGCTTGCTTGGTGGAAGGCTAGCGAGCAATCAGATTCTGATGAGAGCTGCCGACGCCACAGCTTGTCGAGCGTCAGCAAAACACACGGCACTCGCGGTACCAAGATGAGCATTTCTGCTTCCAGCGATGATAGCGGGTACGGAAGCGTGTGGTCAGATCCCATGTTGGAAGATGATAAAATCACTCAACGCCCCGGGGCAGCTGTTGAGGAGAAGGACCTCGATGGGATCATCACTCCGTTCCTTGAATCATTAACAGATTCTTCGCGAAGAAGTTTCGAATGGTCAGAACCGTCAAACCCGTCGAGTTCGGAAGAAATCAACCACAGCTGAATGATGGACTACATATCTGGGCTGGCTTGATGGTATCATTAGCGGGACATGCCGGCGTGTCCCCAATCCTCCATCGCTAAGATTTCTTGGCGCAAAATGTAAAAAAAGTTAAAAATATTGCGATAGCATTTCATGTACAACTCTCAGCCAGCGTTTTCAGATAAGACTAGTACCAAAATAAAGACTAGAAGTCAACATTATCAGCATCTAGGCAACTGCGAGTGAACAGACAGACTTGACGACCCTTCCCGCTGTATCATCGAAGAAATACCACACAACACAGCCACATAGGGCTCATCACTTTCGGGGTGTTCATATGAGGGCCGACTGATCACAGGTTTCGCCGGGCTATATGCAACGCTAGATAGTCGCTTCGCTAACGCAGTCCATCCGCCCTATTGGTGCAATGCAGGGATGGTATCTTATTCGACCCAAAAGAGACGCCAAGCCTGGAGCTTCATGTCGTTGGTTGTTGGTGCAGATGATACATTATGCCTGCTTGCAATCATCTGCGCACCCAGCACCTGGGCAATAACTCGCGAAGCAGACGGGAAGACAAGCTTAAAGCCTTGCGTATCTCTCTGCCCTCCGACCTTGGCCTGCTTCTCTCATCCGCTTTTCCAAATCCAAGTGAACGCGATTCGCATCTATACAACACCACAAAACACAAAATGGTTTGGAAATTCCGCCTTGGCCACATTCCCGCACTTTACTTCGCTTTTGCGAATTGCGTCGGCCTTGTAATGACCCCTTTGGGAGGTACTAGCAGCGTCATCAGTCTCTACGGCCTGCCTCCACGCATCGCAAATGTCCCGGAGACCTGGCCCGTTTGGCAGGCTGGCCAGGGCCGCATCGTCCTTCTCGGTCTTCTGATGCAATATTTCTATTGGCGCCGGCAGTACGCCGAATGCGACACCCTCCTGATGGGCGTGGCCTGGCTAGGAATTGTTGATTTTTTCGTCGCCTTCAATTACGGCGATAGTCTGTTGTGGGCTTGGTGCAGGCTGCTGTCTTCCTTTGCTTTCGCCTGGACTGGCTACTTTGGCATGACCCAAGGGTCAACGGCCGGTCGCGCAGCGTCCCACTGAATAAGCCTCATTGGAGTATAGGACGAAAGGCTTCGGGTGGAGGCACGACAAGTATAGCAAAGCCAATGGTCAAAACCTCTTCGTCCGCGCCCCGACTTGTCGCAGTCTGGGATTCTCGTCTTCGTACGACAAAGCCACCCATATCCTCTGGGCGAATTTCTTCATCCCGGCTTCTGTCCCAAGATCATAGCTCTTTTCTCTGCGGCGAGCAGGAGCAACGAGACCGGCATCGATCCAGTCGAGCCCGGCTGAAGAATGGAACAGAAAAGTAAGCGGCGACGCCTTCCATCCTGGCAGTCCCTGCCAAGCTGTCGTAGCGACCGAGAGCACCAGCGTCGTCAAGGTCAGCGGTGCCAACGCGGCAGGTAACGCCAGCCATGGCCAGTTGACCTCTGTGCAGGTGGCGAATTCGAAGGCCTCGCCGACAGCGCGCTCGCTAAAGTCTGCGTGCCCGTTTGCGCGAATCCAAAGTGTGAGGGCCTGAGCGACATTGTCGTATACCGTTTGAACAGTTGTCATATTGACGTTGCCCGAGTCGAACAAGTAGAGCAGCTGCTGGGAACCGATGAAAACGTCCATGTCATTCGGAGTGTCGGCGTCTTCATCCCGCTTGACCTTGCCCAGAAGCGCATCTCGCAGGAACTGGGTCCATAGATGAAAAATAAACCTCCCGTCGATTAGGTAGAGACACTTATGTGCGAGCAATGATCCCGGGAATATTTCGCTATCGTTCGAGCTCATACCTGCTGGATCAAACGTGATATTATAGCTCAGCCAGCGTTCATCATCGCCAACGTCGCAGCCCGCCAATGCGAGCTGCTGGCGCTCTTCATCGCTGATGCAAGTCTTGTCGACAAGCCCCCAAAAGCTCTTGGCGTTTACCATCTGGCCTTCGTCATGCTCCAATTCCGAATATCCCCAGATGAGAGCTGAATCGGACCGATCGACCATAACCTCGACTGCCTGACCTGCATTCACGGATGCGGTGTAAGTACGAACGCACGGCTGAAGAAGGCAGTTTGCAGCACCATAGCCACGACAGTGCCACGTGTCGTTAGTCTGAGCATCAGTACACCTATTCACGGCATCTATGGCGGTGTCGGCTTTCGCAAAGATGACGCCCAACGGATAGCTCTGTGCCACATCTGACCAGAACTCATTATATTGCAGCACTGAAATATTCTGCCACTCCCCGAGCACTTCGAAAACCGTGGGTGGGTCAATGTGGGAAATGCCATTGATGACTGTCAGATTGTAGATCCGACGATAGAAGTTAGCTGAGAAGGGCCCCGATGTTGTCGTAATATTCCATGATATAATTGACGCATCTCCAGAAGGTAGGTCACATGTAGTGTTTTTAAATGAGTCATCATTGAAATTTTCGACCAGGCAGGTCTCCTGGATAGAGACACCACTGGAGACATCGTCGCACTGGCTACAAAAGCCAAGTGTACTGTACTGGGTAGCAAATGTACAATTCCCGGTGGCGCATTCGACGTCAGAGATGTTTTGTGCCTGATAAAACCCAGAGATCACCGCTGGTTGCAACGTGTTTGGCAGGATTTCGAGGTCGAAATAATTCGTGCGAGGCACAGACGGCTGGCCGCCTCCCACGAGCGGTACAATGCAAGCTCGGGACTGCACAAGCTGCTGGAAAAATGGATCTATAGCAATTCCAGCAATAGTGATGACAGCTGCGATCGTGAGACCTGGTTGCCGAAAATGATGCGAGCACAACCAGAGGAAAGAGCCGAGAGGACCTCTCTCCGCATCCGCATAAAGCGCCAGGTCTCCAAGTGGGCGCGGAGAGCGATACCAGCTCCACTGAAATTGACTGATGCATGAGGAGAGTAGAAACGCCATGTTTGCCTTGAAGACAAAAGCATATATGGACACTAGTGCGTTGATGGTGATGGATAGAGGCCATTGTGGAGCAGGCTGGCCGTCATGTATCCGTAGAGTTACGGCGACAGCGACTATCATGGCAACGAGCAGTACAGTATTGATAGCCTCCCAGATCCAGTATCGCAACCCCAACGACCGTCGATGCGTTTGTCGCGAGCGTATATCCTGAGCTGGCTGAGGTGGGTGTGATTGCAGGGCATCTGCCTCTGGGACCTCGACCGATTCCTTTAAGGATGGGATCAAGTGAGTTCGAGACGAACTGTCGGCAAGGAGACTAGGTTCCTGTCCCATGTCTGCCTGGAAGGCGTCTGAAGCTTCCGGGGCCGATACTGCCGTGCTATGCGGATATGCGGAAAGCGCGGCCATCTCGATAGAAATAGAGCGTGCCATCTTCAAAATTGCTTGAGAAATACCAGAATGCGATGCAGGTGAGCGATGCGGTCACGCGCAAGAATATCAACCTGATCAGCACCTTGAGACACGTATGGACACAGCTTGCACAAGTACGCGATCGCGGACTGGGTGAGGGGTAAGAAGATTGACGAGGCTGAGCAGCCGCGACGTACGACCTGAAATGCATGAGATGGTTAAATATCTTGATGCCCATTGGTCGCGTAGTGTACGACCTTTGCCTCCTACCTTTTAACGACTCGTATTTGCATGCCCATGATCTATGCGACCTCCTCTGTGCAACACTCCGAATTGACCTTCGGCCAGCAGCAGAGAAGGTTGATGACGAACAAGATGACCTGGCGCAATGGTATGTTGATGTTAGTATTCAGATCGGAGGTCTAAAATAACGCTAACGTACTACAATAAGCGCGAAGCCTTATTGGTATAGACTTGGAATCTCTTTTCTCGTTTTCGTGAATTTCAACTATGTGTACGAGCTCTAGACACTCAGGTCCACCAGACCTAGCCCTACTGCCCTCTGAGGATGAAGGAATTGACGTTCACTCGTCGCTATATAGTACTACTCCTGCTGGGCTAGGATGACGAAAATCGTGTCAGCATCCATGCTGATGGGAATGGCTTCATCTACTGAAAAGCAGTCCATCCGCTGAGAGTGTTCCGCACCACTTCCAGCCACATCTTCCGTGACCCAAGCCGTGCCAACAATCTGAGAAAGGGCCCATCCAGGATCGTCCCGGCAACAACGCACGACCATGGCTTGTCTAATGTCGCGCGTCCACACAATCAAGTCTCCTTCCTCCGCTTGGCAAGAAGCGATACCAAATCTCCAGGGTGTCCGTACTGGTCGCCCATAATAGTTTGTCTTCCTGTGCAGTTGGAACATCGAAGTCCCCTGCGCGGTTGTGTTGAAATGTATGGCTGTCGCAGCAGCTTCGAGCGTTCCAAGATATGAGCTTAATGCCTTGTTTTCTTCCCTGGAAGCCCCCCTCGATGCCTGTCTCGAGACAAATGTAGACCACTGGATATTGCCTATGTGGTTGTAGCATTCGCGATTCACGGTGGAATTGAGTATTGCGCGCTGCAATCTTTTGCTTTCTTTCTGAGCCTCTTCCACGTCCCAGCGGTAGTTCTCTTGTACTTGTTGATTCCACGCATCCACCGTATGCAATTGGCAGATAACCTCAGTGGTAGTCGGGCCGACATGCACGATTTTCCCGAGTACGACTCCTTTTAGATGGAATATTGAGTGATTCTGCACATCCGAAGGATCAATGTGACAAGCGTGCGCCATGGGAGGTCGAAGAATCTGTTCCAGCGGAGTACAGTCTTTATTCATCAGGATACTTTTCACCATGGCGCCGAATCGTATCAACTCCGAGCTGTTAATGAGCTTTCGCTCGTTCGTGAATATCATGACGTCTTTCCAGATCTCAATCAGAGGCTTCGTGTAGTCCATTGGAAAGCCATGAGCATCCGCAGCAAGCCCAACAAGTCCGTATATCTTGTCACGTGGATCGCTGCAGACTGCCGCTTGATGGTCGTAGAGCAGTCTCCGGAAAGTTAGTGCGCCCTCATCAGCATTGTGCCTAAGACGCTCAAGTCTCAGCGGCCCATCGTCTCCAATGTTGTGCATTCTCATCAAGTGAATGAAGTGCTGCCACTGCATGGGTTCGAACGAGCAAAAACATATCAAAATATTCTCTGCTTGGCCAACCTCCTGAATGATCCACAATCTTTGCCAATAGCCGTCTTTGCTCAGTGTTTGAACAAGCTCGACTTCTTTGGTTTTCTTTGCTGCCTCGTCGTCTGCCTCTGCGATACTGCCAATGTTCTCGTCTTGTATCATGGCCTCAACCTTCGTCCTTTGTCCTTGTCGAGGAGTTACCAGGTTCTGGAATTTTGAGTAGCTTTCACCAAGCCAAATGATGACCATGCTAGCTCGGAAGTAAATGTGATGCATGATTCTCAATTGTCGATTTCTCTCGGTGACATCTTTCTGATTGATGCAAAGGGCATCGATCCAAATCGGCAGATCCCGTGCTTGTGAGCGCAGATACCGAAGGGCTTCGAGCAGATTTTGTCGCACCGGCACGCTGCAACCATTCACCACAATCGAGGAGTGGTTGCTTTCGCTGCCCCACATGTACGATAATGCTTCGTATTTGGGCCTCTCGCCGAACTCAAAGGCGTTCAATCGACAAATGATGGATGCGTCCTGGTCCTGCGTTGGCTCAATCGACAACAGGCGGATGCAATCAACGCCTGTTTTCAGTTCGTCGTACTGAAAGGGTTCTCTTTGTTCGAATGACCCAAGCTTCGTTGAACCTTCCGCCTCTACGCGACGTCGGGACTGATTAGCCGCCATGTTGTCTAGGTATCAATTTGATGGTGCAGGGAAAGTGATAGAACACAGTTGATTGAAAGTGCTCGTAATACTATTATGAGAGCTTGCTCTGACAAAACAGCCCTGCGGCTGTGTTGTTGGCCATAAGCGCCCAGTTGGCTGGCGGTCACTTGAGGCGGCCACACCAAGAACATTTAGGCATCGGAGAGCTTACTTTTGGCAACACCGCTCAATGATTTCACGACATTTGCTCTGTGATTGGCCGTTAGCATATGAAGCAACGTAAGATGTGTAAAAACAACACGGCAGCCCCAGCAGTAGAGCTTTGGCCATGCAGAAAGATCAAACCAACAACCTCGACCCATTTGGAGCAATAATGACAAAAAGATGGAAGTAAGCATTACATCCCAAGGAAGCGCCATGTCATGTTGCGAATATCGTAATTGTAGTCTCTTCAAACCTCTGCGTATACCTTGATCTCTTTCTTTCACGGTAGTGAGATCGTATCTCGGGTATCTTTGGCAAGATGTTTCGATTGTAGCGCGTGCAAGTAAACAGTTTTTGGACGTGTGAGGTCGTTTAAAATAATGTCAGGTAAACCGCAAGTATCGGAATCTCTTGTCAAGGCTCACGAGATTCTGCGTTGTGGATGAGAAGTAGGAATATAGTATAGAGTCTTATCATTCGGAGCATTGATGAATCCACGGACCGTTGCAAGGACGAAATGGCGAAAGAATGTGCTACCACTACTCTGTACAGGTGCGAACTCTGCAAAGCGATTACTCCCAGGTTTGTAGATTCCTTCATTTGGAATAAGAATATGGCAATAGATCGGCGGCTCGAGTTCATCTCTTAATCTTGTTCTCCGAAGCTCGCTACGTTAGAGAAGAATATGTGGGCATCCACACTTGCAAAAGCCAAGTCTACTTGACTGCCGTGTGATGCAGCTTACAAAAAAAACCCATCACTCAGGTGAGAGCCCATTGCATAGGTAGGTATTTTCGAACTAACAACATACATTTATTAGACGTTCTTTGAAATGCAGTCACAAGTAGAAAAGAAAGTGATTACCTATTTGTTGCGTAACACATTGAAGTGAGCAGCGGATACAGAAACTTACAGGCCTGGAAATGAAGCTGCAGGCGTGTTCATGCGCGACCAGGTTCGGAGGGAGCGCTGTACTTGGTAGTGGGGTGCACCTTTAGTGAGGTAATACGTCGCTAGCGAATTTACAGGCTTGAGCTCCAGTGCTGACCAGCGCCTACTCAATTCGCCTTAGCGGACAACAATTTCGTATGTGCCCTGAAAGCCAAAAAGAGTGGGGTATATGATCGTCACTCATGTAACGTTCGAAGTATACAGTCTCGCAGTATACCGTCAGGGAGGGTGGTGAACGTACAGCGCCGATCACCAAGCATTGAAGCCATTCCGACCGCTTTCGAAGCAAGGCGTGATAAGTCGCCACAATGAGAAGTTTATCCAGGATTTGTTTCAAGATCGTGTAATCTGCTCTGACATCACCCGGTATCGCTCGGTAAATTACGAGTGGCAAGATGAAAAGAAAGAGACGGCGAGTATAAATCTAGCAAGCGGTGACTTGTAACTCGTATCAATATTCTACTCATACCAGCATCAAATTTATCAAAAAGTCCCCGCGAATTCTTTCTGCGCCTGAGTCACATTCCTCGTCTTCACAATGACCAAGACGGACGCACCTATCTCTAGCTTGCTAGAAAACGTTGACCCGTATGCCCTGTTTGAAGCTCTTACAGGCCAGACGATTTCCCGTGACGCAGTGTCTGGGAGCTCTAACAGGGCCTTGCCTGAGGACTACGACCATGTAGCAGATTTCGAGCGACACTCTACAATTGGCAAGGAACCTCGGCCAGATCGACTACCCAAGAATACCGAGCTCAACATTGGTGCTATCAACCCCTATGCTTTGGTCGAGGCTCTCCTGGGCCATAGACTGGATTACAGCACTGCGGGCGTTGCAAAGATCATCTCAGATGTCCTGCAAACTGATTACGATGAACTCTTCGATCTGAAGCACGAGTCCGTGCTGTTTGCTGGGCTCAACCTCAATGAGAAGAAGCGTCTAGCTGAAAAGCTGCCCCGTCGCGAAATCAAAATTGTCCAGGAGCAAGACCTCCAAACACCCGATCTCTCAAAGGTTCACAAATTAGAAGATCTCAAGCAGCTTGGGCTCGAAGACCCACAATCTGCAAAGGTCAAGGCGGCACGCATGCAGAACGGCAAGCTGCGTGTTGTACTCGATGCACCCTCTATCGCGCGGACTCTCTCCAACCGTGCCGTCACCAGAACAATCAACGAGCTCGCCGTTCCCTTTCGCGTGGAAGACGAACGAAGCTTTGGTGTGCCACCCGTATGTGCATGGCGCAACATTGACGAGGTAGTTTTCAGGAACTACCGCTTCAAGGATTCCCTGCAGAATCTGCCAGCCAACCTGAACAGCAGACGTCAATTGGCATCCGCGGCGCAGAGTGCCCACGGCGTGTTTTCAGACTACAGCCCCGCCACTGTCCGTTACGATGGCCCTGTGCAAGGCGCCACGAGCAATTCTTGGCTGATCGCGGCCATCTTCTCTGTCTTTTGGGCCGATCCTACTGTTATTCACCAAGTCTTCCGGGGAGACGGACCGTTGTACCGCAAGGACGAAGAGAACAACCAGCCTTTCCGCCATGATGTGGAGCTCCACGACAAAGGGGGCCGCAACAACGCTGCGTCTCGTATTCTCAAGGTTGCCTACGAGGTCCCGATCAACAAGACCATGAATGAGCCGGTCTACTGCCGAGCGTCTGGAGGCACCGACTACTGGCCAGCGCTGTACGAAAAGGCGTTTGCCATGTGGATTACAGGATCAGACAACGACCGCCCTGACATCACACAAACTGCTCACGGCGATCCTGTCAAGGCAATGGCGCAGATCGACGGCCGCGAGCCGCAGTACTTCTTTACCGAGAACCACCACGACGCAATTGGACTGGTCCGCCGCAGCTCGGTCAACTTCAGGACCAAAAGTCCCATGTGTGCATTCACCTACGCATCGGGCAACTTGTACCGCGGTGCCAACCTGGTGGCGAATCACGCCTACTCTATTCTAGGGTGGAGCAACTATGCCGACCAGCAATACATCATCATTCGGAACCCGTGGGGTGTGACGGAGCCAAGGGGCTTGGTGAGCTACCCAGGACTATTGGACCGGGTCGAGCCGGAATTCTGGCCCCCGGCTGCCCTTCTCGACGAAGGAGGAGTCATGGCTATCGAAGCGACTGCTTTCAGTCAGTATTTTGCTTGTATTGGCAAGACTGAGTAATGCATCATGACGTGGCAAGTTGAACGATATCAGGGAAGAGGCATTTCGATCGGAATTTGCATTTCCGAGATGAAGTGTGCCGCGAGTAGGTACTGTCTAGGTTTTCGTTGGATTCATGAATTACGAATGTTTCTATTTGAAAATAGTTCCCTGCGAGTAATTGTGATCTTCGAAAGTGCCTAAGTAGCTGATCTTTGAGCTCAATGTCTCTCCAACGTCGGAATCCCATCGCATTTTAAACTACCAAATCTCGCTTTGTGGTTGGGTGTCATTTGGAGTTCATGTGGTTCCCGTAAAAAAAATACCGCCGTTTCAGCACAACCACAATCCTCGCAAAGAAAATACCAAAATTACAGTCAAAAATCATCCTACAAGGCATTAGTCTGAAACTTTCTATAATATGGTCTGAATCAAGATCGACCGCCGTTTCTGCTGTGGTTGAGCTTCTCAACTGGGTGCTGAATCCCCAAGCGGAGTCATTGTGCTATTCTGTGCGTAGGTTTGTGGGATTGGTGAAGTTTTTACGCTTTACTTTTCCAACTTCCGCTCCCGGAGTAACAATGCTGCCAAGAATGCCAATACGGAGCTTCCGAATGAAAATGCTAGATCAATTGTGAGCTTGTGGACTTTGAATCTCGTTGATACACATACCATGACTCCATTCCAGTCCATCAACGTACGAAGCAACAATGGCTAGTGCGACCGAAGGCTTTGTCTCGTGGATGAAGTCCACACTGGCGACTGCTTGTTTGAGGATCTTGCACATGTGTGTCAGCCCTTGAGAAACATTCACTCTTTCGTGGAACTCACTTCACTCATCTCATTTGTGGCCACCCCTTGGGCGATGAGTCTAGCAGCCAATGTTTGTCGCAGCCCTCCAATCATCAAGGCGCTAACAGCTGCCATGCCGATGACGGTACCAATTTGCGTTGCCAAGAAGAACCCAGATATCCCGGCTGCCTTGTTTTCTGGGTCAATCGACGCTTGAATGGCAATGAAGACGGCGCTTTGAATGATGCCACATCCTAGTCCACTATGTTTTCCATTAAACCTGGAGCCGACAGATGCTTCATGAATGACTTACCCTGGAAATATGTACATGGACTCAATCCAGTTCGTATTTCCGTCCCAGCGAATGATCATGAGAAGGTAGCTGGTAGCAGAAGTAAGTGATGCAAATATGGCTAAAGCCTTGTAGCGACCGGTTCTATAATGTGTTAGCGACGTGATTGGTTGATTTCTCTGTTGTGTGCTTACCTGCGTATTAGATATCCTGAGAAGATTCCTCCGATGGCATTGCCGGCGACAGCTGGGAACAAGTGCGCTCCCGCGATAGTGCTAGACGATCCCTGCGTAACCTGAAAGTACAGCGGTACAGTAAAAACCATCTGGATAAGGATGTCAGCTTTATTTTCTGTGCATTGAATGCGAGTACTTACTCCTCCTTGTGCAGCCAGAATGCAGCCCACGATGAAGTATCCTAGCAAAGCATCGCGGCTCTTGAGAAGTCTCAATGGAAAAATGGGCTCCCTGGCCCAGCGGGTCTCAGCCATGAAGAATACTCCCAGTAGGATCACCCCGACGGCGAGGAGAATGAATACACTGGGATGAGACCAAGGAACCTTCTGTCCCCCAATCTCCAGTGGCAACATGAGTGCCAACGTTCCGAGGCCGAGAGTGCTGGCGCCGAGAAAGTCAAATCTTGCAAGATTGCTTTGGGGGGTGTCTGTCTTGAAGTGGCCTGATTTTTGTGCCTCCAGCTTGGAGAATATCAGCCAGCAGAGTATCATGGCTACTACAAATACTGGGACTTGTCCTAGGAACGACCTGAAAAGGGCTTGAGCATGATTCTTCTCGAATTCGAGGGGGGAAAGACGTCTTACCATCTCCAGCCGACCATGTCCGCTAGCCAACCGCCTAGGGGACCTCCGAGGCTTCGGCCTATGGTTGCAACGACGTTGAGATAGCTTTGCCACGAAGCCACCTCACGCATTGGGGCCATATCTGTGAGAATTCTTCGTCAGAGACATACATCATCGCAGCATATGCTGCTATTTGACTAACCTGTAATGATGACTGCCGCCACAACCCACATTCCAGCTTGACCAGAGCCGGATAAGACTCGGCCGAGAATGACAAGCCACATGGACTGGCCGATACCTCTGTATTTCAGAATGTAAGTCTTGCGGTGTATGCGGAGCTATCTGGCGAGAAGGACTTACATCAGAGCACTAGAAAAGGTCAATTAGTTCAGCATTTGGCATCAGTGGGAATAGCGATCTTACCATCCTATTGCAAACAATCCATAGCTAAGTAGCAAGATCCACTTGTTTCCATAGATGTCGCAAAGTTTCCCATACTTGAGGTAGTCAGTAATGAACCAAGACCTAACAATCGTCTTGACCTACAAGAGACTGTGTAGCTGAGCCAGCGAGCCAAAAGCTGATGAACAACCAACTCGAATCTTCGAGGTCTTTGAACGTGGACGATATGACGGGATGGGTCGCAAGGACAAGCGAACCATCCACGTTTGAAGTAAATACACCTAAGTTGTGGTCAGCGTAGGTATTATCTTAAGGATATGAGCACTACTGACCGATGACCAGAGCACCCACGACTTGAGCAATTAGGGTGCGACTGTAACGCGGCCCCGTGGAATCTGGGCTGTCTGGTGTTTGCGCTGACTCTGTATCGTGAATTGCCCCATAGCCTCTTTTGACATCGTCAATAGGATCAATGTAACTGCTGTCCTTCGTTGACTCACTGTCACTTGACAGTGAAGAATTGTCACTAGCTGTAGAGGCCTCGTAGAGGCCCAGCAGTGGTGATGTCTCACGCGCGACACCTTTGCCTTTCTGAACACTGTGCGCCGACATGTCTTGACTCAGGGTAGACTTCTTTGGACCTTAGTGTCAGATGATTCGGGAAAGATGAGCCTGGATCGATCATTCTATGGGAATTCATGACCAAGTACCGCGATGAAGCTGAGAGAAATGCCGAGTCGTTCCGTCATCGGAGCGGTACATGGAAGCGTTGCATCTCTTACGACATACTCAGATGTTCAATGTCGATCTTGAAACTCACTTGGTCTCTCCGGGATAATAATCCACTTCCCCGTGAAAACCGGAAATAAAATCATGATCCTTCGGTGCGACGTGACGCGGCGGAGTGCAGTGGCGGAATAGTTGATGTGGTGGAGCACCTATGTGAACAAACGTCAATAGAGCTACGCCAGGGCAGCACTTAGATGGAACCTAGTCGTCGACGATCAGGATGTGTATAGCATCATTTTCAGAATCAAGGCAGTGGAAAGACCCTCGCATAGACCCTGCGTGAGTCAAGTGCCTGTTTTGAGTAACAAGGGTGAGTTTCCATGTCGGTGAACTGTATCGCCTCGACATATGCCGAGCGCTTCTGTCGATCCACAAACCTGGCAATGATCCCACGACGTGAGAACTTCTGCCTATGATGCCTCGGTATGAATTCCCTGAAATGGAAGTCCGGTACATTGCCACGAGTTTAGGAAGTGTTGAGACCGAAACCGAAAGAAATAGCAGTAAGCGCTAAAGATTGAACATTCGAGGAGTCGACATGATGCATTCCAAATCATGTTGCTGCAGAACACGTTCACCGGCTCATGAGCACAAGCGTTTTGCAAGGGTCAGACCACTATGCACTTACATGTCAACAAACCACTCGGACTTGGAAGGTAGAATGGTGAATGTCAGTAGACCCGGTGCTCCTGCTGAGGAATTCGTGCTGAAAGATGAAATAAACCAACTGATAGCATTACACTTCATAGGTATGAAAATTGTGAGTATAATACGAGCAGTGTTCTTTGGCATGTATCAGTTTAGTGAAACTGCAATATTTACTTCAGCGCTAAGCTTCCTCTTCCCATTTCACTTTTTCCTGAGATGGAACACCGTCAGCAAGTCCAAGAAGAAAGCCAAGTATAACATTTAAGAGCACCAATCAACGTCGTACGGGAATAATACCGTAATGATCGTCCGTGCGCATTGGCCGAGAAATACTTGGAGTTGTAGCGCTTACTCATTTGGAGATACTCTGTATAGTGGGTCAATACGCAGTGTCTCTCGCCATGTATCGTGACTTTTGTAGCGGTACTTCCACAACTATAATAGGCAACCTGGCCAATTCTGCAGCAGCTGTATAGTGCCCTGCGCATCACACCAATGTCACCCACCTTCGTTGAAGCTGGCTAGCGTCAACGGCCTGGCCCGAGAATCAGAGATCAACATGGGATCTCTCTCATCTCACTCTCATCTCGCTTTCCCCGCGGTTCACTTCCCCGCATGTCCATTTTCATCCTTGACAGTTACGTTGCCGGCGGCCGCGCTGCACTTGCAGGCCGTCGAAATGCTTTGTCACCCCCGGACCGTACCGGCCCTATGCTGAATGACCGGGTTCTTTCGCCTCATCCAGGGATTCGAATCCTAATACTACGGTCTCGCCTGAAGGGGACGACCAAAATCATGATTGGCTCGCTCGGTTTGCGGGAAAGTCCCACAACGCAACGACTCTGCACGTTTTACACGATCCTTTTTCTATACGTTCGCAACTATTCTATTTCTTCGCTTCCTTCACTCCTGCATCCCTTAGCTGCTTTAGCTTCAGCCCCGGATTTTCCAACCGATTTCCGAAGTCATGCAGCGCCGGCCGAGAGGGCCAAATGAGAGACATCGTTTCCAGGCGATAGGTGGCCTGGATGTTAAAGTTTTAAAGGACTATTTGATGAGACCATGTACTTGCCTTCGAGTCTCGTATCCCGCACTATACTCTACACACCTGCCACTTTCCACACAAGCCCCTGTTATGCCCCGATCCTTGGTATGCAGGTAGGAAAATTTTCATCATGGCATGATCTGACATGAACAGTTCTTGTTGACATCTTCTCATCCTGCGGCCCGTGACGTGGTTGGCGCTTCGTAGCCAGCCCGTTTTGGGGTGAACCCATGCAACGCCATGATCGTGACAATTGCCCAGCAATGCTGGTTCTGGGTGCTGCTACCGCTACTACTACTTTGTACTATAAGCGCTACAGCTTTTTCTTACCCGAGTTTCCGCAAATAGCATTGAACAGTAAAGGTTTCACGTCTTGCACCCGGCTTCAACAGTACATCGCCCAGGCTGGCTTATTGTTCCGCGAATAGTATACCGCGCTAAGCAGGTAGGCAACGCTCATCACGTCCTGCGATCCATCGTGTGGCGCTTTTTCCATCTGAAGCATGCTGGAGATGCATTATTTCTGGGCTATGTTACGATCAAAAAACTTGAAATGCAGGTAAGGCAGGTTCTTTTGGTCATATGGCATGGTGGCGGGAACAAGAGTCGAGTCCGCCACATGAACTTCTGACATGGTCCAGATGAAATCATGAGAGCGGCAAAATTACATACGAGCAGATTATAATTTGAACCAGGGTCCTATAAACATGATATTGATCTGCGCCGATCGGAAAGATGGCGGTTCTGCCAAAGTAGCCCCATTTACGTGATAGTCTAGTGCTATAACATCATGCTCCTTCGATATAAACTTAGAATTACATGCAAACACTGATCATCCGTACTTGCTAAGGTCGTTGGTCTGTATTACTCAATTGATTCAACGTACTGTGTTAATCATCAAAAATGTCTCTTGACACATTGTACCGTCATGTCTACCCTCTCGAGCCTCAGCAGCGCAGCAGGACAAAACCAATGAAAGTCCTCGCTCTAGGCCTACCACGCACAGCCACGGACTCGCTCCGGGTTGCCCTCAACAGACTCGGCTACTCATATGTCTACCATGGCTTCGATCACATCGCGGATGCCCGCGACTGCGTGAACTGGGTACAGCTCTGGTCTCTCAAGCAGGCCGGGAAGCCCATCAAGAGAGCCGACTTCGACCGCGTCATCGGACACTGCGAGGCGGTGACCGACGCGCCAGCGTGCATGTTTGCCGAGGAGCTCATGGAGGCGTATCCCGAGGCCAAGATCATCATCAATTCTCGTGACAATATCGAGACCTGGCATCGCAGCATCATCAATGCCTGGAGTACCGCTGAGAAGCAGGCCGGGTGGATGCATCCCGTTCTTGTCTGGTTCCACTCAAAGATGTTTTGGGTCAACGTCAACGAGGAGCGGTTGACCTACGGCGGGCTGTTCCGAACAGACTACAGAAAGTTTGCAAAGGATGCCTACCGGGACCACTACGCGATGCTGGATGAGGCGACGAAAGGAATGAGCGAGGACAAAGTGCTGAGATGGAAAGCTCAGGACGGATGGGGCCCTCTCTGCGCTTTCTTGGACAAGAAGGTGCCAAACGAGGAGTTCCCGAATAGGAACGCGCTCGAGGCCGTGGTTAAAACGGTCATAGGGAGTTTAATGAAGGACGCAAATGAGGCGTACAGGAACATGGCAGTCATTCTTGGAGCAGTCATTGCTGGAACGGCGACATTGGCTTGGAAGTTTCATTGAAAATCATTACTTTTTAGTTTTACATTCTTGTTTTGCGAACAATGAAGAATTTTTGGACTCCCACCAAGATGAATGAAGGAACTACTCAGATTCTATAATCACTATCTGTAATGAGCTTGCCCCTAGCAGAGGACAGCTCCGCAACGCGCTCAAGAACGTAGAAAGACCAATCGCTACTGAGGGCATACAAGTCCTGCATTACAAAATGATCGTGAACGTGAACCTTGAGACCTTCATTCCGCAAGGCCCTCTGCAGAAACGCCGAAAGTACTCCACCAGTGGTGGCACCACCGCGCACGAAAGGATTCGTCCAGTACCAGAGCCACTCAAACTCAGCAAGCGACGATAGCCGTTCGTGGTAGGTATTGCATCGATCTAGGGTTGCATTCCATAGCTGAGTGAGGCGCGGCCGAATGACGGAGGGGATATCGCGACTCCTGGCGTGGCAGAGGAAAAGGTTGCCGCATCGGTCCTCGTATATGGAAAGCTCGATGGACTGGTACGCAAAGGTCCAAGAGCGGACTGCCTTGGTTTCTGGGCGCAGGGCGGGCTCAATGTCGGTGACGTCGTCTGGGAACTCACGCGTCACCGGGTCAGGGTTACGCGGGAGGCGCTTTCTCATCAGATGCCAGATCTGATCCGCACGTGGGTGGCCCTGGATGCCAAAGCTCCAGACGAGGCGATCGTAGCCGCCGTTCCACCGCTCCTGGTAGCACTTGCGCGGGTTCCCTTCGCGCCAGCCCGGCGAGACCTGCTCGGCAAACCATGTCCCGTACCTGCGCGACAGGCCCAGCCGCTGCTCAAAGGCGTCGACGGCAATCCTCTCAAACGTGTCGGGCGCAGCATCACCGTAGCCCTGAAAGCGGCCCATGAAACGAAAATGCTCCTCGCCCATGGCATCATGAGGCTTGTCAGCGAGAGCCCTGCTCCACATCAGGGTCTCCCCCCATTGGTTGTTCACAAGTGTGTAAGTCGTAGGAGCGGGAGCATAGAGCCGCGCTAGTTGGCCCTTGTTACGACTACTATACGCCGCTCCTCCAAGATACAACTGCGTCACTTCCACCCAGGATATCAATCCCCTTTGGATATGTTTCTTCTTTCGATTTCCGACAGGGCTGCCCTTGGCATTATTGAGCATTGCTCTACAGATGCTGAGGAGAGTGGCTTTGATAGCCGGGTCGGGGACTTGGTGGGAGAGCTCTTGCAAGACGTCTGTCGTGGAACGAGTAAGATGACTCGCCGTTACGGGACGGCTCACCTGGAGTTGGGTTGCTGCGTTGACCATAGTGAAGTTCCTGGGGATATTGTGAATGAAAGTCGAGTTGAGGAAACAGAACCTAGCAATGTGGTCCCCAGGGAAGAGTTGTCTTACTTCCAGTATATCCAAAGTTATATACACACATAGTGGCGTTGGACTTACAGCCAGAAGCCACCACTGTATAGAAAGACGCTCGATCTGACCAATGGTAAAAAGTAAATTAGGTAGTATTCATTATGAATGACACTGCACACTATCCGAATGATCGACTACAATTATTACCGGTTGTGATCGCAGGGTCCTTTCATCCTACATCCATCTCAAACATCTCGGCCCTCGACTTCCAAGTATTCTTTGCATCTGACCGAGGATCTTCATCACCGACGTGCATAGTACAAGTGCTTGGATAAGTCCGGTAGTCCTTGTCTCGTATGAAGCTATTATGACCCTTCGTACTGCGCAGGATTTTCATTACGTACTTTCTTGATCCGACTTCCAAGTTCCAACTTACACCCCACGCTCATAGAGGCGAGACTTGTGAAGAGACAAAAGCTCAGGTACAATAGTGGCAAATTTTACCAATCTTCACCTCTTTCATGACATTCCGTTTTCAGTTTAACTCAATTCGTTTAATAAAACTCGAGCTCAGACAATATTTTCAACAGTTCGCTTCATCGATCTAGGACACGTAGTCACAGCACCGAGTCGAGAAGCCGTCAAGACATGACCACCTGCGGAAAGACAAACTATTCTCATCGCCATTGACCCCAGTCAGTCCGTACACTACATGATGGACTACAGACAGCCTTTCTTGTGGCAGGACCATTACCAGTACTCAAACCTGGTCGTGGCTGAAAGCCGCCTCCTGTCGAGTTCATACAGTGCCAATGAAGTCCCCCAATCCGATTACAACACCGCGTGGATCGCACTACAGCTGATCCCATCAGCACTGTTACTTATCCTATGCCCAATCAAATGCATCCAGCTATACCGAGCCAGTCTCAAGGTATCCCCGAACAAGACTGGCGCGATCAAGGCTGTATGGTACTCCTAAGGAGAGGGGGAGGCGATAGTGAGAGGATACTTGCTGATTACTCTGCAGATACTCGCTATAGCCATAGCAGCAGTGCAGCTTGGTGTGCTACTGGAATACTTGACTTCGGCCGCCGGGTCTGATGGTCTACTTGTCGCCATTCATGTTGTTCAATTTGTGGCCGCCCTCGCTATCTGTCCACTATCCTTCTTCGTACATGGTCGATCCATCAGACCCTCTACATCCTTTGCATTGTACTTGCTGGTATCAGCTTTGGGTGAAGGGGTACAACTCTCTGCGGCGTATCATAGTCATGGCAAGTCCGGTACTTCGACTATACTTGCTACTACATCACTGGTCCTTAGGCTGGTGCTTTTCATTCTTGAATCAAGAACTAAGCGAGGGTATCTAAGAGACCCGTACAAGGAGTTGCCTACCGAACAGACAGTCAGCAACCTCAATCGGGCATTCCTATTCTGGGTGAACGATATTATAATGCTGGGCAACTACAAGCTGCTTCTGTACCACGATCTGCCCGCCCTCGATGACAAAGTTGAGTCGAGACGTCTGCGTGTGCAGATGGAGGGTCTGTGGGGGAGGCATGGTAAGCAAATAATCGATATCGGCTGATGTCTGAATGGTCTTATTGACTCTGTCCTAGGCAAGCCGAATCTCAAAGATGCCTCAGGCCATGGAGGTGCACTGCTCTGGGCAATCATCAAATTCTTCAGAGGCAGTCTTCTCCTCAACGCTGTCCCTCGACTGTTGATGATTGCATTCCGCTATTCGCAACCGATTTTCATCAAAAGCACAATCAAGTATGTGACTGAGCCCAGTCTGACGGTCCAAGGCAGAGATGATACTGGATACTACCTCGTCCTCGCTGCGTTAGTCATTTATGTTGGCTTAGCGGTAAGCTATTACTTGAATGCGCCTTAGCCTTTATGTGTACTGACATGATACAAGGTGTCATTTGCCGTATACTACCAAAGCCATAACAGAATCAAGACGCAGACCCGGGGGGCGCTCATTGGACTAATCCATGCCGCCTGTCTAAAAATGGGCGACGACGTTTATGACGACGCTGCAGCTGTCACGCACATGAGCAGCGACACTGATAATGTGGAGAACCTCGTCTGGGTCTGCCAGGAGATCTGGGCTCAGACGGTTGAGTTCTTCATCGGCATTGGCATGCTTTGGTTCCAGGTCGGATGGTGGTGTCTTGCCCCAGTTGTCGTGGTTATCTGTGAGTATCCGCTCCCAGCGGCCAGGCCCACTATAATAGCGCTAACCTTCACGTTAATAGTGTTTACACAGGCCGCCAAGAGAACTGGAAATAGGATCGGTAAATTCATGGCGGATTGGCAAAAGGCAAAGCAAAAGCGCATTGCGTTGACCACATCCATGATTGATTACATCAAGAACATTAAGATGGTACGCACTTATGAACTCATCTGCTGCGACTAAACAATCTGAGCTCACATTTTTTGTTAGATGGGAATGGCTAGCAGTATCATGGACAAAGTCCAAGATTCAAGAATGGTAGACTTGGTTACGGGACTCGATTATCGCTGGATCATCGTTTACATCAACCTGGGAGGTAAGCATCATGTCCATTATGTGCCCCAGACCGAGTTGCAACTAACACAGTCAGTCAACGGGATCGGAATCCTTGCTCCAGTGGTCACCCTCATTCTCTATGCTGCAGATGCTCATTTCCGCGGCGAATCGCTGGATCCGACCGTCGCTTTCACAGCGCTGGCGACAGTCACATTGGTGACGACTCCCGCTAAGACGATTCTTTCGCTTTTTCAACAATTTGCTACCCTCCAAGGATGTGCCGCCAGAATACAGAAATATCTGCTTAACCCGCCTCGAGATGATCAGCGCGTTCTGATCGAGCCGCAGCCGCACATAACAGGCTCGGTCAGATACGGCGACGGTGGCTCCCCAGCGATCATAATCAAAGATGCCGTACTTCGGCCGGCAGAATCAGCTGGTATCTGTCTAGGCAAAATAAGCGCGGAGCTGCACACTGGGTCACTGAACATACTCTACGGAGCGGTGGGCACGGGCAAGACAACCTTGGCCAGGGCCGTCCTCGGTGACATTGCACTGGACAGTGGCTCGATACTCGTTTCTACAAAACGGATCGGCTACTGTGCCCAAAAGCCCTGGCTTGTCAATGCGAGCATCAAGGACATGATATGCGGCTTTCAGGATGAAACGACCATCGATGAAGAGTGGTACAAAACCGTTATCCACGCATGTGGCTTGGGAGAGGACATTGAAAAGATGCCGAGTGGAGATCTGGGGATCGTCGGTAGCCGCGGTGTCACTCTGTCCGGCGGTCAAAGACAACGAGTGGTACGTGCAAAATTCCTTATTCACATGTTTCGCGTGGAAATGATGACCTGACTGACACACGATAGGCACTTGCCCGAGTCGTATACTCGAGGCCAGAGATAATCATCCTGGATGATGTGCTCAGCGCCCTCGACCCCAATACTGAAGCCCATGTTGCTGATTTACTCCTTGGCCCCGACGGCATTTTTCGCAAACTAGGGACCACCGTGATCCTGATCACGCACGCCGGTAAGTTGCACACCCAAGCTCGGAATGAATGCATCGTCTGATCTGTGCCCTTATAGCTCGATATCTTCCCATGGCCGACAAGATTTTGGTCCTGGCCAATTCAAAAATCATCGAGCAGGGTACTTGGGATGACCTTCAATCCTCTGCTGGATATATAAGCCAGATCGAGGTGAAGAACTCCAACTCGCCAACTACCAGGAATACCGTTGAGGAAAAGCTTCCAGCTCGGATAGACACAGTACAGCTCGCGGATGAAGACATTCTAGATGCGTCAAGAAAGTCTGGCGACATTTCGGTCTATTGTACGTTTCCAATTTTGCGGGCTTCCTACTATGCTAATCGATTTCGTCGTAGTGTATTATTTCAGATGTGTCAGTTTGCCAATAGTGGCCTTGTTTTTATTCTGCAACGTCGCCGATGGAGTCTTGCAGGCTCTCACTCCATCGATTCTCAGGTTGTGGTCAGAAGCCGGAGGGGCGAACACATGGCTCTACGCGACATTGTACGCGATTTCGTCGCTTCTGGCATTTGCTGCCACCGGGTCTGTGATATGGTAAGTTCTTCAAGTCACCTACACACTGTTTAGTTTGACCAACTTTGTTACCTAGGTCAACCTTGATTCTCATTGCTCCCAAGGCGGGAGAGGTACTTCATCACCGGTTGCTCAGGATCATCATGAGGTTCGTAGAAGAGCTATTCAGATTTCACAACAAGCTAAGCATCACTAATAAATGCCTAAAGAGCACCACTGTCGTATTTCACCGTCACAGACGCCGGAGTCACCTTGAATCGGTAAGTCACATCAGACATAGTGACGGGATGAGTCTAACGCAACGCAGATTCACTGAAGATATGACCTATGTGGACCATTCGCTACCATTCAATCTGATGAATGCTTTTTGGCGTACGTAACTGCATGCTTATAACCATCCTGGCATTCTAGCTGACATGGCCCCAGAATTTTCCAAGGTGATTTCTCAATTGGTTCTGCTCTTCATCACTCAGGCATCCATCGGTATTGGATTACCATTTTTGGCTCTAGTTCTGTATCTTCTGCAGAGGCTCTATCTGCACACATCCAGACAAATCCGATTCTTGGACATCGAGTTACGTGCCAAGGTTCTATCGAACTTCCTGGAAACTGTAAGTCATTCCAGGCAAAACTGTTACACGAAATGTAGAAGTCTGACGGCCTGCAGCTCGAAGGAATCTCGCATATCCGCGCCTTTGGCTGGCAGTCTCGATTCATCGACCAGAACATCGAGAAACTCGACATATCCCAAAGGGCCTACTATGCGATGCTCTCGATCCAGCAATGGCTCACACTCGTGCTCGACATGCTGGTAGCAGGTCTTTCGATCTTGATTGTTGGCCTCGCTGTCGCTTTCAAGAGCTCGACAACCGGGGGCCAAATCGGCATTGCCCTCAACATCATCCTGACCATCTCCGGTACCCTCACGAGGCTGCTTCAATCATGGACACAGCTGGAGACCTCGCTCGGGGCCATAGCTCGCATCAAGGCGCTGGAGGAGACTCTTTTGCCGGAAGACAAGGAGTGCGAGTGCCTCGAGCCCGCTCCTCGGTGGCCTGAAAAAGGTGCCATTGAGTTTAAAGATGTCAGTTCTTCATACAACAAGTAAGATCTCCACCTGTTTTTCTTCTTCAATTCATTGGGCAAAACTCTGATATCAGTGCAGCTCCAAGTCGGTCGCTCTGAAAGGAATTTCCATGAGTATCTCACCAGGCCAAAGGATTGGAATATGCGGGCGAACTGGAAGGTAAGCTGAAACAAGCACCCATGAATGCCGTAGCGACACCAGATACTGAACATTTCCTTTTGTTAGCGGGAAATCAACTCTTCTGCTCTCAATGCTCCGCCTGGTCGAGCTGGAGTCGGGTTCCATCACGATAGATGGGCTCGATCTGAGTACGCTGCCGCGAGATACGATCCGAGCTAGGATCATAGCGATCCCACAGGACACGTTCATATTGAATGCCAGCATTCGGCTCAACGCCGACCCGCTGAGCATCGCATCGGACGAGGAGATTGTCGCGGCCCTCCAAAAGGTCCAGCTGTGGGATATTCTCGCCTCTTACGCCGCAAACACGGCCGGCGCCCCTCTTCTTGACCCCAGGCGTACTGATGAAGAGGGCGAAGACGCGACCATTTCCAAAGCAAGCCAGGCAGTCGACCCGCTCGGAGTGCTTCTCGGTGATTCTGCTCTATCCCGCGGCCAATTCCAGCTCTTTGGCCTCGCACGCGCTCTTCTACTCAAGGAGCGATCCCGGATCTTGGTCCTGGACGAGGCGACGAGCAACGTGGACGCGAGGACGGACGAGCTCATGCAGCGCATCGTTCGCGAGGAGTTTCCGGGGCACACCATCATCATCGTAGCACACAGACTGGACACCATCAGAGACGTTGATACTATTTTCGTCATGGACAAGGGCCGGGCTGTGGAGACCGGGAGCCCTGATGAACTACTGGCTAAGATGTCGGAAAAGGATCGAGAGGTTGGTACTAGCGACGAGGAGGACGAGGGAGATGACGAGGAGAAGGACCAGAAGAAAGCTTGGTTTAGAGAGTTGTGGGATTCTGCTCACTGAGAGAGCCACTAAAATTGTACCTAGCTAAGACGCGAGAAGCACGCTGACAGTGTGCTGGTAGGGGAAAAGGCGGGGTCCCCGCACTGGAGGGATCCCCTAGAACACAGCGCACATCCCGCTATTGAAACATTCATTTGAGATGACTTTGTCAACACAACTCCTTTGATTTTTATTCTGATTTTCGTGATGCATTTATTATTTCACTTGTTGATGCAGACCGGAAGCACAAAGGTCATAAGAATATAAACAGCAACAACATCTAGATATTGAGCCAGAGTCCTGTCTAGGTATCTACATGATTCTCGTCCACTCTATCCCTTGGCGGCCTTTTCCGACTTGGCCAAATGCTGCAATCCAGTCTTGGTTTCCGTATGCTCCGTGTTGAGGTTGCGATGCTTGACAAACACACTAGCCACGACGGTGGTCGCCGACAAGGCCGTGTAGAAGATGAACATATTCCTCGTGCTCCATGCAAACGCCTCGAGGACAGCGTGGTGCTGCGCGGGATCCTCAATGGTCTGCGTGATGTGCACGTTGGCCGCCGCCTGGCTGCCGGACAGGGCCTCTAGCACGGACTCGCTGAGGCCCGCGGCGACCAGCGACGCGTGGCGGTCGTCCATGCTATTCTGGAAGACGACGCCGCCAATCACCACCGACAGCGACATGGCGATACTGCGCAGGAACAGCAGCGACGCCGTGGCGGCCGCCGTGTCGTTCTGGCTGACAGTGTTCTGGATCGCCACCATGGGCGCCTGGAACAGAAGTGCAGGGCCAAAGGCGCCCACGATTTCCAGCCCAACGACAATCGCAGTGGATGTGTCGGCCCCGAAGAATATGTACAATCCCGTTCCCAGCGTCATGAGAACTGCACCAGCCCACCTGATAAGTCAAGACATGTCAGCATTTCTACTCGGTAGGACATGCAAGCGCAAGACTTCGGGACATCGGACTGAAATACTCACATGAACTCAATGTAGCGACCAGTGCGATGAATGAGCCAACCGGCAATGATTTCGACGGCGGCCTGCACAATGATCAATGGCAACAACAGGACACCGCTGCGGATAGGCGAAGCCTGGTGTACGCTTTGCAGGTATAGCGGCATGTAGTATTCGATGCCAATAAGGACCATGCCATGAGAAAAGACGAGGGTGAAGACTGCATTGTTCGAGACGCTCTTGAACACCCCAAGCGGCATGAGGGGATACTTGGCCAGGCGATGCTCGGTGAAGAGAAACAACCCGATGGTGACGAATCCGAACACGATCAAGCAGATGACTTTCTCGCTGCTCCACGGGAACATGGTGCCGCCAAAGTCCAGTCCGACGCAGATCAGGCTGGTGATGGCGATGATGAATAGGGTACCGAGCCAGTCGACGGCCATGAGACCCTCGCCGAGCTTGGTTCGAGGGTTGTTCACATCCAAGAAGATAATAGTCAAGCCAATGACAAACGCGCAGATGGGAACGTTGATCCAGAAGCACCAGCGCCAGGAAACCGACTGCGTGAAAGCGCCTCCGATCAAGGGGCCGATGGACCCGGCAATAGCCCACACGAAGCCGGTGAAGCCCATGTACAGGGACCGCTCGCGGACGCTGAACAGGTCCGAGATGATGATGATGGCAATTTGGATCAAGCCGCCGCCGGCCGCGCCCTGTATCGTGCGGGCGGCAATCAACATGGGCATGCTCGTGCTGAGCGCTGCGAGTATGCTGGAGGCGGCAAAGGCCACGAGCGCCGTGAGATGCACGCTCTTGCGGCCCCAGATGTCGCTGAACTTTGCCCATATCGGGCCCGTGGCGGCGTTGGCCAGCAGGTAGGCACCCCCTATCCAGACGTAGCCTGCGGCCGAGTGCAGGTCGGAGCAGATGGTGGGAATTGATTGTGTGACGATGGTCGTGTCGAGGGCGGACAAGAATAGAGAAAGCTGATTGATTTTGTCAGTCAGTCATCTTCAATTTCAATAGCTCATTGGAGTCATCCCGTACATTGAGCGCTGTGAGAATACTGTACAATCGCAGTTTCGTGCGGACCTTGGGAGTGTCTTCGGCCACGTCGAGCGGTGTGGTAGGGGATTCAATGGAGGCAGAGGGTACAGTAGTCACTGGTAGCTCTGCTGGAATCCCAGGATGAGCCATTGGAGGCTCAGATGCCTTTTCGCTGTCCATCTTGACTTGATAGCGCGAATGATGCGATTGTGAGTGCCGAAGATTGTCAAGACACGATTGATGTATACGCCGTGTGTGCCAACTCAATTCTGAGTCGGGTTCAAAGAGACGATAGTAAGTCTCTTCGGTCTATAGGGGAAGCTTGCGGGCCAATAATGGTTCACTTTTCCGTCTGGCAGTCTCTTCGACACGCGAAAGGAAAACTTCGGTTGGTTGCGGGGGATTGATGATGAAAGTTTCACCTATGCAAACCCCCTTGGCAGTCATCATCAAAAAAGCAGAGGACAGAAGTGAAACCTTGTCACCACATCACGTGCATGGTCGCAGTTGACGCAGGTCGGTGTTGGTGAGTCCTTGCTTTTACCATTACGTTATATCCTGACTTTCTCAGCCAATACAGGTACTTTCGTCCAAATACATGCCTGTCTGTCTCGGCCAAGTCGGCCTTCGGTAGTGTAGGATTTGCAAACATGCTGCCTGCATCAAGCCGCTCGCTTCCCCAGATCAGCTAGCGCCGCTTATTTACATTAATTGCGCTCCAATCGGATTTTGTCCCTGCGAATTGATTTTCTGAAAATATTTAAGACGTGGCGCTTGGTGCTGACAGAACGGTTGGGTGTTAGGTACTACCCCCGGCAGCATTTTCTCGTAATTGGTGTGGGGATTTCTTCCTCAATTGCAAACTATAGTCTATCATGATATACTTCCAGCTTATTTTGCCATGACAAGTGACCCACTTCATAATGCATCTTTGGTTTGGTTCATCCATGGTCATCCTACGTTCAAACCCATGCGGACCAGCTGAGCCCGTGTCGGCGGGTCAAATCGACGTTCTCGAACTGAGGCCCCTCGGCGTCGAGTATATGCCCCAGTTCGCAGCGGCTAAATGACACCTTGGCCTCTTGGCTCAGATAGAACTCGTCAAATGCAGCAGACAGCGCCTCGTCGAGGCTGCTCACATCTCCCTCTGGGTGCAGAGATTCCCAAGGCCGGATGCACGTCTCCTCCTTACAGGATTTCAATACCAGTAGCAGAGAGTCTAGACGCGCAACCAGCTTGTCAATTGTATATCCGTACAGCATGTGTGGATCTTCAAACACGCCTGCCGGCGACAGTAGGTTGTTCAGCTGCCCTGGATCGGTCTGCAATCGTGATCTATCAGCTACAGGTATTTCAGTTCAGGCATCTCGTATCTTCTTACCTTGAGATCGTAAAGCTCGTGCTCGTTGGTGCACCACACCGAGTAGTAGAGGTTCCACGAATCACTCACTATCCTCAGTGCTTTATAAGTGTTGTTGGAAAATATGTTGTCAAAGTCGACATTTTGTTTCCCCTCGTCGACTGCGATTCCCCAGAACTCGACATTCACGTGCTCGTGACGGCTCGTGGTGGCCTCTGCTATGTTGTCCTGCGTTAATGGGATGGGCGCGCCGTCAAAGTGCGCATTTGCAGGGACCCGGCCGCTGGCGAGATCGAGTATAGTAGGCGCCAGATCCGTGTGGGTAGTCACGATCTCGGTGACATGGCCCCGTGGAACATTGGGGCCGCGGACAATCAGCGGTACGTTGATGTCTTCCTCGATCCCGCATGTCTTGCCCGGCGGGAGTCGATGCTGGCCAATGTGGTATCCATTATCGGATGTGTAAAAGATGTATGTGTTATCCGCGATTCCCAGCTCCTCCAGGCGTACTACAACGCTCTCGATGAGCTCATCCACGGATTGAAGTGCACGGAGACGAGAGCGGTAGAAATGATCATAGAGATCGATTTTTCCCTCATCGAGCTCGGACAGCTTCAGCATCCAATTCGCCCCAGAAGGTTTCTCCGGATTGAAATTGTCCGTTCTCGGAACTTTCACATCCTTGAACAGCTCTTCGTGACGCTTGGCGGGAATGGGCGGCGTGAAGACCAAGTCCGTGAGCGCTCCCGTCACCCGTACCGCCGAACTGCCGTGGGTCGTGTTCTCCCAGACATTACAGTGCGGAGCCACGGGCGCGATTCCAAGAAAGAACGGAGCGGAGGAACTTGCAGCCTCATCAAGGAATCCCAAAGCTTTCCCGGCCAGAATATCGGTGGTATAGGAACCTTCGTAACTAACTGGAGGGTCCTGGTTGCGTTGATAGGTGCTATTGAGATAGGAATAAGTGAATGGATCCAAGAGGAAGTCCTACAAGATTTAGATTAGTCCAAGTTGTATGATCTGAGGAACGAAATTCGCATACCGAGCCATTCCATCCAGCGGCATGCGGCGCATTATAGTTGTCCGTTGTGTGGGCATTGAACAGCTTGCCGGCGTAATACGTATTGTATCCTTCATTCTGAAGCCACACAGGGAGGTACTTTTCATTAAGACCTTGACTCAAGAACTTTGGATACCCGCCTACTCACCAAGTTAGCTTTGAGTGCGGGATGGGCCGGTAAGTGATGGGGATGCAAATACCGTGAGGTGGGTTCACGTCGGTGACGTTGGTGTTGTGAGCCGCACGGCCAGTCCACAGGGTCACACGAGCTGGACAGCAAATAGCCGTTGTGCAATAGTGCCGTTTGTACAGTGTTCCTTGATCGAGCAGGTGTTTCTTGACTAGAGGCATGTAGTCTAATGACTGCAGATGCGCATCTTGATCATCCGTGAGAATGAATACTATATTAGGTCTCTTCATCGGATTCTCGTCATCAGTTCCAATTGAGGTTTGACCGTGTCCCAATGGGATTTGACTTTGA
Source organism: Pestalotiopsis sp. NC0098 (assembly GCA_022432395.1). Taxonomy (NCBI): domain Eukaryota; kingdom Fungi; phylum Ascomycota; class Sordariomycetes; order Amphisphaeriales; family Sporocadaceae; genus Pestalotiopsis; species Pestalotiopsis sp. NC0098. The sequence continues at coordinate 2,974,541 of JAJKLJ010000003.1, read as the reverse complement.
TCCTCCAAGCCTACGAGTGCTGCATTCGCCAGAGTGCCTAATGCTCCCAGAGCGACGGCGACAGTCGCCGGCGCCAGCATGACTGAGACTGTGGTGATGGGATAACAACGTGAAGGGCAAGGAATCACAGGCCACTAGGATTGATTGGACGAGCGATATTCTAATATGGCAATCTGCTAATGGAAGATGATTTCTGTGAGAAAGTGTAAAATCAATTGCAAATTGACGCGTACTTCAGGTGTGAGAATGCAGTGGCTAGGATTACGTGCTACCAACAATCCATTTCGCAATCTGATTTTCCTTCTCTTTTTCCTTTCGAGTGCCTCAGGGTAGTAAAATTCATTGGTAGCTTCTTGATTGAGATTGGTCAAATTAGCCCAAGTGTAGAAATCGAACAACATTCTGCCCGTCTCCAATGGTAGAATCGAACGCCGGAGAAGTGGATCAAATCATAGCGAGCGGACCAAAACATACCGAGGGACATACGAGACCTCCGTGCACAGCGCGAGCCGATGCAATATGACGTAGATCGGAATCCTTCTAGAGAAGATATTTCTGTTAATCGTTCCAGTTGAAGACTGTTCCGGGAAAAGCAGACAAAATAGTCAGGTCATCGTTAATACACGATGCATCTTGACAAACTTGGCGTGTTGGAAGTGCAGGGTGTGCGCGTATCTTGGCGTGGCAACTTCCCCGGAAAATAAGATGAGGCGCTTCGAAGGGTCTGTATAGGCAAAACGTTGCCTATTTCGTCAATTTCTGCAACGCGGTCATGCATTTGACCCATGCCTGGTGCATGGTCCTTTCTGACAACGTCTTCGCCTTGTATGAATGCTTGACGCCAGACGCTTGCGGCTCTCGGCTGCAGGCTGCTGCATCCGCCTTGAACCGGTGGTAGGTTACCGGCCGATGGATGACTGCCCATTATAGCAACTGCCTTGGATCAAGGCAGCTTTATGGAAATAAAAATTGAGAATAATCAACATCATGTGTCTTAACCCATGGATTATATTGATCAATTATGGACAAATCCTTCTTCGCTGCCCGTGTGGCGAAGCATGACATCGGTTGCTCTGAGGAGTTGACAGAATACAAAGTGCATGTATCTTTTCGCTGACACGTTCGGATATGTTTCCGATCATTTCTTGCCTTGTCTGATTTTTTGAGGCGATATATGCTGTGTATTTGAAAGACTGTTCTAAACGCTGGCAATCGGCTACGACGTCTGTTTCTAGCTCTCATAAACTTAATCTTATCTCTCTGCTCCACCGACTAGAGCGATCACGGCACCGGAGGTGCAAGTAGAAGCCGAACAACATGGCCATCTCTGCTGACGGACACAACGGAGGTAAGATTGAACGTGTTTGTGATTGCACCTCGAGACATGGCTAACCGAAATACTTGAGTCAGAGGCCACAAATGGCCACAATGCGTACCTTCACGATGCCAACATCTGGAAGTATGCCCCAGTTCTCACTGGAAGCACCAAATATGAGCCGCGACCAGATGTGAAGAATATCATGATCACTGGCGGAGCTGGCTTCATGTGAGCTAATATTCCGTCATCGCACTCCCATGTAACCATTAACCACTAATGCAAATTACAGCGCCTGCTGGCTCGTACGCCATCTGACGGCAACCTATCCGGAGGCCTACAATATCGTTTCATTTGACAAACTAGACTACTGCTCGTCATTGAACAATACCCGAATGTTGAACGAGAAAAGAAACTTTACATTCTATCATGGAGATATCACCTACCCAGCCGAAGTGCTGGAATGCATGGAACGGTACAACATAGATACCGTCTTCCACTTCGCAGCGCAGTCTCATGTGGACTTGAGTTTCGGCAACTCGTACACTTTCACGCACACGAATGTGTACGGGACACATGTCATGCTGGAGAGTGCGAAAAAGGTGGGCATCAAGCGCTTCATCCACATATCGACAGATGAAGTCTACGGTGAAGTCAAGGATGACGATGACGACTTGCTGGAGACGAGCATTCTGGCACCCACCAACCCATACGCCGCAAGCAAGGCGGCAGCCGAGATGCTTGTCCACTCGTACATGAAGAGCTTCAAGCTTCCAGTCATCATCGTGCGTAGCAACAACATCTACGGTCCACACCAGTTCCCCGAAAGTAAGTGTCAACATGATTTCCTGTCGATAGCCCTATCGAGTATACTGACATGAGTAGAAATCATTCCCAAGTTCACGACGTTATTACAGCGCGGGAGACCGGTGGTGTTGCACGGGGACGGGAGTCACACGCGGCGGTACCTCTTTGCGGGAGATGCTGCCGATGCCTTTGATACAATCCTGCACAAGGGCGCTCTCGGTCATGTGTATAATGTCGGCTCATACCACGAGATCTCCAACATGCAGCTTTGCACGAAGCTCCTCAAAGCCATGGGCATTGCTGATGGCGAAGGAGACAAGGCCGACGCGGATAGGTGGGTCAAGTACACACACGATAGGCCGTTCAACGATCAGAGATACGCAGTTGATGGCACGAAGCTGCGGGAGCTAGGCTGGGTCCAGAACACATCGTTCGAGAAGGGACTGGAGATCACGGTGGACTGGTACAGGAGGTTTGGCGAGTCATGGTGGGGCGACATTAGCAATGTCCTGACTCCATTCCCTATTGTTGATCGGACGGGCGACGTGCCAAAGATGGTTTTGGATCACGAGGAGATCAGTGAAAAGCCGCAAGCCTCTAGTGGGAAGAATTAGCTTTGTCAGACAATCACTACCAGCTACCTAGTCAGCTGACATGGCAATTGCTATTGAAATTTATTTGCCAAATAATGAAGCCATTTGAGCGTACTTGCTGAGGAATACATGTGCTAGACTACGGGGCAGCCCTAGTATTTCGAAGAAATCGGGGTCTTGTTCTCGAAGGATCCACATGCATGAGCTGGACCACGGATTGTATTTTGGCTCATTCCCGGGGCCCGAGAGCGGGCCGTACCGGACCATTTTCAAGTCTTTAACGGAGTTGGGCGTTTGGCCATCCGGTCAGACCACGACACGGATAATGACATGCATTCTCTCTGAAATTATCCTACCATACTATTGCCGTTACAGGGCTTATGCGAAGGACTATGACGTGATCGGCGCATTTTCTATCCCGAATGGGACAGGAGGGACTTCATAGAGTCTTGGCAATGACTAAGAGAAACCAGGCCTCTGTCTCTGTCGCTTAAACTATGCGGGGGATGCGCGGGGGCGGATCCTATGGGTCATGTAAGGCGGCGGAGAGGAAAGGAGTCTGCGCCCAGGCTTCCCCAGACGTCAGACGTCTCCTGTGCCTGTGCCTGAACTCCGCGAGCCCTACCTAGCCCTAGCGGCCGCGGATCTTCGGAGACGGAGAGGTAAGAATGCGAGATCCTGAGCTATGCTTCTCCTGGCTGCTGGGTAGGGGTTCTGTCGTACAGGCTTACATAGGTACGCTGCAGAATGTAACACTGTTATTTGGCAGGGGACTCGGCAATTTCCCTTGTACACCTTTGATGTACCGGTACATGAACATGACTCCAGGATTGACAATATAGAGATTTATAGATCCACCACACTGCAATCCTGGTCACACGGACCGACATGCGTGAAGGAGTCAAAATCAGGCCAGTTCCAGTCAGATCAGATCTATGGCCGCTGGCATCGTCGATCAGCACATTCGTGTTGTGGCAATGGAAACAATTGCCTTCACACCGGCCAGTTTCGGTAGCACCTGGGAGCACACGCCCCAGGCTTGTGCCTCGGGCGACGATGACATGCACTCCTAGCACACGATCTCCACCTTCGCAGCATCACGTCCATCATCGGCGTGGTCACTTTGGCCAATAATCATACAATCCGAGGAACGTTGCTTGGTCCTTTGCTCAACTGGATGCCCGGTATCGCTTGTTCTTGTTGGGCAAGTCTTTGCGACACAAGATCAGAAGCTTGCCTGACCACCTAGGCTGCCGTTTTGACACAACGGCAAGGCTTGTACGGCACGAGTCTGGAAGGAGCAAACCAATACAAACGAAGAAGCAGCACTGCGCTTTTATGCACTGACTAGATGAAGCTATCATCATGAGGTCTTTGCAGTCACTTTTTCAGAAGGACGACGAACAGGAGTATGAGAGACTAAACGAACATCCTCCTCCGCTGCTCAGACCCAGTTCTAGCGATGAGAGCGACAATGCCGTGCCATTCTCATGGCTTGAACACGGAATTTTCGCGCTCCTAGGCATGACAATGCTATGGGCCTGGTATGTCTGAGCACCCCTATCCATCACTGCCCGCACTACTGACCAAGCCGATGCCTAGGAACATGTTTCTCGCGGCAGCTCCCTACTTCCAAGCTCGGTTTCAAGCCGATGAATGGGTCCTGCAAAATTTCCAGTCCGCCATCGTCGTCGTCTCGACGACCACCAATCTCGGGGCGATGGGCCTCATGACTTACATCCAGAGCGGCGTGTCTTACCCGCTCCGGGTCAATCTGGCCTTGTATGTCAACGTCATCATGTTCGTACTCTTGACCGCGTCCACGAAAGTCTTTCTTGATGCGTCGCCAGCCGCCTACCTGGGCTTTGTCCTGCTTGTGGTGATTGGCACTTCGCTGGCTGCGGGTCTGCTTCAAAACGGCGCCTTTGCCATCACTGCGAGCTTTGGCCGGCCCGAGTACATGCAAGCAATCATGGCAGGGCAGGGCGTCTCCGGTGTGCTTCCGCCCATCGCGCAGATTGTCTCTGTTCTGTTGGCATCTCCAGAGTTGCCCGCATCTGTAGATACACGAAATGCCGACCAAGACGAGGGGAATGTGGCATTTATCTACTTTTCAACGGCGGTCGTCGTTTCTATCATGGCGATTGTGGGTTTCGCCCCATTGATGAAGCGATACAATGAGGTGGCCCAGCACCATAGGACCGAGCACAGGACAGAACCATCAAGTGTCAATAACGTGCAGGACCACTCCGGAAAGTCGGTCAGCGTCTTGGTACTGTTCAGAAAGCTCCGGTGGGCCGCCGCCGCCATTTTCATGTGCTTCGTCATCGCCATGTTCTTCCCGGTGCTCACCCCGAAGATCGAATCCGTGGCGCCCCCGTACGAGGCCAACGCACTCCAAAGACCCGCGGCTTTTATCCCGTTGGCCTTTTTCTTCTGGAACCTGGGCGACCTGGCCGGCCGCGGGAGTGCCTTGTCGTTGCCGTTCCGCGGACATCCGGCGCTGCTCTTTGTGTTCAGCATCGCCAGGGTCGTGTTTCTACCGTTATATGCGCTGTGCAATATTCACGGCCGTGGCGCTGTTGTTGCAAGCGATTTGTTTTACCTGATTGTTGTACAGTTTCCATACGGATTTACCAATGGATGGCTCGCGAGTATCTGCATGATGTCTGTGGGATACTTGGTGGACGAGAGCGAACGCGCAGTTGCTGGAGGTCTCATGGCTCTGTGTTTGATGACTGGACTCACGGTCGGCAGTGTTCTAAGTTTTTCTGTGGCCGGGGTCTGATCAAGACTCGGGGAATTGGACATGGGAACTTGTGATGCGTTTCAACGAGCCTCATTACACCGTTCTTGTTGCATCAAAAACTTAGATTTAGTAAAGGTCTATGTCAAATTGAAGCGAAATGCATTTTCCCCTGTTGTTTGTAAATGCCATGGCGTTGGTATGATATGTAGGTAGGTACGAGTGAACGAAGGCATTTGCCAGCACCGTGACCCGAGCTTTTACACCCACACGAACAGATAACTAAATTCTACAATGTCGCTTTTTCTAGCTATGGTATCTGACACATTTTGGTCAAATCCTCTCCTACTTCAAGTTTGTTCACGCTGGGTTAAATAAGAACTCGAAACGTATAATTAAACTTGGCTCAATTGTTGCTGTACACCGTTCTTCAAACTTTGTGCTCATCCAAAAATGCGACTCATAAGATCAGGCGCAAACTCAACAAAACCCGGACTTCCGACAACTCTGTCAATTCTGTTTCCTCTCTTCGCGCTCAACCAGCTGTAGTGGTCGCCAGGAACCTCGTCGTCGGTGACGGCCCTCTTGCGGCCGCGCTTGTCAATCAGGTGCATGCCGTGCGTCCACTGACCTGAGGTCTCCACGCGGATATCTTCGCTCGCAGATAGCTTCCATGCCGGATCGCCGTGCCGGATCATATACCACACCACGAGCGGATCGTGGAGGGGAAGAGCCGGCTCGGGCACGTTTCCTCTTATTCTTTCGATTCGCCGGAAGACGCTGCCGACGATGTGGTTGACCCACGTCGCGAGAGGACTGTTTGCCTCCACGTATGCACTGACCGTGTCGTAGAAGTACCCTCTCTTTAGGGGGTGAAGTGTAGTGATATCCAGGGGAAACAAGGTCAACTTGAGCTGTTTCGATAGGTTGCCGGGATACGGCGGGAGGTTGGCTATTCGCTGAGGGATAGCCGGCATGGTCGATGATGGCACGGCTGAGGTCAAGGCAAACACCCGCGCTGTAGCGATGGCGTCGGCGTAGGTGTTGAACTCTGCGACCGGCGTGATGTTGCCTGGAACCTCGACAGCGCCGCCCATCACGCAGACCTCTTTAGCTCGGAGGAATGTTTCCGGATCCTCTGCAGCGGCCATGGCCAGGTTGGTCATGGGGCCTACTGCACAAATGGTGATTGTGTTCTCGGGTTCTTCTCTCAAGATTCGTAGTATTTCCTTGTGCGCTGGGACCTTGGACGGGGTGAAGTATCTGAAGTAGGAAGGGTGGTCATGAGGGTCAAGTTCGGGCGAGTCCTCTTCAAAGAATGCCTTCCACGTCTCTTCGGGGCTCAGATGAGGGTGCTTGAGGTTTGGGTCAGCTTGGAGACAATAATGCGAAGACATTTGACTTACAGTCTCGTGAACACCATGCAATCCATCATCACCATCTATGAATTGTTGTCAGTTTCAATCTTGAAAGATGATGGGCGATATTGCATGACCTACGGAAACCGTCCTCTTTGAGAACTTCCTCTTCTAGGGCGTGCTCTGGACCGATAGCAACGAGGGGCTTATACGCCTTGAGCGCTTCGAACCCTTCTGGCTTGCCCCGAGACTTGCGCCATTCTAATTCCTTTTCCAAGACATGAAATATGGAGACAACATTTTTCAGACAACTCTTCAGTGGGACATTCCCATAGGTGACCGAAATCATGACAATTTCGAGCTCCTCGGGTGACGCAGAGAGCGCTAGGAGCATGGCTAGCATGTCATCGACACCTGGTGTGTGTTAGTACCGCTTCCGCGAACGTGCGGGAAAGCGACCTGCCTGGGTCGGTGTCAAAGATGATTCTGCTCTTTGGCGCCATGGTCAATATTCCTGCACTATTTGAAAAGTCAACGAGAAATCGAAGGCAATAGGGTTCTTGTTGATCATCTATAAGCTGAAAAGAAGAGAAAGATGCCGGAGATCTATATAATATACGGTGCAGTGGAGCTGTTTTCGGTCCTCCCTACATACGCCGTGATGGAAACAGTGGCGCGCTTGAGAGGTTGCCATTAAGCGAATCCCGCTGTTCAAATGACGCATTGCATGCAGGATCAGTAACTCCCTCGAGATCATTGTCGCATATGAGCCTCGATGTACATTATCCAGATTTCATGTCGCTGCGGCAGGGGCCCTGTTAGGGGTCATTCTGTGTCCGTCTCCCCCACCTTGCTGGCCCTCTGCCCCTCCTTGCTTCAGTGGGGAAGGCCGCAATCGAGTGCCCCCGACAAGCGCTACGAGGTGCCTTTCTGAGAGGATTACAGCGGGCTGGTCCGGGTGTGGTGTGCCTGTGGGTGCAAATTGTCTGCCCCGCATTCAATGATGCTGGACTGCTGCACTTTGCAATCGATCCTGCCAGTCAACCTGAATAAGAGAGTTGTTGATCTAACATGGTCGCCGTCGAGCATTGCACGGTCTAGCCTCCACTGCAACATGATCAAATGTCGTGTTAGATCGCCAGTCCAGCGATGGTAAGGACTTGGTTGTTTCTGATGAGCCGATTGCTGGCGAGTGAGGTAAGTAGGTAGTTATTTTCATTCTTTTATTTGCCTCAACATAGGTAATCTGGAGCGATCTTGCCCGTCTGGCCCTAAGAAACTGTGCCAAAGCAGGTTCTTATGCCATATTAATGAAAAAAAAAATAGATCGGCTAATAACAAATCCAGGTGAAACTTGTTCAGTGATCAGAAATAGAAATCAGCAAAATCAGCAGTTCACAAATCAGAAATGAAATTCACTATATAAGCCGAGCTGTGGATCCACCTCTACCACGGCCAGAATAATTCGACTATAAGCACTTGAGACAAATCAGCGGCGTAGGTATGAGCTTACCAATCAAAGATGTCAGTACGCTGTTAGTCGTGAGCCACGCCTAGTGGTTGTTTGGTAGAGCAGAATGCGCCGTTGCCATGCTAGTATTTCATGGAAATCAATCGGACATAAGCCCACTGACTTCGAGCTGAAGCACCATGTTCTAGGATTGATAATCTATAATCGTGTGGAATGTATACCAAGGTGCCACGATCGCAACGTACTGCAACGCATATTTAATGGTGGCCGTGCCAAGGAAAGAAATGGAAAAGAGAGTAATTAAAATCGCCGCATTTTGTTCCACCTTGATTGCCCATCACCACCACAACGCCGACTCAACGCCAAAGTATCTTACTATTCATACCATGTCTACCCACAAAGCCCTCGCCATCCATACTTTGGGGCAGCCTCCCAAGTTCATTGAACGGCTGACTCCAGCGCCCAAAGACGACGAGATTCTCTTGAAAGTATCTATCGTAGGATGTAAGGATTTGCGATACCCTTTTCCCGTCGACATGTGCTGACTATTCCCAGTAAATCCTCACGATGCTTCGGGCAAGAGACTCGGTACCTTCATCAAGGACAATCTGCCATCGCCCTTTGGAGTGGATCTCGTCGGAGAGATTGTTGCCCTCGGTCGCCATGTCTCTGGGTACAAGGCCGGTGATCACGTCTTCGCCTTTGGCAGCCCGTTTTCCCCGGACAGCACTGGCACTCAGGAGTACTGTGTCGTGCCGGCATGGCAGTCAGCCCCGCTGCCCAAGCGGATCAGTGCAGACCAGGCTGCGACTTTTCCGCTGAATGCCATGACCATGGTCTTTGCGCTGTTTCACGAGACTGGGCTTAACTTGCGCAGTCCTTTTGGCGCTGGTGGAGAGTACCGTGGCTATGACGAGGATTCGATTCTGATCACCGGCGGTGGTTCCGCCACTGGCCAATTTGGCGTGCAGCTCGCCCGGCTGGCCAAATTTAAGAACATCGTCGTGGTGGCGTCGAAATCGAGGGAGTCCCAACTGAAGACCCTCGGGGCCACAACCGTCGTTGATCGCGCGCTGGGCGAATCTGAGATCGAACGTCAGATCAGGGAAGTCGTCGGGGATGATCTGGTGTTCGCCATTGATTGTGTCGGGCGGGGCCCAGACGGACAGACGTTGGGCGCCAAAGCTCTTTCTAATCATCAAAAGGGAACTCTCGTAGCTCTGGTCCACTTGGGTGGCGTCGATGATTCTCGGATTGGTCCAAAGACTGCCGGCTACGTTCGAAAGGCCGTCTTGTGCCACACAACCAAATTTCCGGATATCACGAAGGCGTTTTGGGCTGTGTTGCCGAGTTTGATAGAGAATGGCACGCTGAAGCCAACGGGGTTCCAGGTCGTAGACGGTCTAGATGTTGAGAGAGTCGACGCTTTTCTTGATAATTATACCGGAGGGGTCGGGCAAGTCAAACCTCATATACATATAGGTAGCACTTTTGAGGCATAGATGCCGCAATCGAAAAGTTTCGAATGTGGCAAAAGTTGAATTGAAAGATAAGAGTTATATCTAATGGAGCGACTTGGAGTTGGACAGGATAACCCCCCTACCTTCCTCTACAACACATAAACAACAGTCTCTCCAGACTAACAATACTTACCAAAGTGGTGTATGACGCCTAATCACAACAGTGGTGACGTGTCAATGTCCCGCCGCTCGATTATATATAGGCCGCAGTGATAGCTTCCACAGTTGCCAAAGTTGCCAAAGTTGTCCCACAAGCAGGATGTGTAGATGGTGTTTCTGAGCTTGCAGCCGTTTTCGCTCAGAACCTCAGATTCCCGTTCGAAGCCCGGGTCCTAACCCGCCAAGTCGGTCGGCTATTGTGCGCAGATCAGCTCACGACGACATGTCTCGTCTCGTCACCCATAGTGAGCACTTACCGGAGATCTTGTGGAGAATGCGGCGTCCCATGCCGTTGTTCCAGAGCTCGACGTGGTAGGTGCCGTTGGGACAATCCGTGATGCAGTGGGTATCGCTGTTAGCACCCTTCTCGCTCACGTATGCTTCGCAGACGAAAATATCATCGTCGTAGACCTTGATTAAGACACCATAGCCCCACAGCGGCTGGTATCTCGCGAGGGCATGGACGCAGATGCTGGTTCCGGCGCCAGCAGAAGATACAGCGGGTGCCGTGGGAAACTTCATTGTTGCGCTTGGAAAAAGGGATCGGAAGATTTAGATTCTGAAAGAGTGGTGTTCTATTAATCTACAATTCAACGAATACACAAATACGCAAACACTCAGGCGCTTATTCGCTTGACTGAGATGAGGCTATCAAAGCTGAGCCTTTCGCGGCCCCAGCTTTCTCCAATATCCTCGCGCCCGCGGCACTCTCATGCTGAGCATCCAAAAACACATCTAGTGCGGTCTGGCCATCAATGTCGACAACGTTGACATCAGCACCCCCTTGAATTAGCAGCTCCATGGCGTGGATTCTGTTCAATTTGGCGGCCTCGTGTAACGCTGTTCGCTTATTCATATCCGTGATGTTTACATCGGCACCAAATTGCAAGAGCACTTCAACACACTCTACCGCAGCAAGCGGTGAGCTACCGACTTTGTTTTGTGCGTTGACACAAGCACCAGCCTTGAGGAGTAGCTTTGTCATGTCTGCTTTGCCATGCTTTGCTGCAGTATGTAGTGGTGTGTTGTCATTGTCGTTCGGAGTATTGGCGCTAGCACCAGCCTCGAGGAGAAGCTTTGCCATGTCCATATTACCTTGCTGGGCAGCCGAGTGTAGCGGCGTGTCGCCCCTGTCGTGAAACGTGGTCCTGATCGGGTAACGAGCGTTTGGATCGGCACCAGCGTTGATGAGAAGCTTTGCCATGTCTACGTGGCCCCACGCTGCTGCTGGGTGTAGCGCTGTCTCGCCATTGCGTCCTGGAGCATTGGCGACAGCACCAGCTTCGAGAAGAAGCTTGACTATTTCCAATTTCATGCCCTCGGCGGCTTGGAACAGTGATCTCGATCCATATTCCGTCTCACTGTTTGCATCGGCACCTGCTTCTAGAAGTATCTTCACAAGATTGCCTTCCTTGCGACTAATAGCGAGGCCCAAAAGCTCGTTGAGTGGCGCCTTTCCGCTGGAATCAGCATTGGCCTCGAGAAGAGTTCTGAGGATTTCAGCATTCGGTTGCCAGACTGCCATGGTTAATGGCGTGTTTATCTTCCAGGATGGTGTGTGTTTCGGATACTCTGGGTTCAAAATGAGAGCACCAGCCTTGAGAAGAGCATTGGTCATCTCCAAATTGCCGTTCTCCACTGCTGCGTGCAAAGGCGTGGTGCCATTGTCGTTGACATTGTTGAAACTTGCACCTTGCTCGATCAGGAACTCAACCATACCAATATTCCCACCTCTTACTGCTGAGAAAATTGGCGTCTCGCCATTACCATCTCTGAAATGAAGAGGCATGTGGTCCCGTTCGCCTCGAAGATTGGCCAGATTTCCATGAATCTGTACGAGTTTCTTGGCAACCTCGTACTGTCCGTTCAGAGCTGCAAGATGTAATGGAGTCTGTCCCTTGTCGTCCGCTAATTCGACGTCACCCTCCAGAAGCGTCATTATGCCGGCTCTCCCTTGTATTGCCGCCAGATGAATTGGGGTACGTCCATCGATGTCTCTGATCCTGGTATCCGCTTTCCTAGCAATCAAAGACTCCGTCAGTTTCAAGTCGCCTCTGAGCGCTGAGTAATGCAATGCCGTTCTCTTCTCTATACTGACTGCATTCAAATCCCCACCATGGACTTTGAGCCTATCTAAAAAAAAATCTGGCTCGTCTGGAGGCACATAGTGCACGGGTGTGCATTCCCATATGTCTCGGACATTGGGATCAGCCCCTTGCCCCAGCAAGAAAGATGCATAATTTCTTTCTGGCGTGGCTACCGCATAATGCAGTGGCCGCCAGCCCATGATATCCGGCTGTTCAGTTTCTTTGCGGCTCATTTCAGGGCGAGGGCTATCGACCTGACTGCGACTCATTGTCCATAGGTGTGTCTTTGTCAAGTGCATTCTCTTGACGTTCTTGGGGTCAGCTAGCCATGTCGGGTTCCCATATGGGATGTGTTCCCTACCAGCTGGATCCCATGGCCGGCCCTGCATGCTTTGCAGTTCTTTCAGATTGGAAAGCACGCCCGAGTCAATTGTCTCGAGATGTCGCCCGACAGTTCGAATCACCCCCTCGATACCATCGCTTTCAGATGACTTTCCATCAGATTGTAATCCTTTACTCTTGCGGTATTGTACAAGAGTTGCGTGATACTGCAGTAAAAGTGCAGCGGCTTTCGAATAAATGAAACTAGATGTAGGAAATGTGGTTGCCAGTCTGAATAGCCAAATGTATTCGTTACAGGCCTTTTCCCAATTTTGCAAGTGCCGGAACTCGATGGCTCTGTCAGACACCAATTCCACAACTGCATCCAATTCCGGCAGCTTGTGATTGATGCTAAGTGGCGGAACAATGCTCAAATAAACGTCTTGTAGGCTGCCTAGTCCTGTGTTATGGACGCTTTCTGCCATGTTCGACAGGGACTCGCTCTTGAGAGTAAAGAACTTCCAGGCATCTTGACGCTCATTGCCTGCATCCGACTTCTGCAACTCTGAATGTTCGTCGATCGGGGTTCTCAATGTCTTCGCCGCAGCCCACATGAATGCTGACAACAAGTCTAGAGCATAAAGCTTGTCAATGGTGTCGTACGACTCTACAGCTAATGCACTTTTCCCGACAGGGCTTTGCGGCCATAAACTGTGCCAATCATCTGAGAGTAAAACACGTTCGTGGCCACTCGTGTGGCGATCTGTCGGTTGTCCACCCCAGGAAATGCTTGAGCGTTGCTCTGGAGGAACATCTATTTGTTTGCGACTTTCGTACGAAGCACCGCAACCAACCACTCTGCGTCTTTCAACTTCCAGCTTCGTAGGAGGCTCTCGTCTTCCATGCTTTCCCTCAATGACTTTCAAGAAGTTGAATGGTCCATCCGGGGTCCACCAACCAAGGTCTCGATGGAGCTCTCTGGTGTAAGGACCAACAAGTCTCAATGCCGGCTGAGAATGTGGTCCTTCTGCGCGTAGCCAAGTGTCGTCGTTGACATTGAAAGGAGTTGAAATTGTTCTCGAGCGCTGGGACTTGAGATCTTCTGGGTTCTGAGCAGAATTACGCGCAGAGTATAGCCATAGAGACAGGACTGCCTCAACCTCGTCAGCGTATGCTTTCCAGGCTCTTTTGTCTTTGTCTGTGTCCACATGGAGCTGAATGCATTCCCTGCCTTCCGGGCCACCTTCCACGTAGAGGGCCCAGATGAAACGCTGGATTTGTTGATTGTCCCTTTCGAAGCGCTTTGGCGCGAATAATGAATTCATTACCACTTCAATTGCTTGAGTGAGACGAATAGCTTGCTCTCGTGCTGAACCATGCCAATTCGTGAGCTTTGCTAGGTTGCGTCGCATCATCATGATGCCCTGAGCATTGAACCTGTTGCTAATTGTTGAGCTGTCGGCATTTACGTCGTGAACCTTCGATTGTGACTCAGTATTCCTCGGCTCTAATGCCTCATACAGGGATTCATTCTCCCCAGTGACGATTTTCCAATGTCTTTCCATTTTAAAGGCCGTTTCTGAAGTGGGCTTGCTCCAGAATACATGGCCTGGATCTCCCAAGTTGAGTGTAAGCCAGTCGAGCTCGTAAGATTGGGAGAGCCTTTTCGAGCGGAGTTCGTCCGTGAATCCACGACGTACCCATGCCCTCATAGCAGTCATGATGGCAACGGCAATGAGCTGAGCAATAGAAGCCGACCAATGCATTCCTCTCAAGCCAATGAATTGGATGATGAACCCTAGAAGACCGACTGCTGTTCCGATGATAGCTTTGGTCTCGATGATTGTTTTTTGAAGCGTTCCATGTTCGGTAGGATTCTCTGTGACAACTCGACTCGATGTTGTAACAACTTTGGATGCCTGAGGGGGAAACAGAGCCACCGAGCTGAACAACTGATCGCTGGAAGTAGTCTCTTGCTGTAACCAAATCATCTGAGCTTTTTTTCCTCTGGCAGCTTCGTACCTATCCTCCCGCGTGGTGCTATCCACGACATGGGAACAGAGAAGCATGCCCGAGACCAATACCACCGTGCCAACCACAGCAAACGGACATGCATATGCAACAACAGTCTTTCCGTCTTTTTGGTATGTCAGAGTGGGATAGTAGGTGATGAAACCAAAAAACAAAAGCACACCTAGCTGGAGCACAATACCAAAGGTAGCAACGAAATACAGTTCGCGGTGTCCAACATTCTTAGGGCGATTGAATGTGATGTTCGGTGCGTCAGCTTCGGTGTTTCGCATGATGAATATTTCTTCCTCAAGGTTTTCGAGATTTTTCTTTACCTGAGAGTTGTTTATTATAGGCTCCTTATCGACGCTAATATGCGCTGTTTGTTCTTCAGGCTCAAGCTGAGGAAAGTTAGGGCCGAAGGCTCCTTGCTGCTGTTGACCTCTTTCCGGGTCCTCTTCCTTGTTGTCGACTTTCACTGCTATCTCGTTGTGTTCTTTGCGTGTCCAATCTCGTAGGCCGAGCCAGCGTGAAAATTGTGTCCATACGTTTGATTCTGCCGCGTCGGTCAGTATCAGTGAACCACTGATGAGTAGGAACGGGATACAGACCTTCTGGATTGACTCTCTTGACCAGTGTGCTCTGTGCATCTTGAAGCCGCATGATTCTCACTTTCTGTAATTTCCTTGTGGCCTCGTCTCGCATGCCTTGAGGAAGGAGTATAATGAACTCGTAGATTGAGGCAGATCCCTGACACCTCACCACGTCTCGGCCATTCCAGAGCTCGCATGCCTCCTTGGATGTGGACGACATCAATTCCATCTCGGCCGCTGAAATATTCTCCCTGGACCTTCCCACCAAAGCTTTCAGCCAAGACGGGCCGCCAACCCTGATTGCACTAACGATGGCAGTCATGATGCCGAGAGGCGCCGTGGCGAAAATGATGCAGTCTGCCCAGCCAGCCGATTGGCTGAGAAATTGCATAATCACTCGTTCTCCAAAGAGGGCCAGGACACTGAACGAGATCAAACGTCAGCGTCACGACAAATCCTCCGCCAAGCTTCGTTTCAGTACGTACGGTGCCAGATCGGAGAAGAGGTTGTTGGAAAAATCATCACCGCCATCCGCAGAACAATGCTGGACAAAGAGCCCAGCAAAAAGACAGAGAAAGTGCCAAGAGCGAAACATCGCGATGACTGTCGTGTCGCCTCGCAAGCTGGATGGCCAAGCACATCCGAATGGATATCTGCTCAGAAGTCGTGGCAAAGAAGAGGCACGTTGTCGAGATTCACAAGAACTGATCAAAGTGGCAGTTTCCAGGCAGCTTGTCTACGATGCTCAATCACATTGTCCAAATTGGCAGGAAGCTGCATCTATCCGGCTGCAGCTTCCAGGCGCCAACGGAACGAGATGATTGGTACGGCACTGCGCCGTAGGTGGGGGATGAAGCATGAATCACGGATGGTCCCGCATTATCATCTGTGCCAACTCGATGCGTGACTGGCTGGAGGCACTGATGATGCATAAGGAGCAGCGATAATGCTCAGGGTCGCGAGGCATCAACCAACGAGCACGCCCACGTACAGCTGGCGAGGTTGGGGGCAGCGTCGCAAAAGTGCACGGGAAAAGAAAGCGCCCACCAAGGCATTCATCAGTGGCGGTTGACCGTCCGGGCCGACTAATTCGTGTTCCCGGTGGCCGATTGCCCGGGCCGATCTTGGCACGATCTTGGGCCAAAAGTTCGGGCGGAATATCACAAGCGGTGCGCGTTTGTCATCGGTGACGCAACCGAGTTGGCGTCTGGACTTTATATTCGCTAGATGCCCTACTCAGTCTGTGCCGGCAGTAGTGTTTGAGGGCGACCCGGCGCGCTGGGTCCGTGGCACATGAAGGTTATATAGTCGGTCGCTTAATGACAATAAGTGCTTACCTGGCCCCGCCAAAGCTCAGCCAAGCTCCTGCACTTGAAAGTGTAGATTAAAGTTCAGTTCAGGTATAGCCAAGACTTCGAAAATATCCCAACTGGAAATAAGATCTTCCCGAGCATGCCCTACAGGTGGAGTTGGCAGTACATTGATGATGTGCTGGTTCCTGAATCGTGTATCGATATATTTCTTGTTCCCTATCATTATTCAATGCGAGAATCCCGGGCGTGGCGGTATGCTGTGGTAGATCGCATAACATTCCCAGAACCCATGATAGCCTACGAGGATCTAGAGTCGAACCTTCACCAATCGAAGGGTCGAGTTTCAATGTGTAGTCCGGCTTATTGAATAAGAAATCTCAGCAAGCCTGACAAGGGCATCATTTGGACTACAGGAAAGACGTCGTTGGTATGCACCTGCAATCACATCGTAATATCTCGGTAAAAAGTCATTATGAGTCTCTCTGCTTTGCTGCTTGAGTCATGCGCCCCTTAACGGGCAAAATTCCATCCGAATCAAGATACGATCTGGTATACGCGGCAGCTGCTGAGGGAATGTGGGTGGAGCAGCCAGCCAATCGTCAATAGTTTCCCGACTATAAGTGGGACTGTTCCAGCCGTGAGCTCATGTCATGACTCGCATACTGATTCTGACCCAAGTTGAGCCTCAGTCTGGAATCTGGGCTCTGGCTAGCCCGGCCGGGGGTAGAGAACTTGTATGCAAGCCTCTCCTGGCCCGGAGTCGCTTCCGGACATGGGTTGACATCCACCACCGTCTCCCCTGCGACACACTAGAAAAGTCAAAATAAGGATTCAAGGCTTTCAAAATTCAAGCACGCGACAAAAAGTCGTCCCGGGTTTCAGCCGGCCGCCACAGATTGGTTGAGAGACACAAGATTTTTTGACAGCGGACAAGCGTCCATTAAGGTCAGCGTTCATTAGGGAAGAGTAAAAATTGCGATTAAATGGTGATATAATGATAGTTGTAGGGCATAGGCAATATCCAATTGGCAGCGACATATCCAAAAGTCCAAATGTTCCATCTATGGCTTGGACTTCCGCGATTCCTGCCATGATACATCCGACCGTACGACGATTCCATCAGACGGGACCCTGTCACTGGTTCTCCGTGATTCCTGATCATCCCTCGCTGCGGTTGATACCATGATGTGGCGGTCGCTGGAGAACTCGCTCGAGGCAAAGTCGTCGTTCTTGTTCGTGTCCAGTCTCTCGAATGGGCCCTCGCCCCCCAGACGGTTGGTCCTGGCAGCACTCTTGCCCATGACGTTGGCGCTGTTGCTCAGATAGTATCCCTCGGATCCCGTGCGCGTGGTCGACTTGAGCGCGTTGCCGTAGCGTATGCGTCGGTAGACGGGCACCATGATGGGCAGGCACCCGCTGATGATGCCCACGTAGACCTCGACCACTGTAGCGACACCCGAGACGACGAATTGCTCTACCAAGAAGTGTTAGTCTCGTTTCTTGAAACTCTGATCATGAATGATTCCACATCACATACTAGAAAAGTTGGTGACACCCTCGTTGTACATGGTTGCCGTAAATATCGTACGAATAAGACTGGCGGCAAACGCACTGAATATGGTTAGCCAGAGCCCGTATTCACTCTGCGACTCATCCCAAGACCTACATGCTACCGAGCAGGAAAACACCAGCAATACCGAGTTTCTTCTTCTGCGTCGTATGCAGCTTCATGATTTCTTGAATCGGAAGCGCCAGGGTTGCGAGATCGATGACGCAGTTGACAATGGAGTTACCGAGAAAGAAGAGTATCGTGTCGACGCAATGTGTGGTCGGTTCGGCCTGTAGGGCGGGGGTCCAGAATGCCTTCAGTGGCCGGCACTGGAGCAGATTTACAATCTGAATAGCGATTGTCCACATGATGCAGATGGATCCGAGTATTATGCAGCTCCATCGTACTCGTTCGGTCGGAAAGACCCGCAGGTAGAAGGCGAGGAGAGAGAGTTTTGCCAGAGAGGAGCTCATGCCATAGCATAATTCTGCCGCAAAGAGTGACTAAAAAGCATTCATGAGTTGGAATGGTTTCCTAATCAGCAAGGTATGGTCATTTCCTACCTTGTATAAAGAAGTGACTGCACCCGGCATGGAAACCACGACTTGAATATCTCGACCAAGACCTCCATCGATACACATGACTCCAAAGGCAATCAAGAGCGCATGGTGCGCTGCCAAAGCAGTCAGTGTCAACCAGTCGTCGAGGCCCCATGTCATGGACACCAGTCGCCTTGCCCAAAATCTGGCGGCCACGAGCATCGTGGTAACAAAGCCCAAGATGGCGCAGCCAATCAAGGCTCCGGGCCCATCATTGGAATAGTCGATGGTCGAGTCCGTTGAGGACATTGTCTCCGGCCAATGTCGACAGCGTTCCCTTCTAATTCGGTTTCCAACAAAGAAAGAACAGCTAATATCCCGTCGTCCGAACTACTCTGATAAGTGTGAAGCTGGCAGGTTGGCGAAAGGAAATTCAGAAACAAGTATGGAGGACAAGGCTTGAATTTGAAGCATTGGCCTTGCAACCGACATGTTAGCCACTTGGCAGTCAGGGACTACCTGGAATACTTGAATCAACCATAACCTGAAAAGGTTCAGCTGTGCAGCGTGTGCCTGGTGAGTCCTTGGCCGCGTGGTTAGGGGCAATACGCTCATTTCCGCCGACGCCCAACTGAGTTTACGCTAACAAGACGCCCGGCCCTTCCATCACTATAGTCGCCGTCTTAGAGGCCGCGGCTATCCTTGATGTAGTGCTGTGGCAGCGCCGACCTGAATGATTATATGATCCGGGCTTATCATATTCTCCTTCATCATATGGCTTGCCAATGCCGCCCATTCCCGGCCGAGTCACGTCTAGCAACAGAAACCCAATCACATTCTCAGCACCTGACGACTCCTGCAATTTCTGCGCGAATTCGGCCCATTCGTGCAGGCAATGAATATCTGATTGGAGGGAGCCTGCCTTTGCTGACAATATTGACTGCCAGAACGGGGGGTTTATGGGGTGGGATGGAATATGCCGGTAGGGTCCTTTGCAAATGTGGGAATTCTCTGAGAGACTCCAGACTCCAGACCCCCAAAATACCCCCGAACGGTATCGTATTTTCCATAAAATGCCATGTCTGCAGCCCAGATACGCAGCCAATAACACAGGGTATCGAAACGTCCGCAGCCGCACCGTCTCCGCTGCTGGAGTTTTCCGCTTCCAATCGAGGGCTTCGGCCACTAACCACAGGCATATCTACCCGCATCTGGCCAAGATCCACTAACACACGAAAGAATTTCCCCGACGATCTTCACCTACAGAGCATTTGCTTGCTTCTGGCTCTGGCAGTCACACACCCAGACTAGCCAGACTCCAGAGAAACCCGCTCCGCAAGCCCGTGCCTCAGACTGAGCGGGCAGGCGGGGAGAGCAAGAGGAGAGTGCGGAGTCGGGAATGGATACCCATTTGCCAAGCACACAGCAAGGGTATACAGGACAAGGATCGCCGGTGTAGAAAGACGAGACAAACGGTTCCTGCCACGTCGTTCTCGGCTCCGGGCCTTTTTGCCATGCCCCTCCCAGTTCCAACGGCCGCTACCAACGAAATTAGACAGCCTTATAAATGTTTCAGACTAAGGCCGTCACCTGAACACGATACTAACGGGCATTCTTATACTCTTGGTCATCCAATATCAAACCTCATAGGCGATCAATTCTTATTGCATTTCCCGTCAACAACTTACACAGAACCATGGCTCAACCGGCAGGTCACCCTCTGATCTCGTATCAACCATTAAGGCTTCTGTTCCAGCTCGCATACACAGGAACAGTCGTCGTTCGTCTGCCTCTATGGCTCATACAGGCGCTCGTGAAGCCCTTGAGGCCGCATCCCAAATGGACAGTAAAGCAGTCCCTCATGGCCCGCGTCGCCTTTGTGCTGTTCGACCTCCAGTCGCGCGTCGGCATCACACAGACAAACACACTCGAGCCGGGCAAGACGGGCGACCGCTTCCAGGTCGTCGAGCCCGCGGACGCCAGCAACTACATCGGGCCCTTGAAGTCCGAGTCCGTGCGCCCCGAGCCCGTGGGTGGCAAATGGTACCCAGCGCGCCCTTCTGCCGCCGATGTGGTCAACAAGACCGTCATGCTCTTCGTCCACGGAGGAGCTTTCGTCATTGGTGATGGCAGAGACGACCTGGCTGACTTTGCCGGAAACAACATGACCGAGAGCGGCGCGGCAGACTACTTCTTTTCTCTTCAGTACCGCCTGTCCGGCTGGGGCGGCCAATCGCCGTTTCCCGCTGCTCTGCAAGACGCCGTGACGGCGTACCTGTATCTCACCCGCGAGCTCGGGGTTCCTTCCGAGAACATTGTTCTCTGCGGCGACAGCGCTGGTGGTAACCTGATGATCGCCCTGCTGCGCTACATCTCGGAGTTTGGCGCCCAACTGAGCATTGGCCAGCCAAAGGCCGCAACGTTTGCGGCGCCCTGGGTAGCACCGTTCGACTACGACCCGTCGAAGAACAGAAACTACAACACGGATTTCCTGCCCAAGTCGTTCCTGAGCTGGGGCGCGCACACATATGCGGGTGCCCTGCCGGCTTCCGATAAGTACATCACACCCTTGGGCAACCCTTTTGCGACGCCGGTGCCCATCTTCGCCAGCGCGGGTACTGCCGAGGTGTTCCATGACGTCGTGCAACAATGGACCGAGGAGATGAAGAAGGTTGACGGCAAAAAGATTGTCTTCAATCAGGAGGAGGCTGCCCTGCACGATACCTTTTTGGTCGGAGCGCTGCTCGGATACGAGGAAAGCGCGAAAACGGTCGTGGCGGCGATGAAGTCGTTTATCCACGACGCTTAAGTTCGAGGCTTGGACAAGCGATTTTCTTTTTCTCTTTTTTTAACGCGAAACTGGCATTTATTTCTAGACACCTTCGTCGCGACTATTATACCCAAATCATAGATAGAGTCTTAGTTGCAACACAAGATCGTATAAGCGGCGAGCGGCGCACGGCCCAAAGCGCTGATTACACACCCTTGGACTATAAATCATAATTGTTTCATACCTATCCAACGCTTCTAGCGCGTATACGTACCTTCCAACAGGTCTTCTTCAACTCAAAAAGGAACACGATGATATCATTGCAGCACTTTTCCTCCTAGACTGACTAGTGTCGGGATAAAGAGATTGGATTGCGGAGTATTCCATAAGCCTCCGAAGAACTAATAGACGGCCCAGAGAAATACTATCGACCTCGGCTCCCTTCTTCTAGCTCGCTTCCATAGGACTATCATGTCCGCCCACATATAATCTTCACTCCTTGTCTAGTGATAAGGATTCCGATCTGGCCCTCGACAACTTTGTCGTCTTGTAAGTTAAGGGATCCATGTAATCGATAGACCGTTCCCCATCCCTCCAAGCCAGACGTAGTATTGATCCGACGCCATCTAGGACGAGATCGAGAGATTCTCCCTCCTGAAATATCTCGGAGCATATGGCCGCGGGCAGTAACCTGACCGGCCGAGTCTGGCGCCAGCGTGCCTGCGGCTGCCCGTCGCCGCCGGCGTCAATGGTCCATTCGTCGTACTCGCTGCTCCATCGATCCTGCCACTCCTTCCAGTCTCCGCGGACTTCTCGATCAGGCAGGGACAAGGGTGCGACGAATTGCATGTCCGTCTGAGCAGTCGCCGCCTCCCGCCAGCCCCGGAGGAATTTGATGGTCTGAAGGGCAGTGAACATGGGCAGCACTCCCTGTCCTGAGTTAGTCATGACCGCAATGCCACAGTCTGCGTTTGAGAAGGCTTCGTCCTTTTGGCCCAATAGATCGGCAGTTCCCACGGCGGTGCATCGATAGCCCGGGTCGTTGGAGCCGGTATGACCGAACCATGTTCCTGGGCTCTTCGGCGCGACCCATCCCAGGCTCATTTGGTTCGAGTTGATCTCCGTGAGCATCAGCTTGGCTGTCTCCTTTTGTAAGAAAGTGTTCTCGCCGCCCCCAAGGGACTTTTGTAGGGCATGGATGACCTTCAATAGGTCGGCTGGAGTCGTCCAGAGTCCGGCGGTCGCCTGCTCAGGCAAATAGTGCCATTGTGCTGGACTTGGGGTGATGCCGGTCAAGTACGCCTCCGCCAGATCGGTCCCTTCCTCTGGCACGCCGTAGCAGGAGTCATGCATTTCTAGTGGCCGCAGTACCAGTTCGGCCATGAGCTCTGGGAATGACAGAGAAGTGATCTTCTCCAAGGCCATCTGCAAAAGGATGAACCCTCCTCCAGAGTATCGCCATTGCCTCCCGGGGATACCTGCTAGCTTGACCGGCGTAGTGTTGACTCCATGTGTTCCGAGAATGACATCGATCGGGCTCGGATGGTCGGCGGCGACGTAGCCAGGAAAGCCCCAGGCCGTAAGACCGGCAGTATGGCTCAAGATATGTGTAATCGTGATGTCCTGAACCAAGGCGGCAGGTCCAAGGTGTTCAACGACGATCTCAGGTAAGAGGGGCGCGATCTTGTCCTCCAGACTTAGTCGGCCTTGCTCCACGAGTTTCATCACCGCCATGGCCGAGACGGGTTTGCTTATACTACAAGCTTGGAATCGTGTCTTCACATTGTGCCCGATAGTGGAATAGCACTGAGTTGTGATTTCGCCATGGTCAAGAACGGCGATCGAGACAGATGGTGAGCCGAGTGAAGCAAAGAATTGGCTGGGGTCGGTATTCGGTTTTTGCGCAGAGATAATTCTCTCAAGCTCATCGAACACGGACATTTTCGGCTTAATGAATTAAATTCGTGGTTCATGCGCCAGTATCAAAAGACTAACACGGTTGAGATCTCTAAGTTTGTACTCTGAGGGTGTTCCCATACTCGGGATGTTTTGGCGACTTATATACAGACTTCTTATTTCCTCCCTAGTTGTTGTATACTACTTGAATCGGTGCCTACCCTCTTGCTTATGCACGCCACGTAGGTGGCTGATTGGGTTGCCTTTGCTGCAATGTACTTTTATGTGCCACAAGTGCTGCGCCGTAGAGGACGCCCATGTTATATGGTAGTCCTGACTCCAAAATCAATTTTCGGCCGAGATTTCGTCATCTTAACACTTCAATTAATGCCTCCGAGAACAAATAGAATTTTAGAGTAGCCAATCGCTATAAAATGATGGCTCAACTTGCATACTCCAGGCCTGGCTACAGGCAACACTATAATCTGACAATACATTTCAATTGCACCAAGCACACGACTTTACAGCCAAATAGAGCTTTGAAAGTAATGTTTTATATACTAGGGCCTATTGAACGTGACTTGGTGGCGTGTGGTCAACAAACATGCACACGCGGATTCGTAATCAAGCACGCGTCGGTCACTCATAATCAGGCAGCAGAATTGCGTCTCGTCAATTGGAACTCTACTCCGAGTTCTTGATCCGAGCAAAGTCCTCCAGCGCCTCTTCTATATGTGCTTCCATGTCCAATTGAAGAACGAAATTCCACCTCGTTGAGATTTGCGCTCGCAATTCGGCAACGTCTAGCCCGTACTCGCCACAGAAGAGGAGGCCCGTGTCTCGGCTCGTATCCACGACCTTCTGGCATCGCGGTCGGCGTAGTACGTCGTAAGCCTTGAAGGCAGCCGCGATATCTTCCGCAGATGAGACGTTGGCGATGAGCTTGCCGAGTACCATGGCATCCTCCAGGGCCATTCCAGCCCCGGCGCCCATCCAAGGCGTTGACGCGTGAGCTGCGTCTCCCATGATGCAGACACGGTCATTGGCATATGTAGGTGTTACCTTGTGTTCCCATTGCGAGTACCTGTTGGTACTAGATTCGTTCAGCGTGAGCTACGCACAAGTTAGCATTTTATGATGAGAACAGATGCCAACGCGCATCGTGGGCAACAAACATCGATGATGCCGCTAGCGATCGGCCCATCAAGCCAGGTATGTAGAGTGTCGGTCAAGTTCTCACGGGTCAGAATTTGTTTCCTGGACTCAGAGCTGAGTTGCTCCCGTTCAATCGCAGACACGATGCACTGGACCATCGTCTTGTCTTCCAGTATATCATGCATGATGAATGCACCTTTCCCAAGCCAGGAATAGCGTCGATCATCGTTGAACAGCTGCTCTCCCAACACGGCCTTTGCTTTGTCAATGGAAACTAAGCTTCGGCAGTCCCAGAATCCGGCAGGGGAGGGCTCATAGTCTTCCGGGCGGGTAGTATCTCGGAAGATGTGTCGTCGAACGGAGCTAAAGATACCGTCGGCTCCAATGACCGCGTCAAATTCGTATTTGGTGTCATCCTTGAAGGTGAGCTCAGTGCCAGATGCTTTGGAGCTTATGGAAACAAGCTGTTTGTTCGGATGAAGTATTTCTGCAGGTAACGGGGCGAGGAGCTCTCGCAGGAGGGACGCTCGATGAACGCAGACGCCAGTTTTCAAGTCAAAGATGATGGTCCCAGCATCTTTACCTGATCCCTAGATATGAAATGTCAAAAGCAATTCTGATCTGCCGTTCATAGATCCTATGTACTTACCAAAATGGTGCGAGAAGAACTCATGGGGACTGCGCCTGCCTTGTCAAGCATTTGCTTGTAGTCGGGAAGAATTTGTTTGAGGGCCTGTTGAGCGTTGACGGAAAGTCCAACGGCGGCACCTCGCTCTGAGAACTCGGGTGCGGACTCGAAGATATGGACTTTTACATGTTGCAAGCTGAACAAGACATTTGCTACGGTAGCGCCCGCAAGACCGCCTCCAATAATCGCTATGCGAATCTGCTGGTTGTTCATCTCGTTTTATTAGAAGCACGACAATCTGCCGCCTGGCTTGAGGTTCCTAAATGGCAGAGTTCGTGCCTAGTGCTTCGGATCGCTTACTTAGAAGTACTCAGTATGACGTTAAGTAAGTCCGAACTCGACTTGGGAGGGAAACGGAACTCTATAATCAAACTACCTAGTCTCTGCCATGCACATGTGTCGTTGGGGGCTTCGAAGGTCAGGTAACTTTAATTCCACCAACATGCATATTTGTCGACCAATCAAACCGAGACCGACGGCCTAGCCAAGGAACTGAGCATATACCCAGAGACCTTATCTTTACAGCTCTCCAGTAAATGTACGTTACCTAGTTCTACGTAGTGTTCATCGCTCCTAGAAAGGACTAGGCATCGCAGATAAACAGAAATCGTGCCAGATGGGATCGGGTATTTGTTCAAAACAGCCCAGCAACGTCGCGCCTGCACCTTGTCAAAAGCCTTTGAGGTGTACAGGTATCGGTATTTATGAGAGATGTTAATGAGATATTTCATAACTCCTTCCACTCCCTCTCTACCCACTTCTGCTGAGGTGGTTCAATCAACTTTCTCCATGGCTAGTCGTCCCATGCGAAAGTTTCAAACACTGACATCTCCATGTCTGAATTCTTTATCACCGCTGGTGCGCTTTGTTGATTTGCCACAGTATGGTGTGTGTATGATACTCCCTTTATCTGCTGAAGTCTGGCTATGGCACTGGCACGGTCTACATTGCCCCAGTGCGTCTTAGCATGTAGTCGATATTCCAAGCTCGTG
The DNA here is from genome assembly GCA_022432395.1 of Pestalotiopsis sp. NC0098. Lineage (NCBI taxonomy): Eukaryota > Fungi > Ascomycota > Sordariomycetes > Amphisphaeriales > Sporocadaceae > Pestalotiopsis > Pestalotiopsis sp. NC0098. Next base: position 2,948,659 of record JAJKLJ010000003.1, on the reverse strand, counting down.
ATTTCATCTACCAAAAAGGTTGCGCTGTATATGCGTGCGTCATATGCAACGGAACTAATGTTGTTGGATGTTCTGATGATTCCTAGATGCATTGGCCGAGTCACAACCTTCCACGGAGCTGTATTTTCCTCTTGTGATAGATTGGGTGCAGCGAACCATTCACTTCGTCCTCTGCTTGTGTCTTCCCGGGATGTTGACGTCAGTCGGTCCCAGATGGCAAACATGTCGTTCTCATTGCTATCGCGGCTCAAGTAAAACTCAATGAAGCGTAATCTGCCTTGAACCTGCGATGTTTCCATCCCTTGACATTCATGGAAATCTCCGTGGTAAGTCACACCAGTTGCTGTAATGAAGTGATGGATGAACATTGCTGGGACGAGAGATCCCACTCCAAGTTCCGGGGATCCAACACCACAGCCCATTCGCGGCAACTGTTTAGCAATGCGCAATAGCTCTTCTTTATGTTTGAAATCCAGAATAGCTTTGCAGTAGTCTGCAATGCCGTGTACCGCAGCAATATCTGCATAACATGCTCTGGTCGGGTGAATGATGTCAAGGATACTTGCAATCCGAGGTCGTGCTGGCACATCCTCAACATCGAAGAAATCTCCAGCAACACCAAGAAGCATAGCCATATTCAGTCCGTGCATGAGCTGCGTAGCCCAGTAACGAGCACTGGTTACAACATCGGTGGTGGTGATGGATATTCTCTGTAGTTGAGGCCCTTTGAGATTGGCCAAGGGTTGACACATCACCTCCAGCATCTTGACAGTAAGGATACCTCGGTGCGTGACTTCCTCTACGTCAATATTCTCGAGGATCTGTTGGATCCTACCAAGTTGGTGATCTCCCGTCGCCTTCGTAATCGCGTAAACTTGCTCTAGGTGTTCCCAATCACCTTTAATATTTGGGTTATTGGCTTCAACCCAGTACTTCTCAAGCCAGTACCCGAGTTCGTGGTGACTCATTGCGAATGCTTCCCTGTCTTTCATTCGCCGATTTCGTCGTTGCTTGGTACTTGCTTCGAGTTGGCGTAGAGCAGACTCGCCTGTCGCGACAATGCCATTGATAAGGTCAAGAAGTCGGATTTCATCTTCAGAGATCGCCTGCGATTCGAGTGGTTTGTAAATCATGTCGTGTTCAATTTCTGACCACGCATGCATGACAAGGGTCCCGACTTGAACTTCCACCAGAAGATCTTTCCAAACGGCAGTTCTGTTGGGGGGTATATCTTTTGCTTGCAGTCGCACATGGAAGTGGGTGGCCTTGTAGCCTGAGAAGCTGCGTTCTGTATGGCTTTGGTGTATTGCATCGACAGGGGTATTTGTGTCAAAGTCCTGAAGGCGCCGCTGCAAGGTCGTGATGACATCCATAGACTGATGTTTTCGTGCCTCCCGAACAAGTTCAAATCTCTCCGCAAGGACATGGGAGATGCGTTCGATGTCTCCCGGAAAGTAAAGCGAGATACGAGCGCCACCGAAATCGTGCAAGTCGTGCAACATCTCCACGGCAGATTTGAATGATCCTGCTGTTCCAGGCCCCAGACTCGAGTGGGCACAGTATATGTCCCACTTCAAGTCCATTGATTCAACAGCGTCGCGCAACTGTTGGCGTAGCGTTCGTTCGAGCTTTTTCCGCCGGATACTGCCCTCGGCTGACTTCCATGTCTTGACACGGCTTGCTATGGCGGTATGGCGGATGTCTGCGTCACTAAGAGCTTCGTTGCATATTTGAACAACTTTGGCAGTATAAACGTCCATGCTGTCTTGCTTGTTTTGGAAAAGGGTTTCGAAGTCTGTCAGAATGGATTCAAACGCATCATCACCAGCATCACCCTGAAATGCCGGTAACGCGTTGCGCTGAGCTTTGCTGGTTTCAGAACCCGGCGCATAGTGGCCCTGGTGATTCTCCATGAGGAGGAGGACGTATTGTGCACGAGTATGGAATGATGCTGAAAGGTAGGGATTTACGAAGGAGATATTTCAGTTCCGTCCGCTTCCTTCCCCTCCCGCGAATTCCAGCTGACCCGCACAGTGACCGGTCATTCCTTCACGTGACAGTTATTGCGAAAATACTACGGTGTACTTATTGGTCAATGACCGATGGTGAAAGCTGCAGCCGAGCTGCAGCACTGCCCCAGGCTGGAGGGGGATTCATCAACGACAGCATTTAACACTAGGTATGTAGGGAAAAAACAAAATGAGGCTGAAGTGGCCATATCCTATGGCATTCCGCCCTTGGCAAGACTTGTTTACGGGAGTTTGGCAATTCTCCAAGTGCATATCTGGGAGCCTACAGGCGAGGCCTTTTAACACAGCATCACAAGGATTGCTTCAGATCATGTGCGATCATAGGCGACTGCTGGTGGTGCTACACTCTGTACCCCCAAGCCTTGCAAGATGCACAGAATACCACGCCCGTGCCCTTGCATCTCGAGACCAGCGCTTTTGTATCTGATTTCACTTTCCTTCCCGTGGATAAGCATTAGTCCGTTGAATTTGCCGCTCATGCTGCTACAACAGCAGTCCGCTATTAGCCAGTTGTGACCTCTACCTAGGTAATAACGGGTGGCGAATACATACAGCGCTGCGCCTGGCTTCTTTGATTGATGATCGAACGTAACTATCATGAATGCTTAGCACTTGAACTTCGAGCGCGGGATATGCAAAGCACTCACGTAAACAGCACACACGCCATGGTGAAGGCAGCCATCGGAGCCATGATGGTCTATCAAATTCATCAGCATCACTGTCATCGCAACCTTATGCGTGTATCCCAGGAACGACGCGCTCCATACTCGGCTTGTGCTGCTCAGCTTACCTTGGGCGTAAGATTGCCCCGTTGGGTCATGATGGGCAGGCTGTAAACGCGACTCTATATTAGTGGGAAGAGAAGATGATCATTGATTTTCTCTGAAGGTTCTTTGATGGTAGTAGTGTCAGCCATAAGAGGATTTGCATCTTCTATGTTGATGCATTGGAGGTGATTATGCAGCCTTTAAACAATCAATTCACGTTGTTTTCGTCTGCTGGAAATCAGACCACTATGGATACTTCCGGGGCACCTATTTTTACGCTAGCCTGCCAAGCTTAAGGCCGTTAATCTTCCCCCGACTGCAGGAACCCTTGCAGGAAGAAGGCGCTAAGTAACGACACCTGTCATCACATTTCAGGGTAGCTCGAGGGACATCTTTGATGATTCCCATACATTCACTCTTTTGACACTTCTACGCTCCGTCTACCTCACGACTTCGGTTCCGTCTGCTTCTCGGAGCAAATACACAGTCCAAAAAACGAGTATCATGATATAAGGGCATCGACCCCTGACTCACGACCGTTGCGACAATGTCGAGCAACGTCCTTTCCCTCCTGGGGTGGTCATTCCTTCCGAACGTATGCGCGCCCTCCTCAGAAGCCACCAGGAAGCTCAAATCGCGACCTGCGCAATGACGAGAGATGGCTGACCATGACCACAGCTCGCCACCTCCTGGATCCAGTCGATATACTACTCGGTGACGATACGAGCGGGCGACCCCAAGCCCGCGCCCAACAGCCCGCGCTTCCTCGAGCACCGCCGCCGCATCCACATCCTCGTCGTCTCGGCGTACCTGCTGTACACGCTGTACGAGGCCGACCACGAGCTGACGCGGGCCTCCAACTTCTACGCCGACCTGGGCGTGCCCTTCAGCGCCTCGGAGCGCGACGTCAAGTCGCGCTTCCGCCGCCTCGCCGCCCTGCACCACCCCGACAAGGTGTCGTCCGACGCCGCCGCCGACGGCGACGTGGGCGAGGTCTTCATGCACCTCAAGACGGCCAGCGACACGCTGACGGACCCGGCGCGGCGCTTCGCGTACGAGCGCTTCGGGCCCGACGTGGTGGCCTGGCGGCACTGCGTGACCATCCGCGACTTTGTCCTGCGCGGCTGCCAGGTCCTGCTGCCGTACTACGCCGTCGCCGCCGCCGTCATGTACGGCCTCGGCCTGTTCGGCTACCTCGACTGGGGCCGCTACTGGCGCTGGTACACGCTGGCCGCCCTGTGCGTCTTTGAGCTGCACACCGTCACCCGCCCGGGCTTTCCCGCCCTCGTCGACCGCATCGTCAACCCGCTGCTCGCCCGCTTCACCGCTCACGCCCCCTACCTGCCCTTTCAGGTCATCACCCTCGCCCGCAAGTGCAGCATCACGCTATACATCGCATTCAGCCAGATCGGACCGTTGCTGCAGCCCCCGGGCCAGCAGGGCGTCAAGCCGGGGGATGCGTCGGACAAGGTCTTGCGGCAAAGCTTGGACAGACTGGAGCAGGCCTCGCGGATGCTGGACACGGACGCCGGCCGCCTGATGGATCTGGAAATGGCTCCATATATCGGCGACCCTGAGCTCGTCAACGGCATGAGGAGCAAGTTGAAGGAGTGGCTTATACAAAACACTATCAAGTCTGATCCCATGGTGAGGGACGCATTAGGAAGAGGCCTGCAGAAGAGGAGGGTCGACGCGCCGGCCGGGGCCAGAGGGACGAGGTAAAGTGTTAGCATATGAAGTAGATAATTCTTATACCACGGTTGTTCAACTAGACATCAGAAACTCATAGGCCGAAAGGCCCTTTGTGACAAGTATCAAAGTATGCATTTAGTATGTGCTAGACTAGCCGCAGCTGTCTCGCCTCGAGTCTATGTATCGCTGTAGTAATATGTTACAGCGCTCGATGGTGGAATATTTATAGCCTCTGTCTTCCTCTAGTTTCGATGGGTATCAAGCACATGCCTCCAAACGCTGACAATATCAAGATGGCGCTGAGATAGATGGGCAACTTGGTCCCGTCGCCAGGCATGGTGGCGGCAAGGACGGGCGCCACGAGTCCAGTCATGCGGTTCAGAAAGCTGGCGACACCAGTTCCGGCACCTCTCACCGGAGCCGGGAAAATCTCGGGCGTGAAGGCGTACAAAACGCCATACATGATATTCTGCGTGAACGCTTCGACGCAGGTAAAGAAGAGCTGGCTGTTTGGCGTGGTACCCAAGGTGACGAACAAGAAGAGGAATATCGCAGACACCAGCGTGGCGATGGCCAGGGTCCCCTTGCGTCCCAGGTACGGCGACTTGTGGTCAACGGTATACGCCGCCAGAAGCGAGCCGGGCACGCCGACCATGGATATGATGGCGTAATTTCGATACGTCGTCGCGGTGTCGGCATTCGAGATGGTGCCCTCGGTGTCGGAAGGCGGGGAGGCGCCGCCGTGGGAAAGATACTGAGGCAGGAATGCGTTGAAGAGAGGGTAGCCCAAGCCAATGGTCGCCCAGCAGAACCATATCAGACCAGTCGATAGGCCGAGCTTGCGGTTGACAAAGAGAGGTCGCAGGCGAGCGGCAGAGAAGGCAGACAACTTTTGCTTGATGATATTGCCTGTCGAGAAGTGAGGCACTGGTTCCGCGACAGCCGCCGACTCCGCAACAGCGTCAAGAATTTCTTCCGTCAGCCAGGTTTTGGCGCCATTGCGGTAGGCAATGGCATGGATGACCGCCACGGCTTCTGTTTGGCGTCCTTTCGAGAGTAGGTACTTTGGAGACTCCAAGAGATGGAAAACCACGAAGCGGAGTAGGAACATGACAAAAGTAATGATTCCTATGACGAAGATGAACCATCGCCAGCCCTCGTCCACAGGTTTCGTCGTGATGAAATACCAAGCAACCAAAGATGAAGCTAGTTGGCCGACTGGCCACCAGACAGACAACAGCGTCAGCAAGGAACTAGAGGCGTCCGGTAGGAATTCCAAAAAGAGGGCCCCGTCGACGGGCAAGTTTCCTCCCACACCGGTTCCCATTAACATGAATAGGAAGCAAGTCCACCCCCAGCTTGAGGCATAAGCTGCCCAGGTTCCGAATATACTGGTAATGAGTAAAGTGAGGTTGAAAGCTGCCCTGCGGCCAAACATGTCGGCTCCGAACCCCCAGCCAAAACTTCCCAGACACAAACCAATGAAAACAAAGCTGGTTGTATATCTGACGGTCTTTTCGGTTACGCCAAACTCTTCTGACAAAGAGGGCAATGTTAATGATATACCCTGCGCATATGTTAGTTGGAAAGCCCTGCCAGACATGATCAAAGTTTGCATATTCCCAAAATGGGATCATTGTAAATGACTTACTTGCATCCAAAGGCTAGGTCATGGCGTCAGGAGTCAACTCTTATATATGATGTTTGAAGAGGGGAACTTACTTGTCGGCAAACCATCCGAAACCACAGAGGATAAATAAATTCCACTGATATTTTCCCATTCCAATGTCCTGAATAGCCTTGTTCATGAGTTTTGATTTCACTGCCTCCGAGCATTAGTGTCTTGGCCCATTTCGCGAGCTTTCCTGTCCACCAAAAGATGCAGGACGGACATCGCACTCACGTGTATACTCGGTGACACTTTGTCCCCTCTCGCCCTTACGAACCGCCTTCTTGAGTCCTTCTATGGTGTACTCAGCGGCGCTCATCTGCAGCATGCCCGTCTCCTCCTCGTTGCCCTGTTCGCCGTCCTTAGCGGCGCCCTCCCCGTCGACGAGGCCCTCGCTCTCCTCGTCATCGCGGGCTTCCTCGAACTCGCTCTTGCCGTTCCTGGCGGAGTGCGAGTGTAGATGGGCCTGCTCCAGCGGCACGAGCACGCCGACGTAGTCGTGAACAGATTCCGGGCGCCCGCCCAGGAGGCGCGATTGAAACAAATTGGACAGCTTCATCGTAATACAAAAAAGACTACCCCTCAAGCGATACTCGCAAGCTTCTCTTCCCCCTTTAGCAAAAATCGACCCGCGGACGATTCAACGCATGCGATGATTTTTTAAATAGCAACCTTTGGATTGCTTTTAAACCAACAGCGTCAGCTGTTCAGGGCCCAGGATCGAAACTGCCCAGCCTGAGTAAATAGAGACGGTCCAACAGGTCTCCTGGTGCAGAAACTGCGCAAAGACAATTGTCTTGGACGGGCCACGCGAATGAGATGAGGTGAGACAAGCCTCTTGTGATGAGTGGGCGTCCGCCTTTCTTTGTCTTATGGAGATCCGGGGGTGCCCAAAAGAGGAATTTAGCGATTGCGGGGAGGATGGGAACGGTTTGGCTCCAGACCCCTTGTTCCAGACGGTCTTTGCGATGCAATGCGCAGTGGATATAGACGACTGAAGAGCGACGAGCGTATACCTCACGTGAATGGTGAAGTGTGTCGATACTCGTAATCTACTTGTCGAAGCCGAACGAGAGACAAGAGTTCGGAACGAAAAATGATGTATTTTTACAAGATGAAAAGGAGACGTTGATAGAGAAAACGTGTCGGAAACTAAAGGTCGACCATGTGGCGGCCCGGTCAGAGAGAAAGTGCCTAGCAGAGCCTACCTTAGCTCATCACTTACTGCCGCTCAGCCGCCTGGGCGCTTGGCCCGCTGCGGAAGGTTCAAGGAAAACCGACCCGGTCAGCACTCCACTTCAAGGCTGCTCAGGCGATCTCCTTCTGCGGGGATTCGCAGGGTCATCAACGGGTTTACGGGGTCATCTCGCTGCAACCCCCACGGTCCGATTCTGGCTTATGCAAGGCCCCATCTGGCATCACTTGACGGTTCGATACTCTTGATGGGCACATGCTTACTTATCATTTGACTTCTTGTAGCCCAACGGAGCCATTCAGATCTTCCTTCGTATACTGTGTGTGTATGAAACACTGCGTACGACGTTGCCAAGGGTCATTACCTAAGAATTAAACATCACAATTCCGTACGAGCAATCTGTTCTGGTGCCAAGCAGGGGTCGGCTCGGCTTCTGCGGATCGTGCTTTGTTGGGTTATAAACGAGCAAGGCCCCTTACATTTTCGAACACGATCAGCCTTATTCACGGCAACGCTTTGCTTGCTTGTTAATTTTTTTCATCTGTTTATTTATGCTGCAAAACTTGATCCTTTGCATCCAAACGCCATACTGCTTGACCGTGAAACGCCTGATGAACCTGCTTGCAATACTGCCTTGGTTCGAAGCAAGATTTTTCTCTGGTTTTCCAGAAGTGACAGACAACCCGGGCTGCCTTATACAAGTTGATTACGCCTCATTCCCCATACGTAAAGCACGATGCCGCTTATGAGCCAAGAATGGCCAAGTCACAATTCATGCCGTAAGAAGTACTCTTGCCGGTGCTCGCAAATTTCCGGACCCCAACGCAGTGCCCGCTGCAGTGAAATCACTGAGCATGAGCATGTAGAAACGTTGTCAAGCTGAAAGGGCCTAGATGAGAACGTATTATCCTCCAGCGAAGGAGTCGTGAATGGCGATTGAGTAGTGCTCGCCGGAGTCGTCTCTGGCGAAAATGATGATGTCAGGTCAGGCCAATAGCCCGTCGATTTCCCCTGAGCTTTCCTTGTGAAGCCAATCGAGCTCCAACTCCAGTCGTCCCATTTCGGACGCTTCCAAAATTTGTAGCGATCCAATCGAGTCCTCCTCAGACGGTTCCGACGGTTCCAGTGACTGAGAGACAATATCGAGAGTAGACTGGACTACAGTAGCACCGCTTCGTCGTCGCCATTCTTGGCAGTTTCATCCTCCTCGTCCCAATCTAGGTCATTCTCCAGTGCCGCTGCTTGTCTTTGGATCTCAGCAAGGCCGCTGAGCTCGCTCACATATTCCTTGTCCTCGAGCGCATGCTTCAAGAATCCCCAGCCATCGTTCCTGTAGGCATCCAAAATCGGTTTGCTGCATGCACTGCAGTTGGGATATGATTCTCCCTTGATCACCATGTTGTTAAAGTCGGCCAGGAAACCGCGAACCTGGTGAGGGACCAAACCAAGGGCATGGTTTGGCGGGTCTCGCTGATATGACTTTGAGGCACCATCAGCTGCGACTGGAGCTGGCGCATAAGCACCCTTGGGATGCTGCAGTACGCTCGTCATGAGTTCGACGAGTAGAGCGGACGCGATGGCGGCAACGCCTGGTCTTGTGACTGTACATTGTTGATCGAGTGTCAAATCCTTCTGTGAATCGCCAGGTGCAACTACGTCATTGCAGAAGTAGCATCCGAGGGTCTTCTCGCCCTCCTCTCTGGGCTCGGGGCCATGTCTCATGACCACGTACGTGTCGAAACCCAGTGCTGCGTTCATGACAATCTTGCCGGCCGCCTTGCCCATGAGCGTAGGTAGCCATCTTGACTCTCGGCTGTCCATCAAGAGGAAAATGGAGTCATGGGAATCAATCAGTGCCTTGAGCTTTTCGAAGTCGGCTTGAGTCTTATCGGTGACTGGGTGGCCGAGCATGGGGACCGACAGCACGTGGCCTTCGCTATCCACTCCAGGGTAGATCTCTTTGACAGCCTCTGCAGCTCGAGTAGCCTTGGGTGCACCACCATTCAAACAATCCTTGTAAGCGAATAGAGGTTGGCGGACAGGATTCGAAAACGAGACCGCGCCGTAGTCAACAAAAGTGATTTTACGGACGCCCCAGCCCATGAGATTTCTCGAAACATAACTTCCGAGAGTACCTGCGCCCAAGAGGAGGCACTTGGTGTCTTTGATGATATCGAGATTGAGTTCGGGAGAGATGCGCCACTTCATCAACTTGAGGTTCAGATCAACCGACTGGTCGGCGATTCTCGTCGGGTCCATTGACTCTGCTAAGCTGACCGATCTCGGCGCGACTCTTCCAGCGGGATTACGTTCCCAACCAGTAGGCTTGGGCATTTCGGCCGTCTCCATCGATTCGACAGCGTCCATGGAGAGAGGTAGGATGAGACTGCGAGCTTCGTGTCTGCGCGATTGAATGTCGCGATAGCAGAGTATCTGTACCTTGGTCAAGTGGTAGCGCTGTCGCACAAGAACCAAGAGGTTGCGTAGAGGCCAGGCCGGGTGCTCCTCGTAGTTTGAGGAATCGACAAAGGACACATATCGGTCCTCCTCTGGAATGTCGTTGAAGAAACCGGACTCAAAGTCCCGAAGAGAGCCAACTTCCCATTTAAAGCCGATGTCTGGTTCGTCGGGGTCATCGAGCGAGGAGCGGAGGGCATCAGCCTCCTTGCCGCGGACCTTCTTAGCCAGGAAGAAGCCGTATTCTCGATTGTCGACGCTGTAACGCCAGGTGCCAACTCGTTCAACCAAAGCCGTACTCTCATTTGCGTTGAAACGTCCAATGTCTCCAGTTCTCTTCCATTGCGGGTCGGAGGGGAGTGTCGGGAAGCAGAACCAATACGTCATTCTGTACTTCTTGAGGTCGGCGTAAGAGAGGATTACGTATGACGCAAGTAGCGACGGAACCGAGTAAATGGTTCCATCCTTGATGGCATCCCAGATCTGTGTTTGTTTTAGCCCATGCCCAGCTCGCAACTCATCATGGCCAGGAAACGAACCTGTCTGGCCGCATTTTGAATGACCTCGGCCTTGTCCACGCTCTTAAATGCATCCAGAGTGTTGAGGTTTCTGATGATACCTTCTGCTCGCACGGTACCAGCTGGGACACTAGAGAAGGCACAGAGTCAGTCAGTGGTCGCACAAACGGGAGCAACAAGCCATGCGACATGTCTGCTACCCAATCTCTTCCATCTCGTTGGCGCCGAGAGCGACTCACTGATGACTAGTCAGAGCACTGCCTAGGACCTGCATCTTGACCGAATCGTCGGCCGCGACGCCGGGTCTTGGCTCGTAAAGTCCCAGAACTGGCCGCGCCGAGTCGCTAAGCTTATCATGTTCGAGCTTGGATGAGAACAGTGCCGAGTAGAAGGGCAGTTCGATTTCGGAGGCGAATGTCGCAAACTTGAGAGCGACGCCGTCCTTTGCGGTCGCCGACTCTGAAGCGGCCGCCATGGTTTGCGCGGGGCGTCGGCCGTGGGTTTCTTGTCCGGACGTGTTTGCTGGAGGAAGAAATTCAGGTTCCGGACAGGTTGGGACTCTCGGGACAAAGTCGCAAGTCTTGTGGAAGTTGGTTGGAAAGTGCGCGCCAAAGACTGGAATCTGTGAGGGCGCGGAATGTTTACAGTTGTTTGTCGTTTGAGGTGGTCGGGCACGTTTAGATCGGCGGCAGGCGAATCGCGGGGCACAATCGGGAGAGCTTCAGAGAGGTAAAGTGCGGGGCAGTTTTTGGACGACCACACTGGATGCGATCAAGAAGTTGACAATAATGTGGGCTGTATTGACAACAATGCTATCAACAATAGCTATTTCTTTCAAAATGTGGCTTTCTACAATGAACGTAGCCATCTATGCAAGGCGCTCAGGGCACAATATAACAGTTCAAGACACAGACACCCGGATGTCACTAGGCAGTCACGTATTTGTCCTCGTGAACTCCAGATCGAGTCATCCGTGAGCTGACGGATCAGCTGCAGCTCCCCTGTATGAGGCAGTTCATATGATGCAACTCGAGCCCAACCTAACGGCCCCATTTATCCCGCCAGCCTAAAAGTTGCCTATTTCAGTAGCCAGGTCCCAGAACAGCACAATACCTAGAAGCTGTGTGCCATATGCAGACTGATGCGACCTCAGAGTGTAGGGCGATCAAGCAGATGGCATAGAATGGCCAATAGTGATTGGATTATCAGCTTTCAGTGCTAGGCACAGCAACTGAGGTGCTCTACCTAGCGCAAGATCAACCCTCTTCAGACAGAGAGCCATATCGGCATACCTTTGTCCTTAGCGCAGCTACATATAAGGCAGATTGGGCAGCACTGAGGGACTTTTTATATGAACGAGAACTTCTTGCTGATAGTGGAGCCAGTATACTCATTATCTGTCTGCTCTTATATCACTGTGATATGCCAACAGTAGGCACGGGTGTAGCGGAAATGAGTGTTGTCATGCTGCAACAGCACGAAGCTCGCCATTTCGCGATCATAGATTCAGCGCGATACAAGCTTATCGCAGACCTTGAGCTCGTTCAGTCTGTGTGGGTCCATTATGGTAACTCTTGGTTCTTTATTCTTGTCTTGCGTCTTTTTGAACCCCATGAACATGAAATACCTGGAACATGTCTAAATGATTTGGTGGTGAGTTTGATAATCGCATTTATTATGCACGTTTCCACGACCGTTGTGTTACGTATTTCCATCATCTCAGCGCACAGTCTAGAACGCCAGCCCGCTGGAAAGATACCCAATTCGTCGCTATGGGCCCAGCCGTAGTGGGCTCGTCCCGACTACCCGAACGCGTCGGGGCGTCGCGTCTTTGGCCGTGTCGAGCGTGTCTAGCACAGGCACTTTGATTGAAATTTCCAAATCCAGGGTCTGTTTTACAGCAATCCGCAAATTAGACCGATAGAAACAGCGTATAGAGAATATTCAGTTCAGGCAATCGGTGTATCTCGTTCTAGGAGAAAACCAACATCCACAAACCGGTCCCCATTTTTACATTTATCTCTGCCTGGTAATTGTCATTGGTCAACATGTTGATCGGAATAGTTGGCGGCAAGTACTGCTCGGTCCCTTAAACTAGAAGCCAGCGTCACTAACACGATCACACAGCAAAATGTGCCGGCAAGGCCACCGTGGCCCAGTATCTGGTGGAACACCACGGCTTCAAGAAGCTGCATCTGACCACGTCTGCCACTCAACAGAGCAGCAACGCAGCGGAACCGCAAGAGAGCGGCGCTCCCGATGAGCCAGCATCGCCGCCTAAGAAGCTGCCGTCCCACCCGCGGGCCTCGCAGCCCTCTCACACCTTCGACGACGTGGCGTCGCTGCTGGAGTTCGTCACAAAGTCGTGGCGGTCGCGCTGGGTCATCACCTCGATCCCGTCCGAGGAGCTCCTGGACGCCCTCTCGCGCCGGCCCTTCTTCATCCTGCTCTCGGTCGACGCGCCGCTGACGGTGCGCTGGGAGCGCCACCGGTCCCGGTCGACGCACCCCACGTCGCTGGAGGAGTTCGTGGCCGAGTCGGACCAGAACCTGTACTCGCCCGTGAACGGGGCCATGACGTTGATGTCACGAGCAGCCGTGCGGTACGTGTCTATCTAGAATCTCCACACGCCAAGAAGCGTCACGAGACGGAGAAGATATACTAAACGAAGAAAATAGCCTCCTCAACACGTCCTCGGACCTGGCCCACCTGTACGCCACGCTCGGCAAGCTGGACCTGACGAACCCGGACCGGCTCCGGCCGTCGTGGGACGCGTACTTCATGTCGCTGTCGTCGCTGGCGGCGCAGCGGTCCAACTGCATGAAGCGGGCGGTGGGGTGCGTGCTGGTCGGGCCCTCGCGGCGCGTCGTGAGCACGGGGTACAACGGGACGCCGCGCGGGGTGCGCAACTGCGGCGAGGGCGGGTGCCCGCGCTGCAACGCCGGCGAGTCCTCGGGCGTCTCGCTCGCCACCTGCCTGTGCCTGCACGCCGAGGAGAACGCCCTGCTCGAGGCCGGCCGCGAGCGCATCCGCGAGGGCAGCACCCTCTACTGCAACACCTGCCCCTGCCTCACCTGCAGCATCAAGATCGTCCAGGTCGGCATCAGCGAGGTCGTCTACAGCCAGGGCTACAGCATGGACCGCGAGACGGCCGAGGTCTTCCGGAGTGCCGGCGTGAGGCTCCGGCAGTATATACCGGTGAGTTTAGGCGGAGCTTCTTTATCACCTGCCGTCTTCCTACATGTGTGTGACAATGCTGACTCTCCAACTTGCGATAGCCGGCAAACGGGCTGATTCACCTCGAAAAGATGTCTTTTCTTGACAGTTGATCGACCCCGATGACCACGGCTCTTCAATGATATGTTCTAGCTCTTGTCATAGTTGTAGGCGCGTTTGGCCAGGCATGACACCGAGCATGTCCCACATGGAGCCAGCGCAGTGGGCAACTCTACTTGGATTCTCCAGGTGATGCCAAACTCAAACAAGCAAGACATCTGCAGATAGAGGTCCACTATATGACGAAGGTGCGGGTTCATCCCATGGGGATTGGAAGAAACTACTGTTACCCCTATCCATTGTGGACATCGGAATAGATCCTATAGTCAATGGAGTGAACTGCTGGCGGGTCGTTGCTAGAAGTATTGAGATAAGATACGAGCATGACAGGACGGTTGCTACACGTAATAGGAGAGATTAGATCTCGAGAGGACAATACATGACAATCACATTTCATCGGACGCATTGGGACTCATGTGGTAACTGATTAACGATGGTATCATTAGGGAATTAGAGTACTGTCTGCTTTGGCGTTGATCGAGTTCCTACGCTCAGACAACCTTGCACAAAAGACTCTTAGAGTAATCCGACGAATAGGCAATGCCCTCGTTGTGTGATCCGACCATGTATGAGGGAGGGCATTCACAACGAGGGGTCGGCACGACCAAGCTTCGTTCGGGTATCGCAGCTCGAAGTTGAAGTCGCGAAGAGTCGCTTGACTGACGAAAACGAACGCAGGTATCGCATTTCTCGCAACGCGCCTGTCTCTTCCATGGTATATCCTCCGCCGCCCAAACTAAACGCCCCCAGTTCGTTCCATTTGCGAACTAATTAAGCAGCCTGCTTGCGGGCCTTGCGGGCAGCGCACTTCTTGTGGATGAAGAGTCCGATCAGACCGACAGCGACAACGAAGACGATGGCGAACACGACGACGACACCAGCCTCCTTGGCGGCCCAGTTCTCACGCTTGGCGATGTGGCTGAGGGTGTCGCGAGCGACGAGACCAGTGTTAATGGCAGGCATTTTGATAGTCTATCACGGGGAATGTTAGAGCCATTGACAATTGTAATTGGGATAGAAACATGTCTGGATTGAAGCTGCAGCGAACGACATGTGCGCAAAGGCGCACCGCTTGGCCGTCGTCATAAATGGAAAAAGCCGCAGCAGACGGACTACCGTCAGTGCCGGGTTGGCGCCGGAGCGACCGGTCGGAGCATCAATTGGTGCAGAAGGGAGACGTGATGATTCCTCGGTGGGAGCAGATCTCAATTGGAACCAATTGATCGAACATCCAGAGAGTATGGGAGTCTCGACGTACGGTTTTGGTGGTTGCGAACCTGGAGGGTGTAAGTGATAAAAATCCGGTGTATTAACGAGAAGAGAAGCTAGTCGCGTGGTTTCTCGGTGGAGCTTTAGGATGGATGCTCTGGAATTTATAGGATATGATCAGGACTTAGGTTGACGAACAACACACGCCTAGAACAGGATCTCTGGAGGATTGTCTGGAGGATCGAGCGGGTGGAAGATGGGCTTCGTTCAAGACGGGCGTGCTAGAGGAGAAAAGAAGGGAAGAAAGGTGAATGTCTCGGCAGGCGAGGGAACAATATGTAGTGCTGGGCCGCCGGCCGTGTAATGTAGGTCGAGGTACGTATTATGGGTAATGAATGTAGCTAGCGGAGTGGATACTACAGAGCATGGGATGGGGGGAGAGAGACCAGACGGTCAAGGGAAGGGAAGAAAGAGACGCCCAGGTGCAGGCCTCGCAGGCCAGCTACCGTACCTAACCTGCACGTTACCTAGAAAGTAGCGGCGGCGGCACTAGCAGCTTGAGTCAAGGTGCCGCAGAGGGAAAAACGAGCAGAGACGACCGAAGAAAAAAAAGCTTGGCTACGGCGGGAGGCGGCAACAGGGCTCTACCCAAACTACCTTTTTTTTTTCTCACTCGTCTGTCGCTCGCTTCTTCGGTCTGCGCGAATTTTCCCAGGTTTGCAAGCACCAGTCGAACAATAGAAAGGCCAAGGCAGGGATTTGCTAGATCGGCGAGTGGGTTGCACTCAGGAGCCCATGGGATGCCATGGGTCAGCCGAATAATGAAGGCGGGAACTCTGCCTGGAGCCCCCGGAGATAAACATCGCACTGGACGGGGTATGTACGCAGCTGATGCAGGTACTAGATGAGAGATATTCCCAATGCCCATCATGACATAGGCGTAGGCAGTGGAAGAAGTGTGGTAACAAGTGTGCCGAGTGGATAAGGGCAGGAGTAGTGCAAGGACAGATTATGGTAGGTATGCCGGCAGCCACAAAACAAAACAACAAGATTAATAACAAAACAAGGTGAGATGCCCAGACTTACAAAAGAGAGCGAGGGCGCGCTCGAGCTGGAGGGCCAAGGTAGCGAGAGAGAGGCGTGGGATCGGTAGCTCGCGAACAGTGCGAATGAGGCTCGCAGATTGATCAGAAAGAGCAGAGCGCTCGAGACGAGGAAGGGAAGGTCACAGACAGGGTGTTTCTTGGTCCGAGTGGTGATGGGTCGCCAATATTATTATGAAGGATCAATTCTCGTCGTCAAAGAGACAGCGACTGACTGGACGGTACGGTCGAGATTGCGGAGTACCTTTGATGTTTATCGACAGGTGGGTTCACCTCGGATCCATGTCCTGATGACGCTACATTTATTAGGCTGGGGCAGCAGTGCGATCCATGCTTAGTGGCCTCGGGTCGACTGACGGTACCTGAGCTTGTGCGATCCAACAGTCTGTCCAGCGGGTACCCCCAAGGGTTTATGGACAAGCAACTGGATTCTCTTCTTCTTTTTGGGCGGCGCCAGCGCTCAGGGCTAGGTACCAGCAGCCCCGTCCTCCTCCGAGAGCCTTTTCAGATTTTTCCTTGCCTCTGATTTTTCGCTGGGCTATCGAACAGGCCGATTGGCGAGTTTTCTCCCGCTTGCAGATGCTACTCCTGTACACACACCAGACACTACCTAGGAAGTTTGCGGAAATACGTACACCGTACAGACTACACTACATAATACAAGAACAAGTGCCTATGTGGATTATGCATCGGCGGGAGGTCTGCATGAACTAGCGAAGAACAGATCGCGGGATTTATTTGTTCGTTCTCTCTCTTTTCTACACTTATATCTCACATTCGCCGCCGATTTCCCACCCCACCATGAGAGAGAACGAACCCCAGGGGCGCAAGGCACTGACACGACAAGTCTCCTCGGTGAGGGTATATGAGTCGGCATCTGAGGGTCTGGCGATTACAAGCCGACCTATCAGACCGGGCGAATGGCTGGGAAATGCGTGATACTAGGTCATGTCTCTTTTCTTCCTCGTCTATCAAGCACGTCACAGCGTGCTGCACAAGCACCTGCATCGCCAAGCAAAAACAATCGAGCCGAAGAGCCCCACTTGCTTGTCATTTCGGGGGTTCAGTCTGTGAGTGCCGGGCTTGGCCGCTGTGGCCGCTTGCCTTACCAAACAAAAGATGGGCCGATAGGCGGCCCCTGGCCAATGGGAATCGACCGGCACGCCTGACCTTTGCACCATTCACAATTCGCTCTGTGTGGGCGCCGTTACTGAGCAGAGCGCGTTCGTGCCCCAGGTTTCCCGGCGACCCAATCCCCAGTCTTGGCACTCGCAGTGGTTTGGTTTGGTTCTCTTTAAACATTGTCGTGTCGCGATCTGCAAGCTACTTACTATGAGACTTGCGTGTCTGACGTCTAACTTCACTATCCAAAAGGAACAGAAAAGGACTCTTTTACTTCATCCTGAAAACACTAGTTCGGCTTGCTTACCCAGCGCCATGCAGCAGCAGGACCTCGGGACTGATGATTGGTATGGATCCAGCTCAGCAAAGACGACCGTGCACTGAAGGTCGAAAGATGGAGGTGCGCATTATTCACTCCACGGTCACCGCGCCATCCAGACGCTGGAACGAGACAGTCACCTTTTAAACCTTACGATAAGGTAATCAACAGCAACTTCCGCAAAGCCCCGCGGTCTGGTCGCTCTTATAACGGGATTTACGCGGCCGAACAGGAACTTTCGGGACTCTCTCAAGATTTCTCAAAACGTTTGTCCGTTGTTCTCATCTTGTATTGGCGTATCGTCGTGTCTGCATACCCGGGCTGGTTCTTGCACTGGCTCCGACTCTGGTTCTGGTTCTGGCTCAAATCGCAAGCGCTCCGCTTCCCAACACACCGCCTCCTCACAGCTTAGCTTCCTCCTTGACCGTTCCAATCTTCAACTTCGGCCCGTACTTCTCCAGGACATTCTTTCCGTGGTATTTCCAGAATTGTTTCGTCGAGTCCTTTCCGGCCATGCGCTTGAGAATCTTGGAACCGCCTGGGTGTTCGTCGATGAACTCTGCCCCGGGTGGAAGAAAGACATCAGCATTTTGGGGTTCTGTGGAGAGGAAAAGAAAGAGAAAGCAAGCATGGCACCACCTCTGGTCCATGCGCATACGACTCCTACGGAACACACTCACTTGTAACGTCGTAGACGCCGTCGTCGACGATGATGTAAATGCCGTCGGCCTCGGTCTTGTGATCCGCGACCTCCTTCTTTGAGAATGACTTGGACATGATGGTCTGTGTTGACTTGAATGAATCTAGTGTATACGGTCTAGTATGAGTATTGTCGCGGTGTCGCTAAGAAACACAGAGCCCGTGATGAATCGAAAGGTCTATTTGACAGCAAGGTTTGGAAATGCGCAAAAGACTGAAGGCTTGAGGATTGGCATCGATGTGTTGAACAAGTTCACCTGCTCACTCAATGGGCTGGTACGACGATTCATTCAGAACCTCGGCACGAAGCCCCGGGCAGGGATGCCTCGAGCTCGCCCCGCGTCATCTGGGCACTCACCCCAACTTCTCAAGCCCAGGTAGCTAATCACAGCGGCCTGCTCGCGCCCCAGATCCGAGGTGCAATTGTAATGCGTGTCCGGCGAGTGGCCCGCGACGGGTTATGTTACCACTTTTGCCCTTTTTGGCAGCCCACAGCACAATGGAAACGGCTCGACTATATCAGCAAGATTGTCTTACTATTACCAGAGGGTTCTTTTTTGGAAGGAATGTCTTCTTTACGAAGGAATGTTACTCTAAAATATTTTACCAAATTTACTAGATACTCCCCGGCTATGCAAAACTATTTAAATACACCTTGACATCCCGTAACTCCCAACAGTGACAGATGAACTACTCCTCCCTCGAGTCTTTTGACATAACCTCCACGTATTCTCCTATGATCCATACAAGCGTGTGAATATAATGACCGAGATAGGAGTCATTATTCCAATCTGTAACCCTGGTTCATTGCGTTTCTGAACATGTTGGCCCAGTTGGCGGTGCCCTGACAATCGCTCTCGTGTCTCTTCTCTATGGCCTTGGGCAACCATTCCTTGATCTTTTCTATTCTATTATGATTCTGGGGAATTGTTAGTAAATCAATGTTGCGCAAAATGACCGGAAGGCAGAGTAATTCACTTACAGAAGGATGCGTGCTCATCCACTCTGGCGGCGACCCTTGACTGTGGGCCTCCATTCTCTGCCAGAACGTCAGGGCAGCTTCCGGGTTATAACACGCTTCGGCCATCATCATGAGCCCAATATAATCCGCCTCGGACTCCTGTCTCCGGCCCATCGGTCTCGAGAACAAGAGGTCAAGCAACGTGCCGCCGAACAGTTGCGTGCCCAGGAGAGCGCCGCCCCATAGCGCCGTCAGCAGCACTACGCTTCCCAGCAGGATGTTGACGCCGATCTGGCCGCTCATACGCTCTCCGATGTGCTCGGCGAGGTTGTGCGCGATCTCGTGGCCGAGAACCGCGGCCAGGCCGTCCTCGTTGCGGGCGATCGGGATGATGCCGCTAAAGACGAAGACCTTGCCGCCGGGCAGGACAAACGCGTTGGCCTGGTTCGGGTCGTCGATGACGCGGACCTCCCAATCCGAGTCCTCCATACCGCTGACGGGGATCAGCCGGCGCATGACGCGCTTGACCATCTGCGTGCGCGAGTCCCAGTCGCTCAGGAACCGCCCGCCCTGGCGCTCCACGTCGTAGATGATGCGCTTGTACTGCTGCTCCGACACGGACTCGACCGTCGACGGCGAGTAGCAGTTGAAGCGCGACCGACCGCTCACCGGCACCGTCTGCAGGTTCATCATGTAAAAGGCCACGGCGCCGAGCATGGCCACCACGATGACCGTGTGCGTCGAGGGCGAGCGCGCGACCCGCCGCATCCCGCTGTTGGTGAACAGCGGCTTCGCGTTCTGGAGCTGCTCGTTCGGGTCGTGTCGCTGCCATTGCCGCCGCGCCGTTTGCGAGAAGAGTCGGGTTTGCTGCCGCGATATGCACGGGAAGTGCGTAGGGCGATTCGATATCCGAGGCGTCGGCCAGAGTCGCTGCGGCTTCGGGGCGGCAGGGAGGCTTCGTAAACTGCTCGATAGAGGTTTCCGTGCCGATCGAGATAGGCTGAGGCCGAGTTTTGTTAAAGAATACATGTTGCTTTACTTCGTAATCTTCAGTCGCACGATGAAGCGCTGTGGGAGGTGTACTGCTTGCGAGCAGTGGAAAGCGCTCGATTTTCGTAGGAACGTGTTTTGCCAAGTGACGAGAAAGAATTCTCAGAAATACATCGCAGCCCTCGATTAATAAAAACAGTGCTTGCTTTTTCGCGACAATGGATGACCTTCCGAGGGCCGCAATTGCAGGATCGCCATAAGCAAAAGAAAGAACAAAATGGTAAGATACCGAATCAATTCAGAAGCAAGTCGGACAAGCTATCACCGATAAGCTATGAGCTCATAGCTCACAGAGATATACCTGACCCCACCAATGCCGTTCTTCGCCAGCTACCCCTTGTAATGGAGACACATACAGACTGAGAGCACGATGCACCTAACATGTCGTTGGATTATAGAAATATTAAATGAATTAAACGATGGCATCTCTGATATAGGATGCTCAACAGATCTGCTGCGATATCAAGCATGTCCTATCACCCTTATGAGAAAGCCAGAGGTGCACAGGTGACAAGAGTTGTGGTTCAGACCACCTTGACAGCCTGATGATCCCCGACTATGAATCCACTGGGTATTCGTGCTTCATGATCCAACAGTGAACTTCACCCTCGACGAACTTTTCTGGCGGCGACTGCGTCCTGAATTCGGCATCCTCCGCGCTCGGCTCGCCCCCGAACCCGACGAGCAGCAATTTCGCGCCCTCGAAGCCGCTCTGCACCCCTCCCAAACCTTGGATCTTGGTCATGTCGGCGTCGACCTGGTCGCGAAACCTCTCGTAGCTTCCCTCGTTCTCATTGACCTTCTCGCACCTCAGCTTGATGGCAACAGCCTGCTGGTCGTTCTCTCGCGGCTCGAGGAGGATGTCAACCTCCTCTTCGCTGTCTTGCCAAAAGTCGGACATGCTGTGGGTGATGAGGGAGTCGGAACCGAGGGCTTCCTCCAGAGCCATGAAGAGCTCGTATCGCGCCCATTGTTCCCATTGTGCTCCTATCCAGAAGCTCTGGATCTTTCGGTGGCTCGCAGCAAGCCAAGTCTTGATAATGTGGACCACAGGTGTCTCTTGGGAGGCCGTTGATGCTGGCATGGTTTGTACTGGCCTTGGCGGTCTTCACTTGGGTTAAAATGGAAATACTTGGAAATTTGATGTTGAGGAAAGCGTAATCGATCTTTCAGCCTCTTCTGCCATCCTCTTTATTTCGGTGGATGGTCATGTATAGATCGCCAACGCCAATTAGATAGCGTCCTCTTAGACTGTGGCTGGTCCCTATGACATCGTTTGGCCAATCAATGGGTGACTACCTAACCTAGTCTGCTATATCCCGCTTTGGTCGGAAGAATCGTATGCATCCCGGGCTCTTTTGGCATCTTTGATTCTATTGCAAACATCAGAACGGCCCTTTTTGAGGACTCCCCGGAACAATATCTTGCACGGCAAATAGATGAAAAATAAGAGGGAAATGGCGCGCGCCAAGCTTCAAATACATACAGGCAATGCAGCAGCGTCCCTTCTCGTCATGCCAATCACATTAAGAAGTCAACGCACAAACCACCTCGTAGGGTCTGTAGCGAGTATTCCGTCCGTAATACCATGTACCACCCAGTGGTTGGCTCCGTGATTTGATCCGCACAGATCTTGTGGACGCCTAAGAGAGGAAGCCAATATGTAATATATGATCGAACAAGACGTCCAACTCGATCAACATCTTCAGCCCTATCACGGTAGTGATTTCAAGTGCGTCGATTTGAAATGGAGCCCAGCCTTTCAGTTGACAAAAAGACATTGCTGAAGGAAGATGGTAAAATCCAGCTAGCCAAAAAAAAAAAAATAAGACTTATGTGTTCAAACGTTAACCAACCCTCGGTTGTTACAATGCAGGTAATTCGCGGGACTCGACAACGTATAAATCTCAAGGCATTGTGTTGTATATGTTGAGTGGGTAGGGAGTCAGGCGGGTGAGTCCTCTAGAAACACAAACGATTGTTGTACATACCGACTGCTTAAATGTTCCTTGGCAAATAGAACGCGAGACAGCGGCTGGGCGGCGCAGCAGACGACCTGCTGGGTGTGGTTTGACGCCCTGCACCATCACATCCGGTGGCAGAGTCCTTTTATTGTTTCAAAAGTGTATAAACCCTCAAGGTGGGGGTCAGTATTATAGACCCGGAAATACTGTGTCCTTCACAAAGGCCATCAGTGCCTGGTTGCCAAATTCATGACTTCAGATGACCTTGCCTCGGCCTTGCCTCTCGAGCTTACGTCCCGGGTCCAATAGAAATCTCTCAACCGTGAGCGTTATGGTCATCCTGATTCTCAAATACGTATGTGCCAGATGCGCGTCTCTCATAATGTGTTCTCGTCATACCTTTTGGTGTTGCCTGCCACAGATTCTTCTCGCCGCGTTTATAACGGTCGGCTGATTTCCTCAATACTTCCTCAGTGAACTTCTACAATAAATAAGTCTTGTCGCAAGCAAATTTCCTTAAGTACACAGTACTTTCGTCATAAGACTCAAATCTCACTTTAACATAATATCTACTCCAAAATGGAATTACATTCCACAACTGCATGTCCTCCAAACCTCTCGAAAGACCATTGTTGTACCTTTACTCAGTCACACCCGTTACGAAGAATCTATCCCGTTCGAAAAGTATCCCGAATATCAGGGTTGAGGCATAAAATGGGCATTGGCCGGTTTGGGGTCTACGATGCGAGCAGCCGCTGACGCGCTCGAACTTACAATAATCCCACTCCCGCGAAGCTGGTCCCAGCAATTTTCATGGAGTGAAGATCGAGACTCGCGAGTCAGTGTGACTGTATAAAGATTCTGACCAAGACACTCTGAATCCCATCTTCTCAGCCGCTGAGCCGCATCAGTGCAGGATCACATCAAATTCGCGTCACGTGCTGGAAGAAATTACCCCGCAAGGTAACTGAAAATACAATCTAAATCAGACTGCTTGTTCTTGATGGCTCTTTCAATCTGCTTGACTAAGGAGCGAAGTCTGTTAAATCAGGACACTCTTGTCAATCTGATAGAACTAAAGCAAGAATGCTTGTCAAGCTCAGCACGTTCATCGGCGGGGTGGCAGGCTTTTCCATCCCGTTGAACAGCTTTGAGCGTCAAACGCCGCTGAGCTACACACCAACGAGCGGAACTAGTTTCAACATCACGGAGCAGCACAGTGATATATGTGATGCAGGCAGCCGCCAGTGGAATGGCTGGATTCATGTATCTCCCGAAAAAAGCTTGTTTTATTGTAAGCCTCTTTAGTAATCATTGTTACATTGTTTGACCATTCTGTAGGGTTTTTCGAAAGTCGCTCTAATCCGACGACGGACCCTGTTGTCTTATGGATCAATGGGTATGTGAAGAGTGTTCAGACAAGACTCATTTGTTCACTTTTTATAGTGGACCAGGTGCCTCGTCCATGACAGGACTTTTCACGGAAATGGGTCCGTGTCTGACCAGCGCGGACACGACTGAAAATAACGGAACCTATCGCAACGAGCACAGCTGGTCAAACTTTGCCAATCTTCTTTTCATTGAGTGAGTTGTGGCAAAACAAAGTCACTCGCATCCAGACACTGACTCTTGCGGCAGTCAACCAGCCGGTGTTGGCTTTTCATCAATAAACGAAAGCACCCATGGTGGGCCTGATACTGTTGAGGAGGCCGCCGAAGACTTCAATGAGTTTCTCAAAACGTTCTTCGAGGATGCATTTCCTCGCTTTTCCGACAATCCATTCCACATTGTCGGGGAGTCATTTGGTGGAACATACGTTCCAGCATTCGCCCAACACATCACAAGCCTGCAAAAAATGGGGGCTCCTGGAGTCTTCAAAATCTCAATCCAGTCCATCACACTTGTGGACGCCGTCGTCGATTACATGGGATCTGGTCCCCTCGGCGAATACGATCACATGTGTCGCGTCGACGAAAATGGAAAGAACAAACTCGAGCTCGGCTTCAATGAAACTACTTGTCGCACCATCGAGCTTGCTGTACCGGAATGTCAGCGACTAAATAATTTTTGCATTGAAACATATGATCTGAACATCTGTGAGTCAGCGTTTGTGTTCTGTTGGAAGCTGATAGACCTGATTGAAGATGGAAATCGTGTAATGTACGATGACCGCATTCTTTGCAAAGGAGAATACCCTCTGTGTGGGGTCGATGGCAACTTTACAGAGTATATGAACCGTCCGCACTTTCAACGCGCGCTGGGATTGGAGAACTGGAGCTTTACATCCTTTAATTGGGATCTCAATGATCGTTGGGCGCTGAGTAAGAACTTGTACATGCCGACCACACGCGAAATGATTTGGATTCTCGATGAAACGCCAATCCGGGTTCTGGTCATCAACGGCAATAATGACATTATTGTGTAAGTACGAGTTCATCAATCATCATCACTTTCGACTTACAAGCAGATAGAAATACAGAGGGTCAAAAGCGCGTTTATGATGCCCTCCCATGGAACCATCAAGCCAAATACCGAGCGCAAGATTTCGGCGACTGGGAGTGGCCAGACAAACATGGCAAAGTCACCAAGGGAGGTCAGATGAAAACGGCGGACAAATTGGCCTTCGTCTCTGTCGACGAAGCTGGACATATGGCACCCGGCTATCAGAAAGAAGCCGTCGCTTTCTTAATGGCGTGTTGGTTGCTGGGCAGGGAAAGCGAGGCGTGCCCGGTATGATCTCTTGTGCGTTTGAAATATGCTTTGATGTAATCTTGCATATGCAAGTCATAATAAACTACAAAGTATCGCACGCCTCCCAGACGTAAGAGCTTGTATCCATGTATGCTGAATAAGACCATCAACCCAAAGGACTTCTTCTGACTCTATATTCATAGGCCGCACCCTGACGACATGCGTCGCCAGGACCCCGTCATCTCGATCGTTTGTGAAGTTATCAAAACGCCGCTTTAGCTTGGGGACTATCGCGTCGAGATCGAGCTTGAGCATGGACGTTGGTACGGCATAGGCAACCTCCATCCGACACTTTCGTTGCAGCTCGTCCCCGTAAAGTTGAGGATGGATCGGGAAAACAAAATCTTTCCCTGGTCTGCTTTGGACGCGGACCCAGAACTTGTTTGGCGACAAGCGTCCGTGAACCGTGATCTTTCGCTGCGCGGGGTCGCAAGTCACTGATTGTCTTGGAAACACATCCACCAATTTACAGTGTTTTGCCAGCTTGGCCAACACAATGGTCGGGTAACCCACGAACTCGGCAGAACAATAATGGTATTTCTGCGTGCGAACCGCGAGGTATATGTCTGTGGCCCTGCAAGATTGCAGCATCCTCGGTCCGATCTCGACTAGATTGCCCGGGAGTCTGACGAAGTTGTTGGTCCCGCATATCCGTCGTAGCGGAACCGCTAGGCGACGGTCTGATTGAGCTCCGAGCTGGCATCGGAAGACGCCGTAGGTGCGGCCGGTGATCTCTCGTATCGGTACGCAAATCTTGATGCCGGTATTGGTCAGATCGAACGGCGTCTCGTGGTTGTCGACTTTGCTCGCCCGCATGTCGGCGCAATTGGAGAAATACCTCGGCGATGGTGCCAGCGCGCTTGTTGAAGTCAACCCGCATTCTTCGGGTTGCGACCAACAGAACATGGTCTGGTCGTCGCAAGCCTTCATGATTTCTTCCTGCAGCCGCCGGAACGCCTCTGCACCGCCTTCTCCGTATACTGGGCTCATGTTGACAGAGAATAGTCCAAGTAAACAGTAAGCCAAGTCCTCCTCCCTGGTCGTGTTCCGACGACTCGCCCAACTCATCTTTTGTGCGACTGAACAGTGCCGGAAGTCCGAGGTCTGGTCTACCAGGACTTTGGTTGGTATGCTGGTGGCATCTTGAATGAGGGGCGCCAGATCATTTCGGTCTCCAAGAGAGCACCATGTACTGGAGTAGAAGCGAACACACCCAGGGGCCAATAGCTCCTGTAGTGTCCAGCCTCTGCGAAACCATCTGCTCTGTCGGAACTGTTCGTCAAACGACTCGGCACTGGAAGTTGCTGTCACGTCGCTCAGATAAGCGTAGCAGATCGTAGCTCCCGCATACCAAGAGAACATCGAGTTGATAGCTTCAGAGACCTCCGAGCTATTCGATTTGTCGATACAGCAAGTATCAATCCATACGTAGGAGATGCCCTCAGCCTGGGCCGCCTGGCAAGATGAATTGATCTTTCCCCAGCCGGCTTTCTTCCGCGCAGGCGACTCGACGCCATGCTGCATGTCATGATACGAAACTTCCTCGCCTTCGATCCAGGTGTGCGAAAGTATCGCGTATGGCGGTGCTGTGCCATTGCTGAATTCCTGCAAGAGCAGCGTAGTAGTGTTGATCAGCCTCATTTTTGATCTGCAAAGAAGGTAATACGCGGTGAGAAGCCCTGATGATTCGCGAGGTAAAACCAATCGACCAGAGAATGGAAGCGGGTCTCAACTTATCATTCTTCACGTCGATCTCACGCAAAGCCAAACAACACTAGAATTGGAGAAAGACGTGAGTGTGGCTTGAATTAGCAGAATCCTTCAAACTATAGAGCATGGCACACCGAAATTGCAGACAACAAAAGCCTTGTCGAACTGGAGGGTCGTTTCAGCTTGGCAACAAACGCGAATAGCTGTGGTGTCAGGGGATGAGTAGGTGATCTTACTCCTGCTGTCGATCTGGAATATACCTAGCCGCCACCACAACCACCACGACCAATTGGTGCCATGCGTACTAGGGCTCCAAACGAGTCCAGGCTGCGAGCTGAAGGCAGCTTTACCAACCACGGTAATTTCTCACCGCGCTAATTTGAACATACATGGTAGGGTTGCAGTGATCTATCTAGTGATAAACTTTAATATTATTGGCTGCTGGTGTCACAAGGCTGAGAACTGAACATTCCCTTGGAGCTGGGAGACGAGTTGATGAGTTTTAAGGATTGAGTGTGTCCGCGAGTTTGGCACCAATGTCCTGTCCAATATAAATAACAAAACCAAACGGCAAAGTAATACAACCTCGGGGATTTCCTAATCGTCTCCGTATATTTATACCTGGAATTGTGGCAATACCAATTTTAGCTTAAAAAGTGGCTATAGGCTATAGTCACCCAAAGGGTCACATAGACAAAAATCCAAGTACTATAAAGTCTTTGATAAATCTTGTTTCTCTGAAAATCGGCGTTTTTATGAGATTTCAAAGACGTCTGCTCCCTTTTCTAGGCCCGCCCCCCGGTGGTTAATCGATATTGAACTCATCTATGACACTCCTCACCTCGGCGAAACTCTGCTCAACACCCACGAATGGCATGTCGAGTCCGAATCCTTCAGGCCCGCCCACCTTCAAGCCAGCCTCGCTCTTCCAAAGCGGATGAGCAGGCAGCGCAATGACATCTACCCGCAGTCCGTAGCGCAGATCCTGTGAGCCAATAGCTTCGCCATCTTGGCCAAGAATCGATATCAGATCCGGCACGGTGCAGGCAACCTGCTGACCAGCCTCGGACCCATCTGGCGAGAGTGCTGCATACAAGAACTCGTTCTGGAAGGGAATCCTCATGTGTTGGTCCGGCGACGCTCGCTCGTCCCCATTGCGCTTGGCGTCGTCGTCCTCCACTGGCGCTATGATCACGACACCCATGGTGTAGCCGCCTCCAATGTATCGCTGCACGTCGACAATCTTTCCGCGATAGAGCAGTTTCCCCGGCGTTTCAGCAAACTGGTTTCAATCATAAGCGATCGAATCTCAAAGCTTAGGTGTGCACACCCAACTCACAATAGCATCCACGTGGTCCACTTTCTGCCGTCTAGCAAGATGTACGGCTTTACCAAGGAACCAAGCTTGCGAAAGCGTGTTTGGCACTGCATATTCTTTGATGACAGAGCCGGCAAGTGGGTTTGCGCACACTGCGCAACCGAGACCGAGTTCAACTGCTGTAGTACGTAGTATATTTTCTAGTCGTGTGGGCGTGTCCGAATGCTAAACATGTCAGTACCGGCACTGTCCCACAGATGATTGTGTCAATCGAGTTTCGGGTAAAATTACCATGACTGCTGACACATTGCCGCGAGCGTCAGAGAGAACACAAGGAGTCATGCTATGTCCGTAAACGCTGAAAGTAGCTGGATATCACGTGTCAGTGCCCCAGCCCTGCTAGAGACGGGGAGTTGATGCTCATCTCACCGTGGTACATGGTCGGATAGGCTCTTCCCATGGCATCGCCATCCACAATCGGTACATCAAAGTACACAGCCGGAGGAAAGATGCTAAGGCCATTACCGCCGCCTCTTGAAACATGGTCAGTACTCCCCCGTCGTCAAAATTGTGTGTTGTGGACCTACATCTCATCCAGCAAAAGCGCATCAAAACTCTGATTGCCGAGTATCTTGTTGGCAGCCTTGATGCCACTGATGATTTCGTTTCCTCCCGCAATGCGCTCATTGATGACGCTCGGACTGCCGTACCACGAACCAAAACTGACAATGTCCGTGTCTTTGAGCGCTTTTGGAGAAATGACTCTCATCTTGCCCGCGCCGGCCTTGCGCAGAGCACTGAGGCTCTTCAAAAACTCATGGTGGGTAGGCCCACCACCGCCAGTACCAAGGATACCGCAGCCAGTCGAAATCATCTCCAAATCAACTTCGGATATATACCAAACGCCATTGCGGACGTCGGGGCGATAAGTCTCAAGATCTGTCTCGAGGGAAGGTCTGCAAGTGGGTTGCAGAGCATCCGGGACACTAACCTTCGGTGCTGAATCCTCTTCATCATCGTTTGCACCATTGACCAGAGTCGCGGTAGGTGCAAGTGAGGGCTGGGTTTCTGGAATGGCCAAGGGACCGACTGCGCGGACTTGTATCCTCATGGCGCCATTTGTAACATACTGGAGTGGCGTCTTGACGATTTCCACAACCTCGACATCGTCGCGCCTGGCTCCCTTGGCAATGGTCTCATCAATGGCCTGTTGCCGTACCTTGTCTATTATGGCCTTCTCGTCCTTGCCGCCGACAAGCTCGATCGTGTCGACTTCGCCCGAGACCTTGGCAATAGCGGCACCGACAGCATTAGCTGCGCCTTGATGAATAGGGCGAATGCACCGTTCTACTCCATTCAGATCCCCCGTCACGAGCAGCGAACCGCCTCCCACAAGGAGAGTATGGACCGGAGCCGAAGACACGCGCATCTTTTCGATTACGCTCTCCAAGCCATTTTTGATGCTCGTATAGGCGCTGTCGACGGTACTTGACGGAATGTCCTGAACCAGGCCCGCGTCGCCCAACTGAGCTTTGCCCATGGCAACAATGATATCTGTAGCGGTGACGGTTGACCCTCCGAATATCTTTGCCTCCTCTTGAATACGGTGTCCAACCGATCCGGGGCCAACAAGGACATTGTTCTCGCCGACGGTGACTTTGCTGCCACCACCTAGACCGATGGAAACAACCTCTGGCATGGAGAAGGCGGTACGGACGCCGCCCACCTCGACGAAACCTGGAGCCTGACGGGGGAGTCCACTCGGCAACAGGGCGCAAACATCCGTGGTTGTGCCACCAATATCGACCACGAGTACTTGCGGTACAACGCCACTGCCAGCATCCGTTTCAGTAGTCTTGGGCCTGCATTGGGACTGTTGATTGATTCCCGCGAGAAAGGCCGCACCAGTCATGCTGTTGGTTGGTCCGCTCGCAAACGTCTTGATAGGAAACTTGGCCGCGGACTCGGCATCAATGAGGGTGCCGTCATTTTGTGAGAGATATAGAGCGCAAGAGAGATTGAGGCGTGTCATGGCGCGCTTGAAGCCGTTGGTGACTCGAGAGCCCGTCCGCAGGATGGAAGCATTGAGAATGGTGGCATTCTCCCTCTCGAGAAGCCCCGTCGGACCGATGTCGCGCGAGCACACAATCCGTAGCTGCGGCGCTTCTTCCAACATGACCTTTCGGCATGTCTCCTCCTGCAGGCCCTGGTGATCCAGAGGGGAAAAGACGCCTACCAAAGCCACGGATAATACACCAGAATTGACAATTTCCCTCGTGGCAGCCCTGATTTGCTCCGTGTTGAGCGGCAAAATCTCACGGCCGTCTACTTCAAAGCCGCCGTCGAGGTAATAAGCCCCTCCATCCAAGATCCGGCCCAGACCGACAGGGAAGTCGGAGAACGGGGGAAGTTGGCGAGTGAAGGGACCACAGAGCCGGACCACGGCGACCTTGTCCAGTCGCCTAGCGTCTGCTTCTACCAAGGCATTGATGAAATGCGTGGTGCCAATTGTGACGCTGAGGATCCGGCCTTGATCTACTTGAGACTGTGACAGCACTGCACGGATGGCTGCCTCGATTCCACTCGTAATGTCCTCGGTGGTGGCGGCCTTGTGCGATGCGAGGACACCCCTCTCTGGGGTATCGGCAGCTGTGATGTCCAAGATGGCGGCATCGGTGTTAGTGCCGCCAACGTCGACCCCGATTCTATAAAGCGACATGGCTACGACAGGAAGATGGAGACGACGCCCAAACTCGATGCTCTTGATGGGATGATTTGGCAAAGCACATTTTGTCTTATACCTGATTATCTCCTCAACAACACGACGTCGGAAATCGCCGTCCTTGAAAGGAGTAGCCAATCATATGACTGACTGGGGACTGTATACAAGGTCCCTCGCGGTGGGTAGGCAAGAGGCCGACGAAGATAAAGTTGGCCGACAATCTCTCCCCCGCCTGGACCCCCCTGTTGTGCTGATAACGCTCCGAGATATGGCAACCAATTGGGGTCCTCCAACTTAGAATATGAACGCCCACTGTACCGATCTGAAATACTCCGACTTCGTCTCATCCAGCGACCAAGACATTTCTAGTCTCCTGAACACACCTGATGCCATCGTCGACACAACCTATTCTTTTCATATGAAAGGTTCGACCAGCGTCATGTCAGCACTTTGGAGTCGGATCAAGTTGGACCGTGGGTCCAGGTGGATTGTACGTCCTGACTACCGGGTTCGCAAAGCTGGAAGGGGCCGCGCGCCTACTGAAAACTGACATGCACGCCCTCTGTATAGAACGATGATATCCGACCCCTCGACTTGGAGCACCGCACGTGGAATTTTCTGGCGTTCAACAACTTCTGTGCGTACCTTTCACCCCTTCCATACTATATACCTAGACATCTCCTTCCTTGAGTATTCGCAGCTGACTGGAAATACCGGCCAGGGCTCCTAATTAATTGCAGTATTGCAACCTATCTAACCGGCAGCGCTCTGATTCCACTGGGTCTTACGTGGTGGCAAGCTACGATTTGTGAGCGCGACACACTGCTTTCATTTGGCGAAAAATACTAAATAAATCTACAAAAGCCATTGCCGTGGGTAATATCATTGCTACTGCCGCACTCCTAGTCAGTTCACTGGCCGGAGCCCACTACAACAGTGAGTTAAACATTTTGCAATCATGGAAACTCCAGAATATTGCTAATGATGTGATTAGTTGGATTTTCGGTGTACAGCAGAACAGTATGGGGCGTATGGGGATCACAGTTTGTGATATGGAACAGAGTCTTTCTCTCTTTCAGTGAGCCCTGCTTATGATCTTCCCTTTATGAATTTTGCTAATGCCCATCACCAGTATGGTGTGTGCATCCATTCCGCTGGAAATATTGACGACACCAGATATCCGATCATGCTCAGTGACTAATTACATCCCAATACCTAGGTATGCATTCCAGGCCTGGATTGGCGGCGAATGCATCTATTGTATCCTGCTCTCTTGGGATCCGAACCTTGAGGAGCATATTCCAAACACCATTCCGGCAGAAACAGGCATGACCTCGGCTCAGTTTGTGGCCTACGTTATCTTCTCCGTCGTGATCCTTCCATTTTTATGGATTCGCCCTCATCGCATTCAAAAGTGGTTCACCATTTCCAGCATCATTACCATGGTCTTTTTCGTCATACTACTTATTTGGTCGCTGGCTACCATGGGCCCAGAGGGGTTCGGCTCCACGATCAATTCAGGTACTGAGCTTCCTCAAACTGAGGGACCATATAGCGTTGCATGGCTCATGATTTGGGGTGCCATGACAACCATTGGGTCCATTGCAGCGGGCATCCTCAACCAGAACGATTTTGCTCGTTTCGCGCAACGACCCGCGCACGCCATTTGGGGTCAGGCCTTTGCTTTTCCCATTTACAGTATCTTTGCCGCGGTTCTGGGGATCTTGGTCACGGCAGCCACGCAGAACCGCCTCGGTGGCGAGGCAGTCTGGAATCCGCCGACCTTGTTGGCCACCTTGC
This sequence comes from Pestalotiopsis sp. NC0098, assembly GCA_022432395.1. Classification (NCBI taxonomy): domain Eukaryota; kingdom Fungi; phylum Ascomycota; class Sordariomycetes; order Amphisphaeriales; family Sporocadaceae; genus Pestalotiopsis; species Pestalotiopsis sp. NC0098. The sequence goes on along the minus strand of JAJKLJ010000003.1, from coordinate 2,916,267 downwards.
TGCAAAATGATCCCAGCGCGGGCACACGCGCCGCCGTCTTCTTTGCCGGTCTCGCCCTGACCGTTGCTCAGATGGCCAGCAACGTTACTGGTAATGCGCTGGCGGGCGGCATTGACCTATCTGCACTCTTCCCTACGTACATCAATATTCGTCGGGGCGCATACATCACCGCCATCCTCAGCCCTGTCGTCAACCCGTGGCGACTTGTGAACACTTCGACCACGTTTCTTTCCGTCCTGTCCGGGTACGGTGTCTTCTTGGCGCCAATGACGGGCATGATGGCGGCCAGCTACCTGATTGTCTACAAGAAGAAGCTGCGTACAGATGATATGTATCGTGGAGACTCTGATGGGATCTACTGGTTCACGGCAGGAGTCAATTGGCGGGCACCCGTGGCGGTGAGTTGCTTTCCTTCTTCGCTGCTTTGCCTCTGTTTCACCCCTTGCCCCAACCAAGGAGAGTCTTGAAAATTTGAACTGTCACTAATAGTTAATACCAACAGTGGATAGTCGGTGTAGCCCCGTGCCTACCGGGGTTCATTGCCTCCATCAACACATCAATTAGTGTCCCTGATGGAGCAATCGAGCTGTACTACCTCAACTATGTCTATGGCTTCCTCTCGAGTGCAGGTTGCTTCGCCCTCCTGCACTGGATATTCCCAGACGCCTACGTGGATGCTTTTGTTAAGGGGCCCGAAAGTGCCAAGGAGATCATGTATCAGCATCACTTGGTCTGGGATGCGCCAATGGATGGAGTTTCCGGCAACCAAGATGTCGTATCGCACGAAGTTGAGGGTCCGACGAAGATGGACATGCCTGCCAACCGGGTGTAGGCTTTAATAAGAACATATATAGATGTTGTACAAGCGTGAGGGGAACTGATCCGGGGACGGACTATGATGACGGGTATAATGATATCAAATTGGCTGATTATATCCAATATCTGGAGTAAAAGACAATGTATATAAGACTACACGGCGTTTTATCAGTATAGTCCTGAGAATGGAATGTTTGGCTTCGCTCTATTGGGGCATTTGTGCTAGCTCCGGGCTACTCCGACGGTCTAGATCCGCCAACTATCGGTGTCGGCAGAAGTGCAGGCAAAGATAAGCGGATGGCCTTTGATTATGACCGACTGCTTCATAGATTTGCCCGATAATTACAGAAGCATTGGCGACCCTCGATCACGTCGGGCAAAGTAGGTATGGAGCATTCTCCACTGGTTTCCGAAACCGAGTCGCGGCCCGGCAAGTTTCCTGGTGAAAGCACCATCTGGAGTCTGATAATGGAGAAGCAGAGAACGGCGTCACTGCGACAGATGTAGATAACGGAATACAACTTGTATAAGCCGCACATTGAGAGGATGCCCAATCAGAGGTTCGGCTGCGATTGCGACCGGCCCGTCTTGCTGTTCTTCATCTCTAGATCTACGGTCTCCGCCCTGGGTCCGTGGAAGGTCCAACTCAAGAGCACGACTTCCACGCTGCAGATTATTAGCATTGTACACAATTCAGCGAGCTTGACCATAGAGAACCAACGGCCCTTTAGAGATATAGTCTATTGGGAACTTGCATCACCATCGCCATTGCCCGTTCCCGGTCAACGAATGGTCTTTTTATGCCTCCTTTGCTGCCTTCAACCTGTATTCGTGGAAACAAAAACAACCAACACAGCTGCACAAGCTGCAGTTGCAAGGATGATATCGGTCTGTCGGCCGTCTGTTAATATAGCCAAGCTCATTGCAAAAAGGCTCGTGAATACTGCTATCATTCCAAGACGCACGCCCTGATTGGTGACAACGTAAAGTGCTACAATGGCGCCGTTCATCACCAGCGAAGCTAGTAAAACGATGCTGGTGGTAACAAGACGAGAAACAGTTGTTGAAGAGTAATATTTGAAGTCTCCGTCCATTTGGCGGCGGATCCCCTTTGAACGTGTCAGTTTTGACAACTAGTGGAAGGTTCGTCAACATTTCTCCATTGCCCACTCACGGGAAGAAATCTGCCACATAGGTTTTCAAAAGTATTCGTTAAAGGGTCGGTATTTGTAGGCGATTGTAAAGTAACAGAGTCGCCCATCAGCGAGAACATGTCACGCCCGTAGCCCACGAATGGCTGTTCAGCCTCAAACCACCCTCGAAAGGCCCGGAAGACACGGTTTTTGGGTTGAGAAAGCTTGAGAATATGGCTCTGTCGCAGTAATGATTCATCTTGTGTCAGTCCTGAGGTCAGAGAATCGGTCGGCCATGCACCATACTCCGGACGTGGAGTCTGCTTACGGTATTCCTTTGTCTTGATCCGCAATTCCTCGAGAAGTTCCATCCGCTGCTTTTCGCGAGCCGATCCCTCGCTTGCTCGAGTTTGCATGCTCTCCCAGCATTTTGCAGAGAGAATCGCGTCAAGGTTTGGGGCTTTTTCGTCATTTCCATCCAGCTCCGAAAATCTATGTTCCAGTGAAAGAATTTCAGATTGTTGGTATAGGAGGCTTCGCGAGCTCAACTTCAAAAAGCTTCTATAGATGGACAGCTCTGGATCCGAGGCGATGAAGTCCGCAAAGGTCCCGTAACCCGATGTAACACCCATGGCAGGAATGAGCGACATGGAGGCGCGAAGAAGTGTTTCGCGGTATTTGCTGTTCCTGGCGCAACTGAACTTAGTATATAAAATGAAGAATAACGACGGCTTCGGAAGACATAGAAGCCGCTTTAAGGCTGGTAAGCAAGTCGGATCACAAAATCTGTCAGGCAGAGGCTGTGCATGCGCGACGCAGAAAAACCCCGCAGGCCGACCGCCATTCGATTGGACGTAATCCAGGCTGAGCTGCGGCCGTATCTGTATATCTGCGGCCTTCAACCAACCAGGTAGGTCTGGTAGGTCTGGTAGGTATTGGAGGAAATTTGGGGAGGCGTCGGGGTGATGCAAGAACTGCATGTTCTCGGTGGCAAAGCAAAGCAAAGCCCCAATTGATCGTCGACCTACCTACCCAAAATCTGCTAAGCCTGCCTAATTACACCGCCCTCATATATCACCTATGATCGCCACAGGAAAAAGTGATTAGGACTTCCATTTGGGCGACATCTCCTATTGCATCTCATTTCTTTTCTTGCCATTTGTTTGTATGTGCAAGCAGTCCGTCGGCGGTACTTGCTTACATCAACAGTCAAAATCAACCTCAACCTCATCCATGGCGCCGCATTGCTCACGCTCGATAGTCACATAGTCCGTCAATATGTTTGAACTGCCGGCTGACCCCTATGAGGTCCTCGGTGTCTCTAAGAATGCTCAAATACCCGAGATCCGGTTTGCGTACAGGAAATTGGTTCTCAAATGCCATCCTGACAAAGTGACCAATCCCGCACTCAAGGCTCAGGCCGCAGAGAAATTTGAAAAGGTTCAGAAGGCATATATGATACTCTCAGATGAAAAAGAAAGGGAAAAGTATGACGATAGGGTATCAGCAAACGAGTTGGAGCGAAACCACGCAGAGGGTCAGCGACGCCGACAGCGTAGGAGAAACTCAGGGATTAAAATGACACAGCAGCAAACCGAATCAGTGGGATCAAATAGAGAACCACGCAGTCACAGGTACAAGACGACTTGGTCCGATCAGCCAGGAGAACAAGGAACAATGCGACATGAGATGCAGATGAACCAAAAGCAGACGGCACATCAGGGAGATCGGACTGCCAACGAGAAGCGACCGGTACCCGATTTCCAAACACATGTGCTGCGGCTTAGTGATGAGAATGATGAAAATGGACCCAGCACTTCGACTATAAAATCTCGTTCACGAAAGACGAGTAGAGCCGGCATACTTGTCGTACACGGTCTTTTCGAGGAGCAGAAGATAACTGCGATCCCGGACACGGGGGCCGAATACAACATCATTTCTGGATCTTTGGTGGACAAACTTCAGCTGAGAAACCGCATGGAACAACCAAGCACGAGACAACCGCTGCGCATGGCGAATGGGCAGTATACCTTCACTAGCGGCGGCCTAGAGGCGAGCTGGCGGTTTGGAGACGACACATCTCGGCCATGGAAGATCATGTTCCATATATTGGAAGACTTTGTGCACGATTTGATACTCGGAAACAGTTTTCTTATGGAGACCCAGACAATGTCATACAACAAGCATCGCCTGGATCGTATCCCCCGACCAATCAATGCCCTCTCAGTCCTACGAGTAAACTTGCTCGGGGTGCCAAGTCAAAGACTTCGAGGCTTTGTTGACGATGCCGAGATATTGGCTCTTCCGGATTCTGGATCCGAGCCAAATCTCGTGTCATTCGAATTTGTCCGGGCGCAGGGATGGCAGCACAAAATGAACACCCAAGACACGAGACTGTTGCAATTTGCAGATGGAAGTACGACTGAAAGTGAGGGATCGATTAGAGGAAGGTGGCAATTCGTTCAAAAAAGCAACCGCAGAAGAACCAGTGTGTTCGCAGACTTTCACATTCTCCGCGGCTGCGCCTACGATGTGATAATTGGACAGGACATACTTGAGGAGACCGATGCATTCCTAAAGTATGAAGACGACTTTTTGTATATAGAATCGACACTTGCGTCAGCGGCAATGAATCTGGTGTGGTTTGCACCTAAAAAGGCCAAGAAAGCGCCACCTCCGCCCAACACAGACTTTTCGATCAACGTGGAGTTACAACGACGAGCATTAGCTGACCAGTCAATCAGGCGTCTCCCATTAGGCCCCGAGCGGGAAAACGCCAGGAGAAAGGAAGAGGCCAATCGTCAACTTTTTGATCAGCAGCAAGAATCAGCCAGGCTGACAATCCCTCCATCAGCAAACTTGCCGAACTTTCGACCCGCTTGGATTCCTCCAGCTTTGCCAAGAGATGAACCAACGATGTCGAGATTCATTGAGTTACAAGAGGCGCAGAGGCTACATAATGGCAGTAGGGTCTGAGTCCGAGAAATAGGAGAATCAAAGGCAAAATCACTTGATTTTAGGAAAGAATTTGTAAACTTTTATTTCTGTTATCGACAGCAAACCTTTTTCCAGAAAATTATACCCAATTAATCGCTGTTTAACGAAGCCTATTCCACCGTCATTACCAACGGCGTTTGCACAAACGTCCGGGTGCCAATGATCTGCTTCGCTCGCAATGTTCTGATTGCCTCTCTGGGACGGCTAATTTTATCTCTTTTGCTCAAAACTCTGAGAAATTAATGATCCTCAAGTCGTATTCCAGGGAGGAAAACAACCAGGCGAAACTCAGCACCATTCGCTTTATGCTGAACAAACACACGGGCCAGTGATTCCCAGAAGACCCAGGTATGTACCATCCGGGGCATCGATGTAGCCCTGACATTCAGGCGTGCCGTTTATCTTTCCGACTTCACAGTCCGGGTCGACATAGACATCTACGAAGATACCGTGGCACTCCTCTACGGTGCGCGGCCCCGTGGTGGCGCAATCCAGGCTCGACTTCCGGGCCCAAACGGCAGTACCGACGTCGGCTTGACCGGCCATACTGTGGCTCCCGCAACTGTGCGTAGTGATGCATTAGTGACTTGAAAATATTGTCATCTGTCACAAGGATAGGAAGTACTTACGGATTATCGATGATGCCCTGGCAAAAGTCATCAATCATGTCATCTGTGAAGACAGGTTCCCAAATGACACAATTTTGACCCGGGACACCACATGCGCCCAAGGAAACGACGTCGTCAACGTCCGCCCAGCCCAGCGCAGTGGCTGTCGGCGAAACCTCTGTCGTGGGTGCGGGCTGGGTGATGGTGACAGTCGCCACAAAGGTGTAGTCGCAGGGGAGAGATCCCGTCAGGGTCGGTAGCGTATAGCCCGGATCGTTGTCGCAAGTGCAAAACGCAGTATTGATGCCCGCGTCTGGATCCTCTGCCACGCGGCAAGAAGTTGTCACCGCGGGTGGAGGTGTCCCTGTCACCAGCGTCTTGCTGGCACCCGCGCAGGCCGTGTACGTCACGCCGCCGATGGCTCCCACCGAGCTGGTCGAGCATGCAATGACGTCGCCGTAAGGGTCCGTGTATGTATATCCTGCTGATGCGGAGATGGTCACGGCGCTGGTGATGGTGGGAAGAGCCGTGTATGCGCACGGTGATGAAGTTGCGGCCAGTGTCGGCAGTGTGCCTTCGTAGCCGCTGCATTCACAATAGGCAGTAGTGATGCCTGCATCTGGATCCTGGGCAATGACACAAGTGGGCGAAGACTGACCGGTGGGTGCCGATGTTGTACCACCGCCAGCTGTTGTCGGTGTCGGCGCTGTAGAAGTCGCTGGCATAGGCAAGCCGGGGTCAGTATAAGGATCCTCATCATCGCCCACGTGGTCACCTGCGCACAGGTTGTAGGACGTCTCGGCATTGTTGTTGAACGATTCCAGGATTATGTGCTGATCGACACGTCCGTCGCCGTTAAGGTCGTTGTAGTAGGTACATGTTCCAGCGCTGTTCGAGTAGTTAGTTCATAGTCCTGTCTCATTGCGGGATTGCAATTCGTATCATGAGGATAGTAGAGACTCACACATTACCAGCATAAGCATACGCAGGCTGTAGGTCTGCATCCACATCCCAGTGGTAGCTGGACCCAGCGACGTCCTCTGGTCCATCATTGTAATAGACATAGCCATCACCCGAGAACTTTTCGGTCCAGATAATGTCAACCTTGCCGTCGCCATTGACATCTCCAAGTTGGAAATTGGCTCGATCGTATCCTTTGGGCCCAAAGAACTGCGCGTTGTATGTCCATGATCCATCTGTCTCGTGGACGTATCCGGACATGGTCCCATCGGGTGCAATGCAGACATAATCGTCTCGGCCGTTGCCGCTGATGTCACCCCAGCGAATCGGGATATCGTGCAATCCTATGCCCTTGGTATAGGGACAAGATAGCGATGGCGCAGGATCAGCCTGGTACTCCCAGCTCCAAGTGGTACCATCATACTGATTGATGAATACGGACACATGATTTTCATTGTCTGGATCCGTCCAAACAATATCATCTTTGCCATCGCCGTCAAAATCCGTGAGATGCAAGTCCCGGCGGTCGAGGTATTGCCCAATCAGCGCTTGGGGGTCAAACATGTCCTCCTGTGGCTGAATCCAATAGCTCTCGCCTTCAGTAATGTAGTCGACGCCGCCGTTTCGGAAAATGATCATGTTGCCGCCCGAATACGCCCATACATAGTCCTGGCGGCCTGTGGTACTACCCTGCATGTTGCCATACTTGTCGCCGTCGGCTTTGAGCTTGGCCGCGCCACTGCCGGTATTCTGCCAGACGCGCATGTTGAAAGTGTGCAGGTCGCCGTCATCAACGTGCTCCATGTAGACATAGTCTTGGCGGCCCAGCAGAGAGAATGCCTCGGGCTCGCCGTAGATGCGGGCAAGGTGAATGCGGTCACGGTCAACGTCGCCGCCGAAACTCGCCAGGTGCGTTGGGCCGCTGGTCGCGCCCGTGTAGAATCCCTGACGCCAGGCGACATTAAGACCGTCGCCGACTACTCCATGCAAGCAGCTACGGGAGTTGGTCCACGTGTAGGCAGTGCCTTCGTCTGCAACCCACATCCAATCGTCGCGCCCGTCGCCGTTGAGATCTTCGAACCGCACACCGGCCAGGTCATCCATATCGCCGCCTGTCCAGCGAGTGCCCATTTCTTGCCTAATGGATAAGGCTTGGTCAATATATCGTTCTCATCCATATGAAAGGAGATTCGAAGACTCACCAGACATTAGGCACGTCGGCGGTGCCGCCGTTGCGCCAGACATGAGCAGTACCGTCGGCATCGAGACCGATAAAGTCCGCACGGCCATCGCCATCGATATCGCCAAGGCGCACCTGAGCCTGAGGAAAGTTGGGGTCGGCATCTTTGATCAAACCGATCGAGGTCCACGTAGGTCCACTGCTTCCACTGCCGTCGCCATTATTGATGACACCATAAAGCGCACCATCAGGGTTGCTAATGCAGACGAAGTCGTCGAGACCATCTGCGTTGAGGTCAATAAATCTGCCACCACGAGGAATGCACTGGTTGGGGAAATCCGTCATATCGTCAATCTTGGTCATGACTCCGTCGCCGTCGTTACGCCATAGTGCGTACGTAATAGATCCATCGGTCTCGTTGATCCAGCCCAAGAGGTCGTCGCGCTCCTGATTGAATAGCCGCGCGAAATACCACTGATCTCGGTCCCATTGACTGGTGATGGTAAGCAAAACACCTTGCTCCACGCTATCATGGTAGTAGATGCCATCGTCGTAGCCACTACCAGTCTGCGTCTCGGCTCCCGCGTTGACTCCGGTTCCGGCAACTTTGAGGCATGTCGTCGTGACGGTGTCAAGGTCCACATCCTGCGGAGGCTGTATTGCCCCATCAGCATCGGCCTGCGCGATCGTCTGCCACCAGGCGCCCGCCATCTTGCGGTATCCCTCGTCCGTGGGGTGCGTGCCGTCCGGCTGGGTAATGTCATCAATGGTGATCCAGCCATCAAAGTCGGTCAGATAGATAGGTTTACCCTCGGCTGCCAGAGAAGCCTGCAGCTGACGGTACATGGGGTTCACAATCGCTCGGCAATTGTTGACTGAATCCACGTCATTGATAAGGATCGTTGAGATGATGACCACAGTGTCTTGGCCGATGTTGGTCCAGAGATCATTGACCATTGATTGGAGGCGCGATGCGGCATTATCAATGTCGATATTGTCAACGCAGTCGTTCGTACCCGCATTGATCAAGACAACGTTAGGCTTGAATCCGTAGCTCAGCGCAGCAGCTGTGTGAATCTGATCGATGACGTATCCGGGAGTGGCTTCTACATCCTGTCGTGTGTCAGAGCTCGCCGGTTTCCCAATATCCAGTAAAAGGAGATACGCACATTGTCTTTCATAGATCCACTGAACTTGGTACCAACCATATCCACGTTATAACCCTCCCATCGCAGCTGATCCCGCAATGGCTTGCGGAAGCTATTTGTGATTAGTTATCCGCCCTACACCATCTCAATTTGAAACGATAACGTACCCGTTCAGATCGGACGACAAAAGTCCCCAGACAATTGAAGCTCCGAGAGGTAGAATTCTCAAGTCAACCAAATCCCTCTTGGCAACATGAGATTCGATGTGCGTGCCATCTACCACCCAGGTCTGACTGGAAAGGGTCGGTAGCTGAGGATTCGGAATACCGTAAACGTTGCTTGCCGCAAACCAGCTCGTGCAGAGCGAGGCGACAAGGCGAGTAGTCCTCATTGTAGACATTTACGGAATCGTCAGCGTGACCGAGATGAGCTGTAATGCATCTTCACGATCTTTCGTCGGCGAAGCGCTCTTTTATATCATGATTATGACAGTCTATTACTTGAACCCATCGTGCTATTGATTTAGAAGGATTGTGAATCGCCCGCATATTGCCAGGTATAATTATTGATCATTCGACCTGGAGCGTTCAGAGGCCGCGTTCTAGATTATCGCAGCATGCTTCAATATCTCTGACCAAAGCCTCGTTTTCGGATTTGGCAGGGGATAACATGGCCTGCGGCCGTCGCTTACACCTCCGAGATCATGCGCGAGCTGATAAGTTGAAAATGCTGCCACTCTCAACGGCCATTGCACTTCGGCAGGATTTGCTATCGCCGGTACGATCCCGAACTAGTCGTACCACAAAATATAATCCAGAATCCAGACGAGACATGGTTTGATGCAATTAGGTATTGTCTTCGCGATGCGCTTCACTGCAGTTTTAAGGTATTAAGCCGTAGGGGACGTTGTATCAGCCCTTGCACCATAATAATTGATCCACAAAATAGCTCCCCATTGCGAATGCGAACACTAAAATTAGCCATGTAAGAATTCCCAATAGAATTGTGGTCTCATGGTAGTCGATAGATCTGACCTGAAATAAGCACTATCGATTTTCCAAACACGATCTATACTGGACTTCGCCAAAGCAATATAAAATTGATTTTATTGTCTTCGTAACTCCGAACATATAAAGGTCGCGATCCTATATGTCCTGATTTGTCAGGCCCCGTCATTTGGACAATCATGATGTTGGATTTCTTTTGTCCTGTCCGTGGACACAACTGGCTACGTACCTAGGTAGGCTTGTCCACCCTAGTCTCCTAATGCGGCCGCGTTGTCTGCCTTGTCAATCTGGTCAGATTAATGGATATACCGTGGTTGAAGGATGCCACCCATGGCGAATACCAAAGACTCACTTACCTATAGATCTGTCATATGATTTTGCATGGGTTATAGGTCGATATAATTACAGTATTATAACGCGTGTGCAGTACCGCTGGGTGCACATGATTCAGTGGGTCGATGGGCCCTACAGGTACCTAGGTACGTACTGTGTACTATCGAAAGCCAGAGTGCCTGCATACTACCTGTATAGCATGCCTGTGTAATTCAAGTCACTACACTATTTGTCTAGAGGATTTGCCAATCAAGTAATCCGTACTCCGTACTAGATAAGGGGCCACATGGCGCCAGTGTGTCGCGACAATCGACAGCTGGTCTGCTTAGGGTCGGCCGCTTTATAAGCCAATTTCCCCCGCCAACTAATATGTGGCCGAACTCAAACATCTCTATTGCAAAAGCCATCTCAAACCAGCAATGACCGCGTATAACGAAGATACGATTGTTCGGCTCATCACGGAGCTTTACCACCTCCACATCCGTCTTTGCACAATAGAAGATGAAGAAGTAGCCTGGCCGCCCGTCGGCGGCCACCGCATCAATGTAGAGCTCTGCAAATCGCTGCACCTCGACGACACGGTTATCTCTTTGTTGAAACGGTTGCCATATCTCAAAGATTTAGAGAAACAATTATATTTCTGCCTGTTTCCGGGGGGTTTTCCCTACGTGTACACATACGACCGGGATCTCAGATCCGGCCGCGACCCCCAATGGAATGACTTTAACGATGAAGCATTTCGCCCCGACTGGCTCTTGCCACATGATTTCGCTTTCACCTTTCGCAACGGCCTGTACGGCTCGTCGACCATACTAGATACCAAAGAAAGTCAGTCACTTCCAGGCTTTCACTCAAGGCTTGCTTGCATTGGTTGATTCATGAAACTCAAATCTGTCAGATACAATTCGAGTCTGCTGCTTCCAGGAAGGGCCACAGGAATGGAAGCTCCCTGGCGACTACAAACTTGAGCGCCCCGATGACATGTGGCACTACCGCAATTATTTCTCTCAAGACGCCACGGCCTTTCTGAGCACATTGGTCGACCAAGTAAAGAAGCTCGAGAATATTCCTTCCAATTATTACCCTAATTACGACTTTTATGACTCAAGATCACATCCTATCATCGTAGGTTTTTTCCTTGACAGTCGTCACATTATTTTATTGGCCCCTAGCGTCCGCCACAGGTTTGCTTACCACTTTCCTTCCAGCAAGGAGAGATGAAGAAGACCATCGAGAGCTACGGCTGGCCTGACCAGTTCAGGCGGGAAGAGTTCAAGTCTAATATGGAAGAACATTGGGAGAATGCCGAGGAGGAGGATGCAGACGAGCAGATGCGACGAGTGGGAGATTCTTAGTGCCTAGGGAAATTGATCGATGCTATAAGTGCACTGAATTATTGACTTGATCGGCTGCTAAAGGGATTTTGCATCAAATGCAAATCATGAGGCAAGTGATTTATCGGAAGTCATAACATGATTCGTTAGTCCGTTGTGGCGTTTCATCTATGCTGATCTCTGAGGTTGTATATATCGCTATTTGTATCAACCAAAACGACAACGAAGAGCATGAGAAGCAAGTTGGGTGCGTGACAGATATCTTTGCCCGAGCAAGCCTTGTGATCGTTTGGCTGGAAAAGATAGAAGTGGAACGGGTAAGAGTCAGATGATAGCTTCGTGTCAAGTGTTACGGCGGGTTGCCAGCCTGCGGCACGGTGAAGCCACGATTCCTCCACTCGCGGCGCGCCTGCATAGCGGCCAATAGACCGGCGCTCATGGGCATCGGGGGTTGAGCCCGGCCAGCACCGTGGCGATCCATCCACATGCCCCTCTCCTCGATGACATGGCGAGGTCCCTGGGTCACCATGTACCGCGTCCCAGACGGAAAGCCTCCCGTACGGGCGACCGACTTGGCTCGCACAATCTCATCCCGCAAGCTCATGAGCCATGGGTGCACGGCTTTCCTCTCGAGCGTCAGTGTTGCATGCATACCAAGAAGTCGAGATAAGATAGGGAGGGGCGCAATCCTCACCTTGCACATAATCCCGCAACGAGACAAACGCTTCGCCGCCGCCCGGTTTTACCTCCAGCTCGTGGCCCCTCCTGCGCAGTGGCCGGTCCTCCCCGCAGCACCGAATCTTGAACTCGGTGTCCGAATCGGCCTCCCAGTTGCCGTCTTCGTCGGCGTACTCGGCAAACGGCCGGTCCTCGTCGCTGAGGTCGCCGTACGTGACGAACTCGGCGCTCTCGTGGTCCTCGTGCCAGAACAGCCAATCTGACTCCCACTGGTCCAGGTCCTCGATCGCGGCGCGGAGCGAGGAGACGGGGGGCTGGGTCACGGGCTCGTGCGCAACGGCGTGCCACGTGCCTGTCCCGGCGCTATCACTACCGCTGCCGCCGTCTCCTGCGGCAGCAGAAGTTCCACTGGATTGAAATAGGGGCTCGAGCTCGTTTGCGTTGCCGGACACTTTCATGACGGAGATGGCGCTGGGGAAGCTGCCTTCGTACTGCCAAAAGAGGCGTTGAGCCACTGGGGAGAAAGTGACGTGCACCTCATCATATCGGAGCTGAGACCAGGACCGGAGAGGAGGTTGTCCGGATCGCTCCGGCTGCGGGGACGTCATCCTTGAGGCTCTATGCTTGCTTCTGGCGCAAGAGCCTGTGTGGGCTGTCGAGCGACCGGATGAAGGTAGCAGTACAAGCAGATAACGTAACCCACCCAAGTCTCGGCCATGTGTCAGACGGCACGGTAAAACACGAAAGGTGATTTAGGAATTTTCAAAACTAGATCACCGTATACATAATGATGTCGGGTAGAAGACCCCGCAATTTTCCTGATACAACCGAGGCCACCCTACACTACAGACAGTGTGGATTCCTTGACGCGGTCGCGTTTCCTGCTTTGCCAGTCCGGTCAGATCAATGGATACCGTGGTTGAAAGACTCATTTATGGATTAGTTATATTATGTTGCATAATCTATAAGTCGATCTATTGCACCGCTACCAGACTGGCTCCTACGCTCCCGTCTCGAACGTCACGAGCTTATTTCTTGAAAAGCTTAAGCTACTATAGCCCTTATTAGCAACCCGTCAATACCTACCTATGCATTTATCTATTGACAGGCAATACTCAGCCAAACTTTTCAAGATTGTCGTTATAAGATTGCCTTTGCGCCCTTGGCTGTGCACGCTAGGTACAAGGTACCATCTTTCGAAAGATCGTAAGCTCAGGGAGCTCATAGTGAACGCTTTTCAGTCACAGTTTGGTGATCGTAGGCTGGTAAGCTGTCACGGCCATTGGTCCGGACCAGTGGCCGTGACATAAGCGCCCTGGTATCCACGTCTGAATATCTAGTTATAACAGTCAGAGTAGCATGGAATAGTACAATTTTAAGCGGCTACAGACTACCTGAATTATTGAATATCAAAGTGGCGGAGCTGTAGATCTGGGACGTCAGCCTGAGATATCTTGTCGCGCGAGGCGTATGTCGCTAGGTCTATCCATCGCCGTTCCTTCGTATTCATCAGTACAGAGAACTTATCACATAATTTAATAGGAGAACAAGATTCGAGATACGTTTCTCACCTTATCAAGGCCATCAATGTAGGCATCACCCATAAGTCTCCAGGACGTTTCTTGCTGTCTCAGGACAAATGGCACAGAGCCGCTGCTGAAGACACAAACCTGATCTCCGGGGAGTGTAGTGATTGGTCCTATTCCTAGTCTCCCCTCTTTGGTGATGAGGAACGCTCGTTGGAAGCGTTTCGTGTCCCGAAATGACAGCTTTATTCCCTTTCGTACGCGCCGATGCACATGGGATAGATTTCCAACATCGCCACTACTGGAAAAACGCTTCAAGCATGATTGGGCCCTTTCTAGGTACCTCAGATTCTCTTCCACATGCTCTTCATTCTTGGCGTGTAACCCCGCCGCAAGAATGCGCGCCACGGAACTTCTCAAATCATCGAACCCCATGGTTCCCTCCTCAAGCACGCGTATGACTGATTGTCCTGCTGAGAACTGAGATGACTCAACTACGTTGGCTGTGCTTATTGCAGAGTAGATCGAGAAGATACTTTCGATGAAGCGAGGATCCGTCAATTGGGGAAGGCAATTCAGTGGTAGGGCATGTGTCACCTCGTCGAGAATGGCGCCTTCAAGCCCCAATACCGTCCACTTGGTCTTGAGCGGTATCTCGCAGATTGTCCTATCCGGATATCGACTTTTTGAATGCGGCTTCTTGACGGGAAATTGAGGCCGTAGAGGAATCAGTGTGGTGTATTTCCCTCGGTCAAGTCTCATGGCCCAAGACGAGAATCCGCCATTTGGTCCTTCCTCGGATTGTGTAGCAGCAATCTGCAACGGCTCCAGGGATTCGCTGAAGATCACGCACTGCACTGTAACGTTTGCGAAGAGCTCCTGAACAGTACAGGTGTAATCTACCGGTGTGTCGATATAGCTGCAGGATTGGTGACCCAAGCCGAGTATCCCGAGTACCATGTCTCTAGGATCACTTGCGGAGTAACCCATGACGGCCTTGATAGCCGGAAAAAACAGCCCGGATCCAGGGCGTAGTTGGATAAGAGACTTAAATTCTCCTCTTGCATTGGCTAGTTCCAAGCCTCGAGCAACCTCTTTGAGGTTTTCGGGCGTCTCAGCGTACGATGGAGCTGTAAGGGCAGCAGCAGCGACCGTGATCTCGTGGAGGGGGAGTATGCTACTTCCGAGAATACACCAGACCTTGCGTGCGACAGTGCTTTCCTGGACTGTCCACACTCGCTCGAACCACGATGATGTGTACACCGGACTGACAGAAGACAAAAGTTTCAGCCATCGTTCGCGTCCGTATGCGCGAGGGAATCCGCTAGCATCTGCAAGAGCGCAGCCAATGCCACCAGACCAGTGCATATAAGCATCATAAATATCGTGTAGGGACTGGAAGGCTGCTTTGGCTTCTTCATCGGAGGCATGGTCGCCTAGCCAAATCGTGACTGCCGCAGCATCTTGATAGATCTCATCCATGAAGGATACTTGCTGAGCCCGCTCTTTGTCGTCCGACTGATTGATACAGATAGCATCAATCCAAATGCGAACATCTTCGAGCTGATCGTACTGGTTTTTCAGTTTCGGCAGCGCAATTCGAATGCTTTCCAGTGCCTTCGCAGTGTTGATGGGAACCATGAGTTCCATTCCGTTGATCGTGATTGGAGTTCTTTGCAACCCATCGCCCCATGCCTATTCAACATCAGCATTTATTGTCCAGTACAGTGAATAACTCAGTGACTGTCACTCACATACGAGATCGCATAGTATTTAGGAATAGAGCCAGGACTTGTGGTTTCTAGCTCATATTCTCTTACTCGATCTGAATCTCGTGCGTCTTTCCGTTTGATGCGAAGTAATCGAAATTGTCGACATTCTAATGTCTTGTACAAAAATGTATCTGTCATCGCATGTATCCGACAGAAGAGCAGCGAGATATTGTGGCAAGATTTCTGACATAGATCATGACCCGAAGGTGCTAGCTGTTACGACCTATTTAAACAGCAGTCAGGCAGCAACACTTTCAAGATTCAGTGAGTGCAGGCAAATCGTGCGAGGATATCCACCCCAAAGCATCGAGATGCATAAGTACCTACTGCTACTGCTCCACACCAATGTCTGCACTGCCTCCATTCTCGGAAGGCTTCAATGTCTGTTGACTAGGTAGGGACGGGCTTTGTCAAAGTCTATCTGTCTTGTTTGAGCTGCGCAAGCCCTCACTCTTCATTTGAGGACCCATGGACTTCCGAGCCTCACGATTTCTACCTAGACGCCTACAGCACTCGGCAAACTGGTCACTTCTAAGCCCCAGGCACCATGTTGTGGCTATGACTAAAAGACCTGAATGGCTGGCGAGGAGTGAAATGCCTTGCAGCGGGATGAAAGTGCTTCGAGCGACGTGTCATTGTGCCACAGCCACGGCCCGCCACGGTCGCATGAACAGCGGCCAAGTCTACGCTGGCACTTTATGGTACACACAAAAGCCAAATGCGAAGAAACAATAGATTCAGAAACAAGGCCTTGTTTAATTAGGAAAAAAAAAATAAAAAACATATCAAAAAAACAAAAACATACAACACCGGGGATTCCCCAGTCGTCACCGACCTGAGTACTGATCCAGCGATCACTAGCTTATCTAGGGCAGAGCGGACGGGATGCCGAGTTTTCTAGTGTCTATGGTCGTATGTGCTGTAGAAATGACAAAAAGGCATCTATATCCTATGCATGTTCAATGCCTTTTCCCCCTTGGCCCGTTCCACCCACCACCACCATCATTTTACCAAAAGTGCACAACTCCGAGACCTGAGCATAGACATCGACGAACTCACCACCGGCAATGCGAAGCATTTCAATTAAATAACCGGCGCCAGGCTTGGGCATAATGCCCTGCACAACTTGCACACTCTTCGAATCGGCCCCGCCAGCCGTGACAAATCTGAGCATGCCGGCACTGTTTATTCATCGTAGAATACAAGCAATCTAAAATCAAAACTTTCTCTTGGGTTAATCCCACCATGCCCCTTGAATTAGTGATCTACACCGGCTCATCAACCCCCATGCCATGGCTTGCTCTTCGCCTTGACTATCATTGTATAGTTCTGATATATCTTCATATCTGTCCGGGAACCGATCCCGCAAGAGCTCAGTGACATCGATATCTGCATGGTCGATGGTAACGGTTCTGTTCGCTCCATAGGATAGCATAAGTCTGCAGGTCTCGAACGTTGAGGCTCCGCGAGGCGACCCTGTATCGGAGACGACTTGCGCTATGAATGTCTCCCAAACAGTTCTGCCTTGGTAACTTGAAGAATTCGGAGAGATACCACAATCCAAGAGTAAGCGGAGCATCTTCAGATCTATTCCTGCCTCTGCATAGGTGATGACTCCATCTTCTCCGTGAATGCTCAGAGGCCGACGCAAAACCTGGAGGAGTAGTCCAGCCTTCCTCTCTGCTGTTGCCTCGGAAACTTTGGCCTTGATGTAATGATATAGGCCGCAGCGTACTGCCAGATCCTCAATGGACTCAATTTCTCCTACAGTCGGACACACCCTTTCCCAGCTTTTACCTGGCATTAGATCCTTCATGGTCGATCCCAGCTCATCAAGTAGCGGCTGGTTGGCACAGTCGTTGATTGCCTCAAGCTCCTGGGCGTACGATAACGCGCCAAGTGCGAAGCGCATTACACGATTCGTTTTTATCAAGCCGCGTGATAACCAATTCTTGGGAACGACCTTGCACATGGCGAGGAAAGCATTGGACAGGGATAGACGGGGCTCAAATTCGGGTCCAGATCGTTCGCTCAGCAGTTGTGCCATATTCTCTGTTCTCAGGAAGTCCCAGACTGTCCGATGCAAGAAGCCCGCACGGTCTCTGAGCATGGCCGGCTCGTGTTGGTCGACGGAGAGCTTCAGAAGATCTCTGCACTGCGCGATGAGCTGGTGTCTCTTCGGTTTCACGATTCCTAGCACTTGGCTCTCGGTCATGGGTTTTATCTTGTCTCTCCTGTGGGCATAATCGAGGCACCGTTCTTCCACGTCAAAGAAGTGAAATATGAGTATGGGCAAAGTCGTGTCAACGTGGACAAGGCTGCTGAAAATCCTTGCCGTCCGTTGCCTATAAAGGTCCTCGATCGAGTCAAACATGACTTCAAAGTATTTTTCCAAGTCCGCCGGCAACTTGTGAAGGCGTTGCTGGAGGTCGCGCATATTATCGCCGTTACCGACCCCTCGTATCAAGGACCTAGTGACAAGAAAGACCCAAAGAAATACGCCCTGGGCTTTTCGACAAATTTCCTCAACCAGAACCTCAGTTGTCCAAGCATCTTCATCCTCGGGAAGCTCGACAATCTCGACGCGGTCGAATTCGCTCGTGACAAAAGTACGGATGTCTTTCTGTGTCAAGTCTTGCACATATAGTTTCCATTTCCTCTGATCGAAGGCCCTGCGAAACTCAATCCATGGCCTGCTCGAGACACAGATCTTCAGGAAGGGCGATGTTCCCAGATCACGAAGCACATCGATGAGCTCCACATGGTTGCCGTGATATTCATCGAGCCCATCGATAAACATGCATATCCGGCAATCTGGTCCAAGGATTCTGGTCAGGCTCTTCATGGTGGCAATCAACTCGCTCCTTGTCCATGTCTGGAAGTCGCCAGCCGACTCATCGCTTGCCCATCGTTGGGGACAAAGTTTAGGGATCAGTTTCGGCCGCTGCGCAAAGATCTGGAACAAAAGCGTCCTGAAGAGCCCTTCCTGTGACTTTTGTACCGGGGTTCCAGCTGACCAAAAGAAATGTCCCACTTGTATGACGCTCCCCGCTGTCGTCGTGCGGTTCTCAGCCCATCCATCCAGAAGTCTACTTGTCTTCTGATGGTTTAACAAGAACTTCATCAACGTCGACTTTCCTGAACCCGGATCTCCAGCAACCCAGTACACGCCCTCGACCTTTGTGGAACGAAGCCAGTCGTGGAAAGTTACGGTGGAGTCATCGTCGAATATCCATTCAAATGTATTCTTGTACGCTGGAGTTACATCTGCCTGTCTCTCCTTGATTTCGGTGAAGTGGAGACTTCGCAGGACTCTATTTGCGGGACGTTGGAAAAGCAGTGATGAGGCAAAGTGTGCTGTCAATCGCACTAGATCATCGAAGTCAAGCTCCTTCTGTGCTTGAAGAGCTGCTGGCCGAAATCTCTGGTCAGGATACGTGCCAGGAACTGCAAGATGCCCAGACTCTCTAACAGCCAGCATTTTGTCGTCCGAGGTCGATTGCCCGTGGCCCGGTGCTGCTTCTTGAGTTTGGAGATTCGACTTCGACTGGCTCCCCTGCATACTGCTGACATGAGTGGTCTCCTCCCATGGACGGTAGGTGGCAAGATAAGTGATCAACTCCGCCCTCTTCTGTAGATTGGTGTGTTCGTTTTCAACCACTAGAACATTGACCTCCCTGCGGACAAGATTCGTCCTGATGGCATTGATGTCAGATAACAAAAGGTGCGCAATTGAGGACTAATTACATACATGAACTCTGCATTGAGATGGTCGCAGATTCGGACGCGAATCTTCTCGATGCGATCGGAAAGATCTTTGATTTCTTGGCGTTTGCGATAGGCTTTGAACGTCTTCTTCACGCTTTCGACCCTCTTGTCCTTTTCGGGGTCAATCTTCAGGCCATCCAGAATATTCAGGAGTTCCTCGGCCAGCTGACCACAAATAGTGATTAGGGTCTGTAAATCATCAGGAACTTCGGCTTGTCTGTTATTTTGTGTTTGATGAAGAGTCGTTTTCAAGACTCTCGTTAGCAGCTCCAACTCCTTGTCTGCCTTGGAAAGATCATCGGGACTTTTGTACAACTTGTGTATCACCCGCACCGCTGTTATTCCAACGCTGACGAACTGCAAGACATTGCTCACTAGCCCAATAGTAGCCAATGCTTCAGCCATGATCTATCACACGGCGTTGGTAGATCGATTACTTGACCTATAATGCCTGATGTAGGGGTTGCTGGAAGTCTGAGGGTTTGAAAGCAGTAGACAGCCTCACAACGGCTCTCTGGGCAAATGGATCTCAAACGAACTGACAAGGGTAAAGAATTGGCTGTCCCACTCCAGAAGACGGCTGCGGGCAGGATTGAGTGGCGAAGACCAGTTCCGTCCCTGAAATAGGTCTGCCAATCAGTCCTACGACATTGCACGGGGTCACTTTGACATGATCTCCGAGAAGTGCAAGACTCAGGTCCTAAGTCACGTCACGTCGCAGACCATATTTCGGGCCCAGATTAGGTATCGATTGAGGCCCTCAGCTCTTTCAGCCCCGCGTTCTCGGGAGATTTATCGGCCCCTGCCTGATGCCTGATGCGTGGACCAATTATAGTGAGTCGTTTAATCTTGAACGGCGAAAACCCGGCAATCATCAGCACCGCTTATCGGTAACCATTAAATGCAAGTTCATACATACAGGTATTCTAGAACTTGGAAAATCATGTGTTAAGATTGTCCTCAACATATTAAAGTCTCACTACGACTGAGTTCTATGGAATGTGCATCCTCGCATCACTCAAAGCCACTCCTTATTCCCATGGTGTGACACAAATTCGCCTGCGTAGTTTGCGAGATCTGCCTTTTGGTAGACTGAAATCACATCTTGCACAGCTTGGGTGGGGGTGGCTGGACCCGGGAAGTGAGGATAGAATTCGAGGAACTTCCCAACCATCATCTGGATTCTCTGCAGCTGCTCTGGGGTTGCTAGAGTCAAAGGTGAGAATCTGTCGTGTCAGGAACAAGCGGGGTGCATACCATCTGAGTACTGGCCCACCTCAACCATGCCCGGGCAGATGGACAAGAACAGGACACCATCGGCCTTGTACTGGTTCTGGAATTTGGCCACAACCATGTTAAGCGCTGCCTTGGAAATGGCGTAAAGAGGAGCAGTGTCGAGTTCCATTTTTCTGACGACATCGAAATCCGACAGACCACTAGAGATGGCAACCACCTTCTTCTCTTTCCCGGCCAGAACCTGTGGCATGAAGAAGTTGATAAGATTGATGTTGCCAATAACATTGGTCTTGTGAAGAGACAGGTACTCCTTTTCGAGCTTGTCGGGGTTGTCTCCTCTGTCAAACGTTCTGTCAGCTTTTCATATCCTGTTTACCTAGAAAGGTAGGCATATGCATACTGCTCTCCAATATTGGTAAATGAGTCGAATTGAGAAGCAACTCCGGCATTGGCGATGAGATAATCCAACTTGCCGTCGAGGATAGGAACACTGTCGGCGGCTGCTTGCTAATGAGGGTGTTAAAAGTTGAATATCCTCCGTCCTTATATACGCATGGAACTTGCCTTCAAACTGTCCCTATCGTCCATGTCTCCACGGAGGATATGGACATTCGGTTTTTCTCCCAGCTCCTCCTTGACTTTCTTGATGGTGGCATCTTTGTCTCGCGCAAGGCCGACGATTACGTTGTTGAAATCAGCAGATAGCTGCCGAATTTGCTCAAACTGGCGCAGACTATCAGAAAAGTTGGGCAGACAGTTCATTCAACTCACTCCTAAGCCCCTAGAGGCTCCCGTGATGACGTATGAAGGCATACTGAGCGACTTCTGAATTGACTTTAGTGAGTTGGAAAATTGTAAAAATGTCCAAGGACACTCGGTAATCTTCAAACGGGAACAGATGCGAAAACAACAGCAACAAGAATAATAACAGCCCGTGTTGGAATTCCAGATGTCGGTAGCGAATGGATGCTGACAGTACCTATAGGTACTTTATAAAACAGGGTCTCAGCCTGAGTTTGCGGACATGGTACGACCTTTCGGCCGCCCACTCCTGCCTGTGTTTTTCCCCCGTGCCTGCATGTATGATACCTGGTACCTTGGTGACGTCTCTTGTATACAGCCCAGCTAACCAGCAGTCAAATGTGACATTGTCATGTAAGTCGGGTGGTATTGTAGCTTCGCTTGCTAGCCTTGGAATTCCGCGGGGAGTTTTGTAAGCCGAATGATCAATATTCGTTCGTTTCTCCGGACACCGAGTTGTTGGGTCTATGGTATTTTCTTTAGGACACCCCTGTCTTCCACGGCGCCATAAAATATCATATTTGCGTATACACCTTCCACCTTCAATCTAGTCCTTTAATATTAGAAAGCACGTACCTACACGGATCACTTCCATAAATATCTCAAAGCCTTGGACGAACTACGAAAGCCTTTCTAATCTGCGTCACCACGGTGTTTGTTCTGATACAAATGGTACCCAAGCGCTTGCAAGGAAAATGCAGTGCTTACAAATACAGCTAGAATTCCACTTTAAGACGATCTTGGCACACGTAGAAAGCTTTGGTTAGATGGGAGGGGGCATAACGCTACAGGTAAGCATAACGGCGCATTTGAGCACAATAATACTCCGGCGATCAAACATG
This sequence comes from Pestalotiopsis sp. NC0098, assembly GCA_022432395.1. Taxonomy (NCBI): domain Eukaryota; kingdom Fungi; phylum Ascomycota; class Sordariomycetes; order Amphisphaeriales; family Sporocadaceae; genus Pestalotiopsis; species Pestalotiopsis sp. NC0098. The sequence goes on along the minus strand of JAJKLJ010000003.1, from coordinate 2,894,128 downwards.
AGGATTCTTAGCACTGGCGTCTGCAGCATTTTCAAACCCGCATATCGCGAACTTTTGCAATTCAGACTAGTCATGGAATGGAAATAACAAAACAAAATGACCGTCGTGATACATAAGTCCGAGCCGCGAAATTTCTTATATAATATGGATCAGCCACAAAATGCGCGTTATTTCTGTGCCTCGTGAGACTGCGATCGTTCCTCTTTACCTGCGCATCGACGCCGGGGAATCAGTAAGGTTGCAGCGACCTCAACTAGTGGGCGGCAGGGGCCCATCTCGAAAAGTCTCGAAAAGCGGTGCACTGCCATTGTGGCCATTGTACCGCTCCGGAGTTATGGGGTAGAGCTGCTCCTGGACCTGCTCGTGGTTGTGTGCCCTCTCGGTGAATGATGCGCCAGACGGCTCCGGTGCTTGGAGAGAATTCCAGTCGACGCCTCCCAGCGCTGGGTATTGCTCTAGCAATGCATCGGGGATGCCACCGTCTTTTTCCGACGGCATCGACATCGAATTGTTCAATACTGCACCCATAAGCTCCGGTTCTTGATTTCTTGTTATGGCTGAGAGGCGTTGCTGCTCCCAAGCATCCTGTCTCTCTTTCATCTCCTCGTCCAGCAGAGGCTTTATGCAGACCCTTCCAGGTTCCGATCTGAAATGCCGGCCCAGTGCCTCAGCTCTTGCAAATCTTGTGCCACAACCCCATTGACTGCCTGCTTTCAAGTCCCCCCTGCAGACGAACCTCTTCTCTCCAGAGTGCAAGCCCTCGTGACGTTTTCGATCGTTTCGACGAGCGAAAGCTTTCCCACAGACTGTGCAGACAAATGGTCGCTCATCGGTGTGCGTTCGAAGATGAGAGCGTAGTGAATATGCTCGAGTAAAACGCTTGGGACATAGTGTGCATTGGAAGGTTGAGGGGTGGCGTCGTCTCGACTGAGATTCCTCGGGAAGATCCGGAAATGCGTCTTGGTCACCTCCCACGTCGTGGTATTCCTTCAAGTGTTTTTCGAAATCTTTCTTGGATGCGAACCCAATGGTCGCCATTGGACAGCCATCAAAAAGGCACATGTAGGCCCGCTCGTGACGTTCGATGTGTTCGTCTCTATCTGTACGATTTTGGAAGCCTTCGGTGAAATAGTGACAGTTCATGTGCGGACACTTGAAAATAGACTGTCCATAGTATTTCACAATGCCCTGCTTCGACGTTTCTGTTTCAAATAATCGTTCCATGGTTGAACGGATCAGCGCAGTGATTCTTGGAAAGTCCGAAAGCTCTTCGCCTGTCCTGGAGTTATGTCCTAGCTGAACCTTTCGAGTCCATACTATGAATTGTGCCAAAGAATAGTAACAATCCAAACTCTCCAATGGGCTTAGCTTTGCCTCCATACTTTTCGACAGCGATTGTGCCTGGCTTGACTTTGTGAAGTGGAAGTCAAGCAGGCTCTCAAGGCACTCATTGACTTTGAGTACGTCCTCCGGCCTTGAATGAGGGAGCCATTCCAGTAGGTGAGTTGTCCATTGCGAAACAGCATATTCATAGAAAGCATACGTGCCAGCCATGACTTCTGTATTCAGCTGTGCCTCTGGAAGATTTTGACTGATTTGACGGAAGCAAAGATACGAAATGCTGATCTCGGCGAGTTCCCGATCGACCTCTGTTGAAGTTATGATAGATCTCTCGAAGAGGTACCTAGCGGCGTTGTCATCAGCGTTCTTTTCTTGTATATTTCCATTTCCAGACTTACTCTTTGAGTGTTTTGTGAATGAGGTGCAACGAGCCAGTAACGCCAATCTCCACCAAAGATGAACAGAAGTCTTTGATATCACCAATTATTCTCTTGTTCTCCTCGTTCAGCCGTTCGTTCTCAAGATCAAGTGATACTATGCCCTGTATTTCATGCCAGAAGAGTGGCCGTTTCGCGCAACAGATCCAAGCCAACAGTTTTCGTACCACCCTGCGTCTTGTAGTGTTACCAGCAGACAAGGTGCGAGCCACAATTTTGTCGTATCTAGAAATCCTTGTAAGTAGGCGCTTCACCCGTGATGAAATTTCCCTTCTGTCTTACACATGGTCAAGTTCGGCTGGAAATACTTCATTGTTCCATTCGTGCAAAAGAGTGTTCCGTGATGGCTGCAGAGACATCTCTTTTAGGACGCACTTTGCAAAGATGAACATGCCTGTTTTGGTCAATGAAGCTTATTCTGTAAGGCACTGTTTGGGGCTTACCTTGTGATTTTGCGGTTACAACTTTGGCTATGTCAATCTCTGCTATACTGAACTTGCCGAAAGTTGCTTCGATACCCGCCTGATGAGCTTCTGCAAACGCCAGAATGTCGGGCTTGTTATCCTCAGATGTGATCTTGATGGTTGGCAACATCCCCAAATCTTTGCGACCGCATGCATCGTTGTGGCTGATGAACAAACAACGGATTTCGTCCATCTGGGCTCGGGGCAACGAGTCGACAATGTCGCAGAACCACGAGCAAATCTCCTTCCGTTGTTCTCTAGTGGCACACTCGTCAAGCCCGTCCAGGATGATGTACGTCTTCCGTGATTTCAACGCGACCTGAAGGAGCTGCTTTGCAACAATCACGCTGGACAAGATAACGTCTCCGCTTCTTGTCGACTTTTCTTCATCCACTAGAGTTAACAAAGCATCATCCTGGGCGACCATCTGCGCTAACAGTCCTCGCATTACTGACAGAAAAATATTTCTGGCAGGATCATTTTCGGCGCAGTGAAAGAAGACGGTCGATACGTTGGGTATTTTGCGGGCGTTTTCCACTACTACTGAAGCCAAAACGGATTTACCTAGTGACATATCAGTGAGCTGTCTTTGTATACAATGCTCCCCACCCACTTACCCGCGCCTGGTAGACCATTCAACCATAGTAGTGGAGTCGAGCAGTACAGAGGATGAAACCACTTTTTGAACCGCTCGTCTTCCAAGAGCCATTCTCCTGCTTTTGGATTTGAGGAACGCTCTGCGACAAGGCTTTCGTGTATAGCTTCGCAGTCAGCTGAGGCCAGCCATCTGAGGACAGACTCGCGTTTGTTAGAGTAACTCCGTCTCTGGCGCTCCAAAGACTCGGCCTCGGCATGCCTCTTCAAGCACATTATTTGCTCAAATTCGATGAGGCTTGCTCGCTGTTCAAGCAATTGTCGATGACGTTTAAAGTTGTCCTTGAGTGTTTGTATCTTCATATTGAAGCCTTTCCACGTTGCTTGAAAGAGTTGTTTCCAGACTGTGGAAACTCATTAGCTATATCGACGGAAGACAAGATGGCTGGACTACCTTTTTGGGTGAAATATTTCACGGCTTCGGCGTGGAATGTCAAAATGTCTTTGAAAATTAGGACCAACAGATCCCGCATGTGTTTCTGTTCGAAGAAAAGCTCCTGATACTGAGAAAGCAAAGGAAGCTGTTCTCCGATGTACTCGTATGTTTCTAGCAGCGATGTAAATGCTTCAGAGAACGTTGAAGTTATCTGCAATAAAAGTCAGAACTACTTTTTTATGATTTTTAGAATTACGTCCTACTTGAAGGATGAATTTCATAGGCCCCTTCAGTATTCAGTCAGCGGCGATAATCAGGACGTCTAGAATGGTAGACACTCACCCAAACGAAGGCCAGCATTTCAGATGCGTTCACGAAAACTTCGATGACCTTTCCATATTCTGCCATTGTTGCGAAGAAAGGCTGGAGACGTCTCATGTACACGAGGCGCTTTGTTTGCGCTTGCCGCTGCTGGATGATATCCATTGCGCCTTGGATCTTCTCGAAAGAAGCATTTTGAAAAGACCGGAGCTGGCTTTGGATCAAACCTGAGTTCTTCTTGAAATCTTCCAAAGCGTCGCGCAAGTCTTTTTCCATCAACTTGTCGTGCGCCATAGCTGCTTTGTGAACTATGCGGTACAGAACGCCTGCGAAAATTTGACTATGGCGTGTGGAGGGTAAGAAATGAAGGGGAGCTGAATTTGGAGGTGCCTCCTGCGTGGCTCAGTTCCTCATTGTTCGACGATGCACGACTTGCAGCTTCGAGGCATAGAAGGCTCCGCCACATTTGATGCCTTAGAGTGCGTAGCTTCTGACTGCACAAGGCTGTGCTGTACTAGGCGGTCAGCGAAGTACAGTACACGTAGGTATCAAGCCATCAGCTACATAATTTAGGCGCTCATGCATGTCGCGCCCGACGCGATGCTCATGTAGGTCCATGCAGGGATCGTTTTCCGCAAAACAGAAAGCGCACCCGCGAGCCACTTAGTTGCCAGGAATGACACCGGCGAGTCACTGTCGCCAAAGTTCAAGGGACTCAAGAACGTCATATTTCCAAATTCAATGCCAATCTGATCCAAATAATTCTTACCGCCGGACCGCAGCATTTCGCTGAATTCGGTACCGTCGTCGAGCCCTTCAAATATTTGCTATCGCAACAACGAAAATGGGCACCAAACGGCCGGCTTCATTAGATGCACAATGGGACAATGATACGCGAACCGCTCACCCAACAACTCTTCTTCATTCAGATTGGACAGGAGTTTATGGCGGACTTGACCAAACGATGGCAACATATCCTACATACGATGATACTTGGCTCTCAAATTACCTAACAGAAAATTCTACCAGTCTGGGTGCCCAGATCTGTTACGGCATGGTACGCACACCCTACTTACATATTGGAAGTCTGCAGAAGCTGATCATCGTACAAGCAGCTTGATGGCATCAGTGCTGAAGTGAAATGGTTGGTCAATACAAGTGAGCTCGAGACTATGCAGCTACCTGCGGGGAAATTCTTGCCGCTCCTCATCGATTTCCGCGAGGATCACACACGACTGCAAACATCAGCTGGGTTTCCCACTGCGGTTTTAAGCAACAAAATTCATCAAAAATTGTCTCAAATCAGCAAAGATACGAATGCGTGTGCCCAAGTATTAGTGGAATACAACCTGGGTCGATGCGAACGACAAATTTCGCGGGCTCGAGGGGAAAGGGAAAAGCCCTTTGTGCTTTTCGATAAACATTGTTCTCACTGGCCCCCTCAACGAAGGAAACTCCATTGCCAAACTTCTTGCCGACTCCAGCTTGTATCTCCAAGTGCCACTCACGGGCGCAACCTACCTTGTGCATGAGAATCCTCAGTCACTGGAGATACCGCTTTCATTGCTCACTACTGACAGAGAACATGATGCTCAAGATCTTGACCTCCTTTTGGAACATGCAAACGACCAGGACAACGACTACGTCAACCCCACTGCGGAAGATATGTCCTCACTTCTCGTGGATATCGACGCTTTTCTCAATGACATGCCCGTCCACGCCTCCCTTCAATCGTACCAAGAGGACCGACGGATCTTGTCCAAACTATTGCCGTTAGTCTTTCTCCAGGCTATTCTTTTTATGTTCTGACTGACAAGATTGGAAGTCACCAAAAGGAAGGGGTTGACTTCTTCAACCGAAGAGAGCTTGGTAAATGTCCACCGGAGCTGGCCCTTTGGCAGCTGCAAATGTCTTCTAATGGGGACCAATAGTCAGTATCATGATATTGTAAGATCTTCTCTATCTGAACTAACACGTCTCAGTTATCAGCATGTGATCACTGGCGCAAAAAGCCCCTTCGCAACTGACTGTCATGGGGGCATCCTCGCCGATGACATGGGTCTTGGAAAGACTCTTACAACTTTGTCAGCCGTGGTTGGCTCTTTAGATCGCGCGCGGGAATTCGCAATGCCTAGGGGAACCAGATCCGCAAAATCCACAGTGATTGTTGTTCCCTCGGAGTGTAAGTATTACTTAGTGAGTTGCAAATGGATCTGCTGGGCTGACGCATTCTCTGGCAGTGCTCATGAATACGTGGGAAAATGAAATCAAGAAGTGAGCTAATCACATTGCTACGGGAAAGAAGAGGTTAACTGACATTCTATAGGCATGTTCTCTTCAGCGCTGCGAGCTACATCAAGTACCACGGATCGGAAAGGCATGATTTCGACTCCAAGTTATCGAATTATGACCTCATTCTTACTACCTATGGCACGGCAATGGTTGAGTTTCGGCGACGAAAAGCTGCACTATATGGCACAACTTGGTACAGAGTCGTTTTAGATGAGGGTTAGTTTGAAAGCCAGTCTCATGCTTCGGACACTAACTTTACAAGCGCACGCAATTCGCAACTCTTCGAGCAAGCAGTTTGAAGCAGTCAACAACATTCCTTCATACATTCGGTGGTGTCTCACGGGAACGCCGATCCAGAACTCCTTGGAAGATCTGGGTTCACTTGTGAAATACCTCAAGGTTCCCATCCTCGACGACGGCACAGCTTTCCGAAAGCACATATCGAAACTCCGAAGAAACGCATTCTCCCCCGCCGGGGAGTTCGAGAATCTCAAATTGCTGCTCTGTTGCATCTGTATGCGTAGAAGCAAAAGGGTTCTACCAGGTTTAGGCTGCGTCACTACCAATGTACGTCCCGAGTTCTCCGAGCAGGAACGACAGCAATACATTGGATTGGAGATTGCTTTCAGGAGTGCTATCACACTGGCAATTGGCAGTAAGAGTAAAAATGGGACCCATCATAGGGTCATGGAGGCTTTGCTCCGGCTGCGAATGTTCTGCAACAATGGACTCGGCGGATCGTCCACCGCAGCGACTGCTCTGGCATCACACGCTCATCAAGATGCGGACGAAGTCTTGAGTTTGCTCCAGCAAGCCGGCAAAGCGATGTGTTCTTATTGCTCCTGTGCTATTGTGTCCGTCAGTAGCCATGTCGACTCAGACGCCGCATATCTCACGCAATGTCTTGGGTTGGTTTGTCACGAGTGCATTGCACAATATCGGTCGGAATTCCAAGCGGGAGCCGTGGCTATTTGCCCTCTGTGCAAACGTCAGCACCAGATTGACGATAAGAGCCCTGACGAGACAGAAGTCACTCCGCAGCCAACCTATCCTTCTAAGATACGCCAGCTGGTCCAGGATGTTTCAACCCATTACATGCGTGACAAATGGTAAATGTTTGTAGGCTCAGTTTTCGAGATCTGTTGGCTGACATTTTGCAGCGTGATATTTAGCTTTTGGAAGAAGACGCTGGACATCGTGGAGAGAGGTCTAATGGAGAAAGGGCTGAGTTTCCTTCGCATTGACGGAAATGTCACAAATCGGAAGCGAAATGCCATCCTGAGTGAATTCCAGAGCCGGACAACGTCCAGAGTACTTTTGATGACGTTCTCTACCGGTGCTGTCGGGTGAGTCGACTTTGCAGTTTGTCCTCTTCAGGCTCTCGCAGTCGTATGGCCCCTCATCCCAATCTTTTACTAACGAGTTTCCATCACCGAAAAGGCTGAACGGTCTGACCGTTGCAAATCGCGTCCACATCCTCGAGCCACAATGGAACCCCGCAGTTGAGAACCAGGCGATTGGACGGCTCCTGCGCCTCGACCAGGCTGAACGGGTGACCGTCATCCGCTACGTGATGCGCAAATCGATCGAAGAAGTAGGTCTCTTTGGCGGAAGCCGTTTGATCCGTCATCTGTTCCACAGCTAAGACAGCGCGCGAAGGTTGTGCAATCCAAACAGCACCGAAAGCTGCAACTTGCAGGAGGAGGCTTTGCTTCTGGCGAGAACAAGGCAGAACAGCTCCATCAGTTTGTAGATCTGATGGACTCCAGCTCAGGGCCCCTTAGTACAGTAGGCTAGGTAGTGGCAGCCTACTGGTGGCAAGTGCACTGCCTCGAGTATTCTTTCCCAATATTCCTGGAGTGTTCTTAGGACCTTATTGTCATTGAGTGCTTCGTGGAGGGGCGGCGGCCGCGCGCGCTGTCTCAAGCATTTGCTTTCAATTTCTTCGAAGTGTCCCTTGTATCATTCTCTCATTGGACAGAAATCAAGACATCGTATTGGCATGCATACTTGGCACATCTGAGCAGGCTCCACTTGCTGTTGCACTGAGGCTGATTTTTGCCTCTGCCTCAAGCATTTACTGCTGATATTCTTGAAGTACGAGGTATGCCTTGGCCCACTTTCTTCTCAGATAGGCGCAGCAAACAAGCCCCCGGCACTGCCTGTTGACTTCACTTCTCAATTTCTTGAAGTGTTACTCGACCTACTCTCTTATTGGATAGACGCCAGGAGGACGACTCACTGCCTGTTGACTTTGCTTCGAAATTTTTTGAAGTGCTCTCGAAATCACTCTCTTATTGAAGCAAGGCACACATAGCCCCATAAAAATATGCTTCTCGGATTATGAATGCGCACCTCGCTGAGGGGCAAAAATCCGCTGCAGCGCCCTAGGATTTACTTCTGAAATTCTTGAGATGCTCCTGGGATTGCCTTCTGATTGGTTATGATACGCACGTGGCGCTAGAAAGTATGCCTTCCAGGCTTTTGTGATAAAAGGCTCAAAAGGCGCTGCTTGAATCTACTTCTGAAATTCTTGAGGTGCTCCTGGGATTACCTTCTTATTGGCTATAATACACATACAGCCCTAAAAGGTATGCTTCCCAGAAAGCACCGCCCCGATGTGCCTCTAGCAGCGCCCTAGGATTTCCTTCTAAATTTCTTGAGATGCTCCTGGAATTGCTTTCTTATTGGTTATAATACGCATACGGTGCTAGAAAGTATGCCTCTCAGGCTTTTGCAACAGGCCGCGCATTCCACCAAGAACCAAAGCGGTCGACTGCAGCGCCCGCTGCCGTCACCTCTGAAATTCTTGAGATGCTCCTCGGCTTCTTCTTTGATTGGGCGAAATGTAACCAGATCACACAGCCGCAGAAGCACGGAGTATGTGTGATAGAACCCCAAACGTTTGTGAGCTGATGTTCCTGATCAAGGGAACATATTGAGACTTCTTGTCTGTAATAGAGCAATAATTCATTTGGCATCTTCCTTCCAACTCCCATTATTACCCGTTCGACATGTCTTCTCATCTTCAATCTGCCAGCTCCCTGGCCAGCGCCTCCCTGCGACTGGAGCTCTCCGGGTCAAAATACGGCCTCTCGCCCAGGCTGACGGCGCGGCTGCCGGTGCGCTCGCCGAGGCCGAGGTGGCCGTAGTCGGACGTGGCCGAGTGGTAGACGCTTCGATTGTCCCAAATAGCCAAATCATTCGGATCCTGCCAGCGCAGGCGGACCTGCAGGTCGTGGTTCTCGACGACGAGGCGGACGAACCAGTCGAGAAAGTGGCGCGACTCGTCCTCGCTGAGCCCGTGGATGCGCTGCACGTGGTGGCCCACGGCGAAGACGGACCGCCACCCCGTCACCGGGTTCGTCCGGACCACCGGGTGCACGGCCTCGAGCACGTCGCCGACGTTCTCGGGCGCCCCGCGCTCCGCCGAGTACAAGGGGAACCCGTTGGCGTCGGCCGCGTTCTTGAAGCCCGGCTGCGCGTAGTACGCCGTCAGCGTGTCCAGGAAGCCCCGGAGCGGCTTGGAGATGCGGTCGTACACCTCGTAGCCCGAGGCCCAGAGCGTGTCTTTTGCAGCAGACAAGTGTGTTAGCGACAGATTTTGACTCCAATTACGCTCAGAGTCGTGTGATCAGTGTGCTGAGAAATGGGAACGTGTTGTAACTTACCCCCGCCTGTCTTGGGCAGCTCCGTCAGTCGCAGCAGCGCATAGTCGCTGGGGACCGGCTCGAACGTAATGTCCGAGTGCCACAACCCCTTTTGGCTCTGGTTCTTGCCATACTTGAGGAATCTATCGGCGAAGATTTTCTTGTTCATCCTGGAAGATATCACGCTGATCTCGTCGTCTGCTCCCCCGTGTTCGCGGCCGGCATTGTTCACGGGATGGATGTGCAGTTTCGAGGTCGCCGGCTTGCCAGACAACTCGCCCAGTTGTTGTACGAGTTCCTTTTGTAGATCATTTGTAATGTTGTCTTGCTTTCGAAAGAAGACCACTCCGCGTTGTGAAACTACGAATGGTTGATGAGTAAGCTTCACGCAATTACACCAGACAGTTGATAAGTGTGAAGCTTACTGGTGATGGCCAGATCGCGCAGTAGCTCATCTGAGTTCGGAGCACGTAGCCAAGCGGCGAGGTCGACATTGACGTACTCCCTTCCTATAATTGGAGTAACATCAAAGTGCTCAAACTGATCAAGTGCGCCACTGAGCTTCAGAGGCTCATGATGGCCGGTGAGCAGCTCGGGAAGCTCATCGTCAGTGTCAACCTGGACTCCAACACTCTTCTCGTCTTGTTTCTCGGACAAAACCTTCTGCTTGAGGTGTTCAGCAACATTTGAGACTTGTTCGGTAGCTGATGGGGCCATGTTGTTTTCACGTGTTACGAAGTTGATAGATGTCAAAAACCTTTTGCTAGGTGAGTATATATTCAACAGTAACCCTCTGATTTGACTTTACTAGGTCGTATGGGTATATATTTATACACCAACACAACCACTTACAATCCTTTTGCTGGCAAGAATACTCATTGCGCAAGACCAGCATGAATTCCATCATAGTTCGCCATCGACATGTCTGCCAAGTGCACCCCCTCCCTGCATACCATTCCATTCGCATGGTTCTCACAGCCAAAGGACAAGCACTGCGTGGGCGAATAAGGGTGATTGGTTAAAGATTCACACTAGGATATCAACCTCAGATGTTATTGGAGCACGATCAAGTTGGATCATTGCACTTGCGTTGGTCGGCCATTCATAGGTGGTCCTGTATTCCCCCACCTTCGATCGCGTAATATCAATCCTCAATCGCGAATCCCACAACGGCATGAATAACGAATGAAGATTGTCCTCTACCTACTGTCGCTTCTCGGTGTGACTCGCCTATAAGCCTTGGCTAGGGCGTCATGGCAGACCATTGACGTGTTGCCGAGAGGAGTGCTCGACCAAAATTCCAGGCATCTCTATTTCTACTCACAGAGAGTAATACCACACACTGCACGACAATTCGAAGACAGGAAAACCCTAGGTTTGATCACGTGTTTCTATTCCTGTGACTATCTGTCCTCGTCCGGGATATAAAGAGCAATATTGGCATCTATTACACATCCGGCCACTTTCACGGAATCGAGCCAACAAACAAAACAGACGTTCTGACATCAAGTTGATGTGACGTGAAGTGATTGATTCGCCAGTACCTAGGCGTTAAGCTTCCAATGTTTTCCTTGACTACAATAGCAGTCTTGTCGGCAGAAAGAAGACACCACAACTCCACAATGATGCTGTTCCATGCACGGTCAAGAGTATCAATGGAAGCGAGTATACATTAGTACAACAGTCTTCGAAACTGGTGTAGAAAACCACCAAAGATATCGATAGATGAAAACATAATTGACGAAAGAAAAATCGTTGGCAGTCGTAAAAAAGGCCATGGTGTTGCCAGAGCGCTGATGGATTGGCTTTGGAAAAAGATTTCAGATAACGAATGACACGAAATGGGAAAATGGCGTCCCTGAGACCAGGAGCCATTATCCGCCGTCCGAGGGAACAAGAACGGTCTATTGACTATGATCTAGCTTTCAAGGTGCTCATAGGCGTTGGCGTAGAAGTTTGCTCAGGGTGCGAGTGCGAGTGATGAGAGTGTGAATGGCTATGAGAGTGCCCGTGGGCAGAGCGGTTTCGCTTCGAATGCCGGTGGAGTGTGCCAACGTCATGTTTGCCTAGTCAAAATAAATCAGTATACAATCTCGGTATTGTGTAGCCAGGTGCAGCACTTACCGTTCGGACGTTCTCGAGTCTGTCCGATTCTCTTTCTTGTTGCTCGATGATTTGCCGCAGCTCCTCGGCGCTATCATTGACCTCGCTCGCCTCATAGATGGCACTGCCATGAGCAGTTGGAGGGCCGTGGCTTCTGCTCCTAAGAGTGCTGAAGATACTGCCCGTGGTACTTGTTCTGTTCAAGTAGCCGCTCAATCTACCAAGCGTGCCTGGTCGGGCCGCATCTCTTTCCCGAGTCGGTGTCAACGTCGGAATGGTCATGGAGGCCTCGAGGCTAGGAGACTCGTTGCGCGTCGTCCTAGAATTGTATGATGAGAGAGACGGTGGCGCGCGCCTGTTGCCATTGCCTGCGCTTGCTCCGTATGGAGGGTTGAACTCATCCACATCCTCTTGAGTGATGTTGTTGGCCAAGTCTTCAGCATCCGCGTGACTCTCGTCGCCAGTGCGTAGCAACAAGTACGACAGAGCGTTGAACCAGGTCTCGTGACGCTGGCCCGTTGTACAGGTGAACTTGACAGTGCGTCCAGGGGAGACGATGACCAAACTCTTGCGGTGCAATCCAGGCGGCATGGGGTTGTCATCTGCGACAACTCGGACTGCCTCGATGGGGATACTCTTGGCTCGCAGCTCAGAACGACCCGCAACTGCTGGGTCACGATCACTCCAGTACAGCGTGCGCGTGTAAGGGTGAACCCAGAAGTATCTCCTGTGCCGATTCTCCGACATTTCACCACGGCCAGCCTTGCGGGTGTACTTCCACAAGTATTCGCCAATCATTGTCTGCGTGATGGCTTGGATCATGCGAGGATCGGTGTTGGGCCCGGCAAAGCTAGAAGCTCCAATACCCATCTCGTTCCTGATGTTAAATCTTGAGTCGATCTCGGAAGCAAATGACGACACAGAAGACTGTCGGCTGCGAACACTCAATTTGGCAGAAGATTGCATCTCAGCCAGACCTTGTGTCGAGCCGGTCCTAGTGGCACGAGGAGTGGGAGTGCCTCGGCCAGAAAGGGGCGACTGTGGCCGGTCGCGGCTGGCGAAAGGTTGCGAGGGGTTCTTGTAGGCAGAGGCGGGCATCAATGGAGGTCCCATTGCGCCCCTAGTTCCGTGTGACGATCCAGTTCGTGCAGCCTCAATCGCTTCTCTGTGGTTTGCAGGAAGTGGTGGCATGGTCTGCTGTGAGCTTCGGACACTACCCGAACTATCAGGTCGCCGCAAAGAGTCACCGAGTCTACTCTTGCCCTTGTCTTCAGAAGAGGGAGTGATGATGATTTCGGCAGCTGTTGCACCAAGCGTCATCGAGTCTTGCGAACCCCGACGCGGGGTCTTGAAGAGCAGCTTGTCAATATTGTCAGATGTGAGTGCAGTCTGCGCACCGTGATCCACCGTGGGAAGCGCGGATTTCCGAGCAGGGCGGAAGTCGGTGTTGGTAGACATCTCCTTGAATGGCCTTTGGGATTCGGGTGTATCGGGGCTGTTGGTGGCTGTTGGAGATTGGCGCGTTTCGTCCTCGGCGATGATTGGCGTAGCGGTATCTTTGCTCTTCTTGCCCATAACACCAGCAAATGATGGCGTTTGTGGGTGTGACATGTCTCGTGGCAGGATGAAGGCGTCCCGCTTGGGGCTGCGAAGAGCAGATGGCTCCGCAATGGGCTCTGCAATGGGCTCTGTTTCGATGCTGCTCATTGACGAGTAGCCCAATGTCTGTGGTGCCAGAGTCAGGGCCTTTCGGAGCGCCTCGAGCTCTTGGGCATGGCTTGCGAGAAGTTGATCGCGCTCTGCCACGCTCTGCGCTTGTTGTGCCTCCAACGCACGAGCGTGCTCTGCGTTGGCCTTCTCCAATGCATCCGCCAGAGAAGCATCACTGGCGGACTTGAGACTTGCCAGCTCGGAGGCATGGGAAGATTTGATGGATGACAAGGCCTCCTGGAGGGATGTGGCATGGCTGTCCTTGAGAGAAGCGACAGCGTTTGCGTGATTTGCCTGGAGATCTTCGACAGCCGCATCCATTGAGGATTGATGTTCTGTGCGTACAGTGGCAAGGAACGCAGAGTGTTCCGACTTGAGCTGTTCTAGTTCCTGGGCACGAGAAGTCTCGTGATTGCGCCGAAGCTCTTCGAGAGCCTCGGTGTGCTTTGCGTCCAGTGAACCCAGATCAGCGCTTCGCGAAGTTTCATGCTCGGAGCGCAGGGAATCCAGTGCCAAGGCATGGCCTGCAGCAAGTTCAGCGGCAAGTTTGGCAACTGCCCCTTCATGCTCGGCCTTGAGAGCCTTGATTGTCTCAGCATGGGTGGTCGTCAAGTTGTCCATGTCTCGAGCCTTTGACGAGGCAGCTTCAGCCTTGATGGAAGCAATGTGCTCTTCGTGGCGGGAAGCAAGCGCCTTGAGTTCCGCGTCTTGCGATGTAGACGAGGTGGCTTGAAGTGCCTCCATCTCTCGTTGGTGACCGATGACGAGCTCTTGAAGTTCCTTGTCCTTTGCAGCAGCGCCCTCGGCACGCAGGGCTTCGAGTTCTCCTTGGTGGCTCGAAGTGAGGACTGCCAATTCTTGGGTCTTTGTGGCAGCCGCTTCGGCCTTCATCGACTCGAGCTCTCTCGCGTGGCGCTCCGTCAGCTTGTTGAGCTCTGCTGTCTTGGCCTTGACCTGTTCGTCCTGAACGGAGGCAAGGTGCTGCTCGTGCTGGGAAGAAAGAGTTTGAAGCTCCGTGGCCTTGGCAGCAGCCAATGCAGCTTCGAGAGCTGCCAGCTCGCCAGCGTGCCTCGTGCTCAGTTCTTCCGTATGCCTTGACTGAGTAGTTACGTGCTCGCTTCGGAGGTTGTCGAGTTCCCGTTCGTGACCGGCCTTGGCGGAGTCCAGTGCTTTCTCCAGAGCTTGTTGGCTGTCACGCTTGTGCGCTTCGACAATCTCAGCATTGGCTGCCTTGAGTGCCTGAATCTGCTCGTGGTGTGCTGCATTGCCTTCCGACTTGGTCGATTCGAGCTGCTTTGCAAGTGCTGCTTCGAATGTCACCAATTCTTTGGCGTGTGTTGCAGCATGTTCGTCACGAATAGTACCGAGCTCAGTAGCATGTGAACTCTTGAGCGATGCAAGCTCGCGGGCCAGCGTGGCCTCTGCCTCAGAACGGGCTGCTGCCAGCTGCTTATCGTGAGAGCTGACCAGGACTGCGAGCTCAGCAGCATGCGCAGCATCTCTCTTGGTCAGAGAATCCTCAAGTTCTGCCGCGTGAGTCTTCTTCAAGGCTGCCAGCTCGGAAGCGTGCGATGTGTTCTTCTCATTCTCAAGTTCTTCGAGATTCTTGGCATGGACAGCGTGAAGGGTATCCGTTTCGCGGGCCAGCCGGGCAGCTTCTTCGGACTTGACGTTTTCAAGCTGCTTGGCGTGTCCGTCTTGGAGGTTGCGGATCTCCTGCGTCAGCTTGTTCTCAGCCTCCGCTCGTGATGATTCCAATGCACTGCTATGTGCAAGCTTGAGTGCTGACAGCTCGGCAGCCAATCTAGTTTCACTCTCCGATCTCAAAGCGCTAAGTTCGTCGGCGTGCGCAGCATTAATGTCACTGAGCTGCTTGGTAAGCTGAGCATCAGCGTCTGCCCTGGAGCTTTCCAGTTGTTGGCGATGAGAAGCTGACAGAGTATCCAACTCTTTGGCAAGTCTAGCTTCGTTGTCGGCGCCGGACGCCTCCATCTGCTTGGCATGCATAGCGGCGAGGGCGGCAAGTTCGGCAGCAAGTGTCAGGTCGTTTTCTTTCTTGAGCTTATCGACCTGGCCAGCATGCGCAGCTTTGAGGGCCTCGAGCTCCTGCTCATGTTTGCTGTTGGCATCACCCCGGACTTGTTCAAGCTGTGCCATATGCGAAGCTCGGAGGTTTTCAATGTCGGTGTTCATGGCATTCTGAACTTCCTTGACTTGTGCGAGGTGAGAAGCCTTGAGGCGCTCTAGATCAGCAGCATGGGCAGCATCACTGCTCTCCATGGCACTTGCGATTTGTGCACCGTGGCCAGCTTTGAGAGATTCAACAGCTTCGGCGTGAGTGTCGCTAATCTCCTTTTTGGCGCGCTCGATCTGTGCGGCATGTGCTGCAGCCAGAGCCTCCAACTCGGCAGCATGCGACTCCTTGCTGGCATTAGTTGCCGACTCAAGCTGTTGCGCATGACTGGTCCTGAGGGCCTCGAGTTCACGGCCATGGGCTGCCTGGTAGTCGGACTCTGTCTGGGCGATCTTTGCATCATGTGCTGATTGCAGATTCTCCAACTCATTCACATGTACCGCCTTGGCCGCGGTGATTGCCATGTTCTTTTCATCGGCGAGAGTGGACTTGAGTTTCTCCAGCTCTCGAGCATGGGCTTCCTGGGCAGCCGAAAGGGCACCACTCTTATCATTGCTGTGGTCAGATTTCAGACTCTCAAGCTCGCGTTCGTGAGAAGATCGTGCCTCCGAGATGGCACGTTCGACCAGCTCTGCATGCTGTGCCTCGAGAGCCGCCAAAGCGGCAACGTGGGCAGTGTTTCTCTCGGACTGCATCTCCTCGATCTGTCTGGCGTGTTCGTCCCTGAGGCGCTCTAGCTCAGCAGTATGCAAATCTGTTTCCTCGATAGGGGCCAAGTCGTGAGCGTGCACAGTGGACACTGCAAAGTCTCGTTTTCCAGGTGAAGGAGACGACGAGAACCTGGCATGGTTCTCGTCCAAGTATACTGTTCCAGTGTCGCTCAAGTCGGAAGCCCGGCTCATGACAGTGTGGGCGGACATGGGGCGTGCTTGGGAGGCGGCGCTCAGAGAGAAGCTGGGTGCGAACTCTATGAAAGGTTCTGTCATGGTACCACTTTCGACCATGGTATTCCTGCGCATGTAGGGCATTGGCGGAGGAGGAGATGCAGTCGTCCCTCTCATGGAACCAGGCCTGGAAAGACGGATGCTACGTTTGCTGGGTGTTGCTGACAAGGCGGAGTCATTGTCGCTACCATCGAAATCACCCAGTTCAGCTGCAAGGCTCTGGCTCGGCTGAGGAGTCCGGTTTGCATCACTCTGGAAGATGGACGCATCTTCACTGGCTTGTCTTGAACGGCGGCGAGCCCCGCGGCTGAGACGGAGTGGGAACTTGGTCTGCAATGGAGGGAAGTGGGAGGATGTGGGACGGCTATCATCGAATCCGTACTCATCTTCCGTGGAGGCGGTGCTGTGTATCGAGCCGTTGCGTCCATGGCCGCCCAGTGGGTGAAGCGGAGGTCTTCCTCTCAATGTGGCGCGTTTGCTGGGGCTGTCAGTTTCGGTCTGCGTATCGGAGCTAGAGAACTCTTCCGCGCCCGTGTGGAAATCAGTCTCGTTGTCTCGCTCATTCGCAGTCTCGAACGCCTGATCACTAGTCTCGTTCGCTGTTTCGAAATTATCCGTCTCTACGCTCTCCACAACCTTTGCGACTTGACTTGGGCGGCGCCGCGAGTTGTTGGCCTGGGTTTGGTCGGGGCTGGAACCAGGAGTAGAGTCTTCCCATTCGGGGTCCTCGGCCGGGCCAGCTGCAAACACCTCGCTGCGAGCACTTCGCAGTGCGCCCAATAGCCGCGGCGGCTTCTTGAAGTCACGCGAAGTAGCTTTGCTGGGTTTCTCGCGCTTGCTGTTTGGCATGGGGTCGGCCCGCGTCTTCTCGAGCTCGTCACGAGCATCCTGGAGCATGCGTCTGAGTTCAAGCTTTTCCGTCTTCTCGCGGTGGACGTTTGTTCTCAAGCTCTGGATAGTCCGTTGGGCGTGGGACAGAGAAGTCTTGAGTGTTTCGGATTCCAGGAAGGAGTGGCGCGGTGTTCCCTTGATTGGCGAAGGAGGGGGAGAGTGCTCGGGTGTATCATTGTCATTGGCGGTTTGGAAATCTTCGTCGCTAGTTCCCATCACCTCCAGTCGGTCAAGCGCTCTGCCTCTTTGAGATGAAACGGCCTTGGCCAGCTCCTGGTTCTGCCCTGTGAGATCGTCGACCTTTCGCAACAGCGCTGTCCGTTCCGACTCAGCAAGCACAATGTTCCTCTTTGCTGCACCAAGCTCGGTGTCATGGTGCTTGACAGCAGCGGCATGCTCTTCAGCCAACTTGGAATGATTGGCCTTGACCTCATCCAGCTCTCGTTGCGCAGTGTTCTTTTCTGATTGCAGAATGCTGACGGTGTGCTGCAGCTTCTTCTCACGATCTGCTGCTTCTCTCTGTGCTGCCGAGAGTTCGTGGATTTGTGTTTCGAGGCTCCAGTTCTCGTCCTTGTATTTGTTTTGGCTTTCGTCCAAGGACTTGAGCCGCTGTTGGTAGGACTCGGCATCGTATTCGAGTTTGGATTTCTCAATCTTGACATCTTTGAGTTCCTCCTCCTTCTCAGAGAGCAGAGCTTGCAGATTCCTGACTTGCACAATGAGAGATTGACTGATTTCGGCAGCGAACTCAATGTCGTGGACTCGATTGGCCGGTTGGTTTCGTAGCTTTCGTCCCGGCAAAGTAAGTTTCGTGGGAGAACCGGTAGCATTGGCTTCGAACTTGGAGGGACTAGCAGAGCGTTGCTGGAGAGAGTGTTAGCACTCTTGCTAGTGCAGCGTTGTGGAGGTTATACTCACCCGACCCCCTTTACCATCAGACACAAACTGTGAGCCACCAGCTGCCTCGTTGCTGGGAACTCTGGGTTTTGGGAGAAATGCCTTTGCACTCTCTCGTGCTACATCATTGTAGTCCTTTTCTATCTCGGCCAGCTTCTCTCGCAAATCTTGGGAAAGCTCGGCTTCCGCGCTGAGTTTTTCGATCTCTTGAATCCGCTGTGTGAGCTGATGTCGCTGTTGTACCAGAGCGGTACCCAGTTTCCCAGCTTCCTCCATCCGCCTGTCTGTTTCTGCGAGGTGTGCTTCTAATGCTTTCCTGGCTTGGGCTGGCGAAGCATTGTTTCCGAGAGCAAAGAGCTGGGAGTCGAAAGTCGAGTAGCGATGCCGGGGTTCCCGTTCATCCGGCGAATGGTCGTCTGTAGTGAAAGGATCGTGATCCATGGCCGTACTGTGAGCAGCTGACGAACCACCGCCAGCCGGACTGGAAGCTGCCATGGTGGGCAGGTTGTGTTAGAAGAAGAAGGGGAGGCACTTCCCTGAAGAGGAGTGCGATTTCCCCTTGCGACTTGGAACTGTGAGCATACAACCTGGCCGAATGGAACCACGTGAAGCTGAAACAAGATTGGAAATCACCCGTCCCTGTCAAAAGTGTTTGTTTGTAGGGGCGGAATCGCTTTCCCTTAAGAGGCGCCCATAAAAAACAAGATGGCAAGGCGGGAAAACGAAGCAAATGCGGCAGGGACGCCGGACCCTGCAGTGGCAGCTTGGGTGGCAGCCGACAAGAAGAAACACGAAAACCGAGATGCAAATGCTTGGAATGGAACGCGACGATGCTCAGCGCTGAGTACAAGTATCGAGGACCCTTATGAGAGGCTCACTAGCATGCAAACTAGTGAAGGGGCTGGAATGTACAAGTAGACAGACTACCGGCGAGTTTTAATTGTATTGTCGTCGGCTCGAGTTCTCCAGAGTCGTCGGGGGGGGGCAGCTAAAATCGTGCCAAGTATCCGTCCGGACAAGCAGTCGGTCGGTCGCCGAGTTGACGTGGTTGGGCCCGTATTGCGAATCTGTTGGGCGCTGCAGGTCGAAGCTCTACTGGTCCGTCAGACCCTTCAAAAACCGTCGGGCCTCCTGGATCTTCAGGTAGGCAGAAAGACACCGTGGGTCCAAAGTCAAAAGCGACACGATGGCGATGCGCGACCGTGGGGACCGTTGAAGACTGAAAGCTTGAGTCGTGCAAGGGGGGGCGGGTCGTCCCAAGAGGCTGGTCGTACCAATAAATTGGCGTCGAGGAGAATTAAATTGAACAGTTCAACGGCGGAACACGTAAAGAGCTGGCAGTAGGCGAATTCAAAGGCTGCTGCAATGTGTCGCAAAGAGCAGGCCGCTGTGAGACCGTTGTAGGGGAAATTTCGAAAACGGACGGCCAAGAAAAGGAGTCGCACAAGATGGAAATTTGCCGACAGAAGCAACGATTACAATTAGTAAAAAAGGGCCCCTCTCAGAACTGGAGTCCTTGAGGACGCGAGAGGGAGAGAGATGCGCTCCTGTCTGTCGAGAGTAGTAGGTGCCGAACGTGAGCCCAATCAAGAACTAGAATTACGGGCGATGTCATTCGGCCGCGGCGGACGAATAGAGGGGTGCGGTGCCGGTCTGAGACGCGTCTTGTTCAAAACAATGGCCACGGGAATCCAGGCCCAGAGGATATGCAACTTTGGCACCTGCGCAGGAGGAGAGAAAGCCTCAGAAGGGATCTCTCAGCCGTTCGCGAGGGAAATAATACAATAAGAAACAAAAAGAGAAAAAAGGGCAAAAGTATATAGTATATAAAAATACGGGCGAAAAACAAAAAGAGAGGGAGAGGGAGGGGCAGGAGTCGAGCGTCGAGAGCAAGTCTCCGAGTAAGTAAACAAAATAGAAAAAAGAGTGTCGGATCGGGATAGAGAGAGGCTCTCAGTAGGAGGAGAGGGAGAAGAATTCCATGAGACGACCCGACATGTTCGTCTGGTGTTCTTCAAGCTTGTCGATGCCCGGATCCCCAGCAAGGACCATGCTAGCACAAATGAGATGGATACAAGGATCTCGAGGACAGGAGTTCCCCATTTCCATGGTCAGCTTGTCAATGCTTTCGACAAAGTGGCTCCCTCATCTATCCATCTGTCTTGATGTACCGGGCGGCACGTTTACGATCTTCAAATTACATTAGGTATGTTCCGTGAAAGTCAAGATTGGGCTATACTACGGGGGGGTCTCGTATGGTAAATCATCAATGTGATGAATGTTTCCGTCTATGATCTTCTGTCTAGGAGTATAAGGTTGACACAGAAATCACTTTCCAGGCTGCTAGTACTTGGTAGTGGAAATCTACGTACATACCACCTCCCATCCTGGAGCCGTCGGGCGCGTGCTAAAAGGTGTGCATGTAGATCGTGCATTAGTACCTCAGTGTGCCTGACGGCGGGCGCTGGTACCTGGCGCTGGGGGCACCCGAGCACCACTTTGCACACCAGACGCGAAAAAGGAGCTGGTCCAAGGCGTCCAATGTGCCAGTACGCGCCAGGCCTTGAACACTGCACTAACATTTGAACGGCTCTGCACAACAACAAAGGTGAGTCATGCGACGTGTCAATGAGCATCATGGGAGTTGTACAAGTGCATCAAAACAATACAGAAGCGCAAAACATTCATTGGTGCTCATTGATCCCATGGTGTTGCGCATAAAACCCCCAGCATCAACCAATTTTAGACCTGCCAGCCTCGGTCAAGCCAAGGTAGAGGAGGGGCCCGTCCACTGGCTCATTATTGAGAGGTGGGGTGACTGCAAATGAGATGAACACTGTGATGGCTGGCCTGCGAGTGCTGCCCTGCATACAGTCTCGCGTATCAATCTCAAACTGTAAAGCAATGTCCCGGCCTGCCTCTCCTCTGGTTCGAACTTCTGTGCTAGAAGATGATAGAACAAACACACCCCACGTTCGTCCCGGATCGTCCTTTTTCGATGCTGAGATATTGGGGGCTGTGGTAATCCCGGCTCTTGTCTGTTCAATATTGACCGATATTCACCACTTTCCGCATCGGCCACTGAATGACGCTGGTCGAGGCTGAGCTAATCGGGATTAGTCAGTGGGTCTGGTGTGTGCTAACCAGAGTCGGTTTCGCCTTTTGCGAGGATTCGAGAAGGCTGACTGAGCATCTGGCGAGCTACTATCCAGCAGTCGAGAGGTTTCAACTAAATCGCAGAGGATTTACTTCGTGCAATTCTTCAAACTTCGTCTTCGCAAACACCTCAGGATGACGGACAATTCAACCACAGACGCAGCGCCAAACGCTGATGCGCCCATCGCCCCAGTGGCCATCTTCAAGAAGCGAGGCGCAAAGGCCAAGGCCAATCTTCGCAAGCGACCGGCAACTCCTCCGCCTGCCAACAGCGACAGCGATTCGGATTATTCCTCATCAGAAGACGAGCAAGGGCAAAGAGTCAAGAGGCGGAAGAAGAACAACGTGATAACGGCCTCGTCCAAGAACAACGCCACTTCGCAGCACGAATCCGCCACCGTCTTTTCTGCCGACCGTAACGTTCCCATCACCAGTACAAATGACGCCACAAAGCAGAGCAACTGGTACGATGAAGACGCGAATTTGCTGGGCAAGACCCGTCCGGTACCTCAATCAAGTTCAAATGCCGACGGCACCGTGCTGAAAGCCCCCGATGGCACCTACAAGGGAATGGCAAACCGCACAACCTTTATTCAAAAGAACCCAAATGCCCCCAGCCGGACGGTTGGCCCCATCAAGGCTGCCACCAATATTCGCACCATCACCGTAACGGATTTCGCTCCAGATGTGTGCAAGGACTACAAACAGACAGGTTTCTGTGGTTTTGGCGACAACTGCAAGTTCCTACACGCGCGTGAGGATTACAAACAGGGCTGGCAGCTCGACCGGGACTGGGAAAACGTGACCAAAGGAAAGAACATGGGCGGCACAGTTGTCGCCAGCGCTGATCGTGACCAGAACGCCCAGGGCGACGACGACGCTGCCCAGGCCGCCTTGCTGGAGAAGATCCCCTTTGCCTGTATAATCTGTAAAAAGGACTATCGTAGCCCCATCAAGACGCGATGCGGTCATTACTTTTGTGAGCCGTGTGCGCTGCAACGGTATAGAAAAGATCCCAGTTGCGCAGCTTGTGGCGCGGGCACGAATGGCGTCTTTAATGCCGCCAAAGAATTGAGCAAGCTCTTGGATAAGAAGAAGGCCAGAGCTGAAAGATTGCGGCAAGAAGCTATCGATGCTGGGGAAGATCCTGATAAGATAGAGGATGGAACACGGAAATAGCATGTCATAAGGATCACTGCAGTCGCAGCAAGATCTGCTTGTCAGCAGTGCTTTTCAACTCATGAATCATACCAATGAAGCAGATCTCTCAAGTCTACCTACCGCTGCATATATAGCTACCTACCGAGGAAATAAAGCAGAAACGTTGTGAATCTACTGCATACTCATCTGATTATATTCATCTCATCTTAGGACAAAAGTGTGTGCGTGTGTGCTTGATAAAAATCCAAAAGGAAGGCACGTTTTTGCTGTCCCGGTGCTTTGGCTCCCGGAACCGCGCTAAGGTGCAGAGTGGGGCCACGAAAAAACCTCGCGAGATCATCGTGAAGTTCTCTCATGCTCAAAAAATGGAAAAAATCAAAGGACCGCCTGGGGATCGAACCCAGAATCTCCTGATGTCAACTGAGTACTTCCGCTCGTAGTCAGACGCAATGCCAATTCTGCCAACGGTCCTTGTTGAAATCCGGCCAGTTATTGAGTAATATGTAGTGTGGTGGATCAAAGGAAAAGTTTTCACTCCATGGGCCTCTCTGTCGTTTGCTTTACTCATGACTCAAGATATTCCGTGGTCGGTGACGGGTCGCAACCTTGAAAGCGTACCGGAGCCCAGACAAAGCCAGGTTATTCCCTCCATGTATGCAGTGATGCTGAGCGACCCTCTTGACATCAGTAGATTGCCATGATCTCGTTTCGGACCACTGGCGGCCGCAGGCGTTCGGCGGTCACTGCTTGACCAGAAACACCATAGAACGAGACGGGTATTGCTTCGGATCGTTTCTATGTAAGAGCATGATGCCACTTCATCCCTAGAGATTCTATGGTAAGATAACGCAAAGACCGATCGTGTCAAAATCTGATAAAAATCTCCGTGTATAGCTAAGTTTGCCAAAGTGTGCTTTCCCTTTTTTTATGTCGGAAATCGGACGATAATCTCTTTGTAAATATAGCAAAAGAACTATTTAAAAATCGTTGTATATATCTTTGAGTATTTGTCCGAAGTCTTCGGACAAAAATGAAATATAGAAATGCTATAGATAATAAAACTATATCAGGAACATCAGCACGTATATATAACACAGACGACACACTTGTTTTCGGCATCGTTATATTACATCCAGATTTGAAAGGCATGTCACTCCCGTACTTATTTTTTCTGTCCATGATCCCACGGTCTCGGCTTCGACTTATCTTCTTTTCATCAAAGATTTATTCCTCCTGATGTACACATTGGAAGAACATGCCGTAATCATGACTATCCACAGTTTTCTGGGTGATGTTGGGTCTTTATCCCATCTCCTCAGACCGAAGAATACCTTCCGATAAATGCCCTTTCACAAAAGCTCAAAGCAACATTGAAGTTCTTCGTGGGCTACTCTCGGGCCTCGTCGGCCGTCTGGTATGCCGTTGTGAGCTTGGGCTGTGCCATCTTTGTGCCACCGTTGTCGAAGACAATGTAGCTGGCAGAAACCCACTTGCCGGTGGCATCGACATGGTCATGGACAATACTGTGGCCGAGAAAAATGCTGGCCTGTCTTTTGGACGAGCGCTGTCAGTTTGCGGCCTTCGTCCGCGAAGTCTGATTCAAGAATTGAGCAAGGACATCGAGTTCGATGGAGGCATTTTTACCGGCCCAAGGAGGAGGAAAGAATGCCTCCAATAGAATGAAACCTATCTCGATATCTGGGGCGATACAATAATAAGGCCATTATCCACAAGTTCCGCCGCTACCTGAACTTGAAGTATTACCACCATGGCGAGATAGACAATGCACCCACAGATGTCGGCTTTCGACCCATCAGTCTACAAACACCTGCGTGGGACGCTTGTATCGACCACTGGCTAATAATAATCTCATCATACGACGAAGTCAAAAGTTTCCATCTGGATTGCGGAATATGCTTGTCTTAAGGCTGCAATTTACCGTTTGAAAATCTTTATCAAATTTGGACAATTATGAGAAATATTAAAAATTGCTCAAACTTTTTTGTGCTCTTTCTGCATAATAGGTTGATTTTTCTTAGTATTATAAAGGAAGCAACAAAAACGTGTTTTTGCCAACAGAATCTATATAAATACAGATACTTTTGTAAGATCATCAAAGCAAACATCTAAAAACTAGCATTTTGGGATCGAAAATACTAAAACAAGACCAACGACAATTTTTTCAGACAGCTCTTTTATGTGCGCACCATTTACTTCCAGAAAGTATTCCTCAGCCTTTATTGCAACAATAGGGATATCGATTGAAATCATTAATGCTTTTGCCTGTACAATCTGATCTACAACTTGGAGAATACAGTACCGACGGTGCCGCCCATCTCCACAAGGGTACTCTTGTTCCGTGTCCACGCCTCGAGTCCCCGGCGGCCATTCTCGACTCCGACACCACTCTGCTTCCATCCGCCGACAGCCATCTCTGCCGGAGACTCACCCCACGTGTTCACCCAAGTGATACCCGCCTCGAGTTGACTAATGACACGGTGGCACTCGTTGATATCCTTGCCAAAGACGCCGGCAGCGAGACCGAGCTCCGTCGCGTTGGCCCTCCTCACGGCCTCGTCTACAGTGTCGTATGTGAGGATCGACATGACCGGACCAAAGATCTCCTCCTTGACGATGCTCATGTCGTCGGTGCAGTCTGTGAAGACGGTGGGCCTGACCCAGTAGCCGTCCTTGAGCGCGGCTGGCAGACCGTCGGGCTTGCCGGGACCACCTGCCAGCAGAGTCGCCTTGTCGTTTTCGATGCCGTGCTTGATGTAGCCCGCGACCTTTTCGGCGTGGCTCTTGCTACTGAGAGGGCCAAAGTTGGTGGCCATGTCGAACAGGTCTCCTGCTCGCACGTACTGCATCTTCTCCAGAATGTTGCGCTCGAAGGCCTGCTTCATCGACTTGGGCACGAAGACCCGGGTGCCGTTGGTGCACACCTGTCCGGTGCTGTAAAAGTTGGCCAGCATGGCTCCGTCGACGGCCTGGTCCACGTCGGCGTCCGGCAGGACGACGAGGGGGCTCTTGCCGCCCAGCTCCATCGTGACGTACTTCATGCCTCCGGCGGCAGAGCCGGCAACCTTCTTGCCCGTGCTGACCTGTCCCGTAAAGCTGACCTTGGCGATGGAGGGATGGCTGGTGAGGCGCGCGCCCACGTCGCCGGCGCCGTAGACGACGTTGAACACGCCGTCGGGCAGGCCGGCCTCCTTGTAGACGCTGGCGAGGTATTGAGCGTGCAGCGGCGTAAACTCGCTGGGCTTGTATACCATGCAGTTTCCGGCGGCCAAGCAGGGAGCCGATTTCCACAGAGCGATCTGGATGGGGTAGTTCCACGCGCCAATGCCAGCACAGACGCCGAGGGGCTCTTTTGTCGTGTACACCATGGCGGACGGCCTCAGGCGGAAGGACTCGCCGTTCAAGCCGCCGCTCGCGACGAGGTTGGCAAAATACTCGAGAACATCGGCGCCGGTGACGATATCGACCGTCGACGTTTCCGAGTACGCCTTTCCGGTGTCCATGGTCTCGACCTTGGCCAGCTCATCGTTCTTTTCCCGCAGCAGAGCGACGGCCCGCTGCAGTATGCGGGCCCGCTCTATGGGCGGCGTGGCTGACCACGAGGGAAAGGCGGCTTGTGCCGACTCAATGGCCTTGTCGACAGAGGCCGCTGATGATGTGTGAATTGTGCATGTTGGGCGGCCGGTCGAAGGATCAACCGTCTCAAAGGTGCCGGCCGAGTCCGAAGGCTGCGACTTGCCGGCGTAAAAGGTGTGACGGTCTCCTTCGTGGTGTTGGGCCATGGCGACTGTCAAGTGGATGGTGGATAGAGGATTTGATTAGTAGAGATAACAAACGCAGGTCAACATTCGATTTTCCTCAATCTGATCCAACATGTGCAGCAGTAGTGTCTAGATATGAACCGAGGTAGCATCTACTTGTAATCAGGCAAGGGTTTGGAATTTTTCTCTCTCTTCCCCGAGTCAATAGTGAGGCCCCAGTGCACCACAATAATAACGGCAGACGGCTTCGGACGACGACGGTGGAGGTTGAACCTGAGAGAGATACCATGGGCGGCCCCGCGCTGAGCCAACCGAAATGCGTATCAATCGGCAGCTAATCAGTGGGCAGAGGCCACCCAGGCCACCAAGACCACCCCAGAGCCCCCCCAAGGCACCCCCCGGCGACAGCGAGAAGCGATACCTTCTTAAGGCGAAAGTATCCGAGGTATGCGGGCACTTAGCGTGGATAGAGCACTAAAAGTCTGCTCGGTGGAGCGACTCTGCGCGCTGCTGGTAGTTATCTTTAGGTAAAGAAACGCCGGGTTGATCTGGAGAAGCAGGGATCTGGTCGGTGGCTTGATGGGGCTACGTCACTGAAATATGGCCTGACAACTGGTCGTCTTGGTTGTTATTTCTAATGAAGTGCCGGCTAATTCCTTTCGCCATCGTGATCTTGCGGTGAGATTTCGATACTCGTAGTAGTACCAGTCGTACATAACTCGATGCCGTCGTGCAGTCCATTACTACAATTACGGGACCCCGGGTAGCCATGTCGGATAGCAATCAACCACTAAAAAAGGCTGGGACCCGGCGACCCTCCGAACTAGAGCAGAGGAACCCATTCGTAACGGAGTTCTAGTGTGTATATCGTACATAAAAACCTTGCATGGCTTGGTAGCACAGCAGTAGCAGTATGTGGTGATACATACATACATACACACATGCGCATGTCAGCTTCAATCGCCGGATCTGGCAATCTGGGGTGGCCGAAGCGGCCGACATAACCGTCACCACCAACAGAGCCGATCTATCAGTTGGCCACTGGCAGACATCTTCTAGGGGTGCTTGGCGATGCCCGTGGCCAGAACAAACTAAACTTTAACAACGTGATCGGTTTTCTCTACCGAATACCGTCTCTTTATCTATGAGCCTGCAGGGCCTGTCAAGCCTCCTGCGCCCGCTCTCAGTGGCTGTCGTGCACACGAGTCAAAGGCCCTGGCCTCGATTATGCATCTCGTCTTCCCCACCTCAGTTCTAGGATCACGGTGCCTTGCATCCACTTGGCGGCGTCTCGAAATTTTCTAGTGGACCGATCGTGGTCCATGGCGCCAGAGAATAATTGCCGCGTCTATCGCTTACCTACTTGCCATGGGCCATGGCTCTACAAATACGGACTGGACTGATAGATAAAAAACTGTCGTCGATTCATTATCCCGTCGTGGTCGTGTGACTGATAGTCTTTGAGAGTTTAAACCAAAAACTCAGCTACTCGTCCTCCTAAAAACCCACCAAGTCTCAAGAGCTGCTCTGGTCAAGTTGTCGATCGTTCAGCCTCCTCTGTCCTTGCTTTGCTCAACCAGTCAACCACCCTTTGTGTAGAAGAACATCTTAAACATGGCTACTACTACGCAGCTTCCCGTCTCGGACTCCGAGAGATACGACTATGTGATCGTCGGTGGTGGTACCGCCGGATGTGTGATCGCATCTCGTCTCGCCGAGTACCTGCCTGACAAGAGAATCCTCCTCATCGAGGCTGGACCCAGTGACTTTATGGATGACCGCGTCTTGGACCTGCGGCAGTGGCTGAACCTGCTCGGTGGTGAGCTCGACTACGACTATGGCACAGTAGAACAGCCCGAGGGTAAGTATCCGATCCAATGCGCCCATCTCACTCATAGGCGTAAACTCACGATATGACTGTAGGCAACTCATACATCCGTCACTCGCGTGCCAAGGTGCTGGGTGGCTGCTCTTCTCACAACACCCTCATCTCCTTCAGGCCGTTTGAGTACGACATGAAGGTGTGGCAGTCCATGGGAGCCAAGGGCTGGACCTTTGAGACCTTCATGAGGGTCATGAACAAGCTGCGCAACACTGTGCAGCCGGTCCACGAGAGGCACCGAAACCAGCTCTGCCTGGACTGGGTCAACTCTTGCAGCACGGCCATGGACATTCCCGTCCTCCACGACTTTAACAAGCACATCACCAACGAGGGCGCTCTGAAGCAGGGAGTCGGCTTCTTCTCCGTCAGCTACAACCCCGACGACGGCCGCCGGTCCAGTGCCTCGGTCGCCTACATCCACCCCATCATCAGGGGCGAGGACAAGCGCCCCAACCTGACTGTGCTCACCAACGCATGGGTCGACAAGCTCAACATCAAGGACGGTGTGGTCAGTGGTGTCAACTTGAAGCTCCAGGACGGCTCCGCCCGAACCATCACCGCCAAGAAGGAGACCGTCCTCTGCGCCGGTGCCGTCGACACCCCGAGGTTGATGATGCTGTCCGGTGTCGGCCCCAAGGACCAGCTGTCGGCCCTCGGCATCCCGGTGGTGCACGACCTTCCCGGAGTCGGCGAGAACCTCCAGGACCACCCCGAGAGTATCATCATGTGGGAGCTGAACAAGCCCGTCCCCGAGAACCAGACCACCATGGACTCGGACGCCGGTATCTTCCTGAGACGCGAGGCTCCCAACGCCGGCGCTACCAAGAACCCTTCCAACCCTGCCGGTATCCCCGACGGCGACATTGCCGACGTCATGATGCACTGCTACCAGATCCCCTTCACCCTCAACACCACCCGCCTGGGCTACCCGGAGATCAAGCACGGCTACGCCTTCTGCATGACCCCCAACATCCCCCGCCCCCGATCCCGCGGCCGCCTGTACCTGACCTCGTCGGACCCTACCGTCAAGCCCGCCCTGGACTTCCGCTACTTCACCGACGCCGACGGCTACGACGCCGCCACGCTGGTGCACGGCATGAAGGCCGCCCGCAAGATCGCCCAGCAGGCCCCCTTCAAGGACTGGATCAAGGCCGAGATCGCGCCCGGCCCCAAGCTGCAGACCGACGAGGAGCTCAGCTTGTACGCCCGCAAGGCCGCCCACACCGTCTACCACCCGTGCGGCACGACCCGCATGGGCGACGTCAAGGCCGACAAGCTGGCCGTCGTCGACGAGAAGCTCAACGTCGCCGGCCTCAAGAAGCTGAGGATAGCCGACGCCGGTGTCTTCCCCACCATCCCCACCATCAACCCCATGCTGACGGTCCTGGGTGTCGCCGAGAGGTGCGCCGAGATGATTGCCGAGGAGGCCGGCCACAGCGCCAGACTGTAGGCGCGGCCGTCCGAGGATGTAAAGGGAACTTGTTGGAAATTATCAGAAGGCGCATGATGTACATGGAATGCACAGTCCACTTCCTCATTCAGCGCAAAATTGGAACGAACACATGGCGAAACTGCCAGTTTTGATTAAAAAAGTCACGATCAAGGCGTTCTTGTAGATCATCTTAGATTTTTCGATAGCAATTATGGATACCATTGAATTTGTCCCGACAACGAGATCTTCTTGGTCTCTTCTCAGCCCCTGCGGTCCAATTGAAGCCTTCCGAGTGAGCAGCAATAACTGCCAAATGAGAGCTGGTTGAAAATCACGGTGTTCCGTGTTTGGCACCAACCTAGCCATCTTTCCCCCAGCTATTTCCAAGGTCGTGCCTCGGAGGAGTTTGCCGCAGCCGCGGCTTATGGCATTGTCTTATAAGGCTGATATATACTCAACAAGCCTTATCACTGTCCTATAATACAGTATATCCCAACATTGAGAGTGTATAGTAAGAGTACAATGACTATCGTCTTTTTCTCATCGTCGTAGTGGGGCGGCAATGCGGCACCCGCTAAAGCACGAATATGGGAACTGGTGTTAGTAAAGTGAGATTGCATGCGTTATTTGACGTCATTGAGCGAGCTCCCAGAGAATCCACTGAAACACAAGACGAAGAACCTGTTTTAACGATACAGTCAGTTCATTCTGCTTTATATACAGGGCCATATAAGATGACAGTCTGGGGTATTTAGTTCTTCAAACTAAGATCACGAAACGCACGAGCCAATATTGTATACTTGGAGAGAAGGTTTATTGATCATTCGTCTGGTCTTGTTGGGTTTCGTTACATCGGCTCAACCGGCAAGGTTTAGTCATTAATTTGGGGCCAAACGAAGAAGGGGATTGGCTCGCAACATACAGCACAGACTGGATTGGATTGGATTGGATTGGACTGGACTCGACCGGAATCATGCACTTTCAGGAGAATGGTCGGACGATATTGCTTCGGGGCGTGAACCTGGCCGACGCAAAGTTCCCACCGGGCCGGCCGACATATCGCCTCGACTCGCTCGACGATGCGGCTAATTGCTCCTACATTGGCGCGCCCCTCCCGCTGGATGAGGCGCCAGAACATCTGCGGAAGCTTCGGTACCTCGGATTCAACATATTGCGTCTGCCAGTGACGTGGGAAGCGCTCGAACATGCCGGCCCGGGCATCTACGATGACGAGTACATCGAGTATATCCGGAGACTCGTGGAGATCTGTGCCGACCACGGCTTCAAGGTCCTCATCAACCCGCACCAGGACCTCTGGTCGAGACATGCCGGCGGCAGCGGCGCGCCGCTCTGGACGCTCCACGCCTGCGGGCTGGACCCGGACCACTTCGGGGACACGCACGCCGCGATCCGGTACTGCGAATGGCCGCCGGACAGCAAGGACAAGGACCCCAAGGCCATCCCGCCCATGATGTGGACGACGAACCACAACCGGCTTGCAACCTCGACCTTGTTCACGCTGTTCTTTGGCGGGCACGACTTTGCGCCCAAGTGCCAAATCGATGGTATGAACATCCAAGACTACCTGCAGCAGCATTACTTTGCCGCGTACGCCCGATTGGCGGAGAAGCTGGGGAACCTGCCCTTTGGATACGACAGCATGAATGAGCCCGAAGCTGGATACATTGGCCTAGAGGATCTGAATAAGATGGAACGTGATGACACGGCCAAGATCGGAAGTACCCCTTTCCCTATTGATTGTTTTCGACTGGGCATGGGCATGGCACAGGACGTCCACGAGTACAGGCTTGGCTCAACGGGGCCCCATAAGACGGGAAAGATGTCCATCGAGCCCGAAAACTCGTGCTGGCTCAAGCAGGAGGACCCGAGGTGGAAGTGGCAACGCTCACCAGACTGGCCGCTCAACACGTGTATATGGGCTCTACACGGTGTTTGGAGCATGGAGAGCGGAGAGTTGCTAAGGCCGGACTATTTTGCTCAGCTGCCCGAGCGGTCGCACGCCGCCACAAAGCACGAAAATGATGCACAGGGCCAGCTCTCGTTCATGTCGTCGTACTGGCAGGAATTCCACAAGCATTGGACGGAAGGGATTCGCCAGCACTCGAAGACGCCCATCATATTCATCCAGCCTAGCGTGTTCACGCCGCCACCACCCAAACAGGCTCCTCTGACTGCCTACAGTCCTCATTTCTACGATGGACTGACCGTAATGCAGAGGCATTGGCACGAGAGATGGAACGCTGATGTGGTCGGCCTTCTCCGCGGGCACTACAGGTCCAAAGTATTTGGTCTACGCGTCGGCAAGGACAATGTCCGCAAAATCATCTCGAGCGAGCTAGGCGAGTTGCAAAACGACCTCGAACTGCCGACACTGATAGGAGAAACGGGGATCCCTTTCAACTTGGATGATTCCAAGGCGTACAAGGACGGCGATTACACCGAGCACAATAAAGCGCTCGATGCGATCCTCAGCGGGTGCGACGATCATATGCTCAACTACACGCTCTGGGCCTACTCGGCAGTCAATAGTCACGAGTGGGGGGATCGGTGGAACGGCGAGGACCTCTCCATCTACTGCGACGAGACGGGGTCTTTCCCGGACCACGCAGTACTCCGCGGGTTCAGGGCGGCGGCATCCTGGTGTCGGCCGTATGTCCAGTCGCTCGTGGGGAACCCGGTGTCCATGTCGTTTGATTACAAGTCCAGCGAGTTCAGCTTGGAGGTGGAATCGGAAGGGCCCGGCGACGCCCTCATCTACGTGCCGTGGCTACACTACCGCCAGTCTGACCAGTCCGAGGAGCTGTCTCTGGACGTCACGACCTCCGAGGGAACTTGGTCTGTGCAAGGCCAAGTGCTGAAGTGGGAGTACCCGCGAGGCGGCAAGATCGAGCTTCGGAGAGCTGAAAAGGCACTGGCGCCCGAGCGACTGGGAACTATTGTGAAAGTTTGAGCGATTTGGAAATCTAAGCAGGCGGCGCGAGATATCTTTTTTGTTTTTGTTGTTGGTTGATGTGCCAATTAGATGCCATTTTCCTGTATTGCTGCTGTAGAAGCCACAAAGATAATTGATCCAGAATGAACATTGAAAACCAATGCAGTGTCATTACATACTTGTCAGGGTTACCGCCGAGCCGCAATTATCCAACCTAGGTTAAATGGAGGCAACGGAGCAAAGCAAAAGAACAAGTCTAAAGGCATGAATCGGAAAAGCAACTGTCTGATGTCATGCAACCATCACCCTAATAGCCTGTGCAGAAACCTGGGTGCAAGGCGAAGCGTCAACAACATGAGACCGAGATTACGATTTCAGTCATGTCGTGCAACAGTCTGGAGTTTTTCTTGAAAATCTCTTTCCGCAAATGACAGACCAATTGAGAGTGGTGTGTTGATGTCGGAGACCGAGATTCGATGGCAGAAACCGAGATGCGGCATATGTGAATTTATCTCGCGTTGACGTTGTTCTTCACGCAAGGCATTGCTGTATATAGAAAAGACGAAAAGTGCCGTCTGAAGAGTCAGCCTGTCGAACGCGAGTCAAAAACAATTGGCGTAACTCGTCTGATGATATGAGACTTTGCCGCAACGACGTCGCAAGCTGTGTCACGTCTGAGCTGGGACCCGAAAATAGTTTTTGCACTGACTTGATATAGCCGCGAAGGGGAGGAAAAAGAATCCCCACAGGCGGAACATGAGACGCCCCCAGCGAGCAGCAGCCGGGGGTCTGAACTTCTGAAGGACAGTTTCAGCCGCCGACGGCTCCACTATGATCACCGCACTGCATGTCCAGCGAGTGCTTGCTGTCCTACCGATCATGCTTGAAACAGCGCTAGCCGTTGATCTGCCCTGGGGGCCTCGCTCGTGTTCACAGTCGTCTGCGGCCCTGGGCGCCATCTGAGGCTCTGGGCTGAAGCTCTGCTGCATCTCCCAGCTGCGGCCTGGCGGCAATGACACGGGCGACTCGCTACGATGGAGCGAACACCCCAGGCCGGGGCGGCGCC
Organism: Pestalotiopsis sp. NC0098; assembly: GCA_022432395.1. NCBI lineage: Eukaryota > Fungi > Ascomycota > Sordariomycetes > Amphisphaeriales > Sporocadaceae > Pestalotiopsis > Pestalotiopsis sp. NC0098. The sequence continues at coordinate 2,860,485 of JAJKLJ010000003.1, read as the reverse complement.
AAAGGGACGAAAAAGAATGATCGCGAACCACAAGACTGGACTGGACAGGGTGGGCTTACGTACCGTACCGTTGTTCGTCTGGGCTCTGTCTTTGTTTCATTTTCTCTGTCCAGTCTTTGACCTCTATAACAATAGCCGGTCCCGCAAGCTTGGATGTATAAGCTGGAGAAGGTGCCTCACTTGGCTTTTTCAAATATCCTTCCAAAAGATTGTCATAATACCCTTTCCTGGCGGCCTATATCATCCATCCGTCAAATCGCATAAACCACATCCTCGCCACCCACAATCGCATGACAACTACTTTTTCACAGATTTGAGATGGCACCAAAACTGGAGACTCGGATAGACGCCGGCAACTTCGGCGGCGCATTGGCTACCGGGGTCGTTGTCAGCATCGTCGTGGTGTTGGCGATAGGAGGCATCATACTATGCGCCGCGCTGTACTGGAGGAAAGTCGCACAAAAGGTCGCACCGAACAAGTTCCCAGCACCAGAGGCCGAGAAGCCATGGCCAAAGCCGCCAAAATCACTTGACGACAACTCGTCGTCCAACGAGTCCCCATTATCATCAGCCTCTCCGTCGCCAGCATCTTCCCGCGCGAACTCGGTGCGGAAAAATAGCGACCCTGTCGTCATTAAAGAACTTAAACCAATTACACGCCAGAGCACGGCCATGTCGATACCGCCGTTGAAATTCGACCAACCCTTCACATAAACAAGAAGAAAAAGAAAGAGTCATCAAAAAAGTCATCATACCCACTCATCATTTACGGAGCATATTGGATCTGGTAGCGTTGCGCATTTACAATGAATTTACAATGAAAAGGATTATTACACCTTGAACTCTGCGCATCTTATACCCATATGCATTCTTGAGGTTGACATAGGATCCGCGATCATACCTAGTGCCGTCATAGTGCGGCTCTGCCGTCGGCTCCATCGCTCACGTTGCAATCTATAAAAGTGGTGGGTAGCCCACACTGCAACGTGCTGTTCTACGCTATTACTCTTTGTGTGGACTATAGAGTATACACACCATGTTCCACCCAGCAGTTGGATACATGTCTTCCTGCATGAGTCTACGATAGGTTCGATCTCAAAGGACCATACCTGCGAATGTCTGCGATTGTTCCCGACTTGCAGCTATACACACTCGAACGATAAGGGTTGCCACCCTCGCGTAAAGAGGGCGCGAGTTTTGACCCTTGTAATGTCTCTCTGCGGCACACCGAATCTGTCAGACTCAAATGCCAACATGTAGATGTGTAAAAAGCAAACAGCCACAGAGACAAACGGCCACTTGTAAGGCAGACTTTGATACATGCCGCCCTAAACTCTGTATCAGCAGAATGGCAGAAGCTACCAGAAATTCCTTATCCCTATCTGCCAGGTACCTATTGGGGATAAACTATGGAGCTTTCGCGCACTAAATTACAGCACGTCTAGCGCGTCGCGACCAAACACCAATTAATCTACTGCAAGGGGTCCTTTGGTTGACTATCTCGACTTCAATTGCCTCTTCAATTGTGTTTTCCGTTCATTGCCAGTCAGATACAACAGATGTAGGCGACATCGATTGTTCTGCCCTATTTGGATGCCCGAAGAAACCTTGTTGCGCTCACAAGAGCATTTGCGACAGAATCTGCACTTGCCCTGTGGGCAGTCGCGGCGTTTGTTCCTTCCTTCCTTGTGGTCGCCTTTGAACCACAATCCAGGCAAAAATGAGCAGCCCTACTGAGCGCATCAAACGGGAGCCTCTCAACGAGCTCTCGGTCCCACCACACAATGCAACGCCCGGTTGCAGAGGTAGGCAATAAATGACCCAGGCAGCAATTGTCAAACCTTCTTTTACCTGCCTTCGATTGGCTGACATAAATTCTGCCCCTCCAGCCGCTGTCAAACAGGAAGACCCGGAATCGTCGTCATTGTGGTCGACTTCAGCTTTGACTTCCGCACGCGAACGAGACCTTCAAGCCGATAGCCGGCGACGGCGAGATCTTCTGCGAGCCCAGGCGGGAGAAGACAACAGAACACGCCAATCACGGTGGCAAGGAGACGCACTGACAGTCAAGATGGAACCAACAATACAGCCTGTGAATATCTTGCCTGCGCGCACCATGGAGGAGCAGAAGCCGGCGACGCCGAGAAGGCAACAGGTTAAGCCCGATCCTTCACCATCGAAGCCGACAACCACACCCGCACCCGCCTTGGCACCCGGATGCCTCAATTGCAAAGCCAAGATCAAGATCAGATGTGAGAAGTGTCGTGGCGTAGGCTACTGCAGACAATCCTGCCTAGACATAGATGCCGACAGGCATGCCCAGTTCTGCGTCGGCGGTATACTCCACGGGAGGCAAGATCGCGGACCCGACATGTGGCTCGAGTCTGGGTCTAGTACCCCCGAACCCGAACCCGCTTCCGCAGCAGCTGGATCCGCACGAGAACAGACCGTCCCGTTCGAATCAGAGTCGGAGGACTCGTCGTCTATGGCGTCAGACGATGGACGCGAGCCTTCTTTCATGCATTCTTCCTCGGAGTCTTTCCCAGGGTCGTTCATGGGACCATTCGCAGGACCACTCGCAACACCATGGTGGGGAGACGATGACTATGACGATCATGGCATGCCCGATACCTGGCAGACGGATACCGAGAAGATCATTGAGCACTTGGCGAACCTGCCCGATATCGACGTCCCGCCGGAACGCCGACCGAAGACTCCCAAGGCTTTGAATTGTGAGCTTCAGCCACATCAACGAGTCGGTCTTGACTGGCTGATGCGGATGGAGGACGGCCCTCACAGAGGCAGTATCCTTGCAGATACCATGGGCTTGGGAAAGACCATACAGGCTCTGTCGCTGATACTCGAGCATCCATCCAAAGATCCGGCCCAGAAAACGACACTGATTGTCGCCCCAGTGTCACTACAGAAACAGTGGAAGACCGAGATCGAGGACAAAATCAAACCAGGCCACAAGCTCAAGACGGTCATCATTGATGGAATCAAGAGAAAGACGATGAGTTTGGCCAGCCTACTTTCCCACGACGTCGTGCTGACGTCCTATGGAACCATCCGCTCCGAATACAGCCCACGGAAGGGCGCCAGTACCAGGAGGTTGATGACATCGGCATTGTTCCACCGAATCATCCTCGATGAAGCCCACAACATCAAGAATGACAAATCGCAAACTGCCGTGGCGATCGATTCTCTCCGTGCCCGCTATAGGCTTTGTTTGACAGCCACGCCGCTCATGAACAGGGTCCGGGAACTATACTCGCTTGTCCGGTTTCTACGGGTCGACCCTTACACCGAGTGGTCTGTATTCAACAACACCTTTATCAGGGGCTGGACGAATGGAGAAGCTGGTGTCGTGGATCAGGATGCCGGCATGCGAGCACTTCGGCTTTTTCTCCCCTCGGTACTCTTGCAGCGAAAGGCAGAAAGCCTCATCGATGGTGCTCCAGTACTGCGTCTGCCGCCTCTGGAACTTAAGACCTCAAACCTGGTCTTTGACCCAGAGCAGCGACTGGAGTATGCTGCCGTTGAGAAACGGATGCAAGACAAATTCAACAAACTTGTCCAGCAAAGAATAGCACGTAAAAAATACTGCACCATTCTGGTCATGATTCTTCGATTACGCCAATTCTGCTGCCACCCCCATCTGATCTCAGACCACGGCATACCTGATGGGGCCGAACTGAAGCCTCGAGAAATGATCTCGCTCGCACTCAAGCTGAACCACGCGGTCGTTGAAAGGATCAAAAAGCTGGACGTTCTGGAGTGTATCCTTTGCAATGAAGTCAAGGAAAATCCGCTCATCATCAGTCCTTGTGGACACCTCTTGTGCGGCGACTGCTTTGCGGGTTTCGTATTCTTCCGAGATGCTGAGCAATTTGGCGCCTTTGGGGAGGAAGATCAACAAGACTTCACGTCCTGTCCATGCAATGCTTGCGACGAAAACGTTGATGCACGCAAGGTCTTGTGCTACAATTTCTTTGCGACAGCATACGGCTTGGCAACTGATACCAGCAATGCTTTCAATGAGCTCATGGAAGAGGAGGCGGCCAGTGACGCATCTGATGCTTCAGACGCGGATGAGAACGGCAATCTGATAGGATTTGTGGCGCCTGATGTCATTGAGTCCACTGATAGCGAAGAGGAAACCCAACAAGACGGATCAGCCCAGGCCAGCTTATCTGCAATGGTCCCATTCAAACGATCCAAGGACCGCGACTTTGATTCCGACTCAGATGACTCCCTTCCAGAACTTGGTGTCATGCTGCAGCGCAAGAAACCCGGTGTCTTGCCCTTTAAGAAACGTGCGGTAGCAAGCCCAGCAAGCTCGACACTCAATACCACCGCCACGCAAAACGATGCGAATGTCTTCATAAAGCGAGAAGGTTTCTTCGACCGCCACATGGAGGATCTAGCGGCCGCAAAGAACAAGAAACAGAAGACGACCAACGTGCACGAGAGAGACCGTCTCCTACGACAAGCAGCTCGCAAAGAGTTATCTGCTGCTCCTCGCAATGCGCAAAGCGATGACGACATTCAAGATGAGACTCAGGAGGCATCCCTGAAGCGAAAGAGGTTCAAGGGCAAAGACATCGCCAAGCCACAGGAGCAGGCGAGCAAACAAAGCCCAGCTCCTAGCAACAAGAAGGAGAAAATGCAAAAGGCTCTTACCCTCGCTCATCTCAAAGTCGAGGGTAATAAAAATGCTGCAGCAAAAGAAAAGTACATGGAGGTACTCAAGCAAGAGTATGAGCCGAGTGTGAAGACGGACGAAGTTCTGGAGCTTCTCAGCGATATCAGAAAGAACAAGCCAACCGAGAAAACCTTGATCTTTAGCGTTTTCACTTCGTTCTTGGATATTCTTGAAGTTCCCGTCAAAGAGGAGGGCTATGTTTACCGCCGCTATGATGGATCTATGGGTCGTCTGGCTCGAGAGAAGGCTGTGTACGATTTTATGAAGAGGCCAGAGGTGAAAGTCATGTTGATCGGTCTCCAAGCTGGCAACGCAGGTCTGAATCTGCAAGCGGCAAGCCAGGTGATCATCCTGGATCCCTTCTGGAACCCGTCTATCGAAGACCAAGCTGTGGGTCGTGCGCATCGGTTTCCGCAAAGAAGGCCCGTAACCGTTCACAGAATCCTGATCGATGACACGATCGAGAATCGCATCATCGACCTTCAAAACGCTAAGCGTGCCCTGGTTGGACAAGTCCTCAGCAATGAAAATCGCCACGGCGCGTCGCATCTCACCATTGGCGAGATGGCAACCCTCTTGGGCATACGCTCTGGTGGTCCTCGAGGTCCTAGAGGTGCTAGAGGTGCTATAGGTGTCGGGGGTCTTGGCGGTCCTGGTGGTCAACGAAGGCGACGAGACTGATAAGCCGTCTTGCAAGGCGTCGTTCCCGTTCCACTGCATCATTTTCTTTCGGACCTGGTCCGGATTTCTGTCTTGTTATTTGGTCTTTTCAGATACCCATTATTGCTGGTTGCCGTGAATTTATATGAAATGATGAGGGTTTCGCATGGCGTCTGCATCGCTGGCTGGGCTTGGCCTTGCGATATTGAGGAGACAAGGCGAGGTGGCACCAAGTCACTTGCTTCGAATAGAATAGGGACATAAGGGCGAGCCAGCTTCCAAAGCATGTAAATATTAGTTAATACATGGACCAACATGAAAGCCGTCTTATTTTTGATGATTGTATTGATGAGCCAAGCACGAGTGCAGGTATATGGGTTCAAGTTATCTCACTAATAACAGTTTGTCTGTCCCGGGTGAAAGTCATGTGTATGCTAGACACGATCTACTAACCTAGCACCAGTGCTTCTAGCTCCGACAGCGCTTCCAAATATACACACAGTAATCCAGTCTACGAGGGGCTGAGCGTCTACAGTGATCCTTTCCGGTCCATTTCGCCTCGCTGGAAAGTAAGCATACTTACTTCGTATAGATAATTCTCCATACAGAAGTAAGACACTGCACGCATCCACGTGGCGATGAGTGGATTGCATCGGCCGCAACACGATCTCTATCTGACGACACTCGTATTTGCCCCCAGGCGCGGATCTCGCTCCATTCCATATAGCGCCCAGACCACTCGCTAACTGATCTCCCCTTTCAAGCCATGTTTTTTAATTACTGTTTCGCATTCTTCTTTACTGAACATCTGCCAACGACTATACACACAATGCTCATAGAATTGAAACGGTACTGTGGGTTAATGGAATCATGAGGATCTCGAAAATTGTGCGGCACGTTGCCAATGTGTCTCTCCTGGCAGCTCTGGCCCTGCTGGTGCTGCTCGACCTGACGGCACCGACGCTTGTGGACATCGGCATCTTCACAGTGAGGACCACGGACCCTGCCCTGTACAACGGGGCCTGGCCGACGATAAGTTATGGCATCTTTGGCTTTTGCGTCGAGGTCGGCGCCATTTAGTAAGGAGACTCCTTCGATTTCAATCTGCTCTTCATCGATCATAAGAACTTACCATAGACCACAGCACAACAACGACGGACAGGACGCTAGAGCCTACGGGCGCTACCTGCTCGAACAGCAGCGTCGGGTACGACGCGTCGACCGTCATCAACCACATCTACGGGTACCGCGCGGCGCCCATCGCCGACGACGTCGCGCGCACGACGTCCAGGCTCACGAGCATCCTGGTGCTGGTGCCCGTCGCGACGGCGTCGTGCGCGCTGGCCCTGGGCCTGGGGCTCTACTCGCTGTGGCGGCGCGAGAACAACACGACCCGGAACGCGGGGCTCACGGCGGCGGCCGCCCTGGTCACGCTCGCCATGGCCGTTACGAGTACCGTGTGCGCGTGGACGGCGTTCCGGGCCGTCCGGTCGGCGCTGGCCGCGGATGAAGGGACTACGACGGGCGAGTTCGACGACGGCATGGCCGCGCTCGTGGGCGCCTCGGTGTTCTTGTTCTTGGGGGCGGTACTGCCTGTCGTGTCTCGCGTTCTTGTTAGGCGGGAGGAACTGAAGGGGTATGGCAAGATTGGCAAGTAGATATCATAGTATGACGACTTAATCTGGAATCTGTATTCTGGCGTTGTTCCATCTTTTTTTGAACAATATGTCTTTGCCATCCAAGTTTCATAAAAGCACGCTCATAATCAAGGCGTGCCGCGTAGGGGACACGGATGATGCATTTTAGATACCTCGTGCATCTCCCATTGTAGGTAGTCGACCATATCACTTCAGCACAGACGCTCCGTGTCGTAAGATCAAAATCGATCCGAAGGCCAAGACAAAATATTGGATAGTGACTGGGATTAAGGGCTGGGCATGTACTTGATTGGCCCGACTGTCTTTCTTGTAGCATCGCCCAAGTATGCAAAGCTACTCTACTGCAGATATGGGCACAACACCCTCTATGTACCCATATTCTATTTCTTCACGCCGAATATCGATGCGATATGTTGAATAAAATCAAATTAGAAGCTCTGATTTGTGGATTGTGTTCTCTGTAGAGGTATTACCGGAGGACACCTCTGCAACATGTGTGCGGCTGTATGATCACCTTTTGATTTCGCTGTTTTATCAATTGTATTAATTACAACTACATCGTAGAGGCGACAAAGTAGATTGATCAGGTCATGACAGCTCATTAAAAGACAACCCCAGCGAATCACATCATACCGCAGCAGGGGTTTTTGTGCACCCATACCACTGATATAAAAGGTGAGATTCGACTCCGTGCTCATTTTCTTTGGACGTAAGTTTAGCTCTGTACACCCATTCCAAAAGTGCCTCACTCGATAGCCCAGTATGCATTCCTCAAATGGCTTGTTCGCAGTTGCTGTGTCAGTCCTCCTACATTCCCCGGCGGTGGCATCAGGCATTACTGCAGAAAGAGCAGCAGATTCCATTATCGAGAAAGATGTCGTGATCATTGGCGGTGGCGCTTCAGGAGCACACGCAGCAGTGAGATTACGAGAAGATTTTGGCAAAAGTGTACTTGTTGTGGAAAAGCAAGAAAATTTGGTACATATCCCGTCACTCCATTTCTTTTGCGCAATGAATGTCAGACTAATTACCGACTCTTCCGTCAAGGGTGGCCATGTCGAGACTTATATTGATCCAAATTCAGGTAACCCGTATGATTATGGTGTCAACTCTTACACCGAGTATGGTGGCGCCGAAGAGTTCTTTACCCGATTCAACATTTCGTTGCAGACACCAGTACGGTTGGCCTTGAATACGACATACGCAGATTTCCGGACAGGAGAAGTGCTGGACGGCTACGAAGCGCCGCCTTCTGCCAATGTGACTGCGGCCTTGCAGAAATACTTGGAGATCTGCGAGCAGTATGAGGATCTCATCTTGCCTTCGTATGTCAACTTTCCGGAAGCAGATGTGCCCGAAGACTTGCTTCTACCCTTTGGCGAATTTGTCACCAAATACGAGCTGGATACCATTGTGCCGCGTGTCTTCCAGACCACTGGGCTTGGGCTGGGCAATATCATCGATGAACTCACCCTGTATGTGATGCAGGCATTTGGAGCACCCATAGTCCGGACATTTCTAGGTCAGAAGAACTCATGGGTGCCAACCACGAAGAGGAACCAGGACCTGTATGACAGCATCGCCGCACTTCTGGGGGATGATGTGCTATTCCGCAGCATAGTCATTGAGTCCAAGAGGACGAACAACAGCGTCGAGGTCCTCGTCCAGGATACCGAGGGCAAGACGACGTTGATCAAGGCGAAGCGGCTCTTGATTTCCTTCTCACCGACGGCTGAGAACTTGAAGCCTTTTGACCTTGACCAGACCGAGACGGACGTCTTTTCGACCTGGGGTATCGGGACAGTCTTTGCTGGCCTCGCGAACCATCCGTCCCTGCCCGTAAATTACTCCATCGTAAACTACCCGAGCTCCGCCGTCCCCGACAACTGGCTCGAGCTGCCGGACACGCCCTTTGTCGGACGCTTCGAGTATCTGGGCGACTCCAACTTCCGGATCTTGGCGACCGGGACGCAAGACTACAACTCGGCCCAGGCACAAGCCCTGGCTCAGACGGCCTTTGACAAGCTCGCGGCCGCCAGCACCGTCTCGGGCACGCAGGGCCAGCCCCTAAGTTTTCCCGCGTTTGCCGCACACATTGGCATCCATCCTCACGTCCCGGTCGACAAGCTGCAGTCGGGCTTCTACAAGAAGCTGTATGCGTTGCAAGGGTGGCGATCCACGTTCTATACCGGAGGTGCTTGGGCGGCCGACTTTACGACGATACTATGGGAGTATAACAATCAATATTTGCTGCCAAGGTTGATTGAGAGCTTGTCCAATGTCACCACAGGAGAAAAGCGTGGGTACACTCCGCCAAAGAGATGCTGTGAAGATATGAGGTTGAGCAGTCTTGAAAGTTGACACACGGTATAGTGTCATCATGGAGGCAGCTGGGTACTTCTTAGGTTTTGCCTTGCAGAGATTTCATTTCGAAGCAGATACTTTACTCCTGCTGTAACTTCTATCGCATATTGACTCTACAAGTCCTATCTTGACAGGACACTTTCGGGCTGCATACTACATTACATTCGAACTTCAAAGGGTTCGAAAGATTACCAATCCCAGTGAGCCGGAAACTCCCTTCCCCTCCACAACGGCACAGGGAGTTTAGCGCGCTTTCCCCAAGAATTCGGGCGTGGCGTGCCTGTAGCGCTGCCTAAACGGACACAATTGTGGCAGCTAAAAAGTTGAAAAGTCCCCTAGCTCCCCTGGCCTGGGCGATCTTTCCCGCCCGAGCCTCACTCATATGTACCTTCCGTGGAAGTCCAGGCACAGCTTGATACAGACCTACCTCGTACGCGCGCTCGTTTTATCTTCGAGTGAATCGTGAAAAGCCTCCCACCCACCCAGCTTTTCCGCTTGACGAGTTCTCTTTGGGCTCTGCCAGAATCGTCTCCCAGCGGCCCGCGTCCCTCTTTCTCTCTATTATCTTTGTCCTGCCGCGTCTCGCAAGCTGCGGAAATTGACTTTTGCCAACCAAGCGCCGACCTTACGCCCAAGGCAAACTGCATCCCATCCCACTTTCATCAGGCTTAACCCAGAAGTTTCCACGAGTGCGAGAGCCTTGGGAAGCTGCACCAGTCTTCAAAACCCAGCAACTGTCACCATTTTTCATTCCTTCCTCGCTACAGCTCACGAACAACACACGACCACCAGGCTTGTACATTTTACAAAGCAGCAACTATGGCTCTGTGCAACATGCGACTCGCGGAGGAGAGGTATGTTCCATGCCCCAACCTGCGCCAGGCTCTGCCCCGCCAGGTCACGACTTGCGCCGGATCACCTCTAACTTTGTACGTCCCAGGAAGCAATGGCGTAAGGATCACCCCTTTGGCTTCTGGGCGCGACCTGTCAAGCGATCAGACGGTGTCATGGACCTTAAGACTTGGGAGTGCGGTATCCCCGGCAAGGAGAAGACCATGTGGGAGGGCGGCGTCTTCAAGATGACCATGACTTTCCCGGACGGTATGTAATCAGTCGACAACAGCCAATGCGACACGATGGAGATACTAACTCGGCTGTTCGCTTAGAATACCCCACGAAGCCCCCCAAGTGTAAGTCTCTTCCTGTTCCAAACACACGAAAACGTTGCTAGTAATGAAAGCTGACGTACAACTTCACCCGCAGGCAAGTTCACGCCTCCCTTGTTCCACCCGAATGTATACCCATCCGGCACCGTCTGCCTGTCGATTCTCAACGAGGAGGAGGGTTGGAAGCCTGCTATCACGGTGAAGCAAATCGCGCTCGGCGTCCAGGATCTTCTCGACAACCCCAACCCCGAGTCGCCCGCACAAGCCGAGGCTTACAACCTCTTTAAGAAGGACAAGGTGGAATACGAGCGACGTGTCAGACGTGTCGTCAGGGAGAATGCGCCCTGAGCCTACACGAAGGGCAATCTAGCTTGCTGACGCATCGTCGTTGACATGCGCGGCAAGACGCAGGCAATGACTGAAGATTTGAGAGCACGAAGGCAAAAATGACATGAGGAATGGCGTTACGGAAGGCGTATACCACTTGCGATGGCATCTACCATGAATTCCTGGAAGACAGCATTTCATTATGCTTTGTATCTGGAGAAACCAGCACTGGCAGTTCCGTGGCTACATGCATTTGCAGTTACGAAATGGAGTCTGGCATAAATGCTTTTTTTTATTTTTCCAATCAAAAGACCTATTACAATTGACGATTGAGTGGATGAGAAAACCTTACAAGTCGGCCAGTTGCCCAAACCGTGATACCGCCATTTTGCGCAGCATACCCAGGCTGTTTCTTGACGTACGTGAAGTGTTGTTAGTGCTGGTAACTTTTTTTCTTCTTCCTAGCAGAGAAGCCTCGGAATAAAAGTATCTGCCCCACGTTCGGCCTTGAGTAACCGACATCCAGGTACTACTTTTGTTTTTTGAGTAGTTCAACGTAACCAGACTCCATGTGCCCTGCGGTCTCAATGTTAAGAAGTGGTAATAGATGTGTATGGTGTGAGGCTCGATCAGATCTCTAAAGTTTGTTCGGCAACGAGTCCCTAAAGGTGCGATAAGCATCGGGGGGGTTTTGGTGTTTCGCAGGTTCGAATATATGCACCCGTCAAGCAGTCACACGTGTGGCGCCGACATTGGCGGTCAAATAGACAGAAAGGAAATTAGAGTCAGCTACCTTATCAGTATGCCCGTCCGGAAACGCCTGTTGATAGGTACCAAGCAGCAGCTGCTAGTCATGGATATGCGCAGGGTCCCCAACCCAGATCTTTCCCGTCTCGAATCTGTCATGCAAAACAGTCAGTCCATAGTGCGTTGGGCCAGTCATCCATCAGCCGAGATCGGCACCTCGCGATCTGGGACCAAGACATCCGCACACGACTGCCAAAGCCGCAATTATGACGGCGTCAGCTAGTTTCAACGGGCCCCAGAATATTCGACGAGGTCAACGTATGAATCACACCTGTTGGCCTTTCCTGGCTTGTCCCCAGTCCAGTCCCTCTGTGCCCTTGTGCTGGATCTAGTCGTCCGCTAAATTTCGAGATCCAGAACTTTTTTTTGTCGACTCGGCTCTTCCTCCCTCCCACATTCTGTTCCCTACGTCGTGGTTCGTAGATTTCGCCTCAGAGCTCACACTTTGCTGAATACCTTTCTTGCCATCCTTCTACTTTTCATACCAAGGACAACCAGTTTTCGCTTCAAACCGGCAAGATGTGTGGTCTTTTCGGGTGCCATCAGTAAGTCAACAAGCAACACGAGCACTGAGCGCATTCGGAGTCGACCAAGTCGCTTGCCAATTCGGCTCTTGGAGGGGCATTTTCGCGACCCCGCCATAATCACTTTTACCTCGCTCGCGATTGGAAAAGATCCTCAAAACTGACTGACCGACTTGCGCGCAGCCACCCTGATGTGCAGAAATTCAAGCCGACTGCTCTACGACTGGCCAAGCAGTAAGTTTGCACCCCTTCGTCTACATTGAGTGATTCCAATTGACATGTTTGCTTCGCAGAATCCGTCACAGAGGCCCCGATTGGAGTGAGTCACCAAAAGCTCAAACCCAAGAACACATATAGTTCTTCTGCCGATATGAGGAACACGCATTAACAAGCCATGATGTATAGGTGGCAACGTCATCTCCAACAACACAAGTATGTCGCTCGCTACACCCTTGCTGCGCTCTTGCGCCAATTACGATCATGCTAACGCGTCGTGATTTTAGTTCTTTGCCATGAGCGTCTCAGCATTGTCGGTGTTGGTAAGTTGAACTCTTCCTCACGAGCAACCATGTGCGCGCGTATCCAATTCAAATTCTTACTCTCATCTTTTCAGAATCCGGTGCTCAGCCGCTCACCAACGAGGATGACACCATCATCCTTGCCGTCAACGGCGAAATCTACAACCACAGACTGATCCGAAAGACCTTGAAGACCCCCTACCACTTCAAGACGCATTCGGACTGCGAGGTCATCATTCCTCTGTACATGGAGTATGGCCTGGACGCACCCAAGTACCTGGACGGCATGTTCTCCTTCATGCTGTACGACAAGAAGCTCGACCGGACGATCGCAGCCCGCGACCCCATGGGTGTCACCAGTTTCTACCAGGGCTGGGACAGCAAGAACGGTGACTCGGTATATTTCGCCTCTGAGCTGAAGTGCCTGCACTCTGTCTGCGACAAGGTCCGAGCCTTCCCTCCTGGCCACGTCTACGACTCCAAGACTGGCGAGACCCACCGGTATTTCCAGCCTTCGTGGTGGGATGGCGCCAAGGTCCCAGAGACCCCTCTGGACCTCACGGCCATCCGCGAGTCCCTGGAGAAGTCTGTCAGGAAGCGACTCATGGCTGAGGTGCCGTACGGTGTCCTCTTGTCCGGTGGTCTGGACTCGTCTCTCGTCGCCTCCATTGCGCAGAGGGAAACCCTGAGAATGAAGGCTCTGGCTCAGGCCCAGGCCGCCCAGAACGGCGAAATCTCAGAGGCAGACGCCGACAAGGGTGAGGGTCTCGTCGGAATCGACGATCACAACGATCTCTCGACGGTGACCTACCTCCCCCAGCTCAACTCTTTCTCCATTGGTCTGCCTGGATCGCCTGACAACGAGGCCGCCCTGAAGGTTGCCAAGTTCCTCGGAACCAAGCACCACGTCATGACCTTCACCATCGAGGACGGCCTCAACGCTCTCTCCGATGTTATCTACCACCTGGAGACCTACGATGTTACCACGATCCGCGCCTCGACCCCCATGTACCTCCTCTCGCGCAAGATCAAGGCCATGGGTATCAAGATGGTGCTCAGTGGTGAGGGTAGTGACGAGATCTTTGGTGGATACCTGTACTTCCATGCCGCCCCCGACAAGAAGGCTTTCCACGAGGAGACGGTGCGCCGTGTCAAGAACCTGCACTTGGCTGACTGCCTGCGTGCCAACAAGTCGACTTCCGCTTGGGGTCTCGAGGCTCGTGTGCCGTTCCTGGACAAGGAGGTAAGAGCCAACAATTCTCACCATGCCTCGACCTACATGTACATGATTTACTAACGCCTCTTTCTTGTAGTTCCTGGAGACTTGCATGAACATCGACCCCGAGGCAAAGATGATCACCAAGGAGCACATTGAGAAGTACATCCTGCGCAAGGCCTTCGACACCTCGGACGATCCCAGCGCGGAGCCTTACCTGCCGGACGAGATCCTCTGGAGACAGAAGGAGCAGTTCTCGGACGGTGTCGGATACGGCTGGATTGACGCGCTCAAGGACAACGCCGAGATCCACGTGACGGACGAGATGATGAAGAACCCCAAGCCCGAATGGGGCAGTGACATCCCCGACACCAAGGAGGCATACTGGTACCGCACCATGTTCGACGAGCACTTCCCCCCTCACTGCGCCGCCACGGTCATGAGATGGACACCCACCTGGTCGCAGCAGACCGACCCCAGTGGAAGAGCCATCTCGACGCACCAGGCCAAGTACGAGGGCACCGAATAGAGTATTCAAGCTGCGGAGTTTCACGGAGAAGAAACAATGTTTTTCATAGAAAAGTAGATACCACAAAGTAGGATTTTTTATGTCTTCCGAAGATTCGAGCAGATTAAACGATGAATCGACATTCCTGTGGAGATATACAGTACAGCTCGGATATCTTGTCTGCTGGGTCTCGGGTGGGAAGGGAATACAAGCGGTAGCTGAAGAATTAAAATTGTAAAATCTGAAGACATGCCTTCAGCTTCAACCATTGAACAAATGTCGTCTTGTTATGATCATTCTCGTGACCTGGAGGCGGCGCCGGTTACATATGCTTTGTTAGCTGGTGTAGCGTGTGCTTTTTGCCGTCTCAACGGGTGTGTAAGACGTTGTGATTCGGTAGACCAACCGAGATACTTTTTGCAATCCATAGTGAACATGGACCCTTTTTTTCTGCCATAGTATAATCAAAAGCATGAAGTATGATAATAATTCTCGTATACTATAAACTAGTAAACCCAGGTGCATCTACAATTAGAATGTGTGGTTCCATGCAAGATGGAATTGATTGATGCTTCCTTGCCGTCGATCGCCTTTATGCTTGTATGTCTAGTACGCGTGCGCCCCAGCACAACAGAATTTAGGTAGGTAGAGCAGAAACAAAGTGCAGAATCGCGGGTGTCGTCTCTTTCCACGGCTATGGGCATTGCAAGGCAAGACTCCATTGCCGAATACCTGCGCTATGCTATGCAACTCCTGCACTACTCAGCCAAATGCCATTGCATGAATCGACAGCCCTCCCGGTAATTTCCCTGTTGCGCCAGCCAGACGCGCTTGGTTGGGGCACATGATGGTCGCATTGGCTGCAAATCGCCCTGACAGCCGACAGTGCTGCTGCAGCGGTGGAGTCTCTTTTTTTTTGAGCGCACCCTCGGAAGGCCCTAGGTCGGTGCTCTGTGTCTGGTCTGTACCTAGGCTCTGCACCCAAGCTCACCAGGTACCTTAGCAACCCCCCAGACGGCGCTATACCCAATCAAGTCGGCTGGAACCCAATCGTCACTTGACAGCGTCCCGACACTCGCTGGCTACGGTAGGTACTAACCCGTGGCCGCCAAAGAAAACAAAATTCATCATCCAGAACATCCCTTCCGTCTCTTCACTTCTGTTGACATCTTCTGACATTGCCATTCTCCCAACTCTAATCAACATCCCCAAACCAACCGCCCAACATGTCTGTCCCCGCCTTCTCTGACATCTCCAAGCCCTCCAACGACGTGAGTTTCCATCCCGGCTGCCAGCTGCTGCACCTTGAAGCTTCCAATTGGAGCTCGGGGCGTTTCCTCCACCCCAACGGTTTCCTCGCGTCTGGATCTGCAGCAACAGAAATTTCCCGCATGAGGCTATCGCGAAAAACGAGATGCAGCCTGTTCTGCGAAATCCCCATCGGCGCGCTGACATGATCCCCCCGTCTCTCTAGTTGTTGAACAAGGACTTCTACCACCTCTCTGCCGGTACCATTGAGGTCAAGAGCAACACTCCCAACAATGTCGCTTTCAAGGTGACCGGCAAGAGCAGCCACGACAAGGCCACCTCCGGAGCTGTAAGTCAATCCCCCATCTACAAACACCATAACTCAAACCCATTGCCACCTGTCAATCCCGAGAAGATCGCATCCGGTTTGCTCAATTGGCTGGTGGCATTGGACTTCTTCCGCCCTTTTTGCTCTACTACTGCTCTCTGGATCAGAGGCTGACCGTTGCTCGTCTACTACATACAGCTGGAGGGAAAGTACTCGGACAAGTCGCTCGGTAAATCATCACCTCAAACAAACTCTCCAGCATCGTCTTCGGAAGACCAAAGCAGAATCAGGACATTGGGGCACAAGAGATTGAGGAAAAAAGGCACCTCTTTCTCTGCCTCACTGGGACCCATCATGGTGTCAAGCCGTCGCGGCTATCCGAAAATGTCTTTGATGGTCACGATGAACGATGCACTCCCCACGCCGACAGTCAGGCTAACCATGTCCCGCACTCTTATCACAGGCCTCACCATTACCCAGACCTGGAACACTGCCAACGCCCTGGAGTCCAAGGTTGAGCTGGCTGACAGCATCGCCAAGGGCCTCAAGGCTGAGGGTGTCTTCAGCTTCCTGCCTAGCAACCAGGCCAAGGGCGCCAAGCTCAACCTGCACTTCAAGCAGAACATCTTCCACGGCCGCGCCTTCTTCGACCTGCTCAAGGGCCCCATTGCCAACGTCGATGCCGTTGTCGGCCACGAGGGTTTCCTCGCTGGTGCCTCTGCCGGCTTTGACGTCCAGAAGGGTGCCCTCACCGGCTACAGCGCCGCTCTCGGCTACACCGGTCTCGGCTACACCTCCTCCATCACCGCCACCGACAACCTGAGCACCTTCGCTGCCGCCTACTACCACAAGGTCAACAGCCAGACCGAGGCCGGTGCCAAGGCTACCTGGAACTCCAAGACCGGAAACGCTGTCGGCCTCGAGGTCGCCACCAAGTACCGCCTCGACCCCGTCTCTTTCGCCAAGGTTTGTCCCCGTGTAACATGACCCCCGGACGCCAATGGTTGCTGACAAAATGAAAACAGGCCAAGATCAACGACCGTGGTGTTGCCGCTGTCGCCTACAACGTCCTCCTCCGCCCCGGTGTCACCCTGGGTCTCGGTGGCTCTTTCGACACCCAGAAGCTTGACCAGGCCACCCACAAGGTCGGCATGAGCTTCACCTTTGAGGCTTAAGTTGGACGGGATGAATGATGTTATGAGTTGAGAAAGGGGAGTTCTTTTTTCTTGAGTCTTGGGAGCTAAGACAGTACCTGGACACAATTGGCAATACCCCCTTGTAAACCCCATATGTGTATCACATAAAGCATGTTAGATCTGCATTCTGGCGAAAAATACTCCCTAGTGAATGTAGATTAGACCATTCCAGAAGAGATGTTTCGTTCAATTGTTGTATAACGATGGGTCCTTGTGTGAACGTGATATTTGAATGTTTTTACAGTTGTGTATGTATGTACGCCTACAATTCCACTGGGTATCCTCTTGTGTATGTGATGCGAATTGCGCCCTCGCAGACGCTTCATGACCTTGCAGTCCCTCTCCTTTTCTTGTCCGACCAAGACCAATTCAATAGGCAAGGCCCCATGAAACTGATCAGCAGCACGCCTCCAATGACAAAGAACATGCCCGTCGGACCTCTATCGGTTTCTATCTCGATGCGATCCCGACCACCCATTCGCATCCGCCAGCTGCGCGTTCGGTGTTCCTCGGTGTTGCGCTGCGTCTTCTCGTGGCTCTCCCGATCGAAATGCGGCACATCGCCGCGGTGACCAAACGGGTCCTGCCCGGGGCCCATACCCCCGGCGCCGAAGCCGAAGCCAGCGGTACTGCCGCCGCCGCCGCCGTTGTTCTCGTGGATCCACGACCCGTCATTGTGGTGATCGCGGGCCCCGGCCTTGCCGGACGACGCGCCGCCGGTGCTCTCCTCCTGGGCGGCGCTGCGCTTGGCCTCGTGGGCGCCCCAGCCGCCGCTGCGGTAGAAGCTCGGGGGCGGGCCGCGGAAGACGGTGCGGCGGCGCGACAGGCCCGTGGCCGGGCGGCCGCCGGCCGGGTTCGTCGACGAGTACGAGCCCGACGGGTGGTGGTGGTGCGTCGTACGGTGCAGGCCCAGCACGTCGCGGTCGTACTTGGTGCGCTTCTCCTGGGACGACAGCGTCCCGTAGGCCTCGGAGATGCGCATGAAGCGCTTCGACGAGTGCGGGTCCGAGCGGTTCAGGTCCGGGTGGTGCGTCTTGGAGAGGCTGTAGAAGGATCTGTTTTTAGGTTCATGCGTCAGTCTTGCTAGCTCTCATTCTTTGATCCGTCAGAATTGTGTCTCGTACTTTTTGATCTCGGCCGGCGTGGCGCCGGGAGCCAGCTTCAGCGTCTCATAGTGGTTCGTCGAGCTGTCGATGGCGGCCTTGTCATCGCGGCGGGGCAGCGTCGTGTGGAAGCCCTTCTTCTGTTGTTGCTGCTGCTGTCGAGAGGAGGAGCGGTTGAGGAGGGCCAGGCGAACGCCCGTCGGGAGGGAAGAGCAGCGGACTGGCATCCCTCATCCCGAATAGTTAGCTCATGTGTGGGATGGATTTGTCTAAAAGGCACACGATCGCCTTCTACTCTGAGGGAAAGAAAGAAAAGCGGCTTCGATGTGGTTATAGGGAGTCTAAGGTGAGGGCCATGTGCGAATATGGCATAATCTATGATTTCGATATCGGATCTGCCTTGCGGCCGGCAATTGGTGACGACATCACGTAGATTATCTGCGATAGTACAGTCTTCGCAGCTGGCCGCCAGCTGAGGGGACCCTGAACGCGCACTCCGGCCCGATAGGCTAGAAGTGGATTCTCCGGCCAGACCGGGGCGGGACCGGATTGTCTGCAAATCTCCATACCTACAGCCCAATTACCTCCTAAGTCGGTCGACTTTGGGACCATGGACCATATTCTTTGCTTGTGTGCTTGGCCTACATCGGGCAGCGATCGTAATGGAAAAGTAGGTGAGAGTGCTTTAAAGGCTCATTACATGGGCGACGTGTTCTCTTTTAAAATGTCTTGAGCCGAAAGTATTCGGTCCGTTGTGGAAGATCATTGTCCGTCGGCCTTATGATTTATAGGCAGCAGGTGAGGGCATTCCTAAATCGGCGAAATTTGGAAGTTCAATTCAAGAACACGCCACTTTCGCAGACTGACAGGATCTTATTTCGTGAGCTATTCAGTTTTGAAGAGCTACAGAAAACCAGCTTCAATATAGCTGGGGCTCAACCTGTATTGTATTCGATTAAGCTCTGCGGTTTGCACGAGGTGTTGGCTGAGGCATCCATCTAATTCGACTCAAGGTCGCGATCATTCATCACGTGCAATAAGCAAGTCTTGTGTCGGGTTGGCTTGTGCCTCTCCTGCATCACTGTCTAACACAGTTGCCTTGTGAGAAGTATCATGTAAATGCTTTATGGTAGGTAGGGAAATGGGCTTAAACGCTATGATCCATTGACACACCGGCTTGCGAAAAGTAAAGCTTCAAATTATACATCCTAAATCCCTCGACCTCTCTTATCTTCCAGCCGTATCCCTCCCAGCTTTGTCACCAAGGACTCGCTCCAACTTTGACTCAAACCGCCTTGTCATCCGTTCGATAAGGGAAGGCTTGTGTTCCGCCGAAAGTGTTCTCTGGGCGTCGTTTCTCTCTACATCGACCGCTTTTGCTTCACCACGACCTTGATGGGAGTCGTCACTACTATGGGAAGGCTTCTTCAGGCGGGCTGGGTCTGGTAGCGCAGGCACTGTTCTTTGCGCACCTCTCTCTGCACCGTCAGCGGCTTGTGGCTCTTCTTGACCCAGATGAAAATGACTGCTTCCTTGGGTACTTGATTGGACCTCTTTTGTACTGACGCCAGTGGTTGAGGTTGGCTTTTGTTTTCCCGGCGATGGTATGTAGGCATTCCCCGCCCATCCTCCGCCTAGCAATTCCTCTTGAGTTTTAAGGGAACCATCACCCTGGCCAACTGCTCCAACGTTCTCATCATTGTAGCCATTTCGGTGGTTGATAGGACGTTCGTGGGCGGGAAGCAATCGACGATCGTGGACTGCCGCAATTGCTATAGGTCGCTGGTGTACACGTGGACTCGGGAGGTCCTCGCCGCCCCGGGCTGCCCAAAAGTTGTGTATGGCGGCATCCGAGACTGGAGGGTACGGACTAGAATACTCGCCATACTCGTCGGATGGTGATTGATCGCCGTAAGGGTCGACATGGCGTGGACCAAAGTATTCATGGAGAGATTCTGCAGAACCATACCAGTCAAGAGTGTATCGGCCGACCATGGTTCATTCAGCATCCTGAACATTGGTGTCTCGAAAAAGTTGCGGTCTTGTGTCAACTTCGCCGCCTTGGTGATTTTCCACGCCAACATCATGTTGCATTTCCTCGACGTGTGCCAAGCCAACAAAGTCCAATCAAGTTCAGACTGCGTGCACAGCATCACGTCTTCCGGGCGAAGCCTGCAGATCACGATATGCTAGGTTTCGCATTTGTGCTGGCTAGGTGGCTGAGCGTTTCTCTCAAAGGCCGAATTTCAAGCCACTAGCATTATAATATTGAGCTTGGGGTGCGAGACTCTTTATCAATCATACATGGGCCTGCTTCACCAGCAACAACCATTAATTTCGAAATGAGCGAGCCACGAGCGAGGCAGTCATTCGCCGATATCACGCGCGAGGACGTTCATGGAAAACCGTGGAAATATGTCGGCTACAAAGGATACGCGAATTTGATCTCCCTGGACAATGATTTCTTCATTCTTCGAAGATTTGGTGCCTTGAACGCCCGAGTGGCGCTGTTGCTCCAAGACAAGATTGTCGAGTTGGAGGCACAGCTTAAGGAGCTCGACGCCCGGTACAGTAGCAAGAGTGCAGGGGACTTTGACAATGGCACCTTTAGGGGCGACCTCGAAGACCGCTCTGGTTTGCTCGATCAAATCGAGTCAGCGTTAAAGAGATACAGTAAGTTCCAACGACTTACTTCATATTTGATTTCGACTAAGATCTATAGACGACTTCGTCATTCAGCAAACAAGTATACGAAAGCTGGTGCCCGCCCCTCGGCGTGACGTCGAACATCCTCGAACATGGCATAAGAATCACGATTTCAAGGCCATTGAGACCAAAGAGTGGCAGTATTTGTATGAGACTGAAGACCTGGTTAGGATCGTGCCAGAGGACAAAACTCATATGCGCCGAGTGATTGACAACTCCCCATTTTTTCGGACTCTCTCCATTTGGAAGAAGAAGAAAGATGGGATTCCGGATTATGATCAATCGAGTATCAGTCATTACTCCGATAAACGATTGGACAATTTCGCATCTGGAATCATTGTCGTTCTCGGAACTGCCATG
Source organism: Pestalotiopsis sp. NC0098 (assembly GCA_022432395.1). Taxonomy (NCBI): domain Eukaryota; kingdom Fungi; phylum Ascomycota; class Sordariomycetes; order Amphisphaeriales; family Sporocadaceae; genus Pestalotiopsis; species Pestalotiopsis sp. NC0098. The sequence continues at coordinate 2,839,091 of JAJKLJ010000003.1, read as the reverse complement.
CTTATGACACCGCTTTGGATTCTGCAATGGCTCGAATCTTCCGTTTCGAAATTGGTGGTGATAACCATTTTCAACTCCGTGTTTCTCCTTGTAATGTCATTCCTCATGGTGGCTAAGCCGTTCGAGGCCCTTGGGGCAACCGCAGCGTGAGTCGATCCTTGACAAGTGAGGAGCTTGGAGTCGCTGATGCTAATCTAGGTATGCTGCGGTTCTAATGGTGTTCATGCAGGTAGGCGCTCGTGGTTCATAATTGGACGGCCCTCACTGTCCTAGGAGAATGTCCAAGTCGCATCGTTGAAACACACTTCCGAGAGAACAACCCGCTTGAATGGTATTTTATCAGCGATTGAAAGAGAACCCAACCGGAAAGTGTCTCAGATATTCCGTGGATGGGTTCACATTGGCCGCCAATAATATTGGAGCCGATTCCCTTGCACTGCCGTAGCAGTCGTCGTTTGTAGACTCTGTAATGCCACGTCGAGGTTGGAATATGAACGCTTTTGTATGTAATATCAAGCACATACGACCATAGACACTAGAGAACTCGGCATCCCGTCCGCTCTGCCCTAGATAAGCTAGTGATCGCTGGATTAGTACTCAGGTGGGTGACCACCAGGGAATACCTGGTGGTGTATGTTTTTGCTCAATGTCTTTGACAGAAGAAGCTCCCGTTCCTATTTTTTGTAACCCTGGTTACCTTAGACTGTTGTTTTTTTCTTAGTTTTCCTCTCCTGCCAAATAGTCCAGCTCCAAATCTTGCGTTGACCATCTGCAACACAGAATTCCATTCCGATTCTGAAAATTTTTGCCAGTCAAACTTGAATCCCACAGACTTTGCCAGTGTTTCCAAAACGTCACGCTCCATCAACCTGCCCCTCGTCACGCATGTTTCCTCTGAAGCCGATCCTGCTTGATGTCCTCTTTCAAAGGAAGACCATTCTTTGTACAGCATGAGTGGCAAGATGCTATCTTTCCAGACCGGTTGCTGATGACGCAGCCGTCATGTCTTGGCTATCATCCATCCCAGTACCGCTGTCAAAAGCACAAATAACACAAGTGGCAATATCAACCACTCCAACTCCACTGAATTGCAAACAGTGTCTCGCCATGCGACCCCTTCGAATTTTCCAGGGACGGCCGAGGCAGAATTGTTGCTGTAACCGGCGCTGCCAAGAGTGGTTCGATACCGATCCGATATAGCAGTCGCGATAGAACCAAATGACTTCTCATGTCTTCGTAAGTAGCCTTTCCGGTATGGTTACTGTCGTTGTCTCCATTGTACAGCATTTTGAGCCATTTTTTTTTTTTTTTTACACTGCAAACAGGTGTGCATGTTGGCTCATATCTTAATGAAGTATACGTGCAGTTACCCTCGAAACTTTTCATAAAAAAGAGCACCATATTTGTTACAAAGGTCAGTTGTTTTCGACATAAACAGTGCTCGGAAGCGGTGATGTTCTGAGGTGTGCAACAGTTCCCTTCTGGTTTGCAAATAGATAGCTTCGTCCCATCTGCAGCAGATGACATGTTCATGTCCGTATAAACTGAACCTCCCGAGAGGCAAGGACTTTTGACAGCCACCATTTGGAGTTGAAGTTGACGCTCGCAAGCTAAATTTTTTTTTTTTTCCAAATACGAGAAGTCCCTCTGGAGAGCTAGAGGATCTGCATGATAATCGAGAGTGGCTGGAAACGTTGGCAAAGTTTCCACTACCGTCTCCAGCAGCTCATTATTTTGTATATCGAGTGTGTATGTTCTGAAACAAGTACACGATGAGCAGAGAGCTGCTCTTATATTCGTCGGCGTTTCTTTGCCGTCGAAGTTCGGAACTCCCATAAGTGGGCAGACCTGGGAATTTTTCGAATTCGGGCCTGTACAGCCCTCTTCGGTCATTGTGACTGTAGTGATGTTGGCTAGTGTCAAAGTCGAGAGTTGTAACATCTCTGGATCCAGTGAACTCCCCATCCATGTGAGATTGGAATTAGTTGTAACATCAATGGCTTTTGCATATCGACCATTAACTGTCGAGTTTGTTTTAACATCTAGACCGCCTACGATTGGTCTGGGCCATATTTCTTGACCATTTGGCAAGATAAGACTCCAATTGCCATCATGCACTGTGCTCAATCCTAGATCGGTGATGTCATGACTGCGGTGGCATACTGCGATGGTCGAGAACGAGCTGGAGTTGTGGCTACCACTCGTTGGATCTCCGTCAGGGAAAGTACAGTTGCCCGTACTACAGCTATGACGTATCTTATTACTAGCATCGTCAGGAGATGTAATACTATAATGAAGCATAAGCTCGACCTCAGCATCCGATCCATCCTCGATCCAGGCACGCTGGCCATGGATAAATCGTCCGATCCGTGGAACAAAGTGAGCAAGCGGCACATCAGCTGGCCCAGATGCTTGTTGCGGACAAGATACAGCGCGGATCGACTGTTGAGTAAAAAGCTCCCCCGTAAAGGAAACCAGCAGGATGATTGTTGATATAAGCGTCGGGATGCTCGTCCTTGCTGCCAAAGCCATGATCTTTGCTGCACCCAAAGAACCGCGCATACTGGAATCATAGGCTTGAAAATGGGCGAGATTATGAGAGTTACTGCTCCCGATCCACTGCCACTTGGCCTGCGAAACGATTGACGTCACAATGTAGGATATGGTCGCTCGGAAGACATTGGCGAGCAAAGCGAGAAGGGTGCTGAGATTGATGATGGATCCCCAGTCCGGGACTGGCTGGCGATCAGAGCCGATCAGAAGCATGAACATGGTGATAACAAGCCCGTTGGCTAAGGCTGCTGCCATAATCTCCCACTTCTAGTGCTTGAAAACATGATATCCGTTCCAAGATCCCGGCCCTTGGCTTGACGAAACTCAGCGTACTATTTTTGTATAAGAGAATATTCATCTCTTTATTTTCACCAATCTGTGTAAGTTCCGATGTGAAGTGATACACATCAACAATTTAATAATGGTTATTTGAATAGTTACTTGTTTGCCGATTGAACAAAATTGGACCGCAATCGGTGCGGATCCGTCCAAATGTCTTGGAGTCGAAATCGTCTTTTGGGCGCCAGCCATATCAGATGTTCTGCTCGACGGTCAGTCTCAAACGTGTTTCAAAACATCATGTTCTAACCATCTGTCTGAAGCCTTGATCCTGTTGATTCCCTGGCTCCAGATCTGGAAGCTCAACATGTCGAGGAATCATAAGTTGCAACTGTGCTGCAGGTTCTGTCTCGGCTGGTTCGTTGTTGGGGCGGGGACTGCACGCTCTTTTCAGACATCCAAAGTAGTTGGAATAGGAGAGCATGATGATGATTTGAAGTGTGAGTCTTCCATTCCAAGTTTGCGCAGGCTTTGGCCATTTTGCTAAATCTTCAGCAGACAGTCACGCTCTTTGGTTTTTATGGTTGAATATAGAAGCAAACATAGGAATCCCTAGCGCGTGTCTTCCGAAATGAGCCCAATTGTTCACATTGCGAGGACCCGCATGGTGGCTTCCATGAAAATGATCACATATCGGCGCCCGGAGTTATATGCTCTCTGACTTTATTAGGGGTAGTGATCCGAAACCGATATTTTGGGTAAAAGGGATAAAGTTATGGAACAAACTTCCCCTTCGTGCGATGGCCGTGGATAACGGCCCTGGTCGTGCGGGGGCTGACAGCTGGCAGCCACACCGTGGCTGTGGTGGCTTGCTCTCAGCATCCCCATCTGTACTACCTATCTAACCTAGATACTATCGTCGTACGAGGCCGTGAATAACAATATTCCAACACTTGGGCTTTATTCGAGAGACTATATCTACTCAGCTGGTATGTGCCGCTTGCCCCCTCTTCTTTGTCGCCTCGATCAGCCGAATCAGATCATCGTTCTCAGGTCTTTCATGGTGACCCCCGGGATGATCGGTATGTGCGCCCCAATAGAGCTCTATATCGTCTTTGCAGAAGGCCCGGCGATCATGAGCTTCAGGATCGGCCCCTCTTTCCAAGAGCCACTCGACCCAGTCCAGATACCGCATCGATGTCGCGTGGGACAAGGGTGTCGCCATAAAGCTTCCGCCCAGGGGGATGTTGCTGCATGGCCTGACAATAAGAGTCCTTACAGCGAAGACCCTCAGTTAGTGACCTGGGCATTTATGTAGAAGCTGCACGTGCAGTCTGGCACCATTTCAAAGAAGTTTACTCACATGTTTCTCAGTCCATTGATATCATCTCCGATACTAAGCATGTGCTCTGCCATTTTATAGCGAGTCTCAGTCGCCATGTTGTCAAAACCTTTGATAAGATGATGCAAGGAACTGCCATACTCAGGCTTCGCGCCGTACGACACCAAGATGTCAACAATCTGAGTCGATCCCATCTCGACCGCAGTATGAAGCAAGTCCCCCGACTTCCGTTCCATTGGCGCTTCGGACGGAAGGTACCAAAAGGCTGGAGACTGATGAACGTGGCGAGCAATTGTCGGATCAGCGCCATGTTCGAGCAGTAATTTTAATATATCCAGATCTTCCATGCAGCGCTGATAATGTAGCGCAACTTTCGGGTTTGTATCGATTGTTTGATAGAATGTGCGACGTGGCGGCGACAACATTACCCCCTTCTTTTCGGGGTCGAGAACCTGGTTTGGATGCCACCCGTTATCGAGAAACGCCTCGAGAAGGTCCTTGAGCCTTGAATCGCCACTTAAGAATATGCTGCGCAATTTTTCGGGCTTCGTGTCGTCTACAGCAGTGAAAACCCTGGCATGGAGTTTTGTATTCCGCTCCTTTATAAGATAGCGCACGACTTTGACTTGAAACCCATGTGATGCCTTTTCTAGGCCGTATTGTAGGTCGGCATGGGGAACCCCCGAGGTCCCAGTGTGACTGCAAACGGTTTCCATATCCCCACAAGCGCAAGCCTCGTAGAATTTCAGGGACGCACGATCCGTGCTGTAAGAACTCTGCCCGTCGACCAAGTACTCGGGTGAAGAGAGCTCTGGTGGCATGGGAGGTAGGTCCTTGTACAAGTCCAAGATTTTTTTCTTTTCGTCATCGCGCAGCATTATCTGGCGTTCCTTTCTTTTATCCTGCAGTATTTTTTGGCGTTCGTCTCCAGTGAGCTTAGAAGCAGCCGCGATGCTCGTGGTGTCGCGCGCGGAGTCACCTCTCGCACGTTCTTTCACAACCGGTTCCATTGGAATGCAAATGTGGTTGTGTGGATGGTGAGATTGGACTCATGTGAGGCAAAGTTGGATGAAAAAAGTCATGAAGATGTTAGGTCAATGACTGAAGGATCTAGGCTGACGAAGCGGGGCGTTAACCCGGGTTAGTTATATGGGTAGGAATGGCCAAGGTTTTAAGGCGCAGCAACGAGTATAACGTCCACCCTGCAGGTGGCGCTGAACCTTGAGCGGCAGTGACTTCGCAGGATGCAGGATGAATGTTGGCCAGCAGAACATTCAGAGCATAAAACATAACGCTTCATACCACGTGGCCAGCGACATGAAACCAACAGTTGATCCAGCCTCCCAAAAATAGATCAACATATGTGCAGCCTCATAAGCCCTGCGCAAGGCTTCGGGCGATCTTTATAATCAAGTCGATCCTACTCAATCATGGCCTCGTATCATTTCCCTGGCAGAATTGGGATGTTTATAAGACTGTTCCTTGACGTCACCTCAACCATTAGTTTCGAGTAAGTCTTGTCAGTTATGATGGATCACGCTGTTACGGAAACAATTTGTTCGTGGAAGGGACAGTCTATCTTGTCAGATAGATGTTATGATTCTGCGCCTAAAAAACTAGGTAGGAGGAGGCACTACGGCGAGATAACGCGATGGAAACGTGGCAGAAAACAATATAAACTCGTGAAGCGTTCATGAAAGAACCAGTTGGAAACCTAGACTGCAGCCTTCCTTGTTAACCTCTCTTGACAAATAATGGGCGTTCTACGGTTCGTTGTAGCGCTTGCAGCGTTCACGTTGGACGCTCCATTGGCCACTGCTACCTTCCCTCATTACAATCGACAAGAAAGCTTGCCAGCATCGATTGCCACTGTGAATGTTTCGACGCAATCTACTACAGTGCAGTCTCAACTCGCCGGACAAGACGGCTCGGCTACGATTGGCCCAAGTACTTGGAGCGGTTTTGTGACACCTCCTATTTTCTTATCGACCGTGTCCGTATCGATTCTTCCCAGCCCGCCTTTGATCTCTACGCAGCTCAATAGTCAAATCATTGGACCATCTACATCAGTCACAATCATATCTTCTACCGTTACATCACAAAACTCTACACAGCCCAGCAGTCAGCCAGTTGGATCATCCACATCAGTCGCAATCTTATCTTCTGGCAGGGTCATCTACCGCTGCGTCTCAAAACTCTACGCAAATCGGTGCGCAACCGACTGAATCATCCTTTCCGACCATCATCACAACCATCCCCACCACCGCATCTGAGGCAGTGACACAGCCCGGCACGGGGCTTGGTTCTCAAGTTACTGAACCGTCTGTGTCGACCACAGTCACGTCTCTTCCCACCGGAGCACTCGTCGAAACACTGACAGATTATGCCTATACCGAGGGCACCATCATCACGACCACGTCTTCAGGCAGTAATGATCCAACCGTGGTGCCGGTGATTGTTCCAATTGGTGGCCCACCCCAGATTGTAAGTCAACCCTTTGTATTAGTATTTATTTGATGCCGTCCTTCATCAAACATTGTGGTTCCATGTTTGTACTTGAGATGAGGCTAACATGCGGCCATAGTGCTGGGGCTGCGTACTGAGCTTTCCCACCGACATCCAGATCAAGGTGCCTGAGTTCTGTGTCAACATATTGGGGCTCAAGATTGGCAACTGTCCCCCAGATGATGACAACAACAACGATGACAACAACGACAACGATGACGATGAAGACGACCCTGATAAGGAGCATGTGACCGTGACTACCCCCACGCCCACCCCGGCCGACACTTCATGCACAACGACAATCACGGCCACGTACGAGAGCGTTTTTTGCTCGGTGACGGCGGCGGCAGACGCTAGAAAGCGGGAAGAGGTAACGAGCTGCTCGACGCTGGTCTACAGCACCGCGACGGCCTGCGATCTTGTCGTCGGCTCGACTACCACGACGACCCTGCCCCAGGAGACAGCTTGTTCCCCAGAACACTGTGGTGAGATCTGTGACGATGTCGAGAAGAGGGAGCTAGCGAGACGCGCTGCGCCGGCTCGCGACAGCCAGCCCGCTCCAAACACCTGGTCCGACCCGTCCAATTACGGCGGAGACCGATCGAGGTTCATGAGAGGTGGTACGTACTCACATCAGAACCTCATGCGAAGCGAACGACTAACATGAAGGCTCAGAGGTCGCATCAGCCTATGAAGATGACGCTCAGCATGTCAAGCTTGGCGGTGTCACCGAGGAAATCAGCACCTCGAACTGGGTCACCTTCTCGAACCAGCCCATCAGTCTTGCGGTTGCTGGCCTCTGGGGCTGCACCTCGGTCGTGGTCGTGTCGAAAAAGGGCGCATGGGCGAGCCATTTCTGGGAGAACCCGTCCTTCATGAATCGCAACAACAGGTTCGAGATGGACGTCATCGAGAACTTGCGAGTCGGCCATGGCTATCCCCAAATATACGAGTACGGGCTCGCCCAGATGCGGAACGATGATCTTTTTGAGCCGGTGGGTCACATGTTCGACGACGAAAACGACCCGCGCATCTTCATCATGACTCCGCGCCAGCCAGTCGCCGGTGATTTCTCTGAGACCGCTGGTGAAGGTACCATCAAATACCCGGATAAGCTGGCGTCGATGCAGGCAGTATTACTGAACATATTTACCCCTCAAGCAGACGTGTCCATTGTACCATATTCGGCAATATCGCAGGGCACAATGGAGGAGAGGGGCGACGTAGAGTGGAACACACACCGTGGGAAACTGCTCGTCCAGTATCAGCCGGCGCCGCAGTCTTGCGAGGGCAATGCTAACCCTCAAGCACAGTGGCGTGTCTGGATCGAGGGCAGAGGTAAGCTCACGACTCCCACGGCAAATTGAGATGATAGCCACACAGACGCTGACGGCTTTCCCATTTAGAAATCGGAGACCGGCATGCCGAGTGGACACCCTCGGACACTCAGCACTTGAAGCGAGACGACAGCTGTCCCATCGATGGGAATGGAGAAGACAGTTCGACACAGGTGGAAACCAGTTCGCAGATAGCAACTACTGCTGGCAGCAATCCCACCCAGGTCGGGACCAGCTCACAGATACTCACTGGCGCGAGCAACAGTTCCTCCCTGATACAGACAAGTTCACAGACAGCACCTAGTGGAAGCAGCACTCCCACCCCAACCAAGGCCGCTTGCCTGGCGGCGACTGACTGTGGCGCAATGGTCTGTACGGGCCACACCGTCCAGACCTGCAAGGACGGGAAATGCGTGTGCGGCAGCCCCCCGGTGGCAGCTACCGAATGCAGAGCCGACTCGGACTGCGAGGCATCTCTGACCTGCATCGAGAAATTTGAAAAGAAGTGCGACAGCGGGCTGTGTGCCTGTCTGCTGCAGCCCAATACAACGGTAGCGGTGACCACGACCGCCGCTGCGCCTCCGCCCGAGGAGACAGTATATACCTGCAACCTGCATCTGCATGAGTATGCGCACGATGAGAGTGACACCTCCATCGTCGTCGACTATACCTTTGACAGCGGCAAGGGCGGTGACTCGGTTGAGGGCAGCTTTACCGAAAGTTGGGATCAAGAATACAAGGTACTCACCAGCGAAACAGGGCTGCCCAAGAACATTACCGTCAAACTATCGAAAGAACTACCTCCCGGCGTTCCTGAGAGTGCTTGCGCCCAAGACAACGACACCGGAGGCGGTAGTGGAAGCGAAAACTTCAAGAGATGCGCCGAGTCGCAATGGGGCCAATGGATGGTCAAGCTCTCCTACGACGGGTCGGACTGGGATAGCAGGCCGGATCAGGATGCTTCCAAGTTACCGCATTGCCAAGTGGGTGACTGGGACGACCATTCATGGGACGAGCCATGGACCTCTCCTGACAGTGAGCGCCAAATGGATTGTCGCTTCTCTTGCTGAGGATCTATGTGGACATGACGGGGAGTGACATGAGGTTCAAGAAGAAGGGTTCGACATGTCACAATGTTGCGATAGGGGAGCGTTCGTGACCATATAATCTGGGCTGTGTTAAGACGCCGTGTTACCGAAAGCAACTCGCAACAGTGTGTAGCTCAACTCCTCCGGTAACAGGCAGGGGTAAGATCATACACGAGACCTGTTGGCACGTTAGGGTGCTGGTATTTGCGATCCGTGCAACGATGGTATATAGGTAAGCCGGGCGGCTATTGGCGAGCCACTACAGCCACGATATAGCTGTCGGCTGCCAACATCCGGGCCAGCAGGGAACGTTATCTATAGCCTTCGTACGAGGGGAACAGATTCCCTTCTTTCCCTTCATACGATACGTCAATCAAAGAATCCTTTTGCCGTCGGCCCCGGTGTTCCAATGTGATCCTTTTGGATGTCCTTTAGGATGGTGAAGCCATTCCAACAGTCATGGATCATTTCGTTGTTGGTGTGCACGTTCTCGAATTTAATTTAAGCAAAGCGACGCTCAGCCAGCTTTAGCGAGCGTATTAATAACTGTTACCTAACGCTCGACGGTCCATATTTCTTCCTGAATTGTCCAACGTAAAAGACTGAAAGCTACCTCACCACTAGCGCGGTGCAAGAGCTATACATTACCGTGTCACAGGCTATCGAGAAAACGGGCCACTTGCGCCAGGCAGATATATCCTATAACCGCTGGATCAGTGCTCAGGTCGGTGACGACTGGGGAATCCCCGGTGTTGTATGTTTTTGCTTCCCCGTCCCCCTTTTCTTCTTTTTTTTTTTTTTTTCTTTTTTGACTTTTAAAAACGCCCCTTGGAAATCCCTCTCTGCCTGGCAATACCCTGGCGCGCGAGAACATTGTCAATATAATCACTTTTGAATCAATCTCATGTCTATTTAAGAGACTTTTCCGTACCCACCGGATGACCTGTTCAAGTGGGCTGATCGTGGCTCCAACAAAAACAGGAGTCGGACTGCCATGAGTTGGATGTATGACCTGTGGGATACCATGAACTGCGGTACGACATACGCTCATGGATCCTGGGGCTACACAGGTAACTTGATTGCGGTCTAGAGTCCGATACTCCAAGCTGACGTTACTAGTACTGCGCACCACATACTCTGACGAATCTGATCGGCTCTGGCCGATTGCGCTGGCGCGATTGAGACATTGGGTTGCTGATTACTTTATCCATTACCTCCGTCTTATGGCGAACAAGCCCGACATGACGGTGAGCAACGAACTTGGCCGTCGCTTCGTCCTCGAGGTTGTCGAGAGCAAGGAGCTGGAAGCTCTACAGATTCCCGATCTCGCAAAGGCGACTCAGGATGATATCAAATCTCTAACAGGAATCTTCGACGCCTGGCTCCTCCGAGCTGTCGGAGACGACCTTGCCAGACCCAATTGCAACCCGAGGTTCGTGGATTTCATCGTCGTCGATGTGGACTCTCTTCGCTCTCTGGCTGCACTACCTGAAGAGACGATACCCTTGGGACCTGTGACTCGACAGGAGAGAAGGGTTAGTCGACAGTCCCAGCGTGGTCTCCCTTATCAAACTGATCAAATATGCCAGGCGCAGATGGACCTTTACGATGAAGCGTATCTCTGGCTAGTCGATTCGCAAGCTGTGAGGCGCTACAAAGGCATCGATGACGCGGAGAACTACAATGGGTTGATGAGGCTCCAAGCTAGCGACATCCCCGACGCTTGGTTTGAAAGAGCTCCCAGGTGGGAGGATGCCTGTCATATCTTTAAGCGCGTAGAGTCACCCAAGGGCTCTGGGAATATGTGGTTCTGGACATCCTTCTGAGGGGCGCCATCAACGATATGGCACATTGATGTGTATACCTTTTTGGACGGATTAAATATGTCTACTGTCCGCCCGGCCTTGACTTACGCAGAGACTGACCTCTTGGGGACCGGAATCCACTCTGGTCGCAGCTCATTCAGTTTTGTACTTCTGCTGACGCCCCTCGTCATATTATTACCCATAGGCGTATTGATCGCTTTATCTAGCGATGAGAGCGATGCGGCCGAACGTCATGCGTCCGGATCCTGATTGCGATGTCGAGTAAAGTGGACAAATTGGAGAGTCTCTCCAAAACTCAACTCAGGAAAATGTGGAAAAGAGTTGAAATAAAGTAAGGAATGGCAAAGGCGTAGTCGGAAAAATTCTTATGATGTTGCGAAAAGGGTTATGATCCGTAACAGTCCAGTTCAGAAAATGAAACTCCTGTCTAAGTCTTGACTGTCGCTACTCTGGCTCCGCTACAAGGCGCGATCGGCACCAATGTTGTACTGGGCGCCTATGCTTGGGGGCTGCAATTCGTTTCAATCGCGTCCATTGGCTATCTTATAGTGTAGCTCGTACATTGCCTACAAGCAAAGAGAATTGACAATCATTCGGGAAATTGAATCCGTCCGCACCTGGGCTCCTATCTACTATACACAGTTCTCTTTGTATATCCTAGGTATTTAGAATAATGAGAGAGATTGTAACGAAAGCAGTCTTTGTATTAATTTTCCGGATTGTTTACTGAAACGATTGTGCGAGATCAATAGAAATAGATGCGTGTAAAACTTTACTCCGCCTTGCTGCCCTTCCACGACTCCTTTATAAAGTCGGCACATCTCTCCGCCACCATGATTGTCGGCGCCATGGTATGAGCGCTCGGGATCCTGGGGAACACGCTCGCATCCGCGACGCGCAGGTTCTTGAACCCGTGGACGCGCAGCTTCTGATCAACAACTCCTGTCCTTTCATCGATGGACATCGGGCAGGTGGACGCTACGTGCAAGCTACCCATACCGACGCGTCTAACATAATCGTCGATCTCGTCATCAGTGACGGTTGCCCATGTTTTGGGCGATGTCTTAGGAGCTGGCTCCTTGGGGGCAGGACGCTTTGTAGCAACCGAGGAAACCGATTGCCCTTGTCCCACTGCGTATTCTTTCGGCAGTGTGTTTGGAACGTTCATCTCCCAGTCGCCCAGAGCGTCCAAGTTGACGCCAGGAGCAAACGCAAGCGGCGCGGGATGCGGGTATCCAGACTTCTCAAAGTTTTCAGCCAGCCGCATGGCGAAGCGGACTGCTTGGCGTATTGTTTTCTTTGAGAGAGAAAAATGAAAAGAGTCAGTAATCAGATCGATATGCTTGGATGTCACTTCGGAGAAACGTCGCGGGGACTTACCAAATCTCTTGAGTCCTGAAGCATTGGATGGTTGATGCGAGGGTTGACAAGCGGATCCTTGCTGACAAGCTCGACGCTGCCAGTAGAGTACGGCTGCACCACGGTCGGGAAGAAACTCATGAGTGAGCGGCCCTCCATCGCTCTTTCAAAGCTGTTTACCGGCTGTATCATGATTTCAGTATCTGGGATATTTCTTGGTTGCTGTATATCCATACTCTCGGGGTCGGTGTTGATGGTCATAGTTTTGTCGTCTATGGCCGTGGTACGAATAAACATGGACAGCGGTGTTGAGCTTCTGGCAAAAAAACCAGTTCCTATGAAAATCCAGAGAAGAAAGTGCCACAAACCATGTATGGACTCTAGCAAACTGATTGTCTCCGACTTTGGCAGATCCAACATGATGGCAAAGCTGCAGTGATCCTGTAGTTTAGTCCCAACGGGGAGTTCCTTGATAACCGGAATGGCCTGAGTCTCCAGTTGGTCTCGGGGTCCCACGCCACTGCGCATAAGAAGGAGGGGAGAGCATAGCGCGCCAGAGCAAATGATCACTTCCCGGCGAGCTTTGACGTACGACGTGTTTGGCGTTGTTCCCGTTGGCTTGACTGGGGAGAAGTAGACCCCGCGAACAACGCCCGTCTGGTCGAGGTCTAAGTGGGAGCCGACTACGCCGGTACACACTGTCAGGTGGCTTCGCCTTTGGATAGCTGTCTTCTTGTTGAGAAAGGCGCTGTAGGCTGACACCCTTCGGCCTTGGTCGTCTACCGCCATGTCCAGACGGAACAAGCCCATTGCGGGTGCCGAGGGATTGTTATAATCATCTTCAACGGAAAGTCCCAACTCCTTCACTGCTTTTTCGATGCTATCAAACGAATAATTAACTCTTGTTTAATAACTTTGTAGGGAGTTCTAAAGCTTACTAATTGCACCATTTGAACGGCGGAAATGACTGATTTACGGTGATTGGGCCTATTCCGAAATGATTAGCTTCACCACGGTGAATGTCGATGAATCATTTGGGACTCGTACCTCCATGACCTCTCCAGGCCGAACTCCCATGTGCCTTTGCGTTCTCACTCTTCTCAAAATAAGGCCTCACATGATCCCAGCTCCAGTCATCGAGCCCGTACGTCTCGGCCCACTCATTATAGCCACCAGGGGCTCCGCGAGTAAGCAACATGGCATTGATGCGAGATGCGCCACCAAGGCCTTCTGCTGTCCAGATCCGGTTCTGTCTCCCGTTGGCGTTGAGCATGGGCTCAGTGAAGCGGGTACTCTGGACTTGCAGAGGATCGCCCATCCAGAAGTTCTGGCTCAGCAGTGGCATCCGCGACACCAAGTTGTCCTTGACGTGCCCTTTTTCCAGGACAAGCACGGAGACATTGGGATCTTCGGACAGTCGCGATGCGAGGCAACATCCCGCTGTCCCACCTACCACATTGTCGCATGTCAGCGCGGGCGACCAAGGCGTTGATTAGGAACTCACCTCCGACTATGACATAGTCATAAGTCTTCCCGTCGACTTGGGATGCCGAAGCCTCGGGGTATGACGAGAATGGCAACATGATGGCTCCTGATTCTCGATGAAAACGGCTAGATAGCACGTAACGTAAAAGGGAGATGAGCAGGTTCTAGCGCGGTAGGTCGATACTTAGATTGACAGCCGAAGTATCGCCTCAACGACAACACTCATAAAGTATGTCCTTAGGGTGAAGACATCCTCAGAGTCGAAAGTGTTGGGGTGCGGGAGAAAGCAAGGCGCTATTGCTGGCCCACAAGAGACAAACGACAAACAACCAACAGCCCAGATGCTTGCTTGCTGTGATTGAGTGGATACTCTGTACGGGGCATCCTGGCGGCAATGCTTATGTCCACTATATCGAGGTGACTTATTTCGGTAAAAACCCAAAGCTCGATATATCGTATCTGATCAAACACGTCCATTAACATGGAGCATACGAGATGCTTATACAGCGCTATAACCACGCAGAAACAAGGCTAACAAAGCGTTCCAGCAGCGCTGTTTAAAGTTATTACTACTTTGAACGCCCCTCTAGCGCTATATCGTCAAGCTGGCAAAAACACTTTTTTTTCACTTATTCCCGCGCCGCACTAGAATTTCTCAAAATTGCATTGTATTGTACTATTGGCATATCATGCGTAAGAAATAAATGACCTGGGAATCATTTGTGTACTCGTATTGGTAGATAAAACAAATTTGTATTCAAATCGACAAGAAGTACCATGGACTTGGCTACGTTAGTGGGTCGGTCTTCTAGATTTAAACATAATGGGCGCGCAAGCATTCCCGTCCTGGTGATCAACCTAAATATTTCACGCCATAGGCGATGTTCCCACGCACAGCTGCGGCGCAGGGTGGTGAACCTCAGGTGCGAGCTTGCTCCGTCTTTATTTTGCAGGGAAAAGCCCAAGCTCCACAGGCGCCGACGCAATCTGCTCTGCTTGAATCTCTTGCAACAAGGTACTGCCAGAATAGTCATCAATGTCCAGATCCACATATCCGTCGGGTGCCCATTTCTGGGGCGCAATGAAGAACGAGCGTCCGTTGATCGTATCGTTCTGCAGAATATGCAGCAATGCTTGCCCGGCATCCGAAGCCCGAGCCAAGGTGACGCCGGACTTTTCTACGTGGTCGAATTGGTCTTTCGATAGTATCCCTGTTCTCACGTACCTATCTATGTGTTAGTGGTACGTGTGCAGAGTTGAAGAGCATGAGTGCGACGAACCATGGAGATATCATGTTGACACGACTGCCGTAGTAGAACGCCGTCCTGCGGAGAGAATGCATGATCCCGCGCAACGCCCATTTCGTCGCCGGGTATTGGGGCCCACGTGGAATGTCCAGGAACGCGGCACCAGACCCGATCAGCACCAAGCAGGTATCCTCCTGGTCGGGACGGTCTTGAACCCCATTTTGCTTAATAAAGTAATGCACAGAAAGCTTTACGGTGTACAGACCCCCGACCAAATTGACATTGATGGTATCCAAGTTGGGTTTCTTCGGATGGCCATCTGGACCTAGAGAATTGCCGGTGAGTTCACATGATTCGAGATGGGGCCATCAAATCATACCGTCAAATGTAAAGACATCGTCTCTTGGCGCAATACCCGCGTTGGCTACCACGTAGTGGATCTTTTGACTCGGTGAGAAACTGGACGCCTCCTCAAAGAGACGAACCTGATCTTCCCATTGGGTAACATCGCAAGGGATGAATCGTGTACTTCGGAGCGTTACTCTTATAATTCATGGTGCTGATATGGCTCTTCGCACGTACCTGAGGAGTTCCGATGCCAATCGAGCACCGGCTGCGACGTCTTTGTCTCCGAAACAAACATGAACCCTTAATTCTCCTGGTCAGTGTCGGCAAATATGTTGTAAGGGAGCGCACTAACCCTGCGTCCACGAGCGCTCTGACGTAGGTTTCACCAATACCACTGGCTCCTGTGTTCGAAAGAGTATCGTTAGTGAAATAAAATCTTCAGTTCATGTTGCTGAAGATTAACTTACCCCCTGTGACCACGGCAGTCTTGCCCCTAATTCTGTGAGACCTTCCGAGATTGCCTGAGGCTAGTTCCGCTGATGCCGACATCATGAAATAAAGTGTTTCCCAAATGGAGTGGTATTTGTTTTTCTTGAGAAAATTGATGATGGGAAGACTTGAATCTCCGACCTTAGATGGATATCCGGGGGCTCGGTATGATATGTTATGTACTGAACACGACCATCATAAGCTTGACAATTATTTCAGCCAATCGAAGGACGCATGTTTTACCCGTTACCTAACAGTATACAAATACGGAATCAGGTCGGTAGTGGCATCTTGTTCAAGAAGACGTCATGTCGTCTTGGCAACATACTCAGGTCCTTCCACAGTGGCAGAGGCTTGTAGACCTGTTGATCCATAATAGCCTTGAACTCGGTTGAGAACCCGTTAGATCGTTCTAGGATCCAGGTATTTCTTCTAGTACTGGTAGGTGATTATAGCTGGTATTAAGCTCGCCCCACTGTCAGCCAGTTGCATTAGTGTCGATATGTGCCGGCGAGTCATGGTCGGCTGATAGGCACCGATCGCTCGTTATCTTGAAAATCCCCGAGACGGAAATGCCCACGTGTGTGACTATGCCTAGGCAGTCAGCCAGTTGCATATTTAGCAGCAGCCTCCTCGGTTCTCAATCTCCAACCATGATATATCATCATTCTTGTGCATCATGGGTCCAGATGATATTGAAAACCCCGGTGCGCCTTCGTCAATCCCGCTGCAGCAGATGGCACATCAGTCCATCGTCAAGGATCGGAGAGAAGACTGGGCTGGCGTCACAAGTACTAGAGAACGCAAGAAGTTGCAGAATCTGCTGAATCAGAGAGCTTGTAAGTGATTGAGAAAATTGGTTGGTCGAGTATCCCTAATTGTGCGCACACCCACGTAGACCGCAGAAGACACCCGTATACCAAAGCAAACGCAGCTCTGGTACCATGTAGCAAGGAAGACAAGATCAAGATCTCAGGTCAAAAGGCTGATCAGAAACGACTGCTCCTGCATCGTCTCGCGCAACAAGCACTGGCAAGCTACAGGACCGGACAGCCACATTTGGATCATCTGCCCGGAATCATTCATCTCAATTTCCTCCGCAGCTTGGCGAACAATGCAGACGTGCTCGAGCTCAGAGTCGACTGGCTCAACTGCGACGTTGTTTCGCCACTTGGCTTCCTCGGACCGGCTCAAATTACACGTCATCCCCCTGCCCAAGGACGTCTTCCAGAAAATCTCATTCCAACCGCCCTTCAGCTGAAAACGCCGCACCATCCGTGTATCGACCTATTTCCACTGCCCCAAATGCGGGACAACTTTCTTGTAGCTACAACTGAGAATCTTTCGGAAGAGGACGAGATTCGGTTATGGAATGACATGATTGAGCACATGGCAGATAGCGTGAGCCATTCCACCGGACTTATTGTCTGGGGAGAGCCATGGGATATACAAAATTGGGAGGCTACTGAAGGATTCTTGCGAAACTGGGGTTGGCTGCTTCATGGGTGTCCGCAAATTTTAGAATCAACAAACTATTGGCGTGCTCAACGTGGCGATAAACCACTAGCTATGCCAAATCGGAGTACTTGTCAGGAATAATAAAGTCATGACTACCTACCGTTGTGGCATATCTCACGAATGGACGCTATATCGACTCACCGAAATGGAAAGTTTGAAAGACATCTCTAGCAACCAGTATAGATGCCATAAATACGATCAGCCGATTGCTCGATCGTGTCACTTCAGTGAGAAACTATGACGGTGCAAAGTTGAATCTGTTGACCTTCCAAGATTTCGCTAATGCAAGTGGATTATTCAAAGACTCCGAGCGTCACCCGGTTATCCAGGCAGCAAGATTGATCCTTGGATACTGCGCTGAAGACGTGTAGCATTGCAATGCTCGGTATCGAAACACGAGATGTTGGGGGGGCATCAATGACGTGCAGCGTTGGTAATTTCCAAAAGGGCCGATAGAATTGCTGTTCCCATTAGGCGAATTGTTACTATCACGCTGAATAATGACATGTTCTCGAGGAAAGGAGACGGATACCACGCTTCACTACCATTTGTGAGTTCTGTATAAAAACATGACCAGTATTCTTTCAGGTTCGCTTGAAACATGACTATTCATCTTCTATTCGTGACATCAACTCTACATTGATTACTCAAAGCATTCGAAATGATCAATTCTCACGCCGCTTCTACTGCCATAATGGCACTGATGCTGCAGATGACATTGTCGTCTGCGCAGAACATGTCGTTCGGAGCTGACAACTTCTACCGCAGCGAGAACGTCACGATGCAGCCAATCACTTTCCTCAGCCAATACCAAACCACCGTCGCCGGTCATCTCTTCACCCTTCGGAACCTGGACTCCGATGCCGCGCACCCCGGCATCGTCGTGGGACACCCGATGGGCGCCGTCAAGGAGCAGAGCGCCGACCTGTACGCCACCAAGCTGGCCGAGCAGGGCTTCGTCACCGTCTCGCTTGACATGCCGTTCTGGGGGACCAGCGCGGGCGAGCCACGCAACGCCGTGTCGCCCGACCTCTACGCCGAGGCCTTCAGCGCCGCCGTTGACTACCTCGGCACGCAGGACTTTGTCGATGCGGGCCGCGTGGGGGCCGTCGGCGTCTGCGGGAGCGGCTCTTTTGTCATCAGCGCCGCCAAGATAGATGCGCGAATCAGGGCCGTCGCTACTGCGAGCATGTACGACATGGGGACCGTCAACCGCGAGGGCCTGCGCCAGTCGCAGAGCGTGGAACAGCGCCAACAGATCATTGCCGAGGCAACGCAACAGCGCGTCCGCGAAGCCCACGGCGCTGCCACCGCCTACACCGGCGGCACCCTGGACACGCTCGTGGCAAACGCGACGGACGTCGAGCGCGAGTTCTTTGACTACTACCGCACTGTTCGCGGCGAGGTCACCCCTCCCGGATCGCTGCCGAATCTGACGACGCACCCGACCATGTCCAGCAACGTCAAGTTCATGAACTTTTACCCGTTCAACGATATTGACACAATTTCGCCACGTCCACTGCTGTTCATCGCCGGGGACCAAGCGCACTCGCGGCAGTTCAGCGAGGATGCGTATGAGCGCGCGGCCGAACCCAAAGAGCTGGTCTGGGTGCCCGGCGCTGGTCACGTTGACCTTTACGATCGTGTGGATCTCATCCCCTTCGAGAAGTTGACTCAATTTTTCCAAGAGAACATTTAGTGATTCAAAGACGGGAATCATCCAGGAAAATAAAACGCAGTAGTGCAGGACCTGATTGGTCGATTAATAAATAACATTACTGCTCCTTCGTGTTAGGAACTGTTATTTCGTTTTTGTTAGCTGCATGAATTTCCATTCCATAATGAAGACCTGGTAACGCATCCTCATCGGGCCCGGAATCCGCTAATGCAACCTAATGCACTGTACTTGCAATATCCGAATCTCACATCAATGCGATCGCGAGGATAAGTTATCAACATGATTGGAAGTTGAGCCTTTTGCAACCCAGTATGGTCATACAAGGCCCTGGGTACCAATGGATAACTTCGCTGACAATATTGACGGTCGGTTAGGTATTCAACGGCCGCTAGCTCGAAAACCTACCCATATGTTTGTTTGTCATGAGACGGTAAATGGCACTCTCGTCGGCTAGCTTCCGATCAAATTACCGGGGATAGATTTGCTTATGACAAAGACTACAACTGCATCTTGCCCAGTACCGAATACAACGTCGACGCGTAGATCAAGGCAACGATAGGGCAAAACCAGACGATCGAGGCCGAGATCGCTTATCATGTCATTTTCAATGCTATATTTTATGAGCATGCGCTACTCGGCATGGTGCATGCGCATATAGTTCTATAATAACTTGATCTTGGTATGGGTCTCTTGTTCTTGCAGATATGGCCCAGTGGTATAAGAGCGATAATATCTCGCCTGGTGATTGTATCTCTAGTGTTTGTATAGTATGGTGAAGGAGAGGGGGGCAGGGGTGTAGGATGGTGTGGGTATTTCGGGGCTTTCGGTAAAATCAAATCTGACGACCACTACTAGCTAATCCTCCAGGATCCAGCTCCTAGTCCTTTCCGCTTACCTAGACTCATATAACTCATTCAATGGATGACATGAACGGGGATTCATTGACAGGCCCATTGAGTTCGATTCACTAACACGAGAGGTAACTGTCTCAAATCACACCACCTCTTTTCGCGAAGTTCTAGATCGATATCAAAAATAGAACAAAATAGCCACTGGTTTGAGTCGAGGCTTCATTCAAACCAAACACATAAATCATGCCAGTCGCGAAGAAATTCATTTTGTTTTTTGAAATTCCTCACACAAGACTTGTCTCCTATTTCCATCAGTCATGAAGGTCTTTCGGAGCGTTTTCGCCCATCTTCTTGTTGGGCTAACCGCCCTGATAGCGCATACAGCTGGACAGATCACTATCGAGGCGGAGAAACTTGTCGACTTCAATGGATGCTCTGCCGCTGGGCTCTCGCCAGATGTCATTAGAGCTGCCTGGGACTCTGCTATGGACATTGCATGGGTCTCGTCTGGCTCTATTGATTGGACCTGGAAGCCTGCAACAGAATTCCTCGCAGGATCAAGAAGTTCAGATCAACACAATGATATCAAGAGTACAATTACCTATTTCCTTACTACCTTACTTCCGAATGGCCATTAATGAAGTCGTAGCTCTTCTCAACGCCGCATACACATATCATCGATCTTACTGGTGGAATCCGCCAAGTTGGACAGCTTGGGAAACTTCTATTCGCTGCGATGATCCGCACGGTGTTTGCGCCAAGTATACAGGCGCGGCTGCAGCGTACACAATCAATCCAGGAAAACGATACGATGGGAAGCTGGCAGTGACGAAAGATACCATTGCATTATGTCCATCAGTTTTCAAGGCAAAATCCACCTGCAACGACTTGATCGCTTATCGTAAGAGCCATGCCGCGGATGATTACACCCTACAGTCCTTCCAATGCCAAGGTGAGTGATGCATTGTTTGATAGATCTCTTGAAGTGATGAGAAAGACAAAATACATTGACCAATATGCATCATAGGCTACGTTATTTTACATGAATTATTCCATTTAGACTCTCTTTCTAGCAGAGCTGGCACCGGCCATATCGAAGATATCGGCGTTCGTTACCTAAGAAATGGCTATAGCACCATCAGAAAATTCCAAGCCTATGGACCAGTCATAACGAAAGTCTTAGCACTCTGGCCAGACGACGACGTGGGGCTATACATTGCTAGAAACGGTATGTTATCAACACCCTTCTATTCAATGCTTACATGCGAAACATAATGTGTTCTAATCATATCACAGCCGACAGTTTAGCTCAGTATGCACTTGAGATGTGGGTCGGGGCTCAGTTGAAAGCGTGAGTAACTTCCCGCATCTTCTAAACGGATTCGGTAGCGCAGAAGGCATTCACTGATCAGGAAACAGTTATCCTCTTCTCCCGCGCCCTGATGGTACGCCTACTGATACCACGTACAAGCCAAGCTTCTTCAACGACACAGATGCTGCAGCGGACGATACCTTCACTGGATACATCGAAGACGATGTAGACGAGCTTGGCATTGTTGTCACTGATGCCTCAGACTCCGCTGGTGCAGATGTTCTACTGGCAGCCGACACCGAGACCTATTTGGACTGCAATAATAACGGTAATCTCGAATGGCTCGTAAATCCTTTCGTATCCCAAACGTTTTTGCAAAGCTCCATCGCCACCTTCTGCTCCTCCCTTAGCGAAACCTCCAGCAATCAGCTCTTCTCCGTTGCGGGTAGTGACAGAGAACTCATCTTGGCCGCAATTTTGAAGGAAGATGATACAGCGTGTTCCTCCTTGGATGTTTCGGCGACTGACTGCAACAATTACCTCGGACAACTCGTATCCGGCTGTGATACAGGCTCAACTACCCAGAAGTACGGCGGTATTTATCACACAGAGTGCACTGACTGGGTTGCCGCTGTGAACGGTACTCTGGGCGCTGTAAAGAACCTGGACGTTGACTTCTCTTGTTCCGTTCTAGTCACAGCCGACGCAATTAATTGCGCCTGCACAGACGGGAAGATTTACCCAACATTGAACGAGACTTGCCCGTACACCTCGTCGCCTGCTGGTACCACTACTGGAGGGGGCGGCCAGCAAATTGGTATTGCCGCATACATCTCCCCTGTCGGATCCCCAGATGCCTGGACTCAAATGATCGGTTATGCATCAAACGATGTTTCTATACTGATCGCCAATGTTCTCAATGGCCCGGACAACACCATTGATACTACATGGCAGTCTGTCATTCAGAAGGCAGCGGCTTCCGGCAAAAGAGTGATTGGATATGTACGAACCGGTTATCTTGGTCTCAGTGCAGACGGCTTCACGACTCGGCTGGGCTCGAATGCACTGGCAGATTGGGTTTCCCAGATCGAGACCGATGTCGACCTTTGGTACTCGATGTACGGGGCGGATGTTATTGGAGGCATTTTCTTCGATGAGGGCTGGAACCAATGTGGTACCGACAACGAGTATTCCGAGCTCTATCGCCTCATCACAGAAAATACGAAGCGCAAATACCCAGGTGCCTTGACGGTGCTCAATCCCGGATCGACAATGCCCCAATGTTTCGAGAACAGCGCCGACACATTGCTGACATTCGAATCCTCGTACGACACATATTTGAACGATTTTGTCGATAACGGCTGGGTCGCAGAGAACACGGCCAAGATTTGGCATATCATCTACAACGTGCCTCAGGCTGACGTCGCTGCTGTCGCGGCTCTGTCTCTCGAACGCGGAGCCGGTATCATCCAAATCACAGACGATACGCTGCCGAACCCTTATGACACCATTCCGGATGATGCCTACATGCAGGAATTGATTTCTGCTATCAGTGGCAGTACCCCTGGTATATCTGAGCCCGAGGCATACCCTGGAGGATCCGCGGCGGCGGCGCCCACGGGTCTTCAAGTCACAGCATATGATTACAGTTCCGTCAGTCTGACCTGGTCGGCTTCAGCCAATGCCATCTCGTACAAGGTATACTTGAACAACGAGTGGGCACTCAACTTGGCATCTTACATGACCTCTGTTACTATCGGAGACCTGGCAGTCGGCACTTCGGGCTTCACGTTCCAGGTTACTGCGGTGGGTGGGGATGGCACCGAATCAGCAAAGTCGAACACAGTAACTGCCACCACATTGAGCGCACCGGGTACAGAAAAGTACATCCTAGGCGCCACCGTAACGCCATCTTCTACCAACACGATTGTCACGACCGACGTCATCATACCTTACGCCTACGTGCGCGTCTATTTCACGTACACAATCGATGGTCTGTGTGACCAGTCAGGATGGACTATCAACTATGACACGACTCACTCTGTATGCGCTCTTTGGATGGTTGAATCTGGCATCCTTTACAAGTATGCAGACGACTATTTGAACCAGGTTGGGACCACAGTTCCCGTCCCCTCCTGGTCGTGGACATCGGTCGGCCCGGTCACCGTCACGCAAGACAAATACAACTACACCTTTGATATTCCTCTCGACACATCGACTCTCGGCTCGAATCTTGCCATCGTCATCCAGACACAGGGTTACGGACCACTGTTGAACTACATGACACCATGTCCCCTGTTCGCAACCGACGACACATATTGTGCTAATTAGAGGGTGTTATAGGAGCCTGACTGAGAAGGCTCGAAAGGCCTGTATCTTACACGTCTGGCTCGGATCCGTCCCATACCTAGATCGACAGGAACGGAACAGGAACTCAGCAGCGAAGGGTCGAGATACGAGTAACGGCGTGAATTCTTACTCCAGTCTTGTATGAATACAACCAGTGGCTGCGCTTAGAGACTTATATATCTACCTTTGAGTTCAATGCAGCTCAATTTGATTGCAGCCGAAAAAAGTGCTCACGGGACATTGCTTCGGTCGATACATGCAAATAAGTGTGTATGGTTGAATGCATTTGGCTTAAGAGTCTCCCGGGGTCTATTTAGTACATAAAAGTTGTATACTCGAATCTTTTGCCCGCGCCTTTAAATTCTACATAGATTGAGTTGTGGGACAATATCAGCACATACGACCATAGACACTAGAGAACTCGGCATCCCGTCCGCTCTGCCCTAGATAAGCTAGTGATCGCTGGATCAGTACTCAGGTCGGTGACGACTGGGGAATCCCCGGTGTTGTATGTTATGATCTTTTTGCTACCTTTTTCAATCTTTGTTTTTTGACGATGTACGCTGCGAAATCAAGTAATTCGAACAGTGGCGGTACAGAGTATGGCTGTTCGTGAATCATTCAAATTTAGATTTTAAGATCAACCAAGCCTTAGACTCAGTCCTTCTGTCAGGCCAACCCTTGACAAGGAGACATTAATCTGAATAAATGCAATACTTGATTACAAGCGCGATCCCGTGTCAATCCTTTATTCTTCGGTCTAGACTGTCAATTTCCCGCTGAGAGGCAAAGCCTCGCTGCTGGTGCCGGCAAACAACTGATAGGTGCATTTTTGCAGATGCCAATTCTGAGCCACGACATCCCATGCACTCAAGTCTCTCCGCCTCAAGGGAAACTGCACCGTGGTGCTCTCACCTGGGTTCAAAAACACCTTCTCAAATCCGCGGAGCTGCTTCTTGGGGGCGCCAGGGATGCCGACGTACAGCTGAGGGACTTCAGCACCTGCCGCGGCCCCTGTGTTCCGCACCTCGATCTCCACTGTCGCGATCAAGTCCCAGAGATCAGCCCGCCCGCCTTCGACCGAGTCGCCGCGAGACCACTCGGAAGCATTAACATGTGGGTTTCTGTTGACAACTAGCTCGGTTATATTGAAAGTCGTGTAGCTGAGGCCGAAGCCAAACTCGAAACGAGGAGTGATGTTGTATGCGTTGAAACGGCGGTAGTCGATGTAAACACCCTCTTCAAATTCAGACTGGGGAAAGTTGACATAGGCCCCTTCAGCTACATCTGGTAGCAAAAGACTACTATAGTCAGCTTCGGTCTTGGCGACGGTGTAGGGGAGTTTTCCAGACGGGTTCGATTCTCCATAGAGAATGGAAACAATACCGGGCCCGCTCTGTTGCCCGGGCAGGTGGGCGAACAGGACTGCCGTGACGTTTTCATGGTCAATGAAAGAATCGACGAGCCTGACACCTGCATTGTGCAACACTACAATCGTCTTGGCGCACTGGTCTGCAACCTTAAGAATCAAATCGTCGGTGTAGTCATCACGAATGGCTGGCCGGTCCAAAGTCTCCGTCGCCCAAGCATTGCCAAAAACAATGCACATATCATTTACCGGATTGACCACGGGATTCGATCCGACGAGGTCATGGAAGATGGCGGTTCCGTCTTGATATGCCCGCGCCTTCAAGGCCTCAAACGGTGAGAGGAACACGGCGGGTGTAGTGGCGCCAGAACCACCTCCAGTGAAAATCGTGCCATTCCTAGCAATCACCGAGTGCTCGCCCACAAAGTTTCCGGTGACGAAGCTGCCGACCATCTCATCGAAGCTGACTGCCTCGACACCAGAGGTCCAGGGAACATAACCATAGTCATCGGACGTTATCTCAAACAGATCGGTGGATCTGGCCGAGTAGCCATAGATTGAAATCATTTTCGGAGTCTGCAACGGCAGCGTATTCTTGGTATTCTTGACCAGAACGGTTCCTTCGATGGCCCCTTCGAGCAAGACGGCCCTAGCATTGGGATCCCGCGCATCGACGACCTCGTGAGGCAGAGTGATGCTAGCGGGCATACCAATTCCGAGCGGCGGAAAGGCGGAGTTTTGGTTCATTTGATACCATGGAGCCACGATGCTTTTCGTTTATCAGTAATCATTACCACGTGAAATTCGTGTGCATTGTCTCGTACCGGATAGCCATATCTGTCACCCGTTCCTCTGGAAGGGACCCATTTTTCACTGCTTCCACCAGGCGATTGCCCCAGAACAACCCGCCACTGGGCATGGCCATATCAAGACCCGCGAGTGCTGTGGCAAGACCAGCATGCTGGGCGTCCCAATCAGAGACCATGAAACCCTGCGAAATGTGAGTCATCGGCTTGGATCAAGACAGGCATAGGGCATACCTGGAAGCCAAGTTCCGTCTTCAGCAATCCATTCAGCAATTTGCTGTTTGCGCAACCATAAGAGTTGTTGACCCTTTGTCAAGAACACATTATGCTGCCCGTGCCTGCCTTAGCGGCATCCTGGAACGGCCTATGTGTTTGATTAGCGAGACTCGGTATGGTGAATAACTTGACCTGGTCCATACCATAGATACAGCTCATGCATTGTCTTGTCATCAATGTTGGAAGAAATCGACTGAGTCTCGGCCCAGGGCTTTCGGTTACCCTCCTGTTCATTGGCAATGAAGTGCTGCATTTTGGTTAGCCGGACTGCACGTCGTGATCTCAGGAATCAGACTCTCACCTTTGTGCTGGCGATCACATTCTGATCCTGTATTCCAATGACGGTCTCGGTAACCAGTTGCCCAGCGAGATAAGGGTCTACAGAGAAGGCTTCAAATAGTGAGCATACGTTGCATAATCAGCTCAATGTCATAACAAGGCTCACATTCCCAGTTCCGCCCACCGCTTACAACGCGACCCATGGGACCTACAACAGGACCGAGGAGCACGTGAACACCCTTTTTCTTGAATTCGTTCGCCATGGCCGCCGCTCTGTTATATGCAAGCTTCTTGTTCCAGCTATTATACATATCAAAACTTGCTCGAGCAAAGACCTTGGCTCAACCTACCTTGCACCGACATGAATTCCACTTGGGAAAGAGCTGACATAGTCTGTCGCCCGTATACCGTTTCCGGCATCACCCATGCAGAAACCCGGGAAGCTTAGTCGCTCCACGCCTGGAATGCGCCCGACGCAACCATTTTGGGTCGATATGCCAGCAGTGAGATTCACTTTCTCTTCTAGGGTCATCTGGGCTACCAAAGCCTGGGCCTTGATAAAAGCCGATTGCCAAGAACCAACGCCATTTGACTGTGCTGCATTATGTTTAGCTAAGACGTCAAAGCCTTCACATATTTTACATACGGGATGGGTAAATCGGGGGTGACTGTCCAAAGAAGAAGCTGTCGCGTTCAATAAGGCTCTGTGAAGATGTAAGAGCGTGAAAGAAACTCGAGGCCAGCAGCAGTACTGCTGGCTTAGTCACGAAAGACATCAGCATAGTGAACCAAATACTATGACACTTGACTGCACGCAAAAGTTAGTGTATCTTAGTGTCCATATAAGTAGTCAATTCTACCGATCAAAGCATGTCTCTACTTTAAATCGCGTCCTGGAGATCTCGGGGTAGCTACAGCCGACTATAGGGCTCTGTCGAAACGGATTAATAGCAAGCGAGCCTTGTGCTTCGTGGCGTTTATTTCGGAGCGAATTTTGTCTTCTTTAATGACGTATTAGAGCACGAGTCTTCCTGTGGCAGGCCTCGAGGAGACCCAACATGGGGTTCTAAAGTTGCAAGTATAGCAAAGACTAGTACGATATTATAGCGAAAGGGGTCTATCGGCTTGAGATCAAGATTGAGAGAGGCTAGCCTCCGTTCTTGTGCTGTCTATTATTTCAAGGTTGTACTCATACCTCTGCATTCTGTATACCATACGTTCACCGTCAACCCATAAACCACTGGGCACTTGAATCGCCCAGTCGTGTGGCAAGTCGACATCCTCCCACATACTGTCGTCGAAGCTGTCCTGAAAATGTTCAACATCATCCCCAGGGTTCCCCTCGGGACGCTGGTGCTGGTCGGCAGGATCGTTGATGAAGCCGTCTGCAGAGGGCAGGATCCATGGCTCGAGGATCTACAAGTCTCCATCATTGGCAGTGTCTGCGTGGCGTTCATAGATGAGACCATCTGGTATCTCCTTGAATCGCGAAAACCTTTAGCCTCTGTTGAGGCTGATACGCTCACGGCCGCTTGTGGCATGTTGGCGCGGGTAGATCCCACCACGGGCGCCGGCAAAGCCAGCATGGGTCGAAACAAACAAGAAAGAAATAAGGATCAAGTCGAAGACAGATATTGTGCACGGAAGAAGCAGCTTTCTTGCCGTTCGCTTAGTGGTTGTAGACCCATTTCGCAAGAGTTCAACTTGATGGATGATAGTCAGGGTAACGCCAGGGCTCTGAGGCCCAGTTCCGGGTAGTGTTGCGCCGAAGGCTACATGGGCACCGGCTTGACGCACCATTACAGAACGAGAAAATGACCAAGAACCGATTTCAACCTTGAACTCAATGCACGTGGTAGATTATTCGTCGGGTGAATAGTGGTCTGTTTGCTAAGTAGGTGCCTGTCTTGTTGCGATCGAGGCTCAGCTAAGCTCTGCAAGCCAAATGCGGCAATACTAAGCGCCATTTGTATAGTCACCAGCTTATACCATCCTGAATAGGTACGCAATCGAATAGTTCTTACAAGATGATTGGCGGGTGGACGCCAAGACAACTTCCTTTTCATTCAATATTTGATTCGTACCATGGGGCGGACTGCTATGCAGGACGCAGTGCTATACTTGCTCGGATCGTTACTTGACTCGAGGAAGAGTTTCTCCGTTTCGTTTCCCATCAATCTAATATCGATGATCCCTTGTTTACAATGAAGCATAGCTACGTATTTGACCAGCTGTCGGGTGGTAGTTTTGTTTTTTCAAACTCGTCTCTCTCCTATACACGGGCTATCCGGCTTTGACCACATTCCATTGGCTCAATACGCGCATACACCAATACAAAGGTGAGGTCGTAGTCTTGGCTCTCCATTTTCCCGTCTCCCAAGTTTGACACCGGCTTTGAAGAGCTCCCATTGGCTTCAAGTCCGGTCCACCCAGGATCCCTGCCTCGCATAGCTTACATCTACAATCGGGAACTTTGCATCACAATGATTATCTTGAAGGTTCCTAACTGGACTGGACAAGAGAGATGAAATCTTCAATTACGGTTATTGTATGCCCTACGAGGTCACATTCCCTGCAAAAGCGATAGGTTTCGCAGGTAAAATTGTGAGGCTAACTTGAGGGAAGACAAGCCTACCCGGCAGAACGGCATCGTTTTGAATACACCCCTTCGTGTATACGGATCTATGTTATGGTATCGATCCGCAATACTACCTCGCTTTCAGCACATCAAAATATCTTGTATTAACCATGGTCAAATTTGTAGAGGTGTAAATAGTCAGCAGGACTGTCACGAAACCATGCCATGATCACGGCGCTTAGCCGGGCTGCGCAACTGGAATAGTAAGTCAGAATTACATCTTAGGCGCCACTTGCCTTCGAAAACTCGTAAACGCCACCAAAGAGGTAGTTGGTGTATAGCAGGACCAAAGACGAGTCAATTGTGAATGCAGAGTTCATTGCGCGAGCGCAAACTGCTAGTCCGGCAAACAGCTTATTGGATCTGTTCAACACCGAAAGAAGGTGAAATTCCTATAGAATGATGGTATCTTCAAGTATTGAAACATTCGCTTGCCAGATTTGTCCCCGGCGGGATGTGTGGGGAGTCCGGGGACGAGCCTGGGGCAAGGCAAAGAAACAGCCCAACTCACGTGGCTGGATTCGGTTCAAAATACCACGATCGACGCACGTCAAGACCTCGTTTATGCTACCCCAGATTCGCATGCTCAGATTGCGGAGGGCATGACCGTCGTCTGCACCCCACACCATCTTTTCTGTATTCCTCATGTAGGGATGGTGAGCATTGCCGCGCGTAGCCTACGCATACAACACTGTTTTTGGACAGCGGAGCACATCTCCTTATTCAGCTCCGATACCTCAATTTGAGTATTTTGGTTTTTGATTGTGCTCTTTCAATGGACCCCCAGTTTTGACTTTCACGAGGAGGACGAGTAAAATGTGTCCTTTTCATTCCGTAGTATACATCCGCGGCGAGAGTGGCAAGTCACCTAATCAAGCTATATAAGCATGACCTACATCAGAATGCACATCTCCTTCGAGATCTCGCTAGAAATCACTTGTCCTAAATCGATATTCAAATATCGGCGTGAAATGAAATCCAGAAAGATGCCGTCTTTCCAACGTTCATGCGCGCTCTTTGCGCTCTCTGGGCTTTGCACTCAACTCGTCCAGGCTCAAGCGTCTTGCTCCGGCTCTTTTTCTGCAACAACAGCTTCAGCCTTCGTCGACAGTCTCAGTCCCGGATGGAACTTGGGCAACACCCTCGACGCATTTCCCACTGAGGGAAGCTGGAACAACCCGGCGGTTGACTCGAGCACCTTCGACGATGTAGTCAACGCGGGGTTCAAGAGCGTCCGTGTGCCAGGTATGTCAGCCCTCACGTACCAATTCACGAAATAAGGCTCATGATTGCAGTGACTTGGGCCTACCACTTTGCCGGCTCTACCAATGAAGGAGACTCTCCGAGCTGGACCGTTGACCCTACATGGCTACAGCGTGTTTCCGACGTCATCGACATGGCTACTGCTCGAGGATTAAGCGTCATTGTCAATGTTCATCACGACTCGGCCCTCTGGGCAAATCTCAGCACCGATGGCGCCAACTACACCATGATCGAGGAGAAGTTCTACCGACTGTGGTATCAGATCGGCGTCCAGCTTGGCTGTCAGCCGTCGACTGTGGCCTTCGAACCGCTGAATGAACCTCCAGCGACGACTGAGGCGCAGATACTGGAGCTCGCAAAACTCAACAACCTCTTCCTACAGGCTATCAATGATGCCGGAGGCTACAATTCTCAGCGTGTGGTCACGTTAGTTGGACCTGGTGAAGATATCACCTCTACTGGTCTGTACTTTGAGCGCCCGGATGCAGCTTACAGCAACCCGTACGCGCTTCAGGTACACTACTACTCGCCGTGTAAGTCATGTGGTACCTCCTCTCTTCCACTTCCGCTCCATTTGCTGTCAAAATCGTGATGCATGGCTTCTTGACTAAAACAAATGGTTGCTTAGATGCGTTCACTTCAGCTGCGTGGGGAAAGACTATCTGGGGCTCAGATGCCGACAAGGCCAGTCTTGAATCGGACTTTTCGGCACTTCGAAACAATTTTACGGACATCCCTATCGTCGTTGGCGAGTGGCTCGTCAGCCCCGTCATGACGGAGCAAGCGGGACGATGGAGATACTACGACTACCTTACGCAGATGGCGGTCAAGTACGATTTTGCAACTATCATTTGGGACTCCGGCGCAGACCATCTGGACCGCAGCACGCACACATGGCATGATCCAACGTCGCTTAGCATCCACTTCAACGCCCTGGACAGCATCACTAACAGCCTGCCGGACGCGACCGTGGACTCGTCACAGGCCACGCAATTCACGTCGGCATACATCTTCAACAAGCTTGGGGCAGAAGTGCATGACTACAGCTTGCCATTTGTGCTCAACGGCAACACCGTCAGCTCTGTGGCCGACAGCTCATCGACCCTCACCGAGGGCACCCATTATTACCTCGAAGGGAGCAATGTCACTTTTTCTGCTTTGTATCTGGCAGACTACTTTTCCTCGTCGAGCACCGGGATTATTGGTACCATTACTACTACCTTCTCCGCGGGAGCTGCTATACCCGTGCAATTAGTCCAATGGGACACGCCTGTGGCGACCAGTAGCAGTGCGCAGGCAGTCGCAGGGTCTGATACCACGGTCGCGATCACTTGGAACGGCGTAGGTCGTCCGGCGGCAGTTGGTGCGTACAAAGCAGACGGAAACTTTCTCGTGGACGATTGGACCATCTACCTAGGTCCGCTGGAGCAGGGCCGGACGACGTTTGGAGCCCAATGGACTTACACCTGTGAGTTGCTCTCGACGTGAGTGTGAATAATGCCTGTGTATTAATTTCATAAACAGGGAATCAAGCTGGTGTCACCATCACTGGGAGCGCCGTATCTGCGGTTGTTTCAGCTGGACAGACGACTACATTCGTGATCGAGTCGTATCCGCGTGTCCCCGGCAACAGTGCTAACTTTACACTCACGGTTTGAGACCAGAACCCTCTCGGTTTGCGGCAGCGGCTGCCAAACCAAGGCCAGCGTTGGGAGATTTGAGGGAATGTGACTTTCACGTATATACAAGTTCTTTCCAGTTTGATCAACCGTATACAAAATTGGCTATATCTTTTTTTCTTTATTTGCGTAATTGTAGTCTTATCACCTTGGACGTGAACGGCGTGAACAAAGAGGGCTGGCCTCAGCAGTTACAGTATCTATAAATAACACAAAAAATTAAGCTGATATGAATGGATTACCTGGAACTGAGAATGCCTTCCGAAGCAGAATATTGGTCGATCTGGAGCTACCTGACGGTGAGGAAATTTGTGAGGACGCTATGGACCAATCTTCGCGTCCAATCCCGCCCTTACGACTAGTTGCTCCCCAGATCAAGCCAAGTGGTCACGCGCTGCAACAAAAGAAATTCGATATGATATTGTGTAGACGATCCTGCTGATACCCTTGTCAATTCATTTCCACTCACCGCGCAGAGCTGTCCCGACAGCGAATGTCTGATATCTGCACGAGACATGACTACTCGTGAGCCGTGGGGGGCTATTAAGAGGCAACGTGAACTTCGTCGGTACCTTGCACTACGATTTGGGTAGATCACATTAGCTAGGTTGCACGATGAATCAGCGGGGAACAATTTTCCGCGAAAGTGATGTCCTAGGCAAACAAGAGGCATAGAAAGGACTATGACCTTGGTTCTGGAGAGCATTACCCGCCTAACTCAAGGACAAACAAACGGTATAGGGCGTCATTACTCAGATCATGATGTGGGTCAACAGAATTATGATTCGACAGATACATCGGCGTGTGCCTAGCACGGTCATCGGCCCAATGAAGGAGTTCACCGAAGCCTTCGGTTGATATACTACCCTTTTTAAGCGATGCTCGCTTGGAGTAATCCCCATATTCTGTAGGTACGATCGACTATTTCCCCCGCAAAACCCCTGCCGCCTATATCCATGTCCCTGACCTGGCTCATTGATATATGCCAAGAAAGCATCGGGCAAATCGCTAGCGAACGGGTAATGATGCTAGATTAGTTAGAGAAAGAAAGTTATGTTGAGAGATCTTGAGATATAAAACAGATACCCAAGCTGTCACGGACGCTGAACAATGAGAGATATCCATCCGCCAATGCACGCTCTCTTCCTGTCAACATGCCCTCTATTCTTGTTCTCAAGTTGCTCTGCCTCGGGGTTGTAGCCAGCTTCGCCACTGCGGAATTGACAAGCGTGAATGGTTTCAAGTGTAACGATACTGTGCCAAGTAACGCTATCTACCTAAGCCGTAATGCCACAATCGAGAATCGAGTCACGGACCTGCTGGACTACATGTGTTGGTCAGAAAAGGTTGCCCAGTTGACTGGAATCGGTGGTCTCTTGTCTGTCAACAGCACTTACAACGAAACTCTTTATCAAGAGCTCTCTTCAATACACCAGGGTTCAATTTGTAAGGAGTCTCAAAATTTCAAGGGACGAGCCGTGTGGGCGTTCGCTAACAATCATCCCAGCCCCAGGAAGCTACATGAACTACGCCGCGGATGCTGTCCCCGTGGTCAATGCCGTCATCGAAGAATTCGCCAACTCGAGTCGGCTGCATATTCCCTATGTCAACATTGCCGACTCCGTCAACGGTGTGACCATGCTTGGGACCACTCTCTTCCCTGCAACCATCTCCATGTCCACGTCTTGGAACCTGGATTTGTTCAAGGCCACGGTGACCGCGATACGGGATGAAATGGCAGCCTGCGGTATCAACTGGGTCTTGTCCCCAGACCTGGATCCTGCAAGAGATCCTCGACATGGAAGGGTCGGCGAGACGTGAGATTCCGTCTTCCTTCTATCGATATTGACATTTCTCTGACCTGTTCCTTTGAATTCAGGTATGGCGAAGATGCATTCCTGAATGGGGAGTATGGAACTGTATACGTCGAGACCATGCAAGAGACCGATGAGAACTCGTTCATGAAGATTGCAACCACCGTCAAGCACTTTCTCTATCCCACATCGGTCGGCGGCATCAACTCCGGCAGCATCGACACCGGCATCAACAACATCTTCAACGTCCTCGCCTATCCATATATCCGAGTCTTTCGAAAGACAGCACCTGCGTCGCTCATGCCGTCATACGCCGCCATTGACCGCGTCCCCTCGCACGCGAACAAGTGGCTTCTCCAGGACATCCTCAGGGACAACCTTGGCTTCGAGGGCCTCATCCTCTCGGATGCTGACGCCGTTAGCGGCATTTACAATGCCCACAGGATCGGGACAGACGTCTACGACTCCGGCGCTCGAGCTCTCGAGGCTGGCGTGCAATCGATCCTCGCCATCCAATTCCCTACTGGCTTGGAAGATATCGTCAACAGGCCGGATCTCGCACCGCAAGTCAATGCAGCAGTAAGCAGTCTCCTGAAGCTCAAGTTCAACCTCGGTTTGTTCGACAAGATAGCCCCGACCGAATCTGTCTTGAACGATACCTTGAGGTCAGAAACGCATCTGGCCATTGCCCAGAATATTTCCAGAGAATCCATCGTGCTACTAAAGAACGATGGCATTCTACCTCTTACCTCCGCCCCCTCAAACATTGCCGTGATTGGGCCACTGGGAGACAAAGTCATTGCCGGAACCTACGCCGCTTGGAACAACAATGACAACCACAACAAGACCTTCCTCGATGCTGTTAAGGACTGGGCTGGCGAGGATCAAGTCGACTTTGTGCCAGGAGTCCAAGTGCTCTCCGAGGACAGCGCTGACATTGCAAGCGCCGTCGCTGCTGCTCAGGCCGCCGATACCGTCATCCTGACTCTGGGTGCGGCCACTGTTGGTTGGGACGATCCGCTCTTGAGCCAGAAGACCGATGGCGAAGGTGCCACTCACGGCAGGATGACCTTTCCCGGACTGCAGGAAGAGCTCCTCGCGCAGGTGCTGGCAGTTGGCAAGCCAACTATTCTCGTCATCTCTGGGGGACAAGCATTTGAGCTGTCGGGGGCTGCCCAGGGTTGCGCCGCCATCGTGCACTCCTTCCTCGCCGGTGAGTTCACTGGACGTGCGGTGGTGGAGATTCTCAGCGGCGCCGTGAACCCGAGCGGCAAGCTCACAATATCGTTCCCGAACGACTCGGCCGTCAACCCCATCTACTATGACCTCCTGCCCTCGGACTGGTCGGCCTCGGCCATGAACTGGCCACAGCTGACGGAGCCGGCGTTGTACCCATTCGGCTACGGTCTTAGCTACACGAATTTCTCCCTGTCCTCGGCGAGCCTCGACCAGGAGACCTACTCCGCAGACGGGACCATCGCCGTATCCTTCTCCATCGAGAACATTGGTCCCGTCGCCGGCCAGGAGGTTGTCCAAGTCTACTTTGGCCAGGTGACGGGCGCGACAATTGAACTTCCCGCCAAGCGGCTGGTCGGGTTTACCAAGGTGGCGCTCCAAGCGGGAGAGCAGCGCACGGCAACCATCTCCATCCCGGTAATTGAGCTGGGATACTATGTCAATGGGAAATTCTATCTGGACAAGACGGCGTTCAGTTTTTATATTGGGACCAGTTCAAGACAGAATGATTTCTTGGCGCCGTTGAACGCAACTATAGCGTAAGCCATGTTTCCGTTCATAGGTTGGCAGTTTTGTGTTCTGGGTAGATATGCTTGGCTGTGGTGGCACTGGAAAAGCTACAAGTTGGGTACCGTATCACAGGCTGTCGCAAAAACGGGCCACTGTCACCAGGTAGACATGTCCTGTGTAACCGCTGGGTCAGTACCCAGGTCGGTGACGACTGGGGAATCCCCGGTGTTGTATGTTTTTACATTGTGCGATATATTTCCTCTCTTCTTTTTTTGTTTCCTGATTCATCTTCTATGATTCTGAATAGTCTGAATAGCAGTCATCGTTTGAATTCTGAACTCTGCGCAGGTGCCCCCGGTAGCACAGTGGTTAGGATCGTGAACCCCGCCCGTGACACTTGACAAGGTTTTCTTGCATGTCTCGCCAAGAAATCATTGTATCTCTGATAAAACATTGGCGATTCGGGCAGACCATTGAATGGAAAGCAGTGAGTTGCCCCCTTTTAGCAGTAAATATCGACCTGGCGGCCTGCCTCTTGCAAAGCTTCTGCGTGAGCGAAATTATCGTCGTGCATAGGATCGAGACCTGCGCATTGTATTACTGCAGGGGAGCACAACCCCGTTCGTTGTCAGTCGATTGACTTAGGGTCAGAGCCTCGTGTATAATCATAAACCGAGATGCCATATTTGCCTCGCAGCAAACAGACATTCTGACGATCCAAAACGTCTTGTTCTTTAATTTCATAAAACGATATGAGTATTTCGCCTGAGCCGATGATCCGAAAAATCAATCAAATTTATGCAAAAGGTCACATATATTCTGCGTCAATCATCAATGGCAATCAATCTGCCAAATACAGCCATCATTCTTTATGCGGCACGAGTTCCGTCATAATCGACAATCAGCTTGCGCAAAGCAATCACTGTTCAAGCGCATCGCTCATCTTACGGTCTATAAACCTCTGACTTTCATAAAGCGCCCTGGCGATTGCGTGGAGGTTGCTTTATTTACTAAGACCAGACTCAAGTTCAGCGAATTATGTCGACACTTTGAGATGTTGCAGCATATAGAGTGAAGATCGACTACCTGAAGGCTTACTATATGAACCCACTGTTCTCCTTGACATTCAAAGCCGCTCGTTTAACCTTTGAATGACACTCTATATCTGGTCACAGCACCACGGCGGTTATCCCCCACCAGTGACTGATGCTGGATAGCAGGCTGTCCCCGCCCTGTGT
This sequence comes from Pestalotiopsis sp. NC0098, assembly GCA_022432395.1. Classification (NCBI taxonomy): domain Eukaryota; kingdom Fungi; phylum Ascomycota; class Sordariomycetes; order Amphisphaeriales; family Sporocadaceae; genus Pestalotiopsis; species Pestalotiopsis sp. NC0098. Next base: position 2,802,417 of record JAJKLJ010000003.1, on the reverse strand, counting down.
GATCTGAGGTAGGGTCTATGCCATCTACCTAGGTAACAACTTCTTGTCTGCAGACATGTCACCTACAGCGGCTCTGCCCGCTTCCTCCCCCTCTTCCATTATCAATAAGTGCTCAGGTATCGATTCAACGAGCCTTGAGAGGCTAAGAGGGCGCAACACTGTGGCTAGTGGCCTATGTTAATAGACTGAGGCAGCCTCAGGTATCGCACGAGGAGTTTGCGTAGACATCGCCAGGGGCAACGCGGTGCGCCAGGTCAAGCAGCATCGCGGGGGACTTTCCTCCTGGCCAGCCTTTTTACCCACCGTCAGATCATTGCGGTGCTGCAGAACAATCAGTATCCCACGGACAGCGGGGGACTGAGTCTCTGCTAGCTTGACGCGCTCACCACCAGGGGCAACGCGTTGTGGCAGTACAGTCAGTATCCCGTGGGGGACAAGAAACTTTCTATAAATACTAAGCCACCTCAGACCTTGACTAAAACTTTTCGTACCTCTTTCTCTCTACCTAGGTATGCAACAAGCATGCTTTCACCCATCACAAAGCTCTGCACCACAACCTTTTTTCATCACTACCCGGTCTTGTCCATCACAACGCAGCGGACCAAACCACACACAAAAACACAAAGCCAGCAGTCGAATCAATCTTCAAAGATGGCCGGTACCAATCTGAACACTCCGGTGACCCCGCGCAAGCGCAAGACAACGGACACCCACCATGCAGCTCGCGCATCGGTCGAACAAAGTCCATTCAAGCATACAAAGCTTGACCATGAGCTCTCGATTCAAGTCAAGCGCTGTTCTGGAACTGAAAACGCTGCCACTCGCCGACTAGACGGCAAGATCGACGGTAAGACTGAGTCCCCCAAGCCCATCACCATGTCTCTCTGTTAACATTGGCGACGCAGACCCCAAGACTGCGCGACCTGCTCCTGGCGGCTTCGAGTTGAGATACAGCGCCGACGGCTTTGGCGGCTACTCGATGGGCCTCTCCGCGACCACTTTCATCGTTCCCTCGATGCTGGCCAAGCATCTTCGAGAGCAGGCCATGCATGCCGCCAACAATGGCAGTACGAAGCAGGGCAAGACCCCCACCGACCGCGCCAGCAACAGAGTCAAGCAGCTCATGACCATGATGGCAAAGAAGGGCAGCGTCTACCTTCTGAACATGACTAGCGACGAAGAGAATCGAATCCTTAGAAAGGGCTCATACACTTGCCTCGGCCATGCCCTGAAGAACCAACCCTTCTTGCTTGGAGACATGTCGTCCTACGAATCATGGGACCCGGAGGCCACAACCTACCAACAGAAGCCCGATGGCCAGTCAAGGTTCATCTTGAAGGACGATTCTGGACGTCCCATTGTGGAGATGTCGATGAAGGAGGTCTATGTGGTTTAAGGTTGTATGGGTCGATTCGGGACGGGGTCGGCTATTTTGTGTTTCTGCTGATAGGAGGATCCGGCCCGTTGTGTTGATTATTTGCCAAGATTCGAGGATGGATTACAGAAAAGAATGGCGGAGGCATGTCCACCTCCAATGTTGCGGTCGTCAGAAGAGAAGAGAAGAGGAGTGAGGAGGATTTCAGTGTTAAGGTTATGGACGATCTTTCATTTACGCATTAGAGGCATGGACAGATGACGAATCATGATTCCACATGGAGAGTAATATGAGCACTTGAACAACTAATTCCAGGCTTCTGAGTGCATTGCACGTTGAGTTTGTGCACAAAGCCAGGGCACCGGCCGATCGCGCGCAGGTCACTTGGAAAGCCGCATGTTCTTCATTACAGCTATTGTCGTCCTACTATTATCGCCCTGAAGAGGCTAAGACTACATGCGGAATAGCGCCCAAAGTGCCTTCCTGGAAAGTCTGTATAAATAACGTCCGAGTTCCCTCGGCAGTCTCAATACATTGCACCAACATGAACGACATCTTTCATCTCGAAATGGCTAAACAAGCGGAAAGAGTAACCACATACTGCTTCAGTAACGGTAGCAGTATCAGCGAGTCAGACACTGGATGGTTAGGGGTTCAGCATTTGTCACTGATAATTGACGACGACAATGTAGAAGCCTTGAGGGACTTCCTGCGAAGAAGACCAGGTTGCCCTGGGTGGAGAACAACAAGGAACGAACACAATTGGCGATCAGGTTGGGGTCCCGTCGACTACGCGATCAGTAAGCGCAGCTTGAACGTCTTTTGCGAGCTTCTTGAACTAGAAGAGACGTCTACGACAGCTCCACCGCCTCATCCTCATCGCCTTCATGAAGCCTGCAGAACCGGCTGCCTGGACATGGTACGGCTTCTTCTCGGCCGGTCTAAGAACTTGCAATCCGAGCTCACGCGAAAAGACGACATGGGATCCACGCCACTTCTCGCGGCCAGCGGTTTCGGTGGACATTCGGGATCAGAGGCAGTCATGCAGCTGCTGCTTGATGCGGGCGCAAACCCCTTCCAGGACATCTATACAGCAGGCCGGTGGCGAGATGGCTCAGATGAGAAGACAGAGGCGTCGCGCCGCCGACAGGGAATAGAACTACCCTTCCTTGTGGCCAACGCCCTTACTGCTGTCATGAAATTTGCATCGCCACATTTGATCGACCGTCTTTTCCACGCCGGTGTCGACTTATGCGCCGGCGGCTCCTACAGAATAGAGGGCTGGCCGCAAGATGAGATCATCATCCATGTGACGCCTTTGCACCTGGCATGTGGTGAGAGCAGCACCGAGCGTGTGCAGGCACTTCTACATCTTGGGAATTTCAACGCACCCCGTTTAGTCGCGCAGCGAGATAGCATGGGCCGAACTCCGCTTCACTGGTCGGTGCTCGGGGATCAAAATTCACCGTCGTCGGGACAGAGCTCTAGCCGGACCCGAGACGACATACTGCTCCAGCGCAAGCAGTGCATCCAGGCTCTTCGCGCCTGCGATCGAGAAGCAGTTGCCATCAATGAACAGGACCGGGATGGAAAGACGGCGCTGCATCTGGCCGCAGAGTCCTACTTCCCCGAGCTTGCAACTTGTCTGCTCGAACAAGGCGCCGAACCGAACCTAAAAGACTCAGCCGGACGTACTCCTCTTATGACTTTGGTTTCGAGTGATACGTTGACGGTGGTACGGAAGCCTATCATTGATGCTTTGAGTAATGGAGTCGTTGATCTTGACGCAGTCGACGGTGATGGTAACAGTGCATTGCATCTCGCATGCAGCCACTACATGAAGCTCTGGATCGTCAGGCTCTTCATCGAGCGCGGCACTCTTTGTCACCTTATCAACGGCACCGGCGAGCTACCTCTACACAAGGCAGCCGCATGCTTGTGGCCACCCAGAGAATCTCTCGTTGAATTTGACGTATATCGCGACGTCGTTCAGTCTCAGGACCAAGTCATCTCTCTCCTCCTCGAGAAAAGTAGCGGCGTATACGACATGAACAGCAAAGACTCTTCAGGCAGAAGCGCTACCGAAATACTAGCCGAGACTCGATTGCGAGTTTCCAAGTTCATAGCGCAAGAAGAGAAAGGAAAGACACAGTCGAAGCTGGACAAAATAAACCATGCGCAAATCAGGGCGGGTTTCCAAATTATGCCCCCTGCGATGCAAGAGCTAGTTGAGGCCGAAAGCGGTGTCTGGGGACTACGTTCCATGAGCAAAGAGATTCCTCTCTCTAGAGACTGGCACAGGGCTCGCGGACAAGGTGGGAAAAGGGGAGGTCGTGGTGGCCCAGCAGCACAGCCAGCTTTACTGAGAATACCTCGGCACCGCCGTCGAATCTCATCAGAAACGTACGGCTCTTGATCACGAATACTTTGTATCTACTAGGTGATTGATTCTTTAGCCATTGGGACCATGTTATTTCTTTTTACAAGGTAGTTACTGTAGCCTCCAAACCCTTGAACTCAAAGCTCGGCATCGAAACATGATAATCATGAACAAATGCTACATCACTCGCCTCAGTCTTCCACAAATGCATGTCAAAGCCCTGAACCAGCGCTGCAGTCACCAGATACATTTCGGCACGTGCAAGCTCGATGCCAAGGCACTTTCTGCTGCCTTTGCCAAATGACATCTGGTATTTCTGGAGCTTGCGGCCCTCTTCACCGAGCCAGCGGTCCGGATTGAAGACGAATGGGTCGGGGAAAACACTCGGTGCGGTATGGGCGCTCAAGCTAGTTGTGCTCATGGGAGTACCGGCGGGGATCCTAAAGGACTTTCCGGTGTTCGAAGAGTGAGCTGCATAAGATGTAGGGGTATATATAAGTGTTTCCCGAGCAATACGTGCTGTTCTGGCCGTGACACCAAAGGAGAGACGGTGAGCTTCCTCAATGACGGCGGTGAGATATGGCAGCTGCTCAAGCTGGGTCCATGACGCCGGTCGTGGGATGGTGCTGAGCTCTTCCCGTAGCTTGCTCAAGATCTGTGCATTGGCCAGTAGATGGTAGAATACCATGTTGAGGGACTTGGCTGGAGATTCAGTTCCTGCGAGAACCAAAAGTGCACCTTCTTGCTCAAGTCGGAGTAAAGCCTTCTCTGGTGCGGGCAAAACAGGATTGTCGAGCACATTATAGTATACAGTTTCTGCGCTCGACGAATCGCTACCGGCTCCAGAAGCTTTGGCTTTGATGATGCCTACTAGTTCGGCTCGGACTCGCTGCGTCTCGAGTATTAGGACACCGTGCCAATGAATGTCAGGGGGGCGCATACATCAAATAGGGCCAGCATGTCAAGCAATCCAGGTGGCATGATAGGCCTACTGATGGGTTTCGGGAGAGATTCTAGGAAGTCGGGAATGAACGGGAAGTGCTTGTTGAGATTAATTCCTGTCATGAGCTCGTAGCTGTTACGGCGTAATGTCGCGGCTTTCTCTTCGTCCGAAAGGATGTCCCTCTGCGAAAACAGAAAGTTGTTGACAACACTGGCCTCTGTCAGGATCATCCTTCGTCCGAATTTGAAGGGGTCTTACTCATTGGAGAAGGCAAAGAAGACATCCGAAAGATTGACAGGTGTCTGTTCAGAGGCATGTCTCGAAAGCAATTGACAGAGCTGTTGGACTTTCTCCGTAATCGTCGGCTCGAGGAAAAGCACATTGCGTTTGCTGAAGAATGGAGACAAAGCCTCACGCCGTTTCCGATGGACTTCAAGACTAGGAGTAGTGCCAACTCCACCGGGAACCCGCAAAGTTCTCAGTTGGTACTCATACTTGTCTCTCGGGGACGACGAAGGGGCATAAATGGTGTCGAGAAATCCAACATCAGAGATGTGAATCTCGTCCGGTGTGACCCGGACGATTGGTCCTGCGAGGTAGATCAGTGGTGCTGCGCTGTGAACTACACGTGCGCACGTATTGGCTTACCGTATTGTTTGTGCAGCTCTTGGATTTTGAAGACATATTGGCCGGGTCGAATAGCGTCGAAATAAAATTCATACCACCAGGTGAGAGCCGCAAGTCTCGGGCCAGGAATATGAGCCAAGGGGTGAAGGAACAAACGGCGTATGGCACCTGCGATCGTCAGTAGAGCGGCCAAAAGCACTGTCGTCAGAGAGATTTGCACGACAGCCATGGCAAGTTCTACGCCACACGAATGGAGGGCGTGAATACGAGAGGGTAAGAAGACGCGGAGTAGATGTTGACGATGAAAGTTAAAGTTGGGAGGCGCTTTTTGGGCGTTGTGGGGATGCGATTGCACTGGAGCATGGCAGCGCGGGAGGATTGGCAGCCCGGCAACCTTGAACATACCCCTTGCATCAGCCGTCACCCTTTTTCAGCCCCCAATACAGCCGCTTACGCCTCAATCCTACAAATACCCGTGGAACTTTGTCTTCTACATCATTGATTAGGCGCAAAAGTGGTGTGCAGTACCCACATCGAAACGGTCGACGCACGTCGGGCGTTGGCTGTATGTCAGGCGTTGGCTGTACGTCGGACGCTGGCTGTTGCCCGACTATAAGTATTGAGTGACAATGAAATATTATATACACGAACAGACTATAGCCTCTTCCGACTCCGAACGCAATATATACTGAAGCTGCACGATATCGTCAGCCCAAGAGGAGACGTTTGTGATACTAAGATAACTTTCAAGTCAAAGTAATACTTATCCATTCATTACAAAATGATGAATCTTTGGATACTCCACATATGGCTGTACCATAAAAAAGAAGAAGAATACCCGGAAATATCCAAAACATCGCTGAAACCAATCTAGTACCTTTTTATCTCCTGTGTTCTTGCGAAAAGATCCGAATCCCTTTGCGACAAATATTTCGAGAGAAATCACAAGAAAATTTGCTATATAGAACAGAAGATCCCTGATTAGCGCTGGCTCTCCAGTGTACCATCCCACCACTACATGCGCTAATCCCGACAAAAGAAACACCAAAAAGGATGAGACAATTGAGTAATACCGCGAACTAGGGGGCAGACCTAAAATTTGTCCGCTCAACATATGCGCCCATGATTTCAGCGTCTTCGTCAAGAGCTGGTGCCAAAACTTGCTCCAAAAACGTCGAACTGTGTAAGCTTCCGAGATACTCCCAAAGACTGGTGGCCACTCGTCAGGACTATCGATTTGGAGGATAGCGACAAACAGAATGGGCAGGCTGCCATGAGCGACACGAACGAACAGGAAGGTGCTCCAGATCCAGTAGACAGATACAAAGCTTCGAATTGCGAGCTGCCGCAAGGATTGGCGCCAGATATAGAAACTTTCTCGAGGAAATGCTGAAGCGAGTAGAAAGTCCTGATGTGTGCTTTGCCCTAAAACAAATGACAAGAGGCGATCGACAACGCAAATCTCGATAACGCATAAAATGGCGATTTGCGCGAACCGCTTGAGCGCAAATTGAACTAATGATTTGTATCGTCGCTTTCTAGAAATAGCTTTATCTACCCGTGATATAGTCGGTAGACTTCTCGGGTTGTTTGCTACTTTGTAGCCGAGTAATAAGCTGGGGCGTCCAGCCCCTTGATCGGAGAGCAGTGGATGGTTCTGGAAAAGTGTGAATGGTGCCAGGACCATGAACCCAACGGTCGCTATGCCTAGGACAAAGTTCGCGCTCTCAGGCCAGCTGAAGTGGCTCAGAGTCTGCAAAGAGCGAAGGAAGGCCAGCCAGATGGCAAAAAGAAAGTAAAAACGATAGCATACCGGATGCTGGAAAACCTTGATGTTTAGGATGAAAGCCAAAAGGAACCAGAGTCCCGGTTCAAAGGTGGAGATAGTCATCGCTGGTATTGCTCTGGCAAAGCGTGAGATTCAGGGGGATGAGGCGCTGGGGGAGATCTTGGTCACAAAGATCTCGAATAGCTGCAAGCGCTCCAATTTTTGTCCGCATTTATATTAAGGGCTTTTGGTGTGGAACTTTTGGACTCGTATACATAATGAAACTGACGTGCCATTTCATTTTGACATATGTATCATTGTCTGTGACACCTGTGGTGACTATGTACTTGAGACAAAACGTGGCCAGATACACACGAGGTCATGGAAGATAGTGTAGAGGAATATTTGCACGAAAACAAGCATCTCGGGCCAATGCTGGCATATTTGCAAGACAAGAGGCGACCATTTGCCGAACAAGGGACTTTCGCTCCGCCTCTTCTGTGCAACGTGCTTCGAGGCTCACGAAACATGACAGACGGGAGAACTATTACGACTTCAATCCAGTGGAGATCTTTTGTCTGTTTCATCCAGTGCGATCGACTCGCTCAGTCTAGTCTCACAACGAAACATAGCCTATAGGTTTGAATCACGTGGTGTGAGGACGTGAGCCCTGAGTGTGTAGCTTGAACACCGCATTACAGATGTAGAACATGTACTCCAAGTTATGCTTCACACGCTGATGAGGCTCAATCCTTTCCAACATCATGGTTATGAATTGGATCCTTCCAAAAGGGTCGAAAAGGTCCCATCCCATAAGCCATCAGAAAATTACAAACTGAGTCTATACCTGAGTATGCGGGACTTTTAAGACTTTGTGAGATGTGTGACCAATGGGTAGAGATGACAGTGTGCGTGAAACCCTTGGTGAAAATGGCTTATGACCATATGACTTTTGTAGTTCCACAAGATCTACCTCAATGATTCCTCAATATTGAGCTAAGAGCATCATATAAGACCTGAAAAGGCCCAGAATCTGAGCAGTGTTATCGTCACAGATTCAGCTCATCCAGATCAGGCATTCATCTTCAACTGACCTACGAATAACACGCTCTGCCTCGCAACATGTTCCCTAAGCCCCTCCACGCAACTTTGCTTGCCCTTCAAATCCTGGGCCTCTTCGAAGGATGCGAAGCCGGAAAGAAAACAGCCAAGAAGATGGGTAAGAATGTGGGCAAAAACGTTGGAAAGAATATCATCGCACCTCTCATCGTCGGCGGTATCGTCTCGCAACTGTCCGGGGGAGGGGGACGTCTCAAAGGCAAGAGACGCAACATCCTCCCCGGAGATGACACCGGGAGCGGAGAGCGAGATGTCGATGTGCGAGACGACCCTTGGTCCGCTCCTCCGGGTGTTCCCCAGTACAACTTTGACATGTGCGCCGACGATCTGGCCAAGACTACTATTACTGTCCACGGTCCTGTCTCCAACCATGGTGAGTCTATACAATACAGCGAGCAATCCAGTACCAAAGTGCTAACACAGACCCAGGTGTTCGCATCGAGAACCTTCCGCCGACATGCATGGTGCTGTCGACCGTCGTTGATGGCGATGCGAATGGTGGGCCGACGCCCATTCCTTGTGGCAATGCCTGTCTGCTCTATGACAATCTGAACTCGGCCGACTACGAAGAGATGCGCCAGATCTTTTTGGACTATCCTGGACATGGCTGATACTGCAAGAGACTTTTGCTGGCCACTGTTGGTAGCTGCTCACATCTGGCCCTTCCGGTTTTGCTTGGCTTGCTGTGGGTTTGTTTTGTTTGTTGATGCTGGATTTCGTTTTCACGAGCAAGTCAGTATTATTCGTTCAGCTTTGGACTTCTACCCTGTGCATCCACCATCGCTTTGTTTGCTCTCGGAGTCGCATCGCTAGGATCGACATTGATACATTCGCTCAGTTCGTCTTTAACATGTTTCCTCAGATTATTGTGTGTTGTTTGATAATTGCAAGGCGTGCAATATGTTTCTTATGATTTTGTATGATAATAATAGTGTTCTTCTGCTGTGAATTGCCTGTATGCGTATCAAATTCGCGATCATGACCACAGCTTATCCGGCCAGTATCGACAGCAGCAACCATCACGGATGCTAGTCAGGCTCTTTCAAAAAGCGGACTCTTAATCTTCACGTGCTGAAGAGAAAAGCCTCGCGGGGCTTTTTGAACCAAGGCAGTGCCATTCCACTTGCCAGGGGACTTAAAAAAGGGAAAGGCTTGCTTATTTCACAAGAGGGCATTGCAGGTCATGCATCGCAGAATTTTTGGTGTGAATTATAATGCCCATTTCATGGAGTAGCTCTCACATACGACCATAGACACTAGAGAACTCGGCATCCCGTCCGCTCTGCCCTAGATAAGCTAGTGATCGCTGGATCAGTACTCAGGTCGGTGACGACTGGGGAATCCCCGGTGTTGTATGTTTTTTGTATTATTTTTTGCTTTGACCTCTTTTTATATTGCTTCTATCATAAATCGAGACGAAGTCGAAGAATATCGAGTTCCCGGCGACATTAACAGAGTCCTCTTCCTTTTTGTTTTTGGGTGGGTACTTTAAGCGAATTCAGGAAATGGCCATCGGCTGCGGTGTAAACGCTAACAACGCAAGCATTCCGCAGTATCGATTGAGCTTGGATGCTGCTGCCTTGACCGAGTTTTCAAAGATTATCATACTAAGTATGTCGCCTTCAAGCAGGATAATAACAACAAAGTGACTCATATATCGTGCGTCCACGCCTGGTTTGTGTCGTGTCCACTACGTCATTTACCAATTTATTCGGTTGATACAGTTTTTCCAAGGACTGCTACTTAGATGTGTTGCGCGCGAGGTGGCGAGCACAGCTTGAGTGCTGAGTACGTGTCTGTCGAGGAACCATTTATCGGCATTTGCCTCTGGTTACATAAATGCCAAAATATATTTGGTGGAAAATAGCTTGAAATGTTCGATGAGAATGATGTCCACCTCCATCAGTGTTTCATTTGTACCAAGCTTTCGTCTCCGAATCGTATATATTAGAGAAAGATGCTAGACTTGATGGTTTTGATACCAGATGGCCGATGTTGAGCATTTTAAATTGTAAACAGTGGACACCATCTTCACCCAGCCTCGAAAGCGAATTCATATCCTCGGCTTGTATGTATCTTGAACTACCATGCAATCTCCTGCGCAAAGAAATCCGTAATGAATTCAATGACATCATCAGAGGCAATAGGAATGGTGCCATAACTGTCCCCCAGAACCATTGTCGATTTGGACGTGGCGGTGCTGGGCTCCCATGCCGTCAGGTTTCCACCATTGGGGTTTCCGTTGGAAATGAAGTTGAACCAATACTGAGAAATCTGTTCCTGAATCGCATAGTCTTGCGCTGTCCAGTTCAAGCTTTGACCTTGCAGCGTAGGGGCGTAGGGAATATTGCCAAAAGCATAGTTGATCTCGCTCCCGTGAAAGGCACCCGAGCTCTGGCCCGGTGGCGCGTGTGTCCAAAAGTACGTGTAAACACTGCTGTTGCCGCCGCCGGCCGCCCAGGCCGACGCCCAAGACCACCCCGAAACCAGACTCTGGTTGCGGTAAAAGTTGTTGGTCTGAGTGCCGGCTTCGGCATCGGTCGTGGCCGGGAAGAGCTCGAAGTATCTGTCCGACAGACCAATGGGCGCAAAGATGGCGCTGTTGCTGGTGTTGTAACTGCTCACGGCCAGAGTGCGTGGGTCAGGAGAGGCGCCGCTCTCGTCGCGGTTGTTGCCCGTGAGAATGGGCACGTCGTTTTGCGAGTGGCTTGCCAACGTTCCAGCGTATGTGTCTACGAGCACGAAGCCATCGATCACGGGCCGAAAGACGGGTGGCTCCATGTAGGCGGAATTGTTCTCAAATGGGGTTCCGACAAAGATGGTGTCGGACTGAGGGCTGGCGGCCAATAAGGTCTCGAGGGGAAGCTGGCGGGCTTCATCGATGGAGCTCACATTGAGCGACTGGAGATATGCGACGCCTTGTGCTTCGGCTTCCGCCTTGTTACGATGGCTGGTTGCAAGAGATCCGGTCAGAGGATCATGAGGCGCCCTCGCACCGCTCTCCGCAATCGCGCCCTGGAAGAGACCGCTGGCCAGAGGAGAGTAGACCATGGAGAGAGAAATGCCAGAGCCAGCAGACTGTCCTCCAAGCGTGATCTGCCCTGGATTGCCTCCAAATAGCTGAATGTTTTCATTTGTCCAGTGCAGGCAGGCAATCTGATCCTGAAGAAACCAATTTCCAGTGGAGTTGCCTTCAGCTTCGGCAGTCAGTTCGGGGTGCGCAAGACCGCCTAGCACACCCAACCTGTAGTTGTAGGTCACCACCACCGCACCCTTGGCGGCCAGTGCAGACCCGTCGTACGCAGGGTCCGAGCCGGAACCTCCCGAGAAGCGCCCTCCATAGCTCCAGAGATAGACCGGATAGCTCGACGTGTTGGTGAAATCCTCCGGTGTCCAAATGTTGAGGAAGAGACAATCCTCGGAACCAGTCACAGTGCCGTCGCGGCCCATCTGGGCGCACTCGTTGCCGAATTCAAAAGCATCGTACGTCTCATTCCAGGAGGTAGGGTGCGGCGGATGCGCCCATCGGTACTCGCCCGTCGCCGGGTCCGCGAAGCGGATACCCTTGAACACATTGACGCCGGTTACGTAGTCCGAGGTCGTGCCCCGGACTGGGCCGTTGTGGAGGGAGACGACGGGATTCTGCGCCGCCGACACCACTGCCGCGATGGCGACAGTCTGGACGAGTAGCTTCATAGTCACGCTTCTTCACCGTCTGAGGAAGGGTTGAGAAATCAGACGAGATTAGATGAAATTGAGCAGAGACGCCATTGTTGGTGTCGAAAAATGGAACGTGGCGAGTCGCATTTTATCCTGGAATATCTCATGTAAACAGGTGACCTCATCTCGCGGCAGTCTACGCAAGACTCCAGAAATATGCATTGAATACCAATCTTAATCCCTTGCCTTCGCTTTCGCATACAAATACCATTGGACGCTGTGGACGGTTGAATAATATAAGAATGCAAAAGTTAAACAAATACAGGCAGTTGAAACTGGGGGAAAAGCTGGGAAACCGGGGTAGTTTACGACATCTGGTGTGCATTAGGCAGGTGATGGGCATTTCTGGGGATCTCAAGTCCATTTGTTAGCAGATCTTAATACTGTATTGTAACATTGAAAAACCTAGGTTGCGTGGCCTTCTGTTGCTTAGAAGCTAAATGGTATAGTCTCGGACATTATTTTCGGAATTCCGGGAACAAAAGAAAAGAAAAGGCGGCCGGCATATGAAATCCCTTGATGCACGGGCTTTGATTGGCTCAAACAGCTTCGCACCAACCACTGCTCATATTGCTAATATAGTCGGAAGCCGAGAGCTCGGGATCCCAAGTATTTTGTATAACGACGAGTCGTGTAAAGACACTAGTCTGCTTCATCATATGTTCAAAGATGGTAATATTTTCTATTTATTTAAATAAAAATTTGGGAGCCTGACTGTTTGCGGTCGAAACTTTCTACGGCCGGGGTTTTTGTTTTCGGATCCGGCTGCCATTATAACGCCGGTTGTCTCGGGGTTTAGGTACAACCAGTATAAGCGGTCGTATAATAGTCTAATTTCTATGGTTCTGACAGGGCTACAGGTAACTCTATTACCAGGACGTAGCTCGAAGAGCTACATACATCTTCGGCCCGGGCAGGAACAATAAAGATATCGTCGGTCAATAGGGCCATACCGATCTACCCGGGCCGCCCACAGCTGGCGCCCCGGGCCATCCCGCTTCCTCCCTGTACTCGAGCGGGGTTCAGCACTGTGACAAGCGGCAGAATGGCCATGTTCCCAATTTAGGTGGTGCAAGCAAGGCTTGGCCAGCTCGAGCGAGCGTATTAGGAACTGTCATGTATATGTTATTACTCTTTGTCAGCTTTTTAGCTTTCGCCTGGTCCGTCGTGAATGAGGAGCGAGTGGTACTTTGCGATAAAGATGCTGTTGCAAACCTTGAATCGCCAGGTAGCACTGATATAATGTCCTAACACATTCCAAATACCAAAGCGAACATAAGGTCCTTGTCAACCCTTTCACGAGCAACTTCCAAGACCCTCGATACGTAGCGAAAAAGTAATCACGCTTTATTTAATGCATCGGTCATATATATTTTTCTAGAAGCCCTTTTTGTTCGTTGTCCAGACATTTGGGCGCGTAACGGATCCAGATGGAGTTTTCTGAACCCCTGAAATCCTTGGACCCCTAAGCCCCCACTTATTTTCAGCAGCAATAGTCTCTCCATAGACCTCAGTGACCAGGACTTCCGAGTGTTGAAGCTGGAGACTCGAGAGCAACATTAGTGAGTCCAGATCAGACCGACTTGCCTCGACAAAGTTAGTCAGTTCCAGGGTCCGACTTGGCTTGCCATGGGCTTCTTTCCAGTAGTGGTCATGAACCGCCAAGCTAACCAGCAGTTCAGCTCCGCAACTCCATAAATATGGACACAACGGGCGATACACGTGTACCCATATGGTAGATGCCATGGGTGGATTGTGGCTGTAAACAGCAGCAATGAATCTATTCTGCTTCACCGACTTTGAGAATGCGTGGGCAACAGGTCCAATAGCTTGAATATATACTTACTAAGGAAAGAGGAACGCCCCGAACGCGCCATCTTCAGATCTGCCAGTATTCTTGAACAGTGCAATCCATTTCTGCAATGATGCGATCCACGACTCAACCTCCGTCCTCCACGATACAGGCCTTACTCACGAGATTGCGGGCAAGTGCCGGAAGACGCGGTCAGAATGTCAATTTGTTGCAATGCCAGCAAAGCCAGAGAAGCGATGACCGAAGCCATACACCAGCCAGAGCACATCCTGAGCCCTCGTCTCCATGCCCTTCAATTTTCACAAAATCTCTAGATGGAGTGACCGTTCTCCACGACTGCGTGGAAGCCACAGTTGACATTTGCTTCGTCCACGGTCTGACTGGCGATCGGAACAGTGCATGGACCGCCGAGGGACAACGGCAACCTTGGCCCGCATCGCTGCTACCGTCAAAGCTCAGCAGGGCCCGTATACTCACATATGGCTACGATGCCTACATACTGCGGAAATCCGTGGCATCGACAAATGGCCTAATCGAGCACGCTACAACCCTTTTGAACGACTTGGCCACCGAAAGAGCCTCTTCCAATGCAACCTCTCGGCCGATCATATTTGTTGCGCATTGCCTTGGTGGTCTCGTTTGCAAGGAAGCCATGCTGCTTTCCAGAAATCACCCCGAGCCACGACTGAGGTCAATATTTGAATCAAATAAGGGTCTCGCATTCATGGGCACACCTCATGACGGATCATGGACCAGGGACTGGGCCAACATACGAGCGTCGGATCTTGGTGTCCTGAAGTCAACCAACAGGTCCTTGTTGGAGATATTGGAGACAGACGACGAATACTTGCAATCGGTTCAAGACCGCTTTTGCGCCCTGATCCAAGAGAAACCAACAGGTGGTCACAGCCTCGAGATTACTTGCTTCTTTGAAGAACTGCCCCTGCCTGGAGTGGTTGAACTTGTCCCCAAGAAGTCAGCCACCTTGGGAAATGAAGACCCCATTGGTATTCACGCCAATCATTGCGATATGGTCAGGTTCAGCACTGCGGATGAGCATGGGTTCAAAAAGTTGCTTGAGTCGTTGATCGGATGGGAAGCACAAGTCAAGGCTGTGGTGGCTAACCAACCAGAGCCTCTGCTCAGCGAAGCAGATATTCCTGAGATGGCCGAGCCTCGTGGCAACGAGGTAGCTGAGCCTCCAATAGCAGCCGAGCCTCCCAAGATCGCAGAGCCTGAGGAGGTAGCAAAAACTCACAAGGTGGCAGAGACTCAAGAGGAAGCTCAGGCTTTCGTGACAGTTGAGCCTCACGAGATCGCTGAGCGTCCCAAAGCGGCAGATTCTGACGAGGTAGCAGAGCCTAATAAGGTTGCTGATTCTCAGAAGGTAGCTGAGCCTCCCGAGGTAGTTGAGGCTCCCAGAAAAGCAGAGCCTGAGGAGGTAGCATCGCCTCACGAAGCAGCTGAGGCTCCCAAGGTAGTAGAGCCAAACTATACCTATAAACTTGGCGTAGAGGCTTCGGGCTCTACCAGTCGAATCTCTCGAGACCTGAGTCCACGCAGCGGCAGTCAATTGCCCCCGGCAACGCTCCATCACAAGGGGTCATTTAGATCTTGGTTGCGTCACAAGAAGGATGAGGCGATTGAGTTTGCGCATGAAAAGAAGGAAGAGGCTATCCAATTCGCACATGAAAATGGTCTCGATGTGTAGGTCCACAGGTAGCTTTATGATAGAGCGGGGGTTTCCCTTTTTTATTTTTTCGACCTCTTCACTTTCTTCTTAATTGACTGTTTTTCGAACATGATTTTCGCCTTGGCTCATTGGTCACTCTTTTGAGCTAGCAGTGCGATTGTTCTAGTATTGCGCATCTCATACATGATCCATAATACCTCCTTACTCGACCTGCACACTGTGAGAGTGGCAAACCGGCATTTGGCCAAGTACGACATTTTCATCATGCGCTTCCTGCCAGATAGGCAATGCCGATAGGTTCAGTCTTCCAGACACCACAGTACCCAACTCAGGATGGCGGAGGGTGTTGGACAGGTCTGGGACACTTTCTGCTGCCCAGTCTCTAATGGCATCAAAGTCTCGACAAACATGCTTGTTGGTCCACACCGCCCACGGCTCCAGCCAACCGTCTGCCCAACGTTGAGGAATGAGGCTTACGTCGGCATGGCATTGAAGAGACAGTCGAATCGAGTCTATGCAATGAGCTATAGAGTAAAACGTCAGTGATTTCCCTTGCCTAGACTCCGCACTAGTGCGCTGTGTGTCCCAAAACTTACGAATATGGAATTCTGGCGGCACCTGTTGGTCTTCGACTTCGGTCTCGGAAGGATATAAATGATTGTACAAGACCGTCTTCTTGCGCAGGTAATTCAAGCAATGCAGTTGATGGAAAACGTCCATGCCAAAGAAGTACCCGGATCGGTCATGGAACTGAACGGATGATTGGTCCATCGCTTCTACCTTTTCTTGGGGCACTTTTAGCCAACCCACTGTTCCGTGTTCCGCGTCAGCATCTGATGGAACATGACCAATGCCTGTTTTATTCGCCTGCGAATAAATGAATGCACTCACAACCGTCCTTCATGCTGATACTGTGCCATGCCGGATCGGCCACAGAACGATCAAAAGTCGTGTATATTGATTTTTCTCCCAGGGGAAGCTGGTACTGGGAGTATTGCTCTTGGAGCGGGGCATCCCACGGTTCTGGTGCTCTTGTTAGGGTATAGTTAGACAGACCAATTAGGACTCCAACTCACCATAGGGAGTTCCATGTCCTGTTGAGTCGGTATTCCGGTAATGCAGGTTACTAAAAGCCCATATAACGTTTATAGTCAGGAAGAGTAAGTGAGACGTGTAAAGGACTGCCTTGGTGAGCGTCGAACGACCAAATCTGCTCTTGCTAGGCCTTTTCAACTCGAACTCATCCTTTTCGCTAGCTAGGAGCGTGGCCTCTTCGCTGGACAAGGTGTCCGAATCGCGTTCAAAGTCAGCCATGGTTGTATCTGTGGCAAAACGATTTTGCTGCTCAAAGAGATCATGAAATCTGGTAGTTGGAAATGTGTCGCATTGAAGTCAATAGCGAACGCTGATGGATTGGCTTGGGTGTAGAGAGCGCAGCGCACGGTTACCTGGACGAGAAAGCCCGGTCCGGGAGCTGCAGCCCCAGCCTACAGCCGCCCGGACCGGACAACCCTCTAGAGTATACTCTCGGTACTCTGTAAACTCGGCGGCATACAGTATATACTTCCGCCCAATCAATTCACAGCACCTCCTTGCACCAGCTTTCTAGAATTTCCGGGCGATCAACACCCACTTGAACAACCAAGGAAATCACATTCGAGGGAAAAGGTTCAATTATGCACACGTCATGAATAATGAGGGTACGAGTAAGAGGATCAAACTTGGACTTCAAGACTTTTTACTCGGCCATCATGCCCGAGGAAACAATCGGGAAGTCACAAATCTGATTGCAATTGATACAGCCAGAAAGACTTTTACATGCCAAGAATAACGGCTGCGCGAAAGACTAGCATGTTTGAAAATGGTATTATTGTCCAGTACAGATAGCTCTTGAGATACATTAAATTTCGTCCATATCGGGTAGTTTCATCAAGTCCAAAAGCACCCGCCAGTCTTTACACTGGTGCTCTACGCCCTGACCATCGGTCTCAACATACC
Organism: Pestalotiopsis sp. NC0098; assembly: GCA_022432395.1. Taxonomy (NCBI): domain Eukaryota; kingdom Fungi; phylum Ascomycota; class Sordariomycetes; order Amphisphaeriales; family Sporocadaceae; genus Pestalotiopsis; species Pestalotiopsis sp. NC0098. The sequence goes on along the minus strand of JAJKLJ010000003.1, from coordinate 2,784,981 downwards.
CCTCTGCCAGTGGTTCTAAAGTCATGTCTGCCGCACAGAGTATATCCTGGAAGACTTAGCACGCACTCGAGAGTCTCAATCGAAGCAGTAGTGAAGTTCTTACCTGCCGCAAAAAGTCGAAACAGTGCTCTAGATGGTTCTGGTTGAGCGTCAAGTCAACCACCCTCTTATCGTGACTCCTCTGTTGCTGTGGTTCAGATGCAAGTTCCCTCTTGGCCGGCCTTACGTCGTCCATGGCGAGATTTGCAAACTCCTCGCGTATGGCAACCAGGCAGTGCATTTTGTGAAAAACGTCTATGCCTCTGGGGAACCGGCGACCTGCGTCGTCGCGCCATTCGGCGTCCCACCAGTCGTGCTCAACCATGGTTCCCCAGTACTGGCCGGCGTCGGCATTGTCAAAGTCGCGGAGATGCGGGTGGTCGACAAAAGTGTAGGGACGCAGCGGCAGGTTGATGGGCCACTGCGAGACGGGACGCTCCCAGCGGCTATGAAAGACGAAAGCCAGGATGATGCAGAACGCGGTCAAGAGGCCCATTCCCCAGGGTAATTTGGAATTCTGTGATGGAGGTACCATTGTGCTTGCAGAAGAAATGTTTGCTTTGTCGAGATGAACTGGTAGAAATTGCATTCATGAAATTCATTCTGGCAATACGATAATCAGCTTCTGGTGTGCCATTTGTAGTAGACTCCAGTGGACGCATCTGCATTTACAGTGCGCCATCCCACTACCGGTCCGGGGGCTTCGCACCCCATTGAAGCCGGTCCGGTCCCCCAGAGTCCAGTGAGCAACCCGCCCATTTTTCTTTTCACGCCAACATGAAACTTTCCACTCCTCTGTGTCCGTTTGGAGAAGATATGGCATGACTGGATAATTCATACCAAAACTGATCTATTTTTTTTTTTTTACAATTTGTCCACACACGAATACTCTGTACAATGTTGAAATACATCTACATGACCTGCGCGCTGGGTGCCGGCATCATATTTCTATGGCTGTCGCTGACTGGACCGCCGCCGCCGCTGGCTCACCACACCTATTTACCCGAAGTGGATGCAAAGCCGCGTTTCTTACTCGGAAATGTGTCATATAGACATTTTGACGACGAAGCCGAGCTTCTGTGGCATGATTTGGTGCCACCCAACAATGGCGCTGTCCTCGCGACCAACATAACCACTGGCTTTCACTTTTGGGCCATCCCAGCCATGTTCCACCAGCTGCGTTGCCTGCGCGAGATCCGCCACGAGTTCATTGCGCTGAGCAGATCCGGAGCAGAGGCGCGCAGATTCATGTCCGATCGAGGTCCTGGATCCACGTATGCCAATGTGTCGTACTGCTTCGACTATGTCCGCCAGGTAAGACTAACTCTGGCTCGATTTCACTCAACGAATTTCGCTAAGATTGAGCGTTCAGAGCATTCTTTGTCACGCCGATACGACCCTTCATCCGGTTGCACAGCTCACGCCAGAGCAAAAAATCATTGACGGAAATGCTCTGTGGCATATGTGCAAAGATGATTCGCTCCTGTATAAATGGGCTCAGACGTCTGGAATGCCCCACAGCGTTTGTCTTTCCTGAACCCGCCAAATCTGAAAGTTCGACTTGCTGACACGACCACTTAGGACTATCTCATCCGTGAGCATCCGATTGCGTTTTGAAAATTCTCTTGGTTTAATATGATCAGTTGGGCGACACTGAAGAGTATATCTCTGTCCTCCAAATTTTGCAAACCACGTCTGGATCATCTTTGAGGCGATATAAGTAACGCTGGTCTTGGTGGCTTGCTTGTAAAATGAACAGATTTGATGGGAAAGGAATAAGAGGATATTTGATCTTGAGATATCTATTAGGACGTATTTATTGGCTCAGTCACACTGGAACCAACGTAAATGATTTCCTGCATATGTAACACGAGTAGTCATTTCTCTTCTTTCCCCTAGAGCTTCGCATCAGGTTACTCAAAATTGCTAGACAGCTGAGTCCAGAATCATTATGGCTAGGTCGCGCTTGACGTTAAATTCTAACGCCTTCATGTTTTACTTCATTCCCAAAGTCGTTTGTTCTGAATGCGCAAGCACTTCATTAGAGCCGATTTTGAAAGTAGGATCCTAAGCAATCAAGCGTGAAGCAAAAATGTCAGGTTATGCATATTATTATTACCTCTTTTTATGCTGTTCCGTGAGGATAACCACCCTGGTCCGATATGCGGTGCTCCTTTGCCCAGTCATAGACAGAATCATAATCTCTACACACATGGTAAGCCCCGAATCCGTCCGTAGCAGGCTCGTCTGTATCACTCTTTTGGCCCTCCAACGCCGTGTCAGCACAGCATGTCAACGAGTTCTTCAGGTATTCGAAGCAATGCCGAATGTGCCACATCATCAGCTCATCTGACATATCTCCGTGCGCGTCATGTTGAGTATTGCCCAAAAGGACGCTGAACTCCTCTGCCAACATGTGGAGGCAATGCAATTGGTGGAAAACAGCAATATTATATAAATTCTTCCCGCGCGATCGGATTGGGGGCGGCAGCGATTTGTCACTCAAATCGTCGACGGAGATGAAACCGCCACCGGCTGTATCGAGATACTGTCAACACACTGCAAGCAAAGTTGAATCGTTGACATGAGGCACTCACCTGGCATCACCTTCATCCAACTCGTGTCGGTAGCATTGAGTGGATCGAAATCGGGATCGGCTTTGAAAATTTTCGCACTGGAACGGACTATGAACAACAATCAGTTTCTTTTCCCGTCAATTCTTCACAAAAGTCTTACCAGAAGGAACAAGCGAATTGATCTCCTCAAGCGGTCGTGGATCTCTCGACTCCAACCACGCAGAGTGCAATATCGCAGTCTGTAACATTACCACCAACAATAGCACGCCTATGAGGGCATTCCGACAGATCATTACAAGCTGAGCCCTGCGCCGCTGCTTGTGCTCATGCCTCAATATGGTGCGGTCGACTTCGTATTCGAAATCATCCCGAGGAGACGTTGAGGACGAACTAGGGATGGTCAACAGCGGTCGCTCCGACGACTTGCGCACGTCAGCTCGTTTGGAATTGTACACTCCGAAAGCCATATTCGAGTAGTCGATATTGAATACAAGTAGGAGATGTGAAAATATGAAGGGAAAATGCAGATTGCGACTTGGGGCTTTCAGACTTGCAGGTGTGACGTCTTAGGCCGAGTGATTGATGAAAGTGCCAGTTTGTACGAAATGTAAAGAAATTGGCCATATCACTCCCGAGGATCGCTTCAATTCTGCAGTGATGACCATGTACTCGTCTGGTTCAACCCACCGGTCCGCAATTCCGGATTTCCGCCGGCCCAACCGGAGTACGTGCATTCCGGACGGACGACAACAGCAGGCGATGTTTCGCGGGAGATTGTGTTGCGCGTTGGAAAGGCTAATTTCCTGTGACAGTGCTCGAATCGGTTGTCAAATCACGTTGTTTCCACGTATAGTCTGCGGCATCGTCATTGGAATCTCGATCTTGTTCATCAGCATCAGCGCCCTCTTACTCAGCCTTTCATCGCCTCATAGCACTCATCAAAAGCAAACCTCATCCCTCCAAATAAAATTCAAGCTTCAACTTGATCAAAATGGTTTCCGCCAAGTCCTTCGCCGTCCTATCCCTCCTTGGGCTCTGCATGGCAGCTGCCCTGCCCGCGGAGTAAGTACTTCGATCGTGCACTAGAAACTTACCCACAACATTGGGCATTCATGCTGATCACTCTAAAACAGAATCAACGACAAGAGATACCTCGTCAAGTACGAGGGCGACAACGCCAACGACAAGCGCTACTTGGTCAAGTACGAAGGTGACGAGGAGGCCGCCAAGGACAAGCGCTATCTCGTCAAGTACGAAGGCGACAATGCCAACGACAAGCGTTACCTTGTGAAGTATGAGGGCGATGAGGAGGCGGCCAAGGACAAGCGTTACTTGGTCAAGTACGAGGGCGATGAGGAGGCTGTCAAGAACAAGCGCTACCTCGTCAAGTATGAGGGCGATGAGGAAACTGCTGCTAAGGATAAGCGTTACCTTGTTAAGTACGAGGGTGATGAGGAGGCTGCTGCCAAGGACAAGAGATACTTGGTAAAGTATGAGGGCGATGAGGAGGCCGCTGCTAAGGACAAGCGCTACCTTGTCAAGTACGAGGGTGATGACGAGACTGCCTAGGCAACAGAAACTACCTACTTGACCTCCGGGGATTTTGGGCATGCTGACGTCTATGTTATGCGACTTTTTCTTTTATGAGACGATTGGTGGACTATGAACGATGGTAGCGCGATAGCAGCTTCTGGCTTATACTCAATACACTCCTTTGAACGTACGAAGCGTCGGAACTGGTGATACATGCTCCAAAACAACGTTCTAGATTACCTTCGTATGAAATAGCAAGAATCTTGGACAGAAAATGTCGGAAAAGACGATGTAGATCAATGCGCAATGCATCAGTGACCAAAGCAGCTGTTTGGAGTCTTTCATCTTATCTCATATCGCTGTATAAATAGATGTCTCACTCAAGTTAAGCTCGCTCAGAACTGCACAATGCTGATATGGACATAGGATCATGCCTTGTCGCGTGTAAAAGATTCTCTCCTCCAAGCTCAATTACAAGCCAATGAAATCAGAGGCAGGCAGCATCCACAGTGACCCGCGGCGATTGCGCACTGGCTAAAGCACTGCTAAGGTACACATGAACTGTAGAGGCATAGTGTAGGTCATCCATTACGTACTTATTTTTTTTTTCTAAATTTTTTTTTTCATTTCTTCTTACACTCCTGTAGAACGAATACCCAAATTCGAAGGGAAAAAGTCCTTGTTACAGGTTGAGGCCAAAATGTTGGAAGCTAGCTCTTAGATTCTTAACGCACACTTCCAATGCGCAACTGCCCGGTCCGGGGCGGTCCGCAATGGCATTTCCGACCGCTCGCACCCACTAAGATTTGACGCAAAGTGAAAGTATGGGATACGGCATTACAGCCGGGATAGCGTAGCGCTTCTCATAATTGATTCATATCTCATCTGCACCAGATGTTACCATGTCATGATCTCGGGTCTGTAAGCACCAGATTCTCACATTCCAGCAATACTAGACACCCTCTGGAGTACTCAGGAAACACATAAGACATGCCACACAGACATTCAGCCATATCGAACTGGGGGTGGACCCGCAAACTGGTTACAAGTTTCGCGATGATTCTTCTTCCCAGTTTTATCAGATCTACGAGCGACGAAGACGGTTCTGTCATTTCCACCAGATCCACTGAAAACAGCCGCCTCAAAGACACCGCCTATCTTGATGGCCTCCGGGGCTTGTCAGCATCTGCCGTATATGCATACCATTTCTTGGTGCCCTTCAGCCGGTCACTGCTCTATGGATCTTTACCCGGTAGTCCAGACTCGGCATCTGTATTTGGGCTTCCCGTTATCGGCTTCTTTCGCAGCCCCGCGAGCATGGTGAACATATTCTTCATCATCTCGGGGTACGTGCTGTCACTTTCGACTCTTCGAGCTATACACTGGCAGGACTGGGAGAAGGCTACCCACTGTCTCTCGGCCGCGGCCCTGAAGCGCGGGATCCGTCTATTTGTGCCTGCGGCGGTCACAAGCCTTTGCATATTTTGCCTGTTTGCAGCTCATCTCTACGCAAAAGGGGACTTCTTCATGAATCTACCTGCGCATTGGGTTCCCCTCCGACCGAGGAGACAGCACTCACTCCCTGCGCAATTCGAGGACTGGCTCGACTTTGTGTTTCGGCGACTGACAAATCCGTGGCGATGGAACTATGATTTATTTGCGAGCCCCCACGCCAGCTACTACGGCGCGCACTTGTGGACTATTCAGACTGAATTTCACTGCTCGCTCATACTGTTCTTCGTCATGATGGGTCTTAGTCGGGTTAATGGACAATGGCCCAAATCCACTCTTGCGGGGGCATTGATACTGTATAGTTGCCTCTGCGACAGATGGGAAGTGGCCATGTTTCTATGCGGCATGATGTTTGCCGACCGCCACATCGGTTCCAAGAAGACGGTTGAGCCAAAGTGGAGAGGTGTGAATGGTCACTGGATATCAACAAGGTGGCGCAGTGTATTCATCGTGCTGCGCGATTTGTCAGTCCTCGTCGCCGGCTTATGGTTTGCCTCGTATCCCGAGCAGCGAGGCGTTGAAGCAATTGGATTCAGCTGGCTCGGCAAAGTTTCTCCATCTCCTCAAGTGTGGCAGGCTCTCGGGGCTGCCTTGGTAGTCTGGTCAGCAGCAAATGTGGGCTGGGTGCAGTCCTTCTTGACCTCCGCCTTGTTGAGGTATGTCGGCCGCATCTCGTTCGCACTCTATCTTGTACACGAACCGCTTTTGCAGGTTGGCGGGTGGACCTTTGCCGCCCAAATGAGAAAGTGTTTTATTGTTTCGTCTACAAACATTGGTCTTTCTCCGGAGCTTGGAGCGCACGTGGGCATGTGGATTGCCTTTATCCCCATAACGTGTGTGGTGGTTCTTGTGTCCGACTATGTGTGGAGAGCGTTGGACAAGCCTTCTGTGATGCTGGCCGGCAGAACGGAAAGATACTTGCTGTTGGAGAAGCCATAGGATCATTGCAGCTTTACATAACGACTATGAAGAGCAGTTTGCAAAGGCTCCAACTGTTGTCTTGTTTCGTATTAAGAAATGATCCAGTTCAAAAATGCATGTTTTACCCTTTGCTACTATGACTTGATTCAAATCAACGTATTTGTACGTAACTTCTCGTGGCAACAAAAAGAAGAAGAAGAAAGAAGAAGAAGAAGAAGAAAGAAGAAGAAGAAGAAGAAAAAAGAAAAAAAAAAGGAAAAAAAAAGGAGGAGGAAAGTGTGTGCTAGAAAGAAACAAAACCTCGGCGCTCATAATACTGCAGAAATTGGTGCATTAGAGACCAGTGCGCTAGGTTAGAGCACGCTGTCCAGAGGTCGTACCGGGAAACACCCACTGAAGCGTTCCGATGAGTCCAGGAATAGCGGAGGCTTTTGGCGCCCTTGGTTTCCGGACCCCGCTATGCCGGACCGGCCATGGTATACACGTTTCCGACAAGGACACTCAAGGACAACCCAGTCCTCAAACATCGCTGTCAATCAATAAACGTGACCGTCCATAGCTCTGCCTTTCAAGTGACTAATTATTCATTCTAAAGATCATTTCAACTTGCAAGGCCCTTTGAAGTCGAGGCATAGCATCAATCATGGGCTCCAGACCTAGTAATGACAAGTACGAAAAGGTCCTGGCGAGTGATCCCGAGCTCGAGAGTAATAGTCAACGCTCTGAAAATGAGGATGAATCCATTGTACCAAAATGGAACCATGGATCCAGACAACGCTCGCTTGCATCCATTGTATGGCTTTGCCTGCGCGCCGCCTTGATCGTGGCCAGTATCTTCGCCTGGAGTGCGTCGTTGTGGCTCACTCATCTGGCCACCATTGAGCTCGGAAAAGCTCGCGCGCTCATTCCACATTCAACCTCGACCATGCCGACTCAAACAGTCACTGTTACGGCAAAAGTCCCGGGTCCAACTCAGAGTGACCACAAAGTCGATGGTCATGAAAACACCGGGCACAAGATTACCAACCCGAACCATGAATCACTCAACACCATGTTCATACCCGGCGGCCAACTTCCCGTCGCTGGTTACGGACTTGCCTACAACACCTCGTACTGCAACGGCTGGTCCGACCCCGAAGGCGCTCGAGCTCGCGGCTGCGTTCTCGACCCTAGTCAAGGCGGCTGGGTCCACGAGCTCTGCCACGACCCCGAGCTGCGCGCCGAATGGCTACGACTGCCCGACTTTGGCTGGTGGCTCGATGCCCAGCGTACGCAGCCCATTCCCCAGGACCGCGTCTGGGCTGCCGAAATACCCGGCGGCGTGCACACTGAGGTCTTCACGCCCCAGGCGTTTCACATCGAGCACTGCAAGTTCGTTATGCGTCTCCGCGTCAAGCATACCACGCGCCGCAATCGCGGTCTAGGGTATCTACCTTTGGATCCCGGGCACATGTACCACTGTCTGCACATTATGACGGAGGATGACGATCCTACTGCGCTCACTAAAGTAGTCTTGGGCGAGTTTGGTGGAGGAACTTCTGGTTTTGGCTTGGGTGGTGAATGTTATATGCCAATATTGTAAAATTGATGGCAGTTGGGAGAGGACTGAATCGAACGACTGGATTTAATGAGAAATATTAAACTTGAAGTCTGTTTCCTCTTAGAATTTGCAATAGGACATCGTGGCAATGGATTCTCTGAATCGTTTCAATGTATTTCTTGGCGGTTTTTGTAATTAATTTCTTTTGGAAACGCACCCTTGTACGCATTTATTCTACTACGGAGCCTTAAACTTCGCGTGATTGGTACACCAGATGACAATTACAAAGATTGAGGACGGGCAATTACATATCTGACCTTGATTTGTTTTCGTGTTGAAGTTGAGTGAAAACGATGGGCAGCAATAAGGACAATATTCTCTGGGGACGAGCATCCTGGCTGGAAATGATAGATAGCAATGCTACTGACATACCGCCCAGATCAGGATAGGAATACAAATGCCAAAGGTCCACAAGACGTCAGGTGACATCCCCAGTGCATCGAGCCCTTGGTCCAAAAGCCACACAACGACAAGTGCCATAATCTGCGGAACCGTGATGGACATGTTGTGGACTGCCAAGAGCCTCGGAGTACTAAGCTCGTCATCAGGTTCTTCTTTGGAGTTTATATCCTCCCTCGCTGCCCCATCCTTATCCAAAGGCCCTTCCTTTTCCTCGTTGGCAGTATTCAACGCGTCATCTCGAGGGCAGGATTGTACCATCCGCGTCCGAGCCTGGATTGAGGCCTCGTACGCAATGAGCGTGTACGGCACCCAGTTTGCCAAACTGAATAAGAATCCATTGGAGCCTAGTAACACCGAGGTCATGAGAGCCGTGATGGTGCTCCGTGGTAGAAACCCTGTCGCGATGATGGCCGTTAGGGATGCAGCAAGTCCAAGCAAAGACGGTCGCCACACCTCCCGCCAAAGGGTCTTGCGACTGACTTCGAGCGTTGGAGACGCATCACGGGCATCTGGGTGCTTTCCAATAGGCACAGTCTGCAAAAGATTGGTTGTGATGTCCTGTCGATCCTCATGGTCCGCGTGTACACTATGGCGGGCCGACGTGATGTGGAGCGAAGCACGTCCTATATCTGCCTCATCCTCTTCCGCTATAGTCTCAAGATCGCTATCATCTTCGATGGTGAAAACAGCGTCATCAATACCGCCTGGCAGTGCGTCGGTCTTTGCAGAGAGTAGACGGTACGATGAATATCCCCTGGACAGGGAAACTATAAGAAGAGAGAGTAGGGATGCGCAATGGAATAGAAGCGCGGTCCAAGCAATAGCCGTGGCCGCCTGTGGAGAAGACGATTCCACCGATGTGTCACTCCGAGACCCGGAGTGGTTTTCGTCTTGACTTTGGTCAGTCCCCTTTTCTTACGCCAAACAGTATCGAAAGAAAACTTACATGCACGAGATACAAGACTATTCCGAAACAACATAGATCTGGGTTAGCTTTGCTAGTATACACTGTGGCAAGGCGCAGTCATACTTACACGCTGGTGTAGTGAAGAACTAGAAACCATGCAAACCACGACCGCAACTGCACCGAGCACGTCCACCGAGTAATCGGGGGCAGATTCCGCGCTGTCTTCAGCGTCCGTGCAAGTTGACTGCGTATTGACATCGAGTGTGGTGCTTGTTCCGACGAGCTGAGCGCCGACGGCCTGTATAACTGCGACACCGCGACTAGAACGAGCATTGCGGAAAGCAGGCCGACGACGACCAAGCTTAGATCCCAGAACGCAGGGCTATACGCCAATGCAATGAGGGCAACGAATATGGATCCCATGACTGAGGAACAGCTGACCCAGAGATTGACCAATATCTGTTCCTCCGGGTCAAAACAATCGACAATGGAAGCACGCAGGCCTAGCGATAGAGGCTGGATGCAGAAGTTGAGTATGTACAGGCTGATTCCCGCGACGACGTGAGCAACTTTGGTGCCGCTCCACATCCCAGCGGTCGCATAGGAGAATTGCTCGACAATGATGCCCGTAGATGCAAATGCCATGAGCGAAAATATGACACCAACGCCACCGAAAAAGATGAGGGGCTTGCGTTTGCCGTAAGGGCTGTCAAAGCTGTCGCCTACTGCGGCGACAATAGGCGGCACGATGAGACCTGCCATAGGCCCGGCGAACAGGAAAAGGGGGACATTGCTGTCGCTTATTCCCAAAGTGTATAGATACGGCTTTGTATGAGAAGTGTAAGCAATTGAACGTGGGATGGATTCGCAAAACAAAAGTTTGGAAGGGTTCTTACAATTCCAAAGACTTGTTGAATGCTCCACGTCAGCTGCAAGCTATTCAACCAAGACAATTAGTTTTCCTGCAGTTTGGATTCATATTTGTATAGTTCGTGCACTTGCCAGAAAAACGGGACGGCCGCAATCAAGAAGTCTCGTCTCGATCGAGGGCGCTCTTCCGCTGACAGGCTATCAAGGCAATCGTTTCCTCTTTCATCTTTTTCCACGAAAGGTATTTCTTCGTAAATGGGTTCGCTTTCCATCGCGGCGGAAGCTCAATTCTAGCTTATTGTCTGCTCAAAGTCGTGAGGATAGAGTTGATGTCAATCACAAACGCTGACTTGATTTGGCAAAGGCTGCAAATCATATCCAGTCATGCAAGACTTGAATGTTGACAAAAGTGCGAGGACTGAGAGCTTAGCCAATGAAAGAGTGAGTGCTGATTGGTGGGCTAGATAGTGCTTTGCTATACCCGGTACTAATCAATGGCGAACTGTTTTCCGGGGATGGTTATAGGCCGGACCGAGCTGCGGTCCGGCAGCTTTCATGGTCAATGACTGCCCCTGGTAGTACAAGCGCTCTCGTGCGCCACAAGAATCGCCAAAAAATCAAAAATTTGCTGATAATTTGTTTTGTTTGATCTTTGATATCATCGCTTGAGGGAAGATTTGATGTCTTATCACGAGGTTACAAGATTTATCATGTCCAACATGCAGGTCAGAAATGTCCTGCAGCGGATTGACACACTCACCGAGGAGAATTTGGTCTTGACCTCATGGAAATATCTTCGTCGCAGTCTTCTTGTTGCTGTAGTCTTTGCGCAGTGGTACCTTCTTTGGAAGCTATGGGCGGATCCGCCAATCCCAGAGATACTAGGCGAAGTCAATGGCTTTGCGCCTTCTTGTGAGACAATCCCGTGTCGCGGTACCTTGTGTCAACAAATGTTCTAATTTGACGATTTCCCCTAGTTGGCTCGAAACCTACTCTGTTCCAGAAAGAACCCGACTTCAACCCACTGCATGCAAACGACTCACGGTGGTCGGAATTGCTTCCAGAGTGTGAGTGAAACGTGCCCAATCGATTCTCCCGTCGTGCTGAGATCTTTAGTGGGCGGTGGTTTCGTACGAGTCCCAACTTGGCAGTCCTATCCATTGCTACCAGCGCCTGTTCGTGCGCCAAGCGATGGAACGGAAAGCTATAACGTGGCCGTCTTCCACCAGCTGCATTGTCTGCACAGCATCGCCGGGCTCGTAGAAGAACTGCTCCCAACGACGACAGCAACACAACCCGCGCCTCATATTCTTTCGTCGCGCCGCAAACACATTGAGCATTGCTTTGAGTATCTTCGTCTCTCGTTGCGCTGCTGTGGAGATACCACGCTCGAAGGTCAGGGCAAGACTGTCACGCCACCGGGGATCGATGGATTTGGAAGCGTCCACATGTGTAGAGATATTGACGGCATTTCATCCTGGACAGTGGAGCACCGGGCATCTGATTTGCAGGAATTGCCAACTTGATTAGCTCCCGGTCAAAGTGTATTTATTGATCATTTTCTTTTCTTGATTTGAAAACATGCGGGAGTAGAAATTCCAGACATTCATTTTACCATTTCATGCGGATTTATGTCATTGCAGCTGTGATTTGAGTTGGAGGTAGTCTTATTAGAAGTCAAAATCTGTCGATCACAGCGACTAGTTCAGCAACAAGTTCAAAGAACTTGTGGTGTGGCAGAGTCTCCGAGAGCCGCCCGAACAGCCCGTACGCCATGGCGATAAGGACTTGTCCTTCGCGCTTTCTCGTGATCAGTTCTGGATTCCCGTTTGCCTTCTCGACGGCGAGCAGACACAGAGCCATCGTTGGTACGTGCAACAGTGTTCTGCCGCAATCGGTTAGCAAAAACACCATTGCCGATTTGTGCGACCCAAGATCAGTGTGAAAAAGAAGGTGGCAGCTTATACTACGTACCTGTCGAACGTGATCTGCGATATCTGAGTACCCATCTCTAGCACGCTCTTGATAGTTGGTATTAGCATCGCAGTTGCTGTCTGATCTGTTTGCTTGAGTGGATCACGGCAGCAAGTGGGTGATCTCCCTGTGCCAAGGAAGCTAAGGACTGAGAGCACAGATTCATAATACTGGTAAGCGACAGAAATCTTAAGGTGTGCTCGATACTCTGCTTGCGGGCCGTTGTCACCTTCAATACCCCCGCGGCGTTGCCAGTTGGAAGGAATCGACGTGAACCAGTCGTGTAGCTCGGCGAGTAGACCATTGATGTTTGCACTATCGTCGTTGTTGGAAAACAATTCATGACCCTCTCGCACTTCGTCGCTTCCAGTGGTCCTCTTTGTTGGTGATGTAGTACTTGTGGTTGACGAGAAGAAAAGTCTTGTGATGCGAGCACATAATTGTGCATAGCGGCACTGGTGCAGTAAAAAGTCATGTCTCCACTCGTCAATGCGAGAGTCATAGTCGAAGTTGCGACTAACGAATCGCTTTTGTTCAAGACTTGGCACATCGTAGTCCGGGTCAGGTAGCAACTATAATTGTCAAATGGTGTCCAAATGGATTGTAGGAATGGCATACCGGAAATGTTTGCCAGCGGAGTGCGTAACGCTTGTCAACAATGAACAGCAGCCATGTTGCTCGTTTTACTTGCACCGTGTTGATGTTGGATTCTTTCTCTTGGAGACCGAAATCGAGGTGAAGTCGCAGCGACTGTGCCAGTGAAATAGCCTCGGCCAGGATGGAGGAACATTTTTCGAGCCCAAATTTGAATGCAAAAACTGTCTAGACCAAGACTTAGTATGCTTTCGACGGCTCGGAGAAGTGATCAAAACTTTGATTGCATACCATAGCTACAATACACTGGTGATTGACATGTTAGTGGTTTTCCTTTGCTGTCTTTTGAGGATTTCACACACCAGGTATTTTGCGATTGAGTCGGGCTCCATGATCAAGAGCTGGTATTGTTCGAGCAAGCGCACCTGAAAGTCGCAGATGACGTTCAGGTTTCTTCCCGAATCAATCATTGCGCCCCATGCGAGGCACAGTATCGGCAGGAACTTGTCTGGATCTGATGATGCCGACGCATTCTGATTTTCACTGAACGTGTCTTCTCGAATGAGCTTTGTCACTTCATTCTTTTCAATTAAGCAAGAAATGCTGAGGAGTCTGTCAGTCGTCAATGTGCGTGGATGGGCATAGACACATATCTCGGCGACACACTTACCCTATTGGATCTTCAAAGCATACTAAGACAGGAGTAAGCTCTTGTCATAGGCGGCAGACGTGAAATAATCTGTTCTACTCACGGTTCACGAGGTCATGCATTTGGTCGGTCGAAAGCGACCGTATGCCGTATGTACCCGAATGGAAGTCATCCCTAATGTGATCGGCCCACGCCCTGGGCAGGCCTAAGATGAGTCCTCTTGAATGAAGCTTGGATGTAATCTGGTCAACCCGAAGCTTGATCGACGTTTGTTTATCGGATCTCTCGGCCTCAATTTCTGCGGCATGGTGGTTACAGGAGACGTGCGCATTCTTGACCATGGACAAGTTGACAGATGTATGCAGATTCGGGAAAAGTAGAGACCTGCGGCGTCCAGGTTTGTCTGGTGATGCAATTGCGGTCAGTTCTTCCGTTCGAATCTCTTGCTCAGAATCTTTGGGGGGACGAGGCGAGGTGGACAGTGTATCATCTAGACTTTGACCACTGCTGCTTGTCGCGAATGTCCACTCGGTTCCTTTGACCAAGGCTGTCGCGTCTTGCAAAAGTTTCATAGGATCAGAATCGCCTTGACACATGATATTAGCATAAATGTGCACTAGAATAGGAAAGACCACGAACCTGTTGCAGCCCAGCTTACTTCAGATGTCAGAAAATCTGGTAATGATGGGGAAAATACAGCAGACTGTCCTGGTTGGCCATCTCCGAGGCTTGATCCAAGTTCTTGAATCAGTAGATCGGTTTCGTCGTGTAAAGCAATGCTATGCGAATCATCCGTCCAGGGTTCATGACTCTGATCCGCCGAGCCATAAGACCAATCCATAGTGTCATACCAGGGCGCCGTGGTTACTTCGGTGGGTGTACCGGAGAGCATTGTAGACCTAGCAATTTCTCCATGTTGATGATGCACACTTGATCTGTTGCCGTGTGTCCTGGCTTTTGTTGGCAAGTAGGTGCAAATGCTGTCATGACGCTAATGTAGTTATGAGCTTTCATCTTTTGATGGATGTGACGTTCAGCTAGCTGATACCAAGTACCTACTTTACAGAAAGAGCACGGGTCCTCGCCGTTACCTATATATACTGTCAACCTATACTGTTTCTTGTGACTTGGGATGACTTACATCTAGCTTTCTTTTCGCGGCATAGTTGACAGGCACCTCGGCGCCGCTTTATCCTGGGCGATCTTGGGGCACTATCTTGGGTACTCATCTCGACCAATTTTAAAGTTATCATATGACCGCCATGTCCTCAGTTTTGCGAATTTTGCTGCTTTTTGCTGTTCTTTGGGATCAGAAAAGCTTCACCCTCACCATTTTGTGTAGCTGTGTTACTCGCGAGCTCCATCCTCCAAGTCTTGAATCGATGACCTCCGACATGCGAGATGATTTCTAAGATGATGCATTTGCCAATCACAATGTAGGGAACTGCCGACAATTCGGCATTACTGTAAACATGGTTTCATCCCAACACGCTCTTGATTATGCCGTCCCCGCGTTGATCGGTATGGCCACGCCATTCTGCATACTCCCTGCCACTTCAGTATGTGGTATGGTCCCATTGATACGTCGTGCTTTTGGGCTGCGATGCCTCATCCTTGAAACAATGTTTCTGGATCGCTGTCATCTGATGCCCATCGGGCTCACCACTCCGCATGATGCATGAGACAAGGTGCTTGAGCCGCAATGCTTGGTATGCTGAACATGTTCAGACATTTTATGATCGGCAAGAAGTGCTCCTACAAAAGGTGATGGAGTCTGGCAATCTTCATTCCATCTGAGGCATTCCAGTATTCTCCTCCAAATGATACTACTTCCACGCAAATATAGACTCTCTACCATATCGTCAGGAACTCTCTTGTCAGAAGAAGATAGTAGTGCGATAAAATACTCAAAACCGATCACAACACTTGACGCGAGAGTTGGCCTCCCGCTTTCACGTACATTACTATAAGAATTGTGTTCTTAGTCAGATTAGTAGATGACATTGGTTGGGTTGCAAAAAGCTCATGACTCTGCGTTGTATACTTCATACAATCAAAACGAAGACGCGAGATCCACTGCCGGACCAGCCAATCACCCACGAGTCTTTGAGAATCTCTGTCGGTACCTTGCTACCGATATGCACTTGCTGGCATCCCACATCAGAGAGGGTGGGTGAGAAAAGGCTAATGCCTCTGCGATGCTACCATAGCAACGTTGGCCACGATGGTATCAGTCGCGCGTCGCAAAGTCCGGCATTCCGGCGACCTTCCCCCCATCTGCTCGCATGCGTGGCTGCCAAGGGCTAGCTCTTAGTTTGTTGACGGTCCGGGCAGGATCGGCTCGTGCCGGAGGACAATAAGCTTTATATTGCTATAGTTTATAGTTCATCCCGCTGTTCCCGCCCACAACCCGTCCAGACCATCGCTTCGATAGCGCTATAGCGACAGCCGTGCCTTGCGTGGGGCAGTCTCAGCGCCGTACGGGTTAATTCCGAGGACGACAGACCGCGCACATTCATAGCGAAATGATGCATCCAGAAACTAAAAATCAAACCCGAACTGGCAGGAGGAAGGCAATTGCCGTTGATGAGATAAGAACAAACATTAGTGCTGACCTCGGGTAATAAACAAGCTCTTTTGTGATCATTGTGGGAGTTGGCCGTCGTTGCTTACATGCAGGTGTGCTTTGGTATGATGCGCCTGAAATCCTTCAATGGCAAAACATCATTAGCATCACCAACCAGACTTCTTCTTTTGCTTCTCCTCTTCGCCGATCGTTCAATGTTGAAGATTCACAAAGAACCCAGTAACAATGATACCCACTTCCCGACATTATCTCGCGTGCAAGGTCGCATTGTCACTGTGCCAAGACGGCGCGAAGGAATCTTCGCATGGGATAGTCTAGACAGAAAAGACCACCCTAGTTCATATTGCCAAAGAGTATACTGCAGACTGCTGAGTAATATATGAATCCTCGAACCACACGACGCCTTCTACATGATGTATAACTGAAAATCCAATATGACGTCTCATATAGGGTCAGCGGACAAAAGCTGTACCATTTCACAGCGGCACCATGCTCGTAATAAGCGACAGGCATAGAATTCGTGCTTGGTCATTGTCCGGAAAAGAGACTCCGGAACCATAAACATTATAGGCTATCTCAGTATCGACCTTGATCCGCAAAGGAAGAGCGGTGTACGGGTTTCCTTCCAGTATCCTACTCTGTGAATGGCACCGTCGATGTCATACTATCGACGCGCCCCAGGAGAATCTCTAGATGGCGATAGGCTGCACTCGGCGTGTACTGCGGCACCATGTGACCTGCCATGTTGATGGTGACGAATGTAAGCCCGCGCTCTGTACGAGCCGTGCCCATGACTCCGGAGCCAGCGAGAGTAGCCAGCTGCGACTGATCATCGGTAGCGATGATGGAAGCATAGGTAGAGAGTGCGTGCTGAGGGACGAGGAAAGGCTCGCTGGTCGCCGACTGGAATCCCTGCAAACCACCCCAAGTCATGTTTTGAATGGCCAGCAAGGTCTGGTCACTGAGCAGCACAAAGTCGAGCAGGCCATGGCCAATGATGACGTTCTGGGTCGCTTCAATGACACGTGGAACGGCTGTCCAGCTACTGGGCTCGGACCCGTCAATGTTGTCTTGGAAGATGCCACCACTACACTCTGACCACGTCTGGTTCTCGGGGGCATGAATAGCCTTCTTGACGTCGGTCCTGTCGAAGTAGATCTCTGCGCCTCCCGGGAGGTACATCAATGAGCCCGGCGCCCCGAGCACGTCCCAGAGCAGCGGACAAGTAGTGGCTACCTGGTATTCGTCAAAGCACGGGTTTACGGAAAACATCTCCGTGTATATTGAAGTCCATAATCCTTGACACTCATTGCTCAGGTTTGTGCCACTCAAAGCTGGCTGGGGACCTGGCGGTGGCGGAAAGGTGAGGTATGTCGCCAAATGTTGCTCAAAGCCACAAGAGGTATGAAGGCCGTGGATATGGTCGGCAATGGTATCATTTAGAGGGAACAGGCTCTTGTGGTGGTCGACGAACGGAACAGCTGCCACGTTTCGATCACTGATCGCGTTGCCAATGAGTGGGTCGTAAATGAGCATTCCAGACACATTGAAATATGTGGCATCCTGAGCATCCAAGAACGATGACGCGATGTATGGACAATACATCCCAGCATATGATTCGCCAGTGATGTAGACCTTGAAGCCATGCAGTCCGAACAAGTCAACAAAGTTCTTCCAGAACCCCATGAATTGTTGGCTCAGTTCGTCCTCGTCGTGAATGGATGGCGTCCCTGTAGAGAAGCCTGTTCCGACGGGCTGTTCAATATATACAATATTGGTCAAATGACTCCAGCTCCATGGATTCGGGACAGGCTTGTAGGTGCCATATTGCCAGAGGAAGGGGCCATTTTCTTGCAAAAGCCCTTCTAAAGATGAACACCCCGGCTATATCATCGTCAGTCAAAATTGTCGGAACAATCTCAATATCGTACTTACCCCGCCGTTCAGCCAAATCACAATTTCACTCTGCGCAGCGGCAGACGAAGAAGGGAAGAACCAGAAAAACAGCCGTTCGGCAGCAGAGAGGTCTTCGCTAATGGACAAGAGCCCTGCGTAGGACTCTCCGATGTCAAATTCAACATCAGGAAGCGAGGTCCCATTTACAATGAACTCTGTAAGTTGCGTCAATAAAAATATCCTATAAATAGACATGGCAATATCAGTTCCTTACGTGTTGTATTAGACCTAAGATATCTTGTATTGGATGCTTGCTTGACCTGCCGTTGTTGTACTGGACGGCCAGGGATGCTAGTATCAGATCTCCTTGAGGGCCACTCATGATGTGATTGGAGGCGGCATTCAGTCAAATGAAGGCATGAAAGCAAACTGAATATATGCAACACGAACATCCGCGCACAACGAGAGGAAATTGAATAGTGTGGGTTGTACATCGTCGCTATACTGTTATGCATGGGTACACTGACAGTCTATGGAACGAGATCGAAAAGGGATACCAGCTCAGCTTTTTCACCACCATCGCCCGACTGTCGACGGAACTCGCCTGGAGGTTTCAAAGCACTGCAAGCATGCCTGCCATCACGTCGGGCGAGCGGAGCGGAGGAAACTGTGACCTCGCCATGTTCCGGAAGTTCCGGAACACCCGGCGCCGACGCACATTTCCGAGCTGGAGAATTACTTGGCATACCATCTGAAGTGACCACCGACCAAGACGGGGACTTACGAGAGGCCGACACTGCACGTCGCATCACACAATATACAGGGCGGGAAGACGCATACCCGTTCAGATCCAGGTATGATTGGACCCTTGCCAAGAAAGACATATGCCGTGTTTCATGGTGTTATGAATCTGTAAGTACAGTAAAGCGATAACCGAACCAGTGAGTGTCCGCGTGTGCTTGTTTGAAGAGATGATGATCCGGGTTGGAGTTGTGCGGAATTTTGGAGGGCTCCTGAGGAGCTCGTTCAGCGGCTACCGGGGCAGACATGGGTCTGGCCCACCCCTGGAGCGAGCCCCTGTAAGCTCACGCCTTATGGTATGGGATCATTGATTCGAAAATCCTTTCTTGTCTGGATATGCTTGACTATTATGAGATCCTACCGAATGACTTCACTTTCTTTTTGAGTAGGTCGTAAAGATAAGGGATTCTCGGTGCTCCCCTCATCCTGTTTCCCGCCTCTTACCGCCCTCGGTTTCTAGGGAGTTTTTGATCGTAAGGAATCCAGAAAAGTATACTCAGTCACCAAGACCAGCTTTACCGCTTTACTTCCTCTCCCGTGCTCATCGTCCATCTTCCTGACAAAATTTCAAACAATTCCTTCAAGCCAGCGGCATTCTCGATTCATGTTGATATGTGTACCTGAAGACGGTCATTTCGACAAATGGAAACGAGCTTCCAAATTGTGTTTGTTGGCCGTTTGAGTGGTGATCAATGACGGTGCCTGATTTGGGACCTTACTCAATCAGGTAATGAGGAACTTTTGAAAAAGATGCAGTCCATTGTAACATGCGCCAGAGTTCATGAATATATATGTTCAATCAAGACGAGGTCCCAGACGTGTTTTATTTCAATCCCTCAGTTTGGCAAAACGACAGACAACTTTGCGCGGATGATGCCCATACTGGATGCATGGTAAACGCCAAGTCGGATTCAATTGAGCTGTAGCTCTGGAGAGCTTAGAACGCACCCACAGGCATAACGACCGCCGTGACTTAGCGCTGTCTTCGCCTGAGAGCCAGTCGCTAAGAGGCGTCGCCAGCTAATTCAATGGACCTAATGTCGTGTGCGGCGGCTGACGGCTTTGGGGTCAACCAACAACTCTGCTCATCAGCCGCCGAAACCTTTGCGCAAACCGAGTACAAATGGATATTTTGGCTATCGCTGGCCACTGCTGGAGCTTTCTCAGCCTCGGGCTGTCTGCGGTCCTTCCATCTCCTCTACCGAAGGCCCAACATTATCCACGCGCCAAGACATGTGTTTGCGTTGAAGTTGACCTTCGGTGCTGCCTTTGCTGGTGTACGCCTCGCTCTGCTCGTCGAAGGACTCTACTCGGTGCGCGATCAATCTGCACCCTTCAGGGCCTCGAGGGCATTGGACTTTCTAGCATCAGTCGTCCTTCTCATACTATCACAGCTTGAGCACTTCAGATCCCCGCGCCCGTCCATTCTCGGGTGCGGCTTCCTGTTGCTCACCTTCATCTACGATGTGGTCCGATGCCCCTTGCTTTGGAAGGCTGGCGCGTGGTCAGAAGACGATCAAAACTCCAATCGATTTACGAAACTGTTTACAGCATGCATACCCGTTGAGTTTGCTCTCTTGATTATAGAGAGTCTGCAGCGACGTCAATGGGCTGTCTGGAGCGCCCATGACCACAGTCCGGAAGAAACAAGCAGCATTATAAGCCTGGGCCTATATGCGTGGTTGAATCCGCTGTTATGGACTGGCTACCGAAAGCCGTTGGAAATGGAGGATCTGTACCCACTGGATCTCGACTTGTGTCCTCGAGTCCCCGATGGAGCCGGCAAGGTGCAGACTGGCGCGAGGTCTGGTGGCTTCTTCAACCGGCAGCTCACCATGTGGTTAGCTAAACCACTCGGCTGGCAATTCTCCATGGCCGTCTTTCCCCGGCTGTGTCTGATCGGCTTCAATCTGTGTCAGCCATTTTTCCTGCAGTATCTCCTGGATTATCTGGAGAATGATGCGGGATCTGACGCCTTGACTAGTTCGAGTCTTATTGTCACGGCTCTATTCATATACCTGGGCATCGCGATTTCCACTGCCTTGTATTGGTACTACCAGGAGCGGTTTCAATCACGACTACGCGCCTTCTTAATTGCGGCCATCTACCAAAAGACGAATAAAGTTGTGCACAAAAGCGAAGGCGATCTCGCAGCTGTGACGTTGATGGGCGCGGATGTTGAACGCATCTATACTGGCATCAGATCCGTCCACGAGGTTTGGGCAAACGCCATTCAAATACCCATTGCGCTATGGCTTCTCTACCGGCAAGTTGGGAATGCCTTTGTGGCACCCCTCGTCATTGTGCTCCTCGGCTTCGGAATCTCCTACATGATTTCGCAACGGGCGATACCGTACCAGACGACCTGGATGTCCAGCGTCCAGAGACGCACAGGAGTGACCTCGGAGACCCTTTCGCAGGTCAAAGACCTCCGCGTCACAGGCATGGCGGTTCCTGCCGGCAAACTTGTCAAACACGAACGTGAAAACGAAATTGGCGTTGGTCAGCGGGCTCGCACCTTGATAGCCACCAGTGCAAGCCTCAGTCAATTGCCCCAGGCAATATCTCCAGCACTCACCTTTGCATTTGTATCGTCACACGTCCTGGACCAAACCCGTGCTTATACCGCACTCCTTCTCTTGTCCTTGTTGACTACACCGCTACAACAATTTTTACAGATCATTCCCATCATCGCTGCCAGTACCGCGTCTCTCCACAGGATCTGGCAATATTTGATGCAAAGCGACCAGACAGATTACCGAGATTTTCGCCTCAGTGAATCTCCTGATTCTACTCTTGAGAAGAGCAATGACAAAGTTATTGGTCTGTCTCATGCCAGCCTTGGATGGTCCGCCGGAAAGCCCGTCATGCAAGCTCTTGATCTAGAAATATCTAGAGCTTCGATCACATTCGTGACAGGTCCTGTAGGATCTGGCAAATCCACTCTGTGCAAAGCTCTTCTAGGTGAAGTCCCTTTTGTGCAGGGAACCATCTGGCTCCAATCCAAGTCTATAGCCTACTGCGACCAGAAGGCAGTGATCTTCAATGCGTCGATCAGGTCAAACATTATTGCCCATACATCATTCTCATCGGAGAGATACACCGAGGCGATAAAAGCAACAATGCTCCGAGAAGATCTAGAGCAGATGCCTCATGGCGATCAGACTGTTGTAGGCAGCAAGGGCATTTCTCTCAGTGGTGGTCAGCGACAGCGAATCTCTCTAGCTCGAGCACTTTATGCCGAAGCCGAGATACTTGTTCTGGACGACGTATTTAGTGCGTTAGACGGCTCGACACAAACGCAAGTGGGCTTGAACTTGTTTGGCAAGCATGGAGTACTTCGAAAGAGGAAAGCAACCACCATTGCTTCAACGCATGCAGTCTCTCTTTTGGCACTGGCTGATCGCGTCATCGCCATCTCTGGGGACGGCTCGCTGACCGACCAACCTGTCGACAGTCCTTCACCACAGTGGCTCCAGGATTTATACATGGACGTAGATTCTCGAGTTCCGAACGACGCATCGCAAATATTGCAAGACTCAGATGTAGCCAGAACAATGCGCAAAGAGCCCGCAGAAGAAATTAAACGGGAAACCTCTAATCACGAGTCCAATGGATCAGCAGCGCGAAAGGAATCGCAGCATACTACATCTCTTCCATCTGCCGACTCACAGGTATATCGCCAGTGGCTGCGCACAGTGGGATTGACACCAATGGTCATTTTCGTCGTGCTGGTAATCGGCAGCGGATTCTTCCCCAATTTCCAAACCATATGGCTCAAATTTTTCTCAAGCGACTCGACGCAGACAAACCCCCAACATTCTTGGGCCTATTGGATCGGGCTGTACGCCTTCTTTGGAGCAGCTACAGTCTTGTGCGTCTTTCCGGCGGGTCTGGTCATGCTACGCACCGGAGTAAGAAATACTGGAACGGACTTCCACCATAAAGTCGTTGATGCCGTCATGAATAGCAGTTTGCGCTTCCTCGGGAGCACAGATGTCGGCAAGATCTTGAATCTGTTCACTCAAGACATGACCATATTGGACACGATGCTTCCACGCATGGTCAACAACTTGAGCTTCACCTTGTCCAGCGCAATTGGCCAAGCCGTCGTGATAGCGATATCGTCTGGATGGTTGGCACTGAGCTATCCCGTCTTCATGGCACTAATATGGGTGGTGCAACACATTTATCTGCCGACCTCGAAACGGCTCAGGATTCTTGACTTGGAAGCCAAGACCCCTCTATAGTAAGTTCTCCCAGAATGCAAAGTCTTCAACTTCCTGTACATTGCATACTCACATCATTCCAAAAGTACAAATTTTCTTGACACCATTACTGGCATACATACGATCCGTGCCTTTAGATGGTTTCCTCAGTATCAAGCAAGGAACGAGGCTCTTCTTGCCGACTCTCAGCGCCCCTCTTACTTGCTGGCCATGGCACAGCAATGGCTTATGCTCATAATGAATTTGATCGTTGCAGTGCTTTCGATCGTCTTGGTGGCACTGGCGACACGTCTGCGCTCAAATGCGGGTAGCGTGGGCGCCGGGTTGGTCACGCTCACCACCCTCGCATCCACGCTCAGCACCATTGTGGTCGCATACACGGGCTTGGAAACTTCTCTGGGCGCTATCAGCAGGTTGACAACTTTCATTGACCAAACTGAACAAGAAGTTCGTGGGGACGAGAGAAGAACGCCCGATAAGACCTGGCCAGATCGAGGTTGCATCGAGTTCCACAATGTCGTCGCCGAGTATACGATTGGAACCCCTGTTCTCAGAGACTTCGATCTGCGAATATCTGCAAAGGAGAAGATTGCAATCTGTGGACGCACAGGAAGGTAAGACGTGTGATCAAGCCTCAGCAAAATGACCGAAAAATGTACTAAATGAATCTACGAGAACAGTGGTAAATCTTCTGTCCTCGCTCTCCTTCTGCGACTGCTGGAGCCTATCGTCGGGGGCTCGTCACTAACCGACACCGAGAAATCTACGCCGGCCACCATGGTGGACGGCATCCCTCTCAACCAGGTCGACCAAACAATCCTCCGCGAGCGAATCATCGCCGAGTCCCAGGATGCCACTTTTCTGCCCAGCGGGACGTCCTTTCGGGACAATCTCGACCCTTGGAAGGCAGCTTCGGACGAGGAGTGTATCGCTGTGCTGGCGGATCTGGACCTGCTCGACCTGGTGAGTGCCAAGGGTGGTCTCGCCGGCTCATTTGTGCCAGGTGAGCTCAGCAGCGGACAGAAGCAACTGCTCAGCTTTGCGCGCGCCGTGCTACGCCGAAGGGTCAAGCTGCGCGCCAACGCTGGCCGTACGGATGGGGGCTTACTCCTCCTCGACGAGATCACTTCGAGTACAGATGCTGAGACGGAGCGCGTTATACTGCAGCTCTTGATGGGTGAGTTTTCTGCCTACACAGTGCTCATTGTGACGCATCGCCGGGATATGGCCATGGCATGCGATCGGGTCGTGGTGCTGGATGCCGGGAGAATCGTCGAAGTTGGTAGGCCCGCCGAGTTGTGGGGGCGCGATCAAAGTCAGTTTCGATCATTATGGTCCCAATGATCAGGGCGGTCGGTGAAATACCAGTTCAAAGTCTCTAAGCATCCATAATTGAATTTGACATTTATTGCAGCTTGCTTCTTCGGGTGAGTTGTTACCATCGTGCCCTGTTGCGGGTCATGCTTTCCCCGTGGGGAATGGTGGGTCCTGCACAATGCCTTTCAAGCAGTGCTGGGAATGAGCCAAGCCAAGCCGAGCCGGATTTGCTATTTGATAAGCCGATCAAACAAGCCCAGCTCTGGCAGCCGGCTTACAAGCGAGCCGTGAAAATGCCCGGCTTACAAGCGCTTGATAAGTGGATAGGTACTTAGGTACAAAATACTTTTTGGTGGTGAGAATATCGTGGTTCGGGAGGGTCTTCGAGGGTATCGACCTTGCCCACCCGTAGAAGACCCACTTTATACCTGTTCCTACTATCTGATTGGCCAGTGGGTCACGTGATATTATTTGCAAATAATCGATAATAAACAAGCCCAAAGGGTCGGATTTGGCTTATTTGGGCAAATAATCAAGCTGTGGGGTCCCGGCTTGGCTTGTTTGGCTCATTCCCAGCACTGCTTTCAAGTTGTCAACGCGGCAAAGCTACAGCGTGTTCTGCTCCATTCTAGCTTCCAACTTTACTGCACCACACAATGATTTACAGATGAATTGACCTCTGTGATATCATTTCTCGATGTACTCTTCTAAACAGTAATTTCCCTAGCCGAAAACATGGCCGCCCAACGACCTCCAGGTCATTTCATAAATACCAAGCCACCTATTTACCCAGCTAAAGCACAAAACTGCTGATGAACTCGTATCCCCTCAGCGCCGCCTTCCATCCCGCCGACTCGGGATCGCTGCTCAAATCACAGATGTGCGGCGCCCCCTCGACCAGAACCAAGCCGGTCGGTATTCCGCGAGCCACCAGCGCGTCGTGCGTGCCCTGGCTCTGTTGCCATGGGATCAGGTCATCGGCGGTGCCGTGGATCAGGAAGGTCGGCACGTTGGCGTAGGTACCACCGGTGATGTGCGCGCGGGGGCTCACAGCACGGACGCGTTCCAGCGTCGGCTGCGGTGCCGCGTTCCAGTCGGTCTTGGTGCTGGAGGCCTCGGCGTTGGCCTTGCGGCGGCTTGGCAGCCCGTTGACGATGACGGGCAAGGTCTGAGCCTTCCAGTTGATATGCAGCACGATGCGGCAGCGCGGGTCGGTCCGGATGCGAGGATCCGACAGCGGCTCCCATGCGCCGACCACTCCGTAGTTCGTCACGGGAGTGTCCTGTACGGCATCGAGCACGTCGTATTCCAGTCCTGTGTCGGCGGCGCCGATGGGCTGAATAGGCGATCGCCACCACGGGTCCTCGTAGTCGGTCGGGGGGTAGAAAGCCAGCACGGCGGATGGGGGCGCGAGCCCACGCGCCGGCGCCGTCCAGTTTAGGGACATCGCGAGCTGGCCGCCCGAGGACCAACCGATCACAACGACGCGCGTCCCGTCGATTTCTAGGCCTGCTGGACGGGATGGAGAGTTAAGGCCGGGCAAAGTGTCGCGCGCCCAGGCGAGTGCTGAGCACACATCGGCCATGGCGCCTTCGGCCAGGGGCGTCTCGGGACATAAACGGTGGTCCAGACTGACGGGGAGGAAGCCTTGCGAGAGAAGAAGTCGGGTCTGGGGTGGGCGGATGTCCTTGCGCGAGAAGATGATGTGGCTGCCACCGTGAATCATGAGGGCGATCGGTTTGGGTCGCTGCGGACTTCCGGAATTGGAGACGGGCCAGTATATGTCGGCGTGGATGTCTAGATCGCCAATCTTCTTATACACCACTGTCTCCAGCACGGCTTTCACATTCTCAGGTTTCTTGGCCAGTGGGGCGTCAAGAGATCCGTTTGTGTCGTTTACAAACTTCGACTCCATCCCGTTGACTACGACATCAGCGTTGGTATTGTTTGCTGCCGTCTTCGCGGTCGGAAACGCAGCAATCACCCTCACTGTCTTTGACTCGGGCGACTCGCCGTCACTCCACTCCACAGCCTCAAAGCCGGCACCCTTCATGACTCCTTCCCAGTGCTTTTCGTCGACCAAGGCATAGTCGCGCCCGTCCTCGAAGAGCCACCAGCCCTCGAGCAGGCCAACCACTACATCCAGCCAGAACATGTTGCGAGTCATCTCGATCAGCGTCAGAGCGCCATCGTCGCGCAGCATGCGCCGTATATTCCGCAGTGACACATTCAAATCCCGTGTAGCGTGGACACAATTCGTGGAAAGGACGATATGGTACGCTGCCGTGTCCTCGGGCAGCGGTGGCTGTTCGATATCTACGACGCGGAAAAGCATGGCACCATCCTTGGCCAGGTCCTTCCACTGCCGCTTGGCCGCGGCCACCAACGACGCAGACAGGTCCGTGAAGGTATACTCGAAAGGTATGCCTAGGCTTCGAAGCAGGGGAACCAAGTGGCGCGTCGTACCGCCCGTACCTGCGCCGATCTCGAGGATGCGGAATTTTCCTCCTCCGGACGCTCGCGTCAGCGCCTGCGCCAGGAAGTCACCCAGCACTAGTGACGGCGTGCGCACCAGCGGCCAGTACTCGTACATGTCATCGAGCGTCTTCTTATTGGCGCGGTCGCCGAACAGGATTTGCAGACAATCTTTGGCGCCCGTCAAACACTGCGCCAGCTCGCATCCGACAGCGCGCACGAGCTTGTTGACGGTTGCGTGTTGTGGGTGGAGGTCGATCATCTCGTGGTAGATGGCCTCGGCGGGGACGGGATCAAGCGGTGTGTTTGTCCGGGTGAACAAAGAGCGGCCTGAGGCGTCGAACTTGATGACATCGCCGTCTTCGAGCACGCGATAGAACTGTCGCACGACCTGGCCGTGACGCTCCAGCGTGCCCTTCACCTGCGGCACCGCGTCGCCGGCCCGGAGCGTCTTCAGATCGCAACCGATCTGGGCAAAAGCCTCGACCGTGTAGGCGATCACTAGACGTTTCTGGTGCGGGTATGCGTCCTTCCAGAAGTTGAGAGCTTCCGTGACTTTGGCGAGCTGGTCGAAATTGAGCCGAGTGTCACGGAAAGCCTCTAGGGCGTTGGTGATGGTGGGACGGGCGTCGACCTTGGCCGCCTCCTTGAGGGGCAACGTGGGCTCCGACATGTTGATGTCAGCGATGCCTGAGTCCGCCGGCGACGCATTCTGCTTGATAGCTTCGTCGTCGTCGTCGTCGTCGTCATCGTCGTCCGCCTCATCTTCGGCACCGCCCAAGCCCAACTGTTCGTCCACATACACGGCAAGGGCCTGGATGTCGGTGAAGAAGAGGAAGCTGGTCAGATCGATCGTGAGCCCCAGCTCGGTGCGAATATCATTGATCACTTCAGTAGCCATAAGGGAGTCCACACCGAGGTCCTCGAGCGTCGCCTCGCCCGTGATGTCGCTGAGAGGTATGTCGCTAACGTTGGACACGATCTGGAGCAGCTCACGGCGTTTGGAGCGAGCCGCCGACTTCTTGGGACCAGTTGACTTCTTTTGAACCGGGGCATTTGCAGTCACAGGAACGGAAGGAGACGTCTCCTTAACTGCCATTGGGGTAGATCCTGCTAGCGGTGCAGACGACGATGCTGACGCCTTCGTCTTGTTCGCGCTCTCCAGCATGCGTCCTAGCAAAGCTCGCGGCATACGCGAGAAGCCGAAGCCGAATGCCGCCATGACCATCTTACCCGACCTCGTATCGAACACGTAAATATCCGCTGATGCGTCGATATGCTGGCCCTTGTCCCCTATAGCCGCCCCGCCGTTGGTCATGGTAGCATAAACGCGCCATTCGCCGGCGTCCGGGTCGAAACCTCCGCCCATCTCGACGTGCTCCATCTGCACGCACACCAAGACATCGTCTGTGTTGGCATTATTGAAGTAGTTGATCATGAATCCGGCAAACTGCATGAAGCTGTCCGTCATGGGCGTGTCGCACAGGCGCTGATCAGCTGGGTCATTCGGGTCAGGCACCACTCGCACAATACCCGCGGCCTCGGTGCCCACGCTCGCCACCTGCTTGATACCGTGGAAGGCCGGCGTGTACTGTACCACTGTGTTGAAGGCTCGGTAGATATGCTGCCCGCGCATCGTCTCGGCGTCCGGGTGCGCGAACACCTCATCCACACGCCGCCCGTGGCCTGTTAGGGCCTCGAAACGCTCAAAGGCACGCGCGGCCCGTGCATCAGTGCGTTTCCGTAACCCGACTCTGCCTGTGGACTGCTCGACTGGTGCCGCCGAGGAAGATACATCCTGTAAAGTGATGGAAAAGGACCATGAGGGCTCATCCTCGGCGCCGTTCTCGCGCGTGAGAGTCAATGT
This sequence comes from Pestalotiopsis sp. NC0098, assembly GCA_022432395.1. Classification (NCBI taxonomy): domain Eukaryota; kingdom Fungi; phylum Ascomycota; class Sordariomycetes; order Amphisphaeriales; family Sporocadaceae; genus Pestalotiopsis; species Pestalotiopsis sp. NC0098. The sequence goes on along the minus strand of JAJKLJ010000003.1, from coordinate 2,756,232 downwards.
GATCGTTTTGCTCTTATCCTGACCGATCGGCGACGTCATGACCAGGTCACTGACCGTTGGCACGTACGTAGTCGCTGCAACGTCACCTTGCAGTACGAGCGCCGCTCGCGAAACGACTTCAAAGTACAACGACGCCGGCGCGAGCGTTTGCCCACCCATGATGTGGCCGCTCAAAAGGGCCTGGAACCGGTCCGCGTAGGGATCGATGCGGAAAACAGCCTCTTTATTTGCTGATTTTGCGCCGGCGTCCTTGTAGTTGACGAAGGTGAGAAGCTCGTGTGTCTCGGGAGCTGCTTCTTCTTTGCTTCCTGACTTTTCTTCTTCCTTCTCGGGCCCACCTCTCCCCGTATAGGGCAGCCAGTGGCGCGTCTTCTCGAATTGGTACGGCGGCAGGCTGAGGTAGCCAAACTCGTCCTTCTGACTCCGGTGAAAGGCCCAGTATTGCGCGGCGAATCCTAGCTTCCAAAGCTCGACTGTGGTGTTGGCTAGAGATGCCTGCGCTTCCGCCGAAGTCAGCTGGGCCGACAAGAATACCTGGCTCTGACTCTGAGAATCAGCCACGCAGCCGCGGACTAGCTGCATGACGGAAGATCCACGGCCGGCCTCAACCCAGGCGCAGTTGCTCTGCGAGAAGCGGGCGGCGAGTCTCTCAATTGCGTGCTGGAAAAAGACAGGACGTCGAGTATGATCTGCCGCGATGCGAGAGTCGGGCTCTGATTGGGTTTCGCTCTCGTCACACGTCTCTAGTGGGATGCTCGGGCGCCGCCAAACCAGTGTCTGAGATAGAGCCCCGATGTGCTCGAGCATCGGCTCGGTGAACTTGGAATGGAAACCATGGGTGACACTGAGTTTCTTTGTACGGACCGACCCGCTGAGCTGCTGCTCTAGAAGATCGATGGACTGAGCAGAGCCCACGACGACATGACTCTTGGGCCCATTATAGCAGGCTATCTCAGCATAATACTGCTTGCTTGCACCTTGCTGTTTGCCCTGCAAAGAGCGCAGGGCCTGATCGACGGTCTCGCGATCTGCTTGCACAGATAACATGGACCCTGACTCGGAGCCCCAATGCTTCTCCATGATCTCTGCCCTCCCGGTCACGAGTTTCAGTGCATCATCCAGTGATAGCACGCCCGAGATGCAGAGAGCCGTTAGCTGACCAAAACTGTGGCCCACGACAGCGCTCGCTTTTAGCCCACAGTCGAGCCACGCCTTAGCCGAAGCGTACTGGACCGCAAAGAGACCGGCGTGTAGTGACACCAGTTCCTGTACAGGGTCGCGCTGAAAAACGATGGGGAAGAGGATCTCTCGGCCTTGGGAAATCAGAACGTCACTACATGCGTCGAGATGGTGGCGGAAAACTTTAGAGCTGTGATATATGTCCTCGGACAGCCCGATGAAGTTGCTTTCCTGTCCACCGAACACGAGCACCACGTCGGTGGGCTTGGGCTTACCCTGGGGAGGACTGATAACATCAGAGGTAGAACCAGCTGCTACAGCTTGGAGCTTTGTCTCCAGATCGCCAAGACTAGTCACTGTGGTTGCCAGGCGGACTGGCAGCGCGTGATTTGCCCGATCAGCGAGATTAAACGTCAGGGCCGCGAGCAAAGATGCCGGTGTAGTCGCCGCCGATGCGTCCTTGAGCTTGCTGAGCAGCTTCTTACTATACATGCCGAGACTCGTGGTCGAGTTGGCCGAGAGGAAGAGCGGGTACTTGGCCAGCTGCACTGGTGCCGTCGCCGCCGCTGCTGCTGCCGTCAAAAAGGACGGTTTCTCCCGCACGACAACCGCCGCATTACTCCCGGCCGCGCCGTAACTGTTCACACAAGCCACGCGCCCCGATTCGGGATTCCAGTCCAAGACGCTCTGTGGAACCGCCATCTTGTCGTCCCCAATCGACGGCAGGTCCGGGTTCAGCGTGGAGAAGCTCGCCTGTGGGGGGATGCGACCATGGCGCATCATGAGTAGCACCTTGATCAAGCCGGTGACACCGGCCGTCGACTCGGTGTGGCCAATATTCCCCTTTATGGACCCGAAATGTAGCAGCGCATCGCGGTGCGGTCCACCAAAGGCCTTGCGGATGCTACGGGCCTCGATCGGGTCGCCAACAACAGTGCCCGTGCCGTGGGCCTCAACGTAAGAGACCTCATCGGGCTCAATACCGCCTTGGCGCATGACATTCTGGTACAGCGCCACTTGTGACTCGGAGTGCGGTACCGTAATATGACTGTCGTTGTGATTCTGGTTCACAGCCGAGCCGACTACGACGCCATGCACCGCATCGCCGTCGCGTAGGGCATCGCTCAGCCGCTTGAGCACCACTACGGCCACAGCCTCACCGCGACAGTAGCCGTCGGCCGAGGCATCAAAAGGCTTGCACTGGCCCGACGGGCTCAAAAAGCCTGCCGCCCCTAGATTCTGGTAATCGATGGGGCTGCAGATCACGTTCGTACCGCCCGCTACGGCGCGCGAGCATTCGCCGGACCAGATAGCCCGGCATGCCGTATTGAGCGCCACCAACGACGATGAACAGGCCGTATCCATCGTCAGCGCCGGGCCTGTCCACCCAAAATAGTGGCTCATACGGCCGCTAAGGAAACAACGCGCGGTACCCATCATGCCATAGGCAGTTGGTGGGTGGCACGATAAGTTATCATAATAATTATTCATGACGGCGCCTATATAGCAGCCGTAGTCGTCGGGCTCTTCCGTCCCCTTGGGGCGAAAGTAGCCCGCCGATTCGAGCGCCTCGTACATGACCTCAAGCAGGAGACGCTGTTGGGGGTCCCACGCGATGGCTTCACGGGACGATTTCTTAAAGAAGCGATGGTCAAAGGTCTCAGGGTCGCGCAGGAAGTTACCCCACCACTTAGTGTCCGCATATTCGCCCGTCTGCGGGAGATTCAACCGCTCGACTGGCGCCGGCTCGACCATGCTCTTGCGCGCCAGAAGCAGGTCCCAGAGCTCATCGACCGAGTCGGCGCCCGGAAACCGCCCGGCCATGCCAACGATGGCAATGGAGTGCGAAGGGTACTGGGATAGGTCGTCCTCGGTCGTGACGGGAATTGCTCGCGTCTCGTGGACACCGTTTACTCCATTGGTACCATTGACACCATTGACGCCATTGACACTGGTCTTGTTGTTTGTACCTCTCAGGTTGGAGAGTGGCAAGACGTGAAGGGATGAAGCCTGGACGAGAGAAGCTGGTATGTGATTTCCAAATCCCGCAAACGCGACTGTCTTGTTGGACCTCTCGAGCTGCTGAACTGAGCTCTTGAGAGTGGCATACCAGCTGGCTGGTCTTAGCAGTGTGCTGTGCAGGGCAAGTCGAGTCAATTGCAAGCTGCCCTGGTCGCCCTCTTCCGGGGCAATAATACTACCGTCAATAGTGGATCGGATAGGGGCTTGAAGCTCTTTTACATCCGGGAACTGGAGCTCTTTTTCATGCCGGACCAGCTCCATGAGTTTGTCGACGGCATTTGTGTGATCGTTGGTGTGAAAACGACCATGGACAGGGACAGACTTGGCACGGAGACCAAGGCCCCTGACCTCTAAAATAAAGGCATCGACATCGACATCGCGCAACGTGACTGTCACGCAGGCGTCGTCGGTGATGCTGGATATGTAAGCCTGACTCAAAATGTTAGCAGCCTGTGACTCCTCTACTGAACTAGAATTTCCTCACTTGTGAATATGACCGTGTGATCTTCTCAACCTCGGCGTTCCCGACGCCGGTACCCTCCTTCCAGCGCACGGCTACACACGACGTCTGGATCGGCCTCTCGGCAAAGATACCATCACGGTCAACGTGGGCTCCGATGCATACAGCCAGACGGAGCGCCACCGCAGCCGCAGCACCCAGGTCTGCCTCGGTTTTTGCGGTGGTTGCGGCGACGGCACTCAGGAAACCCACACAAAAGCCTTGAATCCCGCCTCCGGCGCCGACAGCCCCGAGAACGCTACGGTGAGCATTCGCGACTCCTTTGTCACCACCTAGGTGGCCGAGATAACGTGCGTACTGGCTGATCTGGAGCAACACCGTCACGGCCATGGAGTAGTGATTGGGCGGCCCGGCGCCCGGCTCGCCTCCATGGGGGAATGGCCCGCCATTCGCAACCCACTGCGCCAGCTGGGTGAGATGCTTGGCGCCAGGGACCGAGCGTAGGCTCGGGTCTGACGAGACGAGGTTGTGCCAAAAGCGCGGCAGATCAGCCACGCCGTCTCTCAGGGCAGAGAGGTGGGGGTTGCTGACAATCTCGAGGCGCAGATCTGACAGAATCTCTTCAGAGGAGAACTCGGTCTGCGGCCCGAAGACCAGGAGAGAGGGAAGCCCATGATGTGCTGACATGGTGGTCTGGGGGCTGGAAAAGAAGTATAGTCTCTGTACTCTGAGCCTTGTTGAATTAGGATTCTTCAGAGTTGAGTAGAAACTCACGGAAAATGAGTCTTGTTGATAGAGCTTTACTGTTAATTTATAATAAGAATATAACTCTGCTGCGCTGATTGCTGCTGCGTGAAACGTAAGATATCTCCCGAGTGTCACATTTCTTCTCAAGCTCATTGGCTCAGACTCAGTTTCCCACGCGAGGCGTATCAAGCACACCATTAGATAGCATTTCTTCAGGAAGCACTTGCATGTATTGTCCGAGTCTCACCTATACCCCGAGTCTCACCTAAGCTCTCACTCGACCTGCAAATCAATGGCGCAGACCGCCAGTATGGCGTATGGCGGACCCATCCGACCACCCTGTCAAATGGACGAGCAAGGTATAGGATCTTGGCTATAGTCTGGGCCAGAACAATAATGACCCGAGATCCTACGCAACATCTACCTAATGCAGAACAGGAGTCTATATGATATGATTGCGGCGTGGGAGCACCATTGGCATAACGTTCAGCTCTCGTAATGGTGGTAAGACGGACGGGTAGATGCGCTTTCCTGAGTAGACGAGCGTGAACTTGGCAAAGGTCCGGACGAAAGCTCGTGGGGTTGATGAATCATCAATATTCTAGGCATTATCTTCTCGGAGATAGATAGACTTTTTTGGCTTATGGAAAAGTAGCGACTCGGGAATTTCTGATCGTTTAAGATGCAGGATGTCCTTATCTAGATCTAGATATTCGCCACTCATGCCTCTTATCTAGTAGTATTCATCCGGAAACGGACCATGTTTATTCTATGGGTTTGAGTGAAGTGGGCAGTTCTACTTTATGACTACAACTTCGCAGATATAACGACCTTGACTTCACCCTGGCCGTCACCTTTGCCTTTGACAATTCTAGGTTGGCCAATTACAAAGGCCTTGTGAATTTGGATGTCCTCAATGGTGGTGTTGACAAGATCCATCTCGAAGCTGCGCAGAACCCGCGCAAATGTGAGATAGATCTCAGCGTACGCTAGACTGTAGACGTTCGCCACATGTATTAACAATCATTCATTCTCCGTAGTCGGGGAAGACGATCTACAGAATTGAAATGGATTTCTTACCCCATGCCGAGACATTGTCGGCTGCCCTTGGTAAAGCTGGTCAGGTAGTTGTTAAGGGGAAATCCGCGCCGCGCCGCTTCTACCCAGCGGTCCGGATTGAAGCTCATGGGCTCCGGGAAGATGTCCTCGTTTGTGTGGACGAAGTAGCCGATTTGGCTGACCGGAGTCTAGAAGCCATCAACGTTAGACCTTAGCGAGCCGGAAGCAATCAGGGACTGGATCTGTCTGAACTCACTCCTGGTGGAATGGCGTACTCTTTGTACTGAAGTGTCTCTTCGGCAGCCACCCGTGGTAGTCGAGTGACAGGACCATGGGACAAGCGAATGGACTCCTTCACCACGCCGGTCTAATTGTATTTGTTAACATATCAGGGCCTGAAAGCACAGCAAGAGTCCTGGACTTACTAGATACGGAAGGCTCTCGAGGGACTGCAGTGTCAACTCCTCGTCTGGAATACGCGCCAAGGGGGCCAGGTCTTGACGCACCCTTGACAACAGCATCCTGTCGTCCAGAAGGTAGAAGAAGCCGAGGGACAGCGCCCGTGCCGAATTCTCGGTGCCTGCGAATAGAATGACCTGTCCCTCGTCCACGAGACGGCTGATCATGCGCTCCTTGGGCGGGATGCGCTCGTCACCCAAAGCCTCGACGATGACGGACTTGGACTGCTTCAGATCACCTGCCTCTCGGGCCTGAAGAATGTCTGTGATGTTCTTCTCGAAGCTTTCGCGCAGCTCCACCAGGTTGGCCACGGCGGGTTGAACGCGCCGGACCACGAACACGGGGAGCGCCTTCATGGCGACCGTCAGCCACGGCAAGAACCGTGTCCAGTGGAATGTCTCCGAAACACCCTTGAGACCCTCGCGGACCGGGTCTTGAAGGCTGGGGAGGCTGAGGTAGTCGTAATGGTAGCCGAAGAAGTGATTGGTGATAATGTCGGCTGTCATGGCAGAAAAGGCCCTGTCCAGCGAGACGGACGTGCCAGCCTCGCGCGCCTGGTTGAGCCGGATCAGCATTGCCGTGATGCGCTCGTGGATCAAGGGCTCCATGGACACGATGGCCCGCGGCGCAAAGTAGGGGTTCATGTAGCCGCGGCGCTGGCGGTGGAGGCCGTGGTCCACGGTGGCCGCCACTGAGTCCGGTATGGCGAACCCGGCCAGCGCGGACGGGTCCTTGTGGATCCGGCGGACGCTGCCGCCGGCATAGATGTTTTGGTAGTACTCGGGATCATTGATATGCACCTCGTTCGGATTGACACGGACGATCGGACCTGTGCAATGAGTAAGACGGTGCGTCGTCTGAGGGCCCGTGAGAGGGAGCAACAGCTTGCGAGGACTGCCATCTTACCGTAGATCTCATGCATCTTCCGGATCTCCCAGAGATAGGTGCCCCCTTTAACGGCGTCGTACCAGAATTCATAAAAAAACGTCATGGCAGCCAGGCGGGGGCCGGGGATTTTGCGCAGCGGGTGGAAAATCAGATTATAGATGGACCGTGCAACAAAATAGAACCCCAATAGCAACAGTATAGTCCGCGCGGGCGAGCTGCTTGTCGTCTCTCTCAATGCTCGACTCCCCACGGTTGCCCATGACTTCACAGTGGCATTGGGTGCCCACATGTCAATGAGACTCTCCATGACGGACATCAGTGTGTGCGCAAAGATTTCACGAGACGCGAAATTGTCACTAGAGGAGAATACATCAAGCAGAGCAGTGAATTATGTATATCTCAAGCTGTAAATCCCATCATTCTCCCGTGCATGTCCGCGTATATCTCAAATCGAGTCTGAAGATAAGTGCCAGTGCATGCTATGAGCAGCGGCTAATGAATCCTCTTCGGGTAATGCAATGGATACTGGTACTTTGCAACATGTATTTTGACCTCGCTTCACATCGCGACACTTGGATTCATGAGTGGCTTGTCAGATTTTGCCAACTTGCATATCAGATCATCTCGGTCCGTACCATGCCTTACACATAACTACATTGTATGAGCATTTCTTTCGGAGAAATAGGTTGTCCCGTTTCGCTAAGCAAAGCGTGCTTGTGTAACGTTATTGTTGCCCCTGGACATTAAAAAAGTCCGACCTCCGAAATCCTTTATGGTTTTAATCGCGAGTCGCGAGAATGGTACCTGAGCTTGGCGCCAAGTTCACAGAAATAAGTATCAAAGGGATGCGGTCTCATCGATTTCAGGATTTAACCAATAATCATCAAGCCTTTCAGCCTACATCCATTCCACCAATGTCATAACACAAACCGCGCCTCATTTCTGACCGCGTACAGCGCCGTTTCATGGCTGACCGCGTTCGTACAGCATTTCATGAATCATTGCTGAACGTATTCGCTTCCTCATTGCTGACCGCCCAGAACGCGTTCAGATCCTCACGGCTGACGGCATGATTTCTATGCTTGAGAATGTAACCAAATATTTGCTCTCCGATCACATCCTAGGACTTGGAAGACGGCATTTCGATCCGTGATCTGATCGAATATCGCTGACAAATTGATACAGTTGGCGATGTGAAACAACTCCTGCTCGGCTTTACCAAGAGCGCGAGCGCGAAAGCTGAACCTCAATTAGAAGCTTGGCTGTATGATTTTACACAAGTGAAGAACGAGGACAGACATCTCCCTCAATTCAGATCCAAGGACCGTCACTACCACCAAGTGCTTCATCGTTCACGAATCAATCTACAATGGCGCCTGCAAGCATTCCAAAGACCGTAGCAGGGAAACCTGTGGGCCCCATCGGATATGGCATGATGAGTGAGTAGTCTTTTTACGAGAACAATAACTTGAATGATTTGCGTCTGACAAGAAATTCCAAGATCTTACTCTGTCGGGCAAGATTTTGCACGAGGAGGCCATCAAGCCCATGAAGGCAGCGCTGGAAAATGGTTCAAACCTCTGGAACGCGGTATGCACTGGCCCAGGAACCTCTCTCGGGAGTCTTTCTCGTATCTCAATTGCCTGTAAATGCTGACCTAGAACCTCGCCCCCAGGCCACCTTCTACGGTGCCCCTAATGCCAACTCCCTTCACCTCCTCAAGTACTACTTCACCAAGTATCCCGAGGACGCGGAGCGCGTCGTGCTCAGCGTCAAGGGCGCATACGACTTTAGGCGCCAGCAGCCCGACGGTAGCCCCGAGGGCCTGCGCGCGGCCGTTGAAGAGGCCCTGAGCATTCTCGACGGCGTCAAGACCATTGACGTGTTCGGGCCGGCGCGCATCGACGATAACGTGCCCGTGGAGACCTCGGTGCGCGGCCTCGCCGAGCTGATCGACGAGGGCAAGATCGGTTCGTACAGCCTCAGCGAGGTCAGTGCCTCGACCATCCGCCGCGCCTATTCCGTGCACCCGCCGTCCATGGTCGAGGAGGAGCTGAGCCTATTCTCTCGCCATGTCCTCGAGCAGGGCGGTGTGGCTGACACGTGCCGCGAGCTGGGCATCCCGCTGGTGGGCTACAGTCCCCTGGGCAGCGGCTGGTTGACGGGCCAGTTTAAGAAGCTGGACGATCTGGCGGCTGACGACTACCGTCGCTACTTCCCGCGCTTCCAGCCTGGCGCGTTTGAGCAAAACATCAAGCTTGCCGAGTCCGTGGAGTCGCTCGCTCAGCGAAAGGGTGCGACGAGTGCCCAGATTGCCATTTCCTGGTACGTGATCCATTCCTCCTTTGAGAAGGTTCCTTATTCTGCACTCGTTAAAACTAACGCTGGACAATAGGGTGTTGCGCCAAGGTGTGATCGCCAACCCTGGTGCGACCAAGGTCTCCCGAGTCGAGGAGAACAGCAAGCTCGTGCAGCTGACCGATGCCGAAGCGGCAGAGCTTGAGGAGTCTGTGGACCACACGGCAGTCGCAGGCGACCGGTACCCAGAACAGGCCAAGAAGCATTTGAACAAATAGAAGCTCGCAGCAGCCTAGCGGTCGGGCATTTAGATTTTAGCTGGTATCTTTCGCGGAAGACTTGAACTCTGCCATAAAAAGTTGATTCTCGCAAAATATCTGTCAAGGCTGCTTCATTCGTTGTGCCGTGAGTCAATCACGATCATTATAGTCGATGAACTGAGTCGAGTGGTCGTGAATGGGATTCATGTTCAAGTTACGCATATTACATTTTGAACAGTACGCTGAGTATTCTTCAAAACAAAGTAAAAGCTGAAACAAAAATAGCGTCAAAATCATTGAGATTCATTTCACATGGTCGTTCAGGCTGGTTGCGATACTTGGTAGTGGCGCAAGTGCGTGACTCGTAATTCATTCTTTGGTCTCTTGAGGGAAATAATTGCACTGGCTTCTTCTCTTGAAGCTATCGGCACCGATTGCTACAAAAGTCACAAACGCCTTTAGGATTTTGTTTGTCAGATTAGGGCTGGATCCAAATCACAGACCCGAAGTACAAGATGGCGTGTGTGATATTGGGAATCGAAGGCGTTATCAGATGTTGCGGATGTCAGGGTTGTGTACAAAGATCGGTCTGGTTGGCCCGACGGGCGGTCTCGCCCGATGGATTTGTTCCTGAATATGCAAATAAGACATACCAAGAGCACCACAGAAAGGTTTGTTGAAAGTTATTCCTATATGAAGACAACTGGATTATACCAAGACGTGCTGTGGTAGCCCACACCATATTCTAAGCGTCAGATAGGATCCAAGTGGCGTAGGACAAGACCAGGCATACCTCATTATGTAAAGGACCTTTAAGAGGAAACACTATCGATGTTAGGATTCACCGCAAGGTTTCCCGAGCTTATTCCTCTTCAGTGGTCTGTTGTGAATAAATCGGAGGGTTTGTCAAGTTGGCTTTGGACATGATATGATCTAGTCGCAGCATAATGTTGCTGACCACGGTGTGATCAAGGACATGATTGGGAAACGTACGCGCCACCAATCAAGTATACCCGTGGCGAAGTCGATATAGGCTGAAGTGAGTCCAAGATTTTCGGGACAGGCCTCATTGGCTCGGCTGCGTTGGCCGAGAGCGCCATGTCAGTCCACCCATCCTGCATGGCTGGCCTCTCTCACATGCAGCCCTGGCAGCATAATGAGAACATTTAGGTTCCATAACAAGCAGGAATCCTTCCGAATCACGTTGCCGATCCTCCTTGTAAAAATATTTGTGATTATTAGAGTTCCACCGACCATAATATCCATAACGCCATTGAATCCATCGACATTCAACTTGATATCCCCGTATTTTACTCGGAGCTGAGGATTCCTTACCCTACTGCGCCGTTCATGCTGAATCCAGCCCTATTCATGAATCATGATATGGCATCTAGTAATGCCCTATTATTGGCCGCTGACGTGGACCCGGGAGCCCGGTAGCGACTCTCGAATACGCCGAAGCGCCACTGTTCCTCGAAGAGACGACGACCAGGTGAGTCCTCGGGTGCGATTATGGACTCAGTATGAGGCAAAGCTCCTATTCAAGCTCTTTTCTGGGTCGCCGACAGCAAAATGTGCCTGTCACGCAACCGAACGAGGCACCCAGATCTGAACTCAGCCCCATGATATCTCAGTCAGATGAGAGTACGATGGGATTCATTCCTCGAGGGGTATTCGACTACACCATTCAGATTCAATAGTTGCTTTACAGAAGGATTTCCGTCACACTCACGAGAGCGCCCACGCCCGTCCATGCTGCAATGCCCTCGGTGATCATGAGCGCGCCTCATTCCCTGCAGCTGAAGTTCACGGTCGAGCTGGTGAACCAAACGAGAATGTCGAGAGTATAAGAATGCAATATCAGCCCTTCACGAATACGATGGACCATTCGACTACCAGCAGAGCATCCAGCTACCAAGTGCAAAGCAAAAGTGCCGTTTCAAGATGCACGCTTTCCAGTTCTCCGGCCTCGGCCTCATTCTGCTTGCGCGCGCCAGCGTTGCTGCCGTAGTGCAGTATCGCGCAGCGCCGGATTTCAGCGACGCAAGCTACCAGTGGTCTCCTGATACGATCGTCTCTGTCCAGGGATCTCCAGAGTTCGAAAATGCCACCGAGAGATGGGACATTTACATGGAGCCCACATACAGTGTGGCCATCTCTCCGGCCTCTGAGGCAGACGTTGTGACAGCAGTATGTTTCCCAGCAAGCCACAAAATTGGCGTCCATACTAATAAACCGGAGGTGAAAGCCGCACAAGAGCATGGGCTGCCGCTCCTTGCAACCGGCGGTCGTCATGGATTTTCCACAACGCTGGGCCAGATGAAGGGTGGCGTAGCCATTGACCTGAGCCAGCTCGACACCGTCGTTGTCGACAAGAACACCTCCACTCTCACCATTGGAGGTGGCGTGCATTTTGGCCAGGTCTTTGACCCCGTGTACAATGCTGGCTTCCAAGTTCGTAAGTCTCAAGATTCGCATCCGCACACATGAACTGCACGCTAATGTTTCTGGACAGCCACGGGAACGGCAAGCTGCCCCGGCATGGTGGGCGTGACAGTCGGCGGCGGCATCGGCCGTCTGAATGGGCTCGACGGCATGGTACTGGATTCTCTGCTATCAGTACGGATCGTCACCGCCAACGGAACTCTGCTGGAAGCGTCGGAGACTTCGAACTCGGATCTGTTCTGGGGAGTCCGGGGCGCAGGCCACAACTTCGGCGTCATCGTCTCGGCTACCTACCAGCTCTACCCATTGTACAATGGTGGTGACTGGACGAGCGTGGATCTGATTGTGCCGCTCGAGAAGAATGTATCATACTTTGACGCCGTGGCAAGCCTGCTGCCGCTGCCTGCGCAACTGACTGTTCAAACCATGGTCACCTACAACAGTGCAACAAACCAGGTAAGCCAAAGACCAACGTCAACAAATTCCTCGTGTTCGAGTCTTTGGGAACATATCACTGACATCTCCATTCTCAGACTCAACTCATGGCCAGTCTTGTTTACGGTGGGTCCCAAGAGGATGCTCTCAAGGCCATGGCCCCGGTTCTCGACCTCGGCCCATTTGATTACCAAAATGTCTCGGCCATCCCATGGAACAAGCTCTCCGCGGAGGCCATGTTCCAAATCGGCGCCGCGATCTGTGTCCGCGGGGGAATCTCCGACGTCTACGGCTTCAATCTCAAGGCTTTCGACGCGCCCACCTGGTCCTCCAGCTTGCAAAAGATGTCCGACTTCTACGCTGCGAACCCCGACGCCCGCGGCTCGGTCATCCTACTGGAGACCTGGCCCAACGAGGCCGTGCAAGCTGTGCCAGAAGACGAGACGGCGTATCCATGGCGAGACGTCACCACCTATGGGTAAGTCCACGCCTTTCCAGAATCCCCCATCATACATGCAGTAAAATCTCGTAACTATTGTGATGTATTAGCTGACACGCCAGGCAGATTGATCCAGTTCCGCTGGGGAGACCTCGGTGACATTACTTCCCAAACAGCATCCAACTCGCTGGGGCCTGAGCTTCGGGGCGACTTCGCAGCGACTTCAGGCTACGACGGCCTGACCGTATACGTCAACTACGCGGCGGGCGACGAGACCCTCGAGCAGATCTACGGAGACAAGCTGCCCCGGCTCGCCAGCCTCAAGGCCAAGTATGACCCGGACAATGTCTTCAAGTTCTATCACGCTCTGCCTACGTCCTACCCTTAGGTCCTGCCAGCAGCTGGCTGGTAGTTGTGGCAGTGCACCATGTGCATGTTCTTTAGACAAGGCAAGACGGGGTAGATTCAACACAGCTCGGGCTTGATATAGATTGTTTCTTATGTCTTATCTCGGCTTTCTTCTTGGCTCGTTTGAGACCGATTTCATGTATAGGAAACTTTATCCGCTGAAATAGACGTTTTACACAACTAGATACTTATATACGCATACTGTATGGGCAGCGCCTTGTTTGCCATAATAATATCTCCCACGGTGAGCAGGAACTGTTGGGTCGGGCATTGACTTAAACCAAATAACATAGACAGAGTTGTGGAAAAGGAGATCAATGTAGGTTTGGAAAACGTCCGATGGTAAAGTCACATTGTTCTCTGTATCACGAAAAATGAAAGACGGAAAAGGCGGCTATAACGGGCTTCCAGGCGGCAACACCGCCGTTAGGCTGCTATCCCAGGTGTGGGCGGACGAGCGTGATAGCAGGGACGATTCGGGTCGATTTTGACTCTGGTGGGTTCAGCTTGTTGCTCGTGGGATAAGAGTAGAGCTCGAGATCTAAATTCGTATAGACCAACATAACCGTGCCTCACCACGCAGTCAGCTCCCAAACTATTCCTTCGGTGTGTGCCAAGCGATCTAGATTATACCGTAGATGAGTATGCGGGAAGGGGCGCTGAAGTAACAAGGGGGCCCCCCTGATTTTTCGCGTCGATAGAAAGTCGCGGCCTCATGGGAGCGGCTGCGTCGGGACAATGATTTCAAAGCGGCCACAATGCTAAAGACGCTCATTGGCCACTCTATGCGAAGGCGTCCCGACTGATCTGACTATATTGTAGAGTCGGGCTGGAAAAGAAGCCCGTGGCGTAGACAGTCTCTCACGTCACCCAATCCTACTAGATGACCACCACGTGGTAGAAGCTCTCCGGTGTGGCTCGCCAAGGGCTTGGTGTTTCTAGGTATTTTTGCAAACTATAGTACTTGAGGATCCGAGGATTCGGTGGCGCATCCGAGCTCATGTCGGGACTTTTTGGCATATACCAAGTCCTACGTGTTTTAAAACTCGGCGATGCCCTCAATCACATAGACTGACTTGGAAATAGCATCAAGTTCATACTGTTTCTATTCTTTCGTCCTCTCTACAGTTGCCCAAAGGAATCATGGCTGCACTTCTCATCCTCACGTCTATCATTCTTCTCGCGCTTGTATGGGGTTTCTATCCCTTGCCCGGTCGACGGGGCAAGAATCTGCCACCTGGTAATGAAACACTCTTTCATTATCTCAATTCATAGGTAGAACGTTGAACTAATTCTTTCCAGGACCGCCCACGTTGCCATTTGTGGGTAATCTTCACATGATACCACGGCGCCGTCTAGACCTCAAGTACGTGAGAGCGAAATCTTGACCAATCCAACCGGCACCGGAAAGAAATCTCACGCAAATTGCTAACGCTCAATAGACTCTCGCAATTGGCCAAGACCTATGGGTCCATCTTTTCCCTCAAAATAGGTAGTGGAACAATGGTGGTTCTCAACTCGGCCAAGGCAGGCATCGAAGTCATGGACAAACACTCGCTGGTCTCCAGCAATAGACCCCCATCGTACATCCTGTCTCATCGTGTCTTCAACGGCAACCATCCCATGTACATGGCCCCAGCGGACCGATGGAAGCTGCGACGCAAGCTGTACCACCAGATTCTGCAGGAATCGGTCGTCAACAAGGTGCATGTCCCTCTCGTCGAGGCCGAATCGTGCCAGCTCGTCCGCGACATTTGCTCAAAGCCGGAGCATCTGATGCTCCATCCGGGTCGATACAGTAACAGTGTCGTCATGTCTCTTGGTAAGACTAGGACAATGTTATTACACAATGGCATCGTGCTTGACTAACCTCTCCCTCTCTCTAGTCTTTGGTATACGCACTCCATCACACGACACGCCTCATTACCTGAAGCTCCGTCAGCTCATGACCAAGATTCTCTCCCTGGGCGAGATCGGAGCCACGCCGCCCATTGATCTCTTTCCGTTTCTCAAATATCTGCCAGAGAATCTATGGGGGAACTGGAAGACACGTGCCGTGGACCTCCGTGAGTTCGCGCACGGCTTATACGGACCCCTCGTCGAACAAGTCATGACTCGACGTGACACTACGGGAAAGCGGCTGGAAACGTTTCTAGACGGCGTGCTCGATGAGAACGAAAAGATGGGCCTCAATCGAGAAGAGATCAACATTATGTGCGGCAATCTCCTCGAGGGCGGGACAGATACCACCGGCACGCTCATCCTTACCCTCTGGCAGGCCATGGCGCTGAACCCAGAGATCCTGGCAGAAGCTCATGCCCAGATCGATTCGGTGCTTGACGAGTCCACGATGCCAACATGGGCGGACTACGAGCGTCTTCCCTTTGTCGCCATGATTGTGAAGGAGCTCCAGCGATGGCGTGCACCGGCACGCACAGCGTTTCCCCACGCCATGGACCAAGGTGAGATCACGGCCCACCAACCTATATCGACAAGACAGTTTCGAATTTCCCGCTGACAGCTGATATACAGACTACGAAATCGACGGCATGACAGTCCCCAAGGGCGCGACGGTGATCCTAAACGCGTGGAACGTGCACCACGACCCTGAGCGATGGGACCGCCCGCAGGACTTTAACCCGGGCCGCTACACCGACATGACGCAGCTGGCGTCCGTCTACGCCAACTCGCGCGACCCCCAGAGGCGCGACCACTTTGGCTACGGCATCGGCCGCCGCATCTGTCCGGGCATTCACTTGGCCGAGCGGACGCTCTGGCTGGCCATGGCTCGGATCCTGTGGGCGTTTGACATCAAGCCCAAGGTGGACGCGGTCACTGGCAAACCCATCCCGATCGATGTCGATCCGGTGACCGGGTACACGGACGGGTTCGTGAACCAGTGCTTGCCGTTCGAGGTGGACGTCAAGATCCGGTCGGAGAAGCGTCGGGAGACGTTGTTCAGGGATTAGCTGATTCATGCTTTTGAATAAGGCACAGTGATGTGAATGTCCTGGCTGTTTTGATAATGGATATCAACTTCCATTTGCAGACTGTCCGCGTGGACACGGAAGAGATGGAATTTGTATTCAGTATTGAAGTCATAGCTTCTCATATTTATGCATAGGATGCAAGCGTTTTCTAGACACGATGACCGTTGTATTTGGCCATTGCGTTGTTTCTAACTTATCTGATTTTACGACGTACGTCGGACGTACGTCGGCAAAATGTAGCATGGCGAAGGCGGCCATTGTCTTGTTCCTCCAAGAATTCTCGCCGTGCATTTTAGGAAACTCGACACCAAAAAAAAAGAGAGAGAGAAGAAAAATGGTGCCCGTAGCGGTGATTGGAACATCCTGACTATAGCCAAGTAAGATACTCAAATGGCTTATACCCAATCAGCCATAAATATGATCCCTGGGATCCATCATACGAAGCCCCGAGGCGAACCAACCGCCCCCCTGCAGGGACCACACCAGGCGTACGGCACAGCAGTGAAAGCACTAATTTAGGTCCCTATCTTGTCAGCAACCCACTTGCAAGCACCCACATTTCACTCTTTGAGTATACCAATGCTCCGTGAATGTTTATAGAATTGTTCGATTGGTACGCTGTCATCAGATAGGTACATGCAAATATTCGCTCGCCAAGAAGTGAGTCTCCACAGAGTTTGATTCTAACAAAGGACACCGAAGAAAAAACATCACAGTGGGTACTGCCTACCAGGTGGACAGTCCGATCCTGAGAGTTGCGCGAACAACATATTCTTTGATACTCCGTATGAGTCATCCGGCGCGCGTTCTGCGAGTTGTTCAAATCAGAAAGCTCCTGTTCTATTTGTGGTCACCCGTTCATGAAGTGTATGTCTACCTTCACGCTCCTCACACAATCGGGCATAGGAATTCCCCCTCAAGATCCCAAAGTACCGGAACCAAGACAGCCAGCCCTCGTCCAAAGTCATGACCGGCCATGACATTGAAGAGCTTGAGTGGCTAGACGAGACAAGCCCATCTCTTCGTGCCAACCTAGATGCCAACCTGCCAAACGAGCACGGTCGCCTGCCGTTGCACTCCCTATGCGCCACCGCTTGGTACGACTTACCCGATCATTATCAACGCGGCTCTTTTCTGCGGCATCTCGCTGAGAAATTGATCTCAAAGACCGAGAACATAGACGCCACAGATGCTCATGGCGTCCGCCCTTTGCACCTAGCATCTATGATGTCGGAATGGCTCGTCAAGAGGCTACTTGCCGCTGGCGCCGACCCCACGGCCGCGACGTCTGAGGGATTGACCGCTCTGCATTTGGCCGCCCGCGCGCGCGAGGCCAATATCGTGGGTCTATTGATCCAAGAGCTCAAGAAAGCCCCGGGCGATCTCCAGCGGTACTTGGACGCACCGGACCAGTCAGGCCGCTCCGCCGTATTCCACGCATGCCGCTCGGGCCGCCCCGAGACTGTCGAATTGCTCCTCGAAGCCGGCGCCAGCGTTGATCTTGTGGATGAGAATGGCCTCTCGCCTTTGGACGCCTGTACCGAGTATGAGCAGGAACAGGCACTGTGGGAACAATCTCTAAAGCCTCAGCTAAATGAGATCGATCTTATCAAAGTCCAATGCGTGATTCCGCCCAAGGGATGGAATAGAACAGCCGAAGGTGGTGTCAGGCTACGTGATACTTCACGGCCTTGGGTATCTATCTACCCACTCTTGATGCCGAGTATGTGCGAGTACATGGACTGCGCTTTTGAGGACGACGACCCAAATGAAGGCTGGCCTCAAGATTATGTTTCTTTCGAAGCTAGAAGGATCCGATCTGAGCAGGATACCACCCGACTGGAAGAGATCCTCGACATGCTATTTAAAGAGTACTCGAAGCAAAGCACAGATCTGGCAACCCTGGAAAATCGCATCAATGCCAACATTGAGCGTTGCAGGGCTACTGGCAGCTATTACAGCATGCGCTGCTTCCAGTCTCTGAAGTTAGACAGACAGCTAGGGCTGCTGGAGAAAACCGAGCATGACGCTCTATTTGAGCACGATACCCAAGTGTTGTCGGCGTGCGCATCGAACCCTAGCCTCGAGAGAGAGCCAGACGAATATTTAGTCAAGTATCTCTTGCGGCGCAGAGAATACCGGGTAATCGAGCGCTTGCTGCGCACTTCACCGACTTCGCCTGAAGACGCGCGGACAGTGCTTTTGCTTCTCGTCAAACATGGTTTTGCGAGGCTCTGTAGGTGCATTCCTCATTCGGTTTTATCTGAACATCTCCACCAACTGGCTGATATACTAACTGGCAATCTTGTAGTAAATATCATGCTGACTGAGACGGATCCCTTCAATGGGAAATCCTTGGAGCACATGTTCGATCCGGAATGGTGGTGGGATCCGCCCGTACTTGTAGCTTGCCAGAGAGAGCTTCCCAACTTGCATGTTGTCCGCCTGCTGATAGAACGTGGCCACGCCGACATCAACGCCCACGGCAGGACAGGCGAATGCGAGTGGGAGCACGACATTGAACTTCTCTTCCTCCAGGACGGCATACGCCGCGTTGCAGGGCAAAACACGGCGCTGCACGAAGCGGCCAAAGGCCGTCATTGGTGGCATGTCGAGCACGCAATTCCATTTCTTCTTTCGGCCGGGGCAGACAGGCAGCGGTCCAACGAAGAGGGCGAGACTCCACTTGACCTTTCACTGCATTGGGAAAGGAGATTTGGGGACGAACCCGAGACATTCGCTCCCCAGGCAAGAGCTCTGCTGCAGGAGGACTGAAGAATATCTTACGAAAGTTATCATGTAGATGAAGGGACATATGTTCGATCATTGCAGCGCTTCATTTTCAGAATCTAACATTCATTAAAACTTTCTGCACAAGCTTGTCTCACTCTCTTACATCCTCACGCTGTCGCATTTGTGTAATAAACAAGTTTAAAGTTCCTCGTGTGCCAGCCGGGAATTCAATTAACTTATGTTAGTTGATTTTAGTGCTTATGATCCCGCGGCTTGGAATCCTTTGGGCCCGAACCTTTAATCAGGCATTATGCCATTGTCACCGTCTGACTGGCTGGATATGGGATTCTAGGCGCTTGAACGCAAAAGAATCACACGGGAAGGATGTGTGCCGAGTTACTGCTGACTCTCAGGCAAGCTTGAAAGATGTGACGACGTGTATTGATGTTTATACGAGTTCTGCAGTAGTCATAGTATCATGGTCATTCCTATCTTCGGTTCTGCGACTGTTGACGCCATCCTGCACAGTTCATCTTACACAGAGCTCAAATTTACGGAATACTTTATCACAAATGACGTTTCAAAGAACGCGGGAGAGCAGTATACCTGCTGGATCTACAGTTTTGGTGACTGGAGCCAACGGACTGATCGCCTCGCATGTGGTAGACCAATTTCTAGCAGCCGGCTACCGCGTCCGCGCCACAGTCAGGACACCCTCGAAGTGCGCTTGGATGGAGCCCCTGTTCGCCAAACGTCATGGCAGCGGGTGTCTCGAGCTCGTCCAGGTCGCGGATATATCGGCGCCCGACGCGTGGGACGAGGCGGTCAAGGGCGTCGCCGCCATTGCCCACGTGGCCGCTCCCGTCGACCTAGGGATCCAGGAATACAAGAACGCGGCCAAGGAAGAGCTGCGGGCCCCAATCCGGCTCCTCGAGGTCGCCGAGCGGGAGCCTTCGGTCAAGTCTTTTGCGCTGACGTCGTCTGCTTGGGCGGCTTATACGCCGAACCCGGGCAAAAAGCAGACGTTGACGGAGTGGACGTGGAACGAGGACGCGATCAAGCTGGCGGACAGCGACGCATCCCCACAGGACAAGGGCCTCGCCAACTTCATGGCGTTGAAGACGAGACTGGAGCAAGGGGTCTGGGAGTGGATCAAGGAGAAGAAGCCGCACTTTGCCTTCAATGCCATCCTCCCCGACACCGTCATGGGAGAGTGCCTCGATCCGATGAACCAAGGCGTTCCGAGCACGGCCGGTATGGTACACTGGGTATGGACGGGTGAGAACCACCAGATTCTGGACGCCGTTCAGCCGCAGTGGCACGCCGATACCCAGGACATGGGGTTACTGTACGTGGCTGCGCTCACGACTCCTGGTCTTGACGGAGAAAGAATATTTGGATTTGGCGAGCGCTTCAGCTGGTATAAAGTGCGAGGCATACTGGGTAGGCTTCACCCGGACAAAGATATACCGCCCATCAAGGACTGGGGGATGGATCAGACCGAGGTGCCCAATCGGCGGGGCGCGGATCTGTTGCGATGCATGGGCCGAAGTGGCTGGACGAGTCTTGAGGACAGCGTCAAGCTGAATGCGCAGAGCTTCTTGATTCTCGAGAAGGCAGGAAAATGATCAGGCAAGAGATCAAACCTAACATAGCCCGGACTCAATGAAGTAGTGTCTCCCAGGACAATGGTATTGATTGCTTACGTTCGGAACATAGACAAAGAGCTGTTGAGACTGTCTTGTTCAGAGGAAATGAAAGACATTCTTTATTGTGCAGACGTCAGTGGCCTTCTCAGAGTCTATAAAGTGACCATGCCAGGGCCCAGTCTAAGCAAAGTTGTTCGAACCAGAAAACCTACTTACCTTTACCTAGCGCCCTTTACCAGTACCAGCACGCCGGCAGCCTCTTCTTTCAAATATTCAGCAAAAGTCACACATAAGTCACTCAAAATGTGTCAAAAGAAGATCCTCGGCCCCTATCCTGTAAGTAAATTCCGATGTTATTATTCACCCGCTCTGAGTTGTTTCATGAGCACAACTTCCCCGGTATGCTGCTGTTATAGAGCAACTCAGACATGTTACCCAAAAGGGCGACTCAAAACTCTTTTGTCATTCGGAGAAAGGCAATTACTGACACGTGTTATTCTAGTGCGGCCATTTTATTTGCCAATGGGTCAACTGCGGACTGGTGAATGTGAAAGGGAAACTGATACCGACGGCGCGCTCAACGCCGTGCTACACGTACAAGAACGTGACGGAGGAGGCCGACCTGTCGCTCCCCTGCCACTCAACTTGCCTCACCAAGCCGTTCGTGTGCACCGAGTGCCCGGACGAGCATAACCAGGTCACCTGGAAGTGCAACTCGTGCGGTCACCTGCGCTGCTCCAACTGCAAGTACTGGGACGAGTGCTTGAACAAGTGCGGCCGGCTCACCCTCGAAAGGGGCGGCGCGGGTATCTGTGGTGAGTGCAAGAAGTTCCCGCCGAAGAAGGTATGAGATGGTAGGCGGAAAAGGTAGGTAGGTCAATCAGGCCAAAGAATGACGGGCAGGACCCGGAGGTATTCTGGGTATCAAAAGATTCATGTCAATAAGGTAAGCCACGGCTAAGAATAGATAATAATGAGCACCAATAATACTCTGGAAATAACTCTCTTCTTCATGCTTACAATTTCAAGTCAGTAATTCATAAGCCACTTTTCGGACGATTCAAACACCCAAAAGGGAATGCATTCGCAGAGGCAAAAATGCGTGTAGGTGACCTATGTTCAGTCTCCCACTTTCCGAGACCTCGAAATGTTTCCATCCACTGAATTCTCCGATTATAGTCTTTAAAAAAGAAATCCTGCGCTGGACTCGCCGAGGCATTGATGGTTACCCCGGCTTACCTGGGCCCTGTGAGACGGGAGGACGTGTCAAATGTCCGAGCGGTGGTCCCCTGTTTTGGACATGGCAAGCATGAGAAGCCGCCAACAATAGATCTTCTAGAAGAATATGTGGGGATTTGGTGGGCATTTTTGGACATCATGAAACACGGGGTCTACGCATTACCCGTAAGCTGGGTTCAATGGTCTAGGATACCAGCTTGCGGCATCCAGCATCGTAGCATTTCATCCTCGCTCATGCTGGTTGGTCTTTATCGAGATCGAACATGCAGGTCGCATGATACTAGGCTATTGTTGGTTCAGATCAGCGCTATAGTCAAAGACTCGAGGTAGGCGATGAAGAACTACAGCCTTTTGATCAGATGACGGCTGACGCCGAGGATGTCTTGACTAGCAGGTAAATGCTCTGGCTCATGCAGAACATACATGCGGACAACGTCCGAGAACAAACGGTAAAGCCGATCCGAGAAGGGTCAACGTCACCTGATGGAAGTGACCGTGAGGAGATCAGCTTGAAGCAGGTTTCATTACGTCTCCATTTGCTTCAAGTCAAGCTTTTCTCTACTCTTCGGCATTACTGTTAAGCTTGAATATTGGGGAAATCCGAGTCTGTCGCAATGACGAGTACAGTATCATGTTGTAACAAGGAGGAGACGAGAACAATGGGTTAAACGTGCTCATACCGACTTTGGTGATAGAGGCAGATGTAGTCATTCAATGATCTTGGTGTATATAACCTCTGATGGAAGACACTCGGTATCATCTCGAATTATTATCATCATCATCATCATCAAACAACAGTTCGATTCTTTCCTTCCTCAGTATCTCTTTCTATACTCATATCAGCGGCCGGACTGCTTAAAAGCTATTTTCCTGTCGATATCTCAGACAACATCTTGATAATCTATTTGCGACCAACCCCACTACAAAAACAAACTCAAAATGAAGTTCTCCATCATCTTCACGGCTCTCGTGGCAACTGCCGTCACTGCGACTCCGGTAGCGCAGCGTGGTGGAAACAATAATAACAACGGAAACGGGAATGTCAATGCAGCTGCGCCCACCGCCCCTGCTCCGCCACCCGCAAGCACCCAGCAGCAGCAGCCTCCTCCTCCGCCCCCGAGCAGGAGGCGGGATCACATCATCGAAATGGTGGCACGGGCTCCTCAGCAGAACAACCGTCCTCCGCCAGCTCGTCCGGCTACCGGAGGCAACAACAACAACAACGCCAACAATGGCAACAGGCCCCCGCCTCCTCCTCAAAACCGTCGATCTATCGATGATGAGGAACTCGATGTTCGAGACATCCTCGAGGACCGCCAGAACCGTGCGCCGCCGGCCCGCCCGGCCACAGGCGGTAATGCAAACAACAATAACAACAATGTCAACACAAACACCAACGCCAATGTTAATAACAACAATAATGCAAACACTAATGCAAACACCAACGGCAACAGGCCGCCGCCGCCCCCTCCTAACCGCCGCCGGGCGGTAGATGAGGAGGAGGACGACGAGGAGGATGACGATGAGCTCGAAGTCCGAGACGTCGAGGTTCGCCAGAACCAACCACCTGCTCGCCCTGCCACCGGTGGCAATGCCGGCGGAAATGCCCCTAACAACAATGTCAACGCGAACACAAATGCAAACGCGAACAACAACGCCAATGCCAACAACGCCAATGCCAATGCCAACAACAACGGTGCCAGACCCCCGCCTCCTCCTCAACGCATCTAGAGATCTTTGCAGAACAGATCAACATTGTGGCCACACGGCAAAGACACCTGGAGATCATTACTCACGGGCTCTGCAAGAATGCCCCGTCCGGCTGAAAACATATTACCAAGGTTGGCCGAGATGGATTTCCCTCGATGATCGCGGAAAGGACCATTATCACTTTGAGGATTTGGTTGATAGTGTATCACCTTGGTATTTTGCATTCATAAAGAATAGGACAAAGAGAGGAATAGAAAATACAAAATCCGTTCGTTTAACATAAAATATTTGGCATATAAAGTCTGCTTTTGCATGTACAATCAGTTGGAAGAAAGTGAGATGATTTATCAAAAGTCGCTGGTTTTCCGAGGTATTCCCCAACGTTGTGCATGATACCTGCGATGCACTTGCAGCATGAAGCGAGGTGTAAAGTTGGTAAACAGTGGAGGCGATATCACGCATACAAGTATGAATGGCAAGTTTATGACTGCGAATAAGAAATACATTATAATCATCAGAAAAAGACGTATCTAGACCCGAATACCGTTCAGATACATTGGTACAAGACCAAGACTCGACTTACAAGCGCCGCCACCGCCTGCCAAATCTCCATTTCATTTCATTTCGTTAGTCGTAAATCATTATCAAGGCCGAGTGACAAACCACAAGGGCCATCAACTTTCGTGCAGCCACTGTCCACAGACACTTGTCTTGGAGTAACTTTTTCTGCAGATGAGCCAAAGCCCATCGGGCTTCAGCAATAACGTAAGATTCTTCCTCGTGGCGAGGAATCATGTCGACGAGCTCCCGGACGACGACATCCGGCGCTCTCGGCGTGCATATCTGTTGTAATTTCGCCGCGGCCCCCTCGTGTTGGGCTGATACTGCGGATCGACTGCTCTGTACTGTGGCGAGAGGGGAGGTCGAACGCGATAGTAACTTGTCCAGGGAGCGATGTCGGGCCGCGTCATGTCGGAGATATAAGACGACGACCAGTTGGTCTCGGTATACTCCGGAGTGGGAGGATTCTTGACACTGATCCTCCTGCGGCGCATCATGTTGAGACAGAACCAGACCAGGAACAAAAACACGACCGCGCCGACGCAGCATCCCACGATGATTCCGATCTGCTGCTGTGTCAACCCTCCAGATGATGTAGACGACGTGCTGTTTTCTGACGACGGTGCGGCCGTTGCCTGGGGCTGAGAAGCGCCAGTTGCTGTATCGCCATCGCCGCGACCTAGAGTTACGACGGTCGTGTATACCGAGTCATCGCTGGTGATGGTTTGGGTAATGAGGATCTGGCGTTCGGCGAGGACTGGTTGGGCCGTAGCAGCGGCGGCGGTTGCGGCCCAATGAGGTACCGGCGGGATTGTTGGAGCAATCATTCCCAGTGTGAGCTCGCGACTGTTTTTGACCCCATGCTGATCTAGACGGTCATGATGGAAAAAGAGCATATCAGTCGGGCGATCTCCTGCGTCTGGTTTCTATTCATATATCCCGTCCGGAGTTTTGTGTTTCGTGGCCTGCTAACCCCCCGCTCTTGCGTGCCGCTCGAGGAAGGGGGAAAAGCAAAAGACGGTTCATCCCAGTCCGGTATAGCATCGCTGGGAAGCGAAACCATCATAGAGACCTTCACACCCTCCCGTCTGCACAAATGTTTCGGGGCAGTCAATCAGATGATGAGCAGAGACGGGCCGCTGACCCCCCTTGGATGCGATTGGGGTTGCCAGATGGTCCTGGTGAGAACGGCAGCAGACCGACGTAGGGATGCATCTAACACTCGCATCATTGACACCTGACGGGTGATACGACATGGGTCGCTAATGCACGAAATTGCTGTCGAGTGCGCCAGGCATCCGGAATGGTAATCTAGACCTCCTCCATTGGGGAAGCTAGTAGCAGGGCTGCTTTTGTGTAGATATGGCCATGGTGAGGTTGGGGGCCGAAATGTCGAAAACAATGCGGACTGTAGCCAATCTATGCGGCCATGATCTGGCCAAAAGTTCTCTGCTGTGCCCCCAACGGCGAGGCATGACCGGCGAGTCAAGTGACAGACCTTTTATCAAGACTATCATGTCGCTACCGACACAAAACAGGCTTTTTACTGGGATTAGTCATGCAATATAGGCCTGTATTGTATAGTCGGCTGCATCCGGTTCGCACCCGACGGACGAATGAGGCACCTCCGGCGCTGCACAGTTCGGCAAAACATCTACCCATTGCTGACTATAAATGCGAGAGGCGGAGCCCGAGGGCAAGGCTGGACCGCCGGATCCGAGGCGAATAATCAACAAAGCATCCTACCAAGGCTGCATCCTCTTTTCTATATTTCCGGTCGTGTAACACAATCGGGGTAATGGATCTTGGAACATCGCTCAGCTGTCATCATGACTCCGGGCTCACCAATCAACGTTCGTGAATGTGAACACTTTTTTTCGAAGGGGCTTGAGCCCTCTGCTTCCATTTGTAAATGTGTGTAAGCAAGTTGTGTTCTTGGATTGCACAGCATTTTCTCGTCGACATGTCAAGGCGGTCAGGCGGATGATTCGGGACCGTGATGCGTCTTCGGCATTTGCAATGAACCATCTTGTCGACGTGGACTCGATTTCGCCTTCGTGTTCCACGATATTGCGATGCGAGAAATAGTCTGCGCGGATCTTGCACCATACTTTGGCAGGGTTGTCATATTCTGCGATCCGAGAGAACTGCGCCGCAGCGGATATGCTGCAGGGCATCAAGCATGCGACACCGCTGTGAGCCTGCTCGAGGTGTCTCATCGTATACCACAAGGCTAGTCAATCTTCGAGGATTAATATTCGCATGGGTGTGTTTGAGAACTCGCTCTGATATCAGTCGAAATTTGGTAACTGTTTGTAAGTAGTTGAGGCCAGACTGCGACCGATCGATAGGAAACTACCAGATGCAGTCAGGCCGAGGGCGGTAGATACTCTCAACAAGAAAAGTGTCGTGCCTTCTTCTGTTTGGCTAGGGAGAAGCAGACCATCATGAATGTACTTCCCTGCGAGTGATGGGGTTATTGTCTGCGCAGCTTCGATAGATGCCGTCTCGGCTTTTGCTTGGTGTTGGTTCTTGATTCGCAGATCTGCCAAGGAAGCTTGAATAGTACGTGACTAGGTATCGATGGTATGAGCAAATCGACCATCATTTTGGGCCGAGGAACACTAGTGACGAATGACTGACCACTCGAGGTGGTTGAAATGAAGTCATCCACTGTGTCTAACACATGACCAGCTGCATATGTGCGCAGAAGAGGC
Organism: Pestalotiopsis sp. NC0098; assembly: GCA_022432395.1. Classification (NCBI taxonomy): domain Eukaryota; kingdom Fungi; phylum Ascomycota; class Sordariomycetes; order Amphisphaeriales; family Sporocadaceae; genus Pestalotiopsis; species Pestalotiopsis sp. NC0098. Next base: position 2,729,534 of record JAJKLJ010000003.1, on the reverse strand, counting down.
AGTCGACGAATGGCATGGCTTTTGTAATGATAAGCATATCCACGCGTTGACGTGTTATGCTTGAATTAGTGTGCGCAATGGTTATTCAACCTCTTAAGAGAGAGCTGACTCGTATGTGTAAACGGTATTGGAGGAGATGAGTAGATAGAGTATGACGAATCCAGACGAAACATGTTTGCCATGTTTCAAACATCTTTCGGCCGACGAGTGCTGCTGGCTATGAATAGCCTGCCTACCTACCTAGACACAGCCAGGGGTCTGACGTTTCCAATACTACATGTCATTCAGGACCTCGGGAAGTCGAGAATAGTACGTAGGCTCCTGTCATGGGTATGCTGGTGCGGCTCTTCAAGTCTTTGTTCCAGACGTTTCTGCCCACATCTGCTTTGTACTACTCCGTGCTAAAGGCAAAGCGTTTTTAAGGTACGGGTAGATCGGTTGGCCGGAAACTGACCGCGGGCTTTCCCCAGGATTGCGATGAATAAAGTTGAAAGGGGAGATTCGTGGACAGTGGACATGGCGAACAAGGGAGGCGTTGAAGTCTATCACAAAAAAGATGGAGGAGCTTACGAGTCGGACTCCACTGTCCGGGCGGTCGGGGGCCAGCATTCGATCGTCCCCGTCTGATCTTGGGTTCTTGCGATTGGGCGATGGAGGCATGGCGTTGGAAATGAAGGGACAGCCATTGGGCAGTCTATGCAAGGCTGAGTCGTCAGGATCTCCGCTGCTCGTCAACACCGGATGAAGTTCAACAAGAGGGAAGAAGGAAAAGACTGTGAACGATGATGATACCAAGGTGACGGGAGAGGCGCTGCCCACTTCGGGAACATCGCTGACGACGCTTGAAGGGGCGGCTTAGCCTCATTTAGCTGGGCTGTGGGCCCCTTAAGGCTCGCCGCTCAGTGCTCACCCTATTAACTCGGCCCTGTAATTCATGCATTGGCCCTGATTGGACCTTTGCAGCGGTACCTTTCAGTGCTTTTTTCCACTGCTTTAGCGCTTCCACCACTCGGGAACTCCAGTTTGGTCAGTGGACAGGATCGCCCCCACATCGGCCACGGCATTTGGCTGCTCAGATGGAAACCAACGTCTCTCAGTTTTGACGTCCTTCATCTACCAATAACTGGCTAGGGTCTCACCAGCCCTTCTTGGCAGATGTTCGTCCGGAAGTTCGCCGGCTCAGCCTTTCTGTCGTCGTCGTCGTCGTCCCTCTCTTTCTGTCTTCCCCTTGCCAGTTGTGGTCCTGCATAGATCCAGAGCTGACGAATATTTCCAACATGCAAACAAGGTTGAGCCACGCCAGTGTGGGTTCCCTTCCCGACTCAGAACAGTCTGGACGAAGCAGAGGAGCGTCATTTCCAATTCACGTCTCCATTGCCGGCGCTATTCAGAAAAGAAGCTTGTCTTTGTGCATGCGCTCCCCAGGATCCGCTTTTTGTCTCTGCGCCATCTGATTGTGAGAGTCGTCCTTCATCTACCACCTTGTCCATGTACGCGTAAACATGGCCGCCGAGTCAATGAAGCCCTGGAATGCCAAGAGATCGCAGTAGAGGCAGCCCCGTATGTTGGAGTAAGGTAGTTGCTGGTTAGTATTATGGGGGATGCGTTCGGTCGAGATGGGATGACGACGAAGAGGAACTCGTGAATATAAACCAACGTCGTCTTCCTCTCAAATCACGACTGAAAATACTCTCACCATCTCATCAGTCTCACAGTCTTTTTCGATACCCGGCAGTGCCTCAGCCTTTCTTTTCACTTCTCAGTATAAGTCACTTTCTCTTTGCAAGAACAACAAGTCTTCATATTCTTTCGTGCTCGCCAACATGCGTTTCGCTCAGACCGTCGCCTCGGGTCTCGCCCTGCTCTCCAGCGGCGTCATTGCCCACCCCGGCCACGACCTCACCCAAGAGATCGCCGAGCGCCGTGCTTTCCTCGGCTCCGTCAAGCGCGCCTCTCTCAGCCACTGTGCCTCCAAGCTCAAGGCCCGCGGCCTCACCCAGCGCAACGTCGAGCGCCGAACTGCCGCCCTGAACAACGCCCGCGCCAAGCGTGGCCTCAAGAAGCGTGACTTTGACACCATCTTGGCCACCTCCCACAACCAGACCGGCCAGGGCTACACCCTCAACACCGATGCCGCTACCCTCTTTGCCGGTAACGCTTCGTGTGTCCTCACTCCCGAGGTTACCCAGGGTCCTTACTGTAAGTCATATTACAACCGATATAATAGTGCCTTTTCACTGACATGTCCTTCTAGACGTCGGTGGAGAGTACATCCGTCGTGATGTCCGCGAGGACCAGGAGGGTGTCGACACCGTCATCGACTACCAGGTCATCGACGTCGACACCTGCGAGCCCGTCCCTGACGTCTACCTCGAGATGTGGCACTGCAACTCGACCGGTGTCTACTCCGGCATCGTCGCCTCGGGCAACGGTGACTCCTCGGATGAGTCCAACATTGACGAGACCTGGCTCCGTGGTATCCAGAAGACCGACACCGACGGTGTTGCTCAGTTCGAGACCACCTTCCCCGGTCACTACACCTCCCGCGCCACCCACATCCACTTGATGGTCCACCAGAACGCCACCCAGTACTGCAACGGTACCCTCGGTAACGACGTCGTCGCCAGCCACGTCGGCCAGGCCTTCTTCGACCAGGACCTCATCTCCGCCGTCGAGCTGAGCGCCCCCTACAACACCAACACCCAGGATCTGACCACCAACGCCGATGACTCCATCGCTTCCGAGGAGGCCGCCACCGAGGGCGTCGACCCCTTCCACGAGTACACTCTCCTCGGCGACGACATCACTGACGGTGTCTTTGCCTGGTTGGCCTTTGGCATCAACACCACCGAGTCCCAGTCCGTTACCCCCGCCGCCTTCTACTACGAGAGCGGTGGTGTCGAGAACGAGAGCTCCGGCTCCGGCATGGGCGGTGGCTCCGGCGGCTCTCCCCCTGGTGCCAGCGGTACCGGCAGCGCTACTGGCAGCGCCGCTACCGCCACCAGCACTGCTTAAGGATATTAAGTCTTGACTGGATAGAGATTGTCTTTCGATTTCAACAATTTTTTTGTAAATAGATTTCTACATGTATAAAAAGCGGACTGCAACGCATTGAGGACTTCTTCCTCATCGCCTTGAGTCTATCAATAGATCGTCACTTGGAACGAAACTAAAAACTTGTCTCTGAACTGCTGCTGTCTGCGAATGTGCATATGCTCTCTTCTCGCTGTTGGCGGTTTGATAGTGTTCGAATTGTTTCGAGGTCAAAGGAAAGGCATTGACGGGTTCGATATAGCCATGTCCAATTTTGTAGAAGTGGAGAAAGGTCTATTGGCTGGTGCTGCAGATCATGTACGATGTAATAATAATGGTGGTACGAAACAGTCGGCAACTACCTATGTATGCTATATAAAATATGCAAGCAGACGAAAACCATATTGCTGTTTCATTGGACAAAATCTCCTAGACCATGAGGCTTTCGGATGGATGCCAAGCTTTAGTAATTCGAGCAGAGCACCTGCAATGCAATTTGGGTGATTGCTGGCAATAAAACTTGACATAATTCCGCTACCAATTTCATATTACATACAGAAGCGTGAACATTACCCAAAGTGATTTCTCGTCGCAGATTTGTTTGCATCCGAGGCATTCCCCCCCCCCCCCCCCCCCCCCCCCCCCCCCCCAAACAATTGAATTTTCATATATCGTAGTGTCTACTGTAGTCTGTTACATTCGATCGTCAGTATGGTTGGGCTGTTCCTTTTGAGTCCTGCCCCGCCTGGTGAAGCGATCTGAGCGCTGGGCGGGTGTACCGAGGCCTGCCATGATGCATGCTGAGCGCGAGCCGATTGGATCTTGGCCTGCTCTTTCGGTGGCCAATCGATCTCGGGGTACTGGACGCACCCCGCAACACAGCCAAGAGAGCGACAGCAAAGATCCCGACGTCACACTGCCAGAAGAGGAAGCCTGGAAAAACAGATCTCCACTGAGCCCGCAACGAGCTCGTGTGTATTTAATTCATGGCGGTCCCGGCCCAACGATGAGGCCAGGTATGGCCGACAGCAAGGTATGACGTGGCGACGACCAGATCTGGCTGATAAAACGCAAAAGAAGCTCAAGAAAACCAAACAGCTCATGTTCTGAGGCGAAACATTATTATCGGTCGTTCTCACCTTGATACAGAAAGAGCAGACTTTCAGGTTGTTCAAAATGCTTTGGAGAAACATACAAACGGTCATCCTCGCCGCCTCCTCGGTAGCAGGCTCGCGTCTGCCTCCGCGGCCAGCGGACGTAGTCCGGGACGTAGCACCGCGGCAGACGGACAGCACGCTGTCCCAGCTTCTGGACTTTGCCAACGACCTGGGCCTGACGGCCTGCCTACCCCAGGCGCTGCCGCTGGCGTCGGAGCTGCCCGCGATCCCCCCGGGCCTGCTCAACAATGATCTCTTCTCGCAGGCCCTGAGCCAGACGACGCTGGCGCTCTCAGACGTGTGCCAGTTCTCGATCACCGGCTCCGACGGGGACAAGTTCACCTCGTTCCTTCCCGAGGTCTATAGCTGGTACGATTCGCACTCGTCGCAGATCGCGAGCATCGTGTCGGGATGCACGTCAGCCAGCCCGCTCGTGCAGACGGTCGAGGCGTTTGCGACGTGCACCCAGGTGGTCGATCAGCTACCGGCCAGCATCACGGCGCCCGATGCCACGGCCACCGGCTCGGACGCCCTGTCCATCCAGACCGACACGGAGACGTTCTCGATCGAGACGGACACCGTCATCGGCGTCTCGACCCTCTCGATTACTGAGCCGACAGCTACTGCTTCCGAGACTGATACCGAGACTATTCCGACGGACGGGACTGGGAGCGCGTCTGCGACGGACACTGCGACAAGCAGTACGACTGAGTCTGCGACGCAGACATCCACCGAGAGCAGCTCATCAAGCTCCTCCGTGTCGCAGGCGCAGGCGCCGCGCGAGACCGGGTTCGTTGTCGCGGCGGCAGCTATGGCCGGCTTTATTGGCGTTGTCGCGGCGCTGTGAAAGTGACCTGGGACTTTGCGCGAATGATGGACTGGGCGTCATTTTGAGTTGGGAGCGCGCAACAAAAGGTTGCGAGTTTATAAGCGTTTCTCGTTAGTGGTGCAATCGCTACTTGTTCAGCTCCGTCTGTGTTCACAGACATCATCGAAATTGATATCACGTCTGTGTCAGATAAAAGATTGGAATATGTATGGTGGACCATCTGGAATCTGTTTGTATGGTGTACTCTGTAGAACATCCAGCGTCTCGGCACTTTCAGTTCCTTGTGTCTGTAGCAGCGCTAGGATCAAGCCAACACCAACTTCTGCAAACAATGGTAGGCGCCGAGCACTATTTCTCGAGTCAATAAATCCCACGATGTGGATCTGGAAGAAAAAAGATTTCAAGTACATGACACATACCGTAATAACGGCGGTTTCTTTCAACGAATCACATCAGATCTGATTCAACTCATCTCGATTAGTATAGTGGTCAGTATGCCAGCTTGTCATTGAACAAACAATTCAATACGCTGGAGACCGGGGTTCAATTCCCCGATCGAGAGGAATTTCATTTTTGCCAATCAATTCTCTATTTGTTTTGAATCATGGCGGATACCTTTTCACTGGCACAATTCATCATAGATCGTCAACAACCTGGTGGGTTTTAATATGCTTTGCTGCGAACGAGCGGAAATGGAATGGCAAACACAACCTCCCCCTCTTGGAGCTGTGGCTCTGAACGGCCGCTAAAATAAAGAGCCAGCAGACCGTCCCGAATCGCCAACGACTCTTGCTATACCTACCTATTATATGTACGCGTACGGAGTATTCAAACCCCGGTCTGTCAAAGCGCGCATGAAAACATTTCCAGAATGTTTCCACGCCGATCTGGCCAACCACGGCCTAATTGCCCGGCGCGGGCGATGAGTAAGCGGATGCGCAAAGATAAGTGAGTGCCGACCGACATTCTCGCGAGTGGGCCCTGCTTTCGGGCTCCAGCGGACGTTCCGGGCGGCCGTTCGGGGCCATGAGGTACCGGATAATTTTAGTATTAGTTGAACATTTCAACTACAACCCGAGACAAAGGTGTCGACTATACTCCGCACATGTCAAGAGCTTATAACCGAGTATTTCGCAAGAGTATTTTCCAGACTACAAAGCGTGATCCCAGGTCTTGCACGAACTGGATGTTATAACATCGGATCGCCTTCTGAGATTGAAGAGGAAAAGGGAAATATCTTCAAACTCGACCATTTGAGTTGTTATATCAGCTTACCGCAATGGCACGAACGTTCAGTGGTGCTGCCGGCGACACCACGATCATACTGGTCGCTATAGGAGTGGTAATACGGCCCAAGCTCGCTCGTTTTGTCGAGCACGCCTCCATTCCTCTACTGGTCGACATGGACTGATTCGTCATGAATAGCTTGCTCTCCATCGCATGGGCTTGATCGTGTATCGGCTCTTCTTCCATCCATTGTGCAAGATCCCCGGCCCCCGCCTGCAAGCAGCGACATCATTGCCTTTTCGATATCAGCATCACATCCAAGCGACGTGGATTCGCCAGACAGTCGATATGCACCACAAATATGGCCCTGTTGTGCGCGTCGCTCCAGACTTGATAGCTGTGGAGGGCTCCGTAGCATGGCCCGAAGTCTATCATCATCGCAGTGGCGGCAGGGCCGAGTTCAGGAAAATTCCCAATTTCTTCTTTCCCGGCGACCACATCACCATCATTGGAGGCAACACGTCCGAGGTCCACCGCCGGCAGCGTCGACACCTGGCCCACGCGTTCAGCGAGGCCGCCATGTACGAGCAGGAGCCCATCATCAAGAAATACGTAGATCTCCTGGTGGAGAGGCTCACGGAGCTCGCCAAGCCCGGCAACGCGGTGAACATCGTGCACTGGTTCAACTTTGCGACGTTCGATATCATCGGCGACCTCGCGTTTGCCGACTCGTTCCACAGCCTCGAGTCCAGCAACTACCACCCGTGGGTCCAGGCCATATTCCAGAACGTCAAGGCCGCCAGCTATCGAGGCTTCCTGAATGCCTACCCCGTCCTCCAGGTGCTGAACTACTTCAAGCCCGCCAGCGCCCTCCGCGAGGAGCAGCAGAACCGTGAGTATGCCGCCGCCAAAGCCCAGGCACGTATGAGCATGGGCTCCGATCTGAAGGGCGGGAGACGAGACTTCATGACCTACATGCTCAGAGAGAACCGAGACGGCGAGCAGGGCATGTCTGACATTGAGATCATGGCAAACAGCTCCGTCCTCGTCGGGGCGGGAAGCGAAACGACCGCAACCGCCTTGTCGGGTCTCTTCTTCCATCTTTCACAGAACCCAGACATCTGCCAGCTCTTGAAGGACGAGATCCGGTCCACGTTCTCCGATGAGGCGCAGATCACCATGCGGTCGACGGAACCCCTCCCCTATCTGAAGGCATGTCTCGAAGAGACCCTCAGATGCTATCCCCCGGCGCCCCAGATCCCAACGAGAATTTCCCCAGGCGATTATATTCATGGCCACTACATTCCCGCGGGTGTAAGTTGAGATCTTGTTCCTTCATTGCTAACCCATGCCTTGTGCCTCAGTCTCTAACGTCGTCGCAGACCGAGGTCTCGGTATGCCCATGGGCCTCGATGCGCCTCGCTCAACACTGGGTCGAGCCCGAGGCGTTCAGGCCGCAGAGGTGGCTCTCGCAGAAGCACGCGCTGTACGAGGACAGATTCGAGCAGGACAACAAGGCCGTCTTCAAGCCCTTCAGCCACGGGCCGCGGGATTGTATCGGAAAGAACCTGGCCTACGCGGAGCTCCGACTCATCACGTCCAGATTGCTGTACCGCTTCGATTTTGACCTGGTCGGAGACCACACGACGTGGTTTGATGACCAGCTATGCTATGGAGTGTGGGAAAAGGGGCCTCTTACGGTCTCTTTGAAGAACAGACTGGAGAAGTCGGTGGCCTAGGGACTCCCGAAAAGTGCATAGGTCGGCAGGGGGGTTTGTGAGCAGTGCAATCCTTTGGATGTTGGGTGAGGCACACAATTTACCTACCGTTGCACCTTGGAATGCTTCCAGAATGTTTCCGAATGATAAGCGCTGCCATCACTGTGAAATATTTAACCAGATTGTCGGGACCGACTGTTGTTCGTTTTAGTGGGGGTGCGGTGCATGGTTCAGGGGAGGTGCCCGCGCAATCAGGCGTTGAATCTTGATGATTCATGACGGCATGTGCTAAAGTTGATCATTTCGCTGCTGCTTGTCCACCAGTCACTCAGTATGCACTACTTAGATATGAAATTGTATTCGTGATCTTATTACCGTTTCAGTGATCATTAGCGCAATTCAGCTTGCATTCATGGTTTGTTTCAACCTTTTATTCCAAAGATAAATGAATCCGACTTTGTGTGCGCCGTAGGTACAGCAGCAAGCTGTAGGTACTTGCTTGTCCGCTGTGCACACGCTACAGATACAGAGTACAGGTCCCTGAAACTCTGTCCTAGCAACAGGTCGAGATATTGCGTCTAGCCTTCCATGCAACCGGGCGCCAACTAATTCTTTTCTTTTGCTTGGTCGGTGTGACAGATATCGATCCTGCACGAATATTAACCGACATACTGAGTGCAGCAAGCAACGTTGGCAGTAAACGCTCAAACACACATGCACCAGTAGGTTGCGCACCGTTGGGCCTAATACTGTACAGCAACAACGCTAGAATATCCCGCCCGACCCCGACGAACAACCCTCACTCACAGTTCATCAGCATCTGCATCATCATAGCCAGGGTCTAGACACGGAATATCACTTCGACAACCTTTCGCCGCCCGGAGACCACCAATCTACGGATACCTACCTAGGTAGTCCTGCAACATCGATTATAAGCGAGAGTTGAGGTGCCTTTGGAGGTGGTTTCCACTGCCAGGATCATCTGCGCTAAGGAGCGCCAATGCGCCATCTCGGCAATCCGAGTCTCTGACAGGCCCATTCACGTTGGCGGTTCGACTGCAATCTAAATCGACGAGACAATATCATTGGCCTCGACAAACGACATTTGCCTATATGATCAATGTTCGTGGCCTGCAGGATAATAGCTATCCAAGATCCCCATACACCTTTTACTGATTAATTCACCAGATTCGCAGCTCCTGCCAAAACCATAACTGGCACGCCTCTTCTCGGTAAGAGCTGTTGTCTGATTGGATCCTGCAAAGTCGAGGGTCTTCGCACTCGCATACATACAACCCGTCCGACCACATCTATCTGGACATGGTCCGCACATCGTGGGACAGTATCTGGATTCTTCATCACTGCTGAATATAAATTCAAGAACCATCGAAAGTCATCATTCTCTTGTCGAAAGTCAGCGGCCTAACTTTACATCATTTCCAACTCTGGACCCAACACTTCTATAAAAAGTGGCCCGCTCATTGGTGTTAATTCGAGACGACTGATTGCACTTCGTCCAATAAGCCCAGCTCTACATATTCGATCAGCATTGGAACCAACATGGGCAATCCTACCACAGCAGAACATCACCTCCGGCGAGGCTTGGAGCACGAAGATGAAGATTATGAACGCACCGTCCAGAAGCTCGTTGACCAGGACCTTGAAGACTGGCCCAACGACGCAGGCGTAAGTTCAATTTTGGATATTGCCACAAGCATATTGTCACAACTGACTGGCTGCATTTGTAGTTCGAGGGTCTAAACGAAATTCGAGGTCCAATCAACCTGAACGTCACAGGCTCTATACCGTCATGGGCCGCCGGCAGTCTCTACCGCACGGGGCCTGGTCAGTACACTGTGGAAGATACGCCTCTGGGTACGTATCGGACGTCCCATTGGTTCGACGGCTTCGGTCACTCGCACAAGTTCCAGATCATACCAAACGATCTCGACCCGAATGGCCCGATTCGCGTGGAATACTCTTCCAGAAGGCAGACCGAGGGTTTAGTCAATGAGATCAAGAGCACTGGCCTGCGTCCCACCGTTACCTTTGGTCAGCGCCAAGATATCTGTGTCGGAATCTTCAGCAAGGTCATGAGTGTCTGGCGTGTCGCAACGCGACCATTTCCAGCCAACATAGAGAACATCAATGTGACTGTGCAGGGTGCCGTCCCTGGTCTACCGCCGACAAAACAAGCACAACCTCTCGAATCCGGGCACCAAAGTACAACCAAAGCCATGTGGCTTGGCACCGATAATTCGATCCTCAAGTCATTTAACGAGAATACCATGGAAACGCTGGACTGCGAACCACACACGACTTTGCATCCTCTTCTCAAGGGTCCCCTCAGCTGTGCGCATGCTCAGCGAGATCCGGAGACCGGCGATTACTTCAACTATAACCTACAGTTCGGTCGTATCTCGACTTATCGGATATTTCGGTCGAACGCTTCCAGTGGTACCACGGATATCCTAGCGACCATTTCCCAGGCCGACGTCAAGCCTGCCTACATCCATTCGTTCTTCTTGTCGCAGAACTACGTCATTCTCTGCGTACCCTCCACCCACATCAGATCGATGGGCCTGAGCATACCCTGGAACCGTAGCATCGTGGATGCTCTCGAGGCGTTTGACGAGAAGAATCTATGCAAGTGGTTCGTGGTAGACCGCAGAGGGAACAAGGGCGTCGTGGCGCAGTTTGAGACGCCGGCGGGCTTTTACTTCCACAGCGTCAACGCCTTTGACAAGGTGGACGGCTCCACGGGGGCCACCGACGTCTTCTGCGACCTGCTCGAGTACCCGAACACGGACGTGATCAAGTCGTACGAGATCGACATCCTCATGGGCAAAAACGGCATGGGCAAGAGCTTCTGGGGCGACGAGCGCCGCGCCCGCAACGCGCAGGCCCGGCTCGTGCGGTACAGGCTCAGCATACCGCGGAGCCACCGCCACCGGGCCGGCGGCGCGGCGTACCTGAAGGCGAAAAAGATATTTGAGATCAAGGCGCCGCACGTCGGCGAGCTCCCGACGATTAACCCGAGCTTCGCCGGCCGCGGATACCGCTACGTCTACAGCCTTCCGAATCGCGGCCGCAGCACGCTGCTCGACAGCATCGCCAAGACGGACGTCGAGACGCGCGAGACCGTCTACTGGGACAACCCCCAGGGCCACACGCCGGGGGAGGCCATCTTCGTCCCCCGCCCGAGGGCAGAGGGAGGTGACGAGCCGCCCGCCGAGGATGACGGCGTGCTACTGAGTATCGTCCTGGATGGGCACGGCAAGACCAGCTACCTGGTCTGTCTGGATGCGCGGACGATGAAGGAGGTCGGGAGGGCCGAGTGTGACTGGGCGATTGGATTTGGATTTCACGGCATACACATGGCAACGTAGTCATATAGTGGCTTTGCCTTGCTTTGGTTTGTAACAATCTTCTGGTACATAAGCGTAGCTTTGCGGTGGCATCCGCATCGTTTTGACTTCGAGCCATTATTAATGAATCACGCCTCCCAAATATCATGACTGTTTTGTTTCCCAAAAAATAGCAGTGGCCAGAATTCCAGTGTGAAACAGGTCTTCTATTCAGAATTGACAAGATGCAAGAGAAATAAGACAAGAAAGAAGAAAAAGACAAAACAGGGGGCTCTCAGCAGTACGACGGAATCGAACAGTGAGTGCCTCGGGGTGCACAACAGAACAAGAAGCGCTGAATATTGCTTGGCCAGTCGCCTGCAGGCTTTTCGTAGCCTCAGTCACCAGTATGTACCTCCGCGCTCTTTAATACCAGTGGCTTCGTCTATTATCGCCTACATTGAGACCATTTGCTAGGATTCCATCCATTCTACATCCCACGGACCGGATCTACAAGAGAGTGTATAGCCTGCAATAGTGTCGATATTTTTTGTTACAGCATGCATTTCAAAACCCGGTCCTCTGGAATGGGCAATGTGAGTAAAATCGGTCCATCCCCTCTGGCCCCGAAGCTTGGTCGGGCTGATTAGATGCTCTCATGGCGCTCCTGCTTACCAACACCGAATTTATACCACCCATGCAGATAGGCTTGATCGGACGACTTTTGGCGACTCTGCAGGTCAGATCAGTAGGTTGTCCTCTGCTTATAATTATCTGTGTTGATATATGTGTCTCCTGGCGCTTTCGGCGTTTCCGATGTCTCCGAGCGAGTCCGCCCCCGGTTCATGATTATAAATGTGTCCGGCTGAAGAGCGCCATGTCGCCATATTGCCCCGCTTTGAGACAGCCGGAGTCCGGGGGCAGAACAAGGATAAATATGCCTCCCAAATTCAGCTCATCTTGAGAGATTATACTCATTTGATATACTCGTTTATATATTTCGCAACTTCCATTTATTTGAAACATTAGTTAAAGCTCCATACAGAATTGCCCAACATGACGTCTGAAAGCCCCAAGATCAAGCTCTATACCAACCACGGCTGCCCTTGTAAGTTGATAGCGTCATAGTGGTCCTCCTTTGCACTTCTCTACGCTGGCCGTTTCCCCGCGAATGCATACACTGACTGGAATTATACCGTCAACAGGGGCTCACCGCGCGCACATTGCCCTGGCCGAGCTCGGCGTGCCCTACGAGGAGGAGATCATCGACCTGTCGGTGCCGCGCACGCCCGAGTACCTCAAGGTGAACCCGCGGGGGCTGGTGCCGTCGCTGGCGTACGGCGACGAGATCATCACCGAGTCGGCCGTCGTGTCCAACTTCCTGGCCGACGCGTTCCCGTCGCACCTGGTGCCGGCGGCCGCGGGCGATCCCCAGGCCGCCCTGGCGCGCGCCCGCATCGCCTTCTTCGCCGACACTTTCATCTCCAAGTTCGGCGGCCACTACTCCAAGGCCAACTACGGCAAGACCGACGAGGAGCGCGCCGCGGCCTTTGAGGGCATCGTCGACGCCGCCGCCAAGGAGCTCGATCCGCTGCTGGCCAATGCCGGGCCCTTCTTTGGCGGCTCCGACAAGTTGACTCTGGCCGAGGTATGTTTTCTCTCCTCGTAGTAAACAATTCTATAGCTTCCCTGAAACTGATCTTCAACTTCCTAGGTATTGACGGCATCTTTTGTCATCCGCCTCTACGCGTCGTCCAAGCACGGCATCTTGCCCGAGAGCATCAGGGGCGACCTGGCCGCCAAGGCGCCCAACTTTGACAAGTGGGCTCAGGCGGTCATCAAGCACCCGAGTGTCCTGAGCATCTGGGACGAAGAGAAGATTATCGAGGGGACCAAGGTGAGGATCGCCAAGTTGCGGGCTCAGGCTTAAGACAGTGCGCCTTTGCTAGTGTCCAATGAATTGAGCAATTCAAAAACCTACAGCATGTGGGAGCTTTGAATGTGACATAAATGTGCAATGTTTGTAGTGTAGTCAATTTAGAGACCTGAAGATCTAAGTCGGCTCGGGTGCCGTCTTGGCGATGATCAAGGTTTGTCCAAGATACGTGCTTATGCTTGGTATCAGCAAATTCAGAGTCCAGACCCTTGGTCCAGAGGGCAGTGCTCAAGATTATGCATCTATTCTTTACGGCCGCTGCAAACTCGTTGGTAGTAAACGTTTAGTGATGAGATAGTCTAGTCTCGATACTTGGCTGATGTCACTATTGTATAGAAAAGCTGTGCACGACTAGTTTAGGTGGTCTTGGACACAAGTAGATAGGCTATACCTCTGACTAGTTCCATCCTTCTGCCGGGCGTAATGCTGAGCTAGCTATCCTGGCTTTGACTTTGTGGTTCTACATGTGACGCAAGAACAGTCGACAACGCCTCATGGCATTTGGTATATATGCCATCTCATGAGCGGCGATTTCCGTGCACAATGCGTCCCTACTCCATAGCGGTATGAATAGCCATCGCCAACGAACAATATCAATATGGGTGATACCACACAGACTCGATACCTGGACGATGACGAGATAGAAGCTTTCGTTGGAGAGCTCGACAAGAACAACGATGAATACATCGAGTATGAAGAGGTGGAACACAGGCTCGACCTTGTCCACGACGAGATTGCTCCCAAGGTGCAGCCGCACAACTTGCACCACGAAAGCAAGGACGATGAAGCTCGACACCGGTTTCTCAGGAGTATGATGGGCCCTGAAGAGAAGCGTGTTTCGCGAGCTGAATTTGCATCTCGAGGTCAGTTCTCTATCTGCACTTATTCAACCACCTTTGGCTTGGCTTTGATGCCAGAAGCGCCAGCGCGAATTGGACTTGTGTTGCTTTCAACCGATAAATGATGGATCAACAAGACTTATATTTTCTCCAATTAAACAGTGCGGCAATGGAAAATCCCTTCATTGAAACAAGACTCGGAAGATGAGAAACGTGACGAGGATATCCTCAAGTCAATGAGCATCTGGCGCCGATTCCGCGCCTACTGGGCGGTCAGAGGACCGGATATACTGTTCGTTGCTCTGGTCATCTCGATGCAACTAGCATTTGGAATTTGGCAGCTCGTCAAGTATGTCACTAAGCAACAGTATCGAGCTGCATTTGGATGGGGCGTCGTCCTTGCCAAGACGTGTGCTGGTGCACTATATCCAACCATGTTCTTTCTACTTCTGAGTATGTCCAGGTAAGTACATGGTCGATCAACAAGATGGACTTGACCATCACAGATACTGATAACAATGGCCACATAAGATACTTTTCCACTTTCATGAGACGCTCGCAGCGAATATCGCGGGTCATCAACTTTGATCTGTCTCAAAAATTCCACATCCGCATCTCCATTGTCGCCATGTGTCTGGCTACGCTCCATGCCATCGGTCACTTGGGCGGCTCATTTATCTGGGGCAGCAGGAGGGAGAACGAGGCCGATGTTGCTAATGTCCTTGGTCCAGACATGGTTCCGAGGCCATACAGAGACTACGTTGCTTCCCTCCCTGGCTGGTCGGGAATCACCACCCTTGCGCTGTTCTACGTTTTGGCTCTGTTGAGCATTCCACAAGTGCGAAGACGGAACTATGAACTGTTTCAGCTGGGTCATCTGCTCATGTATCCCATCATCGCACTGCTCTGCGCGCATGGGACATTAGCGCTCCTCCAGTGGCCCATGCTGGGATATTTTCTTGCGTTTCCGGCCCTGCTCATCGTCGCTGAGCGATTCGTCCGTGTCATGATGGGGTTCCATCGTATACCTGCCACTCTTACTGTCCTCGACGAGCAGACGCTTGAGATCAAGACTGAAATACCGACCGAGAGGTTGTGGAAGTACCGGAGTGGTCAGTATGTGTTCTTGCAGGTTCCTAAGCTCAGCTTCTTTCAGTGGCACCCGTTCACAGTGTCTGCCTGCGTCGGCAGAGAGATGTGG
The DNA here is from genome assembly GCA_022432395.1 of Pestalotiopsis sp. NC0098. Lineage (NCBI taxonomy): Eukaryota > Fungi > Ascomycota > Sordariomycetes > Amphisphaeriales > Sporocadaceae > Pestalotiopsis > Pestalotiopsis sp. NC0098. The sequence goes on along the minus strand of JAJKLJ010000003.1, from coordinate 2,714,247 downwards.
CTTCATATCAAGGTCGACGGAAATTGGACAAAGAAATTGAAAAAGCTGGCAGGCGAGGCTCAGGAAAGTCATATAAGCGTTGGGATTGATGGACCCTTTGGAGCTCCAGCGCAGCGTTTCCACAGCTTCAACCAATCCATCATTGTCGGGTCCGGCATAGGTGTCACACCCTTTTCTGGAATATTGATGGATATTCAAACGCAAGATGATCATCTACATGGTGGTCCAGACACTCATAGCAGACTGTCTACTGGACCAGGCGAACGACGCTTGTCAACTGCGCCCGCACAAGTTTCGAATCTTTCGACGACTTCATCGCCGATCTCTGACAACAGTACTGCTATCGGGGATGCAGAAACCACTCAAAGTTCCAGTCACGCTCCCAAGCCCTCAAAAGTCGACGGTACTTATCGGCGTGTCGACTTTCACTGGATGGTCAGAGATCGCAATCAGCTTCTATGGTTCTCGGACCTTCTGAACGCCGTGTCCCGATCGCAGCTCTGGCACCAGAAGAACGACCCAGACTGCCACCTGAACATCAACATCACGACACACGTGACGCAAAAGCGAAAGAAGATCGCAACTCACGTATTCAGATGGCTCTTGGAGATGCATAGGACGACAGAGTACCCAGAGTCGCCACTGACGGGGCTCGTGAATCCGACGCACTTTGGCCGGCCCGACTTTGTGCAGATACTCGAGAGCCACTACGACGACATGAAGAGGCTCAAGTGTGCCGACGGGGAGAAGGCGGGAGTAGGTCCTGAAGATAGGCTCAAAGTAGGTGTCTTCTTCTGCGGCACTCCGGTCATTGGCGAGATTCTGGCAGATCGCTGCCGCATGTTGTCAGCCAGAGGCCGGGCAGATGGGACAAAGATTGAGTATCATTTCATGATGGAGGTATTTGGGTAGACCTTTTCAACGCAGAGACGTAGATCAAAGATGATGACACATCTCGGTGGTATATCGCTGCGTGCCAAGTCTTGCGGGGCATCTCTGTCACAAAAGTAAACCGTCGTGATGATGCAACCGGCTAAAAGGAGCACCCTCGGCGCTGGATACGACGAGACGAGTTTCAATGGTAAGTGGACGGAAAAACTTTGGAACTTCCTTACCAGATACACCATCAATCCAAAAGGGCCTGAACAAACGTACATATGCACAATATATATATCGGGAATGACACCACGAGAATAGTGACCGAAGACTTGCTTTATGATGTGAAATTACCAAATTGCACTTGGTACTGCTACGTTCTATTTAATCTGTTAGTCCATCATGCTTCGCTTTTCATCATCACTCTTGGCATCTGTGCTGCCGTTTCTGGCATCGGGTTTGCCGTCCTACAAAACTGATCCCAAGCCACCAGCGTTCTTCCTCGCTGGAGATTCCACCACGGCCGTCGGGGGCGGCTGGGGCGATGGACTGCTGGCGACATTGCGCAGCCCTGCCTGGGGAGTGAACATTGGGCAGAGCGGTGCGACGACGGTGTCTTTTGAAAATGGAGGCAACTGGACCAACGTCACGACGCATGTACAAGACTATGCCGAGGAGTACGATCCCTATGTCACCATCAGTGTGAGTCCATCAAAGTCTCCCTGAGAATGGGACGAGTTGTCGCTGACACATGGGCAGTTTGGCCACAACGATCAAAAGTCGACCAGCGGCGTGACCTTTGAAGAATACCAAGCCAATCTGATCAAGTTCGCCGAGGAGGTCAAGTCTCTGGGCGGAACACCGGTTCGTTGCTTCAACCCAGCGTCACCAGTACCTATTATCAGTTGCAATTAACGTGCATGACAACAGCTCCTGGTTTCGAGTCTGAGCCGCCGCGTCTTCACCTCGGAGCACAACGCCACCGACAGCCTGCACGACCAGCGGCTCGCGGCCGTCTACGCGGCAAATACGACAGGCTCTCCCATCATCGACCTCAACGCCGCCAGCCTGAACTACGTGGACACCATCGGGGAGGATGCCGCGCACACGTACAATCTCAGCCCCGACGACAACACGCACCTTAACGCGTGGGGTCAGGTCGTGTTTGGCCGGATGGTGTCGGACCTCATCGTCAGGGCGCTGCCGGAGCTGGAGAACTGGATCGTCCCCAACGAGACGCTGAGCAACGAGATCTGGAGCGGAATTGCTGCATAGCTGCTCTATAACGAAGATCTTGGGCGGTATATTTGTGGAGAATAATTGTGCCTGGTGAGGTCAGACCGTCAGACCAGTCGTGCTGATTAACGGAAAACGTGCTCGAGTTGGGTGGCGAGAAACGTCAAAATTTAGTTAGTCTATACGGTAGCTTACAGAGTATTACACCATTGCTATCCTTGTAGAAGGCCTTGCAAAGCGGTTTATGTATGTTTCGGAAAGGAAATTGATTCAAGATCGCTTCGAATGAAATAGATGTCATATAATATTTGAAAAATCATAAGGAATGGCAGACGAGATCGGGTATATGACCTCACATTCTACACGGTATTTATCTGAGATGTTCTCGTCAGGGACCCTGACTAGCGAAGCTCCCGGCTAACCCCAGGAATCAAGAAGGGTCATGAATTCATCGTCGGCTAATTCAACAAGTGAATACCACAAAGTCTTGAGCATAAATGTTCATCATACCAAAACGTTTATACATATTATGACATTCAATCTCGAGAATAATTGAAACGAGAAACAAGCAACGTGTCGCTATAAAGTCGCGAGTAGGTCAGCTGATTGGAGATCACCCCCAGCGGCCCATTCAGGTCCCAAGTCGCCTAAAAGCTCCGTCCGGACGGAGCTGAAAACGCCCTCCACCAGCTTTTTGCCCCGCCGTTTGGTGACTCTTTCGCGGACGGCAAACCTCTTTCCCCTCCACCAACTCCCTGGAGTTCGTCCACTCTGGACCCCTTCATTCTATCACAATCGGCTTTATCTTATCTTCCAATCGTTACATCGCAGACCGCGCGGGTCTTGTCGTCAAACGTATCTGCGCCGGGCCTTGCTGAAGGAAAGACCCTTTTCTCTCTGCCAACGGTTACTGCTCGTCTCCACCGTGGGCGTTTGGTAGGTCGTTGATCCCGTCATCCGGCCCTCCGGTATCTCGAGAAACCTGTCGCACGCGTCATTGCTCGAGTCCAGGCGGCTCGACCATCATGAACACCATTCCATCGAACCAGGGAGGCAAGTCCCTATCGGCATCGGCATCCAGTTTCAATCCCTCCCAACCCTTCTCCATTCCCTCGCCAAGCTTCGAATCAAACTCCCGCCGAGCAGCTGTGGCGAGCCCGGCCCTTGCCTACTCGGGCCCAAGAAAAGCCCAGGCTTCCAGGAAGCAGCACAAGGACAAGAAGAGGCCCTTGAGGGAGAGTCGGTTGGATGAGGATGATGCCATGGCTGAATTCGTAAGTTGACCTTGTCATGTCGGCATTACAAACTTCCGTGTCTGGTCATCGTACTGATTCTGATTTCCCCGGATCCAGAGGGCTATGAGAAATCCTACAGGCCGTAAAGGTCAAACCTCGATCACCCATCTACTCAACTACTCGACGCCTCTGCGCCATTCGCATGACCACGGATACGGCCACGGGCATGGGCATGGCTACGGACGATCGTCTCGGCGACAACCTACATGGGGGCCGGGCTCTGGCTACCACCCAGCCGACAAGGCAAAGTTCGTGCATGCCAATTACCGATTTGTCGTCGACCCCCAGGGCGAATACGCAGCCCAGGCGAGCGACGCAGACAAACCGCTGGACTGGAACAATGTCCAGCAAATCATCGCCTCGACCGAATCACAGTCGACGTCATGTCCGATTTGCCTGTCAGATCCGGTCGCGCCCCGTATGGCTCGGTGTGGCCATATCTTCTGTCTTCCCTGCATGATTCGCTTCATGAACTCTACAAGTGACGACGAGGCAAGTTCGAGAAAAGAAACGAGATACAAGAAATGCCCCATTTGCGAGGACTCGTTCAAAATCCCCGAAACACGGCCCGTCCGTTTCTACGCTGGACAGGAGAGCCCTCTGCCGGGGCCAGGCCATGATGTCGTACTGCGACTGATGGTACGAGAATCGTCCTCGACGCTAGCTCTGCCCAACGAGGGAGGCAACGATCCGGTCAACGAGGGGGAAGTTGTGCCGTGGCATTTCGCAGCCAACGTTCTGGATTACGCACGGATCATGAAGGGCACCCCCGACTACATGGTTGCTGAGTTCGACAGAGAGATCGATGACTTGCGAAAGCAGTCGTCCGAGGACGAGATTCAGTTTGGCGCCGAGGATGGAGACTGGACCATTCGAGCCATTAGGGCCATCACAACAGCAAAAGACAAGCTCAAAGAGCCGAAGCCAAACGACAGCAGTGACGCCGCCTTGCCAAATGGTTCAACAAAGGCGCAAAGCAAACGGCCAGCAAGCCACCCATTCCATTTCTACAGCGCGCACCCACATCTCTACCTGTCGCCGCTCGACATTAGGATTCTAAAGGCAAAGTTTGGAGACTACTCAAACTTCCCATCGACGCTTTTGCCCCGTGTGGAGCACGTATCGACTGGGCACGTCGTTGATGATGTGCTCAGGAAGCGCACCAAATATTTGGCACATCTTCCACAGGGCTGCGTGGTGAATTTCCTCGAGTGTGACTGGACAGATATCGTACCAGCAGAAATCCTGGACACGTTTGCGACGGAATTAGAGAAGCGAAGGAAATCGCACCGAGACAAGGACGCACAAGAAGAACGGGAACGGGTGCAAGCAGAACGAATCGAGGCTGCGTCCATCGGCCGCAGCACCAGGCACCACTTTGAGAGTAATCATGTCGAGCCTTACGACCCGACCCCAGCGTTAAGCTCGGACGACTTTCAACCTTTGGCCTCCACGACGCCTCCGAATCCCAGGCCAGGTTTTGAGCAACTTGCCGAAATGTCTACGAGCCCCTCTACCTCCAAGACTGTCTGGGGCACGCGAGCGATCGCGGCCTCACCTGATCTTGGTCCAGTGCCCGAGAGTTCTGGACACGACGGCTGGCTCAAAGATGACGAGTTCCTCGGCGCGGCTGAGATCGCTCTGCAGATGGAGGCCTTCCATATTGACGGGGAAGCATCGGGCCCAAGCACACAATCAGGTGGGGGCGGCAAGAAGAAAAAGAAGCAGAAGCAGAAGATTACGCTGATGAGTACGGGTGGCCATCGTGGCAACTGAGTACAGGAAGCGCGATGTTTATATCAGCTCTCTCTCCATCATGGTGTCAGAAAGAAGTAAGCGATGCGCGAATATGCATGGTCCGAGCATGTAGACGTGCAGATCTAGGGTTTTGCTTTGACAGGCGCTTCTGCTTTCCGCGGGCGCCGAAGTTACCATCTGTAGAAGATGTTGAACTAGGGCGATTCTAGAATGTTTACATTTGCTTTTCGGCAGCAAGCAATTACTTACCTATTACACAAATACAAATGAAGAAATGTCAAACTCCATTTGGTTATCTGCGATTAGCCGCGTGACGCAAACTCTCTGTCGGTTACGCGCAGTTACTCAGACGAATAGAGCTCTGCTACTTTATACTTGCTCCCGACTCGGACTTTTGCTTGACAATCCGGGTCTTTGCCCGGGTCTTCTAAGCCGCCTTTAACATACACACGCAAGATATGATTCTGCAGAATCTCTAGGCAGTGGAAGAAGAGGGCTTTTGGAATGATTCATTCATGTACGGAACGGTAGGACAAGTCTCACCGCTTCTGCACGACTTGGATGTAATACATAAATGCGCAGCGTAACGTTGAACCCGTCCTCGCCATCCACAAGCTTGACAAGAATGATTACGAGATTGGTTGCAGTCACTGTTTTCTTTTCCTTCTTCCAGAATCTCCAGTGGCATATCAAACCTTTCCATCTTACTATAGCCGATCAAGTGACGGGGCAGAGTTGGAGAAAACCTCGGCAGCACATTCTATATGCATACAATGCCTCTCGACTTACACCATTCATGATGTTCGGTTCTTGTGTGTGTGCACATACGTATATACGTGCGTACGAGCGGTTCCCGAGCCATGGGGCCGAGTTGCACCAAGCACATGGTGCGCATAGCAGCTGCATTGTGTGTGTTCGCTTCGACGCAACGCGCCGTTATGTCTAGATGTTGCATACCCAGAGCAACGGGAAGAGGGGAATCCGAAGGGGATCCTGTGACTTGAGTTTTTTCTCTTCTGCTCTATGATTTGTGAATGGGCAAGGCGAGCGAGCCCCAAGAGAGGTGGGATTATGATGAGCGTGTTATGATCACTCATCCGCCACCCATAAGCCACCCCAAGCCATGCCGAGTTGACTTGGCATGCATTCCGACTTTTTGCGCCGGTCCAACACTACTACACAAAAACTACGTAGATTGGAGATTGTGATGTGTCTGGCGTGTGCGTGGCTCGATCTCCCCCAGATGAGATGGGATGATGATGTGTGCTTACTTGCAGTAGGACGTACATGCAACGTACATACCGTACATACATACATTCAAGCCAGCCAGCCAGCCAGCCAGCCAGCCAGCCAGCATGGCCAACGGCAGTGGCGCCGACCTACGCCACGTTTACAGCACCCTCTCGGAAGCCAATAGTCACAGCAGGGCTCTTTTATTCGTTGATTCTGTGACTTGGTTACTTTGTCTTCCTATGCACAAGAGAGCTGGCTAGTTCGAGGAGTGGTGGTTTAGCTAAATGTTAATGACGATGATGTTTATACTACTCCCTAATACACCTAGCACTAAAATACTACTGATCAGATCCTGAGCCCGGAGGAAAAGAAGGAGAGAAACGCGCTTGACCCCGCAGATTTCCCCGCACTCGAGAGTGGGATGATGGTCCAAGGATCTTCTCAAGACTCTAAGAGGTCCCACGATGACGAGCTACTGCATGGACTCTGCATAGTCATAGTCGTGCAAGAGAAAAAGCCCATTGTAAGGTCGCCGGTTTCCAGTGCCAAGGAGACTTTGAGTAGCGGGTTTTTCTCTCTCTATTGAACCAAGATTCGTCGCGCCTCGGAGAAGACGTGAAAGAGCGAGCCTTGCATACATTGTTTGTCACAAAGTCCTTCTCTCATGTGCATCACCAGCCACTTTCATTCTCGTGCTGGTCTGGTCCACGTCTTGAGTTTGCTTTGACCCTTTCTGCTACAGGCCTCTGGGATCATGTCGATCCCGATATGTTTCGATCGGCGAACCTGCATTGAATTGTCTGGCCTGCGGGAAATAATAAATTGGTAGATGCGCGTCTGCCCAGCAAGAAAGACATGCTCTTCTCCTGACAGCAGACAGAAGCTACAGGCTTTCTTGACAAACTCTCAGTCCCAATTCGTGATAACCCTTGAGCATTTTGGAAAAATAAGTTTTTCTCGTTCGCTATTTTGGGACTCACTCACAGCCGATAATATGCAATCATCATCATCGTCTCCTGTTCACATGCTACTGGCCTGTTGCTGTATGTCTGTCTGGGCCGTCTCGGCCAGCGAGTCGTTGGGCCAAGACCCGTCGGCAGCAACAAGAGACCATACATGTCCCATTGCCTGCTTGGACTGCCTTGCCAATGCCACCCCATGCCCCCCAATACATGCATGGAAACAAAAGAATAATGACACCTGGGGCTTGTCAGTGGTCACGCCACACATGGGTTGTCCATGTCATCTGCGAGTACACCCAAGCAGAGTTGCACTGGTAATCTTGATAGAAACAATGCGCGCTCTCTGTTGATATGCAGAGAAGTGATACCCAGCTGTTGCTTCCATTATTTTCATGGATGTCTCGGCTTGCCAAGAATGCCAAGATTGGAGTTTGTATGTAAGTACCGGTTTTCAGTCACCCAGAAACTGACCGACTTCTCCAAAAACCAAGACGCGCTTCCTGGTGAGGAGAAAGGGATTCCCAAGTTTGGTACGTGAAGAAGAGCCTCAGTTTCGGATACATAGATTTCTCGCCTAGATCCGAGAGGATTTCCTGGTCAATGGGTTTTCCAGATGCTTCCCGAGACAACATGGCCACGGTGGGACAAATGTTTTGGGTCTTTCCCTCTCCATGTTCCCGTGTTACCCATGGGGTTCGGCAACCGGTAGGTAATTGTTTTATTAGGCCCATCGTCTTCAACAAGGGCCAAATGCAAGGTGAGTACCCGTGAGATGGAGACCTGCAGAGAATCCACGCGACGAACCCCCCATTCAGCAATAAGAATTAAGAATAACCATTGCCGCGATTCCAGTAGCTACCTAGCTAGCTCGTGAGGCCGTTTCGGCATGCAGTGTCCGCTTACTTCGTACATGTAATTAACGTATGTCTAATAACCCCCAGGTCTCTCCTGTACGGTTACTAGGTACGGTGCGTGTCGTCAGCCCAGGGAGCCTCACCCCCATAATACCGGTACTTTTATTTTTTAATTCTCCATACCTGCTCCCGCTCCCCAGTCATGCCGGCATGGTCACCGTCACCCCGTCCCGTCACCGTCCACTTAAAAGTAAACTTCTCCGCACAACCCGGATACCTTGTACTACTCGATGCAGCTGCCAGGGTGCCAAGGGTCAGCGGTGCGTGCTCGTGAGTTGTTTCCGACAACGTACAATCAAAGGTCCATGGATATACTACCCGCGTCAATACTCACTCACTGATTGTGATTGTACATTCCTCCTTCCACTGATGCTGCTTCTGTTACTGCTCCTTCCATCGCTTCTGCTGCTGCGCACAGAAACAAGCAAGGCAAGCACGAGGCACAGGGTCCAACCGCTTTCACTTCTCCTCTCTCGTGGTAACGTTCAATCATCCCCCACTGACTCAAAAAGAGGGCTATTTTCTCTGTTGCACGCCTTGTGAATGGGGCCCCCAATCACGTCGTGCATATATCTCGTCCTCTGCCAAGCGAGCCCAAGATGCGCCTGTCTGCGAAGTACGCACGAAGGATCCCTCCCCGTAGACCGGGCCCGGGGCTGGCCATACCTTACATACTGCACACATACATTAGCACCAGCAACTACTTACAAGGGGGCGCTTAGCTTATGGAAATAACGTTCCAGGAACTAAGACTACTTGCTACCTAATTACCATGACAGCAGCAGCCATGACCCCGGGTTCGGGTCGGCAGGCAGACAGGCAAGCCGGCAGGTAAGCTCCTGGCTACCATCGTCATGTGGCCATCCATGACTTGTGTGAGTGATGTGAGAGAGGGAGAAACAGTCTGTCACTGTTAGGTACCTCCTCTAGTGGGTATATATATCTCTTATTCACTGCCAACATTTTGAGTCTCACATGTTACCCAAGGTGACCCGAGAGTTTCCCACGGTCTCTGCCTCCCATTGATATCCTTCTTCTTCTTTTCTTTCTCAGGGAATATTATAGCACTCGATTGCTACTCTCGGCCCTTCTTGTCGGTGTTTCTTGTATAAGCTCTACATACCTGCAGCCACATCAGTAGTTCTATCACCCAAAAACACATACGCACAACAGCTTTCGCCATCATGCGGGCTCTCTCTGTTGCAGGCTATGCAGCGGCGTTGCTGGCAGCTCCAACCTTTGGTTACGAGGTGCAGACGCCGCCGCTGGATACAGACTGGACCTATAAGGTTGGAACGAACCCTTGGCCGGAGCACCCACGACCGCTTCTGCAGAGGGACTCATGGCAGAACCTCAACGGCATCTGGAAGTACCGGGCCGCCTCGGGATCGGAGGGAACGATAGCGCCCGTCAACGAGACGCTCACCCAGGACGTGCTGGTGCCCTCTTGTCTCGAGAGCGCCCTCTCGGGAGTCCAGGAGCTTAACGTGACATACTCATGGTGGACCCGAGACTTTGACGTCCCGCACGACTGGTCAAGCGACGGCCGGGTGCTCCTCAATTTTGAGGCCGTCGATTACCAGGCCACCGTCTTTGTCAATGGTCGAAATGTCGGCGTCCACACGGGTGGATACTGGCACTTCTCCTACGACGTGACCGATTTCCTTCAGAAAAATGCCACAAACAAACTGTAGGCTTCCCTCTAATCTGGGTGACTGTATTGGTTTGATCTTGATTGCTAATTTCATAACCACGCCTGTAGTGCAGTGTTTGTTTTTGACCCTACAGATATTGATCCTGCGACTTATAATATCCCTTTGGGCAAGCAAACACGCAATCCAGGTCACATCTTCTACCGTCCCTGCACTGGTATATGGCAGACGGTATGGATGGAGAATGTGCCAGACACTTATATCAGCGGCGTAGACATTGCTGCCGGAATGGATGGGACAGGTAAGTTTTGGTCTTGATGTCATTCTGCTGGTATGACCCATAAGTTAACATTTTGACACAGTCGACATCACTGTCAACGTGACTAATGGGGGCTCGGAGTATCCCGTGGCCACGAATGCAAGCATTTCTGTCCTTGATGCCGATGGCAATGAAGTTGGATCATATGAGGGCGCTACAAACCAGGCCCTCAGCTTTACCGTTGACTCTCCAGATCTTTGGTCGCCCGACTCACCTACGCTGTACAACCTGACCATCAAAGTCGGCGATGATGAGGTCTCGAGTTACACCGGTTTCCGAACAATTTCCAAGGGTGAGGTTGACGGCATCCAGCGTCCCTTGATAAATGGGGAATTCTTCTTCCACTTTGGCACGCTCGACCAGGGATTCTGGCCCGATGGTATCTACACGCCACCCAACCAGGAGGCCATGCGCTATGATTTGAACTACCTCAAGAGTCTCGGTTTTAACATGCTTCGAAAACACGTGAGTGCCAATCTTTCCCCACAGAACCATGGCGGTGACTGACATGAAGCATGTAGATCAAAGTTGAACCAGCTCTGTTCTACCGCGCATGTGATGAAATGGGCATCTTGTTGATTCAAGACATGCCGTGTCTCTATCCAAAGGAGTCCGATAACGTCTTCCCCAACGCGGCGCAACAAGCGGAATTTGAACGCCAATTCGACATTCTCATCACCCAGCACAAGTCGTACCCTAGCATTTATACCTGGGTAAGTCTAGAATCTTGACTTGATTGATGATCGTTGCTCACGCGGGACAGGTTATTTACAATGAAGGCTGGGGTCAAATCAACGACGGATCTCTCCCAGAAGCACGGATGGCGGCCAGAGCTCTTGAGCTGGATCCCACAAGACTCATTGATGCTACTACAGGATGGTGGGACCATGGGGTCGGTGACTACTCGGTACGTCAGCATGCACCTATTTGATAATTGTTTTCACATAGCTGACAAGTGGCAGGACAACCATCATTACGCCAACCCTCAGTGCGGTTCGCCCTTTTACAGCATTCGATCGTCTCCGTACGACCCCAAGAGAATTGCCCTTCAGGGAGAATTTGGTGGAATTGGACAGAACTTGTCCATTGAGCAGTAAGTAATTACGAAACAAATAATGCTATCGCTGTGGCTGACCTCGAGATAATAGTCTGTGGAATGTACAGTATGCCATTGACCATATCAACGAAACATATGAGCTCGACGCCGACTTGGACGCTTACAATTATCGATCACATCTCCTTCTCGAGGAGCTTCGTCAACAAACGGAATACTTTGCTTGCAGCGGAGGTATCTGGACCCAGACTACAGATGTCGAAGGAGAGGTCAACGGATGTAAGTTATCAATGACACGTGAAATGGCCTCTTTTGGCTGGTGGAACTTTTACTGACTTATATGATTCTAGTACTGTCTTATGATCGAAGAATCGAGCGCCCGTATGCCGATCAGTGGAAGACGGATATCCAAGCTCTTTACGACACTGCCAAGGCAAGGGTCAGTGGCAATGCGACGGTTGGGCTCACCTGAACATTAATGAGGTCTAAGCTGGCACGATGCAGTTGCAGCTGAACAATAAGCATTGGTTTTGTTTTATGAGTAATGAGTATCAATAGTAATGAATTATTTTCCAAATCTACAGGTGTCTTGGAACTGCACCAATCACTATTGCATGGCGAAGCAATAATGCAGAAGGGTTGCGACAGTAGTATTCCGAAGGCTTTAACAAGCAGAATAATATAGATTCACTCGTGCAAAACTATAAAAACAAAAACAAAAATAAGAAATGCCCACTGGCGGAATTGAACCGCCGACTTTCGCATGTCGCAGAAGGATTACAAGTGCGACGCAATACCACTATGCCAAGCGGGCTTCTTTGCGATGACGTAGTTTTGCTTCAATGCGTGTCAAGTACAAAGCGCTACACAGTGGATAGAGTGTCTATCACGGCAGGCCAACATGATGACCCGTATGAGACACGAGCGGGTTGCCGATGACTTGTCCGGCCCGACAGTACATATATGACATGTGTTGTGACTGACGTCGGAAAAAGGATATCCTTTTTCTATGACTGTCGTCGCCAAATTCAAATGGTATAGGTGTACCAAGACAATTGCTATAATATGTGGTGAACAATGTTGTTGCTTCTTGTCGCCGACCCAAGTCTTATACTGGCGGCTACACGGGGGCGCTGACTGACCAATGACCAGTATAAGCCAAGTATAGGGATGCTTGGAGTATACTAATTGTGAAGTAAAAACCAGTTTGTTCGAGTTGTCCAATTTTGTAATGCACGAATGCTGCTATCTTTGTAGGTAAATGTTTGTGAGTGGCAGGTCTGCTGTTCACTTGGTGCCATCATACCTGTTCCAAGTATTATGATCCTTCTGCTGCACTGGACAGAGTCCAGAATTCAAAATATATAGATCAATGTGATGATACTCAAATATGGTACCTACGACATCTATACGATTAAACATGGTCTATGATCCCTCCGCACAAGCGGTCTAGCTCTACCAGCGACAGTCCTTCTTTTGACTTGTTATACATGACCGATCAAGTACGGCGACACATCTCTCCTTTCTCTTTTTTTTTTTAGGTAATCACCATCACGCCTCATATTCCGGGTCACTCTGCGCCAGCGCCCGCCGGACCTCCTCCTCGTCCTCCTTCTCGTCCTTGGGACCGTTCCACCCCGTCGCGGCCTGCAGGACCACGACGATCACGCTCAGCACGGCGGCGGCCTGGAACAAAACATGCAGCCCGGCCGCGTACCCGTCGACGGCGACCCGGTGGTCCGCGGCCGGCAGTCCGCCGTCGTGCACCAGCGCCGGGCTGCCGACGAGGCGCGTGACCAGCACCCGGCGCGCGCTGGATAGTCTGTCGGTGCCGTCGACGGCCCGGAAGCCGGATTCCAGCGCGCCGCGCAGGCTGCGCGAGAAGATACCCCCGCCGATGGCCGTGCCGAAGCTCCCCGCAAAGCCCCGGAACGTGGCGAGCAGGCTCGTCGCGATGTAGTGCGTGTGGCTGGGCGTCAGGTGGAGGAGGTGGGCCAGCGTGCTGGGGGAGGAAGAAAGGCGAGGTCAGCAAAGATTTTACCAACTAGAGGAGAGAAGAGGAGTCGATGACTTACTAGTTGAGCGACGCGCCCGTGCAGAGGCCGTTGGCAAAGATGATGCCGACAAACACCCACGTGGGAACGCTCGGGCTGGCCGCGAAGCTGAGCAGGATCAGCGACGCGCCGAACAGGGCCATCGATACCAGGCTCGGCAGCCAGAAGCTCCCGGCGCGCCGGACGTGCAGCCAGCCGACGAGCAGGCCGCCGGCGCCAAAGCCCAGGTTGGTCGGGACGAGCATGCTGCCCGCGGCGCCCGGGCTGAACCCGAAGACGGCGAGCGCCGTCACGGGCGCGTAGAAGAGCACCGTCCAGCGCGCCGCCATGAAGCCGAGCTGCGCGAGGCACGACAGCAGGGCCCCGCGGCTCTGCAGGACCGCCACGGGGATGATGGGATCGGCCGCGACGAGGGATTCGAACAGGACAAAGGCGATCAGCGTGCCGACCGAGACCACGATCGGGATGATCTGGATCGTCCCCGAGAGGCCGTAGAGGAAGAGCACGAGAGTGCCGGTCTGTATGGTGCGTAGGTAAGTTATGTGGCTTTTGGAAGCAATGTGCGTTCCGCATCTTGGTGACTTACCAGTAGAAACGCCCCCAGATAATCGATCTGCTTCAGTTTGCTCAGCGTCGACACGTCCTCGTCCTTCTTTTCCGGCCTGAACGTGGCCGGCAGACTAAAGTAGACGCCCAGGCCCGCCAGAGCGGCGAGGGGCGTCTGGATCCAAAACAAGAACCTCTGTTTACAGGATTGTGTTAGCCGCAAAAATGATTCCGTCGTGTAGACACGAGATATGAAGTTCAAACTAACCCATCCGGTCACCGGGACCAAGCCCCCAAAGACCACAGCACCCAAACTGACACCCGTCGTGAAGCCAGTATTGACCAGACCGACAAACAGGCCCCTCCTCCTCCTGCTCGTCAGCTCGAGCACGAGGATCATGGCGGTGGTGAAGATGCCGGCGCCGCCGAGGCCGGTGACGACGCGGCCCAGGAGGAACACCGACAGGCTCGTCGCGGCGGCCGAGATGGCGGCGCCGCCGACGAAGAAGGCCGACGTGAACAAGATGATCAGCCGCGGCGAGAAGATGGCGGCCAGGCGCCCGGCCAAGGGGCCAAACGACGACATGGCGATCAGGTACGACGACGTGAACCACATGGCGCTCTCGTAGGCGTCGAGCTCGGCGGCGATGGTGCTCTGCGCCATGGTCATGCCCGACATGTTGCTCGCTGGGGGAAAGTGATCAGCGAGGTGCTATAGAACGTACACCAACACGAAAAGTCCCGGGCGGCCGCATTCGGTGAATGAAGCCCACGTTTCCAACTCGTCTCATTCTCCTTTCGAGAGACAAAAGGAGCAGAAGGAAATAATAGAAACATACCTTGCAAAAAGATCAAGACGTACACGCTCAAGGCGATGCAGACGCCCCTTCTCGGGCTGACCTTGACATTGGGCTCATCCATACCCCGTTCATCACCTCCCCCCATCGAGCCCGCATCCCGACTGATGCGCGCGCCTGGCGAAGAGACGGAGCTGCTCCGGCTCGTCCGCGAAGTGGTCTCGGACCGCAGCAGCGGCGTGGTGTCGGTATAGGCCGTCGGGGCCCGCGACGACGCGTCGTCGCCGTCCAGATGGCTTTCCGGCATTGTCGTTCTTCACTTTACGACAAGACTCAAGCCAAACTGAAATGATGCGAGAAAGAAATTCCAAAGCTCACAGATAGCTTTTGGGTAGAAATCGACGTGTCTGCTGTGATGACGGATCTGAGTATCCGTATCGGAGCCGAGAACCCGGAACCCCCGGCGCATATAGTAATCTGTTCGTGGTTTTATGGCTGACGAAAAAGGATATCTGCAGTGTCACCAATCCGATTCAATCAATTATCCGACAGCAGAGACATGTCTCATTGGAACAATACATGGAAAGATCGAACGTATCCCATCGAGTCCGCAAGTGGACTGTTTGCGACTGACAAACAAAAAGACACGGTGATGTAAACCATTGCTACTCCTTATCGTCATCGGATTGGTAAGCCGTTTCGGGGAGTTCTGTTCTGTTCGGACAGGGATCGCTCCGACCCGGCTCACCCGCTGGGGAAAGCGAACGGACCGGCCTGGGCCCTAACCGTTTATTGCACCGACAACCGTCTAGTTCTTGAGCCGGTATTTTGGAATTTCCAACCAGATTATTAGGAGGACTATATTTGGAGCACATGAGAAAGATTTGTGTAACATAACAAATGGTATATGTGTACCATTTCGGAAACAACAGCCAATCATATTGGGTATTGATGCGGGAACTTTAGTGGCTCAATTCATAAGCTAGGTTAGCAGGAATGAATGTACGCACTCAAGGTGTCGAGAACTGATGAGGGTGCCAAGCTCATGTTCGCTGCTGAATTCATATAAGATCTTGTTCCAGTAATACGCCTCTTATAGTTTCACGTGGAGCACGGGTGTAACAAAAGCTTTGTATTTAAATGGACGAGAAACATAATGGAACTACTCTGTCAGCCAGCAGTACCTCTCTTGTCTTCGCGATGTTCTATAGACGTCTGGTCCGACACCCTCCTATTCTTGAAGGGATTGATAAATACGGTCGACAGTTTTCGCATCATGTTTGGCTCATTGGCCGACTCCATGGTCTGTCTTCGACGCGCTATTATCTCGTCGAGACCCATTTGTTCCTGCTGCCCTTGTCCAGATTGGAGACGTCGCTGTTCCTCCTTGGGCACGCGCGCGTCGACCAGTGTCCTAGCATCCTTCTTGAAGTCCAGGAAGATGGCAAAGGGCGCCGTGAATACCAAGAGGCCCACCACAACGATGAATGCAATCTGATAGCTTGCACCATGTTCCTTGATGGCGTACATGACAAATGGCCAAAACGCTGGTCCAGAGGCCCCCATGGTGATATATGCAGCTGCCCGTTTCGTGCGCTTTCCCTGACCGCGCAGGCCGAGAGTATATATCAATGGCCACATTGGCCCTTCGGAAAAGAAGAATAAAATGGCTGGTATCGCCACGAGATTCGGGTTCGACGGGCGCAGTGCTGCTATTAGGATGGCAAATAGTATGCTCAGGCCTGTGCTGATGTTAAGCACAGTACGTGGTTGTGGGACTTTGGAGTGTCTAGGCGATAGATATGCTAAATAGGCCACGAGGAAGCGAGATGCCGCGAATGCAGTGTGCGCAATCAACAAGTAATCCGATATAGATAGTGCAAGCGAGGCTGGCTGTTCGGATGATGCCTGTCTTGTAGCGTTGCGAGAGGCGCCAGAATTGGTGGCTGCTTCGATTTTGGTGTCGGGTGTCAAGAGGCCTCGGAAGAATATACTCATGCTCTCCTGGCCAGCTACATATGTCCACTGTGCCAATACTGCAAGTATGAGTGTCCAGGTCCGAAGCTGCAAGCCTCCTATGCTTCGCTTCTTAGGGTCGATTGGGAGGTATTTCGTAGATCTCTCCATTTCGGCGTCGGTGACTTCTGGTAGAGGCATGTAGTAGAAGAAGAGCGCGAGTGCGGCGCACAACAAGGTGATCGCCAGATATGTCCATTGTACGTCCAAGAGAAGTGTAGAGTCGCTTCCCTCGCCCCCCTGGATGTCAGTGAAGAAAACTTTTTGTGCCAGGAGCTGGCTGATTACCGTGGCTACGGCTTGTATGGCCTGAGCCAAGCAGAGACGCATCTCGGCATAATTCAGTGGCCCGCATAGAGCAATGAATGGGTTCGCGGCCGTTTCCAAGACAGCAAGACCAAAGCCAACCACAAAATTCGAGATCATGAATCCGGTAAAAGAGGTGAGGACGGCACTGGGCCAGAACATGATGGTTCCGACACCATATATGCAGAGCCCGAGGATAAAAGTCGCCTTGAAACCACCAATCGATGGGGTCCCGTCGTGTTTTCCTGACCGCCGGTGCTCGTCACGCCGCAGAATCCATTCGCCCACAACCAAGGGGCCAAAGAAGTAGCCAGCTCCAAAGTACATGCTTGTGAGGCCGATGGCCTGTGACTCGCTCATGTTTGCCACTGTGGCGATGACATTGTTCAGCGTGTTAAGAAGCCCATATGAGAACCCCCAGAGGACAAAAAGAATAGTAACGATCAGGCAGTATTTCCATGACTCGGCCACAGACGTACGAATGATACTTTTTGGCTTCTTCATATTCACGAATCCAAACAGCACCGTATTCTCGCCACCGCTGGTAGTAGCAGCAGTGGCGGAAGTCACGGCAGTCGAGGTTCGCGCAAGTCTCGTCGATGGACTGGGCTCGGGGGTGCTCAGCATATCCGGAGTCGTGAGGAACTCCAGCGTTGTAGACTCGTGTTCTGGTGCCTGGTCTACGCGTGCGATACCGTCAGACAACGATGGTAGCTCGGGTGTTGCTGCTGCAGCGGGATGCCGCACAGTTGCATCATCACTATGATGTCGTGAAGAATCAGACGGCTGCTTGATCGTCGTGTCAGAGGTTCGCCTTGTGCCGTCGGGGTCAATGATCATGGCTGGTAGGATTCGCACGATGAGTGGCTTCAGAGTCGGTATGCAGGCGCAGGTAATGCCGACATTGACTTCGATCGAGGACCACATGAGCGACAGAGAAGCATTCCATGCAAATTCGGCCTGGTCTCCAAAGGTTGCCTCGGGGTTGCTCGAACTCGTGGGGGATACGCTCGTTATGGCTTGCTGGAGGTAGTATATCCGAACGACGTCCACCACTGTGACAAAGATACCGAGAGCAAATGTGACGATCAAGATGATCTTTTGGCGGAATGGCAGCCTCATACCCGTGAGAACAGGGAGCGGCAAAGCCAGAATGGCAAGATCCGTGACAATGTTGACTGGTGCAGAACAGAGGAATTCCGTGAGCAGCGGTATACACTGCGCCTCCTCGGTATATCTGTCAAAAGCTGCTCGTATTGGTCGGCATTGAAAGATGTTTAGAAAGGTCAGTACCACGCCAGCAATGTTGACGATGGTGAGTACCACCCAAGACGCCATCCGGAGAACTTGCTCTGTATTTCTGGACAAGCGCAAGTAGAAAATCAGGATGGAGGTTTTTGTGGCCATGAGAGCGGGATTCTGCCAAGTCGTCAGTTCATCATGCTGCTATGGGAAGTTTACACACATATGACAGGAGCTTACGTATAAGACAGAAAACGCATATTCGCAGCGGCGGAGTGGATCCCAATCGTCCGCGTTGATATCGCTATCGTGTCTTCCCAGGCCATATTTGGTGCCGAGATCGATGGTGAGGCCAACGGCAAAGGCAAGAGCCCAAGCAAGTATAATAAACCAGTCATCCCAGCTGAATTGGCGCACAATGGCAAGGCGGGTATACAGCCTGGCGGCGACGAAGACGGATGCCAGGACGAGAGTGGTAGTTGTGACAATGAACACACTTGGTCCCCTATCCGGGATGTCGGCCGAATCAGCTTGGACGGCCGACATGTTGAGAGTATATTTGACAGTGTCGCGACAGCCTTTCTCGACAATAGCAATCTACCGATCTCTCCTCAACTCCATTGTGGGCAGCGCCGGATCGGATGAAGCGCTCTAACGGTTGCGATGACAGCAAAAGTCGACACCGTGTAGGGGTTTGCCAAAATCCGAGGTTCAAGTCTTCTGAGCCGAGTAGGAAAGATGAGACATGTCGTGTCACCGGGGCTATTATCCTAGAGATGTGGGCAGCCCTGGCAGGTAGTGCCTCGAGGAAGCCGCTTTCCAAGTAAGACAGACAGAGAAAGAAAGCGACTGGAGTGAGCGCAGTATCTGTACTAACAGCCGCAACGGCTATGACCAGAACCCGATAGCGACGATGTGGGGGTTGAGCAAGAATGACCCATATGGCGCATACGCGGTCTAGATCGGGGATGGTTAGGCAATGGCAGGCCTCGCCAATGGACTTCTTTACCTGCCCGAGCCCTCGACCTGACAAAAATCTGCACGACACTACTACCTAGGACGAAAGAGACAGGACCGACTCGGGTAGTGGGAGGGAGGCTCGAGGCGTTGGGTAATAGGGCGAAGTTGGCGATTCACGAGGCGACGGATGAGAAGAACGGTATTGTTGCCCGGCTGATGTTGACATCCCTAAGGGATGAATGGGGTTGTTGATTGATCTGGCGTGTTATGTCATTAATTACTGGGCATACATAATCTCATTCACCCTGCTGTAGATCGCCAATCTCAGCCTCAGTCATAACGTTACCCCGCCTACCTTGGCTTCCAAGACAGATCCTGGACGGTTAGGTAGGTAGGTAGCAGGTAGGTAGGTAGCTGGTAGCTGATAGAACTAGAGGTTTGGTAGGCAAGGCAGTTGTGTGGCCCGGCAGGCCGGAGATGACGGTGGTTGACCGGGGGGTGGTCGATTTGGGATGAAAAAAAAAGAGGAGCCGAGATGAACCGGCCCTCTCGATCAACAGGAAGAACGTTGCAGCAGTTTGATTTTTTTATTGTGGACTGTTTGATATGTTTGTTTTGGCAGTCAAACCCCCTAAGCGAAGGCACTGCACTGCAGGTTGCATCCGAATCAATTGCCGCAACAAGAAAGAAAGAAGGAAATGGCGCTTATTACCCATCGCCCCGGCTCGGGAACTACCTGCGAAAAGCTGGAGGAGAGAAGCGGAAAAAGGACAAGACACCAAAGTTGTCTGCTGATCGGAAAGCCAAGAGCGAGTGAGCATGACATAGCTGGATCTGGATCGAAGGTCCAAAACCAAAGGGGTGGGCGAGGTGGGTGACGTTAGGGGGGGAACGATCCCTGTAAAAAAGTAAAGTCCCTTGTCGTTACCCCAGGTTTTCTCTTGCGAACCAACCAAGCCGACCAAGCCAAACCTGCGCCGCTGGATATCATTAGGGCGCTTCCATGGGAGTCCTCTGGCGGCTTCAATAGGCGCAAAGCCGCCGAACGTCGCCTCGAGGCTGCGCACACTATACTACAGGGAGGTATGGGAGGGTATGTATGCTTATTCCCACCTGTTTTCAAGGTTTCTTTCTCGGAAACTGAAAAAAGTGGTTGGGGTGCAATTGAATTGAATTTGCCTTGTCCTAACTGTCGGGTCGAGCTGTCAGACCATTCTTGCAGCCAGTTGTTTGTCTAGCTCCATGATAGTGACCTGTAGAGTTTGCAACCCCTACCAATATTATGTTGATGCGACAACCCAAAGAATCGAACCGCAGTCAATATTTTCTTATTTCCCTTCCCCAGGATACGAGTAACTTGGCTGCCTCGGCTGCCTCGCTAAAAGGATTCGAAAAGGAGGACTCGCCAGCAATTCGGACATGCTTTCACTTATATTAGCGACGTCAGAAATGTAACCCTTGGACTCGACGATCACCATGCACCTGGGGACCTCCGAGAGCCGCCTGCGTCGAGTCAGGATGGCTGCACGTATAAACCCTTGACCCGGTCAGAGTCCTCGCACGTTATCTTCAATTCCAGTTGCCGTTGGAACTAGTCTCAGTAGCACCTCCTCATCTGATTGCCAATGGCAAACAAAACCCGACGTCGGAGCTGCTACTACTGCTTGTTTAGAGTGATGAGACTACTTAATCTGTGTCGCTGGCATATAGTTTATAGTCCAGTCGTGGCAAACGCATGCTGTTCATGTATACCGCGTGGAATAAGCAGCCATACTTCAAGTCAGTTGCCAAGGTTGCCTGTATGCAAAGGAGACCGCAGGATATTACACCTTGCTTCGTGAGGATCACGCACGCCTCGCATTTCTGGCCATAGGCTCACCAATCGAACGCTGCCACGCCCAATATAAGGATCAAAGGCAGGTTGCAAGTATGCTGCATAAAGAGGCATCGCCGTGCATCAGCGGTGAATAATGGCAAAGCAGACCAGAGGTGCTGGGTGTGGGTGCGGCCATGTTGCCCGCATTGCCTGTCAGCAATATAATTGTAGGCCAAAAGTCCAATTGCCTTGCCTGGCTTGCTGGTCAATGATCGGTTAGAAGCGGCCAAGTTAGGTGAACAACCCCATGAGGCTACCATCAACCACTGTTGCAAAGGTATGCATCAATATGCTCGTGGTCAATACGGTACAGGAAGGGTACATCAAACTCGTGGGCAGCGAAGAAATGTGGTCTCCGATGCACAGAGTATGGCGAGCATGTCTCATGTGGCGCCAGCATGATGATGCGAACGAATGCCGGATGAGCTCAACGGCGCCTCAAAGGGCCGCCAAATGCATCAGTTTTCTGGAAAGAAGAATAATTTGTTCCAATCTACTGGGTTTGAGCCGATGATTTCGACCACAGCATATCTAGCATATTGCTGGTGGAATTGAATTTGTTGCGGAGAGGTTGACTTTTGCGACGTTGGCAATTCGTCGGTTTTGAATCGAAATCAGAGAATAGTAGTTCGTGGCGCGCCGTAGATTGCGGGGGCATCGTCGACAAATGATGATGGTGATATTATGATATTGCGGAATAGGACCGAAAGCGTCACCACAGTTTTGGTGAAGGTCTCTTAGTGATTATTTTCGCCTCTTGCCTGGCTGGCCAAAGCCATTGCCCAATTGCGGGCCCGGAAAATCCATCGGGCCCTGGGCGGCCAATCGGAAGCTCGCATTTGCTGATTAGCCAGAGGGCGGCGAAAAGAAGCTCATCATCAACGTCAACCGAATTGAAGACCGACCGCTGCGGGCGATTCAAGAGCTGGTTCAATTAATTGCCCTTTCCCCGACGACGGAACTCTCCACTCTACCCTATCCTTGAGGATTCCACCAATCTTCAACACCCAGCTGCATCTTACATACAAGATGCTGGCATCAAGACGGGTCGCCTCGCTGGCACTGAGAGGTACGTCGCGCGCTGGACTCTTGCCAAAGGGGGGCAAACAAAGCTTCTGCTCAACGCGCATTTGCCCCCTTGATGACCATCGCGTCCGTGACTGACATGATGCGAACCATCTAGCCAAGCCGGCGAGCGCCATTGTTCCTCTCCGATCGGTCGCCGCCATCTCGACGACAAGCAAGAAGGACGCCACATCCGTCTCTACCCACGGCTCGACGAGCATCCTGCCCCGCGAGCGCAAGGAAGTCCCGCTTCCCAGCCAGGAAGGCACCAAGGGTGTCGTCCAATATGCACTGTAAGTGCCTGCGATGGAGAGATCATGGAGTGATGGAATTGGTTGGATATCAGAGCTGATGCGAACAAACCTCAGTACCACCCTCGACCAAGTCGCCAACTGGGCACGTCAGTCCTCGTTATGGCCCATGACCTTCGGTCTCGCCTGCTGCGCCGTCGAGATGATGCACCTCTCCACCCCCCGTTACGATCAGGACAGACTCGGAATCATTTTCCGTGCCTCGCCCCGTCAGTCCGACGTCATGATTGTCGCCGGAACCCTCACCAACAAGATGGCCCCCGCCCTGCGCCAGGTCTACGATCAGATGCCCGAGCCCCGATGGGTCATCTCCATGGGCAGCTGCGCCAACGGAGGAGGTTACTACCACTACAGCTACAGTGTCGTCCGTGGCTGTGACAGAATCGTGCCCGTCGACATCTACGTCCCCGGTTGCCCGCCCACGAGTGAGGCCCTCATGTACGGCATCTTCCAGCTGCAGCGCAAGATGAGGAACACCAAGATCACTCGCATGTGGTACAGGAAGTAGAGGGCATTATTATTCGGTCGTTCTGAGGGCGATGGCCCATCGATCACTATTCTCTTTTGTATTGGGGTGGCATTGTACATAAAGTCACGGCTGCATACACGCCGATGGGTTGTAGACTGTTTGAGGAGTTTGCAGATGCTTTATACCTGGAATCAAAAATTCAGTTAAAGAAGAAACGCGTCCAGCTGTACTCTTGGGGCGTTGTAAAATGTCCTACACTCATCATCGCCAGAGATTACAGTGGACAAAGAGGTCAAATCACGACAAGTCCGTTGTGAAGACGGACTTCATAACGCTCGCTGATCCAAACACAAATTCTACACATCTGTTGTGGCTCACATAGTGAATGTTTTGGCATCAGTCTGATGATTGCCACCTGCGTCAAAGTTCACTTGGCAGTGCTACGTAGCACATACCAGACCCAGACAACGACAACAAGATCCGGTTCCGGGATACAGCTACTTCTTAGTTTTTGACTCCAGATTCAGATTAAAGATCACCCTGCGTATACGAGGCTGCAAGTAGGATGCCGTGGACACTCGGGGGCTCTTGTCCGGGTCGCACCTCAACATGGACAAAACACAATTTCCGGGTCTCGTCAGTAAATGTGTCCCTGACGAGTCTTTGAGCCTGGACACATACTGCCATTGAGAAAGATCGTGCTGCACGGTGCTGGACTGTGTGCAGGCGCCACGTCCAATGTTGCTGTCTTCCAAGCGGCCAATTCTAACGGGTACCATGTGCAAAGCACTGACTGCATGGTCACAACAAGTATGCACCGGCGACATGTTGGTACCTGCATGGCAAGAGACCTTCTCATAATGAATCTTGCTTTGGCACCACAGATGCCAATACCAATTGGTAAACATTGCGAGAGTCATGTGTGGTTTCGTTTGCGAATGGTCACATATTGATGGCCAAAAAAAAAAAAAAAGTTGTCATAAGAACATGGTATTACTTATTAAATTTGAGATAATACATGCGCGACTCCGAACTTTGCTCCCCGAAAGATTCAATATACAAAACATCAACAGAGCTACATTGGGCTGTTCTAATGCAACAAAACATGACATATTCCCCCATCCGCCTTCTCTTTTTTGCTTTTTTCTTTTCTACATTTTTGCAACACACAACGCAAAGTCCAAGCTTACAGCAGCACGGCAACCGCACCAGCCATGGCGACCAGCAGGCCGGACGAACCCAGCTCGGCGGCGGCGTTGTTGGTCTGGGTCGAGCCCGAGGCCGACGAGGACTTGGTCCCCGTGGCGCCCGAGGAGCCGGTCTCGGAGGACTCGGTGGCCTGGGCGTCGACGTCGGTGGTGGTCGAAGCGTCGTCGCTCGTGGCCGTGGCCGAGCTCTTCTTGGAGCTCGTCGTCGCCGTGGCCTTGCTGATCGACGAGTAGACGGAGGCGTTGTTGCTAGAGATGAAACATGTGAGTTATCCGGGGGTGCGGAACGGCAATGTGGAGAAGAACGTCGATATAAACTTACCAGTTGAGCTCCCTTTGCTGGCTGTACTGGAACTCCCGGGAGTCGTTGGGGCAGTTGTTGAAGCACGTCATGATGGACGTGTACGTGTTGCACAGGCAGCTGTAGTCGGTGGTCTGGCAGAGGTTCAGATAGCCCGTCGTCGTGACCAGACACTGCTCCAGGATGGGCTGGGCGTCACACTGGAGGAAGCAAATTGCGAGATTAGCAATCCGTATTGGCTTTTCATATCCACGAGCAAGAAAAAAGGCACATATTCCTCCCAAGGTAAGCCCAATATTCGATAGTGAGTCGAAACTCAGAAGTCTACTTACGGTAGGGCCCGAGGAGGACGCATCCGAGGTGGTAGTCTGTGCCGATACGGCGGCAGCCAAAGCTACGGCGGAGAAGATGATGGACTTCATATTTGGCAAGATTATAAGAGAGAAGGTGATTGGATGTGCAATGGTTATGGCGGCGCTTCTAGACGATGTATGTATCGGCACAATTGGGATGAGATCAATGCAAGATGGCGAACGAGAGCGTAGAATGATAGACACTGGAGCAGTAGGAGGAGAGGAGGGAAGAGAGAGAAGATTCTCACGGGGATGTATCCTTCGGGCCTTGATCGTTTAAAGCTCGTGGGCGTCTACTCACCTGTTGCCCCGGTTCGTTTCTGGATGTAACAAAAACATCTATTTAGATGAGCCTACGGTGCGTTCAACCTAATTTCCAGCCTCGGAAAGTTATTACACAGCATGGGCCTAAAGAGAAAGCGGGTGATGGGGGGAAGGGATATTGAATGCAAGCTACTCGGCGACGAAAAAGAAGCAACGATGCCGCATGACAACACTGCCGCAAAGCTGCGGGCTTCCTGCGAGGGGCATGGTTCAGGACTCTTGAGAGCTCGACAATGGATGTAGGCAGCCGAGTATAACGGTGCGTGTGTTCGTTTGCTCTCTGTACCTACTCTCTGTTATCGTCACCTTGACCGTATTTTCAGCAATGAAGGACTTGGTCTGGAGGAAGGAATGGAAAGAAATAGATGCCGTACTACAACACGGGCAGGGCATCGAGACACACGACAAGTCGTTGATGACTTGCGCAGGGATTAATTTAGGTGTGTGATCCCTTTTTCCATAGGGGACGGTAGGGGCTGATTGGCCAATTGAGCCATTGGTGACTGGGTAAACCCGAGCCAAGCTTTGTGGTTCATCCTTATTCTCGCGCTACCGATGTTGTAAATTGTATAAAACAGGGGTAGGGGATCCGGGGACCCTGAGCGCAGGTCAACGTACCGTTCTGGGGGATGACCCTTTACTTTAGATTCGGAGCTCGACGAATTTTGGATTTTCTTTCTTCTATCAGTCAGGATTCACACAGTTGCTCGGATCAAGTAACCTAAGAGACTGTCCCTCGCCTGAAGCAAGTATCAACCCCCATTTCCTTACCAATATTCCCGGATTTCTCTGCAACTAGACCCTCAGCAACTTTCTGTCCTCAATGATATAGACCTGGAACTTTCAGCGATGGACTCGCGAAGGTGGAATCATCGAATTGTACAATCATGTACGAAGTATGTACGGTGTATGCGTGCACGAGATTGACATCGTACAGCGGAGCAAGCGAGGTGATGATGCAATGCACGGTTCAAGATTCTTGGCGTTCATATCTCATTCGAACCTTAACCAGGGCTTCCCATGGCAACCAGTCCGGATGCTAATCGTCGCTGCCGGCTCCATACCCGTGTCACTACAGAGTACAGAACGTGACGATGTAAACAGTATCCCGTACGACATTTCTATCTTTACTGACCGCCCAAGGCCAACGTGGCTGGCGCGTTCAAAGCTCTGTATGTCTCGGTTATCCTGTCTAAGACATTCCCCAAAAGCATTGGCTGGAGTTGTCCGACGCATCATGAAGAGACTGGACGACCGATATATGCCTGCAAAGAACATGGAAAAGAAGTTCGTGGCCTACTTTTACACTATCGGTTAAGCGGCAGACAGGATGCGTGTCAATGTACATTCTGTACTTTTACAGCTCATCAATTCAAGGTCGCCAAGAGATCCCGGGGAAATGATTAGTATAGAACGCTTTGAAAGCAATCAGATGATCTTGTTAGCCTGTGGGCTATCGATATTGATCATACACCAAACCATTGCTTTACAGCTCCTCGGACCATCCGAGTAGTGTCGGTTTTGCAACGAATATTTCCTGATATTTGAACTTTCTTAAGAGTCATGATGCATACAACCACTACCAGAGCGTCACGGGAATTTGGGACCCAGCGGTTCGCCTATTAGCAGCCGCATTAACTAAAAGAAACACCAACAAGCCCTTTTTTAAGACATGTGAGGATGTAAAGATGCGGCGGTCTTATCGGCTTCAAGTCACAATCTATCAACAGGATACAAATGTCAGGTATTAACCAAGTTGAGTTGCTACCGAGACAATATGCACGAACTTCCCATCGGTGGTCGGACAGCAGCTTGTCTCGCCGGTCAAAATGCATGTCTATGATCTCGACCTAAAACTGTTCTTATCTCGGCAGCAAGAGTGTAAGTCTCGGATGTCGTTGTATCGATTACCCACGTGAAGCAGCGACAACGGAACTCCTCCAGTAATTAGATGAAACCCCAAGCATTACATCAAGATACAGAAACACCACTCTCGCGATCCCCTAAAACCACCCATCATGGGTGAAGACATCACCGCCCCGGGCCCTCCTACAACTCCTGCTCTCCCGACGCCTCCTCCTCCTCCGCCGGGATCCCCTGCTCCTCGTCCGCCGGCCGCTGTCTCCCACTGCGAGGACTCAAGTCCCGCATCCGGAGCTGCTCGCGCAGACCCTGGTTCTCCTTCTCGAGGGCGCCGACGCGGCTCTCCATCTCGTCCCAGCGCTCCGAGGCCTCGACGCCGAACTCGTCGGCGATCTTGACGAACCGCCACAGCCGCAGGATGACCACCAGGGACGCGACCTCCTCGGCGACGCCGCCGTGCTCGGCCACGTCCACGACGAAGCTGACCACGATGACAAACGCGTCGAACCGCGTCACCCGGCTGGCCAGGTACCGCCTCGGCCCGTGCGCCCACAGCTCGAGCAGCAGCTCGACGAGGAACAGGCAGCTCAGGGTGAGCGCGAGCGCCTTGAGGGCCTCGCGCGTCGGGCGCACCCAGGCCTCGCCCTCGCGGTCCAGCTCGCACGTCACCAGCGCGATGCAGATGTCGGCCAGGATGCCCGCCACGTCGAGCACGACGAGCGTCAGCACGAACCAGTGCTTGAACTTGGACGACAGCGCCTTCTCGGTCGCCTTCCGGCACCGCTCATACCGCGTCGGCTGGTCGCCGTTGCCCAGGTCCCCGCTGTTCGGAAACTGGACTTCAGGGTAAAAAAAAAAGGTCACAATGTCAGCAGGTTGAGACGATGAGCCAAGGTTTTGCTTTTTTCCAGTGCACCGCGGCCAAGACGGCTTGATATGCGGTACGCGGCGCGCGCTGTAGCGTGTTTCTTATACAACGCCCGCCCACTTCATTCCGAGCATATTGCAGAAATCAGAACTCACCAAGCAGTGGTGTGGTATCACTCATGATGATAGCTTCGACGAGCTTTCTCGGCTCTTCAGCTCAGACCGTAGGAGGTGGGTGATCGGGGTGTCGTGAGGCCTTCGGTTGGTGAGGAAAAGCACCCGGCGCTGATATGGTCACTGGATTAAACCTCAGAAACCAGCCTATCCTGGGTTCCCTCTTCGGCGAAAATTCGGTAGTGTGCTTCCGCAGTGGTGAGTACCCGCTATATAAGCTCACTGCGCCCATTCAACTCTCATGCTGTTTGGACGAGTAGATATGGCACGAGTCTACCAAGATTCCACTGTTGAGCAATGCAGTAGATTCATGATGGACTCTAATGGTGTCATAATTTCAGCCACAGACTACTGCCGTGTCACTCAGGCGCAAGGTCTAGACAGCAAGTATCCAGGAGTTGGTATAAGGACACGTTCAACTATATTAAGTCTGATTACCATATCTACAACAACCAGGCGGAAAATGCAGGCATTCTCTGCAAACAAAACATGTCCTTTTAAATGTCCAAAATTATCGCCATGCGATGTCTCACTGCGAGATGTGGAGATGCTGTGTCCGCAAATTATATGAAATGCTTCGCCAGAATGAGGCCGTCCTCGGCCGACATCCCCATCGGAGTAGGAGTAAGGCGAACCTCGGTGGCGTTAGACAAGGGAGTGATTTGAAGTTTTTCCTTCTCCAGAAGTCAACAAATGTGATGCATGATCCGACCCCGATGGACAATCGACGTAAAAGCACATGAATGTTGGGTAGATGGGTATTATTACACAACCAAATGCCGTGTCTTCCAACTAAACAGTCCTCCGCGCCCTGAACTGAGCTTCCGAGATGGGGAATCATGAGCAATAAACGACCAAAGACTCGAAATGATTAAGTTTGTTTCCGATGAATTCCAAATGAGATGAGAGTGCAGGCTTATTTCTTGCCTGCCTTCTCCTTGAGCTTGCCAAAGAAGGCGCTGATGCGGTTCTTCTTCTTCTTGTCGGTGGCGGGGCTCTCCTCAGTCTTGCTGGCGTCGGTCGCAGACTTGACAGGTGTTGCGGGAGTGGTGGTTGCGTCGGGAGCGCTGGATCCGTTGGCGGCGGTCGAGGTAGGCTCAGTCTCCGTCTTGGACTCAGTGGCAGTCTTGTCGGCGTTGGCCAAGGCGTCATCTGCAGCCTTTGCGGCGGGCTTGTCCTGAGGCTCAGTCTTGAGACCATCGGTGACCTCGGACGTTGTGGCACCAGCGGCCGGCGAAGCCTTGACCACAGTCGGGGGCTCAACGGCGACGACACCAGTAGAAGCTGTCTCAGGTGCAGTCGTCACCTCGGGCTTGGGCTCCGCGGCAGTCACGGCGGCAGTCGCGGGAGCAGTCTCGGTCTTCTTTGACTCCTCTCCGACGGCAGCGACCGGCTCAACCTCCTTCAAAAGCTCCTTCTCCATAGCGGTCTTGTCCTGGACAGCAGAAGTGCTAGCGGCGGCCTCGGGGCTCTTGCCAGCCTCGGCGATTGACTCCTTGACCTCAGCTGGCACGGCCGGAGCGGTCTCCTCAATGGTGGTCTCCTTATCAGTAGCGCCAATGGTGTTCTGCAATGACTCGGGGAGCTGCGCCTTGACGGAATCGGGCAGGTTGGTGGCAGCTTGTGTGGCGCTAGCCTGGGCAGTAGAGGCAGCAGCGGCGCCCTTCTCAACAGCAAGGTCCTTGGCGGCAACAGCTCCGACCAGAGCAGCTCCACCGATAGCAGTGGCGGCGGCAGCAACCGAGGCGGCAGCCTCAGCAGCGGTCACTGTGTTCTCGGTCTTCTCAGTGCCGACTCCAGCAGTGCCCTCGGAAGTGGAGGGGGCCTCCTTGACCCTGTCAAGCAGCTCCTTCTCAGTGGCAGCCTTCTCCCGGACCTCTTCGGGGACGGCGCTGGCCTCGGGGTCAACGTGAGCCTTTTCCTGGCTCTCCTTGACAATCTCGGGGACCGTTTCCGTCTTGGTCTCAATGGGCGCCCCAGCAGCCAGTTGGGCAGTGGTAGAGAGGGGGGCAGCAGAAGAGAAAGCAGCAATGCCGCCCGCTGTCGCGTGTTAGAACCCAAATACTTGCGATTTCGGTGGTGTTGACTTACGAGGCAGAGTGTCGGCCTTTTCATACGACTCGGGGTCTAGCTTGACATGGCTCGTGGTGCTCTCAGCCGTGAGATCCGCGGGGATCTTCTCGCCGGGTGCGAGCTGGACAGGGTTCACGGCACCAGGAGCAGCGGGGAGCGGGTTGATGCTGAACTCCTTGTTCAGATCAGCAGCAGGAGTCTCGGGGAAGACTCCAGGCAGGCCCTCGGTCTGGACGTCCTTCTCCTTTTCCAGAGGAACGCCAGCTGCCAGGGCAGCGGTCGTTGAGTCGGGTGCAGCAGAGGAGTTCATGATGGATGCGGTAGCGGGTACGATTCGCTCGGGTGTGAGGACGTTGTTCTCGTTTCCACTCTCGTCGGTTTCTTTGGGGGCAGTGTGATCCGTTACCCAGTTGCCGTCAACAACAAACTATAAATCGAGGACAGGTTAGCGCTTGGGAGGGCGGAAGGAGCGGCACGCGACGAGGGCGGGCAAAGCAGGCAGGCAAGGCAGAAATGGAGGGGAAGCAAGGACGGGAGAGAGTCTGACGGTATTTTCAAGCGCGATTTCTTCCTTTCAGCGAGGAGAGATTGAGGGGGATTGTTTTGGTGTAGGTAGTAGTCTTGAACAAAACAAAACAACTACGACCAGTGGGATATGGGAAAATGTTCTAAGAAGGAAGAAAAACCAATAGCGTGGTGATTTTTCGCAAGTAAATCGCAAACCATTCGAATCTAGGAGTTCGCGTGAAATTGGACCCAGAGCTCCGTTGGGGGGGCACCAGGCGCTCATAAGCAATGACGATGTTGGTCCCATCAGCGTACTCCACTGCAACCTAGGAAACCTTGATTGAGACTGGCACGAACCCGGGCCTGGATCCCTGTTCAGTTCAAGCAAGAAGCCTACTGAGGTTAGGCGGTCGCTTGTCACCGTCGCTTCTCTCTTTTTGCTCTCACTGCGAAAGCTCCTCCAGCGGGGGGATTTTGGATTTTTGGAGAGATGAATAGAGAGAAGGCAGCGAACAGGTCTAACCCGGCCATTGACCTATCAGCGGCAAGCTCCTCCTCCTCCTCCTCTCTCTCGTCGGCACGACGACGAGAAGAGGGCGGGCGGCTGCGATCCTCGGCCAACTTGCGTCATGCGTAACTTTAGCTGGCAACAGCCATGACTTTTTGGACAAGTTCATACATGGAAATGTAGATTGGAGGTTTCCCTCAGAAGAGCGCCGCTAGGGACATGCGCTCCAGTAGCTTCCCTCGCAGCGAGTTGAGATTGAAAGGGTTCTCGGAAGCATCCAGCAGCGCCTTTAAGCCCGAGGACAGTGCACGGCTTGCTGGTGGGTTCGATCGATCGATGCGCAGAGGGGCAACGCAACGCACCCCACGAAGCGCAACGGTTGAATGATTGCCAGTTTACCCCTCCAAAAAGATAGTATAACAAGCAGCATATGCCCGATACCCAAGACGCAAGAGCGCATCCATCTTCACCGCCCATGGGTACGGCAATGGATGGAATCCTCGTACCGACTGACTGAAGCGCACTCGCGCATAAACACAAAGATTCGGATCGACTACTCCGAGATGCCGTGGAAGCCAAGCAGTGAGAGGGCATAATATAGGGCAAAGACGGCCGACGATGCGCGCGCGGCGAGTAGCGAAGAAAGATGTGCACAAACCTTGTAGTAGATCTTCTTGGAAGCGTCGCTGAGCTGCACATGTTTCTCAAAGTGCTCGCCCACCTTTTCGAGCTGCTCCGTCTTCTTCCAGCCGTCGAAAGTGCCAGTCACGTAGACCTCGGAGGCCGGATGCTCCCTGCAGTTTCCAAGACGAAAAGGGTCAGCCAGCTGCTTCTTTTGCTTCAAAATGTGTCCTCTCGATCTCTCTCTCTCTCCCACGGCTTTGCGCTTCTTCTTGCCCCCCGGCTCCCGTCGGCGGCTCGAGACACAGACACAACAATGCGGCGCATCAGTCAGTCCTCGGGCAGTCCGACTGGGAAAAGATGGGGGTTCGAATGGAGCCTCTTGCGCGGTTTCGAAGGGTTCGCGCAGCTCCCCGTGCGCCAAACGTGTTGGCATTGCGAGCATGGGCATTGCGGCCTAGTCGTGGATTGTCGCGCATGCGCCTATGGGAACGCACCGGCAAGCGGAGGACTTGTGGGGTGTCGGGGGGCTTCTTACCACTTGAACAGAAAACTTCCCATGTCGTCGATGAGCTGTATACTCGTATCTTGTGTCTGAGATTCCGAAGAAATGGTGTTCTGGGTATTTGGGAAACGGGAGGTACGACTAGGTATGATATAATAAGAGGGCTGGGAAATTTCGGAGCTGGAAAAAGAGATCTGTGGGAGAAGCTTGCCCAACAACAGCGCCGAAGCTACCAGACAAGGTCCAGGTACAGGCGAGCTTGGGGGGGAGAGCGAGCGTTATCTGACAGCTCGTCTTTTTTTGGCGGGCTTAGCGGAGGAAATGAGCCTATCCAGTCGAGCTAGGCGGCCTGTACGAGCATTGACGTAATACGAGCAAGTGAAACCTCTTTTAATGGATGACGGCGGATTCGGGGAGACCACGATTGCGACAAAGGAGGATTGTATTTTGGAGTGTCTTAATTTCACAGTCTGTTCCTGAACCTACTGGGAAAGGGGAGAAGAGAGGAAGGGAGAGGAGCAGACACAAGCTTGACAGTTCCCATTTTGAGTCTGTCCGAATGTAGCTATGTAATCTTACGGATCTGGTAAACCGGCGCCTGCAGGTGAAATCAGCGAGGTTGGGGCAGATACCATGGAACCCATGGAACATCGCTGCTTGCTGCTCTCCTGCTGCTCTCCTGCTGCTCTCCTGCTGCTGCTGTGCCAAAGATGCAATCTTATTACCCAAGAGGTGAGCCGGATTACGCCAATATGAAATCACGCATACTTCATACGGAACACAGACCTGACAGAATAGGATACACATCCAGCCGCGGCGAGTGAACGGCTATCATTCAAAGTGAAAAATATATGCATAATAGGTAGTCTAGGCAGCCAGACTCGCGTGGCAGCCATTGCCGGCTCATCTGTCAGATGCTTACAACGTGCTCTGTATGTACTCTGTACGTAGTCCAACCTGCCGGTGCTTCCGCACAAGGTCTCCTTCGTAACATGTCCTCCGGCGCCTGCTGCAGCCAGCGCCACTACTATTGCTCAATGAACCCCGAACATTCTATATTTGTAAGTAGTAGCAATTTTTAGGGCGCGGCGATCCGGATCTAACCTCATCTTAGATGCACATCCGGGCAATAGGATCTGATCGTGGACGAGACTTTTGTATTACAATCATCGCTTTGTTTCCTTCAAGACAAACGGGACGTCGCAAATAGAGGTACCTAGTTTACAGTAAAGAGTCTACCCCAGATGAACGTCAACGGTTACAAATACTACATATATGTAAAGTACCGCGCACTGCATTAGGTCATGCGCACCTCCATGTACCACTAACTTGAGGAACTACGAATCCGTGTTATCATTGATCCAAGTATTATACAGTCAATACCTCCCTATCGAAAGCATTGCCTGGAGTATAAGGCCCCCCAACGGCGGGGCACTAGACTCACTATAATTCTATCACATTGCTATCAAATCACGTACAGAATGGCATATGTAAAAACGCTCCGAATATGAAACATCAACAAGGGTTTTCAATTGAGAAGTTCTGCCCAGAAAACAGGGAGAAGACTTCTGTCGTTCAAAAATAAATAATAAACAACACACTGTCGTTCCAAGGTACCGGAGACAGTAAAGCCCTGGCCAGGGCGAACATAGAAAAAAAGAAATAGTAATGTCGTTTCCATCGTTTCATGACATAAGGAACGTCCGTGAGATTTTTTCCCAAATCCTCTTCTTCCATGGATAAACAATGAAAAAAAAACAAGCATTAGGTCGTGTCATGCGCAATCGTGGAAAGACCACCGCTCCTCCTCCTCTCTTCTCTCGTCCCCCGACGCCTTCGCTGTGTCGCGCTTTTGTCGCCCCGGTTCCATGCTTGTATATGTCGTAAAAAGGAAATATAAGAGTCGAAATGAACAGAACTGAAAAAAGAGAAATGTAAAAAGGAAGAAAAATAGAGGAGAAAAAGATAGGTACAGATCTAGTAGTACAAGTGTTTCCTCCGAATGCGTCTAGGTCTATAGAATCAAGGCTGATGCAGTGGTGATGGTGGTAGTAGTAATGCGGATGGGGAATGGTAAACGAGATATGGGGAATCGCAGAGTAAGGATGAAAGAACCCCACCCAAGCACAGATAGTATGGGTCGTGAAATGAAGGCAAGAGAAGAAGAAAAGGAGGCGAATTCGAAGTCGTAGGGAGGTCAGAAAATAATCGGAAAAAGCGGCAGATGTGTAGCAGACATGGGAAATGAAGAATGAAAAAGACTGCGCTCAGCAGGCGCTCCGGGAGGGCGCTCAAAACCACTTCCAGTTGGCGCCTGCTTCGAGTTTCTTCAAGATCCCGACGGCGTCAATGAGGAGTCGGCTCCTGCTGCCAGCGGCCTCGCCCTCCAGGCGCTTCCTGACCATGGCCACGGCGGCGATGGTCACCCCACGGCCTTGGAGCCGGACGTGGGTGAAGATGTCCTGGGGATTCGTCTGGCTGGCGACGAGGTGCAGCCAACCCAGCGCCTCAAGCTCGCTTTCTCGCTCTCTCACATTAGCATTACTGTTGTTGGCGTTGTCGCAATTATTCCCTGCCGATCGCGAGCTCGAGGCGCCAGAAAGAGTCGAGGTGCTGCCAGAGGTCGTGGCCGGGCTGGTGCCCCGATGACCCAGAGCCCAGCAGATCAGAGCGCAGACGTAGATGGCCCAGTAGTCTGACACGTCTGACATGTTCCACCCGCGAAGGGGGCAGTCCTTCTGGTCATTGATGGTCAGAAAGGTGATGAGCGCCTTGGCCGCAAATCTGACGGCCGTTGCCGCGTGAAGACTGCCGCTCCATTGCTTTAGTGTCTTTTGGTACTGCACGAATGCCTTGCCTTCGAGGACCTTTTGGCTGAACAGCCACGAGTCCCCGGATACGGCGAGGAGATCGTGCAATGGTGTGTAGTGCAGTGCTGCATATGTGTAAGCCACCCCGGAGTTGGGGAACAGGGTGAGAATCCGTTCGACATCTCCCAGGTTCGGGTTCGCATGGAAGTCCATGGTGGAAGAAGACCTCCTCGGGATACGCAGGACCTCGGAAGCCAGGAAAACGGCCTGGTCCATGGGCGCGGCACTGTCAATGACCTCTTTGGAAATGATGTCCTCGGAGAGCACGGCCGGTTCCAGAGAGGCGGGACGGGCATTTGTGAGAGCCTCCCACTCTTCGGGAGACGCGTTCCATAGCTCTTCGCTTGCTGCTGTCAAAGGGATCGGAGGGTATGGGGTGTTGAAGTTTTGCATGAGCGGTAATTCATAGTACATGGACGTGTGCACATCTACAGCGAAGCACGCCGCAAGAAGGCGGCGGCGCGCCTCGGCCTCGACCCATTCGGCCCACCGAGGTTTTTGAATGGAGGTGCCGGAAAGTCCTCCCATGGAAGGAGTAGAGGTCGTGGATCCAAAGGAGTGGTCGAGGTCCGGTTGTTGGGTGATGGTATCAACCTGTAGCGGAGACGTTGAGTATGGGTGCCATTGGGAGGATGGAGAAGAGAAAACAAGACTGAAAAGAGAAGAAAAATCCTGAAAATGAGAGTATGTAAAGAAATCAAAAGAAGACAGAGTAGGAGATGAAGGAGGACTCACTCTCGAGTATAGCGACCGGAAGGGCTCCGACGGTTTGATGGCGATCTTCTTACCCCGGAACCGAGCAAAGATCTCGCACAGGAGGACCGTCTGCATGGTCGAAACGTTCCACTGAAGAATCTGGAGCTGCTGATTAACACATGAGTTTCCAAACGAGTCGCGATACTCGAAGAAAAGAGAGAAATAAGCATCATTAACTCACCCGTTTCGCTTCTTGCCAGGCCCACTCATGCAGCTGGTTGCCCTTGAGGCGATCCTCCTTGCCCTCGAGAAATTGCGAGCCCACGGCGGCCATGGCAGCTCGCAAGATCTCATCGGGCGCGAGCTCAAACTTTCGGCGGTGGATGAGGGGATAAGAAGCGTCGAAGCGCTTCCAGTATACTTCGAGAAATTGCGGGATAGCATCTCGGGCAGGCTTGGGCAGCGTGAACGCTGTCAGATAGGTGGCTCCAGTGAGATTTCCCATGAGAGCCGCCTGGCCCTTGAAGCGGGCCCCTAATACCTGGGGATTGTGTGATGCTGGCGCGAGTGTGACTAAAGATTCAGCTGATTGAACGGAGGATGACAGGTTCGGTGGGGTCGGACTACGAACAGAAGGAAAATGGGATTGCGGGTGGCTGAGGAAGTGACTGTCCTCACTGTATAGAGACATGTTTGGATCGATCATTCCGGTAGGATAGAAGGGGTCTGAAAAGAAATTGGGGTTGGAAGTGATGACATCCATGTGAGGACTGTGGATGCCTTGGGAGGGAGGTGTGTTGTAGTAATTCACATGCTCCCACCCTGTAGATGTGGGCGGCGAGGAATAGCCTGGCATGAGACTTCTCCTATCAGACGGAGTCGAGAAGTTGCTGTCGGAAGAGGCCCACGGAGAGCCGTCTGCGGCCGCAGCAAGCAGTCCAGGGGCGTTGTCGGCTCCCAGTCCGGCCGTCACAATAAGAAGTCCGTTGCCTGGTGATGTCCGGGGGACTTCGTAGATGCCGTGCTCGTAGCCAAGCCCAGGCGAGTCTTCCAAGCCAGGCGGTTGATTGATGGTGGGGATGTGAGTATATCCACCACCGACATTCGAGTCCTGGTAACTCCCGCGGCGCTGAGGCTGCGGAGAAGACATTGGCGGGCCTCCAACGGCGTTGTTGTACGACTGGTCATTGCTGTACTGGTAAGAGGGACTGCCGCCATAGGTCTGGCTGGGGTTTGGGCTCATGTCCGGGCCCTGTCGCATCTGCCCCGGAGAACCGTAGCCCCCCGGACCGGCGCTATAGTCGCCTCCTCCAGCGGAGGCGTGAGAACTCCTGCGACTATTGTCGCCGGTGCCGCTTCTGGACGAAGCTTTGTCCCCCTCTAGTTCACTGTCGAGTGTGTTAGCGCTTGGGGGCCGTCCATGTCAGCACGACCAGACTAAACAACATACTGTCTTGTTGCATGACGAGCGAGAAGATCTGCCCGGTGGAACGCCCTCTCGCAGCCGGGATAGGTGCAGGGATACTGGGGCGTTTGGTGACTGAGCTGGTGACGCCTATGTAGATGAGATTAGTCAGTCCTATATCCTTCAAACATCACCAGCCTCTTCCTTATCCTTCTTACCTGAGATGCTCTGCACGAGTAAATGTCTATTCAGATGTTAACCTTTTTGAGTCTTGGTCACATAACCTTTGCCGGAAACATACCTTGGGTGGTCTGCATATCTCACAGGTGTGGACCGGCACGCCCTTCTTCGCCCTGCTCACACGACCAGTGATGGGCGTCAACTTGACTTGCACATCCCCAGGGGGATTTCCCATGGGCCGATTGGGCTGCTCTCCTCCTCCACCGGCTCCCGAGGCCGAAGCGTGACTTCCGTAATGATGCATCTCTTCGCTGTAGTTGCTGTTCCCACGAGCGGGAGCTGGCCGAGCAGAGGGCCCCAGCGGCGAAGCTAGTGTTGACGATGATGTAGTAGAGGACTCGGCCACTATGTTGGAGGTTGACGACGATGACTTGTTATGCCTTGCTGAATCTCCCCGTCTATGTTTCGTAGTAGAGGATGTGTCTAGTCTTCCTTGGTGTTGATCATGATCTGAGGCTAAGAGGTCTCGATCTAGTCTGGTACCGGATGTTGACGAAGAAGGTTCATCCTTTTTATTAATGTCCCGGGGATCCTCCTTATCTACGTCCATGTCCATGATAAATTCGAGGCTTGTCATGGTGGCAGAGGGAGGCTCAAAATGGAACCGTATGGGATTGGGTAGGTATGGGAAGGGGACCAGCAGATGGTAAAGTTAGTAATCGCGGCTCAGCCCTGCCGCCGAACGCTACCCCCAGAAATAAAGTGATGATGTATGTAGTAGGTAACTTTGTAAATAACTACCCACAGATGAGATGATGCGTGAGGCTGGGGTCACAGGGGCGTGTTTCTGGGAATAGAGCAGAGTCTACAGATGAGATCGAGAACCCTCTCAGCCTTACTAGCAGTAAGTAGATGGGGATCGAGACTCTGGCTCGGCAGTGGTGGTTTTTTTTTTCCTTTGGTGGTGGTGGATAGTACCGTGCCGTACCCGTAGTCCTAGGATAGGTATGTAGATGATGATGTGTGGAAGGGGGTGGGAAGTACCGGGCGGTTAGACGTGGTGGGCGGAGCAACAAGTATTGCTATATTCAGACGATTTAGGGTTCCCGAGGGTGCGGTTAGCTGGGTGGTAGAGTGTGATCGAGATACAGGAAGAAAAGAGTGAAGACAGATCAATGTTCCCAGCAAGAATTCTTCCAACAATAACCATGTAGCAGCAAAAAGGGTTGTGCCTGTCGTTGCCTCGACGCGAGACAAGCCAGACGGACAGCCAGACAGACAGACTGACTGACAACGGGGCAGGTTGACGAAGAGCCAGCCCATTGCAAGGTAGCTCTTGCGGGAATGCCAAAAAAGTATGCCCCTGTCAGCTGGATGCAAGGGTCCTGACTGCAGGCAGGCTCCTTCAGCAGTGGCTCATCTCACAGGATTCTATTTACGGGGTATCGAGTACAATAAGACTCGCGAGTTCCCGATTGGGAAAGCTGTACTGTCGACCCTTAATTCAGAAACACCCGCCGCACTGGTGCAGTGGGTGGCACAGCTTTGCTCTCTGCGTTGGTTAGGGTTGCGGTGGGCAGGTCGTAGGATTGGACGCATTGGACGGGTATGGCATGTCTGTATGTATGGATTCTGTGGGCGGCCCACGGCCATGATGGACATTCTGCAACGGCCTTGGTGACCTGGTCTGTCCTCTTTTTGCAGATAGTTGCGAGGAGATAAAGGCGGACGACTATGTCAACGAGGAACCGCACTCGCATGCGACAAAGAAAGCAACCCAAGACAAGTATTCTGTACCGCAGTATTGTACCTGTCTCTCTCGTACGAAGGCTTCAGAGCTACCCAGGTATGGATGGTGCCAGGCATACTACTGCAATGATACCGGTGGCCTGGGTCGTACGCTAAGGTATATTTAGAATACCTAGGCATACTTCTTACCATGGGCCAAGATGCGGCTTTCTTTCGGTGGGGACGGTACCGAAGATCATTCTTGTCTTTCCTTTTCATGAGCGGCAGCTTGGCCGATGGTCCGATGCACCTCAGGCCAGGCTATACTTTTGCAAATTTCGAGAAAAGGCTATAGAATATTCTATATGATTAAACGCCTCGACCTCACGATGGAGACCATACCGCACGCCTTGATCAGAGCGAGGATATTTTGGACTACTACCGTACCTAGACGAAGATCACCTACCTACCTAGCTGGCGGGACACAGAAGGTCGAGCGCGGAGGATAACCTCAACGACCTTGCCTACCTGGGTACACTATGCAGAGGCGCAGCAGGCGTATGAGCCCCCCTGCACCTGCACCAGGCACAGGACCGCCGACAGACAGACAGACAGACAGGCGCGCTTATTATTCTCCAGGCCTCTGCGCCGCCCACACTCTCCAAGAGCGATATTTCTCCATGGTAACACAACTTGACAGGCTGACGTTGATTGTTTCCCTTTTGGCGAGTGTTGCAACAAAATAGGATCTATCCTCTGTCGCCGACGGAGACGGAGACGTGATCACATCATGCTTGATGACATGTATGTGTGTATGTAGGTGTTTATTTCCGGCTTCATTCGCTGCCGGTCGTACCTCGTACAGTCCGTCAGTCAGTCACTACTTACTCACTCGTCACCCCATGCAGCCCTTTTAGAAACCAGGCAACCCAGATAGACATACAGATATGTATGCAGTCATAATAACTGCATGGGATGTTCTCGACATAGAACTCACTACTGCCTCCCTGCTATATTTTTGTCAACCACGGTTGTACGATATGTCGTGAGAAGGAGCAAAGCCCCGGGTTTTAGCGCAAGCAATAGATCTCGCTCCTACGGGCACATACCCAGGTCTGGCGGCGATAGTTCATGGTGTAGTCGCTGTAGTGGACGGAGTCATGAACATGAAATGTGGGAAAAGACGAAGAGACAGAGCCGCCAAGACGAGACTAGTTGCCGAGATGGTCATAGAAAGTGGAATAGTACGGCGGAGAAGAGGAACTAGGAAGTGGTGCTATACTACGTACTATGCTATCTACTAGGAGTCCGAGCTTGTATGGTTGAAGATCCTATGAACACGACGCCGTTGCACTCTTGCTAGGGACAGGACAACGGTCGTCTAGCAGCACCTTGACGAGGTCGCATTGTTTTCTGCAAAAATGTCTCGAGCCAAGGATCGTGCAGAGATTTTTTGTTTTACTCAGAAAATATCTCATTGTGACTCCATAACGAAAATCAGATCTTTATTCTCTTCCCTGACTTCTGTCAGTCTCGAACGAGGGGGTGGGCTGGGTCAAACCCCGAAGGATTCGCTCGTCGCAACGATATGATCAATGGTGTCTCCTCTTGAGGGTCTAGGTCATGTGCGCGCGGGGGAGCATCCTTCTGACGCTCTTTTCGGCACCCCGTACCGATTGACAGCGCAGCGATAGGGCTGGAGGAGAGAAAGATCTGAGGAGGGGGGGGGGGGGGGGGGGGGGGGGGGGGAATGGATTGCATGCCGGTTGACGATGGTTATGATGATGATATTATCGTACACGTGTGTTCGGCAGAGGGCGGGCCAACCAAGAGCCTTGCTCTGTCGCTGCGAGGTCTTTTCTCTGTCTGCTTCCTTCCCATGCTTCACGGTCGTTTCAAACAGGTCATGAAAAGTATATTACCGACCCAACCAATATACGCCGACGAGCAGCGCTCCCGGCAAATGAAGAATCCTGCAGGAGACATCCCGGCGCCGAAAGAACCCACCGTGGTGCAAGAACGAACGAAGACAGCCAACAAGTTGCAACAGACACCCGCGGAAGCGCATGCCAGTATCGCATCGGACATGCCCATCCTACGCTGACAAGCAGAAGTGCGAGCTGGTAAGATGATACTAACCCAGGGACACCCATGCTGGCGCGAATCCTTCGCCCAGGTTCGGTAATGTAGGCGGGTCCTCTCACACCCAACCGTTGGAGTGGAACGGGAGGACAGAGACAGAGGACAGTACGCAGTACGTACAGAGAGGGCCAGGACACCTCGTGCGTGGGTTACATTGCGAACCAGGCGACTCGACAGCCACTGTGAGACGCCATGGCCTTTTTTTTGCTGCCTTCTTTCTTTATTTTCAGGGCCCGGGTGCTGCAGCCCAGCATCTGGTTTGTGCCATGCGATGGATTTGTGTGGTTGCAATAAGGCGGGGGGTGGTGTGCTGCCCATAAGTCGTACAGGAGAGGCTTAGACGGGGTTGCTCTGTGGCCTCATCACAGGCCCAATTGGCGAGCCGATCCAAGACAGGTCCTATTAATAACACAGATGCACACATGTCTCTTGCTGTCTGTCGGTCAGTCGGTGGGTGGTGCTTGGGCTTGGGCTGCTGCTGCCGCTGCTGCGTACTTTTGACACCCGCCATAGACACCACATTGTCTTGTCCTGACCTGACCGGCACCAAATCTGGCCATGAAGAGGCGATCAGCGGGAGAAGGATCAAACTGCCTTGATCAAAGCTCGAAGACCCCGGGGGGCGAAGATCCGATAAGCTTTTTACTAGTCGACCATGACACTCGTGGCAATCCGAGATTCAACGGCAACGGGCGGGTTCCTGAAGATGGCAGCGCTCTCTTTGGGGTCCGAATCGACGGGACGGGTGTGCTGTGCCTTGCTGTTTCCCCTCGAATCGTAGACAGATGGGTATACCCGCAGACGAACGAGACGGAGACCCATTGTGACGGGCATGACAAGCTGTAGACAGACTGCGGAGTGCTCTATGTAGATTGCTACACTACGTACATACATGTTCGGCCCCCTTCCCCCCTCGAGCAGAGCACCTTTGGGGGCGGAATGACTACGTCGCAGCGAGAGACAGAGAAAAGGAGAGAAATAGAGAATGATGTGCATGAATCGGCAGCAAGGCGGTGGCAGCCAAGAAGCTCTTTCCTCACGTGTACGCACTCGGCGACCGTGCGACGGATGTTGTGTTTCCCCAATGCTGATGTGTTGTAAGCCACGCCCATGCTGGGCATACAAGGCCGTTGCGTTGGGATTCCCAAAGGGTAAGGCGAGAAGGCTTGGCCAGCTGGACGTAGGTAGTGTGCCATATGTGAGCTGGGTGTGACCTGTATGTGACCTGCGCCTGCGAATAGGCATGCGTGTATAATATATCTTGCATCGCAGACAAACGTTGAATCATCTCTCGCAAGGCCCCCAAACATACAATGCAATGCAAATGATAATGGACCATGGCACTTGACTCGGTCGCTTCCCGCGGCGCGGCTCTGTCCTAGGTACGGCACGTTCCACGTCGATGGATGCATCTGAACTAACAGGAGCACTGCCGTATCTTCGCTTCAGCCCGGCGAACTTCCCCAGATTACTACCTACCGACCTATTATACTAGCCGTGGACTGAAGCGCGGCCGCCTAATGAAGATGACCTTCTATAACCGCTGTCACTTTACTAATGAGACGCCAAGCCAAAGGTTCACATCCGAAAGAACTTGGTATGTCATAATCTTGCTTTCCAATTATGACCAGTATAAAACATACCCACCTCCTAGTGGTGGTCAGCGGGTAAACTTCCAATTATAGGCCATCTGTTCTGTGTTTGGAAACAAGTCGAACCGGGCAGAGCGGGTGCCGAGGGTGCCAAGGTGGTTTGTTTCTCTTGTATTTCTGTCCTTCTCGCGGCAGGTTGGTTCGCCGTACATAGTCCGTACATGACCTTTCAAGTGATCGCCGTATTCCTCTGCTCGCCCGTCCCGCAGAAATGGGCAGATCTTGGCTCAAACCATCAACGGTCATGTCTCTCATCCTTGCAGAATGACCCTCGGCGCTCATGCACGGCGCCTAAAGCATCCGGTTCTTGCATGCCGATAGGTGGGAATGGCTCTGCGCAGCACTCCATTTATGGAATGAGCTGAGCTGCGTATGTAAGAAATACATCAGCGCAGCAGAAAAACAGCGGGCAGCGCAGATGATTGATGACTTGTACGTACATTTTTGGTGATGTGTCTGCGTCATGCACGGTATTTATCTCGACCAACTGCCTTCATACAGCAGCACGACATCGCAGTCGACAGGACAGAAGAGGAACGAGTTCAGCATCCCGGGTGTCGCGTGGCATCCCTTGGAGCGGCTCGAGTTCCGGAGCAGATCGTTTGCTTACGACAGACAAACCCCAAAAGACCCTTTTCTTTTTTGTCCCTTCTCTCTCAATCTCAGCCCTCCTGCGGGAACAGCCTTGATCGCAACCTGGGGTCCTGGCCCCCAAAAATAACAACCCGTTCATCGTTCGACGGGTAGATCAGGCAGACTCGCTCCAAACCCGTCTTCCTTGTTCGTGCGACTATAGAGAAGCGTTGCCAATCGCTATGCTTGACGGCCACGGAAAGCAAGCCGGGCTGTGGGGGGAGCAGAAGGAAGGGGAGCAGATGGAAGATGGTGGTGCGGAAGTGATATCCACGGTCCATTATTGGTTTTCCTCTTCCCATTTTCGTCTTCTGCTGTCTGCTGTGCCATGTCTCCTCGTATTGCCTG
Organism: Pestalotiopsis sp. NC0098; assembly: GCA_022432395.1. NCBI lineage: Eukaryota > Fungi > Ascomycota > Sordariomycetes > Amphisphaeriales > Sporocadaceae > Pestalotiopsis > Pestalotiopsis sp. NC0098. The sequence goes on along the minus strand of JAJKLJ010000003.1, from coordinate 2,670,348 downwards.
GTGCCTTGCAGCAGCTTGGCCGTCTGCGCTGATTTTGGCCGTATCTACCGAAGGAGTCTTGTGTCTGTCCGTCCAAAAGTAAACAACATGTCTCGCTCCGCCTCTCTTGCACCTGCATCTGGAGGAAGCCACTGCTTTTCTTTCTTGCTTTTTTCGTTCCTCATCTGCTTTCTCATGTGCAGCGCGTGTGGCACTTCGGCCCGATCCTTTTCATCTGGCCTTACTGGGCTGCTGCTTGCTGCATACTGTACCTACTTGCTTCTCGCCTGAATCGAGTGACTGCCTGCCTGCTCTCCTGCATCAAGGCAAGGTACTGCCAGGAATCATCATCATCATCATCGTGTGCGTCCTCCAGTTGGACAGATCGAATGCCCGCATTGTTTCTCGGATTTGATTACGCGGTCCGCAGCGTCTGATTAGAGCCTTCCGTGCCATATTTATCTCAATGCAAGTCCTAGAAAAAGATTTCTCAAGCCATCGGGTGTTTCTGAGAATGATCGCCGCCTCCACCGAAATGTTCTCGACGGCTGGAAGACCGAGGATCGCGATGTGCTGCCGCGGCCACGGATCTCCGAGTCTATAACTGTAATCTGCCACAATCGTCCGATTTTTCTATTTATTTTTTGCCATATGGGCACAACGTCCCTTTCCTATCGCCAGAACAATGTTCAAATGGTGACTGAGCTCGGCTGGGCTCGCTGTGCCCCGTCGAAGGACCACAAACCCAGCTGCGAAGTTCACGTTGCATTCCCAAATCTCCAAGCGCGGAACATGCCGAATGGCACCCGTCTCCAGAGGGATCTATTATTGAAAGAACAAAGCACGGATTTATCCCCCGGATCTTTCTCCAGACAAGAGGATTATACGATGCTTGCGATTTCAAGATTTTCTGCGCACCCGTGTGCCCAGCCCTATCAGGCAGGCCTCGACGGCAATGTGATAGTGAAAGAGATCAACGGCTTGTTCTACTGGGTACCGAACCACTGGGTTGCATTCGGATTCGCAGCAGGCAAGGCAGGTTCGCGGCGGCACATATGCGCGAATCCTACAAGGCGGATTTTTGCAATATGTAGTAGGTAGGGCAAGAATTTACAATGTTTGACCTGGTTCGCCTATCAATTGCCACCCTACCCGGCTCGGATGCCCTCATCGCCGCACTGGGGAGAGTAGGTAGGTATACACCTCGCTTGGCTCGACGTCTGATAGGCTCTGGTTGAACGAGGACGATATTTCTGGCCAATACGGCTCATGCAACTTGGAGGCTTGAATTGCGGGACCGGTGTATCGTATCCCTTCTCCTTTGGCTACCGAGGCTACTATCGAGAGAAACAGAAAAAGAGTTGCTACAATTCACACCCCTCCTGGTCGTTACAACAAGATACCTGCAGCCATGAATATCATGTAATGTAGGTCAAGTGTTGGGTTGGATCCGATGGCCTGGCAAAAAGATAGAGCGAGAGGCCTTGGCCGCGTCCTACGACCCGACCCGGGCACACACCCTTTCCAGCAAAGTGCCGTGCATGCCTTTTTTTTCTTGCGGAATCCCTCGTGCGGGTTCGTCTCCCGGAGGGTCCTGTGCGACTGTGATGGGATAGTAATTGGCCATCCCACTGTTGACGCGCATAATCGAAAGCCTGCTATACACTTGTCCCTTCTGGCTTCTCAATCGGCGCTCATCACCATCCTTGCCGCGAGTGTCTAGGCGATCATCTCGGTTACGCTGTCTAATCCCCTTCCGACACCATCGAGAGCCAGCGATCTGAAATGTTTCTATCATCTAGTGTGAATGTCAGAACTTCCCTTTGGTGTGTATGTGGCGAATGAGTATGTGTGAAATGCTTCATCAGGATGAAGCAGTTGTAGTTCCTATTCATCTGTGACCTGTTGAATCAACAAGACAATTAACAAATCAATTGATTCTCGTATAGGTTCTTCATACGAGATTTCAATACTAAGATCACATATGTATGTGATCAAACGTGCTGGTGTGAAAAAAGTCATTTGAGCACGTTCATTCTACATTGATACCATTGCAACCACTGAAAATATTATGAAGAGATTTTTTCATCCGCACCAAATCATCTCTATGGTGACCGGGTTAATACACACGGGGAACTCATACCTGAAGTCACCATCGACCGGCCCTCGGGGGGAAGATGGCGAGCTTTCATACTGATCCAAGTGACTGATCATCCGACTCCTGAGAACATCTGATGGAGTTGATGCCGGAAGACCTCTTTTGTTTATCTACCCGTCAACGTTCGACAGCTCTTAACATGATCCAGTTGTCCAAGCATATGGGCTCACGTACACCGCTTCCCTTTTTTCAAGTAAACTTCTGTTTCTACATGGCTTCGTCACAGTGATAGTGATTGCTGACTTCGCGGTCACCCCCAAGTATCAGATTGGTCCATCAATACATATATCTCCAAGGTCAACATTATTCTCACCGAAAGATACATATAAACCCCAGTACTCGGTTCAAACAATACCCAAGAAGCTTGGTAATTGTAGAGCTAGACATCAAAGATGACAAACGCCCATCTGCTAATCTCGAACGGCGAGTCAAGAAAGCAATGACCACCCACCTCTCGAAACAACCATCTGAATATATGCTGATTGTGTAAGTGACGCATAATGAGACTGTGCTACGCTTGCACACCTTCGAGCTCCATTTCCGCGGTCCTCGGGCAAATCAATTTTATATAGAGTCAACGATAAGTCTCTCAGTACATGTTCAAATTGATTCAGTCTCAGTCTTCTCACAAAACTCATTGAGCCTATGTTTCTGTACATAACAAGGCATATGACTACAAACTTGTGTTTGTTTCTTGATGTCTCCACTGCAGGGCATATTCGAACTCATGGAAGCGGTCAACGAAACAAGTATGACGTTGGATACTTGTAGCAATATTATGAAAAGAAATGATATTCACACAAGTTGGCCAAGATAAAAGTCACAGGTGAAGTGTTTCATGTGGCTTTTCTTTATGCCTAGGTAGAGACCTTCCCGAGCTCGTCTGCCAGCCGCCGCGGCGCCAACTTTAGCAATCTTCGTTACCTTCCCCATCGCCGAACAACATCGTATTGCTCGATTCAGCGAAAACGTCCGAGAGTGATTCGTAATCCATTAGTCCAAACTTCGATTGCATCCTTCTGTGTAATACTACCCATTTTGCCTTTATTTTTATCTCTTTACTTATTTGCTACACTGGAGACGGACCAATCTTCATCACAGGCCTCGTCGCAGAATATAATGGCCCAATTAGAAAATTGATCTTGGCTTATGCTGGGCCGGCAGCGGCGGCAGTGGTTGATGTCTTTCTGCCACGTGCTTGCCCAATCTCATCGCTACCTTCAGACTCATCGTCACTGGGAGGACGGCTGACATCTGGTACAGTTCTGCGGTTCTTGGTCATCTAGAAAATATATGCTGTCAGTAAACCATCATGCGAGTCTGTTCAGTGGTCCGAGTCTCATGCTTACCCAAGATCTCACGCCGCCAATCAAGCCGAGGGTGTATCCACTTATGAACTCATTGGGACCTCTTTCTGCTCCTGGCGTAGTTGGCGACTTCGCAGACGCGCTTGCAAGCGCAGCTGCTTCTCGCATGCTCACATCTCCGTTCTGGCCAGGAGTTCCAGGCAAAGAGAGACGGAGACTGGGGGCTGGGCTCTGAGGTCTGCTGGATGGCCAATATTGGCGCAACTCCTTGCTGAGCTCCGTGCCGGTAGTTGTCCAGTTCGTCTTGATGTTATCGCGCAAGTCCTGGACGTGGCGCTTGAGGTCCAGCTCGTTCTTCTTCAGCCAGCTCACGTTGAGCTCCTGGCGGGAAGTACCGCGCTTGAATTGTCTAGCAATGTACTTCTCGTAGTCGCGCACAATCCTTGAGATCGACATGTTAGCACCTTCTTCACGTACAAGATGCCTACGGGCGCTACTTACTTTGTGATGATGCCAGTGGTGCTGACACCCTCAGTCCGCTGCGTGACCAAGAACTTGCCGGCCTCCTTGATGGGCTTGTAGATGTCGTCACCCTCGTCAGCGCCGTATGGGAGATCGTCGTGAGCGACGTAGTCAATCTCGTGCTCCTCCAGGAACTCTGGTGTCACGATCCACGGGCAGTTCTCGACAACCTCGTCGACCCACTTGCAGTGTCTGACAGTCTCTGCGCGCTCCATGCCCGACAGGACAGTGAGACCTTTGCGTCGGTGGGTCTCCTCGTCGCCCGTCACGCCGACGAGAAGGTAGACGTCAGGGAAAGCCTTCTTGGCCTGCTCGAGCTGGCGCATGTGGCCCAAGTGAAACAGATCAAACACACCGTCAGCGTAGACCCTGACGGGCCGTCCAGTGGGCGGGTCTTTTGTCTTGTAGCCCACGGGATGCGTCAGTCTTCCGATGGGCGGCGGCGCCATGGATTCCTCGGCCTTGCCCTCATCTTGCACATCCTTGAAGGTCGCGTGTTTCTTGTTCTTCTTGGCGACGCGGTCGGCAATGTCAATGCTGGCCTCAGTCGTGTCACTGGGCTCGCCAGGGTCGGCGACCTGATCACCCGAACCGGCAACGGCCGAGTTGTTGCTGGATCGAAGCCTCTTGGACGGGTTCGTGGAGCTGCTGTTGGCGACCGAGTCGGCGGTCTTGCGGTGGGTGAGCCGGTCGGACTCGGGGGCAGTGGTGTCGCCCTCTTCGCCAGAGGCGTCCCGCGACGAAGGCTGGAGCAGCTGGTTCTCGTCCATGGCGGCGGCGGCGGCGGAGCTGGCGGTGGTCGCACGCTTGCGCTTGGCGGCACCGGAAGAGCTTGCTGAGGGCGAGGACATTGTGGGGAGAGGGCGCGTCGCGGTCCTTTCTCTTAACGGGTAGGTAAATGTCCACTAATTCAAGGCAGGCTCGAGGTAGGTACTGGTCCTGGCCGGTCTTCCTCGACTACCTTTGGGTAGACAAGCGGACGTACAGACAGGAGGGTGATGTCGTAATTCGCGCGTCGGGTTCCCTTGCAGCTTCCAAGTTGCTGGAAGCGAGAGACAGCTGGCACCTAGGTTGCTGCAGTTCCAAGAATGCAGCAGCAGGGATGGCAGGAGTGGAAAGCTCGCACGCGACTGGCGGAGAGGATAGCAGGAATGACGATTTGGGAAATCTGTCAGGTTTCTGCTGCCGTCTTCTCGGATTTCCTTGGCCTTGTCGCAGAATGGGTTGCTTGGTGGTGAAAGATGAAGAGGAGGTATAATGTAGGTAGGTATGTAGTATGATATGCCCCCAGAGAGAGATATTAGATCAATGGATGGACTGGATGGATTCCACAATACAATTGCCCGTTCAACTGTGGTAACACCGGGTCCGGATCAACTGCTCCAATCGTGGCCCTGCTTCTTTGCTGGAAACGATAATGGGTACACTGGGGGTCGCGGGCCAATGCTTTTTTCCCTCTTCTGCCTCTCCACTCTCTGATGTAATGGGCAGAGAGAATCGTGCTGGTTCCTTGCGAATTGGGAACACAGCTTCTGGACCTCTAATTTTAGTGGCAAGTCCAATGGTAGGAGCTCTGGTACTGAATGGGCCAGATGCACGACTAGATTGGCTGCCAGCTTCTTCGGCTCGAGGTGTTGAGCTAGGGAATGAAACTACCACTATAGCTGCGGACGGCGGCGGAGATGGGGGAGGCTGGAAAGGTGCTGAGGTGCCCGGTCGGTCGTGCGAACAGTGGGTTTGTTGAGGCTCGATACGGGATAAGGATGGAGGACGGGACGGAAGGATATGGATGAATCTTGGGCTCGTCGTTTGCGTGATAAAAAGTAAATAAATAATTACGATCAGGTCAAGGAACAGCTGGAAGGAAACGCCACCACAAAAGTTGATAAGTAGGATCAGAAAAAAGGTGATACCGGCTCGGGGGAACAGATACGTGTTTCTTTCTTTGTATGTAGGTAGGTCTATCTTCGTAGGTCCGGTCGGTTACCTCACAACCTTACTTGTTAGTGGTTGGTGGCACTGCTCGCGCTCTTCCCGCCTTGATGTACTGAAGGTAGTCCGTCCGATAGCAGATCTTACTTATTTACTCACCGGCTTATCGACGTACATACGGTACAGCAGGCATGTCGTCAAACGAAAAGAGAGAAAGGCAGAGAAAAGGGGCCCCAAAACTGGGATCATACGCTGGACTTCTTGGAAATTGCATTACTATCATTACCCCAGAGTTTTTCATGCCCAGGCCAAGTTTCATACCGTCTTTCAGCCGCTTTTACTACCCTTGATCGCCAGATCCGTGGTTTCCTCTTCGACTTTATTTTATTTTTCCGCGTCGCCCGTTCCATTGGAAAAGAAGAGCGTGGACGCGCTTCTGCCCCTTTCGCTTTTGGTCAGAATGAAATGGCGTCATTACGGGCACTAACTGGTACCTGTAGTGTCACTAAATCGATACCTACGCTGCTAATTGATTTGGGTGTGAGGGAACCTAGCATCCAGATAGTGTGGCTTGTATGGGCACAGCTGAGTTCACGCTGCAATTGCAGAATACTTCGTGGCATATGCAGTGACAGATTTGACAGTCATGTTTTATATAACAAATAATTGTAGCTCTTACAGGAAGAAATTGGAGCTCGGGATGTCACTGTCGTACAAGAATACTGCAATATTAATAGTCTGCAACAAACTGCATTCAAGGGCATCAAGGCACGAATAGTATCTTGGAGGGAAACAGGCAGTCAAGTATTTGGAGTAACAAGGACAGATCCGATGTTCATAAATGGTATCTCTCTAGGTTATACAGGTCATAAAACCATCTATCAATGCCGCCAACATATGCAGCAGTTCCAGTGATGCGCTCATCATCATTGCTGGGACGTGATTTTTGACCAATCTAGCTGTTGAATGGGTCATGATGAAGGATAAGAAAGAAAAACAAACGCCACACAAGCAACATGCTTTCGCCCAGTGTTGTCCAAATGCCCCGACCCCCGCGCATAAACATGTTTATCGCAAACTCTATCCTACAGTGAGTTCCCCAGTCCAGCAGGACAACTCTTGTTTGTCCTCTCCACGATTCGCTCGAAGCAAGTCAGTCAGCAAGCGGCTCTTCCGTGGGGGGGTCCATGCCACCCGAGAGCCCCTACTGCTGCCCGTGAGTCGTCATCGTTGCTTTTGGCACGCGCTGCCCACGTTTTGCCGTGCGCTTCTTCATGGCGTCCTACACCAATCGGACGGCGCGCTGCTGCTTGGTGTGCCTGCCGCACCGGTGCGGGTGCCTCGGCGAGCTCCTGTAGCACTTTTTCCTCGCCTCGGCGGCCGCCCGCGGGCCGAACTTCTGGCGCACCTCGCAGTACTCGTACCCGTCGCCCATCCACTCCTGGATGTGCTTGTGCAGCTCGCACCGCGAGACGCCGCACTTTCGGCAGTACACCTGGCCCCGGGGCAGCACCCTGTTGACCGCGTTCTCCTCGCTCTCGCCGTTGGCGATGAGCGGCCCCGCCAGTCGCCAGATCCACTCCATGTCGTTGGGGCCGGCCCGGCGGACGGAGAGGGGGACGGTGCCGCGCATGCGCCTGTGGATGTAGTAGAAGTGTCTGCTGGCCAGGCCGAGGCACGTGCTGTCAATGTCGTCGAGGAAGTCGAAGATGGCAAAGTGCAGCTCCGCTGGCAGGTGGAGGAGCTGGAGCTTCTCGCCGGGTCTTTGCAGGAGCGGCAGCGGCACATAGTCCATGACCGAGTACGATCTCTGGGGGCCGGGCAGCTCTGGCCTAGGAGGTGCCGCCCCCGCGATTCTGTGCTGTATGATCGAGGCCGCCAAGCCTGCGGCGTTCGGTGTGAGGGGTGATTCTGAAGGTGTTCCAGGTATCGAGGAGAGAGGCGTGTTTGAGGAAGTCGTCGGGACGATGGAAAAATAGGAGTTGGGCTCATTCGGCCTCATGGCAGGCGAAGAAACAGCTGATCCGGCATGGCTGGACATAGGACTGGCGAGCTGGTAGTCGTTGGTGGAAAAGGCCCGGCGAGGCGCCCGGTGGTTGGTTTTCTTCCAGTCCTTGCCTTGCTCTTTCCTTGGCTGTTGTGATGAAGAGGAGACGGCTTCCGTCTCGTCAATTGCCGCCAGCTTCACGTCGGAAAATCGGCTGGACATGGTATCCATCGAGTTTCCATAGTTTCCTCCCAACGACGGCGCCCTCATGATTTCGACCATTTTGATGGCGGTGAAAATGGATCTCTTCTGCCGGAAAGGAAACCAATGGTCCGCTCAGTATAATTGCCCGTCAAGATGATAGCGTTCTGGTAGCTGTCGCTTTGGTCGCAGAAAGTATTGGTGGTATGAGTAGAAACAATGGGCGTATACTCAAGCCACGTTCCTGTACAGAAGAGCGGGCTCGACTTATAATAAAGACACAGATGTCGTGTGTCTGGTGCCTCGGGCGGTGAGATCTAGAAAAGCGAGGTACGCTGCGTCTAGGGCTACTAGTTCAAGATGTGTCAAATGACTAGAACTTTTTCTGGAAATAGACTTGATCGTAGTCGGCCGAAATAATGTCGTCTCGGGAGCGATGGAAGGGTGGGCGAAAAACTCGTGGCAGTGGCTCTAGTCGATTGCGCTACAACTTGTATGCTTAACACGAGTCAAGATGGTATGTACTGCGACGCTGACACAAAATCAAGGGAGAACACGATCGGTATATAAATGCCACAAGAGAGAACCGAGGGTGTGCAATAGAACAGCGAAGTCGCGGCTTTGACTTGTGGGGGTCCAAGTTATCCACTTCTACCGCTTGACGGATTGCTCCGACCCACGAAAAGTCTGGAGATGTTAGGGACGTCCTTCTAGTGTATGGATGGATGGACAGATCATCGTGTGACGGGATTTGTGACCAGCTTGCCTGCCAGCCAGCCAGTCCAGTCTCGCGCAGAGCAGCAGACAGACAGAGTCCCCCAAAGGATCCCGGTCGAGAGAGTCAATCTATGTTGGATACGGGGAAGTGTGCCGCTGCGAGTCGACCAAGATGGCGAATCTCGCCATGCCCGCCTTCCAACGGGCTCGCAGCACCGTGGGTACTGGGGCGTTCACGATGGGCCTCGTCCCTTTGCCAGACCCATTATTTTTCCCATGCGATGGCCGATCGACCCGCTTTCACTTGCTTAGCTGGCGATAGCGCCGACAGAACGCACTGGCAAAGTCCTCCGGTGACGACATTGCCATGCGGGTTGGCAACTTGGGCCATGATGTTAATTCAGGCTTGAATTGTCACGGGTTTCCATTTCGACATTTTGATGCGAGTAAACAAAGGTCAATAGGCTCCAAGTGCCGCTGGAAGCTTTGTTCGTTGAACTATATAGACAAATTGGGAGAACGAATATAGCCTCGGCAACTCGACTGAGCCAAGAAGATTGGGTTCAACTCCGCGGCGGTTCCGTCTGGGGAATCTATACTATACTGGCCTCGCGAAAAGAAACTTCAAGATGCATGAATTGACACTGCCGGTAATAAATCTCATTCATTAGTGCCGGAAGTTCGATTGCTGCCTTAAGTTGAATGTCATTGTCAACATGATCGAGGCGCTCCCGAGAGATCATATATAAGGAACTTCTAAGAGGAGATAGTCTTGCCTCTCTGGAAGCCCTGAATACAGTGAAGAAGACTGAAGGTGAAAGCCATAATCTTCAAAATAACGCACTGTTGGATGCCACACTCAGGCATTGATTAATCGATAGCAGTAGCCAGACCGGGAGATATCGAAGCGAGGGATCGATGGGCAACTCCAAGCCTCGGACCATGAGCCTATCAAGCGATACCAACTGCGTCATGCAGGGTCCAGATACTGTCTTCCCTCACATTGCTTCTCTCGTACGACACCAGATAAGAGGCTGCTACGTACCTCACTGCGTCCATAGTCGCCATAGCCTGGAGCAATTCAAGGCATAAGGACGGATAGCAGATAGTTATTCTAGAAGAATTTTCCAGGTAGACTTGGGCTGAAGTTCTGACTCGGGCGATCTGTGGCAAATGGCGGGGAACGCCATCAGCTGAAGTGCAGACAAGTAACAAGACCCTGTTACCAACGAACGTTTCTATTTTTCGAAATTTTGGCGTTCGGACATGTACGAGCGTTGCGCGCAAGGAGATTTGACAGGCAGGCCATGGTTGCGCGACGATGGAAAGACGGCGCAGCTTCTAGTATGAACATGCGACGCCGGGCGGCTCCCCCGATAGAAACCGAGTATTACATTGCATCTCTGTCCGTACATGCGACCCAATGACCATCCTCGGCTGAGGCGTTCATGCATATGGTCGACTTGAATTTTTTCATAGTTCGCCGAAATTTCGGCGTTCTGGTGCTTGCCAGCTGGCGCATTGGATCTTACCGGTTCGTTTTCCGTTCTGGTCGAGCATGTGATCAAATATGGAGGGGAGCGACACGAGCATTGCCCAACTGGATAGTACAAAACATGACACGGAGTTAAGACGTTCTTTGGCCAGAGACGCCGCAGACATTGACGTCAGGGCTGAAAGCTGTTGAGCAAAGATGTCTTATCTTTTTTTTTCTCCCCCGCGGCCTGGCAACCAATCCCCAGCTGTCCCAGAGACAAAGAATCCGGGGTAAGAATAAAGTTGTGATTGCTTCAGACAAGCTCCACTCTCACCCCATACTGCGGCAACTCTCACCAGCACGTTTGTGCCTATTTGCATTTGTCACCAGATCCTTGGGGGAAGTAGGAGAAGACCCATGAATTGCCTGGCGTGAACGGATGTTCCCCATGCGTCGAGGTCGTGTTCAAAGTTGCATATATTTTATTGAAAAAGTTCATAAAACCAATTTGCAGACAGCCGTGGCTGACCTGATGACAAAAGCCAAACTTCTCAACGCCGCGTGGTATCAACTCAATCGCTCCGTTGACGGTCCTTAGTACAAACAGCAGAGTCCACTACTCGTGAAGATCAAAAATGTGCAGTGTCGCATTTGGACGCGCCTCGCGACAGGGTAGTAGCATGCGCTCCTTCTGATGTCCTCCTCCTCACAAGCCTTGATTTGTTTTGATGCGTCGTAGTGCATCGTACAGAATCGTGTTGATCTCAAGTATTTTCACGACCATCCTTGACGGTCGATGCGCCTTTGGCGATGATCAGAAAAGCGACTCGACCATGGGTGTCGGTAAGCCGATCACAAGGGGCCCAGGGGGCTTTGGAGTCCCGTGTTGTGACCGTCCGACGACGACGACCTCTCGCGTCGGATGGCTGGGCCCTAGACAGCGATCCAGATGACGCTCACGACGACGTCCATGCCCTTGCCCTCACCGCCATCGTACTTGAAGCTCCACATGCCATCCGTCTTCTCGTTCCAGAAGGCCTGGGTAGCCGAGTGCATGCCCCTGCGGCCGACGTGAGGCTTGCCGTCGGTGCTCACGGGAGCATTGTCGTCGCTGGTGCTAATGTGGGAGTCATCGGCCTTGCTGTCGCTACCGCCCTTGGGCTTGTTCAGGGCCGAGGTGGGGACCAAGTGCTGGACAATGGTCGAGTTGACGACGAACTTGTGCGCGGGCCCCTGGCTGCTGTTGCTGCCGGAGGGCGTCGACTCGGAGATGAGAGCCTTGAGGATCGAGTTGATGATGGTCGAGTTCCATTCCTGCACCTTGGTGTGCTCGTAGAAGTCGGCGCTGCCTATCGCGCTCTGGCAAGCCTACAGCCAGGAGACGAGGATGATTAGCGCTTCTGGTCGAAATGTTCGGGTGCAAACTCTTCTGCACCTACATCCTGTGCGATCTGCTTGAGACGCGTCGAGCTGATGGGCTGCGAAGACATGTCGGCGATGGTGTGGTACGGAGGTGCGGTGGTTTTTGGCAGGAGTCGGTAGCCGTAGGTTTCGATGGGGAATCGTTCAGGTGCGAAGCTTTCGTCGAACAAGCAGTTTGGTAATTGCTAATTGGAAGTCTCGTTTTCCCCCGGGCCTGGTGGATAGTAGTAGCCTTGTCCAGCGATTGCGGAGGCGAGATTCAATTTGGAGTGGGGAAAAAAGACGCTGGCAGCGCTAGAGGTCGGAGAGATCAGGCGTGGTCCGTTGTCTACTCCGGATTTTGCAGGTTGATGACCGATCGCACGGAAAAGTTTCAATGATGCACAGAATATGTTGTTTGCTGCAAGATAGATGCTGGCCAAAATGCCAAGGCGAAGAGGAGAGGATCTTAGATCGCGTCAACGGCGAGCGGTGGTTGATAATCATGCTGCTCCAGAGAGCAAACAGCCAGTCATTTTGGCTGGCTCGGGTCCGGCCGCCTTGTTCTCAGTACACCACCTTGTTGCAACCTGGAACCACTGGAGGGCACTGAGATCAGTCCATTCGGTGACATGTCATTCCGAACACATATTCGCGCATGCTAGCGAGTTCTCAAGGACAATGACCATTGCTCTTGGAAGAGTATGCTACCTGTAATAATCGGGACGATGCTGCGTTTCTGATATCTAGTGTTTAAAGCAATAGTATACTGACATGTGCACGGAATAAATGTTTCATTATGTCATCTCAAGATCCTCAGCCCAACGGCCTACCCTCGAGGTTCGTGGGTAAATGTACCTTCGTGAGCACGCATTTTGCACGACGAATGAATGTACATGATAAAGTAACGGAATCCAGAGCTTTTACTGCGACTTACAGGGTCTATATCACGTGTAGCTATCCGAAAATGAACCTATCCCTGCATTTTCCCTAACCAGCATTGGCCAGTCAACTTAGAACGTGCTCTTTTTCTTTGTTTTGATTTGCCTTGAGGCTGTCGAAATCTGGTGGGGGTGCTCTGGCTCGCCCTCCATGATTCGTCGCCAGCGCCAAGGATACCTGCATTTTACCTGCGAGCTCCCCGCCAAAGCACCGATTACCGACCGTCTTGCATCGCTAGGGCGGGCGGGCAGCGAGCAACCTGCCAACCGCTGCTGCTCTGTTTGGCTATTTGGGCCTAGAGGTAACTGGTCAATTGTGAAGCTTTTTACTTACTAGAACAGAAGTTTCCCACGACCGCCTACGAACTACCTGTCGCCGTCGCCATCATTCGTTTACTGCGGCTCTTTTTCATCTTCTGCTTCACTCAATCTGCGGAACTGACAATTCAAATATCGAACATCCTCAAGCAGCTGCCTCATCCGCCCTCTAATCGCTCGTCTTGCTGATACGGAAACTCTCCCGTCCGCAATAACAGACATCCAAGACTCGTCATCTCAACGTCACCTGCATCCTCCTGCGGGATACGCTTCCTTGGCTTCCAAAACAATACACACAGCATACGACCGCATTGCCGACTTCGCATCCATACAATATGTCTAGCCAACCTCTTCTGCAGACCGCACCGGGTAATTCTTCCTCGCAACCATTGCTGGAATCGCCAGTTGTTTTGTTTGTGTTTGCCGAGACTGACATTGGTGATTTAACGTCTAGGCAAGCGCATTGCGCTCCCGACCCGTGTCGAGCCCAAGGTCTTCTTCGCCAACGAGCGAACCTTTCTCTCATGGCTCAACTTCACCGTCATCCTCGGCGCCCTGGCCATTGGCATGCTCAACTTTGGCGACCGGCCCGCCTTCATCTCGGCCTTCCTCTTCACCGGAGTCGCCATGTTGACGATGATATACGCCCTGGCAACCTACCATTGGCGTGCCAAGAGTATACGGGTTAGGGGCCAGGCCGGCTTCGATGACCGCTTCGGTCCGACCATGCTGGCCATCGTGCTGCTGCTCGCGGTCGTGGTCAACTTTGTCCTGAGGATAATCTACTCGAACCAGGGTGGAAAGAAGAACTAAAAGGCCATTGGATCGAGGGTCTGCTACTTTCTCTCGCCACTGTAAAGATCGACTCAATGCCGGCAGTGCTTTCCGAAAGGACATGCGTTACTTGTGTAACTCGAAAGCGACCAGTTACTCGGCGGGGTCAAGATTCGTCACCACTCGAATGACTACGGCTAGAGTTCCCGAGAAAGAAAGAAGAATTACGTTGCAGCATTGCTCGTTTCGTTACGAGATGGGGAATTTACAGTACATACGGGGTCGGTTATTGTGCATCTTTTGCGAGCAGCAATGCTCTCGTCATTGGGTCCCGCGGATTCAGTATATAATGGGTGGGCGTTGTGTACATTACTACTTGCATCGCATCCGTCTAGATAGGAGTTACGGTACTCATTTATATTCAAGATATTTGTACGAGCGTCCCAGAAGGTGCTTTGATTCGCTCATGCGGGTGGCCTGACTGACATCACCTCCATCATCTCCTATTCCGTCCCGCGGCCCAGTATCTGGGGTACGTTGGATTGATGATCTGTCTGAGGCATGAGCTTAGCCATCATGATAATTTCCCTTGGGGCATAGCACATGGTTTGTTTCCGAGTCGACTCGTTTATCGAGTCCATCGACCATGGGTATATCAAATGCCATCAATTGTCTCGCCCTTCGGATACGACACCAAGTGTTGTATCGGAACGTCATGCGGTCATGCGGCCTTGTCATGACCGGGCCAGCTGTGATGAATTTGATATTTTATGGCTCAAAGCTAAGCACACTCCGAATGGAAGCTCAGATGCCGTATGTATAAACATTCGGTGCTTGCTGGAGTTCCCAGTATAGACATTCGTATAGTTCCTTCAGGTCTTTGTTTGCGCCGAGGTCGTGTTGTTCTGCTCGCCAAATCTCCTTTTCAATTCATCGACCGGGACACGGGCAAGAAACAGACTCATGACAGCGACTGCATGCTTTCTCGGCTTGCCCTCGATGGCTCTTTCAAAAGGCGTCTTCATGTACTCGAAATCGTCTTCCTCGTCGTCCTCATCATCCGAGACTCGTGCCGAATCGTCCTTGCCCGCTATATTGCGCCCGTCGAGAATAGTCTCTTCGACGATGGCCGGCCGTTCCCGGGGCGACTCTTTAACATCTTGCCCCAGGGCGATGTACTGAAACCAGTGCCCACTCTCTTGCGCTGCCACCTCGCGCTTTGCGATCTCGGCTATACTGACGAGTTTTCCGGCGACGGCAGCCGGTCCCCTGAGCACAATGACGCGCGGCCTGCCCCGCGCGGCCTCGGCCTCAACGGCGGTCGCATCGGGCTCTTGCAGATGGCGCAGGACGGAGGCGACCTTCTTCTGTATCTTGGTCGACGAGACGATGGAGTGGATCTGCACGTCGTACTTGGACTCGACCATCTCGAGCGCCTTGCGGTCGTCGGGGCGGCTGATGCTCAGGTCGGCCGCGAGCCGGGCCTTCTTGGTCGGAGGTCGAGAATGCGCGTTGTCCGCCGCAGACTCGTCCGCGGCGAATGCTATCGTGCGCTTGCGCTTCGCTGGAGAGGGCGCGCGCCCCTCGCTGTTGCCTGCTTCCTCGACTGCCATGACGCTTGCGCCGCCAGAGCCCAGCCTCGTAGACGTGGTGCCGCGGCAAGACTTTTCTTGCTGCGCCAATGGAAATGTCTGCAACTCTGCGCGCTGGGCGGCGCTAAAGTGCCCGGACGGGATGCTACGATGAGTGTCGGGTATTTGTTGCTGCGAAGTTGTTTGCGTTGAGCTCTTGGGTCAGAATTTCGAGCCTCGGGACCTTATCGTCTTTATCGATAACGGGGACTTGATGGATAGTCACCGGTACGTACCGGAATTCGTAGTTATACAACTCTCAAGCAACATGACTATTTGGATGATTTTCACCTCGGATTTCTCTGAGAAAATGTCAAAGAGCGCGCTTGATCTGTTCTGCATATAGTCATCTTGATCATTTCAAATCCTGTGCATGTACGATGTCAAACCCATCTTGACTTCCTGCCTTTGTTGGTTGTGTTCATAAGATAACCTAGCTATTCAGCAACTTGTATCTATCCATACCCGTACTGTGTACGATGTATGTACTTGTATCTACGAGTTAAATTGAACAGCTTCGTAGTAATTCCTTTGCGCCATGTCAAACGTCCTTTGCAGAATCCCAGGTATTGGAATCTTCTCAATTTGCTTCAACGGTACCTATCATTCATCATATCTCAACCGCAGCAGGCATGGTCACGGTCGGATTTGCTATTATCAATGATATCCCCGGTGCACGATAAAAGCTCAGCATCAGCGAGCGGCTTGCTGCTTGACAGGTCGCATCCATCTGGAAGCGATAGAAAAGACGGAGACGAATGCACGGGCCACGCGGTCTGACGCATTGAACCACGAATCTCGTGCATTGATTGGACGACAGCTCGGATGCTATATCCCTGTAGTATCATCATGCAGCGTCGCCCGGGCTGCAGGCCAAGATTTTAGGCGGATGTTTTTGATACGGTCGTATTCCGATTCTCTCCTGGGCCGCCTTGGAGCCTTTTTACATCATGAGCTCACGGTGATGAAGAAGAAGAAACCCTTGAGATTTAACACCATGCTGTCTCGCGGTTCCTCTTGCCTGGCCTTGCAAAGTCTCAGTGACTATTTCTTTTTCGTGACAATCAACCGCTGTCTATCCCTTGGCTGCATATGGCTCCCAGGTCGACAGGACAGGAGTATAGCAAGCGTGTGGAGGTATAATGCTATCGTGATGGAGGTCGATGAAACACTTTGAGTTCGACAAGTTCAAACTCCCACCCTTGGCGGTCTGCATGCCAGTCGAGTCTACAGGGCTATAGGTCTTGGTCTCATTCTCCATCATTGCTATCATGCAAATTACGAGTCGACCAGCCTGTCCGGCATCATGGTAAACCGGGCTGGCTTGATAGGGGAACACTTCCAACAAGACGGAGCGAGAATGGTTGCAAATAGGCGGCCCTCTAGTCTTGACCTGAGCCATTGCTATTTTAGCACCATCTTATGCAGCGGAGCGACAGCAGTGTCAATCAGTATGGCGCTAACAAATGCCTCCAGACTGTCTGAAACATACTCCAGATTCCACCTTGGCAAACAACTGGATGAAAATAGGTGCTCCCTTGCATGCAAGGACAATACATGTGTAGAAGATGGGCATTGCATAAACCTAGGAGGGCATGTCAAAATACCACCATGATTTATTGGCGACATGGACGGTCTGCATGAAGAACACGCGCAAGCCATTCACATCTTATAGGCAGTGACTTTTTCTGACCTGCCTTTAGTCGTCGATAGTGCTATTAGTCTGGTCTACAAATCGCGGAGCAGCTGGTTAGTCGCGATGCAACTCCATATAATTACTACTGTGATGTATGGGTGTGTATTACGGTAGTACGGTAGTACTCTGTCCTGCATTCAGCTCGCTACTAACAACGAATGGTCTGGGATTCCCTCGGGTGTCGCGTCCAACTTGCACATAATATCTACTATGGAGTATGCAGCAGTACACAGTTTAAGCTTAGAATTTATCAAGCCAACTATAATGACCTCATGAACATAAGAGACGGACGAGAGGAGGGACAACGGAAAACAAAGAGTATTCTCGCGTCGAACTGTTCTCTTGAAGTGCTTACTGCTCAGTAGGTAGGTATGTAGTAAATTGATAACATGTGTACGAAGTACTGTATTGCCTACTGTATTGCCGGACCTCTTTTTCGTCACATTCCATTCTGATCGCTCACCCTTGCTGATCGAGATATTCCCGGGCTTTCCCCAAAACAGGAATTCCTCGAGATTGCACCATATTGCGACTGGGCAACTATTTCAAATCTTACCCGAACTGGGTAGTATCGATTTTCAGTGTGCCGCGATTCCTTGACGACGATGACAAGAACAACAACAAAAGGCTGAGCAAGAACAAGCGGTAATTGGGCAACCTTGAGCATCGTTGCCGGCCCTCAAGCTTTTCTGATCTTCCATTGTTGCACCGAGAGCCAAAACGTGCCGCGTGCAACACAACATTTCAACTTGATTCTGGAGAACACATTAACCCTTGACCCGACCGAGCCTTGCGCATAACAACGAGTATCGAGTACAGGGCAATCTTGCTTCATTGGTAGTGCAGCACTAAAACACCCACCCACCACTTGGTGGTTGTCCAGTACGGGATACATAGCAGCACATTGAAGGTGATAGCACATCAAAACGGATCAATACGCGGACCCACTCAAAAGTCGGGTCTGACAGGGCCCTTCCCCCCCGACCATCTTGATCCGCTTCGTTGCGCTGATACTGGAACACCTTTCGAGCTGGACAAACTGGAGCGCGCTGGAGTCCTGGACCACTCTGCGTGCCACCACATTGTGCTTCTCTCAGTCCCATAATCCATAGGTAACCCCTGACGCCCAGCCATTCTGACCAAAAACTCGCTGTTGGGCCCTTTCCCACCCAGCCGACTGCCTGCGCTTCACACCATCAGAGGTTCAATCAGTTGGAGCCAAAAGCTGGAACTGGAGTCATTCAATCAGCCAGAGACGACGATTGCGCACTGTTATCACCACCCCCAGTTTCGCGGCATCCCCCAATCCCATCCCCTCCCACCCAAAAAAGGCCGTCGTCTTGACAAGGAATCCAAGGGCAAGGGAAAAGGATCGCCCCCGGCAGCAACGCCGTTCCAAACCAAGCCAGTCGCAGCGCATCACTCGCATCGCTCGCATCCCTCCCTCAATAATCGCATCCCCATCCATCGATTGTCTGTCTGTCTCCCCCCCAGCCCAGCCCAGCCCAGGCTATCGTAACGCTTCCGCTTCCTCCAACGCTGGCAAAACAACCTGTGCAATCAAACGCACCTCTCTCAGTTCCCCCGAACTTTTTGTTCTTCCTGCAACCCTCCTGTACTTGGCCAAATCCTCACGCGGCCACCCAACAAACGACGAAGCAGACGATCAACGAAATTCTTTCTTATTCTTCCTTTTCAAACGCATTCCTTTGGCCGATCTCGACTGCTGCTTTTCTGCTGCCTACGGATTGTGTCGCTTCACTTTTGGTTTGCGACAAGCACTTCTCCACTAATCGCGCCCGCGCGCAACTTCTAATACACGATTTACGAAACTCTTTTTTAATTCAACCGCCTTTTTGGCTTTCTGAGGCACGGCGCATCGTCACCGACGAGACGAATATTCCTCGCGACTTTTTGAGGATTGTTTGTCCTTGTCTGTCTTTTGCGCATCGCATCGCGTCGCAGTGCATCGCGACCAACACCGGCCACGTTCTGAAGAGACCACGCTCCTGAGAAATCGCACGGCACTCACCCGGCCTGCTTCTTCTTGACCTCTCCCTTCCCTTGCGCAAAGCAGGGCAAACCGGCCAGCAAGCCAGCCAGCCAGCATTAGGCATTCATTCGCCATTGCGCGCCCAAGTTGCATGTGCACTGCCCCCCTTTTCTTTCTTGGGCGCTGTTGTGCACCCCATCGCATTCCTTTGACTTCTAGGCGCCACCCGGCTTAGCCTGCCTGCCTGCTTGCACCCACACTTGCCCTGACTCAAACTGAGTTTGGTTGGGTTTGACGGTGGCCACATCAGCGTCTACCAAAGCATAAGCAGTCCACTATCTGCTGTTCTCTGGGTTTGAGAGCCACCTAAGGTGTTCGCTAGCCCGGTCTCCATTACCCTCCCGACCCTTTGCCCTCCAGCAGTCTCTGGGCGGAAGAGACACTCGAGCAGCGCAAGCGTCTCTCCCTGGCACTCGCTATCTGTCTACTATCTGCCTAGCGCAGAGTCGCACCGCTCCCTCGCCGATCTTCCGATCGCATCCCCTTCCACCTGCAGATTACGGACCTTGTTACGTCAGCCTCGTGCATCTCCCTCGGGTTGCATCTCCCACACCCCTTTACTACGCCGCTGTCCAGCTCGTCAGCGTATCGACTGAAACTTTACTGTCGTCTGCCTGGTTTACTTTTCCAGTTGCCTAACCGCGCATACTGAATAGATATCTATCCTCCCATCTCATAGGGAATGCTCATGTTTCGCTTCTGGGGCTCAGAATCAAGGGGGAGCGACACGGCTGTTCAGGTTGGTCAACCCACATTTGATCTTGGCAGGTCATCCGTGCATCCGTTCGTGTCCGAGACAGCTACAGTGACGTCGCCGGTCCGGCCACCAAAGCGCCGGAGGCCGAGCGACGCGCCCATCACGCTGTCCACTGGTGCTCTCGCGTGCCCGGCCGTGAAACGTGCAAAGTTGGAATATGACGGTTCTCTTTCACCAAAGAAGGAGGAGCTAGCGCCCATGGCAGTGGAGGAAAAGCATGTGCCGCAGCCGCAGTCGCCAGCGCCAAAAATGTCGGCGAGGCTGGAGCGCGCAAAGGAGGCTATCGAGTTGCAGTTTAGCCAGGAAATCTTGCTCAAGCACCAAGAGCACCGTCTCATCAACCAAGAACTGGCAAAATGCCAAATCGCCATGGAGCAACTGCGTCGTTGCCATCTCATACCGTACCCCGTCAACGTTCCGACGCCGGAACACATGTTGAACGTCGCCAACGGCCAAGGTCCAGCGCTCCAGACCAAGGCGGGCGCGCGTGTGCCTGAGTGGGCGGCGCCTTTTGGTGTGACGGACGGCCCTTACGCCCGGCATCTTGCCAAGTGGCTGATCCCTGACCCCAAGTTCGATGGCATTCCGGCTCCTACTCTAGTACATCCGGAAAGTGTTCGAGCCAGGCATTCTATTGACTCTCGTTCAACGATGAACGGCATTCACGAGTTGGGAGTTGGTCAGAACAAGAGCCGACGAAGTCGCGAGACAGCAGGTCAGAAGCTTCAGGCGCTGCCCAGTGGTTACTCGCAACCCAAGGGCAAGGCTGGACCATGTGTATTGAAACGTGCTGCCGATGGCAAGATGGTCAAGTTGGTATGCGTCACATGTCACAGGGAGGACTTTTCGAGTACCCAAGGCTTCATCAACCACTGCCGTATTGCTCACAAACAAGAGTACAAGAGCCACGAGGAAGCTGCTGTTGCTTGCGGCCATCCGATTGACGTGGACGAGGCAGGCGGCGTTGTTGGTGCACCGCCGCCCGTTGTCAGCCGGGCTCCAACTACGACCACCGCCACCACGACGTCTGCTCGTCAAACAGCACGTGACAATGCTTTGAGCCACTCGGACGCGTGTTTCTCGGTTGCCAAGCGAATTGAAGACCTCATGGAGTCTATCCGAAATGCTGATACTAAGACTCTACCTCCAAGCCCGCCGCCCAGCGCAAGTTTCAAGTCGTCAACGGATGCTCCTAATCTGTCCAAGCTGGCGGCCATGAAAGGTAGTGACCTGGACATGGCAGAACTTGTCCGTGACGCCACGACCAAGGTCGATCTTGATGCTCTCTTGTCTGCAGACGATGAAATGGACGAGAGTGACGAGGAGACGCCCAACCCGGCAGACTCTCAAGTTGAGCCCTCGTTGGCTTTCTCTGGCATGCGTATGCCCAAACCAGTATCTCCAGTGCCGCCTCCTGTCCTGCCTGGCAGCATCCGCCCGCCGAGCAGCTCAGGCCGAACACCGCCTCTGCCATATGTCACTCCTATTGCCACGCCTGCCTTGAACATGTCGTCTTCGGATTGCTCTGAAGAAGATGCAATGGATCTCGACATGAGCCCGAACACCGCCATCAGCAACAACGCGCCGTCGCTCGTAAGTGACGACGACGACTACGATGATTCAGTCGATGGCTCGGGCGATGAGTCAGACGTTGACGAGAACCTCGAGACTCAGTCTATGACGGACGTCGCTGAGATTCACTTCGACGATGAAGGCTCAAACACTCTCCGTCACCGACACAGCTCGACAAGTGGTCCGGCGGATCCCATGCAGCTTCGCAAGCAGGAGGAGAAGCACGTTACTTTCATGACTCCAGTCAGAGAGGGCTCAATTCCGACGACACCAATGCATAACGGGCTCAAACGCAAGAACAGAGCCTGAATACCGCCAGTCACAAGAACAATGTACACCTCATAGATGATCACATTCTCCGTTTCTTTCTTGCATACAGTCTGGTACACCATTTGTTACAACTACATACTTTATTGACCGCCGCTACGCAAACGTTGGCCCACGCCTCCAAGGACTTTCGACGACCCTGTTGGACGTCCTAATGGGCTGTATGCTCATGAACGGAGGCGACTGTACGTCTGAAAAAAGGAAGATACATACACGAGGAGTCTCTTCAACACTGAGACACTGAAGACCCGAGAGTGCCCTGGGGTGTCGTTGAGCGATCTTGTAGAATTTAGAGTTTTCTTTCATATATACCACCCAGGGCATGAGGGTTGAAGCGACGGGGACGTAACGGAGAAGGCTCCATCACGCGCACACCTTGCCTGTGCACAAGCCGAAGCCCATGTCATGGTGCCCGGCTTTCAAGATCGAGATGGATCTCGCCTTCTGTACGACTGTATTCTGATATTTAAGTTCTGGTTGGCAGAACACACTACATGTATATAGGCGGATTGAAGTAAATACGAAGCGTGTATGAGTTGAGACAATACTTTCCTGCAGCTGGGTGAAAACATGAGCATCGTGAGCGACCTGAATAACCAGGAAGAGAACATGTAGACGCATACAATCAATTCGTATAATCAACTCGAGGACATATCGACCAAAATGGGCCCTTGGGGAAAATAGCTGACTCCGTATCTAACAGAGATACCAAGGTTAGAACAGCATGGAGCCTCAAAATTAGGCAGCAAGGTATGTTCGCGCAGACAGCAAAGAGCAAGAGAATATTCAATGCTGATAGGATAGCGGAATAGCTCGAATTCAATCATGTTATCTTTTAGGACAGGAGCTCGCTCCTATAATCAGGTTGACCTCCGTCATCTTCAAGGGTCGATCTCTTGTCATGGGCAGTAGGGTCGGTCGTATATAGTCAAATTGCATTGAAACTCCTGGTTGAGTAAAATCCATGTTCGTTTCCGTTGGAACGCTTCTCTCCCACTCTCTCTCTCTTCTCTCTGTATCCCCCTCATCCACAGTCATTCACGCTGAGAACCTGGTCTTGCAACTCTGCTGTCGAATCGTTTCTTGTTGAGCTTGCTCCGCCATTCCGCCACGAATAAAGAACAAGCTGTGCTCTGTCACACCGCCATATCAAAGTTAACTCGGATAGTAGAGCATATCTATATACATGGAGGGGTGTCGACGCCTCGTGCAGGACCGCAAAGGAAAGTAGGAAAGAAACCGAAAAATCAAGAAACAACATCAAGGATTGTCTTATGAGTCTCTATTCTTGTCCGAAACCCATCGTCTCCTCGACGGCAATGGTCAATTTTTGTTGCAACGCTTCCAACGACTTGTACGGTGGTAGATCCAAACGGTTGAAACTGAATAAGCAAGTTAGTATGACTTCAATGTCAGATTTTCGAGTGTGGGAGTCTGCATACCAGGTGTGTGCCTTTGGCAAGTTGCCAACCTCTCCAGCCTTCTCAATAGTAAAGCGTCTTGGGCCGTCGCTGCCTTGCAAGTCTTTGAAGCCATTGACGGGAATACGCGAAGTGCCCGTGGCGAACTGCAGCAATCTGCTCTTCTGCTCACCATCCCAGCTTCGGATCGTCTGCCAGAAAAATTGAATGACCTCGTCGCTCTCAGTGTATCCGCGGTAGTCGGTGTGCTTCTTCCAGTCGTCGACGTCAATTTCCGCGATACCACCAATCAGCAGCTCTAGCTCGCGCTCATCGAACACATTGACCAAATCCTGCGGGATCAGCTCGTGGAAACCGTCCTTAAAGGCTTGGAACTGTTCCGCAATGCGCTTTTCGATGCGCCACTTGACCATGAGCTCAACATACTCCTTCTTGTTCTCGTTCGTAACCTCGATGTTGCGACCATCCGGCTTCAGATCCTCCACAGTCAACACTCCGAAGCGCTCATCTTCAGTAGAGAATGTCTGCTCCAGAATGCCGCCTGAAATATCGTTGTCAAGCATCCACTGCAAGCTGCGGTGGAAATCGGCGTCCACACCCTCCATGTCGGGTAGCGACACAGGCTTGCCCAGTACCATCTTGTACAGGGCGCCGATGAAGAAGGCGTCGAGGAATCGTCGATGGAAGATGGCCAGTCCGACGACGCGGCCGATGAACTTGAAGTAGTTGAGATGCTCAGGGTTGATACCCGAGTGGGGGTTGATCTGAAGCGTGTAGTTGTCGTGCGCCGAGTACTCAAAGAGACAGTAAAATGGATTAAACATTTCGTGCGACAGCAGGAAGAAGAATTCACGGGACAAACCACCATAGTCCAAACCATCCTCGCCGTCAAACTTAATCATCAGGCGCTTCTTCAGGTCAGTAGCAGACTGTCGTGAAATCTCGGCAAACGAGTCCTCGAAAATATGCGATCTTCGTACTTTGATATGGCACTGACCCGACAAGATGCGCATGGCAGGCTGTGACCGGAAGTAAATGAGCTTCCTTCGGAAGTCTCGCTTGTACTGTGGCACGTTCTGATCCAACGAAGACGGGAGACGAGGATCGTCCCAGGTGGTCGTCTTGGTGTTGTGATCCACGAAGTACACGCGGGCTGTGTTGGTGAGACGCATCTCCCAACCGCTGGGAAGCGGGCCCAGCTGCGAAACGGGCTGCTGTTGAATGGTGCCGTTTGCATTGTTCTGTCCGCCGTACATTCTAATGTACTGCTGTCGGCGCGGGTCGACCCATGTCGTGGTCCGCGTGTTGTGGTCCACAAAGTAAGGGCGGCCCTCGGGAGTCCATCGCTGTTCCCAGCCTGGAGGGAGCTCGCCTGAGCCAGGCGTCGTAGCACCGGTGTGCATCATTGTCGAATTGGCGCCCTGGGCGGCCGCAGCAGCTGCGGCAGCAGTCGGCGGCTGTGGCGGCTGCTGCTGGAGGGTCGGCGAGCTCGTGCCCGTACGATCCTCCGGTAGCGTACGGTTTTGATGTCGCTGGCGTTCGACCTGTGTGGCAGCTTCTCGCTCACCACGGTTCTCACCAGTGCTCGCCTGGGTCGGGCGGTTCCAACTGGTGGTTCTGGTGTTGTGGTCGACATAGTACGTTCTGCCGAGGTTGTCTTCGCGACGCTCCCATCCGGCGGGCAAGCGGCCTTGTGCATCTTCAAAGGGACTCATCTGGCTGGTGGCCCTAGGCTGTTGCTGCTGTGTGCTGCTGTTGATGGCACTCGCGGGCGGCGGTGCTGTGACGCTGTTTGGTCGTACAGGTAAGTTCGTCTGGCTTCCTGGAGCTAGGTTGCTGGGTCCCGTAGAAGATGTTGGTCTGTCTGCGTGGCGGTCGCTCAAGCTCGAGGACTGAGGTGTTGCCAGTGATGGTCTGGCACCGTTGGCGGGAGGACCTTGCTGCTGTCTGGCGGGGGCCGACAAGTTGGTCGATAGGTTTATAATCAGCTTACCGTGGACAACCAGATTATCAGTGGACTTCTTGAGATCCCGAGTGAGCATCTGATCTGAACAATGGGAGTTAGCTAGCGGATTCACACAATCAGGTAGGTCTCGCGGCATACCATCGGCACCATCAGCCAGCTCAATCACATCACCAATGCGAATGTTAATAACACCAAGGAATCCCTGGTCCTTCTTCTTGAACTTCTTCTGGTCGAAAACTTGAACTGCCAGAATGCTGTCCTCATTCGCTCGGCTATAGCAAAGTGTAAGTGGTTGTCATTTTGGAGACACAAGGAGAATATATGCAAGTCCTCGTACAAGTCAAAGCTTTCATTCCAGTAGGGGTTCAGCGTCCGCTTCGTCACTGTGGTGGTCTTGGTCTGCTCGCCGTTGATGGTAGCCACGGCAAACGGATCCGGGAAGCCTGTGCCGTGATTCTACATTAGCATCAACTCGCAGTGGCATCGAAGGTCCCAGAACCTCGGGCCCATGTTGTAGAAAATACGTACGGAAGACATCTCGCTTGTAAAGACCGTCTGCGGCGATGACTGTGGTTGATGCGTGTCAGTAGAATGTCCTCCATGTGTCCAGACGATGACGCTGTCTGTAAGCGAACGATTCCCTTGGATGGAGGGGTAAACGTACTCGTGATTCGCAAGTTGTTCTGGCTATAGTAACACATCCGTTAGCACCTGGACATGATATATATGACCCGGGGGAAAGAATCGCAGAGGATCAAAAGGTGACGAGGAACTCACGATGTCGACCCAGACTCTGCGCGGTTGGCGGCCATGGTGGCGGGAGATGTCGAGCGTGGTGTCGACAGCTTGGGGTCACTCCTCCTCCTTGGTTCACTCCTCTCAGCAGTGAAGCGGCGCCAGAGGCCGTCCTAGGGCCTGGTCTTGGGCGCTATCCTGACGCCTGGAGAGGAATCTGGGTTCACGACGAGGTTGTAGGTCGGGTGCGACGCGATGCGATGCGATGCGCTGCGCTGAGAGAGGGTGGGAACAGCAAAGCCCGGCACCGTATGCGGTTGATCTGTAGGAGAGAATGTGGGTGAGTTGAGTGGGTTGAGTGTTTGTCTGTAAGAATGTCTCGTGCAGAGACCTCCCAGGGAAGGAAGCGAAACCCAGGCGGCGAAAACCAACCCGATCGACCCTAGTCAGGTATGCAGTTGTCGCCGGCCCCGATTGACTTGGGGGGGATTCGTCTGGCGCTGGCTCCAAAGTACACCCGCCAGACCTGCGGTTTCAGCGTCGGGAGGCCTGTAGTTCCAGGTGCTGAAGGGCGCTTGTAGGCGAGGTATCGCACCGAGGATGGTCCTGCAGCGGGGCACAGCACATCTCTATTCGGGTAGGCTGGGGGGCTCCATTGGTCTGGTGTGGTCAGCGCCCAGGATCCAGACAGACAAAGGTGGGCACAACTTCCCCCTAGGTTGCCAGGCTTGATCAAACTCGGGCAATAGAGGCGTGGGAATGGATCGTACCTTAAGTCGGCCCGCGGCCCACTGCCAATTGCTCAGGCTACTATTGACCAAGACCTATTACACAACTAATGACATAGCTTTGTAGTGTTTGAAGACATTTTTACTCATAAGTCTACTCGTAATGAACCGCGTAGGCATTCAATGAGATCGGGTCATGTATCGATCTCTCGGAATACGGGCGTCAGCGATCAGCTACCTAAACCAGCCGGTGGCAGTCTTTTGAGGCAGTGCAAGCTCCATTGCAGCGCTTCCAGCTCTTCTGAAAGACCCCGCTTATATCTATGTGCAGTTGGACAGAAGAAGCCTAACACAGAAAAAGTTCATGTAATCAATGTAGGAGGTGGGTAGGGTCTTTACAGGCCCGGCCAAGGCCTAGTATTTGTGAGCCCAGCTACGCTACATTCAGTAAGCCTCCGCCTTTCCCGTAACGCTGCTCCTAGTTGACTTGAACCCCTTGAGTTGTGAGCTCGAGTGGTATGGCTTCAATGCCTGGGGCGTAGTGATGAAAATGTACGGTTGGATTCGGTGACGAGGACTCGGACGCTCCTGGCCTCCCGCACGCCGCAAATAGCAATTCGGCGTGTGCCTGCTCGTGCGCGTGTTCAGCCACACTCGACATGAGACATCATCTCGAGGAGTCGATCAGTCAACCGTCAACCAATCTACCTAGGTTAGCATATTTATCTCTTACCATATACTCTAGGTCCGAGGATCTAAATTATTTCCAGCTGCAATAAAATGGGTGCTTTGTCAATAATAAGATCTGACGTAGACTTTTCGTACATCAGCAAAATGTAAAGCTATGTGGAGTTGATGTCTCTCCTCGTCTTTTTCAATTCTTGGCTTGGATCAGGGCTGTACAGTCGCTTCCGAACCCCATCCAAGCTCAGACTCGAAATGTCTGACGCGCGGACGGGAGGCTGGAGCTTCTTCTTGACGTAACTTGCTTGGCCGTCAGGGGAAACAAGTGGATGGAGGATGGAACTCCAGGGTATCGTCTCCCTTTTGTTTCTTTCCATCAGCTAGACAGGTATGATTGCATTTTACAAAACCTGAAACTGAAACGTCTCTTACCTAGGTAAGCGTACCATTTTGTAGGACGAGCAACTTTTATATACCTAGATGTTTATGGATGACTATATCATCAATCTAGTACCTACCTACCTAACTCGTAGCCGTTGTTATCATTCACTTAACATGATGACTACTAGCAGCTGCCAGGCCTTACTTTTCTATAGACCTATAAATACCTATGTAGTCAACCATGGCAACACAGCAGCGCAAATGCAGCATTATACAGTGACGATAAACGTACATGCAGCATGGTCTCGTGCGCATCCACAAAAGCGGCAAGCGGCAAGCAGTTGACCCACGTCCTGTCATTGTCCATCCTTCCCTGGTCCCGGATCCTAACCGCGAGCGAACCACATCAGCCAAAACCTTGTTGGTGTGTTGAAACATGAACCGCATTGTGATTTGTTAAGCGGTCTCCCCGCCAATATACAAGAGGAAACCCGGTTTGTTGTGCGTACGTAGTACATGGTTTCTATAAATATCATATTTACAGAAGTCTCAAAGTGAAAGACGTTTTGAGAACGTTGGTAATCAACACTTCGCAGTACCTTCAAGTAGACATTGACTAGATAACGATTTCTGTTAGTTCTATATATCATCACTACGTTTTTGTCATTTGTCTGTTACTTTGCAGCCATAGAATTAACTTCATCATGGGTATGTCTACCAATACAGTCCGCTGACCAAATCTGCTTCTGAATACCAGTGATTGATTGTTCAATATGTCGCGTGAACCTGAGCCTGGTCCTGAGCTTCACCTGCCAATCTAGCTTCCATCCACTCCTGTGTTCATCTTTCAAGCAATTGTAAGTTTTCAGACAGAGGCGAACCTGGATTCTGCAGACAGTATGAAGAACAGATGACGAGACCACCCTGTATTTCGCTCTAATACTCTTCCAATGCCATTTCAGGAAGAGGCGCCATCGATGAAAGAGGACATTTGGCCAAAAACGTACAATCCTGCCTGCTCTTGGACCACAGTGCCTCTATTAGATTTATAAAACCGAATATTGTACAAGCGCGCCGCGATTTCAGAATCGAAGAAAGGTCGTCTCAAGGTGGGCCGAGGGCGCGCGATGTTTCGAAATGGACCCGTGTTTACCACATTCTGCGTATGGCAGAAAGATCCAGTGCGCAGGGTACAAAATCGAGGCCGAAAACTCGGCAGACGAACGTCGAGATGATTGTGTTCGCGGGAGGCTGAAAGTCGCCTCACAGCCCATGGCCGCCATCCAAGTATTGTAACCAAGATGTCTGGTCAGAAGGCTCCTAGTACGGAGCGTAACCCTAGTACGGAGCGTAACCGCCGCGGCCGCGACCTCTGTAGCCACCTCTGTAGCCGCCGCGAGGTTGAAATCCTCCTCCTCCTCTTCCTCCAAAGAAACCTCTTCCAAAACCTCCACGGCCTCGGCCGCCACGCCCTCTAGACATGCCGGGAATGTTGGTTCGCTTCGGGGTCACCTTGATGTTGCGACCCTTGAGCACACTATCGTTGAGAACGAGGGCTTGTGCGACCAGGCTCGGCTCCGTGAATTCGACGTAGGCATAGCTGGCGCGCAATCATGTTAGTCGCCGATCAAGAGTGCTCCGCGCGAGGGCTTGTACTTACCCCTTAGGCTGGCCAGTAAACTTGTCAAGCAGAATCGTGACTCGATTAATGGAACCACACTCCTGGAAATGAGCTTGGATCTCCTCGGGTGACACAGAGTAGTCAACGTTGCCAACAAAAATGCTGCGGCTATCGACGTCGTTCTTGTCGTCTTGAGTGAGGTCGTTGCCACGTTCCTCCAAACTGGCCTGCATCTCTCGGAGCTTCGCGGCCTCCTTCTCCATCTCGGCGACTCGGCGCTTCATGGCACTGATTTCTTCCTATAGATCAACAGACCAGAGTGTTAGCCATGACAATCGCAAGTGGTTCGTCGGCAGAAGGGAACCAGGGTGTGGGTCGGAACGCGACGCCAATGCGATGTGTGGAATCGTTGAAGTCGTACCTCATCATTATTCTCCTCCCCGGCGCCACCGGCTTGGTGCTCCTCGACGGGCACCTCAATGCCGTCTTGCTTCTCGGCGTCGGCCATTTTAGGTGTGGGATTACCTGTTGTCCGTTGAGCTGGGGTAGTGTCGCCGAACGTGAGTCGATGGATGAATCGGGCGTGGCGGTCCTGTATTGCCCGGTGCGTTAGATTGTCTGCCTGGCCCAAACAAGAACGTGGTGCAGCTGGCACAAACTTGCGAAAGCCTACAAAGGCAACAAGGCTGGGGCGACAGATGGAAATACCGACCCCACTGCAGCTCGCGATCCGCGGTCAAATGGGAAGCAGGAGTCTAACGCAGAAATCGGTCGAGGCCTGTGAAGTAAATGACAAAAGTACTCACAGCGCAATGCTCACAAACGCAGAAAATGCGACACAAAGGAGCCAAGTGTCGTGGCGTCCTCGCAAGATGTTGCTCCGAGTGTGAGCGCGTCAAGAGTGCAGAGCTGAAGCTTCAAAAATTCCCCAGAGCATTCAAGTACGGAGCAGTTCCATAGGTTCCAGACGTTGCCTGGCTACAGGTACGGAGTACGAGCCTCAATGCCGGCGACGTGGGTCCGCCAACTACCTAGGCCCCGCCTAAGGTAGGTAGACCTTCTTTGGTTTAGCGCGGGCATTAACTGGAAGCTCAAGACCGACGGGTTGGAGGTTGTTCCCACCCGGGAATTTGGATCAGGGGAGCGAAAATACTACCTAATACGGTTAGATTGTTCAGCCAGTGGAGATTTTATACCTTCCTGGTGCCACAACGTCTGTCCCACTTTGATAGATCTACCATACATATAAAAAAGGGACCAATGGACCATATGTAGGTAGGCAATAGGGAGGTAGGTATCTTCTGCCCTGAGTAACTGGCTTCCATTGCTAGATATATTAGACAGGACAACGTGCTAATGGTTGTGCAGAGTATTGTCACAAGCCAAGTATTGGTCACACGCGATTGATCTGATATGTTACTTGTGATATTCTATATTCTATGTTCGATTCTATTCTATTCTATATCAAGATTTATACATGGCTGAGTGCAATTCCAGTAAAAGCTCCCTCTCCATCGTAGAACTTCTGCTTGTTACTACCATCCATGTTAAACCTGTATACTGACCCACCAAGGTCGGTAGCATAGATGTGGCGGTTCTTCTTGTCGATGGTGAGTCCAATGGCTTCGTGCATGTTCCTCGCGAGTATGTCGTATTTGCCAGTGCCAACGTCGCTGAGAGAGGCGCGGTTGATGCTGTTTCCCAGCGGCAGCTCGCCGCGGTCTGTCCAGTAAAGCAGCCCCCCCTCTTCGTCGACCTCGAGATCGATGGGCTCGGGAAGCCCGTCGAACAGCCTCTCAGTGTCCGTCCTGCTCTTGGCGTCGGCGCCGGCGGGGAAGTCGATCGAGGCTCGAAAGATTTGGCCCTTGGAGCCCTTGGAGGGGCCCTTCTGCGTCCAGTAGAACTTGCCTTCCTCCGGGGCGACGGCGATGCCGACGCACCATTTCGTCTGGTCCTCGGAGCCCTGCGTCCAGTCGCCCGTCTCGATGATCGTCTCCAGGTCGGACCCGTCAAAGTTGCACCGCAGGACCCTCATTCCTTCGCGATCGGAGAAGTAGACCTTCTTGTTCTTCTCGTCGATCGAGATCTGCTTGGGCGTGTGCACCGTGCCCTCGGGAACAATGGCCTTTACGTCGCTGCCGTCCATCTGGCAAGAGAGAATGCTTCCGTCGTTCTTGGACGGGATGCCCATGTTTGTCCAGAAAATAGTCCTTTCGGCGTGGCTGATGGCGATGCCGTCTGGGAGATGCTGGTTCTCAACGACGGTGCGGAGGGGTGATTTACCGTCTGCACTGCCGACCAGAATTCGACCCGAAGAGAAGACCTCCTCTGGCTTGTTGGACAGACCAACGTCGAGGAAGTACAGCTCTGGGGCCTGCACGTTGTCAAAGTCGGTCTGCTGCTGGTTGCCCGTCTTGGTCGTGTAGCCGGGAGGATACACTGTGTGATCAAAGTCAGCAAGTCCTTCTTAGGGATGTAATGACTGCATTGGGGATATTGCTCACATCCTCCCTTGCTGCTCTTGGCGCCCAGTTTTCCTTCGTCGAGGTACTTCTGCAAGTACGCGATGATACCGGGGTCCTTCAAGCCGCGCTCTTCAATGTAGTGCTGCTCAATGAACGACACCGTGTCGAGACCTACAGCGTCCATCGACCTGCATGGTGCCGTTCCGGTGTTGACGAACATTTCTGTCCATACTTCGTCCAGCTCCTCTGGCGTGGAAACGCCATCCAGCAATACTGTAAGGACTTCGCGCTTGACAGCAGCCCAGACACGGTTGATGACGAATCCGGTGGACTCCTTGTGAGCAACGATCGGCAGCATGCCAATTTCTCTAAGCATGGAAACGAGGAAGGGGAAGATTTCCTCATTGGTATCACCGCAGGTCATCAGTTCGACGATCTTGTTCAGCGGCGGCATCACTAGACAGATCCGTATATTAGATATAAAGGACTTACACCAGAGCACAAGAACCATTTGGAAATACGTACTGTAGTGCATGTTGAGAACTCGCTGGCGAGTTTCGAGCTTCAGATGCTGCGCAACCTCCCTGGACTTGTAAGACGATGAGTTGGAAACAAGAATGGCGTCCTGGGGAGCCAGTCGCTCGAGCTCTGCAAATGTGTCATGCTTGATCTCCAGCCTCTCGGGCACACATTCGATCACGAGAAACGACTTCTCCAGGGCAGGCTCGAGGTCCTGGTATGTCTGCACACTGAGCTCTTCGCCAGCGCACTTTCCGGGAAATCTCCATCCGTTCGACTTGACGTATTCCGATGCCGCTGCGCATTGTTCTCGGCTTGGGTCGCGCAGGACGACGCTATAGCCTCCGGCGGCCCAGGCTGCGGCGATGCGGCGTCCGAGGACACCAGCACCGAGGATGGTGACAGTTCTGTCTGTTGTTGAGGGGTTCTTCCAAGACATGTTTATGAGTGTTTTCCGTGGTATCCGTATATCCCGTGCCAAGACGGCGGCAGCTGGATCGCCTTTATATACATCCTGCCGCTCGGCGTCCCCAGTTATCTCGATGAGGCCGTGCCCGATAGTATCGCCTAGTCCGAACGGGGACCCGCACGATGCCTCGGCTGGTTGACGAGAGCCTCATCATCTTGTCATTAGTCAGTCGCGCGGTGGCCATGCGAAAGTCGTCATTGTCTGAGGTCTTTATGGGAAAGTCCCGTAGATTGGTTATCTTGCGAACCCGAGCGCTTGGATCTGCTGCGCCAGATTGGCGGGAGAGGAGCCCCATGATATCCACCCAGCGGTGACCAGACCGAGGGGCGATCGTAGCCCCTAACCTTCTAGAATCCAGACATCCGAGGCTTGTCTTGTTCGCGCTCTCGCCATTATGCTCAAGAATGCGATGTCCTTTGTCCGAATTTTTAAAGCCCGCTGGAGAATAGGAGAATAGCGACTTTCAAACCTTGCGAGCCATGACACGAGGCAGATGGGCAACAAGGTTTAGGATAGTTTATTTTAGTCGCCCGAGACGGGCCCTAGGTGAATACTCGGGGACATGATCGACAATCGTCATAAAGGCATTTGATTGTGGACTATGTACAACTATATTCCTCGACTGTCTCTATAAACCGTGCGCTTCCCCCCGGTGTGTTCTTCTTCGTCGGTGTAGAGCAAAGTGATGCATGATTTACGTATCGTAGGATCCTATTGTTCCCGCCGGTGGCGACCGGTCCCGAAGATCAGCGCGCGCGAATCCGGTTTCTTATCTTATCACTAACAGGCTTGAAGTCATGTGGACGTAACTCACCGTCGGGTAGTCTGAATACCTAACGTATTTATGCCTCCGTACCGTGTTGTTGGCGGGATTATGCTTCAACTCAAAATTATATGATACCAACAAATTCGAAAGACAAAATGGAGTCGGAAGCACCTAGCATCGAAATCAACCCACCACTGTTGAACTCGGCGAACCCGTGGGCAACGACACATCGTGATTTGGAGGCCTTGTTTAAATGTCCCTCACTCGGCGCCATCACGACCCGCACCGCTCTTCTGAATGGCTTCAAACACGACGTCGCAGTGCATCAGTATACCTTTTTCGACCCTGTGACCCATGCATCCAACGAGGATCTGAAAGACGTGAAGGCAGAGGAGACATCGAGCCTCAACACACTCGGTTATAGCCCTTATCTGCTCAAGGAATACCTCTCATACATCAAGGCGATATCAGACGATCTGGAGGAGGATTCCAAGAAGCTGGTTATCGTCTCGGTCACCGGAACCCCCGATGAGGTCGCGGAATGTTATCGCCTGGTCGCGGACCACAGCAAGGTGGTCAAGATGCCTCTAGCTGTCGAGATCAACCTAAGCTGTCCTAATATTCCCAATGCGCCGCCGCCGGCCTACTCGGGGGACGCCTTGATGCTGTATTTGAAAGCGCTGAGGGAGCTCATCACGAGCAACGAACTCCCAAGGATCCCATTCGGACTCAAGACCCCGCCATACACCCACGCAGGACAGTTCGAAGCAGTTGTCGCGGCTTTGCGATCGCAGGGCTCGCCCTGCCCGGTCAGTTTCCTGACGGCAACGAACACGCTGGGCTCTTGCCTGTTGCTCTCGGATGTGAACTCACAGAATGGCGAGACTAAACTTCCTGGTGCGGGCATTGGCGGAATGGCCGGCGCTGCTCTTCACCCACTGGCCCTGGGAAACGTTGCTACGATGCGCAACATGTTGGATCAAGCTGCCGAGACCAAGAACGTGAAAGTGATTGGTGTCGGTGGAGTCGAGGATGCTTCTGGATACAGACGCATGAAGAGCGTCGGTGCATGTGCTGTAGGGGTGGGTACAGGTCTGGGGCGTAAGGGCATGAAGGTTTTTGAAGAAATAGAGAGCGATCTCAAAGGCGAATGGTAAATGACATAGTCTTATTTTACCCAATGAACAGACCCTTTGCCCCTACCATATCCGATAGGAAAGTCTAGAAGAATATCTACCTAGTCAACCATGTTTAGGACTTCAACCAGAGTCATGTAAACCGTGAAAATCGTTCAGACAAATCCTCGGACATAATGGTAGCCTTCCTGCGAGCGAACTCGACACGTTACTTCCTGCTGTCTACCTACTGTTTCTTTGTTTTTTGTCCCGGTCTCTTGCCGACATGTATGCCGAAATAAGGTCTCAACACGTCTGTTGTGTACCTAGATAAGCAAACCCGGATAGCTGCACGCATATGCCAGCCATCCCACGAATCGCCGCTCTTCCGGCAACGGAACAATATCACACCAGCTTCCGCTATAGAGCTGACATCCATGGGTGCATACGCCACAGGGGCAAACAGGCCTGTGTCAGTTCATCTCCGCGAGGCGCCATAAGCAACCTGCAACTCTCAACATATAGGTTATATGATTGAAGGCCTTGGCCCGTGAATCATGAGTCGACCGCGGGAAGGTGCATCATAATTACGTGTAACTGATGCAGACATAGTTCCTGGCCTGATTTTGACTTGTTCCACATCTTGTTATTATGTGTAAATGACCGGTTCATCTCATCCGAGGCCACTGCAGTGACCGATGGCGTTTGTTCGCACAGATATTCTCTTCTTCTTCTGGCGCCGTTCAAACTGATTCCAATCGTCGGTTGAATAGACTATCCGAGATGAAAGATAAGATTGACGAGATCTCTGCTGAATTTAAGGTTGCAGACGCACGTCAAACAGGGGTGAGGATGGCGAAAGCCGCCAGGGATCATATCAGTCCTCAACCCGAACCCAGGATTGGCAGGTTGCAAAATAAGGGCACGAATGGCAGAAATCAGATTTGTAAGAAGACCTAGAACCTGAGGTTCTCCATTTACGTTGCGACGTGTTAATCATGACTTAAAGATTCTGGCATGCCATCGTGCAAGATGCTGTGATGGTGAACTCAAGCTCTTTGATTCCTGGAGGAGTCAACCGATAGCAGAGAGCAAGGCCTTCGCACATGCGGAAGTGCGAGTGATCTACCGATGAATCTGTAGTGACAACGGCAGTGTGCATACCATCAATTCAGCCATACCGGCTGTTGGCTGATCAGTCTGACAAGAAAACAAGAATTTTTTTATAATTGCAGTACTATGAGCGAATCGGCAGTCTTCTACAATATGAAAATGTGATTGGGATGAGTTTGATCGACTGCCATTGGGACCGGCAAGCAGAGTAAAGAAACTGCATCAAACACCAAGCGCCCAATCTCCAGGGATGTCGTTGCGTTTGACAGCACGGAGCCGAAGCCCACAGCCTCGGCCGTGACCACAACAGATCTGTCATATCATACTGCAGGTGGTATTATAACTGTGCCAAGCATTAGTCAATCCTGACTTTGCTTACAAGAAAGACGTCTGGCCAGAGCCGCTCGAGTTTCTTGCTACCTGCAATCTTTTCACATGGCGCATGGCAAGTATTGGATATGCCGCCAGTCTTATTATACTCGCGAAGGTCAAAATAAGCTTGCGTTGCGTTCGTGCCACGTTTACATGGCGTATGGCATAGCCGAGTGACCATCCCCCCAGACAATTAATTCGTTCCAATCTGATTTCAGCTCCAATTCGGTCACCCAGCGACTCGAGAATCTGCCGGATCGAGGTTCAGAGATGTTTTGGGTCATGTGTGATGCTGAGGCTAAATAACAGAGAATTTAGCCAGATGAAAAACCTGGACGCCTCTTACCGCGTTGGGGTTGCCAGACCTGACGTTGCAGTACCATGTTGATCACATCTGTGGTCGCCTGCGTCCCGCTCAACACGACCGCCACGCAGTCGAGTAACTTCTGGATCAAGGACGAACATCTCGCTACCATGCTTTGTCAGTATTACAAAATGATTCGTCTGGGGAACCCTTGTTGCATGCCGTGAGCTTGGCTCTGTCTCTCTGGCTCCGCCAGGCTGTATTTTTACTCTTCACTCTTGGGATGGAGCCTGGGCGGGCTCTCTGGCCGGTTTAGGTAAGTCGCAGTCAACGTCCGCGAAAAGAACTGGTAGTTGGGTAGGCGCAGAGCTGCATTCGGCCTTTTTCTTGGCATCGGCGCCGGGGATCCCGCCGAATTGCTATACTCCATACTCCCTCCCTCAGCCATGCGGCTTTCCGCCCATGATGCATTTAGCAGGACTACGGCAGCTGTGTCTCATTGAAAGTGGGCGAGTGGTGACCTGGTCCTCGAGTCTCGACGCTCTGATATGCCGGTGATGTTGTCAATATCCAATATCGGAAATCATATCTGCGTCACGCCTTACAACAGCGGCTGGCTGGCTAGGGATACAACTTGACTGCATCCACCATGTCCGCCTGATTCCGCCTATACTAACTAGATAGCAGCTGGCGGAGACCACCACAGCAGCGGCCGTGATTCACAGACCCGTAAATGAAGTAACTCCAAGACCGTACTGGTCTGTACATCACCATGCAAGAAGAACCTGGTGGGTCTAGCAACTGATTCACTCAAACGCTGGATATATCTTATACTTGGACGAATCCTCGCCTCTCACACCTAGTGCCCTACACAACCCACGCCAAACATACACTCAAGTGACTTCTCCGCATAACATATATCCCCAAAAATTCCCACAACTGTTCGAAACTCTCCAAATCATCCGAATTCGACCATATAGCCCTTTGAGAAATGAGCCAGCATCTCCAGGTGACATCTGGAGCACCTGCTCCTCCACCGCCGGGTCCCGGTGGCCCCGGCGGCGGCGGCGGCGGTCCGTCAGCGAACCCAGCTCTCTTCGCCGCCAGACAGCATGCAAGCGAACTGGCTACTCAGTACTATGCTGCTTCCATATGTGGAATCATCGCCATATTCATTATAGGACATTGGACAAGAATCCTCGTCAACAAGCGTCATGTTCCGGCAGGAGTTGCAAAGGTTCTCTCACCACTTGCGGCCACGACAAGGTATGTCGACTCCTATACGTTGATATGATTGCTGCTAACAGTCTTGTCTGCAGAGCCTTTCGACGGCTGTTCATACGCAAGATTCCCGGATTCTTATCAGCAGGTCATGCAGTGCTATACTCTGTATATTTGGCGATTAACCTCATCCTCACCTTCACTGGCCTCGATTTTAGTCGAACAACAAACTTTGCTGCTCGATTCGGCTGGTAAGTCAATCTGTATTCCCAAGAGATTCAGCTAATAAGCGTATCGCAGGATGTCGGCTGCAAATTTTGCCCTGGTTGTGTTTCTAGGACTGAAGAATACACCATTGGCGATCTTGACTTCCTACTCGTACGAACGGCTGAACCCTCTCCATCAGATTTCAGGATATGCGACCATTCTCTACATGATCCTCCACGCATGTATCTACTCGGCCTACTTCATTCAGGCGGGCAAGTGGGATCTGATGCACGAGGACATTGTCACCGCAGGAATTGTGCTCGGTTTTGCCATGTTCGCCAGCGGTGTCGAGGCCGTCGTGCTGCGCCGCTTCAAGTACGAGCTGTTCTACGTCTTCCACATCCTTCTGTTCATCATGATGGTGGTGACACTGGCGCTGCACCGGCCCGAGCTCAGCGCCGAGAAGGTGGGCATCATCGCCTGCATCACGGCGGCGATTTGGCTCTCGGACCGGCTCATCCGCTTCTCCCGCCTCGTATACAACGGCGTCAACAACGAGGCCACCGTATACCCCCTGCCCAACGGCGGCACGCAGGTCCTGCTCAAGAAGCCGCTGCCCCGCGCCGTGCCCGGCAAGCACTGCTACGTCTGGCTTCCCAAGGTCCGGCTCTTCGAGACCC
This sequence comes from Pestalotiopsis sp. NC0098, assembly GCA_022432395.1. Lineage (NCBI taxonomy): Eukaryota > Fungi > Ascomycota > Sordariomycetes > Amphisphaeriales > Sporocadaceae > Pestalotiopsis > Pestalotiopsis sp. NC0098. Next base: position 2,631,831 of record JAJKLJ010000003.1, on the reverse strand, counting down.
ACCCCTTCACCATCGTGGCGACCTCGCCCGCCGAGCTCATCGTCAACTCGTACAGCGGATTCACCAGAGATCTCGCCAAATACGCGCGGGAGAACCCGGGCGCCTCGCTCCGAGTTTCCTTGGAGGGTCCCTACGGAACATTTCCTGACCCATATGACTTTGACAAAGTGGTCCTCATCGCCGGTGGCTCGGGCGCAAGCTTTACATTCGGCATGGCTTCCAACATACTACAGAAGATGACGCCGGAGTCGGACAAACAGATCGAGTTCATCTGGGCGGTTCGGGACAGAGGTCCGTAGACGATCTTGTACAAAGTGCAACTAAAAAACATCGCTAACATTGTATCATCAGATAACCTGTCCTGGTTCTCGGACCATTTAGACGCGATACGCACGCATACCCACGGCTCGAGAGTCGCACTCCGCCTGCACGCCACAAAACCTGTTGCTACCCAAGACGCCGTGGTCACCGAGAAGGCCTCGAAGCAATCGCTGCAGCCCACCATCAACTCTCTCACGTCGGCCGACCTCTCCCCCATGACCCCGGTCTACGAGACGGACATGGACGAGCGCCTCGTCAAGAGCACCAGCGCAGACGACATGCCAGCGGCAGCGGCGGCACAGGTACAGCCGCTTAGTGAAGACCCCGAGAAGGACGACATCCGTGCCATTGTCTGTAGGATGGGCAGGCGCACCGTCACGACGGGGTCCATCGACCTCCCCGTCGTCGAGCAGGGCCGGCCCGACGTGGCGGCGCTGATCAGCGAGGCGGTCAAGTGCGCCGGCAAGGACAAGAGGGTGCTGATCGCTGCCTGCGGGCCCGACGGTCTAATGCGGCTCGTGAGGAATACGGCTGCCGGGCTGATCACGAAGGACGGACCCGCCGTCGAGCTGCACTGCGAGCAGTTTGGTTGGTAAATTCGGGCTTTGGGAACTGGAGTTATTCTCACGGGACAGTATCTTGGTACTGCGTTTATAGTATTCGATGAAGATCTGCTTCCGAAAAGACGGAACATGTCACTCACTCAATGTTAGATAGACACATGTATCACCCGTTCCAACCATGATTTTTTTTTTTCCCTAGACTTCTCTGGACATACAACTATACTACTCGTCATGAAATTCAGTACAACCCTGTCGCACGAATGACGAGTATAGACAGCTTTGCGAATTTGATTTCTTCCTCACGACAATACGATCGAATTGCAACAGCCCAAGCTAGAATCATAGATCCACATTCCGCCATCAGCACGCAAAATGTGCTTTCGATATCGCCGCCACGCTTGTCTTGACCTTCCAGATTCTGTCAATGACAAAGAATCCGCCGCGCCCGGGGTGCCGGGGCTCCCCCCACGCATTGCCAAGATAACACGAGCCGCACCTTATTTTGACATAATCACTCGGCACTGCTGACTCAGAAGATTCTAGAGTGTCTTTCCGACGTCGTGTTCTGTACCGGGGTTTGGGGAAGTTCTGTAGACTGCTTCCCACGCGCCCTCAATTTCGGCCCGAGAAGGACCTGCCCAATTCAGATCATATCTACCGAGGCCCCCTTTTTAGACGTCCAAGACTCCATTTCAGCTACGACTACCGTGGTCTCCCCACATGGCTCCCTATCACGACTGTCTTTCGTAGAACAGGACAGGTTGGTTGAGACGATGCAGGAAGCGGCAGCAGTAGACACAGTCACTCAAAGATCAGCTTTATTTCAGGAAGCGGCATTCGAAGAAACACTCATGTGTCAAAATTTGTTCACGAGACTCTCGTCAAGCTGAGATGGAGTTTCATTCCGGGGACACGAGGGCGGCAGATGATCATTCATGGAGTCATAGACTGCCACCGTGCGGCTCGACCTCGGCCACTTGTTCTCACTCTGTCATGAACAATGACGTCTTGGTATTGTTGCTCCCCTCAGCTCGGGAGAATACGCCTGCCATCGGCGGCGCTGCTTCGGTCTCAGCTGCACACCTCTCGGGCGCCGGCCTATTCTATTTGTTCGAGGCGTATCTTGCAGCTCTTCTGGTAGGTATCGCCGTAGTGAAGATGGTTTGATGCTATAGATGTTATCCTTGCACGAACAGGTATGTTAAACAAGTATTGGTCAACATCATGCCCGACTCCTGCCATGTTGCATGATCACTTGTCGCCACTGAAGATTATGGAAACTGTGTAGCTGGACTGAGGTTTGAAGGCAAGCAAGATGTGATGAAGACCTGTTTTCGTATCCCGCGTCGTTGTTCTGCTTGGGACCCTCTCCAAGTAAACATTTGTTACCATATATTCAAGCATGAATGATATGGATAACCGCGTGCGAGAGTTGTATCAAGTGCTAATCATAATGGATACTAGGACAATTTGATTTGTTCGGCGTCCAGACAGTAGAGGGAAAACACGGCAGTATGGAGTAGTCGAATTTGTGATTAGTTGAGGACATTTTGTTGTCCTCGTTCTGAAGGTGAACCAGGCCTTGGCGATGTGACCAGCCCGGGCCAGGTACCGGGCCAGTGGCCGCGGGTCAAGTGCTAACCCTCAACACCATCCTCATGCCCGGGTCATCAGACAATCTCTTCGCCAAGCCCTCACGCCTTTACACGGAGCCGGTACTTTACCCGTGCGGTCCACAAACACAAGTCTTGCTGCAACTCTGGCCGAGCGGCTCTGCCCTAAAGATCCGGTATTCCTTCCTGCATGGACGCCGTGGCACACCGATCCTGTCCGACCGACCACCGGAGCGGCCATTAACGGCGATATTGCAGCTTATTCAGAGAATTCAATGCAACTTTGTCAGGCTTTCCAATGCCTCGCCGCGCTCGGGAGAACATCGTGCGCTCGGGGGATCATCGTGACGGAGCACACTTGAAGCGACTGTGAATGGACTTTATAAATATATCATATTGGGAATACTTCCCGTAATGATGACAGCTCACATAGACGTCTTATTGATCTTTTTAGGATGTGGAGCCTCATATATCTTGTCTGGCTGGGGGTTTTGGCGGGTGCCTTTGCCTCTTCAGAAGCCTCCACGAAGCTCTGGTACAGCAGCCCTGCCGTCGACTTTCAAGATGGCATACCCATCGGGAATGGCAGGCTGGGCGCCCTCATATTTGGAAGTATTCCCAATGAAAGAGTAGCACTCAACGAGGACTCCCTTTGGAGTGGAGGCTTCCAGGAGCGGGTGAATCCCAATGCCCTTGCGGTATTCCCGAGTGTTGTGGGTAACCTCACAAACGGCAACACCAGCACTGGTAACAGTCTGTGGGTATCAAGTATGGTTGGCGTACCACAGTCTGAGCGTGTCTACCAGCCGCTCGGAAACATGTCTGTCGATTTCGGCCATGATCCAGCACTTGTGACGTCTTACAACCGGACACTGGATCTCAAGACTGGGGTTGCTGAGGTTTCCTACTCTTTCGACGGCGTTTGATACACCCGACAGGCCGTTGCTAATTATCCTCTGGGCGTCATTGGATTTCGATACATGGCAAACAGTACCGGTGGCCTTTCGCTGAACGTGTCCATCCTCCGCGACGAGGCTCAGAACTCGGTTGTTTCTGATTCGGATGGACGGTCCATCACTTTGAAGGGAGGCGCCACAGCAGACAACAGCCTGAATTTCACTGCCAATCTCAGAATTGTCACGAGCACCGGTCAGTCCAATACCAGCCAGCTTGCCCTTTTTCTTCTTCTTCTTTTCAAATAAAGAAAGACACTGATTCATTTCAAGGTTCTGTCACGAGCAATGCGACTTCCCTGATGATCACGGGCAGCCAAGAAGTCCTAATGTATTTCAACGCCGAATCTGCTTTCCGCTATGACTCGGAACAATCGTGGACAGCGTCCATGAACACGAAACTGGATGCCGCAGTTGATCTCGGATGGCCCTCTTTCCTTGAAACCGCAGTCAAGGACTACCAGAGTTTGAACAGCCGCGTATCTCTGGATTTGGGTGACTCTGGTGCCGCTGGCACCATGGAGACAGGACGACGGTTGTCGGAATGGCGACTAAATGGCAATGTCACTTACGACCCAGAGCTCCTGGCGCTTGCCTACAATTACGGCCGGTACTTATTGATCGGGTCATCGCGTCCCGGCAGTCTCCCGTCGAATCTTCAAGGCGTTTGGAACGACAAGTTCGATCCGCCGTGGGGATCAAAGTTCACCATCAATATCAACACCCAAATGAACTACTGGCCGGCCGAGACGACCAACCTCGGAGAAACCCACGAGCCCTTGTTTGACCACCTCGGCCGAATGCAGATCCGGGGACAAGCCGTTGCACAAACCATGTACGGCGCGAAAGGATGGGTGTGCCACCACAACACCGATATATGGGGAGACTGCGCTCCTCAGGACGGCCAGACGTATTACGTTGCCAACACAATGGGAGGCGCATGGCTAGCTTCGCACTTGGTCGAGCATTATCGGTTCTCCAGGAATGCAACCTTCGCCTCGCTGGTGGCACTGCCGATCCTGAGCGATGCTCTCGAGTTTTATTACTCCTTTCTCATACCTGACCCCGACGGCTATTACGTCACAAGCTACGGAAGTTCCCCCGAGAATTCATATCGCATCCCGGCCGGCCGCACCACGTTCAACGCTTCGGTAGGGCTCGACCAGGGCACGGCACACGACCGCCAGGTGCTCTATGAGCTGTTTGAAGGCTTCATCGACCTTTCCGACGCCGTCGGCAGCACCTCCGGGGTTGACAAGGCCCAAGACTACAAGTCCAAGTTGAGACCGCCGGGGATAGGCTCGTTGGGACAGATGCTCGAGTTTTCAGGCGACTATCTGGAGACGGAGCCGGGCCACCGTCACTTGTCCCACCTGGTGGCAGTGTACCCGGGGTCCCAGATCAGCCCGCTCAAGAACTCGACGTATTCCGACGCAGCCCTGGTATCGATCAACAGGCGCATGGACAACGGCAGCGGAAACATGGGCTGGTCGCGGGCTTGGGCCGCCGGCATCTACGCGAGACTCTTGGAGGGCGACCAAGCCATCTACCACATCTCCCACTTGATCAGCACCTATCTCGCCGATAATCTCTTTGACCTCAACGGATCCGTTTTCCAGATCGATGGGAATCTCGGCCTAGTGGGAGCTTTTACGGAGATCTTATTGCAGAGCCACAACGGCCTCGTGCACCTCGCCCCAGCACTCCCGGGGAATGCCATCGGGCTCGGGAGCGTAGAGGGACTGGCAGCCCGGGGAGGTCCCATCGTGAATATGAGCTGGGCCGATCATCAATTCACCTCGGCCACCATACTCTCGAGACATGGCGGTACATTGGCCGTGCGAGTCGCGGGAGGTCTTGGCTTTGCTATCAACGGCACGTCATATACCGGCCCGATCTCGACCAATGTAGGGGAGCTATACTCGATTGCGTTGCAGTAAGTGGGTGCTGATCTCAGAGGCGGAAGCTCTTCATATACATTAGGAAGCAACATAGAGAAAGCAGAGATGATCAGTACTACATCTTGTGAATTGCTAATTGCAAATTAGCAGTATGTGTCAGCAGTGCCTCGGATCACTTGGCACAACAGTGACATCACAGAGCTCGATATTGACAACGACATAGTTGGCGGCCGTGGTTGTCCTTTCACGTGGTTGCATTCACGCTCCTCTTGCGCTCTCTTCCCATACTTGATGGACCACTGGGAGCAGCAGAACCCCTTAGACAGGATGTGTATATGTATCAGGGAACAAGTTCTCCGCCAGGTACGGACACGAAGACAGACGGGCAGCGCTCGCACAGGTATTGGATGTCCCTGCTCAGGAACGCAACTGTCAGCGAGCCATACATACGCAGGTCTCCTGGTAGGGCCATCCCCCTAAAGCAGAAAACTTCTTGGCGTCCATTCGTGTAGTTTCTCCAAGAAAGCGTCTCCAAAAAAAAGAGAATAGAGAAAGATGTCGTCCGATCTCTCTCTTTCCCCTCACCTTCTCCCTCGTCTTCCCCAATTATCTTTCCATCACACCCCTCTCGCGCCTGCGCGCCACCCGCAGTATACGGCCCGTTGTACCGCCCTTTAACTGGTCGTGGCTGGGGGGTGGTGGTGTTGCGCCGAGAGGGGGAAGGGGATCTGCTCATGTCGTGACCTGGGGCGTGACCGTCTCCGAGCATGGATGGCGCCCATGGGTTTAACGAGAGAGCAGAGTCGCCGGTGACGTCTTTTCCTCGCGCTGTTTTCGCCGCGTGGGTAACATGATGAGATATATCGTTTGACAGGTTTCGTCATTACAAGAGTGTGTGGCAGCAGATGCAGCGCGAAATTGCAAAGGGTCGCCGGCACCAAAAAGGATGGCGACGAAGTGAAAGTATTCTGCCGGGGGAGACTATGTAACTGCATGTATCGAGGACATTCCCGATTTCTAGGTGCGATGGGTACTCGCCGGAGATTCCGTAAACAGCTTTCACTTGTTAGTGCCTATCTGTCTCTACTGTAACCCCATTTTCTCCCAAGTCGTCACCGAATAATACATATGGAGTTACTCAGTAGACATTTATTGTCCTCACTCCAGCCCGGATGGCAAATGCCTTGCCCACTACCGATGTCACGGTACACCGGGACCCAGGTTCAGTGAGCACTGAGAACAAAGAACGAACCACCCCTGAGCCCTGTGGCAGCCAGAACCATGGGTCGCTCAAGATTACGGGACCACTGTCTCATCCTGTTGTTGGTTCAGATTTCCAGGCACGGGGAATCCACTTTTTCCCTCTCTCTTTTTTTTCCCCTTCCCTGTTGAATTGCAAGTACGGGATGGTGGCATCTCGGCATGTGAAAGATATGAGACCACGACGTAGAAAGAATCTCCATATCAGCCGTTACAGTCACTTTCATCACCGACAACTTGGCCAGCAACCTAGGCATCGACTATAGGTGTCCGACGATGTCCGTACACTACAGAAAGGGGAGAAATAGCACCTCAGGTGGGTCTGGGACTACCGGCAGGCAGTATTTAGCGAGTATACACCATGGCATACCCTGTAAGCCTGCTAGAGATAAGCGCGACAGCATTCAAAACGCCCCAAGAGTCGAGGCCGAGCGCCACACGCAAAGGATTGACGAGTCGTGTTCACCGCCAAAATGTGTCTTGCTTGTATCGTGTCCCTTCATACATTGAATGACACTATCTAGGTAGAATATCCACGTCCCGAGTCTCCTATAATTTTACATGTACAACTTGTAGTTCCGTACAAGCGTTCCTAAGCTATCATTCCAAGATCTCGTCCTCGTGAGTTCCCCATCCTCCCCCAGAGTCAAGGGGAGCGAGGATAGTAATAATAAACGATTCCCAAACACGAAACACCGCGCTCAAGTTTGTCTTTTTGTTTTGTATGAATTTCGCCGCAGAACACCTCGTACCAATGCAGTTCCCGACCAAAGAGGGGGTATGATGATAAAATGAAGACGACAACGATGATGCTGAACAACAGCCCCATAGGCCCCCTCCCCTGTGATGATCAACGCCGCTCCGCTAAGATGTCAAAATAGAGAGAAAAAAATAACCATGCAGGATAAAAGTTCGGATGACCCACTGCTGGGGGTCAACTCGGTCAAGAAGTGAAGTGTTGCAGTTTTGGTGGGGGCGTCAATATAGCAGAGCTGTAGCGTCCTCCTTTCAAATCTGGGCGCCGTTCAAGAAGAAGTCCAGGTCGTTCCCTTGCCCCTGGGCGCTCTCGCTTTCTGCTAGCTGTTCCAGAAGGCTCAGGAAGGGATCCTTCTCCTCCCCTGGGCCAGTCCCGGCACTACCGCTGTGGCTCGCTGCCCCAGGGCTAGGTGCGACCGGAGGCTGTCTCCTGCTGTCGTCGTCCCCATGCCACGCTGCCGGAGAGGAGAAGGCGTTGGTCGGCAGGCCCCCGAACATTGGGTCGTATCCGACGTTGAGGTCATTACCGATGCGCCCGCCCGGCAAGGGTGTGTGGCCATGGACTGACGCAAAGTTGTATTGCGGCGAGAAGGGTGTGACTGGCATGTTTGGCATTGGGTGATGAGCTGGTTGCGGCGGCGACAGGGAGAAGCCCGCGGCGGCCGCTGCTGCCACGGCTGCCTTGGCCGCCGCGTCCTCCTGGTCATGCTGTATATGCAACCCGTGATGTACCATTTGCTCGCCATTGGAAGGGAGAGACCTTGGGCTCTGGAGCATAATATTTGGGGTCTGGGCGAACGAATGGTGTGCCGGCGTGGGGAGTCCCGGCGTGGGAGGCACTTGGCCCGGCCTCTGGATGGGTGCGAGGTTCCTGATATCCGGTCGCTTGCGGCCATTCGCTCCTATGCTCTTGCGCTTGAGGCTGGGCCTCTCGATGCCGGACATGGCCCCTGCGTCGATGCTGTTGCGAGGAGCGTACAAGTCGTGCCCGGTGTAGGTATCAGTAGCAAAGTCGACAACGACATCTGAAAGGCTGAGGTTCGCGGGATCAAAGGTGAAGCTCTGGCCTCCAGGCCCGCCAATGTTGGCATACCTGTCAAAGAAGTCCTCGAGATGGAAAACGGGGGCGTGCCGCATCGGGTTGTTGGTCACGCTCTTGACCAGCTCAGAATGGGCGTTGTAGATGCCCTGGAGCGTCTCTCGCTGGTGTTGGACGCTGGCCCAGGCATAGCGTAGCTCGCTCAGCTGCTGCATCTCCCTGGACAGGAAATCGGCCGAGGATGCGAATGCGCTCATCTCGTTGGTGCCAGTCTTGTTGTAGTAAGCGCCGTGGATGTGCACTGTGCCCGCCGTACAGATACAATATCCCACAAATGCTGGCCACTCGATTGCTGCGGCCTGCTTTCCCAATTCTACCAACTCGGCGATCGCGTTGGCGTGCAAAAAGCACATGTTGGTGGCCTCGATCTGCCAGGACTGATGTTGCCCAGAGCCGGCCAGTTCGGCGAGGTCGATCGGGATGAAGGGTCGGTAGACGAGACAGTGAATGAGGTGATAGATCAATTTGCTCAGAACCAGAACCGTCGAGTCTGGTTGCCCAAAAAGAGAGTCCACGCTCGAGAACACATCATCTGTCCCAGATGCCCAAACGTCCAGGTGCTGTCGGATCTTGGAGAGATTCGACAAAGAGTGCCACGGAAAGTGGGAGTCTCCCTTGACGCCGCCTGCTGCCAAGTAGCGGTTTGTGATGCCCAGAATGCGGCTGATGTCAATGAGCATTCCACTGCTGCCCTGGCACTTCTTCCCGCTTCCCTGGAGATGTTGCAGATTGGAATCGCTTTGGAAGAATTCTCCTTCGATTGGTAGGGCAGAAGGACTGGGTGACCAGTATGGGAGTCTCAACAGAATAGTCTTGTCGGCCACCAGTGAGGGTCGCTTTGAGCCGCATGCCATGAATCGATCCAGGAGGTAGCAGGTCCAAAACAGGCGCCTTCTCATTTCGCGTTCCACGGGCGTTATGCGTGCATTCAATTCCACCTCGCGGTGAAGTTCGAGGGCCATAGCCATGCCGACAGCGTTTGCTATTTTACAAGTTAGCCGTTCGTTCAGTTGCCATGCGCGTAATGGTTCATAGGCTCCGAAAAGTGCATACTCAATAGCATGTAAGCCTTTTTGCCCTTGCCTGCTGCTGTGAAGGCAGTCACCAGCAAGAGCAGGGCTTGAAGTGCATCGACGGATGGCTCATCCGTGTCGACCTCCTTTCTTGCCTGCGAGGCATACTCTTCACTGAGTTGCACGGCTGACTGGTAGCCGCTGGGATGAGGCGTGTACCTAAAACCGTGTCAGTAATTCATGCTATCGTCATAATCCGCTGCCAAAAGCCGAGCTTACCTTGCTCCAACGGCGTATATCGCATGTATCAGATAGGGAGGTAGTTGATTGAGCTGTATCCTTTGGCGAATGGTCGACTCATCGAGGATGTGAAATGGCTTGGCATGGAAGCGGCTGAAATACGTGTCGAGGAGGGCTTCGGTCTGGACACCGGGAGACGGCTCGCTAGTCACCGGAGGAGAATACACTGCAGTCTCCTCGGCTCCGTCTTTGACTCGGGAGCTTTCCGTTGCGATTCGCTTGGCTGAAGGTTCAGATACCGAGGCTGCATCATCCTGGTTTTCCGACGGTGCGGTGTTCGAAGCACCGTCTTCAGTCGCTGCAGACAACGGCGGCTCATCCGCAGATGGTGAATCGTCCGGCTTCTTCGCTTCCTTCAACTTCTGCTCCAGCCCGTCCACCCTCTTCAGCAGAGCCTCCAGCACATCCGTCTTCGGCCCTCGTTTTTTCGGCACGGCATCTGTGTGGCGGGCAAAATCTCACATTAGAATATCGGATAATAATGTCGGCAGAATCCGAGCGCTTCACGGTCGGTGGTTTCTTAACTTGTGGTTGGGACAATTTACATACCGTAGATACAGGCGCACTGGAAAACCTGACATGCCTCGCAGGATGGCCGCAATCTATTGCATTTAATCTACAGAAGGACTTTTGGTTAATTACTGCAAGGCCAAGCGAACCGGATAATTGGTGTAGAGGACGGGAGGGAAAAATGACGGGAGGCCGGGAATTCGGTCGGACGGGCGCGCATTCAGCAGGTGTACTGTTGCAAAAAAGTATATAGGGAGACAAAAAGATGAGTACAAACCTTGCGCTTCCGGCACGATTTGCAGTTCATCGACTCTCGAGGCTCATTGCTCATGCGTCGGGTGGGCAGCCGTTCTATGCCCACCTGAGGCCGTGGCATGGCCACTGGATGGACTCCAGGCATGGGCGCTACGCTCATACTCATCGGTTCATATGACGAGACAAGCATTACTGAGCCTGTCTGAATTCGATCGATTGACTGGGCGAATGGATGGAATGGATTGGACAGCCGGGCCCTTCCTATCTTCCCGCGGGGTGGGCTGGCTGGCTTGCCTGTGTCTTGGGTTGGCAGCTTTTTTTGTTCTTTCAGGCGACAAGTGAACGAAATGGGCAGGTGAAGAAGACGCGTTCGAATCCAAAAGGCAGTCGTAAGTCGACTGAGCTCTCAGCAATTTGGGGAAGCCTGTTGAGGTGCCCGCGGCTCGCGCATCATAGGCCACAAAAGGGACGTCTTCGTTTTTGCTGTCGGTACGTATCGTGTTCCCTTGACTCTAATAAGCTCTGGTTGTGGGTTGTCAACGACTTTGCTGTCTCGAGGGTCCAGGTTGTATAGTCGATCGCCAGTGTTAAGGTTCGGAGACCAAGACCAGAGCAGGAGCAACGTCAATTGTCGTCTGTCGCTGGAGATCTGGAATACAAATAAGATCCAAGGGAGTCTAAACGGGGAGATGAAGTAAGGTTAACTAACAAGTGTGTTTCTAGGCGTGGTGCAAGTATTTGTGGTCCACACACACATACATGGCCAAACAGCCTACACGCCCCCCCTCACCTCCGAAAAGCCGTGTAAGAGTTAGTCGACACCGCAATTGGGACGGATGTGGAGGTGGCTAGTGTCCACGGCTGGGGTTACCGGGATCACTCAAGGGTTCTTGCGTCTCCCCTCGACACACTCTTCGGCTCAGATTACAGAGTGGAACCCTCTGAATGTATCCCAGTATCTCGCGGGGAGCGCACACTAAGGTAGACTCTAGCAGTCTAGGATAGGGGGGGGGGGGGGGGGGGGGGGGGGGGAAGGGTTGGTATGTCTGGCCTGGCGGCGGGCATGTTGGCATGGTATGGGAGTCGAGATGGGGTAAGCAAAGCAACCTTGTTACCTTGTGGCCGGCGCTGGAAACTGGATTGGAACCTGCTGGGTCATCATCATCATGGCCCAGTGTCCACATGGCCGGCGAGCCAGGCTCTGAAGAGGTCGAGCAAGGGGGTGTTTGCCGGCGCATGGATGCGATGGGTGCCAAGCGGTTGGCCGAGCTGGGGACTGCAACAAGTTGCAGGATCCTGGCAGCCGTCGAAGAGGCGCCGAAGGAAAAGAAGAAGACCAAAAATTTTCACGTTCAGAATGCCGTGCAGGTAGTAGGTGCAGCTCAGACGGGGGAGGGGGGTCTTGTCCTGTCTTGGTCTGGTCCTGGCCTGGTCTGTCTGTCTGTCTGTCTGTTTGGCAAAAGGGGGCCCTCGGACGTCGCTGTAGGCTCGGTGATGAGTTCCCCAAAAAGAATCAGCATACTGTACTATTTCCAGGACAGAAGGAAAGAGAGCAACGGGGTTCCAACGCCCCGGCGGGACGACAGTTGAGTCTAGTCTCTACTAGTTAGCGGGTATATACTAGTAGTATATACTACTGCTAGGCGCTGCAAAGCTAGGTGCCGACGAGACCATTGACGATTCTCCTGTAACCGTAGCCTGCTCGGGTCCTGCTTCTTTAAAATGGGCAACGCGCTATGCCTCTTGGGTGAACTAGACAGGCAATACGAGTTATGGATGCTCTTGGGCATGGTAGCAATGCGAGCTTCCCTGACTCGGGTCTCCCAACTCTATCTATCCTGCTGTAACGATCGAAAAAGATGGGACGAAAGGTCACGGACGTTCTGCCATCTCCGCCGGCTTACAGCTTACAATGGTCACATCAGATCTGCTCATTCTTAGTCACCAATTGCCGGCCCCAAAACACCTTCCCACATGTTCGTCAACGCTGTTTCAACCAGTTCACGCCTCGGTTACATATCCGCCGGCGACGATGGCGCCTTCCATTGATGAGCGGAAGAGCGAAGCAAGCCGTTGCCAGACAGAGGACTCGAGGCCTGGCCCCCGGGGATGTGGGAACTCGGTCGTATGAAGTCATCGCGGCTCCCGGCGCAAAGTGACCAAGCACGTAAGCGGTGTCGGATAGGGCTTGAAGCCGAAATGACATTTGTCTCCTGTTGCCCAGGACCCCAGATCCCATCTAGTTGCCACGGTCCGTCGTGGGCCTGCCCATTACCTTCGTGGATCTCGAGGCTGGCTCCCATCAGCTGGGCAGCAGTACTGGAAGGTCAGAGAGCAACCACCCGTGCGTGCAAGTGTTAGTCAGGGAGAGAGAAGGCAGATCCTGGCTTGCCGGGTCTCTATAGTAGAGAATGCATATAGGGTCCGCTATCCAGCTCAGCCCGGATCTGGAGGCTTCCTACCAACTCCCGTGCATGGGGCAAGGGAACCACCTCGCCCTGTCATACAAACACAATATATACGATGTTTGACAAGTATCAAGATGGAAGGGCTCCCTCGTCGGCAGAGACACCTGTCAGCAAGCCAGACCCGGCATACGCCCAGGCTTGCATCTGATCAAGTATGATGAGCACCACCATGTTGTCGAAAAAGTTCTTACCGTTGGCCAGACCCGGCAGACGGCACTTCTGTTGCACGAGCTGGGCTCGAATGCCTGTACATACATGCGTTCATACATGCCTACTGTGCGTGATCAAGGATACTGAAGAAGAATGTAAATGTAGGTGTCCGCATAGCATTGCAAATTTGCCATGAGGTTTCGATGATATATTTTGACATTAGCCACGCTGCCCCGAACCTTAACCTGGATAAGGGTCATCTTCACAGAGGGTAGGGTGAAGCTGATGTGGGTCGAAGAAGCAAATACAAAACGTTCGGGCGCAAGCTTCAAGGAAGAATAGCAATGAAATCACAAAAGGGGCATTGCAGAAAAGAGGCGCGACACACGAATTCTTCGATGCTCAGCAGCTTCTGCACACGAAACTTTGGTACTGTATGTGAACGACCGATGCAATATGTGACGATACTCCAAGACGTGCTACCAAGTATAGAGGCAGGTGATGACAGGTTGGTAAGTAACGGTTACATACTGGAACAAATCGTCAGCTCTTGGGCATTGTCTCTCCCGCACGTGTAACCTCCCAAACAAGAAATATACTCGCCTGTGCGACCACAACTGGTCATAATGCAAGGAGTTTGGCTACTTTTCTTCTTCTTCCTTTTCCCCCGTCAAATGCCACGCAGCGATATGTGTGTCCAAACTATAAGCAGTGCCGTGATATGGACAGGCAGATACCGTGTGGAGCCGCATCATTCGCTATTTTAGTGCCTACCAGCCAAAATACCAGCTTATTACCTGCCGGTAGACAGACGTATTACAGAGTACTACAGGTATGGCCCATGGCCTGGTAATCATCTATCATTCAAATCTCCATAATCCCCGAACTTAGCATTCTACAATTATTATGCCCTCGGACCTGTGTTCGCAGGGAACAACACCCAATGCAAGAAAGCACGCACGGTCTGAAGCACAAACCTGGGAGCATGAGATCGGAGATCCCACCGATTCAGCCATGTCGTGGTAGTATGCCGAGATGGGCCGGACAGGTGCCGGATACACACGCACGCGTATGTGCATACAGAACTCTGTGGCGTTCTTTTGCTGTCGACGTCGTCGTCGTCACAGGGGAGATTTAGAGGAGGGCATTTCCTGCATGGCAGACATGTACCAGTGAGAAATGCAGCCACTTGACAGCTCATGAAGCACATCATCTCGTAAGAAAAGAATGGCATGAAATATTTCTTTTCTCTTTGTAGGGTGCGTTCACAGAACGGACCCTCGAGGCTCACAGAGGCTTTCCCGTGGACCCCTGGCTCGTAAGCATTACCCTTTGGGTTCATTTTTTGAGTTTGAGCCCAACCATGGCCCATCTACTTGATTCAGCTACTGCCAGGACCACTGGCACCAGGCTATTCTGCTCACCAGGCAGGCCCAGCAGAGCCGGAGAGAGGAGGGTCGACGACTCTAGTGTAGCACGTCGAGGGGGGGCATAAAATTAGCAGCTCCACCCTGACCGTATACCCGAGGTACGCTGCAACATTCCTGTCACTATACTCATATCCTCTGTAACTTGCCAGGTGTCTGAGAACACTGGAGGTTGGAGATTGCGTAGTAGCTATGAAAATAGCATCCCGGAAGTCTTGTCTGCCTCAGAAAGAGAAGATGCTCGATCGATGCCCCTCATTACCAAATGACGGAACAGAATGTGTCCAAGGGCCAATAATGCAAATGATGCAAGGAAATGCATACACATACCTCGCGCACACACACGAAATCCTCGGAGTACGGGCACTTCGGAGCAAAGGCCCCCCCCCCCCCCCTCCCCTCAGCAGAATCCCATCCCATCGCGAAAGGATCCAAAAAGTCCTTTCTCTAACCTTGTGACATTAGGGAGCATGGGAACTAGTCTGGATCTGGAACGTCGACCGACCTGCAGATCTGCTGCTTGCTTGCTCGCGTCCTCGCACCGCCAAACTCCATTGATCGTCCGTTACCGCTTTTAAAGTAAGGAAAATCTGGGGTAAGAAACGAGGGACCCATCATCTCATGTTCGCTCCGTACGGAAGCGGAGTCCCACGTCTCAACTTGCATTGACGAGGAAGCCCAAAACAAAAGAGGCACACATCATTCATCATCGCCATCAAATCCCAATCACATCAACGACTCAAAAGTAGGGCAGATGGCGACAGGGTGTCTCGACGATCATCAATGTCTTGATTGCCTACAAAGACATATCACTTGTCAATGCAGATTTCAGGGTCCTTGAATGATTTACTTCCAGGCCCTGCCTGCCAGGTACATGCCTGATGCCTACCGCCAGCCGTGCTCCGATACATCATTCTCGAGCGATACGCAGTACGCAGTAGGTGGTAGCAGTGACTACTACATGCTACCTAGTGGTCGGGATGGGATGGAGGGGGTGGTTTGCTTGTCCTGTCTTGGTCTTTTCTTGGAGAAAGTTGGAGTCTCTGGACAATGCCATGTGGGAACGGCGCCCTCGTGTCCAATCACGACCAGCACAGGTGTGCGTCTTCCAGGGCCTAACGGTCCAAGACGGTCCGAACATGAGGGGCCGATCTAAAAGCATCTCGCGATCTACCTTCTCGCCATGAAGATGGGAGAGCTGGAGTTCATAATGGTAGCAGTAGTATTATTAGTCAAAGTCAAAAGTCAGAGTCTTGCCCATTTGAGTTGATAGATCATTTTCATGACTTGCGAGTCGTCAGATTCTCTTCGGTCTACCAGCTCCATCGGATGTTCTCCCCGTCTTTTCGAGGGAGCGTCACTGCGAGAAACACTCGAGTACGGAGTAGCATTGTCTTATGCAAAGATAGGTCAGCAGTCAGGTGGGCGCTGTTGTTGACCTTGGGGAAAGAAGTCGACACAACACCATTCAAGTAAAGGCTGCTGCAGCCATATGTACGTAGTACAGTAGTGCTCGGTTAGCTCCGGTGCATACTGACACATACATACAGCGGCCATGCTCCGTACAGTCAGTCAGAGTCCACTTTATCAGCAACGATGCAGCGGTGCTACTCCCTGAGTTGGGAATGGAATGTATAGTACTTTTCTTTCGCTTGTAGATTGTACGAATGTACGCACACTGGCTCCATGGTCACCGCTTTTGCTGCTTCTTGCCTTGGCTCCAAAAAACCGACTGAGAGACCCGGTATTTGTATAGCCCGGCGGGTATTTCCTGGGCATGTTATACGAAAGAAATATTGGAGCTCGAGCTGCAATTCGGGCCAATACCAGCAGCTTTGTCGAGTTGATTATACAGGCATCAGCATTCTTGCCTCATCGTTCAAGATTAGAGCATATAGTGTATGTAGTATCATGAGGTTTGTCAGGTCATTATGAGACCAGTGGATCGACAACCCGTGTATGGCGAGTGCATCAGCAAGATCGTTTTGACCACGACTTCGAGAAGATTGAAAAAGTGACCTGTCTTGCGGGGGCTGCACGGCACATCGGAGTTTGCATGGTCAAGGGGGTCCCTTCCATACACTTACATTGCGCGTCCAACAGCCGTCAAGTCTGGAGAAGAGGCAAGGGAAAGGAAACGAGGGGGAAAAGTCAGGCATTCAACTGCCAATTGCTTTTGTGGCAACAGCGTGACACCGGGAACGACGGACGCCACGATGGAGGCGCCTTCGCTTATGCACCCGGAATTCAAAGAAGGTCAAGCAGGGCAGGGCAAGGTAATGAAAGATTGAGGCATGCAACCGCTATCTAAACGCTGAGCTGCAAATTCAATAACCGAATGCAGGTTACACACATGCAGAAATACATACATCAGACATCAGACACAGATAGACTGCCAACTGCTTACCTGGTATCAGGTAGTCAGTCAATCACCTACTTGTTATCCGGACCTCCACGCATACCTGCTACATTGGCACTGGCACTGCTGATCAACAGAGACTCGCGCCATCTCTGAGCAGAGGTCGCATTCCGCTCGCCCGCCGATGTGTTCTGCAGTACACGCTCTCCGTCGTCTACCATTTCTGCCCCTCCCAGCAGGCGCCGACGCCACTCTCCCTGGCGACATGGAATATATATTATAGCACTGGAGAACCCTCGAGGGCGCAAGATACTAGCGCTGGCAGGCGGCTCTGCAGTCGTCCATGGCGGCTAACTGCGCAATAAAGGGCCCCTGTAAGTGAGTGAGGCCTGTCCAAGATGTGGCTGGAGAGGCAAATACCGGTGTGCAGTAGACATTGCATCCGACGCCGAAGAGGTGGGATCTTGTTCACGAGTAATAACCTCCGGTGAGGTTAGGAGATTTTTCTTTTCTTTTCTTTTTTTCCCTCCTTTCTATACAAGTTTCACCACACCCGGAGCTGCAAGCCTTGAAGCTTAATCCATGCCCGGCAGCGAAGCGGACATTGAACTGCATAGGCGGGACGTCCATCTGCCTGGACTCGCCGGGAAGAGAGGTCGATCGGGCGAGATCTCAGGAACTGCCGGCCCCTGATCCTAGAGGAAAAGACGAAGCCGTGAATAGGAAAACAAATCAACCGTCATCCATACCTATTTTCAGCTCTACTATAAAAGCACCTGGTGGGCCTGGGTGTGTGCCAATATACGCAGCGTATAATGAAAAAAAGTAAATAAGACATGTCAAAAGGCACGAGTTTGCTCCCGACACGCGTCTTGAAACCTAGTAATCTTGACTTGCAAGTTCTCAACCATGCCCATCTGCTTTCGAGGCAAGAATCCGCCATGCCAGGATGCAGGATGCGTCCGGGAAAAGCCACAGACCCCTTCATCTCAGTTGCGTATACTGTCAATGGCCTGGGACAGTTCTGACAGCTCAGCGCATACAGACGTACAAGGTGCTTGAGAAGGTATTTGGCGTTCCTGCGGGAGGTGACAAGAATATCCTCTTCCGGGTCCTCCAACGTTTCCATGGCTTTTGGCTTACGACGTGCGTCCGGCTTTGGAACAAGTATACAGACGCCGAGCCCTGCAGGGCTCCCAGGGCTGCCGGAGCTCCCCTGCGAGCTTACGTCGCTCGCGACTTTTTGTGAAATTACTATGCATTCATTCCTTCATTCAATCGCCCTGCAGACAGGAAAAGTCGTGCTTCGATGCCGATCCCCCCGGTGGTCTTGATTGGAAGCATGTACGTAGGTCATGTAGACCTTGAAGAAGAAGAATCATCCGCGCAAGGCGTGTAGTACTCTGTGTTTAACTTGTGGGGAAGCGGGAATGCCGCCTATTGGCGATCTTATTGCATGAACTCGGTTCTATGAATACTACCTATCTGGTCGATCACCCAGGTTTGGTGGGCCACAGATGTGTCTCATCTCAATATGGAGCATTCGATGGAAAGATCCAGCTGGGAAATCATCAAAAAGGCAGATGTGGGCTTTTCTCAATGGACCGCAGATACAACGGCTGGAGTTGCCCGATGGCTGTCACAAGTCGCAAATCCGGGCTTTGTTGCGAACACCGAGTATCGGCCAGACTCCAAGGCCCACAGCCAGGAACAGACCTGAACATGATATCACGAATGCTGCCTGTACGGCCGTTGTGGGCAGGCGCACGAAATACCAGGTAACCTAGGCCATGACATGCTGCCAAAAGTCCGGGTCACGATACCGATATTTTCTTTTCGGCGCCCACGAGGATGCAACCTATAATGCCTAGTTCTATAATAGCATATATGCTTAATGTATACCGCGTGTCGGTCCATGCAGGCGCCGGAATCTTGTAACTAGAAAAACAAAATCTGGGGAAAGGGATGTTCCTTGCAGATTTTCGACTGTCAGGATCTGCGCTTCGCACACTTTCTGCAAGGCCATGACTCTTTTCTCGCTGCTTGGCTTGCTTGATCCAATGCTCTTCCGCTATACCCAGGTGGGCTGTTGTTCGTTCTGACAATGCTACATACTACCTACCTACTCCGCCGTCCGCCATACTGTACAGCTTCTTCGTACCCGTATTGTGCGAGGAGGGGGTGCGCTGTCCGGTTCGCACTACCGACGTCCCGGCAATCGTCCCCTCCCCGGAAAGGCTTCTGCTGCTGCTCATTCGTGCGCGTAATACAGTTCTGGGGAATTTGGGGAATGGTGGTGGGGGAAAGGGAACTAACAAGAGCCGGTATCTTCAATGTCAGCAGAACAGTGAACCGAATTTGGAGGCCAAATGCAGGTCCATCTACGTAGTCGATAAGATCGTGTCCCGGAAAAGTGTGCCACCGGATTATGATACGTTCCCTTTAATCTTCAACCCTTGGCTGTTTTCCCCTCTGCACATATGACTCTATTCTGACATTATACGGCCCTGACCAAGTTTGTCGTGCGTATCCTGTCTCACCTTTCATAAGGCACATCGCGTATTCATACCACTGAAATGACATGTATTACTTGTCTCAAATTGGTCTGCCGGTCAGAAATCCAACACAATCTGCTCAGACCTATTGCTAAGCGTCCAGTCGTAGCATTATTCCCTTCCCTATAATGGCACGGATATGGGTCGTGTATCTCCTTTGAAGTTGGAATAAGAAACGCAAAGTTCCGAGTCGCACGTAGTATTTTTCTTTTTCCCCACAGCCTCCCGCCGTGAAACCCGAGCCCATCGCGTGTTTCGTACGACCGACTGCAGTTCGATGCTCCGGCGCCATGGTCGTCGGTAAGGCTTGGTATATTTTGTTTTTACGGCATGGTTTCTTTCTCATTCTCTTGTCTTTGCCCGCTTGGGGGCTCTGATCCGGCAGCCGGAAGTACTACCATACATACGTGCATACCTTTGCTTTCTTCCCCAGATGAGGTTTCTCGCTTTCGTCACTGTCGCCCCAACGTGAAACTCAGAAGCCATTTTCAAGGCATCATTGGGCTACGGTGTAAAGGGCTGCCCGTTTGACGGCATGAGACAGCATGTCGGTCGGGTGCCTACTGAGCCTCTAGACATCCGCGCTATCTCGGGTATCACCAACTCTATCCATCGCCAACCAGGTACCTGGTTGTTGCCGCACGCCATCATTCAAGAACCCGGCAAAGCGAATCAGCCTCATCCCCCCTCTATACATGCCTCACTTTGTATGTACGTGAGGTAATCATGAATAAGAGCCGGGCCCTCCCTCATCACGGGCAATGGAAATGAGTTGCTCGATTCGAGTCGCACGACGGACCGGACCTTGGCTACAAATACGTCTCCATCGCCGAGGCCCCGGCCCTCTTTCCCCAGGCATCGACGGGAGGCACATCCGTTCGTTGGGCACTCTCTTGAGCGGCAAGGAGCCCATTTTTTGTTTTGTTGTCATTTTACATACATGCTCGTTTTTCTTTCCTCGTTACGGAGTACAGTCTCTTTCCTCCGCGCATTTCGCACGAGAGATAAACGCCCACCCCTTCTTCTCGCTGGCACCTACATACATACCTGCCCTACACAAACCTCGGAGCGTCAATCTCCGGCGCGCGCTTCTCTAGGTATCAGGAACAGAGGAGTTGTATCAGGACCCCTAAAAAGGACATGTGTGTGCATATCGCACACACGCGTCGGGGCGTGTGCTTGCTGCTGCGACTGGCCACTCGTACAGAGAAAACAAGTGTCATCAAAGCCTTTCCAGTTGGGTGCGAATAAGCGCACCTACCCAACCGACGCTGACATCATGCTGTGGAAGCAGGTACGGCAATATCGCGGCGAGAAGAGCCGATGCAGGTCCATCATTCTGTTTTTTCTTATTTCATTCACATTCTCTGATTGCAGCATGCATACGCCACTCGCATGGTCGAGACATACTACGAGTGACGCAGCATCATTTTCATTCCTTCTTCGATAACGGGGAACCGGGTTCGGCAGTCGAAATGTGGCCTGCATGTCGCTTGACATCCAACTACCCGAGTCTGCCCTCCAAGAGAAAAAAGAGATCGTCTCTGCCAACTTCACAATGATGCATCTCGCTAATGAGCCGTGGCTATGTGCAGATAGTGGCGGTATGACAGCCGTAGCCTTTTGATTGTAAGAAGAGTGATCACACAGTGGCGAGCAACCACTTATCACGTTGGACGTCATCACCACCTCTCGCTTCGCGGCGACGCATACTGGTGGCGACTGCGGACAACTTCGCCCGTCCTTGACTTGCTCCTCAGACCTGATGATGGTTAGAGAGAGATCTGCTTCGAGACTGCGTGTCGAGTGACCATCGCCTTCCCAGAGCAAGAGAGAAGTAACAAATCTGGAAGATCCAGGAATGCCTGCTGTAGTAGTCCCTGATGAGTATCGAGGCACGAGAGATCAAATAAATTCTCCGAGATGCTCTCTTGCTTCGAGGTAAATAAAAAGTAGAGTTTAACATAGGGCCTGGAGCATGACACCTATACTGATATGACACCTATACTGATAGTCTTTGCGTGACTTCATGGAACCATGATACACAGTGTTTTCCACGTTTAGTAATTTCTAGATACACTCGGCAAACTCATCGATCATTTCGTCCAGGAACAACTTAGGTCTTGCCATAACACAAGTATCTTTCGTTAATGCTGTACTGAAGTTGTCAAGAAATATGTCTAAAGCCAGACGTCTTCATGATTCGTATCTATTCCATCCACAGCTTAACTGGCATGATCGTAAGCTTGAGCCTTATCTGAACTAATGTTTTGTTATATTATTATTTCCGTGTATGTTTTACACAGTTTACAAAAGCTGTCGCTGTAAAATAATGCGCTGGAGTTTCTTCTTTTTTCTTTGGAATGGTTTATTTTATTTTAGTAAAACTCTGGATACCGTATCATTATTTAATCACCTGGTCGAGTTGTAATATTTCAATTTATAAGGATCCGATGAATTACAAATTTTGAAAGCTGTACACATAAGAACAACACACAATGTATATGACCTGAGATACTTATTTTGAGAAAATTCAAGCACGCTTGTGGATTATATAAAGTGTGTATAGTCTCCCTCTAGGAAATACCCAGCCAAGAAAGTGATCATGAGAAAGAAAGGTGGAAGCAGAAACAATCCAAAAGCCGATGATTACCAAATAGGAGGTGACGCTCTCTGTTTCATCGACTTACCAAAATTGGAGTGCAGACTTGTTTAAAGACGTGAAGCAACCCATCAATAAAGCCGCAAGACAGATGTGTTCCATAAGGGAAAGGACAAGAATTGCACTGCCTACGCGCAAGTGAGATCAAGGCGATCTTGTGATGATTAACATGCCTGAAGAACCCAGATCCGGGCCAGTGCCCTTTTGATGAGGACTACCAGCGTCAAAGTCACCGGAAGAACCTAAGTCAAGACGTGTCAAAGCACTCGAAACCAGGCCATCAAGCAGCTCACCCCTTCACAAGAGCCGATATGTTAGGGCGGGTATCACCAAACACTTTGATAGCCGCCTGCCGGGAGAAATCCAAAGTCCATCTTCCTCCACTGCGGACATCCTAACTGAAAGTGTTTGGTAAAGTATTGCTGACTACCCGTTCGACGGATGTTCCGAAGATGACAATAGACAAGGGGAAGTCCCCAGGCTTCTCTTTTTCTTTTACGAGACAATCAAGGGACAAATTTCAAAAGTCTACCGCTACTTTTAGTACTGTGTTTGAATACTAGGTATGGAGAACTTTGACCTAGCACAAGTAAGAACATAAAAATAGTTATCACGAGTGCTGTCCTCCACCGAAGTATAACACAAAATGCTCAAAGCACAAAGTCTCGTCCTCAATAAGGTCTCTGCTTCCAAAATCTTTGCGTCAAGATGGAATTCCAATGTTGTCAGTATGACAACCCCTCAGAGTTACTTACATAGATATTATTGTCAAGAATTCACTACTGACAACATGAGACAGGGCGTGGAAATTGCTCAGGCTCAGAAGCTGCTTTAATCGGGATCATTCGAGCAGAAGCAACACGATTTGAGGGTGATGATTGTGTCAAATGTACATCTATTCAAGCTATGTACATGGAAAGGGGGCGTATCCAAAAGTCCAGTAAAGACTTTGACAGCGACGTGATCGTTCGACCCGCACCAAGAATTTGACAAAAGAAATCAGGGTATTTCCCCCGGAAGAGAAATCGACCAACCATCATTTGTGGTTGTCTGGTCTGCAAAAGTAAGAGAGAGCTTCCCATTTGCTTCGATTTGAGCCTTTCCGAAAAGAAAATGGAGGACGCCGCCCAATGTTTGAACTCCCGGTATCTTGTGTTGCTTTCTTATGCAAATAATTCGAACTCCTTCGTCCAACCACCAACTGCGCCGCCCCACGTGAGAATTTTTGGTATCACGAATTGGGAATCTTTCAAACCTTCCTTCAGGTGAATTCAGCTGATCCTCGCGAGGGAGTGTTGGCCTGTTCCATCATTTTATATCTTCTGTTGGTCTCGGATCTGTAGCCTTGATCGATGCAGTCCTGCCTAGCGTTTTTCTAGACTGTTCCTTTTAGAAGATACCGCGTCCACTGGCCAGGCGAACAAAGCTGTACGGCACATTCTGGCCGACGAGTTGCCTCAGAGACTCGACAGTCGTGAAGGCCGCGACATCTGCAACGCCATAAGCGGCAAACCCGCTCTGCTCCGCAATCATGCCCGGATCGCTTTTCCGGGGTCCATCTGCCAGATCGAGGAAGACTTTGCGTGTATTCGTGGATGAAGGGCTTCTCGTGCCCCCGAAAACACGCAACAACATGCCGACGATATTGCCTTTGTCCGGGCCGAGGGCAGAGACGATGACAAACGGGCTCGCCTCGTCTCCCACCATCCGCGCCCTCTGGAGGCTCTCTAGACTGTTGAAAGGCTCAATGATCATGCCCCTTGACAGCGCGACTGGTGTCTTGAACCCGACTGTGTACACTTTGTCGACCTGCAAGGCCTTCAGAGCAAAGATGACCGACGCCGCATCGTCCGAACTCGTCGCCAGCACGAGGGCTGTGCGTCCAAAATATGCCGAGGGCGCGAGATCACGAGTCAGCGTGCTCAGTATGCCTCGCCAAGTGGCATTGTCAAAGACGAGAGACGAGTGGGGAGGCAGGCCCGCACCCGACTGGGAAAGATTGTGTCGATGACGCGTCTCTCCATTTCGCGAAGGGCTGGATGGAATCGAAGCCGGTGCCGATTCAGGTGCGGAGTTCGAGTTTGACCGTACTAGGATGGTGTCTATCATGCCGATAACCCGGGCTGCCTCTGTCAGAATAGGGCCCGCTCCGTTTCTGAGTTTAGAAAAGACGCCGCTATTGTGCATCAAGCTCGAGTAGGACACGGGCGGGTTCAAGTAGGCGCCACCAAATGCCTTTTGATTGCACCAGGCCTCGACACACGACGGACCTCGCGACTGTCTCTCCACCACGGCAAACTGATGGGGTAAGCCGAGCTCGTTGAAACACTTCTCGTAGAAAGGGGCCTGGGGCGCTGCCACTCTCATTGATGGACTGTTGATGCCGTACAGGTTCTTCTTTGGAAGCTGGCCCAGCAGAGAGAGTGCGGCATTGATCTCGGCGGCGCTCATCTGCCCGGGAGCTGCTATGATGGGCAGCAGCGGATGCGTGATTGGAGTGAAGACCTTGTTCAGCGTTCGGGAGAACTGTCCCGTCTCGCCCATGTTCACCAGCGAAAGGGGTGGCGCATCAGGATATTCGGCTCGGATCTTGGAACGGAAATATTCCATCTCGAAATTCTCATTGTGCTCGTTGATAAAGGCGATCATCTTGACAATGTCGGCATATTTCCGCGACTCGAGGAAAATCGATTGTGCTTGTACCGACGGCCACTTGAAAGTGAAGGAGAAGTCGTGAAAGGCAGACATGATCCGACTATTGCCCCTTTGCTCGTACAGCTTTTGACGTATGTTTTCTGGGAGCCAAACCTCGACGTCAATGTACTCGACGCCCCACTGGATGGCCCGATATAGATATTCGTAGTACAGCTCGGGGTTGTCCATTGGGAACCGCCCGTTTTCTTTTGTGCAGCGAGTCGTGAAGATCAAGGGCAACTCGGTCCTTTGCCGCAGCAGCATGAGTTGCTCACCGACATAGCTCAGACTGGGAACCGGTGCAAAAGTGCCGTCGCTTAATGGTTCTTTCAACAAGTCCACCCGTAGCTCGACGGCGTCGGCGCCGACTGTGAGGATATCTATGTTGGGCAGCGCTGCATGCACATCTGGAAAGGTGGTAGAGATGAAGTAAGTCCTGGTCTTGGCCATCAAGGCCTCGTGGTGGTTTATTTGGCCGAGAACGAAGGAGGTGAAGCGCGAGAGGTCGCGACGAAAAAAGGGCGCTTCCGTGTAGAGAAATTCGTAATCGCACTCGGCCGACAACTGCACATCCGGTGGCATCCCTTGGTTGGCATTGTGGGCGTTGATGGCGACCACGAGACTCTGATTGCGTGCTGTGATGTCTTCCTTTGCCTTCTCTGCCGAAACTCCGATCACAAAATCCTTATCAGATGGTGATATGCTGCCAAATCCATCAGTTACGCGATATGACTTTCCCAGCACATCAGCAAATACAGAGACAATGGTCTCTTGTCCGTTGCCATACACGATGACCACGATCCGGCCATCACCCCTTTTTGGCCCACTGCCGAACTTGACTCCGTTTACGGCCGGCGACATGGAGCGCCGATCAATGTCCATTTCCACCCCAGGCACACCATTCACACTGAGAGGCCGGGCAGGCGTCGGCCCGACGTCCAACTTTTGAATTGCGGTGGCCATCTCGTCGTTCTCTGCGATTTCTCTGGCCAATATCGAGACAAGTAAACACGTTTACCACCAGGTCGTCGCAACTGATGAATGTAGGCAAGGACGGTCCGAGGCTGAGGTCAACTCGCCGTTGATGGCAAACCCCCAACACCGTGGAAAGATGTATTGAAGGGACGCAAGCAGTGCTGGGGCATGACAGAGCTACCAGCACCAAGAGAGAGAAGCAGCAGCCGTCTCAAGATCGAGAGGCACAGGGCTGTCTCTTAAACAGTCTCAAATCTGACCCCAGCAGGAGGAACGTTGCCTTGATGAGGTAACGAATGAGAGACGGTGGAGCTGAGCTGGGAAGCTAGATGTCAGCTACGAGATATCTCATTGGTGGTGTCCAAGCTTCTCAATACAGCGCCGAGATCTGGTAGGACCGTCGGGGCGGGGCACTTTGTGTGTGATCGGAGAATATAAGTTGTTCGCGCGTAAGTGGTACTAAGTGAAGTCTTCCTCGGACAGGCAATATAGTAGCAGCCGGCCTGGTGGTAACCATAAAGCGGACGCAAGCCAGAGAATAAGGTTGCGGTTTGACGAAGCTACCGACTGACTAGACGGGGCAGCAAGGTCTCCTCAATGTGATCCAGTGGTCGTACTAGGGGGACGTCGGTAGACGCATGAGATAAGGCGGAAGAATATTGCTTCTTGGCGTAAGTCGGCTGTGACTCGTTTCTGTTAGACGTGGTATAATTCTTCCAGCCACCAGAAGGCAGAGAATCGGGCCAGGCCGGGCCTCGGCGAAACAATTCAGTTTGCAGAACCCAGGTTGGTGGATGAGCCTCAAACGCAGTGAGCCCGGGAGATGGATTGATGTAGGGCAAGGGATGGGATGGGATGGACAGGTGGGCGGATAGACAGACAGGTAGACAAGCCGCTTGTAAGCTGTTATGTAACCACAGACCTCCCCGAGGGAACGGGCACTTGGCTGACAGGATGCGGAGTCGAGCTGGGTTGTTGTTGTTGCCGTCGTATATAGGCAGGGTGTGAGTGATGCTTTTCTGTTCTTATTTTTCTTTTTCCTCTGTCCACTTGTCTACCCCAGGAAGATGGACAATAAAACCAGGTTCAGGAATCTCGGGTCAAGTAGACCGATATCTATCCTATCGGGAGCAGAGGACACGGCGGCGGTTTAATCAATCCCCACTGATACATTCAGACAGAATATATCCAGAGTGGGTAGTTTACGACCGGCAATGACACGCGATGGCCGCAGGCTGAGAGCTCTCGAGCTCCCCAGGAAAGAGAAAAACAGCAACAGTCTGGCGGGAGGAGCAGAAGGGGTTGCATGAGCAGCATCGACGGACATGGGTTTTGAGTCGGTCAGATCAGAATGGGGATCGGATTGGCTTGGACTGGATTGGATTCCCTTTCGAAATGGGGGTGAAAATGAAACCAGCGAGCCAGGTGCGATAGATAGATAGATGTGCGCGCTGAGAAGGATCCATCTCATGGGATTCCCGGATTTACAGAAGAAGACACGCCCGGTTCTAGTGGACTTTCAGGACTCGTGGGCCGTGGGGAACGTACCCACCAGCCCACCAACAGCTCGCCAAGGCCCTGATGGGCATGAGAATTTCCCCGATTTCCCAGTTGCAATGCCCGCTAGCTTCGCATGCTGACAAGGTTGTTGTGGGCTGGGGGAGGGGAGGGGACGAAGGGGTGGTTCGTTCCCGGTGCCTCCGTCCTGCTCTTCTGTTGGACGGTTATATTCTGCTCGTCTGTTGTCTTTCCTTGGCCATAGTGCTTGCTTGCTTTCTTTTCCCTTCTGCGGGTGGCATGCATGAGTAGGTAAGCAGGCATTGATGTACATACGCAAGGGGACGGGACGAGGTGCTTTCGCGTCGACGTCTCGATGGAGGAAAAGTAGTGTTCATCACTGGGTACGGAAAGAATCGTGGTAGATATCAGTGTATTGCTAAAGAATTCAGAAGTCGGATGCTGTTGATCATCAAGTCTGTCAGCATGGAGCATTTCGCGTTAGATAACTAGATATACTACCCTCATGTGAGTCCTGACTCGTGTGTAAGCAAGTATACACGGACTGATCGTGAACAATACAGTATGGCCAAGATTCCGATTCGAGAACACTTCATCCGAATTCATAAAGTGATGTCTACTCCGATAAACCTACAGTAGTATTCCTAAGAATTGCAAAGAAAGAGTTACCTGGTTGCCTGTCTTGATCGACAATGTGCCGTGGCAAGAAGCCGAGCTTGGACCGGGGTTCGCGCTCTCTCAAACGCATCTGTAGTGAAGATCAAAAGTCATGGAGATCCAGCATTGAGGATTTTGGATATTGTTTCTGTCCTTTCGACTTCGCAACAGCTTTCCGTATTCAGCATATGTATGATCTCGCTACCAATGTCTTTCCTGTCTTTCTTGAATTGTAAAGAGACAGATATACGTCTGAATTGTTCGCGGCTAGCACGATATTCTCTGGTTATAACGAATCATCGTGGGGTAATAACAACGGCTCATAATGGTGGTAATAGCAGAACGTTGCCTAGGTCTGCTGTAAGTCGGCCTGGGGTTCAGGTTGGGGAAACGCCCTTCAGTGAGGGGAGCACCTAGGACAGGTTAGATGGGCCCCATAGTTCCAGCATATTGCACGAGGCCGCTGCGGGGTGGGACATTCTTGGATGGTCTCGCCCGTTTTTCCCCTGGGGGGGCTCTTCTTTCCCCTTCCCCTTCTCCCCTGGGGGGTCCCTAGTTTCGTCTCGCATGTCTCGAGTTTTGCTCGTGGTTTTGCCGGACGTTCCCTATTACTGGATCTTCTGCAGCACATAATTCCACCAATCACCATTGCGCCCACGATATATGGTTGTTAATGCCCGCGGCGACCTTCCCGAACACCCTGGCTGTCGTCTGGTCTTGGCCATCTAGGGAAAACAGACGACCGATATGATTGATTGACTGATGAATATGTCTTCCATATTCTTGTCTTTAACTGATATCGTGGTGCCGAGAAGAGAGGCGTATTCGGTATGGCTCGCGATGTCTCGTGTGGCAGTCTAGGGAATAGCGGGCGGGCATCGTTTATTGTACAGTGGACATCCACTACGCCCAAGGCTATCTGCTGGTTTGATTATCACGTCCTCTCGCTCCAGATCATGCAAATACGCAACGACGACGTGACAAAACAAAGACACCGGGAGTCTGTCCGAACGCTTACGAAAGCCCATGATTCCGTGAACGCAGGCATCGGGCTCTTTCGTGTGGAGCTTTGTAACTTCCATTTGATACCCTGGTCCTGCTTCTGCCCCGAAAAGATACTGGGAGCGTGTAGATGGGGGCCCAACCGGAGGTGGCATTCCCCTTGACCGATTGTCGCGGCTATACTATCGCAGGTTCGCTACTGGGAGAACAGCCCAGAGCTGAACGTTCTTCTGCTCGGGTCTCTCGTCTGAAATCTCAAACTGAGGTCAAGCGAGCGCGGCTTGAGCCTTCCGTTGCGTCTTGGCGTTACCAGGAGACCAGGTTCTAGAGCTTGTATGGATGGTCTTTTTTCTCTGATTCGTATGGATCGGAATGGCGATCGGGGTGGTCTGTCGAGGACAGCACATGACTCCCGATATCTGTAGATTGAATCTTTGAACCAGTCATCTTCCATCGTGATATGCAAACACCACGGTGGTCGGCGATCGCCTGATTGCTGAATCCATCACCTGTGATATGCACACAAGTATGCCGTCAGATGTGATGAGGTGGCAATGAATACGCAACGTATCACAAATGAATTCGGAACGCAGGCGTTGGGGTCCGCTGACTATCTGTCGATGTGGTTGTCGGCTTATCAAGTCGAGTTGGGTGTTTGGAAGTGATGCTGTTCGTACCCGTCTTACAATTGCATACATCGGTAGGCGTCCCCGTTGCATCAATGCTTCATGGTACCGACTGGAATGGTTTGATGGTTCTGCCGCTCCACGCGTGTCGAAACAGAATCCTGATTTGTCAAGATTGAGGCCTTGGTTATGACGGGTAGGAACACGGCCCGAGGTAAGTATTCCTTAGCATGCGGCTCCATTCTCTAGAAATCACGAGCAATTCAATTGTTAGAGAACTATTACAGTACACTTGGGCTTACACGGCCTGGTAGTGATACTGCGGCTCAAGAACAGAACAAAGCTGATCCGATTTTCGTAAATGGAACTTGAGCATGGCTGATCACACGTTGTCCGCTTCAGCTTTTCTTTTGCTGTTTCCTGATATTTGACTCGAGCAATAATATTTTCTCTTTTTGTTCTTTCTTGAAAAAGAAAATCGTATTTAAGGGGGTATCAACGTCATGAATTTGTATCTCTGTCATGCCTTGGCTGAAGGACTTCATGATCTAGAATCCATCTCTATGTAGCTTGCCGAAATACCACGTAGTACGTATGAACCATGAGCTTCCTGCGTTGTACTCTTATGGCTACTTAGAATCAACATCAATGGCTACTTGGAATCAACGTCAGCGTCGGCAGCTTCCTTGGCCAACAACTCAAGGCGCGACCGTACCCAAGCAATGCGGTTCAGGCTCGACTCGAGTATCTTCCTGGCCTCTGCATGCGCCTCGATTGCCTCCTTCTTGGTCTTCCGGCCACCTGTTGTGAGTTTGGATGCAGCTGTTGCCTGTTCTGCACGCTTTCTCTCCTCGGCGAGCTCACCAGCCAACTTGCCATTCGCTTCCTTGTACTCGTCGACCATGTTCCCGAGCATCTCGACCTTGATTGCCAGCTCATTGGTTTCCTTCTCATGAAGCTCCAGTCGGCTGTTATTTTGCTTCAATTCATCAATCTGGTTCCGAAGATCCATAAAACGCTTCTCAAATTGCTCCTCCTTTTGCCTCTCGGACTTCACCAGTCGGCTGTTCTCTTCCTCCAACATTTGCTTCTCGCATTGCGTCTCGTTTTGCTTCTCGGAATTTTCTAGTCGATTGTTCTCTTCCTTCATTCTCTCGATCTGATTTTGGAGATGCGTGATTTGCTTCTCGAATTCAGTCTTTTGTTCGACCTTGACGGCTTCGTGGCTCTTTGCATCGCGTTGTAGCTGGTCGATCTGCTTTTTCAGGTCGCTGACTGTATCTGTAGCTTCATCCACGCGGGCAGTGGCCACCTCTTGACCACAACCCTGCGATCCTCCGTTGATGAGGCGCACGAATTCATCAGTTAGAAGCAAGACCATATTTCCTGTTCGTTTGTGGGGTGGTTGATGTACGAGACCGGGACTGTTCTCCTTGTACTCAAGATCAACTCACAGTTCATCCAGTCAGCCGCTACATATAGTCTAAATCCGAGTCATAAGATACTCCTCGTCCTTGTTCATAGACTATCTGAGCTGAGGTTTGAAGTCTTCTAGCTTCTCACTGATTCTTGCGGCCCATTAGCGGCTGTTTCCCATCCGCGTCAGTCTGATACAGCTTGAGGATATACCCATTGTTGTTCCTGTCATACATTGTCTCAGGCATAGCTTTCTCTAGATCCTAAGACATTTCTGACTACGTGGTCAGATGATTGCTCACAAATGATATAATGTTGTTACCCAATGATGACAAGATATTGAATCTATGCGGGCTACAGAATGCTTGAGGTCGCGCCTTTGACGGACAAGACACTCAAACGTCTCGCAGATACCCCAGTATAGTAGAAAGAACAGGCATACGCAATCCGAAGCCAATAGTACTAAGCCCTACTAAGTTCATCACATCGAAACGGCTAGTCACGGCAGGTTTCTTTGTAAACGGGTTTGATTACCAACTTATAATCCTTCCAAAACCTGCGCATGACATATTTTGCTGCCGAGATTCCCATGTTTCTCTATGTCTTTCGGAACCAGGAGAGTAAATCCCAAGTATAGTTCCATTCAGTGTACTGGAAGGATCGAGAAAACTTGGCTTGTGCAAGAAGGACAGGCAGGAGCGCGGCTATGCCACCGATCCAATGTGGTCATGATAGGTCTGGGACCTCTGGCTTTGGACAAAGCACTGGAGCTGTTGGCAGTCCGAAGTGATCAGTGAAACACTGTGCGAGGCAATGGATTCAGCAGAGGTCAGGATGCAATGATGGGCTCGACCACTTCACTGGTGATTCTATTCCCGCGCGAGTGCTTCCAGGGGCTAGCACACTGTCTAATTGCGGGTTGAATGAGATCTGCTTCTGAAAATCAGCCGCTGATTTAAGGAAGTTTGACCTTTGTGACCAACTACTACTCAGATCTTTGGATGGATCAAAAGCAGTGGCAAGATCTAGCCAAACTATTTTAGAATATAAATATCTTCGAGAGAAAAAACACACATGAGAGGGAAAGAAAAAAAAAGAAAAAGAAAAAAAAGGAGAGGTAAATCAGCAAGAGCAAGACCTGGATAACCCCCGGGGCAAATTAGTCACCGGATAACCTCAGAGAGGTAGATCAGTGGCCGGACTACGTTTGAGTAAATCAGCGTTCTTGCCGGATAACCCTGGAGGAGCGCTTTAGACCACTCGACCAGTTCCCCGGATGTTGTTATGAGCAGTTAACTTAACCCTCCCAATAAGGCCTCCCTTGGTGTACGGGAACAATGAGCCATGATTTTGCCAGAGTTCTCCAAGGGCAGAGTGCAAACGAAGCGGGCGGAACTCGGGTTGGCCACGGTCTGTCAGGAGCAGAGCTCAAACGTAGCAGGCGGTAGTCAGGTTGGCCAAGGGTTTTCAATGATCATGAAGGGGCACACTTGTCGCTGACCTGAGCCAATCGATGCTCTGAGGCCGCGAGACAAGGCGGTCCTTGTATCCCTTGCATAGAACTAGATAACTCGGTTCGGTCTCAGGAGACCACCCTGACCTACCAGCCTCGTGTCGCCCGTCACATTGAGCACGCCCAAGGAAACTCCTGGCCGACAAACCTACTACACAGATTTTCAACAAAGGTTCATGGCCAAGACTCATACTTGGTGGATCCATGGGGGCCACTGAGTGGCAGAGTTGGTAATGTACCTGCTTTTCCCTGGGGCAGAATTGGTTAACACTTGGAGGGCATGGGTTCGGATCTTGTACTTGAGCGTTCCGTCAAGTTTTCTCTTTCTTTCTTTTGATGGCCTATTCCCCAAGTGTTCTTGGAAACATTTGTATTTGTAGACTAAAATCATCAATTTGACTTTATTGTACCTACCGGGGTACATTTGTCACATCATTCGCCTGTTTTACTCTAGTCTCCGTACACAGCCATGTTTTATGTTCGCACATTGGCTTAGGTGATACTGCAGTAATCGTTCTGATGAAATACGAACACCATAATGGCGTCAGAATCAGTCTCTCTACGCTCTAGCGCATGCTGTCCAAATAATATAATATTCGCAGATGTAGTCAGAGTGTGAAAAAAACAAAAGATTTTCTATAATGAGTGACTACCAAAGCGCCTTTCAGCTACTGATTGCCCTGCTGCAAGCAGAAGACAAGCCAAAGCCGTGAAACCCAACAATCATCCGCGGGAATGAACAATTTATGTAGACTGTATCCCCTCTACCCCCTTCCAGAGAATGACGCCCGCCACCGTACCACCAAAACGCCGTGCAAAAATAACAACCTGGCCAACACCTTTCTCGAGGGTATCTAATGGATCATTTCTTCCAAGTCCTTGCATACATGGCATCTCTGTTCCTGGCCAAATTCATACGACATTACCAAAGCTGCTCGGCATCAACCATGTTTCGTCGCTGTTCGGCCGGATTTCGTTGATCGGACATGATCCTTTGAGAAGGTGGTGGGATCATCGATCTCCGTGGTGAAGTCTTTGGAGTATTTGTTTGTGATGCGTGGTCCTTTGGTGAGAGCTTCTGGTACGTCTGTGGAGAGTACGAGTATGGTGAAGTGGTGGTACCGGACTTGAGGCTGACTCGCGTGTGGTAGGGGGCGTATGAAGTCCTCTCCAGCTGGATTGGAGGGGGCCGATGGGCGGTGACACTCTTCTGGGCTATACGACGCTCCTGTATCGTGCTCTCAGACACAGCGGCATCCAGCATCCTGCCAGGGAACAGCCCCAGCAGCAGTGCAGCGGCCACAAAGACGAGGGCTCCGTCCAGTACAAGGAACAATATCTCGCTCCGTTCAATTGGCGACGAATCTCTTGCGACGGTAACTGTTCGGTACATGGTGCGAACGACCAGCAAAAAGGTGGCAATGCCAATACCTGCATGGAACTTGTGAGTCGTTGCTCAGACTGTGGATCACTTTTGTAACATACCAAACAGAAACGATTTGAATCGAGCCGTGTTATGTGCTGCGGACATGCCTTGGTCCCAACCCCCTTTCCTCTGTCGTACGGCGAGTGCGAAGCGAAAGCCAAGGAGAAGGAAAATGAACAGACTAGACAGGTGAACAGCCAAGCCTGCGACTAAAAGACGAATTCCAATATCATTCTAAAAGTCGTCAGTCCCTAGAGTGCGCCTTGATCATAAAACAAGTCGACTGACCAGAGCGAGATTGCTCGTCACAGTGGACAGCACAGCACCTGCAGCCTGGAGGACGAGGCAAGTGGCGGTGAAGGTGTAAAATACAAGGTTATGCCACGTCGGCCTCCATGGTCGATACTGGTCGCCATATGCTGCCACGATTGGTGGCATCAGTCGGAAGATGGCCAAGGAAATCACCGTCGGTGCCAAAACTGTTCCGAGCTGCGACAATACATAGTCTGTTCTAGAGCCATTGTCGCTCTGGGAAAGTAAAACACGGCCAACGTAGCCGATGATCTCCAAGAGGATTCCCGTGATGAACGTCGTGGTGAACACCAAGCTGTGATATCGGACCCCCAGGAATACAGCGATGGGAACTAGGACGGCGAAGAGGGCGAGCAAGGCAACGTTTCCGGCCAGCGATGGTTGGTACGAGAGGAGGCCGTACAGGCAGTCATCCCTGCTGCAATCACTCCTAGTGCTGGCCATCTTGTCTCTTCAGCCTTGACATCAAGAAGGAGAAGAAGAAGACCAGAAGAGATAAAACTTTGCAGTGAAAGAGGACTGTCCCTCAGTAGTGCATGCGGAGTGCCACTAATATAAAATGGACAAGAGCAAGGTCGTTCGACCGTTGGGAGACGCAGCAGGCCCCCCGCGCACTCGCTCAGATGGAGGGTGCCTTGCCGAAAGTTACGAGGGCAAACCGGTCCGAGCCAGACTGACCCGAATTCGCTGGCGTTTCTCTGGCTCTCAGTGGCTGAGTCGAGGATCAAGACATCCTTGCGATCCGCATATGCAGTGCTACATGTTGGTCGGTTGATGCCCTCCTGCCTGGCTTGTGCATATGCCAACGGTCATCTGAAAAGAGACGGAGTCACGCCTTGGCTACGGGAGTGGACCGGATCGAGCACTGTATCATTCGCCGGGGACCAGCAGCCGGGACTGGGAGGTTTGCCTGAGCCTACCAGGAGCCTGAGAGATATGGAGATGGCAGAACAAGATCCATAGCTGCATGCAATGTCAGTGGGACGGCAATCCCAATAAGCCACGTCCATTTGACAGTAGTTGTCCCAGCAGTCTGGTTCAACTATAAGACCCTGGACACAACCACCAATCAGAGACAACGACGTAGATTGCCGCGGCTATTGCTTCTCTCTGGTTGGACGAACGGTCCCAAACCTTTTCTGCTGTATTGCGCAACTCATCAAAAACGATCTCTCGTAGGTCGAGATGTGTTGATCTTGATGTTCGCTAGAAGGAAGGTGATTGACCAAGACCGCAATCTTCACAAATGCAGTCATGATCAACTACTATTCGGCTTTCCAAGAAGAATCATACTGTCGGCTGGTGGTTGGGCAAGTGTGAGAATACATGAACGTGGAGTCAAAGGAAACGTCTTGTCCAAGGACACGGTGCTATCCAAGTCTACTTGCTCCAACCTGGCCAACACGGTCCGACCTCTACCTGAGCTGTCACTTCCTCGTCTTTATTTTTACCCTGATGCAAAAGCGCGGCTAGGCCATACCATGATGAGCCACGATCGCGGCTGCTCGTTGGTTTCTAGACGAGCACCGCGCTTAATTGTACGGCCAGGAAGGACTAAATCTGGAAGCAGTTGGTAAGTTTGTAGGAATCGTGCAGTCGCGGCTCCAGGAGACCCTTTCTTTGGGATGACAATGCCTGGCCTGAACAGACCGTCGGCACAAGCATCAATGCCTGCATCATCTGTGTGTGACATGGACTCAAACTGCTTTCTTAAAAAAAAATTTAAAAAAGAAGACGAAGAAAATGAGAAGATTTGAATAGTTGTGCTACTAGATAAATGCGATGAAGTATACAGAACTTCTGATCATATGTCGCAGGCCCTGGCCGATTTACTGGGTACTGGAATCTGGATAATGACGTCAAGGGAGCGGCGACACGTCCCATTTCCACCCGCGTTTTTGCCCAGCAACACAATAGGTAGGTATTCAACATTCTGCAGCACCAATAACGACATTCCAGCAATCATGATATATCTAGGGCTCAAGAGGTGAAACCTGCAGTAGATACTCGTTCAAAGCCGAACCTGGCCCCCTGCGGAAATGCAATGGCAGCAATGGCTCTGAAGCGTGTCCTGCCGAGGGGTCAAGCACAAGTACTGTTCTGCAAATCCATATCAAGTGCAAGTAGCCGCAGCACGGCGTTCGCACATGCCCGTGGAAGCACGAGACACTCCTCAGATGCATCGAAAAGCGATCCCAGGCTCAAAGCACTGGGCCGGCGGATAGAAGACGATTATGCTACGATACGAGAGAGCTACGGTTCGTCTCCAGGCCATCTGAAAGCATCGCCACATGGCAAAGTCCGGGCTAACCCATCATCGCAGCAACACCAAAGCTACCCATCGTCCTGGCCCACGGGCTGCTGGGCTTCGCCGAGCTCAAGATCGCGGGCAATCTGCTGCCGCCGGTGCACTACTGGTGGGGCATCGCCGACGCGCTGCGGGCCAACGGCGTCGAGGTCATCACGGCGGCCGTGCCGCCGTCCGGCAGCATCGAGCAGCGCGCCGCCAAGCTGGGCGAGCACATTGCCCGCGCCGCCCGGGGCCGGAGCGTCAACGTTGTCGCTCACAGCATGGGCGGCCTGGACGCGCGGTACATGATCTCGCACCTGCAGCCATCCGACGTCGACGTCCGCTCCCTGGTCACGGTCGCCACGCCCCACCACGGCAGCGCCTTTGCCGACTTCGTCTTTGACGAGATCGGCGAGGAGCGGCTCCCGCATCTGTATGGATTCGCCCGGAAGCTGGGCGTCGAGACGGGTGCTTTTGCTCAGCTTACGCAGAAATACATGACGGAGGACTTTAACCCCAAGACGCCCGATGATCCGTCGGTACGGTATTTCTCCTATGGCGCCATGATGGATCAGCCCCCGCTGCTCAGCCCGTTCCGGACGACCTGGCAAGTCATGCAGAACGCCGAAGGGCCAAATGACGGGCTGGTGAGCGTGCAATCCAGCCAGTGGGGCGATTACAAGGGGACTCTCGTCGGCGTGAGCCATCTAGACCTGATCAACTGGACAAACAGGTTGAGGTGGACGATGAAGAAGATTTGGTTCGGAAAGAACCCAACGTAAGTTTCCTGTTCTCAAATTCGGCTTGGCCAGACACTCACGAAGGCGATTTGTAGTTTCAACGCAGTCGCGTTCTATCTAGATATTGCGGACATGCTTGCAAAAGAAGACTTATAAAGCGCATATTCCGCGCAAGAACATTTACGCACGAACAGATATATGGAAAGCCAATGCGAGAGGTATTCCACTAAATTATAGACATAGATGCGCTCCAGAGAAAAGCGCCAACTCGGTTCAAGGCATGGAACTTGTGCTACATATTGAGGACACCTGATTATAATGTTCCATCGAGAACATAAATTCTGCAGAATCAGATGAGAACCAGGCGTTAGGAAATCAACACGACGAAGGGCAAATCAGTCATCGTTAGATGGCCAGTAGATTATAGACAGTCCATAATCCAGCGATGACAATGCGTTATATATGTCGTCGTCTCTTGTGAGAAACGTCGATAAGCAGAAAAAAGTTGTATTCATATCCTTAACTCCAAGCGCCCATGATTAAAATTCGTCCAATACATATACGAGACCCTTCCGTCGCCTAAACAATCTACCTGATCCATCTGATCCGGAAAGGAGGAGGTTCTTTGGCTAATGCACATGAACACCATTGACTGCGGCAACACCATTACCATTGGTCATCCCGGACATCTTCTCACTTTCCTTACTCCTCTCCTCTTCCTCCGCCACGGGAATACCAGCAACGCCCTCGTCCTCCTCGCTCTGCCAGAGCAGCATGTCGAGCAGCTCGACGGCCTCGCGGTTCTGGCCCTCGACGTCGAACTCGTTGGTGAAGCGGCTCATCTCCCCGAAGAAGGCCCGCATCCGCGCCGGGCTCTCGTGCATGCCGTCCTCGGCGTGGGCGTAGACGCGCCCGAACTTGCGCGCCAGGTCCACGACCTTTTGGCTGCGCTGCCGGCGCACCACGTCGTAGGCGCGCAGCGCCGCCCGGACGCCTTTACCGACCTCTTGTCCTTCTTCGTTGTCGTTGGTATCGTCCCCCGACGTCTTGGATTGTTGTTGTTGTTTCCGCCGCAGCTCCCCCAGCCGCCCGAACAGCGCGACCAGCACGGCCGCGTCCTCGAGGGCCTGCGCCGCGCCGTTGCCCGCGAACGGCAGCGACGCGTGCGCGGCGTCGCCTGCCATGGCGACGGCGCCCCGCGCGTACAACGGCGCGTGGTCGTGGTCCGCCGGCTTCCACGACGCGCTCGTGTCGCGCGCCACCATGCGGATGATCTTTTGTGCTTCTTCGGTGTAGTCGGTATAGTTGGCCGGGTCGAGCGGCCTCTGCCCGGCGCCGACCTCGCGGTCGCCTTGCTCGGAGGTTGACGGACAGGGCAGGACCAGGTCCGGGTTCGAGGCGCCGCGCACCGCCACGCCGGCGCTCAGCCGCGTCCCCTTGTTCAGCGGGATGATGTTGACGTGGCCCCGGGGCCCCAGGAGGATCGGCACGCCCGTGCCGCACCACTTGTCGTCGATGCAGCGCCGGGCCTCGTCCATGGTCACCATGGTCCGGTAGACGACCCAGTTGTCGTGGTTCTTGGGCGGCGTCGCCGGGTGGTCCGCGCCGAGCAGGTGGCTCCGCGTCAGGCTGTGTACGCCGTCGGCGCCGATGAGCACGTCGGCCTCGGCCTTGGTTCCGTCCGTGAAGGTGATCTCGACCAGGCCCTGCCGGCCCTGCCCCGCATCCTTCTCTGTGATGGCGGCGAGCTTCTTGTCGAAAACTACGGTCTCCTTGGGCAGCAGATTCCAGAAGCCCTCAAGGAGATCCGACCTGGCAATGCTCATGCGGCCCTTGGCGCGCCCGAGCTCGGCCACACGGGTCCCCTTGCTGTCGCCGTGGGCCAGGATGACCTCGGTGGCCATCTCGGTGTCCTTGTCCGCGGCCATGACGTGCGCGCGCTCAAAGTAGGCGCCGCGCAGCTCCGGTCCGATCAGCGACATGGCCTTGATGGCATTGAGGTGCAGCGCGAGACCCGCGCCGACGTCCCGGTACTGCGGCACCGACTCGTAGACCCGGACCTCGACGTGCGGCTGCTTGACCAGCCCGACGGCCAGCGCCAGGCCGGCGATGCCCCCGCCGGCGACCGCTACATTGATCTTTCCCTTCACTGGTGGCGCAATGTCTCCCATTCTTCCGAAGTCGGTAGTTTCAAGGTAGATGGCTCACGTGGAATACAACATGAACAAGGTCAACGCGGAACGGCGGAGAAGAGAAGGCTTGTAATATGTCAAAGGGCGAAAGAACCACCCTTGATCTCCCAAAATAGATCAAGCTGAGATGGGAATGTATGAGGTGATCGACTGGGTTAGCTGTTCTCCCGTCGTGGCGTTGAGGAGAACCACCTCCGGACCCCCGTGAATGCAAATTCGGCTGGCATGTATCACAACCGGCGCCAAAGCCCGTGTTCATATACGCTTTAACATCTCACCCGCATAAGGCTTGCTTCCCTGTACCATGGCATCAGCGCTAAAAGCCAAATCAGAGTTTTGAGATGCCGAGCCGAGGGTGTGGGACACGTCAACGAGGGCCCTGGAATCCGCAGATTGGTGACGCAGACCATGTTTGGCTCGGGAAGGTTTCTTCGTGGTTCGATCTGAAACGACTTGCCTGTATCGTACGTTGACTTACCTGCATGGAATGTTCTGATTTTCCGTCATGAAAGCCACGTGGGAGATTAGACCGGATTGTCATGAGTATATGATCAAGTATATTCAAAGATCTCCCAACGAACAATCGTCATCCTGGCAGCTAATTGATTTACCAAACGCCCTGGGCTAATGCATACATACAAGAGGAACAAGTCTTACGCCCTAGAAGAGCCAGCCTTGGGCTTTTCGATGGTTCTTTCATCATCGCTGTCGTCTCCAATGCTGTAAGGCTCCTTGTTCATCTGAGTTGGTGTGGTGACGTGGAGATCATCCAACTCGCTTTCGTCAAAATCTCCAGCCTCGACATCGCGGTTTGTTCTCTTGTTGCGGAAGCCCTCGAGACCAGATTCGCCGCCACGGACCCTCTCAGCAACAGCCGAGAGTCCCTGGTAACCCCGATTCTTTCTGCGGCTTCTCCAGATGAAGAATCCCCAGACCGCTGCACCAATGGCAACGATGGCTAGGACAAGCTCTCCCGACTTCTGATAAGCGGCCCACTTGGCATCAGCAAGATCCGCATCTTGCTGCTCTTGGTTGGACGAAGTATTGTTGGTTGCACCACCCACGGTTGTATCCGGCAGCTTCTCGCCGTCCAGAATGCTCTCTGCGGGCTGGCCACCAATGCCGCTGATATCCACGCCGAGGAAACGATCAAGCATGTCGCGAGTGCGGCGGGGGTAATCAAAGGGAACCATGTGCGACGAGTTGTAAAACAAGACATAAGTCAAGTTGCGCGCAGACTGCCAAAACCCGGCAGCTTCGCCCTCATATGTCCAGTCTTGACGTGGCGCCCAGTTGCCCGGCGACACCTCGAATCCCTTGCCTCCATTCCACTCCATGTTACTGATCAAGGCTTCGGTTCCCAGATGGTTGCAGATGAGATCCTCGGCACCAGAGAAGAGAAGAACATCGATCTCCTGGAGAAGGCCAGGGATGTGCTTGACAGATGGTACAGAGTTCTGGGCCGAGAAAGCAGCGCCCACGGCACCATTACACTCTGTCCATCCTGTGCTCTTGGCTGGGTTGACATGCAGAGCTGCCAAAACTTCCTTCTTTCGCAGGTAGGGTGTGACAGAAGTCAAATCCGGAGGCCAGTTCATGCCACAGCTTGGGTAGGTGTCGGTAAGGCGGACATCGTACATATTGACACACTCTGTCTTATCGCCCTGCTTCTTTGTGGTGAGACGAAGGATCTCTTGAAGCACTTCCTCGCACACACCAGTGTCGACGTGGTTGCTTCCGCCAGTCGCCATGGCCTTGCTACATTTGCTAAAGGTGGTTTCCAGCTTCTGGGCGATATCGGAGCCCTTTTTGACAATGTTCTTCTCATATGCAAACTTGAGGTAAGCGTCGTACTGCTCGGGAGGGGAGATCCATCCGTTGCCGATCAGTATACCCTGTAGGTTCCATTGGTGCTTGGTCGCGGGCTGTTTGTTGCGCTCGAGGATGGCCTTGGCGATGTAGGGAATGTGCTGGCCGGCGTATGACTCTCCCGCAATGTAAAGCTATATGGCACCGTTGTTAGTACATGTCTTCATAGGGTGATTCGAATGCTAAAGAAACACTCACGTCGTCATGCTCAAAGTGCGGGAACATCGCGAACCACTTCTCGAGGAAAATTACAAACTGATTTGCCATTTCGTCGAGCTCGGTGACATAGCTGTTGGTGTTGACGTAACTGAAGCCGGTGCCAACAGGGTTGTCGACGAAGAGGAGGTTGGCGAACTCGTGCCACGAGCCGTTGTTGTACTCGAGATGGTCCCTATCCTTCAGCCTGTACGGTCCAATCTCCATCATGGCACCGTCCTCGGAGCTGCAGCCGGGGCCACCATTCAGCCAGATGACGGTTCGCTGACGGTCGGCGATGTGTTGGTTTTGAAAATGCCAAAAGAAGAGGTTGCCATTGTGTTCTGGAGTGACCTCGACGTGCCTGTAAGGAGTGGTCAGCTTGCCGGAACGAGGCATTGCAAACGCGATCAAGTCTGAAACGCGATGCGAAGGACGGAGACATTTCTGCCTACCCAGCATGCATCTTAACCAGCGGACCAGCCGGGGCGCCAGGAAGCGAGTGGACATAGTAGTCGGCGGCCGTCTTGTCGGCAAAGGCTGTCGAGGTCCATGATGCCAAAGTCAACAGCCCGCAAGCAGCAAGGCGGACTGGACTCCATGAGGGAGCCATGGCTGGGCTGCCGCTGCGGCAGTAGAAAAGGGGAAAACCCGATGGGACAGGAAAACAAGAGGCAGCAAAGAATGGATTGCCCAACGGAGAGACGGCTGACTGACAGCAGGGCGCCCACGCGTGATGCCGAACTGAGGTGAGCGAGAGGCCGCAAAGAACTGTGCGATCCAGAGAAAGGGGACAAAAAGAATAGCCTGCGAGACAAGGCAAACCAGTGCTTGCCGGTGGTTATCTAGTGTACAAAGAACTGAGGTTGCAACGAGATCGCCAATGGTGAAGTGGCCTCTCCATTCTCAAAGCGGGAGGTCCACAATCCAAGACCGCGACGCCTGGAAGGAGCCCGCTAGTGACCAGATCCGCGTACCTGATTGGTCTGTTTCGGGCTGTCTGGGGCTCTGTGCGGGTCGGAGCTCTCGGGGGCTTACGTAGTACAGGAGGAAGGTCGGTAGCGCTCCTATTGCTATTATTACCTATTCTTTAACACATTCCACGCTGGCTGACACCAAACCGTTGGACTCCAGTTCTGGATTCTGCATTAATAGTTGTTCATACACGTATAGATTGATATTCTGAACATAGGCAGTGTCCATATGCTAAGTGGTCAATGATACATGATGAAACCACGTGCGATTTCCTTGCCGACGAGCCTCTCAATTACACAAGCACCCACTACCAAATAACCCACTATAAATCATAGAACTGTTTACCCAGATAATGCAGAGCTGCAGCGAATCTGCAAGCCTTTCAGGCCATGTCTTCAATATTGCTTCATCGTGCCAACTTAGGTTAGATAGACAGGCCCAGATCAATCGCCCCGCCTTGGATCGGAAAACAAAGTCCCTGCGGCGGCATCAATGCCCTGCTACCACTTCACCCCACGCAATATCAAACCTCAGCCTGTATCGTGAAACAGTTACGCAAGCTCCAGCCTTTCGCGATTATTTCTAGCCCGTATCCACTGGCTTGATATCAACTGCAAAGGCCATCTTCAATCTTTATGGTCACAGTCTCCTCTTAGGTAGTAGCAATTTGTCCTATCTTGGCTATCCGTATAATCTGTCTGATTCACCAGCAGCAAAAACTTTCATCTGACGCTTCACGGATTCTGCGCCCATCTTGTAACTGTACTCTCGTCAGCTGATCCTATTTGTAAATAGAAATACTTAGTATATATCGGTCTAGTCTGTCTGAAAAATCCTCCTTGTTTTCAGCTCAAGGCATCCATCTGTGACACAAAACCCAAGGCTGCAAATAAAATGATATCGTTGCTTTAACTTTCTCAGTATTATGGGTATCTACCAAAATTAATTCTACTGTCTGTGTGAAATCTCGCGGAGAATTCCTTCTACCGAGTTCGTCCCAGCATAAGCGTAACTTGCATATCTGGCTGACTCGTGGGCCTCATTACAGCAGAGTTGAGGCCTCCAAATGCTAGCTCCCAGAGTTGAGCTTGTTGTGTACCAGCCCAGCAAGGCACAAGAATTGCCCTCCCAAACCAAATCCTATCCTTCGATGCCGTGCACTGCGATCCGGGCTGAACATGACGAATATCGAAGCATATTGCCCGTCCTCGCTGAGCAGATCTGAATGCTGACACAGATATCTTCCCAAAGACCTTATCATATCTTCGTCTTCGAAACCACAATCTCGGTGGTGGCATTCGCAAATCCAACTCCGCCTCCGGGTAATTCCAACGCCGTCATCTTTCATTATTCCCCCCAAGGAAATTCGTGTAGACCAAATGCTCCCACTTTGCAGCTCATGATGGGTATATATGTTCCTGGAAATGCGCTGAGGAAAATGTCGGTCCTTCTTTGTGGTACATTCTTCCCTCCTCCACCAATCGAGGGACTGCACCGTTCTGTAAATAATCGTTCTGATGGCCAAATATGCCGTGGC
Source organism: Pestalotiopsis sp. NC0098 (assembly GCA_022432395.1). Lineage (NCBI taxonomy): Eukaryota > Fungi > Ascomycota > Sordariomycetes > Amphisphaeriales > Sporocadaceae > Pestalotiopsis > Pestalotiopsis sp. NC0098. The sequence continues at coordinate 2,587,729 of JAJKLJ010000003.1, read as the reverse complement.
CGTTCATCTGATCAACTGTATTGCTGCCAATCATGGCGTGAGGTTGTATTTCTGATCATGTACCAATGGTGGACATGGTGGCCGTACTTGGCTGCTCGATCAACCTGTTGCTGAGCAGAGTAGTCCCGCCAGCGGGCAGTCCGATCCTCGTACTGACACCCGAGTGATCAGTCATGGAGAAGACTGAGAAAGTTGTCCTAGCCCTTGTCTAGATTAAGAATCTTTAGGACAGTAGTGATCCCGATCCTCATGTTGCACGAGGAGAAAAATTGTGAGCTCAGTGAAATTGCCCCGACAAGCCGTTTAGTCCGGGTAGGTAGCAGTTCCCACACAGTCGATGGTCGCGTCGATGATTCCGGTTCCCTCATCGGAACTAATGATGTTGGCGGCAGACAAGGCACCAAGAACGGCGTCAATCCACATCCAGCGAGTCCATTCCGGGTTCTCGTTGTTGATAGAGATGCCCGTCACGAGCTCATGAAGCGTTGTGTCGTTGGGAGAGCGGACGGAGAGGGTGGCGACATGGAGCTGGCGGACAAAGTGTGGCCGCGACCGAGGACTGCCATACCCCGGCACCACCTTCAAGCCGTAGGTCCCCTTGCGCCCGTCTAACCGGTAGACTGTGTTTGTGTTCTTGCCGTCGTTGGTGACAAGGCAAAAGTCGATCATCCGGGCGGACTCCGAGTCCCGTGGATATCCTTTGGAGACGAGAATGTAGAGGGTCTGGATATATCCCGAGTTGCCACCGTCGACGGCATCAATGGCGCGCGAGTCGGATCTCGAGGCAAGTGAAGTCTTTGAAGCGACGGCCATGGTGTCCATCTGGTGAGCAACGACGCGACCTATGGAGTATCGGGCGTGGGTATCACAAGACAAGCAACCGATCGACATTATTCTTGGAGAAGCAGTGCTTCGCGGAGACCCCAGCTGGCCCTCCGTTGATTGATCGTCTTTGTCTGTTGTTTCGTCTGTCCGTCCCTGGGTCCAACCGACCTTTCCAAAAACCGCGAGCCTGCTTGATAGTGGTGGTGTAGTAGTGGTAGAGAGTGTAAAGGAGTGGCTTCTGTCTGTCTGTTTGAATTGTTTGTATTGTTCCTGGAATCGGAGGACCAGGCTGGGAAAGACAAACGAGGGGGGGGCGTGTAAGTTTTGTCTCTCGTCTCTCTCCCAATCGATGTTACGGAATAATGGGTGGATCGAATGAATGCCTGCGCTGCTGGGGGAGGAATTAAGGGTGGGCTTTGTATGGTAGGTCGGGAGCCAGAGCGAGCGACTGGAGCCCAGCTTAAGCAGCGGGCGGCGTAATCAACTAGTAATAACGTACCTCGTACCTACTACCTAGATACCTAGCCTAGATCGATCACCCTCGGGCGCCGTTGCCCAAGCCAAGTCCAGTCACATCCGCTCAGTTCGACGCATTAAACCCCGAGGGCCGCAGACATAGTACTTTCCGCTACAGACTAGTTGGTACTTTGCCGTGCCTACATTGTATTTGTGGGATTCAATGGGCAGTGCCTCGACTCTATTTGTCTCCTCTTGCTTCTTGTTGTTTGTTACTATCTACGTTTGTCCTCACTCAGAGTTGTCCTCTCCCGCCCTTTGTGACCTGCCCTCCCGCCTTCATGTGAATAAAGTCAACAGCGGACGTCTTGTCAGTCTTGGGCTATAGTATATGCAGGGTTTAGGCGTCGAGATGCCGTGTCTACCTCCTATTCTGGAACCATCATTAAATGTCTTCTCTTTCGAGTCTCGAGTCGATTTGAGCAGGACCGCAGATCCTTCACGAAAAGAGCATCGACGAAATCTTACACTAGAATCGACTAGACGATTGGAATCTTCTCGCCCGGCCATGGGCCCAGTCCATCCAAGCACGGCACTCACGGAAATGCAGCAGATGGGGAGGGGCCACCTAGCACCCAGCCTACCATGCACATTAGTTTGCCCACTGTGGAGGAGGATGAGATGCATGCACGCACAATCCCCAGCAGGGCCCAGCACGAGAGCGAGAGTGGGCGAGGTGGGCTGGTCCTGGGCTGGTCCTGGGCTGGTCCTGGGCTGGTCCTGGGCTGGTCCATGGCCCGGCCTAGACCGTCCACTGGTAGTGTAGATCGCCCACGCGATGCGATGAACGGGGCGCACAACGGGTAACTCAAGCGCTATGGAGACGCAACCCACTGGAGGGCCAGGAATGGAAAGAAAGAAACCAAGGAAGACAGCAGAAGGAAGAGAAAGCGCGCGAAAAAACTACGTACTAGTAAAAACTCACTTTCCTCCAAGTTTAGAGGACACTTGGACACGAAACGGGTCCATCGTTTCTCTCGCCTTGTGCCTTGCTGACGCCAAGAGGGCCTCGATTTTTAAGGATTGCGCGAGCAAACTGGGAAGGGAAAAAAGAAAAAAAGGAAAAAGCTCCATCCAAGGTCGTCATTGGCAGACCCGGCATCTGGCCCCGACTCATCAATACCAGCGCGACATCTTCCCAGCAGTAGAGGTAATAAGTAGCAGCACTATGAAAGAAGGCTGCGGGTACGTTACATTTTTTGCTTTTTAGTTCGTACATGACATTTTAGCAATCGAATGGGCTACGGTTTGATATTGAAAGGTTGGACTGCCCAATTTAAATTAAGAAGCGAAACGAAACAAACGAAATGGGCCACAGGCAGACGAATGTCGAGTATCAAGTTCTTGGTAGTCCAACGTCTGTTCTCACTGTCTGTACATACTACCTCTTTGCAGAGTGAAAGAGAGACAGATGACGGGCAGCATGACGAACAGCCTGTCTATCTCACTCACCACTCTACCGCATACATCCTCTTCCCATCCATGCACCTCGCTGCTTGAAGGTAATGCACCCCAGCACGCTGAAATCCTTCCGCCTCCCTGCAAAGGCAGATCCGTGGTAATACCGGACGCGTTCTCACCTACAGTACTCCGTACATTCTGTCGACTGCCTACTACTACGTACAACCAGAAACACAGAGACGCGTCTTGTGTGTATGACACTGCATGGCCTCCCGCTGCTTCCAAGTCATGCAGCCTCTCCCACATTTTGATACGACTGCATGCTCGGCCGTACATTTTGCAGCAGCGGTGGTGGTAGTCGTTAGTAAGACGTGAGGATCAACACAATCGTGACAAGTGGTCGACTGTTGCTGTTTTCCGACCATGATCTGACTCACCCCTCGCTGGACAGTCATTCCATCTCGGAGGCGTCATAATAGTGTAGGCAGAACACGCCGGAAGTCGCTTCGTCAGATTACGGAACGTAAACACACTATTACGGCAATATCGCGACTCGGCAGTCCAACGGCCCTCTACGGCTTGGGGGTCACTGCAGCCAGCGTGACAAGGCAGACAGATAGATGGTGGTTGCGCTGCTGCTGCTGGGCTGGCTGCTGCTTGGCTGCTGGCTGCATGGAACAGGGCACGGAGCCGATCCCGCCGGCTGGCCTTGGAGGTTCGCGACCCTTCCATTGCTGGGGCTCCATGGTACGATTGAGCAATATACTTTTGTCCGCCCTAATAAGAGAGGGTCCAGGCACCGACGCCCCCCGACTTGGACATTTTCTTCCTACCTTGCCTTATTAACTCTTCGCAAAGCAGCGCCGGCACGTGAAGAGACCTGCCAGACAGGAAGCAGGAAGTAGTGTGTAGTAGGAAGCTGGCGGGGGGCCGCGGCCAGTTCTCCTTCTCGACTCATGGCTGAAACTGAGCAAACCGAGCAGCTAGCTGGTCGACGGTCTCTACCTTACTTTGCAGCATGTGTGGCCAGTTCGGTCGATTAAGCTTCTAGTTTCGTGGATGGGCCCCGCCCTGGGGCCCTTTTGTCCCCCGAAACATCGTTCATCCTTACAGCTTCTACTGACGCTTATTACCGTCGGTATTTATATGATACCCGTGCATTGCTGCCTTTCATTGCACTAGATAAAATCCCTCCGCGGGCTGCTGCCCAGGAATCAAAATCCATGAAGCTCTGGTGACAAGTGCCATTATGTGCATGATCGTGTACATGGTGTAGGCAAGGGAGTAGTAGTCAGGTAGTATACATGACTCCTCCAACCACCGCTCTCGGCGGGCTGCAGAAGCTGCATTGCATAGAGGTGCCCTCCCTCTCTCTCTCTCATGTGCTGAGTTGAATGCACACGCATCTCTGCCCGCCTGGGTACGACTAGCATGTGTGAATACACTACTGATCCAAACAACATGCGGCCAGAGAACAGGTGTCCTGGATATATATGTATGTCTTGATAGAGGCTCCACCATCCCCAACCTGATAGTCCAACCAGAGTATACACACCTATCTGGGCACTGCACACTTGTTCCGACGAGCCGAAATCATCCAGATCGCGGAGAGGATAACACATGGCGCCAAAGCCGACAGTTCCCCATCTCCAAGTATATGTCTACCTTTTTGTACTGGGGCAGGCCGTCTTTCTTGCTCTGGCTTTCTTCAATTCCAGGAGGCATCTATCTCCAAATTTGGCGGCCAGAGCCATGTTACATAACAACGCGCCGAGCAATGTTTCTTCCATGTGGCTGGCCGCAAATCGTACGATCAAGGCGGAACGAGGCAACGCCTCCCGTGGATCGGCGGCATTCTCTACTGTGCTACTTACTATCTGCATGACAATTTCCACGTGATCGTGAAAGGATGACCATGCAACGAGGGAAGGACATAGAGACACACGTCGTCTTCCTTTCATATCCACACACAGATAGAGAGACGGAGATGAAAGTCAGGGAGTGGGAGAGTGTGTGTGCTCAAGCATCAACCTTCCATGATACATCAAGAGGTAATACAAGTTACAAGTAGGAACTGTCGGCAATAACCCGAAGGCCGGCGGGAACCTCGGCGGGCCGTTTTGGTTGCACCCGATTCAATGTAGGTCACCACCATTTTAGTAGATCAAGTATGTCAGATATGTCGTCCCGTGAGTCAGTATCTGACTGAGTAGCTTACTTGGAACCACGCTGTCTTGAACGAGACCGAGCACTGCCACTTATCGGTGCTTCACGCCGTGTCTTCGCTCAAGTCCTCGACAAGCCATGCTATATTCAGCTATCCGGTATCTCAATTGCAGGTGGTTTTGGCTGGACAGATTTCGTCATGTCAAAACATAATGTGCATGTCGAACAGAAGGTATTAATATCGTCTATGCAGTAGCAGTAAAGATGCTTCTATCGTATGAAAGCTGCCTCTGGTCTCCCTTTGTGCATCATGTACCATTGTGCCAGTTTCGTCCTTCATTGTCCGCTTTGCCAATCATGAGAATCGAATGATCCAATCATACATATCAATCTACTTATCTGCTGCATTTGAGCCACTTCATGAAAAGAAACACCATCGCTGTGCTTTTTTTGTGTTGCGAAAAACTCGCGCCCTCGTTCAGCAAGCTCGAGGATACAGCGATGTCAAGTCTGCCATCCTCCAATGCCCTGCGCTCATCCCCTCTTGTGAAATATGTGTAATGAATATTAATTAGGAACAATGTATGCAATGTCGTGAATTAGTGAGAACGCAGTAGCGGCTCGGTGCGAATCCTTGGGGAGGCAAGGTTGTAATTTGTCGAGGGCTTTCGGTCTTCAAGGTCGGGTTGGAGACTGGCCGGACGCGGGAGGCAAGACGTAACGAGACCTCACAAGCACTTCGAGTAAAACGGCAACCCGTAGTGCTAGTTTGGAGGGCATCAGATGGCCGGTCGAGTTTCAGGTTGACACATTACCCAATATTGTCTTGGGCCTGGGCTTTGGTCTGATCTTGCGATGATTCCTTGCATAAGAATTCGAGTCCAGGCATCTGCGTATCTTGGTGATGGTACGGTGTCTCCATCCAAACATTTCACAAAACCAGATATTGTGATAATGCGGTACAGCCGGATGGGACATGCGCTGTCGTAAGGCTTCCGCAGACAAGTTCTATGCACTCTGCGGAGACGAGAGGAATGATAGACTGCCACCACTCTTTTCGGCGTCGAAAGTTGCTGGTCGCGCAGACGAGCTCTCCAGGCTCTGAAGTCCCATTTGCTCCAAACCAGAGACCGCGCTGTCAACTTCGCCGAAAGAAATGCCCAGTCCATTCTTTTTCTCATCACTCTCGCCTTCCTTGACGCCAGCCGCGGCCCTTTCCTCAGCAGTCATGAGCGCAGGCGGCCTTTGGCGCTGTTGACGAGCCTTTGCCAGAGAGATCGTCTTTGCTTGGTAGGTAGAAGTCATCGGCACGGAATCGTCGCGATCAATAGTCGCTTTCATCAGAGCTGCCATCCATGCTCGCCCTTGCTGCAGGTTGGGCACTGCAAAATAATGAACAACAGGCTTGGTGAATGTAACGGCCTTGGAGAGACCTGCGCGAGGAGGTTGTAGCTTGAAGATGAACATGGCGTCGTCTCCTTTCTGCATCACGTCATCAGTGTTGCCGGCTGTCGGAAGACTACTGTCGGAAGCAGCAATCGGGATGTTACTAGCACCCGTCAAAGTTGCATGAAGTCCAGTGAGCTTCTCGTCGTTTGCAGGCAGGACTCTGTGGAAAGATATATCGATAATGCCTTTCTCCTCAGTATCATCCTCGGAATAGTAGTAGGCGAGCCGGCGTCCCCTGAGGACAAAAAATCTTGGTTTCCAGGTCGACATGATGTTGGCATTTCTTTTCCTCAGCCAACCATGGAAATCGGCGTCCTTGATGGCCTCTTTGGGCCCAATCTTTGCTAGCCCGCGCATGTAGGCACTCGTTTCCTTTTTGGCCTTCTTCTGCGGCTTTCGAGCTGCTTGGTTGGCCAGTGCTGTGGCCTTGGCCGTGTCTGGCGAGTCGAGATCGAGGCTGGGACCTCCTGAAGGTGTGCTCGACCCCGTCCTTGTGGATGGAGACTGCATGGGAGAGTCCTTGAACGATCCAGCACTTCCTGGTGGTGCGAACTTGGCACGCTCATTTCCAGTGACGGCGTCCGATATGGCCCGTAACCCGCCAAATCCAGACATTTTGGCTGCCTTCGCTTGCCAGTCAGACCCCTTCATGGCAGGCGACGCTGGTGAGTGCCCGCCACCGGTGAGAGCATCCAACTTTGTCACAGTTGGCGACGGATAATCCTTGCTCGGCGGGATAGGTCGAATAGATTCTGTGGTCGCTGTCGAAGCCGTTCTGCGGTGGGGGTTGGCCACGCCGTAGTACTTAGCAGCAGCGGTCCCTGACACGGAGTCCATGCTGCCGAATCGAGAATGCCTGGCCAGGGCAGTGCCGCTCCGTACGCGTTGCTCATCGGCGTAGCTACTATGGGCCGAATGACCGGATATCGTATCACGCTTCTTAAGCGTGTTCCGTTTCCGACCATTATCAATCTCGGTGCCTGAAAAGTAGCCACGATCGATGTCGGACGTAGATTGGTCGCCTTCCCTCTCAGCTGTGACATTCAACCCGTGGAAGCCAGTGGCGGAGAGAGGACGCTGCGAGAATGAGCCGGATGCACTGCCCATGGTCCAATTCCGATCAAAGGATGGCTGCTTTTTGTGGGTAACACCAGCGGCTCCAGCTTGAGGCGGAAACCCTGTCGTACTCAGTTTAGGAGTATTGTTCACCAGAGTGGTGCCTGTGAAACGATTGTCAACAGTGGATGAATGCCTCCGCGAATGGTGCAGGTCGCGGATGGAAGCAGCAGAAGGACGTTTCAGGTGGCTTGATCGCGTTGGACTATCATTGAGGCTCATACCATTAGGTGAGACCGGGGTCATGGGAGAGACGGGATCCATTTTCGGGGTCGTTTGTGACAGTCGTCGTCCTGCAGCGGAACCCGATCGCGTCGTGATAGGCGGCATCATTTGTGAGTTGGTCAAGGTGCTCGCTCTACTTCGCATCCTCACATCACTCCCAGCCTCGCTGCCGTAGTTCTGAGTGGTTCGCTGTGCGCTGTGACCTAATCCGTTCACCTCGTCCTGGAGCGATTTGATCTTCTGCCATGTCTTCAGTCTCCTACCCACTGAGCCGAGATCAAATGCCTTCAGGAACAGGGAAGACTGATCCATGCCCAGGAGCACTTCGCCGGAAATCTCTTGGTCTCGGAACACTTCACAATGCTTCTTCTCGACACCCGAAGTGAAAAGATACTCGGCCACATCGTCGGCATTCCATGCTTCAACTTCGGCTCTCGAGTGGAGGTCCTCTTCTTCCTCGTCGGTCTCCTCACCCTGAATGTAGGAAAGCCGATCATGAAGCTGCGCACTGTACTCGCTGCTCGAATCGGTTGCGTGGTGGAGAGCTCCGGTGCTGGGTGTAGAATGTAGATCGTTCATGTGCTCATCGATGACTGTCAATGTCTCGTGTAGCATTGCGCTATCATTATGCGAGCCGCCCATCCCGTTGAACGAGGCAAGACTTGCAGGCGTCTTGCTTACCAGAGGCGCCGAGGCAACAATCGGGCTGCCCTCTGGTTTGGTTGCATTAAGAGGCAGGATCGGAGTAGACTCAGCCTTTAGAGAGGTTGTTGTATTTGATGTTCCTGGTCGGCCATCACTCGATGGTGCTGTCGAATGAACTGGGCTGGTCGCTGTCGCAAGGCCGTTGGTACTTGGTTGCGGAACAGGTGTAGGCGCGGGAGCGGGTTTGGGTGCTGTGGTTGTCGCGGGAGAAACACCTTTCGGGGACGGTCGAGTGTAGACTGTAGCAAAGGGTCAGATCACTGGCAGTTCCTATGCGCCGTACTCCGGCTTCAAAGTTTCCATGAACGGGCTGTGCGCCTCACCTTCGGGGAACAGGCCACTGTTGCCGTTGACCATGTGGCGTCCCAAGTACCAGCCGTCGCCAAACTCATCATCGCGCTCAATCAATTCGACTCGGTCGCCCTTAGCTAGACTGAGTTCATCGGAGCTCCTAGCGACGAAGTCATCTGTAAGAGACAAAAGTCAATTCACACTATTCCTGCAATCGGGGTCGGACGGAAGACAAGGTGCCGTGATGCACCCCCACGACGATGAGCGACAGCAAGGGGCTTCCACAGTTGGAGCTGGTGAGAGCAAACTGGCTGGGGCAACCGCTACTCACGAATAACCAGGAGGATGTCGCCCACCTCGGGCTTGGGCAGGAAGCCGGTGGATGTCGCCATTGCTCATGTCCTGCCTGCGAGTCGAGCTATCAGGACCCCTTCGTTGTGTGGTTGGGAGCAAGCACACTAAGGTTAGATAGATGGCGCCCCTCTCGTGATGAATGCTAGCGGGACGAGTACAGGCGGGTGTCGCATAGATCTATGATGTTCGTATGTCCAGAGATTCAAACAGCTCCCCAAATCCGGGCGTCTGCGAAACCGCAAAGTGTCGAAAAGGAGCAGAAACGAAGGTTGAGTGGCCCGAAATTAAACGCAGGTGCAGTGGTCTTTGCAGGATGGCCGATTGTCAGATAGGTGGGCGGGCGAGCTGGGCGCCTCTGATTCGATCAAAAAGTCGTTGGGTACGCAGAAGGCATTGAAACCAGCAGAGTCCCGTATTCTAGGTCGTTAGGTATTACTGATGCGACCACGATCTACCAGTGAGGCGCAGCGTGGCCCTTCGTACTCCGTACGTATGCAGGTATATAAAAAAGAAAGGAAAGGAGAGGAGATGAGTGAATCAGAAGGCGAGCTGGAGCTGATGGCAAACGGTGCAAAGTCGTACCCTCAGCTGGAGAAAGATGGGCTTGGTCGTATTTTGGGAGGTTCTCGACTAGGGTTCCAGGATCTGGACGTCATTCAGGAGAATCTTTGCTCGAGCGCGGTCAGGTCGCTGCTGTTGTGGTTGAATGCGGGCGCTTCGTTCGCTGCGCTGGGGGATATTTGGGGGCCCAGACGAGTGAGAAACAACTGGCAGTGGCACTAAAAAGCGCAGAAGAAAAGAGATTGGACAGGTGCAGTCCTAGGTAGGTAATAATAATTCTGCTTGCCGTCCGTCGCACAAGACACCTTTTTCACGGGGGGCTCGCCTCGTACGGTTGAGGTTGAGTCCGCGGGCTCGGCCAGAACGAGGGTTGGGTGATGATACCACTGTAATTTGCGCGATTCCGTTCCTCGCTAGGCGCAGCTGAGAGTGTCGAGTTTGTGAAATCAACGCGAAGGCACAGGTGTTACTATTGAAGACGTGTGTGTCAATTGGCTTGGTATGTACAAAGTGTTATGTTGGTAATTAACAAGGGAAGTAGAAGTCGGGCAGGCAGGCACTGTAAAGCGCCAGTAGCACCGACAGTAGGTCTGATACTGGTATGGCGGAGAGAGGAACGAAATGAAAATGCCACTCGGGTCGCTCGCTGACTGGCTGTTGCGCTGGGGGCTGGCCCGTCGATGAAGGTCAGGTAAGGTAACAGCAGCTTGGTGGAAGCTACATTAGGTCGGGGAGGGGCAGCAAGCATGGACTTGGACGGCCGCGAAATACCCCGACATTAAATTATTATAGATCGTCGCTCCTGGTACATGATCCTACCAAGGTTTTTAGATACCTAGTGCCTTGAGCACCATTGAAACGCCTTTATAGTTGTATCTCGCATTACGAAGAAGAAACATTCACCTTCAAGCCTTCGAGAGATCTTGCAGACCTCGACCTGTTGGGATGAAAGACGTCCGGCTTCAGACTGCTCACGGAAGGCAGATCGCGTTGCCCACGCGCTACATGCATCCTCGCGTTATTATTATTACCTGGTCTCCCGCCCCAATCTTGGAGAGTTTTGATCGAAGCGCAGGGCCCTCTGGCTGTCGGCAGAATACTACACATTATGACCCCACGATTAGGTGACAGATGCGACCAATCTAAGAAAAGTCTTCTGCCATCGTGGATCCCTGCTATTGGGTACGGCCGTGCTCAAGATGCTTGCGCAGGGGATGATAACCCTTTTGAGAGGCCTGTCCGCGTGTCCAACAGCGTCTATCAGCGTCGAGATCCCGGCCCGTCGCAGCGATTGGCGAGGCCAACATTGAATACTCCGTACATACACAGATATGTCACTCTGAGAGGAGAGACAGAACTTGACAGTTGTTCATTCCGAGTTTTTGTTTCAACTTGATGAGAAGAGCAACGAAAGATGCGACGTCAAGGTTGCGAGTCGATGTCGATCGACACTGCACGCGAGGCTCTACCAGCTTTCTTCCTGCCTGCTATCAATCCCACCACGTACCGCGTAGCGTAGTTGATAGGTACTGCGAAAGCCTTACCAGGTTGCTGGACCCTGGCTACGAGCGGGCCGCGGATATTGCCTAGGAGCCCTGCCTGTCCTAAGCTGGTAGGTCTGGGCGCAAAGCAACCACCAAGGGACCTCTCCGCGCCCTCTGCGTTATCATCGTCGTTCTCATCTATCTTACCACTGAGTACATTGGTACCGGGGGGGGGGGGGGGGGTGTGCGTCTGAACTTTGAAGAGTGAATACGACGAGAGAAGAACAAACGGCGGCGAGCAGCTGGGTTGGCTTATACCAGACTTGAGAATGCCGGATACACATATACGTTTCATGATTTCTACCGGTCGTGTGTTGGAAGGAATTCTCAAAGTCAATGTAGAAAGAGTATCCATCTCCCAAGGTCAACTATATTCTGATCTTCCGCGGCCAAGTCATGATATGGCAGACCAATCAATGATAACCAGACGTGTCTGTTTCAATACCTCTTTCCATGGAGTACTACCACGATAATATGGAAAGATAAAACACTTGCAGCTCACACACGTTTGTTTGACAAAAAGGACCCACGGAATTGTCTGGATGTCGGCGGACATGTCTCGGTCCAGAGGCGTGTATGTTTTCATGTACGTACGAAGTCAATGGAGCACATAGTAAAGTCAATTGCAATGTGCATTATCAATGAAGCATACTCCGTTCGTATCATTGAGTGAGTGCTGTGGGTATCATACGCTCTCCATTCCAGAATGCCCAGCAACTGCTCGGCGCAGGTGGATATTCCAAGCTCAGTCAAGCAATCCGGGGTCAGATTGGACCATATTTTACCACTGTCGACTCAAAATACTACCATGCTCCCAACGTAGAGACAAGCATACGACCGAGCCCTTCCTTTCAATGACAAGATCCTGGCAGGAAGATGCTATACGAATGTTTGGAAGCACGGAAGAGCACCACTGCCCCTATGTAGGCAATTATTTGCACGGCTACCTACTGCACAAATGCATGGCCTTCATGAACTCAATCGATGATAAGAACCCTGGCTGACATGGTATCGGCCGCTACCTGCCTGGACTAAGAGGCAGATCCCGGATGCGGCTCAAAATTTGAGAAAGGGAAGTCGCAAGCAGGTGAAAGAGCATCTTCGCAAAAGAGAGAGGAGCAACAACAAACATTTGCCTGCAACGAGAGGGTGCAATTTTGTGCCAATGAATGAGCCATTGTACCGGGCAACAAACAGGCAGAAGAAGAAGAAGAAGAAGAAGAAGAAGAAAAAGCAAACCCAGCTAAGCCCGCAGCACCTGAGACAGGCAAGAAGCGATCAACCAGAAACATGCCCATGCACAGAGCCTCATCCCGCAAAGCCTGACTGGAAGTCGACGAACATGCATTACCTATGATTGAACCCAACCGACGCTTCTGCTGCTCGCTAAAAGACCACGGCGACGTGACTATTACGGATAACACGCACCCATTTTGGGTTCCCTGCTGCCGACTCGGTTCACTGCTGTCTGATGCGCATTGCAGGCATGTCCGCCTGCTTGCTGAGTTCTACTCTTCTTCCGCGCGCATGGTAGGTCTCGTGCCGGCCTTGCCTCTATTCCGCCCGCCCTCATTTTTTTTTGTCATTGAGGCTCGCGCCCAACCTAAGTTCCAAACGACGGACAAGGCAGCGACTCTTTCCAAAGTTCTGATTTCGATTTCCATCGGCCCTGTCTTCGTCGGTTGGCCTTGGTCACTCAACGTAGCAGACGAGCAGGCCAGGGCGACTGCAGACATCGCGACCAAACATCGTGTTGTAGTCTTTGGTTAGGTAGGTGCGCCGGGGCGATGCAAACAGGTGAGAGGCATCATGGCGCCCGCACACGGCCAGCGACCTACGTCGGGAAGAAGCGCGCCCGCGACCGCTGACTTCCAGTACGAGACATCGAACAAGACGGTCAACAAGTTTCTGGGTGGTCGTCAACGAGCATGGATGAGTAACGCGGCGCCTGTGAAGCCCACTCCCCGTCCTGCGAATCGACCCCCAAAGGAATCCCTGCCGCAAATACCACGCCCGCCCATCCACAGCGTCAACACCTCTCAACAATCGCATCAGCAAGCAACATCACTTGCAAAGCCGGCGGCGGCTGCTGCTGCTGCATCTCCTCTTCCTTCTCCAGTCGTCGGCCGTCCCTATCCTTCACCGGCCTCGGCGCAAACAGTCCAAGTGTGAGTTAACCTTAGTTGCTTGACTTTGCTTGCGCCTTGCTTTTGTCTAGACCTTGCCGACGGTTGTCCGCGAACCCGCGCGCCACGTCGGCTGCCCTACCTACCAGACTGTCTGTCTATGCCATGTTGCGTTTGACAATTACGACGTCCATAGGCTAACCACAAGAAATGTCATCAGTCCTTCAGCCGCACCGACCGTCCTTCCCACTCCTGCTGCCAGCGACGAACCGAGCCCAGCAGTGCCTGCAACGGTCGAGGCTACGAGCTCCCCGCAAGCATCGCCATCCGTGTCCACTGCCTCCAGTCTGGCGCCGGTGACCTCGGCCCATTTCGAATTGATCACGGCTCTTGCTCCTGCGGATATTGTCGAGGCGGAGGGTCCAGATGTGCAGGAACCAGACCAACGGGCGCAGAACTCGGCCATAGTGACTGGACAGGCTTTGGCGGCAACACCGGGAGCGAACGGGGCTGGCAACTACGTTGCAGGTGCCCCATATCGTGACTTTGAAGCAGTCGCGGCATTGCAGACGCCCCCGACACCAAGCACATCAACGATTGCACCGCTGCCAGCTGCTCTCCCACCATCGCCAAATGTGAGCGAGGGGCCGCCCGCAAAGCGCCAGCGTGTTGGGTAAGTGGTGAAAACAACCCATGCACAAGGAAACATCTCGGTGGAGGCAAGAGCGTGTGTCGGGTTTCGAGGTCGGCCGTTGTTTTGCATATTTTCCTATTCGAATGCTAATATTGTCACGACTCTTAGGAACATGGCACATACTCTGCTGGTTGAACTGGATGCGTCTACGACCTTGGAGCGTCAGATTTTGCAAAGTGGTGTCGAGTCTCATGGCAACGACGACCTCGAACGCCAACGTTATGGGCTGTTGAGGACTGCCTGTCAAGATGGCGACGTATTCTTTATCGTCCTCCACCAACTCTTTTGTTGTTGGTCATTTGACAGGCCATTCGTACGTAAGTACTATCAAGCGCAGTTTAAAACGTGTCTGCCCTCTGTCGAAGCGCTTTCTAGCAAGGAAACTCGAATGTCCCACCGCCAGTGTGCTTCGTGCTATGGCAGGACATGCAAAGTGATGCACTTCGTTCGGCTGAGTGAACTTGAGACTTGTTGCCTTCTTTCCACCCTCGAATGTTCATGACAAGGTACTAACACTGAGATAGACGATCTTGGCACCAGGTGTCGCGCAGATCCAAGCAACATAGACAACGCATTTCGTCTGATCGACACGATACTCAAAAGCAACACCAAGCTGACGATGCTGCATGCCGGATTCTTCAAAGAGTTCCCTGCGTCACTTGGAGTCCTCAGCAACAAGTCACCGCTCTACAGACAAAACATTGTGCAGGTATTCAATTTTCTAACAGCCATGTCGCTTAGATATGAGGCTGTACTGGACACTCACCTCAAGCTGGCTTATCCCTTCTTGATGGACGAGTTGCTGAACACTTTTGGACTGTTTTCCCCCATTCTCCAGACGATCATGTTTAGAGCCTCAAGGAGGAACCTTGCTGTCACAGATGGGCCAATAGGTCAGGCCATTGAATATCTGTTCCAGCAGGACCAGAAAGCACACAGGGACGTCAACGGCAACACGGTTGTGAGAACAACGAACGACATATACAATGATCCACGTAACGCATCATTGATTCAAAACTATCGATCACTAGTACACCAGCAGCACACTGCCCTTCTCCAGCAACGTCCGCAGGTCGCAAGCCAAGCGCAATACATGGGCAATCAACAACCCCAGATGAGGCACTCTAACAACAACTTCCCTGCCACTGGACATGCGTACGGAGGACCAGGCAATCCACAGACCACTATGTCTGCCCCGAACATGCAATCGCCTGCTATGTGTTCTTTTGGCAGCAATTTTGCTGCTCCTCCCACTACTACTGGCCAGCAGTTTACCGTTCCGTCGTCACACCACAGCAGAACCACGAGTAATGGGTCTGTCAACTCACCTACAAACGGCATCTTCTTTGGCCAATCCAATAATAACGGTTACCCAAACGTTACTGCGCCGCAGCAATCACCCGTCATGTCACAAGGGCAATATCTCCAGATGATGAACTCTCCTGGGGCTCAGTTTAGCGCGAGCCCGCAGTCTTCGCCGCACTTGGCTTCGAGTTTCCTATCATCAGTGCAGCCGAGACGTACTTCGCACCAATTCCAGGTACCTTCTTCACACTCACCTCAACTGCAGAATCTCGTGGGCTTGCCGCGGCAAATACGAGGATCGCCGGTCCAGAATAACGTCAGCTCCGTACAACAAGCTCAAGTGCCGGCCCAGTCTTCGCCACGCCTGATGCCAAGCGCCTCACAGGCAGCTGTCCCAATGCAACAGCCCGTGCCCACAGCACCTTATCTGACCCAGATCCACGCCAATCGACGTCTGACCAACGGCTCAATGAATATGCAAGCATACCAACAGACACCGCCTCAGCAACAGTCGACGCTTGCACAGTATGCATCAGCCTACATGGATCCTACTCATCAGAGCAGTGTCAGGCCGGAGCCGCAAGCTTTCACTATAAGCCGGACCCCGCCCACGACTACTACAGTCGACTTCCGTCGGACGCGCCCACCACGCATTCCTCAGGATCAACATCCTCAAACCCCTTATGGCAGACATTCGCTAGAGGCGTCTTTGCATCAGGCACACCTCAGAAGTCCAAGGAGGATCTTCAGGGGTTTTGGATTGGCGAGCCCTCCTGAGCGGTACTATCAGTATATCAAGCATCTAGCCCTCGAGCCGACGCCCGTTCCACAGCAAAAGTCCCTTCACATATTGCGGTTCACAATATCTGAATCGGAGTTTGGCAAGATCTCGGGCGATTCTTCCCCAAACGGCATTGCATCGCCTGCTAATTACTACTTTGATGGCTCCCTGCGCGTCAGATTGCGCATCGTTCCCGTGAAGGGCATGGATAAGCCGTTTTCCGAGGAAAATTGGGTTGCTGCTGAGACCTTCTGGCCTGAACACTGCCATATACAGTTAAATGGTAAGCCGCTCATGTTCAGGCGGAAGCAACACCATTCCAAAGACCAGCCCGTCGAGGTTGGGAGCTTCGTACAGGTCGGAGAAAATGTTCTCAAAGTTTCGGTCCCTTTTCAAAAGCCATTTGAGCTACATGACAAGGCGGTGCCTTTCATCGCTGTGGAAGTCATTGAGACTCTGAGTGACAGCAGTCTTCATCGCCTCCCCAACCTCATATCGGAGGCGGTCATACCGGCAGAGCAGACGCGCAAGGTCATCCAGACCCGTCTGAGCGGAACATCAGATCCAGATGACGAAGTTGCCATGGTCTCAAGGGATCTCATGATCGATGTCACTGATCCGTTCAGCATGACCTTGTGGAACACGCCGGTTAGAGGCAAATCCTGTACGCATCTGGAATGCTTCGATCTGGCGACTTGGCTGGTGACTCGTCCTAGTAAAAAGTCATGTTTCTGTGGGGCCAAAAAGGCAGCAGACTGCGAATTCTGCCCCAAAGAACCGTCACTCGCCGATAAGTGGAAGTGTCCGCTCTGCCAAGGTGATGCCCGGCCAAGCAGCTTGCGCATTGACGGCTTCTTCAAGGAGGTCAGAGAAGCTTTAGCAAGCCAAGATTTACTCAGGGCGAAGAAGATTCACGTCACTACTGATGGATCATGGACTCCAGTCATTCCTGACGACGACGATGACGATACCGACAGCGACCAAGATGTCATCCAAAGGAGAAGAGTCCCAGTGAAGCCTTCGATGAGCACACCGCCCGTGGATCGATCGACGCAGCGCATTAGAGCAGCGCCCGTCGAAATCATTTGTTTAGATGATTAGACATCCTTCGTGTCTTCCTCGAGGACGGCGAGGTAAAATTCGCATCAGCTCTTTCGACACAGTCGCCGAGCGAGACCAGTCCGTATTCAACTTGTTACATAATTCACGGCACGTCCTTTTGACGCACATTCTCCCACACGATGTTTATGAGAGTCAACGACCCGCAATATACCCCCATTGGCGACTGATTTTAATTTTGTTATTTGTTTACTGCGAGTGTAGCTCAGGGCATTTGATGCGTTCGTGGTCAGTTGGTGGGGAGGGGGATCTAGGACGGCAAGGCATCAAAAGGCGTTTTGATGCTGCTTTGCTGGTTTGTCACGGGGGAAATCAACCACATGCTAAGCAGCATGATATCGAGTGACTTTGTCAGTCGACGAAGCATTGGTGAAAACTGTTCGTGGCACGGGACCAGTCTGATAAGGCACTGCACAGTCCATAATACGGGTAGTCTAGATGAGTCTACTTTCTGAATTTGAGTCTACATCAAGAATGCTGTCCACGTCGTGCAAATGTGAAATGGCTTGATATCGTGTGGTCTTCTCCTCGTACTAACATCACATTGGTGTAAATGGGTTGTAGGTACTTTGCACACAATTTATAGAATGTTGATGGTGTGAATTCATGATCTATTCATAATCCGGCTCGTGATCCTTGTGCCTGAGCCCCCTTTACAATGCCCTAAGGTGTCTCTTTTTTTCGTCGACAATGTAATTCCTCTAAGTGACAATCATAACACGCTTGTTTGTTCCTGAATTTCCCAATGCAATATTTAAAAAGAACTTGTCTCCCTCTCTCACAACTGAATCTCGTTGTTGAGCAGCCGCACCTCCTCGCCGGGCTTGAAGGCCGGCATGCCCAGGTACGGGCAGCCGTCGCAGCGGAAGGCGTCGCCCAGCGAGCAGTTCCCGCAGGATCCCACCTTGCCCTGCACAGTGAAGTCGATCTCGGCCAGGTCGTCGGCGCCGAGCTTTAGGGACTTGAGGGCGGCGTCGGCGGTCTCCCTCTTGGCGGCGTCCTCGGCGGCCAGCTTCTCTGCAAGGCCACAGGTGCAGTCCTTGCAAGCCCGCCGCCTCTTGCCGACCTTTGGCACACACTCGGCAGCTGGGAGAGAATTAGTTAGCAACAGTTCATGACCGCAATACTTTATTTTTATGTGAACAACTTACGGACTGCCAGTTTCTGGTTCAGGTCCTCCTCCGTCAATAGTGTGTCCTCGTCAATCAGGTCGTCGTCGTCGCCAAAATCAAAATCGTCCTCGAGATCCACAAAGCCGACACCGGCGGGCTTCGATACCGGGGGCGCCATGCTGAGTCTCTCCTGTGTTCCGTTCGTCTCGGCCACCGTGACCGTGGACACGGGAGGACCGGCGGCGCTCCTCTTCTTGGACTTGCCAAAGGACAGCTTGAGCGGCACGGCCGCCTCCTCCTCTTCGGCCTTTGTGAACCCGTGCGCGCCGGCGACCAGGCCCGCCAGCACCGCCTCGCGCGCGTCTGCGCTGTCGCTGCCGTGGCCCAGGGTGCCGTTTTGCGCCTGGAGCCTGCCGCCGACCTTGAGCGAGGGCACGACCTTGGCGAAGACGTCGCGGTTCAGGAGGAGCGTCGACTCGGCGCGCGTGCCGTCGGCGTCGGTCAGGACCATGATCAGGTCGTAGGTGGCCTCGGGGAGGGAGACGAGGCCGGCGGACAGGCGGTCGAGCATCTGCAGGTCGGTGACGGAGCGGTCGTGGGCGGCGAGGACCTGGCGCAGCTTCTCCTCGTGGCTCGCGATCGACGGCGGGGCGAGGAGGAGGGTTCGGGCGGCCGAGGAGGAAGAGGAGACGCTGCTCTGCACCGGCTTGGCGACGGGGGAGACGAAGTCGTCGCTCGTGTCGATCATGATGGTCGAGGGCGACATTGTGAAGAGATGCGCGCGTTGGATTGGTCGACTGTGGGTGTATGCGTATGTTGTTGGAAATCTCGAATCTGGCGCTGAAATTTGTGGTTTCTTGTTGTCCTGAATGGAAGGGGAAAAAAAGATGGAAAATAAAATGTTTGCCCGACTCTAAAGTTTGCGGTTCGGCAATAGCGGGGGGGCGGCGACGTTCTACTTGGGTTTGGCCGCTGTGGTGGTGGTTTTGGAGGGGCAGATTACAGATTTACTCCGTAAAGGGCACAATCAGGTCGAAAAATAGCAGGCAGAAAAAGGGACCCGGTTTGAAAAGTTTCGAGGCCGGGGCTCGACGGTGGAAGGGGTGTCGAAACGGGCAGCGAATGAAAATGCTTACAAATAAGGCAGACTTGATTCCCAACGAGCGGAGATGCTCGGATTAGTCAAATGCCTGGGTGTTTGACTGGGTATTTGACTTGTGCTGGGCTCGCTGGGCTGCAGCTATGGAGACGAGAAAAACCTGAGGATTGGTCCCTTATCAGATCCGGCATCGGCGGTCCCCTTCCTGATGCCCTTGACGCTATCTCCGCTGGGGGGCCGGTGACGTCGGTTCTGGACCGTTCACGTGCGCGGAATGCGTACTGATCCTACAGTGCCGGCTCTGGGTGATGGGTTTCGATTCATCACAGTATGAGAGACGTTGAAACTACGATGTTGGAGACAGTATAGTATGATCGAAAGCCCGACATTGGTAGGTACAGCTTAGAAGACGACTTGACTCTGACCCCAGAATTGCAACTGTAGGCGACTGTCCAGCGGAATACAGCAGAACTAGACCCCTAATCTTCAATAAGACACGGGATAAGAACCCGATTCTCAGGCGATTCAAAAGTAACTTTTTCCTTTCCGAAAATCAAGAAGCAAAATGGTAATATCATACAAGATCCATCGTACGAGCAGACGCTCATATCAACTTATCGCCAACGACGAGCAACCTGTCTGAAACAGTCTGTCCGGACCTTTCGATCACAAACATCGCAGCAGCCGATTCAACGAGTCAGTACCTAGCTACCTACATACCGTCTGTCGTATCTGAGATTTCTAAACTGCATGGTCAGCCTGTACATAACCAAGGCTTCAGAGGGAGGATCAGTGCAGCGGGCTTAGGCGGGAACAGCACCAATTGGCGTCCTGTGACCCACTTTCCCCGCATTCTTGATACCCGCTTCGGCCAAGTCCATTGAGCCCCCAACTGCCTAGCCCTTGTAATAAATTAAAAAACGGCAACGGGTCTTTTCAAAGTCACTGGCCGGTACCTGGAGATGGCCGGCCGTGGGATCCACCGGTGACATAAACCTGCATTCCATGTTCAATGCTTCTAATCACGACACGAGGGTTCATGTCGCAATGCCGATCCAAGAGAGAAGCTGCAGTCGTTGAGTCTTTGGGAATACAGCGAGGTTGGAGGAAAGTGCGAATGTCAATTGGATCGCTGCTGTGGCACAATGTAAACCAGTTCCAAGGTATCAAATAGGTAGTACCACACACTTCCCATGCTAATCTGACAACTACTGCTCGCGAGATCATGCTTCAACCTTTGATGCCGTAGGCCAATGGATAATCAATGGCTACTACCAAGACATCATGAGTACTTGCGACATGATGCCAATCTACTGCATAGCCACTGATAATAAACCATGATTGCCTGCCCGGGACAACCAGCCAGGCAAACGGCGACTTGCTTGAGGGGAACGGGGAGGGTTGGCTCAGGCGTGTAATGTAGGTAGGTTAGGAGGGAGAAACCTACAATATACCGTACGGTTTCAATCTCGACGTGGGGAACTCCTAACGGATGCATTACTTTCTTGCCTTGAGCAGTTTTGCATCAAGGTACATGCCCGTACAATACAATACGCAAGAGTGCTGGTCAAGGT
Source organism: Pestalotiopsis sp. NC0098 (assembly GCA_022432395.1). NCBI lineage: Eukaryota > Fungi > Ascomycota > Sordariomycetes > Amphisphaeriales > Sporocadaceae > Pestalotiopsis > Pestalotiopsis sp. NC0098. Next base: position 2,566,766 of record JAJKLJ010000003.1, on the reverse strand, counting down.
ATCTAGGTATGTGGTCGGCATCAGACAACAGGCAAGAGCTTCCCATTCCTTCCTTGACCGCACATCAATGCAACCAATCACAAGACTGTGAGTTACGAATTAGAACTTTGGAGAGTCAATTGATGTGATCGCAGGTCCGGTCGAACCGTCGTAGCTCTCACGCGGTTTCGAGACAAGATTGCCTGAGGTCACGCGACTGCCGGACCCCTCGTCTCCATCTCGAACCCGAACCCTCCCCCCCTGTCCCCAGCACCTGGGCGAACGAACAACTTACGATGGCGGCCCATTTTCATTGGAGCATATCGGATGCCAGCAGGATCATACAAGTTGCGCGACAGCTGCTGCAAATGAGCTTGTGTAGGAAGAAAGCAGAAAGAAAGTGGCTGCCAGCAGTTGTTGATGGGCAGATGTTGATGTATCTTTATAGTACCTCACCATCAGGATTCAGGGTCACAGCAATAAATAATCCGTAATGGTGCCGTCCCTCCCCAAATCAAATGCAGTCCCTCCCCGTCCCCGTTGCTCCATTCCATCGAAGCTTCATAAAGGGGGCAGGTACCGTACCAAAGAAGGCAGATCAATGTCAGCTTCCATCATCTACGACGATATTGATGCAACCCCCCAAACGCCAGCCAGCCAGCCAGCCAACCCGCCTACCCAACCTAGTCGATAGATACTTTAAGTAACTCGTCCAAGACCTTTCAGCTCCTCCTCCTCCCTTGTTACTGTACCTCCTCTTCGATTTCACCAGAGACGTATCTAGTGTAGTTGCTTCTCAAGGCGCCGCACTTGTCTGACCTAACTAGTTGATACTCTCGATACTTGATACTTGATCCCCCACCCCCACTTCGCCCTTTCGTCCATTGGAGAGCTTCCATTGACTTCCCATATCAACCACATTGGACAAACAGCTCTCGTCCCGGATCTCCTTCCCTCTTACAACTACAACATATTTCCATTTCTTCACTCCATCTTGAATCCCATCAAGATCATCATCCAGAAATCCAGATAAAGCTTAAAGGCCATCACAAGCACCAACCACGGGTCACGCAGCACCAACCACTTCATCAAAAGTAAGTTATCATTACCTTTTATGTGTAGTTGCTCCTTCGTCATCAACAGCTGCCCCGCATGTTCTGTCTTCCTCTCTCGAGTATCCTCAGCTTTCTTTATTCTTTCATCTGGATCACCATCAAAATATCATACGTTGATACAGCCGAACTGGTGTATATGCCGTATATCACGGTTGCCTTCTCATGTTATCAGAGTGGTGCAATATCTTTGTGGCGCCGTCGTAGCCTCCTTGTATAGTATGACTAACACGGCCCTGTAGTGACTCGCTCCCACAAGTACAACGAGAAGGACCACGCTGGCATTGCCGAAGGCACCGTTCTTCCTCAGGACAATGTTCCCAAGTTCTTTGCCCAGAACGGCTTCGCTGGTGTTGACCCCAAGAAGACCAAGAAGAATGGCGGCGGCCGAGGCAATTGGTAAGCTTATTTGCCCACGTACAGCTAGTATTGGCTTTATATGTCGTTCTCTCTCATGACTTGACACCAATGTCGTCTACCAGTCTTGGCCAGACACTGACATATGGGCAGGGGCAATCCAGGTGAGGAAGTCGTTGATGAGCAGTTCAAGTGGGCCAACGAGCGCCGCCGATCCAACAGCAGTGGCTACTCCAACCACCTGAGCGACTTCAAGACCAAGTTCGAGGTCAACGAGCCCGAGCCCGTCTTTGAGGAGAGCATCCACGGCCCCGAGCATGAGGAAGACGACACCCTGACCAAGACGGAGACGTCCTCCAGCGCCGGCAGCTCGATGGACGAGAAGCACAAGCACATGTAGAGTAACGTGCCTCCTCCCAAGAAGGAGCACCCTTTGGGGCATCATGTATGGACTGAAATCTTTTGCGATTTCACGAAAGGGACTGCACGGTAACCCCCCGGCATGATGACATGTTATGAGAAATGACGACCAAGGTCTCTCTTATTTTGCTTTTTGCCGAGCACTGTATCTGCACGCCACCTGGCCGCTGGTCTGGAGGCTTGGCCATTGTAATATCACGATAGGCATTGACTCCGGGATGTAGTAGAGACAATTGACCTTGTACCACCAATATCTAACAACGCCAAACGACGAGATGGACGTGACCTACTTGAGCAGTGTGATCCATGTTTGTTTATAACACATATCGTATCTTGCTAGACATGAATGTTGCAAATGCGCTCGATAATGCCATAATTGTGGCGGAACTTTAGTAGATAATTATATTACCGGATCACATATTCATCATTTACTGCATTTTCATCGACCACTTCGCTCTCCAGGTGCTCCAAAACCACGCCCGCCGGCTTCGCTTTCTCTCCCTCGATCTTGAGCTGACCAATCTTCAGAGCTGCTGTTCGGGACTCGACGAGATACACACACTCTCCATCATGCGGAACCCAGAAGACGACAGAAACCACCGAAACGTCTCCACCTTGCTCGCCAACCGAGCGGTGAATCGCGAGCTTCTTGTAGGCGCCCCTGAGCGGATCAAACCGCTCGTCGCCTTTTCCGAGCGCGACTTCCTCTAACGGGCCGTCCACGATGACCCGCTTCACTTGGCCGTGCTGCCGCTCCAGCGCCCGGAACCACAGCGGCCCGATGACGTTCTGCCGGAGCACCGCCTGGCCGGCCGTCCAGACCGGTACATCTGATCCCGCCGGCGGAGGCGGTACGAGCTGTCGCATCTGCGGCGTGATCTTGGGCGCCAGCGCCGTCGCGTCCGGCAGTAGGCGTCTCGAGCCGTCGGACCGGCCCTGCTCCTGCTCCTGCTGCCACCCCACGGCGCGGAGCGGAGGCACATGGCGGCCCTCGCGCAGGCTGCGAACAAGCATATCCGTGGCGACGGGGGTGAGGGCGGCCAGCAGCTCGGGCACGGTGTTGGTCCTGCCCGGCTCGATGGGCACGAGGCGGTCGAGCGGGGTCTGATCGAGCACGACGCCGGCGTCGAACGTCTTGTCGTCGAGGGTCTGCAGCGTGACGCCGGTGGCGGGGCGGCCGGCCAGCAGGGCGTGGTGCAGGGGCGCGGCGCCGCGGAACTCGGGCAGCAGCGACGGGTGCACGTTGAGCCCGCCGTACCGGGCGGCGCGCAGCAGGCGCGCCGGCACGAAGAGGCCGAAGGACACGGCGACGATGAGGTTGATCCGAGACGGCATCTGTGTCCGCTGCGTTAGATATATGTAGATGTAGACGGACTCTGACTGGGAGATATAGGAGTAGGTAAACTCACCGACCAGTCCGTGAACGTGTCGCGCTCGTGGATCGTGAGGTTCAGCTCTGTAGCCACATCTCTAATGGGTGCTATGAGAATTGGTTACCAAACTGCAATGAACATCGTAAAACTTGAATTCCGGAAAAGAGCTTACGGTGCTGTATCCTCTTGTTGCCCCTTCCCACCCGCTTTCCCGGGCGCACGACCACATCGATGGACTCGATCAGGCCGGGGTTTCTGAGCTGCTCCTCGCGCAGAGCCCTGAGATTGGCGCTGCTGAAGTCGTCGGAGCCGCAGAACAAGATGCGCAGCGGCTCGGACGTCTTTTGTTTGCTCTGGTGCGATTGGAACCGCCTGCACGTCGTTGTTGCGTCGCGCCACAGGGGCGCCAGCCAGGACTCGACCGTATGAGCTGCCTTGACGGGCCTCGTGCGGGCTGCCACCAGCAGTGATCTGAGCCTGAGCTTCATCTCGGTCTTGGGTGTTCTTCAGAATATCATGTTCTTGTCATCCATGTGCTTTTGGTTTCTGCTACTGACACGTAAAACGGGTAAGGATTTTTTTGCTTGACGCGTTTTGGCGTGAAATTAGAGCCACCACAGCCAGCTGCGGGCAACTTCTCTGTTGAACGGTAAGATCAATTCACAGAATACCCATGCCTGAATTTTCCGAAAGCATCCGTATATAATCACAGTGGTCAGTGATACATTTCGAGATATATGAACCGGAAAGAAAGAGTGTCAAGTAGAAATGCATCAATGCATGCTATGCAAGTATGTGCGCGCCTTGTACTGGTTACATGAATATTAGAGTTTCCCGGCTCGGTCATTATAATTCAGTTTGTGTATCCCTTTAAATACGGTCGCTTCCTTTTATATATCAGCTTATCACGCGCTGTGCTTCTGCCGGCTCTGAAACTGATGTTGCGACGGATAGTTCTTCTTCCATCTGTGGTTCCTTTGCCCATACAGAAATAGGACCGACGCCTCCACCTATGTGATGATGGTAGTGTCAGCGGTGCATCACCAGTCCTCTTTCTATATTATTTCAGACTTACACGTATCCATAGGATACCCTGCGCAAGGCCTGTTGCACCGTGTATCGTCGACTTTGCTCTCCATGTGCGGGATAGTGTTTCCACATAGGCAGTGCGATCCGTTTGTGAGCCCGATGACCCAATTATGGTATCCATCACATCTGTTGATACAGAACCCGCGAGACTGGTATATATAACGTCCAATGTCGACAAGGCCTAGTGAGTCTTCAAAGCATCCTATATAGCTGTGTGCCTGCCATGATGGACTAAGGAGGCATGAGATGGCGAGCAGCAACTTGGTTGTACGCATGGCAATGGTGTAGTCTAGGATAATCGTTCTGCGGTTCAAAATAGTGACTTAAACCAGTAGACACTAAAAATAAAGCAAAAATCTGAAAGATATAAGGCAACTCGAAAGTCTAGAAGCAGTAAATGATATTAAAAGGCGGAAGAATCAAACTTGTCTGCTGCCTAATCCGAATTCCGTAGGTACGGTGTATAATAGTCTCCTATGCAGCTACTGAGTACAGGCTAATCTACAAGGAGTTTAATGTGCTAAGCCCGATAACCGATAAGCCGATGGTGACCTACGTCACAGGGACCTGGCGGTTACCTAACCTGAGCTTGGCTGCTATTCAGATCCAGCCCCGGGAACCCGGCAGCTTCCAAGGTGATCGAGTAGATGAGACCCAAGACGCGTCGGACTTTGAGGCTTAGCAAGAAATATTGGCCACAGTCAAGTCTCACACTTTCCGAGCTTTCCAGCGGCCACGGGTCATGTCAAGTGTGTTTTTGGTCTTGTCAAGACTCACCAGGACCATGGGATTTCGCAAAGCGCGATTACCGTAAACCCGCAGTAAAAAAAAAAGAACCAAAAAAGAACCGCCGGCTCCTTGTCTAGGATTCTAGCTCACACTCCAGCATCTTTTTAGTATAACGTGGATACCCGATTCGTTGGGTGCTTTGCTGCCCGGGCCAAAAAGGCATATCTACAAGGTCTGCGATATCTCTTGTGTGTAAGGCACTCGGAATTCATCACCGCAGAGGCGACAGAGCACCACAATGTCGATACGGATAGCCCTCGACAACCCCCCAGAGTTCTATACGAACCTGGATTTCATACAGGGCCGCATCATAGTAGGCCTCAACCGGCCAGAGAGTATTGGTAATATCGTGGTCAAGCTGGAGGGCGACTCGAGAACGGCGCTCGACGTGGACGATCGCGCCGTCACCAGCTTCAGCAACTCTCAGTTCCCCTCAGACTACAGGTCCGAGACTCACAAGCTGCTCTATCTGGTCAAGCAAGTCTACCCAGATGAGAAATCCCAACCCTCCACGCCCGTCGGCGGCATGCCCGGCGTTCTCTATCCCGGCCAGCACGAGTTCCCGTTCAAGTTCAAGGTGCCCGTGAACAACATTTGCGGCAACCCAACGGCAATGGCGGCGCTCAATGGCATCGGCGGAATCGCGGGACCAAGCAGCAACTTCCTCGGCTTCGCAGGTTTTCGAACCATGGATGGCAGCAAGCAGCTCATGTTGCAGCATGTGAGGGCGACACTTCCGCCCTCGCTGACCGGGTTCCCGCGCAAGGCCGAGATTCGATACTACATCAAGTGCACCATCCAGAGGCCCGGCTTCTTCAAGGAAAACTGGCGCTATCAGATCGGTTTCAAGTTCTTGCCGATAGAGTCGCCTCGCCCGCCCATCACCAAGCAGGAGGCTTTCGCGCGGCGGCCATTTACGTTCCAGCCTCGCACGCCTCATCAGGCCATGAAGAAGAGGACCTCGTTCTTTGGGTCGAAGAATACCAAGAACGACGACGAAGAGCCGATTCCGCCCTCTTTTGAAATGTCAGCCCGTCTTCCATTCCCCAGCATCTTGACTTGTAATCAGCCGATTCCGCTACGGCTAGTCGCCAAAAAGGTCGCTCCTTCCCAGGAGCAGGTGTATCTGACGTCTCTGGAAATCTGTCTCGTCGGATTTACCGACATCCGCGTCTTTGACACTCAGCATTCCGAGGTGACCAAATGGGTCGTGGCGTCGGGGACCAATCTTGCGATTCCTGTGGGCGATGCCGCCGACGCAGTCGACACGGAGACGGTCCTGCCCGACCGCTTCTGGGCAGAGCGCCCCCTGCCCAACACCGTGGCGCCCACGTTCACCGCCTGCAACCTCTCCCGGCGCTACGAGATCGAGTTGCGCATCACCCTCAGCTGGGGCAAGCCGGCCAAGATCGGCAGCAGGGCCGCGGCGCCGTACCCCCAGAACGTCACCTTGCCCCTCAAGCTATCCAAGGTGGACATATTCTCTGGCATCACACCGCCACCGGAGCTGGTCCAGGCGGCAGCGGCAGCCGCCACGGCGACCAACAACGGCAACAGGCCGCAGCCACCGCCGCTTCCGCCGAGGGCGTCGACGGCGCCCGGCCCGCCTCACGACCCCCTCTACCCTCCCCAGCTGGCGCCCGGCGAGCTACCGAGCTACGACGACGCGCCGCCGAGCTACGACGAGGCCGTGGCCCAGCAGATCCCTGGACCGCAGGAGAGGCCGGCGTACAGTGGAGTCACGGCCGAGAATGACCCGAGCACCATGCCGCCGGAGAAGTCTGGGCATCATTGAGGGCCGACTAGGACTAATGGCCGATGATCAAGATTTTCTCTCTGCTTAGCTGGGGCTTTGAAGAATCAAGCTATGATGGAGGACGTGGCGTGGACAGTGGTGCATAATGGTCCGGCGACGCTATTGGTAACGCACTAGAGATATATACCCTTTTATTTTCTTATGATTGGAACGAGATAGATGATAATGAGGATGCTTAATTATTTGCAAAGACGATGACGTCGAGATATAATATGTGTCCTTTGGCTACTTGTTTTCTCCGAGTAATCACTGAGTGCTGGCTGTGGATTCGATGATTCGTGGATGAATCACTCCTGATACGATGAGAGACAAGATCGTTGTGAAATGTGTCACAGGCAGGGGAAAAAAGATTAAGCAATATTGGCAACTCGGAAAGGCATTTGAATAAGAGGGCTTCAGAATGCCGTCCGTTGCACAGCGTGCTTCAAGTATGCCCGCGACTGAGAAGAAGGGAAATTTTATGTAGTATGCAGCAGAAGTAACAACAGCGAAAGACAACGCTTTCGTACTTATATTTGGTTTACATCTACCTGCAAGGAATAGACCTGACCAGTGATCGATCCTTTTTACGCCAGCCCAGAGCGGACTCGAGTATTGACGATATAGACGCCTGCCGCACCCACCGTGGTCAACCGCGGATTGATGACACTCCTAAAACACCCTCAAAAAAGCAAAAAGACTGGAAAAAGAGATGACCACCCCATATCTTGTGTGTCGGGAGCAAACAACCAGTTACGCTTGATTATGGCAGCGCAACAATGACCGTTGCAATACAGTAGTGAAGTGGAGTGCAATAACATGGAGTGAGCTGGGCAGGGTCCATTATACCTCATCTTCGAGGAATCGGTAGGCAAACTTGAAGTCTGCCTTTCGACGGTTCATCCTGAAAACATTTCGAATTAGACAGAGTGAAAATGATTGCTTGGTTAGTACTCACCAGGTGGATTCATAGTCGAAGAAGCGGTAGGTGCCCTGCTCGAACTCTTCCGTGATAGACTTGGGCTCCTCGTGTCTTTGGAACCAGGTCTGATATTGCTTGTGAAACCTCCAGCTTTGATCCTTCAAGGCCTTGGCAGCCAGATACTGCTGATATGTGCCTTGCTTGTAGTAAAACACATAGAACAAGGTGTCGGGGTCAATTTTGGCATACAGCCGGGGATCGTCGAAGATCGGTAGCGGCTCCTGAGGATAGTGAGTCGGGAGCGGATGTCTCTGGTCAGGCTTGTACTTTCGGGGAGGCACTGAATCGCGAATCTCTGGAGTATTTGCCTGCGAGACTTGCAGCATCCGGATTTGCGAAGGCGCATTGACTTGCAGAGTGCGCTTCTTGGTCATCTCAAAAGACTCGACCAGATCCGACAAGGATGCGGGGAGGTGGTAGACACATTCCTCCTCCTTGTCTTCTTGCACTGGCGTGGACTTGACTCCGTTCGAGAGACCATTAGCCTGGGAGGTAGATCTCGAGGATTCTGCAGCCGCATCTGCTTCTCTTGCCGCCTTGGCCGCCGCCTTGGCAGCTGCCTTCTCTGCCTTCTTCGACTGTGCCGGTGTCGCGGGCGTGGGCTCAGGGGCCTTAGTCTCGGTCTGAGCAGCATTGACCCCCGATTTCGTTTCCGAGGATGCAGGCTGTATCGGTGCGATACTTGGAGAATTGGCTGCGCTGCTCCGTAGGGCCACCGTGATAGGTTGCGTGCCTGGTGGCGGGGGTAATGGCGCAATACCCAGGCTGTTCTTCTCCGCGGCCGCTGCGGCTGCCGAAGCATATTTCAAGCCTTCTGTGCGCGGAGGGACAGATGCTGGCTTCATGCCACCCGCACCAACCGTGCTGCCATTCGTTGTACTCGAAGTTGGATTATGTAGCGTTGCAAGCGTCGGTAATGGCGATTTGAGTTGCGTCGATGGTCGGCGTCCCGACGTAGCTGTCGGTTCACCTGACGTCTGCTTCTTGGTACTCGCCAAGCTGGTAGGTCTCGCCTCGACCTCTGGCGCCTCGTCTTGTACGGATTGGTTCTCCTGGGACGATCCCTTGTCGCCTTCGTGGCCGACGCCGTAGGCTTCCTCCTCGTCTTGCAAGTTCAGATCATCGTACATTTCCTCATCCTCCATGAATTCATCGGATTGGTTGTCCTTGACGTAGTATTCGATGGAGTCCTTGAGGTTTTCGATCTCCTCGACATCAAGACCTCCATTCTCCAAGGACCGCCGGATGAGTTCAAGCTTGCTAATATGCCATCTATGTCGCTCAATATGGTGGTCAAGGTTGGCGACTCTTTCTTGCTTCTCCCGCTGGTTCTTGCCCTTCTTCATTGTAGCCTGTATGCCTTCGCTGGTGGCCTCGAGCGACTCGATCTGTAGCTCAAGCTCTTCCACTTGGCCGCCGATCCACTCGCTCACGTCTAGTTTGGCTTGTTCCTTGGGGTCGAGCTTCTGTTGGGCCGAGAGACCCTCCTTGGAATAGGCTTTCGTCTTCATCGCTTTTTCCACGGCCTTGAAGGATTCCATTTTCTACAGCAGATTAGCATGAGGGGGCCGGGTCGAGTTCGCGTTCATGTGATCTGGCCACCAACCGTCTCGATCAATTTCCGCTGCTCCAGGAGCGGCGCCTTGTCCTTGATATCATTGCCCGTAGCCCATGTCTTGATCTGGTCTCGCAACCGTTGTAGCTTCTTGATCTCGCGCTTGAGTTGGTCCTCAAGCTTCTCCTTTTGCGCTGGATTTGTGGATTGTTCTATTTTCTCATAAATCGCATCGAATTCGGACATGCCCTCAGCGACCTTTTTGAAGCACTTGTCGACTTCTTGTTGTAGTTTCCTTGCGGCCATCTTGTGGTGTGGCGGCTATCAAGCCGACTTGGATCTTCTTGCCTGAGAGAGAGATTGTGTTGTCGGATGTTTGGGTAAAAGTAGATGTGCAGCTTTGCGAAACAAATCGCAAGGTGCAGCAGGGTAGGTTGAATGGACGGGGGGTCGGTCGTCCTGTTCGCTGGTTCGATTTCCGAAAGACGGACAAGCTCAAATGAGGCGGATGGGAGATGCAGAAAAGATGCGTCCCGTGAGTTCGCAATGCCCCAATGGATGCCTGTTGAGTCGCGGTTGTTGTCCGGGTGTTTGATCCCCTTCTTGCTCCCTTGAGGAAGAGCGGCAGAAGTGCCCGGTTCGTCTGTCGCAAGGCAAGAAAAGCAGCAGATCGGATGTGGCCACCAGGCTGAATGGAAAATCAGAACATGAAAGAAATGAAGAATGCTCTGTAGTGATGTTTCTCAAAGGTTGGGTGTTGGGCAGGTGGTCGTCGTTGGCCCGTTTGCTTTTCGATGGGTTCGTTTGGGCTAGGAAATCCGGTGCATCCCCATTGAATATCGTGCAGAAGGCTGAGCTGGTCAAAGAATGCACGCGAAGCTTGTCGCCGCCCAGTAGAGGTAGGTGGTAGGTAAATAGGTATCCCCGGGCCCGTAGGTGCTGTTGCTCCGGGGGCGCGCTAGCACCCAATTAGTGGATCGCGCGGCTGAGAGGTTCAAGTCTCCTTCTGTCGAATCCTGGTTGGCAGCGCTGCCATCTGACTCGCTGCAGCTTAAGCTACCTACAGAGTACCTGCACGCCTTCCAATCATTAACCCATTGATGGTGGATGGAAACAACAGTGTTCCTCTTTCATGGACTCATTCATCATAACTTCCGGACTTCTATGTCAAAAGCACGAATTCATCTGAGAACAGATTTATCCGATTTTAAACTTTACAAGCCGTAGCCCATCTATGGAGTCAATACTACTATTCAGTGAACCTTGACTTTGTAGCATACTCCCTACATTACTTACATACATCCGACTGGATGCAGGGTACCTAATCGCTGAGTTTAGTCCGTTGTGCAGTCTATTGCATTAGAACATGAGTTAAAATGGCACCATTTCTTCCCACTGTAGTGTTGGCTGCCCACTACCGAGGGATGTAACAGCACGTAGGTACAGCACCTCGTCATGAAGCACGTTGCGTAGATACATCGTACAGGGTAACAGTATTCTACCGGCCAAAAAGGCACAGCTGGCAGCACCTGCACTTCCATTTCGCGTAAGGTCCAAGAAAGGTACGCGATTTCATTATATAATTTTAATGATTCGAACCCAATAGATATTGTGTTGTATTTACAGTCAATCGATTGGACAATCACGACAATTATTCAACTCACAGAATACAGACTTGATCGAAGAAGAATAACATTCCCCGACCGTCGCACCAGCTCAACCGCCTCGAGCTCAAAATCCCCTCTTGCTAGGGACACCTGTCCGTGAATAGTTGCGGCAAAGCAACCGACAGATCAAAATGAAGGGTAAGACGAAATCTCTCAATTTACCCCTAACAAGTCTTTCGGTTATTCATTCGTGATTTTTCTCTTCCTCCAGCGATTCTGCAGCGGGTCCTGTCCGCTTCCGTCACGGTGGACAAGCAGGTGGTGTCGTCCATCGGCAAGGGCATATTGGTCTTGGCTGCTGTGGCCCCGGGAGACACTGAGAAGGAGGCTGATTCGCTCGCCAAGAAGATCGTGAAGATGAAGATGTGGGATGATGAAGACGGTGGCCGCGTATGTGATCCCCGCTTCCCCGTTGTCTTGAAAGACTGACAGAGAATTGACACGTCATCCGACTTTGCAGTGGAAGCACAGCGTGCAGGATATCGGCGGTGAGATCCTCTGCGGTAAGTTGCAGGGCCCCTCTCAGACATTATTGCCCATGTGCAATAGTCAATACTCGGTCTCGGCTCATGGCTCTCTGATTTAATCATTACGCCAGTATCCCAATTTACGCTGTTAGCAAACACAAAGAAAGGAAACAAGCCCGATTTCCATGGAGCCATGGGCGGTGACGAGGCGAAGAATCTCTATCACTACTTCTTCCAAAAGGTCCAACAAGAATTCCAGGCGGGCAGGGTAAAAAATGGCGTGTTCCAAGCCATGATGGAAGTTGCCCTTGTGAATGACGGGCCGGTATGTTCCACGCCCGCAGAGCCACATATGTTCTCATTTTTGCATTGATACTGAGTCTTCTCTTAGGTAACCCTGGAGGTCAATGCTAACCCGCCGCCACCGCGAATCCCCAAGGGAACCTCCTCATGAAAGTATAGCGTGTGCTCGAACAGTATACTCTTTCCAGTACAGTAGTCCGCTTGGCGATTCAGTTGAATTTGGTAGGATGAATGAGGGTATCATAATTAACCTAGAAGCAATACCAAACAACGCCCCGAGATAGCTCTGACCTAACTCCAATATTATCATTACCAACAAAAGCAGATTCTCAGTCCATCATGGGCCATGACCACCATTCGGGTATAAGTGCTGAGAGAGACATGTCATGGTCACGACGTAACCCCTGTTCCAGAACAGAAAACTCCAGTCCAGCCAACGATAACAACGCCCGGAATAACGCCTCGAAAAGAATCCTCTTCATCGCTCAGAAAGTCTGCTTCGGTCTTCGATTGACTTTCTTCGAGCGTCTCTTCGCGATAACCTCGGGATCCCAGGTTCCAGCAAAAATGTCCTCGCACTCGTCCTCATCTTCCGAGTCAAACACGATCGGCTCATGTTCGGCATCCGAAGGCTTCTCAGCGACATGTCCCATGGGAGCGGCCGCGATCTCATCGGGAAGCACATGCTCCCAGGAGCGAAAGTCCGCCACCCTCGCCGTCTCCAGGATGAACTTACCCACCTTGTACTTCTGCGTCTCCTCCTTGGCGTCTACGTACTTCCATCCCACCTTGGCGTGGCACATGGCACACGTGATGTCCGCCACGACGTGGGACCCGGTCACCAGGAGCCGCGTCTCCGACTTGCCGACCCGGATGTTGACCAGATCGGCCGTACCCCTGCCGCCCTGCTCGGGCGGCGAGACGAGGTAGGCCCGGCCGTAGCGCCCGGTGAAGCCCTTGCTGACGATCTGCGATGTGTACGCCAGGTCGGCGGAGCAGGTCGAGCAGCGGATGGTGTCGGGCTGCGTCTGCGCGATCCTCGCCCCGTCGGGGTGTCTATCTGCCACCGCGGGCGCCCGGCGCGCGATCTTGGAGAAGGAGAAGCGCGACGGGAAGTAGGACGGCGTCGGCGGGCTCTCGAGCGGAGGACTAGTGGACAGCGATGACGAGTCGGTGGGCGAGCTCCCGAGCGACGGGACGTGCGCCTCGCTCGGGGGGCTGCCGTAGTTTGTGGTCGAGACGGAACTCTGTCTCCGTCGCCGGAACGGCATGTTAAAGCTGGGCAGCAGGTAGGTTGGGAATCGTGGCACGGGGCCGATCGCATTCGCTTCGTTAGCCATGATGGGCGGCAGGACCACAGAAGGCACCGAGTCGTCAGGGAGCGATATGATGATTTCGACGCAGACTTTGGATCTGGGAGAGATTTCTTTGCTCTCGGATCAAAAGCGGTCTGGATCTCTGCTTTGCATGTAGAATTCGGGCTCGTCGGGTTTCGTCAGATGTCACAAGGGAGAGGAGCTGGTTTGCTTGGTGTAAGTGATGCAAGCTGCCGAGCCCCGCATCACGAACGAGCGAGGGGAAAGCGCTCGGTTGCAGACAACCTGATCAAACGAAGTTATTGGTCGTCGGATACAGAGGACGAAAGGTCAAAATATTTCGCTCTTGTATGATCCGTAGCAGGTTACATGGCAGGGCAGTATGGGAATATAAGTGAAATGGTAATGTTCGGGCGATCATCCGTCCCCATTCTTATCGCATCCCGTGGCCCATCCCATTATAGTGTCACACCGCACATGTTGGTGGGTGGTGAGATCGGAGCCCACCAACACCATACTAGCAAAGCTACAGCCTACAGAACACCTATTACGGTAGGTAAACTGCTTTGATCAGCGAGTCTTCCAAGGTTTAAATCGATATCCCACACAACCGGGCAATTATTGGAGGAGCTCGGCCTGGAGCTTACATGTACGCACGCCTCCAACTCATACATATAGAGGATCGCACGAGTATGACAGCCATAGTGGGGGAGCGCTAGCATTGATTGATCACTGCCGGTCTTGCAGCAGTGATACCGTGGTACTTTCCGCATAACCGAGACTTCCGTCGAGCGACTTCGGGGCATGGCTTGTCGTCCGCGGAAGTCACTTTCGTCTTCGTAATGACCGACTTTGGTTGGAATTCATGATTCTATGGCTTCTATGGAATGGTTTGTATATCAAAAGCGATTCAAGTATATAGTAATCCATGTTACTTTACCTGAAGCTGACTGAGCGTAGTTGAATTCACTGGCATCCTAACTCTGCCAGTCGTTGATTTCCTCGCTTATTGAATTCCGAATATCAACAAAACATTTTCATATACTATTACCATTGGATAAAACTCTACCCAGACAAGAGGAACTGTAAAATATTCAAGTGGCAAAGAAATTTTTTTTTTCTCAAAAAGATGATCAAAACCTAATAAATAACTTTACTGCTGTAGCATATTTCGTGCCTGTTGAAAGCCCACAAACTGGTCCTTGGGCTATGCCATTCGAAGTTCATACAACTATTGTATATTACAGTCAAGTCGTTGTATCATATTTTCTGCCAAAGTGAGTCGATATAAATGTATGCAGGCCAGGTAGTATACCATTCGCTCCAGTGCATTAGTGCCTGGAACGTGCTTGTACGGAATAATAAAGGTCTGCCACCCATCAATGCTGCATCGTCGAATATAGTAGAAGAAAGAGCCATGGCGACAACAGTGAGGACAGCCAAGCAACTGACGGTGATCGCAGTACCTTGGCAATCTCCTCCCTTTTCTGGCGCCTGGACACGGACTGTGATGACGATGACGACCACTTTGGTCGGAACATTGTGCGCTCAGTGCTGCAATCATGATCGTCGCAACACCAGACGCAACTGAAGCGTGGTTGAGAGGACGGTTCTCATGCTGTTATGATCCAGGAAATGTTCATCAGGAGCCCCATCTATCTCATACAAGTTGTCGACAGTTGGACGTTCTCTGTATGGACCGCTTTGCGTCAGACAAGCTGGTCGTTGCCATTGAAGTTGCAGATCTTATGGGTCGTACTCGTAAGGCCACAGGCGCATTGCTACGTGTTACAATTCATTGAGTCGATTTGAAAGCCAATGATAAATTGCATTTGCCACCGTGATGTTCTTTGATTATCAAGTGTAATACTGCTCATCGCGAAACCAATCAATGCCACACAACAAACCGATATAGCGAGATGCCGTGGCCATCTCCAACGCTCGAGACTTTGCTGCCGACTATAAGAGGACGCGAGAGCGAATAGGAAGTGCAGAAAGTGAGCATGTGGTCTCATGCAAAAGGATTTGAATTCGTCGCGATACACAATAATTCGAGTGGGGTTTGGCCCAGAGGGTGGGCTCCGTGGGCGCTAGAAGCATCTCAACGGTGCTAGGCAACGCCACTGGGGCATCGGCCAAAGGCGCCAAAAAATGCACTGGAGGCTTCCCTTTGCCGGCCCAACCGCACCTTGTTTTGCTTGTGCGTGGCTCAATTGCGTGGGCGCCGCGCCCAGGCCGCGCCGCAGGGGACATGGACACAAATGGGTGGCCCCTGCTTATTCCCTTTGTGTGTACTAAAATCCTCGGACTCCAATCGACCGCCCGTCGACTCATTTCCCGTTTCACCCTTCCTCACAGTTCTCCTGCACACGCTCAACTCAACCCTCAACTTCCGGCGCATCTACACCTGTCAGACCTGCGGGCCTACAGTTAGTTCTCCTGACGCTTCCGATCTGCCAGCTAGCTACCAGCTCGAACATTACGACAACTTCGCAATCGCAACCTCTCCCGTCGCCACGATACTCGATCAATCTTCGCGCACAAATTTGTCGCCGACATCTCGTCGCCTCTGTCCTAGCCACCTCAACCCCCGAACCCATCTCCCAACGACAACCCTGGAGTCCATCAGCTGCCATGGCGCCAATGAAAAACAGTAGTAATAATTTAAGTAGTAACTATGGCGAGGTCGACCGTCAGGCCAACGTCCTCGCCAGTTGCTACATTGTCAGCCCTTCGGCCTCGCTGAAGGGCTTCCACTACTGCACTACCCTGGCTGCAGGGGCAGAGTGGTATTCCTGAGGTTCCTATCTCAGGACTACCATCCCCTCCGTCAAGTCCCCCCCTCGCGGCCATCACCCAGGACAATGAGCTCGCTCTTCAGCCCAAGAAGAAGCGCAGCTCCGCGTCCTCCGCCACCTCGAGTGGCCGCCGCCGAGGGGGGGCAACATACCAGATCAGGGAAGAATGTGAGAGATTCTTCTGCGAGACCATGAGATCCGTGTTCCAGGTTGAGGGGAACACGGCCAGTAATGGCTCCTGCCTGACGGATGTTTACAACACACCACCTGTCGACTACCCGACTCCTCCGTCCTCGTATCCCAGCACCGACGGTTTCGTGAAACCTGCCGCCGGCGTCTGCGGATGGATGGAGTTCTGGGACTATGCCGGAGGTGCAAGTTTCAGAGCATTTGTGGCCGACGATGGCGAGGAGAGAAGTCTCTTTGCCTTCTTTGACGCAGGATTGATGGGAAGAGATCTTAAGAAAGCGTAAGGATAATCTTCTACTTATTGGATTAGTCATGATCTCCAGCTAACACATGTCTAGATTGATTGCCTTTATGGATCTCGCTGAGAATCCCTACTTTGATTGCTCTCAGGTAGTCATCTGCCTTGACAGATTGATTCCCGAAGACGATGCCAAAAGTTTGATGAGAAGTTTCCAGTGGGTTGGATTCGAACTTACCGCTCTTGACCACTGGGCCAAGGATCTCGATGTGACCAGCGACAAGTGGTTGTTCATGGCCATGGAGGTCTGATCTGATTTCATTCTGTCTTGTTCCGGCGTTCCGAACTCGCGGTTGGTTTTCATGATTCAGCATCTCCTTTTGTCCTGCCCACTTGTGCTGCGTTTTCTTCTCTTTCGTCGACGACTTGGAAACCCCTTGATCAAGTCGAATATCGCAGATTCTGGACCGTGTGACCGTCTTTCTCTTAACCCGGAACACGCCCTTCAAAAATGTCCCGGTGCGGATACGGCTCGGACGGCAAGTCTGTCTTCTCATTACATCTCTGGTCGCCTCTTACAATCTGCACTTGACCTAGCAATCTGCGCATTTCGGGCATGTAACTGGTGAAATGGAAAAGTCCGGTTCTACCTTGTGAGCACCTCTTGACACAGCCAAGCTTCAGACTCACGGTTTCAGAACCATATGCAGCGTTTCGTTTGGCGTTATAGTTCCATGATTGCAAGGAGTTGGGGGAGTTTTCAGTGGTAGCATAGGTAGTTGGAGCTCTAAATGTGATGATCATTAATACACATGGGTTCCCAAATCGAAAAGGCCTCCTGTCTATCTAGTCTATATTGCAATTGTTGATCTTTTAATAACCTTCACTACTACCATCAGTTGAGATCCCCATATCGACCAAGTCATGAAGCGTGACGTATGTTTCTTTGTCCCTTCTTGTGATTGTCTTTGTTTTTTCTAATCCCATAACCATCACCTCGAGCAGATGCCGCTTATAGATCACCCTCGAATTGCCGTACTTCCAGGCCCTTCTCTGCCAAGTGATCCTTGATCTGCTTCACCGTGTACTCGCCACGGTGGAAAATTCCAGCACCCAGAGCGGCATCCGTTCTCGTCTTGGCAAAGACCTCCTCAAAGTGGGACGGGTTGCCAGCGCCGCTCGAGGCGATGACGGGGATCTTGATGGCACCCTTGACCTGGTTGATCAGCTCGAGGTCGTAGCCCGAGTTGGTGCCGTCCTTGTCGATGCAGTTGAGCAGGATCTCTCCGGCGCCCATGGCCTCGACGGCCCGGACGACCTCGACGACGTCCATGTCTCTCGTCTCGCGGCCGCCCTTGATGGTGCAGGCGTACCAGCAGAACTCCTCCCCCTTGGGGCCGGGGAACGCCGTTTGGATGGTCGCGTGGCGGGTGGCGTCGACCTTGGGCACGTAGACACGCTTGGGGTCGATGGAGATGACGACGGCCTGGTTGCCGTAGGCCTTGGAGATCTGCTCGATGGCCGTGTTGCCAAAGAGCTTCTGGCCGACGTTGTAGTACTCCTCGGCAGCGAGCACGGCGTCGGATCCTATCGAGACCTTGTCGGCGCCCGACTTGAAGTACATGGTCGCGATCTCGAGCGCCGAGACCTTGGTGCCGTCCGTGTCCACGGTGTCGCGGATGCCACCGCCAATGGTCAGGGGCACGAAGACGGTCTCGGACGTCCGGCGCAGGATCTCCAGCATGGGGAGGTCGGCAACGGGGCAGTCGCGGAACGACGTGATGTTCAGGAAGGTCACCTCGTCGGCGCCTTGTTCGTAGTACTTCTTGGCCATCTCGACGGGCTTGCCCAGGTTCCGCACGTCTCCGCCGTCCGCTTTCTCGCGCACGTCGTACTGGTCACCCTTGGTCACCACCAGATCGCCCTGGTCGTTCGTCCGCACGTCCAGACACGCAATGACTCGCTTCGTGAGGCCGCCCGTCGGCTCGGGGCCCGCGACGACCTGGCCCAGCGCCTTGGCGCCCTCGCCCGTGAGGAACGACTTGAGCACCCGCAGACCCGCCACGCCGCTCTTCTCGGGGTGAAACTGTGTCACCAGGATGTTGTCCTTTGCCACGGCGCCGACAAACGTTTCGCTCCCGTACGTGCCCGTCGCGACCGTCCAGCCCTGGCCCTCTAGCTCTCCTTTTACATATGGGTACTTGTATGTGTGGACGTAGTAGTATTTGCTGTCGGGCCGCAGGTCGTACAGGCTCTTGCTGCTCGAGTTGGCGCTGTTCCAGCCAATGTGCGGCACCGCCTTGTCGGAGTCGTCGAACCGGTCCAGCTTGCCGTCGATCAGTCCCAGCCCGGCCACCTCGGGGTCCTCTAGCGATCCCTTGAAGATGGCCTGCAGGCCGACGCATATTCCCATGAACGGCTTGCCGGCCGCGATGTGCTCCTGGATCGCAGGAAGGTAGCCGGCCGAGGCCAATTGGGAAAGGCAGTGGCCAAAGTGTCCGACGCCCGGCAGGATAAGCTTCTCGGCCTTGGCGACATCAGATGGCGACCGGACCCAGGAGACTGTATAACCGCATTTCTCGATCGCATTTACGAGGGACCGCACGTTGCCGGCGACATAGTCGAGCATGTGGACTTCAGGCATATTGGCGGCGATTCGACGGCTCGAGTAAACAGATTATAGTAGTATGTAATATGTAAGAGAAGATATCAATGGACCGTATCTTCAAGAAAGAAGAGCAAATTGTTTGTCAACAAATCAATATTTATATGCAGTCGCAACACTTCAGAGTCACAGTCGAGGTCGGACTTTTAGTGAGTCAATCTTTTGCAATGGAGGGGCAGTAAAATGACCCCGCTACGCGTAAGTACCAAAGCCATTCACCAGCGAGGTCATAGGGCGTCAAGGGCGCCAATCGCCAAGGGCAGTCAGTCAGTGTTCTGCCAATTTCTACCGCCCGGCGCTTGTCCCTGTAACGGTGCCTGCAGGGGTTTAGGCTTTACATTACCATTTGAAGCCCCCGGGCTATCGACTGTGGGGAGCTTTGCCGATCCGCCCTTCACGCCGACAACTTCTAGCAGGTGAAGCTCGCCCAAATTGTCGTGCATTTCCAACCAGCCATTGCAGCCAAAACATTCACCTTTTGCGGATACTCAGTTCACCAAGAATCATCTTGGCGTGACCCAATCTAAATGCGAGAAATCAGGACGGCCTCATTCCACTTTCACCGTTCAGATGGCTACGGCTAGTACTCAGGCCTCGACGGCCAGCGGAAGCAGAGAGACTGCAATTTCCCAAGATCATGAAAACGATTCGGACTATGAGTATGAATATTCCACAACAGAGACAGAGGTACGTGACAACCTGAACAGCTTGAGGGATATCCTTCTCACAGAATCCTAGACATATTACGTGACACTGGACATCTCCAAGGCGGACTTTGTCGCGCGTCCCCAGGCTACACTGCCTAGTGGGCGTGGCAGCTACAAGGAAAGGGCCTTCACAGACGTTTCTGCCAGGAGACCAGATGGAATCGTAGACACATGCAAGCAGAAGCCGAAGAAAACGCAAACGCATCCAGAAAAGGCTGCAATCATCACAGAGGCAGAGGAGCAGGCCGAGCAGCAGGCTGAGCAGAATAAGCCGCCCCAGAACGAGGCAGAAGACCAAATCGATATCAACGACTTCCAGATTTTAGAGCTCCACTCCGAGCACCCGCTGATCGCATATCGTGGCCGCGTCTATGAGGGCCACTGGGCTCGAAACATTGGTACCGAGTTCCTCTTTGCCAAGCGCAACGAAGACAGCCCACTGCCGGCGATTCGGCAGCTCGACAAGGGTGTCGACTTGCTTGCGGCGAGCTCGGCGCGCATCATGCTGACGGAGATGGCGGTCAAACCGTATGATACCAAGGGCTACAGAACGCTCAAAGACCGCTACGAGAATGGAGGAGACCTCTCCGGTTCGGAGAGCGAAGCAATTCCGGCCGTGCCAGATCCGGAACCTGGAGCGTCGGCTGAGAGATACGAGCAGGGCGATTTCCTGTCCAAGCTGATTGCACTCAAGAAGCAGAAGGGCGAGACAGACGAGGTCACCGTCATTGCGCGTCTGCATGAAGAAGGAAAGAAGAAGGCCGGCGCGAAGAAGCCAAAAGTACCGAGGCGTCGGGGTCGGAAGCAAACCAATCCTGACGGGCCTGGTCGCGGTCGTGGTCGCGGCAGAGGGTCGAGAGGAGGCAGAGGCGGCGCGGGCACGGGCAGAGCTAAGGGCGATGCTCGTTCGCGGAACGCCGACCAGCCTGGCGATGAGTCGGTGGTACCAGAACCCTCCAACGTAGTCTCGGCTCCAGTGGGTGATAAAGATGCACCACCGAAGCATCAAGAAGATGTAGAGATGGTCGACGGATGAACGATTAGGCAATGATTTGATATGCTAGCTTTTGTCTGTTCCCTCGGCCGAATATAATATGTGTCTCTACAGTGGATACCTGGCGTAGAGGTTCACAAATCACTAACTTGTAATAAAATACACCTCGACTTATACCATGTTTATTCGTCCCATTCTCAATTTGTATTGTTTTTTTGGTACCAAAGATGACGACTGTGACTTAGGAGATACTTGATGATCCCCGTGTCGGTTATGACAAGCTCGGTGAGTCTTTGATCACAACCCGCTGCAGCAAGAGAAGCGCTTTTTATGCGCAGCTCCCATCACTCAATTGCTCTACATACAAACGAGTTCTTTAAGAAAGTTAAAGTCCAGGTCTTGTATACAATGATTCTGGTCGAATAACTCCCCTAATAGTGAACCTGTGTTAGTCCATGTTTGCTTCGGAGATTACATCAGGGCATCGGAGTTAAGGATTCCGAGCTAAGGAGGCGCCTGTAGTATAATGGTTATTATTCTCGCCTTCCATTGAGTTAGCGAGAGACTCGGGTTCGATTCCCGACGGGCGCATCTATTTTTGCCAAATTTTTTGGGTGCTTTGAGAAAGCGTTGGTGGTTGGCAACCGGTGATCGACCAGGCTTGTTCTTTTTGTGCTTGGAGCTGGAGGAAATTTGGGTTAGGAATTATAGCGATGCACAATAAGCTCAAAATTTACCGAGCAGATCAAGTACATGATAAGTACGAAGTCCGGACTATTGCCGGAGATCTGGGGTTTTTCTTGATTATACGTCTTCTTTTGCTCTCGGTCTTTCTCTCTTTCCCCCATCCCTATTCTAGCATAGAAACTGATCTCGGAGATGGAAACTGTGGGGGAACCCAAGTTCAACGTTGCAATGCTTTCTATCTTGGCCGACAACATGGCGCTCGATGTCATCGAATCCTAGGCGGACTGCAGCGCCCAAGGCATCTTACGCGCGGGTCGTTGGAGGCGGCTCGTGGAGTGCCTGGCATAAACTCAACATGCACGACAAGATAGAGCGGCCATGGTTTATCGACTGCACATCCTTCTTGTGACTCATCGGCTACACGGCAGCGTGACACGGAAAACCTTAAAAGGCGAGCACAGCAGGATGGAGGCAGCCTCGTCTTCCATGGCCTTGAGATTCCCAAGAAGGTAGCACCGACGAGAGGGGAGGGCGAAGCTGGCCTTCGTGCGATGCAAATGGCCAATCTAGGTTACATTGGTGCACGACCTCAATCCGTGCCTTGATGGACGCGGATGCATCAATATGTGCCTTGCAAAGTAACGGAACGTGAACATATTGTAGAAAGCAGGTACAAAGTATCGAGATGCGGTCCGAGGCAGCCAATGAGTTTGTCTCGCGGATTGCTGCAATAGTTCTGGCCCCCACGTGGAATTTAGCATTGTTTTCATGTCCCGAGAAATGCATGAAGATTGATTGTGCATATACTCGTGCTTGTGGTAGCAGAGGCGAAAAAACGTGGCACCAATCTTGATACGGCGGCTTCAGCCAATGGATAAGTATAGAAGCGACTGCATACGTGCCCAAACCCCTCACGCAGCTGGACTTGGACTGCTATATAATACTATAGCGATGGGCATCTGGAGGCTGTAAATGAGCAAGATGTTCATATCTTCACCGAAAAATTACCGGGTCAAGACCAGTAACCATCGAGACAAGACGAGATCCTCCTGCTTCTCCGAGATATACACGTGTAGCCTCGTTGGGTTCAACCAAGGCTGACAGCTACCAGGACGCAGAAAAGGTCAGCTACCCTTGCCTTCTCAACAGATGATCCTGTCCATCTCTCCGCTCGATCCACCTATGAAGCATGCATACAGAAACGTGCGCGGATCCTACAGACTGGCCCAGGCGGCAAGGCAAACATATAGCGTGTATGTATAGCCGTTGCGCATGCCTTGTCGATCTTCTCCGACGGACAGCCGGAACCTGAAAGGGAGCAAGAAGACTCACCTGTCTGCCCTGCAATACATGTCCAATGGTTGCAAAAAGGGTACGCACGGCAGCGGAATGAGCAGCAAGCAGAGCCGAGTAAACCGGAGGAAAGCCGCGCCCTTCTCGTCAATTGACCCTCTTCTATCCTTGATGCGACCACCTAGGTATGTAGGTATGGTAAAGTCAGCGAGAAAGAAGGCAGTGGATCCTCAATGAAGTATAACCAATGAAGATCCTTGACTTTGGGCGGCTATACAATCAGTACCCCAGATCTTTGCATCGGCCAGGCTCCTTTAGGCAAACAGGCAGGCAAACAGACGCGCAAAAGAATGAGGCTCTTTGCTAGGCGAACTGGTTCGCCCTGTCAGATGCCTTTTTGGCGCCTCGCCTACGCTGCCAATGAGGAGGGGAATTACAAACTCGAACCCCTCGGAGGTCTGTCTAGGTTGCATCAGCTCAAAAACGACCAGAGTCACTCGATCAGGTTCGAGGGAAACTCGATCTCGTCTTTCGAGGCAGGTCAAAGTGGCGCAGGGCTGCTGCTGCTGGACTAGGCAACCACTCGCCAATCACCAGCACCATAGCGCTGCGTAAAGAAGGGGAAGAAGAAGAAAAGACCGCAGCAACAAATTGGCACGCGGCATCCAAATCTCGTCATCAGCACCAAATCCCGCTCTTGTGTCCATATTATTTTCTCCAAGACCAAAAGTCCTCCGATGTGCTGCATCGATATCCACAACACTTGCAGTATCGAGGGCAAGGCGCAAGAGTCTTTCTTGGCCATCACGATACAACAGTACACACTGCTGTGCTGAAAGCAGCCAGCCGAGGAGTGAGTGGGATTGTGCATACACTTTTACAAACGGACCGGGGTTGCCCTTGAGGGAGCAGCTGAAAAGTGCCAATCCCGTTCGACCTTTGCTGAAGCGGCCCCCATCAATAATTGCCAATCATCAACGGCAAAAGCCCTGTTTTTGGCCTCAACCTGAGAGTATGGACCACAGTGTGACTGAATAGTCGATATGGTCCTCCCCGGCGGGAAATCGCATGCCTCATTGCTTCCCCGGTCTCTTCAAGTCCTACCATTGATGATAAGACTCTCTCATCGATGCAGGCGTAAAACGACAACGAGGATCCACGGTGAGTCAGGTCAGGTCAGTTTCGACCGACTGACCGAGCGACCAGATTCCAGACTGGCGACTGATAGACGGCCACGTTCTCCTGTCTCGAAAAACCGCAAGCCACTCACGGCCTGCTTCTGATGCCGGCTGCTCCTCCTTCCTCCTCATCGGACTAGGTAGGATTAGTGCCATGTGTGTGACTGACAGCCCTAGGGTCCTGCCGGGGGCTGTGTATACTCTTCGTGGCAGGCTTGGCAGCCGATTGGCAGTAACAACCTGTGGTTCTCCTGTATGTACATGGTAATTGTTCCATAGCAAAGACGTTTCTGCCCAGGCTGGTTCCCACACAGCCTTGAGTTCCCACAAAAGCTGTGTTCATACATACCATTGATCAGCATGGCTGCTGCTACTACTTGCTACTGGTGCAGCTTCACCTATGCATCAGCTCTCGGTCTATCAATTCTTTTCAAGTGTCGAACATGAGATGTATACCTTGACAAGGGAGATACGCCTTGAGAATATTCCCCGCCTCGCCGGCGCGAAAAAGTGCACTTTGAGGACCATTCTTTGCTAAACTCTAATCGCGGCCTACCTAATTATATATCATCTACATTGTTTGCTCTGTACGGGACATGCTCACTCTCTATGGATCGAAGGACTCGCTGAACTCTTCTCTGGGCAGATAAGATTTTCGAGATAACCATACAACATCTCGTTGTATCATACTGCAACCCACGACTTACGGTCACACACTCAGCGGAACTGCATCCTTCGCTTCCCCGTGGGGTTTGCTTCTTTTTCTGCCCGAGCTGGGTTGCTGTCACCGTCGGCTCGAGTAGTCGAACAGGAACAAGCTGGTCCTTTGGCCGCTGAGCAAGGGTCTTTCGCCACCATTATAAACTGTGCGTTGTACCTCTTCTTCTTACCACACCAAGAAGCCGGGTCAAACAGCGCCGGTTCGCATCACGACAGTTTCTTTTTACAACACCAACAACGACAACATTATTATCATAGTTCTGTCTCCTGATCGAGCCTTTTTCCCGCCATGAATCAGAATCAATCACCAAACATGGGATCGTACGAGGCTTACAATAATTACTGCCCAATAGCTACTACCAATAATTCGCAAAGGACGTTTGCTGCGTCTTCTGCCAACAGCCAAAATACGACAAGAGGAAACAACAAAACCAGCACACAAGGGGCATCGGCATACTCTAGTCAGGGCCAGCGGATGAGCCGCGGTCCATCAAACGACTCGTATACTTCTTATAGCTCCATATCGACGTACGAAGATAGGCTGTCCCCGGCGACGCCCATGACCTTTCCCGACATGTCCTGGCCTCCGTATCAAGATCCTGATCCCTATCAGTATTCAGAATATACGGACTATGGCACAACAGAGACATGGATGCCAGAAGATAACACGATACCCCCATCATATTACGAGTCGCCACCAAATGTCAGCTATGTGATCTCGCCTAGTGTCGATAACTATGAGTTTTCCTACAACACCGTGTAAGTCGACAGCTCGCTGTACAGCTTTGGCACGTTCCTAACGTTCTCTCTTCTCTAGCCCAAGAACTCCCATGATGCCGGCCTTTCCAGCTCAGGAGGTCGTCGAAAACAACATGGGCGCGCACGGCGGCATGCCGTCAACAACCCAGCACGTGTGTCTGGTGCCGGGGTGCGACTCCAAGACGACGTTCAAGCGCAAGGCGGACCTGCAGCGGCACTACGAGCAGATCCACCGGCCGGCGGACCAGAAGAAGCAGTACTTCTGCGACTACACGCGATGCGAGCGCAGCAAGGACCCGTTCCACCGGATGGACCACTTCCGCGACCACTACCGCGACTTCCACAAGGAGGACCTGCCGCGCAAGACCGGCGAGTCCGCCAAGTGGTACGCCGACAAGGAGAAGGCCGCCAGCCCCAAGTCGTGGCGGTGCGTCAAGTGCCTCACAAAGGTCAACATCAAGGAATACGGCTTCCAGTGCGGCAACTGCGAGACGCCCTGCGAGCAGCAGAGGCAGCGCATCAGAGGATACAAATGATTGGGCCAGTTCAAGACGTCTAGACTGCCCTTCAACAGCAGCAGCAGCAGCAGCAGCAGCAGTGGACGAATCCAACTCTGCATCGAATTTACAACGCTCTTTACCCGCATCGTTCACGAGCTCCCGAGCACGAAAATCTCTCGCTTTCTCTTCTCTCTACATATTTCTTGTCTTTGGTCTAAGCCACTTGGATTGTCTCTGCACGAGTCCTTCTGCCCCGACCTCCGCTTCGACCTATTGTTTCTCTTCTCATCATTTTCTCTGCCCCTTCTTCAAGCCAAGCGTAACCTTCATGTTACAACGGGCTATGCTATGTTACGAATTTCAAGACATCTTTTGTCCCCTTTTCACGCGGCTACAATTTCATGGGTTTCACGACATGGACGAGTCCTACTGTGATGACTGTTCCCCGGGCGTTTCTGATTGGTTCCCCATCCCTTCTTTACAGGCGAGGCGTACTTGGTTGTCTTTCTTGCTTGGCGTTCAAGGCTGTTTTTCTCTTGGTCTTTTTTTCTCTCCTGTCCCCATTCTTCCCGCCAAAGCACCTGTGTGTCCTCCACACCCGCCATTGAGGCTGTGTCTAGGGCAATAAGGTTGGGGGAACATCCGCGCGTGCATTTATCTGGGAGACGCAACATGGTGGCGCAGTCCTTTATCCCCATTGGGAGGGGAAAATTGATTTATGGAATGGAGTGTGGGTGTGGTTCCCTGGTATCTTTTTTCCTTCAACAAGCAAAAGAGAACACACAAAAAAACAACAAGGATCAAAATCCAAGAAAAAACAAAAGCCAAAAAGATACAAAAACCCACAAGAAAGAAAGACGGACGGGGGGCACTTTTGGCAAACTGGAAAAACTTCCCTCCCCCGTCGGTCTCTCCTGATTCGCTGGCTGCAAGGCTCAAGCCATCAACCTCCTTGGCTACCTCCCTCGGTAGTGCTCGAGAGGGAGGAAAAGCCCCCTTTTCGCCGAGCGCTCGCTCGCTGATTGGGCAGCTGGGAGGTGCAGGATGAAGATGCCGCAGGTCGCACGCACTTTGTGTGGTGCATATGTCCCCTCGCGTGCGACCTGCGATAGGGAGAGAAAGAAGCGGTACGTTTTGATTCATGCATTGGTAAGGCAGCCCGCTGGGCTGAATTTCTCAGCTCTACAGTAAGCATGAGACTGGGGCTGAGGGGTGGGTATGGAAAGAAAAATAGAGAGAGAGGGCCGGCGCCTTACCTGATATGAACTTATGATAGAATCCTCCTGTACATTATTTTTCTTTACGACTATTACAGATTTACGACTAGATTACGTACCCAACTTGGCTTGGGTACTTGTTGAAGGCTTCGCCAGAGGACGGAGTCACTGCGAAAGGATTGCATTCAACCTTGCAATCCGGTTTCGTCTTTTTGATTAATGCAGACGTTGATATTTTCTATCAATATCGTTCTACATAGTACCAATGTCATTGATACAAGAAGCAAAATAGTGCAACGATAATCTATAACTGCCAAACCATCCGCACCTTTGTGAATAGCACGTTACCCAGTAGCCCGACATTAATAGAATTTTCTGTAGACACGCTTGTTCAATGTAGTGCTTAAGACTTGAGGACACTGCAGCGCTGAAATCATCGCGCCTGATCTTCTTGTACATGGTGAATACGCTCGAGATCAAGATCTGTGCCTCGATCGCCATAGAAGGTATCATTACATCTAGTTTTCTTATACCAAAGGCGTAATGCTAGAATAGTAATTCAGTATTGCAATAGTGTTGAAATATAACGATCTGGGTAATGTACTTGAAAGTAATGATAACGTGCAATGCCTCTGCTTAGAATAGGCCAACGCAACCATTAGAATTAGAATTCCTCCACACCGCCACCCATTCTCATCTCCTCCTCGCTTCAAATGGTCAGACTCGACGACAGCGGCAGATCCCTACTACTAGAGCCGACGTAAATCTGGTACTCCCCCTCCTGGAGCAGCCACTCCCCGGCCTCCGTGTCCCACGTGCTCAGGTCCCGGCGCGTCAGGTCGAAGGTGACGCGCCCGGACTGCCCGGGGCTCAGCAGGACCTTGTCGAAGCCGCGCAGCTGGCGGACGGGCCCGTTGGGGATCCCGACGTACAGCTGCACGACCTCGGCGCCCTCGACGGCGCCCGTGTTGGCCACGTCGGCCGACACGCTGGCCACGACGTCCCACAGGTCCGCGCGGCCGCCCTCGACGATGTCCCCGGAAGGGTACGCGGCGGTGTCGGCGCCGGGGGCGACGGCCACGGCGAGACCCGACAGGCCGAACGTGGTGTAGCTCAGGCCGAAGCCGAACTCGTAGCGCGGCGTGATGTTCTGCGCGTCGAACGCCCGGTAGTCGATGTAGACGCCCTCGGAGAAGTCGGACTGCGGGAAGTTGGCGTAGATACCCACGGGGAGCGACTCGTTGCGCAGGGCGCCGTAGTCGCTCTCGTTGTGCGGCACCGAGTACGGCAGCTTGCCCGAGGGCGAGGCGTCGCCGTACAGCAGGGAGACCAGGGCGCGGCCGGCGTCTTGGCCGGGGAGGTGGGCGAATATCAGAGCTGACGAGGTCATGTTTCAGATGGGACACTATTGTACAGAGGTGAGTTTGGATTGTCTTACCGGTCACGTTGGGGTGGTCGATGAACTGGTCCACCAGCCGGACTCCGGCGTTGTGGAATACGACGATGGTGTTGTTGCACCGGCTGGCAATGCTCAAGATCAAATTGTCTGTAAAGTCATCATGAAGCCTGTCATCCACAAGTCAGTGCTTCGATCGTGTACTTGGAGTGAAGACAACACTACGAAAGAACAAAAAGAGAAATACAAAAGGATAACATAAACCCGACTTACCCTGGGCGGTCATTACCCTCAGCAGCGTATGCATTTCCAATGACGATGCAAGCGTCTGACCCTTGATCGACCTGCGAGCCCTGGCTATTGTACTGGAAATCCCACCAGAGGTGAGTCCCGTCCTCGTAGGCCCGCTGGCTCAGTGCTTCGTAGGGAGAGCTCAGGTACGCCGGCATGTTGCCGCCGGAGCCGCCGCCGGTGAACAGCGTGCCGTTGGAGGCGATCTGGGTGCTGGTCGTGTCGGCCGCCGACCGCGCCTCCTCGCCATTGTTCCAGCCGGGCGTGCCCCACGCGTAGCGGTCAAAGCTGCGCGCCGAGTAGCCGTACAGCGAGATGAGCTGCGGCGACTGCAGAGGGAGGGCGTTGTTGGCGTTCTTGACCAGGACGTGGCCCTCGAGCGCGCCCTGCAGGAGCACGTCCTTGCTGTCCGGGCTCGTGCCGATGACGCGCTGGTACGGCGCGCTCACGCTGGACGGCATGCCAACGCCGGGTGCTGGGAAGTCGGTGTCCTGGTTGTGCTTGTACCAAGTGGACAGAATCCTGTAGGGAGTTAGCAATACTGGACGGGCGCGATGAGATCGAGCTGCGGAACAGTCTACCTTATTGCCATATCGTCAATCCTGGACTCGGGTACTGAGCCATTGTTAACAGCCGCGATCAGGTTGTTTCCCCAAAGAGAAGAGCCTGTTGGCATGGCCATGTCAAGGCCTGCAAGTGCCGAAGCTACTCCAGCATGCTGAGCTCCCCAGTCGGAGACGACGAAGCCCTGAGAAGATCAGCATTCAACACGACTTTGTTTCAAGATAGATCGATCGCAATCATACTTGGAATCCGAGCTCGCCCTTAAGAAGACCATTCTGAGTGAAACTGTTTTGACAACCATAGGAGTTGTTGAGTCGGTTGTATGAGCACATGATGGACCCGGTACCGGCTTTGACAGCGTCCTGGAACGGCCTGAACTGAATTTAGCACACGTCTGGTCATAATAACCCACGGAACAGATTTTGTAGAGCATACCACAAGTACAGTTCATGCATCGTTTTGTCGTCAATATTGGAAGAAACAGCTGCTACGTTTCCTGATGGATTTCGGTAATGCTCCTGTTCATTTGCAATAAAGTGCTATGGCTGATCAGTACATTGCGAAGTTATGAAGGAGCGACAATAAGTGACGAACCTTGGTGCTAGCTGTCACACCCACGGATTGAATACCTTCGACAGTATCGGCTCCCAGAGCACCTGCGAGATAGGGGTCGTTGCTGAAACCTATGAAGAGTCGTGAGTTATGTTTGTTTCTCAGTCTTCGAGCACTGGAGTACTAACCTTCCCAGTTTCTACCACCATTGGCGATCCGGCCCAGGGGCCCAACGACAGGGCCCAAGGCGATCTGGGCACCCTTTGCCTTGAACTCCTTGGCCATGCCAACACCTCGAAGCATGGTCAAATTACGATTCCAACTATCAAACGTGTCAGCAACAGTGCACTTGAGAATTGAGTGTGATGGATGGATTTACCTTGCGCCGACAGAGTTGCCGGCGGGCCAGGAGGAGACAAAGTTGGTGCCTCTGATGCCGGCCGGCCCATCGCTGAGACAGAAGCCGGGGAAGTCTGTGCCGTTGATGGCCGGAATATGGCCAGCACAACCATTCCCAGAGCTCGTTCCGCCAGTAAGTGCGACCTTGAAGGACGTTTAGCGTAATCAGACAAGGGAGTGAACTCTGACAACACTAGACACTCACCTTCTCTGCCAAGGTCAGCTGGGAGACAAAGTTGACTGCCTTGGTATAGGCATCCTCCCAGTCTCCTACACCAGTTGCATTGGCTACAAAAATGGTTAGTGTTTCATGTTCTAGTGTGTTCTTTGGAGAATAATTGACACTGACGAGATGGGTAGACAGCCGGAGACTCGCCATAGAAGGCCGTGTCACTCGATATGAGTGCCTGCCCGGCGGCGTGCAAAGCCAAAGAGAGGATCACAGGAGCTCTCATATTCACACAATGACGTGGTGATTTTCGTCAAGAGCTCAAGGTATAGTGATCATCGATAGCGATCTAAAGTTAAGATATCACAGAATATGGGGAGGCTTTTATAAAAGCCTTTGCCCGAGGCTATTTCCTCGTAGGGACGAGTCACACCATCGACACTCGTTTTGGAGAAGTAACAGTAGCATTTGGAGTATAGTATAAGCGAATCCAGGTATTTTCGGGCCATTCGTTAAATGTTATCCTCATGATGCGTTTCCGGGGTCAGGGGGGAAGGCATCATGTTGGCTGCAAGGTCCACTCTCACGTCAATACTCATGCATGTGTTTTCCGGGGAAGGGAGGAAAACTGTCCAGTATTTTCGAGAGTGATATTCATGTTGCGACCCTGGATGAGTTTGGGTATCTATCATACCCGAGTCGATCCGGGACTGTCTAATCTCGCCAGTGTGCTCATGACAATTCTATATACATGAACGAAATTTCGCTTCAGACCGCCAGTCCCGTTGCAGATGGCAATACTCTACAAATACATGTTGGATATATTGAAGCCACGAGAAAGGCACGGACAGGTATGCAAGACATGCAAGACATTCAGCCACAACCGTGCCTGTCTTGCCTTTTGACTATTGAATGTTTGCATGGCATCGGACCGAAATAAGCACATACACAAGCTTCTTGGCTTACACGATCTACAGTCATTCCCCTACCTCCAGTGGCTCCGGCTTTTCCACTGCCCATCACCAGCATTAGGGCGACGCCGTATGATGTCTGTGGTGTGCAAGGATCTTTTCTGCCAGTCTTTTCGTCCATCGCCAAGTCCAAAGTGGAATCTTAAAGCGCTGTGTAACAACGGCATCGGCTCCGGCAGGTCTTGTCTTTCTTCTCCAGACACCCTTCACTTTCCAGCATGACCTGTCCGGTGGGAGAGAATGACCCGGGGATTTCTTACACGATACATGCACATCCGTTTTTCTGCCAAGTTTAATTTTCATTGGTTCTGTTCCACACGCTAGAGTCTTACAAAAATTAGTGTCATCATTGAGCCTATAGAAATGTCATCCAATTTTTGGAGTTGGTGGTGAGCCAGCTCCGGGAAATCCGCCCCCCAGACGCTTGAAAGACGGGAAAGTAGTTGGTGTATGCCGAACCAAAAATGAGAACACAACTAATATATAACAATAGATCCAAATGATGGTCAAGATATTACCTGAGTGCAATTACACTCTCGCAGCTCGGCAAGTCTGCAGCTGCCGGCTCGTGCAGATGTGACGCTACACACTTTACCATTTGGACATCGGACGAACTATTCTCGTGCACTGGTGGTGACCATTGCTTAAGCGAGGCGGCGAATGGACAGCAAAAAGGAGTAAAGACAGGACTCCGGAAAACTGTTTTGCCTCTCGGGGGGTTTACAAATCCCCCCTGTGGTCTCCTCTTCTTGGTGACGCTGGGCGTGTCCTGATTGGAATGGGTCGATTCTGCCAGGTGATCCGTTATATTGTTCCTGGGTGGGTGAGAATGAGCCGCATCCATCCATCCCCGGAACAAAAAATTGGCGGAGTGCATATGATATCTAGCCAAATCCGGGTCCCCCGCATTCAGCATTCAGCCCAACGACATGGGACGAAAAGGCGCTCGTCGGACAGGGTCCCTCGATTGGACTGACGAGAAGGATAAAGTATGGGTAAACCCGATCAAGTGAGAAGAAAGAGAATCGTGGCACCTCACCTCGCGTGCCTCCTCCTCCCGCCACGTCTCGGAGAAGAGTGAGACTTCTTTGACCAATGCCGAAATTATTGGATAAAAGATGGCCTAGTAGGCAAAGTCTGTGCCACTCAACCACTTATACCAATAATCGCACCCTTACCCTTGCCGAGACTTGGTCGTCCATGTCATTCGAGTCGTGCCGACCAATGACCGTAGACTCATCATGTGTGACTCGCAGGATTTAGCCATGAACTCTCTCGACCCCTTGTTTGTTTCGTCGAATATATATCCCGATGAGTACACCAGAACGAACGGGGCCGGTGTGTCCTCGATGATCAATATTCCGACGTGGGTTGCAAGATATGGCATGTATGACGAATGGGATTGGAAGGGTCACGGTCTCAGTAGTCGTTCTTCATTCTGAGCGACGACTACCGACGAGACTCATTCAAGTAATATTACTGCACACACCAATTTTCCACATCTGCCGCCAAGTAGGGTACCGCGCCGTGCCGTGCCGTAGCCGTCTATATGAACCAAGAGCGAGGACATGGTGGAAAGCATCATGGACTTGTCGATGGGATACTTGACTGGTCAGCAGAAAATCTTAGTCGTCCCAATTGGTGTTCAGGAGAAGACATGTCATTGACAGCTATGATGTCAAAATAGACTTGACGGAACGGAGTCGAGGTGGTAGTCAGCCAAGGGATCATGATACTCAGCATAGCCGTCAAGGTCGATGCTGCTTGAGCCGTGTGCAAATTTCAAGGCCGCTATCAGGCTCAAAACCTCGTTTTCTTGTACAAATCATAGAGTATATATAGGTGTACTGCTTGGCCAGAGCACGTGTTATGGAAGTGGCCAACACAAAACCACCAAGGCCACAATTGCATGAAGAAGAGGCAAGCGAGCACGGCACTTTTCTCGGTCGATTATAGTCAATAGAAGTACCAGCGTAAATCCACGAGTCTCAGAACAACAAGTCTTGTCTGGTCGCTCAAGGTAAAGTCCATTGAACATCTCTCCATCGATGAACCCTCATCGCTACCTACTTACGTGTCTTCCAATATAACATGACAGCCCCACTTCATTCAACAGCACCGCGGCAGCTATAACAAGTGACCACGACCGACATAAGTAATGGCAAATTGAATCTGAAGCGGCAGCACAAATGCCTTGCTAAAATTGAGTGAATAGCACCAACATTTCCTCGTTTTGTTGAGTCGGTATATATCTGGTCCATGGCTCCAAGTGTCGCAGATCTATATCTCAGATTTGCGCAATCCGATGTTCGGCGGTAGTGTTTTCCGCTCGTCCTCACCGGCATAGGAGCCGACAATGGGACATGACGTGAGCTGAGCGACTTTGCTGCCGGACAAGGCTACTTTATAGTGGAGTGCCGTGCTGGGAATTCCCACTTGAAGGTCTATTTGGCCGTGATAAGATCTATTGATAGCGATAGTTATTGACAATGCGATAACGTTTGAGTATAAGCCGCGGTGTATTTACATAATAGCGGTTCTTGGGATTGGCGCGCAAGAGAAACGAAAAGAGCTGTATCCATGCCTGTCGCATGAACTGGGGCTTGTCTTGTATAATTAGCGGCTGAAGCTTGCTTGCTGTTAGTGATGCTGCCCACGTTTTCCTGGCCAACCTTGTTTCCCAATGCGCAACGGCAAAGCCAATGCAACATGTCACCTGGCCAATGAGGTCAACATATCTCGGAAACCATTTATACTTTGTCCATTGTCAATTGCAACAACTCTATAGCAACTCACATGATGCTGCTCGACTCAAGCTGCCACAGATGATGGGAGCATTAGACTTCAGCGAGCTAGGCGCCAGTGGCCGATTCAGGCTAGATTGGGCCCCCGCAATCGTCATCTCGGCGCAACAGCGTAGCAGAAAAGGCCCAGCCGGTTCGTGGATTTTCCCATATCGGTCCGCCTGCGTCAGGGAAGTCAGGGACCCTTGGCCTACCTCTTGGGGTCTTCCAGCGCTACCCTACGTACTGAAGCATGACGATGGATGGCGGAATTGGCATGTGCTGCACCCTTGACAGACAGACCAGACGCTGAGAATCCCTCCCACTGAAACTCTCTCCGCATATCGGCAGAATGTGGAGTGCATCTCAGTGCAGCACTGCGAGCTCGACCCTCTCGGGCCCTGACCCGGCCCCTCTTGTGGTGCTCAAGATTTTGCCCTCTGCGCAGTTGGGGGAGCGCAAGCGGACGTATCACCGACTCGCAACCAGCTTAACCGAACTGTCCGACCTCTGCGTGTGACTTGTTGATGACCTTGTCTCGTCCGTTCGACGGATTTGGAGCTTCCTAAGAAAATAATAAAACCCCTCACGCACATTAAAATACACTCTCGTGTGACACGGCTCCTCATATATTCCCGAAGGAAAGCGAAGAGAGAGAAGAAGTCAGTACCTACGTAGTGGCAGCAGTTGCGACGTCGTGCCACCGTCCACTTTCCTTGGCTAACCCAGTGCCCAGCAGTCCAAGTCTCCAAAAAAAAAAGTTTTTGGTGCTTTTCTTCTTTTTTTCAACCTCACCCAGTTCACACAATTCCAGAGGAAGCATATCCCCGGATCCAATTGGCCCAGTACACTATCCAGTGTATTATAGTCCAGTTACACCACGCCTGTCAGATCTCCTGCTGACAACAAAACCTGGCATCGACGGCCCGCTCCCTATTCGTCACAATCGCCGACTCGAGCTCTGCATTGCACGACTTGCGCCGAAAACCACCCACATACCCCCCCGGAACTAGCTAACCGGCTTCTTCCTCGGCTCTCACACTGCCGATTCCTTCCAGAACATCCCGCACGCCGACTATACTTTTATTAGCTTCGATATAAGAGGTCGGTTTCCGTCCTCTTGATCCCCGTCGCTGCTCAACATGAACTCCTTCTACGCTGCCGCCGCTCGCACCATCCGGCCCTCCACCCTCACCAGATCTGCCGCCCGGCCCGCCTTCCGTCCCGTCCTGAGCGCTGCCGCCCGTCCTGCAGTCCCCGTCGCCTCCTTCCACTACACCAGGCAAGCCATGGCCGCCCAGAAGATCAAGGTCAAGAACCCCGTCGTCGAGCTCGATGGCGACGAGATGACCCGCATCATCTGGCAGGACATCAAGGACAAGTTCATCCACCCCTACCTCGACATCGACCTCAAGTACTACGACTTGGGTCTGCCCTACCGTGACGAGACCAACGATCAGGTCACCATTGATGCCGCTGAGGCCATCAAGAAGTACTCGGTCGGTGTCAAGTGCGCCACCATCACTCCCGATGAGGCTCGTGTAGAGGAGTTCAAGCTCAAGCAAAGTAAGCTAATCCCATACCCGACCATGACAGGCTGCGCGGTCAAGATATATAGACTGCGGCAGTCTGACCTGCATCTGTTCCTGCACGCGCTGTGTCACCCCACATTGAGTGCCTCTCTATATTGCTTTCGAGGCATCCCCCAAATCTCACCCGCTGCACTGCGATTCTATGCACCATTGAACCCTATCGCTAACATGTTGCGTCTGCACAGTGTGGCTGTCTCCCAATGGTACCATCCGTAACGCCATTGGCGGTACCGTCTTCCGTGAGCCCATCGTGATCCCGCGCATTCCTCGTCTGGTACAGGGATGGAAGAAGCCCATCATCATTGGCCGTCACGCTTTCGGTGACCAGTACCGCGCCAAGGACAAGGTCATCCCCGGACCTGGAAAGCTGTCCATGGTCTACACCCCCGAGGGTGGCAAGCCCGAGGAGATTGAGGTTTTCCAGTTCAAGGAGGGTGGCGGTGTCGCCCAGACCCAGTACAACACGGACGACAGCATCACTGGTTTCGCCCATGCCAGTTTCAAGCTTGCCCTGGCCAAGGAGCTGCCCCTGTACATGTCCACCAAGAACACCATCCTCAAGAAGTACGATGGCCGCTTCAAGGACATCTTCCAGGAGATCTACGACACCACCTACAAGACCGAGTTCGAGGCCAAGAAGATCTGGTACGAGCACCGCCTGATCGATGACATGGTCGCTCAGATGATCAAGAGCTCCGGTGGCTACATCATGGCCCTGAAGAGTGAGTCCCCCAAAGATAAATGTTGGAAGATGAAGTAAAGAGAGTACTAACCAGCTATGAACAGACTACGATGGTGATGTCCAGTCGGACATTGTCGCTCAAGGTTTCGGCTCTCTCGGTCTCATGACTTCGGTCCTCGTCACCCCTGATGGCAAGACCTTCGAGTCCGAGGCCGCCCACGGAACCGTCACCCGTCACTTCCGCGAGCACCAGAAGGGCAACGAGACCTCGACCAACCCCATCGCTTCCATCTTCGCCTGGACTCGCGGTCTGATCCAGCGTGGAAAGATCGACGAGACCCCCGAGGTCGTTGCCTTTGCCGAGTCCCTCGAGCAGGCCTGCATTGACACCGTCGATATTGACGGCATCATGACCAAGGACCTGGCCCTTGCCTGCGGAAAGTCGGCACGTGAGGACTACGTCACCACCACCGAGTACCTGAACGCCGTCGAGAGGAGGATGAAAAGCCTGCTGAAGGAGAAGTTGTAAATACCCCCCGGCCGCCACTAGGTCTGCGCGCAGAGATACCTTCGAGACTTGATATGTTTGGGACACAGCGAAGGAGCATTTACGGTACTGAAGCTTATATGATTCCGCATGGTCACATTCGATTACATGGGATTAAAGGGGTTTGTTTTGCATAGCATCCCATTCTTGCATCTCGGTCAGTCGAGGACTGTAGATAGATCGCTTGCTTTTGGTATACAAGAAAGATTTGATTGAGACTATACTATAAGTAAAGTGCACGGACGGAACTGATATTGATTTATACCTTTGACTAGAATGATGTTGTCCCAGCACATCTAAGCACCGTATCCTTTTGGCCGGAACATTGGTTGAACAGCGGTTCAACGTTACCGGCACTCATACAAGACACCCTCGGCCGAACGGAAGTAGATTCTCCACATAGATCATGCTATAGTCGACCGCTCCACTCTGCGGACCTGGTTTGACTTCCCGGTCTTCGAGGCTACCTATAATAAAGAAATGCTCCATATCATAATAGTGCCCATCTGGTAGTATACAGAAAAGCTCACGACTCCAGTTGGCTCAAAGAGATCTCGAGCCTTTTGAATCATAACAAAGGCCGGATATATATTCCGAGGTGGCGGCCGGAATCAAGCAAAGGCGGGACCATCTGGGCCGCAAACAGATGCAGGGAGAATTGCGGGGGAATAAATGGTCAACCTGGAGTGTGGGGGAAAAGCACGACAATTGCAAGCCAGGCGAGCCAGGGTAACTGTTTTTCCACCTTCTCGATCTGGACTGTCGGAAGAATATTTTCGCAGGTGAATGAATATGTACTTGGACATACCCGGGGAACTAAGCTTTCGAGGCAATGGTTAAGAAGACGAGCCACAAGCAAGCCACAAGCTAACTTTGCATCTTCCAGTTTACAGAGTATATGATCAATGGTTCGCTGGTCGTGGGGCCGGTCGGTCTGCTTACTGGTCTGTCCGGTCAGTGACTGACTAGACGTCCGGCAATTTTCCGCCAGCGACTTTTCGGCATTTTTCCGCGAGGACTCGTAGAGTAAGAAGGCTCTTGTTATTCACGTTTACCACGAATGAGTCGTCATTACAAACGAATTAAATGAAATGCCGATATCGAAATACTTCGAAGTAGACGGCTTTGCAGCGTGGTTGTTTGCCAATCTTGGTTCGTTGAGGACAATATGAATCTCATGCATCAATAATCATGTTTTTTCTGTGCACATTGCATAACCACCAATGCCCCAGTTATTTGACTTTGCTCAATTGGCATCGCCGGTTTATGCCTTCCAAAAGAACGATTTCTTGTGTATGTGTGGCGCCCTGATCATACAAGCTCATATAGCTCGCCGGCCCATCGCCGGACCCACCGAAACAGCAAGCCTACATGATCCGGACAAAGTCCGCCAAGGACAATGGGGAATGACTCCGGTATAGAGCTTCGCGGTCGTCGGGGAGAAAGGATATGTCATGATCAATGGCTTATATAGAACGTGAATCAGCTGGTAGTGGACGTACTCATGAGGAGCCTCTCACTCCCGCCCTCAATTCCAGTATCGCTTTATTACCAGCTATACTCACATATCAGCCCAAGGATTTGTTAGCACAATCATCTACACTGATTTTATAAGTCTTATACCACCTCTTTCTCAAAATATCACAGTGTCAAACAGAATCACCAAAATACATCTTCAGACTTACACAACATGGGCTCGTTAAGCGTCGAAGTACACGCCTCCAACCCATTCCGGGACCGCATCCTGGCGGGCGAGGTCTGCGCCGTCATGTCGGTCAAGGTGGTGACGAGCAACGAGATCGCCATGATGACCAAGATGGCCGGGATCCACGGCATGTTCATCGACATGGAGCACTCGGCCAACGACCTCAGCCAGCTGGCCCAGCTGATCCTGGCCTGCAACTACGCGGGCGTGTCGCCTCTGGTGCGCGTGCCATCCAAGTCGCCCTGGCACATCAGCCGGGTCCTCGACGCCGGCGCGGCGGCCGTCATCGTGCCGCACGTCGAGTCCGTGGAGGAAGTCAAGGCCCTCGTTCATGCGGCCAAGTACGCGCCGCTCGGCGCCCGGGGCTGCGCCAACAACCAGCCCATCCTCAACTTCCAGCCGGTGCCCCAGCGGGTGCAGAACGAGGTGCTGAACCGGGAGACGATGCTGATCCCGATGATCGAGACGCCGGCGGCGGTGGCGCTGGCCGAGGAATTCCTGGCGGTCGAGGGCGTCGACGGCATCCTGGTCGGGTCCAACGACCTGTGCTCGGACCTGGGCATCCACGGGCAGTACGACGACCCGCGGTACCAGGACGCCGTGACGCGGATCGTGCTGGCGGGCAAAAAGTGCGGCAAGCCCGTGGGCATTGGCGGCATCGGCGGCCGCGCCGACCTGCTGGAGAAGTGGTTCGCCATGGGCGCCTCGTGGTCGCTCAGCGGCGGCGACCAGGCCATGCTCCTGGCGGGCCTCAAGGCGTTGGGCGAAAAGTACAGCGGCATCAACGAGCGCGTGCAGGAGGCCCGGAGATCATCATAGGAGGGGGCCGACTAGGTAGGCGAGCGACTCAGACGTGAGGTATGGATTGTAAACGTCAACTGCGACGAATAGAACTTGTTTGACGGTGATGGACATGGTTAGTTAGAGGAAGAATGATACCACATTTTCTTTTTTCATTTTAAAGACAGAAGTCGGTTCTCATTCGATGTTGATCTGGTATCTGCACGGAAGAGACATGCCAGCTGAACACTTCGATCAGCCTACAAAAATGCTTCTAAGGAAAGAATGATGGCATAAATCCTGTGCAGGTTAAATAGGTTGCAACTTTCATAAATCGGCACGCCAAAGTCTTGTGCAATACATTGTTGAAAGGTGTGTGAGCTGCAAGAAGCAGGTGCAATGATTGAAAGATGAAAGAAGAAGAAGAAGAAGAAGAAAAGAGGCTGGTTTCATACGCGCCTTCCCTTGCATTGAATCATTTGCCAGGCCTATCACCGCTGCTGGGGTCGCTCCGGGGATCCGCTTTTCCAGCCAGGGGAAGACGGGGAAAAGCAAACAACAACAGCCGGGGACTCCTCGCGCTCAGCGTTGCATATCACGTGGTCAGTTCTGTCTTTCCGGGCCACCCCAATTTCCGCACTGCCCATGGCGATCGCGTCTCTTTTCCAACCGCCAGTTGTAGCAAAGGCGGACGACAAAGACAGCTCGAAATGATGATGATGGCCCGATCCGCCGTTGGCTCGGGGTGGGGCCGTCTCGTTCAACGGGCGCCTCTTGCCGGCAGCCTCCCCCGAAGGCTACCTGCTCCGTTCACCGTATGTCTACGACACAAAAGCAGCTGGTCGTCGGCATCCCAGAGACAGAGCCGACCAGGCTACCGTCTAGATCTACTCAAGCCCCGAATAGAGGATATTGAGCATGTCATGGATTGCAATTCACTCTCAACCCTTGACGAGTCCATCTGGAGCGCAGCGCTTCGGGCTATCGGCAAACACGGGCTCGACGTTCTCGATCGAATGGACGGGTCCGACGGGAAGCATGACCTCCTCATCGCGACAGGTGCGCTATGCCTGCAAGCTTACTGCGACTACATCGGTGAGATGTCCATCGAGGACGCCGAGGTGGTCGTGAGAGCCGACAGGGCTGGACACAGGGTCTGGCGGTGGGTGCAGCAGCCGATTGTGAGATCCCAGATTGAGTCAAACCATCGAGATAACGAGTACGTATCTGCACCAAGCCAGAGTCACAGTCAGCGCAGGTAATGACATTCTATTCCAGGAAGCTTTTGCCTGTGCTTTCCGCGGTCCTAGTAGGCGCCGGCTACCTGTCACACATCGAAAGCTGGTTGATAACAAGCTACGACATACACTGCGCCTATCTCGAAGACTCGATACTTGGGATTCCGTTGTCGGTTGAGGAAAAAAAGCAACTCCGAGACCTGTTCAGGTGGGGAAGCCAACTCCTCGCACGCACACTCGAGGCATTGCTGTGGTGGGATCGCAATGATTCGGCTGATCCAGCTTACGAATTTTTCGTTCGATTTTGTAGAGCGAATTGCATGAATCCTCAAGGTACAAAGAAGCATGGCTACTTGTACGCCTTTCCGGCATTTGCAGCATTTGCAGAAGCCAAAGATATGGTCCTTGAGGGACATCCTGCAAGCAGCGCTGTGTTCGACCAGCTGCTGGAAGTCATAAATATAATATTTCCCGGGGCCAACTTTGCTCTAGAGAGAGCTATACTGTATATGTACCACCCTACGCGGCCCTCGGCCGATCCGATGGATTTTATCAATAGAGTCTGGCCGGGTGGCTTTTTGCACAAAGACGATTCGGATCTCGACTACCGTATGGCCATGTGGAAACAAGAGTATATAATCAGACCGCCAGTCTAGACAAACTTTGTGGGAACCGATTAAGACGATTGGTTGAATCAGAATCAAAAATCACAATTTGTTCTGCATTGTTGGGATAAAAGTCGTTGGGTTTCGAACATCACAGTCACGATGGGATGTCACAGAGTCAACCCCTCAGAATGTAATCTGTTCAGATGTATTGATCAATGTCCAAAAGAATATACACATTTGAAATGAAGCTCTCTAGCGATACTCTAACTATAAGACCCTTACTGCTCTCATCTTGGTTCTCCCCCTTTTCACAACCGTCCTCCTCTTTTCCGAAAAAGTGCTATTTACAAGAAAGTGCGCCACAAAGAAATGGCTCGACACCACAGTATCCCATCGGTGCTTACAGGGTCTGGCCGGCGGAGCTGCTGACGCTGCTGGCGACGGAGCCGGAGCCGAGGGTCTCGATGGTGTCGTAGGGGAAGGAGCTGGCGGTGAGGTCGCCGGCCTCGGCGTCGTTCTCGGAGCCGCCGAGGTCGACGTCGTTGACCGAGGCGTAGCCGATCTCGTCCGAGTCGGCCGACTCGATGGCCTTGGTGGCGCAGTCGGAAAAGGCCGAGCTCTCGATGAAGACCTGGGCGCCCATGCGGGTGTTGACGCCCGTGCCCTGCGCCGCCTCCCAGTAGTTGTTGACGATGTGGACGGTGCCGAAGCGGACCGAGGGCTGGCGCGAGTTGATGTTCTTCCAGTAGTTGTTGGCGTAGGTGACGTGCAGGGTGCCCGTGTCCTCGTCGGCGTTGCTGTCCGAGTGGCCGACTAGCGAGGCCTTGTAGTGGTCGTGCAGGTACGTGTTGGACACGGTGACCCACTCGGAGGCGTGGGTGACGTCGAGCAGGCCGTCGTAGTAGTCCTTGCCGTTGTCCAGGTCCGACGACAGGTCGCAGTGGTCGACCCAGACGTTGGCGGCCGCCTGGATCCCGATGGCGTCGCCGTTGTCGGCCACCACCTTGCTGATCTTGAGGTTGCGCAGGATCACGTTGCTCACGTCCTTGAC
Source organism: Pestalotiopsis sp. NC0098 (assembly GCA_022432395.1). Classification (NCBI taxonomy): domain Eukaryota; kingdom Fungi; phylum Ascomycota; class Sordariomycetes; order Amphisphaeriales; family Sporocadaceae; genus Pestalotiopsis; species Pestalotiopsis sp. NC0098. The sequence continues at coordinate 2,524,289 of JAJKLJ010000003.1, read as the reverse complement.
GTACAGGCCCACGCCCTCGATGCTGCTGCCCGACTCGCCGTAGATGGTCTTGTCCGAGCCGACGCGGATCTTGGCCGAGCCGGTCAGCGCGCCCGACACGATAATGGTGTAGGGGTCATCGCTCTCGGCGTACGTGGTCAGGTCGTCGACCGAGGTCACGGTCACGGTCTCGCCGGCGGCGCCGCCCGTGGTGCCGCCGTTCTGGGTGCAGTAGCCAATGTCGCAGGCGTCGGTGGCGGCGCGGCTGGCCAGGGCGTTCTTGAGGTTGGTGGGCGTGGCCGAGGCCAGAGAGGCCAGGAGAGCGGTGGCGGCGACGAACTTCATTTTGAAATTTTGATTGGGTATATATTTGCTTTTGCTTTTGGTGTTGAGTTGAAGAATGAAAGAAACTCGCGGCTGGCGCTGAGAAAGAATGTGGTCAAGACTGTGGGCTTGGAAGAGGGCTGGAGAAAAGAATGAACAGAGGTCAACTGTGAGATTGGCTGAAGAACAAGAGAGAAGAAGATCTTGAATACCGACGGACTCGGGCGTGTCTTATACTGGAGTCGAAAGACACGATCGGATTACTTTTTCCTTTGCTTTCCCAACATCTCGATTAGTACGTACTACACTGCAGGAGGAGCAAATTGTTTGTTCCAACATGGGTCACATTTGTTCCACCACTCAGGGGATGGTCGACGCAGAGAGATCAATTGTGATGAGAGTCAGGATGCGGCGTGGATCTGCCAAGTACAGCCAAGTCTTTTTGGATATACAGTCCACCACGTCGACCACGTCGGCCATCCCTCCGCCTTGCAGTCTAGAGGGCGGTTAGCAGCCGCAGGGCAAGCAGGTTCCCACGGGCCTGGAGGGATCATAGACGTCTTTCCCTGCAAGCCAAGAGGTATGATATGGGGTTCATAACCTCATCACAGAGCCGTATGCAAGGAGAGCCGCATGGCTTCCCTGCGAGGCCAAGCCTAATCCCGGCCGGGGGTACGAAACTCTCTACTCACTATCTCCGCTGGTTTGACTGTGCGGCTGACGGCGTTTTCTTGGCTGTCTTCTTTTTCTGGGTTCGGGGTTATCCTAAATCAGAATTCCCCGGTACACTGCAGACGACTACCGCTTCGGGTCTTTCGGTCATAACATGGCGGGTACTGTGAGTGGGCAGTGGGCAGTGGAGAGGTAGAATTATATTACACCAGGCCCTATGCATAGATGTTGAATCAAAAAGTCTCGAAATTTTGCAAAGGGATGTCGTTGGAACAAAGTCTTGGCAGCCCCTCTAGTCTCCATTAACCCCTGTGTAGTATCCCCCAGATAAACGAACTGGTGGGATTCGGCCCCAGTATTAACGGTAAGGGGTTTCTTTTTCTGAAACAAGTTCACTACTCACTGTGATGATTCTTTTCGGCATCTTCCAGGCGGCTCCGGGACTAGAAAGTAGACGAAGAGTGGTCCCAGAGATCTGAACGAGATCGGATGATTTCTTTGGAATAGGATGACGATGGTCGAGTGAGGTGTACCACACGTCGATGCTCTTGCTCTGTCTCCCTTCTTTAATTAGATCATATGGAGTACAGTCTTTCCCCAGTCAACTGCAACTCAAATTAAAGTACCTGCAGTTTACTAGGGTTCAGAGCCAGCACACAGCAATATCAACTCAGCGCTTCTTCGATCTTTTGATACAGCCAAGACTCGCCTGACATTAAACATTTCCTCGACCTAGGCTGACATGTTTGCGTCCCGATTTGGCCAGATGACGTTGCCCATGCAGCATGAGCAGAGAAAAAGTGAGAAACCAGATAGATGAACCCAAGTCGATGAGTGATCACATACATCGTGTTCGTGTTTCAACTTCGGCCGAGGAACCGGCTTGGCCATGCTTGCAACACAAAGATTTTGTCAATCTTGCTTTCGAGCAACATCTGTCGACTTTGGAATTTCTCCCCTGATGCTTTTCCCAGGGTAACCTGGCAGCCTGCAGGAACAATCTACTGATCTTCATGTCAAGAATGGTAAATGGAAGATGAAGCCCCGGATCTTTGCCATGATTTCCTTTCCGGGCGGTCGACTCGTATGAACCAATACTCACCTGCAGACGTGGAAATTCTCCGGTCCGTGTTCGGCTTGCAAGACGCTCATGATTGACGTATCCCGTCCAAGCCCACACGACAACAGTATTCACAATGATGATCCGTGATACTGACACTCTTGCACGCAGAATGTCGTCCTTTCTTACCACTCAACGACACAGAATAAACTCGTATTGATCCACCGGAGCCTTACATATACTACAATATTCGCGGTCCACGCAGACGACGAGATGCTCCACACACTCCCAACGAAAGGGGGGATATTCATTTCCGCTATTTCCGCCCGCGGCATCAACGATCAAAAGCGACAACGAGACTTCCTCCATTACGTCCGAGATACTCATTTTGTTCTCTCCGAGACCGCTTTACCGAGTTTGATATAGACTCCCTCAAGGAAACTGCCAGCCATGACAAGACCATTGCAGCAATAATGATACACAAACCCATATGTCTCCCTAGAAGAACGCGAGCCACTCACGTCGCCATCGCCTTTTCTTCCTTCTTCAGCCCGCACAGTAACAGCACCTCATCCCATACTGCGCATACGTGCCCACGATAAACCTCTTGCACTGGTGCTTGTCGCACTTGCGGGCCTCGTGGCGGGCGTACTCGGTGGTGTCGGTCATGATGCTGAACCTAGCCCTCCCACTCTGCGACGAAGACGGCAGGTCCTGCCCGCCCAAAGGCCGCCCGCACAGCTCGCACACGTTGAGCATGTAGAAGCAGTGCTTGCCCAGGTCGTAGCCCGGGTCGCGCCGGCGCAGGTCGTCGGCGCTGCCAAAGTAGGGCCGCTGGTAGTACGGCAGCGAGCTGGTGGACATGGCATTACATGGCCTCTCCCTTCCTTCTTGTTGAGGCGGCTTGGGGTCTGCGTGGGTTTGCTGAGAGTGTCGTGGGAATGTATCCCCAGAGGACCACAAGCAATGGCCCGACCTTTCTGGTGCGGCAGTGGTATTTCCTGTTGCTTTATATTTGAGTATGGAGTTGTCGATACAAGAATTGTGTGATGTCTCTGGGAGATACCGACCTTTGACTTGGCAGACAAAGTAACGCGCAAAATGCAAAAGCGAGTCTCCTGATCTCTTGCAAACAGGAAGATATAAGAATATCTATGCGCATGGGTATAGGGACCACCCGACAACATCCACCATGGGACCCGTCGACAGCCCGTGTTATGTATCCATGGGAGGAGCTCCAGACCTGTCTTTTTCTATTGTCTTTTCGATCAGGAGTGTGAGTGTATGTATACCTCCCTCTTCCTCAAGTTACATTCCCAGGTTCCCAAAATGAAAAAGGAAGGGTCGTACGTCGGACGAACCACCTCTGCTCTGAAGTAGTTCAGACCACGTCTGGGGAGGGGGGATGGAAAGAGGAGGGGATGAATGGATGGGAAGCGCGTATTCGTCTCGAGACGACTTCCTGCTACGCATTGGTTGCCCTGGTGGAAAAGAGCCGAGATGGACAGAGGACAAGAGAAAAAGCCACACTCGATGAAAAAAGCAGTCGTAACCTGACGACGAGAGCTGAGGGGCCCAATCGCAAGGTCTATATTCGGGCAGATTGGGTGATGCGCTGGCCGTTGAGACTGCCGCCGACGAGCAGTTCGCATGTCAGGTAGCAAAAGCCCGGAAGGATGTTGACGATGGGGTTACCTTTTGGTCCCGAACCAGTCACTTTTTCCTGCCTGACGCCGGTCGGGTGAATACCTACTGGCCTGCATGTCCTGCATCATGACAGGCAGTCTGCAGCATGCCGCTCTGAATTTGGGTAGCTTTTTTTTTGGGGGGGGGGGGGGGGGGGGGGGGGGGGGGGGGGGGGGAGAATCACGGCAGTGGCCTCGGCCGACTGTGCGGAGTATATGAGTTGGGTAGTATGATGTATCTAGTTAGATCTGGGGTAAGGTAGGTCGAGGTAGGTGGGTATATTTCACGACTGCTGCATTTGTTTGGGGGAAATACATGTTGTGGGAAGTGGGGGAAAGGGGAGAAATTCCCAAAGATTCTTCAAGAAATTGGCCCGAAGTAACGTCGATACTTTGGTCTTGCATGACAATCGACGACCAAATGGCTGCTGCATGAGGCCCACAGGCCATTCAAGCACGAGCGTCGTTCGTTGTTGTCTGACGCCTCAGAGCAAAAAGGCATCGTGGCGTAGAATAATTGCACAACTTGCCCGCCCGGTGAAGCTGTAAGAGGCCACAGGCCGGGACTGGCACGAGCCGCCGACAGAATTGAACCTCCTTATACCCCGAGTCCGGCTCTGTGTTCTGTTCCACTGTGTTGCAAGACATGGCGCCAGGTCATTTTGTCAACCCCGATGGTCGCGAGATCTGTGTAATCTGACCAAAGGGCCGGTGCATCTCCGACATTTCTCGGTGTGCTACACGAGGTGCGGTAAGGCAGAAGACTCGAGAGCTTCCGGGCGGCTACGTACAGGAGTACACAGACAAGAAAGCGGCAAGGAGAGACGGGTGTTTTGACCCGACTGTTACCTTACTCGACTCCGTCGCGCCAAGGACACACAAGCACGGCTGCTTTGCTCTCCGGCCAAGCACGAAGCAACACGTGTAAACGTAGAAGACCTACTGCTACGCGCAGAAGCTCGAGAATCAATATGATCAGATGTATAAGGGGGTTGCAAGTTCCTGAAAGACGGACTTCAATCATGAGCAGCGGCAAGAATCGGCTACAGCCGCTCCGCCCAGCATTTCTGCGGCGTGGGGTTGCCCAATCGTGATACAACAGGAGCACTGCAGTTTTTCCCAAAGTAATACCATGCTGTCACACAATGTTGGGAACCCAGGGACGAGTCAATCAGAGATCGACCAGACATCAGGCTTCGTGAGGGCCCAATGACGCGGCATTCTCTTTCGAAACAACAAGATTCTGCTTATTATTTCATAGACTCCGTTGGGCCTCGGGCCATCATGATCTGTTCGAGGCGTGAAATGTCCGAGTCGACCCAAGTCGTTCACATTGGCGGTTGGATAGCAAGTACTAGTATCTCGAATTCACGAGATCATTTAGACAAGTAGGCATTAGGCTAGGAATAGAATGAATCAATACCTGCCTAGATGGATTGCCACTACGAGATGAACTCACTCTTTGGTGTTGTGCCAAGAAAACAAAATGTCTATCGGTAAACTACCCGGCATTCCCACGCGCGTAATCCTGTAGAAACAAAGCGACCACATTCGACAACTTACTGGGCTAGACTGAGCAAGTCCTCGACGTACCGCTTCGTATCAACGCCTATACCTTGGGCCAGCCGGCTGGCACCATCGGCCCAGCCCTCCATCCCTTCCGAAATCTGGCTGAGGCTACGTCCTCTAGAGGCACCCTCTCCTGCTCGCCGGATGAGGAAGATCTCCTTGCTAACCTTGGGTTTCCTGGCCCTACGATGTTGGCTTGTCCCACGTGGCGTGCGTGTTTCTCCGGAATGTTGCTCAGCGCTTTTCGTGTCTGCAACATTTTCAGTCGCAGCAGAATCGACGCTGGGAAATGCGCTGCCCGCAGAATCGGCCGTCGATTCGGAAAACTCCGAGTCTTGGCTACTCTCTGCTGGCAGCGAAGGAGGCCCCTTGGAATCGTCACCCAAGGCAGTCGAGACTTTCCCGCTCTCCAGAATACGCGTCCACACAACCCACCAGCCTCGGCTTGTCTTAGATGTCCGCTCGACTTCGCTGTGGTCATCGCGTGTCCCGCCATATGTAAGCAACATCTGCATGTGTGTGCTCAGCGCCTCTAGCCGGGACCATGCGCTCTGCCTTGGATCTGAACGCACAACTGATAGTGGCTCCGGGATGTTTGGAATGGTAGAATGAATGACCAGATTCTGTGGGTCCCATACCAAGTCAAAGATGTGACTAGCTGCCGCTCCAGCACTCGGTTTCTCGGGACGGTACAGCGTTGATGAAGCGAGTGGTCGCCGCAGAGGCTCAAGCTGGTGGTGCAATGATTTGTAAAGGCTGTCCCATGCCAATGAGTCTGTTTGACTCCCAAAAAGAAATGTATAGATGAATGGTTTGCTGACATAAACCACGACCCGCATTCTCTTGGTCTTGTTGCGATCCTGGCTGTCAAAGGTGGCATTACTGTCCATTGGATTCTTGCGCCCAGACCTGGTGACTCTTAGCTCATGGTCACCACTGCCCAAGTCTTGGGTCTTTTCTTCCTCTGGGAGATCTCTTGCTTCGTTTTCTAGCTCGACGGTCAGCGCCCGAACTCGTGTGCGAGAATCCATCTGCTCCGGATCGGATCCTCCACTGTCTTCGCTGACATCCTCGACGTCTCCCTGAAGACCGATCAGGAAATGACCTGCCGTCTCTTTTGCGCTTAGCCGAGACGAGCTTTGACCTTGAAGCTCTGGTCTCCTCGGCGGCTCTTCCGTCTTGTTCGGCTTGGATTCGGCATTCGAGGTCTCGGCGCCTCCCAACGACCAATGTGTGCCATATCCCAGCTTCAAGTAGCTGACAAACTTTGTGGTACCACTAACATCCGTGGTCTCCCCACCCCCTTCCTGTGCGGACTGGGCCGTCGCGGCCTCGTGGGTCTGTGAAGCATCATCCTTTGCGGCACTCGAGTCTTCCGATTTTTGCTTTGCCTGGTCATCGTTGGTCACGGACTTGCGCCGCTGTCGCCTAGTCCTGGCCCGTGTTGACGAAGGACTCTCCTTGACGCCATATGCATCTTCACCCCAAGTGTAGATATCTTCCATCCAGCGCGTGAGATCGCGAAGCGAGTGCCTGGAGAGGGCGCCCACGCCCAGAAATATGGCGCCGTCCTCAGCACCAGGTTCTTCCCCAGTCCCGATCCATCTCTTAGATGATGGTTGATCCGCACCGCCATCCTCGGAAATTTGGTCGGGATCGGCTTCACCAAACTTGGAGACGACCAAGTCAACGAGTCCTTCGACTCTGTCAACGAACCCCTCCAGAACTTCGCGCTCACCACTACCTCTGTCCTCCTCGCCTACGCCCACACCTAGTTCTCCGCACGAAGCTACCTTGATGCCGCCAAAGACGGCACAGGCTGGGTTGCCGTGGAGCATGACATTCCATGTGGACAGAAACAAATCCCAGTATCTGCTCAGCAAGGCCACGAACTTGGTCCTCTTTGTTCTGACAAACATTGCACTCATGGAAGCCGCATGGTGTAAGAGGAATGTCGAGTGTGCTCGTAGCAGATCTTGTAGCAGGAGCGCGGCAGGCTTCAGCTCGCGTGCAGAATATTCGACGTTCTCGGAGTCGTCATCGTTGGTTGAGCCGCCTAACCGCGGTGGAAGTGGGAGTTTGGTAAGATCGATAGACTGGGCGGGCGATTCAAAGTCAGCATCAAGAGGGCACATCAAAGTATACAGTAGGTACTCCTGCTGATCCGCAGGGCAGAGGAGCGCAACTTACAGCCAAGATCCACCAACCCGGCTCCAATTCTCTGAGGACGACTCGGGCCTTCTGCGTCTCGATCACGTCGACGGCTTTGCCTCCAGAGAATCCGCGCCCGAATTCAATCATGCCCTGAGCAAGGCCAATCTGCCTCAGCCTCTCGTTGCGCTCATCCTGTGACAGAGCTTCGGTGGGTCTCGACTTGGATCCGCGGTGTCTCTTTCGCGTTGGGTTCTGCTGCTGCGAGCTCACCGAGGCGTAGTAGACAATCTGGTCGTCAAGGGTCTCGTCGGTGGCGCCCAGTGAGGGATTGAATATGGCCAGGAACCCGAGCTGGGCCGGCACGACGACGGACGGCTGGGGGCCGGCGGGAGATGTCATTGCGGCTCGAAAGCGCCAAGAGCAGGAGACATGCAGTGAAACAAAAGTGCCGACGACGGCAAAGTGATAGAAAACGGCAATGCCTGCTTCTCGACAAGCTCAATTGCCGCCTCAAAGCTGGCTGCTCAGATCGCCCACAACGAAGAGAGCGAGCGCAAGACGATGCAACACGAGGGCAAAGCAGAGGAGTGACGGTGAGTTAGCAAACAATACCACACCATGGGGAGCAGAGTGCTAATAAGGGAAACGAAAAGGGCTGGATCTGGCCAGGAATCAATCATAGGCCCATCATGTTAGCGGGGTCACAAGCAACAAGCAGCAAACAGCAAGCACGACTGCGTCAGACAAGACTTGCTTCTTCCAGCAGAGCTGCAATTGGCCGGGTGCGGAAGGCATCCCCCTATCCGTACTGGTCGAAGATTGCAACTGGCGCAGGAGGGAAAGAAAACAAAGCAACCATGCGATGCAGTATTCTGTAAGTCATCGTCGATGCCGCCCACTAGCCACTGCAATCCCAGACGCGCTTTACCGGCTTTTTGCTTCCAGCCCGCCGCTTAGTGTCACTAGCCGTAGCTTATTGGTGGGGGGCCCTTGGACAGATCGGCCGCCGCAGCCATGATCGTTCATACATCGCGATCCCTTCTCTGCCACTATTCTAGGTTACAACGTTTTACCTGTGGCCCAGACTTGGACGAGGCTACCTGACTAATGAGACTGGGCCGGGCAGCTGCTATACTGTATCGGTAAAGACGGTTCATCACGAATCACTGGTGGGTGAGTTATCATTCTTGCAAACACATACATTCATGGAGTAGGTATATAATTCTGTTGTTGCCCTTGTACAAAATCAAATTAACTATGGTATTCTGCTGAAGTCAGCAGGCCAGATGTAGTTCGGCGGCGCCATGAGGAGCCTCCTGCAAGTTTTATTGCCCCTTGGCCGTCGGACCAAACAGAACAGGTCTTCGACGTACCACCGGGGCCGTATAAGTACAATGATGTGCTGTAAAACTCCTGTCTCTCTTTTGACGCCTGTTCCATGCAGCTGAAATTGATCATCGGTCGTCTGGAAACGGAGCGGCTTGCCGAATTCACGAAGGGAAGATCTCCGTGTTCGACCACTCGAGATGTAAATAGAGGAGGCCGGCCATGTCGGTTGGACGGTCCTGTGTCACTGCACAGTTTTGACCTGCTTAATCCACCGCCACGGGACCTCCTCTTGAGGGAACTCAACCGCCTATCCAACGACCTATCCTGAGCCATGGTGCTATGGTAGATCGTCGTGGATCTCGCTCCATGCATGCAACTCAAAGCAATTAACTCCGTGCCCCATGTCGTAAAAGAATTCATATATGAACAAATGGTGTCGGACGCATGTTCCGTTAGAATTGGCTTCTTTCGTGGACGGCTAAGTTCCCTCCCTAGTGGTCGTAGCCGGCACCGCGCTGCCATGGACTAGATGCATGTTAGTTGTTGCAATTTCACTTCGATTCTTGAGTTTCGTGTCTTACCTAGCGTTGTGTTGCGCCCTAAATGCGGCAGGGTTGTTGCCATAGGGACTCGCTGGCCGGTTGTTGTTGTTGTACTGCCCAGATGCCGGGAATAATGGCACCGAGGGGTCAATCGGCGAGCGGGGCGGGTTGTTGCCACTGCCACGGATGGAGCCCGACCCGTTCTGCGGAACGTTCATCATTGACGTGTCGGTGCGGCGGCGCATGGAGTCGGAAGATATCGACTCGTTGTCGTCGTCGAGATCCAGACCGGGCTTGTATCCACCCTTGTCTCCACGAGCCGTTGCGGCAAGAGCGTCCAGCTCAGTGGTACCGGTCAGCTGGCTCTGGGACTTCATGAACGAAGCACGGTCATCAGCCATGAACTGGTATCTCGTGTCGGGGTTCTTGCGCCAGAACACGATAACGGTGGTGACGATAACCATGAGCAACAGAACCAGGGCGAAGATGGCGTTGAGGAAGAAGAGAATGAGTCCAATGACACCGTTGACCAGGGCGGGCTGGCTGAAGACATCGGAGAAAATGAGAAGGAAAATAGAGTTGATGAAGTTGATGGCGGCAATAGAAATGTTGAATGTGTTGGTGCTCTTGTCCATCCATGGTCGCATAACACTGGATGCCACGAGCCAGCCGGCCTCAATGATAAGGAGACCAACGGCCTGCGCAGTTCCGCTGCCCTGGCCAAAGGCGATGAACATACCCTTGACAAGGGTGTAGGCGAGAACGGGAAGGATGAAGTAGTATGCAGAAGCACGGAACTGGATGTACAAGAAACCCCACTTGTTGAGGGCCTGAGGATCCGAGAAGAGGATGTAGGCGGGGTTGCGGTGCATGGCGACCGATCGTCGGGCGATGCGGATGACCTTGGAAGCAGCCCAGGCCAGGGTTGCGCTCATGCCAAAGAAGAAGAAGACGGCCAGGACAACCTCGGCGGGCGAATCAACCTGGGTGAACTCCCACAAGCAGAGAATGGTCATTTGCGGGTATCCAATCAGGGTCAGGCGGAAAAGGATGCCCTTGAGCACGGTGAGCCAACCGTTGCGGAACTCGAGGAAGGTGTCGGACTTGATCCACTTCTGTTTGGCAGCCAATTCACACCAGCCCTTGAACGCAGCGACTCCCAGAATGGTGAAGATGACGAACAGGCAGAAAAAGGTCAGGCCAGTCATGAACAAGTTGGTGGTCTCAATGCCAGCCTTGAAAGCGACACGCTGGATACCGTAAACAATGTAACTTCCCGAACCGGTCTGAATGTTGGCGCGCTTGAGGAGGGTGTTGGTAGCACGCGGGACCATGGCGGCGCCACGGCGCATCAAGTCCATACCAGCCGAAACAGGAATTCCACGCTTCTCAACCTGAACGGAGACGGTGGTCAAGGTGTCGAACAAAGTGGCAGCCGTACCACCAGTAGCTCGCTGGTACCATGTGAAGATGTCCTGCATGAAAGAAACCTTGATAATACCCATGGACCACTGGAAATCCTGGGTCCACGAGCGAACAACGGGAGGCATTTGCACAGCGGTAAGACCAATGATGGCCTGGGCCTGGAAGTAACCGAAGAGCGACAGTGCACCGGAAGCGACGTGGGCGGCGGCGTTGGAGTGACCAAGACCGTTGATGATAGCGGAAGAGACCAGGGCCAGGCCAGCGATAATAGCGAGAGCCCATTTGACTCCAATCAGGTCGACCGTCTTACCGTTGGAAATATCAGCCTCGACGCAAGCAACACTCTTGCCGGTATCCGTCATGTTCAAGAAGACGCGAACGGTGGCGTCCAGATCGGGGAACGTGTATGCGATACCCGGGATTTGCGAAGCGGCCGTCTCGCCGACGGGCAAGTTGAAGTTCAGAGGAATCTTGCCAGCCGTCATGGGGCACAGACCAGCGAGATCGATCTCGCAAGGGTTGACGGTCTGGCGAATAATCTGGTAACCATAGGCGGAAATGGCCACATCGAAGACGACGTTGCCCTCTACCGAAGAGGTGGCAACAATGTCGACGGAGGCAGTGTTGTTGTTTGGCGTGTATACGACATTGAACAAACTGGCTGTGAAACTCGAGTCGTCCTGGCAGGTGTTCAACGAGTTGGATGTAAGCATGGGCTCTGCGGCCGCAAAGGCCGAGAGGGAGGAGAAGGGGGCAAAGCGCCCTAACGAAGAGAACCTCATGATGTTGTCTGGAGTGGTTTCGCCGGTAGTTGGCGGAGAGAAGATCGAGTGCGCGTCTCTCCGCAGATTAGAGGGTTGCCGACTAAGTAACCTGCGCCACGAATCGCACTAGTAGCTGCCTGTAGTTGTGATGCAGGGTCGAAACGGTGGCCGGTTGCATTCGCTCTTATTCAGTTTTCGAGGTTGTTGAGGTGGTCCAAAAATGCGAAAGGTGTAGAAAGTCGATGGTAGTAGAAAGAAGAAGGAACTGTGATTGAGAGAGAGAGAGAGCGAGGGTGGGTCTGTGAGTTGTTTGAATAATTGGTTGGTTGGTTTGGTTGGAGAGAGTTGAGAGGCTAGAGATCTGTCGCGAATCGGAATTCCTCGTGCGGTCTGTTATTGATCGCAACTTGTTTTTGGTATCCTGTCCTTTGTCCAATTGAGACAGTCTTTGCCAACTAAACTCTTGGGTCGAGAAACGAGTGCTGGCGGTGCGTACGTCACCAAAAAGTTGGTAGAGTTGGGAAAAAAGGGGGCTGGAATAGCCTGGATTAAACGAAAGGTAGAAAGATGGCGTGGAATTTGGGAATTCTGCCCTTGGTCGTCAATCAAACCGCAAAGCAAATCGCAGAAGACGATGATCAACCCGTTTCTCTGAAAGGGCGTCTTCTCGTTGTGATCGTTTTTGGTGGTTTGCGGTCGAGAGATTTGGGGGACTGAATCCAAGAATAGTGGAGTGGGAAAAGAGTGAAAGAAGTTGTTCCAGGCAAGACAAGGCAAAGGCGAGCAAGGCCTGGAAGGGTGTTGACACAAGAGTACGAGACGAGACAATGGATCAGGTCGTCCGTCGCTCGATTGTAGCAGCGGGAGGCAGAGGAAGAAGGGGGGGGTCCCTCGTCCGGGTATGAGAGGTGGATGAAAGGAGGGTCGATGGTCACCTCGAGCGACAGGGGAGTCTGCCACTAGAATACGGGGGTCGGCCTTGGATCGTGGCCCACTCGCACTCTCACTGCAGACAAGCAGAGCGCTGAACGAGCTGCCAGAGAGTCAGAGACGCCCAGAGGGTGGAACCCGCCCGCCCAGGAATGGACGTTGCTCAAATTACGCATTTCACTGCGCTAGTCAAACTGTGTAGGTATGTGGTGGCTGTTGGCATTTGCCAAGTAACTCTCTTATTTCCCCTGAGCGCCTCTGCTACCGCCTTAACAGCCCGGCGCATCCGCTGGGTGAACCTGCAGCTAACACTTGATCTGTCGGATAGCCCTGGATACATTTGCCTTTCATACGATGCACATCGTCTTCTCCCGTCCATCACCTTGCCCTCGCGAGATCCAAGAGGCTTGGCATGTTCTTTGACAGAATTGAACTGGGCGAGGGCATTTGATGGCAAGCACGGAACACAAGAGAAACCCTCGCCGGATAGCCGTAATAAGCAGCGCATAGTGTGGACAGAGTATGGTAACAAAAGTTGCACAATTCATTTTTCATCTCTTCTCATGCATAAACGGCTTGAACGGCCGCGTTTCCCTTCAGGGTCACACATTGATTAGTGCTACCCGGATCCTTCCAGGGCGCATTTTCACGAGCAACAGCCGTCGAATGCTGCTTTGAATACAAACCGAGAAGGAATCTCGCGGCTATACATCAGCCGTTTGACTATTTTCAACCCATATTCGAGTCGGACTGGGCGCTGGTTATACTGGTTACCTAGCAGCTAGGCATACTCTGTACACGGATGCAAAAATACCTAGGCAATGTAGCGCCTCGTCGGCTCGTCCGCCGCTGGAATCGTGGTCAATCAGGTGAACGAAACAAGGAATTGGGCTGTTGCACAGTTGGCCTGTTGCAGTAGTTGGCGGCAACGATCAATGACGCACTTTCTAGACCCCCCATCATGCAGCTCAGCAACCCATGAACCAACCGCCGAAACAAGAAAGACCATCTGATGACAGCTTCCTCAGACCTTCTTGTTTTTCCCCAGTCGATTGCAGATTCGACAAGAAGAGCTGCCGGCGATCCCAACCCCAAATCCCCAGTTGTCACCAGCTCTTGCGCTCCTCATCTCGTCATCCCCCCCTCCCCGAGAAAACACAAATCCCGTGCGCATAGTAATAACAACAACAAACAAGCAACAAGTAGCCTGCTGATCGGCTTCGTCTATTCTGTCCTACCAAACCGGATCGTCCTAACCCATTGCCTAGGATACCTACCGTACCCCGAAATAAAAGCATCACAATTGCCGCCTCGGAACTGGAAGAAGCCTTTCGCTAAGACGACATCGCGTCGGCCAGCTCGCCCAGCTCGCCCAGGTCTTGCCCAGGCTCTGCGGCACATGTATCTAGCTCTGCGACACGGCGTGTTTGGGTCCCGGGCCAGCAGATCAATGATCTGCCCACGCACCAGCCAACCATCTCAGTGCCAATGCCATTTAAAACCCTCGGGCCCTGCGTCGCTCGACACTTTCGAGAGCACTGCCACCCTTGGAGCTGCCAGAAACGCGCTACGTCCGGTCAATCCGGCCCATCTTAATAGAATCTCGCTGATTAGTGTGAGGCACGTCGCACATCAAACATGAGCGGCCCTCGCGGTTTTGGTATCCCATATTACCGTCTGGTCTTTCTTTATTATTATCCTCGCGGCATGGACATTGATCCTGCACTTGATACCATGGTCTCGGCCCAACTTTCCCCACGTTTCCTGTCCTTCCCCTTCTTGGCCTCCCCTCGGATTCTTCAAACACTGCTGCGTATATTGCGAACGAAATGCTACTATAGGTGGTCTCCTCGCCTCCGAGCGAGCACGTTTGCATGCACGTAGCATTAGGTAAGAAGCACGGCATTCGTAAGTCGTCGTCTAAACTCCCCAGGGTCTTATCGATGGCGTTGAACACCCATGCCATGTTCGTCTGGGCTCTGCCTTCTGGACTCTGGACGAACAACTTCAGCTTACGACGGGCTCGTGGTCTTTTCCGAAAAACATCACGGCGATACGAGGGTCAATCTCATCTAATACGGTGCCTCTACCCCCTCTTCTGAAAAAACGCCTCAGCCAATATTCGTAATAAAGGGGACTGGCAGTATTGCCATCAGCTCAGTAGTAGATATGTCTTTGAAGATTCTCTCGGCCTAAGAGAACACAGCCTCTCCCTAGGTCACCGTATTGTAATTGCGAACTCGTCACCCGGCGGCTCCTCTGCGATCCACCCACTCACTGTACTCTGTACACACGGCCCAGGGTTCTTGTTCTCTGGGACTCACTCTGTTTCTCCTCTGTGGTTTCCGAAGTTTGCGAAACGACCGAAGCTTAAACAGAGTTCTGTCTTGGGCAAGGACCGTCGCGGCAACTCGGCAGGATAGCGAGATCTTGGCACTCGAAACCTTCTTCGGCTTCCAGTCGGCTCGAACTTTGAACACTCCGCACCGCTCAGATACAGATAGATGCTCATTATAGTATCATACATTACCGCATCGTCGGGTCTTCCCCCTCTTGGAGCACTCACTCACACCCACTCACCATGAAAGAACTTGGAAGAGAACCCTTTCCTGGCGGGTGACAGGGCAGGCTGACGAAGACGACCCACGCGCAACTCGAATCAATCTGCCAAACTACCCCGGCGAAAGCAATAGCTAGCTTGACGCGGGGACGGTTTTAAGTGAGGCTGTTTATTGAGGCGCGCCACTCATCAACCGACAGGTTGATAACATCTCACGATTGCTCTCTTGAAGAAGGGCATGCTTGGGGTATACATGGTATTCCCGATGCCCATCGCGCCTCATAAAGTCCGGTAGCGCCCACGATAGTAGACGTTCGTTACTAGCCCGTCAAGTCAGTCCGTACATACAGTTCCAGCACTGAACACTTCGTGATCCTGAAGGGTCACAACAGCTGAACTCCCCCAGAATCCTAAAGGCATGTAAAACCCCTTCACGCCCAACCCCGCTTACTACGTTGCCCATTGGGCTTCTCGTTGGTGTCTCATTTGTGTGCTATGTGATCCCGCTCGTGGCAGATGGGGTCGGTAATGATGGATTATTGGCCGGCTATCTCTTTTGCAGGCGCTTATGCAGGTACGAGAGATCCTCTTTTTTTTGATCTGGATGGGAAGATGTAAGATTTCGATGCCCCACCAACCAAAAAATGTGCCAGCGCCTGCTGCTGCTTGCTGCTTTCCAACTCCTTTCGAGGTTCCAACAGTCGGTAGTAAACTCGCCGCCTCGTATGTTGGCGTGATTTTGCTGCCTGGACCCCCATTTGTTCTCATATATTGATCGACCCGAAACCCGTGGCTATGTTATGTGCCGGCGCCAAGCCAAGCCTTCTTATACTACTACCTCCTCCTCTTCTGTACGCTTTCGCCACTAATAAAGCCAATCATGGCAGTGCCACCCCAAGGTCCAACATTTTCGGTGTGTTTGAAATTTGCGGCAGTCTGCGCGACCGAGAGAGTACAGTCCCGGCCTCGTGGGTCCAAGGGCGCAGTGAATTACCTATGTAGCAGGCGAGCTGAGAGACCAAATGATCTGTCATCTAATCGATATGATGGCCGCCTATATCGTCATGTGTTCTGCCCTGCAACTTTATCTCACGAGATGGTTCTCACGTTTCAGAGTCTAAAAACCTCTTTCCATCCATCTCCATGGTTCCAGCCAGGTATCAAAATCGGATTGTGTGATTGACTTGACGGTTCTTTGCCAAATTTAAACATGTATATGGTATCTAGTCTATCGAGCGAGGAGGCACCAGTGAATCCAATGCCCCATGCTTCTATACAGATGAAGACCACAGAGGGAGAGAAAATCTCGTTTCTCAATCTCCAGTGACCCAGAATAATGATCTACCTACCGCACGCCTGCACTTAAAACAACTGCCACTCCCGATCCCACGGCTTGGCCGCCTGGCTAAAGTCGACGCCGTGCTTGTACCCGCCCGAGAGCTCCTCCTCGTCGACGCCGCAGTGCGTCTGGCCGTCGCGGCCCTCGAACCAGCCGAGGCCGTACGTCTTGCCGAGGCCGTCGAGCCGCCGCGCGACCTCGCGGGTCCCGAGCTTGGCCGTGCCGACAAAGTCGTACAGCATCCGGGACTGGTGCACGAACGCCAGGATGCTCGCGATCGTGTTCGGCTGCCGCGGCAGGAACGGGTGCCGCCGCCGCAGGAACACCACCGACGCCACCAGCGCCATGTACGCCAGGATGAAGACGGTCAGCGCCAGCGACGTAACAAACGACTGCACCGTCTCCTGGCCCGACTTGATGTCCTCGTTCGTGTCGTCGCCGCTGTGGTCGCCGCTGTACTGCATCTGGTCTACAAAGTCCTTGCCCTCCACCGTCGCCAGCGAGGTGACGAGGATGGTCAGGATCTCGGCGAGCACGGTGCCAAAGCCCACGAGCGCGACGAGCCAGTGCTTGTTAATCAGTGCGCGCACGGCCACCCAGCCAAAGGGCATAGCCGTGTAGTCGAGAGTCAGCGTCTTGGCCGGGGCGTGTCTCTTGGACAGTATGTAATACGGCTCCATCATGCGCATATCAGTCTCGAGGCTGCCCCAGGCTAGCTTGATGCCAACGGCCAACACCGTCACGATCCACGGCGCCTTGTCCGTGAGGTCGCTGAGCTTTGTAAATAGTAAGAGCGGTATGAGACCTAGAAAAAGCAGTATTCCGACTATGAAGGAAATGCCTCCTTCGGCGCGCAGCATCAGCGGGTGCGGGTTCTCCGATAGGTGCGCCTCCTTGTATCGAGCTTTTTCTTGAGTTGTCATGGACGAGGAATCATCGGGCGCTAGAGAAGAGTTTCTCAGAACATATCTGTGGTTCCTGAGCTGGGCATGAATGGCTTTCGGTTTGGCGACGTCCATGTCCTTGAAGTCCATCATGATGTGGCTGACCACAGCCATGGAGGCAAGCCCTGCAATACCTTTGACGTCTGCCAGCAGGCCAGATCGACGGCTTTGTAGTTGGTATAGGAGGCCAACACCCAGTGTGGCGATGATGACGAAGGTGGACGTGAGGAGACGTGATAATAACGGGTGCATTGTAATGGTTTTCTCAATCGAGGGGTTGTCATGTCGTGTGATCTTGTCTGGATTCATAACAATAGCGGCCGAGCCCAACGTCGGGACCACGGAAACGGCCAGGAGACTTATAATTGACGACACAGCGACCGCGTAGTGTTTCCGATGGATCGCCCGTAGCGGTCTCATCACGTTGAAGAGTGTCAAGTAGTCGACGTTGATCGACTCGGCTGCGAGTGCGCCACCCTCCTTGGACATTTGATAAAAGGCTTCTAGACGCCTGACTTCGAAATCCACCATGGTCCAGAGCACACCAAAAGTGACTGTGACTATTGTCGGCAAGAACTTGAGCACGAAGTAGTCAAAGGGCTTGATCTCCTCTGGCGTTTGAAATCTCATCAACGGGGCCGCCCTGGACTGTCGGTACAACGTTTCCTGGGTGACCGCCAAGGCGAGCGACAATAATATCATACTCATCAAGTATGGCCACCTCATGGTCAAAGGCTTCCAATTCGGCTGCGGGTAGAAGATCTCCTTCTTCACGTCCGCCCTGGGAAACGCAGACTGCCGAATGTGACCTGGATCTATACCGGATGGGTTCGGCCCCGTCATGTTGCTCAGATCGACGTCTGATGGTTCTTCAATGATGACCTCAATCACTTCGCCCGTCTTGTTGGCGGCTGACTGTCCGAGGTCTCTGATTTCATTTCTGACGCTCGAGCTTCTATTGACCGAGAGAGCCCGGGACAACGAGAATGAACGGTTGACTGCGGGACTCGTTGCCAGCAGTTGGTCGCTTTTTATGGTTGTCTCTGGTTTGATGCCAGCGCCCAGTCCGCCCGTAAGTTTACCGTTGGCCTCTTGTTCCTGGCGAATCTTGACAAATTCATTGTTCTCGGTTCCTGGGGGGCCAGAAAAAGAAGTCATATCGAAGGCTGGCGTGATTGGTTCCCTGATATCGTTGGTGGCAACTTCATTTGAGCCAGACATCCCCAACGGAGCGGCTGACTTGAGCAGAGACATGTCGTAGCCGCCTTCTTCCTCAATATAGGCATCCTGCAAAGAATCGCGGGTGGTCTTTCCTGGTCCTGCTGATAATGTTCTTCTAACGAGCTTCTCGTACCGGTGGCCAGATGAACTGAAGCTTGTTCCCCAGGGAGGGTTGTCCTCTCGGGAGTAAATCAGACCACGATCTGAGATATTTGCCTGCTCGGGTTGCGAGCCCAGAGATCCATCTCGATGGTGGCCTCGCTGATAACTTGCTACACTTTCGAAGTCCTCCTGGAAACCAAAAGAGCCTCTACCTGATCCATAAGTGTCGAATTCATCCACTGTATGGTGTGGATTGCCGAAACCCCGAGATCGCTCCATAGTAACTGCCCCGTCACATTATGGTATGCAGTAAAGAAAGGATTGCCAATCGTTTCTATGGCGCGGTGACGAAATGCCTGGTAGGAGGAAGTGTCGCAAATATCAGTGACCTCAGATTTCAAAAGTCCATCACTTCCTTAGGCAGTCTTGACATCTGTAAGTGAAAAAATATGATGGCAAAAAGCCGTGAAATTGCCATCATCGTTTGGGGGCCGCACTCGGTAGACGCTTCAAAAATGGCCTCCAGGCTTCTGAAGCGTTGCACGGCAGACGCCAAGGGTACCTGGAACTCGTGACATTCAGAGGATTCCGAAGGGGCGCTGCGGCTGAAGCAGTCCTTGCCCGGATTCGGTGGTCTCTCTCGGTATAGGCCTGTACCTCCATTCTTTTCCCCTCATATGCCAGTCCTGTTTTCGCTAGCCCACCAGATATCTACACTTCCTTCCGAGCGAAGACCAGGGGTCCTCAGCTGCCCAGACATGGCTATTCAGCCCGGTCCTCACCACGGTGTCTCTCGCGATGTATAGAAGCGGATCAATTCCACTTCGTGACTTGAGGATCATATGAACTCATACGCATCTCTTGTGGATTGCCTCAACCGTTACATGATCAAACAATTGACCCGACCTTGCACGCTCGTTTATCACTTGACCTATCGCATTGATATATAAGTCACTGTACCTCGTAGTGGTGGGGTATCCGCGCTTAAAGAACCGGATTTAGAGGGAACTTGTTCAGTAAGATCCTATCAGATAAACGCCTAGGTATGCAGCCATCTAAATGTAGACCTGCATCGCAGCTCCCTCTATTATTAGCTTACACTCAGTGAATTTTCGAGAAGGATCAGCGCTATCATACAATTCAAGGGAATAAGCAGAACCCCCGGCCATAGAAAGATAGTAGTCCTTATAACTGCAAGCGGAGTGTCAGTGGAAGCATCACTATTTTCTTTCATCATTATGCCATGAATTATTGTCGGGATGAGTATCTGTGCCTTGGCGATTTTATAGTCCACCTGTATCGTGTACATGCCGTACGTGAAACTCGGAGGACAAACCCATTCATCTTCCCTGATCAGAAGTCATATGAACTCTTAGTACTCATAAACCCACTGTTGATTAAAACACACAAACTGAAAGAAGTGTAGCCAAAATCAAAGCCAATCTCCAAGATCCTCTGCCTGCGTCAGTCGGTCTTCCGCCATATATATCGCAACAATCATAAATACTCTTCTTGCTCCTTGTCGCATAATTGGCCAATCTCTTTCCCTGCGCCGTTCTTTTCCCTCAAGATCGAAAACGTCGATCATGACTAGAACGACGGTGAGGATGCAAAGCCACAACTAACTCTGCCTAGTCCACCGGACCGGTCCCGAGCCCTCCAGTCCAACTTAATGCACACTCCCTCTAGTTCTTGCATCTAGTGCACATCCCTCGTCAGCTTACGAAGGGTGAATCTTGCATGAAAAAGAAATCATTTGTCCCTCAAGTCCTCATTCAGGCGAAAACAGTAACGCACACTCCAGGTCCTCGCAATGCCAGACGCTGCGAAGCCCAAGCCCACCGTTGTCCTAGTCCCGGGCGCGTGGCTGCCGCCCACGGCCTACACGGCCTGGACCGCGCGGCTCGAGCAGGACGGCTACCGGACCGCCACAATTCCCTACCCATCCTCGGACCCCCGCGGCGAGGCGCAAGATCTAGACGTCGCCGGGGACACGGCAGTGGTCCGGGCGGCCCTCCTGCGCCTTCTTGACAATGATGACCACGGGGGTGTCGTCCTCGTCATGCACAGCTACGGCGGGATGCCGGGCTCATCGGCCGCCGCGGGACTGCTCGGCGCGGGGCTTCTGGGCCTCGTCTACGTGGCGGCCTTTGTCGTGCCCGAGGGCACCAGCTGCGCCGGCATGACGGGCGGGCGACTGGCGCCGTGGGTCCGGGACGACACCCCGCGGCCGGGGGTCAATATGCCCGCGGACCCGGCGAACATGTTCCGGCACGGGTTCGCGGCCGGCGAGGCCGAGAGGCTGGGCGCGTCGTGCCGGCCGCACGCCACAAAAGCGTTCACGAGCGTGCAGCCGCCCTCGGCGCTGGGTGGTCAAGGTGATGCCTGGAGGGGCAGGCTCGGGTACATCAAGACGGCGAGGGACGACGAGATCCCCGAGGCGGCGCAGGATGCCATGATCGGCAGCGCCGACCGGGATTGGATGGTGAGGTCGGTAGATGGCGGCCACATGTCTCCGTTCGGCGGGGACTGTTTAGAAGAGAGCGTCACAATTCTCGCTGAAATGATCGAGGCATTCTCACTTGCCAGGAGCAAGTAATGTGATTTAATTCTGTAGGGACTACAGTATAGAGAACCGTATCATCTGTTTCCTCTAGTGCATTCTTGCATTTCAGCTATTCCGACTCCAATATATTATGACACGTTGAATCGACAGCCAGTATCATGATATCTCAAGGTTGAAGAGGCTTCAATAATAGGTATGCGGTAGTATCTCTAGGGACTATTCACTATTCTGGGCCCATAACCCCTTTTCTCTCTCCACAACACAATTTGTGCAGGGAATACAACTGACTCCTCTGATGTCATTTGTGGTGACATGCATTCATGTGCAAATGACCGGGAAACGATAAAAACAAGAGCAAGATCAGGGCATTCAAATGCCTACTTACTTACCCAGTGACGACTCGCGCAGATACCAAAACCGCCCCTGAACAACAGAATAACAACCACGCGCCATCGTCATATATGCGGCCCAGATATCATAAAATGGACCCTGTTCACACGACCGAAATTAAACTTTCTGCCAAAACGTCCCACCGCAGCTGTCAAATCCCCCCAATTGACATATCCGGGGTCTTGGTCGCACAGGCTGCGGTTTGGGGGTAAGTCAACTTACCGGGTTGACTCGTGCATCAGGCATCTTCTGCTCTGCTCTGCTCATCGGATCCAGAGCAAAAATACGGGCGGGCGCCTCGTATCGGGCCACGGATGGGAACGAGTGAGGCCAGCGGAGCCACGCTTGGCAGTCAGGTACGTTCGTTCATCTGTACGGTACGAGCTTGTAATTTGTAGTGAAGTATCGCAGCCTGCCCAATGCACTCGCTATAACCTTCGAGCTTAATTTGCGTTCGCAGGTCAAACCCACATGGTGCCACGAGCGACAAAGTTTACGTCGGAAGCGGGTTCGCCGTGTCGATTTCGAGGGTCCGCGAGTTCCTGGCTGAGCTGACCACAGGATCTTGGCGATTCGAGAGATCTCGAGGGACAGAAAAAGTAAACAGCAGGTGGTTGGTTGATTGGCTTGATTGTTGTTGCTTCTCAGCAAAATATATATACAATAGAAGTTAAAAATCTAGCATCCCGTGTCTTGGCGACGGGCATGTTTTGCGATAGTATGGCAAAATCATGATGAGAGAGACCTTTCTTGCCCATTTTCTCCAATTTTCCAGATACCTGATTGCGGTTCCTTGGCCTGATGCTTTCCCTTGAGTGCCGTAAAGTGATAGGGGCCGGCTGTACAAATTGCACCAGTCACTTTGCCCAAACTCCAGCCATGTTGTACTCCAATGATGTGGTCCTAATATTTTGGAATGAATAGAAGCGAAATAGATTCGTTATCGTGGCGACGTGATATTGATCTGATTTTGATTGATCACAGAGACAAGTAGGCAAGTCTCTTACCACTCGCCGCTGTTGAAGTACCACTCAACATCGACTCTGCCAGCCGTGGTGCCACCGACCAGGTCGTCAAAGAGACCCTCGGCGACATCAATGGCGTTCTCAACGCAGCCACCGCATCTGTCACGAACAATTCCAGTGGTGGTCTTGCCGTTGTAGGTAATGGTGATCTCCTGGTTGCAGAAGGGGTGGGCAGGCTGGTCGACGCCGTAGCTGGTGGCGGTGCTGACAGAGTCCCAGAGGTGGTAGTCGACAGCAACGACAGGCTTGGTCATGTCAAGACCGGCATCATCGAATCCGCAAGAGCCGAGACCGATGGCGTAGTAGGTCATGTCACTGTTCTTGACATTGGCACCAGAGCTAGAGCCGGAACCAGAGCTGGCGGCAGCAGTCGTGGTTGAAGAAGGTTCCGCGGCGTAAGTCGAGGTCTCAGCGGCAGCAGTGGTGGTAGGAGCCTCGGCAGTGGTGGTGGGCAGAGCAACAGTCGGCACAACGACGATGGGAGTCTCGCTGGTGCTAGTGCTGGTGCTGTAGATGGAGCTCGAGGTAGAGCTGCTGGTGGTAGGGGCAGCCTCCGAGGACGTCTGCTGGGTGGAGGGCAGGGCAATGAGGGTGGTCGAAGGAGCAGCAGCCGAGTAGGTGCTGCTGGTGCTGGCGGCCTCGGCCTGGATGAATGCGCCGCCAGACTCGGAAGCGGTAGCAGTGGGTGCGGCAGCCACCTCGGTCTGGGTAGGGAAGTAAGTCTGAGTGGTGGTCTCGTCGACCTCAACGGTGACGGTCTCAACCTCGGTCACCCACTCGACGACAAGGTCGCGCTTGTCATGGAGATGGCGGCGGGCGTGGCCGTGAGGCTGGGCAATGGCAACAGAGGCCAGGGCGACAAGGGCGACAGCAGCAGACTTCATTGTAGCGGTTTGGGGGGGGGGTATCAAGTTTGGAAGCAAGATGGAAAAATCTCAAGGGTCCAGCCGGGAGTTGTTAGGATCTGATTCTGCGGTTTATAGTCGAGTATGACTTGTATGTATGTCCTCGTCGGGAATGATTGTGTACGAGCGGTGGATCCGGAAAAAATGAATGTATACAGTGAGCACTGCTCGTTGGAAAAAGAATGTGTTGATTGCGTGAAGATCACAAGTGAACCGTCATGGGGACCGAGAGGGAGAGAATGAAAGGAAACTGGGGGGTCTTTATTTGCTGTGAATGAGGAGCGGCACTACGACAGGGGGGCCCAACGAACAAAGTGAGTCTATCCCATAACGGGGAAACAAGCGACACATGGGAAGACGAAGACACACTTTTTCTCAGTGCCAACGCTGAATCCCTGGATCGAGCCAACTGCCACCGACCCAGCATCTGCAGCCGGCAGCGACAGCGACCAAGGAAGAAGGAAAGAAAGACAGCGGGCCTGGCGCGCAGGGCCCAATTCGCCAAGCCAGATGAGGAGGAGCCAATCGATCGCCGGGACCAGGGGGAGCGAAGGCAGTTGAAACATCTCACCACTACCACGGTGAGATGGGCGATGGAGCCGTTCCTAGTGTAGGATAGGAACCCCGTCAGCGAAGCAAGCGCAAAGCCGGGTCAAAGCCCAAGTGGCACATCGCAACTTCGTGGTGATGGTCTGAGGTCCAGGTCCCGTCCCTTTGGGGTCCCAGTCAAGCCAGTCGAGTCGGGGGCCTCCTCTCAATTCCGACTTCCAAGGATGGGCCGCTGGAGGCTTCCCTGCATGCGAGCTTGCAGCGCACCGCCCGCGTCAACAGATCCGCGGGCCAATGACAGCGCTCCGGTCCCTGGGCTTCGGCATGGCGCAGGGGGTGAAGTGCCTGACGATCCCTCCAAGGCCCGTTCAGTCGTCCACTCTAATGCAAGTTTAGCCCACGTTAGCACCTGGACTTGCTGAATGTGGCTTCGGGCGTCCTTCCAATGAACTCCTGAGTTGTTGGTTCCTGGCAGCCTGGAATCCGAGAGGGGGAGAAGCGAGAGAAAACTGTGTAGCAACGTAGTACGTACATCCATACTACGCCCGCTAAGTAATGTAAGCATCTGGCCAGAGCGGAGGGAGCCAGCCAATTGATCTGGTTCATCCCATAAAGGAATCCTCCATCCCGCCCGTATAACCTAGGTGGCGCGACGTCGTAGCTAACCAGAGTCAGCTTGATTCAGGACAAAAGTCCAGAATGGGATGGAGAGACGATTCTGGTAGTGACCAGCTGCCATTGGTCGCAAAAGATATGCTTCATCCCATGGTCAAAAGCGTAAAAACCCTCAATGGTGGAGATGGAGACACTAGAAAAAGGAATCCATGGTACACTAATAAAAAATAAAGAGGATGCATGCAGGTCGCCGGCCGCTCTGAGGGAAAAAGTGACAGGCAGGAACCCAGAGGAACGTCTGGAGCCAAGCGCTTCGACCAGCAACACGGAACTCCACGTGCGCTGGTTGTCCACTGAGAGCTTGGCAATCTGGTGCGCATCCATTCCATGTCTTTTTCGTCTTCTTCCTCTCTCTGCATCCGAATGTCCCGTCGTTCAGGTTTGACGGACGGGATTACTGTAACGCTCGTGGCTCCAGTTCTTGACGCCCTGCCATCTTTGCACTTTATTCTCTTCAAGGCATTCCGCAGAAAGAATCAAGGGATCAGAGTATAAAAGAGTAGGGTCAACTCTGTTACCAAGCCACTTTACGCTGCTCCTCACTCTGGTGACGTGATGAGCTTCAGGCTTTCGTGCAACCCACCGAGATGAGGACCACTTCTAAAGTGGAACCACTCTCGACGTCGGTTCGTTGTGTACAACTCAAATTAAGGTCTATTTTTCTTTGACTTGTTAATTTATACGTGTATCAGAAGTAGTCAGCAATTTGGAAGAAAAACAAGCCCAGTTGCCAGTTCATCTTGATCCAATATGCCCCGAGATCAATGTCATGCACGATTGACTAACCTAGGTGACGGGCGTAGCACTGGGCAAGCATAGCAAGACTGGCCACGCGGACGGCTACAGTCATGACCCCTGATAATGCAACAAAAGCATCCAAGGGGGTCCGTTGCACTTAGAGGAGATCTTGCAGTACATGGTGCATGACATAAGCCGGATCATAAAGTCCTATCCAAGCATAAGTCGCTTTTTTGGTGGTCAAAACCATATTTTGCCTTGGATAAATATTTATACACAATATATCCGTGGCCGGGGCCCAGTACCCGCTATACAAAAAGGAATCTTCCTACCAAAAACAGGCCCCTGTTGACTGCAAGTCGGCCAAAAGCACTTGCAATAAACAAATAGCATTTAGCCAGGGAAATAAAGGCATCCATCGGGGTCAGTTGCACTTGAGGGACATTGTGCAATATGGGGTGCTTGCATTATCAGGGATCATTACTGTAGTAACGATCATCTCATGTCAACGGTTTGTCAGGGAGGTGGTTTGAAAAACTTGGAAATCCCATCCTCCTACGGGAACGGGCTGGCGGCTATGGTATTTTACTACACTACTGGTATGGTATGGTACGATCCCGGTCCCAGAAATAGCCGACCCGATACCTCGTAGATCTGGCCAACAACCATGGAGAAGAGCTGGAGACTGGAGAGCGGTACCCTGTCCTGCACCCTCTTCTGAAGGGTGAGGCGAAAAGGCGCCAAGATTTTCTGATTCTCCAAATCGACTGCGAAGCATGTGATCAATTCTCCCACCTCCAATATAATGGCACGACATGAAGGAAGGGGATGAATAAAAAAGAAATCGAAACAAGCTGCTGCTAGCATAGTTGACTCGTCATTCATGGTCCAGCCATCCTTCTATGTCCTTCTATGTCTAAGTATTTTGAACTTCATTACAGCATCAAGTCATACGCTCTCAACTACTGCCTCGATGTTTGCTGGTGATAGCGTATAGAAACAATCCTTGTCGGCTGAAGATCGGACGGTCCTCGTCATGTAGTTCAGCCATGTGGAACGCCTTTTGCGCCTTCTTCACGAATTGGTTGTCGGCTCGACGTCTCTTCTTGAAGCAGAAGTAGATGGTCGCCGACGGGCACAAGTTCAACAGATCAGTCAGTGTGGCGAGCAGCAGAGGGAAGGCTGGCTCATAGTACACGCAATCGGCAGCCAAGATTACATCCGGTTTGAAGTCGACGATTTCCTGCGAAAGCGGCTCGCCCCTACAAAACCCCGCCGTTGTTAGAATCTAGGTTACATTTCTACAACCAACAAAAGAAAAACAGTGCGTGTATAAGACGGTGGCGGCGTCTTTTGCGCCTGACGCAGCGCCGAACGCACTTGTCTAGCCACCCCCAGCCTAGGGGTCCAGAGGGGGACATGGAGGTCTCAGTCTCGGTCTTGGTCCTGGCCTCGAGATGGCATCGTTGGGAGCTGGGGAGGTTGTGCACTCACCAGTTCAAGATGGCAGGTTTGACCAGCTCTTGCATCTGATTCAGTTCGATGTTATGGCCCATGAGGCTGAACATTTCCAATTGATCGGTGATAATGAGAGATTGTTGCATGGCACAACCACGAGCGACTCCCAGACCCACCAGCCCGCCGCCGGCGCCGAGCTCTAGACTGTTGAAGGGGTCCGATCATCAGTAATCAGCAAGAAAAAAAAATGGTTCTGTGGGAACAGTTGACAGCGCATCGTTGTCCTCGGAGAAAAGAAGAAAAAGGGCCTCTCCACACATACATTCTTGAGTCGCGCAGATCCGTCTGGTGATAACGGAGCATGTGTTTTGCCAGCACCATGCCAGCGGGCCAGGTTTGACCGCCGCATCCTGAGGCGAGATCCTCGTGCAGTCGGAGTGGCTGGTCGAGAAAACCGTCAAAGTCAAAGCCAGCCGTTGCCGCCGCCTTGTATTCGGGCAGAGGGGCCAAGTCGACGCCGATCGCAAAAGGGTCGAACTCGGGGGATGGTGTGCGGTCATCGGCCATGTTGGTGTATGCAACGACCGAGGGAAGATCCGGTTGGAAGTGATGAACTAGCAGCTCTGCGGGCGAAACTGACAGCAGATGAGATCTTTTTTTACCCATTGTCACGAAATCAGATGCGACGGCAAATACTGGACATGACCTGTTGCCGGACCGGCAAGATTCAGTTTTCGAGTCGAGTCGAATGGATCGAGTCGAGACCGTCGTTATCTCTATCGTCATCCCTTTTTGGGCAGGGGACTAGCGCCGCGACTTCCCGCGCCTTATCGAATTGTAGATGCCATTCACAACTGACTACAAACCCACTGCGCCTACATTAAGGAAGGTGCTTCGTCTCCCTCTGTGTGTCTCCCTTTCACCGCTGGCCAACCTCACTGGGCCTCGTTGATGATGTATTGAATGGTCATGCCAGTCAACCGGCGGCTGGCTCTGCATAAAAAGCCGTAGTGCATTTTTGAGTCCCCTGCCATGGGCGATTCACAATAAGGTGTCGTTGCTAGGAGCAATCCAATGGCATTTGATCACCCTCCAGCCTCGTTCGCTAGCAATCGAAAATGCGTAGCAAGACATTGGAATTCCTGACTCACATATTGCCCATGGCTGATGCGCACGCGATACGTGATGGCTCTTTTGCCTGGCCACTTTACACGTAACCGCCTCCCGTGCTTCTCTTATTTTTCGTGCAGCGCGGCTTGGATCCTAAGGTTAAGCTCTGGGTCAGCATATCGCCGTCCTCACTCTTTTGATTCTCTGTCTTGCTCGTTGCCCTCAACCACCTTTGTTTTCTGTTTGGTTGCTCGACGCTCGTTTACTTGTGATATCATCTCTAGCTATAGTCACTCGTTCACGACCAATTTGTGCGCCATGTTCTCTCCATCATCATCTCTTATGTGAGAGGTGCACGATACCACAATGTGGGCGAGGCGGGCGTCAAGCCCTTTGATATTGTTATCATGCTATGCCGGATTCACCCTATGCGCCCCTGCCGACTATTTTCCAATCAACTCTCAGCTGCCACCAGTGGCCCGGATAGCAGAGCCGTTCTCTTTCGTCTTCTCGCCGTCTACGTTTGAATCTCCATATTCAATATCTTACAGCCTGGTTGACTCTCCTGAGTGGCTCTCGATCGACAGTAGTGGTAGGCGGCTCTATGGCACACCACAAGAAGGCGATGTTGCACCTGGGGCCATTGTAGGCGTACCGATCAGTATAGCGGCAGAAGACGAACAAGGCTCTACAACTGTCAACTCGACTCTGGTCGTCTCCAGAAATCCAGCTCCCAAGGTTGTGGTGCCGCTCTCGGAACAGCTCCCGTCATTTGGGCAACTATATTCAGCGCCCTCATCAGTAATCTTGAATCCTCTGGAGAATTTCTCGTTCCAATTCGATACAAACACGTTCGACCAGTCGGGTTTGACTTACTACGCTGTATCAGGCGACAACGCGCCTCTTCCATCGTGGATCTCGTTCGATCCCAACAGCATATCCTTCACTGGCCGAACTCCTGCTACAGAGTCACTGGTTCAACCTCCTACTACTTTTGACGTCAAACTCGTCGCATCTGATGTAGTCGGGTTCGCTTCGGTCTCGGTACCGTTTTCCATCGTCGTTGGCAATCACGAGCTGACTGCTGAGACCACCGACATTGTCGCCAATGCATCCATAGGGGATCAATTCCAGTATGATGATCTTTCAAATATTCTCAGGTTGGATGGCGAGCCATTGGATCGTTCCAATGTCACTTCAATCTCAGCAGCTCCATTGCCCGAGTGGCTGCAGTTCGACAGCGAAACTTGGATTTTGGACGGAACCCCAGGTGCAGGAGCGGCTCCGGTGAACGTGACTATTTCGATTGTTGACATTTACTCTGATGTGCTCAACATCAGTCTGGCAATCAACATTGCCACGGAACTCTTCCGATCAGACCTTCCGTTCCTCAACGCTTCCGCCGGTACCAATTTGGCGCTCGACCTCAAGCCATATATCTTGGATACCTCTGACACTGAACTGCAGTTGGCAGATCAGTCACAAGCGCCTTGGATTCGTTACAACTCTGCGGACATGGAGCTTACCGGTGCCATTCCAGATTCCGAGACCGCCTTTGAGGTAAAGATTGCCTTGAAAGCCAGCTCTAGAACCGCCGACCTGACGGAGTCGCGGGAACTGTCCATAAAAGTTGCTGGATCTCAATCCAAGTCTCAATCGACGGGACCGGTTTCTTCGTCGACGGATGCTACACAAAAACCGTCGTCGACAGCCATTCCGCCGCCCAAGAACACGTCAGACTCCGCCTCTCGGACCACCAAGATCGTCCTGGGTATTCTCGTGCCCTTGATTGTAATCTGCATCATCGCCCTGATATTACTGCTTTGTTGCTATCGAAGGCGACAGCGAGACCAAGAGCGAGAACACATCCCGGAGGTCTCTGCTCCTATTCCGGGAAGTTTTGTCAAGCACAATACGGGCAGCTTCGATGGCGGCACCCTGCAGAACTTGTTCGATCTTGAAATCGCCAGGAGGTCGCACAGCGATAGTTTCACCACTGCCCCGGTTATACCATTTCGTTTCCGCAACTCGTCCAACTCGAGTTTTCGGGGTAGCGAGGGTCGCCGCTCTACGACTTTCTATGCCTTTGGCGGAAGGTCTCTCAGCGACTCTGCGGTGCGGGAGACGCGCGAGTCGTGGCTTGCAGATCGAGCTGCTCCGAAGCATGCGTCTCCATCGACGGTGACAAACGATGAAGCTAGCATGTTCACAGACGCAACTCCTGGCTCGGTCCGAGGAGCAACACCGGCACTGGTGATCAGTGGCCCAGGGCCACACTCTTATCGACGCTCGCTCATGACGTCGCCTGTTCCTGGCTTGAGCGTGCCGACTGTACATGAGCCGTCCAGTATTCAAGCTACTCCAGAGTTCGCTTACATCACTGCGGGAAGCGATTCGGACGGTAGTAGCCGATCCAAGTCGCCCACGTACCCAGATTCCGCGTACTCTGGCGTTCCGGGCCTTGGAATCCAACGTTCAATCACGTCAGTCTCGCGCCCCGCAAGCACGAGAATGTCTGAGGCCTGGAAAAAGGCAAGCCCATCCAGGCTCCTAGAGGAGTACAAGCGAAAGAGTGACCACAGCATATCGACGATATATACAACGAGGACGAGTATTTTGACAGAAGCGGTCGATCCCATCCAGAGACCTACCGTTGTCCATGTGCCTAATCGTGGGCAGAGCCGGCAGATCAGTCGGCGAGTAGACGATTCGAGTGCCCTATTCGGAGGCGGAGCAATAGTCAGATCGCCAAAGAATTTCGGTATGATCGCTGCGCCTTCGCCGCAGCCTTCTCAGGAGCAGTTGTTCACGCTACCTGCCCCAGTTCCACACGAGCGAAATTATTCGTGGAACAGAGCCTTCGCTCCAAGGTCTCTTGGAATCGCGCAAAGGGACTTTTACAAGCCCTCAAGTCAGCCAGTGACAGCTCGGACGTCACGCACTTCTGTCATATTCTCCCCTTATATCGAGGACCAGGAGAATAGAGAATTGCTGCCGTTTGATGCGAAGCAGTCGGATGACCTCATGTCTCTAGATCGGTGGCCGATACCGAATTCCGCGAGCAATTCAAACTCGTCCTCGAGGACGACACTCAAGCTCTCTAGCTTCGACACACAGGATGTCTCGCCGCAAGAGAAGCTTCACAATAAGGAAAAGCAAGCGGCAGAAGACTTTAGGCGGTTAATATCGGAACCTGATCGGCCCTGGCCATTGGCCACTCCCACCAGACCACTGCCGAAGACGCCTACAAAATTGACGAGAACACCGTTGGCCGACCGGCCAAATGAGTCGACGAGCGGCGGTACCCTGGGGCCGCGAAGCAACTTCTCACGCAAGTCGAACAAGAGCGTCAAAACTATCGTGAGCGACTACGCTGGAACGGAAGATGGCTGGGAAGATATCCGGCCAGACAGCGTGCTGGACGGAAATAATTTGTTCAAAAGCTCGACGGGAAGCGGACCGGCGTTTATCTGATAATACTCGTACCAGCATCCAATGCCCATGGGAGTGAAAAGGATTTGTCCAAGCATACATGCGAGAAGTTTCTGGGAATAGGACGGCTTGGGCAGAGATACCTTGATATTTTACTGTAAATCGGCGTTCTGGCGATTGAGATACTGTGTTCAGATGAATCAAATTACGTGTGTTGTTATGCGGCTGAAAAGGCAAATATGCATGTATTCAAACGATTTCCAACCGGAAGCGCAAAGTCGTTGTGACAGTTTTATACTCTCAAACTATCATCTCAAGGTTCGGTGTCCCAACTGGGAACATCCATGACAAAGGCCCACGTCGCAACCTGATCCTTGACGCAACTCCCAAGAACATTCTCGCCAGATAGGTTC
The DNA here is from genome assembly GCA_022432395.1 of Pestalotiopsis sp. NC0098. Lineage (NCBI taxonomy): Eukaryota > Fungi > Ascomycota > Sordariomycetes > Amphisphaeriales > Sporocadaceae > Pestalotiopsis > Pestalotiopsis sp. NC0098. The sequence continues at coordinate 2,492,429 of JAJKLJ010000003.1, read as the reverse complement.
TGAATATTCGTAGCTGATCGGGGTCATGAGTTTTGCCGAGATACTACAAATGCGTGTGTGCGCCTCGCGACAGACCCCCCGCAGGCAGAGCTATTTGTATCTCCATGTAGACATTAGGCCGCGGTATAAGGATTTGGGCACCTCGTGACGAATGGGAATTCTTTCGTCCTGCACGATCTCATTTGCTACCGGCCCTCATCAAGGAAAAGCAAATTGCTATCGTGTCACCAATGATGTCGTGCCGCCACAAGCCCAGGACATTATGGAAGAAAAATAAAAAAGGGCCAGCCAAAAAATAATGCCACTCCCAACATTTCACGGGCAAAACGGGACAGAGCCGCTTGGCTTTTTTTCTCTTTCCATCAGATGTCTGTCCTAGGATCATTCTGTAGCGGCTTACTACAAATGGGTCTGATCTTCGGGGCTCTAACCGGCTCGAACATTCGAAAACGGGGGGCGATCCCTCGACTTTTTTCGGAGGGGGAAAAGGAAATATTTCGGACATATCAGAGAATCCATCCGATAAAAAAGCGATGGCCTCCAATGAGAGAATCAGACACGAGACAAATAGTAGAAGCGCCTGTCGTGGTCGGTCGTGGCACCGGCAAGATCTTTGGCCATCGGAAACCTCCCCCAAAAGCCAAGAGCCAACGGGACCCCTCCAAGCTCACGGGCCATTTGATGCCGCCCGAGGAAAATGACTTACTTTTCCCCAGATTTTGACGGGAAAGCAATGACCAAGTCATGCCGCTCTTGGGAGGTTTTTGGTACATAAAAAAGCCGGACCCTGGTCGATTAATAAGCATAAGGATGAGAGGAAATTTTGACGAATCAGCATTATCTTCTGCCGAACGGACTCACTCACAAGCGAGAAGAATCCAGATCTCGAGAGGAGTGACCAGTCCATGGCCCGAACCGAACAAATGGTTCAATCCTACGCAGATGGGGGGCTCATTGCCAATTTCGATTTTGTACTGGGTGGCGCCCTCCTGGTTCGACCTAACCCAAAGGTGTCTTTCCGTCAAGGTGGATTAGTACCTCCGGACATTGTTGACCAGACATGCGCTGACGTCTGTTGCCTGATGTCGTATTTTGGTCTTTAGGATTCAGCAGCACATGGGGTTTTCAAAAAGCCGATTGGGGCCTGAGCGCGACAACGGTATCATGTACGTATTGCAATGTAAATACGTTTACTATCAGGTAATACATAGCCCACCAGACCTAGATTCAGGGGACCTGTCTACTATGATTACCTAGGTTTAAATAGGCACGTGTAGTGCATTTTGTTGGTCCGGAATCTGGATTATGTTTGCACGGGATTTGCCAGTAGTGGATGTTCCTAGGATGGGATGCCATGGACAGGGGACTCTTGTGTGTCCATACTTGGGATCCATGGTGGAGTTTCTTTTTATTTTTCATATTCATCTCACATGTTGCTGTTGTCCTTCTGGTATACGTTTCCATCAGAGATGAACTTGTACTGTTCAAAGTAGTCAACTGTTGACCCCGATGAGCAGCAGCCAAATACCGGCAAGTAACATCAAGCGCCAAGGGTCGGGTGCCGAACTGCACATTGTATGTAAAGTATCAATATGTACGGATATGCACGTATGGTATCAAATGTATGGCGTATGTATGCTGGGTACGTGCGAGTGAAGTGCAAGAAGGCGCGGCCGATGTCAGTGATGATGTCGTTTTTCAGGTACCTTGCCAAACGGTCTGGTGCCTTCCAACGGCAAGCGCCTCTCTGCGGGCTCGAGATGCAGTAAACTGTCCACTCGCTTCATGGCCCCCAGGTACCGAACCGACGGTCACATCATCACGCCCATCACGCCTTGTCCATTACATGAACTCCCACCATCTATGCTTTGTCGTCCTCACAGAACGAGTCAAAAAAAGAATTATAGCATCTTCTGGTTGCAAACATTACTTGCTGTAGATCTCTCTTCACACCCACTTAGATATATGCTTGAGTCAAGAGCATCTGCGGTAAACTTCGTTGACCACACACACATGAACGAACGCATTAAGCACTACCGTTTCTTTTCCTGACCGACACCAAGGCACAAACAGACCTCACCGGGCAGAGAGAGGCAAGGCACCTGACCAAAGAGTCCCTCCCCGAACGGGACCCCCCATCCGTCATCAGCGCGAGCAGATCCCAAAAGACTACCTTGCCTCCCAGAATCCACCGTCCAGCCCAGCCCGTTTTCAGTCCAGTCCGATCCAGCAAGCCGGTGAGCACCGCAGACAGACTGGACGATAGACACACTGCGAAGCGGTTTTTGGAAGTGCGCCCTCCTCGAACCCCGCCTACTTGCTTGCCCGCCCGCTCTGGCTCTGCCTGCCTGCCTGGCTGTCCGTCCAATCCACCAAAAAACGCCCCTCGGGTTTCCTAACCGCAGACCCTTCGGCCGCGCTAACCATCCTGTCTGGACTCTGGGCTCTGCTGTCTGCTGTCTGACTAGTACTACCTACCGACCTTGCCTACCTACCTCAACGCCCACTTGACGCACACAACAACTCCAGTCCGTCTGCCACTCCCACCAACGCAACACCGGGCCAACCAATTCTTGTCGCGCGACTCTCCCGCCTATCCTCTGGTACGGCACCTGGGCATCTTTTTTTTCTCTCTCCCGCACCAACTCACCCTCTGCCCAAGACATCCTGTCTGCCCGAGAAGAAAAATTTATTTCGACCTGGCATTTGCAAACTCGCGACTGACTGCAACTGCACGCCCGATTACGAATCCTGAACCCCTCCCCCCCTCTCTCTCACCTACCCATCCCAAGACGAACCCGTGCCCTGCGCGCTTTGGTTCACAGTCTCTATCATCATGGGTCAAACTCTCTCGGAGCCCGTCGTCGACAAGGTAAGTAACATTTATTCTTCCTTTCCTTCTATTCTGTCTTGCGCGCCGCCATTCATCAGCACACCCCTTTCCGATTCAGTCGGCGCGTGCCCACACCTGCCGCCGCATATGACCTCATCAACGCCGTTGTCCTCGCCCACCTAGTCATTTTTTGTACCTGTCCCATTCCCATGTTTGGGCAATGCTATATCTTCTCGTTCTTCCACGCGCAAATGGTTTGCTGATACTCTCTTTCTCTCGGTCTAGGCGTCTGCCAAAGGCGAGGATGCGCGCCTGCTTTACGGTGTGTCAGCCATGCAAGGCTGGCGCATCAGCATGGAGGATGCTCACACCACCATTCTTGACCTCCTGAAACCCGACAGCGACGAAGCCAAGGCACACTCCTCGAGATTATCCTTCTTTGGTGTCTTTGATGGTCATGGTGGTGACAAGGTGGCACAGTACGCTGGCGAGCACATTGACGATATCCTTGTGAAGCAGGACAGCTTCAAGGCTGGCAACTACGAGCAGGCCCTCAAGGACTGCTTTTTGGCTTGTGATCGGGCAATACTCAGTGGTATGATACCACCACCAGATGCAGCACTGCTTTTGACATGTGGACGCTGACCTGTGGTTGACAGACCCCAAGTACGAAGAAGAGGTCTCCGGCTGCACGGCTTGCGTTGGTCTCATCACCGACGACAAGATCTACATTGTTAGTATTACATTGTGGTCGCTCAATTTTGAGCTCTACTGACATATCCGACAGGCCAACGCTGGAGACTCGCGAAGTGTCCTCGGTGTCAAGGGTCGCGCTAAGCCCTTGTCGTTTGACCACAAGCCCCAGAATGAAGGTTCGCTATTCAAACCTCGGTGACCCGCCAATCTTTGATGTCTGTTCGGCGACTGACTGTAATTGTAGGCGAGAAGTCCCGCATCACCGCCGCTGGTGGTTTCGTCGATTTCGGTCGTGTCAACGGCAACCTTGCCTTGTCGCGTGCCATTGGTGATTTCGAGTTCAAGAAGAGTGCTGAGCTGGCACCCGAGCAGCAGATCGTTACGGCTTACCCCGACGTCGTTGTCCACGATTTGAGCGATGACGACGAATTCTTGGTCATCGCCTGTGACGGTAAGGCTACATACACTCTCCCTCCCGCTATCAGAAACCTTGAATAATAACCCTTTGCAGGTATCTGGGATTGCCAGTCTTCCCAAGCCGTGGTCGAGTTCGTTCGAAGAGGTGTTGCTGCCAAGCAGGAGTTGGAGAAGATCTGTGAGAACATGATGGACAACTGCTTGGCTTCTAACTCAGAGACTGGTGGCGTTGGATGCGACAACATGACCATGATCGTCATCGGCTTCCTCCGAGGCAAGAAGAAGGATGCTTGGTACGAAGAGGTCGCCAACCGCGTTTCCAAGGGCGACGGCCCTTGCGCTCCCCCCGAATACGGTATGCAGCCTCAAGAGTCCGGGTCACCGATACAAAACTGACAGTTGGGCCCAGCCGAATTCCGAGGACCCGGTGTTCATCACAACTTCGATGATAGCGACAGTGGTTACGATGTAGACATGGACAAGCAGTCGAAGCCTTTTGGTATTGGTGGGTACAAGGGTCGTATCATCTTCCTTGGTGATGGTACTGAGGTCCTGACAGACTCGGACGATACCGAGATGTTCGACAACGCTGAAGAGGACAAGGACCTGGCCAGCCAGGTCTCGAAGTCTTCTTCCGCTGAAGACGGCGAGGACGGAGCCAGCGTCCCTCCTCAAGCACCTTCCCCACCCGCCAAGGAGAAGTCGAATTCCGAGCCTGAGTCCAAGACGGAGACTACTACAACCAGTGATACCCCCAAAGACGCAGTGAAGACCGAGACCAAGGACGAGGTTAAGACCGACGGAACAGCCGATAAGAAAGACTAGTCGACTTCTTGGGTGTTGTGTTGATCCAGAAGCGGGTTTCCATCATGCATGTTTGGACCCGGCTGCCTTTACTATGGACGGTTATCAATTTGACTTGGCGCAAATCCTCCAGCAGCAACCAGTGGTAGTCTAGGAGCGACTTCGGAAGGGTACAGTCGGTTAGGTTGTTAGAGAGGGCTGCGTAGTGCTCTAGAGTCAGCGAAGTAGTGCATGCAAAGGGAGGACGCTCGCGTGGAGTTGGGGCGGCTGATCGAGGGAGCGAAGTCAAGACCATTACTGCCTGATGATAATGGGAGACTTCACAATGATGAGAACATGAAGTCCGAAGCCCGAGTATTCCATCAGCTATAGCGGCATTGTGATAGCAGATAAGAGCCGGGACCTGTCTTCTAGAAGCGCGGGCCTCGGATATGACTGATGGGACAGGGTACACGTTTACTTTCCTATGAGAAATACCCAGCGGCAGCATAGTTGACGAAATGTAATTCTGCATTGCCTATGGACAGACAGTATGTGCCTCATGCAAGTATACAGAAACCAGTACTTGTCCAAATTGAACAGGGGAAAAGCGATCTGAAACTCATGGAGTGGATGAGCTGAAGTCAACGACTGCTAAGACTAATTCATTATTTGATTGTGCTGTTTGGCTGAATTAATGTGACATCTAGACTTCAATGTTGAGCATACCTACACAGGATCAATAGTAGCACGTTCGAAGTATGTAGTCTGAGCCAGTTGACGCCAGCTGGGATGCCGTCATAGTCGGACCCAGCGCTACCGATTTCGCCGATGCGCGCCTGTACCTGGCAAATCGCAACCCTGAGAAGCCCGCCGGCGCCGGAAATTTTTAGGGAAGCAGATCGGTAGCCTGCATCGCGAGAAAAGACAATTGCAGCCAACACCAGCAGCTCCTCTGATCAAGCTGGGCTCATTTTCTCACAATATCAATGACCTGTTCATAGCTCATGTCCCTGGGCTTCAGAACGGTATGGAGAGCTCATGCCTGTGCCTTAAATGCCAGTGGGCTCTCCTTGAGTCCCAGGGATCTACCTCGAGCCCTCCACCACTACCAGAGATCGCAGGTCAATCGATGGCAGTCGACCAACTCCGCCGCGCCGACCGGACATGATCAGAAGCCGGACATCCAATCAAACGACGATGCCACTGGCCCGGTCCGACAGTCGCTTTCTCCTGCGCAGAATGAGGCCCCCGATAGAGGGGACGGCACAGCCGAGGCCAACTCACCCTCGTTCTCCGTTCTGAGGCGTTCAGCCCTGCACCGAAGCGTCAAGCAGAGCAGGAAGCTCAACATTAAAAACAAGAATCCAGTCCTGGTGAAGTCAGCGCAGTGGTACCCAAGCAAACGAGAAATTACCAGGTCTGAACGCAAGAGCTACCTCAGCAATGCGCGACAAGATCTATGGGCCTTCCAACGCGCCAAAGACGACAATAGCGGAGTCGAATGGCTCACCACGGTGCATTTCCTCTCCAAGTTGACGCCAAAGTTTGGTTCCATCTTCGACTTCAAGGTCATAGTCGGGCAGGGGGCCGCAGACGAGATACGAAAGCTCCTCCCGCGTGGGCCTACCGCCGAGCCTGGCCGACTGCAGCAAAGCACTCGCGCTGTAGTTCGCGTCGACGACACGGATTACGCGGACGGAACTGTGCGCTTGACGCTTACTGGGTCGGCACACTCCGTACGTATGGCCTTGATGGATCTGCTCAAAGCATCGGGCCACATCACCGCTGTCCGATTGCTAGACAATGACGCGCAAGGCATGCTCCGGGATCTTTGGCACCAGGAGCAGACCGCTCTCAATTCGATCAAGCTCTTGGGCCAGGACGAGACTGACATGAGCGACTTGGGTGATAAAAGTTTGACCCTTGCAGCAAAACAGAGCCCATCTGAATACCACCTTCAGAAAAGTCGGTATTATGTGTTGGACCGCAGAGCAGACGAAATCCCCAAGCCCGCTGAGTGGACAATGGAATCACTTGAGGAGTACGTTGCGCTCCTGGTATACGGCGTCGTTCCAGCACACTTGAATCCGTCGCTGTACAAGAAGCCATCGGACCATCAGCAGATGGTCGTCTCTCTGCTCACAGAGATCTTCCGTTCGGAGCAAAGTCGCCGAGCCATTTCCACCGAAGCCCTGGCAATGGCGCTGGCCTATATCCAGGACAAGAAGCTCACCTTCAGACCAGCGGCACGATATATATTCAATCAAGCCGAAGTCCGAGACATACCAATGGGCACACATATATGCAACTTATTTGTGGCCGGGTCTGCGAGAACAGGCGACCTGGATGGTTTCCATAGCGTGTTGAAGTTGATGGCGAGGAAATCTCTCCATGCTGACAGCGAGACATGGCTTTCTTTTTTGAAGCTCGTGGAACAACCCGAGGCAAAACGTTATATTCTTCGCAAGATGCGCAAGTTGGGGCTTGATCGGATTCAGTCAACACTTGTCAAAACAGGTCGACACATGGCCCCTCTCGAACTCGAGAAGTCCTTGAAGGGTATCCACTCTATCAGTGATTTTATACGAGAGCAAGACACGCAATATGGTGCCATTTGGCTGGACATGGCGACCCTCAACCAGCTGTTGGGTGTTCTCGGAAAGAATGGGAAACACGGCATGGCTCGAGAGCTGCTGAGTCTTGTCCATGAATCAGGCCAGACAAGACCCGGATCATTCGCCTTCAATACCATCATCGCGCACAACAAAAGCCTGCAGGACATATTTGACATTATGCGGGATATCCGCGAAAAGTGGCCCACGGCGAAGATCTTCGATGCAGACACATACGATATGTTGTTCCAGATTGCTTGGAGGACACGGAGTCCTAATATGCTTCGTGTGGTCTGGCACTATGCGACTTATGCCAGGCGAGCAAGCTCCAAATTGCGGCAGCGCATGAACAAATTCCTCCGCGGTGAGGGCAGCCACGATCTCGGTCGCTTCGTTTTCCTCGAGCCGTGGAAGGCGGCAATCTTGGGGGAGGATGCTTTTGCTATGCTGAAGTCGGGCAACAAAAACGTGCTCGGCACAACTACGGCGAGGCGGCATGGCGCTGAGGCTCATTTCATGAAACTGTCAGCTTCGTTGGAAGATAAGCTCACCGAGGCGTATCATATCGACCGCAAGATTCACGCGAGACCCAAGGGATCGGAGATGACGACGGAAGAGAGAAGGAGCCACACGGTGGAGTTACCGACGGTGCGTCGTGGGTCCAGACACCTTTCCTTGATGCCACCACCATTGCCAAAGCAGTTGTGAAGGCCAAGAGGAGGACGAATCGGAATGGCCTTGAATACAACCATGTATAAATGAAAATAGACGAGCGATTGCTTTTTATGGACATGGAAGGGGATGGAGCAGGCATCATATGTTGCATTGTACACATAGGGTTCTTAGATGGTGCATCTGGCAGGGTCTCATTGCCATTGGCGTTGTACATGTAAAAGTAGTCGGCATCCAAAAATATACCCCATATCATTTTTTGTTGTTCATATCGACCACCGTTGCCATATGTGACTGTTCATGCTTGACACTCGTTGTCGATGCAATTGACTACGGTAATAATACAAGTCCGTCATTTCCATCCCTCCTCAGAGTCCCTGAATTTCAATACTATGGGGCAAGGCTTATCTTATCGTCTTATCGGCGATAGACTAAGAAAAAGTTCCCAGGCTCGGTCAACCACCAAAATTCCCCACGATCTGCAGCACAGTCAAGTGTTGCCCCTCCTCATACATTGCCGCCCAGTTTTTTTCTTTTTTCTTTCTTCTAATTCATTTTTGCTTTCTCCCAAAGCCACCCTGATTTTACATCGAGGAGACCTGTGCGCACAGTCAACACCCTACCAAATCTTCTAGAGAGGCCCTAATCTACGACAAACAGAGGTCGAATCAGTACGGGAGGAAACATGGGCAAGGCAAAGTCGGCAAAGCGCAACGGCGGCGCATCCGCCTCGCCGTACGAACGGCCCTCGAAGGCGGGCGGAGGCGGCGGCGGCAGCAGCAGCGCGTCGTCCAAGGCGGCCAACAACATCTTCAAGTTCAACACGTCGAGCTACGGCCAGCACATCCTCAAGAACCCGGGCGTGGCCGAGGCCATCGTGGTCAAGGCGAACCTGAAGCCGACGGACACGGTGCTGGAGATCGGCCCGGGATCCGGCAACCTGACGGTGCGGATCCTGGAGCGGGCCAAGAAGGTCATCGCCGTCGAGATCGACCCGCGCATGGCGGCCGAGGTGACCAAGCGCGTCCAGGGCACGCCCGAGCAGCGCAAGCTCGAGGTCCTCATGGGCGACGTCATCAAGCTGCCCAGCGACAAGCTGCCCGCCTTCGACGTCTGCATCAGCAACACGCCCTACCAGATCTCGAGTCCCCTCGTCTTCAAGCTGCTGAGCATGCCGAACCCGCCGAGGACGAGCGTGCTCATGTTCCAGAGGGTGAGTTCTTTTTTCCTTCTCTGCTGGGAGTTGTGCTGGAAACGAATGAGTTTTTGGACATATTCATGCTGACGGTATCTATTTCTCTTGCAGGAATTTGCACTCCGACTTACAGCGCGACCTGGCGATGCCCTGTATTGTCGACTGAGCGTCAATGCCCAGTTCTGGGCCCGAATCACACATATCCTCAAAGTCGGTACGTAATTCACTTTGGCTCGGAAGAGCCCCATACGGAATGGAACATTCCGGACAGCCTCCTACCCATTGAGAGCCAGAGACTGACATCATTGGCGTCATCCAGGCAAGAAGAACTTCAACCCCCCGCCGCAGGTCGAATCGAGCGTCGTCAAGATCGAGCCCAAGACGGGCGCCGACCGGCCCCAGGTGTCGTGGACCGAGTGGGACGGCATGCTGCGCGTGTGCTTCAACCGGCGGAACAAGACGATGCGCAGCAGCTGGCTGGGCACCAAGGAGGTGCTCAACATGGTCGAGCGCAACTACCGGGTGTGGTGCAGCATGAACGACGTGGCGCTCGAGGAGGGCACCGTGGACGAAGACGACGACGAGGAGATGGAAGTCGACGACGACAATGGCCCCGGCGGCAACGATGAGGAGGAGTGGGGAGGCATGGACGTCGACGGGGACGAGGACAAGGCGCAAAAGGACAGCAGCGACCTGCCTTCCTTCTTCGAGGAGCTCAAGCAGGCGTCGAGCGAGATGCCCAAGACCAAGTCCAAGCGGAAGAAGACCAAGGTCGCCCTGCTGGTGCGCGAGAAGATCCGCAAGGTCCTCGAGGACGATACCGGCCTGGCCGACCAGCGGTCCGGAAAGTGCACAGAGAACGATTTCCTGAGATTACTGCACGCCTTTAACTCGGAGGGCCTGCACTTTTCTTGAGGAGGGCTTCCGGATATACATGTCTGGCTTGAGTGTCGCGAGAGTTTGTGGCATAAAGTAATGAGCGGAGTCTGGCGTTATGCGGATCATGGTCGAACCCGACAAAAAAAGTCATTTACACAGATGGATGCGTATAGATATCTGTTTTCCGAGACCAAGTTTGTTGATACCACAAGAGTCAATTATATTAAAATATTTCCCTTTCCAGATCCATCCCTCTCATGACTATCAAGAGCCCAAAAATGTGAAAACGCCTTTCGTCATCATACCATGATCATACTGCTACAAGTGTGAAGTTTTGATGTGTTTGTTTGTGTCTGCCGCTTATTTGCCGCCGAACCAGCTGGAGAGGCCGGTCTTGGCCTCGGCGGCCTTGGTCTCGACCTTGCGGTCGAACTCGTCCACCTTCTTGAGCGTGCTGGCCTTGACGTCCTTTGCGTAGGCCTCGGCGTCGGCCTTGGCCTTGGCGATCTCGGCCTGGCTCTTCTGGAGCTGTTGGTAATTGTGTCAGTTCTCTGCCATGCTAGGTGTGCTGTTGTTGCACTAGAAAGATGAGGAAGGCTTACTGCGTTGTCGAACTTCTGGCCGGCCTCCTTGCCGTATGCCTCGGCCTTCTTCTCGGCCTCCTGGCCGCGGCCGGGGAGCTCGCCCTTGACCTTGGCGGAGAGCTTGTGTGCGTCGGCTGAGGGAAGGAGTTAGCTTTGTGGACTTCTCGGCGCTTTTGGAATCGGTCGCCTATAGGCGACGACATGTCTGGGAACACTGATTGATGGACTTACCCTCAGCCTGCTTCTGAGCGACACTGGGGCTGCCGCCTGCGCTGTAGAGGTAGTAACCGACACCACCAGCGGCGGTAAGACCGAGGTACAGAGGAGCTCTTGATCGAGACATTATGTGTGTTGTGTGTGTGAGTTGTCTTGAGTGGACAATTGGTCGAGTCGGAAATGTTTGTGGCTGCGAGGAGCGTGGGCTTGTAGTAATATTGGAATTGAATGTATCGAACGAGGTCACTTCAGAAACAGCAGGTTGGAGAGAGGGGGTGACACGGTTTATAAATGGATTTGGAGAGAGGCAGGGTCAAATTCTATGTGTACTTTTTCCGTCAACGTAGCGCAGCTTGTGACATGCAAGCATCAATACCAACCATCCATACATAGAACCTGCTAACCTACATCACAGTTCCATAGCATGACATGACACATCCGGGTCCCCAGCCTTCCCATGTCTCTCTCTCCCCTGGTCGACTGTCTGTTCCCTGACGACCCGAAGAAAAACAAGCTCCAATTGTCTGCGCCGGGAGCTTCTGGTTGGTTCGGCACAGTGACGTTTTCCCCTCCTCTCTGCTCGAGCTTGCCCGTGACAGTAAGTGAGACGAGAAGAAAAGATATATACATGACGTATGTGCTAGTTAATGCGGGGAAATGGAGGTACCTCTCCGGTGTCAAATCCCCGTCCAGCCCTGGAGACTCGAGAGAATGCATTTGTAGGGGACATCTGGAGCTTGGGCCCCTCATCATTGCCCTTCTCAGCGCCTGGGCTCACGTCTCCCAGCGACCCAGTGGAGAGCTGTCCCACTAGGATTGCTCTAAACTGACGTTGGAACCTCGCCAAGCTGCACGGCATCCAGCGGGCCTCTGGCTCCTTCGATAGAGAGAGTTCTGGCCCGCCCTCGAAGAGCTCTCGGCGGGATCCATAGCCGCTCATCATTAGCGCCCGAGGTTTGGCTCAGCAGGAGATCTGCTGGTGCAATTCCTTGAAATGCTGATCGATCGTAAGGACCCAGAATTTCCCAGCGGATTGGGATTGGCGACCCGGAGCATTTTCTTCTCATGGCAGTGTCTGTAAACTGTGGTTTCATTACATCATTGGTTCTATTGTTGAACCGCGCAGAAGATAGTATACGATCTTTCTTCCAGTTTTCACGGCCTCTGGGCTGCGAGTTCATGGCTCTGGTTATTAGTTTATGCCACCCGGCTTGTTGGTTCTTCCAGTTGGTATCCAAACACTGGTATGATTAAACCTAGTTCCGGTATGCTAACAAGTTTTGGGATTTCCGCTTGCAAAATGACCAGCGTACCTATGCTATTGTAACAGACTTTGTATGAAGCTCTCCAACCGAAATAAAAGAATATATCGTGTTCATTCTACACATTGCCAGCCAGATAGTATTTCAGTTACTTAAAGTTATACTACCTATCGCATTCCCCAAAAGTGCTGCCGATACTGCCCGCCAAAGCTCGACCACCCAGCTGAGAAGAGCCATCAATGCACGCACGCGGAACTATAGCTTATTTCATCTCTAGCCGCCTTCCTCATCGTCATAGTCTACAGTGTAGCTCCTACCTGAAAAATTTAGCGTCTCGTTCCAGACCAAGCTGATGAGAGCTCAGCGCACACACAGCTGGACTGGTGCTTTGCAAGCCCCCCTTTCCCCCGTAGGGAATATTGTTTTCACTGATGTTTCTGTTTAATTCCTTCTCGAATCCAAGTCACGTTCGGCTTCACTTCCCATGTTCCTGAGCTAGGTTAGTGGCCTACCAAAGCAAGACGGAGGCGCTCCAGATCTTCTGTCCCAGGTCATTCGCTTGCTGTTCGTGACCATCGCCTATACCTACCTGCACGTTCTCGCTCGAGCTAAACCCTTGTCTGGCCAATGTCCCTAGCTTGAAAGTGGTCGGACGGCTTTGGACGAGCTTTGCGGGATATGCTCGAGAGCTTTCCCCGTTTGGCTTCTGTTGTGTGCCAGTAGTAGGGTTTTGGTATCTGATCTGCTCGTCGGCTGCACGATGCCATCGGTCCGATCCTCCCGCCGCGTCGCGCCGCTCAAGGAGTCCGACATTGACCACGAGATCAACCTCATCGATCACTCGCTCTCGAGCCATGGCACCCCTGCCCGGGCCTCGTCGCCGACACAGGACGGAGGCGACGCGACTGTCGACCAGTCCGTCCTGACTACGGATAGTGAGCGCCCTCTCCGAACCAATGCGGCGCCGATATCAACGAGTGACGAAGGTGACCGGCAGCACGTAGGAGAGCAGGATGGATCCGCGTCGTCCTCTGAGGAGGAGGAGGAGGCGAGGGAGGATAGCGGGCTCGAGATACCACCGACGCCCACTGTCCAGCCCCCTACGCCTGCTACGGAGGTACCCAGACCCGAGGGCTCAACCAGCCCGCCCGCCGTGAACGGGAACCGCGTCTCAAGAGTGCCTTCTTCTAAGCAGATCAAGAGGCAATGGCGCCGCCCAAAATCGCCGGCCAAGGAGATCGATATTCTCTACGAGAACGAGCGAGGCGGCTTCTTCTGTGGGATCCCGCTCTTCTCGGGCGCGGCGCTGGGCAACCTCGATCCCTCGCCATGGACCAACGCGAACCACAAGACGTCGCCGACAAGCATCAAGACGGCGCAGGTGCCGGACCCAAGCTGGGAGTGGGCGTGGCCTAAGTGGCACGTGAACCGCGACGATAAGATCGAAACCGATACCGACGGTTGGGAATACAGCTTCATGTTTAGCAAAAAGTTCAGCTGGCACGGGCCCAGGTGGTACAACAGCTTCGTTCGGCGGAGAGCCTGGATCAGACAGCGGATAAAGAAGGAATATGACTTTCCGTCGAGCGACCCGCATCTTTTGAACACCGAGTATTTTACAGTTGGTTCAACGCACGGCGGATCCATCCGCGGCAGTAGTGTGTCGGGTGGAGCAAGCAACAGGACGAGCGTCATCGTCGACGAGACCGAGGCTCTCGAGTCCCAGATTGAGATTCAGAATATCGATACGTTGATGGAGCTGCTGAGGAAGCTCAGGATCGACCGGGAGAAGTTGGATGCGATACAAAACTACATCGAACACAGCATGGACGGCCTCTTACAGTTGCAGGATTATATGCATGAGATCATGTCCCTGTTTGTGTTCCAAGCGAGCCGCAAACTCCTGCTGACGAGGTTAATGGAGCTCTATGATGGCTACACATACCAGAAACAGCAGTCGTCTCCCTCGGCAGAGGAAAAGTCCGAGCCGGAGCCGCCCATTGTACGGCTTCAGTCTGAAGAGCAGCAAGCTGTCGACGGAGAACCACCAGAGCCGGAGGTGAAACCGATCGTTCCAAAAGAGCCGGAAACAGAAGAGGAGAGGGTGGAGCTGGAGGACAAAACCAAGCACCTGGCCGATGCCATCAAGCACGCCGACGAGGAAGTGCGCCGCCTCGAGTACTGGAGCGACGTCAAGGGCCTCGCTGAAGGGGCCATCTCGGGCGGCGCCGTTGCTGACGAGAAAGGCTGGCAAGATGGATGGGACGGAATCGATCGAAGTGGTGGCATAGGTGCCAACAAGGAGGAACTCCCATGATGTGAACCACATTGGTAAACTAAATGGGAGTTCGCGAGTGATTGGAAGAGCCACACCTTCATTCATTCGCAGCAATCAACCCTATGAAGGGGGTTGAGTGGTGACAACATATGGAATTATACCCCTCCAAGACTCTATATACAACATGAGCTTGGACGACGGAAGGTCGAGGTAAGAGAGCGGGCGTTGATCCATTTTTTGGCATCTTGATTTTCGGCGCGGGAAACCCATTGCAAATGACGGCGTAGGGCGTAACTTGAATACTACTTTATATAATACACATTATAGCATAATAAAATAATACAGCATCAAGTTTCTTTCTTCTTTTGCAAGGTTCTGCGGGCTTGGATGTTGGAAAGTCACATAAGCACTTGACACTAAAAGCATTGCAGTTATTTTCATGTGATTGCTCGAGTTGTTTTACATGTTTATTCCATTATACAGCTAGTCTCTTGGTTCATACATTGATCGCTCTAGCTCTGCTCCTCCTCGGCCACATAGTGCAGATAGGCGCCGAGCAGCTTGATGCCCTCAATGTAGTTCCTCTTGTCCAGCTTCTCGTTGATCGAGTGGGCGCCGTCGGTGGAGCTGCCCATGGGCAGCAGCAGCACGTTCTTGCCCGTGGCCTGCTCGAAAGTCAGGGTGACGGGGATGGAGCCGCCCTCGCGGGTGTAGTCGGGCTTGACGCCCCAGACCCTCTCGACGGCCTTGTCGGCGGCGCGGAAGTTCCAGTGGTTTGGGCTGGCGACCCACCACTTGCCCGTGTGCTGCGCGTAGACCTTGAGGGTGTTCTTGGAGCCCAGCTTGGCAAAGACCTCCTTGACGTAGGCGTACACGGCCTCGTTGGTCTTCTCGATCTCCATGTCGGGCACGGTGCGGATGGAGAACTTGCCAATGACCTTGGCCGGGATGACCGTCTTGGCTCCGGGGGCAGAGAAGGCGCCCTCGACACCGTGGACCGAGAGGGAAGGGTACCTCCAGCGACCCATGAGGGTGGACTTCTTGTCCTCGAAGATGGTGGTCTTGGAGCCTAGCGACTCGTGCAGGTTGTCCATGGTGAAGCTGATGCCATCATACAGACTCTCCTCTTCCGAGGTCACCTTGGCAACCTGCTCCATGATGCCGGGGATCTGGATCTTGCCGTGGGTGTCGACCAGGCTGCCCAGAACTCTGACGAGATCCGTCATGGGCTCCTGTGCAGTTCCGCCAAAGACGCCAGAGTGCAGGTCGGCGCCGGGCCCCGAGATCTCGACGCTGTAGTAGTTGCATCCTCTCAGACCGTACGTCAGGCAGGGCTTCTCCGTGCCCAGCCAGTAGTTGTCCGAAATGCAGACGGCCTCGGCGTCCTTGAAGTAGCCCTTGCCCTCCTTTTCGATCAGCTCGTCCAGACCTTCCGAGCCGTACTCCTCCATGCCCTCGAAGCACATGAGCAGGTTCACGGGGAAGTCGACGCCGGCCTTCTGGTGGGCCTCGATGGCGTTCAGCCAGCCCAGGACGGGGCCCTTGTCGTCGGTGCTGCCGCGGCCAAACATGCGGCCGTCCTCGCCGACGGTCAGCTTGAAGGGCTCGGTGGCCCAGCCGTCGCTCTTCTCGGCGGGCTGGACGTCGTAGTGGCCGTAGACGAGGATGGTGCGCTTGTTCTGGTCCTCTCCGTAGCGGGCCAGGACGACGGGGGGCAGGTCCAGCTGGGGCTGGTCGGGCTGCTTGCCGAGGGGCCGCAGCTCGACGGTGGCGCCGAGGGCCTTGAGCTCGGCGGCGAGCCACTCGCCCATGCGGACGACGTCGGGGCGGCGCGCGGCATCGGCGGAGATGGAGGGGATGGCGACGGCCTTGGCGAGGCGGTCGATGAAGTGGTCCGAGAGCTTGTCGACCTCGGAGAAGTAGCCGTCGAGCTTGGGCGCCATCTTGCGGGACTGGTGGGCTTTGATCGAGGGGGTGAGGTACGTTCTTCTCTGTGTTCCTGTTGGTATCGAGGCTCGAAGCGACGAAGAAGAGGAGCGGCGGGAGGCGGAAGAAGAAGAGATGGAAGACAGAGATGCCGTCGTCCTACAGCTTGGGCAAGAAGAAGAGATGAGACGAGTGGATATGGCGCTGGAAGCAAAAGCTGAGTTGGGAGATGCCGTCCGACTTGTAAGTCGAGCAAGTAATGTGCGGGGCATCTGAGTTGATAAGGTAGGTCAAGTGCTCACTTCGTATAATACACAGTACACACGGGATAGAGGGGCGAGGGGTTCTGTCGAGCAATTAGACAGCTTCTATTTGCGAACGAAACGACGGGGTGAGGGGCAGAGAGAGCTTCCAGTGGCCGGGGGCGCTTGGGGCGAGCTTCCGCAGCGTGTTCGTACTGCAAGGAAGAGCGGTTCTAGTGTAACAGCGTAGCAATAATGCGCTGCTGATCACTGGAAAGCGAGGTGCAAAATGGCGGCTATTCGAGGCTCCTTTCGGGACGCGCCGACAACCTGACAGAAAGAACCCTTCTGGGCGGGGTCCTCTCACTAAACGCAGCGCCTGCCTCATGGGGAAGTCTACAGCGGGGACCTTCTTGGTTGTGGAGGCCCGCCAAGCCCCTAGCTAGCCTAGGCCAAATGTCGTGATGGTATGTTACATGTAGGTGTTTAATGTTGCTCAGGTATTACAGTACTTGAATAAGACATGCTTCTCATGTAGCTGGTCGTTTGTAATGAATTCGATATTCTGTTACATAAGCTACTCAAGGTATAGCCCAAAAGATGGAGACCTTGTCCCGGCTTGAAATGCTGAAAAAATGGTGATCATATAATAATTGATATTTATGCTTCGAGGTGAGTATTGCGGAGCATTTATCAATAGCTAGAAACGAAGCTTTTCGATAGAAAAGATACGAGCCTTTGCTGGTCCATTTAACTGCTCACATAATGCAAAATGCAGTCAAGTACATCCCAAGTGGTCCTTTGCAAAGAGTTGAGGTTCGAGAATTAACGCAAATATGCCAACAATAATAATCAATTCTTAGCCGCTCGAACGGTTTTCTTGGTTTAAATATACCAGTATAAAATACGTCAGAAAGTGTTCAACATCTCCAGTGGAGATTGTATCACTCTGGTAGACGTACACAGACCTATAGAATACCAGAGCCAACCAACAAGCCCGCAGGTGTAGAAAGAAACCAATTTGAGGTGCAGGAAACCTCCCCCATCCTCTCGTGATTTCTTTTTGTCTCCCCTATAAATTTTGTCCTACAGGCCTCGTATCTCTTTCACTGCCAATCGATCCTACCAATTTGTTACCAGGTTTGTCTTGGGTTATGCACATAGTCTAGGCAGTGTTCCGGGCAGCTTGCTCTGTGATGGCATCGTCGGCCTCTTGTTCGATCTGCCACAGCGAGAGAGGGTTCAAGATTCGATGCCGAAGGTGCAGATACTTCAGCACCGAGCCAGGACCCGCCAGCGGAGCTTCGATCCGATCCGAGATTGTTGATAATTCTCGACACCCGTGTTCAAGAGCAACTTTTTCCCAATGTGCCACGACCCTGGGATCTAGAAAAAAGTCCCAAGAGCTAAACCAGGCCAATTCGACCGTGTTGAACGGCTTTTGTTGGTACCGAAAGACGGCCGCCTCTCCTTGATGCGCATTCCAAATTTCCATGACTCGCAGCTTGGGCATATTGAGTGCTGCGTCACCTGCGGCGTGAAGTAGCTGGTTGATTTGCCCGTCGTTTCTCCCGCGCAAAATCGTCGATGTTAGAATGCAGAATTCGAGCCGAGGAAAACTGTCGACGGCTAGTTCTTTCTTCGGTAGGGCAAAAAAGTCCCGGGCGTCGATAACAAAAGAGATTACAAGTGATTCAAGTTGTGCAGTGGCGCCTCGAACTTTGGCTGCTATCCTTCGAAGCCGGAGATGGTTATTATGCTTGATAACGTCTTGAAGAGTCTTGAAGGACACGTCGCCGTCCTCGTATAAGGTCAGCTCCTTGAGCTTGCGGGACAAGACATTTGGTGAAAGAACTTCCATATCTGGCCACCATCATATTAGTAAAGATCATCAGAAGTATCGCATTTGGAAACCAAAAGTACAAACCTTCATGTTCGGAAAGGCGTTTAAGTAGTGGAATGTAGTGAGCAGAGCACCAGTACTCTACATGTATCTGTTCCATGCTTGGCAAAGCCTGGAGCATACTGGAAAGTGCCCTCATTCCGAAAGCGCGTTCAGACTGCCTGCGAATGAGCAATCGTGTCACGACTTCTACCTTTGCAAGGTCCGCCTCCACTATCAAAGGGCTTCCTGGGATTCGCCATCTCGCGCATAATTTGCGCAATGAATAACACTGGCACGGAACTCGCTGAATGAATCCATGCGATCCATGTGTCCCATCATCAGAACTTGGCGGAAGTCTTCGCGCCATGGGATTGCGATCGAAATCGTCCTGGTCGGAATAGAAAAAGGGGCCAAGTTGATGATTTTCCAAATGATGCGAATCATCACTTGGCGAGAACGCGCTCAGCTCCAAGGTGAGGCCGCCATGTCCATCCTTGCTCCAAGTCGATAATACATTGAAAAGCTGCTTAATATCTCTTGTTGCTATACCGTCATTCTGCTCAAATGTTAGCAAAGGCAATCAAACAATGGGATAAGTCGGTACGGACAGTCTCGGCCTGTGTATGCCTTTTCCTCTCGCTGCAATCAGGACAGTAGTATTTTGATAGTTCCACGCAGTAATGAATATGTTTGACCAGTCCCTTGCGGTGTCTGATATTTTGGTATAAATCCTTGACGCGTGAAGAAGACAAAATAAGCTGGCGGAAGGTTTCGCGCTCGAATACGTCCTGCCATTCTTTGCAGACTGTAGCAAATTTCGGTAGGTGATTTGTCGAGGTTGAGCTGTTGTTTCGCATATCTTTGATCAGACACTCAAAGACTTTTAGTCGTAACTCAAACGGAAGGTCTGTAAATTCTGGCATTTTGGTGAACCGGATTGACAACAGTGGCTTTGATTGATTTAGTTGGAACCTGTCGGTGACTGGTGAGAGTTTCCGATGCTTCGATTGTGGGTAAATATAGGAGATGCAGTTGCAGCTGAAAGAGATTTGGATCTTGACGAGTACGTTCTGTGTCAAATACAGGACAGAGGGTTCTGCTTGGTCGAATAATTTTCTGGTTTTATCCAGTAAGTCATATGTTGGAAACCTAATTTAGTTTCCGTATTTGGGTTTGGTGTATAAGCCCCGAACATAAAATCCAGGTAAGAGTTTGTTAGTGGTACGCCGCACACGGTCAAGTCTTTTAAAAGTAGGTTTGAAAAGCTTTTCAATTTAAGCAAGCAATAAAATACCTTCATACCTACCTTGCCAGCAGACAAATTCTCGGCAGAAGGACCAGAGAAGAAAAGAGGGTTTCTTTATGTTTCCGCAAAGTAACAATGATCATTTCGCTTTTACCATATTCGGATCTGAGCACTATCTAAGAGGTTTTGTTATTTGGTACCGAAAGGTAGCACCTAGGCCTTATGATAATCCTTTGATAATGAAGCCGAAATGAACTCGATATTATTGTATTATAGAAAACCTAAGTTCAATATTATGACCAATGTACGCCTTCCTTTCTCAAGAAAGAAAACAAAAAATTATTAAATGCTGAGCTCGCCTTGACTATTAAGCAAATGTCGGATATTGATTAGGTTGTCTGACTATAGGCGAGCGAGAAAAAAAAAACGGGTGATAATCACTTCTCTGACATATTATTAAAGTCTTGATCATCAGGCTTCTTTGATTGTCATGTCTTTATAATATTGCTGTAAGATTCATCGGCCCGGAGCTTGCGGCGCGCGAACTTCTAGGTGAGCTCCACAGAATTGTATTCCTAGTACCGGCGCCGGTGTCTGCGGCCACCGAAGGTTCCACGACCCCGGTGGTGCGTCGACTTTTCCATGCAACTGAACTCCACACTCGCCAATTTGACTCATTCGCCGGTCCCAGAGAGCAGAGAAAGAGAAGAACGTTGGTACTCGTAGTGAATCCGGCTGCTTGCTCTGGGGATTGTGTGCAGGTTACAAGTAAATCTGTAGGCTGAATGTGATTTCGGTATAGTACTGATCAGTGTCATCAAAGAGACCATATTGATCATATATCCACTATCTAGCACGATATAAGCACATGGGTCCAAAACGTCTTCAAGTCTAGGCTTAGGTAGGTGACATGGCTGGAAGAGGATTTCGTTTTTCTTGTCTTTGTACATTGACCGCCCTACCTACCCACCCCCCGAAACTAATGTAGAGCCAAGTCTAAATTGCCGATGGTAGGGCAGGTACGTTCCTTTTCGGGCCATATTTTCCCTCCTGGAGACCAACTTCACTTCTCTCGAGACTCGAAGGTGTCAACCCGCTTTCGCGATTCGGTCATCCTGCCATCCGCTGTGCGACGCCATTCGGCCCCCCGGTCAGCGTCTTGCGATGGATAACAGTCAATCTACTGCCCATGGCTCCAGAGGTGGCCCTGGTGACGATATTTACACATCAGTGCCGGGTGTTGATCCCGGCCCCAATCAGCGAAGTGTGAGGTTGCCGTCTTCTTGCAGGACGCCTGGAAACAGCCGTCGTGTTCCCTTGCTGCTACAGCTAATTCGTTAGTAGTGCGATGCCTGTCGTATACGCAAGGTACGTCGGAAAGATCCCAATGGACCCTTGATTATACCTACAGCGACCCCCCCCAACGGCAGAGCTGCTCGCCACAAGAAGCAAAGAGGATGTGGATACTGACCGCGCTCATTCCAGGTTCGCTGCAACAGAGAGATACCTTATGACCACTGCGTGCGCCTAAAAACCCGGTGTACACGTATCGATGTCAAACCCAAGGAAAAAACGACACGCATTCTCCTTACTCCCCAATAGTAGGTAGTACTTTGTATACGCTGCCCTCTGATTTGATTCACATGATCCATTATAGCTTGGCGCCATTCCTTTTCCAGTCACCTCGTTGCTTGAGCTCGTTCTAACTGCTTCCCTCACGATATAGTGAAAGGAAGATAGACCAGATCGACCAAAAGCTCAGCGGGGTGATACAGCTGTTGAAAGGCTTTGACTTGAACCGGATTTCTTCAAGTAGCAACAGTCCTCAGGTACCAGATGGCGCCTCGACTCCCACCATCTCGTCCTCTCCCAATTCTCATACAGCTAATTCAGAGCCGGTGACTGGGACGGTGGTGGAAGGAGAGTCTTCAATGGCTGCACATTCGCAATTCGCCAAGGAATTCCTACAAAAGATCATTGGCGGCGATTGCGCTGAAATGCACGACTCACTAGACTCTCTTTCTCAGGTCGTGGCGGCTTTGAGGCAGCAGACTGTCGCGAGTGAGATGTCTTACCCTCACGCGAGACCTATCCAGCGCCCTAGCCTACCTCGGTGCAAGATGCCTCCCTTTGAGAAGACGATTCCTCTGATTCGAATGGCCGAGTGTAAGTTTAACTATATCCCTGACTAGAGGCTTCTACTATATTTAGGACCACGTCCTTGGGCTGATACAGTGGGAATAAAGCAAGACGACTCGCCGGACATGGCTTCATATACGAGTTCCTGCCGTTTCAGCGCTTCTCTGATATGTGCCTAAATGTGTATTTCTGTGAAGAATACTCGGAAGCCGACTTCATCAACGTCAATGCCGGCCTTTACTCTCTCTTCTCCGACTTTGTATTTCATGCTCCAGCAGAGAAGAAGGATGAGTATCGTGGTCACGCGTTTGAGTGTCGAGACAACCTCGAGACTGCCCTGTCAAATCTGTCTTTACACTTACCTGCGACTTCGAATACGATCATGGCTCTTGTACTAGGTGTAAGTTGTCCCAATGATGGTCTCTTTCGCAATGCTGTGACTGACCGATTTACAAGGCGGCTTATGCGATTGATATCTCGAAACCATTGTTGTCTTGGTCGCTGTCATCGAAAGCATCAGAGCTCTGCCAGACCCTGGGGTATCATCGCGTTCAGCCAATGACGGGTGAGAAACAAGACGACGTTCAGTACAAACGATTTTTGTTTTGGTGTATCTACTTTGTTGACAAGAGTCTTTCGCTTCGCCTCGGCAGGCCCTCAACCATTCCGGACTGGGATATAACATTAGCCCGGCCATCGCCCTCCGAGTCCCAACAAGAGCCTCTACCTGCCTACTTTGCTCTGTGGATTGAGACTGCTCGATGTCAGGGGAATATATACGAGATGCTGTACAGCCCAAACTCTATCGTTCAGCCGCCTCATGTACGGCAGCATAGAGTTGATGTCCTCGTTGATTCTCTACACGAATTAGACAAAGCAACACTCCAGACGAACGTAAGATATAACAGTGTTGCTACGTATGTCTGATGACGATATCGCTAATCCTTACTATAGATACAATGGTTTGAAATAGCCAAAGAAGCTACGGGCGAAGCTCTATTGACTTTCTTCAAACTCTCTGATGAAGTTCTTCGTCTTTCCTTGCTTACTATGGTGTACCGAGCGGCTCCACGGTCAGCTCATATATCCACGACGTTCAGCGCTGATTGCATTGAGGCTGCGCGAGCCACTCTGGATAGGCATTTAAGCTGCATTTCGCTGCTACAAGGCAACGAGAACTACTTCTCGATATACGTACATTGGTAAGTTGGCTAGCCGACCGGCCTCAACAGCTCGGGGTCCTCCCAACTGCCACGTATCAGACTGCTAAACTTTACAGGACTCTCTTGTTTGCTCCTTTCATTCCCTTTATCGTCATCTTCTGCCATGTGATTGAGACACGAGACCAGTCAGACCTCGAGCGTCTCCATACTTTCATCACATCGATCAAGTTGGCTCATACAGTGTCTGAGTCCGCGACCAAGACGACACGTTTGTTCCAGGCCCTGTATGGGATCGCGCGTCGCTATGTAGATTTTCGTGCTGCCAACCCTGAAGCGAACCCCATGCACGACGCTACGATGGAATCGTATCTTTCGTCAATGGGCCTTCTTACTACGGAGCACATTGATGGCGTTCGGCACGAGTGGGTAACTGATGGAGGACCAGATCAATCAGGGGATCACACCGTCACTGGGCAAGGTAGCGCTGCGAATCTGGACATGGCTGCAAATAACACGACGAGGACTGGGCAGAGGGCAACGAATCCGATGATGTGGCTTGGTCATGGAGCTCAACTGGAGGACTGGCTGTACCACAATCAAGCCATGATGGACATACTTGAATCATCTGATGATCTTTACGCCGAGCCTGGGAATGTTGATAGCTAGAGACATAATGACTAGAAGGGTAGCTTTCAAGTATCAAATGGTGAAAATGAAACAATAAAAAGTAGTAGACACAATAGAGAAGGCAACCAAAAAAAAAAGAGAGAGAGAGAGAGAGAGAGAAAAGAGGGGAAAAAAAAAAGGAGAAAGAGAATGACTGATACCGCCAAGACCTCGCAGCTTGCTCCACCACGTTCCACGATAGTATAAATTGCAATCGGGTCGGTGATCGCGGGGCCCGGCCACTACTGGGTCACTATAGTCCAACCGCCTTATAAGTGCTTGATGCGCCTTGAAACCAGAATAATTTTTTGACGTGAATCAAGCTTATACCAGTCTCGAAGAGAAATCCCCATCTGGTGGACAGTCAGCTAGGATGCCATTCAAAGTCGTTATCGTGGGAGGCAGCGTGTCGGGGTTGACCTTGGCCAAGGTGCTCGAGAAATTCGACATTGACCACGTCGTCTTGGAGGCACATGCCACGATAGCACCGCAGCTCGGGGCCAGTATTGGGCTTCTCCCGAGCGGTCTGCAGATTCTGGATCAGCTGGGGTGTTACGAAAGTATCCGAGAGCGCGTCGGTACGGACTGCTAGTACCAGACGACGATGCGTCGGTTCGACGGCCAATTCAGGAGTGTGAAAAAGGACGTTACGTTTTCCGAAGAACTCGAGCAGAAGTATGAGATTTTCCATCGCCTTCTTTCTTTAGCTTCGAGTCCCATGTCTGATCTCATCTTTTGGAAAATGCTAATTGCCACACCAGGACCGGTTATCCTCAGTTGTTCATCGATCGACAGATGCTACTCCAGACACTCTTCGACAGTCTCGAATCCAAAGAAAAAGTCCTTACGAACAAGCGCGTTACTCGCGTGGACCCTGTCGAGGGCGGCGTCCGCGTGTGTACCGAAGATGGCTCCGAGTATACCGGAGACATTGTCGTGGGCGCCGACGGAATCCACAGCGCCGTCAGAAAGGAGATGTGGCGCAACGCCCGCGAGGCAGGATCGGAGCTCTCTCACTTAGACGAGGAATCGAGTTCGTATCGACCTACCTGCCGTGGGTTCACCGACAGGCTTATCGCTGACATGAAAACTGCAGAAATCCAAGCTGAATCGAAATGTCTCTTTGGCATATCCCAACGGCCGGCGGCACTCGGCGGCGCACCCGCACAGATCAATGCGTATTTCGACGGTTGGAATTACATGATGTTCTCGGCCCCCGGCAACCGTCTGTACTGGTTTCTCTTCACCGGCATGGAGACGACGTCTGGAGGCCAGATCCCCCGATTTACCAAGACGGACGAGGCGGAGCTGGTCAAGGACCGACTTGGCGATTTTGTCACCGAGACCGTGACCTTTGGAGATATTTACGAACAGCGCCAAATTTCCACGCTCGTTGCTGTGGAAGAGCATGTTTTTAAGCGCTGGCATTTCGGCCGGATGGTGACTATTGGTGATGCAGCTCACAAGGTAGGTTTCGACTCAAGATTTCTTCCATATGATGAGGAGAAACTGACGATACTCTGTTTTTCAGCTGCACCCCATCACCGCCCAAGGAGGCAACCACGCCATGGAAGCCGCCGTGGCGCTCGTCAACGCATTGAGACGGAATTAAAACAAAAAACCTCGGCGGACAACACGAGTCTCTCCGATGGCGATATGGCAAAAGTCTTCGCCGAGCTCCAGGCGAGCCGCTTCGACCGCGCCCTGGCCGCAGTACTACAGGGCCAGCGATCAAATGCTCTTGTAGGGAAGGATACATTCCTGGCACGCATGTTTGTACACCATGCGTTTCCCTGGTTCGGCGAACGTCTGATTATGAAGCTCGTGGTAAAGAGTGCCGAGACGGGCGCCAGGATCGAGGATATTGCTCCGCCCAGTCATGCCGTGTCACGAGATGTGACGCCCGAATCTCAAACTAGTCGGATACTTTGGAGTTCTGGGGTTGTTGGCGTGGGAGTTTTGGCTGTAGTATTGTATACGTATTGCGAGTGACTACTTCGTAGACTTGGCAGTTCAGTACTATAGGCGTTTAATACTCATGACATTGAATACTTCAAACTTGACCGTGCAAGATACATTACTTGGAAAAATTGTCACCGCCTTTATAGTGACAAGTATTACGGCTGTTTTCCCGTTAGGAATGTATCGCAATGTGTAACCCTGTCCGGCTATAAGCAAATATAGATGTTGTTATACTCTTCGGCGCGGATCCGGACGGCTCGGACTTCGGCTCCGAGGGATCAACCACAGTGGGGACTCCGGAGTATACCTTCACCGCCCGCAATAGCCAACCTACCTGCTCCGAGGACGGGAGCAATGTGGAGCTGGGAGTTAAGGGCGTATCGTGGTGCATATTGATCGATTCTGCAAAGCTGTGCTATGTGGGCTCGTACCTACGACGTCATGGTGCCTTCTTGGCAATATTCAGATGTATAACACCTGCGGATCTGCGGTGCACCGATCGGAAGCCACCACCAAGAATATTTACCTGGGTAACGAAGAGACTTGCCAAATCCCAATTCCAAGTGCTGCCTTTACTCGAGGCCTTGCTTGGACAACTATTTCCGCTGCTTTTCGGTTGAAGTTTTTGAGCAAACCCATTTTGATGCGAGCGATCTCTGAAGCAAAAGTACCATGGCGCTCAGCACTCTAGACTCGGCCTCTACTTCGAAGCCTGGCGCCAATTACACCCAGCCAAAATGGTGGAAAGAGGCAGTCGTCTACCAAGTCTATCCGGCGAGCTTTAACAGCAGCAAAAGCGCTGATGAAGCAGACGGCTGGGGCGATATCAATGGGATTATTGACAAAGTTCCTTACCTGAAGAGCTTGGGTGTCGATGTCATCTGGTCTAGCCCCCGTAAGTGGTAATATACCTGGCACCTGCACTTGTACTGTCTTTCACGATGCCATCCTTGTAGTCTCGTGAGACTTTGGAAGCAACGTAACTTCATGGCCAATCCCTCTCCGAGCATCCAAGGTCCTTGTCGCAGTCCAAGGACTATACATCCATCTGACTTGTTCCATAGTATACAAGTCCCCACAAGCCGACATGGGCTATGATATTGCCGACTACAAAGCCATTGATGCACGATATGGCACACTGTCTGATATGGACAACCTGATCAAGACTTGCAAGGACCATGACATGAAAATTATCATGGATCTCGTCGTAACCCACACGTCGGACCAGCACGACTGGTTCTTAGAGTCGGCCAAGTCCAAAACGTCGCCAAAGCGCGATTGGTATATTTGGAAGCCCCCTCGCGGGTATGACGAGGCTGGCAAGCCGATCCCTCCAAACAACTGGGCGCAGATCTTGGGCGATGCCAACAGTGCTTGGACCTGGAGTGAAGTGACGCAGGAGTTCTACTTGACATTGCACACGCCAGAGCAGGTCGACTTGAATTGGGAGAATCCCGACGTGGTTTCTGCCGTACACGACGTGAGTCTCCATCTTGTTAAGTATTTTTCTCAGCGAATGCGTCATTGACAAAGACTTTCTTTTCAGGTAATGGAGTTCTGGCTGTCTCGCGGCATCGCTGGCTTTCGCATGGACGTCATCAACCTGATTTCCAAGGACCCGACTTTCCCAGATGCGCCCATTGTCGAGAAGGACTCCAAATATCAGCCGGGCGAAAAGTATTACACCAACGGACCGCGGTTCCACGAGTTCATGCATGATATCTATGACAACGTTCTCTCCAAGTACGATACCCTGACCGTGGGTGAGACGCCATACGTTACCGACATAGAGGAAATCATCAAGACGGTCGGGGCCACGGCAAAGGAGCTGAACATGATTCTCATCTTTGACCACATGGAACTCGAGGACGTCAAAATCAAAGGAGATTCCAAGTTCAGCATGCGAAGTTGGAAGCTGACGGAATTGAAAGACATCATGTCGGGCCTGCAGAAGAAGATGATTCAGTACGACGGCTGGAACGCCATTTTTTTCGAATGCCACGATCAGGCGCGCTCGGTCACCCGCTATACAGATGACGGTGACGAATTTCGAGGGCGTGGCGCCAAATTGCTCTCGCTCCTGCAGACGACGCTCGGTGGAACTATTTATATATACCAGGGTCAGGAGATCGGTATGCGTAACTTCTCCATTGACTGGGATCCCGATGTCGATTACAAGGATGTTGAATCCATCAATTATTGGAACAAGATGAAGTCCCTGTACCCCAAGGGGTCCGAGCAGTTGGAAGAGGCTCGTAGGATCCTGCAGAGAAAGGCAAGAGACAATGCTCGTACTCCGATGCAATGGAGTAGCGAGCCCAATGCGGGCTTCACGGTTCCTGGCGTGAAGCCGTGGATGAGGGTGTGTGATGACTACGAGACCGTCAACGTGAAGGCGCAGATGGAACACAAATCGCAAGAAGGAGGAGAGCTCTCGGTTTGGCAGCATTGGCAGCGTGCTCTACAACTTCGGAAGAAGCAGAGCGATGTCTTTGTTTACGGTGGCTTTGAAGACGTGGACCACGACAACGAGGATGTCTACGCCTACAAGAGGATAGGGGCACGCGGCGGTGAAGAGTGGATTGTGGTCATGAACTGGACTGGTAAAGAGATCCAGTGGAAGGTTCCTGAAGGCATTGAGGTTGCTGAATTGGTTTCCTCCACAGTTCGGACAGGAAAGGTGGAGCAACAATCTCAAGGATTCATGAAATTGCAGTCCTGGGAGGGTGTTCTAGGAATCTGCAAGCAATAATCTAACCAGCAAGTAGTTCTGGAATCTTCATAACAAATCACGTGGAGCGAAATTGCCCGCGAGCTCTACATGGGACAGGGTGAAAGTAGGCTGCTACAACTGATAGATAAATGCTCTATATCAAGTTGCTTCGTCGTCGATACTGTCGCCAGAATTTACTTTATCCTCGCAATTGTTGCTTTCCAATGTGTATGCCGGCTGAGTCTGGAGCTGCCCGTTGCGCCCGGGTTTCAAGAGGTTATTCAGAGCCCATTTACCAGAGCTATCCGGCCTGGGTCTGTTTCTTGATGGCTGACGAGCATCGTATTCGTCTCAGCCGGTGACCGCAGAGGTCCTTGTAACCGAATGCGGCACCGTTCAGAAATGTGGAACGATTGATGACGGCGCAGTCGATGGGCGCGTCTCTGGGTAGACTGCTTTGTATGTTGGAGAGCTTTGCAGCAGTCTTGTTCACAATCCCAACAGTCCAGCAGAAGATATTGAGAAAGCATATGCATCTGTCAGTACATTTTTACTTGCAATTGTATAATTGCACCCTGAAAAATGAATTACGCAAATGAAAGGTCTGGGATATTGTTGCCTGTTGTATCATTTTAGGGCAGCGCCATATCTAAAATTTGCTTGAATATTCTATGCAAGGGAATGAATGTAGCTGCGGTTTTCATAGTATACTACTATCACTTGAGGCCCGTCGATTTTGTTGTGCCTGTTCCTTTCGCTGCGCATTGGCCATAGCTGCTGCTTGGGCTTGAGCCTGCTGCTGAGCTCTCAGTAGTTGCGCGTATTGGCGAGGCCCATTAGCAATGGCCTGCCCTTGTCCGCCAGCTGCCGCGTTCATAGCAGCTTGCGTCAGGCTGTTGTGGCGGCTCTGTAGCACTTGAGTTGCCATCTGGCGCACGACTTCTTGGGGAGTATTGGGATGCGATTGCCTAATTTGGTTCTCAACATTCTGCAGCTGTGACACAAATGTCTGATGATTTTGTGGAGTCATGGAAGTATTAGGTCTGGGCGAGGAAGACTGGCCTGCCGGCATGTTCAATCCTGCTGAGGGTGGCGTTGCGCAATCTGTGTTCGTTGACACAACCGCGTCCTTGTCATAAAAGCCAGATGGTATCCATGGGCTTTGTACTCCTGACCCACGGTCTACGTCGTGTCGTGTGTCATCATTCTCTTGCTTGCTAGAATATCGTCGTAGTGGTGAGTTCCTGGGATCTTCGAGGTCACAGGCTCCTGAACCCGACACGGGCTCCGGGGAGGAATCTAACGACCGAAAACTGTGCGGACCGGGGAAAAGGCTGAGCTGTGGTGAACCTTGGCTGACGTGTTCACCTAACTCATCATTCTGCTCGCAGTCAATTGGTAGAGCCGTTAAGGCGATCTCCTCAAGGTGTTGCGATACATGCTTCAGTATCGACATGGGAGTGACTGGCTGATGAGACTTGCAGAGAGGACACTCAAAATGTTCCCCATCCCGTGCGTGACCGACCAGAAAGTGATTGAGCCACTCGTCCTTTGTCTGAAATGGTAAAACATTAGACTCACAGTTGTCGTAAAGACAAATGTACGGCTGCAAGTCCTCGAATAAATGCTTCCTAGGCTGAAGGTTAGTATGAGTTAAGCAATTGATTCCCAAGTAAACATGAGAGGACTCACTTCCACTTCACCATATTTAACATCTGAACCATCTGTCCACAACCTACGCATGGGCGGGCCTCTTTCGGAAGCGGGGGTACCCGGATAGAACCTCCTGCAACACCATTATACGATACCACAGTCTCTGCTCGCTGGCTAGGTGCAGATGGTACCGAAGTTCCAATGCCAGAGTCGTGTAATGTTGGTGCGAGAACAGTCTTTTCAAGAGCACCGGGAGTCGAGGGTTCTCCTGGCCCTTGGGACTGTTCCACTTCTTCGATACGCTTCCTTCGCTCTTGTATCCGTCTCCAGTTGGCCTTTCCTAGGCGGGTGGCCAGGTCGATCTTGCACTCCGGATAACGGTTTCGTATCCGCTCAATCAGAGGCATAGATGCATGCCATTGTGTGGTCTCGATTGGTTTCGAAGAAAGCTCCTCTGTTCGTTTCATGGCCCGGTTGTTTAGTCGGGATCCCATTTCAAGAAGACATCCTACAGTGACTTTCAGACTCTGGGAAATCTGAGAAATCTGGATCGATGTCTCTTCCTTTTCTGCATCTGACAGGTAATCGTCCGTGTCGCTGTCAGAATCTCGATTCAAACTTCCTTGTGCTAATAGTTTTAAGTGTTCCAAACACCTTGTAACTTGAAGTTCGCCATTAGTTGCCAGTCGCTGGGGAGCATCTAATGTTTTTGGAAGGAGCCCTGCAAGTTTTAGTCAAGATCACCAGACGCAGGGAAGGGCAGCTATACTTTGAACCAATATACTTCCGATCTTGATGAGCAAGCGTACGGCCAACGCGTGCATACGCCGTGATAAATCTAGGGTATCGTCCAAGTTGCCGTCACGCACACCGTTGTCATTAGCCCATAGGACCAGATAATCCCGGCTACTGCGGAGACTGCAAAGGATAGAATCCTGGGTCTCTTGTCGCGTAGTTAGGTCCGCAAGAATTTTTGAGTAGGTTTCTAGGCAGTGTTCCACGAATTCTGCGATGACTGATGCCTTTTGAGCTTTCTCCAAAACCGTGGTGTGTGATGTGACAGACTCTCGCCAGTGAAGAATTGAGGGAGAAAATGACTCGGACGCCCCTGAGGGGAGACGTATCGACATGACATTCGATTGTGACACTGAAAAGTTGTTGTGAAATTCTACTGATCAAGATTGTGACGTTTCGGTTCCCTTGCAATAGTTTCGCGACAAGCTCTTTCAACAGTCAGATGAAGATTGTGCGAACGCTCCTACCTAATCCATGACTAACGTCCCTGGTGAATGTGAGTGAGGGGAAATGCAATCTGCCAATGACGAATACAGCCTGCCACGTACCTAACCTAGATGACCTTGCTTACCACTTAATCAAATTACGCCTCGCTGCACTCAGCCTCCGCATGAATGGCGAGGCAGCTTCGACCCCGCAGGAAGGCTCAGCGGCGGTTCGCCAGCGCCTACATGAAAGTCATCATCCCAATTGACAAGACATCATGCACCCAAAATCTTCTTTCCTCCCCCACTGATAAATGGAATCGATTTGTCATGGCCGAATTGGCACTGGCTGTTGTACCTCTATGTCTGTCAGCAGTCAAAGGCCTCAGTCTTGCTGAAAAGTCCTTGAAGAAGCTTCGAAAACTACGCCGATTCCGCCACGAGATCGAGACTAGGAAAATAGAATTCGCAACTCAAAAAGAAATCTTCCTCGACGAGTGCCAATTATTGTTGCAACATTTCCTGGATAGAGAAGAAGCAGAAGCCTTGATTCAAGATGACACACACCCCGAGTGGCATTCCCAAGAGCTCCACAGCCAAATTCAATCATTGCTTGGCCGAAAATACGATACATTCGCCGAACAAACAGAAAATATCAGGGATAGAATCTACGAAATCGACAAGATTCTAAATGGGTATGATGATAGCGATTCCAACGCTGTCAAAGTACGTATCGACCTCTCGAGGATTTAGTAGTTTGTAACTGATAGCAGTAGCTCAAAGCAACCGAAACAGTTCAGCAGAGTCTTACCGTTGCATTCGACACGGGAAAATTCGCCGAGGCTTTATCCAGCCTGAGCAGATCCAACAACGTCCTCCATCGTGTTCTAGACAATGTGTTCAAGTTCGAGCAGAAGCAAGCGACTACTAAAGCCAAGCGGCCCAGGCCTATCCCGGATAGATACCATTTGATTTCATGCCACTCAAAGTCGTTCTATCAGGCTTTGGCGGCACGGTGGTCTTGTTCACAGTCCAGACACTCCACGCACGAGATGAGACTCTTCCTTGAGCCTGAGACAGACGATAGTCTACACGTTGTGATGCAATATGTGATGGCAAATGAATGTCGGGTCCTCTTGTAAGTATAGGAAAAGTCGTGAAGGGAACTTGTGTCGTTGGGCTTCAATATTGCGCCGGCTCAGTATCCTTTTGCTAATAATGACTCTGCTCAGCAGTGAATCCTGGGATCTCGTTGTCCGTTCTCAGAGTCTACCAACAAAACGCATCGGCACGTCTAAATCAACGCCCACAGATCCTGAGCAGGATTGTGTTGACCGGCAGCCGAAAGTCAGAAGGGTTCGATTCTTAGACGATGCTACACAAGCAGCTATGAAGTCGCCCGTGGAGGTGGTTTGCAACATGCCTTCAAATTCTGAAGCACCGGAACCTACAACTAGTGAAGACTTGTGCAAGCAACTTTGCAAGCCACCACAGCGAACAGCGACCATTACCAACAACTGCAGCGCGTATCTCGACAACTGCGATTTGAGACACAGGTTCTATCCGATCTCTTCATGTACGAAGAATACCAAGACGACCTCGCAGCTCGGTGACATCCTACTTCTCCCCAAAGATGAACACTTAGACCCTCGGTCGCGAATCAGATTGGCTCTGCAGCTAGCCAACGGTGTGTTGCAATACCACTCTACACCTTGGATGTCTCCTTTCTGGCAGCTACAGGATCTGGCATATTTCCGGGATGATGACGACTTATCTTCGTCCTTCCGCACCTTGCACATTAATAGTGATGTGGTCTCTGCTCGGCTGAAGACAATCGCCCCGGACCATGACACAAAAATGGAGGCCGGTGAGTGGAATCCCAAAAAGTGAATTTGCAAATTACTAATCAATTTGGTGTCGTAGGCTGCTATGAGGATGTCGAAGCCGCTCAGTTATCATGCGGCATTCCAAGCTTGCCGTTATATAGCCTAGGAGTAGCCATGTTACAGATAGGGCTTTGGCAACATGTTGACTCGGGGGACGTCGTCCAAGTCCGACGGTTGATAGATGACAGCTTTCCCCTGGGTAAACGCTACCAACGCATAGCCAGCAAGTGCGTGTGGTGCGATTTCGGGTCGGGAAAGGATCTTGCTGACCGGGATCTACAAAGCGCTATCTATAGGGACGTCGTCTGCGAGTTGCAAAGTATTCTAGACACTCTAGACTCTTTGAATTGATATACTAGTCAATTGAGAGGAAAAGTCCGTTTACTACTTTTACCAAACTCAGACGACTATGAAAGCTTAATTAACCAACCGGGGACACAACGTTGTCCTGCATTGGTTACGCCCTTATGTGGCGAGCCTGACGAGAAAAAAATGCCATTGTAACCTCCACAGCGAGCTACTGAAGTAAGAAACTCAAGCCGGAGCGGACGGAGTCACGCTCACGGTGACTTTCCACTGCTGGTGAGTGTTGCCCGAGCTTAGATCGGGCGACTGCGTCCATCCGTTGACTCCGGTGCTGTAAGAAGATGGTCAGATCATTGAAGATTATCTCGCAGGCTTCGATAGAATGTCTTACCCGTTCGGTCTTCTCCCGAGGTAGAGATCAGTGACTGTGCCAGTCGCAATATTCTGAATCCTGTTGGTCCCCGTTAGTGTCTAGTAGTCTGGTAAATCATGGTTTTGGTCTCGACTCACACCACGACGTTGCCCTTGTGCGGGTCACCAGTGATGAAGCGCCAGCGCTGGTGAGGATTCGGGGGCCCGGTAGCGTTGCCCTGCCATCCGACGATCGGTGTGCCATCAGTCGTGCCACCGTAGGACAGGTCCATGTAAGCTACGTAATCGATCTTCTTAGCATTTCTCTCACCGTAGACATCGGTGGCTTGGAATGACGAACTGCCCGAGGCCTGGTTCTGGATCATGTAGACTGGCCAGGGACCCGTCTTGTCGACTTGCTGGAGACGCCAGTTCTGGTTGGCGCCTCCATGGCATTTCCATCCAGAGATGGCTGCGCCAAGGCTAGTGCTGCCTATGTTTTCAGGAGTTAGAACAATATCACGAAGGAATCTGGCGCAAAAGACTTGCCGGCGGCGAGGTCGATACAGGTGCCAGAGCCCACGTTGGTGAAGGTGACAATAGATCCACTGGCGATTGGCGACATGTTGGATGCTGCTGAGATGATGGCGGTCGATAGACTAATAGGTGGAGGACTTATCAATTTGGGCTTGTTGGAATGTTTGTGGATAAAAATGGATCGTTCCTGAGGTGAAGATGACGCCTTTTATACTCTTTCCATATAGCCAGTTCAGGAGAGCTTGACGAGATCTGGCCATGTGACCATTTTCCATTTTGGTATTTACCAAAGTTTCTTGATCGAACATTGCAACATGAGGCCAGCTGAGAAGACCAGGCTGGCTGAAAATGGCGGGATGCCGGAATTGTAAGAGGTGAGTGAAACATACAGAGGAGTATACTGTCACACTTGTGAGTATACAACAAGTGACAGTCCAACCTTCTGTGAGACAACGGGAACAGCCGAAGAAGCAAACTGTGGGGAAATTCGACGTGCCTTCGAAAGAGTAGAAAGTTGTGGCAAAAGAAAGGTTTACGGGGTAGCGGCAGAGGAGAATATAACACAGTATGTAGACCAGACGACGGCAGCGGAACGGCACAAAACTATGAAAGCAGCTGTGGCTCAGCTGAAATAGAATTGAAACGTTGTGGACATGGAAAGGCGGATCCAAAACTGAAGGCTGGCGTATACTGACCGGTACTTATGTTGAAGCCATGCCGGAACCAGGATAAAGACAAACAGAGAGAAATTCGCGGGGATTAAGTGTTTTCAGAAAATCGTACGACAGTTGTGAAGGTTCAGACATATGGGACAGCTACGGTGGGCATACGAAGTTGTATATTCGCCAATGGAGACCGCCCCGTGATGTCGATTGTCTACATCTTAGCAAAGCAATAGTTGCGTCCAAGTCCAGCCCAGTCTATGAGAGGGTTCATGGTGAAGACTGTGAGGCCAAGTCATCCAGGTAACTTCAAACTCCAAGTACGAGACGAGACATGGCCTTGTGTTTGAAGTTTTTCCAGACACTAAACACTTTCACGAAGTGCCCAAAAGCAGAATATAATGTTCCAACCTGAAAAATATAGAACAAAATTGAAAACAATCGGGCTCTGTATTGGCGTCTCTTAGGAGGTGACAGCAACATCTATCCCAGATTACGCCCATAGATCAGTCGAGAGATACTTGAGGCCAGAATCACAGATTATGATTGCAAGCGTCTTTCCTTTCATCTCGGCCTTTAGCAGTTCTATAGCAGCGCTGAGGTTTGCACCGCTGGAAAAGCCGGCAAAGATGCCCTCTTTCGACGCCAAGAGACGCGCTCCCTGCCTGGCCTGGTCTCCCGTCACTTGGAGGTAGCCATCGACAGGAACATCCTTGAGGTAGACGAGATCAGGCATTACATAGCCACCACCTTGAATGGGATGTTCTGGTCGCGAAGCGCAACCTTCGGCCAAGACAGCTGCCCCTTCTGGCTCTACAATGAAGCATTTCACCGCTGGGTTCACTGATTTGAGCTTCTTAGTTACCCCAGCATACGTGCCCCCTGAACCGACGAAGTCGACAAATCCGTCGAGTTGGCCATCTGTCTGCTTCCAGAGCTCAGTACCAGTCCCGTCGTGATGTGCGATCCAGTTCCCGTCGCGGGTGAACTGATCGGCGCGGAAAGCTCCCCGTTCAACCTCGATTTCTCTTGCTTTCTTCTCCACGAGCGCGAGATCGGGCCCAGAGACCTGGCCGGGTATCGAGCCGGGCATTTGGTCGACCAGGACGACTTCAGCACCCAAGGCCGACATCATACGAGCCCGCTCTACCGAGTTTCCCCTCGACATGACGGCGATAAAAGGATACCCCTTGACGGCGCAGACGATGGACAGCCCGGTGCCCGTGTTGCCGCTGGTAAGCTCGACGACCGGCTGCCCTGGCTTGAGGGTGCCGAGCCTCTCTGCCTCTTCGATGATGCCGAGGGCAACACGATCCTTCTTTGAGCCGCCGGGATTGAGATAGTCAAGCTTGGCGAGGATGCTCCCGTCGAGTCCCAAAGAAGAGGTTATGCGATCTAGGCGCACAAGAGGCGTACAGCCAATAGCGTCAACAGCAGAGTCGAGAAGTGGAAGCATTGTAAAGACGAAGCTTGTGAGTTTTTATCATTCGAAGTGTGGAGAATCGAAGCCTTTAAACGCTTCAGATATAGAAGTAAACCGTATTAGAGAAAGAAAAGGTGAAAACTGTTTACAACATTCAAATATGGTTGCGAATATACTACTGTTATAGAGGAGCAAAAACCTTGCAAAAGGTTGGCGTAGCGAATCCCAAGTCATGTCAGATAATAGATTGGACTCAGTAACCTCTTTTTCAGGCAAGTACCAACATGATACATGGCTGGTATCTACTGACATCCGTGGCTAAATATTTCATCAGTGAAAAGGCCATGTGACTGTTACTAATCCTTTATTTTCTGCTCACAAATAATGTCGGCGTACTGAATTGTTAATTGATTCTTGCATTTCTTGGACCTGCAAACTGCACCTACCTTGGGTACTTCTTAGTGTACGAACACCACTGTGAATGCGCTATAGGTGACGTGACGGGTCGCTAAACCAGCTCCCTTTGGTGGCTCAGACTGCGCTAACGATAAGGCTCGTCAAGCCACAACATTCCCCACTGTATTTGTCGCTGGACAAGTGAAGCTGTGCCTGTGAGCCTTTGAGCTTGACAACATTTTTATTTTGTTCCTGCCTGCTTGGAACAGCGCGCCGACGACTCGAGCATCAAAAACAGCTCGCGCTGCTACCATTTCAGCCTGGGCCTTTTATCAGTCCATTGGAGCTTTTGCTGGAATACAAGGCTTCATCCAGCCTGGACCGCAACCGGCGCAACTCGTTATTTACCTAGCAGTCGCGCAGAGTGCGCAGGCGCGAGGAACAAGATGACGACCCGACGGGATTTCCTCAACATGCCCGCGCCCGAGAACTACGTCGCTGGTCTCGGACGCGGTGCCACTGGTTTCACTACTCGATCAGATCTGGGCCCAGCGCGCGAGGGCCCTTCGGAAGACCAAATCAAGGAGGCTCTGGCCAAGAGAGCTGCTGCCTTGGGTTTTGGCGATGCGGCTGGCGCCAAGAAGGGCGGCGACGACGATGAGAACGACGACTCGGAACGGTATCAAGATCCGGATAACGAGGTCGGACTATTTGCCGGTGGAGTGTACGACAAGGATGACGATGAGGCCGATCGCATCTACCGAGAAGTGGACGAGAAGATGGACAGGAGGCGAAAGATTAGAAGGTTGGTCCTCCCCTTTTCCTACCAAGCATGCCAGCACTTCCCATGCCCCCCTTTCGTGCATGTCTTTCTTCCCACAACTGGTTTACCATTTATCCCAAGATAGATGTACAAGTTACCGACCATATTTCGAATAGGGAGGCTCGCGAGAAAGCGGAACGAGAAGAATACGAACGCAACAACCCCAAGATTCAACAACAGTTTGTCGATCTCAAGCGCGCGCTTGGTGCTGTCTCGGACGACGAATGGGCAAACCTGCCCGAGGTTGGAGATCTCACAGGCAAGAACCGACGAGCCAGGGAAGCCAGGAGGCAGAGATTCTACGCCGTTCCAGACAGCGTTTTGGCAGCAGCTAGCAACGCTGGAGAACTCGGATCCACAGTCGCAGATGGCGCCGAGACGTCGACAACCGACGGCCAGGACGGGACCATGACCAACTTTGCCAAGATTGGAGAGGCCCGAGACAAGGTTCTCCAGGTGCGCCTCGATCAGGCATCAGGTTCCGGAAGCTCTGGAAGCTCTACAAGCATTGATCCCAAGGGCTATCTCACGAGTCTCGCCAAGTCGTCATTGCCTGAAGGTGCGCCCCAAGTCAGCGACGTCAACCGCGTGCGAGAACTGCTGGACTCTGTCATCAAGACGAATCCCACCAATGGCCCAGGTTGGATAGCTGCGGCAAGACTGGAAGAGTTGGCTGGAAAGATTGTGGCAGCAAGGAATCTCATTGCCCGCGGCTGCAAGCAGTGTCCCAAGAACGAGGACGTCTGGCTAGAGAGCATCCGCCTCAACGACAAGCACAACGCCAAGATCATTGCAGCACAGGCTATCCAGCAGAACAACCGCTCCGTTAGACTATGGGTGGAAGCTATGAAACTGGAAACCGACAGCAGGAGCAAGAAGCGCGTTATTCGACATGCGCTCGACCACATTCCCGAGTCTGAGGCTCTGTGGAAGGAGGCTGTGAATCTGGAGGAGGACGAGGAAGACGCACGACTTCTCCTTGCCAAGGCCACCGAGCTGATTCCCCTTTCCGTCGACCTGTGGCTCGCCCTTGCAAGGCTTGAAAGTCCCGAGAATGCCCAAAAGGTGCTGAACAAGGCTCGAAAGAGCTGTCCTACTTCGCACGAAATTTGGATCGCTGCTGCCAGGTTACAAGAACAACTCGGCAATGCGCACAAGCTCAACGTCATGAAGCGTGCTGTCCAAGTGTTGGCCAAGGAATCAGCCATGCCGAAGCGTGAAGAGTGGATTACGGAAGCAGAGAAGTGCGAAGAAGAAGGCGCTGTCTTTACGTGCGGTCTGATTGTCCAAGAGACCCTTGGCTGGGGCCTGGACGAAGATGATGACCGCAAAGACGTCTGGATAGAGGATGCCCGCAGCAGCATCAACAGGGGCAAGTATGTTACGGCACGGGCTATCTACGCCTATGCTCTTCGCGTGTTCCCTACCAGCAAGACGCTCTGGCTGGCTGCGGCAGACCTGGAACGCAACCACGGCAGCAAGGACGAGCTGTGGCAAGTCCTGGAAAAGGCTGTCAATGCTTGCCCGCGATCTGAAGTGCTGTGGATGATGTTGGCCAAGGAGAAATGGCAAGCCGGCGAGATTGACAACGCTCGTCGTGTACTGGGTCGCGCCTTCAAGCAAAACCCAAATAACGAAGATATCTGGCTGGCAGCTGTAAAGCTGGAGGCAGAGAACGGACAAGTCGACCAAGCACGCAAGCTGCTGGAAACAGCCCGAGGCGAAGCTCCCACCGACCGCGTCTGGATGAAGTCTGCTGCCTTTGAGAGAACCCTTGGCAACACCGAGGTTGCCCTGGATCTCGTCAACCAGGCTTTACAACACTTCCCAGCTTTTGCCAAGCTGTGGATGATGAAGGGCCAAATATACGACTTGGATCTGGACAAGCCTCTACAGGCCCGCGAGGCATATGCTACGGGTGTCAAGGCGTGTCCGAAATCTGTGCCACTGTGGCTCTTGTATTCGAGGCTCGAGGAGAAGCTTGGCCAACTCCCCAAGGCCAGATCTGTACTGGACCGTGCAAGATTGGCTGTTCCCAAGAATGCAGAGCTTTGGTCCGAATCTGTTCGCATTGAGCGACGCGCGGGCAACGCCAAACAAGCCGAGACATTGATGGAACGGGCGCTGCGCGATGTACCTAAACCATCGCAAGGACCTCTATGGTCTGAGAAGATTTGGCACTTGACGGCGCGGCCCCAGCGGAAACCTCGCGCTCTAGAGGCCATCAAGGAGGTCGATAACGATCCAACTCTACTTGTGGCAGTAGCGCGAATCTTCTGGGGCGAGCGAAAGCTCGACAAAGCACAGAATTGGTTCGAAAAGGCACTCGTCCGGGACCCCGAGCTGGGCGATACCTGGGCCTGGTACTACAAATTCCTCGTCGAACACGGCACGGAAGAGAAACGAGCAGAGGTCGTGTCGAAATGCATCAGTGTCGAGCCTCGGTACGGCGAGGTATGGACGAGGGTCGCCAAGAGTCCCAAGACTACTGGTCAGGGCGTCGAGGAGATATTGAAGCTGGTTGCTGCTCAGTTGAGCTAGGTTAGATACGATATCACATTCGAGACATGAATACCAATTTGCATAGGTAGCTTTCATGCTTTGCCTTGCTTTTACAGCGCAGATCATGATATATGTTTTTTTCTTTGGTGCTGAGATCAGATAATTAATGGCAGTGTTTGCTGATGATATGTCCAGGCAGCTGCCCATTAGTAAATACCATCTCCATCTTCCATCTTTTTCACAAGTCTAATTGGGTATCCCGTGATTATTGTTTTCCTTTTTTTCACTTCCTTTTTTTCATGCAAACACTTTTGTCTCTTTTTCTAAACGTGTAACCACTCTGATTGACGGGGACGGATAAGAGTGATGTGGCAATTTTTCGTAATGTGTTGATGATACGGGTGGCCGTGTGGTCCATTCTTTCTCTCTCGCAGGTCCCTAAAAAAACAATACGCTGGAATTTTTTGCCCTCAGTGGCCTTTCTGCTTTGTCCCATTTTTTCTGCCTGCGTTCTGCCAAGCTCTTAAATGCTAATGAATATCTTGCCCATCTCGGTCTTCCGGCCATGCAAATCATGCCAAAGAAGAGTGTGGTGACGATGAGAATGAGGATGAATAAGAAACAAGCAAATTATCGTACTTTAATCCAAACGCCCCCCATGCTCCAGTAAATGCCATGCTTTGATCGCTGAATGTACAAAAAATGTGGAAACAGAAAAAGTGCAAAGCGACGAATTTTCCACAAAGGGAAAAGGACGAGTCAGAGTCACCCGCCAGACTACAAGATGCCGACTTCATTATCGGTCCCATTCGGTTTCCTCACGACCGGGTCGCTAGCAGAGTTGGGTTTCACAGTCGTTTTGCCCGAGATGGGGACGCTCTTGACTTTCTGACTCAGCGGCAGGGTGTACTTGAGCACGCCCTTGATAATCAGAGTAAACTCATCGTTCAATATGCGTTCCCAGCGCTCAGAGCCACCGTCAGTCCCATTACCCGGTCGAGTCAGGCGCAGTTCGCTGGAAGACAGGGAGTTTCCAGACTGAAAGAAGGAGCCTTCGAAGCTTAGAGGACTGTCGAGCTCCATGATGTTACCCAGCCGCATGTTTGGTGACTTCTCGTCCGGGCGGTCCCCTTCGTGGTCGTGTCCGTGCTTGTCGAGAATTTGCATGCCGTCGTGAGGATGCCTCCACCACTCCGAGTCCGTTCCGGCATGCGGTGATTTCGCAAAGACCTCAATGTCCGCCGAGTCCACCGAAACGACGACGATGTTGGGATTGTGTGCTCTGACAGTAATGTCCATCATGAGTTCCTGTTCGCTGGCGAGTACATTTCCAATCTTGACAAGTTCGATGCTCGTGAGCGGCTGTGATGTGGCAAAAATAAAGCCTACCGCGCCCATGATGACAAGCAGCAACATGATGGTGAGTACCAGGCAGCTCGCAAATCGGTTCAGGAAAGATGGTCCCTGTGAATAACCAGCAGCCTCCAGGTCGCCTCGGGACCTCATAACATTAGCACGTCGACCCCGGTTCGACCTGACAGATCGGTTGCCATTGAGATGCAGTAGAGGTGTGCGTTCGTCATCCGCCATTGGCGTCGTGTTGTCGTCCAAATCGTACCCTCCAGCCAAGGCCATTTGGCGCTTGCTGTTTTGCATCCCGCTGCGTCCTTGGGGGAAACGAGGACTTGGCGGGTTGGAGGAGTGTCGAGAGTGCGATCCGGCCAGCTTTGATCGTGCTGCGTTGGGGAAAGGCGACTCGTTGTCGAACAGGGAGAGGTGATTGCTGCTGTTGTTGCGACCCCAGCGGTTTGCATGATGGTGACGGCCCGTCCCGCGCGTCGAACCAGCGTTGCTGCGACTCCCGGTGCCCTTGCCATCTTCGTCACCTGTGAGGCTCTCCGGCCCAGTGCTGCCGTAAGGATTGACAAACTTCATATTCTTCTTGATAGCAGGGTTCACAGGTCCGCTCTCAAGTAGACTGTGTATCGAGCGCAGGCCGCCTCGGTCAACCTGGCTGACCATAGATGTGGCGCTCGGCGTGCGAGAATGATACCG
This sequence comes from Pestalotiopsis sp. NC0098, assembly GCA_022432395.1. Taxonomy (NCBI): domain Eukaryota; kingdom Fungi; phylum Ascomycota; class Sordariomycetes; order Amphisphaeriales; family Sporocadaceae; genus Pestalotiopsis; species Pestalotiopsis sp. NC0098. The sequence goes on along the minus strand of JAJKLJ010000003.1, from coordinate 2,450,243 downwards.
CCGTGGCCTGTCCGGTGCATCTGGTGGGTTAGAATCATAAACGAATGTTTCGTCCGAGTCGGATGAGTTCGCCTCTTCAACGGCGCTGGCGACTTTGGCCTCGAATATATCTGCTTTTGAGGAAGCTGTCCGGGGTCCTCCTGTCAGTAAGTTGGTCACATGGGCAGTTATACTTGGGGTGCGCGACGTCTTCCTTGAAGGCGGGTGCGCCGAAACAGTATCCTCCCCATACGACCCTTGGCCGTGCTTCGGCAGCCCAGGCGAGCGACAAGACATGGAGGATGCCAAAGATCGTATCGACCGACTGTGCCGAAGTTGGGATGGTGGTCTCATTGCAAGAAGATTCGGGTTCTCACCAGTGCCAGAAGCTACCGACGCTGCTTTCCTTGTCGGCTTCCTCTTCTCTTTCCTCGGCCGAATTGTTTCCGAACTCGGTTTCGTCTTCAGACTGCTGTTCATTCCGATTTGGCTCGTCGTAGTCAAACCCAAAGCCAGACGCGGTCCAGAGCTGACCTCCTCTTCCTCGACGGTAATATGCTTTGACGGGTCCACCAATGGACCCTTGCCAGCGCCGAACCGCAGAGCCGAGCTCGATTGCCTGGTCGACAATGTTGGCGGGGGAGCTGCCGCACTGGGTCCTTTTGCGCCTCGTCTCACACTTCCACTGTCGCTTCCACTACCGCTGTTGCTCCCAGATTTGGCGACCCTATCAGTAGCTGACTCGGATCGCGAGGGCTGGCCTTGAGACAACCTCTCGAGAGCTGCATTCAGATCCGGTCCTGGTGTGCCGGGTTGGCTGACTTCTTGCACTGTCTCCAGCTGTGAGGCACCACCGCTTGGCCCTCTGACGGGTGTACGCATGCCCGATGGAGTCGGAGCATCATCACCTTCGGTGTCTGAGCCAACCTGTGAAGAAGTTTCGGAAGCGAGCGGGTGTGGTGATGGAGATGCCCTCTGCAGATTGATCACTGGTGGCTCGCGCTCGTTCCTGGTCGGTGGAGGCGGAAAAGCAGGTTTGTTGAGTTGGGGCGGTGGTGATTTGAGACGAGGCGAAACGGGCCACCGTGGTGAATCCCTCGAGGTTCGGTCCGTGGCCGACACGGGCTTGTGCGGTTGCGATTCGCGAGGGCCGGCGTCCGAGCCAGACGGAGGCGGCAGGGTAGGTGTCGTTGCGGCCGATATTGGTTGATGTTGCTGCAGCTGGCGCGGCGCCGAAGTAGGTCCTCTGCTGCTGTGTCTCGTCCGAGAGGGGCTTGGATTGTTGAAACTGTTTTTGCGTGATCTGTCGATAGACGTGCGGCCTGATCTTGCCGGTTTGGCGAAGGCCCTGGTGGGAGAGCTTTCTCGCGAGGCCATGGGCGAGGCCGTCCAGGAATTTGTCCTCGAAGTCCACCTCGAGGGCTGGGTATCGACGTTTGCACTCGAAGGTGCTGTTGAGTCTTGATCGACCGAGTTCAGGCTGTATGTGCTGGCCTCCAGCCCCGAGCTGCCATCATGCGGCAGCGTCCCCGACCGCTCCATCGTGACGGAAAAGTAACTGGATCCAGAATTGGTAAGGTATGTAGCCACGTCTGGTTTCGACAACTCATGCCACCACCAATACTACTACAGTGCTCCAGAAAAGTTTTAGCTTGGTCGGTTGTCGATCGTTTGACACCATTGGACCATGTTTGTTCGGGACGCCTGCGACTGGGGGACGATCGATGTGCTCGTCGTCGCGGGTCGAAGCGAGTGCTGTAGGTATTTAAATCCTGGCGTTTCGCTGTCTCCTGCAAAGCTCCCTATAATGTGTTGTCCGTCCCTCGGGCGACTCCTTGCGCTTCACTTTGCTACTCGTGTCGCCGACTTGGAGGGTCTGGTCCGTATTATGCATAGAAATTACCAGGTCGAAAATTGGTCGGTGCGAGTGGAGAGAGAGAGAGAGCAGCGCAAAAAAAAGATCGATTGAGTGGGATCTCGGGAGGGAAGAAGAAAAAAAAAACAAACACAGTTGTCAGTTCAGGCGGATGGGGGAAGTCGAGACGCGTGGGTGCAGCAGGTGCATATGCTGGTAGATGCTGGCGGTGGTCCAAGTAAAAGGCAAGGTGTAGGGTTTGTGAGCGTGTTGTTCGTTCTGGTTGACTGGTGGATGACGTCCAGTGTGGAGTTTTTGTTTTGGCTGGGCCCAAACTGAAGTGCGCGGTACTTCAAAGCTGGGCTGACTGACTGACTGACTGATTGACTGATTGACTGGGCACACCAGACTACTCTAAATAAAATAACTAATGGGGGCGGGCGCCGGCTGTGGTGTAGCGCAAAAGCTCTTTTTCTCTCTCTGCCTCTTCCGCTGGGTGGGTGGCAGGTAATTGTAGGTAGGCAGTAAGGTAGTGCTTGATTGCTTGCTACTGCTGCTGGGGGGGGGGGGGGGGGGGGGGTCTGTCCAGGTCCAGGTTCAGGTCCGGGTCAAGGGCCAGGTCTTGAGTGCGGGTGGGCGTGCCTGATGCGTGTGCGTGTGCCTGTGTTCACTGGTGTGTGTCTGTTGTTGTGTCTCTCGCGTTGTATGTAACCTGGTACATTACCTAGGTATGTTACGAGTGGTCAAAAAAATGCAGTGAAGCGTAGCGCAGGCCGTTCAATCTTTTTGCGCGCTATGTATGGGTTTGTTTAATGTATGTATGGACAAGGGACGTCGTGGCAGGTCGGGAAAAGCCAAGGTATTTGGCAACGTGCGCGCGGGAGAACCGTCAATCCTTTTCTTCTTCTGTCCCAGTGGGTTTTTGTTGAGACGAGGGAACAACGAATTGTCGGCCGGGGAAAAAGAGAAAGAGAGAGGGAAATTCCAGCAGCAGGAATAAACAGACCCCAAAAGAGCCTGCATCTACCTATTAACGGACCAGTACGAAGAGTCGGGGCCCCAAGAAATGGGTCGCCGTCAATGTACCAAAGCAATGTATGTATGTGATTGTACGTCAACCAAACTAGCTGCAGCCGAGGAAGTCAGATCGTCGTGTTGCATATGACCAAGCACGTACGATAGTCGCAGTCATAAATGAAAGTACCGTCGGGTTGCAATGTGGCAGTCTCGGTACCTGAGAGGGAGACCGGAGATGGAAGCGCCAGTCAGAATTCGGTCTGGGCCTGGAAGAAATGGAAGGGAAATGGAAGGGAAATCCGTCAAGCGGCAATGTACAAGCAATTTGACACCAAAAAAGTCAGTGCCCTGACCACCCCGGCCTGTTTCTCGTTCTTGTACTGATGGCAGGGGGGAGACGAGAGCATATGATGTATTTTAGGTGACTTTAGCACCGAGACAGTCGATGGTTTTAAGATGGGCCACGGCCGCCATGGGGGTCCAACTACGCTACCGGGCTACCGGCCACCGCAAGACGGCAGAGAAAATGAAAGAAGACGACTGAAATAGAGAAGAAAAAATAAAGGTCAAATAATTAAGAGGTAGCAACCAAGACCAGGGCGGGAGCCGCCGTGGTCGTGGCAGTGGCCGTGGCCGTCGCCTCCCACCTCCCAGTCCTTGCGAGTCCACTATTGTCCAAAGCCAACGACTCACCAGTTCGCTGTTTCTCAAAACCTCTCCAACTGAGCCACTTTGGAGGTGGGTATAGACTAGAGGAAGGAAGAAAAAAAAATAGGAAGAAAAAGAAAAAATCTGGCTGCGGAATGGGACCTAAACTGACGACAGGGGTCTTTGACAGAACAGCAAATCCACACCATGGCCGATGCTCAGATGCTGGGACTGGGACTGGGGCCGATCGGGCCTTGGCCTTTTTCCCAAGTAGAATTCTGAGATCCTGCCATCATCCTATCTCTCGGGATTTTCTTCTGCACTCGGCGAGAAGGTGCTGTAACTTGTTTGATGTCTACTTCGTACACTACAATCAAACAGTATACACCACCACTGCCGCTTATAATGTGCCGAGTATGAATGGTCGAGATCTCGCTTCACTCTGCCCCGGCCTGAACCACCAAGAAATTGACCACAGAGACCTCACCAGGGTGCTATTCCTTTGCAATGAATCAGGGGATCAGCCCGTTAGTCCAGGGCGCTCCTGTGTGTATGTATGTAGCAATCACAGTCAGCATTGCATGGAGGTTCATCTGCATTGTTGAAAACAACCTATTTGCGGCCCACCAATGCAGTTGGACGGGTCCGATGCCATCTGGGCTGGTGAGCTGGCAGTCCTTGGTTATTTATTTCTCCCACAAAACGGCATGGTCGTTGTACGAACGCTCCATAGAGAGACAGGCAACAGCCAGCGATGCCGCTGTGGCTATATCTACGCTGGTATGCGCTACGTAAGACGATGCCTGTTGAGGCTAACCATGATGGTTTTCTGAATGGGTTGTACGCATAAAGACACCAAGCCTTTCGATATACAAGTTGATTGCAATTTTGAATGGAAAAACAATCATCCCGATGAAGGCTCATGAGCAAGGGCAATGTTTTGCCCACGAGTAGTAGATCTCTTCAAGATTATTATCGTTGGCAAAATGAGTGCGTGCCCAATATGAGATAGATCGGGATCGGAATAGCCCTACCTTCAAGGTTGTTCCTGTCAGACACTCAAAATATAGTATGGCAAGCAATCGAGCGCACTGCATATGTTAGGTCGATCTTAGTACAGACCACAAAGTACACAGGTGTTGCCCTCGAAAAAAGTCTAAACTCTTCGCAGTAAGCCAGCTACTATAGCAGTTGTTTGAGGACGAGAACGTGCATTGGGGACTCCGCACAAACATACCGGGGAACATGATCATCGTTGCACCGCTACACTGCTCGTCTCGTTAGATTTTTTTTTTTGCGGTGGTTGGGCCGTGAACCAAGTGAACCGATGACCACGATGCTGCTAACCTGGTTCCTAGCTGACCTAGCATTCTCGGTTGTGGATTCGGTATTACGACTCTGATCCGTTCTCAGAAGCATCTACCAGGTAGAAGAGCAGACAGATGGAGAGAAAGTACGTGTAGGTGTACTCCGTAGCATCAAGATCGTTGCCTCCGTGCAGCAACTTAGTAATATCCTCCTCAATCGTACATAGCCGGATCGCCGGATCCGTCCTTTCCCCTCTTTCGAAGCAAATCTAGACTCGACAGCAGCCCATTGGCATGATTTTTATCGAGGTCCTTACACAAGATGACGAGGAACTTATTACGAAAAACTATTCAAGGCGTGATAGATATCGTCCACTACATGCATGCCGAGGCTTGCCACCCGGGGATGCGGAGGAGGAGTTTTGCAGTATGTACGGGATTTCGTATACTCTCCACGATTCTTCTACTCCATATTGTAGCATGATTGCCTGCCGTTACGGGGCAATAATTACGTTGACTTGTTTGTCAGTGTCCTCACAACAAGTTCTTCTCCGGTTATGAGGGAGCCGAATCCGTGCTCTCGTGAGTAAGACATCATTCAAGAGTGACACATTGCTGCAAATTGATGGGTTTGAACGGTGCAGAGGCTGTGTACCTTGTCCCAATCATCGTGATCTATACTCTGCACACCGCATACTCAAGACTCTGGTGAGAATCGACAGTGCAGCAGCTCTAATAATTCTCGGCTGGAGGTCATGGAAATAAATCCGTCCAGGCGTCACGTAGCCAGCCAGCCAGACTCTCATCGACTCTCATCGGCCCTCGACAGGTTCGCTGTTGGCGAATGTACCTGACTTGGTCAAACAGGACCTCACGAGTACCCCCGGGCGCCGCCGTGGGCGCACACAGCGACAAGTCTTTCCCGGGTATTCGCCAATTGACCGCAAGTTGCCCTCGGACGGACTATTTCCTCCACGCCAGACGCCAGCAGCTCAGTAAGGCTTAGCCCACTGGCGGCCCTGCTCCCCGAACCGCCCTACCGTCCTTCTAAACACTCTACCGTTGTTCTTCTAACCACCTTCTACCGCCATCGTGGGCTCTCGTCCTGCTCGCCTACCTGCCACTCCACTTGGTCGGTATGCAAAAGGGCGTCGAGGTCGTTCGCTTGCAGGACCCCAAGGCACAAGCGTTGTCTACCGCCCTTCTTTTTTTCGCCTCTGCGTATGAGACATTATCGTCTGTCTCCTGTGAGCGCTTGTACCTGCTTCTAGCGAATTCCATGCCGAAGCCCCGGCGTCGGTCGGAGAGAGAGAGTGGCATGCCATATACTACTCTGTATGATACTAGGGAACGAGTGTGGGTGAAGTTTTACATTGCTCCCTGGGTATGTCAACGTTCCTACCAGTCTGCCTGCCTACCGCATGTGCCTAGGGTTTGGTAAAGAGCCTTTCGGTAATGTACCCCTTGTCCCTTGCTCAGGGATTCGATCGCAAACGGGTGCGATTTGGAAATGTCTCACCCGGTGGATCGGACGCCCATCCACCTATCCGGTAGGCGATACCAAAAGTCTGCCACCAGGAAAAGCACTGTTGCAATCAGGTCGCGCCCGAAAGGATGACTTGTGATTCCAAAAAGAGCCGGAATGCCGACATCCCCATCCATCCTCGGTGCTTGCTTGCTCTCATACACGCATACCAATGCAGCCTGATGGAAATAGGCACAGAGAATGCTGTCAGATGAGGAAGGAATGATAGTACCTTACCTGGGATCCTTCATGCCTACTCAGCCTTGTCGTGACCTATTATAACCATTCGCTCAGCTGCCCTCTCATACGTTCACTACATACCGGCCGACAGGCCCTGTCGGCAACGTGGCACGCTCCCACGCAACGGAACGCAACGCTTCTCGCTTCAGCTGCGCAGAAGTAATATCACGGCAGTCGGGGGACTGGACCACATTCTCCTTTTGGTGATCATGATGAGACACCGGCTCACCCGGTACTACAGGATAACCAATACATACCACACGCTTGGCAGAGCTTGCTTTCCTGTTTGGAATTACTGATGCCCGATGTTCATGACTGACAGATAGACTTGAATACACCCGCTGAATCATTAAACCCACAAGCCACGCTCACGCTCGGGTGCTCGTCAGAGGAACTAATTAATTACGCTTATCTCTCGCCCAGATCTTGACAGGCGACGGCGCATATGTCCATTTTCCGCCCGAGTGGTTTTCTGCCTACGGGGGCGCGGATAGGCGCAAAAGCCAGAGTCTCACGCAACGAATGTCATCCAAGACAAATGGACAGCGGCAGAGCGGGAGCATCCGGTCTCTTTTTTCGCGCTCGCGCTCGCTCGCTGCTTTACTGTGCTCTCGCGTCTTCCTATCACGACATGATTCGCTCGCTGATAACTCATTCGCCATACCGTAAATGCTCTCTCTCTCTCTCTCTCTCTCTCTCTCTCTCTCTCTCTCTCTCTCTCTCTCTCGTGCTCGTTTCAATCTTTTGACACGGAGGTACAAGTATACAACTAGTACATGGTCTTTCGTTCAAGCCGCCGGCAACCAGGTGCGGGCCGTCGGCGATGTTTCCTTCTTCTCAACGTGCACCCGGCCTGCCGGGGAGTGTCGCGCTCAGCCATTGTCAGCTTCTTCTTCTTATTCTTCCCTTCCTCGGTATCGACAAGGGACCTTGGATGTGTCAGATATCAACCGCACGGTCATCTGCGCAGGAACCCGCGACGTCCATAGGCTGGGCCGCCCACGTGAAGGAAGAGTATTGGACAAAAACGTTGTTCTTGTCTTTTTTACCGGTATGGTTATTGCGCATGGCGCCCAATCCCACCACATCTCATCCCTCCCTCTCCTCCCTACATCCACCGGTCGATTCGCTCCGAGGAGACGAGATGAGACGGGATTCCCTTTCCCCTTCGCATGGGTCTTTCTTTGTCTTTCCCCCCAAAACCCAGCTGTTCGGTGTGCGATGCTTTAGCGCGGGGGTGCCCGTCGTCCCACGGCATATTACTTACCTTTACTTACTACGACCACCACATTTCAGTGCACACATCTCCGGAGTACATGCTGGCCTATCTACAACCTACAACCTACTTTGCGCATCTGTCCATTCGTAGAACCTACCAACAACGCAAGTTGCTGCCACACTGACAGTATGCACACAACGTTTCCCAGCAGACCGGTACAAAGGCGGCACGAACCTTTTTGTTGTTGTCCGTCAAACCTGATTTGGCCCCGAGTCTTTTCCCTTCTCAGTGCTCCTCGCTGCTCACGAGATCAACTTTCATCCGTGACGTGGCGAGAGTCGAAGGAGTGTGTGGTGCAGTGCCAGACTGGGAAGGTCGCCCATGCCTCGCGACACGGTTATTGGCCGGCGCCACAGCGGTGCGATTCCTTTATGGAAATGTCGTCATGTTCTACACGTCCATTTTCTGCTTTCTTTTCCCCAATAGCAAGCCACTGCATGACCCAATAGATACCACGCTGTGTCAGCTTTTCCCTTCTGTGGCTGGTGCTGGTGCTGGTGATCTGATGAAATGAGCGTCGGATATGCTACCGGCTAAGCGCTGTGACCGTATGAAAAGGACTCAGCTCGATCGCGATTGTGACTCTTTCTGCGTTGTCGAGAGCATACGTCTCGTCATATGTCTCGGTAGGAAGTGGCCCATCCTGGCTCGAGTATACTCGAGCAGGCAGCAGCAAGGCAGACATATCACATGCACACTCTACAGAACTCAGTCCAATAATACAATGCCAAAACGGGTCGGGGCGGCAGATCTTCTCCTCCCAGGGACGTCCCGTAGATTCCACTCTGTACCACTGTGATTTCGAGTATCACGCCGGGATGCCCTTTCCATTCTCTCTTGGGGAGCCTACGCATATGATAATGGAATATCTGTCTTTGCGCCCGAGGCCTGCTGGTTCTGGCCATTGGGACACCGAAATAAGTTTATGGTCGATGATTGGCCGAGGTGATACTGCGATCAGGAGTGAGAAGATAGATGCTGGGCATAGGCCTGGGCTTATGTAGGACCACGAAGGAGATATATGGTATTCGTTGCGTATCGTGATTGCGGACAAGCACGGTTCGATATCCATCGATTTGGAATAGTAGTAATCTTTGGGGTGCTATGATTTCGATTCTCGTTAGCATGTGTGAAGATGGAAACCTGCAAACATTTCGGCTGTGTTAAACATATTGGTGCGGCATAAGGAAAGCAGCCATCCCAAAGGCACTACATTCTATTGGCACCGACGGTCTTCAAAGGATACGATAGCATCTAACACTGGACATGAATAGCAAACAGAAACGATACGAAACTTGGATATATTGATAGAAATGTGACTCTCAAATCGTGGCGCAGCCACCACGCGAATTTTATCGATAATCTCCTTTCACTCAGAAAGCGTCTTGAACTCGCTCTCGAGGAAACCCAGGCCCTGAAATAGAGCACGCGCGTCGGCCTCTCGAGTCGACCCTTCGGCCCCCGAGGACGTCAAAACGCCCTCGAAGAAGGTCGTCTGCGGCGACAGCCTCCGGCTCTGCATGTACAAGAGCTCGCCGGCGTTCTTGAGCGCCGGGCCGGCGACTGCGGGCGACGGCCTAGCCCAGAAGAAGAGGGTGGCGAACACCACGGTCAAGAACGCAAACATGACAATGAGCCCGAGGACAACGTACTGGAACGCCTCGCGCCTGACTTTGGGGCTCTTGTCTCGTGGTCTTGATTCTGGCTCCGGTGTCTTCTCGTGCTCTAGCTCTTGCTCTTCTTCTGGCTCAGGGTCCGGCTTGGACTCGGGCTCAGGTTGGACCTCGGGCTCAGATTGGGTACTGGAACGAGCTTCACTTTGTGCCGAAGAGGCTGACTCTTCCTGCTCCTCTGATTTCTGGTAAACAGGTACTGTCCGGATCTCGTCTTCTTCATCCTCCTCTGGTTTCCTCTCCTTTGACCTTTTCTCCTTTGGCTTCTTCTCGCCACCCTTCGGATTTTCCTTGGATTTCTCCTTGGACTTCTGCTGGGACTTCTCTCCTGCCTTCTCCTCGGTCTTCTCCTTAGACCTCTCCTTGGATTTCGGCGTGGAACTCTCCTTGGACTTCTGTTGAGGCTTCTCCACGGCCTTGCCCTTGGACTTCACATCCGGCTTCTCTTTGGACTTTTCCTTGGACTTCACCACGTTCTTCTCTTCCGGCTTCTTCTCTGCTGACTTCTTCTCTACTGGCTTCTTCTCCTCTGGCTTCTTCTCCTCTGGCTTCTTCTCCTCTGGCTTCTTCTCCTTTGACTTTTTCTCCTCCGACTTTTTCTCCTCCGACTTCCCCTCCGACTTCTTCTCCGGCTGGACACTTTTCTTGGTAGACTTTGTCGGTCCCGTCTTTCCCTGGACCTCGCCGTCTCGGAAACGAGAGAGGGCCCGGTCGCCCCTGAACGGAGACTGCGCCAGGGGTTTCACGCTGCCCGTCAGCGTATTGTACTCGTTCGCGGTCTCCCCAGGCTTGACCTGGGTATCGGGGTCTTCTACTTCTTCCTCGGTGTCGTCGTCCTCGCTCCCCCCCTTGAACAGGGGCGGATCCCGGATCCTGAAGTTCCTCGTCTCATCGATCAGGTCGCCGAACAGCCAGAGGTCATTTGGATCCCCAAAAAGGTGTTCAACGCCTCCCTGGAGCACGAGATTCAGCGCCGCATTCTTGTTTAGACTTTCTATGGAGGCGGGATCGACGCCGTGCTTCTGACTAAAGCTGAATTTCTCGTTCAGGTCCATCTTGTGCAGTATGTCATTGCATATCTGGAACACATGGGCCATCAAGTTATCCAGTCTTTCTTTGTGAGTTTCTGGATTCCGCCGCTTGGTAATAGGCTGCCACGGCAGCGCGTTCAATTTCTTCCGTTGCCCCATGCGCATGGTCGTGAAACAAAAGCCCCAAAGATCGGCGTTGGTCTTTTGCTGCTTCGACATATGCTTGTTCCGGAGCTTGTCATTCAATTCGATTGCAATCGTAACGTCAGTCAGAGCTATACTAGAAAGCAGCTTCAGTCTGCCGAGCCCCTGTGTTGGCGCTGTCAGGTACCTCGGGGCATGGGCTCTGGCAAATTCTTTGCCACTGCTCTCGGCTGCTTCGATCTTGTGTCTGGTTGGCTGCCCCAGGCACTTCAACATTTGTTCTTCCGAGTATTGGTAAACGGAATCGTCAACATCGTACAGGATGTTTCCGGGGTGTATCCCGCCGTGCCCAATATCCGCCATGTTCAGGGCACGTAAACACAGGAGTACTCGCTGCAAGTATTGAGTCATTTCGGCAGGTTCCTCCAGGTCATGGTGGGTAATCTTTGGTCCATGCAAGGAAAGCACGAAGCAAATGTGTTTGCCATTCGCACTTTCCATCCACTCTGTTCGGTCTGGGATCCTGATCATTTGACTTGGAACATCCTCCGTGATCTTCTGCGTTTCAAGGAGCGCGCGTTCGTAACTTTCTTGGGCCCTTTCTGAGCAACTGGCCTTGAAGATCTTCATAACTCTCCACTCGGGTTCGACGGTGTTCCTACAAAGCCACACGGTGGCGTGCCTGCCATGGCCCAATTTCTGACAAACTTTATATTTGCTCAGGAGTGTGTCGCCGATGTCAACAGGGTAAAGTCCTCCAGGTCGGTAGTCCTCGACATTCTCCAGGAATTCCGCCCATGTCTCATCCTTGATTCTTCGATATCTGGCTGGCTCGGCCTCAGTTTTCTCGACTTTGGCTGTGCCAAGTACGTTTCTCAGGAGGGTCCTGCCTAGGGGATGCTGTTCTTTGATATCGACGAAGGTATCGAGCAGAGATTTCCCTTCGCCCTCATCGCTCCTCTCAGCGGCATCAACCGCTTTACCAAATAGCGACATCATATTACCTTGTCAGTGCTATACGGAGTTTCGAGAGTATCTGGGACCAAACAAGTAAAGGAACGTGTACCGCACTGCTGTAAGAGTTCAATATCGGATTGGATTACAATTCTGTCAAGAGAAGCACCCTGGCTTAGAAGTGTGCCTGTACCACAAAGGTGTCTCGCTGCTTCGGGGAACATTGGAATGCTGATGGACGGTTTCGGTAATGCGAAGTCACACTGCACATACCATACACGGAAGGGTACATTAGTCAATAGACAAAGGTAACAAACCATCAAACTCGCAGATTGCGTAATCGAACAATGCGAACTGGGGAGGAAACCCGCATTGGGAGACTATAGGTAGACTTGAATGTCAGTGACGCAAGGGGGGATTGACATTTTGTACACTACGACTCGGATGTACTCGGTATACTTCTTTATTTTCGACAGTTTCGGCGTTCAAGAAATATGATGTATCTGGTTTGGACTTGCTATCGGATTTCCTCAGAACAAGTCATCAATGCTCTTGTCAGCATCCTTCTTGATGAGATCCACCATGCCCTGTCGCACATGAATTAGTATCCATCCTGGCAGAATACATGATGACCCAAAATACTCACCTCGGGCATGATTGGCTTGCCGTCCTTGTCCTTGACGTAGCGGAACGGCATTTCTGTGCTTTCATGATCGCTGAATTTCAGGTTGGGATGATCCGTGTAGGGGATGTTTCCGAGAGTGTCTGGATTTGTTACTTTAAGAATCGACTTGCGCTTCATGGACTTGCGCTTCATGGCTCTTTGATACTTACACTGCTCTTCAATGACCATACGCGTCACTCGGACAGCGGTATCCGTCGTCATCTGCACGGGCCCTAGTCTGCGGCCGGTGAAGCCCTTCTTGCGCAGCTCCGATGTACGGTCTTTGAAATTGTCAGTCCCTTCTATCAGTCTGTCTTGGCCTAGACTTGGTCCTGGTATTGTCGCATCATGAACTCACCACGAGGCGGGTCATCTCCTGTCAAGGTCGTTAGCGAACAATCACCCTTGAAGGCCCTCATGAGAGTACTACTGACCCAAGATTCCTCCAAAAAGGAAAACGTCAAACTCTCCCTTGTCGTCCGGGTTCAAGTCCTTCTCGGCGGCCGGGTCGAGCAGGCAGACCCTCTCCTTGCCGTTGCCCTCGGGGTACATCTCCTCGACGCCCCGGTGCTCGGCCTTGAAGGCGGGCTCCTTGGCCAGCTTCTCCGGGACCTTGAAGGTCTCGGGGAGGGATGAGAGAACAAACGTGGCCTTGGCCTCGGCCGACTCGCGCGCGATGGCCACGTACTCGAGCTCCGACCAGGGCCCTAGCTCCGGGTCCAGGTGCTCTACAATGTAAGTGTGGTGAATCGGCATGTTTGGTAGATGTGTCAGAAGGCAAGTAGACAGAAGCTCTTCCTGGCAGAAATGTGTAAGCAAGTCTGTATACCAGACCTAGGTAATGTAGGTCGAAATTGGTGTTGATGCTGCTTCGGGAAGGTGCCGTACCTGGCCAAGGTGACGTATTGTGCAGGTCTAGCTTCTTGTCAGTCGAAAATGAGCAGTCGCGGTAGAGAAGAATCGTTTCTCTCGCCTTCTTCTCGATAATTGAAATGCTTACCTCTATAAAACAGAAGTTCAATAATGGGCTTTGGAAATATGCAAGTTTTTGCCGCTGGTGAGGAGTTTCCACGCATGGATTTTTTGAGATCGACGCGGAATTTTAGTGTACTTCGTGGATCTAGACCTGCTGCCGCCTTGAAGCTTCAACTTTTGCGAATTGCCAACGAAATCACGACCATTACTGTGATCTTTTTTGGAAAAAGGCAGAGGCGACACATAAAAGCAACAAGGGAATGGGCATACATCGATCATCCATTAGTAGAAATGCACCATGATTTATTATATCCCTTAGGGTGGTTCTAGAATGCATCGTACGAAACCACTTCGCCCAGCGTGGTCCAAAAAATCCAGCCAAGGGTGTGAGCATCGTTCAAGCTTCTTCTACCCGTTGAAACGCCATACGCCCATCGCCGAGCATTGCTGGGCCATGTTTCCAGACCATGTCGTAATGTACAATACTTGAAAACCCCAAGAAGCAAAACGTCTTGACGCGATCACAACCGCGCTTATGCGCCCGACTTGCGTGCTCTTCTCTTGGTAGGACGACTGGAACCGCCCTTGGGCCGGTAACCGCCGTCGTCATCTCGCTTTCTCTTGCCCCGGACGCTGCCGAAAGGTTGGTCATCGTTTGCGGCCTCCTCATCCCACTCCACAGGCTCCCCGGCCTCCTTGCGGTGTGCGGCGCTCTGTTTCTTACTACCACGGGCACCGCCTCCCTTGCGCTTTCCACCGCCGTCCTCGTCATGATGCTTCTCGCGGTCCTTGTCCTTCTCCAGGTCTTGGAGGAATGTCTTGGGTGCGTGTCTGCGGAGCCAGTTGTACACACTTGTAGGGTTTCTAAGCGCAAAGTTGGTGGCTGACTTCCTCAGGTCAGTGGCCGGCGGGGGAACTGCCGGCTTGGCCTTGAGTCCCAGGCGCGAATCGATCTCGGCTATGTAGTTGTCGACATCAGCCGCCGTCAGGAATGCGGTCGGGTAGACATTGGGGTCATCGGGCTGCAGCTCTTCGATGATCTTGGGGTAGCTGTCTACGACCTCGGAGAAGCACTGGTGAGGGACCTCATCCACAAGACGTCTCAGGGACTTGGTGGGCCTCGGCGATGTCTCGTCGTCTGTGTCATCGGCACCGTCAGGGTCGAGGTTGATCTTGCGCTCCGGCGGGATTTGAGGCGACTCGTTGATGTCTAGTAGAAGATCCATCAAGCGGCTGCATCGCGAGTTAGTTTAATCATGTTCCCATTATTTCGACGGCGCAGACATACTCGTTCTCGATGGCGAGGCGCTTCATTGTGCGGATGGCCTTTTGCTCTGTCCTGTGCAGCTCCTCACTCTCTTGCACGTTCTGGTCGAACTGGAGGCGCAGCTTTCTGTACTTCTTCTTGTAGGACCGGTAGGACGGCTTCGACTCGCCGGCGTGCGCGCCATCGTGTCCGCGCTCGCGATGGGCCAGGTCTGTCTTGTTGTGTCGGTCATCCATGGTGGATAGACAAATGGCACCAAGCCGGTCGCGCTGCCGGTGATGACGATGATGATGTGTGGTTGGTGAGGACACACGGAGTCAGGCTCTAATTGAGGTAGGAAAGAAAAGGGCTGGAGGAAGACGCGGTCGCAGGCTCAAAAAATGTTGCGGCGGCGATGAAAGATTAGACGGGTGCTGGCCGCCAAAGCTGGCAAGAGGTGTTGGTGTTTGGAGCACTGTTTCCGCTTGCGAAAACTGAGGCCATTCATTTCTGACCACACCTGGCTGACCTCCGGGGGCTGCATCATCTGGCGTCGCGTTCCTAGGTAGGTACCTGCTACCGTACCTTATTGGGGTAGGTTAGGGGGGTTTCTCCAAATCCAGCTGCTAAGCACACGCCGACTCCGGGTGTCTACCCACTACTACCTTATTAAACCGACGCCCGATGTGCAGCTTTAACACCCTATCATTCGAGCATTCAACCATTCGTCTCTCATTTTTCAGAGTTTGGTAAACCGAACAGCGCAAACGAAACTGAAGAATACAACGCGTAGGAACATAACAGGAACAAACTCGCAAGGGATGTTGATCGAGCACAGTTGTGGTCAAGTTGAACTTGTAGATGCGGTATGGGCTACTTCTCTTACTATCCTGCAAGAACAGCAACAACTTTTGAACGTAAAGAATTGATAAAATTGGGGGTAGAGATCCAGGAGCAGTAGATAATGGTTCACCACAGCTTTGAATAAAGCGCGTATGAGACCGTCTCGGTAGGTAGCATCTCGTTACAATCTCATGGCGCTTGATGTCTTCTAAAAGTTCCAACTCGGACACGTACAAAGTACCTAGATAGTGTCTGCCCAAACTCCATCGTGCTAGGCACAGGCACGGTATTGCACACAGCCCATATCCCTTGCTTTGGGTCAACCACAAAGAAAGTTCTGTATTACTGTTAATAGTTGTGAGGCCATATGCTCCTGGTCCGACACTGGTGTTAGAAAGGCGTAAAATGTATACCTTATCCTTTCTATGAGAATGGCTGCTTCAAGAAGGTACGGAGACCACCTGGGCACTCTTCTAGGTTATATTCAATGTCTGAGCAGCAACAGTGGCTAACTCGTTTGCTTGCCCGTCACGATTGATGCAGATTCGAAAGATCTTTACCGGTACATACAATGGAGTGTTTATGGTATACTGTCAACGTGAGTCTCTGCCTTTAGCTTATTAGAAAATAGAGGTCGTCTATTGGGCGTCTCTCGGCTCCATAACTCGGCGATTAAAGCATCCCACACGATGAACAGGAAGTACTCCAGCCAATTCTCACTGCTTGATCCAAACAGAACCAGATAAAGTAGATACAAATGGATTTGCCTATACTTTTGATATTCCAAAGTCTAAAGCAAAAGTTACTACATGCCAATTGATGCTGTTGCAGATACAATGTTGTTGAAATAGAAAACCATCCCCCGATACAACAGGTACAGCACCCCGGGCCCCAGTTCTCGATTTCCAGGGACCAATCAACCCCACCACAATTGAGATCGATAACTTCCAACCCACCTTGAAAACCAAGACGAGCAGCACTCGCCTTTAAACAAGACAACAAGAAGGAACCCCGGGTCGAGCAAACACTACCACCCGATCCCGAACCGCGAAAACACACACCCAGTCACACACGAAGTCGTCGTATGCTCCGCACCCTCACAAAGATGGCTGAAAGCGCATCCAAACGCCTCAAGACCGGCGGCGGCGTGTCCATCGGCACGCACAACGGGCACTTCCACGCCGACGAGGCCCTGGCCGTGTACATGCTGCGCCTGCTGCCGGCGTACAGCGGCTCGTCGCTGGTGCGGACGCGCGACCCGGCCCTGCTGGGCGAGTGCCACACGGTCGTCGACGTCGGCGGCGAGTACGACGCCGCCGCCAACCGCTACGACCACCACCAGCGCACCTTCGCCACGACCTTTCCCGGCCGGCCCACCAAGCTGTCGAGCGCCGGACTCGTGTACCTGCACTTTGGCCGCGCCATCGTCGCCCAGCAGCTCCAGAAGCCCGAGGACAGCGACGAGGTCGGCCTGCTGTGGAACAAGATCTACGAGTCCTTCGTCGAGGCCCTCGACGCCCACGACAACGGCATCTCGGCCTACGACCCGGCGGGCATCGCGGCCGCCGGCCTGGAGAAGCGCTTCAGCGAGGGCGCCTTTACCCTGGGCGCCGTCGTCGGCCGCCTCAACCCCAACTGGAACGACCCGGTCCCCAGCGACCCGGCCGAGGCCCAGGCCGCCGAGGACGCCCGCTTCGCCGCCGCCAGCCAGCGCATCGGCGAGGAGTTCTCCCGCGACCTCGAGTACTACGCCAAGGCGTGGCTGCCGGCGCGCGAGATCGTCCGCGCCGCCTACGAGAAGCGCCTCGAGCACGACCCCGAGGGCCGCATCATGGTGCTCGAGGGCCAGAGCGTGCCGTGGAAGGACCACCTGTACTCGCTCGAGGACGCCGACGCCAGCGGCAGCAAGGTCCAGTACGTCCTGTACGCCGAGAAGCCCGTCCCCGACGCCAAGTGGAGGATACAGTGCGTGCCCGTCTCCAAGGATTCGTTCCAGAGCCGCAAGCCTCTGCCCGAGCCCTGGAGGGGCGCCAGGGACGAGGCCCTCGACCAGATCACCGGCTTCCCGGGTGGTGTGTTTGTGCACGCCGCTGGTTTCATCGGTGGCCACAAGAACTTTGAGGGCGCCAAGGCTATGGCTGTCAAGGCATTGACCTTGTAAATACATGATCATGATGGGAAAATATGAAAACAGGGTCACGACAAAAAGATACGGGGCAAATTTGGTCACAGGAAAAACCAACTACTCATGAAGCGTACGGCAAGATATGAGGCATAGACAAAAGCAAAACCATAAAAGAAACAATACCGTCAAGACAAATGGACATCAAGTAAACGATAAATGTATATTTCGTGTATCGTGTAGAGTGATCAGTCTGTAAGTACGCATACTTCGGTCAAGGGTGAAATTTGAGAAATTTGGGATAAAAGAGCAGCAGCTTGGATGTGACATGCAAGTATAGAGTACCTAGGTAGCTTTTTGGCATCATAACAATTATTGTATACATGCTGCTTGCGAGTTGTGCTTACGCAGGAAGACAGACACGAGACTCATGTATTGTAGCAATGTGTGGACAACATGTAAATCTTTTTATCTAACATTCGGTGCTCAGCCATCAGACAAGAACAATGTACGGACCAAAGCACGATACATGACGCCCATCTCGAATCAGGACAAAGCGTACGCAGCGTAGAGAACGTGTCCTTGCCAGCACTTTGCCGTAGACAGGAAGAAAGTGTTGCTGAATTTGCTGAATTTGACAGGCCTAAAGTAGGCTCTCATCATAGGAATACACCTTGGAACGCCGGTGAGAAACTGGTTTTACCCTCCATGGTCATCATCGTGTAACTTGGCACAGCAGCCCGCAAAAACACATAACCAGTCTGGCCCAATGAGGCCTTTTGCCGTTGGCACACGGCAGCAACTCATCAAACAAACATCATCCCCAGAAGCGAGTGTCTCGGGCCGAGAGGTGGCATGGAAGACGGAAAGCCCTTTGAACGGAGGCGGTTCACGTCCCTGCAGTCTGCTGACCCTCAAGGCCCTCTCGTGCTTGCAACGATCATCCACTCCGGTGTTGTCTCGGCTCTCGTTTCCGCTGTCCAGCCAGCTACCTTGCCATTGCCCTGCTAGAGAGCTCCGTCTCTCTCTCTCTCTATCTCTCAAATAATCCGTACATGTGACACAATCGATCTGATAGGGTGCGTAGCAGTAGTTACGCTTGCCTATCTTCTAATGGGGATGCCCTGGTCCTCCTGGGCCTTGGCCTCATCGCTGGTCTTCTCCTCGGCGTCGTCGGCGCTCGTCTCGCGGTTCAGGAAGCTGCTCTCCTTGATAGGGCTAGCAGCCTGGCCGCCGCTGGCGCCCGAGATGCTGCTGTGGTGCGAGGGCAGGAGGGGAATACCGCTGTTGCTGTTGGCGCCGTTGGGCGAGGACAGGTGGGGGATGTTCTCGGGCACGGGGTGCTGGCTGCCGACGGAGCCCGTGTCGACGCTGTCGCCCTTGCCAGCCTTGGACATGGCATAGTCGCCGCTGTCGAAGTACTTGCGGTCCTTCAGGTGCTTGGCGAAGTGGTCGGACTTGCTGGGCAGCTTGCCGTACAGGCGGAAGAGTCGCTGCTCATCGGGCGAGAGGGACTGTGTGGTAGCGCGGGTCAGTCAGCAGTTCCACGGAAAAGTGATGCATAATTTAACAGAAAGTAACAGTTCAGAGGCTGATTGGCATGGCAATCGGAGGGATTATGTGTGCTTGTAGAGCACCATTGCTCATTGTCGCCAGTGCTCGTCTTTGACGTGTGGGTGTCGGGTTCTGGTCCAACAAGGAAGGGCAGGGACGGCGGCACGACTTACCTTGATGTCGATCTTGTTCTTCTGAAGAGGGTTCATGTTGAGTGAGGTCTAACGCACGCAGCGGACAGATGTTTCGAGACTGTGTTTTCTAATCGTCTGTGAAGAAAGAAAGAACAAAAAAAAAGTGTCTGGGGGGTTGGCCGCGATAAGTGGTGTGCTTGTCAGGCGATTGGCGATACCAAAGGTCGTAAATGGTAGTGAGTTTCGTCAGGTGTCTCGACTAACCAACTATCGGTGCTCTCGGTGGTGGCAGATACCGTTGGAGGGGGAGAGCGGGGGTGGGATGGGAAGGGATGCTGCTGCAGTGGGAGAATAAATCCAATGACAGCTTTGGGAACGCTGCAGTAGCGGCAGGTGATTTGGGGGTGTGTCTGGGTATCGCTTTGGGTTTGGGAGGTATTGGGGGTGGCCTTGCAGTGCAGCTCGCAGCCAATAAATACCAGAGCTAGGTGCTAGGATAGGTATCAAGTGGGCTGCCGGGGGGCGGGCAGCTTGGCTTGCTATATGCTTGCTTGGGCTTCTCTCCTGCGCCGCTGCGGTCCTCGACCCAGATCGGATGGTAGGTCGTGCCTTGGTTAGGTTGACTGACGAGATGGAGGTTGATTGGGACCTTGGGTTGCTGTTGCTGGGTTGCTTTCGATCTCGGCGTGTGGTGCTAAGTAACAAGGTTGCGAGGGACTGGGGGAAAAAAAAGGTGGTCGAGTAAACGGCATGTACCGCTCTATCACACTGGAAGCTGGCTGAGCTCTTGTCTCGTAGCTGTGTAAACTGGGAATAACGGGGTCCTGCACGAGGGCGATTTTAAGGGTCGATGCAGTACGTAGTGAGGCATGTATCGGACTCCGGCCTCTTTGATCGACAATGACTTGGTCGCTCTTCTTTTTTTTGTGGAATTTAGGGTTCTCAAGTGATTCCTTTCGTTTTGCAGATCAAAGAAATTCAGCTGGTCGTAAGAGAAGAATCAGGCAGAGGTAGCAAGAACGGGGGAGTTGATGGTCCTAGGGTATCGACAACGATATCCATGGATCGTTCAGAGAAAAGTATTCACGGGTAGATACATGTATACAACGGCCAGGCATCAGATTCATGCAATCAATCCCATTGTCCCTCGTATGCACGCACCGTTCATCAACCGCTCCCATCAGCTCGGGATGGCCATTCCTTCGTCCCATGGAACACGCGGGAGAATTTCAGGGTCCTCGATCCGCAGGTTCGTCTGGCCCGGGGCAATTTCATGCCAGCGACAGATCTCCCAAAGCATCAATCCCTATCCATGTTGATTATGCCGATGCTGGCAGAGTGGGGACGACTGGGCATCAACAACACAAATTATGACTCTTCTTCTTCTTTTTTTCACTGCTTCTTTTCGTTGCCATGGTGGTCTGTGGAAGACACCTGGAATTGCCGATACGACGATGCTTCATCATAGGCCCGGGTGGGTGGTATCCCATCTTCCCTAACTTATAAGACTCCGTGTTAAGCATCGTCGCCGTGGGTACGGCACCGCTCCCCTGCCCATCCCTCCGTTGACTTGCATATAAACATCGACCGGAAAAAGTTTTGTGTTGGAGAGACACCAAACAAACACACACACAAATGGATGTTTGCCCGTCCGATTGCAACGACATCTGTTGGCCGGAATTCTATCTATCCCATCGCCGACAACCAAAGTTCGGAAGCGTAGTCGCACCATGTGCGCCATCGCCGTGGGCTCGTCGATTGGCGTGATGGAGTGTACTACATTATGGTCGAGCTGCCCGTACTCTTCATACTTCGAACACAAACCCAGCTCTTCGGAGTACCATACGCTGATCTATGGTACAAGCACGACATGATAAGTTGTACTCTGCCTGTATCGATCCGATTGGATGGCTACTGTATATCAATGTTGTGAGCTCTCGTGCCGTCGTGCTTCATGGAGTCACAAGTTCCATGCTTTCCTAGCAAGGGAGGGATTTGCAAGGCGTTGATCTCGATAGGTGCAGTTAATTCACTGGCCCAGATCGCTTGGTAAGCCTACATGCACCCAGGAGGCAGGCAAACAGCATCAGACAGGCGGCATACCAGCAAACCAGAGCTACCTAGCACCGCCTACCTAACCTAGATCAATCATCAGACGCAAAGTCCCTGGCGATCCTCGCTGTCGGGTTGTGCGTAGTGTTGAAACGGACAACAATTCAGCTCGAAGCGGAAGGGAATCCGAAGCGTCACGTTTTCTCCAGCGGCAGGGATTGTGACGTCGGCCTACGCAATGCTTCCATGCCAATCATTCAGTCCACTATGGATCTACCTGCTACTTCACAGCCAGGAAATACTGGGGGCGTGCTGCGAATTAAGGGCGAACGACATTTTCTAGAAGAGCACCACAAGAGTTATCATACCGGCGACACAGACTTGGTCCCGGGAGACACCAGACTGATGGCCCCAACTCGTAGAATTATGACCAAATGACAGCCGCAGTACCAAGGAGGTATGGCACGACAAAGGTAGCGCCGCTTTTCCTCAAACTCAATTGCTACCCTCGGGCCCGGGGTCCTCACCCGAATCAATCAACTCCAACCTTGCGCCTGGTGTTAAAGGATACCTTTTATGGCTGCCATCCACGATAGTCGTAGTCATTGACTCCAACCGCTTGAGACTTGTCTGCCCCGGATATAGGTACTATGCAAGCCACGAGCTGCTCAATGCAGATGAAACCGTTGAGCAGCCGTCCAATCCAATTCCAATCTCATCTCCCGTTGCTCTTTCGACCCCATGGCCTTCTTTGTCTCTTTCTAGTTGATTAGTCGTACCGCATCTACATCCGCCGAACCTTGATTCCTGCTGGAGACTGGCCCATTCCGACTTGCCCGACCACTGGCGTCTAAGCGTCTCATCTGGTGCATTTTCCGAATCACGCGGCTTGGAAAGTAAAAACCATTTTCATCTCAGACCTTTCTTCTTTAGTGCTGTGGGGTAAGGTTCGAGGCTATACTGTACTGCCACTTGGCTCTCGGCATGTTGGTTTTCTGTGCCCTCTTCTGGGGACATCCAAGTCAATCAAAGCTGGATTCGGCCTCTCCAGTGTCTGCCGAGAACACCACGGCCCTTCGTTCTCCAACAAAACGACGATGGAGTCCCTGTGGCTCCGTTCCTTTCTTCGGATACGAATGGAGCAGCAAGACAATACCCACTGGCCTGGCAATGCCAACTCAGACGCACAAGTCATGCCAGGCCTTTGTTGGAATCAAACTGTGACTGAACTGCTAAAGCTTTAATTATTACCATACACAGCTCAATTGTAGTGGAAAAGGTAATGATGCGTATACTGCTTCATACTCGTATGATAAGAACTGCAAACACTCACGCCCGACTATGTGGTCTTGGCAAACCTTGGCTAACCCGGCTATGATATACGACCCTAATTGTGCCCGTCTTATGTACCTAATGACTTGACATCACTATTCCATTGGTTGCTTGCAATGCTCAAGATGTGATATTTGGGCATGGGACATACGGCTTGGCGGCAGATTTGCATGAGATGATTGTCAATAAGGACAGTTTGAAGCACCATCTCCAGTTTCTTTTACCACGATGTTGCTGCACCAAAACTGCTGCTATACATTTCGGACATGGACACAATGATATTCAACGTGAATGAGCTCCCCCATTTGTGACATCATAGCCCCAAGTAGGAAATCTGACTCCAAAAGACCAACTTGCTAACTGATCTTAACGTGATTTTATTGGAAAAATTACATTTTCAAAGTTCTTCAAAATTCAGGTCGTGTTATAGAACCCACCCTTGAATTCCTCAGCACCCAAGATCAGTCATCACAATGCCATCCTCGCGCCCGCAACCAAGCCAGCCCGTAACCCTGGCGCAGGGCTCAACGCTCCAGACCTCGGGAGGTCAGACGGAGGGCATGGAGCGCAGCAACGCCATCGCGGACCTGTGCGACGGCATCTGCGCGTCGCGCATGATCGCCGAGCCGCACACGTCGTCCGCGGTCCACCACCACGGCGACCAGGACACGGTCATCTTCTGCGCCGCCGGCCGGGGCGCCATCACGTCCGAGGGCGGGAGCAAGCGGACCCAGCTCGAGCCCGGCGACTTTTGTCTCATTCCGGCCTGGATGGAGCACCAGGAGGTCAACGACGGCGACGAGAAGCTCGTGCTCTGCGTCGTCCGGAGCGGCAGGACGCCCAAGGTCGCCAATTTGACGGGGTGGGGTGGGGAGGATGCGTAAAGAAGAGGAAGATATACCCGACACTGTCAAGCATGCGAATTTCGATACACCGATGCTCTTTGGGAACAGAGCAATATTTACTACCCGTTCCAATTCGGGAGAATATGGTCTTGATATGAATATTTGCCATCTGAGAAAGCACCAACCACCATCACTTGCAGGTTAGACGCAGTCAGATTCAGTTCACAAAACTCGTTTCACACTATCATATCTTCGTCATTCTACACCAATCGTCATTCAAGTTATGTTGCCTTCTTAAGTACATCATCAATGAACTGGGCAATCTCCTGATTGACCTGGCCTCCCGCTTCCGTCAGGGCCCAATGCGAGGCCTCTACGTCTGCCCTCTTGAGGTTCTTGAAATACTGGTCCATGCCATGAGACATTCGCGGGGGCAAAGCTTCATCCTTCGTCGCCGTGATCAGCATAGCGGGAAACTCAAAGAAGACCGGCTTCTCCGTCAAAAACAGTTCCTCCTCGTACATAAGGGACCTGATGCGATACCAGTTGAGCGGGCCTCTCATCTGCGGCGCCTCTTGCCGCATATACTCCTGCACATAGTGATCCAGCTCTTCCGAGGTGAGGAGTGCGCTCTGGCCGATCTTGTCCAGGTTGGCGAACTGCACACCGCCGCCCTCTACCGCAAAGCCCACCTCCCCGTTTGGGCCTCTCGCATCGTATACGGCATTGAAGAACTGGCGAAGTTTGGTGGCGCCCTGGATCTGCTGCTCCACCTCTAGGCCGGCAAACTGCGTCTGATAGCCAAAGTTGGGGAAGCTGGCCACGACTTCTTCCAATGAGGCGTGGTGCTTGGACGGCGGCGTGAACGGTGTACACACGGTGAACGCCGCTTTGATCAGTTCAGGGTACCATAAGGCCACCCTCCAGACGAGACCACCGCCCCAGTCATGACCGCCAAGGATAATTTGCCCAGTCCCGACGAAATGGCGTGCCAGCTCGGCTACGTCAGAGGACATACTCTTCAGACTGTACTCCGGCAGGTCTTTTGGTGCGTCTGTTCTGCCATAGCCCAGCATGTCCGGCGCGATCACGCGATAGCCAAGTGACTGGAGATACGGAATCTGAACACGCCAGCCAAACGACAGGTCTGGGAAGCCATGAATGAGCACGACGGTGTGTATCGGCTCGTTGACGGGGTCCGCTATGATGGCAGAGTACTTCTTGCCTCGTATCTGAAAGCTTTCATATCGAACCCGGCTGTCGTCGGCCACAAGCCGGTCCATGGCTTCTGCTCCAATGGGATCAAGAGTAGGGAGGCTGTACGTGGGGCAAAGAGCACGTTCTCTTGGACTTGGAAGTTCAGTCGTGCTGAGAGACATATGAGGCTCTTTCCATTCAAGATGTGGGAATCGAGTGTTCCTTGGACAGAATAATATAGACCACTGCTCCCACGCCAAGTATAAGTCGGGTTCTCGGGCCCCAAGCCTTCCCCGTCGAATCCGCCCACGGATCGGCACGACCCACAACTTATATGAAGATATCTCCTATTCCCGCGTTTCTGATCCAAATAAACTTTACCATCACCTTGTTTCGCTATGGAGACAATCGGAAGAACGCGCAAGATTCGTTTCGGCAGTGCGCGCGGGCGTGTCCACCTGCGGTACGCCGGAGCCGGCGATAAGTGGAAAGGAGAGCGATTCGACTTCTTTATAAGTACAGGTTTTTGAAGCAGGAGAGAAGTCGTAGATCTCATTGCAAGCCGCAAGCGCTAGAGACTGTTTTCTACGATATCTCTTTTCAAATTTTCACAATGGCATCAAATCCTCCTCGTCATTCCGTCATCATCGTCGGCGGCGGACTCACAGGTCTCGTTCTCGCCCTGATGCTCCAGCGACTCAATGTCGACTACATCCTTCTCGAGGCCTACGACAGCGTCACGCCAAACGTCGGCGCCAGCATCGGGCTGTGGCCGAACGGCCTGAGGGTGCTGGACCAGCTTGGCGTGCTCGAGGATATCTGTGCCGTGGCGCAGCCCGTTGACCGGAGCATCGTCCGCGACGGGCAGACGGGAGCCAGGCTCATGACGCGGGAGTATGGCGCAGTCATTGAGGCTCGCCATGGATACAGAAATATGTTCATGGAGCGCTACGAGCTGCTCTGTGTGCTCCACCGGCACATCGCCGAGAAGGAGCGGATATTCGTCAACAAGAAGGTCATGCGAATAGAGAGCCAGGACGACAAGGCGGTTGTTCACACGAAGGACGGGTCCGTGTTCGAGGCCCAGGTCGTCGTCGGCGCAGACGGCGTGCACAGCGCGGTCAGGAGGGAGATGTGGCGGAACGCGGACGAGAGCGATCCCATGGCGATTCCAAAATGCGACAGGGAGAATATTCGCTGTGAGCATGCCTGCATCTTCGGAACGGCAAAGCCAATGCCCGACGTCAAGCCGGGAGAAGTGGTCGGGGCATGCTCTGAGGGAACCTCGGCCGGGCTCATGGTCGGACCCAAGAAGGAACTATTCACCTTTTGGTTCTGGCAGCTCCCGGAGGAGATGCGTACGTGCACCATCGATACTATCCCGCGCTTCGACGAGGAGGAGAAGAAGCGCCAACTGGCCCGCGCCGCGGATACCATCATGGCCGACTCCGGTCTCCGGTTCCAGGAAGTCGTCGACAACCTGCAGTACAGCGTGGTGACGGCTCTGCCGCACTTTGTGCTCCGCCGCTGGCACTATGGCCGCATGATCGTCCTTGGCGATGCGGCGCACAAGTTCAACCCGTTGGTAGGACAGGGCGGAAACAGCTGTATCGAGTCCTGCGCCTCCCTCGTCAATGCCCTGCAGACGACATTGAAGACGCAACCCTCTACGAACCCCGAGGCTTGGTCCGTCCCGGCCCTGTCTAACGCGTTCACCGCCGTAGAACGGCAGAGGATCAGCCGCCTCGTGGACATGGTCGACAAATGCCAGGAGGCCATGCGCAACGCGGCTATGGAGAGCCCGCGCAGGCGGTTCATGTACAAGTACATAGTCCCTCTGCTTCCTCTGTCCCAATTTGTCAATTTCTACAGCGATCTGGTGACCGCTGGTATCCGGCTGGACGACTGCGATTTGCAGCCGAGAATCCACGAGTGGCTCTACGACGACGAGCAGCCGAAAAAGCACAGATCAAAGGGCATCGATGCCACTCAGGTGGTCACAACGGTCGGATTGGTCACGGCGGCGGCCGCTATACTGTACCGCAATCAGCACATCGTCGGCCAAGTCCTCGCCAAGTCAAAAGCTGTGTTGTCATGAGGGCACGACTGCGGCAAAGCCAGGTATTTTCTCGTGTAGCAGATGTATTGTTTATGGTTTTAGAATCACAATTTGATAGATATTTCACTACAACTTGTTACGGTCGGGTGGGCTTAGCTAGACAATTCGAGAGCATGAAGAAGCAGTAGATCTTTCTCATATAGGCCTCATCAAGTATTGAAGCTGGTGTATTCGAGGCAGAATACTACCTGGAAAATACATGAATACGAGGAAATCGTACTGCTTGCCCCCCCCCCCCCCCCCCCCCCCCCCCCCCCCCCCCCCCCCCCCCCCCCCCCCCCAAGTGGAACAGACTTTTGCCCATTCTTTCTATGCCCGAATAATAGATATTCGGAATAATACACTTCGAGGGAATTTGCAGGCGAAGCTGCGTGTCTAGCCTTGGTATCTACCAGATATATCTTGGGAATTATCTGGGTGCACTTTCAATTTTATAGTCTACCTCAAGGAATCAACTCTCGGCGACAATACTTGTCGAATTGGTATCACAAGACCGATGTAGGTACATATAACAACATTGATTGGCACCCAGGAAGGTAGGAATTTGTTTAAAATACACTATTCCCTTCAAACACTCAATGATCCAATCAAGTGAACAAAATTCTCCAGCGCTCAAACACCGAACCTTAACGTCTTACTGATAAGTTGTAAATCGTAGGAAACGGCATAGACTTCGGAGCTTCCGCCTGCCGTCCCAAGCTCTTGGCCCGATCTGTCCAGGCGACTTGGGTCTCTATGATCTCGGTGCGCAGCTGCAACAGCTTCTTCTTTACCTCGGTGCGTAACGAGGCACCTTCGCCGCTCATCTTGAACAGCCTCATCGTGTTCAGACATAGATTCATATGTATCCATTCCACCATGACGTTGCCGTAACTCAGGACCCGCGGCATGTCTTCTAGCCAATTCTCCCATGCTTTTTCTTTGGGCTGGTATTTCCACATGAGCTCCAGGAGTTCGACGTCGCCACGAAGCATAGCGATTTCGTAAGCGGATCTCTGACTGTTGTGACAATTGCGGCAAGTATCGTAGTAACTCATCTCTAGGTGGTCGCAGGCGAACGTCTCGGATTTGATTGTGCATTGTTGGCTCTCAATCATTATCAATGCCTGGGCCGCATCGGAATTGCCAGCTGAAATCGCTACCATGAGCGGCGTCAGCGCGCCATTATTGGCTTTGATGAATATCACCGCCTGATCGTCCTCCTCGTAGCGGCCATTGCGGCCGCCGCCGAAAGCCAGCTGCTTTAACTTGCCAAAGTCAAGATCAAAAAGCATTTCAATGCCCTTGACGTTGTCGCTCCTAGCGTGAATATCCCACCAGGGTAGTGTTCGCCATCTGAAGCGCTCGTCACTTCTCGCCCAAATAGCTCTTCCACGCTTGATTGAGAGCCCCGAAAGGCCTATCTCCCATAATTCGCGCAACTGTTGCCGGTCCAAGAACTGGGGAAACAAGTGCGTTGCTTTCGCATTGAACTCGGAATCGTGCAAGTCGAGATATATACCATCTTTGCTGGGGGAGCCGGTGAGGTAGGAGACTAGCCAGTCAAATGCATATGCTCGGGCGCGTTTGGAAACCCAACCATGCTGCATAATGAGAATGAAGGTATCAATATACTTCCATATTGTTGTAAGCTGGGAATCGAGTACATCGTAGATGTGGCTACGAGCCAAGCTGCATGCCGTCGTCTGTTTTAGCAGAAATTGTAGCGTGATGCCCTGATCTTCATCGCTATGGTTGCATGCTGCCACTGCCGACTCAAGAGCAGTCTGACCAGTAACGAGGTTTTTGACGTCCACTCGGGCACCAGCTCGGAGAAAAGACGTGATCAAGACCTCCTTTTCCCAGTCGTTGTGTTCCAGATATTCATTCCAGAGTTCATCGAACACAGTGCGATCTTGATGCATTTTTGTCAACGGATCAACAGCGCCAATGTCGAGTAAAGCCTTTGCGACACTTATGTCATAGCGACGACTAAACATCGCTAGAAGTGATTCTAGTTCATGACTGAGATTAGTTAAGTTCGTTGCATGATACTGGGTCTCAGCGGACCAGGCTGAGTGGGGAGGAATTGAGAATGCAAGGTTTGCTTGTTACTTTGCTGATCTTTTGTGATGGAGCACCTCAAGGAACTATTCTCAAGGAATTCAGTGGGCCATACCACGGAGATGGGCATGAGCAAACTTCCTGATGACCATGGGTTGTATGAACAGACAAAAATGATGGAATGTACTCAAGTTACGATGCTCGTCGCTGGGAAAGTCCTGCTGCTCAGACGCGTACGGAGGAGGCGGGTTATTGAAGTCTGCGCCAAGTTTGACGAACACAGAAAGGATGGCGGTCACTTGACTGAAGCCCTGATGAGAGCCGTGGCCAGGGCTTCTGACCAAACGCCAGTTTAGCATGCTCAACAACTCCCAGAGGGAAGCGTGAGAGAACATCTCAGTGTTGGAGGGATCTTGCCTTGCATGTTGCAGTAGAGTAAAGACGTTCCGTACATGGAAACATTGCATTGCCATGCTCAATGCGCTATGAACTCCTTCGGGCCTCGAAAGAGGGTTTGCTCCGTGCTGTAGAAGTAGCCTGGTGATTTTGACACGAGAGGACCAAGTTCCAGCGGCGCACATCAGGGGCGTGTGTCCATTAGAATTGAGGTCATCGACGCGAAGAGGGCCATCTTTGAGCAAGCGTTCGACGACCCTGACGCAGCCGGACTTTGCTGCCTTATGTAGCGCGGTGTCTATAACGATACGGTCGTCGGGGTCTTCCTGACGTCCTGTGAAGAAGATTGCGGCACCGTGATCCAATAAAAGCAAGGCGGCTTTTTCGTGGTGCCCTTCGATGGCTCTGCACAAGGCCGATTTAGATGCGTCGCTTGCGGGATAGGGCACGCCCTCGATCTTTCGGGCCGAGCAACATGGATTTGGATCTACCCCATTCTCTAGTAGCCACTTCAAGATAGTCAAAGTGTGGTCATCGGAGTAGAGGAGTGCTTGTTGAAGCGGACTGCCCCAGTGTTTGAACAACGAGGTAATACTGCCGAAATCAAGTCCCGCGGCCTGTGCTCTCTTGAGGGTTCCAAGCGACTGATGTTTGATTGCCCAATGAACGGCTTGGGGTCTTTCGTCCCCGTACATGTCCCACTGGTACAGCAGAGGCTCGAAAAGCTGGTTGAAAAATCGGTTTGTGAGTGCCAATGCTGCAAGGTCACAAATCGCCCCTTCCCATGGGATCGTAGATATACTCGTTTCGAGTGGCGTACGCCCACGCTCAGGTCCTACGTACAGCCATGCGTCGCTGTCATCGTCGCTGTCGTCGACGAGCTCAAGCGTATCCGCCGAGATGTACTCGGCAATGATTTGAAGGAGCTCAATTGGTAGTGTATCCAGACGAGCCATTGCAAGGAAGCGTGACTTGGATGTTGTTCATATGTTGCAAGCCTGAGTATGGCTTCTGGCTGCGAAAACGCATGCGACAATGGTATCAAGACAAGTGTGCTTTACGTATCATTGTTTTAAACACAAACGCGGTTGTCAAACCCCTTGAATTTTCGCGTTTTTGTTACGACTCGAGAGTATGTCCAGCACAGAGCAGAGAAAGCACTAACCTAGCCTAGCTCTAAAGTTGCAGTTGATGCCAGCTGTTGATTCGCACCAGCATCTGGTGGCAGTCTCGCTTTACGCTCAGTATCTCTTCGAGGGCGTTATTAGTTGGCATATAACATCAATACAACATGTATCAAACAGCCATTGTTAGATTTGAGACGTTCAATTCGTTGATGTTTGCTGAAATGACAAAATTTTGTTCGGCCTTGTCACATTGGCAGGTCTTGCACTACTTAGAAGTATTGCAGAACAAAAGACTACAATGATTTGAGAAAGTTCCCTGGACATTTGAAACTGCCACGCTCCTTTTCTCGACAACTTTGGAAGAAATTGAATATACAAAAAATGTCATAATTTTAGCCAAGCTTGTCTTGTCGTTCGTAGAAAAGCTGCCACTTCCATAGTGACAAACTCGAATTCAGCTATCGGTAGGGCGCATGGCCTCTCATTTCATCCGAGCTCTTTGCTCTCGCTTGCCATGCATCTCGAATCTCGCACACCTCTGCACTCAGTTTCGCCAACCTGTCCTGGATCTCCTGGCGCATCCAACAGGCGTGCTCTCCGGTCATCTTCAGTTCCATCCAATCTTGCATTCCCAGCTTCAGCTGTAGCCACTCGGCCATCACGTTGCCGTGACTGTAGACCATTGGCGTGTCGAAGAGATCGGTATTCCACCAGCGCATTTCTAGTTTCTCCTCGCTCAAACACGACGGCGGCCAATCCCACATGGCTCCGAATATCCCCACCTCGCCCTGCGCAAAAGCAATTTCGCATGCAGATGTCTGTCCGTAAGGACATATTTCGCAGAGATTATCAATCTCGTCTGCATCTGGATGATGATTGCAGCTCAAGAAACTTGCCCGTGGCGTATTCACTCCGTACGCGACCAGTGGCCCAGCCGCCCCCCGGTGGCCCCGATATGTTGCTCGCATGAGATTGCTCTGTCGGCGCGGCTCTTCGCATGATGCGTCTTCGTCATCTTGGTTGATCTGTGGGTCCGCATAATTCGAAGCTAGCAGCGCTGCAATAGCATCGCCATCGTTCCTTTCGACGTTGATCCGCAGCCAGGGAATTGTTTTGATCCTGTTTATTGAGCACTTCCAGGGTCCTTGCTGCCCTTCTTCTAAGCCAGCCCTCCTAGAGGCGAGCGCCTCCTCCCACAGTTTATCGAGTTGTTGCCGGTCTAGGATGCTGGGGAAAAAGTTGGCTGCTCTTCTGTTGAACTTCGTAACTGTTTCGCTGAGGTCCAGAGCGGATTCTTCGACGCAGATGCCGGTGACGTAAGATATCATCCAATCAAGTGCAAATGACTTGGCCTTGTCAGAGATCCATCCATGTCGCATAATAACGATACAGCTATTGAGGTGGTTCTGTATGTTGTCCAGTCGCGAGTCCAGGACATCGTATATATGACTGCTCTCCAAATTCTTCGGCGACGCCCACTGTAACAACCAATCCAAGTCCTTGTGCCATGACCGAAAGTAGGAATCAGGACGCAGGTCACATTCGTTTGCAGCCGACTCGAACGCGGTTCGACCGGTTATTGCGTCTCGATCATCCATCCGGCAACCGACCTCTGCAAGACGCGCTATTGCGAACGGAGAACTGAGGATCTCGCGATTAAGCCAGTCCAAACAACTCGCGTTGAACAACGTCCGCCCATCAGACATTTTCACCAACGGATCAGCGCCAAGGCGAAGTAGAGTGTCCAATACCACGGGTTGGTCCTCGACAGTACTCCAATAACCCAGGGTCATGACATAGGACAGAAGTGGCTCTGAATAACACTCACACGTCAGCCAAACCCATTACAAATTTCCGACTTTGACTTCGATAGTATGAATAGAGTAGTGCAGTCCGCCTTCATGATAGGAATCGACTTACCATGAACTCCAGCTGGCTCGTACCACGGTCCTGGCGGATTGTCGAAATCTGCACCAAGCTCCACAAGCTTAGCGATGATTGTCCTCGCCTCTCTGTTGATCGAGCACAACGCACGGTCGCCTGGTAAATTCTTGGCTTGCACCCACGTGGTGTCCTGGGAAGACCACGATAGTCAGCCCTGCATGGTATGCCCTTATGGACAGACATCTCCTTGCGATATCGCGATATCTCTTGGCGAGATGGACTTATTAGAAGAGATGTGGGATCATTCTCTAAAGCATTCCGTCGGAAAGCGACTGGATCGCATGACCGAGCACGTCGAGATACCGCGAGTCTATAGTCACGGCAACGTGGTCGCCGAGTGGGTGCAGTTAAAGATGGGCATGGGTTACTGGATGTCTATGAACATGATGGGAGAGGACGCCTGTTGGCTGCGTCAGGAGATGGAAGACAGGCTCGAGAAGCTGCGTTTGGAAGTTGCCGAGATTCGAGATGGCTGGAGAGCAAGAGCCGAGGCTGCGAGACGGGAAGAAAGGAACCCTGCGCCATATCATGAACCGCCGCCCATGACCGTAGACGCATCACGTTAGCTGTTGGGCTTGAGCTTGCCTGACGACAAGAATCCGCATTCCTGAAGCCTGAACCGGGGACGCATATCGATGCCCAAAGACAGCCTGGACTCCCGAGATGGAGTGTTGAACGTCAAGCTTCGACTACAGCCCTGGGTAGATACACAAGCAGGCTAAATGATATACCCATGAATTTTACGGTTTCTACCCAGCTGGACAAGTGGATTTGACTGTATTAATGGTGTTGTACTGACAAAAGTCTTCGTACGGACTTCAATCATTGGTACGTCGATACTTCTCATTAACTGTATCATAAGAGTTTCGGCTGACCGGACATTTAAACATCTAGCTTTACCAACATGGCTACAAAACTCTTTTTTATAGCCATAGCTTCAAGAATGCCACTTTTCCCCCTCTTTACAACAGAAAATACACAAATATTTTACAGCTGGGCATCTATTTTGCCCCCCAAGTAAACCTGACTTGTTTTGGCCCTGGCTTCTATCATTTCCTTTACCTTGCTCGGGTCCAAAACTGTTAAGGTCTTCACGTCCTTTGTGGTCTCTTCTAGTGCATCAACACCGAACCAAGTAGCTCTGCTCTGTAAGCCATGCCGTTCCACCATGGCCAGACAAGCACGTCCCCAGCGCTTGAACACATGTGCCGAGTGCGGAATCTTGGGCATGATAAAGGGCCAGCAGTGCGGTAGGGCCTCGTACTGATCCCACCAGACGCAGACGCCATCCCTTGCTGCCGTTTGCGCAATGATCATTGCGGAATCGGCCAGACGCTCCTGGCCCACGCCGAACCAGAGAGGTGGTGAT
This sequence comes from Pestalotiopsis sp. NC0098, assembly GCA_022432395.1. Taxonomy (NCBI): domain Eukaryota; kingdom Fungi; phylum Ascomycota; class Sordariomycetes; order Amphisphaeriales; family Sporocadaceae; genus Pestalotiopsis; species Pestalotiopsis sp. NC0098. The sequence goes on along the minus strand of JAJKLJ010000003.1, from coordinate 2,416,629 downwards.
CCCGCCCATGACTTGGCCGTACAGGGACTTACCATCGGATGTGCAAAGAGCGACGCACCACAGTAGAGCTCCTCGCGGGGTGGGTTGCTTGGCCAAATAGCGTCAGGAGGAAAGTCTGGTTTGGTGTATGGTGCAGACTCGTTCCAGATGTCAAAGTCGCGGTTCGTGCTCCAGCTGGGAAGACAGAGAGCTAGCTCGGCCTGTGGACTGAGCAGCGTGGCGCCGGCGGGCATGGGAACGGGGGCGAAGGTGTGGCCATGGAAGGCGATGTTTTGAGAGCGTAGTTGGAGGAGCAATTGCAAGAAGCCGAGGATGATACATGCACCAGCACTTTCGCCGCCAAGACGATGGAAGAGGATGGGATGGGATCGTGGAAAGCACCAGTGGGAGGATGCAGTAGAGAGAGATAGAGATGGAAGAGATCAAGGATCTGGCTTGGAAATGCAGACTGGGGGGCCAATCGGTAGTCGAGGGAGATAACACGCCCGCCGGTCTCTTTCGACAGTTTGATGGCAGTGGGACGGGCTGTTCCAAGGCCATTGCTACTAAATACCAGGCGTCCCATCATCAGCCATCGCAGTGCTTACTCCTGGATCATCCCGCACTCACAAGAAGCCGCCGCCATGTACAAAGATGATGGTGCGATCGTTTTGCACGTCACGATTTAGTGCACAGAAACGTGATTCTGGTGAATCCTCTCCAGCTGTATGTGTACCATCACGCTTGACCGCAACCCATTCCGCAACAACGGGTGCAGACTCGAGTGGCAGGAGCGAAGGTAAAGCGTTGACATCAGCCAGATCTCTCACTGCAGCTTCGACAGCATGACGGGCATCATCTTCGGTGGGCAAGAAAAAGGCAACGGGACTCGTCCACACTGACGGGGGTGGACCTCGATCTCGCCTTGATGCCTCTTGTCTTGGGCCCAAGGAAGGTATAGAGCCTCTTGTTTGGTCGTATGCCGCCCTCATGACCTTGCGTGTCTTGGCGAGAGCACCAGCCACGATCTCAGCATTTGTTGGGGCCATGGCTGAAGAACATCAAGATGCATGTAGAAGGGATAGATATTGGAAGATCCCAACGTCGAGTGTGAAGGTGAAGAATTGTAGGTAAGCATTGAGTCCACTAGTGTCGGCTTAAAATTGTTTGCTATAAGCTGACCACCAACCAACCAATGTCTTTTCGCTGGCCTGTTTGGGCCATGTCCAACAGTACTCGGCTCTGATTACATCATTGAACTGTTCGTTCTCCTGTTATGAGTTGGGCCTTCTTCTAGGCGTCATTTGAATATCTAGCCTTCCGAAGATTTACACAAAAGCGCTTCGATATCAGAGTCGTCGCACTTTTCTGCGAGCGGTGTCACCCCCTTCCTTACAAGACTCGAACCGCCTCGAAGAAAAGTCCTCGGTTAGTTTGGTCCATCCAAACTCTATCCCTCTCATTGGGAAGCAACACATCGAGATCCACAATACGTGCATCGACCTTCCAATCTGTATCGGTAGCCTTGCATACACGGTCCCATAGGTCTTTGACACTCTCAGCGTTGTGAAAAAGCCTCGGTTTTAGCCCTTCCCTCCAAGCCGGTTTAGTCGCAACTTCGACGCTCCCAAGTTGGCATACCACAATCATCGAATTCTTTCTCGTAAGCTCCACGAGACCTTTTAAAACTTCGAACTGGGTGTCAATGTCCCACAAATGGAAGACAGCACCGGCATAGATCACATCAGCCTTTCCATAAAGTTGTTGTCGAAGTGAAGAGGTTATTGGCGCGTCGCCGGTAGCATCCAGAATATCGGACTGCAAGTACTGTCCGCGGAACGTGCTTTTATCCTGGAACAGTTCGTAGCCCACTTCCCAGAAGCCTGGCTCAATGTCTGCGCCATACATGTTGTCCGAGGGCGCGCCGTGGGCGACGAGGTAGCGAAGGTCTTGCCCCATGCAGCAGCCGAAATCAAGAATGAGGTCGCCGTCCTTTGCTCTCTGCAAGACTGTCGCAAAGGCAGGGGAGTCTGCAATCTTGGGCGCTAAGAACCCCCATTGTCCGACACATGGGTAGGGACGAATATCCCAAGCGCGTTGATGCTATTTCGTATTTGTAAGCAGGGCCATACGCGCCTGGAAAGGCCTTACATACCACAGAATGAAGATGCTTATGCAAAGCTTCACGCTCGAGATGGCAATAGCTGGAGAAGAAAGAAATGACCTCTTGTGTAAGGCGTTCATCTAGGTTGGTGTCAAACCATGGCGCGGTAGTGGATGTAGTCTCGGTAGGCATTTCGGGCGAATATATATGATTTGGCTTTTGGTAGGTGAGGCAGATGTGGTATGTGAATCTGGGTAACTTTTCGCGACAGGTGTTGTATCGAATTTTGTTCGATCTGGTCACGGACACGAAGCGTCGACTTGAGTTATAGTAACAACCAACATCGTGCAGTATGCTGGCATGCGGGGCTAGGGTGTAACATTTAGAGGATGCGATCCGCTGAGTGGCCTGATTTGTAGGTAAATAATCACCAACCAGTCTCCTGCATGACTCTGCGCCTATTAGACAAAATCCGTATGCAAGACGAGGAGTTCCGGAGAAAGGTCGGAGCGGATCATGTAAAGCTACAGAGTAAGTGTGCTGAACAGCTATCAGGTATACTCGAGCAGGTAGTATGCGCTGGGTATTATTTTCTCCAGTGCCACAGGATTTATCACCATCTTAATATCAGGTTGATTTCTGAGGTGATTTTCTTACACATTCGCTGCTCCTTTTGCCACATTGAAAAATCGGCCGGGTTCTATTCAGCAGCTAAGCCACGTAGTAGGAATTTTGATTTTAGGGAGTGTAACTGTCAGCAGACGTCCGCCTGATTGCCTCTTGAATAGATTTGGAGAACAGGTTGATTATCTCCGGATGCATAAGGACGATTGACCGTGGCTCCAGTAATCCGTTTGTAATTGCGCTACGACAAAGAGTGTTGGGGCCATAATGATAGTAGCACAGCAGATACATATATGCAGGTATCAGGTTCTGGCATTTCTGACCACATGCGCCATCCCGTAGGGTAGGTGACACAGGATGTCCTTCTTCAAGCAAGCTGGGCACCATCATTGAAGCAGGGCGCCAGCTAAGTAAGATATGATCCTCTGACTGTAACCCAAGGGCCAAAACTTTAGAATCATCACATATTACATGCAGCTACATGAAAGCAAAGAGGTACCCAATCACAGAACGTCTGCGATCAAATCCGTGAAGATGGGAGGCGATGCAGCGAGAAGCTCACCGACGTGACCAAAGCGATTCTGCTGACCGCGTCGATACAAAAGGTGGGGAGTCCAAGAGATGGTTTACAGCAGCATCTCTCTATTCTCGTCAACGCACCCGGTTCCAGCCATTTCATCGATGCAACAGGAGCTTCTCACTCGCACTGCTTTGGAACATCTTTACCACAGCTATGGAACACTTGAACTCAACACAGTCGGAAGCCTTACTGAACAGCCCGGCGTTGGCTCCTCCACCCGGAATTCTGCCACAACTGGACAACCCACCCAATCATAAGGCTGCGGCCACGGTGATATACATTGTCTTTGTCACCAGTGCAACTTTGGGGGTTATCATGCGTTTGTACACTAAAGCTTTTGTCCTTCGCAAGATTCACCTGGCAGACTGTAAGTGCTAGTATGTGAAAATGCGATTCAAACTGACGTTTATCATCTCAGATTCACTGCTTGTTGGATGGGTATGTCGCCTTGAAAATCTATCAAAACAAGCCGTTGCTGATGTTTCTAGGGCATTTTTGTGGCAATAATCGTCATGGCCCTATTTGTGCACAGTATTGCACCTGGTGTACATCAATGGGATCTTCGACTTAAAGATCTTGGACCCTTCCTCTACGTGAGTAAACTTCATCCGCGAGCGTACAATTTGGTAATTTTGCATATGCGAAAGATGCAAACGTAGCCCTAACGTCCATTTGTCTAGCATTTCTACGTATCATCTATTCTCTATAGAATATGCATCTTCTTCATCAAACTCTCTATCTTGATGCAATACATTCAAATATTCATGCCCCTCCGACAACCTAAGATCATGTATTGGCTCACAATCTCTCTCATCGCTACCCATTTCGCCTTTTACTTGGCCTGCACGTTTCTGCAAATTTGGTCTTGCAAGCCAATGGCCAAAGTATGGGACCCTCTGATTACGGAAGGACACTGTCTCGGACTGATGCAGCACAGACAGCTGGGTCTCATCGCCAGCTCTGTCAATACGGCATCCGATTTCATCATCTTGATCTTACCGCAGGTATTTATCTGGCGGCTCGCAATTTCCCTGCGTCAAAAGCTCACTGTCTCCTTCGTCTTCATGATAGCCACTTTGTGAGTAGTACCTCTTCTTCACAGTTCGCATAACGCCCGCTAACTAATACAGCGCCTGTGTCTCATCGGCGATGCGTTTGTTCTATGTTGCAGGACTTGAAGGCCGTGACGACATCAGCTACTACGCCTGGCTGTCTGATATCTGGGCCATTCCTGAGATGGGCAGTGGGATCCTTGCCGCATCTCTGCCGTCTACACGGGTTTTCGTCCAACATGTCGCGGAGAGCAAATTGCTTGCAAATATTGTGTCGTCTCTCAGATTAGCTACCCCTAGAGGAGCTGGTCGGCGATCCAATTTGCCGGAAACTTATCAAAAAGTCCACGAAAGTCCTTCGTATTGCCTCGACCGACCTGCGCCAGGAATCAGAGTCGAGAGAAGTTGGCGCAACGATTTCGACTCGGGCTCCGAGACGGGCAACGACACCCTGGGTAACTTGTCCGAGTATGATGTAACCCGTCCGATCAACACACACTCAGCACATGACCTTGAACTTTCCACACTTTCTTACACCTGGATGCCCGTGGGCCACCGCGGGAACACCGCTGCCTGAGGACTTTATCTGTTAGATTGTCAATTTGCAGTTGGTCTCCCTGGTTTCTCTTTTGTGCTCTTATTCCCAACATATTTGATAACGATTTATAGCTTCAGAAATTGTCTATAAGAGTGTGGATCTGTTGTGGTGCTGAAATGACAAGCCCGTACCATGAGAAATTGAGAGTTCCTATCTCTTTGATACGGGTAAAATAAACATGATTGAGGGCAAAATGCTTATTGTATTTAGATATAAGATGGTTATCAATCACCGACAATCCATCTTCAAACAAAGTTAAAAAAAAAAAAAAAAAAAAAAAAAAAAACCCGATGCAATTGAATCGACACGAAGTGCAAGCAAACCTGTACAAATTGGTTTCAGAAGAGTTTTACATTGTTTATAAAATATTAATATGTGCGTCTGCATGATTCAATCGTTGTTTATACACCATCACCCATGCTAGTATGGACCGCCTGATTCCAAAGTCGTCGTCTAAGCAGCGGGGCAGGTGTTGGAGACAGGCGACGGTGCGGTAATGTTGGCTCGGGGATGTTGCCTTCTCAAGGGACTCAGTATCATGGGAAATATCTGCAGTAAAGCAGCCTACTGGCATACAATTGACAAGGCAGATCAAGGTCATTTGAAATCCACCTTCATTTAATCGGCGCATAAGATAGTTGACATGTTATTTGTCTGGTGTGAGATGGATACTAGATGGTCGCGCTATAGCTGTCTTCGTTTTAATGCGCTAACCATACACTAAAACCGTCATGTTTATACTATACCTGATCGCTCTACGGCCACCTTCCTACGCTGTAGAAAATCGCTAAACCACAGCACCAGCCACAACTATTATACCCCTTACTGCCAAAACGCTGCATAGTACACGGCTTGAATTATTTACTCCATTCGCCCCGCCTACAGTTCGCATACCCTTCATTCACCTTCCCTCCAGCTTCTCACAGCATTTCTGTCTACACTTGTAACATGACACAAGACGGCGTGACAATGCAGCGCTGGAAAGTGTCAACAAGTGGGCGCCCTCTGAAGCATTTTCATTCGTACGTCGAGTCGGACTGACCATTTGGCGCAGAGATAAGAAAGACCCCTGTCTTGCCGGATACTGAACTTTGGCCTTGTCCGCGAGAGGACACGTCTTTTCAGACCCAAAGTGACCCAGAGACAGTAGTCGGACCACCAACAGGCCTGTCTCTGCCCGGGAGCCTGACTGTAAGACTTTTCGAGGGAGTCGGACTTTCGGTACCCACTGAAGCCATGGATCTTTTGGACGATCAGCAGCGTACCAACCTCGTACAGACGAAAGACGACAAAAAGCCTCTGGCCCTGGAGGATTCGTCTAGCCGATGCCGACCTTATGCCATACTAGATTTTGATCGGTCTGAAATTGCCATTGAATCTTACTCGGCATCGATTCGGAACCCCAAGTGGTCGGCAGATGGTGGTCTACAAATGCTCGAAGTATTCCGAGCTTCCAAACTGACGATCCGTATATATCTCAGAATCACTGGAGGCACCGGTCAAGCGATATGTCTTGGTTCAGGCACGGTGGTGCCGTCAGCCACCATGTCAGAGTTCTCTGAGAAATGGCTCGTCCTGAACAAAGGTACCGGCAAAATCCGGCTTGGACTTAGATATACAGCGACCAATGACAGGCCCCAGCACTGCGACTTTGCTTCTGGGAAGGCCATCGGGGAAACAAAGTCAGGCAAAGTTTTGTTAACTCGCAAGACTGACACAAGACAGAATTTTGCAGTCAAGAAAGTGAGGAAGATCCATGAGGACCATTGGTCTCATATGGTCAACGGTGTCCGTTTTGACCTGAACCATAGTTTCATCGCTCCCGTCTGTGGCGCCTTTCAAGAGAATGAGATATTCTACCTTATATCGCCGCACATTAGTGGCGGGCACCTATTCAGCCATCTTCAACAGGAGCGACGCTTCGATACTGCCAAGGCGAGATTTTACGCTGCTGAGCTCACCTGCGCCTTGGCATACCTGCACGAAATGAACATTGTCTGCCGAGGTCTCTGGCCTGGCAACCTTCTCCTAGATGCGTCGGGTCATGTCATCGTCGCAGATTTCTCTCTTCACCACCGCGAGGAACTGCCCGTGCCGCAAAGAAATGTCGCACTTCTTGAGTATCCGGCTCCCGAGCTGCTTCAGAGCCAAACTCATACCAAGGAAACAGATTGGTGGTCACTCGGGGTCTTCTTATACGAGATGCTGACAGGAATGCCGCCGTTCTACGCTGACGACCGGGAGCTCAGATACCTCAATATCCTGACTCGCAAGGTTGAGGTTCCGAAGACACTGCACAGCGGGGCTAGAGATATCATTCATAAGCTGTTGGCACACGACCCCCATCTACGTCTAGGCACAGACGGAGCGCTAAAAGTCAAGGAGCACTCATTCTTCTACAACATCGATTGGCGTAGACTGGCCGACCGGCAGCTGGAGCCACCTTTCCAGCCTGAAGAAATTGCAATGCCCTTCAAGCAGGATAGATATCCGTCCCAAAAGTCGCTGTCGCCCCAACCGCCCCCACCGTTGAGAAAAGACAAACTTCCATGGCTTGATTTTCTCCGGGAAGACGAGCAGCATAAGAAGTTCTGTGCGGCGGATGGGTCTGTCAGGCTTGTGCGTGCTTCTGAGGGATCTTTGATGCGCACAGTAATAGACTGTGACCACGACCGGTTGAGATCCCAAGTCAAAGAAATCTCGCCGGAGAAGGATCGTGTGATTGCTACGAAGGCTCTAGGCTTGGCCGTGGAGCACCGCAACCTCGCGATGGTGCGTATACTGCTAGACGCCGGCGTTTGTTGTGACTTCCACGAGTATGATCGGCCTTGCCTCCCTTCTCAGCGCGACGGCTGCACGTTTGGTGAAAGCGCCAATGAAATCACGGAGCCTCCCGAGTTTCTGCCACCTCTCGTGAGGGCTGTGAAGCTGGGTGATGAGAATCTAGTCAAGATGCTTCTCGCTGGAGGCGCCGATGCCAATGTGGGGTTCCATGACAACGACGTGGGAATTTACCAAGCTCCCAGTACCACTACATCACATCATTCTCTTATAACATGTGGAAGAGTTGTGCAGCTGGCTACAGCACTCGGTCACGAGAGTATCGGCCAGATTTTGATGAGCGCAGGGGCGGATATCGATATACTCGCACCTGTATTGCGATGTCATGAGTGCATGCCAATTTACAGGCCGACATATCTCAAAGTAACAGCTCGACTAAAGGAGATGGCCAATTAGCGTAGCATTATGCAATTCTGGAACGAGTTTCATACTTATCGATTGTCGGTTCTGGATGGAGAGGTCACTGTCACAGTTTTCTTATGTGCGCGGATTCTCATCCTCGGATTACTGTAAATTTGGCGTTTGAGAACGATGATGTCCCCTGTCCTGATCATTTTAAGTCGAGGAATTCAACATCTTCGACATTACTACCCGCACTTCTCATGTTCTCCCGTCTCAGAGAAAATAGCAGAAATGGAAGTTTTCTAGGCTTGATACGATATCAGATTACTTCACCTATAATCCCTCGTACTGTATGATGTTTCCGGGCAGGGCTTTCCCACGGCTCGATAGGCTTTCACAGAAGGCACACAAGAAACGGAACATATAATTAATGGAACGGCCCCAAATAATATAGAGCAAGCGTTCTCCTTATTCTTGATAATAAGATTTCATCAACGAAGTCCACCTTCAATTAATCGGCGTATAAGTTGTTGACATGTTGTGAATCTGATATGTGATAGATGCTAGATGGGGGCATAATAACCGAAATTTCTCTTCGGATCATACCGTTCTTTCAAAGCAGAAAGCCGATCCTGGCGCCATTCTTCATATCTGTACCAGTTCTGCCTTGTCTCGTCACCATATGCGTAGTTGACGTATGTGTGAAGCTCTTCCCTCTGGCTGCCTTCGTAAAGAATCTGTCGAAGGTCTTTCCCGAACCCTATTGCCGTGTTGTCAAGCTCTGGGCCGGCAGGCAAATAGGTCAGAAGAGGAGAAACGAGCAGACTGTTCGTCCGAAATGGATATGCAGATGACTCGCCCCGTATCGCTTTCACCCCTTGTGACGAATAGCCTTCAAACAGGAAAACGGTGTTGTTCAGTGCTGGAAATTCTCGCGTCCCAGAGGCGAAAAGGTCGTAGGCTTTTCGCTGGGCTGTAGTATTGTAAGTGTCGAGATCAATGGGGAACCGTATGTTGACAAGCCCCGCCCTTTGGCAAGTCGGCCCCTCGTTATGTTGACCAACCCAGGTCGGCACGTCCGTGTAACTTCCCGTACCAGAAGTTGTAAAGACAGGTCCAAGATCGTGGAATCGATCGGTGTACAGCGAATCCACGGTAGTGGCCCCTTCTCGGAGCAGATAAAACGCGATGATAGGCTGCACGTAATGTCAGTTCCATGATAACCATGCGCGCGCTCGCGAAGTAAATCTAATGAAAAGTTTCTGGGACCTACACTAGTGGGATCGATATCAGGGTTGTTGAAAAACACTGACAAGTGCAAAATCTCCACAGGCTGGGTGTCGTTGCCGCCGAATTGCTCGCCAATGCTTTGATACAAAGCCTCTACTTAATCGCCGGTATATATAAACATCTCGTAAGCCCAGTCTCGATGTTGGACGTCGTAGATTTTGAGCTTAGCAGATGTCACAATGCCAAAGTTGTGGCCGGCACCTCTCATAGCCCACCAAAGGTCGGTATTCTCATCGTCGCTAACGGTCATCGAGCTTCCATCTGCCAATACAACGTCCATTGACACGAGTTGGTCGGATATCAGACCATAACGTCCTTGTAGGAGACCGTGGCCGCCCCCGAGCCCAGGGCCGAGAATGCTAATGCATTCGCACGTCCCAGTTACTACAGGTAAAGTCAGTCTTCCAGCCATGACAACGGCCATCACAGTGTTAATCCATCGAAACTGACCAGTCTGCTTTTCCGCTTCCCAGAGAGTGTCCGTGGCATCTTTCGAGAGAGCCCCGCCGCCAATTGTCGCCGTCAGTCCGTCCTTGGCGATCTCAACGCTCCTGAGCCCATCCATCCAGATTCCAATCCCGTTTTGTTCTTTTCCCACCGTCGTTATCGCCCCGTGACCTCTGTTAAATGGGAGGTAGGATAGATTCATCTCATTGGCGAACTTGACAGTCTCCACAACGTCATTGTGAACACTCGGTTTGACGACCACACTGAACGTCGGGCTATCCAGGACAGACCACCGCGTGGTTGCTTGGTCGAATTCTACTGATGCAGGAAGATAGACATGCGCTTCTGGAGATAGTCTGCCCTGAAGATTATCGAGATCTACCGGAACAGTACTAGTTGGCAAGTTTCGGGACACAATCTGTATCGCCCATGCCGCCACGGCGGCGATGACTTCCATGCCGGTGTAGTAGACGGTGAAGTGGCAGGAATTATTGGGCAATTGGGTTGAGATAAGAGCGAGCAGAAGCTTGACTTGGCTATCCAAAGATATAAGATTAGTTCTTAGTGAAAGGCGTCCTCGTTTATAGACAATAAAGAAAGAATCGAAAGGGAATGAGACCCCCGGAGGGTTGGCCAGCTTACGAGGCGGCTCCCGACATTGCTCGAACATCAATTTGAACCCACTAAAGATAGGGCACATGCCCAGCGTTCACCGGCGAGCAGGTCCTGACCTACATGCAACAGTTTTGCAAAAGATAGTTCAATATCATGCCATGTAATTGATATTCGATCTTGTCCAGGTCTGCCTCGCCACTCGTGTTCGCCCATAACAGAGACAAGAACGAGGTGGGGAAACGAGGCATGTTAGTGTCAGATCTACGAACAACAGGGTATGGATCACACAGCGTTATGCGTCGATCATAGCATGTTTACGACCGACGAACCGACTACGCCGCCCATTGATCTCAAGATGAGAGACCTACGTCTATCTATGTCGGGTCTTCCTGCGTCTACCATAATATATTAATGCAATACCGTGACCCACACGCTCGGATTGCAATTCCGGCCGCTTTTGTCTGCAGCTCGGAGTTTCCTGTTCTCTAGGTTAGGGATGTCCCTCCACCATCTGCATCACAATCAGCAAATCCCAAACTTACTGAACGTATGGCTTTACTTATTCTTGGCTGGATATTAATGCTGTCGCCTGGTAAGAGGTACGTCACACCAGATTGGCATAAACACAATCAGTGCGACGCTTGACATCGTGTGTCCAGCAAGTATCATGATCGCAATAATCGATCAGGCTTTCGTGCATAGCAGATAGAAAGCCCGCCTTTTATCACTACAAGCGATACAGGACTGCGCAATAATGGAAGAGGCCCGACAATCAACTAATGCTGTCTAATATCTGTCATGCAATTCCGATGACAGCACCATTAACATCACTGAGCAGTGGTATACAAAATTTGCAGCTCCTCGGAAAAATGGACCTCCTAATCAAGGACTTTGGCATCCCTGAGACGCATATATTCAGCTCTCGGGACAATTCTTTCGCAGGCGGCCCGCGTTATTTTGCTTCCTTTGGACGTTTTGACGAGGTTGTAAGCACGAACTGGTGGACTACAGCAGATTCAAGTCCCTATCATTGAAAGACGCGATGGAGGCCAGAATTAGGCGCCTCCATCGCTGCGACCCACGTTTCGTGCCATGACTGGTCAATGCAGGGAGTGGTTTGTGGAACGCCGCAAAAAGTCAACATCGACTGTTGCCATGCTCCGGTTCGTGGTCGCCCTCCTCAAAGAGTTCCTGAGAGAGGTGCGCGCAAATCGTATCTGCTTCCCTGCTTTCAATCACGATGGGATTCATGTTCGGGCGTCATCGTGACCGACATTCAGGTCAGATGACCACTTCTCCATCCGTGAAACGCCCAGGATGGCTGCGCGGGCTATTTAGTAGGGACAAGGGGCGACAATTGCAGTCTCCTTTGACAGACACCTCTTCAGTCGCTTCTTCTGTCCGCTCGAATGTACCCACACCCAGTGTTCCCTCTCGTGATGAATTGGATCTTGCAGGCCCCAGTACTGCCATGTCTCTCTGGGATCGCGCCTACAAGGCCCTTGGAGAACAAAGCCCGGACCTGACAGAGAGATATGAATATCTACTCATACAGGGTATGTATCACCTATCCACCCGTGAGTGGCTATACTAAATGCTTAATAGCTTCGACACCCGAGAGCGACGAAGATGTGCCACCACCAATCGCAACGTCCGGCCATGATATACAATTTGATCGTGCCCGACTCCTTGAGATAGGCGAGAAGGGAATGGCGGCAACGAAAGAGAATAGAACAGCGTTTCATATCGGCAAGCTGCAATTCAGTCCCAAGGAACAGATCGCCAACGTCGCCGAGGTGGCGTTGAAGATCAAAGAGCTGGTTGCCGAGGCCGTCAAAGCCTCCCCGGAAGCCTCAATCGCATGGTCAGGGGTCTGCCTCGTTCTGCCCCTACTCACGAATCCGATTACAGCCGAAGCAGACAATCACGACGGCTTCATTTATGTCACGGCACGTATGCGTTACTACACTGGACTTGAGCCCCTTGTCGAGAGCCTGGGCAAAGGCTCCGAGAATGTTCTACCACGAGTCTATGATTCCATCGTGGTACTCTATCAAAGCATCCTCGATTTCCAAATTCGAAGTGTACTGCGTTATCATCAGCATGGACTCAAACGCTACGCAAAAGACGTAGTCGGGTCCGACGACTGGGACAAGAAAGTGGAGGACATCAAAACCCTCGAGGCAACTGTCGAAAGAAATCTGCGCCAAATCAACGAACTGGTGGTAATCCAGAAGCTGGAGTCATTGGATCAGAAAGCTACTGCGTTCCTCGATACATTCCAAGAGCTCCCAGGCCTTGCCAAGCAGCAGTTGGAGGTCTTGAAGGATCAACGTGATCTGATGCACAGACAGCTCTCGCTACAGCAAGAAGAGCACGCACGGCATCTTTCAGACAAGGAAGAAAAGTGTCGCCAACTATTCCGTCTCACATCCAGCGAGAGAGACGCCACGTACGAATGGTACAAAGATCGAGTGGAAGACCGGGTGGAAGGCACGTGCCAGTGGTTTCTTAACCACGAAGATTTCAAGGAATGGTCATCCCAAGAGTCGGGCATGCTGCTGGTGTCGGCAGATCCTGGCTGCGGAAAGTCCGTCTTGGCAAAATATCTCATTGATCATGTGTTGCAGCCGGCGACTATCTGCTACTTCTTTTTCAAGGATCAGGACCAGAATACCGTGCGTCAAATGCTCTGTGCCCTGTTGCACCAAATGTTCTGCCAGAAGCCTTCCTTGATAAAGCATGCCATGGCAGAGTACTCCAGTAATGGAGATGGACTGGTCAATACGACGGCATCATTATGGAAGATCTTTGATGCCACCGTACAAGACCCTCAGGCTGGAGCTGTCGTGGTTGTTCTAGATGCCCTTGACGAATGTGTTGACACTGAATTTGCCAAACTAGTTCGTCAATTAGAGCTTCAACTTCGTGGAGATAGCACTAGAAGTCATAGGCTAAAGGTGCTCCTGACAAGTCGCCCGTATGACCAGATTGTATCTGAGTTTCGGGAACTGTTTAAAGCTGTACCCAACGTTCATATACCTGGAGAAGAACGTTCCGAAGCCACCAGCCAAGAGGTCAATCTGGTCATCGAGCATCGTGTCAAAGCATTGGAGCTCGAGTCAAGTCTCGCAATCCATCTGGCCAAGAAGTTGCATGAAATTCCGCACCGAACATACCTTTGGGTGTACCTTGTGTTCAACGAGCTCAAATCAAACAACTTCAAAAAGACGTTCAAAGGTGTAGACTCCATGATCAAAACGCTACCACAGAATGTCAACGAGGCGTATGAACAAATTCTGAAGAAGTCTAAGGATCCAGAAGGTGCCAAAACAGCATTGGCTATCATCTTGGCGGCACAACGACCTCTGACACTGTCGGAAATGAACGTGGCCATGAACATGGAAATGGACGCACAGACTTTCTCTGACATTGATCTAGAGAAGGATGACGACTTTCAAAGAACTCTGAGATCCTGCTGTGGATTGTTTGTCTCGATTCATCATGGAAAAGTTTATTTTCTCCATCAAACTGCTCGAGAGTTCCTCCTGGCAGATGCATCAGAATCTACAGGAACTCAGTCGACGCTGCATTGGCATCAGTCCATTAGTATCCACCAGGCGCACGCCGTTCTTGCAGAGAAATGCGTACTTTACCTCGCGCTCTTCAACTTCCCAGAGTATGGCCACGAATCTAGCAACGATGTCTTTTTGAATTACTCGGCCGCTTACTGGCCACTTCACTTCCGCGAAGCCCCGATCCTCCATGATGCTCTATCTTTGCTCATTGCTCAAGATATCTGCAAACCAGACTCAGCAAGTTATTCTATGTGGTTCACGATATATCGTAAAAAAATTCCGTTTCGGGCACGTGTTTCGAGTCCTTCAAGCCTTGTTCTGTCATCGTTTTTGTCTCTTGCGACAATAGTCGAGAGACTCCTGGCGACAGAGAAGGTTGATCCCAATGCTCACAGTGAGGACTGTAATACACCACTGAGTTTGGCTGCTTTAGAGGGCCACGGAGCTGTCGTCAAGCTATTGCTGGCATGCGAAAATATCGATATCAACTGGGAGGATCGCTCCGGTTGTACAGCGCTGACAGTGGCTGCTTCAGAAGGCCACGAGGCCGTGGTCGAATTATTGTCAGCCAGCAAAAACGTCGATATCAATCGGAAGAATCACCACGGTCTAACACCGCTGTCCTTAGCCGCCGCCGGGGGCCATGAAGCTGCCGTTAGAACTTTACTCACAGCCGAAAACATCGATGTCAATACAAAAGACAAAAGCGGTAATACGCCGCTGTCTTGGGCCGTCAAGTTCAGCAACGAACCTGTTGTCAGACTATTGCTAGCAGCCGACAACATCGATATCAACGCGAAAGATGTAAAAGGTTCTACACCGCTGGTTTCCGCTGCATTTCATGGTGACGAAGCTGCGGTCAAATTGCTGCTGGCAACCGAGAAAATCGATATCAACTCGAAGGATAAATACAATCGGACACCGCTGTTTTGGGCCGCCGACGGCGGCCACGAAGCTGTTGTTAAGTTACTACTAGCAACCAAAAAAGTCGATATTGAAATGAAGGACAACAACGGCCATACACCGTTACATCGGGCCGCTACTTATGGTGACGAAGCTGCGGTCAAATTGCTGCTGGCAACCGAGAAAATCGATATCAACTCGAAGGATAAATACAATCGGACACCGCTGTTTTGGGCCGCCGACGGCGGCCACGAAGCTGTTGTTAAGTTACTACTAGCAACCAAAAAAGTCGATATTGAAATGAAGGACAACAACGGCCATACACCGTTACATCGGGCCGCTACTTATGGTCACGAAGCTGTTGTTAAGTTACTACTAGCAACCAAAAAAGTCGATATTGAAACGAAGGACAATAACGGCTATACACCGTTACATCAGGCCGCTGCTTGTGGTCACGAAGCTATCGTTTCCCTGTTAAGACCTGATCAAAAATCAAGTCAACTGCTTTCACCCGAATAGCCAGCATTTACCTTAGTAATCAACCTGGGCATATATTTTACTCATTGATCAAATATCTAGCTGTGTAAAAATAAGCATGCCCAGCTCTAGTTGTGGCGGTATTTGCTTGTTGCTCTTTTATATCTTTATTGTGAATTATAATAACAATACTAATACTCTTTAGCCGAAACTGATAGAAGTTTGAATCCAGCGATCACAAGCTTATTTTAAAACAAAGCGAAGGCCATATCCAATTCTTTTGGTTCATGTGATCGTATGTGACGAGATTTACAGTGAATATACATATAATAACATTGCGATGGTAGATACAAAATAAAAGGTGTACAGCATCATAGGCCATCGTCCTGTTCAGGCTCCCTCGGCACGGACCTGAACTTCGACGTCGGCGCTGTAAATGGATCATGCTGCTGCTGCCGCGTGTTCTATCCCGTCATGCGCCAGTTCGCCCGCCATGATCTCGGACTAGTACAGCGCCAAGACCCTGCGCATGGCATCGATCATGGCCCGCAGCATCTGCGGGCATATATGGTCCTCGCTGCTATCACGCCCGTCCAGCCCCTCCCAGTGCTGCACAAGGTTGCGGTCGAGCGTGAGCACCTCGTCCAGCGGCACCTGCTGCCGGCGCGGGCGGTAGTCTCACTGTGACGACTCCGAAAATGACAGCGGCGGACCTTGACTGCTGCTCTCTACCTGCTGTGATTGATTGGCGATGCATAGGTACGGTTCATGACTTAATAGTTCTTGAACATACGGGCTCAAGGCTTCGAATGCAGAGAAGCCATTGCGCCAACGTAGACAGTACCGACACGCTGTAAATCCTCTGTTTGTATCTTCTTATGGCAGCTCTTCAGGATCAATTCAAACCTTTCGGTCTTCCTCGTCTACTTTCGTAGTAGCTCAGAAGAGAAGATCATTGGCTATCAAATGACGATTTCCCAAAGGCTAGACGAGCGTATAGACTGTAAGGAAGCATCGGAGCTCGAGTCTACCTAAATCCGGCGCTGATGGACTTCTGGTATTAAAGAATCGTGTCAGCCCGACATGCAAAGCAGTGACAAGTCCCTTTCCTTTGCAACGACCTACGCGCCCTACTCTATCATCGCCACCGGTGAGGTCCCGAACAGCAACCAACGGTCGACCTGCATCAGAAGTTAGTCTTTTGGTCGGCTCTGTTTGACTGGGAGCCCCCGGCTCATAGGATCTAGGTCTCTTAGGCACTCAAGTCGCCGGAATGCTTTCATAGCATTAGCATGGAAGGCAATTAGTCAGTTTGAACCGTAGCACAGAGCACGCAACCTTTATCTACCCCATGCATCAGACTTCTACATACATGTCGTTACTATCAGACCCCCATATGACTACCTACCTAGATACCTACTGAGAGAAAGGGTGTCGGGTTACAACTTCAGACCGCACGCAATTTGTCGACCCCGAAACGCCTGCACAAGGATTGTTGCCCGATCATTCAATGCAAGTTACTCAGGAAGTACGGGACATTGTGGGACACCAATTATCACCTTCATTCGGTCCAACTTCAACAGTGCATAACTAGGTACGTACCTGTCTTTTGTCGGCGCGTGCAGTATGCCTGTTCCATGTTGGCTGTCAGGTGACTGACCAAAAGTCCCTCAATAATCGAGCATCCAAGATGTTTACCAACTAGATACAGAAGGGCACCCAAAAGGCACCTTACTTGCCCAGCTCCTTCCCATTGCAATCGTCGCAATTAACAGTTAGTCTACTTTCATCACGGGATACACACGAAGTAATGGCGTCTTTCCGCATCCCCGGGAATGTCACCGAATTGGCTTCTCTCAACGTCCAGTGGCCTGTTGTCCTGGTTACTGGGGTAGGTCAAAATTGCGATCGCGCGTGCCATCAAAAGCTAATATGATCAAGTTGATACTGTATGCCGCAACTCGATGCGTGTACAATCTATATTTTCATTCTCTTTCAAAGTATCCCGGCCCAAGGTTAGCAGCCGTGTCCAATCTTTGGTGGGCATATCACTGGTACGTTTGCTTCACGGCCCATCTACCGGAAAGTGAGGGCATACTGATAATGGCTATCTAGGCTCCAGGGAACTTACCCATGGTCTATTGCTAAAGTACTAGAACAATATGGTCAGTCTCCTGACGAACTGTTTTCTTACTAGAAACAAACTGATCTTGAACAGGCGATGTTGTGCGCATCGGACCTAACGAACTTGTTTTTATTTCGCCCGAGGCAGCCGGAGGTAAGCTTCATATGACGATAGACGCTTCAGAAGAAGAAGAACCAATTTGACGTACTAGACATTTATGATTCCCATACAAAACATATGGAACACTTCATTAGGACGGACTGGTTGGACTTGGGCGAGGGAGAGGACGGCATCAACTGGGAGAGAGATCCCGTCAAGCATCGCGAAGTTCGAAAGAGACTGTCGCCTGCATTCAGCGTCCATTCCCTCAATGCAAAGGAACCCACACTGCATAAACATATCGACTACTTCGTAGAGAAGATGAGAGAAATCGGAGCGGATGATCACGGGGTAGAACTTCGCCAGGTTCGTTTGACCCCTCCTTTCCTCTCACCAACTCTGCAGATTTTGGCCGTCTAACAAGATCGAAGTGGACAGATTGGCTTGCCCTCGATGTCTCAGCGGATATGGCATACAGCCGGGAGATGAAGCAGATGCAGACAAGTAAGTACAGCCGACTTTTCTTTTGCTAGTCTCTGTCAGTCTCACTGTTATCCCTCTCACCATTCTTCAAATATTGTTGACAATCAAATCGCAGTGAAAAACGCCCCGCTCCTAGACTCGATCTGGGCTGTGAATTTCTTTCTTGCGGTCAATGCGGTGACCAAGAAGTTTCGTCTTCTTGCACCTCTCAAATTCCTCTTCGTGCCCCCGTCGCTAATCGCCACCTTGCCCCAGACGTTGGCGTTGAACCACAAAGAAGTGGTCACCCGCATCCAACGCCGAGGAAACACCAGCCATCTCGACTACTTTGATCATCTGTGTCCGCCTGATGGGCCCGAGCCAAACAAGAAGGAGCTCAAACATATGGAAATTGTGGCTGGTCAGCTGTTGAGCGCTGGATACGAACCCATCTCGAGCCAATTTCTATGCACTCTGATTTTCCTGATGCAAAACAGCCAATGCTACGAATGGGCTACCCGAGAGATCAGAGACCGGTTTGAGGGCAGCCATGATATTACCACGGAGGCGGTAGCTCATCTCAAAGTTCTCAACGCTTCTCTGATGGAAACTCTGCGCATTACCGTCATCGGAGCGAACGGCCTCCCCCGCATCAGCCCGGGGGCTACCGTTGACGGGCACTATATTGACAAGGGAGTAAGAGTTCAGTATGGGCACTTTGCCTTTACCAGGAGTCCGCGATACTTTCACCGACCGGGTGAATTCTTGCCCCAGCGCTGGCTCCCGCGGAACCATGCTCACTGGGACCCTGCCTTTGTAAATGACGCCACAGAAGCCTTCTCGCCGTTCAGTCGCGGTCCACGAAACTGCCCTGGAATGGGCTCAGCATGGCGACAGACTCGGCTCTTCATCGCCAAGACGCTGTGGAATTTCGACCTGAAAAGATTGCCTGGAGAGGAGATCGTGTTCAACCGTGACTTCCGTTCTTATGCAATGTGGGACAAGCCAGAGATTCGAGTACAATTTTTGCCTATTGTGAGGGAGTGATACAACCTGGAAGAAATCGCGATTGGATATCCTGATAGCTAGGTACATCGAAAACTATGGATAATTGGAATATCATCAATTGTTGCAAAATACGTAGCGCCATCTCAGTTTTATATGTTGAGTGTAGAGTACCTATCGATTAGCAAAGTTCCGGCCATCTCTAGCCATGTCACCGGTCATCCCGTCCAGCACTTGCTTGTGTGGCCATGTAGCCAGATAATTAGTGCTGAGAAAGCGCAATGCTGGGCTGCTATTGTGTGGTGGTTTTCTATTTTCATCGTCTTCGTCATTTCAGACAAATATCACTGGTTTTTCTTGTTTCGGCTTTAGGCATCTCAATATCTGAGCTGATACCATATGACATAGACGATGCCGATATTTAATATAGAACAGATTGTATTGTTTAATTCATCACAATATTCAACATCATAACTTGGACGACTGCTTCATATCATTTGCCTTACCCAATAATCAATACAAACCTCTGAAGGAATAAGAGAAACAATACCAGCCAAGTAGATTTGGTGTAGGTCCTCCGGAGCTCTAAAGACTTGATGAACCAGTCGCCGTTTTCATTCTTCCAAGTTTCATGATAGTAGCCTCCGCCTCTGATCTCAAGCAGTCCCAAAGAGCCCGGCACAATGATCTCATCCTCCATGGCCCAGATGGCTTCAATCTCGTCGTGCGCGACCTGCTTGAGTTCGCCGAGGCCAAACATGTGCAGAGTGTTGGCGCGCGAAAAGGTGCCCGAGAAATACTTGACGAATGCCGCCGTGGAGTCAAAGACGAGTCGCGTCTTGCCGACGCGGAGGGGAGTCTGGTCCGTGTCCAAGAAGCGAAGCGTGGCATGGGGTAGGGCGATCTCCGAGAATTTGTCCCATTGTTTGGTGTCAACGTAGCGGCCGTAGCGGGCCTTTTTGGCGGTGATGATATCAGCGTCCGCACGTGCTACAGACATGTTGAGTGGCTCGTGTTTGGTGATGAGTGGCCTAGGTTGAGGACAGGCGAGATTTCCAGTTTACGTGGGCAATTATATAGGCCCTGAGAGTATAGAAAGTTGGGGTAATGTCACTAGGTTAGTCCGTTTCCCGAGTGCCGAATACTTCGGTTTTCGAACATCACCATGCATCGCTATTCAGAGCACTTGTATATGTATCAGCCATTGTGCCTGGAGCGGGCGCTAGAAAGCATCAAGATTTAGCACGACTGCCGACAAGAAGAGCAGACGCTTGATAGTGTACAGGCAACCTTCTCCAGTCGCCGCCTATGCACCTTTGCCAAATTGGCTCTATGGCAAATAGTGTCCACGTCGGCAATACGTAGCTACCGTCATTGCTCTGGTCTACACTGCGGTATATACAACAGCACGAAATAAGCGAGGCCTAGGACATAATTCCAGAGCTGTTGGTTCTGGCAAAACAGTTGCAACCAGCACCAGACCTCGTGAAAAACACGTCTATAGGTATTAGATGAATTATTACCATGGCCCGTGTTGCCGTTATCGAATTGTCAGGTCCATCTGAGCAAGGCGGGAAACAATGTTTGCAGTTGAATTTTTGAAAAACTTGGTCCAAGGGACTGTCAGCTCCGGATCCGACGGCAAATGAGGCATACAGATAGGCGAATGCTATTCATAATCAAAGAGGTTTCGTTGGCGACTATGCAAGTAAATGGCGAAGTGTAACTCGTTCAATCCAGCACGGTGAGTCGTCGACAGTGGGCTTTGGAGTAGACCACCAGTTGACTGTGAAATGAAATGTCCTCCTTATTTCTCTACATCATCCTTGATTGCTTCCCCTACAAATGCGCCTTGAATCTACATTCGGTCGTTCAACCATCCCATATCGTAAGCAGCGTCTCGTCTGTGTTGAGTGGTGCAATTTTCCACAAATCCCGGCCTTCCAGGCGCTGCCACAGCTCATACAAGCTGTCAATAGACAGCTTCATCCAGCCAAAGTAGTTTCGAGGGACGCGTACGTTTCCCTTGTGGTAGTCTGGGTCGTAGTCAAGCTCCACCGTCTTGATCCACGGAGGCCGAGTGGTAGTTGGCGCCTGGCGGACCGTTTCCAGCACCTCATCATCGACGTACAGAAAGACGCCTTGTAGTGTGGTCAAGGTGCCGCCGAGGGGCTCAACGTACGTCGGTCGCGGTTCGGTCTTTTTGATTATCTCCCGTACCCGGTCTGCGGACGCACCATCGAGAGCGCTCTGGTCGTCCTTGATATCAAGTTGGAATAGCGACAAGAATTCTTCGCATCTCTGCGTTTCCTCGTCGGAGAAGCGGGGTGGGTTCCCCCATAGGACCCGAAGGGCGAGGACTTCCGTCCGAACGTTGGTGCGGATAGCCTCGAGGAGTGACTGCCAGGCTGTGTCGGTTGCCGCGCCGTAGGCAGTTCTGTAAATGGCGAAGCCCCAGGTCTGAGTCCCACATGCCTTTACATTGACAATGTAGTCCTCGAGTTCCAACATGATGCACGCTCGTGCCACCTTGACGCGTCGCAAATTTGAATTGGTATGAGGGAAATCTTCTAAAGAGTTATGCGCCCATTGACAATGTTGGAGGATAAAAAATGCGGATGATCTAGCCCAGCCCGTATTATTATTCTAGCACAAGGGTGCCTGGCTGTGCCTCTTTGAAGCTCGGCTAAGTATTATTTTAAAGCGCGACAGAGCTTATAGCATCGCGTGGGTGTTTGTACATTGACCATCGCGACCCAACTTCATTTCCAATGTCGGCGGTGTATTTATAGGTCAGATATGTCGGGCACAGTATGAAAGTCTATATTATATATATATGCCGTTGCTAAGGGTGCTGCTCCTCGTGGCCAGAGTTACCTGGCCAGGCCTGCGGATATTATACCTCAGTACAGGGGTGCGCCATGCGGCATCGCGGCGTTAGTGACGGCCAGATATCTCCCAACAGCCCTCTTGACAGGAGAACTCACTTCTACAGTGCGCGACAGTTCTGCCCATCATGGCTACGTCGCCAACAGTCTTGTCATCCTCTCGGCTTGAAAAGTTGCCGCTTATTGCCCTTGATTCAATTTGCGGGTACCTGGCCGCTTTCGATTCGCGACGGAGCGATCTGTTTGCCTTCTCGCGCGCGAGCAAATGGTGTTGCAGTGTTGCGACAAGGCATCGATACGAACGGATCTATCTCAGGGTGACGGGGCACTCCAAACTTCAATCCGACGTTCGACGCTGGATCGATCTACTCGCAAGAGAAGGTCGTGTCCGTTATGTGCGTCGAGTCAAAGTGGTCGGGCGCATACCGGCCATCGAGTACACTGGACGCCATGACGATGGACAACCAGAGGCCGGAGAGACTCTAGCGGAAGATTGTTCTCATTTCGCCGAAGCTGACCCTGAGGGTCAAGTCTACAAAGACAACTTTCTTGATCTGCCTAAGCAGCCCGTCCACCATGATGGACTGACGGAACAGCCGGAAACAAAACAAGCCAAGGACTTACAAAATCAAATGTGGGAGCCTCTGGCTGCACTTTTGTGTGCACTCCCAGCTCTGACAGATCTGGTATACGCCTGCCTGGATCAAGTACCACCTTGCCTTCTGACAGCATTACACGAGAACCATCCCCATTGTCGCCTGCACGTCCACACTTTCAGCCTACGCAGCCTCTTTCAATCAAAGGACAAGCTCCGCGATATCGACCCGGATGAGTTCCTCCTCGCGACATCTCCATGCTTGTATAGCCTTGCAATGTTCACATCTCCTGGGTACGACACGGACGGCCGTGTGAACTACAACGACGAAGCTTTACTGTCCATGGCTTCCGGACTGGCCCCCGGGCTAAGGCATATCACACTTTGGCACAGCCTAGCGGGGAATTCCATGGCTCTGATGGAGGCTACTAGATCCCCGCGTCCTCCCTGGCGTGGATTTTTCAACAACACCACCAAAGCTCCACCGGGACCATCAAAGGGACTTATCGAGGGACTCACTCTTGGTGGAAATAGAATCACGGCATCTTCCGGGCTTATGGAATGGATCAACTTCATCAAGGTCTCAAAGCTGCGAGAACTCTGCATTTTGAATAGTGTTTCCCTCGACGTGCTGCGGACTCTGTCGCTCATGGCTGCGGACGGTCAGCTCAAGCATCTCCGCCGACTGTCACTCGAGATCAATCCATGGGGACCAACAGATGATGCCAGCCCGGATGAGATTGTAAGCCACATGTTAGACCACTTGGCGCCATTGCAGGAGCTCAGCATGTTGGACCATGTCGGTCCACGGACGCTCCACAGCATCCTGGGGCATCACAGCACGTCCTTACGCAAATTGGAACTGGTTCCGACAGCGAATCCCCAAATGGCAATGACTCTGCGAGGCCGTGTCGAAGATATCCGGCAAAAATGTCAAGGCCTCCGTGAGCTGTCACTCATGATCCCGCGTACCAAGGGTGACCAAGATGAGGTTGACATGTATTGCAGTTTGGGCAAGTTCAAGCATCTAACGGATTTGTCGTTAGTCTTTGATTGCTCGAACCAACAGTGGCGTGACCTGGAAGAACCTCGACCATCACCAGCCCTTGTCCGAGATATCCTCATCAATACCGCCGTCGATTCAACTCTGGCGCAGTCCATATTCCGCACCATATGTGCAGCGGGCTCTTTATCGCCGTCTCCCTTGCAGACCTTGAGACTGAGAATTGACGCTTCCGCATTTTTGCATGCGTGGAAGGACTACGACTTTTCCCACCTCGTGGGGTGGACAGGCCGCAGCTGGCTTTGCCAAAGACAATCGCAGTACGACGGGGCTCAGGAAATCGCCGCCGTCGAGCTGCAGGTGCAGCAGAGGAAATACTACGGAGAGCTGATCGACGACGATTGGGACTTTAGTTTCCTGCACGGCGCGGTTTACGAGAAGGTGTGGAAGGAGCTGTGGCCAGGGAAAAATGGTGACTGGAAGGACGATTGGATGAGTTTTCCGCTAGCCGGCAAGTTTCCATAACTCGAGTTGGCGAGCCGTCTAATCCTTAGCAGAGCAAAGAAAACATGCCATCTATTGAACGTTCTGTATAGTTGCTTTGGCAAACATTCAACTTGGCCTCTTTAATCATAGAAAACCAGGCATCTGACCTCAATGCTCTGCCTCGCAGGCGCATCTGCTGGCGTTGCGGGATCATCGAATGCCGTATGCCCTGAGCCATGCGCAATGTCCGTTTTTCCGCCAGTCATTTGGTGACTGCTCGAATCAAAACACTTGATGAACATGACTTCATCTGGTGTCATGCCTTTCATATAATAGAATTGATGCTTTTCGCTCGGGGCAATGGCGTATTGCTCACCCTTGACCTCGTAGCCATCGTGTGAGTGGGAAGATGGATCGCTCGAGATCGCCGTACCGTGCTCATCCACCTTCGGGTACAACAGGTCGACTTTCACGAAATCGGAGACCTCCATACTCCGCCCATCGATCACTGCCAAGGGGTGGTCGTAGGCCGGATTCTCAATGGGCCGCCACAGATTCACAATCTGGTAGCGGCCTTCCAAAAGCCTCTCTACTTCCTTCTCGGGAACGTGACGGCGCACGCGAGCTTCGGCAGCACCAGGACTCTGATCAATGTGTACCAGCTGAACAGGTTGACGCAGAGACGTCTTGCTCCGCCGCCTGATCGTATGGTCGAATATGACGACCTTCCGCACGCCGTGGAGTCTCTCTTTAACGAGAGCCTCGACTTCAGGATAGTAGACGTCTTGAATCCGCCGCTCATCCATAAATGATTTCTCCTCGGAGGGCGCATGATACACGGCAAAGCCGGAGAGGTCCACTGTGAATTCGTCTTCGCGTCCGCGAAGATCGTGCACACGCCGCTCGCAATCTATCAGACTGTAAGACTTCCCTGGGCCATCGACTTTGTTCCACGGTTTCTGAAAAGGAGCTGTGGCGCTAGGATCATATGATCGGGGGTCGATGTATTTAAAAGTCGCCGTCGTCATCTTGGTTAGTTTACTCAAGAGGGAATCGAACAATGAGACGATTTCAGTTTCAATTCGATTGTTAGATAAAATAATCTGGTACTGTCTGGTCAGGAAAGACTCAGTAATGCATTGATGCAGGTTTTGGTCCTCCTAGGTTTTACACTTTGGGGGCTATTTAGGGTGTAACCGTGTACCCGGGTGTTTTTCGGGAGCCCCGCACATCTATGCCCACGACATTGTATCTGATGATGCTACGGTATAGACTGATTCGGTACTATGCAGTATAGAATTAACAAAGCGTTAAAAATAATGATTTTCTGATTTACGAGATGTTAAAAAAATCACAAAAAACAAGGCAAAAACATACAACACCGGGGATTCCCCAGTCGTCACCGACCTGAGTACTGATCCAGCGATCACTAGCTTATCTAGGGCAGAGCGGACGGGATGCCGAGTTCTCTAGTGTCTATGGTCGTATGTGCCTGGAGTTATCTGAAAACAGATCTATAACCAGCTAGACTGGGACAACTCATTCAAGCCAAGATCGCGGCCACAAATGCCTACATTGCAACACTGGCGTATATCTTTCCCATCAACATCGCCATACACAAATACAGAGCACTTCCAACTTTTCCTCTACCAAGCAAACAAATGGCTTTCATTAGTTGATCTTATATTTCTACATGTATATAGCTGTCCGCTCTTCACTAGAAGTCGCCGTCGTTATGGATGTCATATTCCTCATCAAGTCATGATAGCTACATGAGACTACGCGCATAGAAAAACAAGCCTTATAGTTACAAGACAGTAATTCCCAATCCGCAATGCTCCAAAACTTCGAGCCAATGTGTATCCTGAATGCCTACATCGGATTCGGACCAAATGGCGTCGACAGCTTCCAATACGCTGCTGCTTGCTCGGTGTGGAAGCTTCTGTTGGATAACTGTAAGTCGGGCCCGAACGAAACGACGCGCTTTGCATATTTCCCAGGTCAACGGTGGCAAAAGTTCATGTTCATCATGCATAGCACCTGATCCTAGATTTCGTTCCTGTTGTGCCGCGGGTGCAATAGGAGTAGCGAATTGGTAATCAGCCTGACCAGACATGGGTATCAGAACGGGATCGCTCAAAAGCTCGAGATATGTCCCGCTAGTGTGGTGCCGGGTATATGTATTTCGCGCTCTTCTTTGGAATTGAAGGCCAGCAGCCACGGAAAGAAGTAGCAATGCATGAATAGAAAGCGAGCCCGATTCGGGAGGTATTTGTTCAAGCAGAGAAGCCAATTGTAGGGCAGAGGCAACGATACTGTCTGCCTGAAAGCTCTTACTTCTGTTTGTATCATTCTCGGGCCTCTGTGCCACATTGGGGAAAGCCAGTTCGAGCTGCAGAAGCCCGGCCAGGCGAAATGCTTCTGCGGTCTGTACCAGATGGGCAATGGGCGTGTTATCATCTTGGGTATGAACCGGAAATCCTTGTACCTCATCGATCAGGACGAGAGCATTGAAATCCGTCGAGGCGAGCTCTCTGTACAACTCGTGCGCGATGGAAAGGTCGCAGAGTGTATTGCTGAGTTCTGTGACGGACGAATAGTTGCCAGATCTGAATTCTCGGCCCACGGTGGTGCGGCAGAGCGCTAGCACTTGTCCAAACATGTCAATCACTTCGTTGGATATGCCACACCAGGAATTGGGTCGACTTCCCAGAAGAACATTGCTGGTACCACGAGCTGGATCGTCGTCGTGAAGAGCCGCGGGAAAAGAATCATCCGTAGGTAGCAGAGTCGCTTGGCGGAGGCGGTGTCGCCTTTTTTGCTGATTTCGGTTGACTTTCATGCATAGCGGGCCACGGCCTTCTGCGGCAAGGAGCATTTCCCAGTAAGTGAGCGCCTGACAGAAATATGCGAAAACTAGAGTGTCTGCTGCGTCGGGGTCCCGTTTCCAGTAGCAAAGCAATTCGCGAGCGGTACCGAGCCACGGATCATCTTCTCTAGATCTAGATGGGGATGCCAGCCAACTCTGAGATGTGCCAGTACAAAACACGGCGAAGATGAGATCAGTCATGGCTTCGACTTTGATGATCGAATTGGAAGTCCGGACTTGTGTTAAAGTGTGATTGATTGCCGAGATAGCCTTCGCTCGGAGAGTAAACGAGGTCTTACGGAGTTGTGGCATTTCCTTCAGAAGGCAGGCAGTTGACATGGCCTGCATGGTATACATGACGGCTTCGGACCTCGCGCACGCATTTTTGGCCAGAATTCGATTGAAGTTGATGTCGGAGTCAAATGTGGACCGCGTCGGACATATGTAGCAGAACCAATACTCGATCAACATGGTCGGCAAATGGGTCAATCCGTGCAAAGATCTCGATACCGATGCAGCAAGCGTGTTGCACTGATTTTCTGGCAACACAAAGGTTTCCGTAGTTGTTTCCGTATTCCGCGGCCAGTCGCAGGCCCAAGCCCGGTCAACATCTTCTTCATTGGTTCGTAGACTCGGAAACTCATCATCATCAGTCAACCAAGTGGCCGGGACAACGTTCAGACCACCGCGATGATCGTGAGCCTCGGGATGTTGCGTATCTTCAAGTGGTGCGTCCAATGCTACCAGGCGATTCGCTGGTAATAATATGTCATTGCACTGTCCGTTGTTGCACGGCGAAGTAGCGTCGACTTGGACCTGGTCCTGGTCCTGGTCCTGGGATGGGTTTATAAGTGAGGAAGACTCGGACCTTTCGTGTTTCCTCGACCAACGCAGCTGCTGCTGCTGTTGGAATCCAGGGCAACGAAGACCGATTCGCACACAATTGGTGCAAGATGGATGTTTCTCGTCACATTTGACCTGTCGGCTGTCAATTCCGCAAATGTACTTGGTGGTGTCCGTACAGGTGGGTGTACGCGACCTACCCGCCGAGATTTGCATCTAGCGCAGCCCCTCCGGGATTTGGCTGTGCCTCTGCGTGTGCGCTTGTTCTGGGTCAATACATGATCCATCGCATACCTTAGTAGGTAGGAATGAAAACTGCATGTTTGAAGGGTTTATCAGGGAAGCCGGAAGCCGTCTGCGCAGAAATTATCAAGTGAAAGGAATATGCGTGCGACGTGGAGTACTTCGTATTGCGGGGTCGCATGTTTGCGTCTACATTCATGTACCTAGAACACGTCTGGCTATAGTGGCTTATTACGGTAACAGCTACCCCATGGGCGCCGGAGAATCTTGACGACAGCGCTAACCTTTCAGAGCATGCAGGCAGTAAAGAAGGCATCTCGCCGGATAATGACAGACCATCGCACTCCGACCTTGAGATTGACTGAAATTCCTGGCATTCAATCATTCATCTAGTGGCCAATGCCTTATATTTACCATATCAACTCTGGATAGAACTCTGATCATTTCAAATAGCTATGTATTTCAACAAGCCGAAACCCTCGTCAATGCATAGTAGTCTGTGTTTCACGAAAACTTATTCTGCAAGACGCGAAGCTTGCTAAAATAAGGGTCTTTGTCGACGTAGGTGCCTCTCAACCACCTTGGCTTTCTAGCGTCTGCCTTGTCAAATGCTCTTCTAGAGTGCAGTGCCCTTGTGTTGTCAAATAAGACACATTCTCCTGGTTTCATCTT
This sequence comes from Pestalotiopsis sp. NC0098, assembly GCA_022432395.1. Taxonomy (NCBI): domain Eukaryota; kingdom Fungi; phylum Ascomycota; class Sordariomycetes; order Amphisphaeriales; family Sporocadaceae; genus Pestalotiopsis; species Pestalotiopsis sp. NC0098. The sequence goes on along the minus strand of JAJKLJ010000003.1, from coordinate 2,387,909 downwards.
GCGCTCGAGGAGATACTCGGGGCGCTGCAGCAATGCATTGAATTTCTGAGCGGCGTGGTGCCATCGCTCGACTTTGTCGTTCAACTCCGACAGAGACGAACCGCCGTCGGTCGACGATGGTGCCAACTGTGTGTCGGGACGCGTGTTGGAAAAGGGCGCGAAGAATGGAGGTCCCCAGTTGATCTTGCTCATGCAGCCAATGAGCAAAGCTGCCACATCTTCGGGTCCCAGTTCCTTCCCGCAGACCTCGCCGTAAGCCTTGATATAATCCTCGGCGCGGTCGTATTTGTTGTCACCGATGCGTAGGGGTCGCAGTTCAATGACAGTCTTGGTCGTCCGGTACACGTTGGATTCGGCATGGTTGTAGTGGTAGTTGACCGGCACAGTCGCCATTGTGTCGAACGCCGCCATATCCGAGCGAAACAGATCTACTGCCGCCAAATAGGCATCTGCAAACACGCTCGCTCCACCTGAGGATGCGGATTGTATGCAATGCAAAAGCTGTATATGAGGAGGCTGCTGGAAATAGAGCAAGTCGGTATGAAAACCGAGGTCGTGCGACGTGTATGCCGCGTTACTTGCCGCCGGAACTGTGCGAACTGCGAAGGCCGTCAGAGTGAGCTGATTCAGGATGGACTCGATTGCTCACCGTCCCATGTGTAGCCGTAGAAGGTGTCTTTGCAGGGTCCGATACGTTTAGCTATGGCGGATACGGACTCTTCGATGCCGGGAGAGTTGGTTACGAAAGCTATTCCAGCAGTCTGGAGCTGGTTCATGAGCTTGTAAACTGTTCGGTCGTCTTGCATGTATGATTCATAGTCGTAGTCGGGAAGATCGAGCGACTCCTTGGTCCACAACGACGGAGGTTGGAAAACGTCCTCTGGGCACTCGGGATGAGAACCAGACTGAGTAATTTGTCGCAGATTTGCCACGCTGATTCTGGTTGTATGTCCATCATTGTACCTTGGTACGTCATTCTTCCACTTGATGCTCATAGAGTCCGAAACAGCATCGTATATCACGTCTCTAGCCTCGATGTTGGAGGGGATGTCTGCATTTGAAAACAGCCTTTGCCTAGTCGACACATGCACACACTCTGGGCATTGACAAGAATCACGAAGGAGGACAGGTACGAAATGAGAATTTTCCCCATCAATGGAAATACTTATTCTCCGCGAGTTCGCACCATGTGAAAATTGGCTTTCGGCAATCGATTCGGCAGCAGTGCTGAAATTGGATACTGAATATGAACGACGCGTCGTGGAGGTGCTGGTCGGAAATGATGGTGCAACCTGCCAACACTTGACATGTGAGTAACGATCTTGTGGAGCAATGAGTGTCGGTGATATTGATTCATGCAAAAGAGCTCACAGTTCCGATGTAGGATCTGCTTGACATCAGCAAGCCTGATGGCCGACAAGATGACAACAGTCGGACGGAAATAAACGATCCTTTAGAAAGCGAACTTCTTAGCCCGCGCTGCAGCGCTTTGGCGATGTGAGCTTTTTGTGTGTACTGCATTATGAGAGCTTGGCTTGGTCATAGCAATGGAATAACTTGATCATTAGAGCACATGGTGGACGACATGAGGCCGCTCTTGAGTTCTATTTGTATCTTCCATGTGGCTTGTGCTGCTGCGTAAAATATACTAAGGTTACTATTGTGTACATGTTGAGTGGTCTCCTTTCAGGCTCCGCATCGCTGTGCAGAGACAAGAATCATCAACCCCAGTGTGCTCTCGCTGCAGACTGACGCCAAGTCTTGCCATTTTGGGAATGGGGACCCCGGAACTATAAGGTGACTGATTGCCTGAGTCTAAGCCGTATCTGGCCATGAAATACGATGTGCATTAGGTCGATATAGCGAGAGAGGTTGGAAACAGTTTGATTGGTTGTGCCAGTCATACCAAATGCACCGTGTCCAGTAATGTGTCGTGTTAGATTTTTTTGTCCATCACTTGGAAGAAGATATAAGTGTTTGACTCAGCATTATATTACTATTTCTGATAATTTTCATGTTTGACATGCATTGTTTGACAATTGTTGGAGAACGTGCGCGTCAGGAGGTATTGATATCGTATACAATTACCCTTTCAAGAGTCTACCGTCAAATGCTCAGCCTGTGTGGCGATCAGCTAGCCGATCGAGCAGATCAATATAGAGTCGCCAGTACATCATTCAAAATATGCATCCTCTTCAGGTTTCGAACCACTTCTCTTTGTACACCACATTTTCCAGGTTTCTTTTTTCTAGCACCCATTCTGGCCGTCGCTGTCGACAAGAACAAACATGGCCCCCTCTGCACAATCGGATAAACCCTTGGAAGAGAAGAGAACACCTTTGCAGCTCATCTCTCAAGGTCCTTGCCTTCCTGGAATCCCCAAGCATCCTACTTTCTCGGCACAGAGGCAATGGATGCTAGAGAAGATGGCGCTCGCTTTTCGTGTTTTCGCACGCCTAGGATATACCGATGGCATGGCCGGGCATATCTCCGTGCGGGATCCGGAAAATCCTCACACTTTCTGGACAGTAAGAAACAAGCAAACCGCTTCGAAGTACTAATATGACTTACTTACACCTTTGCAGAATCCCTTGGCAGTGCACTTTGGCCTGTTGAAGGCAAGCGACATGATTCTTGTTGACTACGAGGGCACTCCAGTCGGGGGTAAGATGTTCATGCCTGTTCTTCGACATCCTGCGTCACTAAACACACTGCGACAGGTAACACGAGTCGTCCGGCGAACGCTGCAGGTTTTCTCATCCACAGCGCGGTTCACAAGGCCAGGCCGGATGTCGTAGCTGCCTGCCATACCCATAGTGTCCATGGGATGGCTTGGAGCGCCTTCGGCCGTCCTCTAGAAATGCTGACTCAAAATTGTGCCTATCTCTACGGCGAGGCTCAGGCCGTTTTCCACGTACGAGAGGCTTCTCTGTTTTCACCAGTCGTAAATCGAGATGCTGATCTAGTCACAGGACTTTGGCGGTGTCGTGCTCACGCCGGAAGAAGGGGATCGCATCGGTGCAGCACTGGGTATGTCTCGCATTGTCACTCATTCCGATCTGATGAGAGTATCTACTGATCCAATACCTGACTGGATAGGGCCAAAGGGCAAGGGCCTGATCTTAAAAAACCACGGTCTGCTGACTGTCGGCACGACCGTCGATGAAGCTTGTTTCTTGATGACATTGATGGAGCGTGCTTGTCAGTGCCAGCTGCTTGCAGAGGCCGCAGCAGCAAATGGTCTACCAAAGATCCTGATTTCAGACGAAAGTGCAAGATATACATTTGAAAACTCGAGTGATCCAGAGACACTGTACTGGGAGGGCCAGCCGGATCTACAATATGAAGAATACATGTGTGGGGGAGAACATCGGAAATAATGCACGCTGCCTCCTCGTGCCTCTACCACCACCTATTTCGAACGAGAACAGGCTTTCAATTCCAGACTGTCATCCTGTGCTGCGCCTTCATAGAAACTTGGAGTAAGAAAGACTTTGCTGGGAGATTGAAGATAGATTCACGCAGTCAATAAATCCAACATCAGTTCGAGCTCAGGTACTGACATATCCAAGTGGCTGTTCCAATAATAGACATTTACATTTGCTTTTTCTATCAAACTCCAAACTTGGAAGACAAATCTAAGCATTTTCAGTAGATGTCTCATTGGTCCCCTTGCTGAAAAGTCCCGCAATGCGTAATTGACGCTGGAAAGTTGTAGAAAGCGAAATAGGTTCACTTTCCTCCCGAGGACTCATTCGTGATGCCGCCCTAACAGCAAATCTTCGCAGCATTGGAATTGACGTTGCCATAATCGTTGCAGCTATCTCGGCACTTTCCCAAACATACAGGCCGCTGGTTATATCTACGTGACATGAATCAGAATCTTGAGTTGAATTGTAAGGCTGTTACGCGAAAGGGCGTCTTCAAAGCTCAAACTCATGGTCCAGAACTCACATATGCTCAAAGAATCGAATTTCAATAAATACACCACTTTGATTATTGCTGTGGCTCCTGCACTATAGCGAATCATATTTAGTTAAAATAACAGGAGTATTTATCAATAAAATAGTGATGGGAAGTTTGAGACTCACAAGATTCCCATACTCATGGCCACGCATACGCCTACTCTTTCTCGCCTACTAAGGTGAAGCGGCCAGATGACTTTCCAAGGCAACAATGACAGCAAAACGTCATTGAAGGCAGAATATGCTATCAGAATGAACAAGTCAATATTAATGCTGTCAATCAGTGTCATGGGGCAATAAGAAACCGGATTGACAGTACCACTAACGAAAGCTCCCAAGTTGATCGTAATTTCCAGTGGCCAGCAATGCAAAGAAGTCCCAGAAACGCATGGATTCAGGAACAAAGGAAGCCAGACTGCTATGAAGACGTTCATAGATACGATGGCAAACCACAAGATCCATCGAGTTCTCCCAGTAATGAAGCCCATAAGCGTTATAGCAAATGATGTTTTGCTAAGTGCCCAAGCCATGTTGGAGAATACTCCGGATATCTTACCAAGACGGCTGTATCTTGGAATTGTGTATATTTCAGCGAAAGTAGAGGCACTGAGAATCACGATGCGGAGGTACAACTGGACCGTGAAGAATATCTGCATCTTGTATTAGATTGGACTGACGGTTTGAAAATGTAACGGCCATACTTACCCATGCCACGACAAGACAGGAGTCATCCACTGCTAGACGCCAAGTCCTTAACAAAGTGCTTCGAGCCCAGATTCTAAGACCAAGAAAGCTCGTCGCAAGCACGAACAGGACCACCAAGGACACGATTGCTCGAACGATTACTGTCGGTAAAGCATCACCCATGATGATGCAAACGATGATATTGGTCTTGCGAAGCTGCCGCGCAAGATAGTAATAAGTGAAAGATCACCGAAAGATGTTTCGTCATTTCAAGACTGATAGAAAACGTCAAAGTGCTAACGGGTATATGTCTTTTACTGTGCGCATCACCTCAGAGCTTATTGTGATTGCACGGCATAAAGTTTGGAAAAAGCAAGGTCTCGATTCCAAAACATTGGTGGTGCGTGGGAAACTCGAAAGACTTATGCAAGCAGATACATAATCACATATCCCTCGCAGTTACGTATGCAAGGCGGTCTTCCCATTATCAGCTGGTGATACCTATCAAAAAGAAGCGGTGTCCTAGCCAAGTATCGCGCCAGCAAGAAACTACTTGTCTCCTCAAAGGATCCGACTAGCACTATTCTTTTGAACCGCCGAAATCAACGTATAAGATCACTCTGTCTCTGAGAGCAATGCTATGTTTGCAATATGAGCCAGCTGTTAATGTACAGAGCTCCAACTAAGTGATCTATGTGTACCGATACAGCATTCGTATGATTTTAATGATAAGCCACCGCCAAAGGGCCAGGTTACCCGTGGGTCTACGATGCAGGTACGTACCGTTAGTTCGACCACTATAAGCTGTGCATAGTGGTCGAATTAACGGTACGTACCTATACGTACCTAGACCCACGGATATCGCGACAGTAAGATTGCGGCCAGTATCACCTGGTCGCTATTGGCAGATAATTAATTGAAAAAAAAAAAAAAAAAAAAAACCATTGCAACAGCAACAGCGACAGCAACATCTCAATAATGCCCGATTGTCTGTGGAGACAAGTGTCACGACCTTTCGGCTGGGCTCACGGTTCTAGATGTGTGCTGTCTTGGGCACGTAGTCTGTGAACTTTGGCTTCCAGACTGCTTCACCTGAAAATGATGCACCCTTCCCATAAAAGTCGCAAGCCACAGGTAGAAACTTCCCTATTCGATCACAGGTGATTCCGGAATCTCGTCGTCGGGGGATAGTGTATCGCTCATAGCTCCTGGCAAGTTGGTATGCGAAGCGCTCGCACACCTTGCCTGCTTGGGTTAAAGCCTCGCTTTCGAGTATATGGTGCCAAACCACGGGTACGTACCCTCTCACCTAGATATAAGGAATACATGGAGACTATTGCACTGCAGAATCTTCATATCAAACACTCGCTTGCTCCTCTCTCTCTTCCTTTTCTTTCTTGTTTTTGCAATCATAGAGTTGGAATGACCATGTCGACCTTTGCCAACTGCACATCAGTCACGCCTCTCTGCCCGGTTGAAGCGACCACCTATGGCTATTACCCAGATCTCGGGGCAAACGCTGCACTCTGTGCGGTTTTCGGCTTGGTAGCCATTACCCAAGTAATCATCGGCTTCTCGTCAAAGGTCCATGGTTACTCAATCGCAGTAGCCTGCGGAAGCGTGCTCGAATGTCTCGGATATGCGGGTCGACTAATGATGCACAACAATCCCTGGGGCCTGTCCGGCTTCAAGCTCCAGATCGTGTGCCTCATTGTTGGCCCTTCTTTCGCCGCAGCAGGCGTGTATTTAACCTTGAAGCATATTGTTCTCCACTATGGACTCGAGTGCTCCCGCATAAAACCGGCTCAGTACCCATGGATCTTCGTCTGCTGCGATGTGGCATCGATTGTGCTGCAGTCTGTTGGTGGCGGCGTTGCTGGTGCTGCTGGGAAAACGGACCAGCAGCTCCTCAACGTTGGAAACAATATCATAATAGCTGGCATCTCATTTCAGGTTGCGACAATGGCGATTTGTGGTTTCCTCGCCGTCGAGTACATCATTAGGCTTCTCCGCCAACGAAACGTCCGAAGCGAAGGAACAAAGGTTCAAAAGAAGGACAAGATGAACAAGCGAGCACAAGTCTTCCAGGTCGCGGTTGGATTTGCTTACCTGACCATATTGATACGATCTATCTACAGGTACCTTGTCGCCCGAAATAATACTTTGCATAAGATGCGAGAGCTAACTGCTGTTTAGGCTGCCCGAGATGGCAGGTGGATGGGGCAGTGAGATGATGAGGAATGAGAAGGAGTTTCTGATACTGGACGGTTTGTAAGTGAACAGATTCTTGCTGGGGGAAATTTGCTTACGGAAACACAGAATGATTGCATTAGCCTCCATTTCACTCACGGTATTCCATCCAGCCGTTTTCTACCCAATTATGAAATCGAACGAGGTGTCCAAGGAAGAACACATACAATTGTAAACTGTTGAATGGGCTCACCGATCCAATTGGATTCACATGCACCTAGGTATGACGGCAAATAGATCTATATTCAACGTACCATACGAAACGGAGAAAGAGACGAAGTCTCTCTCGCACGACGATATCAGGTATACCTCCCCGCTCGGTGGATGTCACCTTTGGAGCAGTCCGACATCCACATCGTGGCTGTGGTGGCTGAATACCTGTATACTACTGTAGCTAGATGCCATCCTCGTACGAGGCTTGCAATACCAGAATTCCAACATAAACAACAATTACCAGCTGCGGGCTGACTTATACGCTGGTCACAATAATACCACATGATCCTGTGGCAACGCCAATAGCGATTGGAGGGAAGTTGGGTCGCTATGTTGGCATGTAGATAGAATCACGAAGTGAGGAAAATACACTTGTCGTGTAATTCAACGGAGCTCAATTGGACAATGAAAATATCACATTATTCGGATACCTTGGATTAGTGTCTCTTGGGCCTCAGCTTGGCGCATCGGGGCCGGAATCAACCCTATTCCCCGAGACTTTTAGGCATTCTTTAGCGGGGTCAGCACGATACGGATACGAAATCCTCAAGGGATTCCAGGGTTCACCTTCACTAAATCTTGTTGACCAAGATACATCATTCTTTTTGTCACACCCTTGAACCAAAGTCTGTCATTGCCTGCCGACTTTAAATGCCCGACTGGGCTCGTACACGACAGCATCCAGTTGCGATACACCTTATCCAACCGTGCCCGCGGACACACCGCTGTAAATACACAAAATGGTCAAGAATCACTCCAAATCACGTCACGGCTGTCGGCCATGCAAACAGCGAAAAGTCAAGGTGACATTTTGAACAGTACGCTTCAGTTGAGACCGCTGGCTAATGCGTATCTATAGTGCGATGAGACATTGCCATGTTGTAAAAGATGTCTTCGTCGTCATGATGATTGCTCCTATCTTGAAGAGTATGGATACGAGACCTCGAGTCTTGCACCATTGCAAACAGCGAGCTCCTGGTTCCCCATGCTCCAGATCCCAACATTGGAGCCGCAGAGCTGGGGAATTGACTCGACCAGGTCAGACGTTTGCAAAATGGATCTAGTTCACTCATTTGTCACAACGACCTGCAGCACTCTTTGGTCTCGCACTGAGGGGCAGCTCGTCTGGCGAGATCACGTTTTCCGGGAAGCCCTTCAGCAGCCTTCCCTCATGGACGGCATACTTGCCCTTGCTGCCATGCACAGGCTCGCTCTGAGCCCGTCAACGGCGGCCCTGCGAGAGATGACATTGGTCAAGCAGGGAGCCCTGCTTAGAGGATTAGTGGCCCTACTCGCCTCTGGTGATACCGAGAATTGCCAGGCTGCTTTTCCGCTATCACTAATCGTCACATTTTGGGCGTTTGCATCAAAGAATTTACCGCCCGAATTTAATATTCTATCGGAAGTTTCGACTTCCCTATCAAAATCGGGAGTACTACAAGGCGGTTCTTTTCCCCGGACACATTTGTATCAGTTCTTTGAGCTGATAAATCTGATCCGACCAGTCAACGCTGTGGTCCAGACGCGTCGCTCATGGCTCTTTAATAGCATGTTCTGCGAGCTGATGCGTGTACCGAATATGGAACAGCTCCCAGGACTGTCCATAGACACTGCTCAGGCCCTGGAGCGGCTCAAGTCTCATCTCCAGCAACATCATGAGGACGATTTGGTGGACATGGTCGAGTCCCCATCACTCACCAGTCTGAGAACTACCTATCGCCTAGCATATTGCCCCAAATGGGCAGAGCTCATTGTCGGATGGGCTATCCAGCTACCAGCATCATTTGTGACCCGACTCCGAAATTTGAATCATGCTGCGCTGGTGTTGCTTAGCTACTGGGCAGTCTGCTTCACCGCTCTAGACGGACGGTGGTGGGCGGCCGGATGGTCCAAGGCGTTGGTGAGCGAGATCGATTCCGTCGTGCAAGGCGAGTGGTCTTATCTGCTTGAATGGCCAAATCGCGCATTGGACATCCAGTCTTTCTCGAATCCTGCCATGACGCAAAGTAAAGAACTTCGCATTGGCTGAGCAATTTGAAAAGGATGACAAGTTGAAAATCAAGGTTTATTTCTTGTCGGCCGGCTGAAACATTCAGATATCTTCTCCAGGCAGCCATCAAATCAACCACCATAAGATCTTATCCTGCTGCCTGAAGTTCTAGATCGCCATGCCAGAGCCGCCATCAGGTCATTGAACGTTGCGGAACGGCATGGCACAGGATCATGCATAACCGAATATGACCAATTCATCACGTAGGTGGCAGCAGCTTTGCTTTACTCTTCTTCTCGTCTCTTTCGGTATATCCATCTCGCTCTTCCCACGGATTCAATTTGGATTTACAACCATCACCATCATAATCACTTTTACCATCACCCGAGCCCTGGAGGTAGACACCGGCAAGCGTACGTGCATAGATACAGTACGGGTTAACCAAACTATGGACTGGCTTGGCATCAAGTCGCCGCTACGGTCCGCCCAATTTTCTGCCAAACCAGAAAGCTTCTTGCGCAAACAGACGTCGTTGGTTATCATTGGCAGATGGTCCACGTAGAGGATTTTTGTTGCAGCTTGAATTGTATGGCGGGTGTTCCTGTCCGAACAGGGAGATAATATCCGACTACCATCGCAGACATGGTAAGAAGATACATTGCACGAGGTAGTGAGCCCTATTTGCGCAATGTTTCCTTGAAGTACATGTCGAGTAGTACCATGGCAATTCCGTTTGCGAATTTAACCGTCACATCATACGTGCGGGCTCGCAAAATAACACAATGCGTAATGCACGATTCTACTCTCCTTCAAGCAGGTCGGCTTCGGAACTCTTCGATACCACTAGTGACAGGGTTATACGTGGTATAGCATGCAGGAAGGAAGTTGGATGTAGGTGCCCAGTTTGACGGGTCGCCCGGTCGCATGTCTCTACGCCGATCGCTCTAGTTGCCACCATGCGCACCCCCCGAGCCCCCCTTACTTAATTCGTTTCCCGCTTTCACCTTTCATGCCAACATTCGCAGGTACTAAAACCGGAGTTGTACGTGGTGAACAAGCATTGATAGAATGTTAAGTGATCTCGATCTGTGACATGAATGGGACCAACGAACATGAGCAACATCCGTTTCCAAGTGACCCAGTTACTATGTTCCCGGCATTCGGCTGGCTCATGGCCATCAAATCAAGTGATGTGATGTCACGCCCCACCAATCCCAAGTACAGTATTGTCCTTGGTGATATTCGACCAGACGATGGTCTGAGCCCACAGCCTCGACTGCTTTGACTCATCTTGACTTTCAGGTGAGCTCTGGTCCTTTTCCGTGAGAGTGAAGAAGCCTCGCTCGCCAGAGTACTTGGAGTCGAGCGCGAGCGCAACAACATCTTTGCTGGCTGGTTCTGCCTTGCGCAAAGTTGGGCCCATCAAGAGCTGAAGTACTGGAAGTAGAGGCTGGTAGACAAACTTTTGTGCAGCCACCATGCTCTGAGGTGTATTAGTACGAAGGGCGCGAGAATCTACCATGTTGCCGGGGTTTATCGCCACGGCAGTGATTCCCTTGAGATCCGGATCCTAGAGAGATGTGAGCCTACTCGGAATCTGACGACCGGAACTCAGTGATCTACCTTCTCAAGATGATGGTTCAAGGCGTACATCCAAGTGGTGATTGCCAGTTTAGCAGTAGCATATCTTTGGTAGCCGCGACCCTGTTTATCGTCATCGACAGTGGGCTTGACGAGTAGGTTCAAGTCGTCGGGGATCCCGGGAGGGTATTTCTCCATGGAGTTCTTGCCAGGCCAGTGGGAATCACTCGAAAGGAGAACTATACGGCCCTTGTCGTCAAAGCTTCCCAGCAGCCTGAGTACAAGTGCCGAATGAGAAATATGAGCCACTTGGAATGTTTTGTCGTAGCCGTCTTCAGTCATCTCGGGGTCTCCCACAAGATTCCAATAATAAGCATTGCAGACAATGGCGGTGATTCGAGGGTATTTGCCTCCTTGCACACTGGAATTGATGCCATTTGCAAACTCATGCGTGGCAGAGAGAGAAGCAAGGTCGAGCCCAGCGATGGAGGCTTTGGCTGCCGGAAATTGAGAAATGATCTCACGGAGTTGACTCGTATTAGCATCTGAGTTCGATGCATCTCTGACCGTAAACACGACGACCAGGTCTGGGTGATTTTGCAAGATTTGGCGAGCTGCGTGCAGCCCAAGTGAGCTATTGGCTCCGGTAAAGATGACAAACCCAGCCATACCTGTTGATATTTCAGCTCAGAGGGGTAACAAATGATGGGGAGAAGAAAAAAGTATAATCTGGTTCAAAATGGAGCAGAACGAAGAGGAAAGGATGATCAAACGATTTGACTGACCAGAAAGGTAGAAAACCAGGGAGTGTACAGAAACCTTGTCTGACAGGCATTACCTGTACTACCCCAACACTTAAAATGCATTGGGTAGGTGTGTGTCTTGGGTGCAGTCGTTGGCGCACATCTGCGGTTTATCGGTTGGCTATTTGCGGCTGCGTGTTGGTGGCTGGATGGTCGTCGTGGTGGGATACAATAATATGACTACTTGTATGTCATCATATTTTTATACTTTTTTATATTTTATAACCACCGATGCATACATAAAAAATATTTAAAAAAAAAAAAAAAAAAAAAAAAAAAAAGCCAGGAACGTTAAAGACTTATAAAGTCATTAATTTGTTATTAATCTAATTATTAAGCGGGGGATCACCAGTTTATTCAAAATGAAGCGGACGGGATACCGAGTTCTTTAATGTTTATGGTCGTATATAAAAAAAAAAAATGTCCGTTTTTGGCCTTTATGTTATATATTTACAATGCCATTTTCCCGCTAGTCTTTGACCGATGCTATGTAGACGGATTCACAACCATCACCATCACTATCACTCGGACCCTGGAGGTGGACACCGGCAAGCGTACCGTCAGCAAAAAGTTCCTCCCAAAACAATACAGGCAAGGAAACACATCACTATTCCTCCGACTCCTCTGCGTATCTGACTCCAAACTTGCGAGTCCCGCCATCGTTCCACCAACCCATTACGAACTTTCGCTTGGTATCTTGATCATCCTTGTCGGACTCATCAGGCTTATGAAGCCTCGTATATCTCTTGTGCCCTTTGCCTCTCACAAGCTTTCCTGGAGGTGGTACCGGCATGTTTCCCAGGTTCCCATCCACAACAAGACTGAGTGTGCCCGCGATGGAGCACGGATTATGTGGAAGCACCTCCCGGAATCTCACCAAGAAATACGTGAGGGCCACGCTAAGTGACATCAAACCTAGCATGACCTGCAATGCCACTTTGGATGATTCGTTCTGTTTTACTCTCCTTGGCCAGCTCGAAAGTATGGCGTCAACCTCGGAAAGATGAGTTGTCGATGGCGATTCCGAGTTTGCTTTGATGGGTGTGCTATCGTTCGAAACTGGATCGGGGAGGCCAGGATCTGCATCCTCTCGCATGTTCTGTGATATCGATTGTGCCATATACCTTCCCCACAGTTCTTGAGCACGATCCCACAACACTTCGGTATTGTTCTCGCCTGATATCTGCTCCAGCGGCACTCCAGACTTGCCGTTCAGGAGGGCTAGAATGAAGGGGTCAAAGGTCGTGTCGTTTTGGAGATACCCATATGCTGTCAGAAGGTCGTCTGTGTTCTTGAGATCGTCCCAGAGGTCGTGAACACCATTCCAGTACCATGCAAAACTGCCGGAACTCGGGTTTTGCACCTCTCTCAGGCTCGACTGCTGTACACGCGGCGGCGCATTGTCGGAAACTTCAAGTGAGGGCCAACTGAGAGTGGTGTCCACGTCGAATTCTTCGAACTTAGGCCAACAAACCAGCGTTCCAATGTCGGCATCTGTCGCTGTCCAGGTTGACCATACAAACGGCTCGACCGTGGTGTTGTCGACGGGCCACCTGGCGGTGACCTTGCCCAGACTTATGGCCAGTGAGGGACATCCAGTCGGACCATACGTCTCCGGTTTGGGTTGCCAATCCAGTACGCTGACCCTGCTGTCTCCGCTGCCAGAGAGGTCCCAGTCGAGTATACTGGCCCTGCCAAAGGGACTTGGCGTCGAGTCGTTCCTGATGAAGAATTGTTCTTTCCACTTCACGTTATTATTTACCCGAGAATCGACGTTATCACACAGCTGACTCGTAGGTAGAGTCCTTGTTATGGTGACGATCAAGTTCATTCCATTCTCGGGGACGTAGGCGCCATTCGGTGGTTTGGGATCATATGGTGGCGGCGCACGGATTTCGTCTATTGTTTTGGTCATATTTTGAATCTGCAGGACACTGTCCTCCGTCGCGATCGCAGTGCAGTTTAAAACTCCACGAAGCCCCGGCAGCCTGCTGTTGACGGTGGCATTCTGGACATTGTCGAGGATGGATGTGTTGACTATTGTGATGCTTGGGAAAACAAGGGAATCGTAAGTCCAACTCGGGAACTTCATGTCGTAGTATGTGATCATTTTGGTAAGTAGGCCGGCACTAGGATTGGAGTTGGAGAGGGCGCCAGTTATGTTGAATTTGTCCAATTGCTGCACCGTGACGTCCCGGTGAAGTTTGATGTCTGTCATGCTGTACAGACCAGAGAGCACAATAGTTAAGATGGAGGCGATGAATTGACCGAAAGCGATGATCGAAAGGCCAAAGTGCTTGTTTTTGAGTGAAGAATATCCGAGTCTCGGTCCAGTTTGAGTCACGTAATTTATTGCGACAGAACGAGAAGATTGCGTTGGAGCTTTGACAAGACCAGAGTATGGTGCAAATATCGAGGAAGCCGCTACAATGCTTGAGAGCATTGCACCAATCAAGATAGAGATGATGGCTGGGACGTAATTTGTCGCATTTTGTCCCCATTGTGAGCGAATTTCCACGAACCCGTTATTCTCGTTGGATTGCCTCTGGAAGAATTCCAGAAGGCCGATCGATAAAATGGGAATGGCCAAGGAGACGGATAAAAACCATCTCTCGCCCCCCAGAGGTCGCCACCATTGTAGTTCGTTCTTGATCTTCGCAGTCGATATCGGAGATGGCGCATGCTGTTGTGCTGATGTGTCGAGCCGGATTTTATCCCCTGTTTGAATGCTATTGAACTTCCTCGCATCGAATAAGTAAGGCGACAGCGAACGTTGAAGTGATTTGTCGCGAACATGCCCAAGGCCTCTCATTACTCGCATCCCTCCTGCAGTCATTTCCAGTGAAGACGCGATCGCAAGGACAGAGCCGGGCTCGGTGGTGACGACACCCCTCGGTGCTAGAAACACCAGCCCGGCACTGATTAAAGCCAACACCCCTAATGCAGCACACATAATTCCCATCGATAACTCTGTCACGTGGAGTCTGTTCTGCATGAACGTGGCCGCCCCCACAATGCCGCCATATTCTGATCCATTGGAAAGCATTTGATGGGCAAGCTGGACTGCGACTCCATTAAAGACTTCCGTGAAGCTGGAATTCAGGAGTTCGGGCTCAAAGAATTGCTCAATTGGTACGTTCTTGGCCTGCAGTTGCATCAACGAAAATACGGGGTCCAGGTGATCATACAGACCGATTGTTGTGGTATCTAGGGTATCAACCTGACTGATGGCACTCAATACGCTCGAGCCAAGCAAACTCCTTGGAAGTCCGGGAAGGTCTGAAACAAAGCCTTTGTCTGATTCACTACTCTCTATCCGTGCTGTTAGAGAGTTTCCGTCATATATGAATTGGTTGTTGCTTATCGCGTATGATGGATTGCACAACAGAGCGGATGCCCTATTCAGTGTTCCCTCATTCTCCCAAGAGTATTGATACCAGTCCGCTATGGTCAACAAGATGCGGTGGTCGGAAGATGCGTTTGTCCATTCAGACCTCGACACGTTGTCAAGTGATCCGTATCCATTCTCGGTGGCCTCGATTTCGTAGTAGTCCCATGGAAGATTGCAGACATAATGGCCAACTCTTGCTTGGATCATGTCTGCCTCGTCCGTTCCGTCCATGTCCCCGGCGAGGACTCCTTTGATGTGACATGACGGAGTACTGATGTTGAAGGTCAAGATGTGATATTCTACGGCGCCCGGTGAGTCACGGGGCGCTTGTGGTCCTGTCCCATTTCTCCATTCATTGATCTCGACGACTTCGCATCCCGCTTTGAATGTCAGTCCGGGGACTGTTGCCTGAAGTCTAGCATCGGAGGGAATGCGCCTATCTTGTGTCGTGAGCAACGGTACACAAGTGTTGGTAAAGGTTCCCAGCGGGGCTATCAAATTTCCAAAATTGGCGCCGTAGTACATATCTGCCGCAAGAGAACCAATGGTCTCCAAGTTGATCGATTCCGGGTCAAACCTTTTTGCGGTGAAGGAAACATTATCAATCGTCACCTCAGTTGGGATCAGCACCAACAGAGCTGTGGAGAACGCAATGGTAAGCAAGATCAGTAGGCGGCCTGTAATGGTAAGGACGATGGCCCAGTGACGATTTTTCAGAGAGCGATAAAGGCTGGTAGTCAGTATCGGCGATATGTAGTCCAAGAGAACGGTGACCTCCGCTGACTTGGGTCCTCTTTGGAGTTCCTGCCAAGGTAGTAGGGATTTCACAGAGAGATCTATACTATTCCAGAAGTAGAGGATCACCGTAAGGACTGTTTAGTTCGGCTATTAGTACATGCACAGCGGGGGCTTTGTGTAACGATGAGAGATGGAATAAAGAGAAACCCCATAAATACTAACCTGCAGTTGGACCATACTTCCAAGCATAATGCCTGGACTCGTCTTCCGCGCTGAGACCATTATTTTGCTTTGACAGTGTGTATAGAAGCGCTGTTGCAAGGAGGCACATCAGGAATGTTGCCGATAACAACAACAGCACTTCTTTTCGAAGACAGAATGGTTGCCAATGCTGTCCCGTTTGCCAACCGTTCTCTTCGGGAATTGTTGACCCATTGTCATATGAATTCGCGGTCGTCCGACTTTCGGTATCCAGGATGCCGCCGTTGATAGATGCAGCATCTGCTTGATCTGAATGTATATGGCCTTCCTGATTTAGCGGGGTATAAATCATCGGTACTGCCGCTCTCGACAGGCTATGCGAATTTTCGTTGTCGTCATCATCGTCGCTTATGTCAGATATGTGATCAGAGTTGCGGCAACTATCTTGATAAGGCGTAGGAGTAATCGATGGTTCCGCAATCACCTCATCTTCTGAAAGATCGTTAGATTCGGAACCACGTGCTTCGTCGGTAGCATAAATGTCCTGGCGCATGCAAAGATTAGTTCAGCTCGTAGTTTCAAGACACACTTTGTACGGACATTATCAGCGGCATCGTTCTGGCATTCCCGAGGCGACAACAAACTCGATGCAGGTTCAATCGTATCCGCGATACGAAATTGTAGGTCGCAATACTGCTGAAGGGTATCTGTTGCATCATCAAGGCTACTATCATTCTCGGCCAGCCTCGTCGTGGACACTGGAGATATATGCTCGGGAGGCAGGAGCGAACGCCTCTGGCCTGCATCGGGCATAGGCCTTGAAGAGGTCATTTTACTGTAGCGACTTTGCAAAAACTGTGTCTCAGCTGAGCGAGTCATCTTTGGCGTCGCGCTCCCCTTTAACGAAAATAAAAGGTGCCGATTCCTCGATGGTAAGGCTGATTCTCCGCCACATCTCGCGTCACCAGGCCTGCTACTTGACATGGCTTGTGTTACACTCAAAAATAAGCCCCCACGCATAGCCAATCTTGGCGCAGAGTTGCATGGCATCTAGGTCACAGACATGTATGGTGCACCTCGTAAACAGAATGGCATCCGGCCAAGTTGGCACTAAAAATAGAAAAGGCGCGGTGTCATACAGGCAAAACAAATAGGCCTATTGCGCCCCTAGCTGGACAGATAGGAATAAGTGTTGAATGCAAAGGTATACAATTGTCTGACAGAGTGAATCTAGTGATGTATTGATGCATGTTCTTTTATTGCTTATTCGTACGCTTTGCGTGCTACAACCCTTTTAGTATGCCACTATACACCACCTGTCTGCTATAGAGTAACACAAAAATGACATCTTCCCAGGCTCAAAGTGATATCAAAAAATAAAATAGCAAGACAAAAAAAACCAAAAACATACAACACCGGGGATTCCCCAGTCGTCACCGACCTGAGTACTAATCCAGCGATCACCAGTTTATCTAGGGCAGAGCGGACGGGATGCCGAGTTCTCTAGTGTCTATGGTCGTATGTGCTTGGTAGGTGACCAGAAGCCATATATATTCAAACACTGCGTCATTGACCAACCACAAGAGCTACCTAATCACGCCTCGAAAAGCCCCCTTTTGAACGTATTCTCCGGCAGCGGCTTTGGTGCCGGCATCCTGGGGACAGTCTCCCGCTTCTGCCGAAAGTGCACGGCGCCGTAGCGGAGGAGCTCGCCAAACGTGCCCGGGGCGCAGTCCTTGCCCTCGTTCTCGGGCATGTCCCACAGCGTGCCGAGGTGCGGCGAGTGCGTGATACCGGCGGCGTGCGTGACCTTTTGCATGCACGTGCGCGCCAGCAGCGTCCAGACGAGGCTCTCGGCCATCTTGTACTGGTCGCTGTCCCGGTCGCCGTCGCGCCGCAGCGCCAAGAGGTCCATGATCTTCTGCCCGGACCCGGCGAACCCCAGCATCTCCTCGGCCGGCCAGTCCTCCTTGGAGCTGAAGAGAAAAATGTGGTTCTCCCAGTAGGCGCAGCCGTCGAAGCCGTCGCCCGCGTCCCGGTTGTGGCACAGGTGCGCCCAGACCGAGATCTGCGTCACGTACTCCAATGCCTTCTCGTGCGGCACGCTCCAGTCCCACAGGTACGGCGCGATGATCTTGTACTGCTCGAGGATGCGCTTGTTGGTGTCCCGCAGGATCGGGTGGTTGCGCATCCCGTCGACGTTGGTCTTGTCCGTCCAGAGGTAGCAGAAGAGGTCGTGCCTATACTTGATCAGTTGCACTGCCGGTGTCCTAACTTGCATGAATATAAAGAACGTACCAATGCTTGATAAACGGATCCCCCTTCCTCGCCGCGAAGAAGTGATTCCCGGCAGCCTGGTCAAACACGAGCGGCGCCGCGACCCGGAACGGCGTGTTGGGGTCCTCGAGCGTGTCCCAGCAGATCCCGTCCATGCCGCGCATCAGAATGGCGCCGACGTCGAGCCAGGCGCCGCCGTACATGTACAGGCAGGCGCCGCGGAGCAGATCCGCGCTGTGCGCGCCCACCGTCGGCCCGTCCATGCGACGCTCGACAAAGACTTTGGGCAGCAGATCCGCGCCGACGTACTTCAGTGCGTAGTGCGGCGAGTCCGGCAGGTTGTCGAGGATCCGGACCGTCCAGCCCGGGTTGATGCGCACCCAGCCGATGACGTTGCGCTGGCACCTACGGAACACGATGAGTAAATTTGCTCGGCCGTGGAGACGAAATAGATATATGTGTGCGGGAGGGCATGTTTACCAAAACGGCATCTTTGTGAATCCCGCGTCCCAGAAACCCCAGATGGTCTTCTCCGAGGTCACGGGGCTGTACTGGCTCAGCGATTCGAAGATTTCGGCATCGGAGCGGTGGTCGCTGATGTCTTTGACATATTCCAGCTCGGCTTCGTACTCCTTGGGGATAGTGAAGCTAGATGATAGATCACCCATGTTCTCGTCTATTCGTGTTTGGTTCTCAAGTGGCCTAATTTTCGTACTCCGGTCTTCTTGCGATGCAAAAATAATTCAGGATCAACCAGACAGCTGCTTATAAGCTCATACTTATTTATACAAGACTTAGATCAAGTAATATGAGAAGACCAAGTGAGCAGGCCGCAAACTCCCCAGATATCAATGCTGACATGATAATACATGGCTTAGCACAATATATACTTTTGGTCAGACCGGATCAAGCAAGTGGAGGAGTAAGATCTTGGGACATGACACTATATCCTAGTGCTCTCCCTGCCGAGCCTCTAATTCAGCACGATTGATGGGCAACGCGGCACACAAGGTGACGGGAAAAAATACACTACACGTCATGGTATGGCTGACACATTTAAGCTCACCAGTCCGGCGTTAGGGTAGTATTCTGTTGAACTGCTTATTGGTATCAGCCATTTTATTGGATTTGGTAGTGCTATGATCATCTTACGCCGAGACGGCCAAGACTATACAAGGTGGACGATCTGCTGTCTAAACAGATTACAGCTATAGGATGAGTAGAACAAGACGCAAACCAATGGCGCAGCAATACACTTGATAGATCGTCTCTTGGCCATCTGCTCATTGTTGCTCCTTGTTGACTTCACCTGCTAATTGTACCTAGGCTTGATTTCTTGTTGAGATTTCAACCTGTGACACAGATCAGGATCAGGATGATTGTGAACTTATTGTTATTTCTATATGCTGATTTTCTAAATTTTATATAATGCTAGTCGCGATCAAGAGTTCCAGCTACGCTTTTTGCCTTCTGAAATGCTGTTGAGAATCCGACACCGCCAATTTTGGCAAACTTTTTCCCGCGCAAGATTCTTGAACTTGGGTCCAACGGGGCCAGTGACATAATGGTATTGACCAAACAGCCGCCACTGGCGAACGTCATCGAGCCCGTACAATGTATCGCCCCAGGGACCTTTGTAGTGGAACCAGTCGGTCGGCGCATCAGAGTTCTCCTTGACTGGCTCCAGACCGTCGGCATCCTTGGTCGTGGTATAGTCGTACCAGTAACCTCTAAAGTTCTGCGCGGGATCCCATAGAGGGCCGCGGTCCGTGACGTCCTTGAGCATCTTGAAGGGCAGGACGTAGGGGTGGTCTCCGGGCATGGCATACATTGCGTGACTGCCAACAGCACTGTAGATGACGGGGCGTTGGATTTCAGAGATATTGCCTCGCTTCTCGACAGCCTGCCAGGCATATGCTTGTCCGCCTTCATGTTCGCTGAAGAAGACAGCGCGTGGCATTCCCGACTCGAAACGAACCATGCAATGCTCCCAGTCGCCGACGTGATTTCCAAATCGAATACCAAGAACGGTCTGACCTAGATTGTAGGCATAAAAGAAGAACCAGAAGGCGTCGACAATACCAGAACCTTTGTCCACAAGGACCAAAGTCGCAGGTGCCTTCGAATAGCCCGACTCGTCAGGCTTGTGCTGTGGGATGTCCCCAATGGGCTTTTGATCCCTCTTGGCGTGCCTGGGAGGCGACCCGCGCGAAGTGGGCGGTGGGTAGCGCGGTGTGCGCATGCGCGGGTCTGAGATCCTTTGCAGCGGATGATCGCGGTCGACTTCTTGCCATGTGGTGCCATCGCCATACCGGCGAGAAGTGTCACTATCCAATGGTGGATCCCAAGTATCTTGGTCATCTGGATAGGGAAGCGGAATGTTGGCGCGACTGTGAAGCCAAGCGGGTCGCGATTCTACGTCATCGTCACTTTTGAGATAGACGAACCCCTGCTCCGAGTCTAAATCATGAAGGGCACCGAGACTGAGCGGGCCGGTCGTGTTGATGCGCTCCTCGCCCGCATGGGGTGTCATGTGCTCGATATGGTCCGCGATATCCGATGGCCAAAAGTTTTCGCCAGAGTAGAGGTGGACGAGCGGCGCATACTTGAGAACGTAGTCTGGTATCTCGCGAAGCCGTTCTTGGTGCGCAGCATTCCTCGGTCCTTGCGTCACACCTTTGTCGACCCTTGAGTTTTCCGCCCTCTCCTCCAAGTCCAGAGAGCGCAATTCAAATATTTTCTTGAGTTCCCCACCGCCATCGTCCTTCCTATCACCAGTCTTCGCTGCAGGATCGGACCGGACGTGGAGCACACCGCAGAGACTAAGCCAACGACAAGCCTGGCGGTCGAGCCAGTAGGGCGAAGTGCTCACCCAGCGGGAATTGGCCTCGCGCTGCTGTTCATTCGGGGGCGTCGGATTCAGGATTCGTGGAAGCAGGTACGTCACGAACCCGACGAGAAGGACGAACACAATGACAAACGATATTCGGCGTGGGATGTACATCGGAAGGGATGTTTGAGATTGCAAAAGATTGGTGAGAATCGGTCGCAACGAGACGCTGACTGTGTCTGCACTCTTGGCTGGCCGATGAGCGCAGTTGAGAACCTATCGTGGTGATGTTGGGCCGCGATCGCAGACCTGCCGTGACATCCGGAATAAAGGAAGGAAAGTACCATAAGAGAGAATGTGATGTTAGTATGGCTTCAGTCTATGAGCAGCAGACAATGGAAGGGGGTATCAAAGATGCATAAAGGGCGAAATGGGATATAATAAAGTGTTGGTTAAGCAAAGTGGTTGAGCAGCTGACTCATGTTTGTGAGCAAAATAGAAAAGGGATCGCCAGCGCCGCGGCGATTCGATTTGTGATGGGTTCACAAGAAGAGGAAGTGGAAGGATTCTGGACCAGAGGCTGAGCGCACGAGGCGATGATGGTGGGGGTGTTTGGGGGGGTTTAGGCCTTTTGGGGGGGTTGATGCTTGGGCCTTGTTGGTTGGAAAAAGGTGCCGGAGGTGCCATGTGGTCAGGCACGGGACTGGATGGCGATATATGGGTACTTGATTTCAGGGGGTAGATAAGCGTAAGAACTGAGTATCTCACTAACGTCTGACCGCCACTGGAAGTCAGGACCCTGCCAATACCATCGGGGCCTGACAGGTCTTGGCATGACGCTCTTGCAGGACGAGCCACTCTTTCGTTCTTTTTTTCCAACACCTTCGCCTCGTGCCGCTGATCGCTGGTCGGGAGCCTGCCGCAACAACCGATTTACTGTATGCCGATCTGGCTGGCTGGCTGTCTGCTGCCCTTACCCAAGGTTCATGTGAGATGTGCCTACTACATATGCACTCAATCTCGTCTCCCACAAGAGAGCACCTCCTGAGCATTGGATCCAGCTGCAGCGGAGACGAGTGCATCTCACCTGGTCGCATTGATGAAACACCATTGCAGAGACACGCATCGAGTCTCACTGCTCCACCGTCGCGACAGTGTCGGGCAAGCAGTAACAACACAAGGTGTCTTCAAGTTGGAGAGGGGATCACGCCTCCTGGCCACGGCGTCTGAGCAAAGCAAAAACACTAATCTAGGACTGATGCGCTGGTGTTTGCCATCATTCTACAATCATACCACACCGCAAGAGTTCGGCCTTGTCGCTCGCACACCGTACCTACGGAATACCCGTCCACTGGGGAGTTCTGTACAGAGTATAATCGGTCGGTCTAGGTTAGCACCATCTACCCACTGTCTGGTTCCCACATTTTATACGAGCGTTGCTGGCAAGGGGCTTGGTGAGCTTAAATCATCCAACAGTGACTCCTGAATTGAATCACTTCAACTATCCGGATCGATACCACTCGTCTGTCCATGTTCTCAGTATGGTATATGAAGGATTCGGAAAGTGTATCAGGGCATATGGTGTCTTCTCTGCCCCTTGGCAATCGCTGGCAGGTTCCAACTATATTCCTTCATCACATCCTTCGTGGGTCCACCAGTTCAAGTCAGCCGCATCCGACCAGAGAGAGACGGCCGAAGGGAAAGCATTCAACGGGTGCGGGTAAGTCAAAAGTAAGCACCGAATGTTTTGCACGACTCCGTGGTCGTATTTATAGATCGGGTCCATGACTCCCATACGGTCCGAAATGCTCCCGTAATGCCAATAGGGAAATCGACCAGCCCATAAACTACAACATGGGGGAACTTTGGAGCATGCGGAGAAGGACTTCGGCTCTCCACATCAACCCCAGATTGGAGTCCAGGTAGCACCACCCAGGAGGCTGGGCCCGGTGCCTGCTATTGGCGCGCATATATGAGCCCTGCCTTATATCATCACATACTCGTCCAATTTCCACCAGTTGGAAGACGCTCCAACGACTGATGCTCGAAACATCGGTTCGCCAACCGGCCGCATTGCAGCTTGCCCATCAATGAAACCCTTGACTCCCCCAAAATCGCACGTGTATCGTGCGGAGATGGCATGGCTCTCGGCGGCCCGTGAACCCGCGTCCGTCTTTTATATATGAACATGACGACCTCTCCTCTGTGCTGCAGACTGCTTTGTCCTCTGTTGTGTTAGAGACCTCATCTTAGGGTTTCCTACTTCTGACAATCCAAGATGTTGTCGCCGCATACGTATCAGGTAAGTTCCAGGCCACTGTTTCCCCCGGCCATCAGACATACATTCTTGATCTCCATCTAATGCTTCCTTCTTCCTGACAGTTCCTCGTCGGCGTTTTCGCCTCCATGGGCTCTGCCCTATACGGCTACGATCTTGGTGTCATTGCCGGAGTCGTCGGAAGCGAAAACTTCGCCGACTTGTTCAACCCCAGCGGCTCAGAGAATGGTGCCGTCGTTTCCCTCTTCACGGGCGGTGCCTTCTTTGGTGCCATGTTTGCCGGTCTTTCTGGTGATGTACTCGGTCGAAGATGGACCATCTTTCTGGGAGCCGTGCTCTTCATCATTGGTGGCTCTGTCCAGACCGCCGCGCAGTCACTACACTACCTATACGCCGGCCGCGCTTTTGCTGGGCTCGGCGTGGGTTTCCTGACCATGATTATTCCTGTATACCAAGGAGAAATTGCGCACCCGACAATTCGCGGACGAGTCACAGCCCTCCAGCAGTTCATGCTGGGCATTGGCGCCCTCATGGCTGGCTGGATCACCTGGGGAACGAACCAGAACTACGGCGACGATAGGCAGTGGCGCATTGCTCTGGGAATCCAGTTGCTCCCCGCTGTGATCCTGGCCGCTCTCATCTTGCTCTTCCCCGAGTCTCCTCGCTGGCTCATTGACCATGGCCGAGCCGAGGAGGGTCTCAGGACGCTCGCCAAGCTCCACTCGCACGGCGACGTCAACGACGCATTTGTCCAGGCCGAATACGCCTCGATCCAGGAGACAATTGCCTTTGAGCACGAGCACGAGGCCAAGTCGTACAAGGAACTCTTCGTCAACCGATCTGCCTTTCGCCGACTCTTCATTGCTTGCGCTCTTCAGGCTTCGGTCCAGATGACCGGTGTCTCGGCGATTCAGTACTTTTCGGTCGCCATCTTTGAGCAGATTGGCATCAGCAGCGGCAACGCCCTCAAATACCAGGCCATCAACTCCATCCTCGCCCTGCTCGCTCAGGCGGCCTGTATCCTGACCATTGACCGCTTCGGCCGACGCTGGCCCCTGATCATCGGCAACCTTGTCAACTGCCTCATGTTCCTGATCGCCACCATCCTCCTGGCCGTCTTCCCGCCCTCGAGCGACGGCTCGGGCTCGGCCGGCTGGGGCTTCATCATCGTGACCTGGCTGTACAACATCTCCTTCTCGTACTCGTGCGGGCCGCTGTCGTGGATCATCCCGGCCGAGATCTTCGACACGCACACGCGGTCCAAGGGCGTGTCGATCGCGACCATGACGTCGTTTGCCTTCAACACCATGATCGGCCAGGTCACCGACATCGCCATCCGCGACGTCGGCGGCTGGCGCTACTTTATCGTCTTCGTCGTCTGCAACTTCACCAACGCCATCTTCTTCTGGCTCATCCTGCCCGAGACCCGCCGCGTGCCCCTCGAGCACATGAACGAGCTGTTCGCCAACGCCCCCTGGATCGTCCTGGGCACCGACAAGAGCCAGTACGTCGGCGGCCTCGATACCGAGCTCGACCGCCGCGCCCAGAAGGTCAAGGACCACGACGAGGTCGTCGCGACGGAGCACCACAACAAGGATACTGTGGCCCCCTAGGGATGGGCAGGCATTATATTTTGTGCCGTGGATTCTTGCTCAGTTTGATTACCAGGGAAAGGAGAATGACAGTAGGACAAGGCGTTGCGGTAGATACTTAGTCGACGGTACACAGTTGAGCAAAAGCCAAAACTATTTAATACATGCAATTTGCGTTATCAGATGTCCAAGTCAAATATTCAACGCTCTCACGTAGGGTAGTAACAAAACATTGCACAACATAACATTACCAAGGAGACGACAATATCTCAAAAATTGGTTCATGTAACTTGACTCTAACAACAACTTAGGATATATCTCATCAACAATGTCACATCTGCAATCGCGGTACCATGCATATGTCTCCAACAACAAGACGAAACCAGACAGCTTACACCCGACTTCTAATGGAACTGATCCTCGGTGACGCCCTTGCCCATGGCGCTGGTGCTCGAGATGCCGCCCGTGACCATCTTGAGCAGCTCGTCGCTGTAGTTGGCGCCGCTCCACTTCTGGTGCTTGACGACGTCGACGCCGCCGTCCATCTCGGGCTCCTGGACGAGCTCGCCGTAGGCGCGCATGCCGACGCGGGCGTAGGCCGAGGCGAACTGGTCGCTGATGAGCGCCGTCGTGTGCAGGCCCGCCAGCGTGATGAACTGCCAGCAGTAGCCCAGCGCCGCCAGCCGCCGGATGTACGTCTCCTGCTCGTCCCGCGGCATGGCCGACTTCCAGTTGAACGAGGGCGAGAGGTTGTAGGCGAGCCTGGGTGATGTCAAAGTTAGTATTTAGGATTCGTGTAAGTAGTGGTGGAAGCTAAAGGGAAAACTCACTTTTGCTCCGGCCACACGGCGTGGACGCCGCTGGCAAACTCCTGGGCCTGCTTAAAGTCGGGCAGCTTGCTCTCCATCCAGATGGCATCACAATAAGGGGCGTAGGCGATGGCGCGGTTGACGGCGCAGTCGCAGCCGCCCTTGAGGCGGTAGTAGCCCTCGCGGGTCCGGGGCGCGTCCCAGTCGAAGAAGACGTTGACCTTGGCGATGCTCTGGGCCAGGGCCTTGGCCTCGCTGTGGCTCTTGCCCTTGGCCTGGGCCAGGTACTTGTCGGCCAGCGCCTTCTTGTCGGGCAGGGCGCCGTTGTGGATGGCCTCGACGACGGCCTCGTCGAAGCGCTTGAGCCCGGCCTGCTGCAGCCACGTGTCCTCGATGGCCTGGAGCTGGTCGCCCGACTTGCCCGCCTGCTCGGCCGCCACCATGAGCTCGTTGAGGGGCTGCAGGTTCGGGTTCGTGCTGCCCATGATGAAGGCGTGGTCGCGCGGATCGATGGTCGTCGTGATCAGCGTGGCCGCCTCGGCGTCGGTGCGGGCCACGGCCAGCAGGTCGCTGCCCATGATGTCGGCCTGCGCCCGGATGGCCACCAGGCGGTTGATGTGCTCGCTGATGGGCACGAGCACCTTGCCGGCCATGTGGCCGCACTTCTTGGTGCCGGGCGCCTGGTCCTCAATGTGGATGCCGGCGGCGCCGCTCTCGACGAAGAGCTTGGTGAGCTTCATGACGGCCGTCAGACCGCCGTGGCCAGTATCGGCGTCGGCAATGATCGGTCGCAGGTAGTCGATGTTTTGCATGTTCGTGCGGCCCGACTTGGGCACGCTCAGGCGCTCGTTTCTTTGCTTTCGGTCGTGGAACAGCTGTGCCATGAAGAGGTGCTTGACCTTGTTGGGAACAGTCGTCTGATATCTGCGTCAGTTTCGAATTGCTATTATATCGAGGGTCCTTAACGCATGGAAGTGATACTTACGTAGGGGTAGTCAGCCAGATCAGGGCCCGGCTCATCGGATGACGAGGCCGTAGATGATGATTGCCAACCAGAAACATAGACAGTATCCAAGTACTTGGCCATTTGCGTGACCATGGTCGGTTCTAAACAGCCATAGGTATAACTAGCATCACGGTTCTTCGAGGCAGGTTAGTCAGTATGTTCAAACTGTGCTTCCTTGTAATCAAGCTTGCGTACCTGGAATCGCCCCTCGAGGATCTTCCACAGCTTCTTTGATTGAGCATTGCTGGGATATTCAACCTGAAGATGACCTCTCTTGGAGACAATCTGCTCGGCGGTGAATGGCCTCTTGGTGTATCTCCACCTGGAATCACTCCACCACTTCTTGACGGCCTCGACTTCTTGTGCGAAGAGATCATCTTCAATGTTGGGGTCCACGCCGGCATTGATCATATTGTTGGAAGCCATGATGGGTGGATGTCGTTATATATGTGGAATAGATTCACAATTGTGTATGGAAGAGACCAACCAATGGGTTGAAAGCAAAGGGGGGGTGGTGTTTGTTGTGATATAACAGCAGTATGATTCAGCCAAGACGGATAGGCCAATTCGAGATTATAGTCCAACTATATTCAGGACAATGGTCACTCTGCAAAAAGGGCCAATGTTCAGGTATAAGTGAAAGTAAGAAGAAGGAAAGCAAGAAAACAAACCGTAGACGGACGAGAATACATGTCTAGTCATTGCCCATAAGCTTCCTCGACTTACAGCCGATCCCCAGGAAAGACCGGGAAAGATCGGTCGAGCGGCTGTGACCCAAGATTGTTTTCGGAAGCCCTACCATGGGGAGGCCAAATGACTCCCACCTGCGCCGTCTCTGGGCGCCAGCGGCAGCGCTTCATGTGCCTAGCTGGACTCGAGCTGGACGAGACATCCCTTCTCCTGCCTCACCCACCTGGGGTCTGAGCTTGTGGCCAAGCGGGTACCAAGACTTTACACCTCGGCGACATGGGGAAAGGAATGTGACCTATGGTCGAGAGGCAACAAGTTGTCATAACCAAAAGGGCTGCAGGGGCTGGACGAAGAGGACGAGCCGGCCCAAAGGCGTCTTAGTCAGTCGTTGGCTTTGCCGTCATTGGCCGAGATGCCGAACACCTGGCCCATGGCATTGGGCGTTGGTTTCACCCACCCCGCATTATTCCAATGGGGGGAAAAGCCGGGGCTGCCGCCTTTGTATGGTCTGGTCTTTTCTCTTCTTTCCCTTCTGGCATTTGACAATGACGAATGGCCTGTCCGTCCAGATTCCGCTGTGATTCCGAAAGCTTCACCTTTCCTTTCCACTCATTGCCTTGTGGGTCCGTCGATTTTCGTACCGTCTACCGTCTTGCCGGGGGAAGAACATTAGAGGTAGTAGATTTACCCGTCTACGGAACCACCACTCGAGCTATAACCGATTGACATGCTACTTTTTTGCCAGCCTCAATTGACAACTAGAGGTCTTTCCATTGACTGTACTTCAATATCAATAGCGGGAGTGTCGTATCGCTCGTACATGGTTGCATACCAGACGAAAGACTCAAACTCTTTCATGATTTTGCATGTGAAAAAGCAGCCGCCTCGCTTGAACCTGGGGTCCTGAAAATTGCCCGAAAGGGTCAGTCTCCAGGCACATGATTGGCCATTGGTGGTGCCTCGGCTCGCTGCGGCTATTAGTTCACTTGGAGCCGCTATCTTTCCTTCTACCTGTCAGACTGCACAAGTCCAAACTCAATGCTCTGTTGATGGCGCTGTCACATGGGCCGGGAATGACTTTCTTTCTCGTCCTCTGGTATGATGATGACTATTATCAGTCGATGTCGCTCAGTTCTAGAATCATGGTTGGAAAATTGATCTCCATACACGTCACTTCAGACCTGTCCAGTACATTAAGAAACGGCAATTTTTGTGATCGCAGAGAAAAGCCACAGGAAGTGACAGTCATTTTACTCGTTTGAATTGCTAATAGTCTGTTATAGTCATGATGAACGTCTAGTGTTTTAATGATGCAGAAAATGCTGTACCCAGCGGGATGAGTAGCGAGCTTCGTGTCCCATCTATTACCACTCTCTCAACCCCCGACCCGAGAGGATTGAATGCTGGTAATGGTGGATGCAACTGTAGCCCGGGCGCGATGTAATACATAATGCGTCTGATGCTGCGAAACAAAAACATCTCCGAAAGACTACTGCAGATCTTCCAGGATCTTTGCCTCCTTCAGGTCTTGAGCCCTTTGGTACGAATCCCAAGGAGTTAGAGCACCTAGGGCACGCTTCATCTCCGTGTTGACGAACTGCAAGCCATAAACGTAACTGGCATTGACCCAACCGAAGCTATTTGGATTCTGTTAGTCATGGATCTTCAGCGAATGGAGAATCTTTACTTACCCTTCCTTGGCAACGCCCTTGAAGTTCAAGCCTTGGTTACCGTACTCGGCGTCGACTCTGTGGGGGTCGATTGGCCGAGTCACATCGTACTTTTCGACGACAACACCGTTGTAGTCAAAGAAGGCCTTGGTGATCATAAACAGCCACTTGTAGGAGAGCCTTTGGGCTACCTCGTGGTAACCATAACGGTAGAGACCTGTCCAGGCAAGCATCTGCTGTGGTGCCCATCCGTACGGATAATCCCACTGTCGGTTCGGTCGCTCGAGACTGATCTCGCCGCGAGACTTTTCGGTTCCAGACAGTAGTCCTCCATATGCCTCGAATCTGGGCAGGGCCTTCTGTACCACCTTGGCAGCCTTATCCGGATCAGGGACTCCAGCCCACAGCGGCCAGAACGTGGTGCAACTCTCGTACGTGCTCTGCTCCTGCTTGACAGTGTCATAGTCAAAGTACATGCCCTCTTCCTCGTTCCACATGTACTTGTGGATGGCAGCTCGGCGTCTCTTCCATCTCCGGTCCCAGATGGCCGATGTCTCAACCTGACCAGGGGACATGCCTTGACCGCACCACTCAGCTGGGATGGTGAACTTGTCGCCAAAGACGTTGCGAATCGTCCGAGAAATGTCCATCTCGTACTTGTAGATCAACGAGTTGAGATCGATTGTTGCGAGGTTAGCGCAGCGCCTCTCAAGTCGGTAGGATGTATCGTGACCAGACTCCCGTACAGCTCGGTCGTGGAGGAAGTATTCGTCCAGCTCTGGCTCCACAATCTCGCCGTGGTTGTAAGCACGAATGAACTCCTTAAACTCCATGCCGTGCTTCTTCGCATACGGGTTCAGGAGGTGTACGAAGTGGTCAGCTTCGGTCTCCGGTGGCACACCACGTCCCTCAGGACGGTATCTCGAAAGACCCGACTTGGGGTCGAATCTCGGCTCTGCCACCCAGACGCAGTAGTACTCCTTGATGGCAGCCAGGAGAGCAGTGCGCAGAAAGTCGACAGCGCCAGGCTCGTGCTTGATCTTCTCGTACACACGCAAAGCCATGTCGGTCAAGAAAGGTGGCTGAGATCGGGTCAGGTAGTACGATCGGGTGGCATTGAGGATCTTGCCATAATGTCTGATACAGAAGCAGAAGTTCTGCACCATGGCCTTGGCCAAGTGCACCTTGTCGTTCACGAGAAGTCCCAGAGACTCCATGTAGCTGTCCCAGCCGTACAACTCGTTGAAACGGCCTCCTGGAACGACGAAGGGCAAACCTCTAAGACGCTTCTCGCCAGTTGCAGGATCCGTGAACTCTTCCATTTCCGTGGCAAGAAGACCGGGAGCATCGTTCAAGCCAACCACGTAGTCGGGTGTGATGACCTCGGGAAGTACTTGAACATCCAAACGAAGATCTGGGTAGTCACGGGCAATATTGCGGTAGTACTCAATCTGTTCGGGTGCAGCAGGAGGTACGTAGATACGCGGGCGCGGATCATCGGTCCAGTCCTTGGGATCCTTTGCGGCGATCTCAACGGTACTCGCATCAATGCGACGGGTCAATCCGTCCCAGAATTGATCCTTGATCAAGCGAGATAATCTGCTCACGGGGTTCTCATTGAGCCGCCCAATGTCGAGAATGACCTGCTTCCTGCCGAACTCTTTGGCCATGTAAAGCTCTTGTAGAAGGTTGGAGAGCATGTAGGTTCCGCGAACGTCGAATCGGTTGTGGCCACCAGAAGCTGCCGTTCTGAGAGTGATGACCTTGGGACCAGTGTCCTCAATGGTAATCTGCATGTTTCCATCGGTGTCCTCTTGCGCTTGCAAACTTTCGAGTGTCTGCTCAACGTTGACGAGGAATTGACGATTGTGGGGCCGGCTTGCCTCATCTGTACAACGCCCAGTTAGTGGTTGGATGAATGAGGAGTTGGCATTGCGATGAGAATCATACCGTGGCTTCCACGCCGATGGGGCTCCACGAGTCCCAAACGTTCCATTTGCTGATTCATGGCATTCTGGAGCAAAGTCGTCAGTCATGGCCGTACGGATTGCAGTGCTACGTATCCATGAGATGAAACTGACCTGGGAATAAGTGCGGGCTCGGTGGTGAGAGCCTCCGTGCCTCGAGTCGGTGTAATATGCTGCAGCAGTATCGTATACACCGAGTTCCTCGGGTGTAAGGATGGAATCTTTGCGAAGTGCCTTGCTAGGCAGCTTGCCAGGCTCAATAGGCTTGAGGAGATCTTCCTTGGTCGGTGCCTCCATGTTTGCGAGGGTACTGAGGATGAGCGCGATATGCGACGTAGATGGACCAGTCCCAAAGTTTTACGCAATCAATCAGTTCCTCGGTCGCAAGCGTTTGCGCCAGTGGAACAAGTGAATATAGATATCGGTTCGGTGGCTTTGTTGTGAGGACTCGGCGATTCCTAGGGAGAAGAGCGGATAACTTCAGGTCGGAGGAATTTTGAGCTTTGGACGGCGCCCTGAATGGAGGTCGTGTGAGCTCTAAGAAGCTATTGGAGGTCTGACCTGGTCGTGGAGGGGTCTATGACAACCAGGACCAGATCGTGAAGAATCGCTGGGATCGGATTGAAGGTTGTCGAGATGAATTGAGTCTATGCTATGCTCGAGCTTATGTTAGGGAGACAAAGAAGAAAAGGTTGACCGCCACTGGGTAATGCTGCTGCTGCTTGCTCACTGACCTGTTGCTGCCCACGAGCACGGAAGTGGCGGGGGAGGGGCTCGGAAAAGATAAGTGAAAGAGCGATGCAGGAGAAAGCAGGGGCCCTACTCACTGTCTTGGGGCGCTCTTTTTCTGGACGCTGACGGTACAAAAGTTTGTTCAGAATAGACAGAAGATGCCAGTTCCCGTTCGTATTGTTCTTTTGCAATACGAGATGGTTTCACGATAGCTGCCTTTCAGATGATATGAGTTTGCTTGGAGGGGTAGAAAAAATTAAGACGTCGGGAATGAGGAAACCGCCAAAAGTCTGACGAACGATTCGAGGATGATATCATCGGGGACCGCTCTTTCCTAGATTACCTATCCCTCGCGCTGGTGCTCCTTCCGTCGAGAGCCTCCACCTAAATGACGCCAATTTGTGGGTATATTTCCAACAGTGAGCTCGGAGATCGGTGCTATCGTGGCAGCTCAGAGTGACTCCTGCTATAAATCATTGATCAATTCTGCTGCCACGTCGGTGGTTTTGTCCATACTTGATCAAAGTGCTGTGCTTCCGGATTGCCTACAGTCTTGTGTAGGGAGCAAAGGTAGCTCTAATGACTTGCTTCTTTTGTTCGAGTCAGTGAGCGCGGCGCCGTCGTTGACCTAGGTGAAGTGTCTTTCTTCTTCTCAATGGCCATTGTCAATTTACTGTCTTACAGAGAGATCAAGCACAATTGATCAGTCATCACATCGCCATCGTGATCTCTGCTCAATAGAAAGTGCGGGCTCGTCCTTCGCATTCCAGTATGCAAGGTCTTGTGTATATCGGTTGTTGAGGATCAATTCCCCTGCGACAAGACGACTTCAGTGGGGTCCCGGTTGTTGCATACGACTTAGATCTGACACACACACTCGTGCCCTTCCATCCCACTCAGCTTACGATGTGAAAGTGTTCCAAATTTGCCAATATCTCTATTCGGAGAGACGTTTAATCGCCATCCTGAAAATTATCACCACAGACGTCCCCTTCAGCCCTAATGCGAGTTCATCTGAGGGTGCGACCCCCCACTGTAACACAACATCGGAAGAACCAATAGGCTCGTGCCTGTATCCGGTCCCCGGCGGCACCCTTAAAAAGCATGCGACAGGGTCTTTTACTGGTCTGCCGATATTGTAGTGTACGGATGCTTGCTCACCCGCCTCGGAGACACGAACTGGCTGAAAGTCTACCTATGGTGCTGCTGACTGTTCAAGACTCGGTGCTGCATGCAACAGTGAATGGAACAACCAGATTCCATATATCCTATTACATCGCGTCAGCCAATTGCGATCAAGTGTCATAGAACAACAGGAGAGAAAGGCTTGGCCAAAGTACTACTGTACAAATTCCGTAATAGACAAAGTTGAATTGATATTGACGTAACTTCAACAAAGTACAACTAGGCAGGCAATGCTTTGGCATCCAATCAAATATATCTGTAAAAGGCCATGATCGCGTACTTCGATATGCTGTCATATCGATGCGTGTTCCACCACGTGTGTTAGTGGTTCACGGGAAGCACAACATGGTAGGCCGCCTCAGGAACCCGCTCAATGGTTGAAAAGCATCAAGACTCAGTGCAATATGCTCGGTTCGGATGATCGAAGAATCTGGATATAATTTTCTGTCTAATGCTTAATTTGCACTGGCCTGGATCTGTATTCGAGTGTTTTGTGAAGCAATGTGGTAGTAGGACAGCTTGGGATGGGTACGATATGTCACATATCGTCACAGAGTATCAGTCGTGGGGAAACTACATGTACAAAAAAATTGACCTCGCCGCAACGATTTGAAAATGACCGTTGGACTCGAGCTTTGTCGAAAATCAAACATATGTTCATTCTTCGTAGTAATCATCTTAGTGACACCACACCTTTACTCGGGCTTAAACAAATCCGACATCACCAACCGAAATAAACTCTGTGATAGCTGCTGGGGATAGTTTGGCGCTTATGGCAGTTCGTCCCACTATCAGATAAGATTAAGCATTCAGAGTTCAGGACTATTACAGTACATTGGTGTGTCATTCCAGGAAAATCGCTTCCTGCGAACCAGAAGAGCCTGCCTTGTTTTCGAATCAGAAGTTTTGTTTGTCTTCACCAATGTCTTCTTGAATATATTACATATCAAAGAGTACTGACTCCTTCATGAGCAACGCGCAATGATTAATCGCACATTTGTAAGCCCCGTTGATGCCGTCTGCTTCTTGCCAAGACATCTAGATGCAATATTATGCCCATGATAGGCAAATATTCCACGATCAGCTCAAAAGGATTGCACTTGATATAGCTTCCGCCGGCACTCGCCTACTTCAAATTTTGTATTGTACTTTGGTGTTTATGAAAAGTCTTCCACGTCCCGCACAGTCGTGCTTTTGGACGAGCCTAGAACGTCAGTGCAAGATAAGAGCGGAAGGGCAATCGCAATAATCAGTCATTCCAGGTGAAGCTGAAACTGTGACAATCGCACCATCACTGCAGCTTTTATCGATGAAAAGGGAGAGCTGAAAAACACAGCTGCTCGGCCATTCTCCACTTCATGTAGATAGATAGATGCATTCGGGAAGAGGCGCTTGGAGTATGGCCGAGATGGAACGAGAGATAGCAATAGATGGCGATTATTTGCAGCTGATGCGATGCGCTGGCAATGGCAGGATAAGGCCCTTTTAGGTACTGGCGCTGCGGTACTGAAGCATGCTTTTGGGCAAGCTCAGCGGAAGCCGTATGCAGCCAAGAGGGAACTTTGGAAGAGGGCGAGCCATGGCCTGCCCTGCGCAGACACCCTGGGCCATGTCGACGGCATGTATTGATTCCGCTGTGGGCTATTAATGGAGTCCAGCCGACGCTGGGTGCGGCTCACTACTGCTGCAAGAGTCTAATAGGTGATGCAGGTTACATGCAGGCAGGAGATGGAAACCAGACTCTTATGAGAATCGTGGCTCCGAGGATGGGATAGGGCACGCTGCCTCCCATGTCTCTCTAACGCGGTCGAGAACTTTGGACTGTATCGTCCTCACCGAGTTGCGGCTTGTCTTACCTGACTCAATGGCCGCAAAGGTCATGCCGCAACGGCGATCCAAACGAAAGAGTGAGTTTCATGTCACTGTTCTTCACATGTAGTTGACCACGGATACCTGAATATGTATACTAATCCATCCTCCTTGCTTAGCCATGGCGCCTCACCGCACCGGGAGCGGCCCAACACCTGAGTTAGGTAACCTGGGATGCTGGCGCCGGCCGTTTGTCTGCTCATCGCCGGCAGTGTCATTGCACAAAAGCTCCACTTGGTATGGAGGCGTAATAATTCGCCCATGCGCGCGCATGGCATTTGAACGTGGTTTTCGATATTGTGTTTTGATGTTCGGAACCAGAGTTTAGCGACAGGGTAGCATCGCAGCTTGAACAGGTCGCATCATTCCATGCTGACTTGCAAAAGATCACATAATCCTCGCGTCCGCTGACACCAAGGAGACGGACGAGCTTTGATACCGTCTACTCGTAGCATGGCGAACGGACCGGAACTTTAGGACGGGCGGACTAAAGGCAATAAGCTACAACTACCGACTACTATATCGCGCTCGAGCGGCTCAGGAACGCTTCAGTTGGCGACGGTGGGAGAATTTAGTGCAGATAGTGGCGATCCGGAAAAGGGCCCGATAGAGTTTGGACGCTAATAAGCGACGGCGCGAACAGGCAGGGCCTGCTGCTCGGGTCTGATCAGCCAGATAGCTCACAGCTTTTGGACCTCTCACCACGTTGGACGCCCATCTCGACCTCGTATTCCCTTCGAGGTACAGTACTCGTTTCTGCACCTATCTCACTATCTCACTGCACCCTGGCAGCCTGTTGCCTGTCCAATCTACCTTAGCATACAGTCAGACATTGACACCCTCCCCAAGGGTATTGGTCTGTCGTGGTCTCAGCCCGTCTGGAAGAAACAAGAGTCTGGCCATAGCTTCTGTCTTCGATTTCAGGCCGTCTTCCACTGAGGGGAGTTTCTTCTCTGGGCAGCATTCACACGATGACTCGACGAGGGCACTCATATATCGGATTGTACAAAACATGACGACATTGCCATCTTGTCTTACTCTCTGCTTTCACCATTCATTCCCTTTGGACGCGCCGGCCAGATACTAGCATTCTATTCTCCGATCAGCGAGAGAAAGTGTATGGTCGAGTTTTGGCGTCGGATCTAGAAGCACTTGGCTCTTTCGTATCGTGGCCAGTGGCCACCCCTCGCCCTCCCTGAGGCATGGAACGAATGCGGAAATCCAATCAGCCAGCCAGCAAGTCGATCAGCCGGGGGTCATCTAGCGACACTTGCAGCATGCAGGATTTTGACTTTCAAGGCGTGTTTACCGCACTCGTACCGCCGTGCCTTTGGCATGCATGGTCCACGTTCAGCTCGATCTTTTTTTTTTTTCTGTCCTGCCCCGCTGTGAGCATGCGAACGGAAGAGCACTTTATCGTAAGTGAAGGCTCATTCGAACGTGGAAGTATTTTGCGCAGAGTTTGGAATACCCCATAGTCTGTCTCGGGTACGCCTTGTTGGTGGAAGACCAAATTTGGCCTTGTCGCGATCTAAATGGTGGATTGTCTCGCCATCTTCGCATATTCCGAGGTGGTGTAGTGTAGTTAAAGTCGATGTCTTACCAGCCTCCCATCTTATGTCATTGCCTTCGCTGGGTTACAGCGCGTGGCTGTCCTACCACGAGCTGCGAGGTTGTCACCAATCTCGTGGATGTACCAGTACGCGTGCAACTCGCAAGATTTGGTGCAGCAGACAAGTCCCACCAGTCAACCGGCACGGTCCCATACACAACCTCACCCCCTGTCCTGGGTGGGGGGCGTAGTATTGAATGTACACGATATATCGCCCGTTAGCTGGACCGTTTTGGTGTCCATGGGCATGCAAGTAGTATTTGCTAGGTTAGCTTATCGTGTTTTCAGCAGCACGCCCAAGCGAGGGACCTGGCCGGCTTCCCGGGAAACCTGAAAGAATGCGCCGGCGTCTATAGCCATTTCTTCTGTGCGCATCGAGACCATGACAGTCAATGGTGCGCCCAATAGACCGGCAGGTCCGCCGCCCACCCGCCCCGGAGCATGTGGCTTTCTGGACGAGGTGCGTCTGGGCGGATTATATCCATGGAGGAAGTCTTTTGTCAACAGCCCGGTCATTTAGTTTTGAGGCCATCCTTCCCTCCCTCTCCATCCTTTTGGCGTTGTCCTTTCTTCCTTGAGCACCCGCCTGCCTCGACGGCATAACATTGACAAGTGTTTTGACCTGTCCTTTCTTTCGTTTTGTTGCCTCTCGTTCGTTTATTCGAGGTTGCCCCTAGGCATATACAACAACATGGGTCTCAAGTCATATTTTACTCCCGGTAAGGGGAGTAGCGCGAAGGAGGAAGAGAAAGGGCATGTGAAGACAACTTCAGTTACAAACACCACTTCGACGGCCATGGTCGATCTTGGTCCTTCCGGCAAGATGAGCCCTCCGCTCGCCAGACCTACTCCCATTACTGGATCTACGCCCGACCTTCTCACACCAAGCGGTGCCGGTACTCCCTACGGCTCTCGTCCGGGCTCGATCTATTCGCGACGAGCTCTCTACCCACCCGGTGATTTTCGCAACACGGCGAGGGAAAGTCTGCTCGATGTCAAGACAGATGTCATGTGCAGCTGGCTCTACCAACGACAGATGGAGAAGCAATACGTGACTGGTCTACTTCCCGGCGAGGGAGTGGTCATCAAGAAGGGAAAGAATAATTATGCTTGCTGCCCGCCACAGCTCCGAGACGCCCCGGGAAATCTGCACGACATGGCCATGGAACTCAACGTTCGAGTGCGTACCACCATGTAGTAGATAATTGGTTTGTGCTAACAGTAAATCAGTGCGCCATGACGGTGAACACGCGAGTTGTCAACGTGATTCTGAGTTCGAGGAGATCAGCGTTCGAATACATTCCCCTGCCTGATGGTCTCCGACTACAGGTATTGGCGACCATGACCGATCTCCCTCGCTGCCAGAAGCATCATTTCGCCGCCTTCATCCAAGATGCCGGTATCCTTGTCGTCTGGGAAGACGAACCCCAGAAGCTCTTGCCTAGGGCAGAGGCCATTGAGCGCCAGTTGATGAGAATGATTTGGGGCACAGGCGAGGACGACGACGAGGAAGACGAGAAAAACCAAGTCGAGGTCGGCGTCTCAGCCGTCGATCTCGAGGCTTCTCTCGACGGAGAAATCAGAAAGACCAAGCTCACCAGCTCCATGATCGTCGCACTCACCATGGCACTTTCCATCACCTGCGTCGGAGTAGGTCTCCGCAACATCGTCTACGAAATCGAGGTGGACGGGTCATACACCCGTCTGGCTCTCCTTGCTGTGATACCTGTGCAGATCTTCATCTCTCTCTTCTTCTTCCAGACCATCATCACCAACCTGTTCGAGGTCTTTGGACCCATCTCAGCCGTGGACAAGAACTCCAAGTACTACTCTGGAAAGGCACCAAGGCGCTTGGACCGCAACTTCACTGCCCTGCCTCACGTCACCATCCAGATGCCCGTCTACAAGGAGGGTCTGAGCGCTGTCATCAAGCCCACGATCGCTTCCGTCAAGCAGGCCATTTCCACCTACGAGATGCAAGGTGGTACGGCCAACGTCTTCATCAACGACGACGGTATGCAGTTGATCACCGAGGAGCAGGCCGAGGCTCGCCGCGAATTCTACGAGGAGAACAACATTGGCTGGGTGTCCCGACCCAAGCACAACCCGAAGCCTGCCGAGGGCGAGAGCGTGTTCGTGCGCCGAGGAAAGTTCAAGAAGGCGTCCAACATGAACTACGCTTTGATGGTCAGCAACCGAGTCGAAGACAAGCTGCTCCAGGTCTCGCGCACTGCTACTTGGTCTCAAGACGACGAAACCGCGGCTTACGACCAGTGCCTCAACGAGGTTATCCAGGAGGACGAGGGCCGAACCTGGGCTGAAGGCAACATCCGCGTTGGCGACTACATTCTGATCATCGACTCCGACACCCGTGTTCCCGGCGACTGTCTTTTGGATGCTGTCAGCGAGATGGAACAATCTCCCGAGGTGGCCATCCTGCAGTTCACTTCTGGAGTCATGAAAGTCAGCACTTCCTTCTTCGAGAGCGGTGTCACCTGGTTCACGCAGCTCATCTACTCGGCCATTACCTTCTGTGTCGCCAACGGAGACGCGTGCCCCTTCGTCGGCCACAACGCCATGCTGCGGTGGTCGGCTATCCAGGACGCGGTCGCCTACCAGGACGAGGACGGGTACGAAAAGTACTGGTCAGAGTCTCACGTGTCAGAGGACTTTGAGATCTCCATGCAGCTCCAGTGCGCAGGCTACACTCTCCGCTTCGCCGGTTACACCGGAGATGGCTTCCAGGAGGGAGTGTCCCTGACCGTATACGACGAGTTGGCTAGATGGGAGAAGTACGCCTATGGCTGCAACGAGCTCTTGTTCCACCCTCTTCGATACTGGATCACCCGCGGCCCGTTTACGCCCCTGTTCAGAAGGTTCATCGGGTCGTCCATTGCTCTTCCCAAGAAGCTCACCATTCTCGCCTACATCGGAACTTACTACGCCATCGGTGCTGCCTGGCCGCTCACTGTTTTGAACTACTTCATCTCGGGATGGTTCTTTGGCCTTTTGGACAAGTTCTACCTCGATTCGTTTGCCATTTATGTTTCCATCATTGTCGTCTTTACCGCCTTTGGTAACTTCTCTCTTGCCATCTTGCGCTACCGTCTCAACGAACAAGGGCTGCTCGCAGCGTGTAAGTCAACTCTTCTGCTGACTATGTCTGCCTTGATACAAGTACTAATGATGATTCTCTTCTAGTCTGGAACAACATCAAGTGGATCCCCATGTTCACCATCTTCCTGGGCGGCATCCAGCTGCACGTGTCGCAGGCGCTCCTGTCGCACTTTTTCGGCATCGAGATGAACTGGGGCGCCACGGCCAAGGAGATCGAGGACATCAACTTTGTCGAGGAGATCCCGCGGCTGCTCAAGCGCTTCAAGGGCACCTTCATCTTCGTCGTCCTCATGACGGCCCTGATGGTCTGCGGCGCCTTCGTCTTGCCCTACCAGTGGCGCATCCGCGACTTTGCCGCCATCTGGCCCCTGGGCAGCTGCACCATCACGCACTTTTTGCTCCCGGTCGCGCTCAACCCTGCCCTGATGGTGTTTGCCTGGTAGTTGGCTTCTCTGGCCGAGGAGAAAATAAATAACAAAACTTCCATTATAATGTCTACGAATGGTGCTGCAGGTTATTATTGCGAGGCGTTTGGATAGAGTTTGAGCAGGATAGACATTGGGTTGCCACACGAAAGGATACCATTGACGTGCAAGTTTATCAGCACATGATTGTCTCTCATTTAACGATACGGATTAATAATTATACTTTCATTTACATGCCTGGCGTACACAACACGTTCAAAAAGGGGAGCGGGGATATGCTTGATATACTTCGTGCTAGGTTATTTGGTACCGCCATTTCGACAACATGAACTCTCTCTCTACTTGAATACAGAAAAGATATGTATAAGCAGCAAGAGTATCTATTCATTACCTTTGGTTCGTGGAGCATGTGAGAGTGGCCTTTGATTTCGTGATCAGAACTGATACGTGTCAATATTGGATGTTCTTCCAGATCTTCGGAAGATATTTTCAGGTACTTGTATAAGGTCAATACGATTGCGGATATGATCAACTACTGCAAGCGGTATCGCAGTCCGGTTCCTGAATATATGCCAGATGCACATGCCGATTCCAGAATTCCCAAAAATTCTCCGCGCCCATGCATTTCCGAAGATCGCTTCCAAGCGCCGATCTTTCGAGCAATACCCGACTCCAGAGAAAAGGAAAACCAAATTCGGCATTTTGATGCGTGTCGTGGATCTTCCGTGTAATGAGTCCTAACCCGAATGGTGACGCGAGACGCCCAAGGCCTGCAGATTCTTGACAAAGAGAAACTCCAGCGGAACCAAAGAAAAAGCTCGAGGACCAAGACGCTATGGGGAGTAACGTCAGGTGCCACAGGCATGATGTCTTCATCGTACTAGACACAAAGAGCCGAAGCGAAGCGTCTTTTGGGGGGAACATTCACAAGGAAGTATCAAAAGGTAAGGGACCGGAGAAGAGCTCCAGTCTTTTGGCGCGTCTTCAGCTGCCCAAAATCTCCCCACTCGAGACGGGTTCAGCGGATCTGATAACGAAAGAGCGGGTCACAGAGGCCCAGGACCCCCCCTAGGAGTGCCCTGCCCGCCCTGGAGCTCCGTCTCCAAT
The DNA here is from genome assembly GCA_022432395.1 of Pestalotiopsis sp. NC0098. Classification (NCBI taxonomy): domain Eukaryota; kingdom Fungi; phylum Ascomycota; class Sordariomycetes; order Amphisphaeriales; family Sporocadaceae; genus Pestalotiopsis; species Pestalotiopsis sp. NC0098. Next base: position 2,346,927 of record JAJKLJ010000003.1, on the reverse strand, counting down.
TCGGTGTCTCGTTCCCACTTGGAAGCCCACCTGCCTTTACCTTCTGAGCTACCATTCCCCAAGAGCGCCGCCTCCGGTTTAGGAGAGGAAGGAAGCTCTCGTCTGTTACTCCTGCTCAGCCACGAGAAATCGTGTGTGTTTCGTGTTTCTCTCGGGAGAGAAATAAAAAGACAGGACAGCTACCCTGTTCTGTTTCATGCAATCTCGTCTCGTCAATAGATCTTGCTCCCCCAGCTTTCATCTCACCTTCTGCTTTCACCGTCTTTCGTTATCTACTTATCGTCCGTGCTTATCTTACGTCAACGACGACACTTACACGAGAACAAGATCCAAGAACAATGGCAGTCTTCGTCGACCTCGACGACGAAGAGGATTCGCCTTCGCTCCAGCAGGGACAGCATGTGTACCATCATCCAGTGCAGCCCATGGGCACATCTCAATGGGACAACCAGAGAGCTGCCAAAGATGCACCTCCGTCACATGCCGAGCAGCAGCTCTCAGACGTGAAACAGAAGGAACGGGAACAGAATGAGCTCTCTAACAGCACCGCCAACGACCCGGCCCCAAGCCAGAATATCTTCAGGAATGCAATGACAGAGGCTCTCGGATGCTATCCGTAGGCTGGCACCCCAAATTTGCTTTTCTTCCCTTCTTGTCTACAGCAAAAAAAGCTTCACCCTTTGCCCAGGGGCCGCGAGGTCCCCTCCCATCGGGTGCGAGCCAGGACTAACACGAGGCGCAGAGTCGCGATGGCTATTGCATCATCTCTTGACCTCATCTCGCTCGACAACCTGTCCCGAACCTGCCACCAGATCCACGCGTCGCTGCTGCAGTACCGCGCCCCGCTCAAGTCGCATACCCTCCACTGCGTATACGAGGACGTCGAGCTGGACCCCGATGATACCCTACGATACCGCGCCAGAGCTGGCAACTGGTTCTATATGGAAGACATCGGGCGCTCCGGCAGTAGTAACTACAACGGCAAGAGCGGACAGTGCGCCAGGGACATGGTGGCGGAATGCCGACGTTGTGCTCGGGTCGTATGTAGGGTAAGCTTATTTCTTGCCGTGCCCACCCCTTTTGATTTGATACCGCCTCTGGAGGGCGATCATATAATACCGATGATGTACGAGAATAAGAAACTAAAACAGGATTGTAGAACTGTGCTATCAAGCCGCCAGCTCCCATAGTACTCCGAGACAGGCATCGCCGCCTCTGCGTTTGCTGCATAAAGGCACCGCTTGGCACCCTCGCAAGACCCCCGTTGCGTAGTGACACGCCTGTGGACGCGGATATCATGAAGCGAGCTGTATGCACATGCCAAAGTGAAGGCGTTTGGCTCTGTCAACCCTGTGGCAGAAGTATTCGTGGTGCAGACCATGACTACCAGTCGTATGAACCCCTGATATTTAGATGTCCCGTAACCTGCCTTGCAGATACTGTAGTTGACTGACCGCGGAATGCAGCATTTGGCGTTGGCGCAACCAATATGGCGACATCATTGGCGGCCTAGGAACAGGGATCGGTGACGGCGATCGTGGAGTGATCTGCGGCCGGGAGGCAGAGTGCTGTGCCGGCAAGGAGCGCGAGCATGAGACCGACTGTGACGCTGCAGATGCGCGAGAGCACGTTGCCTCGAACCCAGGAACGCCGCCCCCATCGAACCCGCACCCGTTCCAGTCCCAGATGACCGAAAACAGTTCCCTCAGTCCAATACCCTCTCCATCATCATCGCCCGGGGCCCATAGGACACCGTCTCCGCCACATCTCGGTCCTGGGTATTTCCGTCATGAGATCGAAGGGATCGGCGGCGTGGTGAAGACGAAGAGACTCAGTATGGTACGTGTAGGCGCTTGCGTGCCAGAATTCGAAGACGAAAGGAACCGGGGAGAAATCTTGGGCAGAGAGGTCTCTGGCCAATCAAGAAGCTGGTGTGGGTGGTGCTGGAGAGTCATTCCAGGTAAGAGAGATTACGAGAAAGGGACGAGCAGAACAGGGAAAAGCAGAGTGCCTACCGTCAAGGCGGATGCTTGATTTGCAAAATCCATCGTCGTCAAAGAACGTGGACAGATTTGTGTTTCCAGGGCATACTAGGGTGGCATATGGCAGCACAGCCAAGGTACGCTGCATTATAGGCGCAAGGCGTATGTAATTCACCAAAGAGTGTGTTTGAGTTGAAAATTTGACTCGGATTATACAAATGATTTGACGCCCATTGATGTCTTCGTTGGAATCAATGTGACCTCGATGATATACAGTGAAGGGGTGATTAGTATCTGACAGTGATTTTGCCTCGTGTCTATTCCCCAAACGCCATGGTCGGCAGATGCCATATGCTTTTCGCTTTCCCCTTGTTTTGTTCCCGTATATCCGGTTAGGGACGTTCTGTTGTACATACAAGACACAGCTTTCGTACAGCCTCTTTTCCTGCCACGGTGGCGACCAATTGCTGCCAAACCCTGTGCTCAGGCTATGATACCCATCAAGACCGGACGTGGCATCTAACTTTTGAGGCTTTCCCAGCCCATGGTTTCGATTTCCGTGCTTCTTCCGGCGCACCCAACTATAACTCGCCCCTGCCCAGCATGGCTTTCCGCTTCTGCCGGTCCTCTCTCGCCTTGGTCCGGATGGGGCCCCAGCGGGCCTTGATGGCCTCGAGCCGCGCCTGCTCGCTGGCCTTGTGCTCGGGGGTCGCCTTGCAGCACATCATGACGAACCAGTTGGTGCACTCAAACTTCTTGGCCAGCGCCGCGACGCTCCACTTGGTCGGGTCCAGCGCCCGGAGCGCCCGCATCTCCTCGACCTGCTCCTTGGTCACGTTGTGCTTGGGCAGGACGAAGCCGCCGTTGGGCTGGGTGCCGACCTCGGGGATGTCGGCGACGGGCATGGCGCCGGCTGCCGAGGTCGAGGATGACGAAGAGGCCCGGATGAGCTGTGTGAGGTTGGCCTGCCGGCGGGGGTCGGTCCGCGGCAGGAACTTGAAGGGCGTGTGGTAGACCGAGGGCGCCGACGACGGCGGGTTGAAGATGATGTGGTCCTCGGTGCTCCGGCCCAGGAACGACTCGTGCGGCTGGATCTTGAGCGCCTTTCTCGTCCGCGACGCCGTCGCCTGCGTTCGTCGGGGTGTCAGGGGGAGGTGCTGCGAGGCGATGCGCCTGAGCGGCTGGAGGGCGGGGCGCTCCATTTTCGTTGTGTGTTGTATAGGTTGTCTCCGGCTCTTTTTTCTGCCCGCGTGCTCTCTCTCTTGTCTCGAAGGGTCTCAACCCGGTCGGGGTCAACAGGACGTCAATTGACCGGAAAGCTGCAATGGTGTTGCCGTTTTCAATAAAAGGTCAAGTGCGTCTAGCCCCGATCGTCAACTCGCCGGTGTGTGTGGTCGGGGGCGCATACGGAGACTGGGTGATACCGACTCTCAAATTCTCAGGAGCTCCATACCAACAGCACCGTGATAGCTTCGACAGAGTCGGACGCAGGCAAATTTTTAGTCCGCGTCAGTCACGTGGTTCAAATCGCGTCGACCCGATAAGACTTCTTATCTGAAAGTCCAGGTCCCCCCAAAAAGACAAGACCCTCGTGCTCTTTCTGGTCCACTGCTAGGCCCCCACTATTTCCCGTCCTGGAAACAAAAGAAGTGGCGTTCGTACCTAAAAGGTTGGGGTTGCTTTTGGTTCCAGGTCACAGGGATCGACAATGGCTGAACCCCGAAAAAGACCAGACGAAATGGCAGCCAATTTTTTGGCTTGGCCTGGCTTGTCGAGATTCGAGGGGAGGAGACGAGACCAGGGCGGCCCCTCACCCAGTGACGTAGTAATTCCTTCTTTACAACCACATTTTGAGTTTCATGTGGATGAAGATGTGCAGCTCTTCATGTCAGGAACGTATCCTTCTTTTCTGGTCTCGACCCCCCAGATCAGCCAAAGCAAAATGGTTGGGCACGATCACTACATCATTTACAAAATAATTGCCTCATGGTCCTTGGCCGGGGGCTTGTTGGTCGACTCGTCTTGTTGCTGGATCTGCATCTCGACGTTACCCCGTGACCCGTGACGATATTCGTTGTACCTTCAACAATGAAGGACTGTTCAGACAGCGAGCTAGCTAGCTAGCTATCCAGCAGCTGAGCAAAAGACGTGTCTGCCCAGGCTCAGAGTGAAACACACTGGATCCTCCAGCCGACCGCCAGGATGGAGTGAGTATACTACGATCGTGATCGTACCTCCAGAGGTCCAATCTTTCGAAAGTCCAGCTCAGTCCAGCCCGGCCTGCCAGTTGCATCATACAAGATCTAAATCTGCCTTTTCAATATCCCTTACAAATCTGTGGTGTACATACAGCAATCGGGCTATAGACGGAGTCTTGCCGATATTATGTGGGATGTCACTAGGCATGACCAACTTCTTTGAAGGCTGCAGAATACCATTTATACATGACATGGCTGTGTAAGGCAATTCCCTGCCGCCCCGTCACTTATTTTCAGCAACACACGGGATTGATTGCATGGAATCTTTATGCGACCGGCAGTACACCCAATCAGGGTGCGTCTGCAGGGCATCGCATAAGCCGACCCTTTGCTGCTGCTTCCCATTCATGTCATGGCCGTTGCGCCCAATATTAAGGGCCTCTGGGCTGCGCAGAACTTGGAAATGGGAAACGGCCGCTGCCCCCATTTCAGGCGTCACAAACAGGATCTCCTCCCTCCAACGATCGTCATGCTGGCCACTGCGCCGCACCAGAGGGAGTCTTTCCCTTTTCGCACACATACCGCTGGGCTTCCCGATAAATAGTGTAGATGGACCCTGGAAAGCCCGGTTTTCCCTGGACATTTGAAAAAACTCATGTGACCCTCGTGATGCTGCCGTGAACAAGATCTCTCCATCCTCGTTCTACGATCTTGTTATAACTGGTCACTAACTACCTGACGAACCGACTTCCTGTAACCAAAATCACACCCTCACACATACATGTACGCTAGCACATAGCTACCTACCTACATAAACACTTGTCTCCATCTTCTCCTGGGTTGCTGACTACAAGCAACGACCTGCTACCCAATCCTCCAACTACATACAACAAACTCAATCACATTAGGTTTTGCGGACCCTTCGGAGGCACGACCAAAGACGTCCGAGTTTGCTACGGTGTACCCAGTCCCCGAAAATTCCCCAAAGCTTGTTGTGCTGCTGCGATACTGGGGCCATTTGACACAACTAGTCGTCGACTTACACGAAAGTTGGCGGCCGGCAATCGATCATTCCCACCGAAGCTGCTTTCCTCGCGACAGCCAACCCGACCGTCGTTTAGAGGTTCGCAAACTAGTCAGACTTGATTGGCAGTCAATCCTGGGAAATCCCGAGGGGCTTTTTTCTTGGAAAGGGACGCGCATGCGCAAGTCTCACCATTCTTCCCAGTGCTACTCGTTTTTCCTCGATCGCTCTTGTTGGAAATCCGACTGTTCAATACCCTGAACCCCTCGATTTGGACCTGGGCCCTCCCCACGTCATTCCTTTGACGCCAAAAGACCTGACCTCACAGGCCTTCACAACAGCGACTCCATCTGTCTGGGTCCAGCATCGCGGCTTTTTTACCCACCTCGAGCAGATCACTGTGACCGCATTCCTGCGCGTGTGACGGTGGACGCAGATCGCATCCGAGGCGATTCCCGGCATTTGAGATACGACCTTTTTTCTGTCGCTGAGGCGACCACGTGCTGTTGACTCGCGAATACAAATCACCGCCTTAGGAACACTCTAGGGCCGCGGACTTGGACCCTGCACTGCACCTTGCGAATAGGTCCATAGCTTACGGTAAGTCTTACAATACGTTCCCCAGCCGCTGGCCAATTTCCATTCGCAAAGGCAAAAGGACGGTACCAAGATCCTGTGGGCATTTTCATACCCTGCTGTCACATATCTTGGTGTTTTCACCCCATCTTATCAGCCTGAAGAAGATCTTCGAGATACGAAGGACCTGGATTGGGTTCCAGTTCCCCCACATTCGCCTTCCTCACCGTTTCAACCTTAGCTCGCGGGCTTTCCGAGTTGATATTCAATGCCCTTGTCATTCCCAAAAATTCCTCCTTACTGTACGACTAGACCTTCTTTTTTCGCTGACTTGCCTGGGTCTCAGCTGTCAAAAACTCAACCGCCTCCAGTTTCACCTCCGGCACACTTAAGGTTCGATCCAGAGCAAACTTGACGCGATGAGCCTCGCACCAGCTGCCGACATTCAGAAGCAGGCCTCTGCGCCTAGCTTGCGCGAGCCGACGTCAACCTCGGGATCCACCCCGACTCCGACTGAGAAGGACGTTGAAGGCGACACCAAAACCAAGAAGCGGAGTCTCTTTGGCTTTGGCAAGAAGAAGACGGAGGACAAGGCAAGCAGCGCTGCAGCGGCCAGCAGCAAAACACCAGCGAATGCCGAAACCAGTCTTCCGAGCCCTCCACACACGCAAGACACATCGCAACTCTCGTCGAGACGATCGACACAGACGTCCCCGGGCCCAATGGAGGCCCCGCACAGGATACCCTCGTCTCCAGGACGGGGCATCTACCCATCTTCTCCGCACCTTGCGTCTCCAGCCGGCTCCCAGATCTTCGAACGAGATGTGCAAGAGAGCGCCATTGTCCTGCCCAACTCGCCGGCCATCCCCTCCCACATTCAAGTTGAGAACCACATTCCGCCCGCACTCGATGCAACTTCCGAGGCGATAACCGACGACCATCTCAACCCTGACAGCGTCGAAATCGTCACACATGCTTCGCACCAGCCCGCCGCCGCGGCCGTCACGGGCACGGCTCACTACGAGACGCAATCCACCACCTCTTGGGTAGACGAGCTACAGTCTCTGGCAGAAAAGGAAGAAGCCGCCTCGAATTACGGCAATCTGGATGCTGCGGACGTAAGACGGCTCAGCTTCATCTCCTTTGCCGATGTCGTTCAGTCCGAGCAGCATGGTGTTGCAGCGAGCAGCCGAGACTCCATGCACCTTGCCGGTCTGACTTCCCTCTCGTCTGGCGGGCTCAACCGTTCGCCTTCCCCTGTTCGGTCGCCCATCTCATCCCAAGGACCGGAGACATCGCCGCCGACAAGCAAATCTGGATCTGTCAAAGGTCTGGAGATGTCGCCCGCACGAAGGCCTCTGGGTAGCCCCAGCTCTACTCAGCACAACTTGGCCATCGGTGCTACTAGTGGCGACCTGAATATCGAGACCATGTCCCAGGCTTTGAGACGCACAGGTAGCACGGATCTGAGTATTCACCGCAGCTTGCCTGTCAGCCCTATCGAAGGCCAGTCTCCTCGCTAGCGACCTGGATGCCAGCACGTTAGGTCTTTCTTGCGACCACAACGAGTCACAAAAGACGACATGCTCCAGCACACTTGTCTTTGCCAGACTCGTAGAAATGCAGGTCAATGACCAAGCGGGCTCAAACCCATCACATGGCGCCGAAGAGAAATTGATTTATTTTACGGAGCAACAGGCGTTACATCTTTCCAGGGGAACTATGGATCCATTTTGAACTTTTCCAAACATTCTTGAACTTTATCTTCCCCCAGTCCGTCGCCGTCAGGATGGTGGACATTTTTTTGGAGTCACGTACTATTCCCCATTACGCGTGAGAGATAGCGAAGGAGAACGAGGGAGCGTAGTCGAAAGTCTAGTTTATTTTCCGAGATTGGGATAAGATGGAAACTAAGGCTAAGTTGTATGTACATCACATAGATGTCGATGCCTAGGCGAGCAAGGCTGGTGATATGATGTGATGGGCTTTCTTTTAAAGAAAAATCAAAATTTCAAAGACAACGCAGCATTCCACCTCGTGACCAAACTATGTGAAGCTCTCGACTTTTTTCAATGTGATGATATAATAACCATCTAGGTTATTGAAGAGAGATCAAATCCGCATTACTTTACAAGGAGTATTCTTCAGTCTGCGTTGCAAACAGCAGTGGAAGAAGAGACGGAAGTCATTGTGCTTGAAAGCCAAATCGCGTCTTATATACCCAGAGCCAAGACCGGCAGAGTCATTACACCATGCTCCCAGCAGGTTGGTAGTCATAATTTGGCCCGCCTTGACGTCTCCGATATCCCCTGCCATACAGTATATCGACAGACGCCCAATCTCCGTGCTCGTTATTACAGCACGGCCCCATACCTAGGCTTCCCGAGGGAGGGGGACCACTGCGGCCACCACTGCGGCAATTCCCGTTCGTCATCCCCCTTTCGTTTACTCCCACGGGCCACTACGATGGGACGAAAGAGACGGAAAGAATAAAAGAGAGCAGGCGGAAATGGGCTTGCGGGAAACACAGATCGACATACAGACACGACTCGAGTCAGGTCAAGTCAGGTTCGAGGGGGGGCGAGACCTTTTGTTTTTTTGACAGCCAACCCGCCCCTCTGGACCCGATCGATGAGGAATGAAAATGGGGTTTTTGATTTTCTTTGGTATAATTTCAACACTCCACTTTGCCTTGGCTCATGATCGCCCAAACGCCCAGAAAGGCAAAGGTAACGAAAAAAGAGGAACAACATATAGAGAGAAAGGGGAACGGACCGTACTCCGTAAATGATACCGTTGCCGGGCACTAAACCTACTGTGTAGACATTCTCTTCGTCAAAGAGGGGCGGATTGAAGGGGAGAGAGGGCATCCGAATCCGGCTAATGGTTGAAGCTATTCGCGTGGGGGATCCGCAATCTGGAGCTTGTAGGAGAATTGAATTGCGGCAGTCCAAGGCATTGGGCCGTCCGGCCTTGTACAAGTCGCAGGGCCTAGAGGAGGCAGGGCAAGAAGCGAATTATTGAATTGATCTCAGCTGTCTTCTGAGAGTATACTATACTGTTTTGGAATTTCCATGACGGTATGCTGACCGTGAAGAACAAATGAAATGCAGTTTACTCCTTTGTACTTGTATCGAATCCACCCAAGGTTTCCCCCCGACAAGAGAGGCGCTGGGAAGTTGGGACGTGGGATATTGAACAGAATTGATGGTCTACACTATTGCCGGCGATCGACCATGGTAGGCTTGTAGTTTAGTCTCGTTCGCTTAAAACAAGGGCAGGCTAAACAAGCAATGACTGAAGAAGCCGCAATGCCATGATATATCCGGCCGTATCTTGTCTGTCTCTCTATCTCAAATTGTCCTATCATCAGTCGTGCGTGAGACTTGTTCCTGACTTGTCTGGGTGTCTAGTTTGTGACGATCTGGGTTCGCCCGCCACGCGGTCCTATATGATCGGGCCTAGCGCGGCGAGCTACAGCCTACGAGGCGTGCAACTAGGCTGCTAGACGGGCTCTTGAGGAAACCAAGATCAACTAACACTGCAGTACCTAGGTAGTTGGTAAGGTTGGTGGTTGACTTAGTTTAGTCATTCTGAGGGGAAATAAGGTCGGTTTGCAAATTCACGTAAGCGAGGCCGGGGGTGAATATCAAATAGCACCTTTATATCAAAATCCCGCCTCATAGATAGCGACTGGGCGTATACGATCCAATCAAGGCATAATCATGGCAATGGGGAAGTTTGGTTCAGTACGTCCTCGGAAGTTGGAGAGTTGGAAGCTGAAAGTAGTTTTTGGATACTCTACCAAGGCTGAAGATGAACCCTGCCAGAACCGACGCAGCCGGACGAATTATGATACAAGGACAGCTTCTATGAGTAGGAGGTTTGAAAGTGGGCAGTGATAGTAGTATCAAGTACATTGTTGTCGTATCAGCAAGTCGGCAGGGGGGGAGCCATATCCTCTGGCACTATTACTTCTTGGAAGACGAAGACACCTCTTCTAGGAGTTTAGAGGACTCAGCCGGCAGAGTATTCTGTAAAGCGCAAAAGCAGCATCAGTTGCTTTTCACCAGAGCAAAACCTAGAGCATTCATTCTTCTCCTTTTTCTTCTTCTTTCTTTGATACGAAAAGAAACTGCGATACCCGGTCCCGAGGCATTTCTAGACAGTAGGTTGCCCAAGCGGGTACGAAATAAAGTGAGAATAGGGACATTCACTCATACTCTACCGCATCATATCATCTGGTCGCCACAATGGATGTTGGGATGAAATCCACATGGAAAGAAACGGATTTCGACTGAGAGTAAGAATAATCAGGTTCTGTAGCACAATCAAGAGGTTTGTGCGAAAAAGGTACGGTGCTGGCAATGTATCTTTTACTTAGTATAGGCGGAATCTCACTTTCTTTGTCGCCCGCCTGGTTGCTAAAGATAAATTCACGACCCGGCAGGTGGGTAGAGTACAGATTTCGCAGGAGAGACGACCCATGCCATCCATGCCTAGCCTTTTAGTGTACTGTAGCCGTGTAGCAGGAACTTGAGAGGCCGCGGATCGTCATGATGTAAAGAAAAAGAACTTGGCCCAGGGGATTGGCATTCCAGATATCCCAAAACAACATCTCGTGCATGGTTGCCGAGGACTAGGCGTGCCCGGTTGCTCGTGTTCGCGGCGGGAGGTGGGAAGCAAGTCCCGGCGACCCTGTGCCTGTGCCTGGGGGTGGCGGAAAAGACTCGAGAATATCAGAAAGGAAGAAAAGAATGAATTCGAGAAGTGGAAGAAGTGGTGGAAGGAGAAGAAGAAATGTCAGACATTACGCACGGTACGCCAGATAGATTAGAGGCACCCGGCATGTCGGTTCCCTTTGGAATAAGAAAGTTGCATCTAGCTGGACCGAAACGTGCAGGCCGCAGACCGTACCTAATTGTCACGTTTGCGCAACCCGCATATCCAAGGTGGCACAGAGAAACGCAAGGTTATTTCCCCACAGGGTCATACATACATATGATATGCACGGGGTCGCAAGCATGGTGTTCGTTTCACTGGGCTTGTTGTTGCAGTGTGTAGATGGACGGGACCTGCCTCGTACCTCCCTTGACCTAGGTATGCTGCATCTCTCTGGAACTGTATGCATGTATCCTCGATGGAGCAAGCAAGAATCGCTTTCAGTGACATTGGAAGGGCACCCGATACTCGGTCGAGCCGCAAGATCATCTTCAAGCCGAATATCTGTCACATCTCACTTACCCAGAACTGCGGGCCACCAAAAGAAGGGCAATTTCATCTCTGTGAGTCGGCCTGCCAAGTCTGAGAGCAACAGGATCAAGCATCAATCCTCGGTGTAGTTCCCTTGCCTTGTACCAAGAGCTTCCAAGGCCTCAGCTAGCCGGTTTGCCAGTCTGTTTGGCATGCAGTCGGCCGGTCGATATTCGAGTGCAGAATACCCAGTATATCGTTTTTTGGCGGTTCCTCTCCCAGAGTGACAGGCCCGCTGTTCACTGACGCCAGCCCCAAAACAGTGGCCAGGGACCCGCCCCGGAGAAGCACTGCTCCCACGACCCTGCAGGAATTTCGAATTATGATCCATATTGTTACATATGCAAGCGCACAAGGCTCAAGCTTTTGAGGAGACTGGAGAATACTCATCTCTACACGGTGCTTCTCCAATAATAAGCAGAACCCGAGAAGCAGTATTCCAGTTCTGGATGCCTGCGTTGCATACTGCATGTATGTATCTCACCTCTTCGTAGCTCCGTGGGTGAGTGTGGAACTTTGTTCAACAGCGATCATTGGTCTGGCGAGCAAGCAATCCAAAAGGGGTAATTATCCTGACCCATACCTCACTGATGAGCCGACCCAAGATGTGCAGGACCGTGGTCTGGAGCAGGCAGAGAGAGGACCAGGGGTTGTTGAGATCGCTGGGAGTTTCGGTCGCCGTCTAGATCTTGTGGCCGGTTTGGGGATGAGAAGCCGGCGGAAAGACCAGTCATGGCAAGACCTTGCTACTGGCTCATTTACTGACCGCGGTGAGAGCCAGTCCCCCCCGGATGAGGACAGACCAGATGAAAAAGCCGTTGAGGGATGTCAATACCAGAGTGGAAAGAAAAGGAGCAGTACTCGGTACTCTTTTGTTTGTTGGAGAGGGGGCAGGAGAGGAGAGGTTTGTTGGCGTACGGAGTAGAAGCTGAGGTGGATTGATTATGGCAGGGCACCTCACACTAACGGCAGAGAGCCGCTGAGTGTTGATCCTCATGCAAGGTACAAAGGAAACATTACGGAAGGCCAGCCCTTTCTGGCCCGCCTCGCGTGCTTTCAAACGGCCGACTCGCCGTTGTTCCACTCCCCTGGACACGCACCTCCAAGGCGGAAAGGTCTCTCTCTCTTTCTTGTCCACAACGTCCACCGCGCACCGTCCAGACTCCAGTCTCTTCTGTTATGTCCTGTGGCCCCCCTACAAGGGGCCCTGCGGGCAGTCGGAAACCGGGTTGCCATAGACCAGATTCAGGCTGTGCAGCTGTGGCACACGAATCGGACAATTTCATCAAGTTGTAAAGGGGATGTGATCCAGGACAAACTGCCACTGTGCCGTGCATGTACAACTCTCAAACGTCACCCCTCGGCGCACTGCCGGACGTAAGGGAAGGTGACGAGCAGTATACGGTATGCGGGAGGATTTGTATTGTATGGCGGTGGACAGACAACATGGAAATGCCAGAAGCGACGGAGATTTGATTACCTTAGGCTACGTGGTAGCCGTATGCACTTGCTAGTCCTCGGCCATAGCGCGCTTGGTGCGTGTTGAGCATCTCTTGTCATTTCGACACTTCCGCCTGCAAGGTCGGAAAGCTCTGCCACTGGCAGCCGACAGGGAATTCCAATTCCGTATAATCCGGATCTGTTTGCGGGGTGCCCAGCAAGAGTGCTTGGTGTAGTATCACCTGACAGAGATCTGTAGGCATGTAGGTAGAGTATATCATGGGCTTCATTGCATGGATCACATCCGAACGTTCCTATCGAAGTGGCATGCCGGAATGCTGGGCAAACTTGAATATCTTGTCGCCAGATGCCCGGAGCAAATGGCCCCCAGATCAGCACATCCAGATCCCAGCGAGCTACATAGGTCGGTGCACCGTATAAGTTACAAGTGCCCGGCTCGTTAGCAGCCTGGCTGACTCGAGTCTCCCAGGGCGGCTTCAAACTCGTCGAGCAGTCAAGGCTCAAAGCATTCCATTGCGGTGGTAAATCCATCCATGCGGAAAACTTCAGGATGTGGGATTCGTCCATGATGAGATAGTCCGGAATCCATAGTAATAGAAGTCCACGGAGAGGGCTTAGTTGCCGGCGGGGATACCCACCTACACTAGGTGGCCAAGGTACCCACAGTACTCACTTCGCCCGTGTTGGGAAACAAGCACAGTATGCGCAAATGTCAAAGCAGGCGGGCCCCATTTTGGAAAACAAAAGTAATGTAGGGAATGCCAAGGGGATAAAGAGAGAAGGAAAACAATTATAGAAAATAAGATAAATTTGTCAGGCTAGGTAGGTATTAGGGGGCGGCAGCCAGGCTGGTTGTACTTGAGCAGCATCCCCAGACCCTGTAACGCATGCCCTTGCTGCTACCTGCCAGGTATCTCGCAAGGTTGTCTCGGTAAGAAAAATGCAGCGATGCTACATAGACATATACACACACATATATACATAAGTTAGATGGATCAAGGCAAAGCACTGGTGTTAATTAGCTGTAGGCCCAGAAGGTACAGCAGAGCAGGTAGCTTCCTCTCTACTGTACATACCTTGTGACGGGGAGGATCTCAACCAGACATCTCTCAGCGTTCCTTTCACTACTACCTTGTCTAGCTCTGGTCCAAACTCAAGTCGTCGTCTCAACACTGGACTGAACCTTGCGAGACTGTGACTTACCATCCCAGGTCAAGACCGTCAAGCTGCGTCCAGACGACAGCAGCTCCCTTTCTGCTTCAGCTAGTCAGTGCTGATTAATCTGCAACATTGTTGTCGTTCGTGGTCTTCGTCGCTGCTGCCTTTGTCTCTGGCTTTCGGCCGACGACTCGTGCTGCTGCATTGCACTACACTACACTACACTCGCTGCACGCTTAATTCCACGATTGCTACCCGACTACCTACCTACTCTCAAGCTGCCTGCCTGCCTACTCTCGACGAGCTTCAGGCTGTGACCGACGGAACACATCGCCTCTGCGCCTCTGCAACTCGCTACCCCATTAGCCAGGTACTGTCGACTTCACCTCCAACCAGTCGAGGTAGACGACGTCTTCGGGACGAATGAGCTGACCTGGAGCCTGCCATTGCAGTAAATTGAAAGTGCGCGCTGCCTGCTGCTCTTTGTGCCCCGGAACCAAACTGGCCAGGCAACACGCTCCCTCCCTCCCAGGCCGCTTTTTCGCATCTCTCTCGCCAAAGCCAGCTTTGTGACCAACGGCTCTCCAAGGCCGGCTTGTGACCTCGACGCACGCTTTTTGGGTTTCACAGCATTCAAATCCGTTCGCTCACCGTCCTAGCCCGAGAACACCAACCCGCACAGCTTGCATCGAGAAACGACCGACTCAGCGTCCAGCAAACCAGCTCCCCCGCGGCGCTGGTCACCCCTCTACCCTGGACCATTGCATCTCGACACCACCAACCATTGCCGTTGCGACATCTTTGCAGGCATCACGACCGACCAATCTCTGGCGACCGGCGACTTTCCACATTCAGCACGTTTTAGGCTCTTGAACGTAGACGACGTTTTGTATCTATGGGTCACATCGGCTGAGGACAACAACGCAAGGAAAGACTTAGGCGTGCGCTGGCTCATTGAACCGCCATTGGTCGCCCGCGCATTGTGCGGATCACCAAAAGGATCGAGCAACACGCATGCAAAGTCTGTCGCAGAGACAGCAGCCGCGTTGCAGCAAATAGCTAGACCTCACCGATTCCTAGGATGGTAGGTTTCAGATGGCAACAGTGCTTGAACAGGGAAACGACACAACGGAGGATCGCAAACATTCGTGACGACACGCTCGTGCCGACTCTTGGAAACCTAGCTTTTGGAAACGCACCATCGAGACAACGGATGACCGCAGCGCAAACGTACATCTAGCCACGAACACAGCGCCAAGCTCTAAAGCCCCCCGCCGGCTCACACGGAGCTCTGGATTGCAGCTGGCGCTACACATGCCACCATAGCTGTCCACGACGAGAAACATTTGCAGCTCATGGACGGACGAACACATAATGGCGGCGGAGGCGGCGGCCGAGACAGTTGGACTTCGGCAGCCACTCAATCGCAGCGCGGAAGTCTCGAGAAAGACGGTCACAAGGAAAGAAGTAGTCGTGCTGCCAGCATCAGCTCCCGGGCCAACGCCGGCGCACAGAGTACCATCCGAACCGTCACACCTGAGCCCGTCGGGAACGGCCACGCCGCCACACAAATGTCCCGAGGCTACAGCGCGACATCTGCGCAAACCTCGCCCAGATCGATGGACGACGAGCACAGACGGCAAGGCATTGTCTTCAACGACGTCTTCAGTGGCTCCTATGAGAGCTCAGAACCGAGTATGCAACAGCAGCAGCCGCCCCCGCCGCGGCCTCCGGCTCGAACTCGCACGCAAACAATGGACGGAAACCTTGCATTACGGCAACAGACGACGGCTGTTTCTGTCGAGAGCCGCCACAGGGTCGGCTCAGTCTCTTCATCGGGCTCCACGCCTTTCAGCGAGATGGATGTGCGACCTCGCCCAGCCGTCATAGAACCCACGGGCTACCAATCCTCGACCTCTGTCCAGTCCTCGCGGGCTCCAGACCTCAAAATTACTGTATCATCATCTTCATCGAAAGCTGAAAAGAAATCAAGCAATCGGCGCTTGGTCAAGAGAGCATCGTCGCGCCCCAACTCGCCATTGGTCTCACCGCCACCTTCCGTGGACTCTTTGCCGATACCGATACCAACCGAGGATGCAAATCGTGTGCTTTTGCTCATGAAGACGCTCTGTGGTCGGATGAAGGGTGAAGTCGAGTACCAGGCCGAGCCCAACGGACAGTGGTATTCTGGCATTTGCTACATAGACGAGGAGAGGGGAAGTCTGCTATTCGATTCCGGCCAAGACGGGCCTTTTCACCTACCGCTGGTCGGGGACCTTAGGGGCTGCAGGGTTCTTCCGGTGGAGCAGCGCGATGGTGGGGGTAAATGCCTCGAACTACTGAATCACAAAATGGGCGTCGAGCTCCAACTCCGACCGCTGATTGCTGATGAATTCGATCTGTGGCTCGCGGCCTTGCTCTGTTGGCAACAAATCCTGCCATCCGGAGTGCGCCTGTCAAATGGGAAATTTGGCAACTCACTAACGACAAACCGAGCGGAAATGCGGCGGCGGGGCTCTGCGGTCGCTGGATCTACAGCCACCAAGGATGTCAACATCATCAAGGTTGGTAAGGTGATGCTATGGGACAAGGGCGTTGCAACATCACCGCGCGCAATCGTGAAACGCCCATCGACTCGTGACCTGCGCGCTCCCACCACCACTTGGGTGAGGGTCTCTTGTATTCTGCAGGATAATGGCGAGTTCAAGCTCATGACGGAGAATGATGTGACGGTTCTCTCCGTCATTGATCTTTCCCAGCTGTCTCGCTGTGCCGTCCAGCAGCTCGACAAGTCTGTGCTCGACGAGGAATACTGCATCGCAATTTTCCCGATATATTCCTCGGCGTCAAAGCAGCTTTCTATATTTAGGCCCGTTTATCTCGCACTTGATACCAGAGTCCTCTTTGAGGTTTGGTTTGTCTTGCTGAGAGCCTTTGCAGTCCCAGATCTTTTCGGCATTGACCCGACGACAGACGAGGCGGCGGAACTCGCCAGCTTGGAACCAAGTTTTGACGGCCAGATTTTCAGGCTCGAGAAGACGATACAAGTAAGGGTCAGCGAGGCCAAACTCGAGAGAGCAGACAACCGAGCCGAGCAATATGATAGGCATCATCACCACCACCATCATCAGCACAAGACCGAACGCGACCCGCTCACTGGAAATTACCTGGCAGAGGTCATATTAGACGGCGAAGTTCGAGCACGCACGACCACCCAGACTGACACCAAGACGCCTTTCTGGAGAGAGGTCGTACAATTCACCGAGCTTGCTACAAACCTGCCGTACCTATCAGTCATCCTCAAGAGGGTGGATGGTAATCTTGATAGCTTCAGCCATCAACTCCAAGCTTCATTGGGTCTGCCGAAAACGGGTGGCAATCTGACCGAAGTCATGTGCGGCGCTGTTGACATCCCCTTGGAAAAGCTGGAGCGCGGAAAAGACAACGATCAGTGGCACTCGATCCGGGATGAAAAGAACGAACAAATCGGCAGCATGTTTGTCAAGATTAATGTTGAGGAGTTTGTTGTCCTCGCAGCCGACGACTACAAGGCGTTGTCAGACCTGCTCCACAAGTTCATTCTTGGCATTCCGAGCCAGATTGCTGCCATGATGCCGCAGCAATTGCGGCGTTTGGCAGAAATCTTCATCAACATATTCCAAGCCTCGACGCGATCCATGGAGTGGCTTCTAGTGTTGGTGGAGGAGGAAATCGACGGAATCAGTGGCGCCAACAACATGAAGAAACTGCGTTATAGCAGACGGATGAAGTCCAACGAGTCTGGGGCAACTGGCAGCGACAGAGAGCTGCTTGTACGGGATATGGGCAAGTCGCTCGCTGGCGAGGCAAACCTTCTCTTCCGTGGCAACACCCTACTTACGCAGGCCTTGGAATTCCACATGCGCCGCCTTGGCAAAGAATATCTGGAAGATGTTCTTTGTGACAAGATTTTCGAGATCAACGAGCTTAACCCTGACTGCGAGGTCGACCCCAGCAAGCTGCCGAGCAATGTGGATATCAACCAGCAGTGGTCACAACTCATGCAGTTGACCACGGAGGTTTGGCAATGCATCGCTCGCTCAGCCAACAAGCTGCCTGCCGAGTTGCGACAGATCCTAAAGTACATTCGTGCAGTTGCCGAGGATCGTTACGGCGACTTTCTCCGGACGGTCACATACACGAGCGTCTCGGGCTTCCTGTTTCTTCGATTCATCTGTCCGGCGGTCCTGAACCCCAAGTTGTTCGGACTGCTGCGAGACAACCCACGTCCTCGTGCTCAGCGTACTCTTACGCTTGTGGCCAAGGGCTTGCAGGCTCTGGCCAACCTGTCCACATTCGGCAAGAAGGAGAGTTGGATGGAACCCATGAACAAGTTTCTCAACAACCAAAGACAACCATTTAAGGATTTTGTTGATCAGGTTTGTTCCATACCCACTGAACGCGCCTCTGTGCCTCTGCCGGCGACATACATGACACCAATCACAATTCTCGGACGGCTATCCAAACCAGCCCGCGAAGGCTTTCCGGTATTACCATACCTGATTGATGATGCCCGATACTTTGCAGCTCTGGTCAAGCTTTGGCTAGAAAACTATCAAGCGAATGCATCAAAAATGCGCAACTTGACTGGCGACCTGGCCGAGTTCCACGAGCTGTGCGTCGCTCTTCAAGCACGCTCCGACCAGTGCCTAGCTCGGATTGAGTCTGTCCGGGCTGCAGAGAGCGCCATGGCCAGTACGGATGACATTGCAGAGGGCTTGGACAAGGCATCTCTCATGGATTCGATGCACCTCGCATATGGAAGCTCGTCGATATGGGCAGAGAACGACCCATACCGGGCCCCGGGATCCTCCGGGTCTGATACCGAAGGACAAGAACGGTCGCTATTCCGAGAGGTCAAGTTTTCGGGCAGCAAAGAGCACAGCTCGCATCGGGGCACCTCCGACAATGGTGAGATGCCTTTTCTGAGCGGCACTCTCCGGCGGAACGGCAAAAACCCTCGGACTTTCCTGAGCGGTCTCATCGGCGGCATGAAGGAGAAACACAACAAGGGAGATACATCATCATCGGGCTACTCGAGCGTGAGAGAGAAGAGCAAAGACAAGGAGGAGAAAGACAAGAGGGGCTTCTTCTTGGGCAACCTAGCAGAGGGCTGGCCCGGCAGCGAACACCCAAAGCATTAGTACTGCCTGGGTTTGGAGGCCTGGGTCCATCAGGCGATTCGTGGTGAACAGCAGCGGGAAAGAAACGTACTAAAGAAGCGGGTGCGACATATAACGACAACATAGAAAGACGGGCATTGGAAGAGGCACGTCAAAGAGGACCGCGGAACTAATTACTGTCTATATTTCTGCAAGACGGATCCTCCTTGGGGCGGCTTGGATGATTTCTTTATTTTTCTCTGGTGGGAGCCATGCTCTCTCGACCCACGGCATCCCGGCGCAAGTCTCTGGAGCATCACAGCCAGGCGTGCTTGGCCAATTTTCATTGCGATAGATTTGGGGAGGTAATATGTCATTCTTGGCAAGGTCTTGAGCGGTTCTGCCAGCATTGGAGTCAGCGAAGGGCGCGAGGACTTGTGGAGAGGGGCGGAGGTTCTTTCTTTTTCTTTTTTTTTTTCTCTCATCACGACAACAATAGATATGGAGCAGCATCAATCAGGGTTGTACGATGGACTGTTTTTCTTTGGGGGGGAACGAGGGTGGAGTTGAAAACAAAAAGAAGACAAAACGGCCAGAAAGAGTGCTTCATCTATTTATCTTCTTTTGTCGGTTCATAAGACTTGTGGTATCCAGAAACGAGGACGGGGACACGAGGCAGACGACGAGGAGTGTGCTTCGTTGCAGTACCAATAAATACCCTTTGACACTTTCTTCAACAAGATGAAGCCGACTGATCATGTGCCTGTCTGTGATGCCACCCAATAAGCAGCACTCGAGTGCTTGTGTAATATCATATAAAAATGTCCACCAAGTAGGTAACCTTACCTATGGTACATGATTATTGCGCCGCGTGTCTGATTGGTCAATGACATACCCCTCCAAGCCGCACCCCCACCCTCCTGGCAGTGGCCCTTTTGGAACTTTCTAGCGACCTTTTGGGGGGGTACCCGGGTACCTAGGTAGGTGCGGGACGGAATGCTTACCTACCTCGTAGGTACAGTGAATAAATGAATGAATGCATACGGCTTCAGTCAGCTTCTTCTGTTGTGGAATGCCAACATTGGTTTGTTCAGATCTGCACGCAACAAGAAAGAGAGAAATTCCAAACCGAGCCGAGAGTTCTTGCGACTGCCTTTGCCTACTCATTTTCCCACTCACTGTAAGTAAATCATCAAGCTACCAAGACAAGCACGACCTCCAAACCCATCTATGAAGTGAACCATTTTCACCCCGCCAACCAAACAGCGGATATCACCAACCCAAAGCAAAGCAAAGCAAACTTCAAAAGCATCAGCGTACTTTCTCTATTGGAGCTATAGCTACCGCCGCTGACCTCTGTTCTACCACTGCCAGAAAGTCAATTTCCAGCGCACAGTCACTTACCTATTCAATCCTTCACCATGGCCGACAAGCGCAGCAAGGTCTTCTTCGACATCAAGATCGGCAACAAGGCTGCCGGTCGCGTCACCTTTGAGCTGTACGATGACATTGTGCCCAAGACGGCCGAGAACTTCCGCGCCCTCTGCACCGGCGAGAAGGGCCTGGGAAAGACGGGAAAGCCCCTGCACTACAAGGGCAGCCAGTTCCACCGCGTCATCAAGCAGTTCATGATCCAGGGCGGTGACTTCACCGCCGGCAACGGAACTGGCGGCGAGAGCATCTACGGCGAGAAGTTCGACGACGAGAACTTTGAGAAGAAGCATGACCGACCCTTCCTGCTGAGCATGGCCAATGCCGGTCCCGGTAAGTTGTTCTGCCTCACAAATGCTCTCTCTTGTCGTCCAGACTTCGCATGGCTTGAGCTCTTCATCTAACCATTGCGTCTTGCAGGCACCAACGGCTCCCAATTCTTCGTAACGACCGTCGCGACGCCTCACCTGGACGGAAAGCACGTCGTCTTTGGCGAGGTCCGCAGCGGCAAGTCCATCATCCGACAGATCGAGAACATGCCCACGTCTGGCGGCGACAAGCCGACGCGCGACTGCGTCATCGACGACTGCGGCGAGCTGACGGGCGCCGCCGCCGAGGCTCTGAGCGGCGACACCAAGACGGCCGACGCCCTGGGCGACGCCTACGAGGACTTCCCCGAGGACGCCGACGAGCAGCTGGACGCGCAGAAGGTGCTCAAGATCGCCTCGGACTGCAAGAGCTTCGGCAACCAGGCCTTCAAGGGCGGCGACGTGGCGCTCGCGCTCGACAAGTACCAGAAGGGCCTGCGCTACATCAACGAGGAGCCCGAGACCAAGGACGAGAGCGACGACACCAAGGCGCAGCTCGAGCAGCTGCGCTTCGTGCTCAACAACAACTCGGCCATGATGAACCTCAAGCTCGAGTCGTGGGAGGACGCCGAGCGCGCCGCCTCCAACGCCCTGGCCGTCCGCGGCGTCGCCGACGCCGACAAGGCCAAGGCCTACTTCCGCCAGGGCCAGGCCCTCGTCAAGCTCAAGGACGAGGAGGGCGCCGTCAAGGCCTTTGAGCACGCCAAGCAGCTGGCCCCCGCCGACGCCGCCATCAGCCGCGAGCTCGAGTCCGTCAAGAAGACGGCCGCCGCCCGCATCGCCAAGGAGAAGTCGCAGTACAAGAAGTTCTTTGCTTAAAAAGCTTCGGGGAGACATACGGGGTGGATAGGGGAAATCCCAAGGATGGTACAGGGGAAATCATACTACACGGAGCGAATGAGCCCATCCGAGCCACGGTTCTTTAGGACTGGTGGAGTTTGGGGCAATCCAAATGGAAGTAGGGGTCATGGAAAAAAAAACAAAGATATTTGCGTTCACATAGCACTTGGTGTTCTCATTACTACAGCATGATTCCGTCTCATGGGCGCACTGCTCTAATGAGACTTGGGGGGTTTCACTCGAGACGACTACGAGATAATAAAAATGAATCAAATCCCGCACGAAAATCAAGCCTGTCCTGACGTGAAGCATTCAAGAAGTTCCATCTTAAAAAGGTCTCGAAAAGGGATAATGATTATTCAAGGTAAAGTATAAGGTGTCAGAGGAGATAATATTATCAGGTATCTGTACAGTTAAGCTGAGAGCTGTATGTAGTCGTGGTCCCTTACATCGTATTTCCTTCCTTTTAGCCGACATGATCGATGTTCAATGGTTCATGTCCAGTCGCCGTATAATCTACAGGATATATATCCCCGTTTATGTTGTGTTTGAAGAGAGAGGGAGATGTCCCGAATCTGCAAAAAGTATAGGAGTGATATCCAAGACGCCCGCTGTCCGAAGAATTTGACAAGAACCTGATAACCAAAAACGCCGAAACGCCATGCAAACGCTAACCCAGCACAAGTCGCCGTTTTCCCGGTCGTCCAGTCGTCATAAATCAAGCCCACAGAAAGCCGTGGGAAATAATTATCTAGCATCGTTGTAAATCGGGAAATCTTGCGCGTCTTCGGGCCAAGCCTCTTGTCTGCTGGGAAATTCCGAGGGCGCGCTGCTCTGCGGGCTGAGACCATCTTGCGCATCGGCATCGGTATCAGCATCTTGCCCATCGGTCATGGCATCATCGTCTTCGTAGACAACGACTTCATTGTACGGGTCGCGGTTTTCTTCGTCTTCGATGCCTGGCCATACCTCGTCTTCAGGGGGCGGGTGCTGAGCACCTTGCCATTCTTCGTCGCCTGAGTCTTCATGGATACGTCGGGGGTGGCCGAGGTCAAGCATTGCTGCGTCTTCATCGTCTGATTCGATTTCGGTATCTTGGGCGTCCTCGTATGAGTAATCCGTGCCGCTTCCATGGTCGTCTTCAATTTCCATCATGCCCCGGTACGATCTCGACTCCACTGGAGGTGCATTGCTGTGTGGTGTGGCATAGTAGAATGGCGTGGTCTGACGGCATGCAGCGTGCATCTCGCCCTCACTGCTGATAATAGCAAAAGGTTCACCAATGTTCATGGTGGTCAAGAGCGGACTGGGACTTGCTGCGCTCCACCGAGGCGTATTCCGGAATCGCGCAGAGAGTGGAACCGAAGGAGATCTAGTGCTTCGTCTTCGACTTGCTCTGGTGAGCGCAAGTGCCGACCCGGTACTGGCGCGCAGTATTTGTGGCGACGGCCGACGTTCGTAATGATGCTGCTGAATGTTGCCGAAGGTGGCCGTAGCCATGCGCCGTGTCGACAGCGAGGGGGACGCTAGAGGAGGCAAAGCCGTCGGTGGCACGGATGTTGTGCGAGCACGTATAGGCCTTGGAATAGAAGATTGACGTTCCCTCAGGATGGCGGGCGATGCGGCACGGCTACGACTCGACGCCAAGGATGGTGATACGCCGGAGCGGCTCATTTGCAGAAGATGTTGGCTTGGCGTCCGGGACTTGAACCGGGGCTGGGCAGCCTGTCTTAGGCTGAGAGACTGCATGCTGTCCTGGCTGGAGGTGTGCTCATCTAGTTTGTCATTCCAAGCCCAGTAGGTCTCCATGGCGTCGGCTTCCGGAACCTCTTGACTGCTTTGTGAGTCAGGATACACCCGGCTCAACTCTCTAAGTCGCTGCCAGTTCCAGCCATTATCGTAGGCATCCTGGTCTTGCAAGTATGCTTCGGGCTGTGTAATATACAGCCGATGAACACCAGTGGCCTTCATTACAACGCTGGAGCTGAGGAATGATACGTCCCAGCTAGTCGGCGTGATCATTTCGGGCGGCGACAGAAAGCGGAGGCGTGAATCCTTGTGGATCTTGCGAAGCGGTACCCACGAGTGCTGAAGTCCGAAAAATCTGGATACTCGATGGTGGGTTGTTGAGCCATGATGGACATTGGCTTGCAGACGCGACAGGGTGCGGAATAGAGTCCCAAAAGCTGCAGATACAGCTTGATGTACGCTCCGAGCATCGGGGCTCCGGACGACGATGTTCTTGATCAATCCACGGCTTCGGAGTCGGAGGTCCACCACGTTTCCAGGCGCACAGGCTCGTGGTAGTAGCCACTCTGACTGAAGCTCCGGTCCAGCCCACTCGTTCAGGTCGGGTAGCTGTGTTTCTATAGTCGATGCGCTGTTGGGCATCTGAGTCCACTCGTCGGGGTCGACGATGGTGGCCCCTGAGGGGCGCTGACTTGGGAGATCACGAGATTCGTACCAAATCCCTTTCAGATGAAATGGAAGAAATACAACCTCGACCTCCCAAGGCTTGGAGGCAGTCGGGAATGAAGAGGCCTGGATATGGCTGAGCTGCGCTTTGAGATTTGCCAGCTCGTTTTGCAATTCTGCACGGTCCGTCCGCACACTACCATTGGTGGTGAAAGAGGCAACGCTTGCCGACGAATGGTCTGCTCTTCTACGAGACATGTGATAATGACTCGAAACGACGCTGCCGCCATCGTTGAGTGTCTTTTCGAGCTCCTCGACGCGCGAGGTGAGCTCAGTGACACGCAAGTCTGTCTGTTCGTGCTGGTTGAGACAGTCCTCGTGGTCGTTCTGGAAAGACACATTCTCCAGTCGGTCGATTCTTTCCTCATGGGTCTGTACGGTGTTTGTAAGCTCCTGGAAGTCATGGCGATGGGATTCCGCGCGGCTTGGCTGAGGTATTTGGCTTGGCATGTCAGCACGACGGGCAGACCGCGTCGACCTTGGGGTATTCGTGACGGTCTGCATATCATCGACCGACGGGCCAGCATTACGATTGACAGAATTTTGCCGTGTCCGACGGTCATCAGGATCGGGAGTGACCTGTAGAGCCTCACGCAGTTTTGATCTGGGCGTGCTGAAATTGCTGAGGCCTTTTCCACCAAATGGCTTGAGATAAGCCATGCGGGCGGATGATGTAGTCGAGCTTGGCTGAGATGCTGGTTGCAGGCACTGGCTTGCAATAGACGGTGCCACATTTCCCTGGTAATCAGGTTGTGATTGAAGCAAGTTGGTCCAGCTCTGAGTGTCCGGGATCGATGGCTCAGCTGGCGGCGCTGGGTCCCGATGGTCTTCATGCAGCTCGACGTCTTGGTTGATATTTGTAGAAAAAGAAGTGTTGTCAATGATATCGGGGTCGGTGGTTTGGTTTGTGACGGGAGGGGGGACCTGGAACGACAAATCCGGCATCACGGGTGTGAGAGGCTCCCGTCCAGCTCGTGGCTTTTCATTCTCTTGTCCGGCGGTGGCGGTGACGACAGGCGCGGTGAAGGTTCCTTGCTGCTGCGTGGGCTGAATGTCATCATGATAGCATGCATGATGAGAACACATGCAAAAGGCGGACTGGTCGGCCTGGCTTCCTCCATTGGAAAATGCGGCAGAGGCGTCAGGAAAGCCGTGGAGGCCCGACGCGTTGCGACTCCAAAAACGGCGGCAGCCACATCTCGGACCGTTGGCGCCGTGTGCCAGGTCGACAAAGTTGCATTGCCCCCCAGGCAGCGAAGGGGCGGGCGAAGTCCTGGCTATTGATCCTCCATCGGTGTAAATGTTGAAAAACGAGCTGTTCGGGAGCGGGATATCGGGAAAGGAGCCTGCCATTGAGGTGTGGCGCTCATGCGATGCGGAGCATGGAGGTTGGCGAGTATGGAGAAGAGGTGAAGAACGCTGGCGATGCGGATGAGGGGGGCGCGCGCGATGATATGAAGCTGCTGGCGATCCGCTGACGGAGGGCTGTTGTATGTGATGAAATCCTGAGCGACCCGACCGAGCGCAGGCAGGGTCGCAAGTCGCGAAATCTAGTACATGGCGCTGCGATTGTCAGTTTTGCCCAAGCTCGACCAAATATGCCGAGATTGTTCGGGCAAGCCAGGACTCACCACGGAGGCGATAGCATATGTGAGAAGAGTCGAAAATGTAGCGATATAAAGTCTATTGATAATTATATTCTCAAAGCAGCAAGAAACAGAGGTGCGCACGTCAAAGCATGACCGGTCGACACGAGAGCAATGAGGAGATAGATGGCGGGTTGAGGTTGCGAAAGTGAAGCGCCTGGGACGAGATTGGACAGAGCAGTGGTGGGGTTTCGACGAGTGGGTAACTGGATGGGGGTGGGTGGGTGATCCCGTCAGTCAGTCGTTTGCCCGTGTCGCGTCAGTCACTCAGTCACTTAATCAATCGCCCTCTAACGCCTAACCTGGCTGAATAACATGTTGGACTCGCACCAGCTTTTGATCACATAATGCCGCATCAAATTCAATTTAAACTAGGTGAGAGGTCAGATGAATCAACTGTTCACCGAAACGTAGCCCGAATTTTCTCGTCACGTTCCAAGGCGACAGAAATGTCAATGGGTGGCGCCTGTCGAGGTATCCTGTCGCTTGTTGCCCAACTGCCTGATCACCCACTGTACGCGACCTGGTTGAGGAGTCGAGAGACGGACGGATCGATGTGCAGAAACGACGGCTGCTGACAGCCCGGTGGACAACCAACAATTGACAGAAATACCTATCATGACCGTTTTTCTGGCCCAGGCACCTGACTGTCTGCCACCCGGCAAGTTCGAGGGACTCGAGACATTCAGCAGTCCCTACCTCGCCTACATGGCCAAAGTGTCCACTTAACGCGTCGGATGCGAAAAAGAAACGACAAGGTTGCGCGAACAGAGCGGCACCGTCCGCCATTGGACAAAGTCACCTCTGGACCCCTGCTCAGCCAAACACTGGCTTTTAACGGTGTCGATCCGAGGAGCCGCTCTGGGGCAGCACCAAATCCAATTCTAGAATTCTGCCACAGATAGGAACCTTAAAACCCTCTGCTAAATATCTTGTCATACAGTCCAGATCGTGACCAGATTGAAGACATGTTCTTCCTTGACCATGCTATGCCATGCTGTCGAGGAGACACGTATATTCTTCGTGGAATGCTTGACACTGCTCCCCCGCTCGATTGAGGCAAGCTGATAGATGGCCTGGCATCACTATCTCTCGGCCATGACATGGCCCTTTTCTGCTGCATGATAGGCGTCAATTTAGGCAGACAACATCAGGTGCATCAAGTCGTCGTGGACGATCACCACCACATGTCGTACTCTTCGTCATCAAGCTTTGGTGGCCCCTTGCTGCCATTTGCTCGGTCGAGAGAACACAACTGCTGCAGGGACAAACCTGTAGGCTGTAGCCCATGCTCAAGACAGGTGGACGGAAAACGTGTTTGCAATTCATGATGGTGAGATGAACTATATGTACAGACGTTGTATAGAGCCAACACCTAATTTAGTACTCTGTATACACTTGTCATGACTCATATATTACCTTGACCTCTGTAGTATATACTGCTGCGTGTTCTTGGTTCATGGTCGTGGTCCTGAGATGCATGCATCAAAGTCTGTAAAGACTCACTCCTGCAGCCTTCAACAGAACAATGACTTTGGATGATGGAATCAAGATTGTGACTTCACTTTTGCGGCCAGATATATTAAGACTTATATAAAACCCCAGGTCATATAAGCAACGATTCAAGCACGCCAATAATGAACGTACATCCGTAGTTCTGCGACTTGGCTTAGGTGTATAACTAATCAGAAGTCGGCTAGCCACTCTAGGCGATCTGTCTTACGCTAGGCTTCTCGGATCGTTTCCAAGTCCCATGGATCCCAAGATCTGAATGGATTCTTGTACTACAACGGCGCTCAAACTCTTTTTTTTTTTTTTTTCCCACCGTCTCATAGAAAAACATCACACTCTTTTGTTACCAATTACCGAAGAGAATGCGACTCACACTCCGGAGGTCGTGCGATGCTTGCGCAAAGGCAAAGCACAGCTGCGATCTTCGCACGCCTCAGTGCTCACGATGCGTCAAGCGCAAGTCTCAGTGCGTCTACGCCAACCGCCCGCTGAATCCGCCCGCGAGGGACCAAGAGCTCATACAGGCACCACAACCAGAGAGGACGTCTTTTGACCCCTTTGACTCGTATCCGCCGACCAGACTGCCTCGCGCTCATGTCCAGCGCCTTATCCATCATTGTATTTGACTCGATACCTTAGCATTCGGAGAGTTCCCACTAACACGCAAAATTAGTTCTCGCCCATATCTCGTTTCAGTACTATCCCCTAGATCTCGAGATGGACTCGAACCCTTTCGTGGTCTCGTGGTGGCCTCAAGCGCTCGCCGATGGGGCGTTGTTCCATGTTTCGCTGCAGACTGCTTCTCTCGACGTTGAGCTTAGGGCCGGGCAGGGCTTTGCCATATCTGAGCTTCTCATGGCCGACTCCGTGGCTCTGGTCCGGCGAAAGGTCGAGAGTTCCGTATTGGCATTCCAGATTGAGACTCTCAATTCTGTGGTGACCCTTGCCGCAATTGAGGTATGCTCTAGAGACAGCTGTTCTTGATCTGATCGTTGACAGGATTTTTTCAGTATGGCAAAGGCAATATCGAGGCTAGCAGAATGCACATTGACGGAGTCAAACGAATGGTCATCACAAGGGGCGGCATTCACGAAGTAAAACTTGCAAGCCCGCTGACCGCGAGAATGATTTCCTGGTAAATATGCATCTCCACGTCGCTCTAGAGAGAATCAGTTGAGGCTGACCTTTGAAGGGTATCGTTAATAGTGACAGGAGCTCCCCAATTCCAGACACAGGATGACTCTGGTGTTGGGGAAGGAATTGGGTCGATTCCGCAGTGGCAATCGGCTTCAGCATGCTCAACTTTCTTACACGAATCCATTCCAAACGACTGGGACCTCGACCCCGCCATAAGCAGCATACTGAACCGCCTGCGCGTTATCTTCCACCAGCCACAACCAAGTCATCTGACAAATACGGAACTTCACGACCTAACGTGTTTTGTAATACACCGGCTCCTGCCGTTGCCTACCTTTGTTACGGACAGCCCGGAGCTATCAGCAATCTCCGAGTGCCTACGATATTCTTTGGTGCTATACTTGTTGACCATCCACGGCACAACCTATTATTCGCATCACGACTTGTCCAACAACCTCCTGCTTCAACTGAAAGGCCACCTGGAAACCGTGATCAGGGTACAGGACATTCGCAGCTCTTCTCTAGGTTTGTGGATTCTTTCTGTTGGCATGATAGCTTCTTGCAACACAGCGTACCGTCAATGGTTCACGGCTCAGGGATGCTTGTGTGCAGAGGCACTCAAACTACAAACTTGGGACGACGTGCTGCTTCATCTGAACAATGTACTCTGGGTACAGTCGCCGCAAGAGAACTTGTTCCGGCAAAAATGGCAGGAGATCCTGAAAGTCATGGCAGGATGAGCTCCAATTATCAAGACAAGACAGAATTGTGAGCGAGATCTCACAGGGTCGAGAGCGGAGATGAGCCCTGACGAACATATACCCGCTGGGCCGTCCATTTCTTCGACCAGATTCGGACCAGGATCGAACGTCGAAGAGTCGAACGATCTCGCGGAAGGTGAAGTCTAGATGGATTTCGGAGTCTAGTACTAAAGAAGACTAGACTCCGCATGCCAGACTAAACTCATCTCCAGGGTCTTCATCAACGTCAGTATCCGAACTCGCCGTTATGCCTCAGAAGCGGACAGTCTCGTCCAACTTGATGTGGCAGTCGCTATTCCCAGTATGAATTTGCACAACAGTTTCAGAGCATCTGAAATCATGCAATTGTTGGCGATTTTCGACATGGGAAAACACCACTTCGCGGCTTTCGGTTTGCTATTACATCTCGGTTATTCTGTGCCCTACGAGGAGATGGACTTGGTCATCCATGATCCCTGTTCTGCAATGCGGAATCTAGTACTAATTCGGACAGACTGACTATAAACCAGAGGAACTGGAGACGGCCACAGCAGACATCTCTGCCGATTGAGCCCCGGAACTGGCATCAATCAGACCAGGTGAATTGAAATTATCTATGGCAGTGGAGGGTGACATACGATGCAGTTATTGCCGTTTCAACTCAGCCTTTAAAAGCTGCTCGTGTCCCCCATTCCTCGGACTCAAACGCAGTCGTGTTGTCGTCCATTTTGATTCAACCCTCCATTCTACAGCATGGCAACGGTTGTCAGCGCTGGCTCAGACGCCTTTGTGGCAAATGCCACTTACACGGGCCAAAATGGCCTGATGAGCCAGGTCGAAGGCCTCCTGTCAGGCTACCTAGGGAGCTGGAGCAAGTTGCAAATTGCAGTCACCATCTTGTTAATCTTGATCTCCTATGATCAGTGTATGCCCCCCAATACACCGGCTCGCGGTTCTAATGTACTGACACTGCCTGCATAGTTCAATATATCAGGCAGAAGGGCTCAATTGCTGGTCCTGCTTTCAAGATCCCTTTCATGGGACCCTTCCTCCAAGCAATCCATCCCCGATTCGAAGCCTACCTGACTCAATGGGCCAGCGGCCCCCTCAGTTGCGTCTCGGTTTTCCACAAGTATGGATATCTTTCAACACGAATCGATTCTTTTAGAAGAGTAGATGCTGATCATATCACTATCTGGCAGATTCGTCGTCCTTGCTTCGGACCGTGACATTGCCCACAAGGTCTTCAAGTCACCCACCTTTGCAAAACCATGCCTGGTCCCCATCGCAACGTCCATCATGAAGCCGACCGCCTGGGTCTTTTTGACCGGAAAGGCCCACGCCGAATACCGCCGGGGCCTGTCGGGCCTGTTCACGAACAAGGCCCTCGGCACCTACCTGCCGGTACAAGAAAAGGTGTACGGCGACTACTTTGACCGGTTCGTCGCGGCCAGCGCGGCCAACGGCGGGCGGCCGGCGGCGTTCATGGGCCACTTCCGCGAGATCAACTGCGCGCTGTCGTGCCGCACCTTCTTCGGCGACTACATCTCGCAGGCGGCCATCAAGCGCATCGCCGACGACTTTTATCTCGTCACGGCGGCCCTCGAGCTCGTCAACGTCCCGCTGTCCATGTACGTGCCCGGGACCAAATGCTGGCGGGGCAAGCGCACGGCCGACGCCGTCCAGGCCGAGTTCACGAAGTGCGCCGCCGCGTGCAAGGCCAACATGGCCGCCGGCGCGCCGCCCTCCTGCATCGTCGACCAGTGGGTCCGGCACATGATGGAGTCGCGGCGGTACCGCGAGCGCCTCGCGGCCGGCGAGGCGGTCCCCGACGCCGAGCGGCCCGCCAACCTGATCCGCGACTTCTCGGACCAGGAGATCGGCCAGACCATGTTCACCTTTCTGTTCGCGTCCCAGGACGCCTCGAGCAGCGCCACGACCTGGCTGTTCCAGGTCCTGGCGCAGCGGCCCGACGTGCTCGACCGCCTGCGCGCCGAGAACCTGGCCGCGCGCGGCGGCGACCCCCACCGGCCCCTCGACCTGCCCACGTACGAGACGCTGACGTACACGGGCGCCGTGGTCCGAGAACTCCTGCGGCACCGGCCGCCCGTCATCTTCGTGCCGTACCTCGCGACGCGGGACTTCCCCGTGACGCCGACGTACACGGTGCCCAAGGGCGCCATGATCGTGCCGTCGTGCTACCCGGCGCTGCACGACGCGGCGGCGTACCCGAACCCGGACGCGTTCGACCCGGACCGCTGGATCACGGGGGACGCGGCGGCGCAGACCAAGAACTGGCTCGTCTTTGGCGCCGGCGCGCACGACTGCCTCGCGAGGAGCTACGTCCCGCTCACCATGGCGCACATGATCGGCAAGGCGTCGCTCGAGGTCGACTGGACGCACCACGCCACGCCTCGGTCCGAGGAGATCAGGGTGTTTGCGACGTTGTTTCCCATGGTAAGTCGAAGAGGAAGCTCCTTCGCCGTCATTATACCATCCGCTAGTAGCTACGATTCGCTAACCAATACCTAGGACGAGTGTCAACTTGTTTTCACCAAGCGTAAGTAGGCAGACTTACGACAAACAGCGAACGAAGACTCGCTGGATGCTATAAATACTTGTAATTCGCTGTTATAAAGCTGTAGAGTAGACCATAATCAATGAACTGATAAAAATTGTAGTGTCTTGTAAATTTGCTTGCTTTGAGTAGTGTGACTACCTAATCAAATCCCGACTGTAGCTGCGCTTGGGATAAATGCTATATGTTGTTGTTGTATGCCAATAATCATAAAAAAGTTGTCCCCAGGACCCAAATATCAACACACTAAAACGCCTAAAGGATGTCAGATATCACACTATATCTGGATATGATACAAGATTCGCTAGCTGCTGCCGGGGATTCTAATCATATAACCTGCCAGCGCGACTCAAATCTCACCCCAACTTCCCATGGGGCCGGCCGCAGCGATAAGCGAGCCCGTTCCTACCGAACCAGCGCCAATGTCCCAGTAGTGACGGGAAGAGCAGCTACTTCTTCGGATCGACTTGCGCGTGCTTTGGCTCGCGCAGCTTGAGGCGCGCCTGAAGAGCACGGGGCTTGATGGAGTTGCTCCCCTAAAGGAACGCCTCTCTGCAGGGCGGACTTTTGACACGAGGGGATGGTGCTGCCGCACGCGAGCAGCTTTCGCAGCAGCATCTTGGGTGCTCGACGTGGCAAGATGGGAACCCGCTGAGGCGCTGCCCGTGCTATTTGACCGTGACAAGAATCGTGACCGGAGGTAGCGGAAGATAAGTTTGACGTCCAAATCCTGTTCCCACTCGTCCTGGGTAAAAGCGTTGGAATTAGCAGCTTGCTGCTCCCCCACAACATGTGATGCCGCAGAGGCGTGCGCAGGAGCTGCTTTCGTTTGAGGTACGTCAATCGGGCGCGTCTGGGAGGGGATCGTCGGTTTGAACTCGGGCATCGACGCCCTCGTGTCCTCCACTTGGGATGGAGCTCTAGTCATGTCGTTCGTTGTTTCGGCGATTGGCGGGAGGCCAGCGTATGGTATCGGCATCTGTTGCATTCGCGCATATGTCGAAAATGCACCAGGATGCTCTGACAACTGATAGACAAACGAACCCAGCTCCTTGGCGATTCTCTCAAGCATTTGCAGTTGCCATGATGCATTTTCTGGATCAGCAGCGGGACCGTCTTTTTGCGGTTCGTGCATCGACCTTGAGGCCTTTGGTGTCGAAGACAGATCGTCCTCATCTGGTAGAGACTCGCCAAAAAGTATGGACAAGAGCTTGTCGTCGATGCCCATAATGTCGCGAATAACCTTTCGCGTGATCCGCCCAAGGAATGTCTCGCTGTCGTCCAGATCGCTAGCCTGTTGGTCGTGCCAAGCATCATCCTCATCTGATGTCTCTTGGATCCTCGAATGGGCGTCGTCGGGTATCGCAACATTCTCGACCCGGCCAACGACCGAGTGCGTACTCGCTGCCGACTTCCGCCTCCTCCTGGTTTCCTTCTGAATCTCCTCGAGCAGGCACCGACTCTGCTCCAGCCTCCAAGCTTCGATTCGTCCCATCTTGTCAACTTCTTGTTCTTGTTCGATATCTAGCTCGACCTGAGCTAGCTCGAGACTCTCTCGTCGCCTCTTTACCCGGCGCGGATTGTATTTCTCAAAGGCGAACAGCCTGTCCTGTACGTCTTGACCCATGCCGTCATGGTCAAGGCGGAACGAGCCGAGACCATCGTGCGCAGGCACAATGGGAGCCAGGCCTGGTGCCGAGTGGGAGAAATGTGGAGTTGACCGAAATTCGGGGAGATGGCTGTCTAGGCTGTCCAGCTCTGCGTCGTCGTCCTCCTCGTCGTCCTCCTCGTCTTCTTCATGGGTGGTGTGCGATCGCTGCTGGCCTATACTATCTGACCGCGCGATGGTGTGCACGCTTCCAAGGTCACTCAGCCGGGAGCGGCCGGGCGTCGACTCGGTGCGATGCGTCTCTGTAAGATATGAAGTTGTGGTAGCGGCATCGTTGATGGGGGAAAACAGCACCCATGTCTGCGATTCCTCGATAGCGGACGCCGCTGGACGAGGCGCCTGGCGCACATCTTCATCGACTGCCGGGTGGTACACCCGTTGATTGGCTTGGCGCGTGGGCTGGTGGAAGGCCATGTTGGGCGTTGTCTTCTTTTCTCGACTGTTGAGCTATTCGATGTAGAGAAGGAGCGCGCGACCACGTTGGGACCCTGGCGGGACGGCCAACTTATGATGGTCGAAGATCACCTCAAGGCTGCGGGGGTCGTTTGTCTGCAGCACGTTGAGTCTTGGGGATCGACACAACTTGGGTTGCAGATGGGTGGGTGAGATGGTAATGAAAATCTCTCTGCTTTGATGCAAGTAAGACGTGACAGCCACCAGGTTGGATGAAATAACTGTCAAGTAACAATATTTGAAACTGCGCCCCTATCTTGGGGCCGAGCTGATGGCGGCGGTTTGTTGTGCTACTATTGATCAGAGTGCGTACGGTACGTTGGCAACTATACAGAGTACTGGATGGCGTCAGGACGCTAGCTGAGACGTGTAAGTATAGGTATGGATAGTGGGCCCAGCGAGGCCGGCAGCGTATGTGGCACAGGAGGATAGGCGTTGGGATTCAGCGATGGCAATAGCGACGGAGAGCACTTTTAGTGATGGCATTCATGAATAGATGGCGATCCAATGACGGAAGTTGAGTCAGGTGTCCTATTGGAGGGATCTGTCGATGATCGCGTGGTGCTTGGTCGCCTTTTGTCTGTTCGCTGTCTTGGAACGGCTCCTGTCCCCCCACTTCAAGTTGCAGCAGTAGCAGGGTCGTGATTGAGGGCGGGAGTTGATGTGCAACCCTCTGTTCGCGCAAAGGCTGTCAGCGTGGCTCAGGAACAAGGACGAGCGGTCAGCAAATGGTATGGAATGAATGTTGAATGCCGTCTTGTAGTCACACGAGGTCAGACGGGAAGCCAAAGTAAAGCGATGGGGGAAGGATGAACGTTTTGTTCGTCGGGCCGCCCTCTGTCTAGTAATAGGGTAATGTAGGTACTGGCGCGGTCGTTCAATGTATGTTGTCATCCAGTCTGGTGATGAGCCGGCGGGGGGTGGATCAGGTTAACGCAGCTTGGGGGCAGCTTATCAGCTATCAGCGCTCGCGGCGCCAACAAAAAGAGCTTATCAGACCTCGAAAGCCCGGTTTCCGATTAGAAGAAAACAGGCCGGAATCGCTCCCCCGACTGCCTTAACACACGCGACCAACCAACCGCCTGGACCCCGAATCCACTTGCAGCATCAAGATAATAGATTGACCAGCCTCTCCTGCAGATAATGCGGCCTGAACTCGTTGTTGTTGCTGGATATGTAGGGTACTCACTTACTGTATCTAGATCCAACAGAAACATGGAAGACCTCGTTGTGATGATTCGCAGATGACACTCTCTGTTCCTCTACCTGAACAGAGAGCGTTCGGCTAATGCACAAGTGATAACGTTCTGGGGGCCACGTTCCTACATTGGGTGCCATACTTAATCTTCTAGTCTGGCGGGTATGCAGCCTCAACGAAACAGAACAGTCCGACATGACTGCTCGAGAGGGAATGGATTGCCTTCCATTCTCCAACACTAGAAGCCGAACCAACTCTACCTGGCTGTTTGAGCCGAGTTGCCAGAGCACTTGTCGAAGCATCCGGCCTGTGGAACATCGACTACAGGCTGACACTGACTCGGGTTTTTGCGCTATGATAAATGCAAGCGGTCCTTTCGCGGACTTACTGATGATCTCATTAGGGACCATATGCTCCAGGCCAGGCCCCGACTCGGGTCAACTGTCAATCAGCATCCTCCTAGGATAGAAAATCAGTTTATCCCCGTGACACGGCCGCCGAAATCGCAGAGTTGGTCGATATGTCGTATCAATGCCGGATTTATAATCTAGATATCAGTATCTAGACGGCAGTTCATGACCACGGCTGCGTCGAAAAGCCGCAACGTGAGAGTAGTAGACAATACATCAAACGTCGCTCTGGCTGGGAGAAAGACATCACATACAAAGTGGACACACGAACATGCTCAGGCTCGGCACAATGTGGTATCAGAAAGTATCATGTTTGTGGTGCAAATGCAAGATCCTCAATTGACTGCCATTTCACAGTACAGTGCTATGTTTGGTAGCCGAATCAAACGCCAATCCATTTCCCGTTGCTTCTCATGACACGACAAAACTTCCTCTATGCCTGGAAAGCGTCGGGGAAGCGCTTCATGTTGTTCTCCAGGTTGCCGTGGTTGGTAAGGAACTGAACGTAGGCACCGTCGACCTTGACGCGGCCAGCAGCGACCGTCTCCAGGTACTCCTCGCGGCGGAGGGGAGTGAAACCCCAGTTCTTGGAGATGATGATCTTTTGGCGACCAGGGAACTTGTACTGCGAGCGGCGGAGAGCCTCAAGAGCAATAGCGCGGTCTGGAGATTTTGGTTAGAGTCGAGATACATGACCAGACGTGGCATCAAAGCCTGCCACTGGCCGGTATAACTTACTAGAGTCACGAGTGCGGACGCTCATGATGATCTGACCAATGTTGACACGGGCGACAGTGCCGTTGGGCTTACCCCAGGCACCACGCATACCGGTCTGCAGTCTATCGGCACCAGCGCAAGACAACATCTTGTTGATACGGACGACGTGGTAGGGGTGGACGCGGACGCGCAAGTGGAAACCCTCCTTTCCGGCGTACTTGACAAGGTACTTGTTGGCGCAGATACGGGCAGCCTCGAGAGCCTCAGAGGACAGCTGCTCGTACTCGTTGGAGACCATGTGGATGCATAGCGGGAAGTCGTCAACCTTGGCGCGCTTGCGGCCCAGGTCGAAGATTCGGATCTTGGGGTCGGGGACACCACGGTTGAACCGAGACTTGGGATACGGCTAGATTTGTCAAGTCAGCCTCTGCAAGTCCATTTGCATGAAAAATTCCTCCCAGCGACTCCGTCCTCGCGAAACGACCCGATATTTGCCAGCGTCCGCGATCAAAAATGCAAGCTCAATGCCCTGCTGTCGTAATGATGATAATTCCTCCTTCCAAGCCGGGCCAAAAGCAATTTTCGTGGGCGCAAATATCGGGTCGTTCGGAGCGGGTGTGTCGTCGGAAAAAATTCGAGGAGAAATCGGTCTCCGGCTCAACTCACCTTGTTCTTGCAGTATCTGTAGCAACGAGCGGGACGACGAGCCATCTTGACGGTATTTCACGATGGTGTTGCTGGGTGTGGGTTGGTGGTTGATGTCGTCAAGGTGCTGAGGTGCTGCCCACTTTTGAAGGAATTCCTTACCTGGCTTAGAAATCAACCAGCGGCAACTTTTGGGGGAGTCACAGAATGTGGTAGGTGAGGCGGGCTGACCAATCAGCACTTCGCCCCAAAAGTGGGTCCTTAGGGTGCGCTGCCCTTCGCAGCCGCAAAACTCGGGGCACGTGCAGCCCAGTCTGGTTAGCGGGGGCCCGAAGATGCAAAATCCCAAAAACTCCAGAGCACTCCAGTCGAAAAGTTTGGACCTTCCTCTTCACGCCCAACGCCAAATCACCAAATCAACCGACTAATCGACCAGCATCACCAGTCGCAATGGCCATCAAGAAGAACAAGAAGGATGCCAACTCCCTCTCCTCGCGCCTGGCGCTTGGTACGTCTCTCCACGAGTTGTGTACGCATTGGTGCTGTTGAACTGGACACTAATTGCTTCCACAGTGATGAAGTCTGGAAAGGTCACTCTGGGCTACAAGTCGACCCTCAAGTCCCTCCGTGCTGGCAAGGCCAAGCTCGTCATCATTGCCGGCAACACTCCTCCTCTGCGCAAGTCTGAGCTCGAGTACTACTCCATGCTGTCCAAGGCCCCCGTCCACCACTTCAGCGGCAACAACGTAAGTACAAGATAAACCTTTACATGGCATTGAGGTGGCTGCACCATGGGCAACTGTGGCCAGTCACCTCGACATGTCATATCGACCGAGGCAGACTTCTCGTCTGCGTCGTGTCTACCCAGCGAAAAAGTCTCCTGTAGACTTTGGAGGGCAAAACCAGTTGGCTAACTTGAACTCCCCCCTTCCAGATTGAGCTCGGTACTGCCTGCGGTAAGCTCTTCCGCTGCTCCACCATGGCCGTCCTCGACGCCGGTGACTCCGACATCCTTGCCGACCAGCAGTCGTAAATTTGACATGCATACTTCGAATTTCGGAAGGCGTTAGGACCATTGGTCTGGAGTAAGAAAATGGGAATGATATTTATCCATCTCGGTCGGGCCATGTAGTGCACCTGCACACAGCCCGACATCCGAGGACTTCACGATCACCCGGCGTCTAGAGATACTTGAGTAGTTGAACGAAATCTGATGCCGAATGTCAATTCACGACATAGTACGAAAGACTCCTTGCGTTGGACGAGGCAGCAAAAAAGTGATACCCAAATCAATTTGAATTTTCTACGATCAAGCATGCT
Source organism: Pestalotiopsis sp. NC0098 (assembly GCA_022432395.1). Classification (NCBI taxonomy): domain Eukaryota; kingdom Fungi; phylum Ascomycota; class Sordariomycetes; order Amphisphaeriales; family Sporocadaceae; genus Pestalotiopsis; species Pestalotiopsis sp. NC0098. Next base: position 2,308,995 of record JAJKLJ010000003.1, on the reverse strand, counting down.
GGAGTATCATGGCACTACTGTGAATTTGTAGTATAATCGCACAATTGTGCCAACTATAAAACATTACGCTATGGCAAAATTCTAAGCTGGAGCTATTGAATACCTTGCAGGGCCAATGATGACCCGGCACCTTTTGTGTGGAACCTTGTCTGGGAGCCCCTCGATGGTTTTTCTCTTTGACAGCGGATAATTGTCCCGCCCGTGACAAATGTAGCATTCTCTCCCATCTGTAATCTACAGTGCATGACGTGCCGGATGGCATGTAGAGTTCGAACGTGGTGTGTAGATTTCGAATTGAAACAAGACTATCATTTCTTTTTAAAGTTCCGCAATGACCGTAACTGTAGCTGTTCGTCGAGTACACTGGAGGTCTGAATATACGTAACATGGTATGGGTTTTCCCCGGCATCCTTCGCATCCACCAGCCAGCAGCAGGTAAAAGGGATAGCTCCGGCCTTGGGGAGGCATCGTGGGGTACGTACATGCCTACTTCACTGTATCTGGCCTGGCAACCCCAAGTCGGTGAAGAAGATAGCTATTATGGAGATCAATAGCAGGTGACGGAGCGACAAATTCGCTCACATGGAGACGATGCGACGTGGTCCAGAATATTCCCAAGGGTATGGAATGGATGGGCATTTTATCAACGACAAGATAATATGAGCATCCAAGAAGGTAGGACCGCAGGTTGATTGACTGACTGGCGACTGAGAACAAGACCGGTCTTGTCACATGGGCGTCGAAAGAGGGCTGCATAAACTCTGAAATTACTTTGCTTACGAACCTCTGGTTGACTGCCGGCGAGAGCACCACAGCACTGTTCGCTCAATGGCATTGTGGAGGGGTGGGACGGAGAGCGACCTTGGCCTACCTTACATGGACTGGACCCTCGAGGTTACCTTGTTGCGAGGGTAAGGTACTGACTGGCTCGACTGACTGGGTCTGGCAGTATCGTAGGTAAACAAGGAAACACCCTCGGCTTTGCTTTCTGGAAGTACTTTTCTGAGGCTCGGGAGTCATCATGCAGTGCCAAATTTGAAGTCGAATGCATGTTTCAGCAGGTGATCCGAATGATGCACTAAATTACTCAATATTGATGCAGACGGGAGCTTGATTCATCGTGTGCCTGGCAGTCGCCAGGCGTGTCTTCCAGGGATGCGGTACCCAGTGGACAATGCCTTCGTCCCATGAATGGTGGTGGATGCACTGGCTTGTAAGCCTTGGGGGGGACATCCGAGCCCCAGAGAGCACTAATGGGTCTCTGAACCGGCAACAACAGCAACTTTTCTAGCGATGAAACCGCTGATTGGCACCGCTGGTGAATGGGCGTTGAGTAAAGGAGCGCATTCAAGGCCTCTCTCATAATTATATTCATCTTCCCAGATGACTACTACGAATGAATAGAATTGAAAAGCTGGCGAACTTCATCTACCTATAAACTTTGCGCAAGTACAAAGTGTCGATCCAACGGCTGTCTCACACTATCGAGTTGGAGGGTGCGGGACTGGCCACCGCCTAGCGAGTCGGGATCGCCAACGCATCAATCGCCTGCACACAGCACCCAAACCTGGCCCAGAGACCTGCAAGATTTCGCCTGTATGGGGATCTCGGATCATATGGCGGGTTGAGCTGCACGGAGTTTTTCTTCTTGTGGCCTGTTTCCCATCAGCCAGATTAGCAAACAAGTTTACGTCTGGACGGGGCGGTTCCCAAGACCGGACGATGGGGACTCACACGAGTTGAACGGTGTAGGCAATGTGGCTTCCCTCTTACCAGGTAGCTTCTTCTTTTTTACCTTGGCCTACTGCTGCTAAAAGACAGATCTTAGGTAGGTTACATATTTAGATATAATTTGACGCTATCTTTTGTGTCAAGATGCTACTTGGGGCTTTTGGCTTACACACACCACCACACTTGTTTTATATACGCTGGCTGGGTCAGCTGCATCGCCTACCTGCTTTACGAATCTGCCTTTTGCCTACTGCTGCTACTGACTGAATGACTGACTGACTACCTGGCTTTGGCTTTGGCTTCCCAGTGGTGCAAGTGCTGAGCCCTGCCCTGTCAGAGAGGCCCAATCCGGCGCTACCGACACCCAACATACCCTGGATTACTAGGCCGACGTAGCCCAGACTAGGTAGGATAGGCCAGTGCTGTTCCGTCCTAGCCCACTTCTAAGGGGGGACTGCGGCAACGGCTCAGCACGAGGGAAACCACCCCCAGGTCAGTCAACATCGAATCAAATCATCCATCAACACCCCCGACTGGAATCGGTCAAAAATCCAGGGAAATCCATTCCTTCTTTATGCCAACCTAGCTGCCAGCACCTTTTCCTTACCAAACACACCCAAAACACCAAGATCCCAGGACAGACTAAGCCATCGCCTCTGCCCCCCGGACGAACAGTCAGAGACAGCATATCTTCCCTTTAAGGTATATGCTATCTGCTCTGCACACAGCGCGCGTGGGCACCCCCCAAAGACAAAAAGCAACCCACCGCTACACCGCGATTTTAAGGTTCACCGCATCGCTTCGCTGCCATGTCCACCGCGACTAGGAAGCCGCCCGTCAACACCAGAATGAGCGACTCCAACGCCGCGTCGTCGTCGCCCTCGCCCTCGGCCGCTCGCCAGGCGCGCGGCTCTGTCTCCTCGGCCTCGTCTGCCGCCCAGAATGCTTCCGCTGCTGGCGCTGCCGGCACGCCCACCAGGACCCGCTCCACCAGGACAGGCACTCCCGTCTCTGCCCGCGCCGCCATGCACCGGGGCTCGTCCTCGCTGAGCATTCCCACCAGCGAAGCCGAGGAGGTCGTTCGCGCAGAGGCTGCCGCCATTGTCGAGGACCTCAAGGCTCGCCTGGAAAAGGCCGACGCCGCCTCGGAGCAGTACAGAAAGCAGACCGACGTCCTGCAATCAAGACTGGACGATGCTCTGAAGGAGCAGGCCAAGCTCGAGGAGCGCTGCCACGAGAGCGAGGAGCAGATTGAAGCCCTGCGCAACGAGAAGCGGGAGTCTGCCCGCCAGATGCGCGAGATGGAGACCATCTACGAGGCCGAGAAGAGCAAGATCCTCAAGGAGAAGGAGGACATGGCCAACAAGGAAGAGGAGATGCAGGCCGTCATCAACAGGCTCAAGGACACCCTGAACCAGAGGAACAACGAGGAAGATGGCCGATCATCGAGACACTGTAAGTTTTATGCATTCCCACTCACTGCTGTTTCATGCTACCCAGTTACTAACACGGTCCACCAGCCAACAACGCCTCCCCCAGCGTGGATAACGGCAGCTTCGCTCCCCCTTCGTCCATCACCCGCAGCGACTCCAGGAACAACTCCAAGTTCCTCCTACAAAAGGACAAGCTCATCGAGTCGCTCCGCCTCGAGCTGGCAGAGGCACAAATCAAGTTGGTCGAGTCGGAGAACCAGGGCGGCGGCCGCATGCACGAAGTCGAGCGACTCCTCATGGAGGCTCGCATGGCGAATGCGCGACTGATGGAGGACAACGAGTCATACCAGCTGCTGCTGCAAGAAAAGACATTGACTGGCGATTTCGGCAAGGGAGATTTCAGCTACATGGGTGTCAATGCTCACCAGGATGCTCTGGACGCACTCGAGGGCCGCCCCAGCTCCGGCGGAGACAAGGACGCCTCTGCTGCTGGAACTCTCGCCGACGAACTCGGTGATGTTGCCGACGACTCGGCCATGTCGCACGCAGACGATGGCGACCACCAGCGCCGCCTCGAGGGCGAGCTGCGCGTGCTAAAGGACCAGAATAAGGCTCTGACTCTCTACATCAACAAGATCATCGAGCGTCTTCTGGAGCACCAAGAGTTTGAACACATCCTCGATCAGTCTACCGACACCAAGGCTGGAAGCGCCAACGTCAACAAGGAGCTCCCACCTGCCCCCTCTGACAGAAATGCTTCCTTCCTCCAGCGTGCCAAGTCCATGGCCACAGGTACGCCCGCCGCGCCACCAGTGCGTAAGCCCAGACCCATGACTTTCATGCCGTCTACGAACACAATGCACAACAACCCCGAGACGGCGCCCAGTATTCCCATCGGTATGTCAAGAGCCGCTTCGACGAGGCGCGGTCGTCCCATGAGCGAGCAGTACCCAAGTGCAGCGGGCATAGTGAACGCCATGTACAAGGGACCTGACGGCCCCATGGGCCCCATCTCGCCCACGCTGTCCAACCCTCGCAACAGCGCCCAGTTCTTTAATGGCACGGGCTCGCCTCGCGTGGTTTCTATCAACGGTGCGCCGACGGCGGGTAACTTCCCCGGAATGCGCAGCGAGACGAGCAGCGTCAGCGGAGATTCCATCACCGAGGGTACCAGTGCAAGCCAGAGCCCGCCCAGGACGGTCAGCTCGGCGGGAGGCTACAGCCACACCGGCGAGAAGCAAGGCGCTACGTTCGCCGGTAACAAGCCGAGACCTCTGAGGCTGGTCCAGGAAGAGTCGGACAGGAAGGCCGCCGAGAACAAGCGCGCCAGCTGGTTTGGTAACTGGCAGGGCTGGTCTGGAGCTGGCAAGAAGCCCGAAGAGGTCGACGCTATCCGGGAATAGAGGACCACCTGCCACTGGGTGCTGAGCACTCACGGGAATTACGATTTGGGTCAGGAAGAAATACAAGACTGAGATATGGCTGCGAGAGGGCTTTCTTGCTCTCGGGTTGCGGTCTCCTGCATCTAACAAGAATTCTGCATTAACGGCGCAACATTCTGCTTTTTGTTTTTCATTTTTCACGATCACAAGACAATCTCATGGTGCTTACGACAACCGAAGAGCCGGGCATCTGAGATGATCAACCCCCCGCAGAAGGAGAAGAAGAAGATGAACAGGAGAGGACGAATTGGGACGAATGAATGGGATGATGGGACAGATCAGTACTGTACGCGAGCAAAGACAGCTTCATGTTACATGGCATTGTTTATCATTATATAGATATCAAACGCCTTCCTTGGATAGGATAGGCTGGGATGTAGTAGATACCAATGTACTTCCAGACTGTGTTGTATTTCCTGTCCGTTTTAATGTCTTTGCTATTTCAATTAATATATCATACATCTTAATTGTCACATTCAAGATTCATGATCAAGCTTCCAAAGGACTGGGCGTGGCCTATTATTCGTCACCCTGAAAGCTCTCCTTCTCGTCAGGGTCTGCACGGGAACGAAAGTGAAGGATGAAGTGGCATCCCAGGCACAAGACGCTCTGACTCGGGAGTGACCTGAACCATTCCAGTACCAAGGAAGAGCTTCCTCTGGGTCCCTCCCCACCAACCATGGCCAGCATGGTATTTGTGCTCACTACTTCCGGCTCCGTGGTCATCTGATGCCCGTAGCATACGAGCTTGGGAAGAGCGTGGGCGCAGAGAAAGCTTGGAAATGCGCATTGCCTGGGCTGGTGGGAATGAGGTGAGAAAAGGGGGGAATAGAAAGGATCGTGGCCCCCCCTCAGTCCGAGTTCAAATACATACCTCTTTCCCGTGGTGACCTACCTCGGCTCTTCAAGGCCTGCAGATCAATTGCTGGGGGTCGTACGACTCGCGCAATATAGGAGAGCGGGTGGGCAATAGATCTTTGGTATGCCGACGAGGGAAGAAGGAAAGAGATCTTTGACGGTGACGTGATCATTCAGTTATTATGTAATCATCAGTAAGGGGGGAGGGGGGAGTATCACGAGATATCAAAACGATCCATGGACTCCGGGCCTCTCTATTACACATGGACCTGTGAGGTTTCCCTTCGTTTAATCAATCCCTCTTCCCCTGTTTTCTTTCCGCGTCCCCCAAGTCGAGTCTTTCTATATCTTTTGTCTGGTGCCGGTCAATGCCATCGACAGAGGAGTGTTAGAATCTGCTCACTCATATACGAGAGAGATGGAATATATATGTATATATAACTATATTTTATGATCATCATTTACTACACTGGCATCACGGCGTGGCGCAAAAAACGGTTTTATAACCTAGCCTTGAACTCTGTTCGTCCAATGTGCAGTGAGTGTATTGTGAGGTATCATTCAATGTCTGTCGTCAGATGGTTCCCTCCACGACACGGAGAGCTGGTCTTCTAGTTAGTGTCAGCCCTGCCGAGTGCTTTGTTCAGTGTCAATACACTGGTATCCTTCTGCAGTGGAGCGTGGACTTGGCATTGTGGCACTGACACGTGAAAAGAAACCTCGAGCTTTAGCGAATCGACTCAGAAATTCCGGACAAAACGACGTGAAAGTCAACCAAGGCAGAGGAGACCTCATTCGCAACGTGCCTCAAGCTGGAAATCCAGCCATGTCTTCAGCAAAGCACTCGCTTGCCATGTACGCGGGCCGTAACGTTGGTGGAATCCGCACCCATCACATACTGGACCAAGGCGATGACCTGCAAGTCGTTGCTCTCGGGAAGGCGAACAGCGCGAGTGGTGATGTTGAAGTTCTCGAGTGAGACGTGTTTTTTATTCTGTTCTTCCCCATAAGATCTGCGTATATAGTTGGGTAGCGTCGACGCTGGTCAATGCAGATGTTCGCAATTCCATTGAGGACTGTTGACAAGCCAGGGTAGAAGACACAGCAACCAAAAAAAAAAAAAAAAAAAAAAAAAAAAAAAAAAAAAAAGACAAGCGGGAAGGGAGTCTTGATGCTGAGTTTCTTGTCATTTCTTCTTTTCTAATGCAGTTGATTCATAGTGAACCCAAGTTACTTAGGAAAGTAATCTCGGTGATGGCAGATGCTCAAATATAAGATGTTGCCAATACACATGTAGGAAATATGGTTACTAGTTTCTAACCCGGGCGCGAGCGCCAAGAGCCTCGGGGATAATTCCTCAAGGCTCGGATATGGACTTGATAACTATAATCACATTGTACGCGGCTGTGTATGAGTTCGAAGATTCATGTTGAAAAATACAAGTAAAGACAGACTGCTCTCGAGACCCGCATCATCTGAAATACGCAAAATACAGGCAGCGGCAGTGCGGCGTCCAGGATTTTAGGCAAAAGCCAAGGAAATCAATAAGCGCTTTATAGACAGTCCGAATCCAATTCTATCACTGTAAATACCTCCAAACCCTGGACGCCACGCCCGCATCAATGAGAAAATATAGGGGATTGGGACGTTCATGAGCTATGGTGGCAGACCATAGAGTACAGCAATATCCTGGTTAGCTCGTAGGCCAGCCAGTCTCTTTGGAGAGGTCCGTAAACTTTCAGGTCAAGGCTAGATTCGGCGGTATCTTTTTTTCCCTACTTCTATTGTCGATTCTGTGATATATGAATTCGCGAGCAGAGTGTCGTCGATGGCGACGAGTTCGGCGTCGGCCATGCTGTTGGCGCGGGCAACATCACAAACGCCGCGGCCGGTGGGTTCAGCGATGGGGAAGATAGTGTCGGCGCTGGCTACATTCCATAGGAACATTACAGTGTTGAGGCCTGTAGTTGCACGATTGGGTGTGTATCATCCTCGCGATGGGGTTTATATAAGTGCTGCCACTGTGCCGCCATTATCTTAATAGCATGTACCGCATATTTCAAAAAGTGCTCAATTTATCATCTGGCTACAGTAGCCGCGACTGATCGGCGTGGGGCGGTGCCGGCAACGTCTTTCCGTACGCGTCATCTGCCGACTCAGGCGCCGTTCTCGCGGTTGGCAGTAGACTATAATACAAGCGGCTCCGGTTGACGTTGCGTGGTCGGCCCTCGGCCTCGGTGATCTCGGAGCCGGGGGTTAGGGCCGATTACTTGATATATACAGAGTATATATAAATATGATCACTCACGTAGATAGAACAATAGCTGCTTGTATCTATACGTCTAATCAAGTCCAACTCGTCGACTGTTGCATCAAAGAATACCTAGTCACGAAGATGCCGCCAAAATTCGCAGACATGAAAGATGTAAGTGCCGGCCCAAGTAAGAGCTACAGGTAACGAGCATCAACTGATCCTTTTTTTTTTTTTTTTTTTTTTTTGAACAAAGTTCGAAGCTTTTTGCAAGAGCCGCGCAGTTGCTCTACACGAACATATCCTCCGCTTGCCGGCGGAGCGATGTAGGGGACAGCCATGGGCTCTGGTGAAGGAGATAGAAGAATTCGCCAACTCCCAAGATCTCCCCATGATCTTCCGCGAGTCGAAACTTCGGCTTGCGCAAGCCACTCTTGCCGACGTGGATCCGAAGCCCAAGACGCTGGTCGAGTTCGGCACTTTTGTTGGCAATTCGGCGATCGCCTGGGGCGCCATCATGAAAGAGCTGCACCCTGGTGACAGCGATGGGATTCACATTTACAGCTTCGAGTTGGACCCTGAGATGGCAAAGATCGCCCGCGATCTCGTCAGGCTAGCTGGTCTGGAAGATGTGGTCACCATTCTAGAGGGAGCCGGAGCCGAATCACTGAAAAGCCTCGTGGCCGAAGGCAAGATCGTCCCTCGCAGCATCGACGCCGTCTTTTTCGACCACTGGGAGAACATTTACCTCCCCGACTTGAGACTTTGCGAAGAGCTCAAGATAATCCACAAGGGGTCCGTCATCATGGCAGACAACACCGATTTCCCCGGCGCGCCCGAGTATCTGGCATATGTTCAGAAGGGCGGGAGCAACGAACCTGGTGCTGTTCGATATGAGAGCAAGACTCTCATGGTACCAGAATCAGCTCAATCGCGAGGCCCGGTAAGTCATCTTTGTGAATTGAATCAAAACACTCCAAGGTCGCTAATGCCATGCATAGAAAGCTTTGGAAACCACTACCGTTATAAGTGTATAGATCGATACAATCAGAAAATAATCTACGGTGTTGTTCTATTGAAATCGTGTTCAATTCCATATTTTATTCGTCGCCGTGTCTAGCTTATTTGGGTGTTTGTCTTATTTGTGAACTACGTTAATCGTAAATGTCGTGAACAATTGACTTTTATGCAATCCTCCTCCAGTTTCCTCCCACATATGATGCCTTGGTCCTTTTCTGATAAGTCGAAGTATAGCCAGTGCTGGAAACTTTGATGACGCCGAGGTGTAATATGCAAATAGACAGGGGAAAGCGAGTGATTAGGAAGAATGTCTGTGTAGATAGGATAGATAGCACGTTTCAATAGTCCCAACAAGCGTGCAGGGAGTAAAGAAAGTGCGGAAATGGAAATGAACGATGAACAAGGATCCATGATAATTTTTATGCCGTTTTTAAGAAAAGCAGGAACAAGAAGAGCGAAAGAATGAGCAGAGATCTATCCGGGTCATGATCGAGGCGTCTAGTCATGTATCGTGAGCCGTGGGAGGGTTTGAGCTTCAACCAAACTAGAAGCAAACCCCTTATGGCCAGCCGGCATTCGTCTTTGTGAGTAGTGTTGATAAGCTCGGTGATTTCCAGGTAGCTGTATGCTCAACTGGGCCACAGCCGGCACGGCGCCAGAGTAAGAAAACACATCTGCCGTCTGGCTAATCCGTCTTGCCATCGTCCAAGGCTTCGAGGGACGCATAAGGGTTGTTTGTGGACAGATTTCCGTGGACAGTCAAGCCGCTCTCGGAGGGACTGGCGACACCATGGCCAGAGAGTGCAGAAGTGCGTGGAGGAGGAGCTATCGGGCCAAAGGGAGAGGGGTGCCAAGCTAGACAATCACGACCATTAGCCATGCATTCTCCTGGTGAGCCTCGAAATCAGGGGGAGAACATACCAGAAGTATTGGTTCGAGATCCGATATCCTGGCCACGAGCGGCGCTGTTTCGCGACGAGCTGAACCCTTTGTTGTTGTGCTGGGACTGCTCGATTCCACCGTTCTTGCCGAAGACGTGACTGTTCTGCTGTCGCCAGCCCATGATGGACATGGGACTGTTTGCAGGAGCATCGTCGAAATTGGTACGGCTCTCTGCACCGTACCCAGCGCCTTGTCGATTGTCCAGTCCTTGTGGCGGACTCGTCTCGTTTGCGCCCCGACCGGTGGCCGTACCAGGGTTTCCGCCCTCCGAAAGGGTCTCAGAGCTCATGGTCTGGGGGACCTCCCTCTGTCTGGCCAGCTCGGCCTGATGCTTCTTCCACCAGGCAGGGAGACCGTGGAACAGTCCGAGCTGGTGCTGCGTCACCTTATCAAAAGGCATCTCATGCTTGTACTTGCAACCTTGCTGGGTGAATGCACACACGCCCTCGTGGACCCATTTGTCACAGTAGATCTTGGGTCGCCGCTGGGGCTGTTGCTGGTGGTGATGCTGGGCACCCGAGCCACCCGACGAGAACCCGGTGGCATTATGGTGGCCATGGTGTGGCTGCTGCTGTTGGTGATTGTTATTAATGTGACTGGTCGAAAGAGATGCGGTCGAGCTCAGGTGTGTTGGGGTTGAAGGGGTCGTTGCAACAATAGTATCGATCCGCGACTGTGGCGGTGAGTCAGTGACTACTTCAGCCGCAGGTACCATGGAGCACAACGAAGAAAGTTCCCTTTGAGAAGAAGTGTTTGGGAGGAAGCAAGCAGAAGGGGTATCAAGGGCGTTGTTCGTCGATGAACAGAATGGAGGGGTAGAAGTGGTAGGAGGAGGATGATGATATTGCCGACAGGTTGTCGAATCCGAGAAAACAGCACCCACACCAGTCTGGGCTTTCAGTCGCAAAGGTAGACTCACCTGAATGTTATCAGCAGGGATTCCAGGTGTGGCTGGAGGAGTCTATGTAGCACATTGGTCAGTAAATCTCCGACCACTTGTATACTCTCTCGACGTAGTTCATTATTCAACACCCCCCCATATGATCTGCACCAGGGTTATAGAAGAAGAAGGCAACTCACTCTCATGAGAACGGCGTCGGTGTTGTTTGATCGGCTGTTTGGTAGAAACGCACGAGGTGTCGGTAGTACGATCATGCCCTGACAGCCTTGCTGAAGAGCTGGAACATTCTGCAGTGTGGGCAGCATATCGGCTGGGATGAGTTGTGTGTATTGACCATTGCCACGATCAAAGCAGTATGCGTAGCAAGAATCGAGCTGTAAGTCAGAGAAAGCGGCCATGTTTGGGTATGACATCAGAGCACCAGGCTGTTCTAATCTAGGCAGACCGTTGACAGAAAAGGACGGAGGACCACGGGCAGCCTGGCTCAGAGGCGAGGAAGCACTGCCAACAGGTTCGAAAGAGTTGTATATGGGCTCGCCAAGAGGCTGTGTTCGCCAGTTGTTCGAAGTGAGGCTACGTGAGGACTGGGCGCCAACCGAAGTGCTCGGGCGCAGCGTCTGAGGTTGCTGCTGGACCGAAAAAGGTCGCTGAGCCTGGGGGCTCATGTTGCTGATCACGTTGCTGCTCTCGTTGCCGCGCTCCGCCATCAACTTGTCTCGGCGCAGGTTGACTGACTGGAAAGCGTTCCGCTCCATCTTTTGTTGAGATTCTAATAGGACGTTGCTGGTGGGCTCTATACTCAAAGTCGAGAACTGTGGGAGTCCAAAGAGAGGAGAAGACGAATGGGAAGAAGTAGCCGGAGAACTGGTACGAGTTGAAGCAGGAGATGCCCCAGAGGAGAAGGACGCGTCGGAAGGTGACTTGATGGTAGTAGGGCTGTTGGAAGGGGGTAATGATGAGGAGTCCATGATGAACAGAGAGAGGCAGATTCTGGACTGGGGTCTTCAAGACACGGGGCCAGGACAGAGGACTGCTTCTAGCCAAAGGAATAAAGGAAGAGCAAACGGACCTGGACTCACGCTACGCACACCGCAACACCCGGATTGAGCGAGATAATGTTCACGGCTCCTGGTCAAGACCTACCGAAAGGGTTATCTAGAGCGCTGGATCTGGAGACGAGCACCACAACATGGGATGCCCAAAGGATCCAGACACAAAGCAGAGGGGCGAGCCCTTATAGACGAGGGCCTGAAACCCTTGAAGCGGGCAAATCCAAGTCTGTTGCTCCAGCCATAGTTGCCATCACGACCGTTTGCTGAACAGAATGTCAAATAAGGTTAGGTGCGTCTGGACGGTTACCTGCAGAAAGCGTCGTGATTCCCACGTGACGATCCCTGTACACAATTTCGCAATCCAAACACTGGTAACATGATTGTCCACTTCTTGGTAACATTCATTCGCTTTCATCAAACGTGACAAGTCGGCCATGAGCAACCATATATTGATGTCCTGAGCCCCCATGTCGCTTGTCTGCCGCCTTTCTGATGTTGTGCATATCTGTCAGCTAGCATTATCAAACGTCTCGGCCTGCTTTTTATCAGCGGGATACATATTTGCTCATGGAATTAGTGCCGCAGTCTCCATGAGCGAGTGCAGCACGGGCTATAGCATGTTGTGCAGAAAATGAGAATCCATGTCTCATTTTCCCTAAGCATGCTCGTTTTTTTTTCTTTTCCTTTTTTCCCCTCTCTTCTTTTCTCTCTCTCTTCCCCCTTTCTTCCTCGTCGGGTCTATTTTCCGGCTATCAATTTCAACCGCTGTTTGAGTCGGGTTTTGATTGTCTCTTTGAAGCCCGGCTCAAAGGCATAAGTTGATGTTCGCAGGCCATCGATTGCGACGCGTATTGAAATCTCCGAGTTAAGATCAACACACGACATGGGTTGATGCATCTTATTGCATATGAAGCAAGGACCTTTCCTAGGGTCCTGGCTTGGTGCTGAAGAAGGACCAGGCTGAGGACCTGCCGAAGTGTTTGGAGCTGCGTTCATACCGGGAGCAATCATGTTATTACCCTGTTGCGGTACATGAGTCCTATTGGGCAAGTTTGGTTGATGGACAGGCTGCTGCCCTTGATGCCATGTTACAAGACCTGGATTGACAGCATGAGGCATCTGATTGTTGGAGGCACCAACCTGCGGCAGATATGGAGGATATGCCTGCGGTTGGTTAGAGGGCCGTGCCTGAGCCATTGCTTGCCACTGCTGTTGTTGTTGCCTTATAGCCATCTGCTTTTGCGTCATTGACATGGGTGCTGGCACCGCCGTGGGCTGGTTGTTGGGTCTTGCTTGATTCATCATTAGCTGTGACGGCACTGCTTGCGTTGGTGTTTGTGCCGGGAGTGGTTGTGTCGTGGGAATCGTTTGCGATTTCGGTCTTGGCCTGGACAATTCGTGAGGGTTCTTTCTGGGGCGGCCTCTGCGCCTTGGTTGTTGTGGATCGCTTGGAGTCGCCAGAGGGGGCGGCAGCGGCGCGGGCAGGGGCTCGGGCGGCCGATTCACTGGGAGTTGCGCGGCTATTGTTTCCGCGGCTCGACTGTGTGTTAACTGCTTTGGCCTTTTTCTTGGCTGGTGCCATGCTTGGTGTGCGGGACGTGTTGGATGAGGTCTGTGACATTTGGGATTTGGGAGCAGGGCGCTTTCTACCTTTACGGGCCCTGTTTCTATCACTGTACGAGTCGATGTCCTCGTCGCCATCGCTCTCTGCGGAATCTTTACCGTCCTCGAAATCGTCGTCGTCCGAGGCCGCCGAGAGATCACCCGTTACCTGAAGTTGACGATGGATTAGGAAGTTGTCATTAACACCTTCAATGAAGCCACCTACTGCGTCATAGCGCACGTCCTGTTCATTGTCAGCAGAGGTCCTATTCTATGAGTGGCCTGAAATACTCACTTGGTTCCGTCGGCGGGCACCGCGGCCGTATTCGCGTTGTTGCGCAGCAACTTCCCGCTCGTGCTCCTCCTGACGTTGCTTCAGGATGTTCTCCCAAACGTTTTGGTCACTCGGTGCGTTTCGGTCCTGAGCACTCTCGTCACTGTTAGTTACCAGTGCGCCCTGGTCATTTTCCCAAACGCGGGCAAACGAGAACTGTGTCTCTGCTGATTTATCGTCATCAGAAATGGTGGTCTCCATCTGACTACGATCAAGCAGCTTGTCAACAGACGCCTCGTCATAGACGATATGGTCACGAGCATCGTCACTGAACAATGCTTCGGCCCCGTGTTTGAGGATCGACTCGAGATCATTTCCAGCGTCTTCACCTATGTCCATGCTCTCAATGAGTGCATGATCCAGAGCCATCTTCTTGCGGCCAATCTGCATGATCTTCTCCTCGACCGTGTCCTTGGTGGTCATCTGGAAGCAGAGAACCTTGTTCTTCTGGCCAATGCGGTGCGCTCGTGAAAGGGCTTGAATGTCTTGATGAGGGTTGAAATCTGGGTCGTATATGATGACAGTATCGGCTGTTGCGAGATTGATACCCACACCGCCAGCACGCGTCGATAGGAGCATAGCGAATAGTTCCGAATTTGGATCATTGAACGCATCGATCCTCTTCTGCTTTTCGAGGGCAGAGAGAGAACCATCGATTCGGGCATGTGCCAAGCCAATGGCAGTCATGAAATCCTCGAGAATTGTCAGACTCAAGAGAAACTGACTGAAGATCAAGACACGATGACCTCGCTCTCTCAGCTTGGGAAGTAACGTGTTCAAAAGCTTGAGCTTGCCCGAAGCCTCGACCAGATTGTGTTGAACCATGATAGGATCAGTGATGGTTCGATCTTCAACAGAGTCGCTGAAGAGGAATGGATGGCACAACACGCGCCGAAGCTCCATGAGTATATTGTTCAAGCTTTTGCGCTCTCCAGCCTTGGTCCTGCCGTTTTGGATGATCGCCCTTATAAGGTGCGAATTCTTGGAGATGATTGACTTTGACAGTTTCTCCTGCAGAAATGTCATTGTCACCGGCAGAATGATCTGAGCCATGGGTGGTAGGAACTTGAGTGCTGTTGCTTTCGTACGACGCAGGAAGTATGGCCGAATCAGGTCGTGAAGTTCTTTGATGGTATCCTTCGTGAGATCCGTGTACTTTTCATCAAGTTCCTCAGCATTGAGCGAGGGGTCGATGAATTGCAGGAGATTGAAAAGCTCGCGCTTGTTGTTTTGCAACGGTGTTCCTGGGCAAAGTGTTAATAATGGTCGTAGAATATCGACAATGTCCCAGCTTACCAGTCAGTAGTAGCCTGAAAGGAATCTTCATGTCCCGCAATGCATTGTACAGCAAGCTCTTGTCGTTCTTCAGCCTCTGCCCTTCGTCAACGATCAAACCTTGCCACTTCACAGATCGAAAACTTGACTTCGCATCTACAGCTGCCTCGTATGACATGATGACAACGTGCGCCTTGATGCCACCCTTGACACCTTCGGGGAACATCTCATGCCTATAGGCAAGATCTTGTGCTGCTTTGCCACCATGGTAGGTACAGACGCGCAGCTCGGGGGCCCAGTTCTTGAGCTCACGACGCCAGTTCGGACAAGTTGAGTTGGGGACCACAATGAGGAAAGGCCAGCAGTTGGGTTTGTCATGGACAAGAGCCGTAATCAAGGCAACTACCTGTACGGTCTTGCCCAGGCCCATCTCGTCGGCCAAAATGACATTCAGGCTCTGATGGAAATTCCATAGCATCCAATTGACACCTTCGAGCTGATAGGCCATGAGATTTCCCTGCTTCAGACTCTTTGGTTGTTCATGAAGCTCGCATTCTCGCTCAAAGTTGAGACCGCGGAACTGCTTGACCCGTTCTGCCATCTTTTGATCAGAGACATAGGGAAAGTAGACGCCTTCGATGTAGTCGTTATATGCTGCTTCGAATGCCGCATACGGAGCTCCAGAGTCCTTTGAGGGTGGCTGATCCCAGACGACCTCTGTGTAGGGCAGGCCCTGGAATTTGACGAAGATTTCCTTGACATCGGAAAGTCGGGCAAGATCCTTAGCCTTGCTCGAGCTTGAGGGGTTGCGCAAATACTTGAGATTTAGAATGACATCAGGTAGAAGCCACTCTTCATCCACGGCCGCCTCGAATGTCATCTTCGGAAGCATATTCTCCTCTTTCCTTTGAAAAGCTACCCGCATTTGACCCGGAGACACGCCAAAAATCCAGGCACCGGGCATCCATGTGTCGTGGAAATGAGAGACCTTATCCCATTTAACCAAGTACTCTTTGTCATCCTCGCAAATGTCGGGCAGTGTAGTTCCGAGAACATATGAACCTTGGTCGACTGGACGCCATGCAACCAGTGACTGCATTTTATGCTCGGCATCGGCGCAGTCTTTGCACCGCCAATCCAACATGGAATACTCTTCGACACGAGCGGCTCGGAGGTCATCGGGGATCTCACTTTCCCGTGTAGTGGGCGGCAGGTGATCGTAGTGGTATCCCCGCCTACAAGCAGTGCAGCGAAATAGGAGTGTGTCTGCATTGTTGACGAGATCGGGGTCGACCTTGGTGATGGGATCCTCGCCACCGTTTTCGAGTCTCAAACGCTCTTCGACCTTTGGGGTTGACTTTGGAGAGAATTCGGAGCATGAAGCTGTTGTTGATTTGCATGACTGACACATGGCATAATTCGGAGCAGATGCGTCTCTCTTCTGGTAGGTGCCTATGCAATACCTGCACTGTAGAACGAAGTGGTCAGGACCAATCTTGGTCACTCGGTGGTCTCTGGTAGTCCTTTGCCCAAGACAGATCTTATGATATGCGGATGAGCAGCCTTGACAGCCGATAAGAGGGCCTTTGGCGGAGCGAGCATCGAGGCCGCAAGTCTGACAGGTGGTCGCATGCAGCTGAGCGAATTCTTCTGGAGCCGGCGGAAAGATTTCCTTGACATTGACGTGTTTGGGAGCACTTGTGACTTTCTCTTCAGCAAAGTCGTAGTCGTCATCGACATCTGGAACGATGTAGGTCGTATCTTTTGTAGTTCGGCCCGATTTACGAACGGGCTCAAACTCGATGGAAGAGTCTCGCCCACCCCTTCGGGTATTCATCTTGGGTCTGCCCCTGCCCTTCTTCTTCTTGGGGTTGCTCTTGACGTTGGGCAGATCGGAAGTGACAGGCTTGAAAGCATCGTCAGAGTCGTTGGCCAGCTCGTCTTCGGAGGAGTGGTAAGTGGCGACATAGTTCTTGCCAATGGAGTTTCGAGGGCGCGTGCTTCTGCGGTTGGCAGGTTCCTGTGGCGTCTTTTGGAAGTCCTCGTCATCTTCATCGTCTTCACCATCGAGAAGGTTGTCGATATTAGAGATATCCTCGCCGATGTCAAAGGTCGGAGCGTAATCGACGGATGGTTGCCGAGATGTAGTTTTCTGTCTGGTACTTCGGCGAAGGCCCATTCGCGGCTGCTCCTCCTCCCCCATATCGTCAAGGTCGCTCGAGTCAAGCACTCGACGACGCTTGGTACCGTGTGATGCCACTATGACTTCCTCGTCGTCGACGTCTTGACTTCCCTGGAATCTCTCTAGCGCAGCACGACCATTGCCTAGCGAGCGCAGGTCGTCGTAGGAAAGCTGAGTATGTGTTAGTTCAGAAGCCAAATGTTTGCGACCAATGCGGCAACGGTGAATATCGTGTAGCGACCGATGCGACGTATTATATGCAGTAACAGGAAGGGAAGGCGATTGAAACAGTGGAAAGCTCTGCTCTCATCGGGCAGTCGCCCACGAGTAACATACCACGTGGAGAGTTTCTTGCCTATCAAGCCTCAGGACAAGACTCTTGCCCTCTTTCACACTTTGTTGCGAACAGAGCTGGTGAATATGTTTGGAGAGGTGGTTTTGTGAAGGATCTGACTGTGAACGAATGGGCGTCGCAACAACGAGTGCTCAGAAACTGCCTTGCAACTCTGTTGGAATCAGGACAAAATATGTTGCTGCAGTCGCTCTGCTTGACGGAGCTGGAAACCGCCACTCGGACTGGTGGTGAACGCCCGGATCAAGACAGGAATGAGGAGGCAAAGGAAAGGAGATGCAGGAGGAATAGTAAATGTTTTCCCACCAGAAGAGAGAATCCGGGGTCAAGAGTGTGAACGGGGTGAAGAGTGAAGGTGTGCAAAGAATGGGAGTGGGAGTGGATTAGGTAGAGTGGTGGGCGACTTGAGGGCCGTTGAAGTAAACAAAGCAAGAGCCAAGGTCAACCGCAATCGCAATCGCAATCGCAATCGCAATCGGTACCTTCCTTCCCACAAAATTTGCCAGTATTCGAGCTCCATTCATTGGAGACCGGCACGAACAACAACAATGCACACAATGGTACCTGAGCAGCCCTTGCGGTTTGCGTCTTTGGTACCTGGCAGAAGGGGACAATGGGGAGAGAAGAGAAATGTGCCTTGAAGACACACGGATGCCGAAGCAGCTCCTACCACTTACTTGATCAACACGCCCGTCATCAAACTCCACGCTGTACCAGGAGTCTTGGCCATAGTCGTCTTCATCCCCAAGATCGATTTGTTCCAAGACCTTGAAAACATACCACGATGATGGCAGGTCTATTTTCTCGTATGAGGCTGGATCCGTCGGAGGTTCAAGAACCACCTCAATAGGGTGTAGTTGCTGTTGCATTGAAGCGGACCGGTGGCTCTTCGGGGAGCTGGTCATGTCGACGTCGCCTGTTTGTTCTTGTATCGCAGGCGCATCAAGTGTTGGTTCCTCTTGATCTTCTCCATTCTCTTTGTGATCAACACCACTGACGTCGTCTACCTCCATCAGTGCCATAGGCGCCTGGGGTATTACTGGTTCATCAAGCAGCGCTTCCTCCTCCTCATCTTCTCCCTCTTTGGAACCATCACCGTCCACATCCATCACTGCCATCGGTACCGAGGCATTCGTGTCGAAAGCGTTCAGATCGGCGATATCATGGCCGAGGTCGCCATCTTCGGCGGTATCCATTGCCTCCATCTCACTGTTTGTAGTCATATCCTGTACATATTCACAAGGGCGGCCGATGATCGAATAGTCGGCTGTTTCCAATTTCGTGTGGGCAGTGGGTTGAAACAAGTCACGCTGTACGGACAATTAACATTGATTCGGAAGCAGTAGACAAATGACCGGGGCAAAGGGGCCAACAAGAGTCGCGCACCTCTTCTGATCCAAGAATGAACTCCTCCGTCTATATCGTCGTCGTCGGTGGTGGTTGCGCCGGAGGTTAATCTGAAGTGTGAAAGTTCGGAAGCGCGCCGCGTTGACTTGCGTGGTACACTTACCGAGACAGACGCGCTCGAGTTTAAGTGGTGCACTGCATAGGTGGGGGGCTCGACAACCATGCGGCCGGGGATCTGCAGAAGCTACAAGCATGTCACCACTGAAGCTCTCCACTATTGGTCGGCGGCACTGCCTAGCGCGGTTGATGCCGGTCGCCAGGGACCAGGCGAAATTTTCCAGAAAGTCGCTAGGGATTGAGCTTGTGAAGAGCTCGACGATGCATCAATATTATTATTTTTTTTATCTTCTTGCTTCCTTCATTCTTCATTCTTGTTTGTACCTTAATCGCTGCAAAACCAAAACACTTTCAGCGTTGCTGATACTATGAGATGAGAAACTTTACTTCTCTGTGTTCTCTTCAGAGACACAATGTATTATTCAAGACTTCTGCTTTTACCACTGGAAACCATGCCCCAGTCCGATACTCATCCCTCTCCGCGATACACCGAGGCCTTCGCGAATCCGAGAAGTCGCGGCCTCAAGGATTCAATCGTACGGCGTTAGACTCTGCAAAGTCCAACAGAGCGAAGCGACCCTCTTCGCGTGTTCGAAGAGATCCCGACTGGACGCCTACCGGTTTCACTCTCAAGAAGGGCAAGAGAGACATCACCGACAAGGGCCCGCACCCAAAGTCCCGGAGCGAGAGGTTTCACGATCCGACCGAGAGCTTCGGCAAGAAGAGTCTTGTATACCAAGTCAAACATGGCCAGCTGCGAGAGGACTTGAGTTCCTTAGGCAGTAGTAGTGCGCCCAGGCAGGACAACTTTGAAAGCAAGTTTTCCAGCAAGTTCAGCGACTATATTACAGAATCTAGATCTCAGCGCAGAGACGCCCCTCGTCGCGCGAGTTCCTCTTCCAACCCTAAAGCCTACGACTCGAGACTCAACTACGACAGCGAGAGATCCGGAAAGCCGTTCCCACGCAGGGACGGAGCGTCTCCAGGCGGGCCGTCCGGTTTTGCCAGACCAAGCGACAGGAGTACGAGCAGATTCAACGATCGCGGATCGCGCAATTCGAACGACAGGTTTCCAAGAGCGTCTGAAGGCAGATTTGGCAATGATTCGTCGCGCAGGCCGGATGACAGGTCTCCGCGGACGTTTGGAAACAGATTCGGCGACGGCGAATCGCGTAGACCAGACGACAGGCCTCCCCGGACGTTTGGAAACAGATTCGGCGACGGCGAATCGCGTAGACCAGACGACAGGCCTCCCCGGACGTTTGGGAACAGATTCGGCGACGGCGAATCGCGTAGACCAGACGACAGGCCTGCCCGGACGTTTGAAAGCCGCGACCAGAGATTCGGCGATCGACAGAACGATGATACCTTTGCGCCCCGCGCCGGTTCGAGGGATGATCTGCCTATACGCATCCGCCACACCACAGCTGCATCGCAATTCCTCTACGGTCGCTCCGTGGTCGAAGCCGCTCTCAGAGCAACACGGAGAAAGATCTACCATTTGTATCTTTACGCCGGCGCAGACCGTCAGAACCTCGTCCAGGATGCCACGCTGGAGAACCTGGCGAACAAGCACGATGTTCAGGTCACAAAGATCCGAGACAATGACGGGCTGCGGATGATGGACAAGATGGCCGGCGGCCGGCCTCACAACGGCTGTGTGCTTGAGACCTCCCCCACGCCGCAAATACCTCTGAAGAGCCTGGGTGAGCTGTCGGAAGATCCTTCCAACCCGAGTTTCAAGGTCGAGTTGGCCTACCAGTCCGCCGAGGATGTGGCCATCAACGGAGCCCCCGAGGAGATACCGTACCAGGCCAGGGGAAATAGAAAACCCTTCTTCCTCCTACTTGACAGCATCCTTGATCCCGGTAACCTGGGAGGTATCCTCCGAACCGCCGCCTTCCTTGGTGTCACGGGTGTTGTCATTAGCAAGCATGGATCTTCAGGCCTGACACCCGTCTCCCTGAAAGCCTCGTCCGGCGCATCGGAAGTACTACAACTCTACTCCACCTCGTCGACTCTGGATTTCATCGAGCGGTCCAAGGAGAACGGCTGGATGATATACGCCTCCGTAGCCGCTGGCCCCCGATCGAGGGGCAACTCGCACCTCACGATCGACAGGATAGAGACGTACGACCCGCTGTCGGAGCGGCCGACGATTCTGGTCATTGGCAGCGAGGGCGAGGGTCTCGAGAAGAAGATCAAGCGACTTGCCGATTTCGAGGTGTCCATCCCGGGGCAGGCCGGATACTTGAGCACAATCGACAGTTTGAACGTCAGCGTCGCCACTGGCATCATGTGCTCGGCATTCTTGAAGAAGAGCCACGGCTTTGAGATTGAAGATGCAGCGGACGAGGTCAAGGAGAAGGAAGGGGAAGCTGCGCTCTGGTAAAGAAAGACCACGCGAGATGTAAAAGAACCATGTACAACGTCTGTATACTTACTAAATAGAGGGGCATAAAACATCAAAAAGGAGAACTACATGTAATGAGGGATGGGTTCTCGGCAACATTTGTATACTACCTGAAGTTCATGAGATCTACGAACAGCAAAATCACCACAATGACACAGATGAAAATAATCACACAAAGTATTCAAAAGCACTACAGTTGTCTATTATTACCTCCTAATTTCAATTTAAAAGAAAGCGAGCCATTACTACTCCCATTCGACCTGGGCAGTCCCAGAAGCCTCTCCCCGGAAGCTGCCCTCTGTCGTCTCCGACGCATTCAAGAACGCCAGAAGCAGGAGCTTATTGAACAAGGGCGTGCCCAGCCCGGTGACCGGATCCCACCCCTCGGTAGCATTCCAGCCGGCTCCGACGATCTCGGGCGTCGGCAGTCCGGAATACTGGCTCGCGGGACCGCACCCGCGGCTGCCGCCCTGCGTGATATCCGTGAGGCCGCCGTTCGGCCCCACGACGCCGTACAGCCACGGGTTCAGGAAGCCGAGCGGGCTGCGGCCGCGGGCGACCAGCGCGTTGTTGACGAGGGAGATGATCCCCGCGAACGCGGGCGCCGCCGCCGACGTCCCGCTGACTGCGGTCAATGCCCCGTCCTCGATCACGCGGTAGTTGTTGGCCTGCGCCGCGACGTCGGGGAACCCGCGGCCCGAGGCGTTGTAGTAGTCGGCGAAGCGCTCGGGCCCGAGAATATCCAAATACGCGGCGACGGCGGCGTCCTGGTAGGCGGGCCGGGGAAAGTAGTCGCTGAAGCCGCCGGACGAAAAGGAGGCGGCCTGCTCGGGCAGCACGGCGGCGGTGCCGCCGACCGACGTGACGTAGGGGCAGGCGCCGGGGAAGGTCGGCGTGAAGCGCGCCGTCTCGTTGCCGTCATTGGTCTGGCACGCTGAGCCGGGCCCCGTGTCGCCGGACGAGAAGATGACGCTCACGCCGCGGGCGCCCAGCTGGCCGATCATGGTGCACACCTTTTGCGCGTAGGCGATCGGGATCTCGCGCTCGTTGTCGCCGTACGAGGTCGTCAGGGTCGTCGGCAGCTCGGCGTCTGTCATGTTCAGCAGGTAAGTGAAGAGCTCCAGATAGGGTTCGTTGGAGTTTTGGTCCGCGTATGGTTGGCTGCAATGATCTTATTAGTGGTGAAAGTCTTTATCACAGTGGTTATTGTATGCTCACTCCAGATCGGGGATCAAAGGTCCACGTCCTCCAACGGAATAGAAACGAATATCCGTGTTGTACCCGAGAGCCGCAGCGTATTGTATGTCTAGGTTGGCCTCGAGATCATCACTGCTCGTATCATTTTGGTCGTTTTGACCACCGTTCACCAACGTGTATGTAAACGTCTGACCCATCGCAATCTCGGCGAACTTGGATAGGAAAGTTTGTAGAGATTCGAGCTTGGCATATTCCTAGATATTGTCATCAATATTTGAATCTTGAACAGACTGGAAGCTCTTCTTACGCTGAGAAAACCGCTAACACCAAGCATTGTCTTGGCGGCAGGCTTTGCGGTGTAATTACCGACATTGTACAGAAGCCTCAAGCAGTTGGGCACAATCAAGTAGTTGCAGATCTTGAGGGCCTCTGTTTTGTTGGTCATCGCCAAGTTGATCTGTGACGAAAGAACTGCCGCGTCTTCCACCTGCTCGACTTTGAATATCTCGCTCACGTGTTTCTGTGTCCGACTAAACAAGGTTGTGGGTTGAATTGTCGTGATGTGTGATCTGATGGCTTCTGGAACGGAGTATTCCAGTGTCCGTGTCTTAAGCTCGAGTGAGTCGTCATAATTGTATGTAGCGAAATTGGCGTTCAACAGCTGTTCTGCCTTTCCTACCGTAGACCTGAAGCTGATCCAATCACCCGTATTCTCGATGTCCTGGCTAGAAATGCCAGCAGACTTGAGCCAATTGAGAACGGCATCAGTCGATTCTTGTCGCGGCTGGACGAGATCTCTCACTTCCTCCCGCGATAGGTGCTGACCATAGGAGGGGTGGCTCGGTGAGGAGATCTCATACAGTGTTCTTTCAAACAGCCCATTGGACACATTTGGTTGCTCCAGCGCGATCCGTAGTCGGATGACCGTCGATGGATCGGCTTTTTTAACTATCTGCCATCCATCCGGTACGCTGGGCAGGGACTCGACGATGATGTCCTTGCTTGCTGCGAAAGAACTCAGCAACAGCGCGGCTGCACCTACGCGAGTTCTTAGTCAGTGACTGTCTTGTTGAAATTAAATAAAATAACACGGGATGAATATAGCAAGATTGAATATGCGCCTGTCTTCCGTGTGAACTATCAAGGGCAAGAGCATGATACATACCAAAGAGCGCGACTAGTCTCATCGTGATGGAGTTGTTCAGAGGAAACAATCGTCGAACTAGTCCATGTGAAGCGCATTTGCTTCTAATAAAAGCGAATGTATGCCAGATGCAAGAACCCTAGTAGTCGCATTTTTCGGGTCCTCATGTAAGGTTGGCGACTATTCGCCGGGACTATGTGTATCACGGTATGTCGTTACATCCGATGTGGGCTGCCAAGCCGAAGATTAGATGGAAAGTCCACGTGCACAACACGAACCTCGATATTAAACATCCGATCGACGACTCGGAAGTTCTTGGCAGGGGAAAGGAAGGAAGTATATGCATCCAATCAAGGGATCTCGTCGGCCAGCACCGAACGACTGGTACAGACTTGATGCGGGAATGCGCAGCCAGCCTTAAGAAGAACAAGACTTTCGAGGTGTATCTGGGCTGGAACGGACACTCCATGTCGCTCAACTTCGGCAATTGCGCAGGGCGATGCCTGTATGTAACTTCTCGGGTCTTGTGTGTAGGTGAACGATCGACTTGACTATAGCGACTGCCATTTTGGGCCCGAGCCGAAGTCTAGATGGGCTCGGAACAGGGGTCGACTACATACATGCTGTTTGCAATTGCCTATTCGAGACTCACAATCCGTTCACCTCTGTGTAGGCAGGCACCTTCCGAGTGAGACTTCTACGATTTTTCGCAAATGTCAAGGTCTCGAAGAAACGAATAGCTTGCGGATCTTCCGGATGGTGCATTTACTTCGTACTTGGCGTTGGCTTCTGGACGGCGAAGAGTCAATGATACATTGGAACAGAAAGTTGATTCTAGGGCTGCCAGTCACTAGACATGACTTCTCGTCTGCTCGTGTATGTCTCTCGGCCATGACTAGTATGATGAACACATTCTCCCACCAATCAATATGACTATGGGATCAAATCATAGACTATAGTCGGCCGGTTGTATCCAAAAGCCTTGGCACACTAGCTTCGGGCGAATGGGATGTCTCGCCGGCGGACTGTCGCCAGCGAGGACTAGGCGAGGGTCCCGTCGATACTATATTTCTGCAGCCACACTTTATGACCCTTGGTTGATGATGTCGCCGCATCGTATGGCTGTGACACTCCACCCTGATCTATCCAAAAGAGGATCTGCTTCGTTGTTACGAAAGATGTATGACAAATGACCGTCACTCTATTTCTCTGCGATTCATGTACTGTATATTTCTGTCTGCAAAGACACGAACAGAAGTCAATGCTTGAGAGGTCCTGAGCCCGCTGTACTATGCAGGAAAAACAACCATTTTGCGACTCAAGCATGAAAAACAAGTCCCTAGGCTCAGAAGACAGACGATGACCTTGATACACTACCAGAACACCTCAGGGCAGACTGTTCCGGGAGAAGAAGTCGATCAAGTGAGGGCTTGTAAAGTTGAAGTTGGCTGTATGATTCGGGCGACCAGCCAAGTCCAGGCCAAGAGTGCTGGGCCAGGCGTGTCCGAGACCCTCAATGGTCAACGCCCTGACTTCAGCTCCAGGACAGTCCCAGACTTCCTCCCAGACACCTTCGTATATCTCCACTGTCCGTGGCTCTGGCCATTGGCCGTAATATTTGCCCTTGCAACCGTTGCGCTCTGCCCACTGTCGTCTCCAAAGTCTGACGTCGGGTTCCGGTCCAAAAGAGCCTCCCTCGGGCGTGCGGCCAAAGAATGGAGTAATCGTGTCCTCGACGCCATGTGCGTGGAAGATCGGGGCTGGGCGGGAGGGCGTGCAGTTGTGGAACGAGAAGGTCCCCTGATATAGAGCTGGCGAGACCGGCGCGAACGCAGCGATTAAGCTCGAGGTGTCCGGCCTGCATGCCAGGAGGGCAGTGAAACCGCCGCCATTGGACTTTCCGCAGGCGTAGATTCTCTTGCGGTCGATGTTGTACGACTCCGCGATCTTCTCGACAATGTCATAGACATAGGCAATCTAATCATGGTTAGCAACATGCAGCCGCCGACCGAGAGTAATGATATTGAGATCATACATCGTCAACAGTGGCATTTTCATATGGAGCACCTTTCCAAATGTGTTTCATCGGATAGTCTGTATTGTTGACGCCTTGAGCATATGCCGTCAAGAACGGCTTACCGGCGATGCGCAATGCCGGGTCTGATAGCTCAGTGATACGCTGCTGTTTCTCGCTAAACCCGCCGGCTGGGAATGGCTTATTTTAGTACAGTACTCGTCTACGCGATGCAGATAATAATTCAGTTAATCTGCGCAGGCGATTTTACTAACCGCCATGGAACGAAAGCACGAGAGGATGCGACTCTTCTTGTTCGTACGTATCGGGGACGTTGAGGAGAAACGTCCGTTCCGTCGGAAGCGTGTATTTGAGGTTGCCCCTTACTGGGGAGGACTCAGAGGAGCTGTGAGGCCCCGAAAGGACGACTTGCGACGCCAGCGCAGAGTGAGCGCAAGCGCCGAGCGCGAAGAAAAAAGCTCGCAACATTTTGGGTCACACAGATTGAAAACGCTTGAGATGGCTTTGATGAAAAGACGAAAGACCATGCGATGATGAGAGTGTTCAACTCAAAAAACGTAGGATGTATTTCGGAGACAGAACCGAAGAGGCATCGGCACTGAACAAATGAGCCGGGCCTCGCAACCCCACTTGGGCCTATCACGACATTGTGCGTAATCAGGAACTGCGCTGCTCCTGCATACAAGGGGATAAGCCAAACCGACGAACCAGACTGGAGTTTATGTATTCAGTTGCATCCATCTTCAGTCCAAATCATTTTCTAAACTATCTGGCCATTGATTGCTTCGTGTCTGATTTTTGCAACATTGAAACCACATCGCTGTTGCGTCATGTCGTACCTAACTAACCTAGTTGAACGGTGATCACAATCATAGTGATAGTGGGTATCTTGAAAAGACTGGCAGATGCCAGACATGAATCAATGGCTGATAAGTACTTGGGTATCAGAGGTCAAGTCGTATAGTCCATGCTTTGTATGACAGGGCAGTTAAAGATGTTTATCGAGCGCACGGTAGCTTATTGTTGCCTTAGGTGTATCGGTGTTTTGCTACCTGCAGCTTAGGTATCATCCGAACATTGACCTTGCCGGGTACCTGACAGTAGTCACCTTTCAAAAGTTTATCAAATGTCGAGATGCCTTGCATGCACCATGAAACAACACGCCGCAACGTTGAGAAAACAAATCATGCATCAAATTTATAGAGATTGATGCCTGAAAATATTAAAGCTCGGGCGCTTTGTATCGTTGGTAGGCACCAACAAATGTTACTGTTATGTGGCTGCCTTGGGGCCCATCGATCGTACCTGCCATTTATTAGACTGGAGGGCAGTCACCACGAAAAATGTTCAATGCACCACTACAAACTAAATTTCAGACCAAAATCAAACAACAAAAGTTCTCAATCCCAAAATCCTTCAGGGTTGTCCTTATTTCTTGTTTTCTTCTCAATCTTGAACCAAGACCACCATACCAGAGCATTTTGAGGCCTACATTCACGAGTTCCGGCAATTTTCCGAGCACCCAAATGGCTTTCGAGTCCTCAGAGGGAGCTCCTACCGAGAAGACTCCAGTCGTATCCAATGCCAAACTTGCGGTAGATGATCCCGGTCCTCTCAGCACAGATGATCTTCCGGATTTGCCGCCGGCACCTGCTTGGCCCACAAGCTCTCCCAGCCAAGACGAGACCACAGATTCCAAGGATCGGACCATGAAAGCAGAGCTCAAACGCCTCGATAGGAAGTATGACGAAGACGGTGATAAGATCTATCTCGAGCGTAAGAGTGGAGAGATCAAAGCCGATGACCGCAATGTAAGTGACACTCCGAGATATCGCCATTCCTACAGTACAAACAAAACACTGACCAAACTTTCCCTAGCAGTGGTGGGACTTGTTCGCCTTGTGTGAAG
The DNA here is from genome assembly GCA_022432395.1 of Pestalotiopsis sp. NC0098. NCBI lineage: Eukaryota > Fungi > Ascomycota > Sordariomycetes > Amphisphaeriales > Sporocadaceae > Pestalotiopsis > Pestalotiopsis sp. NC0098. The sequence goes on along the minus strand of JAJKLJ010000003.1, from coordinate 2,281,458 downwards.
TTCGTTCCTATTGGGAGGATGGCTCCTTTGATGGCATGGACTTGCGTGTCAACTCGCCTCTTCTCAAGCAACTCCTTGAAGACGTCATTGGCGACTTCCCAAATGAGCCCATAGAAGCAAGTTCAGAGGTCGAGATCGACACTCCGGCATATTGCCTATTCTTCTACCGAGATGAACTCGAGACCGAGGGCAAGAAGCGCTTCGCCGACGACGCCGAAGGCCAGGCTCACCTGAAGCTTCTCCTCAAATATATCGACGACAGTTTTGAGGACGAGACCAAGTCACTCAAGAGAGCAATCAAAAGCGAAGCCAAGGCCATCAACTACGAACACCTTTGGACCATCTTCAAGCCGGGCTCCTTTGTCTACGTCGAGGCCCTTGGACAACCCCGCGCATTCAAACTTCTCAGCTTCTTCTACCTCAAGGGTATGAATCCTTCACTAGGCCTCTCGGTGCAATTCGTCGACTATGATGGCAAAGTGTTCGGTACTCGCACAACAGAGTTCCGCATTCCTCAATTTTCGGGCAATTCGCGCATCGATCAGCTCAACGTCCGGCCGCTGCACATCATGCCCAACAAGGATGAAATCCGCGAACAGCTCATCGGACGGGGAGCTCGGTTTGAAAAACTGGTCGGCCAGAATTATATGCACTACAGTGGTGTTGCCGTAAAGATGCTAGCAAGTGGCAATGGTTATGACAGAGTCAACCTCACCGGGAGGGTCATGATTGATTGCAAGACATACCATCGCCTTGAGCCAAATGATGTATTCTCGGTCCAGGAAATCGAGACCAGTGAAGGCATCAAGCGCCAGCGCCAAACAATCCACCAGCAAAACGGGGGCGCCTTCCTGGACTATGTCTCTGGTAACGACCTGCATGATGAGCTGCTAGACGAGCATCGCCTCATCACAAATGCGACCGTCAGGGGCTATGCCTTTACGCACAAGCGATTCCTGGAATTCTTTGTCGACCAGATTTCTGCCATTGAATGGAACACGGACTGCTTCGATCAGCTGGTTCTGGATCCGGCGCCCAAGAGGACTGTCAAGGCCCTGGTTTCCATGCACGCACGACGAAGCAGAAGCGACTCACCAGCATTTGACGATATTGTCAAAGGCAAAGGCCAAGGATTGGTCTTGGTTTTGCACGGCCCGCCTGGTGTGGGAAAGACATTGACAGCCGAATGCGTAGCCGAATGGGTCCGCTGTCCCCTGTTTACAGTATCCTCGGGTGACCTGGGAATGGATAGTGTTGCTCTCGACAGACGACTCACCAGCATCATGGACATGGCCAGCACATGGAAGGCTGTCCTTCTCATTGACGAGGCGGATGTATTCTTGGAGCGGCGCACTTCCCACGACTTGCAGCGCAACGGCCTGGTGTCAATCTTCCTAAGGGTGTTGGAATACTACACGGGCATTCTGTTTCTCACCACTAACCGGGTGGCCGCCTTTGATGATGCGTTCAAGAGTAGGATTCATGTCCCGCTGAGGTACACGAGTCTCACAGCAGAGTCGAGACGAGCGATCTGGCGCAATTTCTGTGCTCGCGTCCCCGGTGGCAGCGAGATTGGTGAAGAAGATCTGGAGCGGCTTGCGCAGCATGAATTGAACGGACGGCAGATCAAGAATGTGGTCAAGACTGCTGAAAGTCTGGCTGCGTTCGAGGGGGCCAAGCTGAACGTCGACAGAATCGAGGATGTCGCTGCTATACAGGCCAAATTTGAGAGTGATCTTATGGAAGCAGTGGACGCTGGCTTGGATGGGGTATAGAAATGTTGCCACTATGGGCTTGAGTTATCATCTCGGGTCGAGCAAGTGGGTCGCCAAGAAGGTTGGACCGACTATAGGAGGTATAGGAATTGCATGGCATGTACATAGCTTATTGGTCAAGATAGCATCCTCCAAAACAGTCGAGGGCAAGACAAGGAATGAAGGAATTTCGGCCTCACAATTGATTGACTCGTGCCCAAGTACTCGCTTTCACATTCCTCGAGATGAGGCTTGCTTCATATCGTAGGAACTTGGTCTGAAGCAAAGAGCCAAGAGCCATTGTGGATGGGATGGCTAGAACTAGGTAAGAGAGAACCGGTGGGTCCGACTATTGCTGATAGCGGTACTTCATGACGAACAGACTACAAGAAGCACTATATTAAGCCCGGAGCCACGGAAACAGAAATGGGCGTCGACTATAATCGTCGGAGCTTCTGCTCCTACCCCACGATGCAGCCAAGCGACGATCAGCGGGTCAGTATAGAGAGTAACGGGAGAGCTGCAAGTCCTGGCGTCAGTGGAAGCGGGAGCGCTGGGGCTAGGCTCTTGTTCCTGACGCTCATTTCGTCATCATTTGCTCAAATCTGCATCAATAATGGGCCTTTTAGCAATGAAAGATCGCGAAAATGCAGTCTTTTCGATTAGAGGAGCTTGCTCACCGATTTTCATTTGCCAATTGGCGTTCGGTGTGTCTTTCCTCATCTCCTCAACTGCATTCACACGTCATGATTCCCCGTGCCTTCTCCCAACATAAGAAACCTCTCGCAGCCGGTATCCTTCGCTGTGCAGAACAACGACGTCAACCACAATTATTTCACAAATCAGTAATTTTGGGGATAGCAAGCTTCTCGATTCTCTCCTGCCCCAGATACCAACCATCGCCAAAGCAACAACATACAACCATCAGAATGTCTTCGAGCAACGCCCACCTCGGCCGCGACAAGCTCTTCGACCTCAAGGGGCGCGTCGCCCTAGTCACGGGCGGCGGCTCCGGCATCGGGCTGATGATCACCCAGGCCCTCGTGGCCAACGGCGCCAAGGTGTACATCACGGGCCGCACGCGGGAGAAGCTCGACCGCGTCGTCGAGCAGTATTCGGAGGGCAAGGACTCGATCGTCCCGCTGACCTGCGACGTGGGCAAGAAGGACGACATTGCCAATCTGGTCAAGGATATTTCTTCGTGAGTGACGACCCCCGTCTTGTCTCTTTTTTTCTTTTTCTAATGTTGTTGTCTAACACGAAACAGCCGAGAGTCCTGCCTGTGCATCCTCGTCAACAATGCCGGCATCAACACGTCCACCGTGTCGACCGAGGCCAAGTCGGCCGAGGAGGCAAAGAAGAACCTCTTTGACACGGACAAGGCGACTTTTGCCGAGTGGACCGAGTCGTATCAGACCAACGTCGCATCAATCTGTAAGCAGAAGAATCTTTCGTACGCCCGATGCACCTCGAGACTGACACGAGACAAAAACAGACTTCATGACCGCAGCCTTCCTCCCGCTCCTGCAACAGAGCACCGAGAGGCACCCGGGCTGGAGCGGGACCGTCATCAACATCAGCTCCATCAGCGGCATGGTGCAGACGGCGCAGCACCACTTCCCCTACAACGCGTCCAAGGGCGCGGCGATCCACCTGAACCGGATGCTGGCGTCGGAGATCGCGGCGCAGGGCATGAAGATCCGCGTCAACTCGATCGCGCCGGGCGTCTTCCCCAGCGAGATGACGGCCGACGGCAGCGGCGCCGACCAGAAGAGCCACATCGAAAAGGGCAAGTACGAAAAGGTGCCGGCGCGGCGACCCGGCAAGGACGAGGACATGGCGCAGGCCGTCCTGTTCTTCGCCGTCAACCAGTACCTCAATGGTCAGACGTTGGCGGTGGACGGCGGATATACGCTTGCCGCGGGGCTGTAAGGTCAGCGCCGGTCAGACTGGTCTTGGCTAAGTCATTTGCGCAAGTTGATTGATTGCGCATTTCCATCGACACCGAATTGATGATTTGCCTGACTACGATACTCTGATAAAATCTTGCATCGCTGCGCCAATGCTGTGATGAAAGACCAGTAGCCTCGGATTACCACTCCCCGCTGCCTCTGATTCTAAGTGACGCACGTACCCAGAGTTCGCGACTTGTCTCTGTTACCTTACTAGAGGGTCCAAACACATTACTTTTGCGGCCCCTCTGTAAACAAGAGGGGCCGCAGAAGTAATGACGCTTGGACCCTCTAGTCATTGAAAGAACGAGAAACACGGGCTTACAGTCATCATGTGGCTTCTTATCTCATCGGCGCCGTCAGAGACATTTTCAAATTGGACGAGATCATATCACGTTCCCGAATCCCAATTCCCTTATTTAGTTGCGAAACGCTTTGATTATCGATTTAACAAGGTGTGAACGGATCGGCCGTAGGGCTGATTTTTAGAAAATGATGCGCAAAGCGGCACCCCGAACTAAAAACTAATGCATCGCCGGCGTGGGCGCAAGCGCAACATGAAGGCCGCCCCACCTTTTACCCAAGGTTTTTCGATTGACTTTTTATCTGGTTCTGCAATTCTGCATCATGGCTTCTTGTGGCTTTTCTTATCAGTATTATCCCAATTTCGTCTTGGAGTTTATACAACGGTATATAAATAGTAGTAAAAATTGGATCAAAAGGCCAGAATCAATCCAATTTCGGCAGTTGATATTCAGACAATTGCGGACCTGGTCGCCGGGAATTCATTTCCACCTTATTTCATCCTCGTCACGATGACTACAATTTCTATCAAAACCCAGATTCGCGCCTCTGCGTTCTACACGAGCATCTGCGCGTGTGTGCATACCCACGTATCTCGGCCGCGGGCTTTTATTGCGTGGTGCACACTACGAGATCCAAGAATAAAAAGCGTGGTGGCGTTCCCGACTGTCTGGGAATCTTCCGATGTCAAGATGTTGATCTTCTCGGAATACTATATTAGTTTCCTGCCCTATCGATAACCTTAATCATTCGCGGGGTCCTTCCCCGGTCTGGACTCTGGGACTCGTCCCCTTCCTTGCCACGAGGAACAAGATCAATGGCTTTGCCGAGACCAATACCAAAAAAAGAGAGACACAAACGCACACCCCACCATTCCATCTCATCTCACCCCTGATGTCATCTGCACGATAAGATTTGAGATCGGATGGGCGCTGTTTTAGTCTTAATCGTTCGACTGGGGGCGCACCACAACGGCACTCCCATTCCTAGGTTCGTGCTGATCCGGAAGAGTGCGCGCCCAGGGCCACTAAGGTAAGGGCCATCGTGGCCGCAGACCAAAAACGATGTGGTATTGGAATGATCCAGGGCCAGGGTCCATGTCGATAATCTGTATCTCACTTGCCCAACCATGCTTGAGCTTATTCTCGTTCAACGTCACGCGTCACGCATCATCATTGGCAACTTAATGAGTGGACTATGCCATGTGGTCAATTATCTGCTACTACTATCTTCGTGCGTACCGTATCGCGTTGACATCAACAGCCGACGACGGCCGACATGTTGCAGCATGCCACAATTCCTTGTCAATGAAATGTCCCTTGATGGGAACAGATGATCAACCTCCGCTCGGGAAGGAAAGGAAAGAAAACAAGAGTAAACAATCCATGGGAAGCCCATCTCACGCTCTGCTGCCAAAAGAGGGGACCAGAGGCCCAAAATCAAAAAACGCCGCAAAGATGCAATGCAGAGGTATCCTTAATGGGCGAGGCACGCGGGGAAAAACATGAATGGGTGCGGCCGGAAATCAAAGCTGTAAACCGTGAACAATCTGTGGAGTGGAGAATGATCTGAGAGACTCTTCGCACTCCGGGTATCAAATGGAAAATGCCCTGATGCTGTGTATATCGGAATCGAGACCATGTCGCTCCATTGTGCCGACTAAAAGGAAAAGGGAAAAGAGACAAGCAGAACTCCGTAGCCGACGAAACATGAGAAATGGCGCGAAGTCGCTGTCGTGCTGGTGGCTGAAATCAAGAAGTAGCAGAATCATCACAGCGCTCCACAAGTAGAGACTGTGCCATTCTGGTGAGTGGCGAGAAATGAAATCGAATAAGGTCGCAGTGGTCTGTCGACAACATCAAGTTGTCGCTCAGCCTGCGCACGTCATCATCGATGCAAGGTGGATTGCTCAGTACTTTGCAACCCAGTGCGCGTCCAGCCAGCCGACCTTGTCAAAGGCCGTCCACAGCTTGGACGCCTTGTTGACATCAATCTTGCAAGCCTGCTGAGCATCTGTCTTTCGGAACTCCTTGGAGATTTTCTTGCAGTTCACGCGCGCAGCAAACATTCGGCGCTTGCTGGTCAGATAGGTCGCAGCGTCAAGTCGTAAGCCTGCTGCAAGCGAGAGCTCGTCTGGGTGGAGCAGATGACGGTGAGGATCGCTGCTCAGATCGATGGGAGCGCCCTTCCAGTCGACCTTGAGGCTGTTTGCCTTGGCAGGCAAAGAGGTCAAGGGTGGACAGTAGTCGGGCAGGGCATTGAAGTCCTTGTCCTCACGGCTGGGGGCCGCAGCTCGGCGCGAGGCGGGATCAGGAGTGGCACTAACTCTCCGGATGACTGCATGTCTCTGAACCGGAGCGGCAGGCGAGGCTGCTCGAATGGGTCGTTGTGCCGGTGCAGAGGCTTGCAGCGGACGAGCCGCAGGTCTCGACGGCTTCACGATTTTCTGTACATGACTGCGGATCGGCTGAGGCTTGTCGGCTGGGCGGATTGGTTGAGGTCTGCGACTCTTGTTTTGGTGACTCTGAGCCTTTCTATCCGCAAGAAGCTGTGCACGCTCCCGTTCGAACCATTTCTTCCGGTCCTTCTCGTACAGCTCAATGACCCGAGACTTGAAGTACAGCGCCAACTCATAATCTTCGCGCTGCGGCGGCGATGTTTGCTTAAAGAACTCGGCAGGCCTAGATTCAACATGATTGTCAACGATCCGCTGCGTCTCGACCGAATCGTCCCTGGTGAAAAGTGGCTGTTGAGTAGGCGACAGGTCATGGCCGGGATAGAGAATGGGATCCTTGACGGGGGTGCCGTGGATGGTGGAGGCAGCAACAGAATGCTCAGCCTTGGTCAGAGGACTAATCGGAGGTGACAAGGGCGGATTCGGGCCATGAGCCTTACGCACGCCCGAAGTTGCTTGCACCTTTTCCATTGGAGCGGCTGCAGAGTGTGCAAACGAGTCAATGGGCGGAAGTTCAGGCGGCGACATGAGGTTGGAGATGTCGCACGGCTTGGTTGCGTCGGTGCCGGTCTTGGAAGACATGATTCCAGGATTGAAATTCGACGGCTTTGAAAAGTTGTGTGGTCCCGCAGGAAAACTCATGGCAAATTGGTATTTTGCTTGAGTAAAATTGCTAGACGAACCAAAAAGTCGTCAACAGAGCTCGAGGGTTGCTGTTGATAATAACAATGTGGCCGACCGGGCGGGTTTGTCAGCGTAATAGGTGTAAGTGGAGTGTGGGAACGGTCGAGGTGGCGAATCCAGGCAGAAGCCAGTGCGCGCGAGAACGTTCTGATGAGTCAATTGGAAAAATTGACAGGCTTGGTGGGATCAATGACAAGTGCAAAGGCGCAATGCGTAAGCCTTTTAGAGAATTGAATGCACCTGAAATCGTTGGAAAAGGCGAATGTTGGCAGTGTCTGTACCGTAGTGCAGTGGGAGGCAACCTTTTAGTTTGGATGTTGGAAGTTCGGGGAAGATGCAAGAATGCTGAATCCGGAAATAGGCCTTTAGAAGTACGAATTCCGTTGGCTGGGCCTTTCCTTTCCTTTCCCCCCTTCTCCAGCTTGTGCTGGTTGTGCAATGGCTGAACCGCCCGGGTCTCCTGTGAATCAGAGGAACAATGGAACTGGGAACGGTCTGCCCAAGCGTCCGTCCAGTGTAAAGGATACCCTAATAACAATAGCCAGCGATCGTGGAGGTGGGTTGCTTGTTGGTTGCCACTATTTGCGGGGAGGAGGACCAAGATAGTGCGTGCAGGGAAGCGGTATAGGAATCCCAAACTTGCTGAATCCAAGACCCAAGAACGTGCATGAATAAATATGTAGCGGAAATGGCACACGCCAGGAGGGTGGCGCGACGAGTAAATGCGTAGATTGCAAACTGGTGGTCAACTGACACCCGAGGCGCGAGGCAGTAAGTAGTAAGACGGACCGAAGAGAGCAAAGCAGTTGGGATGATGATGGAAGAAGAAGAAGAACAGAATCGACGAAAGATGGGCTCAAACAGTCCAAGGCCTATTGAGAAATAGACAATAGATATGAGATGCGAGAGGAGGCAAGGCAGCCCCCAAAACCCAGAACGCAGCAAGGAGAGATCGATCAATCAATCAATCAATCAATCCAGCCCACAGGCGGAAGCGGCCACCTCCAGCAGCGCCGAAAAGAGCGTGGTGGTGGCCAGTACCTAGAAAGAAGAGGCGGATGATGCGCCGTGGTGGTGTTGTCCAAAGAGTCACTCTCGCTCCTCCCCCCAACTTTCCCCCATGTACAACCCAAGTCACCAGGCATGCTACCAAGCAGACGCAGTGTGCGGGCGCAGGGATGTGACACATTGATACCGGCTTATTTTAGGACTGGCCCTGCGTGCGAGGTGAGATTGACATTAAAGTACCCAAGGTACCCTCATGGCCTGGATACTCGGCGCCACGACGAGGGAACAACCACTTGGCTGTGTTCAAAGCCCCTCTGCAGTGCCCATTGTCCTATTATATGTATTAGTCTTTCGGGGGCGCATCCACGCAGGGACACACCAACGGTCGCGGCCGTCTAGGTTTCGATCGACTTGACCGGGCAGCCACGCACTTCAAGCAGCAGCAGCATTCCCGCGATCAACTCTCACACTGGCAAGAGGAACCGCTTCTGCTGCTGCTCCTGCTGCGTCGGCGACGCAATGGACGATTTGGAATATAGAGCCAAGGGTGTACTGCTCTATGTCCGATACCTGTTCTAGACTGCAGACGACTTGTAGACAATCTGGATAGGTAGGGAGTCAGGAGGAGACTAAAGAGGGGTATGGTCGAGCATGACCAATGGCCCGGTCAAGGACGATGGGGTGTGTCTCAAACCAGGGGGCGTGTGATGCATCCCCGTGGATCATTTTGGTGGATTTGCACCAGGTCCATGAAATGGATGCCCAATAGGCGTCGGATTCGGTACACCCAAATGGACGCCAGGGAGATCCAATCGTCAAGATGAATTGATGAGAGCTGCCTGTGCGTGGGTGTTTTGCGCTGATATCGCCGACCAGCGCGCCCAAGGTAGATTGAATAGGTAAGTATGCAGATTGGGTACCAATGTCGACTTTCCAACTGTTTGGCGCATCTACTGCTACTGTACCTATCGGTAGGCTCCGCCTGGTATGTGTAACGTAGATGGAAGCAGGCGTACTAGATGTAGATATTGTTTGGCTTGGCTGCCCCTCATCAAACGAAACAAGCAACTAGGTTAGCGAGCGGGAGAGACTGGGCCACGCGTGCGCCGGTTCAATTGCGAGTTGTGAGTGGCAGAACTGCGGTCTAAACAGCATCGCTCAGTGGACGCACGACACATATCTGCTGCAAAACAGGCAGGGCAGAGCTCTGTCGTGTTGCCCTCCATATGGTGCCTCGTTTCGTGCAACAGGCACAATGGAGATGCTGCCGCCCCATTGACGACGGGCGGCTGGGCAGATCCGCTGGCATCGACGCAGGTGCTGCAACAGGTCTTGCGATCAGAAATCCAAAGTGTATCTGACATGTCATCATCCCGTCGGCTAAGACACGTTTGCCAAGCTCCCACTGGGGAGACAGGGCATCCGCATACATTGCAGGCAGGGCATAGTCGGGGACAAGTGGGCTGGTCTGGTCAGTAGCTGTGAGACGTGGAAGACGTCGAAAGGAAGCCTGCGGAGGCAATGGAGGCAACCTTCCTTCCCAAGCCAGATAGATAGACAGCCCAGCACAGCTCGGCCCTCGGTAGTGTTAGAAGCCTCAGCTAAGAGTATTGCCTACACCTTACCTGCCTGCCTGGCGACTTGTTTGCCGAATCGCCCGTTTTCACGGCAAGAGTCATCAAGACTGTGCTGAAGATCGCCATGGCGGCCAAGGGAGTTGCCCCAGTTCCGGTGGGCCAATGCCAGGACTAAATTGATGGGTGAATTGTTTCAGATGCCGGCGTCGTTTTGGGCTGTGTCTTTGTTATCCGTGAACGTGTGTGCTCACTCACTGCTTCCAGCGGACGCGTAAAACATCGAGACGAGAGACGAATTGGCCAATGAGTGCGGGGCAATTGACGGGCGATGGGGCTGGCTGCTGGAGCTGAGCTGTGTTGTGCTGTGCTGGAATCCGGCTTCACGGCCATTGTGCCAATCCAATCCCAATTGTCGCGGGGCGGCGACACGGGCAATGGATTGGGCTTCCAGGCACGCATTTGATGGATTGTGATTTGAGGTCCGTTCTGTGTGAGTCACACTGGCAAAGGCGAGAGAAGCCTGATGCGAAAGGAGGAGACTGGAGTTGGCGGGCAATGGGCATTGGGCAGTTGAGCCTATCAGATCGAGGGCAAGAAATGTGCCTGGGAACGGACCGACTAGCCCTGGAAAGTAGTTGGCGCGCGGGTTGCTGCTAACCATTGGTCAGCGGGTCTCTCGCATGCCGTCTTGGGTTTACGTCTTGCATTTTATATCGTACATTTATCATCATGGGCGGATTCGATTGCTGCTGTTATGGCAAGTACACCAAGTATCTTGCCGGCATTTCAAGTACGGTACATGTCGGTACTTCCATCTCCTCCAGCGTCATCAAGGTCCGGAACAATTAACAACAGCGACGAGGAGGCGCAATTTTAGTGCTGAGCACCAATCGCCGAAGACAGACATTCTCATTGCTCACAAATCCGACCTGATGGATCCCCCAGACCAGGACCAGACCAGGACCAGACCCAGACCCCTCATCATCCCCCGCCAGCCAAAAGCCCAATCGATCCCGACTACTCTATCGATAGCGAATGCTGACGATATCACTTATCGCCGCTTTCACGGCTGTTTCACGGGTCCAACGGACTCCCGTGACTCCTTCTGATGATGGACATTGTACTATACTACATGTTGCCTTCGGATTCGGAGCCTTCGAGTTCCTTATGTCCTCAGCTGCCTAGGAGGAAACGTCATAGATGCGTTGCGCTTCTGTGGTTCTGGTCCTGCCGTTTTCCTCTTTCGGAAAACAGATATGGTCCTTTCTCCTAGGCTTCCACCGCTGATAAAAGTGCGCCTCACGGTACCACTACCCACCCATCTTAATCCTGCATCATTACACAGCATCTCGGTTTGTCTTCTAGTCTTCTAGCGGGCGTTTCTGTGCAGACGAGAGCGCATACGACCGGGGCGTCTGGGTTGACAAGCAAGGCAGGATAGCTGTGGAACATTGTACGAGTCAAATGTGGTCCGCTGGAAAGCCCAGAAAGTCTAAATTTCCAATATCGCATATGCTATTGATTTACTTTGGTATGCCATAGGTCGCTTACGAGCGCCTGAACAGTGAGCAGTTTGAATAATGTCTCTGATCACTGTATAAAACACAATCACTGCTTGATTATCGCTCGTGTCCGCCGGCAAGCCACAACAAGAAGAGGGCACGTGTCAATGGCTTCCCAGGACCTCATCATCGTCTTCTTTTACCATTCAAGGTCTGTCTATCCATTGTCTTTAAATAAAGAGGTCCAGGACGACGCAGCACTTGGTCTTCTTGGTCCTTGTGCAACAACACAATTGGGGTCTCTCCAGACCTGTGTGCGCATAAAATACGACTGACAGAAGAAGCGACAATCATACCAACAACCATCAGCCACTCTCTACTCCTCATACGGGGAGCATTCTATTCCCGCCCACATTCTTGGCTCATTCCTAATAGATACAGCCAAACGGTGACAAAATACATTGACGCATCGCCGTCGGTAGCAAGCAAGTATAAGCTTCTGTAATCAGCCATGAACCAACCATACATTACCTATACAGACCACCTACACACATACAGACCAGGCGCGAGAGAAGACACTAAGCTATCAGATCCATCTGCTACCGTCACCCTTTACGAAGCACCTGACCCCTCCTTTGTGTAATCGGTCGGTTCGTGGAGGGTTCCCCTGATACCTCCCTTATATGAGGCATGACCGTGGAAGAGGGCATCGTTTATCGTTATCTTCCGTCACCGCGACATGCGGAAGTTGATCATCTTTCCAGACTACCCAACTAGTACGCTCACTTGATCACGCTATCCCGCCCGACGATGGGCCACGCGGGAGCGGTTGTTTATCGTGGGCTACTGCTGGATCTGCCCGTCGCCCGCCAGACTTGAGAGAGGGTGTGTCAAATCCACTTTCACATGCCCTCCCCGCCAGTTTTCTTTCCTTGCTGTGTACAGTACGACAGTACCTAAACTTTTAGCACCTCTTGTTTCGCGCCGTTCCCGCGCACGAACTCTCCAAGTGGGAGGGACCTCATGTTTCGACCATCCAGCCCTCTTCGTCTCAGGCTCCTCCCCAACAAGAACAAGATGTTTGGCGGATGATTGTAGAGCGATGGGGGTTGGATTCCCGTTTCGTCCTCGAGCAGCAAGCAGTCCCTCACTCCGCCTCGCCTACCAAACACGCACGTTACTACATACGGCTCCTAGGCAGGCAGAGGCAAAGGCAGGCAAGCTTCCATCAATGATCCGCTATCCTTATCAGCCCCTCACCTGCAACAATTGAATGCAAGCAGGTTTGGGGTCCTGGGTCCTGGTCTGGGCCTAGCTGCTAGGTAGTTAGGGTCCCGTCTGAGAAGTCTGGGGTGGAGGATCCCCGCAGTGTCCGTCGGGTGCATTTCACATCATCCCTGAAAGCCATGCATAACACCTACCAAACCACGGTCACCTACCACTCACTCACTTCGCTCAACTCACTTTGCTGCTGCTGCTACATGCTACCGTCCAATGCAGTATGCTGCTTTTCGCTACCAAACATTGAGTATTTTCCGAGAGGGACCGAGCAAACCACTCACTGCCAGATCCAACGTCAGAATATAATGCTGTGTTTCAGTCCAGGCTGTCAAATGACCAGCACTTGGCAGAGACGCGTTCCACCAAACTACGTGACGACCGACGCGAATCCGTGGACAAACTGCCTGACCTAGGTAATAGGTGGCCAAAAATGGGAATTTTTGCTCCAAACACTTCCCACTTGCCTCCCTTTTGTCTGCCGAAATCTTCTTTTGACGAATACTGCGCCGCAGAGCTCGTCTTACGGAAGACTGTCAGCCTGCAACACACCTCGTCATACTATGGCACTCAAAAGGTCAGGTTCTCCCGGGCTCGCTTCTGGCTGACTTTCTCGGTAGAAGGAGACGCGGCCCCGCTCCCCATCTACGGCAGCTAGAGTTCGTCCAGCCCATGGGCAGCAGGCATTTGCCAGACGTCTCTACCCGCAGACAATTGCTTGCTTGCCTGCTTGATCGCTCGCTCGAGGTCATCATGTTCTGATCATTAGCGGTATGGGCCAGACGGACAGGCGGCCTCGCCTAACAATTAAGATTATGTGATGGGCAGAATTGGCGGCGCTGACGTGCATGAAGACACGAGTGTTCCTTACCCATGCTCAACCGATGATATGACCGGCTCGGAACCCATTGATTGATTCTTGCCTACTACCAACCATACGACCTTGTCGTTGCTTTCCATGGCTCCCCAATCAAGCAGTGCTGGCTGCTGCGCCCATACGAGGCGTGAGCCTCACTGCAGCTCGAATGTCGCATCGCTCTCGGCTGTTGGCTCTGTGGAACATTCCAACTGACGAGATCGGCTCTCCCCAGTTTGACGTTGGGCCTTGGCAGCCTGGTCCTGTCCTGTCCTGTCCGTCTGTCTGCCTGTCGTCCATTCCCAAAGCAGATCCCCAGAGACCAGCGCCCCGGCCACGCCGCCCAGCAGAGAGATCGCACACTGGGATCACAGAGCCGGGGCACTTCTGGATTGGAGCAACCGCATGCCCCTATCACCTGTAACATGAGCGGGAAGGGAGAGTCCTGGGAGTGCGTAGTCATCGTAATTGTGGGTTAGCGAATGGGACGCCTGTCAAGATCCATACCTTCGGTACCCTCTCCCGCCGGGCCCTTGCCCTCTTGACGACCCCCCGAGGCTCGCGTGAGCCTCACGGACATGGCCTGTCGCGCCATTCGCTGACTGCTTTTTTGGCGCCCCAGACCAGGAGCAGCACTCGCTCTTGTCTTCCCTCCCGGGATTGTTTCTTTAGTTTACAAAAGGGCGACGTGCTGCCTCGTTGGAAGACGTTGCGCGCCGAGTGTCTTTTTTTTTTTAAGCTTTCCCTAATTTTACTTCTATCACATCTCAACTTGACCAGGTTGCTCATCCTAACCTTTTCATCTCATGTGGGGTCCCGGCCGAGGATTAGTCGATTCAGACTAGAGTAGTATTGACTATTATTATTACTTACTGCCTGCATACATACTACAAACAACAGGCCGAGTCCTTGAGACAAACGGGCCGTCGCCTACAAATCCCGAGCTTCGGCTCTGCTACCGCCAGCCATTACTACTACTACTGCTGCGTACAAACAAGCGTCCGTCAGCAAGGGCTCGCTCACCTCCGCCTTTTGTTGAGCATAACTCTACGATACGACAGTCTTTGTTCCACTACCCCTTGCGAATAATTAATAAATAATTCGCCGCACGTTGCCAACCAACTGCGTGTTAGACGACCCCCCAGCCAACCAACAAAATGGCTGCCTACATGTGGGAAACACAAATCTACCCCAGCGAGATGTTCGTCGAGTCTTGCGGGGCCATCTTGTTCGATCTCTCGGGGAGGTCGAGGAAAGTCTGCCTGCTCCACCTGGTCAAGAAGGACCACTGGGTGCTGCCGAAAGGCCGGCGCAACTGCAACGAAACGCGACAAGACGCGGCCGTGCGAGAAGTGCGAGAGGAGAGCGGGTATGCGTGCCGACTCCGACCGACGACCATGCCGACGCGCGCGCCCTCGGACCTGGAGGCGGCCGACGTCCAGGACTTGGCGAGGACGTACCACGGGCTCACGGAGCCGTTCTTCCTCGAGGTTAGGGACCTGGGCAAGGAGAGCGGCGTCAAGCTGGTGTGGTGGTTCATTGCCGAGGTCGACAAGAGCATACCGCCCGCCAAGTCCGAGGTGCACTTTGTCCCCGAGTTTATTGATTACGAGGAGGCCATGCACGTCCTCACCTTCCAGAAAGACCGCGACATGCTGAGCAGGGCGATCGCTCTGGTAGAGGCCGCCGGCTGGAGTGGTTTCCAGCAGTGGGCTTGAAGCGAGAGACCGGACCAAAAGACACGGAACAGCACTATAGAAGGAAGAGGGGAGGAGGCCTTCACCAGGCTAAGAAAAAAACCAGGCTCATACGTCTAGACATGGAGCATCTGTGCAAAGAGGTTCTTCTGTTTTCATTTTCTTCCCGGGTTGGAAAACACAATGGCGTCACTTGCTTCACATTTCTCGAAACCATACCACATACTTCTTTCTGTCGAATTATCCTTCCGCGGGCGATACCTCACATGTTTTTGTTTGAAATTCAACTACATATCTAGTCATTGATTCATTAGAATTCTGTATACCCAACCATCTGTTCTCCTACACAAACAATTGAATCTCTCGAGACTTAGCCACTTTTGCTCTGCTGACAATTCGCCGCTGCGCCGCTCCCAGAACCCAGGGGACGGGAAGAAGAGCGAGCCCACGGGTGGACCACCTCCAGCGCTCTCGTCATGCTACTGTAACTAAAATCCAACAACCATGCTGCTTCCTTGGTTCTTGAGACACTTGCCAACGGCATGGTTGGGAAGATTTTCGGGTCTAGCCGGATAGAACAAGGGCCCTTTTTTCCCACTTGGAATCCCTGCTGCGTCCGCTTGCGATCTCGTGACATTCGGCATCACATCTATTCGTTCATTTGCACGACTCTCCTCCCGCTAATTTCTGACTTGTGCTGTTAGTCGGTCTTGGTTATCAGGGCTTGTATTTCCGCCTTGCTATCGTTGAGAGAAAATCATGAGAGTCAAAGCGTGTGCTCGCTTTCCGCTCTGGACTCGACACGAGTTTCCCAAAAGGCTGTTTCTTTCCATTGGGAAAAAAAAAAACAACAACGGACGACATTTGATACGGAGAGCCCCGAAAACACCGGCGATCACCAGAGGAATCCGTCAAATCATACCATCTGGGTCGGAGCATGATCGGATATTGCACCTTGGCCCATTTTACTTTTTTGCTCTTGTCTTCTTTGTATGTAACACGACACCTTTTGACGGGACCGTTGCTTCGGTAGACGTCAGACGTACCATTGGCATGTCGTCAAAGCAAGAAGGGCCCGCCCCACCCAGCGACATGATCCAAGGATTCAAGGAAAAGAAACTATATCCAGCGAACGGACCCTTGCTGCCTTGGCTGCCGCTTCTTTTTCCTTGACAGCCCAGCCAACCAGCCAGTAACGCCGCTGCATGGGCTGAATTTCGTTGCACGGCATACGGACTTCCAGAAAAGAACGAACGGGTCAGTGGTACAGGTTTGCCTGCATCAACAGAGAGAGCTCCGAAGCAGGACCTTCTCCTGGCAGGCAGGAAATCTGCCTGCCCACTTACACCTGACTTGCGCTGCCGCGAGAACCAGGAGAGCGCCGCCCCGATCCCCACACCGAACAAGACGTGCCAAACCTTAATAAATGACAGAAAACGGAAATGCAAAGCGTCGACTTTCTTATTTTCTTAGGACTACTCGTAAGGGAAGACACCAGATGATTCGATACCATGCATGGGGCCATCGTAATCATTGGCAACCAAAAAAGGATTTGCAGGTACGAGTCGAAGTCGCTGTCAAAACGGACAATCAGATTGTGCCTCGCATACATGTGTAAAGGTAGTATACTGCCTTTAATAGTGGGACACGCTCATCTCTATGACTCGTGCACCGATTGGGAAACAATCGACTGAGACTGCCTGGCCCAAACAAGAAAGTGGACCTGCGACCGCTGAGTATAGTGCTCTAACCTAGTACCCACAGTAGCAGTCGCGAAGAGCCAGAGTATAGCCAGCTTCTTGTCTTATATGGGTAAGACACGGAGGAGTTCACGTCTGCGAACCTCGAAACTGTCCGCAGTTCACGGACTGAATTTGAAGTTTTTTTCCTCATTTCCAACCCAAAAAAGAACCCGAACCCAGCAATTTCCTCCTGCATCGAAGACATGTTCGTAATGTGACGTAAGCGTATACTAGCTGCATTGCCAATCATTCATTTATCCCGGGACCGCGAAAATCCAATAAGTCCCGACATTTCCTGGATGCAATGCGCAATGCGCAATTCCTATGGCGGAGATTGGGGGCCAAGATACATGGGCGAAATCTCACGTCATAAACAGAAGAAATGTCTCGCTGACAACTTTTTATCTATCTGCATGGAACGTTTACGAAGCATGCGTCTCGATTTCTCGAGGCCGGACGGAGCGGCTCAGCACCCCGGGGAGCATACAGCCCAGCGCGCGATAGCAGAGAGGCAGCAAAGCATCACCCGCCGCTTCCGAAAGCAACGACAGCAGAGGGTCTTGTGTGTTGAGCGGAGCGACGATCCACGGTGAACAGCTGACTGTCAAGGTTATCCTTTCATACTTACAGACTTTCTGTTTGATACGCCGCGCGCTTCACGTCTTCTCTGGATGGGGAGAAGAAAGAAACTGACATTCCTCCCCACCAACTTTCCCTCGACATGGTGCTGCTCGTAAGTAAGCAAGTCCGTATCGTATCGGATTTGATCCTCCCACCGAGCTGCGCAATGACTGAGAGAAGAAAATTATCAATCCACTGATGCGCCAAGTTCGCAGCAGTGGATAAGTCCCTGTTATCAAAGTGAAAGGCCGTGTGGACTGGTTCGCAGCGAGCGCGCTGCGAGTCATTATCTGACATATTCTTATCAAACATGGGTGAAAATGAAACGCGTACATTTTTGCCACGAGTCGCAATCCCTCCCGGCAGTCCTTTTGGACTATATTTATTTTATTGTTTCTTTTCCTTCTTTCCACCGGAGAAAAGTCCCAAAGAGTGGATCCCACAAGTACGTGTCACGAAATAGCAACGCTGCAAGAAGCAATCAAGCAGGCCCGTGACAAAAAAAAAAAAAAAGTCTGATTACGGAAGCCCGGGACCGGCGCCCAGAAAATACATCGACATTTTTTGTTGCTCTTTAGCAAAATACGAGAAAAGAAAAGATGGGTATTTCCTTTGGAAAACAACAAATTCCCATGTCGTCTTATCTGCCCCCGTTTTCCATTCAAACTTTGGTTGTCGACCGGGGTTTTGATGGTGCCAACACGACACGGAGAAGAAACAAACAAACAGAAATGATAAAGGATCTCCGGCGGGTTATGCCACGAATTGAAACGGTGGGAACACCTCACCAGATTACGGGATTGACTACCTCGCTCCTCTTGAAACCTACCATCCGAGCAACGAGGTAGACCAGCGCCTGCCAGCGAGTCGATAGAGATCCATGTCGGGAATTGCTTCCTTACAGCAAGTATGGCCAAGAGGCCCCGGATCATGATCCGGAGGAGATTGGAGGACAGCGAAAAGAATAGAGTAAACACGTCAAACTCGTTTTAAAAAAAGATGAGTGTTATTCTGTCAGAGTAACATTTAGAATTTATTGGTATCTTGTGTAGTCGTTTGAAAAGGTCTAGATGCCTTTTGAGAATAATGATGAATGATATAGGTCGCTCGGAAAAGATCATCAGGTAATGTCATACGGCCTCGGTCCAGCCACGCAGGCTTAATAATACATATCATAGCGTCAGCTATCATGTCTCGTTTTGCTTATTGTAGATACCGGGATATCCGCCCAATAGCGTTGACGAGAAGATCAGCAGGATATCGAATGTCATTGGGGAGCGCTCCCCCCTATGTTCACACGCCTTCGTCTGCCCGCGAAGCAGCGATCTGCATTCAGCGCTTCTTCGGCAATGCAATGGGAATACAAGCTCTCCTGGGAGCATGCATTCTTTGATGTGCGCCGACGCTGTTCGTAACTCAATTATCCTGGTTATGCGTGACATTCGCCGCGGTTCTGTCGTCATCGAAAATGTGTTGTGCTTCAGAACACCATACCCAAAGGTATCCAGGTGTTGTAAGGCGTATACAACAAAAGCGTCCCTGGCGGGTTCTCAATTTTGCGAGTCGGCATTAGCCACTCGTGCTGAAGTAGTAGTTCTCCCAGAGATATTCGTAGTCTTTGATGATGCTTCCCACAAAGCCTGGCATACGCTTCGTGACGCCAGAGATGAATCCCTTGGTGACATTCTCGTATGCAGGCCCTCTCATCACCCACCATCCCATGGCCCATGCCCGCTTGCTCCATTCCTCGCGCTCCAGTGCCGTGGTTCTGAAACTCCTGTCCCGAACTTGGCGGGCAGCATATTCAATGCTCAGGCCAATCAGCCACGGAGTCCATGACTTCTTGTCCTTGCTCCTGGATAGCGCGACGGCGTATGCGAGGGGGGCTAGTATGTGTAGGACCTCGGCAGCCTGCGCAGAGCCCTGGAGCGAGTTGAGGAGCCTAGCCGCGGGCTTGATGTCATCTGCAGTGAGCACTTTGCTCTGCAGATATGAGCTGATGTCGCTGGGGCTGGGCAGACTGGGCAGGTTACTGCCAGTGCGCGGCATGGACCATTCCTTTTCGTGGGCAGCCTTTGCGGTTCCATTGAGGTTCATCGGGCTCTCCTCGACCTCCTCGCCCATCAGCTCCTTGAGTGCTTCCTCGTTGCTTTGGCCGTCTTCCTGCTCTGGTATTGGTTCTCTCTCTGGGAGTGCAGGCGTTACCAGTGGTCGCGAGTTCGTAACTCTCAGAAGTAGTAGTCTGCATACAGCCTTGATGGCCTCGAGCACAATGACGACTCTCCAGCGAACCTTGTTACCACGTCGCTTGGCTGCCATCTCCCATAGCAATTGAGTGTACTGTACGATCTGGAGTAGCAGCGCTATTCGGCGATAGATGCGACTTTTTGCCGTCCAAAAACGAGTGTATCGCGCATGCGGACTCGGGATGCGCGACGCGAGGCCGGGGATCTTGGCGACGGCGCGCAACAGAACGTCATCGTGGTACAGGGAGAGCAGCTGGACACCGGAATGTATGGACTCTGAAGCGATTTCGGCGTCGCGGAAGCGACCGGGGATGATGTATGTGAGGGAGCGCAGAGCGCTTTCAATCTGGGAGACGGAATGGGCATTTTTGGTGATGAAGTCGCTGTACATGTGCAGCCATTGCGGCGGCATAGAGAGAACTTGTCGGATTGGATTCTTGCGCGACGACGAGGACGAAGGCGGCGAGTGGGCGCTGCCGGGGCGGGATGCGCTCTTGAGAGGATCCGCAGGAGCTGCCATGATGAGCTCACTGCCTGGTCATTTCTCCTCCCGAGCTCAATATGATGGAAAGGGGACGATCGCGCGCGTGTTCGAGGATCACGGAGTCGGCGAGTTTGATGCGCATGGGCTAGGTAGGGGAGCAGTTGGACGGGATTTGGCATGAATCAGGTCCAGTAAGATGGAGAGGTACGAAGTAGTAGGTTGGTTGACAGGTCGGCATCATCACGTTCCCTAGTCCACTCAGTCCCCCATTTGCCTCGGCCCCGGTTGGGGTTGCATGGAAGGGCGCCGAAGCTTGGGCCACATTCTGGCTGGTGACGTGAGGCCCTACAAGGTAAAGGCAAACGCCGCCGGTAAATGCTATCACGATCATCACCAGCAGTGAACAATTCTAACATGGTATTTAGAAATAAAAGGTAGTGGTCAAATGCTGCCCAGAAGACTAATACATACATGTACAATTATCTATAATATATTAGTTTTCAAGGGATTACAGCTATAACCTAGGTTGATTTCTTCGAGAAGTTGCAAAACAAGCATGGCACACTGCTCTTGCTTACTTGGGCCCCAGACCACTCCGGCAATGGTTTTTCTTATTTTGAAAAAGTAAATTGGAGATATGTTGCCTTTGTGCTTGGGGCGCTTTTCTTTCACTACTGGATGAGTCTGCAGTCTTGGACTCTCTCGTTCGTGCCTTGTTTGATTGCCCAGCGTTGAAAAGTGCCTTGCAAGGTGACGAGCAGGGCCGACTCTGGGAAAGAACTACAATTCCAATAAAAGCATGTGCTATAGAATATTTTAACGGATAAGAGTCACCTGGATGAAGAGAGGCTGCTGTCTTGTCCGAAGTGCACAATATGTACGGCAATCAGACTGATTATGATCATCTGACATATGCCTTTTGCTTCAAAGAGCCCTTACAACATCTAACCTTGCTACCCTAGAAGACATGCTACCATATGTTCAAGTGACATGGTTTTCTTTTACCATGAAAGTGCTTGCCACTCGCTTGTCTGCTTCTATTGGCCAAATATCGAGGTGGTCACTTTTTCCCCATGTCCAGTGGCCGTCTCTCTTGCGAAGGTTGATGAAGCCTTGGCGGGTTGGGCTTTCAAAAGATCCATCTCGTGGTCCTTGAACCGAGTTGCTTCTTGCCTACCTTCATTTAAATGATTACAACCCTGAAATATAAGAGAAAGGACTCTCAATTTTAATACGTCTTCTCACCTTCATAGGTCCCGACATCAGTATCGTGAAGACATTTCTGACATGTCTCAGGTGATTACCTATCATAGCGATCTTGCGTAACCGGGCCGACTGCTTCATAGAGATTGGTCTGAGGCGTACATACTCACTGCTCCTGTTATATTGTTCCAGGTTATCTTCTCCAATGACTTGGTCGAACCAAGTTGCAGACATTCCAGGTTGGCGCAAGTCCATGAACCATAAACTTCTCCACTATACATACAATGTATCGCCTGCACCGCAAAATATCCCGCTGATCAGAACTGATTCGCCGGTCATGCCAAATGTCACACGAATCCCAAGGATCCAGCCAAGACTGGCCTTTGGGCAGGTAATATAAACGGATGACTCGTGGGGAGACTGAACGGCACACGGCACACATCAGGCAGCCTGAGATTACCAACGCCGCTTTCCGTTGAGCCGATTCTGGTTCTTCGAGGACTCAACAGTCCTTCTAGAAGGGCCGATTTAGTCTCTATTTGGAATCATTCTCATATGTCCTGGTGATGGTTGATGTATGTCTAGGCTCTGCCAAATCATGATTCTTTTTGCCACAATTTTCATATCCAATGCCTCCAACAGAACAGATGAAAGGCCATCGATATGAGGAGTCTGATAGATAGATGACTATAATGCAACTGAGAAGTAGATGCAGGTTGGCAAAATGCCTAATTTATTCTATTTATTCAAGTATGGATATGAAAATCTGTCCATGGTTATTTATGTAAAGACCAACACTAAGACCCAGCTCCCGGGCCACGATCAAGGTATGCAAAACACCAACTGCTAGTCACGCCGCAGTGCAGCCTATTTCGAATGAGGGAGATTTGTATTCACTCGTCCACGCCATGACACTTGGCATTCCGTCATAAGATCACTTCTTCTTGCATCGACATATAAGTCGACAACAACATGTTGTGATTCTCGTAAAGAATGCAACTTCTCCACGCGAGGCTAAATTGATCGGTTAAAACCCTGTACCACCGCTATAGGACTGCCTGACTGGCCGCATGCCAATCACATTGACCGTGGCCAAGAACACACCATGGCCTTGATTGGCTGGGAAAGTCCCATCTCCCGATCCCTGCTGCTGGTCCGTATTATATCCAAATGAGAGCACCAGCGAGTGAACCGTCGCGGCTTCGGCAGTTCGAACTTGCCCACGGTGGTGGCGGCTCACACGAGAGGCATGGCCACCACGAGGCCTCATGCTCGTTCTACATATCTAGTCCCCAAACGGCTACGATCCCAGGCAGTCCTCCCTCAGAGCCCCAGCTTGTCCCAGTCCGCGCCGATTGTCATACCCGAAGGGCAGTCCAAATCGTTTCTCTTGAAGTTCTCATATCAACCTGATCAACAATAACACCGCCATGTACTGGACCTCGCTGGCCGCCGCGGCACTGCTCGGGCAGAATGTCGCCGCGCAGAACATGCTTCGATTCGCCTGCTCTCAGCTGGTCGTCGAGCGTACCGACCCGCTCGTCAACCCGGGCATGACCTACACGCCTCACCTGCACCAGATTGTCGGCGGCAACTCGTTCAACGTCACGATGGACCCGACCACGCACGACCTGGCGAGCCAGTCGACCTGCACGTCATGCACCTTCAAGGAGGACCTGTCCAACTACTGGACCGCCGTCATGTTCTTCCACCACAAGAACGGCAGCTACATCCGCGTCCCCCAGGTCGGCAACGGCGGGCCCCAGGGCCACCTCGTCCAGGACGGCGGCCTGGATGTCTACTACATCCCCAGCGGCAAGACCACCGCGTTCCAGAAGGTATGTTGCCCGTGCGATCATCTGACCGGAACCAAACGCCCAGCTCACTCTTCATTAGGGCTTCCGTATGCTCGCTGGCTCGGCGACCAACACGGACTCGAGCAAGGTGAGCAAGGGCAACATCTGCCACCGATGCTGGACCTCGCCCAACGACAACACATTCGTCGGCGGCGCCCCCTGCTCGGGCAGCGACACGGTCGACATCCCCGCAGACGCCAGCTGCAAGATGATCCGGCAGACCATCATCTTCCCGACGTAAGTGACAAGACGTATCCCAACCAAGAGGCCAAATTCGCTAACAGTCAACAGCTGCTGGGACGGCAAGAACCTCGACAGCCCCGACCACCAGAGCCACGTCAACTACGGCGGCGCGACGGGCGCGGCCGGCGGCGCCTCCAAGTGCCCGTCGACGCACCCCGTCAAGCTGCCGCAGATCATGTACGAGCTCATGTGGAACGTGAGCATGTTCTCGGACAAGAGCACCTGGCCCACGGACGGCAGCAAGCCGTTTGTCTACAGCATGAACCTCGGGTGAGTGACCCCTTTTCCCCAAGAGAGACTTATCTTGCCTGTATACTAACGTCGCCGTTTTTCCTTGGACAGAGGCTCCGCCGCCCACGGAGACTACGTGTTCGGGTGGCAGGGCGACACGCTCCAGAAGGCCATGGACAACGGCTGCAACCTCAACACGGACTGCTCCAAGGCCGGCATCCACGCCCAGACGTCGGCCCAGTACAGCGCATGCAAGGTCCAGCAGCAGGCGCCAGAGACCGTCGACGGATGTAAGTCTTTTTTCTCCCGCCTGTCCATGCAAATTCCTCTTTTTATATCGAGAAGAGATGCTGACGCCGTTCATCAATAGGGCTCAAGGCTATGCCCATGGGCGAAATGTCGGTCATGGCCTAGAATGCTCAGCGTTCTGATACATCGCAACTTGTCACATGAGAGATCAGCATGTATGGAATACTCGCTAGTCTCATGCGGTCTCGTTGCGGAATTCGGAATATTTGTAATTATTGTTCATCTAGAGATTTGGATTACGAAGATTGCACAGAGATATGGCGGAAGAATGGATTTTATTAGCCCCCAAGATCATTCGCTTGTGATGTCGTGATTTTCTGTTACTGTATTTCTGCTTCAGTTTGTTGATGTTACTTATACTTGCCTCGGTCAATTTGTTCACGATGTTACAAAATCATGAAATTTTGTGGAAACTTGTTCCTGAGTCAGCTCACTTTGAAATTCACAATGGACCATCGTAGCTGTGAATAGTGTCATGAAAAAGGATCAATCTGAATTTCATGCTTGTTTCTATGCTAACCACTTCGATCTCTCGTTGTTCGAAAGGGTAATCCACACCAAAAACCCCATTATCCATATCTCTCCTTCAGCTGTTCTTGGTGACAAGGGCAGCAAAGTCGGCATTGGCCGCCGAGGCAAAGTCATGGTTCCAATAGCTGGTCACGTCGTGCACGGGGAAAGTCGAAGAACCCGAGGACGGTGTGGTGGGCTTGCTCTTGGAGTAGGCAAAGGCGAGGCGGTTGGAGCCCGTGGGTGTCAGCGTCTTGTTCCCACTCGAGCTGGCGAACGAGGTGCACCCCGTACACTTGAACGTGACCTGCCAGTGCGTCGAGTTGGTGTGCGTGCCCGTCTTCAGGATCTGGAGCGTCGCACCGCTGTAGACGCTAGGTGCAGTGTGTCCGCTGTGTGAAAAAAGAGAGTCAGCAGGCTATGGTTTGAGATCTGTTCTCGGGGAATTCTTACGTGGCCCAGCGAGGCGTGGCCACGGCCGTGTTTCCGTTGGCCCAGCCGACAGTGAGAGGGTTCGTAACCATGGTGCCTCCCCAAGCAACACCAGTCCAGCCGACCGCGATGGGCGAGACTATTTGGAGCACGGCATCGTAGGGCGCAGAGGCGGTAGCCGTGCTCGGAATAGCGATTCTGAACGTGACCGTCTTACCGATCTCGAATGCAGCAGCGTATTGCGAGAAGGTGAAGCCAGTCTCTGGGTCTTGCCAAACGGCCGAGTCGGCTGCAAGACCGCAAGAAGCTATAATTATGGGTGTTCAGTTCCAGTCGCAGATGGTTTGGGTCTGTGAGATACCTACAGAGCATTGCAAAGACGCCCATAAGGGCGGCACCAATGTTGAAATGCATGGCGATGTTTACAAGAGAGGGAGAGAGGCACGGTGAGGTCTTCGGATTGTACCTAGTAGCGGATGTTTCAACTACGGTCATGTCAAGTCGATGCAAAAGGGCACAAGTCCAGGCCAGTAGTTATAGCTCCTCCCAATATGAGCGGAAGCTTGTCTTGGCCGACCTTACCTAGACTTAGCAAAGGCGAGCACGAGGCTCGTAACGGTCATTCGGAAGACCAATGACGCAAAGAGCAGGATTGCCACGAGCCTCCGCCGCACAAACGGGAAAGTGATACCACGCAGCCTCCATCTCAAGCCAGTAAAACGAACTCCGATCATGTAGTCTTCGATTTAGCCGTGATTCGGCTGGAACGTGTTGGCCGGGATGGGGTATATCACACGACTATAATGCGACTATAATTAGCCACAATATGGAGGCCCCGAAGAGTCTATGATTTGACGGACGTCTATCCTTATTAGCTCAACATGTCCAATCTAGGTTATCAAACTTCTTCAATGACACCATAAAGCAGCAGATGCATCCAATATTGGATCACTATGGTGACTTACTTGAAGCAAGCTGGATTGTGCTACTTGGGGATATTGCCGACGAGCCGTTTACCTGGTTTGGTGGAAGTACAACAATATGTGCCCCTTGCCGATCTCGACTAAACTTGGACTCTCTGCAGGTCGAAAGAAATATTACTCAGTCGAAATACGGCTTTCTTGGGGAGGTTGAGTGATACTGGACATCGATACCATGCTGTCTGGTGAAGATGCTACAAGTATAGGTTGGTTGTTTGTGCTGATTCAATGAGAGGTCATAGCAAGAAAACAACCCCAATATGATCTGAATTGATTTTAGCGGGAGACCTGAAATAGTCTTTTGATGACCTCTGATCTCGGAAATTCATTCTGTCCATATTTATCCTTTTGCGGTCCGTTGGAGAGTGTCACCGGGCCGCGTCAAGTGCAGCAAATAAGTGCGCGTCTCCACCAAGCCATTATAATTCAAGCACAAGCTAGCGATGGCTCCCGAACAATGACCTCTTCCAAGACTTATAAGTGGCAAATCGTCGATATCGACTCGGCGCGATGCTCGTGGTTGAGATTGCTGTCAGAATTCTAAGTCCACCAAGTTTCAGTCTATGAATTACGCCAGACAACAAGCCAAATTCTCATCCAAGCCACACACTGGATCATGGCCGCCTTCTCCCGGTTTAGTGAATTGCCCCTGGAGCTGCAAAGAGAGATATGGAGCTTTGCTCTTCAGGACCCCATCCGGCTCCCCTGTGTCTTTCGAGGGCACCACGAGCTCATACCCCAGACCGTAGACCTCGAAGTCTCGGCGCTCCTTCAAGCTTGCAGTGAGTCGCGGTCCATGGCCCAGTCCCTGCTCCGGTTCCGTAAAATCAGCGACGGTGCCTATCTGGACCCGTACACGGATTTCAGCCCGGATAGCGACGTCCTTTACGTCCCAGAGCAACACGCCACCGACCTGTGCGACCCAGAGTTCCTGAGAAGCTGGCCAGCGCACAAGCGCGTGCGGAGGCTGGCTCTGGACGAGTTCCTATTCTCCGAGGAGGCGTTTGTCGGGGCTTTTGCCGCGGCGCTCTTCTCGTTCCGGAGCCTCGAAACACTGTCGCTCGTCTTTGCGCTGGGTGCGTTAGGTGGCCGCCGGTTTTTGCTGAGCGACTTTCAAGCCAACGAGCGCGTATGGACCTCGCTTCCCGGACACGTCATGAGGGAGGATATTTTCCCTGCCGAAGCTGCAAGCTGCTATCGCGGAATCCTCTCCGCCGAGCTTCACGACACTGTCCCTACTGCGGCTGATGGGCTCGGGGGCATACCCTTTGATTTGATACCGCAGAAGATGGTTCTCACCGGTAGATGTGCGAAAAAGTCCTCGTCACGCATATGGCCACGATTGTCGCACTTGTTCAGGCGGAAATGAGCGGAAACTAGCTTGGTTACGAGTTACTTTGCAGCTACCCAGCATTCCTATATCAGGACTATGGGAAGGAGCGAAAGAGTAGCTCGAATCATCATACAAGTATGATTTCTTGCTCCTCAATCCCTAGCGTCTCTACTTCACCATACATCATGCCATGGACATACGCCTGTCCGAGGACTTGGTACCTAGGGCCATTTTCTTCTTTACTGCGACGCAGCACATTTGGCGCCTCTGCATAGTCCAACACGCACACTTGATCCCCTTCTTGAAGATTGGTAGGGCCAAAACCGAAGCGACCTGATGACGTGATAAACGGTTTCCTTCCAGCTTGGAATTGGGCACAGGCAATCATGAACCGCAAGCAGGGCGAGCCTGGGCTTACGAGTGCCAATGTTTCTTCATCGTACTCGTTTGTCTCTAGATCCTCGGCGCGGCCGAACGCGCACTCCTCTAGGAGACTGAATTCGTGTCTGGGAGTCAGCGTTCTGGCAACAGTCCTCTGATTGATCGACTTACGAGAAATTGTCGACGTCGACATCAAGCTTTTCTAGCAATGCAGCATAGCGAGCAAGGCCCACCCTGAACGCACGATATGTCTCGTATTCCAAGGTCTCATCATACCTCTCTGTCATATTACCCACCAGAGATCGCCAGTAGTCATCGAGTGTGAACTGCACGCGACACCCTTCCCCTGGTATAATAACTTGAGTTGGGTCGTCCGGCAGTTCCTCGACCTCGTGTCCCAGAATAGCGGTTGCGAGCGACTTCTCCCAAAAATGCTGGCTTATGATCATCCCCACCGCTTCCTGGTAAGTGTCGAAACCGGCTTGCCATTTATGAGCATTTAGCAACTCGGGAAACAAGGTTTCAACGGTATCAAAAATCTTTCCACGCATGGAGATCTCACAGGGGTTTTCTGGCTGTTGCGGAAAATTCTTGCCGCGGCTGGCATTGTAAGGTTGCTTCCTGTCGCGAGATGGCAAGAATCTCTCAAGACGGTTGGGAAGAGGAACATCCGCGATGTGCACATTGTGGTAATCAGGACACCAGCTCGGCAAGCCCAGTCTCTTGTTCGGGGAACATGAAAGATGAAAGAGCGCCCACCAATTCGACACTGCGGGACTTACATTGGCGAAGAGAAAGCGAGTCAGCTTGGTGTAGAGTTCGTCCACCTTCATATTTCCATGGATCCCGACTCTTCGAAGATCGCGTTCGGAGAAGAACCCCAGGATTCCAAATACTCTGTCTCTGGAATCGAAACAGTGATGGTTATGTGCTGTGAGGACGAGCAACCTCATCAGCGCAAACGGAACAGCTTCCTGTTCAACAGACTGGGTGAAGTTGCGAATTGAGAACACCGTCGATAATCCTTGAGCCAACTTGGGCGGCTTATAGCCGTCAGCATCGCAAAGCTGAAATCGTAATGCTGCGGCGACATCGACGACGTCGCTCAGTACATTCCATGAAATTTCCTCCTGCCCATACAACACTCTGATTTTCTTCGGCAATGCGGCCTCTTGGACGATCCACAGTCTCAAAAACCACTTGTTATTGGAGATCTTGGTGACCGCATGCCATTGCGACGAGCGAAAGGCCGGCAGGCCCTTGTCTACAGGTGACGGCTGGTTGAGAGCTGGACCCCACGGCAGGTCCTCCATTTCTTTGCCCACTGCGGCGATCTTTGGCAGCAGCGCAATGGCCTCCTCTTCACGACCCGGATCGGAACCGAGCCAGACCCAGACCTGCGTTGCCTGGCGGTAGATGCTGTGCATCATGCTGATCTGGACGAACTTCTCGTCATTATCGGACTGATTGATACACACGGCATCGATCCATATCGGCAAAGACGAGCGCCGCCGGGCGAGGTACGGCAGGGCATTGTTCAGGTTCTCGTGGATTCGAAGCTCGGAGCCGTTGCACTGGAAAGGAAATGTATGACTGAGATCACCCCACGTATATGACAGGGCATCAAATTCGACTGGCAACTCGGCGCCTCGCTCCCGTAGCTGGACAGGCTTGAGAGTCCAAGTTGCTTGCCCATCTTGAATAGAGTGGTGAAGCAGTCTGATCTCGCCTGTCTTTAAAGGACTATACTCAAAAGACATCACCATATTGAATAGCGATGGACGAAGAAAGCTGTGTGATTTCGAACTTGAGACAGCGCAGCCTTGTCGTCAGCTCCAGCAGACCTGGGGGCCAAACACCCATGCCTGATACCCCGACCTTGATCACAGCCTTGATTGGTTCTTCTTCGGATACAAACTTCTGATCACAATGGGAAAACAAACCACTATGTCCAAGGTCTGAATGAGCAGCATGGCTATGATTTCACTCTGAATCATTTCAACTAGTCACATACTGTATTTTCTCACCAGTATTGGGCATATCTGTACAGCGTTACCAATTAGTAGAGGAGACTTGAGAGCCACCAAAAATGTGGCAATCTTCTCGTGCAATCCCTCATCGAAATCTTAATAAACATGTTTATGGCGAATACACAATACAAGCGCCAACCACGATGGATATATCATCAGTGCGCAGCTAAATAATAGGACAACACAATGGTGCCCGACGAGGTATCATGCAAACCTGTTTGGCATTGTCACAAAATTGCATTTGATTTAACATATTCGCACACTCGAGATCAACATTGACCTCGTGCCAGTCGCATATCGTGCAATGATGAAGGCAACCAAGTTGAGAGACTTGGTTACAAAGCCGGCCGATAGGTCACAAGCGCGTGCAATCTCAAATTGTAATAACGTAAGAACATGACTACCAGATAGTGGCTCCGGGGAAATCCGTTGCCGAAGCTCGGGCACAGGGATAGAAAGATATCCAGGCCTGCAAATACATGCGGAATATCATCATGGCAGGACAATGATGAAACAAATGATATCAGGCAAGGCAGCCCGAGTATAATGATGATGCCTGCGCCTTGTTTTCGTATCAGACTACTATACAGTCGCGGCCATGGACGGCTGTATAAGGCTAGGCGTCGAATTCGTATTCGTGTTCCTCACTGTCGGTCCCAGATCGAGTATCCTAGTCACCGCCTACCCGATCCTCGCGGGGACGAACCAGAAGAGCGAAATGGTTGGTCAATGGCTGGTGGGGAGCTTCGGTAGCGCTAGGCCCGTCTGGGGTGTCGCTAACTTATCGATGGCAGATTGGCGGTTCTTTAGGTACAGAGGTGGGAAAGCTGCTGAGGGTACGGTACAGCGCACTGCAGAAAGCAACGTTGGCAGGTACCCATATTAATTTCCCCTTAGTGACTTGACCCCCAGGGACAGACACGATCACGACCCCTTTGCCGAGTTCTTCCCTTCCCTCTGCGCGACCGAATACGATTCCTCTCTGCTGCTCACACTTTTCTTGTCAAGCCATCGTGAGGGTTTCGTTCATATAAAAGTGCCCGTGCCCCCTTCGACCGTGTACTTGCCCATCTCACTAGTTACCCTTCACCGCAAGCACCCTCCTTTCCACCCCCCCAACCATCATTCAACATGGCTGCCACTGCTAGAAAGGTCGAGCTCGAGAAGCAGGATCGTGAGCGCGATGCTGCCTTCAACAAGGCTATGCACGGCAACTCGGCCGCTGCTTCTGGTGGTATCCGCGCCATGTTCTCCAAGGGCGCCGACGCCAAGAAGGCCGCCGTCGACGAGTACTTCAAGCACTGGGACAACAAGGCCGCCAAGGACGAGACTGAGGAGGACCGCAAGGTAAGAGCCACAAATGGCATCCCAGAGCCACTGTCGCCGACTTCAATGCCCAAATACTAACTTTTAATCCTTCAGGCCCGCACAGCCGAGTATGCCACCCTGACGAGGCACTACTACAACCTCGCGACCGACTTGTACGAGTATGGTTGGGGTCAGTCCTTCCACTTCTGCCGCTACTCCCACGGCGAGAACTTCTACCAGGCCATTGCCCGTCACGAGCACTACCTGGCCCACCAGATTGGTATCAAGGAGGGCATGAAGGTGCTCGACGTCGGCTGCGGTGTCGGTGGACCCGCCCGCGAGATCGCCAAGTTCACCGGATGCCATGTCACCGGTCTGAACAACAACGACTACCAGATTGAGCGTGCCACCAACTACGCCCAGAAGGAGGGCCTGGCACACCAGCTCAAGTTCGTCAAGGGTGACTTCATGCAGATGGACTTCCCCGACAACAGCTTCGATGCCGTCTACGCCATCGAGGCCACCGTCCACGCCCCCGAGCTGTCGGGTGTGTACAGCGAGATCCTGCGTGTCCTGAAGCCCGGCGGCATCTTTGGTGTCTACGAGTGGCTCATGACCGACAACTACGACAATGAGAACCTGCACCACCGTGAGATCCGCCTCGGTATCGAGATTGGTGACGGTATCTCCAACATGGTCAAGGTCTCGGAGGGTCTCGAGGCCATGAAGGTCGCCGGATTCGACCTTCTCCACCACGAGGATCTGGCAGACCGCCCCGACCCCTTCCCCTGGTACTGGCCTTTGGCCGGTGACTGGAAGTACATGCAGAGTGTCTTCGATACCTTCACCATTGTCAAGATGACCAAGTGGGGCCGATGGACGGCGCACCGCTTCACCGGTGTCTTGGAGATGCTGAGACTGGCCCCGGCTGGAACGCAGAAGACTGCAGACAGCTTGGCGCTGGCAGCCGACTGCCTGGTTGCCGGTGGTAAGGAGAAGCTCTTCACTCCCATGTACCTCATGGTTGGAAAGAAGCCTGAGAACTAAGGCTTCTCCGACCAAGAGAAGCAAGAAGGAGCGTGGCTGAGAGGGTCGGAGACGGACATGCGATGCATCTGAAAAAAAGATTTGTGCAGCGCATTGTCAGCAATGACATTCATGAGATGATGGAATCACAAGTGAAAAGATTAATATCGACTTTTAATAGAGAATCGGATCGGCCATGGCTGGGATTGCCATCAAACTAGGGGAAAGGCAATCAGGGGGCCCGGGGTCGAGTTCTTGTATATACGATACCAAAGAAGCATCCAAGACAGCATTTTACGGCATTGTAATAATTTCATCATACCCATTTCCATGATAGAAGACTTTTGTTGTTCACTCGGATTGGTGACATTGTGTGTTTCTAGGTGCTGCTGTTCGTATATGTAATCTAGGCTGTGTCACTGGAAATTCTGGCCAAAGAGGACGAGGCACACTATCGGACCGAGTCTATCAGTGTCCAATTTTGTTGGTTAGAGTGAAGGGTAAGCCATTCTGAGTAAGACAAGTCCGCCCGTGGTGCTTCCAGGACTAGGAAGGGGGAGAATGGATAAATGGCAGATCGGCCTGCCACGGTCGATCCCATATGGTCCAGAGATATAGTAATGATGGAGCTCTGGTAAGCATAAACCAGATTTACATTGATGCAGCATTATAGAAGAGCCTCTTGTCCAGACCGGCGGGACTGTTTACATATCTTCCATCGGGGATTCATTGAGAGGGTCTTTCGCACTACAAAATGCCCGGGGCGCGATCTCACTGAGCGCTAGGCCCGGACCGGCATGGCGCCAGCTCCAATTTGATCCCAACAACTGGACGGTCTCCGTAGCAAAGCAAGAAGGAGCTCCCTGGATACTCCGAAAAAAGTAGATTGTCAGAAAAATTCCCTCCACCCAAACCCAGGAGCTCCGACTCTGAACCCTTCGCGCCATCCAACCTCATCCCCTTCTTTCTCGAGACAGACAACTGGGACGGCATATCGCGGCGGCCTCATCTTTTGGTCCAATTCTCCAGCTTCTTTCCCTCCCTCCCCCTGCCAAAGGATCGACCATTGCTTGTTTGTTCGATAAGCCAGATATATACAAAACCCGCAAAAATGTCGCGATACCTCCGTCCTGCTGCCCGCGCAGCTGCCTCCGCCTCGCGAGCGACTCCCTTCGCCGCCTCCGCCATCCGATCGGTTCCCCGCGCCACCTCCACATTCGCTCTGCAGAGAAGGACGTACGCAGAGAGCAAGGGCGTCAAGGAGTACACAGTCCGTGAGGCCCTGAACGAGGCGCTAGCTGAGGAGCTCGAGAGCAATGACAAGGTCTTCATCATGGGTGAGGAGGTCGCCCAGTACAACGGTGCCTACAAGGTCACCAAGGGTCTCCTCGACCGCTTCGGTGAGCGCCGCGTCATCGACACCCCCATCACCGAGTCGGGTTTCTGTGGTCTCGCCGTCGGTGCCGCCCTCAGTGGCCTGCACCCCGTCACCGAGTTCATGACCTTCAACTTTGCCATGCAGGCCATTGACCAGATCGTCAACTCGGCCGCCAAGACCCTGTACATGTCTGGTGGTATCCAGCCCTGCAACATCACCTTCCGTGGCCCCAACGGTTTCGCCTCCGGTGTCGCCGCCCAGCACTCCCAGGACTACAGCGCCTGGTACGGTTCCATCCCCGGTCTCAAGGTCGTCAGCCCCTGGTCCGCCGAAGATGCCAAGGGTCTCCTCAAGGCCGCCATTCGCGACCCCAACCCCGTCGTCGTCCTCGAGAACGAGCTCATGTACGGTCAATCCTTCCCCATGTCCGAGGCCGCCCAGAAGGACGACTTCGTTCTCCCCTTCGGCAAGGCCAAGATTGAGCGCGCCGGTAGCGATCTGACCATTGTCACCGTCTCCCGCTGCGTCGGCCAGGCCCTGACCGCCGCCGAGGCCCTCAAGAAGAACTACGGTGTCGAGGCCGAGGTCGTCAACCTGCGATCCATCAAGCCCCTCGATGTCGAGACCATTGTCAACAGTGTCAAGAAGACCGGCCGTCTGGTGTCCGTCACCTCCGACTTCCCCGCCTTCGGTATCGGTGCTGAGATCCTGGCCCTGACCATGGAGTACGCTTTCGACTACCTCAACGCTCCCGCCCAGCGCATCTGCGGTGCCGAGGTGCCCACCCCCTACGCCCAGGGTCTGGAGCTGATGAGCTTCCCCACCGAGAAGCTGATCGAGGACTACTGCGCCAAGATGCTCAAGGTATAAATATGAGCTTACGAGGCACGGAGGAGGCTCCAAACTTGTAAAACGCACCACAAGCCAGACGAGGGGATGGGAGGATGTACGAGCGGGACACCACCGCAATCGTGATATAGACTGCAGAGCCGTCTAGACTGGCGCCTGCACACTGTAACTCACTCCCCTCGGACTTTACATACACAAAAACTCGATTTCGTTTGATAATTACGGGACGGCGTGGCATAGACTGGGCTGGCTAGCATTTCCTCCATCCGTCGACCAGTGTGGCGAAAGACGTTGACGGATGGTCTCTCTGTACTTGTAGCCTTATGTTAGGCAGGTTAAATTGAAGCCTTTTGGATTTGCATACTCGGTCGTATGGGTGAGAATCAGATTTGCTAACCTAGTTTGTTGCTACTCGAGCTACTGGTATACGCATCCCACGTGTGCGTAGCCTGCGAGGAGAATCACCGCTTAGTGTGAATTGCTGTCTTAGAGTCAGCCTGTGTGGCGCAGGGAACGGATGCGCAGTCTCGAGACTTCGAATGTCTATATCATGTTCTTGGTGTATCCGCTTTTGGAAACCTATCGGGAGAGGAACGTTGCGGGCGGCCGATATATAGATTGGTAGAGCTTATACTAAGATAAACGATATATGTTAAAGCTTGATAAGCAATATGAAAGTGAGTAATATCGGAGACAGTTGCATTTATGATTAATCAGACCATCGATCGACATTGGCCCAACAAGCAGTGCGGCAATAACAAGCAAAAAAGTCAATTTCAGCCAGACCACGGAGGATGGAACTATCGCTACTGGCCTATCTGAATGCATATTTGCCAAAAAGAAAGCAAGCATAAATAAACAACGTCCATAAAAAAAATATTATATCCATCAAAAATGGAGGAAAATCAAAAATAAGAAGTCCCTCGAGCCGGATTTGAACCGGCGACCTGTGGATATTCCTAATTGGAATGGTAGCAATTACAGTCCATCGCTCTGCCAACTGAGCTATCAAGGGATGGTTATTGGATGGAGCCACTAATGGTATTCATGTCGCTGGGTCATTATGCCCCACCAGCGTCCCTCGTCCCTACACGGCGTCCATTTCACCAAGTTGATCCACCAGCCGCAAAGCTACACGGGAGACCAAGACAAGAGTTGCTGTATATATAGGTAAGCCGGTGATAGCTTTTATACGCTGCGAGGGTATCTCAATACTCGTGGTATCCCTGTATCAAATCTAATAAAAATTGGTTGTTATGAATCCTTCTTGTCGAAAGAACCATTTTGATGTTACTACACAGTTTATACGGAATAGAACAATCTATATTTCATTGCCCGGTTATTTTCCTTGTACCTTGGGCGGACTATACACAGTAGAGCCTGCCGGAAACTCCGTCGTGCGCTCCATGCCTTTGACATCATTTTCTTGCGTGCTCTGTTTGCTAACATTGGGAATAATATACACACTAGGTTCGAGTAAAGTCTTTTTCTATGTTACAAGTGTTCTTTCATAATGTACAAATTCTAGTACATGACATCTTACAGCACCTCATCAGTGCCCTTAGAAGAAGGTTCGCCCGTCGCTTTCGTCGCAGGGTCAGTCTCCGGGGCAGTCTCGGGAGCAGTCTCGGGAGCAGTCTCGGGGGCATCCTCAGGGACTGCCGCGAGCACAGTGTCGGGTTTATCCTCAGGGATAGTCTCGGGAGTAGCCTCGGGCACAGCCCAGTCAGTAGGGGTGAGGTGATAGGTGTCCAGCTGGCTCTGGGTCAACTGCGACGGACTGTTGGCGAAGAGGTCCTCGCCCTTCTGGTTCTTGGGGAACGCCAAGACGTCGCGCACGCTGTCGACATCGCAGAGCATGGCGATGAGCCGGTCCCAGCCGAACGCGAAGCCGGCGTGGGGAGGACACCCAGCATCCAGCGCGTCGAGAAGGTGTTTGAACTGCGCGATGCCGCTCTCTGGCATCTTCAAGATAGTGCGCATGATGGTCTCCTGCTCGGCGCGCTTGTGAATACGGCGGCTGCCGCCTCCGACCTCGGCACCGTTGAGCACTAGATCGTAGTGCTCTCCCCTGACAAGCCAAGGCTTACCGGTCTCA
The DNA here is from genome assembly GCA_022432395.1 of Pestalotiopsis sp. NC0098. Lineage (NCBI taxonomy): Eukaryota > Fungi > Ascomycota > Sordariomycetes > Amphisphaeriales > Sporocadaceae > Pestalotiopsis > Pestalotiopsis sp. NC0098. The sequence continues at coordinate 2,245,132 of JAJKLJ010000003.1, read as the reverse complement.
ATGGCCTGCCAGTCGGTGTCTGAAAGGGGTTTCAGAGGCGCCGTGAAAGGATGATGTGTAGATTTGACACCAGCCGCTCCGCCCTGCCCCTCGCCGGGATCGACATCGGGAGTGAAGAGAGGGAAGTCCTTGACCCACAAGAACCTGAAGCTGATGTCACGCTTCATTAGGCCTTTCTGGACCGCAGCATCGTAAACTGTCTTTCGTAATCTGCCGAGTTCCGTCCAGCCCTCGCCTTTGAAATCCGTCCGCTCACGTGCGTGCACGATGAGCAAGTCACCATCTTTTAGCGCTGGCCAACGTGCGCTTGACGATGCAATCCGATCCCCAGCCTCGTGGCCAAAGGCAGAAAGACCGTTGAGTGGTTTGGACGAGTCAAATACAAACACGCCAGGTGTAGATGCCGAGCCCAGCTTCAGAGTGGTCTTGGGCAGGTTCTCCATGAAATCGCGAATGAAGGCCATGTGTTCTGATGGAGTGCCGTTGAGCTTGAACTGTACGGCTTCAACGATTGGATCACTCAGGCTTGTGATCATACTCTTGAAATCGTCGGGCAAGAAGTCATCAATGCGCCGGATCTGATTCCATTAGCTTGGCATGAAAGAGGCTGTTGAGCATTGAGATACATACAGCGATGGGAATACGAAGATCTGGCTTGTCGGTGCCATAATAAGCCATAGCATCGTGGTATTGTACCCGCATAAGACGCTTCCGCACAAAAATGTCTGACACAGGCCAACAGTTGCGTATTATTGGTTGGGTTTGTCCAGTAACACTCTCGGGACGGTACTGCTTGAATAGCTCTTTGTCGGACGAATACAGCACGCCTCCAACTTGCCGTGGGATTTTCATCCCTCGAAGTGTTTTGAATATGTTGCGAAGAATTTGTTCCACTACCATCCGGACATCGCTGCCTTTGGCAAAGCCCATTTCGAGATCCAGCTGGTCGAGATAGTGAGCATATTTATACATACATTACATATTCATCTACTGTACGTACCTGCGTAAATTCGGGCTGCCTGTCTGCACGGGAGTCCTCGTCTCGAAAACATCGGGCAAATTGGAAGTATTTTCGAATACCGGCTGCCATGAGCACCTGTTTGGACTGCTGGGGGCTCTGAGGAAGTGCATATGCAAGTCCAGGCTGGCGAGTAGGTACCAAGAATTCCCTAGCACCTTCGGGCGTGGACTTGAAAAGCATAGGTGTCTCGTATTCATGAAAGCCGGTATGCATGAGGGTATTGCGGGCTGCGTAGTTGGCCAAGGAGCGCAGTTGCAGTCGTTGCCGGAGTAGCAGGTCAAATCGTAGCTGCAGGTGACGCTGCGATTGGGACCAAACAGCATCTTCAGAGACAATGGTATCTTTGGAGAACTCGTTCAAGATGCTGACAGAACTCGGCCGAATATCCCAGGCAATGCAAGACGAATCGTCTTGGCCATCCTGCTCGCCGTTTTCTCTTTTGACTGGACGTGGCCTGTAATCCAGTTCTCCTCGCACCATTACGGGGCTGTAGGCAGGTGCAGCCTTTAGTAGTTTATGCACAATTACCGCCCGGTCATCAGGACTGAGGTCTCCTTGCGTGTCGTTGGAAATGTCCCCTTGCACCTTGGAGACGATTTGCAAATCAACTTGGCCGTCGGTGTCCAGATCATAAAAGGTGAGCCTCGAGGACTTGTCCCTTCTCTTGCCAAGGAAGCCGTACACAGTGACATACGCCCCTTTCTTGAAGTCTTGAAAGGACCCATATGTGGTGGAATCTCTCAGATTGTCAAAGGTTTCAAGGTTTTCTGCTCGCTTGGCTGCTAGCTTGGCTGCTCGCTTGGCTTCTGCTTTCTCTTGCATTGCTTGCGCTCTCGCTTTCTTCTGGCCTCCTTGACCTTGGCCGGTCGCACTCACCGGTGTCATAGAACCAAGGACCTGCTCCCATGCGCCGATTTTCTCGTTCTGGCCCACTTCACCTTGGTTGGTAGCGGTAGCCGGTGCGGTAGAGCCAGAAATTTGCTCCCCAGGTGCAGCATTTTTCTCCTCCTGGGGTAGGTCCTGGGCGGTGGTGTGACTGGTCCATCTCACGTGTCCTGGATGTTGTTTCGCAGAGACCCAGTGGGAAGCAACTGGGCGGGCGACCTGGGCATAGATTTGTCGCCTGGTGCCGGCGAGACACCGTAGCGCGACACTTCTCATCTTGACAGCTTACATCGACTGTCTGACGTGGGCGTTGCACGCCTCTGGTGAGAATTGGCCTTTGGAAATGGCGTTTTGGCAGTGTAATGAACGTGAGTGAACGAAATTGTCCAACATTTATTTACTACTCGGCTCCAGAAAAGTGTATGCTGGACGCGACTGCTAAGGTGATGCTCCAGGACCGCTAACGATCCGACTGGATGGGCCCCGTTTGTGCTAAACCTAGCGGGAGCCACACCTAGGGAATTTGATTTGGCCAACCCACAAACGGCGGATTAAAGCCGCCCCGCCCCGGCGCAAATTTCCAATTGCTTCAAGTAAGTCTGGAGCTCGGCAGCTTGGTGGGAACTTTTTTCCTTTTCTCTTCATCCTTCCAATTCAATACAAAGTGAGTCCCTACCCTCGTCAAGCCCGCCGGCTGGAGAATCCAAAGCCACGTCTGCAAATTGTACTAACCGCCTTCTTTTCTTGCAGATGATGAAAGCCGCGTGTTCCAAATGAAGTCGTTCTGCCTTTCTGAACTTCCGAACTCTCCCTCCGGGGCTCAAGTGGTTCGGTTGTGACGAAGGGCTGGAACCATGAAATAAGCGTTCGGCACACCGACCTTGTACAACACGGACGCGACTACGGCAGCTCTGATTCCTATTTGAATCTGGTCAAGGACGATTTGGGGCTGGTTTCTGTTTGTGCCAGCACTTGAAACAGCTGGGCGAACACCATCCGTGCCCAAGCTGTCAAAAAGTGCCTGCTCACTCGAAAGTGCCCCTCACTCGAAAACATGTCAAACCAGTGGTCAGGATTCGCTTCCTGGCGACTGAGCTGAAAACACCTGTGAACCCGAAAGACCATTGACGGTCGTGTCATCAGATGCCTGGGCGCAAGTGTGTCTCGGCCTCGGTGATGCATGTATCTTACCTACGTGTTCCCTTCCTGGCCCCCTCAACCCCCAACCCCTACACGCACCCGTAGGTTAGCGACTGTGTCGTGGAACACCCGCGAGCTCATGCCCTAGACCCGCCAATTGAGTAATGTAGGTATTATAGCCTGATAGCTTGAATCCCAATAGCATAGGTACACTTGCACTAGCCTTGAAGAAAATAGAATCCGTGTGGTGTACAATATCAACGATCTTTGCTCTTGGCAGGGCTATGCAGCCCGAAAATGTGCATCATCGACGGGTTTGGGTGACGCGCAAGAACACTTGCGTCTTTTGCTGCCCGCTGCGCTAGGGACGTTAATCAAAAGGTGGCCGGGAGGAAAAGTTAGGGGACCCCGCCAGGCAGCTCAGGGTGCCCACGCAGGGAAACCATGAACCCCTTACAGTCGCTGGACATGCTCAGCAACAATACGATTGGACGGGACTCACGGCAATCGATCTACGGTACATTAGGAGATAGGTATTGCGACGGCCGCCCACTCAGAGCGCTGCTAGTCGCACGCCCGAGCCCAAACCAATACGTACCCAACCTGATCGGCGTGCCGACCTGCTTGGGACTGCCTTGGCCTTTTAAGATAATTGACCTTCCTAGGCCCCTACCTTCAATTACCTGCGCTCCGCTCTGCCTACAGCACCAGCACCCAGCGCGCCCATCGCGACAAACTGCTGCTGCTCCCCCAACTTTAACACTTACGACGACTACCTAATGCTGTACCTAATCTGTATCATTAATCTCACTTGAAAAAAACAAAGCCCTCGTTACACACAAACCACTTCTGCTTCTCGTGATGCCTTCTCTTTCATGATCTGTTGTCCCAACCATCCCTTCCTTCCTTCTTCACCGCCAACCGATCCCTCCCCCCCAACTTGGCCATCTTGCTCCCGATTCCCCGGCCCCGAAGCTGCCGACGTGACGTCGCATACCCCCGACCACCGTCGCTCTTGTCCACAGGTCGGTACCTGAGCAACCGCTCTGTGTGCTTCGCGCTGCCCTCCTGCGCCTTCCCTCCAAGGGGCCTTATCCGAAACTTGCATTGGCCTCCTCCACGTCGCCCGCCAACTTTGCCTTGGTCCTCACATCACCATGGCAAGCTCCTTTGAAAAATCCGTCAAAGGTGCGACCAAGATCAAGGTACGCCCTTTCGATATGCTGAACTCTAGAGGCCGGCACGCTGAGGCCGGTCACTCGAGGCAATCGCTTACCATGACGCTTGGATCTAGGCCGCGCCGCCCAAGACGAAATATATCGAGCATATTCTAGTCGCCACACACTCTGGAGAGCATGGCGTCGCCGAGGTCTTCAGAGCCCTGCAGAATCGACTGCGCGACTCGACATGGACCGTTGTCTTCAAGAGTTTGATCACCGTACATCTCATGATCCGTGAGGGCTCTCCGGATGCCACATTAGCGTACCTAGCCAGGCATAGGAACATGCTGGCCATCAGCTCTTTTACCGATGGTGCGTGACCCTCAAACACTACGCGATTCGCATCCATGACGCGAGCCAGACTCACTGATGCCTTCCCGGGAAACAGCGCAGACACAAGGTCGAAATATAAGGCACTATGCTGCTTATCTAAGTGAACGATCGAAAGCATACAGGGATACAAAGGTCGACTGGGTCAGGACGAAAGAGACCCGATTAGAGAAGCTTCCGGTCGAGAAGGGCCTCCTGCGGGAAACCGAGGTGATACAGCGTCAATTGACTGCCCTGCTGAAATGCGACGTAGGTTGCTACTACGCTCTCGGGGTCAAGGGGTAATTTGGCTGATCTTTCTGTATAGGTTCTTGACGAACCCGAGAACGAGATCACCATCACCGTCTTCAGGCTTTTGGTTCTTGATCTGCTCTCCCTATTCCAGGTGCTCAACCAGGCCATGATCAACATCCTCGGCCACTTTTTCGAGATGTCGAAACCGGATGCCGAACGCGCCATGGAAATTTACCGAACCTTTACGCGCCACACCGATCTCGTGGTGCAGTACCTGCAAATCGCGAGGCAGTATGAACATCACACGAGAGTCGAAGTACCCAAACTAAAGCACGCACCGGTCAACCTGGGCCGTCAGCTCGAGGATTACCTGAAGGACACGGACTTTGAGGTGCACCGGAGGCAGTATCTGGCCGAATTGGACGTCAAGAAGTCGGGAGGTGGAAGCTCCAAGGCGGACAAGACTGATGCAGCAGCCACAGCGAAGCTATTCCCCGACTCGAACACAAACGGCGCACCCTCGCAATCGACGTCACAGCCTGCCGCATCCGCCAAGGGTCCGGCGCCAGATCTGATCGATTTCTTCGATTCTATCGAGCAAAACCAGCAACCCATGGCAACGAGCCCGCAACAGGTACAGCAACAGCAACAGCAACAGCAGCAGGCCTTGCCGCAGCCAAATCTTGGAAACCCATGGGCCGCGGCTGGACAATTTGGCAATATGCCACAGCAGACAGGCCAGCAATTCCCGGGCAACAACTTCATGCCTCAGGAGAGCTTTACCAACGGCTCGCCATTCCAGCAACAGGCTACCGGTGCTTTCAACGTCCAACAGCAGCAAATGCCACAGCAGCAACTGCAGCCAAACTTCACCGGCGCCGGCTTCGGGGGCTATACTCCCCAGCCCCAGCAGAGCTTCAGTCCTACCGGTCTTGCCCCCATACCTCAGAACTCTGTGGCTTCATTCCAGACGGGAACCCTTTCGCCTCCAATGCAGACTGGGTTACAGCCGGGCCAGCAGACCACCAATCCCTTCCGACAATCAATGCTCATGTCCAGTCCAACTGGCATGTCCAACCAGATGACGGGCTTTAGCAACGCGACCAGCCCACCAGCTGCTGCCACCCCCAACCGCCAATCTACGAATCCCTTTGCGAGGACGTCGGCGAGCCCTTTTGCAAACAATGCGGCTCCATCTCCATTCCAGACACAACAGCCCCAGCAAACACCAGCACCACAACCCTTGCAGCCCATGCAGACGGGAACAAACCCCTTCGCCAAGAACTTTGGGGGAAGCGCAGTCCAGCAAGCTCAGCGACCACAAACAAGCAGTGGGCTTGTGCCGCAGCCTACCGGAAGTACAAACCCGTTTCGTCAGGGTGACTTGGTGAATCATCAGACAGGATTGGGCTGGCAGCATAACCAAGGTAGAATCGGTGGTGGTTTTGACGAAATACAGTCAACACCAGTCTTCCCCAGGCCGAGCACGGGGGCAGCATGGCAGACATAGAGCCAGGATATACGGAACAACAGACAATGGGCAAGGTCATGACAATGGCTTGGCAGCGGCACATTGTTCGTGCGCGCATAACCAGTGTCTGCCGGGTGTAAACTGTAACATATCCAAGTCCAGTGGCGGGTGACAAGCACAGAAGCGTGGCGTTCCTTGGGTTATCATTGGTGTCTCTTGCTTGAATACATTTTGCGAGGCATAATTGCCAATGAACTCAATCGGCCATTATACAGCCCATAACATTCCACTGATCTGCCTTCACGGGGTTCATATTTTATGATTCCAATTCGGTCATCAAATTTAAACATTGCGCAAATTTTGGATTAATGCCTGATCTATCCATACAGGCGCTTGGGGACCGTTTCACGTGCGATATTAGGTTATTGCGACAACCCATCTTATTATGTCCACCACCTTGGCGTAGTCGAACGAGAAACAATACATTATTGGGTACTTGATCCTTCCTATGTCAACTACAGAAAATCGTTAAAACAGATGTTCCATTATGAAAGGGCATAAAATTCTCAGCGTCCGGCATTCACCTTGTCAAAGACCGAAGCAATGGTCGACCGTTGAGCGCTGTCCTTCTTGGCCAGGCCCGGCTCGTCCATTTCGTCCAGGTCCTTGCCCGAGTCGACGCGGGTGTGGCCCTTCTTGTGAGTCGAGCTCTCCATGGCGGCGGTGGCCGCGGCCGCAGCGGCGCCGGTCTGGGCGCCGCCCTGCGTGCCCATGCTGCCGGCGGTGCCCCGGGTCGCGTAGCCGGAGCCGGTACCGGTACCCATGGAACCGGTAGTGCCCATGGAGCCGGTACTGCCGAGGGTGCCGGTGCCCATGGCGGTGTTGCCGGTGCCCATGCCGGTGCCGGACGAGTGCGTGTGGCCAGAGGACAGGACGCTCTGGAAGCCGCGGTTGCTGGTGGAGAAGGCGGCGTCGGTGGTGTCGGGGACGCCCTCGAAGCGGTGGTGGTCGTGCTGGCCGCCGGCGCGGGTGCCGCCGTGCTGGGTGAACTCGGACATGCTGACGGCGGGCAGCGTCGACGTGGCGTGGTGCTGCGCGGCGCTGTGGTGCGTCTCGTGGATGGGCACCGTCGTGTGCACCACGTGCGGCTCCACCGTCTCCTTGTGGATGACGGGCTGGTACGTCTCGTGGACGTGGCTGCGCGGCGGCGTGTTACCCTTTTTGACCTGCGGAAGTTATGGTTTGGGTCGGAGAGGTGACTTACTGGTGGACGTGCTCGCCCTGGACTATGGGCGCGTGGGCCTGGGTCTGCGTGGCCTCCATCCGCCGGGACTGGTCGCGGTACTTGGAGGCCTCGGCGTCGAGGACGGAGCGGGTCTTGGCATCATCGCGGTGGTCGACGTGTCGGTGCTCCGTCTGACCGAGGTTGTGGTGGTGCTGCTCGGCCAGGACCTCCCTGTCCTGGATGGGCTGGACGGTGTGGTGGTAGTGATCCTGTAGGTGATATAGGTATCAGCATATACGAGGGCGTAAGATGGTGTATTGTAGCACGTGTGGGAACCAACCTGGTGAATCTCCTTGTCTATGGCAGTGTTGATCTCCTCATGCTGCTGAGGTCGAACAGTCTCGTGCTGTACGGATGGGTTGACACTCTCATGGACAGTGGTGTCGTGGTGTCCAGACTTGGACATGAAGTTTTGGATAGCTTCCTTAGTCTTGTTCATTTTGACTCAAGTTTCACTGTCTGTGTTTCAAGGTGTTTCCTCGAAAGATGATGCGTCTGCGAGTTTCTTTAGAAAATAATGTGTATAGCGAGCAAGCACTTCTGGATTGGATGCCGGGAGCAGACCTTATACTATGTAGCTCCCGAGCTGTCTGTCCCCTGCTCGACATCTCGTCCTTCTTACATGATATCTCCGTCATAGAATATCTAGTCCAATTACATCTTGAATCTTTTACTAAAAGTCTCTTGTCTATTTTCCACGCCGACTTTGGGAATCGAAACTCAAAATCCGTGCTTGATCAAAAATCAGACATCGAAGGTGACCGATCTGTCGATTTGGTCTCTGGTGAGGAGCGGACAGCGAGTCCGTCTTTCCTCTATCTGCACCGTTGGCATTCCCGATGCCAATGCTGCCGAAACTTCGAGTCTTTCCAAGATTCCTCCAGATCCGCCAATGTATGATTGATGCACGATGAGGACATTCAGTGGTTGGATCATGTGAAGTGAGGGGGTGATCTTAGCATAAACTGCGTCCTGAGATTGGTACTGGGTGTGGGCTTTTCGATTTCTCTCCGGCAGTAGATGCTAATAAATTCAGCTAGCGGAAAATTACAGCTCGCGTTTTCCTCGAGAAGTTGGAGTCCTCCGTTCGAAGGATCTCTCATTTTGCTGTGATGTTGAAACATTCATGTATGTTATGTAGGGCAATGACACTATACAATCGAGTGGCCCAGACTTGCAGCCGCCAAGATCCTATACATCATTTCAAAGACTAGCTCGAACCTTCTGTACCATACAAGTGCGGAGCTCCAAGCGGCTCTCATGGTCTTGGTGTGATGGCCGTTGGATCAAGAAGGACGCCAGAGAGCGGAATTGTATTGATTGGCAGCGGCGGATGATCCGGGACCTCGGCGAGCGGATTGACTTTCCACAGCTCCTGTGTGCTTATGCGGGACTAAGCCACCATGATAGCTCTAATGTCTCGGAGAGTTTCGACGAGTTGTTGGTCCCAGGTGCCTAGGAAGGTCTAATCGGCTCTAGGAGTCTAATTCCTTTCTGACCAAGTTTGTCTGCCTTGGAAGATCTGCTGGAATCGGTGTTTTGACAGGACATACAAGCAATTCTACGATAATGGTCTTTACATCATTTATAAAACATCCTATCTAGTATACCTAGAAAGGGGCATCCTAACAGTCATGCTTGATCATTGGCCAATAAGGGTACGGAAAATTGTCAGCTAAATAGAGTTATAGTCTGTGACTAGGACAAACTCTCGACGGGACAAGCGAGACCCAACTTGCCTGCCTCGATGACAGGCGCGCAGAACAAGAGTGTCACTAATCATAATATGCATGTATTGTATAACAACTCGACATAAAAATTAATCCCTTTAAGCTACTCGAAACGTCAATCTCTCCCCTTCGCTTACTGTAGCGCCGGGAGTTTCCCTCTTGTTAAACATTATGCTAATAAAGTGAAGCAAGAGTCATTGGTGTACATGTGTAAGACCTTTTATGCATGGACTCGATGCGGACGAGCTGTAAGACCTGCTCTGCTCGTCTGCCCCAGCCACACGGGTTGTTGATGACTGACATCATCCGGTCTGATGCCCAGCCATGAGAACCACCCAACATTGCTATTTCCACACAACTCGTATGGTAGTGTGTTGCCGATCATAGGGACACAGAAGACGGACATCTGAGGATATCGGGAGTTGTAGGCCCTGTCATATCACCGTACATGGATTCTCTGCGTACGTCTCGTAACCAAGAGAAAGCGTGTGACGAGCTCGTCGTGACCGGGCCCACCGTCTGAAGACAAGACGCGCTGGTGGTTCCCCCCTCCCGTCACCGCGGTCTGCCTTGCCTGAAGTGCGAGAGAATCCCCGAGCCCATTAAAGCGGCATTGCTCCTAGCGAGGAGCTGAAGAAAACCTCCCGTCCCGATCATGCCCCAGCGGCAGCGGGTGAGGGTCCTCGTGGAGAGGATCAGGAAGAGACTCAGCGGGATCCTGCGAAGAAAAAAGAAGAACAGGAATCCCCAGACTGGTACAAGCGACTTGCCGCCAAACAGCAATGAGCATGCGGAACCTTACACCCAGGAAGTCCCCATCATAATCGAACCGGATTCCGCTGCCCCTGCTGCCCCTGCTGCTGCTGCTGCCACCGCCGAAGATGGTGAATTGGCACAACATGGGGCACAACATGGCCGCCAAGATGATATCCCAGTGGTCCGAGGCAGTAGCACGCCGCCGAATCTAGAACAGGTACCGTCTCACGAGCTGGGCACCGCCCGGCGGAGCGAGCTGGCGCCGAACCTCAACGACGTGCGCATCGCGCGGATGGCGCCCAACGAGCTCCGGGAGGCCGTGGGCACGGATCCGGCGGACCCGGAGCCGGAGCTCGGACACCCGATCCAACCGTTCAGTACCGCCGGCGACGCGGCGAGCTCCATGTACAGCTCGGTGCCGGACAGCGACGACGAGCGGCTGGACGCGGTGCGGCGGCACCAGCAGCAGGCGGCGGGAGGTCAGGACGAGATCAAGCCGCTCAACATCAACCGCGAGAGCCAGATCCAGAGCCACCAGGACAACCCGTACCTGTCGACGCACCTGGGCGTCCCGTCGCGGACGCACGCCTATCACATCCAAGGGCCCGACGGCGCCGGGGTACAGAGGAACTCGGCGCTCAGCCGGACGTTTGACATTGGCGACCTGCCCGAGAACCACGACGTGGACGAGACGGTCACCGAGAACATGCGTAGGTAAACAAGAATTCAGAGGCCCGCTTGCCCAGACTCGGAACATCGTGTTTCTACCGCCCTTTTGCTAACGTATGTGCTTACGAGGGGCAGCCGTTACGCATGAGACTATTCATCCTCATGTTCACGAGATCCGGGAGGAGCAGATACACCGCGACATCCACACCTATGACCACTACCACTACGTGCAGCCGGTCTATGATCTCGAGGTATTACCGTGAGTATCCTTATGTCCCCTCGTGGATCCGCAATCTGCTAACGCGAGACCACCCATAGCGCCCGGCATTTCGCTCCCGATGCCAATGGTCATTTGTCTGAGATACCTGCAAAGGACCTCCCAGACTGTACCGGGGAGAATCAAAAGTGGTCCATCTTACAGAACCAGTCTCTGAGTGGCAGCCACCCAGCAGAGATACCCCGTGTTGTCACCTGAGGCGAGTGACTGCTTGACGAAAAGTCAGGACTGTGTGGCTCGAGAAGATGTGATTCGATCTGGGGTCGTGGAAAGGAGTACAGCGTTGGCTTGAACTGGGAGCGAATGCATTGCTTTATAATTGTCAAGTCCTTTTCTATGATCTCGAAGAATGCTTAGTGCTGTCATAATGATTGCCACGAAGCAGGCAGTGTCTTCTAAATGACAACAATGTGTGCTTGGAACCCAGGACCAGCGTTCCAATAAATGCGTTTGACATGCTGCCCTCCATCAGTAATTATCATTATACCCAAACGCCATCGCTATGCAGTTGAACCAAGATGCTCCATGACTATACAAAAACATCATCCACAGCCTTTCTCGCTCCAGTCGTGAGTTGCCCGCTGGTTTTGTTTCTGGCAGCGGCATCGCGGGCGCCCGAGGTGCCGACGGATCTCTGCTCTGAGGCCTTCTCGTCACTGATCATGACACCAAGCCCAGCAAAGGCTTCGAACATGGCACGCGCAGTGTATTCCTGCAAGCTGTAGCCACCGACCTGGTGCCCCTTGTCTGTTTTTGCCTTGGCCAAGTGTGGGTTTTCGTACTCGCTCTGCAAGGTATAACGGCTGGGCTCCAGGTGTATACCGGCATATGGACTGTAGGGCTTATTTCTGTCTTCCTCGTCCTCCGAAGGGCCAAGCCTCTTTTGTCTCAGGCCACGAATAGAGATGCCCTTTTCCAGACTTGCGCCAAAGTGATCTCCGTTCATCTTGGCGAGCTTGGCCTTCTTCGTTGCCATAATCCTGGCTTGGATCTCTGCAGCGCTGCCAGGCTCGCCTCGTTGCAGGGCATTCATGACCTCCTGATTCAGCTTGGCTTCTTCCGCCTTTGCCTCCTCTTCTTGTTGCAGTAGCTCCGCTCTCCGAGCTGCCGCGGCGGCGTCTGCCTCTTTCTGCTTCTTGAGTCTCAGCGATTCGGCCTCGCTGCCCTTCTTCTTGTTCCTCTCGATCTCCGCCTTGTGCTGCTGTTCGTAGTCAACCAGCTTGGCCTCAGCCTCCATTCTTTCCTCGTCCTCCCCGTAAACCAGGGAAAACGTCAGGTCCTCGACATCCTGCAGGTAATTGTTGTAGTCTCGGAGCGTCTCGAAATCATCCTGCGTGTTGTTGAAGACAGCAGCCACCCGCTTCCGTATGTCGACCTCGCGCTGGATGGTCAGGTCGGCAAACATGGCCTCACGGAAACCCTTCAGGCGGAGTGTCTTGTTGCAGCTGGCGTAAGGGCATTGCGCCGGGCCGGTCTTGAATATCGTTTCGACGCATTGCGAGCACATGGGATGGTAACACTCTGGGTTGATCTTGAACGTCATGCTCGTATTGAGATAGCGGTTTCGCTTGCAGACAGGGCAGATGTCTTCAGGGACATTGTTCAGAGCGCCAGAATTCAAGGGGCGCGTGATAGTCGCGGCGCCGGGGCCTTTGCGCGACATGGCTGCGGTTTTGGAAGCCGAATTCGTCGCTGTTTGTAATTGTCGAGAGCTTGATAGCAGTACCGGAGTGAGCAACTGCCTTATTTCTATCCCTGGCACTTGTTTGCGCTCCTTTGGTAGGAGAGTATCGAGGAAGGTGCGCTCTATGTAGGCGAGATGTTGGTCGACTTGAACCTGGTCGCGTCGATGTCAAGGCAAAGGGTTTGGATATATTGGGCAAGCAGGATCAGACAACAGCTTTGGCAATTGCTTATCGACATAGAAAGAAGGAAGAACAAGAGATGTCTGTTCGGAAGGTACCCAGCAATCCGAAAACAAGGGATGGCTCTCGACCCGTGCTCGAGAATGCAAGGACCAAAAGTTCGCAGCGAAGACGGAAATGTAAATCAAGAGCTTGAGCTGCACCTAGGAGTTACCTTAGGAACCTCTAGATTAGCCTTAGATAAGGAAAATCCCAGGGGCCCGCCTGCCCCTCCTAGGTACCACCTACCCTGGACTTGCGGCTTCGTATGTGCCCCAGGTACCTAACCTATTGCCTTTAGCTGCCCCGCGATTTCTCAGCATTCTGGAGAGTTCCAAAAGCCATATACACACTCATTCTTGGAGATTACTCAAGCTTCCCAACACCATAATTCTAAGCAGAAGCGTAGATCGAACTTGTCAAGATGTCTGGTAAGCTGTTTCGAGTGTCTCTTGTCATTTTCACAGCGGTTCTGAGTTACACAACTCATATGTGGCCTTCAAAGTTCACCACCAACTAACATACCATTCTTGCTAGATCCCACACCCGAGCAGGATGCCGCTGCGCGCGCCCAGGAAGAGAAGGAGCAGGCCGCGCTGCCCTACAAGTGGACTCAGACAATCAGCGAGCTCTCGGTCCTGATCACAGTGCCGGGAAACCTGAAGGGCAGAGACCTGGTGGTGGACATTAAGAAGACGAAACTGGTCGCAGGCATCAAGGGACAGGACCCAATCATAAGTGTACGTTCTATACAGCAGAACACGCCCTGACGAGAAAACAGAGACTTTGGAGAGCTGGACACACAAGCTGACGTGGAGAATGTCGACAACAGGGCGACCTCGCACATGCCGTACAAGTCGACGACAGCACCTGGACCTTGACCTCGGCGCCCGACGGCACCAAGGCGATCGAGATTCACCTCGACAAGAGCAACAAGATGGAATGGTGGGCACACGTCGTCACGTCTGCGCCCAAGATCGACGTGTCCAAGATCCAGCCCGACAACAGCAAGCTGTCGGATCTGGACGGCGACACGCGCGGCATGGTCGAGAAGATGATGTATGATCAACGCCAGAAGGAGCAGGGCAAGCCAACCAGCGACGAACAGAAGAAGGCCGACATCCTCAAGAAGTTCCAAGCACAACACCCAGAGATGGACTTCAGCAACGCCAAGATCAACTGAGTTAGGCAATAGGGGAACAATGCGAAACAAAAAGATACCATGAAATGCGCAAAAGCAAGCAAGCAAGAATTATGATAGTTCATTAGGTTAGCTATGTATGTACAAGAGAGAAAAATGTCAAGGGTGAAACGAGTAGCGCAAAACCATAGGAGTGGTATAAAACCACCGGTTAAGGCATCAGAGAGCCCTTGTTATTTTTGATCTTGGAATCGCGAGTAATGACAGAGCAGATTGGGTGCTGCAAAGCATCAATTGTCAGATTGAAGCGTTCCGTTTCTCTGAGGTTGCCCCAGCTTCTTGCCTCGGCAACAATTCAGATGTTTGGGCTATAGGAGAAAAGAGATGGGACAGGGTGTCCATCAACCTACCTGTATACACTTGGCACTTCAAATACATTCAAATCATACTTCTTGTGCCTGTGCGAGTGAGTCTTCATACCAAGGCAATTCACTTTACCGTCACGTTTGTCTGCATCTGTCCACAGTCACCGTACTTGTCGAATAATCGTGCTCGAGAACGAGAAAACCAGAAGTCTCAATGATTCGAGTTGCTGAAATTTCCTGAACTCTACGATTTGGCGAGTCTTGCTGCTTTGAAGCGACTCATACGCTTGGGGCCGCCCTCCTCTTCATCCAATGGCTGGATGGGTGACTCATCTTCCTTCATGAAGCCACCTTGCTTCTGTATCATGCGGTTACGAATCCTGTGATACTCGACGGCGGCTTGTTGTTTGAGCATATCAGCATCAAACTCGTCGGGCTCTTTGGCCGTGTTGCTTGGTCCACGTTCAAGGACAGCCGTTGCCATGGTCTGTCCTTCCGGCCCAGAAGGTGCGAATTGTTGCTCCGAAACTGGGATCTCAGGACTGATGACTGAGCCATCCGATGCTACTGGAGCCCTGAAGCTGGGAGATCCGTTAGATGCGCCGTCGCCCCGAGCCATCTTGAATCGGGATGCCTTCTTCGCTGTAGGTGCAGAAACCGGCGGAGCAGCTGGGCTCTTTCGTTCGACAATATCCGACAGAGGGTCGACTTCTGGTTCCAAAGGCTGAGCCGGGGGTGCTGCAGCTGGCGCAATAGTTGGCGCAGGAGCAGACTCTTCCGCGACGTCCAAAGCTGCTGCAAAGCGGACGTTCTTCTTGGCCTCGGGTGCTGCGGGCTCCGTTTTGAGACTACCGCCACCATTATTTGGGACGGCGCCAGGAATTGCGTCTTCATTCTTGATTCGGATTTGACCTATGCCTTCCAACATGTCGTCGGCACCATTGGAAGGATCTCCGCCAGCTTTCGTCTCGGCCTCAAATGTGTGATTACGTAGACGCTGCTCAATCTCGAGCATTTTCTGCCGGTACTCATCATTGATGAAACTGGCCTTTGACTTTCCCCACTGGTCTTCGTCCTCTGTGTCGTAGTCCTCGTCCTCGTCGAGATCCCAACCGTCTTCGTCATCGTCGGTTATAGCGCCATCTTCCAAAGTGAGTTCGGCAATGACGGGGTTCAACTCAGACAAGTTGTACTGGAGCATGTCTCTTCGGAGTTGCGCGTCGTCCTCTTCTTCGTCGTCGGGAACATGAGGATCTGAAATCATGCCCTCCTGCAGGTTTGCTTCAAGCATAAGCTCGTCGATGGAAGCCGCCGTCAAGGTCATGTACTCGGGTTGTGTACTAGCTAGCACTTCTGCTGCCTTGGTTTCCTCAGCAAATCTGACACTCTTCTTCTCAGGCTGCGCTTTTACTGGCCCCTTCCGAGGTGGAGCTGTCTTCTGCTGCATGGAGGCTGATGATGGCTTGGGGGAGGGCTTCTGCACCGGTGCCTGGGTCCTGGCCGGCTTTTCAACTTCCTTGCCCTTCTTCGAAGCAGTCGAGGGTGCCGAAGGGATATCCTTCAGGCCAGCCTTCTCAAGCGCTTCCAGCAATTGCGGTTGGTTGTTACCAGGCGAGCGCAAGCTGTACGAGACGACATTATCATCATCGTCGAGCTCCTCCAGAATCTCCGTCACCGGCAGACCACTGTCATCCTCCGGGTACTCATCGTCTGGAATGTACTCTTCATCAGATTCTTCAGATTCGTCGTCCTCATCTGCTAGTGACAGTTGCGCTTCGATTCCGACAAGCTGCTTCTCAAGCGTGGAAATGTTGCGCCCGACATAATCCGCCCGGTTGACAAGAGTGCTGATGATCTGGTCGCGCTTCTGGGTGTTGTTCTCGCCAAAGATGTTTGCGAGCTCTTGCTCTTTTACGAGGCTGCCTTTGTAAGCGGCGCGCACCTTCTGGATTTCGCCCGCCGGCGCATCAAAAGGCACCGAGTCGAGCTCCTGCTTCAGGCCCTCGTAGTCCCGCTTCCATTGCCGCCATTCATCTAGGAGCGCGCGGGTTCGCTGGGCAGTCTCTTCGAGCTTTTGCCTCTGCTGCTCCAATTGCGCGATCTTATCGCCTGAAGCAGACATGGTGAAAGAAAAGTGAGGAAGTAAATAGTTGCGCAGGGTTGAAAGTGAAGGTCGCAACGAGACAATGAAAATGAAAAGTCTGGAATTTTCTAGCAGCTGTTTGTTATTGAGGTTCGTCAAATTTTTGGCGGGGCATCGGTAATGGACCCACTTTGCGCGACTGCCTTCAACGTAACCGGTGGTGCCTTCCCTGTACAATTCAGGTGCGCACCTTACTTAGATACCTGATCGTGGTATAATAGATCATGAAAAACAATGGCATTGTTGCAAGCAGGCAACGAGGCAAGATTATTGACACTTAAGCGATGTATTAAAAACTGCGATTGCTGTGGTAGAATTCCGGAGTACTGTCATACTATCACTATACCTAGTCAACTTTTGATGCCTTCAAGTGGAGATGGGACATCGATCATATGGTGGGCCATTGATTATCTATCAACAGAAGTAGATGACCATGATGCTAAACAAGTTTGCGATCGTGACCTTCCAAATAAGGCGATCAGCAAGCTTGATAACATCTTCAAACAAGCAATGTTTGGAAAGTCCACTGAATTCCGCAAACAGGCACGATTGTCTCGGAGATAAGCTCTGTATGGACGGGGAATGTGAAGAGGTAGATTTATAAGCAAGCCAATTCGATAGATCCCATTGCATTCCATTAGCTCGATATCGTCGTTGTCAGTAGTTCTATGTTTTGTAATACATCACAAGCTATAATGATAAGTGTCTATCATTTACCCAAACGAACAACTTGTGCAGCATGCATCATGGGCTTGAGCGGGCCAACACATATCCCACCTCAACCACGTTGGCATATACATAGAAATCAACACAAAAGTGATATCATGGCTCGGAGGAGAGCTAGAAACACAGTGATTTGGACTCTAGAGTGGAGCCAGATAAGCCCACAATATAGTATAGAGTTTCTGTCTAGGATGATTTAGCTACAGACGCATCGCATATGCTTTGGCGTCGTCATCAACATCTGTAAGCAGATTCATTAAGTCCGATCCGTCCGTGTCGGTCTTCATGAATTGATACCTTACCCATGAGAGTAGAATCTCCCG
The DNA here is from genome assembly GCA_022432395.1 of Pestalotiopsis sp. NC0098. Lineage (NCBI taxonomy): Eukaryota > Fungi > Ascomycota > Sordariomycetes > Amphisphaeriales > Sporocadaceae > Pestalotiopsis > Pestalotiopsis sp. NC0098. Next base: position 2,227,515 of record JAJKLJ010000003.1, on the reverse strand, counting down.
ATTCAACCAGGACCGTTGACACTGCGTCTCTGATACATATACTGAGCCACTGGCCCGGAAACAAAATTTACCACACATCTAGCAAAGACCGGGCAATCTCATCCCACGCACCCACCGCTGTTTGTCACTGAACAAACAATTTCGGAAATGCCTCCTCCAAAAGGAACCAAGTCAAATCCGCTGGAGGGTCCAGGTACGCACTCAGAGAGCCTCGTTCGAGCAGACTTGGGCGAGGTAGAGCTTGGCCAAGAGCCATCGCTGACGCGATCACAGCCGATTATGATATGACCAAAGATGTCCACAGTGATACATATCCCGCAATCGACCCGACCAAGGCCAACTTCAAGGGAAAGTCCGTCTTCATAAGCGGCGCGTCGCGAGGCCTCGGGCGTGCAATGTGCGTCTCTTTCGCCAAGGCCGGGGCTTCGATGATAGCCCTCGGCGCCCGGGGCGACACCTCGGAAACGGCCAAGGCCATATTGGACGCCGCGGCCGCAGCGGGGAAGCCGGCGCCCAAGATTCTGCCCATCAAGTTCGACGTTTCCGATAAGGACAGCGTCGACGCCGCGGCGGCCAAGGTCCGGCAGGAGTTTGGTAAGGTCGACATCGTCATCGCCAACGCCGCCATTCTCGAGACCGGCAAGATGACGGAGATGGATCCGGACGCGTGGGTCCGCACCTTTACGACCAACACCGTCGGGCTCTACCTGCTGTACCGCTCCTTCATCCCCCTGATGCTCGAGGGCGGCAACAAGACCATCATCACCGTGAGCAGCGTCGGTGCTCACCTGGTGGGACCAGGGTACAGCGCCTATCAAACCTCCAAGTTCACGGTCTTGCGGCTGGCAGAGTTCGCTTGCGCCGAATATGGCGACCAAGGACTGTTGGCGTATTCCATCCACCCTGGGAATATCCCGACGGACATAGTTGGTGGAATGGAAGGGCTCCAGCCTGAACTAAGACATGGTGAGCTGTTTTGCCGGCCTTTCAGCGGCGAACACGCAAAAGTTGAATCGTCTAATTCGTGTTGTAGTATTTGTCGATACACCAGAGCTCAGCGCAGACTCTCTCGTATATCTGACCTCAGAAAAAAGGGACTGGCTCGCGGGTCGATATGTCAACTCGTTCTGGGATTTGCCTCAGCTGATGGCGAAAAAGGACGAAATCGTGTCCGGGGATAAGCTGAAGGTCAGACTTGTTGTGTAAATCAATGGTCATGCACCGCTCGGAAAAAGAACGTCCATAACAGCATGCCGGTGTAAACGTGGTATTACGTGATGCCGACTCGTACTTTCGTGGTTCGAAAGAGTCTCAAAAATAAGAATAAGTCTAAAAGTCAGCAATGAACCGTATAGAGTTTGCAATACCTATACCGGGAACTTGAGACCAGATTATGAAGCCACATTTGTCTCACGGAGGCGTGGTTGTCGCAAATATACCGTGACTGCTCCCACTCTGACTGGACGCGTTGCGATGGCGTTAAGGATGACTCCTGCTTAGCTCCGGGGATCCGCACGTGCGACAAGAAGCATAAATAAAATCGCATGAGGATCTCGGGACCGCGCCATCCGCACAAGTGATACAGTGATTATGGTATGACGCCGATGGGTGATGGATGTGGCACCGTTCCGGACTGTCGGGTGGAAAATGTGGTATCTGTCAGCAACTCTATGATGGAAGGTTAGCATGTACCTAAACACGAAGGTTTGCGGGCCGCGCTTACAGGATGTTGGCTGTCTTCATCTTCAGATGAATGAAGATGGACTAGAATATGTGGTCCTTGGACCCTTCGGAATTTAGAGATGGCCGATTTCATCCCATATATCTTGACAGGTTTACTTTTTGCGGTCGATAGATAACTCCGTGGCGGACTTAATGATTCTTACAATCAGGAGAATTCCAGGCTTTTTACGGAATATTCATGCTCGGGGAATTCAGAAGGAATAGTCTGTAGATCAGCCGAGTTGACAGGGGTCGCTTCTGATCTTCAACCTGACCATAACAGGCAGATAATAGGGACCATCGGCGAAAAAGAGACAGCTCGCACCGATGGAACCCCTGCATCGTCGGCTCGCGAATCTGACTTTCGCCGACATCACTAAGAAATCTGGACGGGGCGCTGTCACTTACCCCGTATTAAGCTAGCTTGGCTAGTATTTTGCGCCATCTTTGATTACACATCTGGTATGCAGTAGGTGGCAATCTGAGATTTCCTGAAAGGATCCTGATTCCTGACTACGTACACCATTGAGCTGAGTTTAGTCTTGTTCACTGGACCCTTCTGGATAACGGCCTAGAGCCTGCATTAACTGCGCAACGGACGAATCGTACGGGCTGGACGAATCGGACGTAACTGCGCACCACGTCTCCGAATACTCCTTTCACCCCGGCCAGAGGTGGTAGTGTGTCATGGGCATGGGCGCGGCCTATTGAAAATAGCGAGATCAGATAACGTCGTCTACCTTGCAAGGGCGTTCGACTCATACAGGCAGGAATGATGGGCGCTCTTGTTAGATATAAGTTGCCCATGCTTGGCCTTGCCAGCCACACACAACAGAACCCCAAACCATTTCCATACAATATAACTATTCCATACTACGACTCACCTCAAGTGGCATCGCTACATCAGCCAGTCTTGCCATACGTACAAATCCTAGATTCGCATTCGCCGCACCACGATTGTTCCCCAACTCGACGGTCTACTACGTACCACCCGCCTCGACACAGACACAAAGACGGCTGGAACAACTACCATTTGCGGAGGTGTAATCCGATGCAACGTCTCGCCTGAAAACGTACAACCAGAACCAATCGTACAATAAATCCTCGAGCCGACCAAGGCAATTCCTATTTCATCATATACACAAAACGAGCTCTCATACCGCGCCTCTAGACACGACCAAATACACAAACACAACATGTCGTCCACTTCAGGACCACCTTACATGCCCGCAGTGGCGCAAGTGGGCGGTGTCCCCAATGTCGCAGTAGACGTACCAATCTCAGCAGTTCTTCTGTTCCTCTACGTCTGTCTGGCGGTAACGCACATGACGATATTCCAGGTCAACCTGAAGCGAGAGCACAAGTTTGTCTTCTCGGCAATGCTTTTTGGTCTGTCAATGGCCCGCATCGCAGCCCTGACCATGAGAATGGTATGGGCAACACATCAAACCAACGTCCGAATCGCCATCGCCGCTGGTATCCTCACCCAGGCCGGTGTCATTGTCGTCTTCATCGCCAACCTGTTCTTTGCGCAACGCATCATTCGCGCCTACCACGCCGGCTTTGGCTGGGCAACGGGCACCCGCATCGTCTTCCGCTTCCTCATCTTCTCCGTCGTCGGTTGCTTGATCATGGTCATCGTCTGCACCATCCAGTCCTTCTATACATTGGACACAAGCATCAGAAGTAAGGATAGAGACGTGCAGCTGACAGCCGGTACCTTTTTGGCCTTCCTCTCATTCGTACCCGCCCCGGCTGTCATCATCGCCGCTCTGATCCCCAGCAGAAACCACGTCGAGAAGTTTGGTCAGGGCCGATGGAGAACCAAGATCATTCTCTTGGTCTTCACCTCCCTGCTCCTGACTGTGGGATCCGGCTTCAGAATTGGAACCAACTTCGCTCCGAGGCCGATTACGAACCCGGCATGGTACCACTCTCGCGCGTGCTACTACTGCTTCAACTATGTCATTGAGATCATTGTCTCGAGCTTATACGCGGCCATCCGCTTCGACAGGAGGTTTCACATCCCGAATGGCGCCAAGGGTCCTGGCGACTATGCTAGAGGCCAACTTAGTGTCAACACTGAGGCGGAAGCATTCGGCCAGGCGGACGGCACTGATGACGAGACCGTCCAAGGGGATCCCACCTCTCCAGAGATGAGCTCGGAGAAGATTCATGGAAGGGGGAAGAAGACGACTGCAGGTGCCATTGTCTAGAAGGTGCCAGTCAGGATAACAAAGCATTTTTGCATAGCGATACCCATCATGCATACCCGATACTGTTATGTATCAGAGCATTAGCGAATTAGAATTATAGACTTAATGATAACATTCTACTCTCTACTTCAAGGACCGCTTTCAGATCGAGATGAACTCTAATGAGACCATGTCTAGTCGTATCATCAGCATTCCAAGACAAGCAGTACAGAATAGGTTGAAATATAATTCAAATTAGGAAATATGGCACAGCCAAAGCTTGGCGTCTTATATAAAGTTGCAGGGTCTAAAGTCAATTTTGGTTTTCAAATCGAGTTCATAAGTCTAGTCTATGCAATGTTCTACCTGTACATACTCACCTCCTATTAAAATTATGCACCTCGTTCTTGATCCCCTGAATCGTCCATATACTTACCCATCTCGACCGGCTGCCGAACTGCTGGATCGTCGGCTCGCCCTGGACGACGATCTCGGGCATCTTATCCGCGGCGGGCAGCGGCACGCCCATGGCTTTCAGCATGGCGACCAAGTGCTCGGCCGCCGCTTTGAAAATGTCCGCCGTCTTGGGATCGTCGCGGACGTCGATCTCGCCGTCGCCGGTCAGCCAGCGCCGGTCGATGCGCACCCTCGTCAAGCTCCGCGCGCCGTCGAGCAGCAGCCGCCGCAGCGCCGCGTCCGGCTTGGTGATGGCGCGCCCGAACGCGCACGCGCACGTCTGCCGGTGCGTCGCCGTGACCTCGACAAAGGCGGCCGCCGGCAGGTGGTCCAGGCCGAAGCCGGACTCGCTAATGTCCAGCCGCGCGCTGCACCCGGTCTGCGGGTTGCGCACCACGAGAGCCTTGAGACGGCCCTTCTCGTGGTGTCGGCCCTCCTCGTACCAGGCCGTCACGTTGTCGAAGATGGACGGCGTGGACATGGTGGCGGGAAGCGTTCAGACCGGTGAACGCGATGGGATGGAGAAGGGGCCTGGCTGAATTTGTTCTCAGGCGTCTCGGTATGGGTCGTGGTGGTTGTTTATACTACTTACGCTGGCGATGCTGTTTAGGTTAGTACAGTACAAACGAGGAGTCGACAATGCATAGAGAAGAAGACAATGTCCATTCTTATATATAGGAGTTCGTTAGTCTTGGCAACAAGGAGCAGAAACAATGGACTTGTCACTCCAAAGACCATTGCATTGACAGACGATGACAATTTCATTGTAGCCGAACCTAGACAGTACCTGAAATGTCTGAACGTCCTTTGTACCTGATTCCGCGCCCAGATTTCCCGCATGACAACATTTGCAAAAAGGCTTCAGCCAAGCGTAATGTTGCAGTGGTGCCCGCGCGGCGCGATCAAGAAGTGATTCTCCATCTCCATGACCTTGTCGTCCATGTTGCTGCCGAGCCGGGCGCCGCGGCACTTCCGGAAGAAGAGCGCCGCGGCCAGGCGGAGCTCCATCCGCGCCAGGTGAATGCCCAGACAAACCCTTGACCCGACGCCAAAGGGGTGGAATGCTGCCTTTTGTGCGGCCGTCTGCGGCTGCGCGAATCTCGTCTCGTCGAATCTGGGAAGGTTAGCAAAACATGTACATCAAGCAAAGTGAGAATTTTGGGGCTCACTTTTCGGGGTCCGGGAAGATGGCCGGATCGCGGTGGAGCGTGAAAGCCTGCGTCGTCACGACGGTCTTCGCGGGGAGGTAATGGCCCGCCAGCGTCGCGCCGCCCTCGGGGACGACTCGGGGCAGAGCGCCGGGTGCTGCTCCGTACAGTCTCAAGGTCTCTTCGATGACCGAGTTGAGCAGGGGCAGCTTCTCGAGATCCTCGTCCGTGAAGTCGCTCGGAAGCTTTCCCACCTCTTCCTCCAACCTTTGCTGTAAATCGGGCCTCTTCAGCACGGCCCAGACGAGGTAGGTCAGGGTGACGGCCGTGGTATCGCTACCGGCCACGATAAAGTTGGACGCCTCGAGCCGGACGCTCAGGTCCGACAGGTCGTCCTGCTTCTCCTGCGAGTCGGACTGGGCGAGCATCTGGCCGAAGAGGTTCTGGCTGCCGCCGACCTGGCGCAGATTGGACACGGCGCGGGCGCCGTGATCAAAAACGACCTGGTCCGACTGGAGGATGCGCCGGACCGACGGCAGCGGAACGACGCGCAGGACCGCCTCGATCCAGGGCAGCTCGCCGCGCAGGCCCGACGCCAGCAGCGCGTTCTGCAGGCCGTCGATGTAGTCGTTGGTGCGGCCGAAGCCGACCATGTCGAACGAGTCGCCGAAGGCCAGGTGCGCGATGACGTCGGTGGTCATGAGGGTCCACCACTTGAGCACGTCGGCGTCGCCGCCGCCGGCGGCCTCGGCGCGGATCCGGGCGACGGCGCGCTCCACCGTCGCCCGCACCGCGTCCTCCCAGCTCCCGCGCAGCGCCGAGTTGCTAAAGGGTCGCGCAAACAGCCGGCGGCGCTGGGCGTGCTGCTTCGGGTCGCGCATGTTGAAGATGCCCGGCTCGACGGCGCCGCCGGGGATGCGCGTGCCGTTCTCGTTGTACCACGCCGACTTATTAAAGCCGCCGCCGATGCGGTGGATCTGGGAAAAGGCCTCCAGGTCCGCGACGGCGACCTCGTCGGGCGCGATGCGCACGATGGGCCCGTACGCGCGGTGCAGGGCGTCGACGTGGTGGATCCGCCGGCCGGTGAGCACGGCGAGTTTCAAGGGCCACTTGGTGAAGCGCGTGTGCCACGGCCCGGGCACGGAGGTGAGGGGCGACCGCAGCGCATTGAATACAGACTAGAGAGTGAGTGTGGTCAGGAAGGGTCTTCTTGTGCCAGAGTCAAAGTAGTATGAAAGTGGCGACTTACACGAAGTATAAGTAGGAGGAGGGCGCCGACTCCGACGAGTACGCCCAGAGGCAGTTGTGTCAAAGCCATGGCGGGAGGAAATGGTGATGTTGAAACTGTGCCCGAATTCGATTCGCTATTATACCTCCGCAGCGTGGAAGGTTCATCTATATCAACCAATTCCAATATCAAGTGACGGCCATGCGCATCTCTTAAGTATCTGCATCTTGAACTTCAAGCCATTGGCCACGGATACTTGATTGACCCCGAACGCGCCGAGAGAAAGCTCCCATCTGCAAGGTGTATATACTCCGCTTATTAAGTTGATGATATAACTGGAGCATTTTCTAGGGGAACGAGCCGCTATAGCGCTGATCACCCCCGCCAAACCGGCAGACTGCCGGTGGACTGCCGGTAAGTGGAGGGCCCTGCAAGCCACCACGAAATAGCGCCCATGCCCATTGGACTCACCGAGTGATTCCCCGTTGGGGTCACGGTTTGTTATAGTCTATCACGAAGCTACCTATCGTATAATTCGTATTCCTCGGAGGCCAAGCCTTTTATTTTAGCGACCCATCCGAATATGGATTTGCCAAGAGACATGAGTGTACAGAGCATAATCCTACCTAGTGTTCTTTTTTACATTTCATGACTGGCTAGTTCGCCGTGTTTGTACATATTTATGTAGCAGAATGGGATTTCGCTCACCAAGTCTGCCAGGTCATCAAGTAAATCTTGTTCAATGTTTCATGGTGGAAGCAATTTTATATCTTCATGGCTCAGCTAATTTATATACTCTTTTAGTGGAATGTCTTCCTTCGCTTCGTCTATTTCTTTCCGGGACTCTCCAAGACAACTACTGCAAATGCAACAGCTTGCCCGTCGGCTTTCCTTGGTGCTCGTACGCCGCCATGACCTGGCCGGGGGCGACCTCTAACACGCCGGGCCACGAGCTGTTGGGCGGGCTGACCTGCATGGGCCGGCTCCACTCGATCTTGCCGTTCCGGAGCCCGCTCGCGACGACGGCCTTGACCGAGGCGTGCTGGGGCCAGTTGGACTCGGGCGCGTCCTCGTCCGTCATGAAGACGACGGCCATGGCCCCGTTGCCGAACCGCGCGATCTGCGGCGCGCCCGCGTTCCGGCCCCACGGCGGGCAGTACGCCACGCCGCGGTGGCCCCAGGTCGCGCCCTCGTCGTAGCTGACCGTGTACTCGACGCTGAAGGTGCCGTGCCGCGTCGTCTCGCACACGAGCACCAGCGCGGGGTGGCCCGTCGCCGCGTCTTGCACCAGCACGATGCCCTGCATGCCGTCGCGCAGCCTCTCGTCGGGCGAGTGGCACGTCAGGCAATGCGGCTGCGACCAGGTCTGGCCGCCGTCCCGGCTGACGACCCGGAAGGTCTCCTGGTTGTCGCCGGCCAGCTCGGCCGAGTACGTCAGCTCGACTTGGCCGTGGGGGCCCATGCGGATGAAGGGCTCCCAGAGGCCCATACCGCCGCTCTGGGCGGCCGAGTGCTCGACGGCCTGGCAGAGGAAGTGCCAGCTGCGGCCGCCGTCGTTGGAGCGGCAGACGGTGATGCGGAAGTGGACGGGCTTGCCGTCGGGGCCCAGGTCGTGGTTGCGGAAGGCGCCCAGCACGATGGGGCCCTCGTGGCTGTTACCGACCTCGCAGATGAAGAGGTTGTCGCAGTCGCCCTCGGCGCGGGAGACCTCGCCCCAGGGCGCGAAGCTGCGGCCGTTGTCGGTGCTGCGGGCCACGTGCAGCACGCGGGCCTTGCCCTCGAACCGGGTCGAGGCGCACAGGACGCTGCCGTCCGACAGCCTGCAGAGCCGCGGGTAGGTGCCGCCCTGGGGGTTGAGGAGCAGCGTCTCCTCGGCAATGTGGCACGGGGCGACGTGGCCCTGGCCGTGTGCGCCGCCGCCCTGGGGACCGCCGGGACCGCCAGCCTGCTGGCCGTCGTCCTGGTGGTCGTTCACCCCGAGCTTGTTGAGGATCTTCTGGGCGAACTGGTTGGGCATTTTCGAGATGGTGATGCTTGACAGGTAAAAGATGAGAAGGAGGATTATAAGATGAGAGATTGTTATGTTTGTCGGTCGATGCATGGAAAGTTTAAAAAGGGTTGCCGAAAGTCCCCCCGTTGGTCCGGGCAAAGCACTTGAGGGCTCCGGATGGTCTCCCGTTGAGGCGGTGCAAGGGCTCAGAGCTGAGCAATGCCCAATGCCAGCAGAGCAGAGCGAAAGAGAGCTCCAAAAGCTCCAACCCAAGCTGTTTCAACTATGACGTTGACGCTCCACAAAAACCTTCGTCTCATGTTTGTCCGTCCACAGTTGAGTAATTGACCTGACAGCTGCTTTCTTCTCCCTGCAAATCACAATTACCTGACATTTGGACAGCTGCCAAGGCAGTAATAGAACAATGGGCCTATCAAGGTTTCACCAGCTCCAGTCAGCGCGTCCATCGTATGGTCATAAAGAAATCGAGACATCAGTGCGCTAGGCCGGGAGTATACGCAGACGGGGCCGGAACGGGCAATTGACAGCTATTTTCGGTAAAGGCGATTGGCCAAGTCATGGTCCCTTGCCCGTCCGTCAGTAGCCATAGCCCTATGATTGTGTATTTATTTCCAAGTTCACCTCAAGACATCTGTTCCGATTTATTCATCGAAATTCACATAGGTATGCATCGGGCATATTCACGACTGCCGGTCTGCCGCGACCCCAGTAGTGCATCAAATCTCCACACCGGGCACTCTGGGGCTGTGGACACCTAGATCTTCTCGACGTGTTCCTTTTGATGGAGTCGGATCAACGCCGCGCCGATAGCATTTCGTGTACTCGTGCGTTTCTGGTCCCGATGATGCCAGAGTGTTAACTTTGTTTCGAAGCGTCCGCGTAGTGTATGCAGTCGCATCATGATCAGCATACTCTGGTAGTATATGCACAGGAGTGCGAGACAGCCAAAACAGATTCATATATGAAGTGATCGGCCTGTCACTTTCGATGGCAGAGAAGCAAACATCAGAAGACTTTTTTTTTGGCACGACAAAGTGCTCATAGGAGGGGAGGAACTCATGCTGACCATATCAAAATTAGAATAGGAGGTAGGCTACATTGCTCGAACTATCAAGGGTTCATTCAACATGAGTGCATCGTCGGCAACTAGCAGCGCTTTTCACCCAAGTTTGACATGGATAGGAAGAGTGTTCCGAGTTACACTCCTTCGCGGTATAAGCAGAAGATATGTAAGTATAATTAAAAATGATAAAAAGAGTCGAAAATTGCAAAAACATTGCGCCCGTCGGGAATCGAACCCGAGTCTCTCGCTGACTTGGTAGTGGAAGGCGAGAATAATAACCACTATACTACAGGCGCTTATTGAAAGATATCCACCTTTCGTTGTTATGAGAGCTTCGTGTTATCGGCTTATGTGATAAGGGAAGGCGCCAGCCACGAGATGTATCAGATTGAACCTGACCAAATAACGGACAATAAATACGTAATGGCCAGAGAGGGACGTCTGGCTTTATATTGCTCCGCAGGTAGGGCTTCCCTTTGGTTCTCGACTGGCACTACGACTTGGAGATGCTACATTCAGAAAGGGATCTGACGAAAGATTCTTTTAATTTTATTTTCATTTCTCCGGCGAATGCTTTCTCTTTACTATAACAATATATATCACGTGAAAAGATCATGGTGCATTTAGGGATTCAAGCAAGGTAGGGGAAAAAAAAGATCGAAATTTGTATTCAGGAAAACTCTTTTACGATTACACATTTTTTTCTCCCGTGCAGGGAGAGCGTAGGAAAAACTTTGGGTTTCGTCCATGCTGTTCATTTATCGAGGCCTCGTGAACCACACACCGTTTGTTTCCATCCTATACCCAAAGACTTTGCTTGCTTTGCGTTGCAAATGAAAAAGAAATTACAAATTAACAAAGGAGAAGCCGCACAACCACACAATCATATAAACGGGGAACATGAATGAGTGTAAAGAAGCAGAAAAAAAAGGAAACCCATGTTCCTCCTATCCCTCTCGGCCGGTAATGCATGATGATGGAAAATGGGAAAAAGGAAAAAGGACCTTCTAGGTCTCTGAGAGACTCCGTCTAGTACCAGTAGCCGTAGCTCTTGTAGGTGGGCAGGGCGACGGTGACGGTCGTCAGCGTCGGGATGACGGCCGAGCTGGTGATGGTGGTCAGCGTCGTCAGGTCCGTAGAGATGCCGCCGGGCAGCGTGGTGCTGAAGGTCGTCGCGATGGTGAGCTCGGTCGACGTGGAGACCTCGGTCGGGACCACGGCCGTGAGGGTCGTCTCGCCCGTCGCCGACGGGGTCTCGAACGTCGGCTCGAGAGAGATGATGGTGGTCTCGCTGGCGGACGACGACGACGTCAGGGTCGGGGGCGCGATCAGCGTGATGGTCGTCGAGTTGCCCGTGACGGCCAGGGTGCTGGATGTGGCCGAGGCAGAGTCGGAGGTGGTCTCAAAGGTCGGTTCCAGGGAGATGAGGGTGGTCTCGCTGGCAGAAGAAGTGGGCACGACGGTCAGAGTCACAGTGGCGTTCTCCGAAGCAGTCGGGGCACCCGAGACTGACGACTCAAAGGTTGGCTCCAGGGAGATGAGGGTGGTCTCACTGGCGGAAGCGGAGGTAGAGACGGGAGGCAAAACAGTCAAGGTGACAGTCGAGTTATCCGAGGCAGTAGGTACGACGGCAGAGACAGACGACTCAAAGGTTGGCTCCAATGAGATAAGAGTGGTCTCGCTGGCAGAGGGGACAACGGTCAAGGTGACAGTAGAGTTGTCCGAGGCGGTAGGGGCACCAGAAACTGAAGACTCAGTGGGGATGACGATGACTGTGATGGTCGAGTTGCTCGAAGTAGTAGGAGCAGCGGAAACGGAAGACTCAAAGGTTGGCTCAAGAGAGACGCTGGCCGGTGCAGTCAAAGTGACCGTCGTGTTGCCCGTAGCAGTGGGCGCACCAGAGACCGATGCGCCAGTTCCGGTGGGGATGACAATAACCGTGATGGTCGAGTTGGTTGAGGCAGTGAGGGAAGCTGAAGGGGCGCCAGAGACCGAGGACTCAAAGGTAGGCTCAAGAGAGATGAGCGTAGTGCCGCTGACCGAGGCAGTCAGAGTGACAGTCGAGTTGCCCGAGAGAGTGGGAGCGCCAGAGGCCGATGCGCCAGTTCCGGTCGGGACCACAGTGACGGTCAAGTTTCCTGAAGCAGTCGGGAAGGCAGAGACAGTCGTGCCGTTGGTGAGAGCACTGGATGTGGAGGCGAAGGTAGGCTCGATGAGAGTGACGGTCAAGTTGCCCGAGGAACTGGGAGCTCCAGAGATTGTGGTGAAGGTAGCAACTTCAGTAGATGTCAAGGTGTCCGTGGCAGTGGGCTATGATATTCAGAATTAGCTTGCGTCTTCCACAAAAATGTCCGGAACTGCTTACCACAACAATGACCGTGCCGGTCGAGTTGCCTGCGCCAGTAGGAGAGCCGGAGATGGTGGTGATGGTGGCAACCTCGGTGGAAGTCAACGTCTCAGTCGATGTAGGCTCGACAATGACAGTGGCGTTGGTGGAGGGCGAGGGCAGTGTGGCGGAGGGAGCAGTGAAAGTGGGAAGATCGGTGGTCGAGTCAAAAGTCGGCTCCAGAGACTGGGTGCTGAAGTCGGAGCTGACGGCAGACGTGGAGGCGCTGGTGGTGATAGGCTCCGGCTCCTCCGTGACAGTCACAGTGACGATGCTCTGGGAGACGGGGTAGGGGGGGATATCGCCTCCAGGGCCCCAGAACGGAGGGCGAGGGTTGTGAGGGTTGCTGGGCTGAGGAGGAGGTCCCCATGGCCACCACCACGATGGGGCGGCAGCGGCCCCAGAGATCATAGCGAGCAATAGCACTGACTGCATGATGATGGTGTTTTGTGTTGTTAGTTTTTGGGTGAGGGGAACTGGGGTGTTCGGGAATTACCGGGGGGAAGAGAGAAACGAAGGATGACTGTGAAAAGAATGTATGGAGTGAGAGTGAGTGTGCGAGTTGCTCTGCTACAAGAAAGGTTTCCTCTTCTCTGGGCGAGATGTCAACGTCTTATATGTCCAAGAGTGGTCGCATCCAGACCCAAGGTTCTGGGTATTAGTTCGTGATGCGTAGTTCTGCACCATATGCAGACCCATGGTCATGTCATTTTGGACGTGCATACATCAAGAGTCTGATCTTGAAGATCAGTTTCGAGTAAATGGCGGTGTTAATGGTTCTGATCACAGGATCTGCACATTGCCGCACCACCATGGCGGTTGACACTATATCCCTTCTTTCGATTGCATGAGCCCGCTTTCTTTTGCTGTAGTCGCGAGCAGGGAATAAGACGCCCTCTGGAGACCTCATCCGACGGCCAGACTGAGGGCATTTCCTCGTATGCTTGCCTCGCCATGGTCCATGTCTATAGCATGTTCGGGAATACGGACATCCCGTTTGATCGCGTCAGTTGAAAAGAAGCGTGCAAGTGTAGGAGTCAATTGCCACTATGCGTGCTTGGCAAACGGAAACAGGGCAACGCTGCCGTTTCTCCTGCATATAGAGACTGCGAACGAATTAGGCAATCCATCTATGAACCCTAATCGGTACAAGTCCAGGCTTGGACAGCGAGATGCTGTCGGAAAAAACAATGCTGACTCGGTTCTGTGCTAGCGAGTATAACTGTGCTGGTCATGCAAAGAAGGTTCGTAGCGTCCAAATAAGCTCGCTATCAGAGGGAGAGACAGCTTGGACGGCGAGGCAATGCGAGGCTGCCGAGGCTGCTTGACTGGCCACTTACTCACTGCCAGGGCGCATGCAGGTCGACTGTGCAACTATACTCGGAAAAGCAACACCGTTGGGCCAAGGGCCAGCTTGGTTCAGTGCGTATGCAGTATGTAATGTTGTTTTCGGTAATCTTACCGAGACCACGGTAAAATATATTAATGATGGAATTTCTGTAGGTAGGGGCAGGGCGGTCTTGTCAAATCAGATATTGGCATGTCAACATCTCACTGCCAAGCCGCGCCATCTCATCTTTTTCGAGATGGAACTTATGAACAAGTTGTGTCTCAGTTGCTTCCCGGTATCCACACACTTCTATATCACGGAGGAAGCTGGAACCGGTATTCATGAGGGAATAATACCGCAACGGCTACACAGATAGGGAGGACTAGTGTGGGTTTCTGGTGTGAGAGCGGCCCGGCGATGGCAACATTTTGTTCAAGTATGTGTAAGACCACACGAGTAGACCGCGTTGTCGATGTATGTCTTGCAATACGGGAGAGGCAAAGATAACAAACCGCAACGGCGATGACTCGATCCGTTCTCCCATGTTATGTGCTGTGGAAGTTTACCATTGTTGCCGATTCTGCGCAGCGGGCGAATGAAAACACAGACAAGGTGCACGCTCCACCGGAATCTTGAATTACCCAAGAAAGTACGAAACATTTGCTCTCGACAATTTGAATCATAATATAATTACTTGTGTAGAAAAAGAAGTAAATGTTGGACATGTCGGTTTTGTTTTTTCTCGACTACTGCGCTGCACCTCGGCACAAGAACCGTCAAAAAAGCAGCTTACAGCAGGGGTCTATAGGCAGTTTACAGGGAGCCACAGGGGATTTACAGCAGGGGTTCAGCGATGGATCCACTCGGCGAGGCCCTTGCTGCTTGCGGTCTAGGCCCTGAATGCCACAGTCTGCTGCCTGTCGAGAAGTACTTTAGGTCACATGACAGCGCGGCCTCGACGCGTTTTCCCGGATTCGGTCCGGCGTCATCTTCTCTGCAAAGCATCTGACAACTGTCGCTTCCTTTTTGACGTGTTTCGCAATACGGTCGACACTTTGCTTCTGGTGAGGCGCATATAATGTCTGGACATAGCCGGCATTCTTTTATGCAACATGACAGAGAACGAGAGCCCCGCCCAGCCGAGCCCGGGACCTGACCATGAGCCAGCGCCGGCGTCCGTGGAGGGCAAGACGGCCATTGCCCCTGATGCGGCAGCAGCAGAATTGGACCACAACACTCTCAAGTACTCCCTCCTGGGCCCGTCACTGACCAAGGCCGGGCAGGACTCGGTCGATCAGAGCAAGGTGTCCGAGATCATATATAATGCCTCCAAGGGATCCAAGTTCTTCAACCGCGAGGAGGCCAAGGACCATATCCTGACGCGCAAGATCGCCGCAATCCTGTCCAAGAAGCAACGCCTCGAGCGGCTCGATCTTTCGCGCGAGCTGCGGCACGCGGACCAGCTGATCGCCCAGCTCGAAGCCAGTCGAGACTTGACCCAGTGGGTCGTGCACGTCGACTGCGACGCCTTTTATGCCGCCGTCGAACAGCTCGACCGGCCCGAGCTGGCCGATGTGCCCTTTGCAGTCGGAGGCGGCGTTCTAACGACCTGCAACTATGCCGCCCGCAAGTTCGGCTGCCGCAGCGGCATGGCCGGCTTCGTCGCCAAAAAGTTGTGCCCCCAGCTGCTGCTCATTCCGCTCAACTTTGACAAGTACACGGCCAAGGCCCACGAAGTGCGCGAGGTTCTGGCCGAGTACGATCCTAGGTTCGAGAGCGCTAGCATCGACGAGGCCTACCTCAACATCACCGAGTACTGTATCGAGCACGACATGGGACCTGAGGAGGTCGTGCAGCGCATGCGCGACGAGGTCCACGAGCGCGCCAAGATCACCGTCTCTGCTGGGATCGCCGCCAATGCCAAGCTCGCCAAGATCTGTAGCAATATGAACAAGCCAAATGGCCAGTATCTACTTCCCCGAGAGCGGGGCGCAATCGTGACGTTCATGCGCGATCTGCCCTGTCGCAAGGTCAACGGCATTGGCCGGGTATTGGAGCGCGAGCTGGCAGAGGTCGGAGTCAAGACGTGCGGCGAAATCTATCCGCAGCGGGAGTACCTGCGCCAGCTATTTGGCGAGAAGACCTACGAGTTCCTCATATCGGTGCACTTGGGCCTAGGCCGGACCAACGTCCAGCCTGCGGAAGATTACGAGCGCAAGAGCGTCGGGACTGAGAGCACCTTTCGTGACATGTCGGACCCGACACAGCTGCGGGAGAAGTTAAGGTGGACGGCTGAAGAGCTAGAAAAGGACATGCGCCGCGCCGAGTGCAAGGGTCGGACCCTGTGTCTCAAGGTCAAGATGCATTCATACGAGGTCTTCACCCGGCAGGTCGTTACGCCCAAGACGATATACCAGGCCGATGACCTCTACAATTTTGCGCTGCCCATGCTGGCAAAGCTCGAACAGGAGATGCCCGGCATGAAGCTGAGACTGATGGGTCTACGGTGCACACACCTAGTCAGCACCAAGAAGCCGGACACGCGCGCCTTCTTCGGCCTGAAGCCCAAGCGTACAGATTCCGGCGACTCGGGACCTGACGTGCCGGCGAAGCGGAAAGCTGACACGGACGGCGAGTGGGAGACGTGGCCCGAGGAAGCCATGGACGCCACGGATGCCGAGCTGGAAGCCTCGGCCGCGGCGCTCCTAGGCAACGAACGGGACGACGACGATGCCGATGTCGAAGAGTACCGTCGACACGGGAAAGAGATCGTACCTAACCCCACGCCGAAGAAGGCCCAGATGGCGCCCAAGGAGGAAGAGGAATGGTGGGACTGTCCCATTTGCAGTCGCCCGCAGCCGACGGATGAGCGACAGTTCAACGAACACATCGACCTGTGCCTTTCGCGGCAGACCATACGGGATGCCGTCCAGGGGGAAGCCGAGAACGTTAACCCCGCTCCGAGGCAAGGTGAACCTTCGGGCTCGACCAAGAGAGTCAAGACGGGCACCGGGGAGAAGAAGCGCGGGCGCGGGGCGAATGTGGCCCAGGCGGATCCGAAGCAGCGCAAGCTCTTCTTTGGTTGAACGGCATTACAAGCAGCGCGGTAATGATAACGAGTTATGAACTTGCATAAAGGGAAAGGGTCTTGTATAAAAGAGAGCACTATAGAGTGTGAATTCGGTGCCTATTACATGCACGTTTATCTAATCTAGCCACTGTCCTAGGTAATTTATTGGTCCAGCTATCTATTGCCCTGATAGGGCTTTCCTTCTTCTTTTTCTTTTTATTATCATTCCAAAAGTCTCGCGTTCCGTCTGGTGGCGTCCAGTCCCGTCAACTAGACGTCGACGCCTCTGCCAAAGTCGACGCTCGGGCGCCGCATGGACATGCTGCGCCGGATCCGGTGGTCCTCCTCCTCGGTGCGGCCGTACTCGCCGCCCGACAGCCTGACGGCGCGGTCGAGCGCGACGGGCAGGCCGCGGTGCCGGCCCCTGAGCATGACCAGGCACAGCACCAGCTTGCTGCCCGTGTACCAGCCGCCGCTGAAGCTGAAGGCGTTGTAGGGCACGCCGGTGGAGATGCCGACGCAGCCGTAGGCCGAGACGACCTCGAAGACGATGTTGAAGACCGAGTACGTGGTCGGGTCCTCGAGGAAGTGGCGCGTCTCGATGGTCGAGATGAAGAGCACGGCCAGCACGAGCAGCCACATGTCGTGCGAGAGCTGGCCGCGCACCTGGTGGCTGATAAAGGTCGAGCGGGTCTCGGGCGCGGCGGGGTCGCCGCCGGCGGGCTGCTTGGGCGCCGCGCCGACGCCGTCCCAGCGGACCGTCGGGATGCGGAGGAGGCGGTTCAGGCGCTTGTGGTTGTTGTCCGTGTTGGGGCTCGGGGCGTCTGACGATGCCGAGTCGGCCGAGTCGGTACCGACGTCGTCGGCGTATATTCCTAGAGAGCGCTCCTCGTAGACGTTGGAGTGCCGCATCGTGATGACGACCGGGTAGACGCTGATGTACATCATGATCACGTAGAGCACCTGGAGACCAATGTACAGAGTCGAGATGGAAACCACGTAAAATCCGCCAGAGCGGACAGCTATTCTGGGTCAGCAAACATTCTGGGGTCGGAAGCATGGAGGAAAGTGGGCACGCACCGACGGCTTGGAATAGTCCATCAAGAATCCGAGGTCCAGTCGCGATACTGTCGAGGTTGGGGTTTCCGAGGTTCAAGATCTCGAACGCGACCCAGTCCGTCCCGTTGAGCACAAAAAGCATGAACAATAGCCACCAAGTAGCCCGCGATGGGAACAAGTTGGTGTATACGCGACGGGGATACTTTAAGATGTACTCTAGCGTATCCTTGAGGTCGCGAAAAGACTCCTCGTAGGTGAGCAAGTTGAGCAATTTGAGGGTGCTCCACAGCCAGAGCCGCAGAAACACTGGATATGCCGTGTTGCCCGCCAGGATCAAGGCACCCATGACGATCAGTACAAAATAGGAGCCACCATACGGAATGACGTTGGCATCGAGCACGCTCATGCCGGAATTGTTGAAGGCAGAGATGCCGTTGAAGATGCCGTTCCACCACGGGTTAATGGCATTGTCCAGAGCGGGCTGCGGCTGATACGTGGCGATCCAAGCCCCAAGAGCAATGCAGCCGAGAATCTGCCACGAGAAGAAGTAGACGGGCACGGCGATGGAGAGCACCTTGAGAGCTCGGTATTCGGTGCCGCCCAAGTGCTCCCTCTCGTCGTCCGTCAGGCCGTGAAACTGCGCATTTCGTCCGACTTTCTTGGCGGTCAGGAAATCACGATGGCTCATCTCCTGCTGAGGTGGTCCCGCCTCCAAGGCTGCGCCGTCAGCCTGAGTATGGCGGCGAGACAGTCCGGCGCCTAGATCAGCGCCGGTGGTAGTCGCACGAGCCCGGCGCTCTTCTGGGTCTGCAAAGGCAATATGATCACGAGTTGCTGTTTCTGGCCGAGAAGCTTCGACATTCGTGTTCGCAGCCGCCGCGGGACTGTCCTCCCTCGAAGCGGGCACGGGCTCCCGCATCCTTTGCATCGACATGGGCCCGGAGATGGACAGGACCTTGTTAGAGCCATCGCTGCCATCCTTGCCGCCGTTCCCATTGACGCGCCGGCTGTCGAGCTCGCGTCCAGCATTCTCTTGAGCCAGCATCGTCGTCTTGCTCCGGCTCAACGTCCTTAGTTTCCTGGCTAGTGGAATGTCAGATCGCCGTCTGTCTACGGATTTTGATTTCCTGAGCGTGTTCCGACGGGCGATGTCCTTGAAGCGCTTCTCGAAAGAGTGCTTGCGGGCCAAGACGGTCCAGATGGACACCCAGATGGAACTGCCGAGCACGATCAGGAGCCAGAGCATGATTTGCTGCCAGGTCGTCATCTGGCTGAGGTTGACCGTGTTCAGGCCGGCCTCAGTCATGGCAGAGATGACGAGGAACAAGCTGTCCGTGTAGGATATGCTCCATCTTGGATTTGAGGAGCAGTAGAAGATGACAGAGCTGACCAGACACACGGTGATGAAGTACAGGTAGTGAATCGTGATAAAATTGAGCGGCGGTAGATAGGAGCGAAGCGCCGCCAAGCGCGGGCACCGCTGGGCGAACTCCTCGAGATCGACCATATCTCACTTGGTTACAATCGCGTCCGTCTATCGCAGATGGCGATGGGCCGTCGGCATGATGATGTCGTCGTAAAAGCCAAAAGACGCGGCAAACAAGCAATGCACGGTAGGCGGGAACACGCCGACGTCAGGGAAGGTTCGATCTTTTTCACCTGTCCATTCCTGGTGAATGGCGGTAAAAGAGTTGTATGTAATGCTGGAAACCAAGGAATCCAGTCGACGGTTTTTTCCTCTCTTTTTTGCTCTTCCTCTCCTTGACCAAAGCGCAAGGTCCCACGTTCCCTGCAAAAAGCCACTAGGTTAGGCTATGTACCTTTAGCAAAGCGGCGGAAAATACCCAGGGTAGTAAGGTTGGTACGCGATAAGCTCAAGCAACTGGCCGTCGTTGATAGATCACAAAATGGTTTCGGTAGTTGCCGCAATGGTCCAAGACGTCACAAAAGGGGGTCTAAGTGTCTCTGTTTCAAAAGAATTCATATCATATAGCAAATTGATCAAAAGTTGTACAAAGATTGGAGCTGCCAGTGCATTAAGCGGCGACCTAGAATGGATGTGCAATGTTGGGATCATGCCGGTAGTTACCCCAGGCTGGAGTAGTTCAGGTACCTTGCGTACTAATCTAGCTGACAGATGGTGGCTTGCATTGACCGTTGCTTGCAGAAGCTGTCGAATTTCCCCCCGAATTATGGTATCTTGTAGGCTACCTAGATACTGCCCAATCGACGTCTAGGTAGTAATTCATCGTTTCTTGTTCTTTATGAGCTATTTCGGAACTCCAGACGATCGTTTGTCCTATATGTTGCAATAGAACTACTTTTCAATTTCCATCTTCGAATCATGGTCCAATTATCGTTACACTACGTAGGTATATGCATTTCTCGTGGGTTTGCACGCCAGTTTACAGACGCATCTCAGCCCAGCGAATCGCCATCCGTTGCGGGGTAGTTATCATCTTGTGGACTCTCAACCAGGCGTTTCCGGCCGACACTTGATCAATTCTATAGCTCATTGTGCTCTTGAACGTCATCAGTGTCTACAAGCACCGTACCGGCCGCGGCGGCGGCAGCACTGGCGGCGCTGGCGATGCCCTCGGCAATTCCTGCCGAAGCCTCCTCGCTGGCCTCGCTGACGGCCTCGCTGGCCGCAGAAGCTGCGCTGCTGGCCGACTTGGTGACAATGGTCTCGGGCTTGGGGACACCCTTGATGCCAATGATCTCGGTCTCGAAAATGAGGGTCGAACCGGCGGGAATGGGGCCCATTCCTCTGTTACCGTAGCCGAGCTCGGGAGGGACGGTCAGGGTTCTGCGAGGACAAGGCGATTAGCATTTCTTGGTTTGCGCGTGGCAGATTGAGTTTGGCGTTTTGTCCTTACCTCTTCTCGCCAATGCATGCGCCAGCCATTCCCTCGTCCCATCTGTGTACCCAAGTTAGTTTCTGCTACCGGCGGCTATCATGTGGAGCATTTGTTTATCGACTAACCCCTTGATGACCTGTCCAACACCAAGCTTGAAGGTGAAGGGAGTGCCGCGGTCATAGCCTGGACAGTAACATTAGTATGGTTCGTCGCATTGGAAATCGGACGACATGAGAACGCACTGGCATCGAACTTCTTGCCGTTCTCGAGGGTTCCCTTGTAGTGCACGTCGATGGTGTCGCCGGCCTGGGTCTTGCGCTCGCACTCGACGGCGGTGGTGACGTCAATCTTCAGGTCGGCGGCGAGGACACCGACAGCAGCCGAAGCTACAATGGAAAGGGCGAGAAAGAGGCGCTGCATTTTCGAGGCTTGGATTGGACCGGTAAGGTTCTGTTGGGGCTGGTCGTTGAGGGCGGCTGTACGGGGTAGAAAAGGCTGAAGAAATGTGCAACGCGTGGGTGTTGATGATGGTTGCAATTAGCAAATCAATATATCTGGCTTCCCAGTCGCCAGCATGGGCTATGAGCGAGCGGTACCAGACGCGCCCCCACTTGTTTGGACCCCCCTGGGCCCGGAAACGAAACAGCACGCTGTGGCTCGATATTTACAGCATACGCCCCAGCTGATGACACTGCTGACAGCCCGATGCCCAACTTTTGTTACCAGCTGAGCAGCTGAGGTCTTGGATGCAACCATCCGTGGTCAAGCTCTCGCCCGTCAGGCCAACCACAACCGAAAACCTTCCTCACCTCTCGACCTGAATAGTATCAGACTGGGATCTTTCGTTGAGCTGGCGCTGCTGCGCCGCTGTAAAAACTCGAAGCCTTTCGACACTGGTCCCGGGGCTCGCCGAAGCCCATTCAACCCGTTGTGCACCATATCTTCACTGCCCCCAAAAGAGCACTTCTCTCATTCACCGATTCTTCGATGTTAGGGGGGTCCTGGGGGTCGAGCGTGGAAGCTTTGCTGTATCCGCACGGAGTAAGGTAATCACTCGTTTCCTGCCTGGAGCCTCGTGTCTCAGAGCACAATGTATTTTGGCTTTTTGATGACTCCTCGCCTGGTTCGAGGGGCTGTGTCATGAAATAACCTCATCTTGGCAATCTTGTTCAGGACAGCTCAAAGTTGGCGGAAGATGAGAGGCGCGCCGTGAGAGTTCAAATGCAAGAAGCACCACCGCCGTACCTGTACCTGAGGGATGTCTCACAGCAGAGAGCCGTCACTGGTGGGCAGGCTGGCAGGTGTGTGAGAGTGGTGGGATGGATGTGAGATGACGTCGCCGCCGTAGGACCAAGAAGGGTCCAGGCCAGCACTGAGCAGCTTTGGCAGCAAACAATGATGAACAAACCGCATCCTCCCAAATCAAATCGCGGACCGGTAGCACACTTATTACTTGGAGCGTGACCGAGGTAGTATAGGATCCTACAATTGCCGAACCTCGTGTGTCTGTAGCGATCGAGACCAAAGCCGCCAAGAGCCGACCAAGTCGAAAAAGGAGCAGCACGGCACAGCAACAGCACAGATGAGATCGCATTCTTCGGTGACCAGCCAGCAAGCAGCACGAGATGGCTTCAAATGCGCGCATCTTCAGCAGCACCGAGCTACATAGCCACCAGTGACTCACGAACTCTGGTGCTGGTGCTAATACTTTCCACGGTCACGGCCGTGACATCCCAGCGGTGTTCTCATTGTGCCTTTTAACCTCGCAGTATGCCTTTGAAAGGCGTTCCGCTTGGCCCTGAGAACATTATTACTCTTTTTCTAGCTCAGACGGAGAGCTTGGTTGACGGGTAGGGAGGCTTGGATGGGGCCCCGTTTTACTTTTCAGGTAATCTACTAACCCACAGCGCTCGTAGCGCTAGATCCCCCCGGAGCCCAGGCAGACAATGCTGTAACCTAGGTAGTATACCTTACCACGCAGGCAGCAACGTCCACTCAATCCACGATACTTTGAATGTCCTCATGTCTTGCCCACGTCAATTCAAACTCTCCAAATCGATCATTGTTTGCTGGGGACTCGTATCTAATTACCGTCGCCTATTGGCCAATCTTCCCCAACTCCCCGCGCGTCGAATCGTGTTTGTGTTACATGCGCATTTGGGCCATACATTACCTCCTACACACCTACCTTGCCCATGTCCTTTGTTCCGGTTCTTTGTCATCAGAGTCCTGCCTACGTTAGGACACGAGCCATAGGACTATGCGATTGTCTTTGGGCTCCAGGCAATCAGCCCACTGCTTCGATACTGCCTGGGCTTCCACTGATAGAGTTACCCATGCATGTTTCAGGTGGGAGCGAGGGCTATGTTCTCTCTCAATCGGCTCACCGACGCAGAACTATGGTTGTTTACTTACTGGTGCTCGCATGTGCTCCCCCGGTACCTACAGTACCTGCCTACTGTAGGACGTCTCGCTCACCACCTGCGCACACATACAGAGCAAAGGGAAAGCCTTGTGTAAGTACTCTTCGAAGAAATTGCACCTGCGATCAGCCCAACTTTTGCCACTGGAAGAAGCACTGCCACCTGGAATAACTATCTATTCTTCACTGCTGCCACTTGACCGTACAACGATTGCTGTGGAAGGGCCCCCAGTCCTCTGCATTGGGGCGGCTTGGGGGCCGATAGAATTGGAATGCCCCACCCTTAAACCTCCAGCATTCTGGTCGGTCACATTATCTGGAATAATGCTGGCTGGCTTGGTAATTCTTCTTCTTCTTTCTTCCCACCGTCGAGACATCAAACAAACCCACCATATGAGTCACTTCAAGCTTTTCGGTAAGTACACTTTGGATTGTCTGCCAGTCCAGTCCTGGCCCAGATTTCAAAGATGCCTGAGGTTCTTTCTGCCTAGAGGCTAGCACAGCCAGCACCTCACCGTACCGTGAGGCACTCACTACATTGCTGCTGTTTAGCCTTGAGGTCAGTATGTATTGAGGTATGTATGTATTCGTTTTGACATGACCTTTCAAAAGTATATAAAGAGAAGGATTGAATTCCTTCCCATCCTTCCCAATTGTTCTTTACTCGGCATCAATCACCAGTTCATCTTCACAATCACCACTTGTTACTACAATCTCACGAGTCATCCTTGAGAAGACGCCTTGTTATTCAACAGCCACAACCACTCTACAAAGCAAACCACTGCTATTATAGACCTCGGACGATATTATCGTCTCATTCTTCAGATTCCACAATCACAAAGTCATCCCCCAACACAAACTTCTCCTTGACTACTGTCACCCATCCCACCACTCCCAACTTCACAATGGATTCCCGAGGCAGCTCTTATTCTCCTTCTTCCGCTTCTCGGGAGGCCTACGCCACCAGAGATGTCTATCGTTCATCGACGGCAAAGGATTATAAGAAGACGGTGACATCTCGACCCTCAGCTGTCGTACACAATGAGAATGCTCGGGGATACGATCGAAACGAGCCTCGCCCATCGTACAGCTCTAGCTCTTACCGGACCCGCTAAAGAGGTCATATCACGGCGGCCTTGCCGGTGGGCTACGCCGCAGACTGTACCTTGTACAACAACTGGCATTGGGAATTCGAGCTGGCGTTATTGGGATTTCATGGACAACACGTCGACTCAGATTGAAACCGCGACTATGGATGGTTAGAGGATTGGGTCATTTTCAAGATTTTGCACTAGATTTCCTTGCAAGACATCGAGCCGCTGGGCGACACTTATAGGCAGAGCATTCTGTTTGGATAACAGAGCAATTTACGATACCCTTGCGATTCTTATACATAGCATAATCTAGGTTATTTATAAGCATTGCCAAACCATGTGTACTGTCCATGATCGCCATCTTTGCATAGTGAAACAAGTTTGTGCCTTCCCCTTGGCGGATTTCCCGGATCGGTCTTTGCCTGGCTAACACGAAATACCATTGGGCAATGGTTTCCCTCAAAAAAAAACCACGTGCCGTGCCACCATCCCCCTCCTTCACCCTCCCACTCGAAGCGATCTCAATGGAGGGCCGAGTACAGTACCTACATGACCTACCTTTGCATGTTCTGGCCCGCCTCGTGCCTTGGGGCCACATAAACCTTCGGCACTGTACCTTGCAGACAATCATTCCTGTTGTTACCCTTTTCGGATCCCAGCATCAACCATATTGGCTACTGCTCCTCACGATCTTCAGCCCTGCACTGGTAACGCGGCCGCATTGCGCAACCATCTCCATGGTCTCCGCATTTCTTTCCTCTTGTGACCCGCACTCTTTGATGCTTCCAGAGGGGCCTCATCGCTCCGGCCTCATCATCCAGGCAGCCTCGCGCAACGCGTCCAGACTCGTCATGAGCATTGGCCTTGGCTATCCGAGGTCAGTTTTGGCTTATCTCTTTTTTTTGAGCAGAAAATCAGGTCACAGGGTCACACGGCAAGTCTTTCTATCACATTGTCATCATGCCAGTTGTGTCTTGTTTTCAGGGCATCGGCAGTCAAGGACTATACTGCGAATCCCTATAACCTATTGACAGGCTGCTACCCAGGCGTGTCTCAACACCCTAGCCTGCGCTGTCGCCATGAACACGAAAGACTATACTGTCAATCCGCATGGGCTACTACCTAGGCATGTCTCAACACCCTAGCCTGCGCCATCGCTATGACCATGGAACCATTCCGCGAGAACTCTTGCCATCAGACTCCCGAGTCTGTCGAAGTCTCCCCTTCTACGCCGTTGCCATTAACTCCTTCCGTTACCGTCCCAATCGCTAGGCTTTTATGCGCCTTCTCGACGCCATGGCTCTTGTATGGCTCGATCAAAAGAGGAAGACTGCTTGCCTCGTCGTCCACCGTATCCATGGTGCGGCTTGGTACCAGAGCCTTGCTCGAGCAGGTCACGACCCTTGCCCAGAGGGACCTCGTTCACAGCAGAAGGCCGCTGCTCGTGACCTTTCTCTTTATGTGCCAGAAAGGATGCCACCTGGGGCGGCGTCGGGTTCACCGGGGCGTTGGCGCCGCACAGGTCCTCGATGAACTGCCACTTGACGTTGTTGAATTTTCCTGGGTTCTCCTGCTTCAACCTCATGATGCAACTGGCCGCCAGATCGGCCTGGCCGGAAACGCGGCAGAATCTCCATTCCATGATGGTGTATCCAGTTATGGTGTTCTTGTGTACGATGTCAATTGCCGAAGTGCGCCCCCAGAAGTGCTTCTCGAACATGCCTTTGAGGCTCGTCTCGTTGACCACCTCTCCGGGGCCGGAGATTTGCAAACATCGCGAGATCGGTCTGCCCCTGAGGTCCCACTCTGGCGATGCAGCGATTTTGTTGCGGTTCCAGCCGACAATGGCGCGGTGGCCCCCGACCAGCCAGCCGCTATACTTCGTGTTTCGCAGGAGCCTCTCGGCCGGCTCTCGGTGCATGAAGGTGAGGTCTGCCGCCGAAGTGATCCAAGAGTCCTGGGGTGGCTTCAAGTCCATGGCGAAAATGCTGCCGTACGAACTCCCGAGGGCTTTCTCTAGCTGTGCAAATGTGCAAGTCGCAGGGAGGCCAGTTATGCGGAGGCTGCAATTTTCCTCGTTCGACACGTTGTGGGGGTTATTTGTTTCATTACAAAGGTCTCCTTGGTATCCATCCCGAAAACCTTTAACATGTTTCATGAGTTGGCGGCCGGGATCATTATGGCTGGGCAGGCCCCCGTTGATGCGAGATGCCTTCTCAGAGGGCAACATGGTTTCCAATTTGGGAAGGACGAGCGGCTCGCCAGGAACATGGACTTCCGATGGTGGTTGCAAGTGGGCAGGCAGAGCAGCGGCAATGGCGTCAGCGTACGAGGATTTGCGAGGTCGAGAGTTTCCAATGCCATACTGAGAGGCGAATGAGGGTGCCTGGCCTGGTCTCTGAAGATTGCTTTGCTGGACGCTTTGGCTCGTTGTGTGTCCAGAGCTGATGTCCACATCATTCATAGGATAGTACCGCGTACTAGGAAGCAACGGATTGGGGATCAACGGATCCGGATATCTGGGCGTCAGAGCATGATCTTCGGGATTCTTGCGAAAACCAGGAGCTTTGTAGACATTCGACTTGGGAGTATTGAGCTGGGTACTCTGAAAGGAAGTCGGATCTGCGTGGGTGTTATTATTCACAGACCGGGACACTGGATCGGGATTTCTGGGCGTCGGAGCATGATCTTCGAGGCTATTGTGAAGCGGCGGAGCTTTGTCGACATTCGATTTGGAGGGGGTATTGGGCTGGGAGCTCTGCGGGGAAGTCTGACCGGTGCCAGTCCTCTCGGTATCGCTCCATACGCTGTTGGTCCGGGAGCTCTTATTGGTATTGAAGTCGTGGTCGGCCGTTGAGTTCGGAGAATTAGGGGGTTGTGGAGGCTGTTGGACATGTCGACGCGTCAGAAGTGGTACAGAGCTCGAATCCGAGTTGACAGAGTTTCGAAACCGGCCAAAATTGACTTTCTGGAATTCAGTGGGTTGATTACGGGGCTGGCGTACCGGGATAACTCCGTGTCCTGTGCCGGATCTGTTGTTGTGGCTGGCTCCGGTGCCGGCGCCACTGCCGTTCCCGTTCATATTGTTATTGGCTGTCTTATGCATTAGCCAGGGGGGTGTGCAAGAATGACCAAGTGACTCACTGGTAGGATGATGCTCGACTTGGGTTTGTGGCCAGGTCTGGTGTGACTTGGACATTTTGGTGTTGTTCTGAAAGAAGAGAAGCCGGTAAAGGGGTTTGTTTCTTGTGGTATCTTGATGGAAGTAAAGTTGAAGATGTGGATCGCTTGAGCACCGTGATGGAAATGAAGGTGAAGATGTGAATTGCTTGAGGCCCGTGATGGAGATGAGGGGCAGTGAAGGTGTCGAATGCTTGCGGTGTCTTGATGAGATTGCAGGTGAAAAGATGGGGAAGGATGTGTGTCAAGGAGTTCAGAACTGCCTCTTTATATAAGAGATCAAGATCCTGAGATTGTGTGTGTGATTGAGTGTAATTGTTGCTGGCTAGCCTTGGGTACCTGAATCAGTCGTATTTCGTCTGATGATGAACGGCTCCCGGTTGTGATTGGGTGATGAGCGTCTGATTCTGAATAGTTTCCGGTCGTGATCGGGCGGTGGTCGTATGAATGAGAACGCTTGGCGGTTGTGATGGGGCAGTGGCTGTCTGAATAGGATCGAGTCGGCGTTTGTCGATGAGTATACGCGGTTCCGAGGGAAGTGAATAACACGGGGGCGGCAGCTGGTATCGAGATTCCGGCCAATGGATCCGATTCGGATGGGCTCTGGCTTCCTCTTGGGCCGGGGAAAGGGTGTGATTGAGTTCTGTCGAGCAGTTGAGAGGTTGTTCTTGAGTTCTGTTGGCAAGTTTAGAGATGGTGATTGAGTTTCGTCGAGTAGGTGAGTCGCTGGGTGGTCGATCTGTAGGGTTAGTGATTCACAGCTAGATGGACATCAAGTATTAGCAAAAGTGAGTCCTTGGGCGGTTGAGCTGTATGATTAGTGGTTCACAGCTGAGTAGAACATCAATTGTTTACAGGGTGAATGCACCTACCTGTTGGATCTGCTGGATGGGAAGTCGACTTGGCAATGGGCATTGAGTTCATAGGTGCATTTGGTTGATGGAACAGGATTTATTCTGGCTGACTATATATGAAAAGGGATCACTTTCTCTGCGTTAGCTCTTGTCTTGTAAATTCCAGGCTCTTGGACATTCGTCGGCCGAGAAGACAGAACTTTGATGTGGCGGTGGTAAGTTTTGCTATTTTCAGGTATCTTTTCTGTATTACTTTGATAATTACAAAACCTTAAAAGCTTCTCACACTGGCCGCACACACCCCGGAGATAACTCCATCAGGAGTTGTGGGAGATGAAATGAATGATTTGTTTCGAACATGGCTGTCAGAGTGAGAGATCTTGAAAACAAACATGACAGCTGGAGCAAGAGAAGAAGGAAACATTCAGAATTCGATTAGCTATGAGGCTCTGCCAAGCCATTTCAGCGGTTCGGCCCAGCTGCCCATTTGTGAAACCTTATACTTCCAGGGCTGGCTTTTCCAAAGTGCTGCGTTACACTCACTCAGCATTCACACTATACACACACGCGTTCAGATGATCAGAGAAAAACAACTTTGCAATATTTTTCAAAGCAATCACACGAGTGCACTCTGAAATGGTACTATGTATGTACAATAAAAATTGATGATGTTGCCTGTTGTATGTATGGTATCGGCACTATGACCAGATATGCCACAGGAAAAAGGTTAAAAAGTTATATACATGAGAATTGGATCTTTTCGCCTCCTCACACTCCCCTTACACCCCCTGAGGTCAACCCCTCCAAATGTCTTGATCTTACTCCAAAGAAGAAGAAGTAAAGAATCATGACCAGAGATCGACGAGGACCTCTTACAGCTTGCCGAAACCGGCGCTGGTAGCACAAGCCTTGGCGGCCGAGGCGGCGCTGGCGGCGGCAATGTTCTTGCCCTTGAAGTTGGACAGGAAGGCGGTGTCGCTGGAGGAGAAGGTGCCGGAGCTGCCGAACGCGTTGACGACGCAGGCGCGGCCCAGGTAGGTCGAGCAGACGGCGTTGGTGGTGGTGTCGGGGGCGGTGAAGAGCTGGCCCTCGATGTCGGTCAGGACGGGGCTGGGCACGTTCTGGAAGACGTTACCCTCGGCCAGGATCATGGCGCCCGAGTCGACCTCGAAGGCGTGGTCCGAGGACGAGTACCAGTAGTTGTTGACGGCGTGCAGCAGCGTGTTGCCGGCGACCTTGGGGCCGCGGCCCGAGGTGTGGTGGATGTAGTTGTTCTTGAAGGTCACCAGGTCGCCCGAGCCGGTGAAGTACAGCGCCCAGTAGTGGTTGGCGTCGCAGGTGGCCGACCACGTCGAGCTGCCGTCGATCTCGCTGTTGGAAATGGTCACGCGGTTGGAGGCCGAGTTACCGAGGACAATGTGCTGGCGGCCGATGAGAGAGGTCTATGTGGATCTTGTCAGTATTTCTGTTTCCCTCTCTGATTCAGGGGATGCTTCTTACCTTGACGTGATCAATCCAGACCATGTCGGTGCCATCCAGGGTGATGGCATCACCACCCCAGACGTAGTGGGGGTTGAGGTCAGTGATGTGGATGTTCTGGATGATGATGTTGGAGGCGCCCGAGACGATGCGGAGACCCTTGCCCTTGATGACACCGGCGCTGCCGCTGCCGATCAAACTCTTGTTGGAGCCGACCGTGATGCCCAGCAGGCCGGCGTTGTCGTAAGACACGCTCGCCTTGGGCGCGCTGGCCTGGTAGTTGTCGCACCAGTCGTTCTGGTTGATGGCGAGCTGGCAGGCCGAGGCGGTACCCCAGGGAGCGCAGCCCGTCGAGGTGGTGGTGCCCTCGGTGCCGGTGAAGTCGAACGTCTTGGTCAGCACGATGACGCGGGCCGAGGAGTCGCCCAGGTAGGAGACCAGCTCGGCCGTCGTGGACGGGTAGACGGGGGTCGCGGAACCTCCGCCCGTGACGCCCTTGGCGAAACCCTCGGCGGCGCCCGAGACGGACACGGCCGAGACGGTGCTGCTCAGAGCTGCTGCTACTGCAGCGAAAGAAGCTGCGAATCTCATGTTGTTGATGAAATACTAATGATTATAATCTTTAGAAAGTTCTAGGATTATGGGGTATATTGGTTCTTGCGGGTATGCCAAAAAAGAAGGACGAAACGAAATGGATGTGCTCTGTCTTAATGAGAGTGTAAGTCAAGTTGAAAAAAGAAGGACAAGCCGATCTAGGCGTTGGAATGGCAGGATGCTGAACAAGACTTTTTGCTCACAGAACGAGGGATCGGCGGGCAGTTTATATTCCAGTTTCTAGATCATAATACTCCACGGCAAGACTCACGATACCGGTGTCAGAAACCTCGCCCCTTTGGTGAACCGGGGGGTTCATGCCAAGATCTCATTATACCTCTGTACCACCAGGACCTTCGCCTGTCCAGGACTACAAGGGATCGAACCCATGCTGGCTCTCCTTACCCATGGGTCGCATCACCGAGATAAGAGGGTCTCGACGCTCTCAGAGTGCCAGTCAGCAAGTCAAGCTTAAGTTTATGCCAAAAACGAGCTGTCACTGATCGTCCAAGCGAGCCGTCAGCTTCTCGCAACATGCCGAAGCAGGCGGAGACCACTCGGCCGGGGCCTCCATTGCCTCCATTCTGCGGGAGTTCGTCCCGTCTTGAGCCAAGCGCACGATCTATTCGAGACGTGAGGCTCCGCAGCTAGTCGGGGGTTCTCGAAATTTTCTACGGTCAGCGTCAGTGGCCCCCCATGTCCGAAGGTGATCCAGTGATCCAGTGATCCAGATCTCAAGCAATGCGATGCAGGGTTGTTGAGGAGCTCAGTCAGTTATCCCTTCCTTGGAGGCTTGTTGGACTGGCCCGATTCGGCCGTCGAGCCCCTGGATTCGCTTGCCGAGGCACGCGTCTTGTCTCCGTCAATTTTGCGCCAATCAGAAGCCTCCGTTGCAACTTTCGTTTCCCCTTCCGGAAACTTTTGGTAGATGCACGAAAAATGCGGAGAACCGTGCAGCTCGCTCAGTTCGAGATCATCGCGATCACCGTGATCAACATACATCTATCATATACTCGCACGTATTTTGCTATATGATCCAGCAATTCATTCTTTGAACAAATATGGTTTTGCATTGAGGCCGAGTTCTGAAGAGGCTCAAGCTGATGATATGATGATGATGACCCATGGAACTGGAAAACGACTTTCCACCAGTCGTCGGCGTTGGTGGATCCATGAAATGAAAGGGGCCAAAACGTCAGACCCTGACCCCTGGACTGACCTGACCATACACCAACCAGCCGCAATCCCGATACTGTGATAGAGTTCTAGCATCACCGACGGCTGTTTCGGCAATAGTGCAACACTCGAGTCCTGTCCGAGTCCTTGGGATCTGTCAAAGAGAAGAATCTCCAAATATTCGCCATGGGTGGATGATTCTCCATTACTACTATCGCAACCGAGAAAGCCCACGTCGCATCCACGCACGGCGTTCCCGTCCATTTCTGAGCTAAAGGTAAGTGCCCGATGCAAGAGCCGCAACTGTGCAAAAAAACTCCCCGGTCCACATCATCCCTCTAGGCTGTCCCACCCTCGCAACGGTGAAGCTCAACATAGTATAGTCCTGCCACTTACTCGTGGTTGATTGGCTTCAAATTGCTATGGGACCATTGTGGAAAGCCGTTGGTTCTCGAGCTGGCAAGCTTATCGAGTCTGGAACACCAACAGAACAACGACGCCTTCCATTACAACACAATGCGCATGAGCGAATAATCTCATGTTGGCTGACAGCCTTCTTCTCCTCATATTGGGCCACATGGATAAATTGATTAAATACTGCAGAGCTACCATGACTAAGTATTCGACCGCCAATAAATATTCCTCGAGAGACCAAAATCAGAAAGTATCTACCAAGTGGACTCTGCTGCCACATTCCAAAAAAGTAATCTAGACATGACCTGCTCATTATACTGCCGGAAATTGAGCCAGTCGTCATGCCCCAAGTCGTTCGGTGTAGTAGGAGATACCCTCCTCACAGCGTATCACGTCGCCTATCCCACCTTTTGTGGGCGCCCTTCACCAGCGTCATCGGTCTTTCATTTGCATCATCAGAGTCCATCTTAACAACCTCTCCCTCGCTAGGAGCATCTCTTGCCTTGAGTGTAGTGGCACCTACAGACCCATCAGGTGCCTTCCAGCTCAGCATATGTGCAAGTGTTGTGAACGGTGGGTGGTCGCCATAGGGAACCATGCCTGGCGGCCAACTGTAGCTATTGATTCCACCACCGTTGCTCGGGTTTGTTGGTGTTTGGCCTTGACCTGCATCAGTCGGTCCTGTTGTAGGTGTCGGTGTGATGCCTGGCGTAGATGAGAGGCTTGAATTGGGAGTAGAAGGTGGAATGCTAGGACTGATCCCTCCAGGCCCGGTTGGTGTGCTTCCCACGCCTGGCGACGACGGTATCGTATTCGAGCTAGAGGTCGATTGCCTTCCTGGAGCCGTCATGCTGGCGCCCCGAGGGTTCGATTGAGTCGACGAGGTCCCGGGATTTGTGGGCGTAGCAACTCCTGGGAGAGAAACGGTGCCCTGGCTGTTGCCGCTAGGCTGCGGAGGAGTTGACCCTGGTGGCACTGCTGTTGAAGGGAAACCCGAGGAATCGGCTGGTGTCGAAGGAAGACCAACTCCCGGTGGAAGAGGTGGGATGCAGTTGATACCTGAAGAACCTGGTGTGCAAGTCGGCAAATTTCCGCCACTGGGATTGATTCCGCCTCCATTACTTCCAGGCATTGTAGGAGTTCCTCCAGTATTGCCTGGAGGCACGCTCAGCCCTTGACCACCTGGGCCATTACCTCCAGGAGTATTTGAGGGAGGACTACTTGGATTGCCACCACCTGGGAAAGTCTGGCTTGGTCCAATGCCTCCAGGCAATGTCGGCGATTGCTGTCCTGGTGCAACTCCGCCGCCATTGTTCGGAGATGTTGGTGATGAATTCGGATTACTTGGTGCTGACGGACCCAACCCACTGGGTGTTGTGCCTGGAATGCCTCCTCCGGGAATGGTACCAGGAGTACTACCTGGACTACCTGGCGCTGTGGGCGACTGTTGACCTGGGGCTACACCACCAGCACCATTTGGCGATGATGGTGACGTGTTGGGATTTCCTCCAGCTGGTGGGCTTGGGTTTGTTCCGGACCCAGGACTTGTGTTGGTAGAACTGCCACTGTAGACCCCCGGGCTTGACGGACCTATCCCGCCAGGAGTGTTAGTAAGGATGCCTCCGCCAGGAATAGTCGGATTGGGAGTATTGCCACCAGGCGTGCTTGGGCTTTGACCGCCTGGACCATTAGGAGTCGATGCACCTCCCCCAGGGAAGCCGGGAGTTTGCTGACCAGGAACATTGGGAGTAGACGCTGTTCCTCCCGGAGAAGTGGGAGTCTGCTGGCCTGGGGCCACACCGCCGGCGCCGTTTGGTGATGACGAAGAAGGATTTGAGCCATCCCCAGGCTGAGTAGGATTGGTACCGTCGCTTTGTGAGGTTGAGCCTCTACCACTACCTGGAGCTGTCAGGCTTGCGCCGAAGGGACTAGTGGGACTGCTTGTACATTGAGTCTGCGGACCAACGCCATCCGGTAGAGTTGCTTGAGACTGGACATACCGTTCTCCGTATGATTGAATGACAGCCGCCATATCGATGCCCAAAGTAGGACCAACAACGATATCCGACGTGCTAACGATTTGCTCAACGCCTCCATATGCCAGCTCTATGATGGTAGGTACTGGCCGTGGGCTTGGATTCGGCTGCTCACCAACCGGGGCCCACCCACGTGGAATCCCATTAGGCGTGTAGGTAAGTAGGGACCAGTCACCACCGCAGGCTTGAGAATTGTCGCCAAAACATGGGCTCATGCAGGAGGAATCGTCCAGTTTCCGTGTTCCGTTGAGGAACTGTCCGCAAAAGCACTTGTTGCCGAAAGATGTTGCAGCAATTGTGTAGCCATTGGAGATGCAGTGGCGTACGCATTTTTCGTTCTCAACGTCTCCAAAAGTAGTCTCAGGAGTGAAATCAAGGACGGCAAATAGGGGTTGATCGGCCCAACAACCCGAGTAACTCCATCCATTTGCTTGGCTCCGTATAGTCGGAGCTGCACCTGCGGGTAGCGGAGATACGGTCATGGAAGGTGATTGTCCTATAGGCATCGGCGGTACCACTGAAAATGACGCTTGACCAGCAGGTGCCGGCAATGTTCGACTGCCTGAGTTTGGCAATGGCTTACTGGATCCTGGGTTGGTACATGTTCCTACATCTTGTGACGCAATGCAGAACCATCCACTGCTGCAATGAGCACAAGGCCAGCCAAAGCACCCATTCGGGCCGGATTGAGCTGGGGTCTGGGAAGGTGGACAGAACCAGCCGTCGATACAATCATCGCATGTGTATCCTCTACCTGGGCAAGGCCCTCTGCCTGAGCCTGGAGCTGATCCTGGAGCTGTGCCTGATTGCCCGCCTGGTGATGATCCTGTGGGTGGCGTTGTTGGACATGGGGATTGTACTGGGCATGGAATAGGCACGGAAGTGGTGACAGTAAGCGTTGCAGTGTATCCGGAACTTCAATTTGTGTCAGTAACAGTACGACACTAATTCATGGGTATTGTCCTTGCAGACAAGGCACATACACGTAAACAGTTTGCGTTGGTCCCCCCAGGCCGTTGGCGACAGTCATAGTAGATGTTACCGTGACAGATACCGTTACTCCCAATCCGCCGGCTCCGCCTAGATCATGGCTGGTCAGAATATCTCAAAGTGTTATCATTTGTGTAACTTACTACCAGGAGGAATTGACGGAAAGGATCCTGGGGCATCATTAGGTTGGCCAGTAGGCGAGGGCATATTGCCGCCACCTGTCCAAGCCCCATTCGGCCCAGTACCTTCAGGCGAGAGAGGAATAGGCAGCCCAGGAGTAGCTGGTGTTGGATTTGGGGATCCAAGGTTTGAACCTGCTGGCGTCTGAGAAAGAACATTGCTGCCATTGGGGCCCGGTGGCCCAATTCCGGAAGGGTTTGAACCAGATCCAGATCCAGATCCAGATCCGACAGATGGTTGGGAACCACCATTGGGGGCTGACTGGCTGTTTCCACCGGAACCAGAACCTGACCCTGGGACAGGTTGAGATGCTCCACTATTGCCTGCTGAGGTCGATATGCCAGTTCCTGCACCATTTGGGATCGATCCCATGCTAGGGAAGGGAGCAATACCACTTGGCTGTGAGGGATTGGCTCCTCTAGAAGCACTTCCCCTGCCGCCTGTTGCAGAAGGAAAGATGGTCAGCGTACCCGCATTGGTGGGTACTGGTATTGTTGCAGATTGAGCTGCTGATGCAGATCCAAGTCCAACACCAGTCGAAGTCGGAAATGAAAGTGAGGCTCCCGTGGCTGCGGCGGATGCTGTCTCCGAGTATGTGGGACTGAATGATGTCACAGAAGCCATATCACCACAAACACCGGTGACTGTGACCAGAAGACCTTCGACCAATTTGACAGCTTCACAAAGGTTGATGTCAATGATTGATGCCACAACCCCAATTGGTCCATCGGTGGCGTCAAGGATTGAGTTGAGGCCGCCAGTGACCAGAGACTTGACCTCGTCCAACAACTGGGTGGGCACAACATCAGCCACGTCTGCCATCACATCGTTGACAATGCTGTCAATTGTTGTCTCGAGATTGTCCAGAAGCGACCCAGCACCGAGCAGCGCACCGTCTGGACTGAGGACATCAGTCTCTACTTGAGCCGCGAGATCGGCAACCTGTGCGGCTGCATTTTGGACTTGGCTCAGAACTTGGTCGGCAGCTGCTGTGGCATGAGATACAATCTCGCTGACGACAGTGGCCAGGGGAAGATCTGGAGGCAGCAGCTTTGTGGCTCCACGGAGTAGTCCAGAGATACCAGCGGCCATCTAGTCGCTGGCATCATCGGCAACAGTGGCGAGCTCAGAGGGATCCAAGGCAATCCCGCCAAGATCGGGCACGAGTGGTATGCCAGCTCCGCCATCTGCCGCAACAGTAGGCAAGACGTTTGGAATGTTGGGAATGGCAGGAATCAGGGTCGAAAGAGGAGCTGCGGCAAGGGAAGTGAGAGCACCCACGACATTAGGGCTGAGAGCAGAGAGAATGCTGGGAAGAACTTTTCCAGGCATGATCCCTCCAGGACCAAGAAGCCCGCGCTTTTGTAACTCATTAGGAAGATAGTCATTGAGAAGATCTCTGTGCTTGAGAGTTGGAGTAGGCGAGGTGGGAACAATATCTTCTCGGAGCTCCAGAATATCAGTCGAGTCGTCATGGTGCTGTCGCTGCGTGTTGTTCTGGTCCAAGACCATGTCGCGATGTCGAAGACCGGGAAGCACGGCTTCTGCCATGACTGGTGGCCAGGCAAAAGCAAGAGGTAGTAGAGCGCAAAAAATGCACAGAACCACCACTGCAAGCAGTCGCTTCCATCCCGTGGGTAGAGCCGCGAGACGAGGCATTGCGACGGAAGCCGAGTGCGTCAGAGGGACAAACAGAGCACTGGGCAAAGTCAGAAGTCAGAGTGATTAAAGTTTGAAAATGATTGTCTCCAAGGCAAAGAAAGAGAAGATACGAGAATCTCCAAGACGATCAAAAAGTTGGGCCAAAATGAGTCCAAAACACCAAAAGGAGTAGTGTAGTTGAAAGTGAGAGCAGCCAAAAGAGTGTGATGAAGCTGAAGAGAACGCAGACGCTGGAACGGAGCTGAGTTGTAAGGCATCTAACGAGAACTGATGACGCTGGCACTTGCCATTCCCCCATCGTTCTTGCCCTTGGTAATGGTATCCAGGGTAAGCAAATGCAGCGCAAGAAGTGACCACCAGCTCAGTGACTTCCCTGCATTAAGAGAAGATATCGATTCGTCTGCCTGGTGAGGTAACGCCCGGAAGCTTGCCTTCTTGCTGCTGGAACGTATCATGTTCCGTAAGATACTGAGTGCGTTGAACGTGGCTACTCCAGAATGCCGGCATATGTGGTACCTACTCTGCAACATCCGCCATTTGGTAATTAGACACTTCAAAGAGGCCCATCGCATATCATAAATCTGCTCAATCACACGGCAGCCATTGAAAATCAAACAACACAAATATTGCGTGCGCCGCAGGGTATTCTCTCAGTGATTTATTTTTGCTAGCCTCATGTCCGAAACCCATCAGATGACCTTGGCTCACCCTAGCAGTCATCCATCCATCATGCATGCATTATGATCAAAAGACAACAAGAAGACGCCTAAAAAGCCCGAAAACAATGTTCAAGTCTCTTAGTACTTCTTGCCCTCGCGCAGAGTGTCGGCGAACTCCTCGAGAGGGGATCTGATCAGCTTGGTCTCCTTCCACAGCTCGGGGGTCAGGAAACCGTAGGTGTTCGAGATGGCGACGAAGGTGGCCTTCAGGGTGTTCTCGAGGGTCTTGGTGGAGCCGGAAGAGGAGGTGTAGGCATCCTCAATACCGGCGAGCTGGAGGAGACGCTTGACGGCGGGCGAAGCGACAATCTGGGTACCACGGGGGGCGGGGATAAGCTGGAGAGAGGCGCCTGTTAGTCTTGACTTCTGCAAAATTTGGCGATCGAGGAAAAACATACTCTGACGGTGACGGAACCGCACTTTCCGCTCTCCTTGACGGGCAGGGAGTGGGGAAGACCAAGGTTGGTACCCCAGTAACCGCGACGCACGGGGATGACGCTCAGCTTGGCGATGATGATAGCGGCACGGATGGCGGTAGCGACTTCCTTGGAGGTCTTGATACCGAGACCGACGTGTCCGTCAGAGTCACCAATGATGACGATGGCCTTGAAACGGGTGCGCTGACCGGCACGGGTCTGCTTCTGGACGGGCTTGATCTGTAGTAGGGAATTGCAGGTTAGCCTCGAGTGTTCGATTGAGTTTTGTTGTTCTGCCGGGCCCAATTCCCGCGCTCGTCCCAATTGCGCCTTTCCGTCATGATTCTGTTCCCTCCTCTTGTTCGTGTCTGCGATCCGAGCGCGGCGCTTTCCCAGTGTGTGCGGGCGTGTTGTCGGTTCTTCTGACGTACCTTCATGACCT
Organism: Pestalotiopsis sp. NC0098; assembly: GCA_022432395.1. Classification (NCBI taxonomy): domain Eukaryota; kingdom Fungi; phylum Ascomycota; class Sordariomycetes; order Amphisphaeriales; family Sporocadaceae; genus Pestalotiopsis; species Pestalotiopsis sp. NC0098. The sequence continues at coordinate 2,189,328 of JAJKLJ010000003.1, read as the reverse complement.
CATCCTTGAGCTTGGGCAGGAAGAAGTCGACAATCTGGTACTCCTTGATGGGCAGGGAGTGCAGGTAGATCTCCTCCATGGACTTGATCTTGCCAGCCTTTACGAGACGGCCGAGCTTGGTGACGGGCTGCCACTCCTTCTCGCCGCTGTCCTTGCCTCCGCGTCTGCCACGGCCACGGCCGCGTCCACGGCGGTCACCACCACGGTCGCCTCGGGCGCCAAAGCCGCCACCACGTGCACCACCACGGTCAGCCATTTTGTATGATGTTGGATTCCGGTTTCGAGAGTTGTCGGAAATCGGTTGGACCCTTCGAGAGAGGAATTGGCTGTGGCGGTTAGTAAAAGTCGGGTCGGGTGTTGTGGTCGAAATGGGGGAGGGACCCTCTGCGAACTTTTCGGGGGAATTCGAAAAAATTGACAGCCGGCGCAGTGGTGTGTGCAGACTGGCAGCTCAGAAGCCCTAAGCAAAGCTGGACGAATCGTGCCTGGTGGGGCATCGATAGCCAATGAGGTCTGTGCGCGCCTTTCCCCATCTTGAATTATGTAAGGATCCATTTGGAGGGACCCGCGGCTTGTGATTGGTTCAAGCCAGATGCATTTTACCATTGTGATCAGTGAGCGAGACGACATGTTGCTTTCTAACGTTTCGAGGGATGACATGTATTCAGCAGAACAGACCTACGACTTTTACATCGAGGTGCAGTAGGATTACTGAAGCGTTGATGATGTATTATTCCCTCGGGCAATCGAGTGTTTCAACAACCAAATATATGGAAAAGGCCTTGATGCCTACTCCGCGCGTACATCATTAATTGTACCCCTCGAACTCGCATTCCCAGTCATCTTGTCACAATAATCATAATCATTATTATGGATCAATAACTATGTACAGTCCAATCATCACCCGCGCCTGACCAAGCATCGCTCTGCAAGAGAGAAGGGAGTCTTAAAGCATGAAATCAAACCGACCAAATCATTCGTGCTTTACCCGAGCGCAAAGGAAAGCCATGCTGCTGCCGCATCGCGAAGGATGCTACAAAGAGTCCAGAAAAGAGGGTATCAAATATTGGTATCGCCTAGTTTCTTGTGCGCTGTTTTTCATCCGCTTCCCCGTGTCTTCTTTACTCATTATCCTTGATTATAAGGTTTTCGGACGCTTCGACACGTTGTGCCCACTCACTATGGATTACAAGTCAGTCTTCATATAAACACATGGAGTCTCGGTTTGTTGCAACTTACGTCCAGCTTCCATCGTAGACTCTGCGCTTGTCTGCGGATCCGTAGCCTGCCTCCTCGAGAGCAGTCTCAATAACAACTGCAGTCACGCCTGTTCCACAGCTGGAAACGATGGGCTTCTCGGGGTCTACGCCCTTCTCCTGGAACAACTTCTTTAATTGATCCTTGGGGAGGAAAGCCTTGGTCTTGGGGTCCAGGACGGCATCGAATGGGATGTTGATGGCACCGGGCATGTGGCCAGAAGACAAACCCTCTCTGGGTTCGGGTGCTGCGCCAGTAAACCTGGCTGCACCTCTGGCGTCCAGGATCTGTACGCCCTCGCTGCCCTCCTTGTTCGCATCCTGAGCGATCACCTTGACTTCCTCAAAGCTTGCCACTTTGTCGTCTGGGCTCAGCTTGGGAATGGGGTACGCGCTGCATTCGATGCTATAGAATTCGCCCGATTCCGTCGGGAACCCTTCCTCTACCCAGAGCCTGAAGTTGTTCAAGATGTGTACCTTGGGGTGTCCAAAGACCTTGAGGGTCCAGCCCACCCGTGGCGCACTGAAGATACCAGCCTCTTTCGAGTCGTACACCACGACTGTGTCCTCTTTTCTGATGCCCAGCTCGCTCATTGCTGCAGCGAACTCCTTGGCACTGGGAAGCATGTGCGGATACGGGCTGTGCTTGTCCTTGACCTTGTCGACATCGAAGAATCTCGCCTTGGGAATGCGCTGATGCCGGAACGTGTCGATGCCCTTGCGCTCATCGTTGGGAAGAAACCACGATGCGCATAGCGGAATGACTCGAGGTTCGGAGTTGATAGGCGAGGGTGGGCTCTTCTTCAGAGCTTCGGCGAGCTCTTTTGGCGTCACCAGGTAGGACGAAAGGTTGCGGCGCGACTCCATGGTGTTGATTTGGAATTGGCAAGACCTAAAGTTGAAGCTCTGTCGAGGGAGGGCTGCCCTCGACGAGCGAAAGAGCGCGGCGGTTGCCATGGCCGGTCTGGATATAATCGGAAGTGATCCTGAAGTAGCAGTTGGTGGATCCGACTAATGTACGCTGTGAGGAGTCGAGCTCCGGAGCTCGGCGAATGGTATAGGAAGACGCAACTTTCGGGCAGATGACGTCTTCAGTATAGCCAGAGCAGATAAGGTGCAGTCCCGCAACGCTTTTCGCGCCTGCCTCTGGTGTCTTTGTCGGGCGGACAACGCGGTTGTTGACCAGTGGTCGCGGGGATGACTGAGGTCGCGATGATATGGATGTCCAAAGCTAGGAGCACTTTCGGGGAAGCTGTAGCTTGTCGAATGCGGGGTGCGAATTTGGGGGAAGTGGAAAATTGCGCGTATCAGCGGCAATAATTATTTGGTTCGAGGTCCTGCGCTCTCCAGGCACAAAGAAATGATGTGATCGGACGTGGTGGTGAGTCGTGACCCGGCTCGCGAGAAGTGAGAAAAACGTCCAAGCAGCCAAGGTGCCGATAAGCGGATACCTTGCACAGTTCGTGGGACCGGAAAGTTGTTGATAACGGTGGAGCTCCGGGTGGTTGGCTGCTGCTGTTGCTCAATCGGCGCCCAGGGTAGGTAAAGTAGGCACCCAGGTAAGGCACCTAATGCAGGTAGCGGTAGGTATGTTGGCCGGGATGCGGCTTTAGTGCTAGCGTGTTTGTTCAGGCAGGGTCTGTTTTATTGACACTATGCGAATCTCATCATGCTTTGATGCACGTCAAAAATTCGCAGTTTCTTGACGACGACTTTAAATCATTGTACACACAAGAAAGGTGCCGTACAAACACAGTTTCCTAAGCTCAAAACACCCCACTTTCAGACAAGCTGGACGCATGGAAATCGCCAAGCAACTCGAGACACCATGAAGGTCAACATCAAGAAGTGGAATGCCGTTGCGACATGGCGGTGGGATCTCCCAGAAGATGATGTCTGCGGTATCTGCCAGGTCCACTTTGACGGAACCTGCCCGACTTGCAAATACCCCGGGGATGACTGTAGTCTCTGTGAGTCATTCCTGAACTCGACAGCCTCATGGTGGCCAAGCGGACAGTTCATGCTAACAATGCGGCATCTACCTAGTATCCGGCAAGTGTGGTCACAACTTTCACATGGTCAGTGCCAGCCTTGAGCATGAAGGATGACAGATTGAGACATGCTGACATTTCCAAAGCACTGCATCATGGAATGGATAAAGCAAGATTCTTCCAAGGGACAATGCCCCATGTGTCGACAGAGTGAGTCCTCTTTCGTGCATGCTGCAGAGTCAAGTGCTGACAGGAAGCAGAGTTTGAATGGGGAGAGAAGGGTGCTTTGCAACAGCAGCAGGGAGAAGGACAGCAGACTGTCGATGAGTGAACACGCATGCCAGCGGAGAGACCGAATCGAACCAGTTTCGTCTTTGCGCCTTCATTTGAGGCAATGGCAAGAACAGGCGATGAGATGCAGCTTGTTGCTGTGTGTTGTCACAGACTCATTTGGAAACGCATGCCGCATATCAACGAGAAAGACTGAAGAGGCCACAGATTCTGGTGGGTCTTTTCAGCAGCATACTAGTATGTCAACTCGACACATGTATGCCCGAGAGGCTAGAAATGCAGGCTCGTCATAAGAATGGGCTTTATATGATTACCAAGACTAATAGAGATATGTATAGTCTGCGAGGTCATTTACTATGGGGTATACAATTAGAAACAACCCGGACAACATCACGAAGACCATTCCTTGGTCGCTTCAAGATTATCAGGTAGTCTCCAACACTGCCCAAATTCAGACATAGTCCTAAAAATGAGACAGTTCTAATATCCCAAGTGTTAATGAGCCATGAGCTCTTTCAAGTGCTACCATATCAAATCGTATTGAAGGAGGTGACTTCAATAAACCTTTTTATATCTACCCCACATGCCCCAACATTGAAACATGAGCGTCCCCTCAATCCGCAGCTTCCCCACGTGCCGATTAGATAGAAGCTCCTGCAACGGGCACTGAACTTGGCTTGGCTGGGCTTGGGGCGGACGATCACGGAGCTCTTTCTCTGTCTCTACTATCTTCCCATACAATGTACAGCACTCTCACCCTCTGACCATCTCATACCTCGGACTTGCAAAGCTCCAAGCTCCAAGCTCCAAAAAAGGTCCTCCCAGCTGCATGCAGCCTGCAACGAATGAGTTGCGCTGCCTTGTGCTGAAAGCTGCCCCCTAGTTCTGATCGCCGCATCTGCCATTGATTGACCAAGAGATACCAAAAATAAATCGCAGGCACCCTCCGCTCCCGTATGACTTCCATCCTCCCTTGGGCCTTGACATCACGATGCGCCATCCCAGTCCAGCCGTTCGAAGTGTTCTAGCCGCCCTTCCACCCGCCCACGGCCTCTCTTCGATACCCTCGTTTGTCTTGTCATCTCCGTTGCCCTCGACGTCCTCTTCGCCGCCGCCCGCTGTATGAAATCGCATACCCTCGGCATCGACCAGCAGCAACTCACCATGGCAGACCCCCAACAACCACAGGCTGATCTGCCCACCGGTGCCGCCACCGCCGACGATGATCCCGCGACCGGCTCCGATAACCAGCTGCGGCAGCAGCCACAGGCGCCCCCTTCGTTCCAGCCCATCTACACACTCGTGAACAACACATCGACCCGGACCACGCACCACCCGCACGTCAAATACATCTTCAGCGATGACGACCCGGACGAGCTCATGCAGGCCCTGGCCCAACAGCACCACGCCAACCTGGGCGCGTCGGCCTCGGGTCCGGCCCCGGACCACCGGGCCATACTGTTAGACCTGACGTCGACCGGCGACGGCGAGCTCGACGTTTCCTGGGCGTCCAGCCTCTCGCCGTCCTGGGCCGTCCTCGACGCACAAGTGAGCCGGATCTCGCCCCCGTCGTCGGATGGCGGCGGCGGCAACGGCGACCCCACCGCGAGCCCGTCGTCCCAGAAGAAGCCCGACCGCCTGATGCTCCGGATAGAGGGGTTCGACGGGGGGTCGCTGACGTCGGACAGCGAGCTGAGGCTCTCCGACGAGAGGAACCGGCTGGGCTCAGGATCCGGCAGCGGTAGCAGCAGCCACCAGAGGCCGACGGAGCCGGAGGACTACAACGCCCTGGTCGACGAGTTCGACAAGCGCATGTCCCTGCTGAAAAAGGTGGTCGACGCCGGTGAGGAGAGGCGGAACAAGGTCGCTCGAGCCGCCGAGATGGGACCAAATATGCAGCAACATGATGCACCCGCTGAAGCCGAGGCCGAGCCGACGAGTACGGAGAATTTGCAGAGATCCGTTGACTCGGGATGACGAGGCATCACAAACACTAATGTATCGTAATTGTTTGTGCTGTAGATTTGTAATTACGAGCGTGATTTTATAGCTACAACATGTTTGTTCAAAGACAGCGGACGAGCTTGTTTGTATATCGAGCTTCTCGCTACGCCTTGTGTAGAATTGAGTCAAGTGAATACAGAAACACCCGTATATATACTCTTTTCGTGGAATTTCCGTCCCGGCACTCTGCACTTGGATTTGATCTTCCGATATCAGTCTTGAGAAGTTTTGAAGTGCGCCTACGCTGTCATAAAAGATGAGTATCATGGCACCATCCATTGGCACAGAAAGCTTAAGCAGTTAAAGTAACGGGTTTCTTATGTGGGCGTCGAAGTGGTAAATGCTGCGGAAATGATACGATGAGGTTGGTCAACAGCATGATTTATGTAGCAGCCGTAGCAATAGTCGAGAGCGATATACGAGAACCTGTGCGTTTCATCGATATCATAGGCAAATACCAGTCACGGATCACGGAATCCATCAAATTGAAGCTCGTAATGGTACTATATAATCGCAAAGCATCCGTTCCCAATATTTTTGAATACTTCCATTACAATATGAGTATACAACCAATACCTTGGTATCATCATGTATCAAACCATCAAGCATACGTACATGGCTGTACATATAAGGTAGCAAATACATCCAAGAGATCGCGAGACTTACACGCCAACAGTGCCCGCCGTCATCGCCACCAAACTTGTATTTACATGTCACGACACATGTCCGAAAAGTCTCGTCTTGTACTGCAAGTCTCATTCGCGACGTGGCGAAAGAAATACAAAAACAAGGACGTGCCAAGAAAACAACACTCGAAGTTGATGAGCGACTCTATATCTGCCCGAGGACTCCGGGAGGGAGCCCGGAGAGGTTTTCGGGGGACCGACGGGTATTGGGAGTACGGCTCCGAGAATCAAAGTCCAGCCACATGCAATGCTTTAAAGTCGCAAAGTCGACGTGTGTATGACACGACAAATCCTTCTCAGCTGATACTTCCAGAAGGCGAAGAGAGTATACCTCCCTCAACCACGCGTCTCGCTAGAAGTGAGTTACTGATCAGGTACAAATCGATCAACCCGAGGTTTCAACCCAACGATTCGAATACCATAGTAACCTTGGAAGACCACCGGTGGCAAGAGGCGATATCAAGTGGCGCCGACAAGGACATTCCCCCCAAGACGGAGTCCCGAAGCAGGTTTATCAGGCAAATATGGAGTTCCGTACGTGGCAGACGCGGTATATAGTAGCAAGACTATCCTCGCCGCTGGGTCGATCATAGCAGTACGCGATCTACGTAGCCACAAACCCGCAAGCACCAGACCAGACTATACAGAGTCAATGTACGCAAACGATCACACATACATGGTACTTGCCACTAAAAACAACGCGTACCTGGGGCTATCTACAAAGTTATCGACCAAGCTAAAAATCTAGCTTTCTTGGGGGTCGCTGCCCGATCTTCATACGAACAAGCCCATTCCATTCTCTGCAAGGGACCTGGGACCCGAGAGAAAGCCAGCGCAGTTCAGGCTAGGCCCTAAGAAACAATGGCCTGATCACAAGGACGACCGTCGACGGGGTTGACGGGGGAAAAAGTCAATAGGCAGCAATTGGTTCGCCGGAGCTAGAGGAAAACCTTCAGGAATGCTCCTTGTCTGTCACCAATCTCGCCGCGAACAAGCGAACGAACAGGCGGGCGGGCGCCTCACAGAAAGGCCAAGAAAGATAATCTCCAAAAGACGCCCTCTTTTGAAACGGGACCAGGGAATCGGCACATCGCCTCAACTCTTGACTGCAAACCAACAAGGCATACTTGACACGAACTTGTGCAAACTTAAAGCCTGACAAGCAGCTGACTCACCCAACGCTAGACGGTTGTCCCAAACGTCTTTTTCTTGATGGCCAAGTAAGTGGCTTGGGGGCCCGTCCGTCTGTCGCCAAGCAACAGGTGATTGGATGGACGGGGTCGGGACTAGTGTAGACAATAGAAAGACTGGACTGTTATGCAAGACTGAGGATCTCCTGAAGATCACACTCAAAGCAGATCTCACGTTCGCGCTACTCCACAGCAGGGTGGATCCCTAACATGGGAAATTGTATCTTGATTCTTAATGCTGATGACGGTGCACGGTTGGTGGGCTGTCCGGCACAGGCACAGGTGACTTACCACGATGCCTGACGTCAAAGGAGGCGGCGGGATGAGGCACATTCAGGAGAGCATCGTCGAGATGGACAGGTATCATGAATAGTATCACAGGCAAGCACCATGTTGGACTTGGTATGGGGGAGAATTTTTTTGTACTCTTTTTCTTGCCTATTTACGGAGTGTGGCAGAGTAAGCCTTTTTCTTTCTTTGATCATCGCTGTGACGCCAGGCGTCCATCGCGATATCAAATGATGACCAGAACCAGCAAAGGTATCGTCCTCCTTCTGTCGGATGTCCTCTTTTACATATCCGACGTCCGCAGCAATTTTCCTCCACAATATTATGCTCTCACTCATGAGTGCGTGTGGTTGCGAGTTTCCTTGTACGTCCGCCGTGACAGTGCCGAGGCGCATTGTCTCCGGTATCCACTGATGATGTACTTTCCCGGCATCCTCCATTGTTCTGTGTCCTCTCGAGCAGGTAGGTCGACAAATTGACACCTTGCGTTCCTCCACACGTCGAATTGCCATCGTATGGGATATCAAATCTTGTTTTTTTGGCTTCCCATTTTGACCGCCTTCTTTGCAATGGTTTTCGTCTATGTTGTGCAATCTGTTTAGTCCTTGTTCTTTTTGAACCCTCTGAAAAAAGACCGAGCAAGGGTATGTCGAAGAAAGAATCGCCAATGCGGGAATCGAAATTTTTTGGGGTGTCGAGAAGTTGATTTTTGTTTTTGGTACGCTATTGGCGCTTGTTGTTGGGTATGATGAGTGACTGCGCAAGGAAATGAAATCAAAGAGAAAAATACAATCGCTATGCCGTGGAGAATCCTAATTTCCGTCGATTTATGCAACAATCTTCTTTTTTGGTCTTCCAATGATACACGAGTCCATGTGCATGGGCCCTAGAGTACGAGGTCGTTCAAAATGGGTCAATGGGTGACGAGCCCATTGATCGTGGTTTTGGTTCGTATAAACGTTCTTGGTGGTGGGTTGTGGTGTATGAGCCGGACTAGTTGACCATCATGTGGTTACTGTACTCATCTTGAGGGTAGGCCGAGTATTGCTGGACATGCTGCTGGGGGGCGTAGGCCGATGTCTGAGGAGCCGGAGGTGTCGGGGTAACAGGGCACCTGGGAGGAACATACTTGTTCATCGGGTCGGTGACGCCAAAGTGAATGCCATCGGGGGTGATGGGAGGCGTCATGTAACCCTCTGAGACGCCCATGACGGCGTTGTGTCCCTTCTGAGGAGTGCTGTAGATGTTTCCAGGCTTGGCGGCCAGGACTTGCTCGGTGGGGGGAGACGGGGGCTCTGCGCGGCGCGAGATGGCAGCCTGGTGTGCGAGGAACTCGGCGAGAGTAACGGCAACTCTGGACATGTTGGTAGCCGAGTACTTTCGGGTCAGGGTCGCCGAGGGCTGGTGGAGGTGCTGCATCAGGGTGCGCAGGGTGCTGGACGAGGTGGGGTCCCACTCGCCATCGTTGGCCTCGGGTCGCTGCAGGATGGCACGAGCCAGAGCCAGGGAGGCTCTAGCCATGATGGAGGGCTTGGTCGAGACAAAGTCGCGGTGGTAGAGAGCAATCTCGCAGATGTAGGCGGCCATGTGCTCGACCTCACGGTTGTCTCCCTCCTCGGCGACAATCAGCTGGCTGAAGAAGTCGACAGTGGGGTGGCCAATGATCCAGTCCAGGGTGTTGAGAACGTGCATCTCCATCTGGGTGAACATGCCGGAGTCGTACAGTCCGCAGCACATGTTGTTCAGCTCGCTGATCTGGGGCACACGGTCCTTCTTATCTCCGTACTTGGCCGCGATCAACAGAGCGGCGCATCCCACCAGCTGGTAGTGCTGCTTATACACGACACGCTTGGAGCAGTAGCGGTCCAGGAGGTTGACAGTCAGGAACAGGGTCTCGGGCTGCAGCTGGAAGGCGGCGTGGGCCTCAATGAGGAAGTCAATGAGGAACGGGCGCATGAACCACTGAATCTCGCGCTGCATGTCGATCAGATTGACGTCGGGCAGTGTCTCGTCCTGCACGAAGTCAGTTAGCGTTAGGCAGCGCCTTGGGGGGATTTCAATGTCCGTTGTGACCCACCTCCATGTAGCTCAAGTGCTGCATGATGTCCTCGAGGTACTCCTCGCTAGCCAGGCGGGACAACTCCTCGCCAATCATGGCTTGGCGGTTGCGAGCCAGCATCTTGAGGTGCTCCTTGGTGTGGACGCGCGAGTACTGGGGCTCGTCGGACTCGACAAAGAAGTCGGGGTTTGCGTAGGCCATTTTGAGTGATGTGATGTCGTGTGAGATCGATTGGTCAGGCGCAAAGAGTGACGGATCAGGTTCTCCAGGAATCTTCCGAGTGTTGGTATGGTTGAATGAATGTGTGGTTTGGATTATTAGATTGGGTGCGTTGCAGGTGGTCAAAAGAATGAGATCCAAGGCTGCAGGTTGCCAATGCGTATTAGGAATTAATGAGTGATTGTTGAACCGTACGTGGTCGCGATATTCAGAAGGAATGACTGGAGGCCGAAGCGCAAATTGGTGAGGACCTGATTGTTCTCAAGGTGAAAAACCGGCGGGGGAGAACGGCCGTGAAGAAAAAGAAGAGACGTCTACTGGAAAACGCTGCAGAGAAAAAAGGATTGTCAGCTTCAGGGTCAACGAAGGTTGAAGAACAATCAAAAGCTCAAGGGCGGTGGTTTTGGGTCTAAAATGGAGCCCCACCATACTGATGGTCACCGCGCCGAAAGGGGGCGTCGAGGGTCCGTCCAATCAGGATGCAATGGGCGGTCTTGCGACTGATCTATGCAGCACAATGTATTGTGGACTTTGGTGCAGAGGGCCGATCAAGTTCCAGGCACGCGAGGACAGGACGATTCCAGGTGAGACTCTTCACGCACAATGAAAGGGCTGAACGTCTCGAGATTTCGAGGTCTCGCCGCCCAAGGAGCAAAAAAGAAGATGGATTATCCCTTACCGCCACGATTGACAGACAGGAAATTAGGCGATTTCCTGGATCTGGGGGCAGTGGGAACAACGAGTTAACGAGTCCCACGGGGCGAGCAATGTTCGTTCAACGTGAAAGCGTCAGGTGACGAGTAGGGAGACCGTGGAGCACAGATTGGGACTGAGGCTACTCGGGTTCGAACTGCGCGGCGCGAATGTTGCATTAGACTCGTGGCTACTCCCGCATTGACTTTTGGACTTTCACTTTTTGGCAGCTTGCACCGCTATGGAGAACAAGCAGGGCCGCATGACAGATGGACAGGATAGCGAAGAACTGAACAAACATACCTCGACACTTGGCCGCTTTGGCGGGATGACAAAGTCTTTCACAGCGACTTTAGTTCATGTAGGTCGTTTGCTGTCCTCGGAACCAGTTTCAGACCTGCGTTGACGGGTCTGAAAGGCCGGTATTTCCTGGGGAGAGATCCACTTGATTACGATGGTCCGAAGTCAAATTCCTGGTACCGGTGGGTGGCACGAAAGGATCGATGGGAAGCAATTGCCTGGTCGAGAGAGGGCAATTGTTCTTTTTCGCTCTTCTTCTTCCTGTCGCAGTCGGCGAAGGGGGTTGTTGGAGGTCGATTGCCGAGGAATGGGCAAGACGGGGCGAGGGGGTGGATCCGAAGGGGGGAGGGTGGAAAGGTGGTAATTGAAAGATTCCTCAAGAGAGAAGAATTCCAGCTCTAATCACCAGAAAGGGGTGGGAGGGTTGACTGAAGAAGGAGTTGTATTGCCGTAGGGAGGAGGGACCGACGGGCAATTGAAGAAAGTAGAAGAGGGCAGAGGTGGGTGCCGACGACTACTTTTTTCTAATTCCTTTTGGGTTGGCTTGACTTTGCTTCAGCTCTGCATTTATCTCGGGGGCCCTTATGCTGTGCCTGGGAGGATAAGGGGGTGGATGCCGCGAGGAATAAACTTCTCTTTCCTTCCCTCCTGCTGTGAACCAAAAGCAGGACTCGTCAGAGACGTTGGGAGAGGCAAGGAATGAATGGATCGGATGAGAGAGAATGGGAGGAGGGAAAGGCGAGGAGAGACGCCTTCGGGTTGGAGGAGGATAGAGGAGATGAAAAAGGATTGGAAGAGATTGGTTACTGGCACTTTAAGACAGCCGGACCACCTAGTAGGTCAGTAGGCCCAGGAGAAGCAGCACCCACCCAAGCACGACGCCAGACAAGGGCCTGGGATGGACCCGGCAAGGCACGACGAGATGGGCGCCTGTGGTAGGTCGCCGGCTACCAGGGGACGGTGTACTGGGGGACCTCCGCCCGACGTGAATTGAATGAAGCCAGTCAGTGCTAGCCAGTGTGTAGATGTAGGTGGAGCACGCCGCGCTGCACTGTACTGTCAACCTCGACGCAATGGGCACTGTCGCGTTTTTTTCCTCAAATTGATGTAGGTACCCTGCCTTTTCGACGAGGCCACTAACCTCTACTCGAAAGAAAGAAAAAATGTGCTGCTAGTAATATAATGGATGCTGCTGCTGCTTTGGGCGGGTTTTCGACGAGTCGACCAACGCAGGGATCAACAGCTACATAAGTCGTCCAAAAGTATATTCTGCCCTCTGGCATCTGCGGGTTTCTGTAATGTATCACCTTCGTAGCTTTGAGCCAGCTGGAAAGGGCTCGACTGGGCCTCTCTGTTCCCTTTCTTAGGCCACTGTAGTAGCGCTGGTCGGGCCGGGTTGGCAATTCCGGTAATTTTGAGTGCAGCTATCTGCACGCACCTACAATGTAGGCAAGGTGCCGAATCTTGGAGTAGTAGTGCCAGGAACAGTTGGGACGAGATGATACCAAGACCCAAGCGGGCTCGCACCGTGTGAGCTGGAACTTGGCCCAAATAGTCGCAGTAGCCAATTTTCTGCTGACGGACGGGAAGGGAACGCGTTGCGAATTGGTAAAATGCCGTTCCTAGATTGTGAAAACTAATGCACTGTGTAGCGCGCGACGCACAATACACAGTTCAGTAGTGGTAGCAGTAGGAGCAGGAGTAGACTAGCTCTGCATGAGCAATGAAATATAATAGCTGCAATGAGGTTTCGATGGTCATAGACAAACTGCCTTGCTTTTGGGCTATATGTGCGCCATACATATGTCGTGTCGGACATAACAGGTCCTTCAACTGCATGTCTTGTAGTAGCGGCAGTAGTCGTTGTCGTCGTCGTCGTATCATACAACTTCGCAACGACTGGCTCGACCGAGTGCGGACGGCCTTCTTATCTACACGACCATCTTTCTTCTTCCCTTGGCCTGCTTTGCGGTCGGCTGGCCGAGTGATCAGGACAAGCGGCCCATACGTGTTGTGAGAATATATCTAGTGTTTGTTGATGTGATGGGACGGAGCGCAAGGCCGAGTTTTATCTCAGAGGTACATGGCCTCGATAGACCACTCAGAAGGACGAATCCGACTGCTATCTGTTTGGACGGACGAAGAACGCATGAATGGGCCTCTGCCATCGGGACCCGTTGTGTGTATGCCGGTCTCCTATCAACGGCCTATAGCATCAAAGACATTGTGGGCTCCTCAACCCTTCCACGATACAAAAGTCGGTAACTCTGCATGCACGTAATATGGCCCTCCTCCCAGTGGAGGTGGTGGCAGGATAGTCCTTCAAACTTTGACCGCGGCCGGCCCTTTTATTGCGCATTCTGGTAGTCGATGACCACCAAGACCCTGGATCGCCTCTTTGCCCGCGCCGTCTGAAGCGGGGGAACTATGCTCATCATGGGGCCGTATTAGCAAAAACACTTGTCACGATGGCCGTGATGGGCCATGACATCTTACGCCTCATGGCTGGGGTAGGAAGAAGAAAAAAACTTCACATCTAAAAATCGCGGCTGGAGACCAGCGTTCTTTGGGGGTCCTTTTCCCCCCCACATACAGCACATCAAAAAAAGACGAAAGCGGTCTGCGGGAAAGCGACATGGCACGACAGCCATCGGCAGTCTGAGCGAAATAATTTTTTCTTCTGACTCCTCTCTGACAAAAAAGGCATATCGCGACGCGTTCTGCGACAACATCCGGTACGGCCATGACTGATCAGTGACTTCTTTGACAAGGCCAGATCCTAGCGCAGAGACAATGTAAGACGTATGGTACGTATTCGACGAATCGAGAACATGACGTTCGACGATTGTTCTGTGTATATTCCACGGCCACCAACATGCCGCATCATTGTGGGGGATATGGGGATGTCGAAATCCCTTAGTGCATCTGCACTAATTATGCTTTAATTCAACTTCGGATAGTCCGTTGAGGCGCGGGCCAAACTAACGTGAACTGCTAATGTATGCCATGTATAACAGTGAAGCCTGTGCTCCGTATAATGCTAGTATACTTAGGACGATCCTCCTTGCTGGGACGAGGGCCTTATTTTAGTGCTGGGCACGCAACACGGGGCTGTCCTTTTTTCATGCTGAACTCATTCTCATACAGCCGATTCCGACACGCCAGCATCTCCCCAGGTAATAATAGTAGCATGAACCCCTCGAAAATCAATTAAACTACGCGCATATAGTACGCGTCAAGATCAAAGAGAGAAAAGGAAGAGCCAGATCCTGTAGGGCAATCAATCCATGGATCTATCAAATGTACGTTTACCAGGGCCGTGGATCCTCAGATCTCCCGAGCTCTGCTACCTGGCAGCACTTATATTCCATGTAGGTAGTACGTATCATGTCACGTCAATCAGGACACTAGCTGCTAGCAAATGCCCAAATGCAGTGCTCTCCTGCAATGTCCAAGATCTCCATCGTGCGCATGTGGACTGATGGATGACTTCTCACCTCCCAACTGGTTGTCGGGGCCGATCGGCACTTTTGACGTGAGAGCACCGCGTTCATGTACAGCATGTAGATTACATGCGACAGGACGGTTGATATTGGTGGGTACGCGCCATTGGATTGCTTCCTACATGCTTCGTGCATACAGTGTCATTGTCCATGTAGAAGAACGAGACCTACGCAAGGTACGATACGCGCACTTCCAGCTATGAAATGTTGAAGCTAACGCGCGCGCTTGTCACTGCATTTTCGGGGCGCCGGCATAATCAGGCAAAGATGAAATATCCATCAACGAATGACGAAACCTGAGAAGACCACAGTAAGCTCGCCAAAAGATTCAAGCGAGCGATCATCATCAGGTCCTGCTGGGCATTAAGATGCGTCCACTGGGCTGAACGTCGCTCATCTTTTCCCTTCGGCCCCTACCTGAGTACCTTACTGCTCGACATAATACTGCGTGCTACTCTTACTGACTGCAGCATAGTCCAGGGGGCCTGCCGTAGCGTCGCTTCAGCCCTTGGAAAATCTGCAGGAATACCAAGGCAAATGGATGGCCTGTTCGCGCCGGCACCTCACGTCTACGCCAATCAAACCGCCGGGACGCGTTCAAACACGACGTGAAAGGAAAATCAATCTATTGTCATGCGTGTAATGATTAAGAAGGCCCCAGCCACTGGATTAGAGCCGTGGCGACATCCGCATGGCAGCCAATGCAGGAGTGAAGGTCGCCATTAACAGTCGTCCAGCATCAATCATCCAACGAGGCTTGCACAATCTCCGGACTGCCTGCCTCTTGGCCTCTCAGGCTCGCCTGGCTTGGCTGGGGGGGAATGGCCACACACGCTACCCTTTTGAATCATTCGCCAACCTACGTGCTGTAACCACCTACAATACACACCTAGACCGGCGCAGCAGCAACACGTCCTGGCACCTGTCCTCCTCCGGCCGACCACGGGCCTGGTTGTACGGTCTCGTCCCAAAAGGACGGCCAGCCTGCCTCGGACGTTCTCAGCCAAGGGCCAGTCCCACATCTGGTTTCGGCGAGGCACAGTATGCGACAGGAGGCGGTCCTGAGGCCATTGTCGTGCAATTCGGGGGGCATACGCAGTGTTACCGGGCTGGCAAGGCTCCTCCTGTGTCGACTATCCATCATGATTGATTGGGCTGGGCTAGCAATGATTGCTTTAGCAAGACTATTTTGTGCTTCCGCTTGCCGTGAGACAAAACGCACCTACACCCACAGCCGAATACACTTCTCTCATAACCTGGGACTCTCATCCATGAGGGTAGCTTGGCAGCCTCCTGCGACAACCAGCCCAGCCCAAAGCCCAGCCCAGAGACCGGGCCGCGGACTACTGTACCTACCAACGCTGCGCTGCGCTGCTGGACTTTTGGGTGCCCCCCACATCCAGCACGCGACGGCCGCCGTGATCAATCGACGCGGCGTAGCCTATCAACTTTGCGTCTCGACGTCCACTCTAGACACTCGAGTACAGTACAGTGGGAGCACGCCTGAGAATAATAAGCAACCAAGGGTACTGCAGATCCTTAGTGCTGGGACCACACGCGTACCTGCCAAATCAGGCAACGCCCAACACCCGCCCTGCGCGTTGCACTTCTGGACGTGCAAGTTTATACTTCTGCTAATGTTTTCGTCATAACGTATTTGCTCGCCCCGGCGCGTACGCTTCTGTTGTTCACGATGTCAGTATATTCTCTTTTCGTTGTTGTGCATAACTACGGCCGCTCTTGTCTTGTCACAGTCTTGCACACGCTCACCACACACTGTTGCTGCTGCTTGACTGGAACTGCAGCTCCCCTGACCATGCTATATCTGGTGGATCGTTCATCCATGGTCATGCCCACCTAGTGTAGTCCCTTGACCTGTTTCTAACCAAATACCGAACCTTGAGAGAGAAGGCAAAGTTTTCTTGATGATGCATCTATCATGCACCTGCGTTAATGACCATACATCCAGCCTTGCTCGAGTTTACACCTGCACAAGCCTGATGAGGAGACACGCGGGCATGATATCATATACTTGACCCCCAACTCGAATTTGGACTCTGCACGGGCGTACTTGTCACCCAATTGGTCATATACGGCAAGAATTAAGAGTTATGCAGCTCCCGTGCTCGATTCATGATGGCGTCTGCTTAAGTTCTTCCACCCACCGCGGAACGCGAGCCTCAATAGTCATCAACCCACAAGATATCCACCTCACGATGCCACTCCGGGAAGACAGAGCAGCGCGAAGAAAAAAAAGCTAGACGGCTCACCCCCACAACGTACCTACGTCCGGTTGCCGTACAACGCAGGAGTCTGCAGGCATCTCCTCTGCAGTGTCCGGCGGTGAATTTTGACACGATGGAGAAGCCATGATAAACTTTGTTCTCTGCCGCCTCCGCACCAGCCGACCGAAAGAGAAGAGAAAAAAAGTCATTAGAGGCAAAACAGATCAAATCATCACGTAAGCCTGCAGGAGGCTGCCCGATGGTGTTGATGGAAATTTAGGCGAGAGCCACCCATAATCTAAACGACATCGCAGAAAATGCGTCTCGCCGAAACCTGAGACAGTCGAAGAACGTGGCAATTGTGATCTTCCAAGCATAAAGCAAAATGACGAAACAAAACAATATTCAATAAGAGTCACTGTCGGGAGACACAGGCCGCTATTATTGGTATCTGGACGGTTATACCACTGTGATGAAGCAGGAAGAGGAAAAAAAAAAAAAGCCACTTCACAGTAAGAAGACCACGGATTTATAATTGGCACTGTCCGTCTGATCTTTTATTCCTTCATCCCAGGCCGTATCGTATGCCGATCCGAAATGTCAAAGACCTTATTGCTGGGTAGTGGCTGAATAAGTGTCCGGAAACGCGACCCAGGACCCAACCTTTCCTGAAATCTGTTCCGAACGCGAGGCTATCTCCATAGTTTCTTACATGTACCGAATTGTCAACACCGTGAATCTATACTGCTTAGCTAATACACTTGTACACACTCCGTACCGATCCCTACCAGGTAACCCCCATTCAAGCACTGCCGTGGAAAATAACTTTGGGACGTGTATGATATTTTCCCACATGAACCGTCCTGCATGGATCTTAATCTTCTTCAATCCATAATCAGCAGTCATTCAGCCAGGAGAGAGAAGACAGTGAGTTCGAGGGCCTACCCTTATGTCCATGTTCGGCGTATCGAGAAAAGCATGTCGGTGCTTGCTGCACGCCAGCTGAGGGGGATACATATGCAACTGCTAGCCTAGTCTGTCCAATGGTTGCACATGTTCCATCATGACGTGCGTTTTTCGCGTAAAGTGGTAAAACAACTTTTTTTTTTCTTCCCTTTTCCCTCTTCTTCCCCTACCTAGCTACTTGTGCCGCTCTCTCACTTTCTCTTTTATGCGAGTTCCGGGAAAAGAAGCGCCATCCTCAACTCTCAACCCGGGTCGGGTTAGCGGCTCGTCGGCAAGGACATTTCATTGATTTGGAGAGGGAGGAAAAAAACATGGCAATCTGCACGGAGGGCCAACTTTTGCATGTTTCTTGTATGCAGACTACCAATCGAGCCGTACCTCGCAGGACGCATCAGTTGCCGTTTCTTGATCAGGCTACAGGTGTGAGCTATAGCCATCTACCGTAGACAAATCATATATATATATACTACCAGGACACCAAGAGCATGAGCATCAGCTCGTATGACCATATCCACCTGACAGGCTCGAACTGATGAGGGCCTCCAACCCGATTATGGCCGGATGCGAGTGAGTGAATCGTTGCCCAACCCAACTCGTGGATTCCCAGCTCCACATGCATTTGTCCTATTTCGAGCTTCGTTTCCGATGGAGCGTTGGCGGGGCCCCCTGTCAAGCCTGTTCGTGGATTGACTTCACAGTGTATAGGACTATGCCGCTTTCAGCCTCCTAGAGTTGCACTTCGACGACGAACCAGAAACTCTACCACGTCTTTTTCAGCTGCTTCCCGCAAGGTAGGTACCGCAAGTGAATTGTTGGAAATTGGTGTGTGGTGCCTTGTGTGTCCCGGGACGGGGCTGCTTGCTCCCCAAGAGAAGCTCTCCTGGTTCCGATGGATCGCGGTAAAGAAGTTTTCCATGGCGTTGCACCGAGTAACCTGAGTAGTCCCGGATCATGACAGATGGGTTGTGAACAGGCATCCATCCCAGCTTTTTCCCCCTTCTCTCTGACGATCCTTGGCGGGGACACACTGTGCTGCCGTGCCGATGGACGACCTGAGACCGGCGGACGTTTTCACGACTGGACAGTGTGCTTCTTTCTGTATTATTTTTCGCGTCTATCATCATTCTCGCCTTCAAGTGCCCGCTAGCCCTGCCCCCAAGCTGGAGTTCATTCGTGGCCGGCCTCCCGCCATCTCGTGAATTGAAAGCTTCCGTTGAATCAACTTGAGTGCGATCCGAAGCTTTCGCCTGGCGCCTCTCCGGATGAGACATCCTAATACCCGGTCCCCTAGTCGACGTAGCCGGGCTTCCAGAAGGATCCGTCAGTCTGAAAGTCTGTAGCACGAGTCGGCCAGCAACAGCTTGTGCTGTAATGGACCAGATTTACACTTCAATCTCCGCTATCCGCGCTCTACACCACTTCCTCGGAAAAAAAAAGTCACTATTAGGGGGCACGAAGACGCACGGAGTCAGTTCGAGCTCCCGGAAAGCCAACTCTGTCATGTTCGTGATCGACGATCTTTATGGAGTGAAGGACCAACGAAACGGACCCCCCTCTTCTCCATAGTTTACCTTGCTTTTGGGAAGTCCTTTGGGATCTCGACAGCCACAATGGAAGGCTGATGATCGATGCTCGAAAAGAATAACGGTCTTGCTTTCCACTAACTAGAAAACTGCCCCACCACCACGAGCAGCACCGACGGCACGAAGCTTGTCAACTAACTCAATTGCTTACACAATGCCTTACATACCTACACTACACTGCCATTGAAACCCATATCGACTCTGCCCAAGATCCTCAATATGTCATATGTTATGGGTCAAAAGAAATAGCCGATTTGCCTCTGGGATTGACAAGGTAGCCCGCCTCCGCTTAATCGTCTGTTTGAGACTCCTTCGGTTTCTCCGCCCAGGATGAGGTGTGATTTTGGGCGTCCCGCCACCTCCTCTCGGAACCGTCACGGTTGCAACTTGCTGAGCTGCCGAGCACTTGGTCCTCCTCGCAACCTTGCTCTTACCCAAAGTGCGAGAGAAAAATGAGAGCGGCTGAGGATTTCACTGTCCAGCCTTGATATTAACATGTGGTATTCGTCACATTCCATCAATTCGTAGGGGTCCCGTCACCACGTGCACGGTACCACCGCCATACAACCCCGTACCCCTACATACGACGAACTGCAGTCTGTCTTTTTCTTCTATCAAGGGACCGAGAATAGGGGGGCGCGGAACGCGTGCAATGCTTGATCCCAATACGCAGCTCGATCCTTGAGCTGTCCTGTCTATTCTGGGGTAGCCTGCCTATAATGTAAAAGATGCCTGCATTTACGTATCTTGGGGTACATGGGCACGTAGCAGCGAAAGTCAACGCACTATCAAACCACCACGACTTGGCGGGCAACCTCGTATGTTTCGGCTCGGGATGCAACAGGCACGAAGTCTTCCATTTCATCACCATTTCATCCTTGAGAACAGCCAGTGGCACAGCAGTTTCTCGTTTTTCTTCTTGGAAAGTAAATGGGCCTGGGCGTTATGCTGACGGCCCTCTCCACTCTGCCCATTTTGGATGAGGTTTACCGGGAAATTTCATGATCCACTGTCATGCTGGATGATAGGGATTTGCAGCAACCGAAACGCAGGACTCGGGCGGGCCAAGAACAGAATGATAATATACGTACACGGCCAGCAATCTATCATGCAGATTGAAAATCCATCTTGGGGTCCTCTCATCAGTTCTCTGTCAATTTGATATCACGATTCTTGCATCCCGTCATTCCAAGCCGGAGGGGCCCGTGTAATCAATCCATCATATTCGGAGCAGCAACGAAAAAGAGGGTCTGACGCTCAGACGAGTCTTCCTCTCTCTCACTCTACGAAAGCAGTAACCAGCCGCCCGGGGCAAAAGCCCAACCGACCCCTGCCCGCATGCCCTTTGCTTGCTCTTGCTCGGCCTGCACATCAGGGTAGATACCGCAGCTGATTGATCAAATTCCCGATGCCATTTTGCAGATTCGAGGGAGTATCGACCGGGGTTCGAACGCGCATTTTGCATATTCCCACGGGCCCCATGCAAGAAAGCAACGCGTGCGAAGAATTCCGGCAAATCGGCGTTTGGGTATGTCGTGACCGTGAAAGAGATACGATCTGATGTCACGCCAGTCACCGAACGATGGCCGGTTCCTTTTGATGCGTGAAGGGGGTTTGTGGTTTTTTTTGAGGCGGGTTGTATATCACTGTATCCCACGAACCATGGTGCTGATCTGCAGGCTCTGATACTCATCAAAATTGATACGAACAACCGAGCTCATGCGGAAATGTTGCCCGCAGCGGTTATAAGAGGCACCCGTCAAGGCCTCGATGACGAGAGTCGAATTGCCGAATCATTGGGTTTACTGCCTGCCCGTATGGCCCATGGTAGAGTTCTTAACTCGTTCCGTATCATTGCAGCTTGAGTGACGACGGTCAAGGAAGAAAATGAAATCACAATTGCTTCAACCGTGCTCAATTACCAGGGATGGATATATGCAGGTCGGGCGGGAACAATGAGCGTCTGTGCCCTCCCAAGCGAAGAACGTGTTTTTGGCGAACACGCGTTTTCTGCAAAGGGGACACCATCACTGCTGATAAGTAAAATGTTTCAGAGGTCTGTTCGTCTCGAAGAGATTTTCATGGACAGTAGTACAGCAAACTATACTAAGATCTACGAATTCGTGATATTCGAGAACATCTAGCTCTCCTGGCCTCTGATTGGCAGCTTCTGCAACGTCAAAAGAATGAGAACCCTGACCGGGTGGATTCTTTTTTATATCCTTGTTCCCGCCGCAACCGCAGCTAGGTATCGTTTTTAGAATGTTATCTCCAAACCTAGTTACAATTATGTCCTCTCACTCTCTCTTTCAGCCCTTCGCCGCCCTATGTCGTATTCTCCGCGCCCACAATAATGGAGCAATTCGTCCCCTCGACATGGTACCGCATTAGTTGATCGATTTGTGACCAGCCCGGCCCAGATCAACCACCACGCGCGGCGCAGCGTTCCATCCGACGGTGTCTATTCATCCGTGGAATCCCTGGATGGGAGCACTCTCTTCGAGGTCTTGACATTCGGCTATGAAACAGTACAAACCACTCGTCGCAGGTTTAGTTGGGGGCTGCTCTACCACGCAAGGCTTTGGGTGACATTCGAAAAGAGACTTGTTGTTATTGTTGACAATATTTATACTCTGTGCGCTTCAGCTCTAGATTTACACGGCGAGATGGCTACTCTTGAAGACGCGGCGTGGTATCAATGCCACCTCGATCAGACGGCACCGCACAGAACATATCAACAGTGCCGGCATGAGGTACGAGGCACTATAGTCGAGAATAATCACATACTAACCGAGAACCTTCGCCATTTACAAGGTTGATCCCATTTTCGGGTAATTGTGTACACGGTCGTTTATTTGTTTCTCTCTCTCTCTCTTTTTTTTATTTATTTATTTTAAATCAGCCTTGTGGGCATCGTGCCACGCTTTGGTATCCGCTTTATTACCTGTCAAGTATACAAGACAATCTATAAACTCTAAAGGCTGACATAGTTTGGAAGCACTCGACGGGTATTCGCTCTAGACATTCCGGTCTCTTTACAAGCTTTAGAGTTTCCGTATGGAGAGCGTCAGATACAACTACAATATATGCCTGATGGTCGACCGGCGTCTTGACGCCGACTGATACTGCACTGATAAGGCAATGCAGGTTATTTATTGCCACTCACTCAAGACGATACGAACCTAGATCCTCCAACAAGCAACAGCAGCATCAGCGGCGGCAGCGGCAGCTCACCAAGGTACCTGACATACCCCACATTATGATGCCGGGCCAGGGGGGGATTCCGAGGCAGGAATCTCGCCATCTAGCAGTAGTGGATGTCGTGCTTCCTTAAGGAGTCGTGTAGTATCTGGTGTTGTGCTGCGCAGGTCCCGGCGCCTTTTTACACGTAGTTCCCCAGGCCTACATACATCATGACCCTACATACAACACGAAAGGCACGCCATGTTACTCGATTATACATGAATACGCACCAATTAGTAAGTATCTGGTCGCATGCCCTGTAGATCCGGATTGCGTATCAAGCTGTACGTGCGCGGCAGCCAAGATGCAGGCTACGTAACTTCTGCTCGGCCGCCAAAGAAAACACAGAGAGATCTCTCAGTAGGACTTCCGCTTCCGGCCAGACCACCATGCACGAACGTCCCTTTGCTGCTACGGACATAAGCACAGACTATACGTACCGAGGAAGCGGACCTCTCCTCCTCCTCCTCGCCGGGGCGGGGTGCATCGCCAATCCAATCCGGTTGGCTAGGCTATCAATCACGCGGGATGGGGATGGAGATGGGGGATCTCGCGTTCCCGAGCCAGTGAAAGAGGGCCGAGACCACAGCTCACGCGTCTATTGATGTTTCAGGGTCCATTTCTGGGAGGACCGAAAAGACGCGTTCTGATTTTGCAATAGGCAATTGAAGGGCAGCTGAGTCCCTGGTCGTGGGGTGGAAGCTGTAAACAGATCGTCGGCGATTAAGCGCAGTAGCTTGAAGAATCAAAAGGCTCAATTCCCCTCGGGACGTTTAATCCGGTCTTGGGAATCTCATAGCGTCGCAAGGTCAATGAGGAAATTCAAGAAAAAAGAGCAAGCAGAACCACTTAACGCGTCGAATCGACACGCCACGGCAGCCGAAGCTGGCATGTCCGGGGGGCAGCTCTCTCCGGAAACGGCATAGGCAGGTCTGCTCGAGGCGAGCTGCAAGCCAGGAATAATAGGAACATGCAGCAGTCTTTGCCTGTTTCTGGCCTCTTGGTCGCCCTCTCCCCCAGCCACCAGCCACTAACCGAACGGCTCTGACAGGCTCTCGACAAGGTGCGCTTCATCTCCGAACTTGCGCTGGCGCCCCAGCCCTATCCCAATGGCGTTCCATCTGGCAGATCTGCCCTCTTGAGAGAAATATGTATGGTCGTTATTCCGCACCCATTAACAAGGTGAGATATACCATCTTGTAGCTGAAAAAAAAAGCGCGAGGTCACAATTCCGTGACCTCTGCGCTGGCAATGCCTTGATTGCCCACCACACCATTAGAACAAAGGACCGAACCTGGTCGGCATCGAGGGGATGGACCTTGCCCGTCAGAGTCGAAGCGAGGGTCTTCCCTCATCCTACGAAACAAAGACTGAGCGATCTACTGGCCACTGTACGCCGAACGTCGAGCGCCACCGCGGCCGAAGAAGTAACCAAACCCCCACAGTGTAAGGGGAAAGGATGAACGGGCTACACAGTATCTGTATCGAGTCTGCCTCCTGCTTTCGACTCGTAATATGACGGAGAGATCTATCATTTTTGATTTCCGTTTGGTTTGTTTTCGAGTCCTGCCCAATCTATTTTCCAAGCGTCGATCGGCTGTCAATTTCCCGCGCGCTTGTTATCTTGGTTGCGTCAGAGCCGCCGTGGGAAGGATTCCCGAGAGCAAACTGATGATGATGGGCGACTGGCGAACGACTGTATCTCGCTTGAGCAGGAGCTGATACAACCCCCTTTTTTGCTTCTGTCATCTATCAACCAACCACTGGCAGTCGTGTTATTTTTAAGGTTAAGCTTTCCATGCGTTTTGTTTCTTCTCTCTCGATGATCGAGCAGATACGAGGAAGGGATTCCAGTGGGCCAGCACTGAGATCTGCGGTTGCTTTTTGGCATGTGCGATTGCTTCTTGTGGATGACGGACGTGCAGGCGTTCGACCAGAGGCGTAATGCTGTACCAGCTCGCTGGATCGGGACCCAATGGGAAGATGCCTGCCGGCGGGTTCCTGTCATGGCTCTTTCGTATCCTGACCGGGCTTTTAATCAATGTGAAGACAAGATCTCACCTGGCGCAATGTCTGAGGCTCTGCACTAGAGTTGGCAGTCTATATCAACCCCAGGCTGCCAAGCATCGTGGAGGCGTCTACCTCGATAGCCGCTGGGAGGAAACAAAAATTATATCGCCCCTGATCTGCCATGGCGATTATCGTGAAAATTTTTCTCTTGTGCAGTTACCATAGTGATTACCATGTCATAGTGTTTGACAGAGCGTAGTATCGTATCATCATTCCAGATCACATCATGTTGGGTTCTACTGCCTAGATGCTTCGTTTCATGTTTGACAGGTGGCGTGCAATTTTGATGCCAATGCCGTTTCTATTTCTACAGAGTTACGATGAACAGACTCCTGTCAAAACATTTCTTTGCCTAGACAGAAAAGAAAAGGAGTTGTCTGATTCCATGATTACCATCCTTTCCGAGCACTGAACGAGACAGCCTCGCCCATTTCTAGATTGTCGTCACCTGTGATATCGTCCAGACCATAAAACACCTTGCCAGTCTTTTTGTAATCAATGTCGAAGAAGTGACGCAGCTTGCCGCCCTTGGTCTCGTCGATGACGTTGTGCACAAAGATCATCTCGTCGGGCTCGTCGCACACGTCGGCGTAGTCGGCGAACTTGCGGAAGCCGATGGGGATCTCGTGGCCGGGGTTGCCGGTGTTGGTGTGGCGCGCAAAGGGCGAGAACCTCCGCGCCCCGAGGACGTCCCGGCGCTCCTCGCCCATCCAGATCTCCCCCATGGTCGGGACCGAGGACGTGTAGCAGGCGATGAACGGCATCACGCCGCTCAGCCGCTGCTCCCAGTTCTTACCCGAGTCGCCCGGGACCACGGCCACTGGGGTGAGACCTCCCATGATGCCCTCCTCGTATGGCCATCCCGTCAGTTTCTGCTCCAGCTCGTTCCACTCCTGCCTGTGCAAGCTCGCACCCAATCCGACCTCGAGGTCGTAGTAAGGGGCTTGGAAGCTGTCCCCGACTACTTCGAGGGTCCATGTAGACTGAGGCGCATAGTCCTTCCTGAAATTTGGGATGCCGAGGTTGTCAAAGTCATCGTCGAGGAGGAGCGGATACGATGCTCCGGAGTCTAGCATCACCCTGAAGGTGGCAGCCCGGAGCCAATTCTTCTTGTTGGCGCTGGGCTTGACGGTTTTCCAGATCGACTTCTTGTGTGAGCCCTTGACTTTGCCCTCGTCGACGACGAACCTCATGTTGACCGACCATGGGCTGCTGTTGAATTTATTAGTGCCATGGCCGCCGTCCTTGAGCTGATGGAGGCAGAATCCCTTTTTGGCGACCGGATTGGTTCTTCCTCCTGCGAGCGGTGGCTCCCACCAGAGCCATCCCTCGCCGTGTTCTTCGCAGTAGCGCTCTATCCTCTCCCTTCTGTCGACCGCGAAGCTCTGGTACGAAGGGCAGGTATCGACGATTTCGCCGGCGTAGAATAGCGTGTAATTCTCTGAGCATTCGATCTGACCTGAGTGGTAACCTTGTATGGCGGCCACGATGTTCACCCTCTGATTCTGGTACACGGGATCCTGAAGTGCGGAACGCAGCAGCTTGAGTCTGTGTGGCACTTCAATTTCCGCCCGGAGTTGGTCACTATATACATGAGTCAGTCATAACGCTGTTGGAGCCATGAAGCGTTCATAACCGATGCTGTCCTGTGAGACTTACGCGGGTAGATGGTTTTTGGGATCAGCCTCCATGGCCTCTCTCTGCGCGGTCATCTTTTCCAGTAGTTTCTCCTGAGCCTCGGTATTCTCGAAATCACAATTCGTGGTCCACTCGATGATGAACTTTTGTTGCAGTATTTCACGATCCTTGTACTGAATCTTGCTCAGATTTTCGTTCTCACCCAGGTCAGCGCCAATAACCAGAGTCTCCCATGGTTTCGGCTTGTTGTCATCTTCTGTCTCCGCATCTGTCATGTCCCCATCTTCCGTTTCTTCAGATTTCGCAGGCTCTGGAAGATATTCCTCGGGCCAAGGTAATCGTGGATCGTGGTATACTGGTTCTCCATAATGATGTGTGAATGTGACGGGGGCTTCTTTACTCTCGTCTTCAGAGCCCTCTTTTTTGATCTCAGGGTTCATCTTGTCGTCATCAGAGTTCATTTTCTCGTTTTGATGGCTCATTTCATCAACGTATTGCTGCAAATTATCAGCCTGGGCCTGCCTTCTCATATCGGCCCTTGCGTCGGCTTCTCTGCTCGACGCCGCATGTTGGCGACTTATCCGGGCACTTCGCCGTGGTTCTGTCATTTGTTCTTTTGTCGGGGACCGTGGCATCGTGAAACTCTCGTTACTTTGATTGATTTTGATTTACGTTGCACTATTGTGAATTTGTCTCTGTGGAGTGGTTCCAACGCCATCCTGGCCGCCACGATTGAGGCCTATCAGATCGGTATACTCATTGCATGTCCTAGTTTTGACAAAGAAGACCGGAAGCAGTTGCCTCGAGAGCTTCATTGTCTTAGTTCTTGTCTCATTCCTCGTGCGCAGAAATCGTCGCAAATCATGCGGCATTCCTTGTCCCTGAGACTGCCGAGTTCTGGGCGCAAAACGTTCAAGGGATGGCTCTGGAATGTGCTTCTTTCCCATCCCTGGCAACGCGTGGAAAATCCTCGCGCGAGCTTTGGCGGGCTTGTTCAAAACATATTGTCGCATTGTGACTTTCGCAAACGTCTTTCTCCCTCTGAAACTTCCTCCCCCTCTCCTTTTTTCCTTTTGCCCTCTGAAGCTTGCCAACAACGCCCCGATCGCGCGACTCCTTTGCGCATCCAGCTGACACTCATTTTGGGTGCTCGCAGGCAAGATTTGAAGTGTACCTGGCTGCGGCCAGCTCTCATGACGCTTCAAAAGCGCGGAAATTGTCAGAAAGAAACTTGAACTCACAGGCGCAAGACCCGGCCTTCTGGGTGGTTGGGCATCATGTCAACTCTAGTCCCGCTGCCGGCGAGGCGCACGGCGGCCGACGTCGCCATGGCACTACCGAGGGTTCACGCGCATCTCGCGAAGGAGAATGAATACAAGCAATGGCCTGAATTCGCCGCGTCGGTGCACCTCCTATTGGCCGAAGCCGACTCGTACCGGAAAGCAGGCGACCCGGAGTTTGACGGACCTCTGACGCAGCTGTTTTTCGAAGTCAAGAAGTTCTTCGAGGCTCACGAGCAGTACTATGTAGAACACAAGGGGCCGTACCGGTTCACAACCGCGATGCCGCCCAAGGTCACCTTTCCGCAGCGGCTGGCACCGTATACTCGAGATCTCCCCGACTATGACCCGGCCCGCCCGGGCCCAGGTCAAGGACGACTGCCGCCAACCTACACCTCGCTGGTTCCCCGGCCAGATGAGGTCATGGATCCCCCTTTCAGACACTGGCTCCCGTCGTTCAAGGGAGGGTTTGATTCGGCATGCTATTTCAAACGTCCCGAGTCCATGGACATGTATCGCGACTACCTTCGCTTTGGCATGGACGCGAGGGAGATGGCCAAGTTAACCCCAACTAGCTCGTCGGCGACGACCCCAGCCAAGCGTTTGAGGGTCGCCGTGGCCAAAATGTCCAAGACCATCACCATGACCAAGACGAGGACCGCCACGGGGACGTCGACGACCACGACCACACCCACCAATCCTCTCGTGGCCGGCGTTGACTTTGCCGAGATGGACAAGTGGAATATGGCGCAGGTAGAATTCGCTTGGTTCCATAACTTGGTCCACAGGCCCGTGGGCGAAATGGTCTCACACGCCGAGGCACTCTTTGCACCCAACTTGGAGCTGAGCGACAGGCTTCGGTTCGCCTTGGAGCGCGGCTTCTTCCGCGCCATGACCATGAAGTTCCTGCAGCTCATGAACAACAGCGAGAATAGGGACATCAACACGCCATGGAGGCGCGTCGTCTTCCCCGCCAAGCGCGAGAAGTTCAAGACCATCCACTTCAACAGCATCGCCCTGCCGCGCCGGGAGAAGAGGAACCCCGTGAGCGGCATGACCGTATACGACCGCCACATCCGCTTCGAGCCGGCGCCCTGGGTCTACTGGTACAACGAGTGGCGCCGCGAGGCCGACTTCGTGTCCGCCTGGAGCCGCAAGCGGTACAACGGGCGGTACTGGAACAACTTCAAGCAGATCGCCCTGCCCATCAACTACAACGGGCCGCACACGTTTGACCCCAAGTGCGTCTACGACAAGCACTGGCTGACCATGGGCCCAAAGCTTGTTGCTCTCCAGGAGCTCCTGGAGAAGCTGAACGTCACTCACAACCGCCACCTGCTGCAGCAGGTCGTTCTCGACATGAGGGACGGCGTGGAGGGGCATGATATCCCGATCGGAGTGGTCGCTCGGCCTGGCGTCGACTCGGCGCCCCACAAGACCACCGGCGTCGACCAGTTCCTGCTCGTCGACGAGGTGGACATGTCGTGGCTCACGCTGCTCACCCAGCCGCCCACGACCAAGGAGCTCTCGGGCCTGTCCCCGTCGAACCCCGAGGACACGCTCACCATCATCCTGGACCACCGCCTGCAGTCCATGTTCAACGACGTCCAAAATAACCCCTTCTGGGTGATCGACCAGAAGAAGGGGGCCAGGCCAGAGTACAGGGCTAGGCAGCTCTCCCTGGAGCACCTCCTGCCCATGATCAACCTTGGGGGCCGGGAGATCGCTACCCGCGAGTGGGACCAGGACTTCGTCACCCACTTCCACGCCGCGCCGAGGTTCAACGCCACTGGGGCACAAATACCGAACAATTTGTACCAGTTCAGTCTCAAAGAGCTTATCCTGCACTGCTCCAAGCTGGCAGAGATGGGCCGTATTGCGTAAGTTTGGCCTTGTCGAGTATACACCTCTCAAATCTCCAAGACTGACAATCAGCACAGATATAAACGCCCAGAGAACCCCGACGAGTTCCAAGGCCTGTGGTGGTCGGGCAAGGGCATGCTCTACTACTACCCCGACGCGAGGTTCGCCAGCCGGGGCGGCTTCATCGTCCCGGTGCCACCGGGCGTCGATCCGATGACCAACTTCAACCTCGCGACCAATACCTACAACGAGCAGATCGTCTACCCGGAGGAGCGCATCCGCTGGCGCTACCCAGACGACCAGGCCAACTGGATAGAGAACTGGAACCTGCGGCGCCTGTACGCGGAGCACCGGTTCAACCGCGACAAGACCCCGGCGACGGCCACCGGGCCGTTGCGCACCAAGGAGGACTTCGAGGAGGACTTCGAGCCGGTCCTCAAGTACAAGATCGGCCCGGAGGCCGCGTCCGACAGCATCGAGGCGCTGCGCGAGAGCCCGTCGTGGAATGACCTGATCGACTACAGGCTCGTCATCGCCCAGGACCAGGTGGTGCCGAGCAAGACGACCAACTTCCTGCGCGCGCTCGCGTACCGCGCGGGCCGCACCATCCGGCACTTCCGGGCGCTGCAGAGGAGGACGGCGCTGCCGTCGGCCCTCAAGCGTGCCCACCTCAACGCGGCCATTCGGGAGTGGAGAACTGACACCGTGGTCCCGCTCGCGGGCCCCGATCCCCGCCGGATCGGCGCCTCGCTGCCGCTGGTAGAAGAGGTCATTGAGAAGGTCAACGACAAGCACCCGGCCCTGGCGAGCACGGACAGGACAGAGGTGTACCGGGCGATCCGCGAGGGCATCGTCGAGGACATGGTCCAGAACCGGGTCATGCTGTACCCCAGCCGGCGGACGCTGTACACGGACAAGTCCGGGCCCCTGGAGGAGATCTTCATGCGGGCCAACATCTGGAGCTGGGGTGCCGAGCCCATTCGGGAGCGCCAGGCCCCGTACCGGCGCAAGCGCTTCTTCGACATGCGGCGCTGGCCCGTCAACAAGCAAGCCAAGGAGTCGAGCCGGGCGGCCATCCGGGAGCGCCGCGACGAGGACCCGAGCATACAGTCCACGTCCGCCTGGTTCAAATATGGCATCCAGGTCGGGCCGCAGACCAAGGCATCTGCGTCTCGGGGCAGTTCCACGATGACGGAGCTCGTGCAGGTGATCGAGGACCCGGTCAGGGCGCAGCTGTGCGCGCGGCTTGGCACGTACCTCACGTCCGAGGTTGTCAAGATCGCCGGTACCGTGGAAGACTTTGGGCCGGGCTGGCAGATCGACATCAAGCCTCCCGGCACCGGAGCGGGTTCAAAGGGAGACGATCCGTGTGTATGCATCGCGAAGCCGATCCTGCGCGTCAAGCAACAGTTCATACCCGGCCGGGCTGTCTTCCCGATGGGCGACACTCTGCTGCAGCAAGTCAAGATCAGCCAGGATCTCGAGAAAAGTAAGTCCAGACCACTCGCCTGCTACTCACAAATAGCACAAATACTGACCATGAGATATAGTCCTCGAACCCGAAGAACCGAGAAGCAATTTCGACTTCGTCGGCGACATCATCGGCCACATGGCAGATTGGCTCACACCACCGTCCAAGCAAATTCCGCTCGTGCCAAAAATAGACCTCACCAAGATCCCGTCATCTCAAGATCTAGGCTTGAAGCGCAAGGTCCCGTCCTCGTTTACAGTATCCGACGCACGAGCGCCCAAGGCACAGAAGCTCTGGAAACCCGAAGAGGGGACCAAGGGTGAGGATTCCGACGACGACAAGGACTGGAAGGCCGCCGACGACATGATCCCGGCTCACCTGCGCGATTACGGCAGCGCCGTGGCCCGGACGACCAAGAGGAAGGACGGCACGTGGAGGATCACGATCGGGGGGACACCGACAGGGTCCACGGGCGCCCGCGGAATCAAGTGGGAGTACCCCATCAAGAAAGAAGGCGGCGGTTACGTCGGGACTGGTCCCAAGGGCAGAGGACTGGGGAGAGACCCGACCGGAGATAGAGGAAGAGGAGGGCCCCGGCCGCTGTCGGCGGCGGCGCAGGCCATGGTGGCGGCGGCCAAGGCCAACTTCGACGCGACGTTCCCGCGGGGCTACACGATCCTGCCGACGTCGGGCAACCGGCTGCTGTGCGCGCTGTACGCCATCGCGGGCAGCATCCAGTCGCAGTTCCCGTCGCAGACGGCGCCGACCATCGACGAGCTGTACGACCACTTCCAGAACCCGCGGGACGCGGGCATCCGGGCGCAGCGCGCGGCGACGGGCCTGCCCAACATGAACGACCTGGGCGCGGACCAGGCGGCGTCGACGCTGCTCGACTGGTCCCTGCACCGCGGCACCGCGTACCAGCTCGGCGTCTTCACGCCGTCGACGGCCACGACGCACATGCTCATGGGCGTGCCCACGACCCGGTTCCCCATCGCCGGCACCGTGTGGATCCAGAACAACGCCACGCAGGCCGGCGTCGACGCCGCCATCCGCGCCGAGGCGGCCGCCGCCAGGAAGAAGGGCGGCGCCCTCACCGTCGCCGAGATCGAGGGCGTCTGGGCGGCTGCGCCGAATCACTACTCGGCCATGAGAGCCTCATAGAGCGGAGGGTCATATTCAAGGGCGGGAGAGCAAGCATGTGTATGCATATGATCTCACGGGAAGACGAGAAAGAAACGACCCAAGAGTCGAAAAGCTGGGTGCAGCTATCAAGCATCTTTTGAACTTCTTGTATGCAGAGTTTCGTGGGGTTCGGAAAAGAGCTCCCTCTTTTGCATCAAAAACCAGATATTCATCTTTCTTTTCTTTGTTAGCAAGCTTTTTGGGGAAATAATATTGGATAGTCATACCTAATTGAATTTTCTGAAACCATTAGAAATAGGCAAAGTAAAGTGACAACCTGGTCCAGCTCATGGAGGACGATACCAGCACCCAGCCTCATGAGAGAGAACCACGCTCACTAATGACGGTGAGGTACTCCACGACTTTGAGGATGTTGCATATCCTAGTGGTTCCGGATTTCAGATCAACCACAGCCTTGAACTTTGTTAAAAGTGCATGGACTGGGTAAAGGAATATGAAATAATGATTACTATTTATTCTCGTAACTGACCCAGACCCAAACTCGTGCGCAGACCTGACACTATCATGGTGTTCTTTTATAAAATGGACGAAACTCGAGCAAACAATACCGAAATGCAAAGCGGCGCCATGATAATGCTCGCAAGAAGGAAACCATGAATCATCCATGCTATGAACGTCAATCGTCACCTGTGTTCTCCATCACTCTATTTACCATTAGCAATCACTTATCTAGAGCAGAGCGGCTTAGTTCCTGAAAGATCCATAGCCCTGACCCGAGTGTTTCGAAACGCTTCCTTGTCTCGTCATGTCCGTATAGCTCATGCCGCTGTTGCTTCGCATGCTTCCGACCAGGGGCAGGTCGTCGTGGCCAGTAGGGTCGTGGATGACAGAATCATCCTCTCGGGCGTTCAACTGATTCGCTCCATCCGCAAAAACAATAGCTCGCGACCGTGATGCTTCAGAACTGACAACTCTTTCGTCGTCCTCGATGACGGTGTCATCACTGCCAATATCTGAGCCTGGCGCTGGAGCCGGAGTAGGTGTCGACGCAGAAGGCCCATCGCCCTCCTCGATATACCAAGCAGGGACGGCACCAATGGCTGCAATGACAGCCAGCATCCACCACGGAACAGCGATGATGCCGCGTCTCACGCCCCAGGTGAAAGCGCTTCCAGCTGAAGCCGGGCCAGAGGCACGACCCAGAGCACTGAATGTTGTTGCAAACCCGTTCAAGGTGCCGAGGATGTTGAGGCTTGTCGCGCTGTTTGTGAGCAGAATGGTGGTACACGGAAAGCCAATGATGACGCAGCAGGCTTTGACGGTCATGACTGCCAACAGCATAGCAATGCGAGTAGTTTCGTCCTCGATCAGGGTGGTAAACGGTGTCACAAGGTACACGATTGGAAAGGTGACGGCGCAGGCCTTGAAGCAGTTCAAGACGCCAAAGTAAGAACACAGTGGTGGGAATATCAGGAACTGCGTAAGTCGTCAGTGTCGGTGTTGCAAAAGACACGCGGCTTCCGACAAGAATATTTTGCTCGGTGCCAAATAGATGCTCACCTGGATCAATCCGCAGACAAGTCCATAGACAGTGAAAATAGTGCCAATACTTCCTGAACTCATGCCAAAGCCGCCAGTGAAAACAAATGGCAGCCGAAAGTCAGCGGGATCGTGTTCGTCGCGAGGGTAGTTGAGAAAGACGGGAAGAATCTGGTCGTAGGCAACAGAGTGGAGAGCCAAAAAGGTGTACGAGATCAGGTTCACTGAGGACTGGTACGTAAAGACCGAGCGATATGATGGCGGTGAAGGCGGAGCTCTCTTATGAGCTGCTTCCGAATTGGCTCGTCGTGATGCGTCCGAGCCCAGCAACGGTGCCGACGCTTCATCGTCCTGGAATGAATAGCGTCTTGTCTTCTTCGGTTTTTGTCCTGGAAGTGATGCCTTGATCCGTTCTCCGAGCACCAAGCCCCAGTCTCTCGAGTCACGCTTACTGGCCAGCGTCTCCTTCAGAAATAGAACACCGGTAGTTACGGAAATGAGGAATATGACTGAACCCAGGATGTTCGGCAGAGCAAAGGGATACGCCTTCAAGAATGCACTATCGCCGAATATTGATGGAAATTGCTCGGCAGGCTTGGCGAAGAAGCCGCCGAAAGCTGGACCGAAAATTGATCCTATACTCCAGACCAGTGGCATGATGGAGAATGCTCTTGGCTGCAGTTCTCTTTCGGGCACCATTTCGGCAACCATGGTTCTGATAATTCCGACTTGCTGAAGTCAGCACGAGCACGCGTGGTTTGAGGACGACAAACACTAACCATTTCCATTACTTGCTCCTTGAATCGCCCGAACGGTGATGGCCATGGCCAGACTCGTTGACACGCCCCATGCCAGAAAACAAGTCATGGTACAGAGCAGTCCAACCATGATGACGGGCTTGCGACCAAACTTGTCCGAGGCTCGCCCCCAAGGCACAGCTGTTATGCTTTGAGCTAGCGAAAACACAGCGCTGGTGGCGCCAGCCCATTTTGCGATTTCTTTCCTTTCTATGCCAAAACTGGCGATCATTTCTGGCAGGTAGGGGAAGACGGAGGTCAAGGCCAGAGGTTCAGCAAAGCGAGCAACAGCTAGGGTTCATGTTAGCAAGATCGCAATGGAGGGTGAGAAGTACCTGGTCATGCCCTCAAGTCATCGTCCTCTCTGGATGATTGGATCGTCATTGGCCCTTATCCGCTGAATGTCGGATCCCTATGCTGTGTCCGATGAGAGTGCGTCAAGTAATGCGCCAGTCATGTATATCAAAAGACGGACAGCAGAATGCAAACTTGCACAGCGGGAAAAGAGAGAGATAGTTCCATCATAGATCCCAACAATTGGATAATGGAAGATATATTACAATACTTGGAAACCCAGTAGAATTGGTAAGACTGAATTGAAGGCTGATTCTGGATGTCGATGGCGCAGCCTTACTTCTTTATGACCTCTTCGCAAACACGCGAAAGGCTGCGGAGAACGAAACTATTCGTCATGTAGGAAGGAGAAAATATGGAAAAGGCTTACCAAGAATGGCGAGCTGCTGCGCCGGCAGTTTGGGCCCATCGTGATCGGGGCTCATGGTGACGGTCTGTACAAATATCCACGGGCGATGGCAGGTTGTCAAAAAGGTGCCGGCTTAGTTGTGGGAGCCGGAGCCAAGCCGCTATTCCAGTCCAGATGGTGCACGAACAGACAGGAATCAAGTAAATTGGGGGTATCTGGAATGAATATTCTATGACATGTAATAGAACAGGTTTGGCTAATCAAAGCGCTAGAGACTGACCGAGAGTCTGAGTCAAGTTGCAAAGAATCTCCCACGAATATGACGGAGGGAGAAGGTAGAGACGAGGAAGTGAGGAAGGAGAAGAAAGAAGAAAAAGGCCAAACAGAAATGCGGTAGCGGTTTCCGACCGACTTTACGATCAATAAAAATAAGAATGGGTCCCGGGAATATGGGCACCGGCGCATCGACTGCATACAAAGACAGTCTAGACCCAACTGTAAGAAGTTGCCCAAGGGATACATTACTGACCTACCTAGGCATTCCGTAGAACGAACGAACCTGAAAAAGACGTCTCTTGCGGCCTTGACTCTCATTCGCCGACCACGCGACACTTGCCTGGGTATGCACGGCGTTGTGGGCCGCCCGATCGTGGGTTGGGGGTGGATGGCAGAGTTTTCCTAAATACGGCGCTCCATTTCCGGGGCGTGGGTCGTCGGCATCCAGCGGCGCATATCTCTTCAGACCCTTCGTGAATGCACTATTTCTTCTGGCGACGAGCCATGCTCAGAATTCGTATTGTCTGGTCCAAAACAAAAACAAATCCAAGTCATTAACACCGCTAGTTGAGTGCCGTGAGAGACACTAACTAGAGATACAAGGGCTGAGTGAGAGCCTTTTTGGCGTTGTTTTGCCGCTCAAGGTCCGCTGTCGGATGTGATGAGTCCCCCGGCGGCGAAGCAGGAGTACACCATTGACGGCTGGACATGGCAACAAAGGCCGATAGATAGGTGAGTGAACTGCAGTTTGTCCAGTTCTGCGCTTATCAACAGAGTAACCTGACAAGATCGATGCCACACCCATGACAGAAGAAAGTCACAAGGTCGCGGATTTCATGAGGCGGAGGATCTTGTGGTCTCGATGATCCACTTTTATCATCACTTTGAGCGCTGTCTCATTGGATGCGGACTGAGCACCCCGCATTGCATTGCATCTGTCCATGCTGATTCCGGCGCAGTCTGCGCTTCGCTCGCAACACCAAACATACCGCATTTGCCATTCGTAGTAGTACTCAGGATCAATTTGAAGTGCCACAAAGAAGCTGAAACATTGAGCTTTTATCAGAGGCTTGGAGTGTGAATGTAGGCGAGTACGACAAATATGTCCGGCCCCATTCCCGGACACTGACGGCGCACGTCTGACCAGTGTGTGGCTGCCATCATTGTTTCTGAAGTCTTTTTGTTCATGATATTTCTTTTGTGCAGCATACGAAAGTGATTCATAGTGTTTTGCATATTATATAATTTGTGCTTTTCGAGCTGACACCGTTGATTAATGATGTATTATAACTACATACCATAACTCTTATGCCCAGTCCAGCTGTATAAGTATACTGCACATTTCACGTCAGCATGTATATGATGTGTAGTCGTACTAGATTATGGAAGTTTGCATTTGCCCCCTGCATATTATGTTCCTTAATTATTGTCTCGAACTATGTCTGCTTGTCTTATGTAAACCTTTATTACAGATTCAATTTAGAGCAATGTCTTTAATGTCAAATTGAGGTGGTTCCGAATGGCGTCTTCTGAGAACGCGATGGCGTATTGTACAATTCCCACAATTAATACAGATACCTGCGACATGACCCCAGCATCGGATCTGGCAGGTCGGTGCAAGGGCTGGCCCGAGCTTCTTGCCTCAATCGTCATTGTCGGCACAAAACATCTGTGAATTGAGCTCAGCCTGTCTACTCGGCCAACTATACCATACTAGCTCCTCGTTGAGATCTCAAGACACCCGGCGCAACCTAGTTCATATATTGGCGCCGGTCATTACACGGTTCGCATACTCATTTGGATCATTTCGGGAAAAGAAAGAGACCCTCTGAGGAGCCCCGAAAGCCGTAGCCGCGACGGACCACCGCCGACAGAGCTACCCCGGTCACGGATTGCGTCGGACGCTGGTGGCCAATGATAAGCCCAATTAGTCCCGCTGAGGTTCGGCAAGGCAACGACATCGTCATCGCGCCTCCGCGGCAATTTCCCAAGCTCTGCTTTTCCTCTTAAACAACCACTTCCAAAACATCCCCGTCTACTCCATAGATATATATAGTCGGGCAGATTGTGATACACACCTGACCGGCATCGAATATGGGGAAGATGCCGAGCGAGAGGACGCCACTGATCACCACGGTCAAGGTCGGCGAGGTGCCTCGGCGCTACCCGCACCAGACCGTCAGGCGATTCTGCAGCATCGCCCTGGGCTCGTCCCTCGTCGCCCTGCTGCTTGTCTTTCTGTGGACGTTTTCCTTTGATCCGGAGCCGCAGCACCGCCACCCTCACCACGAGCATGGCCGCCACGTGACGTTTGATGAGCTGAAGGCCATCCTGCTGGAGACGCCCAGCGGCGAGAAGGCCGGCGAATGGAGCAAGTACTATACTTCTGGTCCTCACCTGGCTGGCAAGAACTTGTCTCAAGTATGTTGACACCCGTGAGATCCGTCGCACAAGTACTACCTCGTACTAACATCGTTAGGCCGAATGGACTCGAGACCGTTGGAACGAGTGGGGCATCCAGTCGGACATCGTGGCCTACGACACATATATCAACTACCCCGTAGACCACCGCCTGGCGCTGCTGGAAGAGCCCGAGACTGAGGGCTCCGGGGATCACAAGGTCGCCTTTGAGGCCACCCTGGAGGAGGCCATTCTCGACGAGGACTCGACGAGCGGGCTCGAGAACCGCGTTCCCACCTTCCACGGCTACTCTGCCAGCGGCAATGTGACGGCCCAGTTTGTCTACGTAAACTATGGCACGTACCAAGACTTCGAGGACCTCGTCAAGGCGAACATCACCCTCGAGGGCAAGATTGCCCTCGTGCGGTACGGAGGCATTTTCCGCGGCTTGAAGGTCAAGAGAGCTCAGGAGCTCGGCATGATTGGCACCGTCATCTTCACCGATCCCGGCGATGATGGCCAGATGACCGAGGAGAACGGCTACAAGGCCTACCCAGATGGCCCTGCTCGCCACCCCAGCAGCGTGCAGCGCGGATCCGTGCAGTTCTTGAGCGTTGCTCCCGGCGACCCTACGACCCCTGGATACCCGTCCAAGCCCGGCGTGCCAAGAGAGCCTGTGGAGGGCAAGATCCCGAGCATCCCGTCCCTTCCCATCTCGTACGCCGAGGCGATCCCCATCTTGAAGGCTCTAAACGGCCACGGACCCAAGTCGTCCGAATTTAACAAGTACTGGACTGCCAACCAGGGCCTTGCGCACAAGGGTGTTGACTACAACATCGGCCCTTCGCCCGAGGGTGTCGTGTTGAACCTCTACAACCAGCAAGAATACACCATCACACCGCTGTGGGATGTCATTGGTATCATCAACGGCACCATCCCGGACGAGGTTGTCGTTGTCGGAAACCACCGTGATGCCTGGATCGCCGGAGGCGCCGGCGACCCGAACAGCGGCTCTGCCGTCATCAACGAGGCCATCCGCAGCTTCGGAAAGGCCCTCGAGGCGGGCTGGAAGCCGCTGCGCACCATCGTGTTCGCCAGCTGGGACGGCGAGGAGTACGGCCTCATCGGTAGTACCGAGTGGGTCGAGGAGTACCTGCCCTGGCTGTCGGGGACCAACGTTGCGTACATCAACGTCGACGTCGGCGTGCGCTCCCCCGTCTTCTCGGCCTCGGCGGCGCCCGTGCTCAACAAGCTGATCTACGAGGTCACGGACATGGTGCCCTCGCCCAACCAGACCGTCTTCGGCCAGACGGTGCGCGACACCTGGAACGGCCACATCTCGACCATGGGCTCCGGCAGCGACTTCACCGCCTTCCAGGACTTTGCCGGCATCCCCTCGCTCGACATGGGCTTCGGCGGCCAGTCGGCCGACTCCCCCGTCTACCAGTACCACAGCAACTACGACAGCTACCACTGGATGAGCAAGTTTGGCGACCCGGGCTTCGTCTACCACAAGACCATGGCCCAGATCCTCGCCCTGGCCGTGGCCAAGGTGTCAGACACGCCGCTGGTGCCCTTCAACGCCACCGACTACGCCGCGGCCCTCGAGGGCTACGTCCAGCAGGTCGAGAAGAAGCTGGCGCCCGCGGCGGCCGACTCCTACGAGCCCAGCACCGACGCCGAGATGGCGGCCTTCCGCGCCCGCGCCACTCCCGCGACGGAAGAAGAAGGCGACGTCGAGGCCTTCCGGTTCTGGTCGCTGCAGAAGCTGCACGACTCGGTCGCGGAGCTGCGCGAGGCGGCCGTTGCCCTCGACGCGCACGCCGCCGAGCTCGCCGCCGCCGTCGACGACGACATCCCCTGGTGGAAGTGGGTCACCAAGCTCAAGCTGCTGCACCAGGTGCGCGCGACCAACGGCAAGTACAAGAACATTGAGCGCGCGTTCCTGTACGAGGGCGGCCTCGACGGGCGCCCGTGGTTCAAGCACGTCGTCTTCGCGCCCGGCATCTGGACCGGGTACGCCGGTGGTAAGTGATTGAAAGAATTCCTATCTTTTATTTTGGAGTGCGAGTCTTGATGCTAATCCGAAATTCCCTCGCGCAGCTGTTTTCCCCGGCCTGGTCGAGAGCATTGACAACAAGGACTTTGCCAATGCGGTCAAGTGGGCGGATATCATCAACGGCTGCATCAAGAAGGCGACCAAGACGATCAAGTAAAAGCTACGCATGATTTGTTGCAAGCCTATTTTCTTGAATACGGAGCTAGTGAAGGATGACGATGGCATATTAACCGTATTTGCCGAGTACTTATTTGAAGAACCAATATCACATTGATCAAATTAGTAGGCGATTTGGAACAATGTATTTGAAAACCACAGGAAGCAATTAGAATATGATCACTATATTGCATCATGAGAGCAGGTTCTTGAATATATGATTTTTGTTTTACTTCTGTAAGCAATACAGGCTTATTGCAGGGGTATCAGTTATTCGAAGGAATGGAATCGTGCTGTATTTTAAGTATAGGGACCTGCGTGAGGACATCTACATGAAGCGGCGCGATGAGCTTCTTTCACGAATACCGGAGCCGCACGGGGAGCATGCTCGTCAAAGTATTCGGGCAGTTCCAAGGGACTGCTTCATATAGATGTCTCCACGAAGGCCCCTATGCATAGAATACAGCACGATTCCGAAATCAAACTGTGATAAGCCTGTATTGCCTACAAGTTTCTTAAAATTCTTTTCATAGATCGTATCATTTCAATATGATGC
The DNA here is from genome assembly GCA_022432395.1 of Pestalotiopsis sp. NC0098. Classification (NCBI taxonomy): domain Eukaryota; kingdom Fungi; phylum Ascomycota; class Sordariomycetes; order Amphisphaeriales; family Sporocadaceae; genus Pestalotiopsis; species Pestalotiopsis sp. NC0098. The sequence goes on along the minus strand of JAJKLJ010000003.1, from coordinate 2,148,877 downwards.
GTTCTACATGATGCCGCTACCAACCAAACCCAAAACCATTGAACCCGAAACGCCTTTTGTTTTTCTCCGACTAGTGTCGCAAGTCATTTTTGAAGCGAACGCGTGGGCCCCCTTCTGGTATCACTTAAGATGGTTCGCCTGCAATCATATGTGCATCGTGACCATCTTCCACAATCATATAGTTAAATGTTTATGCGTAGAGCTTCTTCTCGTAGCTCTCCATGTTGACGTTGCCCTCGAGCTGAGCACTGGCGGTTCGGATCTCGAAGCGCATGGTGCCGTCCTGGACCTTCTCGTGGAGCTCCTGCAAGCTCTTGATACCGGCGTCCTGCATGGAGTGCTTCACGCCAGCAGCCAGGTAGGGAACGAACTTGCCGACCGAGCCACGGTGGGCGACGGTACCGGAGACACCCTGGGCGACCAGGACGCTGTCTCCCTCGGAGAAGTAACGGGCAGTACCAGCGTTGCTGGCCTGGGAGTTCTTGCTGCCAGCACCGGCCTTCTTGTCCTGCATGGCGTCAATGCTGCCCATGCCACGGTAGGCCTTGGTCTGGACGAGCTTGCCGTCACGAGTGACGAAAGAAGTGAGGCTACCGGGCGACTCGGTGGTACCAGCCAGAAGACCACCCATCATGATGGTGGTGGCACCAAGAGAAAGACCCTTGACGATGTGGCCAACGTTCTGGATACCACCATCGGCAATGCAGGGAACACCGAAGCGAGCGGCGAAGGAGGAGACCGAGTAGACAGCGGCAGCCTGAGGACGGCCGACAGCCATGACCTCCTGAGTGATACAGGCGCTTCCGCTACCCATACCAATACGGAGACCGTCAACACCAGCGGCAATCAGGCCAGCAGCCTGCTCGCGAGTCACGACGTTTCCGCCAATGACGTCGAGGTCAGGGAACTCCTTCTTGGTCCACTTGATCATCTCGATCTGGTACATGCTGTTACCCTGAGAGCTGTCAAGGATGACGATATCCAGGCCAGCGTCGACGAGCTTCTTCAGGCGCAGCTTGTCCTCGGGACGGGTACCGATGGCAGCGGCAACAATGAGCTGCTTGGAGTCGGGAAGCTTCGAGGCCAAGGGGTAGTTGTGGTTCTTGCGAAGATCGGACCGCGAGATCATGGAAACAAGGTTGAAGTCCTTGTCGACGATGGGCAGCTTGCCCTTCTTGGACTTGGCCAGGATGCTGTTGGCCTCGAGCAGGTCGACACCGTGCGGGGCAGTGACGAGGTCGGTGACCATGACGGTCTCAACGGACTTGCTCTCGTCGTCCTCGAATTGGATGTCACGGTTAGTGACAATACCCAACAGCTTGGAACCGAGCTTTCCGGATTCTGATGCAACATATTGTCAGCTTGGATTCTTCAGATATTTCCGAGTAGAGAGAAGTAACAATGATGGCTATCGTCATAAAGAAAATAATTGTCTCCCCATGACTAGTTCGTCGATACGGTGGAACGAAAGTTATAAAAATTATGGTTCGTAATCATATGATGCCGGGCACAAGTGTAAAATGCGTTTCGTGGGAGGATTGATTTGAAGGGGAGTGGAAGCTTACCGGTGACGGGGAAACCTCCGAAACCCCAAGTCTCCTTGAGGGCACGGGCTTCACCGACAGTGGTCTGGCGGGAGATGACGACGGGGTCGGCAATGAAGCCGTTCTCGAATCGCTTGACCTTGGCAACCATCTCGGCCTGCTCGTCGGGAGAGCAGTTGTGGTGAATGACACCCAGACCACCCTGCAGGGCCATGTGGATGGCCATCTCGTGCTCGGTGACGGTGTCCATGGGCGAGGAGACGAAGGGGGTCTTGAGGGTGATTCTCTTTGTTACGGGAGAATCAAGGGCAACATCGGAGGCGGGGAAGCCAATGTAGCCAGGCAGGAGGAGGAAGTCATTGTAGGTGAGACCTCCTCGCAGCTTGGTGTCCATCAGGTCCTGGATGCTCAGACCATCGCGGCTCTCGTACTCCTTGAGGAGGTCGAGGGCGGTGGTGTGGTCGAGGACCTGAGCAGAGCCATTGACGCCGTTGGAGGAAGGCATCTTGTCTGAAAGGAACTGAATCAAATCAGAGGACAGAACTGACTGATGGAGGGGTATTTGAGGTCGAAGATGGTCGTCGAATGAATTGATTTTCAAGTCGACGGCGGCTTGGACAGTGATCTTCTTCCCAAGTAGAAGAAAGGAAAAAGAAGTTCCAGTGCCTCGAGCGCGCCGAGATTTTTTTTTCTACACCTGGGACCGGCGAGAGGGACCCTGGGGTCTTGGTGGGGCGGGGCAGCTCAGTTAAGAGGAGACTTGAGTTTGTCTGGTCAGCAGTCGAGTTTTGAAGTATCACTCTAGCGCCGATAATGCTGCAAAATTTTGTCGAGAGCTCCGATAAGACCGATAGCTTACATACGCAGCCCAAAGTTCTAAAAAGTTTTGCTTAGGTGGGGCATAAAAGGTTGCACTGCTGTGTAAGCGCGCTCGAGACCTGCATAAGCGGAGGACTCTGTGGCGCTTATCGATTGAGGTGGGATGTCGGTGGCTGGTGCAGTGATACCCCGCCTGGTTTGGCTCGTTTGGTCCCACCCCAGCCTCAAGTATCATCTAAAACAAGATCGATGGGCGCTGTCCACTCACATCCCTGCTCTGATTGCTTCCTCATGCCGGTACGTGGGTCTCCGGCAGTGCCCGGTAGGTTGCCCAGCGTTGCCCAGCTGCGCGAGAAAGTAAACAAACCAGCTCTGGGCATAAGCCTCTTTTTACCTTGCTTGACTTCCCAACCCCTCGCAAAAAGGCGGCCCAAGCCCATTAGACTGCCCACCTTGATTTTCTGCTGAAATCCTAATAGCAGACCTCTCTTAATGGTCTACTTTCGCGAATGTGACATTGCACCATTCCTTTGATTATCTGCTGCTGGAACATCGCATATCCTTTTCTGAGTCTCGTTTTCACACAGTCTCTCCAACCCCAATCGCAAATCGCGTCGGTGCGCAGCGCGCGATCTCGTTTTTAGATCCGACTGGGTCCAGCATTGCGCATTTCGCCGAGCGCTTGCAAGGACAACAACATTTTTTGACCCATTTCTCATTATACTCTGCCAGCGCTACCCCAGGCAAACACTGGATCACTTCTTTGGGCACCGCAACCCATTCAGCCTTGAATACGTCAACTTTTTGCGACGGGCCGCCGTCCAACGAGCCATAATATTCCCGTCCGAACTGCTTTGGCCTGCGCTTCCGTCTCTTCCTTTGGTCCTGTTTTGTCCCGTCCCGCCTCAGGCCCAACCTCAGAGACAGTGCTACATGTCTTCTGCGCCCAACTGAGACTGGAGGGATCATATCGGCGGATGTAATGTGGCATTCAATACCCGACGACGTCGCATACAATTTTCTTCAGCAGGACGAGCATCATCTAGACTACTAGCAGTCGTTGCTCAGCATGGCGCAACGTCCTCACCCGCTTAGGCAGTCGTACACTGTCGACTATGCCCCGAACAGCGTCGCCCGCCAACCGTCCACGACGTCCTCCTCGGCTTCGTCTGGTTATTCATACACCTCAGATTCGTACGACTTTGGGCGAACCACCGCAAACACATCTGTCACATCGAGCGCATTCGGCCCAACTGTGCATGCCCACCGGCGCGGCAAAAGTGAGGCAGCCATTCGGCAAACGCCCAGGCGATCAAGCACCTTTGACGAATCCGCACCGAATGCGAAAGATGTGTACAGTTCGATCAGGCAATCCCTGAGGCCACTGCCTCAGGCTCCTGGACCTTCTCCGAGTCCACCTATACACCAGTCAACATCGCCGTCGCCCACCAAAACATCACCAACCAAAATCTCACCGACCAAAACCCCGCCAAGCCATGGTAGGCACGAGCGTGGCCAGAGTATTGACATCGGAGGTTATGGTCGGCATGATCGCGGCCAGAGCATTGACTCTGGAAGCCTTGGCCGCCACGAGCGCGGACAGAGCATCGACATTGGACGACTATCACTCATGGACCCGAAAACCTCACCGTCTTCGCCGTCGTCACCATCTTCACCGACGCCACGACCAAGAACGACTGCCTCTCGCCCAACGTCAATGCTCCTTACTCGTTCGGACTCGGTGATGCATCCGTCTCCAGGGAGCAATGCTTTGGCTCTCTCGCCCATCGCCAGACCAGACTTGCAGCAGCTCGGCCGATCATCCACAAGCCAGCTCAGAACACTGTCCAACCTCAGTACTGCTGAAGATTTCGCCATCACAGCCTCAACTCAACAAGTCGTTGGTCTGCGAGGTCGTCGAAGGTTACAACGGACAGGTGATCAGAATGGTCAGCGCAGTGGTGACAAGTACGGATTTGGCGGTCGCAACTGGATGGACAAACAGCGCCAATTCCTCCAAGCTTACGAATATCTCTGCCACATCGGAGAAGCCAAGGAGTGGATCGAGGACATCATTCATCGACAAATACCCCCCATTGTTGAACTTGAAGAAGCATTGCGCGACGGTGTCACGATTGCCGAAGTAGTAGAAGCTCTAAATCCCGAGAGACGATTTCGGATATTCCGGCATGCGCGGCTTCAGGCCAGGCACTGGGATAATGTGGCAACCTTCTTCCGGTATTTGGACGAGGTCGAGATGCCAGACCTGTTCCGCTTCGAACTGACCGACCTCTACGAGAAGAAGAACATTCCCAAAGTCATCTACTGTATACATGCCCTGAGTTGGCTCCTGTTTCGCAAGGGCATTGTAGACTTCAGGATCGGTAATCTGGTTGGTCAGCTTGAGTTTGAACAGCACGAACTGGAAGCAATGCAGAAAGGCTTGGATAAACTTGGAGTCAACATGCCTAGCTTCGGTAATATGGGCGCCGACTTTGGTGTTGAACCGACTCCGGAACCCGAGCCACAAGAAACTGAAGAGGAGCGCATCGACCGCGAGCTGGGAGAGAATGAAGCCATGATCCTCGACCTCCAGGCACAAATTCGTGGTGCCGTTGTAAGAATGCGTCTAGCCGATGTCATGAACGGCTTGTGGGATGCGGAGGACTGGATCGTCGACCTTCAGGCACGGATACGTGGAGACTTCACCAGGCAAATTATGGACTATCGACTGCAAATGAAGCGCTTCGCAGTTCAGCTCCAAAGCGCCGCCCGTGGATTCCTCGTTCGCAACCGCATGGCGAACAGGGAGCACTTCTGGAAGAGCAAGGAAAAGAACATCATCAAGCTGCAAAGCATGATGCGGGCTATGCAAGTCCGTAACGAGGTACGCGAGACTCGATCTCAATTAGTACAAGCAGACGGCCCTGTGAGGAGCATACAGGCTCTCTGCAAGGGTTTCCTGGCGCGAGACAAGATCGCCGTGCAACAGGAGCAGACGAACAGTATGCAGGGGCCAGTGATGCATTTGCAGTCCGCGATTCGCGGTATGCTGGTGCGGGACAGGCTGGAAAAGGATCTTGCCAGCCTCGACCAGGAGTCTTTGGCCATTACGGACTTGCAAGCTTCTATCAGGGCGATGCTGACACGGGATCAGACCAACCAGCAACGCGAGGCTCTGGCGAGTTTCTCACAACAATGGGAAGCCCTCCAGGCTGCGTGCCGCGCCAACACCGTTCGGGCAGAGGTCAATGCCACCAAAGCCGAGCTGGCCAAATACGTCTCAGACATTACCTCTCTGCAATCCCACGTCCGCGCTGCGGCTGTTCGCTCGGCTACAGCCGATCTTCTTGATGCGTTGTACTCACATGAAGCATCTGTGATCGACCTGCAGTCCATGGCGAGAGGCATGCTGGAACGGCAAAGAATAGCAGTCGACCTTGACGCGCTGGATGGCTTGACCCCTGAAATTGAGGATCTCCAAGCAAGAATCCGAGGTTCGCAGTCTAGAAAGCGTCACCTCGACCTCTTGGATGAGCTTGAGTCACACGAAGAGGAGGTTATTTCACTCCAAGCTTTCTCACGCGCAATGCTCTGCCGTGCTCGTGTCGGAGATCTTCTCGCAGAGCTTGATGAGCACGAAGATGCCATCACAGAGCTGCAGTCTTTTGCCAAGGGATTCATCGTCCGTGGCCACTTCGAGGAGAAGAAGAGACACTTCAACGAGAACATGCAAAAGGTCATCAAGATCCAGAGCTTCGTTCGCGCCAAGATTCAGGGTGAGGCATACAAGAGTCTCACCACGGGCAAGAACCCCCCTGTCAACGCAGTCAAGAACTTTGTCCACCTGCTGAACGACAGTGATTTCGACTTCAACGAAGAAATAGAATTTGAGCGACTGCGAAAGACGGTTGTCCAGCAAGTCCGACAAAACGAGATGCTCGAGCAGTACATTGATCAGCTCGATATCAAGATCGCCCTTCTGGTCAAGAACAAGATCACCCTCGACGAGGTCGTCCGCCACCAAAGCAACTTCGGTGGTCACGCAAGTTCATTGCTTGCCAACAGTTCCATTGCCTCGGCGAATCAATTCGACCTGAAAGCCCTCAACAAGAGCTCTCGCAAGAAGCTCGATACTTACCAGCAACTCTTCTTCAACTTGCAAACACAACCCCAATACCTTGCGCGTTTGTTCAAGCGGTTGCGCGAACAGGGCACAGCCGAGAAGGAATGCAAGCGCATCGAGCACTTGATCATGGGCTTGTTCGGCTATGCCCAAAAACGAAGAGAAGAATATTACCTCTTGAAGCTCATCACCCGATCGATCAGGGAAGACGTCGACAGCTGCAGCAGCATCCAAGATTACCTACGCGGCAACTTCTTCTCCGGCCGACTCCTTGGCGCCTACACTCGATCAGCCCGTGACCGCAAATATCTGCGGGATCTTATGGGTCCTTTAATCCGTGACAACATCATCGAGGATCCGCAATTGGATTTGGAGAGCGACCCTGTGCAAATTTACAGATCAGCCATCAACAACGAGGAGCTGCGCACTGGTTACCCTAGCCGGAGGCCCCTTGATGTTCCCAGAGATCTGGCCATCAAGGACCCGGAGACACGTGAGCTCTTCATAGACCACCTTCGGGACCTTCGCGAGATTTGCGACCAGTTCTTTGTCCTTCTCGAGGATTTCCTTCCCAGAATGCCCTACGGCTTGCGGTTCGTCTGCTTGCAGACCTTTGAAGCATTACGGCAAAGGTTCAAGAGGGAGCCCCAGCATCAAGTATTGCAGCTCATCAGCAACTGGCTCTGGAAGTTCTATCTGCAACCTGCTCTTGTCAACCCGGAACAAGTCGGCGTCATGGAGAAGACTCTTGGGCCTCTACAGAAGCGCAACCTCGGTGAAGTGGCCAAGGTTCTTGGCCAGATCGCTTCTGGACGACCATTCGGTGGCGAAAATGTCTATCTTCAGCCACTGAATGCGTTTGTTGCAGAGTCCGCGGAGCGTTTTGCACAGATCACCGGCGACCTGATCTCCGTCGCTGACGCCGAGAGTACCTTTGACATTGACGAGTACAACGACTTGTACGCCAAGAACAGGCCTACTCTTTACATCAAGATGGGCGACGTATTCGCGATTCACACCATCGTCGCCAATGAACTCACAAGTATCTGCCCTAGCCGTGATGATATCTTGCGTGAGATCATGCAGGATCTCGGCAGCGCCAAGAGCAACGAGCACGAGATGACTGCCGCAGGCTCATCAGATATCCAGCTGTTCTTGACGCCAAAGTTGCACGACGTCGAAGATCCAGAGGCCGAGGTCAAGGCCCTGTTCATGGAGACAAAGCGCTGTATCCTCTACATTATTCGTGTCCAGAGCGGCTCCAACCTCCTCGAGATTCTCGTCCGCCCGCCCTCGCAAGAAGATGAAGCCAAATGGGAGGCAGTGCTCCGAGAAGACTTTGCCTCTGGAGAACACACCAAGGGTGCCTATTCAGACGCCAACATGATCGACGTCACTCGGATGTCATTCTACGACATGAAGCGGAATGCTCTGGAGAACATTATGCGACTTGAACACATGGGTCGCATCTCCAAGCAAAATTACTATCAAGATGTACTCAATGCCATTGCTCTAGACATCCGGACCAAGAGCAGGCGCCGAGTTCAACGACAGCGCGAGTTGGATGGAGTTCGCATGACACTAGGCAATTTGCACCAGAAGGCCAAATACCTGGAGCAACAACGCAAGAGTTATGACGATTACATCGAACAAGCCATGGCCACCTTGCAAAACAAGAAGGGGTAAGTCATTCCACCCAAGGTAATTCATAGTCTCCCGAAACTGACTGAATTTGAATAGCAAAAAACGTTTCCTCCTTCCATTCACGAAACAATTCAACCACCAGCGCGAATTGGAGCGCTCCGGCCGCGTGCCCAAGTTTGGATCGTACAAGTACAGCGTGCGGGCTCTCGCCGACAGAGGTGTTGTTGTCTCCTGGCAGGGAGTGCCCGAGCGCGATTGGGGTGTCATCAATCTGACCATCAGCTGCGACGAGGTCGGAGTGTTCAACCTCGAGGGCAGCCGTGGACACATCCAGATCCCCGGCGCCAGCGCGCTGATTCCGATTGAGAACATCCTGCAGGCTCAATTCGAGTCTCACCAGTTCATGAATGTGTTTGAGGGCAACCTCAAGCTCAACGTCAACCTACTGCTGCACACACTGTACAAGAAGTTCTATCGAACGCAATAATTCCGAACAAAAGTCTAGGACGCTTAATGACGGAGGAAATGTATGGGAGCGGTGCTAGAAGCCCCAGGCGCAAAGAAGAGGCTCTCACCGACGTAATGAAGAGCATGCTGGCATGAAGATACGAACGAGAATGGAACAAGACGAATGGGTGGAATTTCAGGATGGGCATCAAACAGGTGTTATTGCGACTCGGCATAGCTCATTGCATTGGTTTGATTCCCCAGGGTATTTGACTGTAACGCCACTTTTTTTTCAGAGTCGTCATTAGAAATGGAGTCGGTAGTGTTTGCTTGAATTATGTGATCAAAGGTCATTTAAGACAAGTCAGTGTTTCTGTGAAATGAACATCGTCCAAGCGTGTACAAGCGTTTGTCAAAAGAGCAGATGACACTGATAAATGTAAAGACATGAATATAAACGAACTCAACGACTGTATCTCATCGCTCAATATGTGTAAAGCTTTAATCGTGCCGAAGTGATGTCAGTCTACGATTGGTACTGATACTATACTGACCAATTGCTTCTAGACTGAATCGCATCAATCTTCACCCGTGCCATGAAGTGAAATAGACGTCAATTACACTATAATCTCAAAACGTGGCGAGCAGCAGGGCAATGCCAGCCAGTGCCCCGGGCGAATGGAGGACGAGAACGGGATTCTCCTTGTCCGCAGGATAGAGTATAGATAGAAACAAACGAAGGCGCAGCGTGCCGGGAAACATACATCCCGTGCTAAAGCCGGACCAAAATTGTTTGGCATTAAGATGAATCAATCCGCCCGCCGTGCTGGGTCAGCGAGCAGCAGCAGAGAGAGAAATCAATCAGAGCAGCGTGTGTCAGGAATGTGGATCCCGTATTTCGACGGCGGCTGTTTCGAAGACTCTGGGAAGTTATTTTGGAACAATACGTTTTTTTTCTTCTTTTGGGCAATTTTAATTTTATTGTAGTCATTCTTTCCAACGTCCGTTCTAACGGTGTTCACGGTCCAGACTGATGTCCGGGCACCCCTTTTCTTGCGCCGTTATGACGACTGTCCCAAACATAAGCATCGGCGCGCCCGTTGGGGTCATGGTGTTATTGTTAGTGTGGTGTTACCGGCCGGCATTCAGAAGGGAGCGCGCCCGTTACACGTCAAATCAAACAGCATGAGATTGCAACTCTCGAGGATACAAATCGCAAAAGTCCGGACATTCACAATGCTCGCGGCGTTGAATATGAACCACATGGTAGAAACAACAGTGAATAGCATTATAAATCTAGGTTGAGTACAAATTTTTTTCTGCACACCAAACAACCGCTAACGAGCAAACTATTTGCTTATGGTCGGCCCCCGAATAGTCTTGGCATGACTACAATCCTCAGGGGGGTCCTACTGTTCATTATTCATCCTCATTGCACACTTCCCAGAAGGTATCGATAATAACCCATCGCTGAAATAAAATATCAAATGACGACGCCAAGCATCATCCTGCTGAAGTCGTGACTTCCCAAGCATAATTTTTCTTTCATATCTCTTTGATATCTCGAGCAGAAGTCCTTAGACTTGCTCACGGGGGGTCTTGCCTCGCGCCTCACGACCCTTGTCTGACCAGGGGAAGTGGATGACGGGGATGAGGAAGAACGAGTTGCTATGAAGTAAAGAGTCAGCACGGAAATTTCAGAAATATACATAGATTGTCTCATGACATACCTCTTGTCAGCCATACCGGCAAAGGCATTGTACCACGCCAAGAACGCGGCCAGGAGACCGAAGCCACCACCAGCGTGCTTGAGCGTCAACGAAGAAGCGGCATTGCCGTTGGCCGCAGCGAACTCGCCACACGCGAGCATGAGGAAGGCCAAGTCGAGGGTGAAGAAGAGCAGGAAGAACATGACAGTCGACTTGAGCGTGAGCACAAGCAGGATGAAGGTGAAGATGAACCAGCCAGTCAGGAAGAAGCCCAGCGCAGAAGCCTCGTCAGCTGCCTCGGTGTAAGGCGACAGGGCTGAAAAGCCGGGAGTAAGTAGGATGGCATAGGCAATCCAGAAGCCGCCGTAAGATGAGAGCGCAGTGGCACCAAAGGTGTTTCCAACAGCCATTTCCCTATAGTGCCGGTAATTAGTACACATTTCATACTATAATTCACGTGGCGTTTGCAAGAATGCAGAGCTTGGCGCCACTTACCACATGCCAGCCAGCAACTGGACCAATCCTCCGTAGCCGAAAGCCAATGACAGGACGACATTGGGCTCGGCGACACCACGAGCATTGACGTTGATGAGAGAGAGAACAAAGGTGGTGAGGGCGAAAGCAGACAGACCAAGAGGGGCGGGATTGGCGAATTTCCTCTGCTGCGTCGACTTGTACAGACCAGGCTGAAACTCTCCTCCGAAGGCAGCGAGCCTCTCGTCAGGTCCAGAGTGCACATGGGTCATGGGGTTTCCGCCATAGTCGTAGCGCCTGGTCGCGTCGCCGACATGGTCACCATTCGTCCCGGTCGTAATGGTCTTCTCCAGGTTTTGGTTCTCTGTAGCAGTGGTGGCCATGTTGTCGGTGTTAGATGCCAAGCTGGGCACGCAGACAGACTAGAAATGTCGCGGGAGTGTTGATTGAGGTAAAGTATGCAAAGCCGCTTGGTCGCTTGGCAGGGCTGTTTTATGCTTCTTGGGGTGGGAGGGAGAAGAGGGAGGATGGCGGTCGTCTCTCTCTTATGGTCTGGAGTGGAGCTCTATAATGGGTTCAGAGATCCACGAGGATGGGGATAGGATGGGGATTGGGGACGGTTTTGCGAGAGTCCAGAAAATGCGGAGAGAGGAGTGGAAAGCTTAAGTAGGACACAAAATAACTGGGGAAAGGAGAAATGCGTCCAGGGTGTTGTCGACTGGGGGGCCCTGGTAGAAACGGGCAGTTGTTGAGATTAAATAAATATGGGAAAGAGACTGGAATGACTGGGTAATAAGTGTGGGTGAATTGGTAATATCTCAGCAGCCAGAGCCGTTGTAATGGGTTCTGCTGTGATTTGCTTTGCTCTGCTTCGCGGGGACCCATCACTCTCACCCACCCATCCATCCAGTGCCTGCTGCTGCTTGCCTTACCTCCGTATCTGCGGTGGACGATCCACTAACTCGGCTACCATTTGCATGAGCTCGACTTGGCCGGCCAACATGACGATCTAGGCGGCAGCCCGTACGCTCCCTTGGGGACACCAGTGACCGACCGTCACAGTTGCTACCCAGCCGACCATTGAGTGACCGACGAACTGGTAGACAGAACGAACAGACAGAACAGTCTTTGCGCGCGTGTTCCGCAATCGACGCTTGTCGTACGGTCCGCCAAACGGCCTGGTCTAAGCTAACTAGGCACACAAGAGAGACCGAGACTAGAGGCTCGAGAGGGAGGATACTTGTGGAATACACGAGCCGCGACCCCACAACAGCCATGACTATGGTGACGTTGGACGTGGTGATCCTGTCGAGCTCATGTACTATTGATTCACTATTGGACCAACGGAAGAGCAGCACCTCGAGCACTTGCAGCGACCTGCGCTGTGCCACCGTCTGCACTAGCCTGGGGACTACTTGCTTTCGGTCTTTCGAGAAACCCGTTTGGGTAGTCATGGCAGGAAAAGAAAAACCCTGATCCAGCGCCCCGGGGACGAGGAAGTATTACCAAAGAGAAACTTGTAGGTAGCGTAGAAAGAAGAAATTTCTAGTACTCACTACTGCGATCGCGGCAATGATCAAACGAGAGCACCTACGACTCGGAGTTCGAACTCGACGCTTCTGGGTCCATGCGCTTGCAGCAGTCCAGACTTGCCCGCGTCATAGGGGTCCCGAATATCCAGTTCGCCGGGCCTTCTTGGTATACCTTATTAGTGATCGTAGTCGATCTTCTGAATGTATGTATCCATGGTTTCTTTGGCGGACGTGAACTAAGAAACACGGCATATCGTGTGGTCGGCATCGAGAAGCCAGAAGGATAGTTACCTACCGGTATCCCCTTCATTTGCTCCCTTGCAAAGCGAAGGGTAGTATTGAGTAAGGAACCTTTACGTGGGTAACCGGATATAGCACCAACAGCCGTTGTCGCAGTCGCCGAAGACTAAAAGCATTGGACTGTAACAGGCGAAAGGACAATCATTTGGGGACGGGGCGTTCTGAATGGGGTCGTGGACCGGGCCATCTCCAGTTGCTCCCCCAGATGCAGCAGGCACTAGACGAAGGATACCTTGAAGTTCTGGTCCGGGGAAGCTTTGAGCGAGACACGGGTACGACCCCTTGTCTCGCGAGGAAAAAGTGTGTGGGTGCGGAAGCGTCGATGATTTTCGGCACCATTCCCATCTCCGTGCCCATGACCATGCATGCCGACCAGACTGCATTGGTCCGTTGTGTAGGGTACATTCAGCGCGGGAACAAGTAAGAGCCAAGAAGCTCTCTCAGGGGGCCTTCTGGCGTCTAGGGCCGAGATACATGTACATGCCATGGCCGAGATTTTCCTGACAGGGTGCAAAGGTTCCTTTGGACGGACCCCGGGAGGCATGATAGCCGTATACTGGAGTATCATTGGAGGGAATGACCTGGGCCCTGTTGGATATGATTGATGACACGAGTCCAGTGGCCGGAGCTTACCCCAGTCGCAGCCTCTGAACGACCAACAGTAAATTGTAAGTGCACAACCTGAGATGATGAGCCGCTGATGTTGGGGATCGGATGCGCGGGACGACCAGGCTATGCATGTATGGTTTTTCTCAATTGTGAGGGTCGGACCAAGGACGAAGCGTCTGCCGACCCCCGTCTTGGCTGCTTGTTGGTTGACAGGCTCAAACGTGGTCCCTGGTGCTTCAGATGAAGTTGTTTATATCGTTTTATTGGCGTTTCCTTCATATGTGCTGCCTGGAATGGCACTGCAGAGTGTTGCATCTGTTGTGGTAACAGAGTTCAAAGGGCAAAGCCAGTTCCAAATCGACATTTCGCAGGGCCAAGCAGGCCAAGAGACGACGGCCTTGGGGTGGAAAATAAGAGATCGACACATGTACCCCGCAAGCGGAGCAGTGGAAATCTCAGATACAATGCTCCCTTGCCAGACAGATGTCTCTGGCCAGGGCTTTCAATGGGGGGTTTCTGGAGTTCAGCACCAAATGCTCCGCCGGACAGCAGAGTCTGGTCACACGAGAAGAATTGGTACCTAGAAGATTCTTCGAGTGTTCTATGGTGAGTCGTGACTTGCGCTTGTGTGGTTCGCATACTCAGCTGGTCGTCTACTGCCGGGCTAGTTTCGCATCTTCTTAGCCATGGCCATAGCCTCGATCATTTCTTCATCTTGAGACATGGAAGGGTGTCGATGAATGCAATCTAGTGCGTCGAAATGGTTGAGAAATGACGGTAAGGCGCTAGGTATGGGGGAATTGCGATGAGAGTGCCGAGGCTGTAGCGCCCATTGGCAAGGTATGCACGGCGTCGATACAATGTAGGTGCCTGCCTCAACTGCCTGTCAAGACTGCAGGCACTGGTTTTGGCCAGTGAACTGCCGCCATCAACCTAATCTCACAATTGTCGAAGGCTAATAATGTAATCGCCAGAGTGTGAGGCAAGCAGTCGCTACATTACCTAGCTACATTACAGCGCGGTACCTAACCAGATTGCAGTACCCCTTCGTGACTTCCCCAGATTGTGTATTGCAGATTTGAACGCTGACGTACGCAAAAGTGACGATCGTGAGGAGTCGCTGGGTGCAACCACCGTCATTCGACCCAGTCCTCTGTTTTGGGCAGGGAAAGGATCTGGTGCATTCGTAGATCTGCTGAGAAATCTTCTGCCCTTCCGACCGAGATTGTCGAGTTTGGCGGTGGTGCCAGTGGGCCACAATGATAGCATTGTCTTGTCTTGCGGGGCCCCGGGGATGGGGTCAGTTGCTTTGAAGATCGTTCCGTGGAGACAGCAGAGCTGGTCCCTTTTTTCTTTCCTTTTTCTCCCCCGTCAAGTGTCATGCCTCGCATGTCTCTCTATCAGATCTGTGTCAGTCGTCCTTTTTTGACGTCCAGCCATTGACCTTGTCCTTGCCTGCGGCGCCTCAAGCCGAACGAACCGAGCGCAGCGTTCAACTTGGCGGTGGCGTTTCTTCTGCAGTGCCGAGTTTGCCATATGCCATGTGGTTTGTTCGATCGCTCCGCGCTTGGCTGACTTGGCTTACGGCGTTCCGCTCTCTAGCCAAGCCAAGTCGCCTGCACCCCACAGTCTGGGCGTCTTCATGTCCCCATTCACCATGGTCACCTAAACTATTGGCTTTGGTGAGAGAATCAACCGACCTCTTGATTTTTCTGTTTCGTTTTCGATTTTCTTTATTTTGATGTCGCCATGACGTGCTGACCGGACTGGCGGGACTGTCGATCAATTGCGACGCAACAATGCACGTGTACGGAAGATGGGCACAGCGTTCTGATGTGCAGCCTGGCAGAGTCACACGTTAGGGCTACTCTGTGTGTTTTACATGGATCTGGCACTTCAATGCGTGCAGTCCAGTCGAGCTGCGTGTGGTTTCCAGGTTGGTTTGGGTTACAGCCTACCTACCTCCACCTCCATAGTAGAGACTTGCGCCGTCTTTGGCTTACTGTTTTGCATCCAGGGGTCCGTCGACAAGACCATTTCTCCAAACCCCCAGGTGCCCTCCCCCAAATCTCCCGCCCTTCTCCAACATGTCGCGATGGTATCCCCGGTGAATGGATGGATCTTGTGGAAAGGTCTAGGTAGTCTGGTCAAAAAGCATATCTGGATACGCAGTAGCCCTCTTGCTGCGGACGAGCTACCGCAGATGCGCACCTAAGATGCCTTGACCTGCGACTCGCCCTGCCACCAAAAAAGCTCCCATTGTCGTCATGGTTCTCGATAGTCGACGGTAGAATGATCTACACCTGAGCGTTGGGACTTGCTGCGCGGACGAAGGGAAGTAAGTCTGTTCCTTCGTCTAAGAAAAACTCCCGCGCTTTTCATCCGTCCCCCGTTGTGATAGTGCCCGCAATCTGACTGTACCTAAGTTCCAAAGTCTTAGCCCTTCCCCCAATGGCGGAAGATCGACTTGATCGAGACATCACTAAAAAGCCACAGGCATTTGTCACACAGACTCTGGTCAGAACTCAAAATTTCTCGGTCTAACTCGAATGTCGTAGTCAGCGGCGTCTTCGCAACAGCCTACTATGTAGGTAATAAATCACTAAAACTGCCCATATGGATATGTACCCGGAGGCTGGAAATCCTATCAGCACTAATGTAGTCCAATCGATCCCATCCATTTGGGTGAATACTTTGGCAAGCAATACCAATCATTCAAAAGCTGCTTGCAGGATGGGCAAGTCGGTGCATGTCCTTCGGGAGGCTAGATCTGACTTGATCCAGCAAGACAGGCACATGAACTTCATTTACAATTAGACGAGCGGTTGGTCGGCCATGCAATAATTGATGCCACGCGTACCTGAGAGACCTTGAAGAGAGACACGACCCTAGAAAATTAGGTGATCTGACACTCATCGCAAGCGAAATTCGATGCCACCTCAGCTATTTGGTGTTGGGCCGCACCATATTAGGCGATTCGCATTGAAAACGACTGCGCCGCGCTCATACTTATGCGGGACCGTCCCGCGTCCTACATAAATTATACGTTGTATTCTGCCATTTAACCGGATGCGTCAGGTATTGCAGAAATTCCATGTATGTACACCTTTTGGTCAGTGGGGTCATGTGTCGAAGCGAGTACCCAAATCACATCACCAAGTCAGATCATTCAAACACGTCTGATCCTCTCTCTAGTGACCATATTGGATCTGTGCGATCTGTGCGATCTGACTGAATCTCAGCAGGAATATCCACAAAAGTGAGATTCCACGAAGCTATACCTCGATCCAATGGCACTAGCATTTCTCAGGACGACCGGCCACCTGACACTACTACTTGAGATTCAGTATAGGAGATCTTTCGGTTTTCCGATTCATGTAAACTCCGCACCCGTCTTTCCGTTGCGCCGGGTCGCCAGCATCAATTCTCGGCCCGAGGTCGGGCATTATCATGAGAAGAGATCCGACTGACCATGTCGACTGTCATGGCTTTGGCGCTGGCTGATATTCAATCGCGCAAATCCATTCGATGATGTCAATTTGTGTATGTTTTCTCATCTGCATAACATTTCTGACTTCTTCACCTGCATTTTTGCAATATCCAGAGCGTGTTCTTCTTCCATGCTTGAAGTTCTCAAGACAATAGATTCCATCTTCTTTATCCCTTACTTGCTTGAGGATATATAACCTTCCACAAGCTACAGTGTCCCCATTGGCTCATCGATACTCAGATACTTGCTGATTTTGGGCCTTTCACTTCCAAAACGTGAGGAGGATATCTTCAATGTCGAAGTCGAACGGCGGTTTCTCTCTGGCCCAGTCCTGAGTGGCGTTCCCAAACAGTTGACTGCGACGGTTAGCAGTCATTCGCGATACATTTAGGGGCCGTCTCGCCACTGAGTGTCTCAGTGCCGAGAGGATTTATACGTACACGCTACCTTCATTCCAACTCCAGCGTATGCCCACATTGGCTCGAGCATTTGTGCCCGTCGAGGGCCAGACCCTCGTTTCGAGAACCACGGGCCCGACTCCGGTGGTGCAATTGGCATACTCGGACGCCAGCGGGGATCCCGCGGCGGTGCCTGAGCAGTGCGCCTCAAAGGCGGGCAGATGACATTCATCTTTGTCACCTCTGTCGATCGTTTGTTGGTCTCCTTTGATGTCGAAGACTGTACAGGGCACCCGAGGGCGACACAATTAGCACAGAGCATCAGGACTGCGCTGCGGCGGAAGAGTCGTGGGACGCGTGGCGAGGTGACGTACTATACCAACCCGACTTCGGCACCGTCGGTCCGCTGTGGGATAGGCCGGCTTGCCAGTTTTTCACATGCCATTTGTAGTCATAGTTATCGAGCGGCCATATTCCCGCGTGAGCCACGGACCATATGGTCGCCGGGAGCAGGGCGTAGGTGAGCTTCATGATGTTCGTGAGCGTTTGAGAGGGGATCAATATCGTGACTCGCCAAGATCCGAACAAGATGCACCGAGACGTCGCGAAAGGTATCCGAGCGGACTGCATCCTTATGAATGCTACCTCTACCATGGACCCGGGTATGACGGACCACCGGTGGAGTTGCAGGTGGAAGCGACATACGACCAAGTAAACAAAAGCATCCTTCGTTCTCGGCTGCAGCCGTGCGCCGAGCCGGGGGAGAAACTGGCGCGCGCCTACGTAACAGTTTGCCATTTTCGAGCTCTGGGCATAAGCCACCGTCCTCGCTTCTATACGCCCTTCTTCGTATTGCGGGCCGCTTTTGAGTTCTTGTGCAACGCGGGCGTTGGGTGCTTGCCGGCTAAATACGAGCCCAGCACTTCTGATGAATGCCCAGGAGTAGCCTGCATGACACTTTTCCGAGATCGCTAATTATAGGTATCGACTGAAGTGTCGGCTTTAGAACACAGTTTCAGTAATCGAATACAAAAAAAGTCTATTTGGAGTCTCATACTTGCCGGGTCTAACAGGATCTTGAGGGGCCTGTGTGTGGCTTGCTCCGGTCGAGGCAAGCCTCATGGTGAGGTGCCGCTGCAGACATGCAGTCCACGGCTTATGGCTGTGAATTGATACCGGAAGAGGTGCGCAAGTTCAAATTGGCGCCGAGATGCATTCCGGCCGGCAGCAGAAATACTCTCCTATATCAATTGTGCACTGTCAATGACCCGAATCTACCGAGATCATCTCATTGCAGTAAATGTGATAGATCGCCATGATCCGGTAAATTAAATATTTGAACTTGACGCAGCGCAGGTTTTGTTGAATTCGGTGTACCAGAGAACCTTAGATCAAGCGCGTCGAAGAAATCCCCTTCTTGGCATGCCAGCGAGAGCATTGAGTTACAACAAGCAGTTTATCCATCGTTGATTGATATTCTCACAACATTTGCGTCATCTTAACTCTCCGTCTGCGGCGAAAACAGGAGTCCTCGAAGCATTGCATGTCCACAAAACATTCTTCTTCACCAATTTCCCTAAAATAAGAAGGCGAATGAGTCGGCGTCTGCATCATATGTAATTATATCATGTTTCTCCAGTCATGCATCAGCCATTTTAAATTGTGTCTCAAGAGCCATGCTATCTAATGGCGAGAACTCTTGAACTTAAGCAGTATACTTGAAAATGAATGCCTACAACACGACCAACCAAGCCACCACCCTTCATTTGCCTACAGTCCATTGCCTTAATGAGATGCATAAGATTTCTAGATCCTTGTTGCCTCTGCTTTGCCCACTTGATCAAGCATTTGCATATTGCCAGTGTTACCTTCTTCTTTGATCAGTTTATGGTACCGAGGAGTCTCCACCAAGAGACTAGAGCAAATGAATCAGTTCTTGTCAAATTAGTTGAACGACCTGACCTTGGAGCATTGATTTGTCGGCGGCTCAGTGGGTACATATTGAGAGGCTGTATTGATCTCACAGCCTCACCCACCCGCATTCTCATGCATGGCGTGCGACCCTACCTGCATTGGACGCCTGGACGCCTTGTCTGCCTATAAGTCAAAGCGACGGAGTAATCTATCTGCCTTGGGCAGGCATGATATCACAACTGCCGTGATGATTTGGCAGGAAGATGTCTTCCAAAGGCATCGGAGCCTTATGCTTTATAGACCTATGTAACACTGCAACGTCAAGATGTGAGGCTGTGCTCCTCCTTCACTCATAAACCTCTGTCGGCTCTTCAATTTTCAAAGATAAAAGGTACTGCCCGTCGCAGACCTAAGCCATTATCACCTACTAATTGACATTGAGTTTCATTTCATGTTGAGTTCTGTGTTTGTGTCACGTCCTATCCAAAATGCCAGCCGAAGAATATGACCCTTCTTCGATCAACGAGGATCTTGCGAATCAAATTCGACAGGAATGGTCCTTCAAGATAAAGAGATTCCCGGAAAATTTCATGGAAAGGCTCGGAATTGTCAATCTCTCGTTAATTATCCTGGAGATTCTATTGATCACATCGAATCATTTCCATCCGCTAGGCTACTGGAAAGCATTCGTCCACGACTCCTCAAGCTACCGCGATGACTTCAACAAGGCCGTATTCGACCGGACTGATGGTACTATTGATTTTACCAAAATCGACTCCTATTCTTTGTGGAAAGGTCTTGTTGTTCCAAGTCTGGTGGGAGTGTCTGCCTATGTTGTCACTGCTGTGATTTATCTGCGACACGAGCTCTACAATTGGAAGCCAGAGCTTCTTCATCACTATGGCCGGGTCGTATCAGAGTCATGGCTAGGGTGCTTGATTCCTCAGAGCTGGCTGAGACGTGCCTTCAATATTTACGAGCGGAAGCATATGAAGTACATGTCAAACGCCATACAGCCTGAACGGAGACACGTCGCCCTACAAGATACAGTCGAGTTTGCGAGAGTGATCCGCCAAGTCGCTATCAATCTTTCCATCTCTGTAGGCGCCATCGCTGTGATGTGGATGATGCTTCTCCGAGCCGGCGTCGATACGCAACACACACTCAACCTCCCACCGTCCTATGTGCCGCCGGCCCAGGGTCTGGTATGGTACCTGATCAACGACATGTTCTACTTTTACCCACACTGGGTCGCCCACACGAGCCCGCAAGCAGAGAAGAGGCTGCGCATCCCACAGCCGCTCTACACGCTCCTGCACAAGACGTTCAAGCAGTCGCACCGTCTACACCACCGGTGCAAGGCCAACATCGGCATCGCGGCGTGGTACTGCTCCGTCGGAGAGCAACTGGTGTTCAACCTGTTCCCGGCGCTGCTCGGCCCGGTCGCGACGCAGATGCTGGCGAGAGCCGCCGGCGCCGAGCGCACCTGGGGCACGCACCTGGTGACGCTGTACGTGTGGATCGCCACGGCGGCGGCGACCTCGGTCATGGCGCACACGGGGTACCGGTCCGTGTGGAACGACCCGGGCAAGCACGACCTGCACCACGAGCGGGCGTTCAGCCCGCGGGCGGCGTGCAACTTTGGCACCATGGGCGCGTTCGACTGGCTGCACGGCACCGCGAGCGGGCTCTCGGCCGCCGAGACGAGGGAGTGGCGGGGCCAGCGCGATCGGCAGGCCGCGCTGTACGAGGCGGAGAGGCGGTCGGGTGTGCCGCTGACGGAGGCGCAGAGGTCGGTGGTTCAGCAGCCTGCTCACGACCAGGAGTGGGTGCGGAAAGATGTCTGATGCGTGCCTGTGGGCGTGTGACTGGCGGCGACGGGGGTGTATGAGCCTATGGCTTTTATACTGCATCGTCAAGCAAGACTCCTTCCAATGTTCTGTAATGGCAAGATATGCATACTTTCGAGGATATCACTTGTTCAAAGATTGTATCATCTCCGCTTCGCAACAACGATGACGGCGCGCAGTGCACCTGAACCAAGAAAGAACTTGAGGGCTCTTTGGAAGACCCGATACCTGGTCATGGAGATCCCGTAGGCAGATAGACTCTCGGCCTGACGGTCGATGAAATCAACGAGACCGGGAAAAACTTCTGCCGTAACATCTCGGGTCTCGATGCGTCGCGGGTCGAAACCGGCTTCCTGTAGCTGGGCTCGGTACTCCGCCAGTGGCACGAACGTGTGCCACGGGCATTGGGTCCCCACGCCGATTGCCTGCACAGCGAGTCTCTGCGTCCGCGTGGCGGTGTCGCTGAGGATGAGGTCGAAGGCCATGACCGAGGCGTCGAGCTCCGCGAACGCGTAGCGAAAGATTGGCACGCGCGACGGTTTGAAGTGATAGAGGCTGTCCAGCCCTAGAACCCAGCGCTCCGTATCGTTTGTCTTCTGCGCATCAAGTGTGGAAAGGATTTCGGAACCCCATGCCCGGGGTTGAGCGGCATCTGCCAAGAATACCTCTACCGAAGCAGGAGGAGACTTGGAGCCAATCTCACTGTGTTTTACCGACTTCTTTGCAATGTCGACTTGGGCTTCAATGTTTGTCAGGCCAACATAGCGGAGGTTTCTACCAGCGTTGGCAAAGAGCCGCACAATAGACTTGGTCTGATCTCCGCAGCCGATGCCAAGATCAAGGATTGCCACATCGGTCTTGGGGCCTCGCGTGCGGGCTGCGGGCATCAGTCCAGCCGTGCTCAAGACTTCCTCCAGCAACCTTTGACATGCTTCGTCGAACTGATATATCAAAGCATTTTCTGTAGTTCTCCTACGAACAGCCATTGAGTTAGTAAGGCCAGATCGAAGAGTGCAAAGAATTATAATGTGAACTGAGCACTTACCAATATCCCATATTCATCCACATGGACCTAGGCGGAAAGCAAACATTGAGCTTCCAGTGATCAACATTGTAAATGTCCGACCGAAGAAGTGGAAGTACAACCGAGGCGATAATCGCCAAAGCTGTGCCAAAACCAATCGCAAACCATGCCAATTCGCGAGGTATCGAGCCTCCGAAACTGTCATATGAAGACATCACGAAGCGTCTGTGCTGTCGGAGTTATCCAGTTTATATCAATGGTAGGTCTGATCTTTGGACACCGGAGCCGCACGTATGATTCAGATTAAGTCTGCCGTCTGCTGTGTATGATCTCGGTCGAACCAGGCCAATGTGATATTTGTCACATGTCAGCAAAGAGTGCCAAGCTGATTTGTGATTGGGGAACATTCTCATGAGTGGATTCGGTCGGGGCCCCTTTTTTGGACTTTTCGTTCCATCTTGTCCCATTTTACCGGCAGAAGTCGTTTGCTCTTTTGGGCAATTATACCGTTGAGGCTAGCTGGTGACTGACGAATCGTGATCAAGTCTGACCATTAGTGACTCCGCATTTGGTTCCTCGGCCCTGAAAGCTTTTTCTCCTACTGACCAAGTGGAATTGGACAGAAGGGAGAAAGAAAAACAAATGGGATGTGAAACAAACCCGACAGCCCGAATGGTTTGGAATGTTTTGATTGTGCCATATTTCCTTGCCGCGGCCTATAGCATAGAAGCAACTTTCTCTTACATCTTATACGAGCCTTTCCTAGACGCTGTATAGGGTTCGGCTTAGATGCGCTCGCCATGGGATCGAATCCTTCGGGCTCTAAGACGCCAATAGCAGTCGTCGGCACCGGCTTAGCTGGTCTTGTAGTGGCACATCTTCTTCACAACGACCCACTACAGCGTTACCACGTCACGCTATTCGAAAAGGTGAGATCTCACCCGTGGAAACCCAACTCTGCTTTTGCTATACACCGCCCCATCCCTGCATCCGTATAGGCCGCCGGTCCCCATGACTGATTTGTTCCCCAGCAAGATCGAATGTCACTCAGCTCTGCTTCAGTCACCGTCGAGGACAGCCATGGCCGGTGCGACATCATTGACGTCCCCATGCGCGCCTTTGCGCCTGGGTACTACCGTCACATGAAGGCCATGCTGGATTTCTTCCATGTCCAGTATGAAGCGCAAAAGTTCCTCTTTGCTTTCTCGACGACATCGCCGCTCAAGGGCGAGGAGCCACCCTACTATGTTCACGCCTCGGGATTGCATCGGTTGCCGTCGCGCGCACAGGGAGCGTCGACGTTCAGCTGGCTGAACCAGATCGCGTACTTGGGATTGTGCTTTCTGTGGTTGTCAATCTGTTGCTACTTTGTCGCTCCCCGTCGCGACGAGAGCTTCGAGGTATATCTCCGGCGAATCTATCTTCCAGAGAGATTCGTCATGCAATACCTTCTTCCCTTGATATCGAGTGTGGCCACGTGCTCGCATCGAGAACTATTACAGTTTCCAGCTCAGGATTTTGTGACGTATAGGAAAAGACTGCTAAGCAGCGAACACTTTTGCCTGACACACGGCATTCAAGATGTGCAGCAGAAGTTGGTAGAAGGAATCGATTTGCGACTAGCAACTGAAGTCCACGAAATCACATCTGCCGAAGGGCAAAACAGGTTACACTGGCGGACCCAAGGGAAAGACGGACCAGAAAATGACTCTCAAAGCTTCGCGCATGTGGTCATAGCTACTTCGCCAGATATCGTCGGCAAGCTTGTTCCGTCACTGGGCAAGATTATGTCGAAAATACCAACGACACACGTGAAAGCTTCCATTATCCAGGCGGACGGAGCTCAATCGAAGCTGTCCGTCGTGAAGAATGTCCCAGCTCCGTCGGAGAAGGAGGAGAAGTCCAGAAACCGAATTATGAGCGGCACGCAGCTGATAGCGCTCAAGACTCACATGGAGTCTCCCTCCTGGACGGAGGCGCATCAGCTATTTCCGAGCGGCGCCTGTGTGGCGGTCAATGCCCCGGAAGCCGACCAAGCGGCGTCTGTTCTGTCGCACGCGCATTTCACGAGGACTCTGCGGACAGTCGAAAGTCGAGCATTAACAAACCGGTTATTTGGAGAGGCGACCGGCGAAAAAGTAGACAAGTCTGCCGAATCGCAGTGGAAGAATGGCACGAATGGTATTTGGCTTGCTGGATCGTGGTGCTGGGATGGTATGGTTTTGTTAGAAGGATGTGTTGTTTCGGCATCGCGGATCGCGACCAAACTCGGCGTTGAGATTCCCTGGTAGCATGTGAACAACTGGACTGCATGCCGCCCACACGGAGCCATACAGGATGGCTATAAATGGCCTCTTAATAGTGATAGTCTTAATGCACATGGATTTTGGTAATGAAAGTGGCAAATTCACGTCCGCTAAATTTCGACCACGTATCACTTCGCTTTGATAAATTACAGCGACGAGTTGATTCCCATCAGATAGGAAGGCTGCCTGGTGGCAAGGCAAGTATGGGGCTGCCTCAGCTGCTTATGATCAAGCTGAACATGCTAGCTTCAGCGGTGCCACACACGACGGGCCAGTAATATGTGAAGTTCCATTTGGGCTTTTCCTCGACTTATCGCATTTGTGCTTAACAATGGTTCGCGGTATCCCAGACCACGAACAGAGAATGACGGCAAGGTCGGCACATCGCAGACCGACTGCGCTGGCACAAGTCTATGTGTTAATCAGGCAGCTGCTCTGTCTATTTTTATTATCCTTGGCAACATAAGCGTTATAAAACTTTATCCTGTTCCATTTGTCCTTGTTGTACGAAGTATATAGTTATAGTATCAACACACTATAGCATTTGTACCGAAGCGGTACTCTTTTCAACTGATCACCTCGCCAACATGCCTTCCAAATATGCACTCCTCGTGGGCATTGACCACTATCTCAATGATGGGTCAAGGAAGTTCTCCAATGAGACCTTGACTCTCAAGGATCTCGGTGGCTGCGTCAACGATGTCGAGACCATCAACAAATTCCTCGTCGATCACTATAAGTTCGATCAAATCGTCTCTTTGGTATCACCGTTGCCATCAGCAGAGCTCTCAGCGGACCTTCGCAAGACGTCAGATCGATTGCCGTCCTATGAAGAAATCAAGTCCGAATTCGACATCGTAATCCAACAGGCCAAAAAGGATGACTTCTTCTATTTTCATTTCTCGGGCCACGGGGCACGCCTAATGCCGATCGATGACTCACCAGAAGATCATAACCGAGACCCAGCGCTGCTTACCGTCGATTACTGCAGAGGACAGCTGCCGATTCGCGGGTGGCAGCTGGATGCTTGGCTGCAAACGCTCGCCGAGAAGGGGGTGAACATCGCCGTCTCCCTCGACAGCTGTCACTCGGGAGGTGCGTTGAGAGATGAAGATGGGTGGTGCCGCACGCCCGTGGACTGGCCGTCTTCGGTGCCCAACCTACCCATCGATAGATCAGTCTCTCGGCTCAAGCATGCTTCCGGATCTGTTCGCCGTGACGCCGAATTAGAGAATTCTTGGCATATCAATCCGGAAGGGTTCGCGCTCATGGCAGCCTGTGAGCAATACGAAAAGGCGGCTGAGATCCGCATCAATGGCAGACGCGTTGGCGCTTTCACGCATGAGCTTTTCAGAAACCTTGTGGAGAGCAGAAGCAAGACGTACCGCATCATTCGAGACCAGGTGAAGGAGCAGTTGAGAGATCGCGTCGAACGCCAGAGTCCTGTCTGCCACGGTCACGTCGATCTCCTATTTTTCGAGACCCTCGAGCCTGTGTCCACTGCAGCTGTTGTTCCAAGGGTCAAGGACGGCCAGCTGATCCTTCCAGTGGGCAGAGCGCATGGGGTACACAGGGGATCAGAATTCACATTGTTCCCGAAAGCATCTCCTTTCAGTCTGGTTATCGAAACAGTTGATGATTTCGAGTGCCGTGTGCAGGCTCCGGAAGGGCTTTTGAAGGTATGGGCCAGTTATCTGCACACACTCATCCCCCAGCGCTGGCACTTTGGGGACACGAAACTTCAAGTGTTCGTCGATACCACTGCATCATCTGTTGCATCTCAGTCGCTGTCCGCAAAGCTGCGCCAGGAGCTGCTTGATAAGGTGGCGAGTGAAATCGAGGTCACAACTTCCGGAGAAGCTAATAGCGTCCATGCATTCACACTGCGAGTTTCCGAGAACGAGGCAACGATTTTGGCACCTGTAGCAAGACGTGGTGTTAGTACCGACGTGGTACGACCGCTCGAACTCAACAGCGGGCAAGATTTGAATGTACTTGCAAAGGAAGCAGGTCTCGCTCTAGTACATCTCGCCAGGTTCCAGCAAGTATTGAGCATCAGAGAGTGGCACCAAAACCAGGGCGGGACGAAGCCGCCTCCATTCAAATTCAGCATACTACCATTGCGCA
Organism: Pestalotiopsis sp. NC0098; assembly: GCA_022432395.1. Lineage (NCBI taxonomy): Eukaryota > Fungi > Ascomycota > Sordariomycetes > Amphisphaeriales > Sporocadaceae > Pestalotiopsis > Pestalotiopsis sp. NC0098. Next base: position 2,122,564 of record JAJKLJ010000003.1, on the reverse strand, counting down.
CCCCGACCTATTCAGGCCCATATAATGAGGGTCAGAAGTTCGAATTTACGCTCGAAAGAACCGGTAAAGCCCATCATTTTCTGTTCTTGACTGTTCTCTGGTTCAGTCCGGAATACAGGATCTACCAGCTCTACCCCAAGGATGGCGAGCCATTTGATGCTTCTGGTGGTGCGAATTTCAAATTCCGCCTCAAGACTCCATCTGCACCAAAAACCATCAGAAGAAGGCTCCAGCGGAATTCTCGCCGGGATGTATTGCGTGTTCTTGTCACCGAGGACGAGAGTGTGTCGTGGAGGGGGTTGGAACTACCAAACCTATGGGACGCCGACAAAGTGTGGCTCGACAGGGGGAAAGGCAAGGAAAGAAGAGAAGGAGAAGTATTCGTGAATGACATTCAATGGTGGGCTTACGACACGGAAATCATCTCAAATTCTACACATGATGGGTAATAGGAACAGAGGGAAGAGGTAGAAACCTTCATATCCACGCAAGAAGTCTATTTGGACATTTGCTTTTCGATACAAATGAATCATATGATGAGGCTACGAAACAGATCTATCTTTGCTTCTATGGTAGTGTCAGTATTAGCAACTCTCTGCTCAATTCACTCAGTACTCAGAGGTACAAGAGGAAGGATGCAGCCACTCATGGTCGTTTGTGGCAACCCTACCGGCTTGCGAGCACGAGGCTGGAATTGGGCAGATTTGTTCAGCGACGATCTCGGACTGTCAGCCGATTGGCTTTTTACCGAATCTGATGCGTCAAGTAACAATCTTTATCAGCCTATAGTCGTGGTGAATTCTCAGGCCCAGTCGGGCATCAACCCACTTAGCGTCTCAGCCGCTGCGTGAGGTATGGTCAAACTGTGTATACTTTTCACTGTGCAGGGTTCCTTCTTACCGATCGGCAGCGATTTCCGAATCCTAGCATTATTTACTGGACTCCATCAGCAGAACGAACCAAGCTCCAGGGCCGATAAGGATCCGGTCTATCATCACGAATTCGCTGGCTTTATTGTGCCCCACTGAGGTCAAGACGCCGACATACTATCATTTCCAGATTTATCTTTCTGAATAATCTGACCCTATGTCTACGGTCGCGGTCTAAAGATTGCGTGAGAAACGAAAAACTGACTCAAAAGACGATGCGAGAATTTCTAGATCGAATCTTCAGGGTCCTCGACCTTGGGAGACCCGTTCCCGCTGCTCCCGAATATATGGCCGATCTTGAGACGAGGATTATCCGATACCAAAATGCACTTGCTTCAACACCTTCTGGCCACCCTCAACGTGTGGAGAACCTGAGCAGACTTGGTGGCCTACTTGGTGAGAAGCTTTCTCACACTATAGCCATAGCAGACCTGGACGCAGCTGTCGGACTGTTGCAAGAAGCCGCAGACGCATATCCCCAAGGGCACGATGAGCGAGCTACATTGCTCAACCTTATAGCATTGCTGATCGTCAACAAATGGGGTTGTTTCAAAGACAGCGTCGACGACAATGAAGTCCTGAATGTTGCGCAAGCCGCCTTTGATGCGACAACCGAAGGACACCCGGGTCGTGCCGAATGCAGGAAAAGACTTGTCTTCTTCAAAGCCTACATGAAATCGGAATCTGGCATATCAAGAGCCATACGCAGTCTTACTTATATGGCACGTATTTTCAATGCTTTGTTTTCAAATCAGAACGCCCAGGCATCAGCGACAACAACAATCCTGGCCTATCTGCCAAACTGGGTGTCAAAACCAAGAGCTACACTTGTGGCCTATCTTACAGACTGGATCTCAAAATCAGTAACTGCAAATTTCATCGAAGATATCGCCGATGAATCTGTGCTGCCGAACTTGAATAAGATTATGGCCGACTCGAACCGGTACATAATCTTTGCCAGCAGGATGAAAGAACTTCGGGATCAATGTGAAGGACGAGTCGAGACAGTCGATATCGACAAGATGATACTCATGACACAAAATGAGCTCGAGTCCAACCAGAAAGACGATGACTTCAGATTGGCACTCTTAAGTACGCTCGGTGAACTCTTCGGCGAGAAATATCTTCAGACTGGCGACGAGAATACGATACAAGAGGCCGTCCGCCTCGCACAGGAAGTTGTGGACTCGACTCCGGAAGGGCATGAAGACTCGGCTATACGAGTCAGCAATCTGGGACTTCAGCTGGGCAGACGATGGCAGTGCTGCAGACTCAAGGAAGACCTTGATCTGTCAATTAATATGGCGCGCACTGCGCGTCAGGGAACCAATTTAAGTCCCACGGTCCAAGCAAATCTCTACTTCAATCTTGGTGCTAGACTTGGGGATGAGTACACTGTCGCCAGAGACCTTGGTGTTATGGAGGAGGCAGTAGACTGCCTCCGTAAAGCCATCCAGATCGCCCCGCCCGAGGAAATCAATCGATCAGAGTTCCTTGTCTGCCTCGGGAAGCTTCTATACGACAAGTACACCCATGAGGGGAAGGGCCAAGACCTGGAAGAGGCCATACGGCTCACTCGCGAAGCTCAAGACTTAGGTCAACAAAGCGAGGTCAAGAAGGCCCAAACATCCGTCTACCTTGGTATTTATCTCGGTAGTCAGTTTACACGCAGCGGAGAGACTGGCGATCTCGATCGAGCCATCGATGAAACCGAATGCGGCGTCTATGCAGTCTCGAGTGATCACCCCGAAAAATTGGCATGGCTCAACAATCTTGCCCTTCAACTAGGTGACAGATTCTCTCGCAGCGGTGCGATGGCGGATCTCGAGAGAGCGATAGGAATCATGCGCAAGGCTGTCATCCCTGGAACTAGGCTCGGTGACCCGGATCGACCTTCGCGGCTGAGCAATCTTGCACTACGGTTGGGAGATCGATATGCCCGACTTGGAGCTTTAGCTGATCTTAATGAAGCTATTGAGCTGATGCGAACAACTCTCACCATCGAGCCGCAATTGAGTCAGTCAGACCAGCCTCTCTTGTTGAATAATCTTGCAATTCGACTTGCGGAAAGATGGGACCGAACCGGCAATGAGCATGATTTGGATGAAGCCGTCCGACGATCTCAGGAAGCAGTCCATAAGAGCCGTTCAGACCACCAAAACATCACTCGATGGTGCATCAATCTTGGTATTCATTTGGCCGCAAGATATCAACTCAAAGGAGAGCAAGAAGACTTCAAGAAAGCGAACGAGGCATACCAAAAAGCTGCCAGTACAATACCCGATGAGCATTTCTACAGGGCTGCGTTATTCAGCAACATGGGACTCTTATTCGCTGAAACGTACAGTCACAGCAAGAACTCGGAAGATCTCAACAAAGCCATTGATCACTCGAGAGACAGCGTGAGAGCCACGGAGATAAATGCAACATCTTGGGCTATGCGCTCGCGTAATCTTGCACGTCAATTGTACCAAAGATACCTACATGAGGATAAGACCGAGGATCGAAGTGAATCTCGAGAACTGCTCATAAGAGCACTGCGCTCGAGCACAGCAAGCATCAAAGTCAGAGTGGCAGCTGGACGCGATTTCATATTCACCGAACACGAGCTGGATGATCCCCAGAGCTACGAAGTTCTCAAACAGACAGTTCATTTGTTACCGTTACTCGCGCTCCCTCGTCTGCATAATGCAGACAAACATCATTTGCTTTGCCAACTGGCGTGGTTGGTTGCCACGCTGGCCGTAGATAAGTCACCTTCTGGGCTCCGCCCACCCAGGTAGGTGACGAATCTTGTTGGGTTCGAATCCCAAAGTTGGCACCCAAGGAGGTTTAGCAGACTATCTGGCGAGCTGCCTGCCTTGTAACCCGTGCACCCAGCGTTATTGGGAAGATTGGTTGCAGTCTTGGGACCCCTGGGAGCGTCCCAGCCGATCGACCGTCACGCACCACGTCGGCGGAATACAAATCGACAGCCGGATCAGAATTCGAACGTTAATCCGGCCCCGTAGCGACCTTGCCACTCGTTACCGCTGTCGGCGAACCCGTCCCTACGATACTTGGCGATACGAAGTACGCAGAATCGCTCTCTCGCCGCGGAATATAATTGCGAGCGTATTGGGACCACGAGACGGTCCCCTCCCGGCATCGAGATGGGTGCGAATGCCGACCGAGAAACACACGAAAAGCATACGAGACTTGCCGATACAAAGATAGTCGATACACCTACACAGTACGGACGCGTCCGCTCTCCAGGAGCCAAACCGAGCGCCACAATACCACGTTCGGCGGTAGCAGGCTGGAGGAACGCAGAGTCACAGAGGGAAAGGACAGGAGGTTTAGTGGTGTTATTCTGCAAGTTTACCTGTAACCGCCCGCCCGCAGCGGAGGACTGGCAGTGGTACCGAGGGCACTTAAGATAGCCTACGGAGTAATTAATCATCATCATTTGCTGTCCGCAGCTGTTGGTATCGCCTCGGATGCAGCAGCAATGGCTCTGAGTTTTGAGAAAGGGGACGAGAGAGCCTTTGCTGCCATCAGCTGCCTTGAAACTGGACGGGCGATTATCGCAGGCGGAACTTTCCTGGCTCACGATGTAAGTCGGCTGGAAAAGGTCGACAAAAGCCTAGCAGATAAGTTCCTCGGGCTGAGAGACCAACTGGCTGGTTCAGAGCCGACAGATACTGTCTATACATCGCATGTTCAAGATCCGTCTGTCGAAAGCGAAGCAATTGAGCGTATAAGCGCCGGACTCGAGCTCGACGCGACCCTTGAACAAATCAGATCGCTCGATGGTTTCGAGCGCTTTCTGCTGCCAGAATCTCCGGCTGATATAGTCAGCTACGCAAGCCATAGCCCGATAGCTATGATCAATTTGAGCAAATATCGATGTGATGCTCTGATCATTCAACAATCCGGTGTTCAATCTCTAAGCCTGCCGCATGTCTCTTTAGCAGAGGTTGAATCCTACGGCCGCGAACCAAGTTCAGTGCGAACGCTGAATTGGCTCTGGAGAAGAATCGTGCATCCTGTTCTTCAGACATTAGGCATCGCTGACCTACCCGAGAGTCAATCACCCAAGCCTCACGTATGGTGGATACCGACAGGCAAGCTGACTAGGCTTCCGCTCCATGCGGCTGGTAACCACCTTCAAGCAGATGGTAGGACCGCCTCGGATCTGGTCGTGTCGTCTTACGCCTCTTCCATCAAGGCCATCGTTCGAGGTCGTCGGCAGCGTACACAAACGTCCTTTGATGCCAGCTCGTTGCGTGTCGTGGCCGTGGCCATGGAACAAACAGAGAAGCAGCGTCGGCTGCGATATGCGGTTCAAGAGGTTGATCAGGTACTCTCCACCCTTGGAGTCAAAGCATCACCACAGAGTCGGCCTCGAACTTATAAGCACGATGTCCTGTCTGCCATCAAAGCTTGCGATATCTTCCATTTCGCGGGCCACGGACAAACACACGCAACTGCGCCCCTTGAAAGCTCGCTGCTTCTTAGTGACTGGGAAAAGAACCCTCTAACCGTCCAAAACTTCATGGAAGGTGATCTAGCCAATGGCAAACCGCTCCTCGCATATCTTTCGGCTTGTGGTACGAGCCGAGTGAAGGACGAGGGCGCACTTGACGAGAACATACACTTGGTCAACGCTTGTCAACTGGCTGGGTTCCGGCACGTTGTGGGCACACTGTGGAGTGTCGACGATGAACAATGTGTTCAGATGGCCAAAAAAGTGTATCAGTTCATGGTCATGGAAGGCTTCAGGGACGACACAGTCAGCCGAGGGCTTCATCACGCAACCAAATTTCTTCGGGACCAGTGGGTCCAGTCGCACAATTGTCAAGAAAGCTTGCCAGTGGTGAGAGAAGCAGAGGTGATAGAGGATCACATCTCACAGCCTGACTGGGTCCCTTACATCCATTTCGGTCTTTGAAGGAACTGTCGCTCCCGAGAGCGCCTATCGCCTGATTTTCGCCTTTGCTGCATTCTGCAGAACGGACATTGTAAAGAAAAAGAAAGAGGGAAAAAAGTGTAGCGTTCTGGTTTGATAGCAGCTCAGTAACAGCCGCTCATGTGCACTGGTCAAATTCAACGTCTTGACACGGGGCGGCCATGATTTGATGACCTATTCTGTGCACAACTACTACATGCTTCTAGACGGGATCACGACACCGCAAGCACCGTCCAATAGTCTCCGGAATTGGTCGCATTTCTCGGATCTCATGAAACATGAAACGCGACATGCCTGCAGGATCTCCTGCGCGTGGATGCACAACGGCCGGCGCGCTCAACAGACTTTCACCTAGCATCCTGACAGAAGATGGTTCTGGTCGCGAACGTTACGGACCTCTCAGCCCTAATACTAGGATCTGCAGCGCTCAATTTCATAGGGGGAGGCGCTTCAACGGCCTGTACGGGATGGGACTGCCGATCAAGGTAACCTGGTAAATATACATTGCCACTGGTGTGTTGGCAGGCTCGATATGCCCTGGTTGGGAGGGCAACCAAGAGGCCTCTAATCCGACCCAGGTCACCTACAAGCGTGAGGCCCTTTTTGTCACCGCAAACGCACATTTCGCGTTGGCCCTAACGCGAATTTCATATACCAGCCGGGCGTTGATACAGCATCTTTGACCAAAGCGCTTAAAACGGTGGCTGTTGGGCCAAATGAGCAAAACCGCCACTGCAATTTAGTTTGGGGCCAAAAAATAAATAAAGAATATAACAAAAGTCCTAGATTTGCCACCATTTAGCACAGATTTCGGTCGATCGTGATCAGAAATCTTTTTGAGTTCAAGGTGTGAGGCCAACGTGGAATATGCGATGTGAGCCTATACCCGTGTCAACACATCAAAGCACGGCCGCCATCATGCGTTCGGTAGTAAAGCAAGCGGTACTCTATCTATGCGATGGGCGGCACAGATGCCTGCGAAGCATGGGCCCGGAAGCCTCCCCTTGCATGACGTACAGGGCACGGGGAAGCCGAAAACACCTAATGCGTATCTAGGTAAGTCGTCAGGTGTATTCCGTGGTGTGGTGACCCGAGAAGCCTTGGGTGCAGATATGCACCTGGCGTTGGATGCCACCCTGTGGCCAACGGAAATTCCAGAGATCTCGCAAACCGAAACGACTCAGACGCACTTCCTAGCCACTTATCCGCGCCGCACCAACGCAGACAGTCGCCAGCAGACTTCAAAATACCAGAAACCTATGCCCAACCGACGTCCCACCAGCCTCCCTCAGGCACCGGGCCGTCCCCTGGCGGAAATGAATAGGGGCCTGGATGTCATACAAGACAGGGGTCCAATGACTCGGCCTCTCTTGAAACAAAAGAAAAACCCGGGACGAGTCAGCTCCAAATCCGAGCGAATCAATTTTATCTCGTCTACGGGAATGCTTGTCAGGTTCACTGGCGGAAGTGCCGGGGTTCTTCGGCCGAGATTTGTAGAGGCTTTCCATTAAGAGCACCCTTTCGCGCTGGGATCATCTGACCTAAGTATATGCCAGATTACGAATGAACATGTTTGCTCCAGAATCTCCGGCATGGAATAGAACCATGTCTCTAGAGCCTCTCGGCACTCGGAATGCTTACCGGCGATAGACCTTGTTGCTAATGTGATGTTAAAATTTGGTAAATAGCTACAGATTTTTAGGAACCACATTGATTTAGGCTTTCTTTTTCTTCCGCTCCGATTCAGGATTTGCAATGATGCTGGGGTATGTATGGGAAGCAAGAAGAGCCCTTCCTCCTTTCCGGTGAACGTTGATCAGTCCAACATCAGATCCGGACAGGGGAGATCAAATTACACCCAGAAATTGTGATCACTTTGTTTCGTTTCCTGTCGCCTAATCGCTGATCTGAAGCATCCCGAAATGAACTCGGTTGACTATCGAACTGTGTGGCTTCGAACCCGGTCGTGCTCGGACAATGGTTACATCTTGGCCGATACTGCTAGGATAGTGGTTCACACGAAGCGGCGCCCTTCTAAGCAGCTGAACTTATCAAAAGGATGGGAAAAGCAAATTCCGACAATTCCGGGAGCATTGCTCACCATTGAACGTGCATACATGGAAATTGATGGTACATCTGCTGGCAACCTAGGCAGTCTTTTGATATGTGTACGTACATCGCTGCGTAAGGACTATTCTCACGGGGAACCTACTACTCACGCATCTTTCTAATGGATCCCCCAATACTATGGGTCAACATGGACTGAGATTCTGCGCATAATGTAGGGAGCGTTGGGGCGATAATATGGAGGAGACGAAAGGAGAGGGGGAGAAAACTAGGACGGTCAATAACTGCTTCGTCACCTGGATGAGCGTGTTATGAGCGGCGCGTTGGTATGTGCTGGCCTGGCTTGGTAGTCGTGCCGCCCCAGAGAGACTGCCGATGCAGAATTTTCTGTGTGACAGTATATTCTTTAGCTGGACCATGCGCAAGTGACTTCAATTCACGAGTGAAGCTGTCACGACGAAGGGTTCACTCAAACATGAACAAATATTAAAGCACATTCGTTAGTCAGTGTTGTCCCCCAAACAAGATTTTATTCATATATCAAACAATTGTCCAACTACAAAACTTTACCGAGAAAGCAGAAACATCCATAAAAAGACATAGCGGCCACAACCCGTCTTATCACGTACATTTCTCTCCCCCCCCCCAAATCAAAACCATTGTAGACATTCGCTCCTTGATGCTGAGTATCATATATCCTGGTGTACTCTCGCCATCATGTCACCGTCACTTGTAGCGTCTTCCAGATCTTTCGTTCTCTACATCTTTGCGAGGCGATCCATCCGATGGAATAGTGTTATTATGTCGGGTGCTGGACTTCGAAGGGCGTCCTGCGAGGGCATAGAACCCTTTGCCGTCATCGGGTTTGGCATCGCGAGGCTTGGCTCCGGTACCCTGATTATGGGTTCTGGTAACATCGTCGATTAGCATAACTACATTTGGGTGTGAGCTCCTGCAGCATTGAGAGTAAATTACTCTGAATCAGGCTTGGACATTCCGCAGCCCATGATGATTGCTTGACAGTGTAGACTTTATAATAAGAGATGTAGGAAAACAGGAGTAAACGAAAACCTGCAATGCTACTGGAATCATAGTACAGAAGTTTGTCGGAGGTGGGACTTCTGGGAGGAAATCTTGAAACGACATGACAGACTCCCGACCAGATTTTATACTCATATTATGGGGGTTTGCAACCACTCGTCGCGCCGGTTTCTATTGAGGCCCAGTCTTCTTTGACCTTCTCCCCCTCAAGCTGGACAAGGCACGCACCGACCAGGTTGCCCGTGATAGCAGGCAGTTGAAGTCTTGATCGAATGTGGATGGACCAAATGTCAGGGGTTACTACACATAGCCATTTTTGGCATGCTGAAAAGCAAATATGTGATTCTTGAATCTTCTGAAGCATGTACCAGGGCTTCTTCTGGCCCAGGCCTCTTCCATCCCCGCGGGCGAGACGCGACCTGCGAGATTCATTGGCTGTAAGATTGTCCACCTAAGGCTAGGTCCAGATGAGTATCCATCTCGTGCAGAATGAAGCCGAAGGGTTTGGGCACGTTGTGGCCTTTCAGGTCTTGGCAATGGTAGCTTGCGAAAGATACAGCCACCAGCATTGATGTCGCTTGCTTTGCAGAGAGTCTGGAGCTAAGCTTGCCAGACTGATTGGTATGTCCCTCCGTTTACAGCTTAGAGGGGCTATATTTCCTGATATATATCCGAGTTTGGCAGTGATTGCTTCCAGAAATTTCCCTGGTTGCTATGCTCCGTGAACTTGCTGTGCGGGCGATGCTGCGGAGCTGGCAGCTGTGGGTGCTGGCTTAGCTGAGCACTTTTGACTGATTGTTGCTTCTCACCATGTTGCCATCAGGTATATGATGGAATCACGTGGTTTCTTTGTCGCTAGACAGATCGTCAGCTTCATGAGCCTCACATGGGAACGCTCGAGCGCTATGTCTATCAACACCCTTGGAAACAGTCACTAGGATCAGGGCTTATCGTATGCATACATAGGTCACTCATACTTGGCAATTATCTCGGGATATCCTCAATGATATTTGATTGTCTCTTGATGGCGCGCACAGTTCTATATATCATGACACCAGCCTCGACCAACCTGGCTCAGCCCTCTCACCTGACAGTGCGATTTTCCTGAGCGGAAGACCATTGCACTGGCGGGCCAGGTAGCCTTTATAGAAAGGGTGCCCATTTAAAGAGTTCTAGAACTTCTTTATTGTGATGAAAGTCAGATTAGGTCCGTTATGCTCACCCACGAAGGCATCATACAATTGAAACTCGTCCACGCGATCGCGCAAGCCCCCTTCCCACCCCCCTGGACCACCACCGCCCAGTTTCCCCAATTCTCCGGGCGCCTGCTTGAAGTCGAAGTACCAGAGCGTCTTTACCAGCACCAAGCTCATTTCCATGTACGCCATCGTCTTGCCCAGACACATGGTGTCACCAAACGAAAAGGGGATGAAGGCCTCTCTCATTATCGCCAGTCTATTGGGATTCGTATCGTCGAGCCAGCGCTCAGGCCTGAAGTCAAACGGCTCGGGGAAGTACGACTCGTTGTGCAGAAGGCAGTACGCGTTGATCGCTACCATTGTCCCACCAGGAACAACATGACCGTCGATGACGCAGGGCTCTTTGGGTGAGAGATGACGGTCCACCTCGCGCCAGGGCATCACTGTCGTGGGCGGCGACATGCGGAGCGTCTCATCGATGACAGCGCGGAGGTACTTGCACCCGAGGAGCTGCGGTCCACCCTGTATAAGGGACCCGTCCGAGAAGGTGTCGCGGATTTCGGCGGCAAGGCGAGCATATACAAGAGGATAGCGAGACAGGTAGAAGAAGGCGGCGCTCAGGGCGCAAGAGGTTGTCTGACCGCCTGCGGGAAAGAAAAACAGAGCCTCTGCCCATACTTGGCTCTTTTCGATCGAGTTATATGTCGTCGAATCAGACTCGCGATGGCTTGTCGAAGCAATGGCCCAAAAGTCGTGCCTCCCCGAGTCTTCTTCAATAGCCGCCCGCTTTCCCTTTTCTATCGTGGAAAGAATGAATTTATTTGTTTATAGTAGCTCATAATTACTTCTGCGGGCAGCTTGATTGCTATCTTTTATTTCCAGACTCGAAGTTTCTGGAGCCATCGGTATGCAACGTCTTGTGCTGTAAACATCCAGCGATATGAGAGCATTCAATACTTGGATTTCGTCCCAGTGCCGCACGCACTGTACAGGCCAGACAGACCCAGGTGATCTTGTCCCTTGCTTGTGCTCAGCTCACCCCCACATTGTGTATTACATGAAATGTTCTGATCCAAAACCAAGGATTCATTCCTTCTCCCTTTCTCCTCCCTACTGATAAAACGTTATTATCACGGCCATCAGACTTTCGCCCGCTCTGAATATGACCCAACTATTCGATTGGTTTTTCGCCGCAAACACGACTACTACAGACCCGAGCGTCAGTGGAGCTTGTGTCAGTGATTCCATGTTATCGTTTGGTGCCGATAGCCATGCTAACAACGCTTGAAAGTGTTTGGCCTTGCTCTCCAGCCTTGGCGGTATAGTTTCTTTGCCCGGCAGTACAGCATACTTATCATCCTTGGCATCGTACTACGCCCTCCAAGCTTCAGATGCCACACCACTCTGCATCGTCTCCCCAAACACGGCGGAGGACGTCTCGGCGGTGGTCCAGATACTAACGACCACGGCGGACAGTCTCGAAGAGGGCAAAAAATCAGAATGCCAGTTCGCAATCCGTTCCGGAGGGCATATGGGGTTCAAAGGAGCCTCCAACATTGACGGTGGAGTCACTGTAGACCTCCGGGCAATCAACCAGATCGATCTCAACGATGACAGGTCTTTAGCATCGATCGGAACCGGTGCCACTTGGGACGCCGTGTACGACACCCTGGATCCCCTTGAGCTCAGTATCAATGGAGGTCGCGCAGCGGGCGTCGGCGTCGGGGGATTAACACTGGGCGGTGGCATCTCGTATTACTCGGCGCGCTATGGCTTCACCTGCGATTCGGCTTCGAACTTTGAGCTCGTCGTTGCCAATGGGTCGATCGTGAATGCGAAGAATGACCCTGACCTACTCGTTGCACTCCGCGGCAGTGCAAACAACCTTGGCATCGTGACGCGGATCGACTTTGATGTATTCGAACAAGGCCAGATATGGGGCGGCATGACCTACCACCTTCCGTCTACTCTAGACGGTCAGATCGATGCCTTTGTGCAGCTCAACTCGGTCGACGCGTACGACGAGTATGCATCTCAGATACTCATTTATGCCTACACGGCCGTCATGGACATGGTGCCAGTGAGTCTCATTGTCAACGAGATCGAGTACACTAAGGCCGAGGTCAATCCGCCGGTCTTCGCGCCAGTGATGAATCTACCCAGATTATACAGCACCATGCGCTTGGCTACCATGGGAGAACTTGCGCGAGATGGCGGCGGTACGCAGCCGAAGGGATTAGCGTAAGCATGATACCACACACCTCACTCGACAAGCTTCGTGCCGCGACGGATTGTTGACCAACTTTTCAGTCAGGTATGGGCAACTTTGACTTTCGAATCGAAGCCCTCCATGTTAAATGCCACGTATGACTTGTGGCAAAAGGGCCTCGCCGAGGTGAAGAGCGTGTCCGGACTCACCTGGTCCATTTCACTGGATCCTCTTCCGCCGGCAATCTACGCCAAGGCCGCACACTCAAATTCATTTGGGCTCTCGAACAGGAGCAAGACTCTGGTCGTCATGTTATTGACAGCCAGCTTCACCTACGTTGCGGACCTGGAAAAGGTAGGAGAGGCGGCGAAAAGGCTCGTAGCTGGCCTGCAGGTGGAAGGGCACAAGCAAGACGCCTATGACCCATGGGTGTATCTGAACTATGCAGCGTCTTGGCAAGACCCGATGGCGAGCTATGGCGAAGAGAGCGTGAAGCGCATTGAAAAGGTTCGCGACAGGGTGGACCCCAACGGTGTCTTCACGTACAATGTCCCCGGAGGATTCAAAATTCATGACTCCTACAATACCAAGGACCTTGGCTCTGGGGAGTCATAAGTCATAACAGTCAGGACTGCTCACCCGGTCTGCAGCGCTGCCCCTTCATCGCGTCTCTCCACATGTAAGATTTCTTGACTACCTTGCTCTCTTCCACAAATGAGAATTCAAAATCAGACAGTACGTGAGCATAGCGAACGCTGTCCTTCCAGAGCGTCATGCGTTTCCTCGGATCCTTCGACTCAGCGCTAGGCTCTTTGAGCTGGAGGCTGTCGAGGTGAAGCGCCTTGGGCCGCTGGCTGAAGGGTGCTTCAGAACTGAATGCCGCAGCCAGTGTGTGCCCGGCGGACTTCTCTTCGGTGCGGAATAAGGCCGAGGGCGGAAGCCAGGTCAGCAGTCTGACGACCACGGCGTTGTTCAAGACGGGGTCTAGGTCGAGGCGCCGTTGCAGTTCACCGCTGTTGAGCAAGGCTGTCAGCAATTCCATTTTTTCGAGGTTAGAACAACAGTATAACGCACATCATCATCACCTCGCACAACTTGGCGGCACCATAGCGTCGATGGCCGCTCATCCATGTCGGATCCTCTTGTGGAGAGCTCCATGTACCCATGGCAATAGGGTCAGTGTTGTCAAAATAAATGGTTTTGTATTTTTCGTCTGCAAATTGGCCGCTCATCTTGTTTTGCGGATCGTATGGACTATTTCACCCATCAAGTAAGTACAGATCTCTGATGTCGTAGGACATGCAACTTACTCGTGAGCCCAGCTGGCCAACACGACAATCCTGCCGGCCTGACGGTCCATACTCTGAAGAAGCATGATGGTCAGTAGCCAATGTCCTAGGTAGTTGGACACGCAGGTCATATCCACGCATGATTGTGTTCTTCGCACAAGGCTTTATGATCCAACTTCAAAGGTGAGTAAGTGGATTAACGAGCCCAATTTTCACGTATCGCCCCAATTGCATCATATAATTCGTGGAATATGACAAGAGAAAATTGACCCCTTGGTCTTGTAGCGTGGGCATGCTGAGCACGGAAGATCCCGATCGCGCCCGTTTCTGATTACTGATTGGCCTCGGCCTGAGCGGCTCCAGCATTAAGTTGCAATTTGGCACGTTTCTCGGACAGTCTTGCAAATTGGGTGTTTCTGGTGGCGTTTATCTATGTTCAACTGCAGTTGATATGATACAATGGTTGAAAGAGCCGCCGACTCCCACATGAAGTTGCGAATGCGAATACGAGAGGGCAGTGGAACTCTATGGCGAGGGCCAGCACAAGGCCCGTGCATGTCTACATTTGAAGAGTATAGTGTGCTTGGTGAGATTTAGACTTGGTCCATATTGCCCAGAGCCCCGTATTTGGTCATCTTTCGTTTCAGTGCTCAGAACATCCTGTAAAAACGAGAACTCTACGCCCTTATCGTGACTAGTACAGAGAACCTCCGTGAAGCGACAAAATTCCAGTCATACATGGTCATCGTGATCTGATTTCTCTGCACTACATCTCTCTGGCGCAGCAACAATGGTGCCAGGCCCTCGATGGTCATCAAGGCTCAGTGCCAGAGCCGGAAACACGACTCACTCACAAATCTCGAACCATTCTGGACTACCAATCACTCGGAAACGGAATACGTCTTCATATAGTCAACCTCGGAAACCCACAACAGAGACATTGGCATCATCGACGTTATCTTCTGTTCCTCAACAGCGATCCCGCTACCGCCAGACCTCCCCGTCACCTAGTCTTCCGTCACGCATCCAACCTGGCGAGCCGCGAGAGGGATCCCCCGATTTCATTGTCTAACCTCGAAATTGGAAGCACGCCGAATTGTGTCCCGACGAACGGGAAATCGATATCACTGGCCGACTGCATTCTCCAGACGTCGTGTGATCATCTCATTGCTGTGAATCCTCGCTTGAAACCACTCATCGAAAAACACGCCTGCCCCATCTTTTCGCCCGACAGCCTTTCCACCGCCGTGGATTCCTTCGAATCACTGTGCATCAGCATCATCAGTCAACAAGTGTCTGGTGCAGCGGCAGCCGCCATCAAGTCTCGATTTCTAGCGCTCTTCGACGTCATCCACAGCGGAGAGAGAGATCCTCCATCTCCCGCCCCAGCGATGTGTCTCGGATACCAATAGACACCCTCCGAGCGATTGGCTTCAGCCAGAGAAAGGCAGAATATGTCCTCGGTCTTGCCGATAAGTTCAGTCGCGGTGATTTATCGGATCAGCTTCTGCGGGAGGCGTCCGACGCCGAGGTCACGGAGAAGCTTATAGCTGTTCGAGGCCTGGGGAAATGGAGTGTAGATATGTTTGCCCTGTTCACCCTCAAGCGCTTGGATGTGTTCTCGGCTGGCGATCTAGGGGTTCAGCGAGGCATGGCGGCATTTGCGGGGCGAAACGTCTCCAAGCTGCGGAACAAGACTGGAAAGTTCAAGTACATGACCGAGCAGGAGATGCAAGACATGGCAGAGCCATGCCCCGTACCGGTCATTGTTCATGTGGTATATGTGGCAAGTCGAGGCAACGGATATCTCTGTTTGGGGATAACATATCAAACAATGTGCCCTGAATCCGCCCGCAGCATTCGGTCACAGACTCACAGCTAGTATCTAATACACGAAGTCATTTGCGTCAAGCACCAACCGTGTCTTTCGTAGTGGAAAAAATCAACTGTCAATACAAGTGACGAATCATGTAGAGACCAAGAAATAAGCTCCCCATGGTTCTTTAATCCCGGTGGCTCCATGGGGTGTTCTAGTAGCTATTCAAGTCGCTAGTAGCTCTCTCGGGATGGCCAAAAGAAAATATACAAGAAGTCTTCCAACAAAAAACTGTACCTGTGCGATATTTTAGCGACTGACATTCACTGGATGCATTTGAGAAACGCACTTGGGACTACTTAATATGGGAGGCAATAGTGCCGCAGCAGAGGCTCGATTGACAGCTACTAATAATCCAAACGAGTAGCATGTCATCTCTTCTGGCATTGCCAATGATCCGTAGCGTTACTGCTTCTACTGCTGTGCAATTCATGTGTTCGCTTGTAGTATTCAACGCCGGAAAACGGCCGCAAAGCTGCGCCATGGATCTCCCGCAGGTCACTGGGCGTGCTAAGCTAGGTCTAGCAAATAGAAATCTTTAAGGGGCTGTCACCACAAGTTGAGGCCTTTGTATTATCAGTCAATGTTCACACTAGCGAGTCTAGACAATACCTTACCCAGAAGGAATATCCAGCATACATGGGCCTGACATAAATTCGTCAGTTGCTCTCGGTTGACTCAGCAGGGGTCGTGTTCGTATTCGCGCCATCAGGAGAAATCCTTCGTATTATCTAATCATCTAATTGTAAACTATAACTACACATGTGCTTTCTTTCTTTTATGATGGATTCTTTGTAGATGCGACCGTCATTCAACATTATCCATCATTGTCGAGACAATTCCTCCAGAGCCCCAACAATGGCAAAAAGTCACGAGCTCATCACTGCCGACCAGGCCAGAACATCAGCATTCGACCATGCGTTGCACGGCGTGTCCACCAACGGCAAAGGTGGCTTTCGGGCCATGATGGGAAAGGATAGTGCTGCACGAGACGTGGCCATGAACCAGTATTTCCAACATTGGGACAATAAGAAAGCGGAAGACGAAACAGATGCCATTAGACAGGCTCGGACCACTGACTATGCTAGTCTCACGCGACAGTAAGTTCCTTCACCAAAAGTTTTTCTATACCATATGTAGTCTGATTCGTTAACGACAACATTTTTCCAGATATTACAACCTTGCCACGGACTTGTACGAGTACGCTTGGGGCGAGTCGTTCCACTTCTGTCGTTTTGCCTACGGCGAAGTCTTTTCCCGCGCGATTGCCCGCCACGAGCACTATCTAGCCCACAACATAGGCATCCAGTCCGGCATGAAGGTCCTCGATGTCGGCTGTGGCGTCGGAGGTCCTGCTCGCGAAATGGTCAAGTTCACCGGCTGCCATGTCACTGGACTGAACATCAACGAATACCAAGTGCAACGGGCGACAAACTATGCTGCCAAGGAGGGTTTATCGCACAAACTTGAGTTCATCCAAGGCGACTTCATGGTACGAACCCTCTGCCTCCAATATGCACCTCGCGGATGTCACTGAATTTTCTGTTGTGCGTATAGAATATTCCGTTTCCCGATAATACCTTCGATGCCGTCTACGCCATCGAAGCCACGGTCCACGCGCCCTCCCTCCAGGGCGTGTACAGCGAAATCTTGAGGGTACTGAAGCCTGGCGGCACATTTGGTGTATACGAGTGGCTCATGACGGACCAATACAACAACGACGACATGGAGCATCGTCGCATCCGCCTGGACATAGAGCAAGGCGACGGCATCGCGCAGATGGTCAAGATATCCGACGGCCTAGAGGCGATCAAGGCAGCCGGGTTTGTCCTTGAGCGACACGAAGATCTCGCCGCGGAGGACGATGGACCGGCTCCGTGGTACTGGCCTTTGGGGAGCAATCTGAGGCATGCCCAGTCTCTTTGGGATGCTCTGACCGTCCTCCGTATGAACAAGTGGGGGAGAATTGTTGCCCACAGCTTCATGGGGGCGATGGAATCTGTTCGCGTCCTGCCCGCAGGAACAAGGAAAACGGCCGAGAGTCTTGGACAGGCTGCCGACGCACTCGTGGAGGGTGGCAGGCTCAAGCTCTTCACTCCCATGTACCTCATGGTTGCACGTAAGCCTATAAACTGAGTCACATGCCATGACAGCAGGTAAATGTTTGATTTTTTTTCACATATGATATTGATACGTAATATAATCTCACATACACCTGAACGCTTCGAAATGTCCTCGTTTCCGCTAGTCTAGACGTGAATACCTAGAAACTTTCTATTGTAGACTATACATTAGACTGTTGGGTCGCCGTGGAGGGAACGCTACCCTCAGTCTTTTCAGTCGCCGCAGCTGATACCTCAAAGCGCTCAGCGTCAATACATCTCTTCCTGATTGATATTGCCGCAGTAATGTGACCAAGTACCCAGTAAGCGAGGAGAACTGGTATGGCGATCTTTGTCTGATCGGCACAACGAGACCAGATTTGGACGAGTAGTGAGTAGGCTTCGTGCGCCGGCAGCGCATAACCGACTCGGTACCATCCGGCTGACAACTCGAAAGGGGCTATTGTGCTCGCAACATTGGTCAACACCCAAGTAAGAACAAAGAAAGGTGCGAACATCATCGGCAGGAAGCTGCCAATCAAGCTTTCGAAAACCATCCAATTGACCTCGACGAACAGCCACATGAGAAGCCAGGTCTCGGCAAACTGTGTACCAGTAACACCCCAATTTTCTCGGAACGCCCAAGTATAGCCGGTCAGAGCAATCGCAAACAAACACGAGAATGTTTTACCAATGACGAAGCGAAAACGCCAAACGTCCCAAATCCGCGCGTGTTTGAAGAGCCCTGATTGTGCTGCAACCCCATTCAGGGCCATGATGATGAAGAACGGACCGAGCATTGGCATGACCATTCCGACGGTATTGTAAAAGACTCTGGGACCCTGAGTGGTTGGAGCAATAATGCTACTTGAGAAGTCGATAGGGTTGAGATAGGCGGATGCGGCAACTGCGTTGGTCGTGTTCAAGGAAACCAAAGCTGCTTCACCATCTGGTGTCTTATAGTACGTGTTACGCGATGTTGCGACTAGTATCCTCAAGTTTGAGAGAATTGAACCATCGGCCAGGGCAGGGTAGCGGGCCTGATTGTAAGTATACGTTATCGCGCCGGTAGGGTCGAATGTCGCAGCCGAATCAGAGCTCAGAGCTGTTTGTAGTCGAAGGGAAGCATTTTCGTTGACCGAGACCGCGGCCCAGTAATCGCCTTTGCAAACAGCTCTCTGGAGTTGCAAGGGATCGGGGTACTCCGAGACTGATTCGAAATCGATGGTAGGGAATTCGTTGCTTTGCAGTGCCTGGTAAGCTGCAATTACAGCCTGGCCAACCGCGCCTCCATCATAATCGACAGCGAGGACCTTGAGTGCGTGGACCCTATCGCTTTGCCTAAAAGTGGCACCGGACAGATAAGACAAATCTGCAACGAATAACAGTATGACCGTTATGATAGGTAGGAGTGATGGAATGACGACTGCTTTCCGCCGGCTGTCCCATAACGAGCCGGCAAACGAGGCCCGGCCATTAAAGCCTTCGAGGCGTGGAGAATCCATGAAGATAGAGCGCGGACGATGGGCGAAAAAGAAACAAAATGGTCATGTATAGTAGTACTGTGGTGCTGGAAAGGAACGACCGGACGGCTGGATCATATATTGGAGTGTAAATGCGACTTAAATTAGGTGACTGTGTGCTGGCACATTATGCGAAGAACTCGGGTTATATAATTCGTGGAATGGGGCCCTTCAACCTACCGTCCGCCGTTGGCTAATGCTTAATAGGGTCATGATTATAAATTGTTTCTGTCTTTTTCTAGCTATTTCCCTATGAAACTTGCACATGGCGCAAAATCGGCGACGGTCACATCCCGGAATCCGTCCTTGACGTCTGCAGCCTTTGGGATGCGATATCCGATCTGATTAGACAGCGGATCGGCGCCGCCTGGGTGGTCCAGGCCTAACCAGCGGCCTAATTGCAAGCAGGCGATCACCCAGCTTGGCATTGATGACGGACATGGTAAATGTCCAGCGCCGATTCGCCAATTTGCCCAATCGTTCGCAAACAATCATTACTCTTTCGGCAAAGAACAATTGTTTGGCCTGACTAGGCATGCATGCTATCTCACGGCATGATCAAGTATATTTCTGCGATGCCGCCTCTATAGGTGGCCGCAGCCCCGCGACCAACGCTGCCAATTGTGTACCCAAAAGCTGAGCCTGTCGCTCAACCAGGGATTGAATGACGCAAATTCCGCAACAACATAGCAGTCAGATCATTTGATTCAGATTGCGCGAGCGCTCATTGATGATAAAGTACAGAGACATAACTGGTTGTGAACAAGCGGTCCATGCCAGGAATGGGCCAATTGAAGTCATCAGCGAGGTGGATACCATTGATACAGTCCGATCTCTGACCTGGGACGACCGACAATGGCAGGCAGGCTCACCCTCAAATTGGACGTGGTTCAAACTCCGCCTCGATAGCACCTACGGATGTAATGGGGCCAAGATGCCCATTTGAATTTGTCCTATCAGGCTCGGGCAGTGCTCATTCCGTTGGACCGAATGTGGACGTTGACGCGGTCGAGCTGGACGCCCGAATTTGAGAGCATTGTCGGAATTAGGGGGCCGGCAATCTAGAACAATTCCATAATGGCCGCTTATATAAGCGGGTTCTCCAGAATAGCGAAACGCGTTTTCGCCCTGCTAACGACAAACTCTACTTGTAAAGTTATAAGAAGGCCCCTTTCATCAGGGACGGACCGCGATTCAATGCCGGCAACTTTAGCGCAAAAAGTATAAATCTGTCACTCGGAGCCTTTGTTTACGGCCTAACAGATGAGCCTCAATAAGCTGTGTCGTATATTGTCTGGCTCAAAGATCTGATGATGGCCTTTTGCCGATATTTGTATTGAAAACAAGCCTTGCAGACAAATCATTGGCGGAGAAGACTGGACTGCGACCGTTGCATCTCTTAGTGGTACGCACACTGGGAACTTGACGTTGCCTGCATACCTATGCGTTGAATATCTTGGTGCAGTATCCCTCCTGATCTTGTTGTTTTGCAGCAGCTATCGTGAAAGACAATCTAATTACAGAATCCTACTCCAGATTTCACAATTACGACAGACGCGTTGTTCCTGGACGCCTTGGTTGCTTCACGCAGGCCCGCAACATTATCTTGCATCCTGCAGAAAACGCATCCGGTTTCGCCATTTCTTAAGGTGTCTGTTAAGTTCTCGTGATGCGTCACATCTATGTCTCGCTATGGGTCGACTGAGCGATGGAGTGTTTTGCAAATTGTGCAAAGCGAGTTCTTCCCTTCTCGACGTTCGAAGCTCTGAGCTTTTGTCGCGATTCAGACAGGACAGAAAAGATCGTTGATTTTTATGACGAGGCAGGATATATCATGGCCAACAGAGAGGGTCTCCCCCTTTGAATCAAGAGGAAACTTTTGTATGCAAGACGTAACCCCGCTTCACATTCACGGTTTATCTGCCGGTGGTGAAGTGGTAATATATACATACTAGTAAACGGAGCCCTGGGGCTTGATCATTCAGGTACAGAGTATAGCCTTGGCGGTTCCGCGCGGCAGCTATGCAAGTGGGAACCGGACCGGTAGCTTGATAAGTTGCTCCACGGCCAGCCTATCTCTTGGGGAAGTATACAGTGACCGTATTACGTAAGCGTTCCCATCTTTTGTGATCCTCATGACGGAGGTTTGCTGAATGTATGTTTGTCTGTTCTTCTTGAATAACTTGCTTACCAGCTCGGGCGTCATTGACATTTGTGCTAGCTCTCCTCAAATAGAATGGTCTTGCGAGAGGAAGTGATCAGCAGACGCTAGCAGTCAAAATGACTTGAGCTCCGGGAATGCTTGAGCTCAAAGGACCATGACAATTGGTGGATCGAAAAAAGCACAGACATAGGGGATCATACTATTACACAAAATTGATATAGGAGACCTGCAACTCGCAGTGTTGATCCTTGGGCGAGGCTCAACTGCGGGATGCCGAATGCCGAATGAGAGTTCCTTTCCAGTGCTTTGAGAAATTATATATTCTCACCAACATTGTACCTGTTCTCTCATGATCATTACCCGAGGAACAAAGACCAGCAATCTCCATCATGCCTCAGCTTACACAATTTTTGGTCCTACAGGCCTTATTGCTATTGTCAGCTCACGCGACGCCCCTGCAAAGCGCCCGAGCATCTAGCGACTGTTCATCGTACACGATCATCAACACCCGGGGCACTGGCGAAGCCCAGGGCGAGTCTGCTGGCTTCAAGACGATGAACTCGGACGTCACTTCCCAAATGACTGGTGGCAAGATCTACAACACAGTATACGCCGCCGACTACTCGCAGAATTCGGAGGCTGGAACGCAGGACATCATCAACAAGGTCAAGACCACGCTGCAGTCATCTCCCGCAGAATGCTTCATCCTGGAGGGCTACTCCCAGGGCGCTGCCGCGACGGTCAATGCTCTTCCCAGCCTTACGGATGATCTCTTCGACGCCGTGAAGGGAGTGTTCCTGATTGGAGACCCTGAGCACAAGTCTGGACTAGACTGCAATGTCGACACCACCGGCGGCAGCACAACCAAAAATGTCAATGGTCTGTCCGCGGGACTCGGCAAGAGCATTCCTGACGAGTGGATTAGCAAGACCTTGGACGTTTGCGCCTACGTATGTTCACTCCTATCTATATGTATTGATAATCCAAACCTGATAACAGACAGGGAGACGGTGTTTGTGATACAACTCACGGCTCCGGTATCAATTCCCAGCACCTTTCTTATCCTACCGACTCTAACACGCAGAAACTGGGTGAAACATTTATTATCCAGCAGCTTAGTAGTTCCAACTAGGTAGAATCATTTCGGAATTTATTTATAAACTTCAATTAAGACTTCATTAATAGAGTATAGTGATTCAGATCCTTTCGATGCAAGTTCTCAATGCAGATTCTCGTTGTGCTGAGGCGTGCCGATCTGGGGTCGGCTGATAGTAGCGGCCAATGGTTGGAGATCGGCGTCCAGAGCTTCCCTCCGACCAAGAGCGAAAACGTTCACACGACTCAAGCAGCTTGACAGCTTATAAACTTTTGGTGTGTGTGTGTGTGTGAGTATACAAGGAGTAGTAGAATCTGACCTTCACTTGGCTACAGCCAACCTAAACAAGTCGCTCGTGCTAGTCAGCAGGGTGCCGCAGACATGCATCAAATATAATATGTACCCCTCCCTTTCAGCCGCAGGATTCACCGGAGGAACTTGGAGAGCCAATCATTCTTGGGTTCCGAAGTCCTCCCGCATTGCTTTTCGTTATGTCCGCAGAGTTGTAGAAAGAACAACCAACAGCCCACACATCAAGAGTTTTGCTATGAAAGCTCAACTCGCTGGTGACGGTTGATCCCGCTTGCCTTCCTTGTTTCCCTGTCTCACCGATTTCTCTCTATCTCGTGTCTGATCCTCCGAGCCAAATATCGTCCCGTCCCTCTTCTGCCCCTCCATCTGAGCAAGAGGATCTCGTCTATTCCTAAGACGCCATTGTTGGAGTTGCATTCTCTTTCATTTCCCCCATCATGGACATAACCATTGCGCAGGCTACCCTGGAAGATCTCCCCGCCCTGGCTGAGGTCAACCGGTCGTCTTATTCTGACGAGGCCGCCTCGAGGTTCGCACACAAGAATTGGCGAGATGAGAAGCACATGTACGAATTCTTCAAGGGCAGACTCTCGGGCCGCTTCAATGATGAAGCTACACAGGTACTCAAGGCCGTCGATAGAGACACGGATAAGATAGTCGGGTTTGCCTGCTTCACCTTGGAAACGGGTAATGAGACAGGACCCACTCCGACCGCCATGATGGCGCAGAAGATGCCACCTTCCATGAACAAGGACTTCATCGTAGCGGCGGGCACTGAAATGGAAAATCTTCGGGAACACATGAGAGGCGAGAAGCATTATTGTAAGTTGCCCCCACAGCCGCTTGACTGTCGGCATCGCCTGACAATGGACAGACCTCTCTACTTTTGCCGTTGCGTCCGAGTGCCAGGGACGGGGTATTGGCTCGCAGCTACTCCAATATTGCCTTGAGATATCGGACAAGGCCAGTCTCCCATGCTGGCTGATCGCTTTTCCCGCATCGTACCAGTTGTACCTGCGATTCGGCTTTGAGAAGGTTGACCATCGAGATATCGATTTGAATGCTTGGGACAACTACAAATTCCGGGGTTATGGCATATACCGCAACTACGCCATGGTGCGACGGCCTCAGTGATCGCGAGATGTAGATAGATTAGACGCCACAAGATTCAAGGCTATGCTGCGTAATTACTCAAAAGCTGGAGCACAAGTGACTCAATTAGCATTTGCGACTCTGGTGAACACAAACCCAAAGCCGTCAGGCGAATTAGCGAGTGTAGTATTGAACCTAAAAGCTGCGAGTGTACCTAATATATTATTCACAGCTCGTGAGTATGGCCCCCATCGTTAGTCGTCAAGATTATGTGAATCTCAATGGCTCCGCTGCGGTTTCTGACCATTGCTCACCAAGCATAACCCCGTCGACATAGCAATCGCCGACCAGCTTCCACTTGTCCCCATCCTGCCTAGCGACAAAGGGAGTTTTGCCGCCTTTCAGAAGCACGATACAGTCGCTCTCTCGTGCGTAGACCGAAGCGTATGCCAAGAGCCCATTTCTCGTCTTTGCGATTCTGTGCATCGACATGCTCGGTGTATGAAATGGAAGGAAATGGGCCTTGTTCCGCGACAGACGCAAAGAGGCATATGATAGCATCCCAGCCACCACATTATAGACGTTGGGAGACATACGACGCGACCCAAATATCTTCAATACTTGAATTCGACGTATGCGACTTAGTAATCTTCGCCACGCCGCGTTATATACCTTCAGAAGTGGTTCCATGTCCTGACTCGGGTGAGCTTGCTGCAGTACCCGGAGCAGAGTTAACAATTCATTCTGCGTGGGTTTCCCGGGTATTTGTGAGGCGAGATCTTCCCACTGCATCACGGCATCCGCGAGATTTCCTGATCGCAAACAGTGCTGTGTAAACTTTTGCAAACGTTGGCGCCGGGTGAGTTGGCCCGTTTCTTGACCAAAAAGACGTTCCGACTGTTTGTGGTCAACATCGAAATACCCCCAGATGTCGGGTCCTACACAGGCTACCGTGTCCACCACATGACCCATGAGCTCCAAGACTGACCCGTCCAAGAGGCGGAACTCCAGCCGAGAATCGTGTCCGGACGCGCTAAAGTCCTGCGGAGTACCAGCTGTATTTGGTAGTAGCCAGTGATGATACGCCGTGATGGAAAGCGTCAAGTGCTCCTTGAACGGACATCCTGGGCCTGTGTCTTCCAGGTACCAATGCAGGTGATCAAGGCTGAAGTCTGGGACCCATGATGGCATTTCCTTCTTATTTTGGAACATCTGCGCAGAACAAGCTGAGAACATATCAAGGTTACCTCTCTGCTTCAGTATTGCCAAAGTGATTTCCTTGAAGCACTCCTCAATCGGTACTTCGTAGTCTGGCTTGATTGGCAAAGGCGGTTGAGCCAGTCCAAGTATTCCGTAGATTTTGTCATGTTCCTTGGCGCACGATAAATTGCTACTGAGTTCCAGAAAGGGAATGATGTTTGAACCGGCACCGGCGGTTTTTCTGAGGTGACTCTCTGCAACTAATTCGATTGCATTCAAAGCCTGAGGCTGAGCCGTGGGTACTCGAGTCATAGCTTGGTAATGATGTCGGAGCTGAGCTAGACGAATACTGCACCATAGCCACGGAGGGTGTCCAACGTGTCGTATCAGCCCACCTACTGTCAGAGCGACCACAAAGGCATCTCTGAACGCGTCCCATGGCATCATGTCGTCGCCGCATCTCACGATCGGGTCCCGAGCGACACAGATTTCTTGCATTACCCAGAGTCGAGTAAAGTAGGGCCTTTCGAGGATCGCACGCAAAGCAGTCCACTGGAATCGTTTGAGGCGGTGACGTTTATTGTCACGTTTTGGTCTGCGTGTATCTGGACCTTTTTCTGGAAAGATTCGATGCAAGAATTGATTCATTGAGGCGTATTCAACAATGCCAAATGGATCTGTCTGGATTCTGCTCATCACCTCAGGGACTTTCGCGTGGCATTGTTTGAGGGTCCTGAATGCCAAAGAGCTGTCAGCCGAAGCAGAGCCAAGCCATATTATGACTGATGTGGAACGTTGAAATATTTGGCTCATCAAGAGAATTTGGCTCGATCTCTCAGGGAAATCATCCTGATTGATACAGATTGCATCGATCCACAAGGCTTTTGCCTGTTTGGAGTCTCTTAGGTGTTGTAGCGCCAAGAAAAGATTTTCGGTGACGATAATAGAGAGTCCGTTGCACTGAATCCGGCGTGTGCGCGTGCCATCGCCCCAACAATATGATAGCGACTCGTATTCAGGTGCTTTGAGTATTGGTATCTCGTTGAGTTCACATACGATGTCGGCGTCTATGCTCGCTGCTGGTTCGACGGACAAGAGTCTGATCATGGGGCCCTGACCCTCCGTGTCCACCAGGTCTCTGTAGATCGACGACATAATGACAGCCTCGCGGAATATTCAGCATGATTATAGAACGGCGACCGTGAAAAGGAGCTTATTTTGCAGTGAAGATCCACTTTCTTTATAGGTAGTCGCTTATCTTGGTGGTATCGGCTATTTCCCAGGAGCCGGCATGCATATACGCCAACACCGTGGGATTCTGTGGTGTGTTGTCGCACATCACCCATCTGACAGTCATTTCTAAAGGCTACTCCTCTCTATCCTTTTCGGTGTTGGAGATCACCAGAATAGTAATGTGCTAAGTAACACAGAAAATCGCAATCTGACACAATGGTGCCCATGATTGGTCCCGCTAATGCACGTTTGCATCTATCCTACCATTATTGAACCGTGAAGCCAGTAAGAAACCCTGAGAGATGCACGCACCCTTCATCGAGGCTCTCAATGCGCTCTCCAAATTGTCGTCTTCCTGCAACTTCTCACCGAGTACGAATTTATGTAAGGCTGGAGAACATCTCCGGAGGTGGCCCCCATTGGCCCCCTAATTCCCGGTTACAGCGCTTAGACTTGGCCGCAGATCAAAGTCCATATTCATTGCCATATTGGGTCACGTCGAAGCCTTCATTGTTGGGTTTGCATTTGGAGTTCCTGCAAGAAGGCGCTCGGTCCTGAGACCATTGGCTGGTTCGGTTGAATACATTGTATTGGTTGCATGCAGGCTCCTGCGTGTCAATGGGAGGCAATAGAAACGCGAAGGTGTGTGTGGTCCAAATCACTCAGCTGCCTCATATGCCAAATGCCCCTTCTTCGCCTCTTCTAAACAGTTATTCTTTGAATAGAGAAAGCAGCCTAAGAGATTAAACCACCGCACTTATTCTATAGTTGTCACCCATTTGGTGATTATAATTATCCACCAGTGAATTCAGCCCCTGGTGAAGATGTGAAGATGAACAGGTCGCCACTTCATAAGGCATATGTAAATCATACAAGTATGTAACATGTACAAGTGATAAAGCTATGAAAAACAGTTCCTGCAGCCTTAAAGCGGTAAATGCGGCCCAAGCTATAGACAAACATCAACGTTGCAGTGACGATGCTACTTGGCCGATATTCCCGGGTACTCGGGAGCGGACCGGTGTAAAGATGCGCCCAATCACAGCCGGGAGGAGGGAGGGCGTTGATCCTTTTAGAAAGTTGAAAGTTCAAGAGAATTTATGTCTCGACCGAAGAGGTGGGTAGGTAGACAGGCTTTTCGTCCATTGTAAGTGAGTTTGTTCTATTACACTTCATTTTATATTGAAAATCGGGGCGGTTAAACAAGCATTTAAACATAATATTTACAAATGCAACTAAATCACATCCAATATATCCACGTTTAAAAACAACAAAAAGTAAATATCAAGCACGAATGAAAAGACTATGCTAGAGTCCAAGCTTGTGAAAACAAAATATACCCCTAGTACCAATCTTGTGCCTGGAGATTTCGATCCTTATTCTACAAGCACGCACCTGGTAGATCACTGACAAAGCAAAGCGCCAAACACTCGCTGTTCATAACACTGCTGCACACACGAACTTGGGTCATTGCTCATGGCGTTATCGCCGGGAGGGGAGGCTCAGATCAATTTGAGACAGACTGCACAGCATCCCCAGCACCGTTCCAGCTTTCCACAGCGATGACCTGGAAGTTGAGTGAGCCGAGGTCGAGACCAACGCTCTTCCAGGCGTTGAAGTGGTTCTCGATGGTGACAGTGCCGCTGGTACGTCCGCTCTGGCGTACGGAGATATACTGGTTAAAGGTGCTGGTGCCCAAGATGGACGGCTCGTTGACACGCTGGTTCTCCCAGATCACGTAGGTCCCACCATCGGACGTGACGGTGCCCTTCTGAGTGCCAGTCTGCGTGTAGCCGCTCGAGTCCTCGATGACATAATACTCCACAAGCGGATTCTCGGTCCATCCGTAGACGGACAAGGTGCCCAAGCCTTTGGTGATACTGAAAGAGCCGCTATAGGTGATGGGACTACGAGAGAGGGAGAGAGAAAATACGTCAGTAATCAAGTCGGAAGAGTGGAACACAGCGGCAGGGACTCACGTGGTGCTGCCAGGGTTCCAACCGACACCTACAACGAAATCTTCGGTGGTGTCAAAGAAGAGAGAGAACTCCCCGCTGGAATGGGTGAAGTCGACGGTGCCGCCCGTGGTATAATCTTGCACATAGTTGGTACTACGGCCTTCGAGGGCTGAGACATTGCGTCGCGCGACCATCAGAGGGTGGTCTGGGCCAAGGATGAAATTGTGAGGACCGCGTCGCTCAACGTGGGCAGGGAGCACCTCGGCAGTGTCCACCGTGGGCGCCGCCAGGGCACCGGCAGCAGCCACGAGGACGAGCGTCACGCGGTAGAAGGCCACCATGTTGAGAGGTCTGCAATATAAACGTTGGAATGGTATGCGTGGGAAAGGCCAAGAAGAATAGAGTGGAATGGCAGGGTGTTTTGCAGATTGTTGTAACGTCTTGGCATCTCTTGGCCACGTCTACTTATACTCGAAAATCGCGGTCCTCAAGAACAACAGGGTTTACCTGCGCCGCTGACCCGATACGTCACGACCTGGACGAGAAATGACGGAGCACCTCATCAATCCGAAGGCGGCGATGGCTCCGCGGCCTACTGTAGTGTATTGCGTTTCTCTGCGCTCAGAGACGCCATCTTCTGTCTCGGGCTCGCTGGGCTGCTTGTCACGTCGCCGGGGAGAGGGATAAGATCGACGCATTGCGTACCTAGCTTGACTATCTGCTAGAAACCCTGGCCAGCAAGCAGCATGGCCCTGATGTGCGGTATAGTGCCATGTGCCTCGCCAGATCACCGGAGACCCTGGCCGGCTGCACCCCACAACAACGTCAACTACCGGTACGGAGTATGTTACCCCACGCGCCGCAGAGCGCCTACCCAGGTTAGGTAGCGGCGGGACCTTACCTAAAGACTAGGTATGGTATTCTGTGTATACACAGTAGTCTAGCCACCGGTCGGCCGGCTGGTTTTAGGCTAAAATGCCAGGAGGTTATACTTCAGTGTAATAAGGATGCCTGCACTGCAAGATCCAACATCTTCCGTCGACGATTTTCGGCGGTGAGTACCACGATATCGAGCCAGCAACCAGGTCTGGTCTGGGAAAGAATCGGACGCGGTGCGACCGTTACACTTATAACTGGGGGGGAAAACAGTCCGACGCGTTCCTTGGTGCCGGCTCAGTTGCCGAATACCGAAGACCCACGGAGAACGTCCCTTAACCAGGATCCCGTATATTTACACTTATATCAAGGGTCTTGGTGGTGTGTTATAACACAACCCATTTGACACTTAGTTTTATTTCCACGAAGCCTTTAAGCACCGCTTCCTGCTTGCGCTCTGTTCCAATAAGTCATCGTATGCACATTTATGGCTTGTCGAAATATATGTATAGCTATTTATTAGCGAATCGTATATGACTCAGCCCTTTGTAGCAACTATCGTAGCAGCCATCACCATTTGCTAGAAAGACGCATAGTTTAGTCACACACATTACTTGTAGGAATAGCAAGCAGTCCAAACGCATAATCCAATTGAGTCATATCAACAGACAATCAACAGTTACAAGTGCACATAAATAGACCAACAGCCGACCGCCATTAACGTGCCAACGAGATCTCTCATCAGGTCGGCATCCTTGGCCGCCGTCCACATCCACCTGATGACACCTGGGCTGATGCTTGGAACCCGTCATCTGTTGTTTTACTTTCCTGACTGTTCCCCGTCGTCCAATGGAATAAACGCCTGGGCTGTAATCACTTCTTACCGGCGCCGACTCGTTTCCATTGAACTGATTGGTCTAACCTAAGTGGTTACATCAACGGCACTAAGCCCAGTTCGGCGGGTGTGGTCGACGTCAAGTCACCTAGCAACCGCGATTTCAATGCGAACAAGCGCATCCAGTCATGAAATGCGATTTTCATAGCACCATGAAGCCAGCCTGTGATGCCAGGCAGAGGTTTGCGCGCTGCTGTGTTTGTCGCTAGCAGCAATATTTTCTGTACCTACCCAAATATTAGGTACCATCTGGCATCCAACGCTCCCATCGCTTTTTCTTCCTTCAAGTTCTGGGCATACGAACGAACATCACTGGCAGATCGCATGACCACTTGATCATCTCAAAACCACCGACCCAGCATAACATCATCGATTCAGCACAGCATCGCTGATCCATCGCAAGAACATCTATCATCGCAAGATCACAACACCAACTGCTTGCATCAGATCAGATGAATCGCCACAATGGCGACCAAGGTTCAACGATGGGTCGGAACCAGCAAAGACGCATCCTAGATATGGACAAAAAAAAAAAAGACAAAAACATACAACACCGGGGATTCCCCAGTCGTCACCGACCTGAGTACTAATCCAGCGATCACCAGTTTATCTAGGGCAGAGCGGACGGGATGCCGAGTTTTCTAGTGTCTATGGTCGTATGTGCTGGATTTGTGACGGTAGACCGGATATATTCGGGGACCGTTCTATTTATCAACCAAAAAGGGGACGACGGCAATCAATTTTGGAGACCACTTTGGCGATCGTCAAGTTCATGGCTGTGAATACGATGACAGGGCTGTGGGGGTGCGTTCCGTAATGGGTTGGAGAAATTTTCTCCAACTTCCAAGGTATTCGATTAGGTGGGCATATCGGTAGTACTATCTATCGATCAATCAGACAATCTTGGCAAGTCTCTTCCTTTTTTCTACGACATTCTTGGCCTCTGTCATGGACTCCATGACAGGGGCGCCGGACGAGCAAGTCTCGAAACTCGGAGAGGTCTATAAGCATTAGGGGGTCGCTATAATATCGGAATCCGATGACACCATGTCATATATGACCAACTCAAGATGTGGTTCAAGGAAATCCTGAAAGAGCCTTTATGTAAGCCCACTGATTGTCACGGGCAACGTGCTACCACTGTACGAGCATACATTTCGATCGTGGTTTCATTGATCCAGCCACCCTCCTTGGTTTGATATGTACTCACGAGGTGTTGAGATTAGGCTATTACTGGGACGACTTCCAGCACTGTTCGAGCATATCTCGAATGGTCAGAGACTTCAGCTCAGTAAATGTCTGATTCAGCGATCCTTCCGTCTGAATGTGAGCCAGTCCAGCAACCGTCCACTGCTCAAAGATGGACTGGAACCACTGGAACCTTTGCTTTGGGAATTTCGAATATAAATGTTCGTGTGAAGGAAGCTCCGTTATTTCAAACTTCTTCAACTTGTCGATGGGATCGTGATACACTTTGAATTGGACCCCTGTTCCGTTTCAGAATCAATAAACCACCGTCGACAACTGTTTTGGGATTGACATACCCTTGAATTCTTCTGCCATCTTGACAAATTCCTTGAATGTCATCACATCCCCAGAAATTCGAAGCTCTCTAGGCCATTTGTCCAGGTCAAGGGCTGCGACCAAGAATCTGGCAACATCAAAGGTATGTGTAAAGGTTACCATTTCGTCACCAGTACCTGAATAGCTGCGACATTGTTCGTCATGTCGATGACGAAAGCATTGGGCGCCAGATATGACTTGACAGGCGGGGCACTGAAGTAATCCAGGAATATTCCGTTAAGTACTATAGACCATTCAAGTTCGGTCTTTGCGAGCTCATCCAGACAGTCGAAATAGTCCTGCAAGGGGGGCAGTATCTCAACACCTCTGCAACGAAAGCATTAGTTGGAACCCCTCATGCATGCGAGTTGGGACCAGGGACGGTCCTACTCCCTGGGGTAATCGATGCTAAAGCTCGTGGGAATAAACCTCTTCACGTGAGGTGCGGCTGCCGAGGCTTTGATGAGGTTCATTTGGGACTTTTTGAGTGAAGTACCAGTAATGGCGAACGTGCATATGACAGTATGGGCTTCATGTTCTGTCAAAACCTTGGTCAAGCTGTCCAAGTCGTCATAATCGACCTGGACTGTTGGGAGAACAGCACGCTCATTGCTTGACTCCTACTTTTGTTAGTACCTAGGCCATTTCAAAAGTTTCGCTGAATACTTACTCGACGGCTCAAGATGATAGCCTCATGTATGTTCTGCTGGGTAAGAGTCTCTGCAAGAGCCCGCCCGACCGCTCCCGTTCCTCCCGCAATCGCGACCTTGACCATTGTGTACGTCTATTTGGTTGCTCGAGCATACTCGACAGGACGTTGGTCCAACGAAATAGCACTCGATTCTTCACCATTTCGAAAATCTATATTCGGATTTAAGTCCGGGAATTGGTTAAGTCCGCAAAACCTTCAATAAAATAGCGGGTACGGATTGTATCCGATGGTTAAAGGCTTTGCCGGCACAGAGTAGATTAATCAGTGTTCCTGCGTAGCGCCGGAGCAACTTTTTGAAAGTTACTCCGGAGCATCCCGTCGTGCTCCCGTGTTTCTGGATCCTCCGAAGCAACGTTTGTCTAACATGGTCTCGTAGAAATTCCGGGACAATGTGTAACGAAATTTCAAGTCAGGCGCGCGAACCGATGGTCTGACTTGGCGCCCAAGGCCAAGTGGTCAATTGGCAAGTCGTGCATCGAACTATGCCTAGCAGCTTTCCGCCTAGTTCTCCATGATCGGCGTGATCATATATCATGTAATAGCTGCGTAGACAGCGGGGAGTCGTCAGCTCATATTTCAAGTGCTTAGTTGCTTAATCGCATCGCGAATCGTAAAAGTCGTCCACCGCCCAAGCTTTTCACCAGTCCCCGCTGGCCCAGATTCCCACAGCAATGCACGAGACAGACGTGATTATCATCGGCGCTGGGCCATCGGGCCTGACTCTTGCGGTTGCCCTCGCTCAGCTCCAAATCAAGGTACTCCAATACCAGGCTGCAACTATTTTGCTGAACTAACTTGCTCCCAAGTCCGTTGTGATCGAGAAGCAGTATGAGATCTGCGAAGACCCACGAGCTATCGCGCTCGCTGGCGATGCATGTCGCATCTTTTCCCTGATCGGGTTTTCTGTGGATGAGATGTCGCAGATAGGTCAACGTAAGTACGATGCATATTCAAGTAAAGAAGTAGATAAGGAAGAGAATGCGGCGAGAATAGTTGCCCGGGTGTGAGCGATCGACCTGACGGGCTTTAGCTAACGCCAACATATCTGTTCCTATAGCGATCTCCGAGCTACAGTTCCACAGCACTACTTTTACTTCTGAGCCCTTCTTCCGGATTGAACAAACGCCTGACTGGTCGGGCCATGCATTAGCAAATTCCGCCGTCATCCTGCAGCCAGGCCTAGGCAAGTCAATTTCTCTGCCCCTTCTCCTGGCTCCCAGGACATGACCTAATAGTATATCGTCAACTTACCAGCTTACTCTGACAGAACAACTTCTCCGTGACAGAGCGCAGTCTTCAGAGTATGTCACACTGAAGCTTAGCTGCGAGGTGGTTGGCATCGACCAGAATGCGAGCCACGCCGAGATAACTTACAAAGAGAACGATACACACAAGACACAAGTGATCCGTGGATAATATTGCGTAGGAGCAGACGGTAAACGAGGCTTTGTTCGGAAAGCATTTTTGGAAGAAAGGGGAATCAAGCAAGAAGTAGGACAGTAAGTGCTCGCCCGTGGCCTTCGTTTTTGGTTCCTATCTCAGACCCAAAGACGACATCTGACTGGCTGACAGGTACCGTTACGAGGCCACCTGGGTTGCAGCCAACCTCAAAGTGGCCATGCCCACACCTAGCACTCACCCGCATTTCCCTCTCTGGGATCTTGGATTCGAGCCAGATGAGCTCTGGGACCTTTTTTGGCCTGGAGGTTTCCAGTATGTAGAATTCGATGCAATTGGCGTAGTGTGCCTCGGACGGGAAACATGAACACGACTTCATACAAGCGTGGAAGTAGTTGATACAGGCTGATTGCTAACTGCCGGACGTTGCAGCTTCTGCAACCATCCGACGATGCCTATAGCAACAGGGCGATTTGGTCCTGTTTCGGCCAAGTACTGGAGGTGTGTTCATTCATCAAGAGTGCTTCTCGCACGAGATCGCCTCGGCTTATCCAAGAGTATTTTAGATTCGAATATGAGCTGCCCCCCAACTTCGAGCTTCCGGAGGATGTCACCAGTCACCTCGAGGCACATATGGAGCCACACCTGACGCTCGCAGCGTCAAGCCTACGGTATGATCTTTTCCACATACAACCCACGTACCAGACCACAGCTAAGTAAGAGACCCAATAGCCGCAACGGTCGTCAACCGAATGCACCCGTTCGTTTCCCGTGGGATTGTGTAGAAGTCTTGCGTTGTGGACCAGCACAGTAAGTCACAAGCACGTATTTGTCTCGAGGTTGCTCGCTTCCAGACCTCCGACACTCTTACAATTCTGAAGGGTACTCGCGCTTTTGATTCGGTGCAATGGGCTGACTTTTTCCTATCAGGCTTTGCCCATAAAGTTGTGAACAGATGGTTCGATGGGCGGACCATCCTCATTGGAGACGCTGCTCATGTATTCCCGCCTTTCGCTGCCCAGGATATTCTCAACGGTGTGCGTGATGCACTCGGGTTGTGCTGGCGCCTAGCGCTGCTCGTCAACGGTCCTGGGACGGCTTCGAAAGAGGACGGGTCATCTTTCAATTCGTACTCGTTGTTGTCGACCTGGTCCGACGAGCGGCGTCATGCCGTGGACGAATCTGCGAGGCAGACGGCCGCGAACGGGTACGCGCTGCAGATCAAGTCCAACGCATTGCGCTGGGCAATCTGGAGCGCGAATGCCGCAGTCGGCTGTGTGTCGCCTCTCCGACAAATGGTCATACAAAGCCATTTCCGCGACAGTGATGGCTTTCGCGGAGTCAAGGGTGGATTCTTCCTCGAGAGCCAGGGCGGAGGGGCAAAGACTGCGCAGATCTTTGTTCGAGGTACCAAAGGCAACGAGTCGGTGGAGCTATCCGACAGGCTTTTTCGACACCCCAAAGCAGCCCTGACTCTACTGATCCTACACGAGCCGGCATCAGAGGAGGAGTGGGCGGCCACCCAAGAGGTCCTGCAGCGCCTGAATACTCCTGAGGGCTTCCTCGCGGAGAACATTATCATACTGAACGACAGGATTTCCGTCGCGGGCTCAAAACAGCAGCCATTTCAGAAGCCTCGAGGCTCGCTTCTCTTGACGCCTGCGGCGACAACGATGATCTCCAGAGCTGGATACCAGCAGCTTCCGCTTTATGACCATGGCACATTTCGGTTGAGGTTCCAAGCCAATGCCAAGTACGCACTGGTCCGCTCCGACTTTACTATTTATTCGCAGGCTAGGACATTGGAACAGCTCGAGAGTCAGATCTGCCAGGCTTGGAGTATGGCAAGGGGTAATTGAGCGTCGCTAATCTCGACAACTCCTGTCCGTGGCAAATGAAAAGTGGGTTGTGCATGTTGACTTGTTCCGCCTCGGTATTACAGGGTTACTTAGGGTCCATTTGTCGAAGAAAATACATATATTTACAAATCTTGCAGCCTGGCAACTCATCATCTGAAGTTTAGCGCCCTGTTGTAAGCTTCTTTCAAGATACCCTGAGATGAAATCGAGGTTTGCCGCAAGTAGGCTATGGATATAGAGAGTCCCAATCTAAGAACAAGTTGACGTCGCCAATGATGGAATTCGGAAATTCCTCCATGAACTCTGGCTCGTTACCAGCCACAGTTTCTGAGCCCAATTGGCTTTGGTGGCTACCTTCGGAGTCACTTGTGACCCCGGAGGATAATACTCGGTCCGTAGCATTTGGGGAGACAGCGTGACTCGCGTTGTCGATCGCGGAGAAACAAACCTGTCCTTCTAGCACAAACCCCGAAAGAAATTTGAACGCCGATTTGTAGGTCCGACACTTTGGAGGCTGGTCCCATAATGACCTGAGTACATCTGCTGCATGTTAGCTTCTCCTCGCATCTGAAGCTGGTTTTGACTCTCATAATTCCTCAGAGACGTCTTGATCGGCACGACACATACCTGCCAAGCGGTTTGCTTGATTGAAATCAGCCCATGGTTCCTAAAGAGGATTACTCACCTCTGCAAATTGGACAGGGGAGATACATACCAAGCGGCCAATAACGACCAATTTGACCCAAGAAGAGTAGTATCAGGTCGACGTGATGCGAGGGCTGAGCATTGTTCGACGTTGAATCGGCATGTATACCATGGTCTACAGTCAAGACGATTCCAGTGAAGAAGATAATATATGCGCTTTTCGCATCGATGGCCTCAAAGTAGTCCGGCTTCCAGTTCTGCGCTACGCGGAGAACCTCATTTGCTCGAGCTATGACGGTCTCCCACCGCGCGTGTATTGTCGACTCCGTTGACGTGGCGTCGGTGTCATCTAATTGCACAGCTAATGTCGCATGCATTAGGCAGGCACTAGATGTTCGGTAAGCCAGATCAACATCTTTATCCGGGGGAGGGATGGGAAAAAAAAGGTTACTAGCAAAGCGAGTGGAGATAACTCACCATTGCCAGACAATCAACGTCTCTAGCCTATCCCGGTGCTCTCTTTCTGTCTCCCCATTTCTGAAGTCGCGGCTCGGATTGAAGACCCAGACAGGTAGTGAAAGTGCTGTCGCGCCATAATCGCTTTCCAACTCGCGGAACCGAGCACTCCACGCTGGCCCGTAACCGTGTTTGACGGAGAGCCGCAAATCCGTGACAGATCTCATGAATGCACAAGCCCCAATGTGTAGGCTTCTACCTCGGCATGACGATCTGGAGAACAGCATAGTCATGGTCTCCCAGAGCTTGAGGTCTTTTTTGAGCGGCAACTCGGCCTCTCCAACAGGTTCGAGCTGTTCTTGCTCGGGGCTAGAATGATTTCCCAGATCAGGCACTGGCGTGTTAGGGAGCGTCATATTGCCCAGTGCTGGGTCGGTCATGGCGTGCGAAATTACCCTGTATCTGTAATGTCAGACCTTTTATCATTTATGCGGATACCTTCGAGGCAGAATCTAAGCCTGAGGATTTGGGCAGTACTTACGCCAGCGCACTGAAAAATGTGTCCAGGGAATAGATGCACCACCACACAGTCCGAAGTTCTTCGGTCTCGAATTTGCTCCGGGAGCGTCCCAGATCATGGTCCCGAGTCGCAATGATTCTGTAGTAGAGTTCTGCAACGCGGATAATTCGTCCCATATCGGCCACAGCCTCCCAGGTGATTGCCTTGGCGAGTTTTTATAGACATAGCAAGATGGATGCCTTTAGCTCGTCCATGTTCAAGTCGGTAGCATTCGGGTGATGTGTAGCCTTCGCGACGAAATCTTCAGGAGAGAAGGGCCAGACTTGCTGATGAGGCGATATATACAGAGAGGCCACGGCGTAGATAGACATTCGTAACCGGGGTGACATGCTAGAGAGTCCATAATTGCTCGTTGGTGATGTGGAGGAGGGCAGGAATGGATACGTTGGCTGTATGTGACGGATGTACAGTTCCAGTCTGGCTCATTTCATTAGCATCGTGGAGCATGGAGATGAGCAGTTTTTTCAAATAACTGACAGCAGTCTCTCCGTCTCTGGATTCAGTTCCAAGAATGTACGGCCCCCGCTGGCATCATGAGTGGTCAGATTGTGTGGCAAGCTTGGTGCAGGCATATCCACCGAGGGCATGGCGACATTGACTCTTCCAGTTTCGGCTCCTAGTTGGTCATCTGCCCACGACGAATTATCCACTAAGAAACTAGAATCTTGATACTGATCTTCGTAAGTGAAGTACGAGCCTGGCATGAATGGAGGAGCAGCAATATCAGGGTCCTGACAGGGTTCCATCAATGTCGTAGAGCGGGTCACGGAGGGTGAAATGTCGACGACTCGTTTGGGGGGACCTGTCGAGTAAGTAGGTAGGTATGAACCAAGGTCGAGTATAAGGGATAGGTGAGCAAATGGTGCCACATACCAGGCTTTTTTCTATGTCTGCTATACTTGCACATTACATGCCTTGTCGAGCAAGATGTACACAGGGGTGTTTTCATGTCGCCTGAAACGATAACACGAACCGAAGCGTCAGCTGGGGAATCACTACATGACATGCGGCCAAGGGCAGACTTGAGGTTGATCGATTACATTTAATCTTCTTACTGGGGTGGAGCAGTCTGAATGAGCATGAAATACACGCAGCAGGGGTATGAGGCTATGTACATACATTCTGCAATTATCACAGACACGAAGCTTGAGCCGGCCCTGGCCACGTGTGTGCTGTCGGCCATTGGTGACCAAGCAAGGCGGGCTTGGCTGATCAACCGACTGCATCTGGCTTGCGGCCATGGCATAGATGCCACGAGGGAGTGTATCTTGTGTGATGGTTTCCTGGGGGGAGCCCTGACGATGACAATGACACTGTCGACTCTCGACACTCGTAACGAAAGGGTCAAAGGTGAATCCACTGGCCGGGATAGAAAGAGAGGTCGCTCTGTTCCCTGCGGAAAGGGACAATTCTCCGGATCCGTCTCCCCTAAAAGCCGGCAGCTCCACCCAAGTAGAACTGGATGCGGGGTACTTTAACCTGTACTCTGTACATGAAGAAGGCCGCTGAACCCCGCAATTACTTATACTTGGATAATTTTGGGAGACTTTCTGTGCTATAGCGCAACTGTCATGAGCTTGTACATGCCGTTTCGGGGATCTTGAGCGCTATCCGTTTAGATACTGTGCTCCGCATAGTCCTCGACAAAATCTCCATCGTCACTTCTCGAAAGATCTACGGCGTATACAGGAATACCGAATCATACGTTACAAAATGTTTCTATTGGTAGAAACCACTACATACATGACTGCCTTAATTGGCTCAAGATCGCTCACGAAACCGCACGAGCAAGCCAGTCTGCTTAGAAAACCAATATGTCTCAACCTTCCATGCCGGTTCATCCGACGCCCACTCTAAATGGAACTGTCGCAGCACCTGCGGGACGAGTTTACCCATTTCCATGATGGAAATGTTCTTTCCGATGCACGTTCTCGCTCCTGCTCCGAACTGCTCGTCGTTAGCCTGATAATGCCAATGCAATGAGATACAGTAGCCTCACGGTTAAAAGGTGACGGTCCATAACTTTGGCCTTCTCCTCGTCACAGAGCCAACGCTCAGGACGGAACTCATCTGCGTCTTCCCCAAAGATCTGGCGGTCCCTGTGGACGACTGCTGCATTCACGCCCACTATTGTGCCTTCTGGCATGAACTGCCCACAGATTTTGGCTCCGCCGCTGGGAACTATTCTCTCGAGAGGGAATTGAACTCCCGGATGCATTCGCATCGCTTCTTTCAAACACAACTGACTATTTAGTGACCCATCGTCAGCAAAGGTCTCTTCGAAACTGATTTGGTGGCCATATAAACCTACAGATAGTTCATTTGCAGACTCTCGGCGTAAGTGATCACAGGCGAGAGCTTTCCGGAACCATCCAGGTGGTCAACCTCTTCCTGCAGTCTCTGATAGCACTTCGGGTGTTTCAAAAGATAATAGAAGACTACTCTTAGGGAGGTCCCAGTGGTGTCGCTACCAGCCAACCTACATAATCACACAATCAGACATAATATCCCGAGCCCAGGATAGGCCGAGCGATCTGTGCTTGTCGCCCGGATTAACTCACAAGTTGTTGGTCAGATGATTCATCAGCTCCTTCTGCGGCATGTGTTCCCCAGAGGACTTTGATTGCTGCCGAAAGAATGCCAGAAAATCAGCTCGTTCATTTCCCGTGGCTGCTTCCGCGTCATAGGCCTCCACCGCGTCCAATACCATCTAAACCTGTTAGACATGATTGTGGGGCAGATGGAAAGGGTTGGGTGCAGTATCATGCTTACCTTTGTAACAATGGCCATAGGATCCGGAAGAGAGAAGTAACAGAAGGCGTTGCGGACGGTCTTGTTTCTCCATGAAAATCTGTTCAGCAATGGGACCTGTCCCAGGACGCCGCCGACTCGGAGACCCAAGTCGATGCCGGAAATTACGCGATGGACATCCTTCCGCTGCTCCATGAATCCAAAGCGCCTTGCGAAGGTCATGGCTCCAATGACATCAAAAGCGTACCACTGCAGCCAGGCGCCCAGGTCAACCACTTGACCTTGCAAGTCCTTCATGGCCTGGGAAAATATCTCGCTGCAGGGGTCGACGAGATATTCCAGCGTCTTGACGGAGCTCATGCTGAACTTCTGTGCCACTGGCCGTTTCAGCGCCTTGTGCTCGTCGGTAGATCGCGTGGTGAACATGCTCGGCATGAAATCGTTCTCGTAGATGACGTCGAAAGCGGAGTAGAAATCTGACTGAAAGGACATTAATCGATATTTCTGACGACCAAATTCTTGACCACGGCGCCACTTTGGTTGGTCTGCGAACGAGGTTGAAGAATGCCCACGCACCTTGAGATACTTGCTGTTGATACCGTAAATCGCAGATATGGCAGACGGGTCCGAAATGTCTACCACATTAGGAGCCGTCCGTACGATGGGGCCGTATGTGGTATGCAGTTTTCGGTACTTCTCATGGGCTTCGCCATCGTATACAAACATGACACGCCACAGGGAGGTGAACTTTGCGGGCCATGGTCCAGGAACGTTACGAAGACCGGGTCGAAATGTTGCGGAAAGAACTTGCGTCTGCCATGCTAAGAAGGCGATCACCGCGAGCACGACGATAAATTGCTTGTCTAGTACGGCAGAGATCAAGGTTTTGGGAAATTCGTCGACTTGTGCATTCATCTTGTGAGATTTTGCCTGGTATGGAGCAGGATTGGGTCAGTTTAGAGATTCGTTGACGGGGGCTTACTCGCAGAGTACATGATTCTCGGGGTGTTCACAAAGTTCGCGGCAAACATGGTTAGTTTTTGAAGATATTCTCAGATTTCAATCTTCCCTTCCCACTCGAAATACTAAGTGGCAATTTTCAGGTACGTGAGCCTCGGAGATGTGGTTGGTGTTGTGAAGACATTCCGGGATTCCAGACGGCCCACAAATACGCGGCATAACTTCTCGGAGGAACAGGAACAACGAGGGCAAAGAGATTAACGTCAGCGCAGATCGCGAGCCGCGGCTGGCTTCTTGTCTCGTTCCAGATGCTCCGGATTGAACACAAGAGCCGCGCATCATTGGAGATCTTAAGACGGCATGCGCGTTGGTGCGAAGACCCCAGCGGAGCCAGATCTCAATTGAGCTTCAATACGAGCAAACTAGCAACCATGGCTTCCACGCGACTCCCAGAGGTTCGCAACGACCCATCAAAGATACAGCTTGAGCGGATTTCTCACGTCTTATTCGACCATCCGGACCTCGACGAATTCGACAAGTTCGCCTCAGACTTTGGCTTCGTCAAGGTCGAGCACAATGACAAACACGTAGCCATCTACCGGGGGTATGGCAAGGACCAGTATTGCTACGTGGCACACAAGTCGACGTCTGGGAAGCCGCTTTTTCGAGGTGGAGTGTTCCTCGCGCAGACCCAGGCGGATTTTGACAAGGCCGCGGCTATGGACGGTGCTCAAATCACGGACCTTTCGCATTTCCCGGGTGGCGGCCGGAGGGTCACCATCCAATCGCCATCTGGATTCCCTATGCACATTGTATACGGCATGCAGGACCGGATGGCAGCAGAGTCCGTGCCGTCCGCCCAAGTGGAAAGTTCAGGTCCCTTGAACGGAAGTGTCAACAAGCAAAGGCTGGGTAAGTTCAACCAAAAGTATATTCGCTCTACTTCGTACAATTTGTAACCTCAAGTCGGCTCGATAGGGGAATTCCAGCGATTTCATCCGGGTCCTGCCCTCGTACACAAACTCGGCCACTATGGCTTCATTGTCGCAAATTGGGACGAAGAAGCCCGCTGGTATACCGGAAATTTCAACTTTGTCCCGTCCGATGTGCAATTTCAGCCCGACAATGAGGACCTAGATGTGATCACGTTCCTCCACCTCGATCTCGGACAACGCTTCACAGACCACCACACCCTTTTCCTGTCTCGCGCGCCACCTGGAGAACATGATCGGGTGCACCACACGTCCTACGAGGTCGAAGACTTTGATACACAGCTTCTCGGGCATGACTGGCTGTCCAAGAAGGGCTACGTCAGCGTCTGGGGCGTGGGTAGGCATATACTGGGGTCGCAGATTTTCGACTACTGGAGGGACACGAGCGGGTTCACAATTGAACACTACGCAGATGGCGACCTTGTAAACGTAGACACGGGAACCAGAAGAAGCGCGGCAGGACCACTGTCCGTCTGGGGTCCGGAAATGAGCGCAGTGATGTTTGAAGATGGCACCCAGCCGACTCCTGCTTGAATAATCATCATCGTTGGGATAAGGAATCTCATAAGAGTATGATAGTTATGATACACTGCTTGGTTTCTGTGAAGTCGCTGAGACTTGAATGATTCGTTGATTCGACCCCAAGCCTGCCTTTCTTACTTTCTGCACACACTTTAAACCCTTCACAGCCAGATCCTAGGTACAAATTCTTGAACTCTTCTTGATTAGCCAATAGTGTACGGATTGTAACCAATCCGCAGTTAGCGTGTCTCGCAAGCAGAAACCACCAGTATCTTTGTATTTTTCCTTGGAGCTGTTTCCTTGGCGAATCCCAAATATTAGCTCCATCCAAGCGAAAGTCGGCGATGCGTGAAAACCTGAGAAGTGAGTTGCTCCGACAGTGACGCCACGGAGCATCTTGACCGGGGGTTGGTCCGGCGAGGTGGGGTTGACTTTAAGGCCGAGCGGACTATTCTCAGCTCCCACGGCCGTTGACGTGGTTCATAATATCCGAATTGCTACTTGTTTCTTATTCTTTATTATGAGCTTTCGAGTACGAAACTAGTTTGCACCAGCCAAGTATCTCACCTTTGTTGGAACAGACGCAAGCTGCGATTCCATCTGAAAAACCATGGCGACCTGGACACATCTCGCTCATCTCGAGGCTGAAGATGGCAAGAGATACTTCGCTTCCATTGATGCCGGTACAGACGCGGCCAAGTTGCCAGGTCAAAGTGTGACAGGATTCTCCTTGTTTGCTGACTTTCTTGACGGGAAGGGTGGACATGCTGTTACGATCAAACATGTATTTGCCCCATATACATTTCTTTCTCCCAATAAGCGATCATCCTTTTCTTTTTTTTCGCAAGCTCTTTTCTAATGGCTGGCTTTATCTTCAAATGTGAACACATTACAGCGAACGAAGCTGATTTTTTACGGTACACAGCTCTTGGCACCGGTGCCGTATGATGGAGATATCGTTTGCATAGGACTCAACTACCGTAAACATGCGGAAGAGGCAAATGTAAGGCCCTAGGAGCCCATTTTCAACGTTTTTCCCGTGCGACTCATTAATCGAATCGCCCTGCTGCAGCTCACGGTACCACTGGACCCCGTCATGTGGTATAAACCGCGCCGCGCTCTTGGTAGACCAGGGCCGGTAGCAATCCCCAAAGTGGCAACGACCAATTTCCTGGATTTCGAGGTAATGCATGCCGGAATCTCTTAGTATTCCTGTATAAATTTGCTCACTATTCTCTAGGGAGAGCTCGTCGTTGTGACGTCGAAAGACGCCTTGGATGTGAGCATTGATGATGCTCCAGGATACATCTTGGGCTATACAGTGGGAAATGACCTCACCGCCCGTGGATATCAGGATCCCAAGAGAGGGGGGCAGCAGTTCACGCGATGCAAGGCATTCGATGG
Organism: Pestalotiopsis sp. NC0098; assembly: GCA_022432395.1. NCBI lineage: Eukaryota > Fungi > Ascomycota > Sordariomycetes > Amphisphaeriales > Sporocadaceae > Pestalotiopsis > Pestalotiopsis sp. NC0098. The sequence continues at coordinate 2,078,710 of JAJKLJ010000003.1, read as the reverse complement.
ATTTGCTCCCTTGGGGCCAGTGTTGGCCAACGCCCAGTCGTTCGGCGATGTGGCTAGCAAGCGAATTGTCACCAGGGTCAACGGCAAGATCTTCCAGGATAGCGACTGTGATTTGATTCATGATGCAGCCGCCATCGTCAGCTTTCTCTCGCAAGGTGTGTTTTCATCTACTCTCTTGTGCTAGCATCATTCCCAGACAGGCGGCTGATAAGATCACTAACTTCGACGGGGTGTTTTATAGGTGCGACATTACCTGCAGGGTCTATGATAATGACCGGGTCTCCTCCTGGCATAGGATATTTCTCCGACCCCCAGTATTCACTCAAGGACAGAGATGTCGTATCTGTTGAGATCAGCGGTATCGGTACTCTCATGAATACTATGATCTTCTAGATAGACTAAGTTAATGTCATGGCATGCATTGTCATAAAGGTTCCTTATCCCGTACACAACCATACAATTCCTTGTCAGTGACCGTTTTCCAACGACCCGCGTGGCTTGCCTTGTCGATCTCGGAGAAATAAACATATCTTTCTCGCACTATGTGATGTTTTGCTCGTCATTGCAGCTTTTCTTGTTTTTTTTTTCGGTTGAATTGGATGAGAATCGAGGTCTTGACGTGAATTCGAACCCGGGACTCGAGCTCGCAGCACTTACGGGGGACTGGGCCTGAGCCTGGCGGGACCAAGCGGGATGGTTAGCGTAGCGCCTACATTGTATAACCCTTACTCGTGTCACAGGCCCGCAAGTGTTACAGTTTTGATCTGTTAATCGTCTTGATACCAGAGTCGGGGACTTTGACGGAAGAAATTCGGCATTGATTCTGTCCATAGGACTAGAACAGCCGCCTGTGTCCAGCAGGATACGGACTCATACGTCCTCTCATGGTTACTGTTAGTCTGCAAACAATCGGACTGGAGTTGGCGGGATGGACTAACCCAGGTTAGTGCACTTGGGGCCCCTGTTAGCTCTCGACGTCAGCGCTGGAGTTTTCAGCCGTGTTCAGTGTTCCCTCCGTGTTCTCCCCGGTGCCAGATCTTCAGGTCGTCCACCCAACTGTGACGAAAATCACCCATGGTTGACCCCCGGGGCAGATCTAACCCATCTGCCGCAGTTGGCACGTCTGATACTCCAGTCCAGAGATCCAAGACTGGATGTCAGCAATGTCGTCGCCGCAAACGCAAGTGCGATGAGCGCCATCCGTTGTGTACGGGGTGTGTCGAGAGGAGTTTGCCGTGCCAGTGGACTCGCGAGACGCCCTCTCGCCCCCGGATCGCAACTCGTCGCTCCCGGTACAACAAAGACTTTGCTGTGCCGCAGGAGATGCGCTCACTCACCACCATCTTCAGCCTTCCGACAATCTCCGTGAAAGAGAGGCTGCTGTCGCACTTTCTTGCCTACAGCCCCTTATGGCTGACTGTTGGTGGCGACGTTCGCAGATCTACCCTTTTCAGCCTGGTCATGCCCGTCGTTGAGCGGAGCCCACTGGTGCTCGACTGCGTATTGGCACTGTCGGCAGGAGACTTGAGCAAGTATGAGTCCACGAGCTCTGATTTGGCCAGCGTCGCAAACTGTTTTTACGGCCAGGCCCTGTCCGGCGTTCGTTTAGCCCTGTCGCGCGAGTCCATTTCGGCAGACTCTGTCGAGCCATCGCCCTGTGCCGGTAAGCATTTCCGTCACTGTAGTCTATGCGTGCGCGACCCTCACGCCATTGGCTTATAGAAGACGATACTCTGATGGCTGTTCTACTTCTCTGTGTGCATGAGGTAAGTATCACTCTTGAGGACTACGCTCGACATTGCTCATAAAACTTTGACTAGGCGGTGAATTTCACAGCCACGTACAAGATCCTTCCGCATATTAACGCTGCGGCTGCGATATGCTACAGGCACTCCCGCAGCACGGCCGCCAACTCCCGTCTTAGGGGTCTGCTATTTGAGTTTTCCTGCTATTTCTTTGCCTTGACGGCGTTCTCTCACGGCCATGCATTGCACTTGCACCTGGGCCCTGCCATCTTTGATTCACCTTTTCTGTCTGCTGCCAATCAGACCCACGGCATTCTGTTGGGGGAGCGGTGTCGCATGGTTCTTTCGTACATACTCAGGATTGCTACCCTCACTGCTAAACCGAGTGTCAATCTTGCAGTGGCTCAAGAAACCCGCCTGACTGCACTCAGTTTGATCGAGTCACAGCTTGGCGGTTGGTCTGGCATTCCGCTACCCGACGATGGCAAGGCTCCGATTCCCCCCGACTCAGCCTTGGCAGAAATATATCGACTTGCGTGCTTGATTCATGTCAAAGAGATACTTTATCCCGGACTACACAGAGTCCCAGAAGTGCAGAGATTGTTATCTCAATTGATCTCGGTTCTGCATAGGCTTCCAACAGACTCTCCGGCCAATGGTATATTATGTTGGCCACTGGTTGTGGCTGGAATGGCCTCAGTGGAACCACCACATCGACAATTGATTGTCGATAGGCTTCGTACCTTGCACAAAACATGGAGGTCGGACATTCTGACCAACAGTGTCGCTCTTCTTGAGAATTTCTGGAAGCAAGACAAGTATTCGAGGCGTTTACACAAATCAGGTACAAGGCATTTAACTCATGATAAGAGCGACCCGGATTTCGGGTTTGGTCACAATGGGGTAGTGTGTCCTATAGTACTGCTGTAAATACTGGCTCGATCAAATTTTACAATCTACTGTTATGGATAGTGTTGAGCGTGTAAAATAACGAATACCTGCACCAATTCTAGCAAGCAAAATAGTTCCCTTGACAGACTCTACAACATACCTACCTAAATATACATTATTAATGTAGATCCCTTGCCTTTTCACCGTACCTCTTGCTGTGCCTCTTGTTCGCCTTTGTATTTTCGTTCTATTTTCCTGAGAATTCTGGCAGGGTTTCCAGCTGCGCAACAGTACTCAGGTACATCCTAGAAACACATATTTTGTTAACAATCTTATAGTCGCCCCTTCCCCTCTCCTACAATTCTCCCAACAGGACTCTTACCTTGGTGACGACGCTTCCTGCGCCGATAGTGCAGCCGTTTCCGATAGTGATGCCGGGCAAAATGATTACGTTCCCTGCTATCCAGCAGTCCTCGCCGATGGTGATGGGTCCGCCCAGCTCGGGTCCATTGGTGCCATTGCGAAGGTCTGGGTCGAGGGGGTGCGTGCCGCTGAACAAGGAGACGTTGGGCCCGATCAGGGTCCGAGATCCAATGCTTACCTGGCAGGTGTCGAGGATGGTGCAGTTGAAGTTGATGAATACATTGCTTCCCACTTTGACGTTGCTGCCGTAATCGATGTTGATCGGCCGCTCGATCCACGGGTACTCGTGCAGGACGGCATCTTCCTCGCTTTCGGAAGGCGCTGGTGGTGGTAGATCCTTTTCACAGGCGATTATTCTGTAGCCATGAAAATAGAGTCAGCATGTGTCGACTTGCGTATGCCGGCCAAGGTCAGCTTACTCTTTCCAGTATTGCGCGATCTCGCGGCGGGTCAGATCTCCTGCCCTGTTGAAACGGCCAACTGCTTGACCACAGCGACGGCGCGCGGCAATAAGCTGGGGAGTGAAGGCGTAGTAGAGTTCACCCCGCTGCATACGAGCGAGATTGTCCGTCTCGTCTACTTTTGGTACCATGGCGAAGCCTCAGGAAGGAACTGTGGTATTGATGACTGCGTTGGGGGGTAGGAAAGAAAAGGTCTCAGGCTCGATTCGAAGGCGACAAACGATGCACGCAAAATTATGTATTGAAGTAGACAGCAGGACGAACAGTATGTTTATACTACAGGGGAATCCTGTATTGTCGTTGGCTTTTCTATAGCAGGGAACGCTGTCTAACCACTTTCAGTTTTCATTAAGCGCCGCTAACCGAATTCGGTGTTGTGCCTGTGATCCGGGAGACTAACTACTTTCGTTTTTTCTTAAGCGCCGCTAATTCAATACAATTCTCCATAATGGAACCAGAATACCAGAAATCCGCGAGTCGGTGTGAATATTAAACCATGGGGGATTACAATAGACCACGCTGGGGTCGATTCCAACATCCACTTGTCCAAGCAGGCAGACGATCGGTTGCCGTGACTGTCTCTGGCAGTAGCGTTCACGGTGGAGATGCAGACGCTGTCAATCTGAGACATGCGTGGCGTTGTGATTTGTGATTATTCCTCTTTCAAAACACACTTGTCGGTTTAAAAACCAGCAGTAGAGCTTCTTGATTACTGGCACATTGTCAAATTCCCTTTCATCCGGCCCACGAACGTGGAAAATGACAACTAGCACGCCATCCGAGCTTGAGCGTAGAGGTTACTCCGGCCCACCTCTAAACGAAGAATTTGACCTCAATGCTTCGACGAGAGACCAGCCGCCTGACGTTAAAGAGACCTGGAAGTACCCGAGGAGCAATGTCCTGAAGACCACAGCTTGTTTTTGGTCTTTTGCCATTGCCGGGCTCAATGATGGGGCTTACGGCGTGTGTAGATATACTCCACGCACTGGCGTATCGGCCGAGAGTGCGAATGGACAGTTTACTAACGTCGAATATAGACTTTGCTGCAATACGTACGTGCCTCCATGATTCAAAAACCTGAAGACAAATGGATGTTTGCAAATTGAGGGTGTAACTCGAATACTAACGTTTTGGTAGATCGAGTCCTACTATGGCTTGACTTATACTGTAGTGTCTATTATATTCCTGTCACTATTCGTTGGCTACATTGCAGCTGCTGGGTAAGTCATTCCAATTCAACATTTCTCGTCACCGAAACGACTATACGCTGACGGCCCAAACGCGCACTAGACTTTGCAATAAGATTCATCTCAGCTTCGGTCAGCGCGGAATAGCCATTGGCTGCTCAACTTGCCATCTCATTGCGTTTTTGATCATGGCCCTGCACCCTCCATACCCAGTCTTGGTCATTGCATTCTTGATTGCCGGACTGGGAAACGGCCTGGCCGAAGGGGGTTGGAATGCTTACATTGGCAGACTGGAACGCGCCAACGAGTTGTTGGGCCTCTTGCATGGCGCATACGCTTTCGGAGCCGTCATTAGCCCACTTGTCGCTACCGCCATCGTGACGGAGACGGGAGCCGGTTGGTACGTCTTTTACTATATCTTGGTAAGTACACTTGCCTGTTGGCGTCTACTGCAGTGATCGTGGAAGAGTCATGGATACTCATGATTGCCCAGATTGGATTGGCCGCACTCGAGTGCGCAGTTGTCATTCCTGGTTTCTGGGAAGTTACGGGGGCCAAGTACAAAAAGGCCATCTTGCAGCTGACGAGCGACTCTGCTGCTACGTCGGGAGGGGGCAATGATAGTCGGATTCGCGATGCCCTCGTCAAGAGACCATTTGCGCGCATCACTTGGCTCACTTCTGCCTTTCTGCTGGGCTATGTGGGAATCGAGGTCGCGCTCGGTGGGTGGATAATTACGTTCATGATGGAGGTCCGCCAAGGGGAGGCCTTTGCCAGCGGCATGGTCGGGACTGGATTCTGGCTGGGGATTGCCTTTGGGAGGGTCATCCTTGGCTTCGTCACGCCCAAGATTGGAGAGAGATTGGCCATTACCGTAAGTATGAAGCTGACGGGCAATGAACACCGTGCTGGCTTGAACTTGCCCCAGATCTATCTCGCACTGATCATTGCCTTGGAGCTCGTCTTTTGGCTTGTACCACAATTTATCGTATCTGCAGTGGCCGTCTCGTTTCAGGGGTTCTTCCTGGGACCATTGTTCCCGGCTGCCATCGTCGTGGTGTCAAAATTGTTGCCGCCACATTTGCACGTTGGAGTCATTGGGTTTGCGGCCGCCGTCGGCGGTAGTGGAGGCGCCATTTTACCATTTGCAATTGGCACCATTGCACAGGCGAAGGGCGTGCAGATCTTGCAGCCCGTGATTCTTGCTCTCGCCGTTGTCATCACCATTCTTTGGTTCTTACTGCCTAGGATCAACAAAAAGAGAGAGTGATATTCTGTTCCTTGGTAACGCATATTTGCAGTTTGCCAGATCTGCTGCAAGCCTATATCCAGCAGTGGCACAAACGTTCTTCTCGTCGCCGTGAAGATTTTGTACTGGATTCAATTTTACGGTAGTAAGAAGCATGCGGAGGCGAGATGGAGGAACAATACTGCTTTATTGATGATCCCTGAAGAGGAGAATACAGGCAAATGATATGGTATTAGCTCACTTGAGAAGGCGTCGCACACAACACTATTTGGCAAAGCCGACCATTTCGGCAAAAGTAAAGTGATCTGTTTTCCAACCCTCCAAATCCTGCTGCATCATTCGATGCGAGTGTGCGGTGGTGAATAATCTCGAAGAGTTGCCCACATGATGCCTATCTCTGGGTACGTGGAGAGCCTTGCTCTACATGGCATGTCGCTATTCAGTTACCGAAGCATGCCTTGGTCGCGGCCTGAATGTATACAGTCTTCTAGAGTCTTCTTCGAGTTTTTCTCGTGGTCGTGAATTTTCTGGCTGCCTTGATGCCTAAATTCCGTACCCATTCACGCCATTCAGAGTGGCCCATTCCGTACTTGAGATGTCTGCTGCAGTAAGGCTGTGCCTCTGGGAATGCTATTGATTGACTGGTGGTTGCAGAGGATCCTAGTTATTGCATGAACAGCCTTATAATTGGTCCCGATTGTGAGGAACTCCGTCGCGGCCCGTAGCATCGATGCATCTCGGTTGTCTCTTGCAGCGAGTGGGGGGTGGCTCAATCGTCCAATCGTGCCGGATTCGGTATTGATGCGTCATATGGTTCAGCCGTTCAGCGTTGGAGAAGCTACACCCTCACTGTGGTTGACAGCGTTAACTGAGATGCCAGCTCAATCATTCGCGGAACATGGCGGTGTGTTTTTGGTGTATTCATTCACAAGTTCAGTACTTTTGAAAGTCCTGGGAATGGGGGCCGTAGGTAGGTAGGTAGGTAGGTAGGTAGTTATGATTCTGCTTGGAGCATAAAAGACCACGGATGAGCCTGATCTCTGGAAGTGTGCCTTCAAACATCTCACGCATTAGCTCTTGTGAAATACATTATATCAATTATGACTGAATTGGATCTTGCTGAGCAGGGTGCAGTTCCCCTTGGGACGATGAGCCCTTTGGGAGCAGACCCAGACGTTCCAACCATGGCTGCGCAAAACACCCCCGAACATTCTGGACGTCGACCTGGTAGGTCTAGGAGCTCTCTGAGGTATTGTTTGATAATTGAAGCATTACAGATAACCACTCTGCCCCAAACAGTGAGACAGTCCAGTCCGAACTGCCTTCCGGACATGGTAAAACTCCAAAAGTCATGTCCAATGAGCCAAGATCTCTGACTGACCAATACATAGGCGAAGATCCCCTTCCCGGCTGGCCAACAATAGCTTCCAAGCAGTCACGACCACTCAACACGGGCATTTGGAGGCGCTTTGCCCTGCTCAATAGTAGAGTCATAGCGGACCTGCAGACCAAGCTCTCGTCGATGGAAAAGACGCTACAGAAACTTGATCAAGATGATGCACAGAACGACCCAGGGCGATTGAAGAAGTTACTTTTTGATGCCAAGCATCTCTTCCACGTGAGTTCTCGCTGTACCCTCTAAGGCTCCCAGCTCTCCCCAGGGCAGCACTCTGCTCGGAGCTCCGGCAGCACAGCGTATGAACAGACGACTCAACATTAGCCATCGCAGAAACCCGGGACTTGTTCCTGTACCCAAGACCTCAAAGATCAAGTCTTGGAGGCGTGCCGCGACACATGGATGGAGTACTGTATGGTATTTTTGCAAAGATTATAACACCACCGGTGGCTAATCATGCAGTAGCTTCTCTCATAATTCTGTCTCAACAAATGGCGCAAATTTCCAAAGTCAGCCCCTTCTCCTACAAGAACTTCTGCGACTTTGTTCGCCACGACCTCCCAGACGGCGAAGCTTGGGACGCCCTCGTGGGGGAAGAGCATGACTTCATCACGATCAAAGCGAGCCCTTTGGACAAGGAGCTAGAGTGGCTGCGTTGGCTTCTCTTTGGCAAGTCGAGACTCGGCTTCGATGTGAGCTGGCGCCCAACCCTCTACTTTTCTACCTGTCTGGACACCCAGAGCTAAGGCCTTTTTGATAGAAGTTATTCATGAAACTGTTTCGCCACGGGAATGAGTCTCGTGGCGAGCATAAGTACATCCGCCAGACCTTTGGGACTTTCCTGAACAGGATAGCCGGAACCGCAGTAGGGCTATTCTGCATGGTCATCGTCGCCGTCCCAGTTGGGATACTGTTGCTCGTGCCGCTTTCAGACCTGTACTCCTTCATCCTTGTCGTTGTCTGCAGTATTGTTGTCTTGCTTGTGGTCATCGTCAGGATTCCCAACTTCGCGACCGCGTTCGTGGCTTTTAGCACGTACATGGCTATTCTGGTCACTTCATTGTCGAACCTGTACCAGGCTCGGACTCACTGATCGGGATTGTTCGTGGGAAAATATCTTTTGATCCATCAAATGAGGAGGGACCAAACGGATAAGAGTCGCTGGGCCAATAGTTGTCAAGACTGATTACGGTGCTCTGGAATCATTTCAAGGCTTTGTCTCACACATAGTACTTTATTTCATTTTGAATATCAGTCGCGTCCTTGCCTTGCTCCAATGCCTGCATATTCGCACTATACTGGTTTGTCCTGTTTGGTCACAACAAATCTTCTGCGGCAAGGCTGTGCCTAAAGAGTGCTACAAGCAGGTTGACTGGTGGTTGCCAGAGATCCCAGTCACTGCATACAGAGCCTACCAATCGGCCCCGATTCAAAGGAATCCGGCGACGGCCCGCTAAATGTCATATCTCGGTTGTCAGGGTATAGCTGAAATAATCCCAATCTGCTGGAGTAAACATTGAATGTGATATCATTAAACCGCCCAGTGTTGGAGAAGCTGCACTATCTCCATGGATGAAAGCGCCATGAAAAAGGTTTGTCTGATCATCACAAGACGAAATATCACACTGACATAGTACCCACCGCAGATTACCTGCTCGGATATATCAGGCTACTATTCAACACCTCTCTTTTGTAGCTCTTCAGCCTCAACTCAGACTTCTTTCCAGGCTCCCCGTTCCCGTATTCACACCCCCCTTCGTCACACGTTGACTCAGGAGAGATTTTAAGTAAGGGGAAAGGGTGGTCTTGGTCAAATCAAGGTCTCGCTGTGAAGTGATATTGCCAAGAACTGATTGCGTCACCACTTATACAGAAGGAAGGCTTCATTCCCGGAAGTCGCCTGTCTATAGAGAATTTTATTTTGTGCGTGGTGAAGGAGCAAATTGGACAATTGTGCGAGTTTGTTAACGGCAAGTGGAAGAAGCGAGATGACCATAAGAGACACATCTGCACAAAGAAATGGTGAGCTTCCAGTAGATGTTGACACTGCTCGCATGCAGGAAGATTTTCGTCAGCAGAAGCCCGAACGTCAGTACAAGCCACCCACCCCCTTGCGCTATCTCGATCTGGGGACCTGCATCGCTTATCTGTTTTATGCACAGCAACTGTATGCAAGGACGAAACATCCGTACCGAACCGCCTCTTTAGCACCGGTGAAGAGGGTGCGTCTGGATGTCTCCCCACTTGCACTCCTCAAGATCAAGGGGAATCTGCAAGGTCCAAAAGGTTCCAATCACAGCATACTGTACCCTCGCGTTGCATCATGCAGGTAACATATGGATGTTTATGCTGGTGATGGAGATGACATGAAGTAAATCGAAAACGAAACAGCGCCAACGATGAAAAGCCGGCCGGCGGGACAGATTGGGCTGGCCGTTCGACACAGTCCCGGTCATCCCCCGGTACCTGGACGCGGTTTTGTCTTCTCTTTCCTGATATTACTTCTCCTTGCGGCTACGCAGCAGGTGGCGCAAGTACAAAAGTTTCAGATGATGAGCTGCCAGTTGTGCCGTCTTGGGCTGCATGTTAGACCCCTCGCAACGCAGCGCGCCAATTTCAGTACCACTGCAGGGGCTTTTTGGCAAACAGGAAAATGAAGCTTTCTAGCGATACTTGACCGGGTGACTTTGTAGTACATTCAAATCACCGATAGCTGTCATCTGACCCGGACCGCTAGTCATTGATCACAACCTTGTAGGGGTCGAAGAGGGGGTCGAAGAGGAGGTCGAAGAGTCGGAACTTTTGGTGCGCATATCTACCTACCCAGACGAGCCAGGCAGGTACTGACGCAATAGGGTCGCATTGTAGTCGCGGGCCAGGGGGTATGGTGAATATGAGATGACTCCCGAGCGTGCCGGTCAGACTGTCAGTCCTCAAACCTGTTGTCAAATTAGGACCAGTCGCGTCGCTCGACGTTGGCTGAGCACAGAATGATTTCTACCTTGGTTGGGAAAAGATATTTCGAAGAAGAAAAGGAGCAGTCTTCCAAAGGAGAAAAAAAAAAGATTCTCTTTGTTTCCTTCGCGATTTGGCGGTGAAGCGCCAAGTTGGGGGAAAAAGCAAAACATGCACTTTCACGTCATCCTAAACAGAAAGGATCATGTTCCTGGTCGTGGTCGCCCGTTGGGACTAGTGATACTGTAATAAGTGCCAGAATTCTCCCAAAGAACGGAAAGATGATGTTGAACAGGCACCCAGCACGAGTAAACTTGGGATTTACAGTGGGATCACCATTCTCTCTCATACATCGCGTATGTTGCGCGGTTGTCGGAACCTGTCATGTTTTCTTTTTTGTGTGTTCCTTGGGAAGCGCGACACATGTCAGTGCCACGGCAAGTCTGACCAGAGAGAGCAAAAGCAGCTGCGCGATAACCGAATGTAGCTAAAGGAGTTTTGTCCCAAAAACAATACATTTGTTTTGCTATCGCGCGTGAATGATAACCCGCCGTTAGAGGTAGTCATCGCTTGGCCAGGCTGTTGGTAGCTATTTTGTCCATTACTAATCACTCTTTCGCCGGCGAAGGAGAGGCTCCCACCCCTGAGTTTCATCATATCTTGGAGAAGCAAGTTCCATTAAGATAGTCGCTGCCATTCTCACATTAGCCCCGCGTTGAGCAAACCCCATTTCCCCTTCGAGTAGGCCACGATGTTGGGCAGGAATCATGTTCACCGATTGTGACACCTTGCACAATACCTCCAGCCTATTTTTCTCCCCTCGACAGCATCGTTGGCGCTAATCCTGTCGAGGAGAACTGCTATTTCTTCCTGCCGAATGCGTCCTCTTATTTCCTCCTTGCTGCCTAGCTCTTTGTCTCGGCGGGTTTGAGGGAGTTGCACGACGCCGCGAATTGCTCGCAGCTGGGCTCCTTCTGGCATTTCTTTCCCCTTTTGCCGCAACGACAATGGGACTGGTAGCAAGTTTAGCATATGTTCAAGGTCTGCATTTCAAGTTTCATACCGAGAAGGCTTGGAGGAACCGCTGCCCATCTTGCTTGTGTCGGTAATGATGTGAGAGCGAGAGTAGACAAGCGTACCAAACTGAGCGCAATGAACCGTGATGTGGGTTGTGCTCGAATGGGCTACTTGGAAGAGATTCGCCTGGGGCCCCCCGAGCGATTGTGGCCCATTTTATAAACAAAATAGCCCAACTACACAATCCGTGTCACGGTTCACCAGAAGTGCCTATCGAGAAAGTATCCACAATCTTGTTGGCGTATGCTGTGTTCCGGTACTGGTTTGAAGGGGCCATGGCATGGACGCCAGCGTACATCCAAAGATATCCATGTCCATGTCCATGATCGGCCAAGATAGGCGTGCAAGGCGTGCTTCTATCGAAGATCCGTCTGGCCATTATGCGAACTGCCGCCGGCATTGTCCTTCAATCTCGAACGCGCACAGTCCGGTCGTAGCCGAGCTCCGTGACCTTTGGAGAGTCTCAAGCCAGATGGCTAGAAGGACTGTGTATGGAGATGAGCCCGAGCAGATGTACAACTTGGTGAATCCTCGTCTGGCCAACTCCCGTCTGGTTTCTATCGGCGGACTGACAGGCCTGTTCCTGGCAAAGCGGCATTGATTGGCTCCGAGCGGGGCCTTCAATTTGCCACCTCAAAAGGCCCGTGAAGAAGACGTCGTCTCTCGGCTCCGATATTCGTGGGGCCCATCGCGTCACGGAATCGTCATTGGACGACCGAACAAGCTGAGACAAGAGCCTCAACTTCTGCAGCCAGAGTTTTGTGCAACCTTAGCATGCCAAGGCAATGTATTGATGCCACTGGGTAGACGTGAGCAGTGCAATGTCCATCATACTGCTTATGTAACCACCTTTTCCATATACCGTCCTGATTCCTGACCGATATAGTTTCGCACATTGGCCCAAAAGCGACGAGCGCGCACACATGGCAGCCAATAATCGAATTCGGAGTCAAGTTGTCGTTGAGACGCTCGGGCTCGGAAGTGGAAGCATTACAAGTCGCTGGTGCATCTGGACTGACAATCGCAACTTAGAATTTCCGCTGTCAAGGCTTCGACGGATCACCATTCCCATTCACCAAAGGCGACGCAATCGACGGAATCGACGGAATGGGTGATAGGCTATGGTGTGCTGAGCAGTGCCGAATTTATGAGTAGACCAGAGCGGCCTCACAGTAAAGCTGGAATGCTGAAGGATACAATCGAAGACTCTTGCCGTATATTGATCTTATTGTCGCAATACCGGAGGTCTTCGAGGAGCAAGAAACTCTGGGAGCGGTGAATGGATGACGTATTCGGTTATCGCGTAGTTATCAACCAATGGAATGGTGCGGAGAAGATTCGGAGACGACTTCAAATGGGTGTCGAGCTGCTGATATCGGGGGGAACAGGAGAGGCTTTGGGCCAGCCGTTCGCTCCCAGCCCAAAGATTGTCCTCATCTTGACGAACTCTACAGTACGACGGCAGCACATTCATATATAAGTCGCGCCGCCGGGGACAGAAGTTTTGTGTATATTGCTCGGAATCCTGACGCCTTCGGTGCAAGCTATTTCTGGCAGCAAGCCTTGCTTTTTTGGCATGAACGTACAGTACCTTCTCCAACAAGAGAACCACTGGATCAACAGCAGGGATCTCTGCTCCTTCACTGAACCCTGGAGAGTCTTACCGAGACTACTGGATCTTCACCATGGATATATGTTGAGCCTCAAAGATTATTACTACTCCCGATAAATGCGGTCACCAATCAAATAATTAGTCGTTGCTGTTACTATGTGTCTCCTATTGATTTCTAGGTTTGTGTAGCTACCCATTCAACGGTCCTACGACAGGCAATTCTAACCACGTTGCATTGGAATTGCGTCAGCTCAAAGTCTTACCCCCACACTTCCCACAACACTTCGCCTATGAAGTACGGATGGCATGCGAAGATGTCCAGTGCGTGTTTGATGATTAGCTCCTTCGAAATACTACTCAAATTCGTACCTATGATCGCCTGCGCAGCTGCTATGATGCTCAAGCCATGCCATTTGGAAAAATGCATCCCGTCTCGTCGCCCGGAGGCGGTAAGGCTTCACGCCAATGTTGGTTGGTAGAGCCCAATGGCTGCATGAACATCTCTGTAATTGGTCTTGGTACTCTCAAATACCATGGCGGCCCGTTGTCTCATTTCTCGGTGACTTGCTGCAGTGAGCTTGGAAGGCTTGTTTGTCCAATCGCGGCAGACCTGATCAAGAGCATGATGCTATTCCACCCCTCAGCGCTGTAAGCGCTACACCCTCTCTCTATGATACAGCCTCAATGCCGCCGAGATATATCGCTCCATGCGTCGAGGCGATGTAGCCCGGTGTATGTGTCAATTTACATCCACGTGGTTCCAGTGCAGAAATGTGCAGATTACGACTTGTGTTCGGCCTTATAATGCAACCAAGTATCCTAGATATTTGTGCGGTGTCAAAGAAATTATCACTTTCATAATCGCTGAGATTGCGGACGTGGAAAATGGATGAGGCAGGTCTTGCTGAACAGGGTGCGATCCCTGTGTGTTCTGCTATTCTCCCGGAATCGAACCAACATGGGTTGTCACCACCCACAGCCGTTCCAGGCTTCTTGAAGGAGAGTATCACTTCTGAAGTCCCTGTATCCGCGACTGGTAAGTTGAAGAACTATGATGTTGGCCGTCCAGAGAGCTAAAGAAGTTCAGAAACTCAGAGCAATACAGCCAGCCAGTCTGCGTCCTTTTCACAACAGAGTAGAACAAACTCCTGCCAACGATTGTCCTTTAGCCCTCTTAGCTAACATTTATCAATAGGTTATTCAGCACCTCCTGGCTGGCCAACCATAGCCGCGAAACAGTCCAAGCCGTACAATACTGGCATTTTGCGAAAGTTCGACATGTACGACCGAAGGGTTCTTGTAGACCAACAGACCAAGATATGGGCACTGGGAAAGATACTGCAAGAGATGGATGTAGAGGACGCACGGAGTAACATGGATCGACTGGAAACATTGGATTTTGATCCAAATCACCTAATACACACTAGTTGTCACGATACCGCCCAGCACTCGGACTCGAGCACTATCGGTGAACGTTCGAAGCCGTTGGCTGAAAGTCTACTGAAGCAGGCTTCGGAAGAGAGCATACCATATACATGCACCGAATACTCCAAAGACCAAGTCCTGGAGGCATTGGCGCAGAGAATGACAAACTACTGTATGGAGATCACACACTCTTTCGACTTGTCATCGATGCATGGAAACAGCAGCTGATTGTCTAGATCTGCTCATCACTCTGTCCAGCCAGGTCGAAAAGCTCCCTCGAGTCAGCCACTACTCTTACGAGAACTTTCGAAAATTCGTCCAAGGCGATCTCCCTCATGACAGCGACGCATGGCGTGCCCTCATGGACGAAGAGGATGACTTCATCACCACGAGGAAGGGTCTTGTGCATGAGAACTTCGAGTGGCTCCTGCACGGGCAACCGAGATTTGGGCTTGACGTGAGCCGACATTCCGCCGCCCGTCCTCTCATGTCTACTATTGTTCAGGGACGCTGACGTTGTTTTCAGAACATATTCATGAGACTCTTCAGACATCGCGAGGAGTCCGACACCAAGAATAAATACGTCAGCCCAACCAAGCTTGAGTTCTTCAGCAAGATGATCATCGGGCTGTTCTGTATGGCGATGCTCGCCGGTCCGGTAGGGATACTGTTACTCGTGCCGCTTTCCGATGCACAGTCCTTTGGCATCGTTGTTGCTTTCTGCAGTGTAGTCGTACTAGGGCTGAGTGGCCTGGACAGCTTCTACGCGACGCTTGTGGCGTTCAGCACATATACAGCTGTTTTGGTGACTTCGCTGTCGAATCTGTACCAGGCTCGAAATCATTGACTTTCCTTAGCGAGGGGGAAAAGAGAGGCTCTTGCGGAACATACATTGTGAAATCGCCAAAAACGAATAACAGAATGGAGAAGGCAAATAGATGATCATAACAGAATGGCTTTTCACTTTCATAAACACTTTTGGCATATCATATATGAATTCATTTGGCTCATACGACTCTAATACTAGGCATGAAAGGGCCTGATTCAAGGTTGTGGGTCGCTTTTGTGTCGCCGCCACAGCTTTGGTCGTGGCGATTGTCTTGGTGATTTCTGTAGCGATTGTCGTAGTGATTGTTCAAGAGCGTGGTTTTGCTCTTCCGAATGGTCAACAGCCAATTGCCTTTGCATCCAGTGTGGCGCATGCCTGATCTCCTCGGAGGGATCAAGACTGTAAAGATGATCTGGGTAGCGAAATGTCATTTCGACAAAATCGTATGTATACATGCGCCACATGAAAGGTCTGAGTTGGTCGTCAATGTGCTTGAGGAGTATAAAAAGGCGTTGGTATTGTTCAAACGGGTCCTCTTGGTAATAATCTGGCGCGACGATCCGGACCTGGTTATCCTTTATGTATAGAATTGGTATTACTGCAAAATTATCGTATTCGGGGGTTTGCGATATTTCTAATCGGTGTGTATACTTCCACATCTCGACGACAGAATCCAGGTCTGTAATCCTGACGTCACCGGATGCAATGTCTTCGAGGAGCCTCTTGAAAGCGATGAGACAATAGGCCAGACTCCAAGCTCGTTTGGCTTCGTTGGGAACAGAGTCTGGGGCCGGGACCAGGCTGGGCTGGTTGTCGAATCCCTCACATAGCTGTCTCTTGAACTCGGTAAGGCTGACAAGGCCAAAACTGTCTTCGAATTGATCAATAGTTTGGTTTCGTTCTCGGAATAATCGGAAAACCAGGCAGATGTCGTGCCATGGTGACTGGGGGGAAGTTGGATCCCCTATGTCTATCATGACACTATATATCCAGGGTCTAAAGCAATTGGCCCAGAAGTAAAGCGTAGGTTGTGACATGCGTAAATGATGCAGAGACATTCTGTCTTCGAGTCCAAGGTAGTGGACCAATTTCTCGGGGTATTGGTGCATCTGGTTGTGATATTTGAAAACACGCTCATTTGGTCGAGTGACGCGGTCTTCGGAAATTTCAACATCTTGTCTCTGATACACCACCAAGAGGGATGGCGGCATCAAGCTTGCTTCTTCGGGGGATTTTGTTGTCATCTTCTTGGTTAGAATGGTTGCGGCCAAATCTGTAGTCGTCACGATGTTGGGGATTGATGAGAAATAGATGCAGTTGCTAGACTTGGATAGCAAAGCCGATGCTGAAATGACTATGTCGAATATTCTTTCTGGCGAAAGTCATTCAGTGATATGAACGGAAATTGGGTGTTGAATGGTATGCAACTAGCTTTGCAACAGCTGTAGTGAACAGTTGATATTCAGAGCAGCGACAAGATTGATGATCAAGACGTCATATCCCCGAGAGGGAGACGAGAGTCGGGTCTGCTCGCAATCCAGAAAAGAGTCATTTGTTGACGTAGATAGCACCTCATCTATGGCAGTCACGATGAGCTACAATGCAGCGATGATGGACAGGTAATAACACTACGTCGGGTTGCACTTGCACTTCAGTTTTAGCCATGCCAATATCCCCGTCTATGACTCCTGCAAATCCCACAACGTTCTAAACAGACCCCCGCTGTCCAAGAGTGCAGTAGGAGACCCAACCTCGGCTATCTTGCCGTCCTTGAGCACGACGATCTTGTCGAAATCCACGACCGTTTTCAGTCTATGCGCTACTACGATCGTTGTCCAACTCGCAAACTCCTTCCTCAGCAGGCTCTGGATAATTTCGTCCGTTTGGTGGTCGAGACTGCATTCTTGACGTTAGCAGGCATGCAATCTAGATGAGTACGTTTCCACAGTACGACTTACCTGCTTGTCGCCTCGTCGAGCAGCAGAATGCGGCTTCGTCTCAGCATTGATCTCGCCAAGCAGAATAACTGCTTCTGTCCCGCGCTCAGCCAGTCGGCATCGAAGTCGGCGTCTAGTCCTCCTTTGTCCTCCACCACCGACAGGAGACCAGTCTTCTCTAGCGCGGCGAGAAGCTCATCATCGCCTAGGCAGCATTCCGGATCCAGATTGTAGCGCACCGTGCCGGACAACAGAATCGCATCCTGGGGCAGAGTGACAAGTCTCTCGCGGAGGGTATCGACCTTCAGTGTCGACGTCTCGACGCCGTCGATCATGATGGTGCCTCCGCATGGTTCATACAGGCGGAGAAGAAGGGCAAGCAATGTTGATTTGCCGCTTCCAGTACGCCCACATATGGCAACCTTCTCACTGGGATTAATTTCCAGGCCGATTCCGTCCAAAACCATGTGATCACCAAATTTGGCGCTGAGTTGTGAAATGGATATGGCACCCTGAGCTGGCCATTCAGCAGAAGGTTCGTCTGTGCCCTCCTTCTCTCGTGGTGTTTCGCTAGTGAACTCCCTGATGCGGGTGATTGCGCCCAGCGATGTCTCCAGCTCCGTCCAGAATATGATCACCTGAGACATGGTCATACCAAAGCTGCTCAGGTTTGTCAATGCGACACCCAAGAGTCCAGGCTCGACCCGGTCCCTGAGTCCGACGGAAAGTCCCACCAGCAGTACACCCAGGCCCGCAACGGTCAGCTCGAGCACCATGGTGAGCCATCTCTGCACACAGTACAAGAGGTAATAGGGCCGCTGCGATGTGTCCAGGTGCTGGATGTGCTCGCCGTACGACTTATCAGACCACGAGAAGGCTCGAATCGTTGTTAACCCGGCAAAGGAGGAGATGAAGAAGGAGTAAAGGGGTGATTTTGTCTCGAGATCCAGCAGCCGGAGCTGTCGAGAAGTCCTCAGATAGAACTTTTGAACAAAAAATAACACAACGCCTAGAAATGGTATGACGACGGCCAGGAAGCCCGATGAGACACAAGTCAGGATGATCTCGCCAGTGGCGGCAACAACCACTACAACAGCAATCCGTTAGCTCTCGGCGCTTTCATGCTCCATTGAGGCATCACCCACTTTCAGAAAACTGCATAAGTGAAATCGGCAGAGGAAAGTCAACCAGCGTCATGTCCTGACTGAATCTGTTGACCAGCTGCCCGACATCAGTCGCGACGAAATACGACATTGGCGCACTGGAGAAGGAGGACTAGGTCAGAAGTTGCAGCTACCATCGGAGAAGCACGACTCACCGCATCGTGACCTCGAGAATGGCCCAATGCAGTTGCTTAGCAGATCTGGGAATGATTTGAAGCATGAATATGCTGGCAATTGTGAGTCAATGATCAAAAATTATGCGTATTTTTGCAGGCTGGAATGGATCTCACGAGAATTGGGTCACAATGCCTCCGAGGTTGAGAACACAAAATAGAATGTATACACCAATCCACTTGCCCGGATCTTCTGTTGGATTCCTGGCATTGGCTGCAGTCCAAAAGTTGAGCCATAGTGCTGTAATCTATTAGCTAGGTACTGCATTCTTTTTAGGATGTGTGGACTTACGTTGAATGATGCGGCATGCTGTTTGGAATACAATCAGGAAGCAGAAAATGATGAACGTGGTGCTCATGAGCGATCGTAGGTAGTAAGGCAATGAGCTGTTTACTTTGCCTCTCTGCTTTTCCTCTGCGTCGGCAGGAGATGTCTTGCTCTTGGCCTCCACCTTGATCTTGTCTTCGACGGTTTGGCCTGTGGGCTCTTCCGACTTTTGAATAGCCTCAGGCGTCTGCGAATCAATTTCGTCACCTTCGCTCTCCTCGTCGGAACTATGCCGGAATTGCAGGCCACGAATGTAGTCGTTTGAGTCCTTGAGCGATTCAAACGATCCGCTGCCTGTAATCGTTCCGTTTTCGCCTAGCACGATGAGTCTGTCGGCGTACGGAAACCATTGAGCTGGGACGTAGTCAGCGAATACGTAAGAAACACAAAACGCAAAGCCTGTATACCATTATGTGTAGCCATTATGATCGTGGTGCGTCGTTTCCTCAGCAAACCATTCCTTCCGAGCAGGGCTGCGAAACATTTGCTCGCAGTGTCGGCATCAAGACCCTTCATGGTATCGTCTAGAATGACTACTCGTTTGCCGCTGTATACAGCTCGGGCCAGTGCCTGTGTTTCTGTCAGTCCTCTTGGATCACTGAGATGATAAATTCAAATACTGACTATTCTTTGCTTTTGTCCGCCGCTTAGCGAAATGCCTTGACTACCAACCTGGGACACGTCACCCTCGGGCAGATGGTCTAGATCTTCGTCGAGTTGGCATGCTGTCAGGACTTGCTTATAATGCTTTTCGTCATAGTCGGAAAATGCCACAATGTTCTGTCGGATGGTCATGTTCAAGATCCAGGCATCCTGGTCGCAGTATGCGACATCGTCTGGATCGGCGACCTCGACAGAGCCGGCATGAAGGTAGGTCTCTCCGAGAAAGCTCTTCAGCAAAGTCGACTTTCCGGAAGCGACCGGTCCCACCACCAAGGTAAACGATGAAGGCAGAATTTGGGTATTTATGTCGTTGAGAGTTGAGTTGTCCTGGTCATCGGTCCAACCAAATGAGGCATTCGTGAGAGTAATGAACGCTGTATCTGCTGCTTGAGAGTCTGGTGATGGTTTCTCATCTCCATGGGTAGACGGTTGGTACTTGGTCCGGTAGTCAAACCTCTTCTCAAGGAGGAGAAAGGCTTGGATCCGATCCAGGCAAGCCAATGCTTGGGCGATCTGGCCGAGAGACGCAACAAGAAGTGCCACTGGATATGTAAGAGCGAGCCACCCGGGCGTGGTATGGATTCAGGATTACATACCAGGCATCTGGAGAATACTCAGGAGGCTCAACGACGTAAATGCTTGATTAATGCCGAGCGAGGTTCCATTGATCTTTGCGACAATGGCGTAGACGGTAAAGGTCACGGTGGATATCGTCATCATAGGGGTAGTATCTGGTTATGATTATAATTAGAGACCCTCAAACAAGGATAGATGAGCTTAAGCACTGACTCATGGAAATGAGGAGTATTTGCATTCGGCGGAACTTTTTCGACTCGGCCAGTTCAAAGTCTCTCAAGCCTTGTATCTGCTTCGTGAGCGCTCTGCTGAGGCCCAGCATTTTCACGCCCTTGATTGTGCCCAGGATGTCAGAGGTGATTCCAACACGCTTTTGTATGGCGGCAATCCACATCTTTTGTCGGGTGGGTATCACTAGCACGAATGTCAGTATCCCATCTTGTGTTGCTCGGTGTTCAGCCACGGGCTGTGCATCTCTCTCTCAGCACTCGAGGACTCACACTTCGCGATCACTCCGCCGCCCAAGGTACACAAAAGAACCACCACCAACGGGGCCACGCAGACAGGTCCTAATTGTAGACCGAGAATGTAGAGCGCAACTCCA
Source organism: Pestalotiopsis sp. NC0098 (assembly GCA_022432395.1). NCBI lineage: Eukaryota > Fungi > Ascomycota > Sordariomycetes > Amphisphaeriales > Sporocadaceae > Pestalotiopsis > Pestalotiopsis sp. NC0098. The sequence goes on along the minus strand of JAJKLJ010000003.1, from coordinate 2,058,016 downwards.
ACCTGGATCAGATGCGGCACGAGGTCCACGAGCCATCGACCGCTCAAGCAGATCCGATCGACGTCGGTGCTCATCAGAGTCAGCGCGGTGGATGAGTTCTGGCTCTGGGCTCGGACATGGAGCATCTCCCGGTAAACGATGCCCACCAAAACGCCACGTACTTGTACCATGAGTCGATACACCAAGAATTGGAAGATTTGATTTGTTATCTACGGAGGCATGATTAGTGAAGTGGGTTATTCAACCGTATGGAGTAAGACATACTGCTATGCCGATATAGACGATGCCCCAAGCTCCGATCAGCCCATATCCATAGCTTGTCGGTAGACTCTGGTGATTCGTAATATAGTCTAGAGTGGTATGGACGAGAAACGGCTGGGTCAGGATTAATGCGATGTGGAATGCGCGAGGAATCCAGGCAATCAAAATCTCCGTGGCGAAATTGGAAATAATAGCAACAGACAAGCAATGCTTTCTCGACTTGTTGACTGCCTATATGTCAGCTCGGATACTGGAATGTGAATACTGATGGGTCTTACCTCGGCTCCATGAATCCTCCAACTTTTCTGTCAATAGGGCGCCGCCGAGATTCTCGTCGAGGGGATACAGATCTTCCACGCCTAGGTTCTTCTTATAGCCGGCGCGCAGGAGGGGGTTCAGCCAGGTCAGCAGTGCGCGACCAAACATCCCAGACCTTTCTAGCGGAGTTGCACTGATTTTTTCTGATGCGTGTCGATACTTCGGCAATGATTCGAGCGTGAGGATGCCAAGTTTGAGAAGCAACACAACTGTCATCAAGGATGCCGCTATATTGTTCTCTTCGAGCAACCACTGAGTCCGTACACGGACTATGTCGAGCAAAGCCGTAAAGAAGAAGTAGACTTGATTGACCATAGCAGGTCGGACGACGGACTTGTGTTCCAAGTCTGAGAGGACCGCCAGATTCAGGGTAGCGACCAATGCGCACACCCGTTCCGGCAGCGTGAGTCGCGTGTGGACTCCATGATTCCAGAGGGACAGAAGCGCAGCCTGAAATGCGGCTAGAATTACATAACTGGTCTGTTTGCATGTCAGCTCATGGTCATATCATGGCATCGATTTCGATTGGGCAGCGACTGACAATTTTGGACGTGCGTCCTAGGGGCCAACTAATCACTTTTGGTATCCTGAAGATGCTGTAGGTGCGAAAAATGCAAACAAGAATGAAGACAATAGATGGGACCAGGCTCAAGATGGACTCCTCAAACAACAGAGTGAAATCAAAATTGTGGCAATCAGGTCCGGGTCCCAGTGCGGGACCAAAATCGTTATCATTATCGCATCTCTTCATGGAGAGCGATATAGAGGGATGGTAATGTTTATTGTGATTTGAGTATTGATCATAATTAGACCAGCCTTGAGATTCAGGCTGTAGCACATATGTATTCAAGTAGACGCTGGAGGGAAGAGTCATTCATGTAGGTACGTTGCACCCGACAAGGTAGTCCCGAAGCCGACTTGTCAGACTGCATAACTTGAATTGGCAGGAGCCTGGTTGATTGCAGGGGTTGCGTGAGGCTCCAGGATATCGCAAAAGAAATGGAAAACTCTGCAGAGGCATCAGATTTTCCAGGCAACAAGTTTCCGTGGCCGAGGGTGTCTTACCGCATTTTCGTCTGCTATAATCAGCCGCCCAAATGTTCTCCCGTATGACTTTGTTTCAACAGCAAATGACGTATACGCGGCGGTTACACAATGCTTTTACTGGATGGGCTTGAGATGTTCTTCTTCTCTTGTCGCGGTACATTCCTCAATGCATGAGAGGGCTGCAGAACGTACTTACGAAATACAACGTCTGGTTATAAAGGCTATACGATGCGGCAAACTCAAGCAATACATCTACTGTATTTGATTTCGCCTCTTCATCTTATCTTTCTACTATTGACTCAGTGCCATGCCGCCGTCTGGGATATCGTTATGCCTGCATGTACGCCAAGGCCGAGAGTATTTGTACCGAACTCCGGTCGGAATTGGAATGCCGGGTGCCTGGCACGCCACTAGTGTATACCTGCCGTGATACCTAGGTGTATACGAACCACGCATATTCAGTATGTAGGTACCTAGTCAGATCATTCGTACTATTCTAAAATCGTTTCAGTTCGGAAACAATCTCCAGCAAGAGCATGTGGCGGTAATTCTCTTCTTTGGCATATTCATTCGCATCTATCTGAAGGCTCTTTCTCCTTTGTTCGTGGGCAATGCATGAATTGAGACAAACCCTTTGTCTCAGTGGCAGTCGGGGTCGTCGACTTTGAATACGGCCAAAGTCCGTTTTCATTCATAGGAAACAAAGCAATAAGATAGCTCAGGTTGTCGGAATGTATTTAATCGGAGCAATTCACCAATGTCTCAATACCTCCATATACACTTATGCCAGCGCAACTCTGATAATTCTGTCGAATTTGGAAGGATATAGTTCTCGTACGCCAATCACTAGCTCAGGTAGCAAGAGTCTTGGACGAGGAAGTCTGAAATTATTCATAACACTTTGTCTCAAAGTAAAAACATCATGGCTTCGCACGAGGAGAACACCATCAGTCCGATCGACGACACCATATACGCGCCTACGACGGAACCAGAAGAGGCTCCCGAAATGCAGGAGTACCACTTCGATCCCGAGCGCGAGGTATGGGGATCGCACGAGGACGTAAACCAGTACAACACTGGCGGTTTCCACCCCGTTCACATTGGAGACGTCATCAATGACCGCTTCGAGATCATCCACAAGTTGGGCCAGGGAGGCTTCGGTATGGTATGGTTGTGTCACGACAATCTGAAGCGGAGCTGGAGGGCGCTCAAGATTCTCGCTGCCTCGCAGACCGAGAGCTCCAAGGAGCGTTCTGTGATTCAGCACCTCATGAAGTACCATATGCCGGACAAGCTGAAGGAAAATCACCTTCTCATGCCGCTCGAAATGTTCACAATCGAAGGACCGAACGGCAAGCACGTCTGCCAAGTTCTGCGGGTGATGGGATACTCGGTCGGCCAATGGCGAGAGGAGCTGGAGGACGAGGACGAAGACAAGTCCGGGGCCAAGATGAGGGACATGTGCTACCAGATTGCTCAGGGCGCGGCCCTGCTGCACTCGGTCGGCGTAGTGCACGGAGATCTCAGACCGGGCAATATTCTTATGGAGATTGACCAAAAGGCTTTGAATAGCCTCTCCAAGGAGGCGCTCCTGGAGTTGATTGACGAACCGCCCTCCACCATCCCGATTTACACGAAGGATGGGGAAGACTGTGGCGCCCATGCTCCGCGCTACACCGTCGCGCCCATCTATGGGCAGTGGTACTCCAAGTTCCTGCTGCCCCAGGTCGCCATTGGAGACTTTGGCGAGTCGTTCCGCATCACCGACCCCGAGAAGACGACCGGGATCCCATTGGACTACGCCGCGCCGGAGATCGTCCTGCCGGGCCGGGCCGGCCTCGGCAGCGACATATGGTCGCTGGCGTGCACGCTGTACGAGGTGCGGACGGGCAAGGCGCTCCTGGGCTCGGACGAGGCCGGCGGCGCCCGCGTCGGCGCGCTGGTGCACGAGTTCGAGGCGCTGCTGGGCCCGCTGCCGGAGCCGTTCCGGGCCCGCTGGGACGAGGCCGACTACATCAAGCCCGACGTCCTGGACGCGCCCAGGAAGGACGCCGACCTGCTCGCCCTCGACGACCAGCCGGGCGTCGTGCGGCCCGTGACCTGCACCCCCTCGCAGCTCGGGCTCGCGCGCAAGATCCTCGTGTCGGGCACCCCGTACGACGACGTCTTCTGCGGCCTGCTGGGCAAGAAGCGCGGCGACTACGAGACGCACTTCTATGACGAGGAGGAGCTCGAGGACATGCGGGAGAGCGGCGTGGACATGGAGGCCTTTTTCGAGCAGGCCCGGCGCGAGGCCGCCGAGCAGGGGTACAAGTACGCCGAGGAGGAGATCCTGGCCCTCGGCGACCTCCTCGGCCAGATGGTCAAGTACGAGAGCGAGGGGCGCCTGGCTGCGAGCATGGTGCTTCAGCACCCGTGGTTCGAGGACGTGGCTGCAAAGGACGCGGCTGTATCTGGGCCTGCGCCGGTACCAAAGCCAGTGAAGCAAGCACAGGAAGATTCTGGCGAAGAAGATGCTGAGAAGCCGCTACTTCTGCGGGAACAGCAACACTTCCCAGAATCACTGCCTCTGCCATCTTCGCGCGGTTCTGCCCTGGTTGGATCTTTGATTGTGCTTCTATTTTTGTCGGCTTGTATTGCTGCTTATGGATTCTTAAAACCAGAGAGTGGAGTTGCCAATGCAGTCTGGAAAGGATTGAAGGGCTGGCAGTCTGTATCTTGTACTTGTAGGAAGACCAGTCAAGATCTCTGATTAGAATGAGGTTATCGTATAGTTCCAAAATAGGACCCTATAGAATTATACGTTTTCTACCTATGCTCCAATGTACTAAACACTTTCGTGATCATAATGACACCAGACAACATATAAGATCGCATTGTCCTCGATGGCTAGTCAATAGCCTTTATCTAGATTGAAAGTACCTCGTTCGTTTTACGAGTATCTGCTGGACTGACGCTCTTTGTGCAAATGCTTTGTGTCGTTTTCAATGTTCTCGTGTGAAAGCGGCCTCTCATTTATAATTACTCGATCATGTACAATTTCTAGGGAAGCCCAACTCTCTGTGAGTTTGATGTAGATCCGACAGGACATAATGACTCGATTTAGTATTGTATGGGTTCCTGGGATGAGGCTGGGTCCCGGCGCCCGTCACGATGAGCAATTACTGCTACGACTAAGGACCAATGGAGTGCGGCGCACAGTCGGAACCGGCCGCCTGGATGACCCCAAGGTAAGCCTATCAAGATCGAACTACAAAATATTTCAGTTCTCATAACTTGGCAGATCGTTTGGCTCGGCAGGCCAGAGAGGTTTGGGCTGGAGAGACTAGAGAGCATCATAAGAGGTGAAGCACGTAGTTTCGGTTTACCCTACGTCTGGGTAATGTCAGTCTATTCCACGAGAATCACTTATGCATGAGAAACACATCTAGCTAATCGTCCATGAAGGATGGGAGTACATAACCAGTCCACCACAAGAAAGACGTTCAAAATGGAGAGCGGGAAAGTCGTACGCGAGATGGCCGACGACGACTACCACGTAACAGTCCGAATGGGCATTGACGCCAACACTTGTAACCTACACGGTCATCTATACCTGAATCGGAAGAAGACACTCATCGAGGATCCGATCACGGGAAACATGGTAGAGAGACGGTACTCGACACGACTTGCCACGGAGGAAGAACGAACATACGTCGGCGGGAAGCCACGGCACTTGTGGATATGGGGCTACTATGATGATGACTGGCCGAGGAAGGGTGGTCGGCTGCCAGATGCCCCTTTCCGAAAGAAATCTGTATACCGAAGGGATAGCAAATATAGACAAAGATGATTGGGTAGCATGTGCTTTCATGCACATATGCTGTCGGCGCAACGTGGAGATAGATATAAGGATTAGACTTTTTTTATTTTCTAATAGTGTGTAGCAGCTAAGATCTTGATACACCGTGATAATTGATGACCGACACTACACCCAGATTCATGATATTACTCGTAGTACTACAATCCAGGTTTGCGACAACTCGCCAATTCCGATACAGCCTTAGTCCTGGCCATCGTCGTTTCCGCCACCATAGTCATCATTCATGTCCGGCATCCAGCCCTTGGGACGCTCATTCCCTCGGACAGTGACACCGTATCCAACGCGCTCCACCTTTCGCACCTGTTCGATCATGACGTCCTTCTTCTTGAGGTAGTTGCGGTCTTTTAGGTGGATAAGCTGCAGCATGCTCGAGACGTCCTGCAAGTCGCCGAGGATGTTCCTGGGCACGGCGGCATCGTCACCGTCCGTCATGGCCGAGTCCTCGGTGTCCGGCTTCTCGCCGGCGACGGGGCCGGTGGGGATGGCGCCGGTGAGGGCCGTCACGGTGGTGGCGAACCGCATCATCTCGCCCGTGAGATCAAAGATGCCATAGATGTAGTCGGCGGCCGTGAAGGGGATGTTGACATCGCCGAGCGCCTCCTGCGTGGTCTTTGGGGATATGAGACTCTGGTGCTCGAGGTAGTGGGCAAAGGAGATGGCTTCGACAAACTCCTCGAGGCAGATGAGGTTGTAGCGGTATCGGCGGATGCCGGAAACGTCGTCCACAATGGTTGACAGCATCGACTTGATCTCCACCAAACGTTCCTCATTCTCCTTGGTGATGTTGGCGGGAATTGGTTGACCAAGCTTGCGCACTCTGGAAAAAGTAGTATTAATTATGAGGTCATGAAAGAGATGTCAAAATAATTAATGTTTACCTCTGCAGTGAAAAGATGCTATGATCATGTCAGTAAAATTGCCAGTAGAGCGTTGCTGTGTAAAACTCACATCTTCTTGCTTAGGGCCGTGACATCCCGCGAGACCTTGACGATCTTCTCGCGGCGATCATGATGCTTGTCGAGCTCGTTGCGGAAGCCCTCAAACATGGACGTGTACTCGTTTCGGGGCACATCGCGGACGGGCAGGTCCTTCTTGTTGCCCTTGTAATCCCTCTTGACTCCAGGCATTCTGTTCCCGTGCTGTCCCGACGCGCTCGACTTGTCGTTACTGATCTCGGACATGGTCGCTCATTCGCATTTGGCCCCAGCGAACGACGATTCTTGAGGTATGGAGAGATGTGGGTATCAAACGGTCGAGACACCGGGGCGTGCTTTTAGGACTTCTCTGGGGGTTTCGAAATTCTACGGCGCCGCTAAGCTGGGCCAGGCCTAAAGCTACAGGGGCCAACAAGGGATGATGAATTGAATTGTAGCCACGCACTACCTGTTGCAGCAGTAAACATTTGTTATATGCAAGGTTCATCCGTAAAACTTCATCTGAAGTACCAAACATCCAATTCACAACTCGATTGATCACCATTTCCCGAATTTGTAATAACTGGGGACCATTTTGGTGGCTGACGGGCAAACACCACATGGCAGCGATCTGAACAGCACCTCCTGTAACAGTGAGAGGAGGACGTTGAATCTTGATACTGCCAGACAACGGCGGGCTATAAATTTCTGCAGCTCACGGGAAATCATGGCGAACCTCATATCGACATTCTTTGGGTCGCCGGTGCTCGTCTTCGCGGCAGCATTCCTCCTGCGCGCCGTGCTACTCGTGTACGGCCTCTGGCAGGACGCCAACTCGCCCCTCAAGTATACCGACATCGACTACCTGGTCTTCACGGACGCGGCGCGGCTGACCTTTTCGTCGTCCGCGTCGTCCTCGCCGTACGCGCGCGAGACGTACCGCTACACGCCCGTGCTGGCCTGGATGCTGTACCCGACGACGCTGCCGGGCGCCGTCTTCTTCTCGTCGGGCAAGGTGCTCTTCGCGGCGGCGGACCTGGCGGCCGGCTGGCTGCTGGTCGCGGTGCTGCGGCGGCACGGCGGGCTCGCGACGGCCCCCGCCCTGCGCTACGCCTCCATCTGGCTGCTGAACCCCATGGTCGCGACCATCTCGACCCGCGGCAGCTCCGAGGGCCTGCTGGGCGTGCTGGTCGCCGCCCTGCTGTACGCCGTGCTCGAGCGCCGCGTCGCCGCCGCCGCCGTCCTGCTCGGCCTCGGCGTCCACTTCAAGATCTACCCCTTCATCTACGCGCCGGCCATCGTCTGGTGGATGGACGGCGAGCGGGTGCCGTCCTCTTCAAGCTCCCCGGCGGAAGCATCGCTGATCCGGCAGTTCGTGACCCCCGCCCGGCTCCGCCTCGCCGTCATCAGCCTGGCCACGTTCGCCGGCCTGAACCTCGCCATGTACGCCCTGTACGGGCACGAGTTCCTGCAGCACACGTTTCTGCACCACGTCACGCGGATCGACCACCGGCACAACTTCAGCCCGTACAACATGCTGCTCTATCTGGCGTCGGCGCAGCCGCACCTCGGACCCGCCGCCGCCGCCGCCGCCCCTCTCGGCCTCAAGATCGAGAGCGTGGCGTTCGTGCCGCAGCTCCTGCTCAGCTGCGTGCTGATCCCCCTCGTCGGCGCCAAGAAGGACCTCCCGACCACCATGCTCGCCCAGACGTTTGCCTTTGTGACCTTCAACAAGGTCTGCACGAGCCAGGTACAATGCCAAGACCCATGGCCCGCCCCCCTTCCGTGGACAAGAATATCACTGCTGACACTGACAGTATTTCCTATGGTACATGATCTTCCTGCCGCTGTATCTGCCAAACTCGTCGCTCATCCGCCGGCCCGCCCTGGGTCTCACGGCTCTTGCGTTGTGGGTGGCCACCCAGGGGCTATGGCTGCAGCAGGGCTACAACCTAGAGTTCCTCGGCCAGAGTACCTTTGTTCCCGGGCTGTTCTCTGCGTCGCTGGCTTTCTTCTTGGTCAATTGCTGGATACTGGGCATCATCGTTGGAGATTTGGATTGTCAGGCCCCCGTCGAAAAATCAAGCAGGACAGTTGATGCCAAATAGTGACGTTTTTGAAATATTTGTCAAAAGCCGACCAAGATTCAGAGATGAGGAAAAGCGATGCGAACTTGAATAGTATAATCACCAAACATATCGAGCAATACAAGACATGTCAATTTCGATCGAATTTTCTACCAAAGTTGAGATTGATACACCATTCTGCGCTTCTTTTGATTGCAGTGTCTTGTTTTGCCTGATGCCACCGCAATGATGCTAACTTGCACATACGGCCACGATAATGGAGCTCCGCAAATTGCACAGATCTAGACAAAAGGCAGGCACTGCGCCATCACAGTATATCTGTCGTGGCGAATGAGAACTCCTCCCTACTTTCAACCATGTCTCCCCTGAACACCAGACCATTATGCTTTCCCATGCTAGTTCAACAAAAACGAATAATCGATCATCGCAAAAACTCCTTCCTATTGATTAGGTGGTTGCCCTCCTTGGAGGTATTCGCAGGTGCGCGCCATCCTCTAAACGCCTCAAATTTTGCAAATAAAAATGACCATGGAACGCCGTGCCGCGGTGTATGTGGTTTCAAACAAAAGAAATTCGTCATCTGCTGGGAGCCTCGGGGGCAGCCAGCGTGATGGGCTGTGGCATTGTGTTCTGGTGTTCTGCCCATCTATCGGAAGAGGGTCATGCAGCCCTGACGGAGCTTCGCAGTAGGATTCTATACTATAGTAATACCTCCGGTCAGTAAGGCGTAATTGGCAAGTTTTAGAGAGAGCACTCTCGACTTTGGGAAGTCGGGACTGATCACAAGGCGGTTCTCCTTGTTGTAGCCCACTTCGCCAAAGCTCTCGGCCATTGCTTCAAAACGTGCATCTGGCCTGGCGCGATTGAGCTCGGCGATGATCTGGTCACTCCATACGCCTGAACACCAGCCATCCTTAATGACAAAGTATGGGTTCAGTGGAGGAACGGGTGAATCTGTCGAGTTTGTTAATATGCGTTGGAATTTCACCAGCCTCCATCTCCAACATACCTAGATCCACGTATCGGATCCGCAGAAGATCCACCTGCTTGAGACGTTCCAAGCAGCGAATTCCACCGAGTACGAGCTGCTCAAAGGCGTTGATAAAATGCATGTCGGTGATGCCAGAGCCGGACTCGTTCCACTGCGCGTTTTGGCGGCAGCAGTTCTTCACGGTGATATCGATCGTCTTGAGGCGGCTGGTACGTGGGTTCGAGTACTTGGCCAATGTGTCGAAAAATGTGTGGCATACCCGGCCTGTGTACGACAAGTGCTCCAGAGAGCTGGCTGCCTTGGCGAGCTTTTCGCACCAGTGCAGTTGCTCGCAAACCTTGAGGTAGTAGGGAGGGCACGTGAGCTCGCGGCGATAATCCGTCTCGAGGCTCAGATTGAGCTTAGTGATCTTGGACTCCAGCATCTCCAGAGTGCCAGCCATGCTGAGATAACTCTTGGACTTGGGCTTGGCATAGGTACCGTGCCACTCCTCCAGATTCGGGAGCGCTTTCGAGATCTGCTCCCAGTCTTTGGGCTGCCGAATAATATTCCACTGGCTCTTGATGATCAGGGTTCGTATGGTCGCGATTTCTGGAAGTGACCGAGGTTGCCACTGAGGGCATGGCAACGTAAATTTGACACGCGGCGCCTTCTTGCGCTCACCTCCTTCAAGGGTCATGACCTGCACAGCAGGAAACGTGTTGCCCACTAGGAAGAATACTTCCTCAAGACTGGCGTTGTCTGTGGGAAGTCCATACTGTGCACTGGAGATACCCTCGGGAGAAACTGTGGGTAAAGCCAGCGACGAGCTTGTTGGAAAATTTGTGTTGAACTTTGGCTGAAAGACGGGAAACCAGATCTCGATGTGTTTCACCAACTCTCTCAGATGCGTGTTCTCGGTGAAGAAGTTGACAACTTCATTACAGCTGTAGATGGTGGCCTTCACCTTGATGTGACGAAAGAGGCGTGCCTGAACCAGATATCTCCAAAGCGGCGTAACCAGCGCCAGGTTCGAAAGCTCCTTTCTTCTCGAGTGTCGCAGAGCGGTGCTCCAACTTCTGGCGTTTACGCTGGGTATGCTGAGAGAGCTCGGCGATGTTGTCGATACACGATAGCCAAAGAGGTGGTCTAGAATGCACTCGTGAATTTCGGCGGGCAGTGCATACAGCGTCTGAAGCGAGGGTTGATCATCGACGGTCGAGTTCGGGACAGGGCTCATGACCATGGAGTCGTCGAGACAGTCCTGGCAGTCGGGCTGGCAATGCAGACAGCGGATGTCGGTCTGGCCCTGCTGCGCATTGGGAAAGGGTGTACTACTCGGTCTAGTCGGTGGTACAAAGTCCTGCGACTTTGCCTGCTCCAGCGGTGGACTGGTAGGACCGGGTGTAACCGGCGTTGAAGTTGTCGTCATTATAGCGGCCAGCTCTGTAGTCGCGGAGCCATCGTGGTCGTCGTCGTCGTCAACATCTACCGACATATCCCTCTGCAGATAAGCATTGGTCCGTGGCATGTGAAGGCTCTGGGAGTGCGCCTCCACGGCGCCGGGAAAGATTCCGTCATTATCGTCATCAGCCTCGAAGATGTCGGAGCTCCGTTTGCCCATCATAACCTTCGTCGCCATCTGCTTCAGTTCTGTGCCTCCAGAGCCGATGGCTCGTTTCGCATGACAGGGCAGAACGGCGATCGGGACAGGTGGGGCTACAGGAAGATGACTGCGAGACTTTTTTTTATGCGAGTGAGATTTCTACTAGAGCGTCGATGCAGATCCCTAAATCGTCGGTCTTGTCGTTCAGGTGCGCTGTCGTCGGAAGATGGAGTACAGTGGCCGTGAGTTGGCGGTTGGTGGTTTCGCCGGTTCACCCTGGGGCAAGTCGCCGTTGAGGTCTAAGATGTGGTCTGACCGGGTCGCGTGCAAACAAAACTACGGAATGTTGGCAGAGCAGTCCTGCGTTGAGTTTGGGGGGCGGGCGCAGCAGCGGGAAATGGGGACCGTCGATGGCGGGACAAGATCCGGTGGTTCGAAGGGACAGATGATTGGGAACGAAATGGAGATTTGCGAGGTTGAGTGTCTCGAGAATGGGAAAAACTGGCCCGGCAGGATTTCTGGGTATCAATAAATGGTGGGCTTAGCAGGAGATCAATGCGTGCTCCAGAAAGTAGGTCACAGAGGTGGTGGTGGAAGTGATGAGTGAGTGAATTGGATGAGAGGGTGTGAGTGAGGGAAAGGCGAGTGAGTGGTAATTTCCGCGATTGCGAAGGTCCCAGTCAATTCTGCTCTGCTGCGAAAGCGTCGCCTCGACGATCCGATCCGGTAACGCAACCAACTGCTTTTTGTTGCAACGAACTATTTCTTTGGGGAGGATTTGAGTTTGGGATGGCCTGGAAGCTTTCCAGAATCGATTTGATAATAAAGACCAGATGCGCTTCTGTGAGTAGGTTTGAGCGGCCCGTAAGCCTGCAGAATCGCTCTTGAAGGGACTCGATGGGTGGGCTGGAACACAGCAGCGGCAGTAGCAGCAGAAACACTTGAGCAGTTGGCAGTAAACAGAAAACGGAATTCTCTTTTTTAGATTGGGAGGGGTCCTTGATTACGGCGGTAGGGTAGATTGGTGATTAGGCACTTGCACACGAGGCTTCACTTTTGCTCCCATCCTGCCTTCCTGTTCGCTGAGAGGAGAGCGCAGGGAAACCAGGGCTGTCTGGCTGTCTGGGCTGTCGGCCAACTCTCATGCAGAGCCCGCAGCAAATGTTCCATTGTTACCACCCACACGGCCGGCTTTTGGGGACGCACCACGACGGCATTGAATGGTAACAAGACCAAAGCGCTGGGTCACAGGTATGGAGCCACAGTGGATGTGATTCAACTTGGCCATTCTGCACTCACATGATGGTGCTGACAGGCAGGACGGGCAGGTTCTGCACTATCAGATCCCAGATCAGATCTCGTAGGAGCTTGTTAGGGTCCCCTACTCAAGGTACTCCGAGAGCTGCAGGGCCCCCAGAGGCCAGAGTCCACCTGAGCCCAGACAGCCAGCACTGCGAGAGACACACCGACCACTTGCTCCGACGGTGGAGTGCTCAGGCTTTCAGTGGCTCCAAGGTAAAGAGTCCCCAACTTTTTTCCGAGGGTCTCGATCGAATCGGAGGGCGAGTCAGGATGCGCTGGTAACATGGTCGACTTACTCAAACGTCACCTCATTAATGCAAAATGCAGGACACACGCTGCGGCCGAAATCTCTTTTTTAAAATTCTTGAGACCGGCGTAGCCGCCGCCGCCGGGCGCACACAATGACGACCTGGACTGCGGGCAAGAAAAGGAATACCGACTGCCTGCACACACCCTCTGATTGGATGCACATAGGGTTCTCAACTTTGCAGCAGGCGTTCAATCTGACAAAAGCAGATATATCATTTCCAGTGGCATGTCTTTTGCGGCCCCTAGAGGAATGGCGCAAACCTCGGGGCAGGAAGAGACAGAGAGAAAGCATTTCCCACCTACTCACTCGGTATCTCGGCCTCTTCTGGCGAGTTTTTGGGTTCCGCCAACGGCCTTCTTTCAGCTCAAGTAACCATTCAAAAGTCAACAGCCAAACAGCCGACAAGTGAAGTGGAGGCAGGCCTCGGCACCACTTGTTACTTATTGACCGGCTTGCATCTGAGAAAATGGGGCATGTCTTTGCTGGCACCAGCCAGGCCCAGAATCTCTCCAACTGTTATCAACAGCAGGTCTTGTCGACATCTCATGACCACACATTAGTCGCGACAGCCCATTAGTATATGTAGCAGAACCCATCGTTGCCGCTTGGTCGCCGCCCAACTGATATAGCACTGCGTGCCCAATCAGGAAAGACAAGACTCGATTGGGTGCGACTCCCACTGAATCCCTCTAGCTGCATCCCACCCGCAGCGCTGCGATCCGTTTTGGTGCGGCCAAGATGCTCTGGGTGGCAAGGGGTCTCCCTTGGGGAGAAATTCGATTCTGTACCAACACAGGAAGCACAAAAGACAAGTAGTACGCGGCGTTATGCTTGATTTTAGACTTTCCAAGACAAACGTGGAAAGTCAATCAATTAGGATGAGTGAAAAGTGAATGGGGAGTCTCCCGGGTGCTGATGACTCTTTGATCCTTTGGATTTTGCAATGGCTCTGGTCTGAGACATGGGATCTCTTGCGGTCAATCACCTGACAGTCTTTCGCGTCCGTATCTGGAGCTTGGGAGGGAAGCCAGCGCAGAAGAAAGCCGGTGAACGAACTCTATCGCAAAGGTTAAAAAAGTACAGGGTCGCATACACTTTGACATACACGAAGAAGAAGAAAAGACCATAGAGACCGAGCATCCAAGGAAACGACTTGACTGTATGTCGAGACATTGCGGGATGGAATTCAAGACTGATGGGGACACCACGTGCGCGCCTCTGCTAGGAAGTCTCTTGTTCACCTTCGCTTTTGGGAGCAATCCAGCCAGCCAGCAATTCCGGAAATGGCAAGGAATGTCTAAAGAACCATCGGCCCGGCTTCATTTAGACATCACGAGATGACGACCGCGACCCCGTTCCGTGGTCGTTGGGAGCAATGTCCGGAATTAGACCTGGGCAAGCTTTTGTGAGTCTGGAATATATTGCGGCTCCTCCACATGAGGCTCTGGGCACTTTGGGTGCTCCGGCTCCCGGTGTGGAGATGATGACTCTCGTGTAAGCGAGCTCCTGTCCTTGTGCAATCGCATGTGCTTGTTGTGTATGTAATGCGACCAGATCGATAGGTCAGGCAATTGTACAGGTTAGTTGTGATAATCAGCCGCCGCTTCTTTTTGGGATTAATCAAAGAGGCAATGCGCGTTGCACGAGTTGTCGTTTGGTGAACGAACGTGGCTGCTGTTGCCATCAGCTACGATCCGTATCTGCAGGGATATCACATTCATGTTGCTCCCGCATCAGAAAGAAAACAAGCACACAGATCAAATGAAAACACAATCACAAAATTGGGAACTTTGAAAAACTTTACCAAGCTGTGCCCAGGCTATAGTAGCGCGGCTCAAGTCGACATGGATTGGAGGCCAATACAAATGTCGGGATGCACCTGTGAGGCTTTTACCCACGATGCGATGGAAAGTAGGTAGGTTAGTATATACTGAAGGTGAAGCATGGACCTTGTTGCATGTCAAAATGGCTGGTTCAACTTCATATGACTGGCAGCTGTCATGGCTCAACGCCTTTTTCCATGTTGTTGCTTTATCAATACAATCAGCCCTTTTATTCGTCTCATTGCAGAATGGGGAAATCTGCAAAGCCCATCAGTGATCTTCCCGTGATGACTTGCTTGTCTTCTTTTGACATCCTAGCATTTGCGCTCGGCTGCTTTGAGTTTCAAATTATGGGATGCACCAATAACAGCCAGCCAATGGTTCGAAACAAGTCCTTGCGATTTGCGGGAGGCGTGTTTCTGTTTAGTGGATCGTCGGACCCAAAATACCTTACCATAGTGGTAGCAGCTCCGTAGCCGTACGACGACCTCCTATTGTTCCCTCCCCTTCAACTCTCCCCCATAATGCATCTACCTAGGTCAGCTTGTCCCTGGTGGACGGTACCTAGCGTGAAGCTGGTGCCCGCCGCCGTCTTCTTGACTCTTGCGCATCTCCCTCCGACCTCGTGCTTGCTCGGGACGGACGCCGCACATGCACTGACAGATGCTGGCAGATGCGCAGATCCTTTGTTGAGCCTCCTCCGAGGACAGGCAGTTGCGATCCTGCCTCTGCACACTCGTTCCAGCCAAGACTTTCTGGCGATCATATCCCTTCAACATGATGCCATTGGCCTTCCTTTTGTTGTTGTCACGTTCTTCAGCGTCCCAGGCTGGCACTCGGATGTAACACTCAATGGTTGACCCACGCTCTGTCTTTTGCCCTCTTCGATATCATACATACGGACAGACAGCACGAGCACCGGTACTCCGTACTTTGGAGGACAGCAGGTCAAGGGCTGACTTTGCGTAAGAAGGTGCCCGCCGGCGAGGCTTCCCTTGCTGCTATTCCCGTTCCCGGAGGAGATCAGTGCGATCTACTTGTGGCTGCAGTCAGACATTAATGCTGCTTGTTACGAGTTTTGGTGCAACACAATGTGTAAGCACTCTGCCCCTATGACGACCACGACCTATTTGTGGGAGAACATGGCATATTCGTGGCTCGGCCACGTCAACGCGGGGATCTGAGGCAGGCCAGGAGCTATTTTTCACTGCCGCAGCGTATCCTCATTGGCGATGTGTTTGTCTTCCTCAGCAAGCAGGCTGAGTACGGCCGGAGCATGAATAACAGCTGGACCCATGACAAGGCTCACAGCGGCAGGACAATCAACTTGGGGTCCCCGGGGGTATTCACCCAGACCGCGCAGCTTCAACGGGCGACAATGGGTTTTCCTGATCAGGTTGATTTGTTATCCATCTGATCTTGACTTCGCCTCGGAGGCTTCCCTTCTAGACGGTCCCAAAGGGGGGCCATGGTATATTGCCTACTATATTCAGCAGGTAATTTTTACGGACCATGACCCTGTCGCCCAAATCATCCGGATTCTTGCTTCTGATGTCCCAAGACCGGCTGGCTACCTCGAGCCATGCGCGACTGACTGACTGCCGCTGCCGCCGGCTCGCATAGCAGCATGCAAATTGCAAGAGTCACCCCACGAGCCAGTCACACACGAGAGACGTCGGAATTAAACTGCTTGTACTGCTCTAGACAGGCACGCATTGGTGGATCACGGCGGCGTTGCTGGTTTGACTTGGCGGCAGGGGCTTGCGTAGTTAGCGCTTGGCGTTACGACGGCCAGCCAGCGGCCAGGGACCTGGGCTCGCTGGGGGCCTGGGAAGGGCACCTAGAGGGGCCCTAGAGGGACCCTCCCAACGCTCAACCGGCGCCCTTCAGCCAGTGGAACGGCCGCGAAGGTCGCTGTGAGTCCCGCTTCTGCGAGCCGCCATGCAGGTACCCTGGGCCCTCCACCGGTTTTGGTGCCGAACGAGGACCCCTGTCGTCTCTATTGTGTGTACGGTAGAGCATCTCATTCACTCATTCTCATTCTCTTGTCGGTAGGTAGGGTTGTTTGGTAGGTAGGTATCCATTGTCGAGATGGGATTATCGATCTGGGCGCTTTTCTCATAAAAGAGGTCGCGTCGCCCCCCATGCAAGGGCTTTCGATTTTTTGTTTTCCGTCGTCAGCTCTTCTTCGTCTTTTTGTCCCTTTGCAGATTCAGAAAATCATTTTCTGTTTCTTTCTTGTTGTTTTCCCTTCGATTCTTCTTGGCCATTAGTGGTACTTATTTGCATAGGAGAAAAATTGTGGTTGGGAACAATCCCCGTCTCGTCGTTTGCCAGTTTCAAATTGTTGCAACTCGGATTCCTACACATTCCCTATTGTTCACCCTGATACCTTCCTTCTCTTCGTAACCCTTCTACGACAGCTAGTCTTTTTTAACTACAAATTCTCGCCTGGAGCCGGAAGCAGAAATATTCATTTCTTGGAATACCTCGAACCTTCGTCACCCACCATCTTTGGAATAGATACCTACTATTTTCGAGTCCTTCATTACATATTGTCACCGACAAAGGACAGCTTCTCTGCTTGATAGATCAGCTCAACTACTCGGTCAACTCGCCCAGAACAACAAGAAGATCACCATCTCGGAGCCCGGCTTGTACCAGTTTCAACTCTCAACATGGCCCCCAAGCTCAGCACTCTTTTGACGACCCTGCTTGCGGCAGCGGCTCCCGTCACCAATGCTCTGGCCATCAACCCGATCTCTAATGCCGTGGAAAGGGCAGTCGACACTGTCGACCGCTTTGGTGGAGTTCGCATGATGAACGCCGATGCTGCCAATGCGATTGATGGGTCGTACATTGTTGTGTACAAGAAGAACTGCACCGACGACGAGATCAACGCTCACGCCCTTGAGATCAAGAACTTTGTCAAGAAGCGAAACGTTGGCAAGAGAGCCCTCGACGGAAGGCAACTTTCGACCAATGTACGGACTTGGACCATGACGAGCTTGAAGGCCGTCCACTTTGAGACGGCCGACTTTGCCGCCATGAACCTGGGTTCCAACTCCATGATCGACTATGTCGAGCCCGACATGAAGGTCACCACCCTGGCCCTGCAGTCCCAGACCAACGCTCCCACCGGACTGGTGCGTCTGTCTCATGCCACGACCTCGGGCAACGCAACCTCTCAGGGCTACGTGTTTGACGACACTGCTGGCAGCGGCATCACTGCTTACATTGTCGACACCGGTATCCGCACCACTCACGACGAGTACCAGGGCCGTGCTACCCTCGAGTTCAATGCTGTCAACAGCAATGTAAGTCGAGACACATGTCCATTTATCAAGAAGAAAGCGGACTGACCATAGACCCAAGGACACGGACGAGAATGGCCACGGCTCTCACGTTGCCGGCACAATCGGAGGCGCCACCTTCGGTGTCGCCAAGAACGTCAGCCTGATCGGAGTCAAGGTTCTTGACGCCGATGGCAGTGGCACCAACTCGGGTGTCATTGACGGTCTCAACTTTGTCGCCTCGGATGCCTCTGCCAAGGGACTCGCCGGCAAGGCTGTTATGAACATGTCGCTGGGTGGTACCAAGTCCAACGCCGTAAACTCGGCAGTCGAGGCCATTGCCTCTGCTGGCGTCGTCCCCGTTGTTGCTGCCGGAAACGAGAACCAGGATGCCGCCAACACCAGCCCTGCCTCGGCTCCCGATGCCATCACCGTTGGTGCTATCGATCAGACCAACGACCGCAAGGCTAGCTTCAGCAACTTTGGCACAGTGGTGGACGTCTTCGCTCCTGGTGTCGATGTGGAGAGTGTTGGTATCACCAGCGACTCTGCCACCGAGACCCTGAGCGGTACTTCCATGGGTAAGCTTTTTTCTTTTCTTTTCGTCTCTATGCGTGATGAAACTAATAAAATCTATAGCCTCGCCTCACATCGCCGGTCTCGCAGCCTACATCATGGCTCTCGAGGGTCTCACGGACGTCACTGCCGTCTCTGACCGCATCAAGGAGCTCGCCACTGCTACTGGCGCCTCCGTCAAGAAGAACACCGCCGACACCACCAACTTGATTGCCAACAATGGCAACCTATAGTCTCGCATCTTTCGTCATTAATAAAACAAGTTTCAGCACGTCGTCTTTTATCCTTGAGCGAGCGAGCGAAAACTCCGCGTCATCATATACTCTTCACATTGCTATCCAACCTGAAAACTTCTAAACCGACCGTCATTACCAGCATCACGAGAGCATCTGCCGAATGTCTTTATACCATCATCATTATAACTGGATTCCGGAAAGCGTCTCAAAATCATTCGTTGCATATTTTGCCATGTCATGTTGTTTATTTGCTTAGAGGACGAAGTGCAATTCGCGTCAATAACGAGGGATCAATGCGTGTGCGGATTCGACGCGACTGCAGGGACGGATCAAGTGTTACAGAAAGACGTCGAGTACTTACAAGCAAGGCATTGGCATCGCTCTCACGACGAGATGAACCAGCGGGAACACTCTACATGAAATCTTTTTTTTATCTCTTGTGAATATTCCATTTTATACCACACCAAAGTTAGACTAATACCCAAGAAGTACATATTTAACGCTGCCAGATGCCTTGCAATGTTGATTTCGGACCGCTATTTTTTCTGCCTATGCAAGTATTCTAGTGCTCGAGTCCTGTTCCATATTGCCAGGTATCGACAAAACCAACAATCGCTCTACGGACTACTCCACTTTATTCTCGTCAACAGCAAGAATTCAAACCAAAACACTCCCTTCCCTCTGACCTACCTACCTACCAAACACCACAAGACATGGAATAGAAAGACACCAAACGCGTGAGTTTCTCAAACCCGACGAACGCGCAAGCAACTTGAGACGAGACAGTAGAAACTCCGAGTTTTGAAAAAAGAGAGAGCCCAGCTCCTCCCCCGGTGTCACCTCTCGTGTCCCAAGACATCTTGGCACCATCTTGGCGTTCCCCCTTATGCTCCGTACACACAAGTCCAGGCCTGGGTCCGGTCGGGCCTCCGAGTGGTTCGGCGGGGATAAGAGACAGCCTGTTTCTTCGCCGTAGTAGAGACATTGTCGAGTGTAGTTAGTATACAAACCAGTATCTTACTCTTTAGGTTCTTTTCGTTCCAGCACAGATCCGAATCAACGAAATGCGTTCTCTGGAGCCCTCGTGGTCGAGCTATCATGCCACCTTGTGATGCGCTGTTAAAAGGAGCTGTCATCGAATTGGAGCAATTCGTGCTGTTGGCTAATATGTTTATATTATGACATTATTTTTGTTTTCCATCTACTGTATTCTGAAATATGAAAAAGGTGTTGTGTTTTATGGAGCAGATAGTTCTGGCGCAGGCGAAAGCAGAATCATCTTCTTGTCTTGTGCGCAGGATGTCGACATGCGTTTGCATATGTAATCACTTAAACAATTCGGATCTTCTTTGGCAGCAAGTACTCTTCAAGTGCCTTTTGAATTGTGCGCATATCATTAACATGATATGACATTGAGAATTAACTGTAATCTATCTCCTTGGGCCGTACAACTCGCAGCTCGGCACCAAGAACCGAGGCCACGAAACAATACATCGCTTGCCATAAAAATACAATATTTGAATCACGTTACCAAAGAACAAGACTTCATATATATAAAGTATGTCCGCGATCCAAGACATTCAAGTCGCTGGAGGATCAACGACTTGAACGCCAAGTGCCTACAACCTCGGAAGGTTGGTACTCCTCGCGTTTCATTATCAGCACTTCTCGGCACAACCACAGTCATTGTGACAGGACTGGATTGTAATTTGACATCCGTGCTAGAAGACCATGTCCCAGAGGAACTTGGATTGGTTCAAGGAAACAGTATGTGGGGGAAGATCATCACCTGGATGCAGAGTAGAAGTGGTCAGCAACGACGAAACAAGAGTCATTATGTACGCCAAGCTTCTTGGGCTCGGCGCACTCGTTATGTATTAAAGGTATAGTTGCTGCCGCGAAATATCGCACAGCCGTAATCTGATCGTAAGATTCATTCATACAATGACATCCCGAGCAGCAACCTGTTTGCTGTCCATTATTCGGGTATAGGCGTGTCCTGTTGCTTGCTGGAGAAAAATATAATCCCTACATGTACATCGAAGAAGGGGATATCGTGAGATATGCAGGTGTGCGTGTCTATAACTCGTCATGGCTGCCGAGAACCGTGGTAGCAGCCTCGGTTGCAGAGCCGAGGTTCAGTTTCGATGTGACGTCGTTGAGCATCAAGTCAAACCTTGCGCCCATAAACCAGGCCATTGCAATCTAAGTAATACAGTTAGTATGTTTTCTCGAGTGAATTACTCAGGTTGGAGAGAACGAACCATTAGGCCAGAGATCACCGTCAGGATGCCGAGGACCGAGATCACGAGAACGAAACCCTCCCACGGGTCTGTTGCCTCCTCCTGAGGAGAAGAGGCCTTCTGCACCAAAGCAGCCTTCTTCGAGTCTTGAGACGGGAAGAGCGTCTCGATGAACTGCTCAATCTTACCGCAAGCAGAGCTGATCTCCAGGTAGTTGGGGTCCCTGGGGTCATTCTTCTTGGCTATCCTCCTGGTGTACCTCCTGAAGGTGTCACACACTACTCTCAGGTTCTGTGTGGACTCCATCATGAGTTGACAGGCATCACCCTTGGTGATCTTGAGATGGCTGTGGAAGATGGCAGGGTTCCTGAAGACCAGCTCAAGTGTCGCGATAGCCATGGTTTGGGGAATGGCAACAAAGTTGAAGACACTCTGTTCGCGAATGGCAGCCATGTAGAACAAGCACTCGTCCACGTTCTTCAGAGCGTTGAGGACAAGCTCGGATGTGCACTGCATAGCCTTCTCACGGTTCTCCGGCTTGAAGATATCCTCCCACTTGTCGACGTACTTGCTCCAGACCTCAGTAGGCCACCAACGACGGTCGTCTTCAAAGTCTTCATGAACGTCTCTGATGATGTTGGTCTTCTGCAGGAACTGGCCCATACTTTCGGTGAGTTCAGGGCGGTCCTTCAGGGCGGGGTTTGCCCATTCTCCCTCCAGGAAGAGCCTCGTGAGACCTTCGCCGACCAAGCCGGCAACGTAGTGGCAGTACTCTTCGTATTGGGCGACAGTCTCGACACCCTCCTTGTTTTCAGCCTTGATGGCGTAGTCGGCCATTCCGTTGCCCATTTTCACGGTGACGTCCTCGATGATCTCGTAGTAATTGGGCTTCAGCTTCTTAAGCTCGGTAATGACAACGTCAAAATGAACGAGCAGCTCCCGGTCCTTCTCGTTGGGGCCGTTCTCGTTAAATGTCCAACCGTCAATCTTCATGAGCTTGTCGAAGCCACGGAGGAGAGGCTCCTTCTTCTCCAGAGGTATCGTCATGTCATCCTCAATGGTGTCAAGCCCACGCAAGACGAGGTAGAAGAGTGTGATTGGCACCAGCATGTCGGGATTTAACTCCTGAATGACAGCGGCAAAGCTGCGGCTTGTCATGTCAAGGTAGAAAAAACATTTGCTCAGAGTCTCGCACTCCTTGGAGGGATCGCGGCGGTGTACGGGCTCGTGCCAGACCTTCCTGCAGCCGGGGGATTAGCACAGAGCGCAAAGCGCAGTTGACCGGCGGCAGACATACCATTGTATCATGGACCGAAGCTGGTTCGGGTGGAGCAAGAAGTAAAGAACGCTCTTGGCTGAAGGCATTTTGAAAAAAAGCTCTGCACGGTGTGCGCGAGAACTGAGAGGAAGAAGGGGAAAAGATTATTAAATTTTTTTCTTTGAAAGGGGGTGCAGAACCGTCCAGGGATGAAGAAAAATGGGCAGCTCAGAAGCCGCTCGAGGACGTCTTACTTCGGCGCACAATGGGATTAGGAATCCGGGTATCTGCCTGTTAAAGGTGAAGAAAGATCGCTATATTGTTCAAGGTTGAATTGTAATCGAAGAGAAAGAATTGTTGAGAATGATCGTGGTGGAAAACCGAGTGCGAGCAGCACAGAAGGCGGAGAAAATAACCATTAGGCTGTTCATTCTCCGCATTAATTTCCCCTCGTAGAGGCACGCGAGTGGTGGAAAGCTCGCGGCTAAGCAAGAGCTAGGCCAAGGTAGCTAGGCTGCTAGTAGCTGCATCATTACATCGGTCAGGTCAGACGCGTCGACACGGTACAACGGAAGACCCCTTCTTTTCCCCATGCCTGCCTTTCAATGCTTGATGGACGAGCACGGGTCGATGTCCAATTGCTTCGCCCAAACGTCTCTATTGAGTGGACGGGACCCAAGATTTACGGCATTCAGTAATGCATGTACATACAGGATGCTTCTACGAATGCTTCTAGCGGAACATGGGACCGATTCTGCGCTCCCTTGTTGACTTGGTAGCTTTACACTAAGAAAGGGCCCTGCTGCAGCATCCGCCGTCAGGGGCTCAAGCATAACGGATTCGGCAAGGTCAGCAGCAAGATAGGGAGGCACTCTCACTTTATCGGGCGGTGACGCAAATCCGAGCAGAGACTGAGTGATTGGCCAATTCAATCTTTTTGCGTTGATCTCCCAAGGTTTGTACCACTTGAAGCAAACATATCTTTGGGTATGGTAGGACATTGCACTCGCTATGATGTCTATACCGGTATATGTACATATCATACTGCTCCGTACCAAACCTGTCTACCTCCAAACGCTCATTGAGGCCGTCGTTCCGCTCGCCAGAGACTCACTCACTTAAGTTAGCTGCAGAAGCCATCCCAGTTCGCCAGTAACTGCCACGACCAGCGCAGGAAGAATCCCTATTGGTTATTCTCGTTTCAGACTGCGTAGGAGGCGGCTTGGCCCGGCTCAATTATACAAACTTGGCTCGAAAGTTCCAAAATCGGACCTCGTGAGCAGACGATCGACTTGGTTGGCGCAACATACAATTTCTTTCTCTGCAGCACAGCGCAGTTGGACTATGTTTGACTACAGCCCAATGTCTCAAGACTCTCTGCCACACGATTGTTGTGTAGCTTGTAAGTCACACCAGCCAGTGGCATACATATTTGCTTCATTCCGAGATGTGCCTGGCGGTGATCCTTGAGTAAACCGCAGCAAATAGATCCAACAACGCCTCGACTTCGGAAAAGGCACTGACGGGCTGCGGCTTGTAGTATAATCCCCACGTTAGCCTCTCAGCACTAATAGCCACCTACATACACCCGAACGGCGCATATAGCACGTAGATGTGCTCCAGGCCAAAAACCATGGAAAATTAGATCCGTCTCTTGTTTGATCTTCTTAGTCAACTGATCGATCTGGCTGCAAGTATTCCCAGGAACACGATCCTTACTGCACCACAATAGGTAAACGTCATGTAGGTAAGTAGCATCTCATGTACGGGACTATGTCCCACTCCAGGGTACATAGGTAAGGCAGGTCAATAGAGCAGGCACGGTGGAAAGCTCAAGGAGGGGTGTGCATCTCTGGAGACGTACGTTCGCTTCGCCTCCTGCTCCTATTCTTGCAACTCCCGTCTCGTACAAATTCAGAAGAAGCAGCACTTTATTTAATCTCTTCCCGTGCGCACCAACTCTGAGAATACGGTTCGACAAAAGAAAGAATCTCTGCAGCCTCGATTCGCGCCCGTGGCCATCGGTTCACATCTCAGCTCGCCTGTCGTGCACACGTAAGTTTGTCCCTGAGAACACCTTGCCCCACCTCACCAGCGGCCGACGAAGCGCATGTCTCACTCTGTTCCTGTCTGTCAGAGAAGACTAATAATTGCTTTCCCAACTCATTCCCTTTCCTCGCCTCTCCCTTCGAGTCGTTGCCTTTGGAGCCTTTGAGTCAACTCTATACTAAAAGGCTGGACGTTTGCCCTCCTTCCCTCCCGCCGTCCTACCTCTTCTCGTTTGTCATTATTCCCGGCGCTTCTAGCTTACAAGCACCCACTTGCAGTAGACTCAACACAACCGCCCGCAAAGCCCAAGCAAACCAAGCAACCTCCCAGCGCCGCCACGATGGCTACGAACGGTACCAACGGAACGTCGCACAACACCTACCTGATCTGGGGTGGTAGGGGATGGATCGCTCAGCACCTCGAGACCCTGCTCAAGGGCCAGGGAAAGACGGTCTACACCACAACCGTCCGCATGGAGGATCGCGAGGCAGTCAAGGCCGAGCTCGAGAAGATCAAGCCCACTCACGTCCTGAACTGCGCTGGGTGCACTGGACGTCCCAACGTGGACTGGTGTGAGGACCACAAGGAGGAGACTGTTCGATCCAATGTCATCGGCACCATGAACCTCACCGACCTCTGTTTCCAAGCCGGCATCCACATCACAGTGTTTGCCACTGGCTGCATCTATCACTATGATGATGCCCACCCCATCGGCGGACCAGGCTACACGGAGACGGACAAGGCCAACTTCAATGGCAGCTTCTACTCGGAGACCAAGGCCCATGTTGAGGAGGTGAGTGGCAGCTATGCAGGCCGAAACAGACAGGAATTAGTGCTGACATATGCGATGCGCCCCAGGTCATGAAGTACTACTCGAATTGCTTGATCCTTCGCCTGCGAATGCCCGTATCCGACGACCTGCACTCGCGCAACTTTGTGACCAAGATCAGCAAGTACGAACGAGTGGTCGACATCCCCAACAGCAACACGATCCTTACGGACCTCCTCCCCGCCTCTATCCTGATGGCCGACCACAAGGACACTGGCGTCTACAACTTCACAAACCCTGGCGCGATCAGTCACAACGAAGTCCTGTCGCTATTCAAGGAGATTGTCAGACCCAACTTCTCCTGGAAGAACTTCACATTGGAGGAGCAGTCCAAGGTCATCAAGGCTGGCCGCAGCAACTGCCTGCTCGACACCACAAAGCTTGAGAACAAGCTGAAGGAGTACAACTACACGGTACCTGAGATTCACACTGCGTACAGGCAGTGCTTTGAGCGAATGAAGGCCAACGGTGTCAACTAAATTTTTCCATGCTGTCTTTTCGATGAGCCGGAAGAGCCGACGGGCTGCTTTTGATGTCTTTCTCAATTTTCTGTTCTCGAGGAGAAATCTAGACATCCCCAAATAGGATGGATTTTTCCAGGGCGAAGCAGCAAGATGATGGCGTTATAGGTGAACAAATGCAAGTAGAGCCATATAATGGCTTTTGATTAAGAACAAGAAATCCAAATCTAATACGAACGAGCCCAAGTTTTGGAGTCTCAACGGTGATCAACGATAGTGGGGCGAAACATGTCAAGTTCAGGGTCCGTTGGCATGTGGTTTCGATTGCCCCGCGTCTGCTGTCAGTCAAACTTTCTGACCATGCCCGGATTGTCCTTAACGTGCCCATACTTTCTTTGGCGGTGTGGTGTGAACGCGGCCTTGTAAATGGGAAAATCCGGATGTGCCAAATTACGGACAATGAAAGTAAGGGGCCTGGATCTGGTGAGACTCGGGAACAATCCTCAGGCAGCTATTCAGACAAAAGGCCAAGTCCAGATGCCCTGGACTGTGAAAAGGTGGTGCATCCCCAGCCGAGCATCCACGAAGCCTGACGTAATTTCCAGGCTATGCCGTGTTGCCGATCAAGGAACAGAGTGCGAACGAACACTAGATACCTAGATGGCGGGAGGGAGGGACACCAAAAACAGACCAAACCATTGGGCTGAGTCGTAAATGATCTGCCTAATGTCAATAGACCCTCGCTCTCGATTCCTGTAGAGAACCTTAAAAATTGCTGAATTGCAACCCGTCGCAGATTCTCGCCAAAAACAGAAGAGAATTTTCCCATCTCATACCGTCCTCTTTCACAAGGTTGTGAATAAGTGACCCAACCCAAGTCTTCATCTGTAGCAACGACAGGAACCACGTACGTACGCCGTGCCCCACGCTTATTATTGGACTCTCCCCCGTCGGCGTCGAAAAATAATTCTGAGCGCAATCGTCATCTAACCCAAGCTCTTCTGCTTTGGCAGTCAAGTCACTTCCGTCGCGCGACGACATAGTATTCCATTTCAAGGACGAAAACCGAGACGTGCGCACATTTACCTACGGACGGACAAGATGGTCGCGGATACAGCGTACTACGATGCGCTCGGCGTCCAGCCCACTGCGACCGACATTGAGATCAAAAAGGCGTACCGCAAGCTCGCCATCATCCACCACCCGGACAAGAACCCCAACGACCCGACCGCCCACGACAAGTTCCAAGTCATCGGCGAGGCGTACCAGGTGCTCTCGGACAAGGACCTCCGAGCAGCGTACGACAAGTATGGCAAGGACAGCGCCAAGCCCAGCGAGGGCTTCGTCGACCCCGCCGAGTTCTTCTCGAGCATCTTTGGTGGCGAGGCCTTTGTCGACTGGATCGGTGAGATCAGCCTGATGAAGGATCTGACCGCTACCATGGACATCACCATGTCCGAGGAGGAGGAGGCTGCCGCTGCTGCTGCCGCCGCCGAGGGCGAGGGAGATTTCCCCGGCACCGAGGCGGCCAAGGCCGAGAGTGCAAAGGAGGCCGCCGACGCCAGTGCTGCTGCCCCCGGTGCCGCCCCCGCCGCTGCTGCTGCGGCACCCTCAGTCCAGGTCGAAGAAGAAAAGAGCGAAGCTGCTGCAGCCGCTGCACCTGCTGCTGCCCCAGCACAGCCCGCTGCCCAGCCCGAGAAGTCGCCTGCTGCCAGCGGCACGTCAACGCCCTCCAAGCACGCCATCCCGATCCGCCCTGCACTCGAGTACAAGCCTAGCGATGAGACAGCTCACACATCCGTCGCCGGCCAGACGGAAGAGGAGGCAGAGCTGCGCAGGAAGGAGAAGAAGAAGGGTGGCCTCTCCAAGGAGCAGCGTGAACAGCTCGCTGCGTACGAGAAGGAGCGCGCCAAGATCCGCGAGGAGCGCATCAACAACCTGACCCAGAAGCTTCTGGACCGTATCAGCGTCTGGACGGAGACGGACATGGGCGCCGACGTCACGCACTCCTTCCAGGAGAAGATCCGCATCGAGGTCGAGAACATGAAGATGGAGAGTTTCGGTCTCGACATCCTGCACGCCATCGGACAGGTGTACATGAGCAAAGCAACTGCCCTGCTCAAGAGTCAAAAGTTCCTCGGCATCGGTGGCTTCTTCAGCCGCATGAAGGACAAGGGAACGCTGGTCAAGGACACCTGGAATACCATTTCGAGTGCCCTCGATGCCCAGCAGACCATGGAGGAGATGGCCCGTCTGGAGGAGGCCGGCGGCGAGGACTGGACCGACGAGAGAAAGGTCGAGTACGAAAGACGCGTCACCGGAAAGATCCTCACAGCCGCCTGGAGAGGATCCAAGTTCGAGATTCAGAGTGTATTGAGGGATGTTTGCGACAACGTGTTGAACGACAAGAAGGTTCCTCTCAAGAAGAGAATCGACCGTGCACACGCTCTGGTGCTGATTGCAGAGATCACATCCAAGGTATGTACTAACCCTTGGACTATTTTCAGTAGGATGACTTCCATTTTACTAACTCACTGTAGGCTCAACGATCACCCGAGGAGGAAGGCGATTACATGGCCTTTGAGCAGCTCGTAGCAGATGCCGCCATCAAGAAGGACAAGGAATCCAAGAAGAAGGAGAAGGGAAAGGATAAGGACCACAAGAAGCACGGATCGCAAACCGAGGCTGCCGAGCCGGGCAACTTGCCTCGCGAGCCGTCGTCGTAGTCTTCAAGGACGATAAAGTCGAAAGGCGATGATACCAGTGATGTATGGCATGTTTCAAGCCGCTCAACTTCTCTCACAAGATACTAGACTAGGGAAGGATATGGAGGCTTGTGGCCCATAGAATTTAGCCAGCCCATAATAATTGTGAAGCTCTCAACACATTCAACACCATGAAGCACATCATTCTTCTAAGAAGCAGGGAATCACGATGCTTGATATAAGTTGGGTATGGCCTTCGATCTGCAGGGAGGGTACATTACAGTTCAATCTGCACATACTTCGTGCTTCCTTCCTAAATACAGTACATATGCGAACAATTACAGGCGTACGAGTTACAAAGCAAACACAAACTTACCAGTCAAAGTCATAGGGTAAACAAACCGGTGCAATGTGTTGCTGGGTCATCACAAGACACGTCAGCTGTAGTGAAGCATCTGATGATTTCTGACTAAGAACAACAATAAGAATCTAGAGTTTGGAGTACGAAAAATGCAGATCAGAGACCCTCCTTGTGAAAACGCGTAGGCTGCGCGCCGCAGTGCCAACATGGAATACAAATACAGCTGCCCCGAATAGGCAAGTATGGGGCCCGAGCCAGCGCGTCCTAGTGGCCCCGAGCAGGGCCCTATGAGAAGATGGGACGACCACTCAAAACACGTCCGAGGACCTTGATAGTGCACTGACGTTTTGTCGCGCGCCCGCGTTTTTGCTGAGACCCATTTACGCGGTTCATGGGAATCTGATGCTTCCGCGTCTTACGTATTTCTAGGTACAATTCCCGTGCCGCCATTTTACTTCGCCTTTCTCTCTCGGCTGTATTGTCTGCTTCTCGGTATTCCTTCCAGCAATTTGGATTTTGAATTGGATTCTTCTTGGGCAAGATCCCATATATATAATTCATCGACACATCTCTTCCTCCACCAAGTACTAAGAGACAAGTACTCCGAAAACAATGGCGATCATGAAGCGCAAGCGCTCCGAGTCGGAGCTCTCCTTCTCGTCCTCCAGCACAGGCAGCGCCTTCAACTCGCCGACGCGGACCGGGGCTGCGGCTTTCGGCCTTTCCAACGACTGCGAACTCACCTCGCCGCTCCGCCGCCTGATGGCCGCGCCCTCGCACCTGCCCAGCCGGACCATGAAGCGCTTCCGCGACGACCGGCCCTCCCAGGACGAGATACACCGTAAGTTTCTTGGGCTCGCCTCGGAAAGTTCTGTAGCTGGAGATTTGAAGTGCTAACCACCGGGATCTGCAGAACGAACGCTTCACATGCTCTTCGAAGCCGCGCAGAGGCCAGAGACCCACGCCCCGGCAGACAATACACCATTGTCATCACACGAGCAGCAGCACCAGTACCACCAGCCCCGGAACGGCCACGTCCCCCAGGACGCAAAGCCGGCGGCCCACCAGGTCTCCCTGCACAGCTTCTGGAACCTGCCCAACGCCCAGAGCCTGAAGGTTGCGGCCTCGGCCGCCATGCCGTCGCCGCCCGTGGACGCGTCCATCTACGCGCCCTCGGACTGCGAGGACTGCGGCCGCGTGCTCCGTCGCGGCGACGATGTCGACGTTGACGACGACGTGATGATGGACGTGGACGGTGCCGAGGACCGCAGCGGTGGTTTTGGAGCGGATGGTGGTGACATTCAAACTAGCTGCGCCGACTGCGGGAAGCACGTCTGCTCGCACTGCTCCATTACCAACATGGGCGACCGCCGGCGGTGTCTCGGCTGCGCTGATACGGGGGCGACGCGGAAGGGCTGGGTCGGTGGAGGGGGTGGTCTCCAGCAGTGGATGCCGGAGAGCAACCGTAACCCGGGCCGTCTGGGGATTTACTAAATCCCGACTGGCCCTGTCCTGGTTCTGGTGGGCGGGATTTCCTCGAGGCTACGGCGGCACGAACAGGAGAAGATGAAAGGCGCAAGTTGGGAGATTCTGAAGCCGGGCGTTTGTCTAGGCTCCGCTGAGTGCAATGCCTGTCTCATTCTTTTTCTTCGCATATCGAGCGGCGGCGTTTATATGGAGCGATGGCATGATTTTATTTGGATTAGCATTTACTGGTACACATCATATGTTTGCTCTGGCTCGAGCGAACAATTCAAGGCAGACGACATACATTCACAACGCATGGAATTTCAAAAGAGAGCAGCACCAGAATGACAGTATACGCCATGAAGCAGAGTGCCGTGTTAGAGTTCTCAAGACTTGCTCTCATCATCCTTCAGACTCTCGGTCGCTCCCAGCGCCGTTTCTCTCTTTGCATCGGGAGCGATGGGCCGGCGCGAACTAATAAGGCTCCGCAGTCCATTGATTAGCCCGCCGGTGGTCTCCGTGATAAATATTGTGAAGAGGCTTTTCTTTCTATCTTCGCACACCGCGCCGCTCCGTGTACATACTCAGGATACTTTCTTTCCTCCAAGCTCTGCAGCCTCATTTGACGGGGGAAACGACTTGAATAAACTCGGGTCTTTTCTTTCTTGGTTCCCTAGCGGAAACAAGAGAAAACCAGAAAATCCCCGATACCCCAGGAGAGGAACAGAAATGGCAACAGACCCCATCGCGGCGCACAAGTCCGACGTCCGGAGCCGCATCTGGACCGACCTGCGGCAGGTCGCCGTGCCCGACTCGCGCTTCCACTACGACTTTGGCGAGTACATTACCGACTTTGCCGGGTCGTCAGCGGCGACGGCGCGGCTCGAGGCGCTGCCGGCCTATAACAACAACAACGACACGAACCACCAAGACGGCAGCACCTACAGCTGCGTCTTCATCACCCCCGACAACTGCCTCGAGGAGCTCCGGCGCAACGCCCTGCTGGCCGGGCGGCCCGTGCTCGTGACCACGTATGGGATCCGCCGGGGGTTCTGGCTGCTGGACCCGGCGGCCCTCCTGGCGGCGGGCTGGCGCGAGCGGCTGGGCGGCGGCGACGGCTGGGCATGGTACGCGGCGACGCTGGACGGCATGGAGCGCGCGGGGCGGGCCGTATCGCTGGCCGACCTGGTATCCGAGAGGGTGCAGGTCACCGCCATGGTCACGGGGACGGGCGCCATTAATACGCGCGGCGTCCGCTTCGGCAAGGGCCACGGCTTCTTCGACCTCGAATGGGGCATGCTGTACTCCATTGGGGCCATCACGACCGACACGCCGGCCATCGGCGTCGTGCACGACTGTCAGCTGCTGGAGGAGGACCTGAGGCCGGACGTGTTCGATACCGTCTGCGACTACGTCGTCACTCCGACCAGGGTCGTCGAGGTTCAGGGAGCACAGAAGCCGACGTGTGGCATTCTGTATGACAGGCTGCAACCTGGAATGCTCGAAGACATACCGCCTCTCGTAGAACTCAGGGAGATTCTCCAGAAGAATACCAAGCAAGACTAAGTCCCAGATATCAACCACAGCAAGATGAGAACGTCTTTCTTTGTTGTTTTCCATTGGCTATTCAGCTCGAGTATCTTAGCCCATATCTATAGGGACATCACCTCGATTTCCCATTCCGTGACTATACATGTACATCGTAACAGCCAAAGTCCCGCTGGTCGACTTCTGTCTGTGACCACAAGCTCGATTGCTGCAACCTTTCCCTTTTCCTATTGTGCTCAAATCTTCAGGCTCTCGAGGTACTTTCTCGCGGCCTCAACACCCTCGTCAATCTTGTCCGCGTTGGTGCCACGACCCTGTCGGACTGGCTCCTTTCCACCAGCCTGTCCGCCAACGACCTGAGCGACGGCAGTCGACCAAGCCTCGGCAGTCACACCTTGGGAAGCGAGGTCCTAAGTATCTGATTAGTACTGCAGATTTCCAGTAGAAAGAGTATTGTAGTAAACTTACTGTGCCGACGTAGACAGCGTGAGCAACTGCGCCTTCCCGGGAGCTTCCACCTAGCAGGTAGACAGACTTGGTCTTGTCCTTGGACTGGTAGTGCTTGAGAACGTCCGACATGGCCTTGGAGTTGGCGGAAATTGGCAGGTGGCCAACAAAGTACTTGGCGTCCTTGTTCTCCTCCTTGGAGAAATGCGCAGCAACTGTGTCGAGAGCGGTCTTGCTCTCAGCCTTTTGACGCTTCTTTTGCTCATCAGTCACGCCCTTGATGGTCTTGGCAAACTTGGTCCTCAGTTCATCCTTGGTGACGGCGGAAACGACCAGTCCGTTCAGCTCAAACTGAGTCGACTTGACTCTGTCCTCCTTCTCGGGGCCAAAGGGAAGGGCATCGATTTCGTCGATGCGCTTCGAGAATTCAGCAGCCTCTCGTTGCACAGCATGGGCAGCATCTCCAGTGTATGCGACGAGACGACGAATACCCTTGGCGATACCACTCTCCTCAACAATGACCAGGTCCTTGATGATGCCAGTCTGGTCGACATGGGTGCCACCACAGAACTCAACGCTGACCTTGCGCCACTCGGGGTTCTCGGGGTTCTCGAGGAGCATATCCACGTCGATACCTACCGAGACGACACGGACTGGGTTCGGGTAGGTCTCTCCAAACACGGCACGCACACCATTGATCTGTCGGGCAGTGTCAAGATCCACATCCTTGGAGTAGATCTTGCAATTTTGTCTGATGTAGGCGTTCGACAGGTCTTCAATCTTCTTGAGTTCAGGAACCGTGACCTGGGCCTTGTGGGAGAAATCGAAGCGCATCTTGTCCTGGTCGACCATGGAGCCCTTCTGGTTGATGTCATCACCCAGAACCTCTCTGAGAGAGTGGTTGAGGATGTGTGTGCCAGTGTGGTTGTTGCGGATGGGTTGCCTGCGCAATTCATCGTACTCCGAGATAACCTCGTCACCAGCCTGAAGCTGTCCGTACTCGAGGTATCCATTGTGAATGACGTAACCTCCGAACTGCTGGACATCGAGCACCTTGAACTCGGCAGCACCGTCAATAACGATGCGGCCAGTATCGGCGACTTGACCTCCTTGCTCAGCATAGAAGTTGGTCTTGTCGAGAAGGATGCCTAGCGGAGTGTTTGGTGCAATATCCTTGGTCGACTTGGCGAACTCGGTACCAGTGAAAATGAGTTGCACCTTGGCCTTGATGTCGCCCTTCTGAAACTTGGCATCATCGTTGGGGGTCGGAACGTTGAGCTTGTCCTTGAGCTCGGCGATTTGGTGAACATTCAGCTTGGCAAAGGTCTGAACAGCGTCCTTGACAGCCTTGCTGGCCTCACGGGCCTTCTCTTGGGCAACAGCAACTTCCTCCTCATCAATGTCCAGACCTCTCTCCTCCGCCATCAGCTTGGTCAAGTCCACGGGGAAACCGAAGGTGTCGTATAGTCTCCAGACGTCGGCACCGGAGAGCTTCTTCTTGTCGCCGCTGGCAGCCACGGCGGCGTACTTTTCGAACTGCTTCTCGCCACGGTCCAGCGTGCGGGCGAAAGCCTCCTCTTCCTCATCCAGGATCTCCTTGATGTCATGCTGCTTCTTGACAATTTCCGGGAACTGCTCACCCATCTGTTCCACAAGAGCAGGCAGAATTTTGGAGAAGAAGGAGCCAATCTCGGCACCGAAGTACTTACGGGCGTAACGAACGCCTCTGCGGAGGACTCGTCGTACGA
The DNA here is from genome assembly GCA_022432395.1 of Pestalotiopsis sp. NC0098. Taxonomy (NCBI): domain Eukaryota; kingdom Fungi; phylum Ascomycota; class Sordariomycetes; order Amphisphaeriales; family Sporocadaceae; genus Pestalotiopsis; species Pestalotiopsis sp. NC0098. Next base: position 2,024,295 of record JAJKLJ010000003.1, on the reverse strand, counting down.
CGTAACCTCTGCCATCGTTGTTGGGCACGGCGCCGTCCGAGATGGCAAAAGTGAGCAGTCTGATGTGGTCGGCCACGACACGGTAGGCAGTATCGAGTCCATCGGCATCGTCCTTTCCGTACTTGTCCGTGTATTCCCTGGCACCGGTGACCTTCTGGATCTGAGAGAAAAGCGGGGTGAAGATATCGGTAGCGTAGTTGGAGCTCTTGTCCTGCAGGGCCGAGACCAAACGCTCGAAGCCCATACCGGTGTCAATGTGCTTGGCGGGCAGAGGCTTCAGAGACTTGTCCTTTTGTCTGTCGAATTGCATGAAGACGTTGTTCCAGACCTCAACAACCAAGGGGTCGTCCTCGTTGACCAAGTGGGCAGCGTTGCGACCTCCAACCTTGTCGTAGTGAATCTCGCTGCAGGGTCCGCAAGGGCCCTGGTCACCCATCTCCCAGAAGTTGTCCTTCATGTTACCCGGGAGAATGTGGTCCTCGGGCACACCTACCGACTTCCACAGCTCCTTGGCCTCCAGGTCGGGCTCGAGGTTCATGGCCGGGTTTCCTTCAAAGTAGGTGACATACAGCCTGGACGGGTCCAGACCGTAGACCTTTGTCAGGAGTTCCCACGACCAGCTGATGGCCTCCTTCTTGAAGTAATCTCCGAAGGACCAGTTGCCCAACATCTCGAAGAATGTCTATACGCGAGTCAGATCTGCTTGATGGGGCGCAAGGTGCGGCGGCGGCGAGTGGCTAGGAAATAACCTACGTGGTGATAACTGTCTTTTCCGACATCGTCAAGATCCTATCCAACACTTTGTTAGCCACAGGAGGGCAAGATTTCGGGTCGTGGTCGAGGGGCGCATACGTTGTGCTTGCCACCGGCACGGATACACTTTGCGAATAGTCAGCGGATAGATTCTCAAGACGGTTGCAACTTGCAAATAGGATAGGTCCATACCTTTTGCGTATCCACGGCACGCTTCAGCTTGGACAGGTCGTCGGTGCTGGCAACAGTTCCGAGGAAAATCGGCTTGAACTGGTTCATGCCAGCATTGGTGAAGAGAAGGGTGGGGTCATTGTGCGGAACGACGGAGCCAGACGGGACTGTAAACAGAAGATAGAAAGATCAGCCAAGACGTCCAGAGGCAAGCGAGAGGATACGACCGAGGGGCAATCGCATTGCCATAATGACGGTCCTCGGCCAAGTGTTGCTGGGGCGATTGGTTGTGGTAGGTGGTGGTGATGCATATTTACCGATCGTGTGGCCGCGCTCGGCGAAGAAATCGAAGAAGGTCTGGCGAACCTTGACACCGGTCCACTCGCCTTGCGACGACATTGTGGCGGCGGTGGTTGCTGTAGTTGTTCTAGAGGTGGAAAACGGCCTCGAGGCAAAGTGCTTGCGGGTGGCTCGAAGGGTCGCAGTCTTTCGATGTCTTATCGCAGCAGAGGTGATCAAGTCCCGTCTAGAATTTCTGGCGGCGGTGGGGGAGTATATGTCTGGCGACGTAAAAGTATGGAGGGGTAATAATGGTGGTCGAGGTAGTAGCTTGGGGGCCTCTGCAGTCAGGGTCGTTTCGGTCGGGGCCGCTTGCGCTGCTGGGACTGGAACTGGGACTGGGGAGGTAAAAGATCTCCAGCCGGGTACCAGCTCCAGCAGCTCCAGCTCCAACTCCTCCAACCGCAGTGGTGGTGGTTCAGCAGCTGCTGTCAGCTTAGCAGCACCAGCAGTAGCAGACCCAGACCCGCGCTGATGGAAACTTCTACAAGAGTGAGTCAGGCCCCTATAAGCCGACGACGCCCGCCCTCGCAGCATTGGAAAACCAGATCTTCATTCGTCCCAAATTAGGTGCTCTGGAATGCCCCAAACAGCAACAACGGCCACCTTGCTGAGCAGCCCAAAATAAAAAAAGATAAGAGACGGATTGATGCAGGTGAGCGCATAAGCCACAACGGCTCATGCGCAATTGGCTGGCTGGTTGGCTGATTGATTGATCGATTGATTGATTGATGACTCGACTCCTCCGCGTTCGCAGCTTGTCCCTGCTTCTTACTCACCCGACAAGGCTGGAGCGAGAGAATTGAGTCGACTGGGCTTTTATTGCGCGACTAGGTCTGACTGATCCGACTTTTGGGGATCCCCGTCCGAGAGGATCGATTGGGATTTGCAGGTTTGTCTGGCTGGCTGACAGCTGAATAAACCAAACGACCCCAGCGTCCACACCACTGGGGACTGGAAGTCCCGCGCGACCACCCCCATGGACGTCCAACTTGGACCGAGCTCCCAAGGCCAACCGGGCTTTTACTCCCGCCGGGACCTGGACCAGGGCCCCATCAACGGTGCCGCCATGGGCGGGCCACACGCCTATGCCGCAGCGACTGTAGCGCCAGCGCCATACTCGTGGGCGCCCGCGCAACCGACGCCGCCAACGGCCGTTGCTGTTGTCGACGACCAACAAGATGCGACGAGCACGCGCAAGATGCGCAAGAGAAAAGCCGACACGCAGGACAATGAAAGGCTGTCCAAGCGGCTGAGTCTCTTGAATCTAGGTATGCATTCCTTCATCAGAAATTGAGAAAAAAAGAAAAAGTTCAAAAAAAACCCCAAAAGGCCCTGCATGGTCTGCTGCCGTAAGATTTCACTCTGACTAACCCGGACCCCAACCCTCTCGAACAGAGCAAAATGGCCGCCAGAAGCTCTACGTGCCCGTCGAGAGCCCCCAGCTCCAGCCCAGCTCCTCCTCGCCTTTGGGCCAGATCCCCGAGGGCGACCAGATGCAGCTGGACGAGTCCAACAAGCACAAGGTGTACATCTACGACCTGGACGCGGAGCTCGCCGAGGACGGCAGCAGCGAAGGAGAATCATCATCGGACGAGGCCAAGCTCGTCTTCCTGCCCGACATCGCCAAACACCTGCGCCAGCAGCAGAGCCGGATCCCGCCGCGCGTCCTCGCCAACCCCGACGGCCAGCTCGCCGGCATGCAGCTGGTCCTGTACGACGACGCGCCCAGGTCCCTGAGCGTGCCCGAGGAGCAGGACAGCGTCAGGAAGGCCGTCGCCGAGGCTCGGGCGCGGCTGCGCAGTCAGCGGGACCGCTCAGCCGTTGGGGGCGGAAATAGCAGCAGTAGCGGCGTCGCCGGTGATGCTGCTGACGCCGCGGCTGCTCCGAGCATGGATGTCGAGATTCCTCTCCAGCAGGACCGCAGGATCCCCAGTGGACTTCGGAACCTTGCGAACGATGCTGTCCAGCCTCCGTACGGTATGGTGGGATCGACCAGCTACACCATTCCTGCGACGAATTATGATCCCAACGCCATGGACATGGACATCGACTGATGTTGTGGGCAGTACTAAGCAGGAGTCAATTCGAAGCTTTAGCATCGCGTGGAATCTCATTATTCTGTTCTAATTAGATTTGTTGTACTATTAGCCATTCATAAGAGACTGAAGCGGCATACATATCAGCGAAGGAGTCGTGGCACGATGGGAATTTCACAATTGGAGGCGTTATATCAGTTTCAAGTTTTTAATGATTTTTATTTTTCATATCATTAAACGGATCGTCTATTCCTGATAGCACATTTCAAAGTTCCCGGCACATTATTTGCGCATAAGCTGATACATGATCTAGCATGTCCTTTCCGGCGCTGTCCTGGCTCTCTCGCTCGTTTCCATGCAAAGTCTATAATGTGAAAATGAGAGCCTCCGTTTGGTCATATTTGTATACATTCCATCAATCTCGATGGTAAGAATCCGCTCTCTTTCCATGACAACTCCAGCCTTGGCTAGTCACGCGCACGTCGGTCAGCCCGCTCACAGTCTGGGCGGGTCCGAGAACGGGTTATTGCTTGCGCCTGTCCTCTGCGGCTGCTGGGTCGCCGGGGGCGGAGGGCCAGGTGGTGGTGCGTAGTCGCCGGCGCCCTGCTCGGGGTCGACCTTGCTTCCGCCCATGGGCGGCGGCGGCGGCGCGGGTCCACCGGGATACTGAGGAGGCCGGTTGGGGTCGTAGACCGGCGGCGGCATCGGCTGCATGCCGTAGTAGCCAGCGCCGGGGGGAGGGTAGTTGGTGTAGGTGGCCTGTGGATACGCATATGCCGGGTCCACGCGGGCGAGCTCGGCGCGGCCGACGAGACACTGTGGGATCGTGTTAGTCAAGATGGTGCATAGAGGGAGTGATGAGAGGCCTGGTGTCAGGACGGCACGTACCCTGTGGTAGGCCAGCGGCTTGAGGCCCTTGTTGATCCGGCGCTTCGCGTGCATGTAGCCCAGGACGAGCCAGAGCATGAAGCCGACGACGATGGCGAGAAAGATGGACCATTTCACGATGATGCCCGTCTGTCATTATATCGTCAGTGTCGCTGTAATCAAGTGGCTGGACGGGCGCGAAGAATACGTACCCTCGTCCACCAGAACGGCACGTCTCCGTCGTCATCGAAGGTGGTTGTGCCAGTTGTGATGCTCCCATCGTTCTGTCGCGAAACGAGGAATGTCGAAGGCATCTTGTCAGTGTTGTCTCTTGCCGCGCGATGCTTTTTCCTCGTGTAATTGTGTTTCTGTTTAGTTACAGTAATTATCTGTCGGCCTCGCGACAAAAAAGACCACCGGGTACGAGGCGGTGGTTGGTGTGTTGTCGTCACCGGTCGTTGAAGCCAGTGCTTCGTTTGGCCGAAGGAGATTAAGGGTGGTGGAGGCGGTGGTACGTGTACACAGTAGCAGTGTAAAGCGCGAGTTGGGGTCGGGAAATGGGAAAATGGAGGCAAAGAAGGCAAAGTGAATTGCCAAGAGGTTGTGAGCAGGTACGAGTGGTTTTCTTTAAACAGCCAACCAAACGGAGACTCTTTGATTTGGGAGGTCTCCCGGACTCGCACTCGGGGGACGGCAGGACAAGACACACCAACTTCTTTGCAGCGTGGCGTAGCAATCAAGTCGTGAGGTTGATTGTGCGGCAGATGTGTTACAAAGATTGGGCGGGTGGTGTTTCATGCTGCTCGGATCGACGGGCTGGCCTTATAGTGGGTTGTACCTGGCACGAGAAGTGGCCCCGGTCCAGCAAAGAAGCAGCGGCAACTCTGGGCCGAAGTGGGCATCTATGGATGGCATGGCATGGCGTGGCATGCGATCAAATGGGCATCTTGGACTTTTACCGTCCAGCTTGCAATTTTCCAATCATGACGAGAATAGGTACTTGCTGAAGCATAAATGATTGGAATGACCGGGCTTGTTTGTAGATTATCTCGATTCGACCGGTCCGAGACCACCTTGTGTACCAAGTGATTGATGTTTCTTAGACATACCATACATGCTGTTGGCCCGGCGATCTCCAATGTTTGTCTCTCTGTTTATTATAGTCGCACCCAAGAAGCCAAGTTCGATTCTAGTTCCTCCACGTGGGCTTTTCAGAATCTAGACCTGAGCAGATCAGATTCATAAGGTGTTAGGCTCTCGAGAAGCCATGGCGCCCATTGATCTTGCATACCTCCTACCCACTAATATAGACAAGATCAGATATAATTTTGCGACTGTATAGGATCAATAATGCCAGCCCATATTATGATAGTATATTAGACAGCGGCTTAAGCCATCAGCTGTCAGTCAACATGTCACAGGCACATGATCGGACTGTACTTCGAGCCCTGCAAGAACCCAACTATGCCAAGTTGAAAAGATAAAAGGTTCATATTTCATATTTATCAAGGGCGCTCAAAGATCAAAAGAGTATCTGCTGGATCCAAAAACTCCGGAAAATGCAATCTTGACCGTATACGGGGTAACCTGACAACAAGACGAGACAAGATGACGCTCTGGGTCAACTATTGAAAAACACAAAGTCCAGCAAGAAACCCCGGCTTTTGGTCTGGCGGTTCTACTTTTCTGGCTCTTCTGGCGTCTAGCCAGGTGCCAAGCCATAGGCAGAGTCCTATAAGCAGCATGGTGTCTGCCCAAACCGTGTACGCCAAACGCCCCAACGAAAAGCACACGTCCATCCAAGGACACGATTGTGGGTGCTTCTGTATTCAAAAGCGAATATACTGTTTTTATGGTGAGCAAGCTGAGAGACTCTGCTGGACTTAGGAGATCATATCTCCCAGCTCAGCTTTGCCGCTCGTGTCTACCATTCGGGCATCTGTCCAAGACCGGGCGTGGGAACGAGCTGTCTCGCCTCTGAACAGTTTGATGTCGCGCTTCTCAGGGCTGTTCACGGCGTCCTCGATGAAACGCATGACCAAGTCTTCGCCGTCATCTTTCTTGGTGAGAATTGCGGGCACATCTCGGTCAGCCAAGGATCCCCGGTGGAGTGTGGATTTGATATCGCGCTTGTTGGTCGTGGTCGTCGTGTCGTTCTTCTTGTTGATGAAGATGTAGGCAACGACGACAATAACAATAACGAGAATGATGGCGACTGGAAAGCCGCATTAGCACCCATCATACATGGCTCCATGGAAATAACGGTACTTACCAACAATGCCGAGGCAGATCCACTTCTTCTTTCGGGTTGCCCTGGCCGTGGTGATGGCGGTTCCAATTTCTTGGTTGCCCTTGTCGAAGTGCTCGACCGTCTCCTCAGCCTTTTGCTCAATCTGAGTCACAAACTCCTCTTGCTGTACCACCAGTGTATCCATGTCTTGGAACAGTTGTGCCAACTCGATAAGTTGCTGCTCGATCTTCTGCAGCTGAGCGTGTCGATCTTGCACTGCGCTGAGGACGGACTGGGCCTGGCCGCGTCTGTTGCTCTGCATAAGGGCCTGCTGGAAAACCTGGCCGCCGGTCGGGTCCTCGACAGCCGCTCGCACTTCACTGTCGTCGGCATCGGGTCGCACAATTCGGTACTGTCGGGCCATCTGGTCCTGGTTCTTCTTTCGGAACTGCGCCTCTACCTGCTGGTAGGAGTTGATGGCTTCCTTCAGGCGGCGATCGATGCGCTGTACTTGTGGGCCATTCTTTGGCGACTTGCTCTCGGGGTTGCTCTTGAGCTGGCGGACTCTCTCGACCAGTGTGCGGTAGTGGGACATGGTCTCGCTGCTGAGATTGTCGAGCTGGCGGGTGGTGCCCGAGGCAGAGCTGTCTGCTTCGTTCAAGGATCGGTCTTGGAGCATTCTCATCTGGTTGAGGTTCTGGTCGATGGTGTCGATTCCACGGCCGATTTCTGCGCACTCGTTCAGGAGCGCGTTGGGGTTCGACAGGCCGAAGGTGCTTCCGCCCTGCTGGCCCAGAGGGGCCATCTCGACATTGTTCGCTGGATTTCCATATTAGTCTGGCTGCTGCTGGTATTGAAGAGGAGCGTCGTGGTCGTATACGCACATCCATAGCTATCGTCGTAACCTCCTCCGCCGTAACCGCCATCGCCTCGCTGGTCGAAGGGGTTCTGCTGTCTGTTGTATCTATACGGACGCACGTGTTAGTCCTAGGTCCTCGCAATGTACCGATGTCGCACCCGCGGCAGCAGGCTGCGTGCCGCGTTGCATAGAGGGAAAGGAGTACCCGTACTGTGCCATGTTTTGTTAGTTGAATGTACTACTCGAGGCTGTCACGAAGAGAAGGAAAAAAGAGTTTAAGGTTCGGGAAATCATGAAAAAAGAACAAGAAAAAGAATCAAGAGCATGTCCAACATTGTCGGGATCGAGGTAAAGCTCAAGTCTAGTGGCAGGGTGCTTTGTTGAAACGTCAAGGAATGGGGTGAAACACTCACGCTCATCTTTGCTTCGAAGCGACTACAACGCGCACCATGCGATTCCTTGTCCAAAACGCACTGATAACCGTCGATGGGTGTGTAAAGATCAGAGAATGTCTTTCTTATTCAATTCTCGATACTCAATTGAGCCTTTCTAATGAATCAAGAAATTTGCAATCCAAAGCAAAAGATGGAATACAAGAGAGGAAGAACGATTGAAGATGTACAGACGGCAAGAGAGAGAGAGGCGCCCACTTCAGGGATGGATGAAAGGGACGGGTCGGATGGATAAGGTATCTCAAGACTGTTTCCAATGAGCTTTTACGGTAGGCCCGCTCTGGATCTGGAATTTGTGGCTCCGTACATGTACCTTGTAGCAGTGTATTAGGGGGCACAGCTAACCACCCCCAGGCGCTGAGCAGTAGGAAAGGCAGAAAGCAGAGCAAAAGCATTGCCCCTAGCGCCACCGAAGAGCGAAGGAATCTCCCTAAACCAGAAGACCCCTGGGAAGACATGTTAGTGCATGTTCTAGTACGGGTTATGATGGGCCAATAATCGCCATGGCAGCAGATCAGTTTTCGCGAGAGGTTCGGGACAGCATGTCTTGGCTGTCTGCTCTCTGGCCTCGCTGCATCTATTCTACGATGAACCATGACGAGAGCGTGCATAAAATCAAACATCAGTCCCGACTGAGCGCTGGCGAGTGAATGGTTTGGCCTGATCTGATCTTTGTTGCCGAGTTTCACCTCCATTGTCAGTCGACGACAGCCCAACACTAACAGGAGGCTCTCGGGCGCTTTTCACCCTGCCCCGGCGACTCCCATTGTATTGGCTGTGGACGATCCTGTCTCTTCTGTCGCATGCGCGAAACCCATTTTGGGCTGCATGAGCTTATGCAGGGACGCCGTCGCCGCTCGTTGCCTTTAGCCCACCGCCCATCGTTTGCCTTTCCAAGTGTCTGAAGTGTCCCACTGCCCTGCTCGTGTTGGTGTCCATCTGGCGAGCAGCGGGTCGCCCGTTGGAGTGTGGGATCGGCATCGAGGCCACAAAGAAGAACCCATTTCCAATCTCTCGGGCATGCATCAAGGTTGAGATGCTGTGGGGTGTCTTGGAGAGGTTATTCAGAAGACTCTCGTATCTGGTCGCATTCTGACTCGTTCTGACCCTCTTCTCTCTCATCGTTGACAGTCCCCCTCGCTCATGTGATGGTAGAAGCAAAAGTCAAATTTCCAGACATCGCTTCCCTGTGAGAGCAGCCCACACGTTATCTACGTATACATTGCTGAACCAGCGGTAATCAATCCAAGTATATTGGGCGGCGTGTGTCAGCTGAGAGGCTGGCGCTGGCTGCGCCGTGCCCAGTTTATTACCTAGACGCAGTGTGCAGCGTTCCACAATAGAGCTATTTCTGGCTCGCAGCTCAGTCCAACTGAAAGTCAGCACTTCGCCTCTAGCCCCGGCGAAGCCCAAAGCTTCTTCTCCGCTGTTAATTCCTTCTAAAGACCCTCTCACGACCAATTATGCCAATCCATCAAACAGGCTTGCTTGTCCTACACCAGCATGGCCATTTCAGAAGTTGGAACTTGGAAGCTCACATCTACCCCAACCCAAGTGCCAAGTGATAGGTATGATCAACATCTCGAGCCGCGCCCATGACTGCCGCTGATCGCGCATGGGGCGCGCGCTCCATCTCGACATCGCCCGGTAGGTATGCAGATATGTCGACTAACTGAAGAGCGAGGTCAAATTATACAAATTAGAAATCTCAACGATAACCATCCATCATCTAATTTCAGCACCACATTGAGAAACATGAAAATGTGAGCCTTGTCATAAGTCATCTTGACAAGTCAGTCCGGCAGGCTCTTGGTCACATCGTTCTCAAAGAGCTGGGCGCACAGCGAACACAAAACGATCCATCTACCTACCTAGTCACTCAGCAAGATACAAGTCATTAGAGAGCAAATGTCTAATTGCAGGCTTGGCGACGTCTGCACTCGCATATACGTATCATATTGTTACGTATCGTATCGTAAAAAAAGAGTATGACCGGCTCGGCGGCTAGCTACAAGCTTGATCTGCATCTTAACTTTAAAGATAGACAGCTCACCTAATTATTTAACCTTGAATCTGTGACAACCGCGCCCAGATCACCCTCCACCCCACATCGTCACCATGGCTGTGCATCCTTCGAGAGCCTCGCCTTGGATCTCGATATAAGAGACGTGTCTCTGTAACCCTCGGCCAGGAACAGCCAGAGACACGGACGGGGCTACGTTGTCAGTTTGTGGGCAAAGTCTGTCCAGCAATGTCGATATCATAAGCGCTCGAGAAGACTTCTAAGAACGATCTCGAGGTGACTACTGGGCTGACTTGTCATGTAAAAGAACAAGGAAATGATCGCTATTGTCTGATAAAGCTCAATATAACATACATGATCGAGTCATATGGCCTGTAATAATATCCTCGGCTGTGGCAGAATTTAATAGTGCAGAAAGAAATTTGTACGTTGTTTGAACTATAAAAAAAGGTATTTGTTATTCAGTATATCATACGAGTTATCTTCTGAGTGATATGGTCAAAGGGCCAATAGTTTTGATTTGAAGATCTTCGAGGAGTCGACAACTTAGTATAGACAAGCCGAACAGCAGTGTGGCTCCTTTCAGCAATACTACTGGAGTCTGGTTCAAATAATTCCTGCGGTCAATTGAAATCTGTAGAAAGGGATTGGATATCCTATAAGCGACATGCTTAGTGGACTAAATTCCATGGTAGATACTTAGAAAACATGCTGACGGCAAAATCTATAGAATGCTGAGTCGCCAAGCTGACGAAAACTCAATCTACAGCTTCACGTGTAAGAACGATTGGACATATGGATACTTCTGAGCTTCTTCAATTCATTAGGGAAGACGTTTTCTACTTCTCACTGAGGATATTTTCTATATTACGATATCTGCAAGGTCATTCAGTGAGCATCGTCATACAGATGATGCCTGCAGATCCTATCTAGCTTCCAATATATTCTGCGATCCGTGCTTTGCTTTCACCGAAGCTAGATCCCGAGAAAAGAACCCTTGCCCACCGAGACGATGAAGAAGGCTCAGCCTCCGTATGAATCGTCTTGCTGCTCTAACAGTCAGGCCTTGCATGTTTTAAGGCAAGAGGTGTTCTGGACTGTAATATCACCCTTCACACTGGCTTTTCAACAATAACGTGGTATTGCAATTCTCAAGAAAAGTTTCCCGACTCACAGTACCGTGCCAACAGATCGTCACAGGACCAGAATGTGTTTGGGTGCTTCCACTGGGAACTCGTTCCCTGCTCCGTGATATATTACGATACGATCAAGAATTTGTTGCGAGTCAATCACTCAACAGCCATGGCTTCTTTGCCAAGGGTATGTAGATAATCGCGACTCCTATAAGAGAAATCAGCTGTCCCTACCATTAGGTTACATTGCTTTGATCTCGGTCGGAATATATCAACTTCTTCTAACGAAGAATCGTAGCACAATGAGCCATTTCTTGACGTACGGGAGTTACCAAGTACGAGACTGAGCATCACTAGAGACCATTAGATCCTCAGAGTAGCTTTCCCGATCGGTCTACCTCAAATGATACCGAGGGCGGTACAGCGAGAGCAGTCTTCACTTGAGTGTTATTACAACCACATAAACAGCAACAAAATACAAAATACGAGTAGTCATAACTCTGATGTGATGTATTTGATCAACAATGTAGCTGAAGTAGCAGTGAAGCCTCCTGTGAGCAAGTCAAGTAGTGCGATGTTGCTATTGTCAGTAGAGCAGAAACTTGAGGTTTGATGACCGAGGGGATATTGCAGACACTTAATTTCTCAGACGTCAATATATATAATCGCGGAAGTCAAGCGAACTTGAAAGTCTTCCGACCAAAAATGTCTGAATCTTAGTCTTTCAAAGGGTCCAGGGCATGGATCCGTCCCCTCCGGCTTCGCAACGCAACCCCTCATCAGTTCCATTATCTCGAAAGCGACTTGAATAAGATCTTCAACGTTGCGGTCAATACATGTGAACCGCAGCTCGGACTTTACATTTGCAGGCGGTGGCAGAAGCACCGGCCCGTCGACGCCGCGTCTGTTTTGTTTCCAACAGAAACATCTCAAATGCATAATCACCGAGACCTCCGATGGCAAGGCTCTATCGTCGGAAATAACCTCATGATAACCACGCGAATGTGTGAACGTATGGACTTCAAGCTTTGTTGTTTCTCTCCATAATGCTGACCACGAATCTTTAAGATTATAGTGGATTCGGACCGTTTCAAACAAAAAGCCTCAGGATCATCCGCCCCACAACACCCCGGTATCCTCACCGTTCAGCCGCTTCCAGGGTATTGTATACTTCGTCCGATCTTTCTGTTCAAGAATGTGTATACCATAATCAGACGTTCTGTCTGCTCAGTCTTCTAACGACGTCCCGTCACAGAAAGGCTGAAGGCCTTTTGTGTTCACTGAGTCTTGATAGTTTATCGACATTATAAAACAGCAATACCTACAGAAATACTCGTCGAGAACAACTGCTCAGAACATCTGCAAGGTACATCACCGACCTTGTATTCGATGGTAGCGCCCGCTAACGGTCCCAAGTCAGCACAGTGGAGTTTTTATAGTAAAAATCTCCACCAATGACCGATCCCAAGGGAATGTTCCGAGCCAGAACATGGGCGTGACAGCAGATCGGACGGGCTACCGAAATTCCCTCCCAAGCGGCGCGTCTGAGGTAGAGTGATTCCATCGAGGAATCATGGATCATGACCGGGACCCTTGGCATGCGTTGCTCCTTTCGTCTGATGACACCCACCAGGCCGGGTTCAAGCCATTGCCAAGTTGGGACATGGGCAACAAGCTTCTATATGATATAAACTTCTGCCTTGGCCGTCTTGGCTGGTATGTCGATCTCTTGGAGCCTCACTGCCAAGTTCTCATACTCAGAAGCCGTCGACTTCAGTCTCTCTTTATTTTTATACTTCACTCTTTACCATGCGTTCGTTTCTTCTGACCGCAGCAGCGCTGCCGGTCGTTCTCGCCTGTTCAAACCCGGACACTGACGCCTGTGCCGGAGCCTTTGTCAGCTCGAGCGCCGCTGCCGCCAGCTTCTGCGCAACATGGACCACCGCCGCCGTGACTGAGACCACGGCTGTGCCCGAGGCCCTCGGTTCGGCCTGTGCCTACAAGACCAAGAAGCTGTCTACGGCATGTGCCTGCTACGTGACGGGAGGCGCAGCTGCGTCGACCGCAACCTCGTCTTCCGCGGCCGAGACCACGAGTGCTGCTGTCAGCAGCTCCTCCTCCGCTGCTCCCCAGTCGACCACGTCGACTTCTGCTGTTGCCAGTACCACACAGGCTGCTTCTACTCTGACCACGTCGACCAAGGCCGCTGCTACTACAACCTCTGCAGCCGCAGTCACCAGCTCTGCCGCAGCCGGTGATGCCAACGCCTGCACCGTCACCGAGTACGCGGACATCTCGTCGGCTGTTGCGTCTTGCACCAACATTGTCTTGTCCGGAATCTCGGCCCCTGCCTCCAGCACCATCGACCTTCAGGCACTGCAGACCGGCGCTACCGTCACCTTCGCGGGCACCACCTCCTTCGGTACCACTGCGGACTCGGACTTTGACCCCATCGTCGTCTCCGGTCACGACATCACCATCACTGGTGCCGATGGGCACGTCATCGATGGCAACGGCCAGGCCTACTGGGACGGCGAGGGTTCCAACGGCGGAACTGACAAGCCTGACCACTTCTTTGTCGTCAAGAAGGTCTACAACGGAAAGATCACCAACCTGAACATTCAGAACTGGCCCGTAAGTACTCGAAAGGCACCTGCGTCCATGGAAATCATATAATTAACATGTATCTTTAGACTCACTGTTTCTACATCAACGGTGTTCAGGGACTCGAGGTGACGGGCCTCACGCTCGACAACTCGGCTGGCGACGAGCCCAACTCCGCCAGCGGCGACGACCCGGCCGCCCACAACTCGGACGGCTTCGACATCTCGAGCTCGGACACGGTGACGCTGGACAGCATCAAGGTGTACAACCAGGACGACTGCGTGGCCGTGACGTCGGGGTCCAACATCATCGTCAGCAACATGTACTGCTCGGGCGGCCACGGGCTGTCCATCGGGTCCATCGGCGGCAAGTCGAACAACACGGTCGACGGCGTGACCTTTAGCGACTCGACGCTGGTCAACTCGTCCAACGGCTGCCGCATCAAGAGCAACTCGGGCGAGACGGGCACCGTCGCCAACGTCATCTACCAGAACATCACCATGAGCGGCATCACCGACTACGGCATCGACGTCCAGCAGGACTACCTCAACGGCGGGCCCACGGGCGAGCCCACCAACGGCGTCACCATTTCCGGCATCCAGTTCATCGACGTCACCGGCACGACTACGGGCGACGACGCCTACGACTACTATATCCTGTGCGGCGACGGGTCGTGCAGCGACTTTAGCTTCTCCGGGGTCAGCATCACCGGCGGCTCCGAGTCTTGCAACTATCCCGACAGCGGATGCCCGTAAATTCATAGTGGAACGAATACCTAGGGGAGCATCTTGTCATTTATCTTAAATCTTATTGTATATATTATATAGTCAACAAGGCTACATGAAACTGTACCATTGTATATCCATCGATCCTCATGCCCATATCTTCCAATGAACCCTAAACCCGTGCTCAGAGAATCAGAAACTCCGAGTCGGGATCGATCTCGCGGTAGTGCGCCTCGGCATCGGGCCACCCGATCCGGTCGTACTCGTAGTGCACCCACTCGGGCTGGCGGTGGGCGCGCAACGCCAGGTCCTGCTGCCCGCGCGCAAAGGCGGCGGACCACGGGATGTAGCTGGGCCAGGTGGCCGGCCGGTCCTGGCCGGACAGGAAGCTCTGCCAGGCCAGGAAGCTACGGATCGGCGGCTTGCGCTGGCGGTACCGGTAGATGAGGTCAAAGTCCTCGCCGGCGTCGCGCGCCGGGCAGTCGTCGTACATGTGGGCGCGCGCCTCGTTGCACTTGGGGCACCCGTCGATCTCGCCGCGCTCGTCGACGGGGCCGACGCAGTCCCGGATCGTGTGCCCCCGCCGCTGGCAGTTGCCGCACACGGTGTCGGGCACCGGCAGGAAGATCCTAGTGTCGAGAGTGATTCGAGATCTGGGCCTTTCGCCTTGGAGCTTGTTCTTGTGCATGTCTGAGAGATTATAAGTCTCGGACGATGTCACATGCCCCCCTATCATCGAGAGCCTCGGCGCCAAGATGTCCATAAAGACGCTATTGGGCCTTGTAGGAGACATTTGCGGTACTCCTGGCGATGAAGGTACTTGAGCAGCTGGAGGGTACGCCGGTGTGACCTTGCAGACAGTGATTTCTAAAAAGTCATCCTTTCCAGCGGTAAGAAGACTATATAGGGACTCTTCCGTCATGGTGATGGGTGTTTGGCCATTATCGTGGAGCGCTATGCTTCTCCTGAGGGCGTGCTGCAAGACGTCCAGTCTTTCCCAATTTTCATTGTCGATTGTCTTGGGCAACTCCCGCGGTGCCATATTCTGGCATCAAACATGGTGTATGTCAAGTGATGTGGTCAAACCTCCGCCAGTGGCAGCCGAGGTCTGTTACCGATATCCGCATGGTGGTTCGTAGATGGCATTGGAAGACAAAGAATGCGAAAATGCCATTATATTGACGCAAGCGGGCGAGTGACTAGGTACGTGAGCAAACAAAGCGATTATCGACTTGTTGGGTAGTTGTTTTTCAGCCGGCATGTGTATATCAGACGCAATGAGGATTGTAGAAGCCTCCAAGTTGAAACATCAAAATAAATAGCAGCAGTTTCGATAATGTAATGGTCTTATTGTATACTTGCCTACTTATAATCGACGGGCACTAGATCGTGAGGTTAAGAGGCGTGTAGGTAGCCAATAGGTTTTGCTTGGCAGAGCGATGATAACTTGCATCTTGGTGGAAATATCATGATTACACAAGCCCACGAACACATATGATGGATTGGTTCATCAAGCAAGTGAAAAAGTGAACAAGAATAAAGAGAAGAAGATTCCCAAAAAGAAAACGGCAGCTTGCCAGTTGGATTCCACCGTGTTTTACCCCACAGTCACGCAGAATGATCCGTGCACTTTTTTCACTTATCGCATCCGGGCCCCACATTGGGCCAACGACGCTTCCAGGTTTGGATTGGATTTGTTTGATTGATTGATTGGATTGATGGGCGTGATGCTGTCCAAAGACGACGTCTCTTTCATCCTCTTTAATAATCCAGTCGCCCGCAACCCGCCCGACGCAGCTTCTTCTTCAACTTGGGGGCGATCCGGCTGTTCCTCTTGGTTAAGCGACGACTCGACAACCATTTAATCATTTCGTCCGATACTCACTTTGGTGTCATTTGCTTGACAACCAGCACAGAGGCTTTCTTCCCTCCCGCCCTTCTTTCTACCACAGCAGCTGCCCCCCAACGCAGCTCTACGGTAGTTGCTTAAATCGACAAGACACCCTTGCAGGTCCATTGTCAACCCCGATCCCGCCACCTGACTCGACTCGACGTCTGCATACTTCTTCTCCTCGACGCCCCAGCTCTTTCGCACCGCCGACGTCAAGATGCCGCTGGATGCGCGCGAACTCTCGCAGCGGGTCAAGACGCTGACCTCGTCGCTCTCCAAGAATGACCCGCCCGCCGACATCATCGCCCAGCTGGAGCTGCTCAAGAAGGAGCCCGCGCCCACCGAGGAAATCTTGCGCGTGAGTCTACCAACCTCCTGCCCGACGGCTCCGTACAAGAGACTACGCTTCCTTGCGCAAATGGCCAATCCTCCGTTCAGGATCCAATGCTAACCTCTTGACTAGAGCACCAAGGCCGGTGTCGTGATTGCAAAACTTAACAAGAATTCGAACAAGGACATCGCCAAGCTCGCCTCCGACATTGTACTTAAGTGGCGCAAGAGCGTCGAGGCCGAGAAGAAGGCGCGCGCTGCCAAGGGCCAGCCGTCCCCGTCGCCCGCTCCCGCCGCCAAGCCCGCATCGCCCGCGCCCAAGCTGTCTGCTGGCGCCGGCAAGAAGTTCGAGGGCGATCTCGAGAAGCGCGACTTCCGGAAGGAGGGCATCGACAAGAACCGCACCGGCAACGCCGAGCGCGACAATGTCATCGGCCTCCTCTGGAATGGTCTCGCGTACCGCTGCGACGAGTCCGCCGACTTCGTGCTCCAGCGTGCCCTCGAGGTGGAGAATGCGCTGTACAAGCTCTTCAACAACTCGACCCCGATGGGATACAAGGAGAAGTGCCGCTCTCTGTTTTCGAACCTCAAGGGCAAGACCAACGCCGAGCTCGGCCAGAGCGTCATGTCGGGCGAAGTCAGTGCCGCCAAGTTCGTCCGCATGTCCGGTCAGGAGCTCATGTCGGCTGAGCAGCGCAAGATCAACGCCGAGATCGAGAAGGAGAACATTCGCAAAGCGCAGGTCCCCATGGCCGAGAAGAGTGTGAGTGAGGAGCTTACATGCGGCAACTGCAAGCAGAAGAAGGTCAGCTACACGCAAGCACAGACGCGCAGTGCTGATGAGCCGATGACCACGTTCTGTGAATGCATGAACTGTGGCAAGCGCTGGAAGGTAAGGACAAACGCCATGACACTTTTTACCGCTGGACAATTGCTGATCTTTACGTATAGTTCTCGTAGTCCCTTGCCTATACCAAGGCGAAGGTCCGATACATCCTGACTCCAGTCAAAAGCGGTCAGGCTGTTTCACTGTTTTACGAATTACGAGAGTCTCGGGAGATTAGAGCGTGGACGGCGTATTGCTTATCGATTCAGCGTGACCAATTTTGGTAGCAACGTAAGAGCCTCACCAGAAATTTGGAGGCTCATTTTGTATTTCGCGCCCCATCGCTCTCACGAGAACGGGTGATGCGGCGGTAGCAAAGAAAGAGCTACAATTATGCAATGTACAATAGACCACGGACATCTTATAGACCATGGGGTGTCGAGACTCTACAGTCAAAAAGTGTTCACTGCTGGAGAGGACAAACCTCGGGGGTGTGCCACGAGGGCCCCATCTGTTTGTTCATTTCGCGGCGGGAACGAGTCCCAAGAAACCGAGCAGATCGTCTGGTTCTTCTTGTTCTTCTAATCCCATTTCCCCGACCTTTTTCCAAAATTTGCTCAAATGTCTTGTGCCCTGATCGCAAAGAATCGTCACAACTCGGCTTCCCTCCGGTAGCTTCATGGCCGCGGCCACGGCGGCGACGCAGTTCACGGCACTGCTGCTGCCGGCGAAGATGCCGTCGTGCTCTACGAGCCACCTGGCCATCCGACATGCCTGCTCGTCGGATACCTTGACGGCATCTGTGATGTAATCTCGTCCCGCGTTAAAGTTGTTCGTGATCCTGTTGATACCGATACCCTCGACAATGGTGTCGACCTGGTGCCGCCGCCTGGTTCCCTCCTTCTCGGTGGCCGAGTACATGACTCCGTACTTGACCTTGTTGTACAGCCCGCTGCCCTGGGGGTCCGCCAGCACGATCTTCAGGTCCGCCATCTTGGCCTCCTCCTTGAGGTACTTGGTGACGCCCGAGATGGTCCCGCCCGTGCCGGCACCGGCTACAAAGGCCGAGATCTCGCCGCCGGTCTGGTAGTAGATCTCGGGGCCCGTGGTGTTGAAGTGGGCGAGCCAGTTGGCGCCGCTCTCGAACTGGTCGGCGAAGAAGCCGTTGCTCTCGAGGCGCCGGTCGGCCGTGTGGTCCCGGGCGCGGCGCCGGGCCAGGTTGACAAAGTGGTCGGGCGAGGTGATGGGGGCGACGCGGACGCGCTCGACGGTGGCGCCGAGGTGGTGCAGCAGGTCCGACTTCTCCCTGGCGACGTCGTCGGGCATGCAGATGTGCGCCTTGTAGCCCTTGGCGCGGGCCAGCGCCGCCAGCGAGATGCCCGTGCTGCCGACGGTGCCCTCGTAGATGGTATCGCCGCGCCCCGGGACCAGCAGGCCCGAGGCCTCGCCGGCCTGGATCATGGACAGGGCCACGCGGTCCTTGGGGCTGTTGCCGGCGCCGTTGAGGAACTCGGCTTTGGCCAGGATGGTCCGGCCCGTCGCGTCCGAGAGCGACTTGATCTCCACCAGGGGCGTGTTGCCGATGCAGCCCTCGATGCCGACGACGGGGCCGGCCGTGGGCGGGAGGAAGAGGTGATTGTCATCCTTTTGGGAGTCGTCATGGTCCTCGAGCTCCACGGGGCCCCAGAAGAAGCTCGACCGCCGCCGGGCCGTCTCGGCCTCGGACGCCAGGCTGCCCCGGTGCGAGGACGTCTTATTGTTGCGCGCCGTGCGCCGCTTGCTTTGCTGGTACCGCCTCTCCAGATCCGGATAGAAGTCTTTGAAGCCCAGGGTGACGCACACGCCCGCGACAAAGGCGACGGCCACTGCCGCGGTGCCGTAAGCTTTGGGGTGAGAGCTTAGAGACATGATCGGATGCAGTCCCTGAGGATCATTGTTGCATGATCTGTCTTTTTGTAATCTGTTCGCAGCAGTTTTTGTTTCTGGTACGTATATGAGAGGGCTTATAGAAATGTCAATGAGATAAATAAATTGTTATACCCTGGTCATATGCATGAACATAAAACTTGCATTGAGCTCGGCCAACTGTGTCCACCTGCCGGCTCGACTGTACCTACCCAAGCACCGCCCGCTAATAAATCAGCCAGGGGAGCTCGGGCCCTGGTCAGCGAGGTATCTAACCGCCAAAACAGCAAAGCTCAAAAGCTGGTCACCTCTCTGCAAAAGCGCCCTCAAGTGCGGTGGCATGTTGTCTTGTCTAGAACGTACACCATGGACTCTCCCCTGGTGACGCAGCTGTTCCGGCAGCTGTTTCGCCAGCAACATTCGGCATGTCGCGCTCGGCGGAGCATAGCGGCGCTCCCCTCTGCTGCTCTGCGCCATCACCATGGACGCGGCGCAACCACCACTTTGCCGGCGGCGCAGGAGCAGAGGAGAGGCATGGCCTCTTCGGGGCGCCCTGGAACGAGAGGCGCAACGAAGCAGTTTGGCAAGGCCAACGAGAGCGATTGGCAACAGAGAACGGAGCTGTTCTCATTCGACATGTCCGAAGAGTACAAATCGTATCCTCTAGTCACGGCAGAAGAGTTGAAGAGCAGGAAAGAGAGGCCGAGGAAGGTCAAGATGCTGATGCGGGACTTTATTGATGGTACGAATATATCTCAAGTCCAAAACAGGGGCTCTTGATGGTCGGCTAACTTTACAAATTATAGACAGTCTATATAACCCGCACTACGGCTACTTCTCAAAGCAGGCCGTCATCTTTACGCCCGGCGAGGCCTTCGACTTCAACTCGTTCAGGGACGAGCCTGCATTCGCCCAGGAGAACAGCCGACGGTGGACCGAGTTCGAAGATAAGCTCGACGCGAAGCTGCCCGAGCCCAATGACACGCGACAGCTGTGGCATACCCCGACGGAACTGTTCCAGCCCTACTACGGCCAAGCGATAGCCAGGTATCTCATGGCCAACTACATTATGAAGACGTATCCATACCACGACTTGATCGTTTACGAGATGGGTGCCGGAAGAGGAACCCTGATGATGAACATTCTAGACTATATCCGCGCGGAGGAGCCGTCAGTCTACGACAGAATCAAGT
This sequence comes from Pestalotiopsis sp. NC0098, assembly GCA_022432395.1. Classification (NCBI taxonomy): domain Eukaryota; kingdom Fungi; phylum Ascomycota; class Sordariomycetes; order Amphisphaeriales; family Sporocadaceae; genus Pestalotiopsis; species Pestalotiopsis sp. NC0098. The sequence goes on along the minus strand of JAJKLJ010000003.1, from coordinate 2,003,955 downwards.
ACAAGATCATTGAGATCAGTCCATCGCTTGCCGCCATACAAAACTCGCAGCTCATGCGAGATGCCGCAAGCAAGGGTCATGCAGACAAGGTTGAGATCATCAACAGATCCGTATTCGATTGGACAGAGCGAGTGCCGTCGCAGTGTTTCTTCATTGCGCTCGAAGTGTTCGACAACTTTGCGCACGACATTATCCGCTACGACTTGAAGACGGAAGAGCCGCTGCAGGGAATGGTGCTGATTACGGAGAATAACGACTTTTACGAGTTCTACGAGCCTGTGCTGGATCCCGTGGCTGCAAGGTTTCTGCGCGTGAGGCACGCAGCAATGAACGGCCGATACCAGGTGCCCTACAGCAACAGCAAGGCCATGCGTTGGCTCAAGCAGCAGATGCCTTTTGCGCCCAACCTGAGCGATGCCGAGTACATACCGACGAGGCTCATGCAGTTCTTTGACATTCTGGAAAAGTACTTCCCAGCCCACAGACTGGTGACGAGCGATTTCCACACCCTGTCTGACGCGGTCAGGGGCTTGAACAGTCCAGTGGTGCAGACACGATACCAGAGGCGCATGATTCCTGTCACAACTCCTCTCGTCCACCAAGGCTACTTTGATATCCTGTTCCCAACAGACTTCAAGACCACGGAAGCCATGTACGGCGCCCTCACAGGCAAGCTGTCCAAGGTCATGTCGCACGAGGAGTTCATGCGTCGCTGGGCTTTTGTAGAGGACACGACGGTACAGAGCGGGGAGAACCCGCTGCTCAACTGGTACAAGAATGCCAGTGTCATGATCACCACCAATTAAGTAAAGACATAGAAATCTGTACAAAAGAAATGTGAAAAGTTGAACATGGCAAAATGATCGAACACACCGAAATCGTGACAATATTAAGACTCTTTGGAATACTCTCAAGGCTACCCAGTCGTTATGGGACGTCTTGTTCTTGATCGCATTACTGCCGTTGTTGGTCGAGAGACAACGCTTGAGAATTGCGACATGTGCAGATATGTAATGGAAGCAACTTTTCAAAAATAAGCATCAACAAAGATGGACCGTGCAGAAGAAAAAGCTTTGGGCCAAAAAAAGAATTGTTAAAAAAAAACGATGCGAACAGAAGGCTTAAGAAGTAGATTCTTCCAGTCCTCCGAGGGTCGAGTCTGCCGTCAATAAACCTTTGGTCTGTCGCACCTGACCACTAAGCCAGAAGGCCCAGTGGTCGTTGAGAACTTGTCGGCGTGTTGCATATTATGTGTTTTCCTTTCGGCGCTCGGCTGAATTGGACAGGAGGACGTCGTGTCGGGTAATCATATGCTGGCTATGGGTGGACTGAGGGGGCATCGGGCAATGGGTAACAGTGTTGGGACGGGGACGAATGGGCGACATGTACGAGAGTTATTCAAGCAGGATGGCGGGGTTGCTTTATTGATCTGTCAATGGCATGGTTTGACATGAGTTTTCAAGACGACATCAGTCCTTCTGGTAAGGACATGGTGGTAAAGCAGCTTGAGATCAGCATTGTTGTCTGCTTCTAGCCTTCGAAATTAGACTTGTACCAAGCAATGAAGATGGCATTCTTCTATATCCGAGCCTGAAGACGAGTTTATTGTATTGACTATAAGGCTCACTAGGACAGCAAGAGAAAACAGATCAAGCCCCTGAGGTGTTTGATAGTAAGGAAAGCCCATTTTGCCTGCCTGTCCCTCGGTGGAACTGAACAAACGGCAATGAGTCAATGGCATCATACATTTATCTAAGCTAACAATGTAATGGGCGCTGCATGTTTATAAATAGTAAGTACTGGCATCATTGAAAAAACAAAAAAGAGAGAGAGAAAAATTCGTGGATGCCACGAAGAAACCAGAGTGCAGTGATCGAAGGCAAGATATCATTTCTGCTACGTCTGAGCGAAGACTTTAATTATGGATTGAATCACCTTTGTAGAATATCTGGACTACTCGAAAACTTGCGCACAGAGACAACCAAAAAAGAAAGAAAGTACAATTAATCAGCAAATATAACAATGATCCACCTTATCGAGGTCAGCGAGTTTCTCAAACGATGGAAGCGCTTGTATTACGTCGAGCTTAACCCACGGCTTCGGCTTCGGCTTGAGATTATACTGACTGCAAGGGTGTGGTCCCGCGGAACCCGCACACCTGCAAGCTTGGCATCAATCAAGTGGATATTGTATACTACTCTGTACCATTTCAAGGTTCGTATCTAGGATGGAAATGCTCCTTGACAAAACACATATCTTATTGCCGGGATCATGATGACAAAATAAACCCCAACCTGGCTGTTGTAATATTCAAGACGCGAATCCTAGCAATGTTTACTTTACTGCCTAACTTAAGAAGCCTAGCATTCCAACAATCCAAAGCCCCAAACCCCTGCCTGTAAGATGCAATCCCAGATATCCGACTACGCATTTGCACGTCTGTTCGGCGATATGTTGCCCTTTCTGGACGCGCTACCTAAGCTGACGATATTCCCAGCGGCCGAACTTGCACCCGCGTGACTCACTAGATATTTCGTTTAACATATGCAAGTCTCGGAGCTGACAGGGCGGTCAGAGCGCGTTGTTTCCGATTGGCGATGTCCGCCGGGGAGCTTATGAAGCTGCCTGATTATCTCTGGATCTGATAAGATTGCTTGGCATCCGGATCTGATAATAATGCTTGGCATTCTCAGTCTTATCCGGGCTCGGCTTCATATTAAAGAACGAGCTCTCCTCGGCTTTAGCATTTTATTTGATGTAGTTCTTTCAAACAGTTCAATTGCTTCATTCTAGATACCTAGATTTCATCCTTACTCTCGGAAAATGCCATCCAACACCAAAGACCTTGCACCCGACGCATTAACTGGTCCCCTTGTGGGAGACGAGCCAGCAAATAAATCGACAACAGCCCAAGCCGAAGAGATTGACCCCTACCTCGTCACCTTTCAGACCCCGTTCGACGCAGATGACCCCATCACCTGGCCCAACAGCCGCAAATGGGCCGTGACCAATGTCTTGTCGGCGACCGGCTTCAACCGCATCATGGTGTCGACCATCATGGCTCCCGCGCTTCCCGCTCTGGCGAGGGAGTTGCACATGAGCACCACTGAATCCGTCATGAGCCTCTCCATCTACGTGCTCGCGACCGCCCTCGGGCCGCTGCTGATCGGTCCGCTCTCTGAAATGTACGGCCGGCAAGTCGTTCGTGAGTAGAGTTTTATTCTTGTATGGTGTCTACCGTCTGCAAGGGGGATGCATCTTGTATATATTCAGATATCCGAGTCAAACCGGAAAGCGGAAAGAGAAAAAGTAAAAAGGAGTAAAAAGTCGTTCAATTGTTGTTCAAGCACACATACTGACCATGAAATACCCTAGTCCACGCCTCCAACGTCTGGTTTCTCCTTTGGAACATTGTCTGTGGCTTTGCCAACACAAAGGAGCTGCTCATCGCCTCCCGTTTCCTGGCCGGCTTCGGCGCCAGCGCCATCTACTCGCTCGCCGGCGGCGTGCTCGGCGACGTGTGGCCAGCCGAGCAGCGCGGCCGGTCCTTGGGGCTGTATATTCTGATTCCTATCCTAGGATCTGCGGTTGGTAAGTTCTCCAACTTTTGCAACCCGTCAATCTCCTTGCTTCTTCTTGTCGCCCGCCGTCCATGCTGACACGGGCTCGGTCTACAGGGCCCATCATCGGCGGCTTCATGGCGGAGCGGACGACCTGGCGGTGGATGTTCTGGGCGACGTCCATCTTCCAGGCGGCCATGATCGCCGTGTCCCTGGTCGTGTTCAAGGAGACGTACGCGCCGCGGATCCTGCGGCGGCGCGCGGCGCGCCTGCGGCGGGACACGGGCGACGCGCGGTACCACACGGCGTCGGAGCGGCGCGACCGCGAGGAGGAGACGTCGCTCCTGGCCCTCTGGGGACGCACGCTGACCCGCCCCCTGCGCTTGTTGGTGTTCCACCCCATCATCCAGGTCACGGCGGCCATCGAAGCCTTCTACTACGGCATCCTGTACATTGTCCTGTCGAGCTTCGCCTCGGTGTGGACGGACCAGTACGGGCAGTCGACCGAGGTGAGCGGGCTGCACTATATCGCCTGCGCGCTCGGCGAGGTCGCCGGGGGGTTGGTCGGCGGGCCGCTCATGGACTTCATGTACCGGCACATGCTATCGCGGGCAGCCAAATCCCGCGGCGACGACTCCCTGGAAGCGGTCCAGCACGTGCCCGAGTTCCGCATCCCGCTCATCGTGCCCGTGGCCTTCCTGGGGCCGATCGGGCTGTTCGTGTACGGGTGGGCGGCGGCGTACCGCGTGCACTGGGCCGTCGTGGACGCGGGCGTGTTCATCTACATGTTCGGGTCCCAAATCGCGGGTATGCCGCTGCAGGCGTACGTCATGGACGCGTACCCGGAGCACACGAGCAGCGCGCTGGCGGCGGCGCAGTTCCTGCGCAGCATGGCGGCCTTCTTGTTTCCCCTGTTCGCGCCGAGCCTGTACGCCGCCCTCGGCTACGGCTGGGGCAACAGCACCATTGCCTTTGTCGCGCTGGTGTTTGGCATACCCGCGCCGCTGCTGCTGTGGTCCTGGGGCGCGAGGCTGAGGGCCAAGGCGACTTCGAGTCACTGATGGTTGTACAGAACCTTGACCACGTGGATGGGCACCTGGATGCGTTTACTTCAGATAAGCGCGAGAGAAGTGCGGTGGACTTATTTCAGCCGCAATCATATCCGTTATCGGCCATACATCTGGTCCCGTCATACGGAAATGAGTAGTCACATGCCGGAGATGCGACACTATTTCAGAATTTTAAAAGTTGATAGTCACGAGTTTGTGGTTTGCTATAGTGTTGATAAAAAATGGACCCGAACCCACAGTGGAGTGGAAGCGTGTACGTTCTCGTTGGAGCGCTTGCGCTTATAGTTAGGATATGTGGGCCTGCCAATACTACCACCGGGATGATACGCACTGCGACAATAACCGGGAGTGGTGATAATAATAATTATTATTGTCGAGTCTTGACGACATGTCTGCTTACAAACGGTAGCAGACAATACTTCCTCTAGAACTGGTCGAGGTCGACATGGAGGTCGGACATATCTACGGCAGATATGCATCACCGGCCTCGATCCCATTCGTGGGTTTGCCTAGAGCAGACTGGCATACACCAGCCAGAAGTAGACTGCAACTATTTTCCGGCCAGTAGAGGGCTCAACCAAAATGCTAATAATGCCACGTCCCTGCATTTCGTATACTACCTGCCTAGCGATGATACTACCGCAGTAACTTGTTACACTTGTCTGGGAAGACGCTGCTTTAAGCTTGACCTCGAGATTTGCTCCGAGCTCTTGAGCGCAAATAGAAAATGCTGCACAAACTCATATAGTCGAAATAGGTGTGCATAACTCGCAGACTTGAGATTTATGCTAATCTCCATAGTAATCTGTACAGTAAGCAAGGACTTTTATGCTAGTCTGGTGCTTTCCCCAACTTTACCATCAAGGTACGTACCTGCATAGCAAAGCCGACTAATCGGCGTCGAGGTTTTACAAAACTCAAATGGCCCCACTATATTTCGTCCTCCGAAGGCGGATCAAAGTTTCTGGGTCACCTCCAAAGAAAAGTAGTTTGGAAGTACCACGAAAAGGGATCACGGTCGGAATCTTCCATTGAGTGGGACAATTTCTTTGGTCTTGACTCCATCATGTCGTACAGAGCAGTAGGTCATCCATCTGTCCTTGGAGCGGGCGCTCACGAAATCCAATTCCTCTCAGTAGAACTAACTCTCTCTCCCAGGTCGCGGCTGCCCCGTGGGCTCGATTGCTCACCCGAGCGAGCAGCCGCATCTCCAGTCAACGACTCCCTCGAACGACGGCATTCACTCAGCATGCGGCGATCCGCTCCATCAAGACGACGACCTTCAACCGAGCCAGCATTTCGAGTTACCAAGGGACGGAGCTTCCCAATGTCTTCGACTCGGCCGACAAGAAGACCGCCCAGACCCTGACCGAGAAAATCGTCCAGCAGCATGCCGTCGGCCTGCCCGAAGGCAAGGTCGTCCGCAGCGGCGACTATGTTCAGATTGAGCCCTACCGCTTGATGTCCCACGACAACACCTGGCCCATTGCCAAGAAGTTCATGTCCATGAACGCCACTCGCATCAAGAACCCCAAGCAGATGGTGTACGCCCTCGACCACGATGTGCAGACCAAGACCGAGGCCAACCTCAAGAAGTATGAGCAAATCGAGGCCTTCGCCAAGACTCACGGCGTCCCCTTCTTCCCGGCCGGCCACGGTATTGGTCACCAGGTCATGGTCGAAGAACTGTTCGTCTGGCCCGGCACCTTGTGTGTGGCTTCCGACAGTCACTCCAACATGTAAGAAACCAGCTGGATTATGCCTTGCCAGTCCTCGCAGTCTCGCAGAAATACGGCTCGAGCGAAGACACTCCATCTGTGGGTCGGGCGAAATGCTAACCAACTCTATAGGTATGGCGGCATCGGTGCTCTCGGAACTGCCGTGGTCAGAACGGACGCGGCCGGTATTTGGGCAACGGGAAAGAGTTGGTTCCAAATCCCCCCTGTTGCCAAGGTCAACTTGACAGGAACGCTTCCTCCGGGCGTCAGTGGAAAGGACGTCATTGTTGCGCTTTGCGGACTGTTCAACAGCGACGTGCTGAACCACGCCGTTGAGTTTGCCGGCTCAGAGGAGACCATGGCCAGTATCTCAGTAGACAACAGGCTCACAATCAGTAATATGTCCACGGAATGGTCTGCGCTCTCTGCAATGGTTCGTCTTTGGCTCGCTGAATCGGATATTCAAGGTCCCCACTAACGACGTGTTTTGTCAGTTCCCGATCGACGAGACACTAGAGCGCTGGCTTCGATACAAGGCTACAGAGGCAGCCATGTTCCCTGACCGCACCACACAAGAACGTATTACGCACGAGAAGGTCGACGAGCTCTATGCCAACCCAGTCAAGGCTGACCCTAGCGCTCAATATGCCAAGCAACTCTACCTCGACCTCTCAACGCTGTCGCCTTACGTCTCGGGCCCCAACTCTGTCAAGGTTTCGACGCCCCTCAGCGAACTTGCGCCCCAGAAGATCAAGGTGGACAAGGCGTATATTGTATCTTGCACCAACAGCCGAGCTTCCGACATTGCCGCAGCCGCCAAGGTCTTCAAGGATGCTGCCAAAGCCAATGGCGATGTCGTCCCCAAGGTCGCAAACGGCGTGAAACTGTACATTGCCGCGGCTTCGATTCGTGAGCAAGAGGCTGCCGAAGATGCAGGCGATTGGCAAACCCTGCTCGAGGCTGGAGCTATCCAGCTTCCCGCTTCTTGCGGCCCGTGTATCGGCTTGGGAACCGGTCTTTTGGAGCCCAACGAGGTCGGAATTTCTGCTTCTAACCGCAACTTCAAGGGGCGAATGGGTTCCCGCGAAGCTTTGGCATATCTTGCCAGCCCCGAAGTTGTTGCTGCCAGCGCTCTGAACGGTGTCATTTCGGGCACAGACGCTTACCAAGCTCCAGAGAACTATACAGGCGTGGGGTATGGATACGGCACTGGCGAGCCCGCTACCGCGGCAAGCGAACTTGGCAATGTCTTGGATCAACTCGAGTCGCTAATCGACCGAGTCGAGTCCTCTGCAGGCGATGAGGACGCTTCCAAGAGCAGTACTCAAATCCTGCCCGGCTTCCCCGAAAAGATCAGCGGCGAGATTATTTTCTGCGATATGGACAACTTGGATACCGACAACATTTACCCCGGAAAATACACATACCAGGATGATATTACGAAAGAGGGCATGGCCGAGGTCTGCATGTCAAATTACGATCCAAACTTCAAGACCGTTGCCAAGCCAAACGATATTCTCGTATCTGGATTCAACTTTGGATGTGGATCGAGTAGAGAGCAAGCTGCGACAGCCATTCTGGCCAAGCAGATCCCGCTTGTTGTGTCTGGAAGTTTTGGCAGCATCTTCTCCCGAAACAGCATCAACAACGGACTCTTGGGCTTGGAGGTTCCCCGTCTCATTGAGCGCCTGCGCACGACATTCCCCGAGAAGGGTTTGACGAGACGTACCGGATGGACTCTGACGTGGAACGTGGCCAAGAGCGTCGTTGAGGTCCAGGAGGGCGAGAACGGAGACCGCTGGGAAGAAAAGGTTGGCGCATTTTCGGAAAACTTGCAAGAAATTATCGCAAAGGGTGGCTTGGAAAACTGGATCGTGGACCAAATTTCGAAAACGGACTCATAAGATACCCGTGTAGTACCAAATAACAAGAATTCATTTGCAGTCATGGCTCAGTCGGTTGCCTTTGCCTCCAGCCTCGCGAATCCAAACACTGCTTGGAAGCATCAATCTGGGCGAGTGCCATTGGCCAAGGATATTAGACATGGCTTCGCTATTTCCAGCCTCGGCCATCGACGGAATCATCTTCCCGTAGGCCTTGATGTCGAAGGATTCCAATACCTCAATACCCATCACTCTTGATAGATGAGAGGCGTGGTTTGGAGCTGCGTGCCCCGGCAACACTTCTTTTGAAGTGCATCAAAGGAGACGTAAACTTTTTGCAATGTCTGGAAAGAGCTGGGAATTCAGGACTGGGTCAGAAATCCTATAGTTGGTAGCCTGGAGAGAATAGCACCACTCTCTCCGGGTGCTCTGGTTTGGCATGTGCTGACGCCGAATATGATGCTGCGTTGGTCCTGCTAAACCGATAGAGCCGGCCAATGAGTATATCATCCGACTGATATAAGTGTGGCACTCTACTCTGGACGTGTCTTTGGATAGCGCAACTCGATCTTGACTTACTGTCATCGCAGTATGAATAAGATTCCTGTTGGCTCCTGCAAAATAGCTCTCAGTGATCGAATATTGTAGCCGGATGTAACAATAAAAGCGGCATGCTTTTGATATTGGTCCATTCCGAACTACACGTGCATTGACGTTATACGTACGAGTTATTCGTACAACGCAACCGGCACCATAAAAGGGAAGAGTTGTGCTAGACAAGATCGCGGCTATAAAAGCCGACGCGATCGTCCGAAACCGCGGGGGCTAGAGTTGTATCGTCGCAATGATTGGCGCGCAAGGATTGGTGGGATAGTCGGGGTTAGAGCTGCCGAACGTTATGCCCCCAATATTGTTGGAGCGTGATGCCGACTCTAAGCCTATCCCCCTCACGAAGCCAGCTCTGGGGATACCAGCAAAGGAGCAGTTTGACTGTAAATCCGGCCAATGGCGCTTCGGTGCGAGCGGCTAGGAAGACCAGTAATTCCCGGTCAAATGAAGAGCACCGTATCTTGAAATGTCCCGAGATCGTGACAGCGTTGCAAAATGTGGAATCGTGGGCCGTGGCGCCTGCCCAGAAAGAGAGCTGAGAGCTCCAGGTATAATCGGCGCGTGAGCCCCTCCCCAGAGATCTATATGTTTTCGCGGTGAACCTCTTGTCGAGCTGTCTTCTTCCTTTCTTTTTCGAACCTTTAACTCACCACCTCCGCTTCATCAGTCCAAGAGATACCACATTACACGTGTTTCCAAGCGACAAGATGAGCCCATCCGCCATTGATAACGTTCCGTCGCAGCTCGACGTGAAGCCATCCAAGGCCAATATTGGCGTTTATACCAATCCGGCGCATGATCTTTGGATCAACGAGGCCGAGCCCACTGTCGAGGACGTACAGAATGGCTCAACACTGAAACATGGCGAAGTTACCGTGGCCGTCAAGAGCACGGGAATCTGCGGGTGAGTAGCCATGTGCATGGCCTATTTGTGTTCAACAAGCTGACAGATACTGATGTGTAGGTCCGACGTTCACTTTTGGCATGCAGGATGCATTGGCCCAATGATCGTCGAGGGCGACCACATCTTGGGACACGAGTCTGCCGGACAGGTCATCGCCGTGCACGAATCGGTAAAGCACCTCAAAGTTGGCGACCGAATAGCGATTGAGCCGAACGTCATCTGCAACGAATGCGAGCCGTGTCTGACCGGCAGATATAATGGTTGTGAGAAGGTCGAGTTCTTGTCAACGCCTCCTGTGCCGGGTCTGCTGAGGCGTTACGTGAACCACCCTGCTGTTTGGTGCCACAAGATCGGCGATATGTCGTACGAAAATGGCTCGCTCCTCGAGCCTCTCAGTGTGGCTCTGGCTGGTATGCAGCGTGCAAAGGTGCAGCTGGGAGATCCAGTCCTCATCTGCGGTGCTGGACCGATTGGTCTCATCACTCTGCTCTGCGCCAAGGCTGCCGGAGCATGCCCTCTGGTCATCACAGACATTGATGAAGGCCGCCTACAGTTCGCAAAGGAGCTCTGCCCGTCTGTCATCACCCACAAAGTTGAGCGCGCGAGCCCCGAGGACGCCGCCAAGGCCATCGTTAAGACGTTCGGCGGCATCGAGCCCACCGTGGCTCTGGAGTGCACAGGCGTCGAGAGCAGTCTGGCATCGGCCATTTGGGCTGTGAAATTTGGCGGCAAGGTTTTCGTGATTGGCGTCGGCAAGAACGAGCTGAGCTTCCCCTTCATGAGGTGTAGCACGAGGGAGGTCGACTTGCAATTCCAGTACCGATACTGCAACACCTGGCCACGGGCCATTCGGTTGGTGCAGAATGGTGTCATCGACCTCGCAAAGCTGGTGACACATAGATACAAGCTCGAGGACGCCCTCGACGCCTTCAAGACGGCGGCGGATCCCAAGACCGGCGCCATCAAGGTTCAGATCCAGAGTCTCGACTAGATAGATTCGTGAGTACGATCAGTCAAGAGTGTCGAATATAAACCATTTTACCAACCTCGTATCCTTTTGCGGAATGTCTCTAGGTGTTCTCGTGAGCTATAGAGCGATGGCCAGGCGATTTCTGGTGATTCGATAAAGTAGCGATGCCTCTGTTTGGCTTTAAGCACCATTGGCACTCAATAATTTGAGGGTCGGGACTGGGTCGCAAAGGGTGGGATTACCGGCCTCTGGGTAGGGAAGTGCAATTGAAAGTGCTGAGTGCATGTCGCTACATGCTGGACTGGTGGTGTACATACATTACGCGAAACGTGTAGATCAAGGCGGGATATTGTAATCTTGTGATTTCGATTTCAATGCTGGCTGGCTGAGAAAGTAGACCAGCTCAGGCCCTACATAGCTTACAACAAGGAAGGAACGAATTACCCACCTGCCTTCCTATGTAAAGTGTAACATGTACCTTCCCTAGGCCAAAACTGTTGTACAGACAACAGTGAAAGGTCAGATAGATGCTCAATGAAGAGTGGTCGGTGATGATTGTATTGCTTCGCAAATTCAAGGCCCTTCAGTCACATCTCGTGACAACCAACACCAACAGTATGCCTACTGGCTTTGTATCATATGGCGGAGCTATAGGGGATTGACTACGTATTCATGATGAGGCAGAGCCCAAGAGGTACAGACCAATCGTTCAAAATTGAGACTGTTGATGCCATCTTGTATGAAGAGGGTCGTGTGCTTCTTTCCTTCGTCTTCCCATCCTTTGTTCATTTCATCCTTTCTTATATCCTACTGCTAGTTAGTTCAAGAAGCTTGGTGACTATTTTAAAGCCAAGTCATTACTCATGGGCAGCTCCTGGTTGAGCCTGGACTTTCAACTGAAGCACGGGCGATATTTTTTCGTTCGATGTTAGCAGTACGTACCTTGCAAATCGACCGTGCGAGCCCGTGGGTAACGTTCTTTCCCGATGCAAGTGGAGCTCCTGATTGGTCAATGACCCTGCATGTGGAGCCGGCTGCCGAAAAGTGCTCAACTTTTTACCACGAAGCTCGTGAGATCCCAATCCAACCACCCGACGCCGACGACTCCTCTCACTCCGCCCATCGAATCCAGTCGCTACGCTCACCCAGGCACCGTTCAGCCCTCCCCCGTCCCTCTGTCTGTGAGCTCCTCGACGCCAGTACCCACGACATCACCGCCCATCATGTCTTCCCAGGCCCTTACGCGCCCCGTCCTCCGCCAGTCCGGAGCTCTGCGCATGGCTGCCCGCAGATTCGAGTCCAACGCCGCATCCAAGGCCGCCGACGCCGCCAAGGAGTCCGCCTCCAAGGCCTCCAGCTCCGCCTCCGAATATGCCTCCAAGGCTCAGCAGGGTCTCTCCAAGGTCACCTCGGCCGCTGGCCCCGCCATCTCGGGCGCTGCCAGGGGCGTCGCCAGCTCCCTGAGCAAGGTCGGTGGCCGGACAGGAAGACTGGTCGCTTTCGTGGAGAGTACGTACAAACTCCAAGCATTCCGCAGCTTCTCGCGCTTGGCCCGACTGTCTTGTCTCAATCGAGGCCATCGAGTTGGAAATCCCGTGAGAACGAATGACGACTAACGGACAAACTACAGAGCAAATCCCCCAGGTGGTCTACTACTCCAAGGTCGGTGCTGAGCTCACCAAGATCGTGTTCCGCAACCAGAAGATGTCTCCTCCGTAAGTTCGAGCTGCCGCCTACCGATTTGGGGAACCATCTACTGACTTGGCAACCGTGCAGCTCTCTCGAGACTTTCCAGAGCTACTGGCAGAGCGCCTACAAGCAGGTGCTCAACCCCAGCGCTCTTGCGCAAACCGCTTCGCAAACCGCCTCCAAGGCTGCCCAGCAGCCCGCCTCCATAGTCGAGCGCCTCCGAAACGTGAACCGCGCCCAGGTCATCGCCGGTGGCGTCGTTGCCGCCGAGTGCATTGGTTTCTTCACCGTCGGTGAGATGCTCGGCCGCTTCAAGGTCATCGGATACCACGGCGACAACGGTGCTGCCCACCACTAAATGCAGCCACAACGAGACAAGTTTTCATTCAGCGGCTTAGTAGAGAATGCCCCCACGCCAAAGACAAACGACGGGGCGAGAGATGTTCAATAGACAGGGCACAGGATAAAAAAAGTGTCAGTTGACGGATGTACTCTGCAAAAAAAGGGGGTTCAGTCCACCTGAAGTCCCACAAACCTTTAGACTAGCGATGAGACTGCCGCACGTTATAGCGGCAGTCTTGATCCCTTTTGGGGGGTTTCCATGAAAGGGGCAGGGCTGGTGAGGATTTGCGTAACATCCGCCAGTATAGCATACCCTCTTGGAGAGCGCTCCCCATAATTTTCCTTTGTTATCCTGTACAATACCTCAGGTGAACGGCATATGATGGTTGTCTGGAGAGAAATCAAATAATTGATCGATAAAAAAGCGTGCAACATTTTCGTCTTAGATATATTCGAATGTGTTACGATTATGTCTGTGTATATATAGTCTGTATCTGGCTCCCCAAAAGCTTGCAATCATGTTGGACATGTGGACTAGAGGGAAGACCGTCGACTCAGCAGAAATAAATATCCATGATGAACAATACGATTTCGATCGCATCGAAACTTGACTATTCTTACGTTTTGGGTGACTGGGCCTTGGGCGTTTGGTATACATGCTGTAACTGCAAATCTAGCCAGGAGAGCAAGGCTCCTGAATCGCTCAACCAATCTGTCCACAGCGTCAAGTGACTATCACATCTATACTTGGTACCACATACAGATTGCAGTACTTGTCACCCAGTACTTGAACTCGCCTGACTACGAGGGCGAAGAAGCCCTCTAACCGACACGGGCAGTGCCGCGGTCACGTCAGCTTACACCCGAATTTTCGCACTTGACAGAAAGGTACCAGAACGGGGATGTGTGTGAGTGAGAGGGAGAGAGCACGAGCAGAAACCCCGAAGGATTCGACCCGCCGATGCGGCCCGGGCGATCGATTCTGCTTCCATCCAGGTGCGGCAGCGCGCGAGGACGGCCCGCGGTATGCACGCTATCCGAGCGGGACACGAGAGAAAGAGGGCATCCGAGCCCCCCGTGAAAAGAAAAAACACGGCAAACCTTGGCAGCTCGAGTTGGTGGGTGTCTCATCTCTGGTGCTGCTTGGAATAGGGGCAGAGGAAGGGGGGAAGGGGGAGATAGGGTGGGCCAGAGGTCTCCTACTTGCCCCTGATTTCACTGGCAAGGAGAAAAAGGAGGAATAGCTTCACTCCCTAATTCTTTCCCTCCCCTCCCTTCCCTCTCTGTCTTTTCTCTAAAGGTACATAGAGCGGCGGGTTTCTGTTGTTGGGCTATCTTGCGTCTCGGTCCGTCGCGTGCCGGGTATACGAGACGTTTCCTTTTCCTCGCTCCTCTCTCGCTTCTAGTCTTGTTCCTTGTTCCTTGTCGAGAACGAGATGAGAAGACTGGCTGCCACCCTCGCGGATTCTCACCTCGCTTTTCGAAATTGAGCTTGCGTGAGCGCGGCACGGATGCAGCAAGTGCAGATGAGTATTGGAAAAAGTTGGAGGAGGGTCAGCTCCCACCCCTTTCCGTCGTCTCTGTTCTTGGATAGGTCCGGACAGAGAGATCGAGGAGATCCGGGTCGTGTAACACCCAGAGAGCAGACGTACGAACCAAAAACGAGAGAAGAAATAATGTATTGGTGCTACCCTCCCGTCGGTACCTTTGCTGCCAAACAGGGAGGCAGACGGAGAGGCGGGAGGAAAGACCTCGAGAGGAAAAAGAAGTGTGTGGGTTCCAGCAACCTCAGCCCAGTAAGACATACATACATGTACGTGTATGCATGTATATACATGCAATGCACGCAACAAGGAGATGTGATATCAGATCCTCCCCCTCAATATATTGGCAGACAGATTGGCGCATCTCGTCGACAAAGTCGACTGCATTGCATCGAATATGCAATGCCAGCGCATCATGGAGGTGGGGGAGAAAGATGGCGAAAAAGAGATCAATTATAGTAACCCGAAGGACCAGGGGTGAACATGTTCTATGTCCCATAAACGCGATGAATCGCGTCCACAGGAAGAGGTCATTACTCATCCAGATCATTGGGATCATGTTTGCGACGTGCTGAATGGTCCGCTTCTCGTGTCAGCTGACCCGAGTATATCCAAGTTCATGCAGCAGGGCCGGCATTGACAAGCGATATCGTGATACTCGGCTTCCGCGGTCGGCCGGTCTATACCAAATGAGAACATAACGTTTACCAGAGTTCGAAAGCGCAAGGAGCAAGTCATAGGGCCTCAGATTCCGCCCCGACTTGTCATGCTTCTTCTGGTGCTGCCGTGTCTCTTTCTGTTGTCCAGGGAACCACGTCGGTATAATACACGTGGAGCTTCGCTGAAGGCAGTATTGACGCATATTCTTTCCTGCGGCTACTTGGATTCGGCGTTCAGTGACGGATTCAGGTATCCTCGACCGGCGGAAATAAAGACTGCATCATCTTTCTCATAGCAAGGCGAACCCTGTAGTTATCATGCCACTGCCAGCTGTCATTGCAGCTTCGCTCGACCGGTCCCCTGCTCATCCTCGTCCTGTGTGGAAGAGGCAAGCGTACGTCTCTTTTTCGTTGAGGCCCCGGAGTCGGCTGTGTGGAGATGCGATATCATTGCCCTCTCTGTACGTGCCCAATGCGACGTACCATCCGAAGTCCTTTAAACGACAAGTCTGCTGCAAGGATAGGGTCGACAAACAACGGCACGGGGGCGGCGTGTGTAAGTACATCAGATCAGCTTACAGACGATGCCTCCAACAAGAAGAAACTTCACATCAGATGCTTTCGTTGGGCTCGGGTCGGATGATCTCGCCCAAGGCCGTATTTGACGGCCCGTGATATGGTGGACCCCTCTCCAGACACGGACAGCACGCGGTGTGCCTTGGTCCGCGTTGGGCCTGTGTCATCCAAATCCATCCAGAGTAGTACCGACGGGCTGTTCGAGCCTAGGAAAAGTCTCGGAACATGACGCTCGATTTCTGGCCCCTGGCCAGACAGTTCCATCATCTGCCCTCAACACGTAGGAGCAGATATCCACTGCTCAGCAACACATATTTGCCCGCCCTATTGGTCGACGACGATCCAGCAGCAGCTCTTATCGACTGGTCGATTCGATCGATGGATCTGATGGCAGAAGTTGCTACATCTGGGCAATGTCGTGTCCGGGGCGTGGGCGTCGAGAGGAGTTCGGTACTAAGAAATCTGCAGCTCAGCATTGCGCGGGAGGGACAGGATAGGGTTATAACCACGAGCCAACAGTCCACCTGCATATTCTTTGAACGGGTTTGTTTTCATCTACAATGGCCTACTGATGCGGCCATCTGCCAGAGTGTTGACTCATGACGCGATATACTGGATCCAGTCGTGACAGCAGGTCGCCGAGGTCGCATGGTCGGCCTCGAAGCCACCAGCCTCGCATTTATTTGTATGCATACATGTTAGGAAACTCAAGTAATAGATGCGTCAAGTGGGGAACAAGGTAACAGGAATCAAGTCTATAATTCAAGATAAGCAATCATTGCAAACCACGTAGCCAGTCTAGCATCAGGGTCTTCCTCGCAGAATGCCTCCCCGTGGAGTGCATGGCGTACAGTGCCAGCGTCCATATGCACCTCGAGACGTCCGTCTGTCCGGAGGAAGCCCACGAGGAAGCAACCGTGGCCGAATGACAGCGTGGGCCGGCATATGCGCATTCCACATTCCACATGGGCCTCTAGGATATAGACGTTACCGCCGTCCCCGTAGCTTGCTCATGCAGGCAAGGTACGCCGAGGCCGATGGAATTTTCTCTGCCAGCTTCAAGGGACCGCATACTATCTTGAGCAGACATTGTCGGCATCGCACTGAATTGATAATTGCGAGATTTCAACAGCAATCAAATGGTTTCCCCTTTTTGATGCATGCAGCGCCTGTGGGGAAGCACAGTGCAAATCAATATAGCCCGTCATTGACCAGCGGATGGGATCATGCACCTGAAATGACCTTGGCTGCACAACCTTTCATTACTTTGCAACTCTGCAGCATTGACAAGGTCTCCGAATCTGGCGGCCGGGAAATTGTCAACGGCTGTTCCGTACAGAAGACAAGGGGGCACGAGCATTGCCGGGGACGTTATTGTGAGACGGCAGACAGTGGGCTGTCATGCTGACCAGTAGCAGGCATTGCCAGGCGATCGACAGGATTGCTGAGTGGACTCGGAGATGGCCACGCGAAGGACAACTGACCGCCCCCAAAAAGCCCAAAGGACGCTGAGGATCTGAGCCATTCTATCGGTGCGCCCGACTGCCCAGTCAAGGGCTGGGAAGCCGATGGATGCTGGGCGCTCACGCAGCTCTGCGCGTTCCTCGAGGCGGGCGGGTAGGTTTGCCGCCGTACGTCACAATCGAATCCCAAATAGAACAAAGCGCCGCAGTCGGCTGCGAGGCATTGAGAAGCTGCCAAGCTGCTGTATGACTTTGCACGCAATTCGCATAGCCGCCTCATCCCGGACGGAATCAAACGAGCGCAAGATCGTACCGAGTTTAGACGCTGTTGTCGCGAGACTTTTCCATCTATCCTGTCATGTCGTCTCCACTCACTCTGGGCGAGCTTGCCTGCGAGCTACAGCAGGGACAAATCAATACCTAGGTACAGGTCGTTTTGCTGTATAGATGTTCCTGGCCAGAGTTAGCGGCGATGGCACTATGGCGGCAGGCTGCATGGGCCTCGGGAGTACTCACATGGTACAGTGCGACCTGAAAGTCCGGGTGCAAATCTCCCGCTTGACATCTTGAAGTAGTGCATCGACTTGTTCTTTTGAATAGCCTCTGTGTCGCGTCAGGGGAGCCAGGCTCATGGCTTCAAGGCCGTGAACCATTCCCAAGTTGAACCACCGTCCGACGTCCCTCTGGTGTTCGGAAGATGGCCATGGGTGGTAGGGTATCTCTTTGATATTACGCTTGATGTCCTCAAAGCCGGCCTGTCTGAGCAGGGTTTCCGGCGTGGGGTCAAGAACGATTGGCCGTCCTGCTTGCTGATGGGCTAATCGCAGCTCATTGAACCAAAATCGAAGCCTTGAGTCGTATGGCAAGCTATTGTCACCGCTCAGAGGCGTAAAGTCGATTTCAACATGTTCAATCACGCCCGTGCCTGGCTTCAGGTGTCTAAAGGGCGCTGTTAGCACACATCTTCGTTGGAGTAGTATGAGACTTGTTCTTTACCGAAATGCGTTTCTGTACAGAGCAGGCCAATCTTGAATGCTTCCTGCTAGCATCTGCAAGTGGACCATATCAAAGGAATCGGGCTCCAGACCCCAATATTGTTCTTCGATATCCTGGCGACGAAATGAGATTGTCCGGGGAATGCTTGGTCGTGTCAATCGTAGCTCTAGTGATACTGTGCGGATTTGGCTCACCTCTCTGGCTGGGAGAAATTCAGGTCCAAGCCAATGACTTTGCCGAACTGATATTGGCTACCAGGAATTTAGCATGGGGATTCAAGGTAAACATAAGACTCAAGACTCAAACATACTCAGCCATGTCGATGGCCCAGATACCTGTGCCACATCCGAGATCAAGAATAGCGGGACCTTGTGGTATTGGTACTTCATGAAGGCCGTGAATAGCATCTTGCTGGCGGGCTACAGTCATGAATTTATGCATGATGTCCATTCTGTCCAGCTCATTCTAAATAAAGGTCAGTTCTGGGAGGCCAGGAATTGGAAAGAGGCAATGGGGATCATGATTCCATACCTCGTCTACTGGGAGCAGATACTGGCCCGGATGAAAGGTACCGTAGAAACGGCCATTCTCGCCGTACCATGGTGTCTGTGGCGTATGGTTTTGTTGGGGCTGTTGAGCAGCACCGCTGTAGACACGAACTGTTTAGCTTTGGGCATCCTCAAATAAAGGCAACGATGGCCGAATTTCCTAAAAGACAGCTCGCCATGAGGCATGTCACAAAAGAGTGGACTTACTTTGAGTAGTTGTAGCCACTGTTCGCCATGCTTGAATTTTGTGCAGAATGTTGCGACCAAGGCTGTTGGGAAGAGTGCAATGGCTGGTGAAGCTCTTGGGGACGGGGAGGATAGACGTCAGACATGGACAAGTCGTTTTCTTGTGAGTGCGTCGGTAGTCTTGAGGATAGGCCCAGGGCGAAGTAGTGATTCAAGAGATGCAGCCCAGACGGTGCATAAAACAGTATGCAGGGCGGGATTGAAGGCGGATTCCCTCCCCTGGACGACGCCTAAGGTTTTCCTGTCAACGTGTGTGTATTCGTATAAGGCCACTGATGCTGGCCTGATCTTGGTGGTGCTGTTGCCTCCTTGTCGTGGTCCAAGGCACGTCCGGAAGAGCCGTGATCAACAAGGAAAAGGATCTGAAGTGTAAGAAGAATGTCTTGGCAGTAAATGTGCGCTGATTGTAGCCCCAGGACCAGAGGGAGCAATAAGAGCTGCTTATATATTTTGCCGAGAGATGAGTTGGAGATTTTGTGCTTGTGGGAGAAGAAGATTTGACGGGCAACTTGGGCGCCAATAGGCACTGCAAAGCAAGCAAGCAAGCACGACCCGGGGTAAGTGCGTCACTCGTTTCGGGGCTTATAATTGCGGGCGGGGGGGGGGGGGGGGGGGGGGCGCCTTCTCTGAGAATTTGGTGAAAAGCTAAAAAAGGGAAAAAAGCGAGTGGCTTGTTGAAGAGGCGACGTCTGTTGTCAATGCCTTAGACGGCGGCAGTGGCAGACCGAAGTTTAAGTAATAGCTCGGGGGTACTGATGAGAGGGAGCGAGCGAAAAGAAGGAAATAAAAGAATAAAGGATGAGGGACGAGGATCAACAAATTAAGTTTGGGGATAGCTTCTGGTGCTTGACCACTCTGGTGGGACCCCCCAGGCGTCTGTCTGCAGGCAGTGGGTTTCGTTTCTGGTGATTGACCCAAGGCATGTCAATCATGGAATTCTACCTAGGTACGCACGGAGAGCCGTAGGAGGTGTAGCTTACTTATTATGACCTAGGGAGGGAGCAGCCGCTGCAGCAGTGCTGTCTGTCTGTGAGCTGTGTGTGAGAGAGAGAAAGCAGCCAAGGTTGCTAACAACCTGGCATCCATTGATCGTGGGACAAGGCACCATGTTCATGTGGACATGCACTAACTTGTTCTATACGTTTCGTGTAGTACACACTGGCATTCTATGACATTTGATCACGTATCGAATTTTCCAATTTCCACAATTCGTTTTCTTTGTTTCCATGATGAAATACATGTGGCCACGAAACCGCTGAAGCTGCAGAGAACGACGAAGCGCTGTCCCCGAATACCTACTGCGGTTTCTGGGTCATGTACCGTCTGCCCCAGTTACCTTGGGTAGGTAGGTAGGTTAGGTACCTTGCTCGGCTTATATTCCTTCAGGTACTTAGTCAGTGGTTGGCCGCCCGAGCTGATTTGTACGTAGCGATACTTTAGATAAAAAAGGACCATCGTTCATGGTATTGCATCAAGCATTCAGGGACAAGGGGCTATGTCAGCTGATACATTCCTGCTTACATACATTTGACTGTTTCCATAACTTGCACCGGTAGGTCAGTCAACCTAGGTATATAGCATTTGCTAGTATCGACGTCTCATGTATGTAGGTTGGGGTAATGATGGGGTACGTGGCTGGTCAGGTATGTATGTATGTATGTTCTGCTGTCTTCGCGCGCGCACCGCAGACTTTATTGACGCCGGCTGGCCTGATGCGCACCTTTCTTGTCAGTTGTCTCCTTCCAAAGCCGCTGTAAACATATCATGGAGAAGTAAATGTACGGTTCGTCGTGTCGTTGACCGGGGGTATAATCGCAACCGCGCCTGTTTTCCCCTCCGTGGTGGTGTAGCGTAGCCCGGGCGGATGAACCATGTAAAGGACCCATCCATCAGCGGCATGGATGCGCTGTACTTATGTACGTAGGTAGGTACATTACATGGTGCGTAGCCGGGGCATTGCACTGAGGCTTCGGATGTAACCAGCACTGACCCATGTTCCAAGTCTAGAAACGCCCTGCTGGCGATTGTTGTTCATGTAGCTCTCCCGTTGGAACTTTGACGATGATGGCACAGTTGATCATCAACACGGGCAGTCAAGCAAGCGGACCCCGTCTGGAAACTGGGCCGGGGGGAGATGATACCTACCAGCAAGGCCTTACAGCACAGCTTGGCTGCCAGCCCAAAGGCCAAGACTGCCGACCTATCGTAGCCTTGTTGATCGCCTTATGATCAACTGAAAGGGGAATGTACAGAAGTCCTCATAAGAAAGCCTACCGTACCCATTCTATATTTGGGGATTATTTGCACTCGTCTTGTCTTGTTATGCGGATGACGCACAGGTCGCTCCGGCACTTGACGCTGGTGCCGAACCCTGACCTGATGTCTCCTTCCGGGCTGCATCTCTCGGGTGACATCAATGTACAGCCAGGAAAGGGTAGAAGGGGGAAAACAGAATGATGGGTAGATAGAAGTACATGTAACAGGTAGCAAATATTGATCCATGTTGAACATGTCTACCGGTTGTATTGTCTGTTGTACGCAACTAACTGGTACGACACATTCCCGCCTAGCCCACCGACCACAGCACCGACCGCTGAGCCGGGACAGCCCCGGCGCCCTAAAATGTATGGTACATTGTACTTGCAGAGGTCTCCGTACGGACTTTATGTCGTCTCTATCTAAACCTTGCCAATCTACGGCTTCAGAAAGAGACTTTATGCTTGGAGGGATTTTCAAACTATGTATTTACTTTGAAAAATTTCTTCTTCCAAAGTTGTCTTGAAAAAAAAGAAGCGTATTTTCACAGATATGGCCATCTAGGTACGGAGACTTTTGTGAGATCATTGTAGTTCTATACCTTTTACCCGCCCCCCGACATATGCACGATTGATACCTAGTCCTTGCGAGCACCTGGACTGACCGACTTGCAAATACATCTCGAGCTTCTTCACGGGACTACGAGTACACTGACTAGGTAGTATGTACTCCGTACTTTTCCAGTATCATTGAGCGCCCCACTGGGACACAGAGCAATCGTGTTGCGAGCCCAGCAAACTGGGCTCGAATCTCATTGGTGATATGGAAGCTGAGTTGGAGTATCAAGTAACACGTTGACGATTGCGGGTTAGTTTGAGCCAGTTGAAGAGCGGCTCGCTCGCCTAGGTCGAGCTCAGATGTGTTCCATTCCCATAGCCCGCCAACAAAGTACCACTGCTGTAAGTAATAAGTTTGTTGAACAGTCACCATTTCGGTACTTGTGATGTGAAAAGCCATCTAGGCGGGGAACGTGTGTACAGGATTCAGAACCCAGCACATGCTTGGCCATCAATATCATCAGACATAGGAGCACTGATTTCCATTTTCGGTGGTGTTCTGGTCGTCAAATCGTCTCATCGACGCCAATGGACGGGGGTTATATAACGGTCCAATCCTCGACGTCACCTTGCCAGCTCACGTCCATGAGGGCAAAGGATTTGAACGGGTCAATTGCGGAATAAGGTTGATCGGGGTTGGGCCGACTTGCAGCTTGCGCACATGATAGTCCTGCGTTACCTCGAGGTGCAGAAAAGGCGTATATGCAGGTCTGGGTGCAGTGACAGACAGAAAGCAGCCTTACCTCACAACCCTTGTATGCAGCAGCGGCTGCAGCGTCCGTCACGGGCGTCCATATGTGTATCTTTGTCAGCCCAGCCAGGCCAGATTCGGCTCCGGACGGCGGAAGTAGATGGCTTGTTGGACGCCACGGGTCAAGCTCGGCCATGTGTGACGGCCGCGTGATGGGATGTTGTCATGCTGCCCAGGATGCAGACCAGACCTTGTCTCGTTCGTCCTGTGGGCCCCTACCTAACGTAGTATGTAGCATCTCCAGTTGGCACCGCATAACAGAAAGAAGCTTCCCGTTTCGAGAAACGAGGTTCACATGTTGGTTTCTGTATAAATAGCCAATTACAGCACAGCGGGCAATTCATCTTCAGCATTATGCAGGCATTGCCAGTATATGTTATTTTGTAAACAAATACTGGCCCGTACGAGTGGCCCATATTGCTCAGTCTCATGGTCATGTCAGGAAAAAGTCCTCACCTCCACAGGAAATCTTGTTCGCATGGACGACGAGCTGTCAGCAGTAGCCTGGGTATTGATGATCATGAGCAAGGCTCTTGTACATTAACCTGAGGGCAAGGTACCAACGCGGCCTTACGAGGTTGATTGTCTCTGGCTGTGGCACAAAACATGGGTCAATTGACTGACAGAAAGAGAACTTTGAACCAAGCTCACCTTGCGAGCTAAAAACATTGCGGCTTTGCATTGACCTTGCACCCGAAGGAGAAGGGGAATCGATGAATTCCCTGTGGAAATGGCGGTGGACGAGCACCAAATCCCAAGTTTCGGAATACGTATTCCATTCCCACGGTAAGCTGCCGTTGAGCCGTGGGGGTTACTTGTGAGACCCTCCTATCTATCGTGCGCAGGGCCCTCGGAATGGTCATGATTATGATCAGCGAGATCCTGTACTTGCCTGCTTAGCTTCCTGGGCGGGACGAACGATGAGGCTCCAGTGGAGAGACGGCAGCGTCGATGCGTTGTGCGTATCTTGTCATGTAGAGGATCGTGCAAGTTGAACAAGACATAACGAGAGTGGAAAGGGCGGAGAGATGAACAAACTCGACAAAAACATGGTCTTTTTCACCTGCCAGCTCCGCATTGCCCATGTCGAGGGACGAATATATTTCTCGAATAGAACAGAACGACCAAGACAAACACAGATTGGCACGGTATGCGACCCGACAGTTCGGTACGGTGGGTACCACTAGCTGCCTAGATCGTTTTATGATTGGTTTGAGCTTAGGGTATCCCTGATAGGATTTCGGGGCAGGCAATTTCTACCGACAGGGTCAAAGTCACTGGCTCTTTCTCTGAATGCATTATTGTACACAGTATTGTACCTTCCCATGTTGCTCGGCCCATGCTTCGATCATTCATTCAATTGCCCCGTGCCCACCCAAGCCTGTAGCAGCTGTAGGTCATCACCTTCCCAGCTCCTTCTCCCCTACCACATCTCTACTTTTCTGGAACCCACGACATACGTACGACTGATGAGCGAATTATCGGGGCAGCGGAATCACCGCCGGCGCCGACGAGACCATCACAGGTGCTCGAGCTCTTGCTGTTCCTGGCTCCATGGATTCTTACCCAGCTAGGCATTTTAGACGAGCGCGCAAGGATGAGCCGCGCGCCTCGAGGTCCTTGCCCTCGTTCTTTCGGCCTATCACGGCGCCCTCGCAACACCCTGGGCATCTGCCGCAACCATACCCCAAAAGCAGAATGCGACACACGACTTGCAATGTCGATCCATCCCCTATTGGCCATCCTTCACCAAATGCGACCACCGCGCCAGGGTCTCTCAATTTGCCGTTGAAGAATCATTCGATACCTCTCTCCCACTCCACTGTCTTGGTTTGGTGAAACCATACCGGGTCTGAGTAGGAGACAACAGACCTCCCACCTTGTTATCACACAGTACACAGTACGTGCGAATCCAATAGTCACGAATTGCGACCAAACAGCCGCTACTGTTTCTGTAACTATGCCGTTGTCGTTCTCCGGGCTTCGACCCTGGTAACATTGACTCGCTCAAATTGCCAAGAATGGAAGATGCTCATGCCATCATCCAGCAGAGAAGCCCGGCGTTGTCTCCCTACACACTGTACAGGATTTGTCACTACTTTGTCGTTGCAACGACTCGGAACGGGCTTGCACATGATCTCGAGGAAGACAACCAAGTCCTTGTGTCATGGAAGCTCACTCTCGGCTTCACCACGTCCTCGTACCTGCATACGGGCTATCGCATTCTCTGATCCTGCAAAGAAGCCTTCTCTGATGTGGCGAGCCGTAAATGACCGACAGTCACCGAGATACCGCAGAGTGGTATTGCTGCGGAATCAGCAAGGCTGTATGTTCTACCAACGTACTACTGCTATCACATATGCCGGCACATTGTTCATCGCAGGGGCCGAGGCCACAGCACGTCCAGCTAGACATCACCGTTCTCGGTGGCCACTCGGGCCTAAGGCCGTTCGTTCTGATTTCATACCCACAACAAAAGCTTCGGTCGGAGGCAGGTCCGTTCTTTGCGTTTCGGTAGTTGGCAAAGCTCCCTACATGGGACGAAAGGCTCGTCTGCGAAGCAATTCCTGGGCTTTCTGCACGCCATAGAGAGTTATCGGCATACGTCCGTGGCCGGACCCGACGAAATGCATATACTTTTTCAGCATATGCTGGGTATCCTACGTCAGTTGAGAAGTGGAGAATGGCCTGTATCGACGGGCGAGTCCAACAACAGCAATTTTTTGTTTCGCTTGCCGCTCTGGACGACTACAACCTGATCGAGTGAGACCAACAGATCTGCACATATGTCCTCACGATCTCAAGCGTGAAGGGAGGTACTTTTGGGAACGAAGTGTGTAGGCTGCGCCTTGCTACACGTTTCGTTCTATCTTTGCTTCTACACACGGCACTACCGATCGACCCCTCAACTTTCCATTCAAGGAAGTTGACCCGATTAAAAAAACAATCCGAAATGACGACCCAAACTGTCGGGACGGTGTCGACGACACTATTGGTCGAATACGACGCTCCCCAAAGAACAGCATCTCCCACGCTTCCTCCAATAAATCATAACATCCCCACCTCCACTCATGCTCCTCCGTGGCCGCGGACGAGTTATGCTGAGCCGTGAGCCTTCAACTTGCTGACCACCATCTTATCTGTCTACTAGCAAGCGAACCTCCTTCACTTGTCACCCTGCTAGTCTTCCGAATCCAAGCTGGTGCGCGAGCGTGCACGGTTGGTGTGGTGTGATACACAAATTAGCCGACAGGACTGGTGTGAATCCCAACGACTTGTCTGTGCTCTTCTGCAGAGAAAGTGTGTCACCGCCATTGTGCTGGCTGAGACTTGCTTCTAGGCGAGACACGACCGCCAACCCCCTATACGATTTCGGTGACCCTTGTGGTCATGATGGAACCATCCAGTGCTTGACCCATTCCACACTCAAGTCACAGCAAACCACGCCTAGACCGGTCTCGATTTGTTGAGATGCAGCTCATGCTTATGTGCTTGTGTGACCTGGTTTCTTTTCCCTTCGGCCCGCATCGTTTTTTTTTCTCACTGCATCGGTTGAGAAGCTCATTGGTGCCGACATCTCTCGACAGATCGTCGACACTGCTCATTTTAGTGTTAACTCGAGACTTTAGGCACATGATCTGTGCCGTACATGAGAAGAAAAGATGGAAGAAAAAAACACATCGAAGGCAACAGACAGCCGGTCGGTCTGCTAAGCTGCAGCAATAATGAACCACCCACTCGCCATGGCTATACGGAAACGAATTGCTTACCCCTTGCCGTCACGGAACTTCAGTACTAATGCACCGCAATGGTCGGGAAAAACAAAGACCAGCCTTACCTCGTACTTTGATGCCCTGTTCCCTCCTTTCCTTGCTTGTACTAGATGTGAAATGCGAGTGGGAACTTTTGGATCAGCCCAAGGATGTCGGAACCAAAAACTGGCCACGAGGCAACTTCCATGACCCAGCCTTCTGGGTCTGGAGGACGGCCACATAGCCGCGCTTTGCCTGATAACGACAGTCGCCGAAACTGCCTTGGACCCAGAACCATGGATCGGACTACCAAGCACACCTCGTACTGTTCCTCCTGATGACTGGACATGTCAACCTCAATATGGATTTTTTTGAGCTCGTCGATATGTCTTGTTCGTCTTCTTTTGGAGAACAGCACCACAATGCGGGTCTATACCTGAGACTCGCCCGTATGGATACGCTATTCCCATGACCCGTTGCTCCTGGTTCGTCTTGTTCGCTTTTAGAACCAGAGTGAATCATTCCTTCGGGGTTCGCCCTTTCACTATCGCAAGGTGAAGACACTTCTACAGCCCGTCGGGTCGCTCATTCGCATTTTGCAACCCGATTGACAACAGCGGATTCTCGAACCCTTGCTTCCGCGGCCCTACACTACACGTCAAGTTCTTCCCAAGCGGTCGGTAATCCAACCACAACCCGGTAATATCATACTGAGTGGTGGGCTCGTTATGTGCCTGTTCGGAATATACATGGTACACGGCCAGGTGGGTCGCTTCCATCGGTCTGTAGATCCCATCTAGATTCTACACACGCCAGGTACCTACACTACGTGCCTCAGTGCGTGCCGACTAGGGTGATGGCACCCGGCTACTACCCACGAAGCGAGATGGGCTCCTCCACAAAATAGTTACAAGAGCGAAAGTACATTTCTGTTTTGCGGAACAGGGGTCTGTATCAAGCTTTGGAGATCTTCTCACCTGATATCAAGGATCACCAACGGGCCTCGCCGTTATCTGGAGTCACGACGAGCCTTTCAAAAACAAAACATGAAAGGAGAAGGACTTCCTCATCAGACCTGCTTCATATCACACACAGGAAAAGCTCAAATGAGATGCACCTGGGGTCTGTGTGAAAGTCGCCATGGCTGATTCAGCCGCGGCTCGCCCCCGGTCGCTTCTTATCACATTCCAGCTTCATGGGAGCGATACTACATCAGCCTTGAGCTATGCAGTCATCATACACTACATAGCTTGCGATTATCCACCTTATGGCACTTCTTGGAAGATTCTCGGAAGAAGCAACCTCCCAGATGGCAGGTACCGGTACCCCAGCAATCCACGACGTCGACTACCTATAGTATTGTACTGATCAAGCCTCCCAGCCGAGGCAGCTGGACATGCCTGCCTCATCCACCTGCGAAATCCACAAAAGCTGCACCCATTTTTCGTTTGACGGAAAAGTCTCACCATCAAAGAGTTGAATGATCTGGCAGGTAAAGCCTGTTTCTCAAGCAACACACGAGGCTCTTTCTTTTCCCCCTTGGCGAAGCCTTGCCTTCTATGTGATCACTGTGGGTAACGATAACCCATTAGCATGTTTCCCGGAAACAAAACCCACCTCCTTGCAGTAGAGCGTCAGCATTTGCATTGAGCATGCCGCGCGTGGCTCTTGCGTCCGAGCCGCAGTGGAGAAGGAGAAGCTCGTGAGAAGGCCCACTTTTGGTCTTGTTGCGTTGCAAATTTCCGAGCGCCCGGGCAAACTCATAATATTGCATTATCCATCATCATTCCTGACATTCTCGTCCCGAGGTGCATTGAATGGAGGAAGCTCAACGGAGGACTCTTCGGATTTCCCGAATAGCTTTGGATCTTTTTGTGGTTATTCTACGAGGTACATATGGATCTGAATAATCCTCATCAGGCGACTTGTACGGAAGATTCCGTCCTTCCAACTGTTTCACATGGTTCAAATAGTCGGTCATCACCAGACTTAGACCACTACTTACTTCTCTTCTCTTCTCATTTCCACCTTGCTCCCAACAACAGAGAGCAGCGGTACGGACAGCTCAGAGGGATGACCTCAGGGGAGCCGGGGTAAGACAGAAAGTATATCAAATCATCCGTTTCGGCCCCATCCCACATTTGAAGACTGAACCCGACAGCACGGTACGCTAGTAGGTGAGCTGCAGGTCCTTGCATGATGCGTATGAGCGACACTTTCCCCCCTGTGCCTGGCTCAGCGCTCCAGGGGTGAGACGCCCCATGAATAAACCCATGGCAGCAGGCTGATGCTGATGACGAGGGCGAGACGCGATATAACCCCCAAAACGACGAAGGGACTGGGGTTTGTAGGTTGACAATCCTAGTCCAGCTCTGCCCCCATATGTTTTATGCTTTCCGCGCGCGTTCCCCTGCAAGTATCAGAAGAAAGTCAGGAGACAGACGCACCCCCTGGT
The DNA here is from genome assembly GCA_022432395.1 of Pestalotiopsis sp. NC0098. Lineage (NCBI taxonomy): Eukaryota > Fungi > Ascomycota > Sordariomycetes > Amphisphaeriales > Sporocadaceae > Pestalotiopsis > Pestalotiopsis sp. NC0098. Next base: position 1,975,347 of record JAJKLJ010000003.1, on the reverse strand, counting down.
AGTTCCTCTTGCTCATCACTGATCAGTTTGGCGCCGAGCGCGCGCAGAGCCAGAAGAAAACCAGGGGTGGGGAGCTCCAACGTTTGTGCCCGGGATATATGACACATGGGTCCGGCCCTTTTTCATTCTGTCATTTTTTCTGGGCAGTAAGTAGATCAGATCACGCAGTTGAGCTTGACAAGACAGCAACAACCCCGGCCGGGCTTGTCAAGTGTCGACTCCGCACAAATTGGCACTGTCTAAAAGCCCTGGCTCGCAAGATGCTGACAACCCGGAAAGTGCGGAATGCGGAACGAAGTACCACATTGCGCGTAATAAAGGCCGCGATATCACGGAAGTAAGCGCCTTTATATGGAGAAATATTATGTTCCTTTTTTAAAAACATTTATTGCATATTATCGTACAAGTCTCTTATGTTTCCTGTCCTAGTGCATCCGCAGTCTCTTGATTGATGCTTCTTCAGCCTTGTGATCGTAGTCATCGAAAAAGGTAGCGTGAGATGGCCATGAGTTCACTTGTCTCCCACGTGCTACTCTCTCTCCGAGACAGATAGAAAGCGTGGCAAGGCGGGTGCAGATGCCGGCCGTTGATCTGTAGCCATTTTCAATCCATTTTCGTTCGTTCCTCAAAAGTCATTGCGTTTCTTGCCAGGACAGTCGCTTTCATAGCATCTTGTCCCGTCTTCAGTCCACGGAACAGCCAATTAGAATAGACCATGTGCCTGAATTCAGAGGTTGCTCCCTGCATGAGCAGCACAGGATATCAATGCAATAAAGGGAGACTGGTGGTATCAATCTCGTGGGAAAAAAACATCTTCGTGAAACCCAATCGCGCTCAAGAAAACTGTCATACCGAAACGCCTGGCGCCATCAAGTCCAAGTGGGTGTCTGCCGTTGATGGCAGAATCTGCAAACAAGTCATGGCCTCTTACCACTCGTACTCGCCACTAGCCTTGTGGAAGACATAGTCCTTGCCATTCACAGACAGCACGCCGTCCTTAAGGACACACTTCCTGTAAAAGTTGTCAGTAGCTGTTTCAGAGGGATTTATGTCCAAATTTTCAAAGTATGACGAACCACTTGTTCTTGACTCGCTGGACCTTGTCATACATGCAAAGCATGATCTGACCGCCATCATCATCGTCATCATCGTCTTCGGCATTGTCGTCCGAGTCGTCAAGGTCAGAGTTGATAGCATCCTCGTCCTCTTCCGATTTAATGTCATCGTCGCCGCCGTCGAAACGGGCGGGGCCAGATGTGGGCTGGGCTCGATGGTAGGATACGCCTGAACTCTTAGTGGCACGCTTCAACGGCACCATCATGCCTCCACCCTCCATGGCCTTGGCTCTTGCCTCGAGCTGTGCATGGAGCATGCGGTCGATTTCAACGCGGCCTAGCTCGGTGGTCTGACCTGCGGCATTCTGGTGGATAAGTACACCCTCCTCGGCTGTACCATCGAACTGGGATGGCGCCGGCTTCTGTGCATTACCATTCTGGACAGGCTGTTGCGGAACTCCCTGTTGGAGGTTTCCTGCAGCCATCTGCTGCTGGTACTGCTGCTGAGCGACATTACCCATTGGGTTGGGGCGTGCCTGCTGCGGTACTGCTTGACCTGCAGGGCGCGGTGGAACAGAATACTGAGGTCTATTGGGTGCTGCTGAGCCGATGGATTCTTGCAGCTTGTTGATCGTGGCATCAGCTCTCGAGCCGTACTGGGTCTGAAGGTTATTGATCAAGCGGTCCCTGACCTCTGGGTTGGAGAAGTGTTGCGGCATGCCCACCGGCTCCAGACCTGGCTCGGTCTTGATACCGGGATCATTCTTCATGCCGTTGCTAGGATGAGCGTATGCCGGAGCACCCGGGAGGGCACCCTGCTGCGGCATGCCGACACCGTTGGAAACATTGACATCCTGATGAGTGGGAGCAGGAGCAGCAGGAGGCTGTTGCGGTGCGGCAGCCGCTGGTGCGGGAGCGGGAGGATCAGGCTTGGGATCCCAAGGGAAAGTGGCAAGGTTCTGTGCCGAGAGTTTCTTCTGCCAGCCCTGTGATTATGGTCAGTCTCGTGAAGTGATGAGTAGAAATTCACTTTGGCAAGCGGCGAAACGACGATAAAAATGCGGCTTCTGGGCAAGCGAGCAGGATCCGTCTTTGACTGAACATGACCAGCCAATGATGGTACTGAACTCATGTGAGATGTGACATGTGGGATGGGTGAGGTTGAAGCCAGGTGGCAGCAGCTGCAAGGAGCAGGCATTTAGGCAGCCAACAGCCAATTTTATGACTCAAAGCGGAGGACAGCTTTTTAGCGGGGAGTAAGCCGGCATAAAAAGCCAAATAGCGGGTGCCTGCCCCTCCGCGCGACCAGTCGTCTCCAACAATTCCCCCCGGACTCAGAAGGACGCCCGCCACAAAGCGCAGTGAGTGCGTCGCATCCATTCCGATCAACGCCGACAATGTGGACAAGAGATCGAGGCCGAAAGTGTCCGACATGATGAAGAATGGAGACATTTGTTGCCAATTGCAGAAAGAGGAGGGAACTGCAAGGGGAATAGTGGATTGGGTAAAGGAAGGAAGGGAGACGAGGTGCAGCGGGCTTATGGTGCTGCCTTGCCGGCGTACATGGTGAGGGATTGCTTACCAACTTGAGCTCTTCCAGGATGCTCTCGTCCACGCCATTCTCCTCGAGGTCAACGCGCGAAGTATCCAGCACATCATCAATGATCTGCTGGTAGATCGTGCCGACCTGTGAGTTGGACATGCTGGCGGTCGGTTCGTAGGCTCTGTCTGGGTGGCTGCTGGCGGAACTCTACGTGGAAAGATGCTGGAGATAGTCGGGTGCGAGCGACGAGAGTTGAACGTTGCTTCCTCGCCGATCAATTGCCTGTTGTCGAAATGATGCAAACGGTTTGTTGTAATGACTTTTTGAGGGCGTTTGTGTTGCCTGATAGCAGATAATAGTCGTCCGGGAACGCTGTTTCCCCCACCCTGAGCGCACCAAATGTTCTTGCCTTGTTCCTAGCCTCAGGCTCCTGCGCCGAGGTCGTGATCACGAAAGGGAACGATCAAATTGATCTTTTTGTTCGTTTGAGTGTTGTTCGCTATGTCGGTTCGTCGCAACGGTGAGTCGTGGGTGGAATGCGATTGACGTCGGCAGTGTTGTAGAGTGCGAAGTTGGCTTGGTCATCCTAGTTCTGTTGTAGGCTCGGTCGCCATGTGGGTCCCCTGTCACGTGCCGGCTTTCCAAGCACCCAAGCTCACTGAGCTCAGTGAGTCAATCCAAGTGTCTGCAGTGTGCACCCGCAACTCAATTCGACATGAAGCACTTTCTATACTGCACTTTTGATGTTGCATTCGACTTTTGTTTCTAAACCCACACGTACTCGTTTCAATTCGAACTGCATGGCCAGAAAGTTGAAATCAATGGCCACAGATATTTTTAGGGCTTCACAAGAATCCTGAATCCTGCACATGTCGAATAGAGCTTGGCAACACGATAATTAAATGTACATACTGCACTGCTGTCTCATAGAGCTTGATGACTATTTTGTGAATCACTCTGAGATGCGATACCTCTTGACATGGTTACACTATCGAAGAATTCTTCATCGTACCCTACTTTGGCGCCACAATGCGCTTCACCAATGCCATAAATCATAACGTAGTCCAGCGTATTGTCGTTGTCGGTGGGCGAGTTCATGATACAATAGGTAACTATTTTTTTTTCCCAAAGTGTTCAAAGGATGTATTTCAAGTCGCTCTGAGGATCGTTCCATCACTTGACTTATGTTAAAGCTGGGTGAGTCCATACCGATGAGACATAAGTATAGTATAAAGTCCCTAGTTAAATGTTTATCAATGGCAATGTTGAAACCTTTCATGTGGTTTTGGATCCTGGAAAAGGCAATTCCTTACTACGCAGATTATGGTTGATAGCAGCAGCAATATTTCCCCTGTCATCATCCATCCGAGACATGCCCCGGAGAGACTTCGCGCGACATATGCCTCTATTTCCCAACTCATGATCTGATCTGTAGATGACTCTTTCGGTATTTTGGTTTTATTGGTCGAGTGTATGCCAACGGCGAGAAACTTGAGATTCCAAGGTTCGAGATGAGATGGGAGATGCAGTCACGTCAGAGAACCCCGGTGTAGTGGTCAAATCTATGCTGGGGTGTATACCTACATCGAACAAGAGTTTTGGTACACTAACCGAGCAGAAGTCTGCGCACGGAGAGGAAATTTGGCGGGGAACTCAAAATAACTAAGTATAATCAAGTACGAAAACATACACAACCATTATTATTAATTTAAAAGCCTTTGGTCAATTTCTTCGGACGATTCTCTCCTTAAAATATTATCCGATATTTCTTTATATTTTTTCTGTTGTAGTTCGGGGTAAAGGAAAATAAAGTCTTTTGGTAGGAATCGGCAACCGTGCGGAGACTTGTGCTCGGGAAATAAAGCAGTCGAAGATTCTACGCAGAAATGTTCTCTCGCATAATCAAAATCGACTGGGACATCTTCTGAATATCTGACCCATCATATACCTTATGAAATGTGTAAAGTACACCTACATTAGCAGTCGACAAAACTCTTCAGTTATACCGGAAAACTCTTAAGCCAGAACTTCCGAAGCACACGGAAGCAGCAGTAGACAAGCATTTGTTTATAATTTCGAGTTATCTAACATCCGTGTTGTGGTGTATCTGTCGTCGTTGTCCAATGATAATCGCTTTTCGAGTGGCTGGCAGTCCGCAAAGAAATCACATACTGTATCCTCAGGTTCTCATGGCCGTACAGTTGTGACGGCTCACGATTTGACAATTACCTAAATGACACGGGTATTCGTGGCTCGGTTTAGCTCCTATAATGCTTCTACAATTTACCGCGCAGTCTGTCGAGACACCTCCGCGACGAACTATCTCCAGGCGGAAAGAAGGTGGCCTAATACCTCGAAAGGTAAACTCAAGGACTAGAATCTTATTACACTGGTGAAAAGAATATGAATCAATTGCAAATGTCTCAATATGACTTAGGGCATGATATCATTTCCTGCTTGCCCGTGGAGACAGAGGGACCTCGAAAACAAGAAGAAAAGTATTGAATGTAATAATGTTGCCAAAGGAGAAACAAGAGCTGACAGCCCGGCCACAACTTTACCGCCAGCGGCAGATGCAGGAGGTTTCTGGGAGATCATCGCTGCCATGACAGAAAAGTAAAACAAAGCATCCGCATCCAGCGCTGCTTTCCCGATGAATATGAAGCCGGTGGTTAAACGTTTTCTTCACGTCGACATCATCACCGATAGGAACAAGTGCTTGGGGATACTGATGCAGCGAGGGTATATCAATTATCGTCAACCAAGTGCCCATGTCAGTAACACAATTATACTCTCACCCCAACATATGTACAAGTTCAGCCACAACATTGTACATACTGAAGATTGAGTTTGATCAATGCGTCCGTCTATTGGTAGGATCTCTATCGAAGTATTGACCCCACCCTCTACTACTCCTGCCATATAAAGTATGGCTCTCAATGATAATAAAACACAGCTGGCTGTCCCCCTTTCCAATCTATCGGTAGCCAAAAAATTGGTAATGCTACAGGGGCTGAATACATTAAAAAACGAGAAAGCAGAATGCCAACCAATGCCCCGGAACTCCTTAAGCAAACCATTTGAGATATGCAAGACTTTTTCCCAGAGGCAACGCGATTCTCATAACTCATCCTCATCCTCTCTCTCTCGCCGCGAGACGATATACATCTAGGTTTGAGCAGTTCTCGTGTAATTGCTCATCTCTAGTGGGCAGCCTCCTTCTCGCCCTCCTTCTTCTCGGGGGCGGGGGCGGGCTTCTGGGCAGCTCTCCGCTCCTGGAGCCTGCGCTCCTCGGCGGCGACCATGTCCTTCCAGAGGTCCTGGCCCTCGTACTCCTCCTTGTGTACGCGCTTCTCGATCAGCTTCTTGTGCTCGGGGTCGTTGGGGTCGAGGACCTTGACCGTCTCCCAGCGGCCCTGGCCGCTGCGGGCGTCCGAGGTCTCGAAGGCGGCGGTGGCGACGAGGACGGCCAGGGTCAGGCCCTGGGCGTAGACACGGGCCTGGACGAGCTTCTGCGACGTCGACAGGTACTTGTTGCGGCCGACCATGCCGAGGGCCAGGCCCATGGCGGCGATCCAGGAGCCGAAGACGATGCTGTAGCGGTTCTTGCGGCCCCACTCGGTGAAGCGCTCGACGGGCGTCTCCTGCTCGCGGGCGAGCTCGATGGCGCGCTCCGTCTCGTCCTTGTAGAAGTTCATGGGGTTGTTGCGCATGTGGAAGTCATTGGACCAGCGCTCGGCGTTGACGATGGCGCCAAACGTCGCCGACGACGTCACCAGGAAGGAGCGGAACGGCAGCGTCAGGCCCCGGAACGCCGGGTACCGCCTCGACGCGCCCCAGACACCGACCAGACCGAGGCCGAGGAACAGACCTCCACCGATGGCACCGCCCTTCAACACTTGGTTGTAGTGCGCCTGCTCTTCTTCCTTGGAGACGACCTTCATGGTGCCGGTATTTTGCTCAGTATTGCGCCTGAGGTGCGATAAGAATTGCGACGAAGCTTGTGATGGTGTGAAGCTGCGCTTGGCAGTGAAATGTGCACAATCTCAATGCTTGAGAAGGTGGCTAGATGCGAATTTGCGAGATCGACGAAGTTGAACCTGTGGTGTAGTTGAACGTAGGTGTCGTCAAATATTTGGCGCGATTTGATTGATGACGAATGGTTTGAGCTCCGAGCTATGGGGAGCTGACGTAACAATGCACTTTGTGATGGATTGAGAGGTGTAGGTAGCAGCTTTTCCGACCGTTGCGCGTAATGTGGTATATATTGGAAACGGACGGCGACAGTTCGCGGTTCGCGCTGAGTAAGTGATGCTGATATTTTTGCTCGAGACAACAAATCACCGTGCAAGGACGATATTTTCTAGGAGATTCCCGCAGTCGCAGCTCCGGAAAATTTACAGTGAGGTCATCGACCATCGACCGAGAGTGGGCTGATGTCCTGCCTCTAACTTCCAAATCCCGATGCCCGAGATTTGGCCGCCGGTCTTGCAGCTGCGCAGCCATGATATGCCAGCTGTGACCAACTGTTCAAATATATTTCTTGCTCTGACCAGTCCTATTCTCGCCGTTTGCTTCTCTCAGCTTCGGTGTTTGCTCGACATTTCGAGGCGGAAAGGCTGGAAAGCTTATTTAAGCCCGGAGTCAAGGTGATTGAATAGCCTTGTGCCATCGCCGGTCTCTGTCAGCGATTCCATCCCGTCTCTCTATCCCGAAACACGCACTTACGCACCACTGACAGGACTAATAAGAAATGCATGTACGACCATTGAGTCGTCTAATTGACCCTCGAGATGGTGCCCAACAGATAGACAGTCTGGACACTAAACCTCCTAGAGACTGATCTTTTACTATACCTATGTTGACTTGGACGATCATGTGCAGTTCCGAGGAGCGTATCGCCGCAAAGATACCCTTTCTCGCGTTGGACGAACAGACAAGCAATGTCAATGCAATTTTAGGTGCTGACCGCATGCGATCCTTTGGCGGGTGGTCTCATTATATATCTGACGACAATGGTGCCGTCTCCTTTTCCCCGACCACTTTGTCGTACGGCAATCATGGACGGCAGACTCAGATTTAAAGTGTGTTCAATCAAAGTTTATACAATGGGTTCTGCAAAAAGGCATTGGTTAAAAGACGGAATAAATCAGCATCCGAAAGCGCAAATTGGAACTACATGAAAAACGCTTTTCCAGCAAGATGCTATCGTGAAAGCCTCGGATGAGTGTGGACATCAGGCCGGAAGAACGGCAAAAAAAAAAAAAAGAGTGTCGGGTGCCCTCTGCTAGAAAGCCCTGACTCAGTTGCCGTTCACGATCTACGCCGAGGTGTTTAATTGAACTCCGTTCGTATCAGACCGAGGGTCACGAGATATTAGTAGTCAGGACCCTGAGACCGCAAACATTGTTCACTGCCGTGCCCACGTACCTAGCAGTGGCACTTTGACTGCCAAGCAGTCCACCTAGTGTCTATTGGACAATCTAATGTAGGAACACTAGGAAGACATGTGCACGAGGTGTCGCCTAGAGCTTCTAGAAATCTTCTAAGGTAGGGCCGCGGCTGCATGTGCTTTGCATCTTGGTTCGGGGCCTCGCGGTTTCGGCGCGAAGGAGGCGAGTCTTGGCTAGGCAGGCCGTGTCCCAGGTCCCTCCCATGGGCGCTCGCCAGTCGCTCACTTGACGTTCAGCAAAAGTAGTAAACGGACCTTTTCTGCCGGGATAGATCTGTCTTCTGTCTTCTCTTCGGGGGTTGCCCGGCGCTTCCCAGGCGGGAACTATTTTTTGGCCTTGGCCGTCGCGCCTTGTCGAGCTAGGTCATCCTATCCGGTTCCTGCTGATTCAAGGTTAGCAAGTGGTGCTCATGGGGCCGCCCGCCCGTGCTATTGCTAATGCCGACGATGCTATTGAAGAGTTCGTTGAAGATCAAAATGTTGTCTTCCACACGATCACAATGCTGGGACCTTGATCCATTCCTTCCGGCTTCGGATCCGGGAGAACAAAAGTGCTGCTTTGTTATTTGATCGTAGTGACAGATGGCGAACCCGGAGATAGCCGACCCGATCTGCCTCCCTACCTACACAACACTCCATAGGTGCGGGCCGCCGCTTTTGGGATGGAGGAGTAAGTAATCCACCGGAGTGCAGCCTCTCTTTGAGTCTCGTGAGCATTGCCGCTGTTCACAACCGGGTTTATGGAACCGTCTTCGGGCACTTTAGGATTGACGATCTGTTGCAATTATTAGAAAGTCACCCGCTTATAATACACGTAATCGAATGCGGGCGCATATTCCCAACTAAAAGTTGAGAAGAAGCCCGAAGCAATACTCGCGATCTTCTGGCTTCACTCTAAGTTTCACCTACTGGTCAACTGAGGTTTCGTGTGTCCGGAAAGGGGTCACATGAAGGCATTGATTGACCCTCGGGGCGCCGAGGGCGCGTGCTAGACACGGCCATATTTCCGAATGTACAGACAAGCAGTATACAGACCATATATCTGGCAAATGGTTACAGCACAACCCGGAGTATTGGCCAGGCGGAGAATACAACGTACTCGCCGTCGGAGTGCATGCGCATTGACGATCGGTTTGGACTTGATGTGGTCCTACGTGTCCAGAGGGGCATGTCAAATTTCCCGGAGAAGGAGGCAAAAAAGAACAACGAGACCCTGAAAACCAAAAACCCACGATGCGTACTGGGAAAGACCCGGTATCAAGAGCCGTTTTTCTGTGGCCACAGCAAATGCACCAAGCGGGCAGCCGCCATCGCCGCATGGCAAGACATGGATTAGTGGGGTCTTTCCCCATTGGCGCCCTGGCGCTACGCTTGGAACCGCCTAATGTGGCTTGTTCAGGGTCCTTTGGAAGCTTCCAAGGTTTCTTCTAGACCAGGGACCAGTCGCCAACAGCGTCTGGAAGATATTGAGAAGACCTGCGAGACCTGGTCTTGGGCGCGACAAGGCCCCACGGAAGCCCTTCCGCTCATCGCCGCGCCATGCGCAAGCCAGTTGCGTTGCCAGCTTTGCCAGCCTCAAGGCGGTGAGGGACTTCGGAAGAGAGCGAGCCTCAGAGGGTAGGATTGTTGTAACACTTTAGGCAAAAGAGCTGCAACCGCTGCGATGGCGCGGAGATTGCCATGCTGGCATCCCTTAGGCGATGATGTCAAACCGTCGGTCTGTCAGACTTGCGAGACTCGGATGTGACAGGTGGTCCCGTTTGGACATCGGAGTGTTGAGTCGGCTGAGCGCCCGAGCAACCGACATGTTGAGTTGAGTCTTTTGATGTAGTGGTCGTCTGGTGTATGTACCATTGCGTGTAGGTAGTATGATAACTTGTATCAGTTTTCCGTAGCTCAATTGGCCAGATCAAGCGTCGCGGACAGTATAGTCCATGCTTCTCCGCACCTGAAGGATGAGGTGCAACTGAGAACCAATAATCCAGAGTCTAGACTCTCAAGTGTACGTTTGTAAGTGTATATGGTAACTCATCGATCAATGGAGAAGACCCTGAATTCTTCGTGGCGAGGGCTAGATATTGGTGAGAGGTAAGGCTGACGCTTGCACATAGTGCCCGATGACCGGGCAAAATAGTTTGATGAAAGGTCAAGCGCCATGAAGGTTAGCATTGTTGAGACGGTCGTTCCTATTTGACTTATAGCTTTTGGCGAGACGCTCGGTTCACGATAGTATCTGATTCAGCCCGGGCTTCATATGCCTGTCTGAGCTGTAGAAGCCTGAGCGTTCGGGGTTTGTCAAGTCTGGTCTGGCGGGAATGCTTATGGTCACTATACCTTTGCTTAAGGTCACTATATCTAACTCTTTTCGGTATGAACTCAAAAATCGGTACATCGCACCTACTACACTAAGTGACCTCCCTCAGCGCCCACAAAATAGCTGCCATACCACTAAAAACCACTATCTACAGCGCTGCACCCGCGTTGCAGCGTGAAGGTATCACCACTTCCAGCACCCTTTCAGCGCTGCATGGCATGGCCAGTGATTTTTCCCCCTTACTTGCCAGCGCACTGCAATAGTCTTTTTTTTTTTTTTTTTGGTTGTTGCTATTTACAGGCGATGCACCGAGATCTGTTCATTTGCAGTATTTTTCTCATTTTTTGGTGATCAAAAAGTGTATTTGCGGTAATGAATGGGGGATGTTCTGGCATACAAAATGTATTGCCAGTTGATCAGAAGTACCGCAGACTTTGCAGGTGGGTCGGTGCTCCCAAACAGGTTTAGATATAGTGACCTTAAGCAAAGGTATAGTGACCTTAAGCGTTCCCGGTCTGGCTGGCAGGTTGGGACTCTCTCCAGACTTGCCCAGAGACCCTGCGCTGAACCCCAGAGAGAGAGGCACTGGGTGTGGATCATGACATACCAACCTGCCGAGACCTGCCTACCGTACCTAGCGCCCAACCCACCAGGGGTGGAAAACAGGAAATATGATCACGCAAGCAGGCGAGCAGGTGGTCGGGGTGGCAGGGCATTCGGCTCCAGTTGCGGACGAGTGTGAAGTCATCGTCAAGAGCAGAACCGGCTGTCGACGAGCCAAGCGAGCGGAGCAGCACACAAGTGTCGTGAGCCGGAAAAGTTTTTGTGTGAGGGTTGGATGGGACTGATCAACGAGACGTGGAGTTGGCGGGTACACCCCCACCACTTACTTGCGGCACTGGCAAGGACTGGATTATCTGCAGAAGATCAACATGCATTAACATTCTGCAATGACAGCATAGCAAATGGACACACATGACAATCACTCGGAATGGAGCCGAAATTCTTATAATCCAGATGACATAAAATTACTCATGCAAAAAGCCGTGCTGCAACCCCTCACTGGCCGTCTTGTAAGTGGTTTCACTACACTACGGAGCAGCGGACATACTGGCTGGCGTTTTGGTATTAGGTTAGGACATAGGTAGGGATTACTCAGGCTATAACAAACGCCGAATTCCCGTGTGCACCTTTATTTTGGCGAATCGATCGATGCAGCGTTAGGGGTAAGGCTTCGTGCTTCAGCTGCTGATCTATCTATTCAGCTGGAACTTCCAGCGCGCCAGTAGGTATCATACCCATCATTCCGGCTAAATTAAGAGCTGGGAATGATTCAGGTATGGATGGGTCTTGTCATAGTATTATTCTTTCCTGATATGGTATATTTGTCCTAGTGTATGAAATGGTATCGCCGTCCATCGATCATGATCGCCTCCGGCCTTTGTTGAAACCGTCTCGTCCGGCTGGCGCCATGAACAGAACAGAACCAATAGGCTGCTGGTGAAGGTGCTATGAGATCTCACCACGGTTCACTGGCGGATCTTGGGAGACTTGAGAGCTGCTGGCTGCTACAGATTACTGTTAAGCCTGCGAGGCCTGTTGGCCATTTCCGGCATGTATAATGCCTGCCGTACCCACAAGCGCAAGCCGCTCCAACTGAAGCAGCCCCAATGAGATCTCTCAGACCGTTAGCTCCATCGCCCAAATGACTCAACCAGCTCCTCTGTGCCTACCCTAGCAAGGCCGGGGTGTTACCGTGTGGCTGATCGCGGTCTCTAACCCAGAAGGAGGCAAACGGGCGTCAGCACAAAGCCGCAGAGTCAGCGGCAATGTTACGCCTGGGTCATACAATATTGTAGCACCCGAAATATGCAAGCACTAGCTATTGCCCCTCGCATCAGGTATGATCTGAACCTCTTGCTGACATGAACAACCGGACGCAGCGCAGGTAAGGGCATGCGAAGTGGTGTGGCGACCGACATGAGACTCGCGTCGAGTCATAGTTATGTGGTATTCGGCTAACCTAGTTGATTCTCGACGTTTGCCATTAGCCATCCTTCGTCCACCAACTGCTCAATAAAATTCACGGGCTACCCCAGCTTAGGTAGAATCTATATCTGAGGGTGCTGTCTGCATTCAATTTAGAACAAACACGTCTGGGTTGTCATTGGAGGCATTGCTCCGTGCCAAGAGTCCTACAGCCTGTCCGTCTGTCAATTGAAGGCGGTAAGACGCATACATCGTCACTGCATCTGGTAATTGTGCGTGTAAGCCTTCCTGCAAGTGTCGACACCGCCTGTTGGTCCATGGACGGCAGTATGCAAACAGACTTGAAGCAGTGCTCGGGGATTGGATGGAGGACAGGCAGATAGTAGAAGACATACTCTCTCCGTGTGCTGTAGCAGCTATGTGGCGCCGCCGGGCGAATGCTTCATCCCCCAATCTCCTGGTACATCCGATCTCTTGTCGATTGGTATCCCAAAAGATCGTCGCACACACATCATCGCGGAGATCATCATGATGGGTGCTGTAGTATGATGTCGCTTCTTCCGAGCAGACCAGGGCCTCTGACATTAAGCACCCATGGGTTTGGTGAGCGAGGAGGAGCGCCAAGCCATCAAACCCAAGCAATCGAGATAGTCGTGTCCCTGTCACACGCGGAACCCATTCCATCGAATACTCAAGTGTCGGCTTGCCTGAATTGGCTTGAACTCGAGCGAACAGCCTTATCATTATTATCCATGGCCCAGCTCAAACCCATGCGGAAACTGGCATCCTCCACACCATATCCGCGGAATCGGTGTATCCCCCGGTTTTTCTATCGACTTGGGAGACGGGGATCTGGACGGCACACCATACAATACAAACCACATGTACATATTCTGCAATGGCGGAGGGCGACACAATCAAGTTGACTTTCTGTGCTAGGTAGGTTAAGCAGAAGCCGCCCGCCCGTTGGCTGTACATACCTAGGTTTATTGGCAAAGATGACTCCTATGAAGTGCATATCTGCCTACATACTCCGAGATTGTACCTCCTACCAATCGAGCGATCTGCATTTTGCGGTTGGGAAAAGGTTGCCAGTACTTGCTTTTCTTTTGCGGGAAAGGTACTGGATTGGCATACTTGATCGTTGCTTTTCGTTTCTTATTTCCTGGGGTGCGGTGGTTCCCAAACAACGGATTGGTGGCCCGTACGTACGATTGGCAACTTAACTCTATCTGGGTTCGCATAGGCTGCCAAAGTCCCTGATGATCTGGCTGCTGTCAAGAAAAAGAAACAACCTAGTATACTTGTTGAACGAACCTACAAGATGTGAGAAAGAAAGGGGCCGTGCAAAGGCGTCTGTCTTCCCATGTAATTCCCATTTCAGACGACACCCGGTTGTAAATAAGGCGTTTTGTTTCTTTGACCTTGTTCACATAATACCTTACGTTCCAAGTAAAGTCTACACTACTCCAACGCCGCTGCTGTATCCACAAAGTTACAATAGGTTTCCAGCAGCATTCGGCATTCTCTTTGGGGACGTCAGCATCATCCCAAGACCGCCGAGGACCCTGATTATGCAGTGCGCCCCATCAGCCGAAAGGAATCAGATACCTATGTCCGGCCAGCCGAGACCATAATTACTACTAATCTCTTGGTTATTTCCATCCCGTAGATTGTCTTTGAATCGCATCTACTACACCACGCCGAGCACTTCTTCTTGAAGAGGACGTTGTCGTCACGATCAGCAACGATCTCCTGCTTGGTTGTGTCCTCGAGTCAGTGCGAGATCTATCACCTCGCAACAACAAAGTTTATACCCCATTAACCCATGTGGCATATGCAGCCAATGCAGCCACAATAGACATTAGCGAGGAGCGAGAGCCGCTCCAAAGCAGTCCAAGTCCAGGACGCAAGCATTCCGGTTGAGCATTATCCAGTGAATGAGATCAGTGAACGACAAGAAGAAGAAAACCGATCATAGTCCTATCTATCCGAGTCTCGACTTCCCAGATTCTGTACAATAATCAATCTGTACGAATTGCTGGAATACCCACTCACTCACTCACTCGTCCGGCTAACACGCATACCGACACAACCACTACATATATCCTCAGCTGCACTTTCGTCAAACGGCGGCCAGGCGAACGAACCACCAGCAATAGTTCTCGATTTCCAACCGTCGTCTCAGCGGACCCGTCTCCCTCGAGCATCGTGCAACTCCATTCAACAATACTACAATAAACTGGACTCGTGGAGAACTCCATTACCGTCAACGTACCAAGACGACACATTAGTCAAGACCTGGGCTCGTCTCCGTCACTTGTCTGCTATTACGTCCTAGTTCATTAGCCACCCGTTCGCGAAGGCTAAGCAGGGAGCTACCAGAGCTAGGTACGACTGCTCTTACGGAGTTGCCCTCCAAGCGGCAATAACCACAACACAAGGCACCCCTACACAGCTACAATCCATGCAACACGACGTCTTGGATTCTTGAGAGAGAAAGAGAAAGAGACGTCGTCGAGTCCCATTTGTATCGCTCCTCTCGCCCCCCCTCTCCCTCACACTCGGTTCCATCCCACTGTCTTAGTGTGAATGTAGCTGCTGCTGCTGTGGAATAATAATAAGAAAGATCTTGGGTACCTGGGCCAAAAAGCCTTGCACATTTTGTCATTACCGGCCGACCGACCAACCGACCTCCAGACTATTTGCACCACACTTATTATTTTTCACAAATCGGGCGTTACAGCATTCGTCAGACCAACCCTCTTCTGATTCATCCGTCCCAGAGATACTGGTTTCTTTTTTTAATTCTCTTTTCCCCTTCCCTCCTCCAAGAACACCTCTGGTTTTTGTTTATTGTTTTAAACAATTGCATCTGTTTGGGTCGTCCATATTCCATTCCACAGAGGAAAGCTGCTGTAATAGTTGTTCCTTTTAGGCACCTTCACCCGCCACTACCCAATCCCCACAGAGCTAGTAGCTAAAAAGGTACATACTACATACCTACCATAATGAACTGGCTCAGAGGGGGTAGTACCGAGCGTCCGGCCTCTGGCTGCCGCACAACCCCCGATACTCCCACTGGCGACTCGAGTTCCGCTGTCGCTCCTACACCTTCCTCCTCGCACTCTGTCGACTCGCCTTCTCCCTCACCACAACCCGCAACACCCGACGACACGACTGCCTTTTCTCCGCGCGCACATTATTTCGGCGACAGCGCGTCTGCTGCAGCATCATCATCAAAACCCGTCAGCATCACCGCGCCCGGTATTCGGTCTTCGGCTAGTGCATCGCCACCCGTCACACGCTACCTGACATCTGACGGGAGGGTCAAAGAAGTCGAGGTCGCCCCCACCACCGCTACAGACCAGCACCACCACACCACCACCGCCCCAACAACAACAACTTTCAACCAAGAAATCTTCGACTTTGATCAAGAAGACGTCGACATGACGACCGGCCCAAACCTCGAGCCGGCCTTTGGCCGCACCCGCCAGGACTCCTTTGTCAGCGCGGGTCCCAAGCCCATATCCATGAACCCCAACCGCGACCAGGCACGCGGCCGACGGGAGTCGCTCGCTGGCAGTCTCATGGCCGGCATGAGCTGGGGTGGAATTTCTGTCGGAAGCTACATTAGAGATGAGTAAGTTATACCACGACTTTCCTCGACGTTGCGACTATCCCGACCATGGTGAATCATGGTTTGAGACATTCAGCGCAAGCGAGTGAATTGCAGTATAGATCACATGCTAATATGCCCAACCCAGCCTGGCTATGGCGGGCACATCACCTTTTGTGGGCGCGCAGTCGCCCCACTCGAACTCGTATGTGCCCAAGATGGAAGCACAGTTCCTCAGCAATTTCTTTTGCTGCGACCAGAAGCTCAAGGATATGCACGAGCTGTTGCGCCACTACGAGACTCAGCACGCCGGCGGAGCCCAACAGCAGCGGACCAGCGTCCCGACTGGCCACCGCCTCTCCGTCAGTAGACCCTCCATCTCGAATGCCAGTGGCCGGCGGGACTCTTCGAATGGCTTCAACTCCCAGAACTTTGGGTTCGGCCAGCAGAACCGCGGTAGCACCAGCAACCCCGCTGGTTTCGGCTTCGGAGGAATGCAGATGGGCCGACAGCAGTCCGGCATGGGCGGCTCTGGACCCAAGTCGTCTGGCTTGGTAGATATCAGCGACGAGATGGATGCCGTAGGAGATATGGAGATGGACGACGCCATCGGTCCTTTGGAACTCGATGACCCCAGCCAACGCTCAATCCAGCAAACCCGGCAGATGTTTGGCCAGCAGCAGCGGCCCCAGCTCTCGCTCAACTTGAACGGCACCAGCATGGCCCAACAAGGCCTGCGCACCTCCCAACCATCCACGCCCGGCGCCAATGGCTTTGGATTCCAGAACAATCCCACGGTCTCGTCGGTGAACACGCCGACGCTCACTACGACGCAGACCCAAAACGGCCTGACGGGCGCGGACTTGAATGGCGTCGATGATCTGTCGGGCCTTGCCAACGGCATGAACCTGGACTTTGCCAACATGGGCAACAACCTTACCAGCTTCATTGCGGACCCTGCAAAGAGTCTGTATAGCCCCAACAATGCGGTTGCTCAGCAGCGCCTGCAGCAACAAATGGCTCAGTATGGTTTGGATCAGGCTCAGTTCGGCGAGCAGTTCTCGGACCCGCACCAAATTGCCATCCTCCAGAGGGCATTGGCTGGCAACACTGGCAACCTCGTGATTCCTCCCGAAGAAGACAAGCCCTTCAAGTGCCCAGTCATTGGCTGTGAGAAGGCGTACAAGAACCAAAATGGTCTCAAGTAAGTGTGATCCACCGCGCAAAGTGGCCCAGCAGCCGCACGGCGTACCCAACCCAGGAAACTTAACTTTTTTTTCCCTTTCCTCTGATCTTATCGCTAATCGATAATGCAGATACCACAAGCAGCACGGCCATCAAACCCAGCAGCTGCACGAGAATGGAGACGGCACGTTCTCCATTGTCAACCCAGAGACGTCTCAGCCATTCCCGGGCGAGATGGGCATGGAGAAGGAAAAGCCGCACAAGTGCGAGTATTGCAACAAGCGGTACAAGAATCTTAATGGCCTCAAATACGTAGGTGTTAATTCGGCCCATGTTTCCAACGGCTTAAACGCTAACACTCGAGGATAGCACAAGCAACACTCACCCGCTTGCGAGGCTGCAGCTAACATCGCTGCCATGCGCGCAGGCTGGGCAGCTAGCGCCGCTAACCAGGCCAATATCAACATGGCGAGCTTGTCCAACATGTCCCTCGGCGGCGGTCTAAACATGCACGGGCTTCCAGGCATCGGCGAGGATATGCAAATGTAGGATTTTTGCATATGATCGCGCGGTTCACCACGTCTCGCGACACTCCACTCGATCGATTTCAAAAAATTCTTGGACAAGTGGACAAGCCCCCATCATCTGTCATGACCAGATATCACGATTCCCATACGACTCACCTCAACAATCAAACGACTCCTGGCCAGCATAGAGACAAGGCAACACTGCCGATAGAGACTGGATCCCGTTGGCTGTTGCTTCCAATCATGTGCGCCAATGTTTTTTCAAAAAGCGGTTCGGAAAAGTTGCTTTTTTTTCTGCATCGACCGGCGTTCTTTTTTTGTTTTTTCCCACACACATGGCTTATGCGGCACTTATACCCCGATAGACTTTCGACCGTATTCACATCTGCATCATCTTTGTTCTTCGCGCAGCTTGGCGTCGAAGAAGAACAGCGCACCGGACTTTGAAGAACTCATATGAAGGGATCCATCGGGCTGTCACATCTTGTACTGACCCCGTCGTTCTCCCTGATGAGGTTCGAGATTGGCACGCGGAAGAGGGAATCGGACTCAAGCCGATGTTTCTCACCCACAAGGCGCTTGTACTACTGGCAATACTGTCACGGCGGTTTATTGGTCTATAGTTGTGGTAGACACATCGGTTTATTTTGCATTTACTATCTTGTGCGTTGCGCCGCCTCTTGTGTCATGCTTTGTTCCGGCGCTTCTCGAGCACGTGTTGTCTTCGATGTTTTCGTGACGGGCAGGATATGTTTCTTCAGCCGACAGCGTCACGAACATCTATACTAGGACGGAATTGGTCTTGTCTATTTCCATGATTTTCTTGTTAGGCGTTTGCAGAGGCACAAAAGGGAAAAGCCAAGTTCCGCTCAGTTTTTTTCATACCGTATACCAGATACAGGCATCTAGGTAGAAAACAGTCTTCAGTTTCATACAGTAATCAAACTCACGATACATGGAATCCTGGACCCAAACATACAGTGCCATTGCATGAGAGCATCACCCTGGTTGCATGATGCGCAACATGGGCCATTGGAGACGTGATTGCAAAGGAATTCCACGTGTCGCTTATCTGCCCATGCAATCCGGACGATCGAGATGCCTATGGATCCATCCCCCATCGGCTTCCCAGACACAGCCTAGTCCCAAGGAACGGCGCGGCCAATTGTAGCACATCGCGATACCCGTTGAAGTAGGAAAGATTCGCTCCGCTCCGCGATATCCGCCACCCACTGAACATTGAGCCCAGACTCCGGCTTGGGCCTTGGCCGACAGGCCAAACCCCGCCTCCGAGCCGGCGATTGATTACTACTCCTTCCCATCTGCACATCACATCATCGGCAATCAGCCTTGTCACGATATCCGAACTTGAAGGTGAGCGGTGGGAAAACAGACTACTAGCCGAATGCACCACCCTGACGTAGCCAGACCCAGCAAAAACATTACCCACCCGCGCCAATTTATACCATCGACCGTATCAATCTATCTGGATGTTCCAGCCGACAGAACAGGACTGGACTGACTCTCGCTTGGGGTCCCACGTGTCGTTCCTTGTTTCGTCGGAGGCAGCTCCGATGTTGCTTGATTCCCTATTTCCCCAGATTACAACGGAGCCGGCATATGAAAAGAGTATAACCACGACGCCTCTCCACCACGGAGAGAATATCGGAATATTCGAGGAAAAGGGCTATCCAACTAGGTTAGCTGCTCATCCTGCTCTCTCTCTTTCCCCTCTTCCTCATTATCGATTATCTCTTGCTCTTGGATTCTTATGATTCATGTCTCCCCCGCCCACGGACACTCCGTGATCAACGAGACGGTCGACGTCATTACAATATGACCCTCTCCCAGCGGGAAGACGGACAGGAATAGCGTCGAGAGCGGGAACCTTGCGTTTTGCCTAGGCCAAACCCCCTCCTCCAACAAGCTCTCTCATACCCAGGGTAATTTTTAGTTCTACCACCACCCAACCACCAGCCCTGTCGATAGTACAACCCCAGAGCTCTTGGCTATCTTGGACCTTATTGCTCTCATATGGATCGCCCGGTCTCTAGAGGACGATCATGCTCGCTTCTCTCGTTTGATAGTCGAGGAGCTCCGCCGAGCGAGCCAACATGCCCCCCGAGTCGTGAGCAGCATATACTATCGACTCTCGACTATCTTTTGACAGGTCGGCTACTTACTCACCTTGGGTAAGGCTGGGTTGGAGGGGCACTCGAAACATGACAAGACGTCATTGATCTGCGTATTCCGAGATGAGAGTAGTAGGGAATTCGGGATAATATTGCTGATTATAGCAAACCCAACCTTACGTTCTATTCCTCAACCATAGCCCGGAAAGTCCAAAGCAGAGAGAGAGAAACTAGTAGTTCACATCTCGTGTTACACACACGCAAACATACACGCGCTGCTCTCCATTCCCATTGGGGCGGGAGGACAAGGTTCGCTTAGGATCCCCGGGGGGGCCATGATTCAGCGTCTTACACATGTTTCCTTCGCAGCTCTAGATAAGTGTAGTGTGTGGGCATTTAGTTTGAAAGCATGTCGAGATGTACGTTCAGCCAGCCTCCAGTTCTCTGCCCAATCGATAGAAAATGAATGGCATCCTCCTCTTACCCATCCATCCATCCATCCCACATGCTCAAGCGCATAACCTGGGCGGCTTCTTTAGTGTTCAGCCCGCGGGGAGAGCAACCCTGGGAACTAACCCCGTCGCGGAAATCATACTAAAGAACACAAGAGGACGGACTTGCCTCCGGGGCCATTCACAGAGCACGGAAAGAGTGCCGTTTTTCCAAGGTTTTTAGATGGAAAACTACCTGCGACTTTCTACTACTAGTAGCATTCCATACACACTACTGTAAGCATTCGGACACTCGTCGTGTATAGCCATTCCCTGCTGGCGGACCTGGGAGGTCTGGATCTGTGCCGCCTTATAAGTCTCACTTCACTTTGCGCCGACGAGCCTGCCGTGAAAGCAGTTGATTAGAATATCGCCTTCTCCCTCTCTGGTCTCTCCCACTTACACACTCCTCTTCAGCAGAACAAATCATAGTCAATTCCGTGCCAAGTTTCCGCTACTCCCTCGCTATCATCATCACTCAACCACCATCCTTCACTCTTCCCTCTTCACAGTTCCCCTCCCTCCTCCCTCCCTTCATTCCACTCCGTACCTACCGCTCCACCCCTCCCGGAACTCTAAAATAGCAGATTTATTACAATACTAAGAGATACCGGGTACATGCCGTCTGTCGGAAAGTGGGTTCGGCTCTAAAATTGCTCTGTACAGTAGTACATGAGCCATACTACATACCGCTAGCCAAGCCAAACCGGCCGACCTACGTCAAAATGGATTCCCCGGGCCCCATCCCATTCCTCTTGTGTGCTTTCGCCCGAACAGCGTCCATGACGTTTTTCCTTGATCTCTACCATGATTCTCGATCATTGCTCCCGGGGCAATATGATATCGGGCATCGCTCTGCCGGGGCGAGACGGGAGGCAGAGAAAGCCACGAGGGATTCCCCGGGAGCTGGAAGTTGGGGAGTAAACTTGGCGCTTCAATGCCGGCCGCGTCCATACACACAAGTCATGTATGTGCATTTACAAACCATAGCCCGAGTCAATTCTAGCTTGCCTAGTTTCATGGTTCAAGGCTAAACTGTCACCCAGCACCTTGAGATGGAGTAATTTTCCTTTCTTTTCACGATTTGACTCTTCTTGCCATGGATCTCTATTGCTATGTCTAATATTTTCTTCATGCCTCGGACCGTCTGTGGATGCTGCAAAAACGGGCATCTCCAATTGCCATGGATATGGACCTCGGCCACGTCCTTGGAGGACTCTTTGTATGCAACAGAATAACTAAACCGCCATGCCAAGCATAAATTTGGGCAAATATGATCTTTGCCAAAAGCTGCCTGAGGATGCTTCAATCGTAATGGAAATCATGTGTAGTTGTACATGCTCTACCCTGACGCCTTGCAAATAATTTCTAATAGCGCAAGCAAAATGAAATTCAAACCCTGGTAAAGGCTGTGTGTGTGTGTGTGGCTATGCAGTGGTCGTTGCTCATCTATGTCGTATGCTTCCGGAACAGTGAGGAAGATGTATGTACTGCCGTTGGCGGCTTCTTGTCGATTCAGAACGCTGGTGGTTGTGGACTGTGAGATTTGTCCTGTTCTCAGGCAAGGTCCATGCCCTCGGAATCGTCCATGTCTGACGGTATTGCTTGTGTCCGATCGCTACTGACACTATCCTTGCGGGACATGCAACCGTCGTAGCGGCCGTGGACGCCGTCTACGTACTCGAGCTCCTCACCACCAATGACACGACCCTCCATGTCGATTTCTTGCGAGAGCTCGACTAGAGCAGTGCGTGGTAATTTGAGGAATCCGGGCGTGCGGACGATTCGGCCCCAATTGGTCAAGCAGAAGGTGGCGGCACGTTTTCTCAACCACTCCTCGTTGGCGAGGCCAGCACAATACCAGATAATGCAGGCATGAACCACATCAAGCTCTTTAGACAGCCGGTTGACGCAGAGCAGGCGCAAGTGCGGGATGTTGTAGATATTGGACATGACCATCAAGCCAGCCACGTCTGCAAGCTCTGTCACTCCGTCGTCCGCGTGTATACTGTCGGTATACAGGTAACGGAGGAAGGCCACAACGACACTATAAGGCTCCGGAATGTGCATCTTCTTTGTGTGAAACTCTGCCATCTGAGCATTGTAGAGCCTTGCAAAATGCGGCCAGCGTGCTTGCAAGATCAGTTTGTGAACGTGGATAGGAGGCGACGTCGGCGCGTCCGGAGCCAGCCAGTTTTGCTCGGTTTCCCCAGCACGAACATGGCCCGAACTCATCATATCATCGTCTTCGTACTCGCCAGCCAAGGCTGTGATGACAAAATCTGTGCCGCTGCCCGACTCGGGAGGTTGGTTAAACAGTCGTGCCAGATCATGACCAAGGCCCTTGGATGGTTGCTGCACGACTCGGTGCGACGAAGGTCTGGATAGCTCTGGTCGAGGCTCCGACGCGTGGTTCCCTAGAAATCCGTAGCGGCGCAGATCAATCTCGACGATATCACTCAAGAACTCCTCCAAGCCACTTGGTCCCATCTCGCCAGACGTTTCCGGGCAACCAAGTAGCCAAGCCTTTGTGCCGTCTTCATTCATGGTACAGTAATGCCATCGATAGCCGGGTCTGAAAATCTCACGTCCTTCAGCCAACTTCTGCCAGCGGAGGCTACCGAGGTCCAGTGCCGACAAGGAACAGTCTTTCGAAGTGATAGTCTGCGCGGGTGTGACGAAGTCGAGAAGTGTTCCAGAGGAGTAGAGGTGATAGTGAACGCCCGAGCCTTGAGAGGGAACGCTGGGGCCAGACACAAATTTGAGGTCGGATATGGCACCGGGGGCCATGGGAGCATATGATTTCAGTTGGAATGATGGGGTGCTCACTTGCGCGGTCCGGGAGTTGGCTGCGTATCCCGAAGCGCCAATGACACCTGTGCCACTCATCGAGTATGGTTGACGAGGCGAGCCAGTGGTCCTACCCATGGCCGAGTTACGGTCCGATGAGCCAACGTGAGGCGGGGCGTCAAATGCTGGATTTCCCTTTAGGTCAAGCCACCAGAGATCGCCAATTTTGTCCATATCCTCGGATAAGCCACCGAAGACCCATACCCTGTCATTCCAAATGTGAGCAGAATGATCGAATCGACCAACAAAGCGCCAAGACTTTGACCAGGTGAAAGTCTTCAGGTCCAAGTAGCAAATATCATCGAGAACATAGTTGTCGTGACCCGTGATGCCACCAACAATGAAGAGCTTGTCCTCGTGTAGCACAGCCGCGTGGCGAGCTCGACCTTTAGGCACCGGGCCATTGACTTGAGGCTGCGTCCAATGAGCCGTCTTGAGGTCGAAAATGATGAGGTCGGACAAGTAGGTACGATGCTCATTCTCGCCGCCAAAGACGAGGAGCTTGTCGCCCTGATACAAAGTAGCAGTGTGTCCTAAACAGTCAGCAAGTTGCAGTTCCCGGCGGGAAGCGGGGGAAGAAATGGCATACCCATCCTGACACCGGGGATGTCTCCATAATTGTCTACCAAGCTCCATTGATGACTGGCAAGATCCAAGCGCAAAACATGATTGTAAACTTCGTCCGTGTACTGGTCGAAGCCTCCGAAAGCATAAATGGAGTTGTTGCTGCAGTAGGTAACGGAGGCATTCACCAAGCAAGCCGGTCGCTGGCCCAAGGTCCTGATCACCTTGGGGCGGTAGTTCCCATCGATGATCGGCCTGTTCTTTAATGGCGAGTTGGGCATGACGAAGGTGTTGCTGGAGGAGGCCGCAGAGAGCGGCGTGGTCGTGTTGGAAGCCATGGGCGTGTACGATGTTGGCGCTACGGGAACTGGAGGTGGTAAAGCTTGTGGAGGAAGAAGCGTGATTGAAGATGTGCCGGAAGGGCCCCCAAAGAGTGAGGGCAAGGAATCCGCGCCTGGTGTCGATGGCTGCGCCATGGCAGTCTCACTTGTCGTTTTTCTTTATTGGTTCGAAAGTGACGGAAAGCAAAGGTAGCAGCGACCGTCAGAGTTTCATATCATGCCGGTGCCAGAACGACTAGTGACTGCTCTGTTCGGTGGGTCGCGGTATCGTGAGATCAGGTAGCAGGAACTTGAGGAGGTCGTAGAGCGCGTTGCGTTGGGAGCGGGCGACGCGTCAACGGGCGCAATCCAGGGCGTGTGGTCTGATGTGTGGGCGCAGTCTCGTGGGTTCTGTTGGACGTGCAACAGCGGAGGCCGATAACGCACGGGGGTTGATGAGCATTTGCGACTGCAAGGGAGATCGGGGAATCCACTGTTCGGTCGGGGAAGGGAGCACCAGACGGTAAGGTATGCCGCCGACTACTAGCATCTGGCGGGTGCTGGAATTTCATATTCAGCCCCGGGAGGGCGCACTGATCGGCCGCTGAGCTCAGCCCTCCCCCGGAAGAGGCACGGCGGATTATCTGCAAGCCGCCAGGCTCTAGCAGCCTAAGGTAGCAACCTAAGGTGGTAGCTAAGCTTGGAAAAGTCGCCACAGTGCAACCTAGCGCAGCCTGTAACCCGCCTGGTTACCATGGCCGTGGTTGCCCCGTGAACCCAAAATGGCCGCGCCCCACACAAAGTCAACAATAAAGTTCCCAGATGAAGCTGCGGATTTCAGCATCTGAAGCTCTTCATTTTCTCACATTCACGAAAGGGGAGAACCACCCTCTCCATTTCGCAAAGCTCCCTTTTCACTCTTGCTGCTACGGTAGCATCGGCTTCATCTCAGTCACGTAGAGCCATCTTGCCAATTTTCTGCACATCGGATACTCTGTCATACACTACTAGTAGACATCATCATGGCTTCGGTCGCAGTATCTACCCCCTTAAAGTCCCACACTGGGCTCTTCTCCTCTCGCACCGCTGGCGGTCGCATGCCCCTGACGCCCTCTCCCCGCCAGCGCCAGAACACGTCGACTGCCAACCTCAGCTTGGAGTCGTCTCCTTTCACCCCCGAGAAGAAGTCGTCGTCGGGAGCCGGCAAGTCCGTCTACGGAGGAGGAAACCTCGCTGCACACTTTGCCAAGGCTTCTACGCGATCACAGCGTGAGGCTCCCAAGCGTGAAGCCTCCAAGCGCGAATCGACCAAGTCCAACATTGCTCGCGGCGTCTCCACCCCCCGCAAGCTTGAGCTCGGCGTCTCTGACTTTGCTCTCGTCGGTACCGGCAACACCAAGGAGTCCAAGAAGACATCCACCAAGCAGAAGTCTAGCAAGACTACCCTGACATATGCTGCCGACCGCTTTATCCCTAACCGCAGCAACAGCTCCGCCATTGCTAATGTTGGATCCGGCAAGCTCGAAAACCAGGAGAAGCAGCGAGCAAAGACCAGCACAGCCGAGAGTTCCACAGTCCTGTCATCGGCCGCAGATGATGCCCTTGCTGCCCTCGAGAGTCTGAACATCAATGACGATGAGGAGGAGACCACCACATACTCGAGGCCCTCGCCCAACAGCGTCGCCTACCAGGACTCACTGGCCAGCGCATGTGGTGTCAACCTCAACACTCGCATTCTTCAGTTCAAGCCTGCTCCCCCGGAGTCCTCCAAGCCCATCGATCTGCGCCAGCAGTACAACCGCCCCCTCAGAAACCCTGCCAGCTCGGCCCAGTTCCGCCGCCGTGTTGCCACCGCCCCTGAGCGTGTGTTGGATGCCCCTGGCTTGATCGATGACTACTACCTGAACCTGCTCGACTGGAGCTCCGAGAACCAGGTCGCCATTGGCCTCGAGCGCACCGTCTACGTCTGGTCTGCTGACGAGGGTAGCGTCAACCAGCTGCTGGAGACCTCTGCTGATACCTATGTCAGCAGTGTCAAGTGGTCCGGTGACGGTGCCTATGTCAGTGTCGGACTCGGAACAGGCGAGGTTCAGATTTGGGACGTTGCCGAGCAGCAGAAGATCCGCAGCATGTTCGGCCACGACACCCGTGTCGGAGTCATGGGCTGGAACAAGCACCTCCTTTCTACTGGTGCCCGAAGTGGCCTCGTCTACAACCACGATGTTCGCGTTGCCGAGCACAAGGTTGCCGAGCTTGTCTCCCACACTTCCGAGGTCTGTGGTCTTGAGTGGCGTGCCGATGGTGCTCAGCTCGCTACTGGCGGCAATGACAACCTTGTCTCCATCTGGGACGCCCGCTCCCTGGCTGTTCCCAAGTTCACCAAGACCAACCACAAGGCTGCCGTCAAGGCCCTTGCCTGGTGCCCCTGGAACGCCAACCTTCTGGCTACTGGTGGTGGCTCGTACGACCGTCACATCCACTTCTGGAACACCACTTCCGGTGCCCGCGTCAACAGCATTGATACTGGATCCCAGGTCACCAGCTTGCGCTGGAGCACGACCTACAAGGAGATCATCAGCTCGAGCGGCTTCCCCGACAACTCTCTGAGCATCTGGAGCTACCCTACTCTGGTCCGCAACGTGGAGATCCCTGCCCACGAGAGCCGTGTCCTCCACAGCTGCCTCAGCCCCGACGGTCAGATGTTGGCAACTGCTGGTGAGTACTCCTTAGCAAGCCCTTGCTTTCTATACACTGAACATATGACTAACGTTGATTTTCATTAGCTGCCGATGAGAGTTTGAAGTTCTGGAAGGTCTTTGAGAAGAAGGCTGGCGCCTCTGCCGGTGTCGCCGCCAGCGGTACTTCCAGCAAGGCTCAGATGACCAAGCAAATGACCATCCGATAAGTGACCAAACCACTTGACCCCTGACAAATATCAGGGTGTCAATGTCAACAACAGTAGGTATCATTGATTCCTTTTTGGCATGTCTCGGTATCACGGTTTGAGGTCATTTAGCGCGGTGTTCAAGGTGTCCCTTTTGATATCCGCCCCTCCAGGAAAGGCTTCAAGCTGGATTTGTCTGGTCATGAGAAACGATCGATGAGCATTTTGCACAGGATACAATATCCTTTTGCGCAACGGAGTTACTTGCATTGTCTGTACTTGGTACTTTGTACTTAATATTGGGAAAATTTGCTTTGATACCTTTCCTCTTGAGAGTGAGGCTTGATGCCTCCAGTTAGGGCCATAGTAGATAGTCAACCCAGAACATTCTGCTGGCCCGTCTTTTACTTTTCGTAGTACTCACGGTCGCGAAAATGGATGTCTTACACGCTTTACATTTGACATGTGTCCTTATCCTCGTCTCGTTCGTGAGAACCCGAAAACTTAGCACCTGAAAGACATATTTACTTGAGCAGCTTGTGTAGGTCTCAAGGCGTTATTTCTCGGCAACATCGCCTATTGATTACGGAGATCTGTGATGATGAAATGTCAAGATGCTGGTGGGAACAATACCTGAATGCTTACGGAAATACTCGTATCAAGTAGAGTATAAGTACGAGTATACACAAAGTTGAGCTTGCCAAGGGACCGTGCTAGGTTAGCTGAATTACACACCAAGGTCAAAATTTAGAGTCCTGATCACTTTACCATTCCGATAAGCTTACTTTCCAGTATAGTAAATGTTGATCCAAGAAATGACATGAAGTCGTCATGATTTCCTTTCTTCGACCGGCGTCATTATTTGCTGCGACGTCTGTCCAAGATAACGCCAATCCCCATGTTGGCTCGGTGACTTACATTTAGCGGGCGCGCCCATCACCAAGGATCAGGGAAGTAGAGAAATTAGGCCAGGGGAACGAGTCGAGTCTAGAAAGTTTAATGACCGGCGATCCACTTGCACTTGGATTTTCTTCTCGTTCTCTTGATTCTCAACCCCCTCCGCTTCTCTCAGTTGCTTACCTACCATTCCAATCGTTCTTTCGCTTTGCACCCCTCAGCTGCTCATCCCTGACGGACCTACGGGTGGACTTCCCCGGAGATGGCGCCAGAACGAATCTTCCGCGCCAGGCATGCCTCTAGGGGCTCGATGAGGAAGGTTCGCGGTTCTGGCTGGCATCGGAAAGGATACCGCGACCTCGGTGAGATGTGGATCAACGTGAACGAGGGACACTATACCAGAGGCAGAGATGTTGGGGAAACCGGTTCCCTGGCCGATTTTGCACACAGCTTGGACGGTCAGTTTTCTTCAATTAGAGAAAGACAGTGACAAGCCGTCTTGTTGTCTGCGTGGAGATGTTTAAAAAAAGAAAAACGCCAATTGCTGATTGATCGCTTGTGACTATTTCAGAGCCGGGCCGGGACGGATTTTGGTGCGATGTCTTCTTCAGGAAGAAGTCCATTTTCGATCTTGCGGAAGAGAACCCAGGCGACGTGGTGGAGGACTGGTTCGACGGGGGCGAAACTGTGTATAGAAAGGTTCGTATCTGGCAGCAGCAAGAGCGCGAAATCGCGTCCCCGGATAGGTAAGAAACTAATCGGGAGTTGGTCGCAGTGGTATGATCCCAACGGATGGGAGCACAAAGATACCGGGTTCAGATATGTGCCCACGGGCAAGCGGGCACACCGTTGCCGCTTCGGCTCGCCGGAGCGAGATGAATTTGGACAAATCGTCGGCCCGGAGGAGCCACAGCCGCCGCTCGCGAGCATGCCCCAGCCGAGGAACAGATTGGCCCTCGAACTTGCGAGTGCGTTTGCTGAGGTCCAACAGGAGGCCGAGAGGTACGCGCTCAGCACGCCTGCAGAGAGGCGCAGGATGGACGAGGAGGACATGTACCCGGAGGCATATATGGTAGGGCATAGTTACCCGCGAGGTGGACCCGTCCATTTTGAGCCTCCAGTTCGTCAGCAGCCGCAAGTACTGCAGGAACACCGACCGCCGCCACCGCTGACGCTGGCACAACGGCAGGCCGAGCGCGCCGTCGGCCGGACGCCCGAGGAGATCATTGCTCTAGAAAGAGCACTGGCTGCCAGACGCGCACGCGGGGCCCGAAGGCAGGCCTGACCAAATCACTCGTTTCCCGTGTAAGATATCCAGCAAGCCCACCGTATAATATGGGTAGAGAGGATATAGTCGGTGCTATTTCAAGGTTTGGTGCCGTCCCGGTTATGTTCAGGAGCCCTCTGGACATCTGTCACGTGTAACGAATTGGAGGTCTGATACATAGTATACACACCATAGGTGGTGACGTTAGTGACGCCCTATCATCCAGGATGAAGAGAGCTAAAAGAGAATAAGCAACGAGTGCAGAATCGAGTGTCGTCGCACAACCTTAGCGCTCCAGCCTCCACTTCCATTCTCTTCTTCTTTTCCTGTTGTTCCTGTCTCCTACCTGGATGGGTCCAAAGACGACTTGATCAATCACTTGTCGTATCCAGTGACTATCTTACTTCATACGAATTGTTCCTATCCGCTACTGATGAGCGAGTGACTCACTAGTGGAGTTACTGAAAATGGCTCCAGAGAGAATCGTCCGTGGCAGGCGTGCCTCCAGAATCCTAGCTGGGAGGAACGTTCGAGGCGCTGGCTGGCACCGCAGAGGATACCGCGATCACGGCCGCTTGTGGCTAAACGTGAACGAAGGCAGTTATACCAGAGGCAGAGATGTGCAGGAGCGCGAACCCCTCGATAGGTTTGCCCGATCGTTGGATGGTCAGTCGATGAAATGAGAGGCCCGGTCAGCACAATAGCTGCCAACGAGTGAATGACAATGCTGATGCTTTCGATTGTCCAGAGAAGCCGGATAATTGTGGCCCCGAGGGAATGTGGTGCGATGTCTTCTTCAGGAAGAAGTCCATCTTTGACCTTGCCGACGAGAATCCTGGTGATACCGTGGAAGATTGGTTCGATGGAGGCGAGACGGTATACAGAAAGGTTCGTTTCCAGTAGCGGCAGCTACCACGTACTGAACAGATAAGAACTGACAAGACGATGGACCACAGTATTATGATCGAGACGGGTGGGAGCTGAAGGACCATGGAATGTCATACCAGCGCACAGGGAAGCTAGCACACCGTCTCCGTTTCGTCAGGGGCGAGGAGGAAGGGGAGGAAGGTGCCGGTATTCCCGAAATGCGGCCAGTGGCCTTACAGCCTGCCCGTCGGCGGAGGATCATCATGGAACTTCGTGATTGTGAGCGTGAAATGGAAAGGCACCGGCTTGGTCTCCCCAAGGAGGAGGATGACGATGATGAGGAGAAGTCGAAGGTGATGATGTCACGAGAGGATACCGGGAGAGTGGCTCGAAACACGGATCGTCGTCATCAGTTCCAAGCGGGCATGAGGCGCCGCGAGGCCGCGCAGAGGGAGCGACTTGAGCTCGAGGAGGTGGACCTGCTCAGGGAGAGGGAGAGACAGAGACGTCTCCAGGATAACGCTGTTATGGTTTCTGCCTCAAGTCGCCAGCAAGCTCGCGCCGTGGGTCGTTCGCCTCAGGAGATTGTGGCTCTAGAAAGAGCACTCGCAGCCAGGCGCGCGCGCCGGGCCCGTCTGAACGTCGAAACGCCATAGTCATGCCCAGAGTAGGATAGCTGTCAAGATTATTGTAGTATGTAGATGGGGAGATCGCAGCGCAGTGGCTCTTGAGAACAGCAGGATTATCGAGGGCAGATGAATGGTGGCTGACATGTGGAGAACGACGTTGGTACTGGTGGAAGGTTCGATGCCGTTTCGGTGGGAGTCAGGAACTACCTGTCACGTGTAACAAAATGGGGAACTGAGACATGATATAGTTAGTGTCTTGGTGTGGTATTATACTTCGGGAAGGAACAAGGGTGAAACAACCGAGTATGAAATTCGGGAAAACAGTCCAACGTATCTGTGAACCTCATTTGATTTTCCTTATTACTGCTGCCCTTGACTCGCAAAGATCTACACATCCTCAGATTATAAGCGATCGAAATGATGCAGTAAATATGACCATTGTACCACAAATACCATGCTTGTGTTCTGGATAAAGATGATGGAGCATAGTCATATCATCTGTTTGATGGATGGCGCATATATATATACAGATAAATTACTCGACTTCGCTATTATCATCAGTCTTGGCACACATATGAGACCAGGAACCCCCTCCTTGCCATCATGTATCAATATTATTGGGCAATTTCAACGCCAATACCCGACCAGAATTCACATCTCGCCCAGAGATCCGGATCCACCGTCTCCATCGTGGTGGCGCCCCCGGTCTCGAACAACAACCTCTCGGTGTTGTTGCCCGTCCACTCCTCCCACTCGGCGGTGCCGGCCAGGCGGTAGGTGTTGGGGTCGAAGCTCCGGATGAAGCTCGTCCAGTACCCCTGGATGACGGGGATGACGGGGGCGTTGGTGCCGTTGGCGAGGTAGCTCGCGGGCACGCTGATGCTCGAGTCGACATAGGCAGGCCCCCAGATGGCGTCGGACTCGACCGTGTGCGGCACGCCGAGGCCCTGGGCGACCTGGGCTGGGTCCTCGACGTTGTAGCGGTAGGCCCATGAGCTGGGGACGCCGTCGGCGGCCAGCGCCGTCGAGATGAACAGACCCGGGCACATGTAACGCAGTTCACCGTACGCGTTGCTGAGCTGTCGCCAGTAGCAGCCGCTGCTCGGGCAGGCCGAGGCGTTTGGGTTCGGGTACAGCTCGTCAATGGTCGCCAGCTGCTCCAGGGTGAGACGGGGGAACTGGGTCCGCAGCCACAGGTTGCTCTCGGCCAGCGTTGAGGTGCTCGAGGGCGCAAAGACCGTGCCGCCGTTAGTATCGTCGCCAGCGATCAGTGGGACTTTGATGAACCGTCCCGTTTTGAAGGCATTGTATGTGTAATCGGTGATGACGTCCTTGTCAATCACGGGGTTGTACATGTACAGCGGAGCCGCCGAGTTGCCCGGGTACGGTGAGTTGGTGTTAACGGCCTGGATCTCTGCTGTGGTTTTAGACCGTAGACAAGCCAGTGTATCACTTCCGACACATCCAAGACGAATAGACAGAACATCGTATTGGTACGATGCCTCACTGGCGGTGAGAACTGTAGCAAATGATATGGATTCGGCGGCAGCGGCACTATGGTGTTTGGAATTAGCAAATTAATCTCAAGCGGCCGACGATGAAAGTGTGACTCATATTTGCAGAACCTCCATGTGTTGAGATGAACGTCCGCATTACATATTCTGCCATCATGAGAAATAAGATCACGTACTGAAAGAGTCCAAAATCTTTACCACCATACGCTGTCATCTGGAGGCTTATACTAGCCGCGCCGGCCGATTCACCGCCAAGTACGACGTGGCCTGGATCACCACCAAACTGTGAAATGTAGTTCTGAACCCATTCCAGGGCCTTTCGCTGGTCACGCAGTCCATTGTTGGCTTTGAGAGTGGTGCCGTCCGCGAGGAATCCATAAGCCCCGACGCGGTAGTTGATACTCACGACAACAATGGAGTTGTTGCTGGCGGCAATGAGGCCGCTGCCGTCGACATTCGGGTTGGAGTTTTGGTTGAAACCTCCACCCTGAATATGAAAGAAGACTGGCAGCTTTGACTGGGCGGTTGCGTTGGCCGGTGCATATACATCCAGGAACAGGCAATCCTCTGAAAGTTTAGTGCTGTTGGCACTTCCGCCAGTCCCTATACAGACTGGACCATGCTATTTGACTCCGGGTTAGAAAGCTTGTTGTTTCCAGGAAGGTGGGTATAAGAAACTCTATTCGGTTGCTTACCGCACTGGCAGTCTGTGTGCCGCTATAACAGATCGGATCTTCGGGAGGACTGAACCTCAAGTCGCCAACTGGAGGGGCGGCATAACGAAGACCGAGCCATTTGGTGATACCAGAGTAGGATGTCACTCCAGCGTATTGATTGCAACCGACCTGGACGGTGGGAAGAACGGCGCTGGCTGAGGCTATCAGGGAGCTCAAGCTCAGGACGAGACTGCCAAGGCGAGGCATACTGCGTCCTAGGGAAGTAGTCGCAACGGTCGTGCGTATAGTGCAGCCGGGTGTAGAGAAGACACAAAGTCACGACTTGTTTCCTGGAAACAACATCTTTCTTCATACGGGTGTCACTCATCTCTTTATATTCTCACCTGGGACCGTCGGCTACGCGGGAATAACATGATTCAATCCTTCTCCTCATTATTCGGATCTTGGTGGTGCCCACTGCCGAGCCTGCCACTAGGTCCCGTCGTGTGCCTCCGGGGGTCGACCATCGTGACCATGGACGAGACTTAGCCTGAGCGCCGTTGATAGGTCCGAGGAAGGGGCCCAAGGTCCAGGGAAGAGAGGGACGGGGGACATACTTTGCATGCATACGATACATTGTACTATTGTCTGCAGGTCAGAAGTGGGTCAGCAGCGCATGTTCTAATCTGTCGTGATGAGCCATCATGATTAGGTAGAGAAAGAGGCGGGAGGAGGGCGAGGGTGTCGGTGGACGGTTGTCTGGCGAGGCTAACAGTAGGACTAGGGAAGTATGACCTAGTATCTCCGTTGCGTTCGGTGCCTCGCGGATTATCCTCGGTGATGGTGCCGCTGCTGACCGACCGCGTACGTACGGGAGCATCCCACATATGCACAGCTTGGTGTTACCAATGAATGTCAAGCGGACCAACCCATTATTGCTTCTGTATTAGTGGTCGATGGGGATGGTATAGACAGACAATACTCAGGATCGGCAACCAGATAGCAAGATGTATGTCTCTGCGTCTACCACTGTAATGATATATCGATGAGCCACAGCTAGGCGAGATGACAACATACAATATTGACGGTATCTTCTGGGGTTCGGTCATGTTCCTGGCCCTTCCAGGAAAGAGCCGCG
Source organism: Pestalotiopsis sp. NC0098 (assembly GCA_022432395.1). NCBI lineage: Eukaryota > Fungi > Ascomycota > Sordariomycetes > Amphisphaeriales > Sporocadaceae > Pestalotiopsis > Pestalotiopsis sp. NC0098. Next base: position 1,941,454 of record JAJKLJ010000003.1, on the reverse strand, counting down.
AGGAGCTGTGTGTCCTATCAAAGGAGAGCAGAGAGGAGGAAGGGGAGAGAAAAACCACGCAAGCTTTCGACAACCATGGCAGTGTTACCCCAATATTGAGCGACATAGATACGACGGGACAAGATGCAACCAGGGTTGCGATATGCCGGATGTTGCGCTACCTACCTATGCTGCGATGTACCCCAACGGCACTCGTCTCTCGAACCCTGGTACATTGATCACCTGTTGGAAAGAGACTTGGGAGAATATTTCTCGACTTGGGCTGGACATGAGAGGCGTAATACGTTCGTGCTCATGTGCGCCCGAAACTCTACCAGCGCATGTCGGGTTGTATAGTTGGCTGGGGACAGTTGATCCTCGACCGACCCTCGTGCTCCATTATATCGGTATGCTGAAGTTACGATGGTATGGAGACCGGTGACAAATATTGTGCAATGCTGTGTGTAGGATACGACCCAAGGCAACGGGCCGACTACAATACTCTGCATGACAGAGATGTACGATATATGACGTGCATATCTCCCGGACCTACCATCTGTTTACTCGGTTTGTTCTTGACTTGCGTGATTGTCGATATAGTCGCAGTAGAAGAAAGTGTCGTGTGCACATGTGAGAGGGAACAGGGAATGCGGGCATTTGATATAGTGGCTCACCCACTCAAGCTTTTAGCGGCTATCTTTGGCAAAATGGGTTCCTTACCCCACACGCTGAAGATCAGGGGTTCAACTTTTGGCCAAGGGGCAATTAGCACCAAACTCATTGGCTACCGCTCCGCTGGCAGGTCCAGCAAAGCCCAGTCCAGCAGTGAGCTAAGCACAGCCTTTCATGCGCGGCGGCGTGTCCTGAAGGTAAGGTCGTTGTTTCGATTGAAAGATGCCGTCGGCCTATTCACTTTGTCTCCTGGCCCGATTCAAACCACAACTCCAATAAAGGATTTTTTTTTGGCAAGGGAAATCATGTTGCTTGCGCCCAACGTTGTCGCCTTGAAATGAACAACATCACACTCGTTTAAGAATTCACTTCTTCTTCTTCTTGCCCGTCTTTCCCGCCGAGCGAAAGACGCCCGCCCGCCATGGGCGCACTCTCCTTTTTCAAGAGCCTCTACCATCTCGACACGCTCGACACTCGCTTTACCAACTCGTCCTCGACTCCCTACAAGACCGTCGTCGAGTCGCGCGGCGATGCGACCGCTAGCAAAGAGCGCGCCGCCAGGTTCAGCGGCACTACGAGCCCATCAAGATGGAAGACTCCCGAGTTTATCCTCTACTACGTCCTCCTCAGTATCATCATCCCGTCCATGTTCTGGACTGCGTACAATGCCTCGAAGCGTAGGGCGCCGCACCGACTACCAATGCAAAAGGACCCCTAGCTGATGAACCGACATAGCATCTAATCCTCAGTACAAGCGATTCGAGCCGTACCTAGCTCCAGGCTGGATACCTGGTCGCAAGATCGTAAGAGCCTACCTAAACAGAACTCCAGGAACCACAGCTGAACTTGTTGCAGGATCTGTCAGATGCGCAATACTATACATTCCGAAAGAACATTCCCGCTATGAGCGCCCTTCTGCTCTTCCACCCCCTTCTCCGACGACTGTACAATGCAGTCATCCACCCGGTGGCGTCCAACGCGAGATCATCGAGACCGACACTGGAAGAGGCAGAGAGTAGACTCAAGCAGCGGACGTCTTATGACTTTGGTTTCGCTATACTATTTCTGCTCGCTCTGCACGGCGTATCCGCCTTCAAGATCTTGATCATCCTCTATATCAACTACCAAGTTGCGACAAACACGCCGCGCAAATCTATACCCGCTGCGACATGGATTTTCAACATTGGCATCCTTTTCGCAAACGAGATGTTTACAGGCTACAAGCTCGCAAACATGGCCATGTTTGTGTCTCGCTCCGTGGGAGGAGATCTGGTTGCTCAAAAGTCGGCTCTGGTCTCTTGGGCAGAGTGGTTGGACAGCTACGGCGGCATTATGAGTCGCTGGCAGATTCTCTTCAACATCACGGTCCTCCGACTGATCAGTTTCAACATGGACTATTACTGGAGCTTGGACAGGCGAAGCTATAGTCCAGTAGAGGTGAGGTCCCGCATTCTCTCGCGTCTCTTTCCTGAAAACGCGCATTCGACTAATAGGCTTAAGAAGAAACAAGTTGATCCTGCCTCACTGAGTGAGAGAGACCGTATTACCATACCAGCGCAGGCAAAAGACTTCAGCTTCCAGAACTTTGTCGCCTACGCCATCTACGCTCCACTGTACCTGACTGGACCGATTCTCACCTTCAACGATTATATTTCGCAGCAGCGCTACCGACCGGCGACGGTCGAGACCTCTCGGACCATTCGGTACGGCATTCGTTTCGTCTTGACACTGCTTGTGATGGAGGTGGTCCTTCATTACGATTACGTGCAAGCCATCTCCAAAGCCAATCCGTCGTGGGGCGAATATTCTGCAGCTCAACTCAGCGTGCTCAGCTACTTCAATTTGATACTTATCTGGCTCAAATTGCTTTTGCCCTGGCGGCTGTTCCGGCTGTGGTCGCTCGTCGATGGTATCGACCCACCCGAGAATATGCTGCGCTGCGTCAGCAACAACTACTCAACCCTTGCCTTTTGGAGATCGTGGCATCGATCTTACAACCGCTGGTTGACGCGATACATTTACATCCCGCTTGGAGGATCGAGCTTTGCAAACCCCAAGTCCATCATACGGTCGATCTTCAACTACATCTTGACGTTTACATTCGTGGCGCTCTGGCACGACATCAAGCTGCGCCTGCTCATCTGGGGCTGGCTCATCGTGGTCTTCATGTTGCCAGAGATGACCGCCCGCGCTCTATTCCCTGCTCGAAAGTGGGAGAACAACCCCACCACATACAGAATGCTCAGCTGTGCCGGTGCTGTCATTAACGTCTTCATGATGATGATGGCCAACCTGGTCGGATACGCGGTCGGTATCGATGGACTCCAAGCCATCATCTCGGGGATCGTCAAGGACGTTTCTGGTAAGTACTTCCTCCGGGTCACAACGCCAACTCAAGCTCTGGGTACTAATTTCACGCAGGGTGGGCGTTCCTTCTCACGGCTTGTGCTTCACTCTTCATGGCCATACAGCTCATGTTTGAGCAGCGAGAGGCGGAGCTCCGGAGAGGCCTTGCGCTCAAGTGCTGAGCGTCTTGGTGTAAATATAATATGCACATTTATTAGACATCTTTCTGCATGGAAACAGGAGTCGTTGTGGATATTTATAGACTAGCCAGAAGCATCTTGATTGTATATGTATATTGGCGGAAATAATAGACTTCAACCTCGCGCAACCTTGACAACTCCGCCCCATTCTTGGATACATGGTCGGCCGTATTAGGGTCAACTGGAGTGTGCAACCAGGGCAAGTTCTGTATTCAAATGTGGTATTCGGGCCTAATTGTCTGGCTTAGGTGGGCTTTCGTCGGGCGCCCAATGCGTGATGCAAATGCCAAGAAGAGATGTGTAAGTAGAGATGTGTAAGTAGAGATGTGTAAGTAGAGATTTGTAAGTAGCAATAGGATGAGGTTCTGTCCAATTTGGCTGTGATCAGTGTATCTGGTCTCGTAGCGATTGATTATTTCAGCCCCTGATTTGAACCTTCTCTGCCGTTACTTCGGTGATCAGCCACTACTGCTGCTGAGGAGGGCATTCCGGTACGTAAAAATCAAGTCCCCACCCCACTCTGGCCCCCTTCAAGGTCGAGTTTCTCGGCGATGAGATGATCGGCGTATCTGTAGATCACGGAAAGTCGATCGATTTGCTACTTCACAATACTAGTCGATTCGTGACAGTTTATGGAGAAATGCCGTTCTTGGCTTGTGAACAATTTCTGTTCGTGGTATTATATAAGAGATGGGCCTAATGCGGCACACTAGTACTTTCTTTTTCCTTTTAGTTTTCCTTTGGGTATTTGTTCATCTCAAGCAAAAGAACCCAGAAAGAAATCATCAACTCCTTCCGCCCTCCTTGGCCGGGCCCGCCGAGGCCATCTCGACGTCCTGCTCGTCGCGCCAGCTGCTAGAAGCGCTGCGAGTCGTGCTCGGGATGCCGCCGTGGGCCATCTTGCCCTCCATGCCGAGTTTGTTCTCCGTGAGCCAGCGGCGGGACCAGGCGGCGCCCTTGACCAGGCTAAAGATGATGACGATGATGATGGCGATGCCAAAGACGTAGGCGGCCACGAGGCCGTGCTGCATCACGGTCGGGTCCAGGAAGCTGTAGACGAAGAAGCCCTTGGTCGCGTACGTGACGTAGGCCAGGGCCAGGTAGCAGGCGAGCACGACGATGAGCCAGAAGACGTGGATCCAGGGCGCCGGGTTGGTGCGCGTCACGAAGATCTCGAACAGTGCGAAGAAGGAGTTGAAGCCGTGCTCCGACAGGTTGCTCCAGGCGGCATACTTTGTCGGGAACCAGGCGCTGCCATACGTGTACAGGATACCCCAGTATACAATGGTGACGAGGAACGGGTACGTGGTGATAGTGGTGTGGTAGAAGGCGTGGAGGGCCTGCAGAGGTCGCGGCCACTTGTCGAGGAGGGCGACGTTCCAGCGCGCGTACGAAAAGGTGTGAATAGATGCGAAGAGAAAGTACCAGGCAAGACCCCAGTATGTCAGTACTGTGAAGTAAGAAAAGCTGGCGGCTGAGGCCTCGCAGGCATAAGTCGAGCCTGCGGCCGGGTGCATGCACTGGTAGCCGATGGTGGTGAACAGAGTGGTGAAGGCATAGAGACACTGAGAGCAACAAGTTAGTATTTTGAGAGTCATGTAATCGTCAACCGCAATGCCAAACAATCTGTTTGCGTAACGCCGCGGGGAGCTTTGACATGAAAAAGCTCCCGCCTTGAGCCGCAAATCAATCATTTGGCGGGGGAGTCGCGTGGGATAGACGTACAAAGAAGGCCCTACATGCGAATAGAGCATATGGCGGTAGTATCCATGACGTCTCGAGGCGATGGGACGGATCCCACTGATCGTCTCCAAACTTGAATGCCTTGACCATCTTGTCGCCAAAAAACATGCCAAAACTAACGTCCCGGCGTCCGAACCGCAGTCAGTTCCCGTGTTTTCCTACCGCCGCGCCGCGCCCCGGATTGCGGTCGGTTTGTTGGTTGTTGCTTTTCTTGCGACGGGACGGTGCCTGTCAATCGCAAGGTCTGGTTGCCTTTGTCTTCCTCCTTATTGCTGCACGCGACGCAAAAGTCTAAACCCCCAAGCAAAGTCGCCGTAATCTTTTCCCCAGATCGAAAAAGTGTCGTCTGTCTTTTGAAACTGACAGTCGAGAAGCCAAGAGGCAAAAGTGGAAATGGGATCGAGACGGAGGGTGGGAACTAGTCGGTTTAGTAAAGCTGCGAATCTGGAAAGCTGGACTAATTTTCAGCTGGGTTAGCCTTTCGCCGGTGGATATAGGCTAAGACGTGAACCTCGGGACCCTTTTGAAGTTTGCCCAGCTGACGAGTTCCAGGGAAGAATCGAAGGGCAGAAAATTGGACCCCGGAATTTGGTTAAAATCCGTCAGAGCGAGAAGAAGAAATAAAGTGAAAGTGTGAATGAAGTTGTGATTCAGTGGTGAAGTAACTCTCTTTTTGCCTGTCAAAGACTTTTCTGACACTGACGGCTCAGACATACGAATTGATGAGGCTGCGCCTGGGGCTGGACTGGGACTGAAGGAACCCAGGCGCTTTTGCATCACCTACGCCGACTACAGTCGCATTCACACAGACTTGTCACATATTGCTGCAGTGTGCGCACCCACCCTGCAGTGGTAGCCGTAATGTACGAAGTATGTAGGCAGAGCAAATCCTTCGGCCATGGTGAGAGATGGGATGGATGCTCGGTGCGTGTCCGGCTTCGAGGCACATGGAACCTCCGTTATGGACCCCACTATGGCAGGGTATCGCAGGGGCCCTTGACCATTCGATGCTACTAATCTGTGGCCCAGTTCGCAAGCGATGTGTGTGTGCGTCTGTCGGTTGACCACGGCAACCTGGTCATCATCAGCCGGCACCCTTCGTAATGTTGGGTCTTTGGCTGGTCTCATATTTCCGATCAGGTGGTGAGCCGCCTGTAGTGTACGTAGAATACCTGAGCCAGATCCATCTCGGAGTTATGATAGCCATCATAAAGTGCCAGCGAGATGTCTGTGTATCCCGTACAGTCGGAAAGCTCCATGCTACCTAGCGCAGCCACCCAGATCGGCTCAACGGTGACAGACGACGATGCGCCAAACCGGCCGCCGCGGTTTCAGGACGTCCTGCCATTATTGTACGATCACCTCAACTTGTTCGGACGAAGGTATCTGAAGGAGATGGAGAGATGGGAGGATAAAAAAGCTTTTCGCGCCTGGTAGATTGGGGATCGTGGCAACTCCGCTTCTGGGTAGGGGACAGTTACCAGGGTAGGTAAATCGGGCGGAAAGTTTCCCTCTCCATGCCATGTGGCCGCCGCTCCCTCTCTCGCTTTCAGCCGCTGGGCCAAGCCATTGGTTTGGTGATGCTTTGGGTGGCTAGCTCCGGTCATCCATCAGAAAGCTGGGGAGGGAGACCTATGAGATGGGGGTGGTCATCTCAGAAGACCAGGGTCGGATCGCGGCCTGAACTTCCAGTGTGTGCAGGACGGACGCGGCATTGCAGTTGGCTGTGTTCTCCGAGAATTCCACCAAAGGGCCTGGTATCATGATCAAGAAAGCGCAAAGGAGGCAAATCCCCGATGTAGAATACTGACTGAGGAGAGGCTCGTCCAACGCTGCACGTTTGAGGACTGCCTCGTCGGCGATCGAAGGGGAGAATGCACAATGCAAGAGTTCGGCGACCTTGGTGACCGATCAGAGGACAACGATCTTCCTTTCTGTTTGACGAGCAGCACTTCCTTTCCGGATCCAAGTGGCAAGAGCGACGATGCTGATATAATCCTTTCTCCTTGGGAGAGCAAGAGCGTCGATTGATATGACCGACAGCCAGTCGACTGACTTGGTACACAGCACCTAGCAGGGTCGAGTTTCAAAAGTCAGAGGGCCCAAGCGAAACTCTTTCGACGCCTCGACATAATTGGCTGGCGGGATATGCTGGGCATGGTCGGACGCAAACGACTTTCCCGCCAACCACGTGCGGCGGGCATCCGTCAATAGTATATTGACTTGCATACTGCATCTTATGGCGCAAGGCGAAGCAGCAAATAGGGAGCATCGACTGGTGAATGGCCCGAGGCTTTGGTGGTGAGGTAAGTGGTGTACCGACTGCAGCGGCATTGCTGCTCAACCTCTGCGGCAGTGGGAGGGACCAATGGATGGGTGCACTGCTTTGTTTGCGAGAGGATGAAGTATTGTAGTGGTCGAGTCATCATCGCCGGCGTGCCAAGTCTTGCTACATTAGAGACGCGTACGTCTTACATGCAGATCAACTCGAGGCTGCGGCCGGTCTCCAACGTGTTGAATGCAATACCAAGATCTCCAAAGTCTTGGAAGATCTGATGGCTACTCTGCGCAAAGTCGCGTGCAGCCAGACTGACCGTAACTCCTGCACCGTGGTCTTGCCACTGGGAGAAACATTGTGTTGTCTGCAGGTCACGGCAGCAGCGATAAAATCCCGCCGTTGGAGTATGCGACATCGCAGCATCAAGGGTTTTTATTCGATTGACTTTAAACATCAGAGGGGCATTTCCCGCGCACGGCAGAGGCAGGACAAGTCAGCAAGCACAATACGAGGCAACAACTTCCCGCTTCAACACAACAAATGCGTGGTACCTATGCAAAGTCGGTTGGGCTGGGAAAAGCAAGCCAAGCAGACAGTTCATGGCATCATGGCAGCCGGTTCAAGATGTCCAAGACATACTGAAAGATGTACATAGCATTTAAATCAATATGATGAGCGTACGACCCAGACTCCAGTCTCCAGTAGAACAGGAAATAATGGTATGGTAGCAAGCAGTTTTATATAGTAGCAGTATAACTAACCCACCATTGCAGGTCCATAAGCAATATATTCATTGCAGACCCCTCTGATATTTATTGTCCGCGGTTCGTAATCCTCACATGCATCGGGCGACTCGTCCATAGGATCGGCACTCGTTTATTTGCTGGGTACGGCTTTCTAATAAACCAAGACTATCGAATCCCTAGGTGCGAAGGGCACGTCATGAGCAGCCCACTTGTCGACGCGTACTAGCAGTATATCTAATAAACACTTTCGAAGCTACTGCTGCTACCTTGCATTTGGCAACTCCCCATCAAACCCATCTGCCAGAAGAAAGATCCACTAGAAACGGGCAACAATGGAGACGCTGCGAGACGCCGCTCTGCATAGAGCTAAACCCAGGCCACAGATAGTCTGCTATAGTCGATATTGCGACTGTCCTTTGGGCCGTCAAGTCCGGTCGCCATCGTTCCTAGCATTCCTAGTGCTCCGAACCAGAAAGATTGCAGAACGCCGTAGAAGCACTCTGATCAATGCAGGATATAGGAGGGGAGAAATTACGCATCTGTGTGGCCGCGCCCTCTGCTCACGCAAGAGCCTCGTAAAGGATGGGGACTGCTCAAGGTGGTCCGACAAGGGGGGTGGTCTTGTCTCGAGGGGGGGCTTCGGCTTGGGGAGCTGGCTGGGCTGGGGGGCAGCACCACTCACTTGCTCTGCTGATGATAGTCGCGGCATGTCGATGATCGACACTGGACAGAGCACCGTGAGATGCCAGCGTTCGTTTAGGGTTTCTCGCAATTAGCCAGAAACGCTGGACGCATCGCAAGCTGCATCGATACCCAAGCCTGCCAAGGCATTTTGTTTTTATCAGAAAGATGAACAAGACGTGGGACTCTCGTCTGAGAATAATAAGAGAATAGTATACATCTTTCGTTCGGGGGGTTTCCAACGGGAGGACCCTTTTGGACTTCGCTCAAGCACATTGACCCCCTCGGCTCCTGTGGCCGAGCAACATCAATGATCTCAGTAGGGATTGCACCGTAGCACCCCGATTATCCATCATAATCTCTCCAGATGCTAGCCGAATGGGCCAGAATAGGAGGCAGGCATTTCCAACGCATAAAGGTTCACGTAATTGATCGACCCATCAGTCGAGCGACATTGAACAATTAGTGCGCCATCGGGAAATAAGATGTAGAGATAGAAAAAGAATTAAACAATAGACAAAGTCTGGCTGTCAATGGCCACAGCGGGGCTCTTCTCTTTTTTTCTCCTTCTCTTGCCAATTCTTCATCGGCTTACGGTAAGCTGCTAAGCTGGGCAGCCGCCTAATAACCTAGGTAACTGCGCTAGGCCGTCAATTGATCGACTGGCTTGGCCCCTGTACAATTCGCAGATCGCGTGCAGCTTGAGCTCTTCGCACCACCCCGGGCCCTGGATTGGTTCTCAGGTACCAACTCGGTCTAGACTCTAGTAGCTGTTGAAGCGTGTCGTCAGAATTTGCAACACCTGAATGAGAGTCTCAGGTGAGGACTGGTCTTGCGAGGTCACGGGGTCTGTCGCCGGTCACATCAGATGGATGTGTAGACGGGTATATGAGTATATGAAACATATACAAAGCAAATCTAATAATGTATTATCGAAAGCTTGGTTGCATCAACGGTTCGCGCGACCGAGGTTTGCCAATTCGTTAATTCTGCAAAAAATGCGCCGACTACCTGGGTAGGTTATTGAAATTGATTGATTGATTACTTGATTAGCCATGGAGAAATAAATGGCTGCATGTTTGGTTGCATCCAGTCGTCAGTTCATTGAATTGCTCGATCCATTCCAGCTGCTACCAGCGCAGGCACGCACCCACACTACAGGTACAGACCATACCACAGTGGGTGCTAAAAGCAAAAGAGTTGCTCCATTGTGCTAAATTCAGCACTCGCTCTGGGTGGGTACGGGCTGTGCTCACTGGCCAGCGGTGAGCTTGTGCGGTCTCTAGCGCCAGAAGACAGGGTTCAGGTAGTAGCACGTTTATCGGCAAGCCACCACAAGGGCCAAGGGGGGATGGGTGGGGATGGGAGCAACAAGACGACGATGGGGACACAACGAACCGGGGGTGGGCAGCGAGAGCAACTTGGCTGCTGCACGTCGCTAGACTCCTGCGCCGAATAGGGCAAGGTCTCGTTCTTGGGCCTCTCGAGGCGTCTCGTTTCTGCAATTCCATCTCGACGCGGACGAGCCTAGGAAAATGATAGTCTCCTGGTCACTGGGGGCCGGCCATCTGAAAATGGAACTCAAGGGTTCGTTTTCTGTCTGAATGGGTACTGGCAGGAATCCATTCCATTTCCCCCAGGGTAAGCCGGCCGTGTGTTTGTCCCTTGCCTGCCCCTTCGCCAACTACTACTCCCGTATTTCTTACTTGCGACCTATTATTTCTCCTTGTCGCCGCCAGCAGCTGACGAGGTGCAAGGAGCTGCCGCTGCGTCTTGCATCTATTACTACTTTCGACCGCGACTATCGCCAGAGATCCTCTCTCCAACAGCTCACGTGAACTGCTGATCTGAGTCCTGGTCTGACTGGCTGACTGTCGGTCGAGCTGCCAACCAACAACATACAACGGTTCTCTTCCTTCTCCTCCTCCCAGCCTTGACTGGCAACTCTCCTCCTCGAATCCTTCCAGAGGCTCTACCATACACAGCGGACGAGGGTAATACACCGTCGCCTTTTCCTTTTCTGTCTCCTCTTGATTTCCACCACCAGGTAGCCTCGCAAGGATTTTGGTCTTTGCTTTTGGCCTCCTTATCTCAAGTGACTTTCGGTCATCTGCCACTCGTTTTCTACACCTTCTGTTCCTTCATTGACCCGACGGAACGGTCAACTTGTTGGAGCATTCAGTCCTGGGCGTAAGCAACAAGACGCGAAACTCGTGTCAAACATCGCAGCGTAATACATCCGCGCCACGCCATCTCATCCCTCGATCCGCCGAAGCTCAGCTATGTCTCTCTCGCTCAAACGACACTGAACGGTCTTAGAGCACGGCGGCAATAAAACCCCAAGAAGACGAGAATTCTCGGATCGCTTACCTGGCCAACGTTGCGAACGTTGTGTAGCTTCCAGAAAGCCATCGCGACTAGTACGACCATTGTTGGGAAAGACTGTACTCTTTTCTACTCCACCGCCACACGACTTCCGAGTAATACTACAGGCGGCCTATCGCAGCCTCTGTTGGCCACATTGGAAAGGAAACCTATTGTGTGCCGGTTTCCACTGGTTTAGGTTCCACCGTACGACTCGGAGGGAAACAGCATACGCGTACGACAGAGGGGGCATTTTCGATATTGCAACCTTTGGAAGACGTTGGACGACTTGCGAGCTCTGAGCTTGCTGGGATTATACCGGGAATTATTGAGCGACGAATTTTGATGAACCCTGCCTGCGGCACCGTGCCGATCGACAATTGAGATTGGGGGACGTGCCGCTCCCCTGGCTTCAACGGAGACTGCGCCGTGGTCTATTAAACATTTTCTATTATAGACTTTGAGACGGGAAGTCCAGCGCTCCGGAAGACCGCGCAGCTCCATTGACTTGCAGCACTTTTGGCCGCGACCGTTTCGACGCCATGGCTGCCACCGCCGGATTCCCGTTGTACCTGCATCAGGATGAGACGTCGATCCTCAACCTGTCAGATTCGGAAGACGAAAGCGCGCCCCCGACACCGCGGGAACCGCTTCGCTCCCACGACCCCTCCAGAGCTGCCTCCCGGGCTGACTCGTTGGACTCGTGGGACGAGGAGGAGGCCAGGCGAAAGAAGACACAAGATGCCGCTGCCAACGTGCCCCTCCATCCAATCGCCGCCATGCAATCAGCCTTTGCCGAGTCTCTAGCCGAAGCTACTGCCAACCCGCCCGTGCCCAAGCCCAAGTTAAGGTTTGGTGATGCCAGGGAACGTCGGGCGCGGCTGTTGGAGTCCGACATGGACGAGGAGCTCTACACTGACCTGTGGCGGTTCCGTCCTGGACAGACCCACCACGAGCTATTTAAGTTGATGGCACAAATTTCCTTTGGTGTTTATCTCCTGCTGAACGGGATCGCAAATAGCAATGTGCAGGTCGTGAACATCCTGCAAGGTCACATTGACGAGGTGGACGAATTCCTGGAGATCACAATGGAGGACGTCAAGCTCGCCACCGAGGACATACAGGAGCGCATCGACTTCCTGAAGCTGCCCATGCAGAACATCAGCACCTTCGAGAAGATGCTGGAGGATCGTGCCTTCAGGTTGCAAATCGTCACGGGCAATGAAAAGATTGAACACATTGTCAACAGGTCGGCCGCGTCACTCGAGGCAAGCTTGAAGGATGTGGAAGAAGGTTTGAAGGCGACGGAAGAGTTCGCCATATACCTGGGCGACCAGGAGCATCGGCCTTGGAAGGCGTCTCGACCTGATGTGATTGACATTTTCGAGGCCATGAAGGGCAACGCCGAGGGTTGGTCAAAGGCATTCGTCGAGCTACAGGAGAATGCTGCACTGCTCGATACTCTTCTCATCAAACTCGGGCAGACCGTGGCAGACATGGATCGCAGGGCTGGTGAGGTGAGCAGGCGGACAACGGTCCAGCCCATGAGCAATGCCTTTGAGCTTTCATTGAGAGCCAGCGCCCTGATGCCACTGCAGTTCAGCGTGCCCTACTCACCGCAAACGCCGGCAGATCCTGCCCGCCACTCGGTGATCAGCCCAAAGTCCTCGCGGCAGTCTTCCCAGAGGTCATCGTCCAGCCGTGCCCATTCGGCATCCTTCTCCTCGTCGCGGACCAACTCTCTGCGTACTGCGACGAGAAGCCCATCCGAGGACTCGGTACTCTCATCTCCCAACATGAGAGACACGATGCCAGACTTCCAGTTCAAACCTCTGCAGCTGCGGCGATCTTCAGCTCCGAGAAAAGCGCCCATTCTAGAGATCGAGACAGCAGCTGTAATGGAAGAAGAGAAGGAGAAGGAGACGCCCAGACCCAGTCCCATCGAGGAAGAGGGGCTGTATATTCTGCAGCCACGTACTTATACTCCACAGCCGCCTGAGCCGGCTCCATCGCCCTTGATCCAGCGACCCTCGTCTCCGAGATTGCCAGACTCCACTTATGTCCCGCAGCAGCTCTCAGCGACTCCACGGCAACTCAGGACAACCTCCCCGCGACCACCACAAAGGCTCGAGAAGCCAGCTTCGCCGTCGAGGTCAACGTCAGCGCGTCAGGCGAGGCCAGTCACTCCACCGCAGGATTGGCAAATCAAGCAGGAATGGCCAAACCCTTCGAGCCAGCAATGGGTGGCGTCCCCACAGCAGGAAGAGGAGCTTCCCAAGCGGACGTCGTTGCGGCAGAGACTGTCGTTGAAGGGCAGCCACCCGCCCGAGTCCATTCAGGTTCCCCCTCGGCATGTAAATAGGCCAAAGTTTGAATCGCCGCGTGTGCAGTACGCGCAGCATGTTCAGGTGCCCGACTCTGCGTACGCGTCAGATGTGGACTCTCGGCCTCCCTTGAACCCTCTTGCCGAAGCTCTACAAGATTTCCCGTCGCCCCCCGTGTTCATCAACAACACGGTCCCATCGCCACTCAGCGACCAACAATTCTTCCGGCCTGTACAGGCTAGCCCACATTCGCCTCTGCAACGGCCGTGGACCTCGGGTCCTGTCGCAGTCCCGCGACCTCATACTTCGGCCACTCAGTACCAACACCACCACCACTCTGGATATTTGAGGAATCAGCCATCAGCCATGGGTATGAGCACTTTGAGCAATGTCACCAACATGGAGTCGGAGGGCGGCAAGACACTCAAGAAGAAGCGCAGCGCTTTTGGTTGGTTGAAGAAGGCCTTTTCGCTCGACGAGGAGGAGCGTGCTGCCTTTGAGGCCAAGAAGCAGCAGCACGGCGCAGGTCCGTACTACGAAGGACGAAGCCCCAGATTCCTGGATGGCAGGAGAATCGACGATTACCAGTCCCAGTACCAGTACGATAGACGCTATTGAGCCGGAATCTGCTAGGACAAACACTACAAGTCTTTCCACGGTCATGCCGTCAAGACAAACCGCGCAGCACTCTGACGCACCGCGTCAACCATCGCTGGGAAACAGACACGCTGCCCGTTGTTGGATATGCAAGGGCCTTTGATTGTTTTCATTCCGATACCCCTTTTGCGCGAAGCGATAATTCCCGAAAGCGAATTTTTTACAAACGGCCATCAAAAGAAATTACAAAACAAATAATTATCCACTCATTCAGAAGAACCGCGGGTGATGCCTCTTATCATGCCACCAATCATTTGAACTTGACATTTACGAAGCGCTGAAAGTTGGGAAGCGGAGGATGACAGATTGCATTCTGCAACTGACAACCCGAAACCATTTGACCGATCCCGAAGAGAGATCGACGTTATTTCTGGGTTCAAAGCAAGGAGTTCAGCGATACACATGATTACTTAGACATGATCTCGTTACTACGGATCTATAACAGATATCCTACTTATTCGTTAATAACTAAATTTTAACAAAGTTCATGTATCTTTTGCACATGCCAAATAATCGATCGGTGATACCTGGACCTAAAGATGCTAAATATGAAGTATGCTTGTACAGCAAAGCTTGTATACTCGTCGAAAAGACAGACTAGTCGGACTGCCTGGATATTCAAGGAATTACGATATGCATTCTGTGATAGTTTTGAAAGGGGCAGCCGTAATCCATGTTTTCGCACCTATCCACAGTATGTCCGGTTTACTTATGATCAATAGCAATGGCACGAGAAACTCTCAAAAGCTAGAGATTCATATTGATGACCCATCTATCTTCTAGTCTACTCCCCCCCAAAACCGTAGCTCTTAACACGACTAAAGTAGAACGGCTTGTCGTTCTTGAGGTTGAACTCGCCCCAGTCGTCGGTCAGCTTGTTGTAGAGCCCAAAGGCCTTCCACGACAGCTTGTTGTTGCGTGTCTTGCCGGCGCTGCGCATGCTGAGCTCCATGCGGTACGTGTACTTGGGGATGGCGCCCTCGGTCTCGACGAACAGGTCGCCCTCGGCGTCGGCGGGCGCGACGCCGGGGCTGTCGAGCGACGACGACAGGCGCCAGCGGCCCCGGAGCGCGTTGGTTACGACCGCCGACGGCAGGTGCGACGAGGCCGTCTTACTCTTCTCGTGCTGCCGCACGCGGTCCTTGGTCAGGTGGTGCACCACGTCGGCGGGCTCGGCCGTCGTGAGCAGGCTGACGGCCGTGCCGTCGCGGAAGAAGCGCAGGTACCGGTAGTAGGTGACGATGTGCACCGGGCTGTTCCACGTGATGTGGTTGCTCGAGGCCAGACCGGTGCGGATGTAGTTGACGGTGCTGATGTAGCACCCGTTGAACCGGACCCGCGGCCGCTGCCGGAACATGCGCTGCCACGACGGGTACGCGCCGCTACCGATCAGGTCGTTCGTGGTGCTCTCGGCCTCCTCGGCGCGCCGCTGGGCCAGCTCGGCCATGGAGAAGCCGTCGTCCAGCGACCGTTCGGGCTCGTCGTTCAGCTCCTCCCACGAGATGCCGCGCTGCCAGTGGTACACCATGCCGCCGAAGCCGAACTCGGGCCCGATGCAGACCCGCCTCCAGACCTGGTTCTCCGTGGCCACCAGGTAGGCGAACTGCTTGCACACGAGCGAGAGCCGCACAAAGTCCCCGACGTCGAGGACGGCCACGTCGCGCAGTATGTGCACGAGGATCTCGTCGGGCAGCTCGGCCATCGGGCACGGGGGTGGAGGCATGCCCTCCACGGGCGGCGGTGCGGCCAGCAGGTTCAGCCCGGCGAAGCTGGCGATGAGATCCGGGAGAGATAGGACGGGGGCGCTTTCTTGTGAGTGGTGGGCAGTACCGGGCACCGTGGCGGATGCATTCGAGGGGTTGGTGCCCTCGACGGGCTGCGTCGCCGTCGCCGTCGTCGTCGTTCCGGCCGGCTTCTTCTTCCAGGCGCCGGGAAAGTGCTTCTCGCGGTAGGTCCGGTCGACGCGGTTGTCCAGGCGGTAGGCCTGGCGGTAGAGCTGCAGACTGTCGCCCAGCTTGCCCGAGGTCTCCTTGTCGACGGCCTTTTCATAGAACTCGAGGGCCGTCTCGGGCTCCTTGTCCGCCTGGGAGGGGCCGCCGCCCTCGAAATGAGACTGGACCGTCTTTCCCTTGACGGGCTCGTCGTCAAAGGTCATGGTGCGGACGTGCTCCTCCTCGGCATCATGGGCCTCATCGCGGAGAGGCAGCCTCTTCTGATGGCGGTCATGTTTCCGAGGAGGGGCTGTCGTCGACGATGATGAGTATGCAGCAGACTGCTCTCTGTGAGATCCTGCGGTTGGAGTTTTTCTATTTCTTGCCGAGACCTCGGCACGCCATTTCTCTCTGAAGGTGTCTAATTCAGACTGAACTTGTTCTGATGGTTGCCGTTGTTCCATGCTGACAAATTAGGGAGTCAGGGACGAGAAGAAAATGAGGAATAATTATGATTTCTAAGATGATAATTGTCAGCTAGTTTCTATATGATTTTTAAAGACGATCTTACAAGCAGCAATTGATTCGTAGGGAGCTTTTGATGAATTCCGATTATAACATGTAGATGCACCCTCGTCTGGTTTTATGCGCTTGCTTATGCCCAGGTGCACTAAAATGGTGGTCGGACTGGATACTCGCCGTCAGTCACTCCGACTCACTCACTCGGCGAGTTGCAACAGGAACGCCGCTTATCGTTATCTGGGTAGCCCGTTATCTGGAGACACCCGCAATGCAGGGAAGAGACCCCGATTGGCTGCAAAGGTCATGACGACAGGGGCTGGTCAGATCGCAGCGCTGAAGAGTTCCACTGCAGGACATAGGAAGGGCCCCCAAAGGTGCTGTGCTGAGACCCGTGCTGTGCCTAGGTAGCTCACCTGGCTGAGATAAAACGGTTAAATCCGGCATACTGGCCACTGATCCTCCGATTTAATGACGCGCATTTTTTCGCTTGGAACGCTCCAGAGCAGCAAAATTGGCCGCGATCGCAGTGAGACGGCCGAGAACCATTGATTATTATGAACTCTCGCCCCCCTAAGAACATGTCCGCCCGCAAGCCAGTTCAAACACCTCTTGCTAGTTGACCACATCAACCTCAATCAATCATCGCGCATACCATTGTTTTCGCCAGGACTCATCGCCTTTCATCGACACCCCGAGTAGCTTTGAGCGGGCCATCCCGGCTGTCCGGGATCCGCCTCCATAAAAATAATGCCCACCTCTCAGAGCATCGACGCGCAAGACCACGATAGGTTCTCCATGAAGGCAGAAGATGCATTCGCTGGCGACACCATACTGTCATCCAAGGACGACGGCGCCGAGCCGATGGTGGACATCTCGGCGGGCCAGAAGATGCTGTCAGCCATCTCGGGCAGCTTGTTGACATCACTTCTCGGTAAGTCTACTTGTGCCTCGGTCTGCCTGTGAAGACCATCAGCTAACACCTTTTGCTCACTTAGTCACCCCTCTCGATGTTGTCCGAGTTCGATTACAATCACAGACACCCCCGCAAGCATATACTGCGGACCTCTCCAAGCTTGCGACGTCCACGTCTACGCCGAACGCCTTTCGACCATCCAATCTCGGCGTCACGGCATGTTGCCGGGAGGTCTTCTTCATGAACAATGGCGCAGAGCTGTGCGTCGCGGGGCCCAGGATAGATGCCCTGGGCGGATCAGCCATGGCTGGCGACTGCGCAGTAGAGCAGACACAAAAGAGGGCCTTCACCTCGACTTTCGACGGCATGAGAAAGATTGCGCGCAACGAGGGAGTGACGACTCTCTGGCGGGGTCTCTCGCCTACGTTGGTCATGGCTGTTCCTGCAAACATCATCTACTTTACCGGTTACGAATGGCTTCGATACAACGAGGCCAGTCCCATCAGCAAGTTAAAGTCCGACATCTATGCGCCGCTGGTGGGCGGCTCCGTGGCCCGGATCCTGGCTGCCACCGCCATCGGACCTATTGAGCTATTCCGCACTCGCATGCAGGCTACCTCGGGATCGACAGCAACGAACCACTTTACCAATACTTTCAACAGCATGAAGGCGAGTTTGGCAGAGCACGGTCCTCGATCGCTATGGCGGGGCCTCAACTTGACACTGTGGCGAGACGTACCCTTCTCGGGCATGTACTGGTGGGGTTACGAGACGATAAGGGCCAAACTTACAGACATGCGCGAGGAGCGTCGCGGTCGATCATTGACAAGAGAAGATGGGTCCCGCCGCAGGGTTCGGAGCCGATCGCAAAGCCAGGAGAACCACACTGCGACGTTCTTGGACAGCTTCACCGCTGGAGCCGTGTCCGGATCATTCGCATCGATTGCAACCATGCCGTTTGATGTTGGAAAGACTAGAACACAAGTTTTCAGGGACTCGGCCAGAAAGGTTGCTGCAGACGGGCAAAAGACGGCAGCGCCCGAAGAGCAATCCATGGCACGGTTGTTATTGCACATCGTCAAGACGGAGGGCGTGGCAGGACTTTGGAAAGGCTGGATACCTCGAACACTGAAAATCGCACCCAGCTGCGCCATCATGATCAGCAGTTACGAAGTGGGAAAGCGAGCGTTCAGGAGCGTCAACGAAAGGGCAGCGAAGAAGCAACAGAGCGAGAGGACTATTGATTCTTGATATTCGGCGACAACTCTCCGCTCACCGTCCGATATGTTTTGCATGGGAAGGCGTTTTGATTGTATATGATACCTGCATTCGGCGCATGTACCAGGCTGGAAAGAAGAAAAAGCTGGAGCATGGTTGTTTGGTGATTACACTGGCGACTTCAGAAAGATAATACGATATAGACGAGCGATCGATGCATGCAACGGCAGTTGTGTCTTGTACTCTACTACACAGGTACCCACCTCACGATAGAAAGACGAGTTGGTTCCGATAACAAGATCTCGAAATGAATAATTAGCGATGAATTAAGAATTGTATCATACCCAATCATGATGAATGAGATATAGAAG
Organism: Pestalotiopsis sp. NC0098; assembly: GCA_022432395.1. Lineage (NCBI taxonomy): Eukaryota > Fungi > Ascomycota > Sordariomycetes > Amphisphaeriales > Sporocadaceae > Pestalotiopsis > Pestalotiopsis sp. NC0098. Next base: position 1,922,509 of record JAJKLJ010000003.1, on the reverse strand, counting down.
CCTTCGAGTGCCCGCTACCGTAGCCCGTTGATCAGCCCGTCCTCTAGGCTACAGCCCGTCTGACACTCCACCGAGCTTCCACACGCCGACTTTAATTGAATCCGGCACGAAAACGCGTCGGACGCGTCGTGCAGCTAAAAAAGCACCCCTGTTCTGCCGCCTAACGGTAAAGCAATTGGATCTGTGACGTGACGACAAACCTTCCCAGGATCTCGGCGCCAAAATTCGAGGTTGGAATAGCCCGGTGAACGACCAATTCAATCGTTGGTCTCGTTTCTTCTCTCCTGCTTACTCTCTTGTCTTTATAAACTTTCCATTTTGTTTCAGAATTGCTTGATCCAATTCGCAACACCAATTGTCCTTTGCATTTCGGAAATTCTGCCTTTTTTCCAGTCATTGACGAGCATCTCATCCGTACTTTTCCCAGTCTCGTTTCTGTCGTCGAATCTCTCTGCATCTGCCCCATACAATCACGAATTGAACGGTATAGTCGTCGTCTAAAAGCACGAGCACACCGCTCCACAGTCCGAAGTCGCTGCCCACCGGGTCGCACCTCGACCAATACCTAAAAGACTCTGCCGCCAACACCCGCCCTACCCACACATACGAAACCATGTCCTCGACACTCAAACGTAAGGCGGCCACGAGCGTCGACGCCAGCAAAAAGGCCAAGACCGGCAACGCGAGCATCACATCCTTCTTTGGCGCCCCCAAGGTCGTCTCCTCCTCGACCAATGGCTCCGCGCCCCGGACCGAGTCGCCGGCCCCGACGTTCGACAAGGCCAAGTGGGTAGCCGGCCTCAAGGATGACCAGAAGGAGCTGCTCCGGCTCGAGATCGACACCCTCGACGACAGCTGGCTGGCACATCTCAAGGACGAGGTCACGAGCAAAGAGTTCCTGGACCTGAAGAGGTTTCTGGCCAGGGAGATGGCAGGCTCCAAGAAGATTTTCCCTCCCCCGGAAGACATCTATTCCTGGTACGTTTTATATACATTGGTTCCACGGTTCATCAAGTGCTGTGATGCATTCTGCTCGACTATATAACTAAGACATTTTCTCTCCTCTTCTAGGTCACGGCTCACACCGTTTAACTCGGTCAAGTGCGTTATTCTCGGCCAGGACCCATACCACAACGTGAACCAGGCCCATGGCCTGGCCTTCTCGGTACGGCCGCCGACGGCGCCGCCGCCGTCGCTGCGCAACATCTTCGTGGGGCTCAAGAACGACTATCCGTCGTTCAAGCCGCCGGCCAACCGGGGCGGGCTGCTGACGCCGTGGGCGGAGCGCGGCGTGCTCATGCTCAACACGTGCCTGACGGTGCGGGCGCACGAGGCCAACAGCCACGCCAACCACGGCTGGGAGAAGTTCACGCAGCGGGTCATCGACCTGGTGGCGCAGAAGCGCACGCGCGGCGTCGTCTTCCTGGCCTGGGGCACGCCCGCCGGCAAGCGCGTCGTCAAGGTCGACAAGAAGCGCCACCTCGTCCTGCAGAGCGTCCACCCGTCCCCGCTGAGCGCCAGCCGCGGCTTCTTCGACTGCGGTCACTTCCGCAAGGCCAACGACTGGCTCGTCACGCGGTACGGCGACGGCAGCGAGATCGACTGGAACCTCGAGCCCGGCGCGGCCCCGGAGCCGAAGAAGAAGAACGAGGACAAGGACAAGAAGAAGGATGAGGAAAAGGCTGCAGATAAGGAAGAACCTACCCCGGTCGTGACCGTCGGCAAGGTCGAAGAGAAGAACGGCGACGGCGTCGTCGAGGAGAGCAAGGTCCTCGAGAAGGAGGGCGAGGAGGGCACTGCCGAGGCAGACGGAGAGAAGAAATAAGAGAACCACTTCTACTGCATGACGGAGTGCCACTTGATGTGGTCTCCAAAAGACGAGAAAAGACAAGACAAGATGGAACACGGACACGACGATGATGGATCTACGATGGCGAAAAGATAAGAGAGAAAAAAAAAAAAAAAAAGGAGGGAAGCCGTCCATTTGCGATAGGATTGCCAAATGGAGGCTGGCGGTTTTCTTTGGTTGGGCGTTTTCCAATTGTGTGTATACATTTCTGACGGATGCGGCCTATTTGATTGGCGTTCATCATTCTACAGAGAACACAGCCAAGGGGGGATGAATCCTCATGGATTGGCTTTGGAGGGTTTGCCGCAGACGTGCAGCCAAGCTGCAATGCATAGATCGAGGTTGTTTGCAGCAAGCAGGGACCCGAGAGCCTTGCACATGTATAATGAAAAGAAAGGTATATACGATCCACGAGACGAAGCAGAGCAGTTTGTGACGAACCAAACGTGTGTGCATCTCTAATTCCTCCGAGACAGTTCATCTCGGAAGTGACATGGTTGTCGGATTCGTCGGCACAATTTCTGGAATTCGGTCTCGTGGCGGAATGCCTTTCTGGCGACACAAGGCTTTCGGGGGCGAACAAGTGATTTGATGGAGATGAATCATTATCGGCAAAGAAAACAGCGCGTCAGTTTTGTGCTTACCAGAGATGCCTATAATACATTGGTCTCGCACTGATTGGGCACGTCCAATTAATCTGATGCCAAGGTATAATGAGCATGAACGCCACCAAGACGTCAGGCGAGGCTGATGGCTGACAATGGGAGGTCGGGTATTGCTGGAAATGTGAAGCGGAGAGAGCCGACGCGTGTGGATAGGGTAAGAAAAAGAAAAAAAAAAAAGCGCGTTTGTTTACATGAGATGGAAATAGAAGGTCGACATGTCTTCCATCCCAAGCCCAAGATTTGGTTTTGACCGCGCTCTCTCTATTTAATGGTCTTCTGTTTTCGGTTTGTCACTGTCCAAGAAGCTTCAATAGTAGTCCGGATCGGGGAAGTGGAGTAACTCTTTTTTTTTTTTTTTTTTTTCCTTACTGACTACTGCCGGAATGCTACACTGGGATATCCATTAATTCCTACACTACCGTACCTTGGACTCCGCTAAATGGAGTCAATTGGCGATCAGGGCAGAACCAGAGGATCTTCGAGCCTGGGCCACGGGCAAATCAGAGTACCAAGTAGTATGTAGTACATACTATAATACGTAGATCAGATCATGGGGTCGGAACTTCCCACGCGTTCTATGTAGTTGATTCGTCGACTTGTTGGGATGAATATACTGTCCCAAATAATGATATCAATGTTCTGTCGTGGATCGAGGTACTGCGCCTGGACCCGTGAATTGATTGATGTGGTTTGCAGTAGAGTAGAGCCTCGGGCATTTTGTTTTATGCTACAGCAGTAGCGTTGGACAAGTAAGGCTGACTTCTTCTACAGTATGCAGGTAGGTCCCTTGGTCTGTTGTGTTGCAAGGGATGTAAGGGAAAGCAAATGTTCAGCGCGACGGACAAGATGATGTCAAGAGTATAGGGATTCGGGCTGTTCGAGATGGAGCTGAGCAGAGAGCACTGAGATGGGATAGAAAATATCCACTGTAAATCAAGATATTGGATCTCAAGCGGTTCTTCCACAACGATTGGTGGATGTGATTGCCGGGTTTTGGATGGATGGCCCAAGTCAATCTATGCTCCCCTAACCTGGTTGCCCAATGCCAACACACAGACCGCGGAGAGTTTCGCGATAGCTGAATGGCTAGCTGAAGACCAATAATGTTGCCAATCTTCGGATTCGCCCATGGACTGATGAGTTGTTGCTTCATGCATCAAGCCATGCTGGCCACAGGGGCAAGGGAGGTGGGCCATGATCGTCATTGATCATGGTGCTTGGCAGCATTGATCAATGTGAGTAAGCTCGATATACCAGTGGATCTCTGCAAAACACCACACACCTTTTGAAAAGCTTGGATGGCGGATGTTGATGGATGTGGGCGGCCCAGTCAAACCAGTCTAGTATCCGGGAGCTGCAGACATCAGATATAGACTTCGAGACTTGCAGATGTCCAAACCATGTGGCCTGGCCTCGTCAATGCCCACCGGCGTCTCAACCGAAACGCCATTCCCGAGCTTCATAACAGTCTTTTCCTCGACTCCATGGCGTCCGGGTGTTGCGGGCCTATCTGGGCGACGGTGACGATTCCGCTGAACTTTGTGATAAGTCGGAAGAATTGGAAGATCATAGAACGGAATCTAGGATGCCCGAAGAAGTTGAACGAATCGTATCCGAAGAGGTATCTGGTGCGATGCGACACGAAAACGACACGAAGGTTACCTAGAGCATCAGTGTCGCACGAAAACGAAATTGTACCTGACGATCAGCGTCAGACAGTATCTCAATCGGGCCAGGCGAATTTGGCTGAGCTCGAATAGCGCACACACGATGACCGGATGGGAGGGCGAGAACATGTCTAGGTGAGATGATATATGGTTCCTGCCTGCTAATGTAGCTGCCGCCGAGCCGGAACCGGGAAATAGCTCCAAAACGTTGTGCTTTGGCGCTGGCCATGGTACAAGTCGGCGTTATTTTACTTGCTACTCTTTCATGCTGCTGCCATGTATTTTCTTGTACGTTATCAGAAGATTGATCCAAGAGGGAGGCCACACAAGAAGTCCAATGGAATAGTTAGTAATTTGGAAAGCCCAAAGGTAAAGCAAGCAAACAAAATTTGGAGGCCCCTCGTCCACGTATGCAAGGTTTACGTGAGTTCGAGACGAAAGGGTCCAGGGAAAGAACTGGGGGGTGCTGACAGCAATGACAATTCTCATCTGGAGTACATACTGACAATGAGCTGACAAGAAGAAGAAAGCAACCTACATCCAAGGCATTGAAGACTGTACAAATTTAGCAGTCCCGCTGAATCCTATCAAAGTTTTTCTTTCCTTTTGGTCGTTATGCTTCTTTGCCGTCATAAAGGTAATAATACTCGATGTGCTAGCGCTGGTTAGTGCTGGGAGGGAGGGAGCTGGAAGAAAAGTGATGGGCTTGTACAGAGTATTGCCGTAACGTGCTTCTGGATCCCACAGGGCGGTTGATGGGTTAGACAAAAGCTCCTCCAATTTTAAACGTTCATGGTCCGAAAAGCTTTAATTGCTGGGGGGAGGGGCGCTCAAGAAGCTGCTTTGCCGGATAGGTCCAAAGCGGTACCGCTGCCGCAGAATCAAGCGGGCCTGGTACCTATCTGCCTACCAGCTTGGGTAGGCGCCTTCTGAAGGCGGCAGGAATGAGACACCAGAGTCCAACGGCGCCTTTCTCAGTTGGGCACTAATATCCACTGAAGTGGAATTAAGTCTGCAGAGAATTGGGTGCGGCTTGCAGCTTTTCCCACCACCAGACGGGACCCAGGACAGGCCAAGGACAGCGCCAGACCCGGATCAGACAGACAATTCGCTACTCCCAAAGGGTAGCAGAGACGCGATGACGAGCAAGGAAGAGAGAAGAGAGCAGAGATGCATGCTGCAATGAGACGGGCCACACCCGTCGTGCCCTGTACCACACCTGCGCGTCAGGTACCTGACCTACATTTTATTACACGACCTAGAGCTGCCCAGCACACGTACCCCGGCCTGTATTTGATTGATTGATTTGATGTACAATGCAAAATGGGCACCGCCGCCTATCTTCGTACATGACCTTGCCTGCTCTCTGCGCTGCTCTGCTCTGCTCTTTCTCATGCTGTGACCAGAAACTCGCAAGACGGCGGCGTCTTGTACCCCTGAGACTACATCCTCTTCTCGATACCCAGAGGGCCCTGTCATTTCCAATGCAACAGTACTCCCAAACTGAGAAAAAAGCATTTGCACCACCATCGTTAACTTTTTCTTCTTCTATTCCCTCTGTCTCTTCTAGTGGTTCTTGTCCACGTCTTGTTTAGTATTCAACCTTTCCCCCCCTTTCCACAGGTACCGGGTATCGCTGCTAAGAAAGTGACTCGCGACTTGTTGAGCACAGATATTACACCCCCCTCCACCATTGACTCTCGAAAGTGCCGATTCTTGATTTCTGCTATTTTTTTGCACTGACGACAACAATCGTTGATATACTTTTCTACAAAATCGCAGGGATCGCGGTAGACTCGTCTTCCTCCCGCCCGAACCGACTTTCCTCTGCCGAATTTATTTTCACGTTTCGCCTCCAGAAATAGACGAGACGGGGGGCCCCCACGCCAATCAACCCCGTTCGCGATCTTTGGGCAAGAAAGCTTCACGACCGCTTTTCTCTCCAAAACCCTCGACTCTGCGCAATTCGTCCTGTTTACTGCTTTGACGCAAATAATTCGGACGGATTGTTTCTTCTGTTCATTTTTAAGTTTGGATCTCTCCATGTCAACATTTTGAGTGGCTCTACCTATTCGGAGGCATACCACTACATTAACCCGGTGTCACCATGCCGGGTCTCTTCTCGCGGATAAGGGGCAAAGATGGCCAGGGTAAATCCAGATCGAAAAGGAAGGGCGGCCTCGACGACCTCGCCGATCACGCCGACGCGAAACCGCGCTGGGAGGGCGACGCATACGCGCGAACAACAGTAGAGCCCGAGGAAATTGCTGGACTGGTCAAGTACTGCACGGTGGAACTCAAGGCGAGAGGTACGATACAATACCCCCAGGATTTTCGCGCCGGCGCAATTGTTATACTTGCGCAGCACAAACTGTGGTGATATCTCCAAATATTGCAAACAAGCTCGAGGCTGACATTTTTGGACCAAAAACACAGCTCTCGACCACCCATTTCTCTTGCTGCCTTTCCGGCCAACTTCAGATCCGAGCGCGGTCCGCATTTTCATCCGCCACTTTTTCGATGCGAACCAAACGCCGCAGGGAGAAGCTCTTGCGCAAGAGCTCCGGATGACCGAGCCCATGGTACAGTGCCCTTGTCTCTGAGAGCCTGTATCCTTTTTCCAAGCAGGACTGACAATAGAACAGGTCATCTCGGGTGTTCTCAAATGGTGCTGGAGCAGAATTCAGGGTGGTGTGGTTGGCTGGGACGCGTACGAGCTGTTCAAGGTTGGAGAACAAGACTCCAACCTGGCCCGCGATGCCTTCACCACCTTCATTCCGCTCAGTGTGGAAAACGAGGCGCGATCCAGCATTATTTTTGACTATTTCGACTTGCTGTCGGCCGTCGCAGCTCACGGCAAAACGAATGGTTTCGGCGGGCGCAAGCTGTCGCGCATGGCATCCTGGTGGGCCTTTGAATATAAGGACACAGGTAGCGGTTTCGATGGCGGCTACAAGTTCTGGCTCGGGTACGTCTGTTCACTTTTGAGACATGCAAAATATGCTGACACAACGTGCACAGTGCTGCCGATGCCACAACTCACATGTTCTTTGCATACTTGAGATCACTCGCGCCTCAACCTTCAGTTGGTGGCATTACCATGCTGCCTAGGTCTCTCCAAAAACTATTGCAGGAAACTGAATATCCGCCACAGAACCCTTCGTTGATGCAGTCCTCTACCTACAGGGTCAACATGATCGTGGACACTGTGTCACCGACGCCATTCGCGCTTTTGAGGCGCGCCAACCACTTCCAGTACCGCGACACTGACAAGGCACTGCACGAGTTTTCCGAGTACGAGGATCCTGTACACGCCCTTACTGAGGAGTGTCGCAGAGTGCTCAAGGCCATCTCTGCTGCAAATCAGTCCCAAGTTTCGAGCTCCAAGCACTCCACAGGCTTAAGAGATGCTTCATGGTCGCGCTTCGAGGATATAGGTTTTGGAGGCGCGTTGGAAGACGACGACGATGAGGAGGATACACCAAAGAGCCCCCGAGGTTTGAGGACGACGCCCGCATCCGGAGTACACGGTGGTGGCCGACCGACAACGCCTTCGTGGGCCGATTTCCTGAATTCTGGATTCGTGGATGACGCACCAAACAGCCCGAACATGCTGTTGCCGCCAGACAAGGTCCTGCCACCGATCGATGCTGGTGTGCGCCAACGCAGCGCACAGTCTCACCGCCCACGACTCGAGTCTAATCAGCACCTGGAGCCCGGCGAGCTAGCGAGTATTACTAGATTCGATCTCGACGATGCCTTCTGGTGGGTATGGATGAGCAGTCTAGCACCCGAGGAGACAGCCGAGCGAAAGTCCGCCTTCGGCCGCTGCGCCGTCATTGAGACTGTCATTAGGTCTGGCAGATGGCTCATCATGGAAGAGACAGTCAAGGGAGCAGCAGCCGAGCCAGACGCCGGCGCGTACATGGTTGAAAAGAAGGGTTTCTTCAGCTGGACCAGACGCAACAAGGGGGTTTCGCGCAGTAAGTCGACCGGAAAGCAGAACCTTGACAAGCAGGGCCGACTGAAGCCAGGCGATGCCAACGGAGCCGGCTTGAGCAAGACGAGCATCGGACCCGACCAGCAGGCAAAGATCCAAGCTGCGGCGCAGCAACTCCAAGCCAAGCAAGCTCAGGAGGCTGTGGTCGGCCTCCCGGAGCGTCGCGGGCGCACAGATGCAGAGGTCATGAGGGAGAAGACTAACAGTGTTCTCACCTTGCAGCCCGTCATCATGAAAGAGGCATCCCCGGCCATGAAGTGGGCCAACAAGTACGATAAGGACGCTATTCGTGAGGCCTACCTGGGAAACATCAATGCCGGTCGCGGCGACCGCGGGTTGGGCCAGGCCACCATGCAAACCAACGGCAACGCTGAGTACGACGATGCTTCTACGAATGGACACCGCCTCCCGAATTTGCCTGAAAAATCGCCTTCAGCTGTATCTATCGCAAAGCCTCAGTCTCCGGCCGCTGTGCAACCAGAGGGTCCGATGCAGGAAGTAGAGCCTCCCGTTCAGCCAGAGCCTCCAATGAAACCAGTTCAAAATGTAAAGTCTGGCGCTACTGGACGCGACTCTCCTCTTCCGCCAGCGCCCACCGACTTTGATGCCATGCGCGTGGCCATGGCATCGCCGGAGCCAGGCTCTCCCGAGAGCAAGAAGCAGCACAAAAAGCTTCACAAGGAAGAGAAACGCGGAGGCGGTGGCCTACGTAAGCTCTTCAGTCGCAGAAACCGGGCCTCCAAGCTTCCGGAGAATGCGCCGATGGACATCAATGCCATGCTGGCTCAGGAGCAACCTCAGCCCTCGCACACCGACGTCATGTCGGCAAGCAATGCTGCGCTCGCAGCGCCGGCCGAAGCGAAGGAGGAGGAGTTGACTCCAGTCCAGTCTCCAGTCTCACAGGCACCCCACGAGGCGGCCTACGAAGCTTCCGTCGATGAGAATGTGTCGCGAATCGACTCAGCAGACGCTCACGAGGCCAACGACGAATTTGCCCGTTTCGACCAAGGCCCTCTGTCTGACCAGCCTGCATTCGTGCCCGAAGAAGATGACAGCGCGGACGACGCAACACCGCCGCCGATCGCTCGTCGTGCTGTCCCAGACCATAATCCTGCCATTTCTGAAGAGAGAGAGTCGGAAGATGGGGGAGCACCTTCACCTTCAGTGCCAATGCAGGATAGGTGGGCACAAATCCGCAAGAACGCAGCCGACAGGGCTCGCCATAGCGAGGAACAGAGCAGAGGCGGATACAGCAAGACCACTGATGATGATGAGAACACCAGCGGCGAGGAGAGTAAGTCGAAGAGCCGCCCAACATCGTAAGGAAGACTCCATACTGACACTTCATAGCAATCGAGTCCCGTGTGGCCCGCATCAAGGCTCGCGTTGCCGAGCTGACAGGCAACATGGAGGGCACGACTGGACCTGGCAGCAACACTCCTCCGAGACGCTAGGGACGGATATTCGAGGAAGACTTTGATTTTGACGCACCTCAAGGTTGAGCATCTTTTGCGGATCTCGTCCAGCCCGCCGACACCACCCACTTCCCTACGTCCGTTTGCTTGTACTCGTTCCATTCAGCATTTTTCCAACTGCCAGCGGCATTCCTGCAACACCTAATACACCCGGCTTGTTGCTACATATTCCCTCTCCTCTCCCCCTTGTTTATATTTCGATGATACCACTAGAAAATTGTTTGCTGTTCTGCTTCCTCTGTTTCTACCCACAACAAAGCAAGGCCGCCAGTACTTGTCCACGGACCTTTCCGTTTCGCACCATCTGTCGAGAGCTTGGGGGACACGTTCCTCGTCGTCTCTTGATGGAAACTAATCTTTTTCCCTTCTTCAATATGGTCGGCGGGTCAGCCAGCGTTCTTGGAACTATTTGCCTGTCTGCCAATACTTGAAAGCTACGCCGCGTCAGAAGTTGTTTGCAGTACGCGCCGGGGACATCTAATGGGCAATGAGAGGATGAGAGACCAATTTTTTGTTTGTTTTTGGAATGATGCCATTGATAGTGGAGCAAGTAGGACAGCAGTTGACATAGTTGAGATACTTTCATAAAAAAATCAAACTTGACACTTTCCCTTCTGCTTGTCATTCCAGATTCCCCCAGCGGCTGAACCATGTTGATCCAGGGCACCAGAGACTTATGACGTTTGGCGAGATCTCGTGAGAGACAAGATTACACGATTACCAAGCAAAGCAAGACAGGGCAGAGACATGGACCCTGATCGCCAACGCCGACTTGACGTTGAGACAGACGTAGACACAAGACAGTCTAACAGCAACGATGTGGGATGGAGGCTTGTGCAAGGCGAGACAAGAACCATCAGGCTTAACCACGCCGTCGGGTCCATGTGGTAATTGTGTTATTACCTTTATTACGTAGATACGACGTGTCCGAAAATGCGAGGTGGTTTCGCTATGCAGTATGTACTGAAATTGGGTACTATTACACCTGTCAGTACCTTAAACGGCCTAACGACTCGACGAGTCCAGCCCATGCGGCTGTCAATTAGCGCCAAACCTTGGAGCTCTAGCTCCTGGAGTCGCAATAATCAGACCACGCACGGTCACGTCGTCGACGGTTGTTGGAGCTTTCTTTTGCTACAACTTGGCAACGAGACACTGTTGAAGATAAGTCCAATATATGCTCTCTTCTTCTCTTATTGACCTACCAACTTGTATACGAATTACCGTTTTGGGCGTGTCTCGGAGAATAAAAGACCTTGTTGGATATGAAGCAGCGTTGAACGGCACGAGACCCCAGGCGGTCGATCGACTTGGGATATCTAACCTCCTACCCGCTCATCGATAATTCACACTTCAGACGTCTGTCTCTCTTTCAGTGAAAAAGGGAGTCGCCGTCATGGTGTCAACTGACAAGACCGCCGACGCACATGCCGAGCTGTCGCAGTATATTGCGCGGGTACTGCTCGAGCGCTCAGACTGGTCGCTCGATGCTCTCGAGCATCCCGTTTTGCGCATCGAGGCTCACCGTAAGTGCATCATGAATTCGCATACCACACTCTCTGTCTTTCAATACAACTTGGGGAGACGACTAGAGACGCAGAAAGCGACACGAGCATTTCACTCTCGTTCACAAATACCTTACAAGAAATATATACTGACTTTGGAGCGCCGTAGTGGAGGAAGGCCCGCAAGGTGAAAGGACCGGACAGTCTAGGCCGGTATTTAGTCAAGTGGTCGACCTTGCGCCCACAAAGACGACAGAGCCGAGGACTCGGCGGACGAAAGCGGCGCCGGCGCCGGCGCCCACTCGTCAACATGCCGCTCCAGAGGGGGTCGCGTGCGCCGCTGAGCCGGAGGATACCCGACAAGAGTCGGGCGAGACGAGCCCCACTAAATCCGCGGTCGACGAGGCCGAGGAGGATGTCAGCTCCAACGCGGGCTCAGAGAGTCACCACAAGGGGACCGGCGGGCTTCGGCTCGCCCGCTCCGACTCCAACCTCGTCGAGGACACGGACAGCCAGAGGCAGATCCACAGCGGCGACAAGTTTCCCAAGCGGCGCAAGGTGAAGCCCGAGGGCCACTTTCTCCAGCCCTCGACGCTGGACAAGCTCATCGGTGGCATCTGGGAGCATATCCACGGCAGCCTGAGCCTGGACCCCCAGAGCCTCATGCAGCAGCTGCAGCTCCGCGGGGATGACAATGCTGGTGGGATCGAGGGCGGCATCGGCGGTCTGCTCATGGCGCCGCCCACGAGTGCGACGCAGTTGGTTGCAGGGGCGGCCAAGTCGCGTGACGGCGCCATGACTGCAACGCCCGAGTTGAGCGACGCCTTCAGCCGAAGCAACGTCTTCTGCCGGCAGGTCACACAGGCGAGCCGGGCCTGCCGCTCCCTCGAGGTTATTGTTCAGGCTCGCTGGGTCGAATACTTTGACGCTTACGTCGACGGCTGGGCTCGTGCCAACGCGGGAGTACCGCGGAGTCGCTATAATAGTAAGTTCTTGTCGAAGTCATCTGACAAAGTATGCTTGAGTTGTGCTTCAGAGACCATATACTGACTCTCACCCGTGTAGAAGCGGCGCTGATGGGCGCATGCGCCGACTTTGGCTGGTCTGAAAAGGAGCTGCGCAATAAGATGTACGTCTGGCGAGGCTACAAGGAGATCAAGGATGCCGGCGGCTGGGTTGCTCTAGTCTTTGCGGGAATGGGCATCTACCGCTTCTGCAAGTACCGTATCGGGTTTGACAAGGAGAGCATGCAGCGCCTGAGGAGTCTCCGGCCCGCCATGGAGGTCGCCGCCGACACGCTCCATCCGCAATGGCGGCAACTGCTGACGGTGCTCGGCGAGTCCTCCGAGAGGATATACGATGGCCACCAGCACGATTGGGTCGTACAGCTGGACGGAGGAAGCCCCATCCCGCTTCGAAACACCTATCTTCAGTGGGATCCTCAGTTCAGCTACCGGCAACTGGATGAGTCGATTGTAGATGAGGCGACCTGGGGCTGCGACGACCCGCGTTGGTCGATGCCTCCGGGTGACATTGTTCGAGCGTCGGCCCTGCCTCTATGTGAGACGTGCGAAAAGGAGCAATCAGACGATCCCAAGCTCAATAATTGTTACTGCTTCCCGACACTCTTTGGCTGTGCGGTAACGTCGCCGAGCCCCGTGCTCGTGTTCAGGACTGCCGATGGTAAAAACAATGGACTGCTGGCGCTCTGCGCGTTCGAGCGGGGTGCGCCCATTGGCGAGTTCGTCGGGCTCATCACCAAGGGGTTCCGCGAGGTCGACGTCATGGAGAGCACGACGACGGCGCCGGGCGGCGACAGCGCCAGCGTCAGCTACCAGATCTGGCAGGGGCGGCAGGGCAACTTCACGCGCTTCGTCAACCACAGCTGCAAGGCCAACTCGCAGTACCAGCGCTTCACCTGGCTCCACACGCAGCGCATCATCCTCGTCAGCAAGGGCATCGACGCCGGCACCGAGATCACCGTCGACTACTCGGACAAGTACTGGAAGGGCCTGAACAAGAAGTGCCTGTGCGGCGAGAGCTGCTGCCGGTATAATAAGGGGGCGGACGGCGACAAGCACTAGCTCAGAGATGTACGCAGAGAGCATTTCCAGCTTACAACAGAGTTGGACACAGAAATGGCGTTCATACAAGGTTTAGGACAAAGATCTATTGTCCACGGCCTGCTCCTGCCTCGGTCGCAGCGTATGCTCAGGTCCTTGATGTCTCGAGGCCCGCAATATGATGTTGCGATTTTACACTATGACGCGGTCCGAACAACACATGGGCAGGGTGAGATCAATATCCAAGATTATCAGCTACGATTCAGGGCACCATGGATATGGCCTCGGATGGCTGGAAATCCTACGTTCATATGCCGCGGATCCCACCACCATATGTCGCGGATCCTGCGGTGGTGCCGATTTATATATACAGCACAGACGCGTGTTCTTGTGTTAAGGAAAGGCGCTTGCGCGGATTCCGAACAGGCGCCAAACGTCGGGTTCCGGGTATCACGAGGCATGTAACAACAAGTTTCGAAGAAACTCACTGCCAGATTCGATTCATTTACTACTCAGTCGCGCAAACTGCCTTGAGCAAGAGGGTATATCTATGAAATAGCTAATTCCCCGACGAAATACCCTGGGACATCGGTAAATTATATAAGTAGGGACATGGAACCTTATAGGAACAATGTAGACTCGTCATATACCCAGGCTGTCTTTGATTGCTCAGGCGAGATAGGGAGACATAAGTAAGGCATACAAAAACCCCAGAAGGTTCAGATGATTGCTCTCATAAGTTGCAGAAGTCCCAAGACCTTACGCCAGTTTCTCGAGGCATCTAGTGGACCGTTACCGTCCTTCGAAGTTGATATAGGTTGTCGCCAGCCTCGGGATATGTCTAGAGAGCTCGACCAGAGACCTGAGCTGCTTCACCTCGTCTTCGCCACCACATCCGAAATCACACCTCCTCCCAACATTCCCCTCTCCCTTCTCGCCTAATAGACAGCCCTCGAACACCCCATCCTCTCCAGCCTCTCCTCCAACTCCCGATCCGCCCTGGCCGCCTTGCCGTTGGGATTCGGACACAACAAAAAATTCACCACCCTTATGCAAAAAATCAGGACCTCGTCCCTCTTGCGCCACCGGAAATCGTCATCGGCAGGCTCGCCGCCGACGTACGCGAAATCACGCGGCTCCGTCTTGTTGCGCCGCAGGGCCGCGTCCGCGTTGTGCCGGTCGAAGAAGCCTGGGTTCTTGGCCCGCACGCCCAGGCGCCGCCGGTCCGCGGGCGTCAGGGCGATGTGTGGTCCGCCCTGGACGCCGCCGCAGCATGTGTATAGCTTACTCCACGAATAGTGTCAGTAATTTTCTCTCTTCTTTTGGAATTGCGTGAGAGGTGTAGGATGTTCTCGATGTGGACAGTGAGGTAAAAGCTGTATCCAGGCGAAAACATGACAGGAGAGTGAAGAAAGAAATAGCACCGAGTTCTTACCTTGGAGTCGCGACCGGCGTCGTCGGGGTGAGCGGCGGCGGGCTTCGTCTTCTTCTCCTTTTGCTGGCTGAAGACGCGCCGGAAGGGGTTGAGGAAGAAGGGCTTGTCGCCGGGGTGGTACTTGCGGTCTTCGTGTTTGGGGTTGGCCTTGGCCTTGGCGTCGGCTTTGGCGGCGGCGGCAGCGGCGCGTTCTTCCTTGTACCGGATTCGTTCCTCCTTGGGGATTCGCATAAAGGGGTTGATGAAGAACGGCTTGTCGTCGACGACGAACGAGTGGCCCTTGTAGTCGACGACTCGGGGTTGGTATCGAGCTGGGTTTGAGTACTTGTTGTAGTCGGCTCTGGACTGGTTTCTCGATGCGTTTGACATTTTTGCGGCGGGGTTTGTGATGAAAACGATTACGTGCTTTGGGATGGGAACGAGTGACGTATTGAGACGGAAGCGATTTACGTGCTTTTCGGTCAGGAGAATGGGGTGAGGTAAGATATAGAGGGGATCGTGACATTCGGGGGGTTATGCGATTTTTTTCTTAAATAACAATTAGGAGGCATATCGTCTCGTGAGTTTTATTAGGTTTTTGTGCAACATATTAATATGTCCGTGGCCGGATGCAGTTTGTCATGAGTTCTCGAAAAAGGTTTTCAAATATCATAATGGTTGTATACATGCAGCATCACTTGTCTCTCCATCGTGACTGAAAAGTATCTTGTTCTCGGTCTCAACCATATTGGTCTCGATTTGTATAAAATACATACCATATATACACCGTGCTGAGTCAAAACGATAAGCGTTTGGATGGGTTATACAACTTCAATTTCGAGTTTCACATGGATGTCGAACACAACGGGTGAGAAGAGAATTGTAAATGAAATACAAACCCACCATATTGCCAAGACGCATCACGGGCTTTTAGGAAACTGTGGCTGAACAAATACAACACCTAGATATGATTTTCCCGAAAAGCCGCCATCCCTTCCCCGAGAATAATAAATACATAGGTACACATCCAACCTAGGGGAAAGGGAAAGGGGTCTGACGTGAGTCTGATTTGATCCTTCCCAACGGGCATACCGCTGGGAAGGATTCCAATGACATCCCAGTCGCCGCGTGGCCGTCGCTTATCTCTTGACGAGTCGCTTAAGGGGCAAGACGAAGAAATCACGACAGCCGTTGAGCACGAAGGATTGTGAACCCTTACTTTGCAAGGGGTCAGGTTTTGGAAGCCACTTAGAAGCGCAGAACACGGCGCCGTGGCTGTCGTCATCCCACCATCTATTGGATAAAAACGGTGCGCCTCGGCAGCCTCAAAGGCATAATCAACATATACGCCAAGTCAAAGTGGTCCGTCATTTGCGTCTTGCCTGTGGTAGAGAAGCTTTGGTGTATAGTCACACCTTCTTTTCATATCTGGATCGCATAGCACAGCATAGCCAAGAGTTTGTTTCGAAAATGTGACACAATTTTTATACTGACCGTGCATGCTCGAAAAGAGTGCGTGGTCGCTATGTAGACTACCCGTAATGTGCAACGCCAAAACTCCCCGGACCGAAATAGTCGTTCGTTGCTCCGTGACTTTTCTAATTAAGCAATGCAGCCCAAGATATGGGCAACAGCCAAGCAAAACCCCCATTATTCATGCCTCATGTCTGCAAAAAATAATACTGCAAGCCCACTATGCCACGGAGCACCAGTGTGAACGAAAACAAGTGACGCCAATGCCAAAAACGCCCATACCATGCTCAGTAGAGATTGAAAGGTATAATCCATAGCAAAGAAAAAGCAAAAGGTAACAGACCAAACCAAGAACTTAGTGGGATATCCAGTGAGTAGATGAAATTGACCGCTTCGTGGTCAAACAAGAACGAAGGACGCTGAATACTTTTTTTGAACGCTCTAAGCAGAATGTTATACACTCGATAAAGGTTGTTGTAGAATTCCAGAAGTGATGTGTGGTTGTTGTTATGTGTGCGGAGAGAAACAAAATCAGATGGAGTCTTGGTTTCTGTTCAAGCTGGGTGAGAGATCAACCTCTACGTGTCAATCTTGACTCGCTTGGCCTCTTCTGGCCCGTCAGAGGCAGGACCAGCAGTGTTTATCTCAGGACTCTTCCGTTTGTTCGAGTTCTCGTCTCGCAGAAAAGATGGCCCCGTCCCATGGACAGGAGTAGCAAAGTTGAGGGGACTGGGCAAAGTGTTGCTGTCATTCCGTGAGAAATTCCACTCGGGGTAGAAGCTACTGGGGCTAGGCAGGAACTCGGTGTTGAGGAACCGAGACGGCAGAGCAGACACGGGCGTGTCAATGTTCATATTGCCTCCCTGCTGTGACTGAGAAATGGGCCTAGCGAATGGATTGGGCGGCCCAGTTGCGCCAGCAGAAAGTAGTGCAGAGGCAGACGGCGATGGCGGCGGCAAAACGACACCAGCAGCCTGTGCTTCACCACCGGGCCGCCTGGCGGGCTGAACCGCCGATTCCGAGACATTTCGGGGCGATGTCGTTGTTAGAGAATCCGCCGTGTTGCTGCCAGCTTCTGATGCCTCATCTGGGATCTGAACCCTCAATCTAGGCCGAGGGGCACCATCTCGCAGACTGTTGGACCTTGAAGGCGGCGTGAAAGAAGTCTCTGGAATGGTGGGTACAGAGTTCCTGGCCTTGGCAAGGTTCGCAGCATTGGGCCTTTGCGAAAGAGGCGGAGATGAATCGGCGTTCGTTCGCGAGACAGACCCAACATCGACAGACTGTGCGCGGTTCCCATTGGCACCAACCTCGTCTTTGAGACCAGAAGCAAAAGAGGCCAAGTGCTGAGACAGAATGGACCGCTTCTCGTCGATGGGGGTGAATATGCTGTGCTGCTTGCGCTGCTGCGGCATCTTCTTGATCGCGGACGCTGTGTCAAGGAAAGGCTGGTGGGGCTTTTCCACGCCCGGCTCTGGCTTCGGTTCCATGGGCGCCGGCGGCTGTGGCTCTTGCGATAGCCGGCGATGGATCTGGGGAACTTCCAGGTGTTGAGACTGCTGAGGAGGAGACATGTGGGGAATCGGCTGCTGGGGGTGCTGGGGGAGCTGCGAAGGGTGCGCCTGCGGTGGTGACATGCGCTGGTGATTCTGGGCAGGCGGAGGCGGAGGCGGACCCTGCGCTGGGTAGCTCGGCGGAGGCACAGACGTCCGTCGCTGTTCGTCAACGTAGGGTTGCATCTGCGGGTGCGATGGCGGAGGCACCGATGTCCGCCGCTGGTCTTCGACATATGGCTGCATCTGCGCGAGTCCATGATGTTGCTGAGGGTGCTGGTATGCGTATTGCGGCTGCTGTTGTGGCGGCATGCTATGTTGGACGTTTGGGGGCATCGCCTGGCTCGGAGGTTGGTAGATGTGCGGTTGTGGCATGTAGGCGAATCCGTTGGGCTGCGGCGGTCCCTGGGGGCCGACTGGTTGCGGCATACCAGGTCCTCTTCGGTAGTCGTTTCGGGAAGACGGTCTGGAGCCCATCTGCGGCTGGGGAGTGTGGCCTCGGGGAGGGAACGGGACACCGTTGATGGGAGGCGACGCCGAGGGCGTGTGGCCTCGCAGGTGTTGAGGAAATTGCGCATGCTGGCCCGGGTACTGAGGAGGCATCATGTGCGGCTCTACAGAGCCCTCGTGACCGTGGGGAGGGGTGCCTTCGCCATCATCGTCCTCGTCGTCGTCGGCGCCGCCATTGAAGTCGGCGGGGCCCTTGTGCTCGTTCGGACCGCCGTGCTGCAAGAAACATGTGTGTTAGCATCAGACCACGGTTCAGGCTTCATCAAGCGCAGCGGTATGGCTGTACGTACATATTGGTATTTCGTGATCAGTTCGCGCATGTCAGCTGAGGAGTACTCGTACAGCTTCTTGTTGCTGCCAAAGATGAAGACGGCGACATCGACGGAGCAGAGCACAGAGAGCTCGTGCGCCTTCTTGAACAGACCACCCTTTCGCTTCAGAAAAGTGCTGGCAGTTGAGAGTTAGCAACCGGGCAATGGTCTGAGAATGTCTGCGACAGGATCTGACAAGGTGTGCGAGGTGCGCGCGGGGCGGAGGGAAAGCTTACACAGAGCGGTTCCGGTCATCCTTGATGGCCTTGATCTCAATCTTTCTCCTGCCCATCTTGACGGATTTGAGCTAAGATGCTGGAGAGGCGCGGACACTGTTGAGGATGCCGATTGCGCGCGCAGGCGTAGCAGAGAAATCGAGGGGGGCGGGCGTTGGAATTCGCCTCGAGGTAGCGGTGGTTGTCCCAGCTTGAAAGCGGCCGTGATATGTCAGATTGAGTGTGGGATTTGGAGACTCGAGTGCTCTGGTGTCCCGCCTGTGGTTCGGGTCTTGTCTTGGGCGTGCAACGGCTGGCGGCGCGTGCGGAGGTGGTCGATTATGTCAAAACTCTCTTTTTCTCTCTTTCTTCCTTCGTCCCTCTTTCTGTCTGGGGGGTGTCGAGCTCCTTCGAGAAGCAAAAGAAGCAACTCGGAGCAGTGCCGATGGGTAATAAAAAATAAGAAATAATAATAGTAGTAGTAGTTGTAATAATAATAATGATAAAAATAAAAATAATACAAAGAGTATATATTATTATAGTCTAACTGGCACGCGTAGAGACCAGTTAGTGGGCAGCAGAATGAATGTTTGAAGAATTCAACAAGAAATGTCCGAGGCCGGCAAGAGCGAGCGAGCGTGTTTGAACGGTATAAAGAACTCAAGCTCGAGGGGGAAGAAGCTGTGGTGGATGGGCCAGGACATGAAACGGCTTGTTGGTGATGCGACAAGAGCTGCGATATATGAATGAATGCCAGCGGGTGGTTGCGTGGTGCAGACAGACAGGCAGGCAGGCAGGCGGGTGCGCTAGGTGAGGTAGCTGCGGTACGATGCGATGCGCCTCGAATGCAAGAGAAGATAGATGGATGACCAGGTATAGACGCGCAGAGACAAAAGATGTGTGTGTGTCTGCGCAGTGAGTATAGTTTCTGCGACTCGAGTGTGTGTGTGTGTGTGTGTGTGAGTGCCTGTGATATGTGCGTGTATGATGCACGAAAGATACAAGATACCGAATTGATGCTATGCTACACTTGCAGGCGATGGGGCTGAATCTGGCGTGGGTGATGCTAATAATAGACAGATCGTGGGCAGAAGGGCGGACGCGGCACCTTTTAAACTTCTTTTTGGGTTGGAGACTCGAGAGCGGGACAAGAGGGGAGGGGAGAGGGAGGACAGGAAAAAAAAAATTAAGTGAGCAGAGCAGAGCAGAGCAGAGCCGGCCAAGCCAAAGGAGGGCAGCGAACGTGCGTGCGGGCGGGCAGCTCGGTTGGTACTGATGAGTGAGAGTCCTGGCTGATGACTGGAGACTGGAGACTGGAGACCAGACTGATTGATGAGCCCAGAGTGGGAATCCCGGTCGACTCGTGGAAAAGAAAGGGTTTGTGACCGACCCAAACGACCCCATTGACCTGCCTCGTAGCGTTCGTTCTGTAGTGCAGTGACCAGTCAGTCCATGGGCGGGATGGATAGAAAGAGGTACCTGCCGGAGCTACACTACAGTAGGTAGGCATGTAATGAGAGTGTCCAGTACTATCAGGCTGTTCCGCCATGGTAGTGGACGATGCACCATCACCTCTTGCTCATTTTACATTACACTGGACTCGAACAAAAGTCCTAGAATTTGTGGCCAGGGAGGTTCTCGCTCTCCCTCTACTGCTCTCTCTCTCTGTCTCTGTCTCTTCCGCTCTCCTTCTCTCTGTCTACAAGCTGAACGGCAGTCAGGGTCAGGCGGCCTTGTCACTTTTGTTTCCTTCCCTTTTCCCTCTCTCCTAATTTTCCCAATAGACCATTGAGAAGTCGAGCACTGCCCATGGGCTCGAGACTCATTGATTGATCCATGATCCAGGGGACCAGAGGAAAAGTGGACTCCCGGAGTGGGGAAACAGGTGTGGTAATGTACCCGGCATATGGCCATCTGCCTGTTCAGTTACATGTCTGCTGTCACAGTACATTACCTACCTAGGTTACAGGTAGGTAGGTAGCTTCATACTCGTTCGGAATGTAGCCTGGAAGTGGACTCGAATGGTGATTGATGTACTGTATTGGTTGTCGGCACGTAGTACTTCAAATGACCTTGGCTTGGCATTATACTTCCAGCTCCCCATTTGAGCCATGTCGTTATCTTGTGCCCGAGATCACGACTTGCAAGGCCGACTGGCGCTGTCTTCTGAACCAACGAGACGAGTTCGAATCATCCCATTCTTCATTGTCTGTACATACAGCCCTCGACTGGCGTCCGTACGGGTCCTGCTCTGAAATTCCGAAATATCACAACAGTCCCACCGCGGCTTTGACCAGGTAGGTTAGTTGATGGGGCAGCACTGCTTGCTTGGGTCTGCGTCTGTGGTGGTTCTCAAGCACTTGCAGCAGCACCGTTGTTCCGGGATGCACTCCACCAACCTGTCCACCTCGAATGGAACTTGGCACTCTCCCCTGTCCTGTACTGTACTGTAGGCAGGTATTCTAGTGTGCACAAGGTCGGCTGCAATGTACTTTTCCTATGTACATGACAGGACAATCGAGTATCGCTGGATTTCAACAGATTATTATACCAAATCACCTCTTTGCAAGACTTCACGGCGCTGCAAAACAGTGCGCCCTTGGCCGTACCCCGCGAAGTGGCAGACTGAAATATAGCAGTACGCAGTGACAGTCAGTACAGATTAGTAGCTGCGGCATGAAAGGCCGCCTGGTCTCGTCTCGTCTCGACATCAATTGACTGACAAACTGGGGCCACGGGTCAAATATCTGGCCATCGAAATCGTCCCTGTTCTGCTACACCCCCGGTCGACACAACCGACACGTTTGAGCTTTGTCGGTTTGGGGAGGGACGTCGATCACAATGGGCACACTGTATAGTCCTAGATTGCGACCAGCAAATCGTGACCGCGTCGCGGATTTCCAGAACAGTGTGCGCGCTCGACCTTTTCCCGGAAGGGCAGGACCCGATGCCGTTAGGGATTTTACCCGGGATGCCAAATGCCGGGATCTTCTCTGCTCACTTGGTCACTCTCTTTCTCTCTCTCTTTGGTTCCTTCTGGGCTTCCCTACCTGCCAACCAACCAGCGGTGCTAACCACTACTTTGTACTAGGTTAGCCATCTGCAGTCCAGTCCTCAGCCTTATCACTTCGACAGGCCGGCGAGCACGCCTCCAATTCGTCCAAGGTCCCTGCAAATCATATGATCACGTCTCTATACCCTTGGCGCGAATTGCGTACCTGGACCGGTTGGGATGGACGAAGGATGACCTTGGAGGTCTGCCCGCCTAGGTCACGAACCCTTGTGTCGTCGCTGCTGCTGCTGCTGCTGCTGCTGCTGCTGAGATTACGTACGAATGCGGTGCGGACAGGTGCGCTCTGCTCTGCTCTGCTCTGCTCTGGTCGCCGACATGGGCTTCTGTTCGGCTCGGTGCCGCCGCTCATGCAAGTAAGTCAGTGAGCTTTCGTCAATGGACTGATTCTCTCGTCTCTCTGCATGCGTCATCTCTGCTCGAGAGCCGAGCACACCGAGGGGAAGAAGAGGTGAAGTCAGTAGTCGCTCCCCTCTTGTGCCCCGCCCACACCTCCAGTCTGTTTCCCCTTCCTTGAGCCGCAAGGCGCAGTTTATCTTTAGAAACGCGACATGCTTCTCGAATGTCACTCCATTGAGCCGTTGGTGTTGCACGATGGCTTGTTGATGCCGTTTTCGGCTGTTTACTTTGCGCACACTGCCCCGCCCTCACGCCGTTTTCATGTCGTCTGCTCAACCGCTTCACCCAGCTGCTTGGTATAGGTTGCCCTACAATAGATCTCTTCCCTGCTCGATGAGTATCTGCACGGCTAGATAGCCGCCTGCTACCTGAACATCTATATCGCGATACAAGCCATGCGCATTGCACTTTTCAGACGAATATATCGCCCATTCCGTAGTCGTTTCGTAGATGAAAGTACCGAACTGGTGTGTTCGACGGCCTCGCGACCGAGTCTCTGTGAAAGCAATGCCCGACCATCCTAGCACAGACTAGCCAACATGGATTCATGGCTGCCAAAGATCGTCTGAATGCAACTTGTTTGCGGAGAGCAAAAGACTTTGCATATTCCAAGAGAAAAGATGGCTAGGATGAATTTCTGATGCCCTTGCTACGATCCCATTCTAGGAATCAACCCTTGACCCTGTCACGGCTATCTACATGAACTCCGGGCAGCTATACTCACTATGTCCAAACCGCCGCTCAATAGACTGCTCCTCAAACACACAACCTGGGACAACTCGTTGATGTCACTACTTATCACCATGCCGCGACTGTCAGACAGTCGAGAAGCCTCGCTTGCTTTCATGATCAGAAGCCCATCCATCGCTGGATGTTTTCTCATTTGTCGCCAAGTCACAGGCTTAAGCGCCGTCGTTCACGAGGATGGAAACTAAAATAACCTTAAACGTCTACTAGTCTCTTTGTCCGTTGCTGCCAAGATATCTTTGGATCGAAGTTCTACATCGCACACACACACGAACTACGTGGTGGAGGAGGAGGAGGAGGGATGAGATGTCGAGTACATACTCGGGAACCCTAGCGAATACATAGGTACCCTGCGTTTGTTCTCTGCTGGATGCATGGATGCTGCCGATGAGATTCTCGCATCATCGCCAGATCCCCCATCCCCCCATGGCACTTTATTGTCTGCTGTAAGCAAGCAGGCGCTCGAAGCAAGCAGGTCCAGCGAGGCTTGGGCGACTGCAAAGACAGCCAAGAACGGTTGAACGGTCTGGAGAAAGCACCATGAGTGGGCAAAAAGGAAGAAGATGGGGTAAGAGAGAAGATCCAAAAAGGCTTGGGTGGTGGAAACAACCGAAGCCAAACAGACTGGGGGGGTTCCAAACCACCCCGGTTCGAAAGTTTGCTCTGCTGCTGCTATTAATAGCTATTTATAGACCTGCATATCGGTCCAGGTAAGAAATGTCACCTTTTCCGTCCCCTTTCGGCCAATTAGCCCATCTGGAGACATGCCAAGGTGGGCAAATTGTCCTGGGCTCAGCGGTGAGAGGGGTAATATTGCAAAGCCCGACCTGTAACCATTGATTATCCTTGTCTTTGATCACGTATCTCTCTGCACCCATTTATCCCATCGTTCCCGAAGCAGCCACGAGAGCGTCACAAACAGATTCGAGCCTGGAGGGGAAAGGGAGAGAACAGCGAGTTTCGATCTGCTGCTGCTTGCTGATTCCCAAGCTTCCCGGGTCCCACAGTCTGGGAAACATTAACCTTGCAAGCGCGAACTGCTTATCGGACAGGAATCCGAAAGCAACGTCCCATCGTCATTGGCAGTCTGTACGACCGTAGGGAACACGCCTTAGCTAACGACATACCTACCCAACCTCCATCCCGACCTCGATTCTCGCGTGTTGATACTTGAATTACGTGTGCACAAACAGTATCAGCCCTGACGAATCTTGATCCGCGTCCAATTGATCATACCTATTGGAGTCGGCATCAGAATTACAAGACTGGGTACCGGGAGAGCACTACGTACGCGATATCTACATCATCTTCACCCACGTCAAGTACCGCTCTCTATACAAGCTGGATCCCGCTGACACCCGTCCCTTGGCAGGCACATGCACTGCTTACGTTGCATATCGCTCAGTATCATCTCCCCTTTCTGTGGTGAGACAATGGTTGGCTCACAGAAAAGCCTCTCACTTTCAATTTTTCCCACCTTTCTTGCTTTCTCACCTTTTGGATGCTCGTAGATTTGGAGTACCTTCCTCTTCGCGTCACGCATGGCTTGCTTACATACAGGGCCCGGCTGGCTTGCGTCAGTCAGTCCGTCAGAGTTCGCCGAACAAGTCGCGGCGGGCACGAATCTTACAGTTTGCATACATACATCGGTCAGTCAGATTTGTCAATCGAGAGGGGAGAAGTACGTCTCATTCCAATCATCGCAAACTGGTCAGATCCTTGCAGATGCCCTGTGACAAATAACGAAAACATACAACCGTTCCCTGCCTGCTCGTCAAGTCCGCCAAGCAGGCCATGTTAGCCGCCGGCTGGGCAATATACAGAGTACCGCGTAAATGTACCCTCCATACCCAACGTTGGTCAGTATGTACGATAGTGCACACACCAAATCACAGTACAACCAACCAGTCAGCCGTTCCCCTGGCCAGAGAAGCACATACTAAGGCGTCGGACCGCAAAGCTGCGCCGGCATGGGAACTTCTCATCGGTGCTGCGCACTTCTTGGCGACGCCGCGCGTGGTGAGACATACTCTGTACCTACATTGGAGATTCAAAATGCGATGTTCCTTCACCTGGAGAGGTGCAACCACCAGTCTCACGGCGTCTTCCTTCGAATGGCTATGCGATTTCAGCGTTGACAGAAGAATACCATGATCCATGGCCAAGCACATTTCAGCTTCAAGCCGTACAGATTACACCCAGCATAGTTGAGAGAGCTAGTATGCTCGTGCTCCACGGGATGATACTATCATCTCGTTCATGTGGAGAGAGAAAAGACGGAGATAATGCATAGTGACCAACGGTCCACGCAACCTGTAATCAATCACTGGTTTCCGTCGTTATTGTCTGCTCATTGGGCCTTGGCCAACAATTCGAAATCGGATTGGCAACCCTCTCTTTCTTGCCTGCCAATGCCCTCCGCTATCTCTCTCGTCCACTTCCACCAGTCCCAATCACCATCATGATTTGCAATTCCCATAGGCGCCCGGGCAAAAGGTTCGATGCGCATGCTCGCACTCGCAATCATGTACGTACTTGTCATTCTCGTCACCACCAAACTCCTGGCCAAGTACTGCACATACTACAGCTGCGAATCTCACCCTCTTCGTCACACCCGCATAATGAATACATGAAGCAGACGTGCGGCACGCGGCGCTGCCGCTGCTGCTGATGCCATGTGCTCCAACGCCGGCTGTGCTTTCCTGCTTCCTTTCTTTCTCTCTTTTCTCTTCAGTTATCCTGGGCTTGGCACAACAACTGTCCCACGTTGTACGTACAGACATGCAGCCCTATATTTTTTTCTTTTTTTCTTTCCTTCTTCCAAATTCTCCCACATCAGACCACATGTCATATGCCAAAAATATTTGGGGTCCGAAAAGTCCCCCTGCCTTACGTACCATACATACAGACTAGACTAACCCAACTCCATACTCCACCAATACACACATCTTTGACAACCCGAACCTGCATGCGAGCGAACCCCTTCCATCTTCCCCGGTCCCCTTCCTCTCTCTCCCTCTCCCTCTCCCTCGTCCAAAGACAAGAGCCGCCGGGGATGCGCAAACATGACATTGTTGCTCTGCCAGTATTCAGAAAAAGAGCCTCCATTGATGAGTAAACATGTAGTATACTACGTAAATTTTCTATCTTTAGCAACAAACCTTTCCTGGCAACTTCCACCCCTTACCCCCCACACACACCCACCGGTCCGGTAGTTGGGTATTTCGTTTCGTTTCGTTTTTCCCCTCCTCCCATGTACTATGTCCTCAAGGCCCGATTCCGTATCCCGCGCCCAGTCCTTTTGTTTTCCTCCCCGCTCGCTTTGGGATAGATTCCTCGTTTGCTCATCCAGCATGTGAGTCCTTGCCCAAATTTGTCTGATCTTTTGCCTTGTTTTATTTCCACCAGTGAACTTTCTTCTCTATTTTTTCCTTTGCCTTCTTCAAAAGATGCAGTCATCCACATGCACACCCACTTACACGCGTGCTTCCCCCTTCTGTACGTCTCCAATGCATGTCGGCTATTGTGAGGCTGTGAACATGTTCCTGCTTAAGCGCCCGCTGCCCGTCTTTTCGGTAAGACCAACTGCGCCGAATTGCTGTGCCGGTCGAAGCCCAAGGCTCTGGTATCTTGAGCTCGTAGTATCGGATTACATGGACAACGGAGCTTTTATTTGTCACTTTCTTCAGTTGTCGTCAATTGTCACAGACTGGGCTGGGTTATTCATTCTCATCGAAACCAAATATGCTATTTTGCCCCTGTAGCGCTATGCCGATAGAACGTGGCACGGTATGGAGATGCTATCGGAAAGTTGACCCCCCTTCGCTTATCGTGTAAACGCCGTAAAAATGCTTTCAGAACTCGGCTTGCAGACTTTCTTGATCCTCTTCTGCCATGGAGCTTTCCATGTGCAGAAGAAACTGAATGGTTTGTGCCGAGGGGTATCGAAGGACTCAAAAAAACTCCTTTGCCCACCTGGGCTCACCGTAACGCCTTTGCTTCTGTGTGCCGTACTCCTTGAGAAATGCTAGTCAAACTTTTCCTGGACCTCTCAAAAATTTTGCTAGTCCTTCTCTCCCTATTGATGGCTGATCTGCTGGGTGTGTTGCAATGATGGGTTAAAAATGTCCAATCTGGCCTCGTCTATCAGTTATCATCATTCGCTGCGCCGGGTGCGCTGAATGAGCCGAAGCCACCAAGGTCGGCGGCGTTGTTGTCCGTCGAGATAGTACCATTGAGCAAAGGACATTTGCTGGAATCAGAATTGTTAGTAAAGGATCGCCGACAAAAGGCTGTCGGTGGAGGGAAGAACATCCGTGCCCACTTGGCGATAATTCGCCGACGGGATACTTCCTCGTCGCTCCGAAGGGTTGGAGAAGACATGTATAATGAGAAAATGGCAATATACCTCTTATTGGTCTTGATGTGACCGATCTGGCCACAATTGGCGCATTTGCGAGTCGTACCACCTGCCGCCTTATCGGCAGAACCAGACGCACCAGGGGAGCCTGCGTTGGCCTGAGCATTTTTTCTCTTGCCTTTGCCCTGCTTTTCGCGCACCTGGCGACGATCGGCATTCTTCTCCAGGCGAGAGAGTTCTTGTTCGATCCTGTAAGTGGTTGTTAGCAAAGTCTTCACGTGCTGCGATTTTCAAAGGGTGGGCTCTCACAATCTACTCTGGAGCCGGTCGGTATCAGCATCACCCGTGGGTTTGGCTGCGTAGATACTGTGAACAAAGTTAGGACATGTTCGTTTGCACAAGGGCCAATCTAAATGGCATCGTGGTAGGTGTAGGTATAGATCGTTTGACTTACTCTCTCTTAGCAGCATCCTGTTCTCTGCGTGCCTTGATGTAGCTTCGGATGACTTGAGGGTCCTCCAGAATCAAAATTTCGGTTTGAATGCTGCCATCGGCAGCCCTCTTCTGGCGCGTGACCTTCAGCTTACGACGGCCAGATCGACTATTCTGACTGAAGCGACTCAACTGGCTGCGTCCGTCATCGAGATGCGCCGCAGATGTATGGTCGGCAGACTTTTGTGGGTTGAATCTGTCATCCTCGTTGGCCGTATCCAGGACATCAGCATCCTCGTGGGTTGTAGGATCCGAGAGCGTCAGCTTCTGCCTCTCCCAGATTTCCTTGATGGCGGCCGTGTACATTTCATTCTGTTTTTTGACATTGTAGGAGTGTCCACCATTCGCCTTACGTTCGCGCTCAATGGCATCAGCACTCGTGGCAAGTGGGCCCTGAACCGCATTGATATAACCGCCCTTCATTGACGTCTTGATGAAACTGAATCCGAGACCATGACCCGTGGGATCTCCCTCGCCGTGAAGAGCAACCATGGCCTTGCTCTGGCAGGCGTCGAGGAAGTTCTTGGTGAGCTCCCATGGGGCCAGCTTGGCGACAAGAGGAATGTCAGTACCTAGCTCGTCGTCATCGTCAGCAAAGCTCGGTGCCTTGGGATCATAGCCCGCGTTCTGCAACGTGGCTGAGCCGACTTGAGTAGCCTCAATGAGTACGACATCTTCCGGCTTGATCTGCTGGCGTATCGTTCGCTCATCCATGGGAGCATCCCCCTCCTTGTACTTCCAGGTTTTTGACTCTTTATCGTAGACGTAGAACTCTTTCATTTTTTGTCTGTCATTCGGGTCAATTTTGCCATGAGAATAGTAATCTCCGGGCGGGTACCTATTTTGAGGGTCCACTTTATCAAAGACATGAGAAGTAACTTCTCGAATGTCAATGTCCTGGGTCGGTCGGTGCCTTGCCATGCGGTCACAGATGGCCCTCATTCGCTTCTTGTTCGTGCTCGTGATCATCCTGGCGTGCGGACCGGGGACCTCCTGGAACACGTTCTGCTGGCCCACGACCTGCACGCTGAAGGCCTTGCGCAGGTAATAGTGTGGAGCATCCCTTGCAGTCATGCTGAAACCGAGGATGAAGTCATTATTGCGCTGCTCATGCTTGAAGACTGGCGCTCGGAACAAGGCGTTGTGGAGCGTAGGTACGACTTCTCCAATGTCAACCGTGCCGAAGATGGAGAAGGGCGACTTGTCTTCTGGCAAAAGGGTTTGCGTCTCACCAAGCTCAGCCTTGGGAAGCTTGTCTTCCTCGTCACCATCCTGACGCCGGGTGTAATTGATGATCCGGCTGCCCATGCCGAACTTGTTTAGCAAGATCGGAGATTGCTCGCAGTACTCGAAGAGAACAATATTCGCGTTGTCGTTCAAGCTGAGATCCCTGCTGGTCTTGTACACGTCCACAACAGGTTTGCCCTTGAGCTCTTTGCGCTTGACCTTGGCAGGCTTTTTGAACTTGATCTGATACTTGATGTACCGGGAAATGTCGAACTTTGGCCGGTGGTGCTCCCAGAACTCCACATTGAGTTTCGTTCGATAGAAAGGGAACGCAAGCTTCTGCGCGGGCAGACTGTGTTCCACGTCCAGATTGGACAGCGTAGCTCTAACCTTGCTCTTGTGGTTGGCCTTGAGTGCATCGTAGGCCGCATCATTGGAGTGGTTAAAGCGGTGCATGACATCGCGGCCAAGCTGTCCATTTGCCATTCTTCTCATCTTCTCCTCAGCTCGGGCCTTCTTGGCAGGTCGCTCCACTTGCATATCTTCGATCAGGAGATAGGGGTCGTTCTGGTCCAGTTGAATCACCTGACCTGCCCGTCTCGTAGCCTCGAGGAAATTGGAGATACCATGGGTTTCGTACACAGGTAAGCGAGGCAGACCTGGTTCGTATCTGCGCTTCTTCTTAGGCTGCGGTCGTCGATCCCCCAGGAACTCTCTCTCCCAATCATCCATGGGCTCGTCTTCTTCCTCAGGTGGGGTGGGGTGGCCGTTTGCCTGAAGTGGCTGGGGCGGATCGTTGATGTTCTCCCAATCCTCACAAATGGTGGCGATTTCGTTCATGGTGTATCCTCCCACAAGCTCATTCTCCTCATCAGAGTCGGAGAGCGCATCGTCGAGGTCAATGAGTTTTGAGCCATTGATGTTGCTCCAAGATGGGCCATCTCCGAACTGTTGCTGCTGTGATCTCTTAGATGTTGCGGCAAGGGCTGAATCAGGGATGCGGAAAAGCTTGGATGTGTCGACATCGATTTCAAGCTCGAGCTTGGTTGGAACCAGAGGAGGCGGGCTCTTGGGCGGCTCTTTGTAGACGTAATCAGCCGGCCACTCTGGAAAGATCTCGCGAAAGTTGAGAACTTTGTGCTCCTCAAAGGCGGGGAATTTTTGCTTCAAGAGCTCGTCGACGTTCTGTGGGGGAACCGGTACGGAGGGATCTTGATGCTGTGTCTGATCCGTGACCCAATCGCTGACGCTATTTGGCTCTTGCTGCGGGAAATTCAGCTTAAATTTCTGCTCCCATGACATGGTGTTCCAGTCCTCATCAGTCAGATTAGCAGCGACGACAGCCGGCGGTGCTTTCTGCGCCTGTGTAGGCGACTCGGGCGCAGCAGGCACATTGTCGTGTAGGGGCGATGACGGAGGGTGCTCCGCATTTCCAGCGTCGCCAAAGAGGTCATCAAGGTCGGCATCGCCATCCATGTCGGCATCATGACTATTGCCGCTGTCTTCTGTGAGACCGGGGACCTGTGGTGTCTCGGCGGTTGGTGCGGTTGGCGAGGCAGCATCGTCGTCGGAGGCCAGGTCATCGTCGCTCAAGTCCTCAAAATCTATGGCGTTGTCTGCCTTGTCTGTCTGGTCGATCTCCTTGCTGTCGAAACCTTCCAAGCCATTGACGTTGCCCTGGGTGGCGAGCGTGTTGAGGATCTTGTTGAGATCATCATCGTCTTGCTTTGCGGTGGAGTCGACTTCCATCTCATCGGGTTCATTGTCACCGAATAGATCGCTGTGATCCTCTTGGCCGTTGGCCTCGGCTACATCTGGGGATGCAGCCATGGTGACGGTTGATGTGGTCGCATGGGATGTGGATGTTGCAAGAGGTCGCGGTTGCGCGCTGCGTGTTTCGCGATGCGATGGAGGTGATGGATGTAGACGGGGCAGCGCGGCGACCAGTCGAGCTAGCTAGGCTGCTGTTGCCTTGCCTTAGGTGGGTTAGGGCAGCCGGGAAGAACTGTCTTGGTGTTAGTCAGCTGGTGGTAAAGCCCAGGTACGGCAGACGGAAGGCGGATGTGGGGTACGTACCGAGGGGTCGTGCTTCACAGTTGAGAGGGTAAAAATGGGGCACCTGGGAAACGCTGGAGATAAAATGATTAAAACGAAAAGGTTGGCCGCTGGACAAAAACTGCAATTACTAGACGCTGGAAACCAAAGCTAAGATGATCTAGTTCTGATTAGGAAAATAAGTCTTCCAAATTTTGGCCCCGCGGGGAGGAGGGGGCCGACGTCCTTCCAGATTTCTTACGATATCCAGGGTTTTCGCAACAAACGCCGACGTAGCTTTCGATGTCACCGAGAGCGATGACCTGCGTGAATTGGACAAAGGCGCAGACGGATTCTCTGATGAGACCGCAATGTCTCCACCCGGAATGTCCACGGGTTCGGTCATGGATGGTTCAGTTGTGGATGGGACCGTCGTATATGTATTGGCCGTGGACGGGACGGTCGTGGATGTATTTGTCGTCGATAGAACGGTTGCAGGTGGACCGGTCGTGGTTGTATCAGTCGTAGATGGGACGGGCGTAGAAGGTTCGGACTCGGATGGATCGTGTTGACGACGGGCAAAACGTGTCCGGACACGAGTGCGTATGCCGCACTAAAGCTTCCTCAAACGAGTGCCAACAGACATGTTCAGGATGAAGACCTCCAGATCTCGCCCACAGAAGAATCAAAGATTTTGGAGCTGATCTGTCCCTTGCTCCAGATCCTCTTCAGAACCCGTCCCCGAGTTCGATGCTGGGAAGACAGACCCCAGAATCTCGCCCAGAGAGCTCCGGATTCTCTGCGAAATTTGCCCCCGAGTACGATGCCGCCGACGTGGACGAGTTGGGCAAATGCGTAGGCTGATGCTCAGCTGGGGGCACTACGGATTCGGGCGCGAGTGAAACTTGTCCGGACGAAACTTGTCGACGACGAGGGAAACGTGCCCGGAAACGAGAGCGTATGCCGTTCTAGAGCCCCCTCAGACGATTGCCAACAGACATCAGGATAAAGACTTCTGGATCTCGCTCAGAGAGGAGTCAATAGGTTGAATCTGATATGTCGCCTTCGCCTGATATGTCGCCTGCTACAGACCTCTCAAAAATTCCCCTGTTGTTTGTTGACGCCAACGTGGTCGAGTCGGACAACCGCGTAGATGGAGGCTCAATCGAGGGCACTACCTCTCTACCCAGGATATCTAATTCTGCGGGCGTGGATGGAACTTGTCCGGCAGGAACTTGCTGACGACGAGGAAAACGTGCTCGGAAACGAGAGCGTACGCCGCCGTATAGCTTCTTCAGACGAGTGCCAATAGACATGTCCTACTATCACCGTGCCGTGCTAAGCCTATCATACACAGTTACTAAATTGTTCTGTTGTGTACTCTGAGGGCGACCGAAAGAATGCTCAAATCAACACGACGACACCAATGATACTTGGATGCTCGAGTCTTCTAGGCAGGACATACCTCTCAATATAAAATGAGATTTGTACTGATGAATAGCATGGGAAACTGGGCGGTGAAGTTGTAAGACGCAATACAGCAATACAGCTATGAATGCGCGATATCGAAAACTGGGACACTGACTGGTTGTGAAGAACAAGAAAAAGAGCAGAAATAAACAACCAGGCCAGGCCTCGCGTGGATACATTTTGGTCTTGTTGACATCTTCGTTATCGGAAACTGCGAATGGGTTGCAGTGGAAGGACACAGCGTCCCATCCAATGTTGTCATATAAGTGACGATGCCATACAGAAGGGGCGTTCTATAGCTGGCATTATGGTGGATTGACAATTGCATGACCAAAAGCGTAACCTTTCTTAATTCGGAGGTGATTATTCTCACGAATGTGTTCAAGAGTGATTCACCATTTCAATTGGACAATGACAATCATAAAGATTCTTTGCTCACATGCGACTCGCTTGCCTTGGTAACCATGGCGGTCTGCAATCAAGCTTGCGGGCGCTAAACATGTTACGCTATAATGGATTTTGTGTTCAAGAATTTCTGTTTGGTCCGGTCTATATTAAGACTTTAATCTATGCAAGATTCGTCCTAGTCGTGGAATTCTGGCCGAACATCAGCGGTTCAAGATCTTGTACCTGGTCAAGCTTGATATTCCGATAAAATTGCTCCATGATATACTTTTATAAGTGCTTTGACAGCCTGAGATACGTACTTACACATGGGGGCCATCTCCTTCTTTGTGTTGTTTGATCAGCTCGACGGGCTTGAAGTCGAACCAAGCACGACGTTGGGTCCACTGCATGATCCGACTTCGGTACATACGTCGCATGTGCATCAAACTACATCGAACCCTTGCAGTTGTGGTGTCAAACTAAGTGGAGGCAGGCCAACGTTGAGTCCCGAGAGATTGGGAGATACTCGAGTCCAATTTGAGCACGACAATTATATCTCACACCTCCCCATTCTGGCGGTCTCTCTGGAGTCTGCGCAAGTCTCTCAGATCCATTCAATCTCTGCTGCTAATAAGCAAGATCCAAGATCTCGCATCGCGCCCCTGAGCCCCCTAGCCCCCGATGGCTGCTGCATGTGCATACCCCTCCAAGGACTTGCTTAGGGCCAAGTATGTTGGGAAGAATCTCTTCCAGGTCGCGACGCCGTCCATCGTGCTCGACCTGGCCAAGCTCGAGGCCAACTGCAATCTGATGCTCGAGGCTGCACAGAGACTTGACCTCAGCTGGCGGGCGCACATCAAGACTCACAAGGTACGAAAGGTTCTTTCCCGCCATTATGCAACCTGGCTGGCTAGCACGTCCATCCATCCATCTGCATTCTCAAATGTTGTCCTTAAAAAAGAGACCACCCCTGTCAAATCGGGAACCCGTCCAGTTTGGCCAATCATCGCTAACTCCAAATCCAGACCACTGAACTTACACGCCTGCAAGTAGGGGACCGCAGCACAACCCCAGCCAATATAGTCGTCTCTACCCTCGCTGAAGCAGAGAATGTTCTCCCTCTGCTCAAGGAGTATCAAGGCCGCGGTCGCCCAGTCAGCGTAAGACAGAAAAAGGCATCCTCCACCGCCGTACGCATGACCGACTCACTGACTCGCTTTAGCTCCTCTTCGCCTTTCCCATCTACGCATCTTCTGTAGACCGGCTTGCAACTATATCCGCACAACTGGGCCCAGATGGGCTGACTGTCATGGTGGACCATCCCGAGCAAATTAAGCATTTGACCTCATTGGCATCCAAGTCGGGTAACCCGCCACTGGTCTTCTTGAAGATCGACGTTGGTAGCCACCGTGCTGGAGTGATTCCTGGCTCTCCAGAATGCCTTCGCTTGGTTGATCAATTGCTCGTCTCGGAAGCTGTCGGTTCATGTGTGCTCGTGGGAGTATACGCTCACGCCAACCACTCCTACGAGGCCCGCAAAGACTGGGAAGCTCTGAACTTTCTCGGTATCGAATTCAGCTCACTCCAGACAGTCGCTCGCGCCGTTCGCAAGGAGAGACCAAACCATCCACTGGTGCTATCGGTAGGCGCGACGCCGACGGCCACCTCGTTGCAGCACCCTTCGTTCAGCGACGACGCCGAGGTTTCGTCGAATCTGGCCGGACAGGAACTGACCCATCACATGTCGGCGCTGATCAGAGAGCTCAAGAAGGAGAACTTTACTCTCGAGGTCCATGCTGGCGTCTATCCCATGCTTGACATCCAACAGCTCGCTGCGCACTCGCGAGACTCCAAGTTCCTGAACTCGACAGCTATTGCCGTCTCCGTTCTCACCGAGGTATGCAGTCTGTACGCGGGACGGGGCCCCGATGGGACAACGGAAGCTCTGATCAACGCAGGCACTCTGGCTCTTGCCAGGGAGCCATGCGCCGACAAGGGCAACCCCCCGGGACAACACTACAGCGGTTGGGGCCTCGTTGCGCCGTGGAACTGCGAGAGGCAGGTGGTGCCAGGCCCCGAGTTCCCAGCCAAGCACGGAGGATGGCAAGTCGCGAGAGTGACCCAGGAGCACGGTATACTGCAGTGGGTTGGGCCCAAGAACGATGAGGCCGGGCTATACGTCGGCCAGAGGCTGCGCATCTGGCCCAACCACGCATGCATCACCAGTGCTGGACATTCTTGGTACCTGGTGGTAGACAGCCGGAACCATGGCCGCCAGGATGAGATCATCGATGTCTGGCCACGATGGAACGGCTGGTAGGTGAAGACGTGTGAGCAAGCTGTTTGCATATCATATTGGACGATTTCATGCTTGTCGATACCCAATGCCGCGAAGTGATAGCATGGTCTTGCAATTTTTAGTCTTTAGAACAGGAACTCTGATTTGATGGATAGATAAAGGATATACAAGACAGGTCATGATGCACATATACATTTGCTGTTTTTTTTTCCTTCACGGATGGCACTGATTAGAGGGGTAGAGATTAGAATACAAACATGGAATCTCTGTTAAGTCAAGAGTACTACCACTGATAGAAAACAACAAGATTTGCTTCTTTATATCAGAATAGTACGGTATATGTCATAAATTGGATTATTCACAGACTACTATATATATATGAACACAAATCATATATAATTGTACCTGTGATGCGAAGGTTCAAATCCAAATACCGGCACTTGGCATCAATCAGCTGTCTTTCTACAGTGACTGAGCATGACCCACAGGTTCGTCACTGGTGCACCCCGAACATAAGAAGTTTTGTTTAGTGTGTCTTGGCCAGATTCGGTGGGGACATGGCACATTGGGATGAACTCATCAGCATGAATCTAACAGGGCCAAATTTCGATTCCGCAACAATGCTTGAGGCTGGACATTTATGAGCAGTTATTACCATATGCCAGTCAAGCGTCGGGTTTCTGACTTGTCCTACTGCTGCTCCAGGGCCCTCTTATCTGATGAATGGCAGGCATCTTGATGTGTTGTTCAAACACGCAAGCGTAAATTATTCGTCAGTTGTGCAGCATAGCTGCAGATACCTACAGATTACATGTACGAGATGGAGGTCGGATACATTATTATTCTACTTCGGCGCGGCAATGAAACTGCCCTGGCATAAACAACTTGAATAAGTAGTAGCGCATATTGGCTGGAGTCTTGCTTTCTGCTTGGATAGAAATCTCTTTCCATTTTCATCTTGGTGTCTTGTTCGTAATATGTATCTTCTATTCTTTCTAATTCAAGTTGAAATAAAAATCACAAGTCTGCGCAGAATCACCATGACTGGGAAGCATTTTGCAGTAGCTTACGAGGTACCTGTAGGGGACTTGCCGAGCTCCAGCGGCCTGTCACCGCCCATCCCTGGTCCGCTGCACCGTTGGGCGGCACTTCCAGTGGTTAGTTCAGAGTCGACTGACGTGCACCCCTGCCCACGTGGATTATTGGGATTCCGACGCGGGTCACTGGTGGTGCTTGGCTCCCAACTGCCACCCTTTCACATGATTTATCACTTACTCGGAGACATTTCTTGCATCACTTTGCTTCCAAACAACATCCTCCGAGACTCAACATATTTCCCCTCCCAGCCCTACCGCCCGCGACCTTCCAGGACCCGTCGCTAGGTAATCGCTGAGGATCTGGGACACTGCAACCCGTATGCTGGGCATGTGAAGGGGGCCAAGCGCCGGCGTCGAGGCCGGATGCCAAGATGGGGACCGACTACGACGACAAGCCGTCCCACGCCCGGGGCAGCTTTGCAGCAGCGCCGCGAAGCGCCAGGATATCGACCTCCAGATCGAGCCGGAGTTATGGTAGCTACGAGACCGGCGAATCCAGCACGGCGGCCACGGATGCTTCTGCTGCGCAAGATACCGCCCTGACGTCCTCCCCCCTGGCCGAGCAAGACGCCCCAAGCAAGCACCGACATACAGCCAAAGATGGCGCACGCAGGCGGTCGCATAAGCCGCGACCGACCGGCGGTTTCCTCCTTGCTGATCCAGTGTATGATGGAAAGTCGGGGCGTTCCACTGCGACGGACCGCGACGATGGGCGTCGTCGGTCTAAAATCCCGGTCGATAGCCGAAGAGCCAAGAGTCCCATGCCGAGCGCGGCAAACGAGCCAACTTTCAGCAGGGAGTATTCACCTGAATATGATACGGATATGATGGACGTGGGCGAGAGCGTGGGCGAGGAGCGGTATGCTGGAAAGGGGCGGCAATCGGCAACATCCAGGATTCCGACCGCAAGATCAAAACAAGCAGTCGACCTCGATTCAACGCAGATTGTCAGCATGGCCCTGAATCTGAGCGAATCGAGAAGAATGGCACAAAGACGGATCATCTCAAGTCCAGTGCCTCCGCGGCTTGCCCACGTCACCGATAGTTCAGTCGGCGGCAGCCTTAAACAGCACCTCCAACAGCAGAGACGGACATCACGCAACCTCTCACCCAAGCCCGAGAAGAGCGGCCTGGCACCCAGGAGTATTTCAGTGTCTCATCAAAGACTTGCGAGTCCTTTTCAAGCATCATTCGACCCCGACAGCACTTATACGTATCATTTCTCATCTTCTACTCTTAATCGGGCTCAGAAGGCAAAGGAGCACTTTGAAATCATGGCCCAATACCGACGATTGTTGAATTTTGTGCCTCCTCTGCAAAACAAGGGCCAGGCCAGCCGCCCATCCACATCAAGTCCGCCCTCCTCCCCCAATGGCGGCCAATCATCTTCATCGTACCCCTTTCCCAAGGCTCCAGGGGCTTTGGGACGTCCTTACAACCCTTTGCAATATATCAGGAATCGAAAAGTACGAGCCAGGGAACGAAAGGTTATTGATGGAGAAGCTCAAGGCTTTTCCGATGTTAACAGGGTGACTGACTGGGTTGATCAAGCCGCCACCATGGCAGCCGCGTCTCCTCTTCTCCCGGAGGATACCCCGTCGATTCCCATGTTTCCAGCAGCACACAACGTCATGGACCCCGAGATTGCGAATCTTACCCAGGTTTCGAGTGCATCGAAAACGAAAAGGCCGAGGATCGACTGGTTCATTGAACCTGCTGATCTGGTAGCCGATCTTTACTGGGTCGAACAGGATGATAATAAGTCGTTGATTGAGGACCGACACTACAGCCGTATCTTCCCATATCCCAGGAAGTCCATGTCGACATCTCGACCAATGTCTCCGAGCAAGAACGAACCCGCAACCATTCCATTCCCGCAGACCCCCATGTCTCTTGGCGAAGCGGAAGCCAGCGAGGCATCGACGGATAGGAATCTCTCCGACTCTAATGCAATTTCGCGAGCAGATACAGAGTCATCGCATGTTAGTGCACGGGACCGAGCCAAACAGAAACTTCAAGAGCTTAAGGGCTTGCACCATTGGCATAATTCTTCTCACAGTCATCACGACTTTTTGCACATGCGAAAAAGCTCATTCTCGGACACTTCGGACAGCGAGACGGATCGCAGGAAGCGAGAGCGTAGCGATACTGTCAGTGCTAACAGCAAGGCATTGTTGGAGAAACAGATGAATGAGATGCTGGCAAGAGAGGCTGTCACGATCAAGAGAAAGCCGACAACACACGAAGCCGATCCAGAAATGCGCTCGAAGCCATTCCGGACAAGCTTGATGACACCAGAGAAGTCGCCTGGTCCAACGGTTCTCGATAATGTTGCGAGCGATGCCAGGCTGGAAGGTAGCGACATTAATCGCTCTGATCGTGCTCATATACGACATGGTTCTCCAGTACGGGCTGGTCGCGCCAGTCTTGAAGTGCCCCGTTGGACTAATAGAGCGTCTTTGGACTTTGACAGCTCTGCGCCGACCTCACCGGATTTGCGGGCGACCAAAAGTGGTGGAAATCACATACCTGCCATTGGGATGGACCTGTCACCGCCCGGTAGCCGGCCCGCGTCGCCTATACGTAAACCTTTCTCCAAGGTCAAGAACATATTCCGCGATCGCAGCCGGGATCGGGCTGCTGGAGCAACCTCTGGCCGGGACGATCATCCTGACAGTCCAGTTGATGAGGTTGGCCAGCCTTTTCCGTCTCTAAGCTCTACAGAGGACGTCGGCTCTACGCTGCGGCAGCGCTCAAAGAGCCCGTTACCGCGTATTCCACGAGTAGAAACCCACAAATCTCATAAGAGTATTGGCAGTCTGAAGCTGGGCAAAGACGAGCAAAGCGGCCTCCGAAACATTTTAAAGGGGGGTGCCAAGATTGATGGCATCATACGCGGAGGTGTTTCTAAACTTTCCGATCTGGTGTGGAAGAAAGACCACGACGGCGATAGCAGCTCATCTAGCACATCCAGCGACGACTCGGAAACTGAGCCTACAAGAGGTCGACTCAGAACACCAGCCGCGATGTCTGACAGCTCCTTGCGAAAGACTGACGAGGCCCACCAAGAAAGAAACTATCTTGACGCGATGCCGGTCTTCAAATCCACCTCTGAGACGAACAAGACGCACGCAGAGAGCGAAAGCATGCTCATCCCAGTGAACAACCCGTCACAAGCAGCAGGGCGTCGCTCAAGTCGATTTGATCAACTCAAGCCTCCGCGAATAGACGTTTCAACTGCATCTCCCACCTCGGCGACAGGCCCCCTGCCCGAATTCCCCGAAAAGGACACCGCACTTCCGGACGCGGACTCACGTTGGCGTGACTCTGCTGTATTGATGGATGAGACACAAGCGTCTGACTTCAACCCTCTCTTGACTCTCCCTGCCCCGTTGAATCGCCCACCACGCAGCTCTTCACAACAAACGCGGCATTGGTCCATCTCAGATCGGTCACCGTCTCCCCGGCCATCAACGCAGCAGCTGTCCAAGCGTGAGGTCGCTCGTCTCCGTGCGCTTGCTCTGTCTTCAGGTATCAAGGCAATGGAGATTGCGCGGCGTGCAGCTGAGCCACAGAGCATCATACCAAACTCCGACTCCAAGACAATCCTGCCCGTCCCATGGGCTGAACTCAGGCCCTTGATCACAGACAAGAAGATGCCAGCCACTGTTTCTCAACTTGAAGTCTACACCACGACTGCCCAAGTCCTCGCCTCCAGCATTCAGTCTGCGGACGCCGCACTTGAGAAGTCAGCCGCTGCCTTCATAAGTGGCGACATGCGGCAACTACATAACCGTGTGGACACTATGCATACTCGTGTTGCAACCGATCTTATTGATATGACGAGGCACGCCGCAGACGAGGCAGACGAATGTTCAAGAGATATGGTGGATAGCCAGAGACTCAAGGTGAAGAGGGTTGTCGACATTATCGACAAGATGCTCAGACGCAGGCGGCGACGTTTCCGCTGGGCTCGACGAGGCGGCTGGTTGATGGTCGAGTGGGTGCTTGTCGGCTTCATGTGGTATGTGTGGTTCGTGGTGATGATCCTACGTATCTTCCTCGGCATAGGCAGAGGACTATGGAATGGTGCGAGGTGGTTACTTTGGTTATAAGTCGGCCTAGCTTGGCCAACGACGAGTGTGAACAGAGACGGAACAGCAACGTGGACGAGGAGGGATCGATCTGATGATGCATTGCGTGCACTGCTTCGCGACTGTCTGGATACCCCTTGCTGCGTTGTTACAGATATCCCCCTTTTTTTATTCCTTGGGTAACTGATTTCCCATTCCTGCCATTATCTTGGCCTTTTTCCTTATACTTTTTGCCCCCTCTCCTTCTTCTTATCTCTTTTTTTCCATATATACACAGCATCACTCGGCGCAGAGTGCAGTCATTGGGAAGGCGGAAACTTTTTTTTCTTTCCTTGTTTGCGAAGAGGACTCTGCATTAGAAGAACAAAAAGAGCGAGTCACCGGCAATGAAAGAGACATGCATAGCAGGGAGCCTGGGTGTTTTTCTTTCCTTTTCTTTCTAACTTACTCTTCTTCTTTACTATTACTATTGTTGGCTTCAGCCCAAAGGCAAAGGAGTGAGTGGTATATGATTGCCTTGGACAAATCGTCCAAGGCCTCTTTTTTCTATTACGAGTGTGTTAATAATAAACGTAATTACTTCCGTTTGAGTATCTGAATTATATGCAACATGTTTGTCGGGTACATGAGCCACACAACCAGGCACACACTTTGAATCTGTGTGTCGGGAGTCAGAGGAATAGGAAACCAATCATGAAAACCCTGCCAATGAGCGAGCCAAGTCCAAAATGTATTGCTCTGTATTTGAAGTCATATCGTATTAAAACAAAAATCGAAGATATCACAAAAATCTTATATCAGTAAAATCTATTCTACAACGTCCACTGTTGCTCCCAAGGACTGAAGTGAAACAAGAACCTAGAAGAGGTCGCTCGCATTCCAAAAAAGGGTAAAAAGACACATCTCTACTCGATCCTCTTCTTGCCCTCCTCGGCGCTCAGGTACCTGGCCGTGCTGAGTCCGCGCTCGTGCTTGGCGACGAAGGGGCCCAGCAGCTTGTCTTTCCGGACCTTGGAGATGGTCTCCTGGTAGCCCTCGACGGCCCACGGTCTGGGGTTCAGCTTGGGCCAGTTGACCTAGGCGGGTTGTCAGTTTCATGCTATGAAAAAATTGTTTATACGTGCCACTCACATAAAGCATTCCGTTCTTAAGGATGAACTGCGTGCACCAGGCGGCTACCACCAACCAGGCAAGGACGAAGAGGCGCATTGGCAGCACAGCAGCGTCGGGAGCACGACGCGTGAAGAGTGATACGAGAATCACGAAGACGCTGAAAGCAAGAATATAGGGGATGCTCTGGATGAGAATGGGTCTGCGATCAGCAAAGACGAGTGCAGATCCAATATTGGCCGAGCTTGCATCGTAGGCTCCGAGGAACACGTCAAAGGCATCCTGCCGGGGTCCATCCCGGAAGTTGTTGAGGTAAAATCGCGTGATGGCGATCTTGAGATCTGCAAGCTTGCCGGCATTTGTCCGCGTGCCCATACGGGTAATGTCTGTCTTCATGGCACCGGTACCCGCGTATGCGCGAGATACAGTGTCGGCATTGTCGGCCCAGATGTTGCGGAAAAGGAAGTAAAAGTCACGATCCACGGCGGCAAAGGTCTCGCCCTTCTCCAGGATGCCGAGATCGACAAACATGCGGTCCAAGGTCCAGCGAGCGAGCATGCTCTGCACAACGTTGGTGCGATCCAGCGAATCCATGCAGTTGGTGCGTACAACGCTCGTCTGGAAGTTGCGTGTCTCGAGACCGCCATTGGCAGGCATGTCGACACCACGGAAGTATTGCTGGGCGATGAGGGAGTCTTGGAGTCTCTCTACGAGGAGCATGGCGCGCTGCATCTGCATGCCCTTTGTTTCGTGGTGGTAGTCAAAGTAGACGTAGTGCAGTCGGTCGAAGCTCTGCCTCGACGTGGTCGGCTCAATAACGCGGAACTTCTCATCCGTCCGAGTGTTACTTTCGACGGCGCCAGTGGGATCCGACACCAGCTTTTGCACCACCTGCTCATATGTTTCCTTCATCCGTTTCTCGCGACCTCCCTGGTTGACAAGGTTCACCAAGAAGTTGTCACCGTAGATGCGGATCTGTTCCTCAAAGTGCTTCCGCGCCGCCGGCAACGCCGACTCGAGACCCCGGACCTGAATCTTTGGTGTGTACTTGAGAGTGTTGACCTCGGCCCACAAGGCTGGAATACTGCCTCTTGTTTGTACGTATGACAAAATCTGCATTTCCTTGCCATCCGACGCTCCAAACTTGCCGCTCTGCATGTCATTGCTTCCAGCAAAGCCGCCAAGTCCACTGCCTGTGTCGTTCAAGACGAGGATCTGTTCGGTTTCATTGTAGTTGGCGGCGTGTCCATCTTCGTCGAGACCTCTTGTCAGGTATCGTGTTCCGGCTCGGTAGCGGGCCTTGCGTGTGATGAGACACAAGGTGAAGGGAGTCCCCTTCAGCGTAGTTGGGCGGATCTCCAAGGTACCCCAGATCATGGGTAGGATAAAAGGGTCCGCTGCGGTCTGCGGCCCAGGCTGCGAGCGGCTGCCTCGCTTGCGGAAGTCGATCAGGTCGGTGGAAACGAATCTGTTCCAGAAGAACCGGTCATCGGCGCGCTGCCACAGTGGGGTGGAACCGTCCATGGAAGCTTGTCGCTGGAAGCTGTTTGTGAGATCAAGAGAATAGGAGAAGTACATGGGACCTGGCATGACATGGGTCTTGAGCAGCGAAAGGAAGGTATCCTCGTCCGGATCTCTGATCTGGCGTTCGCGCATAGGCAGAAGCTCCGTGGCAACTACCTTGTACACCATGTGGCCCTTGAGACGGCCCATGGGCTGGGCTTTGGTGACGATGATGACATACTTGTCGAGCCTCAGCTTGATGATGCCCAGAATTCCGGCGATGCTCGAAACGCGGGAGACGCGCTTGTTCTGGAAGGGAGTTCCCTCGCTCAGTCGCAGGTCGCCGGTGGGACGGTCGATGACGAGGGCGGGCGCATTCGGCGAAGAAGGGGACGTGAAGGTGTACGAGTCGGCAGCCACCTGGACGTTGATATCGCGGAAAGGGAGACTCATGATGGGCAGTAATCACACCCAAGTGTGAACGCTGAGAAGCTGTTGTTAACCGCGAGTTGTGGGATAGTTTCGCACAACAGGGGTGAAGGTGTCGAGCAGAAGGACGAATTATATAGTCGGCCGTAAAGAGTAGGTACTCGCTGGCAAGGATGGATACTGCGGGAAAGGAGAGCACGAAGTAGAGAAACGACCGGGCGGGCGAATAAGAAGTCAAAGAAGAAGTTAATCAAGCATACGCCCTGTGGTGGCAAGAGGAACCAGTGTTGTCCTGCTGCTGAATTATGTTTTCGTCGACTCTGCAGTTCCTCCTGCGGGATGTCGTCGCCGAGCAGCTGAAAGAGTTGCTAACTTGCTCCTGTTGACACGAATTGGATTCAAACCTAGGGACTTTGGTAACGGTACATTAGCAAACGAAGGACCCCTGCAACAATCGAGGGGCGCTAAGATAAGCAGTACCCAGGTACTTGTACCTACCCACCCACCTGCGCGCAGTGGACGTGTTTCGTTTTCGCAGCTCAGCCTCTTTGCCTCTATCGGCTGTGCACAAATCACCCTGCCACTTACATAAAAATCCGCCGCGAGTCCTGATATCATACCTGCCTTGAGGTGGGTATCGCATCGCATTTTACAGTATCAGTTATCTATCTATTCTGAATCGAAAGTCTCCTTCTGCTTATCCGCAGCTGCCACATTTTTGGTTTATTTTGTCAAAATTGTAAGAATGTCAGACTGATGGGAGACGGAAACTTTTGTCTCGGCTTGAGCACCTCATAATCATATATTTTATTAGTCGGTGAATGGAAATATATGGTGGTATCCGCTCTCAATCAGAAAGGGACGCCACTCGCTGTAACGAGATGATGATATGTTTAAGGCGCCTAATCAACAGCAACCCGGACTCGCTACCTATAAGTTCCCGTGCTTCACGTGTGCTGTGCCGAGATAACCAGACCAGACCCCTCCGAGGCCTGTCTCTCTCAGTGCTCTGAAATAGCTGCTCGGTGTCGGGGAACGCAGCCAAGCCCGCAATCGTGCTGCCCCAACCCAAACCCAAAGACTGGAACCCGTGCCAACCTGGTTACGGTTTAGCACCTCTTGTTGTTCTAGGTACGGTGCAGCTTCGAGGTGGCACTCCGCTGGTAGTACCTAGTAGTGTACGTAGGTAGTCCGCTGGCAAGGCCTGACGTGCTGCTGCATGTGGTCCAGTGCCAGCGAAAAGCAAGTTGCCAGCCAGCCTGACCTTACCTCACCTTACCTAACGCCCCAGCAGACCATCAGTACCGACCTACTGACCATCAGACCCCCAGTCAACGGTGCAAGGCAGTCACAATAACTTCTTCCTACATTGCCGACAGACAATTCCGACCTACTTACCACCGACCACACCTCATCCACCACCATCACCACGCCCCAGGCTCGATAAATCTCTGGTTCCTCTCGAGCCGCACGCGCTTTGCGATACCACTGACGATTCCGCCTCGTCATTCCTA
The DNA here is from genome assembly GCA_022432395.1 of Pestalotiopsis sp. NC0098. NCBI lineage: Eukaryota > Fungi > Ascomycota > Sordariomycetes > Amphisphaeriales > Sporocadaceae > Pestalotiopsis > Pestalotiopsis sp. NC0098. The sequence goes on along the minus strand of JAJKLJ010000003.1, from coordinate 1,877,577 downwards.
AAGCCCAACGAGTCGGTCGCGCAGCACCCGTGCACAGGCGCCACCCCAACATCTGCGACCGCTTGCGTCTTGCTCGGCTCTCGTCGACCTCCATACATCAGAGCTCGACTTTTTCCAGATTCTTTCAGTATTCAGACCTGAACCATGGCTTCCAGAGGAGCTCCTGCCGGTGGCCGGGGCCTCAACTCCCGCTTTGCGCAGTTCAAGCTTGTGCTGCTAGGTACGCCGCCTCCGTTGTGTTTATATCCAGACTGGTCGCTCAACACGAACTAACTTGCGCCCTTGTAGGAGAGTCTGCCGTCGGAAAGGTATTTACTTAACATCAATGTTGACGATGCAACATGGGTATCTGACTGACCTCTACTCCAGAGCTCCATCGTCTTGCGCTTCGTCAAGGACCAGTTCGACTCGTACAGGGAATCCACTATCGGTGCCGCCTTCCTGACACAAACCATCTCGCTCGATGATAGCACCACAGTCAAATTCGAAATTTGGGATACTGCTGGCCAGGAACGCTACAAGTCCCTAGCCCCCATGTACTACCGGAATGCCAACTGCGCTGTAGTTGTATATGACATCACCCAATCCGTACGCTATGGTCCCCCAGAAGCCCGTTCGACTCTTTGCTGACAAAATCTTGCAGGCCTCGCTAGACAAGGCCAAGGCCTGGGTAAAAGAGCTCCAGCGACAAGCCAACGAGAACATCATTATCGCTCTTGCAGGAAACAAGCTGGATTTGGTCACGGAGCAACCGGATAAGAGAGCCGTGCCGGTAGCCGAGGCCGAGGCCTACGCCAACGAGGCAGGTTTACTGTTCTTCGAAACCTCGGCCAAAACTGCAGAGAATGTTCGGGACCTGTTCACAGCAATCGCAAAGAAGCTGCCGCTGGATCAGGCTGGACCCCGACACACCAGGCCAGGCCAGCGAGCTGGCGGTGTGAGCCTGCAAGCAGAGGGTGCGAACACCCAGTCTGGAGGAGCTTGTGCCTGTTAAATCTCTACGAATGCCGCATCGCCAAGCTCAAACACGTATGCTGTGGTTTCATGGTGGAGACATAACTGCGGCGCCGAACGGAGACCTGGGGGAGAGGCTCACAAAGCACTATAACTTATGATTACCACACTTGGGGAGCCGGTCAAGGTACTGTTACGGGAAGATTAGAGATATACTACACTCCGACCTGCCTGACCTCAAGAAGGAGGTCAGACACACCATATATTCCTTTGCGCCAAGGAGTTTGTAGGCAGGCTCACTCACATACGACCTTTTTTTAATAACCTGTGCTCATTTGGACTTTTGGGAGGGAGGCATAGTAATTCGCGAGGCCAATTTCATTCATGTTGACGACTGTATCAGAAAATGCATTTCCCCATTGTGATACATGTTTGAATATGTGATAAATCTAGGTGGTCTGCCTCGGCATGTTGATACAATACGAAAATCCTAGGAAGCCCTGCTCGACAACCCAGTGGTTGAACTGTACCATTTGATGTTTAGGAGCATAATGGGTAACAAGTGTCGCCATGACAGAAGATGACCGGTAAGTCCAGATGATGAGGATACCAAGTAGCAATGAAAAGGAAGTGATCATATTACTGAGTAAATGTATGCAGCTATCAATGTGCTGTTGTTCCGCTATGCATGTACCTGGCTGGGCCCAATCCAAGAGAAGAGCCGGGCCCGGGATGTTCCACCTCCCAAAAAGCTGCAAGCTACTAAATAACTAACCTAGGCCAACAAGGCACGTCACTTTTTTACCTCATAACCCGTTCCAAACAACCACAACGACGCCCATAACCGACCTCTGCCCACAGGAAGGTCGCTTAATGCGCTCATGTTGCGGACATCGTTGCGATCCGTGAGGGCCGTCGGCAGCAAGCCCATTGCTGCTGCCGCCGGCCGTCAATGGCAGCCCGCGGTCGCGAGATCTGCGAGGACAGGCCTGGTAAGAAGAATAGAAAGAAGCCCAGCCCAGCCCAGCCCATTGAAACGCTGCCGTTGGGCCATCAGATATCTAACTGTATTGCATCGAATAGAGATTCTACGCAGACGAAAAGAAGCCTTCGATAGAGGACTCGCAACCCGTTAAGCTGCCTACTATCGAGACCAACACGGCAGCCACCAGCGCGCCTGCGTTGAAGGCCGAGGCCCCCGTCATCAGGGCCGAAGATGTCCCTCTGACACCCCCTGCCCCCGAGGACGTCGCAGCTACTCCCGTCAAGAAGAAGGGCTTCTTCCGCAGACTTCGCAACTACGTCCTTACTCTCGTGCTCCTGGGTGGTCTCGCTTTCGGCGGTGGTGTCTGGTACTCGCGCATCAATGACAACTTCCACGACTTCTTCGCCGAGTACATTCCCTTTGGCGAACAGGCAGTGCTTTTCTTCGAGGAGCAGGATCTTCGCAGACGTTTCCCTCGTCCCGCTGGATCCGGCAGTCTTCACTCCAAGGACGCTGGTGAGCAGGTCAAGATTGGCCCCAAGAGCGGAGCATCATGGAGGGTGGCAGACAGCGGCGAGCAGGCCCCGAGGATGTCGAGCGCAATGCGTGACGTTGCGGCCAAGCAGGACAGCACACCCAAGGCCGAGCCCAAGGTCGTCGACATTCCGGCAAAGGCTGAGAAGGCAGTCAAGGCGGCCGCAAAGCCAGTTGCAGCAACGTCCGCTGTCGAGGCCAACAGCAGTTCATCCAAGGCCGAGAAGTCTAGCAAGTCGAACAAGTCCGCACCGGCTTTCAAGGCTCCGGATGTTGATGAGCCTTCGCGCTTCCCTCCTGCCTCGCCCATCGACCCCCTGAAGGTCAAGGATGCCGAGGACCCCGTAGTGCAGAACCTTGTCAAGATGCTCAACGATATCATCACGGTCGTTAACGCCGACAATGCCGATGATCGCTTCTCCTCTACCATCGGAAAGGCCAAGAATGAGCTCAACAAGGTCGGATCCCAGATTCGTGACATCAAGGCTCAAATCGAAAAGGATGCCGCTGGCAAGTTCTCCGCCAAGGTCACCGAGTTTGAGTCGGCAGCAAATGAGCTTGTGGGCCGTGTCGAGAGAGCCATGGAGGCACAGGAGAGTCAGTGGCGCCAGGAGTTCGCGACCGAGTTGAAGCGCCTCCATGAAGTTTACGACAAGCGTGCCAAGACTGAGCTCGAGCGTGAGAAGCTGGTCAACGAGCAGAAGCTTGAGAACCAGCTCTTGGAACAGGCCGTCCAGCTTAAGCGCCAGTTCACACAGCAGATCAAGGAGAGTGTCGAGGGTGAGCGTCAAGGACGCCTCGGCAAGCTCGACAAGTTGAGCTCTGCTGTCCGGGAATTGGAGCAGCTCACGACTGGCTGGAACGACGTTGTCGACACGAACTTGCGCACACAGCAGCTCCACGTGGCTGTCGAGGCTGTCCGTGCCAGTCTCACCGACAGCGAGCACCCCCGCCCTTTTGTCCGTGAACTCGTCGCGCTCAGGGAAATCGCTTCCAACGACGAGGTTGTCAACGCCGCCATTGCTTCCATCAACCCTTCCGCCTACCAGCGTGGTGTCAGCCCGCCGTCGCAACTCATTGATCGCTTCCGCCGCGTCGCCTCCGAGGTTCGCAAGGCCAGCTTGCTCCCCGACGATGCCGGTGTCGCCAGCCATGCTAGCAGTTGGGTGTTGAGCAAGGTCATGTTCAAGAAGGAGGCCCTGCCGACTGGTGACGATGTCGAGAGTATCCTTACACGGACACACACTTATCTTGAGGAGGGTGACTTGGACAGAGCTACGCGTGAGTTGAATGGACTGTCCGGGTGGGCAAAGACCCTGAGCCGGGACTGGCTGGCAGAGGCCAGAAAGGTGCTCGAGGTTCAGCAGGCACTCGACGTAAGCATGACCCTCCTTATAACACCCTACCAATATTATCTTATGCTAACTGAAACTTCTAGGTCATCTCCACCGAGGCGAGACTGCAGAGCTTGAAGGTAGAGCAGTAATTGGCTGCATAGCGTCTGAAGGCTCATTGGGCCTATTTTCTATGTAAAGTGTACATCGTATAAGCCAGCTCGTATCTCTAGAAAGAAAAGGGGACTAAGCGGCCGGACAATCATGGCTAGCTGGTCAATGTATTATGAAACAGATACAATAGATGGTGATTTTAAGCTTTGGACAAGTGCAAGAACGTTGTGACCTCTTTATCAATCATGATCGTCTCGAGCTCGCCTATATCGATATCAATAGTATGAATCAGAGCTGCTGGGATATGCCGTGTACTGCATGTGTGCAAGGATGACGTTTATAGTGGTACATTCGCGACTGTCTCAAGCTTTCTTTGTAAGTAATATTTTGTTTATTCTGGGGTATCAAACGGATATGTATATGCAGATATTCTGGGTAAAACAAAACCAACATGACCAGTCCATCTCAAAAGTAGTCATCGTCGTCGTGGTCCCCGTAGCCGTAGAGCACCTCGTTGACTCCGGCGAGGGGAACGTCCATGACGCCGTCGGTGCCCTTGTTCCAGACGGACCGCCAGTCGATGTCGAGGGCCCTGGCCTCGGTGACCTTTGTGACGGCGTCGTCGGCGGGGTGGTTTCGGTGCTTCTTGTCGAGGCGCAGGCGGCCGCGGGCGTCGACGCAGGCGACCTTGGCGGCCTCGTCGACGACGGTCTCGAGGCTGGCCAGGGGCAGGGTCAGGTACTCGGTGTTGTAGCAGGCGAGGGCGACGTAGATGTAGACGATGAGCATGACGAGGAAGGCGGGCACGGCCAGGGCCCACCAGCGGTTCGGATAGTAAAAGATGCCCAGGGCGTGCAGGAACGGGCTCGGCAGGTACGCCCACAGCAGGTAGATGAGGAAGGCCAGCGACGAGAACAGGTACAGCACGAAGCCGTAGTACTCGTACGTCGGCACCTTGGGGCTCGCGCGGGGGACGGGCTCGAGGGCGCCCTCGTCGTCCGAGGCGTCGGGCGTCGTCGGCCGCGACGGCCGCAGCAGCGAGGTCAGCGACGGCGAGGGCGGGAGGGGCGTCGGCGGGCGGCCGTAGAAGGGCGGCGCGAAGAAGTTCTGCGAGATGGGCGGCGGCGGGTTCGGCGGGCTCTCGTCTCCCTCATCGTCATCGTCGTCGTCTGAGAAGGAGTTGTCGCTGTCCGAGGACAGTATGTCCGGGTCTTCGTCAAAATAGTCGTGCATCTTGGCTTATGTACACCCTTTCCAGAATCTGGAATTGCCCAGACAATATGTTGTACCTCGATTCCCAATGATGTTGTGGCGCGTAACAGCCCGGGGTTTGCTTCGAAGTCGTATAAGTCGGGAGTTTGTAGATGGGCCAATTGATTGCTCGGGTTTACCTATTCGTTCAAGTCGTGAACAGGCGCGGCTTTCCCTCCTGGTACGTTGCTCAATTCCGCATGAGAATTCTATACCCCTTAGAAGAGATAAAGGTTTCCATGAAGAATCATGGGATTGAATTGCTCTATTCTGTAAACCATGTCCCAATGTATCAAGCCGCGATGATGCGCAAACGGCGATAACGATACCAATTGGGACGCTTTAATGGATGCACGGGCCATTGACGTCCCTGTTTAGGTGAGCTAGGTGACCTATCTCAAGCGCTCCATGCCCGCCAACAACCGCCGACAACCACCTAACCTAACCAGCCACGCGACTGCAGCAGCAACATCCATAGCTCCAGTTACCTTATTCTCCTCCAACCCTCCCAGGAACGCGCCCGCCTAAAATTTAACGAGTTTGCGCCAAACTCGAAATCAACGCGACGCCACCTCGAAACACAACGACACGCTCAGAAATCGCATCAGTCGGGTCAATTGCTCATCAGACAAACGCCCAGCATGGCACAGCCCTTGACGTCGGCGAATGCCCCGACAGACATCTACGGTGGAGGTAGGTAATGCCCTGTCGCGTCCTGGCCCTTTCTACATCAGCAGCTTGCCTCGTTTGCGTCGCCCAGTATGGATTGGGGATAGACAGCTGACTTTCGGAACCAGATGAGGTCTCTGCCCTTGTGCTCGATGCGGGCTACGTGCACACGCGCGCTGGCTTCGCAGGCGAAGATGTCCCCAAGTCGGTGCTGCCGTCATTCTACGGGTCCGTCAACGGCAACGACATCTTTGGCGACGAGTGCCTCATCCCCAAGGCCGACTTCGAGATCAAGAACTACATGTCCCGCTCCGAGTCCGTAGTCGAGGACTGGGACGCCGCCACCAAGATCTGGGAGCACATGCTCATCAAGCGCCTCCAGCCCGAGCACGAGACCGCCCCGGCCAAGAACGGCCTGAACGACGCCGACGGAGACGGAGACGTGTCCATGGAAGACGCGACGGCGGCGGCTGGGGCAGCCACGACGACCACCGAGGAGGCGGAGAAGCCGCTCGCCGAGAGTCCTCTGCTCATGACCGAGGCACCCTGGAACTCGGGCAAGGCTCGTGAGAAGGCCATTGAGATCGCCATGGAGAACTGGGGCGTGCCGGCGTTCTGGCTGACCAAGACGCCCGTCGCCGCGGCCTTTGCTGCCGGAAAGGCCAGTGCTCTGGTCATTGATGTGGGAGGTGCAAACACAAGCGTCACGGCAGTGCACGACGGAATGATCCTCAAGCGCTCCATCCAGAAGTCGCCGGTGGGAGGTCTCTGGCTCTCGTCACAGATCCGCAGTATGTGGGACAGCAACGAGCCCAAGGTGGAAGTGGTGCCCACGTTTATGGTGCAGAACAAGACGCCCGTCGACGCCGGCCAGCCCGCCCAGGCCAAGCTGCGCAAGTTCCCCTTTGACATCTCCCCAAGCTTCCGCGTCTACGAGGAGGAGCGCCTCATTACCGAGTTCAAGGAGTCGGTCGTGGAGTCGTGGAGAGGCCCCGGCAAGTATAACAACCCCGGCAACGAGGATCTAGTCAAGAGCCAGCCAGGCCGCATCTTTGAGATGCCCGATGGCGCGAACCAGATGTGGCGCGAACAGCGATACCGCGTATCCGAGGGTCTCTGGGATGATGCAGCACAGCTGCCTGTCTCGGGATCCGACCCCATCACCAAGGCCCAGACCATTCCTGAGCTCGTCCGCTCTTGTCTGAACAATGTCGACGTGGATCTGCGACCCAACCTGCTCGGTAACATTGTCGTGACCGGAGGATCCAGTCTGCTGACTGGATTCAACGACCGACTCAACAATGAGCTCACGGCCATGTACCCCGGCATGAGGATCAAGCTTCACGCCGCGGGTCTGACGACGGAGCGCAGGTTCGGTGCTTGGATAGGCGGTAGCATTCTGGCCAGCTTGGGCACGTTCCACCAAATGTGGATTTCCAAGAAGGAGTATGACGAGAACGGCGCAGGTATCGTCGAGAAGCGTTGCAAGTAGTCGGGTGTTTTTGTATAGCGGTACTTGATGGGTTCGAAGCCGGGAGAGCACGTTGAAACTCCCCATAGGACTTCATACACCGAGATATGAGGAGGTGGAGGGGAAAGAAAAGAAAAAGCGGCACTGGCGTATGGAGTTTGGTAGGCTCAGTAGACCTGATCAGGGTGCTCGCAAATTCGCGAGCTCGTCAATAATTTTGAGGCTTCGTCTCTGTAAGAAGAATAGATGGATATAGCCTCCATGCTCTGAGAATGATTATGAATCCCATGGTTAAAGGGTCGACACAACGGACGTTATAAGAGCAATTGTGGCCAAGATATGTTTAATCAGGCTGTAGTAAAATCGATTCAGATCTATTCGCACACGTAGAAGGTCGGTAAGTCACGACTCATTTGATATTGTTATTCTTCATTGTAGTACATATAAACACACAAGAGTAGGGTACATCTTCCATCAGCTCACAATTCCGACCATCTATCATACACGACATGTCCCCCCTTTGACACGGCTTGACTCCGGTAGCTCGGATTTCCCCTTCGCTTCCCTTCTGTCCTCCTACCACCGCGACCGCCCAAAGAAGCCCCTCTTGGGCACACGGGGCCCGGCGAGCGCGCCAATGGCCAGGGCGGCCCAGCCGGCGACCAAGGCCAGACCGCCGACGGGCGTGACGGGGCCCATCTTGCGGTACTTTTGCGGGTCGAGGGTCAGCAGGTACAGGCTGCCGCTGAACAGGGTCATGCCGCCGACGAAGAGGGCGCCGGCGCCGCGGCCGTTGCGCAGGCCGCGGGTCGCTACGAGGGTGGCGACCGAGTGGATGAGTTGATACTTTTGGGGAGAGGGTCAGCAGCGGTTTGGATGTTTATGGTAAGGGGTAGGGGTTGTGGGAATAAGGGGGCGGTTCGAGATGTGAGTGTATATAAAAGGTGATGCTGTTTTGTTTGTATGAATGATGAGATGATGAGTACGGTATATGAGCCAAGCGGAACGCCCGGCAGCCGGATTATAAAGAGCCAATGCCATGCCATGTATGATTATTTATACATGGGATATCAATCAATAGCAGCAACATGAATAAAGAAAAACCAATATGGTATTCACTACTCACCTGGGCGGCCGTGTTCCAGTTCTGCAGGCGCTGGGGATCGTTGATCGTCTTCTTGAGGCCGTGGGCGCCAAACGCCCCGAGCATGACGGCCGTGCCGCCGTAAAAGGCACCGAGAAAGATCAGAGCAGACATGATTCGGATCTGTGCCGGAGTTTCTTCCTCGTCGTCTTCTTCTTCTTCCGGATGGCGGTGGTGGGTATCTTCTTGCTCCTGCTCCTCTTGGGCGGTCCGAGAGCTACTGCTTAGGAGGGGCGATGATTCGTACACGTCTGTGGTATTTTGAGGAGGAGGAGGAGGATGTGTTTCTGTCGCTCCTGAGCTCATCTGGTTTCCTTGATTGGTTTTATATTGTATACGTAGATGAACAATTTCGAGCTTGATAACAAGGCCGGGAGTGAGAAGAGAGACGTTTAGCTTGCGGTTCGTCCCGCGTCGTTTACTATTTATTAGCTCTCGCGTACCGGAGAGACGGCGACCCATTTTTATTCCCGGGAGGCTCGCCAAGGGTTACTTGTATACCATGAAGATAAATACGCTCTCATCACTATACAAATCAAAATGTAGTCGATAGTGAAGTATTTCGAGGTAGCTTTACTGAGAATCTTTCTCTTGATGCTATGGTAGTCGTGTTGACTGAGGCAGTATTAATTTCATCATTCATAGTCTATCATGTGTAGCCCTGTCGCCCAAGGTCCTATCGAACCATGCCTTATTACTTATAGGATGGCATAGGCCGACGCATAACTGACACTCGAGTCGCCCATATCCTCGACAAGCCCGCTCCGCTGGTACTGGGTAAACTTGAAGCGGTACTTGTCCCCGTCCGCGTCTCCGGCATTGCTCTCCTTTGCCAGAACCTCGAGCGCGGCCATGGTGACGCCGATGGGGTGCCGGCCGCAGACCGTGTTCTCCGTCTTGGCCAGGTTCCCGACAAAGTCGTCGTGGCGGCCGCCCTTGATGGCGTCCATGGCCTGGTGGTCGATATCCTTGATGTGCTCGTGGATGGGGGCGCCCTTGGCGTGCGGCGTGTAGCGGAAGCGGCGGCCCCAGTGGCAGAAGTCGGAGCTCACGACGACGGCGGCCTCGGGGTCGCGGAAGTAGGGCGCCAGCAGCTCGCCAAACGCCTTCTCCTCGGTGCCCTTGTTGTCGCCGACCAGGATCGGCACCACCGTCGGGTACTCGGCCTCGGACGCGAACGTCTGGCCGCACCGCTTCCAGAGGTACGGCAGGTGCATCTCGAGCGAGTGCTCCTCGACGTCGTTGTCCTCGCCGCCGCTCGTCCGGATGTCCGAGAACTTGCCCGTGTCGCGGAGCTCCTTGGTCAGGGCCGCGTCCACGACGAAATCTCCGAACGGCGTGGCATACTTGGCGTACCGGGTCAGCGCACACCCCTTGAGGTAGTACGTGTGCGACGGTCCCAGCACGAAGATCCTCTTGACGTTGCTGAGGTCGAGCGCCTTGTACGCCCAGGCAGCGCAGGGCCCCGAGTAGCTGTATCCAGCATGTCTGCCCGGGACGAGACAGCCAGGTTAGCATTCTCTCCGGCTAATATATAGAACAGCAAAACATGTCTGTACATAATGATCACGAGCTTTGGGGACGGGAATAGTCTCACGGTGCAATGACGACTCTTGCGCCAGGTATAGGCAGGCTGCTGTTGTCCAAGGTGCTGGGCACGTCTGCCAGATAGCCGTCCAGTTCGGTCGAGAGCTTCTTTGGCCGGCCTTCATACCAGCTACCTGCATGGCTCGCAGTTCGAGTTCCCTTTTGTGCCATGGTTATTCCACCTGAGTCCCTCTCTCGTTGCCAAGCAGAGTCCTCTCAAGGAGTTATAAAATCACTTATCCGATGCTGGCGCTGTCGTGTGCAGTGTCTGGTAGGTACTTGGGAACTGGGAACCTCCGACTTCGAGTGAAGCTTAGCTGAGGGAAGCTCCGGTTTGAAACGAGAGCTTGAGCTGTTCCAAGTACCCAGCAGCGACCGGAGCTGCCCCTCATTGATGCGATCATAACCAGGTACTACAGCGCAAAGTACTCTGTACCCACGGAGTACTGTATGGATGTTTTTTGCTAGTTCGAATTTTTGACCAATAAACCTGATGACCTTCTAGGAATTCTGGAGTGAATTCTGGGTGATTTCTGGAGAAGAATCTGAATAACAGCATAACTTCTCGCCACCAAAGATCTTAGTTTCTCTTGACCCGTTGATTCTGGTATAAATCCAGGTACGTAGCTCAAGACCCAATGTGCATGTGGCCCTGGAGAATACAATCGCTCAATCAGCTTTAGGACACCTAGAGCCGTAAACCTCCCACGGTAAGTGATGAGCACCTAGCAAAAAACATCCATGCGGGTTGTAGGTACATTCATGCGGGGTTCTATGGAGTGTGTACAAACTGTATTGCTGCTGCGTATGTATGGAGCACATGTGCTTTTTTTTATAGCAGTATTCAACCCTTTAACAAACAACTCATCTCCATGGTGACTTGATCCTACATAAAATCACAAAGGGTAATCACAAGACCTCAGTAATGGTTCGAGAAAAGGAATTATATGTCGTACGACCCTGACTATTTCTACAAAGGCAAAAAAGTGTGACAATGGGGTATCTAGCATACTTGCTATGCCTGCAATAAGACAGTAACACACCACCTCCCTTGATCCATCTTGACCATTTCCAAGTCTTCTAAAAACCACAGTACTCCGATACTCCAATCGATCCTGAAGAACAAAATCTGTGTCATAATGTCCCGGTACACTTATGATGATACTTGAATCCAAGAACAAATTCAAGTCCTAGATACCCTTGCACATCCGTCTAGTGTGCAAGTCGCGGGCTTTTCCTTCTCGAGGCGCTTTGCGCAAACGTCTCACCAGTCATGCTGGCGCCGTCCCCACCAAGCTGCATTGATGGAGGTAGATTTTCGCGACCTTCGGCCGGCAATGCCGAGCCGCTTCTCTTGCCAAGATTGGCCGTTCGCATGATTTTACTCTTCTTGAGCAGTGGGGGCGTCGCATCGTCGCCAGAGGGAGGGGCACTCATGGTTCCCGGCCCAACGCTCGCGCTGAACACCTGGGCGGAATCGACACTGTTGGCATGCTGGTCGAACCCAGAACCTGTCACTCCGTTGACATTTGGGTGAACTTCGCGAAGGCTCATGGAAAGCGGTTGCCGCGAGTCGAGCGACTCCGATGAGGCTGGACGCGATGGCGACCGATCCTCCGTCGTCATGGTTATGTCTGCGTCGGCAAAGACACCCCCGCTGCTTACGATGGACGACTTGCTTGGCGATGAAGACCCTCCGTGCAGCTCATTAATGAGCGCAGAGTGTGATTTGGTGTGCGGAAGGTTGGTTGGGTATTCATAAACCATCTTCTGCGGCGTGCTGCCCGTCGGCTGGTACTCTTGCAGCTTGGTTGCCGAAATGTCTTCACGAAGAGCTGCCAGAGGCCCGCAGACATTCTCATCCAATGGTTCCAGGGCGTCCTCGGCTGCACCGATCGTCTCTTCCATATCGGCGCCAAGATCTTCGACGCGCGAAAAGGTTTCCTTGAAATGCGACTGGATGCTGCCGTAGGAACCTTCCACGGTTTCCGAGAGCCCGGTAAAGGATGCGACATGCTCGTCGTGATGAGCGGCGTTCTGCGATCTGGCGTGAGTCACAAAGTCATCGAGCGATGTCATCTGCTCGTCCAAGTCCCTCATCTGCTCATCGACGACCCGTACTGTTTCGGCATGCACCGATTTGGTGGTGCCTTGTATGGATGTGCTATGCTCGTTGGCCATCTGTGTATTTATGTCAGCATTGGAGTTGTCTCGGTTGGAGCACATTGAACTTACATTCCAATCATCCTTCAACTTTGTCTTCAACGTCTCGCGCGATTTCGAAACATCGCTCATCAACTGAGATTCCCTTCCGCTCCATTCATCCATTGCCTGGGAGTAAACGGCCATGCTGCCCTCAAATTCCGTATTCGTCGAACGGACACTTCGCTGGATGTCAGCGGCCTTGTCTGCCAGACGAGAGTCCTGCATCTCGGCTTGGGAACTGATGAGGCCCGAAATCTGCAGGAGCAGATTCTTTCTCTCCTCTGCAGCTTGCCTTCGCTCCTGTTCAATAACTTGCTGAATCTTGGCCGCGATGTCGTTGTTCGAACGCAGGATGGTCTCTCCAGCATCCTTAAGCTGCTCTCTCAGGCCATCAGATTCCTCTCTTTGACTGGTGATATGTCTCATGAGTGCTTCAAAAATCGTCTTGAAGTCCTTCCCCAGCGAGGAGTATGAGGCGTGGAGCTGATTGTGAAATGTCCCAAGTTCACTGAGCACTTCTTGAGCAATCTTTTCAGCGGCCGCGGCGATACTTTGCAGACTCTCGCCAACTCTCTCCTTGATGTTGTCTCGAACCTCCTTGATCTCCTCCAGGACTTCATCCATTTCCTGCTTGGACTTCTCCTTTTGTGAGACGAGGCTATCTCTCGTCTGTACGAACTGCTCCAGATTCGAGTTCAGGAATGCCTGAGTCGATGAGAGCTTCTGGACCTCGCCCTGCACGAATGATTGCATTCTCTGAGATATACTGGCGATGTGCTCCTGTTGTTCTCCTTGGAATTCCTGGACACGGTTTTCGACCAACGACGTGACATCGGACACCTGATCCTGCGCCACTTCCCACGTGCCACGATTCAGTGACTGGAGGTCGGACTTTCGCTTGTTCTTTGCACGCAGACCGCCGACGTGGCCAACCGTTTCCTGCAATTTTGAAATGAGTTGATCGCCGATGACGTGCATTTCTTGCTCGGTCTTCTCGTGGGCTTTCCGGATGTGAGTCTCTTCGGCAAGTGATTTCCGTGTCGCTTCCAGTACCACCTCAGTCTGATTGAGCACACCTCGTGTATCATCCAGTTGCAGCTGGGTATCTTCGTGGTCCTTTTTCAAGCCCATGAAATTTGAAGTGAGCGAAAAGAGCTCCTGAACCTTGTTCTTTAGATTGGACTCAAGAGTACCAATCTTAGCGGCTTGTTCCTCGGTCTGTATCCTTCGCGACTCGCTCTCCACTGTCATCTCCTCATAGCTCTCGTTCGACAGGTGGACACCATCCCTTTTCCTTGCCGCAATCAGCTCGCTCTTTATTCTTTCAATCTCATATGTAAACTCCTTCAACAACGTTTTCTTGTTGATCAAAGCATTGACTTGCGGCTTGTTGCGAATGTTCTTGGCACGGAAAGCGTAATCGAGCGTCGAGATGGTTTCCTCAAGATTGCTCCTGGCCGGAGATATCGTAGCAATTATACAAGTCTTAGTCCGGCCTCCTAGGGAATCTTGAAGGAGTCGTGTAAGCTTCGACTCTCGGTAGGGAATGTGGGAGTTGCGGTCAACAAGAGCGTTAATAACACGCCCGAGAGTTAGCAAACTCTTGTTGATCAAGCCCGCTTCGGCCGCTCGCTTATTCTCGGCGCCAGATCTCTGGATGTTCTCGCTGCCGGCAAGATCAACTAGGTTGAGTTTTCCCGAGCTGATGTAGTCCTCTCCATCGTCGCCCTTTTTCTTGACGTGGGTGGTAATCGTGAAGACGGTGTGACTTCGACTACTGAGATCATTGCAATTTGTGGCGGCAACTTGACGTTTCAAGCTTCCACCCTGAAGAAGCTTGACACCCTGTGCGGCCGTCATGATGTGAGTCTCCTCCATGCCCTGCACGATTGTAGTGGCGTGACCTTTTCGAGACGTGTCGTCGTATATCTTGAGTTTTGCACTTTCGTCTCGAGTTATCAGATCGCGCAGCTCCTCGTTGTAGAGCTCAATGAAGGAGCACTTGACAGAATGCTCGGTTTCGTCCACCTCGAGCTTCTTGAACAGAGCGTGCAGGACTCGAGGAATGATACCGGCGTGATCAGATAATATGCCAAAAGTGTCGTTCATATCTCCAGACATGGTGTACGTCTTTCCGGTTCCAGTCTGGCCATATGCGAATATTGTGCAATTCATTCCGTTCAACATCTACGTCATGTGTTAGAAAGGCAGGGGCGTGGGCGCCACATTTGTGCTTACATCGTCCAATATGGGTTTGACCACATCCTCGTAGAGCATGCTCTGGTCGGCGGCTTGGGAGAAGACGCGATCGAAGTTATATGTTTTATTGGTGAGGGCATTAGGGCCCATGGAGAGCTCGACCAGCTTTCCCTTGGCGCCCTCGGTCTGTACAACGACGGCGCTGTTCTCCTTGACTTCGCGATCATTGCGGCCCCTGCATCGCACGACGACATTGATATTCGTCTCCTCGCCAATAGAGCTTATGTCGAAGTCGCGTTCTTTGCGCTTGATGCCGGACGTGGCAGTCGAGGCGAGAGACTCGGCTGGCGAAGGAGCCGCCGTCCGATCGATCTTGGCTGCCAGAAGAGCGGAATGTGAGGGAGGTCGGAGGGAGGATGTGCGAGTTGTCGTCTGCCTCACGCCCGGGCGCGCGGGTGCGCCAGTCCGCGAGCTCGTTGAAGACGCGGCCATCGAAGCCCTCGAGCTCCGCGCGGAGCCTTTCTGCATGATGGCTGATGTCGTGGTGAGCTGGGCAATCGAGCCAGGCAAATCGCGAAAAAGGCCGTGTTTATTTTTTGTAGCGACAGTAGCCAAAATAGACGCGCTACACTCGGGGATTCGTCGCGAGCCAAAACAAGTCGAGGGCCGAAAGCACCATGGGGAAATAGAATTGCTGCAGGTTGAAGCTTGATTATTGGAGATAAGCCGATGGATGGATGTTCTGCCGATTTGAACTTGTCTCAGCTCGGCTGCTAGATTGTATCGGCGCGCGGCTCCAGAAGGGTATGGCAGAGCTCGGGGTGTGTGGATTCTCACTTTAGCTGTTTCCTATCAACAAGACAAGGGCAGGATGTATGGGGACCGTTGCTTTGGCAACAATCAGGTGGGGCTCTAATAAGGGACAGAAGCCAACCACGCCAGATACGGGAAGGTACAGAGAGTTCTTGGAGGGGTCGATTCGGGGTCATATTAGTCTGGTACTTTGAAGTTCGTGTAAGTGTTCCCGTAATCTGAACTGAACTGCTGTCGTTGACGGAGAATAAGACTATAGATAGTCATACACGTTGATGACAACATGTCTACAATATTTGAGATAGAAACGACCATCATTTTTGAGTTCGACTATTCGCTGTAAACCTCTTTGGAATCGTAAGTACCTACTTAGGTACAGGAGACAGACTTGACCATGCTTCGTCGTACCGATATCCATCTTCTGGAGCTGGCACTGGATGAAGCACACAAGAGCTGGAGCATTTGGTTTTTAAAGTTGAATATCTGTATATAACAATCTGTCATAATCCCAGCATACACGAAACGAGATCCATGCCCTACACAAACAGCTTCCCTTAATGCCAGGTACAGATTACAGCGCTTTCTCGCTCGATATAATACTGTAGTATATGTTCGATCACATTTGGCAAAAGAGAGAGACGAAAGCTTTCAATCTTCCTCATTCTTGCTTGTCTATGTACTACAATATATGTATTAGTCGTACGAGTGTACTGAGTTATCTGGGTAGGCAAAGATGTAATCTGAAAGATACATATATGGAATACCACCTCAGATAAGACACCACCTGTAAGTACATTACCTTGTCTAGCCCCTTGCAGCTGTACAGGGTACCGTAGCTCCCCCGCAAGCAGCTGGACTGGACCGCGCCTTTGGTGCCTTAAGCCGCCGTTCGACCCTGTGATCAACGCATCAAATGACGTCCCGTAGTAATGCATCAGCCCCGCGCCTATCTTCAGATGACCTCGCACTGCAAACTGTCAGGTATCGGGCCTATGAGCCAACACATGCCGATTCCCAAAGTTGAAGTCAAGACCTTGAACCCAGCTGGCCTGGTAACCAAACACCATACAAGCAGTTGAACAGACTTCAGATATAGCCATCTTGCATAATCAAACCACCATTATCTCATTTACGCCTTCTCTCTTTCCGTCGCCAGACTGCTACGACAACCCGCTTGCGCCAACACCGCCTCTGCGCATCGTGACTCTATTACATGGCCCCGAGAGCCACCCAGAGGTTCATGACAAGCTCTGGAGCCTAGAAATACATGCTCGATCGCCCAAGATCATCTTGACAGGAAAGCAACATGGCGACCATGTTTACTGCGACACTGCATCCCAGCCTTGGGCTTGGCCCCTTTGGTGAGCCAGCTCTCGGGACGCGCGCAAGATCGCTACCACTAACCACCACATTCCAGTGCTCGGTGCCTCTCTCCACGACATCCTGACGAGACTGAAAGCCGAGCCCCAGCGGTTCCCAAAGCTCAACTTGATGCACAACCCGCAGCAGCCAGTCACCGAGCCTGTCGTTCTCGAACTACCCGGAAACGGAATCAGATTACGCTTCGATGGCTCCGAGCAGCGCCTGCGACTGATCGAAGTGATTGACTTCACCAAGAACCGTATTACATATGGCCATCCCGAAAAAGATATAGTCAAGCCACACACAGATCAGGGCGTCTCATCTCCCAAGTTGGGTAGCGAGTCGACCACTGGCCCAAATTTTAGAACGATTTACCATAGGTTGATGGGTCCGACATATGCGGGCGAGTACATACCACCGAGCGATGACTCGACTCAGCTGGGGACATACATCTTGTCATATCCCGGAGTCGCGTTCAGCTTCCCGCTTCCCCAAGCAGGCTACTCTCCCGATAAGGACGTCGTCTCTCTCCTATCGTCCACACAGAGCCAAACAGCCACTTCCATGGCCATCTTCAACGGCAAGTCTTGGGCAGAGGCCAGAGATACGCTCTGGACCGATGTCCTCCCGAGTATCAACTCAACCTACTTGTTCAGTAAGAGTAAAGACGTGGTCCCGGATGAGATTTCTCTGGTGAAGATACATGGAGGTGGCAGGCTACAGCTGTTCAGGAAGTGGACGCCGGCATCAACGTGGATAACCTTGGGAGACACGACGCCGCAGGAGCTGGTGGCAGAATTAGGCCCCCCTGATGCCATTTACCGAAAGAGCGATCAGAGGATGTATATCCACAAGAACCGGACGGAGAGTCACAGCAGATCCAGATCGACCGGTCGAGACTATAGACGTGGCGATGATCTGACCGATACGGACCAGTCGTCAGTGCAGACGGGCTCCGACGAGACGGACGAAGAAACGTTGGAAGACGAGTTTGTCGGAAACGTCTCGAAAGAGTGCTTTTACAACTACTTCTACTTGGGCTTTGACGTTCTGATTTCGCCTCCTGTCACGCCTTCGCCGAATCCCCCGTCACAGGAGACTGGCACAAACGGTGACTCGCATCCCATGGACCAGAGAGTAAGGACAGATAGCCCTGACCGCCTCGTTGCATCCAAGGTAATACTGCATGCCAACATTCCAGGATCTTACCCTTTCAACCGGCATAGAAGGTGTCGATGGGAGATTGCGTACCTTTCTGCATTGTCGCCAGATCTCCCGTCGGCAGACTCGGAGACCAAGTTCAACGACCTGGAGGAGCGCCTGCGAGACGAGTGGAAGAGCACATATCCATCCGAAGCCGAGGCGCACAAACGTCAGCGAGGAATGGTGCTCAATCGAGGCTGGGGTGACAGCCCTGGATCAAGCTGCGAGCTCCTGGGCGGCTGGGAGGACAGCAGTGGGGGCGTGGCGGCCAGGAAATTCGACGGAAATGAGGATTCGACGACTACCCTGTACGGATTCCCTGGTTTGGTGTTTGAAGTGTTGAAGAATGGATTTGTGAGCGCTGTTACTGTATTCTAAACGACATGACGGGAGGGAGGATCAATAGTCAAGGGCTCACATATACATGCATTACCATCCATGCATGGAAATACTAGATACATTTAGAAATAAACAGGCGCCCATGTTTTAACCTTGCACATGTGAAGAGTTCAAATGCATGCATTCGTCATAATTATATATCCCGCAGATGAGTCTGTTGGTTCACTGCAGGAGCCTTCAGGGTGACATGCATCTTCTTCCTTATTAGCAGGGCCGGTACCTACTTATGGACTCATTCGGTTAGGACGACCATAAGATAATCTTGGAGGAACCCGCAAAACCTCAACTTTCCTTATTTAACTGACACAACCTAGATATCCATAGCTTCATCTTTATATCCTCACCAGTCATCATAGTGAGCAATTTCGCTACCAGCATGGTAAGTATTTGCCTTACTTCATTGACCATAATGATGTGGTCAAGGATCGCACCAAAGAACAGATATCTGAATTCTAACCATGCCCACAGGCTCCTTCGCTCCCCGTGCTCGTCCCGACGCTCGTCGGCATGAGCCTGCTCGGCGCCTACGTCGGCCCGGCGGCCCTGGGCCGGAACGGCTTCGGCGACGCGAGCGCCATGTACTTTCTCGCGCCCGCCGACCGGCAGCGCAGCGGCTACCCGGGCGCCCCGGGACCCGTGTTCACGGACTACACGGGCATCTCGGCCGTCGACGGCCTGCTCGCCGCCCTCGTTGCTTACTTCTCCGCCCTCCTCGACGGCGACGGTGTCGCGCCGCGCTTCCGGCTCTACGGCTACTGGGCTTTCTGGCAGTTCGGCGGGCTGATCGTGGTTCTCGTCCTCGAGGGGCTGAGGCGTGGGAATCGGGGGATACTGGCTAGCTGGTAAGCAGTTTCCTTCCTGGTTCTGGGTTTACGGTTTAGAAATGCGGGTTTTCTGACGGCAGTCTTTAGGACGAGCACGATGCTTTTCTTGGGCCAAGTCGTCTCCTGGCAGGTCCTCATGCCCCTGTGGGTTCTCCTCTTCCTGCTCACCTCGCCACTGGCCAAAGCCTCGCCCAAGGCGAGCGTGCTGGTCGACCTGTGGGACATGACGGTCCTGCCCGCGACCGTGCTGCTCGCCATCGCGCTGCCGACGGTAGCCATGTACCTGCCGCCGGCCTCGGTCAGCGCCAAACACCACTACGCCGCCATCGCCTTTTGGCAGGCCTTCCCGATGTGGCATTACCTCTTGCACGCCGCACTGTCCGCGCTGGGCCGGGTCTCGTCCGGTCCGCCGGTCGGTCCGCAGGGCGCCGCCCTCCCGTCGTCGGCGTACCTGTCGCGCGTCAGGGGCGTGTACGACCTCGTCTTCCTCGGCGGCGCCGCGGGCCAGCTGCCGATCCTACTACTAGCCCTCGCCCCCGAGGGCATCCTCTCCGCGGCCGCCGACTCCTTCCCCTGGCTGAAGCCGTACGTCGCGGCGTCCGTGACGCTGGGCTCCGTCTTCCAGCCCTGGTCCCCGTTCTCCCCGCCGACGGTCGACGCGGCGTCCGTCGGCCCGGGCGACCTGGCGCCGCTGGCCGTCAACTTTCTGCACTGGGACGTGTACCTCGGGGCCGGGTCGCTGCTCCTGTGGGCGCTGTATCTGCACCGCGCGGCCGTCAGGAAGGGCAGCCTCGCTGTGCTCCTCGCAAAGGTGGCCGTGTGGTTCTCCCTTGGCGGCTTTGCGAGCGCCGTGGCGGCTCTGCTGTGGGAGCGGGATGTTTACGTACTGGAGAGCGACGGCGAGGTCAAGAAGGAGGCCTAATTCTCACGTAGCAAAGGAATGTTTTCCCTAATATCCTAATATATTTGGAGGCTCTTCATGGAGCTCGATAGAAATACCATATTTCATTTTGGCAAGGTTCTTGAATTTGAATCCGTTGATCATGCCTTATGATGATATATCTGATCCATAATGTCAAGATGATCACAGCCACTGAATCTCCACGTTGTGTATGCAGACAAATAACATCTGAGGTCTCAACGTAGGTGTACGAGCGTGGCAGGCTGCAGGAATAAAGGTTGGTATCCATTTCATGTGTAATGTACCTCGCCTACAGCGAACATGTGCATCTTGAAAAGTGTATATGACAATTGATATTTTGTGTCTACCTGGATATATGCAACCACGCAGAGGGATGCATTACATGAGCTCATTATTTATTACCACAACATGCGCCTTGTGTTGCGCGACATTCTCTTTGCCTGTTGTTCATGATTGTATGCCGACAAAGTTCGAAACTCCTTGGAAACATGACATATGCGCCGACTACCAATGAGTACAATCAAAATTCGTACCAGGGAATCCATCAATAGTCCTGCTTGACTCTTGGAAGATCACTTTACAAAAGGATCGCGAGTCCGGCAGCAACAAGCACCATAAGGCTTCCGGGACCGAAGGACGAGGCACTGCCAGCCGTGATGGCGCTGGCAGTGGCCGATCCGTATGAGCTCTGGGTCGAGATGGGGGAGACAACGATGGGCGTCGCAGAGGTGGCGCTGTAGTTGCCAGCACCGGCAGCCGACGTAGCCGTGGCGAGGGTCGACTGGCTGTAGGTTTCTCCGCTTGCGCCAGCACCGGCTCCAGCGCCGCCCGTCTGTCCAGCTGACTCTCCGCTCGTGGCTGTGGCCGAGTAACCAGCAGACTCGCCGGAAGCCTCTCCGGAAGATGCTCCACCAGCTTCTCCGGAAGATGCGCCGCCAGCCTCCCCAGAGGATGCTCCGCCAGTCTCTCCAGACGACTCAGCCGATGAGGCAGAGGTCACGGGAGACAGGGAGCCAGTAGGGGCCTGGGGCTGTCCGTCGCTGAGCTGAGATACCAAGCTGGCGCCACCAGTCTCGGTAGCAGCGGCACCACCACCGTTTTCTCCGGAAGCAGCGTAGGTCTCAGTAGCCGACTCGGACTCGGACGACTCAGAGCCGGACTCCTCAGCAGATGAGGTGGCAGTAGCATACTCGGACGAGCCCGTGTCCTCGGAGGACTCTGCCGAGGTGGTTGGAGTTGCAGTGCATCCCAGGTCGGTACCAATTGTGCGGTAGGCGCCTCCTGGCAGACTGACAACACACTGCCTCCAATATCAGTCATTGGAATTCTTTTCCTACCAGACAGGAGGTCACTTACGTTTGAGAATACAGCAGAGCCAGTACCGGAAGCATCCGCAAAGAGTGAGCTGTAGTACTTGTAGTCTGACTGGGCCATCACGGCCGTGACAAAAGTGAGAGTGGCGACGGCTTTCATCTTGTCGATCTGCAGCGTGTTGTTGAAAAGTCTCTGTTGTTCGAGGTTTGATAGTGTCTGTTGTTCTGGGTCTTGCTCAGATTTTGACGATAGTGAAAAACGATTGGATCACAGTTCGAGTTGGATTGCAAGATGAGGAGATGAGATCAACAAGAGCATAGGACGATATCGTCCTTATAACATGAGCCGGAGATGGAGAGGCGGGTGGCCTAGCGTATAGTTGTCTTACAACCCAACCGAACCTTGAGGATCGAGGGGCTTACGCGGTGAATGACTGGTGAGCCTCCCTCCATCCCAACGACCAGGCAAAGCCGGGCTCGACGCGCGTTTGCAACGACGTTGGTTAGCAGGAGGCCTGGGTCAGAAACTAGCAGAACAGTCGAGTGACCGTGTAAGCCACCGCATGTGTTTGGAAAGCATCATGGCTGGGTTGCTGGGCTATGGGGCTGGCATCTTTTCCGCCAAGAACGAAAAGGAAGAGAAAAGAGACTTGGGATGTGCGTCGTAAATGGGGATGGGTCCGTAGGTTTCCTAGCCACAGCTCGCAGATCCTACCCGTCGGTACTCGTGGGGGAGAAGCGTGTATGTCTGCATGTTTACCATGGAGATCTTGTTGCCGTGTCTCGGTGTTTCCCCGAGTCGCCCATTCGAGGTTGCTCGGTTGCCTCGCAAGTCCTCGAAGCCCTCCCGGCAACCCAAGTTTGCTTAACCTAGGTGATGTGTAGGTATGCTGTAGGCAGTGGCGTTATTGGGCATGAGCCGAAGAGAAAACCAGGAGGCTCAGAGCTGCATGTCACAAACTTGCATTTTTCCTTCACACCAATATAGTTCGGGAAGTTCCTTCCCCTGCCGCGGAGAATTGTTTTTCGTTCTTTCCTTCTCTTTGGTCGAGGTTGGCTGGTTGGTGCCGGTAGATACTAGACAGGAAGGCAGGATGGAGCAGGTTGGGTCGCGGCTGCTCGGTAGGCTAGGTAAGTAAGTAGGATTAAGGTTGTGAAATGTAAGGGACTACCAGCGATTTAAGGTTATAGTCTAGGAGGTTTATTTATACTTGTGTCTCATGTACTCCAGCTTTTTGGGGCAAAAAAACGACCTACTCCACAGTCCAACACGCAGGTTTATTACATAGCTCAGCCGCGCTCCCGAACAGCTGGGCTATACTTCAGACTTCCAGCCTCAAACAGGCGGAACAAGTCAACTGGGCCGCGCGTGTCTGCGGAGATTATGTGTCACTCTACGCGGGAAGAACATATGGTATTTCCTATATATACAAACATGTAAACAATGGTTGCCGTGTCGTCCCAACCTTCGAAGATCAACGACCCATTCGGAACTTGAGGAGCTGGAGCACCATCGTGCCACGGGTACTTCCAAAGACGTAGTTGCTTAGCTCCCAGAATCCGCCTCGACACACTCGAATTCAAAATGTTGAGAGCCGAACTAGAGGAATCATTCGCGAGCGGCTTTGCCGATCTACCTTTTCAACACGAGCTGGCCGAGCTCAACGGCTCGTTGGTCTGAGAGCCAGGAGACTTGGGCCCAGGCCCGTCGTGGAATGGTCCAAGAGCAAATACCCTCGCATCGTGAGTCTCGTGCCTCTAGCTAGTCACATGTAGAAGTTGCACACGACTGTAAAGGTGGTGATATCTTGACGTGATTCGTCATATGGGATCACACCACTCAATTGACTGGCACAAAGTGTGAGCATATTGAATTCAAAGTAGATATCAAAACCTATGTCCTTGTAAACACCCATGGGAAGAAGAATTGGTATTCCTGAGATTACTTTACGCCTTCCCGGCTATTGTTCAGAGCATCAACGTCATTTTTCCCACCGAGTCAGATCCCACCAGATTAGGATCAGGGACACTAGGCGTGTTCTTGCTCCCACGAGTCAACATGTGTAGCCATGGTTCCCATTTGCAGTTCTTAGTCCATATACTAGAGCTTGTATAAACTCAATGTTCATCTAGTCCTGATGTCCGTGGGCTCTGAATGGAGGTCTTCATATGCAAGGAATCAGGACTGCAATCACCTGCGTACTCCTCATCTGCAGGGTCTTGAGCAGAGGTGTTTTTGCTTCAAGGGGTCGGATCGCTCGGATATATGTATGCATGCCATATTAGAGAATGTAACAACAGATTCGATTCCTGTTATCAATTCTTAAGTAATCAGAAGTGGTCAAGGGTCGAAGACTATGGCATATGCGTCTGGCTCGTGAAGATGTGTCAAGGCTGCCAGATGGGGAAAAGGCAGTCTGCACCGAGGTAGCTCGCACACAGCTATCTATTGATATCATTCTCTTGTTAAGGTCCAATGGTGACGAGACGGCAATTGTAGCCGAGTTGCCGCCAACTTTGTTGAGCAGTTGCCGCAGTCAAACATTATTATCACGCGGGCCGATTGGGCATAAACAAAGGGCGGCCAAAGTGTGCTCAGTCAAGGGTTCTGCGGCTTCCATTTACTTCGCTCGTGACTCAATATTTATTGTATGATCGTGGGATCGTGGGATACTCGGAGCTCGAGTGTTTCTTCGACAAAATCGAGTCATTTGCAGAAGTAATAAATTCGAGTTTCAATAGGCTCATTTCATGACTCTTTGATACTGGCCCATCGCTGAAAAGTTGAGTTGGACGAGCTCAGGAACGACACTAGAAATCTTATGCTTAATTCGTAGTCTTTATAATTGCAAAAACCTTGTCACGGTCATGAGAGTCCTCGAGAAGTCATGATCTCTTGATTCCAATATGGCGCCATTTGGAAAGTTCCAAGAAATCACCAACCGACCCAGTCACCGGTCCATAGACGCCCTTGCCATCCTATCGCTTGTGTATTGTTCTAAGGAAGAAAGCAGACCGAACAACATCACTCATCATATGAACTCCGTCGATCATCCAAATGACTGCGAGGTTTGTCAGAATGCTACGGATACTTAACATTTCCAACCGTGATCCCAAGATTCGCAGAAAATGAGTCTATCTCTTAATACATATTATACTGACCAGTACTACAAATGCTTCCGACACAAATTATTTCCATATGTGCGTTAGAGTCACTGAGCGTCGAAGGATAAACTCGTGAAACAACTTCAGAATTATCTTGTCAGTAAATAATAATGTGATGCCGCGAATGCAGACCATCGATAGATTACAGCGAAGTATCCCGATTCAAAAATACGACATGTCACAATGTCTCGAAGCATCCGGAACAACTACACGGCCCGCGCCGAAGTTGGAATCATTATAGGCAGGTAGTTGTAGTATAATAGTATGGCGAGATGGATTGGGCTTAGCGGACTCTTCCGGGAGTCGGGAGAGCATCTAAACACGGTGGAATGGCTGGATGGTAGTCCCCAGAGATCGTACGTGGGGAGCTGAATGCGAACGGCCGTTAAACATGCATCGGATACGGAATAGGTCAGCCCCCTGAACCAGCATTTCCTACAACACTAGAGGCTGCCGAGGTCTGGCGTCGATCTCCGCACCGGGTCCGCATTGCCACATACGTATCGGTAGCTGGAGGACATCATCAGATTGATCAGTATATGCTCGCTGCTGGATATTTTCTAAACAACTGGAAAATTCATTACAATATATTATAACTACGCCCCTTGACACGAAAGGAAGCCCTTGATAGTTGAAAAACAATACGCAAAGATGACATCTCCAGACCTACCTATTATACTCTTTCACTACGTCGGCTCGCCGTACGCGCGGCGCCTTGTCTGGTATCTTGCTCTACGACAGATTCCGTACACAGAATGCGTCGGTCTTACCTATATCCTTGCTCACCAGTTCCACTACTGACCCTCGTCTTCTAGATTCAACCTCCCATGCTGCCAAGACCTGATCTGGCTGCGCTGGGCATTGCCTGTAAGCGCACAACACATATGCCCAGAGCCTGAGATGGGCTTGCAACAGACATGTTCACGAGGCACTGACACTTACACACTAGACCGGCGCATACCGCTCATGAGCATCGGCAGAGACGTCTACGCGGATACGCGCATCATCCTGTCCAAGCTGGAGGAGCTCTACCCGGCCTCGGCCGCGCACCCGGCGATCGCGTCGACGGCGGCCGAGGGCCGGGCCGTCGAGCAGCTGGTATCGCGGGCCTGGATCGACGGCGGCATCTTCATGGCGGCGGCGGGGTCCATGCCCGCGGGCGCCCCGATGCTGCGGGACCCGCGGTTCCAGACGGACCGGGCGGACCTGGTCGGGCTGCCGGACGGGGCGCCGTCGCCGTTCAGCCGCGAGGCCCTCGAGGCCCGCCGCCCCGAGTGCCTGACGGCGATCCGCGACGGCGTCGAGCTGCTCGAGACCACGCTGCTGGCCGACGGCCGCGACTGGGTCATGGGCGGCGCGGGCCCCGGCCTCGCCGACATCGAGGCCGTCTGGCCGTTCATCTGGCTGGCGGGCCTGCCCGGGGCGCTTCCCGCGGACGTGGTCGGCCCGTCCCGGTACCCCAAGGTGTTTGCGTGGATCGAGCGGTTCGGCATGGCCGCCGAGGCCAAGATCGCAGCGGGCAAGCCCAAGAGTGTCGCCGGAGACGAGGCGGCGAGGATCATCACCGGGTCCGGGTTCGCGGAGCACGACGAGACCGTGGACGAGGCCGAGGTGGTGGTCAAGGCCCAGGGCCTGAAGGCGGGCGACAGCGTGCGAGTGTGGCCGTCGGATTACGGCTCCAAGCACAAGGATGCAGGGAAGCTGGTGGCCATCACCAGTAAACAGATCGTCATCGAGACGCAGGGAGCAGCTGGCAAGGTGAGGCTGCACGCACCGAGACATGGATTCAAGATCTCCAAGGCGGAGCAGGGCAAGTTGTGAGCACACAAAAGGCAGTGCTCCCTAGCACGTCACAGATTGAGTATATCGTCCATGTGATCCAAAGCCGCAACGAGGGCGTTATTGTACCGATTTGTGAAAATGAAGAGAACGAGTCACGGTCCATCTGAAATCTACCGTCCAATATTTCAGCTCACGAAACACTTTGAATGGATATACTCACGTTTTGATTCTTCTCAGTATCGAGCTGCTACCCTAACCTGAACAATACATACTCACGCTGTTTAACCCAACCCGTACAATACGTTCCAGACCCGTACTGTACAAATACGAATTACGACACACAACAGTTCTGAGACCCGTCTCGGTTAGTATCATGTTGAGGCTCAAAATGAATCGCAACTCCGACCCAGAATAATATAATATATGCGGACACGATTGACGTCTCGGTAACGGTAACGGCTCCAGTGGATCGCATGTCTGGACTCTGCGGAAGGGATAGATAATGGATCCAAACACCACGCGACCGAGCCCAGGCCAACTGGCCAGCTGCTGCCAACTTACACAGTACTGTAACGAAATGTCCTTCAGAGACGACGCGTCTTGATTGGCTGCTCACGACATGGCATGGGCAGAATTAGTGGCAGCAAATATGCGGAGTAGCTGCCGCTTTGGTCTGCTTTTATCGGGCTCCTTTAGCCGACCATGGACTGATGACGACAGCAGAGCCCAGGACTTTTTTTTTCTCCTTGCAAAGACGCCGGAGGCTGCTCAGCTCCTTTAGAGAGGACTTCTTTAGTGTAATCGTAATTTCAGTCGGTCGTCAATAGTAGAGTCGCGGGGAATGGAACAGTTCCAGTCAGCAGTCTGCGATGCCCTCGCACGTCGTGTTTCCGGTCGCATGGCTGCTGATTGGGGAGGTGGGAAAAAGCAGAGACGTACCAGGCTTGGACGAATCGATGCAAGTGGGAAAGCAATTTCAGCGGGGATGGCATGCAAGCCATGCGTCATAGCCATTCGCGTCGCGGTGCCGTCTTGGCATCTGCCTCCCTTCAGTCCAGTTCTGCCAGTCACCAACCTGCTGCTGCCAACAGTTCACCAGCCTTCTAACCTAGCAACCTAGTGCTGTCCACTCCAGACTCGCCGGTGTCAGGGGAAGCTGATTTATCGTGGAAATACCCAGTACATAGTAGCTTGCTTTGCGTCTCTGGCTGATCGCGATGGAAAGTCAACATGATGACAGAACAAGGCCGGATGCCGGGGATCTCTCCGGCCTGTTTGTCGCATCCTTTGCTTTTCTTTTTTTTGTGGTCCTGCCCTTTGCAGGGTTGCGCCTTTGCTGCTTGCCGTTGTTTTCTTCCTTTCTTCTTCTTTGAGTGCATGGCCGGTACCTGTGCTCCCAGGCTTTTGGGCGCAAGAATGGGCGCGTTGCGCGTATACAGTCTCGAGGTCAGCCCACGTACTGTAGGTAGACTTCATGCGATCGAAGACAAAAAGTGACGTAACTCCGTCGATATTACGCTCCGGGCCCCCCTTGGCGAGGAAAATTTCTGGCTTATTGCCAAAGTATGCTGTGATTGGTGTGCCGCTGGGCCAGAGTCAAATCTAGAACCATTGCGATGCTGTATGGATGTGCAGAGGAAATGATTATCGCCGAGCGCCCTGGTGAAAAAAATTCCTCCTTCCGATAAATGGTGAGATTAGTGGTAGCGGCCGTGGCCCGTCAGTCCCTTCGTGGTGGATTCTCGAAATCAGTTCCACTGGCCGCTGGACGTCACCCGGCTTCAAGACCACGACTGAATATATTGTTTGCGACTGGTATATACTGGCCTTGAGGGCCAGTCTTGGACAGTTGAACAATTTGGCCGAGTAGAACAACGGTAATGGAGAGCACAGAAAACTGCATGAAAGTATCAGCAACCGATTACAGAAGACGAAAGCTTCCAATGCCTCCATTCACGGCCTCGGGAGTACTATCTGCACTGGAAAGGGTTTCGCCACGCCAGCTCGACTTGAGCGTAATTACCATGTTTGTATTAGTGGCAAGTTCTGCCAATGGCGCCATCCTTAAAGAAGGAAAATCGAACCTCCACAGCGTCCTCGAGTAACATTCTATTCGCAATAATACAACGCATACAGTATATTGAGTAGGTGCACTCAGCTGTTGTAAGAAGCATGCTTGTGGACAACAACAGTCTCACTCTGATACACGACATACTAATAGGTAATATTCGATATATCAGATGTGCATGCAAAACATATTGAAAGCACGAAATACATTTCCCAGACAATCCCGGTAACAGCACCTCCAAACCCAACCAATACCTACTCTGTACATAGGGCGACGCGCATTGTGTATTTCTAAGCAGCCCGCTCGTTTTGGTTCCTATCCAATGGATCTGATGATCTCACTGGTGTGCCTAGATCTGTCTCCCGAGGAGTGGAAGCATGCACGCTCGATTTCGTCCCGAGTCCTCAAACCAGACGGAGGAACAGTAGTAGCAAAGCGGTAGTCAACAGTCTCCTACGTGTATCCAGTGATGCGCTTCCCCAAGGCGAAGAAAGCCTTGCCGACTACTGCTTGTCTACCCTGTAGTTTGATATATTCCCAGCTCTCGGGCCGTCACCAGTCACCAGTCGCTGCGCATCGGCGATGGTCTATAGCTTTGTCCGGTAACAAACAAATACGAGCGGGCTAGAGGTAAGTCGGAGCATATCTCGATCGTGTACAGTTCGCGTTGGAAGGACGCGCGCAGCTGGATAGATGCCCCAAGGACACCTAGTTTGGTGTATTCAAGCCGCCACCAGCCCAGACGAGTCGCTGGCTTGTCCAGGAAATAATAAGTGTATCACTACGAGATGGTCGTCGGAGATAGTACAACCATCTGCCATCTTCTTGATGACAAAAGGACGATGGAGGATTAGACATGTTGCTGATTACCTAGGCATACCTGCCACTGTTGCATTTCAAAGCATACCTAGCATAGCCCATTGACGGATTGTGTATGAGCGATCCCGATTCGCATCCCCCCCATCCTATCGAATAGTATTCATGGTGAGCACCGAATATGCTGCACGAGACAAACGTTGAAAGGATCAATGGAGGCATGGACAAAGGCGCCATCTGGTCACACTGTGTAGGTACTCGCGTCAAGGCTCCGATCCCTCGTCGCATCCACTAATTGGCACCAAGGGGGTGGCCCCCCCGAGTGGTCCGCGCTTGCCCTCTTGGGCCACCGTCGGCCCCAAGCATTTCGAAGTTTCGGGGGCTTCTACGTCTGCTGTGCCTGCCCTTCTGCCAGAATTCCACCCCTTATGTCACTTCTTCCCTCATGACCTCATCGTCTCTGGCACCTCACCTTCACAACCTCTGAACCTAGCAAACACTGGCACCACGCAACGCCCGCGAAAAGCACCCAAACGAAACGCAGCAAAGCAGAACGTCGACGCACCCCAAAGCCAAGCGTTTCCATGGGACCGAAAACGACCTCGTCACTCTCTTGACTGATTGAACGGAGCGACTCGCACTGATAATCTGTCACAGAGTGAGAGAAAGACACGCGCTCTCATTCTTTTTTGCTGCTTGGCCTCGCCAACTGTCCGTGTGTGATACCTGTCTGTCTGCCCGCCCGCTGCCAGCGCAGAGGTGGTTTGCCTTTTGACTCAGGTGCAGACTGCCTCCCAAGTAAAAAAGTACCCAACCTACATCACCAGGCGTCGTTACATCATATTCTCTTTCCCCCCCGACACGGCACTCGACTCAAAATACAAGTCAACACCCACAGATCTCCAAAAACGTCGTCATCATGGCACCAGCCGAGTCCAAGCCATCAGACAACCCGTCGTCAGGTAAGTTCATTGTCTTGTCGTCTATACGCCCAGTCCTTGCCAGCTTTCGCCCTGTACCACCTTTTCCTCTGTCGCATTACATCACTCGTCGGTTCTTGTGTCTTGTCGTCGCACCTCGTCGCGTATACTCTCGACCTGTGATATCGTCATCTCCTGCGTTTCGCATTCTACACTCTGTCGCCTTTGCCTCTCCTCGGTATTGATCGTCGCTAACGTTGGCATCTCTTGCGATCAGCCACAAACGGCGACAAGAAGGTTCCTGCCGCACCCAAAGTCGAAAACCCAAGTAATGCAGAGCCAGGCCAACCATTGGCACCTCCACCCAAGCCTGGCGAGAGCGGCGACGATTACTTTTCCAGCAAGTTGAGCCTCGAGCCCAACCCATTCGAGGAGTCTTTCGGAAGCGGAAATACGGTCGAAACCCCAGGCGGGACTAAATTGCCCAGCGTGGCTGCCTTAACATCACCGTCGTCTCTGTTGCCAGGGAACGGCAACACTCCCTTCAACTGGGGTGGCGGGTCTCTTAGGACGGGACCCCTCAGCCCAGCTATGCTGTCTGGACCAGCAGCTGATTACTTTGGCGACACCTCACACTCTCTGCGCGGTGGATTTACGCCGAACGAAAGTTCCCTCCGGACTGGATTGACACCCGGTGGCAGTGGCTCTATGTTCCCTGCTGCCAGCCCCAACTCTGCGGCTCTTTTCAACCAGCTTGCAAGCGGCACCGCGACCCCAGGCACTCTCGACTTTCAACGCACTGCCCTCAACGCCGCCGTAAAAGCCTCTCGCAACGGTGTAACCCAGCCACCAGCAACCTCGCAACCTCAAGACACGGCTGCCAACGGAGTGGCCGTCAAGACCGAGGCTAAGCCGGTGTCGGGCGCCTTTGATCCCCACGATAACGACGCGGCCAACGGGCTGTTCATGCTCGCGCAAGGTGCTCAGCAAAGAAACGGCGCTGCTCCACCGAACCAGCAATACCCTGTTGGTGGAAACCAGCCGGTGCATGCGCATCCGGCACCAGCTGCCTCAGCCAATACATCGCCCCAGATGAACGGAAACGGCACAACAGGAGCACCGGCCTCGACACGTGGTGTTAGCGAGGCTGCCAGCGGCGCATCGGAAGATATGGAACAAAATCGCTCTGCGGCCCGGGGTAAGGGCAAGCGCGGTTCGGGCGCAGCAGCAACCAACGGCCGACGGAAGGCTGAAGATGCAGCACCCGCAAAACAACCTGCAAGTAAGAAGGCCAAGACGGCCGCTGTGCCTGCACCACCGTCACTTGATGGCGAAGACGATCACACATCTGATGAGGACGGCGGTGAGCACGACGACGATGACGACTCCAAGCCCAAGTCGAAGATGACTGACGAGGAGAAACGCAAAAACTTTTTGGAGAGGAATCGGTACGTCTCCATAATTCTTAGAATATTGTTTACATTATCACTAACATGTCTGATAGTGTTGCTGCGCTCAAGTGTCGTCAACGCAAGAAGCAGTGGCTGGCTAATCTGCAAAATAAGGTGGAAATCTTCAGTAGCGAGAATGACGCACTGACAGCACAAATTTCCCAATTGAGGGAAGAAGTTGTCAATTTGAAGACTCTTCTTCTTGCACACAAGGACTGTCCGGTTACTCAACAACAAGGCTTACATGGCGCGTTTATGCAACAGGCTATGGAGACCTATAACCCTCAAATGAATCCATATGGCATGGCTGCACCGCCCATGGGTAACCAGCAGCCTGTTATGGCCGGGCAGCCCAGACGCTACTCGTAGGATGAGAACGTCGGCACACCCAGCCAGGATCTCGAACCTGACGTTTAAAAAGACGATTACACATCGGCCGTCACGTGTGCGAAATGCAGAGGCATGCCGCGATGTCTCATCAGCTTGAGTCTTCTACCAACTGAAAAGTCATCGCCACATGCGACGCGACACGGGTCGGCACCACACGAACAACTTTAAAACTATAGCATGGCGAGGTTGTTCGCCGTTGGTTTGTAACAATATGCTATATGCGAGCGAAAACGACTGGGCGGCGTTTGGCACTTGCTTTCCGAGCACCACACGGCGCTCTGAACGATATAACAATGATGCATTACGC
The DNA here is from genome assembly GCA_022432395.1 of Pestalotiopsis sp. NC0098. Taxonomy (NCBI): domain Eukaryota; kingdom Fungi; phylum Ascomycota; class Sordariomycetes; order Amphisphaeriales; family Sporocadaceae; genus Pestalotiopsis; species Pestalotiopsis sp. NC0098. Next base: position 1,845,395 of record JAJKLJ010000003.1, on the reverse strand, counting down.
ACTCAGCAAGTGCGAGTTGTCGACTAATGTTTCTTGTAAGTAGTGGCCTGGGCATATACATCAAAAGGGTGTTCACGGGGCGGCGGCTACATAGGACTTGAGTTACTGGCGTGTTGGAGTTTGGGCAAGAAACGACATTGCGTCATGGTCGTCTACTACATGTTGAGATCACTTTAGCTTTTAAGTATTTATTGAATTTCGGCATGGAAACAGCAAAGAAACACGTGGCTGTGGTAGTACTTTCAGTTCCAATATACATTTCACGAAAAGAAACAAGAAGACCTCGAAAGCGTGGCCCGGAGGGTGGCAGTTGGATGGACTGTAACCCAATTGCTCATGATCATGTACGTATAATGCAACTTGTTACGTTCCCAAGACGAAAAGTAGAACAATCTTTCCAACTGCTCCTCTATCGTGACACCATGCATTGGGGCAAAGAAAATTGGCAAAAGAGTGCTAGTCAAGATATTATAGAGATGCAAAAAAAGAAAAGGCAAATAAATGCATGCGGATTGTGCATATGTAGATTGTAAATGCTGGTTCTACGTTAGTTGACGATGCCACTTTTGGTCGCGTTGGCAAGGTTTTGTGGTCTGTGCGCGTTGGAGTTGTACTTTGTTTATCCTAGGAAAGCGCACCTGCCAATCGCGCCTCGTGGGACTGCAAGTACCGGACGCCTTAAACACTCACAGCAACCCGAACCCGACAACCAGCTTCTGCCGCCCGTTTTCCCGCCGGATCACCGCTGACAGCATTAATATCAAGCGAAACTTGCGCACATGATTTTTGGAGAGGCATTTGGGCTTGGCTAGGTCGAGAGCTATACCTTTGACGCGACCGTCGCAATCGACATCATCCCCACGCGCGTTGCCCGCAGGGGAGAGAGGGAGAGGAGGCACGAGGGCGACGACAAAACCCACACCCGACGACTCGATTCGCATCATCAACCCACGACAATTGGATTCATGTCAAACTTCCTCGGCCATCCATGACGACTCTCGTACAGACCCGTCAGCCGCTGCAAGTACTGAGCATGAGCCATCAGCCCAAGCGCCGTCGAAGCGAGCGCGTTGCCGGTGCGTTCCCAGTCTTGTTTTTTCTCAGTCAAAGCGGGGACAGCAAGAAGAAGGGCGAGCTTTGCGCGCATATCGCTATTGCGAAGAGCTTGGCCGCGTTTCGACGATATGGGACTTGCTAACTCAGAGTCTGCAGCATATGACGAGAACGATGGAGACTTTCAATTTACCAGGGCCACGAAGAAGGCGAAAACAGCAGTGCCAGAACCTATTCCGGAGGACGATGTTGCGCCCGCGCCAGCTCCAGCGCCTCGGAGGCCCGGCAGACCATCAAAGGCCAGCAAGGCGCGCGAGGCATCCGTGGAGGAAGCGCAACCAGCACCACAGCGAAGGGTCTCAAAGAGGAGGTCGAGTCAATTAGCGGCTCCTCAGGAAGAACCACAACCAGTATCATTACCAGCACAACGCGCCACGCGCCGAACCAGGCGCTCTTCGCCCATAGAACCTGAGCAGCAAGAAGAGAAAGAGGTCGAGAAGCCGGTTCCGAAGCCGAAGCCAAAGCCTAAAGCCAAGGCCACAAATGGCGCGTCAAAAAGTCGCAATGCTGAGATCAACATGGACGTATCTCCGCAACTGTCTCCTCGACCAGCAGTACAGACGCCAGAACCAGTGGCAGAGAAAGCTAAGAGCAAGGGCAAAGCGGCAAAGGCAGCAGAGTCGAAAACGATTGCGCTGCCATTCAGCGATACGCCTGTCATGAATCGAAACAAGGAGATGCGGCGAAAGACGGGAGGGCGCCGGAGCAGTCTGGGCATGCGTGGTAGGAGGGCGAGCTCACTGATCGACAATGGGCACAGCGCCATTCCCCATCGCGCAGTCGATCCGGCCGACTTCTACAAACATATCGAAGCAGAGGGCTTGAGCGAGCCTCGGCGGATGAAGCAACTTCTGACGTGGTGTGGTGAGCGTGCGCTGAGCGAGAAGCCGCCTTTGGGTAGCCTCAACTCCAACGCTATACTCGGAGGTGAGTAGGAATTGCCTTTATGGCAATTTTGAATTTCCAGATTCGCACTTCTCTAGAAACAGAATTTCTAACATGTTCACCAGCACGAGCTATACAAGATCAGCTTTTGAAAGATTTTGGCTCAAGGTCGGAATTTTCAGATTGGTTTTCGAGGGAAGAAGTACCGAAGCCTCCGGCGATCGAGAAGCCAAATCCACGAAACACAGAGCATGAAGAAAAAATTGCGGCATTGGAGGAAAGAGTCAAACGGTGAGTCAAGTCTGAAGCCATCTTGAAGTAGTCCAAAATGCTGATTGAGAAGTAGATTGCGAGCAGAGAAAAAGACATGGTTAGCGCTGAAGAAAGCGCCACCAGAGCTGCCGCCTCTTTTCTCTCCAGCAGAATCATCTGCAGAACAACAAAGGCGATTACCAGACACGTCTCTCCTCGACCAAGAAGAGGCGCAGATGCTGGCCTCTATAACTGACGCGGCATCGAGCTTTGCAAAACTAAGGATTCGAACACAGGCGCGGATACAAGCTCTTCAGCAGTCTTTGGAATTCAGAGTCGACCACCTGGCGGATAGCGTACACAAGGTCGAACAACGCGTGCATACAGCCGGCCGAGAAGCAGATCGCGTCTTGTCCCTAAGCGCGGCACGATTAAAAGAGCGCGAGATGGACGAGAAGAAGAAAGCGGGGACAAAAGACATGCCAGTCATGGAGGTCCTCAGGAGTCTGGGCAGAATATTACCAGAGGGCGAAAGTGGCCCATAAGCATCACGACATATAACCCCGACTTTCATGACAAGACGCTTTTGTACATACAAACTTGGTCTGAGTGCCAGGACAGCTGCCACAGACCCCTTATTGTTTTTTTGCCAATACGGCAACCTTCAAAGATACCATGGACGTTCCTTTTTTCGATATTCGATTTTCTTGGGGCTATGGAAAGGCGGGACAGGGGCTCGAGAGCTCGTTCACTCTCCTGTTGAGATCAATATGTAGAGAAAGAAGCAGAGGGGTTTAGAGAGCTGTAAATGAGATCACGACGAAATGAGAATGTTGGTCATTGGCCACACAATTCGGAAATAGTCCAGATACAATGTGGCAGTTTCCTATGTTATGCTGTCCACTGCTGTCGGTATTTATATTGAAGTATTTCGTGTTTCTACGTGTCTACAGAGGCACCCCCAAAGCAGTCGCGGCTTGAAAACCACCACTACTTTCCAATCTATCAACATGGGCAACAAGTCTACAGTTGTAGAACTGTTCTTTCCTTTTGTACTACAGCCCAGGATCTCATGGCTGATACCAAAGCTTCTCCTTGCCCAGCCTTTCTTCTCCAGGCTGGCATATATCTATAGCCGTAAGATGATGTTATCGTCTTTCACAGAGATATACATATCCTTCCAGATGTTCATTTTTATACATATCCCACGGCTCAAACCGCGGGATAGGGGCTGATGATACAACAAAACTTCCCCCGGGCCTGTCATCAAAGACTAGCTCCCCTTCTCGCTTCTCTTTACTCCCTCCCTCTCCCCATCTTTAGTTCTTCAGGTTGGGCATGAAGCCCATGCCGCCGCCCTCCTTACCGCCCATGCTCCGCGCCTTGACGTGCTCGCGCAGCAGCGCGAGCACCTCGCTGTCCTGCCACCGCGCCGGCACGGGCCGGTATGCCGGCTTGAACGTGCCGACCGTCTGCGCCCACTCGCCCTCGCCGGGCTTGCGGTACGGCTCCTCGGACGCGGCGGCCGCTGCCGCGGCTGCGTTCTTGCCCGCCTGGCCCGGGGGAGCGGTGATCTCGTCGGCTGCGGCCTGGAAGGGGGAGGTCGGCTGCCAGGACGAGGAGGAGGAGGAGGTGGTGGTGGAGGAGGGCTGCTCTGGTGGTGGGGAGGAGGCAGACTCGGTCGCCGGCGAGGGCGCTTCTTGGGTTGCCCAGTAGTATATATCCCAGTCGTTCTCGTCGAGGAACAGGTCGTACTGCGACATCTGCTCCTTGTTCATGGTGGGCAGGTACGTGTCGGCAAAGGTCGAGAGGAGGAGGTCGGACTCGAGGGTTCCGCGCTTGCGGGACTGGTCTGGACGAGAGTCAGTCTATCGTACGAATCGAAACGCCCTGAAAAAGAAGGACGGAGATGAGAGGAGAGTATGAAGAACTTACAGACGAGCCGCGCCCGCATCGTGCTGTCGTCCTCGCCGACGCGGCGCAGGGGCTCGATCTTGAACTTGGCGCCCTCGAGCTCGCCGACGCCCATCTCGCCGCCCGACGGGGGGTCGATCGGCGGCGGCGCGTTGGACACGCGGGCCGCCATGCTCGCGCACGCCGAGAACGGGCGAGAGGACGTCGCGGCCAGAGCTCTGGGGGCCGCCACCGTCCGGCGCAGGACCGATCGCAGAACTGCCATTTTGATGTTCTTTTTTTACTTGAAGGGTGGTTTTGTTCGGATTGGTGAGTGCTGCAGAAATTATTCGCAACAAGACAAGTGGCTGGGTTGTATTCGCGATGCAACGACTTTCAATGAAGAAGTGTTGCAGAAGAGCTGATCGTTGACGTAGAGGAAATTCTTAGTCCGCTTCCGAGCTTTGGGGGACTGATTGCCGAGGCCGCGATCGCCGGAACGGATCATGCCGTATCTTGATCGGCCAGGCACGGGGAGCTTTCCACCGGGAATATAGACAAAGTAATTTATACACACTACAATTGGGCCGTCTGTACCGTTGTGATAAATGTGATTCAATTCTGTAGGCCTAGATTGAAGCCATTTTCAGGTATCCGACATATCACACTCATACATTGCCAACGAAGCAATTGACAACAGGGGATTAGCGAATCGAGAATACGAACGAAAGCATAATCTGCCAATTCATCACGCCGTGCATTCATTTCTAACCTTGATGCCATCAAGACGCCTTGCCCTGACAGACGATCATATGATATATTGCCTGGAGTTCTCCATCTGCAGAGTATACTCCTTTTATTTTAACTCCATAGGTGAATGTGAAATCACAGCCAGGTACTGATACTCCAAGTGTGTCCACGTTTTCTCATCAACTGTAGAACGTTTCCTGCCCTTTTCTCATTTTCCATGAATATCTTGTGCCGTCGTACAATTTAGATCAAGTGCTTGCTGCGGAAGTAGGCCCTCAGATACATGATCTGCCAGCCCCAGAGAGCAATGAGCAGCAGGGTCGTGCCGATACCGAACCACTTGACACGGGTGTTGGTGCTCTCGTTGGTGTCTCGCAACTTCTGCTCGCGCGATCGGAGGTAGTCCATCTCGGTAACGATTTCGGAGATTGTCTCCTCGATGCGGCGGAGCTCGGCCTCGATTGGCTTCAGCTTCTCGGTGGCCTGGATGGCGGACCAGTCTTTCGCGTCGGCGCCAATGTCGATGTCGAGCTCGACGTGGCGGTTGGGGTTGCCCGGTCCTAGTACATCTGGTCAGCATATCATGTTTCAATGTGACCATCAATTGGCCCGCCAAAAGCGTGCTGCCGCAGACGAGTGACACAAGACGGGAGGAGGACGAGGAGGAAGCCACGTACTGCCAACGAGCTGGTTCTCGAAACAAACATCAAATGCAGCGTCGGCGTGCGAGGTGAAGACCTGTCGCGACTCGCCAACAACGTCCTTGGCGCGGCCGTACTCGTTCCCTACGGCATCCTTGATCTGTAGTTGCTCATTAGCCTTCTGCCCACTTTCCCAAGCACCCGCTGAAGCTGGCAGGCCCGCAACAAGAGACCCGTCCGAGATCAAAGGCTACGCACTTGAATGTTGACAACCATGCCATCTCCCTTGCGTCCATCGACCGTAGCCGTCACCACGACGAGAGTGTCCTTGGCGACGAAATTCCGTATACACCTGTTGTGCTGTCCGTGCTTGGCCTCGAGGTCGAACTTGAGGGCGGAGATGGAGGAGACGAAGAAGAGAAGGCCGCAGACGTACTGCAGCCACGTCCTAGAGAAGGCCATGGTCGCGATTCGGAAAAGGGGAGATGCTGCTGCTGGCGTCGGGTTTCCGTTTCGTGAATCGTTCTTTTGTTTGTTCAGCGCAGCCCGGAAGCTTTTTTTTTTTTCTTTGAAAAGGAGCTTTCCCGAAACTCTAGAGGCCAGAATACCTATCAGTAGATGCGCGGCGCCTCACGCCAGACGCCAGAGTTACTGCTACCTGGCCAGGGCTCTAGCTCCACATTACGGCAGGGGTCAAGCTAAGATAGAGTAAAGGTGAGACAGAGATATGCAGAAATCGAGAGTTGTATTCATTTTGAAGATATATGCTCTTGTGTGACTTTCTTCATCAACACAATGTTATGGCTGTGTTGATATTTTCGTAGGTTCTGGAATAACTCATGAAGTTGTTATACGCCAGTAATCTTTAAATGATAATAATGATAATTTCCATTTATTCTAGTCACATGTACCATGTGTCAATACTGGGAACTTTTGCCTGTCACAACCTGATCCAAAGCATGCAACTAAGCATAGTACCATAGAAACCAGCAACTGCTTAGATCACGTGGGGCATGTTGGAGCGTTCCTTGTCCTAGCCTCTAGTGTCCACCCATAGCTCTCCCAGAGGCGAGCCAAACCGAACCTCCAATTGCTTTGTAGTCCCCAGTTATTTTCTCTAAGTAGCCGCGCTTTCTTCCTCCATCGCGACTCGAAGCTGCCTGCCTGAGCAACCCGCATCTGTTCTCGCGTTCACCTCCTGCCCAACTGTCACCGCATCGTACAGCGCGTCGAGCCTGAAGTTCTCCGTCCACAGTCTCTTACATCATTTGCGCGCAACCGTCAAGATGCCAAAGTGTGAGTCGATTCCAATACTATCCCCCAAAGGACATTCATTCCTCGAAAGCTGACCTTACCTTGCTGCTCTTCAGTCTTCTGCGATTACTGCGATGTCTACCTGACGCACGACTCCATGTCGGTGCGCAAAGCCCACAACAGTGGTCGCAACCATCTTCGCAACGTCGTCGACTACTACCAGCAAATCGGCCACGAGAAGGCACAGTCCGTCATCGACAGCATCACCTCGTCCTATGCTGCCGAAGGGCAGGCCCACGCCAATCCCATGCTGCCACAAAACCAGCCTGGCCATGGTGCTCCTCTGGGTATGCCTGCTGGCTTTCCTGCAGGCATGCCACCGCCTTTCCCGGGTATGCCACCGCTGCCCGGTATGCCAGGCGCCCCTCCGTTGCCGCCCGGATTTGGTGGACAGGGTCTACCGCGTAAGTCCGACATGTCCCCCTTGAATCCAAGTTATTGTTGTCAGCCGTATAGGCCTAGCAGCGCCGACCGTCCTTTCTGAACATTCGTCTAATCATCTCTCAGCTCCCCCTGGTGCCGGTCGAGGCATGCCGCCTTTCCCTCCCCCTGGCACGGGCGCCCAAGCCGGAATGCCACCCTTTCCTTTCCCTCCGCCTGGCGGTGCTGGCGGTCTGCAATTCCCACCGCCTGGAGCTCCTGGAGCTCCTCCGTTCCCTCCGTTCCCCGGCCAGGGTTTCCCGACGCCTCCTGGCATGCCGCCTTTTCAACCGCCGAGCCAGTCACATGGCGGACGTTAAGCCGTGATATCCTGTCGTTATGGAGGCTTCTAGCCCACGACACGATTCGACGGTCACCGGGGCAGCAAAAGCGTTGTGGAAGCAGTTTTACCTTTCTCGGGCCCCACATTGGAGTCGAGCAGGATCATGCAGCCCATCAGAAAACAGCGCACACCAACTCATTGTGAGCACTGGCAGGTCACCTTGCGAGCGACTTACCACTCCCAGAGCTACTAGGGCCCTAGGTCTCGTGCCATCCGTTGCAAGATCATCAAAGCAGAGTGGTCATTTATCAACTTGGCGACTCCTGAACATTTGACGACGTGACAGCAGAATGCGCCACAAAGACGGCTGGTATTATCGAAACACTGCTGCTGTGATCGTTCGGTAGCAATCTACTCACAGAACCAGCCGTTTCTATGACGCGGCCGACCTAACAACACAATTGGCTCTGGGGGCATTCCCTGCGACCTCGCGGGCGCAATACCGTGACTGGCAATGTAACTCATACAAGGGCTCTGTGTGATTCAAGTACTGCTTGATAAGGTCGCCGTTTTACTACGTATTTGTCAACAGCTCATACTTTTCAACCGACTTAGGCGGCCATCGCAACTCATTGCGATTATATGACTGTAACGTTGCATAGGGTCTACATCTGTATGTATAGATGCCACCATCTCGATATCTTTGCAAGCAGCGAGGCCATCCACTCCTGATGCCATCAGTCACTCAGGGGTTCAGGAAAACTCCTCAGAACCCTCAACACTCTCGTTCTGAGGGCTTATGAAGAGCTGATAGATAAGATCTATGATGACGGCGAATAGTCGTTCTATGCCGATAGAAGATGACAATAGTAGTTAGACCACATAGAAGACAAAAAGAAGATGCAATAATATAGCACTGATCTGCTGAAGACTGACGCGATTCTCATAAGCAGTGATTCAGCTATCCTCGAATCTGCATCCAGTAGATTGTCACAGGGCACAGCGACGAAAGTTTTCTACAAGAAAACATAACATTTCTCTCCCCCAGTGTCCCCCTTCCTATAATCGAGCCCAAAACGATGCTTCGGTGGCTGCAAGCTGCTTTGACTCCATGGAAGAACCGTTTTGTCACGAGCATCGATTCAGACAGGTTGATTTTGTTCAGGTAATGCAAAAGGAGAAAACGCCAAATTGATTTCGTTCATTCGTGTCAGTTAGACATCTATCGTGCAGTCGTTCTATCACAGTACAAGTGGGTTGGACTATGTTCAAGAAACAGTTCACAATCCTTTCCAGTCCTTTCCTTTTACCTCTGGCCATGTCCTTGAAATCATGCAGATCATTCCCTATTCATTTCCTGACCTCAGGACAACTGAACATTGCCCATTCCTATTACACGAGAAGTATTCGAACTTGATAGGGAAGGTCAACAAGACACTTCCATTCTCTTGTTCAAAGACGTTCTCCAAAAAAAGCCATGATCCGGATACCTAGGCCTCGATTTCGATGAACACCCTCGCCCTTTCTACAATGACATCCCATCCCTTTATTCTTCGAGGTGCCCTCTTCGTTCCATATGTTCGTAATTGAACCAGCGACTTCAAGTCTCTGGTGATCGTTCAGTCGTAATGCGTCGTGATGTTTCGAAGTGTTATGTTGCTCATGGGTGACCGATTGTTCAAGATGTGGATTGAACACAATGCCCATAGTTTGGTCATTCATAGTGTGATGTCCCTCTCTCGTACAGTCGTTTGCTCGGCGAACCTGACCCTTCTTACACAAGGCTCTGTTCTCGACGCCGGTATGAATGTAACCATTGTCGCCAAGAGGTCATGATCGCCGTCATCGGTCCTCTAGACCTGGACTTGGACCTTCGGCGCTCGTTCAGTGCCATCTACTCCGTCTGGCTGTTGCCTGGCAGAGCGGACATATCCAGTTTGGTAGCTTGGGCCCTTGTAGCTGTCCCGCTTGATGACCTCGCCCAGATCATCTCTGACTTCGCGGGGGGCACTGATTTTCTGCCTCAACTCTTCGCTTCGCTTGAGCCTCCTCTTTTCACTGATCCGGCGCTGTAGGCCTTGAATGCCCATCTGACCAATCTTGTCCTGCCATCCAGGGAAGAAGCGGTGTCCATTCGCGTCAACACGTTTTTCTTCACCCCAGACATGACGTCCCTGGCGAGCAGTCGGGGCCGTTGATGGTCGCTCATTATTCACCTCTGCATCTGTATGACGGCGGCGGCGGGAACGTGGCACTTCTTGGCCAGGCCAACGCATGGCGCTGCTGCTGTCTCGGTGGCGCGCAACGCGCAGATTACCGCTAGTAGTCCGCTTGATCGTGCGGCGTTCAGGGCCACGGTCATCGGCCGACGTGTAATGGTCGTCACTCGTGATGGGCAGGATGGCAAAAGTGTGCTTCATGCGTGCCGACAAGGAGCGTCGAGGAGGCGGTGGCCGTGGCGAGTCAGGGGCAGGGTAGTGGTAACCTCTGTCAACATCGTCGCCAGGAATGTCATGGACCCAGTCTTCTTGCTCTGGATCATAATGCAATTGCAAAGATGCTGGGCGCCAGAATGGATGCAGTTTCGCCTCATCAGCGGGTGGATCCTCGATTGTTGGATACTGGTGTCGAATGGCATCCTCGCCGTGCTCCATAGCAGGGTTCTCGGCTGTCTCTTTGCGAACATTTCTTGTGAGCGACAGTGTTCGTGACAAAATCTTTTGCCGGAGAACGCCAGTATCCGAGTTCTTGCGCAGGCTGAACGCCCGTTTGACGAGCGAGGGCTTTCTCTCGACATTGGTGCCCTCGAAATAATTGCCCATCATCTTCATCCTTTCATCTGCTGGAGTAAGACCAGAAGGCGTAGCTGGTGTCAACTTGATGGCAGGAGGCTCGGGGGGTGCTCGTGGATTCCTGAGCGGAGAGTCCACGTCATTCATAGGAAAGTTTGGTTGGGGAGGTGTGACAGGTTCTCCGTCAGGACCAGTTGCGGTGATACTAGGTCTCTCAAGTGTGGCCACGGGTTTCTTTTCAGTCGCATCTGTACTAGCAGGAGTCTCATCCTGGGCTGTGTTTGCATCAAATCCTTTTGTCAAGTGGTTGACCACGAGCAGGGATGTGTTTTGGTGCGGATAGATGTTGACCGCCAGAGCTTCCGAAACCTCGGCCACAGAATGTGTACCTGTCGTTTCGATGGAAGTTATGGAGAATGGAGTTCTGTGGACTGTCGGCCGTTTGCCAAAGAATGGGTCGCCGTTGTGATCAACCAGTAGTCTGTGGTCAGGCACCTCCTTCTCCCTGTGTAACTCCGGGGAAGAGGCTGGCTGCAGCTGTCTATGATCCTGACGGCCGCTCTCGGCGGGAATGTACTCAACTTCAGGCGAGTCAATGTGATCAAGGTGATCACGCCCAGAATCCGTATACGCTTGTGATTGATGTTCTAATTGCGCTGCTTGCAAGGCATTGTGAAGCTTCAGGCTGTCGGTGGTCAACGATCCCCGGCGGGAGCCGCTCATCGAGTTGGCGCGAGAGCTGCCCCTGGAGTTGTTCCGGCTCGTCGGTGCTGAGAGGGATGATGTTCGAAGGGGCACGATTGGAGGATAGTCCATGGTCCGTTGGTCGCCAGAATGTGATCCGTCAGATATGGAATTAGACCTGGTCCGCCCGCGCTGGGGCCCGCGCTCGACCCGTGGTGGTGTTTGTTTTTCTCTGGGTGGGTTCACTGTGGGCTTGGGGCTCAGACTATTGCTTCTCTGAGATCTTCGGCTGCTTGTTGATCGAAGCGATGGGCTCCCTCCAGACTTCATCGAAGTTCTCCTACCAGGAATGACAACTACAGGAATTGCGCCGCTCTTCCAGACGTCGCGCCGAGCCTTGCGACTGACCAGAGAATTCGTTGTTGCCGTAGACGCATAGCTGTCGGTACGGCCACTCTCGACTCCGGCGCGAGGTCTGCGCCTTGTGTTTGCCTCGTTGGTTATAGAGCTGCTAGCCGGAGATAATCCAAGCCTGTTCTCCCGCAAAGCCGTTTGCTTCTTGACATGACGCAAAGTTCTGGGTCTCTGGTGAGGCGTTTCAACCAGGATAGCCTCCACAACCGTGGAGACTGTCGATCTGGAAGACATGCCGGAAAATCTTCTTGCTTCACTGACATTGGGGGAGTCCATGGTAGGTGCTGAGCCCAAACGGTTTCCACGGTCCAGAGTGCCCAAAGGTGCCGGCGAGGAACATACTCGCATATCTTCATGTAAAGGCATGGATCGGAGGGCCTTGGTGGCGTTGGTTGGAGTGATGGTCCTGTCGTCAACTACCTCGACGGGTTTGTCTCTTCGTACACTTTCGCCGCCCATGACTGTTTGACGTCGCCGCTTCCGCACGGTAACATTCCTCATGAGATTGTCGTCCCATTCCTGCTCCACCTCATTATTCGAAGCTCCTCCGGCGTCCCAAGCACCATCAAAGGTGAAAAATTCTTGCTTGCTTCGCGGAGTCAGGTTGACGTCAGATTCGAGCCCAATGCCCAGGCCAACACTTTTTGTTGATGGTTGGCGGACAGTATTCTGGGATGCAGTTCTCGAGGATGAAACAGGCCGCGGCATAGATGCCCTCTCTTCGTCTGACGAGTACGGATCTTCCCTGGCAGTTTTGAATGACGCAGTCCGGGAATCGGCAGTGGTTGCCTTGGAAAAATTACGATCAGAGAGGAGCGGGCGAAATGGCTTTGGTCTGCGGGCCTGATGGGGTGGCGTCACATCTGGGGTAGGTGGGCTCCTCTGGTTTGGTGGGGTGCCCGCTATCCTCGTAGGCGTCGCCGAAAGAGTGGATGCGCTCTGCACGGGCGTCGCGACACAGGTTGGACTTGACGGCGGCACAGAATGGCTACTAGTTGATGATGTGCGCGGAAGCGCAGGCGGCGTAGGAGGCAGGTCAGGGACAACGCTTCGGCGGGACTGAGAGGGTGCGCTCGACAGCTGGGAGCTGGTATCTTCTGACCACGACAGCTTCGGATCAAGAAAGGCCTGCTGAGAAGGAGCGTGGGCGGCGGCGGTCTTGTTTGCGCCTGGCGGCCTGCTGGTTCTCGGATGCGGCAGGTTTTTGTGTCTTCGCAGAGACTTGCGACCGGTGGAATTAATTGTCAAGGTTGAGCTGTCAAAGGCGGGAGGGTCGAAGTACAAGCCGGCCGCCTGGGTCGCAGGAGATAAAACGGTTTCGGTCGAGGAAAGCATCGTGTCGGAAATTTGTGGTTTACACCACGTCCCGGTAGTGATTAGTTCACTCATCCAGTTTCTGCTCCACCGTGAAGCCTATGACATTGTAACAACTTGAAGGGCCAGATGTAATGCGCTGCAGCACCCGTGAGCCTGGGCAAAGGACGAAATGGGCTATGTAGGCGAGAAGAGACTGCACAGGCAGGCAGATAGTCGCTGCGAGCGGGAACGGCGGGCTTGCGTCACGAGGGCGCACTATTCTTGGGGGTTCAGTCGGCTTGTTCCAGGCGTCCGGTCCCTCTGCGACAGGATGGACGACGGTTAATGAAGCTAGACACTCAGCCAGGGACCAACCAAGACAAGACGAGACAAGAGGACAGGACAGGCCGGCCGCTCAAAAATATAATAAAACAACCGATCGATTGCAGAAGCCAAGGTATAGGGTACGCGCACGTCGTATTCCGGACGAGAGAAGAACCAGTCCAGTCCACCAAGTAGGTTAGCTAGAAGGCATACCTCGGCGGGCGGCGATGGCTTTCTGATCCCTCTTCCCCTGCGCTGGTAGGATGCGATGAGCACAGCTCCCGCGACGAACGGGACGGTCACTGCTGCATGGACATGAGGGCATGCACAGGAAAGAAAGGTGAACGGCCCGGTTAGCCAACCAGTCAGTCGTCTTTCAACGGCGCACCGGTCTCGAGAGGGCGCTGAAACGGGCGTGCCGGGAAAAGTATGTATGTTTGAAAGGTTCTTTTCTGGCAGCGGTATGTGAGCACAGAAGGGACAGCTGCGCTTGGAGGTTGCAGAGTTGAGGCAGTTCGAGAGTTCCAACGAGAGTGCGGCGGGAGGAACAGACACGCAGGCAAGCAGCAAGTAAACGTCAGAGGAAACACTTCCCAGACTTGCAAGAGAACTGGGCTGGCTGGCTGGCTGGATGGATGGATGGATGGATGGCAGGATGGGACACGGGCAATACCTTAGGTAAAAGAAAGGGCCGCATGGAAGGGCCCCCGATTCGTTGGTTCCCTGCTGGAAATCGCGTTACGGGCCTGGAATTCAGAGTGGCTGGCAAAAAGCTGGGCGGGGAGTCGGGAGGGTCTAGGGAACTCTCTTTGGGTGGTTTCTAACCGGTCTGGTACAAAAGCAGCAGCACTGCCGTTGCCAAAAACGTCCGAGGTGGGATCATGGCATCACCTTTTTCGTGGAACTCTAAGCTGGGGGGAACGATCCCTTTGGCTGTACAGCGGCCTAGCTGCCTCTAGCAGGTCGAAGATAGTACACTCGATAGCCGGGGCCAGGCACTCGAGTGCTAATAGTTCTTCTCTTTCTACCTAAGATAGTGGGCCATCCGCCTTCAGCTTTTCTGGTCGGCGGCTTGGCATCATAGAAGTCTCAGATGTAAGTAGGTTAGGTAGGTAGGTGGTTATATTCACGTATTATCCAAGCGCAAATTGTCCCACGCCTGGATCTGGTTGGATGGAAGACTGCCCATCTCCATCGGCAGGACCGTTTCAAACCCTAAATGAGGGTGTGGCCGCGGAAAGGTCGTGCGCAATATTTCGATGCGAAATCCTTTCGAGTATATTCCTACAGTCAGTAGATAGAGTGGTGAGGGGAACACCTACAACAACGTATGTAGTCTCCAGTGCCCGGGTCACCGAAAACTGCAGCGTCTGTCGACGGCACGGTAAAGGTAGGCAGGTTAGGTACATTACATGCAGGAAACAGGGACGGGAGACTCTGGCATCTGCACTCACTACCTACCTACATACCTTATTACCGCGCAACAGAACACTACACACCAGACCAACTCGACTCTTGCGGCGTCAATCAAGGTTGGATGGTGGACCGGCTCGTCTCCCCGCAAAGCAAAGCAGCACAAATCCAATCCAAATCAAGTGCATCTTGCGCGCAGAGTTTGCACCCGTCGTGCTCCACGAGCATTGGCCATTACGAGGAGGGCGACTATGTCTGCAGGACGCGACGGATACGGAAAGGGCAAATCAGAATCCAGCTTGTCCAAGGGCCTTCAGCACTCGTGCCGGGCCTACAGTCTGCAGCCCAGGCGGAGCGAATCACAGCTCGCGATGCCATGCACCTAGGTGTTCAGCCCATGTCCTTTGCCGCTTCTTTCCTCCACGAACCAGTTGGCCAGTCTGCGGTTTGGCTACGACGAGTGCTTCTTTGGTTCGTGGGGTAGGCAGCCGACTCCCACGAGAGTAGCAGGTCGGTCGATGGTCGCAACACAATTCGTCGTCGAGTCGGCAGCCCGCCATGTGGTGGTACGAATCATGTCAGGATTCGAACAGCCAAATGTTTCATCCGACACGGGCCACACAATATAATCGAGTCGGCATACCTTTTTTTTTTTTTCTTGCTTTCTTGCATCCAAGAGGCCCTCTCCAACACCCTGCGTTGGTGTCCATGTCGAGTCGAACCCAATTGGAACAGCGACGACATCTTTCGGGAAGACGATGCTCACCTTGGCACCAGGTCAGTCCGTGGGAATCGAGGAATTGGTATCGTACACCAATACAGGGCGACTCCGGCTTCTTCGCTGTGGCACGGCATGCCCTGATCGAGGGCTCGTCCCTATCTACAGGTGAGAAATTGCCTGGTCGCTTGAGGCAGAAAGAGGTATTTCGGTGTCCCGGCGCTAGAACACTTCTAGAACCTGGCAACTCGCTCTGAGCTGTGGTTTATCTTTCCCAACCAAGGATATAGCAAGCCGGACCGGGTCCATGGTCCAACGCTGTTGCTGGCCGCTCGGAGCTTCGCACTATACGATACCCCTCCTCGAACAACTGGTGCACCTCCAATTGGCGAGAGGTGAGAACTTAAGATGATTCGAATGAATATCAACTCTTGTAATGAGTTTTAGATGTTTTATTTTACATCCTGTGTCGCACCACGATCCAGGTCGGACCGAACCGGTCCATCTTTTCCGTTATCGTCGTGGGTTTGCAACGGCCAGCTGGAGAGGTCGATCACGGAATGAAACCGCCCTTGGTGTTCACTTTTCGTGAGAGGTATATAACGAGATGCGTCTTGGGGCAATACCGCACTGTTGATAATCTCGCTGACACAGAGCAACAAGCTCGTCATGCCCATGGCCAAGAGTTGTGTCGATTCTTATCAGTGCTCGTCATAGGGCGCTCGTTCACCCTGGTGCTCTACCCCACACTCCAAATGGGTCTCTCGAACATATTTGCCTATACTGTCAACTCTATCCAGCCACTGTGGATCTGGCCAACGTCGCTGCGGCTGTTGGACTTCCGATTAACATGCTACCGCCGATAGTATTCACTGTGGTCTGAGGGCCGAGGTGCTGTACATACTGGCTGACAAAGCCGTTGACAAGTGCACCTCAGATCTGCATAGGCCCTTCGGAGCTCATGCGACGACATGCGAGCAGATGTCGCTTACCACTCCACGGCAAAGACGAGAGACTTTATCTCTGGCCTGCCCCGCACAGATCGACCATTGCCATGGATAGATTGTAAGAGAAGACTGCATAGAAGCGGTCTTTACATAACAGCTATGAGCGTCATGACAAGAGCTACTCATGCAAGCTGGTCCAGCATCACTGCCGGGCCCATCAGACAAGCAACTGCCCCTGGGCACCAATCATGGAGAGCGATCTCATTTTTTCATGTCTCTTATACGTGTACGATAAGATCGCGGTGAAGGGATAGCTTGCCCCATGTCGACTGCCGCAGGACCGGAGATGTCCCCTCGGCCTATCTCATTCGATAGTTGGTAGAAATGACATAGTCCTGGTTTTTTGTATTTAAGTGCGGCGCCAGCGCCTGTCTTCATTCGTCCCTCGTGTTCTCACAGAGTATCCTGTACGAGTATATTCATCTGGAGCCATTGACAAGATGTTTGCTTCACTCCTAGTTCTTGGTTATGCGGCTATCGCTGCCGCCCATGGTGATCATGGTCAGAAGTCTCTGTCGGGCCCCCATGAGTCTCTGTGGTACAACACTTTGCCTGGCGATGGTGGAAAGCAGGTTCGTTTTATTCACAATTCGCACCTATGACCATAGCACAGCGTCTGACTTGGCTTTGTAGGCCGACTCTGTCTTCTCGGGCATCTCTACTTTCGGGCGACTACCCTACCAGCCTTGCCTGAGCATGCGTGATGTCGAGTACGACATTGCATTTATTGGTGAGTTGGTCACAATTGGTACGATGCTACGATTGTGAAAAACTCATGTTCGTCCAGGTGCTCCTTTTGACACCGGTACTTCCTACCGACCCGGAGCTCGATTCGGACCGTCAGGTATCCGTCAAGGATCGCGCCGCCTGAACCTTTAGTAAGACGATACTTCCGTTGCTTCCGGCTATATCCTTACTGACCTTGGTGTGAAGTGGTGGCTACAATGTCCCGCTTGAGACGAACCCTTTCAACAGCTGGGCCACGGTCCTGGACTGCGGTGATATCCCTGTGACATCGTGAGTGACTCAATTTTCTTGAACTTGAACCGGCGAGATCACTAACTTGCACACCTAGCTACGACAACGCTTGGGCGTTGAAGCAGATTGAGGAGGGACACTACCACATCCTGTCCAGGGATCCCAAGACGGACGCCAAGAAAGCTGGTCTCTCGAAGAAGGGCAAGACACTTCCTCGCGTGATCACCCTGGGCGGTGACCACACCATCTCCCTGCCTCTGCTGCGCTCCATCAACCGCGCCTACGGCCCCGTGTCCGTCGTGCACTTTGACAGCCACCTGGACACGTGGCGGCCCAAGGTGTTCGGCGGCTCGCCGTCCGAGGTGGCCAGCATCAACCACGGCACGTACTTCTACCACGCGGCCATGGAGGGCCTGCTGCGCAACGACTCCAACATCCACGCCGGCATCCGCACGACGCTGAGCGGGCCCAGCGACTACGAGAACGACGGCTACTGCGGGTTCGAGATCGTCGAGGCCCGCGAGGTCGACACCATCGGCACCGACGGCATCATCAAGAAGATCATCGACCGCGTCGGCACCGTCAACCCCGTCTACCTCTCCCTCGACATCGACACCCTCGACCCGGCCTTTGCCCCCGCCACCGGCACCCCCGAGACCGGCGGCTGGAGCACCCGCGAGCTGCGCACCATCCTGCGCGGTCTCGAGGATCTGAACCTCATCGGAGCCGATGTCGTCGAGGTTGCGGTAAGTTTTCTTCATTTCCTGCAATACAGTGGCTGGCGGGGTTTGTACAAGTATAGGAACTGACTCGAGATGTAGCCCGCCTACGACACCAACGCCGAGCACACCACCATGGCCGCCGCTGATGCGCTGTATGAGATCATGAGCATCATGGTCAAGAAGGGACCTCTCAGCTTGGATATCGAGGACACCGAGACCGAACTGTAAAAAGGTTTGAATTCCAAAAATACGGACGGAAAAATGGAGGGACGGGTATGAGGAAGGACGAAAGAGCAAATGCTCGTATGAGATGTGCCGGCGGATGGAATGAGAAGTCCCAGGCACGAGTTTGTGGCAGAAATGAGATAAATGATGAACGAATTTATGGCGTGATATTTCCGTCCACGAATTGATACTCGCCAAGAAGTAAAATTCATTCAAGTAACGTCGAGATATCATGGAATGTTAACACGGGATTCCAGGATCAATCCAGAATCAATTGAGTATTCAGCGGCATCGGAATCATCTTGATTTCAAGGACTCGTCTCACAGGCCACATGAGTCTTTCCTGTATATGGAGGAGTCAATTGAGCTCAACGTGTCATGACGCAGAATTGATGAAGAGTTGGAACGAACGGATCAATAGTGCAGACTAGAGTCACTTAATTTCATCAACTTGTAAACGAACGCAACACATCCACAGAATTGATCGAAAATGACCTCAATCTGCACAGGGCCATTGGCGTCGCCTGGATCTCAGATTCCCAGCTGCTCCGCCGCCGGCGTCTCCCATTGGTGGGGTTTTACAAGATCGTGGTGACTGCCAAGACGTTGAATACACCTTCAATCCACCACGACCCAGACAAGTGAATGCCTAGATAGGGAATCTTGGAACTTCAATTACCGATCCAAATGGGAATGGTATAGGGGTCGCATTGTTATAAATCGATGAGCATGGAAGCCTGTCTTGACTTCAAAAGATGAAGGTAGAGTACGACCAAGATACTCATCAATACACAAAGTAGACATGTCTAACCGCAAGATCGTATACGTCGCAGCACTTTCTGCGGCAGTCAGTGCTGCGCGCGGCGCCAGCATCTACGTCTCGCCTACCGGCACTGGCACTGGTTCTCAGACGGCACCATATGGATCGATCCAGTCTGCCGTCAATGCAGCAGTCTCTGGCGACACGATTTATCTCTTAGCCGGGACTTACTCGCCCACAACCAATATACAGATTACCAAGAGCGGGACCGCGACTTCGCCAATCACCCTGAGGTCGTATGGGTCGGACAAGGTCATCATTGACGGAGAGGCGCTACCAGGGTGAGTATGATCTGCTCTTTGGGGTGTATATTCATGATGTAGCAGCTGATAATTTGTCAGTACACCTTACGCTGTGGGCGAAGACTTGCCAAACAAGGAGAGAGGTATACTACACATTGAAGGTGCTGACTATTGGAAGTTCTACAATCTCGAGTAAGGCAACGCTGCTCTCATCCTATATTTGACTGCGTGACTACAGTGAGACGCAACTGAGCTGACCTGGCAACCCAAGACTGATCAACGGCCCGTACGGCGTCTACGCCCGTGACGCGTCGCACAACTACTACGAGCTGCTCTCGACGCACGACAACTACGAGACGGGCTTCCAGCTGCAGGGGGCGTCGGAGAACAACACGGTCATCTACCTGGACTCGTACCGCAACCGGGACCCGCGCAAGAACGGCGAGAGCGCCGACGGGTTCGCGTGCAAGGAGGGGTCGGGCGAGGGCAACGTGCTCCGGAACGCGCGGCTCTGGGACAACGTCGACGACGGGCTGGACTTGTACATGTTCGCGTCGGCCGTGGCGGTCGACGAGGTGTACGCGTGGGGCAACGGCGTCAACCGCTGGGGCTTCACGCCGTTCGAGGGCGACGGCAACGGCTTCAAGCTGGGCATCACGGACAACCCGCCCGCCGACCACGTCGTGACCAACAGCATGGCGTTTGCCAACGCCAAGAAGGGCTTCATCGACAACGGGAACCCGGGGTCGCTGACGTTCAAGAGGAACACGGCCTGGAACAATGGCGACACGGGCTTCCTCATGCGCAGCTCGGCGTCGACGCTCACGGGCAATATTGCCGCCGTCAACAGCGCCAGCCCCCAGGTCAGCCTTACCAGCAACTCGACGTCGTCCGGCAACTCGTGGGACTCGTCCGGGACGTGGTCCAACAGCTCCTTTGTCAGTGTTGACCCGACCACGCTGAAGGGCGCCCGAGGTGCTGATGGCTCGGTGCAGTCGTCCAATTTTCTGATTCCTGCGTCCGGGGCTGCGATCGGAGCTTCGACAAAGGAGTCGGTTTAATGGGAGGGTCAAGAGTAATCATGCTTCGTAGAGGGAATGGTAGAGACTGTGTGGGCATTAGACAATAGTATTGAGAGCCAAACAAGAATAAAGAGTAACGATCTGCAGAGTATATCATCTCGTTCCCATTGTCAACCCTGTCTCAGTTATATGACCGAACAAGGATGTTGCTGGTGCCTGCCAAGCCCACTGTAGATTATCTTACAGGGGCCATAATTAGCACCCTGCGCCGACCATGGTTAAGCTCAAAATGCCAAGCAGAGGACCATAGCGAAGACAGAACAGAAGCAATTATTGATATATTCGGTAGGTATACTATTGTAGATATCGCAAACAAAATCAACATTCTCTTGGTCCAAAAAAAAAACAGTAGTGTAGGATTCTAGTATTTCGGTATCGTCCTGCACAACAAGCAACATGGGGTCAATGGTCCGAAGTGACCCTTTTGACCTTTTGGCTCCTGCCAGCGCCGCACTCGAGCATGATGCCATCACCAAAACTGGCTAGGCAACACATCTAATATTGATTTCTACCCCGGCCTCGGCAACCCATTTCGGTCTATGACCCGGCCAAAAGGTCTCGTCTACGATCTGTTTTTCCTCCCCAGGCCCGTTTTCTTACCTCTTGCTCCAGGCAGAACTTTAATGGCGAGTAATAAATGGGCGGCAGCTCGTACGACGTCGGTTTAATCCGCGGACTCTTGGACTATAACTCGCTTCCAGTCCTGATTTACCCATTGCTATTCCAGTGAGGCCAACCGTTATACTCCTCGAATTTATCGACCGAGGACCGGCCATAGCGTCCACCATGAAGACCACGACAGCCCTCTCCGCCGCCGTGGCGCTCCTCGTCGCGCGCCCAGCGACGGCCCAGGACGACAACTCCGACTACATCAATTCGGTCTGCTCGCCCGAGGGCGACTTTACATCTGGCAACATCCCGCCCTGCATCGACATTATCAACATCGAGGCGGCCTGCCAGCCAAACGGCACATCATCGCTCGCTCTGGAGGCGCACGCGCAGTGCAGTAAGTTTGAGAAAATGAGTCCCGTCTTCTCTGCCTAATCACCCTCCCAATTGCAACATCCACCACTTCCCCTACCCATGTGAAAAGCATTACGAGAGAAAACCGCCGACGTAAAAACTGACCCCGAACTCCCGTACAGTGTGCTCGGGCTCCTACTTCCCCGAGTGGCTCGGCTGCCGGCAGTGCCTGTTCGACCACGGCGGGCTGAGCGAGCGCAACCTGACATACTACGCGTCCGTCATCGCCACGGCGAGCTCGCTGCTGTGCTCGGCGTCTACTCCTACCGCGCCCTTTGCCACCCTCTTCGCCAGCGCCGCCGCCGAGGTGCCCATCCCGACGACGGGCGGCACCGTTTTGAGTGATGTCGCCTCGGGTGACGCCGCCGTCAGCGTCTACTACACGGCGACCGGCAGCCAGGGCCCCGGCCGGATCACCGGCAGCGCGACGGCGGCCACGGCGACGGGGGCTGTTTCCTCGGGGACGGGGAGTAGTGCCGCTACCAAGACTTCCTCCGGGGGCGGCTCGAGCAAGACGACGGCGGCGGGGAGTGGTAGCTCGAGTTCGAGTTCGAGCTCGGCCAACTTCGCTGGTCCGACTGCGGCTCCCGCTGCCAAGAATGTGCTGCTTGCTTTGGCGGGTGGTGCGATCATGGCCGCGATGTGAGAGTATCGTTCCCGGCTTTGGAAGGGGATATTGCTGTGTCATAATTGAATCATGTAAATATTGTAATGTGAGGAATCATTAGGGACCTCAGTCTAATTGACATGTTACTCTCGACTTCGGACGACATATATCATCCACTTACGTATGGTTGTTTGCGATTGGAGAGCATGCAGATGGCCTCAAACCACATTGCTATACACGATTACATGACATCTTCACTTTCCACCAAATCAGCGGTCGTCACTACACCATCCATTCAGCTGCATGTGGAAATTCCTGAATGTTCTCTTTAACTTATTTCATTTATTTATCTTGTGATGATCCGTGCTACCTGTGACGGCCATGACAACAAGATATTCTCGCTCGTGTAGATTTCATCCGCTAAGTGACCACCAATTCCTCCGTGTGAACGCCACCTGAACATTTCCCTAAGCCATTTCCAATGTATGAGGATGAGAAATTTACTCGGGCATGTGGTCGAAAGGCTTGGCCAGCTTCTCCTGGCAGAAGGGAAGCTTGCCGACGGTCCAGATCTCGGTGTCCTAAAAAGGCACATCAGTTAGTTTCTCATGTGTGCTTATCTTTCGGGGGAGAGTTGTGAACATGGGCGTGAGGGGGGGAAGAAGTCGAAAGTCTAATAAGACGGTCGAATGTGGCGTGACGTCATATGAGAGAGAATGTCAAAAAACTCACGGGCTTCAGCTTCTTCTTGTCCTCGGCGCTGAGGGTACCGCCCTTGAGGGCGATGATCGGGGGCGCGGCGTCGGGGTCGTGGGCGATGGGCGAGCCGCACTCGGGGCAGAAGATGCGGTGGACGTCCTGGCCCGAGGAGCCCTTGCTCGAGAACTTCTTGGTGTTGCCCGAGATGGTGAGCTTGTCCTTGGGGACGACGACGACGAGGGCTGTTTCGTACCGAGGTTAGCAATCTGGCCTCCCAGAGAGGTAAATGACATGTATCGTGGGATTGCCTACAGTATGTAGAGCCACTCTGGCGCTGGCAGTCGTCGCAGTGGTCGTATCCGACGATGAGGGGGTCGGCGTCGACCTTGTATGTGACAGAGCCGCAAAGGCAGTGACCGCTGAGACCCATGATGTGCAATGTGTTTTTTTCTAATATGATCCGATATTATAGTAAGAGTAGTTGTAAGTAGGCGTTATGATTTTGTAGCAAAAGATGAATGGCAATCTCAACCTTCGAGCGGGCAAGACTTGTTGTTTATATAGCTGCTTATCGACTCCCTGATCATCACCTGGCACTGCCTTAGCTGGCATCCTATTCGAGGAGAGCAAGACACCAAGAGACGGCCAGCCTTTGCGGCACGTATGTCCGCATATCTGACTGCATAGCTATCTCCTGGGACTTGTTCCGAATGTCCAAGCTACGGTACACCATTGCAGATTTGGAGGCATTAGTGGAGTAGAAGTTTAGGTAAGTGATTCGAGACAGCTGTCTATCCCGCTCCTTTTTCCCTTTGGACCGGGGTGAATCTCAAATCATCATATGTTGAAGCAGCTAGCTAGCACCGCTGGCGAAGCTTGCCGTCCGTTCTTGGGACTACTATCATATCTTGACCTGCTATAGGCAGGATGATCTGCCACCCCCGACCTGCATGCCACATCCACTTTTGACACCACGATGACGATAGAGGGGTCGAGGTGGCTTCAGGTTGAATGGCGGGGTAGCTTGGGACTGGGTTCGAGCTGGGTAAGCTCCCGTTCTGCTGTCTGTCCTAGGGAACTTAGTGCAGCAACTATGATACTATAGTCCCGACTATCCTTCAGCTGTCTCGGTGGAGTCTCGACCAAGAGACCGTATGTATAATGGTAGTCAATGGTAGTCAATGGCTTCTCTATGAGCTTTGCTACAAGTCAATTGGGACGAGTATCGGCAGTGATCATGGTCATGGTGACACTGACATCATCTCACGAGCTATTCCAAGCCGACGTGTCTCACGGACTCGCAGCTGCTCACTCGTACGAAACATGACGAGGGAGGTGGTAAGCTGCAGCTGCAAAAAGAGGAGCCGCTCTGTTATTTGTCATGGCCCTGCATAGGTAGCTCGCGCGGTCTAAGCCGGATGGAAGCAACAGATCGACCTCGAAAGAAGCCAAGCTATCGGTTTCCTTGTGGGGGGAAAGAAGATATTATGGATCATAACTCAGGGGGTCTTTTTGACAAATACTATCCAACGGCAAGAAAGAGCTTGCAACTGGGATTGATATCGGTCCAGTCAGTGATGGAAAAGTATTTGGAATTCTCGCTTGGCGGCAGGTGCCCCGTAGCGGCAGTTCCCACCAATGCAGCAGCTTCCAAAGGTTGCTGAATTCCAATTCCAGCTGGGGCTTGGGCCCCTAAATTTGGCTGGGGTCGTCACGTCTGTCTGCAAGGAAGACTGAAAAGTGGAGCACTCAACTATGTCTGAGCAGTGCACCAAAAGGAATCTCTTGTCACCGACTGTAACAGTGGCAGCTGCCAATACCACACACATTCTTCATATCTGTCCAGATTATCATCATCTCTGCTATGCCAGACCTCCAAAGAGCTCCATTTCGTCAATCAGACTACAGATTCAAAACCTGCCCTTGCAGACTGCAGCAGAACTGACCCATCTGCAACTCTACAACACGTCATGATCTTCACATGTTCTATTCAATGATCATGATTCTATTATTTACTATTTGATATATACTATGAGAATCTCCGTCTCTGGCCTCCATGTGGGTCTTGGCTCTCAATCGACATACCTGGTACCAGCTCCTCAAGGCAACTGGATGAGGAACTGCGTCGCCACGCTTGGCACCCCGGCTCCGTTGAGCGCAAAGAGCATCCAGTACCCCGGCAGTAACACGCCGGGGTCCGAAGGAAGCGTGATGCTGTAGGTCAGCGTTCCAGCATTAGTCGTCGTCAGCGGCACCCGCCTCTGGTCTGTGTTGACCGTGTGCGTCGACGAGCCGTGCCGGATGAGGGAGAAGGTGGCAGCCACATCCGTCGAGACGGTAAAGGTCGCGCCCGGCTTCAGCGTTGTCGCCGACACCGTCTTGATCGTCGGCCGCGTCGCTCGGCTGCCGTCGGCGTTGAACAGGTCTGAAGGAGAGATCGTTCATGTCAGCTTTTCTCTTTCATGCGCGAGGAGGACTGTCAATACTCACATGGAGGGCTATAGACTTGCGCCGTAAAGTGGTTCTGCAAACAGCCAGTCCCGCAGAGACCTCCACCGCCACTCATGACCGTCGCATCTGGCAAGAGGAGCCCAATGCTGTGGTAATTACGCGGCTCGGCGATGGACGCCACGACAGTCCAGCGCGAGGTGGTCGGATCAAAGAGCTCGGACGGCAGGGAGGAATTCGTGTCCGTAAAGGGCACAGCGTAGGACTGGCCACCAAAGACGAGCGTCTTGCCGTCTGGAAGCACCACTGCGTTGGCAAAAGCGCGTGCGTACGACATGCTGGCGATTTGCGTCACTGTCGGAGTCGCCGCCGCGTCGCCCAACTTGATCCGGTGCACGTTCTTGGTCGCTGCCGAGTTCTGATAGCTCGGCGAGCCGCCGGCCGTGAGCACATAGCCGTTGACGGCGTCGTACATGGTGGCGGTGCCGCACATGGAATCCGTATCCGAGGCCCGCGTTCCGGCGGACTTGTAGGACCCAGTTCCGCTGACATTGTACCAGTTCACTGTCGATTTTGTCAACTTACTGCTCCTAACAATACTTATCTTGGTTTCGTTTCATAAACATTACTCACTTGCTTTGCTAGGACCAGCTTGGAATACCGAGTTGGCCTTCCAGGCGAACAACCAAGCATGGTTATCCGTCCTGAAGGCTCCTTGCGCGTCAGCTGTCAGCATGGGAGCGACCGCACATCCAGCCAGGCTTGTCCAGGTGTTCGTGGTCGAGTTGTAGATCTCGCCATTCTTGCCGCCGTAGCCACCTGACCAGGATCCGCCGATGACGAAAATCCGTCCATCGCCAATGAGTGTCTGGGCCTGGTAGCCTCTACCCAACGCCATTTGGGCGCCGGTCTGCCACGCCCCAGTCGAGGGGTTGTAGTTGCTCGTCTTCTTGGCATCGTTGCCGCCCGTGACCACGATCAGGCCATTGGCGTCCATCGCTATGCCAGGACAGAACATATCGTGGCCAGTGTTGGACACCACCTTTGGCGTGACGGCCTCGGCCGACGGAGTCCACAGCGCGGTGTCGGTCAAACCAGTACCGCTCGTGAAGAGATCTGGGCGGTAAGCGGACCAGAAGACCACAACATTGTCCCCAGAGATGGCGCCCGCAGCAGGGACGATAGGGAGGTTGATGGTTACGTCCCAGCTTCCCTGAGACGACTTGGTAGGCGGCACATATGTGCTACCGTTTAGCGTTGTGTCGGGACTATACACATATAGCTCGGCCATGCTCGACCACTGGTTGCCGGCATCTTGAGCCTCCGACGTGACCGTGATGCGAAGGTATCGAGCAGGCGTGTTGGACCAGAAGGAGTACTTGGTGGTCGCATCACTCAGCAAGTTGCCGTACGCGACGGGAGAGGACCAGGTCGTCCCGTCAGTGCTGACGGTGATTTCGTGCTGCCCAATGTCTCCGTTGCGCTTGCCGTCCTGCCGAGGCTGATAGCCGATGCCGTTGACAACATAAGATTTGAGAAGATCTATCTGGAAGTAATGCGGCAGCGGCGCGAGCGAAGGGCTGTATTGCGTGTGCCAAAACGTGCTAGCATTGCCATCAATCGCCTTTGCTGCCTCGTTACCGGACTGGACGCTGTCCGCAGATGCAACCCAGCCAGTACGGCTGATGGGTTTTGCCCAGTCCCAGGTCGTCTGACCGGCGACCAGAGGCAGCAGAAGGCATAGGCCGGAGGACCACGCGGCCCATCTCATCATGTCCAAAGAATGTTGTATTGGTGCAAGAACGATAACGAATGACTAGTGATGCACTCGAGAGGACCAACGAGGAACAGAAGCAGTCATGACAAGAACACAAGGAATTTCGAGTTGCCGATGGATTTCTTTTTAAAGACAAACCAAGTCTATCAACTGAGGGAAAGTCCCACGGCTATTTTTGGGTCTGGCCGTTGAAGCTCAACGTATGCACAGAACGCGCGAGGCAGCACTGCAAGGCCGCAACTTCCAGATATCTCTTGGCGTGCCTCGGCATCTATCAACGATGGCCTAACCCAGCTGACTTTACTTTACATAGGCGAGGCCCAATATCTGCAACCGGGGAGTCGATCGTGATCTCTTGTCCGTATTTCCTCATAATATTCGAACAAGCTCGAGACCACCCGTATCCAGCAACCAAGCTACTGTATGCACGTCCGGGCGAAGCGGCGTAAGCTTGCGCTAAGGGGAAGAAAATAATAAAGAAGGAAGAAGCGGTATGCGCCCACCACCCACAACTTCACCATATCCGGAGCCGGAATCCAAGCATGGAAGTCGTATAGCGATGCCTAGGCCCTTTTGTCATGAGGCGTATGGGAATATTGGATGAACGTGAGCCCCATTGGTCTGACCCAATAAGCGAAGAACAGCGAGATACATGAAGAGAGCCACAGTGGCGTCATGCAATAAGCTTATACAGCGAAACTGTTGTGAGATGATCGGGTTCCTTACTCCTATCTGCATGTGCGTTTTCTGTCGTACGACGGACAGATCGCGGGCCGGCATTGGACAATTCCTCACTCGGGGCAGCTCGTGCATATGGACCTCCATCTGTTTTATCTAGGTACTACCTTCAGACAGGCACACACACCTATAGAAAGGTGAATAAGCCAAGAATGTCACTTCTTGGGAAGACGTGCTGAGTGGGGGTCCATTGAAGACCGAACGACTCTCTTGGCCCGATCGCTGAAGCAGGGTCGTATGCACGCCCAGCTGACAGAAGGCAGAAAGTAGGATAGAAATACCAAGAACAAGGACAGCCGCGGCAAGCCAATCCCTCGCAGAGTCGAGACTGGAACTGATGCCTAGGCGGTCTTTTTCAGCTCAGAGCCCTGCACGGTGTAGGCAATATCAAAGTCGGACTAGAGTTTGCGTGACTACTGACAGGGGCTCTTTCTTGTCGTTCCTGCAGTGTCCTCGCCAAGACCTCCCTTTTCCCAAAAATAAAGATCCTCGCTCGGTTAACGCTCCCGAGCTGGGGGCTTGCTGTCAACCAAGCCTTGTTTACTCTCGCCCTCTCCTCGGGTGCGATGCAGATCCAACTCGTGAGGCGGGCCTGCGTTCCGAGGTGGGGGGTTATATGTCCTGTTCGTATGTTTATAATCCTTGGCTCTGTGTTGAGGCTGACACTCTCCTTTCTCTCACTACCCAGGCGCGCGTGCCTCATAGACGCAGCTAGCTAACTGTATTACGGTGAAGCGTAAACGGTCATTTCATGGTGTCAGAAAACGATACACCTTGGCGGGTTTTCCGGATGTCCTGCTGCTGCTGCTGAGTGAGATATGCACGTGTAATTTGTTTTCTTGTGTTCCCTCCCATCGACAAGATCTCGAGCGCAAATAATCCTTGCAGTTCCCCGACCGGGGAAACTAAAAGAGCCGGCCAAGTTCGCAATATACAGACTCTTGTTGCTCCCCTAGCAAGTGTATGTTCTGTATGCGCGCGGAACAAGAAGACGGGCGAGGAGACTACCCAATCTGTACGGGATTTCCTGATTATTCTAATTTTGGCTCCTCTGGCGCGCCTCTAATCTAGATGCATAGGCATAGGTCATGAACCAAGATCCTGCTCTGAACGAATGGACATCGCGCTCGGCTGCTTCCGAGCTGGCAAAACACCTTCTCGAAAGGGAACAGCCCGGCTGAGAAAGACATCCCTGTCGCTTTTCTTCGTCTCTCGCCGGCGCGCACATGGGGATTATCAAAAATCCATGTCCAGTTCACGATGGAGCGAGGAAACAAACAAGCACGTGGAATTGTAGAAACGGGGGTGGGGGGCCACACAATTTGGACGAGATAAAAAAGCCCGTATTGAAGTTTATTAGATTGAGGCGGAGAATAACTAGCGTAGCAGTGCACAATCGAGCACGCGAATAAACTCTCCCCGACGACAACCCTGGACAAGACTGGATCGCTTGTACTGCCTGTCTAGTCTCCGGCCTAGTTCATGGGACTCCATGGCAGACGAGCCTCGGTGAAGCGAAGAGGAAAAAAAAAAAAAAATCCCCTGCCGAGCAGCACGCCGACTATTGACGGCGGCAGTCCCGGTGAGTCGGTCGCTCGTCTCGTGGGAGGCCCCGATGATACCTCGTGTTGTTCGCTTAGCTTGGACGGAGGCGCGATCGAGCGATCAAACGTTGTCTTGGCTGTGCAGACAGCATGTTTTCTCATCTATCGTTAGCCAATTGCCCCCCTGGCTACTTGCTGCAGAACATAGTAAATGACATGCTGCAAGCTGAGAACTATTGGCAACGGCTTTTGTCAAATTCAGATGGTGATTGGCGTGAGCTCGTCATGGGAATCTACGTTCAGTTCCATGTCAGCCACTCTTTTGCCCTCCAAGGTCAACGGCGGCGGGGGTTGACGAGCAGATTCAAGTGCAATTGCAGGCCTATATTCTCCTGAACACTGTATCGAGCGCAGACATGAGCCAACTGCGAGCCGCCGTGCCACGCAGCATAATGGAACAAAACTTTGACCAACCACCTGATATCGGGCCCCGGGGCCTCCCTCGATGCTGATTCAGCAGCGCCAGGTCGGCAAATATGCACATCACAGTCATCAACCCCCATCGCTTAAGCATCCGACGCTGCGGAACCCACTTGGCAGATACGGGGGGTCGTGGGCGTGCTTGGCTCGAAACGGCAGTCCAGCCGCACGAGGCTTCCCAGATATCCAGATTCTCTTCTCCCAAGCAAAATAATCGTAAAATCTAGATCGTGATCGCAATGGCTTGCGGACCGCTGCCGATCATCCGCAATGGCGACCCGCACATTTCCTCGGTTCGCGAGCACACAAGACAAGAAGAGCCAGTCAGCCGTGCTTGCCGCCGCTGCACGTGTGGTTCATGCAACATGACCGGTCATGTTGGACTGCTTATGGAGTAATACTCCAGGCCGATATCACCCTCAAGAACAGTTGCTCGAGCCCGAGCAGTTCCAGACTTCCCAGGGCAATCCTATCTGCCAGAAACAGGCGCAGCAAGAGGTACCGATAGGTCTTCCTCTCATTGGCAGATTCGTGCTCTAGGACGTATGCATCCATGGAAGAAATCCGGAAATCCCTGATGTCGGTCTTGGTGTGCGTGTCTGGGGCCTTGCTCGAGGTCTGGGCGGATGTCAATGGCCGCTCTATCCGCTCGGGTCTTTGGCGGAGACTCTGAATGAGCTTGAAGCATCCAAAGTCGACAAGATTTCGAGTTGCAAATGCTGGTGGCGGTTTCTTGAATATCAACTTTGGGAGCAGTTCTGGCTTAGATATCCAAATAGTGCAGTTGTCGTGCAGTTCGCAAAACAACGCCTCGAGGTCATGTGCGTAATAGGCGAACCTGGTATAGAACGCTGGTGTCAGGACCTTGAATTCCAAGACATCTTGACTTTCATGCTCTCCTTCTTCAGCTGCTGGGGAGAGCATAGTTTCAGGGCGAGTGTCGTCTATGCCACTGGGTATATACTTCACAGCCAGTTTCGCTGGCGACTGACTCACTAGATACTCTAGGTACCGCCGGAATATGGCTTCTAATCGGCGCTCAGTTTCGTCCGCGCGCCGACCCATGCTCTCTTTGAGTGGCTCTGGTCGATACCAGACATGGAGCTGACGCTTGAAGAACAGCATGCCGGCCTCTTTGGCGATGCGTGGGAATGTGACGAATCCGACCCACCACCAGGAACTCAGGAACCTCAACTTCTGCCATACAGACATGGACTTAGGGTCGATAGGTTCACCGTCTGAGAAGATGCGAGCAACAAGCTTTGCGTGCGATTTCGAAGAGAGCAAGTTGATTGTGCTATCGAGCAGGCCGCGACCCTCTAGCATTGGCACAAATGGGTCATGTGCGACAAGCGAGTAGCCGCCCTTCCTCGAATTGAAAGGGGACACATGGAAATCCTTTGGCCATGCACGCCGTATCGCAGCTGTCGAAGGCTTGATGGGCTGCTTTGCCTCGCTGCCCGGCTCGGCCAACGCTTCATCTACTGCCTTGGTTGAAGGATCGTCTGATGAGAGAAAATACATGCGCCTCTCGTCGAAGGTATTGTTGACCTCCAGAATCATGGCCGTCATGTCCTTATCCTCAGAATAGAGATACCAAAATGAGACGGGATTAAAGTGGTATCCGAGCAGTTTGGCCGCAGTAACCAGATAGGCGAATGGATATTGTGAAGGCTCGATGCCCTGCTCGAAAGTCAGTTGCCTAGCAAGCCAGTAAGAACAGGATACGGGCGTACTTGGGATGTCAGGTATGCGTCCAGCTTCTCTCTTAGAGTCAAGTGACCACTGCCTCTTTCAAGGTAGTCGGCCGAGTGAACTTGATACCATCCTCTTCTTGCAATACCGGGCGGTCCAGTTGCGATCATACCACCAGAATCACCCTCCCATCCAACAGGAATGCCAACCATGAGATAGGAGTACTTGAAGGAGTGCTTCTTTGGAAACAATCTGGCATGAGTCGTCTGGCATGGAAAAAGCAGTGGCTTCAGTGGCCCGGCGGCCTCACCGGAGGTAGTCGTTTTGCTATACTGAGTCCATCGCCATGTCAAGTAAGATAGACCTAGAGCAAGCGCAGCGGGAAAAATCAAAGACCTATCGCAAAGGCTGTCCAGCCATGGCGGCACCAGGCCTTGGCCTCTCCGCCATCTTTTCCACAAGGCAACGGTTGCTATTATGTAGGCGTCATTGACGGTACCGAAGAGCGTGTAATAGCAGGCCGACAGAACGCCTGCAACGCCGGCCTGCTGGAAGAGATGGCGAGCAACGTCCATCCGCGAGATCGCAAGATATCGTGTCTCAGTCTCTTGCAATCAGCGTGCTATGAGTGCGCGCGCATCTCTTTTGCTCCAACCGGTCAGTAAGGTGGCGGGTCAAGTAAAATCAATGACCAAACCATGTTTGATTCAACAAAGACGAGAGAAGAATGGGGAGATGGGAAAGTTGCGATGTCTCGTCCATGATACGATGTCGATGCGACAGCCCCCACTGTGGTTTGTCCGAGCGCATCGGCTTCATACACTCATAATGTCATGGATCCATAAATAATGCTAGGTAGGTTGGGTGCTGAAGACCCGCGCCACAAACACGATTGTATTTGAGCCACAGAAGCTGACGTTGGGCGCACCTTTCCATCTATCGGACTTAAGACCACATTGAATAAGTGAAGGCCCTCAGAGCAGAGGCTGGTCTGTGCACGTGGCCGCCCCGTAAGTTGCCTCCCCGATTGAGTCAGCGGGGTGGCCGACGACTGCCCATGAGTGTGTGAGTGAGCGACTTCAGCCCCTCCAAAAGCCGCCATAATTCCATGTCATTCCACGCGACCAACTACATCATTGCAACTGCAAACTTGACTAATTCTGCGATACCCAAACCTTCAAACCATACAAACAACCACCAAACCAAAGCCACCAAACCCCACCAAAAACAAATTATCGCAGCTGTCTAGCAGCCATTTCAACTCACCTCCTCTCATCACACAAAACAAATCCGACAAGATGTCTGACGATTGGGATTCCGTCACCAAGATCGGTGCCCGCACCCGCGGCGGTGGCGCCTCCCAGCGCGAGACCGTCGTCCGCAGCGCCGGCGCCCTCAACGCCGCCAGGAGGTCGGGAGCCGCCATCTCCACGGAGAAGAAGTACGCCGGAGCCAACGCGGTATGTGAACATTCAATCCCAATTACCCTCGGTCGCTTTTGCAGTCCATGACGTGTTGGGCGTCTTCCCCAAGATCTCGAAACTTCCAGGGTCGTCCACGACAATTCCTCGTGGTTGCGACTCAAATTCGTGCCTACCCATCTCAATGCACACCGCCTGCTCTTTTTCATTTCGCCCATCTATCTCAGTTTCACTAACACCCCCTCCAGACAGTCGGCACCGAGGGCCAGCGCATGACCAAGGTCGACCGCTCGGACGACATCATCAAGCCCAAGACGATCGGCAGGAAGCTCGGCATCGAGATCGAGAAGGCCCGGGGCCGCATGGAGCCCAAGATGACGCGGAAAATGCTCGCCCAGAAGCTCAACAAGACGGAAAACATTGTCGAGTCGTTCGAAAAGGGCGACGCCGCCCCCGACCAGGGCGTCCTGGCCGCCATGGAGCGCATCCTCAACGTCACCCTCCGCGGCAAGGAGGAGAACTGGGGACAGCCGAGGTTCCCCAAGAAGTCTTAAAGCACAAATTTTTATTAGAAAGCAAAGTGATTTGATGGGAAATGCATGTACCACGGGCAGAAAAAAAAAGTCCTGGGCTGGGCATATCTCGGCCAATGCATAGAAGAGTCTAAACATCATCTTTTTAGAAAAATAGACATTCTCTCAGACGCATTATACATTCGTACAAACTTTTGCACCTCTGTGAAGACATGGACATTTCAGCCCAACCTGCTTCTACTCGAACTTAGTCGGATAATAGTTAGAAACGGAGAACATCCTCTTGATCGATACTGACAGACAATTCATTGCTTCATTTGCCTGGAAGCAACGGAGAAGGCAGGAAGTCGTAAACTCAGTTTGTCAAGACGACGAGGAATCAGGGGAAGAAACACAATGGGTCAAAAACACGTCAACTTTTGTAACAATGGTATATTCCACGTCACTCCATTTGTCAAGTTAAAGTATACTACTTGCACTAACCCGTGCTCCTTTTCTGAGTGGTATCTAACAAAACTCCAACACCGGCTATGCCTATGCCCTGACACGCTCAACAATGCCTGAAATTCAAAATCAAAGAACGCCAAAAACGACCTCAACATTTCAACCCCATATGTCGGTCGTGTGACCGAACATTAAACCAACATGCATGGCTCAAGGCTTCGCCGTCAGGTTTTGTACCCGTCTCGAGACTTCCGCTTTGCTCAACTGCTGGTCCATCTCAACGACCACGTTCTCCTTGCCATTGATCGTCACAACCTTGATCCAAGCAGGAGCGACTTCTCTTCCAATAAGTCTGATGCAGACTGCTCCGTCCTCTTTGGATATACCCATGCGGAAAGAATCCTTCAACTTTTGCAGCATAGTAGGCATGGTGAATGAGATGCGCCCCATGCCTCCAGAGCTCGCTCGACTGAGCATAGCGATCAATGCAGCGACCTCGTCAACCCGTTGGAGTGCTGCATGTCGCTCAATCTCGGCGGGTGAAAGTCCAGCAGGAAGCGCCGCCTTTTGCATCTGCTTGAAACGGATTCGATCCAACAGACTCATCTTGGAGCCATCAGAGTTGGTGAGAGGAGATTGCGAAGATGTCGACGATGATCCAGCCGGCGAAGTAGTCTTTGTGTCCTTCTCCAACTTTTTGGCCGCCATGCCTTGCTTCAAGTCCGCGAGACGCTGTTGTCCCTTTGATGTTACAGCAGAAGCCTTGGTGACAGATGCACACAGAGCAATGCTAGCTTTGGGGAGAGTATCGACAAAGCTAGCAGGGACAGATGTAGGCCCATTGGACATGTGCCGGGACCAGAGGGACTCAATACTGGCGCGGAACGTCTGGTTCAGGTCGTCTTCAGCCAAGAGCCCCGTGAATTGTGACTGATCGATTTCGATGCAAATCTTTCCACGGCCGTAGTCTGCCAGGGTAAGGAGTGACTCTGGCATCTTCGAGCCAAGCACGCCGAGACAGAGGCGGAGATCCGTTTCGGTCACAGCCTTTTTGCCCCATGCTCTTGCGACATTGGGGCACAAGACGCGTAGGTCTGCGGGGACGTGGGAGCCATTGTGCGCGTAATGTATTGTCAGAGTCTTCAAGAGTGCTGCGTGCAGGTCTATCAAGTCGAGAACCTCGATGGGCAGTTTCGGTGCCGGGCAGCTCTCGCATTCGGAATCAACCTCAGAGCCGGCAACTGAGGTAGCTGCAGTGACTGGTGTCGAGTCTCGAGAAGGCGACGATTCCAGTCGTAATCTCTTGAAGAGTTTGTCGGTGCTGGATTGTTCAGAGTCTGAGACACTGGGGCTTCTGCCACGCTTTTGAGAGATGGGGGCTGGTTTCGACTTCTTTGCCGGGCGGCCGCGACCTCGCTTGATAGGTAGGACCTCTCGCTCGGTGGTCTTTCGCTTCGCACTTGGTGATTCGTCGGCTGAGGAGTCACTATCGTCTCCTCTTACAGCTCTAGTTGCCTTGCGCTTCCGGGACGATGGCGTGGAAACTGGTGCTTTGGCAGCTGGAGAAGGGACAGATGTGCGAGTCGAGACTGCAGCCGTCTTTTCGTCGTGGCTTCCAATACTTTTGGACACGCGTGCAAATTTGTTGATTGTAGATGCATCCTCCTGCTTGGAAGCCACGAGCTTCGACTTGACAGCAGGCCGCAGGCGCTTCACGGCAGGCGCCATGGTGAGAATAGTGTGAATATAGAAAAGTGGAAGTCGTGATGGAATGTGATGTATACAATTGAGGCCAGAAGGCAATTGCAGACAACGCAGACAAATATCACTTTGGAGAAGGAAGTACAGAACTTGACAGCAGTTGCGAATTGCTGTTGTTGATGATGGGAAGCTGGGAAGGGAACATTGGAAGCTGGGAGGGGCGAGGATAAGGCTATCAAATGTCTTATTATTTCGCGAGACCCGCTACGGAGGTCCACGATGCACCCGCGTTGCAGCGCGTCCCACAAGACGCGTTCGCGTTATTAGCGACGTGTTGAGTGGTGGGGCTGCGCACTCTAGAGCTCTGGACTCCAGACTTTTGGTGGAACGGCCCGGGCGTCTACACACTGCTGACCCCACTCAGCTTTTATCCAAACAAGCGACATAAACCAATCAGCAAATCCTGTCCTACTTCTCTAGAAACTTACTCTATATTGTTGTTAATCAGTGGCGCCCAATGAGAAACAGTCTAGTTTGAGTAAATGGTACGATATCACTATAAGCGACTGCCAAAGGCAACAGTATATATCCAGCATCACTTCGACGACCGATGCAGATGTGCAGACAGTTGTCATATATCTGCGTTAGATTTACTGCGTCACCAAGTTGTCGATTCGCTGGAATCTTATTGCTGCGCGCAATGGCACATCGTATCGGCGGTATAAGAGATATCTGGCTGCAGGATCACCAACCTCGACGACATAGACAATTAACCTCCACCAAGGCTGATCTGATCACATCCCATCATGAAGATTCAGATTGGGATCCTGGTGTCAACCATACTTGGGGTCGCCTTTGTCGCAGACAGCTGTCCTTCGCTAACAGTATGGTAGGAAAGATAATACAGGGTTGCTCATCCATCGCGCCGTTGTGTGAATAAAAGATGTCCAGGGTCGTTATATGCCTCAGTGAGATCCGGACGATCCACAGTTCGATTTGTAGTCCAGTTGCTCGTTGGATTTGTCGCAGTATGCCTCCTTGTTTCGACCATCTCCTTCACGGCATTCCTTCTCAGCTAGCATGGTATATATGTACCTGCGAATACGGGACATAATAGCTCTGGGCTGACCCTTTGCCATTGCCATTACAAATCGAAGTTTGTAGCCTGTCGCAGTATTTTGAAAACAGCTTCAACCCTGCGATTCCTGTCAAAATGGCTCGCTGCCAATATTGTGCAAATCTGTCCATCGACGGGTTGGTGCAGCTGGCTCGGGAGGAATTCGAAGGACATACATTTCCAAAGCAAGCCTTTTATCAACACCATCCTTCTTTTGGCTCCCTGGAACGCGCCGCAGGTCGGTTCTTAGCAGTGATTCATTCCTCAGTTGGGCCGCCTACTGGTTGACTGAAACGCTGACCATGGTTCGGCTTTCAAACATGCTCAAAAATGGGTATACTAATGCTTGTATTTCAAACAGACGATGGCTGCAAATTCTGCCAACTAATACTGGGCTGCTTCAAAGGTGCTCCCACAGGAGGGTCTCATCCATCTATTTGGCCAGAGGAATGGCTCGGGGTGGACTGCCAAGTCGAGGACTCCATTTACGCTCTGGCCAAAGAAATGCCAGATTCCAATGTGCGCATTTCCATCGGTAGCGACAATGTCTATATAGGAGACACGATCGAAAAGGTTTCGGCATTCAACACATTGCTCGTCAAAGTCGGACCGAACGAGATCATTGACGAGGATGATCTGGATGAAGAATATCCCACGTCGTGGGATCTTCCTGAGCTGGTCTTGGACATTTCCACCTCCAATTCAGGTATGGCCATATAAGTCAAGAGAACCCATTATCACATTTGGATCTGACCAACTTAGGTCTTACAATGGAGGGATTTCAGATAGGCCATTGCTTGACGGATCCAGATCTAGGGTCAAGCTCCAATTTCTCAATTGCCCGCGAATGGTTGAGAAGCTGCAGACAAGACCATCAAGACTGCCGATTCGAATGTACTCCTCCTCTGCCTACTCGGGTCATTGACGTGGGGCTCGATGAGGACCTTCAAGATACCCGTCTTCTTTGCTCAAATGGAATAGAGGCAGAATACGTGGTATGTAAATCTTTCGACACGCTGCCTCGTGCAACGTCTACTTGGCACAGTCTATCGAAAGGGCAGGGTAATGAGTTTGGACATGCCTAACGGACTCTCAGGCACTAAGTCATTGTTGGGGTGGACCGATATCACCTCTTTTAACCGACGACACCTTGGAGCGGTTTCAAAAATCGCTGCCTTTTACAGAGCTCTCGGCCAACTTCAAGGACGCCATCATCATCACGCGCCAGCTCGGGATACGGTATCTCTGGATCGACTCCCTTTGCATCATACAGTCCTCGAGACGAGATTGGGAAATCGAATCGAAGCGAATGGGCCACGTATACGGCAATGCAACCGTGACTCTCTCCGCGATGGCCTCTCAGGGAAGCAAAGGCGGGATTTTGAAGAACATTGCAGTCGATCTATCCCCTCCACCTGCGGAAATACCAATTACCTCGAGCAACCACGCTTTTGTGGCTATGAGTAGACACGAGTCGACAGCCGAAGACTTGGGAAGGCTCAATGATCAGGGACCATTACAAAGTCGAGGATGGACACTTCAGGAATTTGTCCTGTCCCCACGACATCTGTTCTATGGTACACATCAGATATATTGGAAGTGTGCTGCTGGTGAGTACCCTGCATCCACCGAATATATACTCACACCTTTTCCCCGGCAGCGTGCGCTGGCCCAAGGGCCTACGAGCCTTTGTGCCCATCATATTCATTTTTTATGAGAAAGCCTAGGTACCACTTGACAGAGCTGACCAGTCCTTCTCATGCATTAGGTTATCTCAACGTGGACGGATCGACTCACGGTCTGAGATTTCCACATAACGGCTATGATGACGTCGCCACCATACTCTCTTCCGGGCTCCGGTCTGGCCACGAACAAAAGCCGGTACCCAGCTCTGATACAATACTCCAAGAATATTACAGACTCATCACAGCCTACTCGGAAAGAAACTTGACTGTTCCATCCGATAAATTGCCCGCTTTCTCCGGTATAGCCCAAGGGCTTCACGGATTTCTCGGGGGTACGTTCATGCCTTCCGCTTCTTACAACATGCCGGCGGGCTCGTCCGAGTCTCGCGCAACTCCGCTCGCATCTTCTGTCACGAAAAATATACTGACTCTTGAGCCCACTACCAGGAGAGTATCTCGCGGGCCTCTGGAGCAGCGACCTACACTCGGGCCTGCTCTGGTTCCGCGAGATGACAACCGCACGCCACGTGCCGACATACCGCGCGCCGTCGTGGTCATGGGCGGCGACCGACGAGCGGATCCAGTTCGAAACCGACAGGACGGAGCTGTGGCGCGACAACCCGCTGGCGGCGCAGCTGGTCGCCCACGCGATCACACCCGTGGACGGCACGAATCCGTACGGCGAGGTCAGAGCCGGGGCGCTGACGCTCCGGGGTCTCACGAGGCCTCTGGTCTGCAGCCGCCAGGTCATCCAGGCCAAGGCCTCCAGTCGCAGTTACGACGTCCTCTTCCTCGACGAGACGGAAGAGGGACAGCTGCACAGCCCGGATTCCATCTTCTCTGTAGATAATGGGGAGGGCCAGCACTTGGTGGCGTTCTACTCCACGTTTGGAGAGCCCGACGAGGAGGTCGACATTGATCCCGAGTTGTATTCGCCGCAGCAGCTCATGCTCTTGTATATACAACGCAGCACATCCTTTGACCATTTTCTGGTGTTGAAGCCGGTCAACGAGTCGCCGCAGGGCAACACGTATGAAAGGGTTGGCTTGATGAGAGCAGATCCCAAGACGCCGGAGGAATTGAAAAAAGGGAACATGCAGACTGTGGTTTTGATATAAGATGCGTCTGTTTTCAAGAAGGCTTCTCATGAGGGCACAAAAGCTGAGACACATTTCTGTTCACGACTGATCTTCTACACATTCACTCGGAGTATATGCTGTGCGACCTTGATTTTCTAATAGCGAGTGACCTCATTTCTAGCAAGTCCAGAATAAGTCGATTTCATTTGTTATTTTCGCCAGGGTTAGTCTCTACTCGAGAGATGAACCACAAAACAAAAGCAATCCCCCAAACGCCCAATGATAAAATGTACAGACCCATTTCAACAAGAATGCTGCCCTTGACTCGCCCATTATTTATTAGCGAACGCCCTTCCTTTCTTCCTTCGTAAGACCATGCCGAAAAGATGTTGATTTTGCTCTTTTTGTACACCTTGAATCCCAAATGTAAGAAACGCCCCAGTCCTTGCTCTACGCTTTGCTTCGCTATCAGTACAGAGATGTGCAATCGGTCGCAAGCGAGCCGACCGCCCCGGAAAAAAAGAAAAAGAATTGAATTCGCCGGCATATCGCCCTCGTCCCTTGAAATATCTGGCGAGCGAGTATTGTCGCTCCTCCCCAGCCAAGATCAGTGAGACCAAGGATTGTCTATTTTGACAAACGTAACAAAGAACCTCAACGGTGCACCGAGCCTCGCCATTGGTCGTGGTGGTGATGATGGTGGTGAAAGCTCACGGGGCTCGGCGGCGGCGGGGCCGGGACGTCCCAGTCTCGCTCCTTGATACCGCGCACCGGCGCCGCGACATTGGCTGCCGTGGTGCCGTTGGATGACGACGCCAGGGTCTCATTCAGGCTGGCGAAGAGGGCCTCCGACGTGACCAGCCGCATGCCCTTGCGGGTGGGCGTGATCGGCACGGGCGATGCGATCTGGCTAGACATTTTTTATTTGTTGTTGTTGTTGTTGGGGGAGATTGTAAGATGAAGCCGAACTGGGCATTTCTGTTAGTTGAGGAAACACAGACCGAGAGGAGGATTGAGTCAATGGGTTGAAGTTGGGAAGCGGAACGCAGAAAATTCGAGCAAAACGAAAGGGAAAAGAAGGAAACTGTCAAAGACTTACTGCTTGCTGGGTAGGTGCGTTTCTTTTTCTATTCTGGTGCTTGCGAGTCTGCGGCTTTGCTCCAAGGCTGAGATAGAAGCTGTGCTCTCAAGATGCTGGCGCCGGGTGGTGGAGGAGCAAGTAGTTTATGTTCTGGGAGCGCCTAAGGTTTCTAAATCTCCTCCTCTATGGCGAATATCAAGAATTGGCGACGAATCTTTCTTTCTAGAAGTGGCGAAGGGGAAAATGAGGCTCCAGAAAAAAGAAGGAGAACCGCGAAAGAATGTCGAAAGGGTGACGTTGATATATGCTGTGCAGTGTCGGGCTGGACTGTGGCCGTTGAAGGCGACTTTGGGAAAGAGCGGTGGGTGTAAGTCAACAACCCAGGGCTTGCAGATGTTCTGGTACTTTTCAGTAGGCGGCTACCTAAGTAGGTGTGCAGGTACCCCAGACATGCAAGTCGTGGTAAGGGAGGCGACCTCTCGTGTCTGAGATGTATCTCTAAATGGGCGAGAACCCCAGAGTCCAATGTTTTCGAGATGCACCAAAGTATAACTTTATGTGTATGGTGACAATTCTGCGCTAGGCGGCAGGTGCGAGATTGAGAATTGAATGTCTGTCGTCTACCCTTGATGACGGGATGGGCAAGAGGACAGTTTAGCTGATCTGCTTTCTTTGTTATGTTGACTGTATAAGTCGGCAGGTATGTAGTCTGAGAAGAGTACGGTACAGCCAATAAGTAGGGCAAAATATTTACTTTCACTGGAGGACCGCGAGCGGAACGGGGGTGGACTTGGGGGGATACGGCAATATTTAAGGTCGAAGAGACAAGATCCCGACAAGGGATGAAGAAAAGAATTTGGCACCAAGGGGGGCCATAATAGACTCGTACATATGCTGTTTGCAGGCCTGTAGTATTATGTGTATACCTTTTTTTCCTTGAGAGATGGGGGTAACGCATGGACAGGCGCAATGTTGGACACAAACAGCCACGTTCACCCCAGTTCGGCATGCCATGCCTGCTGGGCCCGGGTGTCCATTCTTCCTCCTAGTACCTATGTATTAC
The DNA here is from genome assembly GCA_022432395.1 of Pestalotiopsis sp. NC0098. NCBI lineage: Eukaryota > Fungi > Ascomycota > Sordariomycetes > Amphisphaeriales > Sporocadaceae > Pestalotiopsis > Pestalotiopsis sp. NC0098. Next base: position 1,803,992 of record JAJKLJ010000003.1, on the reverse strand, counting down.
CACCTATTTTTTGCATTTCTGCCCCAGATCTGAGGGTCTTTGGGGGGTGGGTTTGTGGATACTTGCGCCGGGGAAGGAAGGATTGCAGAGAAAAAAGCTGGAAAAGCTGGGAAAGCTGGGGGCACAAACGGGCCTATGTGGTACACTTCAATCGGAGCATGACGGGAATTCAGGTCCCTCGCACTGGCCGTTGATTTGACGTGCTTCTCCTCGGTGCTTTCGCCCAACTGTAAAGTGTGACGGCAACGCGTACACGAGGGCCAATAGATTCATGTCGGGATATGTCATTCCAGGATGCAAAGGCTGCCGGTAAAGCTGATAGAGCTAACCTTTTAGCTAGTCGTCAGACAAGACGTGGGATGCTGGTTCTAGGACTGTGTGTTTTGAGGACAGCTGAGTAAACAATCCGAGGCTGACGACCTGCACAGCTGGTAGATGGTACGTCTGTCGATCACAAATGGGAAAAGATGACGGGAGCGAGCGACCTCTGATCCAGGGAACTATTTCACCTTGGTCGCGTGCGTAAAACAGATACATACATACCTAGCTCGGGTGCTAATATATGCATACCCCAAAATACATGACTTTTGATTGCCAGGCGGAAGGGCTGCAGCGAACTTTTTTCCCCATCACTTTCTGTCTTTGACGGGTAATATCAATGTATCAGTTGGGCTGTAAAGACAAGACCGATACTTGTCCACGGAATCGTGTGACGGCTCCGATAGGTGGAAGATGCATCAATGGAAACGAACAGTGCTATCAAAGGTGCCAAATTGGATCCCCCGGCTGATCAATCGATGGTTCTGTCACATTGTGGAAGTTCTCAATGTTCTCTAAAGTTCCACGCCTGCCCCGGATGATCTAGGTTAGGTGCCACTTGGCACACCTTAGCGGGTTATTCTCCAGGGGCTGCTTCTGATTTACAGGGGACTCGAACCGCATTGGACCAGAAAAGTATTTCTTCTGTCGGCGGGCCACAGGTAGGGAAAGCGCGCGCTGCGTCTGGCCGTCATTCCCGCCTTCCCCGGATTGATCTTCCCCCACAAAGAAGGCAACTGTGGAGTTTTGGAACCTCGGGGTGGATTTTTTGGATCTGGACCAGGGGCCACAGGGGCCACAAACGCCAAACAGCAGACAGCAGGCTCATTGCGAATCGTGCCATGCAAAACTTACCGTGTTCTTACCGGCTGGGATCAGGGGGGATGGAAAAGGAAAAAGGAGACCTGCTTTCACCCAGCAATCGCCAGTCATTTCCGCGTCAAGGCTTTCGGCTCTGCTCGGCTTTCTCGCCTGTTCACCATGGCCTCTGACCGCATTATTGACGATCTCAAAAAAGACACCTACAGTATCTACTATCTAACCTAGCCTTTCTAGGCTACTCGACCCAGCAACTGCTACTTTGTCTGCCATTGTCCAGCTGCCGGTTTCCACTGTCAAAGAAAGGCATCGTCAATCATGACTGGCCGTCCTGGGCAGCATTTGCCGATTGATAGTAATCGGAAGGAGCTGAAGGAGCAAAGGTCATGATCATCAGCAACAGCCAGGAATGGACCCGTTCAACCGTCTGCCCGCCAAGTCACATACATACTACTACTATTTCCGGCTCGCACGTAAGCCTGAGATTACCACCCAACAGATGCCCATCAACCGCCGACTGAAGGACCGCATGCGCTTTGGGGCCGGAATCAAATTACCACAAGGCCAAGGTTCATTCACTCGCAGCTGTGTGGACTCCGGATTCAGGAACCAGCCAGGATAGATACCAGGTAGGTACGATGTAGGTAAGGTACACAAACCAGCAGCTCCCCGGCACGAGTTTGCGACGACTCACTTTTATGGTATCTACCAAATCCCCATCCCGGTGGATGAATTCGCTTCTGGGAAGGACCAAATTTCAGGGCCGACGGGGTTAAACTGCCTGCGGGATGGCTGACCGCTCACCGTCCCATTACTATTCTTCTGAGAAGCACCTCAACGTGGTCGTCATCCCATCTTATCCCTTCGCTTCCGAAGCCTGTTTGCGAGGCGCGGCGTGGGGGGATTCATTGCCCATCCGCCGCGGGTGTGTGCAAGGGGGGCATGTGAAGCCTCGATCGATGGTGTCGCTACACTTGGCGTCATATACCACACGAATATGTCAGCTTTCCAGCCAAACACTGACAAGTGTCACCGTCGCAGAGCCCTGCACGACGAGAGGCCGAGGGACAAGAAGAACCAAAAAAATCTCTTCAAGGGCCAGAACAACCCCCCCGGAATCTCTGGGTTCACTGACAACAAGGCAACAGCGGCGCACTCGAGCTCACCACCACTGCCTCTTTGCGTAACGTGTCATGCCTCTCGATTGTCCACGTCCGGCTGTTACGCCCGACTTCACGAAAACGAAAGACTATAGCCGAGGGCCTCTCTTTCCAATGTCACAACATACACGAGTCTGGCCACATCTCTCGGTCGCGTTCTCTTGTGATTCTATATTTGACACAGCACCAGACGCCCGGATGCCTGTGGGACCTTTTTTGATACCGTTTTAATGAGAAGCACCATTTGTCGTGTGGGGTGCGTCAGTCGCGTGGCATCGTTGCTCATACTCCATACATACCCCAGCTTCTTTGCACTCCCGCATTCTTCATACTTTGACTCCACCCACCCAATTCCCCGGGTGTGTCCACCCTCCTTGTCACCTATTTTATAATGAAGGGTAGGCGTCTTATCATCCTTTTTTGGGCTGACGACTGCGTGTAAAGATGCATGTCTCTCAAGTAGCCAGAGCTTTTTGAAGAGGCTCCAAATATGCGGTGAGTTAGCCGTTTAATCTTCTTTCCGAGTGTCTCGGGGATCAGACTGCTGGATGTAGCCAAACGAGACTTTGCAGTTGGGACGTCGCGGTATAAGGCACCATACCGAAGTTATGCAAAATCATAACGGAACCTCTCGGCGTCGTACGTTGCAGCGAAGAATTCGCACTTCAGGATTCAAGCAGTGATACGGCGGGACGCCGAAAGACACTCTACACGCTTACCCTTTCATCACGGTCATCCAACATTGGCAATCCCGCGCCCAGGCCTCTCGGAAGGGGCGGTGAATCCTTGATGACAGCGAAACTTGCGCCAAAATCATGTCAGATTGCAACAGTTAATGGCACCTTTTTTTCCCCATCCATCATACGAATACCCCAAATCATTCAAGATCAGCAACTTGATCAAAGAATCGTGTCGCCAGTATTATATCAGAGACAGCGGCACGGGGGACGGAGTAGGTACACACACCAATATTCCAGCCTCCACTATATGATCACAGATTCACAGTCAATGGAAAACAAACTCCCGGCCAGGAATCTGTCGCCAAGGAATGGTCATTATATCTAAATGTCATGAACCAATATGCTGCACGATTTCCGTGCAAGCTCTTGACATGCCGCATTCTGTCATTCGGCTATAGAGTTCGCGCTTTGTCTGAGAATTGGAGATTCCTGGTTACAGGGCTGTGAGAAACTCTAACTCTTCCGCATGCCGAGCTACATGTAGTCCTGTTTCTTCTCGACCACTCCTCATTGCATGCATGCTTGATGGATGCATCTGCATCCTATGATGGCCATCTTGTATCGATGATCTACCATGTGGTCACCGATAACATGGACAAACTTGACAGAAATCAGCACCGATCACATCGTGTTCTTCATTACAAGACCCAAGCCATATATGATGTATCACCTCCGTCAAAATTCAGGCCTGGAAGAACAAGCTCCGACCTTTCCATGTACTTCAGAACACGAAACCTAAAGATGCCCCAACATACCCAGCTACGCGTGCATACTTCCCGATCGCGGTTTATCACCTCTCTTCAGTCTGAAGCTCACTTTCAACCGCACATAACCGCACACTAGATGTAGGATATGTAGTCTCTGCCAAAGTTCAAGGCTCCATAAGTGTACCATAGGCATGTGTTGATGACGCCGCCATTATTTTCGTTTCCTTGTGAACGGGCCGACAAGCAACTCAAATCAGCAAGTCTATCATCATTCAGCTGATGGTAAAGCGACCTCGTCACTGACTTCGACATTATACTGCCGAGTACGACCGTGAGCGTAAGGTTCAGAGCGACAATACAAGCTCTGACCCCTCGGAAAGCACATCCGTGCAAGCCATTATGCGGATGCGCAAAGGCTGAGATCCGCCGCTACCGATGGGCAATAGATCCCGAAGCGGGAAAACCAAAGCGAATCGGCAGTCGAAACTCCAGAGGCTCTCAGACAGATTCGAAGGAGCCGCAACCAAATCCTCTGCCGTGGGCTTCTATGTCGAGACTTTTTGCCTTGTCTTGAATGGTAAGCGACTCTTCTCTGAGTTGTATCGACTTGAGAATTGTGAACGGAAGGCAGGCGGCCCAGGCCAATAGCTCAAGGACAACTCCTAGCTTTTTACCAGTAAGACTTCGAGAGTAGCATGTGTTTCCACCTTGAGTTATCTTTGAGATAGACCCACGTCGTCGTCTTGGGATGTTGAATATGCTAGGGAGTAGGGTCGCCAATCAGCTTTCGACTGGCCTTGAGAAAAAGGAAGACAATTTAGCAACCCTGATTTGCGTTGGTCCAACATCTCGTGATCGACAGACTCTCGAAAAGAGTCAGGATCATGTGTTTGTGGACGGATGCAGTCTTCACATCGGATTCGGTAGGCATGTCGGGACCAGATATCAAAGGGCGGTCCCAGGCAAGCAAGAATACTTCTGGCTCGTAGTAGTTCGTCGTGGATAAGTGGTGTGAGGGATCGATTTGATCAGAGGAGAAAGACGCATCCATTTCTTCCAAGTATTTTCTGCCGGGGTTTTTTTTGCGATGAGCCTTTTAATTCGTGGAGTGTTTTCATGATCGTGCTCATAGATACCAGTGCATTGTAAATGGATGAGATCAGTCTTGAAGAAGATAGGTATAGCAAACTTATGGCAGTCAGCTGTAGAATGTGAATCACATTCCACGCTTCTTGGTAATGTATTGGGCTTGAGATCACGTTCCTTGAGCTCCTTGATAAGGAAGCAGTATATAATAGGGCAAACACTACGATCTTTCTTCCTTATAGACTGACAACAAGACACTGCACAATCTCTGCTTCAGACTACCTGATGATCTCGTATCACCACATCCTTCCAGATCGTGAAGCCCGTACACAGTCAATGAACGCTCCTCGGACTTCCCCAAAACTCAGATGTGTTGTGGAATATAATGTCTTTTCCGTGGGCTTCTGGCTTAGGGAAAATCAAAAGGCGATTCAGCCTGGTCATGGAAGATTGTGCTATAGATGTTTAAGTTTCAAAGTCCTTATCCCAAACTCTGTGTGTACCGTTTGTAACATTTTAAAACTACCTCAAGGAAATCTATATTGTGTCTTCGCAGTTGCAAGAAGACTGTTTTGGTGCACGTCTCCTACTATTCCAAGGACTGGTTCCTCAACCCATTACGACTTTTTCATGTTGCTTTGCATTACCGGACAGACTACGGGGAAATACCAATATCATCATCACATGGGATTTGATCGGTAATAATTATCGTCATGGAATATTAGATTTAGCTCTGTGAAATTATTCGCAGGATATCCATGCTGCTAAAGCGAACAAAGTAGAATTAGCTGTCCGGTGCGCAAGGCAAGGCCGGTAGCGAAAAGAGCAGACACCCAGTGATATTACTCCTGTGTAGGTTGAAGGGAGATAAGCGAGGCGTTTCTAGAGCAAGTCTGCATTCGTCGTTGATAGACTCAGTGCTGCATCCCTTACGCTGAGTTCCTCAGGGATGGTGACAAGTCTGCCCACGATCTTTGCATCGAAATCAGCACCATGTATCAGGTATTGCGATTTTTGGATGCGTTATAAGACCAAAGATCTCACGTTTCTATCCAATAGGTATATCAATACACATCGGAAATGGTCAAGGTACAGGCAGGCATGCATGATTGCAACCATATTGGGTGCGAGTCTCTAATACATCACCACCCACCGAGGGCGGGCGCCGACGTCGAAACAAGCTTCGCCTGTCAAGCAACCTGACCATAAAAATTAATTAGGAGGTACAGGGCTGAAGAGCTCCCCAAGCTCCCGTTTGCTCTGTCCGCAGCACAGTTGCCCAGGTCAGCAAACGCCCACGTCCCCCACCCGACCAGAGGACAAAGACACATAAGTTCCAAAAGAGCACAGAATTCCCAACGGACCAGTCACTGGGCACGCCTGACGCAGGAAGCTTGGTTTCATGGTCGAGTGGCCTGACCGGTACCTACCCCCCGCCCATATGGCCAGACGTTAGGGTATGGAATCGAGAGCCTTCGGGTTCGAGTAGGGGGATGGCCTGATACCCGCTCTTTTTTTTTTTTTTAATGCCGTACAGATAAATGAACTCTTTCCTACATTGCGTTGGAAAAGAAGACACCTTTTTTCCCGTCGTTTTTGTTTTTCTGTTAGTGACGAAGAACAGAAGGCGCAGCATCTGCTCGAATCAAGATCGCACCGATTCTGGTATGATATTGGCTGAGGTTACCAGCCCGTCAATATTGAAAATCATGATAACAGGCCGGCTTTCCTGTCAATTTCTAGTGAGTAGAACGTCATGAAACATCCAAGAACTACACAGGTACCACAGATTCCACCCCTCCGCGACTAGATAGAAATGTGTGCACTTTTGAAAAATGCATCATTCAAACCTCGGCGTCAGCACAAGAGGTCTATATGTTCTTCTCTGTTTACATCAGTTGACGTCAGGTCTTGAACCAATATGAATAGTCAAAAGATCTGCCAAATTATGTTTATCGGTAAGAGTTTCATTCGACAAATGTATCATACGTGACATAAAAAGTCTCTGGGGCGCGACTTTGCATGTACCAAGTCTTATGAACAGTGCTCAACAGGATGATCATATACAAACGGAGATGCGCTAGGTCTGATGTAGATATCGGTAGGTATTGGTCTCAAAGGCCTCTCAAGTTGCGATCTTGTTTATATTCCACCGAGCGTGTAACAATACACCACACGAATGTTGTAAGTTTCTACGACTGCGACGTGGGGAAAAATATCATCAATTCATTTTTGTGTAGGTGACCTTTGATGCCAAAAGCAACACAGAAATACGCTTTGACTAGATAACCATGATCATCTATATTATAGAAGTACAAAATGTTAATTGTCTCTTGTATCATTATCATCATTATCCAACATGTGCACCCGGCCGTAATCGGCTACTTCCCTGCTAGATACTACATAGGAATACGGTTGCCCGAAATAACTCTAGCTCGCTTGCTATTGTAGATGACCAGAATGTTCTCGCAATGTTTGATATCACGTGTATTATGAATATGACCGCTCCAATCAGACAACCTGTCCTTTGGCATCACATGTCCGCTTGGTACAACTCGGACGAGAGGCTGTTCGGCAGCAGACAACGGATGCCAGTCCGGTCAACAGAGGCTGACCCGCCGCTTAGCATACCGTTTGAGGAGAGGCGACCACAGTCTGATAGGCACAGCGAGACACAAGTCGCGGTACTTTCTCCTCAAGTCGGGGGTGTGATACGCATGTGTATCCGACGATCTGACCCCATTCACTAGAACACCAGCCCACACACATCTTACAGCCAGCCAACGTCCACTTTGGTGCATTTGCAAGAGCGTCCTGTAAAGGTCCACCCAGCCACACGATTCCATTGACAGTACAGTATGACCAGACCTGCCAGAAAAGACAACAATCGCGCAACTAGATCAACAGTGGGCGGGCTATCTACTGTGTAGTGCAGAGCTGGAGACTGGGGCCGGTCTCGAGACGGACGCTCAGAAGTACCGTGGGATCTGCAAACCTAGCGGCACTGTCACATGATTAGGAATTATGGAACGGTATGGAGAAAGCGCTCCACACCCGGCCATGCAGATCCAAGGAGAGGAGAGGAGCAGAGGAGCAGGCCAAGCACACCTTGGCATGACTTGTTGTCCTCTTTTCCCCGGATCGTCATCGATGGAGGGACCCGTTTGTGAAAGATAGTAGCTAGGGGAATGCAAGTGTTAATAACAATTTCGTTAAAAACGGTAAATAACATGTGGGGCGTTCGTATTTTTCGAGAAACGTACAGTCCGTGCACGGAGGTTGATTTCTGACCATATAATCAGATCTCTGCCAGCTGGGAAAAGTGGGTTGTGGTCCGCCGAAATGGACTTTTTCGCGGGTGTCACTAGGCTTTGGCGGCTGGAGCGTATTTTATGAAAAATACGGTAAAATACGCGTATTTTTGACCCTTTGTTATTGTACGTATTTTATTGAAAAATACGTATTTTTTCGTTCCCTAATAGTAGCCAACGTCTTTTCTTGATCTTCTCCCCCCCTAGGGACTGGTCAAACATTCACGTTGGAGAGAATCGAGACGGCGGTCCCTTGCTAGACGCCACTGACCAAGAAAATCTGCGGGGCATGGTAGTCTATCGTTCTTGGTAGAACAAAGGCAGTAAGTAGTATTATCTATGGCCATTGAAAGCTCGGGGGGAAAGGTCTCAATGGCGTGAGGCGCTATAGCCTTCTAGTCTCGGCCGACGGCCGACACGTTTGGACCCCTGAAACTTACATACGGAAGAGGGATGCTTTCACTGCCGTATCTCGTGGTTTGGGTTTCAATGGCCCCTCACGTATGGGAGTCCAGTCAGTCCCGCTCAAGTCGCCGATGAGAAGTTCTGAGGCATCTCCAAGTGCTTTGCTCAATTCATGGGGTGCTGAGAGACCAGCTCTGTCACGAGACCAGGGGGGTCTAGGGAGGCTAGGCAAACGATCTGATCTACTCGGAGGTATTGGCGGCTAACTGGAAGTTTGTTGCTTCGATACCAGGATTGGCTTGGACTGGGACAGACTATTTAGACCGCAGGCTTTCATTAACAGTAAGCAGGCGTGTACTTTGGCTGTCCTTGGAGAATATCCAAGCAGACCACGAAACCTATCATATTGATGGATTGCAGAAGCTGCAAGTTCCTGTCTGTAAAAATCTAGACCATTCCACTCGTCCCAGCCGCTGTTTTCACGCTCGCAGGACATTTGACAGAAGTTCTGGACCGCGAGGAGAAAGAGCGCAACTCTAGGAGCCATACCGATAGTATCTAGTGCTCAGTACAAATTAGGTCCAAAAGTGTTGTAACGTCAGAAGTTAGCGCACAAGTTTCTAACCCACTCGATTGTACATGTTTGAGGTGTGGATTTGCAGGTCCGAGTTGCTGTGTATAACCTTTCTTGGCTCTCCATATCTACGTGATTCGCCAGTCGACAAATCATAAGCCGGTGGGACTTGATGGAATCTGGATGATACGCAAGCTTGCAGTAAGTGTACATACTCGGAGGAATGTGGACACTTGAAGATCAATGGATCCAGGTCTGGTGCAGGTGGAATTATCCGTAGTGCAGAAATTATTATGGTGCCTTTCCCAAGTGCCAAGTAGAAGAATGGGTCAAAAGACTCAACACTCAGCCCCCCTGCTGCCTGCTTCCATAACTAAATTAGCCAGAATGGTAAGCCGCAGACACTGTCCCATCTCGAATTCATGTTGACTGATGTACTACCTGCTCTGTAAAGCTAGTAGAGTACGGGTAGCCGATGTTGCCGGGGGGATCTAGTTTAGACAACCCGCGAGGGAGACAATCGGACTGTCGAGCCAATGAAAATAGGTTGTCAGATCCCGGCCGTGCTCTAGGAACACAGCCGGTGTCTAGACTTGGTCCCTCCACAGCTGTCGATGGGGATGGGATCGTGCCCATTGGACGGTTTCTGTCTCCTCTTCTTTGATGTCAAACATAGCCCATGGAGACACGATCTGGTCTGGATCACGTCGTATTGCCTAGTTGAGACCAGGATATGGTGGAAATAGTAGTCTTCTCCAGCCACGTGGGGGAAGGTCTAGAATATGAACAAGACTTGGATACCGTGGATGTGTGCCAGCTCCACGGCCAGCCTCTGCTGTCGCGCTAGCATCAGAGCGTATGTGTATCACACTGTAGGTTATGCTGGCTGCACGACAACAGATGCTGCCTCGAAGATCTCGTCCGTCTGCAAGATCAAGAGATGAACTAGAGCTTGCTAGGTTGGTCATGGACAAGCAACTTCTGGAGGCCATTCCTCAGTTGATCGTTCATCCCATTGGCGCTAGGTCTCAGGGTCGCGCGCTCCACAAAGACGTGGACGAATTCTCCAACGGCCTTCACTCCGTCGACTCCCCTCTCAAAGAGACCAACCTCGTAGGTCACACTAGACTTGCCCAGCTTGTTCACCCGGAGGCATAGCTCGGCCACCTTGGGGAAGGAGATGGCGGAGAAGTAGTCACAGTGGGTGTGCGCCATCAACGGGTGTTGTGAAGAAGTAGGTGGCTCCAACCCGCAGTGCTCCATCAGGTACGAGTTTATAACAGAGTCGAAACTGTTGTGCTTGATGAGCTCTCATGTAGATACCGTGGAGACGAGGCCGCCGGGACTCACAGAAAGTTGTAGATTGAGTTGTTCATATGATCATACATATCATTATCTGCCCTGCAAAAGTCGTCAATAGAAGTATCTATGGGCTTTGGATACGCTATAGCATGCTTACCATCGTGTGCGATATTCCAGGACATATGGGTAGTCCTCACGGCGTCGCTTCTTGAGCTGGGCTGCGGGGCTCATTGTCGGCCAGCAATTACAATGACTCGAGTTTCGAGCCCGTTCCTGGTTCTTTCCTGTCTTGTCGCAAGGTTTAGAACTGGAGGCGATGACGAGATCCAGAAACGGATGAGCTATTGATAGTTGAAATGAGTCAAATAAAGTTGACTGTCAAATGTATGATAGTTATTGTTGGTGTATCTTGATGATGACTTGAGGTTTCATTCGGTCCTCAGATGCTCGAGCCGAGGTCGATATTGATGCGTCGGCAAGGGGCAGCTGCGGTACAGGGCAGCTCTCGGGCAGCTGACGGCCGGCTGGCAGCTCTGGCACTTTCCCATCACCAATTTTCTACTGGTATCCACTTTTGGCTTAGAGAAATCCATGCTTACCAAAGAAATTTTGCCTGACTGGGTAATCGTACAAAGTCAAACCGACGCAGCGAATCCAAAAGAGGAACGGCCAGGCACACATCGCGTGCAGTCTACCAGGAGATTCTCTCACAGCCTCTTTTCTGCCTCCTCCCAAGGGCGGTCAAAGTCAAGCGACCTGTCCCAGCGTGGCGGTCTATCAGAGGCTGAATACCTTGGTCGCCAGGGGAATTCAGGTCGTCAGCCGCGCGATGGAGCCGTCCATGGCTGCAGCCAAACCTGCTGCCTTGACGCCGGAGATCCTGGCCCAAAAAGCTCAAGAGAAGAGGGCCAGGGTCGCGAAAGCCGGTGGGAAGCACAGGGCCTTGTTGGAAGCCTCTGTCGACGAAGATGTATGGCCACGACCGTACGTCATTGAAGATGGTTTGCGACGCGTAAAGCCGTACCATTATACCTACAATACCTGGTGCAAGGCGCGATGGCGAGGCTCTACGCTCTTTGACGTTTTCGAGAGCGAGTTCAGGGACCGCCCCGCCGAGTACTACAGAGAAGCGATGGCGACGGGCAAGATCCTCATCAATGGAAAGCCAGCAAGTGCCGACTACATCATCAAGAATGGTGATCTAGTCTCCCACAAGATCCATCGTCATGAGCCGCCCGTGACAGCTGAAGATGTTGTCATCATTCATGAGGATGACAAGATGATTGTCATCAACAAGCCTTCCGGCATACCAGTTCATCCTGCAGGCAGGTACAATTTCAATTCTGTCGTCGAAATGATGAAAGAGCAGCGTGGCCGTGAATGGATCGCCTATCCTTGCAATCGTCTAGACAGGTTGACCAGCGGCATCATGTTCATCGCAAAGGATTCGCGATCTGCTGAGGAGCTTCGGGCTCAAATTGCTGGACGAAGCGTACGCAAGGAATATATTGCACGAGTCATCGGAGAGTTTCCGGACGGAGAAGTCGTCTGCGAGCAGCCGATCCTGTCTATATCACCGAAGCTAGGACTCAACCGCGTCCGGGCAGATGGCAAAGAAGCCCGCACCGTCTTCAAGAAGCTTGCTTACTATCCTGCGGAAGGAAAGTCGGACGCTGAAGGGCCAGATGCCGAAGACGCAGGATACTCAGTGGTGAGATGTTTGCCAGTCACCGGCAGGACACATCAGATCCGAGTTCACCTGCAGCACCTTGGGTATCCCATCCAGAACGACCCCATCTACGCCAACCGAAAGGTCTGGGGCCTGAGCCTCGGACGTGGCGATGTTGAAGCCACAGAGAACACAGACGAGGACATCATAACGCGCCTCAACCGCATGGGCAAGGAAGAGGCAGCGGATGCAGTAGCGTATTATGACGAGATGGTCGACAAGTACCACCAGAAGAAGGCCGAGAAAATGTCGGGGGAGTTCTGCGAGGTCTGCGATACGCCACTGTACACGGACCCAGGACAACACGAACTCTCGCTCTATCTTCACAGTCTCCGCTACGAGGACGCAGGAGGCGCATGGAGTTACAAGAGCGCTCTCCCTCCATGGGCTTTCCCACCCTCGGGCAGGAGCGGGCCTACCGCAGTCGGGAGTCTGGACGACCTGGTGGATGCGGTCAAGGATAGCAACCCCGAGATCGCCTAAGAAGAGGCCAACCGGATACATACCAAGTTCAATACCATCCCAAGGTTCGCACAACAGGACGAGGCTACATGGACTACTACTCCAGGTCTCGCGGGAACGATAACGCCCGGTCGTGGCTATCTGTGCTCCGGCGCCATGACTAGAGCGTATCAGGCACGCCATGCATAGAGCAGTGGTCTAAACGAAACGGTCCCCATCAGTTCACGTGTTAATCAGGCCTAAAGACCTCCTCAGTTCACCCTCAAGCGAGTCCGGGCCAAAAAAGAGATCAGCCCTAGCCATGTGTCGGCGCTTATGCCGCCAGAACGCCCATGTGGTTTGCGTGGTTTCTCCAGAGCAGACACCATCCATCCATCCATCCATCCATATCGGCAACTTTTTGCCTGCACGCATCGATGGTGGTAAATAGAGTTTTTCTCTGCAGGAAAAGAAGACGCGAAGAAGGAATCCAGAAACCAATTTTCGATGCTCCGAAATGATGGCCCCTTGCCCCCTTCCGCAATTGCGTATTCCTATTGGAAGGAGACAAGATCGCCACGTGGAAATCTAGTCATGATGGCGCTCTTACATACTGCTCAAGCTAGCTGGGACGGTTCTGAGCATTAGCTCCTCCAGGGTCCGTGAAGTGCTTTCTGATACGAAGAGTCAAGACCACACCATCATCATCCTTCCACGCAGGCCACGCAATAAGCAGCAGCCCATCCATCATCTATCTGGCTCGTTCAACTTTGCCATCGCGCGATCACCGTAGATTTTTTTGACTTCTCGTTCCATCAGATGGCGAAAATGCAAAATGCGATACTGCGATGCGATGTGACCGGGGGACGTGCTGCCATACCATAGGCAAACAGGCACATTTGGCACGTTCTTCTTGGCCTGCACTATTCCGTAGATCAACAAGGCCATGCAGACATGGTGCATTCCGCTCCCCCAAAAGATCCTCGTCGATCACGGAAATTTCGCCGCAAATCTCCTTGCCCATACGGCTACGTACCGTACACGCAGCCCTCTATGGTAGTGTCGCCTTTTAGAGGCCAATCCCCTGTCGCCTTTGGCCATTCGACCAGCAAGAGTATAGCAGCCAATGGGAGCGGCGGCATTCAGTGTAAGATGCAACGCTACGTATTCGCAACAGGTCTGTTTCTTCTCATTCATTGCCATTAACAGACACGGCGCTCTACGGCAGCCCGGCCGAGCCGAAAGTCGCCCATACGTACCCAATTATGCTTGTTCGGCCCTATCTCACATTTCAGCAATACCGACACGGCGCAGCTTTCATCATCTGTTGAATTGGAATTGCGCTGGACTCGCAAGGAGGGGGGACTCATTGGCTGCCATTTGTCTGCCTACACTACCCGGTATGTACTATGACCACAGCACCTAGCAGCAGTGGGTACCTTGACGATGAATTTTTTTCTTCCCATTTTTTTTCTGCCTCTCCCCCCATCTGCTCCTGCGTGGCCTGCCAACGTTTGTCCAGCCTGCGGTCCCACCCAGAGCCCAGCTGTCTCTGCACAATACATTGACACTACGTAGTCTGTAGGGCAACTTGCTGTGCCCAGCCAAGTCTTTCTCTCTCTTTTTTCCACCCGGACCTTTCGGCCCTTTGTGTCTTTCTCTCACGGCCCAATGTTGGGGGCGTACGCTCGGTGGCCGGTTCAGGAATACATGATACTCGTTTCCAGTGCTTCAGACTTGCCTCTTGCACGTCTCTCTCTCTCATACACATTACGAGCGGTTCATCAGACGGCCTCGCCAATGGCATTCTGCGCCTCGAAAAGACAAAACCCCAGCAAAGGCACACCCACACCCCCCCTGTCGGGACTTCCCAGGGACATTGCTAATCGCCGGACGTCGGACTCCTCAATTTGCAACTAGAGGCAGTAGTGTGAACTCTATTCCTGATCCACTCATGGGGGAGGATATGCCAAGATGGGAGAGAGGGCAAAGGTCAAGGGGGGGGGAGGGGGGTGGGTGGAAGAGAGGCAGCTGGGGGATGGATGGACGCCTCTCCTCCTCGTCCCTCTCGCTCTCTCCAAGTACTTCGCGCTACGGAACGGATGGGATGGGACATATTTTGGATTGGATTAGCCCCTGCGGAATCGCCTGGTGCAGCAGCAGTCTTTGAGTGCAGAGGTGCTGCAGAGTACCGAGACTTACAGTCCGCCCTGGAGATACTTCCGCACATGGGCGCATGGGTTGGAAATGGCACTATCACGGTCTGCCAGCGATAGGCTCGGTACCGGCATGCCTAAGGGCCAGCCACGGCCTGCACGCAACTTACCGTCTCTGCTGCCTCTGTACTCGCCCACCAGAGTTTCCCCCGCCGTCTACATTGCTGTCTACTTCCTACCCACAAGCCTCGAACCTCCAGTCGAAAAGCGCCGTCGTCAAAGTGCAGTGGCTTGGAGCAGCGCCCACCCCCAGGCTGGACTGTCTCTCGATCACTCCCGGACTATGATGCTGCAGATTCTAGAAGGACACTAGCTGGGCAGAGGTGGTGTCTGCTTGCTCTTTGCGCTGCACACCATCTTTCCGAGACACTTTTCACTTCTGATGGCTGCTGGTCTCTCTTTGCCTCTGGTACTTGCTGCACCTCTCCAATGGAGGGGGGCTCGTTATCCTCACTCTACCATGGGCTCGCCGCAAGTACTTGTGCTGCGTGTACTTGCCCTAGGAGGCCCATATGCATCATCAGGTGGGTCGGCGTCGCTGGTCGCAACTTGCAAGCATCCCCTGCGTGTGGAAGCCACGCCTCCGGATTAGCTCGCATGGGCGTCTGGTGTCACCATATATAACATGCCTTACCATGACGCCAGAAAGACCCTGGAGATTGGATTGTCCCACCTATATCTTCTATATCATAACAACCAACCAAGGCATTACAAAGGCAATGGCTGATTTCTCAAACTCCAAGTCACGAAGCAGCTCTCCAGCATCCAGCATCCACCAAGCAGACAACATGACAAAGTCCACCTCAGACAGCTCCAAGTCGAGCAAGCGCAAGGGTCAGTGCTGCCCACCACCACCAAACACTATACCAGTCCCCCATTCCTGTCGCGAAAGATCCCACAGGCATTAACGCATGTCGACACAAAACAGGTACACGAAGCGTCTCCACCTTGACTCCTGCTCAGCTAGCTCGCAAGAGAGCAAACGACCGTGAGGCCCAGCGCGCCATCAGGGCTCGCACCAAGGAGCATATCGAGAACTTGGAGCGTGAGCTCGAGGAGCTGCGCAGTGTATCGAGCCGCGATGATACCGTCCAGGATCTCCTCAGGAGGAATCGAGCGCTCGAGGACGAACTCCACCGGTTGAGGGAAAGCATGGGCATCGCTTCCAACGCTCCGCGCAACTACTACCAGCCTTGTATGTTCTCACTCTCAACATTCAAACCCGCTTCCTTTACACCTTAGGTAGCAGCAGAATACTGACTCGGCTCACCACAGCATACCACCACAGCCCGACCTCGCGGACATCAGCCCCCGGAGCCGTCGCAGAGTACCCCGGTATGGAGATGGGATCCTACGAGACTTTGTCCAGCCCCGGAGATGCGTGGCCATCCACCGTAGCATCCACAATCCCCTCGACAGTCTCGAGCCCCTCGTCCTCTGGGGCTACTGATGATATCGGCGGCGCCTACTACCCCACAAGCGCACCCTCGATCTTGGACAGGCCCGGCATGTCGTCCAACATGGGATCGCCCACTGTCTCGAGCATCAGCGGCAAGTCTGGGTACGACGACATCAAGCCAGGTAAGACCGTTCTCTTTCATGTACACGTAATCAGAGCTGAGGGTTCTAATAAGAGGCCAGACATCGGATGCCCGCCGCTCAGCATGTTGTCCATCCCACAAGCATACCAGCAGCCCCCTCCGTGGAATATGTACCCCATGTACTACACGGCGTCGCCAACTCTGTGAGGGGCTCGGCGAACATAGCCTACTGGGAGACACCGGGCCTGATCACACCACCTCTCAACCAAAGTGACGCCCTCTTGACTGGCTACATTCAGGATTGTCGTCGCTTGGTAGGCATGGAAGGTGTGAAGCCACACCCGGAAGTCATCTTCGGACCTGGCTGTCCGAATATACGGCGTCTCATTGAGACGCATTGGAATCTTGCTTCCATTGTACAGCAGTCACCTCTACCCATGTCACCGCCAGCACATCCACTTGTCGAGCTTGCGACAACTCTGTTCGACAGTGACGGCCTCGTCATGACGCTCGAACGTGTGGGGAGCTTTCTACTTTTCCAGCGCATCCTGACGTGGCTAGTTCAGCCATCGCAGGAGACCGCAGCTGGCCTTGGCAGCAATTTTGCACCCACGTCTGCCCAGCGAACTGTTCCGCACGGTCAGTGGGTAGAATTTCTCCTGTGGGCACAACTGCGAGACATTGTCATTCAGCGACAAGAGGTTTACGCAACCGACGAATTTCGCCATCTGTACAACACCAGCCTCCGTCTACTGAACTGGGCTGGCGGACCGTCACAGGCATTGTTACCTGACTACGCCTCTGGCGCAATTTATCTTGCACAGCATTTTGTCGACCATGTACAGAACATTGAAAACTGGGCATTGGAGGAGCGGTTCTTTCGGCGTTATCCCGAACTTGGGGGTTTGGTGCCTATGGTTAGGCATACTACTTGAGAAAAACAACAACATTTCATCATTACGACATTCACGGCGCCATTGGGCCTCAAAGAAAGAGGATATGACAACAGCATCATCATTATCATTCTGTTTTAGATAGGGAAAGGGAACTTGGGCAAGGACACAGGCCAAATGGCATTATACCACGGGTACACAGGAGTTGGCAATTGGGCATAGCCTCGCGACAGGCGTTGGTGAGAGTTACCATTTCGGGAGAAACCTTGATGTTTGTTTTTCCCTCTACTGTGGATACAATACTCTTTTGGACTCGGGCTATTTCTTTTTATTGGAGTTTTTACTTTACGAGAGAAGATTATAGAACTTTTCACCACTTCAGATAAGATTGGGAGCAAAGCATCACAAATCCATCCACTCACCTCTTACCTCGCGCAATACCAATCATGCCTTCAGTGATGATCATCATGATCAGCGATGCCGTCGTCGACGACGTCATCAAGCATTTCTCTTGTTTACATGCTATCCCGATTGAAGTATCACATCCGGCCCATCCTCGAGGTTGGTCCCATATCCAATGTCCACACTCTCCACTGAAGTAGGGAAACCCGTTCGGCTCTCGTCGCCGACGAGGCAGGCAAGGAAGAGCAGACACGACACGAACCGCCAGCCCCGGGTGAAATCTGGGGAAGTGCAGCTATCAGCTACCATCTCGGCTATCTTCTCTATCTGCCAGCCAGCATTCCATCACGAACACATGATCTGTGCCGTAGAGGTGCGTAATTTTGTTTGGTCTCTAGGCGTTCTAGGTCTTGATTAAGTTGTCTCTCTCGACTGATCTTGACCCTAGACGTCTCACTAACAATCCGGAGCCGTTTCGCCAAGGCTAGCTCAACGATAAGACAGGTTCTATCGAAAAAGCCACGACTGCGTTTGATTCCTTTTTGCATTACCACATAGCCCCAAAGGCAGATACCTAGAGAGCTCCATTGTTTACAGGATCTTAGCCAGAACGTTGGAAAAACAGAGCAGGTACTCCACGTCTCCCGTCAATTCCAACTTCTCGCCCGTTCCATCCACTCATATCTGGTCCACATATGGTCCCTCTCTTGTGGGAAGCAAGACATAATCGTGTAAGTCTACTGTGTACAATAGCTAGGACGATACCCCGCCATGGTCGAGGCCATCAAGTGGTCATCGCGATCTTTACTTGGCGGGCTGGACTCTCTGCCCTACCGACGAGCTACTACAACTCCAGGCACCCTAACGACTGCGAGCCCCTCTCCCTCCCCAGCGGGCTCTTTTTCTCACGATCGAGTTGGCTAAGTGGACTGGGCATGGACATCGCGGTTTAGCTGGCATCGACCGCCCAGCGCCTTTGCCTAGCAAGCAGCAGGGCCCCGGGGCTAAGGGCCAATGTACCTGGGCATTGCCTGGGCAAGACGAAGCCGACTTACCCGGCCGAGACCTTTGGGCTTGGGGGGTGAATTGATGATGGGCGAGTGCCTGTCTGTTCGCCCGTTAGCTGTTAAAAGGGACAAGTCCCAAAGAAGGGGTCCCTGCAAATACAACACAAGGGACAGAGGGCAAGGAAAATCCACCCTCGTCCGTTGGGCGGTCGCCGTGGACACGACCGACCGGCGATGGAGGCTTAGCTAGTGTAGACAAGGACAGCGACGGCGTGTAAACGTAGTGCCGGCGGGACACACACACATACATTGTACACACTTACACACCCCTGGTTCCACCAAAAACCAGCCAGCCAGCCAGCCCATTGAGCAGACAGACAGAAAACCCCCCCTGCCAACCAGCCAGCCAGCCAAAAAAGCCAGCATACCAAAATTCCAACGCTAGCATGGGGAACAATTGAATGTCTCTGCAAGGGAAGTACCGCGCGCGATATAGCCCGACATGAAGGAACTGCTATACACACCTACATGGACTAGGGCCAAAGGGCCACAAGCAAGTAATTCAAAACCAGCAGGCAAGCAAGCAAGCAAGTAACATACATGGCTTTACGCATCTTGGTCTAGGTTAGGCACTATTCTCGTCCGCGTCTCGAGGGTTCCGCACTTTTTATTGTCTAAGACGGACCCCCGCCGCCCTTACCCTTGTCGTCAAAGTAAGGTACGTACAGGGCGGATACTCGATACAACTGGACATGCCTACATAATTGATCATGTATGTAAGTGAAAAAGAGGCATGCTTGCGGGATTGGCGTCTGCTGCTTCTCTTCTCATCCATCATCGTCAACTGTGGCTTGGGTCCATGATCGTTTTAGGCCCAATGTAGGCAGCGTACAAGCAGGGTGAGAGTTGGCATGGCATATGCCATCAGCTTTTTTGGTATATGCAGCAAGCAGCATCTCTGGATTCTTTAGCTGATTTGATTCCCCAACCGACTGTCATTCCTGGACTGGAGAGAAGAAACTCGGACACAAGCGCGACAGACGAATTACGCGCGCGAAGACAGCAGTTAAAAAAAAAAACATGTATATCATATGCAAGCCAAGAGTTCCCCCATCCGAATGTAGTATCATTTGAGCCATGGTCAATCTTCATACACACACTTTCTTTCAATTCACGTACTCGTCCTCGTCGTCGTCGTAGGACAGCAATGCGGCATGGACCTAGCCCGGTCAGAGAGTTTTCTGGTTCCGCCATTTGGTTTGCGCATGATGGATCTAGACATGGGCATACTATGACAGACAGAATGTAACCCTCCTAGCATGAGAAAATTCTCCTGGTCTGGTATATCTGCATGTAACGACTTGGGCAGGATTGCAATTTTTCATAGCTGCATGAGAGGAAAGGGGACCGGGGCCCTGGCTGTTTTGTCATCATCGTGACAACAAAGGAATGTCACCCTGGTCAGCCAGGTATGTACCTGATCTGACCTGACCTTAAAAAAACAGAATTACCGTATACGGGACTCCGATACCGCGAAAAGCCGGGTTTGCGTGGAGCGCAATCTGGTAGATGGCCGGTGTGCGTCCTCATTGGGGACACCGAAATCACCGGCAACAAGCGACGACAAATCTCCAAGATGCGCGGCCGACCTGGGGGGCCCGGGCCTTGCACGCTTTTTTCTTTCCCCCCCTACTGAAGAAACTAGAAAAAGAAATTTTAAGAACGCAGATGATGGGTCCAGATCCCCCCCCAAGCGGAAGTTTTCTTTTGCGTACGGCCCGGGGCCGCATGTGCATTCTGTTTTAGGCCTTAATAATAACGAAGAAGAAGAAAAAAACAATCCTGCAATAGAAGATTGGAAGAAAAGAACCTCGCAAGCCTCGAGGACAGAGGGGAAGGAAACAATTGGCTGCTCCCCGTCTTTCGTCCCTTGCGGAATGGTCCATTTCGGGAAAGTTTGTAGCAGGTTTGAGTTCATTTGACGGGACGCCGCCTTGCCGACGGAAGCCTCTCTTACCAAGACTGGGTACGTACATTTTAAACAGCCTTCTATACTACTAGTAGTGTGCGTGTAATAAAGAAAAACTGGATGGGGATGCAATGCGCTGAGGTATGGGAGGGAAAAATGTTCTTTCCACTGTTCTACTCCCCTTCTGTTGCAGAAACATGCCGCAGCGGGACGGCAAAGAAACAAAGAAAAAGCAATGCGCCGTGGACCGACATTTCGGTTTATCCTTAATTATTATTATTATTTATTTATTTTAATTCTTTTCATCTCTGCTATATTCCCTCGCTAGTAGAATGGCCATGTTTCAAATACGCATGCACGTTGCATTTGCGAAAAACTCCTCTTCGTCCACCGCTTCTCTTTCATCACACGCCCTGGCGGGTTGCCGGATTGGGACGGTATTCACGAAGGAACAGCTGTGCCAGCCTCGTCTGCGAGGCCTTCTTAGAATTACCGTAATAGTAATTGTTTAGACGATTAGACAATCAGACGACCTGTCATGACAACTACGGGTAATGTCGGTGCGATAGCGGAATGCGCGATGCTACACCAGGCATCTACCGTCTCGGTGATACTAATTTGCACATGCAGCAGCAGCAGAACTGCCCATGGGCGTTTGACAACGAAGACGACGACGACGACATGTACATGTGGTATTCCATATGACCGTAGTGGACAGAACAGCTCACAGCTGCGTCCCTTTTTTCCCCCACGAGGTGGCGATCTACAGAACATGCCGCACATTCTGGCATATCTGATTCGATAGATACGCCCTCGTCGCGGTCCTGATTCAAGACGTGCACACAGATGCATGTTTCGTACTTTGGCCCGTTCTCACCATTGAAATGCGCAACCCATGCCTGATTACAATCTCAGAACTGATTGATTGATCCCCCACACCCCAAAGACAAGAGACCGTTGTAAGTAGTAGAGGATGCACGCACACATTGGTAGTTCCGCTGGCGCGAGCCCGAGCCCGAGTGGTGGGGTCGAGTATACAAATCTCGGTTCCAAAAGATCGACACCTCACTTTACCCTGGATAGTAGAAACTAGAAGTTTCTCACTCACAAGCGAACAAGAGCTACATGTCTTGATAGTACGTAGGTAGGTAGGTAAGTATTGGTTGTCCCTTGAAGATGCATGAGGAGGGAGAGCAGATCAATGGCTACGGATGGAACTAGCAGTCATCTGTTGATCTTCTAGAAGGCATCCATACATTGCATGTTGCTTCGCTACTAGATCTGTTGGCTCAGATAGCTCACTACATACTAGTACTGCCATCACTACGCAGACACTCTCAGTATACCATCTTTTAGCTGCTTGGGTAGGAGCGCAGCGCAGTGCAGTATGTACGCACAGCGAGTGTGTTAGACAGCAATCGAAGAGGGCTGCCACCCACAACCATTTTAGATCTGGGGCCGGGGCCCCTGTCAAGCGCCGCAGATCTGAAAATCATTCAGCATTGGGAATCTACCACAGCGCACTAGGCAGCCCACTGCCAGATCCGCCCGAAGTTCGAACCCTTCCCAGCACCCAGGTCAGGTCCCTCCTCGAGAGCTGACAGTCTGACCAGGGCACCGGGCAGAGGGGAGGGGCCCCCAAGTGATCCCCCCACCGACGAGTGCGAGCCTCCCCCGCTGCCTCTTGAGCAGTAAGTAGCTGTGAGCAGAGGGGTGTAGAGGAGAAAATCCCAACTGGCACCCCCCTCCCCTCACCCCCCCTCCGTCTTGGCTTCCTTGCCTTGCCTTCAAGGTTGCCTTGCGCCTTTGAACTGTTCTGACCCCTCCGACTCCATCCGTTGCTTCGTCTCTAGTGCACACTACGGTCTTGATCTCGCCTAGAGAAAGTCTGACCATCCACCATTCAACCCAGCCCAGCCCGCCAGCCCAGGGGGAGAGGATGAAACCGACCACTACACATCCACAGACGTCAACACTGCGAGCTTCCAACTGCCCATCTATGCCTTCTTTACAGAGAGAAGGAGAACCTTCGACCGCCCATCTCCCAGCTCGCGTGCTTCGCTAGCCATTGCACAAAAAGAGAGTTTAGACGGCCTCCTGCGTACCTTACTCACTCCTCACCCTCCACCATTACCTACATACCCCCAAGTCCTCTCCTTTTTGCTACCTTAGACCTGCATTCCAAGTGACAAATCAGCTTCCGCCGAACCACCAGCATCTTCTTTCGCATTACCACATTCTATGCTGCATGCTTGCCAGGCGTCGACGTTGAGCACGTGGTCGTGGCGAAAACGCGTACGGCCTGCACACGTTTTGTGCCTGGGAGAGGCGAACAGCGGAACTGCTGCGAATGCCCTCTCTCTATTGGAGCAAACCAGTCCATCTCCCCTTCTATGGTATCCAGTTAGTGGCCTCCAAGCCACCTGCGGGAGCCACAACCACCGCCCACTGTGGTCACCATCGCGGCCATTGTACCGCCCGCAGAGGAGTATGTCTGGCGTAAGGCAGGTAGGTAATACCGATACGCATGTGCACACTAACGCCAGGGGGGAGGAAGAGGGGATTGCATTGATCAGCCACAGGCGGTCAAAATGTGCATCGCCTGGCACTGGCCCTTTCTCCTGCAGTCGAGAGCAGACACACGTCCTCCACGCCCGCCCGCCCACGCGCGCGATTTGCTTTGCTTGAACGGAGCCCTGGTGCCTGCAAAATGTCACGCAAAGTACGTACGTACAGGATCCCGATGCCACGGCGCGTGAGCGAACAGATCGAAAACGCTTTCTTCTTGGGGCCTGGGCACAGAGATTTGCCGGACTCCTGCCGCTCGCCAATGGGAAATGGCCCATTCGACACCTGGATAAGGTTCACAGCTTACATAGGGTAAAAGGGAAAGAAGCACAGCATTCCTTGGGGTTACGGGGTGACGGGCAGCCAAATGAAACAGTTAAGCGCCTACGGAACCGGCTCGTGAGCGCGCAAACCATAGTCGGGGCAGCTCCCGCCGCCTGCCGGACACGAACCGCTTGGGTCGGTTTGGTCGGGCGGCTCCCGACAGTGTTTGCACCAACTACCGACAGTCAAGACGCCTGTCTGCTGTCTAGGAAACGAGCTTTCGCACACTTGTGCTGCAATCTGCGCTCGCTCCCACTACGACCCAACCTCGTCTCTCGGCAATCTAGCAAGGTATCTGATGATCTTCCTTGTTGCCCATACATCAAATCAAAAGTCTGCATATGCTATATCCTTGATATCAGCGACATCCCACGTCTTATGAGGCGGTCTGATACATGGCTATGTCTGTACTCTCCTGTTTGATTGCAACCACCAATTACGCCTGTTACCATGCTCCGTCTTCGGCACAGACACACGTACCTCTCGATCCCGCAGCGGACCGGCTCAGGCTTTCTCGACGGGATCTCTTCTCGACGAACCTTACTTTCCGCTTAAGCAGCTTTTCCTGTAGCGCTAGAAGGATTCTAGAAGTCCCAGAGGACATGAGCTTGTGTAGCATGTCTCAGTCTGATTGCGCCGTCGCATGGTAGCGAAACCTAAAGACTGCGATTCGTCGATCTTTAGCATTGCAGTATTTGCTCGAGCTGCCGCGAGCCTGCGATACACCTTTCGCAGATCGCTTGCAACACAAAACACGATCCTGAAGGATGTTGTCACTTGTAACTGGTTTTGGGGCTGCAAATCCTTGTTTTCCGAAATGACACTCCGCAACCACCTAAAAGTTATAGCGATAGCCGGGCTCGTCGGGCGGTTTGGCTTCGCAAGCCCCGGCATCAGGAGATTGTACAACCCACTCGCAGCAGAGCCTTCTCCGAAATCTGAATCTTGGGTGAGGGCTGAATTGAAGACGTCGTCGGCGAATCACACCCGTCGGGTATTGCCCAGCAGGGCGACCGTTATCCCACTCGCGCCTTATGTCGCGCAGTCGACATGTCGACATCCGTCACCTGTGTAGGATCGACGGGACTGTGCCGTCATCAAGCGAGCCCGTCTCCCTGAACGTACTGTAGTTTCCCCTCTCTCGTGAGACAAGCCATCAGGCACGCCAACCGGCACGGAAACCTCTCAACCAGCGTTGAGCTACAGAGACACCGGCGCCGAAGTGGATAGCGCTTCGGATTCCGGAGAGAAAACAACCAACTAGCAGATTAGCAGCAGCGACCGTCCAACGTCCGCGACCGTCCAACGTCCACGACCGTAGAGCACCGGTGGCCGGAATTGATGTCCTGCCTGTCCTGGCTGAAGTCAGTCCTTGGTGAATCTCCGCTATCTGTGGCATGGTAGCACTATCGCATCGTCGCCGGTATCATCATGTTATCTCGGCATCTCAAGCCCGGCACCTCCCCTGTTTTCGGCGATATTATACGAATTACACGAAGGACTGCAGAATCTGCCAACATGGGTGATGAGAATGTACCTGGTGCATTGCTATATGTGTCACCGAGACCTTGTTATAGTAGTACCGTTGGGGTATAATCCAAGACAAGACTCCCGGCCCAGCGACAAGAGCAAAAGAAAAAAAAAGGTCTTGTCGCAGAGTCTCCATATGGAAATTGTGGCTGCATTATGACGCATGCGCAAACCTTAATATCGACCTGGTCGCTGGCCTCATTCGACAGATCAATCGACGGAGAATGGTGCCAGTGATTAGGCCAGCCAAAAAGCAATCTGGTCTGCTGAATAAGATCCGCCAAGGAAGGTTTTCCCTGTTTTTGTTTGTCCCTTGGGGCCAACCGTGGACACTGGAAACTTTTCCAGCTCTCAGGACAGGACCAGTGCGGCGCTCCATCAAGACGAGACGACACACACACACACACACACACACACACAGACACCTACACACCATGGGCCAAATGGGATTTCGGTGGGCTTCTGGCTTACCTACTTACATACTGCACTAAGGCCCAAACGAAGCTCGGCCGAGCCCATATCTTTCCTGCTGAGGTATGCAGTTCGTACAATCGTGCAAAGGCCTAACTAACATGCTTGCTGGCGACCTTCCTAGTAGTAGTAGTGCACTCGCTCGCTGTAGAGGTTGTCTCTTGTTATGAAGGCGGTCTGCAAAATCCATGCGTCCCGTCCATGGCGTGTCATGTGTCGACTTTAGCGAAGCATGCACGGGCGTGTTGTCTAATCTGTACGTGATGGACGCGTGTCGGCGGACGCGAAACTGCACATGCCAGTAGGCAAGATGCTGCAGCCCATGCCACGGCCATTATTGGCTGGCTGGTGTAGTTTTTTGCTTTCTCTGCTCGCTCGCAGGCCTGGACTGACAGGCAAACGAGAGGGAGGATAGAGTTCGCCGCATGTCTTGGATCTGTGCTCAGCTGTTCCCAGTGCCGAAAGCGGAATCCTTCCAGAAAGATTCTAGAGACGTTCTAGCGCCAATCTAGCACACCTCGATCGCCTATCACGTCAAAGTCCGGGGCACTATCCAGCAGCGACTACTGTGTAGATCTTGGAAACTGCAGCTTGGGGGGTGCAAGGCTTATCAAATAAGCAATAAGCAGCATCATTGATCAATGCTTCCTCTCACGTGGTGGCGAATCGGCTGCAACCACCTCTGCACTTCTTTTGCTCACTGCACCTCGCAAGGACCCGAATGCAGCTTGCTATCGCGAATTACCTTTGCGACTTGGGATCACTGCGCCACGTGGAAGAGAGAGAGTTTGACCAGGACTCGTCGAAGCTTCTCTCATACGATGGACAGCAGCCATGTACCCTCCGTCTCACGGTACATTGGCGGTACTGAAGCAGCAGAGCTACCAGACGTGCATACGCTGTTAGACATCAAAGGCATTCACCGCCGAATTCGCCCTAACATCTGCCTTGCATATTACTCTGGGGCAACGCAGCAGATTCTCATGATACTGCCGGGACAAGTGCACACCTCTACATATTCTCTCCACCACAACAAGTGAAATATGTACGATTGAATTCAATTTCCTTCTCTACTAGAACGAATGCTACAGCACTCGCATTTGTTAGCAAACGGAGCTCCCACTCCGCAAACAAGCCAACAAGCACGTGGTGTATAGATAGGAAAAAGCACAGGCCGGCGGGCGCTGATCGTATTTGTGTTTGGCGGCCGGCGGCCCGCCACATACTGACAACATAACTTTTAACGAGTAGAAGTCTCTTCTTTCCAGTGGATTACCGAAAGAGGCAATACTATAGCAACATTTCCAACGACAACGATGACAACGCCTTTTCGGGTTGCGGGAGATGACAACATGGCTGACCCGGGAGTATGTAAACGGCAACACGGTCGCAATGTGTAGTGAGCGCAAGCAAATCACAACACGACCATACATGCCGCTTTTCTTCTTCCTCTTCTTCTTTCGGGAGCTGCAGCGGGATCACCGAGAAAAAAAAGGTGCAGGTGCAGGCGGGTGTGCAGAAAGTCGACTGAGCTGGCTGGTAGGCTGGCTGTTTATGGCTGGGGAGGGGAGAATCGGGGGTGGAAAACCGGAGAACCGGGAGGCAGGAAGCAAAGCCATCCCAAAGCCCGCCCACATTCCTTTCCGCCGCCGCGGGTGTCCGCCGCATGGAGCGCAGAGCGCAGAGCGCAGCATGGGAGCATGGGAGAGCATGGCTTGTGCAAGGGGATAGACTTTTCCGTTCCGCTGCAGGCCGTCCGTGGGAGGCCCTTGGCTTTTGGCTGCAGTGGCTCCTTGGCTTTTAATTACACAGGAATTGTCTTGTCTTGCTTTGGCTCTAGAAGAGTACCGAGGGGCCCCGTACCTTTCCAAGAGGCGGAAAGACCCTCCCTAGCTCTTCGGAAAAGCAAGCCAGGAACTTCCGTACACGCCAGAGAGGCAAGGGGAGGCGGCTGTCATTCATCAGAGGGGGAAAAAGGCTGATCCGCTGACTGGTCGCCATTTCGATTGACTTCTGACCTACTCGAAGCCAAAACAACTGTCGACATGTTAGCACTGGCAGGTGCGATTAAGGTCAAATGAGGGGTACAAATAGGAGCTCCAGTGCCTAGATTCTCAGGGCGGCATCTTTACCAATACACCACCGTGTTTTTGGAATCCGTCTTCCTTTCTCGACAGGCCGTACGCAGTATAGTGCAGTGCAGCCGCTGGTGTGTGTTGCTAAGCAGCAGCCCTCAATCTGTTGCGAACCTTGATGGAACCACACTGCCATGTACCGTTTTTTTTCGCGGAGATCAGTACCTAGAGGGCCTCCACGGAAAACATTGTCGGCTGATCCCTGCTCTACCTGTCTGTCCCCCCGGTCACTCTCATCCTCCCTCCCCTCTCGCCCTCTTCACCCCCCTTGTCTCCTCTCGGCCGGGACGACGCACAACAGGTCAGGGGATATGACATAAGTTATGCAGCAACTGCCAGCTGCGATAGGCGGCTCCCCCCACTCGTCCGGGTCTCAGCCAGCAGTCAGATCAGTCAGTCGCCTTGCAACTCGCCTGCCACTCTTCAGCTCGCCCGGGAAGCGACAGGACACGCCGACCAAGCAATGTCTCTTTCACCGAAGGCGTCTGTCGTCATACTCGAGGGTTCCCTCTGGCGGTGCAGTGCCAAGCCAACTCAATGACCCAGATGGATGGATGGTGGCTTCTACTGCCGACATGGAAACGTGCTGCGTGATTGATCACGCGAGCATGGCGAAAAAAAGGAGAGACCGAAGCAGCAAGCAAGCAGCAGTTTGACTGAACAGCTGGAAATGACTCTCAGATGGCCAAAAGTGTATAACGATGACATCGTCTATTTTGTTCAATTTTGAGTGTGGAATGGCAGCCTTTTGGAGACGCTCGAACGATGATTGCACATATAGAAAGGGAGGCCACCACCTCGAGGCTGATGAGTGTCACATGATATGCCCCCATTGGAGACTTGGGTTTGCAAATCAAGCCACAAGTATGCCCAGGCAGCATTGTTTTCTCATGTTTTTGACTTCCGCGTGCCGGAGTCTATTGGGGTGACTGATTGGGCTGGCCGCATCTTGCTCCTGACCTGCTGTGCTCTTGGACATCCATGAAATAGACATGGCCGTTTTGTGTCCCATAACCATAATAGCAACCCAGATCGGATCGGGGGCGAGAAGCAGGTGCAGCAGGATAGAAATAAGCCTGCGGCGGCGCAAAAGTTCCGCGAGAGAGACAAACATTTATTGTAGTACCACGATCGCAGAAAAAAGGGAGGTGGGACATATGGTTTACCATTTTGGCGATTTCACGTCACGATCTTGTCATCACGAGGCCTTGTTACTAGTTCAGATGAAATCGTATCATTTTGCAGTCATTTCTGCGTGGAGGACTTGATCGTGATGCGATTATACTCCCCACTAGTTTTAACTGTGAAATCATTCTCAACATGGATATGAAGTACCGCGAGCTTTATGTTTGCGTTCCCGTGATTTTGGGGCGGGGGCGGTCTTCAAAATGGCGTTTGTATAGGTATGTGGTGAAACTAGGCAACTCTATACGTGGGCGGGTATAGAGATGAGAGATGGGGAGAAAAGATATTTGCCATGCGAGGCGCAGGGGCAAGAGGCGCCATGCGAGGAAAGATCTTGGGAGAGGAGGACTTGGTAAGACATGGCAGAGGTCCTGGGGCGCAAGCGTGCAGGTTGGGATAATAGGCAGTAGACAGAGTTGACTGTATTGGCACTGATTATATGTGTGGTTCTATAAAAATTGCTTACCAAATGAATTTGGGAATGGCGGAAACAGATCGATATAACGTGCCGGAAATAAAAGCCCATGAGGAATATGGAGACATGTCAGACGCCGGTCTGGCTACACTCACTTGGTCAACTTGAACGGAGTATACCTTCTGCCTCTCCAGCAGCCACATGCCCATGTAGTGATGAGCCTTTGATTATTGCCCGAGATACTACCTAGGCCAAATGCACCCCGTCCGCCGTGAAGGAATGACTATTGCCGGGCGCATGTAAAATCTCTCCGCCGAAGCGCCGAAGCGCCGAAGCGCCGAATTCAACATGGGATGATTATACGTGGGTGGCTGTTCTATCCCGGCCTTCAGCCTTTCGGATTGCTAGAATATACTTACTGTGATGATCCATCACTTGTGGTCATCCATCGCCTCTATGGGTATACCCTGAACTGACGTACATGTTGTCTGCCCATTGTACGTGGCCAAACGGTTCTCTCCCATCCCCACGGGGTTAACGTGCTCCCCCGGATCTTCAAACGACGGCGTCTTGCATGGGACTATCACTGCAAGTCAGTCGGCTTGCCTCGGGTCTGCAAGTGAGGGAGGAGAATGCAAAACATGTGAGCCGGTCCGATGGTGGACCCTACCGCCCTCTGAAGCAGGGCCCGGCGCGGCGGCGATGTGGGCGGTACTGACTCGCCGGCGATCCTCCGCCCAGCGGCGGGCCGGATTGGGGGTCCACGTCTCGGGACGCCGCCCGTCTCCCTCGACGGTGGGCGTGTGCCATGATGAGGTGGGCCCCCGTCTCGGAACCACGCAGTGTACAGTGACGGCGTCCTTGCCAGGATTGGATTGGGATATCGGATATCTAGCCTAGGGGATGGATGGACAAGGGGACGGAGGGGGGCGTGAGGCAGATTGGGGAGGGGATCTTCGTGATATGCAGCGACTGACGCCATCTGGCGTTGAAGATGGGCCTGGGGATCGACGGTGTCTTGTCCTCTCTCCCTCTGCCCTACGTTCCTCTTGGGGGAAGCCGAAGTCAACGAGGAGGGCACAGAGTCGAGGGGGGCCAGCACCCAAGACTGACTGGGCTGAGTACCTGCACATCGTGTGGCTACGTACGGTACATCCCGCGGGGTCGGCGATGTGTTACTTGCCCGGAGCGTGACTTCGTCTGCGGGACCTTGTCGGCCGAGGAAGACTTTGCTGGTCTCGATGGGACTCGGCGACGGAATCGTCCTAGTATCAAGCAACTACGACAGAGTTGGAAAGCAGTAGTACTGGGACATCGCGGGAGAGTCTCCATGGTGACTACAAGCGGTTAGGAGACGATCATATAGTACGTCATACGTCGTGATGGTATAGGATCTGACCATACGATGTATGTTTATCTGTCTGACTGGATCCCGTGTTACTCGGGCCGGCACTCGCTACTATAAGACCGTGGTTCCGCTTCAGCTCTCCGCCGTCCTCTGATCCCCAGCCTCTCGCTTCTCCAAACACCGGGAAACAGGAAAATAGGCAGGATTGTATACTCGGTCCCAGCCAGGGACAGCATCAATGACGTACGCAAGCTTGCTATGAAAAAGAACCAAGGGAGCTTGTGTAACCCCAAGACATGATTTCTCCCCTTGCCAATGCTGACTAGACTCCGGATCGGCGCAAGGGTTCCCGAATGGTGGCCACCGGAGTCCACAATGACGAACGGGCTTTTCGCTCACACGAGCATGTGGCTTTTTTTTTTCTCTGTCGTTGTCGGAGCAGCTAGAACAGGGGGGTAGCTCTGCCCTCCTCTGGCCGATTGGACGGAAGATATCCGTATGAGCGTTGCCTCGAGCTGGCTTGTTACTGGTTCGACAAGCCGAGGGCATTCACACATCCACTCGGATGGGGGGTATGGAAGAAAAACGACGAGGGCTTATCTGTGGGACCATGTAATCTGGACAAGGTAGGAGGAAATACAGACGGAAATGGACTATTGCATTATAATGCCCAGGGCGAGTATGTTGAGTCCCATGAACCAATAGAAACACAATCTTGTTGGCGTTGCCTCGAATCGCCAAGCTAGTCCTCTTTCTCACCATAGCAAGCCTCTATGATGGGAATCCACTTGGTCGCTCGAGGGTGAGATTAGCAATACGATCAGTATCGTCAGGTGTCCTGATTGCTGCCCACAACATTGCTCTAGTGTACCTCGTACTGGTTGTATCTTATTGGCGGGTGAAGCTGTTCTTGATGTAAGTGAGCAGCTACCAATTGGTAAGTTCTCATGAGGTATGAGTCGACCCAGGACTATTGAGGATATACACGGTATGTCACGGAACGATACTGTTAGCGCTCGAACTCCTGCTTGGAGTCTATTGACGGATATTAACACGAAAGTATCCTTTTGAACATGTTTCCTTGAATACGTTTCCTTGACTGTTTCATTGAATGTGTTTGCTTCAATCTTGAGAGACCTACTCGCCCAGAATGAGAAAAGATGAGCACAGATGGTCCATGTGAACACTAAATGCAGGGTCCTGAGACAGTATCTTGTTGGAAGCCTTTTAACTGCCGTGGTATCTTCTAACCTAGGTCAGGAGGTATTCGAAAACAGTCGTGAGCGAATTGTTGGCGAGTCAGGAGCTAAGGATGAATTTATAAATACATTGAGCACATCATGAAATCTATTTGAGTGGCGTAGGCCTATGGATGTCACTTGCAGAGATTCATGATCAACACTGAGGCTAGCCATCCATGACTACGATGATGAATGTAGTCAATATCAGAGTGCTCCTAGCATATCGCATGGCGGCTCATTGGGCGGTATGCCTGGGAGAATGGCCGGATAGATTCCCGCGAACGAGGCTGCGAACTCACCATAGCTCAACCCCAGCTCGTCAGCTACGCAAATGTGCTTTCGAACTCTACCAAAAAGCGCACTCTCGCACATACCCGTGGCCATATGGCTGAGGCTTTCGCTCAGCAGCAGAGCCCGGCCACCGCGTAGAACCAATTCAATGTTTTCGGCCGTTGCAAAAATGGCCTGCTCGTATACATTGCCTGAGCCCGGCGAGGTGACGACGATATCTGCAAGTTTGCCAACCTCCAGAGATCCGATGTGCTTATCGAAACTCGCAGCTTTTGCAGCGTTGATGGTCATCATCTTCCATATCGTTTCAGCCTCTATATGCTGGCTGTATAGTTGCTGAGTCGCCGAGGCAGCACACTGGGCTTCTCTGCTCATGGTGGCCGATCCCGACGGAAGCCAGTCAGTCCCAAGAGCAACATTGATACCTGCCTCGAGTAGATACGTAATGTTGAGAGTCTTTCCATAAAGAAACATGTTGGAACGAGGTGACCAAATGACGTGTGCGCCTCTCTTTGCGACAAGGTCAAAGTCGTCCTCGCTCAAGCCCACTAGAATGTTTGAGTTAGCAAAGTTTCTTCCAATGTATGCTAAAACAAGCCATCGACGTTTCATTTGAGAACCAGCAACCTGATGGTTCACGCAATGTCTGCAGAAAGAAGAAGGTCGAAAATAAGAAAGGAAGTACTTACAGGCATGTACCATGGCAAGGTTAGAGGCAATGATATCAGTGCTGAGTCCTCCACCGCCAGGCATTGGTAAGCTGTCATAGGTCTCATCGGACAGACATCGAAATTCGTTGGCGGCCTCATCATCCACACCTTCTCCGATGTGTGCCAAGTATCGATGATATGTCTTTGCTCTTCCGCGATCAATAGCCTCTGGCCCATAGTCACAATCGCCATTTCTGAGAATGCCATCAGCATCATCAAGAGGAAAGACATCCCATACGCTGGGTGCGTCGAGGAGCCCGGCTTCGAGGCCTGCGACAAAGTCGAGATTGCGCACCAGGCCTGTGACCATGCCGCCACCCACGATAGACGTGGTACCCGAGAAGAGGTGACGGAGTTCGCCCCATTTGATGGAGTTGCCAATCATATCTTCGGCGACGAGTGCTTCTCGCATGGTGTGGTTCCTCGCTCCAGTGCGCCAGTCATGGCGATGCGAGACCCTTTCGCCGAGATCTTTGAAGGGGCTCACAGTGGAGTAAGCAATGTGCTCATGGAGGTTGATAACCCCAGGTGATATAACGGAGTTTGCGCAGTCCACAACTGTGTCCAGCGCATCGTGGCCACCTGGTCTATAACCAGTGCCTACCGCAGCGATCTTGCCGGATGCAACGACGATGTATCCATCCTGAAGAGGACCTGTAGGCGACAGGACCACGCCCTTCAGCACCAACCTGTCAGAGCTTCCCTGGGCGATGAGTGTACACCCTCTGTGGGAGCTGGAATGGAATATGTTTGAGTATGACAGATACGATGAGAGTCTCCTGAGAAGAAACAAGCAGACCGCGACAAATATGAAAGCGTATATCCACAGTATCCTGTAACGACGACGGATCGAAGTCATGAGGCTGTTGACTCAGCACAAATGGATGCTAAGGCTAACGAGTGGCAATCCTAATAACCTTGATTGCAACACAATCTGGTCACCGACGTTGGCCTATCAGTAGTATTTAAGGATCAAGCTCGGAAGAGGTGAACAATATTCTGTAAATATTTTTCCGCTTTGCTTCATGCAACTTAGCAGTGGAACTGTGCGAGCGTGTGACTGGCAGGCGATATAATGAACGTATAAAACTGGCTGGAGCGCAGAACAACGAATTTGGAAACGACATGAAAGTTGCTAAATGCTTATGTGCTGACTCCTGATGGACATTCCGGTGTCAAAGTGACCCTGTGACACCAAACTAATGTGAGCACTGAGCTGAGCGCCAAGTGGCAGGCAGCCAGCAGCTGCCAGCGTAACGCGCCTGCCTCAAACGCCCCGCCCCCGCGATTGGGAAAGTGTTCCAGCGCCCCACAAAGGTTTAGATGGCAGCCACCAGGCTGCCGAGCTGGAGCTGGAGCTCCCCTCAAGCTCAAGGCTGAACATTCATCATCTCGTCTTCACCACAAACATAGAAACCACCACCCCAGATCACCAGCATCTTGTGATTCACCAATCTCGCATCGCCTCCTAACCAGCACGCGATTGTTCCGCTAAATCCCCCGATAAACCGAGCCTGCATGAGAACGAATCATGGACAAGACCGTCGCAATCTGCTTGGGTTTCCCACCCGAGGGGCCCATCGGCGACTACACCTCCTACGAGAAGGCAGCAACCGAACACTTCAATCAGCTCACCAAGCTGACGGCCGATGTCTCGAAACCGCTCCGATCACAAGCAGCCCAGCTGCTGACCCATCTTGATCCTTCCATTCACTCTCTGTCATACCTGACGGTCCTCCACGATGCGTTCCTTCCCAGCTTAGCTGGCGACAAGCTGGCATTATCCCACCGGCTGGTGCAGTTCTTGCTCTGCTTTGATCCGATACAGATTAGATACGCCGCTGGACACATGTCGCAACTGCTCGTATATGTGGCTAGCGGCCAAGCCCTGCCTGTGAGCTCGAGGACAATCAAACCCATTGCAATCTTCATACTGACCACGTCGATAGCCATCTGTCGCAGTCCATGCGCTCTCAACCGCCATCTTGCGGATAGACCCTACCAGCACCATGCTGACCGTACACCACACCAACCTCGCCAAGCTCGCTTACAACACCAACAATATCGATCCTGCACTGGGCGTACTAGACAAGGATACTGTCTTCTATCCAGGCATGGGAAACAACAAGAAGCTCAATTCCTTGGCCGATCCCTCTCTGTCTCCAGCTGTTTTCATGACCGAGAGTCGAGGCTTCACAACTGCTCTGAAGACATCCGCAATTCTGGAGTACGACCTGCTGCGTGGCATGATCTACTGCTCTCGTCGCGACTGGCCAAGAGCACTCAGCGCGTTCGAGCGGGTCGTCAATTATCCAACACGTGATTATGGCGCGAGCAAAATCATGACTGAAGCATACAAGAAGTGGATTCTTGTGAGCCTTTTGTGCCATGGTAGATTGATCTCGCCTCCCGCCTCCGTGGGATCTGGTGCAACCAAGGCCTACGGTGTGCTTGGAAAATCATACAAAGATTTGGCCACCATCTTTGAGACGGAAAACGCAAACGACTTGAAGGAGAAGGCAAACACAAGCTCGGAAGAGTGGCTGACTGACGGAAACACGGGCCTGGTGCGCGAGGTCTTGTCAGCCTACCAAGAATGGCAGATCAAGAATCTGCAGCAAATCTATACCAAGATTTCTGTTGGCGAGATACGACAGCAGACAAAGAGCGCCCAGACAGGCGAAATCTTACAAAACGACGAGGATGTTGAGGCTCTCATCCAGAATATGATCATTTCTGGAATGCTGAAAGGTGTAATACAAAGAAACGACAACGGCACCAGCTACCTGACGTTCTTGCCGGCTGCTGCTGCTCTAGCTGAAGAACAGGTTAAGGACGAGCTTGTTGCTGCTTCTGGACGTCTCGCCGCTCTGGTACCTATTTTCAAGGCTACGAATGAGCGTTTAAGTACCAGCAAAGAGTATATCAAGCACCTCTCTAAGGAGCGTCTCAAGGGTGGACAAGATAGAGAAGGTGACAGCACGATGGATCTGGCACCCGGTTTCGACGAAGAGGACCTAATGGGCGATTCTCCCGCCATGAACGATCCGTATTAGGCATGCCGTTCTCTTATGATCAGCCGATTCGGCAATGAATGGTCGGGGTAACACCAAACCGGATGGTGGAAAGTCTTGACACAGTTTGACCGGATGAACCAGACTCAGATTTGGGCCTGCATACGGCATGTATTCGGCCGGCCACGATCGTCAGGCCTGCAGCAGTGGGAAGCATATGCATTCATCTAGAAAGCATTGTTTTTAGAGCTCGGACAGCTCTGCAAATGGTGTAGACGACTAGATTCATGAGATCATGAGGTGAAATGAACAAATAAAGCAAAGCGTCACAATTCATCTCTGTTTGCTCCATGTATGTGTATCATTTGCACGTTTGATCGCAGTGAGTGGCACTGAGCATCACGATATTGAGAGTTTGCCGCCGTAAAAATCTTGATCACCCAAATTTACATCGCCCGAATGATCATGGCGCTTCATCTAACAAGCATGATACTCCGCATCAAGGGCCCTCGCGGTTTCCAGAATCATCTTCAAATAGGACACGGCATATGTCACAAGCATAGACGGGACAAACACGGTTATCGAGTTTCACTTCCATACAAGGTGTACATCTGCAATACTGCCTGGCACTTGACTTAACCGTCTATCGTTTCTTCCTTTATGTCCATGCTGCATCCGACATTATCGTCATTGCCATTCGTAACTCTGAGCTCTGGTCATCATGTACAAGATATTGTGGAATTAGGGGCCTCATCCCTCTGCCAAAATGATTCTCAACTAATGTAAGCCCAACATCCTTGTACTTCTTAAACGCTGAGCTCCTTGATCATATCCGCCATCAGCTTAGCCTCGGTCGTGTAGTTGAGAGGCGAAGCACTCATGACTTGGTATCGTACTCTGCACAACGGTTAGTTCGTATTCAGATCGCTTGGGCTTTCGAGCATTGGGAGTATGTTAGATGGTAAAACTGACCTTGAAACTTCTCCGTAGGTATCCATCTTGGCACGGACTCTGAATGACCACTTGGTGCAGTTTGCTCGCTCAAACGCGCGCACCAGCGATTCGGAATCTTTATCCTTGAGCTCCATGGCGTGGTCAGCAGACATATCCAGGAGTTGGCGGGCTGTCTCGTCGAAACAGCTGAGCCAGAGCTGGCCAGTGTGGTCGTTGACGTTGATGCTCATGATGTAGCGGTATTGCGGTGCCGGGAAACTGGCATCACACTTCTCGCAACGCCAGGAGCCATCACCTTGGTCAATCACTTTCTTGTTACAGCCCTCGTTAGGGCAAGCAGGGTAGCAGAAAGTTTCCTGCTTGATGTAAACCACAGTGGCCTTGAGCGAAAAGTATGCAGGCTCTTCGCCCATGCCGAGGTTCTCGTCCTTGACTTGCGAGATGGACTTGTGCTGACTCTGACGATTTGTCGCAGCACCGAGGTTGTCTGAATTTTGGTGCGTGCTGAAGTCGCCGTGACGACCCTGCGAGTCATACCATCCCTTGAGTCTGTGGGCTTCCGAAATATCAGGGTCGACCGTGAGTCTGCCTGAAGAAAGGAGAGAAAGAGACCTTCCGCCAAAGTCCGATACCTTGACTCCCTTGAACGCAACAATCGACTCCGTGGGCGTCTTGAAATCTTGGGCAGTCTTGCCCCAAATTGTGACGCGGACAGAGAAGTTTGAATCGTCGACAATAGTAAGCTCACGCTTGTCATAACCCTTTCCAGTAGCCTTGGAGGTGATTTGCGACGTCTCACCGACCTCTGTCAGGACGCCGATGATATCAAGGGTGCTGTCTTTCTCGATGGACTGGAGTTCCTGGACGGTGACAAAATCGAAACGGACCTGAGGAACACTTGATTGGTCCTCGGCTTTCTCAATGACGGTGTCTCGCTCAAACGTCAGTTCGTAGTCGTTGGGCAGGTTTGTGAATTGCTTCTTGGCCATTTGGACTCTGCATGGATTGCTGATGTAGTAGACCTGGCCCTCTTGGAAGAGATCATAGAACTGGTCGCACTGATCGTTGAACCCAGTTGCCTTGATTTCACCGGACTCGTCAAGAAGGTTTACTGAAAACAGTTTACCCTCGCCCGTGGCCTTGTGCCAGTGCCTAATGTCTGACTTGGCAGATACTCTGGCTTTGATGGTCCACTTGCTTGCATAGGGAGAAAGTCCCTCGATCGGCATGATGTTGGGACCAGTTGCGGCGGCGGGCTTCGATGGGCCACCGCCGAATCGAGATGACATGGGCTCCGACTTTATCGGAGCAGATGGCTCAGGCTTCGGCTCGGGCTTGGCACCGTAAAAGCCAGAACCGCCGATCGTGGTTTCTGCGGGTGCGGATTTGGCTTCGAAGCCAGCAGGCTCGCCCAGTCGGTCGTGTACTCCGAGATTCTGGTCGACTTCCAAGTCTAGAATGATGAGAATGCTGTACCGGCTGTGTCAGAATACGTCAACCGCTGTTTGTACGGCATCGAACCTACTTCTTGCCCTTGACCGAGTTGGCCTGGTATGACTTGATGCGCACGATGCATCCTCGGGTGAGCGTGTTGTCGTGAATGACACCGTTGGCCTCTTAGAATATGGTCAGGTTCTCTGCTATGATCAAGAATTGTCTATCGCAAGGACATACGGGTCGCCAGCATACACTGGACATAATTCTGGCTGTCGCTGAGAACGACTCGGTAACGCTCAGCGCCACCGCCGCCGGCTGGACCCGCGGCCAGAGGCTTGATCTGAAGACACTGGAGTATAGGAACGGGGAATTCGTTCTGTGCGGCCTCGGGGTCGGCGAAGATGGTGCTGAACAGGAGAGTTTGTCAGTATTGTCGCCAGACAACCAAACCGCAGACGATGGCGGGGTGAGAAAACTTACCTCAGGGCGCCCGCCGAGATTGCTGATCGCGCGGCTTCGACCGACATCTTGGGTGAGTCTTTGAGTCTCGAATCCAAGTATTGAAGCACTGGAAAGGAAACAACAACAACAAGAGAGGAGGGTCAACTTGGAAACTTGGACGATGTTGACGTTGATGTGAGGATCAAGTTGAGAAGGTGGGCGAACGAAAGAGTCGAGACGCGACTTGACGCGACTGTCCCAAAACGCTAAAGTGGTTTTTCTTGCGGGCAGCTGCCAGTGGCGCATCGACATAACGGTAAGGTAGGCAACAACCATATCCACTTCTGTAGCGCGCCAAACCAACGGCCAAGTTGGGGCGGGGAAATACCGTAGGCAGGTCTGGTGCCTGGACAAGGAACCGTAGATACTGGATGATGGTATTCTGAAGATCAGCATCACATGCACAATATTCTGATTTTCTACAATGTGCGATCTGTTGATTAAAGGAGCCATCATTTGTAATAGTTTGCTGTAATAAGTTTGAGTATTCAACAGCTTGTAGTGAATACTGTTCTGTTGTAGTCATTCTTCTAATCTTTTGCTAATGAGTTGTTTGTATAATTGTGCCTACAGTAGTTTCTATTCCATTGAGTATCGAGTTAGGCATATGCAGGTCAAAGTTCTAAATCAGCAATTACAGTACATGCTTTGACTGACCGTTCATGATCAACTTTATTAGACCCGTCCAACCAGGAAGATGCCGAAGATAATTAAAGAGTTCTCAGAACCCATGACAGTATATCACAGACTTCAAGAAGAGCAGAGTGATGAGTTGTTCAGACTACAAATTCTTCTTCATTTTTGAACTTGGCAGCTTCATCTGTTGCTTCTTGGATCATTAGTGGAACATCAAGATCTCCAGGCTACGTAATGCAGCAAGGGTCCAGGAGTCTAGACACCCCTCCTCAGCGCCCAGATTACCCCACGTAACAACTCCAGAGTGTCACTAGGTACATGCTGGCACTGCTAGCTGTCTTCACCGATCGACCACCTATTATTCCAGAATCCTGTCCATCGTTTTGCTCTCTGGAGATACTGCGTTTGAACCCATTCTCGATTCCTTCAAAGATTGCTTATTTCTCATTCACAAGTGTACATTCAGAAATCCCGCCCCGCGCCTACAACTCATCATGCCCGAAGACGATCCCCAAGTAGCCACCAAGGCCCCCGAGAGCGATGCGCAAGAGGAGCAGGAAGAGGGCCCCATCATCGCCGGCGACACTCCCGCGCAGACGGGCCCTACCATGGGCGAACACTGCACGACCGACAGACCGACCCGTGAGAGCAGCCCGACCAAACCGTCCTGAGAAGAGAGAACGGACGGTGTTTCTAAGTTGTCAGTATGTGCTGACCAGAAACCGTAGCCAATGGCGAGAAACCGCAAGGCGAGATTCGCAAGCTCGGAGGCATCGATGTGAGCTACTCTCTCCCCGTCGCCTCTTATCCGCGCCTTCGCGCCGGGACACCGAGTGCAGAGGAACTGCTTCTAACACCATGACTTAGGCCTACGTCACCAAGCCCGCCTCCTACCCGACCTCGCCCGGCAAGCTGCTTCTTCACCTGACCGGTGGTACGGGCCTCAAGTCTGTAAACAACCAGATCCAGTCCGACCGGTTCGCCGCCGAGGGTTACATCGTGGTGATGCCGGATCTGTTCGAGGGGGACCCGGCACCCAACTCTACCACCTTTGAGGAGTCGGAGTCGGCCGAAGGCCAAGCCCAAGGCGCCGCCGGCTCCTCGTTCCTCGACATGCTCAAGCTCAAGGCGGCCGAGACGGCCAAGAGCTTCATGATCGACATGTGGCTCGCCCGCCACACAGAGGAAAAGGTGTTCCCCATTCTCGAGAAGGTCATCGACGCCGCCAAGGCCGAGTTCGCCGATGCCGTCGCCGCTGGCAACGGGGTCTACGCTGTTGGCTACTGTTTCGGTGCTCGATATGTACTCCTCCTGGCCGCCGAGCGCCAACAGGTCCAGTCGGGTTGGGGCGGCGCGCCCAAGCCCGAGGACGAGGAGGCGGGCAAGACAAACACCAAGGGTCCTTATATCAAAGCCGGCGCTCTAGCTCATGCCACACTGGTCAGCCCAGACGACTTTTTCAACCTGAAGGTCCCCGTGAGCTTGGTCTGCGTAGAGCACGACCCGATGTTCCCAGATGAGGTGAGAACTGCGGGCGAGGATACACTCAGCAAGGAAGGCGTCGAGCACGAGGTTCAAGTCTACCCCGGTGTGCCTCATGGTAAGAACCATTCTTCGCTAGCTGATTTACCGTCTGGTTGTTTCATGGTATACTGATTTCATGTATAGGTTTCGCGGTAGTTGGCGACTACGCAGATGCCCACATCAAGGATGCTCAGATCACAGCTTACGAGCAGATGCTGAAATGGATCAAGGAACATTAAACATGCGAACACGCGTAATAAGAGATACTCCAACGCTATAGGGCGAGGAAGGCGTTACGGTTGTTGATAGCATTTTGGGTTCTTCTGATTTTAGTATGACCAGAGCTTTCATTCGGCTCATGTAAGCGGGTCTCTTCGTCTCTTATACATGAACAATTGAGCACGGTTGTCGTTGCGCTTTCGAAGTCGTAAGCACTCAAATGTATGGGTCAGCCCATGCTCGATATGCAGACAGCTTGCGCTGCTACAACACAATATGACGCTGATATCTCACCCGATATTTCTCTTTTTGAACGGTTGTATTATGCTGCCAGATTTCGTCTCACTACGTTTAGTCGATGGTGCAAATAATCTTTCCCGTCGTCTTGTTCGCCTCCAATAACCGGTGCGCGTCCTGGATCTTCTCCCACGGCAGCACCGTGTCGACCAGCACCTTGAGCTTGCCCGTCTCAAAGTCGGGAACGTACTCGGCCAGCTTGTCCCGCAGCCGGCCCTGGTAGTCG
The DNA here is from genome assembly GCA_022432395.1 of Pestalotiopsis sp. NC0098. Taxonomy (NCBI): domain Eukaryota; kingdom Fungi; phylum Ascomycota; class Sordariomycetes; order Amphisphaeriales; family Sporocadaceae; genus Pestalotiopsis; species Pestalotiopsis sp. NC0098. Next base: position 1,762,346 of record JAJKLJ010000003.1, on the reverse strand, counting down.
GGATCCCGGGACCGCAGCGTGCTGCCCTCGATGCGGATGCGCTTGAACAGCAGCTTGCCGACGTCGACGTCCTCGAGCTTGCTGCCGCCCATCATGCCGAGCACGACCCAGCGGGCGTCGCGGGCCGCGACGTTGAGGTTGCGCGCAAAGTACGAGGCGCCGATGAAGTCGATGATGATGTCGACGCCCTTGCCGCCCGTGGCCTTGAGGATCTCCTCGTCCCAGTTGGGGTTGGACCGGTAGTTGAAGGCCTTGGTGGCGCCCAGCTCGCGCTCGATGAAGGCGCACTTGTCGTCGGACCCGGCCGTGGCGTAGACGGCCGAGGCGCCGCTGTCCTTGCTGAGCTGGATGCCCGAGATGGACACGCCGCTGGCGCCGGCGTGCCAGAGCACCGACTTGCCCTTGGCGAACTCGCCGACCAGGTAGAGCGCCTGCGTGGCCGTGATCCAGGTCTCGGGCACGCCGGCGGCCTGCTCCCACGACAGGAACGACGGCTTGTGCAGGAGCATCTTGGAGCTGACGGCGATCTGCTCGGCGTACGCGCCGCCGTAGGCCAGGCCGAAGACCTCGTCGCCCTCCTTGAAGTCGCCGTGGGTGCCGGGCCCGAACGAGGTGATGGTGCCCGAGAACTCGACGCCGAGGGTCGAAGGGGCCTGCGGCGGCAGCGGGTACTTTCCTTCGCGCTGAATCAAGTCCATCCGGTTCAGGCCGAATGCCTTGATCTTGACCAGCGCCTCGCCATCCTTGGGCTTGGGAACGGCAGTCTGGTCGTTGATGAAGAGGGTATCAACTCCACCAGCACCACCCTTGACCTCTATGCATACTGTCAGTGAGTGCACTTGGCAGCTGAAGGATACATCGCAGACTTGCCGACAGCTTTCATGGACGAAGACATCCTCTCTAGTTGTAATCGTCACTGCTTTGTTTGGGCTTCGTGGCCTGAGGTTGACAGATTCGATAGAGTTGGACGACCAGATAGAAAATGTCGTGCATGCGATGTGGCTGTCGTTGTGCTTTTAGTATAACAATATACCTCGGGATCGAGAACGGCCACTCGTTTTACGGTAGTGCCGGCAATGACATCAACTAGCCATCAAACTCAAAGAATTCAATTGGCCCACCCATCTCGAATTTCTCCATCATATCGACGCTAGGGAAAACGCCTTTGGCCGACCCGTGAATAAGCACCACATGTTTAGGTGGTGAGGCGGCTCTGGAGCGTCCAATTGTCCCGAATTGGTGGGCTTTATTCCGTCCACCACAGGATGCTCGCGGATTCGGATTGCGCCGCAATGTAGCATTCGCTAAGCAGCCAGATGCTGCAACGTCGCCTCGCATGTCATGCTGCTGCTGCTGCTGCTGCCAGATCCTGAGATGGAGGGTGCAGAAGAGACGATAATTATCCGTTGTTATAGTAATAAGCTTTGGCGCGCATGAGCTCGACAATCTGGTTGAGCCCGGGCAGCCGGTGGGCAGCGGTTTACCGAGTATGGAATAACGCCCGGGTCGGCCGGTCCAGTTGCGATCGGTGGGTTGGGCCGGAACGGAGTGGTTGTCTGTTTCTGATACCCTTTGACCGTGCATGCATCATGCTATAGGCAGATCTTCGACCTGTCTCGTCAATGCCATGACCGACTCGGCTTAGGCCTCACGTTTTATGCATATCCTGGCCGAATCCTGCTCGACCGACCTCGAGAATAGGTCATGCTCATCGGCCTCGCATCATGTCAGGTGTTCGTGTGAATAATGATTATTTCATGCTCACAAAGACCCCACGGGGAACGTTCGGAGGAACAGATGTTGCCGCTCTTCAGTTCTTTCAGCTCACCGACTGTTCAAAATGTTGTTGCGATCGCGTGTGGATTCAATTACACATGTGATGAGGGGATAGCCGACATGCAACATGGATACCCATTCTAAAGATGCGCAGGGGCCGCACTTGCAAAAGAGCGCACTGCTCTGCTTACAAACACACGATCCGCTGTAGAGAATGTCGCATCCCAGCATCCGAGTATACTTCCTCGGACGTCAACGAAGTACACTTGTCTCTGCAGTTTCGGGAGGATTCGTCCTACAAACGTTTCACAGAAATTGCTACATCGCTTATGTGTTTCTTACTTGTGTTGAGCATCGAGACTTATGCAGCTTCGGTTCAAGGCTTGAATCAGAAACGACTTCGTTCCTTGGCTTGAGGAGTGCAACGACCTACAGCCCCGATCAAGACGACGACCGCCAGCAACGAGTATTCTGATACATACGTGGCTAGACCCAGTACACATGGAACAATCAGAGAAAGAAGATCATTTCTTGTGGGATGTGGATAGCTTTGCCGACGTCTAGAGCAATGAGAAGTATCATCGGTTGCAGAGTCCTTTGACATCCTCACTGAACTCATGTGGCAGGATTGGACGCCTATTGTTGTCCACCACCCACCTGATCTAGTATGGAAAGCCGCTTGGTCTTTTCTTCATCCTGGAACACTAGGCGTCTGGTTGAGTAGAGCGTCAAGAGCTGGATTCTTACGACCCGGGAGATGTACATTCTGTGTTCGAAGATCCATCAATCAACGTGCACTCGAGCCGCGGCTGGCTTTTGGCAGGTCGCGTGGTAGTTCGAGTTCGAGAAGCTGACATCTTCCCGTGCTTGGTGAATCTTCGAAGAGCCCTCGAGAATCCGTATATCCATACCGCCTCGGCCACCACTCCAGATGAATGCCTGAAAGATGGCAGAAGGCCTGCCTTGTAGTGTCTCAGATCGATCGGCTCGAACAAGGCAGCGTTCCCGAGCCACACGTGTTTACACGCTGCCAGAATCGACTAGACTTGAGCGACGGCCGGCCATATATGGTGGCTGCAAGTTGGTGTCCTTGATCCAGAACGCCAGGGAGGAGCGACTCATTACTTTCAGTCATGGACGAATTCGAACAGACCTCGAGGAGCTCGGCTTTGATGTGCACCGCACGGCTTCGTGTTTTCCTCGTTTCCGTGGACCTGTCAGGCGTCCCGGGAGTTCTTGGTAATTTGTTGACACCAGAACCCGTGTCGTTTCCGTGCGAATATTGATGTGCAGATCGTTTCATCAACTCAGTCAGATAAAGAGCTTCGACGCGACAGCAGATCTCACGAGAATCTGGCGCGTAGCTGCTCAGATATCGAGAGCTGTAATCATCGATTCGCACGAAATGCAGCACGTTGCAACCCAACCCTGGACGCCATAAGAGGGTAGTGATAGGGCTAGCTGTTGCTGGACGCGGAAAGAAAAGTCGCAGGTCGGTTCGATGATATCGATGCCGCGAGAGCGTTGTTTTGGGTCGGCTCTGGCTGCATTCGTATGATTCGAGTTCCTTGAAAAACAAAAAGCAGCAATAATCTTCCGTTATCACGCCAGCAAGGTGATAGGTACCTGACCGGCAGTAGCTCGAGATTGTGGAAATTGCATCTGTTTAACGGGTGTCGGTCGCCGAGGCCAGCCAAGGGCTAGACGTCCGGAGACAGTTCCGAGCATGGGATGGCAGCATATCGAGTCTCGAGATGCTCAAAATGCAAAGAGGCATGCGGAAGCGAGCGAATGACGTTGCGGCGAAATTAGCAGCGAAAACTATCGCGCCGTGATCAGACGAAACGTAAAGTATGGTCTTGCGAAGCAGATGCCTTCCCACACGATGCGTGTTCTAGAGCGCCATGCCTCTTTAAGAGAATATGATTTGTGGGAGCGACGCGTCACGGATTGGGTGGCAGGCAAGTACGTAGGAGAATGCTCCGGCGTCCCCAGCTTGCACTGGACGTATGGAGATGTGCGATCGATGATCATGCTGCCGAGAACCTCAGCGACCGGTATGATACCTACGTATGAAGCGGATGAGCATCAGCATTGAATCTGGGGAAGTCAATCATCAGTTAGTCAGTCACTCGTAGTTGGGGCCGACAGCCGACATCAGTCTGTCCAAATACGTAAGCACCTGCAGGTTGCCAATGATACATAACGGCAAGGACGAGGCTCCCTTGCACATTCCATTCCAATGCAGCAATGGCAGCGGACCGTGACTGCCAAATGTAGACGAGTACGATATCAGCACGAGTTGAGTCGAATTCATTCTCCAGATGGCCTGTCTGTTCCAAGATTAGCAAAAGCACTCACCAAAGAAGCTTGGAAGCGGAATCCAAATCCACTTCGGCCCGTCGACACCAGGGATCCCACTGGGTTACTGACCGCCATCGCTGCAATCACTCGAGGCTCAATCAGTTGATACGAGATTCATTCACTCGGCTCCAGGTGGCATGATGGATCGGTAGCATGGGCTCTTCTAGGCCGCCAGTCCACAGCTTATCCGGAGATCAACCCCAGACTGAGCAGCAACGCAATTTCACCAGCTTTCAGGGATTAACAACAATATTGTCTGGACAATAAACACGCAAGCAAGCCTATGAGGGAAAAAGGCACTGTGAGAAGCCAAGCAACCAAGCCAATCGACGATGGGGCCCCCAGTCTTGGACGAACAACAACCGCGATCTTGCACGGTTCACCTTTCTGTCTGTTCGGTCGACCTAGCATGGAGTCGTATCCACCGTCGCGGCCAGGCTCAACAGAGCCACAAAAAAGACTTCAATATTGATTGCCGTGAGCCTGCACTGCAGTGGTTGTAAATCGTCTGGTTTGCCAGGGCTTCAGATAGGCATATTTTCGATATCGCTACTGCAGCGATAAGAAGAATGACTTGTTCCGACAAGCCAGGCATGAACAAGAACCTGGCTCAACAAAGCAACGACATGTTTACTGAGCCAGGCGCATAGGAGACTCATTGCAGCTGGAGAGAGTCAACTCCTGAGCTCAGGTTGCCAGGGGACCGATTACTACGAGAGATATGCTATGGAAGAGAAGTCGACAGCAGCTGGCCGACCTGGCTGGATCGCTGCTCTAACAAGACAACCAGACTGACGAGTGACGACAGGGAAACTTTAAAGCTTGAGCCCTCAACTCCACCGTATCCGCAGAGCACCAATGCGCTAAATTCGATCAAGTCCAGCGGATCATCTTATCTTGCTCTCTCACCAGTGTTCGTCGTCGTCCGATCCAAAATCATCAGACGGATACCAGCGACACACCGCCAATATCCCATTGGCTTCTTTTCTCCAGTCCATGGTTGAGACGATTCTCGAAGAGTCTGCTTTCCGATATGGAGACACGACCAGATGGCAACAGGGCGGCTGCAGCCTCATGACATGCAAGCATGAGAAGCAAAATTTGGACTCTCAAGCGGGAAATTCAGCGGGAATAGGTCGCAAGCATGTCGTCGACATTTGCAGAGATTGATGAACCCCCCAGCGCCCACGCACCAGTGTGCGCTCTGCGTTGTGGCAGCCGTTATTGGACAGTCCGGTGGAAGGGCTATTGCTTCTTCCGGGCATTGGGACGACAGAACTAGTGGCGCCGCAATTTCCCACCATCCCCGGTCGCATGCAATCCTGTTGTGCTGTTCGTGGTTCTGTTCCCCCAATCCTTGCTTGCAGCGGTACCTGGCATTAGGGCGTAGCCGTCCTGTCGCCAGCGGCGCTGTCACTTTGGGGCAGAGTCACACCCTTCTCCTGCCCCTGGGCCCTTGCTCACTGGCGAACGAACGCGACGAAGCGCCATGGTGATAGATGATAGTAGTAAGTCGCTCCAACTAGCGGATCGTCTGATGGCCATCGTAAGGAAGCGCGTGCGGTAGTACGCGGTTCAGATGATCGCACATGTTATCTACCACGGCGCCAAGAAGTCGAATCTAACAAGTCCACGCCGTTGCCCTTGCCCCTTTTCGGTTCCCTCACAGTAAAGACTCGATCGCCCAGTCTTGGCTCGCAAGTTGCGATGTCCACCCACACGAACACGACCAAGCAGAATGAGAAAGGGACCCCCCTATCCCTCCCTATCTGTGGAGGTACGTAGCGTTGTACAGCCTGCCAATGCCTAGCCAATGCAGCTGGGCCAGCTGGGGCAGATCAGCACCCAAGACGCCGTTCGGCAAGGTTCTCTGGGACCTGCATGGGGCCGGGTTGCCTGCGAGGCGAAATAACGTGGACGAAAAAAAATAGAACGGAGAGCCCAGAACGGTTGTTGGTCAATGGCAGACCCATGAGCTCCAGTATGGGTGCGCGCTATCCATCTCCCAGCCGGTATATAAATCTATTCCGTCCAAACATGGCAATCTTGTCCTCCCCTTCTCTCCTCACCCACACTGCATTCACTACTTCCTGACTCATCAGTCAATTACATTCGTTCTACACCGTACAATTAATTACTCAACCTAATAACGACTCCTCCGAGTTTCTTAATACCAACCGTCAAAATGAAGTTCACCGTTGCCGCTGTCGCTGCCCTCGCCGCTGGTGCCCAGGCCTCGTACGCCGCCAGCAACGTCACCTACGTTACTGAGGTCGTCACCGCCTACACCACCTACTGCCCGGCTGCTACTGAGCTCACCTACGGCGGCAAGACCTACACTGTCTCTGAGGTAAGCTTCTTCTCTCGCATTGCTCCCGGCCTCCCGTCCCTCGAGGCCAGGCGGCTCGTCCCAACCGAAAGTCAAATCTCATGCTAACAAAAACCCAAAATAGGCCACCACCCTGACCATCACTGACTGCCCTTGCACCGTCAGCAAGCCCGTCTACACCACCAGCAGCGTTGTCTGCAGCACCTGCACTGCTTCCAGCTCCGGCCCCATCTACCCTACCGGCGGCGCCAACAGCACCATTGCCACCACCACTGGTGTTGCTGCCACCGGTGGCTACACCACCTCCAAGGCCTCCACCACTGCCGCCACCTCGGCCGCCGCCTCCTCCACCGTCCCCGCCACGGCCGGTGCTGGCAAGGTCGCCGCTCTCTCCGGAGCTGGTCTGGCCGGTGTCGTCGGTCTCTTCGCCGCTCTGATCTAAAGCGCTCATCTCTCGGATATGCGTCTATCTTACGATCTTCTTTGTCAATAATTACCTAATGGACGGGAAGCAGTATGGATGTTATGAAGGAGTATGGTGATTAGACTGGGTGGTTCTTAGGCCTTTTTGGAATTCTGCATTGCGCCAACCGGAGTCGTTGAGCCCAGCGATGTTGGATCCTCATTCTTGTAATTTCTTGTCTCGGTGTTTGGACAAACGATACCATCAAATCTCACCCACGGAAGGGTTCACAATTGCTTGTGCGGTCCGAAGGATACGGAATAGGGCAAACGAAAAGGAAGGACGTTCTTGGGTCGCCCAACTGGATATTGTCAATGCCGCTGTTGATGGGGATGTCTCGCATGGGAGACCCAACGACCTTTTCTTTTTGAGAACAATCAAAATCACCTATTCCACCTTCTCAAGCTATCTTTTGTCTCTTGCACCCAAGAGCTTCCCATGTTACAATTATGTGCTTTTTACCCTTACCATTGGCCTGGGTACCAATTTTGCTAGGGGAAATGCTTTGGATCCGACAAATCTGGCCTACCTGGGACAACAAACAACAATCCCCGACAGGAGTCTTTACTTGAGTCAACTATAATCACGCTGGATGTTTTATTGGTCTTTGGTCAAATACCCGGATGCTGCTCGTGTACATAGCAAGTATTCAACAAAGATTCAAGTTTTGGTCCGGCACAATAATCACAATCCGAATCTCCCGCAAAGTGTGAAAAAATGATGTCATATTTCTGGATCCCAATTGTTTACGGAAATAATATTCGTGATTTGCGAGTCTGGAAGAAGGGAAGGCAAGGGGTGGGCTGGTAAATCTCGAGAATCACGCCGAGCCGCATCCGGTTTCTTGGGAGGGCATTTCAGCCTTAGATCATCTCGTTGCGCCCAACATAGGCGAGATAGGTCACTGCCACAATGCTGCCTATTGCTTCACTCTGTCTGGTGGCAAGTGGAGGGGCTTTGCTCTACACTATGTACCATATGATCCCGGACCGGATCCACGGCGGGCTGCGGGAGGTCCGGTTGGGTTGCGCATGATAAACAAGCATGATATTTCGCCTCGTCGGCAAGGGAGCGCCCAATTATAGATGTATGTCTCACCAGAGAAACATGTAGTCATTTGAAGGCTCGCGACATGGTGATCCAGGATCTGTGTGTTCCTTGAGTCGGCACGTTGCACTAGTCGTACTACATTGCCGTCCCGTGAAACATGTTTACTGTGAGATGCACCTAGTCCGCCAGGGAGGACGATTAGTATAGAACGTTGCAGCGAATGGGTTTTCTAGTGTAATTGATGCTATTGCTCATGAGATCAACACCGCCCATAGGAGAAGTTACATCGCGCAATTGGCAATGAGTACGATCTGCATTTCCATGCACTAAATGAGAGAGTTCTAGGCCATTCTTCTCAGCCGAAAAAAGTCGGCGGTGCACAAAAACAAAATCTCTCCACTCGTGAGAAAGAAACCACAGATTTGGTGGTATTAGGCCTCATCACAAGTGTCCTCCGAACCTCAATTGCTCAGTGGTTGAATTGTAATGGAGGGTAGGGGCAAAAAACGCCACCAAATCTAGCACTACTGCAGGTACCAGAGAGGGATGCACGCTGCTGACGCAAGCCAACCGATCCGCGGCCTGGATTGGCTGTCAAGCTGTGACTGGCATATGCAAGGTGGCAGCATAGCCCACTGAAGTGTGCTGAAAATGTATGACTCGGTAGTCGGTGATTTTCTTGCATCGGACAATTAATTCGCGGAGGAGGGGGTATGACAGCGGGCAGGATTTTATGAATAAGAAATATCCATGGAAGTTCTAGCCCACATCTCAATTGTATCGATATACTTACTGCAAGTCGCAAAGTCAAACAACTGTGCATGTCTATAGTCGTGTCATGCATGTACAACACACAGCAACATAATATCCGTGGCGCTGTAGCCTGTGGACGGCCGTCACCACTCAAGGCCGTTGTACATACCTACGTCACCGACTATACGCGTCGTTATTGAACCACGAGTCGGACGAGTCGGACATTTCGTTATTTACTATTGTTTCACCATACAACATAGCTCATCCCTTTCTCAGTGGATCTTCCCCATAAATCTATACTACAGGAAAACAACAGGAAAACACATCTAGTTTACAAATATGTCAGCATAAAACCAATTGTATTGCTCCGAGCAATTGTGTGTGACATGTATGCGTTATTGAAACAAGCCCTAGTGTCATTGCCATAAGAATGCGTTTTGAATGATATTGAAAGATTGTGCATTTTGCATTGCGACCCGTAATTGTACACCAGACTTTCATGATGTACTCATTCCTAAATATCTACAAGAAACTGGATCAAGCGCCCGTAGAATGCCCTGCAAAAACGAGAGAATACCACGGCGCACGACCAGAAAGGTTTGCATCTTCTCAGACCATGAGACCACATTAGGCGGCCGGGAAGGACGAGTCGTCGTCGCGCGTGCACCCCGACTTGGCCGTGATCTCGGCCGGGCACTGGACCTGCTCGAACGTGACGCCGGGGTTGTCGGCGCCTTCGAACCAGTCGAAGCGGAACTGGCAGCCCGCGACCAGGCTCGACGGCATCGAGTCGCAGTCGGACCGCGAGCTGACGCCTCCGTACTGCGCACCTGGAAGGGCGCTGCCGAACTCTGACGTGCACCCGTCGAAGATGCCGCTGTTTGTTGTAATTTAATTAGAGTCATGTTCTTTGTTCATTGTAAAACTTTGGGGTGGGTAGGTAGGGGACTTACACTCCGCCGCCGGGGATCAAAATGTCGAACTGGTTGGAGCCGAGGTCGCCTCCCGTGTTGGTGGACTGCACGATCATGGTCTTGCCGGAGACGGCGCCCGAGGTGAAGGTGAGCCTTATTCAAAAGTCAGTAAAACCCCGCGAACCACGAGAGCTCTTTGCCCGTGGACGGAGCAACCAAAACTCACTTGTAGCAAGCGCAGCACCAGCTCGACTCGGAGCCGCCGCTGATGGCCGTGGCCGCGAAGCCGTAGGCCAGCGAGTCGCTCACGGCCCAGGGAGAGTTATCCGTGCATGTGTAGGCGGTGCCTCCGTCGCAGCCCGATTTCGTGTCCACGTCCGACAGCACGCTGTCGTTCTTGTCGCATGTGTCTACTGGGGCACTGACGGATGCCTTGCCGGACCACTGGCGGAGGAGATATAATTAGCAGTCTGTATTGCAAAGGCCATTTTTGATCGTGATTGTCAATATGAGAAGAAGACAAAGTCAAGAAGAGGCGGGGCCTCTTTCTTGGCCAAGCCAAAGAGTATCACATCCCCGACAGCAGAACGAGGCTATCTGATCACGAGAAAGATGCAATCAATAGATACGTACTGCACAGCTGGGCTTGCAGCAATCCCAGTATCTTGTCGTCGTGCCAGTGCCGCTGGCGGCGTTCGCTCCCGCAAAGAGGGCCGAAGCGGCAAACAAGTTGAGAATCGGAGAAGAGTGCATTTTGTCGTGGTCAAAGAAAGTAGAAGCCGAGAAGTATTTCAAAAGAACTTTAGCAACAAATGACCGGTAGATAGTGAATATAAGTAGAAATGGATACCGTTTTTCGGCATTTTGGATCGCAGCGCCGTCCACGAGTCTTATACCAATTTCAGTACCTAATGGTTTCATTCACACAAGGAGTTTCTGGGTTCCACCGCGAGAAAAGCCGATCGTCATGGTCACGGTCTCGTCCCAACCTGTTTACCTCTTTGGGAAACCCAAACCAAGTTAGAAGAGAAAAAAGCATTGTTGCTTCTGTAGACAGTGGTTCTCCGACGGCCGTTAGGAAGCTTTGAGGGGGGAAACCAAGACTGGGCGCCAATCACGGCGGTCAAGCTCCGAGAAGCCGGAACGGGGCATATTCGGGGCCCCTGCCCGAGCTCTCCCCTGGCTCCGAACAAGAACCTTGGGAAGGGCACAAGGAAGCCTAGTTCCAGGAAAATGCGCTCACTCTGTCGTCCCGCTCTTTCGGGTCGCGCCAGCCGTGATCCCGGTTCGCTGCGACGGCGCATGATGCCCTAGGCAAGCTGTGCCGAGGATTCATGTTGCATGTGAATCGTGGCGCTTCCTAACCAAGATCTTTTGTGGTACACTGGCATTGAGCGACCAAAAAACTTATAATCTGATGATGAAATAATAGATACCATTCCCGGTTCTAGACGCAGTTCGACGTATTTAAGCATACCAGTAGGTTGTTCCGGAACCCATGGGAAACCGGGATAGCCCTGACGGACATCCACGACGGACTCTGTCCTGTCCCACAATCTATAATTGAGCCAGCGGCTGCTTCTTGAGCGACATCATAATTCATTTGGATCGTGTTTCGGGTATCGCCAGAGTTGACGTAAGAAGAATTGATTTGTATTCAGATACAATCCAATAACTGTCCCTCGTAAGCGCAGGGCGAGCAAATGAGCCACTAGACAACGCAGAGCTTCCGCCTTGCGACATATGCTTTACAATTTGCAAAAAGAAATTGGCTGACATGGGAACAGTAGGGTGGAAGAAGAGTGGCGCAGAAGGATGGTAGTATTTACTATTCAGAGATGCTCCTCAGACGGGGACATGGAGCTGTCTAAATACTTACCTACCAACTTACCTAGGTAGGACAGAGCTCGCTGGCCAATCACAAGCCTAGCTCAGAGCCAGCCAGACTATGCTTTTCTTGGCGGCACATATCACTGCCATGAGAGCTATGTAAGACTTTGTGGTATTTCCGACCCAGAACAAGATCATGCTAAGCGATGATACAGATGCGGCGGGTGACATCGATGGGTATGTCAATAGCAACCGAGACTGGAATCAAGTTGCAATTATCGCCTGTGCAATATACGTGCCATACTCCTTCGGAAAAAGCCTGCGCACCAATAACGCGGATAAAGACTAGGAACACTTATCCGAGGAAAAGAAGATAATAGTACTGTATAATGTCTTGCATCACGATGTTTGCAAGCCTGGCATGGTATATAAGTGAATTATCTGGTCTTATAATTTGGTATTGATACAGATTACCAATCAAGGAGGATTTGTTTGTTATAAAAGAGAATCGCACCACGAGCAACATGTCGCAAAAACATTTTATTGATAATGAAAACACAAGCCAGCTGATCGAAGACGCTCTAGAGAGTTTAACGTTGCAAAATGGAGCTTTACACGTGGACAAGAGAAACAAGAGTAAGTATTTCTCTGCTTGATACGGGTCCCGAACTTGTAAGCGATGCCATATTCACAGCAGCTAACGGCGTTCTACTCCAATCCGAACAGTCGTGTATAACGCGGCACACGAGCCCGAGCAGTACGTGACCCTGATCGCCGGCGGCGGCGCGGGCCACGAGCCCGCCCACGCCATGTACGTCGGGCGCGGCATGCTGTCCGCCGCGGTCTCGGGCAACCTCTTCGCGTCGCCCAGCGTCAAGCAGATCTACCAGTGCGCCAGCGCCGTCCGGGCCGCCGCCGGCACCATTCTGATCATCAAAAACTACACCGGCGACGTCTTCCACTTTCACCAGGCCGCCGAGAAGCTGCGCGCCAGCCTCGGCGCCCGGGTCGAGGTGGTCGTCGTGGCCGACGACGTCGCCGTCGGCCGGCGCCAGGGCGGCAAGGTCGGCAGGCGGGGGCTCGCCGGCGCGGTGCTCGTGCACAAGATCCTGGGCGCCATGGCCGCCTCGGCACGGCCCATCGATGAGTGCCTGGCCGCGGCGCGCGAGGTCAACGCCGGCCTCGCCACCATGGGCGTCTCTCTGGACCACGTGCGCCTCCCCGGCACCGGCCCCCGGAGCGCCGACCAGGCCATCGGGCCGGATGAGGTGGAGCTGGGCATGGGCATACACAACGAGACCGGGGCGCGGCGGTTAAGTCCCCGTCCGGACAGCATCGCCATCATCAATCTCATGTTGGATTATCTCCTCTCCCAAGACGACGAGGACAGGGCCTTTGTCGACTTTGATGGCGCCGAAAATGTGGTACTCATGGTCAACAATCTTGGGGCTCTATCCGTTTTGGAGCTCTCTGCCATCACGTTGAGCGTCAGTCAACAACTAGGTCAGTCGAATCTACCCACTATATCTTTCTCTTTCGCCCGCTTACTGAATTTTATTTTCCAAATAAACAGGCCTCAGGGGTATCAGGCCGTCAAGAACGTATAGCGGTACATACATGACAAGCCTCAACGGCCCGGGCTTCAGCATCACGCTGTTGCGAGCCAGTACGGATATGCTCCGATATCTGGACGCACCCACTTCGGCCTTGGGCTGGTCCAGGTCTGCGGAGCACAACACCGTAGTCCCATGTTCTTTTGTAGCAAACGCGACTTCAATGGACCAGCCCGATGCAAATGCACAGTCTGCGAACACGGATCTTCCAGGCCCCAAAGGTAAAAAAGTCCTCGAAATCGATACCTTATTCAAAACCAAATTTCTGACCCGGCTCGAATAGTGAATCTCGAGCTTCTCCGCTCCGCCGTAACCAGCGCCTGCCAAGCGGCCATCGCCGCGGCGCCCGGCATAACAGACTACGACACGATCGTAGGAGACGGGGACTGCGGCACAACGCTGCAGCGCGCCTGCGAAGAGGTCATCCAGACGATGACCGCCACCCCCACCACTGGGGACGACGACTCCGCCGTCGGGTCGCTGCTGCGCATCGCCCACGCCGTCGAGGACAGCATGGACGGGACCTCGGGCGCCATCTACGGCCTGTTCTTCAACGGGCTGGTGTCGGGCGTGCGCGAGATCGATAACGGCGGCAGCGCGTACGTGACGGAACCGCAGTGGATCTCCGCCGCCAGAACGGCCCTGCAGACGGTGCAAAAGGTGACGCCGGCGCGCGCCGGGGACAGGACGCTCATGGATGCGCTGGAGCCGTTTGTCGAGTCGCTGCTGAGCGGCTCGGGGCTGGCGGCTGCGGTCGGCGCGGCTGCCCGCGGCGCCGACGAGACCAAGGGCATGCAGCCGAAATTTGGACGCGCCGTCTACGTGAACGAGAAGGGCTGGGACGCTGTCCCGGAATCTGGTGCCGTGGGTGTAGTAGCTCTGGTCCAGGGGTTGGCTGAAGGAATATCAAGCTATGTTGCTAGACAAGAGTAAACTTCCGAAAAGTTGGAAATAAATCATGGTGATTCAATTTAAATCAACCACTACTGTCTGAAGAACATGCCAGTGGCTATGAGACTCGGCGTCTGAATAATGGTGAATGTTATACAAAGCGCTGGGGCAGTCGTATAGATATCGCTGGATGTTCTGGGGGAAACTCAAGCATCAATAAAACGATCATTTACTAGAACGCTCACTTAAGTTCGGTATCTAATCCAGAGGGCAAACTATGAACCCCACAGCTGTTCTTCTTCTCTTCACGCGGCGAATGCATTATCGGCAACACATCGAGATTCAGTTGCTGACAATATACCAACTATCTAGTGTCAAGGTTTTGAAAATCACTAAATCCATTCGAGAACAATGCGGTCATGTCATTGGTACTGGACGCGACCTAGGAAGTTGTTAGTGTTGGATCGCTCAGTTGCATTTGGTTCAATATTATACCATCGAATCGAACTGGTTCCAGTCGATCACGTTGATCAGGGGAGTGGCCGGGCTTGCACCCGAATCGGCAAGATCGTCGGGGAAGCTATTGCTGGAGAAAGTTGATAATGCACCTGGCATCGTCGCTGGGTCGGATCCTCCAAGGATGGTGGTGGATTGACATAGATCTTGTGACAACGCTGTTGACAGCGCCTCGTTCCTTTCGATCGGTGCAGCAGCAGGCCCCGACTGCCCGTTAATCCGACCTAGCACTTCCATACGCAGTTGATCGAGCACAAGGGAGTAACGTTGTGTGAGGGTGTTGTTCTCGGCAACACGAGCAATGTTTTCATGACATCTCATTGCAGCTTCTAGGTACTTCTCGTACGAACATGCAGGAGACAGTCTTTGCTGGAACACGTACACGTAAAGTATGACGACTGCCGAGAAAGCAAAATAGATAGTAAACTAGGTACAGTATGAGTGTCGGATCTCCTCAGTTGGGGGAAAGGGAATGGAAAATTCTCACCCAGTAGGCCTTGAGCATCTGCCCTGATTCCACCAGCGTGTCCACCGTGTGAACAATACTCATGGCCGCGCTGAGACACTCCCGGATGCTCGGATGACTTCGAGTTGTATTTCGAGGTTCCTGGAAATTGGAAAAGTTTCTGAGGAGAACCGGTCGATGGGTCAGGATTACGGCATGCCAGTAGGCCAAGTTTAGGACATTCCGCTGGCGCTGATAGATAGGAATCAAGAGTGCAGCATTAGCATTTTGAACGTCCAGGAAGTGGGCCAACCCGGCACGCCACTCTTTTAATGCCTTGAAACATTTCGTTATAAGCGCTGCACGTTGGGTCTTGGTGATGGGCTGGATCGAGTACAAATCCCACAGGATTGTGCTGACAATTTGAGACAATCTAATTCATCGTGTCAGTGCCATGACAGAGGTTGGTGCAAGTTCTCGAGAGTGACTTTTCTCACTTTACGTGAGCTACAGGACAGAGCATGATGGACTGCAACCTGTTATTGCTCGGCACTATACGATCCGGGAGTATCTCTTCGTCTCCATAAGGAGAGGGGAGTTCTTGGTCAATATCGTGATCGTGAAACGTCCTCGGTCGCCCGAGCGCAGCGCTCAAGTAGTTGTCCAGGCTATAAGCACACCAGAATGTACGGCGCCGGCACTCAATATCGATGCGATTCACGCCGAGAGCCAAGTCGACCTTGCGGTCACGGTTCAATCCAATCGCATAGGCTAGACGGGCAGTCGTTCCGAACAAGGTCCAACAATGATTGATACGCGACTGGGAGAGGAGCCAGAAGCATTGAGCCAAGCGAGCCTGCACACTCGTCAAACGGACCCGGCCGACTTCTTCCGACAGCTGGTGGTCTGCTGCTAAGAAATATCGTGCACTATTTTGCTGCATCAGCCCTAGAAATGCTTGGGATACAGGTCATCGAAGCAAGAAGGGGCGGACGCTAACCTCAAGTCGGGGGGTGTATCAGACTGAAGCAAGTGAGTCTGCGCCTGTGCAAACACCATGAATAGCACAGCCCTTCGACCGGCCGCATCGTCCTGGTTTTTCATAGTCCCCCGCGTCTGGTAGAATTCATCGAGCCACGAGACAACTGTAGGGCGGTGCAGGAAACGGTGCGTCGGGACAGCAAAATCAAAATAGCATTCCAGCAGCTTCTCGGCCTCGTCTCGAGGTAGCAACAGACAGAGAGAAGGATCATATTGGGGGAGTGGCGCATCGCCAAAAGTGAAGATGGAGCAGTTGGAAGGAAACGAAATGGTTTCGTGCAACTTCTTCTGCACCCGGAGGAGAAAAGAGACACCGGATGCCGGTCCAATGTAATGTCCTTGAAGATCCGTCTGAGATGGTTCCGGCGAGGCCTTCGGTGAGCCTGGGACGGGCGGTGGTGGCGGATCTCTTGGCATAGACTCATTCACCATGTCCACGGCAGGAGATTCGGTCGATTCCGACACCTCGGACAGGTCGGCGTCGTCGGCGTCGTCGGAGTGGTCGTGATCAGGGGGTCCAGCCTCTATGCGTCGTGCTCGCGGAGTCGAGGACTGTTCATCTCGTGCACGTGCGCGAGAGTACAAAGGCAGCGACGATGGAACTGATTGGGTTCTTGGCTTGGGATCACTGCCTTGGTTTCCTCGCAAATAGATTGCATCGTAGGTGCAGACCAAGTTTGGTAGCAGGCACTGGTTGCATGGCTGAAATCCATCGCATTTCACTTTGCGCCTGTTGCAAATGAGTGATCAACTACAGTTGGCCAGCCGATGAGGCGTGTTGCCACTCACCGTTTGCAACGATCGCATGCTCGAGTGACGCGTACACGATCACGTCGCTTTTTCCGACGGAAACGTTGTTTGGCAGTCGGCGGGGGCTGGGGTCGAGGCGAAGCTGGCGAGAGACGCTCATCGATACGATCACTTGCTGGAGCATCTAAATCCATATCCAGCCATCAATCAAGAGTATGTGAAGTGGGCTTTCTCGGTTGCGAGCAAGGGGAATTATGTGTTTGCCGAAGGAAAGTATCCGACAAGTTTATTATGTACGGACGTCGGAAATGTGACAAAGCCTAGGAGAGTAGCGTCATCCAAGCGGATCAGAGTGCCGTGGTATGGAAGTAGCCAGCTGAGCGGAATTACCTAGGTACTAGGAGATGCCGACTTCCATCCAAATCGCAACGAGCAAGCCTACAGCGTATTAATGAACACGATCTAGGAGAACTTTACTTTCGGCATCACTCTAGCCGAAGCTGTGTGTAATGGGTCCTGGGTGGCTCCCGTCTCTGTTCACTGGGAGTCTTTTGCCTCATTCTTCACAACATTGGACATACTACTCTCTCCAGAGCCAAGGTAGAGATGGCTGGTAAAGTTGAGATACATGGAAATCATTCAATTTATTCTTCGTAAATATCGGCGTAATGAATGTGAAAGTGTACTGACTACAACAGCATCGCCATTTCTAGAATCACCAGCTCCATTGAAGCCCTAAAGTTCAAAAGAAGGCCAGAAAAAACCCACCACGCCCACCACGCCCTCCACGCCCTTTCATGCGCAAAAGAGGCATATCCCGCGCTGTTGCAGTCCTACCAGTATCTATGTCCGGCAAATAAGAAAATACCGCTTGTACAATTGTGCACATCGCTCTCACAGCATGAACCGGAATCCGCGTCGCACTGCCGTGCCAGGCAACCCGTGCTCTTCTCTATCATTGGAGGCCTGCGGCGAAGAGCCGATATCTTGCATCTCCTCGCCTCGATCGAGTCTATTGTTCAAATGGCGCAGGTAGAAGCGGAGGAAGGTCGCCGCGATGATCGTCATGGCCGACATGCCAATGTTTACACAAAAAGCCGTCGTGTATCTCGGGGCGGCCGATGCTAGGTAACACATGGGATCAGCCGTGGGTGTTTCGAGAATTTGTAAACATGGCTACAACTCACCAGGGTATAGATATGGCGAGTAGATCTGGCATACGTTGCTGAGGGCGTTGATCATGGCCAGGGCTGCGGCGCGCTTTGCCACTGGTCGGGGCAGGACTAGATGCAGCAACACGTCTTAGCAATTGACTGGGCTTGCAGAAATTCACCATGGAATTACGACATACTGTTTGAGATGTATCCAAGGGCGACCACATAACCAGAATAAGTTCCGGCAACCATGACGCACATTGCACTGTTTTGGTGGTCAGCACTCTCTCAAGATATGGTGACGGGGAGGCTCAATAATGGGTCCAAGACTCACAAATATCGAGGCGCAAAGCCAGTCGTGGCGGCAGCAATGACATATGCGACTAGAGCAAAGCAAGGCGGCACGGCGATGTGCAGGTAACGCTCTCCGGTCTTATCAGCGTGCCAGGCATTTGTCAAGCAGGCAATGACGGCGATGAGGTAAGGAGGCGTGGTCAAGAGCAGAGTGGTCACACTGTCTTTTCCGAGGCCCTTCATGACGCTGTCCAGAACAGTTCTTAGTGTTTGCCCTCGGTATCGAAGCTTGGGCTGGGAAGAGTTAAAGACATATCGACTTACGTGGGGAACAAAGTGGTCATGGAGCCGCTGGCAGTGCTACCATAGATCACGGCCAGGATGATCCAGGTCTTGATGTCCCTATCAAACATGAAGTTAGAATACTTGTGAACAGCAGCCATCTTCTTATGATCAACTTACTTGATTGCAAGCTTCAGGCCATGGAGAGGGGACTGGTGACCGCTATCAACCCAGTCTTCCTCGCCAATATCAGCCTCAAGTCTCCAAGCGGCTAGCTCCCTTTCCTGCTCGTCGAGCCACCTTGTAGTTCTGGGCAGATCTGGGATGCAGAAGAAGGCGATGAAGGCGAAGACAATCTGGATGGAATTAGTTTCCACTTTTTGACTTTGGCGCGTCGAGTGGGCATACTCACCGTCAGGATGGATTCAATAATGAAGAGCCAGCGCCAGGCCGACAATCCAGCAACGCCGTCCATGCCCTTTAGGATACCGGCAGCGATGAGGCCACCAAATGCGCCAGAGAGCAGAGATCCGCTGTAGAGGATACCAGTCCTCAGTGCGAGCTCTTTTCTTGTGTAC
Organism: Pestalotiopsis sp. NC0098; assembly: GCA_022432395.1. Lineage (NCBI taxonomy): Eukaryota > Fungi > Ascomycota > Sordariomycetes > Amphisphaeriales > Sporocadaceae > Pestalotiopsis > Pestalotiopsis sp. NC0098. The sequence goes on along the minus strand of JAJKLJ010000003.1, from coordinate 1,743,303 downwards.
CAGCACGACAGGAAGTACAGGCACCCTGGGAAGTAGGCGGCCTCGACGAATCCCAGGACGAACCGAGCGGCCAATATGCCACCAAACGACTTGGCAGCTGCTGTAGCCCCCGAGATGGTGCCCCAGATTATCATGCATCCGGGCAGGTACAGCGATGGCTTTCCGAGCTTGTTCAAGATCATGTTCGAAGGGACTGTGTGACTGCGTGAGCTGAATCGCAACAGCATGACAGCAGACGGACGAACATACCCTGCATGAGTAGATATCCGACGAAGAGGATACTGACGCACATCTGGAACTCGTCGCCCTTGAGATCCAGATCTTCGTTCAAGCCAGCCAGGCCGGCAGCGGCTATGTTATTGCGGTCGAGGTAATTGAGGATGTACATGATGACAATCATCGGCATTCTGTTTGGTATCCCATTTCGGTCAGGCAAATTGTGCGAGGCAGATTTAGATATGAGTGAGAACATACAGTCGGAGATCAATCTTTTTGCGCAGCTTCTTCTCTCTCTCGAGCCGCTCCTCGACCGTCAGGTCCTGGATCCATTGTGGTGTCCTGACATAAGTCTCGACGCGCTCCAGGGTTTCGATGTCTGCTTTGCCGTCAGACATGATGATGTAGTAGATTCAATGATAGGTAATGATTCTGGAATCTAGCAGATTGGAAAATCAGTGAACAGCAAATGAAAGGTCCTGGTGACGAGCTGGTTGGCGATATCTAGTGTTTGGAGCAAGCAGCGGTGCCAAGTATGGAGTTGAAAATGGGGGAACCTTGGCGGTTTGTTTTTTAAGGACAGCGAAAGCAGGCTGCCAACGCAGCGAGCAGGGGAGCTTTTCCGAAGTGACGGCTATACAGAGTATACACAGTTAGCTTCCCAGGCAAACAGCCAGTTGTGGTCTAGGGCCAAGCATTGACGCTCGATTTCTCCAGAGCCAAGGAGAAACCCCAGGTTTCCGATGCGGGGAAGACTATCCACTGTTCAGCCCCTTTGATTTACTACCATGTGGCATACAGTCCTCTCTTCTCGGGAAAACAGGTGCTCAGACCATAGGCACACATACGGACGAGTCATAAGTCTTCTCGGTGTCTCATATCTTCCGATTCTCATGTGCCCTCATCAGGCCGAAATACATGGCATGTAGAGCCTAGGAACGTGAGGGTCTACGTAAACGCTCTTGCTCGGGAAAATTATGTGAAGACTTTCAGATCACCGCCGATTGAGCGCCATCATCAATGATACACACGGCGAATAGCACGTTGAATCGCGCGAAAAGGTTATTTGTGTTATTGCTTAATAAATATCTCGACGACAGAAGCGTAACTAGTCGATTGAAGTACAATAAGTTCAAACACGATTACATCTTTCCCTACTGCCATTGAGAGTCCCACCACGAAACCATCTTGTCAATCAGCCCGCTCCCAATAACATCAAACCCTTCATCGACAGTCTTACTCGCTTCGGATGTAATACGCGTCTCAAATACAAGACCCTCGCGCCCGGGATTGTCATTGTCATACTTGCCCGTGAAAAAGTCCAGCAGCTTGATCGTCGGGTTCTGCTTGGGATCTGCGTTGGACTCGCGCAGCAGAGCGACCCAACATCGCTGGGGCACGACGTCAAAGTCCAGCCCCGCGGACTTGAGCGCAGGAAGGAGATCCCGGGTCCAGTGGAAGAGGCGTCGGTTTTGCACTTGGTAGACCACTGAAGAATCATGATTGTCATCCACTCCTGCTACTGCGGGTGGATCGCCCGAGTTCTGTCCCAGGCCGGCGAGCTCGAGGCATGCCTGTGCCATCTTATCGACGGGCATCCAGGATGGCGTCTGTAAAGGGCAGTCAGCGAAACATTCCGTGAGCAAGAGAGGAGAAAATGCAATATCATACCTCGTCTAGAGCAGGGAGCGCACCAAAGCTGCGTGCGCTGCGTATCATGAGTAGTATGGCCTCTGTGAGGTTCCAAATGCCGCCGTGTGTGTCGCCGATGATCTGCCCCAGCCTCAGCACACGGGCCTGTATACCCGTCTTCTGCCCTGCGGCTTGGACGATCCGCTCCGTCACGAGCTTTGATCTGGCGTAGCCCATCGCCTGTGCGTGGTTCAGATCGGCAACGTGCGTCTCGCCAATGCTGGCCGGAATCGGCGTACCGGCAGCCGCCGAGATGGAGGAGCAAAAGAAGAAGCGGGCTGGGTGCAAAGTATCCGTGGCCAGGCAGACTTTGAGCAAGTTATACGCGCCGCGGATGTGCTGAGACTCAAAGCTGCGGACGCCCAGATTGAAATTGACTGCCCATGCCGAGTGGATCGCCACCGTCAAGGTGCCGCGCAGCTCATCAAGCACATGGTTTTCCAGGCCGAGAGACTCCTGGCTCAGATCAGCGGGAAGAACTGCCACTTTGGCCAGTTGGTCCGAAGTCAAAGGAGGGAGGCCTTTGGCTGCAAGTGTGGACACTATTCTCTCCAGCGCGTGACTCTGCGACTCTGCTCTGACAAGACAGTATATCTTGTTCATCTGAGGCAGCTGTACCATTTGGCTGAGCATAAAGGCACCGAGAGAACCAGTGGCACCCGTCAGGAGCTGTCGTATTCATCATCAGCTCACTTTCACGGCAATATATTTGGGGGAGGGAATCTTACCGCAGTCTCAACTTTCGGATCGATTGTACCCGCTGTCCGACTCTCGAAAGCAGAGTATTTGGCGATCAACTCTTGCATAACTTGAACCTCATCATTCGCGGCGATCTCCTGACCACTTCTCAATGAGTTCAGATGTTGTGCTAGGCTTAGAACCGAGGGATATTCGAAAATCAGGTTCGAGCTGAGCGGCTTGCCCCCGACATCTACCTCTCGAATGATCTGCGCTCGGGCCGTGATGGCCTGCAAGCTGTCGACTCCCGCATTGAAAAAGTCACTCTCGGCCTCCAGGTCCACGAATCCTAGCCTCTCCCTGAAGAGCTTCAGCAGATACGACTGAAGCTCATCCTGGGTGAAAATATGCAGAGCGGTGGTTCCATCCTCCTGAGGGGTTTCGAAGCGGGCGTAGACGGCCTCGATCAGGGAGCTGTACTTGTTGTAGAATGCAGCGCGGATGACAGTGCCCTTATCCGTTCGAGGATAGTCGGCACCCACATCTAGGAATTCCACCATTTCGGGAGTGACTCTGCCGAACGCCTCCGTGCGCACGTTGGCTGCCTGGATTGTCGGGAGGAGTTCCTGCAAGAGATCATCTCGTCCCATGCCTTGAGCCTTGTTGCTGGGAATCACAATGAGCCCGGGAACGGCTCTGCCGACACCAAACACGACGACTTCTTGTACGAGCTCGTGCTGGCGCACAAGATGCTCGTACGGAACAGGCAGCACCTTCTCTCCGTTGAACAACGTGACCCGGTCGTCGAGCCGCCCGAGGTACTTCCAAGCATCTGGAATGCTGGGATGGGGAGTGAAAGTGTCTCTGGTAGCATACGAATTCGGCGGGTCGTCCGAATTGGACATGACTTTCGTTGGCAGGCCGTCGAGCACGACGCACTCATAGCTGTCACCACCCAAGGGGACCATTCTGAGGTAAGGCTTCGCGGACTCGAGGGGTCTCAGATAGTTCCAAGCCGTATCTGAGGGCTCCCGGAAAGAAGTCATCAATTGTCCCATTTCGGTTCTGTAGCCAACATGTTAGTTTCCCGTCCAGACGCGGATGTCCTATCAGAACGAATGACTTACGCTCCGTAATGTCCCACCAAGTAAACTCCATTCTTGACCAAGAGGTCTCCGAGATCGTCTGGGCAGCTGCTTCCACCGTACAGGACGAGCTTGCATCGCTGCAGCGTCTCGATACCACTGGGAGTCTCGGCCAGAAGCTTCAGCGCAAATGGCACGCAGTGTAGGCTCTCCGCGTCAGTGGCGACCATGGCCTCCGCGAGGGTGCTTCCCGCCAGTGGAAGATTGGCATTGTACATGGAAATTCGATTTCCTGCACAGAAGGCTCGCATCAACGTCGATAGGCCGTGGTTGTGGAATAGTGGAAGTGTCAAGAATGCTCGATACGGGATGCCGCTCGAGTAGTTCTTGATGCAAGCTTCGTGAGTCTGGAAGATGGGCTTGGGCAGGCCGGTCGAGCCCGACGAATGAATTATAAATGCGACCTGGCTCGAACTATTCGGGGTTGCATGCTTGGGATATGTGAAGCCGCTGGGCCGGTCCTGATTCAGCAGATGTTCTTTGTCGACAAGGGCAAGGCTGATGATGTCATATTGTTTCTGGATTTCCTGTGCTGTTGCCTGATAATTGCCTGCTACAAGTAACTTGTGACACGATGTCTTCTGTAGCAAGTTGAGATACGCATCCACAGGCAGACGGGTGGACAGGAACAAGACGGCGAAGCCCATTCTGCTGAGGGCAAGCAGTGAGACAACATAGTCGAGGCTCGATGGCGCCAGTAGCGCGACGACTGGAGTGGTTGTTGCTGATGTCTGCTAACAAACAGATGTTTAGATGGGGATGCCAAGAATTCACGAAGGACGAACGGGGTGGCGTGCAGAACTTACCTCTAGGACGAGGCCTGACTCTGCATAATGCGCAGCAGCTTTGTCAACAAGGCCATTCAATTGGTGAAATGAATAGTAGACAAAGTCAGCCTTGCCCCGATCCGTAGCAGGGTAACCAAGACAGGGGGAATTTCCATATTTTGCGACATTTCGAATGAACAATTCATTCACAGTCCGCGGGTGATCATATGAGGCCGGCAGGCTTGGGTAAGAAGCACTGGGCGGCTCTGCCAAGGGCAAGCTTGTGAGGGATTCTGTTGCTACGGCCATGATTCTTACGCCGTTCTTGACCTGTGATTGAATTTCAAAGGTCAGAAAAGATACAATAGGTAGCAATAGTGGATATTCATATGCAGCAAGTCCAACGAAGTAACCGTCTTGCTTCTATTCACAGCTCAGAGTCTCGGTTATGCGCTATCCTCATCCCCGACGTATGGTTATCTAATTCGGAAAAATATTGTTCGGATATGCTTCCATCATAGAAGTGCTAGTGTTTAGCTTATTCGGAATAGACTCACAACATAGTGGCCCGAGCTGTTACATTGCAGTCCCCCGCCCCCCTCGATTTGTTCGGATACTTCTTGGCTTATGTTTTCCGAATGATTTTCCAAAGAAATGACGTGGTTTGTGCAAGACTTTCAGCCGAGACAAGGCCCGTATTCCACAAAATGGAGTCGGATCACTAGACACTTGATGCAATCGGCAAGGTATCAGAAAGCAAGCCCGCTAACAAGGCGAACGTCAAAGCCGCATTATCAACTCGTTTCACAGAAATAGTCATCGAGCGTTCAAGTCACAGCTTGGAACTAGCGATCGAATGCATTCATGGTCAAGCTTTGACATGGTGCTGTGTACATTCAACTCGAGACGAAGGCTTTTCCGATGCTTCACACAGAATCGCAGAGAGTACTCCCATCACAGTTGTGCCTCAAAAGCTTGGACAGGTGAGAGCACACGACGGTGCCACTCTTGCCATTCCCCGTCTGGTACTTTACCCTTCAAGGGTAGCCTTCCGCCCTCCGATATGCCGAATCCAGTGATTCTGAAAATCGCTTCCTTGATCCCGATGATGCCAAACTTGCCGATATATTCTCGAGCCACACTTATCGCTTGCTGCAGCTTCTGTGCTTCTTGTAGGGCAGCAGGATCGATAGGACGGGCTTCTGCGAGGCTCATGAGCCGGACCACAGCCTTGGGATAAAACGCGGCGAGGCCATCGATAACACCTGCAGCGCCAAAGTGAACTATAGGCCCTAGCTGCTGTCCAAACCCACTAAAGACTCGGAACTTGTCGTGGTTGATCGCAGGGTTCAGCGACACTTGGACGTGGTGAGATACATTACCGTGTGACCTAGAACCATGTTCAGCAGACGTGCCCAAGGCCGGTGGCCTAGACTCTGATTTCTCTCGCAGAAACACTTACATCTTACAGCCGACAATATTCGGATGCTGCGCCAGAGCCGTATAGGTCTCTGGCGAAACCATGACTTGATTCGTTACTCCCGGGTAGTTGTAGCTGCGGAGGTATTAGTTGTGCCGCAAAGCAAAATATCGTACACGATACTCGCATCAATATCGGCAGAGGGCTGTTATCTGCCACCACTGTGTACCATTCCCTGATGTTCTCTTGATTGACAGCACTACCAAAATATCCGGGAACCAAGACAAGAGCCCATTGAGCACCCGCTCTCTTGTAGTCGGCAATCCATTCGAGGGTCTCATCGATCCCGTTGGTCAACACTCCCGCCATGATCGGGTAGTCTGTGAATCCGGCGTCTTCGAGCCCCTTCCGCACGCCTGCCACTACGTCGTATCGTTCTGCCTTTGTCAGGTGCACGGCCTCGCCGGTCGAACCCATGAGTACCAAACCTCGGATGCCATTTTGGGCGAGAAAAACACCGTGCTCGATTTGCGTCTGCACGTCAACGGGAGCTTGCAACCCGGAGCCGGCCGAAGATGAATTAAAAAAGGTTGGAACAGGTACAAAAACTCCAGACGGAGGAGAGATGACGGTATTCGGAGAAGCCATGAGTGAGTAGGGTGTCACAATCAAGCATTACAGTACAGAGCTGCATGAACTAACATTCGTTGGCCACTGCAAATCTTTGTCTTTAATTCATTTCTTTGGAGAAATGTTTTTTTTATTTGGCAACGAAAACTGCCAGTGTATCTACGATCCTCTCTAGCAGTGGACACCGGAAATCGACGACACCAAAGGCCTGCCGTTCGGATATGCTACCTATAGGAAAATGTGCGGAAACGCTCGGAAAGTGGATACTGGAGGCTAATCCGGATTACACGTACCTCCTCCTAGCAAATAGAGAAGCCCTCATCATTCTGGACCAGAACGACATTTTGGGTGGTTTGACTTCTCGTCTACTTCAGAAATTAAGACTTGTTTCCCGAATTATTTCCAAAAACGTAGCCATTCGAACGACCTAATTAGACGACCAAAATGTTGCCAACCGAACTCAAACTGAACAGCGGGTATACCATCCCCACCGTCGGGCTGGGGACGTGGGTGCGTTCAAGTCGTCCTCCTGATGCGCTTCCTCAACCACTTGTTGACCACAATCTAGCAATCCAAACCCAATGAAGTCCGAAATGCCGTCGCGACTGCGCTCAAAGCTGGCTACCGCCACATCGACGCCGCCGCGGTATACGGCAATGAAAAAGAAGTCGGAGAGGGACTGAAGGAGTCCGGCGTGGACCGAAAGGATGTGTTTGTAAGCCGAAGCGGTCTTCCATCTGCGGGCAACTACGCAACACTGATGCCAATCAAATCTAGATCACCGGCAAGCTTTGGAACACTCACCACAAGGCGGCGGATGTCGAGCGCGCGCTCGACACCACGCTAGCCGATCTCCAGACCGATTACGTCGACTTGTACCTGGTACGGACGCAAAGGGACCCCTGCTGTCATACGTGAAATATACTGATGCAATCAGATACACTGGCCGGTGGCGTTCCAGAAAGCCGACGATGATTCGGAGCGCTTCCCTGTCAACCCGACGACGGAGCAGATCGACGTCATTGACGTGCCCATCAGCGAGACGTGGGCCGCCATGGAAGCGCTGGTGAAAAAGGGCAAAGTGCGCACGATTGGCGTCTCCAACTTCACGCGGCAGAAGATCGAGGATCTCTGGAAGACGGCCACCATCAGGCCGGCGGTGAACCAGATAGAGGCGCACATCTTCCTCCAGCAGCCAGACCTCCTCGAATGGTCGAAACAGAATGTAATTCATGCTTTCTTGACCGAACCTGGCCGCGAAATATTTGGCTCACCAAGCACAGGATATCGTCGTCGAAGCGTACAGCCCACTGGCAAACAACATTTACAACCTCCCTCGGTATGTTTGATCTGCTGATTGGCACTTCACCCTTGTCCATTATGCTCATGTCTAGCAGAGCCGATGAGAATGGGAACGTCAAAGCCCTCGCCGCAGACCTCGGCAGAACTCCAGTTTCGGTCCTCCTCAGCTGGGCGGTGCAGCGCGGCACAGTAGTGCTTCCAAAATCGGTCACGCCAGCTCGTATCAAGAGCAACCTCGAAGGTATGTTGTCCCAAAAACAGAAATCCGTAGAGGGCAAGAAACAACACTCACAACTCTCTAATACAGTCTTCGAGCTGCCGGAAGATGTTTTCAATAAGATCAATGCACTCGATCAAGGACGTAGATACAACTTTCCGGCACGTCTGGGAGTGAACATTTTCGGGGAAGCTACTCAGGAACAACTAGACGAGGCTGTCCGAGTCTGGAAGGCCGCACAAAAAGCGTCGAAATAATGACGAACAACCATTTCTCGTGGCGGCATAGATTTGAACGAATAGAAACAAGTCTTGAAATAGAGATTCGAGCTTTGGATCTTACAACAATTGACCAGGGCTGCTTTAAATTACGGGCTGCTACTCTAACAAATTGCAGGTATAGCAATTACAATGGATACAAAAGTACCCCGGTGCTTTTTGCAGCCTTGTGATCATAACAGTAATTCTTCCGAATAAAACAATTTCTAATTCCAGCTCCTGCTATGTTACGCACGGTGTTTGTTGGGTTTACACGTCGGTATACTTCTATTCCACTTTCGACAAGATCGTTCACCCAATTAATTCGTCAAGGCCACTTCTGTAACTAGTTCTCTAGAATTCGAGCAAGGACTTTCCCGACGCCGATTATTGGAGCGGGTTTCCGAGGACAGTGATGGTGTATCCGAGCCGCGTGTCTCCGACATCTCTGGAGGTCCACTTCTGATCATGATTATTCCTGCGCCTTTATTAGCCCGGTATCGATGTGCCACCAATTGAATGACGGACATGATGTGAGTAAACACATGTTCTCAACAAACACCTGGACACTTTTTACCTACTGAAGGATAGAGCTGTCACAATACTGTCAAAGACAGCCATCTTCTCATTATGGGCAAAATCGCTTCCATGGAATATTTCCGGGTCCCGCCCCGCTGGCTCTTTGTCAAAATCACCGATGACATCGGTAATGTCGGTTGGGGCGAGGCTTCTCTCGAGGGACACTCGCAGGCCGTTGAGGGGTGTCTAGATGCTTGGTTCGATCAGTATAAGGGACTGGAGGCGGAGTGAGTTGCAATTTCCGAACCCTCAGCATGCGCAGAGACACCGACTGACACCGGGACGAAAAAGTGACATTGAGCATATTTGGCAATTATCCTACAGATCAGGCTTTTACCGTGGGGGCCCCGTGTTCATGTCTGCGCTGGCGGGAATTGACATTGCGCTGTGGGACCTTAAAGGTGAGACGACATGCCGGTGCGAGAACGTCCTCGTCCGACATGCATGCTGACAATGCGCTTCGAATACAGCTAGAAAAGTTGGTCTGCCGATCTGGCAGCTCTTGGGTGGCAAGCTGCGCACCAAGCTCAAGGTCTATGCTTGGATTGGAGGCGATCGACCAGCCGATGTGGAAACTCAGGCGTACGACTCAGCCCAAGCCTTTCAACCGCCGGTTGGATTCTTGCTCGCTAATGGATCACTTGTAGATTGGCCCGACAGGCACAAGGCTTTAGGGCTGTCAAGATGAACGGCACTGAGGATCTAGGCTGGCTAGATTCTCCGTCGGCTTTGGACGATTGCGTGCAGCGTTTACGTACTGTGAAAGCTCTAGGCATGGACGCCGGGATTGATTTCCACGGCAGAGTTCACAAGCCGATGGCCAAGCAGCTCGCCAAGCTGCTCGAGCCTCACCAGCCTCTGTTCATCGAAGAACCCCTTCTCTCTGAACATATCGGAGGGATCCAGGCGCTGTCCAAGTTGACTTCGTGCCCGATTGCACTGGGCGAGAGGTTGCATAGCCGATGGGATGTCCGGCCCTTCCTGGAAGCCGGATGTGTTGATATCCTGCAGCCCGATATCAGCCATGTGGGCGGCATTTCAGAAATGCGCAGGATTGCCGCCATGGCCGAAACATACGACGTAGCCTTGGCACCGCACTGTCCATTGGGACCTATTGCGCTCGCAGCAAACGTTCAGGTTGATATCGTCAGTGCTAATTTTGCTATTCAAGAGATGAGCTTGGGCATCCACTATAACAGCACCGGCCAAGATTTAAATACGTATGTCAAAAACCCAGAAGTTTGGAAGGTTACAGATGGCTATATCAATATTCCCAGCGGTCCAGGTCTTGGCGTAGAAATTGATGAGGATCAAGTGCGCAGCCTATCAAAGAATTGCAAAGCTTGGGTTAGTCCTGGATTTATTGGGCCGGGAGCAGAGATTCGGGAGTGGTAAGCTGCGGATGCTTCACCAATATGCAGTGTCACTATTAAGATTAAGATGGGGGCCCATAGCTGAGTGAGTTGGTTGATTATTTACCTACTTGAGTGTCTGTACTATTCATTGTAGAGACTGAGAGTACACATTGAATACCCATAAAGCCACGTGAAACTGGGGCTCAAACCTTGCGAGATACCCCTAATGGAGTTGATTGACGGCAAAGACAACATGCACTTTGCTACTGCGCAGACGAGTATCGGGCGCGACTTGTGAGATGGATGGCCTGAAAAAAAAATTGCAAAACAGTTCAGGCGCGCATCCAACCCGGGGGGCTACGGGGGTTGAACACTGCGCCTTAATCTGCTTGCTGCCGGGGCAGAGTTGAACACGCTCACTGGTTCTGAAACCTCGCGCTCTGCCAACTCTGGCACAGGGTGCCTGCCCTCTTCCCCCGACTGCGGTGATGGAAAATGGGCTCGTTTCGAACTAAGTAGTCCTCCCTCCGGGGAAGCTGTTTGAGAACTTTTCCTTTTACTCGAATGGAGGGCAATAGAGTGGTCGGGTACGGATGGTTGCCCACGGGCAGAGCCATGAGTTCCGCCAGAATTGAACCCGACAGAATAATCACACGGGCAGAGCAAGAAATTGAACAGTAGAAAATATGAAGTCAATGATCTTGAGCTGGTCTGCTCGGGCCGTATAAATGCTTGCGAGCTTCTATGGGAATAACAAAAGTCCAACACCATCTCAATGTCCCACTCCAGGATGACAAGCAGGGGCTTGCGGACCAGGCTGCAATCTCTTGCCGGGTCATACCAAAATTGGACGTGAATACAGACAATTCGTATGCTTCCGAAGCTGCGCTCGAGCGCTCCGCCCGTGCGATGTTTCTCTGTGAGTCCATTGTTGCGTGGCGGTACTTGACGCCTAAAATGACTCGTGGTTAGCATCTATTTTCCAATGTTCGCCAGGATAGACTAGAGATAATAATGAATCGCCGCCGGGCACAGGCAGGCATGGGCGGGCATAATATACGATAAGTGGATCACTTACTGTTGTAGGGTGCTTGGCGAGAGTTGTCCCAGTAGACCTGGTGCTCTGGGGTCTGGGGGCGGACGCGCTCCGCGGTCCTTGAATCATCCAACATAGAGAACAACTTCTCGATATCGGAACGAATAGAGCGAGACATGGACTATACAGTTGTTCGTAGTGGTGTAAAAAGATTGGATAGTTCAGGGGTGCTTGAATAGGTTATTGGATTTAATCGAGCAGTGCTGTGGTCGAGTAAAGGGAGAGTTGTGTTACTCAAGTATAAGAAGATAAAACAACAGCAGGATGCGAGGATTTGTTCATCTGGAAATATCATGACATTCCAATGACAAAGAGTTTTGAGGTGCAGACTTTTGACAGCTCTTGTGATTGTTTGGACGAAATATAAGAGAAGGAAGTGTGTGAAAAGGAGGAAAGAGAGTTCTTCACTTAATGTAAGAGCTGGGACGAAACAAATCATAGATTGGCAAGAACTAGGCATTAGAAGGTCTAGATGCATCTTATCCCAACATCTAGCGTGCACAATACGGGAACACCTTCCTATCGTCACGAATTGGCGCCCCAAAAGTTTGAGTCCAGAGCCTAGATTCAGTATCTATGTATCTCTTGAAGAAGTAGCTACCTACACCAAAATTTCAATTCCAGCCACGACTTGTTCCGTTCTTGTGGCGGCCTGTTCAACACAAGACATGTCATGTTTCTGTTGGGAAAGGACCCCCAAACATTCAGGGGAACATGGAACCCGGCGATGGAGAACTTGCGATAAAGTTTCACAGAAACTTAAGCCCGGAAGGGGCGTAGGACACGCTTGAATGCCTGCTTTGCGGCCGGAGGCACTGGAGCAGCAAGAGCGGCCACATTGGCAACGGCAGCAGGAGTACCTGCTGCCGGGGCAACAGCAGCAGGGGCCGAGGCAGCAGGAGGAGCGGCGGCGGCAGACTTTCCAGCGGCCTTGCCCTTGGCGGGATCGGGAAGCGCAGCAGCAGTGGCGTTGCTGGTTGTATTGTTAGTGATCATGCAAGATAGATATGGCCAAGAACTGGCCATTTTCGGAGGACTTACCCAGCAGCAGGAGGAGCAGGTGGTGCTGCAGCGGCGGCGGCGGCGGCGGCAGGGTCTGCCTTTGTAGGCGGAGGAGGAGCAGCGGTACCGTTCACAGCGGCAGCAGCTGGGGGAGCAGGCGGTGCCGGAGCAGTTCCATTCACGTCGGCAGCAGCGGGCGCTGGAGGAGGTGCCGGGGCTGTGCCGTTGGCAGCGGGCGGCGGCGCGGCAGCCAGAACAGGAGCATCGGCCTTTGCCGGCGGAGGTGGAGGGGCGGTACCGTTGGCAGCTGGATCAACAGCGGCTAGAGCTGGAGGTGCTGGTGGAGCTGTGCCGTTGCTTCAAAACTGTCAGTCCATATGGTATCACGATGAATAGTGTTGAGGAAGACTTACGCCGCAGGAGGTGGTGGAGGAGCAGCTGCGTCAGTGGCAGCAGGTGGAGGTGGTGCAGCATCCGTTCCTGATCACAAATATCAGTCGATGTTCAATGATCATATGATTCACAAATATTGTATTGTGACGCAGGCTCATGATGTTGGGATTCACACTGACCATTTGCTGGAGGAGCCGGAGGCGCTGGTGGAGTGCCTGTCGGAGGCGCAGGAGCAGTCACAGTAGCGGCTGTCATATGATTTAGTCAGAAAGAGGCAATGCTTCTATCTCGATTATATCACTCTTACCGGCAGTCTCAGTGGCGGCGGCGGCAGCAGCGACACGCTCGACGATGCCGTCGACGCAGTCAAAGAGGCTTCGCTTGCCCTCGACAGCCTCCCTCTGAACGAGGTCTCCATTGTGTCTGTTATCGATCTGTGCTGTAACGACAGAGCCCATCAGCAAAAAGCTGACAGCGGCCTGCCGCAATGAGATGGTGAAACCCATATTGAATGGAAGTTAAAAGAGAAAGTTAAAGAAGAAGATGCGGTCCAAGCCGAAGACTAATGAAGAAATGAAAGGCGAGATCAACTCTGCTGAAAAGAATGCCGTAAAGAATGAAGACTCATAGAGACCTGAGGAGAGCAAGATCAAACTCCGATGAAGTGTTGAATTCTAGCCATATATGCATCCATCAAGATATGAGTGTAAGCTCCAATACTGAGCACATCTCAGTGGTCAAGATAGGTGGACAGACATCGTGGCTGACGCTTCTGATCGACTCAAGGGTCATCTCGTTGAGCGCTTGGAGGAGCGTCCAGATCTCCAGACATCAACCGGGACACTCCCACCTCGGCGAGAGTCCAGGCGATCTGTATTCAAGATCGGCCACTTGGCAGACTGACTTGGGTCATCTGAATCGACATCTCAAACGGCAAACGTCCAGCACTGGACACTAGAAGGGAGCCGCACAGTAGAACCCACCTATGAAAACGGAACTCCACCCATTATATCCTGGCCGCCGATCCGCACATGGAGGATAAGCATATCGTCGCGCATCGGGAGATACTCTGCCACAACCTGGCATGAGATCCTAGCCAGGCCAGACTGAATCTTGGTCCGCTGATGGGGTAATCGACAGATGAATTGAGAATTACTGGCGGGAGTCGGCATGCCCCTGCTGCCGATGCACATCATGGCCGGCAGCTTGCCGAAAAGGGGTGGCTGAGCAGTCTTGTTCCTGTCGCACCAGGGAATGCCAGTTGTGGTCTGAAGATTTGTCTCTTTCTTGCCAGTCTGCTCTACCGCTGCGACATCAGACCAGACGAAGCGTTAGTGAGCTTCAGTGGGGTTTCGCTAGGTGGCGGAGGCCAGTGTGATGTTCATGTCCAGCAGCGAGGGGAAAGCATCCCAACCTCATCAGTTTACGCGCATCCGTTGCTTCGGACATTAATCGATTCTTGTCAAGCCAGTGGCCGAAAAATAAACTTGACTTGAACATTATAGTAGGTCCAAATAGACTATCAAGCTAGAATGTAATACCTCCTAGCGCAGTGGGCGGGGACGCTATGGCCAGTGAACAGATGGAGTTGTTCTATACTCGATACAGGGGCCACCGTTACAAACCCCTGCCAGTTTTCGGATCTCACACACTTTACCTTGTTGCAGCTCTGTTCTTTCTGTACCTGATCTGTTCTTTTCATTTGGAGACTTGGCGTTTTCTTTGGGCCTGATGTCAGAATTCTCCGAACGAGATCACTCGGTACTCACCCGAGATCGTATTCTACCCGAACATGATTAACATATCGATTCTTTTCGCTAATCGTGTCACGTCCTCAGGTAGAATGGCCCCCGGTCTAGCTTCCGTCCAGCTTCCGTCTCCCGCATACAATACTACTCAAGAGAGGCACAGCCCTCTTATCTGTATCATAGATGACCCACGATCCACGACTTGCTTCACCGAGTTGACCTTATCTCCGAGTTAGTGTTGTAATTGGCTAGTATCGAGAATACCCGCCGTGCGGCACAACGAATTTTCAAACAGGCATACGGGGATAACGGCCGAAACACCGACCGTTGGCTGCGGAAGTGATAATGGTGGTCGTTGTATCAGACATTTACACCGAAGGCCCAGGTCGAGCTTGACATAGCCCACCTTCGATGGTCGGCACGGGTTCTGCATCGATGTCGAGATGCCTCGAAAATATCCCGAAATTTTTCGAGTCTCTGTGCTCGGAACGATGCGCCTTACCTTGGCTTGAAATATTGCTGAGGAGCCTTCGGAAATATGGTCATCAGAGATTGCAGTAACACGGTGGTCTCCTTTTTTTTCCCCTGTATATCAGAGCCACTTGTGAAATATCAAGTGGCGTCGAGTATAAGCTTTCTGCCTTTCAAGCCAAAAGTGACAAAGCCTTCAATGTGTGTCGAGGCTAGTTGAATAGTACCTACCTCCTAGTTTACCTAGAATAGCTCGTGAGTCGTGACTACTCGACATGCTCGTACGTGGAAGTCAGCAGGAGCGAGCAACGCTGGTGCCATGGGATCAAAACAAACGCCTGGAGGAGAGGAATGGGACTGGATGCGAACACAAGCATCCATTCGCATTTGCTGAGGCTGCCATCTTCTCGTCGCATTCTTCCACGAAGCATATCCGATTAAAGCACACATATCTCAAAGTATTTGTCCATACCAACGATTCTCACGACCCAGGGGTTTGTCTTATTCGGCTATCACGAAAAGAAATGATGTCAGAAGACGAACACAGCCCGTTTGATCTTCTCATCAAGCCAGCTGCGTCCTCCGCTTTGGGACATCTTGGGCCAGCGCTCCGCACAAGCTGGGCGGTTGCTGGGTCTCCAACACTTGATATTCCATTCCTTGTCTTACTGTTCTCCATGTACACCCTTAAATACAGTCTGTTACCTACGGTATTCTCTCAATCACTATACGACCGGCGCTGACGCTGCTATAGGCATTGAAAAGTACCTCGTATTGCCTAAAAAGACATTTGAGAGTCCGAGTGTGCTCATGGTCTCTTTCTGGGGCAGCGCCCTGGTCGCTCTTATCGCATCTTCGTCCCAAATGTGTGGGTACTCGACAGCTGCTCGAGTCTTCTTGTGCTTCGGTCTGGACGCTCTCTGGCATGCATGTACGGCCTTTGCAGGCCTGTCTATGGACCTGGATGGTGATTTATACCAAATTCACCAATGGCCGGTAAATTCCTCCACTCTATCACTGTTGGATCCGCATTCTGACAAGAGTGAAAGTTTTTGGAACTGAATCTCGTGTATCGTGGAGTGCATGGTAGCTTCATTGATACCGCACTGGCATCTTATCACACCTGTCTGTCACAGACCAACGACTGCTTCGATCACCCTTGGCGCGTCAAAGTGGTCATGTACAATGTACTCTACGCCTTCGTCCGCGAGTCTGTCCGCGACGCTCTAGACACGACGAAAGAGAACCACGAGGGGACTGCGGTCATGACATTGACCACATTTTGTGAGAATGTTGGCGCAAGATGCTTTTTCGTTATTGCTGCGGTGGGCGAGTATTATATCAGTGATGATGCATCACGGGTAGTAAGAGCCCTAGAGATCGGCATCGTATGCCTTTCCAGCTGGATGGGATATGATCGACCCGACCGCAACCGATGGGCTTTGGTCTTGTTCTCAATATGCTCGTTGTGGCCGGTGTGGTTTGCTCAAGCAAACTTATGATCATCTGTCATTACGATGGCTCAAAACAATTACATGAATAGAAATACAAAAGCGTTGTGATATAATATTACGCTGACCACTCAAATGTTGTGAAGGTCTCCGCAAGGCTTATTTCAGTAAATTTCCCGAAGATCATGTATTGTTCTTTTGCCCAGGCGATGGAGACCTCGGTAATAACTGCGTTGAGCGGTGGGTTGACTCCACGAACAACCAATCCGAGTGATACACAGCGCATATACAGCCAATCCACGGGGACTGCCCCCGCAACATTTCAAGGTTGAAGAAATAACAGCAGGGATATGAACACGATTTATACGGAGCCTTGGAGAGCTCGAAATTGTTATATGTATTCGTCTACCCCTCACTCGAGCATATGGTGGAGGCACAACTGTTCATTCCCCCTCAGAACGAGTTGCCTTTGAGAGAACAAACTGCAAGTATGTCTTTCGGTCAGAAAACTGATTCAATAGCATCGGGTATCGTTGGGAAACTTGCAGATCAGGCTGGAGGCTTGAAGAACCTCATTGCTCTCGTGCTCGCGCGGTTTCGCAATGGCATCTCGTCGATAGGCAAGATCCCTGGCGCTCCAGGCTTGGCAACATCTGTCATCGCGTTCGCCGCCCTCTACACGCTGAACAAGGCGCTCAACCAGCGAGTGACTGGAGGCCGCGGCGCGAAAGATGCCTTCAAACCGGAGCGAGAGATCGTTCTCATCACTGGTGGCAGCAGCGGACTGGGCCTGCTCATGGCCCAGATGTTCGCCAAACGAGCCGTCAAAGTAGCCATAATTGACGTGAACCCGTCCAAGAGTCCTCTCCCGGCCGGGATCCGCTTCTACCAGGCCGACGTGACCTCGCCGCCGGCGCTGCACGAGGCGGCCGAGGCGATCCGGCGGGACTTGGGCGACCCTACTGTGATCGTCAACAACGCGGGCCTGGTCGGGCTGGGCAGCATATTGAACGTCGACCCGGCCAAGACGCAGCGGCTGCTCAACGTCAACGTGGCGGCGCTGTTCTGGGTAGCCAAGGAGTTTTTGCCGGCCATGGTCGCGAAAGACCATGGCCACGTCGTCACCGTCGCCAGCCTCGCCAGCTTTTACACCATGGCCGGCATCGTCGACTACTGTTGCTCTAAGGCCGCGGCGCTGGCGTTCCACGAGGGCCTCACGCAGGAGCTCAAGCACAGGTACAATGCGCCCGGGATCAGAACTACGTAAGTTGTCCACCCCCAAAAAGAAGAAGAAAATGATGCCTGGTTTGATGCTTACACGGAACAATGATTAGTGTCGCGCATCCGTCGTGGACCCGTACCCCCATGACCGAATTAGTGGAAAAGAACTCGGGCAACAAGATGCTCGAGCCCGAAACCGTGGCGTCGGCTATCGTGAATCAGGTGGCCAGCGGCCGCGGCGGTCAGCTGATGCTGCCCTGGGAGATCTCGTACTTGTCGGGACTCAGGGGGTTCCCCATTTGGCTGCAGGAATACTTCAGAAACCAGAACGCAGGTCTTCTACAATGGACGCATGAGTAGAGTGGATGTAGCTCTGTCCATTTTCCAGCTACCTCTTCTTGGGGCATCTTGATCTATCAAGATGGAGGGACGGGAGAGACATAGGGTGTGGGAATAAGAATCACTGGATTTTTGTTGCGTGTTTTCACAATCCCGCTACTTTGTTAAAATGACTAGACGTCCAAGACGAGCAATTATATAGTGAGCATTCATTTTACAACCTTCTCCAGCGTGATATCGATCTCCGTACAATAGTTCCAAGTATCAAGAGGCGCGACCGACCAAAAGAAACCCGATGTTATATTCGTCCTCCCGTCTTGGAAAAAGAGCCAGCAGATGTACCAGTTCGACAGGAACACTGCCGATTGATCCCTGGCACCCGAAAAGCCAACGAGCACATCGGACGACCCAAAGAGCCCCAGCCTCCCGCTGCTGTTATGTACAGCGACCGGCTGGACCGGCCAGATCTCGTTCTCGCCGTAGTGCGAAAAGTACGTCCGGGCCAGCGACGTGCCGGGCGAGTACCCGAACCTCAGGTACGCGCCGTTCGGCACGGGGTCGTCCGGCAATGGCGTCTCCAGCGACGGGATCGCGTAGGATATGAGGTCGGCCGGAGAGTAGTAGCTCGAGTTGGCCGGTCGGTACAGCATAAAGTGGCTCGTCTGTGAGAGTCGAATGTCGTGGCCGGTGTTGGTCGGCCAGTAGGTGAAGAAGCCGGTGCGGCTAGAGCTATTACGGTACGCATACCCTGTGGCAATACAAAGTTAGTGGTTTGAAGACGAAAAGTAAGTATTTACAAGCTACTGTACCGTCGACTGAGGCATTTGTCGGACTGGTAATGTGCAACCAGTATGGCCCTTCTATCTTGCCTGATGCTAGGTTTTGTTGGCTCTGGCAGATGCTGATACAGAATATCGCGATCAAAAAGAAGTACATCATATTTGAAAACATTAAAAACTTGACAGAAATCAGAACGCAGGCCAGCAAGGAAATAGTTGGGCGAGTAAATAGGCTTAAGTAGGTGTGGACCGTTTTGCAATCATGTCATGGGTATCGTCTGTCGCCCTCGAAATAGAAAGGGAGACTCATTCTGGTTTATATGGAATGCTGCCTGAACTAAAGGTGGTGTAACAGCGGTCTTTATGTAGAATCCCTTGCCGAGCAGGAACACAGCGCAGCCATTCCACAACTACGGCCCTTGAGGCCAGAACTCCTTCTTGAGACCGAAAGTCCTTAGCTCACGATCGTTGCCGTATTGGAAGCGTTGTAGATTGAAAATACCTGGTACGTCAGGGCATAATTGAAATTCATCGCCCACAGGTGCGGTGGGCTCATTGTGAATTGATTCAAAAGAAAATACTGCCAGTAATTCGCCCTGGAAGCAATTCAAATTGATTCGGCTGGTACGCCTGCACGGAAGGAAAGATTACACTTTACCGCCTGTAGCCAGCCGCTCTTGTGCGTGTCGAATGAGGCGTAACATACTCTTTCTGCTACACGGAATTGTACAGCTAGGCTGAGTGCGTGCCAACACATGATTCTCCCATGTGCACCTCTTTTCTTTACTGATATCCCTTCACCATCGCTAAACGTCGAATTCAGGTGTGACGTCGCTTGAGATTGATGTACATAGTATCATATGTTGATAAATGCGCAACACAACCTCACATCGAAGCGAGTGATGGTGTAGCACCTGTTCGACGTGCCTACCTGCAAGTGCTGTGTGGCCGCAAGTCCTGATTATCATCCCAACACTTGGATCTAGTACAATCGGTTCTCTCTGTTTAATCCGCCAATTGCTCTACCGCAGCATAATATATAGTACCCTGATCGTGGCGCGCAATGGTGATTGGCAGGATGCTCGCATCGAATGTCCTCAGTATGTGGGGTATACATGCGAAAGACACATATGCCTAGAAGAAGTGTATTATTTTTGTGAATAGTTAGACTCGTATTGCCAGAACTTCTTCGCTTCTGAAGAGCCAGACCGTCAGATCGCTTCAGTACGCTACGGCAATTCATTCGCTCTCGCGTGGAAATCACCATTACAGAAAATAATGGACGGGGTTTTAATCGAAATAATTTCTTGATGTTTCTTAACACCATTTCAAGCGCCATATGCAAAATTGTTGGTCCTGCATCCTGCACAACGCAACTCTGCTTTGCTGCAAGGGCAAGAAGAAGACATAATTAGGGTTGAACACAGCATCATGTACGGTCCGACCTCCTGGCAGATGGTATCCTCACACACCAAATGTTCTCCAAGGGTGGGAGAGTAACCTATCATGCTATATTGACCATGAGTGATGCATAATCTGATTGCCATGGTAGTAAATCACAGTGGGAGGAAAGACACTAGGGTTGAAACCCGGACCCTGCAATGAGATAAGTGATAGCCATGACTAGCGATTCGTGATCAAACACAATCATAATGACCATCTACCTACTGGTAGATGTTCTTGTGAGCGATGGATCGTGCGGGTAAATATTCCTAGGCCACAATTATTGCCGAAGCTAGTGGCCTGGTGTGTCCAGTGCCTATCATATTAAGTTTCCTGGATGGGAACGGTTGACGGAGATATTCCTTTCGAGATCGATCTTCAAGGTTTACGCCACAACTGTTATACAAGCTTGACGCGTTTCTACTTTGACCTCTATGTATGCTGTTCTGAGGCGTGTTGCGTGTCTTAGACAACAAACAGGAACACAATTTCCTTTGTGACCATTTGCATCCATACAAAACTGTGCCCATCTGAATGAAATCGGAGCTCCTTGTATGGTATCTACCCGGTCTTTCCGGCGTTTCTCTCGATAAAACAAGGCATAGATAAGCTTTCCAGGGCTCCAGGAATGCCACTTTCTGTGCCAACGATGGATTTTCTGACCGTGACTTGACATCATCCGGATATCGCTAGTATAATCTGGCGTGAGGGGTAGCTATTATACTATAGCTTTAACATGGATCAGGGTTGTTACCATCTCCAAGCCAGCCGCGACTGGCCTCCTACTAAACTTGTTAGCAGCACGCTTGGCGTCCATACAATGGCACCGCACAACTGCACGGCAGCCGCTCGGTTGATGCTGCCGACGACCACAAACACTCTCAGACCAGGAAAAGAAATTATACCTCGCCAATATGCAGCTAATCGAGTATCATGGGCATGTCGTCATGGAACATCGTCTTGGTGTCTTGCCATGTGCTTTCCGAAGGATATGGGATGACCCTAGGTGCTGTATGGGTCCCCAGGTTCCGTATAAGTTGGCCAATCTGCCGAAGTACTTATCTTCTCATCCCAAAATTCCCTTGGTAACAGGCGAGGCACTTTTCTCCAGCTGCGATCTTAGAATTCGTCTGGTCGGCTGAGAATTTTTTCAACTGAGGTATTTCCGCCGAGAAAAATACCAACAACAATGGCGCCCATCACAAAACTAAGCGACTGGCTTCCAACTCGGTCGATTCCTCAGTTAGCGACCAAGATCCTCCCTCGCCAAACTGCCACGACCACCGTCGTTGCTCCGGCCAATAACAACAATAACAACAACAACGGTCTTTCCGGCGGAGCAATTGCCGGTATCGTCATCGGATCTGTCCTCGGGTTTCTGCTACTCTGCTGGCTGCTCTACTCCTGCTTTAACCTCAGCCGTCCTCGAGGCTGGGGCGAGACGTTTGGCGAGAAGGAAACGACTTACGTGCGCTCACCGAGCCGCCGTCGCTCTTCTCACCACCACCACCATCACGGATCCAGGCGGACCTCCGAGGTCCGGCCCGTCTACGTCGAAACGAGGGGGCGCAGTCCAAGGTCGCCTCAGCCCGTCTACTATGCGCGGGATGTGCGTCGATCAAAGAGAGATGGCAGGACATACTACGGCTGAGACGCAAGAAGAGAAAGAGGATCTGCCTAACATTGTCGAATTGATGGAGGATGTTGACATGTGATCATGCATCGTGTTTACACCTCGATTGCAGTGAAGAGTAGAAAGAAGCAGAGATTGGGTAATGCCGACATGAGCCAGCATTTCCGCGAAGGAATAAGCGAGGATGCTTATAAAACGACGACTTGATGAGTACACGAAGGCATCCCAGTATGCTGTGTCACGCATAACTATGTTTTTGGAGATTTGGGCCATTGTTCACTCCAGTCCAATTAATGCAATAAATCGCTTCCCAAAAATGAAATCTAGAACTCTTCACATTCTTCGTATACTCGAATGATGGCTCGTTATCGTGTAATACCCAGAGTAGGATGGTATGCTAGCTCGAAGTCTCCCAAGTTAGGCGGTCTAAATCGATTGTCATCGGCCTCTATAGCGATTCTAATACACATCAAAGAAAAAGCAACAAAGAAAGTGTTTCATTTCTTTGGTTCCCTCTTTTGCGTGCGGCCTCGCTCGAAACATACATGCCAGGGCCACGCATGTCTGCAAGGAAGTTGGGGACAACCAACTGTGTGTGGCATGTGCCATGAGTCGTAGTGTATGCCCTCTATGCCCTCGACGATGGATCAGGGTTTAGACCGATCTAGAAATAAATGTCAAAAAAGTGGATACAAAATAGTTGAGCAATAAGAAGTCCTCAGGAAAACCCGACAACTTGAATTGTGGTGTAGTATACAAGTACAAGTATACCCACCTGTGCTGCCTAGACTGCTAGCACTATCATCCATTAACTCCACACGTGAGCTGGCGCCTTAGCGCGTTCTTGCAGCTTAAATTCCCCGGATCAGCGCATCCAACACGACACGTCCACTGCCCCCACCAAACTTTACCTTCGACCTCGAGCTTGCATGCGATGCTGCAGCTTGAGCGTGTCTCGCCCGGCCCGCTGAGAGACAAGCAGTAGCAGCAAAATGTGGTTGTTGGAGCATGAGGGAGATGCCCTCCAAGGTAGGCAATTGATTGTTCGCCTGCCTCTCTCACAATCCCACTGGCTGACCGATCTTGTGCTGCAGGGAAGCGACTCTGGCTGCGCCCAGGCAAGCGCTATCTCTTTGGACGAACCATCGCGGAACGTAAGTCGACAACTCTAAACCGTCGCGTCGCGTCGCTTCGTACTGCTTCTCCGACATCGAGCTTACTCTTTGGCAGGTGGCATGCTGGCGATTCATGGCGATAAGTCGAGCTCAGTTTCCCGCAAACACGTCACGATCGAGGTCGATCAAGTCAGACCAGGCGACTCGGTAGGCTAGCCTGGTTGTACACCGTACAATACGGTACCCTCGAGACTGACGGAATGTAGCAAAATCTGTCGAAACGGTCCAAGATCACGGTCGAGGACCTCAAGTCAAAACTCGGTACTGTCGTCAACGGGGAGAAAATCAAGGGCGAGAAATATGCCATCGACCAGGAAGAAAACGAGCTCAAGATGGGCAACATGTCTGGTTTCAAGATCACCTGGTTCTCCGTTGTCTTGAGCTTTCAATTTTCGAAACGAGAACTAGATGCCGGCGCACAGACACGACTGCAAGACAACTTTGAACAGCTCGACGTCAAGTTGCTTGCCGAGGTCGACTCGGAACATACCACACACGTGGTTAACAAGAAGCGCAACACCCCCAAAGGACTGCAGGCACTGGTTAATGGTGCATACCTCGTGGACGATGGATTTACCGACACATTATTCACAGTGACGAGGGCTGACGACGGGGCTGACGGTGTCGGGAGAAGCGCGTTGGAGGACGACTTTGATGCGCACTGGCCCGATGCCATGAACTTTCTCCCAGCACCAGGCAATGAGCCAGTACAAAGGCCTGCCGAGGCATTTGCACCAAATTTAGCAAGGCGTGAGATGTTCGATGGCTACACCTTCATCTTTTACGACGACAAACAGCACGACAATTTGATCGGTGCAATCACGGACGGGAAAGGCAAAGCCTTGTATACCAAGGTCGAGCCCGGAAAAACAAAGATAGATGACTTCATTCGCTACGTCAAGTCAGTCGCTGGAGAGAAGGGACTAGGCGAGTTCGAGGATGGCAGCGAAGGCAAGGGTGTCGTTGTGGTGAGGTATGTGCCTGCTGAGCCGTGGTACCAGGAGTTCTACACATCTGTCTCCTTGCGCCTAGATCACAGACTCCCTGACCAGAAGGACTTTCTTGACGCAATTCTGGCGTGTGACGCAAGCAAACTGAGACGGCCTCTGGAGGTCGAGACAGAACGTCCCCGCCAGAGCGAGTCAGGTGCTCCTGAGCAGGCTATGGAAGTGGACAGTGAACAAGTGTCGCAGCCGAAGGCAACACGTCGACCAGCTCCCGCTCCTAGGAAAAGATTCAAGGGCTTTATCTCTGATAGTGACTCGGACGGCGATAGCAAGGCGGATATCCTCATGCCTGAACCAGTCCCGACCGTGCCATCACAAGCGGCCGACGAAGTTGAGTCTTCCCAAGAGGGACTCTTTGTCTCGCAAGAAGTCAACTCTCAAGAGCCGGAAGCCATGATCGAGACCGCCAGGACTTCTCAGAGAAAGAGACCCGCTCTTCTGAGCCTGGACGAAGAGTTTGCTCCGACGGCGGCCCAACTGAAACGGCGCAGGCTGGAAGCGGGCGAAGATCCTGTCCCACGTCAACCCTCGCCTGAGAACCAGCCAGAGTCAGACGACGAACCAGTGACTACCAAGGGCAAGAAAGGTGCCAAAGGCAAGGCCTCGAAGGTCAAGGAGGAATTCGATGTCCTTGAAATCGCTCGAAAGAACCGTGCAGAGGCTGAAGCCAAAGCCAAAGCAGAGCGCGATGAGTTGGAACAAAACGCAGATGGACTCGATTTGGCTGAGATTGGTCGATTGCAAATTGTCGAGACGATGGAACTCCGAAAGGACCTCGCCCCGACCCGGACACGAGCACAGGACATTGCGGATGGCCGTTGGAATCCTGCTTGGAACGGACGCAAAAATTTCAAGGCGTTCAAACAAAAGGGTGCGGTCCAGCCTGCAAGAGAGCGCCAGAGAATCATCATTGAGCTTGAAGAGGCCAAGGCCAATACGGGCGGCATTGGCGATGACTATTGGCTCGAGGACGAAGATACGCAGAAACGGAAGAAGAAGAACCGCCGAGACTCGCAGGGCCAAGCCTCGGGCACTTTCAGCACGAACAAATCTTCGCGAAAAAGTCAGAAATCTGCCTCTACACGGAATGACAACGTCGAATCCGATGTGGAAAACACAGCCATGGACGACTTGGATGAAAGCAACCCTGCAGATGAGGACGGTGACGACGAGCCGGTACCCTCTACTGCCAGGAGACGAGGTACAAGAGATACCTCCACGCCCCAAGAATCGCTCCGATCTCAGCGCACGACGCAGAGATCGACAGCCACGCGAAACACTGCAAAACGATCGGCACCAGCTCCGCCTGCCAAAGAACAGCCAGCAAAGAGGTCTAGGAGGGAGAACATTCCGGATAGCGACGATAGTGACGATAGCGAGGATGAGCTCAGGTTCAGATTTAGAAAGCGGTAAAACGAAACAGGCAGATATTCTTAGGTCTGGTGAGACGAACTACCTATTACTTTGCTTGTACTGGCGCTTACGGCGGAGGTCATGATATCGAGTTTTCATGCTCATGTCTTGGAAGTCATGTTCTCATACTGCTATATGGCTTGATCTGGCATAATACAGTATTTGACCACACGGCTAAGCACTTCAGTCTGTCCTCTCACCTCCGACCCACGACATGACGCGGAGCTGGTGGGATGGTGCAGTGATTAGATATGTGCTGTGTGATATGGCGACCGTATCTCCAAATCGAAGCGCGGGTATCTTTCTATCGTACCTTTGTCTATATTCTGCGCAATAAAGCAATTCCATTGGCACAATTCCTGCTGCCTCTTCACTGAGCGGGTTTTGCACGGCGGTTCTTGATCACGAGCCTCAGACGGCCATGGGCGAGCAGAAACACCAGATGCTTCAGGGGCCCAAATGTCTTGGTGGTAAGCTGGCTCCAATGGTCCACAGTCCTCCCTGAAGCACCCAATAGTCGAGTGCCATCACTTAGGAGGACATTCTAGTGGGCAGCACGGCGGAAGGAAGGATAGACGATGGGTTTCAGTCCATCTCGTCCATCTTGCCGTTTCCTGACTCTTCGCCTTCCTCGACCATCATGCCGATCAAGCTGGTAGCCAGCATGCCCTCGTAGTTGACCCAGGGGTGGATTTCTCCAAAGAGTTTGGTGCCGTCTCTGCCGGCACACCTCATGAGTTCAGGCTCTCCGCCGGGGTGGAAGGGCAGGTAGGGCGTGAGGTTGTAGACGCGGCCGCCAAGGGCGGTCCAGGCGTCCTTGCCCTTGCGCCCCGTCATCTTCTTGAGCATGGACGGCGTGACCTTGAGGTACGGCGTGCCGGGCGGCAGGTTGCGCAGGTCCGAGGTCGGCGAGTTGGCCAGGCGCGCCCAGTCGAGCGGCGAGTGGCCCGGCTCGAGGATCACCTTGCGCGACGGCTTGGCCGGCTTGGTCGAGTGCGTGGGCGGCGGCGCCAGCGTCGAGGTGCCGGGCTGCCGGGCGGCCGAGGCCAGGCTGTTGGGGGGCGCGAGGCCGCCGCCGCCTCCTCGGGAGGGGCCGGGCGAGAGCATCGACGAGCTGTTGTTGACGCCGTTGAGCCGAGGGGGCCGCGGCGGGGGAGGCATCAGCGCCGACGGTGCGCCTGCCGGTGCTGACGGGACGGGCGCGGCGGAGAGCGAGGGCACTGCCGGCGGTGCGGCGGCGCCCGTTACGCGCGCTACTGCTGCTGCCGAGGCCGGCGGCTGCGGAGACGAGAGCGAGAGCGAGGGGACCGGCCCAGAAGATGTCGGTGACGAGGCCGAGGCGGCGCGGACCTTTGGCGTCGTTTGCGGCGAGCCGGCATCTGAAGCAGCATCGTCACCACCGGGTTGTGTTACTATGGACGGCGGCGGTGATATGACGGAGCGGTCTGTTCGCGACTTTGCATCCGAGGAGGGCGACTTGGTCGTCTCACCGCTGCCGTTGGCCCGGGCCGAGGCGGGCGACTCCTCGGAGGTTGTGTTGTGCGGCTGCTCGATCTGAGGCTTGCCTCGCCATAATGCGAGAAGGGTTTCCATGAGGGGCGGGGGTTTTCCAAGGACCATCCAAACCACAAAAGCAAGAACGAGTGTCAGACCCAACAACGCCATTCCTGGCGATGGGAGCGGGTCGAGAAAGTAAAAGGGTAGGATGTGTATCCTTTTTTTCGTGGAAATGCTGCAAGCGGCTGGTGGGGAGCGATCGCTCTTGTGACGTTCTAATTTTGGCTGGATTATTGTCTGACCCACCATTGGCCAGGAGGTTTCGAGAAGTCCAAGACTGCGGTTCAGCTGCACTAAAACTAGAGCCTCCCACCTACATTACCGACGCACCTACCTACCTACCTGCCTGCACTAGCTCGCTGTTAAACCAGGTCGCCTCGAGAATCGCCTAGCCAGATCACATCAATACGAAGATCATTGATAAGAGCCCCAGGTTTGCTTGCTACTAAGAATTGGTTCATGCCAGGCCAGGGCTGTCTTTTCGAGGCCGATCAAGCGCAGAGGCAAGGAATCATTCCGGATGGCTCGCTCATGCGATCAGATGAACGGCCACTAGAGAAGTTCATGCGCAGCGACACGCTCTGGAACGCGTGTGAGAGTGAGGGGACCCCTATAGTGGCTATCACGTTAAGCCTGCACCTTCAAGGTTCAGAGCGTGTCGGCAACTCTCATAGGGAGGGAAAGGGAAAAAGAAAGCTATGACGCGCCACTCCGGATCGTGGCTGGGCACCAGACACGCGGGCTGGTTGCGGGGAAATTGTTGCAAACTTACCGTACCTGTACCTCCTGAACAGGGCGTCGTCTGTGGCATGAGACAAGTACCTGCACGTATTGTAGCTCTGCATGAACAAACAATCTCTCAGTCGCTGAGGAGTGCCAAAAATGTCAGGCCGGGGGACGGGAAAGTTTTTTGTTTACTTTCAAAGACATCATCGATACCTAGCTCGCACATAGTACACGTCGTGGAGCGCGGTGACACCTGGACAGGAATATGGAATAATTCAGTAGAATTGAGCCACGTCGTACATCGCCCACAAAACCCGCTGCCAGTATGGTGTAGGGCATTTTTTATTTTTACACACTCTTGCTTCCAGAATATATCTCGCACTTCGCCATTGAAACCCAATCAATCCTTCATCTGCGATCGGGCCATGTCAACCCACTAATACCCTTGCTGTCATATCAAGGGAATTGGGAGAGGCTCGTGTGAAATAGGGAAGGAAAGAAAAAAACAGGGTCCTCCCGCGACCTAATTACCATCCGCTAATACCTAGCACTACTATTCCCTACCGAGGGTCGCTAGCCAGCAGGCTCAGCACGGGTCACGATAATCAAGTGGTACCTACCTAGACCTTTGGGCTGGAGACCGAGCCCATTTACCAAGGCCCTCAGCTGTCTCATCGGCGAGCGAGTTGCTTGCGAATCTTGCTCTTCCCTCTGCATACTCGATCGACCCAAAAGGAATGAAACATGCGTGCTCTCAACTCGACGGCCTCGAAGACCATTGCAAAAGTAAACTCGGGCAAGCCCTCGCAGCGAAAGCAGAGTCCCGCCGCCGAGGCACAACCTTACGATCCGCCAGCAGCCCACGCACATGGATCTCGTTTAGCACTAAATGTAAACTCTCCATCCACCGCCACGAGACCCCGCCGACCATCTTCTCGTCAGTCGGCTCTGTCCTCCTTTTCAGCGTCCTCGGGAAATCTCAGCAGCTCGACCTTTAAACGGCTGCCCTCGTCTGAAGCCCTCCGTGCAAAACCATCGCGACCGACCATCATTGCCGCAACCGTCGCCAAGCCTGCCCGAGCTACCCCCATTTCAGGAGCTAATCGCAATCAAAACAACAATAATACTACCGCCACTACTTCTCGCCCAACAACGAACAGCACCCAAGCGAGGCCGCCGAGCTCGGTCACCTCCAGTCTTTCGCCCTCGCCACATCCCGCGAGAAACGCACTCAAGCCTCGCGACCAAAATGCCGCTCAGATGACAGAGAAAGCATCGTCAATGTCGAGAAACGTCAAAGTCACGATGCCTCCTGACAGGTCGACAAATTCCACGACCGGCAGGCCCACGCTGCCTCATCTCAGCGCTTCTGCAGCCCGTGGCTCGAACCGGCCACCTCTAACCCCCAAAATAGCAACGACCAAGCCTTTGCAAGCACCAAGCCTCACAGCAGCGAATGCGGCAACCCCGTCGGTGCGTAGAACAGCAGCGCGGCCGGCCAACGGAAGCACACTTTCAGCGAGGAGCACGCCTCAACCACCAGAAGATGACCACGGCTCTTTCATCGGCCTCAATGTCACCCCGCGGTCTGGCAAAAGGCAAAGTCGTGTCGACAGCGCCAACAGCACACCAAATGGTACTCCAGATCCAGGGAGGCTCGACGGGTGGGACAGGGACCTTCGAGCCGCACATCCATTGTCGCCTGGGGGGATTCATGCCGAGTCTGCGAGGCGACCAGTCGTGGCCTTCAACACTGGATCCTCGGAACCGCGCATGCCGGCAAAGCACGAGGTGCACGTCGACCTCGACTCCAAGTTCTTTCACGCCAGTGATATCAAGCCCAGTCACTCCGCGCCACCCAAGCAGCCTACGTTAGCCAAGAACTTTTACGCGAGCGGTCATTCGGCGAACCCAGCGGAGAACAAACCCAGCACGTCTGCTTCTTATACATCAGCACCGTCGGCAAACTCCTCGCAGAATGACCTGTCCAGCAAGTTCATTTACGCCAATGGAACCCCCGACCTGAAGCCGGGCCGAGCAGCTGGCTCGTCTCGCCCAGGGTCTGTCATCTCAGTCAATTCGAAAGCCCCGACAAGCCGGGCCCCGACCAGTGCGCCTCATGGTGGGCTTTCTGACCTTCAGAGGTCGATATCCCCGGCCAAGAATGGCCAGCAGCCTCATGTTGCGCAATTGAAAAGCTCCAATATGCCAGCAACCTCCAACCGCACCCTACCACCTCAGCTTGGGCCAGCACCAACACTCAGACGGACTAGCACGGGCACATCGCTAAGCAGCCACTCTAGAAATGGCAGTGCGCTCATGGGCGAGGCCGATCTCAAGGGGAGCTTCATCTCATCAGGACCCCCTTCGCCAATGTTGCCTTTGGCGTCGCCCTCCCAGCCGCCCTTGACGCTTGCCTCTATTATCCAGGCTGCCGAGGACTTCGGAGAAGACGAAGAGAGCGTGGGATCTCATGATGATTCACATTCCGAGGTCGCAAGTCCCACCAAGTCGACACACTCTGGGGATCCAGCCAACGATTTGGTCGCCAATGCCCGGAGAGAACGAAAAGTCCAAGACCTCCAGATTACAAATGCATCCCTCGAAGCGATCAACCGTACGCTCGAGCGCCAGTTACGAAAACAAACAAGTGAGCTTCGAAGATTCAGGCGCATGTCGCGTGCTGCAATCTCTAGTGCAGCTTCCAGTCGAGTGGTATCAGAGGCCTTTCCTGCTGGTGAGGACGTTGCCTTGCCGCTTTCGGATCTCGACGAAGAAGGATCGGACGATCTCGAAAACGAGGACGACGAGGAGGAACCGCTTTCGGATACAGACTCGGCTTCGGATGCAATCAGTCCAAGTCTCGATGCTCGATACGGGAGAAAAGACGAACAGCGGCTGCAACGCGATCTATCAAAACACAAGGAACTCTTGATTGATTCTCAAAAGATCAATCAGAGCATTAAACGGTGTCTGGACTGGACCGAAGAGCTCATCAAAGAGGGCAGAAAGGCTCTCGAGTATAATATTCGCCCTAGCGAGGTCGTAGTGCCCGGACCACGAGTGCTCAACCCAGCCGATGAGGAAGAGCACACACAAGCAAGCATCAATTTTGATCCCGATACCGCCTTTGAGGATACGCACGTCGAGTCGGACAACGAAGAATTCGAGTCCGAGAGAACTGCGCCTCTGGAGCCGAAACTGGCTGGTTGGAAACCAGACCCCGAGGATTAAAGAGTCGGCGCATCAACACAGGCCGACGTCGATTCTCGTCACTCAACATATTGTTGCGAAAACCACAACATCACTCACTTGATATTTTTTCTCTTTTTGTCAACTATCAGCATCTTCCACATGGTACAGCATGGCAACGGCGTTCTTTTTAGTCCTGTTTTTATTTTTCTTCTCTGTTCTCCTCAGCTATCGATCTTTGAGGCATCTTCGTCTTGCAGCATTTGTCTTATGTTTGCGTCACTGTCCACCATACGCACGATATACCCTGTGAGCGAGACTTGTATTTTGGGTACGGCACAGAGCACCGGAATAGATCGGGAGGTCAGCAGGCGAAACAGGTCAACTATCTCCCCACACAGACACACAAGAGCAGAAGCACACATGGCATATACTGTGTTTATTTCCTTTGTCAAATCGATACCCCCATTCCTGCCACGACTATATGTGCGGCAAGTCTCAATGCTGTAGAGCAAACATCTGCGAGTTTGACCGGCCTTTTTGAGGCACGGGCTTGGAAAGAGGAGGATTCGCTCGGGAAAGAAGACATGTAGTTCCAGAATGCTGGGCTGAGGGGTTTCGAGTGTACTATTATCAGTAATGATAATCGACTGAATCAGAGGTAGTATCTGGGAAATTTGTCCGAGTGCATGTCGTCAGTCCGCTGCGTGACATGCAAGAGTCGACCAACAGATGCCTTCTTGGACTGTATGCGGCTATGGCCAAGACCGGCTTGTATATCCTGGGTTGATATCTTGCCATCTGCGCTTCTGGGCTTTACCAAGAGAATGACTGTGACACAGGTACCTGCGAGGTCAGCCGCTTGGGTCCGGGGGAATGGCACGCTTTCGAATGGAGACTCTCTAGACTCTACGAACTAGACTGGGGCCGCCATCTGGGGGCCGTTAGGAACCAGTGTCGCCTGACTCCAGAGTTTGGATGATATTTACTACCATTCATCACCTCCTGTGACGAGGCCACTTAGTAGTAGAGATCACGACACCGAGCATGCTGATTGTGCAAATTGTACATCCAGCAGTACCAACAAGAGACTTGACTCATCCCGGACAGACAGACTTGCTAACGAGCAAGCTTGCGACGACGAAGCTATTGAATAGAGAAGAGAGTCTCTGGCCCCTGAGGTCTCGTCTCAGCCTTTATGGTAGGCCGGCGTCAACCGTCAGGTAACGAAAACGTATTTTTACGTAGTGGAAAGGCTCTTGGCCGGGAGGAAGTGGATCCCAGGCCGGACTACCCACTCGCCCTGGCCAAACAGAAGCGCCGAAGGGCCTGGCCGTCGTCCCAAAAGGGATTTCCGCTTCGGCGTTATCTTAAAGGCGGATCTTCGCGGCTGGATTGCGTGATCGAGTCTTGCGAAAAACTTTTGGTGGTGGCCAAGACGGGCATTGACACAGAGCATGGGCGAGATGGCGACAACGGGATCGAGAGGCAGATACAAAACTGGGAGGATGGACGTCGCCTTTGGGGACTCTTGGTTGTAGCCTGCTACTCATCTATCGTTGAATGCACAATTCAAGATCTTCTTCTTTCGTCCCTCCTTCCGGGTTAGTAAGTGCTTTTCGACCATATAGTGTCGCCTATATAAAGCCCCGCCTATAAAGATGCCGGCCACTTCGGTTGCACAGGAGGTCGCCGCCTCGGGCGCAGGTGCCGGTGGCGGCAGCGTCCAGAAGCACTCGTGGTTCCGGTCCGTGGCTTTTCAGATCATCATCGCGAGCTGTGTCTCGTTCACGGCACCCGGTATGTGGGATGCTCTCGGTGGCCTCGGTGCGGGCGGTGCCGCCGAGCCGTACGCCGTGTCGGCCGCCAACGCCCTCGTTTACGGCCTCTTCTCCATCGTCTGCGTCGCCGCCGGCGCCATCAACAACCGCATCGGCCTGCGGTACGGCCTCGCCCTCGGCGCCATTGGCTATCCCCTCTACGGTGCCGGCCTCTACACCAACAACGTAAACGCGACGACGTGGTTCATGCTCTTTGGCAGCGCCCTGTGTGGCATTTCGGCCGGCTTCTTCTGGGCCGCCGAGGCCGCCATCATTATCGGATACCCCAGCCCGCAGGACCGCGCCTTCTACCTAGCCATCTGGCAGACGGCCAAGGCCCTCGGTCCCATTGTCGGAGGCGCCATCAACCTCGGCCTCAACGCCAACCGCAACACGGCAGGCTCCGTCGGCTCGGCCACGTACATCGTCTTCATTGTCATCATGTGCCTGGGCCTGCCGATCGCGCTGTGCCTCAGCCCGGCCGACAAGGTCTGGCGCCGCGACGGGACCAAGGTCGTGGTGCACAAGGAGCCGACGTGGGCGGCCGAGTTCCGCGCCGTCTTCAAGCTGCTGGCCTCGCGCCGCATCCTGCTGCTGCTGCCCGCCTTCTTCATCAGCTACTTCTACAACGGCTTCCTGAGCACCTGGTTAACAACGTACTTCACCGTGCGGTCGCGTGCCTTTTCGTCCTTCTTCACCAACTTTGCCGGCATCTTCAGCTCCTTCATCATCGCCGGCCTGCTGGACCGCCAGCGCATCTTCATCAAGACCCGCGCCAAGATCGCCTTCTCCGCCATCGTCCTCGTCCTGGTCGGCACCTGGATCTGGGCCATCATACTGCAGAAGCAGTTCTACGACGCACCCGAGGCCCCCGTCTTCGACTGGTTCCAGGGCGGCTTCGGCAAGACGTACGCCCTCGTCTTCTTCTGGACCTTTGCCGGCCAGGCCTTCCAGCAGTTCCTGTACTGGCTCGTCGGCCAGTACGCCGAGAGCCTGTCGTCCCTGTCGCACCACACGGGTATTCTGCGCGGTTTCGAGGCCCTGGGACAGACCGTCGCTTGGGCGTAAGTTCTTCTCCCTTTTATTCTTTTCCTTCCTTCCAGAAGATGGAGAAATGCTAACGTGTTCCTGCTACAGCATGCAATCCGAGGGCAACGCGAACCACTTTGTCAGCATCGGCCTCAACTTTGGCATCCTGCTCATCAGCGTCGTCCCGACCTGGATCGTGCTGTCGGAGCTCGACCACGTCCACGAGATCCGGGTCACCGAGGAGGACGTCGCGGCCGCCGAGTCCAACGACGAGGAGCTCGCTACTACCGATCACAGTAGCAAATAATTTTTTTCTCCTCGATGGAGAATTTCTTTCAACGCTTTTGGATATAATAATTAAATGATACCCCCTCTCTTTTTCAACAAAAAAGATTTAAATTCAGACAATTTTTTGACATACCTCGTCATTTTCGTGGCGTAATTACCAAACGATTTGTTCTTCTCTTCCGGCCTCAGTAAAAATGGCTTATAGGAAATGAATGCTTGCTCTGACTGCACGATCACGGTGACTCAATTGTCATACACACCGATTCATGTATTTGAATCGGAATTCGGAATCCACGCAAGTCAGTCACCCAGTCACTTAGCGCTTTCCAACCCCGAGTACCTAGTTAAGCTAAGCTACGTAGTCGCAGGCAGCAAGTCGCAGTTGCGCCACTCGAAGTCTTGCCAGATCACACGGATTATAATGAACAGATGGCATATATACGAGCCACAGTCACAGCCTTTTGATTTATCCACCTGTGGCTTTCTTCCCTAGACACCTGCAGATTTTACAATTATACATACACATTGTCACACAGTAAGGAGAAGAGAAAAATGGCCTCCAACAAATTCATCATCCGCGACGACACCCAAGCGCCCCGGGACGCCGACTTCATCCTGGCCGCCTTTGACGGGTCCCTGCCGCACCTCGCGTCCAAGGGCAGCGGGCAGCAGTGGGGCGCCCGGCCGTTCTCGGAGCGCGACGGCGTCCGGGACCGCGTCGAGTCGTGGATCGCCGTGTCCGAGGCGTCGCGGCGCGGCGAGCAGGGCGTCGAGCCCGGCCGGCTGTTCATCGCCGAGGTCGAGCTTCGGTCGGAGGGACAAGAAGCTGATGGCCTGTTTGTGAGGACGGAGGCGAGTTCTGGCAAAAAGCTCCTCTCGGTCGCGGCCGCCGGCGTCCGGAAGGATTGGTGGCCGACCTACTTTAAACAATTTGATCACCTGCAGAAGCTGGCCGACAGCGAGGACGCTGCCGGGGGTGTCATGTATCTCGAGGTGCTCATATCGGACTTCCGGACGGGGCCTGCGCGCAAGGGAGCAGGCGCGGTGCTGCTCCA
Organism: Pestalotiopsis sp. NC0098; assembly: GCA_022432395.1. Lineage (NCBI taxonomy): Eukaryota > Fungi > Ascomycota > Sordariomycetes > Amphisphaeriales > Sporocadaceae > Pestalotiopsis > Pestalotiopsis sp. NC0098. Next base: position 1,708,207 of record JAJKLJ010000003.1, on the reverse strand, counting down.
GAAAGTCAAGGAGTACGCCGTGTCCAAGGGCGCGACGAAGCTGTATCTGGACTGTTTTGCTGGAAATGATGAGAATTTGGTCAAGTATGCTGTTCTACTTTCCTCCTTTTAGATCATTAGATCAAACTCAGCTTGGCTAGTGGCATGGATATGCTAACAAGAATTTTTATAGATTCTACGAGGCGCAGGGATTTGTTTCCGTCGCCGACTTCGTGGACGAGAAGAGCGGCGGATGGCCGGGTCGGGTGTTGAAGATGGATCTGACGTCGTGACCATTCGGAGAGACGAGCTAATACATTCGTTTGCGGTACCTATTGTAGAGAATTAGTTTATTGCGAGATGCCTAGAAGGGAAGACTGTGCTGCAGCACGCGGGAAGCGCTTCACGCAAGACTCTACCTAGGTAGATACCTATATCCCATCATCAGCCAAGAGACATAAATCATATCATCAATCAAGAGACATAAATCATATCATCAGCCAAGAGACATAAATCAGATCATATTGGACCCTCCCCGGCGACGGCACCAGAAGACACTGACCGCGCGCCGTCGAGATGTAGTGTCCCAAATAGCTCTCAATCACTATTGGAACCTACAATGATGACCTGTCTTGGCGAATCGGCAGCGTCATACAAAGTCAAGTTGGGGTACCATTGCATATGCAGTATTCGGATATTATATCCACTTGACTTTTTGCGAGAACATACTTCTGAATCTTGCTATATCATCATCTAGTTTCCTTCTCTTGACTTTTCCCAAATCAGTATGCTAAAGCTTTACGGAGACCGTTTATCTGCAGCCGCCATGGAGACAAATGGCCATGATGGCGAGTCCAAGATAGACGTGTATGTCCATTCTACGCAACGAAAGTCAACGCAATAACTAACATCAACTCCAGGCTTATCATCGGAGTTGGGCCTGCTGGGTATGTATCGTGTCCTTATTGGTCTCAAATCTTTATGCCGAGGCTGATCTCATGTCAGACTCATGGCAGCGGCTTGGATGGCACACTGCGGAGTTCATGCTCGAATCATCGATAAGAGAAACACAAAGATCTTCTGTGGGCAGGCCGACGGTCTCAATCCTCGGAGTCAGGAGATCTTTGACAGTTTCGGGTTCGCCGATCGGGTTCGCAAAGAAGCCTATTATCTGAACGAGGTATGAATTTTCGATGACAAGCCAAATACGGACTGCTGATATTGAAGCTCTATCTATAGTTCTGTTTTTGGGTGAGTCTATGTTACTCTTGTTTGTATTTAGACTCAGTAATGGATCAAGCCTCATCGTGACCCAGAAACCCGACGAAAACGGCATCATCCGCCGCGGAGAGCGAACACCCGATACTCCCCCCGGGATATCGAGGTTCCCGCACGCCACAATTCACCAGGGCCGCATAGAGCGCTTCTTTCTCGACAATATCAAGAAGTACTCCAACGACACGATCAAGGTGGAGCGTTCCGTTATACCAGAGTCCTTGGTCATCGACGAGGCCAAGATCAGTGATCAGTCTGCCTATCCTGTGACGGTCAAGCTGCGGTATCTCAACGAGGAGGAGTCCACCCCTAAACAGCACGGCGGCGCACAGTTCGCTGATGGTCTGTTCCGGAGTAATTTGTTCAGCGAGGCGGATGAAGATTTGCTCATCAAGAGGTCTTACGAGAGGGCAGGTGAGTTGCTGTTCGGACAACTGTCTTCATGAGAAACTAAATCATGTTTAGGAAAGGGCGAGATCGTACACGCCAAGTACGTGATCGGCTGTGATGGCGCTCGCAGTTGGACCAGGACAACGCTCGGCTTCGAGCTTCAGGGAGAGTCCATCGACGTCGTTTGGGGCGTCATGGACATCATCCCCTTTACCGACTTTCGTGAGTCCGACCTTGACGAAGCTGTCTCTGACCGGGCGCAGCTGAGAATCTTGTTCTAGCCGGCATCCGAGAGCGGTGCATGATCCACTCCGCTGAGCACGGCAGCCTCATGGTCATCCCCCGCGAGAACAACCTGGTGCGGCTGTATATCCAGCTGATCGAGGTCAAACCCGACGCCGCGACCGGCCGGGCCGACAAGTCGCAAATCACGCCCGCGTCCATCTTCGGCGCGGCCAAGAAGATCCTGCAGCCCTACGAGATCGACTATGAGGTGTGCGACTGGTGGACCGCGTACCAGGTAGCTTCATCGACGAGACATATGTATACTGAGGAAAGTACTCAGCTGACTGGGAGATTCTATAGATCGGGCAACGAGTAGGCAAGCACTTCCAAGCCCACAACCGCGTCTTCCTCGCCGGCGACGCCGTTCACACGCACTCGCCCAAGGCCGGCCAGGGCATGAACGTCTCCATGCAGGATACGTACAACCTGGGGTGGAAGCTGGCGCTGGTAATCAAGGGCATCGCGCAGCCGAGCATCCTGAGCACCTACGAGGACGAGAGGAGGAGCGTGGCGCAGGAGCTGATCGCTATTGATCATCGTCTCAGCCGGCAGTTCTCAGGGAAGCAAGTGGGGGATCTGGAGGTATTTCTGTTTCTTGTACTGGAGAAAAGGGGAAATTCTCACACCCATGTTTTAGGAATCCACTGGTACCGATGCGGATGATTTCAAGCGGTCCATGATAGAAGGGCACCTATTCTTCCAGGGCTTGTCCATCGACTATGGACCTAGTAATCTCATCGCAAAACCAAGCGACGCCAGGCAAGAGACAAGCGGCAATGGTGCGATCCAACCTGCAAAGATAACAGCCGAAATCTTTGTGAAACGACAGGCACTGGCAACAGGTCTCCCCGTCGGCAAGCGCTTCAACAGCTGCAAGGTGAGAGTACCCCTGGATGTAAGCTCAGTATGATATTGACCAACACGTGCTTTTATAGGTTCTCGATCAAAGCGACGGCCGCCTATGGCATTTCCAGCAAAAACTCCGATCCGACGGACGTTTCCGCATCGTCCTATTCGCAGGCAACATCCTCGACCCAATCCAAAAGCAGCGCGTAGAGCGTTTCTGCGCACTGCTCGACTCGCCAGACAACTTTCTCCGCCGCCTGAATCATGACAAGAACAAGAGCATCGACAGCGTCGTCGAGATCCTAACCATCCACTCGGCCAAGCGGCACAGCGTCGAGCTGCTACGAGACTTCCCCGACGTCCTGCACCCGTTCAGCCGGGCGGTCGGCTGGAGCTACCACCAGGTGTACTGCGACGACGTCAGCGTGTACGGGGGCTTCGGGGACGCGTACGCACGCTACGGCGTCGACAAGGAGAGGGGCTGCGTCGTGGCCGTGCGGCCTGATCAGATCGTGGCCTGGGTCGGCGAGCTCGAGGACTTTGATGATTTGCAGGCGTACTTCGAGGGATGTCTGGTGTTGGAAAAATAGAAAAGCCAGCGGAGCGCGTGAAATTCAATGTTTATCGGCGAAAACAACCCGTAAACGACATGAAAGCAAGCATCAAATGCGTCTTGATAATCTTGAAGGCGGAGTTAGCCATTGAGCTGCGACGATACTATCAAAATACAATACCAATATATTGCTGTGACACCTCGACGGTATCTGAAGTGAGTCACTTGCCCTGCTGTAGTCTTACTATACAATGATTGAACCATTCAGGTTGTATTCATAATGAGGACAATTATCTACTCTATACACAGACCGCAAATCAGCTGTACATGAGACCGATCGATGTGAGGCGACCAAGTCACTCATCTTCATTTTGGAGCTTGAGGTGCCTACAGCCTTCAACTCATGATCCTAATCTAGGTTTTCCCTAGGCCATCGATCGGAGACTGGCGGAATCTGATCGCTACACAAGTGAAAACCAAGCCAATCGAAAACAGTATAACCCAAACACATACAAGCCCCTAATGCCATGCTTGTACCATTACGCCTCAACCCCTTGAAGAAATTCCCCGAGCGTCTTTACGTCTCCTTTTTGATTCCTTCGCGTTTCTAACTAATGGACGCAATAAAGGTTGAGTACTGCTCGTCTTCGCCAATAACCTTCGCAGTCGGAGCTTGTGCCACCAGCTTGGGAGGCGCTGCTTTGGCCGTCCACAGAACTCCTTGCTGAGGCTGGGGAGCCTGGAGCTGTTGTGGCTGCGGTTTGTCGACCTTGGGCGTCTCAGATTCGCCGGCTGCCTCGTCCTCCTTTTCTGGCCGGGGCAGTCTCATTGCGAGTAAGACATATTCTGCGCGCGTCATGTTATCCATGACATCGTCCATGTACCGCTTTACTTCATCTTGTGGCGCCACAACCCTCGCAATCTGGTCCAAGTACTTTCCGCTTGGCGAAGAGATGCGGATCGTCATGGGTTGATAGTAGTCCAGCGTAGGATCTCCGCCGTATTCTGACTTGCTGCCCTTACGCACGATCAGAAATGAAGCAAGCACCTCGGTAGCTCCTTGCTGATACTCTAGAATGCTGTACTTTGGGAACAAATATCTATCTCCTGTGCCACCGGAAAACTCTAGGGCAATCGCAGAAAACTCAGTTCTAATCGTTGGAGCAGGTCCCTTCGAGCGTAGGGCCTGTTGCGGCGCTGCTGCTGATGTAGACGCCTTCCTTGTCGGAGCCGGCGCCGGCGGCGGAGGCGGAGGCACAGCTTCTGGAGTGCTCGCTGTTTGCGAGTGCGGCTGTTGTGTTTTAGGAGCACCCTTGGGCAGTAAATCCTTCAGTCTGTCGAGAACCGCCTTGAGGTCTGTCGCATCTGAGAACTTGGTCTTGTTCTCCGCCACTCTCCGAACCATGTTCCTCGTCGTATGGTCTTCTAGTGATTTCTTCACCAGTAAAATGACCAACGGATCGGAATCGTGTGGAACTTTCAGATCTGATGCTTTTTGATGCGGGTTCGATGCCAAGACAATGTCCAAGATTGCCCGCACCTCGTCGGCGAAGTACTTGACTGTTCGTCCATCGACAATGAGCCTATCCGCAGATGGGCCCTGTTGCCCTCCACTTTTCTTGTACTCGGCTGTAATCTGATCAATGATACGTTGAAAGTGCTGCAACTCATCGGGAAGAGCCTGCCCTATAGCCACTCTCTTCATAAGATCGCGTAATATAGGATCATGTGAAGCTTTTTCTGCCAATGTTACGATGATAGGATCTGCACCCGCAGGTGAGGGTGTCGCTGGTTTCACGCTGGATGCAGGTGCTCTCGGTGCACCAGCCGTGGCGGGACCAGCACCTGGTGGCCCTTGTGGAGGCCGTACAGCACCTGGCTGGGCCATGGGGCCTGCCGGCGAAGCCAAAGGCTGACCATGGACTGCGGGCGCAGGTGACCGGAGGGGTTGCTGTACGCTTTGTGGTAGCTGTGGTGGCACAGGTGCTGCGAGCACTGAGCTAGGCGCAGCCACGGGAGGGGCAGGAGCTGGAGCAGCATGAGGCGGTCCAGTTGCGAGAGGCTGGCGATGTGCTTCTATCGGTTGGTGTTGCGTCGAAACTGTAGGTTGAGCCAAAGTCGGCTGGCCTTGTATCGGTGGTTGTGACAAAGGCGCGGGTGCCGGAGGTGGTGCTGCCATTGGCGCCGACGAATGCTGCATTGGTGCTTGTGAAGGCGCTGCTGGCACGGCCGCAGGTATCGAGGGGGTGGCAGGAGTGGACGGCTTGGGAGGAGGCGGCATAACACCATTCGGAGGGCCATACTGCATGACAGGCCGGAACGTAGAATTCGTGGTAGGAGGCTTCTGATTGTCCTTGATTCCGAACATGGTCGCCTCGAGTACATGAGGCTCAATGGTGAGGATGATGCTTCCGATCTTCTGCATGCTATCCTTTGGCGGATTGTTCGGTTCCTCCTTGACCACGCCTTTCCGCTTGATCGGCTTGGTCCAGTATTTTTCAAAGATGCCTTCGTTGATCCATTTCTGCCGCGATCGGGTCAGAGACTCGGCGAGAACGCCACTGAGAAACACAGATGTTAGCGCCACTGTTCAGCCACGACAGCGTGAAGTTCATGAACGCGTTACTCACCTCTCTTGTATAGATTGAAACTCCTTGCCCGGCAGGTCATCCGGCTGAGGAGTTTCGACAGTAGGCAGAGGAATGCCTGCCTGCACCGACTTGGGCAGTGGCGTCTCCTCTATGACAGGTTCCGGGGGCGGCGGCGGCGAGGGTGGTGCTGATGGAGCCGCTGGGGTCGCCGACCTCTCGGGAGGAGTGACGGTGCGCTTCTTGACGACCTGCTCAGATCGAGCAGCGCCCCGGGGCGGGTTCTTGCGTTTTCTCTCCCCGCCCGTCATGGTCGACCAATATGCGATGACTTCCTGGGGAGCGGAATATCGACTATACTGTCATTGACAGGAATGACGTTGGGGTGTGGTTGTGGCGAGGGTCGTGGTGTCGCGTAGTGGGTGGAGAAGGGTTTTGTGTCAATTACGAATCCGAAGATGCTGAGACGTCGTCACACATTTGTGTACATATTGAGACACAGCCGCGGTTTATTCTGCCGGCCGGCCTGCACACCTGGAGACCGACAGAGGGTCTTATGTTTTCCCAGAAAGGGAGCTTGGGGCAATGCAGTAGTGCAAAAGCGTGTCTGCAGTGCTGGCGCGCATGCGAATTCCGAACAAGAGAATGCGAGGCCGGGGGCGACTGAACGGGGCAGAAGAAAGAACGGCAGCGTCCGTACAGTGAAGGAAACAATGGATGGGTTTGGAAGAGGTTGAACAGGAACAGAACGAAGCGAAAGACACCAGACGGGCGCTGGAATTTGATGCCAGAGGAACCGCAGAGGAACCGCCCGGCCGCAAGCTCGAGCGGAGCGAAGTTGGGAAGGCGCACGGCGTCGCGGGCTATTGGCTGAGCTGATGAAGGAGCGCGCTCTCATTGGCCAGGCATAACGTTAAAAACTGGCCCACCCGAGTGGGGAGAAGCTGCGAGCTGCCCAAGTCACAATTGGACAAAATCGGAAAGCTCTACTCTAGTGCAAGGCAGAAGGTCTTGTCAGTGGTCACTGGTCACCTTCATCAATTGATCCATTGGTTCAGTCTTGTTCATCCAATCATGCATCCTCATGGTGCTCGGTACCTGCTTCGTCTATGCCTTATTTATCGCTTTCCAAGAGGCGAGTGGCAATATCATCTTCAGCAAAGCAACGGTGACCAGAGTGTCCAGGTATGGTGGCTATAATGGTGTTGTGTGAGTGTTGTCTTTGGTGTGAAGAGGAGTTCAACAGGTTGTTATCGTGTAGCATTTGTTGATTCAAAGATGATTGTGCGTTTGTATTTTGCAATCCTATGTGCGTGTGAAAGCAGTGATACAATGCCGACTTATATATACATACTCCGTTATTGGGACGACATTGGTCTTGTTGCTACAACTATCCATGTCCATCTCCGTGGGAGTATTGTGAATCCAATCTTGGCCATCAGAAGAAGACTTCCTACAGATGTCTGGTGATTTGAAATCTGGTGACTGGCCACCTGAACGTTACTGACAGTGACCGCTAGCCACTGCCTAATTCCATCACAGATATCCCCTGGCTAAATTACAAGATCCAAACTTATATTACACTAACAACCCCAAGCTTAGCAGGCGTTAGCGGCTCGCGCATGATGCAAGCGCCCCACGTCCCCAACGCGAACTGCCCTTGCACCTTACTCATCACCGACTTCATTCAATGCTTACCTGCACCTGGAATGTACCTTCCTACTGGATGCGACTTTCACTGGCTTACGACAACTTTTGCCTCGCGCCTGCTATTGTAGCCTGGTACACTGTTTCGCTCGCTCCAGGCACCGAAAAGTAAAGAAAGGACCCCAACTTCGTGCACATCTTTCTTGCCCATCGTTCTGCGTGATTTAGCCTTGGATTTGAATCTGTCGCCATATCTGGAAAGACGCATCTGCGCGTACCGTACATCGTCTCACTGCACCTACTACTTTCGACTTGGCCAGTCCTATCTCCGAACCGCGCTCGCTTCATCACAACTGACAGCAAACATCTCTGGCGTGCCATTGTTTTCGAATCAGCTAAATGGCGCCTCAGTCCTCTCGTTGGGCAATTCCATTGGTTGCCGGCCTTGCCGCTCCCGTTGGTATCTACTTGACCTTTATTTTTCTTGGGGCATTTCCCTTCTTTCAAAGACAGTAAGTGCAATGCTATCGCGTTTCGTCGATTCTGTTGTTGAAACTCACATACTGGCAGCTTTCTTTATGCTCACAAGATAAACACCTTGTTTTGGCACGATATAGACAAACCAGAGCAATGGGGGTTTGCCCGTAGGTCCTGCCCTTCGTCCAAGCGTACAAATGATCCCTCATCTAATGCAAAATACTACAAAAGGGAATCAAGTCACTCCTTTCCCAATTGAAACAGCAGATGGCGAGACGTTGTACGCTTGGCACATCATGCCCTTGCCCACCTACCTCAGAAATGAGGATAGGCTTCAGGCTGAACCTCATGGATTTGTTAAGGACTTTTCGTCAACTGAGTCCTTCAAAGTCTTGCGTGAAGATCCAAATGCGCGTTTGGTTATCATGTGTAAGTCATATATACGACCAGAAAAGATCTCTTCGCTAACTATCATACCAAGTTCATGGAGTACGCTCATCTCGCAAGTCCTTTGTCGTTGACTAATAATACTGACAATACAACAGAACGCCGGGCACATAGCACAGGCTATTCGCCCAGACAGTTACCATACACTGACTGATAGCTCAAACTATCATGTACTTGCCATTGACTACCGTGGATTCGGTAAATCGACCGGAGTCCCATCAGAGGCGGGCTTGATCAACGACGGCGCTGCTACAGTAGACTGGGCCATGAAGATCGCCAGTATTCCATCTAGCCGTATTGTCATCATGGGCCAAAGTCTTGGTACCGCTGTGACAAGTGGTGTTGCCGAGCATTTTGCAATGCAAGGTGTCGAATTTGCCGGAGTCATCCTGGTGGCTGGCTTCTCCAGTCTGCCAACGCTGCTGAGCCGTTACACTGCCGGCGGAGTGGTGCCAGTGCTGTCTCCACTGCGATCAGTACCGCCTTTGCTTCGATTCTTCCAGTCTTTCATTGTGGAAAAGTGGCAGTCCGCGGAGCGGTTAGGCACAGTCGTCGGCCTGACACGTAGTCGCCTTCGCCTGACCCTCATCCATGCCAAGAATGACTGCGAGATCCCGTCTTCTGAGAGTGATACCCTTTTCCGTTCCGCTGCTACGGCTCTGATTGGTACAAGCCTCGATGATGAAGACTTTGCGGCATGGAAGAAGGAGAGGACCGTCCTGCGCGAGGATGGCACCTATATTGTCGTCGCCAATGGAGAAAACAATGTTGTCGTACGAGAAGAGCTCGTACCATACGGAGGTAATGTTTCTTCAAATCCTGTATCGCACATGTGCTAACAATCGCTAGGGCACAACGATGTGATGTGGTCCTCACCAGTAGCGCTCGCCGTCATGAGATGCTTCGAGCCCGATCGATAGATGCTTATACCGTATACCCACAAACGTTTCCCATAGATAATTCCTCCACAGAGGATTTCTCAATCTTGCATATGCAGTGTAGCCCAGCCTTCGAGATCAGGCTGTCGAATGATTCGCTCTCAGCGAAAGATGTCTATTCATCACATGATCTAGATTCACTCTACCCCGCTCGAGACCAGCAGGTTTTTTTTTTATCACCGTCTTCTTTATGTTATTCGTTTTGCGCATCTTGTGTCCGTCGCAACGATCATCAAGCTGCCTTCACATCATGATCATTCTACACTAACTGCAAAATGTCAGGCAACGTGGCGCTTCAAGCTGATGTTGGCTCGTTGGGCCTCTCAGGTCTTGGGGCCTTCACCACACTCCTCAGTGCAGCATCGACAGACAACGTGCAGCCAATGGCCATGATACTGCTCGAGAACCTTGGCTCTCTTTTCCACGTCAATGGCCCCCATGCCAGCCGCGTCCCAGAGGTCATGACCAGGGTTGTATCCCATCCTGTTGGCCGACTTTCTCTCGCCATTGGATGGCGCCGCGGTGACGCGATTTCAGTATTTGCGGAGACTGCGGGTGGCCAAGCGATCACATTGCTGGCGACGGGTTTGGTCAACATATACGAGTCGCGGCACTACGGCTTATTGCTTTCGCAATTGTGCACATCACTACTCCCCAAGAGCTTGCCTAGATCAAGCCCAACACAGCTTGCCGATGTCGCAAAGCTCATTGCTGCCAAAGCCGCGAAACTCTCTTTTGGGAATATTCTTGCTCGACAGACACATCGAGTTCTCTCAGTTTACGACGAGCTTGGCATGAAATCACCAGCGCATCTTCTCGAAAAGCCTTCGGTGGAGTCACTCGTTCAATTATTTGAAAGTTTGACGCACCTGAACACGGAAAACCATATCATCAGGATCTCTGGCTCAGTAGGGCTTTTATACATTGCCACCATCGTTCTTTTCATGTTCCCCGGCTCTACCATGTTGACCGTCGAGTCTGTGGTGATACACAACAACGAAAACAGTCACATAATCATCGAAATTTGTGAAGCATCGACACAAGTGCAAGTCGAGACGAAATTAGGCCAACATCGGACATTAATCGCTAGCCCAATTGAACGCCTAGACAATGTTGTTCACTGGCAGAGCCCACTACGAGCCTCTTTGCAGTGGGACGGATGGTTGGTTGAAGCTCTACGTCTCCATTTGGCCGAAATCGGTGTCAGCTTGACCTCGGAGCTGAAACGAATATTCTGCGAATTTATGGTTCAGATAGCTCCTCATCTGAAACTCTGCGATTTTGAAAACACGAGAGCGCGCACAACTAAGAAGCTTACAGATTTGGTTGGACCGCACTATCAGTACCGAATAGCATCCAACTGCCGAAAGATCTGCCATTACGATCCAAGTCCAGAGAAACAGGATCCTGTTGAACTGTGGATACAGCTAGCAGAGATCTTAGAACGAGACTCAGCCTTTACAGAATGCAGTTGCCCGTCGGATCTCCAGGAACGATGCGTCTTTCCGGCTTCTGGTTGGAACTATGATCCAAGTTATTGCCCCCGAGTCCGCATTTCACGAGTGATAAGCTTAGCTCTATCATCCGGTATCTTATGTTGTCTCGTGGAACCGCAAGGTTCGGTCACTGTAAGCACAGGCTTTGGCCAAGCATTGTTGAGTAAGGCCACGATTATGAATGTACTTCGAACATTCGGTCTCGAAAGTACTGTTTCCACTACACTATACACTTCCACGCCCTTCAGTCTTATCTATTATGAGACTTTAAATATCCTCAGAGATACATCGACTCAACATTACACGATGCTTGGAAAAAGCTTCAGAGGCTGTAGCATATATCCAACAGTCTTGCATAGTTTTGAGACTGAGATTAGCGGGATGTTCATTTTCTCCATCTGTGACGGGATGTTCATTCACGACGACAGGTATTACGATACTTTGAACGGAGAGGAAGAGCGCCTCAGGGAACAGCCAAAGAGAATACCCGACGGTGAACTTTCACCTCTCCGTGTCTCTCAATTGAGAGAACATATTTCGGTGGCCGCACATATTCGGGAAGGCTTCGGAGAAGTCTTGCTTGGACTCAAAGTACAAGCATCCGGCTTGTACTTTGGTGTAAACGTCAAGGATGCTGTCATTGGTCTGATGTATCTCGATTTCACGCCAGACTGTCAGCACAGCATTGACGATGTGTTGCACGAAGAGTACGAAGCGCAAGTATCTGTCGGAAGTGTCGGTACAGCGCCGTCCCCTCAAAGCAAAGTTAACATTTTGATGACGCGAGGGAACCAACAAGCTCAGTTCGTTGCTTGTGGTGCTACGCCTGTCCATCACGGAGATAAATCCTTGCTTCTGAAGTGCTGTCTGAACTGCGGTGTTCGTCAAGCCCTGGAGGGAGGCTACAAAGTGTTGATAGTGGCTTAGAAAGGCTTTTGAAGGAACCGTTTCCCTATCTCTTACGACAATGGATGTTGGTACACAGAACGACAAGAGCTTAGTATATCCATCATTCGAGATACTCCTGAAAGTGAGTGCCGTGACCACATTCGAGCCAGGGGCATCCTCACCATGGCAATCTCTTCTTCTGCCCTAACTACTTGTGCCCACATAGTCTCGACGGCTAAGCATCTCTCACTCACCAGTTGAGATCGAGCTGTTTCGCTTGCCTGCTTCTCACACTACTCGATATAATCCACCTTCCAAAGTGCGTCTCTGTAGCTGAGTTGTGCCGATAATGTATTACCGAAGTTGTATATGAACTGTACCGATGCAGTCGCATCTTGCTACTAAGGTTGTCTCACCTGAATTGCAGACATCGTACAACTGAACAAGATCATGACTGTACAATATCTGGGGCTATATTTGCGATTTCTATAGATGACTATCTTTGACATATAATATGCTTAGAGAATCAGTACATCAGAAACTTTACATCACTGTCTCGTCGCTCCGCCGTATAACTCATATGTTGGCCGATCACTGTGCAATTCGTGTGTCGGCGGAACCCCGTCCATTTCGTATCTGCAGTACGGCGGGGGACTTGGGGGCTTTTGGTACATGGGAGGTTCTGTTGAATCGACCGACTGGACTTGGCTACTGTTTCTTGCCCGACGTCTGAAGAAGAAATAGCCCGCAGCAATACCGAGCAGAGCGACAGTAGGAATGGCAACACCAAGTCCGATTCTTGCGCTAGTGGTCATGCTATCGTCACCAGTCTCTTTAGATTCTGGGGAAGTAGATGCAGTGCCAGCAATTTCTCCGATCGTGCTGGATGCAGCGGAGTTCATCGGGCTGGCGGTGCTTGCGGAAGTCGTCGAGGTTGTTGACACGAATGAAGTCGTAGAGCTCACGAGTGTTGTTGCACTCGATGTAGACGACGCGCTGGTGCCCTCGTTTGTGATCCTAAAGGTCTCGCTGATGGCGCTCGGGCTTGTGTCTCCCTCGTAGAATATGTTGAACAGAAACAAGTCGGACATGGAAAGGTCTTTATCTGTCGCGACGACCCAGTCGTATGAGCTCTCGTTCATTATTGACGCTGTGACTTATATTAGCATATCGACCCAGGGGTTTCCTGTAATTCCTGCGATTTGAAATGGATTTGAAAGGGCAATATACGTGCCCTTGTAATCACTTACGAGTGGCGTCTTCAAATGGGTATACCAAGCTCTTGCCCGTTTCATTGTACTGAAACAAAACCACGGACATCTTCTTGGTAAGAATCGTATTATCCCACGCGATATGGAATATCGAGCTCACGGGGTGGATAGTAGTCGCTATCGACGGGTCGATATTGGAACCTGATGGGCCTGGACTGATGAATGCCGTGCCCACGACGCTTGATACGAAGAGCATCAGCACATGGATGAACACCGGATGCATTTTTCTCCCAACATATATCCCCAGAAAGCAGCGAAATAAAGATACTCCCGGAAACGAATCAACTTCAAAAATATACGAAGAAATCGAGCGAGACTCGCATGTTTTTTTTTTTCCCACGTCGAGCGGAACGCCCCGTACTTGAAGGCTCCCACAGGACGTCGGTATGAGCAGCCACTTATGCGACCGCTTCCCGATACTCATCGCGAAGAATGAATAGTCATTTGATGCACAAGTTTTGAATGCCAACAGCCAATTCAAGCGCGCGCCAATCTCCGTCACCCAATACCGTATCCCGATGTTCTGGTTCAGTAGTATTGCTATGGGTGGTCCCGCTTTATTCTTCCAGCGCTTAACTGGGATTCGTCGGGTAGTGTCTCCTGCACCATGCATGTTGGCTCGACATGAGATATGCATAACAAAAAGGTTGGAATTAAACTACATGTTCGTTCAATTGCGATGTTCGAGGTAAAATGCTTGAGCGGGGGAAAGCTCCTTGAAGAACAACAAGAAACCGTACCATTCGGATCCATCCCAAAGTTAAAACTTTTGGTATTGTGCCTTAACCACCTTCGTTTTAATACACGTATTCCAGCAGCGACTCAACATCACTATGTTTCTAACCAGGGCACGTACCCTCGGCACCGAGGGCAGGCACCACAATGATATATTGTATTTCCTCGTCGGCATATTCCCCCGTGTTCGAATAGATGTAATCACCGACGACGACATCGACGGCATTTCCTGCACAATTGTCCATGATGATAGGGTCCAGGGCGATATCCTCCAGGCCGACCACACTGGACGAGTCGCCTCCAGACCTGGTGACATACCAGGGGCTGTCCAAGAGAGCGTCACCGGCGAGGGGTTCCTGGGCTTGGGGACCGCCCTTGGTGAATTTGATTGTGAACTCTCCGATGTGGGGGTCGTTGATCGTATTCACTCTGAGACTTTGTGTTAATACTAAAGTCAAAAAGTAAACTGCGAAAGTGGCAGGAGAGAAACGCCGCTTACCCTTCGGAGCCCATGTTGTCCAATCGGTAGATCTGAAGATAATCCCAGCCAGAGTCTTTCTTAGGGCCTGATGATAACAGCTATGTCAGCAATTCCTCCTTTTCTTGCTACTGTCTGCCAAAGGATTGATCAACACTTACACGAGATGGTAACTCCTCCTACGAGGTCGTGAGGCTCTTCTTTCCTGGTCCCGCCAAAGAATTGAAAAGTACACAGGCCCGGAACATCGCCTTCGCTGACTTTGCTGTACAAGTCCTACTCGTATGTCAATGAGCAATCAATCTTCAAAAGTTTCTCGTGCTATGACTTACGATTTCGTTGTTATCATTAATTGCGGCAGCGGCAGTCTCAACACCGGCTCGAATGAGAGCCAAGAAGAACGGCACAGCCATGTTTGCAAGAAAGGAGATGTCGCGTCGTCGTGAATTGCCCACAATATGAGAGGAAACGCCAATGATGATTCTGGCTGTTGTTCATTTGGTAAAATATATAGACTTTTATATGTACTTGACGACAATTTTATCAACCATGGCCAAGTCATCTTGATTCAAACATCTCTGTCTGACCCCGAGCCAAGACATAAGCTCAGCCGGCGATCACTCCTGGAGGATCAGCACCACTGTGTTTATAATATCCAAACGGGCCTATCACGACTCACCTGTGCCACCTGAGCTGAGAGTGCTGTGAAGGAGTATCAGCTGAAAAGTATATGATCTGATCATGACGATCTTAAAACGTAGGATCTTCTTTAACATCTTACATATCAAACCTTATTTATTTCTCCAAGCACTTTGACATGATCCACCTACAAATTGCCCTGTTGCTGTTCTTCCCGGGATTTAATAGCACATGTGTATAAGCCACTGACATGTTGATGGAACCAATAGAACAGAAAAATATACATAGACAGACACTTCGCATTCTGACCCTGGTCAGCATTTTGACAAGATATGGATTTCGGGCATTCCCTCATCACCGGGACAGGCAATTGCAATCCACAAAGACAATATGGCCGCTACTCCGACCTCGTACCTTTCCCACAGGATAAGTTGTTAAAGACTGAGCGTCAATCCAGCCAAAATCGTCGATATTCTTATACTCTCCTGGCACTCCGTGGTTCACTTCCGAGCATATCTGCCAAGTAATCCGTCGGTTCTAACTGCCAGAAATAACTTCATACACCATCGCCAGGCCAATCATCCTAGGTTAGTCTTGTTCCTGACAAGATATTGTAATCACTGTCGCGACTCCGCCACCATCAAAAGGCCTGCGCAGACCTTGGCAGGGCCCTAAAGACAGCCCCATCATCATACGCCGCTGTCGAAAGCCGTGCCGTTCTTGGCAGGATTCCATCGAAGCTGGATCTGGTGGGAGTAAAGGCAAACTTCTGATTACAACTACCGCAAGTCTGAGTTTCGTTTTTCGCAGCTAGTCAGTGAGCAGTGGTAGCCTAAAACGCGGCGTTCTGGGAATATGATCCCAGGTGCAGCTACGGCACATATAGTTGTAAACATGGGTTCCACTGACGGAAATGACATACCATAAGCAACGTCTTTCCATGGTCACAAAAAACTCACCGGGAATCGCAAGACTGAAATCACTCAATACGAGTGAGTGGTCGGAGTGTGGTCAGAATATGCATAGTACAGGTCCTGTTGAATTGATGAACGATGTCAAGAACATGAGCATCAGAACACTTCTATGATTGACGAGGTATCATATTGATATTTGTTGAAATATGGTTGTCCAATACCTATTCTTTATGGCTCAAAGCCAACCGTCGGGCTTTCCACCCTTTCCAGCAACCAAGTCAAAGCTCTCCCTCGATTGCGAGGCATCCCGGCGAGGCCTAACGGTACTCGAGCTCCGAGCAGGAGCAGGAGCCCTGGGAGCCGAGGGCGGTCTCCTCAGGACCTGCTCATCCAGACTGACCCTCCCACGATCGGGCTCACTCGGCCGCCTTGGCCATGCCCTCGCCGTCAGCGAGCGCCCCGCCGCCGGACTCACATCGCCCCTCGAGCCCTTGGACCGGGTATGTCGGTGCAGCCCGGAGCCGTGGTGATCGCGGCCGAGCGTCCGCATGTTCTGGAACGCGCCCGGCTGCTGCTCGACGACGCCGCCGAGCATGGGCTGGGCGCCGTACTGGTCGAGCAGCGCGTCGTGCTGGCGGACCTCGCTCTGGCGCCGGGCCTCGTCCAGGGCCGCGGCGACGGGCAGCCGGGCCTTGGTGCAGAGCATCATGACCTCGGGCGTCCGCTCGCCCATGTAGGCGTGAAACGGCGACCAGAACTGCGGACTCAAAAACAGCTCGAGGTACGCCGGATCCAACGGGGTACCGTGGGTCGTGGCGCTCTCGAGGGCACCCCGTATGTCGAGGACAATCGTCTCGACGTGCTTGCTCGGCGCGGGCGGCCGGCCTCCCTTGCACTCCTTCAGGAACGCGCTGGCGACCTGCTCGAGGCAGCTGACCAACATGAGCACCTTGGCCGATCGCGAGCCCATGTGGGACGGAGCGATGCCCAGCTTCTCAAATGCCTCCCCCTCTATCCATCGTATCTTGACCCCCCTTGTTGTGCCGTCGCTCATCGACAGTTCGAAGCCGTGTGTGGATTCTTTCCTTGTGACTCCGTTCCCACCGGCCAGAACCCACGGTCTGATGACATCTTTCGAGTCTTCCGGGACCAGAATGGACACCGTATTGGCTCCGCGCCCCGTCAGACCATGCGTGATCATGGCGGCGAGCCCGCATATCGCGTACGAAATGCCAGGGCCGGAGAGTGTTTCATCTATCTTGTCGAATAGCTCACCCAGCTCCTCAATAGTAAGCGGCGTCGTAGCGGCAGGCGCCGGTGCTGGCGGAGCTGTTCTCGATCTTGGTGACATGGCGATGTATTGGTCAAAGGCTTCGGTGAGAGTCCTTACCATCTCGATCGGTGCGTTCATAGGTTTGAATATCGGCTTGAGGGGCTTGCCGAGCCGAGCCCGGACTTTGTTGGAATGTTTGTCGTCAAAGGACGACGTCTCCTCGGCCGCTGGCGTCGATGTGGTGAAACAAGGACTCAGACAGGCCATGATTTTGTCCATTGTTACTGCGTAGATCTAAACAGATCTGACCAAGTTAATACCCGTATATATGTAAAAGCGGCTTGTCAATCTTTGAGATATCGAGTCCAGCTCTGTCATTTAAAAAATTTGAACACGTATAAGGAGTTTCGAAAACAATCCGATGACATAGACAGTTCTGGCAAGGACGTCGAGTTTTATAGACCGAGTTTGTCAGACATCTACAATACCTTTGTCTTACATTTGTGAATGCGACAGCATCGCGAGCAGATCAATGAGACCTTTGTCCTGGCTTGAATAATCAATGAACCGGTTCAGATTCGTCGCACGGCCCGGGACTATCAACAAGGAAGCAAGCGGAAACATGTCTCCCGTGGAAGTTCCTCCTGTTAGGGGCAATTTCATTGTCGTTCGACTCGTCGAAGGCCAACTCGTCGAAGGCCAACTCGTCGAAGGCCAAACACACACCACTCGGTCAGACACAATTTGTATGCTTGGACTCCAAGCTGAGAAAACACGCCGTTTCTTTCATTGCCGGAACCTCTATTGCCCGGCCAGGAATCCTTCCAACGCCTATGATACACAGCCGAGGACTAACCATAGCCTCAAATGCAAGTCATGTCATTCTCAAATATGCAAGTCCCTACAACTCCTCCACATCCATGTGGTCACCATTGGCCTGACCATTGGAGGAGGTATCCTTCCGGGGCATCGTGGCCTCCTTGTCAATCATTTGCCGTGACACCGAGACGATGTTGTCCTCGATAAGCTGCTGGCCAACGTCCTCCAAGTGCTTCTTCGGGTCGAGCTTTCCAACATAGCGGGTCTTGAGCTGGTCCTTTGTCAATTCCGTCTCCTCCTTGACTCTCTTCTCGTAACCGTCGGCCAGCGACACCAGCTTCTGGAACTGCTCCTTGTTGTGCTCGCCCTCATGTCTGAAGTCCTCCATCTGAAGCGACTCGGTCCAGACCTGCTTGTGCAGGTTCATGAGCATGTTCTCCTCGAGAGCGGTCTTGCGGTAGTTGATACCAATCGAGTAGTAGTGTCGGTTGAGGCCGTGAATCAGTGCTTGAATAGAAGGCTTGTTCAGGTGTCCCAAGTTCGAAGTGCTCTGTCTGGGCTCTTGACCGAGCATCAGAGACTGGGGGTTGATGAGACGGAAAGCATCGATGACGACCTTGCCCTTGACTGACTGAATCGGGTCGACGACGACGGCGACGGCGCGGGGTGTCAATTGCTCGAACGATTGCTGAGTGTTAATATCAACTGACGAAAGCCAGCAACCGAAACCAGGATGCGAGTGGTACCAGCCGACGACGGACTCGGGCCTGACAATACATCGTTAGCTCAAGAGATGACCAGATTTGACAGTGCCTTCCTTACCTTCCCGTTTGTGTCAACATGTCCATCATCTTCTGCTGGAAAACCGGGTCGACGGCTTCAACACTGACACCAGTACCACTCTGGGGCATGGCAAAGACATCAACTACCCGGACGGTGAAGTCGTCCACGAACTCTCCCAGCATCAGACCCATGACTTCCATCGGTACACCTGCTCGGCCGTGTCGCAACATCTTCAGTAGTGCTAACGAGGAGATGTAGACTGTCTCGGAGTTGTCGATGAGGTTGGAGTTGTCCTGCATTGGCAAAAAGTCAGCACGCGCATACTCTGCTTGCCATGGTAGCACATCTTGGGGCGATCACTCACAGCACCAGGAGCCGCACCCAGGCCACCCATGCCACCAGCGCCTGCCAACATTCTGTTGAGGCGATCCATGATGTGTGATTATTGATGGTTTGATCTGTTAGTGTTCGGTGTGTTCGGATTGACTGTGATGAATTGCGGAAGTGGCGTAGAAATGGGCGGAAGTGGAATGTGGTGGTGGTTGTTGGAGGGAAAGTCAGCTGCGGGCGGGTTTGTAGTGGTTTAGCTGGAGATGATGATGGGTTTGGTGTTGACGCCGCCCCGGAGCTGCCTGTCGCTCTGGAAAGCTCCAGCAAGCGACAAGGGCGGGCGGGCGGCGGGCGCTGGATGCTGGGTTAGGAAGCTTGGGCCACCCACGTGATAAGCGCTGCGATATTGGTCAGCCAAACGTCAACAATGTTCTGGCATTTTATTTCAAATCTTCAAGTCTTGGTTATTTTTTTCCTTTATCGAATAGGATCTTGACGGCCTCTATGAACTTTGCACAACTTTTACTGAGACAATTACGAGGCGCAAAATTCCAAAAGGTCACGAAGCTAAGCGCTGAAATTCGAGATCATTTGTTTCCATCGTATTCTTTCCCCTTCACACGTCCGTGGCCTGAGCGTATGCTCGAAATCAAAATCGCGATTCTGTTCAACTGCTCGAACAATCGAAGACTGGTCTATAGTCCTGTCTCTCTGACGCCACTTGACGTCTTTCTGGACCACTGTCAAGGTCCTTGCGGGGCTCGAAATCAGACGCGACTGGACCTGACTCGTTGCCCATGTGCCACCTGTCGCGTTACCTGCCGACATCCCGCCAATGCCTAGATTGGTCTTGCCTGGAAGCTGCAGAATCCCTTGTCTCTTAAGCAACAGCGAATTTCGATTTGGCTCTCAGCTTCGCTCCGTAAAGGTAAAACAAGATGGGTGCCGGAATCCCAATTCCAATACTGATAAACGCCAAGAGGCTTGAACCCCATCCGTAGCCCAACCTCTGATACAGGTAGGGTGCAAACAGTGGAAAGGCAAATCCTGCTAGGCTGCGAAGGACCACGATAGCGGCCGTGCAGCTTGCCGCAAACTTCGTGTAGGCATCAATGATGTAGCCTTGCATATTCTGCAGGCATATCATTATCCCAGCTGTCATGATGGCGACGCCGATATTGGGCATGATCCAGTGTATGCGAGTTTGGACGCTCCAACCGTACCAGAAGAGACCGACTGGCACCGACGTGGAGCCGATGATGATGGCGGGTACTCGAAACTCGGGCAGAGCGACGTCGTTGTTTCTCTTCTTGAGATTCTGGTAAAGACGATCGATGAAGCGGACATTGAGTAAGACACCCAATATGCTCCCGACGCCTATCGAGATGAAGTTCAGCCCACCAACGCCCAGAGTCTCGCCGTAGACCTCACTCCAAACGACTGGGAACGTGACGGTGATGAGGTAGGTGATGCCGAAGCAGTACGCCATGTACAAGGCCACGAGCTGGACGATAGGCTGAGTTGCCAGCATACGCGCCGGCCTGGCCAGTGCCGAACCTAATGCGTTGCCGAGCTCCTTGTTGTCTTCGGCGCCGACTTGCAACTGATCATTTCCTGTTTCTCTGAACAACCTCTCACGCTTCCGCTTGAGTAGTGTAGGCCCATGTGTCTCCTTCAACCATACGAAGCCGCATACTTGGATAACGGCTGCCACAATGCTTACTGACCAGAACACCCAACGCCATGTCGACTGTTCCGCAATGAAGCCACCTGCTATCGGTCCAATGACAGGGCCAAGAAGTGACGTGAGCATGTAAATGCCGACGGCTTTTGCTCGTTCCGCTGGCGACCAGCAGTCACTATGCAACAAGAGCTGTTAGTATTATCTGCAAGAAGGAAAAGGACTGCTTGAACCCACCCGAGCATTCCTGCCCCGATGGCGAGCGGTGCGCTCCCGCCGATCCCAGCTAGGAAGCGAAAGACGAAGAACTCGGCACTGTTCTGGGCAAACCCACAGCCGAGATTCCAAGCTAGAAACCAGATATTGCTGAGTTGGATAATGCGAGAGCGGCCATATACTTCCGACAGAGGTCCGAAGAAGAGCGGTCCGATTGCATACGCAAGCACAAAAATGGACAGCGCCATTTCGACTTCGATCTCGCTCCGCATGTGAAGATCTGCCCCCAGTGTTGCCAGCGCCGGTGCTGCCATCGTGGAGGATACTGGTGAAATGAAGTTGTAGGTTGATATGAGCACAGTCATTATCCATTTCTGCTTTGTGGTCCAATTCTTTGGATTTTCAGGATCGTCTGGCCCGTCCCAGGTCACCAAATGCGGATCAGCTTTCGTTGCATGTTCGGAATCAGAAGCGGATGGCTGTGCAGTTTCAAGATCTCGACCGGATTGGTGTAGGACCGTATCATCATGCCGATGAGACTCTGAGTTCTCGGTTCTTGGTGCCGTTTGGGCCATTATGATGGAATATCGGTAAGAATGGTGCACGCCACAGGTGAAATAAATGCCTACTCTCTGTTCACATGAATGCCAAAGCATTCGCAGTGCTATATATGTATTGACTCGAACTCCAACCAGTATCTACGAATTATCACCGGAGGTCGTATACGGCACATACTCGTACTGTATTCTCAAAATCCGAGTCGGCAGAATCATTATTCTCTCTACACAATCTCGGTGTATAAGACGCCAGGTGGGGTCTCAAAAGCCGACGGCCAATCATAAGCGACGCTCGGCTTTTACGACGGGTCTGTGCCGCTCTCAGTTCGTCATGGTCCATATCCCGCGCATTTGACAACCTGCTGTGCAACCCAACTTGACATCTTGAATCGAGCAATGACAACTCGGCTTTTGACCAGCACAAGCATCGGTCTCATCTGAACCAATACAGCTTTGTAACGTAGGTAAGCAACAAACGTGTGGTTTCGATGTCATGACGTTGTGTCTCAGGTCTGACATGATGTACTAGCGTCGCCAAGCGGATCTCAACCCAAGTCGATATTGAGCTACCCAACTGATCATATATGGATTCAGAAATATTTCGAATTTGAAGATATAAGACCTCATTTACGCCCTTGTGGCTGTCATGAGAACACTACGACATGTCTCCTGCCAGTCAAAATACAGCCCGAGCACCCACACAATTGAGCTGCGAGCTCTGCCGTGATCGCAAGGTGAAATGCGACAAGCAGCAGCCATGTTCGAATTGCCGGAGAGCCGGCGTGGCTTGCGTTCCGGTTCACCGGCTCCGGCTAGCCAGGGGACGACATGCAGCTCGTGTCCGTAATGCAGCGTTGCCAACACCTGCACCATCACCGGGTGATGTGGAGACCCATACGACAGAAGAAACGAACGAAGAGCTCAGAGTTAGGGTGCGCAGATTGGAAAGTCTAGTACAGAGCATGAGCGCATCTCGTACTACATTACCAGAACGGTTGCCTGCGGTTTCTGTTGGCAGCACGAGTCGAGAAGGACCAGATGAATTTTGGCAAGATCTCATTCAAGAGGTAAGCGGTTCATCAGTGCTACCTTCAATATTTGCTATACTACTTGAGTCGATCGAGCACTGCTCCTCGTCCAATTAGGAGAGTGATAGCTCCTAAGCACACCCACATGTACTGAGGCAAATGTCAAAACCCGCGTTGGCGGAAGCAAGACTACACGCTGACTCCCATTGCTTCAGGTGGAGCAGCTCCGAGATATCGTATCCTTCAATCCCGGCGATGCCGATAACGAAATTGTCCAAGCCTCCGAACACATCCAACCCCGTAACCCAGATGGCGGGCTCTCAGCTCTTGGGATTTCGAGCAGCTCTTCTTTGACAAGTATGCCATTGTATCTAAACAAAGAGGTATCGACCAAGTTATGTAAAGTATACCTTCGCAAAGTCGATCCTGTAAGCACAGAGAAAATGTGAGATGTGAAGACTGAGATCCATAGCTAATCCATGTTTTCAGATCATCAAAGTTCTTCATAGACCGTCACTTGCCAAATGGATGTTGGGTGGTTGCGAATACCTAGGATACCCCCGGAAACACCCATCGACTGACGCACTTGGCGCATCGGTGTGTTACTTGGCCGTCAATAGCATGACAGAGACCGAATGCCTAGCGATTTTAGATATCGAAAAAGAAAAGGCGATGATCGATTGTCGTCGGGACTGTGAAGTGACTTTTGAAAAGTCGAGTCTTTTGACCACAAGAGACATCACCGTCCTTCAGGCATTCGTTCTATATCTGGTAAGTTTCAAAGGCTACCAACATGTTGCCATTCTCGAATCTGACTTACTCCGTTTCTCAGGTTGCGCGCAGTGTAGGAGAGCGCTCCATGGCGGTCTGGACTTTGCTTGCCACGGCTGTGAGAATCGCCAAAGGACTTCGCTTGCACCTGGACAGCTCGAATACCAAATCACTATCTTTCTTCGAGCAGCAGATGAGAAGGCGTCTATGGCTCACCATCTGTTTGATGGATCTTCAGAATGCCCTCGCCCAGGCATCGAAGCCGCTTGTTGATGTAGAAGAAATAATCCCGTCTCTACAAGGAGTATCACACTGCAACGATGCCGACTTTGACCCGGCGACATCTGAACCCATCCCTGATAGAGAGGACATCACTGATATCACTTACGCTCTTATAAAATATCACTTGGTGGTCTTTGGGCGCCGGATGGGCGATGGAAGCAACAATGCTCCATCATCTTCTATAGGTCTGAGACTCGACTGGGAAGTGGCACAGCAGCACGTCCGGGAGTTTGAAGAGAATGTCCTCCGACTGTTACACTTCTGCGATCCAGAATCTTCTCCATATGCGTGGTTCGTCTGGCACGGGACGCAGCTATTCATAGCGGGCGCCCGACTCTCGGCCCTTCGCCCACTGTACCGCGCTGGCGCAACAAGACAGCCGGCTCCGCCCCGTCCGAAAGACAATACGGAGATTCTGCAACAGACAGTCAAGGCATTGGAAAAGATGGAGCTAATGCACACGGATCCTCGTGGCGAAAACTACCGCTGGATGGTCTCGATACAGTGGCATATTCTAGCCGTCGCCATTGCGGAATGCTACGTGTGCCCAGACGAGGTGCTGGTCAAGCGTGCATGGGCACTGATCGAGTCTCTGTACCAGAGGTACGAAACACTCATTACGCGAAACAGTGGCAAGACATTGCAAGGGCCTCTGGGCAAACTCATGCGCCGAACACGCGAGAAGCTCGAGGGCTTGTCGCTTGGTTGCACTCAGTCCAGCACTGCGAGATCAGGCGAATGTGGCCGCGCTGTACCGGCAGTCGCAGACCTACCAATCGTATCAACCAATGAAAGCGAAAAACCAATGGAACCACGACGACAGCCATATTTTACTCCAGAAGACTCTTCGATGCTTGGAGAGCAGGTGGCATTGTCCGCGACAACAGACTTGACGCCGGATAGTAGTATATGGAACCAATCTTGGCAGATGTGGGATGAGTTCATGGTTGACATGTCTTTTGACGAGCTGGACGGTCAGAACTCATTCTTCTGATGCAATTGGGAGACAGTGTCGAATCCAAACAAGCTAGATGCATGTCTACTTTCTATCGCCGATCTTGGCATATCAACTACTATAAATGGCTCTAAAGAGTAATTATTCGAGCAACACAACAAACAGCACATGTATAGTTGCACACATGCATACTATATGTTACCTACGGCGAATAAATCAGAATCCCGAGGCTGACCTTCCGAAAGAGGAAATCCCCTCGTCCGCAGCTCTATTTCCTCACAATCGCCTTTCTTGCCCCGCCGACATTCCCAGCATTGGCAACTCCACAAAAAGTGACCAAGCAGCCGGGAGAACCCTGACAGTCTTGGGATCTATCCGTGTTAGCGAGAGTGGGTTGCAAAATCTCCGTCCATATTTATCCCATGGTTTATCTGCGAGCTGCTGGCTTGTCCATGCAGTCGCATGGGTATGGTACGGATAGTCTATCTTGGTGCCAAGTCTCGAATAAGTGCCGGATCCCGCAAGCTAAGCCGGTTGCAGGATGCTGATCATGGTGGATGGATCGGGCCTTGTAAGTTGTATATAACAAACCGGACATCGGTCCAACGTTTCGTCGCGGGGTCGCTCTTGTCTCTTCTTGGTTGTCTCGAGCCAGTATACTGTCTTCAGAGTATCCTTCTCAGAGATATCGCGGAATACGCAAAGTTTGTAGGCATGTTGTCCCGAGTGTCTTCACTTCTGGCAGTGTGCCTGTCTTGCACCGCGCAAGCCTCGTACATTGGAAGCCGCCAGGCGAACTGGACTATTGGCCAGACCGTGACGACGTCCAGCGGACCCGTCGAGGGCCATGCTGGTGGCAACGGCACCGGCGTGTCGGAGTACCTGGGCATCCCCTACGCACAGCCTCCCGTGGGCGAACTGCGCTTCCAGCCTCCCGTGGCGTATGAAGGAACCGATACCATCAATGGCACCAATTACGGATTCGTCTGCATGCAGGTTGATATGTTTGCCGGCATCCCGCATTTGAAGAGTCGCGGGGTGGAGAAGCGTGAAGGCACCTTGACTCCTGATGCGCTCGCCATCATCGCGGGATACTTTGCAGGGGTTCCCGCCATCAGCGAGGACTGTCTGACCTTGAATGTATGGACCAAGCCTCAGGTCGGAGAAGAGAAGAAGGCTGTTCTGGTACGTTTTGCTACCAATACTTTGCGTGGTGTCACTAGCGAATGCTGATTCCTTCAGATCTGGATCCATGGTGGCGGCTACACGAGCGGCAGTTCAGCCGTGTCATTCTACGATGGCAAGAATCTCGCAGCGGAACAAGATATCATCGTCGTGTCGCTCAAGTAAGCATCATCTTTTTTTTTTTTTTCCCCGAGTTCATGCGGTCGTCGGTTGACTCTATATAAGCTACCGCCTGAACATCTTCGGATTCCCTGGTTCCGAGACATACCCGGCGTACAATCTCGGCCTACTGGACCAGCGCCTGGCAATTGAATGGGTACGCGACAACATTGCACAATTCGGCGGCGACCCCGATCGCATCGCCATCGTTGGCCAATCTGCTGGCGGCGGCTCGGTCGGCTACCACAGCTACGCCTTCTCGGATGATCCCATCGTGGCCGGCTATATTCTCGAGAGCGCCGTCAGCCTCGACGCCTCGACTCCAGACCGTGCACTAACGTCCTGGAACAACGCCATCGCGGCAGCTGGATGCGACACGGCCGCCGTCCCAGACCAATGTATGCAACTCGACGTGTCTGCCAGTACTCTGCTCAACGTGTCTGGGCAATATGGCTTCGGACCCGTCGCGGACGAAGTGGTCGTTTTCGCCAACTACACAGACAGGACGCCCAACACCGGAGCCATGCTTGTCGGGCACAATGACTTTGAGCCCGGACTGAACCGACCGCTGCTGCCCAAGCTGCCCGATGCTTTCTGGCAGCAGGCCGAATTGTCGTTCACCTGCCCGGCTGCCGAGAGAGCTGCGTACTATGCACTGAACGGGAACCCGACGTGGCGATACCGCTGGTTTGGCGACTGGGCCAATTTGAGACTGGCCATCGATCCATCAAGCGGTGCCTGGCACGGCTCAGAGGTCAGTTCGCTTTAAGCTAAAAATGTGGGTGATACTCATGCTAACTATATGATAACAGATCATGCCGCTCTTCAACACCATTCCACAGTCCGTGGACGTCAACAGCCCGGAAGAGGCGAGCATTGCCGCGTATCTGCGTGGTGCCTGGGCTACATTCGCCAAGGACTCTGCCAAGGGTCTCAGCACGTACGGAGGCGGCTGGCCGCAATACAGCACCGAGGGAGACTCGCTGGTCCGTTTGGCGTATAACAATATCACGGGAACGAATCTAGCGGCTGGCAACTACTATGACGATGGCTGTCCGGAATACCCTATTGTCTGAGAAGGGTCAAGGTAGCGAGTACATAGTCCTGGCCCTTGCTGTATTCTTCACTTGGAATGCGTTTTGTTCAAATGTTCATTTGCAGCGTACTACCGCTTTTTGCGTGCTGATGTGTATGATTGATTAGTTTCATCATACTTGTAGGTCGAGTCAAAACTGCTTAACCTGATCATATCATGCCCATTAATCTGTACCAATATTATAACCATCCTTGGCTCCGGTCAGGTCCGGGTGTAATCTCCGCGCGGATTTATAATCCGGGACTACACGCCATTCTCCGCATCGATCGCGCCATCCGTGTTATACTACATATCGACCCGGAGGCTCCGATATAAGAGGCTGGATAACTTTATAATAGCTTCATAGTGACTGATATATCACTTACATCAATTTGCAATTCCTGGATAACAGTCGTTCAAACCGGTAGAAAAATGTCGGAAGCGAAAAAGAAACAACTCCACCTCGGCGCTTTCATGCGACCGGTAAGTCTGCACACGGGGGCGTGGCGATACCCGGGGGCGCACCCGGACGCCAACTTCAACTTTGCGGACCTGGCGTCGTTTGCGCAGAAGCTCGAGGCGGCCAAGTTCGACGCCTTCTTCATGGCGGACCACCTGGCGGTGCTCAACATGCCGGACGCGGCGCTGCGGCGCAGCCACACGGTGACGTCGTTTGAGCCGTTCACGCTGCTCTCGGCGCTGGCGGCCTTGACGTCTAGGATTGGCCTCGTCGCCACCGCCTCCACCACCTACGACCAGCCGTACCACGTCGCCCGCCGCTTCGCCTCGCTCGACCACATCTCGGCCGGCCGCGCCGGCTGGAACGTCGTCACCACGGCCAACCCCGACGCCGCGCGCAACTTTGGCCTCGACGCGCACGTCGAGCACGGCGAGCGGTACGCCCGGGCGCGCGAGTTTTATGATGTGGTCACGGGGCTGTGGGACAGCTTCGCCGACGACGCGTTCGTGCGCGACGTCGACAGCGGCGTCTTCGTCGACACGGCGCGCATGCACGTCCTCGACCACAAGGGGCCGGAACTCTCCGTCCGCGGACCCCTGAACATTGCCCGGCCGCCGCAGGGCTGGCCCGTCGTCGTCCAGGCCGGGCAGTCGGAGCCCGGAAGGCAGCTGGCGGCCGAGACGGCCGAGGTCGTCTTCTGCGCGCCGCGGGACCTGGACGCCGGCCGGGCGTTTCGCGCGGACATCAGGGGCCGGGCACAGGCGGCGGGTCGCGATCCGGACAGTATCAAGCTGCTTCCCGCGGCGTTCGTGGTCATCGGGGACTCGGCCGAGGACGCGCAGGCGCGGCGCTTGAAGCTGGACAGCCTGGTCAGCTACGAGAGCTCGATCGCGTCGCTGTCGATCGCCCTGGGGACGGACGCGTCGCAGTACGAACCGGACGAGCCTCTGCCGCAGGACATCCCCGAGACGAACGCGAGCAAGTCGGGAAGGGAGGGCGTGCTCAAGCTGGCGGCGACTGAGCACTTGACGGTGCGGCAGCTAGCACAGAGATACGGCGGTTATTCAGGGCTGGCCTTTGTGGGCACGGCCGAGTCCGTCGCGGACGAGATGGAGAGATGGCTCGTCGAGGAAGGATCAGACGGCTTTAATGTGGTATTCCCCTATCTGCCGCAAGGGCTCGACGATGTCGCAGAACGCTTGGTGCCGGAGTTGCAGAGGAGGGGCATATTCAGAAAGGACTATGAAGGAGTCACTCTTCGAGAACACCTCGGGCTCAAAAGGCCGTCGAACAAATTTTTTCCTACAGCATAATAACTAGGTATGAATGACTACTGCTTTCCCAAGACATGTCAGGATGCTCCCAATTATTTTAGTGATCGTCACTCTCTGACCACTGCTTGCAGGCCTCAAACAATTTCAAGTGAACATTCTCGCTGCCTTCGACATCGCCGCTGGCATCAATGAGCTTTTGGAACACGTCGTCGCCCATTCTCTTGAAGAAGAGCAGGAACCCAACCCAGTAGAAATCAGCATAGGTCACCGTCTTGCCGGCGAAGTAGGGACCTTCGGGGTTCTCCTTCAGTAGGCGCGTGACATTCCCGACGTTCTCGACCGCATTGTCCCATAGGACCTGTCCGCCCTTCTCCTCGGCGGTCAGCTCCGCGAGGGGCTTGCCGACGAGGTCGGAGCGGGTGCGGATCCAGTACTCGGCGCTGGACGGGTTCAGGATGCGGGACGGGACCCTGTCCAGGACGATGCCGAAGAGGCTCTTGCCGAGGCTGTGGTCGATCAGGGTGGCAATCTCCTTGATGACCTTGGGGATGTAAGGCGAGTCGAGGTGGATGCTCGGCTCCGGGTATTTCTCCTCGAGGTACTGGGCAATGTCCTTGGAGTTCATCATGTATTTGCCATCTGGAAATTTGATGGCGGGGATCGTGTAGAGGTTCACGCCCTGGGGAAGAGTGATGCTATTATGATGATCAGTATCTTTTCCCTCGTCTTCCAATTTGCTGCCCTCAGATCGCGTATTTGCTCTTGGCACTTACTGCTCTTCGAACTTTGGCTTAATGTCTGGATACTCGACCTGGTAGGATTTAGTATCTTAAGCAACATGACGGCGGGAACCGAAAGAGAAGCCTACCCATTCCGTCTTATAGTCAAGACCCTTGAATGCGAGAAGCAAACGAGCTGGTCATAATCTTGTTAATTAGTGCCAAATGAAATGCTCAGGGCGTTATACTTTTCCAGGGGTTCAACGACCAAGCTCGGCATGGTGCCTTGCTGGGCAGGTCATAGAAGATGATGGGCTCAGACATGGCGGCTAAAGTGCGTGCGGTTGCGACAGGTGCGGGGAGGTGGTCAGATTGTGCAGGATTCGAATTGTCACGACAGGACTCTCGAGAATGTTATAGTAATATTTATCAAGAGGCACGTATTAATAGACAAACAAATCTGACTGCAGAAACACGCGTCTATGTGAAATAGGCGAGCAGGTGCGCGGCCATTTGTAAGCTGCACATTGGTGTCTGTCGACATGAAGGGCGCAGGTACGAGGTGGGGTATAAACCTTCCGGCGCTGGACGGACCTGTGATGCATTGGATGGGGCCAATGCCCGGTCTTCATCGGAGCTGTGCGCTGGCAACTGTTCCCGATCGTGACGACGCTTGTGACGACGCAGGACTTTTGGGAAGGACAGGAGTAAATACAGAAAGTCCTTGAGTGTCACCGAGCCTTCAACTGTTAATTGCGAGATGTGCATGCATCTGTATATGTGGCCTGGAGTTGCGAAAGCACGTCCGGCGTGTGGGAAATTGTATAGGTGATGTAATGTGGAACCAGTATACAAAGGTGCAGGCAAGTACCTACAAGGCACTTACGGCGGCCGCTTTTGTGGATTCAATGTTGCTGATTAGATCCGCCTGCAACTGCAAACGACGCCCTCCCAAGACTTCCAGCTCTACTGTGTACAATCAATGCGCAGAAACTCGGGTATTGATTTCTTAGTAAAGGAGGGCAGAGCCTTACCAATTCCTCCTCTGATCTGTTTGATGACAACAGATTGCCGCTGCAAAAATAGACTGCAAGTTAGAAACATACAAAGTCAAGACATGCACTAGACTCTTGCAGCAGAGAAATAAGACTTCAAGATGTGATTATTTACACATGAAAATAGAGTCAGTTCCAGGCACATGAATTAATTGAATCAGACATGATGGCTGACAAACGAACTGGCCAAAATCAATTCATGTTGCGCCGGCGTCGGGGGTTTGGAGGGGCATATTTATCGCGACTTATCGATTGGGCGCCCATAGGCCTTGCAAACAGGTGAAAGTGCCCGGCCAGCCGCCAATCAGGAATAACGGGCTAGGTTAAGGCAGGCTAGCGCCGTGTGGGTCTGGGTGTCGCCGTTCCCTGCCGCTCCAAGCTCCAAACTGTCAGGCCCTGGACTTGAATTGAAGCTTCTCGTCTTTTGCCCATTTCCATCATTTTCGCCGGGACGCCCGTTTCTGCGCATCACCCGAGAGAACGCCCTGCTTTCTTCACGCCTTGTCAAAGCGCGTCTCTTGTGACGTCCTTCAACTCGAATCACATATTTTCGAAATCCAACACTTCCCTCGAACCCGTTCATCCACGCTTGCACCAGCAAAAACCAGCAACAGCCATGGCGCAAGCCGCGCCCGTCGATATTGCCAATGGCAATGGCATCGCACTCGGCGCCTCGTCGCCCAAGAAGGTCGCCTACTTCTACGACTCGGACATTGGCAACTTTGCCTACGTCGCAGGCCACCCCATGAAGCCTCACAGAATACGTCTTGCCCACAGTCTGATTATGAACTATGGCGTGTACAAGAAGATGGAGATCTATCGGGCCAAGCCTGCCACACGACTCGAGATGAGCCAGTTCCACACCGATGAATACATCGACTTCCTCCAAAAGGTCAGCCCGGAGAACATGGAGAGCTACATTCGTGAGCAGACCAAGTTCAATGTCGGCGACGACTGTCCTGTCTTTGATGGTCTGTTCGAGTTCTGCGGCATCAGCGCGGGCGGCTCCATGGAGGGCGCTGCAAGATTGAACCGCCAAAAGTGCGACATTGCTGTCAACTGGGCTGGCGGTCTGCACCACGCAAAGAAGAGCGAGGCAAGCGGCTTCTGCTATGTCAATGGTACGTACGCGCAATGCGAATAATCTGGTCGCAACCCCACGTCTTGAGAGCAAGCTAACCCCCCGCGCCAGACATCGTCCTGGGTATCCTGGAGCTTCTGCGGTTCAACAAGCGCGTCTTGTACATCGACATTGACGTCCACCACGGTGATGGTGTCGAAGAGGCCTTCTACACGACCGATCGAGTCATGACGGTCTCCTTCCACAAGTACGGCGAGTACTTCCCCGGAACCGGCGAGCTTCGCGATATCGGTATCGGACAAGGCAAATACTATGCTGTCAACTTCCCCCTCCGAGATGGAATTAACGACTCCACATACAAGTCCGTCTTTGAGCCCGTCATCTCGAGCGTCATGGAGTACTACTCGCCCGATGCCGTCGTCCTCCAGTGCGGTGGTGACAGTCTGTCTGGAGATCGCCTGGGCTGCTTCAATCTGAGCATGGAGGGACATGCCAACTGTGTCAAGTTCGTCAAGAGCTTCAATCTTCCAACCTTGGTCCTCGGAGGAGGTGGTTACACCATGCGCAACGTCGCCCGTACTTGGGCCTTCGAGACCGGTCTCTTGGTCGATGCCAACATGCCCACGGCACTCCCCTTCAATGAATACTATGAAGTAAGTAGCCATGCGTGTTGTTTGTCGTGCTTTCATCTTGGTCGAGATGCTAATTCTGCTTAGTACTACGGTCCCGACTACGAACTTGCTGTGCGGGCCTCTAACATGGAAAACGCCAACAGTCCAGAGTACCTCGAAAAGATCAAGAATCAGCTCATTGAGAATCTCAAGAGAACAGCTCATGTTCCGTCAGTCCAGATGCAGGACATTCCCCCCGACTTCCCTCACACCATGACGGAGGAGGAGGAAGCCGAGCTGGAGGATCTAGACGAGGACGAGAACAAAGACGTCCGAATGACACAGCGGCAGTGGGAGAATCGTGTGGAGCGCGACAACGAATACGAGGACAGCGACAATGAGGAGCTCGACAGAGCCAATGGTGTTCATCCCCAGAATGGAGATGCCGCAACCAGAAAGCGCCAATTTGCCGACTACCAGAAGTCTGACGTGGACGAGGAGAGCACCGCACCGACCCCGACGAATGGAAACACTGCCGATACCGTCATCAAGTCCAAGGAGCTGGATGAGGTCATGGAGGATGCGCAGCCTGAGAAGGAAGCTGAACCGGAGGGCATCGCAGCTCAGGAGGAACAGCTGAAGAATGCCCAAGCCGCCGCCGCAAGCAATACCGACCGTGACGGAGATGTCGACATGGACGCTGACGATGTTCCCAAGGCTCCCGAGAGCACAGATGTCAAGCAGGAAGACGCTAGCTCACCCAAGCCAGCTGTCACTGTTGAGAGCCCCAAGGCAGCTGAGCTGACAGCGGATGCCGCTGAGCCCACTTCTGAGGATAAACCCGCCGAGCCAGCAGGTGACAACGCTGAGCAAGTTTCAACCGACAAGTCCGCCGAGTCTACAAGCGACGTGCCCGAGGCAAAGGCCCCGGAAGCTACGACCGAGGACGCAATGGAGGTCGATGAGCAAAAGCCTGAGACCAAGGCTTCCGAGGACCAGGAGAAGAGCGAGCCGGCAACCGAGGAGCCCAGCGCCAAGCCGACTGATGAAGACAAGGAGAAGCCCAGCGAGGAGGCGGCCAAGGAGTCGGAGTAAAGGCGCTCTGACGTGGACCTCCACTCATGGCTCGAGAAGACAGTATAATCAAGGAGCATCTCGGGCAGAGGGCCGATGCAGCTTCATTTCGGTGCGCGTGTCACGAATCGCCGACGCTTGGTACCTTCCTGGCGCCCTGCTCCAGCTCGCACTGGATTTCGCTGGTCTCGAGTGGTTCTGTCCACATGTAGGTTATATTAGTATTATAGGATCCCCTCTTTGATTGCAGTCAAGACATGACTACAGGGAAGGCGTTTACGGATCTACCCGAAACCAAAAGCTGGATTGTTCAGCATGATCATGGGTTGGTTTCGGACGAAAGGGTCCCCTTTGAGCGATTGCTTTGGTCTTTTCGTCATTCAGGTAGAACAGCAGAAGTGTTCAAATCACTCCTACAAGAACCAGCATGAAAATTTGTTATAGTTGATCTTGTGTGCTCTTTTTGCCCGTGAAACAAACAAATCGCCGAATTCACCACTGCCATGTCAAGTTTCTGATTGTAGAAATTTATTGCATTCAGTTCTGGGCGTCTCCGGCTTGTGATGATACTGCAAGACAAGTATGTGCGTGTACGGTGAAGATCCGCAAAAGGAGGTATTATTTTGGGCCGTCAAGCATTTAGATTTGCGGTTGAGCCCGTTGATCGATCACTGGTGGACATTGGAGATTGTATTTCTGCATGAGATCATGATGCAAATGTACTTGGAGTTCCGAATGGCCTTTTTGATGTAAGTCCAAGTTGTGACAGTCATGCACCAGCCTCCAAATAACAACATACTGCCATTTTTATCACTTTGAACAAGAATACTGCCGCAGATCAAGAGTCAATCTAAATACTATGGTGGAAACTCTTTGGGCTAGGGAAGAAATAGGCACTAACCTGATTGGCTGACTCTTTGCTTCTGGCATCTGCTACCCGTTGCATAGTGGAGGGGCGCCCAGCTGTGGCGGTGCGACTGCCGGCAGCTGGCATTGGCTGGACGGATTTTAGGCAGGGCGCCAAGATTTCTCAATGCACCAAGGCTAGGAAGGTACGGCGGAACCTCTTATCTTATCGCACGTGCACCTTGGTCTCCCCCGAAAATTCACTTGGCAAGATAGGGCTTCCCACAGAAACCAAATTTCTCGAGAGTTAACCCGAATTCGTGATCGACTCTCCCCAGACTATCACGACAACCTTCCCGCGACAACACCCAACGACACCTCACCACACGTATCTCCGTCGCATACTAATCAGCAGCAATGGCCAAGCTTTCGTAAGTTTCCCTACGGTTTTTTCGATCTACGACTGCTCTGCCCGGCTCTGTGGAGGAACTTGGACGATGGACCTTGGCAGAAAAAATTGCGACCGCGGGGGATGTCAAAACACGACGAAATTTTGCATGGACATGACGAAGTCAAGGAAAGAGGAGGACAGCGACCAGCAACCATTGCGACCACACCGTCAACCACGATTTCCGTCGCCAGCAAACAGCGAAGTACTCTTCGACACGACGAATTCCCCAAGACTTCCTCCACCTCGGGCGGGGCAGAGCAGAGCAGCAATCAGAGCTTGGGAAAAAAATTGCAATTGGGAGCCTCTGACTAACATGTTCCTCTCAGGCGTGGTGCCCCCGGTGGCAAGCTCAAGATGACCCTCGGTCTCCCCGTGTATGTTCTACCTCTTCAGAAAACGATCACAGCAAAACACCGAAACCCGATCCGACGACACATCATGCGACGTGATGTTGGAGGTCATGGACTAACAAAGTTTTTCTTCTCTACAGCGGTGCCATCATGAACTGCGCCGACAACTCTGGTGCCCGTAACCTGTACATCATCTCCGTCAAGGGTATCGGTGCCCGCCTGAACAGACTGCCCGCCGGTGGTGTCGGTGACATGGTCATGGCCACCGTCAAGAAGGGAAAGCCCGAGCTCCGCAAGAAGGTCCACCCCGCCGTCATCGTCAGACAGTCCAAGCCCTGGAAGCGCACCGACGGTGTCTTCTTGTACTTCGAGGACAACGCCGGCGTCATCGTCAACCCCAAGGGTGAGATGAAGGGTTCGGCCATCACCGGCCCCGTCGGAAAGGAGGCTGCTGAGCTCTGGCCGGTAAGTTTTAACCAAGCGAGGTCTTGTCCCGAATCGAAGTCGACACGACGTACTGACATTGCTTTTCTCACAGCGTATCGCCTCCAACTCTGGTGTCGTCATGTAAATTGTGTCATCGAGCGTTGGAAGGGCATCTTTTTGCGTGCGAGCAGTGCTAGGGAAAGTTGCGAGGAAGCCATCTTAGAATCCAAACAAAACGTCCTTGACCATGACGCAAGATAATGGATCTCACGAAATTCTTATGGGCGACTATGAAATCGATCAACAACAGTTCCGGCTAAATGCTTTTCCCGTCCTCTTTTTCTTCTTTCCAACGTGAAGAGGAGAATAGTGTTTCGGGAAAGCAACAAAAGGGAGAAAACTAAAAAAGGCTGGCTGGCTGCTGATAAATGATGATGGTCTGATGGTAAAAACGGTCACTTTGCATTTCGGTATGGGGCGTAAAGGAGACAATACATACCAACATAGCATGCTGGATGAAATGAAGAAAGTTCAGTTCCGAATGTCCTCGCCGTTTCGATCTCGATGTGCCGCAGCCCAAGTGACCAAGCAGCATCTATACCCGATTTACGACCAGCCGATTGACGAGTCCAGCGCCTGTTGCAAAGCGATCACGAGATTCTGGTACTGCAAGGACATGGAACGTGGCAAGCTGTCTACCTACATGATGCCAGTTATAGTCACATAAACTCAATCTGCCATCATCTGGCCTCGCGACCTCCGCACACCTATCCTAACCACTGCCTTTGTTGCGACCGGCATGGAATGCTCATGCTGACTGTTCTTCATCGTCATCGCATCTCCAAGAAGATAACCTACAGACTCGGACGTAATCGTACTGCCAAATGTACTCTAGAAGCATGCGCAAAAAATGATCACGTCTCTGGATTTGCACAACGGACCAGAACCGTCATGACTTGGTGTGTTCCAGTCCAAAGTATGTCAGTTCAGAGGTCTACACTCTCTAACATGTAGAATGTTCCGCGGAGCTGTTGGCAATCATGTTTTGCACACCGTATGGAAAACTCTCGAGAAGATCCACGATCGAGAATCTCTCTGAGCAAGTGTCGCTCTACGCCAGGTCAGTCAAATTATGAAGCTCCAACATATTCACGCACACAGTGCGATTGGTATTCACGCAAACATCACACTTAGAAGCCAGGAAGGAGGATATCATGATGGAGACATTATATTTCCGCTCGTCTTGTCTACAGAACCTGTATGCGTGCAGCCACTGTTGTCGCTTGGCCCAAAGGCCCCGTGATCCCTGCCGCGTTTCCATGATATATGCTTGCGTAGGGGAACATCCTCCATTACGCAGCAAATCAGAACCCTGAACGCCGGATGTGCACCTCTACTAGGCATATGGGTTGCTCATGCCAAACAACTCCCCCTCAATCAAAAGCACGGCATATGATGCCATGAAAAATAACAGTCCCTAACCAGCGCTTGTAATGGCATGCGCAATTTAAAAAAAGAATCTGGTGTTATACACAGTCATGCCTTGCCAGAAAAGGTCATGTGGAGTCATTTCCAAGCTTGTCTGCTTGTAAAAATGCCAATAATGCAACTTTTGTTTTCAATGCCGTGTAAATGCTGATGTCGAAGGTGTATACAAGTTTCAAATATGGAAACCGATGGTCGTTGTGATCGGCATCGACTCAGTCCGTCTCTCGTGCTTCATAAAGTTTGTTGTTGTGGTTATGGCGTTAAGTCGCTCTTGGTGGCCTGTATCATGTGGTAGGCCATTCTGGTTGTGGTATCCGAACGATACGTTCATTTGTGTTGTCGTAATGTATAAAGGTTGGTGGTGTGTGGCTGACGTTTGCTGCTGAAGCACCCTAATTTACAACACCAGCTCCTGCTGCTCAATGCCGGCCTCGGGAGTACCCTCAGGCTGCGGTGTCTGAGTCGCTGCCTTCTCCTTCTTTGCAGCGAGAGTTGCCCGTCTCTTGGCAACGGCATTTGACATGGATCCAGATGCCCAGCGAGCTATTCGTTGCGTTAGTTCAAGCATTACATCAACACGAGGAGGGAATGGGGTGGGGGCATGATACGCACCTTTCATACTAGCTGACATCTTCTCGGACTTGGTCATCTGTCCATAGTCCTTGTTGTCCTCGGGCGTACTAGGGTTTGCGTCGCCATTCATAATCTGTCCATGCATCATAGCACCGCCGGGCGGGCCCGTCGTACTGTTGACAGGCGAGACGTTGGTAACAGCAGGAATTGGCTGTGAGGTCTTAACCCTGATCTTGGGCGTCTTGGAAACGGTAATGGTGGGCTCCCTGTCCGGAATGTTGCTGGCAGGGATGTTGGTACAATCTTGCTCCTGGACTTTCTTGGGCAGGCGTCGGATTCTCTTGGTCTTCGGCT
Organism: Pestalotiopsis sp. NC0098; assembly: GCA_022432395.1. Taxonomy (NCBI): domain Eukaryota; kingdom Fungi; phylum Ascomycota; class Sordariomycetes; order Amphisphaeriales; family Sporocadaceae; genus Pestalotiopsis; species Pestalotiopsis sp. NC0098. Next base: position 1,670,485 of record JAJKLJ010000003.1, on the reverse strand, counting down.
GCTCTTCTTCGTCCTCAAAGTCACCGTCTTCGTCGTCGAGAGAGAACTTCTTCTGTCGCTTCTCGCGCAAGCCATAGGTAGAGGTTGCTGTGGATACTGTGCCAGTTGATGAAGCAGTATTGGGTCGGGATTCATCGTTGGCCTGTGTCGATCCAGTGCTGTAGAAAGAGGTGGAGGGGATCTCGCCAAGTCTCGAGTTGCGACGCCTTGTGCTCATGCCACCAACACCATTTTGGGGAAGATCATCATCGTCCAGATTTCTTCTCTTGCGCTTTCGAACAGGACGACCTTCATCCTGGGCGTCCTCTTCTGGTTCGTACTCTGGGACAAGGGCGTCTTCTGGAACAGAGGTTGGCAATGGGTGTTTGCGAGGACGACCGCCTCTGCCCCGTTTCTTGGGTGTTTCCTCTAGAAGTGTTTGTCCGACAGCAACAGGCAGGACTGCGGCTGAAATGTCCTCTCGCGGCTGGCGACCGCGGCGCTTTGGCGGCGGTGCGGCGGGAGCAGGCGTCGAACCTCTACTAGCAGGCTCGAATTCACCAAACAGATTGGGGGGCTTTCTAGACCGCTTGCCGTGGACGACGGCGGGATCTTCAGCTTCAGCGGCCTTGGCAGTCTGCTTCGGCCTATCACGCAGACGACCCTTGCCGATGCCGCCCCTCTGACCGATGGGATCTTGCGTGCCAATTCTAGTGTCACGGTCATCATATTCGAAGCCATAGGCTTGGGCCATGATACGATCTTGTTGCCGGGCATATTCGGTCATGCGATCTGGTTTGGGGGCTCTGATGCCCTTGACGACGAAGTCCTTGCGAAGAGGATCTGCGTTCGGGTCCTTGCTACGAGCCAGCTTGACGCGGTGCTGGAATGCCTGTTCCTCCGCCTGGTACTTGATGGCGTTCTCTTCGTCATCGATGATCTTGCGGCAGCCATTATGCTCCTGCTGAATCGTATCTAGAACTCCCGTAAGAAGCTCCAAGCGTGTATATAGTTCGTCAATAGGTAGTGTCTCGTAGTCTGCGATGAAATCGACCAGGTCTTGGGCAGGGCGCAGCTTCTTGTAGGGATACTGCTTCTTCGGAATTGCCACGGGCACATCTGGGGTTCCAACCTCTGGTGCTGGCGAGTTCATGGCCGTGTCTTCCATGGCAGTAGGCGAACCAGCTGGCGTGCTGTCATCCGGGACATCGTCGACATCTTCCAGCGCATCGTCGGGCGGTGTGTCTTGTGGCGTTTCTTCGGCCACGACCTCTGGTTCTGCTGATGGCGCGGGGGCTATGCCTTGCAGCGCAGGGTAGAATGCATTTACACCATCAATATAGGGTATAATACGATCATACGGATCATCGGAAACTTCATCGGCCACCAATTTAGAGGTGGATCGTACATCGCTGGCCGCTGTATTCGAGGCCGGGGAGAGCTCACGTGCACTAGCGCGCGCTGATTGGCCAACAACAGGTTGAACTTCAGCAACCTCGATCTTGGGAATGGGAACATCTTGAGTGATCTCAGTCTTGATCATAGATTCGGGCTCCTCAGTGTTCACTGCTGTGTCGGCAGCTGTAGCTGTAGCTGTAGCTGTAGGTGCCTGCGACTCGAGGATCGAGCTCTGTGAGAGACTTGGCTGAGAGAGAGCAGACTCCTTGTGCGAAACATCAGAGCTCCGTCGATGCGATGAGCCGTTGGGAGCCTGGGGAGAAGTGTGTCCTCCGACCTCGATCGTGTCCTGCACGGTCAGATCGTCGTCGGATCGGATTGTGGGAAGAGGCTGAGATTCCATAGTGGACCTTCTGCCAATACTCCGACGTGTAGCGGGTTTAGAGGGCAGTTCCAGTGACTGCTGCTTCTCCTCAGGCTCAAAGTCCTCTACAAAGTCCTGGTCTGCGGAAAGGGCTTCAGTCTTGCGCTTCTTGAAGGAGCGTGTGGTAGTAGGTGTGGCTTTTGGTTCAATGCTTTGCTCTTCCTCGTCAGCTTGGTCGAACGAATAATCAACCCTGTTACGCTTTCGCAAAGAGCGACCGCCCTTGCTGGTAGGGTCTTCTGGCGAGGCATTTACGCCGTCAAGATTCCGCGTGCGCATTCTTGTGCCTCTGGTTGTGGAAGGGCTGGGGGTCTCAAAGGTGAGTGCTGTGGCCGGCGCCACTGGCGCGGCTGGAGTGGAGGACGGAGGCATATCCAGAGTCTCCGAGCCTTGTTGTGAAGATGAGCGAGCATGACCAACAGTGCTGCGCTTTCTCGATGAGAAGCGGCCTCTGCCACGACCACTATTGGGCGACTCCATAGTGGTGATGTGGTTGTACTAGAGGTGCGCGTATGTAGTAAGTGGCAGGCCCTGAGTCCAAATAAAGCTGCCGGAGATTAGCTGGTGCTGTAAGTGGGGGAGCGAAAATGCCTACCTCGATTATTAAGGGCCTGTGCTAGGGGACAGTGGCAACAGGGCGAGGCCAATATAGAGATGCGCAGGTAGAAGACGCAGATGGGAGTTTGGGATGGAAAGGCGAGAAGATGAAGATGGTCGTGGTTTACAATGTGAATAGCCAACGCCTATGCGAAAAAAACCGGTTCAGCTGACGGCCAAACCCAATTTGGTGGGCGGAAAGAAGTAGCTCGTCCAAGACGACAGGCAGGTGTGTAAATGACAAAGTGCCAGAAATGGACAAATCGTCAAAAGACACTCTGAAGTCACGGCTGGCCGTGATGCTGTTTCTCTTTCTGATTCACTTGTCAATACCCAGGAAAGAAGGCTTGCGCAGAGATGGGAGCGCTCGGGAGGATGATGATGATGAGAAAAATCGGATCAGGTGTAAGGCACCGGGGTCACCGGCGGCCACGAAAACTCGCTGATGGTCGTGGAATGAAAAGAACTAGTGGACTCACCTAGAGGCACCTCTGGAGAAATGGAGAAGGTATTCTCAAGTCTCGGAGATGGTTTTTGTGGTTGGCGAACAAGTGCGTTGCATGAGTTAGAAAGGAGAGATGTGAGATGGGCCGCGCCTTGTAAAAGGGCGAAGGAATGCGAATGGCAGAAGGTAAGGTAAGGTCAGATGGGGGCAATGACACTGCGAACAGGCTTGCCAAACAGACAGAAGAGAAGTCCAATCAGCAGACGATGCCTTTGGTAGAAATCCTAATGGAGAAGAATCAGTCGGTCAAGGTCGGGTTTTGGTCTCGAGGTTTTGTCTTGGGGGCAATGGTGATGAAGGCAAGGTTATTTGTTTTACATACGTGGTGGGCTCAGATGTCCGAATTATTAGTGGCCAGGGGATAGTCGAATGTGATTGTCGCGACGAGCTGGCAGACGCGGAAAAGAACAATCGTGATATTCCAGCTGTCACCGGAAGACGGGAACAATCGAAGGACAATAGAGAAGAGTATTATTACGGCGTCGTCGCATTCATCGCTCGCTCGCTCGCCTTTCTCTGGTCTTTGCTGTGTTGCTGGCCATGCGTTGCCAAATTTTGGAGGTTCCCAGGCGCACTCACTGCACCAGCCACAGCGACCGTCCCCGGGCGACCAGGGGGTCGCTGTGGGTCTCGAGCGGCTGTCTATGCGAATTTGGGAACCGGCCACAGCCAATCAGTTTCCGGCTTTTCGCCGCGGCCTTCTTTCATCCGTTTCGGGTCTAGCGCCGCTCCCAAGTCTCCTTGGACCTTGCGGGACTGGATAGCACTGCTCGAGCTCCATCCTGTGACGACAAGCTCCAGTTGGTACCAAGAACAGAGGTTCTACAAGCAGTTGTCATGTTGAATATAAGACCACATCTTGATCACATGTGTGCACTGAATTGACCTTTGTCTGTGATAATGAACTAATTCCAGCATTGGAATTATGCACCATAGTTGCTCGCTCTCTTCTCTCTCTCCTGAACCAGGCCTCTCTTGAACCAGTAGTACCACAAACTGCAATAAGGGTCCCGGATACGCAACACTGGGGTCGAGCTACTACTAACTGTGTCGCATCGGCCCGCTTGTCCACACTGCATACCTACCTCATACATTGCCGACGACAACAAGCCACCTGCTTTCATACTTGTGCTACGTCCCATCAGCTCACGCCTCCTTTCCTTCAGTTTCAGCAAGGAGTGGGACCATTGTGCTCGATTCCTCTCTTCTAGAAGCCAATCCATCTGTTCTCCAGACTTCCCTGTCGACAAACCCCACTCTGCACCATGGCGTCTAAGAAGCCCATTGACGATGAACTCGGCGAGCTCTTCGAGGGTCTCGGCGACGAGGGCGCCTCCAAGAAGCCTGTCAAGGCCAAGGCTCCTACCTCCAAAGCCCGCGCTGGCGACAAGGCCGACGATGATCTCCTGGCCGAGCTCGAGAACCTGGGTGACCAGCCCGTCCGCCCTCACACCCCTCGAGTCAAAGATGTGAACAAGCAGCGCTCCAGCACCTCGACTCCTCCCCCGGCCGCAAGCCGACTCTCTGAAGACAAGCCCAATCTCCCCCGCAAGTCTGGCGAAAGCACCCGATCGTACCATGCGAGCTTCACCCCCAGCGCCACAAGCTCCGAGTTCCAGGAGAACGAGAAAAAGGGTCCCGTCGAGCAGACGACTCCTGCTCCAGCTCCTGCTGCCGGAGCCGGAGGCGGTTGGTGGGGAGGCATCGGAGGTATCCTCGCGACAGCCACTGCCACTGCTTCAGCTGCCAGAAAGCAGGCAGAGGCGGCCTACACTCAGATCCAGCAGAGCGAGGACGCAAAGAAGTACCTCGATCAGGTCAAGGGCAATGTGGGCTACATCAGAAACTATGGTGAGTTTGATCGTCGGACAAAGCATCCAAACATGAACCATATGCCCACCATTGTATGATCATCTACACACATGGAAGTGTGATGTGGCAAAGGGATAGCAATATTGGTCTTGTTTCTTGCTCAAGATCATGTCGTCGACCACGGGCAAATCGTCCAGGCTATATCACTTTGACGTTGGATAGCTCTTGGCTCAGTCTTCTCCGTTCGGCGTTACCCATATTCCTCCGAATTACCTCTCGTTTCAATGGTCGACAGTGTTCCATGCTAACAAAGTGGTCTGTCCAGGTGACGAACTGCGGCATCGTGCTCTACCCACATTTGCCGATATTCTGCATACCCTGGCGCCACCGATCGCCTCCCACGAGCGCCTCCTTATTCACATCACTCACGACCTCGCTGGATATCCCTCCCTCGATCCCCTCATCTATGGCGTCTTCAGTCGGGTCATGTCGCAAGTCGAGGGAGGCGACCTGCTCGTCATTCAACGAGGCCAAGAGAGCACCGCCCGCCGTGCTTCGGATGCGGCCTTCTACACTGGATCCTCCTCGTCTGCTGGCTGGCGCGATGGACCGTGGTGGCGCCAGACTGACATCCCCCGAGACCTTGGCACCGTAAAGGGACTCGTTGAGGGAACGAAGCTCTGCCGTGTTAGTGCAGAAAGCTATGCTCATGACTTCTTCGAATCAACCGGTGGCGTAGCAGAAGCGCAAAAGCGCGCTGTCGAGCCTCTCAGCGAGGACAACCCTGTCAGAACAAGTGACATCTTTCTAGCAGTTCAGGCCATCACCGTCGAGGCCGATACCGCTCTGTTTGCCGGAAGCACGGTAGGCGAGAAAGAAAAGGAGGAGAACTCAGTTGCCGAGGACAACTCTGATACCCAAATCTGCTTTGCTGTCTACGTCCTGGATCCCGTTCACGACATTACCTACAGCACCATCTCACAGGCTTTCCCTGCCAAGTGGATCCGCTGGCTTGATGCGCCCAGCCCTCTCACCCCTGCCAGCAGCGAGTCTGAGCACCAACACGATAACGAGCTGGCTCACGTCCCCGACGAGATTCGCGAGATTGTCGAGAGCGGTGGAGTTGATCCCAGGGAATGGGTGGCCGAATGGGTTGAAGAGTCGTTGAGCCTGAGCGCAGGTGTTGTTGCGCAGCGATATGTTGCCCGCAGAATGGGTGTTGGAGAAGGTGGCCTAGGAAAGGGCAAGCAGAAGATTGACGCTGTTGTGAACGAGGGCGGAGGCGAGGCTGCTAGGGCCGGTCTCATCTAAGCTGTCGCAGTGTCGGCCCGTCCTGTTTGACTGTACCAGATGGCCTGACCGATGGCGATCAGGCAGATGTGTGAGATATGAAGTCAAGCTGCCTCTCCTTTTGTGTCGAGACACAACACAGTCGCTTGACCTTGGAGTTACGGGAGTTGACCGGCTTGACTTGGCTCGGTTTGTTAGTAATATTTATGTAGCCTTCTTCAATCAACCAGTGAACATCATTGTGTATAACACCATGTTTGCGACTTGGAGTCTGCAATGCTAGTGAAACATGGTCAGGTTTTCCAATAACTCTCATACGTTGAATTAAATTACGGGCCCGAGTTGATGCATTTTTGTGTTGTCTCTGATTGGCTGATTTTTGGTCATACAACTTATAAGTCAATTATTCCCACTGCAAGTTCTTCGCAGTAAGTCTTTGTGACAGAAAATCTCCATGATGGCCCTAGACTGACAACGAGTATGATTGTTGAAGTAGGGAGATAGGTCAGTCTACCAACTACATTTACTTACTGTACGGCACAGTAACTCTAAGATCAATACATCCAGCCTAGGTAATTAACATGCAGGCCATGACAGTATTCCTCCAACAGCTGCAACGCGAAACTAATACACCGTGATTTTGGTTGTCCCCGAGACATCATTCTGTGCATAATAGTTTCCCACAGACACTGTGGATTGAGTTATGATAGCAACGAAATGAACAAACAAGTGCAGCCACATGAAAAACACAAGCATCTAATGCTCGCATGGGCCATGTTGTCACAAAAAAAAAAAAAAAAAAGCCAGATGTGAATAATGCAATAGTATCGTCTAGACGTGATTGGGAAAATGTAGCCAGCTAGGAATCACCAGTATTGAATGCCCATCGAGGTCATGAATAATGCTAAAGCATCACCCAGTTGTGAATAAATGAATACAGCTAGCCAGGAATAGAAGGTCTCCAGTGCCCACAGAAGGAATGTTGTAGGCTGCACAGGTTGCCATGCCAGCCCCATGAGAACTTTGGGGTAGTTGGTTGCTGGGAGATCTTTAGGACATTGGTTGCCGTGCAGAGGTGGACAGAGATGTCTACCCTAGAAACTAGGGAAAGTGAAGGTCTTATGGGTGAGGACAAAGCAAGAACTTCTGTACATGTTGTCTGGTCATGTCTAGAAGTATGTTAGTTAACGCAAGTGGCTACTGCGAGATTCCCAAGATACTAGTTGGGAGATCCTCTGGACATCGACCATGCAGAGTGTAGACAGGAGAAAGACGATGCATCATGGGCTGGGACAAATGAAGAACCTCTGCCTAGTCTTCCTAGGTAGTCGAGTACCTGGACATGTCGGAGTAGGTAGCTGCTGGGAAATGTTCGAGGTACTGGTTGGGAGACCCCCGGGACACTGGCCGTGCAGCCTGCAGACGGGGTACAAACAAAGGTCTTTTGAGATCCGACAGAAAAAGACCTTCCATACACATTTGCTAGGCAGGCAGGTACTGGAACGTATCGGATGAAGCATCAGCTGGGAGAATCTCGGGACATTGGTTGCCCACCCGGGCAAATGGCGGATGGACAAAGACTTATAGGTCCAAACAAATGAAGAGCTCCCAACCGAAAAGCAACAGAACTCAGACCAGCTGGCCGAGTTGGGAGAGCGCCAACTTGAGCTACAGCTTGCTAACTTACTCCAGGCCCTGAGTTCAAATCATCTATCCGCCGATCTTCCGCCATCTACGACATCGTCTTGCAAGACCTTACTTGACACGCTCTGAATTTATCTCCTGTCTGATCTTACTTGGCTGCATATTCATAACATATCTATACTTAGGCCTGACTCACCCGCATGATCTTTAAAAAAGATAGCACTTCTTGGATATAAACAGTAAGTAACTCCCCTATCCTAAGAAGCCAGCTGGTACAGTTCTGTTGCAATCCTTTTTTTATTTTTGGTCAAATATCTTTGGTCTTTGTGGAATGTCTTATTCTGATCAAATAGATCTCTACAATTTTCTGTTTTGTTTCGTCGAATTGTTGTATCTGGAAAAGAATTCTGACAAAAGTTAGCACTGAATATTTCCTTTTCGGCCGAACTAAATAATTGTGTATTGGAACTCTGGATGACAAGCTAATAATCAATGGACACTTAGGTATGATCTCTGGCCCTGAAGTATTGTAGTAGGTCGATCCCGACAGAGTGACTGCCCTTCCTTCCTCGAGTTCAAAACATTGGTCGGCGCGCTTGCCAATCTTCGCGGTTGACCACGCACCTTCTGTGCCCAGGCCTCTCTACCTACCTAGGTACACTTGTTCTTTCCCCCTACTGACAACCAATACATCCCGCATGCGCCAACTGTTTAGTTCGGCACTTCACTTCCAACTCGCAAAAATCATCACTCAACTCCCAGCACCGTTTTTCCTTCTGGTACCACAGCTTTATATCTGCCACGCTTAGACCGATTTTCGCGCGCGTATCCCATCATGTCTCGTAGGCAGCGTCGTCAAGCGGCTCCCGGGCAACCTGGAGTGCCTCCAATGGCTCATGGACAACCTGGTATTCCTCAAATGGCCCATGGGCAACCAGAAATGCCTTCACTGCCCTACAGACTGCCGCAGTTGCCTCCAATGGACCACGTGCAAATCGGATTCCCTCCACTCACCTACGGACAACAGATTCCTCCAGTGGCCTACGAGCAACGCAGTGCTCCTTCAGAGGTCCACCGGCAATCCGGGTATCCTCCAGTGACTCACGGGCAAACCGAATTCCCTTCAGTAACCTGCGGACAATAGATTCCTCCAGCGGTCTACGAGCAACGCAGCGCTCCTTCAGAGGTCCACCGGCAGCCTGGATTTCCACCAGTGGCCCGCCAGCAATCCGGGTATCCTCCAGTGACCCAAGGGCAACCAAATCCTCTAGCGGCCCATGGGCGATATGGGATGGGTCTAATGGCCCACGGGCAACCCAGGGTCGCTGATGCCAATCCCTCGATCCCCGGAAATGACAGGCCCCATGACGAGCGGCCAATCAAGGTATACGCAAACAGCACCGAAGACGCCGCCGTGGCCGTCGAGCTCTTCCAAGGAGCCACGGACTTCGTGGTCAAAGTGTCACACAAGAGACCACAGTCTTCTTATCACAGCTCGGTCAAATTCCACACGACCAGCGCCGAAGCCATGATCCAGGAGCTTGAGTCTCACCGGGGCGGCAGTGAATTCGAAATGAGGATTACTGGCCCAAGCGACGTCATCAACCGAGGTTGGAAGAAGTTGTTCCCTGTAGACGAGAACGGCGTGCGCTACACCCCCCCGGACGACGAGGGGGGAGATGGGGACGACTATGTGGAAGTTGTGGAAGTTGTGGACGTTGATCAGGAGGATGGGGACGTCGTACAGAAACAAGAAGACAACGGCGACGACCACGTGTTGCCGAGTATCGAACACGACTGACCGCTTCAAACTGTAAGATCTGTGCCAAGTTCGACATCGCACAAGAATACAGCATTGTTGTCAGAAAATGGGGGCTGCGGTATTACAAGGAGAGTTGATGCTTCTCGATGGGAGTCTTGTTGATGATGCACCGGCATCGAGCAGCTACACAAAGTATCACGTATCAATACAGCGACTACAAATGGTTATGTGAAAATTCATGAATTAAAAGCAAGACGCCTCGCCCTCGGAACTATGCCTGGAATCTCTGGGCATTAGTGATGTACTTCCTCATCTAGACTCGCAGCAATATCCTCTACTCGGCCTTGCCGAGACTGCCAACAACCTTCAATTCAGCCTTGGCCCGACGGCTCGCGCCCTTGGGCTCTACACGTCTCAGGGGCCGGTATACGGGATCCCACATTTGCTCCTTGATCCACTCGTCCAGTTCCTTGTCGTCCTTTGGGATATCCTTCTCGGTGGCGACGCCCTCGTTCACAGCGGCCTGAATGACCTCGCGGGCGATGCGGACGCTGACGGCGCGGACATTGTCGACGCCGGGGACCAGGGGCGCCCTGGGATCCTTGAGCGCCGGGCTCATGTCGGACACGCCCGTGACGGCGGCCACGAGCATCTTGTCCGTGACGCGGTTGGCGCGGCACAGCACGGCGCCGAGGCCGATGCCCGGGAAGACGACCGAGTTGTTGCACTCGGCGGCCTCGATCTCGATGTCCTCGCCGTTGTCGCCCCAGGGCCCGCGGACGGGCTTGAAGGGCGAGCCCGTGGCCACGAGGGCCTTGCCGCCGGTCCACTTCAACAAATCCTCGGGCACGGCCTCGTGCAGCCGCGTCGGGTTCGACAGGGGAAGAATGATGGGGCGCTCCGCGTGCTTGGCCATCTCCTTGACGATGGCCTCGGTGAAGGCGCCCGGCTTGGTCGACGTGCCGATCAGCACGTTGGGCTTGACGTGCTTGACGGCCTCGAGCAGGTCGTTGCCCTTGCCGCTGAAGCCCGGGTCGTCCTTGGCGTAGCGCTTCTGCGCGTCGGACAGGTTCTCGGATTTTGTGGTCAGCAGGCCGGGCTTGTCGACCAGCCTGTGGGTTCCAGTGTTAGTTGTGCCGGAAGAGGAAAGGAAGAACGTTGTGTGAGAAACTCACCAGATGTGCTTGGCAGCGTCCTCCTGGCTGCACTTCTTGTAAGTGACGATGGCATCTCTGACTTGGTCAGCGATGCCGACGCCAGCGGTTCCGGCGCCAAATACGATCATGTTCAGATCTTCCAGCTTCTGCTTGCTGACGTGAAGACCGGCCATGATGGCTGCGAGGGTCACGCAGCCGGTGCCCTGGACATCGTCGTTGAAGCAGGGGATCTTGGGTCTGTAGTTCTCCAGGATGCGACGGGCTAGATTGTGTTAAGTCAAGACTCTGGGAGGCTTTCACAGCGACTTACCATTTGACAGACCAAAATCCTCAAAGTGGATGTACGCCTTGGGGAACAGCTTCCGGGCGGCCGTGACAAAGTTGTCCACGAACTCGTCGTACTTTTCGCCGCGGACGCGCTTCTGCTTCAGCCCGAGGTAGAGGTCGTCCCCGAGCAGCTTCTCGTTGTCGGTGCCGCAGTCCAGCACCACGGGCAGCGTACGGTCCGGGTGCACGCCGGCGCAGAGCGTCGTGAGCGTCAGCTTGGCGCTCGAGATGAGGATGCCGCCGACGCCCTGGTCGCCAATGCCGAGGATCTCCTCGCCGTCTGTGTGTGGGGCATGTTAGTATGATGCGCAAGATAGAATTAGAGGCGAGGTGGGCTTACCGGACACGACGATATAGTCGATGTCGTCGGCGGTTCCCCACTGCGCCAGGTCGTGCTCGACGCGGTCTGCATCGTTAATGTTCAGGAAGCACCCCTCTGACCTCCGGAACAGGCGGGAGAAGTTCTCAATGGCGTCTCCCTCTGTTGGCGTGTATACAATGCTGAACATCTCATCCAAGTGGTCTTGCAGAAGCTAGTCATGGTCAGTATTGGTTCCGGCTTGGTGGGTGTAGTCTTGGCAGCATGTACATACTTTATAGTACAGAACCAGATTCTGCTCCTTCATGGACGTCAGGAATGTGTTCTTGGCCAGGTCGTCTTGCCTCGACGAGTACTGCTCATACGCCCTCTTGGCCTGCTGCTCCAGGGACTGGATGCCGGCCGGGAGCAGACCGGTCAGGTTGAAGTCCCGCCTCTCCTGCTGCGTGTGCGCCGAGCCATGGTTGAAGTAGGGCGTGTTGAGCAGCACCGTGCCGCTCACGGCGCAGTCGACCGGTCCCTTGGTGCTCAGCGGGAGGTGAGACCACTTGGACTGGGACTGGTCGGGCATCTTGGAGGAGCTGTAGAGTCGGGCGTGAGAAAGTAGTGATGTGGTGGGACGCGTCAGTAGACGACGGTTTATAGAGTGCATGAACTGTGTAAGAGTATGCGCGTGAATGTAAACGAGGTACGTCTTCTTTCTAAAATGATAATTATTGAATCTTGTAATGCTATAGAAATACTCTTCGTCTTGGCAGCTAATAAACAGTTCCCGATCTGGGAATCGGGAAGCTTTTCATGATTCTAGACCTTGGAGCGTCGAATGCGGCATGTGGTGTGACGTCGACGTTGCCCAAAGGCCCAAACAAGCAACGGCACCAAGGAGCAAATGGACCGATTGAATAAGAGGAGCAAGTGGGGGCAGCGGGTGGTTCTTTTCGGGTGGCCGCCCGGGCATCATCGGGATCAGATGGGAAGGGCAGAGAGATAAACAAGCTTGGAGGGCTAGAAAGCTTGTTTTTTTGTTCGCCTTGCGAGGATGAGCTGTCACTGTTGATGACCGAGCGATAAGCTTCGCTCAAGCCAGATGTGTACTACAGCAATGCTCGTGGTGGTAAGACGACTTCAAGTCTCTGTACTATACGGCTGTAGAAATAAGGACGATACAACCACAAGTGCCCTGACAGGTATGAATCACTGCAGAAATATTGAAATGTTGGAGCGCTGGGAGCCACGCTCGGGTGGGTTAAAGAATAACTCGGAGCATGGACTATGATGGCCCAGATATAATTTGCTATTGCAGTTTTTCGGCCGACAGCGCCAGAAGCACCGCCGGCAGCCATCACCGAACCAACTTGGTACCGCGACACAAGACGTGAAGCAGATCCAAGACCCTTCGAAAAGGACTCGTGAGGAAAGCGAGTAGCCGGAGTCAAGTTACTGCGTTCTACATGAAGAGAGAAAGAGAAAGGAAAAGATTACGATGGATCAGATTGATCCCTTACCGTGTATGCGACTGACAGCTACCATATTGTCATCGTTTTCGATGTGCTGTTGGCGTCGCCTCTTCAATCGTGTTTTGTTTGGCAGGAAAATATGAAAAGCATCGTGGCAGAGAAGAGAAAATTTCTGGTGGGCTCCAGGCCTGAAGAGTGGGAGCGCACAGACCATTGCACCGTCCACGTTAGCGCCTGCTTCGCTTGATCGAGGCGCTGGGTCGTCCCGAATTTCTGGTCCCGCCGTGTCAAATATGGATCCAGGAACGAGAACACATATGCGAACGAACCCACCAGCACCAAGTTTTATACGCCTTCGGTCATCTTGTCATTGAGTTTTCGTATCTTGCATCATACTGATGGTCCAGCTCGAGTTCAACTGCTAGTCCTGCAGATTTACACGGATCTATCGGCATATAAAACTCCTCTCATTCGATTTTGTCAAATAACAGACCGTCCCAGTCACGGCTTTCGGCAAGCAATTGCTGACTCAATTAAAAGTATTTTTCGCGATAAATTAATTACATAGGACTAACGGCGATCCGTAGCAAGTTGGATCTCGAAATTTTAGCACATCGATCTTTATGTGCTTGTGTATAGACCTTTTACTCTTACTCACCCTCCTCTTGATCCGACGCCCCGGCTCTGATCGAGGGCAACGTCTTTGCGACCGTCACGACGCCGATGACGAGAACGAGCTCGTCTGATGCCGTCTACGATGTGCCTGACTCATCCTCAGCGTTGGCCTGCTCTAGCTACCTCCCTCGGTTGTCCCTGTCAAACCAAGTCATTCAGCCGCTCAGGTCCTTGGCTGAGCCCCAAGAATACTGCTACACTGAACACTTTCCAGTCTTATGAAAGCCGGTGGACGGTGTCTCCGATCGCGCCGTACTTTGAGCCGGCCCTGTAGACTACAGTTCAACAAAAGAACATTCGTGTCCCTTGCAGCTGAATGTAGAAAACACTCTCTGAATTACAGTTACATCGAAGATGGCTTACAAGAAGAAGAAGGCCCCGCATGAGGCTGCTGTTATTGGCGAATATATCCGGCGAAGCTTTCCGAAGCGGCTTGACAGGGCAAATCCAGTAGACATTCGCGATGGTGCATTGGAGCAAACCCAGTCTCCGACACAATCTAGAAAGTCTGTATACTTTCCGGCTGCTCGATGATGATCGTCCGCAGCGCATTCTGCATCGTGTTAGAAGTGAACCGCACCTTCAAAAGAAGTATAGATGTGAGAAGATCTTTCAGGGGATAAATCAAAGGCTGGAAACAAGATATATATTTGCACCAGCTACCGTATTTTATCGAGAGAATTAATAAAAGCCCTCACGAATTGAATCGATCAGTGCTGAGTGGGAGGCAGGAGGTTCTTCGTGAAGGTGCCTCAGGGACGTGACAAACTCATCTGAGAAATAGTGCACATATGGGGAGTAACGATCTTCATAACGTACTTCCGCAATCCTGAGCAAGTCTACCAAATCGAGGAGACCCTTTTCGAGGAGATATATCGCCGTACTCTCTCTTCGGTCATACAGATCCCACCATTTTGGTACGGGATGTCTTGCCACAAGATCAGATACCAATCTCTGAGGATTTGCTTTGGCCCCATTGACAAGATATTGAACCAAAGTCTGGGGATTCTCGCTACAAAAAGCAGCCGCCAACACACCGCCATGCTCATCGGCTTCTAGATTGATATTCACTTGCGCACCGTGGAAGATCAGACGCTCGACCCCATCTAGCGAACCTGCGAAGGCCGCAATCGCAAGAGGCGTCTTCTGTTTCTTTCGCTTCTGATCAATGATTGTCAGATCCACCGTGGCTTTGGCCTCGATTAGCCTGTCCACTGCATCTCTACAGTTCGTAGCCGCCGCCGCTGCAAGAGCACATTCGTAGTGGTCCTCACTATGATCCTCCCCATCTTCGTCCTTATGCTGACGTATGTCAACAACGTCCGGATTGGCCTTGTATCGCAGTAACAGGCTGAATATTTCCTGATCGAACTTATCGTTTAAAGCCGCGATACACAATATTCGTGGTGAGGTTGCAACATTGGGATCGGCTCCAAGGTCAAGGAGCGTCTTGACGCAAGTTGTCTGTTTTTGGAAGACCGCTTCCGCTAAGGCGCTGCTCGATGACGCACCGAATGAAGCAGGGAGAATTCTGTTGATGTCGCTGCCCAAGGTAGTCAATGTTTTAAAAACTTCAGACTTGCCGCATCGGGCGGCGAAGCTGAGTAAATCACGGTCGTTCCAGTTGACCTTCCTCGGATCGAGAAAATCCTGACCCCAGTACTCCGTCATTGGGAATAAGCCCAACGCCACTATGCTGAAAGCCGGATTATCATCAGGCTCAAAGTCTCCGCGCCGGAGCGGGAAACCCTCCTCGTAGCCCCAAGCCTGCAAGACCTCGTCCTTGTACGCCGAGATACGGTGGCTGTACCTCCAGTAATCAAGGTGACGAACTCCCTCTATCCAACGCTGATATGACAAGCTGGATTGATAAATGCCGTCCTCAACAATCATAAAAGGTTTCAGAGCCATAGCTATGCGTGCAAACGCATGCGACGTACTCTGCACTTCCTTGACGTGTTGCACCCAATAGATCATGACGTAGTTCAGGAGACATGTCTTGGGATCTTTGTCATCATCACGCCATCTCCACTTGTAACTTTTGAGTAGGAAGACGGTTAACTCAGCCAACTCAACTTGGGCGTTGCCATGCATCCAGTCTTTGGCTCGTTCGTTTCCTTCGTCGACGAAATACTCCTCGACTGATGCATGGGGAAACTTCCAATAGCCCTCGGCATCTTTGACAATGAGATGACGGCATATGGTCACAAGATTTGCTTCCATCAGATTCACGTCGTCGACTACGAACTGACCGTCGGGACCAGCAACCTCGCGGGACAACTGGACGAGAGACAAAAGTTCTTTGGTCGACAATAGTCTGTGAGCATACTTGACCCATTTGACAGCGCGTTGCAGATATTGTTGGTATTCTGGCTGAACAGCGTCGTACAGCTCATCGTAAGCGGCTGTAAGAGTCTCCGGAAATTCTTCCAACCGCTTCTCGACTGCTTTCTCGTGGTAGACCGGATTTTCTGGCGGGATGAGCTGCTCTACCATCAAGTATGCCAATCTAAACCTGCATCGGAATGTCAGTATCCTCGTCAATGTTTTCATATTAAATGAATGGAGAGAAATACATTCCGTATGTTCCACAGGCTTTTCGGCAGATTGTTGACTTGATATTTTCTTCGAGAGTGTTCCACCGCTGTTGACCTATCGCTTCTACAAACCCTTCTCTAATAGAGTAAATCTGCTGTGAAACAAACTTCTCTATGTCTGCATGATTATCTTTGTCAATGAAAATATGCTTGTAGCCCTGCTCTGACCAAGACTTGTTGATCTGATGTCTGATGTCGTTTTCGCCTCGGCTTGATAAGAAGACTTTGACCGGCTTCGAGGATTGTTGCACGACGGCAGATAAGAAGGTGACAATCTTACGCATGCAATCCGTGGGGACCTCATCCAAAGCATCCACTATAATCACCGTCTCTTGGAGATGACCAACAACTTCAGAAATCTTCTTTTCACAGAGCTCTGAATTGAAGGACGCTTTCTGGGCCTCCAACCGCTTGCATTGTTGGACCAGACCGGCGTGTAACATATCAGGCTCCTCTGGATTCGTGACGAGTTGGCGAACCAAACTTTGGAGGACGCGGGTGTATGGCTTTTCTTGCCCTTTATTGTCCGACTTGCTCAAATAAAAGTATGCCAGACCGTGGCGAGCGTCGTGGCGGTCCTTGCAGTGATCAATCACCTGAGACGTCAGGATAGATTTGCCGGCACCCACTGTGAAATATCAGCTGTTGTCCTGTCGGCAATAGAATGGAGTAAACAAACTTGGGCCCTCTAGCCAGAGAAGCGAAGACGGACTTGATGCTTCCCAATTACGGAACTCTGAATGCTCCAGTAACCACTTGCATGTTCCCTCTGCCCTGCGCATTTGCCTATCTTCGTGCTCTGTACCAAATGGCACGCGGCTAATGAACTCCAAGGCCTCAATAATATCCTTCTCCACCCCTCGCTCGTATATCTTGACAGTTTTGTCATGGATGGACTGGAGTGGCGCGTTGAATTTCTCGAGAAGGCTCATCATGTCTTCGTTCAGCACTAGATTGCAATCTTGAACGCCGCGGTCAAGGCGTTTTTCGGCTTCGGACAAATTCTTAAAGAGGCTTTCGCCTTTTCCGGGATTCAAAAGAGCTTCCATAAATCGCCGGGCACCATTCTGCTGAAGATAATTTCCTGCATATGCCAGAAGCTTCATGACCTCTTTGTAGACTTCGATAAGAGCTTCGCGTAACTTTCTGGCAGGTTCTTTGGTAGTCGCCTTGTGGAAGCGATTCTCGTACATTGTAGCGCGTGCGATGATCGGGGAAACTTTCTTGGTGCATTCAAATATGGCGACGAGATCTTGGCACTGACTGGCATGCGTCTGTAGTGGCTAATCAGTTTCTCTGCGCAAAACAGAAGAAGGGGCAGTGGGATGAAATACGCTGAGTAGGACCTTGAACGCTGACCAAATCGGCGAGGCAGGGGAAGGCGCGAACTTGATGGCGATCTCTCCTATGGTCACCAAGTGGCTGATGACTACAGGGCCATAGGCGCTCCAGGTGAGGTATTTTTCATCTACTGTTATTACAACAGACCGGCCCTTGTATTCAGCTTCCTTCTCCTTGACTATATGTAGCAACTCGTCCCTTTGAATTTCGTTACTTGACGGACTCAGGTGCTTGGTAACCGACGTCTTCTCGGGGCCCTCCAACTCGTTGAAAGCGACCTGCCACAAACATGTCGTTACTGTTTCCGCCGAGCATTCTGATGCTGTCGAGCTTGGATCTTCGTTCTCAACGTTTCGCGCATAAACGGTCGTGTCAACAGCTGTTCGGGAGGTTGCATGAGTCGCTTCACAGGGCTGGTCGGCTGCGATATGGTCGAGCGCGAGGGGCTCGACTGCGACTTCCACCTCACCCGCGCCGTCGATCATATTAGTGGCGGAAGGCAACGACCTGGGTCTGGCTGTTTGGTCCCTGTGGTGCCCAGCATCATCATTGTTCGCATGCTCTTCAGGATCTCTGGATGCAGATCGTCGTTTTTTGTGTTTGGAGAAAACCCTAGAGAATGGATTGAAAAAGTGTTTGGATTTGGCGAGAAGCCCAGAACTCTTGGGAAATGCCATTTTCTACTGCATATCCCAAAGAACGTCTTCTGGAGCGACGAAGCGTTGCACCAAACGCTGTTTCTGACCAGTGACACAGTCGGGTGAGGTGTAAATGTGATGCTTTGTGCGAAATCATGATACGGGTATCTTTCGGGCCGTGACAGGGAATAATTCTCCCCTGAGCAGTTGGTGGGCTACGACGTGCTCCGTATGTATCAACCAGTACCTGCCTGCCTGTCTGTATGCCTTGACTTGTTGATACATCATGCGCCCCTCAACTGGGCGGATGTCGAGCTTGCGCTCTGGGGCGGAGAGTGGAGGTGATCTGCCAGGCGAGTTGTATTTGAAGAGGCATTGCGGCGGCCTCTAGCCCACTATAATCTGTATGTCTGGTTGAAAAATTGGTCTTCAGACTACGGTAACTAAAACCCTCCTTATACTTGCCTGAGATGTAATGCGATTACGTGGCCCAAAAGTTCCTTAAGCACTTTGCTGGAGGTCACAAGTGAAGAAAAAGACATACTTATAGGACCAGAGCCCATTTTATTGCACTATAGGTAAACAAACGCCTTTCAGATTGTGTGCGCGCGCGCGTGTATGCATAGACTTATGGGTCAGTGATGAACGCCGGTTCCGCGCTGCTGCCGTGTCGGCACTACACCATATCGCAAAAATGGGAGCTCCGCAATCAGCGTAGGCTAGTGTGGATATCTATCGCATACAACATGCCGAAATGATATATTTACGGCGGCCACATACTTCTGCTCAAGCGGCAACTGCGGACTTCTACTCAGCATATCCGATACCAATAGCCCAATCAAAAGTCATTCGCAAGGGTAATGCACAGTTCCAAATGCCCGAGAACACGGGTCATAAGTACTCCATATACAATGTTTGAGCTCTATGTCACATTGCTGCCAAGGTCAGCTTCCGAGACCTTCTTTGTATCGAGCTCTTTGTACAGACTATTAACGGAGCCCGGGACGGACGAGACACGTGCATGCTCCTAGTCATGGCTTTCGGCAAGCAATTTGCTGACTTGAGTAAGCCAGTTCTGTCGCCTTGTTCTAACGTCCATTGACTGGAGTTCGCTATATGGAATCATTTCTACATCCAGTGTGTCAAGGCTGTACACTGGGCCGCGAGACTTTGTTGGAACGCATCATTGTCGGTTGTAAAGTGGTCAAGCTTTTGGTGTTGTTTATAGTTTGTATACTGGCACATGAATATGCACCACGCCTGCGCTATCGACAGCACTGCTTGAGAACAATCCGGTCCACTTTAGCACCAATTCAACTTCGGCTTCTGCACGCCTCTCTATGTTTAGCGCCGGTTTAGCATTCATCATGTGCAGTTGACAACTGAGGAGGTAGCCGGGACCACCGCTAGAGAGCAACACCTATCATTTAAACCGGATCTCTTCCCATCTCGGTAGCATGTCCATTTCCTGCCGGTTGGTTGAACGCGTAACAAATGTCGACGTCGTGGAGGGTCTCTGCCTCGAATCCCGTACGACTGGTGGGCAATGGCGATATCATGGATTACGAACGATGCGCCGCGCTGCACAACGAGTTACTTGAGCTCGGTTGGGTCGGCTCTGGCAAGGCACTTGAGTATGATGCTGCTGATGACCAGACACTGGTGCTTCATCGAGTTTCTTGGTTTGACCGCCACGGCGACGCGGCAGCGCAGGTGCGATCGCGTCTCTCTCCCTCTCTGGTCGCCTTTTTAGAGCAGGCTTTGGATAGTCCGAACGGTCATTCGCTATCCTATCATGTGAATGGCCTTTCACCCCCTGGCTTTCTATTCTTGAACAATAATTTGGATCAGGATGAGCCTGATCGATACGTAACCCTCTACGTCGCGAACCTAATAGCAACCCATCCCGATGGTCTGGTGTAAGTTCTCCTCTCTTTCGCGCAAGTCAAAGATGAAAACCGCTATTTCTAGCACAGGGGCTAAACTGAGGAATGGTGCAAAGTTTCGACCAAAAAGAGAACAAGGCCATCATTCAGATGTCTACGTTTGACTCCGACATCACTAAGAACGGCCGTCAGCAGTGGCATCCACTCGAGGTTATACTTAGCAACTGGCTTGATATGGTGCAGATGAACAAAATTGAGGCAGTCAGTGACGATGTCGAAGTCCCCAATGACAAATTTGATCCGTGGATTTTCCGCCCCTTCAGTCAGAAACAGCTTGCGGATACCTTGAATGTGTACCACGAGCTCCTCAGTGCCATCGAAACGCGCCTTCCAGACGCTTCGCGGCCGGCGTCCAGATCTACAGAGCCACTGGTCCCCGAAGCCATGTTGGAGGCAGCACAAATGATTCGCCGCGACAGCTTTGCGTGGTCCTTCCTCAGCAGAGCGCGGCGTCCCGCCTTCCGCTACATCGCACCAGGGCTGGCCATCCCGGATACCCAAGATTTTGGACACCAGCCATTCAGTTCGGTAGAGACTGATGCGGAGCCCCTGGAAGATGGGGAACTCGGAATCCAGTTCCCGATCCTGCTCTTCCCATCCTCTGAAGCGTTTCGCAGCACTCCCGCTATGAACACCCCCGGCGGTGCTATTGACCAGCCCTTTCCCCCGCCATGGTCAGATGTAGACTCGTACCCAGCAGGTCTATACTTGACCGACTCAGATAGGGAAACAGCTGATTTCGAGGATGGCGTTCGTCTGGTGTTGCCATTCGGCATTGGATCTAGGGGCTGGGCGCGAACGGCAGACGGAGCGCGGTTTGGCGAGACCAAATTCGCTCATGGTGTCGGCAGAGGAGGGCGCAAGGACACCTACGGCGATCTCTACCAGCTGGGGTACGTGCCCTTTATCGAGTCGCATGAGACCCGGCTGGAGCAGGTATTCCAGGCCTGGCTACGACACATCGAGACGGGCTTATGGGAGGTAGGCCAAGATGGTGTGCTGGGTGGTATCGATAAATGGCGGGAGGCAGATACGGAGGAGCATTGGGAGGAGTACACGGTGCCTATGAGTTGGTAGCTCAGAGTCTACGCTTCCGCGGCATGAAAATTGTCTCCGACTTTTAGGGATCAGTCGAGATCTCTTTAATAGGAGCATTAGTGTAACCAAAAATAAGTGTTGCGAGGCGGAATATACAAGTTGAATCAAAGAAGAAATGCAGTAAACACGAACACTATTGTGGGGGCACCGAGGCGGCTTGTAACCAAACTGCCGTCAAAATATTGCTGGAGTCCGCAAAAGCCTGCCAACCTACGGCCTGAACCACTCGAAGGCCTGGCGGTCATCACTTGTTGTGGGCGACTAAACGTCTTGATGCAATCTAATCGGGGAGGTCAGGCCAATATCAAATACCTAGTAGGTACCTGGGGAGGTAGGTATGAATGGACACCAGCGGGATTTTGCGGCGCTGCTGTGATACTCTGGAGTGCCTTCACGATTCAAAAGTGTTGCGTGTACTTCGTATATGTGACCGAGGTTCTTCTTGCTCACGCCGAATATCTAGGTGCCTACCCACAAATTACCTCATCCAAGGTCAAACACCTCCAGTCCCGTATGATGCTGCGAGGCTTATTCTTGCGCGCCACTACCCTCAGCTTGTCATCACGACGTGCAAGAGACGTAGTATCGGCAATCGAACTTTGACTGACGACGGACTAAAAAGACAGAGCCACTTTGCATGATCCCAACCAAGGCAAGCAAGAATTGCACCATCGCGATCGCATCAAGTCGTCGGGCACAATCAACACGGTCGAATCATCTATGCTAGACTGGGCACGTCGACGACCCCGACAACGACATAATTGTCCGCGCCGGCAACCATGTTCCCAGCATTGGACAGCATCAGCTTGGACGCGCCATTGTCGTCGATGATCTCCAGGCACCTGGAGTAGGCTGCCCACTGGCCGACGTCGACCATCTCCCGACCATCTCCCAGGTGTCGACGTCTGCAGCATCGCTGTTGACAAAGACCTCTTCCCGCGATGCTCCGTTCATGATGATGATCCCAGAACCAGTGCCCGAAGGGTCCTCGGTCCAGATCACGCAAGGGGATCCCCCAGGGCTGATGTTGTCCGCCAAAATAATAGGTGTGCAAGGACTTTGGGTGGCAAGAGGAGTATCGGCATTGCGAGCACGGCAGCGTGCCTCCGGGCCTAAGAAAAACGGTAACTTAGGCCCGTGTGTGAACAATATGGCGTCCTTCCACTGCGAGTTTTGATGTCGAAGGTGTTCTGCTCCTAAGACTTACGTCGATGATTCATACCACGGATGGTCTTTTCAAATTGGGGGTTAATCCAGAGCGAGAGAAATCAAACCGCCGGCTATGTCAGGCAGTTGAATTTATGATTTATCATATACATGATACATAATTGCGTGGATTCGCCGTGGAAAATTACAGCGTTCATCAAACGCAAACTGCGCAATCAAATGACGCAGTAAAGAAGACTGCACGGACTGTAATTGTTCTAGCGAAGGATCAGACAGTCGACAGACTGCGGACTTTACAACTTGACCATTTCTTCGCAATTGCAGGCATCGCTTAGATACCAAATGATATCTATATTTTCCCAAATATGATTATTCACGTGCACATCCTGAATCTCTCGCCATTACCTATCCATTGTAGTTCCCTCACGGAAACCCCTCTGGCGTGCCCAATTGTAATGCTTCGGATCACAACGGTCGAGTATACGGATGGGTCGTGATGAGTCCATGTTGTGTAGCTGAGTAAGCGATACATTTAAACTGGAAGTCTACCTGTTGGACGACAGACAGCACCCAGCTTGCTAGGCTCAGACCACGACAGGAGCAGTCCGAAATAGTTACTGACACACGATGGTAGAGATTCAGGCTTCAAGAATTGATCGGCGTACCGTGAAGAGGAATTTGGGTTGGAGACTTGGGTGTCTATATTGCGGATGGACTCTACAAGCGCATTGGATCAATACATGATATTAATGCATTCACTACATACTACCCAGTCATGCATTGTGCTCTATGTGACCGGCTACTTCGTCACGGCACTCGACATGATTCATTGAGAGCGGCATCTTATCCAGAGCAAGTACCCAAGAATGAGGGCGTGGATCAACCATGTTTAATTATTATATAAATGATCCCTCCTCCTTGAGAAACATTGATTTAACTATTCTGAAACCATCATCTACTGTCCCGCTTCTTTGCCAACAGTGAAACATACATCTTCACAAAGCAGGCATCGGTATTATCAGCTAAGATCTGACCACTACCTACCATAAGTTGATATTTATTGGTCAACACACACACACACACACACACACACAGACACACACAACTCTATCATTCACGATGAAGTACACATTCTTCGCCCTCGGGCACATCGCCGCCCTTGCCGCCGCCGCAGCAGATTCGTGCAAGACGAAAGGCACCTGGGACCTCTGCAAACCCCTGACCTGGGAGCCGCAGCACCCAACCAACGCCTCGGCAGTGGTGTCTACGGTAGCCGACTGCCTGAACGTGTGCGACATGATGAACAGTGGATCAGGCTGGGAAACTGCCTTGGGAAGGGGCTGGCCCGTCAGGCTGCACGACGCCCCCGTCGGCCAGAAGCTTGCTATCGCGCACAGCGGCTCGTGCCAGATCTCCTTGGGGCGCGCCTCCGCCGACAGCAACATTGGCCCGTTCTTTTTCATAACCCAGAATGACATCTTCAACATCATCGATAATGTCATCGCAAAGTTCGGCAGTACCGGCCAGGTCGCAGCCACGGGCAATGTTTCTTGGTGGGGAGATAATGTCACTTGGTGGGTCGATTCAGGAATCGGCAGCGTGCCTTACTCCTGACGACATTTCGCGGTTTACCGTTATATAAATAATCCTGGCCTTGAGAGACGGATGATGTCTGCCTGCGTAGAAACGGGAACCTTGGCATTCTGTTTACAGCAAGATATTCATAGCATTGGTATCAACGAAGTAAGATGCCCGTTGCGTCAATACAAGTCTTAGCTCCCCAAGCCCATCAACATGATTCCACGAACCTCAGACGTGACTAACCACACCGAACCATTCCCCATCCTCACTCATCGTCAAAATACACAGCCTCGGCCTTGTGCACACAAATCTTGCCCGACTTGTTACTCTTGAGCACGATCCGCGGGTCGTCCCCGCTGGCCTTGACGCTCTTGCCGTCGACCTCCTGGTCCCGCGTCAGCACCTCGACGACCTCGCCGTCGACGTAGCCCGGCAGCGCCTTCCAGTGCACCTGCTGGCCATGCCGGGGCAGCCGCTCCGCCGACCCCCGCGTCGCCGGGTCCCGCGGCGCGTCGTGCTTGGAGCCCACGGTGCCGGACGCGGCCGCGGCGTTGGGCTTGGACGTTTCGATGGCCTTGCTGGATGACGAGGAGCCGTTGGGTGCTGCCGCTTTTTGTTTCTTCGAGGAGCCTGGCTGGGACTGGGACGGTTGCTTGCGCTTGGTGCCCTTGTCGCTGTCATCATCTCCCTCCACCTCCTCGGCTGCCTCATCCTCGTCTTCGTCTTCATCCGAAATGACCTCTTCCTCCGCTTCTTCTTCATCATCCTCCTCCTCTCCCGCGTCCTCATCGGCATTCTCCTCATCGTCGTCTTCGTCGTCATCCTCGCCGGCATCCTCCTCTACCTCTTCATCGTCCGCCGCACCGCCGCCTCCGCCTTCATCAACGTCGTCATCCTCCTCATCCTCGGCAGCACCGTTATCTTGACCCTCGACGTACTCTTCGTCGTCTGCGGGAACATCCTCCTGCTCCTCTTCGGCGGTCTTGGCCTTCTTTTCGGTGTCCTCTGTTCCGGTCATAGCTTCGTGTTTTGTAGTCTCCCGTCGATTGATCGGATAGATTAATTGTCAGGATACGGAGGCAACCAGTGTGGTACTAGAAGATCACTAGGATGTAAGCGCGTGGGTTGTCAATCTTAGTCTTTCTTCTTTGGGATGACAAGCAATTCAAGCACCGTTGCGCATGGCTCACTTGCCCTCTTTATGTATGGAGATATGGATGCGATAGAACTTGGCTAAATGGGCACATCCCCAGCGCAACTTGTTCTCAGCCGCTTACACGCATCCAGCGTGTGATGTGCGTCATAGACCCGAACGTTCCTGGAACACCGGGGCGCATGAAATAGGCTTGTGATCTAATGCCGGTGCCCGTCACTTGGGGGATCTAGTCAAAAGCTTAAATGCTGCACTTGTATCAATCATGGCCCTGACGAATTAACATCTGTTTTCTGTAAAGCCCTGTGCCATTGTCATTGCTATCGACACTCTTATCTATTGATCATCTGGAAATTCTCCTCGAACACATCCATTCGCGAGGCATAATACAAGTATGAACCAAGGGCGAATGCTCGCTACTAAAGTACAAATCAAAATGCTATCCATTCATCCACTTATCCATCGTGGAGACTCTATAAGGCTCAATCGTGATGATGCCAAACGGACAGTGGGGATCCAGTATCGTCTCTCATTCAGAGACCAAGAAGGAAATCGGAAGTATCGTATCGTCCGATGCAGAAATCAAAGGGAAACCGGGAATCTGATATCGTCCCTGCTTCATGCCAAAACGAAATCGAAAGTATGTCGTCTCGTCTGCTTCAGACAAAAAGAAAAAATCTGCCGTATCGTATCGTGTCTCTGATTTAGACAAATCGATGATCCGAAGCGTGGTGTCGTCTCTCGTGCAGCAACCCGCAATATCGAGGGTATCGTATGGTGTCTCATTTAGCAGCCACCACCACCGCACTGGAAATTGTTAGTACAGGTCCGTGATCAGAGTCAGATAGAGGTGATTTGACTTACGCCGCCACCACCACCGCCGCCGCCGCCGCCACCTCCACCGCCGCAGCCACCTCCGCCTCCTCCGCTGCTGCCGCCGCCACAGCCTCCGAAGGATGAGCCGCCACCAGCACACTTCAAATTCGTTAGCAAACGAGCACTCGTTCATGTTGATTGTGACAAGACTTACCGCTCCCGCAGAACCGCATGCACCTGAGGCACCGCAACCTCCTGCGCTGGCGCCGCTACATGCCCCAGCACCTGCGCCACCACCACAAGTTCCCGTCGCACATGCGCCCGCAAAGCCTGTACCAGCGACGGCAGAACCAGGGTCGGAGCCGTAGTATCCAGGTTCCCAATAGACAGGGCACACCCAGGGTCCGTACGCCATGTATGGATATCCCCAGTAGTAGTAGTATTGGTCGCGAGGGGGTAGCTGGCGACCTTTTCTTCCTGCTCTTCTCACAGCTCTCTGGTAGTTGGTATCCATGCGAGCCACCTGGGCATCATGCATTGCCTTGTACGTGACAGCTTGCTTGTGGTCCTTGCTGTGGAATTTGACAGCATTGTGTGCGGAGATATGTGCAGAAGAATCTGGTGGGCAAAGCTTTGCCTTTCCAGACTCGTAGAACTCGTTTGCAACTGTACTTGTTAGATGATTCTTCTTTGTGTCGGAAGTGCGACTTACTCTTCTCGTTCTTGGAGACACCAAGCGCTTTTCCGACAGAGTTTACGTGCGAGCATCTCACGGCTTCGCAGTACCAGCAAGTACACTCGCTGTACACCTCACCAAACATCTCTTGGTAAGTCTTGCTGGTCCACTCAAACGCACTGGAGAGCTTGTCCTCGTTGATCTTGTCGTCGTGATCGATCAATTTCCTGTCACGTGTCTGAACATCGAACTTCTTCTGTCCCGCACGGGCAAGCGTGAAGTCCAAGTAGGTCCGTGGACTGAGCTGGTGCGTATGCCATGCTAGGTCTACATCAAGTGTAGGTACAGCTACTTGGCCTGGGTGGTCGATCATGATCTGAATGAAACGCTCATACTTGACAATCAGTCGCTTCATCGTGTTACGGGCTGCCGGACTGTGTATCCAGTCAATCTGCCATTTTGTTAGTTTAGACACAGAAAGGGTAGACCCGAATGTTTACTGACCTGGTACATCTTCTCCGTGAAAATGCCCTGTCTCAGCACAGCGCCTCCAAGCTCAAGCGCGAACGGCGTCGGGTTTCCCCAGTAGCGGGACATCATCTTCCGAGTGACGATTCTGGAGTCTCGGAGAAGCTGGTGCTTACTCGACACAACTCTCAGGCCCTCAACTTTCTTGATGACTTCCTTATCCTCAATCGCATCCTCAATCATGGTTCGGACAGTTTCCATGGTGACAGGACGGAGTTGTTGTCCAGGCTGCATCAATTCTTTGAGCTCACTCTTCAGGTGCTTTTGGATCAATCGGTTTGGGAAGCTCATCGGGATGTCCAAGAATTCACCGGGTGAGATAGCTGGCGAGCCTTCCGGTAGTCCTGTGCGAGAGGCGAGGATTGTGCCGGGCATGGGACGGTCCTTGGTCAAGAGTGCCTTGACATCGTCGATGAACTTGGTCATCTCCAAGAGCTCCCTGTTGATGAAGGTGTTGCACTTGGTGCATCGGAAGCGAAAGTCTCCATCGCCGTATCCGTTTCCAACAAGGTCGGGGGCCTGTCCGTTCGAGTTCTCCGGGAAACTGCAGGTTGTCCATGGAATGCTGCAAGGATTGGCGCAGGTCGGGCAATTGAGACCCTTCTTCGGAGAATCCTGATCGTTACTCCACTCATGGCCGGTAGCCGCCTTCCAGATGGCAGGGCAGTTGTTTGGCACTCTGTATGCGAAGCTTGCATCAATTGCTCGATTCACCAGGTCCCAGGGCATTCCGGCAGCCCAGAGCTCTTGTCTACCCGTGCGGATACAGTCCTCAAGGTAGTCGCGAGGGTTGAGCATATGTGCGTGCCACACCATGAGCACATCTAGGCGAGAAACGTTAGCAGGTGAAGCCAATAACAAACAGTGAGGTCAACGAACCCAACGGGGGAAGCATCTGCGGCTTCCACTTGTGTGAGGACTTGACGATGTCGTCGTACTCGTAAGGGTTCTCGGCGTCAGTGAACCTGGAATAGTGGCTCGAGAACACCTTGCACTTCTTGATGGTCAAGGGATCAGACTCGAGTGACGACCACCATGCCGCGTATCGGTCTACAGCCCGGGCAACGTAGATTGCCCAGCGCTTTTCGCGAAGCTTGGCAAGCTCTGGACCTGGATCACATCCCTTCTTGGTGGCGGTGCCGGCGCGGGTGTCGTAGATGCCCCAAAGGCCGTCAGTGTAGCCTACATCCTCCTTCAAGAGGTGGAACGCGGAAAGCAGCTTCAAGTGAGCTAGGCAGAGCTGTTCATCGAGCTCGGTGGCAACGGAGGGCAGCTTTAGAGATGCGAAGGCAGCGTTCAGGCTGCTCAGTTCCTGTTCGGAAAGCTGGCGCGGTGGTCCAGGCGGGGGTGGTGCACCTGCGACGAGTGTGTACGGGGGAGGGGGTGTCTCGAGGTTGCGAGAAGGGCCTGGGCCCGTGGCATGACTAGCCATGATGGAGTTGATGAGATGAGGGTGTTCTCATGCAGGTTTTGTGATGATCCGGTGATGATCAGATGCCAGAAGTGTGCAGGTTGATGGAAAGTTGATGGAAAGTTGATGGAGAATCGATGGAGAGATCGAAGTTGGTGTCGTGGTGTTGTGGTGTTGCAGGTCAAGTGGTGTCTGGTGTTTGAAGAAGAGGGGGACAACAACAAAAGTCTGAGGGGAGCTAGAACTAATTGGTCCGGCAGGTCCTGTTGGATTCCAGGCAGAAGCAGAGGTAGAAGAAGCCATTGTGGAATAATCGTGATTACTCCAGTGTCTATTTATCTGTATGGGCGCTGTCACCATTCCCGGCCATGCTCGATTATCGACATGGTGTTAGTGGCTCTGCCCGCCCGCGCCCATTGCATGTCTTCACCAATGAGAAGCTCCAGAAGTCTGGCACAATACGGCTTGCCCATTGCACATTGCTACATCATCCCCCACCTGCGTCCTCCGTATGATGAGGGGCGAAGCAAGAGCTGTGTATCAATTCAAGTAAGCTCACTTGGAGGCATGGAGTCGCGGGGTGATGAGACACTTTTTTGGGCCACCGAGCGGCTGAACATGATCGCTAGAGATCGAGCAGGGGACCTTTCTGGGCGCCGTCTAATTGGCAGCCACTAAAGGTTTAGCGGAGACTCTATCTAGTATGGCCCTATAGAAAATGCATCACATGCATGCTGCAACCCTGAAAAAGAAGAAGGAAA
Source organism: Pestalotiopsis sp. NC0098 (assembly GCA_022432395.1). Lineage (NCBI taxonomy): Eukaryota > Fungi > Ascomycota > Sordariomycetes > Amphisphaeriales > Sporocadaceae > Pestalotiopsis > Pestalotiopsis sp. NC0098. The sequence goes on along the minus strand of JAJKLJ010000003.1, from coordinate 1,641,426 downwards.
AGAACATTGATCGAAGGGCTGTGAAAGTGTTCCATGCATCTTGCCGCCGCTAGCCACGATGCAACAATGTGCCTTCGCTCGAATCCTTCGTGTCACAGCTGTCAACGCTATCCCGGCTGCTGACCTAACCCGTTACGAGGTCGTCCGTCACCAAGTTCGCGAAGATCCCAGCCGAGGTATACCGAGTACAAGACAAGCATCGCCAAGTGGTCCCGTTTCTTCGGGTATTGCGGGGCCCCGTGGGTGCATGCGCCCAGTAACAGTAGGGCACAACAACACTGAAAATACTCCTTGGGGTTGTAGCTCTCCCTAGAAGTGGCTATGCATGCCATTCATCCTTCGCGCGATGATGATAATGTAGCGAGAACAATTGGTTGTGCACTCAAGGAGTTCTCCACAACCAAAACTTCGGCACCGAATTGTCTCGAACGACAGTGAAGTACAGTAGATCCCCCAAAATCGGCCTTGGGCGCACTCTGCAGGAACCACTGCGTCATTTTGCGATCAGCTGACTGCACGACTTGCGAGAGCCTCTGTAGCACCGCTGTGCTCTCAACCCTCAGCTCAGGGCTAGTCCTCTCTAGAAGAGACTTAAGGCTGTGCTGTGCGCAGCATAATGTATGATCATATTTTATAATGGTCGATCAGGTTGAAGAAACTAGTGACGTCTAGAGAAGTGGATTGAGCAAGTAAAAGAGAGTAAAGTGCATTTTGTCGCCAAGCACACGAGATGTGCTTACAATCAATAGAGCATGAATGCCGCATGAATCAATCGCGCTGACAAAGTTTCTATTACTTATAAGCTTTTGCTTGCGAAGAATACTGCTGCACCATCATTCCAGCCATGTGTGAAAATGAATCAGTGAAGACGAATAAACTAGCTGGGAAACTTCGCTGACTACCAAATACTGGTTATATCCAAGCAGAAGCCCTGGGTACCTCTCAAATCGCTGACTTGACCCAATTTCCCCAAAAAATAGAAGAAAAGAAAACCAAACATGCTTCACCAACGGCCCCGAGCATCCTTAAAGTCGAGAGCAAACGTCTAGACCGGCGCTCCGTCGATATCTAGCAGCGTCGGTTTGCGGCTCACGGTCTGCATCCATGGTGTAGGCTCAAGGCTTGGGAAAGAAACGGCTCTTCTCCTTCTTCTCTCGAGGTTCCATGCTGCGTCCCCAGAACCACTGCGAAGCCCTCTCCAGGTGGGCGGCTTCCAGCAGCTGCTTCCCGGTGTACTCTTTCCACTGCTTTGGGGCCTCATCGTTGTCTTCGTTTGCCCATTCCGGCGTCGTGGTATCGTTGAGAATAGCATCCCGATCTTCTTCGTCAAACTCTAGGTTTGGCTCCATCGAAGGAATGTTCGCTTCAGCTTTTCGCATTCCGTGATCCAGACGTCTGTCAATAACCTCGCCAAGGCTCATGGTGTTGTCATCTAGAGTGGTTGCGTGGTCAACGAATCGGCTTAAATGTTGCCGGAGAGCGACTTTGGTGGTGGCATCTCGGCCGGGCTTAGGTGGATCAAGATTCGGTTGTGGCGGAGTGCTACAATCTAGAGGTCAGTCAACAGCCCAAGGTGGAATTGCTAGACGTGATGGACATAATGGGATGATTCTACGCGACACGGCCAAGTGCTTCAATCATGTCGCAATCGCGCTAGCGATGAATGGTACGGGTAGCACTTGTCTGGGGCTGGAGAGAATTGGTAGACGAAGGAGCAAAAGATTTAGACTTACGTTCTCCAAGTAGAGTCGCCGCTGGAGGATCCCTTAGTGGCTCCGTTAGAGACTCCGTCAGAGAGTCCGCCAAAGGACTGGCGAGAAGACTTGTTGGAATTGTTGGAGGATATGCTGAGACGCTCGTGGAAGGACTCGTTCGAATGCATGTGGGAAAGCTCGTGGGAGAGCTCGTGGAGGAACTCGTTGGGGAACTCCTTGGAGGGAGTGTTGAAGGGAGTGTTGAAGGCAGTGTTGAAGGATGACATGTTGTGCTGAGGTCTCGTTCTGCGTGGGTGACTTGTCACCAGAGTTCGACGAGACTCGTTTCCGCTGATCCGCCAATTTATAATGTACAGCCAGTCTCTTACGACGTTGTAGTAGCGAGCGCGCCCACGTCTTGGTTCCTGTTCTCCCAAGACGGCCGAAATGGGACTCTATTCGGCGAGAAGGTGGTAGGGTGAGCGAGCGTCGATATAGTCTTCACAGAAGTGCTGCTGTTGGTCCTCAAAAGCTGGTGAGCCAATTGTATGTCGATAGCAACAATGCCTGTAGACTGGTGTGTAGAACTTTTGCTAGGATTTCGTCGACGTAAAAGTAGCAAAGAAAAAAGCGGTCTCCCTACATATATAGGAAAGATACTGCGTGTGATTTCAAGCCGGCCAGGTTGGTAGATAGTGATGCAAAACCGTCTGTGATGATGTCTGACTAACTGCTAAGAGAATCCAAGGGTTGTCGATCACCTAGGTAGACACGAAGTACCCAGACAGCAGTGACATGGGGGAAAGGGGCACGATCAGTAAGCTAGGAGGAAGGAGAAGAGAGGACATGACTTGTATGATAGGGCTTGGAGATTTATCTCTCCTAGAGTGGAAGTCACGAACAAGGTGTTTTACTGGCGGCGAATCTAGGTCCCGCCGACCCTGTTGTGCCATATGGCGCCGAATAAACGAGTCTGATGTTTTATAAAATAGAAGGTTGCGAATTAAAAGTGTCCAAGGTTTTTAATATACAGAAGTTTGTATCGACGACAAGTGGTGGCGAGGACAGTCGGCGACAAGAATATGTTCAACTCTTGTATCTCCCTAATAATATAGAGCTAGATCCATGATGAAGCCAAAAACATCAAAATAACATACAAAAGACTTCGGGGCTTGAGTTTGAGGTTCTTATTTTCACCAGAACATAGCCTTTTTGTGCTTTCAGGGCACTCGCCGTCACGGGGCTGCCTCTTGGCGGCAGAGCATCACCGTAGAGAAATCGAATCAAGCATCAAACAATATTCCAGACTACCTCGGGGACGCACTTTTGTGCATAATGAGAATATTGTTTGTTTTGGGATGCACTTTGATCGAATTCTGACAGGAACTGGTACATGTACAGTTTGATTTCGTTTGCGGGAACTACAAAGACCTTATTGTATGATGTGCTGATTACCTGTTCATGTCCAGTAGACCTCTGGATGATCTGTGTTCAATCAAAGCATCAGCCGCCGAGAGACGGGAAAAGGGAAAATCAAAAAAGAGAAAAAGCCTGAAATGTGATGTTGGTCCAATGTTTGATTCACAGACAAGTGAAATCAGGACGTGGAATTCAGCAAGTCAAACAAGGTAGGTGGAGGGTGCAAGTGCTACTTGCCCTCCTTACTTGCCACCAATTGACCCGGCAAATAAAGCACTACGCTATAAACGGAGTGTCACTGCCTCAAAAGTTTTTGTTTTTTGTTAGGTTGAGATCGTAAAGCCGACAAACATCGGATCCAGTAGGAAACATGTGTGAGATGCGACTGCCAATACCATACTTCTTCACGGTGCGAGCATGTAAACATTCACACTCCAGCTTCACAAACACGGGCCAGGGCGCGCAAAGCAGACAATCGGTGCATTTTAACAGGCAATCATTTTGGCATAAATTCCATATGTTTCAGTGCCAGAAATCAAGCAGAAACCCTGGAACAACTTCACTATAGAGGTAGTCTCATGTCCATCATCTTCAATGTCATCCGGTCTTCCTCCGCCATGACCTTGATCTTGTGCTTTCCTCGTGTTCGCGTATTTAGAGAGAGTGACTGTGCGAAAATTATTGTTCTGACGAGAATTAGGCATTGGAACACTAGATGATGTGCTCCTATTTCTCGCTGGCCTCATCAGCCTCACGGCTGCGCTGGAGGGCGTCAGTCCAGTACAGGGGAACGGCGCGCTTCTCCTTGGTGTTCTCGCTAGCGGCATCGGCCTCGTCACTGGCGTGAAGAGCATCGGTCCAATAGAGAGGGACAGCACGCTTCTTCTTCTCACTGGCCGTGTCAGCCTCGTCGCTGGCATGGAGAGCATCGGTCCAGTACAGAGGGACAGCGCGCTTCTCCTTGTTGTTCTCGCTTGCAGTGTCGGCTTCGCGGCTGCGCTGGAGGGCGTCAGTCCAGTAAAGGGGGACAGCCCGCTTCTCCTTCTCGCTGGCGGCGTCAGCCACACTGCTGCGCTGAAGAGCGTCGGTCCAATAGAGAGGGACAGCACGCTTCTTCGTCTCGCTGGCAGCATCAGCCTCATCACTGGCGTGAAGAGCGTCAGTCCAGTAGAGAGGGACGGCGCGATCCTTCATGGGAGCAGGAGTTGCCGACTTGTCATTGCCGTCCTGAGAAATGGTTAGCTAAAAAGCGGATTGGTCTGTGGTAGATGGGTGCTGATGTTATTTACGGCGATGGGAGCGGCAACTCCGAGGGCAGAGCAGAAGCTCAGGATAGCGACGACGGTTGGCTTGCAGAGCATTGTGATGGTTCTTGTAGTTCTGAATGAGGAGAAATTTGTCAGACTGTGGTCAAGAAGTCTTTGGAGGTGCTGTGATTGAGTGTTGCTTGTGCTTGGATTTCCGAGGTTTCATTCTGGGGAAACGAGGACGAAGACGGGTTGGCTTTATACAAAACCACCGCTAGCTACCTACGCTTCCGTAGCAGCCGCTCTGTCTGGCCATGTTCATTCGTGCTAGCTCCATCACTGTACTGTCATTGTTCAGGATGATCGAGATGGAAAGTGGACTATCGCTCATTGCAAGGTGGTCCCATGGTGTCACGACAGAGTCTCCTGAACTTCTCACGAATTCCAAGTCACTCAGCCGAAAAGCCTGGCTGACCGTCCCTCCTAGAGCCAAGAGGGAAGGCGTTACCAGTTTAGATTACTTTTGTCCTAATCGGTCGCAACACTGGCGATGTGTGTTCTGTCACAGTCAACATCTCGATCGTGATTTGCTTCCAAATCTTGAACGCCACCAACAACCCACGGCACGGACATGTCATTTACAGCACCCCTTTTCGTACGAGGGCAACTGAGTCCCACACCAATACGGAGCATGTCTATCATGAAGCCTCTCCAGCTGCTGTATAGTACCATATGACTGTTGCCCATCTCGTTATCCTGCAAGAAGCTCAAAGAGATCTGCCAAGACTGAATAGTCGATCTACCAGGTCTGTGGATTTGAGGCACAGTCGACGTCCGGGGTCACCGCTTACACTTATCACTTATCTCTTTCCACCCCTAGCGTCAAATAAAACACACCAACAGAAGAGCAAACAAACAAAGAGGAGCACATGAACACAAAGGTACGACAAGATTTGGTACGTTATAAGTGAATAATTATTCAAAAGACCAAGGTTACCTGGTTGGAAGTCCTCGGTCAATTATTTGACAAACCGGATAGTCGGTAATGCCCATATTATTCGCTAGGATCTCTGTGGTTTCCGACTATGCTTGAACCAATTATGAGGTGGAATTATACATCATTCATGACCGTTTTGGTAATATAATCTGGTACCGGAGCATTTCCGATCCGACCAATCAACCGCGTACAGACGCATGGAGACACAAGATGGCCCATGTCGAGGGCCTAGTACCTATATTGCTGAAAAAGCAAGAACGCCCCAAGGGTTACGAATGTTCAACCCGTTTGAACTACATAACTCTGGAACACAACAGCAACGAACGGGTCTTTTTCATTGGTCCAATAAGTTCTCTGCATTCATGACAGGCAGCAGTACAAGCCACGATTACCGCCTACCTGGAACCTGGGTTCTGGGGCACAATGGCCAGAAACGCCAAAGCGTTCTTCCCGGCACATCACGCGTAGGGCGAGTGGAACCTTGTCAGCATGCGGCTGAGGTTCCTCCCAGGCGGGTCAGAGGGAGCGTAGGGCATTCAGGACAAGGACTCGAGGTTCATGCAATCAATCTAGGCCTTGGTTGGACCAAGATACCGGTTGTGGCTCCGGGGCTGTCTGCACAGATCCTACTGATACCCGCTTTCCTGCAGCCATGGAAGCTATAGATCCAAGTTCCAGACTTCAGGTCTTGGCAACGCATAATGCCAACCCTGGAAGCCTTTGTAGAACATCACGGGTGAAACATCAACAAGGCTGATCAAAGGGATATCGTGAAACCAAACATTGTTGGAAGAAAGAGAATCGTGCAACTTGCAGTCATTGGCGGGGCGATCTGCACAAAAGGTCTGTTGCTCAATAATAATTGACAAATTTATAGCAATTTGGTGTTACCGACAGCCTGGGTCGAGGTGCATAGGCCGAGACCTATGTATGGCTCAAAATCGACAGACTAGGACAGCGGACATGCAGAGTATAACCAAAGAAACAATCAAAGCTGACATATCATCTGATTGCTTCCCTGCGTTAGGCTATGGGAAGGCGAACTCAGCTCTGATAGGCAAGTCGGTCATGATATGGCTTCATGCACGGTATTTGTGTCGTGGTGTTGGAAAGACGTCTTCAGCCCTTTAGATTATTCAAGGGTGCATACAAACGGAGCTTCCAGTCAATAGGCACATGGCACAGCTTTTGGATCTTCAGGTATTGCTTAGACGCAATGTGTGCAAGTGGGCTACCCTTCTAATCCGAACGTACCGTGCCGTCCATCACTGGGTGCCCACTCCAGGGTAGAGAGCAAACACCAGAGCAATGCTTTCCCAGACCCCTCTCGACGGGCAATCTGAGGCGAAACCAGAACAATGACCAAACTGAGGTAGCTAGAAAGCTCGTGGCCAACCCGCATTCCTGCCAGAATCTCTTGTCGCTACCTCGAACATTCCCCCGCCCCAAGAAGCACAAGAGCTTCACCTTCCTACCTTCCTCTTCATTGACTTCTACATCGCATCCATCCTCATCCACCGCGGTCTCCTTCAAGATGGAGAAAGTGTCGGAATCTGGCTATGAGGCTGCCCGAGAATCTCTGGAGTCTACAGTCGTCGATGAGGTGGAGGAAGATCCTTTTCTGACTCCCCAGACTGGAAAGGCACACCGTACGCCTCACCAACTGCCGGCATCAGAGGAGCTTCGTCGGCGTTGCTGGGTGTTCCTTGCCCTCAATTTATGCTTCCTTTCTGTTTTGGTGCTTTGTTTATGGGTGAGTTCTATTCATCCGGACGTGAAGCCCAATGCCGACTTGAGACGCGCATCTTCATGGTGTAAGTAATGTCGTCCCAAACACCGGATTCCTATCTGACGTCGAATCGTTACAGCTCCTATCCACGACATGATTGATCTCGACCCGCATGTCACAATGATCAACGGCACTCTGTTCCCTCCCAAGGACCCTTCCATCGCACGCCAGCTACCGAACGACGACGCCGACGATAAGTGGGCCGAGATCGAGCTCCTGCGTGTCATGCCCGTATCCCGACAGACCATCGTCAAGCTCGGCAAGGACCCCGAGACAGCCGTCAAGCTCGAGGACGATATGTGGGGCCTGGGCGACGACGCGTACGGCGTCGTCTTCGACGTCTACCACCAGCTTCACTGTCTCAACAGGTTAGTACTCAGCGTTATGCTCCCCTTTCCGGGCATGTCTTTCGAGGTGTGACTTGGACACAGCTTCGTCTGCTGTCCATATAGAGACATCCAACACCCCATGCTGCTCTCTGCGGCACAAATTGAGAAATGACTAACACCATTTGTTGAACAGCTTGCGCAAGATCGCCTACGGCAGCTATTACAACGAGTCACAAGGCCGCGCTGATAAGCTCAAGCTGCGCGAGATCCACATCAACCACTGCGCCGACATTCTGTTCCAGGCGCTGACCTGCAGCGGCAACGTCAACCTCATGACCCTGCACTGGGTCGAGACCCAGGTCCGTCCCTGGCCCGACATGAGCATCAACCGCAAGTGCGTCAACTTTGACGCCCTCACCGAGTTCAGGAAGAACGTCTCTCTCGACATGGATAGATACAAGGTGACCATGGACAAGCCCGAGGGAGTCAAGGAGATGCCAGCTCCGGATGAGTACTATGATCTGTTTGGCGAGGAGAACCCCAACCATCTGCACGGAGAGGATGCTCAAGATGATCACATCCTTTGATGAGGATTCACCCAAGCGCTTGGAATGTTTTAGTCCTGCTTTTGCGCAATCGGTTGAAAGAATTGCGTCTGTGCAAGCTGGAAGCACACTGTAAGCTGGTATAGCATAGACTCTTGACAGCTCAATTGATTGTCACTTCACATGAATTCAGACTTGGCCACCCATCTTGTTCCAAGATTGCATAACCATATTCAGCCCCCAGATGGATGCCATGTCCAAGCATATACTTATTCATCTCAGCAAACCGTAGCCTAATATCACGAGTGTTAATGTCATATCAAAGCCAAGACTTTCCGCTTAGCGCTTACCAAATGTCCCATTCGTGCTTTATTTCAATTTTTGAAGCTGCCTGATAGGCATCAAGATTTGAAAACAGTATAAGACTTCCTCAAGTTCCCTTCTATACAACTTGTTGCTAGATCAGTGTCGAGACAGCAATTTTTTACTGCAGTCTACAAAAGCAATTATGGCGTGGATCAACATCATCAGCATCATACTTCCGGCCTCATGTGTCGCTTCGCTGTCTGTTCTTCTATACACTAGCCAATGGGCAGCGGCCCAAGATGAGAATCTACACAATCCCCCGGCTATACCTGGTACGCTTCAACAGTAAAAGAAAATCCGTTTCCTTCTAACCACGTACTGCAGCCTCCGAGATCTGGGCTTTGCTCGCAGACACTACTCTCACCATGGCTCTCTTCCTGCGAGGCTTCGGCGGCTACAAATCATGGTGGGCTCTGGGCGGCTCTGTGCTGCCCGAGGTCTACCTGGTCGTGCTGCTGGCAGCGAGGGCACTGGCAGGAGGCCAGAGTGTCTTCTGGGCTGATCACCTCCAATCCCATTCTGCTGCCCTGTATGCTATTAGGTTCTCGTGTGGATTTGTGGCCTCGGTCTACTCTGCATACATGCTGCCCATGGGGAACATGTTCTGGCTGGGCCCGGCGAGGGTATTCTTGCTCGGAACGCTGGTTTGGGCACAGCCTCTGGTCGTGTAGGATAAGATACAGATGGGGCCACTCGAGTGAAAGTGAACAAGAAGGATGACTGCTATGAGGACCGGCCGTTAAGCGAAATAAGCCCAGCTGATTGATGGTCTCGTGAAACTCGAGGCATCAACTGCTCAGACAAGGCCTGTACTATCTTTTAACCATCGACTTGCTAGAAGGTGGTTTTAGGATTGCGTATACTTTAGCTTAATGGAGAACAATTGTTACGACTGGTGTAGTATACAAGTATGGATTGGGAGGATCGCGTTATAAAAAGTAAATCCACAACTATCTCGGTGCCTAGAGTATTCAGTCTTCACATGCAGCAGTAACCCCACCAATAACATGCGAGGCCCATTATCTAAGAACACAGAACAAACATATTTCATACTGACGGTTGAGATCTCTGTAGCCAACTCTAAACTGTTCCTTCAAACATTCTTGGAATTGCAATCCAGTCAAGTGTGAAATAAAAACAGGGGTTCTGTGATGTTTCCTCTTGAAACCTTGTCTTACCCGTTGTGCTTGCCCAAAGGGTGCAAACTTAAATAACCCCACCACGGTGATGTCAAAGCTGCAAAGCTCAAGCTTCATGTTCGAACGTACTGCACGGCTCTCTCTTAGTCAGCCCAACTTCGTTCACCGAGCATAGTCGAGCTTCGAAGAACGAATTTACATTAATCAACAATTTGTGCAATATTTCAGCAGAGAACCGATTTACACGCAGTCCAAATGTCGCCATTCCGACCAGCGCTGTTGGTCATAGATTTCCAAGAGGACTTCTGCCCTCCGGTTAGTGCAGTGCTGCGCAATATATATACCTGTGCTGACCCTTGGCAGAATGGATCTCTCGCTGTGGCAGGCGGCAGAGATATCGCGACAGTCATCAACAAGCTCCTGGATCTTCCATTCGTGCTCAAGGTCGCGACCAAGGACTGGCACCCGCCGTCGCACGTTTCTTTCGCATCAAACCACAAGGATAAGCAGCCATTTACAGATACCGTCACTATAGTCAACCCCGCCAACCCGGAGGAGTCATACGAGTCCCGCCTATGGCCTGTCCACTGTGTTCAGGGCACTCCCGGCGCCGAGCTTCTACCAGAGCTCGCCATTGGCAAGGTGGATAAGATTATAGAGAAGGGCCAAGACGAGAGGGTCGAAATGTACAGCCCGTTCTACGACGCCTTCGAGAAGCCGAGAGGCTGTGACAGCGGGCTGGCTGATCTGCTGAGGAGCTACAATGTCACGGATGTATATGTGGTTGGGATAGCCGCCGACTACTGTGTGCTCAGCTGTGCCAAGGACTCGGCAAAAGAGGGCTTCAAGACCTTCGTAGTGGAACAAGCCACGAAGGCGGTCGACCCGGACAGTTGGCCGCAGAGGCGTGAGGAGCTGGAGCAAGTGGGCGTCGAGGTCGTGGATATGGAGAGCGCCAAGGTGCAGAGACTTATGACGGCTTTCTAATGCTGGTCTCTGACGGGCCATGGTTGTGGACAGGCTCTGTCGTATTTACGAGCCAGAGACTGCATGTTTACTGTATTTTGCGGGTTTCTACTGCGGCCATGAGGCGTCACAGACGAAGTCGGAGACACGGCCGATAGGTGTCGGTCCGGCAGTTTGCTGCTCTGTGGGCCGCAGCACCGCCGACTCCCGAGGCTTGGGCCAGAATTGTAACCAGGATTCTGCGGTATTTTGAGAAACTTCTACTCTATTTCCCTCCGCGTTCGGCGTTGACGATACAAACTCTGCCCGTCGAGAATTAAACATGAGACACGATGGCATTGACATATCACACCGGAAATGCCCCATACTAGTGAAATTAGCAAATTGCATAGTAGGACGATAAGATTAACGACTACAGAGAAACGGCGATAGAACGGTGGTAGCGTGGGTCGATCTTATCAGAACAATCTTCGAACCTTCTTACCGTTAAGCCTGCAAGCTTCCTCCTCTCTTCACGCATCCCCGACCCTTGACCCTGCTACTATTTGGTACCTAGCTGGCACGCTTGCGCAGGATGGCTACATGTCATAACCCTCCAAGCGCGGGCGGCTGATCAGCAACCATCATATGTTCTTCGCGTCACGACTGAAATGATGGTTGATGCACGTAGGGTCTCTTTGCCAAAGTTTTTGGGGGCAGCCGAAGTGGTGACGCCGATACAGTCTTCCATCGGGTTCAAAAGCAACCGGATTCCCAGAGTTGGGACTTGGGACACCTCCGCAGCACACCTCCTCCGGTCCTGATCAACGTTGACGTAAAAAGAGACTTGTCTGGGGGCGCTAGGTAACGCGACGGCAGAAATGTTGGACAAGGGGGATGAAAGCTGGCCGGGCAAGCTTCAAGGGTCTTCTTGTCCTGCTCGGCGATTTCCTACCATGGACGCGGGCCGGGAGAGTTGCAGCTTGGATGAGGTGCCTAAATGTTTGCTCGACCCTTGGGACTGCTGACTGCTGACTGCTGGGTACCTGGTAACAAGATACCACTGCCAACTGCCCATGTGCTGCTCCTGGCCAGTGGTTTACGACCCAGGGAATCGCAATTGAGACTGTCCAGGCTCCAAGCAGCCCAACCTGTTGGTTCGAAACTTCGTGGGGTCGAACAACAGTGACTGCCCTGTGCTCTGCATTTCTTTGGGGGGAAACATCCGTACTATTGTGTCACCGCCTGCCATCTCCAGGCGTCTCAATGGCCTCAATGGCTTCTAGGGGCCCTTTTCAGGCTTCTATTCGACTGCCTACCTGGCAGTTTAGCGAGCTAAGACCTGCAGTGCCAACGTGGATTTTGGTGGGGATGGGGCCAAGATAATTTGTGGTTAGCGCCTGACAATCATTTCAGTGACATGGGAAATTTCTCTTCACCGATGCCCACCTCACATTGGCTGGTTGGCTGGGCTGGCCGCCCCCTTAGATTGCCTTGCTCGAGATTGCTGCTGCCGCCATGGATTTCGATTGATTGACTGATTGGGAACCGCCCGAGGGAACCCTTCTTCAACCTTTCCTTCAGCCTTCTTTGTGCTGCTCTCCCTCTCTTCAACCCACTCACTCATTGGTGCGTGCGTGCTTCGTGAAAAAGGTATTCAATTGCCTGTTCGCGACGCTCTCAATTCCTCTCAGCTGCTCGTCCCTCCGGAGTGCTGTTCACGTACCTACTTTTCGCGCCTCCCCCCGCGTCTCATTGGCCGCGCACGTCGCCGGCCTTCAACATCCCAACGCCCGGATCCCGATTCTCGGACTCCGATCCCAGAAATATTTCTGCCAGGAACTCGAGGTGTGTATACTTCTGCCCTATACAATTCCCCGGAGACGGGCTGTGCGCAAGGCTGTTATATACAATGCTGCATCTCGGCAAGATGTGGGTGACTGCTGTATTTGGAAAGACTTTCTGCGGCTCCGGTGAGAGTCCCAGCTTGCTATTCAACTCGAGGCGCAGTCAGTCCGGTCACCATCTTACTGCGTGAGATGTCTACCTGGTAGCAACGTTACACAGTCTTCTCACTCTTTTCTCTTCATTCTTATTCTTACGTGCTCACTCTTACTTATCGTGTGTTTCTTCCAGATTCTCTTCATGTTATAGCCAATGCATATGAGATAAATTCAACATGCTCGCCACTTTTTTCTTGCCCTCCCGCTTCCGCGGTGAGCGCGCCAATGCCCAACCTGCTCCGCCGTCCGCAATCAACAGAAGAGTTACGCCGGTTCTCCAATTCGTTTCCAAGATCGCATGCCTTCACCCTATATATACCATCTGCGTAGTCGCCATTCTGGCGAGCACAACCTACGTCGGAGTAGTCAAGGAGAGCCTGGTCGACGCGACTCAGAGTGTCAGAAGAGCGGAATGGGATTCCCTGGTCGAAGGCAGCCGCAGCCTGGTTGCAGGCCCCGAGACGTCGTGGAAATGGCAGGGCTTTGACTCGGATGCGAAGGTGCCCAAGGACGCTGACCACTTGGCCCTGATCACACTTGTCTTCCCCGAGTCTTCCCCTGAGGCCTCCCAGACCGCCCCGTCGGCGCACGTCGTTCCTCTGCCGAACAACCTCTCCGTCGCACACCTGCCCTCGACCTCGAACACCCTGACCACGTACGCGCAGGACAGTGCTCTCGCCTTTGCCGTCAAGTACAGCCAGGCTGCCGAGTTCATCGCAGCTGCTCAAGAGATCCCCAATGATGTGCCAGGTCAAGAGTCTCGCCAGATCGAGAATGGCGAGAGCGAGAAGAAGATGTGGATCATTAAGGCTGCCGGTAGTCAGACAGGAACCAGCTTGGCTCGTTGGGCAACCAACGCCTGGACCGACTTCATGGACCTGCTCAAGAACGCCGACACTCTTGATATCATTATTATGGTCCTGGGATATCTGTCTATGCATCTGACATTCGTTTCCCTGTTCTTGAGCATGAGAAAGTTGGGCTCCAATGTCTGGCTTGCCGTCAGTGTCTTGTTCTCTTCGACTTTTGCTTTCCTGTTCGGTCTCAACGTGACCACGAGACTTGGAGTCCCGATCTCAGTTGTCCTCCTGTCTGAGGGTCTCCCCTTCCTGGTCGTGACAATTGGCTTTGAGAAGAATATCGTTCTGACCAAGGCCGTTCTGTCTCATGCTCTTGACCACCGCCGACCGGACGAGAAGAGCGGTAACAAGCGATCGCCCAGCCCTCCCGAGAGCCTGATTCAGTATGCTGTGCACAAGGCTCTCAAGGACGCCGGATTCGAGATCGTCCGCGACTACCTCTTGGAGATTATGCTTCTCATCGTTGGCGCAAACTTCGGAGTACAGGGTGGGCTTCAGCAGTTCTGCTTCCTGGCCGCATGGATCCTGTTCTTTGACTGCCTGCTCCTGTTCACCTTCTACACCGCCATTCTCTGCATCAAGCTCGAGATCAACCGTATCAAGCGCCACGTTGAGCTGCGAAGGGCATTGGAGGACGATGGTATCAGCCGCCGTGTTGCCGAGAACGTCGCTGCCAACAACGATGGCAGCAACAGCAAGAATGCTCCACTTTTCGGACAAGACTTCAAGAGCAGCAGTGTTCCCAAGTTCAAGTTCTGGATGATCGCTGGCTTCTTCGCCATCAACATTGTCAACCTGTGCACCATTCCCTTTAGAACACCTGGCACTGATTCGGCCATTTCTTCATGGGCTGGTGGTCTGGGAGGCGTTGTCACTGCTCCTCCTGTCGACCCCTTCAAGGTTGCTTCGAACGGCCTGGATGAAGTTCTGTTTCTCGCTCGCGGCCACGGCCAGACCACTGTTGTCACTGTCCTGACCCCTATCAAGTATGACCTGGAATTTCCCTCGGTTCACTACGCCGTTCCTTCCAAAGATGCGCAGGCCGGCGATGACGACTTTTCTCAGCTTGTTGGCATCACTGTTGGTGGACGCATGGTTGGTGGTCTCCTGGAGAGTCTGGAAGACCCCATTCTCTCAAAGTGGATTGTCATTGCTCTGGCCATGAGTGTTGCCCTCAATGGTTATCTCTTCAACGTCGCCAGATCTGGCATCAAGGATCCCAACGTTCCCACTCACCCAGTCGATCCCCAGGATCTGGCCGCCGCGGAGAGATTCAACGAAACCTCGGCCTCCACGCCAAACCTACTACAAAAGGCGCAGCCGAGACAGAAACCTGCGACTCCGGCCTCCACCGATGATGAAGCGGATCAGCTGCTCATGAAGACCAGATCTACAACAATCCCGACCCCCAAGGCTCCCCTCGTATCTCGTAGCCAAGCTGATCTCGACAAGCTGCTCGCTGAAAAGCGCATCTATGACATGACTGATGATGAGATTGTCGCGCTATCGCTCAAGGGCAAGATCCCCGGTTACGCTCTCGAAAAGAGTCTCAAGAACACCACAAGAGCCGTCAAGGTTCGTCGTTCCATCATCTCCAGGACCAAGGCGACCTCCGATGTGACTAGCTCCCTGGAGGCGTCCAAGCTGCCATTTGAGAACTACAACTGGGATCTTGTTCTTGGTGCCTGCTGCGAGAACGTCATTGGTTACCTGCCCCTTCCCGTTGGTGTCGCTGGTCCTCTTGTTATTGATGGCCAGAGCTACTTCATCCCCATGGCTACAACCGAAGGTGTCCTTGTCGCTAGTGCTAGTCGTGGCTGCAAGGCCATCAACGCTGGCGGTGGTGCTGTGACAGTCATCACTGGTGATGGTATGACTCGTGGCCCGGCCCTCAGCTTCGAGACTCTCGAGCGTGCCGGCGCCGCCAAGGCATGGATCGATTCGGACGTTGGCCAGCACATGATGAAGAAGGCTTTCGACTCCACCAGTCGATTTGCACGTCTGCAGACCATGAAGACTGCGCTCGCTGGAACCAACCTGTACATTCGGTTCAAGACGACCACTGGTGACGCCATGGGTATGAACATGATCTCCAAGGGTGTCGAGCACGCTCTCAATGTTATGGCCACAGAAGGTGGTTTCGAAGACATGTCCATCATCTCCGTTTCTGGTAACTACTGTATCGACAAGAAGCCTGCTGCTCTCAACTGGATTGATGGCCGTGGTAAGGGTATCGTTGCTGAAGCCATCATTCCTGGCGATGTGGTCAAGTCGGTTCTGAAGAGCGATGTCGACAGCCTCGTGGAGCTCAACATTTCCAAGAACTTGATTGGTTCTGCTATGGCCGCCTCCATCGGAGGTTTCAACGCCCATGCTGCCAACATTGTTGCTGCCGTTTTCCTCGCCACTGGTCAAGATCCTGCACAAGTGGTTGAGAGTGCAAACTGTATCACAATTATGAAGAAGTAAGTTGGCTCATCCCGCCGATATTCTATGGCTCCCTGTACTAACGAGAACAGCCTCCGCGGATCTCTGCAAATCTCTGTGTCCATGCCTTCCATCGAGGTCGGTACTCTTGGTGGAGGTACAATTCTCGAGCCCCAGAGCGCCATGCTCGATATGCTCGGCGTTCGCGGCCCTCACCCCACCACGCCTGGTGAAAACTCCCGTCGCCTGGCTCGTATCATTGGTGCCGCCGTCCTGGCTGGAGAACTGTCGCTGTGCTCGGCTCTTGCAGCCGGTCACCTCGTCAGGGCTCACATGGCACACAACCGATCCGCACCTCCTACCAGGAGCACGACCCCTGCTCCTTCCGGTGCCATGACCCCTGTCGGCCTCACCATGACCAGTGCATCCGAGAAGGCTGTGGGCAGTGTCAGCGCCGCTGCCGCCGAACGTGCGAAGCGATAGATTTTCCGACGCACTGTTCTCAACGAAGTATCGCATATAGACTTTCTATTTCGTCCT
Organism: Pestalotiopsis sp. NC0098; assembly: GCA_022432395.1. Lineage (NCBI taxonomy): Eukaryota > Fungi > Ascomycota > Sordariomycetes > Amphisphaeriales > Sporocadaceae > Pestalotiopsis > Pestalotiopsis sp. NC0098. The sequence continues at coordinate 1,625,126 of JAJKLJ010000003.1, read as the reverse complement.
CGTTTTGATATCCGCCACTTGCAAGCGTTGCTTTTTAATTTCATCTAGTGAAAGAGCTGCGAAGTAGGAATGAGTATCGGGAGGCAAGACAATACGTTGGGTAATTAGAGTCCACCTGAGGCGTGGACAGCACAGAAGACTTTTTCCTGCAGGAAAAAGATGCTCATCCTATCGCTTTTCGAAAAGACAATCTCGGCTTTCATAGCCGTGGTAGCATGCATGCCTTGAGAGGCCAAAAAACATAACTAGAGAGCTTCACAGCATGGAGCCACATGATACAAGAAGATAAATGAATCAAAAATTAATGCCGCCATGATTATCGTTTCAATATTAAATTTCTATCGTGAATGCCGCCTCGACTTCTAAACAACACATCGATGCCAACGAGGTTGACACTACCGACTCGACCTCGTCACATCGACAGCGACCACTTTGCCAGGCTCTACGGCCGTGCTGTTGCTGTAATTGTATCCACTAGTTGTCACGTACAAGACGTCGCGATCTCTGTCGGTCCTCCCGAAAGCAGCAGCAGTGTCGCCGAGAAGTGTCTGTTGGTCCGAGGCGCCAGCCACGAGAACACTCTCGCCTGTCGCCACATCGACCCGCCGCACCGTGTTTCCATGGTTGGAGGCGATGTAGATATTGCCACTGGCGTCGAACACAAAATCGTCCAAGAACGTCTCGTCGCTGATGACGGCGACCGTCTCAACGACGGCACCGGAAGCCATGAACCCGTCGTCGTTGATCTTGACCCGGTACAGCGCCGCCGCGTAGCTGTTGTCGAAGTACAGGTACCCTTCCCGGATCTTGATTCCGTTGATGCCAATGTTCTGCGCCGACGTCGCGTTGCCGAGCGGTGCCATCTCCGGGACTTGTACGCCCGTCGAGACCGTGCCCATGGTCGTGTCTACGCGCCATACCAGGCCGGCCATGGAGTCCGCGATGAGCACCACGACCGGGGATGTGGTACAGCTCGGCACGGCCGCTACGCCGTTGAGCACGACGGCGCCGGGGACGTCGGCGATCTTGCGCGTCGTGGCGTTTCCTCCATCACCTGCAAAGGTCACTTCCCACACCGAAGATATGCCGGGATCCGTGAGGCTAATCCCGGCGAGCACGAAGACGTCGGGCCGCGTCTCGACGATGCCCACAAGCCCGTACAGATCGGACGGAAAGGTGTGCACGAGCGCCGCGGCGGCGGCGGGGGTGTCCGTCCACGGCTGCGCGATCTGCCAGAGCTGCGGCTCGAGGCCGAGAAGCGTCACGAGCAGGGCGCCGTTGGGCCGGACGGCGATGTTCTCGGCCCAGTCGCCTAGGTTGGCGAATTGGTAGATGGTCTTGGTGGGCAGGAGGGAGGCATTGGTGGGGAGGGGAGATGAGGATGCTGGGAGGGTCATGGAGGATATGGTGGTGTAGGCGAGGAGGCGCCCGAGGGATGGGAGATGCATTCAGGGTTAGCTCGGGTGGTGGTTATATGATCTGGTTGTTCTGGTTCGAGTCGCCAGATAGAAGGACCAAGATCGTACATATGTAGATGTCTTGAAGTCTGTGTGAATTGGCGTTCTTCATGGCCGCCAAATATGAGCGAGCCTCTTTATATAATGTTCATCAGAATGCTGTAAGAATCGATAATCTTTCAGCCTAGATGCCATGGCCATTCGGATCATCCTGTGCCTCCCGTCCGACTCAACCGGCGCGGTGGCTATTGGCTGCCACGCAGGCCAGAGTGAGTAGAAGTAGACGCGATGCCGGATTGGGACCGGCGTGGACGATTAGCGGGATCCTATAGAAGGACGGTCAGCCCTATTGGACTCTCGGCCAGCCCAAAAGGGCAAAGGCTTGGCTGACTTGGTGAATCCTTCAGAGGCCATGCTTTCTGCAGCCTGTTTTCTGCTTTAAATCTATGCATTGATGCAGATATACATACATGGTGCATTTACTGCGGTTATAAATGTATTTTATCAGCTCGCAATCGCATTCATCAATTCGTTAGGACATTTTGTAGTCAGCGGCGCAACGCTGGGCTCTGCCTTTTAGTGCACTGATTTGCGCTCTACGTCAGCGCAGTATACCACCCGCATAGCGATGGTCTTGGTCTGGTATACTATCTTCCTTTATTGCCTTGACCGCAAATGAAGTTCACAAAATCAGAAGTTCTTTTTTTGCGTTGGATGCACAATACTGGCAGACGTAAATGATAGAAATTCCCATCCTGGCAGGAGTTGACAGCTATATTCAGGGCAAGTTCGTGCTTTGCCGTTGTGTCTAAGCACACAAGAGATGCCGTTCTCTTCTCGAGGTGACAGGATGTTTTTTTTAACTGCATCTCATCAAGATCCATACCGAGGGCATATTTATTCCCGAGCCATGAACCGAATGACCGAGCTCAAGCGCCGCCAAACGTCGCAATAGCCTCAAAGGGGGGCCCGTCTGAAGTCGATCCGAAACAGTGTGGGAGGAAAGGGCTCCACCTGCCAACCCAACGTTCTTATAAGATGCTCGTACGATCACATAAGGCCCCCCGGCACCTCCTAGTCTTGGCTGCTGGTATTTCCAAACCCTTGGGAAACGCCGTCTTACGCAACGCGCATCTCTCTTTGGCATCTCTGGATCGTCGCAGCGGCTGGGCAGATCCAAACTGATCATTGTTCATAGATCGCCCGGTTGCTAGTGCCGAATCCCACCATGTAGCCACGCCGCCAAGAGTCCTTGGCGGAGCCTCATCGCGCTGCATTGGGAATAACCTCAAACCTCTTGTCAACGTCGAATTTTCTCCTGGTCGCCATCATCTGTAGTATTGGCTCAAAAAAGTGCCGCCTGTTCGAGATGATCCAGATCAGAACGTCATCCAGTCTGGATTCGGACGACAAGACTCGGTCGGAAATCGTATTTGTCGAGTTCTCCCCGGCAATGCCTTGTTGTAAACCCTCTTTGAAGCGGAATATCCGAGGCAATGGCACTCGGCACTTTCGTGTCGCTACCATTTGCCCTACGTGGCGCCCAGACATCGGCGTGTCAACGACGTGGATATTGGGCAAGGAGGTTGTACAAAAAATTCGAATTCGAAGGCACACAGCCTCCCCAGTGGGCATGTCGCCAAGTTGACGCCGGGATAGTGGATACAAAGTCCTTGGCTACATGGCTTCTCGGGGTGTACTGCTGTGCGCATAGGTCGAGGTGAATATATACCATGGCTGAGTGCAGTCCACCACTTTAATTTCAAGCTTAATTCCCTTCCCTCCTTCTCCCATTTTTGCGTATCGCTCTTTTTGTGTGACTTGTTCGTTTTCTTTTCGATACCTCTCAGTATCTCCAGTGGAGATAGAGACAGCCGTAGACCGGTATATTTTTGTTACGATATTCATTCTCGTTTTCCTAATTTCACATCTCACGCCACCATTCACTCGCTGAAAAAGACCGCCGGACCGTCCGAACGCAAGGTATATAATGCAGAGCATACTCAACTTCTTTCTTCTGGCAGGCGCTGTGAGTGCGCTGCCGCAGCCATTCCCTCAGGATGCCGTTGCCGCCGCGCCTGCCGTAATGACACCAGAGGAAGCTGCCGCCCAAGCTCTGGCATCATTCATGCCCAGTGGCTTCTCTGGTATGTTAACACACGCTCATACGACTCCTAGGAATGGCACCATGAAGCTAACACAGAAGTCAAAAACAAGTCCGCGCGAATCAGATCATACCCGTCGTCGTTGGTGGCCCGCAAGACACATTTGTACCAAATGTGGTTACCGCTGCTGTGGGAGACGTCGTCCAGTTCCAGTTCAGTAATGGAAATCACACCGTCACTCAGTCCGCGCAGGATGTTGGGTGCCAGCCACTACAGGTAAGATATCAGCCTTCCTGACAAGGGTTTCGACCCATGGCCCTAAGGGCTTGCGACAACATGATCACGCTCTTTACCTAACATACAATACTCCAAGTCATTGAAGCTGACTCTTATCTAAACAATAGGCTTCGGTAGCTACAGCCATCCATTCAGGTCACATCCCTTTCGTCGACGGCCAAACCACGGTTGGGACATTCAGCATGCCTGTCACGAGCACCGACCCCATGTTTCTATACTGCGCAACGGGCCCCCACTGTCAGGAAGGTCAGGTGGTCGTTATAAACCCGTAAGTGAAGCCTCCTTTACACTTCCGCGTCGCTGTTCATAAAATATTGGAGACTAACAGTTGGGGATCTCCAGTGCCAATGCCCAGCAGGTAGTTGACTACGCCAAGATCTCGCAGGCCTCGGCCCAGAGCGGCGATGGCACCAATGTCGTTGGCGGTACCGTCGCTCAGATTCCACTCGAGCTCGCCGCGTTCGTCCCAGCACCAGCCCAGGCCGCTGCTCCTCCTGCTGCCGCCGCCCCTGCCGTCGACCCTGCTGCCGCTGCGCCCGCCGCTGATCCGGCTGCCACCTCGGCCGCAGGGGCAGCAGCGCCGGCCGCCAGCGTGATCACCTTGACCATCCCCCCCGTCGCTGCTGCCCCGACTGCGACGGGCAGCAGCACGACGACTGTCACGGTGACGGTTCCGCCTGCTGCTTAGGGGACTCGACGATGTATTCATGTTTCTACTTTGGCCTTTCTGGAAGGGCTACAAAGAACAGATAGAGGAGGAAGGACTTAGATGTGGCGGAGGACGTATCTTTTCTTGTAAACTATAACAGTTGTGGACCTTACGAATGATACCCATGTTGACGAAACACCAATTATCGGACCGTGATCTTTTTGTTGTTCATAAGATGGGTATAAGTTCGAAAATTAAAAGTCACCTGAAGTATTGGATGACATAGTGAGTGTGTTGGTCATAAGTGTATTGATAAACACTACCTCCCGACCGCCCTCTGACCAACAATAATAATAAACAACCATGACTTTCCCATTTTCCATCAGAATCAGCATCAGCAAAATTCCAACCATTTTCGTCCCAACTGTGATGAGTAGATGTGCTGATTGTCTGACTCAGTCCGATCGAACTCAGCTTCCCGTGAGGGTGCCCGTTGCGAGATCCAGTGCTTGACGTTTTCCATCCGAACTCCACTATAAATCAAACTTCCTCCAAAATATAAGGTGAAAAAAAAAACGTCTTTTCTCTTGAGCCGGAAAAAGAAATCCCCGAGAATTCAGACGTATTTCATCCGAACATGAAAACAGAATAAGAACAAAACAAAGGGTCATTTGGAGCAGCTCCATGATTTCCCTTGTGCCGTAAGCCAGTAAGCGTTCGCCGTTAGAAAGCCGTGTGCCAGGCTGGGCCCCTGCCCCCGGGATGCCCGAAGCTTAATTGGGCATTGTGCCCCGGATATCCTCCGAGGCCGGGTCGATGGCCCCCTCGCAGTAATCATGGCGGTCATTCGCCCAGTTGGGATCGGCCGCGTACCGCATGCGGAGGTGTTCTTGGTACACCTCCCAAGCCTTCTGGGGGTCGGGAGAAGGCGACCGGTTGTTGTCAACCGGCGAGGGCGCGTAGAGGGGGCTGCCGACCGGTGGGTAGGGGCTTCGGACCATGGGGGAGTAGGCCGGGGATTGCCAGGGGTCGGCGGCGGGTGCGGCGGCGGAGAAGGGGACAGGGGAGAATTTGCGCACCGGGGAGGCGGGGACGTAGGAGGGCGAGGCGGGTTGGTAGGGGGGAGAAGAGGGGACGGGAGCAGGGACCTGGGCGGCGACGGGGGCGGGAGAGCAGGTGAAGGGGTCGTTGGGGTTGAAGCCAGTGCGGGAGCGCTTCTCGGCGGCAATGGCGGCGGTAAGCGGCCACAGGACCCGACTGGCGGGATCGCTGCGCAGCGAATCCTCGTTCAGGATGCGGACTTTGCCCCAACGTACCTCGTCGTTGGAATCGTAGTCGTCGTCGCCGCCAGAGCCAGAGCCAGAGCCAGAGTGGAAGCCGGAGTCATCATCGGATGATTCTCGTCCGAAGATGGGGGCAATTCGAGTTCCTCCGATTCTCTCTCGAATAATAGGGCTGCCATTCTCGTTGACGACGACGTGGCGTTTATTCTTGTCGGTGTCGGGGATGATGGAGTCATTCATGGTAGCCACACGGCCGCGGACCGGTCCGCCGATGGACTTGCCGTTCTCGAGGGCCTTGGCGGCGGCGACGGCCTCGGCGGGGCTTGCGAAGCGCAGGTAGGCCGTCTTGTTTTCCGCGGATCCCATGTTCTTCATGTTGGGCCAGAGCATAGTACACGGGCCGACGTTGACAAAATCCAGGGCCATCTCGATCTCACGGCGATTGTTCAGGACGGGCTCCCATTCAAGAATGACGATCAGGCCCTTGTGGACCAGGCGTTCTGCTTGTGCGAAACCCCCCTGCGAGTCCATGGTGGCGTGTCGGTACTTGACGTCTAGAAGGGAATCATGGTTAGCATATACCTTTTTATTGTGCGTCGATATGGGTTCGGGGACAATGATAAATCGTCGACGGGAATGGGGAGGCATGATGTATGATGGAATGGATCACTTACTGCTGCTGGGGGCTTGGTGCGAGTAATCCCAGTAGGTCTGGTGCTCCGGGGTTTTGGGTCGGACGCGCTCGGCGGTCCTTGAATTATCCAGCATGGCAAACAACCGCTCAATGTCGGAACGAATGGTGCGAGACACGGATGCGGTTTTCTCTTGAAGAAATAGGTTGAGGGAGGATGAGGAATTATGTTACGAATTGGAGTGGTGTGCGAAGGTTGGATATCCCAAGGGTACTTGATGAGTTGTTGGAGTGTTGTTGACAAGGTCAATCGTCGTGGTAAGCTGAAGGTAAGCGAGGTAATGAGGAGCTACAAGTGTTCTTGATGGCTTGCAGCAGTGCTTATTAATCTTTGGTTGGATGTTGTGGTAACTTGAAGATCACCTTGAGAATTGGAAGCGGCAAGAGTGATTGAAGGCTTGTGGGAGTGCTCGTAGTCTGGTCAAGTGTGTGTGTGTGTGTGTGAGCGTGCGGTTGGAGTGAAGAAATATCAGGCCCGATCGGGGGGATCAGCGACGTTTATGTAGTGAATCTTTACTGCGGTCCAGACGTGTGAGCATGTGGGAGCAATGAAAAAAATATCAGGACCGACTGGGGGAACCCAGGATAGTTATATAGGAAATTTGCACTTCGGGTCAGCCATGAATTACAGGACGAGCCACATAGTTCGATAATCAGCTTTGCCCGAACAGAACGGGGATATGTTAGGTTTCGGGGGACTGGATGTTTTCGTGGTGGCGCTACCAAGAGTGAGAACTTCAACTTAGTAAACAATTGTGGTGAAGTGACGGGGAAGCGTGGTGGCCGACATGAGATCTGGTTTATTCAATCGCTACTCGACCATACATCGCCCGACATGGGTGATATGATATACCAGCAAGAGATTCAATTACTCCCAAAAAGTTGTACGTTATGTGCTAACAGCTTGATGAGATGGGAATACAGAACACACTGTTTGTTTACATCGATTTGTTCACATCGTGGGATTTTAAACACTCATTCAGAAAGTGACAGATGTGGCTTCATGGGGCTTGTTTTAAATCTTTTGACGGGGCTGTAGTTTAGATTGGCCCGATTAAAGAAGTTGAGTCCGATGGCTGACCCGAAATTAAAACTTCTGTCAGGGCGTGGCCGACCAGGGAGAGAAAACGGGAGAAAACAGAATAGGGGAAATAATGCACAAGCATTTTGCACTGGTACCGATTGAGCGTTTTTTTTTATTTTTTATTTTTTTATTTTTTTGATAGGGCTACAAACAAACCATCGACTGGTGTGGTAATCTTTAGTATACGAGCCCGCGACCGGGAATCCAGGTAGAAGAACAATGGACACTGAGCTCTTTCCAGCATAGACGAGTTCGGGGAGAGGACAGCAGTACAGTTCAATAGAACCTCAAAAGTTTTAATGGCCGTCAAAGCCATTCGGGCTGCTATAGAATACAAGCCCGAAACGGCAACAAGTTGCTAAACGTGATTGGCTAAAGCCATCGGCGCCGAGATATTGTGTCGATGAGTCATAGTATAGAAACCTTAAGAAAAGAGGGCGCCCAGCTCTGTGCACAGAGCCCCGAAGCGCCTGGTTGTAGTGGCCAGAGGTATCTTTGACGGAGAAACGTGTGCGCTTCGTGCGTTGCCGACAAGCTTGGGAACCTCCTCCCTTGACAGCTAGTACACCTTGAGAAATCACTCCTCGGATTCTTTCTTCGGAGGCGTAAATCCAACCATCAAAAGTTTTGAGACCACGTAGCATCGGCGCTCCGAAGTGAATAATCTACTCCTGGATTAGGACCCCCGAAAGTGGCTGCAACCCAGAATGACTGCCAATTGCTGTAGCCTGGGAGATCCCCAGGGGCCGTGAGAACGAAAGAAAAGCTCTTGCTGCTGAAGTTGAATGCAACCCGGTCAATGGCGAGAGGAGTCTAGCAAGTTTTAATGTGGGAAATACTTCGAATCAAAAGCTGATGAATAGAATACGACTGTCAAACAACAATCATCAAGATAAGCAAGCGGATGCTGTTTGGCAAAAACTCCCACTGTATACAAACATACCTAGAAGAGAAACGCCCTTTGGAGCTATTCTGTCTCGTTCGCATCTGCACAACCCCAAACACGGACTGCTTTCAGTATAACAAATCAATACGACGCAGGCCGCAAGCTCAATACTCCTCCATCGGACAGCACAAGACTACCCGAGACGTATCCCCCGGCGCGCGAGGCAAGCCAGAGGATCAGCCCCGCCATATCCTCGATGGTGCCATATCGACCCAGCGGCAGCATCGCTTTTGCGGCCTCGGGGTTGGCGTCGAAGAACTGGACGAGGTCTTCCGTGACCTCGGAGGGGAAGACTATTTACTCTTGTTAGCTGGGAAGTTTTCGTCTTTAAAATAAAAGGATTGAGACTTACTCCCCGGCACGATGGAGTTGACTCTGATGTGGTACGGGACAAGCGTCGTCGCCAGACGGCGGACCAGGTTATTCGTGGCGGCCTTGCTCGCGCCGTACGCAAACATGCCCGACGCATCGCGCAAGTACGAGGCCGCGCTGCCGGTGATAATGATCTGGCTGCTGGGCCGCCTCGAGTTCCCCACGGCCTCATTGGCAGCGTGCAGCAGCGGCAGGAACGCGACGGCCGTAAAATACGTGCCCGAGACGTTGCTGGAGAAGACGGCGTCGAACTCGGACCGCTCCGGCGCCCATAGGGCCTCGTAGGCTTCGTGCAGCGACGGCCGGTCCGGTGAGCCCGCGTCCAGCGATGTAGGCGGCACGGGACCTTGCACGCCGACATTGGCGACGACCAGGTTGACGACGCCGCCGCTGAGCGGGTGCGCCGCGATGGTGGATGTGATGCGGGTTAGGTCGGCCTTGGAGGTCACGTCGCCTTGGATGGGGATGATTCTTCCATGTTTCTAAAAGTGGGAGATCTATTGTCAGTCATTTACTAAAGACATAGCTAGATCATGTATGGACGGGTGCTGATTGACGGTAAGAACAGAAGAAGAAAAAAAAGAGACGAGAAAGAATTGGGTAACTCACGGCTTCGTTTTTCGCTGCTTCGTCTAGCTTATTCTGGCGACGACCGATGATGAAGACAGTAGCCCCGTTTGACTCCAAGGCCTTGGCCATCATGAGCCCGACCCCTAATGATCATCAATGAAGACTTTCTCGACACAAAGTTGTTGAATTCGTGGACGTACCTGTACCACCTCCAGTGACCACTGCAACGAGACCCTTGACGCTAAAGAGATCCTCTGGCTTGAGCGATGGTGCACCGAGCGAAGCCATGGTGTCGAGTCTCTGGTGCTTTTTTTCTTTCTTTCTTTTTTCTTTCTATTTATTTTTTTTGGTTGAAAATGGATTAAAAAGGTTAACTGAAAATTTTCTGAGCAGCAGAAAAAGACCATTTACGGCGAACAAAGGGAGTATTTATGGTATAGAATCATCTTCGACATTCATCCAGCCTTCGAAATGGAACGTTGAAGTGTTATGCTGAGCTGACATATCACATAAATCTGATATTCCTAATCGAGGTTAAGATTGTGGGGCCCTATAAACGGTCGTCATCATACTACAATCTACAAGATCGCAAGAATGTCTAGGTAAGCGAGACTAACAAGCGTGACTAAATGTCAGACCGTCTGATACGGAAGTGCATTCTTGGCCCAGGGAAAAGGGCTGCTTCGCATTACTATTAAAACCATGTATTATGTCGACCGGCTGATTCTATTCGCTAGAAGAACATGCGGCCGTCCATCTCTCATCGCCATGAGTGACGTTGAGCGCAGCTGAGACCGTGTCGGCGGCAATGAAATCCGCAAAGCTGCACGTCCCGTACTCGTCGCTCTGACATCCGGTCGGGCCGAGATCAAAGGCGGCCTCGTTGAGCAGCAGCTGGATCCTGGTATCTTCACCGCATGAAAGACTCCTCCAGAACATGTTTGCCGCAAAGGGGACTTGGTTCGCCGTCCTCCAAGCGCGCGTGGCGTTTACGGGCCCCTGGGCAGGGTACTCGAGGTCCTTGGCGAGCCCGAGGGCAGTCAGACCGAGATCGATGGTAGTGTCGTGCCCAAAGTTGAGCGACAAGTTGGGCCCCGAGTCGTCCTGAAGAAACGCCGTCACATTGGAGACAAGCAGGCTACCTGTTACTGTGCCCATGTCGTCTGGCAGACCGTATCCAAAGGCGCCGCGCATGAGGAGATCATACTCGTACTCGTGGTTCAGAATCTCCTCTGGTTCGAAGATCGGGCACCACGGCGAAGAGTCGATGCCATAGACAGCAGTCCCATATGCACAAGCGTACAGCATGCCGTGAACATGTGCCGTCGTGAAATTAACGGTTGGATACGCCTCGGAGAGGAGGTTGTTGATCCGCTCTGCGATGGGCGGCAGGTATACGGCACCCCATTCGGTGACCAAATTCCCTCCGAGGCTGTACTCCCAAGCATCGCACGTATTGACGGGCGTGATCCAGCTGACGGTGTCGTCGTCTTCTGCGATGCGCTCCAGAGTTGCCGTCGAGTTGGCCGAGCGGCCGTAGTACCCGTCCATGAACCAGACGGCCGACTCCACGACGCGATCTTGGTCTCCCGCCAGCACAACGTCGGTGTACAAGTCTGGGTACTTGAGCTTCATGGCCACGCCATGGTCAAAGAGCTGCTGTCGGCCGGGCGCCGAGAGGTCATTGATGGTAAAGGTACTGTTCCAGCCCGCCGTCAAGAAGTCGTACTCGACTGGGAGCTCCGTCTCCGGAGCGCTGAAGAGGGCCGAGTTATTGTTGATGTAGTACGACAGGTTCTGAATGGCGCCAACCTCATCCGACAGCGGGTTCCGGCTGCCATGTCGGTGGACGAGGAAGCCCTTCTCGACTGTACAGCCCGGGGGCGCCCCCGACTTGAGCGACGCCGGGGTATTGTCTGGCACAAAATACGGCGAGAGGTTTCCCAGGTGCTTGTACAAGTCAAACTTGCAGGATGCACTCGAGAGCACGGGCAACGCCAGCGACGGCACGAGCCACGCGGCCCTTTTCCAAGATCCGACCATCATGATGAAGACTGCCAAACCGAGAAGAATGGCCCTTCGCCTGCCATGACAAAGGGGACGACGGTGGGCTTTTGTACGCGCCGCCGTCATCGTCCCCTTGCCGTCAGGGCCCTGCTGGAGGATTCGCGACATGGTGTTTAGCTGCATGAGCTAAACCGGGGAAGCGCGTCTAGCACGTCCAGGCGGTCGGACAACCGATGGTTATCGCACTTCCACCTTCCTGTTGAGGCAGATGGTCGCGTGCTCCTAAATGACCGGCCCGGAAGTCGATGCTGAGTACAATGGATGTTCGGCTCACCTATCACATCCAGGCGGTCGGCTCCGCAGGTCTATTTAGAAAGGCGTGCAATTGGCAGTTGTGAGTGGTTGGAGGTTAGTGGAATGAGTTGGAATGATCAGTGATCACTGGCGTCACCACTGATAACCGGCCGCCTGGGCCACTAAACCCTGCTAAAGCCGTCATAGTTGTTAGCAGCAAAACCCCAGCGACCACGCCCAAAAGCAAGCATCATCTCTTGCCCAATACCTATTCTTGGTCCCTGAAGGGTTGGAAGCGTATGACCAACCATAGATATTACATCTTCAGAGATAGCTAAAGTTGCCGTCCCAAATCCACATTTGACCCTGGTCTCCTGGTATCGACGAGCCTTGGAAGCTATCAGCTACTGGAGATTCCGCTCGGGGTCTTTCAGTATTGAAGACTACCAGCCGTTAGAATGCCATGCATGTACAGGTAATGAGTTAAAGAGAAAGCTCACCACTTTGTAGAGCCGTAACGGCATCCTCGAAAGCATCGACTTTCTGACCGGGGTCGTAATCCAAGGGAAAGGGAACCTGACTATCGAACATGAGCCGGTCGACCTCTGTCGAGTCCTGCCCCGCCGTGAGGCCCGGAGTCGAGGTTTCGTCGCCGTTGGCATGCGGACCGGCTCTGGACGTCGACGGCCCAAGTATATCCAGCGACTCGCTCTGACTGATGTCGGCGCTGGCAGAGGCTCTGCAGCCGCCGGCGTCGTCACCCAAGTCGGGCAGATTCTCAGAGGTCAGCACTCTCATCTCCTCCGTGAGGACCAGCTGCAAAAAGTCCTTGGCAAAACCGGCCGACTGCTCACACAGCTTAGTCGGGGAGTTCATGATTCGCAACATCTTGATGAGATTGCCCAGCCCCTTCTTGGACTCCTGCGCAGTCGCCGTTAGAGGACAGGCGACTGCGAACAGGCAGAGCACCGAGCCGGCAGTGAACGAGTGCATCCCGATGAAGGGGGCCACGGGCGTGCGACCGGACCACCTGAGTATGTCTTGATACTCGATCATGCTCGCCGTCTTGATCGCCGCCCCAAAGCATTCGCTTCTGCAGGTCTGGTAGAATGCTAGATCGACATCTTCCACGACCGTGCCCCCCACGACACTGGGTATTCCATGCGGACGAAACCGATGATCTGGGCTCTTCTGCCGTGGTGTTAGAAATGGCCGGTACAACATGATCTGGGCGTTGTAGTACAGTATCTGAAGCGCGAGAGACTGCACCCTGAAGATCCTCAATGTCTCAGGGACATCGGACTCCGAGGGTCCGGGCTTGAAAGAGGTCAGTCTCAGCTCGGGCGGAAGTCCGGACAACCAAGTGGTCAGCCGCCGTTCGATCGACTTGGCCTGTTGGATGATGTCCAGAACCTTGGTGCTTCTCTGATGGTAGAAGATTTCAATAATGTCGGACATGATCTCGTACAAGGCGTGCTTATGTCTCTGATATGTGATGAGAGTGACATCTTGTCGCGTCCCGTCTTCCAGAAGCTCCGTGGAGTTGAACAGCGGACATTGGACTCGGGTATCGTTCATATTCCGTGGAACGCTCATGCTCCATTGCGACCTGTTGATGATTGAGGTTCTCCCACAATGCACAGCGACAAACCTGCAGCCGACTTAGCAAGTATCTCAGCGTTATTGACGGGGAGCACTTACGTCTCGGAGATGCAGAAAGAGCGCCAACATCGTCGTCGTATCTCTTTCTGTAGAGAATCTATATCTCCCCAAGAAGACTCGTTGTTCAGCTGAAGGGCGATGGCCGATTTCAGCGCGCCGCCGAGAATGATGTCGGAGCGCAGAGGGACGTGGCCATGGAAGCCCCAATACGTCGAGAGCAGGGACCCGGCCTGGGCACACTCGATGGTGAGGACATCAAACATCTTCAAGAAATTGCATTCCACCTTGCAGATCATCTTTTCCTGGAGCCGCCGCACATCAAGGCCGGGATGACTCTCCTCGACCGTATCCCGATCAATAAACGTGCAGCCCATGGCAAGGATGACAAGGGAGAGCATGAGAAAGGAAAGGCGGTGGTGCTCGATGGAGCCGGATGCAACCATGTCCTCGAATTCCGGCAGGAATGACGGCTGGTGTATCACGAGTTGATACCAATGGGTATTGCTGATGTAAGATTCCAAGAGCAGGTGTGCAATATCAGGGGGTGGCAGTGGCATGCCGATCAGATCCACGATGGAAACCTTCTCCTGGGCTGAAGAGCGCGCGTCGGTCGAGCCCGCGGCCGCAATAGACCTTGCCTCGGAGTTTCTGGATCTGCTCCTCATCGATTTCCAATGATCATTATTGATCTAAGAGTAACTGTGAGCTCACAGCAGGAGATACCAAGCACTGAGGCAAGCCAGAAACTTACATTGAAGTATAGGGGGCATGACTTTGCGTCACCGTCATCATAGTCTGAGGACTGTCTAGAAGTACCTTGACCTTCAGAGACTAGGGTTGACGGCGGTAGTGGAGTTGGCCTGCTCCGAGAAGCCACAGCTCTTGCTGGTTTGCGTTGCCGCCTTGGTGTTTTATTATTACCCCAGCAATCACAGCTAGACATTCGTCTTTCGATATGAAGAACGCACCTTTGCACAGTCGAGTTCTCTAGACATTGCATGCCCGAACGGGTACACAAGGCGCAGGGCCGCTCGTTGTCACACTATAACAGATCGTTAAGACATGAAGTTTCGCTTGTATAGTTGGAGGTTTGCTTTAGCTGGCTGAGTAGTTCGGGAGTGTGCATTTACCTTGAGCTTTTGCTTGTAGCATCGGACACAGGCCCTTCGCGCCCGCGAGGCCTGTTGCTTCTCGCCGGCGCCGGAAGAGGCCGCGGTCTCGTTGCGTCTCATGTTTCTCATGCTTTCGCGTGGAATTGCATGTAATTCCTCGTCCCGTCCTCAGCTTAATGCGTTGCGCCGGCGGTATGTCTCGACATCGGCACTCGATGCGGTCCCCGTCTTGACTACGGATATGTCCTTGTCATGCGCCTCGCCAGTAATTCCAAATTGTCGCCAGGAAAATGGAAAGCTTTGGGACAGGCGTCGTTCACTATTTCGTGCGAAAAGTAGAAGAGCATGACTAATGGTTGTATGACAAATTGGAATGGTTCAAACTTCACAGGTACAATAATATGTGGGCACAGACTGTTCGGAAAATGCGGGGAAAGCTTGGTTGATTAGTGGTTCGAGAGCATGTCAATCTTTTGTCTTCTGCCTAACCAGTAATTTCATAAAAAGGGTGTATATCAAATCAAGTGCAGAATTAGCAATTGGTTTTTTTTTTCGGCTTTTTTTTTCTTAGTTCAATGTATGAGCATTTCTGTCAGACTGTTTGGTGTATGTGCTTAGCTTCGGTTCTCAAAGTTAGGTGCCGTATTTCGTCTAGACGCTGATTCTATACCATCTACGTAGTCCCTAAATTTGTACAAGACAACTCGTCAGAACTTGGCCTTTCGCATTTTGTCCTTTCCAACCTATGGCTCTCGTATTGCCCTTCGGAAGAAAACCTTGTCCCCTCCCTGGAATCCTGCCTGGTAACGATATCTCCAGGAGCGACTGTGGTTTCTCTAGGGACTTGGCGGGAGGTTGGTAAGAGCTCAACTTCATCTTCATCCTGAGATGCGCTTGTGTTTACTTGATCTGTCATGCCGGCAGTAGACACTTCAAGCGGTCGTTTCTGCGGCGTGTGCTTAGGTAGGATATGCTGATGCTTGGACGAGGTGGTACTCTGCATTTTTGCATTCCGATTTGCTTGCAATTGTCCTTGTAAAGAATGTGGATGCTTCCAGTTTGGGGTATGAACTGCAGCAGGCAGTTGCAACAATAGGGGATGAGACGTAGGGTTGGCGACTCGCAGGTCTAGAGTTTGGTACAATGCTCGAATCGAGTCCCAGTCGTGAAAAACATCTTGAAAGAATGTGCCGAGTATGGGAGCCAGACGGTACCAGGGGATTGGCGGATCTTCGTATGGTGCCTGAACGACCTGTGATCCGTCTCGATGCAAAAGCAAAGCCTCGATATCGTTCGCAAAGAAACCTGCATAGATCTCTTCCTCTTCGCGAGAGATGCCTGCTTGTGATTGGGAGTCCGGGCAAATGTCTAAAAATCCAGACATCTTGTAGACTTGAAGCAACTTCAATCACTATTTTCCAGCCACTTGTTGATATCAGCGAGTGTTTACTCAATTAAATAGTAGAAAGTAGATAGTGGGTAAGTCAGAACCTAAGTCATCCATCCGGTGTTGCGGCTCGGAAACCGGGTTATGATTGTCGGTCCAAATTTGCCGTTGCATGATGCCGAACCCATCGTTCTTAGAAGGTGGCAAGTTAAGGGGGCCAATGACTACTACAACCCGACGAGACGAAAGTATTTCGCAGCACTGTTGGGCTGTTGTAACTTGAGGGGAAATTTGCAAAAATTTCGGGCATCGATTCTGATCTACGATCGCACTGCCAGTCGGTCCCACCGGGCCCATGGCTGGCTGGCACGCGGCTATGCCCGACGGCGCTGAGATTACCATGCTCCTCCCATTGACATCTTCTGCCAGCGATGAAGGTTTCAGACTATGAAAACATCAAGCCCATTTAGAGCCATCAATCTAGGATGGCAAAACGCCGCTTCAGTTCGGTGGGCTTGCGCGTCACCTGGCGAATGCATGCATTTTTGACAGAAGGCATGAAAGTTGGAGGTCTATTCATACATATAATTTATCACTTGGACTTCAACGAGAATCTCGAAGTCTACCCATCTTCAATTCTGTGACTATTCCTTGCTTCTTTTTTACTTGGCCATCAAGTCGACTTCTTTCCTCGCTTGCCGCGTCCCATGAATCCCCAGCCGATCTGGTTGGCCATCTTGACTTGGACGTCGAGCTCGTCGGCGAAAGCGTAGACAAGGCCCGGGTTCTTTTGGAACCAGCGCCCGCAGAAGATGGCATCAAGACCCGACTGCAGGGCCTCTTCGGCTAGAGTACCCGTCTTGATTCCACCCACGGCCGATACCAGGACCTTGTCGCCAACGCTCTTCTTGATCTGTTGAGAGAAGGGTACCTGGTATGCGGGCCCCGGTCGGATGGCCGCCACGGACTTTGGGTGTACGCCGCCCGAGCTGACATCAAGCAGGTCTACTCCGTGCTCCGAAAGCAGGTGTACCAATCGGGCAGACTGCTCAACAGTCCAAGTTTCCGGGAATTCGGCCTTCGAGGACTCGTCGAATTCAAACCAGTCGGTGCCGCTGATGCGCACAAAGAGCGGCATGCTCTCCGGGATGACACCTCGTACTTTGTCAACAATTTCGAGGAGAAGCCTCGTGCGATTCTCGAAGCTGCCGCCGTACGAATCGGTCCGCTTGTTGCTGACGGGGCTGAGGAAGCTGTGCAAGAGATACCCGTGCGCGGAATGGATCTCGATCATGTCGAATCCAGCCTTGATAGCTCTCTTGGCGGCCTCGACATAAGCCGTCTTCAAGTCCTCGATATCTTCCGTCGTCATGGCCTTCGGGACAGGAGAGTTCTCATCTTGTGGTATCGCCGACGGGGCGTGGAGATCGCTGGGCCATCCTCCGACCTCCTCGGTGGAGATGGCAGAGAAGCTAAGCCAGGGCGCAACGGTGCTCCCTTTGCGACCAGCATGAGCCAGTTGGATTCCAATCTTCTGGCCCTGACCTCGCGCGAACTCGGTGATACGCTTGAGGGGCTCGATTTGGCCGTCTTCCCAGAGACCAAGACATTGGGGCGTGATGCGGCCCCGCGGCAGCACACCCGTGGCCTCTACGATGGTGAGGCCGGGACCGCGCTGAATGATGCCGCCGAGGTGGGTGAGGTGCCAATCGTTTGCGTATCTGTCCTTGGCGGAATACTGGCAGAGCGGCGGCAGGAACAGTCGGTTGGGGAACGTAATGCCGCGGATCTGGAGCGGGGTAAAGAGCTTTGCTGATCCCTCGACTTGGGTTCCCGAAACGGGCTCTTGCTGTGGTGTAAAGTAGGATATGCCACTCGCGGCGACGGACTCGATCGTTTCGATTGCCATGCTGGGAATTTGTGATGAATGTGCTCGTAGGTACCTGGGAACAAACATGAGATGTCGGGTGCCAAACTCTGAACTGAAATACTCTTCAGCTTGCCGAGTTCGGACAGTGAAGCGACACGGCTAGATACTCTGTATGATGGGATTCATAAGCAATATACTCGTGTCTGCTTTGTCAACATGACCAGCCGGCCTAATAACGCCCGCTATTAGTCGTTTAGTAGTCAAAGATCACAAGCGGCTAGAATGATCGTCCGTGTAAACCCCATTTCTCGGGCTCACGGCGTACTCTTTTTTCACGGACCGGGACCGGGACGAGCCTCTCTATTGGCGCAATGCAAAGTCGCAGGGCCCATTCCGACACCTGAGTGGTCAGATTAGACGTGCTGAAGCAGAAGCGAAGCCCGTCTACCTAGATTACTTGAGATGGGTACGTACGTGAGTGGTCATTACGTGTAAGTATTAACTCGGTGAAGGCATCGAAACAAAAACAAGTATGGAACTCAGATGTCTAGCTCCGTGACCTCCGGAATAGTATTGGTAATCATGGGTGAAGCCGAGCCGGTGGGACGAGATTTATGATGATTATAGTCCGAACCCGGGGCCGGTGGCACTTACAGACTAGGATGGTCTAATGCCCACCGGGCCAAACGAATACCTACCGGCGCAAACATGACTGGCCACGAACAACGAGACTCCACACCATGATTCAGGACACGTTCGTCTGTCTCAATATCAATTATATAGGGCATACTGCCGTGCAAGAATAGAATCGTCAAGGCGCGGGAACTTGGAAGTATAACACGTACATCCTCTGTACGTCCATCAGAACCCCACTCTGATCAGGCACGAAGAGCATCCAAGCAGTCCCAGATTCCGATTTTGGTTCACGATACGCCGGAGCACCATAATGAAGCACGATATACAGTACATGTGTTTATTAATTTCAAATAATCCGTGCGCCGAATCTCTTAGTACCACTCCTAGTAGTCCGTGTGGAAGATTGTGCCTAAAAGCCGAACTAAAAACCACACGCTGCTTCCCCACTCCCGGCCCGCCGGCGAACGACCGGCAATCATCCTGTGGTCCGGGGTTGACTACACCAAGATCACATCCGCACTGAGTCGTAAATCATTTCTCCAGCTTGATCTCTCCTTGTGTCGTGCTATTCCTTGTTTACAGTATATGTCCTATGAGTAAAGACATGCCATTCCATCGGCGCAATGACATCTCGATTGCCATGAACTCATCCAACATTGAATCGTCCGCATCCTGCTTTAGGCCGGATCAGGCATCCATAACGTATTGGAGATTCTTGAAACCCGGCATAGAGTTTCGGCTATTGAGTAAGCAGGGTAAGAAAATGTTCATGCCTGGAAAACCAACGCTCTGGGCACATCGGTAGATAAGCCAGGCAGTTCGAAGATCACGAAATTGGATAACCGAGATCGAGGCCGAGTAGCCGCAACATGCCGTCAAGTCAGTCTTGATTGACGATTGGCTGAAGCTGTGGTACGGCTTGCCTTTTTGGTGATTGCTATACTGCACTAACAAATTTCTCCGTAGATCCTTGTACTTTATTCAAACGTCGCAAGCTGATCGTTGGTGATGTGCCACCTTACCGTGCCCCAGACTCACATCACACGAAACGACGAAGAACAACATAGCCTGGTTTGCTAAGGCGTACACTCACATCTTCCATGGTATACAGGGGATCCTTGTTGTCTGTTGCTCCAATTCATTGGCCTTGTGTACGGACAGTAATGACTTGATCTCCATTGCTATAGCTACCGCTGATTGTTCGCTACAAGATCAACCGCGATTTGTGTGGTATTGTGGCCAGGGGCAGATGCACAACCTAGCAAATCTGCAATCGTGACAGCTGTCAAAACAGATGTATGCTTGCCGATTGTGACGTCGTGATGAAGCCAAATAACCATGCAGACGACCTGGTTCAGCGGCCCCTGTCTTGATTGGATCTTGAGTGGCATCGTTTGAGCAAATTCGCCACAAGTGTGAACGCTCAGGCTCATATCATGATCACAGACGCCAAGTGACATTTTTACACCAATCCCTTCTTCGATATCTTTTACTGCAGTTGCGCATACCTCAGCGAGCTGTTTGCCTAAACTAGACCTACCGTTCCGTTGAGAGTATAGTCTGAAGTGGCTCAAGTTTCGAAGCACAGAGAAAGGCCAAACACTAAGTACTTTCGACATGCGTCTGGGAATGATTGTGACAATCTATGCGTGGTCAGTCACAAAGAAGAGACTCGAAGAGAAACCGGCCGCACATCTGAAGAGGGAACCTACAACAATTTATTCCCTACAAGAAGGCAGGTTGGGTCTTCGCTCTGTCGACTTCCCAATTTTAGCTATTTTACACTTTTCCAGTTCAAATGTAAACATCTCTCCTGAAATACCGTATTCTCCCGCACAAATTCGGCCAAGATAACAGCGCAATATGTTTCTTGTCAAATTGATTCGGCAATTATCTGTCGCAGGGTACCTGCTCTACATGGCACAGGGCTTGAGCTTGCAGGAATTTACATCCATGCTTCCGTCTGCTTCGGTAAGCGGTCATGTACATCTCAAACAGGACATCTTCACCCGCTAACAGCGTTCCATTTGCCAGCTGAGTTGCTTCGTGGATAATATCCAAGAGACGAACTGTCCTCTCGAGAATATCACTCTTCTTCAGGACTGCGCGTGCACGAACATTACACTGCAATCCAGCATATCGACTTGCGTACAACAATCAAGTACATTTGATGATCAAATCAGTACGATGCCCGGTAATTTTGTTTGGAGTCAATGCTGACTGAAACTTCATAGGGGCTGCGAATGCTTCGGCATGTTGTGTGCTCGGTTTCCCAAAGAAACAAGAGCATACGAAATACAAGTCATTGGTATTATGGGACTCGTCCTCTCCTTGTTGTTTGTCTTACTACGCGTCTTTTCGAGACTCAAGATTGTGCATCAAAGGCTGGGCATGGATGATTGGACAGCAATTGGTGTCTCGGTACGTCAATGATGCCTCTTCAAGCGCTGTATACTGATCCGATAGATTCTCGTCATCGCACTCTCATGCATGGCTACAGCTAGTGAGTGCACCCAAAGCTCAGAGCGATTGTTCCTTGCCTTTTGATTGGCTAATTCTTGCAAAAGCCGCGCGGTTTGGATTCGGCAAGCATCATTGGGACATAGATCCCGCGAATGCTGTAGTCCTGCTACGGGTACGTGATGCTTCACTCCAAGACAGAGACCACAATGAGCGTGGATTACTTGCTAAGCGAAGAGTAGCTGTACTATGCCGTACAAATGCTTTACATATTCGCTCAGATTGTAGTCAAGGTATCAATTGCCCTCCTCATCGTACGAATATTCCCGGTCCTCTGGATGCGACGGGCAACGGTGGGCTTCATTGCCTTCCTTATTACCCACAACCTGGTGTTCTTATTTCTCATTGCATTTCAATGCAAGCCTATCGCGTCTGTATGGGACAAGCATATTCCTGAAATATGCCTCAACATTACCGCGATTGCCTATGCCGGGGCCGCCATGAGTATAGCTGAGGATGTCGCTCTGATATTGCTCCCGATACCCGAACTCTGGAAGTTGAGAGCATCCCTCGGCCGACGACTCCAATTGATTCTTATTTTCACATTTGCATCATTGTATGACAACGAATGGCCGTGGCGAGCGATCTTTCTGCTGATCCTCACATCTCCATAGTGCGACAATAGCGAGCATGATCCGATTAAAGTACGTTGTGTCATTTAGTCGAACGTACGATGAATCTTGTAAGGGCTGCCCTTGACAAGCACTGGATCACTCTTGCGACGACTCGAATAGTCAAAGCTGACAAAAGCACTATAGGGGATAATGTCGACATCATCATTTGGTCATTCATCGAGCTGCTTTCTGCAGTCATATGCTGTCACTTGCCACCTCTTCGGCCTCTGTTGACCAAGTTCACCGCCAGCAACTTTTCAGATCTCAAAGCAGTGTCTGCCAAGTACTTTCAACGGAAGACTCCAGGTCTGTGTGTCTCTATGGAGAATACCCCTGGAACTGTATTTGTCCTCCTAAAGATAACATACCGAGCGCCACGCGACCAGTCTCTCGACATGGATACTTCTGGCGAAATTCTAGAGAATGCATTAGGTCTCCAGGAGCGAGTCGTCTATGGAGACCACCAGTGCCGTACAATGGCCTCACGGAGCGTCTCCGGGTTATTTGAGACCGTAGGAAGAGCGAGGCGTGAGACAGGCGACAGTCCGATTGATCAAGCGGGGAGTGATGCATCCGAAGACCTGTCCGATCGAAAGGTGGCGGACCTCTAAGAGCGCGCCCACCCAAGTACCTTTCATGTGGCATGAGTGCCCAGTCCCAAACGCAAACGGGTGCGCGTCTGCAGGTCTGGCGGGGAGACCTTATAATTGCCAATAATTCTCCTGTTTTCAACGCACAGCCTCCGGGTCAGTTTGGCGCAGTAGTCAACCACTGCGAGTTGCTTGAAAGAAGCAACGGGTTCGAACCCCAGCTGGCCCCTAGTCATCCGGCTACTGATTTACCTCAGTTATCCGGCTACTGATCTACCCTCGAAGGTATCCGGTAGCTGATTTACAGAGGTTATCCGGTAGCTAATCTACTAGCAAAAAAGGGCGCTGTGCAATATTTTTTTTTCTATTACAAATAACTAATATTACCAGTCAGTCAATATGGAAATGTAGCAAATAAGAACGAGGGTTTCAAAATAAAAGCTGATTTGATTGTAAAAGAGAGGTATTGAAAGGCAGCCTGATTGATGTGCCCAGTGCGGTGATCTGGGGCGGGTATGAACCGCATCAATATGACAAGGCGACAAGGTTGACGATAGCTTCTCCCAAAACAGACAGCAGGGCTTACAGGCCTCGAAGAGCTTTTAGCTTTCGCCGCGACATAATATTACCGGCAGGCAGGAGTTTGCGACGGATATAACACCGGGCTGTAGAGAATGATCGTACGGTGTACCCACCATGCTCACTGACTTGGCAGCACGTCCAGCGAAACAGACAGACGTCAAGGTGGAGACTCTTCGCTGCAGATCAATTGACTCCATGGATATACGTACCCTTGATGCATACCTCTGATCATATCCACACAAAACGAACCACCGAGGCACTTCGACTAGTATGTCAGATCGCCGTACGCTGGGAGCTGCGACTGCGCCAGTGTATTTACGACCGACCCTCTTGCCTTGAACCCAGGCTTTCTTGTATCGCTCCTACTTCAAGAACGTTCCAGTTTGCGATTTGGCTGCTGTGTACTTTCCTTTATAGAAGGTCCTCCAGTCCGTTCAATATGACCCCGCCAGTGAACAACGCCGCGACTATCTCGCTCCTAGACTCGCTGCAACCCGAGTCTTTCGGCAGCGACGCCGGGCGGTACATGGCCAAGGAGGCGGCCCTACGACTGTTGGCCCGGCTCGAGACCCCGTTCGAAAGAGCATGGAGGCTCGCGTACGAGACGCCGGTCCTGCTCTCCGGGCTGCAGATATGCCAAGACCTCGAAATCTGGCCCAAGTGGTTCGAGCAGGACAAGGAGAGTCCGGGGATCGCTAGGACTCTTGATGATCTGGTGGCCATGGCTGCGAAGCCAGTGGAACCTAATGTCCTTCGTAAGCATATCGTGTGATCGAGGAATTGGGAATCTTCAGTGCTAAGTAGTGAAATGTTAGGTCGATTCCTGAGGCACATCGCCGCCGTTCATATCCTCGAGGAGACCGGTCCCGACACCTGGAAACTGACGCCATTCTCGCGGGCAATGGGCAACGGCGTATCATACCTCGACCAGACAGTGCAGTGCGGGTACGTCACAGATGAACTCGAAAGCCCTGACCACTGCATGTACTCGTCTTGAGCTGACTGACATCGCGTAGCATGGACCATACTGTCCCGTGCGGCATGCATCTCGCCAAATTCCTCGCAAAATACGAATACAAGGAACCTCTTGACCTGGCCAAATTCGACAACTACAGAGACTTGTCGGGAGACGACTTCTTCACATATTGTCAGAAACACGCCGGTGCCGGCGGCAGCTTCATCGGGATGATGGCGGGGCTGCGAAACCACAAAATGGACTGGACGGAGGTCTACGACACGACGCGACTTACCTCGGGCGCCAACCTCGACGACGGCAGCGTGCTCCTCGTCGACGTCGGCGGCGGCCACGGTCTCGACACGGCTAGGCTCCTCGCCAGACACCCGGAACTACCTGCAGGGTCGCTCGTCCTGCAGGACCTGCCCGACGTGCTGGCGTTGCACGTACGCGAGGACGCCCTGGACGTGCGGGTCATCAAGCGGATGCCGCACGACTTCTTCACGCCGCAGCCCGTCCGCGGCGCGAGGGCGTACTTCTTCCACGCCGTGCCGCACGACTGGCCCGACGCCGACTGCGTGCGCATATTCGAGAGCGTCAAAGCCGCCATGACGAGGGGCTACTCCAAGCTCATCATCTACGAGATCGTCCTACCGGCGCAAGGTGCCAGCACTATGATGACTACCATGGATTTGCAGCTCATGGCTTGTACCTCTGGGCTTGAGAGGACCGAGGCGCACTGGAGGCAACTACTGGGAGGCGTCGGCTTTGAGGTCGTCTCGATTTCTAGACATCCTAGGGCCCTAGAGAGTGTCATCGAGGCTGAGTTAGTATAACACCAAATATTTCACGTCTTAGAGAGGAAGAATCAGGTGGTTGAACGCAAGTCATATTGATCATCAACTTGCAACCAATTCCAAACGCTTCCCATCCAATCGCACGCAATGCTATAACCATGACTTTTCCTCCAAACCATAGAGCTAGTGTTGAGCCCATGCCAATCAATACAACAGAAAACTGGAACTCTTCAGAACGCTGCTTATGCTTTCTGTCACTGCAATCTCGCTTGTGATCTTATCCAAACAACGCTGGCTCTTTTTTTTTCTTTTTTTTCTGGGGGGGGGGGGGGGGGGGGGGGGGGGGTGGTTGTGGTAACGCATGCAATTAATAGTGATCAGTCCTGGCGTCGAGGCGCCGTGACCTGAGAGGCAGATTGTCGTGCGAGGACAAACTGGTTTCGCTACTCTCTGCTGCTGCCTTGCGTACATTTTCGGCATGGATATCGGCAAGATCGCCTGATTGTCTGCGGTTAGCGCTCCAGTCTGGACCATTCGCACGAACTACAAGACTTACGAGGTTCAGCCTCTGACTCGGATGGGTGCTCGGGCAGCGACCGGCTGGAGCTTGGGATCTCAGGAGCTTTGATCCCCCATGTGTTGGCTGGAGCTTTGCGTTCTTGAATGGCTGCTCTGTTGAGAAACTTGTGGATCTCCAACAAGTCCTCTGCTTCTTCCCCGTACAGGTTTTGCTTGAGCGAGTTGAACCACTACGGAATCTCATGTTAGCGACTATCTTTCGGTGAGGTGAACTCAAAAGAGAAGGGAAGGGGGATAACAGCTCTAGAAGCTACTTACGAGTCGAACATAACGTTGCAGTTCGTGTGCCATGTTGTATCTCTTAGCGAGGTGTGCGACTCGCCAGGCCTTTGGAAGACGGTCTTTCACATTCGTCACCAAGGAAAGGGACGCGACTACAGCATCTTCATTGCCGTGAATGACGTCGAGAAGCACCTTCATGTCTCGAGCGTCTTCATTGGGGAGATACCAGACGGGGTCGCCCGTAGGCAGCGTTACCGGGCGAATGACAGTTTGACCGTTAGGTAAATCCTCGTCAGACGAGTAGTAGTCGGCCATCTCCACCATCAGGGTTGGTGACACTCGTCTTATGGCTGCCGCGGAGATGTAGAAGGATTGGCCCTTGTGAGACATGCCGAAGGGTGAATAGGTTTGCCGACCAACGACGAGCATCGCGTCCATCTTGTTGCACATTGGCAGCGGAGACGGGGCACGAGGGGAATTGCTCATGGTTCGTGGCCTCTTGGCGGGAGGAGATGGAAAAGCAGGATATGGAGTGGCAGGAAGGGCTTCAAGGCGTTCGTTCTCTTCCAGCAGTGCTCTAGTGGCCGATCTCTTCTTGCTGGAAGACTTGTAGCCCGAGTCGGAGGCGGCAGAATCATCTGGAGTCGCCTCACTGCTCTTCGTGCTGGCCCTTGTGGGGGTCTTGATGGCGGTGCTTGCAGGGCTGGCTCTGTCCCAGTCGACGCTTCTGCTGAAAATGCCAGAGAATTGCTCGCGACGAACGTCTGCGGTCATTGCGTTCTTGGAGTTGGAATTCATTGTAATGGCTGTGAAGGGTAATGTGAGCAAGTCAATGTTTCTGAGTGGGTTTTGCGAGCGAAAGCGCGGTGTTTGAAGAGATGCAACTGAGAGCTGTTTCTTGGAATGTGATGTTCAAGTGATGGACGAATGAGGACCAAATCATTCCAGCGCAGGAATTGCACGAGTATATGTAGACAGAGAAGGGCGTTTGTCGACGTTAACGGGTGGTTGTCCAGTGCAACAGCCACAGTGAGCACCTGTTGGCTACAATCAAGGTGCGAGACTTGGTATAATATAAAGTCTGAATATTAGGTTATATCGGCGGTAGCAGGCCTCTCTTTTTTCGACAACACAACAAGCTGGATTATTTCGCGTAAATAATACAACAGATTTCGGAATAACTTTTCTATTATTCAAGATTCATCTGAATATGTGATTCGTCTATTGTATGTCTATACCCTGATGGCCGAGCTACATACCAGAATAGAGCTTCGTTTTTGGTCTGTTAGCGAAGCGGTAGACGTGGCGGAATACAATATTACATCTCTTTTGGACGGCGGATTTTTGACCTTCGAACAAATCACATCTAGGTTGTACGGGGACTCTCATCACTACGTATGGTTGATATGGTTCAATAAAACTTCACTGTAATTATTACTCGGCGCCACCTCGCCCCAGATCTGTCTGTATAGTTTTGATTTTATGAAGAAAAGATGCGCCCCGGGTGGCAATGAGCGCAGCAGTGACTCTTCTCCAAAAGACTGTGCCTCATTGCCTCACCTCGTGACTCAGGAACTCCTCGTCTTGATCAATCCGATAGTCCGAAAACTTCCTAGCAGGAACGCCCTTCTGGAAGAGAAAGTCCAACTCGGCGAAGGTGCGATCCTTGGTCTCCGCCAGGCGGAAGTAGCCCCAGACCGTGGTCAGGAACGACAGACTCCCCCAAAAGAAGGCCTATGCCATTGTTAGCGGGATGTCCTCGGGCCTGGGTCAACATCACTTACAGTTTTTCCCTTTGCATTCCAGGCTGTGGGTGACATGAAGTACGGCTGCAAAACTCCAGCGATAATGTTGCCGACATAGTACGTGGACCTTCCCAGCACGACGGTCTGGGTTCGTAGACGGGTCGATCCGATCTCGGCAACGATGGTGTAGACGATTGGTCCGACACTCATGGAGTACGCACCCAGCCAGACGAGGGTTAGGCAAGATTGCGCCCAAGAGAGCCCTTGAGTCTGGTTTGGCACGCAGGCCAGGATACCGATTAAGAACAGCACAACGACGAGAGTAGAGAATCCAGCCAGCCAAATGGTGCGGCGACCCCATTTGGAAATATAAAACCACGAAACCAGGACGCCAACGAAAGCAATGGCAGTACCGCCCAGTCCAATGGAGTACGATGTATCGTCGCTGATTCCGGTCTGCTGGAAGAAGAAGGATCCATTATAGCAGAGGATACCGCCATTTGTGATCTGAGAAAGGAAAGACATGCAAGCAATCTCCGTCCGGCGCAAGTTGGTTCCCCTGAACGCGTCCCAGTAGGTAACGCCAGCGCGTTCCTCCTTCTCCACCTTGTCGGTGTGGACCATCAGTGCGATCGAGGCATCGTAGTCAACATTGTGATGCGGTTCCGATAGCCGCTCGAGAGATCGGCGGGCCTTTTCGAGCTGACCTGTTCTTACCAGAAACCACGGAGACTCGGGCGCCAGCAACGCGGCAATGAAGAGAGGGACTGGCCAGACCCACTGCACTGCGAAAGGAATGCGATAGCTCCAGTCGGTAGGGTTGTTGACGAGACCTTTCAGAACGCCGGCGGAGATGAACTGACCAATGCACCAACATGCGTTGACCCATGCGGTCAGATATGCTCGAAGTGCAAGTGGTGCAACCTCGGCAGCGTACGCGGGGCCAGTGGTCGCAAAGACACCCCATGGGATGGAGCAGAAGAACTGACCGACCAACTGGACCTCGATTGTGGGTGCAAAGAAGGTCATGAAGATGAAAGCGCTGAGAAATACCATCATGCCCATGATGACTTTCCTGTGCCCGAACTTTGCAGTGAGCCAGCCGTTGAGGAGTGCGCCGATGACATTGCCGACGGCGCTGATATCGTTGAGGCCAGTCTGCCACTGCGCGCTGATCTGGTATCCGGACTCCTCATTGAGGTACTCGCCGTACTTTCTCCTGAAGGCAGGATATCCGAAAAAGGAGCTTAGAAGAGTCACGTCGTATCCCTCCATGATAACGGTCATGGAGATCACTTCTCCAAGTATTAGCACTTTCCACTTATCTGGACGATCGCGGTGTGGTACTCACGGACAGACCATATGGCAGCTCTCTTGTAGGTCTTGAGGGCTTGCCATAGAGTCAATGAGTGTTCGTTGTCGGTCGCCTGTCGGGCTTCGGCGTTGAGGACTTTGTCGTGTAGGTCGGCCTGGTCAAACTTGGTGTATTCGACATTGCTCTTTTCAATCTCAGCGGCGGTCGCGCCTTGCTCTTTCCTAGTTGCTTCCGCCATGTTTTTGATACTCCTGAAAACCTATTCGTCTTCTTTCCACGCTGATCTGGAGAAAACCAAATGGACAGCCTTGCTCCAGGCGAAACAGAACAATCACGGCACGACAGAGCAATCGGTAGGGGACCAACCCCCAAATATGTATTCCCCTCTTCATTTCTCCTTGGCAGTAGTCCGAGATGTCGAGCTTCAATTGGGGTATAGCGATGGAATTTCGGGCCGTCCATCCTGGTGGCTTGAAGTCTATGCTCTCTGACAATTCAGACCTAGCTCACAGCTTGCACGGCCAAAAAGACAGGCCTCTACTCTTGCAGCACAAATCCCATAGTCAGCATGTCTCCACATGTTGGAACTTTGAAGCATAGAAACACATCATTCGTTGAATTTGACCCGGTCGTATGGCGTCGAACGATTTGGTGGGAGTGTCTGGACCGGCTGGCCGATGCAGACGGGGCGTGATGCATTCGAGCAGCGCCGCCTGACTGGTGGAAATTCGGAATTCGCTTGCCGAATCCTGGGGAAATGCCTGAGCATGCTCTTGTCAGTTTAGACTTATATATCCCCGCAAATCACAGCCCTGGACATTCCCCAAGCATCCCCAGAGGTTTGTTGGAGAATCCTTGCGGGGACTCGTAACGAGAAGTGCTAAGCGAACATTGTGTGAGATGTGAGGTAGGTAGTACTTGTTTTCGCTTAATCCGTTCGTCTGTATGTTTCTGTACGTTGGACTCCTGCGAAGCCCGACAGTTTGGTTTGTGTCGCGATGCTACTACCCAACTATCATTTATGGTTCCCAGTGATCATGTACAATCGCTGATGTAGTATCACTTGCATGTGAAGTTGTTATAAATCGGTGTGGCCCAGCTTGGAGAGTTTAGGAAACATGTGTTTGTCCCGAATGAACTTCGTTCGGTAATTCAATAAACGGACTCGATGCAAAAGAAATACAAAATCTACGTGTTGCATTGTTAAATACCCATGAGATGCTCAAATGCGCCGATCCAAATTCTAGACAATTAAACAACTTCCGTTCCGTACTCCAACATAGCTAACTCCGTCAGGGGGCGATCGATGTCGAGATAATGGTTCTCCTTGATCCTCCGCCCTAGTCTCAAAGAAACAGGCGGGAACACAGCTTAGCGAAGAGCGGCCAAGAACCGGGAATGCGAACACTATCTGCCCTACGAAGCACGGTATAAGTTTTCCGACTGTTATAATGTTGCGCGTGGCCAGCTTACCGGGATTTCGGTACAAACCCGATTCTAGGAGTGGCTCGCCAACCTAGGCCCCAAGGATTGCTCAATCTTGTATCTTGATGATGATCTTTCCTGCTGCTCTCTTCGTCATGAGCTTTTCGTAGGCGCTCACGACATCCTTCATTGCGTATTCCGAGTCGATCAGGATTTCCTTGACCAGGCCATCCTCGATCCACTGAGCCAACTCGTGGGCGAATTTACCAGAGGGCGCAAGCCCGAGAATTTTGTATTGCCGTGGCGTGCCGCCGAGAATGACTGGCCTCAGCTGGTTCATGATGAAAGGATAAATACCCTGTGTCCTGCCGGGCACGATCTCTATGAACCTGCCTTTGGGCTGCAGATACTCCGGTGAGTCGGTGAACAACGTGTCGTCGCCCACACAATCAATGATGAGGTCCAAGGGCTCGCTGGCGTACGAATCTGCGAGATATCCATGCAGATTGTCGTGCGCCGTGTAATCAATCACCTGTCCGAAATTGAGCCGCGCATTCCCATCGAAGAATGCTCGAGAACGAGAATCGATACAGAACTTACCTCGTCGGCGCCTAGCCGTTTCACCAGACTCTCGTTCTTCTTTGAGCAGACCCCCACCACATGCGCCCCCCTGGCCTTTAGGATCTGCACCAAGATGGTGCCCACGCCGCCGCTCGCGCCGTTGACGAGGACCCGCAGCCCCTCGACGGCGCCGGCCTCGCGCATGACCATGACGGCGGTCTGGCCGGCGATGCCGCAGCCCAGGGCCTGCTCCGTGGTCAGGTCGGGCGGCTTGAGGGCGCACATCTCGGCGGGGACCTGGACGTACTCGGCGAGGGTGCCGGCGCCCCAGAGGATCTGGGACAGGCCGAGGGCGCCAACGACCTCCATGCCCGACATGAGGCGCTTGATCTGCACGGGGACCTTGGGCCCGCAGCCGACGACGGACCCGATGAAGTCGAACCCGGGCCGCCCGCGGAACGGGATCCACGCCGTGAAGAGCGACGTGTCGGCCGGGTTGATGGCCGCGTGCGTCACGCGGATCAGCAGGTTGGACCCGACGGGCGGCGAGGGCGGCGTCGCCACCTGCGACAGCCGCAGGGCCTCGCGCGGCTCGCCGTTGGCCTCGATGGCCCAGGACCACATGGTCTTGGGCAGCTTCATGGCGATCATGGCAGTGGAAATAATTCTGGATCTCTTCCCTTTCAAGAGTGATCTCTGGACCCAATTATACCAGCCAAGCAATAACGAGTGGGTTTTTCGAATCCCTCTCGCTGGGTACAAAAGTCCGAGAGGAGGAGGGGATTACAATCTTCTTATACAAGACCGGTTTCGGGCTGTTGGGTTCATGTAGAGTCACGACCCAATCTAAAAAGGATATTATATTGATTATAGGCTGAACAGCCGACCTGGAGGGGAAAAAGCTTGGACGGTC
This sequence comes from Pestalotiopsis sp. NC0098, assembly GCA_022432395.1. Taxonomy (NCBI): domain Eukaryota; kingdom Fungi; phylum Ascomycota; class Sordariomycetes; order Amphisphaeriales; family Sporocadaceae; genus Pestalotiopsis; species Pestalotiopsis sp. NC0098. Next base: position 1,593,886 of record JAJKLJ010000003.1, on the reverse strand, counting down.
GTTGTCGTATCTAGAACACGTGTGTAGTATGGGAGCTGTTGATTTGAGGCGGGGCTTGGCAAAAATGACATGGGCAGACGGACAAGCGAAAAGACAATGCAATCAATCCAATCCCAGGGCAATCAAGTTCTAGTTCTGCCTGGAACCCATTTGAACACAGTTGCGTCCTCCCCGAAGCGTATCATTCACAGCAGGAAACCAAGCGCAGAGTCGCCCTCCGACGCTGTCCCGGAAGAGGATGTTTCATAAGATGCTGGTCGGCCGGTCGGTGCTGCGCGATTGGGGTGGCAGCGCTGCGGATCAACCTACCCCAGAAAGGCAACTGTCCCTGAAAAGAGCTGCGTGCCGAGACCTTGTTGGGCCTCTTTTGCCTGCGACCGACAACCGCCATCCGCAATCGTTACCCATGTCGAGATCTTGGCCTTTCTTTCTTTTCTCGCCTCTCCTCCAGGCATGTGGGTGCACCCATCGGCCCATGAAAGTCCCCGTGGGCTGCGGGATGGTGGGAATTGCCGTCATATAAAAATGCTTGTTTTTGCAATCGTCACCTTGAATCTCTACACTTGTGTGCATGGACGGGCGAATGAGAAAACCATAATATACACCCATGAGGTCTTGGCATTAGCCATCTTATGCTTATTGCGACGTGACCATATTCTGCCATTGTGAGCAATCTGATGCATTGGCGATGTCTGGCTGGACCGGACTTACAAACTGCTTATCTTGGATTGGCCGGTGCCTTTGTCGGGTTGTTCGGGGTTTGTGAACAGTACAAAGTAGGATACATACATCTTTTACTTTTCCTTGATTGGGTCACTATATATGCCGTGACATATAGACTCACTGTGTCACGACCCTCTTTCTAGAAAGTCTCGGCCATATTGTACATAAGAGCGATGATATAACATATGCCAAACAGGCGACACAAGCGGAATATCTCAGACAAAGGTTCTTAGATGGAATCAACAACAAATACATCTAGGTTAGCTACCTAACCTAGTAGTATGATTGTCACGAGTGCTATGGGAAACTCGAAGCTGATTATTAACATATGCGCGACATCAAGCAGACAATGTGAACGGTATATCCCAAACGCCCGTGGGGCGTCGAATACATCAACTAACAACCATCTGCCCCGGCTGCAAAAGAATAGAAAGTGTATTTGACAATTAAAAAACAACAAAAAAATACTCCGAAGGGGGGACTCGAACCCCCAACCCCTGGATTTACCATGGTATCTCATAAAAGTCCAATGCGCTAAGCCATTGCGCCACTCCGGAAGTTGTTTTGATGCTGTTGGGAATGCTTTCGTTACCGACCGTCATAAGCTTGACGGCTATTTCTTTGTGTGCTTCGAGGACCCGGCTGGCTGATAGGTAGGGAACAAACGGAAGGCGCGCAGCACATTGGATGAAATGACTCGAGCTATCATATGCCGTCGCCCGGACCCCAAACTGATTCACTGGGCGCCAAGCTGTCCCATCGCCAGATGCCAATCGCCAGTCTCAAACCACCAGACATATTGGTTTATTTGTGTCCCCCTATTTGCTTTAGAACCCACGGCTGTATGCCACAATTCCGAAGCAGAACCCGTTGAAATTGACGCCTCTATATCACACCAGTCTTTGCCCAAGCTCTTCTTCACATCCAATCCCATTCCCAGTTCCAGTACGAATACCTGTCAAATGATGCGGAGGCGTTCGTACAGGATGGGTTATAGTGATCCTCGACGTTTCCAAATGGCCACATGGCGATGAAGCAAACTTCGCCAGGTCCACACCCACCGCACTCCTTCCATTTCGACCAGTGCAGCTTGTCCATCAGATCCCTGACGAGAGAGACCGCGCCGGCTAGAGACTCGTCACCTGAATCCGTGGGCTGGACCAGCTTGTACGCCTGGAACAGCGTCCCGCATATGAGCTGGGTCGTGGCCATGATCCCAGCATAAATCATTTCCTCCTCGGCCGTCGTCGCCACTGTCCCCTCGAGGAAATGCCTCGCGCATATACCTTCGGATTCTTCCCAGTCAACGTCATCAGTCGAGAAATCAGTGAACGTGTAGATCTGGTGACCCAAGGCTCTCTTCATTGCTTCGGCGGTATCGCTGTTCGCCATCCCGAGAAGTACGTCGGCATATCGAGCAACGATTATGTCAGTCACTCCCTGCCAGTCTGTGTCCTGAAGTGTTTTCTCTTTCTTCGCCAGCGTCGCTGTCTCTATGTGAGCCTTGATCTCTGCCAGCTGATCATGGTTTGCGTTCAACAACCTGGGAAGCTCAGGTGTCGTAGTGTTCGGGTTCGTCAGGTTGAGCGGGTAGAAAAAGGCGGACACCATGGAGGAGTAGTCTATGACGACGCGGTCGCCACCGATGCCGTGGTACCGTTGGGAGGCGGCACGAACCCATTCGAACTTGTCAGCCTCCAAATCCTCCATGGTGAACATGTCGCGCGGTCGGCGCAGCGCGGACAACTGGTTGACGCCGCCGTCGCGGAAGTTGCAGTAGACGATCTCGAAACCGGGCTCCATGCGGATGAAGCCGTCAATCTGCCACTTGTCCGCCCAGGCGCAGAGGTCGTGCGCGCGCTTGAAATCTTCCATGAAATGCCGGGTTTTGTTCCCGACTAGTATGAAGTCTTGCGCGTCGTCTGTTCCTATGCTCGTCTTGCCGGCGGCCATTCCGTCGATGTACACCAGGTTCAACGGACGGGTAGCTTGGTATACATGGAGATATCCTGAGACAAATATCCACTTGTCCGGATCCCATTCATCCGAGATTGCTCTACCGCCGTTGATACCCGGGGCGATCAGCGAAGCTCTTGTCGACCTGGACTCGGACTGCTGTTGGCGCGGGTGTAGCGGCCACTGCTCCGCGTGGCCGGGACCTGGCATTGGAAGCGTTGTTTTGCTAGAGTTATCTTTCGGTCTCAGTCTGCCCCGGGCAAAGTCCTCTGCGTGTTCGATCTCGAAGGCAAGCCATTCGAGACCTTCTGGCACGTCTGCGTCGCGGCCGCCGTGGTACAATACGGTGCCCGCCGGCACAGTCGCCTGGAAAAAGGACATACCATTGTGGTGCAGCGACGAGCCAAACTGGCGCATGGCATTGTTCACGGCGTTGAATATCTGCGGTCCATTTTTGACCGCCGTTTCGATGCTGGGGCCAAACGACCTCTGCTTCGCATGTGCGGGCAAAGACGACGATGCGCAAGTTCCGGTAAAGAAAAGGAGCGATGTGGAAGTAAACCACCTTGGAAGCATCATTATTTCATGTGGGCCTTTTTGGTATCCGAAACACGATTATTTGAGGCTCCCTGCGTCTTTGAATCCAATGCTGCAAATAGCTAATATGGTGATGTTTCTCGACGTTGCTGCCTGCTGGGGTATCGATCGCCCGTTATTGCCGTTATCGCCTGCTACTGCTTACGGTCTTGGCAGCTTTCCTTTCTGGGCTATATCCAATGAGGCAGCTTAGCGAAGGTGCCATGATCGGAGTATGACCGGGGTCTCATACACGGCCTATCATTTTCAAGCACGTGATTATTTAACCCGAGTATCATAAGGGCTCGATTTGTTACTGATGTTTTCTTGCTGGTAGCCTTAGATATTTGAGTCAACGTCGCGGTGTTATTTCTAGGCTTGCCTTCTTGTGGTACGGCAATGAATACTACACGGAGAAACGCTTATATGAACGTGTGGTGTCATGCTTTTAACCATGATCCCATTATGTTCCATTTTTGGTAAACCTCATCTTGACGTGCTCGTTAGAAGATTGTACAAGCAGGAGTAGCTGCGCACCCAAGACGAGTTCTCCGCTCACCAGTTTGACTACAGCTCGTTGTTGCATCCAGTCATATTGACCAAAATACAGTCGAAGTTTTGGACATAACTCTAGACGAGCTTCGGATCAACTCGTCTCGTCTGACATACAGCTTGGTCGACAAGCCATCCATCAACATGACCACCACGAATTCGTGCCCGCTTCAGAAATGTTCTCGTGGAGTCAATATGTGGACTGACTGGTTTTCGGTCCCGGGCCTGGAGCCTTGCGACATTTGCTTGGAGGGAATGGGCAGCCATGACGCATGAGTCTGTGGACTGGTTCAAAGGCGACCAGTCTCCCTTTCAACGGTACATGACTTTGCCCGCGCCCGCTGGCTCGGAGCTATTCGGTTTGTGGACTTGTATAATCAGATAGATCATCGCAACTGCTTTTGGCAGAACGATCATCACACCAGTAGTGACGCATGACCAAGCACGTTGAAGCAAGTAGCAATGTCCCAGAGGTCTGCATCGATGCAATTGCGGTGCTCCCAGACAGTTTCCATGATTCGTAGAGCCTCCTTCACCGTGCCAAACACTTCCATACCGTCCATGTCGCTGACCATGCTGCGGAGATAGCCCTCCTGCTCCGGCATAGCAAGGCAGCCCGTGACGGCAAACGGCCAGACCATGGTCCTGAGACACAGCGGACTGGGAAGCTCTCGAAACAGTTCGATGGTCTCGGCCACGTTGTTTTGAATATCCGGCAGCGCCGGCTGGAAGCCGGACACGACGACGGCGACGTAGGTCAGTGCAGCCTTGGCCCAGATCTTGGTGTGGATCGCCTGCGCGACGCTCGACTGCTGCTGCTGCTGCTGCTGCCCGAGCCCGGTGATGGTCTGGAAGCCGTAGCCGAGGTTCGGCTGGTCGGGCGCCCGGGCGCTGGGATCGTACGGGTCGTGGCGCGTGTCCTGGATGACCTGGTCGAGCTCTGTGATGCCGGCTCGGAGCCTCGACTCTATGCACGAGCCCTTCTTGACTAGCTCGATCATGGAAAGGGTCCTTGTCCGCTTCATCTCTTTCTTCCAGGCCTGGAACCCAGCGATCTGGCTGATGATGAGAAGGACCCAGTTGTGGCAGCCAAAGAAGTCCCAGGCCTGGAGGACGGGATTGTCTCCGATGAGAAGCTGCTGGTGGAACGGCTCCAGTCGAGGGAGCCTCTCAAGCGCCGTGGAAGCGAGGATGTCTGTCCATAGCAGATGTATAGTCTGGAAGCGGAACGAGGCCTGGCTGGCGGACCACGGGTGTTGGCCGTTATCGAATTTGACCTGCATGGTCTGCATATCCATGCCGGCAAGGACAGAGTACCAGGGCTGTTCGCGGTCTGTGGCATGGTGTTGGATGATCTGTTCAAAAAGAGAACAAGCAGCGTCGAGGTGCACGTTCCAGTTTGTTGCGTTTCCAATAATAGTATCAAACGATATCATCTGGATTATACACTCCAGCGTTTGTATGCTCTCGCGGAATAGATTGGCGACACCGTGGGAGTTGAGACAGTGCAGGCTCTTTTGGAGAGATTCGATAGACAGCCCTTGTTGTTTTTGAAGTTCCGCCCAGTTGGTCTTCTGGCATTCCTCGTGGCCGAGCATGGTCTTATTCACCATGACGGAGAAGAAATAGGAAGAGAGGGACAATGCCGTGTGGAAAAGAGACTTGTTTCTCATGAGGAGCACCAAAAGCCACCCGCGCCCGCCCTGTAATAGAGGTGGCCTGTAGAAGGGGCACATGTAGGGCACCACCGCATCAAGATATATCATTGTGAAGTTCAGTTCCCTCTCAGAATCATCACTCGTGCAGGGCTTCTTTGCATGGGGCTTCATGTGGACGTCGACGTGGCCTGAAAGATCCGAGTCCGCCAGCATTGGCTCGAACACTTGCAAACTGGGGCCGGCGACTTGATCTTCTGGCGATGTGTGGGTGACAGGAGAGCCTTCTGTTGCGCTCGTGGCTGGCGTATACAAGGAAGGGCCGCTGCTGTTACCCATCTCGTGGTCCGCGGTGGAGTCAAGGGTGTGATCCGCCATGCTGTCCGCCAACATGGCATCGTTGCTTGTCGGGGCGGCCGACCCATTGTCTGATTCATCGACCGGGATCTCTGTCGCCCACTTCCTTTCGCGACGCTCGTTGGCCTTGGCTTTCACCATGGCTTTGAGATCATCGGCCATCTTCTTTTCGCGAGCACCGCCATCCATCCATTCAGGCTTCTTGTCGCTGTAGAGGCAGGTGATCTCTAATGAGGCACATATTGAACAGTTTGGTTTCTGCTCATCGCACTTCTTCCGGCGCAGACGGCATGTCCAGCAGCCCTCTATCAGACATGATTAATCATAGCTTTATACCGGAGTTGATAATCAACTCACGAGTACTCCGGATCTTTCCCGGCACCGGCATGGCTGCACAGGTTGGGGACGTGGTACTAGGTTATCGAAGCGCAACTTGTGTCCAACCTCTTCTGTTCACAACACGTCGCGGCGACAAAGACGTCCTCCGGACTTGGATTAGTCGAATGGTCTGAGTGATGTCTTGTGACTTATTCACAAAATATCAATGCAGAGGACATCCATGAATGATAGATGCAAGAAGGCTGATGGTGAAAAAGCTCATTTGTCAGCAGAAGTCATTTATCAGATTCGCGACACGAGTCATAAAATGCACCATTAGCACCCCCAGCCACAGTTGGGGGTGGTCAGATCACTAAAAATGCGACCTAGTTTCCACAGACAGGGCTGATCGTTGCTGCTATTGCCCCAGACGGGACAACTAGAGGGCGCTAAAAACCCCTGGCACTGGACGCTGGACTTTACAAGTAATCGAATTTATATGTGCTGCGCTACCCAAAAAAAGTCCGCTGTCCTTGATTCCCTCAATCCTGGCGCCTAGAAACCTGATGCATGCGATACCCATTCCTTCTATTCCCCATCATAATATAACATACCAATTCTTTATAATACAATTTTGACGAAAAGAAAGGCCTTTACACACTTATTCCATCTTCTGAAATTCACCCACAACAGCCGGTGGGTTCTGTTTGCGTCTCTGGAGTCGAACAATTCGTTCCTCCCATCCTATCCCACTGAAAGAAATAGATACCGATAAACGATCCCAATATGACACAGATGATGACGTATCCGTTATAGTACATGACGAGAAGCATGATCCAATATGCCATGGTGAAGTGCAAGGTACGGATCAGCGCCCGGACAGCCTGCTGCGTGACGTTCGGCCGGAACGTCGTCGGGGACGAGATATGGCGGCCGTTCTTGGCGATGAGCGAGTCGCTGGTACCGGCAGCCACGGCGGCCTTTTGGGCTTGCTGGATGAGGTGCTGGTCGTAGAACTTGGACAGCCAGCCGAGGGCTTGTAGGAGGATGCCCATGAAGACGATGCCGATGCAGAGCGCCGCAAAGCCGCCGCCGGATCGTATTTGCCACGAAGACGACAGGAAGCAGGTGTCTATCGTATACCAATTCCAGAGCATCTAACCAGTGTTAGTTGGGTATACACGCCGGGCCATGCCCAGAACTCTCCAGCAGGGATGCTGTTTATTTGCAGGGTTAAACATACAGATATCCGACATCCATCCATTGTCATTCCGCCGGCGGCAGTGGTCATGGCCCCGGTCATTGCGCTTGTCGTCGCCGTTGCCGTCGTCGACATGGGGCTCATTATGGTCTGGGTCGCGGCGTCTGACATGGTCATGCCTGTCATGCCTGGCATACTTGCCATGGAGTCCATCGTGAGTTGTCCTATTTATTTGAAGGGAATGTGGTTGAAGAAAACTTGGATCTCGAAAGTCGTTACACAGAGTAGTCTTGACATGCCGGTTAAGCGCAAACAACAGCAAGAAGAGCGCAATCTGGGTAGTGTAACGAGTTGTGGGAGTCTTTGTCGCGAAAGCTGGTGGCACTCATCACACAAAGGCATCGATGTTTGCTTGCGCCTCCTGCCAGAGCCCATTCAGTGGCTATTTTTATGACAACAAAGGAGGACTGAGGAATGTGATTAGAATTGCTTTGATTCACATCTTGCTTGGAGCTATTTTTAGATTGAATGCCCTTTCTTGAAGGTCTGGCCAGGCCTGACTTTGGATATAGCCACTGGTATCCAAAGACGACCAGAGATCAAGAAACCGTCGTTGCTTTGCTTGTCATGTGGTTGAAGAGGCATTGTCGAGGAGTAATGAACTTCTCAGACCAGGATGGGGCGTCGAGACAAGAGACCCTTGATGATCGGCTTATACAGAGCACACTAAGTCAGGTATGTCGAAAACTTACAAGGTGTTACTTTTCAAGGACCGGGAGAATCCATATGGCAACGATATATTTCAAATCATGGAAGCAAACTACCCAATCGTAACACCAGATGTATCGTTGACATTCGTGATGGTCATATGGAGAGTCTTCAAATTCAAGATTCCTCCACGGTCCACTAGTACACCCCGACGAGGAATACCCCGAGGCCCATCGGCGTTCCGCTACCCGATCTTGCAGCACAACCCCTGAAGCTCAACGGCCCAGACGCCCTAGCGCCCCTCCCCAGCCCAATCAGCCGCTGGAATTATTCAGCAAAGCTCACGTCCAGGGTCCATAACGGGCACTTCCAAGCTTCCCGAGCTCTTATCGCATGTTCTATCGTATGAGGTGTTGTTGTCTGGAAGGTTTGGCTCTGGCGAACCTCCGCGAATGTAAGCAAGACAGCAGGTGACGCGATTCCGTGAGATTTTCTTTTGCATATAGACTCGCCAGCCCTCTCCTCTCGTCCCGTCGGACAGCCTGCCTCTCGAAATGGACCCTCCCGTCAGAGCCAAGCAGCCTCAGCGAGGAATCTTTGGAAACCCACTCCTGATTGCCATTCCCATACTCATTGGGTTGTTCTTTACGCGATCGCCATACATGATGACAGCCACAGCTCCAGCAGAGAATAAGCCGTGGGCTGACACCCCCATCAAGCTCATCACGACACCGCAATATGAGACCAAGCAGGTATGTGACTGGATCGGGAACCTGTATACGACTGTGTCAACAGGTGCTAGACCCCATTGTGTGCCAAATATGTGACTGACACCACTTCCAACTTACACAGACGGACATCTTTACCACCGGAGCCACGCATATGGCCCTCTTGCACAACTCCATCTTCCGCGGGTACAACTCCATCTACAACCAAGCCCCACACATTCAGCCAACCGACAAGAGCGACTTCATCGGCTACGCGCTGACGTGGCACAAGTTTGTCGCTTCGCACCACGACGATGAGGAAGAGAACTTGTTTACCAAGGTCGAGGAGGTGCTGGGCGACAAGAACATCTGGTCCGAAACGATCAAAGAACACGAGGCTTTCCTGGGCGGACTCGGCGAGTTCCAAAAGTACCTGACGTCGCTCCCGTCGCCGTCGGTCTTTGACGGTGCCGAGCTTCAGCGGATCATGTCTGGGTTCCAGGAACCGTTCGAGCACCACTTCCACCACGAGATCGCGACCATTGCGGCTCTAAAGGACCACACCAATGCGCCCAAGCCGGGCACGCCCGAGGCAACCGAGGCCTCAGCCACGTTCAAGACCTGGGGCAAGACCACCGTCACCAAGGCCGGAACCCTCGACGTGGTGCCCTTCTTCCTACTCAATCTCGACGGCACTGTCGAGGACGGTCTCTGGGCAAACTGGCCACCTATCCCGGCCCCCATCAAATGGGGTCTTACCAATATCGGAGGCTCGTGGCACGGTAGCTGGTGGAAGTTCAGCAGCTGTTCAAATGGCCAGCCCAAGCAGCTTTATGCTCTTCAATAAGTCGTGTACCACCTTCATCATCACGAGCGGCAAGGTTGGAACAAGAGTTTTTGGGTTATCTCTAATTTGTGCTTTTCTACAAAGAAAAAAACTGCAGTTGGAAAGATATTATGAATGATGCCCCGCGCGAACCCAAAGCTATTTACATAATGCATAGGTAAAATACAGATGATGTAAAACTCCCAACTGCCGATCCATTTCAACTTTCCCCTCGCCGCCGCTGCTCTCTCTCAGATCTCAATGGCCTCGCCCTCCTCGGAGACCTCGTTCATCCAGATGGAGGCGTAGTAGAAGGCCCAGGTCATGATGCCCAGGACGAAGACCCACGAGCCGGCGCCCGAGATGATGTGGCGCTGCCAGGACTTCTCGGCCTCGAGCTTGCTGTTGTTGTGGGGGAAGGGGACGTCGGGGATGGGGACGTTGAGGATCTTGCACAGGGGCTCCCAGCCCTGGCTGACGCTGTACCAGTGCAGCTTGTCGGCGGGGACGACCTGGCGCAGGTGCTCCTCGTGGATGGCCTTGGTGGGCTCGCGGATGCCCTCGGAGCCGTACCGCCACTTGCTCAGGGCCTGGAAGCGCGAGCCCCACTGGCCGTAGCCCTGGGCCTTGCGCAGCCACATGACGACGACGGGCAGGTACCAGTTGGACATGAGGCCGTTCATGTGCTTCATGCTCTTCCACCACGACGCCTGCTCGCGCGTCGTCGCCACCACGATGGCGTCGGGGTACGCCCGCATGATCTCGGGCACCAGCGTCGCCGCCGGGCAGTCCATGGTCGCCACGTAGCCGTCGAACAGCGACCGGATCAGGTGGTCCATCTGCTCCTCGTCCTCGGGCGTGTTCTGGCGCGGCGCCAGGTCCATGACCTCGAGCCACGTCTTGATCTCGTGCAGGCTGCCGCCGAGCGACTGGATGCCCGAGTCGTGGCAGGGGCCGTCGCAGAGGATGCTGAGGGCCTCGTTCAGGGTCTTTGTACCGGTACGGCACCTATAAAGAAGCAGAACTGTTTAGCTTTCGTCGTCTTGCGTCTCGGACAACATGGTTTGACTTACATGCCGGCACCGATGACCCTGAACTTGGCGCCCTTCTTGGGCTTGGACGGAAGCTGACCCATGGCGAAGTGGTGACTTGGCTATAGCCTTCTGTTCCCGAACGGATCTCCTGTTCTTCGATCTTGATTTCGACCGAAAAAGCTTCTCGTCGTTGAACTGGAATGAACCCCACGTTTCTTTCTGATCTCCCAATCCGTTGGAAAGAAAATGGTGTCATCCGCTAGACAAAATAAAGCGAAGCGAGAAACCGCCCGCCGAGGACTTTATAGCGGATGGGAGCGACCACGTCGTTTCTTGTCACAAGCACCACCACGTGTGACGCCAAGCGCCAAGAGATAAAAGAGCTTCCCACATGTACATGAGAAGGAGCAGAAAAGCACATGGTATCGAGGCGCAGAGTCACATTGCAGGGTAGCGGAATCTGGCTCTGTCTCTCTGCGCGAGAGGGGCCAGTTTCTTTTCTGGAAGCTCGACCACCGACAACCGTGGCCGCTGGTGTTGCAGAGAGAGGCGCGGCCTGCCGTTCTGAGAAGCTGCGAAAGCGCAAGAGGCAAAAGAGCCAGAGCGGCTGGCTGCTGTTTGGCTGGGTGTGGTATTTCACGGGCCTCTGACGACCCTGGTTCCGGGAAGACCAGGATATAGTGGACAGGGGTGGTGGTGGTGGACGAGACTCAATTTGAAAGTCTGATCTTGCAATCAATTCAACCTCGTTATGCATAAATAGACGATTTTGCGAGCCGAATCAGACACGATGTCGGCTCTTTCAGCCATTTTCAAATAAGGGACCCTTTTAATTCTTCCGAGGTCGCCCAATTAGAGGAATTTACCCGATTTGAACAAATAAAAGTGCTTCGTCTACTTCAAGAAGCGCAAAAAGAGGATTGATTAGCGATTAGCTGGCTGTTTGCTTAATAGGCTGTGTTAATCACATGCCGTGCTGGTAGTATATCTCCCACACCCCCCACACAACCTTCCTAAACCATCGCGCTCAACCGGGGGGGGACCCGCCAAGTTGGACGACAAGATGCAGGAACGACGATCAATCTTCGTAGCCAGTCTGCTCTGTTACAGGCCCGACATGATGACTATCTCGAACCTTGATCTGTCCTCTTTGGTTGTCCCCGACCTGCCACCACCGACTTCCGCGACCAGCCCGCTCGGCGCCGACTTACATACCCCGTGGTTATCAGCCGCTACAGATGGGGAGGATTAGTATAGGCCTGCTATAAGTAGGGGAGGTAGGATCGGCAGGACCAGAAATGGCTTGGCATCTCCATTGCCACCCCTGCGTCCATCCGTTTTTGTTCGTCTGATTCGATGCAGAAAGAAGCGCGTACCGATAGGCCACTCTGGCTTTCCGAGTCTGAAGATGGGGATTACTGGATGATTGATTCGAAAGGGAGTCCTCTGATTTTGCGATATCTCACGTTACAAGCTATGATATCTTTCTTGTCATTGCGAGAAGTGCTCACGATATGCGACCGGGAGATGTGGGTATCCTGTGATTTGACAATATTGTATTGATTGGAACTTTCGCAGGACCATGGCAAGATAGCTGAGAATATGCAAATGCAATTACCTTATTTTCTGAGCCCAACCCTTGGATTTTACCGTTTGGAAATGCAAAGAGATGTCTTTTTGACACAATGAGCGCTTTGCGGTATGCATTTATGACATAACGATGTAAATGAAACCTGCACCCCGTTCCCTGGCATCCTGTAGCAGTAGTAGTAGTTTCGTTCGTCCATTTGTTCCATACATCAATCAAAACCGAACCGAACCCATTTTTACGCCCGCAAACCTCGACCGCGAGTTGTTCCACCTCGCAGAAAAAATCAAAATGACGTCGAAATAATTATGCCAGGGGTATCAAACCTCCGCAATTCTCCGTGCGATGGAAAGTGAGAAGGAAAAAGGACAAGACAACAAGAGCGGTTGTTCCATTATTTCTTGTTGAACAGGCTTCTGATCATGGTCCGACCAAAGAACCAGAGGAAACCCAAGAAGCGAATCGTCGCAAGTGCCGCCGTAGAGAACAGCAGGACTCGGAAGTACGTGGGAGTTCGCTTAATCGACGCTTTCTGTGAGACGGGGGTTGTGGTTAGCATTTTGGTTCCGGTATGAGCATGAGAAGATTGTCAGTAGTGGCTTACCTGAACACCCAAGAATTCAAACTCGTCGGAGGTGACAATGATGCTGAGAATCAGATTCGACACGATCCAGGACACGACAAGACGGGTTCGGAAGGACTTGTACGAGTCTTCCTTGTCAATGGTCTCGTCTTCGACCTCGGGCTCCATGGGGGCCAGGGCGCGGTACACGGTCCGCTTGAACTGGGTGTCGATGTCCTCCTGCACGCGCTCGACCTCCTCGTAGACGCGCGGGCCCGAGGCGTCCTTGGTGATGGCCGCCGACGGGAGCTTGTCGGCCGTGTCGGAGCCCTTGGTGCCCCACGACACGTCGTGCCAGTTGCTGAAGGCGTAGACCATGAGGATGTTGATGTACGTCGACTGCAGCACCAGGTAGTAGGGGAACGAGTGGAACATGTGCCACGGGTCCAGCGACAGGAAGGACGCCAGGAAGTTGAGGCCGTAGATGGTGATGAGCGCGATCAGGATGACGCCCGTGATGCCCTGGTCGCCGAATATGCTCTCGAAGAAGGCCTGCCCCGACGTCGTGTTGATGTCCTCCCCGAGCGGCGTCCGCAGCGCCTTGTAGACGAGGTAGAACGACAGCACGATGATGTAGGCCTGGATGATGCCAAAGACCGCGAATGAGACGATGTAGGTGTGTTGGGATCCCTTCGGTCGATTACCCAGCGCGATGATGAACTGGACAATCAAGAATATCAAGTAGATCCATTTGAGAACGACATTGATAATCTGACTGGCATTGTCACCAAAGGGCCAACCGTGTGTACCTGTAGCTTCGACGGGCGTGCCGACGAGATCCATGATGACGGTAGTGGTGAGATAGTACGATGAGAGCGAGAACCAGGAGAAGAAGATGTTTGCGAAGTTGTACAAGAACTGGAGATGGAAGAAGAACATTCGGATGATGTTGTGTCCGGACTTGTACAGACGGCCGAAATGCTGGAGCGAGTACAGAGACATGGCGAAGGATCCGTTGAGCCATCGGCGGCGTTGGCTGAGGAATTCGGCAGCACCCTCCGGCACGTCGGTTTCACCCTTGGCGGCCTTGATGTAGGAGAGATGCCATTTCTGTCCGGATTTCACGGACAGTTCGAAACACAGAATTCTGTCCTCGGCAAGGAACATGTTCTTCTTGAAAATGTTCATGCCCTCAATACCCTTCTTGCCGTTGGACATGGTGTGGTCACCGTGGAAGTACTGGTCCAGGGGCCTTCCCATGATGGCACGGTACCGGTAGGCGGAAAAGGCACCGGGCAAGACGGAGACGTAGCCGAAGGAGGATTCGAGGGGCTTATCCAGAATATTGGAAATCTTGTACTCAAAGTTCTGCACGGCGACGAGAGGGTTCCACAACTTGCGACCCTTGTTGCCCAACATGGCGTGGATCTCACCGCAAGCACCACCGAGGTGCTTGTCGTTGTAGAAACCTTCCCAGAGAGCGAGGAGCGACTGGGGACCGGGCTTCGTACCGGCGTCGATGAGAATGGCGACCTCAGGGTTCAAGATGCGGCCAAAGGCGTTGAAGAGCCAGCGGTGGGAGTTGATCTTCTTGCTGTTCTTCTGCTTGAGACAGAAGATGAACTGCGCTGGGGGCAGGTTGGCCTTGGGGTTGTCGGCGCTCGGCCTCACGAGCTGGTGGTTGGGCGTGACGGAAAGCTGACTGGTGTACTCAAAGATGTGGGCCACCGTTTCCTGGCCGCCAACGTCCTTCTTGATGACACCGTCCTGGAACACTCCGATCGTGGCGAGAACGTCGAGCACGCTCTTGTCGGCCTTCTCGATACCATCGAAAATCAAACACACGACGATCTTTTGCCAAGCCGGTCCGCTCTTGGACCAAAAGGTCGAGTTCTTGAGCTTGACGATGTCACGAATGTTCTGCATGACACCGTGCAGCGTCCGGGCGAAGAGGACCTTGTCCTCGTTGTAGTACGTGATGGCGATCATGAGCTCCGTGTGCCGGTTGTAGATGCGCGGGCGCAGCGAGTATCCGTTGAGCAGGGTGTATTCGTTCGGGTCACAGGTGGCGGCCGTGTAGCGCATCTCGGTGAACTCCTCGTGCGTGCCCTCCTCCAGGAACCGGGGCTCCACGGCGTTCTTGACGGCACTGGGGACGGGGTAGTTGGTGCTGAGGACGGGTCCCTGGCGACCCTCGATCAGCTTGATCTTCCTCGTGGGACGGCGCCGGAGGCCCGAGCCCGCGTCGCTCGCGTGCGAGCCCGGCTGCTGCTGTCGCTCGGCCCATGTGGTATCATTAAAGCCGCCGAACGAGGACGGAGGCCTCGAGAACCGCCAGCTGTTGTGGCCGAAGTTGCCGCCCTTGCCCCACTCATCTTGATCCGGAGTCGGCGTTTGAGCGTCGGCACTTGGGTAGTGATATACGCCCAGGGTTTGTGTGCTGTCATAGTATCCAGGCGTTGCCGCCGGCGAGTACGGAGAGACCGGAAGCTTGGGCTCTACGTAGTAGTCATCTTGGGACCCCGAGCTTTGTGAGTGTGAGGGATCATGATGCAGAGGTGCAGATTGTTCCTTTGCGCCTGAGTTAACATTTGCGCCTCTGGTGAAACGACGTCGAGGAGGGGCGACTTACATCTCTAGAGTCTCTTTCCAAAGGTATGTCTTGTAGTTGATATCCTCTGTTGAACTCCTCCTCGTGGTGAGTATCGGGATTATTACCATGGGGCTCCATCATGTATGAATGGAGGTTCCCAGATCAGTGTGTAAGTTAATAAGAGCGAGAGTAAGGACAAACGACGATGTCCGGTTCAGAGAGAGAGCGATATCCTAGAAACAGGATGATCGCATACTAGTACTACAAAGAAGGAAAATACACGCGGAAGCATGGGAAAGCTGGGAGGATCTGGGATTTTCGGTTTATTTACGAATCGGAATAAAAAAATCCGCGAACGGCTTGCTTGCTTGTTAGGTAGAGGCTGACAGGGCTGACAGCAGCAGCAGCATCAGACAGACACAGTGTGCAAGGCGATGAGCAGATCCGCACAAGGCGAAGGAGGATGGTCCAGGATCAGCAGCAGGTCATCGCGTGTTTCATGATGGATACGAAGTCAACGGGGATGACCCGGCAAGCTCGCGCCAACTATATTAATATAGATCGGCTCTGGCGCGTGCGTCATTGGAGGGGGATGGAGCAGCTTCAGTGGTATCCATTATTCACAATGAGGCTTAATTTTTATTTTATTCTTCATTGTAGCAGTGTGTTGTGCCGGTGGTGGTAAGTAACGTCGCTAGCTAGAGATTTTAGTGTAGTGGGAGGAGGGCAACTAGAGTTTGCATTGAAGCTTGATGGAGTCAATTCTAAAATTCCTGCTAACGTTTATGCCCATGCTAGTGGTTCTACCCGTCAGAGAAATAACTCAACGGCGGACCAGCAACCAGGCAGCATTCTCCAATGTGTGGGTTGTGTGTGTGTTTAGCGGTTTGTAGCTGGGTCGGCAGTGTATTTCGCAGGTCGGGTATTGTGATCACGCCACGAGTTGCCCTCCTCTAGGTCTACCGCAATACGAGTATTCTGACCTTAGTGCACGCTGTATGACGGATGGACTTGACCTGCCACTCCTGCCATGTCTACGGCAGAACGAATGGCATTGGACGGCGGGTGGATGCAGAAACCCGGGTCTTGCGGGCTGTCGGGAACAGTGCTGCCCGAAGGTTGCACAGCGACCAGCACCGCCACGAGCTGGCGCCGTATACCGGTCCAATGTGCGTTGGTTGACTGTGGTTGACACTGGTTGTGAGGTTTTGGCATCATGACCGATGACGTCGTTGGCCCGCAACAACAGCTCACTTATGTAAATCGTAAGCCTGGCCAAGGCGAGCACCCCGGAAAAGCCTGTCGCTGCCCCTTTTCGCTGTAACAATCGGTTGCATTCATGAGGTGCTGCCAACAACTCTGCTATGGGCGGCCAAGCGAACAAGCATATATCCAAGGAAAAGACGTCGAACGAAAACCGGCTTTGCAGCTCGTAAGAGCGTCTGTCGCCCTACAGTACGAAGTCCGTACACGAAAACCGCGGAACCGAGAAGACGCATTGGCTGGCAATTATAGAACACGGAGGCTCCGCGGCCCAAGCGGCAAGCGGCGGCGCTCCTTGGCGAAGGGGCCTTGGCTGGCGGGCTGTGGGAGAAGATGCATAAAAAAACATCCCAGCTCCCGTCTCCACCGGGTCCCCGCATATCTTGCTGCTGGAAGGGAAAACCCTTCGGCGTCAGACCACCAAGAAGCCGAGAAAGTGACCAGATTTGACAGTTTACACAGACTGTGCTGCCACTCCTGTTCATCTCTATTTGCTCGGGTCACACTCGCACAGATGGCAGGTAATAGGCTATTTCGTGTCTAGACCTGGCCTTCTAATTTTGGGATTCGGAATTCTCGCCTCGACTCTGAGAAAGCAAGTCGTTCGATTCAGCTCGAGCCAAGTGGCAGCCAACAGCAAGCAGGAACTCGTACATTACTCCGGTACTTCCTACGTCCACTGCCCGGGGCCGCAGTTCTTCCCTGTGACCGTCTCGATCCTCTGTCTTCTTCTCATCTCAACTCGCTCTTTTATTCCGTTGGAAGTGGCAGTACGGCAAATTCCCTGCGCGTGACTCGGCCAGCTCTGAAGATCTGCAGACAGGAAGCCCTTCCTTGGGAACGCTAATAACGTCCACTACCTGACACCTTCGGCTGCTTCGCAACTTGGGCAGCCAACTTCCTCGGCGCTGGTTCCCCCCCACCACCACCAAGTGTCTGGTCCTTCTTTAAAGTTTCCATTGGCTCCATGTCGTACCTTGTGCTATTCCCGATGTGTGGGGCGGCAGCATAGCGGCGACCCGTAAGCATCTCAGAGCTTCCATGACTACCAGATCGCCGAGCCACGCTGGACTCCTTTGGGAAGTTCGACCCCGTTTTGGGATGTTCAAGTCCAAGATTTTTTGGCTCGTCAGGTTCCATTTCAGTCTGGAATCTTGTCATTGTTGTCGTGTAGGTCCAGAATATCTGACCCGGCAATGCTGAAAGGCCGGAAAAGTGCCTGTTCCGACTTTCAGCCATAAAGCCGGCGGCGCTTGTATCGTCTGTTCACTGTCCATACTCGAGGATTGCCATGGCTCTCGCGTCTCTCGTCAGCAAACCGCAGGAGGTCCTCTGGCAACGCCAGCTTTCGTGACGACATATATTCCGTATGAATCATGGTAAAATGAATAAGAATGGACCCCCGAGATTCAGATCTTACCCCAGCTCCACGAGTATGACGACCTCTCACCTCGCGACTCGAGCTGGTATGTACAAGCTCCATAAAACCCATGCTTCTTCCTTGACATTACCAGGTCTGCGTTACAATCCGAATTGGACCTGCCCGACAAATTGCAGATGAAAAGAAACCATGTCGAGACTCGATACGATATGGAGCATCGCCCGCATTGTTCCCCTATTCCAACGACAGATTCAAACGGGGGCGATGCAAGATGAACTGTCGATTGAGAGAAGCACATGCAACTTGGAAATATCGCGAGCCAACCACGTCATACAGCCGGATCGTAGCTCAATTGTTCACGAAGTACAGGCCCAACATTGAATTGGATTATTGCTGCCTGGTTCCAAATGATACCAGTGCTTTTTCTCAGGCTGAGCTCTCTCCTACTCTTGGTTTACTCCTACTCTTGGTTTATGAGCTTTCCGCCAATTGCGCTTGGCGTGATTTGTTTACGGAAACTACCATGATCAGCTTCCAGGCACTAGCAGGCGCGACTCGACACTACGACGGAAACTTCGGGAACCATGAAAACATCGTCGCTGAATCCTGCGATCGCTCGCACGCCGCGGCGGCAACTCAGTTAGCAACCAGCTGCCGGTATCCATCTTGAAGCCATCGCATTTCTTGCCGAGTTTCCCCACGCCCGGCACATGCCAGCCAAGCTACAACACGCTCTTCTTCTCACCAAGTCAACATTGGCGGCAAGCAATTATTATTATTACTTCCCGCGTTTGGCACAGTCTATCAACACTTTTGATCATCCATGGTCAATCTGTTCACTTCGATTATCGCACGGCTAGGCTGACGAGATGGCCCATGGTACAGGGCTCCAGCGCCAGCCAATTTGGCAGGTGACAACAGCCTTGATGTCGGACCGAACAAGGAGCTGCGTAGCACCACAATTCTCAACAACAAATGGGTCCGATGGTGTAGTTGGTTATCACGTCAGTCTAACACACTGAAGGTCGGCGGATCGAGCCCGCCTCGGATCATATTTTTGTCTCTCTCATTTCGAGGAGAGACGTGACCACGGCACAGTAATCTTTTTTTTTTTTTGTCGCCCGCCGTTCGATTTTATTTTGCGGATTTCTACGTCAAACCTGGTCGAGAAATATCGCAATATTGCATTTGCGTCATCGGCGGGTATTTCTGAGTTATTTCGATCATCGAAGCACTGACATCTAGACGAAGTGGACGAGGAATCATCAAAGAGTGTGCGAGCTTTTTGCTACCAGGGAACCAGTCCTTCTGATTGAGCAGGAAACTCCCGATTCGGGGAGGTTATCGCTGCAAAATGACGATACAAGTTCTATAAAGCTCATTCCGTGGTGCGCCCATTCCTCAATTTCGACACGTCCTGGAGCTCAATGCTACCCTTGGCATTCGACTCATCGCCCACCAAGGTGCTTCCTCCATTCTCGCTCTCGTGGCTCTGCCTTTGATCGAAATGGACGGCGACTGTTTCGGTCTTCATGATTATCCCATCGTCTTGGGGTGACGGAGCTGCTGCAATCGCATATCGGTCTCTGCTGAATCGCGTGACGCGGCATACGTCTCCTGAGTTGCGGCTTCGCACATCACTCGTGATATTCGTGGTGTGCTGCGTGTCCTTGGAGTCCGGATGAAGATTTTTCACAAATGTGCCATCCGCGGCCGAGCGATGGTATGGATTGACGGCCCCGTGGCTACCCGGATGTGATGTCACTATCTTGCGCAAAAACACACGCAGGACGGGGATCGAGGATGCCATGACGGTTGTCGCGACCTCGGCGACCGTCCAGATCGCTAAATCGCCCGCGCGATAAGTAAAGTCGGTCGTGTTGACAAGAGGAATCTTGACACAGCGCACTATAGATGTTATGCCCGCCCTACATCAAAGCAAGTTAGTATGCGACATTGAACGACTGTAGACCGAGGAAATCGCCAGTTTGATCATCAAGCGTGAGGTAAGTCCGAGTCAAAATGTTCGCTGTTTTACTTACACGAATCCCAGACTCATGCAGATGGCAACACCAACTTTCTCATTCCTTCTCATGTTGAGATTCATTATGATGGCCCACGGAACGAGCGCGAGCAGCCAGTCCATGGCAGCAGAGTAGGCCGCGCCAAAGATGCTGAAGCGAATGGTGATGAGAATATCGAAGCACGTGCCCTCAACCGCCGGATTCCATGATGCTTCGCTCGGGGTGCACCGCGTGAAGGGAAGGATGGCGTTGATGAAGAGGGTCAAGTTCAAAGTAATGATGATGGCCCAGACGGCCCGCTTCAACCACCCGTCTGTGAGTCTCAATAAGGTGAGAGCAAACGAGGTTTTGGAGAATGCCGCGGCAATGAGTGTCAACGCGCTCGTGACGCTCACCAACTTGACGAGGGTATACAGGTTTTCCACAGGGACAATGGCGGTATGCTTGCCGAAACCCAACGTCACTGCGTAGGATGACAAGCTCACGTGCACGATCAATAAGAGCTTCAACTGGTCAGATTCGTCCAATTCGAAGCACAGAGGACACAAGACTTGCCACTGAAAACAACAAGAAGTAATCATCCCACCACAACCTGCTCTGTGTTACCCGCACGTAGAGCCGCGTCCCCAGCAAGACGGATGCGGTAGCTGTCAACGCCCAGGAGATGCCATCTATTCTTGGTCCGATGTCAGTCATGTCCTCCCCAGCTGTGGTGGACATGCTCGCTTTAGGATGGGAGAGAGGAGAGGTAGTCGTGTTTCGAGAACTGGCCCATCGATGGCAGGACTACCGCCGCAGGGAGCTGAAGAAGAGTTCAAAGTCATGAGAGAGACATCAAGCATCATATGTGCTCTCCTGCCCAGGTAGGGGAGGATTGATATCTAAAGGAAGATGAGAAGAGATATGATCCCTGCAGAAGTTGCTAATAAGAGTGGGCCGGGACTGCCTGTCAGTCTGTCGCTGGGGCCTCTGCCTCCTCTTCTCGGCACTTGTGGCATCGCAATGGAGTCCAGACTATCGGGACGGTAGCCGATCAAAAAGATTGCGACTCTGCATCGTCCTCCATGGGTGACACTGCAGGGGATTTCCCACATGGTTGTCGCCGTAAGCGAAAAGACTACAAAATCATCATGTCGCCTCGCTTCGGCAAGGAACAAAAAAAGCAATTCGCGAACCGACTGGACGGAACGCAACGTTGGGCTAGAATCACCAAATTTACCGCGCTGTACCGTGCTGCTGGAAACTGATGAATTGTTCTTCGACGAGCGCTAATAAAGAACGATCACAATCTCCAGCTTGAACCCCAGTCCTTATATCCGAGTCTATCGTCCCCCCGAACGTGGGTGCGGCCGTGGCACGGACGATCATGCCAAAGAAAGCTATGGCGCTGCGCAAGTCGACAGCTGATAACATTTTTTCTCTCCGCGCATCTCGGGCGATGGACTTGATTTGTGGGCGATCAGAGGCAGGGTTCGACAAGTTTTGTCACTGACCTTGCTCCTCCGAAAGACACGCTTCTCCGAGACACACGAGACAGATGAACGAGCGCGGCTCCGGGAAGGCAACGTAATCAACGATCACCGCTAGAAGTAAGCATACCCTGCATTGCTCCTGCGTCTCAGAGCTTGTCCGTAACTCAATTGGGATGCCTGAGAGCTGAATTTACTCTTTCGAGCAACTGCTTTGCATGCATTATATCAGCGCACGGCTCGATTAGTCACGGCCAGCAGCCTATCAGCTTTGCATGCGAGGCATGGACGACACAGATCTTCTAAGATAGCAGCAGTGCTGTCCGTCGACTCTTGAGCATAGCACTCGCCAACGAGTGTCCAAGCGCGGCTGTAAGATATCCCCCTGACAACTTGGTAACTCTCCAGAGGTGCCTTTCGGAGAACGAAGGGCACAAGACTTCCGTCGAGCCATACGACCGAGTCGCCAATCAGACTACGCGCTGGACCCATCACCAGCTTACCCTCCGTGGTGAGCATCAACCTGCGGCCGGTGCATCTGGCCCTCATTCCTGTGTCAAGGGCGCGGCTTTTTCTGGATCTTTCCACAAGGTCCTCTATGCTTCGAGGTGTTCCATTGGACAGCTTGGGATGGGCAAAGTGCTGCCAGCCGTCGAATCCGCCTACCTCCTCTTCGGTATCGTCGTCGCTGGT
Source organism: Pestalotiopsis sp. NC0098 (assembly GCA_022432395.1). Lineage (NCBI taxonomy): Eukaryota > Fungi > Ascomycota > Sordariomycetes > Amphisphaeriales > Sporocadaceae > Pestalotiopsis > Pestalotiopsis sp. NC0098. The sequence continues at coordinate 1,571,700 of JAJKLJ010000003.1, read as the reverse complement.
GAGAAGCGCGCGACGAATCTGATACCGAGAACCCTTGGCCTGGGATGAGTCTGTCTGGTTGCTTCGCTCAAACATATCAAACCATTGTGCTATAGCGTTGAAGTATCCCCCTTCGTTGGACTCTGTCAGCACGGCGCCGATCTCCGAAAACTCGCAGAGCTTCATGTCGGCAACAGAGATGTACACTGACTGAGCGTGAGAATGACCTTTCCGGCAGTTCGGATTGTTCGCGCTTTTCTATCGCCTTATTACAGTCTGGGAGAAGCGACAGTAAACGCCCTTCGTGATACTATGCAGTGGCTGGGCTGGATTTCGTGACTACTTGGTATCCAACTCAGGATCCGAGCAACAGTTGGTCGACACAAAAGAATATGCTGGCAGACTGTCGGAGATGTTGCAAAGACTGCACCTGAGGAACCGTGGCCAACCTGACTCTCGCCCACTCCGTTTGCACGCTGCGCTGGGAGAACTCTGGCAAAACCATGGCTTATTGTCCGGCTGCAGCACCTGAGGCAAGCTTATTGGGGGCATTAGGTCGGTATGTAAATAACAACATCCGGGGAAATAGTCGAGTGGTTTAGGACGCTCTATCCGACACTTTGTCTAGGGTTTACGGCCACTGATCTACCTCTCCCTCTTTTTTTTTCTCTTTTTTTTTTGTCAGTTTTCCTTGCTGGGAAGAACATCGCTGCCTCAAACTCAGAGCATGACCAAGTCCCCTGGTCAGCTTCGGATATCAGTTTCGGCTCGTCAGTCTGGGACCCAGCTGGGAAGCTTGGACATCTGCTCCTCCGGTCCTACCACGCAGGATAGTATGTCGAGAGACACCTCCTCGAGGAAGTGCAGTGCGAGCCGCACGTGAAGCTCGTCGACAGAGATGCCATAATCGACCGGAAATTCCCTCAGAGACTCCTTGCCGACTCGGATCTGGCCAGGCGAGAGCCGTTAATGCCGATACTCTCCTAAGGTTGCGGGCATCTCTTGACAATATGTACACTACTTTCAGATCAAGAAATGCTTGCTCTGTGTCGCGTATGTATCAACTTCCAACTTTATAACTAAGCATGGAAGGGAGTGTCATGATGATAGCATTTTCAGCATTTTACTGAATTTCTTGTAAGAACACTGCAATCACGTATCCAGTGTTGTTGTATTAGGATCTTATACCTTGCCACGTATAGTTCCTGATTGGACTGCGCGGTATAACCCCCTATGCCGCAGCCGGCTTACATTCGAGCCATGACAGAATGTACTTTCCGCACTTATGATCGGCAAAAATGGGACCGGTCATACTGAAAAAAAAAAAAAAAAAAAAAAAAAAAAAAAAAAAAAAGAAGCAGAATTCAAGACGAAGCCTACTGAAGATACGAATAAAAGGGCCTATCCGGATATGAGACTTGGGCGGCTATGGAGTTACATAATGGCCAGCATACTGAGCTCTCCCTATATTGTCTGAGCCTACCGGTATCATCTGCATTCAGATCGATAAGTTGCGAGTTTCAGACATAGGTTCGGGAGCCGCTCAGGTACATTATCTTGCGCGCGCGCCAAGACATGCCAAAGTGTTTTAAGCATGTGGTCGACGGCAACCTGCGCCGTTTGATTCTTATCGCAGCGTTTCTCAAAGGGGAAAGCCAACCGAACATGATTAACCATTGCAACGGTATAACTGGATCTTGAGTGTTCTCTTTCTTACTTGTCAAGCTTGTGAAAACCATGTGAATTGTGGATTCACCAAAGATTAACTTTTTGGAATTGTTCATGTAGTGACTTTGACCATCACAGACTTTAGGCAACTTGTGCTGGTGATAATGTTTCAGCTGTAGAACTGAGCAGTGAATAGCATCGATATTGAAGCAGGTCTGTGAAGCTTTGGCCCTTCGCACGTCAAAACATGTTGATCAATTTCAATGGATCTTCCAGTCAGGCTTGAAAGCAGCGGATGATAATATGGAATATTCTCAGACTGCACTTGGCATGACGCAGGAAAAACAGTAAGTTTGGAATAATCCAGTAAGCGAGTTCTAAGCGAAGTGTAGTAATTATGCAAGCTGGTAGAATGTGCGTCGCGTTTTGTGCAGGCTCCCCACCACCCAACCTACCCCGCCATCCCACTTGTGGATTGGCTGGCTGTGTGCATTCATGTTTGTCGCGAGGGCCAGATCATCACTTTGGATGTTGACCGGAGCACGAAATATCCTTTTCGCCAAAGGTCGCAAGTCAGCATCGGAACTTGCACTCCAATCTCTAGCTGGCCCGACAGCTTCCCGACATCATGGCCGAGGAATCCAAGGTCATTGACCCCCAGCTCGCCGAGCCCACGGAGGAAGACCCCAAGGGCAAGGGCAAGGCCGCCGCCGTCGAGTCGGACGAGGACGAGGGCGACGAACCGACCGCCGATGCCAGCGCGCCTTCTGCCAAGAAGAAGAAGTCCAAGAAGAAGAAGATTAAGGATGCTCTCACTGGAAAGTCTTCATCCAAGGACGAGCAGGAGAACAAGCTGCACAAGGCCATCGACAACCTCACCCCCGACCAAGTATCCCAGCTCCTCGACCTCAACCCTGCCCTGGCCAGCGAGATCGCCAAGTCTACCGGCAGCAATGACCTGAGCTCGGCTACCGAGGCCCTGAAGAGGCTCAAGCTCCAGGAGATCATGACGGGATTGGCTGCCAGCGGCAAGAACGCAAAGGACATGGGCGCATACAAGTTCTGGTCGACCCAGCCTGTGCCCAACTTTGGTGAGGAGCAGAAGTTCGAGGATGGTCCCATCAAGATCCAGACCTTGGACAAGGTACCCAAGGAGCCGCCGCCGCTGGTCGCAGGTTTCGAGTGGTGCGACATGGACATCTCGAACCCCAAAGAGAACGAAGAGGTCAGGGAACTTCTCCAGGGACACTACGTCGAGGATGACGAGGCGCTGTTCCGGTTCAACTATTCTTACAGTATCCTCAAGTGGTGAGTAACTCGGTTCTTGCCATGATTCGAAAATATTGGACGCTGACATGCAGAACCAGGGCTATGATGCCTCCCAACTGGAAGAAGCAGTGGCATGTGGGAGTGCGCGCGTCTACTTCCAAGAAGCTTGTCGCTTTCATCTCTGCCGTGCCTTTGGAGATCCGGGTTCGCAAGAACATCATTCACGCATCCGAGGTCAACTTCCTTTGCATCCACAAGAAGCTCCGATCCAAGCGGCTGGCACCTGTTCTGATCAAGGAGGTGACTCGTCGCTGCAACCTGGAGGAGGTCTGGCAAGCTATCTACACTGGCGGTATTGTCCTGCCGACCCCAGTCAGCACCTGCCGCTACTACCACCGTGCCATTGATTGGCAGAAGCTGTACGAAACCGGCTTCAGCCCTCTGCCCGCCGGCTCCAAGCCGCAGTACCAAGTTCGCAAGTACCACGTGCCCGAGAACACCAAGCTGAAGGGTCTGAGAGAGATGCAAGAAAAGGATGTCGACGCCGTCCACGATCTGCTGATTCGCTATCTTCAGCGATACGACCTTGCTCCCGACTGGAACAAGGAGGACGTTAGACACTGGCTTCTTCACAAGAAGGCAAAGGAGCAGCTTGAGGAGCAGGTCATCTGGACCTACGTCGTTGAGGACGAGAACAAGAAGATTACGGATTTCTTCTCCTTCTACTGCCTCGAGTCGTCCGTCCTGCGCGAGTCGAAACACAAGGTCGTGCGTGCGGCCTACCTCTTCTACTATGCAACAGAGACTGGTCTTGGTGACAAGGTCAACCGCGAAGCCTTCAAGACCAGATTGAATGCTCTCATGTCGGATGCCCTCGTCCTCTGCAAGAAGAACAAGTTTGATGTGTTCAACGCCCTCTCGCTCATGGACAACGGCCTCTTCTTGGAGGAGCAGAAGTTTGGCGCTGGAGATGGCCAACTTCACTACTATCTGTTCAACTACAGGGCAAATGCCATTGCTGGAGGTGTTGACAAGAGGAATCGCCTGGATGACCAAGCACTCAGTGGCGTCGGTTTCGTCATGCTGTAGAAACAAATCGTGCGTACAACAAGTGCTTGCAGAGTATTAGTCGTCAACGGCTCTGTGGCCATATATCACCAGATCGGAGGGTGCTCATTGATGAAACCTTTCGGTTGATGCGGTGACGTCCTCGAAACCAGATGTACTAAATAAGCATCATCAAAAATCATTTTTATATTGAACATGTCATTGCTTCTTCTTTCTGTGCCGATATTTGTAGTCACAAGACCCATTATGACATTCATCTCCAGATGATGCCCTGTCGAGTCTTATTCCTCCGGGATGATATCATGCCGCATGGTTTTCTTTCAGTGCCGCGATATATATGTCCCCATACCATACTCTTTCTGCCGATATCGTGCTCCACAGAGTTATGCTTAATTGCGTTGGTGTTGGATAACATTTATACTACACAGTAGAGTTCAGCAGCTTGGCGATACATGTTTTTTGTTCTAGGCCCCTGATTAAAACACAGCAATGATCCGTCGCATTTTGTATAGTACACGCTAAATACCCCAGCCTTTCTTACTCCGCACTGGTTGAGGCCAAAAAGTTCCGCAAATCGGCATTCGTCTTGATAACGATGGCGGATATGATCTCGAAAATGCGGAGGAACCTATCCGACACGGGCGCTAGAGTCTAGTATTTGGGGGAGATAAGGAGAAGCTATAACTAGACGAGGTGACCACTTTCTATACTCCAGATACGGGAAGTCCATCTCGAGATATCAGAAACAAATAATTTATAAACAGACCTTGTCTTCGAGCTCATCAGAAGGAACAAAAATGGCGGAAAATTCCATGTTCACTGAAGGGCAGTTTCTGCTCGGCACGTTTGCCAGCAACTGCAGCAGCGGCATGTCCGTGACCAAGATCCCCGAGCGCTGGGTGAATTCGTGGGAGAACAATCTCAAATTGGCCAAGCTGCTGGATGAAGCTGGCATCGACTTTATGCTTCCTATAGCACGAGTATGTTGTTTTCTAATTTGTCAACTCACCAGATCCTGTCTAAAATGCAATTGTGCAATGTGGGCCTTGAGACAGTTGTTCCCGATTCCGCTCTTGAAGACTGTCTGCTGATATAATAATATCTAGTGGATTGGCTATGGAGGAGAGACCAACTTCCACGAAGACGTGCTGGAGACGGTGACATGGGCCACGGGTCTGCTGGCGCACACCAAGGATCTCAACGTGATTGCCACTGTCCACACGGTCGCAAACCACCCGGCCGTCGTGGCCAAGCAGATCGCCACGATCGACAAGATCAGCAACGGGCGTGTCGGCCTCAACATCGTCGCGGGCTGGAACCAGCCCGAGTACGAGGCGCTGGGCCTGCAGCTGCCGGCGACGCACGAGGAGCGCTACGGCTACGCCCAGGACTGGTTCGACGTGATCAAGGCGCTCTGGACCAAGACGGCGTCGTTCGACTACGACGGCAAGTTCTTCAAGCTCAAGAACATCCTGGGGCTGCCGCGGCCGGCGCGCCGGGCGCCCATCCTCAACGCCGCGGGCTCGGGCCAGGGCCGCGAGTTCGCCATCCACAACGCCGACTTTCTGTTCACGCCGTGCATCGACCTGGAGCGGTCGCGGGGCGAGGTGGCGGCGCTCAAGGCGCAGGCCAAGGAGGCCGGCAAGGACAAGGTCGGCGTCCTGACCCTGGCGCACGTCGTCTGCCGGCCGACGGAGCAGGAGGCGCGCGACTTTTACGCCTACTTCTGCGAGCAGAACACGGACGAGGGCGCCGTCGACAACCTGGTGGCGCTGCAGTTCGCGCACGCCCAGTCGTTCCCGCACGACCTGCTGGCGCTGATCCGCAACCGCATGGCGGCCGGCCACGGCGGGTTCCCGCTCATCGGCACGCCGCGGCAGGTCGCCGACGGGCTTTTGGCGCTGCACGGCGCCGGGTTCAACGGCACCACGCTGTCGTTTGTCGACTACGTCGAGGAGTTCCCGTACTTCAGGGATAACGTCCTGCCCATCCTTGAGGAGGCGGGCATCAGGCGTCCGGTGGGGAGTCTGTGACGCTGCTTAGAACATGGCCGGGTGGAGAAATATGATGCCTGGTCTCTTGGTGTAGCCACAAACACATAGCGTTACAATGCATGGTTTCAGCATAAAACCTTGCAACCAATAATGAAGTGTTGAATGTTGAAATAAAATGCGCCAGGGCAATTTTGACTGGTGTTGAGAAACAGACCCCTATGTAGGCCGATATTAGCTCAACATTTTGCAGCGACCATAAACTCAATCTTGACTGGTCGAGACAACGGACGCATCCTCGGAGTAAACCATAAAAGCCAAATCAGTTAATTCCAAAGATTGGGCAAGTCAAGAACCATGCCACTTTAGAAACGCAGGAACATGCAAACTAGAATGTCTGAAGATCGTCCCGCGATATTGTACATATGGAGTTGAAGGATTACGATGAATTAACTGGAGTTCCCTGGAGGCAGCAATAGTGCGATGCTATCGAGGCGGATATGCAAGTAAAGTGAGACAATATCGTATTATCCATGTCGAGCTGTAAAGGCTGGAAAGGTTAGATAACAAGGCCCCTCGGAGCCTCGGTTCCTGCTTCCTGGCCTAAAAACGGTCCCTAGCACGCGGACCGATCGTCATGGCTTTGAGATTCCACATTTCCCATAATTTCGTCACCTTTGGCGCGTGTATGCGACTTTTTGTATGACCGTGATCATTCATTCTCGGGCTGGGAATTAGAAGAGATACTTTCGTTTCCACTTCTTTGAACTTCATTCAAGCAAGACTTAGACACGATCAGAGTCTTTTCTTTCTGCACAAGAACGGTGCAACGGTGAGCACGTGCGGTCATCAGAACCCAAGTCGATACAGGCGACGTCACAACTTCAAATTCCCATCATGTGAGCAACGCAAAGACTATGGCCAAACAAAAGTCCAAAAACTGAACAAAAATCCAGGCCAGACAAAAAGCCCACGCGGGTGCTTGCCGAAGATATCAAGAAGCACCCGGCCTTTCCTACGGCAGTATGGCATCTCATTCCAGACCGCCAGGGCCTTCTACCTGTAGCGGCTGACCGCGGTGGTCCGATTGATATTTCTTGGGAGATCCACGGCGAGGGACCGATCAAGATGCTCGTATGTTTGAATTCATAACCAATTCTGCTTCATCAGACGGTTCTATAGTAGTTTCACGATCATTTACTCACCGCGCTTCCCAGTGGATATGCGGCCTCGGCTTCCTCAAGGGCTCCTACCAGCGCCAGACGATGCACTGGGGCCACTACCACGCGGACAAGTACTCGGTGCTGATCGTCGACAACCGAGGCATGGGCGGGTCCGGCAAGCCGCTGTCGCGGTACTCGACGTCGGAGATGGCGCGGGACATTGTCGAGGTGCTGGACCACGTCGGCTGGACCGGGGAGCGCCAGGTCCACGTCTGCGGCCTGTCCATGGGCGGCATGATCGCCCAGGAGCTGGGGTGCTCCATCCCGGACCGCATCGCCTCTCTGAATCTGCTGTGCACCGCCGCCGCCATCGAGAACACGACCTCGTTCACCGAGAACATGATGAACCGCGTCACCATGCTGCTGCCCAAGTCGCTCGACCGCACCATCGAGTTCGCCGCCGGCAACATCTTTGCCGAGGCCTTCCTGGACCAGCCCGACGCCGCCAAGGTCCCGACCGCCTCGACGCCCAAGGTCAAGATGCCGCCCAACGGCGAGTACCTCATGTTCGAGACCAACTTTGACCGCTTCGCCGCCCAGGAGGTCACCAAGCAGCTGGACACGGAGGGCTTCACCAAGAAGGGCTTCCTGATGCAGCTCATCGCGGCCGGGTGGCACCACAAGAGCGCGGCGCAGCTCCGGGACATGGCCGACAAGGTGGGCCGCGACCGCATCCTGGTCCTGCACGGCACGCTCGACAACATGATCTCGGTGCCGCACGGACGCAAGCTGGTCGAGTACATCCAGCCCGGCGCCGGCGTCATCGTCGAGGGCATGGGCCACGCTCCCGTCATGGAGAGGACCGAGTGGCTCGCCGAGCTGCTCGAGGAGCGCATGGCGCTGGGAGAGAAGCTGAGCGGGCGGGCGGCGGCATAAATAAGATATTCCATTCCATATATAGACCACTGCGCACTTGTTTTCTTAGAACTCCGCTTCAGTGCTGGCCCGGCTTGCAAGACTGTAATGTCCGGAACACCTCACCAAGTCTGTTCATAAATTTTACTTAAGTCAGACGCTATAATCGCACCTTTGAAGCCTGAGGATCTGGGCATAAAAATCGCAAATCTATAAATGCTGGCCTCATCCAGCTTCGGGACATATTGCCCGAAGACGTTGGCGTCTACCCTGAAATCTCGGACATCCATTTTCTTTTTCTCTTCTCTTTTCCAATCCAGCCATTGTTGGCGGGTCTATAGCGCCTGGAGCATAGCTCGAAGTTTGGATTCTAAATACAAGAAACACCTCACAAAAAATGCCGTCCGCCACGCATAGCCATGAGCTGGAAGAGCTGTCGTTAACTAGCTGGAACAACATCGATATGCTCGTCAACTCCTCCCAAGAACGCTGATGACTAAACGACATGGACCAAGACGCCGAGTCAAGGTCTCCACCATGTATCCCGGCCACAGCGATCATCGTGAGACGATCAACAGTCCGGAACACTGACGGGAATGTTGAAGGGGACGCTCGTGGCCAAGCCACTGAGACTGGTCTCCTTGAACTCGTTGCGCATGCCCTTGGCCGTCAGGCGCATGGCGCGGATGGCGTCGTCGAGGCGTACCTTCTGCATGCCCGAGCTGCTGAGGGCGAGGTTGGCGCTCGAGATGGCCTTGATGGCGCCCAGCGCGTTGCGCTCGATGCAGGGCGCCTGGACGAGCCCGCCGATGGGGTCGCACGTCAGCCCCAGGTTGTGCTCGATGCCGATCTCGGCCGCCTGCTCGATCGTCTCCGGGCTGGCGCCCATGCACGCCGCGAACGCGCCCGCCGCCATGGAGCACGCCACGCCCACCTCGGCCATGCAGCCCCCCTCGGCGGCGGAGATGGTCGCGCCTCGCTTGTACAGCATGCCGATGGCCGCCGCGGTCAGCAGGAACGTCGGCACGTCGCGCTCCGGGTCGTCGCTGACGAATTCGATCGTGTACTTCAGCACGGCCGGAATGATACCAGCGGCGCCGTTGGTTGGGGCAGTGACGATACGTCCACCGGCTGCGTTCGTCTCGTTGACGGCCATGGCGTAGACGCTGAGATGATCCATCGCCGGGAAAGTGGTGCGTCGCGTTGGCGAAGGCATGACGGCATGAGCCAGCGAGCCATGGATCCGCGGAGGGCCGCGCTTCCCTGAGATTTCCTTGCGAGCCAGTGCGGTCGTTGCCTTGGGCGTCTGAGGACTACTTATCGAGGCTTGTGAACCGTTCAAGCCAAGGCTCTGCGTGTGCGATGGGTATAATCCTCGGGTGAGGCGGCGGTACAGAGCAGGAGCTCGCCGATGCAACTTGAGAGAACCGGGCAGTACTGAATCCACTGGAGCCTGGACGCCCTCGAGGATGCTGTTGTCCATAACTTCCCAGATGCGCCAAACCTTTTCCAGGATTTCCTCATCCGTGTAGCCATGGCTCTTTTCATTCTCGTAAACGAGCTGAGCGATGGTGAGGTTATGTTTGTGGCAGAGCGCTAGAAGACTGCTTGCGTCTCTAAAAGGGTACCGAGGCTGCTGTTCTTGTTCAGCAACAGCATTGGCTGGCACATCATCGGACGCAGTCTTTGGCACAAGTTGGCCAACATCTGGACCTGGGAGTCCGGCGGTTTCGTCGGCACTCTCGACAGGATTGATTTCGGCACCAGTTCTGCGGTCTCCAGCGGCATCCGAACGACGAATCTCCTTGTAGTACATATTTTCAACCAAGTCGGCGGGATGGCGCCCCGTTGCCTCTGTGTCTTGGGTCGTGGAAGATGATCCTTCCGAGCCCGTAGCCGAGGGGGCGGACGTGGCAGCTGTCGACATGGCGCCGTTGACGACAAACCCTCCGCCCACGCTGAACAGCTCGTTCGTTGCCAGCATGTTTCCATCCTTGTCAAAGACGGTTAAACGCATTCCGTTGCTGTGTAGCGCCAATGTCTTGCCCCATTGCCACTTGAAGTCGACATCATAATCGAACGAGATTTCCTTGCCCTTGCCCTTTCCTTCTGGGAGCCCTTGGCCAAGGAAGAGCTTCTTCTCCTTCTTGATCTGCTCAAAGCGTTCAGGCACGTAGGCGGTATCTACCGTCTCGACATCGGCACTCTCCAGGCCCAGAACCAGGGCCGAAGGCGTCATGTGTCCTTCTCCCGTCAGGGCCAGACTGCCGTAGATGGAGATGTGAATCTTCTCGACCTGCTGCAGAAGACCCGTCTCTTGGAGGTCTGTGATGAAGATGTTGCCGGCACGCATGGGACCGACGGTGTGGGAAGAGGAAGGGCCAATTCCAATGGAGAAGAGATCAAACGTGGAGATGACGGCATGCTCGTGGTCGGCCTCGCTGTAAGTGCCGGGCGTGTCATCTTCTCCGTCTTGAGCTGCAGACAAGGTGCTCTCTCGCCGTGTCTGCCCCGGCATCCTCAGTGAGCTGTTCGCTGCCCATCTTGGCCGCGATGTCAGAGCCACAGGACCACGAGACTGGATCCTCGTCGAGGTCGACAGCCTGCAGACGCTCTGTTTACCAGATGTCGCCCTGCTCGCGACCCTCCCTAGCTCCCGCCCGAGCTCTCTCGCGCCAGCGCGGCGCATCGCAGCCAGAAATGACGACTCAATTGGCAAGAGAACGAGAAAAAGAATGCAATTGATACCAAGAAATGGCTTTGGAAGAATGAATAAGCAGAGAACAGAAAGAACCACAAAATCCCAATCCGGCTCAACCACGAGCAGGATTTAAGCCGTTTCTAATACGAGATAAGCAACCCCGGACAGGGGACCTGTGTTCCAGCTCAGCTCAGCCCTCTGATAAGGCCTCAGCCAATGCCGCCGCAGCAATTACACCGCTGGGGGCCCTGAACGCGGGCGCTGGGACCGCTCGTAGGGCTGAACGCAGCGCCTAAGGATCAAACAAGCTGGCGGGGTGTCCGGGGCTTGGTGATTGCTCAAGTTGACGTGAAGCATGTAATCTGTACTTTCGATGATAGCTTCTGAATCTGAACACTGAGGAGACTACGATCTTGAATAAATACATGTGTATGCATCTCTAAACCCCATCGGCATTCAGTCGGAGTCTCGCAATCGGAGAGGGAAGCCGAGTGACACAACACATTACTAACGGCTCGGAATGGTCCCCGCGTTTACCCTTGGCTGATTGTATTTAGTGCAAAGTTAAGGCGCACTGAACCCATTTCCTTGCTAACACATCTGGCAGATCTATCTTCTCTGTACCCTTTACACCAATTGATTACCTAGACATTTTTTTACTCTGCTAAAAGAGACACGATAATTGCGACACGCAATGTTCCTATAGAATTTATTGTTTGTCGATGATCACGTTCGCCGCATACTTTACTGGTGGACGTATCCAGAGCAAGACGAATCACCCGGCAATCGTCTCCGATATACCGTCGGTATCCAGAGCTGAGAGGATCGACCACAATTCATTACGCCATAAAATCATTCACTACTGTCAAGACGTCTACCCCCATTTCAAAAGACAGCTCAACACCATGCTACCAGCAGACGAGATCACGGTAAGCCTCCGGCACGAGAACCCCATCTGGTAAGTCGCAGCTTCGCCAAACGAATGCTGAAATGCCGATTTGGGGTATATGCACATCATGATTGGAAAAGCATCATGGAACCAGTCCAGCGACGAAAAGGCAAGAACTCCACGGCAGGTACTGAGACTTCTATGTCAAACGTTCTCCATCGAGAGGTTTGCGAGCATACACGACGCGACTAGATATGTCAGCTTCAGATACACACCCAACGAGAGGGAACTGCCTACTTACCAGGTCCAGTAGAAATGAATGTCTTCGTTGTCAACGTCCTTTCTCACCTGTATGACGAGCTTGTCGACCTCTTCGATCGGCATGCCCAGGCCGTGATGCAGTATCTTTAGGGAGAGCGCCTCGATGCCCTGCAGCGCCGTCGCCCGCATCCATTTTCCTTGGTGCTTGAGCCTCTTGTCCCGAGGCCAGGGGCTGCCCGGCGCCAGTATGACTTTCTCCTGGACGTCGACGAACCCGGCCTGCGCGAGCCATAGGCAGTACTTTTGGGCTACTTCCAAGTCGCGACCTGCAGATGAGGGCAAATATCGTTGTCAGCGAATTTACAGGCTTTCATTGGCAATTGCGAGGCACAGGCAGCCTACCTAGAGCAATGGCACCCGCCTTCATCAAAAACGTCCACTTGTGCACGGCGGTCCCGAGCGTGCTGGTGTCCTCGCACCACAAGTCCAGCCCGCCCTCCTGGTACTCGACCCAGCCCCCGGGCCGGAGGTGGTCGTAGACCTTGGCGATGACGTCGCGGTGGTCCTTGAAGCATGTGACCATCATGCGCAGGTGGATGTAGTCAAAGGGCAGCTCGAGGCCGGCCACGTTCTCGCCCTCGAAACCCGCCCAGTCGTCCTCGGCGTCCTCCTGCACCCAGTGCACCCGCGGGTGCACGCCCCACGGCTGGATGCGGCTCAGGTCGGTGCCGACGACCACGGCGCCCGGGTTGCGGTCCGCGAACTCGATGGCCCAGATGCCCGTGCCGGTGCCGACGTCGAGGACGCTGCGGGGCGGCTCGCGGAACGGCGCCCACGCCAGCGCGCCGTCCATCATGGCGTTCCACGCCACGTGCTGCATGTCGAGCCGGTCCTGCTCCGTCGCGTCGTTGGGCAGCAGGTACGTCCCGTCCTTGTACCCGTGGTACGTCCGCCCGAACTCGGACACGGACGCCGGGTCCGCGATGGTGCTGCCGCGCTCGCTGTGGAAGCGCTCGTCGGGCTCGACGATAGAGTGCGCCGGCGAGGCCGAGGCCGGCCTCTGCCGCTCCGCCGGACTAATCTTTGCGTGCCGAAATTTGGGTAAGCAGATACCAAAGTAGAACAGTCTTGCAATGTATGGACATCATCGTCCTCAATGTCGCCGATGAGTGTTATTGAGAGCAACTTACATGATCATGAGAGTTCATAATGGATAATATGAGATGCGTATGTATACTATTCGCTTATACAAATTTACGTTCCTGTTGTGTAACCATACCACTCAACTGCGGCCCAACTTTAAATACTCGGAGCAACAGCAACTGAGATTGGACAATGGGCATGGGTGAGGTGAAGAGGGGCAGGCATATCTACGGCACAGCAGACTCATCGGACCGAGGCGACATAGTGTACGAATGCGACGATAATGGACGTGAAGACCTGCATGAGCTCCACATGATCAACCCAGGTGTGCATCCTCATGAGTGCATATCTACCTCGCTTGCTGCGGGATTCGCGACAAGGACGATACATCCAGTCGCACGTAAGAATGAAATGCGCTACATCACGGACTATATCACAGTATGAGGATCGAGGCACTTCTCTTATCAAGGGCAGTTGTTGTGTTGGACCATATTCCCAAGGCGAATATGGTGACTACATCCTTGCGGCTCCACCAGCCCCGTCCATGTGTACAGAGTACGGAGTATAGAGTACCTGTAGGTAGAGGAGCATTGAAGTAAATGCGAATCATGAAGCTTCAAGACTTGTTTCAATCAACAGGCGATACAGGCAAATGTAAAGCTGAGATGAGATTTGTCTATATTATTTTATTTGCGCCTTTTGACGCCCATGTAAATCGTGACCTTCGTTTTCCCATTTTCCCCGCTTCGAATGTACAGGTCTATGGATCACAAAGTCTAGCGGACCTCGTCATTTCTATCTCTTGATAGTATATCGTCACAATATGGTACATTGTACATGAAAACAAAACTGGCAGACTGCGGCGGTCGCAGAGCTGTGGTGGTATAATTTGGTGTAGAAAGCGTAGCCAGTTCGATCCAACTGACTCTCTACTTGGTTCGCTTGGCCTCGAGCTCCTTCTGGTACTTGGCGACAAGCTCCTTCCTATATGGTTGTCAGTAAATCATTCTTGTTAGGGCGATGGTATCAGAGGCAACTTACTGCAAGTGTGGCGGTGCCGGGGCGTACTGGCTGAACTCCATGCTGAATTCTCCCTTACCCTGAGTAGCGGCTCTCAGCTGGCTGGAGAAGCCGAACATGGCATTCAGACTGACGTCGGCAATGAGAGTGAACTCCTCGCTGCCAATCTCGGTATCGATAATGGTGGCGTTGCGCTTGTTCATCAGCATGAGAATGTTACCCTGGAACTCGTTGGGCGCCATGATGGTCGTCTTCATCAGCGGCTCGAGGACCGCACCACCGGCCTCGTTGAAGACCTTCTGGAAAGCCATCTGCGCAGCCAAGGAGAAGGCGAAATCGGAGGAATCCGTCACGTGGGTTGCACCATCGTTGACAACCATCTTGGCACCAATGACCCTGTGGCCCAGAAGAGGACCCTTGGCACAGGCGTTTTCGAAACCCTTGCCACAGGCAGAGATGAACTTGTCGGGAATGACACCACCGACGACTTGGTTCTCGAACATGTTGGTATCGGGGTCTACGTTGGGCTCGATCCAACCGCCGACTCTGGCGAAATCACCAGGTCCACCAGTCTGTCGGCGGAGGAGGTAGTCAAAGTCGGCGCGTTGAGAGATGGTCTCTCTGTAAGCAACACGCGGCTGTCCGGTGATACACTCGACCTTATACTCACGACGGAGACGCTCGATGTAGATTTCCAGGTGCAGTTCACCCATTCCAGAGATGATGGTCTCCTCACTCTCCTCGTCCACGAAGAGACGGAAGGTGGGATCCTCACGCTGGAATCGGTTCATGGCCTTGGAGAAGTTGTCGGCATCGGTACTCCTCTTGGGCTTGATGGAGAGCGACATGACAGCGTCCGGCACAAACATGGAGGACATGGTGTACGGCAGGTTACCGTCGGTGAACGTGTCACCAGAGGCGCAGTCGACACCGAAGACGGCGCAAATCTCTCCAGCGCCGACTTGGTCGACGTCCTCCATCTCGTTGGAGTGCATTCGTACGATACGAGGAATGCGCACCTTCTTGTCGTTGCGGGAGTTGAAGAGGTAGGTTCCCTTTCTCAGGGTTCCTTGGTATACTCGGATGTAAGTAAGCTGTCCGTAGTTATTCTCTTCCAGCTTGAAGGCAAGACCAACAAACGGCAACGAGTTGTACGGAACAAGCTTGGTCTGAGATTCGCCCTTGGACTTGTCGAGAGCCAAGTTCTCGACGTCGGCAGGGTTAGGAAGGTAGTCGCAGACACCATCAAGCATGGGCTGGATGGACTTGTCGGCCAAAGCAGAGCCCATCATGACGGGACTGAACTTGAGACCAATGGTGGATCTGCGGATGGCCGCCTTAATCTGGAGAGGCGTAGGTGTCTCCTCGTTCAAGAAGATCTCGGCGATTTCGTCGTCCACGTCAGCCAGCTTCTCAATCAGCTCCTGGCGCTTCTCCTCGGCCAGCTGCTTCAGGTCTTCCGGTACTCCGTCCACGTATCGAAGCTGGACACCACGAGGGCCCTCGTTGTAGATAGACTTCATATCGATCAGGTCGACAACACCCTTGCACTCGTCCTCCATACCAATGGGAATTTGGATGGCTGCTGCGGGAATCTTGAGCTTGGTGTTGATCTGTTCGACCACCTTCCAGGGGTTGGCACCCATTCTGTCCATCTTGTTGATAAAGCTGATTCGGGGAATGTTGTAGCGCTTCATCTGCCTGTCCACGGTGATGGTCTGCGACTGAACACCACTGACAGCGCACAGAATCATGACGGCACCATCCAGCACACGCAAGGCGCGCTCGACCTCTATCGTAAAGTCAATGTGGCCAGGTGTGTCGATCAGATTGATGTGGTACGTCTCCTCCTTGCCGTCTTCGACCTTCTTCCAGTCGCAGAAAGTGGCGGCGGACTGGATGGTGATACCTTTTTCTCTTTCCAGATCCATGGAGTCCATCTTTGCGCCGACACCCTCCTTGCCTCTAACCTCGTGGATAGCCTTGATTCGACCGGTGTAGAAGAGAACTCGCTCGGTTGCTGTCGTTTTACCACTGTCGATGTGGGCCTAAGAACTGTTCAGTACCTCGCCAACTGCCGTCCATGTTCGCCATCCCGCTGCGTCTCGACGTACCGCAATACCAATGTTTCGCACTTTCGAGAGTCGGTGCCTCTCTGCGGGGCTCATCTTCTCGTAGACGGCCTCGGGGGTGAGGTTCGCGGCATCCTCGGCGGCCTTTTTCATGCTACAACACAACCCAAGGTCAGTGGATGTTCACATTTGAAGTTTGCAACGCATTTGAATCAGGGAAACTCACGCAGCTTGTGCAGCAGCAGCGGCATTTCCAACCGCTGCTCGCTTGGGCCTCGACACGTTAAAGTATCTGCGACCCTCGATCTGCACAGGTGCTTCTCTCCATTGAACCCGGGGCTGCGAACCGACGCCCTGGGAGCAGATGCCCATGAAGCGGCCACTGCACTTGGAAGTCAACAGGCGGCTGTCGCTGAGGACGGCCGCTGCTCTGAGACCACGCATCTTGGAAAGCAATGGAAGAGACTGGACAAGAAAAAGAAGAATTACAAGAAAAGGGAATGGACGAAATGAGTGGAAACCGTCTCTCTCGTCACTCACGTCGCGAATATCCAACGCGCCTCAACTGCTCCAAGGGAACTTTTTCTCGAGATTTTTTCTGGGTTAGCTCACTTTGCCGCTGGGTTGATTGGCTAGAGGCATTAGCTGCAGGGTCTAGAAAGCCCATTGGATTACTATCTGCTAGCTATGCTAGCCTATAAGGATTAAATACTGCTTAATCAAGCTAGCGCAGATTGGTTTTCCCATCAGAATGATCTCTTGGTCGTACGATGCAGGTATGTGATTCAATTTTTTACCTGCTTTCAAAGTCTACGTGGATTGAAGCATTAGTCGATAGGCTGGGATGCAAGTTCAATAGTGTTACTGGTCCAAGAGTATATCAATTTTCATATTGCCACTATTCAGAGTTCACCGAAGGCTTTGGCAGTCAGCACTAATCATACTATACTTGTACGGATCGACGAGCTATGGAACGATGGTATCTTGTCAAAGAATCAAGCATGTTAGCACTTTATCACGACATCATGTACGAGTCTTCGCCATTCTCAGCCTCTCGTCGCTTGACTCTGGCGCCTTGACACACGATGCCTCCCAGGCCAATCTTATTGGCGTGTCCATTCCCCGGCCGGGGAGGTGTGGGACCTCGGTAGCCGGATGTTATTCCCGTCGCCTACTAGTATCCGGGGTCGATGACTCAAAACCGGGGTAAAAACGATGAGCAAACAGGCCTGACAAGTGACGACTGTGCCGCACGCAGAATCTACCCGTTATGTTTGGAAACTGGGCTTGGGAGCGAGATAACGAATCGTCCATCTGGGAATTCAAGAGACTCTTCAACTCGCAAGGATGAGCTCTATCTTGTAGTTCAGGAGCAACCCAACAACACCCGGCTTGTCATTACTTTGGACTCAGTTGAGTCGTCCGCAAGTAGCCATGGCTTCGATGACAGACAAAGAGAGCGCCATCCCAGCCTCAGCTCCAGAAATTCCTGGTAGATCAGACTCGGGATCAGCTGAAAAACTATCGCCCCGCGAGCCAGACAATATCGGACAACTCTCTCAGGCCAAGCCCGAAGTTCCAGATGGTGGGCGTGAAGCGTGGCTCGTGGTGGCCGGGTCCATGGTGGCTCTCTTCCACACCTGGGGTATCGTCAACTCCTTTGGTGTGTTCCAGACCTACTACAAGACCGAGCTGCTCAAGACGAGTTCTTCGTCGGCCATCTCCTGGATAGGATCTATACAAGGAGCGCTATTGATGATGGGCGGCATCTTCGTCGGTCCGCTGTATGACGCCGGCCACTTTCGGCAACTGCTCATTGCCGGAAACTTCCTCATCGTCCTTGGCATGTTCATGACGAGCTTGTGTACCAAGTACTGGCAGGTCCTTTTATCGCAGGGCGTGTGCGTTGGTCTCGGTTGCGCGGTCATGTTCCTACCCAGCGCTGCAGTCTTGTCGCAGTGGTTCGCCAAGCGCAGAGCGCTCGCCCTGGGAGTCCAGTCGTCGGGAAGCCCCATCGCAGGTATCATTATACCCATCATGTTTGGGCATCTTCAGCCCAAGATTGGCTTCGGATGGGCCACGAGGGTCATTGCGTTTATGCTACTGGCTCTCAGCGCGATTCCGCTCATCTTCATGAAGACTCGTGTTCCGCCCGCGACCCACAAGCGCCCGTTCATCGACAAATCTGTGGCCACAGACGTGCCATTCCTGGTGTACATTGTCGGTCTCTTCTTTGCCTTCATCGGCTTGTATGTCCCGTTCTTCTACATACAGCTTTACAGTATACAGCACGGGATCACCTCCGAGGAGTTCTCGCCCTACCTTGTCACGATCCTGAATGCGGGAAGTGTGGTTGGCCGTCTGTTACCCAATTATCTGGCCGACCGCTTTGGCTCTATCAATATGTTGATCATGGTCAATCTTGCTGCAGCCATTCTGGCATTTGCCTGGATGGGGATCACGAATTCTGCTGGCCTTATCGTATTTGCCGCATGTAAGTCTTTAATTCGTCGATTTATACGTGTCTTCCTTTCTCTCCCGTCGGAACATCGAGCAAAATTGTTGACCAAAGTCTGTTTCTAGTATATGGCGCATTCAGCGGTGGAGTTGTGAGCATTACGCCCAGTGCGATTGTCCCATATTGCCCCGATCTAGGAGTACTCGGGACCAGAATGGGCATGTCTTTTTTGTTCACTGGCACATCTGTACTGGTAGGCACGCCGATTGGTGGTGCAATCTTGGGCGGCGGGACCGAAAAGGCTTGGAAGAGCATCATTGCATACTCCGGTTCCACGCTTTTAGTTGCCGCGGTGCTGCTGTCAATATCTTTGTTCTTGCATCGAAGGAAAACACAAAGGGAGGCTTGTACGTAGATAACTTTTGATGACCACCATCTTAATGTTGCTGATGCGGATATATTCATCTAGATTGTATACATAATTCTTTGACTCTGTGCTTTTGTGGTGCTTATAATGGATGAGAATAATAAGAGACGGTCCTTCGTATCGTGTTTACCTCTGACTGCTAGCCAAGTTCACAATTCCGATAGGAAAATTTCCAAAACAGATAGAGCCAGGGGGGTTTTGATCACATGCCCTGCAACTGCTGCAACTTGACGGATCCCAGGAACACTCCCCGCGCCCCTAAGCCCTTCTGCTCCTGAATAGTCGTAAGCCTAGAGAATGTTACGGTCCTCCAATCGACGGTGCCTTCAAGAAAAGTGAACGACGAGTCGCAAGTTGTGGTGCTACCATCACACCACTGGGCTTTCAATTGTTGAAGAATTGCCTGCTCTTTGAAATCTTTCGGTCTCTCTCGTCCAAGAAGCTTTGACATGGCAATCAGACAAAGAGATTATGGCCATGCCGAAAGGAAGCGATGAAAAGAAAGAAAAGAGACAATGCCACAATGCTGACCCTTGGATAGGAGCAACGGGTCCTTGGGTGTCCGTTGACAAAGATGCCACATGGTTCCACAAATCGAACAATACCTTTGTCAGTTTTAGACAATGTCAACTTACAATAGAGATTTGTATACATACGTGCGTTCCAGGACACAGTTGGATATTTCAAGACAGAACAGTAGATACAGACACAGCAACGAAAAGCTTGCGCCTGGGACAAATCGAAGAAGGGCCTACAGGTAAGTAATCAGGAGACAACATGGCCTCAGACATGCCGCCGGGTTTTTCCCTGGGACGGATTCCGGTGCTAGACAACGAATTTATCCCAGACACAAGCGATTCGGATAGATCATCGGTGCTCGACTTGGACAAAATCGCCGTGGACGCGTACTGGGCACTCCAGAACCTCTCGACCTCGCACAACTCGCACCTCAGCGGCTTCGCGCTCGACGTGTGCCTCGAGTACGAGTTCGGGTTCCTGCGCAAGGGCGCGCAGGACATGATCAACATCGAGACCACGCGGCTCGACGGCATATTCCACAACACGGCCAGGAGCAAGGCGCAAAAGGAAAAGCAGGCCCGGGGCGCCGCCAAGGTCGCCAAGTCGCTAGAAGAGCAATTCTACGACCGCATCTCTAGTTACCCGTACACCATCATGCCGGTCAACACGGGCGGGCACTGGGTAGCGGTGCTTATCGGCCTGGAGCCGGGAGAAGAAGAGAACGTGTACACCCACGTGAGGTATCTCACCGTGATGGATCCGGCCCAGCAGGTCGAAACATACGCGGCCGTCGAGAGGCAGCTTCGAATGCTGCTGGAGCCCAAGGAATTCACCTTTGAAAGATACCCCCGCCGGGACATCAAGACGTTTCCGCAGCGGGACAACCACTCGTGCGGGCTGCACGTCTACCAGACCATCAAGACGGTACTGCACCGGATCGAGGCCATCTACCACGCGCGCGCCGCGTGGGACGACGAGACGCTCTGGGCGTCCATGAAGCACGGCAAGCGCTTCGTCGCCGAGAAGGTGCGGGCCAAGATGCGCGGGATCGCGGCCGAGGTGTTCCTGCGCGACTGCGGCGGCCTGGTGCGGCCCGTCTTCGTGCCGACCCGGGGCGTCGCCCCCTACGACAAGAGGACGGCCGTCAAGGCGGCGAGTATACTGTATCCCCATTCGCACTACCGCCCGAGAGAATGGACCCCGGAGACCACTGATCACGGTAAGCGCAAGAGGGTTACCAATGACTCGGATTCGGAGGATGAAGCTCCGGTGCGGCCGATCAAGAAAAAGGCTGGGAGAAGGAGGTAAGTGACATGAAAAAGGTAGGATATAGCTCCGTGTTTGCATTGTTTAACTTTGAGCGATAATATCATTCTACTATTTGACACAATATGCCAATGAGCTTGATTCTCTTTTTGTATTTGTAAATTCTATGCATTCGATATTTCATGTCGTAATCATTATCATAATCACCCGTCTTCGGTGCCGAACGAGTCAACCCGTGGAACGCCTCGCGGGATAACCTCTTCCTCATCGTCTTCCGGCTCGTCATTGTTGAACGGGTGGCGGCGGATGAGGAGGCTGAGTACCAACCCGACACACATGCAGATACAGACCTGAATGAAGACGTGCTGCATCGCTGTCTGGAGGACCTCCACGTTGGCCTGTTCCTCCATCTCAGTGAGTAGGTCCGAGTACTCAATGGCCTGTGTCAGGTTGAAGATGGATAGGCTCGGCAGCTGGTGCTTGGACAGGTCCTCGAAGAACACCAATCCGCTGGCCGTGATGCCGATACTGGAGCCCAGTGATCTCATGAATGCGTAGGCGGACGTAGAATGCGACAGTACTGATACATAGTGACTGTCGCTTGTGTCAAAGGACGCATGAATCGGGAACAGAGGGGCGTTGAAGTTGGGCCCGACGCCAAGTCCACCGAGGACGAGCATCACGGATGTTACTGCGGTGGAGGTAGTCTGCCTTCAAGTCAGTTCCTGTAAGACATGATCAAAGATATTCGACATACCGTAGATAGCAGCACCAGACAAGCGAACGTGATGGTGGCAATAAGAAAACCGGCCCAGATAAACATTTGATATCTATTTCATAATTAGCATACACCGATGTCATGAAAACTCTGCGTGCCATTCATGCACCGTGAATGTTTGACTCACTTTCTACTCTTTGCAACAATGATGCCAGTGGCGGCGCTCATGATAGCAAAGGAAAGCGTCCATGGCAGCATGCTGAGGCCACTTTCGGACGACTTCTGCTGGCGTACTGCCTGAAAGTACATTGGCAGCCAGTAGTTCAACCCCGAGAAGGACACGGAGTGAAAGAAGACGGCGATGTAAGCTCCGAAGCGAGTTCGATGCTTGAAGAATCGTAGCGGCACCACGGGCGACTCGGCCGATGCCTCAGCCGGAAAGAAGGCAACGACAGCAGCCGCACCGGCGATCAGCGTTGTGAGCACTTGTGGCGACTGCCAGGAGCTGTTTTGGATGGCCCACTGGATGGCCAGTGTGATGAGGACTTTGCCAATGCCGATGGCTGTCACTCCCCACAGGTCGAAGAGCCTCACGGCGCGACGGACAGTCGCAGTTGGGTCAGTGTGTGGTAGGAGCACCCATATCAAGGCTGTGCATACCACACAAATAGGCAAATTCAAGAAGAAACACTAAGACACAGTCATTAGTCAAGGACTCGCTAATACAAAGAAAATTACACAACTCACCCATCGCCAGCTAGCATGATCGGCAAGTGTTCCGCCGATGAGAGGGCCTGCGACTCGCAATTTTAGCAACTGGTCCAAAGGTATCAGTAGCAACTTGGGAGGAATGATATACCAATAGCGGTGATAACTGCGCATACTGCCCCATAAAGCTCATTGTACTTTCCGACGCCTTTGACACGAATCATTTCTCCGAGCAAGACAAACAATAGCCCGCTGATCCCTCCAGCTCCGAGGCCTTGCACGGTCCGGGCGGCAAGTAACATCTCCATATCGACGGCTGTTCCGCACAGCACGCTTCCGATCATAAAGATGGCCATGGCGATGAGGAGAGACCACTTGCGGCTGGGCGTCCGGCCGAGCTGGCCAAATAGAGGCAACGCCATGGCCTGTGCCAGTGCATACGCCGAGCCGACCCAGGTGTAGCTGATATCGGATCCGAACTTGTTGATATCGGACAGTATTTTTGGCAGCGCGTTGGAGACGACGGTCTGGTTGAGCGTGGGCAGGTATAGTGCCACATACAGAGTCCCCATCAGTAGAGCGCGAGTAAATGGTATCTTGGTCAAATCGACCTTCTTGCTCAAATCTCGGTCGTCTTCCTTGCCAATGGTCTTCTCTGCATCGGCGGTGGTATCGTCGTCGTCGTTGTCACCACCAATGGCGCTGGAGACGAGCACCTCGACGATGCCCAGCCGGGACAGCCCCTCTTTCTTTTCGTCCTCCATGGCTCAGGTCGTCCCAGTTGCACTGCGGCTAGCACCTCGTCATCCATGAATACCGATATTTGCTGTTAAATAAAAAGATGTGAGAAAAGGCTCGAAAATTCCATGATTTGGCAATATGTATAGGAATCAGTATAATGAATACGACTATACGATCAAGCCAAAAGTCAAAAGGGAATATTTTTAAAGTTTGAGCAGGGTGAGGATCGGGGTAATTCATTCAATCACGCAAGCCCAGCGAGCGATTTTCCCGCCAGGGTTCTTCTCAAGGGCACAGCACCACAAAGACAAGCCCCGCAGGCCAAGGTTGTATCCGGTGAACGATCGCTCGTGACGCCTCCATCGCTCTGCAGTAGCGTCGACCTGGGTAGCGGTACCGGCCGGCGCTATCTAGATCTTGGCAAAGTATATCTCGCGAGTTTCTCGTCATGTCCTGGGGGTTGTTCTGGCGGTGTCGAATCGCAGCTTGTTGCTTGCTGGCCGAGAAGCGGATGATAGATGCAGTGGCCTGACTCTCTACAGCTCAGGACTGACTAGGCCAGGGACATGAGTCAAGATGCCGAGACTAGAGGAATGAGACACTGCGAATATGACCGAGTTCGGACTGCTAGCTATAATACCTACACATCGTCCGGATTTAAACTCGGGTATGCCCTCTACATAGGATGATTTTGTCATCAAACTCTTGATACTAACTAAATTCTCCGCGGATATGAGTTATATTTTATGCAAGTCTTCAGACGTTTTGATCCCAACCCTAGGCTAACCCGAGATCGTCTTAATCTGACATCCACTACTCCGTACTCAGCACAACCCTGGATGTGGACACCCAGCAGCATTCTATAGAGGATGGCCCAGGCTTATGGGGTACATTCTAGGCGAGCGCCGAGATGTGACTGTTGTTGTGCATATGCATGTCCTATCTGAGAACCTGGTCGAGTCGAATAATGACACTCGCTTCCGACTTTCCAAGACTCTTGGCGTGGCGGCGTCCATCAACGGCTATTAGGTCAAGATCTCGTAAATTAAAATGCAGCTCGACGAACCGGGGCGGACCGACTCCGATCGTTTACTCTAGTCGTTTTCGTACTCCCGACTTCAGAGCATCATCCTGATGGTCTCTCATGCGATGCCAAACCTCTATGGACATTATTGAAGCAATACAAGCGTACAGGGTTCGGATAGGTACTGTTGCTTATCTTGCTACGGACGCGGCATTTTGCACGCGACTGGGCGCCTTCTTCCTTTTCGACCATATTGCGGAGGTCCAATGTCGCCCTCTTCGTGGTTAGTAGAGTATGACAATCCATCACACTGAACCCTTGGGCTTTTATCATCGGATGAATGCCCCATCCGGGGCCTATACTACGACCTACATATCTCGTGGAGAGCATCAATTACACACTGACTTAAGCAAAGAAAACATTGGACAAATGTCCCATCTATTCATTGGTCTCTTAGACGGCGGAATCATTGTATCACGACCTACTTTGGGCCATCTGCTTTTAGCGTTCCGAGAGTCTTGAATGGCCTATCAACGGTATTTCATCTTGCTATGCTCTACTTTTGCTTATATTTCTCGTCCCATGTCAAATGGCGAACAAGCACTACTCGACCGTCTGCAAATACTGCTGGTGCGTGCTCCCATCTCTGATACCAGGAACCTTGCCATCCAAAAACGACGGCGAGTAGAAATGATTCGCATCGAGCTTCGACCTCTGCGTCCTGACGAGCCCCAGCCTCCCCCGCTCGAGACGCGGCGCCAGCCCGTCGATCGTGTCGAGCGTGAAGCTGTCGACGTCGAACGGGTCCTCGCGGATCATGCGCCGGCTGCGCAGCACCTCGACCATCTGGCGCTCGTCGGGCGTCAGGTGCTCGCTGACCGCGTCCAGCGACTCCGTTGTCACGTCGCCGTCGTCTGTTAGACTGACGTTGAGCCGGTCCAGCTTGGCGAATAGTGCCTCCTTCTCCTCGGGCGGCACGTACGTGAACGCCTTGTAGCAGAAGTCGAGGACCTCGGAGATCTCCATGCGCGGCATGGGCCCGCGGGCGTTGTTGACGTCGACGCTGCCTTGGATGACTAGGAGTGGTTATTCGTTCGTCAGCGATACCTTTCTACAAGGGTAGCACACATGTGTAGTATTTCCACGATAGTAGTCTTACTCGGTCTCAAAATATCAAAGGCTCTCTGGAACCCCTCCTCGTCCATCTCCTGGATGATGGGCTCCTCGCGGGAGCTGATCTGCTTCGCGGCGCTGGTAACAGCGAGGAGGAACCGCGTGTAGCACTCGACCGTCTTCTTGGAGTGCCACGAGCCCGCCGCCGCCTCGTCCATTTCTCCCCGGATCGACGTCGCGATCGTCACCGCGGCGGACAGCCCGCCCGTGATGGCCAGGTGCAGGCCGGAGGAGAACAGCGGATCGATGAACGCCCCGGCGTCTCCGCAGATGCGCGCGTACGGCAGGTGGTAGGTCGAGGAGGTGTAGGACCAGTCCGACGCCGACCTGATGTCGGGAATGAGTTCCGCGCCGGACAGTAGGGTTTGGGTTCTGGTCGCCAGCTTGAGAGACTCGGTGTAGCACTCTTGAGTCGGCGGGCTCCCCAGCTCTCGCTTTCTCTTGGCGGCCAGTTTCTGATCCTGCACCACGCCGACGGAGCGGGTGCCATCGTGGAGCGGCATGAACCAAGCCCAGCCACTGCCATCTGTGCTCTTCTGGTCAGTCATAATTATACATTGTGAATGCTTTCCAGCTGAAGCAACAACTGACCTTGCAGCGCCTCAAAGTAAGGCGATCCTTCCATGTGCGTTCCAGGGCCGTAAACATTGTCAGACTTCCAATACGCCCAGTTGGCAATGTTCTGGAAGCTCTTGTTGAACTTGCGGCTCTTGATGTACTTGGTACTGAGGATACCATGTCTACCACTGGCGTCTACGAGATAGTCAAAGGTAATCTCTCCGGAGCGCCCGTCTTTGCGACGCCAGGTGGCAGCCACCGGCCTGGCGTTGAAGGAAGCCTTTCCAGATTGACTCTGGTCTTTCGCCTCTAGAGTGTCAAAACGGATCGTTTCCACCTTGGTCTCCTCGAAGATCGAGGCGCCACTGGTTCCGGCGTGCCGGAAAAGCAGATCATCGAACTCAGATCGGATGAAGTTCCAGGCATATCCCTCCGGGCCTCCTGCGGCAAGGAAGTCGGTGTATGCGTCTGGCTGCGACTGATTCAGACGAAAAGTTGCGCCGTTCTAAATCTCGCATCAATCATCATGTTCATTCTGACGGAGACCATTACTTTAGCCCACCTTGTGATAGAACCCATGCTTGTTGACAATATCATAAAAGTCTATGAAATTGAAAAAGTCCCGCAGAGATGGAAGCGTACTTTCGCCGATGTGGTATCTATTCATGAGGTCAGCGGGAGGAGCAAGAGACAAGACTGAGGTCCTCTGACTACTCACCGAGGGAACTTGTCGGCTTCGAGAACCACAGTATTGATTCCTTCGCGAGCCAAGACAGAAGCTGCATACGAGCCAGCAGGTCCGCCGCCGATGATTAGTACCGTACAGCTCTGTGGAATATCCATCGAAGACGAAAGTGGATAGATTTCCGAGAAATAAATAGTCTTGGGGCTGAGAAAGTAAAGATGTTAAGACTTGATCGTTCTAGCGACTCCCTATAGTATAGATGAATCGAGCATGCTGTTTTGATGGCAATTGAAGTCCGGGTGATGTTTAAATATACGTGAATGTTCGCTACACTTGCTTCCAGACCTTGAGACACCTCGCTTATTCGCTTCTCAGTCACGACATACGTGTATCTCGGCTGGCCCTTGATGCTGATCTCAACGCCAAATATGGTATACCGAGCCATCATATCTCGCCATGACTCTTCCACCGTGCTCGCACATAGCATGCAAGATGGTTACACATGACGGTTATTCAAGGAGTCGTTGATACCCAATCTCATGCACAAATATATAAGCGAATGGTACTACCCTCGAACCAACTTCCAATACGGATCATTGCTCGCTACAAATACTTTTCGTCTGTGAAAGTTTAAACTTTTGGCGAGGCGATCACATCTTATAAATGGTTCAGCGGCTATCGAATGTCACCCAGGACAAGATCTCCATCGGGAAAATATCTTCAAGTCATGATGAAATCGTACCGCAACGGTACGTAAATTCAGTTCGTACGGCATAGGTTCATCGGCTTTATCGTTTCCTCCATCTTCCCCGCTCCTCTGACGATAATATTCAGGAATGATGCAGCCGCCATCGTGAGATTTCTGCTGCTTTTTGACGTCACTGCGAGCTCGCAGTTGGCTCGCGGAGGGCCAACATCCCCATGCGTCCCCGGCTCTTCGAAAAGTATTATCGTAGATTATTGGCGATGATGTTGCTGTCCTCGGCTTGACAACCGTGTGCCGACGAAATTACTGTGCCGGATTCCGCGAGGCACCACAGGCGCCGGTTACGCCCGTCAGTCACACCACATCTTCTCAGGAACTCGGATTACCCCGAGGTTATCCGGGGCTGCTGTTGCCGTCTTACTGGTTAGTCAAGCAGCGTTTTGCTGGATATCACTCTGGGATGGAAACAATAGATCTCTGACTGCTGTACACAAGACCAGCCTATTCGGCTGTCTGTCTGTATAGGAAAAATATGGAGACCAGTAGGACCGAAAGTTGAGACGTGCTACCGCGAGCGTAGATGTAGGCATCGAAGCAGTCTGTATTAACACAACGATACCAAAGATAGTAAATAACTAACAATCGGGCATCCTTCAAAATTGGATATCCGGATTACGTGCATATCACAACACCAGGAGAGCTAAGATAAACCTTGCCGCATCCTGGAAGATCTGCAAGTGTTTTCTCACCGGGGCGTAGATCATGCTGGATAACCATAAATAGATCCTTGTGCGTGCTTCAGTAGTGTAGGTAAGCATGTAACACGTCTTGGCTAACTCCATCGTTACCTAATTCATACAATATGGAATGCCATGCTTGTCAAGAAACATGGTCACGTAGGTACTTGACGCATGTGGAGTTGACTTTATTAAAGAACCCGATTTCCAAAATTCTGGTTGTGATATCATTTCCTATGTGCTCTAGAGCTCGAGAAGAGTGGCTTGTCCGGGTATCAAAAGGCTCGTAAAACAAATCCACGGGCAAAACCCAAGCTCTTTCTGTTCCAGGCCACTACGTAAAAGTAGTGGCAAAAATGAATACAATTTTAACGTCATAAGCTTTGCCGATCCGACTCCTAATGCCAAAACAAAGACTTCACGGTCTATAGGAAGAAGAATCCGCTGCCAACACACATGAATAGTGTAGCAGCGCCCATGACGCCCAGCTTGGCCAAGTCAAAGGGCGGCACCGATGAAGCGGCGCTCTCGGTTCCAAAGCCAGAGGCTGCGCCGTACGTGGGGGTCGTGGCTGAACTGGATCCAGCGGAAGCGGTGACTTGGTTTGCGACAGCGGTGGCGCTTGGGATCTCAGCTCCATCACTGGCGAACGCGACCACGTTGGAGGTCGTGGCGTTGAAGTCAGTCTTGGCAATGGCAATCTGGTTGTTCGACAGGTCATAGACCACATAAGCTGAGCGCAGGAAGGTGTCGCCCAGGAGGAAAGGATCGCTGCTGAAGTTCTGAACACCAAACTGGCAGGCTTCCTGTCCCTTGTAGGTACCAGAAGAAAAGGTGGGGTTGGATCCCGATGTGACCAGCGAAAGGACGAGTTCATCCATGCCGACCGAGATCGAGGGGCCCGAAGTGCCAGCGAACTGGAAGATGAACTGACCCTTGCTGTTGCCCATCGAGCACGGCAGAATGGCCGACTGCAGATCACTCGAGTAGATGGCGCCGACCTCCTCCCAAAGTTGGGATGCAAGATCAGTGGGAAGGTAGCTGAGAGTGGTGCCAGAATCCAGTACGACAGGAATGGGGTACTCGCTCGAAGACAGGCTGTCGCTGCCAGAGGACGAGTTGGCGGTCACCGACGTCAGGTAAACCTCGAAAGAGGTATAACGACCAGAGCTGGAATCCGGGATGATGTCGATGCGGCTCAGGTCGCCCTCGTACTTGTCGGTGTCAATTCCACCAAAAAGAATGCTGCCGGTACTCGCGTCCAGATCGTTGAGCCACAGACTGTATGCGTTGGTGGCGATCAGGCCCTCCTTCTGCATCTGGACAGGCAGATTGTCGTAGGCGGCCGAGTAAGACTGCTCGGTACCGACTATGGCCTCGTTAATGGCGTATCCTACTCCGACCAGACCGTATGCAATGTCTGTCTGCTCTCCCAGACCCATGGTCACATTGGTGAGACTGATACCGCCAATCTCAAAGTCGTCAGTAAAGTAGTCGCCCTTGGAAGAGCTTCCGTCGACGTAGGAAATGCTGAATTCATTTTCGCCGACAACGGTGTACGTGCTCGAGTCATCCGAGGTGACTGCGCAGTGATGGTTAGCTATGGTGGCGCAAAAGGGGCGTGGATGGCGGCGTCGCAAGGCCTTTACTCACAGGAACCGAACGAGCAGCCGTCGCTACTGCTGCTACTTGATCCTCCGCGGTTTCCAGAAGAGGAAGTCGAGCACACGGAAGCGCTACTCGACGGGACCCAGATATCACTGCTGCCAGTGTCGAGCTGCAGGGTCAAGTTCTGGCGAGGCGTTCCAATCGACACGGACGCAAAGTATCCTCCCCTAGCCTCTTCGTTCGTAATGACTTCGGTGATGGTCGAGGCGTCGCGCTTCAGGATGCCATCCTTTGGCTTGGTGGCTCGCTTCTGGATGTCCCACTGGACGACTTGCGCCTGTGCGACGGCAGCCAGCAGCGAGCCGGTCGCCACGGTAGCAACGG
The DNA here is from genome assembly GCA_022432395.1 of Pestalotiopsis sp. NC0098. Taxonomy (NCBI): domain Eukaryota; kingdom Fungi; phylum Ascomycota; class Sordariomycetes; order Amphisphaeriales; family Sporocadaceae; genus Pestalotiopsis; species Pestalotiopsis sp. NC0098. The sequence goes on along the minus strand of JAJKLJ010000003.1, from coordinate 1,541,849 downwards.
ACTTCATGGTGGCACTTCAAATAGAGTTCTCGGGTTCTCGCGCAAACGGGCCGTAACGGGTGGACTGTGCAAGCCTCCTGTGTTGTGGTCGCTGCGAAGGAATTGCTTTTGTTGGAGCGAGCAAGTTGTACAATGATAGGTGGTGGAAGGTCGACAATTGATACCCACAAGCTTTGGATGATGAAGAAGGGTCCAGCAAATCAAACAATCAAGCCGCGACGACGCCGTACAATGCCAAGATGGGATGGAGTGGAAGAATGCAGAAGGTGCAGGGGCACGAGCAGAGAAGCGGCCCCAAGGATATTTTAATATTTTCAATGGACGAGAACAGGTTTACAAGGTTGGGAGAAGAAGTAGGCGAGAGTCGAGGCTAGAGTACAAATAGTAGGCAGACCAGCTGAAAAGAATAGAAAACAAAGTTGCCAAGACAAACCATTAATTATTAGCTGAGGAGCTGGGGAAGTTGAATGGCTTGACAAGAGGGTGGATATGCAAGGCAATAGAGGAAGGAAGCGCTTTGTGACCCCGGTTCGCCAGGGAAGATGCCGATGACAACGGATCTTTGTGGCGGAGCTGTCGCAAGCGCGAGACAAGTTGACCCAGGTTAACCCCCAGTTGGCCAGTACGGCAAAATAGTGCTTCCCCCCAGGCCAGTCCAGTGAGAAACGCCCCCCAAGATGCCCCAAGATGCGGCCGCCCATTTAGGCATTCGTCGCAAGCTTTCCACGTTCTTCTTGGAGGCCCATACCTAGAACCACCTTGACCGTTTCTGGTATCTTCATCCAGCTGTCTGAGCCTCGCCTCCCCTCAGTTCTACAACTACAATTGCGCACAGCCATAAGTGCCCAGCTGACTGTCGTACAGATTGAAACCATTGCAAGATGCTCTCTTCTCCTGCTGTCTCTTGTGTCCCTCGGCTGTCCACGGGTACCTTGGCTAGTGCAGTAAATTAGAGCAATGTCGCCCCCACAGCGAGTCTGAAAGTCCCATGGGTGCCGGATCATAAAGGTAGCGCTAGGTCTGCACTTGGCATCATTGATATACAACTGCACAACACATCGCCATTTGCCTTCCAAAGTGGTCGTCATCACGACACGGATGCAAGGCTCTGGCTGCTGTCACCCTATTTGACAGCTTCGATGGTCGCACATACATACTTCTCGGCAGACAGGGCAAAATGGCTGCATCGCTGACCAGGAGTCGTCGTCACCTTGGAGGGGTCACATGCAAAGTGAGATCTAACCTCGATTGCGGCAGGGCTTGCAGCGGTGTTAGTGTGAGATCCATCCAGTTGATCCCTCCCGCGCGAAGGATTGAACCCAGCCCTTTTGCCAGCAGTTGCTGGCCCCAGCTGTTCGGCTCTTCCGGCACTCTCAGTGGCTCCTGAGTCCTGGGAAAGGTCAAAACACCGCCACAGCTTTTCCAGCTTCAAGCCTTCCACCGTCCGTCCTTGATCAGCGCGGGGATGCTCCCCAAAGAAGCATCTTGGTTGCTTGGCATGCAGTCGTAGCGAGTGGTGTCAACAACCGTGCTTACACTATTGATCATACTGCTCGCTTACTACGGGTATCGGTAGAGTTGTATCCCAAACTCGATCCGAATTGTCGCCACAAAAGTCATCCCAATCCGCTGGAAACGACCAGAGATCGCCGTTGGTACTACGCCGAGCGGCTACTCAAACTCGGTGAAATCGGCCGTGGCCAAAAAATCCCAAATTCTATTCTTAGCATGGATCAATGGCAGCTGCTCGCGCCCGGCAGGCACTTCTTTCATCGTCGCTGGCAGAAGAACAATGCATTCAGTTGCTCTCGGGATCGGCTTCAGCCTCACGCCTGATGAGACATTGTTTCCCTCATGGCCCGTTTCAGCTATCGGCACCCGACATATCACCTGCATCAATTAGCTGACAGCAGGTTGCAAAAGTTGCCCAGCATGAACGAATCACATTGCGTTTCTGTGCCACATTTGCTGTGATGTAGTGTCTCGGCACTTATCAAGGCGCAAATACGAATTATACATAACAGCCCCAAGCCTCGGGCGACGAGAAAACATCATTCCGGCATGGAATTGTTGGCGCAACTTCCACAATTTGGCCCAGCTGGAGCTCAGGCTGAAGCCGTGTTGACAAGGGGGTCGAGCTGAACACGCTGCTGATAAATGCGGCTCGATTCCGCGATCCTGCAGGTAAGAGAATCTTGTGCTCTCAAGAAGCTTCTGGTGTTGTACTGTTCTTGTTCTCGATAAATCGTTTCACGGAAGCCTGACTGTGTCCAATTCGCGCATTTGTACGCGGGCACGTTTTCACGACAACCGAAAGTCGTGCTCTAGAAACAACACTCAGCACTGTCTCTGCGTTCTTTAGAGTCAGGTCCCGGAGTCTAGACTCCCGCCCTGACTGACCCTGGGACGGGGATGAAGTCATCTCTCAATGTTTCCTGCGCTGGTGGAAGACGGACAAAAGCCACCGGCCGGGATGACGTCATGCTCGCCATTATTTCACGCTCTGGCATCCACTGTCCACCATGAGAACAGCAGTGACGAGAGATATGAGCTTTGATTATGGTTGGCAGACTGCTGTGCAATTAACATTGAACCGACTCGTGAGTGCATGTCTTAGGTGTTGCATTGCTCAACATGCTCAACATACCCAGGATATAAGCAGGCAAGGAAGTCTGTTTATCATCCTGAATACTTTATCAACTATACCAAATCCTAAGCCATATATTATGGGTTAGTTGTGTGGTTTGATTCAAGCTAGGCTCAGGTGCAACCTACGTAGAAACACCATAGCCAGAACAGACGATGCTCGTCATACCTAATCAAATATCACGATGTGATCGATCCAGGCTATTCTGGCGGATACTCCAGTCCGGAAACCCCCCACATTACAGAGTATTGATCTGCACCTTGACATCAAGCCGTTGGATTACCCGGCAACGATTTGCTACATATGGGGACGTCTGTCGTCAATTCGAGAGATGATGTTGAGCAGGAGCCAGTTGCGTTTCGCGAATGCAAGGTCCGGACCTACCTCCGCTCTGTCCTGCAAGTCTAGACTGCATGCCCCAGATCCACTCACGATCATACGTGGAGTTCACGCAATATTGCCAGAACCGCATACCTGGTATATATACACCATATCATGGCGTAGCGAGGCCAGTGTCTCCTCTGATTCAATTATTCTCATCATCCTGCATCATATTCACAGCGCGTCAAGACGTGATTCTTTCAAGAAACACAGAAATATACCCCCATCAGCGATCCATCAGTTCTTTTATTTATTACCGTCGAGATACATCAAGACTTGACACGACACTTCCATAAATATACCGCATATCGACAGATATTCCAGCACTTTTCCTCAAAACCAACATCCACAAACAAAAATGTGTCCCTCAAAGGAAGTCAAGACCGTCTGCCAGGGCTGCAAGCAGGTCGACACGCAGCAACACGTCGAGATCTCGTGCCCCGTGGCGCGAGAGCAGAACTTTGCCACCCCGACGGACTGCCCCGACTACACACACGAGTCTCTCAACGTGGAGAACTATGTCTGCGAGAGCTGCCTGGGCAAGACGGACTGGAGCAGCGAGATGATTACTGGCTGAAGGAGCTCTCGGCAGACAGCGTCCGGGTGATTATGGACTAATTGAGCGAGGAGCATAAAGCGCTGGGAATAGGAGTGACGTGACTTTTTGCAGTCAGCATGATGATTTAAGCTTGGCGTTTGGGCTTTGGAGTTATAGATGGCGAATATACTTACCCCATTTTGACCAATCAATTGTATTATCCAGACTATCATTCATGCATTGAATTTTCAACGTGCAAATGGCCTGCTTTGTGGCATTGCATTTAGAATGCGGAGGCAAACTCGTCATGATTGGCTTCACCAACGTAAAGCCGCTTGGTTACAATCATCCTGTACTTTGATATCCCATACCAATCTCCCACCTGAGCGAACATCGTAGATTAGCACCACTCATGACATAACGCATACAGTATGTGAAAACCTGACGAGGAGAATTTGGGACTCACCACTTTGCCAACCCCTTCCTTTCCATAATCGTACCAAACTCGGCGACGGAATCAACCTCATTAAACGGGGACGACGACGACGCCGCCTCTCCGCCGCCCGCTGAAGAGACAGTCTGCGCGACGGGCTTCTGCACGCACTGAAAGTCCTTGTAGCGCAGGTCGTGCACAGCGCCGACCCAGTCGCCCAGCGAGGTCTGGTCCGGCCCCTCGGCGTACATGATGCCCGGAGACCCGCCGTACCGGATCAGAACGTAGGGAATGTCGCGGTGTGCCGCCGCCTTTTTGACGCGCTGCAGCTTCTTGCGCGAGGTGATGTGGTGTGTGCGTATCAGCGCGGTGAAGAGCCGCGCCTTTGCGCTCATGGCGGGGTCAACCGTCGCGGGGTGGCTGTTTGAGGGGCAGCGTGTTGCCAGGTGGATTGTGTCAAGGGAACAATCACTGAATAGAATAGTATGTCTAGGTGAATAATCAAGTTTATAATAGGGAGAAAGTCGGTTGTAAGGTGCAGTTTGAGTTTCAGCTCGGATTCCCAGACGAGCTAACCTAAGGTTTTCCAGCTGGCAAACTGGAAGGTCTGGAGGGGCAAGATAATATTTAACCCAAGCCCAGAGCTCCCGATTCCCAGCAACAACAACAAACACCTGGACGTCACCCTGATCCAGTTGCGAATTTTTCCACCAAACGCCAATAAGGGAACGGTCCCTTATTGAAGACCGAGTGCCCCCAGCGGAAAAAGCGCTCTGTTTCCAGCTCTGCGATCGCAAGACATCCTCACGGATGTGTCAAGTAACCCAGCATCCAGAGCTTGGAAGGTAGGTACGGAGTACTGCAACGATGCAGCCATCGCAAGACGACCTTTTGCGTCGGCGTCGCAAGGGACCAGTGAGGGGACCAGTGTCCAGCCGCACCAGATCGATGACTGAGTCTGCTTACATTCATCCAAGCCGGTTTGTCAACTTCACTACTGCTCCTATCCCGGGAGCAGGAGAGATCACGGGAAAGGTACAGTCCTCCGAAGATGCTGTTGGTAATTGCCAGTCTGAACAGCCTTGTACTGGAGTGTCATCCGCCGCTCTGGACCTTGGACCCTCCCAATGGATACAGACGAGAGTCATCAAGGAAGCCAAGTCGCAGAAGTACAGATTGAGTCGCGAGGAGAAGATTCGCGAGCTGGAGGAGGCTCGTCCACTGCTTGCTTCGGAAGTCGATATGGACGAGAAGCCACCCTGCGGAATATGCAACCAGATTTCAGGACCCCACAACTGTCCGCAGGTAGCATCTTCCTCGGCGAATCCAAAATTCATCGTGAAGCATTACCTCGATGCTGCCTTCTTTGCCGCCGAAGTAGCCAATCCGAACTGGATGCCCAACAAGCCGCGCCTTGTCTTTTACGCAGACGGGTCCGGCGCGCGCGGCAAAAAGAACTCCCGTGTAGCAGGCGCCGGCATCACTTACAAGAGAGTTTCAAATGGCAATGTTTCGGATTGGACCGACTCATCACGCGGCATCATATGTACAACTCGTGCTGACCCATCTGAGCTATATGCCGTCTGGCTCGCATTGAAAGCCGCCGTCAACGAGCTGGAAGCCACACACAAGAGTTCTCGCGAAGCAGAAGAACAGGATGACCAAGCTACTCTACGATTGTTGTTCATCACAGACTCGCAGTCCGCAATGCTGGATGTCCACGATTACATCTCAAGCGGCACCATCGCTAAGGGCTTTTCGCGCGACACTTTCCGCGAATTGATGCAGCCCCTTATTCGCTTGAAGGAATTCAATGTCCCATTTGAGTTTCATTGGGTTCCGGGACATATGGGCATTGAGGGTAACAGTCGCGCTGACGCTCTTGCCACCGTGGCGGCCAGGTGGACGTTGTCGAGACTATCCAGCATTGCTGAACCGGCGCATTCTGAGTATCAAGTGGTACAGATCCCGAAACTGGATGAGCAAGCTCTCGTCAACCTTCTCGGCTCACAGAAGTATAAGCGGGCCGCAGAAAAGTACGTTGGTCTTGGTCTGCAAGATACGAAGTGCATTTCAGAGCCGAAGAATGGGTGGTGGTCAGAACCAGCGGTCCCCAACCTACGACCTCCCAAGCGCAAGGCGGCACTGGATGATGAGTTCGACCCGCGCCCTTCAAAGCGAATGGCCAAAATGGACGAGGCCCTTGATCAGCAAGATCTCAAATGGAACTCAACGCCAGAGGAGAATTGGAAGTCTGACGAGTCCGGATTTATGCAAAAGATCCGTGCAGGCATGGCAAAGCATTTCGCGAATGTTTATGCCCTGTGGAAGCGCCCGAGTGACACTCCCTCGCGTGAGCTGTGACATTCTGCAGAGTTGCAAGATACAGACTCGGACGTTGGCTCAGATAATGCCGAATCGCCTTGAACAAAGAAGCCAATGACATAAGTAGTTGCGTCTGCTAGAGTAAGACTTCGAGAGACTATTCCAGAAAGTGTCAAGAGTATTTCAAGGTCCATGTCCTTCGAACACCAGTTCCGAAACATCTCAGACAAAACCACACAAAGTCAGGATACTGGATGACTGCGTATATAAGAAGCCGAGTCTGCCGCTTCCTGTCCTTCTTCTCACAGCACAGAGCTCAGACAGCAAAGTTCAACAACACTAATCAAACGACATCTCGACCCGTTTGTACTTAATCATCAAGTATTTGCACAAGCAAAGCGTACACAATATGGCCATGTTCTTCTCGATAATACTCCCTCTCATCCTCAAGGGTGGTGGTTTCGATTCTGTCACTTCAGGTATGTCAAGGTTCGGTATTTCGCTGTCCCCGATTCTTTCCATCTCTGAAAACCCACTTCCCCGTTGCGTTAGAACCGCCTTGTGCTCCAGAGCTGACAACTTCTTTCACCTACAGCTTCAGCCAGCCTTTTCTCCCGGCTCATGGTCAACGGCTTTCCCAGCAGATTCGAATTGATATTGGAAGTGCTCAAGCTCGTTCTTGTGATGGGCATCTGGTTCTGCTTGACGCCCCAGGGGCGCCGACGCTTGAATACGTGGTTCCCCAACACCCCCGGCATAATAACAGATCGCCAATTCGGGCCTATGCCTGTGCCTGGAAGACATTATTTTCAGTAAGAGGGCCCACGAAAGCAGGATGTGATGGGGGAATCCGATATGATCTAAGAGACGAGGAACGATAAAATGTGATCTGAGTCACATGGAAGCCTTCTTGTCTATGTAATAAACTTCTCAAGTGCGTACGGCACTAATAATACGGATAATCCATCTCTCTACTTTCTCATGATGGTTAAAAGTGTAACATGAACAGAGTTTAATGAAGACTGATAAAATTTCGACCTATTCAAAGCTATGCGAGATTCCACAATTAGCTGGCGATTGGATCTTCCCAAAGAAGAGGAGAATCGCGGCGGATTGGCGCATTGTAGATTTGGGGCTGTGCCTAGCAGGTCTAGGTTTGGACAAACAGGTGTCTACCGTGGGCCAGAACAGAGGAACCAAGGAAGTGACTGCTCAGTGACGATTGATAGAGCTGTCTGTATGCTTGGAGTATCGAAGACACCATTCGTTGACTGGAGGCAATCCTAGAGATTGTTCTACAGAACCAAGGCCAGCGAAATATGCCCAGAGGCACAATTTCCAAGTCCTCTGCCTATCCTCCGAATAATGGGATGAGTAATGTCACAGACTGAATACTGAACTATTGCCGGAATGTCTAGATGTAGCCAGGGTGGTTTCACGTCCGTTGACTGCACGGGGAATTGACAGAGTAATCAGGAGACACACTCTGGAGGGATTACTCAAGGCAGCGTCTGGCAACCAATAAGGCTACATCACGCCTCGCAAGGCGGGTTTGACACATCTTCATAAGAAACGTGTGAATTATGGGAATACGCACACGAAGCTACAGCTATTTCAAGAGGACTTAAGCAGGGAGATCGATGGATAACAAGGGTTATGTGGACTATAGAACGGAAAACGAATCCGTGTATGCCAGCATTCGTCCATGGTAGGCGAAACTGTCACGAATGCAGGTATTAGGCCATTGACTGTCTAATGCTCGTTGAATATCTTCATTAATTACGAAATAACGCCAGTGTTCGACATATTACTCATGGTGCGCGACGATCCATTGCGTGACTGTTTTTCTACATGCCGAATCAAGAATCTGGAAGGAGGGTTGGGAGAGCGTTTTTGAAAAAGGCAGGGAGACTGTATGATATAGATTATGAAAGAAAGCCTCATCCTCCAATGACCTGATCGCACTGGCCTGGACAAACTCTACCACGACGTCCACCAGAATATATTCGTCGGGTTGGGAATATCGACTTTTAAGCGAGGCCCCAAAGCCAGCTGGCCATGGGATCTTGCCAGAGGGCCGGGCAAGGGACATTCGTCGTCCACGAATCAAGTCGACCCATCTCCTGGGTAATTGATCTCCATATCGACACGAGTTGAAATGGGAGCATAAGAAGGGTAACAAATAAGCCACAGAACGACACAAGAAAATCCATTAAATTAGACATAGTGCTCCCGCCGAAAAAGGCCAAGATCATAAAGGGCATTGCTGAAAAGGCCATGTAGAACGCCAAGGCGGCCCTCCAGACAATGTCGGAATATGAAAAGGGTTCGAGCAGAAAGTAGGTCATTGTCGCGCTTGAAATTATTGAGGCCGACATACGTTGCTTGGGTACAAGCGGCCGAGCCGTACCGGGATCGAGAGTCAGCTCCAAGCAGAAAGCCCAGAATTCCTCATCGGGAATATCTCGAAGCCGATATATGGCTGTCTCGCACCAGGAAAGATGGTTGGGGTCGAGGAATCGCTGCCTCCCAAGACTTGGAAGCCACGCCTGCAATACCAAGAACAAAAAAGTCGACACGGCAACTGTCAGACCCCCACAAGCGAGCTCTAGGACTCGTCGGTCGCTGATAGTTGCGGCGTTTTGGTTCTGGCGCCGGAAAAAGAGAACTATGGAGCCGATACATTGAATACTGAAGAAGGAGACAACGATCAGGCGGCCCCAAAACTTGGCCTTTGACTCTGGCTCTGGCTCTGGCTCTGGCGCTCCCAAGCCTCGCTCGGGGTCTGCAGGGTGATATACATTGCTCCCGCTGTCTCCATATGAATCCCACCAATCGCGATGTTGACGTTCGGTAGAGCCAAATAAAATTTTGAGGTTGCGCTTGAACGATACGTTGCGTCCGGGAGCCTTTGTGATGAGACCATAGCCGTAGGCGAAGATCAGGATGAGCAACGCCAAGCCATGTTGGAAGCATATGAGGGAGGGCCAGATGTGGAAAATCACCAGCTTCGAGCTCAGGAGACGCTCGCCGCGGATACTGAGAAGATGGCCAAATGCAAAGAGGGTCGTCAAGTGTACGAGCACCAATTTTGACCAGAGCTCTTGGGTGCTTCTACGTGAGTCCAGTGGGCAGATTTCTGACATGTTGGAAGATGTGTGGGTGGATTGATGCAAATTTGGGAAGCCAGGCAGAAGATTCGGCATTTTTGCCCTTCGTCTTGCCGCTGAGAAGCCTGACTGTAGGCCGCTGTGAACATGACCTGTGGCTGAACTTTGACCCAGTCTTCTTTTGGCTGGTTTTCGAAGGCGTATGATAGTCTATCAGACATCCAGCTCAAGATATTGGGTTGGGGCGGTCTCTTGCCTGGAAGGACGGGTCCTCGATTGCCCCTGGCAGCCTGCTGAGGTCCTGGGGAGGAACTAAAAATAGACAAGGTTTGCAAACAGACGGCAGATTTGTTCTAGCGATGGTGAAGAAGGGAAGGTACTCTGCTTCCTGTGTTGCTACCAAGGCTCCAGTGTGAGACTCTCCCTACAAGTGAAATTCGCTCCTGGCTGGGAGTTGTAATCTCAAGCCCACACATCACTACAGGATACATCCATTGTCGCTCCTTGACAGAACTGCGTACTGCCGCACCACCAAGAAACAGATGATTAAGCTGTTTGTGTCAAAGGTGCTAATGAAACGAATTCAAGGCTGATGTTCAAGAGCCATTGCAGCTGATGGAAACGAAGACGTGCTTGCGTTCTCCCTGTTTTGATGAATTTAACGATCAACGTGGCTCCCCATCACAGAGAAACAGGTGCCTGATCGATGTTTTCTCGCGGGCACACAAGCCACGTATAGTTCCCGCTAGAATCAAGAACACAAGCCGTGTGGTGGCAGTGTTGCCGGGTAGCGTTCGCCGCCCAATCATCGTTGCTGTATACCGCTGCGGGAGGTCAGAAGCCTTCCCGGTTTATGATTGATTCAGCGTAAAGCTTGTTTTGAACAAGCCTTGGAAACCGTTAAGGAAGTTCCGTGAAGGACTGGCGCTTCTCTTGGGCTTGTTCTCTCGTAGCAGGAATGCCGCGCCTGGGCTCTGTAGGCAAAATGCCTCTGCCTTGCTTAGCTTATGATAAGCGTTCCTTAGTAAACATCACCGCCGTGCTGCCGATCAAAATTGGCGCCTACCCCTGCAAACGTGGGTTGTTTTGCGTAGATCGTGACACGACGATGAAATATTGGCATTTGTGGCGATGATGAATTTGAGCCGACGCCGAATGGTGTAGCTCATGCCAAGGCAGCACTTTGTTTGGTCGGCCCACCGTTCAAGCCAAAATGCTGAACGAAGGAGACCTTTATCACCGAGCTGGCTTGCTCGTCATGCGAATGCCCCTAAGTTTGTGCCTGGCAATCAATTCGAGTAGTATCTCACGGCGACAGACTCAGTTTCTCTCAGCATCGTCTCCGACAGTGTAGCCACGTGCCACTCCGCTGCGTCCTTCTTGCACAAGGGTGCTGTTCTGATATTCCTTCTCGTCCTCGTCCACTTCCGCAAAATCGCTTCCCAGACCCTGCCACGTTCTTTGTGAGCGCAGATATTGAGCACCGGGGCTAACGACGCCGTTGACCATGGCCAGTTCGCCAATCTTGTGCTGTACCAAGGCATTGGACGGGTCTTTGGGTTTCGACGCTGAGGCGCTCTTCTCCGCCGTGGAGTCGGGTTTGGCGGACTGTTGGCTGCGAATCGCCATCCTCATGGGACGGCTGTTGCTGATGAGCTTTCCGGTGCGAAGGTCGAACTCGGGAGGCTCTGACTCTTCATCGGACACTCCACCATCCACATCTTGTGCGTCGGCGTTCGATTCTTCCGCCTCATTGTCCTCGTCTTCCTTGGCGTCCTCGGAATCCTTGCCAATGCCCTCGATGCCGCCCCACCAGCTGCCGTCCCAGATTCTCTTGTCGTCGCCTGCCAAAGCGAGTTCCAGCTCAAACGGCGTCAGGACAGGCTTCCACATGCCGTCCTGCTCTACCAGGCCGCTCTCCCAGCAGCCGACAACAACCCAGCCGTCGACCTCGGCAAAGTTTGCCAGTTTCGCGGCGTTCAGCTTACCGACCACGATAGTATAGCTCTTCTTGCCAGCCGCAGCAATCTGCTGCTTGAGCTTTGTGATGACAGGTAGGTAGTTCGCCACAGACAGCGTGTTGACTAGGATCCCGAATATGGAGGCCGTGGCAAGTCTAATGACGAGACCGTATCGTCGGCTCAGAACCTTTCCAGTGATTGATGGATCGGGGTTCGAATCTGTCGCCGTTGTGTAGGGCGATACAGGAGTGTCATAAATGCGCAAAGATGACAGCCGAGAGGAAAGCGTGAGGAGCAGGGCCGTCGGCGGCGCTGAAATATGGAACATGTGGTGATCATTCAGACCAGTAACTTCGGAATCAGACTCTTCTGCCGGTACTGAATCGTCCGACGTGACGAGCTTTCGATTGGGTATCGTTGCGCTGGGATCTCGGACTATTTCGGTGGCCTTGACATTGGTCCAGCCCTTCTCGGCCAGTTTCGCACAAATCGGCTCGACATGATCCTGGAACATGACGTCTGCCATGACGACCACCTTCTCGTCTTTCTTGTTGTCGAACTCCTTCTCGAATGCCTCGCAGACAGCATCGTAGTCTAGCTCCTGCTTCGTAAAAATGTGTAGCACCGGCAGTCTCGCCGTCGGACTCAGACATGCCCGACCATAGTGCACTACCGCCTCTGCGTCCGCATGTTCGGCAGCTATCTCGTCGACGCAGCACGAGCTATATGACGTGTCGGCCAAGACGTATAGCCTCGGTATGCTCTTCTCAGGCTCCTGCCCGTTCGATTGCACGGATTCCGCGGTTTCGCCATTCGTTGCTTTCGTCGCAGCATTGATGTCCGTCTCCAATTCGCTCGTTCCGTTCTCTTTCGCAGGAGAAGCAGCGATGCTGCTCAGGGGCAGCTTCCTCAACTGTGCGTTCAGCGCCTCCACGACCCATCCGGCATCCCTCAGCATGGCGTCCGGGAATTGCAGCGCGACGCGGCGCCAGCCCTTCTGGGCGATCTCGGCGGCGGTGCGCTCAATCTCGTAGACGCGTTGGAGCTCATCGTCGGTCCTCTTGGACCTGTCCGCGGTCTCGAGGACAGTGTTGGGCGTCGGGTCTTCGAAAAATGCGTGCTCGGCGGGCGTCGAGAGGACGGGCGCAGAGGTCAGGTCGGAAGCCATGGCCAAACCGAAAAGGCCCGAGGTGGATGGGCGACACGATCTGGAAATATTGGTTCGGTGGACAGTTCAGTGGAATTATTTTCCTCCTGAGCGCAACATGCACAGAGATCTTCACATGAAAATATGAGTTGTGGAAATACTCATGGTAACTTTTTTGGAGGGGCAATCATAGATGGTGGGGGCGGGGCATCAGAGAATTTTTAGACGTCGAACGATTTCTAGGGGACCACCGCGCCTGTGGAGCCGCTGCAGCTTGCAGCGAATGGACTATAACCAGAACGTCAGCATTATCCTTGACATTTATACCAGCTCTTCTGAGACATACAATGATCCATTTGTCTTTGATATACCCTTTACTTTCAGGTTCCGATTTCGAGTGGTCCATTTTAAAACGCTTGCTATCATCAAGTTTTCGCTGCAAAGAGATCTTGCGGCATGCGGAGTACTCAAATAGATTAATGTATTGATATGAAGCCCGAGAACCAAGTACCAGGTGATATTCCTTAATTCCGGTGTCGTATAGTTATTTACATGTGTACATGTTGATCCCAGCTAGATATACATCGTCAATTCCAAGTGAATATGCCAAGTTGTATTCCGGAGATGATGGGGGTTGAGAAAAACACCTATAGCTTGACTCTTCCTCCGTTCAACTCCTGCCAGTCCTTCTGACTAAAGCGTACATAAGTGTCGCCTTTCAGCCACCACAACTCGTCATCGCCGATCTTGCTAGGCTCGACCCCTTCCGATCTGAGATCCTGCTTCTGGTGTTTCAAGGTGCCCGTGATTGAGATGCCACCGTCCTTGACTACCCTCAGGAAAATGGGCACGGCGTATTTGGGCAGCATCTTCTTATTGTGCTGCGCAAGACTTCTCATCGTGGCATCGTTGGGCTTCTCCTTTAGTACCAGAGCTACACATCCAGCTCGGCCATCGTGGTTGGGCAGCTGTACGCCGTATACGTTCGCCTCCTGTACACTCGGGTGCATGCCCAGCATTTGTGACACCTCTGTCGTAGCCACATTCTCGCTCTTCCATCGGAACGTGTCGCCAATGCGGTCGTGGAAGTACATTCGCCCTTCCTTGTCCCAGCGAACAAGGTCGCCAGTCCTGAAATACGCATCTCCCTTCTTCAACACGTCGCGGACGATCTTGCTCACGGTAGCCTTCTCGTTTTTATAGTATCCTTGGTACTGCGCTTTGTAGTCTTTCATGTCGTTGATGATAACCATCATTTCTCCGACTTCTCCGCGTGGGACCTGTCGGCTGAGTCCCGTCTTAGCGTCCCTTCTTATTTGAGCTGTATCGGGATCGACGTCGATGATGGAGATCCTAGACTTGATGATCTTCTCGTAGAGCCAACCATTGCGACCTATGGCTCCAGCAGAAAAGGCATTGTAGGTGGTGTTCCAGGTCGCGTAAAAACCTTCAGTTGCGCTGTAGAATTCGGAGATCTTGTTGATGCCAAAGCGCTCACGGAATTTTTCCCAGACGTCAGGTCTTAAACCATTGCCAAAAGCCGATTGAACATTATGCTTTTTGTCCATGTTCTCTCCTGTCACAGGATCGATCTCCGGAGGCGCGGCCAGGAGATATCTCAGAGTTTCGCCGACGTATTGAATCGTGGTCGCATCGAAACGGCGTACGTCTTTCCAGAACGTCTTGGTGGAAAACTTCTTTCCAATGGCAATAGTAGCTCCAGCTTCCAGGATATGTGTGAATCCCATGATGGTTGCAGAACTGTGATAGAGCGGCATGCATGTGTAGAAAATGTCTTTTTGCCGCGTAGCCAACCATCCCGTTGCAAAAGTCCCGGCTACCGTGAGTTTCAGCCACGAGACTATGGCGGCCTTGGGCAGTCCAGTCGTTCCAGATGTAAAGATCAGAATGGCAGTGTCTCGGGGAAGTTGACCGCGCCGCAGGGAGTCCGACGGACGTTCGGCACTTGATGCTCGGACCTCGGATACAACATCCTCTGACAGAAATTCGATGGCGAGTCCTGGAAGCGAAGACCGGAGTTCTTCATCGATATTCTTCTCAAGCTCAGGGTCCACCAGTATCAAAGCAGCAGCCACTGCCTTTACGCAATGCGTCAAGGCTTTGCCGGTCAGGTTGTAGTTGATGAACGCAGGTTTTGCTCCAATGGACCACAATCCAAAGCAGAGCAGAACGTAATGGTCCGAGTTCTGAAGGTTCATGGCCACCACGTCTCCTTTCTTGATACCGTACTTGGTTTGGAACCAGTTGCCATACTTGAGGGCCATTTCATAAGTTTGAGCATATGTCCATGTCCGGTCCTCGCACATGAGATAGATTCGATCAGATGTTGCTTTGCTGGTTGCTTGGCTTTCTAATCTGTAGAAAGTGCTGACCGTGTCATGCTTTTCACGTTGTGTACTATGCCAACCAGCCATGAGAGTGCCACGCATCAGTGTGTAATCGTACCACAGCCCGGATTTGGCGTTGAGATATGCAAGGCCTGCGGCAACTGCCGGGGCGGCCAAAGCAAGAGAACCTGATTCCGGACGTTGAAGTCAGCGACGGGGAACAGTGACACGGACAAATTCTCTCTTGTTAATCTGGAAATCAAGACAACTCACCTGACATCCCAGCTGCGATTGCCAAGTTGGTAGGTAGGTGATGCTATAGTAGGTATGCTCGGTGAGAATGAGACTCGCAGTATAGTCTAGTGAACTTCCGGGGCGTCAACAAGACTGCATATGCTCATGCGATATACCAGAGAGACTACGACTTGGGGATTATTTGGACGATAACGATGGGTAGCAATGGTGAAGTTGATTTGAGGCCTCAATGTGTGACAGAAATATGATAGAGTCATTCGCAAAGGGGGAAAAGGCGCGTCAAAAGTCTGAAAATCGACACGATGTCAGCGATGGAGACGAACGGATCGTCGGTGGGTTATGATGCCCGTCCCACTGCCCTGGTCAATGGCGGAATGGTCGAGTTGAGAGGAAAGACCTGGCAACTTTGGTCAAGGTGCGGGAGCGGGGCTCATCCCTGGAGATCCTGACTGGATGCGAATCCGATGCTGCAAGAGAATTGCGTGCGGTTCTCGAAACCGATGAGTGACTGTCCCGTTTGGGACATGGAGACGAGGTACCACTACGACCAAAGCGCGACGACGTGAGGTCACAAAACATCCTTCCATCATGATACATGGAGATACAGTTAGCGCGGTGTCAGTGAACTTTGACTGGCTCGACCGTGTCGTGAGGGGTGTATGATCGTGCCTCGGCTCACGAGTCACAGCAGTCTGTAGCTCCGAGCTGCCTACCTCGATTGAGCACACAGCCAGCGCGGAAGAGGCGGACGGAGTCGTGGGCGAATATTCAGGATCGCAATTCTTCAATATCACATCTCTCGGGGCCCGAATGCCGGTTGGCCAGGGCCATCTTGGCTTGCTGCAAACTTTCTTCCGCAGTGGATGCTGTGCGACTAAACTCCCGATTGCCTGAAGTTCAGCTACTAGTCATTCATGCCAGTCAGCCCATCGTATGCATGAGCAGACGAGCTCCGTGCTGCACGTCGTTATCTGGTCCGACATTGCCGGTGCGGTGAATGTCACCACTTGTGCTCTCTGTTGAATGATACCGAATCTCGTAGCACTTCTCTGATGCCATGATACAAAGTAGTAGTAATAGTTGAGTCAAGTATGGAATATGTTTGATGGGCCTCTGGGGCATCCAGGTCGGCGCTAGTCTGAGTTGTGGAAACGGTGCAATCGCATCTCATCGTCTGGACCAGGGTCGAGGCAATGTGGCGTCCAGGAACGGGACATGGCAATGTCTCCATCTTGGCCATCATCGTGATCTCTGCGCTCTTTTCGTCGTGAACATTGGCGGTACCATCTGTTGTAATGGCAATTGCCTGTAGTATTTCATATTTTGGAGACCGTAGTTCTGGTATTTGAAAAATAAAAAGATTGTACGAGCAGATTACCTACTGCCAAAACACGAGGAACAAATGGTAGCCCGTCTTCTAAAAAGGAGAGTTTCATGGTTTCTAGAGGGATGTTAGGGCGGGTTGGAACCCGAGCTCGTGGAGTGCTGCCGTAAGCTGCCACCTAGCCCGCTAAATTTAAGCATCTCTGGCAGCATGCAGTCAGTGGACAATTGTCAAAAGCCACCAATTTGCCCCCTTATCACCACGTGAAGGCTAACCTATCGCGCTTACATCGTACATCACTGGGGAAAGCCGCCCAAGGAGCCCATAGCAGCAGTTGTCGCGAAGTGGCCGTTGCATGTGCCGCGTGGAACCCATCATACCGTAGCAGCTCGACAATGCTGCTTTCTAGCATTGTCAACCACAATCGCCATGTCTTCTGCCGTTGACAATGGCGCCAGCTCCGACTTGACGTTGAGGAAGCCTGCGGCGCCAACTGAAGCGACTGCTCCTCCTCCGTCGTCCCAAGAAACAACCACCGTGTCTAAAAAGGAGCCGCCCCCTGAGAAGGCCTCCGACTCGCGACGACGCACCTGGGTTATAGCTTCGTTCTGGGCTATCGTCGTCTTTCTAGGACTGCCAATATGGTGGAACTCGACCAGTATTTACCGGGCAAATCTGCCTGTGGAACAGATGCTGGAATGGTCTGACGGCAAGGTGTGTTGGCGTCCTCCTCATTTCACCCGACTACATGACCAGTCTGGCTGACCTTGTTACTTCTGCTTCTACCAGGCTTGTCGGCCTGTATTCCCGCTCCGTATCGCGATTGATCCTGGTACTCTACAAGAACAGGAGGCAGAAAACCTGTTGCGCCTTACACAACATGCGCTCGACGACCTTAATGACTTCTCAGCGCATCACTTGAGGCTCCAATTGGCCGCGAAAGAGGCAAAGCAGGACTCCGATGTAGCTCTCACCATCAGACTCACGCCGGCCGAGTCAACCCACGTAGCGACCTCGTCGCTTCACCCGCATTATTCGATTCTCGACGTCTCTTACCCGCCCAATTCGATCCCGACGGCCAACTCGCCATCCTCGGGCTTGGCGACGTATCTGGCGGCGCAGCTACGCTCGACATTTTCCGAGGAGCAGAACATTATATCGTACTTGCTCGAGACATCGTCGGTACACAATGAGCAACAGCCCAAGGCCGTTTCTCAGGAAGTGGCAGAATCGCTCTCCAAGCGCATGACGAGGTCGATGAAATACTCGAGGACGTATCATCTCACGTTCTCCTTGTTCACCAACGGCCCTGCCCCGAGCAGCTGGGAGATTGAGGCTGCAATCGACGAGTATATGAAGCCCGTGCTCGATATGCTCGGTCCCATTCACAATTTTACAATCGACACACAAGTTCAGCTGTATGCTGCGCCTGGTGTCCAGTCCCAAGTCCTCAACAAGGAGGATTTGTCGTCGTTCATCAATGCGGCCGAGTGGCCACTATCACCCTCTATCGGCGGAGCTCCCACGGTCAACTTTGTCGTCTATATCGGAAATCAGACCATCGGGACAGATGCATCGGAGACATCACAGTCGTGGCTCATTCCCCAATGGGGCACGGTCTACCTGCTGTCTCCTCCCTCCACGCCCGATGTCTCCAATGAGACCCTAAAGCAGCCGATCTTGACCTTTACCTCGCACTTGCTCTCGCTCCTCGGTACCCCGCAGTCAGGTTCATTACCCCTGCGTCTGTCAACTTTGAATCGGGTCCGATCAGCAGACTTATTGCTGCGCGCGTCGTCCTCATTGGGATCGTTGGCACGGCTGTCGCTCGCGTTGCCCAGCATATCCATTCCCTCTCGGGTCGCAGACGGTGTGGCCAAGTCCATGCATCACCTGGAGCTAGCTTGCTCCAGCCTTGGAAATCCAAAAGGGTTGGAGCACGCACGTATTGCCGAGGCAGAAGCAGAGCGGGCGTTTTTTGAGAAGAGCATGGTCGGTCAGCTCTATTTCCCAGACGAGCATAAGGTTGCAGTCTACCTGCCGCTATTGGGTCCGGTAGGCGTGCCACTCGTCATGGGACTCCTGAACGAGTTCAAGGCCTGGAGAAACAGGCGCAGGCAAAAAGCCAAGACAGCATAGCATCAATTCGCACAATCAAGACTCTAGACTTGGAAAAGTATTAGCACGAAGTAAGGGCATCAATAACCTTTCGTTGTTGCAGGAGACGTGTATATGACCTCGTCCACGTGGCGAATGACTCGTACAAATGCCATAGCTCCCGCGCACCATGGCAACCTTCAGGGGAGCTTGTTACTAACAAGGTACGAAGTTGGCATGATGGCTTAATAGCTGCCAGCTGTCTTGTGAGACGCAGGCAGAGGACAAGAATTCCCTGAACGGTCATGTATCCGGCGATCATGGCAATTGCCGACGCTTCCTTCAATGTCAAGCCACCCGATCGGATTCTTGTGTCCACCCGGGCCCCCGCGTCTGTATCGGCCGAGGCACCTCCTCTCTTTGTGGACTCGGCCGCTCTCCTGGGAAACGGACACAGCACATGTCAATACAACTCTACAAGTTCGCATCCCCCCAATACCCTGAGCTGAAGCCCATCGCCTATACCGTACCTACATTTACACGTGCGGTAAGTAGTGACAATTACGGCCTCTTGCTGTGAGATAGATGATCGAAAGCCCGTCAGATCTGGTCAGCTTTTTCACAATCTGGTGGCGGGACTTGCTGCTTGGCTGAGTCTGTTCCTACGCCAAATAGCCAATGGTGTCACGCTAGACATGACCGGGTGACATTGTGTCGGGTTCAAGTGCAGAGCCATTACAGAAACAGAGAAGCCATTGATATATTCCGTACCTACCACATACTTAGACTTGCCTTGGTTGGTTATGCAAACGGTATAGTCTCTTCTACTTGACCCCTGCTCCACTCCAACCAATGCTTCACACATATTACACACCAGGCAGCCAACCCACTGAGTGAATCAGATCATCCCTGATGAACACGTCTTACACATTGCTCCATCGCCCCCCATATCATAACCGCGGGACGTTTTCCCAGAGCTCCCGAGCAACTCTATATTTCCAATTCACTCTGTTCTCATTCGTCTGTCTGTCCAGTCTTTCCTCTTTTTCCCTTGCGATATCCGTCCTTTTGTCCTAGACTGGGCCCCCTTTAGCAAGCGACGCCGAGCCTGGGCCAACTGGCTGTCTTTGTCCTACCAACTCCCAACTTGATTGGTAAGATATTCCATCGGATCAGAGGTTTTCTGATCCTTGGATCAACCCCGTACGCGAATCACCCCGCATCTCAACGGGTTGCCGCTGATCCCCTTGGGGTCATTGTCAACCTCTTCCTGGTCTTCCTGATATTTTGAGTTTGCGCTCTGCCAAAGCTCGTATAGTAATTACACTATCGTCTGTCACTAGTCGATTCCTTCCTCTCCGGAGAGACGCGCACATCCATATACCCCTTTAAGCCAGATAAATACCCATACTGTCTATTTAATTCATGGCCCCGCGTGTCAGCATTGCTATCCCCATCTGAGTGGTCTTTTCTATCACTTGCCCACACAACCATAACCATGGCTTCCAATCTAACGTCCAACATCCCCTCGCTGCCCACGCCGGCGGCGCTGCTGGCCCACCTGCCGAGCTCCGTCCAGAGCGGCATCAGCACGCTGGTCTCGAGCGTATCCGCCGCCGTCTCCCTCGGCGTGGGCTACCTGGTGCTCGTGCAGGCCCTGCGCTTCCAGCGCGAGAGGAGCCTGCGCCGGCGCTTTGATTACCCGGACCGGGCCAGCCTCAAGAACATGACGGTCGAGGATGCCCAGAAGATCATCAAGGAGCTGTCGAGCCTCGAGTTTCCCTTTACCAACGAGACGAGTCTACAATTTGCGCTGTTCAAGGTACGTGGGTTTCCTGGGAAACTCGGTCTTATTTTCCGGGCCGGGTGTGAGACGATGTTGTGAGAGCATGACATGTGGCAAAACCACCACTCCCCAAACCGAGTGTCGGGACACGGTGATGCCAAGTGATAGAATACTGACTGGCAATAGACATACGGCGTTGAGACCATCAGTAAACTCTTGTTGGAGACTAGGAACCTCACAGATCCTGTGAATAGCTTAAAGAGGTATGAGGCCTTGAACTCATTATTAGCAATCCTGATGAACTTACACGTACGGTCCTGCCCGCTAGATACGAGGACACAGCCGTCGTCATCGGCGAGTTCATGGCGAACCCGCCCAACTCGGTGCGGGCGACGACGTCGGTGGCGCGCATGAACTGGCTGCACGCCAAGTACATCAGCTCGGGCAAGATCTCCAACGCGGACCTGCTGTACACGCTGTCCGTCTTCATCACGGAGCCCGAGCGCTTCGTGCGCCTGTACGAGTGGCGGCCCCTCAACGACATGGAGTACTGCGCCTACGCCGTCTTCTGGCGCTCCATCGGCGACGCCATGGGCATCCGCTACGACGGCTACCTGGCCAGGGGCGAGGCCGGCGACTGGGCCGACGGCCTCGACTTTGCCCACGACATCGCCCGGTGGGCCAAGCAGTACGAGGTCGAGGCCTTTGTCCCCAGCACCATCAGCAACAAGCCCGCCGTCGCCCTGATCCCCATGATCACGTACTGGCTGCCGGGCGTGATTCGGGGGTTCGCTCACGAATGCGTCTGCGTCCTGTTGGGCGACCGCGTGAGGGAAGCCTTCATGTAAGTTCCATCCCCACCAGTCTCGTATAAGAACACAAGACTCATCCGCTTCTCCGTCTCAGGCTCCCAGAGCCCGGCATCAGCGCCGCCACGTTCATATACGCCTCGCTCTGGGCGCGCCGGTTCGTGCTCCGGCACCTCAGCCTGCCGCGCCTGGTGCGCCTGCAGCGGCACGACGAGAGCACGGACTCGGCCGACGCGCCGCTGCGGCTGAACTGGAGCTACGGCAACTACCCGTTCTACATCCAGCCGACGCTCTGGAACCGCTGGGGGCCCAAGGCGTGGGCGGTCTGGGCGTACGGCGGCACGCTGCCCGGCGACGACCCGGACGAGTACCTCGCCGGGGGCTACCGGTTCGCGGACCTCGGGCCCCGGAACCGCATGGGCAAGGGCGAGGACGAGATGGCGAGGGACTTTGCGAGGTTGCGGGCCAAGGGCATGGGGGGCTGCCCCTTCGGCTGATGCTGCCGATCAAGATTCCCGAGCGAGATGGGAACGCGTGGCCAGGCAGGGGATATGGACATGGGACGAAAGAACAAAGAAAAGAATAAGGTGTGGTATAATGATATACCAAAATGGTGAAACTGCTAAACCGGTTCACCAGGTTTGTGGTTCGCCTTCCCCGGAAAGTAGGAAATTGTCGTTTCCTCCATAGCAGAGATATCCCACTTTTAGGAACGTGGTCACGGTAGTGCTAATCCCCAGTGATGAAATCAAATTATGTCAGCTCGTCTCTGGACCGTCTGATTAGTGATACACTCAAATCTAGCTATAAGAATATTATTATCGCAAGCAAGAATATCGCTACAGGAAGTTATTCTTATGGAATAAGTAGGGATCTTGGGAGATACTAGAAAATCTACCGTTTTTGGTTGGCTTACCCCAAATATTATGGGTCCACTATACCTAATATTGCGGTATCCCATACAAAACCTTAGGATCCCAGACCCAGGTCCCTTCCGGCTTTTAACGATATACACTAAAATCCCCCCCTGTTAGCCGCTAGCAATATCGTAAAACCTAATACAAAGCTTTTATAAGAATAACGACTATTCTGCTAACAAATTTTTGTTGGCACGCACCTATATCGTTGTAGACCCCGGGATCGTTATGTCCCCTTATTCTTACAGCTAGATTCGAGTGTATTTGGCAACCAGTATCCGGATCCGAAGAGAAAAGAATGTCCACGATGGACCACCGCGCTCCAGACTCTGATGATCGCGGGGGACCTGTTCATTCCAGGCCTAGCACGTAGTAAGTAATTGCACAACCTGAGGGAAATAACAGCAAAACAACGCCACTGCCTTATCAACGGTCGCTAACCCGTGCTGGTGATATACGCGATGCGCTGTCCCTTGGCGGGTTAGCCAGCCAGCGAAGAGCAAGAGCCGGCCAGCCTGGAAGCGGCAAAGACGGAATCAGTGACATGTCATGATATGGGAAATGAGCTTGAGCTTGAGTCTCTTCCCAGGAGCGCTCTAAAAGGATTCCTTATTTTATTATCCCTCTAGGTCAGCAACTTCTTTTCCAAACTTCTCCAGCCTCTTCCCAGGATTAAAGTTCCTAGTGTCCCTATACCCGGCTTAGTCAGTGCGGCCGTCTCGACCTAGCCTCGGAGCCGGTGGCGGTCTAGAATTAGATCAAATCTGTTTCCAACTCCTCCTCTGCCTAGCGCCGCCTGTTTCCTCTCCTTCCAACGCCCGTTCTAACCGCTGACGTTTCCAAATCCAGGCACGCATATCCTGATCTGGAACGATCGCAATCAAGGCTAGCCCGGCCCCCAGGACCCTGCCTTTCGAATGAGCCAAGGGCTGGGCCAAGACAGACAGGAGTTACAGGACACACACCAGGGCTGAGACCGGCTTCCCGCCGTGCCAGACACCAGGCGTAGTAGTGGCCTTGGAAACCGTTGAACTCCCTCGTGGCTTGCTCTCTATCTTCCAGCTGGACGGATCCAACCTTGACTAGCTCTGGGAAAGCTTGATCATAGTGGTCTGACTTCATCAGATATCTGTTGATGCGTAATGAATCCGAGTTGCCAGCGGCACAATCCAGCCTCACGCGGCGTCTTTTCGGGTCATGTATTGATACGGAGTAGAACCACTTACATATCAATAATGCCGTCGCTCACTCGCAGTCACCCCTGTACGGACCTTTCAGGTATCCCGGCGATCGACCATATCGGCGCCCAATGGAGCAACCAACTCCCGTAAATCCGTGGAGTTTGGGAGAGGACCAGTCCACATCGTATACCCCGAGCTGGCGCTATCTCAGCTAGACGATCAGAGGAAACAGTTGAGACACATGAGAATAAAAAAGCGCTGTAATGCAAAGGCTTCGGTAGCGTCTCCGGTCATATTGTGGCTTTGGGGTGGACCGCTTCCCGCCCGTTCGGTGGAGATGCTCGCATGGTCTAAATCCTTCGAAGAAAACGTGCTGGCAGGCTACTCGACCGGGGGGGCCGTCCGCGATGCTGGAAACTTGAGGGGACGCTACTCTGTAATTCCCGTCGGAAAGGAACAGACAGTGGAGTCTTCGGTCTCTGCACCACTCGAGTGGGCACCCCCGGTGCGCTCCATGGTAGCCAATCGTGAAGCTCGCGGTGGAGAGGTCATATCATACTGGGAATTTTGTCAGCTTGTCCCCTGGCATGTCATGCATACACCGCATACTGCGTAGACTGGGAAGGCAGTTGTATCCAATAGCTCTGGGGATAATGTGGCATGTAGGGGTCCGAAGAGGGGGGTTTCTTGTCCCAAGACGTCGGTCCTATCGGTGTATAAGAAGCAGGTTGAGAGCCTGCTCTACCTCCGAAGAAGAGTCACTCATCCTCTCTCATTCATCACTAGACTTTTGTGGCTTCTGATTTATACAACCAGTCCGTTTTCTGTAACACATCAGCTCTTCACACATCTCTCTCAAAATGGCCGAAAACACCGTACAAAACAAGTCTTGGGTCTACAAGCAGATCCCCGAGGGTCTCCCCAAGCTTGGACTTGATACCGTCTTCGAGGACAGACCCATCAGCCTGACTCCTCCTCCTGGAGGTGTCATTGTCAAGATTCTCGTCGCCGGTCTCGACCCTCACCAGCGTGACCGCATGAGAGGCCCCGACTTCCAGAGCTACGTCCCTGGATACAACTTCAACGAGACCATCACCAACTTTGCCATCTCCCGGGTGATCAAGTCGGACAACCCCGACTTCAAGGAGGGTGACCTGATGCAGGGTCTCTTGCCCGTCGCCGAGTACGGCGTCATCCCCAAGGAGCTTATCGACGTGACCGTCATGGCCTCGCACCTCGTCTGGAAGGTCGAGAACAAGTACGACCTCGACTACTCGCACTACATGGGGCCCCTCGGCCTGGCCGGCATGACGGCCTGGAACTCGTTCTACGGCCTGGTCAAGCCCGAGAAGGGCAAGACCATCTGGGTCAACGCCGCCACCAGCTCAGTCGGCGAGGTGGTCGTTCAGCTCGCCAAGAAGGAGGGCATGCGCGTTATCGCCAGTGTCAGCTCCGCCGAGAAGCTCAAGTACGTCACCGAGGTGCTCGGCGCCGACGCCGGCTTCAACTACCGCGAGGAGGACATCTCGGGCGCCCTCAAGAGGCTCGCCCCCGAGGGCCTCGACGTCGTGTACGAGAACGTCGGAGGAGAGCACTTCCAGGCGGCCATTGAGAACCTGAACTGGTTCGGAAGGATCATCGTCTGCGGAATGGTAAGCAAGACCCGTGTGAACAGCAAAACAAAAGGATCAAAAGACTAACAGGAGTACTAGGCCTCGCAATACAACAAGCCCAAGGAGGAGCAGTACGGAGTGACGAACCTGTCGGACATCTTCCGCAAGCGCATCACCATCCGCGGCTTCATCTACTGGGACCACGACATCTACGAGCCCAACATTGCCAGCTTCCAGAAGAACATGCCCAAGTACATTGCCGACGGCTCGATAAAGGCGAGCTACTCCAAGCACGAGGGCCTGGAGTCGGCCCACGGAGCCTTCCTCGACATGTTCACCGGCAAGGCGTTTGGAAAGGCCGTGATCAAGATCGCCGACGAGTGATTCTGATCTCAAGGGGTTTCCTGAGATACCATTAATGACGTGATGACCAAAAACAAAAGTTTAAACAGTAAAAGTAAATCAATAAGAATTATTATCATACTCATTGCAACTCATTCGCGAATTGTCTCAGGTCCTGTCCACCGTGTCTTGCAAATGAATACGGAAAAGAATGATGCTCGTTGGGTTGTAACATCAAACTCGATGCAGCCGACGACTGGCTGGTTTTCATCCGGCCATTGTGAGTACGGTATGCGAATCCGGGAATCGTAATGGCAAGCTCCAATCGTAGACAGACCCGGTACATCTCGGCTCATTGTTGAGCTCAGATGGCATCATGTTGTCTCTACTATATCTTCGTGTGGAGTCGGGGCTTTGCCCTTTCAGGTCGAGCTGAGCGTGCTTGTGATCAATCATATGATACAATGTATGGAAGCAGCAAGGGTTCGCAGGATGCGCTCAGGCGTGGCGTGGGGCAGAATAATGCCAACAGTATCCCCATTCTGACCCCCCCTCGTTCCTACCAGCGCTGCCAACTGTCACTGTCAGGCATCCACGTCCAGGTATTTTAACCCGTCGCAGCCCCCCAAACGGGATTGACTTTCCAGGTCTGACCTTCCCAAACAGCTTTGTTGGAAGAACTTGGGAAAGATGAGCTTTGGCTTCGGCGTGGGGGATTTCCTGGCCGTGTTCGAACTTGCAAACAAGGTGCGCAAGGGCTTCGTCGGCGCCCCAAAGGAGTTCAAGGCCATATCGGACGATGTGCGAGATTTAACAATCATTTTGCAAGATGTCGAGGTACAGAGTAGTAGTCTCTCCCCGACACAGATACAGGATTACCACGACACCTTTGCAACTTGCAGAGAGCTCCTTCAGGAACTTGACACCGTGCTCGGTCAATATCTGACTCTGGCAGAGGTCGGCAAGACTGGGACGAGACAGGCTATCAAAAGAACCTGGAAACGGCTCAAGTGGGAGCCTGAAGACATTCGAGACATCCGAAGCCGCATCGCCGTCAAGATTGAAATCTTGAGGCACCTCAACGATCAGGTTGTCACCACGCACTTGGTCACGCTGGTTCGTCATCACGAGGACGCCGAACTCGAAGCCACGCTGGAATGGATCAGCAGTACCAATCTCGTCTTGCAGCAAAACGACCTCGCTTTGCATTGTCAGCCTCGCTCTCGGAAATGGCTGTTCGAGTCGCCAATATACCTGGACTGGCTCAAGCAGAACGATGGTCTCCTGTTTTGCCCGGGAAATGCCGGCACGGGCAAGACTTATACCATGGCAATGGTGGTCGACCGCCTGCGATTCACCAATGACATCGATATGTTGACAGCTTACGTGTACTGTACCTATCGAAATCACACGCAGACCACTGAGGAGCTACTTCGCAGCCTGTTGAGAGTCGTGCTTGAGGAAGCCGCTCCGGGGGACATTGGCGAGGTCATTCAGACTTGTATGCGATTTCGGTCTCGGCGGAAGGTTCTATCTCGGCATGATTGCTTGAGCCTCCTCCAGCTTCAGTTCTCCAAAACTGTAAAAGTCAATCTATTGATTGATGCGTTGGATGAAGTGCCGATCGAAGTACGGCGTCCATTTATCAATGACCTGCTCAAGTTGCACAAGTCGGGAAACGTCAACATTTTTATCACGTCCAGGGACATTCCAGAAATCCAAGAGCCGTTCCAGAGTCTGAACACGTACACGTCTCTAGAGATCAGATCAAGCGACGAGGACATTCGCAACTTCCTCCAAGACAACCTTTTGCAGCTACCAAACTTTGTTGTGCGGTCTCCGGCTCTTCAGAAGGAGGTCGTAAATGCCATTGTAAATGCAAGTACTGGCATGTAAGTCGTTCCCCTCAACCGCAAGGCGCGCTTTTACTAAATGCGAATCCGAGGTTTCTCCTGGCCGAACTGCACCTGAAATCCCTTGCAGCAATCATATCTCCGGGCAGCCTCCGAGCCAAGCTTGCTGACATAGTCACCAAGTCGACAGCCTATGACCAATTATACGAGGAGAGTGTACAGCGTATCAGCTTTCAAGGGCCACAAGCTCAACAGGTTGCTATGCGAACACTTCTGGTATTGACCTGTGCGCGTAATCCTCTGTCGGGTATTGAACTCGCCCACGCCCTTTCAATTGACGATTGCAGCGATACTCTCGATGATGAAATGGTTCCAGACATGGCCGATCTTATCGCTGCGTGCCACGGCCTCGTCGTCGTAGATGACACCAGCGAGATCGTGCGTTTGGTCCACAAGTCGGCACAGGAATACTTTGAACGCACAAGGTCACGCTGGTTTCCCACGGCCAACGCAACAATGGCAAAACTGTGCCTCCGCTATCTGGAGCTCGTGGGTCCAGGAAACGTGCCGGACACGAATTCGGGAAAACACGCTTTTCTTCGATATGCCAAGGCAAATTGGAGCTACCATTCATTAGAGGCCGAGAAAGAAGGTGCAGATGCCCGCATTATCTCTTCAGCAGTCTCAGGGGCCTTCGACCTCAACGGAGAGCGTCCCGATGAAGACAATATGTCTGTGGTGACATATTTATCCTTGCGTCAAATGACGCTGGAAGTCGTCGACGTTCACGCCAGCATTGTCGAAGCCTGTCGTGCAGGGCATCAGGCATTGGTTGAGCAACTCTTGACCGTCCGCAATTACGACCCGAACCAGCGAGACAGAAGTTGGATGTCATGGTCCGCCGAGGACATATTTCGTGTCGCACCAATCGGCTCTCCGCCAGACTACTTTACAGGATCGACTATGCCCCCCGACCAAGACGACATCTTATTGACCATTGCTACTGCGCAAGGTGACCATGGAATGGTTTCCATGTTATTGGCGAGAGGTGCAGACCCCAATGTTGTAAATCTCAAGGGAGAAACACCACTGCTCATTGCAGCCTCGAAGAACCATATCCAACTGGTTTCGATTCTGCTTGGCCACAGATTGATAAAACCAGATTTGGCAAACGATAAACAGCCCAGCCCTTTTCTTGCCTCAATTCAAAATGGAAGCGAAGAATGTTTCAAGATACTCCTCGAACGATGTAGTCGCACAGCTACAGACACTGATGAACACGGTGCCATGTGGCATGCTGCGCATCGCGGGCATGAGAAAATTGTCTCTGAGCTTTTCAAATGGCCAGAAATCAGTGCCTCATGGATGGACAAATACTTTTGCGCATCCCCGATCGTTGCTGCAATGATGGGAGGCCACGAAGATATTGCGCTGCGTCTGCTTCCGCATACACGTCATCACACATGCAGCAAATGTTCTCTCACCCTGCTACATTATGCTGCCGCAGAAGGCTTTCACCAGCTCTTGAGTCACCACCTCAAGCATGACAAGCCAAAAGTGGACCAATGCATCAACTTCCAAGATTCCAATGACTGGCCACACTTTTCCATGAAGTGTGAACGAGTTCCGCAGCTCGACGAGGCCACGCCACTGATGATAGCCATTCATAATGGATATTTTCACGTTGTCCAAGAATTACTGCCGGATGCGAATGTCAACCGGGACTTCCTTGTCAGGAAGGGATCTGACAAAGACCGTGTGCGTCGGCGGGCTCTTCACGCAGCAGTCGAAGTGGATCGTCTCGATATCCTCAAGTTGCTTCTCGAGAAAGAAGGCATCGAACCAGACCCCGTTGATGACGAGGGGAAAAGCCCATTCTTCTTGGCTGCAGAGAGTGGGAATTGTGCCGTGATGAAGGTCTTGATCGAGCATGGCAATATTCGTCCGGACAGAAAGACTACGAGTGGCATATCTGCAGCTGAATTCATCATCAAACATCATCAAACGCCGCTTTACCTACGCCTTCTGGCTTCAGTGATGACTATCGAGGTCAACAAACAAGACTTGTTCGGATCCACCCTACTTCATCAAGCATGTCGATTACTCCAACACGTGGAACACAAACAGGTGAACTACCTGTCTAGGACCTTGCCAGTCAATTCTGCTTCTCTCGTTGCCGAGATACTGAGCTTACGTGGAGTTGATGTCAATCTTTGCGACCAACTTGGTGATACGCCACTCCATGTGGCTGTACAAAGTCACCAGCGAGATATTGTTCATTTGCTCTTGGAACAAGCAAATACAAAGGTATCGGTGGAGAACCACAAGGGGGAAACCGCTTTGTTCATCGCATCCCATCATGTGCCTATTACTGAACAATTATATGGCACACGAAACACTTCATTCGAACAGTTCCTGATAGTAAAACCTCGATACGGCGGAAAGGAATGGGTGCCATCTTTTGTGTCCGAGTACAGGGAGTACGACGAGTCTATCTTCCACATGCTGATGCTGGACGAGCGTGCCAGGCCTGAACATCGAAACACTAGAGGTGAAAGTGTCATGTTCCGTGTTGCTATCAGCGGCACAAAGGCCATGGTCCAAAGAGTTTTAGACAGCACCACTTTGTTATCCGACCTTGATAAGTCATTTCCTGACGGACCAAGCCTATTCTTGCGTGCGTTGCGAGAGAACCCCTTCGATGATGCCATCGATCTTTTGATTGGCCACTGTTCTCCTTCATTGTTGAATTTAGTGGACGCAGATGGCCGAAACGCATTTTCCTACGCTGCGCTGAGAAAAACCAGTACTGCAATTCGATCCCTTCTTGCTAGGAACGTGGGGGGTACAGATTCTCCAGATTTGATGGGGAGAACGCCTTTGTCCTATGCTGCGGAGAACTGGAGTCCGGACGCAATCCGCCCACTTCTGGCCTTGGACGATACGAACATCAATGCCGCGGACCATCTCGGGAGAACACCATTGTACTACTCCATGAAAGCCGACTTTGGCAGTTCTACTTTTGATATCCTGATGGATCAAGAGGGATTAGATATTAACCATATCGATCATACTGCCAGGTCTCCCTTTGTCTATGCTGCGTCTCACGGGGATCGTCATGCGATATCAAGGTTCCTCAGACGGCCTGACCTTACAGAAATGCGCATGTTTGCAGACGGCCATACTATCCTTTGCGATTGGCTAAAGCGTCCAAACATGGGACGTGTAGAGGAAGAAGACTTCTGGCGTTCTGCTTCTGATGCAACCAGGCCTCTCGAGCATGCTGTTTCTGGATGCGTTCACAGCCCAGTCGTTTGCGTCTTGCAACAGCCAGATTTCCATGAAGCCCACTACCTTGCTAGGCGCAAGGGTCTGGTCGAGGTCTTCCATGGATATGTTGACATCAATTTGTCTTCCAGGAACGAAGACGAGAAAAAAAAGCTTCTCGATCACATTCGCAGCACACAGTATCAGCCCCTCGAACCATAGGAGGGAGGATAATTGCGTACAACACGTTGGGGAGACCGAGGCAAGGAAGGGTGATGAGAGTTGTGGAGGGGAACATTTATTGAGCCGTTAGTGCTTCTTGATAGTTGAATTCTTGGACATCTCGGGATGCATCATCGATCGTCAAAAGTAGACATTCGCGGCCTTCAGCGATCCGTGTTCTTACTGCTTTCTTTAGAACAGGTAGAGGAGATCTAGACATGAATTGAACCAGAATCTTCATGATACAGGAGTTGTGAGCTCAAGAGCAACAGTTTCATCTAGTAAAAGAATCTCTCTACGAGTGCTAGGGGTAGTACTGTGTAACCTCCTCCCATGAATCGGGACCAAGTCAGCGATGACCAAGGATTCATACGAGTGCATGACCCCCTTTTCCACGTGCACTTGCATTGCACATTCGCACCGAATATGTGGCGTTCTGTTTGTGGTATGAACAGGGCAGTAGGCTATCTAGATCATTGTGTATTATTCCAAATTCATACAAAACAATTGTCAAATGTGGGGGACGTACCACTACACCACAAAAGATTTGATATTAGACAGCGGGGTCTTATCACGCTATCTGACAACAATGTGCCAGCAAAGTTCAAGTGCGGATTCGCATTTGGCATTAGGTTGGCTCAGTCTCCTCATGATACCAGAGTGAATCTCGAGAAAAGTTTGGTGATCTAGGTAGTTGTAGCAAAATGAATCTGCAAGAGCTACCACCGGATTATCTTCCATGGAGCTGAACCTGATTCAACGGTCATTGCAATCTGTGATGGCTGAACGGTCCACCGATCTACGTGCTATTCTGGCTGTGAACGCTCCCTGAATATCCCCACTACTCCATGCCTCTATCTTTCAGGGCGCCCTTTAGTATCTTCTGCATTTTGAGAACATGTTGATTATCAAGCATGGTGTAATGGGCTCCAGGGCTATCGTGGAACCTGGCCGGCTCCTCGCAGAAGTCATTCCAGGGCTCCAGGTGGTCTTTGCGCCACACCTCCTTGTCCTTGCCGACAGCCAGAAGCGGCTGGGCATAGAAGACGTCAATGTGCTTCACCTTGCCCGTAGGATCGTACGTATGAGCGAGTCCCTGCAGGCTGGCTGAAACATCGGCCCAGCGAGCGAGCTTGGTGGCGTCAAGATCAAGCCTGTCGAGCCTCCATTTGGTCGACCGCGTTAGGACCCTCTCGAGAATCTCTTCCCTGTCGTATCCGGCGTCGTGGAACTCGACGGATTTCTGGACAGCCTCTTCCTCGGTGAGGAGACCGAGAAAGTAGGACAGGTTGAGGAACAGTTCGCACCAATCGATCTGGACCATTCTCCACTTGATGTGTGGTGGCCCGTTGAGGGAACTCATGTAGACCTCTTGGCCAGCTGCCTCGAGCTTCTTGGTGGTTTCAAAGGCGATCATCGATCCAAATGAGTAGCCAATCAGGATGTATGGGCCATCGGGTTGCTGTTGGCGTATTGCATCCATGTAGACACTAGGAGAAAATTTAGTGAGCGGCTGATCTCATTTCGGATGTCAACAATTGATCGACTTACTTTGTCATTTCGTCAATGGAGTCAAACTTCTTTTCTCCTGCATTGAATCCGGGAGCCCGTAGGGCATAGACCTGCCGGTTAGAGAAGTATCTGCTAATGTTGAGGAATACAAGTACCTCGCCCAGTCCCGGATGAATGAACCAAATAGGTGGTGATTGCGACTTCCCCGTCTGCAAGATGACAACGGGGTCATATGCTTCATGAACAGAAGATGTCTTGTCGTCCAGTGCCCAGGCCAGTGCTTCAATGGTGGGACTGGTGAGCAGAGTCCCGATCGGAATTTCTCGCTCGAGGCCAAGCTTCTGCTGAAGCCGGACTTTGAAGCTTAATAAACGGATGCTGTCGACACCCATGTCAATCAGACTGTCAGTGATACTGACATCCTCTAGATTGAGACTGAACTCTCTCGCAAACTCTTTCGCCAGTTTTCTCTCCATGTCGGTAGTGGGTGCTTTGGAAATACTTTGCCGGTATCTTGAGAGACGGTTGAGTGTTTCGGTTTCATGATCTGTAAACCTTCCACGGTGGTATGCAGTCTCCATGTATGAGCGTGAAAACTTGCCCAATGAAGACTTCTCAAGCAAATTGGCCGGAAGAGGAATGATCGCGTACGGCTTGCTAGAACAGTACACGAACACGGCCTTCTTGATTTTGTCGATGGTGTTGAAAAGCTCCTCATCAGACATATCCTTTTCTGCCACGAATGCAATCACGAAATCTTCTGAGATCGAACTCTTGCTAAAGATAGGGAACACAGCTGCGTAAGAAGGTTTGACAAAGCCGCAACCGGCGACTTCGACGATGTTGACGAGTTCTTGCGAGAAGTACTTGACGCCCCTGAGATTGATGATGTCCTTAGTTCGACCAACCAGAATAAGATTGGATTCCGGGTCTCTGTGACCAACGTCCCCAGTGTCGAACCAACCATCGCTGCTTATGAGCATGTCCGTGTTCTCGTGGTCGTTGTGGTATTTCTTTACAATGAGAGGTCCTCTTAGCTGGAGATTACCAGCCTCATGGACTTTGGCGACGGTGCCTGCGTTGGTCATAATTCGCCACTCCATGGAGTTAATGGCTTTACCCACGGAGCAGAACTCCAATTGATTTTGGAGCTCAGTCCGAGGAAACTCCTTGTTGTAGAAAGAGCCCGCGCATGTTTCAGTCATACCAAAGGCGGGGCATACAACATCACGCTTGGCGCCTAGTTTCTTCACTGCATTATTAAATGCAGTAGCTGTCGGGATCTTGTTGGCCTCGCCGCCAGAGACGACAAATCGGAGACGAGAAAGGTCGGTGGACTGCTCCGAGTCATATCTTTGGAGTGCATCGAGAGTAGAAGCAAGAAAGAAATTCGGCGCGAAGGTTATGCTGATGGAGTGAGTGCTAAGGAGGTCGATCCACTTGAGAGGGTCTTGGGTTGCTATACTGGGTTCCATGTGGACTTGCGATGCGCCCACGTACATGGCATGTAGATGAATCTCGGTAAGACAGGCTGAAAATGTCAGTGATTAGCCGCACAGCAAACGGGGCAGGTAGAATTCGACGTACCAACGTGGTCGAAGCCTACCCAATTCAGGAAAGCATCGTCCTTTGAGGTGTCCAGCATCCGTGACTTTCCATTCATCGAAGCCAGAACTTGACCATGTGTTATCTCGACGGCTTTGGATTTTCCCGTAGAGCCAGAAGTCAACATCATGAAAGCCACACTGCTGGCATTGTTTGGTTCGAGGTCGATATCTGTTGTGCTCGATTTGGTGTCGCCATTCATCCAAATATTAGTGTTGGCAACAGCCTGGAGACCATTCACAGTCTTGAGGTCCAGGTAATGCGGCTCCAAATCCCAATTCGCAAGCAGAATCCCACGAAATTGATATTCGTGGGGGACAAAATGCTCGAAGAACTTCACCGTTGTGATCACCAGAGGCTTCTTTAGGGCATGATGTAGATGATTCCAATGGCGAGTCCGGGCCACAGGGTCAGCGGACAGAGGAGTTGACACGACTGGCACACCTCCAGCAGCGAGAACTGCCCAGAAGGCTATCACATAGTCATGTTGCGAGTCCAGGTGCAGGATGACTGTTCGCTTCTGAGCGCCTCTGAGATGATACCTGGTCTTCTCAGCCCATGCCTACCCTCCTGGTTAGCGAGAGCTATTCCACCAAATTTTTTTCGTCTTTCTTCTTTTTCATGCTCCCTGGCCTCGGGAGTGGAGCCGAAAGGCTTTACTTACCATGACTCGCTCGTACAGTTGCGAGTATGTCATGCGACAGGAAGCGTCATCACGATAGAAGATGAGCTCCTTGGTGGGTGAATCCTCCGCTGCTTTCTGGAGGATGTCAATCATAGTGTGAGGAGACATGTTGTCGGATTCGAGCACAAGTATGCAAAGGTGGAAGTTGCGAAGGTAGAAGTTGTGCTGGCGGAAGTTGTGCTGGCGGAAGTTGTGCTGGTGAAAGTTGTGTTGTTGTCGTTGCGTGCGAGTGTTTTAATGAAGAAGAATAATCCCCAATCCAGTCTTGGGTCAACAGATTTATACCTCTCTCGTAGATCGAATGTGACGAGGAAGGCGCAGATGGGTAACCGGTTCACAACCCCAAGTCGGTGGTTTGCGTGATTCACTCGAGACGAAGAATCACTTGTAACGACTTGATGGTTCCTAAGAACAGGAGAGTATTGCACATTGATATTGATTGAAGTGAATCATACCTGATGGCTGCTGACCAGACGAGCCAGAGGTGACCAGGCTGACATGAACTTCCTTTTCTACCCGGGCAAGAGCGCTCATACCTCTTTATGTTTGCTTTACAGACGGATGGGGGCTTTTTTCCAGGTCTGCAGTAGTCAAAGATAAGTGACGGGACCGAGGAGACGTAAGCCACTCCAAGCACCCTCACGTTGGTGGTGATGGCTGTTCGCAGGATCTCGACCCTGGGCCAACATAAAGGCTGCATGATGGGATATGTATATTTCTGATACAACGGAACATTGTAGTGTTGCCTGCCGACCAGAGAGCTCAAAGAAGTAAGTCTACGCACTCGCGCTCATCTAGTCTGTATTCCACGCCTCGTATTTGCCGTGCTTTACGTTGGCCATGACATCGAAGTTATCATCACGACGTCGAAACCCGATAGCCGAAAGTAACTGGCGACTCGATCTTTTCTTTTGTGATTCTTTTTCCCCCCTCGTTCTTTTCTTTAGTTACAGGTATTATCGCTGCATATTGTTCAAGGTAAGGAACGGGATCCGATTGGGCGTCCTCTCAGCTTTGCCCTTGCAGGAGCAGGTCGTAGTTCGTATGTCCTCTTGACAAGCGATGCGCCTCGAACTAGATGCTGCAAGCTTCCACGCGATTTTCATCCTCGAAGCCGCCCGGCTAGGCTTCCGCGGTTCCTGTCACTTATGGGTAGGTGCATCTGACAGAAAACATGAAACACATGGTCAATGTTCTACAGCAGAAGAAAAGTAACTGCTTGGAAGGCACGTTGCCGTTTTGACAGGCGACACACATGTGTGGACCCACTGTTCAAGCAAACACAACCCTGGTCAAAGTTTATTTTACCTTGACACCCCAACTTGAGTCGGCCCAGGCATCTTTGCCATGAAGTAGATCAAAGTCCATTTCTCCTGGTATGGGCGAGATGAATGACAGTGTAGTGTCAATACATTGATTTTGGATGTTGGGAAACTTGATGGGGGAAAAGGTCTTGTTGGATAATCCATATGGCATCTTGATACTATTGTGGATGTCGAACAGCTCGACTTATTTATTGACAACGGCCAACGTGCATCGACTTTGATAAGGTCTCCTTGGCTAGGCAGGCACGCTTGACTTCCAAGGAAAAAGAAGGAAAGACACTTGTAGCAGAGAAGCAAAACCTGAGGCAGCCGTAAGCAGCAGTCGTCTTGGAGCGTCAAAGCGTGAAAATATCGCATTGGCAAAGCAATTCAAGAAGGAATGCTTTTGTAAGTTAGCAACTTGAAGTACAATTGATGGTATCAGTGCAAGCACACGAAGTGAATGGCCGTTTGACTTGTTCTATGTATCTTGCAAGTCTGCACGCTATGGCCAATCGCTGCATACCTACCTAACCTAAGGGTAGGTGCTTGCCTAGGCCTTATACTTCAAGTGCTTACAGCATTTGCGGTACTCGCTTCGACCTGGAGCTCGATCCGTCACAAACCTGGCAAAATAGATCCGGCGATTACCTATGTCACCATCGTATATCACCTATTACACGCGGATCCGAAGAAACACCTCCAAAGCAATGCCGGCCGTACACGACCATGTTCCGTAGCATTCAATTCACTTTTCAGGGAGTCTCTCCACTTCCCTCGGCATATCGGACAGTCGGGGTAAAGCGCCAATGCGACCGAGTGTACCCAAGGAGCGTCAAGCTGATCACAGACGACCGCCGCATTGAAAGAAGGCCAATTTCATGACGTTATCCGAGCACAGCCAATTGCTGCCAATCCCCACCTCGAAACCGGCCTCATTCTTGTCGCCGTACGGAAACACGTCGGGGACTTCTCGAACCATCCTCCCAAGCTACAAGCGGGGACATGGCGAGTAGTTCCAGAAAAATAGCACAACTGCCTTTCGGATGGTGGTTACCGCGCGCAAACCAGAGCATAAACTCTCTCCACACCCGCGCGCATGATGACAAATGTAAGTACGGCCGAGTGGGAATATATAAATGTTTAACCACTGCTAGTGAGTGCCGGTCGGTCTGTCGAATGCCTATATCAATCAGGGACCGCTTCACCGTAAAAAGAAAAGGTTCAAATACAGAGACTCACTAGTCGTTTTGTATTGACATCTCCAACCATAGAAACACACTACCTACACCCGTGTCGTCTATACTGGGTGGATCAGGATTTCCCCTATACCATACATATCGTACTTTGAACAAGCAACTTTCTTTTCAAAATGAAGGAAGCCATCGTCGCCAAGGGTATAGACAACCCACTCATTCATCCTTACATCTGAACAAAAAGAACTAATCAATCACGACAGGCCCCACGGTCACCATCATTGACTCGCCCATCCCCCAGCCCAAGGCGCACGAGGTCCTGATCAAGGTCGTCTACGCCGGCTCCAACCCCAAGGACTGGAAGATCCCCGAGTGGCTGGGCACCAACGACAACCAGGGCGACGACGTGGCCGGCTACGTCCACGAGGTCGGCAGCGATGTGACCGAGTTCAAAAAGGGCGACCGCGTCATGGGCTTCCACGTGATGGTGTCGCCCAACGGCGCCTGGGCTGAGTACAGCATCGTTCCCGCCCACACCACGGCCAAGATCCCCGACAACATTTCTTTTGAGCGTACGTGACTGTCACACCGTTTTCTCCTTGATATCCCCCGAGGGGTCTTGCTGAACAGATTTCCTCCCCAAACAGAAGCCGCTGCCATCCCGCTGGCGGCCCTGACCGCCGTCGTCGGTCTGTACTCGCGCCTGAACCTGCCCGAGCCCACGTCTCCGGCCACGGAGCCGATCCCGCTGGTCATCTACGGCGCGGCCTCGGCCGTGGGCTACTACACGCTGCAGCTGGCCGTCAAGAGCAACATCCACCCGCTCATCTGCGTGGCGGGCAAGTCGCAGGACCACGTGCGCACCCTCCTAGACTCGAGCAAGGGCGACGCCGTGGTCGACTACCGCGACGGCGACGACGCCGTCGTCGAGGGCATCACCAAGGCGCTCGGCGGCCGCAAGCTGCTGCACGCCTACGACGCCGTCTCGGAGAAGGGCAGCTACCAGAACCTGGGCCGCGTGCTCGCGCCCGGCTCGACCATCACCCTGGTGCTGCCGGGCAAGCAGTACGACGGCATCCCCGAGCACGTCAAGCAGACGACGACCAACGTCGGCTGCGTCCACGACGCCGAGAAGGAGCTCGGCGCGCGCTACTTCCGCTACGTGGCCGAGGGCCTCAAGGAGGGCTGGTTCAAGCCCCAGCCCACCAAGGTCGTGCCGGGAGGCCTGGGCGGCGTCCAGCACGCGCTCGAGGAGCTCAAGGAGGGCCGGGTCAATGCCCAGAAGCTCGTCTTTGAGATTGCTGCCACCGAGGGCGTCGAGGCGTCAAAGATTTAATGCGTGCTCGAGACGACACCAGTCTGAGAGTATCCAGAATTAGTAAAAATAAAGTAAAATTGAACACGTAACAAAAATCATGAAGCATCCTGGTTGTTTTAACAAGTGATCTTGACTCTGACCTTGACATGCATCAGTGTTCCGCTACATGGTTAATGCACGCACGCGGTTGGATGGTTACTTGCCAGATCTGGCGGCTATCGCAAGATCGTGCTTTCGAATAGCTGCCAATTGGATAGGTATGGAACGAGCTGTCTATAATCGATACACCAGTGTACAACGCCCATGCAGAAATTTGCAAATAAAATCACGAAATACAAGCACCAAACGCCACGCTCTGTCCTTCGCCTCGATTAGGCCATGGAGCCGCCGCTTCTATTCGCCCCGATGAGGCAAGCCATTTCTAAGAGTGCTCTGTCAGCTGCGACGTCGCCTGTGCCCAGGTTGACTCGCCTTCTGGCCTCGGCCTCCCTCGCCTCCCACTCCCATCGTTCTCTCTGCACCTTGGCCTCGGCGTCGCCGCCGCAGCCCCAGACCTCGATATCGTCGATCTGGAATCGATCCTGGAAGTCGAATTTCCTCGAGATGCTGGTGGAGAACGCTCCTCCACGAGATGTATAGTCGTGGGTGAAGACGCCAAACTCGAAACTCGAATCAATGACCAACGACACTGGCCCCAAGGCCCGGAGACTCTCATGGCGTGCTGCTTGTCCAGATTTGGGAATGGGGCAACCAATCGTGATTCCGGGATTGACACTTGGTGGCTTGGTAAAGGCAACATAGTCCTTGTTCATGACCGAGGCTTTGAAAACGTCATGCACAGGGCCAAGTTGGAACAGGACCATGTCATCTCCTCCAAAGCATTCTTTGTTGGTGTGTTGCCATGGCTGGCGTATCAGTGCCCCAAACGTCACGCGTTCTTGGTTCTCAGGACTACCATTGGGAAATCGCTTCGGCGGGATCGTGTCGAGAAAATGTGCTTCTGCTCCGCCATGTCGGGCAGAATCCTCGATGCGGGTACCGGTCACGAGAAGGATGGTGGGAGCGCGCCAATTGAAGACCTTGGTCGCAAAGCTTCCCATGGAAAAACCTGCTTCTGCGCCAGAGTATAATAAGCGCAAACGCCTGAACAACTCATCTCCAGGTATGAAGAAAGACAATTGCGACAACACATTGATGTTCAGTATACGTCCCTTGTCATGCAACAGGGGCGGCGCCGGAATCGCGTGCGGGTCAACTTTGGGCTCGCTGCCCTTTCGTTTATTCAGGTCCAGGTTCTTGGAGAAGAGGAAATGTTCAAACAAGGCATTGAACCCGTGGAACAAGTATGGGAAACAGCCGCGTATCACCTCATCGAAATGGTGAAACGTGATACCCGGCGATTTTTCCACGTTCAAAAATGCTGAAAGGATATTCTCGGCAGTAGTTCGTAAGCTTTCGAGCTCGTCACCAGTCACTCGCGGTGCAAAGGTCGAGAGATGCTCCTGGACTTCCATTGGCGCTATCAACAAGAGCAACATGATCAGTCTCCGAAAGTTGTCGGCTGGTATCATGGCTCCGTGTGTTGTCGTGGCGTGCGAGTCGCCGGTCTTGAAAGCGTCGTTGAGGTCCAACGAGTCGAGGGCAGCCAAGACGAGCTCGTCGTCGTCAACTGCATCGTCTTCCGGATCCTCCCCAGCTTCGTCTACAGCAAAGCCAGGAGCATGTGTCGCCCCATTTCCGTTTTCGCTGGATTTTGGTTCCGTCGCTGGCTTCTCAATCTCCGACACTTTGCGATCGTATACTGCCAGACTCTTGAAAAGAAGCTTCCTCCTAGTCGCCGCTCCTTTGGCCAGAATCTTGGTGTATCTTTCCGTCATGATGGCAACGACCATGATCATCTGTTCGAAGCTCAAGACGGCTGGCGCATCTTCCAAGAAGGGGAATGCGCCTATGTACGAGAGCATCTGAAAGATGACGGGCGAAACGCCGAGAATGTCGGGCAGCTCGAGGAACCGGGCGATGGTATCTTCCTTGAGATAACGCACATCTTGCTGGTGATCGGCTAGCGATTTGAAGTTGTCTTTGAAGGAGTATAGTTCTAGCGGCTCAAAACACTTGCGGGCGAACTTCTCTGCCTGGCAGGTAGACGGGTGTTAGCTGTAAGCTCTAGTAAAGGTCCGAGACGAGAGCTTGGAATAGCTTTAGGTGAGGGGTTGCTTGCCAGTTCAGAAGTGATCTCCTCTTTGGAGCGATGCTCAAGGTCCGAGTGAGACTGTCCCATCGTGAAGTGCTAGCCATGTGAGTGAAGCGCATGTAAGCCTAGGCAGGTGGATGACAGCTTGAGGGGGCAAGGAATTTGTTGTATTCTCCCTGGCATCTCATGTTGTGTCTATGGTAAGATGTCTTAGCGGCACGGCTGCGCCCGCCAATGGGTAATTTGTGACGTAACGCCACCAATGCAACTGATCGTCAGGGACGTCAGTCAGGCCACTAAAGCACCCCCAGAAGAGCCCCGCAGGTTCGGCTGGGTGCGGTATCTGCTTCTGGCTTCCGTTCTCATTAGAGCTTCCACTTCTGGCATGTGTGATACAGTACATGTAGAACACGACCTTATTCTTAGCACTTGGTATATTAAACAAATTTCAAACGTTGATAATGGGACTTGTAGGTCTTTTCTATTTCCCCTTCTTAATTTGTAAATTTCGTTCGCAAAATCTTTGTACTTTACGGGTTGTAAATTCCGAAACCAGACTTTTATTTGACATCCAGGTACGTTAAGTTCTCCCTCCTAACGCGGAAATACAAGATGTCACTGTTATATAATCAGTCCTTTGTAGATGCAATTTTTTCTTCCGTATTGTATAGCACAATCATTTCCCAAACCGACGTGGCTAATCATAATTAAGAGCCGAAAGACAACTTGGGCCGCTTTGACATATATACAGAGTAGTGATGTACAACAGATTGATATCGTAGGGAAAGGACCCATTATCAACAATCCAAAAAGATTTTAAAAATAGTACAATGCTTTTGGAACACGCAGCTGGCCCTCAACATGGAAGTTTGACTTATTTCTTGCTTGCCTCATCCACTGGCTTCTCCTCGGGTTTTGACTCTGGACTCTTTCCTGTGCCAAACCATCCACCAGCGTTTTGTAGGGCTCCCAGCACATTCGAGTCTGACTTTTTGTCGTCGGGGGATGCCGGACCATCCGCTGCTGTCGTGCTCTCGGTGACGGCTTGTGCTGCCTCCTCGACCTTCTTGGACTGGGCGCGCTCCTTTCTCCTTTTGAGATGCTCCTTGAGCGCTTTCTCCTCCTCGTCTCTGACCTCGAGCTCGTGGAGCCACTTCTGGTGACGCTCCTCGGCGCGTTGCTGTGCCTCGAGCTTGATGAGCTCCTTTCTCTTCTCACGGTCTGCACCGTAGTATGCTCCTCCGGCGACAATGGCCATCACAGTAAACGCCTGGGCTCCGATACGGGCGCGGAACATGCGCTGGACCTGGGCATGGTCGCCCTTGCGCATGGCGCGCCAGGCATTGTATAGGGCGGCGCAGGTCAAGATGGTACCTGTAGGACAATGATTGATTAGAGACTGCTGCACATATAGACACGACGTTCTGAATTGACTTACCTAGCGGCACAAGAGGCTCCTCCCGCAGCTTACGGGCCACTTTCTGGAAACCAGTCTCTTGATAATCCCTGGATGCATCACTTGTGAGCAATGGGCAATCCGGCTGCTATGGCTTCTGGCCTCACGTACTGGTTGTCGTCAAACGACGAGGGCATAGGTCTGTCGTCGGCCATGTTGAAGATCAATCTCGGTTGCTGGGTATATGCGCTGATGCTCTGTTGCGGTCGCAGTATATGGGGCGCCGCAAGTTCCGAATTGTCGCTATTTCGAAGCTGTTAATCGGACGAGCCGCAAAGTTTCAATGATGACATGGATTCTCAGCGGAGTCGTTCCAGAACGACCCGAGCTCAGAGCTCCGATAAGAGGTGTTTCCGTAAGCTGGGAGCAGCGCTAAGATAAGCGCAGTGTGTACGAGGCACAGTCAATATGCCCCTCTGGACATGTGCAATATTTCTCCCAATGCATGTTGAAGACATGTACATTTCCAATTAACTAGGTCAAATATTTCAATGAAATAAAATCATTTATATAGTTTGATTTTGCAACTGGAAGTAAGATAGATCACTGGCATTGAGTGAGCAGAGGCGGAGACACACAAGTGCCCGTTGGGCTTGCCGTTCAATGTTAGGTACAAACTCCAGTGGACGCAGGTACCTGTCATACTATCTGTAGGGGTGGAAAAT
Organism: Pestalotiopsis sp. NC0098; assembly: GCA_022432395.1. Taxonomy (NCBI): domain Eukaryota; kingdom Fungi; phylum Ascomycota; class Sordariomycetes; order Amphisphaeriales; family Sporocadaceae; genus Pestalotiopsis; species Pestalotiopsis sp. NC0098. The sequence goes on along the minus strand of JAJKLJ010000003.1, from coordinate 1,499,358 downwards.
TCAATATTGTCCGCAAATCGGCTGCTGAGCTCCCAGCTTGAGTCAAGAGCCCCACCAAAATTTTCCCTTATAACCACCAACTACGTAGCCAGTCACGATCGTTCCTTTACTACGAATAGCAACAAAACAAGCGGTGATAGGTTGTTGACAAATAAGCACACATATTCAACATGTCTGCAGGCGAAGATCCAGTCGTCAATGGCGTCAATGGCCAGAAACAGAGCAATGGGAGAAGGACTCCCTCAATGTCCGGTCTCTCTCTGACCGAGTACAGCGCCAACCCGTCGCCGCCATCGGACCGCAAGCAAGCACGCATCAAGCAGCTCGTTCCCGACGAATTGCTCCTCCCCAATGGACATCCCGACGTAAGACAGCCCTCTGAAGGCTTCAATTAGTATGGTATCAGACATTAACGAGCACAGTATGTGGGCATGATCCTGAACTCGAGAGTCTACGAAGCCTGCAAGAGAACCTCCCTCACCCCAGCCGTGAACATCTCGAAACGACTCGAGCGCAATGTTTTCCTCAAGCGCGAAGATGAGCAACCCGTATTCAGCTTTAAGCTGCGAGGCGCATACAACAAGATGGCACATTTGGACCCGGAGCAGAGCTGGAAGGGCGTTATCGCATGCAGTGCCGGTAACCATGCCCAGGGAGTGGCCTACTCTGCAAGACAGCTGAAGATCCCGGCCACCATCGTCATGCCACAAGGAACACCGGCCATCAAACACCAAAATGTCTCACGAATGGGAGGAACCGTTGTGTTGCACGGTGCCGACTTCGACGCCGCCAAAGAAGAGTGCTTGAGGCTCGAGAAGACCCACGGGCTTATCAACATCCCGCCTTTTGACGACCCATACGTCATTGCTGGTCAGGGCACCATTGGATTGGAACTGATCTCGGATACCAACCTCTCCAAGGTCGAGGCCATTTTCTGCTGTGTAGGCGGAGGCGGTCTTATTGCTGGCATTGGTGTCTTTATCAAGCGCGTGGCTCCCCACGTGAAGATCATTGGCGTCGAGGCCGAGGATGCAAATGCCATGGTACAATCCTTGGCAAAGGGAGAACGAGTCTTCCTGAAAGAAGTCGGCCTGTTCGCCGATGGCGCGGCTGTGAAGACGGTGGGAGAGGAGACTTTCCGTATCTGCCAAGAGGTCGTCGACGAGGTCGTCCAAGTCACCACGGATGAGACTTGTGCAGCCATCAAGGACGTTTTCGAGGACACCCGCTCTATCGTTGAGCCTGCCGGTGCCCTTGCTCTGGCTGGTCTCAAGAAGTGGGTCAAGAACAACCCATCTAGCAATCCGAACAGGTCAGTTATCGCCGTTACCAGCGGCGCCAACATGAACTTTGATCGCCTGCGCTTCGTTGCTGAGCGTGCAACACTTGGCGAGGGCAAGGAGGCGCTCCTCTCGGTTCGCATCCCGGAGAAGCCCGGTGCTTTCTCTGAACTGATCGAGAACATCATGCCGCACGCGGTGACCGAGTTTTCCTACCGATATGCTACAGGCGAGGTAGCCAATGTACTTGTCGGTATATCTCTGACGGCGCCGGCAACCCAACGTGTCACCGAGCTCGAAACACTGCTGGAGCGTATCCACGTATCAGGCATGACCGCCACAGACTTGTCCGGAGACGAATTGGCAAAGTCGCATATCCGCTACCTTGTTGGTGGACGCTCCGACGTACCAGATGAGCGTGTCTACACTTTTACCTTCCCAGAGAGACCTGGAGCTTTGCAAAAGTTCGTGAACACGCTGCGCACGCACTATAACATCAGTTTGTTCCAATATAGAAATGGCGGCAGCGATGTTGGCAAGATCATCGCTGGTATCCAGTGCCCGGCTGCCGAGTTGAGCCAACTTGAGGGATTCCTGAAACAGATTGGATACCCATGGCAGGACTGCACCGAGAACCCTGCATTTAAGACATTCTTGAGGACGGAAGACAAATCATAGGTTGGGTGGATGGATGCAAAATTCATGTCAGGCGAAGGAGGCGCTGGTTTTGGCTTATTGTACAGGGTCTCGTCTTATACCTAGGTAGTATCTCATTCGGCGCAATTGTTAGAGGTCAATTAGTCTACAAAACTTGTTGAAAAAAACAATATTATACACTTATCATTATTTAATAATTAGAGAACCATTGTACTTGTTAAGAAATGGTTCATGGTTCTTGTTGTCTATTTCAAGGTCGGTGCTGCTCTGGCACCAAGGTCGCCGAATTGCACTATGGTACACTGAAAACCGACCCCGGTTTTTATCCGAAAAATTGCATCCACCCGATCCGCGGGCCTAGCCATCACTGCCATACCTCGAGCTATCGACCGCAACAGAAAGTCACTTTGCTTTGACGGCGAAATCTCCACGACCTCTACCCTCACCGCCAGACGACAAGAGACATTTCACATAGACACACCATGTGCGGCCCCTCGATATCGCGGTCGTCCAAGATGGCGACATCGACGCTCCTCTCGTCGATGCGCGCGCTCTCACTCGGCGGCCACTCCTCCGCGTGCAAGGCCGCCGCTGCCTCGAGGACCAGCAGCATGGTGCTCCGCTCGTCCAGCCGGCAACAGCCCGTCCGCTCCATGTCGCAGGCCATCACGCGCGCGACAACGAGGCCCAAGACCATCGCCGTTGCCTCGGCCGCCGCCAAGGCCTTGCAGCCCAAGATCCAGCAGCAGACGAGGGGCATGAAGGTGCACAGTTCGGTCAAGAGGCGGTGCGAGCACTGCAAGGTACGTTACGGCTGCCTCGATGGAGGGGATCCAATGCAATTGGGCGCCTCCTTGGACGGGGAATCTCTGAGCTGACATGAATCCGTTTCCCTAGGTCGTGCGAAGGAAGGCGAACAAGAGACACCGAGGCTACATCTACATCATCTGCAGCGCAAACCCGAGACATAAGCAGCGACAAGGATAGACGATTGAAATTCGATCAGGGCTAGAGAGAAAAGACGAGATGCTCCGATGTGTATGATTCTAGAGACGCCCAAACAAATGCTAGGCCGGGGAGACAGCAGAGCAAGAGGGCTCTCCATCGCCGGAAATGTACAACTACCACCACTACTACTATTACTATATTGCACGTGTATAAGCTACGGCGAGGTCGATCGTGCTGCGAGGCCGTCACGCGGCAGCACGGGACCATGGCAAAAAGGAGGCGATACTGAGCAGATCACTGGCATCGGCGAGTTTTGAATTGGGCGTTTTGGCATTAAGGGCCCCCTGGCTGTCATAGTAGAATGGCTACATGCCCTCAATATACCTCTCCATGGTCTCCCATTCCGTCTTGCCAGTCGACAGTAGATACCTGATATGATTCTGTAGATTGATGTCAGCTTCCAGATATCTCGTTCACACGAGTTGCAACGGCAGCGACGAGGATACTTACCAAGTCTGTCACGCCGCGATGCCGTTCGAATTCGGCACGGGCAAAACCACGGGTCTCTGACCGGGTGCCCGGATCGCCAATTCTCTTGGTGCCGCGCAGGATGGTCCTGTAGAACGACAGGACTCGCGAGCGCTGCAGGAACTACAACAGATTTAGTAATTGTTGGTATACCAGGTATTATAGAAATGACTGACATGGTCCAGACTCAATGCCTTGCCGATTCTGGTAGTCCTCTTTGCCTCAGTCGCATAACGACGGACCGAAGACCATAGCGGCCGGAACATGCTCGCAGAGCTCATGGAAAATATGGCCTAAAGCTTCCTCGCCGCATCGAACGCAACGGGCTCCAGGTTTAATCCTAGATGGACGTGAAGAAATGCGTCGATCCTCGCGGCGATGACCTCAGTCGAAATATTTTGAGTAGAAAACTTATCCACTGAACCAGTGATATCGTCTTAGCGGGGAACTAGCTAAGACCAGTGCAGCATGCCAAATCTCACGCGTTTGTTGCATAATTGGACCGCGCCGTAATAGTGTTAATCTGCATATAACCTCTCCGTATCATCCTCTTTGTGTTCAAACAATGGAAGTGACTATTTCTCACTAGACAAGTGCTCTTCTTCGAAATCGACTCGTTTTGAACCTGCTCATAAGATTCGACGCATATCCAGCGGAATTACGAGGTTCTGCCAAGATGGGCTCATCCGCCGATGCCCCGGATCCTATCGAGGAGACGAACCAAAAGAATGATGAATGTTTCATTCAAGAGAATCTGCAACCAAGGTAACAATGAATTCATACCTTATTGCCGAAATTTTGACAGAAACTCGAATTACCAGAGTGGCTATATACTTACATCCCAAACAGCGAAGGTTGGGCACAATGGACCCACCCCAAGACGCAACAAGCATACTCGATCTCGCTCACCCGAGCCGAGAACACGAGCCTGGAAGATCTCAAATCGTGTCTGAACCTTATCGAAGAGACGAGCAAGACGCATTACGTCGCGTCGTCCCGAGGCTGGAAGCCGAGGAGCAAGCTGACCGAGATGAAGTCCCCCGAGATGAGGTACATCATCGTGAGGGACGCCGCCGCCGCCGGGGGCAGCATCCGCGGCTTCACCTCGCTCATGCCGACGTGGGAAGAGGGCGAGCCGGTAGTATACTGTTATGAGATCCATCTGAAGCCCGAGATGAGAGGGTTCGTCTTTCTCAATGACTACGGACTTGTGTGATTTATTACTAACGGTGCACGATAGAACTGGACTGGGGAGACACCTCATGGGATTTCTTGGAAGCATCGCAAAGCACACGCCGACTGTAGAAAAAGTCATGTTGACTTGTTTCACCAGGAACACGGACGCGTTCGACTTTTACAAGAGGCTTGGTTTCGATATCGATGAGATATCCCCGGAGCCGAGGAAGTTTCGTAGCAGGGAGATAGTCCCCGACTATGTTATCATGAGCAAATCAATCATATGAAGGCTTGGAATAACCTGACTGAACCTTGATTGGCTTTCGCGGTCATCGACATGCATTTTTGAACCCTGCGACGAGAATGCCAGCGAGTATGTGCGTGTCGGCAGGTTGCAATGATTCAGCAAATGCTAATCAAATGTTTATAGTGTCTAAAAGACTGTATTGGCGGTGATTCCAAGCTGGAGAAAATGGCAGTATATCTAGCTCAGGTCTTCTGCAATGGTATAATAGCATAATTATTACAAGTCAATTAAGTCGATGGGTTGTGCAAATAGATATTAGGCATTGCTTCCGGGCCAGCATCTGTCTCGAGCACTGACTTCGCTATGGTGTCAATGCCCATCGCCACTCAGCAATAGAGCTTCTCACTGTCATGGTCCTCCGCCAAGCTAGGAACCAATAGTGTATATACAATATAAACAATTGATTTACTCCAAGGTAGAACTTTTGTAGCCTCTTCAAGCAAGTCAGAAGAAGCTCGTGTCGACTCGACAGGACTGTTGTCTATTGCAGACGAAAGCACGCAGTCCATGAATAGGCGATGAGAACATCTCTTGAACAATGAACATGATCAAATTTGCAGAAAATCTATCCATATGGTTCGAAGTATCGCAACAAAACGTCAAGGGTTGTTCGGATCTGCGTTTGCTGCCTGGGACTTACCCCGTTATAAGTGCATCCTTCAGTGGTGCGCTGTGGGGAACCCATCAGCCTTAAATCCTTAAAATTACCTTATTTTACCCTCTTATTTAGCGGCTCAGCCGATCCTTCGAACCTCTCTCATCATCCGTGGCACCCTCATACATCCTTCCATCATGAACGCGGGAATATGCTCATCATAATATTTTTTGACGTCAATCCGGACTGGGGAACGGACACTGTGATCATGTCATATTTTCGATGCACCATAACATATAAGCTTTTCAATAGGCACCATCATGGTCCGTGATCGTCAAGAGAAGGAAGCTCAGCACTGGGGCAGCGCTGAAGATCGCTGCGCTGCACTATTCCATACATAGAACGCCTCTATTGTAAGCTCCCTTTTCACCTGCGGCCACGTCTCTTGGCGGTGATATAATGTGTGCCCTGAGCCGGGGGGACTCGAGGTAAGCAGTAAATAGTCTGGCGTGACAGTCTCGAGCTCAAACATTTAGGATTTTCTGTGGTTGTGGGCTGAAGGGGAGGGGGGCCGTGGCAGTGGGCGCCCATTCCTGTCGAGTTATGATCTTCATTCTCAGCTGTGCTGCGCCCGTTCCTGATCCAAGACGATTAGTAGATCCACAACACGTGTCTGCCTTGTGTGTGATGTCTCTTTTTATTATTATGTGAGATTATTCGCATTCTCGGTTGAATCTGCCTCTTTTCCCTTTTCCCTCATTTTTGCATCGTTCGAGTGATACCCCCTCCGCATTTCGAGTCCCATTACTGCGGATTATAGCAGCCATACACTTACAAGTTGTTATACCACATACCGGCAGAAACATATCACACAACCTTCACTATGGCGTATCAACCTCAACAAATGATGCAGCCAATGCAGCCGGCGCCCTTTGAACAAGATATGGGCGGCGAATGGAAGGCCTCGCTGTGCAACTGCTCGCCGTGCTCATCATGCATGGTATCCTTCTGCATTCCATGTCTACGTAAGTCCAGTCCCAGCCAAGCATTCCTCATATAAATCACCACGAAACAAACAATACACTAACACGGCATCCTCATTAAAGTCGTCGGCCAGACGTCGGAGCGCCTCCGCGACCCGACCATGCAGACGGCCGAGGACCTGAACAGCGACTGCCTGATCCACGGCGGGCTGTGCTTCTTCACGGGCTTCCACTGGGTGTACACGATGCTGAAGCGGACCGAGATCCGGGAGCGCTTCGGCATACCCGGGTCCGGCTTCGGCGACTGCTGCACCGCCTTCTGGTGCCACTGCTGCGCCGTCATCCAGCAGGACAACGAGGTCAAGGCCCGCCTGCGACCCGCCGCTGCCGGCCCCGTCCACGACCAGTACCAGCAGCAGCCCGGCATGGTCGTCCCCCAGTCGCCGCCCGCGCCCGCCTACGCCCCGCCGCAGACCCAGGGCTACACGGACAATAAGCAATAGGTTCGATCAAGTCTATGGCTGGCGTAATATGGACAGGGCGTTGTAGGTGTTTTCGGGTTTTGGGTTTAAGGAGTAGACACACGGTCTTGAATAGGCAGACTGCCGTGATTAGGTACGGAACGGGCATCTTGCTTTTTTGTACGTAGGGCTGTTTGCCACAACTAGGCTTTCAAAAGCGGCCTCGAAGCCATGAAATATCATCAATTATATTGAGGGCGCTATTGGCTTAGCCACTACTCAGTAACTTGATGTTTTGGAATCTTCTCGCTTCGGCCACATAGAGCCCAGGAAACATATATACAGGATTTTTCAGAGCTTCACCACAGGCGGCCGCTGGGAATACCATCTTCCCACTCCACACGGCCGCTGTCTTGGTCGTCTTAAGAATAGACTTGCCTTGAAGCCCTCCTCGACGAGACACCTTCGTAGCGGCGTCACTCTAATTCGCTCTCAATCAATCTTGTTATGTCCGCCGCGTTCACCTTAGCGTCCGCGAACCATGGCCATATATTTCGGCGTTCTCCAAACTAAGGAATACAAAAGTCGATCCAGCTACCCAAGTAGTCAAGCCGGTTGCGGGTACTGTCCTGAAATTCATGCTCCTTGTAGATCTGTTCAAATTCGTCGTAGCTGAGCTTACCCCAACCACCGCGTTGGCTCGCTTCTTGCTCGGCAATGTCAAGACGCTTGTACTGTAAGAGCACATCCTCTGAAAGTTCTTGCTCTTGCTCATGCTGATCGGAGCCCTGCGGCGAGTTCATCGAGGGATCTTGAGGTCCCTTGCCTTTGGACTTTTGGGATTTTTGAGCCTTTCGAGAAGTTGATTCTGTATATGAAGGTAATTCAGAAGCTCCGGCAGATGGAAGACTATCGATGACACTCTCACTGCTGCTGTTTGGCCGGAATTGGGGCATGGTCGGATCGCGGAGTCCCACGCTGCGATCTTCCAGGTCATCCTTGGGAATGTATAGCTCTGTATCGCTCTCGGCTCCGTCAAGTTGGCCACGGGATGAGTCTGGCTGATCATTTTCCTTATCATCCGGGGAATATTGCTCGGGCGACTCGGCATCGTTGGGTGGTGAGCTCACTGTGTAACCACTAGTCCCCAGCAGCTCATTCAAGCTTTGCTCGCGAATCGGTCGGTCACTTATAGTTGTAGCGGAGCCTTGGCCTGGACGGGTGGATCTGTTGTTGCTAGACGACGGCGGCGTGGTAGAAGATTGCTCAAGCTCAAGGTGCTTGAACAGGTGTCGATTCTTGTTCCGCGCATCCACAGTTGCTGCACACTGAAGAGCCAGATCTTCTTTTTTTTAAAGATCTCATCAAGCAGCTCGTTGAAAGCCTGTTGTGTCACTTGATAGAGAATCTCTTTTCCGGCATCTCTTTCAGCGTCTGGTATCTCCATACCTCCCCAACGCTCCGGGACGCTTCTTGACGAAATAGAGGGATTCGACCTAATGGACCGAACGTCAAAGTCGTCCGCGTCTTCTGCAAATCTGACCTTGGAAGAAGATCTGGACCGAGGCGACAGTGGGTGCGCAGGTGCCTTGGAGGATTCTGCGATACCGTTCAAGTTGAGCAGGACGTCTTCATCATCGTTCCAGTCTTTGGGTGGGTGGGCACCTTCCTCCTCGTCCAGATAGAACTGGCGGCGTTTCCACCTCTCGAGTAACTGCCGGCGTCTCCGCTTGTCGTTCTGAATTCGTTGCGACCTGGCCGAGGTAGCCGCGTTACGGCTGCGTGCCTCTGCGTTGCGCCCAAAATTGCCTGTACGCGGAGCTTCCAGAAAACTTGCATCGTTCGCGTCGTCATAGGTGTCCCGAGGTTGTGCGTTCGTAGCTTCTTGATTGGCCTCGAGTTCCTCATTGGCTTCACCAGATGTGTTGCTCACGGTATCGTCGTTCTGCTCGCGTAGCGGTGTGTTGGTAACTGAATCCCTAATGGAGGCAATAATATCATCAAGTCGAGATTGGTCACCATTAATAAGTGCTGACAAGTCGCTGAGAGTAGTTGGAGGGTTGAGGAGGCCAGAAATGAATCGCTGCTCTGTGGAATTCCGGCCTTGAAATGACGAAGCGCCAAACGATTCCGTGAAAAAGCCTCGATTGTTTGAGTGCGGGAGCAAGCCATTAAGAATCTCTTCCCGGCCTGAAGTGTCTGGCTTGTCTTCTTCCACAACGGTCTTCTTTCCGTCATGAATGTCAACTTCTCCGGTTGACCGAAAGATCTTGCCATCTATAGGTCTGTCTTGGTCTGCAGGGGGTACTCTACCCTCCCTACCAAAGTAGCTGCTTAGCGGAGTTCGTCCATTCACGAGTTGTTGCGCGTCGGTAGTGGTCATCATATGCTCGTCGAGCCCCTCGAGTATGTCACGATGCATCTGCTTGTACAGGACATAGTAAGCCCGAAACATGCGCAAGAAGTCCTTTCTGGTAACATATCCATCACTGTCGATGTCGTAGCCCTCAAAGATTCTCCGCAGCTTGTCCGACCTCTTGCGATAGGAAACACCCTTGAGAAACTCGTCGAAGCCGATCAGGTCGTCACTGTTGGTGTCGTAGAAAGCAAACATGCGGTCATGAATCAGGTTAGGAGACGCATGCCGGTAGCCTCCCGACGGGACGAGACAGCGCTCAAATGTCTTGCGATCCATGGCGAGGCACAGGCCATCGGGGTCGTCTCTCCACTCAGTATTGGCGATGAATGTCCATTGTTCCCAGTAGGCATCCAATTCCACACGCTCGAACCCGGTCTCGTTTGACCATTTGGTCAAAAGGTATCTTGGCAGTGTTCGGGCCGCGCTGTCAGGATCGCCAGGGTACCACGCGGGCTGGACCTGGCGGGGACAGAAAGGAGGTGCAGGTATCCGGACCTTGTAGAATACGTGCGTCTTCTGGTGCAGCCCTTGACTCTCGCAGACTTCGCACAAGTCAAAGTCGGCACAGTTGGCGCAGCGGTAGCGAATTCCGCGGATAGGTACCATGCCGCAAGCATTGCACTGACAGCCTCTATGCACGTAGGCATTGCGTCTAGCATTATCCTCGGACACACGGAATAAGAGCGTGACTATGTTCTCGCCTGTGCGCTGTCTGGCCGACTCGTTGTGCCATTCGACCTCGTTCTGCGCGTCGGTCTCGGCCAGGGCGGCGTTGATAGCGGCTGCTGCCTCGGGGTTCTCGTCTCTGTCGCCATCAGAGGAATCCTCCTGTCGTAGAGATTGGCGTCGATTGCGGCGGACGGCATTGCTCCTATGCAGACCTGGCCCGGGGACCTGGTCAATCTGCGGTTGCGCCTGCACGCTCTGATAGAGAAAATACCCAGCAGAAGCGGCTGCGAATACTGAAATGGCGGCGACGACGATTCTTGGCCTGGTCAGCGTCGAAGCTGCGGCCGACGATTCGAACATGGTGAACGTGAGGGCGGGTCTTCGGCGCTCATAGCGAAAAGAGTAAGCCTTCTACGGGTGCGATTTCGTATACGAGCAGGACTTGAAGACGTGTCACAGCTCAAGAAACTGAATGATCCAATTCCACATGATGGTGGGGTGGTGAATAACTTGAATAAGGTGCAGAGTGCAACCTGGATGGGACCGGAAATCTGAAATAAAGTACAAATTACGAATACCTAAATACAGGTACAGCAGCTAGGATCAGTTACCGTCACTCCATTGGCCCCTGCTAAAGCTACCTAAGGTTTGAAGCTGCCCAGCGCGCGTGGGAGCTTGAGCTAATGCAGGTGGCTGCAGCTGCCAGATTGAGTAGCCGCCCCACCACATGCTCCTCTTAGCTGTACTATTCATCGTGAAGCCACATGAAAACTACAAACTACAAACCATTCAGAACTCATTTCTATTGTCATTTTGCAATTGTACACAATATTCTTCTCTGGGTGCCAGCTTCTGTCTTTGAAATCGTGTACCTGCTTCTTGAAACTTTGAGCAGTCGAGTCCCTGGAGAACACCGAATCCCCAAGCCGGCAGGAATAAAGTCCCCTTGGTCTTTTGGGACAGATTTGTGACAAGATATAGCCTCATCATGATCACTCTCCCTTTACTCGGGAGTCTCCATTGCAGCATCTACCAGCGGTAAATATCCTCAGCTTGAGCCAAACTCCAAGCTGTCAACATAAGAATCACTTTTCACCACCAAATTTTGACATACAGAACAAGAGTTCCGAGTTAATGATTATCATTAGTCTATTGGTCATGCTGCTCTCAAGTCCGATCTACTGTCTACCCTCGGGCCTCCATTTCTGAGCTGCTCTGGTGATGATGCTTGCGTCAGAGCTTCCTGTATCGCCAGTCCGGATCTATTAACATTACTTTTCTTTATCCCCAGCCACGACCAATGATGCTGAGATGACTGACATCCGAGCTCATATCCTCCTCTGCACCGCTCCCTCAAGCAGAAGTCATGGACCTCTGACCGGGATCGTTGCCATAGTATTAGTGGGCGACACCAGCGGTTGTAGTGGGAATGACGCTGCCGTAGTCCCAGTCAGAAGTTGCGTTGTCCTCCACGGCAACACCACCAGCAGTTGCCGTAGGAGCGACGCTGCCGTAGTCCCAGTCAGAAGTGGCGTTGTCTTCAGCGATACCACCAGCGGTCGCAGTGGGAGCGACGCTGCCGTAATCCCAGTCGGAGGTTGCGTTGTCTTCAGCAACATCGACGGCAGTTGCAGTAGAAGTGGCAGTACCGTAGTCCCAGTCAGCCGTTCCATCCTTCTGAGCGATAGCGCCAGCAGTAGCAGTGGGGATGATGCTGCCGTAGTCCCAATCGGAAGTTGCGTTGTCCTCGACGGCGATACCACCGGCCGTTGCGGTAGAAGTGGCGCTGCCATAGTCCCAGTCAGCGGTTCCATCTCTTTGAACGACACCGCCGACGGTAGCAATGGAGGTGGCGCTGCCATAGTCCCACTCAGCGGTTCCATCCTTCTGAGCGATAGCGCCAGCAGTTGCAGTGGGAATGATGCTGCCGTAATCCCAATCGGAAGTGACGTTGTCCTCGATGGTGATAGCGCCAGCAGTTGCAGTGGAGGTGGCGCTGCCATAGTCCCAGTCGTGAGTTGCGTCCTTCAGGATGACAGTGGTGAAGGTGGTCTTGGTGCTGCCATAGTCCCAGTCAGCCGAGGGAGCCGCCATCTTCTGAGCGAGAGTGGTGCCGACGTCGTTAGACATGGAGGAAGGCACGCCATCTCGCTCTACAGCTGTAGCTGCAGTGATGCCGACGAGAGCAGCGATGAGGGTGTGGAACTTCATCTTGGGTAGTTGTCTACTGCAGGTGGGTACGTGGGTGTTGTGATCTTGGTTGATGGACGGAAGGAGTAGAGAGAAAGTGAGTGTGTTGAGGCTGTAGTGGTCTGCCTTCAGTGAGGTATGAGGGAGAGAATGAGTGGATGGGTAAGACTGGTGTTGCTTGTGTAGTCTAGGACCTGGGTCTAGATGAAGAAGAAAAAGAAAGTTGTTGTTGTTGGGAGAAGGAAGTCAAGGTGCCAATGGTGGTGTGAAGAGAATTTATAGTCGGGCAGATCAGTAGTGCTCGGGGTTCCTGCCCGGGCTGTTGCATCAGAATTTTCCCGTTCTTTCCTTGTAGCCGGCTCGAGTTCAAGGCAATCACATCAAGTGTGGGCAGGCAGGCAGGCAGGCAGGCAATCACAGATACACCTTTATTCATCTTCAGTCTGCAAAGTCTAGACCCAGCCATGAAACGATGGTGAACGACTATTAGATCACTAGCAGGGCAAAATGCATCACCGATGCCCCAAGCAGAAGTCGTGCCTGCTAACTCTTGAACACGTTGTGTCAGAGTATACTGTATCTACATGCAGATTGGTTCAAGTTACACGTGGGGGTCCCAGCTCTGTATACTAACCAGGTACTCGACAAGATTGGTCCTGGCAGGTACACCCTGGTGTTGAATGCAACAAGCAAACATTCACAATTTTGTAAATGCCATGTCATAATACCAATGGGCAAGAACGAGTCTCGTGAGAAATTTGCACACCAGCACGAAGAAGGAAGATCGCGGAGTCCCCGTGATACTCCTGTGAACTCTTGATAGATTTGGCTAACATACCTAGGTAACGCCATGACTTATTCTTGATGAAATTGTTCACGTTGTTGTCAATATTAAAAACATGCAAATACCTAAATTGCACACTGCAGGCATATAGGTCGACCACGGACACCAGAAATATGACATTACATCAAAGACATGGTTCCTCCTTCAGGCCATTCAAGATTCTCTGTAGTTCCTAGGGCCAAAGTGTTGTTGCCGGTGTCCAATGATCAAGCTGATTGGGACGCAAGCTGGAGGTTGCCGCGAACCGGTTGCCGTGCGGCAACTGGATTTTCGATTGTCGACGCCGCCCATTGTTCTATTGGAATAATCGAGCTCTGCGCTTCAAAAGAATTTCTCTGCACTGAGCTTGGCCTGTCCACAATTCTTGATCAATCAACAACCACTTTCTTGGTTCGTTAACTGCTGCTCCCATCAGCCCTCAGCGAACACTCTCGACACGAACCATCAACACTGCCATCTCAGTCGCGACCACTTCGCAAAGCATCTTTCATCATGCTGACTTCCAAGATCCTGCTGATGGCCGCCGCCATTCCCGGCATCGCCACCGGCGCCCCGGCCAGCAATGTTGGCGCCATTGCCGCTCTCGACGTCGGCGACGGCCCCGGCCCCAACATGGTCCCGTTCAACACCACCATGCCCGACGGCTCCGTCGAGGTCGTCTGGCTCCACGAGGCCTTCCAGCCCGTCGCCGGCCCTGTCCAGGAGCCCCGACGCATCGAGGAGCGCCTCAAGTGGAACCCCAACGGCACCCCCAACCAGTGCGGCGACAGCACCTTTGTCGATCGCACCACCACTGGCTCTCCCGCCCAGATCGACTGCATGGTATGTGATGACAGATACGCTTCCAAAATAATGAAGGACTGAAAGCAACTGACACACATCTTCTACCTTACAGGCCATTGTCAACCAGATGGTCGGCGGTCCCGGCTACTGGCAGCTCCTCCAGGGCGGCGACCTTCACGCCAACGGTGACTACTGCCGCGTCGCCTACCACAATGAGGTAAGTCTCGACAAACTCAGTTCCCACAATCAAACCCCAAGAGACTCAAGAAACTAACGCAATGACAAAATCCTGCAGTGCGTCTTTGGCGTCAAGACCACCGTCATCTTCGGCCTCTACCTCGGCTCCGAGGACATCAGAGACGTCGTGACCGAGGCCCTGCACCGCCGCGAGGGCGACCCCCGCGTCCAGTTTGAGGGCAGCTTCCCGTGCAACAGCCCCAACGGCCAGGGCGGCGTCATCCCCGGCCAGCCGCACACCCAGACCAGCTGGGCCATCTTCAAGCCTCTGGGCGGCACCGCTCCCGATGGTGGAGACCCGCCCGTCAACCAGACCATGTAAATCAGTGGCAGAAAAGGAATGGCGGGATTGCGGATCGTGAACACTTGGGTTCACGGGAAAGGAGGAATGGTTTGATCAAGCAGTACACAGTCACCAGGGTGAATAGATTCACTCGACAGAATGACAGATAGTGCCAAAGAGACTACAGTTGACGTAAACATTGACGTGCCAAAGTGAATACTGCTCAAGGAAAATTATTTCATTATGGTGTAGATGTCTTGTTACCTCTTGTTTGCTCTTCATAAAGCACAATATCAAATCTCAACGCTTTGACTTGTAGTAGACTGGGATCGAACTCTTCTTTACTTTTCTTCTTTCCCAAGAGAAGGGTCTGAATACTTACTTCTCTTTCTTATCCAACGGTCTCTCTCATTGCCTTTTCCTCTCCACAAGCACCAACACACATCTATCTAACACTCTAGACCTTCTCAGGCCTCGAGATGACGACATCGAGCCCCTTGCCCTTGGGAAAGCAGGCGAACCACTCGTGGTAGGCCTTCCAGTCCTCGTCGGTGGTGTTGGACAGGGCCATGTCGAAGCCGACGCTGGGGCTGAAGATGCGCGCCACCGTGCAGAACAGGTCCATGGTCGCCAGCTCCATGCCCAGGCACAGCCGCGTGCCCCGGCCCCACGGCATCAGGTACTTGTTGAGCGCGCGCCGCTTCTCGGGCGTGTCCCACCGCCCGGGAACGAACTCGGCCGGCTGCGGGAAGATGGCGGGGTCGTTGTGCACGTCTTGGCACGTCGTGGAGATGCTTGTCTGTTTGGATTGGGGAGTCAGTTGTGCTTGGTCGGATCAGAGAGGGAGAAGAAAGGGACTTGGTGACTTACGCCTCTGGGGATGATCCATTCGCCATACTTGAGATCCTGGGTATCGCACACGCGGGGCAGACGGGACGGGGTCGAGTTGGCGAGCCGGAGACCCTCGTTGACGACGCCCGTCAGGAAGGGCAGCTCCTTGAGCCTGTTGTAGGGGAGGGGGAAGCCGTGGACGTGCTCGGCGTCGACGAGCTCCTGGCGCAGCTGGGCGACCATGTCGGGGCTCTTGAGGAGGCTGGCCGTGATGCAGACGAGCACGCTGGCCGTCGTCTCGGTGCCGGCCATGATGACGCTGCGGGTCTCGGAGAGCAGGCGGAGGAACGTCTTCTCCTCGGGCGGCAGCGGCGACTGCAGGACCGTCTGGACCATGTCGATGGGCTGGCCGGGCGCCGGCTCGTCCTTGTGCATCGATCGGTGGACGCAGCTGGCCATCATCTGGGACACGACAAGAGTAAGCATCATGCTAGAGACAAGTATGATCAGGCAATATCTTACCTCCTTCATCCACTTTACGCGGCGGAACGACGGGTTCATCTTGATAGAGAAACTTTCGGGAATGCTGTGCATGAGGGGGATGAAGAGACCAAAGCTGTGACGACTCCACATGCTTGCTCGCACGACAGTCCGTACAGTCTGGTTGAACTCGTGGTCAAAGGTGGGCTCGTCGAGGTGGCCAAAGGGCTTGCCAAAGCAGAAGCCCGTGGCAATATCGGTGGCGAGGCAGCGGAACGCGTCCGAGAGGCTCACGGAGTGGCCATCGGCGGCCCGCAGCCGGTCGCAGAGCTTGTCGATCTGGCCCTGGGCCTGCGACTGGAAGTTCTGGATGTTGGTCGACGCGAAGTAGGCGTTGAGCGGTGCCCGCCTCTGCTGGTGCAGCGCGTGCGATTCCGCCGAGTTGGTGCTCGGGAACATGCCAAAGAAGCGCAGGTAGTACCACTTTGGCTTGGCGGCCTTGGACGAGTACTTGTACACGCCGTTCCACTCGGAATCATTGATGTGAACTTCCCATGGGTTAATCCGTACGATGGGGCCTGGCAGGCGTCAGTTCTCGTGCCGGGGAGACGGTCATCTACTCAGAGATATTTGACGAGACCAGAAAGAGAATGCTCTGTATACGTACCATATCTACGGTGCATCTCCTCGATCTCAACCCAGTATCTGCCACCACCATCTTTGAAAACTTCATAGTAGGTCTCATATAAACCTGTGGCTGCTGCGAGTTTTGGTCCTGGGAAAGAGGCAAGAGGATGTAGGGCAAGACGATATACCACTACTGCAGCGACTGAGAGCAGAGCGCTCACCACGAGGAAACTTCCAAGTGGCAGCGTGCCCAGCCCAAAGGGCAGAGCAGATAGAACAGCCATGGCTTGTCCTCTAGTGTGCCGCGGTAGGTTCTATATCACCAAGTGAAAGATGTAGCCGACTGACCATGAGCAGAATAGAATGATCGGATGTGACAAACGAGGAGTTCCGGAGACTTGGACGGGATGAGCCCCCTCATGGGATATAGTCCATTACATACTCGCGGCTCCTTCGACGGACGTGATAAATGGGGGCACCGCGGCATCCATGTGGACCGACACGGGCAGTGGCTTGGCAACGAGCATCGCAGATGTCGCAGATGATGAATGTAAAGGTAATCTCGGCTGGGAAGTACGGAGCCAAAGATCCTATCCTAGCCACATGCTGCGGACAGTGTATAAAGATAGCACAATATTATGTCGTATCCGCGAGTTCATGATGCCAAATCTCTGTCAAGCTTCATGGCGTATCCATCGCAGCGGTTGTGCTAGCATAAGATCAAAATCTTGTCGAGTATAGCATGCACTCAGATGTATGCAGTGCAGCTAGATGGATGCTTGGCGCCGTGTGGCCAATCAACAAGGTGGTCTCGGACGAGCCAAGAACTCTTTCACCCATGTACCCAGAGATGGGATCTGCACTAATGCTCGAGCCTGGGAGAAAGCTCGGAAATGCTTGGTGCGGCAGTTGGGAGAACTAGGTCGATTAGAGTTGACCCCATGGCAAACACTCGGCCCGGACTGTACCGCCTAGAACTGTTTTGTATGCTCGACAGCCACTCCGCAGATGGATATAGACGAGGTCTTGGACCTGCGCCTTTCTCTTGCGGAAAGGATATCCGCACTGGTTGGTGTTATCCTGCCACGGCGAATGCTGAGTTGACCCGAGCTTATATGAGCTTAGATGAGCTGGTGAAAGTTTGTGTAAAAATAGACTTTCTGCCCCAAGGTCGGTGATGACAGGGACTATATCCGGTCATGAACAAGACAGATCCACCAGATGGGAATCGGTGGATCGGTGTTTGTTTCCATCCTCGCTTGCCGGACCTCCGGCAATGATGTTGCACGGCAGACTCTCGTCATCAGCAGACGGTGTCTTTTTGGTCTGTAGCGCTTGCAATCTTCCGGTCGAGCCACAGACCGGATGTTGGTAGTTGTGAAAAGGTCAACTCGCCGGTCGACTATGCACGGTAATGTGTTGTGCAGAGCCGGAGCAACGTGGCCGTTGAAAGACAAATTGTATAATAAAATTTGCAATGCCAAGATATGTTGTTCTTGATTAACCACTGCCAAGGATTTGACGGTTGACGGTGCCTGTCGTTCAGTCTGGGGGCGGGTAGTATAATTGTAAGACAGTGCGGGTGGCTTCGGGTGGCTGGCCTCATTCAAGTCGAAACCCCTTTGGTGTCTTACCCGCAACTTTGCCCGTGTTATTCGTCGATCACGGACCATCCTATGCTGCATATCTGTACACGTCATTATGGTCATCCGGGAGACAATTGCGCACCTAAAACCAAGGCATCCATGTCCTTCGGTAGGAATTGCGCAAAATCGACTGCCGACCTGCGACCTGCGACCTACTTATGCATGCAAGCAGCAGTGCATAGGTATCATCTGTAGGTAGATGCATGGCCAATGCCGATGAACTCGAGCATCGGATCAAAACAAAACATGGAAAGCCGCATGATGAAAAAAGCCACCGATGTTCTCCCCGCGGGTTCGTCCATCTGAGCTTTCTTCCCTATTGACATGGCGATAAAGTTGATGACGCTTGCATAGTAGATCACAATGCAGAATTGGAAACCAAAAACATGTGAATTCTTCTGATGTTCAGACGGACCTAGCCAGTTGTGATTTTCAGTCCGAGGAAGCTAGGCCTCGCAAGAATTGATTGCTTTTCCCTGCACCTGAGGTCAATACGAACTGGATGGCATGTCCACCCCGCAAGTTAGCAAGAAATGAGATTTTGTAATAGTTTGAATCTTCCCCGACGGGATGTTCCGATTGACCTCTGAAACTCATTGAGGTAGGCAATATCCAGAATCAGCTCCTGAGGGTACAAATTGGCAAGCCTCTGCAGTCATGTGTCACATGGTATAACCAGTATCTGTCGGCCTGTGAGGCTAAGATTTGCGAAAGAAATGGCCTGTGAGATTCGGGTCGGGCCCAATCTAGGTAGTCGAGTACATCCCACGAAGCGAAGCATAACGGCGCCGACGGCTAGAAGTCGTTTGGAGATTTCTGAATATTTGGCCAAGAAACGCCATGGAACCGTTGCCGGTCTTGAGCTTGATCTGGTGAATTTCCGGACATATGAGACTTGTGATAGCTTCATTCTAGGACATATCTCCAGACAAAACACGGAAAGAGGATACCGCTCGAAAGCTAGGGATTTTATATGTCGTCCACAGCAGGACTATTTGAGAAGACTCCTACGCAGAGTTGGCCCTCCAGAAGAAGCCGATAAGGGGGTAATGCCTGGCGTGATGCAGATGGCTGGATCAGCGGCTCCATGTCGGAAGGAAAAGTCCCTCCGGCACTCTGCGTTGACTTAACAGCACGAAATTGCGTCTAAATTCCTGGAAATAGAATGCGGTGCGGCCTGAAATTCTATGTGTCGTGAGCGCACGCCTGGGGATACTTGCCTCTATCATGTGTTCTCAGGACCCGTGCATTGCTACACTATCAGGTCGAGCAGTGTATGAGATTGCTGGTAGCACTTCGGGATTGTCATTTCGAAGTTTTGGAGTAGGTCTTGATCAACAAGATTGTCCGTATACCGGGTGACAAGTGATGAGTGCGTATGACATTCTCTTGGCGTACCATGATAACTTTGCCATGCAGGGCCCGATATGCTGCAGTGCTGCTCAAGTATATGCGGAGTCTGAGCCTGCAATAGCAGATAGACTGGCTCAACGTGTTGAGAGCAGCTGGCGGCGGTTTCCCTCCGGATTCGGGAGCGGATGCGATAAAACAAGAGAGACTCTATTCTGCCCGGAGGATCGCGGTGTTCTGAAACGCAGAACTGTTGTGGCGTATGCCATGGGTGCATGATCGTGTAGTTAATGTGCCACTGCAAATTCATGCTGACGTCGCAAGAAGCAGCTGGCGACAGCAAAGACCACACATCGCTCTCTGCGGACGGTGGTCCTCGTATCGGAACTACCCAGTCCTTTGCGCCGATCAACCAAGTGATCTCGAGATCAGCCGCGGCAACTTGGAAGCACCCGTTCAAGGTCGTTCCTCGGCGGCGAGATGGTATCTCTTGTGTCTGCATCCACCATCTGCACGAAGGATGCCAACTGGGATCTTTGGCGTCATGCTTCGTGGGTCAGATTGCAATGGTCTTGGTGAGATGGAAGATGCTTGGCAGCTTTGCTGAGCTTCGCTGGGGGCGTACCATGGGGTTTAAGTATGACCTGGCAGTCGTCGAGCAGCGCCTGGCAACCATTTCATCCCACCATCCATCCATATCTGCGCCAAGATGCTCAGCATGGAACAGAGATACAAAACCTTGTTCTGGTACCCCCAAGACGATGCGCGCGGCTCTCATGGCTTACGTGAAAGCACTGGCTGCGATTGATTTTCTGGGGTGATGGTCATCTCCCAATCATGGTTGCCAATACGGCCCGCCTACCGGCACTCGAGGAGCCCAAGCTCTGGCTGCTGGGCATGATGAGAGAGACATCTGGAGAGTCGTACGGTTGGGCCGATGCCGCCGCCAAGAACTTTAGATGTTCTATCTTTTACTTGCAATTGCCGTCTGAGCGGAAACCGGCAAAAAGAAGAAGAAACTGGAGTCACTGGACGCGACAAACCGTTCGTTCTAGGCTGTGATTAGCGGATGGCTGTGGGTTAGGCTAGAGCGCAACAGCAGATCCCCCGGCCACCGCCACGACCAAAACAAGGCGCAGCATCAGGCTCTTGATTGGCGCCCGGCACTGCATGCAAGCAACGATGCAGCGTGTTTCAGCGGGCAATTACAGGGGGGAAGGGGGGACACCCAAACCGCCAGCCAAAAGCCAACCATACCTACCAACCATACCAGCCCGCATTGAGCATTTGGGCTACCCTGGGATCGCATCACACGTCCACGTAACCCTCCGGCGGCAGTGCCGAAAAAAATCACCACGCAACACACGAGGCTTCGTAACATTCTTTTCTTCTGTTCCCTGGCTAGCAGCTTAGCTCGAATTTGGGCCAGGGATATATGCAAAACAAGAATGCCACACGTCCAACCTTTTGAGAAGTGAAACCTACATACATTTCTCTCCCGTCTCGATCTTCCATCAGAGACAAACAAACGCAAACTGTGCATACTTTCTGCATCCGACACTCGTTACCTAATTCTTCTTCTCTATTCCCACTTCACAACTCTCTCGCATTAATCTCAGTACCTAGAACAATGGCCCCAGTCGTCGCCGCCAACGGGGTCTTCAGCGACCAATTAGTGCGAAGCGCCCGGGCTGCCGTCGTCGCTGCCGGCCCGGAGGTCGCTAAGCTCGCCACCCGCAGTGTCATCTCGAGCCGCGGCCTCAGTGTGTCGAGCGACGCGCAAAAGGTCACGCTCGGCATAATCGCCGTCTATGTCGTCGTGATTGCGATTCTGTGGAACGTTCCGTACGTGCGATGGAGTCTATGGCCGTTCAAGGTAAGCTAGAACCACGGAGATGCGAATCGCCAAACCACCCATTTTTGGCATCTTGACATTAACAACATTGGCACGGCTTACTGACCAATTACTCAGATGCTCGTCATCGCTTTCCATGAGTTCGGACATGCCATCACCGCAGTCTGCACCGGAGGCCGGGTCAAGTCTATTTCGCTGGATCCTCGCGAGGGAGGCGTCACGCACATGGTGGGCGGAAAGAGCGCCGTCACGCTACCTGCCGGCTATCTGGGCTCCTCCCTCATCGGAGCCCTGCTCATCTTCTGCGGCTTCGACATTGTCGCTAGCAAAGTCGCCAGCATGGTCTTGGGCGTCTGCTTTCTGCTCACGCTCTGGTGGGGCAAGAGAGATTGGCTGACGATCCTGACCGTACTACTCGCCGTGGGTCTCATCGTTGCATGCTGGTTCATTGTCCACGCTGAGCCTCTGCGATTCGTGGTTGTAAGTTTTTACCGGAAAACTTCTTGCCGGGATCGATTCAAACTAACCTTGAGATACAGCTCTTCATTGGCGTCATGTCATCGCTTTACAGCGTCTGGGATATCGTAAGTCTAAGAACACATCGGCAGTGGTTTTCTGGCATGTGCTAATATTTTACAGTGTGACGACCTGATTCTGCGCAAAGTAAATAGCTCCGATGCGAGCGTGTTTGCCCAGCGCTACGGCGGCTCTTCCCAGTGCTGGGGTGTCGTCTGGTCGATCATCTCTGTCCTGTTCATGGTGGCAGGCATTATTGCTGGAATCGCAGCATTCCCAGAGTCTTTTGCTCAACAGGAGGAAGATTCCAAGAACTTCCTCCCTACGCGCTAATTATAATTCTTGCTTTTTCGTACCTTGGATCTCTTGGCCTCAACAGCTGGGCCAGAAGTCCTTGACAGTGGTGGAAAGAGTTGGCTTGTTGGATTTACCATGATACCCCAGTTTCTATAGCATAATCGAATTCAATTGCCAATCAATGAAACATTACGTCGCTCAATGCGTTTATACAGTCCTTAGGAATGCAGTATATATATATTATACCTACTTAGTAGTGACGAATAGTATGTTCAATTGAATTCCGGAGTTATACAAAATTTTGAAATTCTTTCGTGCTACTTTTATACATGAATCTCACAAATTGTCTTAGCCAAACAGACAAAGACTCAAATATCGGGACAGGCACTCTTTCATGTACGGAGTATATTGGTCATCTAATGTTTTCGGATATATGCTACATTTGAGACAACATGTATGTATAAAGAAAAGCGGGATCCTCATCGACGCCAACACGGATCGAGCCCACGCCCTAGTGAGCGAATCTAAAGTCCAGCCTGCGACTGCCCTGCAGCTTGGTGTTGCGCACATAGTCGCGCCTCTCGTCCTCGGTCATGCCGTTCCAGACCCTGTCGCGCTGCTTGTTGCGCCAGACGTAGTAGGCCTTGGTCAGGAGGAAGAGCACAATGACGAGGATGTCGATGCCCAGCAGCACGCCGTTGCCGCGCCGGTACTTTGGCTTGTCGTCGTCTAGGTAGATGAAGTTGGAGATGACGCTTCCTACTTGTACCATCATCTGCAGGGGTGTCGGTCAGCTATCATGCATTTTCGAAGTGGAGGGAAGGTGCGACTCGACTCACGTTGTATAGTGCCGCAGATACGGATCGCGTTCCGACGTTGTTGGAGTTCTTTGAGGTCCAGGCGACGAGAATGGCGTCTTGAGTCTGGTTAGTAAATCGTGACATGGCATATACAATGTGGAGAACGTACGGCAGTAAGGGTAAGACAAAAGCACTGTCACGATAGCATACGTGCCCCAAGCGTTGGTGATGATGTCCGGCCAGAACCGCAGGGCGAACAAGCAAGGCAGGGTCCAAATGGCTTGTATCATGGAAACAAGGGATCGTTCGTTCAAATACTCTGACAGCCTCGTGAGGAGGATGAGGGTGATGATGTGCATGACGCTCTGTTTTGCATTAGCTCAGCTACGCTACACAAAGGTTGGTGTTATTCTTCTTACCGAGGGAATCGTCAAGAGATTCGTCGTGAACGTGTCGAACCCAGCAGAGGTCAAGACAATGGTGATGTACTTGGTGGGCGAACTCTGGGGAATGTATGCTACGAGGCCCAGGAGGTAGATGGGCCACAGGTCATAGTCCTTCATGGAGTTCCAAAGGAGTCGAGGAGTGATTGCCTGTCTGTTATGCATATCGCCCTGTGGAAAATGTCAGTCATTTCTCTTGAACATGCAAGAGCAGTCAGCAATGTTGGGTAGGTACTAACCTTGCTAGGATCATCGCGCAGGACGCGGTTCACCACGATGGCCTCTTCCCTCTCGGTGAACCATCCATTGGGTCTGAACCAAGTCTTGGTTTGTACGGCAGAAGCCGGCATCATGAAGAAAGAAGAAGCACCGACGATGAAGGTGATGGCACCCTCAATGGCAAAAAGCCATCGCCAACCAGCCCATCCGGCGACGCCGCGCATGTGAAGAAGGCCATAGGCCAACAGTGAAGTGATAATGGTAGTTCCCGACAGGGTTGTCCAGAAGTAACTGAGACGAATGGGCAGTTCCTTGGACGTGTAGAAATAGCTCAGCCACAGGACGATGTCGGGAATGAAACCTCCCTCCAAGACACCCAAAAGAGCGCGCGTCAGGAAAAAGGATGCTCTGCCGGTCATGAAACTCTGGAAAGTGGCAACCAGCGACCAGAGGCAGATCTGCATCGGAATCCATCGATCGGGGCCGACTTTCTTAGAGATCAGCTGCGACGGCAGTTCGGCGATCAGGAACGCAACGAGGAAGATGGTATTGCCGTAGTTGTAATCTGACAAAACGGTTAGCGCAATGGTATAGTGTTGTACTCTGGGGAGTCGCATTACCATTGGTTGTCATTTTCAGATCAGCCAAGAAATTGTCAGACACGGCCTGGACAAGATTGCCACGATCGACTTGGAGGCCAAAGAACATGACGCACTATATAGTCCGTGGTCAGTATACTCTCTTTATCAATCTGAATTGGTGTTGTCTCTGCTTACAGCCCAGAGGCACACGCGCCAGTCCAACTTGCGGACAATCTTCTTCTCTTCCTCGGCGGTCCAAGTCAAGTTCGGATCGAAGAGGTGGCGGCACTCGTAGCTCGATGCCTCGTAGGTGGTCCTCCAGTGAGCGGCCACGTCGGGGTCGATGAAGGGGTTCCTGCTGTCGTATCCCTCATCGTCGCTTCCCGACTGGGAGTTGGCCGAATACGTGGCGCGGGCCCCCTTGAGGTCGGTATCGTGGAACTTGCCCTCCTTCTCGGCACGGTCCAGGACCGGCACGTCCGCCTGAATCGGCGGAATCGACATGGCGACGACGGGATTGGTCTCCAAGTAAGACAAGAAGAGCAGTGACAAGTCGGGGAATACTAGAAATCTAGTCTGCCAAGTACGTATAAGACTTCCAAGAGACGCCGCGCCATCTGGGCAGCGGAAAGAGGAGCGCCACGGGACATGATTTTAATATGATTTCTGGTAAGCAAGCGATTGCGAATCGCAGTGGTTTCTACATTGGACCGATCTCATCAATGTTCGAAATAGCTCCTATAAATGGCGTGCTAGTGAGGGTAGCCAATTACGAACAACGGACCCGAGGTTGGGCGTCCCAAGTGGGGGGCTCGACCAATTGCGTGACGAGGGATGCAATGCAATTCCTATGCCCTGGCCTGCCCATGCTATGCCATGCCTTGTATGCTGGAACTCATCCTAGTGGACATTTGCCCCGAGGACTGATAAGAAAGGACCGGATAGACCCTGAATTTCCCGTGGCGTCCTGGCCTGAACGTGATCTTGTGTTCCATTCTATCGGTTTTGGCGTCTCCCAGCTGAGCCTGGTTCAGAAGAGGCGTTGCGTTGACACCGCATAAGCGAACCAGGCCCTCGGGTCTGCGATGGTCTCGCCAAACTGGGCTTTTTTCCTTTGAGCTCGCCATTAGATTGAATTCGCCATCGCTGAAAGCAGCCAAACAGAAGTGTGGAAAATACATGGTATGAACAGAAGTGGTAACCCGACCGCGTTGTAGGATTCAGCTTACAGGGACCGAGGCGGTATCCTGATTTCCATCAACGCACGCCAATCAAACTCTAACTATTAAAAAACGCGTAGCTGTTCTGCCCTATGATAATCAATATGATCTGCTCTAAGAATCCATTAAATGAGCGAATTTTGTGTGGGATTACGTCAACTAACACGAGGAGCAAGACAAGTACAGACGATAGTATAGCTGAAAGAATGGTGTCATTGTGAAGATTTTTTCTTTCTCCATTACCAAAGCATCAGTGGTCGGGCCGCGAGGATCACTAGTCAGGGTGGTCTAGTCTTACAAAACATGAAACTGTCTGTGAAAAGGTCAAGTGGATATTGTAAACTCGTCTCTAATCAAATCCCCATGTCACATCATGGAGTGATATCACTTACTACTTGTTTTCTCCATATTGCCAAGGTGATCTGACAGCATCTTTGCCAGTGACCCATCATTAATATCGTATTGAGTGAGCTTAGAATGGGGGTTGCTCTTCTGAGAAGCAGTTGTCTATCTTATAACTACATTCCATGAACGTCACTCGGAGAGAATCTGAAGTCTTTCTGCGGACTCGTGTGCACTTGCATTGCGCAATCATATCATCCTATGTGACACGGATATAATGCACTTTCATCTATCATCTAAATTCTTGATATCCCATCTTTGAACACATTGGCTGCCTCGCACAGCCTATCCTATTGCGGGCAACTGTTCTGCTTTCGGTCATCTTGCCTGCATCTAGATCCCAGGTATCTGCTCAATGTCGTCTTCTCGGTGCCGAGAAAAACGATTAGGCAAAGGCTGAACCGCCAGAAGCTCACTGTGGCAACGCCACCAACTCCAAGAACGAATATCCCAGTCTTTGGGTCTCTGGCACCGGATAAGTCATTACGAAGTGGCGAGGTTGCATGAATGACGAGACCGAGGACAGACTTAACAACCGACTAGGCTATCTTCAAAGCGGGAGTCTGAAAAATAAAGATCATTCGTAGACCCGACATTTGCAGCCGCAGTCAGAGTGCTCTGTGCGCCACTTCTTCAGCTAGGTACTGGGATTGCAAGATTCAAGCTCAGTAGGTGGGCAGTCATATTGCTATTGTTACACGATTGAGCTCATAAGTCTTCCCACAGAAACAGATGCTTTTAGTAAGCAGTACTCCATGTAAAGCTCTTGGTCACGACCCCCTCCTTTTTTCTTTTTCTTTTCGACATCTTCCCCAGTCCTACTCCTATAGCTTGGCTTTCATCCCAACCTTGTGGCCGGCCTGGAAACACTACTTCACAATACTATTCTTGTCTCAAATCACGCTACTTACTTGGTACAGTAAAATGACCACCCTTTACACAGCTGTCCCAGACATCAGGACCTGGGACTATATTTACCTCCAATTTATCCTAATAGTGAAAAGCGACAGTGTTTCTGAGCGATTTGTGGCCACAGACCAAGAAATGCACAAAATAAAGCACTGAGCCCTACAAATTCAACGACATATATGCGGCCTCTCAAGAAAGAACGTCAAGGAAGACAAGGATGACACTCTCTTCTATGATACCGTCCCCTTCATTCAGTAGGAGGCTGCGCATAATCTAGCCCTGAGCATGAGTATCAAGGCACCTGTTCGACAATCTCCCACGATCTCAGAAGACAATGGACTGGTAATTTCGGACTCAGTCCAACCCACGCAGATTGTCATTCTTCAAATTGCAGGCGTCGTTCACGATACTGATATCAAGCGAAGGGAGACGCACATGGGAATCCTACTACTAGGTGAACGAGTGCTACAATGTGTTTGACCGGAATTGGCAGCACTTTGTTATGAATATGTTCCGAAGAATCCAAGCCAATCGCGACCAGCTGCGGACCTTCCCTTCGTCCGCGATGACAAAGGTTTGGAAACTCCCGAGTTCGAGACGATATTTGAGCACAATACCGTACACCAAGACCAGCAAGGACTCGGAGACAGCCTGTCCTCACTGGTGTGAAGCTGAACATCAAAAGGAGGTTCCCCCGGGTCAAGTCCAGGGATATCTCGTCATGAGCTTGATATTTGAGGAAGTTTCTACTTCCAGAAGTGAGTCTTCTTCAAATGGGCCCACTCGACCCGCAAGTCGTCTTCTTGGCGACGCAAAGAACAAAATTGAGAGATGAATGTGTTGATTATCAATTAGCATTATCTGATATCGCTATTGTTCTGATGTCTTAAATGGGATCCTTTGAACAAGGAATTCCGCTTTCTGATACCTAACACTGACCAGAGACATCGAACACTATTCCATGTTTCCTGCCAAGACTTTTGATACAGGTGGACGCAACTCTTCCCTGATGCTGAGTAATTTAAGCATAATCATCATGTTACAAGCAGATTCAAGTGATCGGCATTTCATGTCAAATTTCTGGCTAGCAAAAGCCGCGGTGTTACTCCGCAGCGGTTAATTCTGCCGAATCCGTTGCAACGATTTGCGTTGCAATGCAGGATCTGGCTGCGGGGTTGGCGCGATTCGTATGTGATCTATAGGCTCAATACACTACATAAAGATAGCTAAATATGTTCCAATGTGTAATGGTTCTTGCGTGACAACTAGAGACCAGGACCTCAGACTATCGAACAACTTGCAAGCTGCAAACCAAGTCAGGATGGAGCGCAGTTTCAAAAAGGTGCGCAAAGCCCACGATGATGTCTGAAGCATAACAACTGACCACGCGAACGAATAAAGATCATTGTCGTCGGCGCCGGCCCGTCCGGGCTGCTACTATGTCTCCTGCTGGCCAAGCACGGCATCCCGGTGGTCCTGCTCGAGGCGTCCGACGCACTCGACGACCGCCCACGCGCTGCCATCTACGGGCCGCCCGCGATGCCGGACCTGAAGCGGGCCGGGATCCTGGACGAGGTGCGCCGCCGGGGCATGACCGTCGGGTCCTTGGCATGGTGGCGCATGGAGGACCACGAGAACCGGCTCGCGTGGCTCGACGGCACTGTGCTCGACGACGTCGACGGCGAGGACCTGCGCACCACGTGCCTCGTGCTCGACGAGCTCGATCGCCTGATGCACGACGAGTTCCTCGAAAAGTACGGCGGTGAGGTCCTGTGGAACCACAAGGTCGTCGACGTGAAGCAGGACGACGGCGCCGCCTGGGTCGAGGTCGAGACGCCCGAGGGCCGGACCACGGTGCACGGGGACTACGTCGTCGGCTGCGATGGTGCCACGAGCCAAGTGCGAAAGTCGCTCTTTGATGATTTCCCCGGGTTTACTTGGGACAAGCAGATCGTTGCTACCAACGTAAGATCTTTCACACTGGTTATATGTGCTTATATCTGAAATCGAGACAGGTTTATTACGACTTTGAGAGCAAATTCAATGGAGCTCAGTCAAACTTTTTAATTCACGAACATCATTTTGTGGTTAGTATGGCCGATGCTTAAGTCGGTAAAGCACCATGACAAGCTAATCCTGCAACAGATGATCGCCAAGATCACGTCCGACGGACTCTATCGAGTCACCTACGGCGAGCTGCCCGGACTTACGTGGGAAGAGATCAAACAGCGACAGCCAGAAATATTTGAAAGAGTCCTGCCGGGCCATCCAAAGCCACACCAGTACAAGCTTCTGAGCATGGCCCCGTACAAGATGCATCAGCGATGTGCGCCTTCGTATCGCGTGGGCAGAGTTCTTCTTGCCGCGGATGCCGCGCATCTATGCAACCCGTAAGTTTAGGACAGCCTCTTGCTACTTCGCCGAAACTCCGACCTCGAGACTGATCACCAAGATAGCTGGGGAGGCCAAGGCATCACCGGAGGGTTCGTCGATGTCGGTGGACTATACGAATGCCTCGCGGGCATATGGGACGGCAAGGCCGACGACACCATCCTCGACATCTACAGCGAAAAGAGAATAGAAAAGTGGAAGACCATCATCGACGCCGTGTCGCAGGATAACTTCCGGCGCGTGTCGGACCCCGACTCGAGCACGATACTGGAGCGGGACCCCTTGCTGATCGAGTGCAAGAAGACGGAGCACGACAAGGAGCGCCAGAAGGAGATGATGTTGCAGTCCCTGGACCTCAGGTACGATTTTACGCAGCATTATAACAAAGCCTGAATTATGAGGTGTCAATGTGTGTCTACCTGATATTGTTTGGTTTGATTGAGAGTAGATGTCCTGTCTAGATGAACCCGAGACAGCTGGAAGAAGCAGAATAGATTTTGTATTCGAAAACCAACAAACATATACGTATGCCAGTCATTTCTAAATCACCTATTTATGCTTGACACTCTGTTTTCCTGGTTTATCACAAATATGTATCCCGAACAAGATGGTATGCAAAATAGAAAGGAGTGTCTGATTGCTCGTTATGTTTATCCAATTGAGTCACAAAATTCTAAACAAGTCTGTCCTCAAACATTTTGCAATACCAATCAAGTATTGTAGCTGCATATAATAATTCATTTCATTGACCAAATATCGTCCCGAGAGCACCGGGTTATGCTCTGCATCCCAAAGCGGGCATGACGTCGCGAAGCCAAATATGGGCCCATCGAAAGACAATACGGTTGGTCTCAACTAAGTGACCCATCGTAAGCTTATGCAGATCGCGGATCATATAAGCACTTACAGGCTCGAAGCGGGGGCGAGCGAACAGTAGGCTACAGCGACTCGTGTATAAAAGTATTGGTAAGCACATGTTCTTTCACCGTATACTTTAAAACACAAAGTTAAATACGCCAAGATGTTCTCTCCCTGGCCACAACTTGTATTCTCCAAAACCACAAGAACAAAGGTACAAAAATGTCGCAAGAAAGCATCCTCGTTACAACGCCGACCGGCAACCAGGGCAGCGGCGTCGTGAAACACTGTCTCGCGTCAACATCCCACAAGGTCTACGTTTTGGTACGCGACCCCGCCAGTTCGGCGTCTCTGGCACTCAAAGAGGCGGGCGCCGTGTTGGTCAAGGGCGACCTGGACGATGCAGCCTCGATTCGATCCGCGCTGGAGCAGACTCAACCAACGGTGCTGTTCCTCAACCTGCCTCCCGGGCCGGGTGGCCGACAGATTGCTCAGGCGCGCGCCGTACTGGACGCTGCTGCTGCCGCGCCGCCCATCCGGTCGCTCGTTTACAGCAGCGCCTCCGGCACGGGATCGCACGAGAGCTTCCCCAACTTTGGGCCGGACCACGTCATGTACGAGTATTGGACGTCGAAGCACGAAATCGAGGAGCATGTTCGGGCCGCCGGGTTCGAGAGCTGGACTATTATCCAAATGCCTCCCTTGCTCCAGCTCTTCGTACCGCCGACGAGCTCTCTCATGTTCCCGGACTTGTGGACAAATCAGACGCTTCGGACAGCCTTTCACCCAGATACCAAGTTCGATGTCGTGGATGCCGGTGACATTGGAGTCGTCGTGACGGCGACACTGCAGAGACCTGCAGACTTCAAGAACAAGGTCACCTCGGTGGCCGTCGAGGCCGTAACGGCAAGTGAGCTAGCTGAAAAGATTGGCAAGGCACGAGGTATCAAGGTTGAGGCCGTACACGAGTCGATGGATGACCTCGCAACCAAGCTGGGACCTTGGGGCCCGAGACTGGTGGCATTTCAGGGCATATACAATGCCACGGGCAGCACGATCGATGTGCAGAAGAAGAGGGAGGAGTTTGCTCTGACGAGCGTGGAAGACTTCTTTGCTAAAGCTGATATAAAATAGATTCGAAACCTTTAGATTCTCCACTCATTCCTCTTAATGTATAAATATATTTACTATTATTTGACTGTCACAAAAAGACACAAGCTTTGGTCGTATCTGAAATTGCATGCCAAGTCATCCAAAGAATACTACATCTTGGACAATTTTGGCAACCGCCTCACTCTTTTCTTTATTTCCTCATATCTATCTACTTGTCCCTAAAAAGCTCGAGACGCAAATAAACCGCAACAGAGCCACCGTCGGATGACAAGGGCGATGCTTAAGATCGCGACCCTGAAGCGCTTCTTTCCTTCAACCAGCAGTTCCGAAAGTTTTAGTCGAGACAAAACAAAGGAAAAATATGCGCCGTACTAGAGACGCCATACGCGCATTCACTCGTGTTACCGAATGCGTCGCGCCATAAGCCAATTATTATGTCGGCTGTCGTCTAAAAGCTGGCCGACTCAGTGCTCGCGTAATCGACCAAGATCCATTTTTATTTTCTATTCCGAGTCCTATGCTATAAGCGATAGATCGGATCTCAAGGTCAACGAACGTCGACAACCGATAGGAATTGCTACTAAATTTGCAGCAGCCACTCGCAAGACTAACCCCGAAAAACTCAGGGCCCCTATTACCACCGACTGTTGGTCTCAAATCCGCACTGCGAATCCACTCGTGACCACGTGCTGCTCAAGCCGTAGCAACTGAGATGGTAATGCATTGGAGCGAATGGGAGCGAAGGAATCTTCCACTGACGATCGAGACACGAATGTCCTTCTAGAAAAGAATTAAAGACAGGCATTGTAATTAGGCTTTTTCTTGGAGTAATAGAGATAGGAATCGGAGATGACGATAGAGAAATGTGGTCAAGTTCAGTAAAACGATGGTCTTGAATTGAGTAGTTTTCATTAATAGTTTCGCCTCGCCATCGATAATGATAATATCATCCTATCTATGCTCCTTCCATCTTGTGATTCATGCTTTGCTATGTTTATAAAAGTGTCTGTACGGGCTACGGAATATGCTTTGTCTAGAAGTCGCAAATTTACTGTTTGTAAAATAAATCTATTCTTAGTGTTATCGAGAGGGGAAAAAGGTGTAGTCTTGCCGACAGAACCTAGGTAGGGAGACTGGTAAGGTAATTGTATATGTACCTTTAGTAAAACATCGCCGATTATGCATGGAGTATAAAATTGGCAGCTTAAAAAAATCCTCAAGATCAAGACAAGGACTTTGGTGGTTGTTTCAAGAGTTTCTACCAATTCCAGGCTTTCGTAAAATTTGTAATGTAGGTAATTATTGGGATCGAGGAGAGCGTTCGTGGCTGGGATAAGGCGACGATAGTTGGGCCTTTCTGCAAACGGCGTCCACATAACGACCAAGATCCTTGAGTCTCACGGCAAGCTTGCGTGCCCGACACGGCGTACAATCTCCTGGCAGAGTTGGCAAACAATTGCTTATTAAGACTAGATGGTTTTGTCTGCGAGTTCCAGAAACGGTAGCACATGTTTATTGATGGTGCGAGGCAAAGTTGCAAAAAAAGAATGCCAGGAACTCAATATCAGGGCGCTGTACCGGATAAACTCGAAGTCTTCAGACCTCAACCGATAGCCAGATAGATCATTTGAGGCCGGAAAATCCTCGAGAATAGAGCAACGTGCCCGGTAACTTGGTAGATCAGCAGTGTGTGTAAACAACAGGTTAGTTGCCAGACTTGCGTCAATAACCACTGCGCCATGAAGACGTAGTCCTGCCTCTCCAGCAGTCCAAACGCTTGGGGCTCACCAAAAATTCCCGCAAAGTCGGTGCGGTCCCGCAGGTATGTCTCGGGCCAGATGATCAAGGTACATCAGCGTTCAAAGAGCTGGCTGTTGAGGGCATGACTTGGACCCCCCTATATGGCTTATTCGCGACGCCAGATAGTCGCATATCCACCTGCTTTTTGTACCTACCTCGAAACAACCCACCAAGCATGCTCTTCCTGCCTGGTTCGCAACTCCTCATTGGTCGATTTGAACAATCCAGGTCTTCCTGCCTGGTTGGTAATCAATCTTTGTTCCATTTCAGCAGCCCACCTTGGAACTTCCCCGTTATTTCTGCATCTTCCTGGTGACAGAACCCATCACTCAATCCTCTTCCTACACACCAACTGTCTGGACGAAGACCGGACGACTACGCACCACTTGGATTCATACGTTCAGCAAAACGCAGTACAGCATCTCTTTAATACCTTCCACTGTCTTTGTTGTCTTCTGGTAGGCACCAAGCCCGTCACCGCCATGGCAGATGAGATCCAACCTCCGCAGCAACCCTCTGCTGGACCTCAGTCGACCCAGACCCAGCCTCCGCAGCGACTCTCTGCTGGATGGCAGCCGATCCAGAACCACCCCAAGGTTGACGACCAGGCTCTGAAAGAGCTGCTGCGAAGTTTCGAGAGGAAGGTCCAAGGACATCAAATTCACAGGGGAGAAACTTTGGGCCGCGTTTATGAGCTCAGAGAGGAACTCGGTCATTTGCGTCAGATTCACGGCTTCGCTGCTAGATTCGATGGGACTGTCCGCATCCTTATTCGGGCGGGGGAGAAGTTGAAAGACATGGATCGTATCTGTCGCCCGCTGATTCTGAACCATCAGTTCGCACTTTGGGACGGGATGGAGCAGGTTCTGCAAGGCTTTCACCAGAGGCTTATGGATGCGCTTCGTGTGGTGGACAAGGATATCGACAGGGCAACAGACCATTACAAGAAGGTCTGTCGAGTGTCGGGAACCATCAAGTCAGAACTTTCTCGGGCATGCCTTTCGGAAAACTGCGGCGCCCCTCATATTATTGAGGTGGTGGACGCTCTCAAGCGCAGATGTTACGATTTGTTCATTGAGCTCTTTGTAAACCTTCGCAGGAGCAGACGGAGCGTGGCGGACATGAAAGCCAGAGCGGATGAGATGCTGGAGAAGGCTGCCCAGCGTCACGAGGAAGTCAAGCAGATGTTGGCTCCGATAGCCGCATGGGCATACCACCCTGCCACTGACCGGATTCGAAGATACCGATCAGCAAGCTGTCCGCCTTGAACATCACGAACACAATTCAGCCTGCTTTCCCAGATGTCTGCATCCGACATCACAATTCGCCTCTACCAGCCTTTTCCAAGTTTCAAGGCGGAGCAATGTCTTTTTCAGTTATGCCTTTTCCAATTTGCCCTGAAGCGACTGTTCAGCCCATCAGTACCAAACGAACCATCCGGGCAAGACATCCAGCACGATACTTCTGCCCGGTTCGCCATGCCTTAGATCATGGAAATGGCATACTTTTCAACGGACTGTCTTGAGAGCTCTTGTCTAGAATGTCAATTCACCTCAGTGGTAAGCATCACGGACTATCTTGAAGCCAAAATAGATTCTGACCTTATTTAGACACACAGCTATGCCACTCGAAGAATCACCTCAAGGGGGGAAAGGAATGGGATTGATAGTTCCGGACGGAATGGCCATCAGAATGGCATTTTAATTAGTGGTTCCCAACTCAGTCTGCCTCAATCAATACAAATCTTGTCCAAGTCGTCACTTTGTTGAGACAAACATATTCATCTTAGAAAGTGAACAATTGCCTGTCAGCAAGAGCCATCGTGCTGGTAGCTACCATTCCACGGACACCATGTCTTGTGCAAATCTGCATCTAATGAGTTCAGCCCCGATGACATGCTCGCCACAAGGGCTTCCAAATTTCTGTTGTTCCTTCCCGATCTGCTGATCTACTTATGACACGATGCCTATAAACAGTTAAAATCATGGAGCGATTGAATAGGACGAAAATTCTGTCCAACTGGCCACTTGAAGACCGAGCTTCGAAAAGATTGATTGTAATTTTTTTTTTCTTTCGTTTTGTAATGGAAGAAATACTAGACATTGATTCGGGCGTGAGCATGTCTCCCATTGCGCCATTCTACGCAAACTATCTTATCTTTTTCTATACACGTTATGCAGCCATGAATCCAAATACTCGCTCGCTCATTAGCACATGATACAGCAAACATCGTCTCTTGACGCTGTGGCGTGATTGCGATGAATCCAAAGTTCATCGCGTGGAAGCCAACCGACTCGTCCAGATGGTCCCTCTCAATTATTTGTCCATCTCCTGAACATGCTCTCGTGGTCTTTCATGCTACCCAAGGAGAGCGATCGCCTGTACTGCTAGTACTCATACTTGAATAAAACCGTTGATACTGTGTTCCATAGTCTCTGTCTGCATCATCTGCCTAATGGAGCCATTTGGCGTGGCTTGACCGCCCGCAGGCCCATGTGCAATGTCCTTCCATCGATTGCATTGGTCTTCGGATCGTACCATGCTGAAACGTCTATGACGAGTGAAGCTTTGGGGCTGACGATTTCAATCAGACCGTTGAAGTTGACCGACCCTCGCGGCGGGTAAGGGCGCTTTGGTTGCCAAGCCTGCTTCCATTTCTTCCTCAGAGCTTGCCATGCCCCAGCGGTGTGCTCCGAGACTTCTCTGACGCCGTGCATATCTTTAGCACTGGGTCTCTTCTCTGGCGATCCTTGAGACTTGGAGAAGGGGCTGATGGCCTCTGGAAATCTGCTCTCCGCAGGCTTGTCCGATGCCGTGTTGTCTGATGACCGGGACGTGGTCGAGTCTTCAGATCCGTCAGCGGTCTGCCGCCTAGTCGGACTCACTGCCTTGTCGTCGCTTGAGTCTGCCGGCTTGGGACTCAGTGTTGTGGGATCCGAAACCGTGCCCGGAGCTTTCGGCGGTGTCCCCTTGATAACGTGTTGCCGCATTTTGTCCAGAGTTTCTTGAACACTAGTCACCTGCTGACTCTTTGGCTCAAACCCAAAGTAATTGGCGACTGTGTAGAAATGGTGCTGTGCCAATTTTGTGCTGAAGCTCCACATGGATAGAGTCGCAGCAGTGGGCATGAGCGTCCGCTGCAGCTTGAATGCGATGTCGGAATCAACTGGTTCGAGCACAATAGACAGACCATCATCATCCCAGCAGAGTCTGGAGAAAATGTTAGCATCTCCTTGAGTATGGTCAAGTTCTGCTTCTTACGCTTGTCTTTGGAAGGTAGGTGGCGGCCTCAAGGGATATTTAACGTCAATCCAAGCCCTCGAAATCTTCCACTCTTTGCCGAAATGTAGGCTGATCGAAGGGTTCGAGTCGATCGCTTTCTTTGCGAACTCGGCAAGCGAGGCCTTGATGCTGTTGATTTTCTTCTTGTCCCTGCTCAGCTTGGCGAAAGCCTTCCACTCGGGGTCCGATCCTTTGTACGGTGGCGACTCAACCGTCTCAGTGGTACCAGGAAGCGGGATGTAGAGACCACTGTCTGCCTCTTGGAGTTCCTTTTCCAGCTTCTTCCGCTCCTTTGGCGACATTTTGGAAAACTCCTTCTCCAGAAACTGTCCTATGACGGCGAACATGGATGTTGTGTAAAGCTCATAGCAAGCATAGTATACAATGCAGGTGCCGACGAAGGCCGCGGGCTTGAACCATCTCCTCCTTACTTTCACTCTCTGAAATTGTATCTGCGATGGCTCGGGTCGCGCGTTGGGGCGCCAGCGTTCAAGGAGGCCAGCCCGGAACTGGGCCGGTCGTGTTCGCAATAATCGTAACATGGCGACCAATCTGCCATGCGGCTCGCACGTCGTTGCGGACGGCGGCCCGCGGAAGGACAAGAGGCGATGCGCGATCGAGCGGGGAGCGTTCAGGAAGCGCCGGCGGTGCTCTCGGTCACGAAATAGTATGCGTACGGCTCTGGCTTTGGAAGAGACGCGGAAGCCTGGCCGGGTAAATAAATACCGGACTGCTCGTCGTCAGAGACAGTCACTCTTTGTTGGTGATTGCTTCTCGAAATGACGAAGACCCTGGCTGCAGCCTTGCCAATAAAGTGCCACCTAGTAGCAGGGGCGAACCGCTAGAAGAAGCCTAAATACGGAACTACAGGGCCTGAAGTCTGGAACTCTGGGTACGATGATTTGGAGGACGAGCACAGTTTGATTTATGCGATAGCGACTGTATGAAGACGAATAGAATGGGCTGGTGCATACAGTGTTTTGAGGGTATAGTACAGTTTCGCACGGTAAGCATTGCCGCTTATCGGCGTTTCATCACGTGGATCTCTGGCTGCGCCAGTAGCTCTCTGCCAACGTCTGTGCAATTACGTCTCCAGCTCCCAAGGCAACTGGTTAGCTCCCCAAGGTTACCAGCTCAACTACCACAACACCAGGCATTGCAGCGGCTGGTAGACGGGACAAACATCAACACAAAATGAAGCTCTGGGGCTTCTTAGTACCGGCTCTAGCTGGTCTAGCCACCGCCGCTGAATCTGAGGTCGAAGCCTACATCCTACGATCGCGACAGGCCGGATCCGCTTCCTCGATATCATCGACCGCCGCCCAAACAATCTTGCAACAACGCGTGGGCTACGCGAAGCAGCTGCCCGGGGACATCACAGAGGAGGATGTTCATCAGATTGCACAATATGGCATGCAGTCATCGCAGCGTCTGTTTACAGATGCTTCCGCGGATGACTTGAGCTCGTT
The DNA here is from genome assembly GCA_022432395.1 of Pestalotiopsis sp. NC0098. Taxonomy (NCBI): domain Eukaryota; kingdom Fungi; phylum Ascomycota; class Sordariomycetes; order Amphisphaeriales; family Sporocadaceae; genus Pestalotiopsis; species Pestalotiopsis sp. NC0098. The sequence goes on along the minus strand of JAJKLJ010000003.1, from coordinate 1,461,909 downwards.
CGTCGTGCTCATCAAGAACGCCGACAACACCAACCTGGCGGGATTAAAGAAGGCCATCTCGAGCTACGGGCCATCATTCACAGCGCCTGCCCTCGACGACCTCCCATCGAGCTACCTGCCCAAGGCATCGAAGCAGTGCTCTGTCGAGGACACCATTGCTCTCAAGAGCGGTTGCTGGAATGGCAAGACCTCCTACCTCGAGTACGACGCTGCCAAGGACAGCAAAGCTATCAAGTCTCTTTCCCAGAGCATCGCCAAACTCCAGTCCCTCGTCGACTCCAAGGTTGAGACGACTATTGTTGTTGTCTCCACCAGCGGCACTCCCAGCGAGCTCCGCCGGCGCCAACAGTCCGAGGCCGTTCTCAACGACGAGTTCAAGATCCAGACCGCCTCGAGCAAGTCTGACTCTTCTGCCACCAAGAACGACCAGACCAAGAACGATCAGTCCTTCAACCCGCACCCCTTTGTCGCCAAGGTCGGACCCCTTCCTTCCTGCTTCACCTCCCGAAACGCCTGCGAGACAGCCACGTCCAACTGCAGCGGCCGCGGTCTCTGCTTGAACAAGTACAAGCAGGATGCCGACTCGGCATGCTTTGCCTGCCACTGCCAAAAGACCCACGAGAACAACAGCACTAGCGTCTGGTACTGGGGTGGCGCAGCCTGCCAGAAGCAGGATGTCAGTGTTCCCTTCTGGATGTTCGTCGGCTTCACCATCTTCATGGTCGGCGCCGTTGGCTTCAGCATCAACCTTCTGTTCAGCGTCGGTGAGGAGAAGCTGCCCGGTGTTATTGGTGCTGGTGTCTCTAGAGGCTCGAAATAAACTTGTTGAGTACCTAGGTATGGATCGAGGAATACAGGAAATAGAAGAATACGGGAAATACTGCCACTGTCGAAAGGCAGTGTACGGAAATAGTATGGGTGTCCAGACTGGTGTATCATAGTGTACTGGTTTCGGGTTGTGCCTGATAGTTTGCATCTCGGCTGGCGGTCGCCGAGCGGGAGGTTTCTCATTACTTGCGAAATTTACATAAGTTCAATTGATTTCAGCCATGAAAGCGAACAAGTAACCCTGCTTTGCGAGAATTTCAAGCATGCTATGAGCATATATGTGCAATATTTTGTACTTCATGAATAGACTCTTCAGGGGTATCATTAACTATATTTTCATGCATCTTTAATCCATTTGTTCGGCTTGCCTCAACGGCGTCGTGCCCATGCTCTCCAGGCCTCTTCCAGGAGTATCTACATTCTTTGAGTGGTCCAATAATGATTTTGCCGCCGCAACGGTGCCGTTGGCATCCACAGTCTGAGTAGGGGGTACATTACCGCCCATAAGCGAGCGATACCTCTCGCCGGCTTCGTTGAGCAACTGCTGCAGCTCGGGCTCCCTCCGATCGATCTCGGCCCTTTCCTGCTGGATCCTGTCGATCTCGGTCCTGGCCCGCTGGATCTCGACCAGCTTCTGCGCCATCTTCTGCTTGTACTCCTGCACCTTGACGCTGAGGTCGGGCAGCGGGGTGACCTTGGGCGGGACCTGCGCGCCGGCGTCCCGGGCCAGCCGGCGCCTCTGCTGCTCGCGCTCCTCGGCGAGCCCGTCCATGCCGGCGCGGGTCTGCGCGCTCTCGTACGCGGCCCGGCGCTCGGCCTCGCTGTCGTCCGAGGTCTCGCCGTCGTCATTGTCGACGCCCTCGGCCGTCGCGATCATGGACGCCATGTCGGCGCGCTTCTTCTTGCGCGCCTCGCGCTCCGCCCGCGCGCCCAGCGACAGGCCGCCGTCCTCGACGAAGAAGGAGTCGTCCTCGTCCAGGTTGTCGTCCTTGGTCAGCCGCTTCTCCTTCTTCTGGGAGACGGCGGCGCTGGTCGGCTGCCGCTTGGCGAGCACGGACAGGTACGATTCGCCCGCGCCGCGGTCGTCGTCCGAGAAGGAGATGAAGTCGTCGGCCCCTGCCTGTTGGGCCTTGCGTGCTCGCCGCTCTTTCTTCTCCTGGATCTCGGCCTCGGTCAAGATGACTGTTGGCTGTCCCGCCGAGGCGGTCGTCTGCTGGACCAGTGTGGCTCCTTCGAGTTCCGACGGATCCAGTGACATTTCCACGTCCTCGTCGGCTATTTGTAGCGACTCGAGGTTCGCTGGTGTATTTGGTGTTGCGCTTTGCAGTTCTGAGAGATATTCTTTGCTGTACCGCGGGCGGTCCTCATCCTCGTCCTCTGACCGTGTGGGTATCCTGTTGTTTTTCGTGAGGCCCTTCCGGTGTGCAAGCTTTGTGGTCGCCGCAGCAGCCAGACTACTCGGTTTCGCCTCGGAGACTGGCTTATCACCTCCTAGAAGAAAAGCGCCATCGTCGTCTCCGGTAGACTGCTTGTCGTCGTCAAAGGAGAGCTTCGAGGCCGGTGCCCGTTTCTTGATCTTGGACGACCCAGCTCTCCCTGCCAGCGCTGGGCGCACCACGACGGGCGCGCCGCCGTCCTCGTCATCCTCGGTCGAGTTGTTTGGTTGGGGCTCGTCAATGTCTGATATTTTTATCGTCTTGCGCAGCTGCGACTGCTTCAGAGGCCGCGTCTTGAACGTCGGCTGCAGCGCGGGCCCCTGCTCAAAGTCGGAGACTGCAGAGGGCGGCGTGGGCGAATCCGTCCCTCCCTCGTCCTCATCTTCGTTGTGGATGGTGATCTTGCGCGCCTTGCGCTTGCCGCCGAATGCGCTCATTTTGCGGCTGTCGTAAATCGAAAAATCATAATTATTTTGCTTGGCTGGTCATAAAAGTAAACGCCCCCAAGCTTCGCAGGCTGACGTCGGTTTTCCCTGGGGAGAGCTCGGGCTTATCGATAAGGTGCATATGCCAGGCAGAACCACTAGCTCCAAGCGCCCTGGCGGTCGTTGGTCTGTCTGTCGCGAATCCGCAGAAGCAGCTTCGGTATCGCGACACCATAAACACTGCGAGAGGTCCCATATTCTTCCGCATTCGCACAACAGATACAATGGCTCCCGCACAGCCAGAACTCAAGAAGGTGCGCTCATACCATTGATTGATTGCTAGGCAGAGTACCGGCGTCTTAAATAAGTACAGCCCCGCTGACCACGTTTGATACAGTACCTCGACAAGAAGCTGTTCGTCCAGCTCAACGGCAGTCGCAAGGTCATTGGTGTCCTGCGAGGATACGATGTACGCTCTCCCGAATCCACCTTTCCCCCTGGCTTGCCCGACAACCGACTAATTCTTCTATAGGTCTTCCTGAACATTGTCCTCGACGATGCGGTAGAGGAGAAGGACGGCGGCGAGAAGGTCCGCTTGGGCATGGTTGTAGGTCTAAACATTTCCCCCGACTGCGGCCAACAGCCGGCTAACAACGTATCTCAGGTCATCCGTGGAAACTCAGTCGTCATGCTGGAGGCTCTGGAGAGAATAGGCGGCGGCGACCGCGACCACCACCGAGGTTGAACGGGTGTAGGACGACAGGGACAAGATTTATGATTGCCGACAAAGCCGCAGAGACTACCCATGAAGTGCTCAGGGGGTTCGCGTTGTAAACAACAAAAATGAGAAGACGGCAGGCGGGCTCAGGAAAAGCGATGATACTCCCTCGGCTCGACATATCGGACGGAGCCGGGCAGGCGCAACGAAACTACGACTTGCAAGGACTTGCGTGCTTGGTATTGCCTGGCAAAAGCTGTCGATTCGTCAATATAGCACTATTGAGCGAACGAGTGCTACGAGCTTGATCTTTTACTACGAATATAAAAAGACCAGTCAAACTCAAGAGGACCTCCCTGTAACAGTGACTGCCAAATGATGTTGCATGAATCCTGTCCATCCGCCTTTCATTCGGAGGTTCTATATCCCAGAAGCATGGTGATTTCAAAAGGTGCCATCTACTTCAAAACCCATTCGCCAAGTCCCAAAGTGTAGAAGTTGTTCAATCATACAACAAGATTAATATGTCATGTCTTACGTCTAGCTGTACATATTACCGTATACTTCACTCCGTGACACCGTCAAATGTACTCATTATCGTAGCAAATAAGGCAGGTTCATCAGCCATAAATCTCGTAAAATCATTGCGGCTTTCTGCCGTACACCACCAGCCTATGCATTTGTCAATACTCAGTCATGCTTGGACGATTTTGCGTGGGTTACTTACACTGGGTAGTAAAAATGAATCCGGGGGTTCTGAATATCTTTCCGCACGTCGACGAGTAATACTTCGACGGCTTCCGGGCTCATGTTCAGGAATTTCGTGAGCAACACCATGCTGATGCCGTGGAGGCCATCGAGAATGTTTTGCATCTGCCATAATCCGAGGCTCTTCTTCTCTCTTCCCTTGGCCCAGGGATTTCCCGGGACCTGCGATCTTACGTCAGAATCCGATCATAACCGCGGCTTGATGGCCGTCACTTACCGAGAACTTGTGCTCGACCACATCCTGAAAGCCGGCCTCCTCCATCTGGCGCTTGTACTTTGCGCTGTTCATGCCGCTGCGGCCGGTGAAGGACAGGGCCTCGTTGAGCATGTTGTTCCAGCGCTGCAGAGCGGTGCCGTTGAGCGAGTCGTCGATGGCCTGCAGCTTGACGTAGTAGTCCTGGAACTCGACGTAGCCGCCCGGGTTGAGGTTCTCGTAGACCATGGCGAAGAGCCCCGGGAAGTTCTTGATCGACCCGACCATGTGCCGCGCGTGCACGTAGTCGAACTTGTACGAGTACACCCACTCGTCCTCGACGTCGTCGACCTCGAATCGGCAGTTTGTCGGTACGCTGGTGTGGTCAGCCAGACTGCTTACTGGGGAGTTCGAGTCGGTACTTCACTTACAAGTACGGTTGGATAGGACTGACGTCCGTTCCGAGCACATCGGATTGTGGGTTTTCCGTCGCTTTTCACAAATGGTGAGCTTTTTGCTTTCGATATGCCCAAGTGTGACTTACCGAATTCTAATGCCCATATACCGGTTCCTGTACCTATATCCAGCACTCTACCTGGGTTCTCGATTGGTGCAAGGGCCAGTTTCCCACGAAACAGCTTGGTACAAATCGCATGTTGAAGATCTGGTACAGAAATTAGCACTATCACCACAATAGAGGCCGCGGGCGACAAACCTAATCGTGATTGTTCTTGCTGAAGACATTGTATATTAGACAAGATACAAACAAGCAGTTCTCATAACACTCACCTCATCATTGGGCATCCAGTATTCTTGATTTCATGTTAGCCAGGCACATTCATCTCATGGTTCTTATGACGTTTGCTCACTTCCTTCCTTGTATTTGTGGTATGTCCGTCCGTGCTCCTCCACAAAGTCAAATATACTCGATGTGGCCGACAGGGTCGAGTACCTGCATATAGTTTCAGTACACAAATCTTGTTTTCGTAGCACAAAGGCGACATGATTCATTGGGCCACTCACGGTCTCTCTTCTCCGAGTGACGAATCGTTGTCGTCGTCGGATTGTTGGTCAACCTATCAGCCGGCATCAGCTTCCTGCACGATTCCACGATCGGGGAAAGAAACACAAACGCTCAAGCCCGTAGAGAAGCGACTGAGACCGTCCGAAGACGTCGTTACGGATGCCGAGTCGTGATCGGGCTGCATCTCGGCATCTAGATGCCGCTGCTGCTGTTGCTGCGAGCCGTTGCCGCCGCCCTCGTCGTCATTTGGTGCCACGGTGTCGCCGCCTCCGCCGCTACTGCCAGCCCCCGGCCGCCCGCCGTAGTAGTCGTCGTACGGCGCCAGCTCGTGATGCCGCGGGAGCAGGAGCGGCGGCGGCGGCGGCTGCTGTAGTGGGCCGCCGCCGTTGTCACTCGTGATATGCGCGGCGGACCCTTGCATTGGGTCGAGCGATGAATCCTGCGCCATTCCCGAATTTGATCTTTTTTCTGGCGGATCTACATGAGAAGGTTAGTTGGCTGGAAATGGGCTGGCTGGGCTGGGATCCTGGCTGGGATGGGGAGGAGTTTCCAAAAAAGAAAAACTCGAAGTGTTCGGCCTCGGTCAATTGGGAGGGCGTCAGCAATTCTAGAACTCTCGAGCCTTATTCAAGACTGTGCTGTGCTGACTGCATCTACCATGCGCCAATTATATTGTGGTGAGTAGAATTCGTACCATGGCCAATCACCCCCCGGAGGAGGGGTCGGAGTGTGTCTGGGCTGAGAGCTGCCAAGGTGTTGAAATAGCTGGGCTTATGTAAATCTACATACATCATATGACACTTGAGCCGTTATTGCGCGCCACCTCGGAGCATCATAAGCGATGATTGTAGAAGCTCTCCATTGATCCAGAAAGAAGCCACAATTTACAGCAAAGAATCGCGCTCGGTATAGTCCTAATTATACTGGACTCATGCAAGGAGGCAATTGCAAGGATCATGATTCTGCGCTACAGACGTCCTATAATGGAGCGGCGAATGCAACAACAGCAATCAAGTTTCGAAGCACGGCGCACCAATCACTTACCTGCAGTTGGCTTTTGTGTAACATATAATTATGAATGATCACGGTGAATTCGAACTACATATTGATATATTTTTGCTATTGGATTTCAGATACAGGGAAGAATTCGAGGTTGACTGTAGTAGGAAAGCGTAAATGACGTTCAAGATGCGATGTACGATGATACAAAAAGATTGGCAGCATTAATCCGCCCCAAGTGAACGCTTTCAAATCAACTCAAACGTCGATTCCTGGCGACCTTGAAAAAAGTCAATGTCATGAGACGCCCATATTCCGACCCGGAAAAATTGGCCTGGCTCTCCAGTTGGGAGGATTATGAGACCGTAAGCGATTCGTCCCTCGTCGCTCACATCTCCGGAGTAGTCTGACTCTGATCCTGGTTCTGATTCAAGAAGGTCATCGGGCTCACTGTGATTCGCGCATTCTCCTGACTCGTGGCTGCTGGACAGCGCTGTGCTTAGATCGGAAGTTGATATCTTTCGATCCGGTTCGCTTTGTGTCTCAGATGAAGCTTCGTCTCGATAATTCTCTTGTCGTGTTGGCAGTAGATCCACCTCCTTTCCAACCTCAGCACGCTCTGTACCATAAAATCGACTATCGTAGTCCGCGTCATCTATAGCCGGAAACGTGGTCTGCTCGATAGTTCCTCCTTCATCCAGAATAGTGCTCCAAGCCTCACTGCTTTCATCATTGCTGCCCTCAGTTTCTGACCTGTTGGCGTCATTTGATCCATCTTCAGACTCGCCGGAGCTTGGCCAGTCTTGAGGCTCAGAGGAGTCGTCTTTCTGGCAACAGCTGCCAAGCAGAAAAAACCAAAGATCTTCAATGGGCTCGCCTCTTTCGGAGGGAACCCAGTCCAGCAGTACCCTAGCACTGAAATCATCGCCAGAATGATGTCTGAAGGTCCGTTTTGCCAAAAATTTCGCCCACAAGAGTTTATCCTTCTCTAATCTCGCCCAGAGTGGAACTACTATTGCGGAAAATGTCAGGCTTCCATAAGAAACGTGGCCGTATGGATTCCGACCAATCACTAAAACGTGGGTTTCTACCTTGGAGTATTCTTTCCTGAAATCTTGGACTGTGAGCGGCCCAAACATGAGGTGTCCTGTGTACTCCGAAGCCTGTATAGCTGTTTCGCGGCTTGCCCAGCTCCACGAAGGGGCAATATATGGATCAGGTGAACGTAGCGATGATATTGCCCAAGTCCTGTCGTTGACAGCCACTAGACCCCCTTCTCCAGCGACCAGTGCCCATAACAAGTCTCGGTGCAAGTGAGACTTGCGAATGCCTGCCAGATAGTTATCAGGACTGCTACCTAAAACAGTTTGTGTAAATCCAGAAATTGCTGGTAGTTTATCTAAGACGATGCTGAAATTCCGGTTCGCAAAATAGAAAACGGCATCAATCCAACCAGATATAACGAAATCATCTTTTTCTTGTATCGAATTCTTGTCCGGGGACGTTATGTATGCGTCCCTTGTTGATTTTTCATTTTCGGTCCAGACATTGTTTGAGCTCCGGTAATGTATCTTGTTGACTCCAAATATTATAGCACGTTGTGCCAAATAGAATTCTTGGTATGTCCATCCACGAGTCGACCATTTACGCCTCAACGTGTCCATTCTTGTTGTCGAGTTTTGACCCTGGTAATTTTGCTGAATTTTGTCATAAAATCTGATGTTGAAATCGCCAAATATAGTTGAATCGATTTTTGACTGGAACTTGATACTAGCTGAAGTCTTGTCTCTCTCGAGAAAGCCCTGGTTGCAAGAGCTCGAAGCTGCTGCGCAAATGACTGCGACTGCATTTCCATAGATTCGAGCCATTTGGGAAGACTGCATCTCCCAGTCACTCTTATCATCTTGGAGAATGCAAAGGGCATCTACCCAGAGGTATTGTACACCCAATGCGCGCGATACTTCTACAGCATCTCGAATGCACTTTGGTACCTCCTCAAGCAAGAACCCGCGCATCATGCCGTCAATAGTTGCATTTTCCGTCTTGAATTGTGTTCCGGCGTCTCCTGAGTCGCCCCAGCAGTAGCTGAGTGCAAGATAAGGAGAACATGGCGAAACCATATTCGCGTTGACAACGACAAGCCTGCAATCATAACTTGCCGCAGGATTGACGTCAATGAGACGTAAAGGATGCTGTGAGGTTTCAAGTGCCTCAGTTGCAGCTGGGATATTTGCACCTTCCCCGAACAGGTTTTGTCGAAGCCACTGAACATTCTTTTGGCATAAGGTTGCCTCCTCTGGAGAAGCCTCAAGCCGGAGCCAATCTTTGCATTTCCCTACACCATACATATATCAGTGGCTTGCGAAAACAAATAAGAAAGACCAAGTGATCAGAGAATATCAATCATAAGCCAAATGGATGTATAATTCAACAGTGGAGTTCGAACTTACCAGGCGGGCTGTCGAGGTTGAATCTCAGAAAGGCTTTTAAAAAAACAATAACTCAGTTGGATGAGACCATATCGGGTGTCCCTTGTACTCACCAACATCTTTTTCTTCCACCAAAACAATACGTGCAACCAAAGAACGAAGACCGGAGAAAGAGGGTCTATGGGTGAGCTTGGAGCCCTCGCACGAGAAAACGAGCTGGAAAGAAACCAAAATATACTGCTCAGCGAATTCACATTTTCTGATGGCTGCAATGAGCATAGCGCAGAAATGACACCCATCGCGAGAAGAAGTCGAGAGGACATGAAGGTCAGGCAGAGCGTCCATGAATTTGTTATCGGAGGTATCTTTAGGCACCAGCAAGGACGAAGATCCCAGGAAGTAGCCTCCTTCTTGAGAGCCACATCTGACCCCGAAAGCAGAATCATCGAATTCGAGGACTCTGGCACACCTCTCGCAGAGATTCGAGGAAGACGAGTTCATTGCAGCTACATGTTCTGCGATGGAAACCGGCACGACAGATAAAGAAAGTGGATGAGGAGGAAGATGGGCAAAATGAAGTTCGTCAGGCTGTCGCTCGACGAGATAAATAAGAAATCACCCCGCACTTCGAGACTGCCATTCTGGATTGGGCGGGTAGGCGCAGCACTGAATGCTGACATGTACGGTGCAGCGTTTGCTGCCTGAACCAGTGCTGCAAATAAGCTAAGTAAGCCGAATTTCAGGTCCTGGCTTGCTTGCTTACTTACTTACGGCGAATAAGTAAGTCGGACCTACGCTGATTGTACGCACAAGTCTCAGTGGCTGGGGAGAAGCGGGCTTTCGGAGCTAGAAATTGAGCAGACATGTCCATGCATCAACTGTAACATCTATTTCAATGCGCTCTATACAACTTTGGTAAAAGAGTAGCCTTGCTGGAACAATTATATGCTCCATAGCAACTATTGTCGTTGGATTCTGTAAGTCTTGAACTATACAGATGATAGGTAACCAACCCCTGCAAACTGGCGTAAATAGAGCAAGTATCCGCATTCTAATCGTGCAACTGGCCCTCCACTTCCCTTCACAAGATAGTCGCCAATTTCATAATAAAAGGAAGCAAAAAACGACAGTCATTCTGGACCGACACGCAGAGATCACGTATCTTTGATACTCGAAGTTTCTGTCTGATTGTGCTCGCTGGCGTCATTCATTCGGAGACATTCGTTGCTGCTGGATATTATAGTGGATGGCCTGGGAACCAAATCCCTCCGACCCGCCGACGCGGAGACTTTTTGGAAAGCAAACCAGGTCCCCAAAATCTGATCATAATACGGGATTATTCAGCCGGTTCCCCTGATCGGCACCGCCGGCGCAGAGTGTCTCCAGTCCGGTCTCCTTAAACGACGTAACCTCACGTAACATGTCCATATTTCTCGAGAGTGCCGGGCTCACGGAGATAACTAGCGATGCGACCGAGACGGCTTTGATCGTAGGCTGTTTACCTCAGACGTAGTGAAGTGGGCTGAGCCTGAGACATGTTTACTGCCGCCGTTCGCCTATATTTAATTGATGGCACCCCGCACTTGTAACCAAAAGTTTATGATCAAGATACTCGCTACAAACAATAACAAGAAACAGTCAATTCTTTTCCAAATTATAGAAAACTACTCCTAACACATCTCATAACATGGCCGCACCAATCAAGGTCCTCGTCGTGTCCCCCACCGGCAAGACCGGCAGCTCCGTTGTCGAAGGTCTCCTGAACTCTACAACAACAAAATTCGTGAGTCTCCTCTGATCTTAGAACTAAACGCCGGCATACTCATTGCGACCAGGAAGTCACAGCCCTGACTCGCGAGTCGTCCCTCAACAACCCAGTCCTCCAGCCCTTCAAGGACCGCGGGGTCAAAATCGTGACCGCGGACCTGAACGGGCCCAAGAAGGTCTTGGTGGAGCTCCTGACGGGCATCGACGTCGTGATATCATGCATCTACTGGGCCAACCTCAAGGACCAGATCCCCCTGGCCGAGGCTGCCAAGGAGGCCGGCGTAAAGCGTTTCGTGCCGAGCTCGTTCCAGACGCCGACCCCCAGAGGCGTGATGCAACTGGCTGATTGGGTAAGTTGGCCGACGAGAAATTCCTAGCAGCGGGCATGATTTGACGCTGACCCGCGAATACAGAAAGACGACGTCCTCGCAGCAATCCAGCGCGTGCACCTCCCCTGGACCGTTATTGACGTGGGCTGGTGGTCGAACCAGGTGATGCCCTCGCTGCCGTCGGGCCGCACCGACAAGTACGTCGTGTCGTTCCTCAAGTCGATGCCGGCCGACGGCAACGTCAAGATGGCGCTGTCGGCCCTGCAGGACATAGGTGACCACGTCGCGCGGATTATTGTGGACCCTCGCACGCTCAACCGCAAGGTCCTCGTCTACACCGAGGTCATGACGCTCAACCAGGCCCACGACCTCATGGACCAGGTCAGCGGCGAGACGAGCGCGCGCGAGTACACGCCGGCGGCAGACATCACCGGGGCGATCGCGGGCGCGCAGGAGGTCCTCGAGAAGGACCCGGCGGACCCGACTGCGACTTTGACACTCTTCTTGAATCAGTACATGAACTCGTGGGGTGTCAGAGGGGATAACGATCCCGAAAATGCCGAGACCCTCGGATATCTGGACTACACCAAGCTGAACCCTGATATCAAGGGAATAACAGTGCGCGAGATTTACGAGAGTATCCTGGACGACACCAAGGAGTCATTAGGCGTCTCATGGTCAGCTCACTAGGAGAAAGACTTTCGGATTCGTGGTTTTTGATGGATGTGATGGTCAGCTGATATATACCTAGATATTTCTTTCTTTTTTGATAAGAACTTGACGAAGATCGAGGTCCTCGCAGCTCCTACCAAGCTTAGATCATGACATTGAATAAAACAATTTACACGCACAAAATCCTTTTCAAGTCCATTTCCCATGCTAAACAATGCTGATATGCCAGCTCACACGACAGCCAAAAACAAGAATATTCCGACTACAGACGGCTCTGCTTGATCAAATGCGCATTTACAGGCGACACGGCCTTGCCATTGTCGTGGAAGGAGGTGATATTCTCCATGCCGAGGCTCTCAAAGCCAATGTGCGAGTCAAGCGACGCGCCAGCGTTGTGCGACAGGACCTCGACGTTCTTCATGCCGATGAGCTCCTTGTTGACGTTGGGCTCGTCAAAGTGGACGTCGAGGCCGGCCGAGTAGAGGTGGCCGCTCTTGAGGGCCGCGACGAGGGCGGGCTCGTCGACGAGCTTGCCGCGGGCAATGTTGACGAGGCGGGCGCCCTTCTTCATCTTGGCGAGCGAGGCGGCGTTGATGAGGGTGTCGCCGCCGAACGGCGTCGCGATGAGCACGCAGTCGGCCTCGGCCAGCAGCGTGTCCATGCTCTTGTGGAAGGTGGCGGGCACCGAGGACGGGATCTCGACCACGTCGTTGTACAGGATCTTCATGTTCATGGCCGCGTGCGCCTTCTCGGCGATCCGCCGGCCGATGCGGCCGTAGCCGATGATGCCCAGGCTGAAGCCGTTGGGGTTGCGCGTCACGGCCGCCAGGTTCTTGTTGGCGTCCGCGAACTGCTCCGGGCTGCCGGAGCGGGCGGCCAGCGCCGACCACGAGAATAACCTAAAGGTGGAGATGATGAGCCAGATGGCTGCGTCTGCTACCGACTCTGTACAAGCTGCCGCCGCATTGCAGTAGATGATGCCTTTTGTGACTTGTCAGCATATGTGAAAGGCAGGGTGGTTCTGAAGATTACTCACCCCTCTTTGCCAGGGCCGCCGTGTCGACCCAGTCGAAGCCCGCACCAGCACTGGCGTAGATTTTGCAGGATGGTGGTAATAACGAGATGAGCTCGTCGTCCCAGTTACCCATCTCCCCGCCAGTGTTCCAAAATGGCCTGTAGATGGCGAAGAAGTCACCAAACTTTTTGCTCTTCAGTGCCTGCTTGAACTCCTCCCGCGGCATGCTGTATGACCGCTTGATTTCAAATTTGGAGGTAAAGGCCTTGTATTGGTCATGATTCCAGCGGATGTCATCTCCGAGCTGTAGCACAATTGGTCGCGACATGATGGGTGATGGTATGTGTAAGTCGGTATGATATACTAAGAGTAATATGAGACAAAGAATGAGGAATATCGTCCAAGTCTACTGATGGCAAGAAAAGATGAATATCGGAAATACAAAACATACGATTGGAAGCATTGAAGCCAGCCCCCCTGCTTTTTGTATTTCCTTTCCCTTACAGCATACAGCAGCACTCGGGTCAATTCGATCGGGATATTTTGCCGTTGTTGTTAGCGCCATACAACCCCAGAGTATTCCCCAGTCCGCCGCAACTTGGGCCATCTTTCAGCGTGGGGTCTGTCTGATCAAGCTGCACCTTGACGTACACTACAAGTTCTGACGATGTTCGTCATGATCATATTCATGTCTTATTCTCAGCAGTAAACACACGCCAACTATCGTTTCTCCATTTTCACATCTTCATATGTCTCAGACACAGAGTAAATCTGAAGGACGTGAGCCTCCGCTGCTGACTTGAAGAAAATGCTGATACTTGCCCATCTCGGTTCTACCAGCCCTGCGCAAATTCAATGCGGGTTCACCTGCAGCTCTTTACAACTCCCCTCCGCGCCGGCCTCCTTTAGCGCGTGCAGTTGCCGCGAGTTTCCCCATGCAGAACTCCCAGAAGGGGAAAAAATCCCCGGAGGGGCGTCATCGGCGACACCTGCACTGCAAAACGTTTCAAGGAACGAGAACGAGAATAATCGGTAGGTGGAGTGGTGGTTAACCTTTTTATCTTGTCATGTGTTCGCCTTCCGGCCGTCTTTTCCTCCAGCAATTCATGAGGGGGCTCGGGATTCATGTCCGAGGAATAGACACGATAGTGTCATGATCCAATTGTTCAATGTGAAGCACAACCATTCTGCAGAGTCGAGAAAGGACTTTATAAACCGCTGCAGCTTTCATCATGTAGGTCAGTGGGCTGTCAGCCAAGCTTCAACACGATAATTTCAAGTCCTCTGCTCGCGAAAATCGAACAACGATGACTGCGCTGCACTCTCTCACCCATGAGCTGCCGACTCTGGCGCGGACGGCCAGGGCTATCTCTGTTCAGATGCCCGAGTCCTTGAACGCTTTGAAGCAGATTTGCCAGCAAAAAGCAGAGCAAAAGGACTATGCTCGGGCCAAATTCATCAAGTCCAACATACCAGTGTACGACTTGTCCTCAACCTCGACAACAGACAAAGAGGCAGTCGCTGGCCTGCAAAATGAGTGGTACACCGCACTTGGCTCTGGTCCTGGTGTCGTGGTGCTCAAGAACTTCCTTCCGGATCATGCGCTCATTCAAGAGTCCAATGTCACTTTTGACAGGATCATCAAGAGCGAAGAGAAATCATCAAAGGGCGACCACTTTGCAGCTGCTGGTTCCAATTCGCGTGTCTGGAACTCTTTCCAAAAGCATGCCGAGGCAGACCCTTCCAGCTTCGTCCGGTACTACGCCAACCCGTGGCTGGCCCGGGTGAGCGAGGCCTGGCTTGGGCCGTCCTATCAGGTGACTGCCCAGCTCAACATTGTCAGGCCAGGCGGAAAGCCTCAGTCGGCACATCGCGACTACCACCTGGGATTTCAGACGGCTACATCATGCGCTCGCTTTCCGCGGTCCATCCAGGTGGCCAGCCAGTACCTGACACTCCAGGGCGGTATTGCTCACTCTGATGTGCCGATGGACAGTGGACCCACGCGGCTGCTCCCCTTTTCACAGTTGTTGCCAGAGGGATACATGGCGTGGCGGCTTCCTGAAGTCACAGAGTACTTCAACGAGAACTGGGTGAGCCTGCCAATGGAGGTCGGCGACGCCGTGTTCTTCAACCCTGCACTGCTCCACGCAGCTGGGGAAAACACGACCCAGACGGTGTCGCGAAGCGTCAACTTGCTCCAGATCAGCAGCGCGTTCGGACGGGCAATGGAGACTGTGAATGGACCGAAGATGGTCAGGAGCTGCTGGGAGGAATTGAAGAAATTTGCACAGAAAGAGGGCAACGGAGAAGGCACGGAGGCGTGCATCAATGCACTAGGAGAGGGATACCCGTTTCCGTCGAATCTAGACCAGAGACCGCCCGGCCCAGACGGCATGGCGCCTACCAGCGAAATCGATATTCTATGGGAAGGTCTGAAGGGCGACTGGAGCACGGAAAAGGTGGTCGAGGAGCTTGATCGCATCAGGACCGACTCAGGCTCATGATCCAAGAACTGGCTATAATACATGACCGGATGAATATTCTATCTCATCTGCCAGAGTTGTTTGACGCCATGAATATATGAAAGTTTAGTCAAAACTCGGATAGTATCTCGGGTCCATACTAGTTGTGAATTGCCATTTGATGGTGTACGACTTGCAGTTTTTCCCCGTGATGCACGATCAAGGTTGTGAGCAGGCAGGTCCGAGTCGGTAGAATCTCGCGGAAGCCATTAGTCCATCGCGATGCTTGATTACGTTCCAGAACATCGACTTCCACTCATTCACCTCGCGGTAGTACCTGCCTTCGTCCGAAGTCTGGATGCAGAGACTTCGAATGATTTTCAAAGTACCTTCCATCTCAAGTCCAAAGAAGTTGCACCTCTAATATTTACCCACTTCAATCGCATGTCCGAGATCATCTTCTGACTCTATCCCCACTTCTTCTCCCTCCCACTTCTTCTTCTTCCAACACCTTTTCTCTTCAAAGTTTGGCCAAACGCCATCTTTCTTCATCCCACCAACACCTTTCATTCATTCATCGAGTGCGAGACCACTCCTGCAACATCCGTCCAAGCTATCGACGACAATCGAAAGCCACATCTTGTCTGCCTGCTATACTCCCCTTTGCCTATTTTCCCGAAGCATTGACGGTCATTTTTCCAATTTTCATCACACTTTCCGCCTACCCCAGCTCCGGAGGAATGGCAAGGTTGCCGATGGATATCTGAACATCCCGGAACAGACAGACAAGTCATTCAAGGCGAATCCATTCGGTCACAATAGCTACATTCTGTCATTACCTTTTGGCGTGCCAATGTGGATCGAGACCCGAATCACACCCCCGTGAAGTCACCATTAAGGCACGATTATTCTTCCAATACAACTCACCATCAAAGGCAAGACAGTTCCCCTAATACAACTCACCAAAAGGCCAAACTTGTACTAGCTTTGTCGAAACCATTGCAGCTGATAGGCGAGCCCTGCGACTCCCAAACAAGTACCTTGAATTCGAATGATGCCTGTCCGCAACGCCATAGTTCCCAGTGGTCGCCTACCGATGGGTTCAAGAGGTTTTCAGTGGTCGCCTACCGATGGGTTCAAGAGGTTTCCAGTGGTCGCCTACCGATGGGTTCAAGTGGTTGCCAGTGGTCGCCTACCGATGGGTTCAAGTGGTTTCCGGTGGTCGCCTAACGATGGGTTCAAGAGGTTTCCAGTGGTCGCCTACCGATGGGTTCAAGTGGTTTCCGGTGGTCGCCTAACGATGGGTTTAAGAGATTTCCAGTGACCGATGAGGATCCTCACTGGGCGGACGACCGCCACGGTTGTTGGGGGGGAGGAGCAAAATCCGGGAGGCAGATTTTTCGAGTCGGCAATCGACCCGGCGTTGGAGGATATCCGGGGTATCGTGCCCAATTAACGGTGTCCGTTGGCCCTTCCCAAGCATCGAAGACGAGATCATCCCCTCGCTATCTAAAGAATTTCGGAATTCAGTTTGTATCTAGAGGTGTCAATTGATCTTTTCTGCCAGAATGATTTTCTTGTCGTCACTCTTTACTACTTGTTTCGGCCAACCACCTCTGCAGTGCCATCAGTTAGCTGAACACGGATGCCAAGGGGCTCACTACGGTCGAGTCTTGTCTGGGTCTAGGCCGAATCCTGGGCACGAAGCTGTTCGCGTACGGCAACGCGGCCCTCAAAGTTTCGTGTGGTTCGAGTATGTTTTGCAGACTCTCGCTCGGGGCGTGGAATGCTTGTCCTCGGAGGCCTAACCGAGGCCAATGGTCAACGGGCGAATGAGGTAGGCAGAATTCGTGAGAAACAGGATGTTGAGTGGTCGCCTTGAATCAGAAACAGGGCGACTCTGGAATGGGGTTGTAGTCAACCATCAGCTGAGGTTGCTGTATACCCAACCCCACTGCTTGGCATGGATTTCCGGCGAGTTGCCAAGAGTATTGACAGTGAATGTGGTGGGCACATCTTGGGATTCTCTTCTTCCATGTCACCTTGAATCCACTATGAGATGAGCACATATTTGTCAAGCGGTCATCGTCGAATATGGCTGTATCCATGCAATCCTGGAACAAGAACAAAGTTTGAGAATAGATTGATAACGACTTACACTGTTCGAGTATCTCTCGTTCCGGGCAGTATCCACTTCACGCCGAGATCAGCACGTCTCGCTAAAGGCCGAGATACCCGCTGCGCACAAGCGAGGGAAGTTCAATGCTGGTGGGCCGACAATCCAATGCCGACCTCTCTCCCCGCAACGGGGACTCCATGGCCGGTCGTGTGCCAACCACAGCCCAGCAATGGTATCGTGTAATTACCGGCCCGCGGCTACTGGATAAATGAATCGCCAAGTCAGACCAAGCTACCAGCTTTGGACGACTCAGACGAGGTATACCTCAAGATGGACGCATGGCGCTACGCTATGCTGGATTCGATTCCGGAGTCCTTCTTGGGTCATCATGTGTCACATTGGCTTGGCATTTACTACTCTTGATGACTTTGTTGTTGAGTCTTGGCACATATCGATTTCAAAGTATTGTGTTCAGACTAACATTACGAGCATATTTCAAGGCTTCAATAGAAACGCTACCAAGTCCTTCGCTATTCGAGATGGCTCCAGCGACTTGGTAAGAACGGTGTAAAAATGTTGGTCAAAGATAGAAGAACTACACCAGGACATGTATCATGTTCTGCGTCAGCCATCTCATAATTGTTGGTGCCCCAGCTTGAAGTAGTTGGCTCGCATCGGATGGTATCATCGGCAAACGATCTCTTAGTCAAGACCGGAAGTATTGCAACCTCGCCAACAATGGACGTCGATATAAGACACTCGAAGCACGAACCGATTGGCCGGTCAATTTCCACAAGACTCTGTCAGTATTAATCGAATATATCTTGCTGAGGATCGCTTCTTGGCTACACCAAGTGGCTGATGAAGGGTTACTCTTTGTGTTGTCAATCATACAATCCAGGAGACTCTTGCTCCGGTGGCAATATGGAGTTTAGGAACTTTCTACCGAACACAACTGTGCCCATAGTTTGTGTGAATGTGTGATATATATATATATAGCCCTCTCTAGCTTGATCTACCCAACTTGTTTTGTAACACAAGATCTCATCAACCAAGAGGCTCGTAATCATGTTGTCCCTCTTCATCGCCGCAGGCCTTCTCGGCCTGGCATGTTCCCAGCAGGTTGGCAAGGAGCAGACCGAGACCCATCCCAAGTTCAGCTGGTCCAAGTGCACCAGCGGCGGTAGCTGCACCAGCACCAACGCCGAGGTCGTCATCGACGCCAACTGGCGCTGGCTCCACGGCACCAGCGACACCAAGAACTGCTACGACGGCAACGCGTGGACCTCGGTCTGCAGCACAGCCACCGACTGCGCGTCCAAGTGCGCCCTCGAGGGCGCCGACTACTCTAAGACGTATGGCGCCTCGACCAGCGGCAATGCCCTGACGCTCAAGTTCGTCACCAAGCACGAGTACGGTACCAACATTGGCTCCCGTTTCTACCTCATGAACGGCGAGTCAAAGTATCAGGTGAGCAGTTCTTTACTCGAAAGTACAATTCCATCCTCGACATCGACCAAGTTTGATGGAAAGAATACCAAGAAGTGCTACCTCAACGTGACAGCAGGAGCTAATCCAAATGTATAGATGTTTACCCTCATGAACAATGAGTTCGCCTTTGATGTCGATCTCTCGACTGTCGACTGCGGTCTCAATGCCGCTCTGTACTTTGTAGCCATGGAAGAGGATGGCGGTATGAAGTCTTACTCAACCAACAAGGCCGGTGCCAAGTACGGAACCGGATACTGCGACGCTCAGTGCGCCAGAGACTTGAAGTTTGTCGGCGGCAAGGTATGTTGACAAGGACCATTTCAAATGAGAGACATAAACTCACTAGAGCCAGGCCAACGTCGAAGGCTGGAAGCCATCCACGAACGACAAGAATGCCGGAGTCGGACCCATGGGAGCCTGCTGTGCCGAAATTGATGTTTGGTACGTCTGCCCAAACATACTGACAAGTTAGAACCTACTTATGACTGAGGCTAACCTTTGGGACCAGGGAGTCCAACTCTCACTCGTTTGCCCTGACCCCTCATGCTTGTACTGACAACAAATACCACGTCTGCGAGACCAGCAACTGCGGTGGTACGTACTCGGAGGACCGGTTCGCCGGCAAGTGTGACGCCAACGGCTGCGACTACAACCCCTACCGCATGGGCAACCAGGACTTCTACGGCAAGGGCAAGACCGTCGACACGGGCAGCAAGTTCACGTAGGTGCCCCCAGATACAGACAACACAAAAGCCCACGAGCATGAGTAAGCTAACAACAAATACAGCGTCGTCACGCAGTTCCAGGAGAACAAGGTCACGCAGTTCATGGTCCAGAACGGCAAGAAGATCGAGATCCCCAAGCCGACCGACTCCAGCATCTCGGACAGCAGCTCTATTACTCCCGGTTTCTGCACCAACCAGTTCAAGGCCTTTGGCGACAGGGACCGGTTCGCCGAGGTCGGCGGCTTCTCGCAGCTCAACACGGCCCTGTCCGTGCCCATGGTCCTGGTCATGTCCATCTGGGACGACGTAAGTTCTCTTTCATGTACCCCGAGGAAGTAAGTAGTATATCGAGGCTGATCTTATACAGCATTACGCCAACATGCTCTGGCTCGACTCGACCTACCCGCCCGAGAAGGCAGGTTCCCCCGGTGCCGCACGCGGCGACTGTGCGCAGGACTCGGGCGTGCCAGCAGACGTCGAGAGCAAGATCCCCGATGCGTGAGTATTCCGACCTCCTCATATAAGACACCTATAGCTAATCAATAAAACAGCAAGGTCGTGTGGTCCAACATTCGCTTTGGCCCCATTGGCTCTACCGTCAAGGTCTGAGGGTTCTATGCTCAGGCAAGGAGGTGAATATGATACTCGGTGTCGTGTGACGCGAGGTTCAATGAAGCTATTCAGAGCTCTGGATGTCCAATCGTTCATATCAAATGAGATAAAAAGCAATGCTACCTACCTACCACTTCATGGGCACCACGTACTTGTCCCACTTGCCCCTCGTGTCCGCGTCGTGCCACTTCTTCACGCCCTCGGCGACGCCGTGCTCGCCGACCCTCCACTCGCCGCTCTCGACACAGGCCCGCCACGCGTCCAGGACCGCCTCGAGCTGCGGCCCGTGCATCTCGCCGTACGGGTTATGCCCCAGCTGGAACAGGTCCCGGAACGTGCCGCCCCTCTGGCCGTAGCCCGTGATGTCGTGCTTGTCCGCGACGTTCTCCCCGAACCGCGACCCGTCGGCCTTGCGCGCGTATCCGAACGCGCCGATGGGCTCCGCCGTGACCAGCTTGACCGCGTCTTCAAACGTCCAGGCGCCCTCCTGGCGCGGCTCCAGGTACAGCCCCGCCGGGAAGGCCCGGAGCGAGTTGTACGGCCAGAAGAACGGCCGGTCGCTGTCGGGGAACTTGGGGTCGCGGTCCGGGTCGCGCCACGTCTCGTAGTCGTCCCCGGACGAGAAGAGCAGGATTGGCGGTACGTTGTCGTCCGCCGGGTCCGCCTCGTCTTCGCCCAGCCACTCGGGGCGCGGCTCCTTTATGCCGCGGAACGGCTGCGTCTTGATGGACTCGGGCGTCGGGATCGACAGGCCCGGCGCTATGTAGCGGAAGCTGGGGCGCTTGGCCTTGGTCAGGAATGCATGTGCGAATCCGGTGGGTATTCCGGCTGCTTCTACATCTTCTGCGGAAAGCAGCTGCTGGACATGGTCGTCTCCTGTGGATAGCACATGTTGAGATTCCGTGGGAGGTTGGTAATGGGGCATGCGCGACTCGATCGCGTCCACGAGTCTGTTGAAAGCCGTCACGGTCGAATCGAGCTGCTTTTCGCTGTAAGGCACCATGATCCAGGGTTGAAACTCGACGTCGTCGGGCACCGCCTGAACCTTGTCGACGTCCACCATGTTCAACCAGGCCGTCAGTATCACCTCGAGGGGCATCCATTCCGTGCGCCCGTTCTGGGTGTAGTCCGAGTCGAAAATGGACATTTGCATGATGGCTTTATGCTTGAATTGGTCGTAGCTATAATTACCGCGTCAGCCAGCAAGCTATCTTGATCTTGACTCGGAGTGTTCACACTAATCCGTCCGGGTGCGAAGCGAGATTATGCGCCGCGTACAGAGTCAAGAAGCGGTCCTTCTCCAGGTCGTCCTGGAAGTCCTCATGGCTGAAGAAGAACTGCGAGGGGCTGTTCAGGCCAGACACATGATAGAAGAAGGAGTGCTCGACGCCCGTGGTGAGCGCGCCGTCGAGAAAGGCCGCCAGCGGCGACGACAGCCGCGGGCGCACACTGTCCAGCTGCTCATCGTGGTAGACGTCGTCCCGGCTGGACCGCTCGTACCAGTTGACGGCCTCGAGCTCCTCCCCGGCCTGCCCTCTGCTCGACTTGCCCCAGCCGTACTGCACGATCTCGTTGTGCAGCGCGACGCAGCGCTCGACGTCCAGGCTGTGGGCGTAGCGCACCGGGTTCTCGGGCGTGACGCGCCACGAGGTCAGCGCCGGCGGGCTGAAGAGGCCCTCGTAGCCGTGCAGGCTCACGTTGCCGGCCATATTGACGATCGAGGTGGAGAGGTTTCCTATAACCTCGAGACCCCAGCTCATAGTAGTGGATAGCAGTCCGGGATCGACACGACAAAGTTGACGATATCACGGAGAGTTCCGTGGGTTGTGACAAGGGTTGGTATGGTTTCCATGTAGTATGTTAAAAGGGGTGAACGAGATTAATTGGCTGACCCGGGATCCTGGGTCTTTTTGACGCCATGCTACCCAACTATATTTATAGTACGGCGTTTAGCGTATATCTTGTTTCAGGCCAGAAAAAAGGTCGAACCAACTGAGCTACAGTATTGGAATGTTGTCTTTGGCCCAACTCACAATCATTTGCTTATTTCGTAAGATATGCAAATGATGAATATCACGAGGTATATATTGCTCACTTGTCTGGTGTGTTTGTTTTAACAGCGCCAGTTCAACTCTGCTGCAATTCCCTGCAAGAGAGAACACACATGATCAAAGCATTTCCACCAAGAATGACTGAATATCCTTAATAGAAAGAGAAAAGAGAAACCGGTCTACTTTGGAAAATACGTATTGTATTCCGGTCATTGGGTTGCCTCTCCCTCCAATCACAGAGTGGGAATGCACCATGTGGTTGGGATCGGAGTGAGATGGAGGCAGGGAGCAATTCTGGACATCAGGGGTGAAAGAATACAGAATTGAATTCTGTAGATTCTAGCCTGGGTCTCCCAGATCTTTCAAACCGCAACCGGAAAAAAAAAAACAGAGTCTTGGGATTTCCTGACAGCTGGAACAGAACGTCGGTGCTCGATAGAACATAGTTGCAGGCAGATTCACATGCGCTTGTAAACAGTCGCACACGCGCAGGGCGGCCTGAGGCGACTAGGTTACAACATCGCTTCGATCACGAATGTTAAGCTAGCAGAAGCGAGTGAATAGGACGATGCGCTCATGCAGCAAAAGGCCGGCATTGTACATGTGTTGATAACCAGCAGTCGCAGAGCCGCAAACTAGTGATGTGACAATTCTACATAGCGTCACATCATAGACAACCTGTTCATGTCGAAAAAATGCAAGATCTGTTTGTCATTTCGAATCAGCAAATTCTCCCGACAGAAATGTGTCTCAAGAACGACAATTTGCTGCTCATTTTCCATCCACTCTGTCGATGTCAATGTTTCATCTAGGCATACGTAAGTAACACTCACAATACCAGCTTTAATGCACGCTTTTCCCTCCAAAGAACTGTGAGTTTTCCGCACATCAGTTCAAGTGATTCATGGAGTAATGGTTTGTCCGCAAAGTTTCTATTGCCTTTTCACGTAGTATGATATCGTATTCGAATATGCAAATGGAGACAAGTCGATGTGGGTCTTCTAGCAAGTCTTCGGCGATGCACTCCAGATCAGTATGCGCATATGCCGATCCGGGGTTTCTGTTGCACCAATGAAGGGATACTGAATTCGAATGTGATAATTCAGGTAGCACAAGGAGACTCTTTGGTGAGGTGGAGGAGGCCCAGGATGGTATACCAGAAACGGACGGCGAATCGTCGGTGTCAGTCGAGTCCGCACGTTTTAGGGCAACTAGTCTCTCTGATGTACGAGATGACGTGAACCTCATCCGAAAACGGTTCCCAGCTCGTTGACTCGGGAAAAGAGATCGTGTTGGTCTGAACTCTCTACTGCTTGGTATGCAGAGCCGCTTCATTTAACCCCTGGCTGTCTCCATAACATCTCCGCAATAAACCCTAGTCTTTCCCCATCTCTTCGGTACTGCAGGCCCCGCGATCCTACATTGGGATGATTATACCAGGTCCCAGGATCGCGTAGTCCTGGTCCCACGAGTTTCAAGTAAAAGCGCTGGCGAGGCCATGGTATCGCTGTAATTGAGACACGTCAAATTTGCCTTTTTGAGTATTTTTCCCATGTCTCTTTACTGCAGTGCTACAGTCCGTGAGATACAATTATCGTGAACTATGCCCATCGGAAAGACGTAGCCGGGATATGGAGGGCTCTAGGTGGACTCATCAAATCTACGATGAAGTATATTGGGCTGAGCAATCCCTCATCCGATTGACTATAACATCCTAGCGGTTGCCAGCTATTCCTTCCTATCAATCCCAATACATTCGTTTCAAGATTCTTCGTTTCTCAACATGAAGTCCTCAAGCTCCGCAGTTCTCCTGGCACTGGTCCAGTATATCGCCGCCGCGGCAGTGGCCAAGAAGCGCGCCATCTCTTCCGTCGTCAACGGGACACCATTCGGATTTGCCAGCGCCGTGACGGGAGGTGGAGACGCCACTCCAGTCTACCCGACGACCATCGACGAGCTGAAGTCGTACCTGACCTCGGACGAGGCTCAAGTCATCGTCATCTCCGGCAAGTTCGACTTCTCCGGCTCCGAGGGAACTTCTGACTACGACGCCTGCAACTCGTATTCTTGCACGCCCGACAATGGTGGACAGGCACTGCTCAACACCCTCAATGGCTGCTCGACGTCGACGTACAGCGTCACCCTGGACACGGCTGCATACCAGGGCATTAATGTCGCCTCGGACAAGACTCTCGTGGGCACCGACAGCGCCACGCTGTACGGCAAGGGACTGCGCTTCGTCGACGTCTCCAACATTATTATTCAAAACGTTGAGATTACGGAACTGAACCCTCAATACGTCTGGGGAGGAGATGCTCTCTCGTTCTCTGGTACCAGCAACATTTGGATTGATCATGTCACTGTAAGTTGTTAATATCTCCCGAATCTGGCAATGGCCCAGATTTGATTCTTCTGGAAAAAAGAATTTCCTAAGTACACATTTAAACTGACCTCTTATGATTCAACTTTCTAGACATCAAGCCTTGGTCGTCAACACTACAGCTTTGGCTCGGACAGCAGCCAGGGCATCACCATCTCCAACAGTTTCATCAACGGTCAGACCGACTACTCGGCAACTTGCGATGGCCACACTTACTGGGGTCTCGAGCTTGTGGGCTCGGATGATCAGATCACCTTCTACAGTATGTCACCCTTCTTTGACATGATGCCTCGCGTACACGTCTAATTTTCATTTCAGAGAACTACCTGTACTACACCTCCGGCCGCAGCCCCGCCCTGTCGGGCACCACGCTCTTCCACGCCGTCAACAATGTCTTCTCCTCCAACAGCGGCCACCTGATCGAGGGTGGCTCGACCGGCGGCCAGGGCCTGTTCGAGGGCAACTACTTTGAGGACATCACCACGGTCCTCGACTCGGGCTACAGCGGCGTGCTCTTCTCGGCCGCGTCGGACAACCTCTCGACCTGCTCGAGCTACCTGGGCCGCGACTGCGTCGCCAACACCTACTCGGGCTCCGACGAGCTCACCGGCGACGACACCTCGTTCCTCTCGCAGTTCTCGGGCCAGAACATCCCCGAGGCCGAGGCCGTTTCGTCCATTCAGAGCTCGGTTGTGTCGTCTGCTGGTAACACTCTCTAGGGGTATCCAGTGTCGTGACCACTTTTGTAAAAAAGGAAGTATCTTTCGGATGTACATATTATTCATTGAACGAGAAAAAGAAAAGTCCGGTATATAACATCTCACATAAAAAATTTACACAGTCTGTTCTCATTATCATCGGCTATTTCTCAACTCCCAAGGTATTGTCACGTCGTTCATGCCTCTAAATGATGCCTTCTTCACAGTGTATCTTAATATCTAAGTGAGCTCCAGATGTTTGCAAATTATCAAATGTAGTATCTTCAAGTCGCATATGTAGTTCCCCGTCCACCCGAGGAATCAATTTCGTGGCAATACAGCACGATGAGAACACGAGATATGCTCTTCGGTGCAGTAATTGATGCACTCAATAACTCCACAACTCATCGTGATGTCACCTGCAGGGGCACAACGTGATTCGCTTGAGGGACTGCACCGAGCTGCGGTTGTAATAGACAAACCGCTAGAGACACCCCGCATTACTCGGATGCATAATCGTTTTATTATATCGCGAGCTCGCCAGTCAGACTCCGCCAATCAGATGACAAATTTTGTTTGGAGCTCAACGCTTTATAAACTTTGCAGAATCTCAAATGCGTTCAATCTCACATCTTGACCAAACAGGACATACACCTTATAACATAATGAAGGTATCAAAAGCACTTTTTCTCACTTTCACGTTGCTGCCGGCCTTCAGCATCGCTGGCGGTGTCAATGTCACATCAGTCAATGGACAACCGTATTGTGAAGTGACGGCAAATGGCGACGAAGTCAACGATGTCCCAAACATCTTGGAGGCCTTTGAGGAGTGTGGCAACCATGGCACCATCACGTTTCCCAAGGACCAAGAGTATTGGATCGCCGAGAAGTTGAACCCTGTAGTCAAGGACGTCGTCATCAACTGGAGCGGAAAGTTCAAGGCAAGACAACCACAACAGTGTTGTTGCTCTCTGGAACTAACATGATGTAGTTCTCCGATAACATCACGTACTGGCGGAACAACTCGTATCACATCAGCTTCCAGAACCACTGGGCCGGCTTCGTTCTGACGGGCGACAATATCACTATCCACGGCAACGGCACTGGCGGCGTCGACGGCAATGGGGATGTATGGTACACAGAAGAGGCTGGCGACACCCAGCCGGGGCGTCCAATGGTATGCTGACGCGGCAACCAACATGTCTCCATTCACTAACGATACTCCTATAGCCTTTCGTATTGTGGAATGTCTCGAATGTCATCGTCGAGGACTTTTCCATCTGGCAGCCGCAACTGTGGTCGTTCAACATCATGAATGGGACCAACATCTCGGTCCAGAACCTGTCGGTAAACGCCACAGCGACCAAGGCGCCCTCGGGAGACAACTGGGTTCAAAACACCGACGGCTTCGGTGAGTCTCATCTTTCTTCTAGCTATACTGATCTTTCGACCTGACCCGTAAGCGAAAAAGACACCATGGACGTAAGAAACCTGACGCTCCGGAACTTCACGTACACCGGAGGCGACGACTGCATCGCCGTCAAACCCCGATCCTACGATATCACGATCGACGGCGTGACGTGCCACGGCGGCAACGGTATTGCCGTCGGGAGCCTGGGTCAATATCTCGAGGACTCGAGCGTACAAAACGTGACATTTCAAAACCTCAAGGTAAGAGGATAGCCAACTTGCGGCGAACAAGCCACATTGACCTATTCATGTATTTTTTTTTTCTCTTTTCAATGACGACCACTTTTTGTTAATCCGAACCAAAAGGTCCCCGGCACCCGCTACGGCTTCTACATCAAGACGTGGATGGGCGAGCTCGTGGCGCAGGACAACTACGAGAGCGACAACCAGCCGCGCGGCGGCGGCTGGGGCAACGTGAGCGGCATCGTGGTCCGCGACGTCGACGTCAGCCGCGCCGCGCGGCCCTTCTACCTCGACCAGAACGGCGGCAACAACGGCTCCGACACCAAGGGCACGAGCAACATGCGCGTCTCGGACGTGGCCGTGTCCAACTTTACGGGCACGCTATCGGGGACGGCCGACACCGCCACTCTGATCTGCAGCGAGAGGTTTCCGTGTACCGGGTTCGTGTTTGAGGATATGGCCGAGGTCGGCTCCGGCGGGGCGGCGCTGACGGGGTCTTGTTCGAATGCGGAGGATGTCGATGGGCTTCCTGGCTGTTAGACGCTTTGTACTTCATATGTCGATGAGATATTATCTTCTTCAACATTCAGAGCTACCAGCAACCATCACGTATTACCACAGGATTATCGAACGCTACGCCATCGGATGCCAAGTACACACTCACAATACAGCAAGGTCTTTATTCTTGAAAATCGTTAGAAATATACAAATATGCATCTTGTTCAATAAGTAGAGTACCAGTGGCCGGTTCGTTCTCGTCTCGGGCTTCACATTTGCGACCTTTCCGTTGGTAACCCAACGAAATATGATCAACGAATTCTTCGCCAAGAAGGGCGTTCCGTCTTATAATTTCATCTGGCCCAATATTGCCCCGTCGGAGTATAGCTACGATCGCTGCCTCCTCCTATTCGCCGGAGCCGTCGATGCCGAAGTAGTATGGCTAAATAATATAGGTAGATCGTCATCAAATACAAAAATGGAGAAGCGTGCAATGTTCCGTCCGGTGGTCAAAGAGCCATCACCATGATCACGCGAAATTTGTGACCCAGAAGTTGACAGGTCATTTTTCGTTTGGTGATGAGCAGTGACACGGACAGCCATGATTAGGCTATTCTACGCATCGCTGCTATCTGTAGTAAATTTACACCGCAACCCGCTTTTCGTGCTCCTGGTCTCATCACATCTCACCGCACTGGGCGACGACGACGTCCATATTAGGGACGTCCTTGCCCTTGTAGCCCGTCTTGGTGGCTTCCATCTTCTTCACGACGTCCATGCCGTCGACCACCTTGCCGAACACGACGTGCTTGCCGTCGAGGAAGGGGGTGGGCACCGTGGTGATGAAGAACTGCGAGCCGTTGGTGCCGGGACCGGCGTTCTTTTTGCAGATATTACTCGTTAGATGTGTTGCTCTCCACGGTGCGTCTCTCGTCTGGAGTGTCGGATGGACTTACCGCCATGGACAACAGACCGGGCTGGTCGTGCTTCAGGTTGAAGTTCTCGTCGGCAAAGGCCTTGGTGCCGTAGATGCAGGTGCTGCCGCTGCCGTCGCCATTCAGAAAGTCGCCACCCTGGCACATGAAGTTGGGTATCTGTTTTGTTACTTGTCAGAAGAAATCATGGTCGAGTTTGGAAAGGGTGAGGTCTTACTATCCTGTGGAACTTGGAGCTCTTGTACCCTTGAGGTCTGCCCATCGAGTTCTTGGACTCGCCGGTACAGAACTGGCGAAAGTTCTCGGCCGTCTTGGGAACTACATCGTTGAAGAGTTCGAATGTGATCCTACCAAGAGGTTCGCCTGCAGAGGATTATTTGTCAGACCCTTGCAGTGTAGTAGTGTGGTGTGCTTGGTGTAGAGTATATGATATAGGGCATCACGTGATGCTGAAAAAGAGTATACTGGACGGCTCCCGGATAGACTCCGAGTGACCACTGAGGTGATATGCGGGAACGAAAGAATTGACTTGGCGCTTCTGATGCTACTTACCTCCGAGTGTGATATCGAAGAAGACCCTGTCATTGACGTGCGTGCGTTAGTTTCCATTCATACATGATTCTTGCTATTCTGCACATGCACAAGCTGTAGTGTTCGGCGGTCGATCGGCCGGAGACACGGCGATAACGCCGAAGGAAGAAAACTCGGGCAAAAAGCAGAAAGGAAGTCGCGGTAAACTCACAGAGGGTTTCCCGAAGCAGGGAGCTGGGTGGGGGCCATGGTAGTGGTCTCACACGAACAGACCAGTATCGTCGTTCTTTTGGGTATGACTTGCCAGAAGCAACAAACTCCAACCAGCTTCGGTGCTCCGTACACTCTTTGCAACGAGGATCCGGGGCCACTAGAGCTTTCGGGGGTCGTCTCTGGCTGAGCGTCGAGACGAGGTTGGGGAAAAGAGGGCTCGGCGGGAAGCTGGAATGTGCTCGAGCCGGAAGCGTCCCCACTCTAACTCGTAGAGGATGCTGCAGTAGTGCGCTGCTCTAGCGTCTTGCGCGGGGCGATATGGGGGCAGATATAGAAAACCACTTAAACGCGGGGCATATCTGCAACTGCCCTCAAGATGCAGTCTGTCTCGTCTGTTTCCGGTATCGATGGGAGTGACAGCAGACATGTTCAGCGTTGCACTTCGGCATTTGCAATGCACATGACGATCGACTCATCACGAATCGGGAAAAACCATGTGCTCAATGTCTTGATGATGATATCAACAATCCACGGCAATCATGTCCGTCGCATTCTCGACAATCAACTTGGGACCAAACGAGTCCTCACCACCCATTCGGATGAAGAGACATCCGCTGGTCTAAACTTCGCCCCTCCTCAAACCGATTAGGCCGCCCTTGGCCTCTTCCCAAGCAAGCAAGTCTGCTCAGGTAATCATGATCATATGGAAACCCCACTATTCCAGATCCCGAAGACTACGACGACGACGACCGCCTCAGGCTGGGCTCGTCTAGGCGGCTGGCCAGTTCCAACGACAGACGTCGAGAGAGACGGTGTAAAGCTTGTTCGTCAAACTATTGCTTGCTCTCTGCACCTTTGGCCACAAAGATTCTCAGCTTATCGATCCGGCCAGGAGATCGTGTTTGCTAACGGCAAGACTGCTTCGACGGATGACCTCATTGAACACAAAAATTGTGGATTCCGACCCGGGGTTCATTGGGTTGGGGGAATATCAAATCCCTTGACCGTTTTGACAAGCTTAAAAAAAAGTGAAGTGTTTTTTTGTGGTCTCGTGAACCCCGTGGAGTTTTCCTGCAACCTTCCCACCAACTGTGTACGCCGCAGCAGGTCTGGGGTAGTATGGGGGTAATGTGTGTTATGGGTAAAAGCCCTTGTCGTATGCTACATTATCCTCTACTAGCCAAGGAGTGGGGGGATTCATCAAGCGGTTTATCGTGGGAATAGGATGGGTTTGCCCTTGCTGCTAGTTGCTCACATGCTGCGTTGAACCGACAGATTCTCGTGATCATCGTATTCAGTATATACGTATGGGCAATATAGATGGGCCCTGGGGTTCTGTAGAAGACCGAGTTGATTGCGTGTTTGCAACGACGTACAAGCAGTCTCAATCCATGGAAGGAATTATCATGTCCATCGATGACTGCAATGTACCGCAAGGATCGTTGAATCGGGATGCTCTTCTAGTAGATAAAGTTGGCGTGCTGTCAAAATGCACCCGTCAGGGGGCATCTATCATTCCAAATATCAAACCGCTTCACTAACAAATTAACAGCATGAGATCTGTCACTGATTCGTACCTTGGCGGTTCGCAAAAGTGCCAAGTCTGTCAAGCATGTCCTGGTTCTTGTGATAGACTGCCTGTTATAGGTTGTAACGGCGCTACCAGCCTTATGCTTGAAGGAAGTATGGGGTTGATGAGGAACAGTCCCCAATTGGGGCAGGTATTCGTATTCCTGCTGCGGACGCACATGCGCAAACTGCTCACCACATCAGACAACCCCTTGAGGCTGGCTTGCCTGTTTCTACACGTTGTAGTGAGGCTTAGCAACAGTGGTGGGCATGGAACAAGTCTGCTGGCAGGCTGGGTGGTGTCGGCAGTCTACTTCTGGCGTAGGTTCTGAGGAGTCTGAATCTGGACAGAATCGCTCCTTATCGGGTCTGACATGCATTCCAAATACTCCTCTTCGGTGCGCAAACTTTCTAAACGTATGCTTACTGTAAGAGTCGATCAGAAGCATCCTTGTAAGAGAACCGCCGCAGCCGGCCCGTCTCTTTACATTGTAGCTCGTTGCCGTGTTCAACCTGTCATGGAAACGATGATATCTTTTTCCCTATTTAACCTCGTTGAGCACGTGAGAGTAACCGGAGGTATTATATTGCTCATTCCACGGGCTTGAACTATATTTTCGAAATTTCTGAAACTCACATATTGGCGACGCACCTGGCAGTTGGCCGCTTAGTGGGGCCTCAGCGAGTTTCATATATTGGACGGTGGAGTTGAGTTTACTTCTCGCTGCCGCCCTGCATTTGGCGTTGCGCCACTGGGATGTGAGTTTGACAAGTACATGAGCACCGCGCAAACCATTGCCAGGAATTAAAGAAGCCGTTTGGCGTGTGTATACTAGAAACGCATCGCAACTTGGGATGTGCAAGTGATCCGTAGGATTTTTGGGTTTCGGAATGAAGGAAGCAATCTCGTTTACAAGGAGCCGCAAATAATTTGGGACAAGCCGACAAAAGCTGAGCCAGGTTCCCCACGGGTGCTCAGCCTTTCGGGCCTCGACTCCTTTCATGCCTCCCAGCACCCAGCAGGGAGAAGATAGCGACGGTTTGCTGATCATATGTAAGCCGGCGGAAGGGCTTGTCTGTTTCGTGATACCAAGTTCTCAACTCAAGCGCATGAGAGATTCGCCCATGGGTATGCGAATACGCCAATCTACTGGCAACGGAATGTCGATGTTCTGTGTCCATCCCGGAACACCCGTCAAGCTCATTTTTGAGACCTGCCCAAGCCGTCGTCTGACGGGACCAATCTCTGTAGCCCCTGGTCATTCTACTTTGTCACTACAAGGTTGCGGAAAAGATGAAGAGACAAAGAAAAGAAATAGTAGCATCTGCAAGTCAACGTGAAGCCTTGGGCAGTTTCCACGGCTCCCGAATTGCATGACATGCCGCAGTGGGATTTCTAGCCCTGCTGACGATCCTGTGTGGTTCTGACGCAACAGGTTCCCACCATTCACAGCCCTGCATGTTTGCAGCAGCGATACTACATGGTGCACTAAAATAAAAGGAATCCTGCCGCAAGGATCCGAACTGTACTTGTGCAGGTTTTTGGAAGGAACCGACAGATGGATGGCTTGGAACTGCATCTGCTGTCCCGATATTTGTTGAAGTGCAGAAACAATGAGAGACATACTCATCTTATTACATGTGCAGTACGTTGGTTGCCTTTGGTGATTACGAACGCTGTGACAACTCACAAGCAACGCGTGCCTCTTGTTTCGAGTCAGTACGGGGCCTAGATCTCGGATTAGCCGTGCAGATGCTTCTGCTTTCGGTCTCTCTGTGATTGTGCAGAGGAGCGAGGTGGAGAGTGATAGCACCGTCTGGTGTCGGTCGTGTGTTCCTGGACGTGTGCGGAATACCTAGCGTTGGCAATGGTGGCGGGCGCTGAATGAGTTACCATGCCTCTGGCGTTTCTCGACACCCGAAGCCTGGTACCGGGACCACGACGCCGTCAGGCTAGATGGGCACCTATGAGGGAGCTAACATAGAGGCGCCTGCTTTCCGCCCGGGTCTATGTGATTCCCGACTTCTTCTTTGGGGTGCGAAAAAAGTGTGCTTTGCAACGAACAACGAGCGTGAATGAATGAGCTGACGGGCTGCTGAATATTGATCGCATCACGACAGCAATGCGATACACACTGTCGTACTTTCCAAGAAGGCAAGACTTGAGAGAAGGCATTAAACATGCTGCAGACAACCCATGCAAAAGCAGCAGGGGCCTTCTCCAGCCAGCGATTCAAATCGAGTCGCTAATAGGTCCTCCCCTGTCGTGGGTACCACCATAGCAGTTAAATGTAGAGCCCTGGCTGCACGGTTCTTGCGGTTCCAGAGGTTCAGAGTTCCGACTAGCACTAGTACCTCACTGGGGGGGGCGTACCCAAGCCCCGACCACCCCGCGCAAAACGATCAATGGTCTGTCGGTCATCACACTCCAAGTTGCCCTTTGCGTTGCGCATTTGGCATCCAGTTGCATCCATTCATTCCCTTCTGGCGCAATGCACAGACGCCAGCGACCATCCTACGCACCTAGAAGCGCGTAACTCTGGCCGATTTCGATTCAGGCCCCTGCCCCCCCATGCCCATGCCCGCCTATCCCAACCCATTCCATCACATCCGCCCCCCCCTTGGCCTCTGTCTTCCCTCTCTTGGTCTTTTCTCGTCTTTCGGATTTCCTCCCCTTCAATTCCCTTCCATTCACCAGCACGGGCAATCGCGCTGTGACTGAACGAAACTGCGCCCGGCAAGCCAGAGCAGAGAGCAAAAGAAAGAAATAGAAAAAAGTGGCACCCTCCCAAATCGTCCATTTGTACTCGTACTCCACCTTTCTTCCAGCTCAATAATAATAACCTCAGCCCACCCCCCTCCAGCCGACTGCGTTCCGCTGCTGCTGCTGCTGCTACTTTCTCACGCTTTTGACTAAGCCCGCCCGCCTGCCCGCACGCCCGCCAGCCCCGGTTCCTGCGGTTCAAACACCCAAATCTGCCAACTCTTCCTCTCTCTGCCATTTTCGCCGCCTCGTCGCCGCGCCTTCCTTTCCACCTGCTCGGTCTCTCTTCTGCTTAACTGTACGAAGAGCAGCAATCAGCGCGCGCGCGCATCATCCACTGCGACCAATTCTGCCAAGATCCACCTCCCCATAGTTAAATGGACAGGTCATATTAGACAAGCGGGCCGGTGATTGCGAGCAGTACTCCGCCAAAACGGTTTTGGTTCGCTGATACCATTCCGTACCATCAACCTGCTGCCCACTTTGCGGGTTTGAGAATCCATCCATCTTCAGCTTCCGCTGACCACGTTCGAGATGGCCATCATTGATCAGGCTTTCTTCGAAGGCGCCCACGCCGTCGCGAGGGCTGTCGCGCGACAAGCCACCGACACAACCACTGCAGCCGTGACGTCGGCCATTTCCACGGCCATTTCCAGCGCCACGTCGGCAGCATCAACAGATCCGACGTCCAGTACCAGCTCGGCGGCGTCGCCAACTGATACCGCGACGGACAGCAGTGCGACTGATCCCTCTGCCACTTCAAACCCAAATAGCGGCAGTGGCGGCGGTACGGGAACCAGTTCTCCCCTCCTCTTTTTCGTCGCCCTCGGCTTTGGCGTCGTTTTCACAAATCTTTGGTAAGACTAATGCAGCGAGACATGCGAGCTATTGGAATCTGGCAATGAAGAACCAGAACATGGCTGACAAGAACTCATCAGGATTATCGTTGGTGTTAAGTACTGCTTCCGGTATAATGCTCGGAACCGCCAACTGCGCGGCCTGGATGAAAATGGGGAGCCTATCAACCTGGAGAACATGCCAACTAGGCCTCATCGTCGTCGTCGTGAGAAGAAGCTCATGACTATGGATGAGGTCAACGAAAAATTCCCCATGATGAAGTACAAGACTTGGGTCGCAGACCGCGCCAAGGATGGCTTGCCTACGGCAGGAGGAGTATCGGCGCCACCCAGTAGATCGGGTAGCGTCAGAAGCGTGGAAGGCATCGTTCCCGAAGTTCCCTCGAAGGAGAAGAGCCCGGATGATGAGACCAAGACCGCTGGAGAAGTACCCAGAACTTCGGACTCTGCCGATGCAGACCATGGTATCGAGCACGAAAACCCTCTTACCCAGACTCAGACTCGCGGAAGTATCATGACTAAGGATCCCGACCGAGCACATGATGACGAGGACGACGAGGACGACGATCACATTAATGCTGCTGTTCCGCCCGAGCTTCTGGCAACCTCTGGAGATACATGTGCCATTTGCATCGACGCTCTTGAGGATGACGACGACGTCCGTGGCTTGACTTGCGGCCATGCCTTCCATGCTGTCTGTCTTGATCCCTGGTTGACGAACAGAAGGGCTTGCTGCCCACTCTGCAAAGCTGATTATTACACGCCCAAGCCTAGACCGCCCCCGGCTGATGGTGATGCCAACAATTCTTCTACGGCGAACGGCACCGACGCCGCCCGAAACAATGGTCGCCCGAATCAGCCTCGCCAACCTGCGCGAGCCCTCACCGGCTGGTCCCTCAGAGATGGCCCACGCTCCATCCTGGGCCGCTATGGCACTTCGCCCAATGACAGATATGGACAGACTAGAGGAAATAATAACCGCGACAGGAGACGCCCGGCAAATAGCCAAGCTACTAGCCGAACAGCTCAGCGTAGCAATGGTCGTTCTGCCCGAACCACGCCAGCCGCAACTACCGCTCCCACCCAGACTCAGACTCCGGGGCAGGAGACGCAGGGCGGCTGGCTCAGTCGGGTTCGGAGTCGGCTTCCCACATTTGGACAGAACGCTAGTGGAACTGAGCCGAATGCCACTGGTGCCAACAATGCTGCGGCGACGACAACCCCGTCCCAGCTTGAGGCAGGAGCCCGTTCGACCAGCTGAGATCTTGGTACTCAATATATATAACAATTGTCTGTACATCACTTCACGACTTTCACGAAATATTTTGACCTTGCGACTACCCTCGTGTGGAGCGGCAGCACCTACTTGATATGTGCAACTCCATTCCATACAGCACCAGCACCCTTTGACAAGTCTGGGTGAAGTGTGGAGTTATGGATCTTCATAGAGCTTCGGACATAGCGGGGAGTTTGCCTCTTATAGTGTATTACTGTTTTGTTTGGTGGGAGTCTATTTCCCTGTCAAGGAGAGTTTCGCAATATGGTATATCGCATCTTGGAGGAGACTTGCTTTGGAAGGGGAAATGCGTCTCTTGCATTGTCATCTGTGCGAGATAGGTAATGGCGAATCGGAGTTTGGCGAAGCAAGCAACATGGGTAGCATAAGAGTATATGCAGAATTTACCAGTCAACCCATCAGCTTTCGTGTTGCAGTCTGTGGATATGCTGTAGAATTGACCCACGCTTATATACTGCACGCCGTCTAGTGAAAAGCACGTTGGGTTCTCTCAGAATTGCCCATCTTCAGTAATTACAGTCGTGACTTGATGGTCTGGTAGATGTGAATAGAGTTGGCATTATAGCCGTGGAGTCTATGAAGTCTTGGACCTCTACTACAGTCGAAGATCTTACCAAGCTCTGGTGCCAAGCTGT
This sequence comes from Pestalotiopsis sp. NC0098, assembly GCA_022432395.1. Lineage (NCBI taxonomy): Eukaryota > Fungi > Ascomycota > Sordariomycetes > Amphisphaeriales > Sporocadaceae > Pestalotiopsis > Pestalotiopsis sp. NC0098. The sequence goes on along the minus strand of JAJKLJ010000003.1, from coordinate 1,425,813 downwards.
ATATATAGACCTTGCCAGAGACGCAAGAGGCAGTACCTCCTCGGGGCCGTGGTTATAGAAACTTTCCCTTGCTGAACCGCCCGCCGAAATCGGCCGCCTTGTTCATGAGCTCCTTGCGCTGCGCGGAACCGATCTTGCTGCCGCTCCGCATGTCCTTTTCCCAGTCGAAGCCGCGCTTGCTCGGGTCGTCCTCCTCGGCCTCGATGCGCCCTCCCTTGCCGCCCTCGCGCTGCTGGTGCGCGGCGTACAGGCTCGGCCCCCGCGCCGCCTCCAGGTTGGCCCGGATCTCGTCCGCCTTGGTCTGCTCCTCTTTGGACATTTTGCTGTTGCCACCGGACTGCGCTGTGCTGCTCCCACTGCCGCTGCGGCCCAGGACCGCGTTTTCTAGTCTCTGCCGCTTCTGCTCCGGCGTCTCGGTCCATATGCTGCTGATCTCGCCCGCGGCGCCTCCTCCCGCATCGCCGCCGCCTCCTCCGCGCGGGCCCGAGTTGAACTTGCGCGCCTTGATTTTGGTCGGATCCGCGGCCCGCGCGGAGCCCGCCGTCGGCGGCGCCAGCATCCAGTCGTCGCGTACCGGGGCCTTGGGGTTGGCCGCCTCGAGGGCGGCGGCCTCGCGCGCCTGCGACTGCCGGGCCATGTGGGCGTTCGAGGTGGGTAGTGCTGGGCCGTAGTCGTCGTCGTCATCAGAGTCGGAGTCGTCGTTGGGAGACCCGGGCGGTCGTTCGGATATGGGGCCTGGCGGCGGCGCGGGGCCTAGGATCCGTCTTGCCGGCTCGGCGGTTGGGCCTATGGGTTGTGATGGTGCGGGCTTGTGTGCTGATGGCGGCGGCCCTGGGCCGCTGTCTGAGTCTGAGTCCGAGTCGTCGTCGAGAGGTATTTCGTTCTCGTTGGATGCTGGGAGGGTTGGGCCCATTGAAGGGCCTATTGAAGGGCCTATCGAGGGACCTATTGAAGGGCCTATTGAAGGCCCTATCGAGGGACCAGCCGTAGACTTTGGTACTGAAGGGCCATATTCATCTTCTGAAGAATCCTCGCCTAGTGCGATTTCATCCTGATTCGTGGGTGCTCGTTTTGTGGGAGGGGAATCTGGGTTGCCCTCGTCGTCTGGAGTGCGCTTGCGCTTGCTCAGATTCGCCGGGAGCCGAGGTCCTATGGAGGACATGTTGAGTGAACTCTAGGCGGCGTTTGTTGGATCAATGTATCCAAGAATGCAAGCGTGTCTAAGGGTATTGGCGTGGTCTCAAAGGTGCTGAAAGGTGCGCAATTCGGTTTCTTGGGAGGTATGGGCAGTGAGCGCTGCAGTTTTAATTTAGAATTCGCGATGCGACGCGCTGGGAACTGAGAGCTCCTGTTAAGAAAAGCACTGGCCAATGATGTAGTGCTGGCTGGGATGATGTGCCTGTGCTTACCTTACTTTACGTGCTGGCTCCGCGGGGCGGCGCAGTGCTACGCAGTTGCTGGCTGATTGGATGCTGCACGGCGCCGAAGCTTCGAACGTTGCTGCAAGGCAGGACAAGGCAGAACTCCAAAAGAGCTCACGGGTTTGCGACGAGCTTCTCGTTCGCCGTGTTATTTGTTGTTGTCATCCCAGCCCGTGATTCTTTCCTCGACCATTCTTGCCTCCCATTTCCTCCTCGTACACACAGAGCTATCTGGAAAGCTCCTCCTCAGTCTACCAGCTAGGTACTGATTAGTTTACCCAGAGCTCCTTCGAACTAGAGGCTATAGGGCAACACCCAGCGCTGCGAGAACCGGACGACATCTACGGGTCAGCCCAGTACAACCATTTCGAGGTCTGGCATGAAGCGCATGATGCCGACTCAATGAGATTGTTGAGCCAGTTGGAGGACGATGACCGAGTACAATGGCCGACAACAACATAGATCCTTATCCCGCCGAGGATCCGGCCGCTTCGAGCGATGAGGAGACGATAAAAGGAGACCAGGAGCAAGATCACATTGCTGAAATACTAGAAGAAGAGAGGCAGGAAGATGCCACCATCGCCCCGTCCGATAGCCACGGGGCTATAGCCACCCGATATCGCCAATTGCTACGGGAACAAGACGATGCTTCGGATTCGGGGTCCGCCGAGGGGTTACCCAGGAGAGCGGGAAGCCCAATTGACTCGCTGCTCTCTGTGCCCGATGACAGCCCTTCGGTTCAAGTGAGTTTGATCAACAAGATTCTCAAGGCGCGTCAGTTGACAGGTTGTGCAGGGCTCGGGCATCAGCTCGCCTGGAAGTAGCATACTCCCTTCACTCGCCTCACGACCGGGCCTCAGCAGTCCAACGCCATCCTTTAGGCCGTTCGATAGACGATTCCAATCGCGCATAGCCTCGCCGTCTACTCTCTCGCCCCGGCCCTCTTCGCCGGCATTCTTGACCGGCCACAGCCGGACTGGGTCCTTGAGCAGTCAGATGCTCCTCGACAACGGCGAGACGGATACACCCTCTCCCCCATGGGAAGTCGTACGATGGACAAGGCTCAAGAAACTAAACTCACAGGCCTTCTCAGAGTCTGGGAAGCGCAACTTTGGTTTACCGACATGCATCGCCGTTTCTGCCTCGATAGTCCTTGGCACTTCCAAGGGCATAATCTTAATGTTTGATTACAACCAGAACCTGAAAATGATCATTGGACCCGGGACGAAAGGTGAGTGTTTGTGTATACGGTCAGGTATACACGCGCTAATCAAATTCAAGCTGTCGAATCGGGGCCAATAACCGCCATTGCCGTTTCTGCCGACCATTCCACGATTGCTGGAGGTCATGCGAGTGGCAATATCTTCACATGGGACACGAGCAGGGCATCGCGGCCGTTTCTATCGATACCGCACTTGGAACCAAATCAGCTTCAAAACAGAACTGTAGATGGTCATGTACCCGATGTTGCCATCACACATATCGGGTTCCTGGGTACTCGACACACCGCATTGGTCTCCGCTGACGACAAGGGCATGGCCTTTTCTCACTTGGCAACGAGGGGAACTGGTGCACTGGGAAGGACAGTCAAGACTGTGAGAATTCTCGGTCGTTATCCTCATGCTCCGCCACCGCCCGGCAAGCCCCTGAAGCCAAGTACAGTGTTGGCTTTTGCACCACTGCCTCTCGGCAACGTTGATCGAGCGACGGACACCATGGGATTGACGGCAATGTTAACTCCGTACCTCCTGGTGATTGTGTCTACTACACCAATAGCACAGACACAACATAAATCAGCACGGCCAAAAGATGTCGCTCCTCACAGCGCCATGAGCGGTTGTCTAGCATGGTTTCCTGCCGTCAAGCTCAAGGTGCCAGACCCAAGCACCGGCAGTGTCATGTCCAAAGCCAAACTGGTTTACTGCTGGTCAAATGTTTTGACTGTTCTCGACGTCGATGAAGTCCCAACCGAGGAAAACAAGCCACCAGCTCTCAAATTCAAGGCACGAAACAGATGGAAGTGCGAAGAAGCCATTGTCGCTGTACAATGGCTCAGTCGTTCAGTCCTCACAGTGTTGACGATCTCCCAACGGCTCATCGTCCTGGAAGATCGAAGCATGCGGATGACCGAGGCTTTTGACCTCATCCACAAGCATATATATCATGCAGACCTCTTCTCCAAGCAATTACACAATCTGGTTGAACAACTAGATGAAGAAGACACATCAATGCATGGCGTTGTGGCGGATGCCTTTTACATGAGCCTCAAGGCATACAAAGGGCGGATGTTCTTGATGGGGTTCAACGATGTGTCCATTGGCGCCTTGTCAAACTGGGCTGATCGGCTCATCGCCTTGATGGAGAATGGCGACTACGTGGGAGCCATCCAATTGGCAACTTCCTATTACACGGGAGATGCTGACAAGCTGACTGTCGGTTTGCCAGAAGATACAGATCTGCGGCACAAGATGGTCCACGACAAGCTAGTGGAGATTATGAGCGCGTCTCTCAAGTATGCGTTTGGCCAACGACAGAAGAACAACGCATCTGCCGATGACCAACACCTGCAAGACCTGGCCGAAACCTGCTTCGTTGCTTGTCAGAGTATTGGTGACATCGACTTTCTCTTCGACGAAATGTGGGAGTGGTATGAAGACGGCGATAGCGAAGGCATTTTTCTCGAGACGTTGGAGCCATATGTCCTGGAAGCAACAATCAAGATGGTGCCGCCAACAGTCGTGAAAGCCATGGTCACACATTACGTGGGCAAAGGCTGGGAGAGTCGACTTGAAGAGCTGATCTGCCATATGGAGACAGCGACGCTCGACATTGACGAGATCACGCTGCTATGCAAACAACACAGTCTCTACGATGCACTTATCTACGTGTGGAACCAGGCACTCGGGGACTATGTCACGCCAATGATCGACCTTGTCACTCTTCTGATCCCTCTCACACAAGATGGGTACCAAGATTCCATCAATCTTTCGAACGATGAAATATTCGGTGTCAACGCACTGAAAATGTTTCCCTACCTGTCTTATACTCTGACGGGCAGAGTCTACCCTACAGGAGAGTTCATGGACGATCAGACGGCCGCTCAAGCCAAAGCCGAGATATACTGGTTCCTATTCTCCGGCAAGGTCGTTGAATGGCCTAAGGACAGCAACAAGCTCTTCCGGACCAGACCTGCCCAGAGCGAAGAATCATCGTTCCCCTACCTACGTATGATCCTGAAGTTTGATGCACCGAGCTTTCTAAGTGCCTTGAACGAGGCTTTCGAAGACTCCTTCCTCAATGAATCCCAAGAGAAGCACTTGAATGGAGGCACAGGCAGAGATCTCCCGGAAGAACAAATATTTGGTTTGACCGTGGATCGGCAATATATCATTTCAATTCTTCTCGAAATCATGAATCCTGACGATTTTGCGGCCGAGGACACAATCTACCTAGATATGTTCATCGCGCGCAACTTGCCGAAATTCCCGCAATACCTCATCTTGCCTGGGTCGACTCTTAACAGGGTCGTCACTGGACTGTGCAATTACCCTGGCGCAGACCTTGCAGATGATGCTCAGCTAAGTGCTGAGTATATCCTTTCAATCCATCATCCTCCGGATATGGAGCCCCTGATGCCACTCTTCAAAAAGGCTGGCTTCTATCGCATTCTCAAGCGCATCTACAGGAACAACAAGCAGTACGGCAAACTCCTGGAGACATATTTTGAGGACCCCGAAGACCAGGAAGAAGTCTTCGATTGCATTGGAGAGTGTCTCCGAACACAAATTGGACTTGCAAAGCGGCAAATTCAGGAGGTTCATCAGGTGATCAAGCAACACTCACGGGACCTCGTCGAGCTCAACGCAGACAAGGCCGCTCGTACTCTTGCTTCGTACTCCCCCGAACTGCATCAGCACGTCTTGTCATCTTTGTCTGAAAGCACTGAACTTCAGTACGAATATCTGAAGACACTTCTGGAGTCCGACGAAGAGGCATCCATGGAGAAGACTGGTACCGTCGACCGAGACTTTGTCGAGCAGTACGTCCAGCTCATGTGTCGGTATAACCCCACACATGTTTCGGACTACGTGAGCCTCGTCCAGGCCACAAACCTCAGGCTTGACAAATTGCTACCGACCATGGAAGAGACTGGTGTTATTGACGCCGCTGTCATCCTCATGGCTCGTGAAGGCCAGGTCGCCGATGCTATGGATCGCCTCATCAAGCATCTGAACACTCTCGAGTCAGCACTGCAAGGCCTTCTTGCCGAAACTAATGGGATCGATGAAGAAGTCAGCGTACAAGAAGCTGCGGAAGATCTTTTGCTCGGGCTGCAAAAGTATACGCATGTTGGCATATGGCTCTGCCAGGGACAGATGAAGACGTCTAAGAAGCTCAACTCATTGCAGAGGCGGCAGAGCTCACCAGCAATCGGCGAGCTGAATGCTGAAGAGAAGCTCTGGCTCAACTTGATTGATGTTACAGTGCAGATTACCCGCAGACTCACATCCGTCGTAGCATCGCCGCTGCAGGAGAGCAAGAATGCCGCCACACACGACGTCGATGCGGAAAAGCTTGTGGCGTTACTTCGGTCCCTAGTTCAACACACGTTTACTGCTCTGCTTACTGCAACATCTTCGCAAAGTGCTTCACCAACCTCGTCTTCGCGTTTATTGTCGTCATCGGGCGGTTCACTCACATTTCTCCGAATCTTGAAGGCCTTCCTTACCCAGGCAGTGGCCACATCGCCCAACCTTGCAGACCTTCGCGCAGTTCTATCATCCATATTCTCGGCTTACGCGTACGAAGAATCAATACTGCGCCTGTCGAATCGCCTACTGGAGCAGCAGCTCTTTGTCAATGTGCAATCCGCTGTGCAACTCCGGCAGCGTGGGTGGCGGCCCAAAGGATCGACATGTGAAGGCTGCGGGCGGAGAATCTGGGGGCCAGGTGTGCAAGGCAACGTCTTCGAGGCATGGGAGGAGAAGCAAGCCATTGAAGAAAGGAACAGGGAAAAGAAAAAGGCTGCCAAAGCGGCCATTGGCGCGCCTGAGGAGAGAGGAGACAAGGGCAAGGCGCCCACGCCAATCTCCACACCGCGGGAATTCTTTGAGTTCTTCGGGCCGCGTGATCCGCTCAAGGACGCAGCTGACCGAGTGGCGGAGGATGAAGACGAGGGCCCATTGAACGCTGTCGCTGGTGGCGAGAACCATTCCAAGGCGCCGGTCCTTGGGCCTCTAGTCGTGTTGGCTTGCAGGCACATATATCACCAAAACTGTCTGGACCTATTGCAGTCCCAAAAAGGGCCCAAGCATAGAACGGTGGATGATTATGGGAGAGAGATCAGGGATTACCGGTGCCCTATCGATGGATAGGCTCCGCGGTCATATGTATCTTTAATGAAAAATACATTCGAAAGCTTTTTTCCCAAGCGGCTCTTATAGAGCAGCGACGCTTATAGAAGGACGGTTGATCTTGGAGACGATCGCTGGTGTTTTCGCCTGTCAGATTACAGGGCAAGCACCTCGGCCGGGCCTTTAGGAATGTGACAGACACGAAACTAGTCTGGTCGAGCGTGGCAAGATGCACATGGCTCGTCAGGGTATCCAGATAAACTTGACATGCATGCTGGTACCTGGCGATCAGGCTTGGTCAGCATCATCCACGAATCTCCGTCTTCAGTCAGCTTGAATGCAACCACCTGTTCTCGTACAATCCATTGAGAGGCACATGAGTTCAATGCCAAAGAGAGAGGAAGAAGAAATGTTCCGACCAATAGCGCCCATTCAGTTCCGGGGTACATAAGCGAGAAGCACGAGGATTATGCTCGGTTTCCACCATTCAGGTGCCGAAAAGGTGATGAAAACGGCAAACCCCTTACCCATGAGTCCATAACTCAAATGACAGTGGTTAACGTATCCTGGTCGCCCGTATGACCGGGACCCCCCTTTTCCTGTGCTTGGCAGGTTCGGGTCCCGCTCCGAATACCACTGCGGACTATAGCTCCGCGACCGGTATTGGACGTGCTGCCTGGCTTGCCCTCTTATTTCTCTTTTGTTCTTCATTTCTGGTTTGAATGCGGAGGGTACGCTGATCCGCTTCGAGCCGAATTAGCGATAGGGGCGAGTGGGCAGCTATTTCGAGATTTTCCCAGCACCGCGGACAATGTCGAATGCACCGTTGCACCGACGGTGGACAGACCAGGTGACACTGATCGTAGATGCTTGGATCAAGACAAGATTGGAATTCCGCACTCATATGTAATACGACGACGAAGAGGTAGCCTTCCTTGGCGGGCATAATCGTATTACTACCTACATTGTCATGCTTGTGAATGAAAAGAGTATATAAGATGAGGCTGAGCCTCCATACAACCCGGATCGTTATGCTTTTGAGATCTGGCTGCGTGTTCGTGAGCTTCTGCCTGCTGCGAGCGTGTACCATAACATAGTACACTGGGACCACGATAAATTGGCAAGATGCTGTTCCTCGGCTTTCTCGTTGCGCTCCTGTGGCTGCCCGCCGTCGTCTCCGCCGCTTTCGGCTATACCGACGACGGATCCAACTATGTCATCGATTCGGGCGCCGCGTTGGTCATCAAGGTCAGCAAGACCACGGGTGACATCACCTCGATGAAGTACAATGGGGTCGAATATAATGGCTACGACGGCAAGAATACTCAAGTAGAGAGCGGTCTGGGAACTAGTACCGTCTCTATCCAGGTGAGCTTTGATCTGTCAAGCCAAGAAGTTTGAATTTCGACCAGAAGGGATCTTTTTCTGATGACCAGCCATCATGTATAGCAATTCTCCTCGCCCGCCTACATCATCAAGGTCACCGTCGTCCACGGCACGCTGAAGCACTACTTGTTCGTCCGCTACGGAAACAACAATGTGTACATATTCACCAACAAGGCCGACTCGAGCGTGACCGTTTCGAGATACATTGCTCGATTCCCTGCCGGGACTTGGGATGCGGCGCACTCTACCCTCGACGCCGACTACTACGACAGCAGCACCTTTATCGAGGCCTCCGACGTCACTGCCGACTCGAACGGGTACACGGAGAGCAAGCACTACACAGGAAACACCTACGGGCGAGTCATTGACTGTAAGAGACATTCCAGGCGTTCAAAGGTTGTTGCCATGAAGCGGATATCTGTATTAATCCATGAAATTAGATGACTACGTCGGCTACACGACTGGTTCTGTGGGCTGTTACATGGTCAGGAGCAACCATGAAAAGGCATCCGGCGGCCCCTTCTTCCGGTCTCTGCTTCGCCGCGGCAGTCCCACGGGCTCCGACATCTACGAGATCTACCACTACAACATGGGCCACACCGACGTCGAGCGCTTTGGTCTGCAGGGCCCGAGTGTTCTCGCCTTCACCGATGGCGGAGCGCCCAACAATGGCCTCTTTGCTCGCAAGGCCGACTGGAGCTGGTTCGATACTCTCGGCGTAAGTGACTTGCCCCATTTGACTTGCTTTGACATTCAGGCGTGCTAACGCATCCCTTCCCAGATCGACGGCTGGGTCCCCTCCTCCGGGCGCGGCTACGCCTCGGGCGTCGGCCTGTCCAACATGAAGTCGGGCTACACGTACGTGGTCGGCCTGTCCAACTCGGCAGCGCAGTACTGGGGCACAGCGGCCAGCTCGGGCGGCGCCTGGTCCATCACCGGCGTGCTGCCGGGCACCTACACGCTGACCGTGTACAAGTCGGAGCTCGAGGTGTACACGGGCAGCGTGACCATCACGGCGGGCGCGGGCGCGGCGGTGCACACCATCACGTGCGTCGACCCGGCCGACGACACGGCGCTCTGGCGCATCGGCGACTGGGACGGCACGCCCAAGGGCTTTTTGAATTTTGCCGACACCCCCATGAAGCCGACGTACATGCACCCGTCCGACGTGCGCCTGGCCGCCTGGGACCCGTCCAACTACATCGTGGGCACGTCGACGGCGTCCATCTTCCCGGGGTACATCTGGGCGGACGTCAACAACAACCACATTGTGTACTTCAAGCTGACGGCGGACCAGCTGACCGCGGCGCACACGATCCGCGTCGGCATCACCGAGGCGTACATCAACGGGCGGCCCATGATCAGCGTCAACGGCTGGACGAGCTCGGTCACGGCCGCGACCAACCAGGCCAGCACGCGCAGCCTGACGGTCGGCACGTACCGCGGCAACAACGTCATGCTGTCCTGGACGGTGCCCGCGTCCGCCTGGGTCCAGAGCACGACCGAGTGGCAGGTCCTGACCATCACCGTCATCTCGGGCTCGACTGGCAGCGGATATCTCAGCGCGGGTATCTCGGTGGATGCCGTGGATATGATTTAGATGAGTGGGAAGCGAGCCGGAACATGAGTCTACATGATATTTTGTTTATACTATGACATTACTTCTAATATTTATTGTATACACGTTTTTATTCTGTGTTTCTCACGTGCCGGCAAATGCTTCCGTGCACCTAGAGTTTTCAATGACAAACCTCTACGCAGGAGCTTAGATAAAATATAAGACGGCTCTCTACAAAGGTGTAAGCTATCTTTTGTAGAAGAAGGTGCATATTAGTGAAACTAACAAGTCACCTACCAGGTATCCTCTAGGAAGCCCAGGTTCTCTTTATCATCACTGTCTGGACGATGAATAGTCTATGCACACTCAATCGAAATGCTAAATACACCAAAGTGTTGTTGAAATTCTTGTGGAGGCATAAGCACCATTTTCTTTCTGTAGTCCACAGAAGAAGCACAATTTACACTATAAGCACAGAAGAAGGCGACTTCCGGATGATCTTGATACCCAAGCGCTTTCAACGTAACATGCATAATTATCGTTCTCATCTCGTTCCCCGACCACACTGGCGTAACGCATTAGTTTAAGCAGCACCCAAGTACTTCCCCCCTCACTGCCGACATATGCCGCCCGCTCCGTACGAAAGCAGAATCTGGGGTAGGTGACATCCTGCGGGCAGATCATTTGTCCTCCGTATTTCCCCAATCCGAGAACAACCGGCCAATGAGATAGCTGCGGTAGATGAAGATACTACCTCCATCGTGTCCCATTGGGGCCACTTCTCCACACTCTCCCGCCCTGACAGCTCGGTCGGCCAACTCTATTCGGTTCCGTCTTCCCCGAGGAGGATGCCAATATCGACGAACAGTTACCAAGGCGCCTAGCAACCGGTCTTGGGGACTGGTTCAGGATGGACAATTCAGGGAAGTTGTCAGTCACATGTCGTGACGACCTCCACTTGGTCGGCGAGCTATGAGGAAGCAGGTAAGCGACAATGTCACCGTTGCCTTTTTCGCGCTGATGCCAGACTCCTAGACGTATACTTGGTCTGCTGATTCGAGGGATTCCAGCCCGACGAGGACTGGTCCATCAGGGAGCTCTGGCAATGGTTACACACGAGTGAAGCTCTGGGAACTTATCCCCAATATTTCCACACGAGCGGACCGGCTTGGTCGGCTGAGTCTGGCTAGTGGTCACGAATTTCTGGTTATTGGAGGATAAATCTAATTCATGCAGGAACCGTCCATTTATTTTCGAATTGTCGTAGTATTCGTTTCCGTCAAGATGTGATCATAGGTATTAAACGGCTCTTGGCAGCCCAGGAAATGAACGGGACTATAAGACGGACGCCAGCCGGACCTGGGACATCTCCCTTACGAGCGATCTCTGGCTAATCCATTTTCCTCGACCCAAGACAAAAAAATATGAAGTCCTTTGGTCTGCGAGCGCTTGTCGTGCTGGTGAGCCGGGCCGCCCTGGCCGGCGCCGACACGACGACGACCATCAGCCCGAGCACCAACTGGGGCACCTGGGAGGGCTGGGGCACGTCGCTGGCGTGGTGGGCGGCGGCCTTTGGCACGCGCGACGACCTGGCCAACCTGTTCTTCACGACCGACTCGGTGACGTACAACGGCGCCAGCGTGCCGGGCCTGGGCCTCAACATCGTGCGGTACAACGCGGGCGCGTGCAGCGACGAGAGCGTCGACGGCGAGAGCATGGTGGTGTCGGCCAACATGATCGCGTCGCGGCAGATCGACGGCTACTGGACCGACTGGACCAGCACCGACGCGTCGTCGAGCAGCTGGGACTGGTCCGTCGACGCCAGCCAGCGCGCCATGCTCCAGAAGGCGGCGGCCCGCGGCGCCGACGTCTTCGAGCTCTTCTCCAACAGCCCCATGTGGTGGATGTGCGTCAACCACAACCCCTCGGGCGCCGACAACGGCGCCGACGACAACCTCCAGAGCTGGAACTACGACCAGCACGCCATCTACCTCGCCAACGTGGCCCAGTACGCCGCCAAGAACTGGGGCATCACGTTCGACTCGGTCGATCCGTTCAACGAGCCCAGCGCCAGTTGGTGGTAAGTTGTGGCTTACTTGGCCCATGTTCCCTTGCCGTCTTTGATCAATGCTTACTCACAACTTTCTTCCCGGGACAGGTCGTCGACCGGAACACAAGAGGGCTGCCACTTTGACATCAGCACCCAGGCTTCGGTCCTGGGGTACCTGCGGACCGAGCTCAACTCGTGCGGCCTGTCGTCGACCATCATCTCGGCCTCGGACGAGAACTCGTACGACGTGGCCGTGTCGACGTGGAACTCGCTCGTCAGCGCCGGCGCCTCGGGCAACGTCGGCCGCATAAACGTGCACGGGTACCAGCAGGCGTCCGGGCGGCGTGATACCTGTAAGATATCTCTACTCACTCCAGGCCCCGTCTTATTACTTTCCTTCTCGCCCCCCTTGAAATACCCTTCACTCGAGGACCAAAGCTCACATCCCGGCCCTCCTCGCAGTATACTCCCTCGCGCAGGCCGGCGGCAAGAAGCTCTGGAACAGCGAGTACGGCGAGAGCGACGCGACGGGGTCGTCGCTGGCGAGCAACCTGATCCTCGACTTCCGGTGGCTGCACCCGACGGCGTGGGTGTACTGGCAGATGATCGACGGGGGCGGCTGGGGGCTGGTGGACGGCGACAACGACGCCAAGACCCTGGGCGCCGTCTCGCAAAAGTACTACGTCCTCGCCCAGTTCACCCGCCACGTCCGCGCCGGCTACCGCATCCTCGACGGCGGCAGCGACAACGTCGTCGCCGCCTACGACGCCGCCGACAAGAAGCTCGTCATCGTCGCCGTCAACTGGGGCAGCGCCCAGTACCTCAACTTTGAGCTCGGCAGCTTCAGCACGCCCGGCACCAGCGGCGCCCTCGTCAAGCGCTGGAGCACCCAGATCGGGAGCGGCGACAAGTACGTCGCAGCCAGCGACACATACCTCAGCGGGACCAAGTTCTGGTCGTACTTTGCCACCAATCAGATTCAGACTTTCGAGGTCTCCAATGTGGTCCTGTAAATGAAGCTCATAGAAGGCGTGTTCGTCATAACCTGATCATTATTCATGCTCGGCGTTTGCGCCGAAAGCACTACCAGGAACGACAAACAGATTGACATGATGATCCGTGTTGCGGCTGCTGCTGAATTGTGAATGAGCCGCCGTGTAAATACCAGTATCGTTTGCAGCAGAGATATGTACTTTGGGGGTACAAGAATGTGCATTGCAACATGAATACTTTCCATGAATGAGAGAAGATGATAATGCCTCCCAACGCCAGCGCCAATCGGGCGCATGTTCCTCCTACACAAGAACTCAATCCTGAAGCCGTAGCTTTCAACTTGCCAAACGCTAATATGAACCAAACGCCAGAAAACTCCGTCGCAATCATGAGAGTAAATAATGTGCGGCAACGGAGCGCAATAGTCTACAAGATAATCTCCTTCGTGTCCTTGACACTCCCCTCAGTAGGGCAATATGGACATTTGTACCTGTTCCCTCTAGAGAGCTTCTGGAGACTCTCCTTGGCGAGCACGTGTCCACATGACAGAATGACTGGCGGGTTTTCAGCGGTTGCTTGTTCCTTGCTGACCGGGCAGACGAAAATGGGATGGTAGATCATGCTCTTGGGCAGGGGCGTCTCGAAAGGCATTTCTTGGTCTGTCGTCCACTCTGTGTTTCTGCCCTTGACACGGCTCATGAACTTCATCAGCTGAGGAAGGGCGATTGCGCCGGCTGTTGCGGTAACGTAGAGGGGAGACTCGGCGGATAGGCCGAGGAGTGAGCAAAACTCGCGCGTAAAGGATGCCGCTACATCGTCGAACGCAATCGTGATGTCAAAGATGTTTCTATACGGAGACATTGGGAGATTACTCGCGTACACCATGGCAGCGCTTAGTCGCGTGATCTCACGTAGATGCCGATTCTGAAATCTCCCAAAGTTCTCCTTGGCGTACTGCAGTGCGCCCGACATGCCATTTTCTTCCGTGTCCGGCAGGCCATTCACTGAAGGGCCCTTGAATAGCCATATGAATTGCAGTTTGCACAGCTCAAATTCGAGGTTCGAGCCTCGGGCTTCTAGCTCTCGGGCTTTATATCGTGCCCACTCTATAGCAGGTATGAGATTATGTTGCTTTAGAGCCGTAAGTATCGAGTACATGTCGGCAAAGGAGGACTGTAATGCTTCTGACTGCAACGTAGACAGCTCATCGTCCACATCTGCTATATGTGCATCGGTCGGCGTGGTAGATCTCGATGATTCTTGAAATTCCACGGCCGATGGTGAGAGCTGAGACTGCAGCCTCGAGATGGATGTGTCTGGTTGCTGTGGCTGTGCTTCCTTGATAAATGTCGACGCCGCTCCAAACTTTCCCTCTCGTAGCAAGTGCATGGCGATCGCTCGGTTGATCAGTGTCGGGTGTTCCGCCATGGCATCATGGTCGTCTGGGAGCCCGCCCTTGATCACCTTGTCACCAGTGAAGGCCTTGTCCAGAGCTTTGGCGAACCTGGACTGGCCCTTGTGTACCGCTCGGAGATCATCGAGGACGGTTTCCAAGCCTTCTCGAATCGGGTTTTGTAACTTGGTCAGAGTAAAGCTCGTGGCATGGGGGTCATTGGCTACAACAGGGAGTCAGTAAAGTAGTATGGACAGAGCTGCTGGTTACAACTGACCTTGTTCGACCTCTGCTCGAGCCTTGGTCAAGAGATCTATGATCTTGTCGACATCGGCAAGAGCATTCGAAAGACGCGCCGTCTTGGTGAGCTTCTCGAGCTCCTTCTCCAGCACCTGCAAAGACATGGTTGCAAGTCCCCCCTCGTTTCTTCTCTTCTGTCGAAATAGAATGGCAGTATCAACTATCGGGTGTTTGGCGACAGAGACCGGTCTGCTCCGGACGGTGCTGCTCTCGTTGATCCTCGGTCCTCGTGCGGCGTTGTACTATGAAAGCTCCTCTGTGAACCGCCTATGCACATTCGGAGCTGGGGTCCATAGCAAGTATTCGTGTTGTGTTCCAGGAGATGTGAAATCCAAAGTTGAGTCCGCTGAGAATGGGTCGTTTGCCGGGAGACGATCCTGAGACGAACGTGGGGTTGCGATGGCGAGCAGTAAGTAGGTGGTGTAGGTAATGTATTATGATTCAAGGTTAGTACTTGCGCAATAGCTCTGGCATGAAGTACAAAGGCCAATTCTATGCGCTACAGTGGGTGGCTGGCGCGAGTCGGGGGGATCGGGAAAGATGGAGCACAGCGGGTTGGAGCGCTCATGTGCCCTGCAGGCTTCTCTCAACTGGGAGTCAACAGGCAGTTTGTAGCGCCAAGAAGCCTATCATGCTGTAGCTAAAGCGGTCGTGCAGTACCTCGTAGGTAGTAACAAGAACTGGCTTTGAGCGCATTCAATTAATTTGAGTGTCAATCATTAATCACTTTCACCTGCATGGTGTCTCAGCCCGTCGAGCGCAAGGTACGTTTGCAGCACTCTAAAAAACTGCCGGCGCACTCTTATCACGGCACTGAATGATTATGTATTACAACCACAACGAATAACAAACAGTATATGATCATCAGCTCTTTGTTTTATATATGTTTGCAATCACGACTCCAAACATGCAATATCTGCCTGTCTATGAAAGTCATACATGTGCTATCCAGTTCCTGCCGAGTTATGGTCAGCAAAGACTGAGGAAAGTCTCGCATTTGCTGTACCTGACGGCGGAATGACGCACCAAGCACCCCACCAACGTGCCCGCCGATACGGATTAGCCGACATACGTGGCGGATCACTGACAAGGGTCTTCAGGGCGTATTCAACGCCTATTACGAACAAAGTGCCATGCTTCAGCTGCTGTTTCTAGCAGGGGGCTCACCGTTCTTGGCTACCTGACCTCACCTGCGGCACTTGCTACCTAAAGCTGCTACAACCATCACATGCTACCAGATAGCTTCGAAGATCACCAGCTAGGCGCTCCCTTTTCCCTTACTGTAGCCCAACACCGCCAAGGGGGCATTTTCTTTGCTGAGCCACCATGTTATGAGATCGATTCTTTCCTCTCCAACATGCTGCTGCCACCGGATGGCCACACCCAAAGCCGAGCGCCGCAGCCGAACGCCCCTCAACGCCCTTGAACCATGTCTTTCCGATTTCCAATACCCACCTCGGATGGGAGACTTCACAGAGAAGAAGAGAACACTCTACTTCGGCGCGCCTCGCATAGGCTTTCCAGCAACAGGTCGGCTCAGCTTGACGGCTCGACCACTCCAGCTCCTCCCGAGAGACAGCTTGACCCCGCCATACAACCGGCAGCAACCCCTTCCCCTGGCCCGAACCGCCGCCATGTCGTCTTTGCCGACCCCGTCGCGTTCAAATATCTCGAAGAGGACTCGTGCGTCAGCGTAGTCGAGCGCAAAGGCATCCTCAGCGGCTATGAACTCTATCTTGTCGAACAGTGGGCTTGCTCGCGGCAGTCGCCGACACTGGTGATAGCGACGTATACCGGGGACCAGAGGCACTCGATTGTGGTGGGCGTGCTGAGCGTGCCCGAGGACGAAGCTTCCTGGTCGCCGCGGCTCAAGGTCTATTTCGAAGCCATACAGCAGTACCATGCGCGGCCGAAAGAGACGGTTCTCGGAAGACTAATGGTCACGAACCTCAGCAGCTTTCCCTCTGCCCTGACCGTCATTTCTGTACCGGAAGGTGACATACGAAAATATCGACAGAATTTTATCGTAAATGAAAACCTCAAACGCCTGGGGTGCTCTGGACGATCTGGAATGACCTTGGCTGAGCCCAACGCTGCTGCCAAGGCCAAGTTTCACCAACTATACAAGACTAATGAGAAGATACCATTCGCAGAGGCTGTTGTTGAACTGGTCAAGCTCTGCCAGGTCGCCCTCTTCATATTCGGAAAGCTCGAGCAGGAGTACGTTGACGGTCTTCTCTGCGATGTGACAGAAACAGCCATTGCCGACTGGTGGACAGAGTTTGGCTCGGATCATTACAACATGGAACCTTCGGACGGCATACTTGGTCCCAGCACCGTAGCTGCACTTTTGGGCTTGTTGATGGGGTCGCGTAATCGACTGAGCTATTACGGTGCCCCTATTGGCAAGGACGTTTTCGACATTGACAGCACAAAGAGAGGAATAGGCTATTTTCAGAAATATCAGAAACTGGAACGGACTAGAAGGCTGGACCGGCAGACTCTACACAAACTTCGTCACGTCACAGCCAAAGCAGCAGCAGGGGAAGGATGGGGCGTGCAGAAAGCTGTCAAGTCAACCGTCACCGAGATAGGCGGCAAAAGGGGCGAGATAGTCCTGGGGATGGTGGGTGGGCGCGACAAGGGCGGAATAGGAGATATAGAAACCTTGGACCTCGACAGATTTATTTCCTTGGCACAAGGAGAGCGCGCGAAATGGTTGTGGCTTGGCAAACCAAGACGAACAGCCTTGGACCCTCACGAGAGATCGATACCGGACATGTCCAACATCTTGTTTGGCAAGGAGGAGCAGCAAGCACAGTCGAAGAGAACTCAGTCCATGCCCTTGGATGAAGAGCTTGACTTTCAGAGGAGAGACGAGCCTTCGACAGTCTACTCGTCTCCGGCACCCGAGTCTGCCACCAGCATCGCAGTCGAAACCGCCAACGAAAAGGATGCGCTCAAAAGAGGTGTCTTTAAGAGCGTGGCTGGCAAGTTTGGGGATGCACGTTCAGGGTTTGGCCGATTCAAAGACGCCGTCTATAGCGGAGGCGGTCTGCGTGGGCATATGAGCAAGCCCTCAAGAGACGAATTCTCCGAGGGAAATTATGCCGGGAGCACGCCTCTCACGGGATCGTCTGTGGGCCTCGTGCCTACTCCAACGCCAGGCGGAATCAACAGGGCATTCACCTGGAAGAACAAGCCAGAAGAATACCGAGACGCCTTCAAGGACGTTACATCGGCACCGTTTCCACCTGGACAAGACGATATTCCGGCCACGCCAACGCCTCTGAGCCGTCCCGTCACCCAACCAACGGAGGACGAGAGCCCTCCCAGTGATGAATCGAGGCGCCTATCCCAAATTCCCGAAGGTCGCAGTGAGCTGAAGCTCGGAAGTCTTTCCAAAGGCGCAGCAGTGCCTTCCCAGGGCCAACAGGGCCCTCGTGTGACTACCAAGGCGCAATTCAGCAAGTCTGTAAATCAGCTGTATCGAAGACACAGCATTGAGGGCATGCTGCCGAAAGAACGTGGTCTCAATGAGAATCGGTGGCCGCGCAGGCTCTCATTTGGTGATGCCGAAGAGGCCGTCCTCAGGTGGACGGAACTGACCGTGCTTGACGATGGCGCAGACATCGGCACTGGGGCTGTAATGGGACAGAGGTATCAGCTTGCAGCGGTCGCGCAGAGCTTGTACATGGAGATTCTACAAGTCAAGCAGTCCATCGAGCCATGGGTCGACAGCAAGATAGCTTCCATTGAAGCCATCGAAGCGTACTACGCCAAACAACAAGAAGATCTGCAGAACCTGTACTACCAACTGTCGGAGTCGTATCGCTACACCAAGCAAGATTCCGAAGAGCTGATCGCCGGCGAGAAGGCACAAATCACGGACGCCATCAAGGAGTTCGAAGTGCTGGTCGCCAGACTTGACTACGAGATTGATGCGCTTGTCTCGAGAGTGGACGACGTCGAGGACGGCGTTGCGCAGTTTGAAGCCCAAGTCGACACGGTTGAGAAGAAGGCCGAGGAGCTGAAAGCCCAGCTGGAGACGGAAAGCTGGTTTCACTGGGCCGTCCGTACCATGACGGGCATCGGCACGGGTCCAAACATTACACGTGCTGGAGAGAGAAGGTAAAAGCCATGACTCGAATGGGTGTTCAATCTCTGACCTGACATGTTGAAGATCCAAGCAACCACTCACACAAACATGAGTTGCCCAACAAGGTTCATTTCATTTTTCTTTACTGCATAGCGTAGCATTAGTCAGGCGATGGTTGCTTTGGTCTTGCTTATCTTTTCTTTGGAATTAGAATTTTTCCTTCTGGATACCCCCAGATCGGTGGCTCGTAAAGAACACACATGGCCAATTAGAATGATGGAACTTTATATATACCACTCTGGTTTTTTTGCTTGTGGTTTACAGTACACACATGTTTTGGCAGCAGCCACTACACATAAGGAGCAGATAGAAAAATGGAAAGTTTCCGATGGTTTCACTATAGTATGTTGGCGTCATGGCTGCTGCAATGCGGCTTTCTGTCAAACTGCAGCCATGTGTTATAAGCTACGTGTTTGTACACAGCTGCTGCCGAGCTGAGTGAGTTTGACAGCGTCGCAGCAGCCAACATGCCAGCATGGCATCACAGTGATTCCATTTGAATTAGACCAGATCGAGGTTAGACTGTATTTTCAGTTGACCTCCTGAAAACGCCGAGTCACTGCCCACATGCGCTGTGCTGGCTGATGCACTCTCAGCATTCCATCCAATCCGTTGAATCCTCTCCCCTCTCCCCGCCGTCCCACCATTGCCGATATGGACATAGGAGACAAGGTAGGTACGTACCGATACGGAGTGCTGACCAGCTCGGACGCGAGTAAATCCGCCCCGAAACGGTTCATTTGCCCGTCTCGGATTTACCGGCCTTCTCCCTCCCGCTGAGCTGGCTGCTCAGTGCTGTGCTGCTAACTAAAGTTCTGGACCATTCGCCCGGCCCGTCAGAAAAGGGCAATAATAAGTCAAGGGCAGTTTCCCGTCCCCCCATGTCGCTTACATTCAGCAATCGCCAAACTTATACATCATTGAAATTTTGCAAACCACCTACCTACTTCACCCACTGTATTCTTGCCAACTTCCTTCGTTGTAATACCCCCCGCCTGAAAAGTCTCGAACACCTCGACAACTGGAAACTGGCCCTGCATTCATTGCGCCGGGTTTCCACTATAGAAATTGTTTTACAACGCCATGAGCGCTCCCAGCAGAGCTGCTGCCCGCCGGGCAGTGGCGTCGCATGCATTCGCTGGCCGAAATCTACTCCGACCTGGCGTCGGACTCGCAGCATCCTCCCAATTTGGGCGACACACGGGCAACCTCCCCTCCAGCATATCGGCAGTCGCCTTCTTCGTCCCCGGCAGGCATGTGTCTACTGAGCACAACACGACCGGGCACCAGAATGGACCGCCTCCCGGCTTCGACATGAACAAGGCAAAGCAGCCCCTGCCCAGCGCAAACAAGACAGACTCCAAATCCGCCTCCGAAAAGGTCGATCACACAGACGATGCAGTTCTCGCACAGAGGTCCACCGATGAGCCATCGGCTGAAGCAAAGACTCTGACCGAGCTGTCTGCTAAAAAGGAGGCAGAGGCAAAAACCCTCGAGGCGAAGCAGGGCAAGAAGATGACTCTGGGCCAGAAGATCAGGCATGAGATTCAGCACTACTGGGACGGTACAAAGCTTTTGGCTACCGAGGTCAAGATCAGCACCAGACTAGCACTCAAGATGGCTGCAGGCTACGAGCTGACCCGGAGAGAGAACCGGCAACTCAAGAGGACGGTACAAGAT
Organism: Pestalotiopsis sp. NC0098; assembly: GCA_022432395.1. NCBI lineage: Eukaryota > Fungi > Ascomycota > Sordariomycetes > Amphisphaeriales > Sporocadaceae > Pestalotiopsis > Pestalotiopsis sp. NC0098. The sequence continues at coordinate 1,405,519 of JAJKLJ010000003.1, read as the reverse complement.
CTGGGACGGCTGGTCCCCTTCTCCGTCTTCATCATTGTGCCGTTCGCAGAAGCGCTGCTGCCCATCGCCTTGAGGCTATTCCCCAACCTGCTGCCCAGCACCTACGAAGGCGCAACGGCCAAGGAGAAGAAGGCCGCCACTCTTCGGGCCACCCGCAAGGAGGTCAGCTCGTTCTTGCGCGGCACCCTGGTCGAGACCGGTCTTCCCCTGACGCCCGCGACGACACAGAAGGAGGAGTTTGCAATCTTCTTCCGAAAGCTGCGCGCGACCGGAGAGAAGCCGACGACCGAGGATGTCATCAAGGTCTGCAGGATCTTCAGGGACGACCTGACCCTCGACAACCTCTCCAGGCCACAGCTCGTCTCCATGTGCCGCTACATGAACCTCAACACTTTCGGCACGGACATGATGCTCCGCTACCAGATTCGCCACAGAATGCGCCAGATCAAGCGCGACGACAAAGCTATCAGCTATGAAGGCGTCGACAGCCTGAACGTGGGCGAGCTGCAAGTTGCCTGCGGATCTCGTGGAATTAAGACTCACGGTGTGTCGCCCGCCAAACTTAGAGAGGAGCTGCAGTCGTGGCTCGACCTGCGTCTCAAGCACGGCGTCCCCTCGACCCTGCTCGTTCTGAGCAATGCATACATGTATGGCCAGAAGACCGAGGAGGGCAGCTTCCACAGCCAGATCGAGGCTCTGACCGGTGTGCTGTCTTCGATTCCCGAGGAGCTGTACCACGAGATCGAGCTCGAGGTGCACAACGCCGAGGGCGCCGCCACCAACAAGCAGCGCCTCGAGGTGCTCAAGGAGCAGCAGGAGCTCATTGAGGAGGAGAACAAGCAGGACGAGGAGAACCAGAGCACCGGCATGGCCACGCCTCGCGATGTCGAGGACATTGACGAGAACGAGAAGGAGGAGCGACGCATGGCCGCCGAGCAGGCAGGTCTCAACAAGTCGCAGGTCAACGAGGCTCTGGCTGCCGAGGCCGAGGGCAGCGAGGTGGCCCAAAAGGCCGCAAAGGACGAGGTCAAGAAGGCCGACTCATAAGCGGACCAAACTCCACTCACTCATTCATTCATGACGCATGCACCGGGGCATAGATGCACCAAGAGGGGTGCATGTGTACACTGACACCGGAGACATGTACTGGAATGTCTCTTCTCATTTGTCTGCATTATCTTGTACAGCATAAGGGTGGCGGCTCAAAGGTTTTTGGGCACGACACACAAGAACAACCACAAAAACAAGGGAAATTTTGTTAGCGGTAGTAGAAACTGCGTAGAAAGGCTGGACATTGATTCCAGGAGTAGCGGGTTGCTGTTATATAGATAGAAAGGAACCACTCCAAGCAGACGAGATCATCTCCAGTCCGCTGATCATTGCTGTCTCGAGAGAGTACAGACCTATACTTGTTTATAGTTACTATAAATCTCAATGGGTAATTGTGTACAAAAGAGTTTTATAGAAATTGTTTGTGACTGAGAGGGGCCAGCCAATGGCATCATTGCCGAAAAGGCCTAATTTCAGGGTCCACGACCAAAAGAAGAAAAGAAAAAGAAGAAATCGCCGACACCGACTCGGCAACGGCGACCGCGTGCCAAGATCAATACTACCTACCTATGCTTCCGTACTTATTTCAGAGGGAGGTAGGGAGGTAGGTTGGGTGAGTAGGTAATATAAGCTAACAAGTAATAACACGCAGAAAATGACTCGAAGCCTCACCTCGCCCTGGGGACGAGAAGTTGAGGAGGGCTTCTAGAACGTGGGTGTGCGTGCGTGCTCTCTCGGTCGGGCTCTCGTCGAGGCTGGCACTCGTCGCGATTCCGGTATTACCTCCGAATGATTTGGATCTGCAGACGTCACCGCCTGTGAGCCACGCAAACCACACGGTTCATTGCGTGTCGCGTCCACTAATTCCATAATTTCCCACTGGCCTTTTTGCCTTGTGCGGGCTAATAAGCTGGCCAACACTGAACAGGACTCAACCTAGCAGAAGACTCCCGCCCAGGCACAGCCAGAGAGAACCATTCCATCCCATCTAATAAATCCGCCGTCCGAGAACCGTTCCTGGCTTCCCGCGCCCAGCCTGGCGAGCATAGCCCGGTTTGCATGGCTGAAGTTGGCTTGGACTAACCCAGGGCGGGTGTGTGGGCCCGGTGGACTAGTAATCGTCGTAATTCTGCAGAGGCTCAGAGAGGAAAAAAAGTAAAGAGTGAGGAAAAAAACACACGATTCGGATTGCCGAAATACCGGGGATTGCGTATGTCATGTTTGATTTTGTTGATCCGATAGTCTGCTCGCATGTGCTTATATATACATGAACGCGCGGGTTGCCGTTCCCATTCCGTCTTGAAGTCTCTATACTACTTGTCTCTACATACCTGTTCCACACGGACAACTTGATCTGTCCAATCACCAGCCAAATATAAGTGACTACTACTACAGAATACGAGTATAACCAAACAAGAACATCAACAAACAAACAATGCATCTAAGCCACCATCACCACCACCCACCTCCTCACCACTTCCCGGGCCACCACGGCAGCGGCCCGGCACCATACGACGGCATGCCCCCGTCGCCGCCGCCGCCTCCACACCACTCTACTTCCCACATCCACCACCATCACCACCACTGCTGCTGCTCCTCCTCTGCCGCCGCCCCTCCGCCGCCGCCGCCGGCTTGCTCATCCTCGCGCTCCCGGGCCCTATCATCAGCGAGCAGAGCCCCACCGCCGCCGCCGCTGCCTCTAATCGAGCGCATCCCCGAGCTCAACGCGGGCAACACCCGTCTCCCACCGCCCGTCGGGCCGCCTCTGTCCCCGTCGTTTGCCAGCCCGCGCCGCTCGCCCTCGCCGCCCGGCACCTACGGGAGCTACCACCCGTCGTCGCTGTCGCCGGGGATCGGCAAGCGCCACCACCACCACCGCCCGGGCAACGGGCCGCCGGGCAGCAGCAGGCCCCGGGCGCTGTCGGGGGGAATGATGGGGTTGCCCCCGCCGCCGGCGTATCAGGAGGACGGCCCGCTGATTCATCGCATCCCGCCGATGGGCGCGCCGGGAAACAACGGGCCGTTGCCGGCGTGGGGGATGAGGGGGGAGGGGGGTCACCACCACCATGGTGGGTGGAGGTAAATTGAGGGGAGGGACGTTGTCTTTTGAAGGGGGGAGGTATGTGAGGAGGGAATTGGGGGTTTCATGAAGGGTTTATGTTCGGCATGCATGGATTGGCGTTTACGGGATTCCTTGGATGGGAGTCTCGTGGGTTTGGGGAATGATTATTGGTTTGGTTTTGTTATTAGATACCCCTTGGGAAAACAGGACGTGGGAAAATTTTGCTTCAAGTCCTCTGCCTCTGCATTTTCTGGTTATAAGGGAACAGAGTCAATCAATGTATAATGATATACAATATCCAGAAAGACCACTACAAATGTTTGGAACGCGACTCGTGCTGATAATTTGACACTATTCAATGTTGTGTTCGTTTTGCCTGGGTTGTACGATAGGCAGTGTAGTCGATTGCTTCGACATCGTTGTTGCACCAAAGGCCGCCGTAGGCAGTATTGCAAATAGACCGGTCTCCGCTATCGACTGGCCCTGGAATTACAGACCAAAAGCTGCCAAATATGACCGCCAGTGATTCTATTTCCAAGTCCGCATGTCCGGATATGGCTATGTTCATTGTGTGTGTACCTATGTTGGAGTGTTCACAGGGGCTCCCGGGACTATGCTTGAGCGCTTTCGGGTACAGCGCAGACCAATCAATAGACTAGACTAGATAATAATTGATGGAAACATCTTGGCAGGTTCATTGATGATATTGCACGATGTATCTAAAGTATCTGCTTCATTGGTGGTGCTCCCATCTGCAGAGTTGAAGTTGACCAACGCGTGGTGGGGGACAGTCTGTCAAAACATGGCGACAACATGAGAGAAATTTATCATAATTGGGGACAGCATCGGGATACTTGGGAATAGGTGCAAGCTCTACCTTGATTTGGTCGCATTGACAGCTACAGCTACAGAAACCCGGGGCAACAAGCGTGCGCACAAGCTGTTGGGAAGGAAGGGGTCAACCCCTTTTTTGAACAAAGAAAAATTAAATCAGTATGGAATCAAGATGCGATGTGAGCTAAGGAGAAAGACCAATTGCTTGCAACTTGAATCAATATGATGCAAGAGTTCTGAGCAGAGAAGAGATGGAAAGATGCGAGCGAACGGAATGCATGTGACAATAAGGCTGGCATCGACATGAGCCTCAATCTCGCAACCTCTCCCGCACGCAACAACCACCTTGCGCAATTGAAAAAAGAATAAGCAGAGTTACAGGGTAGACCAACAATCAATAAATGCAAGTGATAAAAAATTGACAAAAAAAATTGACAAAAAAGTCTTGCCCAGAGTCGAACTCTAGGCACCGGAAAACTTGTCATGCCCCCAGCAGATTTTCCTACCACAGTTAACTTTAACCAGCTGCACCAGCTCGACCAAAACCCAGGAGGTATTATAAGGTGTTCGTCTGCTGTGGTGGTAGAGAGTAGATTAGAACCCATTATAAGCTTGGGTTGGTTGCCCACCCAGCCATTGGCCGTTTCAAGAGGTGCAAACGGGCAACCACCGAGGATTTGCCTGAGATTTGCCTGGGAAGCCGGCCAGGTAACCAGAGACAAGTACTTGGGGCGGCGCAGACATGAAGTTTTGAAGGAGTGCAGCGTATAAGGTCGGTCCTCATATGCGGTCACTGCTTCATCGTGTCACTCACATCTCGCGGTAATACATTCTATCTGGAGAACTCACAACCAAATTGACATGATACTTGTCGAGATACTGCAAAGCGCGCTGCAAGGTATGTCCTCTATACACTTACATGTCAACTGATGGAAGAGACATGGTTGATAATGGACTTGATGTCAAATTACAGTCATGACTAATCTATAGAATCTTGGCAGTGGGTCGACATCCGGGAAATGGAGGTTATTATCAAGCACAACCAATAGCAAAGTTTCCCTGCTCTCCTGCCAAGGTCCAACAAATACTAAGCAAGTGTATAGAACATAAGTAATCGAGATCTGAGCATGAGCTCAGAATAAAATGCTAAGTGGAGGATTTGACAACTGGGAGATTGCCTCGAATAGGGCCACAGTGATATTGCATGCCTTTCTCGTTGACATTCCATCAAGTCAATCTGGCGTCAGCATCGCGTTACTCACGGCATCGTTTCCGAATATTCCAGCAATCTCAGTCGAGTTCTGACCCAATCGCGTAAATCTGACCAGTTCATGTTGAGTTATGGTGACATGTAAGACAAGCACCATCCGAGCCGAGGAAACCCGAGTAATCGGACCACGAATCGTCCGCTTTCGGTCTGGCGCCTGCGCCGCAACTACCAAATGTAAGCCGTCTTACTTTTTCTCTAAGCAATTTAAAGGAGCCTTTCTCTCTTTGAACGAAATCTGGAAAGGGCTCACAGTTACTCATCTCAATCCACTTGCCCAAAATGACTTCCTTGGCAACCAGCCTCGGCCTTCAAGCCGTCTCCGGGGGCTTTACGCCCAACTATGCACCAGCCATCCTGGGCTTCAACTTTGCCTGGGCTTACCTCGCCTGTATGTGATTCCTCTCAAACTCTCTTTCTTGTTTTCTCAACTGAGAGTTCCAAATAAACACGATGTAAAAGCCTAGAGATACTGACACATGAATCAGTGGCCCCCCGCCACCTCAAACAGCTCTGGGGCATCGACCACCAGGGCTCACCGCGCGAGGACGTGGCCAAGTACGGCGACGCGGCGGTGCGCGCGGGCAAGATCACGCAGCGCCAGCTCAACATGCTGAAGCGCAACGAGGCCGCCCAGGCCAACTCGGTCGAGGGCTACGCGCTGCTGGCCGGCGCCGTGTGCCTCGCCACCGCCGCCGGCGTGGCGCCCGAGACCATCAACCGCGCCGGCCTGGCGTACTCCCTGGGCCGCATCGCCTACGGCGTCTCGTATATCTTGATCGAGGACGATTTCGTGGCTATTGCCAGGAGTGTCTTTTGGTGGATCGGCAATGGGAGCTGTTTGGTGCTGCTGTGGAGGGCTGGGAAGTTGTTGGCGACGGAGGCTTGAGATGGACGACTCGAAATGGCTGTGTTGATGAACCAGTCTTCACGAACGTTTTCATGGAGCATCTTGTCTTGACGGCCAATGTATAGATAGATATCAATATCGGACTGGCTGGGAGGTAGCACTGTTTGAAGAAAGCGATGCCAACGACAGCAGGAGACAAGTTTTGAGAGCAGTGGAGCTGTATATTATCACGGAGCAGGACGTGTTCCATTTTCTACTGAGCCTGCCATACTCCATAGTTCGTAGCCAGCATTTTTGAATTTCTATATACTCTGCGCCAAGCTTTGAGTGGATCTAGCGCCGAGTTTCCTTAAGTATAATTACACTCAATCAACGACGTCATGAGACTTTCACTCATTTGGCAGATATGAACACCATCAGAACTCGGGAAGAAAGTGCTGGAGCACTCGTGAACGGCACAGTTATCGTTCGGGAACATCACATCTCACAATGACTCAAACTCGAGCCCAGACTGCCAACGTGGACAAGGCGGACAAGCACGCCGCCGCCCCCAAGCAGGAAGACCACGAGGCAGAGAATCAACAGCACGATGACCAAAATACAAAAACCAAGGCCGAGCACGCCCAGCCTAGGAAACGCAAAGACAGCAAGATCGAAGACCCAGACATATCGCCGCCCCCGAGAAAAGCAGCACGGAAAGACTCGGACACCACCACCAAGACAGAAACAGACAGCACCAAAGCAGACCCCGTGACTATCCTCCGGTTCCTACTCTCCCCCTCCTCCCTGCCCCTCACAGCACCGCAGGACTCCCTCCCACCCTCCTCTCCTTCAACCTCCCCAGACCGCACCTACGCCACGACGCCCCTCACGCCCTTTGAGGAGCTCCTATCCGCCGTGGTCCTCAGCCGGCCGATCTCGCACCGCCTGGGCCAGCGCGCGATCCGGACCCTGCTGAGCCCGCCGCACTCGCTGACGACGCCGGGCGCGGTCCGGGCCGCGGGAAAGGACGGCGTGTGGCGCGCGCTCGAGGACGCGCGCACCCAGCACAAGGACAAGACGGCGGAGCAGGTCGAGGGCCTGGCCGAGGTCGTTTGTGATTTGTGGGCGGGGGACGATGACGAGGAGGACGGGAGTTTGAAAAAGTGCCGCGCGGGCGCGGGCCGGGATGTGCAGAGGGAGCGCGAGTGGCTCCGGAAGGAGGTCAAGGGTCTGGGCGCGACGGGGCTGGATATTTTTTGTCGACGCGTGCAGTGGCGGTGGGGGGAGGTGTATCCGTTCGTGGACGGGCGGACGGCTGAGGCGCTGGCGGAGTTGGGGCTTCCGGGGGATGCTGGGGAGCTGAGAGGGTTGGTGGAGGGACGGTGGGAGGAGCTGGGGAATTTGGGAGATCTTGGTGTTGGCGGCGATGAGGATGGCGATGGCGATGTGGATGACCAGAGGAAGAGGAGAGCTTTCGTGCTGGTGCTGGAGAGGGCTGTTGGGGCGAGCTTGGAAAAGAATAGTCAGCGTGTCTTGCAAGAATGTGGGAAATGAATGATACTTGGAAGAGTGATCACGTAGTGTGTGAAGATAATTCAGTGACATCAACATGTTTAAAAGACATGAGCAGCAAGGCATTGGCGATGGCTTCAAACGAAGCGTGAGCTTCACAAATACAAAAGCAGAACATCACTCAAGGCACACAATGTGATTTTTAGTATACTTTTTATTGACAATGCCCGAGACTAGCTCTGCCGGCAGTATGTCTATAACGTCCAAAAAATGGGGGAACAAGTCTAAAGCAGAACTCGACTCCTGTACGCATGCCAAAGTCCTGTATACCTGTATAGAACGCGGCGCCCCTTGAATGCAAAACCCCTCTCACGCCATTCGTGTTCCTTGTGAAGAAAAAAGCCAATCCTTGAAAATAAAATGCAAACCGGGTATCATCCTCCGCGCCTTTCTTTCATGTCGTAAAACGCCGTGATCTCATGCAGAAGAAGAAAAGAAAAGCCTTTGTTCCCTTTTTTCCACCTCTTGTTCGTGTCATGTCATTGCCCCGGCAGAACTAGCCAATGCCGCCGCTGTAGTTGTACACCCTGATTTGAGCCCGTTCAGATTCATGTGTGAAGCCACAAACAAGCTATCCAAGGGGGACCTGTCAGGGCATACACAAGAAGTCGAATGGGCTTATACAAGAAAACCATTTCCTGTGAATGTTGTCGGGCAAGAAAATTTTGGTTTCATGCATAGGGATGTTTACCGCATGCGGCGGGCCATGCCAGTGGTGCGAGCCTTCAGGAAGGGAGCAACGCTGATGTTGATGCCGGTGGCGGCTGCGGCCTGGCTGGAGCTTGAACCCCTCACCGAGGTCTTGAGGCTGGTGGCACCCGAAGAGCGACCAGTGCTGGTGGCGACGGAATCGCCAGCACCGTCGACAGTGACAGTCTCGTACTGGGTCACGGTCTCGGCAGCAGCAGTGACGGTGACGGTCACCATGCCGCTCTGGTTGCTGGTCTTGGTGGCAGACTTGGAGGCCTTGCCAGACTTGGTTGTCTTGGAACCAGAGCCGGTCGTGGTGGCGCTGCCGGAAGAACCACCAGTGGCGACGGGGACATCGGTGACGGCAGCGGGCGAGATGGTACCGGTACCACGGGCCTCGACCTCGATGAGAGTCGAGATCTGGCCGGGAATGGCAGCGTCAGTGACGGCGATGGACTTGCCGAACGAGAAAGCCTTGACGTTGGTGGCCGCGCTGTCAGTATCGGCGGCCTGGAGGTTGACGGTCATGCAGCTCGTGTAGATCTCGGTCGAGTTCTTGCCGACGATGTTGGGGCTCTGGTCCCAGTCCCAGATCCAGAGCAGATTGACGGTGCCGCTGGTGTCGAGGTCCGAGGGGATCTGGGCAACACTCTGACAGAGCAGACTGCTGGCGTTGTACTCGGCAGCTCTCTCGGCCCGGATGGGCGAGGCGTTGGGGTTCTCATAGCACTGGCCGTCATCAAAGAAGTGGCTGGCGATGAGCTTTCCCTTCTGGTTGCCGCCGGTTCCCTCCGCGTTCCACGAGTACAGGGCATCGTTGATGCCAACATCGTTGACGTCCTCAGATGTGGCGTAGATCATGACGTTGCCACCACGAAAACCGCGAGGCGTCTGGTCGGGGAAGCTCACATGGCCGTTCTCGGCGTACTGCATGGCGACGAACTCGCCGGGGGAGGCCGAGAGGGCGGGATAGGCTGCGTTAGTGTAGCCAGCCTTGCCAATGTCGCCACAGACGGAGGGGTTGGTGGTGACATCGAGGAACTTGACTTGGACGGCGGTGTCGGCAAAGCCAGTATCGGTGCGGTTCATGTGGCCCATGGCGTAGCCCGTCTCTCCGACAAAGGCACCAGTGGAGGAGATGCGGCGAATCATCTCAACCCAGGTGTGAGCATCGACGGAGTTGGCAGCGGCCAGGACGGCCAGGGTCTTGAAGATCTTGGAAGCCATCTTTTCTTGCGTGTCGAGAAATGTCTCGGACGGGAAAGGGTGAGTGTCTGAAGGTGACTTGAAGTATCAAGAGGCTCTCGCCAGCGAGAGAAGCTGCGAGAAGCTTGGTGAAAGAAGAAGTAAAAATAAAATGTCAGGGCAGGGGGGAGTTTTGTTTTTTCTTTGCTGGGCGCGTATCGCAGGCTTGGGCGTCAAAAAAGTGCTTTCAGCGACCCTCGTTTCTGATGGTTTGTTTTTGGCGAGATGAGTACGTTTGACCGCAGGTTCTCAGATCAGATGGGAAGAGGGAAAAAAAGAATACGCTCAGCGTATCGGTTCAGGGCCAGCCGAGTCAAGAATAGAAATAGAAGAAAGTGTCCTTTGTCGCTCAGAACATGTTTGTTGAGAGGAGAAAGGGTTGTGAAGAAGAGAGGACAAGAGCTGGTGCCTTTGACCCAGGAACAAAAAAGGAAATTTGTGCGGTTGGGGACGGCGACGGACGGCTGTTGATGCCAGGCAGAAGCGGCGGATTGTGGAATAATCACTGTCAAGACTTTGTCGTATAATCAGTCGGCGCTGGGTTGTCGGGCCAGCTGATAAAAGGGTGACCGACGTCTTGGTGTAGACACAGAGGAGAGGTTTGGAGGGTTGGTGACAAGCAGTCAAGAAGAAATGGACTAGTGAACGAATCGACGGGAAACAAAAGCTTGGCATCAGGCCGGCTCTATATGGCAGATTTAATCTCTCAGAATCTCATACGGGCGGTCACGGCGGTAGTAGAGACTCGGGCTGTGGAACTCGGAGAAACGAGCGATGGAATCCCATCTTGATCACTGGCCAGAACGGAAACAAGAGGGAATCCACAAGGCGGGATTTCATGGGTCAGATCACACTCCTTTACAGATCCAAGAGGCACGCAATACAGAAACTGTACAACAATACTAGAACTGGGGTGTACAATCTCATGTTTCTGACGTGCAGAAGTTCTGGAGCTTGTCGGAAAGGTGATGGTGTGGGGCGGGTTGGGATTATAGTTGGGATGATATAGAGTTGACCAGATTTGACTGGATGTGGTGGTTTCGAACCCTTTGGCTGGGCGGGTTGGCCAGTGTTGGCGCATGCGCGGCCAAGTCCAACCGAGGCGCATTTGAGAGGACAGGAATTGTTCCACGCCGCGACTTGAAAACTCCACAGCCAATATCGTGGATCTTGGACATACGTATGTAGTTCGTGTGTCTTCTCCTTTCTTCTTCTTCGTCTTTATTTGCTTTGTATAGTCGGCAGTAGTAGCACATCGTAGTTATTATCATCATCGTATGTCTGCCGCCACACCATGTGCAAGCTGCAAGGGCAGAACAGATGCACTCCCCGGGGATGAATTCAAGTGCACGGCTCACCCAGGGGCCAAGTGCAAGGGAATCAGCAACAGCATAGACATAAGCGAGTATTTGGGTACCACCTGGACTCTAGAAAGATGGTGTATGTGGTACCCTGTAGGGCAAACTCATCGTGAAAGGTACGAGTCTCGGAGAAAGGTGAAGAACAAGATCTGAGCTCTGGTCAAATCTGGAACAAGGAGAACAAGGTGCGAACAAGGTCGGGCTCTCTGAGAGTATCCACAAATGATCTCTCGTTACCGCCGATGGGCCTGGTGGAGCCAATCAAGCTGCCCGACCCTGGAGCCTCTTGAGCCTTGAGAGCCTCTCGGGGCCCCTCGTCCAGTCAATGCACCGCTAACCGGCAGCATCTCTAACGTGTCCAGGGGGCCTCGTGCCGCCTTCTAGTGGCTGCAAGCTCACCACACCTATGGCGCCTAAGATGCTCCTCAGAACTCGGAATCCCCATCCGCCTACCATTTCCCCCGCCGACTTGTTGCACCAAACGGCCGGTGGGTTCGAGGCCCAGCGACCACGTTACCGTACAACGCATATTTGATTGCTTTCTTCCTTCTTACTTATCCCAGTGACATGTCCTCTGAAATTGCAGCGTCGGATTTCCTAAGCGCACTGCAGCAGTTGTCGCGCTGCTTGTGACGACTATCGTCTCTGGTTGGTGGCACTGACGCCGCTGCCACTCGGCATTGAGCACTGCAATCTCCTCGACACTTTCTTCTTTTCCTCTTCTCTTCTTTCCTTGCCAAAAGGTCAGGCCCGGCCCCTTTCGCAGACCTCCTCTAAGCGCTGCCACGAATAACACGAGAGAAGAAGCGCGTCGCTCGGAAGAAGAGAAGAGAAGAGGCCGGAGAAGGCCCCCCGGTCTCCTGGCCCCGTTCTCCTCTCTATCCCGGGCCCAGCGGGTGTGAATAGATGGGATTATACTGAACGCTATTTTGTGTCTACACTCCGCAGTAAATCGTCCAGCCCAGATCCAGCACATCAGATCGCCTCCCCGGGGACGCGCAAGCTCCATTTCATCCCATCACCGAGCTCTACAACACCCCAAGTCCATCGGAATATCTGATACCATTGATCGCGTGTGAACCAGGATCCCGGGCGCCCGAGCGTTCAAGACGACCCCCAGTCGTGGAGCTGGGATCGCGTTGGTAAGTAAGTATATCGGCCCCGTAGAACCCCCTGGTCATCCGGCGGGCGGCTCGCCTTTCCCTGGGCTGCAACCACTTTAGCCATTGTGGATGAACATGGTGATCTTTCATCTCATTTCTACACATGGGAAAATAGGTTTGCTGTCTATATCTTAATGTTGTAGAGTCGGTCCAAAGTGTCTATCGGTTGTAATTGCAGTGCGCTACGATGTTACATGTCGGTTACCACCTGGGCCGTCTTTGTTAGGCAGTATACGCATATGACTGCCAGCCCGTCAAGTCACGATCATCTCAACCAACAAGCAAGAGATTCAATGCCGGACGCCAATCAGTACCTGCATGAAAAAGATAACGAGCGCGCATTTTGCCATCTTCTTCCCAGTCGCAGATCCGCGAGCCTTTGATCTTGGAGGGGAAGTGGCATCGTCGTCTAGACTCTCCAGCCTATTGCTCCAGACACTTGGAGTTTCAGAAAACTTCAGATCAACCCATCCAGACTCCCACACTCCTACCACCCCTGCCCGCAATCCAGGAACGAGAACTCTCTTCCCCCAGACTTCCTCCTCCATTGACAATTTGTAAAATCGCCTCCACCCTCCTCGCAGATCAAGACCCGGGATATGCCATGGGATTTCTTTCTCTTTCGCGTTTCGCCTTCGCGACAGAGCGCCAAGAGATGTTCCCCTTTGCGCTGTTTAATCTGATTGGACGGTCTGATCTCTTCTGGCTTTCCATACAACCTTATACCTCTGCCTCCACTATGAAACGCGAAACGATCGTCTTCTGTGCGCCTCTTCCTCTTGATGACTCTTTGTTTAATCTATTCGCAATCAGCGACGAGAATGAGAAACTGGCGTTGTGTTGGAGGACGATGTTGGCTCTGACAGTGGATTTCTACTTCCTTTTCCAAGAGGCTGTGATAAAACCATCTCAAAACGAAAGATCCTACCGCTGGTTGTTGCCCACACACACACATACACACTTCTGTATAGTCGCGCTCTGGTATCTGTTCGCTTACAATACCTTGGTGGGTCTGGCCCAAAAGAAAAGCTTGGCTTTTCTTGTTTCGCAGATCGCTGCGAAACGTTTGCCCCATTTTTTACATGTAGGACTGAACACCTGTGATATGGAATGAGAATATGTGGTTGGTGAATCTTCGGTGCGACAGAAAACGTGTTCTGATGCAGATGAGAAACGCTCCCACAGAGAGAGATTACGAAGCTCGCTGTTAGGTAGGTGTAGGCGCTCGGCCGGGCAAAAGACGGCGGCGGCAACAGCGGTCGAGGGATGACTATGCTGCTGTTTTTGCTGAGACGGACCCAGCCCCGTCGGTGTGACTGACCTTCTCTTTGCAGTGAGTGGCATTCGATGGCTTTGTGAAGATACTCGGATGGCGAACGATAGGACAGCGCTGTTCTTGTATCAGACGTCGCTGACATATCCCCTGTTCGCGGTCGTTCCGGGATGTATTGGACGAAATCATATTTCTGAGCGGAGCACGGGTATTCTTGAGGCACATCACAGGAGTAAACTCGATTATATGTTATGCCGAGTACCGCAACATGTTTTTATGAATCCTAGGCAATTGTGCTCTCCTCTGATGTGGTCTCATGCCTCTTTGTATCAAGTGATTATCCTGTGTTGGTAGGCAGTATGTTCAGACTTGAAATCGCAAGTCGCTGCGCTTATTGATAGTCAAAAAGAGATCGCAGTGCGATTGAGCTAAATAATAAATAAGAATGTATGATATCATTCTAGACATGTGACGCAGGTACTTCCATTTGCTCGCCCGAAAGCCCTGTGTAATTTTGGGATCGTGCAGTTTTCCTGAACTCCGAACAAGAAAACCGTGACTCGGGACGCGGCTTTTCTATAACTTCTGTATAAGTCCGACGCCTAGAAGAAGTGAACACCGATCCTTTAAATCTAGCAACATTACGACGAACTCGTTTTCAACCATTAAAAACATTCATTGAGTAGTCCCCAACATCATCTCATGACTCATGCGACAAATTCCAGAACCCATAACTTCCGAAGGTCCTGGTGTCGTGATGTAGGAATGTAATGAATGAATCAATCATTCATTCAGCTGACACATTTTCCATTTTCCCCTATCTAAGAAACAAAGTGTCTTTTTCAGGGGCCTCGTCTTTTCAGAACAGACGTGACTGGAGGACTCAGCTGATATCAAACAGCGACCCGTGATCGTCCTCGAGCATATTCGCCGTGGGCGCGGCGCCATCATCGTGCTGCGCCAGCCTCCGGATCGCCCGGGCCGCCTCGTCCTCGTCGTCCTCATCCGCCCGCGCCCGCTTGCGGCTGCTGTAGACGGGCTCCGGCTCCGGCTGCTGCTCCTCTGCCTTGGGCTGGACATCATCCAGGTCGTGGGCGCGGCTCGGCGCCGACGACAGGCCCAGTATATCCTGGGACTGCTGGTCCCATGCAGCAGAGCCGGCGTCGTGGTGGTGGTGGTGCAGGGCCGTGCTGTTCGCGTCCGCCGTCGCCGCGATCGACTGCAGCCAGCTGTGAGAGGTGGCGGCCCAGACGTCGTCGCTGCCGTGATGCTGTGCCATCGAGATGGCGGGCCCGGCGTGGACATCCGCCGCCGAGGAGGACGAGGCGTTGTTGCTGTTGCTGTTGTTGCTGTTCGAAGCCCACAGCGTGTCCTTGCCATCTCCCCACGGCGTCGCGTCCCGGGAACCGTCCTCGGCGGCAGTAGTAACGGCGGCGGCGGCGGCGTGCTCCGCCCAGGCCATGCTGTTGTGGCTGCCGACGTACGTCGTGGCCCACTGGTCCAGCGCCCCGAGGCTGCCCGCCGACGCACCCGTGGCCCACGGCTGGATCAGCGTCGGGCCGTCGTCGTAGGCGCTGGGCACGCCGAGGTTGGCCAAAAAGTCCGCCTGATGGTGATGCTGATGGTGCTGGTGGTGCTCGCCGCTGCCGACCAGCGTGCTCTGGCTGCCGTCGGTGCCCGTCCCCGAGCCGTCCGACAGGAAGCTCACGTGGTGGTGCAGACTGTCGGTGCTGGCAATGGTGGCGCTGTCGAAGCTGTGGGCGTAGCCCGACGAGGATAGCGAGGTGGACGGCGGCGGCGTGGCCATGCCGCCCGAGGGCGAGCAGGAGAAGCCGTCCAGCAGCCCCAGCGACGACGGGTTGTACGAGTGCAGCGACTGGCCGGGAAAGTCAATGTGGTTACTGCCGCTGCCGCTGGCATGGTGCTGAGCCGCGGTCGACGACGAGGACGACGACGAGTCGTGCTGGTACGCCGCCGTGTTGAAGTTCTCGTGCATCGCGGCCGTGGCGTAGTGGTTCGCGTAGGCCGGGTTGGGCGACATGACGGCGTCCCGCGAGACGACCGGCGGCCCCGTGAGCTGGGGCCCGCTGACGAGGGTGCGCTGCCGGTGCTCCTGCGATAGGGGATCGACCTTTGTGAGGAAGCGCCAGCTGGTGCCCGGCGACCGTCCAATGTTCTTGCCCTTGGAATTAACCTCCCTGTATTCCCGGGCAAAGGTCCAGAGGATGACGGACCGCCGCGTCCAGTTTGGCTTCTCGGACCCGTCGTTGGGCGCCGACCAGATCTCCTGGTACATGGCGACTTGGTCGAGGAGGTCCTGAGGCGTGGGGATCTTGGAGGATGACTTCTTTCCGCTGCCGTGTTTCTCCTCCGACCCCTCCCCTCCCTCTTCCGTCTTGACTTTGCTCCGGCGCTCCTTGCGCTCCTTCTCCAGGCGCTCCCGCTCCGCCGTGACGTACTTGGAGAGCATGATAAAGGTGCTCGCCCAGCTGGTGGCCGGGAAGGGCACCTCGATGACGTCCCTCTGGCGGCCGACGAGGTCGCAGGGGTTGTGGCAGTTCCAGAAGGGCGCCTCGCTGGCGTCGTGCTCGAGCTCCTCGGGCTTGGACACGCTGGTCACGGAGCGCCAGCGGTGGTTCGCCAGCTCCGGCCGGCAGATCTGCAGCTGGACCGAGCCCTCGAGGTGGGTGCCCGAGGGAAAGCGGCTGGTGGAGTGAAGGCCCAGCACGACCTCGAAGTGGAGGATGTCGCACGGCCCGACGACGCAGCGCGACGTTCGCTCGTGCATGGGGTCCTTTACGTCCATGGCGGCTGTGAGATTGTCGTTGAGGTCGGGAAATTCGTGTTCCCACCCTGCTGAGATGTCCTTGATCGAACTCGAGTCGACCTGGGTCAAGCTCTTGGTGTACTCATGTAGGATGAACTTTGGAGGCTCGTCCTCTCGGCCGCTTCGGAGAGCCAGTCGGGTGTCCTTGTTGCCGTTGAGGAGGAGATGCGGATAGGCGCCACCGTTTTCGAGGCGTTGCCCGTCTGGCGCGTAAGAATCGGCGCTCAATACCGTCCCATCAGGTGCAATAGCTTCCCTGTAGTCAGAGCTGAGTGTAACCTCTGAAGAAGAAACGTAGATCCAGCATGCCTTTGGCATGACAAAAGTTTCCGCGTCGCCGGCCATGAGTTGGGCAAAGTACTCATAGTTGGGCCGCTCGTCTGGGAGACGGCCGTCCGCCAGGGCAATCAACACCGTATTATTTTTGAATGATTCTGGTTCTTCCTCCTTGACATAGTACCGACTTTTCTTCTTGTTATCTTCCTGGCAGGGAAAGAAGAAGTGAACTAGAGTCTGTCAGTGACTGGACCACCCAAAGTGTGCTTGGGCGAGGGCACACATACAGCATGGATGTGTCTTGAAGAACCCCTTCAAGACTTGAATATGACTGGATACTTGTTTCCTTCCCCGGAAGATTTCTTTCCATGGTCCTTCTTCTCGTTCTTCTCCAGTCGGTAATTGTGTACCTTCTGGAGTAGGAAACATGAGCCAATAGCGTATCCAGATATACTCTGATATGAGCATATTACGGCCATATAATTTGCCCATTGAGCTGACCTTCTTGCGGCCCATGAATGGGATCAAGAACAGGGCTGCCACTCGATCAGTCTGAATGATTTGGCAGTAGAGTGATGTCCTCAGGGCACTCACCGTCGAGGAAAGGGTCCTCGAGGCACATTGGCCATTTTGGTTCGTCCTTCTCAGCTTGTTTCTGTTCCACCTTGGCTCGATAATCCGCAAAGAACTTCCTACTGTATATGGGATTCTGACCCCGACTCGAGTGAGCCATTGGGGACTCTCGTAACGCCACATCTCGCTGTAATGATCGATGAGTTCGAAAACTGGTACCATACGTTGATGTTATTGATTGTGTTGGAAGTATTGGCGGGGTGGGAATGGGATGTAACGGCGGCGACAGAGAAAGATGGTTTGACTGGCAATAGGGCAGTGAGCCCGCCTTGAGGGCTTGGACATTGCCTGTCGACTCGCCCAGTGGCCGCCGCGTATTTTGCAGGACGTCATGAGTGTGATCATAGCTGTATTCACCTTCTGGCGAGTAACGAGGAGGCGCATGCCCACGCAACGGAAGTTGCATGATGGCTGCTCACGATACCAACGATCCAGAGATCAAGAATGTCGCGTGAAAGAATTGAGAATTCAGTTGAATACCTGGGAACAACTCGAGGAACGCTGACGAGCAGTGTGAGATATGTAGTAAGGAATGGCAGTGGCGAAAGATGTCACGGAGATGAGCTCGCATCTCCCAGATGCAGATTCAGGCATGAAAGAAGAAGATCGCATACCTTATAAAGATATCAACATATACATGTACTACTAAAACTACGCAGGCCGTTCTGGTCTGTCTAGGAGAAGGAATATCAATAGTCTTTCCGCCAGGCAAACACCCTGGGGTTCCTTCTCCTCGAGGGGCGTCCCTGAAGAACGGGTGCAAACGCCACCATCGAGATACTAGGCATCATGGCATGACTTCGAGACCTAACAGAATCGACGCAAATGGCATGCAAGGGTTCATTGGAACCCCGGGAGATAAACATATGAATAGTAACAACACTAGACTTACCCCAAGAATGTTCAATCTGCCATTCTATACAGCGTGTCGTAGAGCTCGGGCCGATGGGGAGCTCGACACTCGAGAACTGTTAAGAGAGGGCGGGAATGTGAGTTTGATTACCGCGCGCACACAGACGATCATGTGTCTAGAACTGCTTGTAGACAAGGAGCCATGTATTCAAGGGGAGGGGTGTCGATGGAGGGGCAGAGGTATTGACACACCGGGGAGATAGATTCACAGTCGTTCGCCCTTCTTGGCCAGGGAAGAAAGCGGGAGGATGCGGCCCACAACAAGGGAGGGAGGGCGCTCAACAGCGAGAGCGCAGCCATATATATCCCTAGTACTGGAAAACGAGCCCAGGCCCCCCTGCGATTGAACATAATTAGCACGACAACTAAATCGGGCTAAAAGTCTCCCTCGCCTTCCTCCTCTGCGCCCAATGTGATCTTCTTGCGGTCGCCGCCGATGAGCTGGTGAAGCGAAACCTTGGCATTTTGCCGGCCCGTCTTCTTTGCCATTCTTGCAATGACCTCTTCCGGATCAATGTCTTCAGCTTCTGCGAATTCGAGCACCAGTTTCCTGCCGAGCAAGTGAGTATCCTTGAGAGCAGCCATGGCATTGTCAGCTTCGCGACTGGTCGTGAACTCGCAGAAAGCATAACCCTTGGACCTGGCTTGTGCATTCTTGGGGAGCCTGACAGTGCGCAGCTGGCCATAGGCACCCATCAAGCTGCGGATGTCCTTCTTGCTGGCCTCGAAAGGCAAATTCTTGAGAATGATCTTGCTGCTCTTACCGGCAGCCTTCTTGGCTGCATCTTCATTGCGTCTCTGCTCGGCGGCGTCCTGGCCACGATGACTAGCGCGCACAACCAGCTTGTGGCCGTGAAGAACCTGACCGTCCATGGACTTGGCTGCGGCCTCTGCAGAAGCCTTGCTGCTGAAAGAGACGAAACCGAAACCCATGCTCAACACCTGACCGGGCTTCTTTGGATCCGACTTGGTCTTGACAGCCGACGATCTGTAGCCATCCAGATGCTTGAATGCATCGTGTAGCTGCGGAGTCGTTGTGTTGAAACTGAGATTCTTGACAAAGATTGAGCTAGATTCGGCTGACTCATTGGTGCTTTCACCTCCAAGCAAATCGCTGGCCGAGATCTTCTCCTTGCCCGTAGACTCGGCACCAGCAGGCGCTGCTTGGACCGGGCCAATGAAGAGGTCCTTGGGACCCTTCTCAAGAAACAGGGGGCTGTTCTTGAAGCGACGATAGGCGAGTCTCTTGAAAGCAATCTTGGCCTCGGTAGCCTGAGCAAACAGAACAATGGCGATCGTTCCAGTTGGTGGCATCAAGACCTTGAGCACCTGTCCAAACTCCTGAAACTCATTTCTGAGCTCCTCGATGGTGGTACCATATGGGAAGTTCTTGACCAATATCACCGTATCAGACCTCTGGCCAGACTTGAAACTGTCAAGATCTACACCGTTGGAGAGGAAATAGGCCTTGGTGTCTTGAATGGTTGATGTCTCTACCAATGCTTGCTTCACTGCCGCATCTGCATTGGTGGGGTCCAGAAGCTCAGACTTGCTCACTCCCAGCCGATCGGCCGTTGAACTGAGCACTGCATCTTGTGCCATGTACAAGGAGTTCCAATTGAATGATTGGCCCGCCTTGGCCTTCTTCTTCAGTTTGGCTTGTGCCTTGAGGGGCAGTTTGGACAAGGCAAACTCGTCAAGCTCTTGACGCTTTGCAGAGCCCGGGATGATGTGCAACATTCGACCTTGAAAGGTCACGCCGTCCGCCTGTTGGAACGCTCTCACGGCATCATCAGCTTGGACGAACGAGATGAAGGCATATCCTTGGTTGTTGGTGGCGATGTTGCTCTTGGCTGGCACATGTACCTGATTTCAGTTAGCAGCATGTCTCGACATGGACTGCAGTGACAATATGTGAGGGGGTATGATTATCAGACTTGGAAGCATCTACTAAAATACTGGCCCTGGTTGACTCATCATATGTCTTTGACATAAGCTGTCCCTATCAGGGGTTCATCACAAAATCATGGGTTGGGTGTTTAAAAGGGAAGGAAACATGTTGACTGACCTCTTCTAGTTCTCCGAACCTGCCAAAGTACTCATGAAGCTCTTCTTCAGTCGCAGAGTATGGCAAGTTCCTCACAAAGATTCTTGAGGTCTTGTGAACTGTGTCAAGAGCTGACAGCTTTCCGGTCTTTTCGTCGCTTGATATGGGTTCATCCACAATTTCCTCAACGGCTGCATCCATATGGACATCGGCATCCTTATTTGAGGAGACCACTGGCACGACAGGAGCGTTGGATGATGTCGAAGGTCCCGCGACTACGGCAGGAATCTCATCGTCGTTGACAAGATCCAACAGACGATTCGTTCTTGAACGAAGCCAGTCGTCATCATCGGCAACAGCTGCATTCGGTTGTGCTTGGTCAACACTGGGTTGGTCGACATCCATGGGATCTGACACAGATTTGGATGCATCATTGGGAGCCGCAACGACATCTGCTGGTGGGGCAGTCACAGCGGGCTTCTGTGAGGTGGGTTTGGCTTTCCGACTTGGTACTTGCTCGTACTCGTCATCAGATTCAGCTTCGGGCACAACAACCGGCAGTTGGTCTATAACCGCGATATCATCTTCCCTTGTCTTCTTGGCAGGGTTCTTTGATGCTCCCATAACATCGAGGTATTCTTGTAGTTTGGAGTCCGAAGCTTCAGGCTCCTCGCGCTTCCTCTTTTTTTGAGTTGGATCTGAAGAGAGGTCGGCTTGACTCGTTTTGCGAGCAGCAGCCAGTGACGATGTGCCATAGTCTGTGGGTTTCCGCCTTTGGAGAGAAGGATCTGCGATCTGGATAGGCATTGTCAGTTTGGTAATAAATTTTGAGGGCGACGAATATTTAAGCTTACAGGCTTTGCGAGTTCAACCGAGACCTTGGACATGCGTATGAAAGATCGATGAAACTTCTTGACGGCCGACTTGGCCTCGTCTGGTGTCTTGTAGCCCACATAGCCAATGCGCCTCTGAGGAATCAACTTGATATCGGTAATGTGACCAGTTGAGAAGTGCTTGCGCAGATGGGCTTCGAAGTCGGCCTGGTTGATAGTGGGAGGAAGATTCCTCAAGAAGATACGAGAGGGCTCTTCGGACGAGGTAGCCATGTTGTCTTTGGCTCTTGCGCCACGTGCCGATTTGTGTGGTCGTCGTGGTTGTGGGTGGACGAGAATGGGAAAAATGGCAAGATGTTCAAAATGTTCAAGAAGAAAGTAATTTTTTTTTTCAAGCCATTCTTCTCAAGAATTTATCGCTAGCGTAGAATGCCCCACCAAACCCGCGCGTGTAGTATCTAACGTAATAAGCAAGCGCGATTATGGTCCGTGCGTTTTGCGCTGAGCAACCCCTGCGCCGTTGCCCAAGTCCTCAATTTGGTGGCAGCAGAGATCCTATTCAACCCCAATCGAGAGAGTTGATCTGCCTCTACGCCCCATCGCCGAGCCCCTCGACAGACAAACGCCCAACATCCGGCTATTTCGGTCTTCAGAAAACCTCAACACCACATAATCAGGCTCGTACAGCTCTGCGACTTTGGTTTCCTGACCGCCGTTGCAATCTATCGGTCAGTATACACCCCGCGATCGCTCCGCGGTACCGTTGTGGCGCACAGCACAAGGCAACCCTATTTGTCGTGTTGTTCATCAAGGTGGTATGTTGCTAACTTGTATCTACGCGCCGGCAGATCACTTCGACCGCATCACGACTCTCGCATATACAGACCAGTCCGACGAAATCAGCACCATGGCCGACGATAACAAGTCCCCGCCTCCCACCGCACGGGAGAAGCTCGATGGTGCGTAATGGGCACGACAATAGAGACAAGATGACTCGCCGTACTAACAATTGCGCCACAGCCCAGATCAAGTCTGCGGACATGGTATGTCATGGCCGAGCGACGACACGAAAACGATAAACATGCTCACCAGGTTATAGACCGACGACATGCAACAAGAAGCTATCGAAGTTGGTAAGTACAGCAATAGCCATACATAACTCGAATAGGGATGCTGACTGACTATTCTGTAGCCCAGGAAGCCATGGGAAAGTTCAGCATCGAGAAGGACATTGCACAGCACATCAAGAGAACTGTAAGATGATCCGGACTACGTCGCAGAACAGCACCAGACTGACTTGCCCTCTAGTTTGACGAGCGAAAGGGCCCGACCTGGCACTGCATTGTTGGCCGAAACTTTGGCAGCTATGTGACCCACGAGACGAAGCACTTCATCTACTTCTACCTGGGCCACTGCGCCATTCTGCTTTTCAAGACCCAGTAACCGCCAATCGAAAACACGAAATGCAGGCCGCAGGACAGGGGCGTTTTACGACATCACGACATCGGCGATGCGATCAAATCGATTCCCCAAGCTTGCAGAGCAAGATTTGAATTCACATGGTTTCCGTTTCCGGGAGATATCATCAGTTAAAGGTCCTTTCGATGGCTTGGGCAGATTGACTAGGTGAGGCCTACTCACTCTTAGGAAAGGCGGCGTTCAGCGTGGCAAAGGGCAGCGCGCAAGTAATTGGTCAATATTCAGAGTCTGGGCTACCCAGGCGAATTTAACACAGCTTCCAAATGGTGTACCTCTCCCTGCCTTGATGTCCAACTTCATTGAATATGTTTGAAAACAAAAATGACCAGAGACAAGCTGCTCGGGCTCAATTGGTCTTTTTCCAAACGAATTTTCGTGAGAGATGCTGGCTTAATCCAGGTAGGAGTATTAATATGTTTGGCGGTTCTCGTAATGATGCAACTAGGTTACTGATGTATGGAGGAAAGTATGCAGCCTCGGGAAGTCAATTGACCCCATTGGCTCATGTTCCGTAAGAAATGCCGATAAATATGTCTGTTCGCTCTATAAAATTCAGCCTTGTGTTGTTGCAGGATCCCCAGCTTTGTAGTAATAACTGATTTCAAGAAGATCATATTACATTCAACTTCTGCTTTAGCACGTGGCAGTCAGGAACAGAACCGCTCCCCGCTGTTTCCGTACTAGCACCCGCCTGAGAAGGGAAGGGGAGAACCAGGAACATTCATCGCCCCCTTCCCTGCCCCGCGGGAACCCCGCCGATTGCTGCAACCATCATTAACAGTAATAAATACATAGATTGGACACTCCGTACGGAGCATTTCCTGCCTTTATTGCCCGTTATGCCTCACTATTATTGCGGTTATTGCCGTACAATATTTACCCAGGATTGCATGTGCTAATGGATCGAGAACCGTGACGATCCCCCTAGACGGCCATTTCTGCAACACATCGGCATCGAGCGCCGGCCAGCCAGCCACCCACTCGCGTCAACCGCCGCTAGCTACTCCCAACGTGGACCGAAGACTTTGTTTGTACTTTGGCATGTCTAGAAGATGGGGGGTTGCAATTGGTGTGCTTTCCGGCTATCGTTGGCACACAAAGCAGGGAAACATATGATCAATAGCGCGCAGCCAACGGTCATATAGTCTTGTCTGCCGATTGACCAGTAGGTACCAAGGAGCCTTGTTCACAAGACCGTCTCATCTGCTCACTGACGCGGCTTGTTTTCTCTGCAGAGCAGTGCTACATACAATGCCTGTGACTTGGGTATTGTTGCGAGCTTCAACGCAACACAGTGGACATATTGGATCCGGGCATTGATCCGCCCATGGGAAATCTCCATAATCCATACCTATTATGGCTTGCAGTACTCGGCTCTTCGATGAGTAAGCCCGCATGATCGCCACAGCGACTGGATGCTGCGACTGGATCTACGGAGTCCGGACAATCAATCAAAGAATTCTGTCCCGAACCGAGTTTCTTGCTCCGCTCTCGAACATTTGCGCCCATCATCTCCGGCGAGACAGCAAACTCACCTGCCAAACACGTACTGTCTAAAGTAGACAGACCCCAGTGAGGGTTGGGCAAAAATCTTCCAAGGTGATGTGCCTGCCACGAGAGTTGTACTTCCGACTCTTCCCCCCACCATTGCGCATCCATGTTGCAGTCGATCCGTACTCGTCAAGCGCCATTTGGCAGCGAGCATGGCCGAGGTGCATGATCGCAGCCACATAATCGATAGGCTCTGCAGCACATTTACACACCTCGTCCCGCCGGACCCTTGTTGCCAATAATAACTATTAATCTACCTGGCCGTCCGCAAGCTACACACATCGGGCAGGAGACTCCGTTCCGTTCGCGACTCAACTGATGTTGCTGGTATCCTGCGTTTATCGACGCGTGGGCATGTATCACAGTCTCTCGATCTGTTCTGGCAATTCGAAGCTCAACTGCTCCAATCTGCTTGATAGGTTCTCGACTAGACACCGTACTAATTGTTCTAGGTTGATCTAGTTACCGTTCGACTCGATACTTGTGGAAAGCTGAATCACAAACTCTGCACTTGGCCGATTGGCTTACCGGCCGGCACTACTTACAGTAACTTGTATCAGTCCGGCTTACAGTTGGACCTATTCGCTGGCATCTTGCTGCTTGGGTCCCGGATCGGCTTACCGCTTTGGCTATTGTCAAGTTTAGTCATATGGCCAACATTGTTACCCAATGTCTGTCACAGCTACTGTGACCAAATACCACGCAGACGATACGTGGAGAATGTTCTCTTGTAATTCATCGTCTTGTCCAGAAGCCAACACATTATTACGCCCAACGCTACCTGTGGATCATGGCCAAGTTGCAAAACATGTTTTGTTGCTCCCATATTCCTTCCATATTGTGGCTTGTTCCGGAGGCTGTGGCCCGTATGCTTGTGCCTTACCTGTGGCCACCTGAGGTGACACACTTGACTGGCGACCCTTTCTGTGCATCCCACCCAAAACAACATCGATTCGTTGACCAGATACACTTGGGTAGTACTCCCAGGACTAGTGGGCCTGGATGTATCGATAGAGCGAGCTCAGCACAGGAAGACCATGCTCGGTCGACGGTAGGTATGCACGCGCTCAACCCATGTGCCTGGCAAGCCAATATGGATGGTGACTTGCCCTTCCCGGCCACTTACTAAAATCTACGGGATCGTCCCCGACACAATATACTACCGAACTGGACGAGCCCAGTCTTCTTCGGAAGCGGCAAATATTTGGTACAAACCTGGTATCGTCGGATGCAAATCATCGATGCCAAAATTGCGCATCGATGGATATACTGCATACCCGGATTGATTATACTTGTCTTGCTGGCTGCCGCCGACACTCGACGGCCCAGAAGCGCGGGGAGCGCGATATACTACACACAGACATTGACAGTAAGGTAAGGTAAGCCGGCCAAGCAGTAAGTGGTGGGGCGACAAGTTCAAGATCGCATTTGCTTTTCTGGATGTGGCGCAACCACTTCGTCCGATCTCCGCATACCCTCTAGAATTCAACCCAAGTACAGTATGTACTATGGCTGCCGATGGCCATATGTAGACCTCAGCAAAGCCTAATCTAACACAGTGTAGGTAGTACGTACGGAATATTTCGAGGTTGATTGCCGTAACGTACTCCAAGGAGGGATCAGAGATCCACGTCAGCATCAGGCCATGACAACCTATAGTGACGTTCCTTTCGAGAAGGACATCTTTGCTGGGACGCCTCGGACGCCTACCTATTGATCAGTGACTCTGACAATGTTCAAGTCGGGCCTTTGCCCCATGTAGGTTGACGAGCTGGACAGTGAAGACAATCAGAAGCAGAACTGAGCTGTCCAAGTCAAGACCACCCTGGTCGGCCGCCTCGTGCCGTCGAGCTAGGTAGCCCGCGGCACTCCCACTGGAAAGAGACGAGACATGATTGCTCGCGCTGAGGCGAAAGCTGACTACTGAACATGGGGTCGTATCACCCATCACCACCAGTGCTTGATCCTCTGGATAGATACAGCAGAGCAGAGCTGGTAATGGCTGTGACAATCGGCCCTCCCCCTCAGTCTCTCGAGGATCAGGTGCTTGGATCGTCTTCCGCGACTTTGGCCGACTTCCTCTCAACCCCAGTCGTCGTCTCCATGTCCAAGTCCAGGTAGTCTCAGTCGTCGGAGCGACACCCGCTCCGAGATCACTTTACCGTGCACGATTGTGTGGCTCTGACGGTGGCAGGCACGCTTGGATGCATGTTGCACGCGGTCTTGAAGCTTCTAGGTTAGGTGAGAGGGAGGAATGGGCAGGATTGGCGCAGGATACCTGGGTGTGGTGTACTGTGTGCCGCGGCCGGCCACAGTTTCGCCGACGTCACAGCTACATACAATGCTATCACGATTTCACAATTGAATGGCACCGAAGCTCGCCTCTCTTTCCACCACTTTGATTTCTCCTATGCGGCTGCTCTCCTCTCCTTTAAGACTCGAGTATATAACAGGACGAGACCGGGACCATGGCGGTGAGTAGCCCAGTTGTGGTCCCGAGGGAACGTCTCCTATTAAGGGTCTTCGTATGTGACAACTGAGAAAAGGTCAATGCCGTTTTCCTGTTGGAGAATTCGGGGTCTCGCCAAATCAGGACTGTCTGAGTGGAGAGCAAGCTTCAGCGGTACCTGAAAGTTTCCAGGTGCCAACCAATTTTTTTGCCCTCTGCTCTCTCTCCCTCTCTGAATGAGCCTCTCGGGAACCTTGTATCAGGCTACCAGCAGGATTGGCAGCATTGACGCCGCCTCGGGGAAGGGGGGGCTTCAGCTCTGGCCTCGGACCTGTCATGTCAAAAGTGGGCGCACAGCAGAAAGACAGACAAGACGAATCGCACGGGCTGGGTACTCTTCTTTTTTTATGCTTGACTTCAGATGGCATCAAGATTCGAGAATTGGCACACGAGAAAAGACAGAGGGAGCGCCCCGATGGATCGATCGACTGCGAATGTGGCGCTCTCTCTTTCCTCTCTCTCTTTCTCTTGAGTCTTTACCCACCCTCTCTCTCTTCAGGTGCTGCCGGTCGTCTCGTCTTCCGCTCGCTTAATACAGTCTGCAGGTTGTGGATTTGCACGGATGGAAACCCTGCCGCCCATCATTGGGGAGGGGAGCCAGCCAAAGAAAAAGAGGATGCAGGCCATTCCAAGCCGCTGAAATGTTTCAGTCAGGTCTCTCCATTTGCTCATTGAATTTTTGTTATGCCTGCCTGTCCCATGAAAAAAGGCAAATTCGTTCGTCTCGTACGTACGATGCTGCCATCATAATGAGTTTGCTTGCCTTTGCTGCTTCGAACCGCTGCAAACAATGCGAACGACACATGTGCATTGCGAATACATATCTGCACCGCGTAGCAGCAGCGGAATCTAAACCCAACGGTACAAGCACTCTTTTTTTTTTCTTGGTCCGTACAGAAAAAGCTACCCGGTAGGCCAACGTAGTCGAAGGGGTCCCCTCCCTCTACTCTTCATGGGCATGGGGGGGAAAAGGGTATCGTTTTTTGTTGTCAGCCCAGTTAGGCACAATACCTGACATTCCTCGATTGGGACTGGACAGGACGCGATTTGCTGACCGGCGCCAGGTCTCTCGCTGCCCGCTGGTGATCATGACCCCAGCATTGTGGATTGGGGGTGATGGGTTTAAAGGCCCCCCCGGTCCGCCCCTGGTATGTACTCATCAGGTACAGCAGGCTAAAAATGGCTGGCTGGCTGGACTGGCTGGCCGGGCTCGCTGGCTGTGTGAGTGCTTTGGTGTATGGGGACCACCGAGAAGGGCATTTGGGTGACGATGGGCGGGCTGTGGTACATACGTAGAAAGGGTAGGTGAATGAGTGATGACTTCTCAACCAGAGGTAGCTATATCGCCCTGGAGAACCTCTTTTCCGGGCTGCTGTGTCGGCCTCGATTGTATCTTTCCGAGGCCGAAGAGGCCTTTTCCTGTGACGTCCTGACCGAAGCTGCCAGAGAGAATGAGGCCGACAAAGGCATCAGGTGAGGTGCGTTGGTGACCCAACGTCGAAGCCGCCCGCATGGGCTGGCATACCATACAGTAGGCTGGGCAAGCGGGTACAAAATAAAGCAAGAACATGGTCACTCACTCATACTCTACCGCAGCATATCATCTGGTCGACACGATCGATGTTGGGATGAAATTGACATAGAAAGAAACGCAATTCATCCGAGAATAAGCATAATCAGGTTTTGTAGCATAATCAAGACGTTTGTGCGTAGAGATACGGTGCTGGCAATGTATGTTAGTATAGGCGGAATCTCACTTTCTTTGTCACCCGCCTGGCTGGGTTACTGGGAGTTTCTGTCTAGTATCTACCTACCTACTCCGTCGAATATCCACATCACGGAAGCAGACGGGCGCCAGCTGCTTCGTTTCGCGCCATGGGCTGGGGCTCCGTGATCGCGGGCAGAGGACGATTTGCGCGAAATATATACTTGGTCCAGCTAGATATATATAATCAAGTATTGCAATGATGCCAGATTCGAGACGCGTCCCAGCCCCGACTCGCATTTATTACAGGTTTATATACATGGCATGAACCCTCGAGCCGCAACACAGATTTGCTTGACTCTGGCAATATCAAGTAAAGAAAAAAAGAACTGTCTCGCAAGATTGGTGCTCATTTGCGAGAACACGAAATGGGCGGGGCAACTTTCTCCTGTTCGTCCCGTGGAGACCCTTTTTGGGTACATGACTGGCTATGTGCTTTTTCTTTTTCTCTGCTTTCTAGAACAAATAAAAAAGAATAAAGATGGCCAAACATTTGATAGCGGGACTTCTGCTCTCGGTTCGGCAGAGAAGGGGAAACGCGTATCAGAAGTCCCTCTCCCAGGCCAGTAGCAGGCATTGGATGTATGTGTGCGCCCCCAGGTCACCCCCCCCCCCCGTCCAAATGACAAAGTCGATTCAGACAGAATGAGAGCAGCAGAGAGAGGGCGCTCGGCCGATCGATCCGTTCATTCGCTGCAGGATGCATTGGGGTCTTACAAGGACAGGCGACTTTTGCACTATTCCCTACACACGTAAGTCAAGGACGTTATTGCACTGTCACCATCCATCCGGGAGAGATGTTGTGCGCCTCCGGTACCTGGAGTTTTCGGTTAACCCAGCAAAGTCCAATTCCAGATCAAGTCAGTCAGTGTCTGCGACCTGCCAACGGTAAAAGACTTTTGAATCGTCGGTCGGGGCGGATAGGGGCGTTGCATTTGGTTAGAGTGGTGGCAGCCATTTATTATTAAGGAAGCCAGCCGAACAGCCGGGCCCTCGAATACTAACCTAGTTAGTGCGCTACATACCATGTGCGAGCTGGGTTATCTTGGCAGACTAGGTATCTGAGCACATACTTGAACAATTGCACGACTACCTAGACCTGAACAGTAGTTGTTCTACTACATACATGAATATGGAAGTTTGCATGTTGGGCCGAGAAGGGAACTGACTGGGCCATGAGTAATGCAGATAGATAGATGCTGCTGGGTAGACGCAAGCGAGACAAGACCTACATTGACTTGGCAGCTACCGGGCTTCTAGACTTTCACTGTTCGGCCAGCCCAACTCGCTCAATAGCAGAGACAAGAGACAGAGATAGTCAGACAAGCAGGACGCCCGCCGCCGCTCTCATCAGTCCGGAGGGCAAAAAGTGCATACAGATTACAGAATAATAATAAAGAATACATGGCAGTACAGCTACTTTTGCCCATTCGAGCCGTGGATCCTTGACCCTGCAATACGCACTTCTCTGCTTCTGTCTCTCTCACACACAGCCTGACAAGTCACTAGCTGTATCATCCTTGTGGCCTCTCGGGGGCAGTTCCCTCGGGGCGGGACCCAGCTTGTTTTTTTTTTTAATTGTATGAGGCTTTGTTGCTGCGCTTTTCTCTTCCCCCATTGTCGCCGCAAGATGAGCCCCAAAAGAAAGAGCCAAGAGAATGGATTCAGTGGAAAGACGTCAGATTCTTACTAAAACCTAGACGGTATTATTGGGGGCCTGCCTCGTGTTGTTCAGTGTTAGTCACTCGCCGGCTGCTTGTTTCTGGCTCATTCGATCGATGGATGAAACGAATGAAAATAAAATGGGCCGACCATATGGATGTGCTACACTCTTTCTCTCTTTCTTCCCGCCGTCAGGTACCTACCTACGTACGTTTCCCACGGGTTCCTGTGGTTCCTGTGCCTTTCCACCATCCGGAGAACAATGGTTGATCTGTGAGGGTACGTACGTCAGAATGGAGCTTAAACTACCCTCCTCCTAGCATTTGTGCTGTAAATAAGCAGCCTGCGCGAAACCTTGTCTGCTGTATCCGCCACAGTGACTGACTGACAGATTGGCTGCGGCTTTCCAATTTTTAGAGTCTCTCCTGTCCAAATCTTGCTGCTGTCTGTCTGTCTGTCATGGGTAAGTTGCTATAGTGACTACCACCAACGTATGAAATATTCAAATGGGCTGTCAGTGAATGCGTGACAGAATATGAGAGAGAGAGAGAGAGCGCGCGTGAGCGAGTACATAGATGAATTAATGGTTGGACTAGACCGGCCGACAACTCCCCCCAGCCACTAGCTTGTAGGTACTTGTACAGTGATTCACTAACTAATTGTGGATTGCCCACAGCTAAACAGGTCGGGTGCTAGGTAGGTGACTACACTAGAGGTGCTGGCTGGAGCGGATGAACTAAGCAACGGCCCTCATGCGGTCGGGAGGTCAAGGTAGGTACCTGCGAGGTACAATGAAGACCCACCCCACCTTTCCCTAGTAGCGACTCCCACCCGTCTGTCTTCGCCATCACTTCCCTTCTTCTTTCCTCGACCAAGAACCGGCGAGACCAATCCGTACGACCTCGTACTTCCTACGAGGATCGATCTCTACCGACCTTTGCTGAGGAGCAGGCCTGATTTTCCTTCACAGCTAGCTGCCTCTGGGAATCCTCAATCCGTGCCGGTCGGTTTCCTCATCACTCACCCGTCCGCTACAGAACGAGACCTGCCTCTCTACCATTCGCCCACCCGACCATGTGACGAAGCTGCATGGCAAGTCGATCATTGTTATAGTTGGACTCTCGATAGTCTGGCTGGGTGCTGAGAGTGCTGGCTCGGAGTGCAGCAGCGTGTCTTGACCTCGACGACCAACTACGATCCCCACGAAGCGACGACAACGGAAATCTACGAAATCAACTTGTTCCGACTCTCTTCACCTTTACGCAACCCACATTGATTTCTCTCAACTCTCCGCCCGTGGTCACCACCTCCTTCGACCAAACCCCAACCACACCACCACAATGTCGGTCATGGCGATTCCCGACGGTGGTCTCCACCTGGAGAGCTCAGAGATGAGCGAGTCTCTCCCAATGCAGGCCTTTGGCATCACCCTGAACGACTTGGTGATTGAGGACTTGATCAGCTGTATTCAGAGTGGGAAGCAAATTGAGCTGCACCTGGGAAACAGTCCCGTAAGTTGCACTCCCCTCGGGCTCTGTTTTGCCCCCTTGTCCCTCCTACGGCACTGCTCCTTTCTCTGTCTACGCATTTCGCGTCTTGCGCTTGGCCGCTCGGCCATATGCATACAAAACCTCTCGCGGAAGGGGGCTTGCATAGAAGCGGCGACTGCCTACCCTTAGGTTAGAGCGCACACCTAATTCCAAAGGGCCGAAAACTTGAAGCACTGTTTCCCCAGCAACTTTATGAACATTTAACTAAACGATTCCCTTGAATAGACGCTGCACTATGGAGACTTTGAAGAACCGCTCAAGCCTGGCGCCGAGTCGCTGGACTACGACCTCTACCTCACGAACTTGCAAGAATCGAAAACCACGGCACACAGATTTCCGCTGCCGACCATGTCGATATTAAAGGCACCGTCCGCGGCATCCACGAGGCCTCACATTAGAGTGGAGAAGGCTGTCACTGCCAAGGGCGGCAAGGGGTCCAAAGCAAAGGCCCTGAATGGAAAATCCGCCATGCCCATGGCCCTGTCCGGATCCAGTACTACCAGATCACTGCCCACGAGTCCCGCCTTGACTGGTGTCGCCTCGCCATCGCATAACACTGTGTTTGTGGCTCAGCAACAGCAACTCGAGAAGATCAAGGAACAGCGAAGCGTCGTGGTGCACGAGTTGGCCGTGTGCGACCAGGCCTATGACTATCTGAAAGAAAGGTACACGGGACCCGAGACGGAGCTGAAGAGCACCCTGAGCAAGGTCGCAGACAAGGACGGCGACAAGTACAGCATGAAGAAGATCTACTGGAAGGAGCTGGACGTGTGGAACTACAAGTACGAGCCTTCGGAAAACCGGCAAAAGGCCATTGAGAATGCCAAGAGGCAGTATGACAAGCAGCGACTAGAGACTACGCATGAAGCATGGGAGCGTCTGTTGGAAGAGAAGGACAGGGGCAAGGGTATCATCTTGAGCAAATTGCAGGCGCAACTGGCCAAGGGCAACTTGACTCCTGCTATGAAACCTTCCAAGGCTGAGGAATCCAGCAACAAGAATTCCAGCGATGAGGCCCCCAAGAGCAAGGCAGGCGGCGAGGCAATGGCGCGGTCCAACTCTCAACCAGTCGGCTCGAAGCCCAAGAAGGTCAGCGATCGGGAGACTTTGACAAAGAGGCTGCTCTCGAATAAGCCAATCACAGCGAAGAAGGCCGCCGCTGCGACAAAGAAGGCGGCACCGGCAAGCAAGGCTACAAAAGGGGCAGCAGACAAGGGAGGCAAGAAGTTCCTGTCCGCCGAGTTCGTGGAAGACTCGAGTAGCGAAGATGAAGCACCTCTCGCTACATCCAAGCCAAAGCCCATGGAGAAGTCAGCAGACAGAGCGCCCGAGCGCGTTGTCGAGAAGCCCAAGGAAAAGCCTGCGGCTTCATCGACAAAGGAAAAGGAACGATCGCCCGCACCTGTCCCAAAGGCCAAGGAGCGGTCTCCTGTACCTGCTCCCAAGCCCAAGGCTGCCAAGCCTGTCATTCGAGCACCGAGACCTACCAGTACCACTACTAAAGCTGCCACCACGACTTCGGCCTCCAAGCGGCCACGTGATGAAGATGACAGCAGCTCAAGCTCTGGCGCACCACTCATGAAGCGTATGAAGCCAAAGGAGGCGCCGGCAAAGACACTCTCAACCAGCACTACATTGAAGCACAGGCCTTCGGATGCTTCTCAGAACTCGCGCGCCACCCCATCCAACGTGTCCTACAAGAGCAAGAACACTTCGCCAACCAAGTCGTCGCCCCTTGCCTCATCGCCTCCTACCAATGCATCGGATCTCGATGAAAACAGTCAGTCGAGCCAGTCGCAACATCACGACCGCGACCGACATCAGGTCTCAACATCAGCGTCTCGAGTCAACGGTCGCAACACGACAAACGGCAATACTCCTAATGGTGTGTCAGCTGCCAAGAAGAGACCCGTGGAGTCGCAACCAGCTCCCTCGCAGCCAGTAGCCAAGAAATCGCGCGTGACGAAGGATGTTCTGGACAAGGCTCATCGATTCGACAAGTTCTACGAGAAATACAAGATCCTGCATGAGCAGCTGACTCGATTGACGAACCCGCCCAAGGATCAGGTTAATGACCTGCTCGACATGCACAACAGGCTGGCGTCTATGAAGGCCGAGATCCGTCGCGAGGTTGATCCAGCTGCCTAGGCCTCACATGGAAACACCAAGGATGAGATGCGTGGGGACGAAACCAATGAAAGCAACATTTGAGGAGGACCACGAGATTTGCTGGACGCGAGAGTCTTCAATCGGTTTTGAAGCTATAGAAAAGCCATGTGGAAGCAACGACGCGAATGAGACGAGACGGGCAGCACCAGGACAAGACGTCTGGAAGGCAGACCGTTCGCGTGGGTACAAGACGGATGCCACGCGGACAGGAATTCTTTTTTTGCGAATTGCAACATGCATCATCATTTCACCAAGGATACCACAAACCACATACAGGCTACACCATGATTCAGGAGTTCACACGGATGCTTTTTTTTCGTTCTTTCTTTCGACAGGTTCAGGGAGTTTCTGCCAAGCACGCGACTGCCAGCGTAGCGTTAAGCGCACCGACTGATTTTGTTTTTCCTTCACGCATGGTTCTCCTATAATTTCTATTTCATGCATCGATATCGATGCTGGCACACGAGGGAAAGGAGTTTGGAAAGGAAAGAGCATCCGAATCTCCGAATGATCTCGGTATTACAGATGACGCGAATTTCGTTGCACTATCTGGTCTGATCAGGGTTGATCCACCAGCACAATCTACAGTTCACAAGGAATTTGAGGTAGAACAGATTCTCAGTCAGGAAACAGCACTGGTGTCGGTCGGACTCTAGGGAGAGGATACCTTGGCTAGGAGACATTGATCGTACTCGTGCTGATCCGACTCGAGATAATAAGCAAAAAGTTGACAAACCCAATTGCACGTGTCTTTTCGAACAACTGTAGTGACTGTGCTGTGACGATCAGGAATACTTACTCCAGGTTGCTTCGACATTCAACCTCTAAAAAGAAAGCTAATTTGCTATTTGGGCTATTTTGCCCAATTTGTTTCGATTCTTGGACGCATCCTAGAAACAACTACCTAGCAAGTATACTTGAAAGACCTCCTTGGACTAACAGAAGTCGAGAACAGGAGCCATGTTCTGTTGGTAGCGTCCAATCCCATGCTTCACATGACGAAGAGGAAGCTGGGTATAGTTTTCGTCTCAACGATAAGCTATATTTATCTAAACTCAAAAGTACGGGTCTCCAGGGGTGAAGGGTATAGGTAGATACTATCTTTGGCTGTTTCAAGTATCGTGAACTATGTCACGAGGCCACCAGAGTCAAAGGAAGGGGGGCCGAAAGAGGGGTCTCCTTTCGGGTTCCTACAGGAGGCCGACTGCTCCTCGGGCCGCGATGGGATGGGGGGCGATCAGGAACCGGGTTGTTGGGCGAACCAACATGGTGAGAGCTCTCTGTCTTTCTTCGCCATGAGGTGTTTGTTCGAATGGGAGATGGATATGGTACCTTTGATATCTCCCACCTACCCATTGCTTAAAGCGAGAACCGTCAAGTCTATACGAGGCATCCCTTGCTTTCCTGCCCGCCAGCATTCGAGTGTGCCTCGTGGTCAAGAAAGTTGACGAATTGTGCCAACTGCATGAACCTTGCTGCCGAGGTCGGGACGAAATATCGTCTATACTACCCGCGGCCCCTTGTCTTTTTTTCCGGCCCCCAACTTCCCAATCTATGATCGGCCGGTATATCAACTTTCAACTTGGTGGGCTGAATTTGGTTGGGTGTTGGTTCTTGCGGCCCCGGAGAATATCTACCGAAGCCGGACGGAGATTCCCTGATGAGGTATACCGACAAGTCAGGCAGCCTGTTGTTTCCTCCGGCCGTAAGCAGGAGCCAACGGGTTTTGTGATTTCCTGGGCGCATGCTGGATATCTGTTGGTCTGGCGGCAAGCAGCAAAAAAGGTCGGATGGATGGATGGGAGCTCCCATCCGCGGCTGCAAACGGAACAGCCCGCCCGCAGTCAGCACTGAAGAGAGACCGGACTGGGGGGTGCTTTCTTTGAACTGCTGTACTATTGCTCCCAGCAAACAATTATTTGCAGGTGCGTAGGGACCAACTGCAGGTCAATAGGCCAAAAAGGTTTGACGGGCAGATCGGCGAACAAGCTTGCTTGTGAGTGCGGCAGTGCCCCTTGCTGTCCTGGGCTCCGGGGCGCAACTAGTGCGTAGCGGTACATTGAATATTTCCGCTGCCAGTCATCATAGGAAAAAAGGCTAATAAACAGGTAGCCTTTCTTAGTGAGATGCAGCGCGCAAATCATGACTTTTTGGAGTTGGGATGACATGTCTGGGGTCAACGTTGTCCGGTCCGGGGGAGGACGATCCTTCTTAGCCGCATGCAGCCTAGGTGGGACATGGATGATGATGGGGGAGACAACCGCTGGGTCGTTCGTTGGTGAGCGCGCTTACTGTGTAGCCTACAGATAGATAGTCCCGCTCAAGTACCGACTGGTCGGGTCGAAACTAGCGCATCTGACCAGACCAGGGGAGTCATCAAATGTCACTCTCTGGCCTTGCTGCGCCGCTGCGGCAACATGAACCCTACCAGAGATCAGATCAGCAGACGACAAGGCCCAAGAGAGCGATAGCTGATTGTTAGATCTGGTCTGGATGTTTGTATGCGCGCTTCCGGACAGTCTTTGACCTGTCTCCTGTAACAAGACATGCTCGATCGAGCCAGTATGTCATTATGACAAGGCTGACGCGAGTGATTGGTTGGTTGTTTGTCTGGTGCAAGTCTCGTTGATCTGTATATAGAAACATTCGCTACGAATTCCCTTTGCAGCTGTATCGTACCTTTCGCTTTCCGGTGGAATTCTGAAGATGGCCAGGTTGGCTCGTCTGATGGTCTGGTGATCCGCCGTACTGGTCCAGGGAACATCATCCTCGGGTTGGATAGATGCTTAAGAATTCGTATGTTTGTTCTCATTGTTTCTGAAAAGTTGTGTTTTAGGTTGGGCGTGTCCGTATAATCAATCCATCATGTTGCTGTCAAAGAGACGTGCATGTGCTTGCCTCAATTGAGCGACAACAAGTGCTGGATGACTCAACTGCAATCTGCAGATGGGCAAAATTGCATCCTTGCCAGGAACTGACTCTGGATAGTAATTTGTCGTATTAAGTCAAAAAGACTGAGACCGGGTTATAATCGTTTGGTGTGTGCTGGGCCTTCTTGTCCCAGGATATTTTGCCCAATTGGTTGGACTGACATAGTCGTACGTGATAGTCCACCGTCTATCCCAGCGGCGAGTGATGAGCCAACCCTATATCAAGTTTCCTAGCCGGGGTTCTCGGCATCAAAGCCAAGATCATCGCCGAGAACCCGCCGCTTTGAATCCGTGTCGAAGACTGGGCTCCGTGTATTGGGATGGGCCGAGCGGTGGCTTCCTTGTTCATCCAATGGCGACGGATCACCAGGTCAGAGTTCGGATGGCTCCTGGGCGGAGCCGCAGTCAGAACGTCGCTGCAAGACGTCCCGTCCAGACTGTGGCGGTGACAGCAAGTCAAAAGCCAAGCAACGACGGCCATGCCACAGAGGAGAGGCTTGCTCAAGCAGCAAGGCAGCTTCACGACCAGACCAAGGAAAGCGAGGTCATATTTCAGACCTTCTACGACAAGTTCAACGAGGACATCGGCAGCATACGTGACTATGTCGACGCTGCTACACGTCGCCGCATCTGGCAAAGCAAGGTCGAACAGAACGCCAAGTACAGCGAAGGAAAGAAAAACGAAGACCAGCAGCTGGCATATCAGCTTAATAAGTTGAAGGTGTGCTTCCACCGCTTCAATGATTTCGCGAAGAATATCACCGTCGGACACGGAACGACGGACGCAGATGTGCATGACTCCCGAGGTTTTCAGCTGGAGAAGGTTTGTGCCACATACGACCGAGTGAGTCGGCTTGCTCGAAAGTCATTGGTGGACGATGGTGCTTGTCGAGACCTGATCACTGAGTTGCGGGAGCTTCTGAATATGGTTGATCCTGCGCAGTCTACAGCAGAAGCCATTTACCGGTTCGACAAGCGGGAGATCAAGCCCGGACCTGCTGCCAAGGAAGCAGAGCAGATTGATGGCACAGGTGGTCATGCGCAGGGCGAGGCGGATCAAGATAATAATTGGGATGGACAAGCCGCGCAGAACTGGTCACCAACATGAACGAGGTCTACGATTGTCTTGGTCTCGTCACCAGGGCGCCTGCGACCACGGCGGCTGTCGAGGTTGCAAGGCGGTGCTACGAACAAAATTGCATGTGCTGGAGCGGATGGGTTGAGCTGTGAGCGACATTGGAGATGGTTAGTAGTATCCCGGAACTCGTTTGAAAAGGTGTATCCACTGACCTGAGGGAAAAAAGAGGTTGGTGAAGCATCGTCCTCAGCAGAGTAATCAGAATCGAATTGTACTCGCCCCCGAGGGGGCACAGCACGCCGCATATCGCACTCAAGTGTTCCCACACAATCTTCGCAACGGCTCTCCCATAGGAACACTGGAAACAACCCGGACGCTTGCGCGATCGGGAAGCCAGGCCCTGCTTTTCTGATGCCTAATTGCGGGCTATTCAAGCTGGACCCTTGCGGGCAGGCCTGTCATCCCACCACGGAGGGCGGGCGATTGAGGCAGTGGATGAAGATTACTCCGAATTTCTCATATGCAGGAAAAGAAGGATTGAGAAGCTGCTTGCGCAGCAAATTCTCTGTTTGTAGCATAGAAACGCGGCGTTGAAGAGGACGATGCTTCACAAGGAGGAAAAGGAAAAGAAGAGAGCGAAAAGCTGTGACTCGAAAATCCGTTATGTAGTTGAAAATGCCGGCGCCGCATCAGCCCTCCAAGCTTGATTGACCAATTAGAGCATTCCATTTCTGCCTAGCTGCAAGCTCTTGGCCCCACTTGCCTTTCTGCCCTTTTTGACCGGGCAACCGTTTGGCAGCTGTCACCAAGATGCCGTCAACGGTCGGTACCTTCCCTACCAAGAGAACGTCTACCTAGGTAACCTAAATCCATTGCGATCTAGACCGAGACTGGCCAAAACTATTGTGAGATTTCTTTCCCCTTTGCCAAATAGAACATTTCGACCTCGATAAAGTCATTCAAATCCAAACACATTTCACGATGCCTCGGATCATGTCTCGGGATTGATAAATCCAAATCATTTTTTACTATTGTTGCGCCTTTTCTCTTCTACTTTTCCCTTTTTCTCCTTTTAGACTTATTTCATTTTTAGACCGACTTTTACAAAATGGTTCAACAAGCGGACGGCCACGTCTCTCCTCTAGACTTTCCTCAAGTCTGGCAGAAGCCATGCTTTGAAGAGCTTATGACATGTCTCAAGAGCCTCCACCTGGAGCCTCCCGTCTGGGGCCCTCAAGCCTCAACTCGAGTTATCCTGGAGGACCACGAGAACAATGCTCGTTTCCGCAAAGAGGTTGCTGGCTATTTGTCCAGCATCATCAAGAGTGACTGTAAGTGATTGTTAGTCATTCGTAAAATATGTTCTGGGTTTCCGCCCCAAGAATAGCCATTTGTGCTACTCAGCATGATATATTGGAGGTAGCGAGCCGCTGACCGCCAGGACTTGTTAGTGAGATGGCTCGGCGACGACGAAGACGAGAAGGAGGCCATCTGGGAGGAGGCCAGCCGTCGACTGTCGGAGCGCTGTGGGCGTGCTGGTATGGGTGAGATCACGCGCCGTTGGCCCTTTACTGGCGCTGCCTATTCCGACTTTGAGCTCATCGTGAGGGAGCCGTCCATCACCGGCGACTGTCTCGGCTTCAAGACGTGGGGTTCGTCGTACTTTCTTGCGGGTCTCTTGGACCAGATCGCCGCGAAATCGCTCTCTCACCTGCTTCCAGCCGAGGCCAACTCGGCTCCAGGCGTGCTCGAGCTCGGTTCCGGGACCGGTCTCTGTGGTATGGCCGCCGCCGCCATCTGGAGGACTCGGGTTGTTCTGAGCGACCTGCCAGAAATTGTTGCAAACCTGTCACACAATGTCGAGACCAACCGTGAGATGATTGAATCCCTCGGTGGCACGGTCGAGGCGGGAGCTCTGACCTGGGGTGCTCCTCTCGAGGATAATGATGTCGAGCTCTTCCCCAAGAAGAATCAATTCAAGATTGTCTTGATTGCCGATCCCATCTACGATGATGACCATCCCGCCCTGCTCTCTTCGGCCGTGCGAGACCATCTGTCAAACGATGAGGATGCGAGGGTCGTCGCCATGGTTCCGCTGAGGGACAGCACCACGAGGAGGCTCCTTCAGGACTTCAGGGATAAAATAGCCGGCGGTGAAAGACCTCTTGCGTGCTTGGAAGAGCACGCGCTGATGGGACAGGACGACTGGGGCGAGGACAACGAGGAAAAGACCCCCATCGAATGCTGGTGGGGTGTATTTGGAGGCGCGGCGAAGTGATGATGATGTGCAATTGACGATGAAACGACAAATGAAGACATCTTGAACCTTTGGAAGTTGCGGGCATTTGCCCCTACAGTCCTAGCGAACACAAAACTACAAATGCTAGACTAGAAACCAGAAACTAGAAACTAGAAACTAGAAACTAGAAACTAGAAACTAGAAACTAGAAACTAGAAACTAGAAACTAGAAACTAGAAACTAGAAACTAGAAACTAGAAACTAGAAACTAGAAACTAGAACCTACAGACTTGGAGAATATCTCAATACTGGAATAGATCATGACATGCAAGAAGACAATCATACGCAGCACTATTCAGCTTTGAGGCTTGTTTGTTCATGTTATATTTTCATCTCATCATCTTTCATCCCCTCACACAGCCCAAATCTCCAGACCAACGCCCCCGACCACAAAGCTCCCGCCCTCCCCGAGCACCTCCAAGTCGCCCGCGTCGGCGACGGCGCTGTACCGATTGTCCAGGAGCCGGAACCGCGGCGCCTCGCCGCGCCAGCCCGCGACCTCCCACCGCTTGACCCGCTGGTCGTTGCTGCAGCTCGCCAGGACGGCCGTCTCGGGCGACACGCTCAGCAGCGCGAGCCCCGTGACCGCCGCCGCGTGCGCCGAGCGCACCACCGACTTGGACGCCACGGCGAACTGGCCCGTCGACGGGTCCCGGCGCAGGTGCACGGCGCCGACGGCGTCGTCGTCGCCGCCCGTGGCGACGAGGTACGAGGTCTCGCCGCCCGGAGAAGGAGGGGGCGCTGTTCCGACGGCGAGCGACTTCATCGTGCTCTGGTGCGCCCGGGTGACGAGTTTGGTCTGGAACTCGCTGGCCTCCGTCTGAGATGGGTATAGAGAGACGTGCGCTTCCCAGATTGT
The DNA here is from genome assembly GCA_022432395.1 of Pestalotiopsis sp. NC0098. NCBI lineage: Eukaryota > Fungi > Ascomycota > Sordariomycetes > Amphisphaeriales > Sporocadaceae > Pestalotiopsis > Pestalotiopsis sp. NC0098. The sequence continues at coordinate 1,364,791 of JAJKLJ010000003.1, read as the reverse complement.
CAGGTAGCCGTCGGTGGCGGCTGTCAGGACTTGTATCGTCGCCGCGCCGCTGTCGTCGTCGTTGTTGTTGTCGACGTGGAGATGCTGCACCAGCGTCATGCACGCGCCCGTGTACGCGCCCCTGGCGACGAGCCGGAAGCCGGCGGCCTCAGAGTAGGCGTACGCCAGCAGCGTTGAGTTGGACAGGGCCATAGAGATGAGGAAGGAGGGGTCTTCGGTATCGTTCGTCATACAGGACACGTCAAAGTTCATGATGCGCAGGTCCAGGTCGTCGGTCCGGTCCGGGTAGACGGCCTCGCACCGGACGGCGATCTGCCCGCGGTACGCCGAGCGCAGTTGGCCGAGCCGCCACACGAAGAACTCCTTGTTGCCGCCGCTGCTGAACAGGTGGCTCTGCCCGTGCCACTTCATGCTCTGGATGCCGGCCGTGTGGCTCTCGAGCACCGCCAGGCACCGCGGGGGCTTCTTGTCGTCGTGGCTCCATATCCGTATCGTGGTGTCCTCGGCGGCCGTGGCCACAAGGTCGCCCGACGTAGCGACGGCCTTGATCTCCCGGCCGTGGCCCCCGGGCTTGAGCGCCCGGTGCGGGGCGTGCGTCTGGGAGAAGAAGCACAGCTGCGACGCCTGCGTCCACACGAGCCGGAAGCCGCCGGACGAGGCCGTCTGGCGCGGGGAGGGGTCGTACACGAACGTCCGGTGGCCGCCGCCGCACTCGATCGAGGCGACCTCGCGGCGCTGCGTCTCGTTCCAGACGACGAACTTTGTGCTGCGGAAGCCGTAGAGGATCAGGTCGAGGCCGCCGTGAACATCGTCCTCCGCCGCTGCTAGCCAGGCTCCCTCGATGATGGGCCCAAAGGGAGGCGAAGTTTCGTGTATCATGGTCACGCGGAGCGACTCTGGAAACTTGTACAGTGTGTATATCCTGAACCGCCCATCGCGGCTCGTGGTGAGGAAGTTGACTGCGCTTTCGTCGTCGGGCTGGGGCGGGAGGAAGATGATGGAAGTGACGCAGTCGTTCGTCTTGGGCTCGACAGACGTCTTGACCTCGTATGTTTTGTCATCCGCGACTTCGAGCATGGTGATGTAACCTGTTCTCGATCCCAGGACCATGAAACTGCTGTGGATCGCTGCCGATGTGACAGTGGAGCGTCTATCCACTGGTACCTGAACTTCTTTGATGACCGAGGCACCGTCCAGTTCGAGGAGCGAGGCGCTATCGCTTCCAAGGACCGTGACTAGTACTTGTTTCCTCTGATATTCACGATCATGGTCCTCTGATGATGTTTCCAACGGGAATATGTCAGCAACCTTACCATGTACTCTAGCAACGTGCTTAAATTCCGATGGGCCGCCACTGTGGTAAACAAAGACGTCGCCTTCAGCTGTGCCCACATAGGCAGCAGACGCATCAAAAGAGCCCTTGACGACAGCGTAAGTTGACGAGGCTTCTCCGAAATGGTCTGGGAGAAAAAGCTGCTCCCAGGAAGAGCCCTTGATCGCATTTCCTACAAAGAACCGCCCGTTCTTGGTCGAGGTGAGGACGGTGCCGTCCGACAGTAATGCGTATCTGTTGAAAAAGTCCTTGACTGGCTTCTTCACTTTATTCTTCTTTTTCTTGGGTTTGGCCACTTTCGAGTCAGGATTGTCGTTTTCTGGGTCCAGTTCCGGGGCCGGCACAGGAAGGTCGCTTTCTGCTGCTAATGTGGTCGCATCTGGTGCCAGTACGACTGTGTCGTCCTCGTTCTGGACGATTTCTGGCATGGCTGGCACCTCGTCGAGCGTCCTCTCCTCCGTGATTCTCAGAGAATTTCCGATCACTGCTAATTTGCCATCAGAGGCACCCGTTACCACCAGTAGCTGGCCATTTTGGTCGGTCGTGATTGCATGGGCCCATATATTCTTGCCATTGTGGTTGGCGTAGACGGCCTCATTCTTCAGCTGCCCCCTCGTCCGCGTGGGCAAGTCGGGCGTCTGGGCCTTGCCGATGCTATCCGATGGAGTCTCTGGAGTGCCCAGCGAGAGGGACCATTTCTGCGCCGTGGCATCCTCGCCAAAGGACCAGAGGTCGATAGAGGCAGAAGAGAGTTGTGCCTGGCTCTGAGGAAACTCGACCTGCCATATCCGCGAGATGTGGCCCATGGCCACCGCCAGGCATCGAGCCGAAGATTCCTCCGCCGAGCTCTCCTCGATGCTGTCGCCGAAGCCCGTCTGCCGAACCGCCAAGATTTTGCGCTGGTACTCGTCGCGCGTGCCGCTCGACAGGTCCTGCGGGTCCGTAATGTCCCATACCCGGATCGTCCTGTCGTCGCTGCAACTCGCCAGCAACCGCAGGCTCTCGCCCGTCTCCAGGTGTATGATTGGCGAGACGTGGACACCGAATATGGACCCTTCGTGGCCAGAGAACATGAACAGAACCTCACAGCGCGGGTCCTGACCTGGTATCGCAGAATACTTCCAGACGACGATCTCACCAAAAACCGTGCCGGCGGCCACCAGTATGCAGTCTGGCTCTTCCCAGGCCAGATTTCCCGAGTACAGAATGGGCCGGGACGGCGAGACGGTCTCTCGAAACTCGATTCTCCCAGACTCCTCGTCGTAGCGCGCTCTGATCAGATCGTTGTGCGCCGTAAGCAAAGCCAGCTCGTCTGGGGCGTGGGGCGAGACGATGCCCTCAAACACCCAATCGGCCGCCTCCACCACCACGGGCCGCGTCATCGTCGACACCCCGTCCCGCCCGTCAGACACGACGGCCTCGACGAGGTCGGTCGGCAGAATGGCCACCGAGTAGCCGCCCCATACCAAGATTCTCTGCTTCTTGCCGCCGCCGCCGCCCGCGCTCACGGCGATGCCGTGCACAGACTGGGCCGGGAAGAGCCCAATGTCGCCGCGGAACTCTGACGTCTCGACGTCGTACAATTTGACATGGTTATCCTCGCCTGCCAGTAGATACAGCCGGCCATCGGTGGACGATGTATAAAAGGCCAGCGCCGTTATGGGGCTGAGGACAAATTCTCGGCGCATGCCGCTTGACCTTGGCCCGCGCGGCGGCGTCAAGTCAGCGCTCGAGACGTGCTCAACCGATGTCATATTGTGCAGATTTCGATACAGGCACGCATCATGCCATTGGCATTTAATCTTGTGCTTGGTCTCTTTTACTTTGCTTCTTCAAAGGTCAAATCATGAAGTGGATATTGGGGGTGTGATGAGAATTATGCGCGGCGCCTGGTCGCAGTTGGCGTCGCCTCGCGGCAGCTGACAATGGCCTCTGTTATACTCTCTCTCCTGGCGCTTAAGACACGGAATTGGCAATCAGAATATGTCCATTTGTATGTCAGATAATATGACACCATCACACCTTTTGGATATACTTTCTAAATCATTCTCCTTGCGCCACTCATGCATCGCTTTCAAAACAGATCATCTAACCCTTCTCTACAGCACAATGAGGTTGGCCACCTCCAAACCCTGGCTTTCCACATGGTATCTTCTGCGCGACCCTATGCTGCGAACTTCCCTCAACGCCTCATATGTGTGCTCGCCTCCTCCAACCATCACCATGGCGATTGGGTGGTGTCTGAGAATGCCCGACGGCGTCCGCTGGGCTTCATCGAGCAGCGGGCGGATGAAGTTTGTACTCCATACATCGTACTCGCCGTCTTCATTGTCATTCTCGTCGTCGGAAACAACAATGACAAGCTGGAGCGCATTTCGATTTGGTGCGTACGAGGGTACGTTGGCCAGCTTTTCAGAAAAAGAACAGCCGCCCCGTCGCATCACAATGACGTGATGGCTCTTGGCTGCCTTGTCAGGCAGCTTACCTTGACAGGCCTGATCTGCGAAATAGATCTTGGCCCAGGACAGATAATCGATCTGTACGCCAGCCAGGGGATTAGGTGCTTCGGCAACATCGGGCAATGGGGCTGCTCCGAGGCCCACGGGCGTGATAGCGGGCAGCTCTGCATATCGATATTGTGGCTTTGGCGCAGGCACAGGGCCGTAGGTAGCGACAGGATCTCTCAGCACGGATGTGATCTGTGACAGAAAAGAACTAAAAATGTTTGGAGCAACCACAGACTTCACGTCAACTGATGATTTTGACGTCTGAGAATGCGCCACATTCTGGATATCACTAGCATCGCTGTCATTCTTCTCTGGGAGTACCTCGGTCTGAAGAAGTAGATCGATTACCACAGGATCCCTGATGCGATGGAACAGAGGGTCGGACATGCCTGCGAGGACATCGCGGCTGATGAGAACCTTCTCGTCCCGACCCAATGGCAGGTTTCCAATGCTTTGCACTCTCCACGCGCGATCAATCCTATCCGGAGGCTCTTCTTGCACCATCGTCAGCTTCAACCCATTGAGACTGTTGATGGCTATGCCTTCGCCTGTGCGAACCAGATTGTGCCCGCCAAACATGAGGTTGAAAGCACTTCCAACGACTTGTTGAGTGTTTGATGGAAATTCAATCGTTGATGTGTGCTGCTGACGGATGGCTGCACAAATGCCATTGCTGGGCAGCATGGCAGCAGGGAGCGTCCATGGAAAGTGAGTGTGATTGGTTCTCGGTCTCGGAGCTTCTGTTGATTTTCCTTGTTCGTAATCGAGCCGCGACTGCGACTCGGTACTAGAAATGGCATGTATATTGGGAACATGGTGCAAGCGGATCAAACTCGCAGCGTGGTAAAGATCAGGCCTTGCTGCCGTAGCCGATCCCGTGAGCGGTGGAAGTTTTGGTGGGACGGGGCAAGACAAGGTAAAGTCACTTTCATAGTAGTCTTGGACTTCCTTCTCGACAGGGCTCTTTGGACGCTTCCGCTCCTGCCCCCTTTCCCGCGGGATGATGAGTGGGTGACCCTCAGTGGTGAACACATACGGAGCATCTAGCTTGTTCAGCGGATGATCCGAGTCAAAGAGAAGGTATAGGTATTTGGCAGTCTCTCCGAGGAAGAAACTTTCCATACGATCACTCTTTTCTCCCGTTCGCACATCTTGCAACCCGGACCAGCCGCACTTGGTCCAACACCGTCGAATAATGTCCTTGAGGACCATTTCTCCGGCATAGAGATACCACGGGTCTTTGGTGGCACGGTAGATGTGATAAGTCGATTCAATGAACTCGGGCCGACCAGGCCACCAACCAAGCCCACCTTCCACATTGCCATCTCGGACAGACCATCGCTCCGGCAGGGCAGAATACCGAGTCCACAAAGCCGTATACAAGAGGTGCGTCTCAATGGCCTCATCAAGCTCACCAGCGATAGTCAACAGGCCAGAGTAGTATGCGCCCAAGCTATCGATCCAATACGCCTGGGGCGAGCCAGTAGACACGTGGACATTGATGTAATGTGGATGATGTACTTCGGAATACAGATGCCGCTTGATGGCAGCATGAGCATGGTGCCAGGCCTCCAAAAACTTATCGGGCGAGTTGTCCTCGTCGGATAGCGGTGTATAAATAGAGTTTGGATCGAGAGAGCTTCCAAATGGAATATGGGTAGGCATCGTTCGATTCGGGAGGTCGTGGCCTGACAGCAGGATGTGTGTCTTCAAAGCGTACTCGAAGAAACTGTCGATACCGGCACCAATTCCAGAGTAGCCTCCTATCCAATGCCCAGCTTCAGCGTCCACGCCTGCGCCCAAAAGACCAATGTCGCTTCTCCTTGACCAAACAGACCAGAATGCTCGTTTGGCAGCCTGTTCGAATCTCGGGTCGCCCGTGAGGCGGCTGAGGACCGTGAACTCAAGCACCAGGCTTCCTGCCCCTGCTGTGCAAGTTTCTGTGATTTCGGGGGGTCCCTCGGTGCCATCAGAATCAAAGCTGACGTTCTCGTGGAGAGGGGAATTTAGATAGAATGGAATCCCGTGTCTCAGGTTCACCCTCGGGTATGGCATGCCAGTCTGGGTATAAAACGCTGGAAGCAATCGTTGAGCCAGGTCAAAGGCCAATCGAAGTAGCTGGCCATCATATTTGAATCCGTTCGGCCACGCGATCGGGTGTTGCTCGACGTCCTCGTTGGTTCTGCCTGGGTTATAACCGGAGATTGGCAAATCACCAACGGCAAACAAGTGCGCGCTCAACAAACCACCAACGCCCCTGATGACGGTTTCAAAGACTTGGACCTTGCTATCGACATTGAAGCCCCGTTCGCGCAGCCCCTGACCCGAGGGGCCGGGCCGCCCATCTCCGTACTGTTCCACCAGTGCTGCAACGCCCTTTTGGAAATCGCCCAGAGCCTTGGGGCCGGTCTGCCTGTCATCTGGAGGGGCAGAGGCGAGGATCGCGAGAGTCGAAAGACTGTCTATCAAGGTCAAGGAATAGTTTCCAAGGACGTCGTTTAGCTCGATATGCCGCGGATTGAGCCGGTCGCGAGTCAATGGGGTGCAAGAAACCGGTCGCAACTAGATATAGTTCAGTTAGCAGTCCATCTATATAGATGTATTCGGGGTACAGCTTACCTCGTCTTCGGGGAAAGCAATGCCCATGTAGTTGTCGAAGCCGTGGTAGAACATGTCAACCGTTTCTTGCCTCAGGCGGGCCACCTGATCTGGGCGCATAGCGCCGGCAACGCCGATCCATAACGGTAGCAGCAGCAGCAGACATATCGGAGTCCAGAGTGTCGATGATGTGCCCCGGGTCATGGCCGCTGCCGGGCTCAATCTCCGGCCGGCCACGCATGCCGAGGGCATCACCGGGAGCTATGGATAGAAGCATGCATGTGTATAAAGAAGTACACACCGGTCTGCGACGGGGTGGGCGAGTGGGATCGCCTCACTTCCTCCAAGGCAGATTTGGGCAACGAGGATACGACTGCTCAGCTATGCGATGTCGGCTGTGATGTCCAAGCTCGCGCTCGACGGTTAGATACCTAACGGTTTGTGCAGGTAAGGGAAGCAAGCTGGCAAGCTGGCCGGAACCATTGATGCTGTCATCGGCGCTGGGTGAGTACAGGTAATTTCACCGCGCATCGTTGCGCTAAAGGATCCAGTAAAGTAGGCACTAACAGTGTGGCGCCATGCACTGGCTGGCCTGATGATAAGCTTGTTCTTATTCCTGGAGTGGAGGACAGATTTCCCCTGTCCGTCCTAAAAGGGGTGGGGCGCAACCGGACCAGAGCTCCTTCCTCAAGCTTACACCTTGGGTCTACCTTGTTCGTTACCAGCATTTCACTGCTTCTGTCTGAGTTCTACCTATCAAACTGTGTTTGTAACACAGGAGTACTCACATTGGTTACCTTGAACTTGCGGTACCTACCTACAGCTGGTATTATCACGTTGCATCAACCTTCTATTACACGACAGCTGCCCTCTTCCTTAAGCTTAACGCCATGAGGTCGCATCCTTTGCCAAGTGAGGCTGGTGGACCTCACTCATTAAGCGCTTGCCGCTCGTCAAAGGTCGCCTACGAAGCTGGACCCCGTCGACTTCAACATCAACCCAAAGTAAACGTGGATCAGTTCCTTGTCCGAATCAACAGCTCCATTTTCGAAAACAGCATTCAACTCTACGCAACTACATCGGGATACTTCAAGTGACCAACTCGCTGTATCTTGCGGTCCGCGGCCCGTGAACCGCTTACCTAGCTTGTCTCCCCGTCTGTGTAACCTGACAAGAGCGTTCACTCAGGTACTTTGCGAGACATCTCTTCTCTTGCCTATCGCTCACCAGTATGTAGTCTGGAACTCGTACGAAAGAGCTCAAGGCGCGGATATATGACCGAGGAGGAAGGTCGGCAGATCCTAGCATCTGCCCCCCAGCTATTCCAACGAGGATCTCGAACCTGGTTGGAGGTTAGATACCCTTGGACCATGCTCCCGTTATGCTCGTCACCTCAAAGGATTGCTTTTAAATTCCCTCTTGATGCCGACTCCACCTCAATCGGGAATAAGCTGGCCTCCATGTCGTACAGCATAGAGCCGGGAGTTGTCCAGAGGGATCAGTTTGTGACAAGCGCCAAAAGCTCTGCCGCCTTGAATATTGCCGAATCCCCAGGGATCATCTCTGATCATCAACACCCTGGCGGCTGGTCGCTACTTGGGAGTACTTGCCTCAGTCACCGGCAAGATCTGCCGTACATGAAGGCATGGGGTTGAGCTTTAAACCAGCGAGGGCAGTCCTTGGCCTTGGGCGAAGCTGTCACGGGCCGGCTCAGCCTCCATCTGGCAGAGCCCCTGACGTATCGAACGAGGCCTTTTTGGATCGCTGTCTTGCACGCCATTATGCACTGCTTGCAAAGTTCCTTGTCTCGCTAACTTGTCCAAGCCCAGTTCGAACCAGAGTATCTGAATAGCTTCTGCGATATGAGATCTTTTGGCCTGCCTCGAAGACGGGGAAGCGCGGACGGGGATCCAGTCGAGCCAAAGAGGTCGAGCCCCTGTGGTCTCAATCTGAGGGACGCAAGGAGAACTATCAGCATGAGCTTGTGTGTGAAGCCAGTGCAATGCTAGTCCCTTGCGCTCTGATTCGCCAACTGATGCTACATCCGACAATCTCTTCATCCCACCATTACACGAAGATGGGAATGAAGAAGCATCCACGGCCCGGCCAGAAGCAGACTGCTGCAGATGCTTCTCTGCTCAAGACTGTCAAAGATATCGCTGCCCTCCAATAGCATCCCGAAGACTGGGCAAACACATGACGTCCAAGACCGGCAATCAGCTTCAGTCGGCAAATCCGGATCTGGATGGCCATTGCTTTCGATTTTGAATGACTGGTCCTGCTGGTCTTTCACTGAACACCAAAACGGCTCAAAATTTGCAGGAATTGTCTGATGGATGATCAGCTACCATGTTGTCATACACGACTTGAAAATGCCAAACATGGAAGGAGTCCCTCCACACCGACAGTCGTTGAAGCGGCGATCCACGAGGCCAAATGCGTATATGAAGTCCCGCATTTGTCCAATATGCCTGCGCTTCTCTGGCCTTTCTACCTTGTTCCTCTGAGCCGAACAGGGTACGAGCGGGACCAGATAATCTGATGCGCGCGTTTAATGATTTTGATCGCTAGTCGAACTCACGGCTTCTTATTAATACCAATTTCGGTAAGAAATTCGTCGATGGATGTCTTAGCACAAACCTTGTACAACATATCTCTTGGTCTAAACGGTACGTTTACTTCCCATCATGACAAATAACGTCCTTGTCCCATGCCCAGGCAGACAGGCTCGAGGTTCTATTCCAAACAGGCACGATGCCGCAATGAGAAAGAACTGCCCATGCAATCGGCTATCTTCCGACACTGTAGTATGTACATTCCTTCCGATGCCTGGCTTGGCCTCGATTCCACTCAAGCGCGTATACCACTCCGGTGGGGACGAATCAAAACAATCTGCTGGACAGCCGTCGAGAGCCCTGCGGAACCATTATGATGACCTCGACGGCGTCTGGGCGGCTGGTCAGTTGGCTGGGCTGGCAGTGTTCAACTAATCCTACATCTAAAAAAGAATGTGCGAATGTACATTTACTGCATAGTCACGCGGCAGAATACTACCCTCGGCTGCGCCGCGAGGATTGATACTTACAGGTTACCATCCAGCCGGGGACGCACGATAGCATGGCAACAATAATAGTAGCAGCAGCAGAAGTAGTACTGAGAGCCCCAGATGGTGAATTACGTCGCAGTGGAACCTCTGGCAGAACTCCTTTAACATGTTCGATTCCTCCGTCTTACGCTCACCTGTATACTGCACGGACTAGGCATATACCACCCAGAACAAAGGATATAGGAGAAGCGAGTGATTATCCGTTTTTGTCCTGCATTCTCTTCTTCAAGCCACGTCAGAACCTTGATTTCGCGACAAAGACTTGAAGAGAGGAGGACCCTGACCGTTCGGTTTCTGTACGAATGTACCTACTACTATAGTGGAGTTTCCGAAGCGGCCCTTTCCTTGTTTTCTCCTCTCTTTTATCTAGGTATATTGTTTGCACACCGGCATACCGACGGGGATTAATGTAGACCGACCGATACCTTTTGAACAATCCTAGTTGTTGACGAGGATGTATGATTTTTCCTGGGTTCCTGGGCGCGTCTATTTTCATTATGCCTGTTCTGCTTGCAGCAGCAGCAGAAGAGAAGACCCGCTCACCCGTAAATTGAATAGAGAGACAGAAAGAGCAACAAGATTTCTGTTGAGCTGCCCTTTATTTTTGTCCCTCTGTTTTCTTCCCCCGGTAGGCCATCTTTGTACTCTGTACAGTAGCATCGAGTGTGGGTATGTAATGGGATGGACTGGGTAATTTACCATTCTGTCGGGTCGTCCAGGCGCGCTCTCTGCTCTCAGTGTTCACCGATCACACGCACGCACGCACACGCACATGCACACGCGCAGCACAAGTCCTCCGTGCATTCTCCCCCAGGCAGATGCGTCTTCTCCTCATCCTCATGCTCGTCTGGCTTTCCTCGAATTACACCGCATTTCTGCGTTGTCAAAAAGGTTTCCAAGGCGGTTAGGAAAGAAAGAGAAAGGGTCCCCCCTCTGTTTCTCCGCCTACAGCCCTACGGGGCTTTTCACTTGTCAAATGATGATGACTGCAGGACAGGACAGGACTTGGTCCACCAGTGGTTGGATTATTTTCTCTGGGAGAGAGAAAGCGGAGTAAAACGAATGGGTACCAGCACATACAGCACACAGCACACGCCCTTCTGCCTGCCGAGGGCACAGCAAACTCTACCTACCTACCTAACCTACCGCGTCCATTCCCGTCATGTAGCACTGAGAAAAAAGTCCTACCATGCACACCCCCCGTCCCTTGCTGCTTGCCGGTTGCATCTTGTATAGCCGAGTTACTGCTGCTGCTCATGATAAATATAGACTATCTTTGTTTTTTATGGAGTGGCTTGATTTTCTCTCGTCGGCCCAAAACAATGCTAATGGTGCCGCAACCGGGCTTTGGCGAGCGATATTCCTTTATTTCCCCATGCCTCCTTTCCACGTGGTAGTAGCATGAGCCTTGGAAGTGCAAAGGCTGAGTGGATGGTCCTCTTACGTGTTCAATGAGAAGATGGCTATCCTGTGCCGTATCTCTCAAACCGGAGTTAAGGAGTGGGTTGATGGAGTTAATAGGAGACTTGATTGGAAATCCGAAAAAAATGACTACAATATTGTATTTGTAATTCTATTCTGCATTTATGCCTTCCGGCAGATACGCCAATGTAGTTCCCAGACTAAGACGAGCCCAAAAATATCCACGACCATGTCGATCAAAGAGAAAGAATGTTATAAGAGAAACTAAACCTGAATATATACAAAAACAAGTGTATGATACAAGAAAAGCCCATGGAAACCGCCAAATGCCTGGATCCCAAAATACAGACTGACAAAGAGGTTATTGACCACCAACAGGGGAAAAGTTCAAGGTATCGTGCGAGCCGCTCGCCGGCATAAATCTAGACAACCCAACTAAAAGAGAATGAAATGCTTTTTGAAATGATCCAAAAATAAAGAAAATGGAGGGGTATCATTGAGAGGAAAAAGAGAGTGGAGGAGAGGACCGAGGGGAAGACTTGTCTTCATGCTCAAGACAGACGAGGGTCAATGTGCTGCCCACGGAACGAGTCGTCATAGTATGGGGAGGCGGTGTCGTGGTGTTGCTGAGAAATCATCTGATCGCAGGCTTGCTTTGCCACACGCTCGCTTTGAGCGCCATGCTGGGCACTGGCTCGTCGCGAGTCGGGGTATGACGGAGACACGTCCATTGCTTCGGGGTCTTCGGGCGACTGCTCCTCGGGTACGAAGAAGGCCTCGAGTAGGCGCTGCTCCTCTTCAGATGACAAGTTGTTTCTGGTTTGCATGCTCAGCCCTCGCTCGTCATAGACGGCTGATGGAGGGCTTGGCTGTGCCCATAGGTTTGGCTGCCCCCTCTCGCGCTGGATCTCCTTGCGTCTGCGTCTGATCTTCTTGGGTTTGAGATCAGGGTCATACTCTTCTTCGCCAAGCTCCGACAAGCGCTTGGCCACATGCTCGGGCTTCCAGTCCCACACTCGGCATCCTTTCTTCTCCTTCATGATCTTGAGAATATCAATGTAGCGTCGCTTGTCATACTCTTCAATCGCCTCTGTGAGGGCTCGGTCCTGTGCCCAAGTTAGCTTCGGTCCGTTGCTCTGGGAGGAAGATGTAACTCACCTCATCCTCGGGCCAAATGGCCAGCTTCAGCACTGCGCGAGAAAGCTGCATTTGTAAAGCAGCACGTTCCTTCTTGTCGTAGCGCTGGTGATATCTTTCCGCGATCTTGTCCCACATGCCCTTGCCCTTCTCATTGATCAACTCTTCCCGCAAATTGAAGAGGAAATGGTCCTCAGGTCGATCTTTGTCATGGCGAAGTTGGAGAACCTGGCGAGGCTCACGCTCTTCCTTGATGCGCCGGACTGGCGACTTGGAGCCAGCTCGAGAGGCATGGTCATCAGCGTGGCCTCCGAGATCATTGTAATCTGACTGTCTTCTTGCTCTGCCACGCTGTCTCTTTCTTGGTGGTTGGACACGTCTTGCACCCGTGCCTCTGTTTCTCTTGTATGATGGTTCTACGTCAAGAAAGAGTGGGGGATGTCCCAAGCCATAAGTATTATGGCCGTGAAGGTTGTCAATGTGAGCGATCGGGCCACCTAGAGGCCCTTGAACATGCATGTGGTTCAAAAGTGGCACCTGTGGCGGTGCTGGCGGCATATGAAGGTGAGAGCTCGGGCCCATGTGATATCCTTTCAGAAGAGCCGAAGGGTTGATGTGCTGGCTGCTCGGGAATAGAGCCGAGGATTCCATTGGGGGAGATAGGTCATCCTGAGGATCTGGGCCTGAAACGCCATAGTGCCCGTAATAGTTCTCTACACTCGTGACCGGAATGGATGGTGGTGAGTGCGTGGTCTCGAGCCCTTGAAGTCCCAGTAGATCTGACGTAGTATGCGCCAGCGGAGACGACGGTTGAGTGGTATGGATCATGGCCTGGTTTGAAGCGTTGCTGTACCAATCCGCTGTGCTCGAGCGAGAGGTGCCCGGAGGAGTGAGTTGCTGGGAAGTGCTCCCAGTGTTGCTGTACGAGTGCGCCATCTTCACTGATGCGCTGTCTGACAGTGAAGGAGAACCAGCAACAGAGACTGGTGTAGGCAGCGATGAATCGTATGGAGCGTTGTAGCTAAATGGGGCAATCTAAGTGATCCTGAATGAGTAATGGTCCCAGCGTTCTGATATAAGAATTCACCTACCGAGGAATAGGTTATAGTTGTGGTGGGCGGAGAGCAGGCACCCGCCGTGGAGGTTGCATCCGAGTAGGCACGAAGTGGTAGGGTGTCCTCGGAAGGCAGATGGTCCTGATTGTGATGGCCAGACGACTGCTGTTCGTACGAGATATCGCCCATGTTTAGCTGAGGTTAGATCCGGAGAGAGAGACTCTGGATGTTATAGTTGAAGTCTGGAGCCGTACGCGGTACAGTTTGGTCGGACCCAGTTCACTATGATACGGAGGGATGCCGTGGGGTTGATGGAATGCTGTGAAGATAGGTCGTCTCTGATCTCATATAACACCGAGTCCCGTTATGTGTGTGTGCGTGTGTTGGAGGTATACGAATAGGATAGGACTCGTAGGATTGGCTCTAGCTTTGAGAGGGCGAAGGAATGGAGGATGAAGAGGTATGTTTATAGAGAAAGCGATCCAGCAGCCGGCAGTGGAAAAGCAAGTACGTAGTGTTCGTCTCTGTAAGGTATGTGTGTAATGTATCTATCTACCATGGAGGTAAGGCAGGCCAGGCTCTTTCTTGGTGGTGGAGTGGATACTAAGAAGTATCTCCTTGTGGACTATGCTCTTTTGACGTGAACACATCCTTCCCCCCATGTCGACAATCGAGCCGGGGGCCCAGCAAATACCTGGCAGTACAAAGTCTACCTCATCTGATCAACGTACTAGGTACCGGGATGGTCCCTCTCGTCGACATGGGCCCGGATCTTTGGGGGCTTGTGTCGAGCCACCGGGGGGAGGGGAGGAGGAGGAGGGTACCCTTGGTGGGTGCAGCATAAGGAGGACTGGTATGCATAATAGCCGCCGTGTACCTGAGCCGGTACCGTGTTGTCATTGACAGACGCGAGTGGATCTTTCCACAAGAGAGATAGAGGGAGAGAGGGAAAAGAGAAGAGTCATCACGGGCTGCGAGCCAGAAGCGGGTTAGAAGCAGAAAAAGACGACCGTCGGTCCACGGTTTGCTCGTCTGCGACCATCAGCGCCTAAAGTGACGGGCCATGGTCACCCGGCCCGGCCAGATGGCAAGGCTCAGCAAGGCTCAGTAGGGCTTCAGGGTGGGATTCTCAAGTTGGATGTGGCAGTTGTGAGTTGGAGAAGAGAGGACCAGACTGTGGCCCCGCTACGAGATGGGTTCTGATGATTGCCATATCGAACGACTGGAGAAAAGGTCCTCGCTTGCACCCCAGACCTCAGGGTTGATGCTTCCCGTGTAAGCACCCTCTAAGCATCGTCTATGGAGCAAGCAGAGAACAGAGAAGACGGAGGGGATGCTCGTCAGCTACGTACTTTAGCTGGCAAGCGGCGAGCCGACGGGTGGAGGAAGAGATTGATCGTGGAGGAGACCTAGGCAGGACATCCATCACATCGAAAATCAATTGGGCGGGTCAAGCAAGGCAATGGGAGCCAGAGAAAGGCAGAGGCAGGATCAGGGTCAAGGTAGGCAGGTACCTCGTTAGGCAGGGTAGGTGCGGTGCCGCGATGTATACAGAACCATTGATACCCCGACTAAGACGAAAAAAGAACGAGACGAGACAACATGGAGCACGTTTGCTGCCCTCTGGTGTTGGGTAGCATTCGCATTAGACTCATTTAGGGCCAAGAGGTACTGGCACCGTGCGTAAGAAGTGAGAGAAAGAGAGATATTGAGGGTGGGGACTTTGGGGGACCGTCCCGAGCTCCATCCAGTTGAGTCTCTCCTCTGGCTCGATGGGCTCCCCCAAGGCGCAAGGCCCCGTTGATGATGACCCTTCATGCTGATGTAGTGTAGGTACCTTGGCCAAACAGGAGTCACGGATTGATATCCATCCATCCAGAATCATGTAAGGGAAGAAATCAGGAGAAAGAGGAGAAGTCTGAGAAGCAGAAAATCCCCAGTTTCGTCAAGGAGACCCAATCCAGTATTCGAAATACCTACCTATCTACAGACTACCTTGCCTTGACAGCATGGCAACGCAACAGACCCCCAGAAGTCTCTTGCATCCACTGTCATATCATCTCCCACGACTTTTCGACTGTCGCCGCGCAAAGAGACAGCGGGAATCATCTGGCCGGATGGCAAGAGCGGAGACGAGCAAGGTAGTGAATTGGATTAATTACTAGTCGGATGGATTCATTTGCCAGAGCGAACTTTGTGTCTCGGCTGCTCGTGGGTGGTTGGAATACCTAATGTACCGCTTTTGCCGGCCGCCGACCAATCATGGCCCAAAAGTCGACATGTAAATATTATTCACCATTTCACTGCAGACTCAACCTGTAGTAATTCAGTCATTCGGCATGTTCAACAACAAGAAACCAGGTAATTCCTAGCCCTTTTGGCTTCCCAATGCTGTCTGGATCAGCTCGACAGGGTCGATCCAGGCACGCGGCTTGGACGGATAACGGCTGACGTTCCCGTAGTCCCCCGTAGTCCCCCGTGGGCTAGTAGGGGGATATACCGAGCGCGCACCGCGATTAGCTAGTCGTAGCCTAAGAGACGAAGGCCACTTTCCCCTCCACTGACCATATGATGCCTCTCTCTAGTGGACCAGGGAGGCCTGAACAGCACGGAGACGAGACTGGAGGAGAGCCAAAAGGCCAGTGCCTCTTAGGATTCTCGATGGTGCAACGGTGCGACGTGAGGTATATAGTCGATTTGTCAACACAAACCAGTAAAGAATGGCGGGGAGAACCTTACCTACGTTTAGCTCTTAGGTAGGGCAGTTTGCGGGAAGCGATAGATCAGCTAAAGAAACGCAACCGATTCTGTACCACCACTGTTGTGGCTTGAAGAAATCCAATTTCCTCCATCGTTTGCTACTTTTTACTCATCAATTGCTGAGCACCGATCATTACCTTCCTCGATGGTGTTATCTAACAGCATTCAATGAAAGCAGGGCGCATATGTACAAAGCTACCATATTTTACAAGTGTGCAATCCTTTTAAGCTACGAGGTACGTTCAATCCGATAAAGCCTCGCTTACCAGACCTAGGCATGTTCTATAGGCGCCGAAAAGTGCCATGCTTGCCGTCCTTGCGATGATCAAGTCACATTAGATACTTCATCGACGAGTTTGAGAAGGAGCAGAATAGACGTCGTTCCTCGATGGGATAGTTTGTGTTGGTTATAAGCCGGCCTGCGATGTTCACAAAGTCGGGTGCTTGGGCCTTTTCGTACCCTGCGATGCATAGCACTTTGGGTCACGTTTTCGCTCACTTACACAACAGGAACATAAAAGTCACACCGGCCAAGTAAGATGCTAAAAGGGCCGCGGCTCTTCCTTCTCATCTCAAACCGGCTTGTTTATCTTTACCAAGATAATTACCTAGGTAGCAGCTTGTAGAAAAGTGCTCGGGGTTCCTGGGCATGAATGTCGGCGAACGTTGAACCTGGTCCCCTTCCCCTACCAGGCCCTACCAGGCGAGGGGGGGATCTAGATGGATTAGCAAATTCGTGGATGCACGTCCGCGGCGACCATCAAACGGGCTGCCAAGGGTGAACCCGTTAGATTGAGATTGGATCTGAGCTCAGGCTGCTTGACTCCACGCCACCAAGGCGTACGGTCTACCAGGCTATGCCCTTTCGCGCTGGTCCTTTAACATGTAATGAGTAACAACGGTAGTGGTGTGTTCCGGAGTAGATAAAATGGCTATGGGGCAATGGAGCGGCTGCATCCCGATTGATTCATATCCCAACCGTGCAAACACGGCGTCAAAGACTAGGTTATTGTAGTGTTCCAAATTTCTCCTTCTCCATCTCTCGTCGCTATTGGCAGTGAATACAATCTGCACATGCAGTAATAATAAGAATTGAAGGATGGGCTCTGGTTGCTGCGTGGTTTGTAGGGTTTACTTGTATGGTGCTTGATACCGGACGGAAAAGATGGCCCATCCTCAAGTCGATTTGCTTAAAAACTGTTTTCGATTATTTTTTTTATTCCTCAGTTGTGAATTTCAATTGCTGATACTTGGCCGAATCGTTGCAGCGAGTATACCTGCCTAGCCTGATTCTTCTACCTCTTTCTGTCTCTTTTGTTTTCTTATACAAAATGTGCTGTGCTGCCTGAATTACGTAGGTATATGCACATTATGATGCGCTGCATACATGCATCATCTATTTGAAAGATGTGATGCAAGTGCTACCTGACAGTCTCTTACCACATGCTTGGTAGGGCAGGCAGGTACGTACCCCGTACCTTCTTGGGTGCTTTACCGGTCTTTCTCAATGCTTTCCAATCGCTGGGCTTTTCGGCGTTCCTTCCTTCTGCAGATGCCGGCCAGATGATTGCTATTCCGAGCTCGGCCCCCACGAAAGCTTGAGCTCTGCCAAAGCAATTGCACTGCCTTCAGTTGCTTTGACATACTGCTACAACTGTCCATCTTTTCGAGTTTTACAGCACCACGAGAACTTCTACGAGTGCTGTCCCCTCAACCGCTAATATCATACTGCGACCTGTCAAAAAAAAAAAAAATTTCGACCCAGACTCAGTCCAGACATCAAGAGTCCTCATCTCTTGCTCTCTTTTCCACGGATCGATGATCAACCGCCAAGGCTTCCGAATCCAGACGGAACTCCACCCGCGGCCCAGCTCCTGTGCATGGCATCTTTCGGCCTGCCGAGATGAGAAACGCTTTCAATGCCGTGGACGCCCCTCGATGTTTGTGGTGGGCCCAGATACTACCTACGTACGTACGAAAGTGTAGTCTGGATGTCCTTGAGGAGCTTCGCTTGTGCTAGGCACAAGTGCTCGTCTCTGCTCGTATCGAGTATCTACTATCCACAAGCGTGTCACGCCGGCCTAGACTATAGCAGGTTCCCTTGTCCTGGTCTGAAGCGCGCTTAGGAATATGCGCAAATCTTACAACCGACTTCTTCATCACTGGTTTGCAATCTTGTTACAACGACCAACGTCCAACAGCAGCGTCTATCGTCGCGCGTAAGATGCTGGGCCTCGAAAAACCTCGCTGCCCGGTACCAACGGGTGCAGAGACGTGTGTCACCTCGGACGCAGATGCTGTTTACTGGGCAGCGAGATACCGACACGCTGGGTCAGGTCACAAAGAGCGGTAAATGACCCAGATGCTGCAGTATTGCTAGGCTGCTTTCGACATCATGCTGCTCTCGGACGATCAATCTCCTGAACCGTTGCTTCCGTGGGCCATGCCTACAGCAACGCATACAACGGACAGCGAGTGGGAGAGAGACGAGAAGCGACGTGTCTTGCCCGCATGGTCCTTGGATGGGAGGGGATCGAGCCGAACAGGGCATGGAAGAGCAAACAAGTACCGGAAGCGTCAATCGGCAGGCACATCGCGGTCCATAGCAGTCGACACTCTTGGCCGGCGATCTGCTGCTGGCCACAAAGAACCCGGTTGGGTGCGAAGTCTACGACGCGCACAGTACGCATACTTGTCCAAAGTCGCGCCACCCTCCCACAGAATGCAAAAGTGCTAGGGTACGGATGCAGGATGCATCCACCGAGGCAAGCCAGGCGAGCCAGGGATGTCGGAAGAGGACCTATCACGAGCGACCCGACAGTTTGGTTCTGCCTCTTTGAAAACGGTTAGCCACGGTGGGGGCCAAACATCGATAAACCCCCGTGTGTTAGCGGTGACGCGACCCAAGGGCCGCCGGCTCAAGAGATCGCTGTGCTATGACCCGTAATGGACACCTTAACCGCGCGCTCTTCATACAATGCCTTCACCAACACCATTTCAATTGGATTCCGATCAGTTGGGTCTTGATAGACTCTCCTTTTCCTCTTTTTCCGCCAATCGCCCTGGATGGCCTCCAACAAGTGCTCCCTCTCCATTGGCCTGACAAACGCCGCTTGCGCTACTTGGAAGCGGAAGGTGTCGACGTGACGAGATTTCGCACAACTTGGCTCCTGGCCCACGATGGGACTGTGCCGCAGGCTTGCCTCTGAAGCCTGGGTGAGCTTCCGACATTCAGCCTTTCAGGGTCGCCTCCCAGGTCGCACCTAGATGAAGTAGGGCTTTCTCCGTTGTTGTTTGCCCGCTTGATTCGTCAGTCAGAGGTCGGTACCCCACGAGAATGCCTCGCACGTCCAGCCTTGCCTGGATCGCCACCGATTTGACCTGCAAGCAAGCGCTGAGACCGTTCCTTTGGAACCATCGTTACGCGACATGCTGCTTTTGCCCCGTTTCTTGATCCGGGGGTTCAGATAGCTCCTTCTTTTGGTCGACTTGGACGCATCTATCGCAATCTCCAGATCGATACGCGGCAATTTGTCTTGACCAAGGCAGCAAACAGACGCCTGCAGAAAGCCAAGAAAGTTTGCAGCCTGCCTAATCGCAAGACAGCCGCGATGGACTCCATGTTCTTGCAGCCTAGCGCACTCAGCATACTCGAGTCGTATTGGCACTTATACGGTAGAGTTTGGTTCAGTCTGGTCTCCTGGAGATCGCGCTATCCAATGATAGACGCGACAACGGCGCAAACCGCTTACCGGCACTTATGCACTCGAAATGAGTGCCATGTCATCGTGAACCTGCCCGACTGCCGAATGGTGCACCACAAGCGGATCAAAGGCTGCGGAACGAAATATACCACGAAGCGACTTGACAATAGATAATGTGTGGAACCGTTGTCCTGCCAGCTAGGAGGGCCGACTGTCGTAGGATTTGTCACCGAAGC
This sequence comes from Pestalotiopsis sp. NC0098, assembly GCA_022432395.1. Taxonomy (NCBI): domain Eukaryota; kingdom Fungi; phylum Ascomycota; class Sordariomycetes; order Amphisphaeriales; family Sporocadaceae; genus Pestalotiopsis; species Pestalotiopsis sp. NC0098. Next base: position 1,344,933 of record JAJKLJ010000003.1, on the reverse strand, counting down.
ATCATTTCCACGGACAGAACCAAACTGAATGCTGTCATAGCCAGGGCCGAGCGCTTGTCGCTTGAGTCAGCCCACAAGCATAACGGATTCTAATCTCATCCATACCAATGTAGCACCCGATAACCCTGGCCGAGCTTGTTGTAGCTCTTTGCTCAATGATCTATTTCTGAACTTACCACCCATGACGAGAAACAAAATAGAGAAAACAGTATACCCGGAGCCCGACACAGATCCTAAAGTATGAAATGTGTAGAGAGACCAAGGTCGGATCCGCTGAATGACTCGAGTCCAATTCGATCTCAATCACACACTCGACTATTACCGAAGGCGATACTTGATCACCAACAATCAGCAAAATCCCTGCTTTCACTGACCGGTGAAATCGAGGTGCCCCCCTTGGTGCTAGTTAATTCTCATCTCGAGGATCATGGAAATCCGCTGCGCCTTCCTTCCCTGATTTCCATTGCAGACAATGCGAAGTGCAACGAGGATTGGGCAGCATGTTCCCATCGATTTCCTTGCGGTCCTGGGACACATGGCTGCCCATGGAGCGTGGTGACGGGGTGCGACAGATTCGCGTGCACCGAATCGATGATATGGGTGTGATTATTGCTGTGAAAGGCCCCTGGCATATCATCAGACCTTTCACCGATGGTGTTGCCCAGGGGCTCCATGGCATAACATCAAGATCAAACTTTAAGCATGAGTGAAACACGGCCCCCTTTCCTTTTGGTGAAGAGATCATTGGGGGACACTCTGCGCAACCATCACGGGAACTACCGAGAGATTCATGAACACCGTATAATGGTTGTACATTCGAGTACCTGTCGACACAGCCGGCATCTGTCAACCACTTCAAAATTTCTATTTTCCGAGCAGCCCATTCCAAGACACCTGCCTACATGGAAATTCGAGCCGGGACAGCTCACGGCTGACCGCCGTAGGGGCTATGTTATTCGCCGCATGGGTCGTTATGGTAGCAAGGACCCGTTAGAATCATATTCTGGAAGTCATCCGGCATACGACCCGCATCGGTTGTCCCTAACAGACGACATGCGACCTGTTCTTCATGAGAAAGTAGTTCGCCGCAGCCGGGCAAGTCGAGAATGAAGTCAAGACGGTGGGGTGCATTGTCAAATGCCGACCTGAAAACCCTTCGCCATTGGTCTGTATACCTCAGAGGTATCTTTGCGACGGGTGAGTAGCTCAAGCGACGCCCCAATTATAGTGGGATCCTAACGATTGCTGCGCCGCAGCACGATGCACTAGTTACCAAGAAGGGCGAATTTATAGTCTACCTCGGATGGAAGCCAGTGGCCATAGGTGGTTGAGAAGAACGCCTTACTCGTTCGTCGCGGCAAAATCTGCGGCCCCAAGCACAATGCTATCGCGCTTATTGTGACAGGAGGAAGACGTTTCGCGCTTCCATTCGTTGCTGTGGGGGAGATGATTCCCCACGTGGCCGCCGAAGATGGCCGCATCGTGAACAGCCCCCAGGCCACACGGTCGCATTTCCAGCAAATGGGTGGCTCGTCTTGGGTTTCTGGGCGGCCCCCTCTCGCGGCCGGGAGGGAGACAGACTTGCTTGGCCATGTGTCAAGAAGTTTCTCTACTTTGTGCGACGGAAGAAGTGTCGATGCATCGGTCACGCCGTTGACTACCTACTTCGTAAAAGCCGCCCAAGCAAAGGTGAAGAAAGCCTTCCGAAGCGGTCCGGTCTGCCGGTCGGGCCGCGTCTGTAGCGCCATGGACTAACGAACACTAGGTTCCCCTCGGCCATTTGCGCTAGGTTACGCCATGAACTCGGGCTATAGGCTTCTGTCGGGCCAATCGTCTTACACAGAAGGGAGGGGACTCTGTGTATGAGCCCGTTTGAGGCCCCGTCCACCATCAGGTGATCCCTCCACTTTCCATGATCACTTTCTACGGATCGGTAGTCGTTGAGGCTTGTCGTCCGATCTGAGCATATGGAAATGAGCTGCTACTCAACTTCTCGACCAGTCGCACCGTGGCATGTACCTTTTTCGACTTCGGCGTTGCATCGAGTCGCCACATGCCACTTGAGCGGCGACGGAGAAGCCTGGTCGTTCGGAGGGTGCTCCGTGGCCCAGGAGCTCAAAAAGAAAGTCTACGATTGCCCTCATGCGATGCGGCATGTGTCTGCTATCAAGCTGCTGACGTTGACAAGCGAGTCGACATGATTCGTCTGCCCTACGAGCATGCAGAAGGGAGAATTCCATTGGTCTGCGAGCGCTGACCAGATGAGATTGCATTGCGTTCGGGGAAGGGACATGGGGCGAGTCACAAATCGGAGAGGCACGGAACCTTTGTGCGTGTCCGTCTTGGTCAATTTACAAGGTGAGTTTCTATTTCCTATTGGGCATCTGCAGACATGTTAGCTCGTCCAAATTGACGTCTGCATGATCTAAGATTGCACTTCTTCAAGCAAAGTTCTTCACCACAACGGCGGGCACCGCCTGTTGGTTTGTCTGTTTGTTTTGCGGCAAGCGCGGCTACGGCGGCAGTACCCAGACGGTACAAGAATGCCTCTCTTTTGGTTCATGTTGATGGGCCACAAGATTTCCTTTCGTCTTTGTGTTGGCGAAATGTTGGGAGAATTGGAAGGTCAGGTACGGAGTACATTCGCAAATTCTGCCGCACCATTTTCCTAATTCCTCTCTTCCTCTTCTTCCCCGATGGATTCGGACCCACGCAACGAGCTGTCTATCCCTCGCAGTCAGTCGCACGTAGCTACGCTTCACAACGCGGGGCCTCCCGTTGCTAATGCTAGCAGGGTCACAACGTTGTGAGGGAATATCATGCCCGCAATGCAACATGACCCATGATCTACGAATCCTGCCGTCGGGGCTTCGGGGAAAGTCACGAACAGAGCAGGGTCCAGGAAAATACAAAGGCAAAAAACTAGCTTGAGAGGGGTTCGGCGAAACCTGGATCCTGCCTCGAATTACCGTGCTACCTACTCTCAGAAAGGGTCTTCTTTCTACTCTCGGCATGAGCTGTGATGAGATGACGCGCACAGTCTTGACACGACCCAGCGCAGGCTCATGATTGGAGTATAAATGACAGACGGACGCCTTGCGACGAGGCAACGTCAGGTCATTTGCACCATCCATCAGATAACCCCACGATCTGCGATGCGATGCATATCAGACTGACTGACAGACGGACAAAGCTGGGTATGTAGACGATGCCTGCAAAGACGGGTCACAGCGGACCCCTTGCCTTTTAGCTTGGCCCCCAACTGTGCCGACTGCGACAGACACACATTGGAAGACCCGCCCAAGAATATTTATTGCACAGAGGCGTAGTACGTACATCGTACGCTGTAGGGTTGCAGCAAGCCACTGTTACCACACTCCAGATTTCATCCCTTCCTACTCACATTGTCTTTTTGCCTTTCTTTTCTCTCTTCTCTTCTCCACGTCACACAACCCACAACTGTATCTGTTCATTCTGTACTGGCAACCTGTTGACACAGCAAAACATACTTTCACCCCATTTTTTGGTACTCGACTGTAGGTGGCAGACAGAAATGTATGACATACGCCGCAAACCTACCGTGCATTTGCCAAAACGAAGGAATCATATCATGCCATGCCATGCCATGCCATGCAATGCGGGTGCAACATAGCTGCCTCCCCACCCTGCCTGTTTCTAAATTTTCCTCGGTCGTTATGCATGGCCTAACTGTAAAAGAGATGGAGATGGAAGGCGAGAGCCTGGAGAGGGCTGTGATAACGTTATGGTTTCTAAATATTCTTCTTCTCCCCATTTCTTCTTTCGGTTATCCGGCTTTCGAAAATTGAACCCTCATTCAGAGAGATGCTCAATCAGTAGTAGGCATGATGTGATGCTGGAATGCCCATGGCAGCATGGGGGAAGGAATCGGGTGTAAGTCGGACATCATGGCATTCCTCTCGCATCTCGTCGCTCTGCCGGTTCAATCTTTCCGGGGAAGAGCGGGAGATGGTCACCGGGCTTGTCTCCGTCGTGGGGGCCTTTTCTCTGTATATCGCTGTTGTTCTCTCCACTTTGGGACATCCCGCCCCCAAAAATAGATGGGCAGATGTACAGTGCCTTTGCAGATAGAGCCTCTTTGGTAATCCACTCGTCGTCGTCGTTTATCGTCCCTGCTGCATACCCAGGTTGATGGGATAGAGGGCTGGATCAGTCAGAGATACGAGCAGGTACGACGTGAGAGTTCGACACGTGTAATAGAATGCCACTCTGTTTTACTCTTCTGAAACCCCCCAGAAGAGCCCCAATATGATATCTTGGGGGCTACATAATGGAACCTCTGAAGAGAAGTTGAAAAGAGACAAAACGCACGTCGACGTGTTCCATGCTCTCATGGCACGAGACGTACAAGACGGCAGATGTATCATAGGGCGGACTCAGCGTTCCTCGCAGGCAGGAACATTCACGAATGGGAAACACTTGCGAGGCTCTTCTTTGGGGGTCGGCAGCGGCCCGTTCCTTACCTAGGTAGGTCTCCAGAGGCAGCTGCAGTTTTCTTGTTATTTGTTTAGTGAACATGATATGCCATGCTGCCATGGGGCCATGTACGTGATGCAGACTCTCTCTCTTTTTTTTTTTTTTTTTTTTGGATGTTGCTCTCCCCTTTTGAGTAATCAAAGGTTTCTTGAATTGGGCCTATATACCTTTCGCGGTACTAATGCTACTTTTTTGGTTCTCGGGGCTCCTTGTTTAATCCTCTTGATCCGATAACCAATAAGTTGTTCTTTTTCCCATCCGTAAAAAATGCCGCTCGGGGCGGTGAAAAGTAATACCAATAACAATAACCGCCATGGAGGCTGCAAATGACTTGTAATTGCAAAGCAAACTGCGGGAGAAGAGAAAAGGGTATTAAGACATCGCGAGGATCGGGAAAAACGTGGCCTCGTCCGCTGGCTTTCGACGCACAAATAATTGAGAGTCGTTCCATCATGGCCCATGGGAAGAAAGAGAATCGCCGAAACGAAAATAGGAGCAGGAAAAGAAGGAGCCCACACCTGGTGGCTCCAAAAAGTGAAGCTAAGCGTGTCACTTTGTAAAGATGTCTCCCATTTGCGCCGACCCATAATTTGAAAAAACAATGCATGGTTTCGTGATCATCTCCAAGTTTACTGGTCTCCCAAGCTGCGGGAGGCCTGCGCACTTGATGCTGAGGGCGCCGTATCAGAGGTGCTCTTCTTATAGGATTCCTGAAAAGTGGCATCTCCCTAAATGCCTTCAAGCGGTTGCGCATAAGAGTAGTTGAAATCGAGCAGGCCATCCAGCATCCAATGTTGGGGATCGAAGAAATCATAGTTGGGATCACCACTTCCGTAGTTCATGCCGGCTATCATGCTGCTTGGTCCCGCGTTCAGCCCGCTGCCGGCGTTTGGTGTCAGGGCGCCATTCGCAGTCGTCATCAGATTGGGGATGTTATTTGTAGGAGCCATGAGAGTGCTGTCCAGATGTGTCGAGGATGCTGACGACTCGTTAGCTGAGTCCGGATTAGTCGGTTGTTTCAAAGCTATATCATATTAGTAAGTTCCCTACGCCACGCGGACGTGGTGTGCTAACACAAGAAAAACAGAAGAAATGACTTACAATCGAGCGATCCACGGCCTTGCGCCTGGTAGTCTTCCCTCCACCTCCAGATGGAATCAAAGACGAGACTCATACTGTGTCTACAGCGCACCTTGAGCTGCAGGCTATCGTCAATCTCCAATGGGTCCGTCTCATGGTAGGACGTCTTGGTCTGATCGATCCTGGCTCCGTTCCACATCTGAACCATCAGCTCAGCCAACCTCCACTGAAGATCGTTGTTCTGAATGCTGGTTCGTCTGATGGCCTGGATCGTGCTGTGGAATAGCGTTCTGCCACGCTCAAAGTCTGACGTCGTCTTTGCGAAGAACGATCGCATGAGCTTCAAAAGCGCAAAGCCTGCAGCTACCAGCATTTGCTGCATGTAATTGGTAGCATACAGCAGGATGTCTATATTGCTCTCGAGGAAGAGAAGGTCCAAGAAGCTGGTAATAGCACGCCACAGCCCCATCAAGTCATCCATGTAGCCCGGCGTCTTGCTCGAGTCGAAGAAACCAGCCAGGCGCAGGTGCACGGCTGCAGCTTTGAGGTGAGCCTCGACTACGGATGACAGGTGTTGCGACATGACGGACGCCTGGAGCTCCTGGTAGTCCCGGCGGTAGACCCGCATCAACATTGCGCGGTGCTCGTCGCCGGCAACACCCCGGGGATCGCTAGCATTGCTATACATCTCCTTGGAAACCTTGTCACAGAATCTTTCAATTCTGAGTCTGGCCGCCAGCTCTGTGCTGAGCGTGAAGGGGCCTTCTTCGCCCGGGCGGATTGCCAGTGTCCAATCATAGAGACTCGATGCGGGCTGGCCATAGCCCGTGCCCACGTGCTGTGCGACAATGTTGCAAACAGCCCATGTCGTGACACGGTCGTGAAGCTGGTCCTTATTCAGCTCGACAGAGACTCGAGAGAAGTCCTGAGTGTGGCTGGGCCGGTGAAGTCCTATGCCGGTGGCAGCCTTCATCATGACTCCACACAGAATATGGGTGGGATCAGCCGTCGTAGTGCTGGTAGGGAGCGGCCACGTGCAGATCAAGCAAAGGGCCTTGACAACAAAGTAGCTGTTTGGCACATCGCCAACTGTGCCCCAGAGAAGCCTGTGGAAGGGACCGCTGGCTAGCTCTGCCAAGATGGGCTTGGACCGGTACCTCCGTGATGCGATGGCGATGATGGTCCAGAAGAGCAAGGCATGTTGCTGAAAGTAGAGGTCGGGAGGCTGTTCTGGGTTGAGGAATGGGAGGAAGCGGTGGTAGTGGGTGAAAAATTCCTTGAAAAGACTATTGACGTCTCCCTCGGTCAGGCGCACCGTCTCGAGCTCATAAGCATAGTGTGTGGCAACACTGTAGGATCCGCCCCTCTTGAGCGTGAGGAGCGAGTTGACAGCCTCGTCCGACCCCATCAAGGAGGGGTTCCGCGTATGCGTATAGGCGCTGTTGGCAATGGGAGACTGGAGCTGCGAGTGCTGGAAGTCATCATCGTCTTCCATGGTGTAGCCTTGTCCTCTGGCTTGTGCAAGGTTGCGACGCAGCCGGTCGATCTCCTTCTCCATTTCGGCATGCTTGGAGCGCTTGCCGATGCGCTTGAAGTTGGACTCTATCTTGCACTCGAGCTTGAGGCGGTTGCACCTTGAGCAGCTCGAGAAGGGATCTTGTACGACATCGCATCTCAACTATGGAAGAGAAAGCAGTGTTAGCGTCGGCAATTACGATGCATGTCTCGGAGCTGTATTCTATGGCCGCGTGCACTTATACGCAGGACCCTGGGGGACAGGCACTCGGCGTGGGAATTGAGTTTCCCCTCTGAGTCTTGGGGTGGGCCAATGTGAAAACCATCATGATTTTGTTCCCTTGGACTCACCTTTTGCTGTCGGCACTCGTTGCAGGCGCGCTTGACGCCGGGCTGGCGCTTCTTTTCGCGCTCGAGCAGGGACTGATCCTCATTGTCTTGGTTGTCGCTGCCGGGGCTGCTGTTGTCGAGGGCACCTAGGCTCCTCTTCCTCTTAATGGCCGGGCCATGGCGGGCGCTGACGGGGGAGGTCGGGCTCAACGACGCGGAGGCGGCGCCGATGAGGGTGTGGGTGTCCATGCGCACGACAGGAGGCAGCAAATTGGAGCAGCACGAGCGTGGGTGTCGGCGGGGAACGGCCGCGACAGGACGCAGGTGAGGCAGATCAGTGCAGTCCAGACCAGACCTGAAAAGCAGCGATTCCGGGGGCTCAGCAGTATTCGCGGTACACTAATAGGAAGCCCGGTATGTCGGATTGGATATGGGAGCTTCTTGAGGGTCCGAAGTCGCGTGTGGTGTTCCGAGTATAATCGTCTGCCGACAACGGAGAGGCACAGATGTTGTATGTGTTGGTTTGCGGGGAATTATTTTTTTCTTAAAAGAGCGCGCGAGAAAAAAAAAGCAAAGGAAATTCTTTGAATTGAGGGGCTGGGCTTGAGCTCGGGCGGGCTGGGCGGGTACTGGCCTAGGTAAGTTGCCCGCTTGAAAAGACCCCGAACTGAACTGGCGACTGGGAACGAACTTGCGACTCACAGACTTTGGACCAAAGCGCGACGCAACCATGGATGAGCCCACCCAGGGCTTATGGACTTTCACACTTCCAATCTGGCTCTCGAGTCGAGGTCTTCGAGGCCTTCCCCTTCCCACTTCCCACTTGGTGCTACACTAGAGGAGGGGAAGTCGCGGATATTCTGTTTGACCGAACCACTAACAGCCCAGAACTCGCCCGGGCACGAGCCAGGGCGACACCCCGGGCCACCCTACCCAGAACACGACAGCCAATGGCGTTGGCGCATGTGCATCTGAATGGCGAGTGCTTCACGCTTGGTTCCTCATTATCGATAAGCCGGCCGATGTGCCGACGGTAAGCAGCACTGTACTATACTGTGATGCAGACAGTGGTCGGACAATATCAGCCAACACAGATAATGGTTTGTATTAAAAGAGCATATTGATATCAACTCGGCCGTCCATGACAAGTATAGTATCGATTGTGTTTACTGCGACATACAATCGGCGCCATCTGATGGTCTATACTAGCCAACGATGAGGGGCCCTCGATCAGATGTTAGCGTGAGCCGAAAGATTAGATTGGCGCTTTACAGTTGCGTCAGGGTCCTAAGCTACCGTTTAGCTCTGGAACAGGCAGGCAGGCAGGCAGTCGTTGAACTGTAAACTGTAGAAGTAAACGCGGGGCAATGACGGCAGAAGAGGAAACATACAGGGCCGGCTAGGTGTACATGAATATGTTGTATTCTGCTGTTGTGTCAATAAGCCTTGCAATCATGTTGATACATTCTTCCAAGCCAAAGTAACAATTATTGCCAAGTACATTGAATGAGGCTCACAAGGTGTACAAAGTACAAGCGTCGCCGGTTCTCGGAAACACTAGCCCTGGTAACTCAATATCATTTCTTGTGCCCAAGCCACGATGATGAGCACTCGTATTGCGTAGAAACATTACTGTTTCCCTCAAATATATTGATTCTAGGTATCTTCCCATGAAGGCCATTAAGTCATAATGCCAGCATTAAAAAAAATCTCCATCAATTTGGTGGGCATCGTAAATAATCATCGAGTTACTCTGTGTGCTAGTAATAAACCTTACATGTGAAATACCTGGGCCTGGGCAGGCAACACGACTCCGCCAATGACCCGACAGGCGCGATCTCGAGTCTGAACCATTCTCATCATTCAACATCACGACCACCAACAACAATACGTATCAGCCGACTTTATTACTCATTGTTAAATGAACGAGCCCGTGGCAGAGCTCCAGTTGACTTCCTAGTAATCTGCCATCACACACAACCTCCATTCATGTCATCCTCAACAAGCCACGGACAGACTGGTCCGAGCCGGGAGCTCTTGAAGGGTCGACTGCAAAAGCCCACCCAATCTCCGGTGCAGCGATCATACACCATAAGCCCAGTACGCGTCCATGAGCTGACTGTCAAAACTACGTCCCAGCGACAAGAAGCCAGTAAGAACTCTCTGGATAACACCAGCTTCCCGTCACAACTCCAACTCATTGTCTTGCAGGAGAGCCCGTAGAGATACACCCGACGGCCGTGCCACAACCATTTTGTAGGTGATCTCTCTGTAACTCGAACCACCAGTACTACTCTGTATATTACGGCTACTGTATGATAGGATCTTTTTTTATGGTCATGTTTCTGAAATCCAGAGGGAAACAACCCAGCTTTTTCAAACACTATTCAAATAAGCTATTGCTGATCTCGATTTGCCATAGTGGACCCGGGTTGGCTGGAACGACGGAAACGTGAGCAGAAAAATGCATAAAAGTACTCGTACTAGTAACGACTTTTGAACACGAGGGTTCGCTGCTCCGCCTATGTCCATCATGCCAGGATTTGAGAGAAAAGATTGGTCATTGGTTGGGGGGATTAGATGTCCGTTCACGAGAAGGTGAACAGGTTGTTCTCTAATAATTTGAAACTGCTATATTTGCTTCTCGGTGTTGAGAATATGGATCAGGCCTCGCGGCTGTGGTCCTCGTAAAAACTCTACTTTGTCGATCAGACCGCTTGGGCACAACTGTCCCGAGACTCGAATTATTGCTTGGAAACACACCAAAAAGCAGTGTGCTATTTATATTTTGGTTTGCAAATCCTATCGTGATTTTGATCTTGAAAGCTCTGCTCAATACTAATTACTGGCATACCTCGTAATATTGCTCACATATCGAGCGCGTAACTTTCAGTCTTGGTGCAAGTTCCGCGATGGCGTCGTGGGCCGTAGTGTAGAGACCCAAAAGACTCCGGATCTTTGACACCGAGTCTTGATATCTCCCGAGTAACATGGAAAAGATGATATGTATATAGTTGAGTTGGTACCGCGTGGCTCGGACAGGAGTGGAGCCAAACACATACGTTAACGTTGACATCTCAGCGCATGTTATAGTATTACTGACTTGATATACACTCTTCCAGTTGCGTATCGCATATCACGGTAGAACACATTGTAGCTGAGGGTATGTACAACGGATCCGTCAATGCGCGAGGCTGGATATTTTCTTGGTTGCAGCCCTTCAAACATGCGCAGTAAAACCTTTCTATGGATTCGTAGGCAGGGAGCATCAAGTCGACGTAAACTCCGCCGCTCAAAGACCGTCTTCCGAGCACTCGAATAGACCGTTATCGTCCAGGCTGTTCAACCGCAAATCATAACGCGAAGACACTCAATATCTTCCTTTTACTTGTCCAGAGCCCGGTCGTCGGTGCCTACTGGTAGACGATACTGATGTGATGGTATTCCGAGATATTTTTTCGTCGACACAACAACCAAAGTATCCCCCCTTTTGACAAGCGCATACATGATCTTGATGCCTCGAAGGGTCTAAAATCCTACTTTCCCCGCAAGATTCGAGTTTGATACTGTCTTGGAGGCTAATTTGTCGCCTGGCAGATGTGCTCAAAGGAAATGGGCATTCCACGCGCAATGTCTTCTGCCAGAAATCTTGCTCCTGGCAATATGACGTGACCTGGTCTTGCATTCGAAACGCCAGCTTCGACATGAGAGATCGCTCGACTGCAATGAGCTTCCATCTATGCTGTCATGAGCGATATACAGACATGCTACAACTTGGAGAGATGACCAAGTCATTGCCATATATGCCCAATATGTTTACTGGGCAGCATACCGAAGTCGCATAGTCGTGTCGCCTTGTCGCTTCACTCTGGAATTCAAGCATTGGCAGATTTATGCCATACTCTTCTCTTAGGTCAAAGACCAATATGAGCCACAAAGTCTGAGTATCTGAGAACGTGTTCTATATCATGGTCATGGTATGATTCCATTTGTGTGGACAGGTCAAGAGCTGGACTGGCAATTTTCTTTGGAGGATTGATGATGTTGCACTGAAGATATCTGTTACCCTATCATGATTTCAAAGTATTGCAATTATAGTGGCCAAGAATATAGATAGTAGTTTCAAAAGATTTATTGGTATCGTTATAATCATTCAGGTATATGTAGGGTATTGCTGTTGTGCAACCCGTCTAAAAAGCAGTATGCACTGCCCAACTTCGTCATTTCCCAACCGGATAACGCCAAAAATGCATATGCACATGCAAGAGTCATGCAATCTCGTTTCTATCCAACGACTTTCCACCGCCGGTCACTCTCAAATCGAAACAGGAGCCACGGGTATCTACACGTGGTTCGAGTGCGAGTGCGAGTAGGGCTCGTAGGCCAGATCCGAGCGGGCGTTGTTGGCAGAGCGAGGAGCCCAAGCCTGCTGGTTGTAGCCGTGGGTGTTGTTGTTCATGTTGTTGTGGTCGTGGATGGGAGCATAGGCGCCGCTGGTCATGAAGGCCTTCTCCTCGCCGTTCTTGCTGCGGCGGGGCTTGGGGTCGCGCTTGCAGCAGCATGCGCTGAACAGCCAGAACAGCGAGGCGGCGATGGCGAAAGCGGCTCCAAGCCAGACAGCGGCCAGGAAGTTCTTGTTGATGCTGCCGGATACACCGTAGTACTTGGCCGTCGACTCGATGGCACCAACCACGATGACAGCCAGGGCGGTAACCATGGCGGCGGTGGCGCACACGGCGAGGGTGGCAATACCACTGACCAAGTAAGTGACGCAAGAGATGGCGCGGCTGCAGTAGGTGAAGAAACCCAGGACCAGCTCAAGACCCAGGGCGATCATGGTGATGATGTAGACAACCTCGGTCCACTTGGTGACGGTCTTGAAAGCGGTCAGGGAGTCGGAAACCTCGTCGGGGAGAGTGATGTTGTAGCCAGAGGCGCTCAGGTAGCTGTCGTTGAAGGTGGACGAGGCCCAGTTGAACTTGGCCTTGGTGCACTCGCGGTTGCCATCAGAGTCGGTTGAGCAGTATCCCTGATGGAATAGTTAGCGGTCATGATCCAATGTAGAAAGCAGACTCGAGATTACTCACCCAAAGGTTGATATCGTAGAGATCGTCAAGACCCAGGTCGGCGGCAGTGATATTGCTGCTGCTGGACGAGCTGCTGCTACCGAGGATGCTGGAGGCGGCACTGGCAGCTGCCGAGCTGGCGGCGGAGGCAGCGGAGCTTTCGGTAGACGAGGCGAGAGAAGAGGCATCGTGCCAGGCGCTGCTCGAGTCACGAGCATGGACATCTCTCGAGGTCAGAGCCTGTGCTACCAGGCTGGGACTAATGCTGAGGTCCGTGACATTGGCGCGGAAGATGTAGAGGCTCGAGTTGCCAGTGACGCCGGTGAGACCGACAATGAGCATACAAATGATGCTGGCGGTGGTGAGGATGAATGGCAGAGCCACACAGAAAAACCTGCCCACGTTTCCCATGGCGATCAAATGTGTCTTTTCTTCTTCTTACAACTGGTGTTTTGGTCGAGTTGTTGGTGATGTAGCCGGGAATTCGGGTCGGCTTATTAGTATTGAGTTGATCAAATCAGGACTACCCAAGCGAAAGTGGTGGAGATGGATCCTGTTGATTAGAAATGTTTGTTGTTTGTACAAAACGATGGTGTGAATGGAGAGAAGATGGGAATAGGACTAAAAGATGAGACAGCGAGGAGCCTTTGTATTTATTAGAAAGGAGCCATGAAAGTTTGTCAAACTCGGCAGCAGCTAAACTGGTGGTTGGACGGGATTCGTACCACTGCGAACCACTTTCTACGCTCGCAAGGCGTGGCGCAGCGCGGAATCGCACCTGGGCAGCGTTGTTGATCACCCTCCTCAACCGGCTACTACACGCACTCAGCCGGGCTGACGCAGGCCCAGCAGCAGCTTTTGGGCTTGTCTAGCGAACTCAGCCCCGGGCAACGCGCTGTTCGGGCCCACTGAAAAATGCGCAGGCGGCCATACACATTGGGCAGAAGAGCCCCATGAGGTAAGTGCTGGTAAGTGCCCAGTGCCGAGTGCCCCCCCCCCCCCCGATCCGTTTACCCCCTGCAGGGCCCCGACCGTTTCGCCTGGTCAGCCTGGGATAGATTGGCTTCATCCTTCGGTGCTGACGCCTCGCTGTAGTTTGACTTCCTTTCCAAAGGTCTCTCTCTCTCACTGACTGTTCACAACCGAAATGGCTGTCGCCTTCTGCTTGTTCCGATTATAATAAGCAGGAAATCCACGGACCCCCAGCTGCAAAAGAGTCTAGTGTAGGTAAATGGCACGCTGAACAAGTTTTTGGCGGTCACTGGCAACAACAACAACGTTGATCCCGTACTGGTATGACTTCACGAGAGCCACTATTTCTAATGGACAGTGCAAGTTTTTAGTTTTTCCCAAACCAGCCACAACTCTATGCACCATCGACGATGATCCCCATCTGCCGGCGAAAGCGGAGCGGCCGCTGGGTGGGAGGGTCCCCTGCCTTTTGGGCACGCTACACAACTCCGTAAATATACATACGATGATGCACGGAATACTAATTCATAAACCTGCCGCTCCGTACTCCGTAGTGTTTGCGCAGACGCGACGACGACACGGCAAACACGGCTTCTATGCCAACTTCATTCTACAAGTTTGTTACCGACTATCCACCTCATTTCGAAGCGACAGCAATGGTCATGATGCGGACCAATTTATAATAACACGAGCATGCCAAGGTCATATGTCTCTGTGCTGAGCAAGAATTAGGTGCAAGATACGTAAGACAGTGTGCGTCATCTGGATGTGCTGTGACGCGGCTGCAATTGAGAAAGCTGTGAGAGAAGGAAAAAAAGTCCTGAACTCCAAACACATGGCCGCTCTTCTCAGTGGAGCAGACGAGTCGCACTGGCCAGACAACGACCGGCCACCCCTGCTCCCCAGATGTCATATCCTGGTCAAGCTCAGAGCGTCGCCCCAGTGAAGACGTGTTCTGCCGACCTAGCGACTCTGCCCATGGCACCATGCAGAGGACCCTTTGGCCGGCTTGTTCTCTTTGTGGCAGAGCGAGAGTCGAATTGACAGGGGGTACGGAGCATGTGTGGCTTGAATCGTCTATAGTTCTAATTATAGAAGCACCGGAAGATTTCACCAGATGCTCATGACAGTGCAAAAGAGGCGAAGCATCACCAGATTCCAATTGCCAAAAAGGGAATTCCGACTTGCCACTCCTCATGATTGGTTCATTGGCCCATTCTCCTGATATGATGTGCATCTTGGACATGAACATGTTGGAATTAAGCTTATATCAAATCTACTGGACCCTTTATACTACTACTCCGTATCTGCTGCAAGCAGTCGTTCATAAACGCTTAACGTAAGCATCTAAAACATGGCATCTCCACCACGACTAGTGTATCATATGGAGGACCAAATGGATCACTCACCTATCTGGGGATACTTCTGATCATATATATCTTTCGTGTAATAGAGACAAAAGCATCTATTCTTGCTTTGCATGAGGTTGTACTCGATCAAATCCTTCCATGATTACAATTTCGACTTCATGATTGCTTCAAGTTTGCAACCCAGTTTGCAAAAGGATTGTATTTGAAAGTCGCACATGGGTTCTCTCTATGCTGCAGTTGTCTCCGTCCAAATCACTATCCATACATGAACAGTCCTTGAACAGAAATAGAGCCATCTTCTCCATCAACAGTCCTATCACCTTTACATGAGAACCGGCGCCAAGACCCCACATACACGTGCGTAACTTTAAATGTCTTCAATTCTACATATATAGAATTTATATATCCACTTTGGACCCGACAGGGCCGGAAGCGTCTTATCGTCCGAGTTTCAATTATGACTCCATACACTATTTGCAAGGCTGGTAACTAGGAGGCATGAGTTTCAACTGATGTAGTAGAACTACCATGTCTAAACCAATGTGACGCGAGTGTACGTGGCAAAGAAAAGACACACTCCCGAAATAGTATTTCAAGATCGAGCTTGGGCAATTACAGCAATAGTCAAATTGATACTTATACTCCTTAGTGATTTCTCGATGTGGCGTCGCCTGCAACCTCGATGCTCAATTTGACATTAATGTTGTACTGCATACTTCGTCCATTGACGCGGTTATCCCATTCTTCAGATCTCTGCGATTCAGTCACAGATACCCGCTCAAGCGAGTGACAAAGAAAGGGAGAAACCGCTGGAACACGTTGCTAATACCGTTTATACCTTTTGCCATGAAGGTCTTGATAGTGCCCAGAAAAATTACTCTTGCTCAAATTTTGTACTTAAGTAAATTTCATCTGAATGTCAATCGCAACGATCGGATGGATATATTATAATAAATTATAAGCGTACCTTGTACTTATTTTTTATTTAATTTTGTACTCGCTTGCCGCTTCAGAACCCTCTGGCTGGAGGAAGGACGGCATTCGATGTGCAGATGCTTTGGATTCAGGCCGGCTTCGGCTTAGGCAGTATGCTTGTTCTGAGGCTCTGATGAGCCATTGTACTATGAAGCTTGTGATGCGGCTATATATGTATCAACGGTGCTTTGCCTGAGCTTCCAGGTCACTTGTTGCTGCTGCACCTGCCACGTCGATGCCAATACACCGGCCCGAACCTTTAACTGAGAAAGCCGTGGCATGATACTAGAATATTATTGTCTACATTCTACAAAGAAAGCATATAAAGGAATGATTGAACTCGATCGCATGTCACGCATTGAGATGTATGCATCTATCATCAAGTGCCAGTTCAGCGCAACACATGGATTTTTCATTAAACAGCTTCAACTCTGACAAGGTCAACCCCACCAAGGCTACCTTAGCCAGTCTGATGCTTACCATGTGCACCTTACGTACAGACTACCTACTACGCAGCAAAAAGGTGACCACCCGACCCATGAGCTTGCTTGACCTATCATAAAATCAATACTACCATGATGATGCCTTTTAGTAACTGTGCCTTGAAACTCAAACTCGCCAATCTGTGCATGTGCGATATCAAGATCTCTGGCGAGTCCATGCTTTTCAGACGCATTGCACACCGACACTACACACAGCAAGGCGCCTTTGGCTCGACCATACAAAGTGACCTAACGAAGTAGATAACAAGCAATGGCTCACAAAGCAGGTACTGACCCATCTGACGGACAAGACGACCCAGGTAGCCAAACGGCACAGCGCCTCTCTCCCGATCTCATTCGTACACGAACTTGCAGAATAGAAGGTCATGTTGCTCTGTTCCGGCTCTTGGCACCAATACACGCGCATCGCCAGCTTCCATCTTCCCTGGCCAGTCCCGGTGTCGTGGAACGTCCGAAGTGCTACGTACTCGCCGGGCCAGGGAAATATTGTCGCCAAGGCGAGTCGGAGGGCGGAGCAGCACACCTGAGTCAGCCCAGCACCAGACCCAGCAGCTCCCTCCCTCCCTCCCACCCTCTGTCTCCTTCTCCGCGTTTGGTGACTGGTCCCGTATCATTCATTCATTCTCCAGAAGCTTGGCATTCCTGTTGTCCTCTGGGGACACTCGGCCACCACACCAATTTTGTCATACTCGAGCCACGAGGCTTGATTGCAATTAAGCCAACAACAAGCTTTGGGTGTTCCGGGTGTCTGTCTCTGTCTATCCATCTCTGTGTCCATTACCTTGATCTAGTACTCTGTAGTTCCCTTGAAAGCCAGCACTCACTCGCATAACGTACAATCCCCAGCCGTTGTATCATCTATTATTTATTGTCAGTCACGTTTCTTTGACTAGCAGCTCCGGCGCACATTGGCGCCGCGTTTAATATCCCTGGGCCAAGCGAAATCCCAATCCAGACCACAAATTCGCCGCTTGGCGTTGCCCGCACTGCATTCGGCGGCGTATCGTTTGTCCCTCCGTATCTTCCTGCTCGTCCACCTACGTGCTACCTACGTACAACTAGCTACCTAGTAGCAGCAGTATCTACCAATCTATCAGTCAACACATCAAAGGGAAAAAAAGACGAGGCGCACCCCCAAAGCTACCTGACCTAGAAGCCTCCCTCCCCGCATCTCCACCACGCCATTCAATCATCGTCAGCTGCCAGGACGCACCTGCGATCCTCACTCACCTACCTCTTTGCCCGTTCATACATACAACCATCCATCCATCCATTCATCCATCCTCTGGTGGAGCGAGACCTCGCCTTTTTCAGCCTGGCCACCCAAACCCCACTGCGATATCCTACTATTGACTGATTACCTCGTTCCTGACTTGTCGAGGCCACACCGCCGTGCACTGCACTCGATTGCCAGGCACGACAGACCGACCGATCGACCGGCCGCCCGACTCACCGGACGGAGTTGACTGCCGCAGTTGACATCACTCCCGAGAACACAACAGAAACCCACCCGCAACTCACCTTGTTACCTAGGCGAGGCTCTGAGCTCTGCTGCTCCCCATCAACCCCAGCTTGCTCCGGCCAGCTCGACCGACGCATCCAGCCCAACCAACCCTTCCTTATCAACAATCGTCACCCTAGCTTCGTGCGCAGAATGTTAGTGCCTAATTCCCTTTAAAATCCGTGCCTTTTTTTTCTTTCCTGCCCTCCGATATCCCCGTTGGCGGCCTCGGCCTGGCTTGAGTAATACTATTATTCAACAGCTCTGCTCTGCTCGGATCCGCGGCAGACGGCGAGCTACCTACCTAATCACCTACCTACCCACCTACAGCATCACCAGTGACTAACATATATCTCCGACGTTAGCTACAAAGACGGAGGAACCAACGGCGCCCCGACAAGCCTCTCCCTCTCTCTTCCTCTCCGCCCTCGAGCGACTCTTCCATCCTCCGTAACATCGAGAGAGGCCTCCCCATCTCCAAAGACTGCTACCAACGCCTAGCCCGACTCGTCGCGAGTCGAGTGGAGACTAGACGGTTGGACACTTTTTCTGACATCACATATCTGCATCTGCTTCACATTTGCGAAAGACTCTGAGCAACCGCTTGGCGTAGACAATGGGAAATCAAGCGTCGAAGGAGGGCGGCTCGTCCTCGAGGTCGGGCGCCGGTCCAGGTGGCGACCGCATCGAAAGTCTACAGTCTTATCCTTCCTTCAGCAGGTCCGACACCAAGGAGTCATCGCGCTCTTTCAAGACCCTCCGATCCAAGATTCCAGGCACAAAGACGGACAGCCCGCGCAACTCTACCGTCCTCTCCAACGGCGATGAGAAGTCGGATGCAGCCTCGGTGAAGTCTGGCAGGAGCGGAAGATCACGTGGCAGCATCGTATCGGCGCCTCAGTCACCTCAGTCTCCCGACGAGGCCAAATCGCCCTTTGATGAGGACCAGCCGCCGCCGTCTCCTGTCCAGTCTGCCTCGATCCGGGCGGGTCATGGTGACATCACTGCAGCGCAGGCCTCTGGCGAGGTTGACCATGTGTCTGATCAGCCGCCTTCTGGCTCGACTCCATCCAACCCCGAGGTGGCTGTTCAGCCCGGTGCATCTATCCTCGTCAGGAAGGATGGCACCATCAACCCGATCCTCCAGGATACCACCGACGGGACGAACAAGGACGAAACTGCTGCTGGCATGGCGATGAATGATATCAAGGATATTGACCTTGACGATTACATCAAGCGCCTCCTGGACGCAGCCTACGCCGGCAAAGTCACAAAGAGCGTCTGTCTCAAGAACGCCGAGATTGTGGCCATTTGTCATAGAGCTCGTGAAGTTTTCTTGTCCCAGCCGGCACTACTCGAACTGGACGCACCGGTCAAGATTGTAGGCGACGTTCACGGTCAGTACACTGACTTGATCCGCATGTTTGAAATGTGCGGCTTTCCACCCAGTTCGAACTTCCTCTTCTTGGGCGATTACGTCGACCGAGGCAAGCAGTCGCTCGAGACAATACTATTACTGCTCTGCTACAAGCTCAAGTATCCCGAGAACTTCTTCTTGCTGCGGGGCAACCACGAGTGCGCCAATGTCACGAGGGTTTACGGGTTCTACGACGAGTGCAAGAGGCGATGCAATGTCAAGATCTGGAAGACCTTTATTGATTGTTTCAACACCCTGCCTATCGCGGCTATTGTTGCGGGAAAGATATTCTGTGTTCACGGAGGATTGTCACCTGCTCTGAGCCACATGGACGACATCCGCAACATTGCGCGACCTACAGACGTCCCAGACTACGGGCTGCTGAATGATTTACTCTGGTCCGATCCCGCCGATATGGAACAAGACTGGGAGGCCAACGAACGTGGCGTAAGCTACTGTTTTGGTAAAAAGGTCATCACTGACTTCCTTGCAACACACGATTTCGACTTGGTCTGTCGTGCTCATATGGTTGTCGAGGATGGATATGAATTCTTCACCGACCGAGTTCTGGTCACTGTCTTTAGCGCTCCCAACGTAAGTTTTCTAACCTAGATCTAACAATTCACCAAGGCAAGCTAACAAATCTCAGTACTGTGGTGAATTCGACAACTGGGGTGCTGTCATGTCTGTGTCTTCCGAACTTCTCTGCAGCTTTGAGCTCCTGAAGCCACTCGATTCATCGGCGCTGAAGAGCCATATCAAGAAGGGAAGAAACAAGCGCAATTCGATGCTCAACAGTCCGGTATGTCGAATCCTCGTAATTCCAAATGACATGAACATTCGCTAACTCGCATCTATCTAGCCTGCACATGTGCAACCCCAAAGCGTGTAGAGACTTGGCAGTGTGGCCCAAATGCACATTCAGCCCCGTGGAAGCAAATACGATTCGAAGACGAGAGAGGAGGTCTCATATACACACGCTATGGTTGCGTATCCAGGTCCTGAATTAGGACAAATGCTTATACGCAAGCCACGCCCTCGAGTCTCATGCCTCAAGATGAGACAAGGAATGAGTTTGTTCAAGAACAAGGGAAACCGCCAGAGTAGCGAGGAACACAGAACAAGACGTGGAAGCCGTACGGACTGTGGCTCACTGGGCTTTACGGCAGCTGCCAGGGGTGTAGCAATCCATTGGCTATTATAGCAGAATAGCAGACCTGGAACGGCCATGCGATTTCTTGCGAATTATTGTTGTGCCGCCCAGGAGTTCTGAATTACTGGCAGGCGAAAGAGCACTGGGATGACGGAGCACAGAGAAGAAGTGTCCATCTTTGGACACGGACCCCCCGATAGCCTGATTGCAGAGAGCAACGAGAAGATATGAAACACGGAGAAAGATTGGCGGTAGATGAATTGGTGTGTTCTGCGTTTGTCGAGGTTCTCTTTCCGTGGTCGGGTGATTGATCAGCCACTGCTCAAGCCGACTACTGAGTGAGCGAACCCGTATGCTTTTTTTTTCGAGGAGGGAAAGGGAAATCCAGGCGTTTTGAATGAGAATATCTTGATATGCTTTCAGAAGTAAAATGTACTCATATATGTCTTATTGATGAACCTTGTCTCTTCTCTATTGACCCAGGTAGAAAGACATCATGAGCAGCAGGGGTGAATCATCGTATGCACGTCAAAAGTTGGACTATCATCTTTCATCAAGGTTGATAAGTATTGCATGCATGGTTATACAATCGTGCGCGTATGGTGCGTGTGTATATATAATCGATATACTAATATACAAGAGAGAAAAAACAGACCGGCCATATTCTATACATCTATCTTGTTGTATTTCTCCCGTGCTCTAACCCTCCTTCTTCTGCAAGACGAACCCGACATCGTCACGATCATCACTGATGACCCTGCCCCACTCGAGCAGCAGCCGGAACAGGTAGACCTCCATGTCCTCCCTCCGGATAGCCGTCTCGGCCCACTTGCGCCCCTGCTCGGCGATCCAGCGGGCGTCCTGGACGCTGCCCTCGAGGACCTGGTCGCGGCCGGCGAGCTTGCCGCGGCCCTTGAGCCCGACAAAGTAGGCCAGCGTGCTGTGCAGGCCGTGGTACCGCGGGTCGACGGGGACAAAGTGCGTCCACGGCATGAGCCGCTCCGTGAACCACTCGCGGAAGATGGTGGACACGAACGGCAGCCCGTTGGCCCGCAGCGCCGGGACCACGTCGGGCGAGGGGCCGTCCGACGTGTCGAGGACGAGGAAGTACCGGCTCGAGTGGAGCGCGTCCTCTTCCGCCTTGTCCCTGAGGCCGAAGCGCTCGCGCTGCACGAGCTGGCAGTTGGGGTTGTCGCACGTGCTGCCCGCGGGCATGACGTACGAGATGTCTGTCGCGAACAGCTTGTTGGCCTCGCGGGTGCCGACTTCCTCGTAGACGTACTTGACTTCCTTGCCCGACTTTACGCCCACGAGCATGGACTGCTTGTCGAAGATCGTCGCGTTGTTGACCAGGCGGACCAGGCGGTTCCGGTGTCCGCCGTGGAGCATGTCGTGGGTGATGGGCTGCGGTTGGGGTTCCTGCTGCCAGAAGAGATGGTCCTTTTTCGAGTCGAAGCGCGACGTGTCGACTTTTTCGTTAGCCGTGGGCCGGATCATCGGTAGGAGTATGTCGTTGAAACTGCTCGTCTTCGATCCGCTGAAAAGAGGGAGAAGCTCCTGGTGAATGTCGGATTGGTGGGGCAAAGTATGGAAGTCGTGAAGGTTGAATATATCGGGCTGGTGGCAGGGATCCAGCGACGAGTGCCAGTCCTGCAGGATCTGTCCCTGCGAGTGCGCGTCGGCGCAGGAGGCACAATGGTCGCGGACGTTCCACGTAATGCTGGCTCTCGTCTTGGACCCCGGAGGACAAGCTAGAGCCTGGAGCCGGCGGAAGTCTTGGGCAGTGACAAAATCGATCGAAGTGCTCGTCTCGGAATCTCTTGGCACCATCTGATCCTCACCTGAACGTTTGGACAAGGCTTGGGGCAGAACCTTTTCTAATTTTGATCTTGGTCTCGACCCCTTCTCTGCCAGACGATGGACATCGTCCCATGGCGCCAGAACCCGCGGTCTTTCTCTCAAGTTGATGGCGAACTCCATCTCGGGCAGATGCTGAGCGAACGAGGAGATCAGAGACACAATCTCGTCGAGGACCAGCTTGTGAGAAAGGTCCGCCGGCTGGTTGTGGGAGGCTCTGCCTGCAGCAATCGTGATGATACCGACATCGGGCAGAGCCTTGACGAATTCCAATCCTTCCTTGATCTTGGAAGGCTCGAGTCCCCAAAACGGCACAACGTCCGTTTCAATCTGATCAAATCTGTCTATAATGACGGATTTCTTCTGCAAGGCAAAGTCGAACCATGCGTCAAAGTTGGGTGGGGGATCGCGGCCGTGGTGACGCTCCTTGTACTCGGTGACAGCCGTGTGCAGGGTCGTGCTGACAGTGGCATGCCGGAGCCAGCGATCCGCCTCGACGCGGTTCTTGTAAATGAGCTCGCCGACGGGATGGCGATTGAGGGTTGGATTCTTGAGCAGGGTTATGATGGTCACAATGATCAGCAACGTGGCCAAGATGAGCAACAACAAGATTCTCGGGATGTACAGGACAGATCGCATGCCTGCAGTGAATGTGAAGAACGAAAATGTTGTGGAAACAATAGTCATCACAATAAGTGGCAGGATACGGGATGTTTGCTGGTATGTTCCAAACAGCAAGATTTCACGAAACGCAGCCGTGGCACCGCAAATGAAAGTGGTCGTCGCCGTCACAGACAGCGGAGCCGATTCGCACATCCACAGAGTCGCAGAAACGGCCGCCACTGCGCAGGCGATGCCATTGGTGAGTACGTCAAAGATGAAGATGGAGTCGAGGCCCAGGAAGGACTGGCCCGTCGTGGTCGGCCGCGAGAGGAGAAGACGCCCAAACAGCCACAGCAGCCCAGCTGCCAGGGAGGAGGCAGTCAAGATCCCGCTCAGTTTCTGCAGTCTGATCTTGGTGGTCTTTGTCCACGAGAGGATCCGCCACAGCAGGATGAGAATGGCGGCGTCCAAGCCCACGCCCGCCCACTGCAAAAAGATGACCCAAGCTGTCTGATCCGTTGCCGTAGAGCAGAAGTACGACGATCTGGGAGCAAAGTCGGCACCCAGAAAAACGCTGTAGCTGAGAAGCAGGATGATGAAAGTGGAGGGCAGATGCGAAGCCTGGAGCCAGCCCGTCACATCGTCCCAGACGCTGCCCCAGGGATCCTCGAGCTCGTCAGAGTCGGCTACTGCGGCGACCTTTCTATTAAAGAAGAGGTCATATGCAGCCAGGAAGAATGGCAGAAATGCCTATTCACCAATCTGTGTCAATATACGTTGACTCTGATCTGTAGGATCGTGGAAAACTGCTTACCTCGACGCCCTGTACCGTACATTGAAAGTCATGTACAACTCTGTACAGCATCTCCAGCCGGGCCACGATCAAGAAGATGAGACATGGTGTATAGTAGCGCCGCGGCCTCTGCGGCAAGGTTGGCTTCAAGCCCTTGAACACGGCCTCTGAGTCTTTTATCGAGGAAGTCCGTCGTCAGTAATACTATATTAAGCTGAGAGAGGCGACGTTGGACTCACCGAATCTTCCATCTGCACCAGGAAGTTGTTTCGAAACAAAGCTCAAAGCAAAGGCGACTGCTCCCGATACAAGCAACACAAGAAAGGCCGAGAACCGTGGTTGATCTGCAGGGGAATATACAACGTCAGCATTTGCATATTCCAATCATTTTGACAACAACCATTTTTCGTCTGAAAAGAAAATGGGGGTGTAGCCTCCAGAGCCAAATGGGCAGCTGTTGTTGCATCGTCACCATGGAAAATGAGAGTCAATGTTACTGACCTATAAGTGAGTGCCTGTCTAACGAATGCAAGAGCCACAAAAAGGATGCAATAAAACTAAAATGCAATTGTTAGTAACTTGTGCTCTCATCAATCGCCATTTATTCTTCTCCTTGAGAGGCATCTCGAGAACAAGACAGATGGGCGTGCCACTGACTAGCCCCAGCCCAGGACAGGATAGGGCGGCTTTCAGCGATGCCGCCCAATTCAGGGGGTTGTGGTTGTTGCAGTAAGCAGGTACGTTAAGCGGGTAGGTAAAGGTAAGGTAGGTACAAGCTGGCTTGGCGTTTTTGGGCTCTCCATTGGAAACTCACCAGACGGCAGCAAACTTGGAGCTCTCATCCCCGGCCATTGTCGGCGTGGTCGGCGCCCTCTTATGGATGGGGTGGTGATGATTACAGTGATTCCAGAAAAACAGCCGTTTCACGTCATTGTATCTGGGCGCGGGAAGATGGAAATATAGGCCCAGTGCGTGTAGGTAGGCAATGGGCAAAGAGAGATGGATGATGCTGGCCGAGAAACTGCTGTAGCCTGGTTGGAGGTGGGAACCCAAGAGAATCATCAATCCTCCTGAACTTGGGCGTGCCGCGTTCCGTGCTTTGGTTGGTTGTGGCGGTGCTGGCAAAAGCTAAAAAGGGAACACAGTGCATGACCTGCGCAATCCGCTTCCAACCAACACTGTAAGCTATAGAAGAATAATACTTATACCACACATGCAATGACGATCCTCTCCTCTTGGGCACATTAAAGACAACTGGTGCTGCATGTACAATTTTGGTGTCATTCTATCCATAAATCGTATCAACTATATCGTCGTAACTCATCTGCGGCGTCACTCGATTCTAAAAGGCAAAACAATGAACACAACCCAATGATCAATCCATAAAACTCCCATCGCCTGTTCCGTGAAACCTTTTTCTCTCTCCAAAGCAACGGGAATCCATGACTGTAGAACACCATCTTGATGTGCTGCGGCCGAGTACCTGAAGCTGTGGAAACAGCCTTCTAAACATAGTCATACTCGGCGCCATCGCCACCGCGGCGCTCTCGATATTGACTGCCGCCCCCCTTTCCACGTCCACTAAAGAGCCTCTTCAACGTGCCACCCCTCTTTGGTCCCGCTGGTGCCTCTTCGATGCCAGCATTGCCATTATCAATCTCTGGAGATGCTTCGGAAGATACCGAGGCGTCTTCGCCTTGGTATTCGTACTCTAGCTTCGGCACCAGGAGGCGATACGGCACAGTGATGCCGGCAGGGTCTTTCGGGTTGACCTCGACATTCAGTTGTATATCGAGCGCCCCCTTGACGTCGACCTGCCACCGCTCGGCGTTCTTCAGCTGCTTCGTACTCAAGCCCGTCGGAGTACGTCCTAAAGGCTTGGGTCTGAATGGCTGCTCATCGGGAGTCCAGCCCTCACCGCCGCGAGGGGCCGCAGACGATGTAGGCTGCGTGTAAGCACGATGTGGCACGCGGCTCGTGACAGTAAAGTAGGAATCGTCACCGGCGCTGTATTCCGCGGCTTCGCGAGCGCTGCCAGCTCCTCCGCGCAGGCCCATGCGTGCAAGCTTGTCGCCGCGTTGGCCGTTGGGCCCTTCGAATGCAGTCGGCTGCCTCCGCCGACCTTGAACAGGTGGTGGCGTCGCATCGTAGTAGTCCTCGTCACTCTCTGCTCCCCAATCCCCGTTGATCCCCCCATCGTTGGGACGGCGGCGGTCCATCGAAGGCCGACTGGCCATGCCACCCTTTGGCCCATCAGAGTCACCACGGCCGAGCGACAAGGTGCGTAGCAACTTGCCAGGCCGCTTTTCCCCGTTGGAGGTGGAGTTCTTGCGGGAGAACGACCGGAACAGCCCTCCTGAACCAGAAAGCGGCGGGCGGGAGCGGTCACCTTCATCCGGAACATCGGGACGATACGATGGACCGCGCTGTTTGCTGGAAGAGAATCTCCGGAGCAGTCCTCCACGCTTCTCTGTCGGCGTACCTTGCGGCATCTCTTCATATTCCTCCGGGGGCGGTGTAGGAGGCGGCGTCTCGCCAGGGACATAAGAGCGGATCTGACACCAATTTCTGTGCGGTAGCATGTGTTTATTGTTGCGAGGTTTGTTGTCCACACCGGTCGTGAAAATGGGTATCATATTTTCGTCCGTCTCCTTGTCAAAGTGATGAATCTTGTTGCGCTTGTTGAGGACATCGGCTAGCATATCTGGGGGCGGCGTGTTGACAATCGCCGATGAGATGACGTTTGGCATGTAGCGAAAATCCTTGTGCTTGGGTATCTGGAGCTTAGCATTGGAAAAGAATTGCCCAATGGCTGCGAGATGGACATCTCCACTCAGGATTGTGACGCGCACAGATTTATCTGCTGCCAGATCTTGGAGGTCCTCAATGACGAACCGACGCTCGTCTTTGTGGTTCTTGGACGTCCAATGATCATCAAGGTCGTCTAGTATCTCCACGCCCCCGTCGAAGCGATTCAGGAAGTTTCCGAGAAGGCCGGCCTTACCCATTGCCTTGACTGGATCCATCAATCTCGAAGTCAAGCTAAGGACAAGTCAGTATACAGTTGGATAGTTAAGAGTTGCACATGGGAGACTCACATGTTCTCAAGCCAGACCAAACGAGGATAGGCAATCGGTACTCCCAACAAGACCAGCAGGTGAGTTGTCTCGCCCTTGATGATTTCGGCGTAACATCGATCCATGACCTTCCTCCATGTCTCTTCTCGGATCACCTCTTCCCTAGTGCGCTCTGTCCGCGCATCCACAGCCAGCAGGGCGAGGCCGGCCCCGAGAGACATGTACAAACTGCGACTAAGCTCGTGGATGTAGGGGCCCGGTTTGTTGCCCAATACCCAGCTTGGTTCTGACTCTTCGCTTTCGCCCATGATGCTTTGCTGCTGGAACAACATGTAGTATTTGAAAGCGACGGCTCCGAGACCAGAGAAGACGGGCGATCTCATGAAATGGTCCGGATATGACCCGAACCCGTCAATGATATCATGGTCGTCGTACATATTGACCATGGGGATCTGCGAGTTCGCCAGGCCAAACAGACCCTGGGAAAACCACATACAATAGCGCTCAAGGTAGAACAGTTCCAGCTCCTCTTGTAGGTCTTTGGTGAAGGGCGCATTATGCTTGTGTAGTGGATTCTTGATATCCAGCCACTGCTTGAAAATTGTGGTCTTTTTCATAACGGCATCGTTGTAAATCTGATCGCCACCTCCAATCATGACGTGGAAGGGCCGAGTCTGGTGCGTGTTGAGCACGTCTCGCCACATGGGATCAGGACCGCTGAATTCGTCGGGGTTGACACTGAGGCTGAAGCCGTTGCAGCTGTGGAACATGACATTCATCGACTCGTACTGAGATGGCACCCAGAATCCAATGGAGGGGCCCCTGTTGATGCGATATGCGATGCGCTGTTGCTTGTCACGCAGCTCGACCTCAATGTTGAACCGCCAAAAGGTGCAGCCCTTTTCGGCATGGAGTCGGAATCCGCGCACATCTTTGTACTTGCCAAGCCTCTCGCCGTCCATTCGCGAGCGCTTCTCACGGCTAGCAAAAGTTCCTGGGGCCCCAGCATTGCTAAAGTCGGGTGCAGTCCTTGTGCTCTCAAAGAGGCCGTTGTTGTCTTCTTGCCTAGAAACATCTAGGCCTTCTTCAAGATGCTCGACCGGTCTCACGTAAAGAGTCTCTCCTCGTCGACCAAGCTTGGGAATGCCGGCTATAGGATCCACATACTCTGGGAGAAGCGCTTGTTCGCCCTTCAATTCTGCTGGCGGCGGTGCGAGCAAGTCGATCGGCTGAACAAACATGCGCAAAGTCGGCGCTATTTCGTACGAGCTCTCAGAGTCCTCGGTCACGATCATGACAGAACCTCTCCAGATTTGCTTGTCTGAAGAAACGCCAGCCCGGCTTCGTGCGGCAGACCTCTCGTTTCGCAATCCACAATATCTCAGAAGGGGACCGCATTTGAGATGCAAGGCCGGTCTGAACCTTGTTGGCCCCGAGGACTCGGCGTACTCGCCCTCAAATGCCTCGGCTTTGGGTGTTCGCGAAGACATGCTCCGTCTCCGCCCACTCGGACTCTCCCACCAGGCTGTGTTTGAGTCGTGGGTAGCATTTTCAGGGGTCTTGGGGACCTGGGCTTGGGTGTCGAGCAGCGCATCAGAAAGCTGACCCACAGTGGCCTTTTTCCACTCTTCCAGGAACTTGGGAGGCTGATAAACGGTCTGGCCGGGATGCGACTTGTCCCTGTGGAAATACTCTCGAAAGTGGTGGTGATAACTTTCTTCTTCATCATAATGGTCATCGGCGTCGTCGTCTTCTTGTGTATGAGGCTGATCGGGGAACTGTACGGACTTTGTGCCGTTGCTGTGTTCTCGAGCAAACTGTTGCTTTGGTGCACGAGGTGGCGGCGGTTGACGTTTGGCTCCCATTGTCATTGAACGACCAAGGCCGATTGCTGCAGCAAAGCTTCTGGCTCGGCTCGGCGGCTCTGCATATTCCTCATCATATTCGTCATAGTTAGGCTCGCGAGTATCTCCCTGAGGTCCTTCGAACGCGCCAGGCGGCGGAGGCTGCTTCTTTAGTGTACCCCCAAAAGTCTTGGATCTTGCCACGCCGATTTGGTTGACAGGCTCTGGCTCCTCATACTCGTCAGCACGATTTCGCACAGTTGGAAACCGCTCTTCCGCTTCCACGCGTTTGCTGTACCAAGGATCGCCAGGTGGGTTCTTTCGAAGTTTATTACTACCGCTGCGAGTAAGAGGGAGGCCCGGAGGAGCTGCTGCCAGCGGGGATTCTGAAGAAATAGGTCCGTCGTCGACATCACCGTCTCGACGTGAGACAATTGGGTCGTTCTTTGCCGCTCTCTCGCGAAAGCTTAAATTACGTTGAGGCGGAATGGCAGCCCCGGGCGCAGACACGTTTCGGTTTTTCGGGACAGGTATTTGACTGTGGTGAGCCTGACCAAGGGAGACGCTCCGTCTGTTGTCGTTGACATCGCGCTGCAGAGGTATGTCTCCTCGTGTCGTTGTGGGAGATTGTTCCCATCGAGAGTCTGCCGCGACCGGGCGCGGATAATCGCCTTGTCCCACGGACTGTCTGCGCGCTTTGAAATGTACTTGTTGCGCTGGTGAGCGCTCGGGGCCTGCTGTAGTAGGAGAGTTTGCGCCAGCTTCGGCAGCCGTTGTGGCTGCTTTTTGCCGCGCGCGCCTTTCGGCAGCCTCCACGCGGGCACGTTTTTCATCTTTGGTCAGACTGTCCAGCGTCAGCTCAAGTCTCTGAAGAGGTGACCAGTCGTTTGCCCACATTTGCCGTTGCCCATCAGGATCCACCGAGTCCCTGCGACCAGAGTCCCTGCGGCCTGAGTCCCTGCGGCGGTGCGACTCCGTTCGGTCGGGCCTGTCTCCATTATATACCCGCTTCGCCGATCCGGTCGTGGCAGGTCCACCATATCCCGTGTCGGCCATGGCGCGGCGTGCTCTTCGTGCTTCCAAGTCCTCCTCGAAAGTGCGTGACACCCTCCTCGAGCCTGGGTTTTCCGCCTCCATGTCTGCAAGGGCTTTGGCGAGAGCGGCGGATCGATGGGCCGACGCTGGAGGTCCTGGCTGCCCCGAAGCGTCGAAAGAATACGGCGAATTGGCACCGCTGCCGTGCGGGTCTTTGTAGCTGACCGGAGGAGCTCTAGGCACATCCGGCGCCGCGGGGGGCGTTGCGCGAGATCTCTCTTGAGAGAAATCTCCCTGATTTCTGGTCACGCGCCTCTTGCGCTTGTCTGTCTGGTCGCGCGGGTACTTGACTTGCCCGTAAGGAAGCGTGGGCGGTCGAGGAGCCAGGCCGGAATCCTCGTCGGAAGCTGTAGGCGACGCCAATGGACTGAAGGTCGAATCCTCGGTTGCTTGGGTCTGTACAGATTCGCGATTCAATCTGAGCTGCGACCGGCTGGTAGACGCAGGGTCGTCCAATGACGGGTTGCGATCGTGGGATTGATGTTGACCACCTGACGGACGACGACTATGCGAGGGTAAGTGACCCCAGTAGGGTGTAGATACTGGGCCGGACATGGCAGGCGAGGGTCAGGCTCGCGGAAAATGCGAGCAGGCGGCTTATATGTCAAATATGACGATTGATTGGGCTTCAATCCAGAAGCTGCAGTTGGGATTGGCCAGCCAGCCAACGAGCGGCTGGGCTTGCTGATGACGGCGAGATATTGGCTACTATTCTAAGCTCGGATAGGTTGTGCGCAGTGCGATGGTTGGTGGCCGGGGGAAGCTATACAAGGAGCAAGCATGCCTCCATGCTGGACGAAGTGATCTTCTCTCGCAAAGACGCTTGTTTAATCGAAGGCTAGGAGACCAGGCGAACTCGGGCAAGCCCAAGTACAAGAAGAGGATTGCCCTTCGAAGATATGATGGCACTGGCGATGGGCGCAAAATGGAGAGGTTGAACTTGTCGAGCTGCTGCACGATTCCAAGGCCTGACCAACAGGGACAGGGTAGCTGGTCGGTGGGTATCGCTACTATTAGTATACCCCGGTCTCTACGGGAAGCCGGGCGATGCGATGCGATGCGGTTCTCGTTGGTCAATGATAGCGCCGGAGAGATTCACAAGTGCGTACTGTAGCGCCCTGACAGTCTTGCAATGGATCGCGAATGGGAGCCGGCAGAGCTCCTCCACGACTCGGCGGAAGGACTCATGCAGTTGGATACCTTTGGGTGCTTACTCGCCCGTTGGTCTCATCCTCGACTGACTGGTGTTCTGCGACGTTTGCTGTCTGTTCCGAGGCCCAATAGGCAGGTGGCGGAAGATTTCAGCAATATGCAGGAAGGGAAAAAACGGCGGCTCGTTGCTTGTCGCTGGCTTATTAAACTTGGACGACACAACCTGAGTCCAAGGCCAGACAGATGCAGGATCCTGGAATAATCTGTTGCGCCCACGTTTGGCTGCCAAGGATTCGTTGGGAATAGCGGAGCTATCCCGAGCTGAACAGAGGTTGCATGTGTAACTTATCAAGGTAACCAGACGGAAAAAAAAAGAAAAATTGGTGGCTGGTCAGGAAAGCAACCATTGATTAGTCCACTCGGGTTGCACTTGGAATAATCGATGGGCGAGGGACAAACACATGGATTCGGGTCGACATCGGAAACGTCAGAAATGGACGAAAAAGAAGAAGAAAAGAAAAAGACGCCGCCGTGTTCGCCCACTCTAGCACATGTGACATCCTACACCACATCTCAGATACTGAGTACCTTCCGAGTCAGTGGTCCATCATGAGATTTCCTTAGCCGAGACTCCAGCAATTTAGTACGGGAAGAGCCGCAACCAACCCACATCTCATCTTTCATAGAGTTTCCCTCGGACTAGCTGATGTCATGAGCTAAAGCAGATGGGCGTCGTCAACTTGGATGCCTCCAAGTGACATGTCTATGTGACGAGTTCATCTTTCTGTATTATTGCAAAATCGCAACCTACTCAACTTTCTTGTACACGAACAGGTTGATTCCATAAGAAAAGGGACTCATCACTTCGATGCAGGGGAGGAGTCCGGTAGAGAGAGCTTGCAGTCTATATAGCTTCGAGCCCTTCTGTTGCCATCCATCTGTATCATGGCTGGGGAAGACAATACATCTTGAAAGATGGTTGTAAAACAGCAATGACAGTATCTAGCGCATGGTCGGATCAATGAGCGTCATACTGAGCTGAGATCCTAGCGTCGATCGTGAGAACTAACAAATCCAAATTTTGATCTTCTGGGTTTGCGACTGCTACTCTATCCAAACTTGCACATCGTAGAGCTCATGTTCTTTGGTGTTTCTACAAGATGCAATCATTATTGGACTGGCTATAAACCACACAGACCAAGCAAAAGAAGAAGAGTTGATAGAGTGAGACAAGTGGATCCAAGAAGCCCACGATATGTTATCAAGGTTCATAGTAATAATGTGCACGGATTTCTCGAGCACTGGCTCCCAAACACTTGGTCTTGCCTGGCTAAAGAGTCGCGAAACGAAGTTCGGAGCGAGAACTTCCAGTGTCCGCCCACCAGGATCCATGATGCTGTTCGCCAATCTGCAACAGGGGTTTTGACCAATACATAGCCAATGACCCCTTGTAACTCTGGGGCCGTTTTGTTCCTGCTTACCAAGGGCCCGTCTTGGACTCACGGACATGCTTGTGCCTGTTTGCGGTGTGCGTGAGAAGACGTTGCTGTTTCTCTGGTTGTTACAAGTAGGAAGTGAAGTATTCGAATAAAGAGTACGGCTTGGAGAAGGCTGAAAGGTATGAAAGTAAGAAATGTTTCCAGTATCACAAATTGACTATCATCTACAAATTAAGGTAAACGGATAAAATAAGCATACGCAAGCATTCCGCAATGTGTCTACATACAATAATCTTTTTACTATTATTGGAAACTCCCGTCGCGGCTCACCTTTTTTACAGGGCAAAAGAGTGCCACCTGCTAGACGGGGCTTAGCGACGAGTCCCCATCAGTGGCTAGCGCCATCCAGCGACCCTGAAACAGCCTTTCGGGGGACACCTGGCATTGAATGGCGTTGCGTTGCTCTAGGTACCTACGCCTTGGCGGCTTCGCCATTCAATTCACCACACTCTTCCGTCCGTCCATTTGATCCTCCTGTTCCGTTCATTGTTCGTTTGGCCGC
Organism: Pestalotiopsis sp. NC0098; assembly: GCA_022432395.1. Classification (NCBI taxonomy): domain Eukaryota; kingdom Fungi; phylum Ascomycota; class Sordariomycetes; order Amphisphaeriales; family Sporocadaceae; genus Pestalotiopsis; species Pestalotiopsis sp. NC0098. The sequence continues at coordinate 1,312,114 of JAJKLJ010000003.1, read as the reverse complement.
TGCTGCGCAACTGCGACATACCGTGGCTTCTGACAATCCCACGCCATATTCATTGTACATTCTCTCTCTCTCTGTCCTTGTACCACATCTCTTGTATTTTGTTTGTTTGCATATTCTTACCTGCGCATCTCTACCATCTCCTAATCGCTCGGTTCACGGCACCGATCTTACCTAAGCCCCTGCAATCGAGGTTCGATCCTCTCTGGGCCTGTCAGTGGGAAAGGGGACACGCAATTGCGACTGGGGACCGCGCGGTCATCCTTTTTTACTCTGCGTCTGTCTTACATTCCGCCACTGTTTCTTTCAGGCCAGAAAAAGTCATCGTCGACCTTCTTTGCTTGCCTTCTTCGACCGCGACCAAGAACGACGACTCCTTTCCAAGCGCACGTCGCTCCCTGAGTCCACGTTGCCCACAATGAAGCTGTCTGCACTGCTGGCGTTGTGCGGCCTGGCTGGCATAGGATCCGCATCAACCCTGCGAACACGAGACTTTGATTCGAATGATTACTACGTTTTGCATCTCGACCGGGCCGTTCAACCAGAAAATATCGCTTCGAGGTTGGGACTGCGGCACGAAGGTGCCCTGGGAAACCTCGCAGACCACCACATCTTCTCCACGGCAAAGCGCGACCATGATGAAGTCAAGGCGGCCATCAAAGAGCGGAGGCGGAAACGATCTCTGGGTGATGATACAGACTACTTGGATCTGGTGAAATTCTCCCAGAAGCAGAGTCTCCACGAGCCGCTCCAGAAGAGAATCCCGCCCCCGAGGCCCGCCGGGTTCTTCCCAGTCCTGCCACGGCAGAGCGCCGATGCGAACGCCGTCATTAAGCAGCAGTCTGTCATGCAGCAGCTCGGCATCTCCGACCCAATCTTCCACGAGCAATGGCACTTGTTCAACCCGGTCCAGCTGGGCCACGATGTCAACGTCACTGACGTTTGGCTGTCCGGTGTCACGGGCAAGAACGCCACCGTTGCCATTGTCGATGATGGTCTGGACATGTACAGCAACGATTTGAAGCCCAACTATTACGCCCAGGGCAGTTACGATTTCAACGAACAGACCGAAGAGCCCAAGCCACGGCTTTCAGACGATAAACACGGAACCCGATGTGCTGGCGAAGTGTCTGCCGCAAAGAACGACGTTTGCGGCGTTGGCGTCGCCTACGACTCCAAGATTGCCGGCATTCGAATCCTCAGCAAAATGATCAGCGACGCCGACGAAGCTGTTGCCATGAACTACGACTACCAGCACAACCAGATTTACTCCTGTTCTTGGGGTCCTCCCGATGACGGTCGGACCATGGATGCGCCTGGCGTGCTCATCAAGAGGGCCATGTTGAACGGCATTCAGAATGGCCGTGCAGGACTCGGCTCCATCTATGTGTTCGCTAGTGGCAACGGCGCCGCCAGTGAGGACAACTGCAACTTTGACGGCTATACCAACTCCATTTACAGTATCACCGTTGGCGCCTTGGACAGAAAGGGAACACACCCCTACTACTCGGAAAAATGCTCTGCCCAGCTTGTGGTGACGTATAGCAGTGGAAGCGGCGATGCTATCCACACCACCGATGTGGGAGAGAACGCGTGTTACAACGGCCACGGTGGTACTTCGGCCGCTGCCCCTTTGGCTGCTGGCATTTTCGCGCTCGCTCTCGAGGTTCGCAACGACCTTAGCTGGCGTGACATGCAGTACATTGCTATTGAAAGTGCTGTGCCCATTGATCTTGACACCGAGGAGTGGCAAGACACGTCGATGGGCAAGAAGTTCAGTCACACGTTTGGTTACGGCAAGGTCGACAGCTGGAAACTTGTGGAAGTGGCAAAGACCTGGCAAAACGTCAAACCTCAGTCTTGGTTCTTCTCTCCATGGATACATATCCACAAGGATATTCCCCAGGGCAACACAGGCTTGACCTCGACCTTTGAAGTCACAGCCGACATGATGAAGCAGGCAAACGTGGAAAATGTTGAGCACGTAACTGTCACCATGAACGTGGAGCACACCAACCGGGGCGACTTGAGTGTCGATCTCATCAGCCCCGACGGAGTCGTCAGTCACATTGCGACTACTCGCAAATTCGATTCCAGCAAAGATGGATACGACGACTGGACATTTATGAGCGTAGCACACTGGTAAGCTTTCCCTGCACTACACAACGTATATATGTCTGGCCTTACTAACAGAAACTAGGGGTGAAAAGGGTGTTGGCACATGGACAGTCGTGATCCGGGATTCCAAGGTCGATTCTAACAAGGGAAAATTCATCGACTGGCACCTGAAGCTCTGGGGCCAATCGATTGATGCTTCCAAAGCTAAACTGCTTCCCATGCCTACCGAACAGGATGACGATGACCACGACGTAATCGCCACTACCACTATTGCACCAGGAACAACTGCAGTGCCTAGCGGTTCTGACCATACCGACACTGCTGTGCACCCGACAGACCTTCCAGACGACCATCCGAACCGTCCCCAGAAGCCGACTGGCACGGATGGTAAGCCCATTCAGACTGGCACAACAGAGGAAGAAGCCGCCGAGACCACCTCAAGCTCATGGGTTCCGTCCTTTTTGCCGACATTTGGCGCCTCTCCCCACACCCTAGCCTGGATATATGGTGCTCTTGGTCTCATCGGTCTGTTCGTCTGCGGCCTCGGTGCATGGTGGTGGATCGTCCGCCGCCGCCGTGCCAGCCCCCGCGATTCCTACGAGTTCGAGCTCATCGACGGTGACGAGAACGAGGGTCTGACAGCTGGCGAGCCCAAGCGCAAGAGAGGCGGTGAACTCTACGATGCTTTCGCCGGCGGCAGCGACGATGAGGACGACGATGCCGCTGCCCACCGTGCTGCACGGAGGAGCACGGATAGCGATGCCTCGGAGGGAGGCAACGAGAAGCAGAGCTCCAGGCTGCTCGGCCGGTAGAAGATAGTGATCAAGTCGCCGCGCAACGTGGCACGTCAATGTCAGCACGTTACAGAGTCTGGCAGTATATGAAGAAACTCCGAAGTCATTGCCTCTATTTAGATCATGGAAACGGCGTTATGGGTCATTAGGAATTCAAGGAATACTAGCAATGAAATCGAGAATGATGGGACACCACGAACCACCTTTTGCCAATCGCTTCTCAGGGACATGCAGTGACAGCTCAGCAATTCTGGCGGGTGAATTAATTTTTCATATTTGATCGTGCTTGTAATGTAAGAATTCCATTTCAAAAAAAGACCGCCCTTTCAAACGCCCGTTTTCTGCCGGAACCCGGCAGCGCAGTAGTGTTAAAATGCAAATCAACAAGCCCGTTTTTTCATTCGTCACCTTCATGATGGGCTCACCTGGCCGTCCATCTCCTTGACGTAGCGCTCCCAGATCTCAATGAGGCCGCCGTAAAAGTCGACGTGGGCGTCGGCGAGGCCGCCAAACTGCTTCTTCATCTCGATGCGCTTGATGCGCTCAAAGTCGACGACCTCCTTGACGACCTCCTCGTCGAACATCTCGCTCGTCTTCTTGGCGCGCTCGGCCTCGGTCGTCAGCTCGTCGATGCGGATCTCGAGCTTGCGCAGGCGCTCCCGCCGCGACGCCTCGTGGTCGACGCCCCGGACGTCCTCGATCTTGCTCCGGATGAAGCCGCCCGCGCCCGAGGAGCCGTAGCCCGAAGCCAGGCCGTCCCGCTCCAGCGTCGACTTGTTGAGATACTCGGTCAGCTGCTCGTGGTCCAGCTGCTTCTGCTCGCGGGCTTTCAAGAGGTTCTTGAGCGCCATGCTGTAGGCGCTCATGTCCCGCAGGCTGCCCAGATAGTCCTGATCGGTATGGTCCTTCAGCCTCCTCAAGCCGGTGCTGGCATCCTCCACGCTGGCGGCAAAGGCATGGACGGCGCTCTCGACGCCGGGCTCGAGGGTGATGAGCTTCTGGAACTGCTCGGCGAGGTCGCGCATGTCGGCCTCGAGGTCGGACTCGCGGCGGACGACGCGGGCGACGACCTTTTCGACGTGTCCGAGGTCCTCGTCGAGCTTGTCGGCGCGCTCGCGGACCTCGATGAAGCGCTTGTCGGCCTTGTGGACCTTGGTGAAGGCGTTGATGAAGGTGTCGGCAAAGTTGTCGAACACGCCGCCGCTGCCGGGCTCGACGTTAACGCTGCCGCGGGCCGAGCGGCTCTTCATGGTGGCGTTCCAGTCCGGGCTCTCGAGGAAGGTGTGCAGGATGGGCGCGCGGCGCAGGATGGGGTGCGCGCCCAGCCGGGTGAGGAATCTCTGCAGCGAAAAGGCCCGGCGATGTGTGAAGTCGGGGCCGAACCGGTCGCCGCGTACGTACTCCATGCGCTGCTTGTCGGGCAGCGGCGGCACGGCGCATGCCGGGTAGTCCTTGCACAGAGACTTGTAGAGGAAGACGAAATCGGTGAAGCGCCGGCGCGACGAGAATTGGGATTTCTGAAAGGACGGAAACGTCGACTGTGATATTACAAGTAAGCGTTGGCTGCTGTTCAATAGAACGAGGGGTCGTATTCAAGTGAAGGTGGCTGTGGTGAACTCTGTATGACAGTCCGTCCTTGCGTTCCCAAGCCCGTAGATCCAAGCATTATTCGACTTACGTTGGTCATGACGAGATATGATACAAAGGCGTCTTTTGTGCCATCGCTCTCCTTGCGCGGCTCTGTGACGGTGCAGTCGAGGATGTCGCCGGACAAGCCGGGGTCTATCCTCGTGGGATCCTCCTCCATCTCCGGGTGGTGTGTGCCGACGGGCTCGGAGTCGTCGAATACGGGCGCCGAGGAGCTCGAGCCGGTCATGTCGTTAGTATCATGGCTGTCGCTATGCCACGAGACGTTGGAGAAGTTGTCATGCTGGTCGATGACGGCCATGGTGGGCGACTGGCTGTAGCGAGCCCGGGTTGATGTGCCCGACGACTGCGACAGCTGAGCGGGAATAAGCTGGGAGGTCCGTGGCTTTCATGCAATGAATGTAGATGTCGTGAGTCTCCGATGGGAATATGACCAAGTGCGAGGTTCGTTTCCGGAGCAAGGCGAAGTGCGTAGGGTTCTCTTGCGTATGTCTCGAACGTAGGTAGGGCGTCAATGTGCAGTGCACTGTGGTGCAGGTAAGGTAGCTGCCGGCCGGGTAGTGCTGTATCAATAATGTGGCGGGGAAGTCGAGCTTCGATTTGGTTAATACAGTGGCAGCCTGCCAGAAGCTGCCCGCTATCAGCAGTCAGTCAATTGATTAGGTATCATTGAAGCGCCCAGCTGCAAGGTCCGAGCTTGAAACTATGACGATGTTCCAAGACCAGGGTCCGTCTATGTTTTATTATAAAATCACCACCAGACTTCCATGGTCTCTATCATACTTACTATACATCTTGGTGTTGACTACTGAATATATGTCCCACTTGCTGTATCCTTCACGTCCCATCTCATAGTTCAATTATAGGCGACCGAACTTTTTGTCTGGAGCAGTTTGTCCTGTGATGTGCCAAGAAGCTCCTCAACGACTTCCAAGCCTTGAACCATTCACGCCAATGATCAAGACGTTGTTTGAACTGATGTTGGTTGGCTTGTTACTTTTTTACATGACGGGCTGCTTTGGGAGGATTTTCATTTATGCAACTTTACCATCTTGATACTTGGGCGCCTTCTCAGAGAAGTGGTCGTATATACTCCGTACATGAACCATCCTCTCCTACCAAGAAGAAAACAATGGCAGGGCGCATCTTGGATAATTCGAAAGTCAAGTGAAAACTGTCAATTTTCATGACTGTATCATGGCAAAATAATGTGTCAAAAAAGGCAAAAGAAATTGTCGAATGCAGGGATCGAACCTGCGATCCTCTCCGAATCAATCATGATAAGGTTGTAAAGGAGATGCCCTAACCACTAGGCCAATTCGACTTTTGAGCAGATGCTGCGATGATGACAAATGGTCGTATTGGAAAATATGTAGATAACTCCACCGAACGATGGTCCCAGGTGCTGATGCAGTGGAACTTCATGCAGAGGTAGGTGCAAAGAGAGTCTTATGAACAACTACCCACAGCGATCAATTGCTATAAGCCTTTGGTAATGCCGAAAGCATGTAACCGAGGCAGTATATAGAACATAATTATTTTTGTGATTTTCCAGCAATTGCGTGTCAAATGGAATAATCGTTGAAGCCAGTGAAGATTTGCAACGAAAGGACTTATAGGCCACCAGTTATGAACCGGCCATAATTGATTACGAAAAACGTCAAGTTTCCTATATGATCAATTGATACACGCTTTGAATTTACTACTACTGAGAGAGAAGAGATACGCAAAAAGATCTGCAATATAGTCGGGGTCGGGACCTGGATATTCCCCCAAATCCGCATGGTAAAGTGAAGCAATACCTGCCAAGCGCGGACATGGGCAAACTAGCTACACATATTACAACTCGCTAGGCCAGGTACGTAGGTAGAGCTCCATCTTTCGAACAAAAAACACCGGGACTCAAAAATCATGAGAGGCACAACCACCACGACAACACTCTTGAGACAGGGCAGAGCTCTCTGTGAGCTGCGCGTAGGGTAGGGCGACCCAATTGATCTCTCAAGTATCTTTATTTCGTGTCAAAATCTGATCTGGGTACAGAATAAGCAGCACGCAGAATGTCGTCCGCCCAGGAAGCGCCGCCTTGAGGGCAGCGACGAGCTCTTCCTATTCACAATCCCTCTTCGCCGTCCCTCTACGGCCCCTGCACACGACGCCTTGCCGCCCGGCCAAGGGAGGCAAGGGCAAGGCCAAGGGCAAAAACAAGGACCACAGCCCCGCGTCCGAGCCCGAGTCCTCTTCGTCTTCCTCGTCCTCCTCGTCGAATCCGTCCTCGTCCGGCGGCTCCTCGCAGCACCCGACGCCGAACCCCGAGGAGCCCCTCGACTTCGCCGACGTGCAGTCGCGGCTGGCCAAGGCGTCCGAGGCGCCGACCGAGGCGCTCAAGAAGCTCCGGAGCGGCGGGCGGTTCAACCCGGACCTGATCGGGGCGGTGCGCGTGACGCCGGACAAGAAGGACGGCACGTCGTATCCTTTACGAGAATTAGCCCAGGTCGTGCCCAAGGGCGGGCGGACCATCTCGATCATCGTGCACGAGGCGGCGAGCGTCAAGCCGGTCATGAGCGCGATCCAGGCGTCGCGCGACTTCAACCAGCAGCCGCAGCGCGACCCGGACAACGAGCTCGAGCTCGTCCTGAAGCTGGAGCTCGAGAAGCGCGAGGACGTCGCCCGCCGCGCCAAGGCCGTCTGCCACGAGTGGCGCGAGAAGGTCCGCCAGGTCCGCCAGAAGCGCGACAAGGTCCACGCCGCCTGGAAGAAGGACGGCACCCTCCTGCCCGACGTCAAGCGCAAGGCCGACACGGAGCTCGACAAGATCATCAAGGCTAAGGTCGCCGAGATTGACGCCCTGGAGAAGGAGACGGTGAAGTCTGTCGAGGGCAAATAAAGGCAAGGGGAAAAGGTTTTCACGTGTATAAAAATTCAAGACAAATGATCACAATTTCTCAATGGACATGAACACGGCTCGGAGTGGCTCGAATCGATATGCAGCTGGTTTGCAAAGTCTGTAGGTTGGATTGTGTATTTTCAATGTACACTACTATAAACAGGTGTTGTTACAGCGCCGCATGATGCACAATATGGTCTTTCTCTAATAGCTAGGGCACTTCTCGTATGGATGCCCTCAAGCACTTTTCGCCTTCGCCTTGGCCTTGCCCGGTACTGCTGGCGCAGCAGCTGGTAGCAAGGTCTTGATCTTCTCCTCGATGCTTCTCTCGGCCGCGGCGTTCCACGTGCCGTCTCTCTTGACAAAACTCCTGGCTGTGTTGAGCGTACGGGTGCTGACTGTGCTGGACTTGTCCGTGAGATCGGAGTGCTTGGGCCCGTCATACTTGCCCAGAAGGGCGGCATCCAGTATGGCCGATTGCGTCTCCTTAGGCGGGTTCTGGTACTGGACCTTGCTCTGGCTGTTCACCCAAGCCTTGGCCCGCTCGTTGGGGAAGTAGGCGCCGTGGCCTTGCTTGTACAGCTTCCAAGCCTCGGGAGGCGAGGTAAAGTCCTCGGGGTGGTAGGGGCGGCCGCCGCCCAGCACGGCGGCTTGCCTGATGATGGTGGCCTCCTTGGTGAGCATCGAGGCGTTGGACGCGACCGCGGGCGCGAAGCCGGCCAGCGAGGCCAGCAGCTCCTTGGGACCGGCGGGCTGCCACGCCTGCTCGACGCCCGTGTCGACGTCCTGGTAGTAGCTGTTGAGCTCGGGGTCCTCGGCCTTTCCAAAGGCCTTGAAGCGCTGGTAATCGAGCTCCTCTGACCTCTCTTCGGCGCTCGGCCGGTTCGATCGCTGTGGCCTGTCGTCTCCGTCTCTGCCACGGCCACGGCCTCGTCCGCGTCCACGTCCACGACCGCGGCCTCCTTCCCTGAAGCCGCCGCCGCCGCCTCGTGCTGCAAATCCTCCTCCACCTCTTCCACGAGGAGTGAAGTTTCCTCCTCCTTCGCGAGGAGTGAAGTTGCCTCCTCCACGAGGTGTAAAGTTGCTTCCTCCACGAGGTGTAAAGTTTCCACCACCTCGTCCTGCAAAAGCGCCACCGCCTCGTCCAGCAAAGGCTCCGCCACCACGTCCCCGGAACCCGCCGCGGATGATGCCACCTCTCACGACTCTGTTTCCCTGCCCAGGGGCGGCGCCCGGCGAGGGCTTCACCAAATCGTCGGTCTGCACTCTCTTGAAGCCGGTGAACCCAGTCCGGGGGGCGCCAGCAGCAGCGCCGGCATTGACGGTGGGATTCCGGGGCGCCGGGGCGCTGCTCGGTGCCGCGGTCGATCTGTTGTTGTTGGACTGGCCCTGCCTGTTCATGGAGAGCATCTCGCTGGCGGCGGCGGCGGACCGCTGCCGGCTCGAGGGGGGGCGCCGCGAGGCATCGTCGTTGTCGGCGCAGCGTGCCTGGGCGGCGGAGAACTGGCGCAGAGAGGCCGCAATGCCCTCGCTGAGACGCGAAAGCTCTGGCCTGCCCCGGCCGAGGCCTGTGTGTATCGAGTTCCGGATCATTGGGGGCTGATTGGAGGGTCGTTGGTGTGGGAACTGCTGACCTCGGGGCGACGACGAAGCTGCGAGATGGGAAATTTCGTGATGCTGGAAAATCGGTAATGGAGCTATGTTAGTACGGCGGTCCGTGCATTTGATCGAGACCCCTTACAACCTGTGAGCTACGACTGATTATACTCAAGTGCATTGAACCTACTATTACATGATACTACAAAAGTAATTGAAAAACGAGATTTAATATAACAGTATAAAGGAATGTCAATTGGAAGACAAACGTACTATTTAGGTTGACCCCGGATATCGGGCTGATGTTTAGTCAATCTCTAGATCGTTGCACATGTTGTTAGTCTAGAATCGCCTCGTATAGTCCAGATCATCTTGAATTCGAATTTCATTTTGCGCCATATATACCAGATAAAACAACATTTTCATGGCAATTGAGTTACACGCCAGGTATCAAAAAATTCAGCGTCCGTGGTCATTTTTGAAATGTGACCATACCGTTCCTCCCCTTTACGAACCCTGCAGAGGCTTGCCCATACCTCCGTAGGTAATGGTCTTGATGTTCTGGTACTCCTCAATGCCGTACTTGGAGCCCTCGCGTCCGAATCCGGACTGCTTGACACCACCAAATGGCGAGGCAGTGTCCGAGATGAGACCAGTGTTGACACCGACCATGCCAACCTCGAGAGCCTCTGCCACGCGGCCGATACGCTCAATGTTGCTGGAGAAGAAGTAACCAGCGAGACCGACCTCAGCAGCATTGGCAAGCTCGACGACCTCGTTCTCGGTCTCGAATGGGAAGAGGCCGGCCACGGGACCGAACGTCTCCTCGGTAGCAATGGCCATCTCCTTGGTCATGCCAGTAATGACAGTAAGCTCGTGGAAGTTCTCGCCAAGGTCAGGCAGCTTCTGACCACCGACAATTACCTCGCCGCCCTTCTTCTTGGCATCTTGAATGTGCGCCTCGACCTTTGAAACGGCACGGCCGTGAATCAGAGGACCATGGGTGATGCCCTCATCGAAACCGTTACCCATCTTGAAGCCCTTGACCTGCTCAGCAAACTTCTGTGCAAACTCGTCGTAGATGCCCTTCTGGACGTAGATACGGTTGGCGCACACACAAGTCTGACCGGAGGATCGGAACTTGGAGGCAATGGCGCCGGCAACAGCGGCTTCCACGTCGGCATCGTCAAAGACAATGAAGGGGGCGTTGCCGCCGAGCTCCATGGACAGAATCTTGAGAGACGATGAAGCCTGCTTCATCAAAATCTTGCCAACGCCAGTCGAGCCGGTGAAAGACACCTTTTGGATAGTGGGATGGGTGGTCAGGACCTCTCCAACCTCAATGGTCTTGTCAAGCGCCGAAATGACGTTTACAACACCCTTGGGGATTCCAGCGCGGTGAGCCAGCTCGGCAATGGCCAAACTGGTAAATGGCGTCTCGCCAGGAGACTTGCAGACAACAGTGCAACCCGCAGCCAGAGCAGGTCCGATCTTTCTTGTAATCATGGCAGCAGGGAAGTTCCACGGCGTAATGAGACCGCAGACACCGACGGGCTCCTTGATGGTGATGACCCGGTTACCCGCAACCGAAGGTTGGATCGTGTCGCCGTACACTCTGGGGGCCTCCTCGCTGAACCACTCAAAGAAGTTGGCGGCATAGGTGACCTCGCCCTTGGCATCTGCCAGAGGCTTACCGTTCTCCCAGGTGATCAGAGTCGCAAGATCATCGGAGTTCTCGATCATGAGGTCGTACCACTTGCGGAGCAGCTTGGATCGTTCGCGGCCGGTGGTCTTGCGGAATGTCTTGAAGGCCTCCGCGGCGGCGGCAATGGCCAGCTCGGTGTCCTTGCCATCGAACTCGGGGGTCGTGCCGACCAGCTTTCCAGTGGAAGGGTCGTGGACCTCAAAGGTCTTGCCAGAGGCGGCCTTTACCCATTCTCCATTGACGTAACCGACGTCGGTCTTGAAGAGCGAGGGGTCCTTGAGCTGTGGTTGGGGGCGCAAACGTCAGCACAACCGAGGCTATATTTCGTCGCGATTCTGTCTGCAATTCGCATCGACTACGAATTGCGATCCGAACCTGCAAACTCTAACAATGTAAAACTCACCTTGGGAACGGGTGCCATGTTGGAAGCTAGCCTGGAGGTCAAGAGCGGCAATGTGGTTTTCTGGAAACTTGATCTGATGGGATACCTCGAGGTAGATCTTTGCAAGGTCCGGAGCAGAGACATTATGAATGGGAAATCTTGTAGCCCGAGCAGTGGGCGAGGAGGAGATGGAATTATTAAGTAAAAGGTGGGCACATAAGATTACCTAGCAGCATAGACTATCCGAGGGTGTTCAATCGGAATTGCTCTCGCGAACTGTTTGGCTGGAAGCAACTCGTCCGACTACCAGAGAGATACTAGATACCCAGAAGCTCCGCGGCCGTAGCTACATTACAGCTGATGATGCGCACTGGCGTCGGACCTAGCGGGCGGGCAAGCTTTCACTAACGTATCTGATAGTGACGTCGGAGTTTGAACATGGGCTGCCCCTCCACTGGGAGTTGGGGGGAACCCTCTGTAAGGCCGCTCGAGTGTGGGGTAAGTTACCCAATACAGCAGGTCCAAGCAGAAAGACGCCCAAAACTTCGGACACGACCAGAAGCCTCTCGCCTCTCACGATACCTTCACCTGGGGAGGAGTCATGCCAGTCCACTTGGACAACTGAAAACACTGTTAGCCTGCCATTGCTCGCCGTAGAAGATAGGCACTCGGCTAGATTGCGGTGCCTGGCTCGACATGGCATTGGCCGATCTGCGACTAAGATTCCAGAGATAAGGATGCCGACGGATCACGTTAGAAAATAGAAATCCAGGGACCAGCTCTAGTCTGCGTGGGCCTGAAGGCCTGGGTGGAACTTGTATGGTAAATCGACTGCCGACTTCGGCTTATCATAGACGGTTGTTTTGCAATACTATGTACCATGTATTGGCAGACCGTTGAAATGCTTTGCATGCCCCTGCCTTTTGGGATGGGAGCGTGGAAATTGTGTCTTCTACTTTGACACTAACATCGGTGTCAAGACTCAATACTCATCACCCGATTGCAAAAATGGCGAGGAAAGAAAATATGGGCGTCAAGAGTGCAATGCCTCGGCAAATGTTCACAGAAGCCGATACAACTTTTGTAAGTACGTACAGAGTACGTATAGTTGAGACAAATCAACCACGCCGGATTATAGGTGGGTTTCCCAGCCAGTGAGTTGTCTGACCATCTTGAATTTCTTCACTACTAACTAATGCTCAAGCTGAAAACTATAATCATTCTTGCTACCGGCTATCTATCAATTCATGTTGCATGAGAGTAGTAGACTTGTGCGCAAAAAATCAGAACTTGGTGAACCACGGACCTCAACCTTGGTCCCGAGAAATCACATATTACCGACTTGATTTCCCGGTCTATTCCCCTCATCCTTTTGGAGTCCCCAGGTATAGCCAGCCAGCCATGATGGATGGCTATACCCATGGGCTCTCGATTGCATGAACGGCACGAGCTCTCAGTGCTCCCCCGCTTGGGGGTCTATTGCCGAAACAATGCAGATCCTCTCACCTCCTCCTTTGGGCCAATAGCTCTCTCTGGCCCGGGGCCGGCGACACCCATGATCTTGGAGTGCCAGACTTTCTGCATCGTCGTTCGCCATGGGGATTGGCTGTTATCGTAAGCGGAAACATGTGCAATCATATTCTCCGTCCAGTCATTCACTGGCTGCGAGGGTCGAAATGCCATGAGTGGTCCCGAGAGGGGGCTCGCTGTAGAATATGTCTTGTCGGTATAGTTTATCCTCCTGGCATTAATACCTACGAGAACCGCTCACTCGCCATGCAAGCATTCCGTCATTACTTTGCGTGAGGATAAATGCTGCGCGGGAGTTTACCTCGTCTCATTATTGTTCTCTGCAATGGTAAGGATCTCGCTACTCTCGCTCTTGGAACGCCAACAATGCTCGTAATCACAGTGATTCTGGCTTGTGCTGGTACTGCGCTCGGTCAGGTTCGCACCCTGCCGCTGAGCATCAATGCCGAGGATACCAATATCGGGGCGCCTCTAGACGGGTTTGTGAGCTATTCTATCGAATTCTCCTCGTTCCCAGACTATGCCGGTATGTTGTTACCCGTGTGGCAGACCATGTGTATAAAAAGACTGACCGATCAAAGGTAATTCAACGGCGCCGAATGAGTTCTCCAACACGCTCATCAATAATATCGGCTACTATCAAGGTTCGAATCCGTATATACGGGTGGGAGGAAACACCCAGGACTTTGCCATTTACGACGAAAACGAGACGCTCCCGCTCCGGGGCGTCTACAACACGACGAGGTCGGCCGACTACCCTACCACCATCACCATCGGGCCCTCCTTCTTCGACGCCTACGGCGCCTGGCCCAAGGTCAAGTTCTCGCACGGCTTCAACCTGGGCGGCAACAACGACTCGCGGGTGCACGCGACGCTCAACCAGACGGTGCCGCTGGCCTGCAGGGCCCTTTCGAACGGCAACTTTTACCGCTTCGAGTACGGCAACGAGCCGGACCTGTACTACGGGATCCCGACGGCGCAGGTCCGGCCCGAGAGCTACAACGAGTCCGACTGGGTAGCCGAGTGGCTGGAAGGGACGCGCACGATCAACGCGCTCGTCGCGCAGAACTGCCCGGACCTGCTGTCGGACAACCAGACGTACGGCTTCCTCGCGCCGTCGTTTGCCGGCACCGACAACCACCTCAAGGCGCCGCTCGCCTGGGCCGACGGCCTGGACGCCGACGGAGACGTCAGCTACTTCTCGTCTCACAAGTAAGTTCTCTCTTTTCTCTTCATCGCCTGGTACGGATAGTTCCTGGCTGAACCATGAAAACTCTGTTCCCTCAGCTACATCAGCGGCGCCAACTCCCTCGGCGTGACCCTGCAGGGCACGCTGATGAACCACACGCGGACCAAGCAGAGCGTGGACGCGCACGTGGCCGAGTACGCCGCCATCGCCCCGTCCGGCGTCCCGCACATCTTCGGCGAGACCAACTCGCTGTACCAGCAAGGGCGGCCGGGCCTGTCCAACACGTTCGGCGCGGCGCTCTGGGCCGCCGACTTTCTGCTGTACAGCGCCTCGGCCGGCATCGGCCGCGTCCACCTGCACATGGGCACCAACTACCGGTACCAGGCGTGGCAGCCGGTCGACACCAACGTGACCAGCGTCGGCACCAAGGCGCCGTACTACGGCGGCGTCGCGGCCGCCGCGTTCCTGGGCAACCTGGGCGTGGCGACGGTGCAGGTCGCCGAGCTGGACATGGGCGACGGCGATGATGCGGAGTCCGGATACCTGGCGTACGTGGACGGCGTCCTGACCAAGGTCATGTTCATCAATCTGCGGGAGCACAACTACACGCTCAACGGGACGGGACCGGGCCTGAACCCGGCGGCGCGCGCCGTGCGGACGTACAGCCTGCAGCTGGGCAACCTGACGTCGGGGGCGGGCGTGCAGCGGCTGTCGGCCAACGGCAGCGACGCCATCACGGGGGTCACGTTCGACGGCTGGAGCTACAACTACGAGCTCGAGCGCGGGCGGCCGGTCCGGCTGGCCAACGTCACCGTCGGCGAGAGGGTCAACGTCACCGACGGCGTCCTCTCGGTCGGCGTCGCGGACAGCGAGGCTGTCATCCTGACGCTTCATAATTAGCTTGTTAGCACAGAATTCAAAAGAAGCAAGTATTTGGTATCCCTTTCGATCAAAATTCTAACAGAGTTGGCGTAAATGGATATGATGTTTGATTTTTTTTCTCTTCGTAACACCCGTGACAGGACCCTCGATTCGAGTCGACACATGAAATCCGGCCTAGTATCTCGAATCCTCAATATCCATCATGTCTCGGTCGCTCCATGATCATAAAAGAACCATCGGACTATAAATCAACGTTCCGCACCGCTAACTGTGCAGCGGGTATAATATAACAAACAACCAAGTCATCATTAGAAAATAATAAAATACAGCGCGTAATATTCACCTTCCACTCGAACGCTTTCAAGTATGTCCACTGGCTCTGCTGGCTCGATTCCTATAATCAAACTTCTCCCTCTTACGAGTACTGTTGTGACCTCAGGGGAAGTTTCCTGTCTAGTGTGTTGAACGCCATGGTGCGAGGCGTATACGGCACGGCCGCGCTCGGCGTCTGCGGAATGCCGTGCATCTCCCACTTGTCATTGCGCCTCAGACTGGAGGGCGAGTTGGTCTCGTCATCCGAGTCAACGTCCTTGCCCCTCTTGTCGGCCTCGTTGGGCAACATGGTCCAAATGGTCAGGCCGAGGTTGACGACATAAACAGCACTGTTTTGCAAGTATCAGTATCATATTATTCCCAAAGGAATACGATTCTTAGGCTTGACTTACAGGAATATAACCGTCGCGGCATAGGTGCCCTTGGCCGTCCGGCAGGACTTTTGAATGCTCTGGTTTGCCGCCACGGTGCAAGGCTTTGCGATGTACCATGCAATGGGGCTTGGGTGGTGCGGGTCGGCATAATCTGGTCCCATCTGTCCGTAGACGCTGGTGGTATAGAGAGCCGTGAGCGCAACGTTGATGATGAGACCGACCACCGGGTAGAAGCAGTGCATGATGATGGCGATCATCTTTGCAATCATCATGAACAGGCTGAGAACGGAAATGGCCACGTTAAAGTTGGTGAGACTGCAAGACGGTGTCAGCATATAGTCCGTCGCGTATTGCTTGCCTTTTCTCTTCCATGGAGTACCAAGACTTACGTCAATGACCATACGAATGGAATAGTCGGTAGTGGTCTGTGGTTTGCGTATGCGTAGAGTATAATGTTGGGACTCGAGTTGAAACCGAGGTCATTCCCGGCCTGCCACAGCTGCGTGCGGAAGAGGTCTGGCTGTGCGAGACCAAACAGCACCAACAGCGCGACGGTGCAGGCGAGCTCTGGTATCATCGCCCACCACAAGGCCTTGGTCGACCGCCATTCTCGGTGCAACATTCTGTATCCCATGATGATGGTCTCGATATTTGGCCGCGAGGCTGGCCCTGTGTTGGTCGTGTCGGTGTAATTAAGCTCGTAGGATCAAGCAGGCTGCGCTTCCTGGCGTTATATGATAGATTTCGGAGTCGCTGTTCCGCCAGCAGATTGTGTATCACATCGGACTCTCACATAAGACGGCTCCTTTCGCGTATCTCTGGGATGAAATTCGCCGGTGTTGAATGCGACAAGAAGAATCAATCACAAATTCCAGATGACCATCTCACAGGAAAGGAAAAAGAAGGCTCGGGGAGAGCGGGCAGAGCTGGGCCCGTCAGCCCATGAATACTTTTTTAAGAAACCACCCAACCAACCAGACCCAGACCCAAAGCGGGCGACGGGGAGGGCAGAATGCATGTTCAGTCACAGCGAGACAGTACTGCAGTACAGCCAGACATGCAAATTGCGTCGCAATTGAGGGGGGTCAGCCGGGAGTGAAGGCCAATCGGCAGGGTCGCACGCATGGCTGTTAAGCGCCGGGGAGGGGAGCCAACGTTGAGTGGGCGCTTCCGCCGGACCCCAGAATACAATGGCGGGAGCGGATTGGGTTGGCGATCTCTGAGCAGTGGTCTGCGCAACCAATCACGCCGGCGATGCGCCTTCGAGAGGCCAAGCAGAGAGCTGCAGAGCTCTCCCAGACGGTGACCGGGGTCTCTATTGGCCTGTTGGAACTCTTTCCTCTCCCCACCCCGGTCGGTTCCCTTCTTGTCTTTGGGGGCCGCCGGCTCTGTCTGATAGACTCGGCGATGCGATTCCCAGCTGGCCAGCCGCCGAACAGGGCCATCCCATCATGACTTTTTTGCTTTGTTCAAATATGGCTCTTCGATGGGCGCATGCCAGAGCGTTCTCGTACGACGTCAAACGACTGATTTGCAGCTCCCGTCTGGATCGAGCTGTCGCACGCATGCAACCACTGTAAATCTCTTCTTGCCACGAGCCCGTGACAACAAGGTCCCCGACCGGATACCATGTGGTCGCATATCTGGTCCTGAGAAGGTCTATAGCCGTCTATCACGATGCTGTGACGGCTTGGCGCCCCGAACTCTCGGGCCTGGACTGGCGTTGGACGGGATCCCGATTGACAAGACGGAGGTTGCCTCAGGGTGGATCTCATCACCTACCGTCCAGCGGCAAGTCAGACGTGCGGGAGGCTCGAAATGTCAGAGTCCTGTTGTCAAACATCTCCTGAACATATGTGAGCTTGCTATGCCAGCTGGGGTAGGTGTAAGCATGGCCATTGTGGTGGGATCGAGATGCCATAGCTATTGCTGCATTTCCCTTTCAAAAAGTAAAGACGAAGAGAGCGAAAATGAGGAAGTTCCAACGCGGATTCTGAAGATACATCCTGCATTGTTGTTTCTGTCATGCCTCATACGGCGTCTTGAGCATGGGTTGAATGTTCGGAGACGTCCCGGCTCAGAGCTACTGAACCTCGTAGACGGCAAGCAACAAGTGAGCAGCATTTCGTTAGGTACCGGCATAGAGTACAAAAAGTCGAATAAGAAGCAACGACCCCTGATTTCACCAATCGGCAAGTGCGTCCCGGAAGGCTTCGTTTGTCCAATCCTCGACTGGCTGGGGCATGGGATGACAATGTCTTCTTTCGACTATAAATGTCCCTAACCTAGCTAGATCTGTATCATCATGTCATCGCTGTTCATTGGCTGCACCCAGCTGCAGCTGGTGCAAATATTGATTTTAGATGGGCCGAAAGTGTATCACCGTGCTGACCACCTCTACGGTATGCTAGCTTGTGCCTTGGGAAGTCAATCTCACTTGGTGGGTTACGGCATATTTGTTCCCAGATATACAGATATGTGAGAGCATCTTTTCGTCAATGGAATCCAATCGAAGAAATTGTGCGTTTCGACAAATGCTGGCCGGATATATTTTCGGAGGCCATGATCAAAGATGATCGCCTGGTATGTGTATATAGCTTACACGACCTAGGCGAGATGCACAAGTGCATCATCCGACCATGTTTGACGTGAAATTGGGCACCTCTACATATTCATTTGCCTATGAGAAGCGTGTTATAGACAAGAGCATCAAGCAACCTACGTAATTGCACAGACTACAGGCCGTTATGTGCAATTCACGAAGTGACCTCATGTAGGTTGCCTTGACTGTGCTTGTGCGTGGAGTGACCAGTCAATATGATGTACAGACTGCTCGGCCTATGTGCGAATGGCCTTTGCGTGAGTGCATGGGGAGGAACAGATGCTCCTGGACAATTGAAAAGCAAAGTTTCCTGTTCCATATCTTTCGGCCACCATTGAAACACATTTGAGCAAGTTGGTACCGCTTTGGGTGTTGTAAGCAGTGGAAATGTGATCGACAAGCAAGAGTCAGTCAAGTCAATCGACTGGATCAGATTGAAACCGCCATTATTCCGACAAGGCTACCCCCAGAAAGAGCATGAGTATAGCAGCCTGAGTAAAGGTGACATTTGACCTAGATCGTCACATATATTGCTACGGGGCTCAACTGTCACGCTGTTTGCGTAACACACGAGGCTGTCAGAAGACGGTTGTGGACTGACAACGCGCAGGCGGCATCGTCATTTGTGTGTTTTGGGGGTGCGCAAACAGTGGTTAAGCCCCGTAATAATACATAGGGTGCGTTCGGTAGGAATTTAGTGTTGGTGGACAGCAGGTAGAAAATACTGCCAAGACGTGGAAAATAGAATTTATCTAGCCGATGTACCGTTTGTACCGAGGGAGAAGGGAATGCGAGGCTGTTAAGGCTGGCGCTGCCAAAGTGGTGGGATCCAGCACGATGCCCCCCCTCGTATCGTGCTGGATTTCGTAGTTTTAACGATTGGGAACGACAAAACGACCGAATCAGGTCTGGTTGCCAAGCTTTTAAGTGCGGTACGGCTTCTACAATTCACTGGCCCGTGCACTCGATTGTACTGCCTTTAGCGGCTAACTTTGACCAGTCGGACTGACCTTTTCAGGTCAAGCGTCTCAAAAAGATACTTGGTATCGTTCTGAACCTCATTTTTGTAGTTGGGAACGATGCCACCGAACACGCCCATAATGTAGTTGCTTTCTCAGCTGGGTTTCCCGCCGCCAATGCCATGGCCAGCCCAAAGTTGACGGTGTGAGCCAGGCGCAAGTTTGGAGCGGTCTAGAACTAACAAGATCGCCGATCTCCATTGGACTATTCAATGCCAAACCCGCCAATTGTCCATGCGAAGAAATGCTGCTGACAAGTAATTGTAAGTATGTACAAATAGCTCATGGGTGAATGGAATGCGACCTGGCTGGTATTGAATGCCCTTCTAGCAAGCAATGGCCTTGCATGGATGCGCATTGCTGAGAGAGAGCAAAAGAGGGATGATGCGACATGGACGAATTTCCAAAATGCCATCTTTTTGGCCCATGGGGATTGGACATTGAAATGCACTGCACCACTGCCCCTCTAGCGCGGCCCCGGATATATCGGTAGCAGTGGGCCTTGACTCGGGAATGTGAGATCTGGGCTGTTTTGAGACACACAAGCAGCAAAGTCAGAAGCCGCACGCACGCGTACAAGGTTTCTCTCGGCAGGGGGTGTTGCAACTCTTTTTTCCTCCGCGGTATCAATCAATTTAGTTGTTCGCCGTCCGTGTAGCTTTTCCTTCATGTATGTCAGGTCCAACGTGGATACGTCGCAGAAGATTTTAAGCCGCATGATGCGCCCAGTTTGTGTTGCATGCCTGATGAGTTCCATACTACGAGCAGGCTAGGTTAGTATAATCCCCCCGAGTCCCCCACGGCCGAATGATAACCCCAGGTTGCTGATGCGAAGCGACCCGACCAAGCGCTCGCTGGAGCCCGGGCGAGTCACGAGCCGAACGGTACATGCGAAAGTATTGCGTCAACGGCGGATGGTCTCTAAATAAAAGAACGTTAACGGCCAATGCCATGACTGAAGTTCCAGGGACAGGGGCCCTCAGGACTGAGGTGGCTGGCCTTGGGATTCTATCATGATTTCTTGCCTACGGGTGCTGATCTACTGCGAACTATTGTGTATATTGAAGGTAGTGCCGTCAGCCTTTGTCCATTTACAGATAACAGCTGGTCAGGGGTGGTTCAGCGGAAGAAGTCAAGTCTTTGGCGCAACCGAGGTTGTTGGAAAAAAATATAGTTCGCGTCAAGGTGGCATAGCATCACTCAGCGTGCATAGTGATGATGAAAGAAGGGCCAGCTTCACTAAAACCCTGACGTTAACTCTCGAAAAGAATATACGACAACTTTCTTTTGTTTCTCAGGTCGAGAAAACCATCTCGATTCAGATGACTTCTGTTGACAAAGACCCGCTGTTCTTCCCATGCTTGCGTATGTTGCGGTCGATATAGGTCGGGTAGGTGGGAGCAATGTAGCATTGGTTGGCACTGGGCATGCGCTCTGATACAAAGGAATGGCGGCAGCAGAGACTGGTAGCAGTAAAAGATCGACATATGCCTGGTGGGCGTATTGGAATATCCAGCCGCTAACAGTAGACGATGGCTTGCTGGAGAAGGTCACTGGTTTCTGGGCGTCTCGCTAGAGGCTGGAGGTCGGTCCTGTCGCCTGTTATTAGTGAAGATGACACGTTTGGACAGAGTTCAGTTCAGGGTCTACCACCTGCTGGGCACCTACCCAATGTTTGCTCATGTTTTGCCAGATATTATTCCGCACTTCAAAGGTGATCCACTGCTTTGAGTCTATAGGAAGTATTCAGAGTGACGGTGTATATTCTTTTTGGATGTATATAACTTCCAATATATACCTACGAAGGAATCACTGACCACACCCCAAGTTTCCGGTCCAGGTGGGTTCAGTAAGGAGGGTACTGGGGGAGCTCTTGTAAGCTGGTGGGGTGCCCATTGTTCCAGACCAGTGCAGATCTCTTCGATTTGCTGCCGTCCCACCCCCAAGAGCTGGGTCTTCTGGGTCTCTCCCATGTCGGATAACGCATTTGGGATTCTGGGCTCTTTAAACCTTTCCAGGGCCACCCAATCCTCTGCGCGTTTCATCAACCCGCCTGGTCACCTACCCTGTCCATTTGACCCGCACCCCGAATTATTACAACATTGAACATTGATTGCTACCTACCTCACATACCGTCCGATCGATACTCTCTAATGCTACTGCTGTGCTTTGCGACCGTCGCCCTTTTCTTCTTGTCGTGTGTCGGATGTTCTTCTTCGTCGGATTCAAAGCAAGTGAGTGATTGAGAAAGAGTTATCCTGGGCAGGAGTGGGAATCTATCGGCAAGTCCCTATAGTGGTCGGTTTTGGCTTTTCTTTATTTCCCATTTCGTCTGGATTCTCCGCCCACTTCCACTATTGGATCGATCGCAAAACCACCCGGCTTTGACGAAGAACAAGCGAAAGGGACCCCCCAAATTGATTCGCCAGTCGCACGAAATCTCGCTGCCAATTTGGGCCCGCGACTTTGGAGATATCCATTTGCTACGCCTGCTTTGTGCGCGCACCTTTGCGACAACCGACACAGTTTCCCTCGTCGTTGGGCTTCGTTTGGATGCGTTGCCGTCCATCGCCTACAAGGAGTCAAGGACCCTCGTCCACCCCGGTAGTCGTTGGGCTGTTGTCCACTTACTTCTCCATCGAGCCCTCTCCCATCGATCGATGGCCAGTGTCCGACGAGACTTCTCCCCTCGGTCACAGCTTCTGCCCTCCGCCTAGGGTTGCTTCTATTCCCATTGGGCCTGCAGCCCCAAGAGGACAGGCGAGGACCACTACCACTCTCGGGCCCCTCCCCAGCCAGGCGTTGGCTTCCCAAACGAGGGCTGGCGTTGTTCAAATGCCAGAATCTACCGATTCTTCATGACTTTGAACAATAGACTAGAAGAGCTTCCTTTCCATGCGGCTACAGTGGACATCGTGACCACGACGCCTCCCCACATCGCTTCCTCTAACAACCCTCGGTACACCTACTCTTACCATCTGCCCCAAAACGCCACTGCCGATTCTCTCCCAACCACCATACCGGATCCGCCCTCGCAATCCACCCACGACAGATCCTTCTACAGCGCTGCTGCACTGCATGCCGCCGAGGTTGCGCTCGACGAGTGGCCTGAGGAAGTCGGCCGGTATGGTTTGAGTGCCGCCCCTACTACTACCACCACCACATCTTCTCAGTCGCGACACTTGTACACCGACCAGCCCTCCTCCCGTCGCCGCCCATCTGCCGGCCCTGGCTCGGTCTCCTCTCCACCGGCGCCGCAGCAGCTGCAGAGGAACAATACGAGAACACATGGAAAACGGGTCCTCAGCGAAGTGGCACCAAGCAACGATCGTTCCGCCCGGCCACCTGCAAAGAAACCCCGTGCTGGTCCGCCTCCACCGTCCAAGATTGACCTCAGCGAATTCAAAACACCGCCTCTCCCACAAAAGCAGCCCGCCGTCACGTCGCCGCTGTTCTTCTCCCACAAAACAAGACCTAGTCTGGTGCGGCTCCCACGCTTCTCCAGTTCCGAAGCTGCGGGAACCATGTTGAGAAGTGTTAAAGACCCTTCGGCAGCAGACGTGACCACCCTCAAGCTCGCAAGGGGAACAGTCAGTTCTGCAAGTCCAGCAAGGTCATCGAGCACGCCCGGCAGCGGCAGTTGGGCCTCGCTCGAAGCAGCCGGTCTCACACGAAGCCCCGATTTACTCGGCGCACCCCCGGGGCTCCAATTCCTCCAAGGAATCGGTATACTCGAGCTTTTAGAGAGGGACGACAGACCGACATTTGTCGTGGACGGAGCGAATGCGGCCAACTCTAGCGCTGGACCGTTCGTCATCCTGTACGCAAATCCTGCGCTCCAAGCTTCAGCCTGCATGCGTCATGTCCTCTATTCCGAGCTGCAAGATGAAGATGCAAAGCTTGATTTCGCAGCCTTCAAGTCTTGGGTCAAAAGCCCTGGCGATCCCCAAGGCGGCCTTGACCTGTTTCTGCCCTCCTTCCATTACGCCGGAAGCGACTGGACCTGCTCGGTCATTCGCAACCGGTTTCGATTCGTGAGCGCGAATAGAAGTGCCGCATCTATAGCACGATCGTCGCCAGAGCCACAGCTCGAGAGGGAGACGAGTGTCGACTCGCGCGTGCGCGTACACACTCCCAGTGCGCAACCAAGGACACCCAGCGATATAGTGATTCCGGATGCGCCAGATTACTTTGGTAGTGCAACAGTGGCGAGTACGTCGGGCGCCACCCTCGGCAACGATGCCGTTGATCGATTATTCCTTGGTCGCCCCGGCGAATTCGTGCCAGACCATAGTTCCGTGCCGTCGGAAAAGCCTTCCTTCGACTGGACGCGCATTCCTTTGACGACGGATCTGCCCGCACACGTGCAGTTCGCTCGCTCCAGAGATTGGGCTTCCACGCCTCTCGGCCCCATAGAGCATTGGTCAGCAGACTTGCGCGCCATGGCGAATATGGTCATGGGCAGCCCGCACCCGGCCGCAATGTATTGGGGGCCCGAACACATTGCTATTTACAATGAGGCATATGTGCCCATGGCGGGGCAGAAGCACCCAGACTTGATGGGGCAAAGCTACAAGGTGGCATGGAAAGAAATATGGCCCGACATTGAGCCTATATTCGAAAGTGCCACTCAATCCGGCCAGGCCACGATGAAAAATGATCACCGATTGATCATCAATCGTCATGGCTTCGACGAGGAGACCTTCTTCTCGTGGTCCATCGTTCCTCTGGTCGGCGAAGATGGTTCCGTGGTGGGGTTGTACAACCCTGCGTTCGAGAACACCAGGCGCAAGGTTGCAGAGAGGCGCATGCTTACGTTGCGCGACGTGGGCGAGAAGACGGCCATGGCCAGAGACGTCAGGAGCTTCTGGGCCCAAGTCCAGGCGGGTCTCGAGTTCAATGAAGACGACATTCCATTTGCCTTGGTGTACTCTGTCTCGGAAGATTGCGAGAGTGACATGTCCTCGATGCACTCGGGCAGCTTGTCGAATCCACCTCAGCTGATACTGGAAGCATCGCTTGGCATACCCGACGGCCACCCCCGGCTAGTCACACCACTTGACCTCAGGACCAGCACCGATGGATTTGCTCCATATATGAGAGACTCAATGGTCAAGGCCGGAGTGCCAATTGTCTTGTCAAAGGAGGACGGTACGCTTGAGGGGGGACTCATGGATGGGTTCACTTTCAGGGGCGCAGTCACATTTTGTCGATCCATAGTCATTTTCCCTATACACCCGACTACAGGTGGTGAAAGCGTTGTGGGCTTCCTTGTGATGGGTCTCAACCCCCAGAGACCTTACGACGATGATTATCAGCTCTTTATACACCTTCTGTCGAGGCAGCTTGCAACATCGATGGCATCAGTTGTCCTTTTCGAGGAAGAGATAAAGCGAGGACAGCGCGCCGCCCGCCTGGCCGCGCTGGATCGCCAAGAACTGACCCAACAGCTTCATCTCAGAACGCAGGAGGTGGAGGAAAGCGAACTCAAATTTACCCGGATGGCCGAATTCGCTCCGGTCGCCATGTTTATTGCAGATCACGTGGGCTTGATCACATACTGCAATGACATGTGGTTCGCAATCGCGCAGAGGCCCAGGGACGATTATTTTGTCGATTCATGGATGGACGAGGTCAATGACGAGGATCGGCCTGCGCTGGAAGAAGCATGGCAACGGCTAACGCGGCAGAAAGACGCGATCACGGTCGAGTTCCGCTTCAAGCAAGCTCGCGAGGAGAGCGGTAGTGTCATTGAGAATTGGGTCCTGATGAGCGCCTACCCCGAGAAGTTCCTGGATGGCAGCATCAAAGAAATCTTTGGCTGCATGACCAACATCTCTCAGCAGAAACTCGCGGAGCAAATCCAAGATCAGCGCCGCCAAGAAGCTGTTGAGCTCAAACGGCAACAAGAAAACTTCATCGATATCACCAGTCACGAAATGCGAAATCCACTGAGCGCCATCCTTCAGTGCGCGGACGAGATCTCGGCTCTTCTAGGCACTTATAGGAGTAAGACGGAGTTCAATCGAGAAGCCGACAATCTCAAAGCAGCACTCGAGGCGTGTCTTGAAGCCGCCAACACAATCACGCTCTGCGCAAGTCACCAGAAGAGAATTGTTGATGATGTGCTCACCCTGTCGAAGCTTGATTCCCAACTGCTTCTCGTCACGCCTGTCGATGTACAGCCAGTGGCCGTCGTGCAACGAGTCCTGAAGATGTTCGAGGGTGAACTAAACGCCAACGGAATCGAAATGACCTTCCAAGTCAAGAATCGATTCATCGACCTTGGGGTCGACTGGGTCAAGCTGGACCCGTCTCGCCTTCTTCAGGTCTTGATCAACTTGATGACGAATGCCATCAAATTCACCAACTCTCGAGCGCAACGCAAGATCATCGTGACTCTGGATGCATCGAAACATATTGTGGAACGGACCGACTCCCATATCTCATTCTTCCCTAGCGACCGCCCAGACACGGATGAAATCACGGACAAGCCTGACTGGGGTACGGGCGAAAAGCTGAACCTGCACTTTTCCGTCCAGGATACTGGTCGGGGTCTCGACGAGCATGAGAAGACGCTTTTGTTCCAGCGATTTTCCCAAGCGTCGCCCCGGACTCACGTGCAGTACGGTGGCTCTGGTTTGGGCTTGTTCATTTCCCGCATCTTGACGGAGCTTCAAGGCGGCCAGATTGGAGTAGATTCGCAGAAGGGCGTAGGCAGCACCTTTTCGTTCTATGTACAGAGTCGCAGGGCCGAGGTTCTCAAGGACGAGACGGTCTCGGTTGCTCCACCCTTGACTCGAGCACCGGGATCCTCGACTACGATAGAAAATCGGCAGCCGCAGCGTGTTCCCACTCTCATAACTGCAAAGGCCCAGCCGGTGATTGCACCACCGCCGAGTCCGGGAAGACGTGTCTTTGACGTGCTGATTGTTGAAGACAATTTGGTCAACCAGAAAGTACTACAGAGGCAGCTGAAGAACAGCGGCAATAATACTCTCGTCGCAAACCATGGAGGAGAAGCCATTGATATAATCAAGAAATCTCGATATTGGAAGGGCCACGAGCAATCTGGCGCTGAAATATCCGTCATCCTGATGGATCTCGAGATGCCTGTCATGGATGGAATGACTTGTACGCGAAAGATCCGGGAGCTAGAACAAAAGGGTACCATCGTCAGCCACATTCCCATTATTGCTGTGACGGCATATGCTCGACCTGAGCAGATCGACGACGCCAAGGGCGCAGGAGTTGTAAGATGTCCCATTCTTGAAATTCTTCCTCACTCGGTAGCTAACGCACTTGCCAGGACGATGTGATATCCAAACCGTTCCGCGTTCCGGATTTGATCCCACGAGTTCAGGAACTCGTGGACAGGATTGCTTCAACCACTAAGAAATAGCACGACCACGACGTAAAACACTCTACCCCATCTCGATATATTGGAAATCTTGAACACTGAGGGTTCGGCTTTTATTTCGTAACACGGCCTTTTAATGAGGATGAGATGAATTTCTGCAAGGCGTTTCGGTTAACAAACAGGCTCGGGATCAAAAAGATGGGCACATGGGAGCATCAGGGCCTTCATCATACATCATGGTAATACCACATCTTGGCGAGAAGATAGTCTGCCAAGAGGGGAAATGAACATCCCGGGAAAGAGTGCGAGATTCGCAAACGTAGTTGGCGTTTGGGGTTAAACAGAATCGCGCGCATTTGGGTTAGAAGCATATATTGCATCGGGCACAGTCATACTCATATAGATACCTACTGGCTGGCCCTGTCTTGTCTGTTATACCTTGCTACAAAAGCACTGTTTGCAGGAGGGCACATTGGAGAATACCATAAATTTATTTCGAAAAGGCTGGCATCCAGTTGACATGGGATATTACATTATTTGCCGATCATTGACCCCGAACTCGAGCACAGCGAATGCCGCATGCTATAGCAATGCACAGGCTATACCCGTTGTGTGTTGATCTCGGGTCTGCACGTCGGAGAGCGGGGGGATACCGATACTGGGACAAGTTGATAAGTCGCGTTACGTCATTGGGTGATAACTCGAACAGATTGAATCATGACTGTTTGACCCTGGAAGCTTCCGAAGCTTTGAAATAGTTGCATGGTATCATTCCATCCCAACAGGTCCGATAGCACACAGCCAAGTCGCCCGCCAAAACATGAAGACGGAAGAACAAGACGACAAGAAAGAAAGCATGACCGCCGCAGACCTCCTCAGGCTAGGTCCCGCGGGCGACGAATGGGTCTACGACCGCGCGACCAAGACGTATGACCTGACACGCAGCAGCAGTCAATCCGGCGTCAAGACGGAGGAGCCAGCAGGGGAAACCGGAGGAGGAGGACACTCCTACACGATCCCGACGAGCCGGGGCCCGGCCGGCACGTCGGTGCGCGTCGACCCGGCCAAGACGGCGCTCGTCGTCGTCGATATGCAGAACTACTTCCTCGACGGCAAGCTGCGGGACCACGCCGCGGGCCTGGCGGCTGTGGCGGCGACGCTGGATGTCGTGGCGAGGTGTCGGAAGGTGGGGATCCAGGTACGTTTTTCAAGCCATGAGCATTGTCTGGGTCGGTTTCGGGAGGGGGAGTTTCCTTTCACGACTACGAGCACAGGGGGTTCCAGACAGCCCGGAAGACAGCTGCTCTTGATATTCCAACATACTAGGGCCCCGACATCTCGTCTTTCTTGCCCCTCGACACACGCAACGAGTGCTCACGTCGTTGTCTTCCCGCAGATCATCTGGCTGAACTGGGGCCTCACGGACGCGGACCTGGCCGCCATGCCGGCGAGCGTGTCGCGCAGCTTCTCGCGCACGCTGATCGACCCGGCGCACCGGCCGCGGCGCCTCGGGCTGGGCGCCGACCTGGGAAACGGCATGGGCCGGACCCTCGTCGCCGGCGAGTGGAACGCCGCGCTCTACCCGCCGCTGGCGGCCGCTGTGGGTTCGCTGGATAAACATTTGGACAAGGACAGGAGTGAGTTTCTTCTTTTCTCTACTTTCCTCTGTTGTTACCCTTTCTCGTTATCTGTGGCGCGGGTTGGTACAGTTCTGGTAGTAGTTCCCCCTCGGCTTTGCCCGTCCAGTCAGCCCCCATGAATGTCCAGGGGCACTGGCGCCAACGCTTACCGTCAAGGGTTGACCATCTCGTATTGGGACTCTGGAGGAGCCAGGCACTTGCCCCGAATTGCTTCTCGTTTGTATATGTGTTCGTATAGACTGACTGACCCAATACGGCGATTTCCTCTGATTAGTGTCGGGTCTCTGGAACCAACAGACGCCGCTCTGGCGATACCTCGTACAGAGCGGGCACAAGACTCTGCTGTTCGCTGGCGTCAATACGGACCAATGGTGAGTTATTGCGACACACGGGGAAATAGATGGATGTTCCTTTTTGAAGTACTCTGTAGACAGCATCCTCGTACAGAGTACTGGCCGGAGCGTCCGTGTCCCCTCCGGCTCTCAGAGTGTCTCAAACGGGGAAGCTTCATGGTGATACGAGATGCGCTGTCCCAGGACGGCATCAAAGGTCACCATCTTCTTGCCCGCGCCGTTGTTTGTCACATTTGGACACGGGCAGGAAGGAATGATTTCGGCCCGCTAACCGCAAGGACATTGTGTGCTCGCTTACAAACAAGCCAAGAAAATTGAACAAGCAGGCTGACCTCGTCCCGCGGTTCACAGTGTTCTCGGGACGCTCTCGGACGCGTACAACGCGGGCTGGGACTGCATCATGGTGGAAGACTGCTGCGCGACGACGACCGAGGGCGCGCACGACGTCTGCATCCACAACGTTACCGTGAGTTTTCAATTCATCCTTTTCTCTCTCTCCCTGCCACTCGCATCGCATAGTCCGGTGCTAGTTCATGAGCGTAGAAGCTGACTTGGGCGGTACAAGAACTCGTATGGCTTCGTGGTCGACAGCAAGGGTTTCGCGTCCGGGACCCTAGCGACCTAGTCACGATAACACGGGCTGGCAATCGGACGGGATAAAGGGAGACGAAGCGAAGAGAATCAATTGATTTGGCAGAGAGAGAAGACTTAGATAAGCTGGAACGTTGGTAGCCGAGTTGTGAAATTATATTTATTTAGTTAGCCTTTGTTTTATAGCGACTAGCTCCGGGAAGAATTGTTTGCGTTCAATGTTGCTGATGAGCCAAGCGTGTGATTTCCTCGTTTCCCGCGCCGCTTGCCTGGGCGCCCAGACTTTTTGCCAGATTCGAATGTGTTCTTGATTGTAATAGCATGGTCCTGAATTACTCTTTGCGCCCTTTTCTTCCCTGCTGGTTCACAAGGTGGGAAAAATAGGGGTGGTTGATCGCATCTTATCGTCATCGGCGATTACTCACTTGACCATCTCAACGTTTAAATCTCTCGCCGGCGATTGGACCGTTTGTCCCCCTGGGCCATGACGGGACCCGGCGGTCAAGAGAAGAGAAGAGAAAAGAGCCAAATCCTCAATAGTCGAGGAGCACGTCCACGGGGCAACCCTGGCATCGCGAGTCTAGCATATCTCTCAGTGGATGTCGTCTCCCGGGGCACTGGCCGCCCGAGGGACAGTGTAATGAAGATTGAAGCTCCACCGAGACCCGTATCTGGCACCGAGCTAGTCGCTTGGGCGGCCCTTTTTGACGTGCTCTCGCTGGTACGAATAGGGTAAAAACAGGGTCCATTTCGCGATAGCTTGGCATTCTACCATAATCTCCACCTCGCCAACGACATCCACATCGTGACAAAATTTCTAGGAGGCAGGCAACTTGCAAGGTTGGGGCAGCTCAGTTTGGAAGGTGATGTGCTTCTTTGATTCATTTTCTGCTGACCATGACCAGGTCGAAAAAAGATATCTGACCTAGTGGGGTGGGTCAGTCTGACCAAAGAAAGCTTGTGTTCCCTCCCTTCTCCTTTGATCATGAATTGTGGTCGTGTACGACGTTTGTTGTGATTGCACCGTTTGTGTGTATTTCTTGTGACCGGCGAGGTGCTTGCAAGCCGGCCCGTACCCTCCTTGCCAGTCATACACGTGCATCGAACCACCAACCAAAAAGATCCTACACCCCCTAGCCACGTCGAGGTGACTGTGAAATTGCGCCGACATGGTGTCTTCGTTGTTTGACCCCTCCAATATCCTTCTGCTGAATGAGGATTGTGTGTGCGCAGACGTCGTCTAAAAATGCCATCTGTGTATGTATATTTGGCGAGGAAGAGAGAAAATATGTATATCCGGAACGCCGTTTGCCGTAGTCCGCCAGGTGACTTTTTGTTTGAAAAGGAAGAAAAACGCCGCGCCAGATGCAAATGCTGATTGAATTATCGTGTGACTCGGAGTCCCATCGTGTGTTGTGTGTTCTTCGTTTCAACGTGCTGTAGACTGCGTTTGTCTTTGTTGTAACGCATTATTGTAGTCGTAAACGTATAGTATGTCGTCGAGCTTTGAAGCTAGAGCTGGGAGCTAGGAGCTCAACCAGACTGTATCACGACATCGCCAAGGCATTTGCCGTAGCTGCAGCACTTCTCTGCTGCGATTTCTCCTTTCAGGATGCCATCGCGAATGCTCTGCTGTCATGTTAGAATCGAGACAAGGTGGTACAGTACGGTAGCACGAAAGACTCACGTCTGGGCAACGCATGGGCGAGGCTTCAACCAGGGCGCCTGTGGCGAGCATGCCAGCCAGAGCCGACAGGATGTACTGGAAACGCATTGCTGCCTGGTGGTTTGACGTGAATTTCTGTTTGCGTGTCGGAAGAGAAGAAGAGAAAAGGAATACCAGTGAGCTCCCCCGATGGACAAAGGTCCGTAAAGCAGTCGGAAAAAAAAAAGAAGAATGGATGCAGTGCAGGAAAAGGGAAGAGAGGTGTGACTGAGGCGCTGCGGGTTGAGATACTATTTGAATTTATCTCAATGATGGATGGGCAGAGCAGAGCAGGGGGGTAGAGAAAGATATGATGGAAGCTTGGAAGTTTGATGGGTCCGAGATGGGTCAAGTTGCCCACAGGTGCCACCAAAAACTTAAGGTAGTTCGGTGGAGCAAACGAACGGCCTTATTATTCCAGTGGAGGACCGAAATATCAGACGGCAGGAACGGGGAAGTAGAAAGAGGAATAATCAAGCCCCGAAAGAGGAACAAACGGGACACGAACGTTTATTCGGGTAATCTGAGACGACTCCCGAGAAAAAAGGACGTGGGGGGATGTTGATACCTTGTATAACCTGGAAAGGAAGCCCGAAGATGAAAGATGCGAGATCTAGTGTAACAGATGCGATCTCTTCTTGTCCTTGGTTATATCTTGTCTTTGCATCTGTAATTATTAGGCAGCCTAGAAGGATGGACCCGGATGGACGTTGTGCAACTGGCTCGGGGTTCAGCTTATCAGTAGTAGTATAAACGATGCAGCCTCCAAAAGTCCACGCAAGCAGCCACACACCTAACAAGAAGCTACAAAAGCAAAATGCAGTGGGAAAAACGCCCACAGATGGCCGGTCAAGGTCAAGGTCTATGGAAACGCGTCTCCCGAGTGGCTGCGTTGGATCACAGGCACCTAGGTGAGCTGGATGCACTCACTGTCTTGGAGGTCGCCATCCCGTTCCCTCCTGCATATGCCTCGTGTGTGGCCATTGCATCGGATGGGCTGACCAATGCACGCACGTACGCTTAGTATACCACACTGCACTGGTGATCCCTCCCGACCATACATACGTCAGGCTCTCGGGCTATGCAGCACCCAGAGCGCCGCATATCGAAATGATTTGCTGTGGGGGCTTCGTCGCACTCGGCGGTCATAGCCATGGGATTGGACAGGGCAGTTGTACTCGTACACTAGCTATTCTTCAGCAAACCGGCAGCGCTGTAACCAATGTAACGGTCGGGTAACATATCCAAGCCGGCCAGGGTTCGTCATCCCATCTCAGGATCTGGAGGAACGATACCCTTGTGCTTATTGGCTACTCCTTTCGACGCACTCGGCTCATTTCTGCATTGTAGGACAATTCAACCTGACAATTCAAGATCATCACGACACAAAATTCCCCGGATCATAGACTGCAATCAGGTCTGGAACTGATATCGACGGCCATTGTCCAACCTACACAGTAGAGGCTACCTACATGGCAGTATTCGCGACACACTTTCTAGGGCACAGCTTAAACAAAGGGGCAGAAAACCCAAGCCACTCGGGATCGCCGGGGATGTGCCAAACTCAAACCACAAGAGAGTTGTTGATCTCTGAGCTTCCCGCTCGGTAGATAGGTAGGTTCCATGTCGCCTCTGAGCGCAAGCAATAAATAGAAACTTGAGCTCGCCGTGCGTTTGGCTTTGCTGGTGTCCGTAGATCAGAACAGTGGGCTTGCGCTGATGTTTTTGACACCGGGCAAATCGGAACAGAGCTGCCAGCTGCTGTATTCCTTCTAGCCAGCCCGGTCGTCTGAAACACGCAGGCCGCCCCCGTAACACATGTCAGACCGGGACACATGCACACGTAAGGATTTCCTTATCACCGACCACATCACACGGAATGCATACAGCACTATTCGTCCTCGAAGAAGTCAGCTTGGCTTGTCGAGGCTGAGCCGTCAGCCCTGTCAGCGCTGCGTCATTGGCCCCAGATATTCCTTCCCCGTCTTGCGCGGGACGGGCGAAACCCGATCCAAGTCACCCCACTGCCACTATCACCCACTAAAAGATTCTCCAGTGAACCAAAACCAACCTCCAGGCTCCAGCTACTCTCAAGTTCAACCTCACTGCCCTTCCGCCACTCGTAAAAAGAGGAGACTCGCGATGTGGCAAGTGGCCAGTCTTTGACACACCCGATGAACTCCCTGTTCGGCCTTTCGATTTACTATTTACAGATTCAAGGTTTGCATTATCCAGCTGACAGCGGGATCTGAGTTTTGCATAAACAATCTTCAAAGGATGATCAGCGCAGGCGTCATGCCATGCCATGCACACCACCCACATGCAGCGGAGGAGTTTTACGGATGTCCAACCGAAGTCTATTCCATCAGACCCGGCCGGAGGATTCGCCGGTCCACATGCGAAAGGACTCTTTTTAAGGTGCTAAGCCGCGAATCCACGACTATGCTCCTTTGACGCAGACACAAGATCATACATTTGTTTTCCTCTTGGCTATACATCGGGTATAAACCAAAGCGCGAT
This sequence comes from Pestalotiopsis sp. NC0098, assembly GCA_022432395.1. Taxonomy (NCBI): domain Eukaryota; kingdom Fungi; phylum Ascomycota; class Sordariomycetes; order Amphisphaeriales; family Sporocadaceae; genus Pestalotiopsis; species Pestalotiopsis sp. NC0098. The sequence goes on along the minus strand of JAJKLJ010000003.1, from coordinate 1,278,890 downwards.
ACCCAAGCTTCCGCAGTCCAAGGCAAGTGTATGATGCCGGCTGCCTAAAGCTGATATCGAAGGAAGTCTTGTTCCACACGGGGGATCTTGACTGCATGGAATGTTAGCTAAATGCCCGATCAGCTCATGCAAATGTTCCAAATTGGCGGGAGCCTCGTGTCTTGGCTCGAGGATAATAAAACAACCAAGCTCGCTTTCTCCATTGCGGTAATCTTTCCACGCGAATCGTGAGCAGGACACCGCCTTTCTAGGAGTGCAGCCATGGATGAATGTAAACAAACATAATGCGACCGATACATAAAGTTCAAGCCATGGGTTTCTCCTGGCCAAAGCGCTACATTCACCTAACGTGTCTCAGTCACGACTTCAAGGGCCCAGATCTTGATATGGTTACCTTTGAGCTCACATATGTACGATGCTACATGCTTCTCTTGTTCTAATAATATCATCTAGGTAGAAAATGGCAGACAGTCTGTTTATAAGAATGCTGTCGGTCAAGTCCAACATGCATATGCATCGCAGGAAAACACTGCACAACAACACGGTGGGCTTTCCTCTTGCAGTTGTGAAATACTGGTTGCCAGTTCTTCTTGTTGCTTCTCAGCCACATATTTCTTTCAACTCTGTACATTTATTGGTATGGAAATGGTATATATCAAGACTTCAACCCATAGACAGAACGGATAGGCTTGGACTGTCTTTTGGACCCCCTGGACTTTTTCCATCTATGCATATCTCACCATGACCGACTCCAGACCGCCCTGTTTACCGATTGCGACCTTGTTACTGTACGTCGCACTCGATATTTTCTCTCAGGGCACCAATTTAATGATTTCTAGAGATTATGGGCATGTCTGTTGATTTGGATCTTTGCAGCGCAGTGCGATGAGGGGTGGTGGAAAACGAGCAGCGAGGTCCTTTGATCTCTCGCGTAAATAAAGTGCCGGAGACACACGCGAAACGTTGTATAGATACATGCCGAGTAAGTTGTAGACTTCTGGGATCGATCACTTGCGCTGCTTCGTAGATTGACTGGTTGATACAGAGACGCAACAAACCCACCGAAACGAATGTCAGACACTCTATGACCTTTTCGAACTCGGAGTATCAGTTCAGAAGATCGGAATCTTCATGTCTCGTATACTTGAGAATCCTCCACGAATAGATAGAAAGGAAGTCAGGGAAAAAAAAAAAAAAAAGAAGAAGCATAAGTTGGCATAACTCTCGGACTCTTAAATACATGGCGCCATCAAAGGCAACCTCCGCAATTCCAAATATCAGGTACTTTTGCGGACTGCTCCCGGACTGATAACGATGCGTCAATACCAGATACCTACAGGCTTACGGCAATCGCAAGTGGACGCTTTGATGAGTGTGAGATATTTTCAGAGCAACCCCCAGTAGATATGCAAAAACGATCCACCGGCACCAGTACAGCATCAAAACTGCAGAGTTTCCCAACCCACAAGCTTGTCATTGCATCCAAAATTGAGGCCGAGCATATCACTTGACGAACTCGCGAGAGCGAACAGTGCCTCTGACACCAAAGCCCTTTAAGAAGACTATGTGGCAAGTATAATTTTGGGAAAAAAAAAACGCCTGAGATTTTTCTAAATAGTGTCCAGTTTCGGGACGAGATTTACAACCTCGCCTCGGCTTCATCTATCGACCTGGGTAGGTATGTTTGTATGCGGCGGTCTGCCAAGTTTTCGTTTATTTCCATTTCTGCCTTGGAGCAAAAGACTGAATGATTCAACTGGCCTCCAGAGTAATTTCTCATTTTTGATTCTGGTGACGTGGAAATTTCCGGGCATAATCATTATTCTGGATCAAGTACGCGATTGTCCTTTTATCGTGTTTTTCATGCTGACTTGACTATATTATGTTTATTTGGAACTCTTAAACCACTGAAATCCTAAAGAAAATGCATGTACGGAGTCCTGTGTCTTTCGCTGTGTGAAGACGGACAGTATTTTCAAACTCCCATTTTCTGTAACATAAGAAAATGTGGTATCTTCCAGCCAAATATTGAGACAAGAATATCCACCACACCCGATCATAGACTGATGTCGCAACAGACACGATGACATGCATAGCACCCGTTCATTGCTCCTGCAAGAAATGGAAAGGTCACAGACGGCCGCATCCTCGGGGTTACCGTAATTACATGGTTGTCAGAAAGAGCAAACCGTTATGTTCGTTTCCAAGCGGCTTGTTACTGATACATTGCAACTGGCTGCTATTTGGACGTCGTTGGAGATGGAAGTTGTATATAAATCGTTTCGATCTTGAATTTCCTTGCGTCAACACTTATGCTCGAGTCTCCATTTCCCTTGGTTGCATACACGCCCACACGGACAGGCACATATACTGCCGGCACACCACCACATCGCCAACTACGAATTCCATCTCCGAAATGCCCGAGTTCGATGGATCCACAACACAGGCAGAGGTCCTCGAGGCCTTTGGCTCCAAGGTCCAAGGCCGCACCTTTGTCATCACGGGCGCCGGCCAGCCCAGCATCGGCAGCCAACTCGCGGCGACCGTGGCTCAGGCGGCGCCGGCGCACATCGTGATCGCCTCGCGCTCGCGCGGCAAAGTCGAGACTGTCCTGCAGACCATACAGTCCACCGACGGCTCCATCCGGACCACGTTCGTCCAGGTCGACCTCTCGGACCACGCCTCGGTCCGCCATCGACGTCCTCGTCAACTCGGCCGGCAACATGGCCCTTGCGGAGTACACCCTCGACAGGCAGGACATCGAGTTGCAGTTCTCCGTCAACCACGTCGGCCACTTTCTCCTGACCAACCTGCTGGTCTCAGGGCTACAAGCGGCCACCGCAAAATCCCCCGGAAAAGGCGCCCGCGTCGTCAATCTAACCAGCGGGGCCTACCTCGTCAGCCCCGTCCGCTTCACCGACCACAACTTCTCCCACGGCGCCGCATACCAGCGGTGGACGGCCTACGGCCAGGCCAAAACGGCCAACATCCTACTCGCCTTTGGTCTGAGCCGGCGCCTCCACCACCAAAACATCACCTCCACGGGCGCGCACCCGGGCTACAACGGCGACACGGGGCTGGCGGGCCACCTCTCGTGGGCCGACTTCTCTGAAATCGAGCCCGTGGCCCGGGCCGACACGGGCCGGGCCTTTATCTGGGAGGAGCCGCGGCTCAAGACGTTTGCGCAGATCGCCGCGACGCCGCACGACGCGGCGCTCGCCCCGGGGTTGCCCGCCCGGTCGCCGGCGTACCTGCAGAACGGGCGGGTGGCGCGGTGCGACGAGTCGGCCTGCGGCGAGGAGAATGCCGACAAGCTCTGGGAGTTGAGCGAGAGGCTTGTCGGCCAGGAGTTCCGGTATTGAGCGCGGGATGTATTGTTCTTGCTCACGGCTCAATCTCTGTCGGCTAGTACAAGCATGGTCAGATGGCATGCCTGCGGAAAAAGGGCCCCTAAGACAGGAATTCTAGACCGATCTGGGTCATGTAGCACATATAGCTGCTATGGTGGCAGTCAAAGGCATATGGAAACAATGTCGAGTGATAGGGAGCGTACGGGTAAATGGGTGCATATATACATACCTTCATATACATATACACGTTGTCCTACAGTCTGGCTACTCGACTCGATACATTCATACTCAGGCGACCTTTTCACCTGGTGATTCCAGTAGCATGGTTGGACAACAGTTCGATCTTAAATTTACATTTACAAGTTTTTTTTTGTCTTGAATATGATAGAAATCACAAACATTATATACTAGTGATAAGACATTGATGAATTTCGCTTGCGCATGTACCAAAAAGTATGGAGGGTATCTTGAATAAACAAAAGATATCCAAGAATAGGCAAGAATCAAACACGAACGATGTCCAAAAGAAGTTTAGAAAAGAAATCCGTCCGTGTACAGTTTTGTCTGCGCCTATGTAGCGATCACAACCCGTCCACCAATCCGGAAACCGCTTATTTCAGGGAAGAGAGGAAGTCCATGACGGCAGAGAGGACGCTGTCAGTCTCGGTGATGAAGCCATCGACGACGTCGGAGGTCAGGGACGAGGAGAAGTCGACCGACGAGTCAAGGACCTTGATGGAGGCAGTGGAGTCGGAAGCGCGGAAGACGGCTGCGATCTTGATGTAGTCCTCGGTGGGGCGGTCAAAGTAGTCGGAGCTACCGAGGGAGTTCAGGAAGTGGAAGGTGGACTTGGCCTTGGTGTCACCCTGGGACAGGACCTCGAAAAGATCGGCCTCACCGCAACCATCGCTGTCGGAGTCGGTGGCCCAGCAAGAGCAGTCACCGTACTGCTGGGTACGGGGGATCTTGCCGTTCAGGAGCCAGATGGCGGGCATGTCAGGGTTGGTACCCTCGGAGGAGCCGGAGAGGGGCATGGTGAACTCGAAGAGGAAGACCTTGTCAGCACCACCGAAGCCCTGGTAGGCGACGGAGTCGGGGCGGTAGTATCCGCAGTCGGCGTCGTCGGCGGTACACTCGACATCGGAGAAGATGGCGTACTCGATGTTGTCGCCAACAAGGACGTTGTCGAGGACGGTGGAGGACTCGGCACCAGTGGTACCGTCGGCGCTCAGGTAGGAGAGGGAGTTACCGAACTTGGTGTCCCAGGTACCGGAGCCGGCAACACCACCCCAGGCACCGACGAAAGTGACACCATCGGCGGTGCCCTCCTCGGCGTTGTAGTAGGCGATACGCTGGTAGTCGCCAGTGGCAGCAGCGGCGGTGCCGGTGGAAGTGGCGGAGGTCTTGGAGGACTTGGCCTTGCTGGTGGTGGAGGTGGCAGCGGCGGTCGTGGTGGCAGCCGAGGCCGAGTCGGCGGAGTCATCGGACTCGCCGGAGTAAGTGTTGACCCAGGAGACGGTCTGTCCGTCGATGACGGCGGTGACAACGTCGCCAACGGCACGGGCCTCCTCCTTCTGGGCCTCGGTGTGCTTCTTGTGGAGGTGCTGGTGGCCGTGGCGCTTGTGGACGTGAGACTTGTGCTCCTGGCGCTTCTTGGTGGAGGCAGTGTTGGGCGTGTAGACGGCGAACTGCTTCAGCTGGGTGGGACCACGAATGTGGACGGAGAGCTATATCAGGTGTCAGTATACAGTGGTCCAGTATATGCATAATTTCCGAGTAATAAAGCTGACCTCCTCGTTGAAGGGCGCAATGGAGCCAGAGTAGGCCTGGGACTCGAAGGAGCAGTCACCAGTGGTGGTGTCCATGTTGGAGACGGCCTTGTAAGAACCGCTGGTGTCGAGACCAGTGTAGCTGATGAGCTGGACAGCCTCGCAGTACCAGTTTCCATTCTCGAGGAAGGACGTGATGGAGCAGTCGGCGCTGACGGCAGCGGCCGAAGCCATGACCATGGCGGCGGAGTACTTCATTTTGACGATGTATTTGCAAAAATTCCTCTCAAGATGTGATATCCTCCTCCAAAGAACAATAAGACGGGCCGGGACTTTTTTTTGATAAGACGGAACGGCGACGGGCGGAACAATAGAAAGAGATCTGGTGGCAAGCAAATTAAAGAATAAATTGCTATTGCTGAATCGAATGGCTTGTGGTAAAAGAGTGGCGTGGTGAAATATCACCTGAACAATGAGTGACTTCGGTTCCGGGACGAAGAGGAGACCTAGAAACGACAAAGCATTCGTTGCAGCAAAGGAAGGAAGAAAAGAGGGAAGAAGGGGGTCAAATATGAGAGTGAGAGTGAGAGCCGGTGCCAAGTTTAGGAGATTTAATGAAGGGCCTCTACCTTAGGCGTGGGCATGGGCATGGGCATGGGCATGGGTTTGGGGGGGAGGGGGTAGGGCGTGCGTGTTGCCTGTGGGTGTATTGTGAGAGACCCGATCAATTTGTTTTCTCGTGCCCACACGCACCCAAGAGGCCCCCAGTGGTTCCTCATCTTGGGGCCTCTCGTTGGCTCGGGGGGCCGGGGCACAGGGGGGATCCTGCGAGCGCGAACTGAGAGTCTGGGAGCAGGTCTCAATGCTTGGGTGAGTCGACAGCGAGCTGGCCCGTGGCACACAAGGACGAGGGAGGACTGGGAGGCTAGACCACAGATGGCATCTCCACAGACTGGCTGGGCTGTCTTTCCCCGTTCTGGTCCGTACGGTACCTGCATTTGATCACTCAATCAATCGCACCGCACCGCACCGGCAATGAGCCAAGGAGTGACTTGTCTTTTGCCGCTGGAAACGCTGCCATGTGCAAGTCACTCCAAACCAAACCTGAGATGGCGCCAGGGGGATCTACGGGCTATGCCCAGCGGAGCTAGCAGGGGTCTGCCAGGAACAGCAAGAAACTTTGTCCCTGCGTCTTTTTGGAAGGAAAGGGAAAAAAAAGGATCTTGGATTGATTGGATTGATTGATTGGGAGAGGAGGAGGGGTGTGATGAGTGAGCCTTCAGGTACGACACAACGCCTGTTGGCTGTAGGTAGGATCGCAAAATTGGCATGTACGTCCGTCGCACCCAATCACACGTCGAGCTGCCGGTATTTTCATTCCATCCAAGGGGGCACATTGGCCGCAGCAGACCACGGCCTGTTTCTTTCTCTCTTGTCTGTCAACATCCGACCGCGCATTGTATGGAATGAATGCATGATTGAAATTCTTTAACCAGATGCCCGTGTTTTGTGCCTGTGCTGTGTCTAGGCCTTTTGCTTCTTTGTTCTTCTGCCCAGTGAGCGAGCGAGCGGGTTCAATGGACCAAGAACTAATGCGACACCCTCCGTATTTTGAATTCCCGTCCGTTGTCTGACGATTAAGCCACAAGCGCTGGAACTTCGGACGAACTTCCATTTCATCGGCAACAAGCTCACAGCCAAGCTTTTCGTGTCTCTCAGGTTGCGATCGACCCAGATACATGAACTAGCGGTTCTAGCCCAGATCACCTGCCACAGTTGCATTCGACAGCGGCTCGACAGACTACGAATTTAGCAGCACGTCAGATTGGAACGAATTGAAGTAGTGACCATCCGGCATACTTTTGCAGTCGATGCCAATACAGCAGTCAACCCAGGGGGCAGCTTGAAATATGATCAGGTCCAGACATTTGAAGACCCAGGTGTACGAAAGACGCATACAAATCTAGGGGCCCGCTCATAGAACGGGCTCGCAGTTCTGGAATCCCTTGGCGTTGGTTTGTGCTTCAACCCTCACCAGCAAGCAGTACCTATAACTTGATCGGTCTTTCATGTACGTACGCGTTCTTCCTTCAGGAGTCAAGTTGACTATTTTAGTACCTCAAGTTTCATTACCTGGATGGTGCATCTTTTTAGAAAAGGGAAAGGAACAGACCCCTTCCGTAAGTGGCAGTAAGCAGAGCAGCAGCAGAGTTCAAGTTGGCAGCGGGGTCCCGCGCCACCGTCGCTCGCCGGCTTTAAAAAAGTGCCTGGTGCCTTGGGGCCGGCGCCTGCAGACTCAAATCAGAGCGCCAAACGGCTTGGGATTTGCTTGGGTTCAATCTCCAAGGTCAATGTTCCAAGACCGGCCCAATTTCTTTGGCTGTGCTGTCGACGCCTGTCGTGCAGACTCGTGCTCCGGGGGGCGTCTGTTGATCACTTAATTGTGGGCTACCTCATCTTGCAGTTTGATGAGTGAGAGAAGAGAAAGAGCTCAGGCCTTTTTTGCAGGGCAGTCGTCCATCCGTCTGACAAAGAAAGGACGAGAGACGGTTTCCCCTCGGCCAGCTGCAGCGGATGCAGAATGACGAATCGCGGGGTATCTTATCGAACGATGCCATCGCCCTGCCTGCTCAGCAGGAGATCCATGCCTCCATCGCCAACACCCACTGGTAACCCGACCGCAATTCTGGTACGGTGGCTCGCACAAAAAAGGCTCGCCCATTTCCCACTGCGACACGTCACCCTGCTTAGGTACACAGAATTGCTGTGGATTGGCTATCTATCAACTGGAACCCTCAGCCTCGCACGTACGTCGGCTCCCGCTTGTTTGGCTCCTTTGGGCTCTCTCTTGTGAACGCACTTGCATATGTGTACCTGCATACATTACTCATGAGGCTGCAAGGAAAGTATACGATAGGCGCAGACCATATACACGAATCCGACAGCGCATACACATCTGACATACCCAAACACCACGACAGATGGGAAGCCAATCGCGAACAAGGAAACACCCGATGAATTTTGGGTTGCAAATTGAGTTGGACTTGGCACCACCACCACTGCAACACTGCAGCCCGTTTTGTTTTGTTTTAACCTTTGGGCAATCCCTCGTGGTCAACCGGCGGGACCGGTACCTGCATCAAGTGATGCAGGGACAGCCACGTCCCAACTTAACCACCACCGACGGTGTGGACATCCCTTCTCGCATCATTCATCCCGAATCGCGAATCGCGCATCATTGCCATCATGATCATCGATTGCATTGTGTTGCGCACTGTTGCTTTGTCGAGGTGGACGGACAACAGATGCCCATTGCCAGCAGCAACCGGTGTTACCGGCGCAGTGGCCGCCCGCTAGAAGATCGAGAGAATCCCCGTCTCGGTCGTTCTGATAGGGTTCGCTGCATCCACTGCCGACCCGTGTGGGAGGGCGCATTCCACCCATGGGCCGCCCTGTTTGGGAAGCAAGAATGTTCGCTCTCACCCGAGAAACTGTCGGGTGCTGGCAGCAGACTTGGCTTATCCTTCCATCGATCCTAGAATCTGGAAATCTTGGGCAAGGATTGCAAATGCACGTGCCCATTTGTTCGGTCGCCATGACATCTCCTTTCCATGCCTGTCATTGACATTGACATGCTGTCGTTCTGATTCATTCCAACACTCCCTACCTACCTAAATGTGCCCAGAAACCTCATATAACCATCATATTACTGATCGCACACTTGGAAGTATTTAGGCAATGGCATCTCTCTCTTCCGGAATTTAGCTTCGTGTGGGACCAGCGTCCCCAAGCCTCGCCAAGTGCGATATTTTATTAGCCTGTTCTCGGGCTTCTTTCAGCTCGCCAGTCGCCTGGTCCGCCGCCACTGAGAGAATGTCTATACCGCAGGCCACGTGGAGTCCCGCCGGGCCGCGTGTTGTCAATGTCTTTTTCTTTGGTTCGACACGGGCCTCTGTACCATCATCTACGGAGCACAATCCGCCTGCCGATTTGCCCATTTTGTTGTCGTTTCCAGGAATCTGATCAGGCGTGATTATCCGCTGCGATTGATTCCGATGTCAAAAGTTGTGCGGCACATGCTTCTTTTGTCCAGCGGATCGCCCATCCCTCGCACGTGGCACTGAACACAACCGACAAAGAAACACTTTTAGGGTTTGCAGTGGGTGATCTGAGATGCTTCCTTTTTTATTTCCCCCATCCCCTGCCCCGTCCGCCTTGGCTACTTCTCTTGCCTGCCCGCTCACGTTCATGCAACCGCTTTGCTCTTGGGGCCGCGGACGGCAAATCCGCCTTCTAGCTTCCCAGACCGCCGTCACAGAAGGATTGTCTTCTAAAGCCCCTGAAGCAGAGAAAAGCAAAGTAGAGGAAGAGGAGTAAACCCAATCGCATTGGCCCCGAGCATCTCTCCTCTTTCCCGAACTGAGGGGTTCGGCGCCTATAAGCTGCCGCGTAATTGCCTGTCGTACGCTCTTATAAGGCAGTGGAGTTCAAGTGGGTTGGGGGCGGGCTTGGCCTTTGCCCCCTTTGAGAGGATTCATTATACTAATATCAATTGCCAAGTGCTCCTCTCGGATTGCCAGACACTGAAGAAAGAATTACCAATGCTCTTGTACAATGCTGCGACTTTTTCCGCGTCGGCGTGTGTTTCTTGGGAATGTTTGGCTCCTTTCTCCATGATTCCCATGATGCGTCTTGCCGTGATTGTTCAATGACGATTCTCTCTCTTCGGGGTTTGCTGGTGAGCCGTCCATCATGTTGTGTGTCATTATCGCGGTGGCATAGCGACTGGCCCCTTTTGATACCCTTCGAGCCAGCATCGAGGCAAGCTAGACGATCGAGTGGCGCTCCATCCTCTTCGAATCCACGAAAAACAACATACAGTAGACTGTACAAGACATCTGCATTGATGGCTGTTATCTACCAGTGGGAGGATGTGCGATTGAGAATTGTCAGGAGTTCTAGCAGTTGTCTATTATCTCAATCGGCAGTAGTATGGCGGGTTCCCCGTCTTCCACGTTCGCTCACAGCGGCCCTCACGTTACAGAATTCGTTTTTAGTATCTAACCAAGTATTTGTAACCACCCTTCCCAATGCTCTTGAAGGGCGAAACGTTCTTCAGATTACCGTCATCTGCGACTTCCCATTCCGAGATCAGCACGTCGCTTTCGCTGCACAGAACAAGAAGGAGTATATATGGTGGCTGGGCGTCGAGAGCGCGGCCACTGGCGCACAGGGGGGGTTAAAACATTCAAATCAGACCAGGTAGGATCCCAAGTCGATCCAGGCAAGGACCGATGCTGTATCGTATTGTTGTTCCCAAGAGTAAAGACGTCCAGGCGGCTCCTCTCAGTCACGACTGGTGACGGGATACTATTACATTTGCCGCCTAGATCATTCGTGTCTGAGTAGCTCGACTTCACCGTCCATGAGATGTGATGTAGAGCTCTCGTGTTGCTGGCAACACCAAAGAAGTCGAGATGGTCATCTGACGGAGACAGCACGACCGGATCGCCTATATAAGTCCCTCCAAGGTCGTTCCAGGAAGTCCATGAATCGACGGGTGCATTCCATTGCTTCTGCAACGCTGAGCCGAAATCCTTGTCGTAAAAGAGCACGTCGTTGGTGACGCTGCTGTTCCGATATATATCAGCTGGGATGCTGCGTGCTCCCTTGGCTGTCCCAAAGTTGATTCCCGTCTCCCAGTCAGATGTGTGGGTGTGCTAGCGATCCTTGGTGAACTCCTAGTAGTTGTGAAATATTAATTCGGCGTCCGTCTTGTAGGTTTGAGGTATGTCATCAACAGGAAGGCGTCTTCTTGGCTTACGACTTCACGTATGGCCATTCACTCAAGCAATGATTTTCGGGCAAGCAAGTATTAAGGTTGAGCATAGTCAATGATGTCTTCTGTGAAACTCACAACCAAAGAGCGGCTCCTTACTAGTTCACCATGAATCAAACAACAATCTAAATAGCCGACTTGCTCCTCTCCACCACAAGGTTTCCTACCTCCTCCAATGGTACATTACCCATGATCTCGAATACAGCAACTTTGACGTGAAAAGCATTGATGAGCCAGTTGCGCAGCTCGACTGCCATCAGAGAGTCGACACCGTACCGCGAGAGCGGCTTCCCGGCGTCGATATATTCCGTCTCGACGGAGAGGGCGCGAGCTACTTTCGCAGTCAGTGCGTCGACGACAATCTGCGCCTGTTCTGCGGGATCGCTCGTGCGAGAGAACAGGACCACATGTTGGTCGGTCGCAGTTTGTCCTTCCGACGACCTGACTTTCGCAACATTGGAGAAGCCCGAAAACATCCGCGACGCCACCTGCGCAATGGGCTCCTCGCCGCGGCGGAGGAAGAAGGCGGGCGTCGTGGCGCCGATGAGGACTTGGCCGCTGTCCGCCCCAAACTGCGCATAGGGACTTGTCGGGTCGCAACAGAACTCGAGCAGCGACAAGAGCTCTACTTCCTCGATTGGTCGCATATCCCGCGCTCTCTCTCTGTTCCGCTGATAGAGCGCCGTCTCGGCAATGATGCCTATCGTTCTCATCCAGCCGATGTCGAGTGATGTGGCATTCTCCCCTATCGAGTTGCGGTACCGTGCAAGAGCGTCTTGGTAGGTACAGCCCGCGGCATAGTTGGAGAGCGAGATTGTGCCATAGAGACCCGAAAGTGATGATAACAAGATGAAGAAATCCATCCCTTTCGGAAGGCAATCGTGAAGATTCCAGGAAGTGTCCAATTTCGATCGCATGGTGTAGCTCCATCGGGAGTAGGGAAGTGTATCGAAAATGCCATCCTAATCCCACGAAGGTCAGTAATAGTAGTGAAAATAAGCGCGCGCGGGCAAAGGAGTATCACCTGTAAAGCCATTGCAGAATTGATGCATCCCTTGATCGGAGGCATGGTAGAGGCGCAGGTATCCAACGTCGCAACAAGAGCCTCACGAGATGCAGCGTCACAAGCAAGAGCTGCAATTCTGACACCTCGTTTCTCGAAGTCGTGCACTGTCTTGATTGTCACGTCTGTCGTGGGCCCCGATCTAGACAACACGATGAGGTACTTTGCCCCCTTATTGACCATCCACTGACAAATAGCTCGTCCGAGGCCTCCCAGGCCTCCCACAACAACGTAGGAGGCATTTGCGTCCAACGTCCACTCGGACGGTTTTTTGGTGAACTTCTACAGATTCATGGATCAGATATTGTCAAGCAAGCGTTAGTGTGCTGTGGAAGGATACGTACCGGAACGACAGCGGATGGTTCAACCCGAATGACGATGCGACCTGCTTCGACACCACTCTGCATGGTTCGGAAAGCACTTTCGAGTTCAGATGAACCATATATATGTATCGGATGGGGATACTGTATGGCCTTCGTGACGATCAAGTCCAGGACCTTGCGCATGAGCTCAGACACAAATCCAGGCTTGGTCTTTGCCATGTGATGTAAGTCGACAGCGAAGAAGCTGACATTCTGCTGGAATTTACCCATTGCCAATGTTGCGTTTGACGTGATATCTGCCTTGCCGATCTCGACGAAACGGCCATATGGTGCGATGACGTTCCAAGATGCTCGGAGACAGTCTCCCGACAAGGAATTGAGCACGACGTCTACACCGTAACCTTCTGTTACCCGCGTAATGCCCTGCGCAAAAGAAGGATCACGGCTGTAGAAGATATGACTGGGATCTAGCCCAAACCTTTGGACTAGCAACTGCTTCTTTGACTCGGATCCGACCGTCGTGTAAATTTCCGCACCGCAAAGCTTTGCAACCCAGATAGCCATTTGCCCGGTAGATCCGGCACCCGAGTGGATCAGAACTTTCTCTCCTTTCTGTAGACGGGCTGTGTTTACTAAGCAGTGGTACGCTGTGCAGGCTGGGTTGATGAAGGAAGCTGCCTCCTCGAAGGTCATGTTCTCGGGAATACGAAAGATCGACTCAGCATTCGCTCGGATATGCGTGCGCAGTGAGCCGGGGGCGCCCAGGCCCACGCGATCGCCAGGTACCAGATCACACCCGGGGCCGACTTTCGTGACGATGCCGGCAGCATCCCACCCGAGATCGCTTCCTTCCAGACGCCCCAGCGCCACGATGATGTCTCTGAAGCTGAGCGCCCACGCCTTGGCTTCAATTTCCACTTCTCCGGGGCCGAGCTCGGCGATTGGGGCAGAATCCTGGACGAACTCGAGCGTATCCAGTAGTCCTGGCGTTCCAACAGCTAGCTCAACCGGCGGTCCTGCACCTAGAGGCTCGTACTTGTGCTGAGGATGGATTGAAGCCTCGACTCCCCGGTTCAAGTCGACATTTTCGATCAGCCTACCACTCTCGATATATCCGTCCCGCACTTTGAATTCGAGTTCCGGATGGTGTGAAAGTGCAAACTCCCCGAGAACTGCGGATATGTAACCTGCAAGTTCAATGAGCCCGACTGGCTCCTCCGACTCGACTGCAAGTGTGACGATACGTTTCTCGATCGACTCCGCTCTGACGGTACGAATAAGTCCATCGATGGTGTTGTAGCTCGCGTAGCTGGCATGCTTCGGGTCCATTGACGTTACCCAGCATATATTTGTAGCTTTCCGTATGAAGCTCTGCGTGGCAAGATAGTTCGCCTCTGACATTGTAGCCAGGAACGGCACGCCCACGTCAAGCAAAGAGATCACAATATCATCGGCCATTATCTCCGTATCTGCGACTCTGCGAAAGGGAAGCACTTCGGCGGAGCCTAGTTGCAGGCAGAGCTGCTGTGCCATGTACAATTGGTCCTCCATTTGGTCGTTGACTAGGAGGAGCAACTTTCGACCAGGACCAAGGGGGCTCTGCTTTTTGGCGGTCGACACAATGAGACTGGAGAAATGACATGAATCATCTTGGTAGTCCCTGAGGACCAGGTCATTGCCCGAAAACCCAGTTCGAAGTAGAGCCTGATCCCACTGATCCTCTGTAATGGCTGGACTGTAAGCTCGGTAATCTTCTTCACTGAGCCACCAACCAGGAAGTACACCGAAGCCAACGTTGGCATGAATGCTCCCAGGAGCCGTGATCTCGACAAGAACAAGATGTCCTCCAGGCTTGAGCAAGTGGCGTACGTTCGTCAGTGTCCTGTCTAGGAGCTTTGTGGCATGTATCACGCCACCAGCGATGACGAGATCAAATTGCGCATTCTCAATGCCTTGTGTCGCGCCATCTCGCTCGACATCGAATGTTTGAAACGTGATTCGATTATCTTTGAACTCGTTTCTGGCTTCGTCGAAGAACGTCGGAGATATGTCGGTGTAGACGTACTCACTGAACCTTGATGTGCCGGTCTTCTGCTCCAGGAGTTGCAAATAAGACAAGACATTGCGAGTCATGCCACCGAATCCTGCTCCTACTTCAAGAATTCTCAGGCCGGGATTCTCGTGTGTAAGCAGTTCAAGGAACCTGAAGAACCTTTGGTCGCAGATATGGTCGAAAATGCTCCGGTAAAATCTGTCCGCGAGACCTTTGGAGTAGACAATGTCCAGTGCATCTTTCTCGCCGGTGAATATCTCTCGCAGCTGTCGAGCAACGACTGGGAAGATTGACCATGACGGATTGCAGATTTCGCTCTCTGCAAAGATTGTCTCTACCTCGGCATCGCTTGGAAGCTCTGAGTGGTCATCGAAGCTGCTTATCTGCAAACGCATCGACGATGCAAGTTTGGTCAGGTGGGAAGGTGCATTTCCAAACTCGAGTTTCGACAAGCTTTCCAGCGTGCTTTTGGCCGCTCTCAGCAGGGCGGATCCAAGCCTGGAGTAGAACAAGATCATCTCTGCCTCCTTCTCAATACCAAAATCTGTGCCGCAGAGATCGGCCAACTGGTCACGGGTCTGCAAGCTCAGCTGCGGTTTCCATACAATGCGGTGAATCAGCCCATCCTTCGGTATCTGGACTTCGGGATCATTCCCACTTGTGACGGCGGCAGTCACCAGACGCTCTATCGTGCACAGCGGCTCGCCACTATCGGAGAGTGTCGTGATCGTGGTTTCAGAGGACGACTTGCTTCTGTGTGTCATATGTGATAACAATCGCATCGACGAGGATTCATCCCAGCCTCTGGCGGATACCCAAGCATTGGACAGTTGCTGTGGTACCATGGTGTCAACTGACTGGGCTAGACCTCGTGAAGTCTGCACTAGACTCAGATGGAATGCGGCGTCCAGGATGGAAGGATGGACCAGGCTTTGACTTTTGACGTTTTCAGGAGTCCTCTTGATTCGAGCAACAGCTAAGTCGCGATCGTCCCACCGAATGTCCTCCAAAAGCTGGAAGGTGTCGCCGTACTCAAACCCATGCTTGTGACAGTAGTCATAGAAATCCTGTGCATTGAGAACTTGCCCACAGGATTGTTGAGCATTTCGATATTTGTGGAGTAAGCGGCTGGACTCGAGCCTTCTCTCCACCGCTGCCCCCATTTGCGACTTGTCTTGGTCAAATTGTGCTTGGATAATGGCCCGAAAGCAATGCGTCCAGCGGCTCTGATGGTAAGCGTAGATCAGGATTTCATATCGAGAGGTTTCCTTTTCAAAACTGTTTTGCAGCTTGCGGAGATGGATCATGGACTCTGTGGGGTCAGATGATGTGTCACTGACAATCATGGGATTCATGAAATGCGCTTCCTGGATGTGGTAGCCGGATATCTTGCCATTGGCAGAGGCCATCTGCTTAACAGCCTCTGTGGCCATGATCAACATTCCCGCCCCGGGAAAGATGACGGTATTGGACACCTGTTGGTCGCATCAGTACATGCTGCTTGTGTTTAGCAGGGCTTGCAGTTAAAGAGAAACTCACTTTATGATCAGCAATCCAAGGCATCAGCTCTGAACTGAGGAAGTTTCTCCATCTCGGCTCCAGAGGGTTCCAGTCATGAACGCGGGTCCCGAGCGTGTCACTTGGTACTGCAGAGCGATGCCTGAAGTCGCGAGCGATTCTGGATTCCTTCCAGTATTTCTGCGACCGGCTGAAAGGATATTTCGGAGTATTGGTGAGAACCTTTGGCAGTGCATCTCCGCGTTCATTCGAGCCAGTGTTGGCCTTATCGATTGATACCGGATGACCCAAGCAGAAGAGCTCACCCACTGTTCCGAGCAATGTGGATTGAGCAGATTTTGATTTGCGAAGAACTGAATGATAGCGAGGTGCTTTTGATTTTTCAGTAATCAGGGTATGCAATGTGTCCTTGATTGGTCGCTGTAGTGCAGAATGGGGACCGATTTCCAGAATATCGGTGACGCGGATGATGCCCTTGTCTTGTACGACTTGATCATTGACTAGGGTCGAGATCGCTTCCGAGAACTTCACGGGAGAAATCAGATTCTCTACCCAGTAGTTCGCGGTTGATAGTGTACTGGGATGAATTGCTTGCCCTGTGACGGATGAAATCATGATCGGGGATTGAGAGGCCATTGGGCCTTTTTCCAGACACCCGATCGCTTCTCGATACGTGTCGGCAATCTCTCTCATGGCAGGAGAATGATACGCGATGCCGGTGTTCAATTTGGCAGCGAAAACACCCTCAATATCCAAGTCGGTCTTCAAAGCGTCAATGACGCTTTCATCACCTGACAGAGTGATGTTGAAGGGACTGTTGATACAGGCAACATGAATATCGCTTCCAAGCGTGGCATAAGACTTCTTCTGGAGGTAAAGTTGCACGGCAGTCTCAGACATCGCAACCGACATCATGGCTGACTTGATGCAAGTTTTCACCATAAGCTGTCCAGCCAGAGAGCCGCGGTAGAATGCTACCTTCATAGCCGATGGGAGTGTGAGTGCGCCGACTGCATACCTGCAAGGTTGTTAACAATTGCTCATGCGAGAATAAAAGCTGATCACTTACGCAGCAGCAATCTCTCCCGATGAGTGACCTATGACAGCAGTAGGGCGCAAGTCTAGACTCTCCAGGAGTGATAGAAGAGCCAGTTGAATCGCCGTACATAGCGGCTGGCTGTATTGTGGGGAGTGAATCTTTTCATCGTCTCTCAGAGCATCTTTTTTCATTAGTGTGCGGGAACAACAGGCAGGGACTTGAAAGAACTTACCGAAAAGTGACCATGGGCATCCCATATTGCGTAGGGCACGATCGGCTGCTCGAAGAGTAGCATTGAAAACAGGGTAATGGAGCAATTCCATCCCCATCCGTGCGTACTGCGCTCCCTGTCCAGTGAAAACCATCGCTATGCTCGCTCCCATGGATGACTTGATGTGTCTCATTTGAGTCGGTTCTATACTGCTCAGCAACGTATCACCCGGACTCACGACGGCAAATGCACGCCAGTCCATCACACTCCGTCGATTTGCCAGAGTATAAGAAAGATGGTACAAATGCAGGCCCTCGGTTGAAAGATAGTTCCTATAACTCTCAATCATGCGAGTGACTGCACTCTCGTCATTGGCAGACCATACAAGTAGATATTGTGAGCTACTTTCCTCGCAATTGTCGTCTGAGCGTGGTGGTGAGGGCACTGCCTCCTTGTGCCAGCCATTGATCAGGGAGGTCTGAGCTTTGGTTGAACCGTCGAAAAGGGACGTTGCACTCAATTTTCGGTCTTGTGCACTTGTAGTACCATGATGGGAAGCTAGTATCTTGCAGTTGTGCAGACCCAGCAGAGAACGATGAAGGAGGTAAGTGTAAGCATCGTCGAGGATGACATGGCAATTTGAACCGCCAAATCCGAAAGAGTTCACCGAGATGCGGCGCAGACCCTGAGTGGGCCATTCAATGGGCGTACCTGGAATCTGGAGAGATGATTGTTCATGTCAATATACCGCGACCGCCGCGGGCATGTTACACAGGGGACTCACGACTAATGCATTGGACCCATCGAGGATTTCCGGGTTGACTTGCTCTAAGAGAGCGTTGGGAGGCATTATTCCTTTCTCGAGAATCATGACGGACTTCAGAATGCTTGCAAGACCACTTCCGCCCTCCAGATGACCAATGTTGGCCTTGACAGAACCACTAAAAGTCGTCAATTAAGTACAAATTGATGAGTCACTGAATGAGAAGGCGTTGTCTTACACGTATAGCGGAGACTCAATTGAGCGATAAGACCCAAAGACCTTCATGATGGCTGCAATCTCGATAGGATCGCCGACAGGAGTTCCCGTTCCTATAATTACTCTTAGCCAATATTCCCCACAGACTTGCAAAGCATTTACCGTGTGCTTCGACATAACGAGTTGAAGCAAAGTCGAGGTCTATCCGGCGGTACACATCGCGTATCAACTGCTCCTGGGCCTTGGCACTCGGCTGTGTAAGGCCAGGGGTACGGCCGTCCTGGTTCGATAGTGTCGACCTGATGACTGCTCGAATGACATCGTGATCCTGCACGGCTAGAGAGATTGGCTTTATGATGATCACGATAACGCCCTCGCCCCTTGCGTACCCGTTGCGCCGATGATCAAAACTATACGATACACCATCGCGGGACAGGAAAGACATATTGGACAACAATGTCGAGCTTTCGGGGGTCAGCATGATACTAGACCCAATCACGACTGCCTGTTTTTAATTAATCAACTTAAAATCACATAAGTTGTAATTTGAATAAACTTCTGACGTACTTGTGATGAAGTTCCATTACGGACAGACTGGCATGCCAGATCCAAAGCCGTCAGACTGCTAGAACAAGCTGAATCGATGTGCATACTGGGGCCATTCAGGTCGTAGAACCAACTGACTTTGTTGGCCAAGAGAGAGGGAGAGGTCCCTGTGATCGCAGTCCGGGGCATAGTATCGGGGTCCTTTGCCATAAGTCTCGTGAAATCATCGGACATTGAGCCCGCAAAAACGCCGGTACGGGAACCTCGCAGACTCTCAATAGGTATGCCAGCTGGCGACTGATTAGTTGTTCCGATTTTCACTATCTTTCTCCCCCCCCCTCCCCATTGAATCTGCATCCATGGGGAACACGACTTACCATTTTCGAAGGCGTGGAAAGTTGTTTCCAATATCCACCGTTGTTGTGGGTCCATAGCAGCCGCTTCTTGGGACGTTATTGAGAAGAAGGGAGCATCGAAGGAAGTAATGTCTTCGTCTACGAAATGCCCACACATGGTAGGTAGCTACAACTGTTTCAGCTTGTATAGTCATATTTGAGAGAAATCATCAAATACCTTGTTTGGAACGTTCTTTTCTTCTTCGTAGAACGCCTCGATGTTGGCCCTGCTGGCCGGCCATTTAGTACTCAAATTCCTGCCAGACACAAGGACATCCCAGAAGGCGTCTTCGTCCGCGATGCCTTGAGGCATCTTGAAAGCGAATCCGACAACTGCCTGGGGCTCCATCTTGCCTGATTGGATAAGTAAAGGTGAAAGAGCTAGCGCTTAGGATCGATGGTCTGAGTACATGCGGCTGTTGGGTTATCTAAATAGTTTGTTCCACAGCGCCTGTAAATAACTGGGTGGAGGCAACGATCTTGTTGCTTCAGGTCTTTACAGCGCAATTGTTACCGGAACAGGGTTTCTACCCCAAAATCACACCCTGTACACACTCTTGTGTTATCGATTGAAAGTATAAGGGCGCGTATCACAAAAGTCATATGGAAATTCTACGCCCCGAAATGCGTCGCCACTCCATTGGCCCGGGGTTCAGACCAATTGAAGACTCTTGCTGCATATTTACTCATATCAACAGGCTCTTGGATGATCGCGATGCAATACTGTACCCATGCAGGCTTGCAGAAGAGCCGTCGTCAGTTGCGCCTCTAACCGAATCTAAACATTGTTTGACACTGACCTACCTACGAGTTACCTAACCTAGGTCTACGGAGTATAAGTGGGATAAGCGACCCCTGGCGCCCCCCAGTGCGCGCGGATCCACTGTGCCCGATCAAATCATCTTGGGGGCCATGATCAAAGCAAAGACGAACCTTATGGCCTTGGCTGGGGGCTGATTCATGGGGGCCTTCTCTCAAGACCTCGTACATATTATAGACCTACGTAGGTTTGGGAAGGGTACCTTTCTTGACACTTATCATGGCGTCCACCACTGGCTCGGCAATTCCATGGTGGCCCGGGCCGCCGCATCCAACGGCTTCCCTGCAGGAGACTATCACCTGCGATGTAGATTGGAGTGCTGACGCTGGGCACTCCATTTCCAGGCTTGGTGTGCATCAAGTGTTTAATTATCGCAACTACAGATCACCAGAGCTGAACAGTTGCCTTGGAACTCCGTCACACTCGTGACATTCCCTGCAGATCTTCAGCGGGGAGATGAACGGCTCACTGTCAGGCTTCAGCCCGTTCAGTATTATGACTGACTAAGTCCCTACCACCAGCCCCGCCGCTACGGTAGGCTGCGAACAGGGAGGTACGATGTATGCTTACCATCATATCAACCAATCACTGTACGTAGGTATAAAGCCCTCCCTGACTTGTCTTTCGACATCCATGCTTCAGCGCTCGTCTATACCATAAGCCCCTTTCTTTTGGTACAAACACAAGGCCATACATACATGCTTGCCATAGGGCGTCGAAGGCTAGCACTCGGTCTACTCCTGCAAGCATTCAGGTGGACACAATTGTATGCCGGCCGGGATTTTGAGCTATTGCCAACACGTACGATGTATGTGTACCGAAATAGCGACTGCTGGCCACCCCAGGATCCCTGGTCATTTGCGGACTCCAGTGCAGCCAACTGCATAATGCACATGCCTGCCTGCATCGACCTAGTTTAAGTGCTTATGAGGTCCTGAGGGCTGTTCAGCCTGGAATGCAAACCGTAACTGTGCCGTTCCAGATAAGCAAACTTTCCGGCAGTAATCGTATTTACGGGCGACACTAAGGGTAGGTAAGCGCATTTACTGGGAGGCAGGGACGGGATTCCCGCTTCTTTCGATTCGAAACATGACTTCTTTACTTCACATAGGTCAGCCTCAACCTTTTTGTTGATCTTTACGATACGCGTTTTATTCATTTTAAAGTTCATGATTTCTTCAATCTCATCCATTCCAGCTCTTTGAATTGTTCTCAATTAGCATCATCTCGTGGGAGACAATTGAATGGCTTTCTTGTACCCCATTGCCGTTGGCATTGCCTACATTCTCTGCATAGCGGTACCTTATGTGAGCTACACGAGAACAGTGTCATGGCCCGCTGCTAAGTCTCCACGATAGTTCATTCTTCGATCAACTTATTACCTTGGCGTGCACCCTCTCAAGGAGTACAATGGTCCCTTCCTGGCGAAAATATCCGACCTGTACGCCGGAACCTTCGTGCTCCGCAGATGCCTCCCTCAAGTCACGCACGACGACCACAGAAAATATGGTATGCACCAGACCAGGCCGTCTTCTGATTCTCCAGCTATCCTTGCATCAATATTGCCAAACTAATCACTTGCGAGGAATCAGGAAGCGTCATGCGTTATGGCCCTAATCGGCTGATATTCAACTCTGCTACGGCTCTCCGCGGTATGTGTTGTCTGGGCCAGGAACGATCATCTCAGTCTCACTCATCGGAAACTAGATATATATCAAAACCCAAGAACCACCAAGTCGCACCTGTACCTATTCTCAACTAACAACGGCGTGCCCTTTATCTTCAACACTCTCGACAGAAGTGGACATGCCCGTAAGCGCAAGATTATTGGCCCCGCATTGTCGGACCGGTCCATGAGAATGTTCGAGCCCGTGCTGTCCTCGCAGATCGATGTCTTCTTGAAGCATCTGCTTACCAGCGGCTCGAAACCTGTCGATGTCTCGGAGCGCTTCAGGCGACTCGCGATGGACATTGTTGTGCATCTGGCCTACGGCTATCCGCTGGACCTGCAGATACATGATGAGCATTACTTCATCTTGCAGTCCATCTCGCTCGCTAACTGGAAGATCAACTCATTCATGAATTGGCCGTTTCTGTCGAAAATAGGCATTCAACTTCTGTTGAACAGAAGCCCGGTTCGTCACCAGTGGAGGAATATAGTCGAGAAGATGATCAGGACACGCGTTGAGCAAGACTCCCCGGAGCGTCGAGACTTTTACTCCTTTGTTCTGCAGAATCTTGATGCAGAGTCGGCCGCCGATTTCCGCCAGAGTGAGCTCTTCTCGGAAAGTCTCTTCTTCATATCAGCAGGTATGTGTCACCACCAGCTCTGTAGTCAAGATTTGTATGGCTGACATTGTTCCCACCGTAGGCGGCGATACCGTCTCCACTGCCATGGCAGGAGTCTTTTTCTACCTGGCACGGAATAATAGGTGCTACGACAAACTCGCAGACGAGATTCGCAGCAAATTCAAGGCAGGAAGCGAAATCCAGGGTGGCCCACAGCTTTCAAGCTGTCGGTATTTACGTGCCTGCATTGACGAGACTCTGCGCATGTCGCCTCCTGTTGGTGGCACTTTGTGGCGTGAAACAGCAGAGCCAGACAGCAAAGAACCCTTCGTTGTCGATGGTCATATTATCCCGCCCGGAACCCACGTCGGGGTCAACACTTACTCGATCCACCACAACGAAGAGTATTTCCCCGATCCATTCACCTTTTCGCCAGAGCGCTGGTTGCAGAGTGGAGAGAAGCCGGATGATTCGGAGGGCATGTCAACAAAGCACAGGGCATTTGTGCCGTTCTCAGTTGGCATGCGATCATGTCTTGGCAAGTCGATGGCGTATCTCGAGACCAGCCTGCTCCTCGCCAAGACGCTGTGGTACTTTGATTTCGAGAGGTGCGAGGGAAGCCTCGGCGATGTTGGAGGCGGGAAGGAGGGTGCGCCTGGCGGTCGGGGGAGAGTGGACGAATTCCAACTATACGACGTCATCACGTCGCGTCATGACGGCCCTTGGTTGAGCTTCACCCCTAGGAAGGACTATGTTGAGGACCTTCTTTGAGCCGATTACCACTGGTTTAGGGGAACGAAACTCCAGAACTCAAACCCCCAGCATGGGCCGATCAAGTTGACAAGAGATTTCGGGTTTGCCACCTTATTACTTTGTATTCAAGTATACAAATAGTACCTAGCTACATAATACAGTTGCAGCCTCAGGCGTGTCAGAATCAAAGCCCAGATTAACATGCTGTACTTTGCAAACTTGCAACCTACGAGCTACCAAAAGTGACTATTTCGCTAGTCATGAATCTTGTACACATTTGCAATCATGACTCGGCAACGACAAAGGATTCATCTTGGCACAGATCTGCAGGCAACCGGAAGGCAATCTGATTCGGTGGAGCCGTCAGAAACCTATTTATGTGCAACATGAATCACTTGATTGGATCGTGGCGCATGCCTTGTAACCTGCCATCATGGTGGTTATTTCTTTCTTCCCTATCTCGTACATGCAGGAGCCTATCAGACTTGAGAAAGCTACATTATACGCCGCCAATCGAATGTTCGGGCGGCATTCTAGTCTTACTGCAAGTTCCACTTATGTAGGTATATAGAAGTAGTATTCTGCAGCGTTACTACCAGTTTAGGTCTCTATTATCAGTGAGGCTCTGAGCCATTGTGGTCGGGCGAAACGTGGCTTTCACATGTTTATGGACAACCTAGGCATGGTAGCATTCTGCACTGCAGTGGTCGTCTGGATTCATTCATAATCATCACCAGTACAAGTAATGATCTTCAGATAGGATTGAGCATGCAGAAGGAATGTACAGGGTGCCATTTGAATTTACGGCCGAACTGACCCGCTCGACCCGCTGCCGAAAAGGAATAGATACCCGCTGCTGGGCTGAGGCACAGGCGAGCCTTACCGTGTCCTACACAACACACGTTGCATGATGCAGCCCAGGGCCCTTGTCGCCTGGAGGTGGCCGGGCAAGGCTGGCATGTCACCGTCACATTTTTTATTCGAAAAGCAAGTCGCTGCAATGACTTTTTTATTTCAAATCTCACGATGCGTCTAGTATATCATATTGTACTGGATTCACGTCTGGTAGTCAAGAGCTTCAGCAAAGATATTTCAGAAAGTATAAGTGTCGAATTTATTGTACCCTTTTTGCGTTGAATTCTGACCGGAAATTCCGACCTGGTAAGATTGCACGTTCCTGGACTAAAATATAGTATCCACTTCCTCCTATAAAGTCTACAAAGTGCAAACTTCCGCGACGCCCATGGAATACGCTCTAAGCCTTACGCCAGATTACTATACTTTGTGTTGAAGAGACCGGGAAGCCCTGAACAGCCTCCCGAACAGCCCCCAAACACGTCGGGCATGGATCCATTTGAGCGCATATCGACTTGACGAGACTCGAGAGATTCTTCCATCCTGGTAATTTCTTGTGGGCCTATCTATAAATATAAACGCTTGCAGGCGACATCCAGCAGTGTTGTTGGTTCGGACCTTCTGGCTAGTGCGATGGAGACTATCATATCATCCTGCAGCATAACGCCAAAAGAGAATCCAGAGACGGGGGGAGAATGTCGTTTAGTTGCCAAGATCGCCGACCATTTTTTGGTCTATCGTGCATTCTTGTCAGACAAGGCTCCGGCCCCAGCCAACATCGCAAGTATCTGGATCACACTTCGGCACTTCCAGCGTGCACCATTGAAGATACATGAATCGCCAGTAGGCTCAACGCACACTGACGAATCACGATTTCCTGAACTGAGGCTGCACATGAAAACAGCTTCAACAGTTCTTGGTTGGCTTTTTTTCGTACTTACCTAAGGTCACATCATCCGGTGGAGTATTGTAGGAGCGTGCATGGTATATGCGTTCGCAATTTGAGGGCCGATGCACGATTTACCAGTCTGCCTGGTCGTATCTCGTTGTTGGTTACAAGGCAACAGCAGGGGTTCGGAATGAAGGATCGACCATGTCGGTGTAAAGAAAAATGCCTGAGAGTCGATGATAATATCTTTCTCTTTGTTGACTCATCTAAATCGAAGAATCTCTCAGACCTGCCGTTACAATTTGACCAGCTGGCATCATCATTTATTTGGCTGTGCGCAAGCTAGACAGTACAGAATATTTGATTTTCTACACCATTGGTACATAGCAACAACATGGACCCGGACACCTGGAACGCTCTTACGCCTGCACAGCAGAACGCTGTTCTTCAAGGTCCTGCTCTTGCGCCGCCCACTGGTGTCCAGTCACAGTTCGCCAATCCTCCAAACCATAATGCCATGGTCATAGCAGTAACCTCTATCTGTCTCATCCTGGCAACCACATTCGTTTTACTACGAGTTTATTCCAAAGCGTTCATTGACAGAAGAGTGAACATCGAAGATGGTAAGTAATATAGTTCCAAACCAACTGGACATGTCGCTAAAAGTTGAACTATCAGGTTTCGTCCTAATAGCATTCGTATGTATAATCACAATTGCTACCGACGCTAGGTTTACTTTGACTTCAATCCATCTGTACTGACTTTTGGACGCTTAGGGCACTTATGTAGGATGTGTATGGGCTGTTCTTGAGTCCGTTCATTTGAACGGATTCTTTGTACACCAATGGGACATGACTCTTCAGACTCTACTGGAGGTGCTTTATGTAAGACCGTTTCCAACTCGCTCTCGAATGCAAAAGTGCTAATCAGCAAAAGCCGTTCTTTTTCATCTCATTCTTTTACGCATTTACCATGCTGTTTGCCAAAACAGCGATCGTCATCGAGTGGATCCGGATATTCGTTCCTCACCGAACGCGAAGTCCTTTCTTTTGGATGTGCGCGCTGATTCTCTGCTGCAACGTCATATTCTACGTCGCCGCCATATTTGTCCTCGCCCTGACCTGCAGGCCGATACAAAAGACCTGGAACCCGATGGAATATGGCACTTGCTTCACCAAACATCAGCAACGCGTATTTGACTACTCATCTGCATGCATCAACTTCGTCCTGGACATTTTCCTCTTAATCACTCCCCAGGCTACGATATGGAAACTGAATCTGGCAACGAAACAAAAGATTGGGGTCTCTATTATCTTCTCTCTTGGTGTCCTGTAAGTTCCTGTCATCGCGACCATGTGATCATGATATTGGAGAGAGGTGCGCTAATCAAATGAACCTCTTTGCAGGGCATGCGGCGCCGCTCTTGGACGAGTGATAAGCGGAAGGACTTGGATCTATGGCGGAGATTCCACCTGGGCTGCGGGTGCGCCGACAATGTGTGTCATTGCAGAGATGACTTGCGCATTCATTGTTTTCTGCGCTCCCATTGTACCCAAGGTGTTCAGATCACAAAAGACTGGTGTGATCACAAAGGTCGCCCAGACTCTAAGATCGTGGTCAAAGATTCGATCTCGGAATCGATCAGCTGCCAGCGACTTGCCCCTGGAAGAAGAATCTGGAGCTGCTGGGGTCTACCAAAAGGTGCCTGTTCAGTCGGAATTTCCACTTGCTCGTCTCAATCATACAGCAAGAGAAAATTAAGAATCAATGGTGCTACACGGTCTCAGCGGCTTGTCAATAGATTGAGGGCATCACATGGCTGAGTGCTTGGTAGCTCTGGCGTACCGATGGCGCGGTTGTTGGCTGATGATTGAGCTGGTTGCGGGCGACGAATTGAGCTTCTGGGATCCTTTTCTTATGCCCATGGTCCTGGGGCTTTACTTTCGTGGGTCTGGAAAATGTTTAGATCAAAGTCGGCCGCGCGGCCACCTACTTGTTGCTTATCAGAAAGAGCTGATAGGAAGATGGTTATAAAGAGCATAGACTTTCGTCATAAGTACATTTCCCATTATGGCCCCCATCAGAATACGTCAAGTGAAGGCTGAATGTAACAAGCTGGCGACAATGTTTGTGCGTTAGATGTAGAATGTTGTCGGACCAAAAGAAGCGTGATCGAGAGTGATAGGATCCACAGGTAGGAGTATTGAGATCAATGTGCTGAAGCTTGGGGATCCAACTGAGAGGATCGCAGCAGATCGCGATACTCTTATTCCGCGTATCATGTATATCGTATCATGTATATGCCGTGCCGTGCCATGCTGTGGTGCAACCGCACTGCGGCGACACTGCCGTTACACTGCCGTTGCAGGTATGCGGCACCCAATGCTAAAGTCTGACAAGTGTTGACAATTCTTTCATCTCTACAGCTTCTACAAAAGCTTCACCTCTCGTTTTATTTTATCATAGACGAATGCAGGCCATTTTCTTCAAAAGTAATATTCAATGCTCTGGCTTGAGTAGAGTATTCTCTATCAATTCGTTGCATTTAAAGTTCTAGCTACGGACATTTGATTTTCATCCGCCGAACGCTCAGCCTGTGTCGATGATATAATTATTTGTCCATCTAGGTGTCTGATTCAGGTGTACGATCCCTTACAAGACAGCTCTGTCCTCGAATCCGGGGTTGGCCACTAACGAGGCCGTCATCTCACCAGGCACGCGCCCTGCTGACCTAAGTCAATCAGCCGGCCTGGATGTCAGCAGTAGATGCTGGGATTGACCAGAACTTTCGAGAATCAACTAGTTCTCAACCTCAAGGCAACTACCACCGCATATAACAAGGGACATATGAACATCTTACATGATTCATACCATGTGTGTAAGATCTCAGGTAGGTCAATTGAAAGTATATAATGTAGAGTTCATCTCGCCCCATCCGTGGATAATAATACTACAAACAAATCACGTTCTCATCTTGTATCATCTTCATTCGCCAGTTAGCTATCTATAACGTGCAAATATGTCCAACTATGCGCAAGTGCCGTCAGGCTCGACCATCGACGTCAAGCCCTTCCCGATCCACGTCGACGAGGCCAAACTCCAGCACTTCCGCGCCCTGCTCGAGCTCTCCCCCATCGGCCCGACCACTTTCGAGAACACCCACAATGGCCGCCGCTACGGCATGACCCGCGAGTGGCTCGCGGCCGCCAAGCACGCCTGGCTGCACGACTACGACTGGCGCCGCTCCGAGGCCCGGCTCAACTCGTGCCCGAGCTTCCGCGCCCCGGTCCGGGACCCCACGACGGGCTCCACCACCGAGGTGCACTTCCTGGCGCTCTTCTCGGCGCGCCCCGACGCCGTCCCCATCGTCTTCATGCACGGCTGGCCGGGGTCCGTCTGTGAGTTCCTCGACCTGCTCGACCTGCTCCGCGCCAAGTACACCCCAGACACGCTGCCGTACCACGTCGTCGTGCCCTCGCTGCCGGGCTACGGCTTCTCGGGCGGCCCGCCCCTTGACGCCGACTTCGGCGTCGCGCAGGCCGCCGGCGTCATGCACGGGCTGATGCTCGGCCTGGGCTTTGGCTCATCCGGATACCTCGCGCAGGGCGGCGACCTGGGCAGCTTCGTCGCCCGCGCCATGGCGCTCATGTTCCCCGAGTGCAAGGGCATGCACGTGAACCAGATGGGCTTCCCGCCGCCCGGGGTCAACGTCGACACGCGCGACGAGGCTGAGGAGCGCGCGTTTCAGAAGGCGACCGAGGCGATCGATACCGGCTTGGCATTTGCGCTGCAGCAGGGGACGCGCGCGGCGACGATGGGGTTGGCGCTGAGCGCGAGTCCGCTGGCGCTATTGGCATGGTGAGTCTGTTCTCAGTCCCGGTATGCGAATGAGGTTACTGACGGTGTGTTTCATTCAGGATGGGGGAGAAATTCCTCGAGTTTTCAGACCAAGATCCGCCGCTGGACAAGATCCTCGAGGGCGTCATGCTCTATTGGTTGACTGACACCTACCCGCGGTGTCTATACCACAATCGCGAGGTAAGTTGTCATGTTCTTTCTTCCCCTCCTTCATCAAGACCAACGACTGACTTGTACACAACGATAGATGGGAGATCCCAAAGAGGAACCAAAGATTGCGAGATACAGCATGGTATGTGGTCCCTAGTCGTGAATTCTAGTTATGTAAATATATACTGATCAGAATCTAGATGGCCGATTTGGCACCGCTGCGCCTACCCTACGTCGCCAAACCCTGCGGGTTTTCCCTCTTTCCGCACGAGGTCGTGCCCGTCCCGAAGAGCTGGGCCGAAAAGAGTGTCAATCTGGTGACTTTCAGTGAGCACCAGTATGGCGGGCATTTCGCTGTATGTTATTCTACTCTTCCCAGCGATCATGATGTGTTTCCATAACTAACATTTGTATAGGCCATAGAGAGACCGGCTGAGTTGCTGGCTGATGTCGAAGAATACGTCGAGAAAGCTTGGAGAACTTAGGACTGTTATGATTGAAATGGGTTGGTAATATTTGTTCGATAACAGAGTACGAATTGAATTGGGTACTATCAAGGCTGATGTTATGCGATTATCCAGATCTTTCTCAACTACCTATATAAGCGGTAGAATCCCCGTGTCTGAGATGGTCGTCCACTTTCATTTCAATTTCATCAATACATCTCCGGTCCTACTTCAAATTCAGCGTTGAAGATCTTGCATGTAGTTGAATGCTACCGATTGCCGGGGGCTCTGGCACACAGACTTACATAATTCAGAGCAATACACCTTCACGATGCCAAAGGCACCCCGCAAAATTCGCGTCGAAACGGTTGTCGAGGAGGCGCCCAGCCACGACGGAAGCCTAACATTTGCCGCATATCAGCGCCAGTTCCCGGACGAGCCCATCCGCCCTTTGTGGACTCACTGCATTTACGACACGACATCCCAGGCTGCCGACCCTCAGCACATCTCCTACGTGGCTCGTATCATACACGAAAACACTTACAGAGCCCGCCAGCACGATGGTAGCAGAGACCGGACTGAGGTTATTGGTATGCCCATGCCATTCAATGCCACGGATGAGCAGCGCGCGACTAAATGTCGTGAGCATCACGTCGCAGAGATCAAAAGCAGAAACGCAACAAAGCGAGACGATTGGTGTATCCCGGGCACTCTGCAGCGCGACTCATATTTGCGAGTTATTTATGTGATTTTCCGGTTTGGCGATGGTGTAAGCGAATCAATGATCTTCTTATTTGTTTTTTCAGAGTGGAAAATAGTAAGTACTAATTGAATGGACTTAGTGGGAGCAGAATATCAAACGTCATTTAAGTGACAGCTTTTTCTCACCTGAAGATCCGGACGTCTTGCGGAAGAATCCGTATGGTTCATTCCTTCTGGTCCTATGGGAAAAAGGCGACAAGATCGTTCTCGAGGAAGGCGAGGAGCCGTGGCCAGACATCTCAATCAGTGTTCACAAGATAGCTACGTTGGACTGTTCTTTGGGAGCAAGACGAGATAATGCCTACTAGTATGACCCAGCCTTCTCGCTGCCCATCTCTAGATAGGCATACTCTTGCGGCTTTACTTCGTCGCTAAAACAACGGAGGCCTCGAATCTGATCCCTCCGAACTGATCTACCTCTTCTTTCACCGAATCTTCCACGGCCTCGACCCATCGGGCCTGTTCCTCTTCCGTATACCCTTCACGTGCCTTACTCATCATGGGACCCGACATCAATGCAGTCAGCCCTGCTAGGTTCTCATGGTCCGCGACGATCAATGTTTTGTCGATTGATTTGATTTCGGTGAATTCATTCTCTCCAACCACTTTCTGTATATAGCCTTGTTCGTAAAACTCCGGACTTGGAGTGGGCATGAGTGGAAGATCTGGACGGATTTTCTTCTGCGCAGCGTGGACAATGAACACGGGCGCGAAGCGGCGCCAACAGGTGACGACGGCGAGGCCGCCCGGGCGCAGCGTGCGGTACGTCTCGCGGATCGCATCGGCAGGGCGGACAAATGTGAAGATGCTGAAGTTGTTGATGGAATTGATGAAGAAGTTATCCGGAATTGACGACAGATCTTGCGACTCGAGCTCCTTGCACTCAACGTGTGGAAGCGGGGAAGCGGTAAGGGACTCGCGCGCCGCAGAGATCATCATTGGGACATTGTCTGAGACAAGTACATGCTTTGGCAGCTGTTCCTTGGGGATGCGGGCAACGATGGCCGCAGCACCGATACCGGGTCCGGCGGCTGTATCGTGGACGACCGAATCTGGACCGAAAGGATTGGGCGAGGTCTGAACATCTTGGGCGATGATGTCGGCAAGAATGTTCAGAGTTGATTGACCGGTTTGACGGACGTAGATGCTGGCAAATTTGGAAAAGTAGTCGGGCAAAGGGAGGTTTGGGTGCTGGATCTGTGTAGCCATTTTCGGAGAGGCGGGAAGGTTGGCTTCACGATATGTTGGACAGGATTCAATCAAATGAAAAAAAAAAACAAAAAAAAAATAAAAATAAAAAAAACCCGTAAAGCCGTGCTGAAGGATCATACGCGCGCCTTGGCGCTGATTGCAAGAAAGTCTTTGCTGTTTTACAGATTGGAGGGTCAGTGACAAAAAGGGTTTTGATGACCGTGCCACGCACCAACATATGTTGGTGAGCTTGCGAGGCGTTCTATGTCGGTGCGTGGCACGGTTACTGCAGCCTCGTCGTCGTATAACTCGCGATCCAAGACCTTCGCGATCTTCACGTTGCTTATAGACCCGATGTATGATGCACTGTTGGCAACCCGTCGTAGGACCGACCAAAACGTGCATAATAGAATAAAAAGTACTAGTGGCGCATCATAATCGGAGCGATCAACATGAACCAAGCATTTGATATCTTCGCCACCTTTTGCCATGGTCTCCTAGTAATATGCATCATAACAAGCATTGGCGGTATATCGGAATCATAATTTAGCAGGCCGGAGATTGATAGACGCACCCGTTCTCTTTAGAGGATTGATCATATGAGTGGTAAGTCACCAATTACTCGATTTCACCATCGTGAGGCTGCAGACAGAGATGGTGGGCTGGAACCGTACCTTAGTCGCTAGTTCGACGGATTCTTATCTCGCTGCAAGGATCTTTCAGTCCTCGCTAACAGGTTTCGGTGTCGTTGCGGTAGAGCTACGTTCTGCCCGAGCCTCGCGTCAGCAAATCCAAACATAATAAAACAAGGCTTTGCTCCTACTTCGTTTTTGTTGTCACTTAACTGGTATTTGCTGTTTCGATAAAAATCGTTTCTTTACAGGTTACATGTATTTAACCATGGCCTTTTTACATGGTGACCACACGCATCAGGGCGCCTATTCCCGCAGACACAGTATGCGAACATCTGATACTTTGGACATTGATGCTTCAGCATATCTAATGGACGACCGTCAGAGTGCTTTTCGCTCCGATGATATGACCTCTTTGACTCCCAGATCACCCAGGCGCGGACTCTTAAACAATAGACCGAGGCTTGGAAAGCCGACAGCCAAGAAGAGATTTTACGCTTCAGACATGATAATCGCCGCTATATCGACAATATGCTGTACTTTTTCAATCGTCGTGGTCGCGAACGAATCCATTTCCTGGCGTCTTGGCACGCAAAATGACCAGCTGATCATAGTCGGTTTTCTGATTAGCATCATGAACATGTGTCTCACCAGCGTCGCCCCAACATTGTTTATCCTCCTAGAGAATAGGTTCGGCTCTTCTACCATTCAGAACTACGATGCAATCCTTCGAAACATGCCTCTCGCTTCGGGGCTTAGTATTCCATGGCGAGGCGTTCTCAGTCTCATGATAGCACTACCTATTGGCCTCAGTGTCTTATATAAGACTTTTATCGGCGGATATAGTGTCATCGAGGTCAAGGCATCGGACTACATATCAAACGACACATACTACGGCATGTTCTTGCTCCCGGGCCAAGCTGGCGTTCCCTCGGGCAATTCATTGTTTTTTAATGCGACCCAAGAGTTTCTCGTGGCATCAAACGCAGGGTCAAACAACCATGAGCCGGCTTTGCCAGCATTCCCCTACGCATATGGCCATAATGTTCTATTGCTGAACGAGACAAGTACAGCCATGCTTGATACCCTCAATCCCGAATACCTTTCCGAGATACAAGAGCTTCTCGCTATTGGAGAGTCGTGGACTGTGACCGCGCCTGTTGTTGGCACCGTCTCCACCCGTAACGATTCGAAAACCCGCGATCCAACCGGGTTCAGCTCCGATTTTATAACGGCGTGCGGGCTAGCAAGAGACAAAGACGACTACTGGACCTTTGACTCATCGGATTTATATAACTGGTGGAGTTTGTCGATGATGGACAGGAAATTGCTCTCGGATCAGTCTACTCAGTACATCGGCCTATCACCAAATACTATCGACTTGTCGCGAAGTTCTATAGAATGCGAAGCCTTACCGGACTACATCTATCTCTTCAACGTCTACCGAAAGGCTTGCAAGGGCACATGGTCAATCACTCGAGGGGGCTATCGACTAGTGAATGGCTCCTGCGAAGATGACCTGCTGCCATGGTCCAAACAGCAAGTGTTTGCCAATAGTATCCTTGTACTTCCGATACAGTACATCGCTTCGTTCATTGGAATCTTGAAGACTTACAGTGGCGGTGGGACGAGAGGAAATCAGTCAGTCTGGATGAATCCTTCAATGTCAACCGCTGTAGGGGCAATGTTGTGGTCGCAGACAACAGCCATGTTTTCTGAATACAACCCGGTCCCTTTTGATTCTACGGCTTTCAACAATAGTGCATACGCCATGACAGCGGCGAACGGAACCCGGCTCACGGAAGAAGAAAGAGGCACGACTTACCTTGTGAGCCAAGACGACCAGTCCTTTTTCTATACCCGACCGACATTGAAAAAGTCGCCCTGGCTTTATCTCGTCTTTGCATTCCAGCCTTTATTGACGCTCATCATCCTTGGAATGACAGCCACGCTTTACTCCACACCACTGAGTAGGGGTTTCGGTCTGATCTCGATTCTATCTGGTGTTGACCCTCAGAGCTTGGACAGCTTGATCGGCGCCTCCTTCTCCGGAGTCTTGGCGAAACCAGTCAAGCTGAATATAACTCCTGTCTATGATGGGCCAGGCGGTTCGATCAAGTATCGTGTGACTCCAACCTCTGAGCAATCGCGTCATAATGAGAAGCTGATTAAGAATCTTGTTTACCATTAAGCTACCGCTGAGAGGCTGTTAAGTGCTAAGGGAGGCTTCTGAATTTGGACTTTCTGATGTTTTCGAGGAGCTGAAGTGACGCAGCCTACTGAAAGCCTTTGAGAGTGTGGAGGCTATTCGTTTTCTCGGAAGGATTATATTATTGGAAGTACTTTTACACTTCATGCCACTGTTGCCGGTACGGTGGTACCTGTATAATGGGACATATCGTGTTACAGGCGCGCACTCGCGTCCGCCCGACACTGCTGTACTGAACTAGTAGATGCTGACCCATGTGAGTCTTGCGGCCCAAAGACACGAGTCTGTCCATCCATGACGTTTTTCCACATACCCAATCCATGATGTAATGTCAGAAGAGGTCTACCGTCTCCAATGTGAGTAATACCGTGACATACATAAAAGAGTGGAATGTAGCTCAAACGAAAATGGCAGGATTTGTAAAGTCTTTGATTGTTGAGGATTATGACTTTCCCCATCACACCGGACTCCAACGGTGACTACCAATCCATCCAGGTCTACGTTCAGAATCGCCATCTCGCTTGCTACTTGTTTGCTCTATAGTACGCTTGATAGAAATACTCGACGCATCAAAGTCACGAGGCAGTGTAGAAGGGTCTCCCCCGTCATCTGTGTCCACGATTCTCTCCTTGCTCTCATTGACTGTGGCGATGGTGGTGATGTCGTATGCTTCGCCATGTTTCCATACTGGTGCCCGTGATGGTTTTGCGCCGATCGTTTGGAGAGTGACTTCATTGCCATTCGAATTGCCATCGCTTCGCTTGTTGTTATACGAGGAACCGTAGGGATCTTTGCCCCAAAAGCGCGTGGTGAAAAAGGGTCGAATCATTGTCGCTTGGCCGATTATAATTGCGACAATATCTTCTCGACACGACCAGATGGCGGCTTCTTCTCCTTTGTGTTCCTGCGGGAGTCAGCCTCGCAGGAAGGGATTGAGTATCTACAGAATGGCACTTACTTCTACAACAAAGTGGACCCGGAGTATAGCAGCTACCATGGTGAATATACCTGCTCCAAAGAGTATAATCAAGCCAACTTTCCTGGCCGCAGAAACCTTGAGGGGAATGATTATCTACGTTCTTTGTCAGGATGAACCTTCGGATGCAGAAACGATGATGACATACCGGTATTGGTATCAGCAAAATACAAAAGTCCGTGACGAGGTTGACGACCAGTATCGTGATCAAGAAAAGGCTACTTTGAGGGAAACAATATGCTTGATCTCAGGTCAACAACCGTCAAAAGGCTCCTGGAATGATGACGATAATGATGCAACTTACCACCAGGATCCGGATAGATTTGCCACGAGTGGTTGAAAGGGCGACACGCCGTGGACAGCATAATACATATGCCGACTCCGCTTGTGCCAACAAGTATCATGGCCGGGAGAATAAACCTTCTGACCCACAGATGGCCAACAATTCGCCGGTAGAGGAACAACATGTTCATCTTGAGCGTCCAGATAAGCCCGATGTATGTGTACCAGCCAATCTTGAAGAAACAAAGATGTTAGTTAGTATGTCTCTGTCGGCTGATGCTTTGTAAAAGGGATTTGCTTTCTCCTAGCGAAAATCGACCGGTCTCCTAATAGTTCGAAACAACTCACGAGAAACCATTTTGTCCCTAGCTGTCGTTGGGCTGCTTCATCGGGAGAATCTTGTACGATAGCGAGACGATCCGAGTTCGACCCGAGGTAGGATGTGTCGCCAGTGCCCCCGACAATATGCGCAGCTACGGTCATGGTTGTATAACAGATCTGATGGTGTAAGCCGAGATCTTCGGTGTTTCTCTCGCGAGACATCACTCACCCAGCCAAACCATACCAAATAGTCGTCGACATCGTATCCTGCAAGGCCTACCAATCGAGTCCGACTGCAGACACGAAGTATAATGGCCAGACTCCCAAATGCGTACAAAGTCCAAGTCTCGGTTACGGCAGCTTGGACCTTGGCAAGAGCTTCCGCACTGACTTCGGAACTCATTTTTCCCGAACGGTATATCGAATAGTTCTGGGTGGAGGAAACGATATTGGAACAGCAATGAATCCAGACATGGAGACTCTGGAGGGGACCGTGGTGCCTTTATTTGATGATCCCACGTGGGAATGCATTCATCTTCGGTAGTTTATCATACTTCGGGGAAAAGTATTTATTGGACGACCTACAATCCTGGATACAAGAAGCTACCTTGCAACGAAATGATGAGCGAGCCCTATACGGCGTCGGCAGTCTTGCATTGGCCGAGTCGGTGTGCGTGGGAAATATTACTTTCAAGTTGCTCTCCCTAGGGTATCGCAACACTTCAACGACTTGGAGGGATAATATTCATTGATGTTTGCTGTTCGCGAATCACAGTATTAATTCGGAATTCTGGGCAGGGCTAGACCGCAATTTTACACAGGGGCTGGCACCGACTGTATTCAACTGACCCAGGTTGCCGGTCCGACGGGATAAAGCAATTTGGAGAACAAGCTGCCGAGCTTTGTCCCCGACTCCTCGGGTACGACGTCCTTGATAGATTTATATGCGTGCGGTCTGTCCCGCCTGTCTGCAACTGGGTCCCTGGATGATTGACCTTGTCTGCACCCAGTTACGCAAGAAAATTTCTGGTGACAGGTGTTTGCTCGCCTGCAGGAAACCCCCCCCCCCCCCCCCCCCATGGGTCTATCCCGCAGACCCCATATTTTTCCTGAATGTTCCATTCTCCACGAGAACCCCTCAGAATATCCGATCATAGCCCAAAGTAGAGGCTGTTGCATCTGGCCACCAGTTCGCAGAGGTGATGGCCATCATCAAAGCGGGTATCCAGGACATGCTGGCAAACAAACATGCAGGTGAGCAAACATATGGACCAAAGAGCAAACAAATCAATTTGTATTATGTATAATGACAGGGACCCACGGATGACCCCTGTGATGGAGAGTGTCGTGCAGGGAGGGGCACATGTGGGGGGTTCTTGAACGAACGATTGTGCCTCCATTTCGTCGTTTGGCTTTTGTCCATCGTGGGGATAACTATGAAGGGGAAAGAAATATTGGTTCCAATCAAATAGTGCTATAATCGGCATGGTTATATTGACCATGAGTTCTTGTTCTTACATACATGGGTATAAGTAGGGAGGTAGTGCGTATTTGTTCTTGATGGACGGTGAGAGAAATATGATGGAAACCTGTCTTCTCTTGAAATTATATACACTATAGACAACATTACCTAAGCTTCCACCTCTCCCCTAGTTCCTGGGTACTCTCATTATTGCCTGCCATGGCATCTTCCAACATACAATCCCACGACTCGAACGCATACGACGT
Organism: Pestalotiopsis sp. NC0098; assembly: GCA_022432395.1. Taxonomy (NCBI): domain Eukaryota; kingdom Fungi; phylum Ascomycota; class Sordariomycetes; order Amphisphaeriales; family Sporocadaceae; genus Pestalotiopsis; species Pestalotiopsis sp. NC0098. The sequence goes on along the minus strand of JAJKLJ010000003.1, from coordinate 1,241,644 downwards.
CATCATCGTTGGTGCTGGTTTTGGCGGTTGTTATCAGCTGAAGAACTTCCGTGACCAGGGATACAAAGCCAGACTCCTCGAAGCTGGCACTGGATACGGTGGAGTCTGGCATTGGAACGCCTACCCAGGCGCGCGCGTGGATACTACCATTCCTCATTACGAGTTCAGTGATCCGGAACTCTGGAAGGAGTGGTCGTGGAAGCAGCGATTTCCCGACCACATTGAACTTCGAGCCTATTTCAACTTTGTGGCTGACAAGTGGGACCTCCGCAAAGACACCCAGTTCAATTCTTTTGTCCAATCTGCCATTTGGAACGATGCCGACGCCAATTGGACGATCATGACCAAGGAGGGGGACGTCTTTCAATCCAAGTATATGTCTTTGAATACGGGATTCGCGGCGAAACGATACATCCCCGACTGGAAAGGTATCGAAACCTTCAAGGGGGAGTTTCTTCGCCCTTCATACTGGCCGCACGAAGGCCTTGGCACCGATCTTCACGGCAAGAAGATTGCCGTTATAGGCACAGGCTCCACGGGCGTTCAGCTGGCGACAGAGCTAGCTGATATTGCCGGACACTTGACCGTCTTCCAGGGGACCATCAATACGTGCATGCCTATGGGGCAGGTTGACTTTGAGAATGGCCAACAGGCATTTTCACGCAAGGAGTACCCCAAGTTCTTCGCAAGTCGTCCCAAAAGCTTTGGCGGATTCGACTTCGACTTTATGGGGCGAGGCACTTTCGAAGATGATGCCGAAACACGTCAAAGGACCTACGAGCAGTTGTGGGCAGAAGGGGACTTCAAGTTTTGGCTAGCAACTTACCACGATATGCTGTTTAGCAAAGATGCCAACCGGGAAGCATACAACTTCTGGCGCGACAAGACCAGGGCAAGAATCAACGACGAGCGTCTGAAGAACCTCCTCGCTCCCATGGAACAACCCTACTCGTTCGGATGCAAGCGAATTTCCCTGGAGAAAGGGTACTTTGAGATATACAACCAAGAGAACGTCAGCCTAGTAGATGTCAGCGCAACACCCATCGAAGAAGTGACCGAGAACGGCATCAGGACTTCGGACGGCGAGCATCATGAATTCGATGTCATCGTCTGCGCGACCGGATACGATGCGTGTACCGGTGGTCTTCGTCAGATCGATATCCGTGGAATCGATGACCGTACGCTCAGCGACCACTGGAGCAATGGTGCCTACACGTATCTAGGCATGACGGTATCCGGGTTCCCCAACATGTACATGACCTACGCACCGCAAGGTCCTACGGCGCTGTGCAACGGACCGACCTGCGCCGAGCTGCAGGGGCAGTGGATCATAGACGCTGTCGGCCACATGAGAGAGAAGGGCCTGGATAAGATGGTAGCCAATGCCGAAAGCGAGCGGGAATGGAAGGAGAATGTGATCAACCTCGCAAACGCAAGTCTGCTTCCTTCGACCAAGTCTTGGTAAGTTTTTTCTTTTCCTCTCTTTTGGCACATCATTGCTGCGATTAGCTGACCTGAGAGCCGCATAGGTATATGGGCGACAATATTCCCGGAAAACCCCGGGAGCCCCTGATATATCTCGGAGGTGTGCACACCTATTACAAAACTCTCAACGAAGTCGCAGCCGGAGGATATACCGGATATAGCTTCAATGAAGCTTGAGCCGAGCGGTGGAGCCATCAATGACATTCTCTGCCATTACAATGAACAATATACAACGTTCTCGATAGTTGTTGTCACATATGACCATAGACACTAGAACATTCGGTTTTCCGTCCGCTCTGCCCTAAAAAAAGATGGTGATCGGCTACATCCAACAGGTGGTGTCGATCATTTGCCGCAATGAAAGACGACAAGTACGAAGTAGTACTGATGGTCCTTAGAGAGTATATCAAATTACCGAATTTATTGACCAACCAGCATCCATGGGACATTTGTCACACCCACGAAGAGAGAATATGCAGGCTTATGCCCGGGCGATTCCGTACCAGGATAGAAGATTGATGCTCAGCCTAACACAGCCTTACCTACTATTAGTTCTGGCATGCCCACATCTCTTTCGCAGTTCCTGTTCTTTGTGCAAGAATACCTACAGAAGCTTTCCAACCATTATCGTGCTCAGCAAGTAAGGAGTTTCTCTTGTTCTCAACATAATAACCATATATAAATATGACAACAGCTTCTTGAATCATTTTCTTTGAGAGAAAATCGATCGATAGGCGCTGTTCAGCAATAATCATTTCTACTACGTCCTAAAGAGAAGGTACGAATCCATTATGGCACTTGTTGCACTGACGTAGATAGTACTCGCCGTAGATCACCTGCTCGGGTATATTAGGCTGCTCTTTAGCACCTCTATTTTGTAGCTCAACAGGATCAGCTCAGACTTCTTCGGAAGCTCCTCTTTCCCGTTGTCCCCTTTATACGTTGGCTCAGGTAAGAATAGAGAACTTTTCTCCCGACTAGGTGTTCAGGAACTGACTTTTAGCCGCCACCGTGGCCCTCAAATTCATATCGTAAACATCCTGCGTCTATCCAACCTCCGCGGCCCCCATTGTTGCCTGATAAAAATAACTTTTAGTATATCGGCGGAAATGCACGAAAAGAACTGCTTGGCTTACATTTTATGTAGTTATTCCGCAGTAGAGTTTTACACGTCGCCCCGTTAACTGGATTTCGAACGCTCTGAGAATCTGTCTCAGTTATACAATCATCGAGCCAACGGATAGTGTATGTCAGAAGGGCGTCGCTAAGTCGCTGGGTTGGTGTCCACGAAATCTCGGTGTCGCCAGCCTTCATGTCAATATTGGTTGTATCTGACAAGCATAGCCAATTAGCCCATCCTAGCTGGCCATTCCAACTGACATCTCCGTGATTTCCTGGGAAGTTATCGAAACACACTTGGTCTCCAAGCTCGAGAGGGGTCTTGGCTGGCTCCTCGGGCTCCTCGGGCTTGACGGGCGGCTCAACATGGTAGGAATATACTCCGCACATGTTGTCCACCGACCCGTCTACCTTCATGGTCCTTCCCATGCTGCCCGATGGATTACCTGAGAAGGATACACAGTTAGCTTTCGTTTGCTTAATAAAGTTTGTGGTTGTCTCGAGTAGAGCACAGTCATCATCTTACAGTCACCACCCTGAAGGTCCGCATACGTGTCTGCGCAGCTGGTCAGGCAGTAGTCCTTGTCCGAGTCGCGCGGTTCCCACTTGAGTGTAATTCTCCAGTCTTTGTATTGGCTGGCATCTGTCGGCGGGGTTCTCTTTGTCTCGCCTGTCCTTTTGGCGATGGTGCCTTCGGCCTGATTACCCAGGCCATCAACAAGCCAAGCTAGCTCCTTGGTGGCATCTTTATCCACCTCGGCGCAAAAGTTCTTGTAGACGTCCTTGAAAACATTCCAGGGCAGATTTGACTGGTCGCTGTCGCATTTGGAGATGGGCGCCGCCGCAGCCACTTCCGTTGGCCACGACCAGGGCGTGGTAGTGACGGTGGCGTACGCGGTAGGCGATGCCTCACCAGTGACGCTGCAAGTAGGACAGGCAGTCTCACAGTCTTTGATCGCACCATACATGGCGCACCGGACCTCACAGGAGACAGAACAGGCCGCAGTAGTACTGGTGGCAGTTGCGGTAGCCGTATCGGAAGGCATGGGTACCGTGTACTGATCGGAGTTCAGATACTGTGATTGGAGAACAGTGATCCTTTGAATAGTGTTGCCCAGCGAGCGAACCATGCCGAGAACAAAGCCCAAGACAGCCACGGAGTCGATGCCTGCATCAGGGAGATTGATTCGGTTCCCGCCTTCGCGAGCCCACTGGATAAACTGGTTGACAGCGTCCCTGAACTGGACGTCCTGAAAATTGAGATTGGGCATGGCGATAATGGCTAGCTCAGCGAGTGCTCCTTGGGGACCGGCGTTTGTGTAGACGCCTCTGGCTCCACAGAGAGCACGGTTCCGGTCAGGATCGCGGGCGAGTAGACTCAAACTCCGCGTAGAAAGCCATACGTCACTGTCGCAATCTTCAAGGCGTGCCATTATCTCGTCCACCCTGGCGGCATACTCGTCATCTGGAAAGGTGATCACGACACTGCCCTTGCTAATATCGTCGTGATCCTCTGAATATATCGTGGCCGTGGGAGCGCTGGGTCTGAGATACTTGTCAGCTTTGTCTGTTGGATGGATGAATGTTGCTGTCAACTTACCCTGTCACAGTTGGTCGGCCAAGATCTTGAGTCAACGTCACCGGCGGCTTGCCTGTCTCCGTCATGACGGCCACCTGAGTTGATGTGACGGGGTCAGGCCGCCATGTTAGTACATGGATACCTGGACTGCCCAGATCGTGATCGTATGCGCCGGAATATAGCTGCCAGGCAATGTATAGGAAAATGTCCATCTCTGCCACTAATACACTCGCTTGCCGCTTGATACTTCGTGTGTCAAGAACACCGTCATCTTGAATGATACTCTGGATGGCTTGAATACACGTCTCGTTGTATTCCTGGCAAGCATCTCTTGCCTCTGTTGCAATCTTTTCTCGAAGATCATTTGCGAGAATGAAATCAAGTCCGCCATCAGCACCTTCAGTGCAACTAACGACATTGCCATCGAGGGTCGATGTCTGCACGACGCATGTTAGAACTGGCTCATGAGTACCTTTTCAAGTGGCGTGTTCAACATACTGATATCTGATAGTCGGTGGGATCACCAATAGTCAGGGTATACAAGTCGCCGTGGACAATTTCCCACCAGCCCACTAAGGCCACGAGGACCCGTGATGCCAACATATCGCACAGTCTCTCTTTGTGTTCAGAACATTCGTAAACTGATGGCAAGAAAATTGAAAAATTCGAAAATGACATACAAGAGGTGCAACACGCCCATTCATATAACAGTCATGTTTGCATTTTTCTTGCAATATCAAGTGCAGTTGCGAGCGCATTTAATACTTCAGCTCGAGATGTGTACATATCACCTGTTGGTGGATTGAGTCCAACGTACATTGAGCCAAGACAGGAAGCATCCTTCGCATACCTTTGGAGAAGTATAATGCTGAAATCAAGGATCACCCGATTGTCTGTTATTATGCTTCATTTCAAGGCTAGTGATCCTTCCAAAAGTAGGTCTTTTCTTAGCGACATGCGGCACAGAGAACCACCCTGAGTATGTCGCCTGCGATTGCAAAGTAAGGTGCTGCTGTTAGATACACGTTATGATTACGGCGTGCGAGAATCCCACTGCATTGTTTGTTCGTTTCTATACATGCATGCTTGATATGAGAGATCTCCGGACTGTGATCTTAGGATTCACGAGCTGGTCAAACATGACCAACATGCCGTGCACGTTCGTGTGCGAGTCAGTGCCCTCAAATCAAATCCTTGTGTCATTTTACCATCCGCGAGGACTTACAACAGCTTGGCACTGACGCCATGTGCAATAGAAGTACTATATTTAGTGTTTGATACGATGGTACGCGCCGCGCTATATGGATGAAGACAATATCGTAGGCTTACATGCTTCATCCACACTTGATGGGTCTTTCTGTGTTGTTCATTGATCGTAAAAGACAAATTCTAGGGGTTCAAGTAACGAATCTAATGAAACTGTTGGGAATTATACTAGTTGATGACTGGAACAAGGCAAATCCATGACTGCTGGCTAAACATGTGTTGATGAGAAAGTCTCGATAGTGGACAGATAAAGCGAAACTTGTCGAAAGACCCAGAGAACTGATCCTCCCCTATTCTTCTAGTTTGCACTATCTGCAAGACCGCTTTGATGCTTCTCAATAATATCGCATATCTCTCGCGCTTCCAATTTACGAGCAACATCTAGGGGACTTTTACCGTCGATCGCACGCCTGACGGTGGTATCGGCTCCGTTGCGAAGCAAGAACTCGACCAAATCACGATCCCTATTTGCGACAGCTCTGTGAATAATGTTGAATCCCCCTTCCAATGGGTAGTCAACATTTGCTCCATGGTCCACCAGCCACTGTAGAACCTCAAGCTGATAACCAGGCTTACCACGCCGTGCCATGGCGTTCTCCAGAACAAAAGGGTCAAATGTAGCTCCCCGGGAAAGAAGTAATTCTAGGATTTCAATGACATCCTTATGTATGGCACCTCGCGCGGCCATCAAGTTCATAGGGGTCGACTTTCCGCGAAGTCGAAAGAGGCCTTTTTCCCCTGGCAGGTTCGGATCCATGCCATGATCCAACAGCCATTCAACCGCCGACCGGCTTGACATAGCTGGGGACCTAAAATCTGTCAGATAAGGGACAACTGGCTTCGGAATGATCGAGAAAACCAACATAAACTGAATATGGACCATATCAGCGTTGATGTGTTCTGCTTGCCACCCATGGTCAAACATGATTTGAAAGATCTCCAAAATCTTAGCGCGACAAGCACCATAGACAACTCTGCCACTTGTTGCGGAGACACCCTTTTCAAGTAGGTATCGGAAGATATCCAAGCGGTGTTCTCGGATGGCCGCGGCTGCGGCCAACTCCAGGACATCCTCTGGTGGAGGTGGAGCAGCTTCCACGGCTCGTTGCACAACTGGTAGGTTGCCCTCGTTGATAGCGATAAACATGTCGTAGAAAGCATCAGTCATGGTTCGCTGATTTTTCTTCGACGCTGTCAGAAGGCTTGAAGGGTGTTGATGGGTTGATGGGAAAGCGAGACAGGAAGATGCCGCAAAACAAGGAGAACAAATTATCCCGCTTTGACAGAATCAGTGGAATTTGGAGGGCGGGCGATCAAGATCCACGCTAGTACTTTTAGGTGATCGTGTTCCGAAACATGTACAAAAGGTCGTTCCCATGCAGAGAGAGCCTGTTCATCAGATGGGGTCATGCCAAGCAGTTATGTTGTGTCTCGTTCAATGCAATGCATCCCGTTCTTGTCAAGATGCTGGTCTTTCCGAAGCACACCTATGCGCTCTCTCTATACCTCGTGGCAAGTATGCTGGTTTCTTTGCGGATTCGTTTGACAGACGCTCTATCACTACGCCGCTTTGTTGCCTATGGAGGATGATGGGGGGCGGGGCGGGCGAGAACGACGGATCAGCAAAGAAGAGTTGGTTTTCTCGACATTGTTGGTGATCCAAATATGTAACATCATCTTAAACTCACCCCAGTCCTTCCTTGGCAACACTCCCCAAATGTGACTCTCTGTTATTGGTGAGAACAGAGTGCCATCATAAGGATCAGGACAGATCCTCATGCCTAGAATTTCTTAGCATACTGCGCGTGAAGATGAACTCGAGAAAATCTTAAGGAGACCTACACAGGCCTCTGTCGTGATTGGGGTAATAAAAAATAACCTCATGATGAGGCCTTGGGCTCCCATACGAGGACTGGGAACTGAAATCTAAAAATACTACAACAGATGACCAAAGACTCAAGAGTTATGGTCCAACACCAAGCAAATGAGATACGTCCCGGCATCTACGTCGATACTTGTTATTGACATGCAGTTGTGTCACAAGTACAATCTCGCCACGGAAACTTCAGGACCCAGCCTCCCATGGCCACAGCTACATAAGAGATTAGAGAGCCCGACATCTCGACATCTAGAGAAACTCAAGCAAGTCAACCGAGCATTAATCATTCTCCAAACGTGACAAAATGAAGCCTTTCGCCGGATTAGCGTTACTCCTTGGAGTAATTGGTATATTTGCCCGATCTATTACAGGTAGGACATTCTGTACTCCATACGCAAGCGCTTCCAAGATTTATTGACAATCTGGGGTCCAGAACCTCGCGATGGGCTCACTTACAACCCAGCTGATGACGGAGCTCGATTGGTCAAACGCGCACGACAGAACAAATGCGACTTATCGACATATAGCTCTCTGATACAGAAGAGGGCCCTTCATGCGAGCGAATATGACCATGTCAACGACACGCTCTTTCGGCGTGTCATGGAGCTGCCAGGCCCTGGTCAGTCCGAAGCAGATTATGTCATGGCCGAGACCAATATCGAACTCGGAAACACGCTCGCGTGGAGCAATTCCGAGACAGGCAACGATGTAAACACGGCCGCATTTCGTGTGTTGGGAGATACGGCCTTCAGCTACAATCTCGTCAACCTCGCTGGTGTATGTAACTTCTATTCCGAACTTCAAGTTGAAAGATTTTGCTATTGTCGAGTCGAAGCACCGCTAATGGCTTTTTTTTATTTACGTAGTGTACCGGAATGGTACTCGTGAGTAAACGAGCCATTTACTTTGGGCATTACTGGGAGAATGTAGGCTTCTCTCTCGATCCAGTTTGGGAAGACACATATCCCACCCAAGAGATTGCATTCGATCAGACAATTCGAAAGGGATTACAGCAAGGCATAGAGAATCGACGTGTTAGGGAGCAGGCGTCTCTCCTTGCCAATGCGGCGCTGCTAGACGATGACTCTCTTCACGGCTTTCTTATGATCCCTCGGAGGGGTTTCCAGCCGGCAGAGGACTTATCCGGCCTGGTCGAAGTGGACGACGCGTATCGCGCCGCTTGGGATGAAATGAAGGCCATTGTGCATCAAATTCTACCCCGACTCGATCCTGCAGATCAAAGCAAATGGACCGAGTTTAGATATGATGCAACAAATGACGAGGACATATTATACGGCACTGTCAATGGAAAGATATTGTTCAAATATGACCCGGATCATCATGGGCAGAAGAAGACTCTTTTATATCTGGAAGACCAAAGACAAGGCGCGGGAAGCTGGGAATGGGTTTAAGCCATCGCGGGATTTTACACGAGTCCATACAAATCTTTTCTTGTAAGAACTACGACCTTTGAAACAACCACAACTCTTTTCTTTTCATAATAACGATCGGTTAGCCAAGAGAAGATGGATGCTCGAAAAAGATAAACATAATGCCTGCTTCTTTATAATCAAAACTCGAAAAAGTGCTCAATACAGACATCGGGCCCCATCGACTTATTACCGACGCCTGTCTGTAGCTCCAAATGCGTCGACAGGTCGGCTCCGTCGACTTATTTAGAGTCGGCTTCAATCGTGCCACGCCCCCATTGAGAGGAGGCTTTAGCCTCGCAAGCTCACCAAGTGGCACGATGAATGTGAGATGCTTCGTTGAATGTCTGCGCTTGCGTGGTTAGATGGTACACATCGAGTACCTAATTCGATGAATGTAGCCCCGCGCCGATAGCCGTCATTAAAAGTGCCAGGTACATACATGCTGTCTTGTTCGCAATTATCTTCTTGGGAACTACACGATGTATTGCGACACTAAATTACTCTGAATAGCGCAGATCTGACGACAAAGCAGGACATAAAGGATGGTCGTGGACTCGTGCTGAGGGAGCTGGAATCGATTATCGCGGTGGGCTATATTCACGTCTTCTAGCTAAGGGACTGGTCTATGTTCGGAAAGTACGCAGTATCATCGTCGAATTTGAGGCAGTTGAACGTCTAGTTATAGGTTCCAAAACAGTGCATTTCTCTCACATACGACCATAGACACTAGAAAACTCGGCATCCCGTCCGCTCTGCCCTAGATAAACTGGTGATCGCTGGATTAGTACTCAGGTGGGTGACCACTGGGGAATACCTGGTGTTGTATGTTTTTGACTCGTACATTTTTTTGTGTTCTATCGTTTAGCATTGGTACATATTTACACATACGGACAAAGTTATGATAACTTGTCATATTGAACCACTCTTTAGCTGGAGAAACTTGGTAGTGGCGGCCCATGTCGTTCCCGTCTATCGAGGGTCTTCCACTTGGCGCAATCGGCGAAGGTTGAAAAAGTGGCTCAACGACCTATGCGTTCGACTCACTGCGCCCGCGCTTCTTGGTTTTGTTAGTGTTACGGCCTAGCCATGGGTGTCCGATCGTGAATACGCGGTCGGCCTCGCCGCCCTCATCTCCTTTGGGTCTTGCCCGTTTGCGCGACGATACCATAACTGTGTGTGAATAAAAGCAGGTTGAAACAAGCTCGATTGCACGCGTCTGGTTCTGCTCGGAGGTGCTTGGGTCTGCTGCTACGCGCTGCGGCTCATATAGTACAATCAGCGAGTTGATGGTTTGGTTCGGCGGGGTCGGCCTTTTTGTAGAACCTGTCGCTCTTCAGCGCCGCAAAAGCTCGTTACAGTATACCTAGTTACCTAGCTTCGTGGGCAACATATTCTATCTTCAACTTTATGGAAGCTTTTGCTCCTCGGGCATCATCAAATGCACGAATAAAAGATGCGATTTCTCCATTGTCGTTCAACCGCTGTGTCCCAATAGATGTTGTGGTGTATATACATTGTTGTGCATATCCTTTGGTGTTTGATTGTGGGGACGGAGTGAGCTAAACGCATCAAGCTCTCATATTCGACCGTGCCAGTGCGGCGGTGCAGACATGAGGTTGCTGCCTGAGCATCTGCAGGTTGATTGACAGACAGCCTTGTGAATGGCTACCCCGCATGCATTCGATGGGGGCATTTCTTCATCCTGCCGTTGCTGGTGCCTCCATCGCGTAAGTGCAACCTTATCAAGGACCTCCTGTACCTTGGCAGTGACCTCCCGAAATGCCTGCAACTATTGCCTCACTATGCGATCACTGCATGAAGCCTTTTCAGCAACCGATCAATGTTGGTGAAGGAGAAAAGGTTTTGCTAGGATCCGAGGACATTCTTACGATATCGTCGCGCTTATGGTGTCGCCTTTGCGCCATTATTTATGCAAAGATAATCTCACGCGGTTTTGGTCAAGATGGGCATATATGGTACTACTTTTACGATACAGAGCACGGTCTATGGTTAAGAATATCGGCTCGCAGCGGTACGAATGATCGTGAAACGTCTATTGACCTAGACCTTAGAGACCCAAGCAGTGAGTGAAAGATTCCCCTACTCTAATTCAACCACTGGCTGCGATGAAAGACGGTAGCTCACACGCTGTCAAAAAGAATTTGACGGCACAAAACTCCAACAATCTATCTCGGATACCACAAAAGCTGCATCGTCTCTTCAGTTCTGCATCGACCAGCTTCAAAACTGCCTACAGAACCATGCTGCGTGCCGCATTCAGACTATTTCGCATCATCTCGCAAACGAGCCCCCATCTCGACTTATCTACGTTGCTGGTCCTGGTCGGGAGAAGGTTTACCTCAAAATGACCCAAAGTCTTCGGGAAGAGGACGTACTATGTGACAGTATTCCTTATCTTACCCTCAGTCACTGTTGGGGGAAAACAGCCTTGCCATCACTTACCAAGAGCACTTTTGGCGACCTAACAGATGGCATCGCGTTTGCGGATCTTCCCAAGACATTTCGTGACGCTGTCCAGGTTACACGGAAATTGGGTTTCGAGTACTTGTGGATCGACTCGCTTTGTATTTTCCAGGACAGTCTGGACGACTGGAACCACGAAGCGTCGAAAATGTGCGAGGTCTACGCCAACGCGGTCTGCAATATCGCGGCGACGGGAGCTGCTGATAGTACACAAGGGCTCTTCTTCACCCACAGTCAGGAGGTGGACTGCCCGTTTTTGGTAGACTTTCATTGGCCTGCAAATACAGTCAAGCGGAGCACGCAGCTCAATCGATATCTGGTGGTATCCTTCGAGCAGTGGCAGAAATCTGTCGAAAATCAAGTTCTAAACACAAGAGCTTGGGTTATGCAGGAACGCGTTCTTTCCAAACGAGTCATATCCTTTGCTCGGGATCAATTGTTTTGGGAATGTCTCGACCTCCGTGCCAATGAGGTCTTCCCAAATGGAACACCTCCCCGAGAGGGATCATCGATCTACTGGATGTACGACAAGTTCTCGATGAAGGACATACTCTATGGCCTTAAACCGAACCCTTGCGACTCGGTGATCACTCGTCCTATATCCTGGGAGTCGGAGCTCTGGCACAGAAACATGTTCACCAAGTGGCGGGCATTTCTCATTTCTTACACGCGTTGTGGATTGACCAAGCCAGCAGACAAGCTGGTTGCGATTCAGGGCGTGGCCGAGGCGTTTGGACATTGCATGCAGCTCAACTTCTTGGAAGACTTCGTAGCCGGGCTTTGGCTTCCACAACTTGGATGGGAGCTCTGCTGGTTTGTGTGTGGTTCAGATCGAACGTCAATCGAGGCGGCCCGGTGGAGAGCACCATCATGGAGCTGGGCCAGTATCGAGTCCCAGGTCCATCCAAGCAACATCAGACACCACCTATACTGCAGCAACATTGTTGAAGAATACAGCCTGATTCGAATTGAAAGACGTCCGGATTGGTGTAACAAAATGTCAGCCGCGGCCTTGCACCTGATAGGCAAGCTTATTCCCGCGACGTGTACCATCGGGGACAATTATGGCGACCGAGACAGTCGAGTCAAGGGCAAATGCATGTCCATTGACTGCGGGAATGGGCAGTCGATACGTTGGGGCCCATATCAAAATGGGCTAGACATGGACATTGACACCCCATTGAGAGGTACTAAACCGGGAGATAAAGTGGGTGTACTATTGGTGCCTATTATATGCTGCTCTCACCCGCGAGCCGACGACTACGCAGACAATGAGGAGGAGTCAATCATGCAAGCGCTCATGGTTGTACCTCACGAGTCTGCTGAAGGCGAATTCGTCCGAATCGGGTTACTAAGTATCGACCATAAGCTCGTGGATGACTATTTGAGGATAAGCCGACTATTTGTGGAACGTGAGATTGTCTTGGCTTGAAGTCTACGCGTACCAGCAATCATACTGGGAGCTGCATCAATCGGTTCAGCCGTAACTTTATAGGGCATAATAAGGTTGGCTACAAGATAATATTATTCTGCGGACAGCAGACGAAGAGTGACGAACTGATCACAGGGTCAGAAGGTTCCATACGGGAAGCAAAAACAAGACTATATTTAGCTACAATACCTCCAAACATCACCTTGACAAGATACTAGTAATGAGTCAGGACTCAAATTTGAGTGCGAGGCTCAGGTGAGGTAACATCCATCAACGGCTCCCGAACTGTACGATGTGACAGGTGGAAGGGGCAATGCTAGCTAACCAGCTGCTCTGTAAAAGTCCGTCTGTATCGTGTTGTTCTTCATGATATTTCACTACCGCGAGAAGAACATCTATGCGTCAGCCACATCGCACTGGAAGCTGTTCCAGGTCTTGTCCCCGTCCGAAACTGTTTCATCTCTGGTTAGTTGGCTCGGATTAAATATGGCGAATTACGATTATTAGTCTTTAGCCCGCCAGGTATTTGAAATGGCTGGACGCAAACCCGCGACCGACTGACTGGCGTACGAGAGCCACGGAGGGAGACGCAGGGTTCTTTCAGATTTGAGAAAGAAAGGAAAAAAACCTACAGCCTTGGTTGCCCGCATCGTTGAACGTGACAGACTCGTCGCCGGTGCTTACGATCTGGCAGCCAGCGTTGGTGTATATGGTGCAGTACGTGTTGGCGACAAGCGCCTTGCCGCTCTGGAAGAATTGATCGGGTGGCAAGGGGATGCAAGCGGGCCCCAACTTGAAAGTGCCGGTGTAGACGTCGCCTGTGAAGTCCTTCTCGCTGAAGAGTTGGATGACGTCCTGGGCCTCGTTGTCGCGCGGAATGGTAGCACCAAGTGCCATAGAGGCAAAGGAGAGGGTCATAAGGGCTGAGAACTGCATTGTAGATAGGGTGCTAAGCACGTCTTGGTAAATGTATTTGTATTGCAAAGGTGTTGAGATGAGTCTTTGACGTTTCGTTCGACTTCTGGCAGCAAATGCTGGCAACTCAGCCATTTTATATTGACAATGTCTGCTCGCATTCCTATATTCATCTATACTTGGATCGGAGCATTTTGCCGTTATGTTGTCAATTGAATGTGATATTCCATCAGATCATGATTTCAATCAGATCATGTACGCTACCAGCGGGAATCTTTTTTATTCTGGTGCCTGGATGCGGAAGTCTCGCGGCCAATCATGCGCCGGACCCGTCCAGGGTCGTGCTATACGGACCCGTTGAAGGTTGGTACTGCCACGAAGGATCAGGGTGGTAGGTCGCTACAACCCCATTTCTCTCGACCCGCCCATATAGGTCCCGTGGTAGTTTGTTTAGTTGATATCTGTTTAGCTTGGTGCATGTCCGCAATCAGATGAATTTGTGTTTGTGGCATTTTTTATGCGACTTGTTTATATCAAATAGTGACTCGGTTTCACTATCAGTTGCCCAGTATATGCAATTCTATAGTGCATGCTAAAACTTGCATACGTTGGCTGCCTAGGCGGGTCGTGTTGGCGGGCTAGGCGGGCAAGTATCAATCCTGCGGACGGTGTCAGAATTGGATAGATGAGGGAAAGATCTTCAACTATGCAGAATGCTCCGTGCTACTTTGCAGTCTCATTTGGAAGATGGACTCGCATCCACTGCCACTTAGGCAATTGCTTGAAACGGCAATCATGCTCGACGGGCAGAAATGACCTGTTACTGCGAGTTGCTGATCTCAGTCAACTGTGCCGCCAAGAAACGGCAAATTTTTTGTGGTCTTTGAAGTCGAAAATAATCCGTTGATAGAGGTACTCTCTCCATCAGTATGTTACTCTTTGCGACGCTGTTCCAACAGCATGGTGGAAGACCCGACCCCCACCTTTCCCCACGGTAAAAGAGTGGCACAGCGCTGTACGAAGTGCCAGAGCGCTAGACAGGGCATTTTACAGTACGGACACACCAAAAAGGTGAGAAGATCAAGTTTGAAGGAGCGTGCTAAATCATTGAGCTAGGTGACCGAGTACAGAGTATAATGATGTTTGGTAGAAGACCCGCAATTGCTCCTGACACATCACCGTCGGGGGTACCTAGTATTAACTCTAAGCTGGGGAGCTACGAATCCTCGCGGATGGGAATGTGTGTCAGCTGCCAAGCTGAGAACGGCACCTGCTGCTGATCCCTTATCATGCGGCCTACAGTGACACTTCCTGCCTCCCCCCTCCCTTGTTTGCGGCTGAATTTATAAAGGAGTTGGTGTTTCCCCAACAACCACTGCGATCCTCGAGGCATGAAGAGCGCTTGCCGCGCGGCACGTATTTTTCATCGGACCTACACCAAAACAGCGGCCAAAAATGCCACTAGCTGGGTAGTTTGGGAACTTCGGGCACGAGCATCATTGCCTCCGTAGGCAGCTTAGATAGCAATACAAGGCTGAAAAACATTGTCAGACGTTGCCTTGATCTCATGACTGCAACACACAGTCGCGCGCCAGCAGATCATTCGTTGGACTATACGAGTGCATATTTCAAAAGTTTGGGGTCTCTCCGCAGACACAGATTGCCAGATCAGTACTTCCAACTCGGCTTAGTGACTGTGATGTGGCCAAGTATGTCATTCTAAGTGGTGCCTCCATGTTGGAATCACCGAGCCTGTCTGAGGTTGTGCTGAGTCTACGAATGACTTCACTGGACAACTACGAGGTCGAAAATGACGTTCCAGCTCAACCCGCCTGCCGAGCGGAAGCACTTGGCGAGCCTCGCGACATCAATTCTGGCTGAAGCTAGTTTTTGTCTCAAAAGAGCCGCAAACAAGACCTCCTCCTCTGCCATTGGTGACATGGGCGCCTATTGGGCGCACTTGCAGGGAATTAAGCTTGTTCGCGAGAAAGGGCGTCGACACATGGGGCAAGGTTGTGAGGCAATGGCAGGGCAACAGTAGCTCAGCCCAATGGAGAGAAGCAACTTGTCTGCAGGATGACGCGACAGCCTTGCAGAAGCCCAGAGAGAACCTGGCACTGCTCTGAAAAGTCTGCAGCTGAATCTGCCAGGTCACATTAGCAGCTGTACAGGAAGTACGGTGTACGTCGCGTTCTACAACGAGACTCTGCGGTTGGTCCGAAGGACATAACTCTTCGCTGCCACATCGCCATTTCGCGGTCGTTTTTAGTTTTCTTTCGAATAGCATACATCCACGAACCTTTGAGCTTGTCATACTATAGACGACGTCGATTCACACGCGCCCCTACAAGACGACACAATGACGACCAATCCAGCTTCACTGCCCACCGAAAATACACTTCAGTTTGAAAGGAGACTCGCATTTCCGCTAGAAGGACTTGATCCAACACAGCTACAAGCCCGTATAGATGAGTTCATGCAAGATGCTGGTTTGAAACCGATCGACCGCCCTTACATCGAACAGGGTGCTTTCCTGGCTCTGGACCCCGACTGTTACAAAACGGACGATGCATCGGATCTCGAACGCAACCGTACTGAACCGAGCGATACCCAAGTCCACGACCACCAACCCCCCTCTCGACATACACGCTTTGTAACAGAACAAGGTGATGTCATAGTTGATCAGGAGGATTATGATCTACTCGAGCTCGAGAAGAACGCCACGATGGAAGAAATCAACAAGCAGTTGTGGTTATTTGTCAAGATGCCATTCACTTGCCTCTTCCACCGAGATAGAGAGGATGGATCTAGCTCGGATGATTCGAATGCTGTTATGATGCCGTGGCAGGCATATCCTCCCTACTTCTACTGGCTTGTCACGTTGTGCTGTTTGAGCGCCGTCGTTCAAGGTTTCGACGAGACCGTCATCAACGGAGGTACGTTCTCGTGGACCTACTTGCGCGTCCTTGACTCAAGATAAATAGCCCAGACATCATTAAAGGCCGCCTTTCCCGACATCATAGGGAAAGAAGCCATCGCAAAGAGCAGTGAAGACGACAAGACCGCTGTTCTTCTGCTCGGTCTTTTCAATGGGGCTCCTTACATCGTTAGTGCAGTCGCCTGCCTGTATGTTCATTCCACTCTATTCCAGCACATCGTGGAAAAGGAAAATGGGGCTCATCCGCATCAGTCTGACTCATTGGCTCAATCGATTGCCTTTCTTCATCAACGGTAAACTCGGGCGCCGAGGTGTCATTTCAGCCGCTTGTCTGGTGTCTTTCGCCTCGTGCTTAGCTCAAGGCCTTGTGGGAAATAACTTCTACGCTGTGCTTGCATCTCGACTGGTCCTAGGTCTTGGAATTGGCCCAAAAAGGTACTTCTTGCTGGCAAATGATTACGAACCGTTTACTCATGTCAATAGCGCGACCGTGCCGATATTTGCATCCGAGTGCGCTCCTTCTCGACTTAGGGGCGCAGCTGTCACATTATGGCAGATGTGGACCGCCTTTGGTCTTATGTGTGGCTTTGCTGCAAGTCTCATTTTCTGGAGCAGTGTCGATGCTTGGAGATGGATGCTAGGAAGTCCTGTCAGTATACCATGATGAATTCCTATGCATATATATACATATACTTACTTATTATGGTAGTGCATATTTCCCCTCATTCCTATGTTCGCCATTTGGGCCATGCCCGAGTCTCCTCGATTCCTTCTACAATGCGCCAAAGAGTGCCCTCCCACGCCAACTGGTAAACGTGAAAGGGCCAAATATATCAAAAAGGCGCGTGAATCACTCAGAAAACTTAACCGAACACAGATTCAAGCCGACAGGGAGCTCTTTTCTTTATATGCCAGTCTGAAACTGGAACCGGACCAATCCTGGTCGAAAATCCTCGTTAACCCATTGAAAGAACAACGCACACGACGCGCTCTCATGGCTAGCACATGGACTATGTTGCTGCAACAACTATGCGGTGTAAACGTTCTTGCTTACTACTCATCAACTATTATTAGCCAATTTGGAAGTGAGGACAAGCAAAATATGTTACCTATTAAGGTATTCCTTGGACAAGGCTCCAATATATTCTGCCGTAGTGCTAACATCATCGTATAGATCTCTTTCGGTTTGGGCGCCGTAAATTTTCTTTTCGCTATTCCAGCCTTTCTCCTGATCGACCCATTTGGTCGGCGGAGTCTCTTGCTTCTCGCATTCCCCATACTTGGTGCCTTTCAATCTGCGATAGCAGGCGGCGTGTGGCATGCTCATGGCACCATTTCTTCTATCATCGACGTTTCTCCAGCAGCCGATGGATCAAATGATCTTGCAGATTCCACGTCGAGTCAATCTTCAAACGATAATGGCCTCATCGCAGCTCTCGTATTTATGTTCTTGTTCTTTGCGACCTACTCATTTTCCGTGGGTCCGGTACCATTTGTAAGACTTTTTTTTCAGCTATCCTGATTTATAATTTGTTTCAATACTGTAATTTAGTACTAACTGTATTCACCAAAGACTTACGCGTCAGAAAGTATGCCATTACACCATCGCGACCAAGGTAAGAGCTCTAGGGATTTAAGGGCTTCCATACAAAGGACTAACGACGTTTTAGGCATGGGTTATGCTACATTTGTAAATTGGACATTCAACTTCCTTTTGGCCTTTCTCTGGCCAATAATGTCGACTGAATTGAACCCCTGGGGCGGCTTTTTGTTTTACAGCGGAATGTGCTTTGCTGGGTGGTTGATAACTTTATGGTAAGTCCAAATTCTCGCTCTTCTATCTAAGTAATAAGGTCCTGATCCGTGCTCGCACAACCAGTTTCATCCGCGAGACTAAGCAGCGCACCTTAGAGGGCATGGGGCAAGTTTTTAGCATCCGAACCTGGGACTTCATCAGTGAACACGCCTGGAAGGAGGTCAAATTTTGGATCAAGTGTGTCCGCAAATGGTCGACTGCATTTCCAGACAAGCCTGATTTCTCCGTATATATTGAGGATAAACAGCGCGAAGCTGGAGTACAGATCAATCAGCAAGGGAATGAGTTACAGACCCTATCACCAAGGCAGAGGGAGGAATAGCAATGAAAAACCAACGACAGTATCCCTGTATGAACACGTTGGCACAACTTCATATTGTGTATGATAGGACAGTATCTCACAAGCTTGCCAGTGGGATAGTAGTACATGAACATGGGCAGGATTAACTCAGACTTCTTCACAAGCTCCTCGTTCCGGTTTCTCCCCTTCACACATTGGCTCAGGTGAGGCATTCATAGTGGCTAGAAATCAGAGGTGATAACAGTAGTGACAAAGCGACCTAAGCTGTGAATTACCCATCCACGATACCGCCCTTGCTCACATTTGACTCACCTAGTGCCACGGTAGGGTTTCAGGAAAGATTGAACATATAAAAAGGTGAAGTCAAGACTACAAATTCAGCATACGCTTTATCAGCCGCGAGTCAAAATTGTATGTAGAGCTACAAAAGAGAGGTGCTGAAGAGCAACCTTATATACCCGAGCAGGACTACCTACGTCGGTGCGACAGTGTGTGATTTATCCGGAAAGAAACATGCCAAAATGGTGACCTGCTCGTCACAACAACCTCAGGCTTTTCGGAATTATTGCTTCAATACATAAGGCCTACGAACGGGTCTTTGACCGACCGACCAACGTGCTGCGGAAATTGCAGGAATGTTTTTAGGAAGGGGTAGACTTGGGACAAAGCAGTGGTTTACACTGTTCACAGGCACACCTATCTTTGACTTCCATGATAGTGACCTGAGAATGATATTTTAGAACTGTTTATCTGATTAAATAGTAAATATATAATATTCAAAAGCGGATACATCACAGACTACTTGCTTCTACACGAAACATTGGCTTTTGTAAGATCATGGAGGTTATGTGGTGAAGCTGATTTAGCAAGTTTCATGGGTGTACGCATATCTTGAAGTGTGAACTTTGAAATAGGCATTATTACACCGTCACACGTGGCTTCCAAAGCCAGAAATCCATGCACGAGGCAGTTTTCAGAAATAATCTTACGTCCTTAGAGTAAGGTAAAGTTTAGTTCCGTCAACAGATCACCGAAATAGGAAGCGCTTCCTTCTATGGATTTCTAGGTATATGGCCAGTCCCCTGCTGGTAGGAAACTTTTGCTGAATACAGATGAATGAAGCAACTGGTAACTTCTGTATCTATGGAAACGTTTAGCCACGACATTGAGAAGAGGCTATAGAACACTCACCGCTGAGAGCCATCTCATATGTGGCGACTTCGACTTTATTATCCTTGGCTTTGGCACCCTTGGTTTTGGAATCCTTGGCTTTGGCTTCCTTTGTCTCATGATTCAATGGGAATGGCAAGTTCTCTGATTTGAAGTGTGATGACATTGACAAGCTCACAACAGTGTTTCGGCCCTTATCTGCAATTCCGGTGATGGTGACTATACGTGTCGAGTTTCAGCAATTTGTGTTCTTCAATTTTGGGAAGAGGTATGTATACTCACCATCACCGCGGGCCCATCTTTCTTTTTTCTGGCAACTATCACTTAGAAATCTCAAGGCCGCATATATGCCCTGGTCTTTCTGCCACATAATCATATAGGCATCCCCCATCTTAGACTGCCAAAGCAACTTTGCTGGTTGTGTGATGAGTGGAACATAACAAAACACGACAGTTTTGTAGCCTGATAGCTCGTCCAGGAAACTGGCAACATTCTCAGCTGCAGATAGCCGCGTAGCGCCACGAAGTATGAAATGCTTGTCTGAAGACTTAAGGTTCTTGAGCGGAAAAGTGATAGGGCAGGAGACAAGTTCGAAATCCCAACCTTCCGCTTCAGAGGGCGCATACACGCGAGGATTTTCATCACCGGTGTATTTCACAGATCGCAGGCCGCTGAAAGTAATTCTTCCAGGTTCTAGTTTTATGTCGAGATCAAAGCGATCAGGAAGGAGATGACACGTCACTGTCCTTGCGTTCAAACTTGGGGCTGTCGAGTTCGGTCCTTGAATCGACTGTTCTGCTGTAGTCCAGAAGATACCCCGAAGTGGCGTCTCTTTCTTGTCAGGAAAGAGGGGTTTATCAAGCTTCTCATAGTGCAAAGAGTGCTCCAGGGATATTATATCCGTGGGGCTGGGGTCTGATGTTGGCTGAAGATGACTGAGCAAGTGCATCGTGATACTGTTGGCACCTTCAAGAGTGACAACCATGGATAAGCATTGGTCGATGAATGACAATCAAAGGAGTTCTTACTGTTTTTATCAGAAAACGCGATAATTAACTCATTCGTTTCAGGGCCCCAGGTCTTGAAGCTAGCATCAAAGCTTTTGTTTGCAAGATGTT
This sequence comes from Pestalotiopsis sp. NC0098, assembly GCA_022432395.1. Taxonomy (NCBI): domain Eukaryota; kingdom Fungi; phylum Ascomycota; class Sordariomycetes; order Amphisphaeriales; family Sporocadaceae; genus Pestalotiopsis; species Pestalotiopsis sp. NC0098. Next base: position 1,220,709 of record JAJKLJ010000003.1, on the reverse strand, counting down.
CATGGTAGTCCACCGGATCAAGCTCCTGGCAAACATTTGGATGTTAGAGAAATATTCTTCTAAGACTTGTGGGAACTCACTCTGGCGTAGCGATTGGGTTTGTCTTCTTGAAACATTGTTTCAGCACACAGTAAAATTCAGATCAGAGGGACAGGAGAATGTAAATACTCTTTTTCTTCACTTTAATATTGTTGTAGTCTGACCACACAAGTGATATCTTAAAGGGGTCGGCATGGGTCTTTACGACAGTAAATCTAGCCTTTGTCAACCCTGAGGGATGGATCATTTATATCAGTTCTGAGTGTAGTATAACAGAATGAAGGGGGCAAGACTAACAAAACTCAATGATGGGATCATCATCATTTTCCCCGTTGTCTTTGTTGGTCTCCTTCGTCTTGTTGAGAAGCTTGATTTCATACTCAAGCTGCGAGGCTGGTGGTGGTGCCGGTGTGATCTGAAGTCTTGCGTCACGGACATTCCCATTGCGGACGTTGGACGAACTACCATCGTTTCGACTCCATTCAGCACTGACAATGTTCCAACAGCGCGTAGCTTCGCCGGCCTGCAAGCTAAGGTTCTCTGATTCGACCTGCTTGACCTGCTCGACTTGTTCGACTTGTTCGACTTGTTCGACTTGTTCGACTTGTTCGACCTGTTCGACTTGTTCGACTTGTTCGACTTGTTCGACTTGTTCGACTTGTTCGACCTGCTCGACTTGTTCGACCTGCTTGACCTGCTCGACTTGTTCGACATGTTCGACATGTTCGAATTGGCCTTTTGACTCTTGATCTGTCGTTTGATCAAAACTGCTTGGCTCTTTCTGTCTTGAGTAGTCTGCCCCATGGGCCCGAGGAGGGTTCGTGATAGCTGAATCTGACGGCAGCCGTGCTCGGAGATAGGTTTCCGCACCTTCAACCAGATTCTGAATAGCGGACACTACAGCTCGGTAGGCTGAATCTCCATCTCGGGGAAACTTCTGGAGGTTATAGTGATTCCGCTCGAGGGGTTCCCTCATCACAGCCTCAGAAGTATCTAGACATGCCGATTCTTCTGGTACAAGGATGGCCTGCGCTCCAGTCAGAGTTTTGTGATACTCAGTTTTCCAAAACTTCGCTTACGGGTTTCAAATCTAGTCCCGACTTTGATTCCAGGTCTGGTCCCAATTTTGCGGTCGGCAATGTTTTTCTGATTGGGCTCGGATGCAGCTCGTAGAAACAGTACAGCGGGATTGGATATTTTTGGCGGGTTTCCGTGTATTGCAGTACGATGTCATTCAAATGTTGGTTCCCCGACAGAGACAAATCCATGGTCTCCGGATGTGCCGAGATATCCTCACTCATCAACGCCACACTTTTTAAAATGGTCTCCAGTTCAAGGCTTGTTCTGCCTCGAAAGGGAGTCCCGAAAGAGACAAGGCCGACAGTGTAACGCAATAGGTCCGAATGCTCCTTGGGCTTATCGTGAAGGCGCCGCAGAGCACGGAGGAGTACAAGACCACCAAAACTATGCGCGATGAAGATGATCGGTCGATCGGGATTCTGTAGCTGTTTAGCCAGATCCAAATGTGTTGTGTGTCGCCGGAGGATGAACCTACCTTCTTCCGGTGCCAGTGTAACTCCTGTATGAGCAATTGAGCCACATCTGCTACCTTCGTGACTTTAGGTTCATCTTCTGGTTTGCCAAACCAGATAGAAGTGTACCCGAATCTCATGATCCGGGCTTCTGGGACCGATTTAGCGAGCATTGAAGGGTCTTGCAGCCAGTTGGCTTCCTCGCCCGGCTTTTTCCATGCCCAAGTATCATCTGGGTTGGTACCGATGCCGTGGATTGCGAGAATGCTCAGGACTATTAGCGAAGATCTAGGACATCGAAGGATACACGTACTCGATGATGCATTTCCTGCTGGCATCTTGTTCCACGGGGTCATGCCACACCTTGATTCCCAAAGCCATGTATGGTTTATGTTCCGTACTGTAGACAGCGACGAGTCGACGACCCTGGTTCCCAACGGTCCCTTCCAAAAACTCCTCAACAGACTTCGAGCCGGTATCACTGCCACGCTGGAGCTGAGCCCTGGATTTCTACCGCAGATGATTTTGGCCCGTGGAGATGGCTGTCGTGGATGTTGGTTAGCGAAGTGTTCGTGAGGCTTTCCCCGCCCGGCCTGACCTAGTCAATTTGTGCTGCCTGTCAGCAAAGCTTGTGGCAAGGCAAATTCATGACATCTATGGCGCCTATCGGAGGGCTTCATTTGCGCCGACACGTCAGTCCGTGGCCAAGCCCCTGCCCCATGTCTGCCTTGATAAATGGCCTCGCGGTTCCGGCTACCTTGTGGGCGCTCACATATGAACCTCAGTTTGCAAATTGTGTAAACCGATCTTTCTCCATAATTGATCTTCTGGTGGGTTGTTCCTCCAGCTCTCGTGAAGCACTACTTGCGTTGATCTCCCGGCTCTTCAATCGGTAAACATTTTACTTGTGGTACAATGTCCAGGTGGGCATCGCTGTCGACCTCTCCTGGTGGGGAAGCGGCTGTCTTCGGCAACTTTGATCAGTGTTTCACGTATCATTCTGCAAACCAGGTAGGCAGTCACTGCAATCACGCAACCAGTACAGAGCCTGACCGAGCCACGTATTTGTAGGATATCAAAACGAGACAATCGCAATATCCACCAGAGAGTCAAGTGCTCAAAGCCGATTCCGACGTATACACCTTCATTGACGAAGTGGCAATGGCAAGCTCCTGATAGTTGATTCTGAAATTCGTGTGAAAGAAGCGCTAAAGCTAAACCAGATCCAGCCGAGAACATGCGTACTGTATAGCTGAGCGCCAACCCCAACACAGAACACCAGGTGCTAATGGATTGCTCTAGTGCATTTACAAACCGCGCGTTAGAGGACAATGGCAAACTGCCCCTGCCGATTTCGCGAAGATTATATGAGCATATTGTTGACACCTTTGATATTCCCACAACATTCCTCGCAACCCTCAGCACCGGATTGGCTACCTATGAAAGTACTATCTCGTCCGCGAGACGACAACGTCGTAAGGACAGCGCACGTAGGTGGAAGGCCCATTGCGAAGAGTTGTTTGTGTACCACTAAAGAACAGCCACAGAGTTCATACTTCAGCAGAACAGCTCGTACTGCGCATGCTCAATGGGTGTCGCTTTTAATTTCGTGACCGGCCATACACGCATCTTGCTCTTCGGGGTGGAACCATGGTTCGTGTCGCGATTGTTCGATTATTTGGGCTCTATGACACCCTTACCGGAGGGCCCAATGCTAGTTCCCACTATAGCCATGGAGCTCCAAGCTCTATGGTTCAGCAACACCATAAAGGATTGTCGAAGTCAAATCTATGCGATCGAAACGGCTACTGGAATGAGACAAGGATTTTCGAATTCGCAAGATTGGAAAAACCTAGATTTGATCTCAATTACTCGTGATTTGAGCAGCTTCCTGAGCAGATCCGCGTTTGTCAAACTCCAGGCGGAAACTGGCGCATATCTTTTGGAACGAATGGCTCAGACTACACGGGCACTAACACAAATTGTGGACAGGAAACAGACCGCATTCTGTAACGACCAGTTCGATATAATTTTGAAGCTTGAACAAATTCAGAGCATGTATCACGGGATTGCAGCACGCTGCCAATACTTGACAGACCGGGCTACTGCACAGAGCCAAACTGTACGAACGCTGCAATCACACGTTACAGACACAAGCTGACGAGACAAGGTTCATTGCCTTATTGCGTCCAAGGATAATCTCACCAATATAGAAATCGCCAAAGCATCACATCGCATTGCCGAAGAAAGCCAGAGAGATAATGAAGGAATGCGAGCGCTTGCAGAATTAGGCCGCCAGGATAACCAGCTGATGATCCAAGTCGCAAAAGACTCTCGAGCTGTCGCGGTCGCCACGGCACGGGATAGCGCCGCTATGCAGGTAATCGCTGCCGTGACAATTTTGTTCCTACCTGCCACTTTTATCGCGGTGAGTTTCTTACACGAGCTTTCTGATTATATACCTACTGATGGTCTTGCAGACCTTTTTCTCGATGACATTTTTTGACTTTTCGGCTGAAGGACCACGTATATCTCCATGGACCTGGCTATATTTCTTGATCACTGCTGTTCTAACGATTGTCATTCAGCTCGCTTGGGCAGGTGTGTCAAAGAGGAGGGGCATCAAGATTACTCGGGATATCGCTTTGGATCTGGAGGATCGTTGAACCAGTGATTCAAAGCCAAGATACGCAGAGTTTCGGTCAACCAAAGCATACCCATCGACAAGAATCTCGGTGAGAGAGTGATGAATTTGTTCCAAGCCTTCGAATCATTTGGCGCTTTGAGAAGGGCTCCTAAGCGCCTGTCAATGACTTCGGTGGCGGATCGCCCTAGAGTTCAGGGCCCAGGCTTTGGCAGTCTTGAAGATATTCACAACATAATACCCGGTCTGGTGGGAGGATCTGGTGACCATAAGGGACACATGAAGATGATTGCCAAATCGGCTTTTGATCCAATTTTCTGGCTGCATCACACGTAAGAATCAGCCCATTCATTTCTTATTCTGAGAGGAAGAACACAAAGGACACCAGACTGACATAGCCCAGAAACAATGATCGTCTTCTTGCTATCTGGCAAAGCTTACATGATGATCCAAGTAAGCCAGACACCTAGGTCACATCCGAGCTATCAAAGTACGGTACCTGGGTAACAGGGCGAAACCAGCCCGAAGATCTGGACACGTGGCTGGCACCTTTCTACAAGACGGCTGGCAAATTCTGGACGTCTCGTGACGTTAAAGATACAAAGACCTTCGGCTACGCATACCCGGAAACCAAGTCGTGGAATTTCCAGGGCACAGATGCATACTAAAGCCATATAAAAAGGTAGATTCTCAATCTCTACCTTTGACATCTCTGGGAAGCATGATAGCCAGTTTCTTGGCAGGGGACAAGAAACCAGAGGCTGATCTCAAAACGCGGGCCAAGAGACTGGCGCAGATCAGCACACTCGAGCAGCCCATCGCCCTGGCCGCATTGTCCCTCATGAGGCCTACATCCGCGGACGCAGACCCGGCATTGTCCTTCGCCGGGCTCCTGCCGCCAGTCCAGCAGCTCCCTTCCGTCCAGATCCCAGCTGGCCGCTCGCTCTCCGCTCTGGCGAAGAACAACAAATATCTCGAATGGCTCTTCAACATCAAGGCAGAGAAGCACTCCTTGGGGGGAGATACCTAGTTCACGTCTTCCTGGGACCTGTTCCGCGCGATGAACTTACCCATCTGTACACGGCATCGCCCTTCCACGTGGGAACCTTTACACCTCTGGGCCAATCGGTTGATACTGGATGCGGAAAGTGCCAGCGCGACCAGGCGGCTCGCACTGAGATCACCGGCCAAATCCCTCTGACCATTGCCCTGGTCGAGAGGTATTTTGCCGGGATGTTGGACGGCTTCTCTGAGAACCAAGTGGTCGAGTACCTCAAGCAGAACCTCCACTGGGAGGTCACTGATGCCAGTGGCGCCCGGCGCGAGAGAGAAAGAAACGTAGTCGATGGGCTTCTTGTCGGTGTTTCCAGCAACGAGGTGACGGTCCCTCAAAGTCGGCACGACCTGCCCCAGTACTCGCGAGAAATCACTCTCTACCCGGAGATCACGACAAAGCTGGACAGTCAGAATGGTCGTGCTGAGGGAACTGGAATCACGGCAGGTAACATATTTACCTCTTCGAACTGAAGGACTGGTCTGTAATGTGGAAGCAATATGATTGTATACTTGTTTCGCTAGGTAAAAGTGATTGAAAATCGTCGCTACAGAGAGCATCTGGACTGCTAGTCTTCGCGCTCGGCCGGCTCAGTTTCGAGGCTGGTGCTATCCTGCCGCGTCGCACCGTCTCTCTTCTGGTCACTACGCCGTCCACTCACCTAGAAGGCGGCCATGATCGCGATAAGGAACATTCAGCTGATAATGCTGCTGATGTAGCTAAATCAAAGCTCCACCGCCTCTGCGATATTTTCCCACAGGGCACGCTGATTTTTAGGTTGTCACAGCCAATAAATAAGCACCATTCAGTGTTCCGGTAGTTTTGGACAAGCCTTGCGCCGCAATGGCGCATGATACCCCCCAGTTGCAAATTTTCGTACCCTGGACTGAGGAGGGTGAGGACGCTGGGAACTTCTTTGCCCTAGGTAGCCCCTATCGAACGGGCGGTGATGGCGGCCCGTCTGCTGCCAGCTCTAGAGGTCGTACGGTAAAGGTTATTCTTGGCTGTCAGCCCGTGGCACCACCAAGGGCGACGTCTCTGGGCCGGTGGGTACCCAATCCTTCTTCCTCCACTCATAACTATAACGGCGCCCCACGGGGAACCACATCAATGATCAGACGGACAGACGCTGGGCTTCCTCCTCAAAGCTCCGCTTCTCACCTCGCCGCATCGGATCCCTCCCCGTTGCCGTCCTATCGGAACATCCTTTCTGGGTTGGTTTCCACCGTCCCCCGCCCGCCTACCGGCGTTGTTGTACGACGCAATCACCCTTGGATCAGCATGTCAGATCATACTGCAGAAGTCTACTGCAAGGAGAAAACCATCAAATCGCAGCGACAGCTCGCAGGGTGTTGGGACTTTTTGCAATTCTGGCTGTTTCTATGGGGCACACATCGTTCGAAGATTGCGCAGGTGGACACTGTAAATACGATGGTACTTATATAGAAGAGAATAGACAGCCTTTCGTCCATCGAGACATTACTTATTTCTTCACGAATCCCTCCATCAACTCACAATGACTTTTGGCGTCACCACACCCGACTTCCCCGAAGGCTGCGCCGTGGTCTTCGGCGGCTCCGGCGGCCTCGGTCGCGCGAGCGCCGGCCTGATCGCGGAGCGCGGCTCTGACATTGTTGTCACCTACAAGTCGCGCGCCGCCGAAGCCGAGTCCCTGGTCGAGGAGGTGCGCAAGCTCGGGCGCAATGCGAGCGCGGTGGCTTGCGACGTGACCGACCGCAAGTCGGTCGAGGCCGTCTATGAGCATGCCGTCAAGGCCTACAAGCGCGTGCACACGGTGGTGTCCGCCGGCGGCCTCGTCTTCGACACGGGCCCGCTGACCGACTTCAAGTGGGACTCGTTCCGCGGCGTCATCGAGACCGACGTCTACGGTTTCTTCAACATCGTGCAGGCCGGCGTGCCGGTATTGCGCGCCGGCAAGGGTGGCTCGTTCGTGGCCTTGATCACCTCGGCGACGGACCGCACCGTGCCCCAGGATGCACTCTCGTCCACGCCCAAGGCGGCCGTGAAGATGATGATGCGCCACCTGGCCATCGAGGAAGCTGGCCACGGCATCCGCGCCAATGCGGTGGGACCCGGCGTCATCAACGCCGGCATGGTGCTGCCGTTGATGGAGACACCGGCGCGGGCGCTGCTTGAGGCTGCCACCTCCGTGACGCCGCTCGCACGCTGGGGTGAGGCTTCCGAGATCGCCGAGACAGTTGCCTTCCTGGCCTCATCGAAGGCGTCCTACATCACCGGGCAAACTATCATGGTCGATGGCGGCCTCGCTGCATAAGTTAGACGGTCCTGAAACAAGGCTCGACGTGGCATCAGATCATCGTATAACGAGGGAGGGAACAATCGTAAGCGCTCGAATGAAAGGAACGCATCATCATCTTGTCGACGTTGGTATCTGGGAGGAATTTGTTTGAATTAAGGCACTATGGTGATGGAAGACCCGACCCCCACCTTTCCTTATCTATAATAAAGGAGTGACATATAGAGGTATGGCCCTACCATGAGTACTAGCTTGTCAACAACACATCGCAAAACGCGCATGTCTACCTTTCAAGTATCATATGTGCAAGACCAAATGTTGAATGCCTGAGACCTTGATTCCAAATATATTCCTATTTACCAATATATTCTCATCTGTTAATAGTCACGCTGGACGGTTCGACAATCGGAAGGGGGAGGGCAGGCGGATTTCTTTTCGGCGCCAAAAGCCGAACTCCGGCCGAGCACGGAATCTCGTTCATCTTGGGGGCCAAATCTGGGGCAATGCAGAACCACCGACGACCTAAATACCAATCTTTCGGCGGTGTGAGTAAGACGGGGTCTATCTACCGCGAGGCGACCTGATTGGGTGTTCAAAAGCTCAGCTTCCTGATGACTTGTCGTGGTCGTGCGGGGGTCCAGACTCTGACCCATGTTCTACAATACTACAACAATGGCCAGGGCCCAGGCCTAGGTAGTAGGTACACCAGGTTCGCGAGGCTGGCAATGCGAAAACGTTTTGAGGGATGAGGCTGCCTGCTTTTCGCGATTCTTCTTCACCCCGCATCTCACTAATTATTCAGTCGAGATACTCACCGGAGCATGGTGCTGGATGACCAGAAATTGGAAGCGCTTCTCAAGCGGCTGGAGGCACAGCGGGTGGCGTATTTGGAAAGCCAGGATCTATTGCAACAGCTGCTTGAGGAGAGTCGCGAGGTAGCGGCGAGTCCACTGCCTGGCCGGAAAAGCTCGCAAACCTCGCATACATCACGGGCGGCCTCACCGCCGGACACGTCGCGATGGCGCAAGACCTCTACTGGACTCGATTCCCTAGTTACGTCTTCTGCCTCTAAAGCAACGGGCGAAGACTCAGACGACGAAGAGACGGCGGAGGAGTTCTTTGCACAGACGCCTCTGGAACACCAGGAGTACACGCAGGAAGGGCTATATGCGCATTTGACGTCGTACAAGTGGTCCGAAGAGGGCCGAAAGGTCCTCGGGGATGTTCTGGGGAGTCCCAAGTTCCTCCTTCCATCACGCCTGTTCCCTACGGCGGCGGGCGCCGTACCTGATCGCAGCCACCTGAGCCATCATCAAGTGTTTGACGTTGGTACTGATGGCGCGCCTCTCGCGCTGGAAACGTCCGAGCAGGAGAGGCTTCCATCAAATGCGCTGCGCATTTGGCACGCCATCAAGGAAGTCAATAGACCGTCAAATCAGCGAAGGGCGGTCGGACGCATCACCCTTATGCACGAGCTCTCGCCTGTCCTTTTTGGCGCAATTCACTATGTCATGCACAAGTATTTCGACGTCGACGAGCTGTTCAAGCACCTTGTGCAATCTGAGGGATCATCTGCCAGTCTTCATCGAGTATACGATGCCGACGAACGGCGCCGCCGCAGCTTCGTGTTCAATTTCGAATATTTTACCCTTCTTGGTGACGAATGTCAGCCCATGGCATGGCAGCTGGCCGATCGTCAAGAAGAGCGCGCCGAGCATCACATTGCCATCACTCGCTGCAGCTCCGTCATTGCCCTGCACCTCGGCGGCAAGCCCATCAAACGGATCAGGAACCGTTCGCGCCGGGCCAGCGGGAATTATGGATTCATTTACGACCCTTTCGCAGTATGGCAGGTGCTCAACATCCAGTGCTATCCGGATTGGCAGTGTAGTCTCGACGTGCACGATTCGACCAAGCACTACGTGAACGGCGTCGAGGCCTTCATGGTTACCATTCTCGGCGAGTTCCAAGACGCTCAGCTTCGCTTTGAAGGCATTGACCATAAAATCACGCGGCTCATTACCCCACCGTTAGACTTCATGTTCAACGATGAGGTTCGGGAGAAGTTGCTCTTCGAAGATGCCAATTTCACCTTTACTCGCCGCTACTTCTGGGCGGCGCAGACGCTTGGGATCGTCAACGAGTCTATCAAGGCCATGATTGATGCATACGAGGACAACTTCACCGAAGAGGTCTGGCTCGGCACCCACAAAACACTCTGGCTGCTGGAGGAGCATGACAGCGCTCGAAACCTGTACTTTCGGAAGAAGATGTCGGCGCTGCGCGCAAAATTCCAAGCTCAGATACGAAGCCTCGGCAAACTGATCGTCGAGATCGACGCTCGCCGTAACGAGATCAGAACTCTCCGCGAAGAGCTGTTCGTCGGCACTAGTATCCAGAAGTCGCGCAAGTCGGTCGAGAACTCGGACATCACGGTGCTGCAGGGCCACAACATCAAGATTCTCACCATGGTGTCCATCTTCTTTCTGCCGCTGACTTTTGTCACGTCTGTCTTTGGCATGACCAATATGCCGACGGACGAGCAGTACTGGAATTTCGGCATCGTCACGGCGTGCGTCTGTGTTCCCTTTTTCGTGCTTATTGGCTCGCTGAACTCGAATAGCGGTATGCATTTCTGGAGCCAGAAGTCTCGGGCGGTCTTGCGAGCTTCTGCCAGTCTCTTCGCATGGCTCCCAGGACGTGGTGCATCCCAAGAAAAGGACGTAGCCGTGCCCGATGCACGCAATGAGAGTAGAAGCAAAATGGGACCTCGCCGTATCTCTGCCAAATCCGCCACCTCGCTAGAGGCGCGAAGAGAGGTGCGCCTACGAACGGCCCCTTCGTCTCATGATGTCCAAAATATCGATTCCACAGACAAGGGCCCATTGAATAGGCCGGCCTCGAGATTCACTGGGAATTCCGTGGCAGCTCTGCCGACGATGCAGCTTGCCAGTATGATCCGTCATGAGTCCAGGCGGACGCAAAGAATCAATTACGATATAAATAACACAGAGAATATTGTATAAAACAGATCTTCCAGCCTGGTGGGAAGTAGACAGACGATTTAACAAGGTGATTCGAGATTAAAGTGTACTTTGAGTAAAATCATTTTTAAATCTAAGACTTGCGCTTCAAACATGAAAAGGCACAAAATACTTAAGTATCATATATTACGTTTTGTATTTGCTTCAAGCGATTTCTTTTATTGAACGGAAGATCCTATGAAAGAGTATTGATAATGAGCGGTTGTTCGGAATGTGGGAATATACCGTACTATATAAAATTACACTAAAAATCCCTTATTTCTACTATCAAAAATAAAATAAAAAGCAGATAATCCGTACGTGTTCGTAACTTGCTCGATACGATACCGCTTTTGTTTTGGTACGTAAAAGAATTGACGTATGTTCTTTGTATCACGGTGAGTATCCGTACGTATTCGTAACCTCGTGGGAAAGCCATACTCTTCTATTCGATATTTATAAAGATCGATACAGTTCAAGAGATAAGATCTACAAGGTACGAGCTGACTTAACAGTAATACCGTACCCTTTCTGGGTCAAGATGGACTTTACGAGTATACCTTTCATTGCAATTCTGATTCCAACGAGGAACTTCATGATTAAGGTATAGAAAACAATGCTTCTGTAATAATGTCTAAATTAGGAGAGGTACAGCAGCCACAACATCGCCACTGACTTGAGATCCAGCCTTTTGCACATGTTCGTCAGTACACTTGTCGAGATGGATGGCTGGCATGGCGTAGATTAAGATATTGGAACGACACAGGAATAGTGCTTCAAGGGGGGAAGGTGAGATAAAGGAAAGACTTAGGACCACGAGACAGAAGGTCCGCCTTATTGTATTTGTAGAAACATAACTTACCCCAGAAAGATTGTCCCCCCGTTCCCCGGATCTTGGCAGCTGGCCGACTTTCTAGGAGAATATGGATCATGGATGGGCAGCGGCCCCGCAATCACCAAGTCGCCGCCGGATGTGAAAGCCGAGCCTTTAGCCCAAGCATAAATCTATACTACGTACTCCTGGTCGGGCAGATTGAGCATCGGATCTGTCGCAATTATATAATAAGTAACTTTCAATTACTCTAGTTTTTCTCTTGACCTGTTTCTTGACAATCTCCAACGTTTTTCTTCACGCGTTCCTGGTATCTCCTTGACTGCCTTTCCACGATGGCGCCATTTCTCGACTCGACCAACTCGGAGAACGAGCCTACCAATACCAAAAAGCACAACATCTATTCGTTGGAGGAATATCCCGCCGAGGCTGTACAGTACTACCAGGAAAAGTTCCAGACAGCCGTCCTCCCCACGGACCCCGAAGCACAAAACTGGCGAGCCAACGCCGAATCGATCCTCGTCCGGGAGCTCACCATCAGCGCCGACGACGTCACCGGCGCCCTCAAGCTGCGCGCCATTGGCAAACAGGGCACGGGCATCGACATTATCGACGGGCCGGCGTGCGACGCGCGGTCGATCCCGATCCTCAACACGCCGGGCGTCAACGCCGCGTCCGTGGCCGAGCTCGTGCTGGCGCTCGCCCTGGCGGTCCGGCGGCAGCTCCAGCCCATCAGCGTCGGGCAGGCCGCCGGGCGCGAGGTGCGCAAGGAGCACTGCTCCGGCAACATGATGGCGGGGCGGCCGGTCGGCGTCGTGGGCATGGGCGCGGTCTGCACGCTGGTCGCGCGCATGTTCCGCGCCGCGTTCGGCTGCCCCGTATTCGCGTGCGACCCGTTCACCCCCGCCGACGCCTGGGCCGACATCCCGCACACCCGCGTCGGCAGCATCGACGTTCTGACGCTGCACGTGCCTCTGACGGAGCAGACGCGCGGCCTCATCGGCCTGCCGCGGCTGCGCGCGATGCGGAAGGACGCCGTCGTCATCAACGTCGCCCGCGGCGGCATCATCGTCGAGGACGATCTGCTGCAGGCCCTCGAGGAGGGCCTCATTGCCGGGGCTGGTCTGGACTGCCACGAGGAAGAGCCCCTCACGCTGGCGAGGTACCAGAAGCTGTGGGATACAGGCAAGGTCATCAGTACGCCGTACATTGGTGCCACAACCGTGGAAACGCAGTCCAAGACGGCCAAGGCAGCTATTGATAGAGTCTACGCATACTTAAACCATGAAGATTCCTGAGTTATAGTCCCGAAGAGATGTAGTAAATCCTTGGCAGGCATCAAGCACCATACCCGTTCGAAGTCCTTACGTTCAATTATCCCATACTAATCAAAGGAGACCCGTTCAAAATCTAGTACGTCGAGGTTCATGTCATTAGACTAGCTAACACTCCACAAATGCGTAAATATTGTGCCAGCCTGCACCTAGGTAACCTAGCTTCGACCTTCATGGCTGGGCCACACCTTTGTTGTTGTTTTCCTTAATACGCAAAAAAAAGAGTTTTGGAAGATACTTTCTCTCGGACCCTCGCAACTTAAGGCTTCCGTTAGCTGATAATAATACGCCCACGCATATTCTTACTTAGTAATTCTGCTCGATCGCCTTTGCCCGTATTCGGTCTCGCCCAGCTTTTACTATATATTATAGCAGACATGGATATAACGTGGATTTAAAAATTTGTAACGATGCTTGAGATCCGCTTTAGGTATCTATTATCGCGCATAAAATTAAGAGGAGCTGGCAACTTTTAGGCAAATATGAAGCACACCTTTTCTTGGGTGTGTAACACAGAAAGCTTTCATAGCCAATGGGGATTGCTTACCTTTGTTCCATATGCATTGCCAAGACTGATTCTTTATCGCAGTGCCTTAAGCTGTCACGAGAAGTCGCATGGATCATCAGCAAGGCTTCCAATTTGGACTCGCATAATGTGATCGGCACGAAATCGAATCTAGGCAAGACATCCGTATCCACAAACTTTGCAGATACGAGGGCACGGTTAACCGGCAATCCATTTCCTGGAAGATTACTAGCTACGTCAAACAAATCGCAGAAGTGGGAGCTCCGGACTCAGCGTAGGCGAGTGCTGAGATAAATATTGCACAGACAACACATTGTTACAGACCTATGCACCCAAATGTCCAAAGTTTCCCCTCCACTTGAGCAAAGATCATACAAACCTTTTTTTTTTTTTTTCTGTCGCATCACGACTGCCACCATGTCACTATGCATACCCTGCTACAGAACGCTGGCTGAAGGTCATAGCGGACGGATCCATGGAACAATTGATTCATTTCTGGCGGCTGTCACTGCTGAGTGTTGCATTTGCCGTGGACTCTTCTTCCAACTTCCGGTAGATGAACAGCAACAGCTCAACAATTTCGAATCCCCGGAGATATCCCCAAGAATATGGATACACTGTCCACCTTATAATGACAGATACAAAGATTCATTCGTTCAACATCCCCAGCCAGGGACAGTGACCTCGTATAAAAAGGACTGGGACGACCCCTCTCCCTCAGCCGGCTGCATACGTCTCACCTTCAAGATATTGACTCCTGAAGAATTGAACAAGCTACGAGTCCCACGTGTTGGCCCCGCGAGCCTTCTCAATTCGCGTTCCGATGTTGAGTTTTGGAGAACAGCACCCTCCATGAGGTTGACACCTATAAAAAGCAAGGTGGAAATGGGAACAAACCCCCGACCATGGTCAATCCGTTCAGGCTCGACCTTTTCTGAGGAGACTGTTGACAAAATCAAAACCTGGCGCAAAACGTGTGCCGACACACATAAAGATTGCAAAGTACGAAGAGAGGCCACGAAAGAGGAGAGCCTCGAAGCTCAGTGGCTTCCAACACGTCTCGTCGAGATCATAACACCCGACCAAGACGACTATTATCCGTCTCGAAAGACGGCATGCCGAATCGTGGAAACAAAGTCCGACAATATACCCACTCCTCTGGAATACATTACATTGAGCCATCGGTGGAATGAGTACAATGTCAAGATATTGGAAAGAGACAAACTTCGCCAGTGGAAAATCGAGATACCACTGAAGGTGTCCAAAACCTTTCGTGACGCGTTCAAGGTGGCCCAAAAACTTGGAATATCCTACATTTGGATCGACTCGTTGTGCATCATTCAAGGGGAAGAGGACCTCAAGGACTGGAAGATTGAAGCGCCTCAAATGGACAAGGTCTATGCAAATGCAGAGTTCAACATTTGTGCATCACTTGGCGACAACACGGAGGGCTTGTTCCCGCCCCAAGAACGAGTGGCTGCAAATTCTCCAATGTCAGAAATTTGGATTGCGCCCGACAACAGTGATAATGACGATCAGGACTGGGGTTACGACGATTACGACCCCAGCGGGAGTTTTCTGGTATCCAAGTACACACCTGGGGCTATGTGGGAGCAAAGCATAGCAATGTCTCCGTTGAAGGACCGTGGCTGGGTTTTTCAGGAACAGCTATTGTCTTTTGCGAATCTCCACTTTTGCCCAAATGAGGTGCTCTTTGAGTGCCTGCAGATGAGAGCTAGCGAGTCTCTTGGAATGGATAAAGACTACCCGGTCAATTTCTGCGACCGGGATTTCGTGGCATTCAAAAGCCAGCTTCCTAGGGAACAAGGCTCCTTGGACAGCGCTGACGAATATTACGAAGATCCTCCTGACATTTATCAGCAATGGTACTCGCTATTAAGCACATACTCGGCACGCCAGCTTACATACCACAAGGATCGACTGATAGCCTTGTCAGCAGTGGCCCGATATGTCAAGGGGGTTATTCCAGATGGCGATATCTACATTGCTGGACTATGGTGCAGCCGACTTGCAACAGATATGCTTTGGAGGAGACCGGAGACATCAGTAGTGACGGAGGATGATAATTGGGCTCTCTGGAGGGAACGATCTCCCGACTTGAGCTTTTCTTGGCTTTCTATCTCTGGAGAGATTGAGCAGCCGGTACCTGACCCGGAAAACATCACAGACAAAGCAAAAGTGGAATGCATCTTGAAGGGCTCAAAAGATCAACCATTCGTCGAGGATTTGTTCTCCGTCGAGGGACCGACGCCGATTGAGATGAAAGTTACGGGCCATCTGCGACAGATCAGCCTGCAACCTCAAAGTCGAATGGATAACAAGAAGTTGATCCTTGTTTTTTCCGAAAAAACGGTACGTCACAACATGATCAAAAAAATACATATCAGTGGAGACGGGAGGCTGGATTTCAACCTACATCGAGGAGAGCTGGCTTCTCTAAATGAGAATGCGCTCTTTTCTATTCCCCTAGCAGCTTCAACAGCGGGTGGAGATGTCTGGTTTCTTCTTTTGCTGCTAGTAAACAGTGAGGAAGGGACGTTTCGGCGCATCGGCGTCTACGAGGGTGACCCAGACGGGAAGCTTTTGTATTGCGACGAGGGTGTTTATAACCAGGAGATGCAGGACGACTGGCCATTAAAGCCTTTGCGCGAGTTGCCATGCTGGCGGTATGACGAAGTCACGAAGCAGCATACTATCTTTGTCACCTGAGTAGATTATGAGAATACAAACGTATGTTTTGACCTTTTTTGCGTTCCCCGAGTCGATGGTAGCAAACGACAGGCAATCGAGATCTTACTAAGGGTTGAATTTCTTTCGCCATAGGAGACCATTAACCACATACTACTATAGATGAGATGCTGGAATAGTAGTAGACAAACGCAACCGAGTACAGTCTCTTCTTTCCACCGTTGGGAAAGACGCATTCAATCTGGCGCCTCACGCAGACACGGCAAGGCAGGCCTCCCGAGCATTTTATTTTCCGGTCCCGGCACGACTTACACCTGGTGCCGAAAAGTAAGTTACTGTCGTGGTTCAGGTCTATATAGGAACCAAGGTGACGTACGCTGTGCCGGTCCGGGCAGCCTCGGCGGTCTTGCTGCATTGCCTTGAGTGTTTGTTTCCACTCACGACTGTGACCAGCACTGTTCTCGGAGAGTTCGAGACGCGCTCTGGACAAGTGTAATGATGATTGACTGGTCGAAGCTGGAAGAGATGGAGAGGCCGTTTGTGTTCATCATCAGACCAACCAGTTGGCAGTTGATGAGGGTCAAATTGACTAAAACATGGGGGATCTACACCAAAGTGGTAGGTACCTGGTAGCCTGTAGGGTACGCTTCTATTGAACGGAAGATCCCGTGAAAGGGTTCTGATGATGATGGGTTGTTGGGGATGTGGGTGTATCCCGGGCTACAGCAGAATTGCACCGAAACTCCCTCATTTCTACTACTAAAAGTAAATAAAAAAGCACAAGATACATGGTAGACAATAGAAATAGAACAGAATTGAGACCACAATTTCGTCCCATAATTTGACAGCTTCGGCCTTTACAGCCGGGGAAGGGGTTCCCCGGGTACCCCTCATTTCTGTCTGGGCGGGACCCTAGCGCCCGCTAATATCTAAGAACTAGATCGCTAAAACCGCAACAGCAGCGCTATCTTAAATCTGCCTATGGGATCTGGGGACACTTTTTTCATTTTCGTACGGGCAAGTCACTTGGTTCTGTCGAGCTTGTAAGTGCCTGTCTATTTGACTGTAAAATGATACTCCATAGAACACTACCACTGATCCTCATCTATTCCGATGGCCTCTTATACTGCCTGCTCTCAGCCAGTTTCCAGCTCAGTACCTACTGAGACTCTTGGAACCAACGCAGTCAACTGCTGCCTCATTTCGATATAATTCGAAGCCACCTAAGCCGGCAAGATGACATCCCAATTGCATTGGGCCAGGAAGTAAAATTCAAGAGCAGCGGCAGCATAACTCTCGGCATTCTCCGTCGTCGGCGTGGTGGGCTTGTACTGCGAGTTATCGCCGTTGTAGGTGTCCCACAACTGATGCAACTTTCGGGCGGCCTGCCACGGCTCCATATCCTTGTACTTGTCCGTGTCATCATCATCTCCCTGCACGTAGACGTCCACCGTGCCGTGGGACTGGAACCCGTCGGGGTCGTCACGGTTGCTGAGTCCCGCCATGGAGCCGACCACGTCCAGGTGCGTCATCTCATGGAACATGGTCAGGCCTGCGACCTCAAAGAAGGGGAATTGTGAGTCCGGCTGGCACCACTGGCCGCGTCTCGAGCCAATGGTCTTGGTGTTCAGGTCTTGCTTCGTCTGTACCGTGTTGGCACTAAAGAATCGGTCACAAAGGACCATCTGTCTTCATTGTTACTACATATTCTTGCAGTGGCATCAAAATCTGGAAAGGGTATTGCAAGACTTACCGTCGGGTCACCCGGCTTCGGGCTGGTCGCCGCCAGGACCGAAGCTCCACAATTGGCTTTGTCCTGGTCCGAGCCACACTTGATAGTTATAGTATAACCTTCCCCTTGATGTTGAGCGTCGTCTGGGATACGGCTGTTGTAAATAGCTTGCATCATGTTCTTGACCTGGTCCTTGTCGCCATCGCCAAAATAGTGGGTGAAACTGAGTATAAGACCGGATCAGCCAATGGGTCACTTTGTCCGAGTATGACAACTCCTAGAAGACTTACGCAGTGCTCTCAGTGAAGGCATTTCCCTTGGAATCTTTGCCCTGCTGGGTCCACTGCGCCAACTGGCCAGCGTCTCCAAAAGCAGTTTGGACCTTGGACTTGTAGGTGTTGTTGCTGCCAGAAATCTTGCGGTCGCAGCTCGCATCGTACGATACTCCGCGCCTACTGAGCTGATGCAAGGTGGTCCTGGACTCTTCCATAGGGACAGCCAGAGTGACCAGGGCCTCGGCCAGTAGTAGGATCACCCCTTTTGCAAAATACATCGTGTTCAGACTTGTATTTTTCGTAGCTCAGAATTCGGGTATAAAGTGATAGATGATGTTGCGATTGCTATAGTGTTCAAGCCTAAGTGGACACGATTCTCACGTTCTTGTCATGACTCTATCAGTCTTTTATATTTCTTTCCACTGTACGACTTTCATATCTTCCTCTCTACACATCCTCTCATGGGGTCTGAATACACGCAAAACTCCTCCTTCTGCTCTTGTCAATCTATTTCGAGACTCGATCATTTCTCATGGCCCAGGCTGGGCGACTTTGACATGTAGTCTGCCTGTGGCTGGATCCCACGCTGACATGACTTCCATCTATATGCGCTTTGGGATGGATTGACAGTATATACTCTGCCTATAATTGAATCTTACATCAATGCATTGTTCGGTGAGTGTGTCTATCATGGGGGCGCTTAATTAATCTGCATGCTATTATAACCCTAGGAAGCATCTTGATTGGACCCAGCACAGGTCATACTTACGCCACTGACGATACAAGGAAGCGGCGCGGGGATTTATGTGGCTTAGCAGGATGAAACAGCCTGATGTCCCCTTATAGCTCCAACTACGTCAGGTATTACGGCACTGCATGAAATTGAACAAGCCACGGACGTCTAAGATCACATCTAGCTACACAAAAAGCGATATTTTGCTCAAAATCTTGCCGCAAACTCGAACAAGGCCGTGCTCTCATCTATGAACCACCCTTCATTCTCATTAGACGACCCAGATATTTCTGTCTCCAGCGACTGATCTTAGGAAGCAAACACATTCCCTCAACTGGAGCGCGAAGGCGAAAGACCAGGACCCTGCCTTCATCCAAAATGGCCCCCCAGACACAGTCGACAGAACAACAACAAGGAAGTGTTCAGCTCTCAATCAGCCTTACCACTACTACCCCTCACGCCATTTCCATCCACGATCCATACCCTTCAAACCCTCTCAACCTCATCGCCTCCGTCAAACAGACTGGCTCGCCCTTTCCGGATCGCGCCGTCACGATACTGACAAAATATTCGTGTCTGGACACAACACCATCTGAGGATGCTTTTTTCATCCGTGCCATGCGATCGCCCCAGATCACAGCACCCGATCCTCAATGCCCAGCCCCGGAACTATCGATGCGACCCGTGGCGCGGAACATCACCACCACGCGCGTATCAGGCGACCCGGACTTGTTGAAACGCGGAGACGATGATGGCTTCCGCTTCATCACTGTTCCACCGGTAGGCCAAGGCGACGTCCAAGTTGTGTTCGATCTGCCTCCCGACAGGCTTGTCGAGCGCCTGGGCGACAAGGACGAGTCGGTGCAGGACAAGCTACTCCGCCTCCTCCGGCCAGGAGACTCGTACAAGATCGTTCCCCGCGACCTGTCAGTCCGCTGGTGGGCTTTCGGCTCGCTCGACGGCGAGGATGGACTGAGGAGGAAGAGCAAGTTTGCGCGCTGGACGTTCCCGGACGACCTGCCGCTGGTGAGAGAACCTGGGGAAGACGAGACGAACGAGATCGCACACAGGCTGAGAGATTTGGTCGACCTGCATGATGTGAATCATTTGAGTTCACGAAGCGCCGTGGAAGGCGAACAGAGACCTGACATTAGGGCAATGCGTTCCGAAGGCTGGGTATTTGGCGAGCCTGCAGGGCCTTTGGTGATGGCGGCCGAAGACCAAGACAAGGGTGCCATATTTATAATCAAGGAATAAATTGACAACTTTGAGCATATCGGCTTGCAAATATCATTCGGATGTTTTTTTTTTTTTTTTTTTTTTTTTTTTTTTTCATCTGAGCAGCCGTGTTCAAGGCATAGGACAATGCATGCCTCAAGGTTTGAATTTTAAAAAGTCAAAAACGCCACGACTGCCACACACCGATCAATCTTGTAGTAAATAAAAAATGACATTTGAGAAATTCATTTAAACATGCCGATCTGCTCATCTTCACAGATTCCATATCATCTTTGGAAATCAAGTGTAACAATCTTTTCCACTTCTTATTTCACCTATCATCACGTTTCCTGCGATGGCTCTGACCAATGCCACTTTCAACACTCCCCTAACACAGTTTGTTGCCAACCTTCGAAATGGAAGTCAAGCATTGAACTTGTAGGTCAAGCATGATACAATGATAACACGGCGGCTGATGTTTATATTTCCATCGCCAGGTCTGCCACCGGAGATGGCATTACAAACGCTACTATCCGCCTGGAGGAGCATCAACCACTGACCGCCGCATTACCATGGTGGTTTGCTCTAGTCTTGGTTGCCGGGATCATGGCTTTTTTCATCTCCATTTGTTTCCTTGTGTGTCTTTGCAGGAAGTGCCACTGCCTGCCGCCAAGTGATCCGATGGATACCGTGGAGCGCAGTAGAGATATCGATGATCTCCACGACTTTATCGCCAACCATCTTCCTCACTTGGAAGATTCTGGAAGCCTGGACCGCCATCGGGCGCAATGGGGGACGGCAACAAGCACGAGGGATTGGTACTAGGCAATGTTTCACCTCCGTAGGAATAACTTCTTTTCCATGGCTCGATGTCAGCCCATCAATTGTTCAACCTTTCCTCCCTAGTCTCAGATAAAAGCCGCGAGAATGTAACATGCAGAGGACCTGTCCTGTGACGAGAGAAAACATTAAACTAATTTTCAAGCGGAAATTCGCGATTGGGTTAGATCGCATTCCGTCATTCTACGGCATTGTCAAGATGCATACCTCAGCCATTCCCATGGCAAACGAACTCAGGAGGTCCACCAGCCGATATACCGGCATGCCCAACGCAGTCCCTCTGCCCGATGCCTGTTTCCGCATGAGCTGTCCACTCTCTCCCATCGCTCCCGAGCCCATAGTCAAATGACCATCCGGTCGGAAACAGCGCGCAGCCCGCCAGCTGGTGCTTCAGCGCGCTGCCCGTGTCGGCGCCGGACCATCCGCCGCCCCAGATGACGCAGGTGGTGTCGGCGAAATTGTACGTGCAGTCGCAGCCGCCCCTCTTGCCATTGCCGGGCGGTTGGCGCAAGGCCGTCGGCGTGATGCGGTAGGTCACGTCCCCGACTGAGAAGAAGCCGCCGCCCTTGAAGTTCTCCGGGTTGTTCTTCTGGTCGTCGCCGTCGCAGCCATCGGTGATCTCTTGCAAAAGGTATTTTGTGCAGTCGTACAGGTTCGGGGTGAACTGGACCCCGGGTTGCCATTCAATCGCCAGGTCGACGGCGTCCATGGTGCCGGAGTTATATGGGCGCATCAAAGCTGCCGAACCTGGGTCGAGGGTGCCCTGCTTCACTGCTGCAGGGCAGAACTCATCCTCGATGAGATGCTTCAGTTCTGATCGGCTTACATACTTCTTGCTCCCGAGGCCAGTGCATTCCTTATGGAGTGGCGGAGGAGTATTGTTGGAGCTATTGCCGGAGCCTCCGGAGTCGCTGGAGCCACCGTCGGAGTCGTCCCCAGAGTCTGCAGCCGTTGGATCATGGGCCTCGTCAACACCGTTCCAGATAGCCGGTTGGTCCACACGTTTCCAGCTCGCTCTGTCTTCAGCGAGATATTGTCTCAGGTTCTTCACCAAGTTGCCATTCGATGTATCGAACGGCACTGTTTCGTAAGATAGCAGGTTGGCGACTTCACCAGCGACGAGTGGCGCGGCAAAGGAGGTGCCACTGCGGCCCGTGGAGGGATCACCGCCGGATTCGGGCACACAAGTGACATCTTTTCCAGGAGCATGGACTGTCACTTGGGTGCCGCCCTGGGAGAAGTCCGAACGCTTTCCGTCAAAATCAACAGAGCCGACAACAATCAATGGGTAGTTAGGTCTTGCCCACTGTGCCGGGACTGTGTCCACATCCGGCGCGTTCCTTCTGTTGTTGCCGGACCCAGTGATGACGGGGACATCCAGTTCGAAGAGCTCTTGCAGTGATTCTTCCAATAGCTCCTGGACGTCGCTTTCGGGGTCCGCGGGATCACCGATCATGGAGATGGACACGACGCTCCTTTTCTTCCGGTCGGCCCTGACCGTGACGTCGGCCATGATTATGCGTACGGCTTCGTTGATCTCGAGCAGTCCCAGCTCTCCGATCTGAACGACCACCAGCTTGGCCTTTTTCGACGATCCGTACTTGGCACCAACAGCCTTGTCAGCCGTGCAGGTGCCATGGGCAGTAGGAGGGGCATGATCCTCCCATGGTTTCCAGTTTTGATGTCTCGCCAGATCGGTTTGTAGATGTTGTTGGTCAGGGACAACATTTGGAAATTCCTAGAGAGACGAAACATTCATTAGTCTCACTTATATGTATCATACGATCTGGTCTCAATATGGGAGTCGGCGTGACGGGCCTGCTCCGGGTGTGGCATAAATTGTCACATACCGATGCTTGACTTTTGAAGGCGACACCAAGTTCCAAGTGATAAACATAACTTCCGTCGCCCTGGTGGCTTTCGTAAACGTAATTTGTGAGCTTATTCAGATCGGGTACACTCCTAGTACAAGATTTCAAATTAGCAATCGACTCCTGACCTATCATCTGCGCCGAATCGTCGACAGCCCAATATCGGTTGTACTTTCTACTCAATCACTTGAGCCGAGGAGAATCACTCACGTGGGCTGGCTAACGAATTTGAGCTCGCTGGCGGCGTCTTTCTGGGTCGAATATTGAAGTTCCCGTTTAACAACCCTGCTGTCAGAGAGTTGGGCGACAGGCGATGGGTCAGGGGGCATCGCCCGGGTAAGTTCCACTTTACGGTCGGCTTCAATACGTCGGATCTAGATATTTATGATCAGCTATCAAGACCATACACATTTGATGAAAGGCGTGTCATATGGAAGAGTATTCACCCCTGGTCCCTTGGCAACTTCATCGCGCTGAGCGTCCGTCATCTTCACCGCCCAGTAATAAGTCTGATGATTGTAAATGAGAGGATGTGGATAGTAGTCGTCTTGGATGATGGTTTTTATAAACGTCTCGGTTTCAGCACATTTTGCGGCGTCCTTCCTGTCCACTGGAAATACAGCATAGGTTTGGACGGTATCGTCCCTACCGGCTAATTGTTGAACCATTGCCTCATCGCGCGTGTTAGGAGGGTCGAAGTGAACGACGCGGTTTATAGCGGTGTTGGAATTTAGCGCGTCAACCTCTGCAGGTGAGGCCTCGACAATCCAGGAAACCAAGTTATTGCTGTCGTCGGTCGAGGGTAGAACGCCATCAGTCCCGACAGTCTTCTTGACAAAGTCTTCCACTGTCGTGACGCTGACGCTGTCGCTGGGATAGACAGTATAGAATGCCTTTCCGTCGGCAGGTTGTCTAACAGAACGGGGTGCATTAGCCGCGAATGTCCAGCTCATGAGGGTTAAGACAACAATGAAAATCGATGGTACAGAGACCATATTGAGGGTCTTGAATGTCTGAGCCTTGTTCATGTATGATGGAAACGAGAGTAAAGGGCAAATGCAACGAGTGAGATTCAATGTTTCCTGAATGTTCGACAATGATGCTTTTATATCCTTTCAAGTCGCTGACGAAAGCTGCATACCTGAGTTTCTCGTGTCGTTCCATCACCAGTATCTGGCACGGTGCTCCCAGAATAACCGGCTCGTTGCTTTAGTACAGTTCAGCCCCTTCGACGATAACATAACGCAGTCATCTATGCTTACAATGATCCTCCAGGCGATGATGACGACTTTGGAATACACAAGGATGTTGATGAATGTAAATTGTTATGCTGGATGTGAGAAGGCAAATGGCACAATAAGGCCTTTGTTGTTGAGGGCGGGGCAGGTGTTGGTTCTTAAATCACATAAAATGACAACACAGCAATATGCCCAATGTGCCTTGGACGACGTAATGGCGGTATGATAAGCGAGAAGGATATTGGAGTTATGAAGAGCGGGGTCTTGTTGGTTGTTGGGTGCGCATCTTTGGAGGCCGGATTAAGGATCCGCCATGGCATAATGACTCGCTAAGTGGATGTGAACATGAATCCTCTGCGGCTCTGTCCATCATCCACTGGCGAAGTGCCAACTGCAGCCTTGTGTAGTGTTAGTATTCCTTATCGGGCAAGTCATTTGGAGATTGTTTCCTGTACCTGATACTTGGCGAGGAAGAACCGGTTATCGAGGGGTTGACTTTGTGAATAAAATGCCGTAAAAGATCAGAGTGAGACTGGTGGCCAATGTGTTGGAAATCATGACCTCGAGGACACCTTGGTCGAGACAGGGAAGCCATGCGAGTATCCCGCCGACAAAGCCTTGAGATTCCAGCGTGGAACCAGCTTCAGCCATATAGGCTATGGCTTTGGCATACTTATCCATATCAGCCGGAGTCGAGTCTGATCCCAGTGCGCTCTCTCTCAATTTCTCGAAGGATGAACCAAGCTCTGCGTCTTGGGGCCGTGGCATGGTTGACGCGGAAGGAGCTGCTGTAGAGAGACTCGCCCGATCATGTACCGCTGTCACAGCGGCCAACATCTTTCTGACCATCGCAGCGTCTTTCCAGAGAGTCAAAATCCCTAATAGCACGTCTTTCGGCGACAGGCCTTCATACCCGTTGACAGCAGGTAACACTAGAGCAATCATACCCACAAAGGTCGACCATCAGAAGCATGCTTCGGTCTGTTCGGTCTCGATGTCGGGCAAGACTTTTGCCAGTCCATTGGGGTTGCGCTGCCGGTCGTCCTCTGCCAGCGCCACATAGGCTTGAGCCTCCACTGGTCGCAGGTGGGCGACCAGCAAGCTGGTAAAGGACAAGTTGGCATGGAGAAGATGGTCCTGCTGAAAAGCCATGACGGGTTAAATCTCCTGCCACCAAGACAATGACATCTAATCATGACCACACGTCTTGTATGTGTAGAGAGTGAAATGTTGTAACAGCTCGAGATCAGCCACATGACCGGATGCGACCAATCTGGAACTGCTGAAGCCGTGCCGGCTGGCTGTGCTGCTGCTGCTTTTGGAGGGTGGTGGACGCCGTGGAGTGACACTGTCAATACAGTCGAGCTCTCGCTTGATGCAGCCATTGCACATCGGATAAGTCTCGTCGCACTATATTGAATAATAATAAACTTTGAAAAGACCGATATAAACCACAATCTAAATTGGTACCAAAAACTAAGACATTGAATTGAACATGTCGTCAAATGGATCCAGCACCTCTCGCACAAATTCAGTCTCACTTATGATATAATTTCCCTTCAGGCTTAAACACCAACTCACCACACGCTGGAACCTGGAGCCCATCGTCAGAACCAACTGTGTACTTATGTCGCAGAGTTCTTCGGGCCATTTGGCGTAGTCGGGTGTGAGACTTTTTGTCACTGAAACGATCGGTTCCCATAATCCGATTTGTAACAAGACGACTCCCAAGCTATATACATCATAGTTCTTGATGTAGCGCTTAACATTATCACCTTTCAGCCTGTCTGGGTGGTGAAAGACGCTCAGATTCCACGAGGCAACAGTACCTTGGCTAGCTCCTTCTAACATAGTGATTCCATCGTTAGAACGGATCATATCGAAACCCATTAAATATGGATCACCCATGCCGCTGTTAGGAGATGCGTCGTCTCGCCGAGTGATCACGGCAATGCTGGTTACCGTAATGTTCTTGTGAACGAATCCAGCGGTATGGAGGAAGAATACAGCTTCAGACAACTTCTTGGCGAGATTTAAGCGCCATTCCATGGGAAGCTGGGAGCTCAGATGCGGTCTGCCGATTCGACGAGAGTAAGGCGCCCTATCAATCACATTCTCTAGAGTGGTGATCTCGCTGATTGGATAGGGTGGCTTTTGAGCGAAGAAGACCTGCCTCGTACACGAGTCGTAGAAGTAATACTCTACTTGGAGAAGGCCAATACCAAGGTGGGGATCCAGGCAGTGCAGCGCTGCAGATAGCTCACCAAGGTCGAGGAGAATTTTCTCAAATTCTTTGGTCTCAGGGGTGACACTTGGGGGCAATTGCCGACTAGTCAAGATGGACTGTCCAGATTCAACTTCTATTGCGACAGGGTAAAAGCCCTCGTCGACTTCGTCTTGTACAATCTTAGGTGGTGTATCACATCGTAGCTCGTCAATACGCTGTCGTTTAGCCTCAGATGTGAGAGCCTTGAATTTCTGCAGTCGTGTGTTGGATAGCAGCAGAGGCCGCATCATGTTGGGGGCCGCAGCCTCAGAGCTACTATCCCCGTGACCAGATGCTGCGGGTAGAATAGTCCGAAGCTCAGGTGGTAGGCCGAGAAGCCGAACCTCGAAGCGCTGTGTCCATTCACGCAGATCATGTTGAATCTGCTTGAGTCCGTTGCGGCGCCAGAAGTACAAGCCCTGGTTCGCGGCACGTCGCCAGAACCCAGATGCTTGCATCTTTAGGAAACTGGCAGTGGCTTTTTCCATGAGAATTTGAAGGTACTCAGACGTTTCTGTGAGGAGACGAGTGATGTCGTCTGAGGGCGAGGAACCAGCATCTTGGACTCGTGTATGGAGATGCTCGGCGACACTTTTGACAATTTCAAGGTCCCACTTGATGCCCACGTAGAGCGCGCGAGCCTCATCCGTGTAAGCCACAGTAGCATCAATGTAATTGATAAGAAGATTTGCGGCCGTAATAATTGCTCCAATATCCGGCGTCATTATAGAAAAGTATCTCTCCTGAATGGAAAGTCAATAATGGTATTCGTGGCGGGTGGTGGCATAGACGCAAAAATTAGGATATGGGAAGCTGCGGCCAATTTCGTTCTAAAAAGAATAAAGTTTGGAGGGAGCCGTGGAACTGCAAACAGGGTCTGAATGTCTGTCTAAGCATTGCAGGAGTTTGCCCAATTGAACACTAATGGTACATGACGACTGGCTTTGGAGGTTTGCACAAGGCCAGAACAATAAAAAGATCGGAAATATGCCTCTCAGAGCGCCTAGATACGTGGACAGTATGTTGGCCAATCGACCGAGCTGGTTGGACACAGCCTGGCGGCTTTGAATGGTGAGGCGAAACTATAAATGCGGGCGATGCATGCACTGATTGAAGCATGGTGTTGGGAACTGGCACCTCATTTCTGTAAAGGAACGGTTGCATGTCGCGTATGCATGGAGTGTGGAAATTTCTTGCGAGGTCCTTCCTAGGTAGGTTCATGAACATGCAATATCCCACAGCCTTGTGACACCACCCAGCCAGACGTAGCCAGTGTAAAAGTCGAAAAAATCGTTATCCTACCTACCAATGTCGTTTGCTACTCAGGACTTCCCCACATCTGTCCATCGTACGTCCCATGATTCGATACGTCGCTACGTACAATGCATCTGGCAATATCAAAATGACTACCTAATGTCATGTGGTATTGTGAGAAAGATGACTGCAGGCAATAAATGTGCAAATATATCGTTCCGGGAAACAGATTGCGAAGCGACCAGCAGGATTGGTCGCCAAATTAGGCCTTATTATGATTTTTCGCGAAGGAGCTACAAGGCTAATAGACGTCAATACTGCTGTTCGTTGCCTTGTTGAATTGTTGGTAATAAAGTTGTGCGGGGTATTTAGTTGCAATACATCGACACAGCCATATTTCATGTTGCGATGCGAGAATCCAGCTAATATCTTGAGGAGTAATGTCGAATGATCCGTCTATTCAATTCAACTTACTTGCTTCTCGTCGGAACAGTGAGCTCAAAGCTCTAAGATCACAGCATAGTGTGTCCTAGACTCCTAGACTGCACTCACCTATTCTTGAAACTCGAAACTCATCGATCCGGCTATGGGTAACATAATTTCGTGGGTCTTCTTACATATCCGCTTCATACTTTCGCCACGCCTGGAACTCCAGAAGAACATGAGCACCCCCGTCAAAGATATCACCATTGCGTTAACCAATGGCAACAATGTCACGGAGATTCCTCTTCAAAGCCTTCTTCCTGGCGCCATCTCTCCCAGCCACTTTCGAGCTTGCCTACAGCTCTATAAGGACCACGTTCGGGATGTATATCAAGCTGTCGAGGATGTCCGATTTCGTGACATACCAAACAGGCTGGTTGAGCGATCGCCTCAACATCTAACCAAGAATGAGGTCGTGGATTTAGACCGCTGGATACAGTTCGTTTCTCCATTTTTTCAACCATCCCTGTCGTTAGACTAAAGAAATGTGTCTTACAGAAAACGCGGTGTGCGACTCGACAAGAAGTTTCACAATCGAAATGCGAATTTAATCCAAATGAATGAAGATACCAACGTCGAAAACATCACCGAGGAAGCTCTTAAAAAATACTCTGCAACAAACCCTCTCGATGCCATAAAAATACTAAAGAAACTCACCGGAGTCGGACGGTCCAGAGCTTCACTGATACTTTCTGCGGCTCGACCCAAGACTATGCCTTTCATATCCTGGCAGCTTGGACAATGGACATGCTGGGACCCTCAAGTTGGTTGGACTGAGGACCCAAATTGGGGGAGAAACAAGAATGATGCCACCCATATTAGTGCTGTGATGGATACGGTAAATGAAGTCATCCGCGGCTTGATGACAACTGATGGTCCGGATGCTGCTGTTGAAATCACTGCCGTTGATGTCGAGAAGGTAGCATTCGTGCTGCAACGGGAGAGTGCAATATCTGGTAAGATCCAAGCCCCACGATGCCCTAACTGCATTCACGAATATTGCAAGACCTATCACTAAAATAGAATACAGACCTCAGGAACACCGAGATACCAGAAGACAAGCAAAGTGAACACCTTGGTCAAGGAACATTTGCCTTTGTTTATAAGGCTCTTGGATTCAAGTTTCAGGGTCAAAAGACACCAGAATTTGTTGCGGTCAAGAGAATCCTCAAGATACCCAGTCTGAGGCGCCATCGATTATTCTCAGAAACAGAAATCTCTTCGCTACTAGCAAAGGTAATGCTATTAAAATCGATAAAATAAGTCAAAGTTACTGTAGACTAACATGATTTCAGGGAAATCCCGAACGTTTCGTCCAGTTCTATGGATGCCGTGAGGATGCTCACAACTTTTATGTTGCCATGGAATACATCAAGTTTGGAGATTTGGGCAAAATTCTCAGGGACAAAAGGGACATATCCCCTGAATGGGGAAAATCAGTGGCGAAGAAGGTCACAACGCAGATCTTAGAAGGGTTGGTGACCATGCATCAGTTACTTGTTGCTCACCGCGATCTGAAGCCAGAGGTAATATATTGTCCTATCTACTTTTGTGACTCATGCTTACTCTGTGGCTATACAGAATATCCTCATAGTATGTCTTGATGAAATTTGCATCAAGATATCCGATTTCGGTGTCTCAAAGAAAAATTCAGATAGAGGCACTACCATTTTCAAGACTTATGCCGGTACGCAAGCCTACAAGGCTCCAGAAGTGGTGGAACGTTGGGGAAAGGAAAGCAGCAACACTAATGCAGCCTATACCGAGAAAGTTGACATCTGGTCTCTAGGCTGCATTATTTACAGAATGGTTGAAGGACGTCTCTTGTTCCCAAATGGGAACGATGTCCCCGATAAAAATAAAGGGAGAAGGCTCCAAAACATGAATAAACTTTTGGAAGGGGATCAAAGTGAGCACAAGTTTATGCGAAAGCTTCTCAGATTCAACGCCCAGGATCGGCCTAGTGCCGCAGAGGCCTTGAAGGCACTGAGTGAAGAATGGCATTGACAGTTGTGTCAATATACTTGCACGGCTTTACGTTTCGATAGATCTCGTGTTTTTTTTTTTTGTGATAATTAATCGGCCAATTATGAGTCAAATACAGCTAATGCAAGTTTGTACTTCAAAGGTGTCAATGCACTGGCGTCATTTCTGCTGACCCGACTATTGACGGATATACTGCTTTGCACGGTGAATGGCACGCGAGTAGTCTGAATCGCGTCGTCGGCCGCAGGTGCCTTCTCGACTAAAGGAGGCGTAGACACCCTCAAAGTGGAGAACAAGTTGTCCCAGTGGCAGAACTATCGGGTAAAACACTGCACTCAGCCATCTTCGCTCGCAAGTATGGCAATCAGTGTATCCTGAGCGTTGTAAGTCAACCAGTGCTTATTCAGACGACCTATATGACTGTCGCATTTGACGTTAATCTTTTCCCGGTACAGGCCGTTGACCCGGGCAACCTTGACACAAACCTCTACCAGAACATGCCAAAGTGGCAACACGTTGTTGCTAAGAGATTGGCACTCAAGCCAAGCATATACGGAGCCTATACAGAGTTGTTTGCGGGTCTGTCGAAGGATGTTGCGGTTCAAGATGGTGTGGCTTGGGTGACTCCCTGGGGCAAAGTCGCAACGCCCCGGGACGATATTGTCGACTCATGTAAGCCGAGCGCTCAGGGAGGGTCCGATGTTGCCATGCGATTCTGGGATTGGTGCGAGAAGGAAACTTCCCAGTACTGTTGACCGGCATGTCATGTACTAATGCAGTATCTTCGGCGTTCGCGTTCCATAATTTATTACTCTCCAAGTGATGATCACGGAAGATCCTCAATCCTTACGATACTAACCCATATGTTCTCCTTGTTCTCGCTATACGCGACGACCAGATTATCTCCCACTCTCACCGCCGACGGGTAGCTGAAACCCTGATTTTTGTAGTCTCGGGTATCAGGAGCAATCTGGTCACTCGCATTGGTCCTGAGAACTCCAACGCCCTTGTACTGCTGCAAACCCGGACCTCGCGCCGTGGCGATGGACAGCGGCTGCCTCACCAGCTCGGCGTTATTCCTCGGATTCGAAATCAGAACATGTAAATCGTCGTCATCCTCCGAGCCGGTGGCATCCAACAGGAACTGCTTCGTCTTGGCATCGGGGATATTAGTCTCCAGGATGCGGTTGTCGTATCGGTGCTCGGAGACGGGATACCAGTCCAGCCCCGTGGACGAGTACTCCACCCACACCCTCATCGTGTTGTTGACGGCCGTGATGTCGCGCCAGAAGCGCTGCCAGACGCCCAGCTCCTCGACCCACACTGCGGGGGTGTTTTCTTGCATGTAGTTGACGCCGTTCTCTGTGTACAGGTTGCCGTTGTACAGCCACGCGCTCCAGGCGGGCACGTGCTCCGGCTCCTGCAGAATGTCTCGCAGCGCCGCCGCGTCGTCGCAGTACTTCATCCCGTACTCGGTCCCGTACACGGTGCCCGGGTAGCCCACGTAGTCCGTCCAGTTGTTCTTCTCCACCCAGCAGGGGTCGCCGGCCATTGAGCCGTCGTAGTTGATCGGCCGCGCGACGCGACCGGCGCCGTGGTTCCCGCTGCCGAGGGTGCCGGCGCACCAGAAGTTGGTGGTCTCGCCCAGGGCAAAGAGCGTCTCGTTGTAGTCGATGATGGCCAGGCCGCCCAGCGCCCGCTGCTGGATCCCCTCGTTGCACCAGTAGCTGAAGTTCAGCTCGGCGGTCTGGTTCGGGAGCAGCGCCGACGGCAGGATCTCCGCCGAGGGGCGCCACGTGAAACCTCCATCTTCCGAGGTGGTCAGCCATATCTGCTGGCCCATGCTGTCCTCATCGATCAGAGCGGACGAGTGTATGAGGTAGACGGAGTCGTTGCGGGCATATATTGCAGGGTGGTGCGCGTATGTGCGTCCCTCAGCAACGCCGTTATACACTTCAACATCAGATAGGGTAGGAAGCTGCGGCCAGCCGGCGTATAATACATCGCTATAGTCGAGCGGAGGCGTTACATTCCAGTAGTTTGTGAAGCTTGGCAAGCCCGCGACGGAATCTGCGGCCGCCATTGGGATCATGGTGGGGGAGAGATTGATGGTGTATATGACAGCGTCGCGATACGGCTCTGAGTATAGGAAGACCGGACCACTATGCCACGAAACGTCAAATTCATATTCATCGTTCCCATAATATACAAAATTATCATTTGCCCTGTTTGTTGGCACAAAACCGAGTGGCTAGAATCCTATCGCCAATAGGTTGCATCGCGCATGTGTTATACTTCTACAGCGTGCAACGTTGCAGTGCGGAGATGGTTGCAGAAGTGGATATCATTTCGAAGTCAGGTCTATAGTCTTTTGAGGCTCTTCGTAAGTATTCGCCCACTGGCACCGAACAGGATCTAAAATTGATTAAACCTATCGATGACTGGCGACAGAGCATTTGTAATCGACGTAGTCATTGACCAATTATTTTGTCGCTCTTGGGAATGAGATGGTTTTGTTGAACAGTGTTTTTTTACCCCTGCTACCGATGAGAGACTATACAAATGTCGAAGTAAAATACGCAGATTTTCTTGCAGCGCTTCAACAGTGCCGGCTTTTTTCGTCAACTAGAGTGAATGAATCGCAATCGCACTCCAGTGGGAAAATCGTCCTTGATGGTGATCGTGCCCTCTCCAGCACGGTAGACATGCTTCCCGTGCCGCGTTTGTGTCTGGCCGCCGCTCGCTCGGCCTCCCGCTTAGTCCTAGAGATCATAGTTGAATTCCATATTTAGCTCCTTCAACCTATTAAGAAGCGGCATAAGTCGCGATCTTTACCTTTTGACGTCTACGTTCTGACCTATGATTAGAGACACGACCTTAAACATAGTGGGGAGCTACGTATCTGTAGACATTCCCGTTCAGACGGCAACTATATAGTGCTAAAGCTAATAAGCAAGGCAAGAATTCAAGGTCATATAGAAAAAGAAAACAAAAGGGTTCGATGCTTATTCCAGGTCTTAGGCGTGTTGGCCTCCGAAGTCTCTATCCGACAAGAGCGAGGCTATTTGTCTTTCGGTGAACTTCAAAAGCCGTCGAGAGTATTTAGTCTGCCAGATATGGCGACCGACTCAATTGTGACTCGGACAATTATGTATAGTAGTGGTGAAGTTGTGGTTGCTCGCCAACACTAGTTGCAGCTCGATTGACTGAGCTGTCGCTTCCGTGAGATTGCAAGGGATTTTAGGTTCGGGAACCTTCCGATTCATCTTCGCAACGCTTCCCGATATTTGGACAGGCTCAATTTTCAATATTCATGCCTGTGAGTCTAATGTGGGCGCTCTCCTACTCAGAGCGACACTTTTTATATTCTTCTTCAATCACTCTTTCCTCTCCAGTCTTTGGCCGTATTGGGCAAACATACAGGATGCATCTTCTTTTGCTGATGGTTTCTCTGTGGCTCAGTGTAGTCGCAGCAGAAATATACCCAGAAGAAAACTTTGTCCCATATTTTGGGAGCGACCAGGCGTACGGGTACGTTATATTTGACGTATTTTGCGGACGGGTCAGATAGGATCCTCCTCGCCATGAATATCGACATCATCTTCTTTCTTGCCTGAGCTGATTGAAATACCTCGTAGTGAACGGCCATACCCCTACGATTTTCAGCGGACCGCCCAGCCGTCACCGTATAAGACCTCTACAGTCACAGTCACGATAATAGTTACGCAGACCCGTTCGTCGTCCGGGTCCACGTCCTTGTCAACAAGCGGATCCAGCATTTCCACGTCAACAGTTTCGATCTTGACATCAAGCACAAGCTCTTCCAGCTCTTCTGCCAGGTAACACACAACCCCCCTACAATTGGTGAACTCCGAATGCTTGCTAAACTCTCAACTAGCCCTTCAGCCACCAATCTGATCGGGGACCCGGGCTTCGAAGATGGCGACCTCAATGATAATTACGACAGCAACTTTGTTTTCAACAACACCTTTAGCACCACGTTCGTGGGTCTCACGCAGCCGGGTGACAACTCCCCGAACGCCGCCCGCCTGTACGTGAGCACTACGGGCGGCAGGACGACCCCGGCCGGGATCAGCCAGCTGGTTGTGGTGACTCCGGGCGCGACCTATGCCTTCTCCTACGACCTGGCCATCTCGATCGCCCAGCCGGCAGAGGACTCGGAATGCGACTTCACCGTCGCCGTAGATCAGCTGGTCATCCAAACGATACCCCTGTTGGCGGTGCAAGACTATGTGCGGTACAGCACCAGCTTCGTGGCCGTCAATTCGACTCCCAATCTGTATCTAACGTTGACTTGCACCGGAGGAACAGGCGAGGTGGAAATAGATAACCTCTTTCTGATAGCAACGTAAGCGCCGGTGGTCGAGGGTAGATGAGGTGGCGAGAAACAAAAAGAAATCTAGGAAGAACTTTTGTGCTCGAAATGCCAGTCGTGATGACCACGTCGAGTACTGCATGCTCCATGGCCATCAACTCAGTCTGAGCTTCGAACATGGAGCTTTTAGTAATTTTGGTAGAGATAATTGGCAATATGTTGCTCCTCGCCATATGGGTCTAATCTTCGTCTTCAGCAACCTCCAAGGACTCCATCCAGCCGCCCTCCTCCTCCGCAGCTTGTGCCCTCGCTTCATCAGTGGCACAAATGAAGACGTCGATCTTGCCGCTGCCAAACGTGGTCAGGTGCGCATCGCCGTAGAACCCGTTCTCGCCAGCTAGGTCCTGCCCATCGTCCATGTCCATCAACTGGGCACTGGCCAGCCCGTGTAAGAAGGTCGAGGTCGGCTCCTTGTCCTCGACAACGGCCCTGGCCTCGATGGACTCAGTGTCGGTGAGCTCACGCTCCAGATCGATCCCAAGCTCCGCCGCCCTCGCCTCGAGATCCTCCTGGTAAAAGAGCTGACTGCTGCCTCGTCTCGCCTCGCGATACAGAACGGGGTTCGGCTCCGGACGCAGACTGGCCCACAACTCGCGGTAGTCGCATACGATGCAGGCGTGAGCCACGGCGCGCTTCATCTCGGGCCGCAGCCGCATGATCTCGCGCAGGGTCTGTCTGCGCGGCCGGTGTGGATACCAGATCATGTACGGTAGATGGTGCTCAGGAGCCGTACGGATGCGTGCGATGTCGTTGGACATGACGTAGCGGGCATTGATGGCCCGCGCAATATTGCGCCGCGCGCCCATGCTCTCCAGCCGCGTCTCCGTTGCGTCGTCGCCGGTCAGACGCCCCGTCAGCTCGCGATGGCTCCACCAGCGCGCGAATGCGGTGCTGTGGTGGATGCCGCGGACGACGCAGAAGTCTTCTCCGCGGATCATATGGGGGCGCTGCAGGCGTGCGTAACGGTCAATGTTGCCTTCCCAGGCGGCCATGAGGATCAAAACATCCTTGTTCACGGCGGGGAGGTCCTGCGGCAGCGGTGAGTAGAGGAGATGGGCGTGCTCTGGATTGAGGGGCGGCTCTTCGACACGGATAACCTCGTTCCAGTCCTGCAGGCCCCCGTCCTCGGTCACGTTCCAGTGCTCGTACCCGGACGGTCTCAACATCGTCCCATCGGCCGCCGTGGTGACGTCTAGGCTCGAACGTACCGCAGTGTCGTTGTTCAGACCTGCTGGTGTTGGGGAGTTCACGTGGATGCACCTCTCGTAGTCGTCCATGACGGCATATTTGACAGGGCTCGCCATGATGAGGTCGAAGATTGGTCGACCCGTAGCTGCGTTATCCCGAGCCTCTTCGGCGATGGACACGTCTGGCAAAAGCTGCAGCGACTCGTAGAGTGATGTATACCCGGCCACGGCGCAGGCCCGACCGACTTGGTATCGCATTGCGGGATACCTGCGAGCCAGCTCCGCATAGGTTCCCTCGCTTGCCACGTTGGGATACCAGATGCAGTAGGGGTAGAACTCCTGTGAGGCCATCTTTGGAACCGTGCCGCTCATGATAAGGCGCGCATTCCTTGCACGTGTGAACTCTGGAAAGTTGGCAGCATTGTCGTTGCACATCTTGATCGTCGACTTGAGTTTTGCAAACCGGAGGTGTCTGCGGATGCCAGATATAACACAATGACGCGCGTGTGGCTCTAGTAGAAGTTCATTAGAGGGCAGACGGTGGCCACGAAGGGCTGAATCCAGCTGCTCGTTCTCATTATAGAGATCCTCTTCATCCGAGCTGCCGGTTGATTCGTCATCCTTGCGCTGTACAGATAAGGTACGGTTCATCCGCAGTTTGGACATTTTGCATCCGCTAGACTAGGGTTCTTTGGTAAAGGTACCCGGTAGAGAGGTGGCTTGTCTGGTGAAATCTGAGTGCAATACCTTCATTTAATCAAAACGGGAAGATTGACTCGAGAGAATGGCCAGCGAGGGGGGATCCGCACATTGGGAAGGGGGGAGGTCTAGTATTTACAGAGTAGTTATGCCCAGCTGTGGAGATGTGCAGTATCGCTGACTCATAAACAGACGTCTGCCTTATCATGGCTGGTTCCCGATACAACCACGGATATATCCAGCTGGAGCATGATTCTATTTGTCTCAAATAAATAGCGAGGCTAACTCTGTCGAGAGAACTATTTCAATTAACATTGTTCTACAGTCATATTCGCAGCGAGTCTAAAATCCTATTTTGGAAGTATGTGTGAGCATTGAGCAGGCAATTTTGGATGGTCCCGGCAAGCTTCAGCCATCTCTTATTTCAATTATAACAAAGTCTTAGTAGGAACATGTTCGTGGGTCAAAGACTGTATTTCAATTGGTATAGCTCGATGACGATTAGTCGACTGATCTGCTATTTATCGTGACAGGATCTTCGACAGGAGGATAAGCTGTGCGCACTTCGGGAGAAGATTGTTCGTCCTTT
The DNA here is from genome assembly GCA_022432395.1 of Pestalotiopsis sp. NC0098. NCBI lineage: Eukaryota > Fungi > Ascomycota > Sordariomycetes > Amphisphaeriales > Sporocadaceae > Pestalotiopsis > Pestalotiopsis sp. NC0098. The sequence continues at coordinate 1,183,971 of JAJKLJ010000003.1, read as the reverse complement.
GAATGATGACTAGCTGGAGCTGCGACTGCTCGATGACTTACCCATGTCGGTACAATGCAGCTGGCGAAGATCTCGACGAAGTACAATCGTTCTTGTTGCACCCATTTTTAATGACACGAGGGGTTCTGGTCTGACAAGTCACAAGCTGCCTGTGCGAGGCCTGCGACAACGTGTGCAAATCAATGTGGGGATCCAGATAATTATATTGTAAAGACATGGTGGTGATCCTCTAATGAATTCAATGTATGCAATTAATGAATGAATAGCATTGACTGTTTCTTTAACATACCGGCCATTTCTTTACTAGTCTGCCTGTAAGCCGGCTATAGTCTTGAGGTTATATTAAAAGGGTGGAACCATATCTCGACAGTGGCGAAGGAGTATAAGTTGTTGTTAAATCTTATAATTTGTATAAAACTACAAGCGCTGAGAGGCACAAATATATGGGTGAAGCAAGGATCAAGGACAGAAACAGAAGGAGGGAAAAAGATTAAAGAAAAAAGGAGAAAAGAAAAGAAGTCGGGAGATCTTATAAGATTACATGTATGGAATTACACGTATAAACAACTGCCTGAAATATCTTTATAGATGCCTTTGAATTCGAGATTTGCAGGTTGGCTGATTGATTCATCAGCTTTAGACAAAGTTCGGCACTTCGCTGTTTGAGGGATCCCCACACCAGGTAAAAGAGATGGTTCATACGATCTGTCAGCAGCCCGCGATTGACATAATCCTCGGACTTCTTGGCAAACTAAATGTCCAAAGTTACGCTTGCTCGCTCATGATTGGTTCGATTCCTTCGAGTCCATTGGCTCGGACTAGTCATTCAACGCCACGAGTCCGCAGGTTGCGTATGAGCATGTCGACTTTTAGTAACTCTTGACATTCCTCTCGCATAGTCGTCGCATTCGCTTCCCTGTAGCAGCAGATTGGACGCGATACACATCTCGGATGGTATGCCGATTTATCAGCTTCTTCATTTTGGACTTTCACCGTGGTATCATCGAGAATCATCTCAGTGTCTCGTGGTGCTTCAGCCTATAAGTATGAAGTCTTTACCCCTCCTTCCGGAATTCAATACTCCATCATCATTACACATAACACTACAACTCGAACGATCAAAGCCAAAACACAACTTCAGTACACTTGTTTAACCATTTGGCCCACCTATCGATAACCTACCATATTGCAACTGATACGGTCTCGGCCTATACATCATGTCTGGAAAGAAGATCATCACCGTCTTTGGAGCCACCGGCAACCAGGGAGGATCCGTCGTCAATATCTTCCTCAATGATTCCAAGCTCAAGAACGACTGGGCTGTACGCGGTATTACTCGCGACGTCAATAAGGAATCGTCCAAGAAACTTGCATCGCAGGGTGTTGAAGTCGTTTCTGTAAGTACTTGGTCCCGCCACGATTAGTTTTCCCAACGAAAGATGGACACTGATTCTTTTATGCGCATCAAAGGCCGACATCAACGACAAGGCTTCCATCACAGAGGCCATCAGGGGCTCGTATGCCGTGTTCGCCATGACCAACTACTGGGAGTACATGGACATGAACACCGAGATCCAGCAGGGCAAGAACATGGCCGACGCGGCCAAAGACGCCGACGTCAAATTCCTCATCTGGAGCTCCGTCCTCAACATCACTAAGCTCAGCAACGGCGTGCTGTCCGAGGTCTACCACTTTGACAGCAAGGCCACGGTTGAGGAGCACATCCGCGAGCTGGGCATCCCGGCGACCTTTTTCCTGCCGGGCTTCTACATGACCAATCTCCCCGGCCAGGCGTTCCGACCCTCGCCGCCCGACAACGCCTGGACGCTCGGCCTACCCATCCCGGCCAAGGCCATCTTCCCCATGTTCTACCCGGCGGACACGGGCAAGTACATCAAGGCGGCGGTGCTCAACGAGTCCGAGGTGCTGGGCAAGCGCCTGCTGGCGTCGACCGAGTACCTGACGGGGCAGGAGGTCGTCGACGGGTTCAAGCAGGCGTACCCGGCGCAGGCGGCGTCGGCCCGGTACCGCCAGCAGCCGGACGAGGAGTTCCGGGGCTTCCTCAAGAGCCAGGGGATGCCCGACTTTGCCGTCGAGGAGTTGCACCAGAACATGCGGCTGCTCGACGAGTTCGGCTACTACGGCGGCGACTCGCTCGAGTGGACGCACAGCCTCGTCGAGGACCACCTGACCACCTGGGAGGAGTACGCCAAGACGGCGCCCGGGTTTGCTGGTGCGAAATGAATCTGCTGAAGGGCTATTGCTGCGAGTTGCATCGGTCGTTTGATTGTTGATATATCATGTGGTGGAAAGGCGAACAAATGGAAATGCGGACAAAATGTAGACTAATTCAATTTCATACTTATTCTTCTGTACGCCATTGATCAATCTTCGTGACCATGCGTATTATTAAAATCGTATGACATGGTTACAACTGATTGTAAATGTGACACGGGGTTGAAGCAATTGGTTGCTGCCACGCGATGCGCGCGGTCAAGAGCTCAGAACGCAGACTTTCCGGCCTAACCCTAACCTCGTTTTCTTTTCATGTGAGATTTATTCGTCAGGGAAATTCGTCAGTGAAATTCATGGTCACGTGACGAGACCGAAGAAAGACGAGCCGTGGGTGGGAAGAGGCGGGACCCGCACCGACTAACAAGAATGCCGAGGCACGTCACAAGCGAGGGAGAGAAGGGAAATAGCCAGAGAAATAGCGGCTGATGAGCTGATTGACAGTGACTTGAGCCTGGTCACCAGTACCGTGAGAGTCAGCAATCAAGCACATTTTCGCCTCCGCATTCAGGACCTGCTACTCACTGGACTTGCTTTCCCCAGACGAAATGGACTGGGCTCCTCGATTACCCTGACCCACTATGATTTCTACGTTGATCGGCAGCCGTTGATAATTCCATATTTCCAACTTTCGCCCGAGGTCCCTTTGCGACGATAATATTTGGGTTGAATCAATTTACGTCGACGACATTTTCATTTCTAATCCGCAGATTGCCTTGCATCCAGGCAGGAAGAGTGAGGAATTACATATCTTCTACCTGCTCTCTTCAACCACCACTGGAGCTCTGCGCTGCGACCAGCGACCGACCTAGCAGCCGATTGTGGGCTGTGGCACCTGCGCCCGTGGCCCAAGTCGCCGACCAGCAGCAGAAGGGCGACAACAACTCAGCTGGGGGTGACGAATTCAACACAAGACCACACACACAACTCTCCCAGAATAGGGGAGTTTCGGTATGGCTTCACCGCCCAAGCCGTGGGAGCGCTCAGGTGCGACGACAACTGCAAGTAAGTAGAAGATTGTCTCCCTGCATTTCTTCTCCAAACAATCGCGCCAGTCCATCCTGCGCCCGTATCTCGGTGCGGAGCACTTCTGGGCCCGCGCAGTCTCTCCATCTGAACAAACAATTCAACCTCGGAAAGACACTCTTGAGATCCTTCCCCATCCGACCGCGACGTAATTCTGCGAGACGGGAATTCGATCGAGCAGATGCTAACGGTGATACCGCTCTAGCCATGTCCACACCCACCGCTGCGACCGTCCCGACGGCTGCAGCATCCAACGCTCTGGCGGCGCCCGCGTCAACAACGTCTGCTGCCGGCGCCGCAGCGCCCACCGTCCCACCCCGACCCGACTCCCTCGCATCGTCGGTCAACCAGAACGCCAGCGCCTACAGCAGGATGGCGCAGCCGGGCTATAACTCGGCCTACTCGTCGCCCTACTCGAACATGGGCGGCTTCGGCTCGCGCATGTACGGCGGGGGCTACGGCGGGTATGGTGGCTACGGCGGCTACGGTGGCATGGGCGGCATGGGAGGCATGGGCGGCATGTACGGGGGAGGCATGTACGGCGGCATGGGCGGCATGAATCCCAACGACCCGAACAACCCCAACAGCCTGACCAACAGCTTCAACAACAGCACGCAGGCTACGTTCCAGATGCTGGAGGGCATCGTTGGCGCCTTTGGCGGCTTCGCGCAGATGCTGGAGAGCACGTACATGGCCACACATTCCAGTTTCTTTGGTGAGTCACCTCTTGGAGTATCGCTTCTGGTGAGTATAGGAAACCACCTGCTAATCTCTTATCTATAGCAATGGTGGCAGTAGCAGAGCAGTTCGGCAACCTGAGGGATACGCTCGGCTCGGTGCTCGGCATATTCACTCTGATGCGATGGATCCGGACGCTCATTGCCAAACTGACGGGTCGTCCTCCGCCGGCAGATGCAACCGCGCTCACACCGGCAGCCTTTGCACGTTTCGAGGGCCGGAAATCGCCTCCGGGCACCCCGGGACAGCCCAAGCCAAGCAGGAAACCACTCATGTTCTTCCTGCTGGCCGCGTTCGGCCTGCCCTACGTCATGAGCAAGATGATCCGCTCGCTGGCGGCCAACCAGGAGGAGGAGGAGCGCAAGCGCATGGAGGCCTCGGCGCCGCTGGACCCCAGCCAGCTCGAGTTCTGCCGGGTCAAGCACGACTTCACGCCGCAGGACAGCGTCCCGGGCGTCGACCTCGAGGTCAAGAAGGGCGACTTCATCGCCGTGCTCTCCAAGACGGACCCCAACGGCGTCCCCAGCGAGTGGTGGCGCTGCCGCGCGCGCGACGGTCGCATGGGCTGGCTGCCCTCGACCTTTCTCGAGGTCGCCAAGCGCTCCGGCCAGCCCCTCGCGGCCATCAAGGCCGCGGGGGCGAGCGAGCCCGCGTCTCCGAGGACGAGCTCCATGACGAGCAGCACGCCGGCGCCGCCGCCGGCTGTCACGGGTAAGCCCGGTGACGTGTCGATGGAAAGCTTCCAGAAGTCGCAGTTCTACTCTTGAAACAAGAGTCAGCCATCAAAGACGCGTAAAAAATGTGTATCTTGACGGATCAAAAGTTACGACGGGTAGTTTCGACTGAAACCCCGACATAAATATCATCAATATCCGCCGCGCAATAGCGACGGGCGTTGAATAAAACTAGCAGAATAGCAGGAGCAGCACATGTACTACTGTTCCTGGGTATGGATATAGACGTTAGAGTCTATTTGAGCATGGATGGATTAGTCTTGGTTTTTTCTTTTTCATCGCTGGCGTTGGGTGCGATGTTTCTTTTCTGGTATTATGTCTTTTCGTCACTTCCATCACATAGCGGATGGAACAAGGGACAACTGAGAGAATGGGGATCAAGATGGTCTCCGATAAATAGCGAATGGAACTGTCCTTACTTGAATCGGTCCCAATACCACATCTTACGAGCTGTTTTTTTACCGTGATTGTTCTTTGATGTATTGAGCTACGGACCCTGCCTTGGTCTATCAGAAGCCCCTCCTTTTTTATCTACTGCCGTAACGACGAGCCGTGATGCCGGACTTTGTCATGACTGCCTTAGAACGCCCTTTGTATGCTTCTCTGTTTTGATGCCGCAATGCTCCTATGGGGGATATCTCATGCATAAAGCCAAACTACCTACTACGTGGCAGCTACGTAGAGGGTACACAATACAGCTGCTCAGATACCTGTACCGTAGTAAAAGAAACCCTTCGCTCTTGAGTCGTAATGAAGAGTATCCATCTCTTCATGGATATCTTCTAATTCTTTTCCTTTGGTTTCCGAATGCCCTGCTGGGAGTCTTTGCTTCTTCTCCCTCTCCTCTTTCGCGGCCCGCGCATGGCGAATCGTCATACATGTTCTAGATGTTCATGTCTCGAGGCTGCCCGAGCCTCTGGAAGCCTTCGAGCACGTGTGAGTCGACGTTGACCGCATAATGCTCCTGGAAGGCCTGCTCTCCTCCAACTCTCTGGACTAGACCAGACAAACTCGCTCTGACAAAGTCAAGTGAGTTGACTCGGCTGACTGGATCACTTTCGCGCAGAGCTCTCTCGCAGAGATCCTTCGGTGTGTCCCATTCGGTTGCTTCCATAGGCTCCGTCAGTACCAAGTCATCTTTCGCAGGATCTTCTTCATTAGCAATGGAGGAAATGACGCTGATCCACATGGAGAGGTACTCTTGCAATTTGCCAAGTACGAGATCCTGAATGGGCTGTCCTAACTCCATGAGACGTGTGAGTCCTAGAAGGTTGAGTTTGCGTCTGGTATTATCCGAGATGCAGTCAAAGTTGTTGAACCATTCGTCACTGAGCCACGGCCACACCTGCTCAAGTGATCCAAACATGCCTAGGATCTCAACCGCGATCGACGGATCAGCGACTGCTATGCGCGATAGTATGCTGAAATAGTCGGTCAAAGTCAGGTTGTTGATTTTGGGTGTCCTTCTCTTGGGTCCCGAAGTCTGGTGTGCACTGTAAGCATCATGGATGCCCTCCAACATTTCCTTCATGAAACCGCAAGCGACCAAGTCTCGGACGACAACTTTGACACCATCGAGCTGCCCAAACTGCTCGCCATAGCGGATGAGATGCTCGATATACTTGGTGGCACACCTCTGCTGCTCTCTTGGCATCCGCTGCAAGGTCTGGCAGAGGCCCTTGAGCAATGGCTGCCTCCATCGATCTTCAAGCATGACTTGTGGGGCTAGCAGAACGTACGAGCCGATAATGGTGACGTACGAGAGGTTGTGTTCCGTGAGGTCGTTCAGCAGACGCAGCGCAGGCTCCACGAGACTGATGAGCTCCGGGGACAGGGGAGATGAGCTCTGGTAAAGTATATTTATCCAGAGATCCAGAGTCTCGTCAATGAGATAAACCAGGACGCTCGAATCTTCCCGGACGACGTCGTGGATCAGAGGCGTGATCATGGTGTGGAATCTTTGAGAATCTTGTCTCATTGACATGACAAGAGACTGGAGAATGGTAAGTGCTGCTTGCTTCAGCATGTATTCCATGTCGCCTCCACTTTCCCAGATAGCTGGAAGTGCCGAAATGATGAGGTCCGCGAAGGGGTTGACATGAGTTTCCATGCGCTCAATGATGACCCTGGTGGTATCGAGGATCGCCAGTTTGGTCTCGTCGATTTCAATCTCTTGGAGAAGCTGGATCAGCTGCGTAAGGATTCCCTCGGCAAATGGAGCGAACGCCTCTCCATTGAAGGTGAATTGACTGGCAATGTCCTTGAATTGTCGCGCACCAGTAATGCGAACGACAATATCGTTGGTCTCATCATTTGGATTGAGAAAGTGCCGGTAGATCTCATAGATCAATGGGAAGCTTTCTTTACCCATGCTGACCTTGGCCCATTCGCTTATGAGGATGGCGATTCGACGTCGTAGAACTTTGCACAGATCTCCTTGCTGTTGAGCATCAGAAACAAGAGTCGACCTCAAAAACTCATCGAAATCGAACTGCTTTTCCAAGTAACTTGCAGAAATTCCCAGAGCAGTATAGATGGATTCCTTGAGCATGATGTCGGCTTCTGGGTCCCGTGCCCTCTGGAAGTATCCCAGTAGTGGCTCGACAAGAAGATGCTTGTAGCTGACGAGAAGGAGGCGCAGCACCTGCTCAGCGCAAGGTCGAACTTCCCACTCCCAGGCATTTCCACCGCTCTCTTCTTGTTGCTCCCACTCTTCAGGATCCTCTATCCAAGCCTCGAGGTCCGTCTCGCGGAATACCAGAAAGTTGGATATAATAGTATTGGCCATATCCACAATGAAATCGCTGTTCAGTAAGTCGTCCTTGACGGTCTGAATCAGGGCGTCTTGATCTGACCGCTCCTCCTTGGATCGGTACTTGAAAGTTTGTTGTGGCTGGTTGACCATTTTGATGCAAGCCCGGCACAGAAGTAAGCCTTTGAGGGCAATCTTTTCCAGCCACTGACCTTCCAAGCTGAAGTTGGTCTGCAGCTCTTCGGCTCCCGCCCGGCGCAGACCGCCCGATCTTGGATAAATAGCAGCAAACTTTTTTACCATGGTCCAGTAGGCCCTCGTGAGCTCTAGTGAGTTGGGCAGTGATGAGAAACTTGCGGGATGAGTGACCGCCATCTCCACATGAAGTTTCGTGAACTGCATCATGTGTTTTCCGATAATCTCCAGGAGGTGATCCGGGATTGTGGAGCTTCGACCTGCGTAATCGAGAAACTGGTCAAACTGTGCTTGCGATAGGCCCCAGGCCTGCTGTACTGTGCTATCTTTGTGAGGATATTCGTATCCAGTGATCAAGAGGCGCCGCAGGGTCTTGAAGGCCGTAAGACTGTTTTGCATGGCTGTTTCCAAGGAGAACTCGTCTCCTTGACCGTTTGCCAGGGAAGAAGTCCATGTCGCGGTGCTGCTGGTGTAGATTTCGCCCAAGATGTACACCAACTCGGGGGTCACAGATTGCAAGGCTGTCTGCGACTTGCGCATCCTGGCGGTGCCGAGCTCCTTCACCACTCTGAGCAATACCACCAAGGCTCCTGACAGCTTGAATGCATCGCCATCTTTGGTCTCACGCAGCAGGGAAACCAAGTTGGACATGGCTTCGGGCCATGCCTGAGGGAAATCGATCCTTGTGATCTTGGCCACCACCAAGGCATTGTGCATAGCCAGTTGCTTGTCCTCCTCGCCCACGCTGCCACGGTACAAGTTTGATCGGATGACCTCCTTCTGAGCCGGTTGGATTGCATTCTGTATGGTATGATGGCGCCAGTTCTTATCGACGCCGTTCTTTAGTTGAATGATCGCAAGCAGTCGAACCTCCCTCGGCAGGGACTTGTCCAGAAAGATGTGCTGCGGAGGGGATGAGTTAGTCGTGATTCAACGTAGACCGCCGCGAGGGAAGAATTTCGTAGCGTACCTGTAATGATGGATAGTAATCGACCTGAGTCTGCTCCCAGGACGAGAGCTGCTGTCCGGCAGACTGACGCTGGGTGTGATCTGGGGAGGAGGATGCGAGCTGCAGAGACCGACACAGCTCCTGGAAGCTGAGCGGGCTCGCCTCACCGGGGACCTCGATAGCGAAACTCATGGCGATGTCGATGACGAATATGCTTCCAAGGATGAGAGGCCGGGTCGTCCAGGCACACTCACACTCGCTCTGCAGTCGAGCGCGTTCGCGACAAGGGCAGGACAGAGGTTGGGTTGCGTGAAGGACGGTGAGGTTTGGCGGGGCAGTTGAGTGTCAAGAGAGGGTCCCTGAGACCTGCTAAGGCTAAGGAAATCAATGTGCTAAACGCGGGGCATTTGGTGGGCCTGGACCCCTGCCTTAGCCCAGAGTTTATACTACATAATAGAGCAAGGATGTCTGTGTAAGTCAATCACATAATCTCAGACGTAGAAGAGAAGGAGAAATAAAAGATTTTTTGTATTTATTACTTCTCTCCTGGCGCGGCCAGGGCAGTACTGGACGTCGACTCGTCTGACTTGCGGTTGTCGGCCATCTATCTCGCCCGTGAACTTCTGCAAGCTGGTCTGGACCTTCATGGTCCCCTCCAGTGTGGCCTGCTCGAGGCTGGAGCTTGAGGATCTGCTCGGAACTGTGAAGATTCACTTGGAACTAGAGTCATCAATCATCACTTCATAGGTCCAATAATTTGTTCTCTTTGCGCCAAATCATCATATCCGTGCTGACAATGCAGTTGGCTCAAGCTTGACTGCCGTACGCTGGTACTTCGTGAATGCACCTGTCATGAAGTCTAGACAACGTAAGCAAACAAACGCGCATAGATTGTGTGAATGGCAACAGATTCCTGTCTCCCGAGTGCAACTTCGGTATCTTCCATCATGTACACTAAATCAAACAAATTGATGCCTGTTGAAGGTTAGAAGTTCAAGCGTGTCAATCTATCATGACTGGTACACTGATTCTTCTATGTCTCCATGGTATTGTTAGTCCTTCCATTCACGATTTTCTCTGTATGTCTTTCGTCCAAATGATTCTATTCTGGTCTCCTGCGAGCAAAACAAATGGTCTGTACCGGTCATACCCAGTGGCCTTAACCTTCTAACTCCAGACCAACGCATCGAAATCCAAGAGATCGAGACCATCCGCCTCCCAGAACACCAGTACCATTTCTCTCTGCAGCCAATAAGGTCTTGGAAATGGCAAGAAACCTACTGCCTTGGTGTGTTCAAAATGACTGATGATCAATACCCATTGTCTAGGACAATGAGCCGTTCAGATTATTGTTCCAGCACTGGAGATCGCCAAAGTTCTGATAGGCCGAAAAGTCGAAATCGAAAGGCAGCGCAAGTTCGCCAGCTATGGCAACATCGGGAGTCATTTGGGGTCCATGGGAGCTTGTCACAGAAGCTTCCGGCTCCGGCGATGGAGATTGTGGCAAGACGGCGTAGTCCTGTGCCACCTCTCGGACATCTTGCGCAATCCTTCGTGAGATGCCCCAAATCCTGCCGTGGACAGTCATGATGTGTAGTAGCATACTGAGCTTCTCTCGATAGTCGGGCGTGTCGAGACCCAGGAAGACGCACGCGTCGAGATATGCAATGGCTACATAGAGTAGCCCTGGAAGACAGAGAGGGCTGAGGTTCTTGGTTGGAAAGGACTTGAGGAACAGGCGGCAGACACCATCGGCGGCCTGAACTTCGATAGGTATTGCTTTCCATCCAAACCCCTTGATCTTTTGTGCTTGTCGATGAGGGCCTCGTGCTGGACCCAGCGGGAAGGTCTGTTGGAGATTCAGGCCCTGTCTCGAAGTACACTGGCGTATCCGCAATCGATTCCTATGAGTGTGTCAGAGCAGGGACGGAGCATAAGGTAAAGATAACAAACATACTGTTGCGCAAGTGCTGTTGCATGAATCAGAATCATGTCGCCCAGCCCGTTCGAGTCTACCACTTCCGTCTTCCACTGCGGTACCTTGATCAACCAGTCGCAGATTCGAGAGTCGGCACGATCGAAGAGCCCCAGTTTCTTGTCATCAATGCTGTCATGATGATAAGGCAACACTAGTTCATTAGATATTCGACACATATCAATCAGATAGGCCCACGAGGAGAAATCGGCAGTCCCGAAAGTATTCTGCTCGTCATATCTCGCCATCGATATGGATTGTGGTATTTGCTGTCATAGATATTAGGTTCTGGTCATCATAAAAGGGTTCTCATCAACTGAGTAAGTCCCACAGGTCGCTTGGAAATTTCCGAGGGCGGTTCCGCAAAGAAAGAGACTTACCCCGGTCTCATATTCCCATTCTTCACATGGCAAATCGACTGTTCCTATCGTTTCGCGAAGCAATAACCTTCCAGAGGGATCCCGGATCACTCTCATAGAGTCGACTAGATAGAGACCCCAGAAGATTCGTCGGTAGCATTCGGCCAGGACTGGATCGTGGGAGCTTTCTGCAAACGTCCTATGCTGCATACCAATCGCAAAGGCCATAGAGATGGCTCTATCCAGCCAGCCATTTTGGTAATCGAACTTCATGTCTCCCAAAGCCGCTATGCTCAGGAGCAAAAGTCCTAGTACTGACTGGGGCGTCATGGGCAGTTGACCACAAGCTCCTGCAAAGACGACTTCTTCCAAATCGTCCGGCGCCGTGTTGAGACAATAGTGAGATCCGATATATCGAACCACAGGCAGCAGAAAGCTCACTGAGTCTGGGTCTAGTGCCGCGTGCCTGATGAAGTAATGCTTTGGTAGCATCATGGAGTGACTGGGATGGAAATACGTATAGTAAGCTTCGAGAAACATTTCTTCGTTATTCGACGGCGACAGGGAGTTTTCCTGTGTTAAGTTCCTGCTGAATATATCGCTTCCATAGGTGCTTGAGCTTTCAGTGGCCGTTCCACTTGAAGCGTGAGACAATGTCGGGTTTGTTGTTTGCGACGGTGGTTTATCTAGTATCAGGCTTCGTTCTTTGGCATCTCGTATTCCTCGTCGTGACTTGACGTAGAAGCATGGCTTGTTTTCTTCCGAGCACCTCTTGCATGCCGGCATCGTGCCATCACATCGGACATGTCTGCAAATATTCAGTCAGTGATACTCGGTGGTACTTCGTGGATGGGGAATCGCACTTTGAACGACATTGTACACAAGCTCGCGATACGCGAATGGAGGCTGTAGACCGAGCATTGGTCTTTGCATGTTCAGCTCTTGTTGATGGTTTATCCATGGCATGGCTAGCCTGTGATGGCTTCTGGTTCGTTGATCCAATCATTTTTGGTGTATTCGTCGATGCAAAGACGTTTCATCGCAGACCGGTGGCAAATCTTCTGCTGAGCGGACCACGACATTGACATATATAGATGACAGCCGAGGACGGAGCCAAAGCAAGCGCCGACGGCCCAGGAGACGAGTAACCCTAGCCGCCAGGCGCAGTCATGATACCGCCATACAGGCGGAGAAGGTTAGACTGGTTGTTGAATTTGCACGATCGTTGTGCCACCATCCACAGATGCCGGCGACCTGCTCACGGCGAAGAATGAAGCCATGAGGCTACCCCGACGTCAACCCTCGGCGGCCGTCTAGCTTTCTGCTGACGAGGAAGCTTGGCAAAGGCCAATCCTGCAAGGATCAGTCGTTGCTGACAGCATCCAGATGAGGTAACGTGCGGTCTTCTCTCTGGTTACATTGCATGAGGTTTGTGCAATGCACCACTCAGCTCGAGCCCTAGTTCTTCCACAGCTGGAGACCCCGATAGTCCCTGCTATTTCTGGTAGTAGCAGTATCTTTACCTCTCACCGCAATTAGCAGGAAGGCACAACATAGGCCAAACCCCGAGTGTAGAAAAAGGTACTGACTCCGCCCAAAGCTGGTGGGCAAGGCTGTGTAAGTGGCTGATAGGAGCATCAGTGCTAACCGCTCAGTACGGAGCTGCTATGATATTCAGTTGGACTTCTTCATGTTTCGAATTGATCGCATCTGGCATGTTGCACAAACAGTCTCTTGGCACTGGTGTTAGCTTGACATGTCGGACTTTCGAATTTGGTCTTAGGAGACTGAAGAAGAGACTTGCGACTGTGACTATCAGCTAATCACATGTATCTGTGGTAGCATACTGTAACCATGAAAATGTATTGATGCCAAGAATCGTCGAGAAGAAGCTCGCGAGTTGCGACTAGGACTTATGGTTGTGCATAAGCGAGGGCTTGATCACTGCATCTACAATTCCCAGACAATATCAAGCCGCATGCTGCCGCACGCGGGATGGTCATTATGAGTTAGGTAGATTGAAGAGGGACCCCCAAGGAAGAAAGACCCTTACTTCTTGTCAGACAATCGGAAGTAATACAAGTGGATATGTTGAAAATGTGATATTGAGTGCTTACTTGCATCCATGTCATCGTGGCCGACTTGTGCTGTGGCTCAACTTACGCTAAAGAGGCAGCCAAGGCCCAAGTATTACATCAGCTAGTCGAAACGCTTGCATAGCAAACATTGCATGAATTGCAAACCAAGAGATCGATCATACGCGCATACTTTCAGGCTCACTTTGCCGTGTGTATAACAAAGTACGAAACATGAAGTGTCTGCATACACAGTACAAGTGAGTTGCCAAGACCATGACTTGCAACTCCACCTTGACTTTACATAGCAGCTCCACCTGTGTTGATGGCTAGTAAATCTTCAGTACAACTTCCATGAACTTTTTATCTTGGTTGAATGACTTGAAATCAAAAGAAATAAATCGTAGATGCTTGCCTGTAGTGACACATTCGATACCTAGGTCTTGAACTCATTGTAGTTCAACTGCTGCTTCCTTGTACATACGATGATGTATGGTCATACTAATCATGGCGGTTGCGCTAAGAGCTCCAACTAAAAGTGGTACAGGGGGGCCCGCGCTAATGGTATTGGTCAAATGCCGATTGTGACCTAAAGTGCTCGACCGAACCTCGGCCCCGTGCTTCGACAGCCGAACCAAACCACGTCAATCATCACAGCTTGCTTCGACTGTTGGGATTGTTCGAGGCTTCGAGCTGCGCCAACGCCGCGCACCCACCAGTGGTCTTCGTTTTGCAATTCTGATACACTGCCATCCGGTGACGAAATCGAGCAGCTTCCACTAGGTTCAGAAGACTATGCTTTCCAGATGAGCTCTGCCAACTTTGCCCAGGCCCAAGAGCGCCTGGCCGCTCGACGGGCGGCCCGAGAACGAGAAACCCAAGCGCGCCTTACCGCACGACGAGAAGCTTCGCGCGCATGGTCGCAAGTTTCGCAACTACCGTATCCACTCAATCGCGTCGGCAGCTCCTCATTGTCGCTATGGGAACTTATATCTTCGAGGAAGGGCACGCGACCGGCATTTCGTGTCGGTCAGGTGGACGCCGAGCTCCTAGACGAGGAGCTTGTCGACCTCATGAACGGTCAGGTCGGCGATGCCCTCAAATACTTTGCGGGAAATATCAAGGATGATTGGTCAGCTGAGATCACTTTGGCACTCCGAGCTGTGCTCTTCAAACTCACAATCTGGGATCATGATGCCACGTACGGTGCTGCACTGCAGAATCTCAAATATACCGATGCGCGCCGGGATGGATCGGTACTGGTAGCTCCCAGCAGATGGCAAAAGGCCCTCTATGGTATGATCACAGTAGGAGGTAAATACGGCTGGACGAAATGGGAGAATTGGCTGCTCGACCAAGACAATGGCTACGACCCACCAACACCTCTCGTACAGAGACTCGGTGCCATCACTACGCGCTTGACAACAGTCCACTCGGTAGCGGCATTTGCATCTTTTCTGGTTTTCCTCCTTCACGGAAGGTACCGGACGTTGCTGGACAGGGTCTTGCGCCTACGACTGGTACCGCCAACCAGCCAGGTCAGCCGCGAGGTGTCTTTCGAATATCTCAATCGCCAGCTCGTCTGGCACGCATTTACCGAGTTCCTGTTGTTCGTTCTACCACTCGTCGGGATCAACCGCTGGCGCAGATGGCTAAGCAGGACGTGGCGAAAGACCAAGGAAATGGTCCACATCAGCAGTGAGGACGACAAAAACAGCAAGCAGGGCGAGTTTGCTTTCCTGCCGGAGAGAACATGCGCGATATGCTATCAAGACCAGAATTCCGCCACGTCAGAAACCGAGGTTCTAGCGGCCGCCGCATCAGGTGGTGTTGTCGGATCTGCCCAGACTGATATCACAAACCCTTACGAGACCGTCCCGTGCGGCTGCATCTACTGCTTCGTCTGTTTGGCAACGCGGCTAGAGCGCGAGGAAGGCGAGGGTTGGACTTGTCTACGCTGCGGTGACCTGGTCAAGCAGTGTCAACCCTGGAATGGTGATGTCCTGCAACAGTCCCCCAGGTCCCCGACTTCGTCCCCGAAACGGGTCGGGTTCGCCGAGGACGTGAAATCATCTTCTTCTGTTGCAGGGGAACAGATTGATGACTCGATCCAGTTCATCGACAACAACGAAAATGGCCAAGGCAGCGTCGAAACTATTGACGATTCTGAACACACAGATTCTGAAATCTACGAAGAGGAAGAAGATGGCGAGGCAGACTATAGCGACTGATTCTATTGGTCCATGCGGATCATATGGTACTATGGTGCACCAGGCGCGGTGCGGAGTTTCCTATTCCGTCGAGCATTGCATCCATGACTACCTGCTTAGTATGCATCTTTATGGTATGTTACGCCAAACTCCATTATAGCGATGGTTGAAGCGAACATGCCCTTGATCATGCAATCAAGTTTCTCATCGGAGCGATGATATGTCGGAATCATGATGCAGTTCGGCGGACCGGTCAGCGGCCGGAACCATTCGCTGCAAGCTTGTCTTCCGATTTAACTGGATCACCACCTGCTCCTGATGCCTCACATTGGCGGCGGCGTCCCGAACTGTGGCAGCCATGGCGGCGCAACGACTTGCAGGATTTTGGGGCCCCTCGTAAGCAGTTCCTATCCAAGGCCAGTCAGGAGTTGGCAGCGGACGTGTTCTGCGGTCGAGCGGTGGAAGATCAAACGGTCAAATGTCACTTTGGTTCAAGTGCACACTCGACGTGACATAATTTCAAGGGACATGTTGCTGGACGCATATGGAATAGCCTTTACCTATCATGTTTAGAGCTTGACTCGCAGGCACTATTAGTCAAGCAAACAGAAGCACAAACCCTGGAAGAGGACCCTGGTTGAGCCGGTAGGACCCGAATGGCAATCAGCCGCAACACTCAAACTGCGCCTCGACTACGCCCGAGGATAATGTGCAAAAACTCGGGTAATGTGCCCGAGACGCATCTTCAGAGACTCGGGGAACTCCGTAGTGGCAGCAATCTACCCTACGATTTGTCTGGCTCGTCGAACTCACGACAAGGAATGGTTCAAGCCCTGGACCAGAGACGCGAATCTGATCATGTACTTGACGTACGATTACAATCATCTTGGCGTTTAGTGGTCGAAAAGACACCTTGTAAAATATTATCAATACACATGCTTCAAGACAAGCAACCTCTCTACGAAATTTGGCTTATGGCGTAAGTGACTGCAGACTGCATCCCGTCGTGATCCCATTCCCAACTCTCAAAACGTACTATCACAGATGTGCCAACACACGTTACTTCAAGAACGATGAGCGGTGTGTGGC
This sequence comes from Pestalotiopsis sp. NC0098, assembly GCA_022432395.1. NCBI lineage: Eukaryota > Fungi > Ascomycota > Sordariomycetes > Amphisphaeriales > Sporocadaceae > Pestalotiopsis > Pestalotiopsis sp. NC0098. The sequence goes on along the minus strand of JAJKLJ010000003.1, from coordinate 1,167,577 downwards.
TTTTGCCCAAGCAGTCTTAGCACTGGTTCTATACCTGAGTTGGGCGGCACACGAGGTCCGCATTATCCGATTATAGGTCCTAGATTAGTCGAGTAGTCCTAGTAGTAATGCAAACCAGCCACGGAGTTTGTGCCCAAGCCTTGATGCCACTCTTGTAGACTGCCGGAAATCGACAGCATCTTGTGATTGCGATGAGGAGACAAAGGAAAAGTTGGTAGTATGGGATTGTTTGTTGCCTTGTACAACGACATGCCAACTATCGTAGACTTATCTGTATTTCCTGTTCTGTAAGCTGCCGCCGTCTATCGATCAGCCAAGTTGGGACGGACGGGTTGAACCTTGAGTTTGCCATACCTAACACGACCGTGTTGGGGTACCTAGCCTCATAGGCTACAGTGGACATCCTAGCCAACCACCCGCTAAACCCACTGCAGATTCCCAAAGAGATCCACCAAGTCAATGCAGGTGTTATTTGCGGGCCAATAGCGTCATCCTGCGCCAGAGCCCCCAGCGGGATCACCAGAAGCTCTGATCCCTGCGAGACCCTGTCAACATTGTGGAAATTCCCCAGTCTTGCAGCTTCCGTCGGTCGGGCCCAGACGTGTGTTTCACTTTCAACCGCGTTCAACCAACTCGGGACTCTGTCACGAGAGAGACATTTTTGCCTCGACGACGGACCTCTCGGAGACTTGGAAATACCTGTCTTCTCTTCTATAACCTGTTCTTGATCTTGCTTTGCTCAGTACAAGCCGGGGAAAGAGGACGACCAGTTTACAGCAGATGGACGTGACAACGAAATACTAGCATGTAACACAGGACAAAAGCAGACATACCGTCAGACCTGCGCCGCGTCCTCCGCCCCAAAGGATGCCCGAATTCTTCCCCTTCATCCCGGGCACCGAGACCTCACGCACAGCGCGCCAGCACGCCTCGGACGCGTCGCCCCTGCTCGGCCGCTTCCGCGCCGTGCCCCGAGCCACACGGCAGCACGACGGTCACCATCACTACTGGCAGAGCCCACGGCCTGCCGGGCCCCGGCGGCATCGCTCCTCCTCGGCCTCGCACCTGGCCGCCCTGCTGTCCGCGGGCAACAGGGGCAGCGTGCATGTCGGCTATGGCGCCCTCGTGACGGCCGCGCTCCGGTCCGACGATAGCTCGGACGACGACTTCTATGACAGCGACGAGGAGCAGGTGGGCTGCTTCGAGAGGGCCGGGAAGACCGTGGCGCGCAACGTGCAGGACCTCTGGGTCGCGCCCCAGCAGAACGCTGTTAGGAGGGTCGTCGAGAGCTGGTGGAGAAGATGGGGCCTCTTGATCTTTCTGCCGGCTGGACTGGTAAGTGCCTTGGGCAAAATGAGCAGGAATGCAGGCTGATCGCTAGTATGCAGGCTGTCATATGGTGCGCTATACCGTTCCCAAAGTACCCGCTCGAGCCAGACGATGCGGACTTGTATCCTGGTATCGGGGACGATCACCGGGTCCCAGGTCACGGTGCCGCGCGCGTTCAGGTGAACTTCTGGTTCTTCCTGTTTGTGTACTATGGCTTCTACAACCTTACAGCTCTGATCTGGATTACCAAGGTGTTCAACCTGTACAGCCTCAACTGGTGGCCCTCCACGCTAGGATTCCCGCTCACCATCTCCATGATTGCTATACTGAGCATTGCTGCACCCATCCCGGTCTATTTGGTGCCAGAGCTCAACTTTTTGACTATCCACAACACGGCTTGGATATCGTGGACCTTTATCATCATGGCCATGCCCGTGGGGATAGCCTTTTGCATTATGATGCTCAATGAGCGACATCTTGGGCTGAGGCAGTCCCTATCCGAAACCCAGCGCATCTTCACAACTTCCTGGTGGACAGGTGAGCCTGACGCCGGCTCGACACGTAACAACCGTCGACGGCAAGGTCTGAGGAACCCTGACTTCGATCCCGACTCCTTGCTGGAGACCCCAACGCGGTCTCGGGGTCGGATACCGGCATCGTTGCGCCGGAATTGGCTACCCGCAAGTTTTGTGCGCTTTGTCTGGTTCTGCCTTGCACTTCTAGTCGGCCTCTTGGCATACCTAATAGGAGAGGCCTATGCTGAGATCTACCTCCGAACTCTACCACATAACAACTTTGAAACAGTCGTGTATGTCTACAGCTGGATCGTCACAGTCCACCTGTTAGACGCGCTGACGGGTTGGATCTTGGGTGCCAGCGAAGGGGAGAGAGTAGGAAGCTATCCCCTGAGCTGGATTTTCAAGCTGTAAGAGTTTCCAGGTGGCACGGGGGTTGACTCGCATTTGCTGACTATACGATTTAGATACTTCATGCTTACTTATCAGACATACGTGCGAGCTCTATATGCGCGGCTGCGCTCACCGTCGCAGTTCGTGTTGCTGCAAATACTTTCTTCCAGCCTGCTCATCATCATCACACCCATCACCATGTCTGCGACTTACCACCGCGTCATGAGTTTCCTCGGCCTGACGACGCAGACCTATGCGTCGTACCAAAAGATTCGCATTCGCGATGTGTTCATCCGGTTTCTGTCCGAGAACGTGAGTATGCTCACATTTCTGGGTAGCATCTTGGTGCTGCACTTTGGGCCCAACAAGGAGGTGTATCCCTATTTCACCTTTGACGACCCGCTCCGGGACGAGGGCTATGACTTCAACCTGACCTTTTACGCCTCAAGCATCACCTGGGCCTGCGAGCTGATCGCGGGCATTGTGCTCCGGGGCCTGATCTCGTGGATATACGGCGTCAATGCCAGCATCGAGGGCAAGCTGGACCTTGCCGTCTGGCCCGAGCTCCTGCCCACCAGCGTGGCTGTCATGTTGCACGTACTGCAAAACATGCTCTTTTCCATCATCCGGCTGCACTTTCACTAGGCTCGAGAGCAGTTTTGCAGTCGCCGCCTCGGAGCATGGCCATCGAAAGAGGAAAGGAGAGAGAGAGAGAGAGAGAGAGTAGCAGGACCATTAGTTCACAATGGTCCTCTGTTTGGGTTTTGTTTATAATGAGGAGATGACCTAGACGATTACAGCATGATTGATACCCCTTTTATAAACTAGTAGAAATCCTTTTGTATAGAATTTTCTTATAGAACTTATAGTTGTGACGGATTTGCACAGTCAAATAAAGCAGTGATGACGAATAACATCTTTGCAGCAGATCAATAGTCACGATCATCAGGAGCTGTCATTTATGCAGCTCCGAACTTGGGTGTTGCATATCATCTTTCTCTTCATTTACGTGTATCCCCTCCGCTCGAAAGACAACGCCCCGCGCCATGAAAGTAGTAACACGACAAGTGTATTCGCAGTAGATACCGACTCTGTAGCACTTCCCATTTCCGAGATGTTGTCGTTTCTCGTCCATCTTGCTCGAGTGCCGAGCACATGCGCAGGTGGAACTATCGGTGCCCCTTTTTCTTTCAAATTCGATCACTTGATGAGGCGCGAAGAAGCAGAAATATCAGAACGGACACATGCACCCGTGATGTCTCAGAGAAACCTTGCCTTGCTGTGACGAGTCCCTGGCAGCAAGGATAAAAGTGTGATTGGATGATCGCTCGAAATTTCCTCGACAAAGTCCCGAGACTCGATGCTGTGCCAATCACGGAGCTCACAGCATTATATTCGGACCACATATTACTCCGTGATTGGGAGGAAAACTTGGGCCCAGCCGGGAAGAAGTCGTCCAATAGACGGCCCAGGATCCCGACTCCTAACCTGGGTCTACGCACAGGGCTGTGGCACCACAGTCGTGGCAACCCTTTTACGGTCAGGATCACAAATCACGTAGACGTAGAATGGAACTAGAGATGACAAGATATGGCGGTCATTAGAAACCACCAGTCAGAGCAGCCAAGGTTGGCAATGTTCAAATGTGTTAGCAAGGGCAACAAGATGCTTGCTAGCCTCGCAAGAATACGTCCGCCAACAAGACGAGGCTGAGGTTTCGCATAATCTGACCCGGCTTTTCAACTAACACGTGGATGCCTTACAGGCCATGTTTGTTTAGAGTATAGTCGCAAGAGGCTGGGATCATGTATTCAGAATTCTTCACTTACCAGATTCCAAGTCATGATGTAAGTGACAATCAACCCAAAATGTCTAGTACAGGTCGGACTGGCGGTGAGTCGAGGTCATGACTCGCGTCGTCGTCGCCGATGCCGTGAGCTGGGGAAGCGCCAGCCGCTTGCATGTTTCTTTACTTCTTCCATGAGGAGTCATATTGCAGAAAATACTTGCTTCTGTAGACGGCGTATTTTTCTTCGGGACTAATTTTGAGCTTAATCCAACCGAGCCAGGCAGAAGCAACGTGCTTACCTTGCCGACGGGTCGCTCGTTCTGCGCTGCTCGCGGTTTCGAAGTCGGAATCATATGCTAGAATCCAAGATCCCGTCTGCATCTCGTCAGTCTGCTTGATACCCTGCTCAAAGCCCGGTCCGGCCGAAACCGTCGGGAACTCTCGTAGCGGCTTTGCCGTCAAGCAGGAGAGTCGTTGGACAGATTGCAGGCGGCCATTGCAGGCGGCTATGCTGCAAAATCTGTGCAGAAGGTTTCTTTCCGCTTTCGAGGTAAAAGGTCGATTCAGAATTGCACACTGGTCTGGTCTGCTTGAGTCGAGGACCGTTTATAGAGAGGCAGGGATAGCGAAATAAGCTCACCCTAGCAAGGGTCGTGGTATACAACTATGTACCATCGGTACGCATGTTAATTTCTGGGGTTCCCCAAGTCGCGACTGGATTCGTGCCGCTCTATGACCCAGGTCACACCGAAAATGGGATAGCAAGTGTTCGTGAGCTGCAGAAGCGCTCGAGGAATGTGAAGCCATACATCATATTGTGAAAGCATCCAGCTGCAGGGACAGAGATACGGTTGGTGTCTTATTATCGTGACAGAAGCAACACGAGAAAGGGGACTTTCCGGTTCGTTGGGCTTTCCACGCGCCTTCGGGTGTGGGCGCCAGGGCTTGAGCTAGGTATGTCGAGTTCGGAGAACTATATAAGTAAGCTCCTCGTGGAAGATGCACCTACTTGCGTACCTCGCACCTGAATATCTCGACTCTCGAGAGCTTTCCGACGTTATTTCTTTCGCTAGTCCAGACCGCCTGTAGAGGTGGGGTTACAGTGCTGACGGTCGCAGGTTATGTGACCGCATCGCGCTTTTCCCGTCAAGACTGCGTCATTCATGGAGGGCACAAACCGAAAAAGTGATGCAGACTGATGTGGTGGTGCCGACCTGTGCCGACGGAATCAAACGGATTCGTCTGTTGGCGAGATGATTCGACGCGCGTTTGGTGCGCAACTGGCCAGGCCCCTGCTTTGTGGTGATCCAGGTTGCCGACCAAGAAGCACATCAGCCTCTGATGAAGCCTGATAGCATTCTCGAGCTCCGGGCGCGTGGGTGTGCAGTTTTCTGCCCGAAGTCCTACCTTGCCGCAATGTTGTGTCCCGATGCCATTCATGGGAGATACGGAGGCATGTAGATGGAGCTCTAGGGGTTCTGTGGGGGGTCAATTGATAGATTGAAACAAGAATCGGTCGATGAACACCCCACGGTTGACCGATCGAATCAGTGCCCGCGATACTGTCACAGACCTGAATCTGGATCGAAGCGAGCAAGGGTCTGGTCGCTGGGAAAGTACAAGATGATCAGTCGTCGACAGATTTGTTTTGTTTCTGCGTGAGGTTCGTGGCGCGTGGAGGAGAAGATTTGAAGAGCTGCACTCAATCTCGTGTACTTGGCCGATGGCAGCTGCTAACCTGCACCTGCCTATGCTAATTAATGGTTCATTGCGTGGGTGAGGGAAACTACGACCAGACGAATCGGCAAGTCCCGTTAAAGGGCAAGTGCGAGGCAATTCGGTTTGTGGTAACCACGAGATACATACGTATGATAGATAGGTCGCTTGTCTGCTGCCATAGGCGACATGAACCAAAATCTGTTTTTATTCCTTTCTCACATCCTTGTGGGCGCCTATGGAAAGACTGAATAACTTGAAGATCGTCCCCGCTGTGTTTGTGTTACCTGTGTACGCATTTTATAGTAGGTCTGCATGATGCAGCCCGAGGCACGACATAGCGCTGCAAACTTGATAGATATCTCTAGGTTACCTAGATTATACATAGGTACCACTCAATATGCCGAAATGATTTGGAGCTGTGATTGAAATGTTTCGGGCTCACGTCACTTCTCGTCAGCTATGACGATAACTGCTGTCGAATCCTGACACATCTACTTGATAGCACAGTGGTTGGATGTGTTGAGGCTCATTAATTCCCATGGGACCGAGATGGATGCAAAGGCATTGGCCACCTCAATGCCATCCATGATGCGTCCGATGCGACTGTAGAATACACATATAAAGTCGGAGTGCAGCCGGCGCAACCCTGAGGGATAGGCGGAATGGATGGTGATCGCCAGGCACCCACCGCTACCTGAATACGACTCATTGAGCCGCGGCCATGTTCGGAGCATGTCTCGAACTTTGTGCGTCCTGGACTGAGTTCCAATGCTGTTGACCAGTGCCTTGATAGGCTCTGCTGTAGCTCGTGTATCACATCGCCAAAATCGCCCTTGCAACGTCAGTGTGGCTTTGGTCTCTGGTATTGCGTCAAGCTGGCACGTCTTTTTGTAAAATGGCCGTTTCAACGACAAACTTGAACCCTTGATGGCGAATAACAAGGCTCCGCGCGCCCGCATTGGTTCAGATCACGTACATGACATTGCAGCATCCTGTTAGTATGCAATGTAATGTACTCACCAGCCGCACACATGCAGTAGGCAGCAAGTGTGTAGCATATCTCTCCCTGTCTTGTCATTACTCCGTATGCATCTGGGCAGTGGCTTTCGTTTTTTTTTCATCTCCATCGTTGCTTTTCCATCTCCAGCATATCACCGCCCTAGCTGCTTCTGCAATTGACCTCATTGAGAAATTGGATCATCTATCGTGCAGGGAGAAAAAACGGCCAGACCAGTTCGGCCAGAACCATACCCAACCCCAAAGTGAACATGAAAGGCTCTCTGGCCCGGAAAGTGGCTGCATGAGTTTTAGCCCCCGTTGGGTATGGTGGCATCGCCAGACGGTGGGGTTGTTTGTGTCCCCTACTACTTCGTACACTATTTTACACGCCCTTCCTCTCCTACCCCCATGCCACCAACGCCCACCAACCTATCCCACGAGGGCTCGTCATTCGTGCAGAGGCGGTTCTGCCTGATATGAGTGTGTTGAAGACAAGACGTCTCATGAGCTGGGCGACATGGTTTCGACGACTGGGTATTGACTCATGCGGATAGCATCCGGGAGAGTCAAAGCTCGTAAAATAAAAGAAACTCCAGTAGGGATGATGTGGGCTGGTGGTGCGCATGAAATACCATCTCGAGAGAAGGACGGGAGCATGTCGGCAAGCTGTTTCTAACTAAGAATAGCAACCTGCACATTGGAGTAGCTACTCCAGGCCGCACAAAGAAACAGTTGTGCTTATCATCCGTCTCCCTTCGCCGTTGTGTTCCAGCAGTTCTGGACTCTGGCATCTGGGTGCAATGAAACCTATGAAGATCCATGGCCTCTGGCTTACCAAATATAGCTACTGAAACCAGATGGAGGTTAACCTCTATAGGCATCGGGCGGAACTCTTGGCGCGCGGGGATAAGGACTGCTGCTTCTTTTTCCCTTCCCACACCCTGTCTTAAACATTAGACGAAGCTACCGCCAGGTGGGCCGATAGCAGATACGTGAAGATTTTCTTGGACTGCCCCGCCAAATGCTCACGACATCATCAGCGAGTTGCGCATTTTATTACTTACCCCTCCATCGGTCTTTCGGGGCCGCCAGAAGAGACGGCAGAGATGGAAACGAATATGAGCACGACTCGGCGAACAAAGCAACAAACACAGCATAGCTTGGCATCAACACCATGCAACAAATGGAAAAGGAATGATATGTTCTTGTTTGGCAGGTTTTTGGTCCACCGTTCACCCTACGCGCGGTAATTATAGCCTCTCTTGCAACGTTGACCGTCGTGAGCCGTACGTCTGTCCCCAGGCAGTCCATGTCTTTTACGTTAGGTATGATCAGGTCTGTTAGTATGGTAGGCAGGTACCAGTTCTGAATGCTACTGCCGTAGTAGTCAGTAGTACCCGAGCTATTATTATACAGCTTGCTTTCAAGGAATTGCCGAGTTTTTCTTGATTTTTTTTCCCTCTCTTGCTGTCTTGGCCCTTATCCGAGCCAGCCTTCCCTTCCTCTAGTTTTTTTTGAAAATTTTCCGAATTTATTCTTTTCCCATTTTCCCTCCAATTTCTCGTAACTGGAAGAAAAAAGAAGTGCATCAGCTTGCTTACTACCACTCATCAGTGCTACCTGCTGCTACCTACGGTAAGTACCTACTGTTTGTTGTATTTGTCTCTTCTTTTCTTTCTTGTTTATGCCAGGTCAAGGCTAGCACCAAGCATCGTTGCCAATCTCGTCCCGTTCGCAATTCCCGGACTCAATCTGCAAACCAATTCCAACACCAGTCCCAACCCGTCCAGATCGCTCATTCACTAGGCCGACCTCCTCTGCGTTGTCAGAACAAACCTTGCCCTGTTTGTCTCACCTGGAACCCTGTCCGGCCTTCCTCTTCCAGATCTGCCCTCCCAGACAGACTGACAGCCGGACGGACCTGGGCAGAAAGACCCCTCCTCCTGTCACTGTACCTCTCCGCCGCCCAAGCCCAAGAGCCCAAGCCAAGTCACTTTTCTCCGTCAGTCGAGAGCTTCTGCCGCTGCTCGCTCGGTTCGTTTGTTCGTGCCACACCCCCAAGGCCCGGAACCATTGAGCCCAGCTCCCAGCTCCCCCAGCCCGATTTCCCGAGCGCCAGTACCTGACCTGACCTTTTTACCACCCAGAGCACAGGCACAGGCTTTCAGGTCGCAAAAATTTGCTCCCTCGCTGATTGATACCAGATATTATTACTATCCCTCTCCTCGCTCTCCTGCCCTCCCCTCCTCCTTTCCCCCCTTCCACTCTTTCACAATGAGTGCGCCCATCTCCTCCGGCAGCGCCCCAGCAGCAGACTCGGTCGCCACCAACCCCTTCCAGCCAGGAATCACCTCCTCCACCGTCCTCGATGCCCCGCGACGAGAGCCCGCCGCCGCCGCCGCCGGTGCCCCCCAACTCCCCGGTCAACCGCTAACCTCGGACCGCGAGGCCACCAAGAAGCGCGTCCTGGCTGCTCTGCGAAACTTCCCCGACTTCCCCATCCCCGGCATCGACTTCATCGACATCCTGCCCATCTTCCAGGACCCCAAGACCTTTGACGCCCTGCTCCAGGTCCTCGAGCTCCAGATCAGGGAGACCCTGGGCTACGTCCCCGACGTCATTGTCGGCCTCGATGCCCGCGGCTTCCTCTTTGGCCCGACCCTGGCTCTGCGGTTGAACTGCTCCTTCGTCACCGTCCGCAAGAAGGGCAAGGTTCCTGGCCCCACCGTCACTGCCGCGTACGAGAAGGAGTACGGCACAGACTACTTCCAGATGCAGTCGGATGCCATCAAGCCGGGACAGAAGGTCCTGGTTGTCGACGACATCATCGCTACTGGTAAGTGAATATCCGCCTGGTCATGAGGCGCTTGCTGTTTGCGTTATTTGCTTTGCACTTGGTTCATTATGCCGGTCTATCATTTGCGGGGTATTTTGCGACAACGTCCCTGCGACACGCCCGGAGACCTGATATACTCCCAAGGCTGAGGTGTTTTTGTCCTTTGCTTGTATGAGCGCATTTGGGTACCAGCGTTTTGGTATGGCAGCCGAGGTCACTTTCCAGTAGATTGGGACGGGTGCCTGTCTTTAGCAAGTCCTGCGCTGGGAAACCTAGCACATTCTCTTGGATTCGGCCATGTCCATTCGCAAATGCTTTTTGGTTCTTGCACGTATCCGTTCGAGCCCGAGCCGTAGTCCATTTCGAGACTTTGGCCAGCGAAGCCGCAGTTACATACCTCGGAGTACCACCAAAAAATGTCTTCATAGCGATTGATTTAAGGATGCTCAGCGTCCATGAACGACCAACTGACGCAAAAATGCAGGAGGTTCTGCTGCTGCCGCAGCCTCTCTGATCAACCAACTCGGAGGAACCCTGGCAGGATATCTCTTTATGATTGAGATCTCGCCTCTGAAGGGCCGCGAGAAGCTGGGCGACTACCCCATCCTTACCCTGCTCGACACCGCCGCATGAGCAGCATCATTCGAGTCTTACGTTCATACACCATATTCAACATACCCCCCAAAGTCGAAAAGCACGTTAGTTTCATATAATGACGGGGTTTTCTCCCAACCCTCGAGACACGGCAAAAACAGTTGTGACGAGATGCGATAGACGCTGGAAATGAAGTTCATGCTAGCCCTGGCCTGATGTTAGGCAGAGAGGGAATTCCGTTGCATGGAATGGCGTTGGGGATTAAAAATACTTTGAAATAGCCGGGCATTAGATGCGCCAGCGATCTATTATTCAGTTAGTTAGAAAACTCGTCATTGTGAATACACATCGTTTCTGGCCTTGCTAGGAGCAGAAAGCCTGTAGAGCCTGCGCCTGTGTTCTGGTCTTGATCCGTTCTGTTGGTCATGTCATGTCGAGATCATGTTACCACCAGGTGTTCGTGCTACGTGAAAGAGACATCATATCGTAAATCAGCAAGCATCGTCTGATACTTACAGAAACAGAGAGTAACACATATCCTTCGTCCAAGCTACTCAAAGCAATGACGCCCCAATGAAGACTGGAGAGAGAGAATGTAGCACAGCGGTCGAAGAACTTGTCGTGTACGGAACGCATCAAAGATTCCAACCATGACGAATCCTTCTGAATACCAACAGACAATTATTCTCGGAGTTTCAACCTTGGCTTTTGAAACACATGCGGCGAGCCCAACATCTGTCATGTCTGAAGAAAATAGAATATTTATGCCCAGTGTTCATCGTCCCTACATTTTTTTCAATTCTCAAACAAGGCGTGATGTAGGCGAGCGTACGGAGCTGAGGTGATACCAGCTCGCGATGATCGTTCCAGCATAACTAGATCGAGTTGTCGTGTCTTCACTTGCCTGCTCTGTTCTAGTCACGACAAGTATGTCTTGTCATGAGGTCACAAGACCTGTCGGGAGAAGCAAGACGACGGGCCATGGTTACCAAGTGAGAGATCTCGGACGTTCTTATGGGCCAAGGGTCAAAACAAGCCAGCAGTATTGGGATCGAGTATGGAAAGTCCGAGACGTTGTACAATATAACTAAGCATTATGCCAGCAAACAGCTTGGAAGAACAACACTTACACCCAAGCAGTCGGTAGAAGGCCCTCTCACCTCTGCTAGATACCACAGCTCATACAAAACATCAGCTTCCATTCGCCTTGGATCGAGTATTGCTCACAAGTCTCCTCTTCCTCGCCGAGGTAGAAAATATTCATCATTCACACCTCCACCTTTTGTTCTCTTGTCAGCCACAGAAAGTAATCGTTATGGTGACGAGGAGCAGTATCAGCGAGAAAAGCACGCTCTTGTCTTATTCGCTTTTGCCCAAGTCCACAGGAACTGACAACATGACTTTGAAAGACGGACGAGAGACCGGCGACCAAGGCTGGACGTTTTACCACAAGGCAAATAAATATTCTGCCTACCTAAAGTGAATCTGACACGGGAGAAGGGAAGGAGAGAATAGAGAGTGGTTGAGTCCTCGACGCCTCAAGAAGCCACAAGAGCGAGAAAGCATCTTGCGCCTCAGTTTCGGCCACCCTCCACAGACACCACCTCTCATCCGTCGACACTCAGATACGAAAGAACAGATCCGAAAAGGCAAAGGCCTATCAGAAAAAAGAGAAGTGGTATGGCAATGTAGATACCCGCGCTGGACCAGACTCGGATCGCGTCGTGCTAGCTATTATGGACCGGAGTGATCAAGCAGTCTTACCTTGCGGCATCGACGACGACGATGACGACGCTTATCCGGCGATTACGAGGCTGAGATGTCGATGGCGAGACGACGACTACGGAGTACATCTCAATTCACATTGACATCCCTATTTGGCAGGCCAGTGACGAAGATGGAACAAGATATGGCACGCGTACATATATCGCGATGTCCAGATGTTTGCTGTTTGTAGATGTGTGAAGGACGAATGAGCATGTATTCAGCCATGGGTCTTAGATCATCGTCATTTTTATGGTCATTGAGAGACAAGATGGACACAAAATATGGTAGGCAGAAGGACTCTCTGCGATCTTGACTTCCATTACGAACATGGAGCATGTGCAAAAACATCATCGACAACCGGCATTCCAGGCCCTACACATGGACATAGGTTGCAAGAATAACAACACAAAGAGACAGTCACGAACATTCAACCAGAGGACGAAAAAGTTTCAGCAGCGCCTAACATTTACTTTTATTAGATATTAATCGAATGACCAATTAGTAGCGACAACTACACCGTAGGTGGTGACAGATGCCGGCAACTAGCATTCTGAACAAGATCCGCCCACCAAATGCTGCTCCATCCCTTTCATGATTTGGTCTTATGAAAATTATGGTTTCGCCTGGTGCGGTGACTATCGAGTAAATTCCAAAACGACTGTCTTTGGGTATACTGGGTATCAGCAAAAGGAAATAGACAGTGACAATGCAAAAAGCGTCAAGGAAAACCAAATCGTGTATCGCAACTCTTGTGCTCTTCCAGCAAACAAACACACGATGCAGTAGCCAGATGTGGTTCGGAAGAGAACCGCGTTTGGTACAACACTGTTTGTGTGTTGCTTGTTTCCTCTTCCGCTTGACTGGGTATCATGGAAATGCAAATCCGATCCCGACCAATGTATGAAAGTCGTGAAAATGTGGAACGATCTAGTCTAACACAGCAGCGCGAGCCATGGTGCTAGTCGATCGCCTCGTTACTGGTCGTCAACCGTTTATGCGGTGGCAGCGACAACAGCGGGCTTCTCCTCGGCGGCAGCCTCGGTGGCGACGGGGGCCTCCTCAACCTTGGCGGCCTCAGCCTCAACGGGGGCGGCAGCCTCCTCAGCGGGCTTCTCCTCCTCAGCGACAGCCTCCTCAGTGGTCTCAGCAGGCTTCTCGGCGGGCTTCTCAGTGGACTTGCCCTTGCCCTTGATGGTCTGGCGGAGCTTGGAGAAAGGCGAGGCCTTCTCCTTCTTCTCACCCTCCTCGTCAGAGGCGGGAGACTTCTCCTTCTTGCCGAAGGCGAAGGGCAGGCTGGACTTGCGCTTCTCGGCCTTCAGGTCCTTCTTGGTCTCACCGTTGGTGGCGGGGGTAGCCTCGGTGGTCTCAGTGGGGACGGTGGCAGGGGAAGCGACCTCAGCAGAGAGGGGCTCGCTGGTCTCGACAGCGGGGATGACGGGGGCAGTCTCGGTGACGGGAGCAGCCTCAGTAGCGGGGACAGCCTCGGTCTCCTTGGCGGGGACAGCAGGGGCGGCCTCAGGCTCGACCTTCTTCTTGCCGAAGGACAGGTTGCTGAAGATGCTATTTGGTTGTTAGCAATGGGCAGGACGAGTTGAGATGGCAGGGTACTAACCTGGCACGCTTGGTGACAGTGGGCTTGACGGGAGCAGCCTCCTTCTCCTCGGCGGCAACGGGGGCAGCCTCAGTGGCGGCAGCGTCAACGACGGGGGCCTCAGCAGCGGGAGCCTCAGTCTCGGCAACGGGAGCAGCCTCGGGGGCGGCCTCAGCGGCGGCGGGGGTCTCCTCAGCGACCTTCTCCTCCTTCTTCTCTTCCTTCTTCTCCTCCTTCTTGTTCAGCAGGCTGCCGAAGATGCTAGTGCGCTTCTTGCTGGCGGAGCGGGGCTTGACCTCCTCCTTCTTCTCCTCCTCCTTGGTCTCCTCCTTGGGAGCCTCGGTAACAGCAGCGGCCTCAGCGGCAGGGGTCTCCTCAGCGACGGCAGGAGTCTCGGCGGCGGCAACGGGGGCCTCCTCCTTCTTCTCCTCCTTCTTGGCGGGCTTCAGAGTCTCGAGGGTACTCTTGTAGGTCTCGGTCTCAGTGACGGTGGTGGCGAGCTCCTTGGCCTCGGCGATCTTGAGCTTCAGCTGCTCAACCCAAGAGTCACGGTCAGCGGCGTTGGGGGCCTTGAAGACGTGCTTGTGGCCCTTGGCCTGGACGGTGAACTTCTGGTTGCCATCGACGGTAGGCTCGCTTGCCTCAGCCTGGTTATGGGGGTTAGCATATGAGAGGTACAAGTTTGAGAATAAGTAATTCACTTACGAGCTGGATGACACCAGTGGGGTTGCCAGCCTCCTTGCCGTAGAACAGAAGACCCTTACCGGTCTCAGCAGCCCAGGCGGTAACGTGGTGGGCGACGTCAGTAGCCTTCTCAGCCTTTAGGTACTGAGTGAGCTTCTCGGTGGTGACGGGCTCAGAGCCGAACCAGAACTCCTGGCTGCTGTAGACAAGGTTCCTTTGTGACCAGTTAGCGGACATGTCGCGCGTGATTGTCAACGGACAGGTACTTACTTGGGGAAGCTGGCGGGAGAAGCCTTGTGCTCGAGACGGCCCTTCTCAATGGGCTTGACCTCCTTCTTGGCCTCCTCGGCGGGGGTCTCGGCGGCAGCCTCAGCGGGAGTCTCCCCGGTCTTGGCCTCGGCGACAGCAGGAGTCTCGGCAGCGGGAGCAGCCTCGACAGCGGGAGTGGTCTCGGGGACAACAGGCTCGAGAGCGGCAACGGGGGCGGCCTCGGGGACCTCAACGGGCTTCTGTACGTCGGCCATTGTGAATTATTGTGAGAAGAGAAATTTGGGTATCAAAAAAGGGACTCTTTGTGTTTTGTGTGGGGGGTATCACTGAAAGAAAAGAGAATTAAACTGTTTGGATGGCGTTTGGGGAGAGAAGTAATGCACCTCTTTAGATCACGGGTATTGGATCTTGGTGGGTGAGAAAAAGGGAAGCAGAGTTGCTTTGTTGGGGGGGGAATGAGAGGCGCGTCGAGTACACAGGACAAGAGAAGGGGAGAAGGAGGGAGAGTCAGGAAACTCGTGCTGCCGCTTCTTATTTAATTTCCTTGCTTGTCTGGTCGGTTGTCTTTCATGGGCGAGAAAAATAATAGGGAGGGCAGAGAGAGTGGTACATGCTCCTGTTGCTCGCGCGCAGTCCAGTCCAATCCAGTCCAATCAATGCCGCCGGCGCTCCTGGCCGCAAAGACAAGGGACGCCAGCAGGGGAAGCTACAGGGGGGTGTGGGGCCCGGGCGGGTCGCCTCAAATGCCACCTAGGACACCAAGGACCGCCATGGGTCCCTTTCACGCTGGCAGAGATATGAGCTTGTACCTGTAATGTAGGGTCTCTTTTTTTTCATCTTCATGTTCGTCCCCCTCCCCCCCAGTTGCCCAGTGCCCAGGCCAGGTAAGGTGCAGATGCCCCTGGTGGAGGGTAGAAGGCAGAACAGAAGGTGACCAGGCAGACTTTCTTTCCCTCTGGCGCTCTACCTTACAGGCTGCTAGCGCTGGGTGAGCAGCCCACCCGCCGCCTCCACTGATGCCCCCAGGGTCGTCTGATTGAAATTCATGGTATTTCCTCGACCCACCACTTTACAGTTGAAGCTCCCCCGTTTTCAATGGTTTCGAGCGTGGGCATCGGAAATGTCTGCATGGAGCTCTGGTCTTCTGCTGGGGAACAAGCCAGATATCATATTTTCTTTTTATTTTGGGTTCCCAGTTTTCTTCTGCCTGTCCATTTCGTGTTTCTGGCCCTGAAAGTCTCAATATCTTTTTCTTTGCTGTTGCTGGGCCATCGCATCGGGCTGCATGCAGGTAACATGTAGTGCTCCATTCGTTTCCTTCCCCCTGTGGTCTGTGCTCAACCATGTCTTTAAATGAAGACGAGAAATTACATTGTCGTTAGCAGTGCACCGGCATAACAAGGGGCACTTCTGCGATCCTTCTTTGAGCAAAAGGGAGCGCCACGGAATGCCGCGATCCACGGTCTTTTTCGCTTGATCGTCCGGGGTCCAAGCACTGTATTCGAAATTTCCCAGACCACGATACCTAATCAACCCATCCCGAATATAATCAATCATCACAACCCAAAACACACACACACACAACCCAACATTGCTGGCCTACCGTAGATATCTCACTAGCTCGGGCTGAATCATATATGTTGCGGACGTGACCGAGAGTACCACTGTCCACCATCTACGCGTTACTTTGCAAGCGAGTTCCTAGCTAATAATAATCATGATTGCCTTTTGGTGATAATCGAAAGTGTTTCACTATTTCCGTAACATTTCTATCCGTCTTCCGTGACATGTGGCTCCTGTGGGCTAGATGTCTGAGGATCGACAATCCTTTTCAACGGCCATCCTCATTTTGACATTAGGGCATGAAGTGCGGTCAAGATGCCTGCTGAACAGGGCGCCATGGGAGCAGGTTCCGAGTCGTAGCGAGTTGCGAGGGTGAGTCAACGCTATGCTACTCGCTGGAATCTGTAGAATCTAGATGCATGTGTGTATCGCTTCCGCTTGAATATTCCGTCTGCCAACGGCCAGGAGACACAGGAGGATGCATGTGCGACCGTATGCGCACAAGAGTGTGTGTCTGTGTGTGGTATGGTCAACTTTTTTGACGCGCGCGTGAGCAAGAACTTGTGCGTCCTTCCTGGTCTTCTTCGGCACGGCATTCTGAGACTGTGTGAGTTGAATATTGTTTGTCACGAATCTTATGTTTTTACCATATTATTTTGAAAACTTGACTCCTACCCTGGGCTGGTTTTGCAGATAGATCTTCATATTCGACTAATATTCTCTCAGCAAACGGTCCTTCTCTTCGGGACAATTCAATACTAAACGTCAACCCATCTACGGTGCCTACCCACATGCTCTGTTGCTAACCAAGTACACCCTGACAAAGCGAGATATTGCTTGTATGATCTCCCACCCTCTCTTCCCTGCCGACCCAGACCTGCTCCAAACAAGATGGGAAGCACGAACCCGCCATCCACCCATCTCTGTATGCATATATCTACTGTGTATGCAGGACTCATCATTCACTGCAGTGGTTTCTGCACCTCTCCTGCGCCTCCTGATCATAGAGTTGCATCCTGCATTGATGGCATTGCTGGATGTGCCGTATCGAGTACAGCAGTCGGGTGAGATGCCCTGACTTGGGGGTGGCTGGGAGTTGCCCATCCATGATATGAAATGAGTGCATGTGAGCCAGTAATACCTTGTCAGCAAAGTCAACTCGAGGAACAAAGAAAAAAAAAATGTTTCCCGTAGCGGTGACTCAGGGTTCATCGAGAAGTACCGATATGCAGGTTGATGTGAGCAAGTGTTCCCTAACCTACATTAGTGGCCCGTTGGCCGCCGAAACACGTTTATTTTGGACGCTATAACTGGACCTCTAGCTTCAAAGATGCGCACGCCAGGTGACCACGAAATTTGGTACTAAAATTGGGGTGGAGCAACCTTCTTGAGCCTTTCGTGTCGATCAAAGCTACATATGTACCCTTTATTTTGATCAAGGGGAGTCGACTGTGGTTGAACACCATTGATCCATTGGATTCGATGCGCCCGGCATAAGTTGTCAGAAAATTCTGATAGGCAAGCCCAGCCAGCCCTGGCCCGAAGTCGACCTCTCTTCGGTATCTCTGCCCTTTTCTGCCCTCTTCTGGCTCCTCTGCTGGACTGGATGCGCCGATCAGATGCCCTGCCCTGCAGGCGCATCGCGCAGAGGCTGGCCCAGAGGCACACAAAGCACAAGAAGCAAAGAACGGGTCCCCCGTCTTCATCAATCTCGACGGTATCCACAGACCACTTCGGAGGATCGTTTGGAAGAAACACAGATCACAGCTGGGGTCTCGCTGGGCGGATCCCGTAGGGAGGCTATTTGGTTCCTGATTTACCTCGTACGCTATCAAGTGGAGGGATGATAGTGTGAAAATGGCCTGGCTAGACATGGGCACCTACCTGCCACCGGCGTTGCCCTGATCACGGCGCGCGCGCTTCCAGAAACGAATTTGGAAGACTCAACAAAAAAAGTAAAGAAGAGGTCGCAAAGGCAGAACGCTTCGCTTCAGGTGAACATCACGCCGCCGTCACCACTGGCTGTCGATAATTGGTCAGCCGGCAGCTTGCCCGGCGCATTGAAAAGAAATTAGCTCCATCTGAGCACAGTCCAGACCTGACAGGGAGCATGTGCATTACCTGATCATCTTATTACCTGGTCGTACGTACTTTCCATGTACACTCTGAACAACATATGAACCCACCAACAAGTCTTGAATCTCTCCTACAAGACCCATGCGGCCACTGAAGCTTTAATAGCAAGACCAAGTCCACGCATCCGGCGCGCGCATCAAGAGTGCCTTTCCGAGGTTCTCTCGCCTCTGTCTTCTTTGAGAGAGACGGTTGTTGTTCCGTGCTTCCTCCTTATGTCCGATATCTCACCAGCCAAGTCCACCCGCCAGTCAGCAATACCATACCGAGCCAGAACAAAACGACGCCGTCCCTGCGCCAACATCTACTTAAGCCTGGTGCCCCCGTCAGCAGCCAGAGTAGAGAGCTCCCCACATCCGTATCGCGTTATCAAGTACTTCGTACACCCATATATTGTGGTCTGGCGGTTCTTGTGCTTGGGCATTGGAAGCTTTGGGCCTTTTGGAGCTCCAGCTTCAGCGCCAGCTCCAGCTTCCCACAACTTTTAGATTGCGGGCGCTACTGACACGCATTAGGTCGGAATGGGTACTTTTTTGACTTTACTTTACCTCGACCCAACTCCCTATCGCAATGCGGCTGCGCGAGGACGACGATATACGGGCGCACGCGTTTGGAAACGGAAAGAGATGTTATTCAGAGGCTGAAGCCTCAGTCTCTCTACCTCGCCAATATAAGTCTGCTGTCAACCGGCTGCCATACGGAACGGCAGCTACGAGGACTGCACACTCGAAGTACACACAAAGGCGATCCCGCTCCCCTGTTGATCGACATGATTGGCTCATGTGCAGCATTCGACGACTAAACCAAGAAAAGAAACAAGGAAGAAGAAAAAAAACCCAATGCCTGTCCGACCCAACAACTTTTTCCATTTCCACGACGAGGCAGGTCTGAAAACAGGCATGATTCTCGCAACAAAACAGACAGCATTTTGCATCTAACCTAGCCAACTCAGGTAGGATACATGAAACGGACGCGAGCAAACTGACGATGCAGTTTGTTTTAATGCCCGGCCAGTCTATGCGGAACATGCGGTCTGGATTGGCATCGTGTCACTTCCGCGCATGATTCCAAACACAATCAGCCGTGGTTCAACTGGATGAACTGCTGCCGCGCACACAGAGTTGACATTTCGTCGGATGCCCAGCGATGACCAGGTCCATGTCGCATGGCTGCAAGACCGTGTGCGAACCGCCACTTGTTGACTGGTGCTTACTATTCATTCCAAGCAATCCGTGTATTTCACGTTCTCGACATTCAGGCCCCAGAAGAGCCTTCCGAGGATCGCTGTGCAGGGCGCGGTATTGATGAGATCGTCATGGTGCAATTTGTTCATGTGCTTCCGAATCCGCTCTCCATCGTTTCGCTCCTACCAGCCAGCCTTGTGCGGCGTTGGAAGGGACCAAACCAAGGCATGCGATTTTCCAACATGTGCTCAGCTAGGTTTGGCGCCGTTGTGGGCGTAGCAGCATGTATGTACGGGGTACCCATCCGATTCGTACACAACCCCCCATCTGTGCGAGTCCTTGCCCTGACTTCACATGCATCTATCTTGAGTCGCATCCTGCAGTTCGTGAGCTTCTATAGGGCAGTTCGGGCACACATGATGCAAATCTGCGTGCCTCGCCTTTGCGGTGGGTGTGGGTCTGTCTCGACCTTTTTTGCCGGCTGGGCTGGCTCATCAAGAAACTTGGATCGTCGTTGGCTAAGAATTTATTACCTGCCAAGCAAACCTGGTGTTTTTCTCTCCTTATCTCGTCTGCTATCTTTCTTGCGACTCCCACGACGCAACAGCGGTGTGGACGGCCCAAGCTCTAGACTGCGACCTGGTTGTGTAAGCAATTGGTCGATCGTAAGATCGAGGTCCGTGACCAAATCAGACATGCCACCACACGTACATGGCATCACCGTACAGAATAACTGGTTGAAGTTAGACTTTTGACTGTCAATTTCCTCGACCAGGTAGGTCAAGCAAATCTGTTGCGCTGATTAGTTTAGCAATAAATCATCATTGGCATATATTTATAAACAAGGACATTGTTTCAATAGCAGCCATCATATTGGATGTGCGGAGAATTGTTTCTTTATAGGTGACGCCATATTCATGCAGATATATTTAAATGTCTAGCTATCAGAATGGGCCGTGGATAAGTCCTCCGTACTTGCCGAGGAGCTACCCCGAGTATACCTCGTACCTCTCGGTTGCATTGCTCTGCGCAATGGAACAAATGCCAGTCCAGTTGGTACTAGGTACCACTGATTGAACTGAACTAATGTACGCCTAGTGTCTTGCCGAACAACACCAGGTCGCTCGATTATATTTTGAGAGCATGGGATATCTTGACTCTTGAAGATCTAGTATGCATATGTCGGTCGCTCAACGCTTCCCCTCCATCGGCGCGCGTGGATGGCCGTCATTGCTTATTTCTACTAGCATTCACATCTCGGTGGTTCTTGTCAGCCTTGGATACGGGCTGAGCTAGCTCTCGTTAATCTGCTACGAATCGTGTGCGCCCGTCTTGATGCGATCACGTTTCCTCTCATTCTCGACTGTATGCATCAACCATGTCGCACTCCCTTGAGTATGACGTTTGGGGTTCCGCAGTTGGACGCAAGACGGCAGTCGAGACTCGAGCGATGCTTTCTGTATGTATGTACACTGGAGTGACATGACCTGGATCATGGATTGGCGAGGCCACCAAATGCTGGGCATTGCTGGGTTTGGCAGGTTCGGCAATACTGGGGACCAAGAAGCCAATATTTCCTGAAGGGTTGGACTTTATGCCGCTCCTGCAGCGCTTGTTGGTATTAGGCTGGGAATGAGAAACATTTATTACCTGTCTTTGAACTGCAGACAACAGGGACCGGTTTCGAAACTCTGGGTGGGTACGACGCAGGGTTCTGCTTTACGGCCAACTTTTTTTCTTTCTTTAATTCTATGATTCTTTTTTTAATTGGAGTCCCGGCCTGACTCGCATATATTGACTTTCAGTCCGGTCGCATACATCAGACATGTGGTTGCTCAGTTTTAGTGCCCGCGCTCTCTGTGTCTGACAGCCATTTACCGTCTGTTGAAACCA
The DNA here is from genome assembly GCA_022432395.1 of Pestalotiopsis sp. NC0098. NCBI lineage: Eukaryota > Fungi > Ascomycota > Sordariomycetes > Amphisphaeriales > Sporocadaceae > Pestalotiopsis > Pestalotiopsis sp. NC0098. Next base: position 1,146,318 of record JAJKLJ010000003.1, on the reverse strand, counting down.
AAGTGAACGCTAAATTTAAAGATTGATTGATTCCATCCCAAGACCAAAACCGAAACCAGGCCAGCACGGCAAGGGCCCATGTATCCACATGTCAATAATGCATACCTAGCTGGCTGGCATCGACGACGAGAGCCGTGACATGACTGTTCACTATGAAGGGCGTATGGAAGTCACGGCTCGACTCTCGAGAGTTGAGTTGGCAGCTCAGTCCGATCTTCGGGGCGTCCCACCAAAGACACTCCATACTATTTCCGGGTTGCCGCCACAAAATCGATCCCACTTTCATGCCCGCCTGCCGATTATAATGGACGGCCTTCTGGATTGTATAGCCGGTAATGGGGCAATCATCTTGTCTATTTTATTAGTTCCTGCTCGACCCCAGACAAGAAAAATTAAAGTCATTGAACTGCTTGAGGAAGAGTGGTCCCGGCATTAGCCTCTCAAGCGGATGCTCTCATCTACTGTGTAGTACAGATTATCTCGTCCTCGTGGGATCGGGGAAAGACACTGGCGGAAAACCGTTGACGCCAATAAACGTCTTTTGTCTCGGAGGGGTGTGGAAACCCATCTTGGCTCCTCCTCCTGCTGCTTGCTGCCAACGTTGGAGTTCCGAAAATGATCACGCGCCCCCCCAACATTTTTATCAGGTACGCAGGCTCTCATTTGTCCGCCCGCGAAGAAAAGATTGGCGAACTTGCCATCTCATGCGCACGACCCCACCCTCTTCCCTTTTCTGAGGGGAGGATGCAGAGTCGATCTACTGTCGTGTCAGGACCACCACCAAGGTCGTTCGAGTCGACCGAGACGGATCCCAACGGCGTAGCGAGTGGCTGTCAACGGAAGCTGCAGAGCCAAACATGCACGAGCACGGCAGAGCGTTGCCTTTGCGCATGATGTGAAGGAGGAAGGCCCCTCGACGCCCCCGCGCTCTGAGCGGCCATGGCTGCTGCTACGTGCAGAGCATAGTTGCTGTTCCTATATATATGCCGTTACCGCTACAACGACTAGAAATATATCCCGAGGAGCATGACGCCTGGCTTTCTCGAAACCACCTTCCAACGTCCCGGGGGACCCTGAAGGAGTGAACGTCACCGTGCGTTGCGTGTGTGGGATGGGCAGGTATGCAAGAACGTGAGCTGCTCTCCGATACGACCAGCTCTAGCCGTGTTCGCTCAAGCGTCGACGGTTTCCGACTATAGTTGCCCGCCCGTTTCGCCCATGGGAGGTCGCTGACCAATCTGGAGTTGCGCCGGATCGGGTGGGTCGGGTGAACGCCGGATATGGCCTTCATGTGCTTATAGTCTGGTTGTTATAGTCGCGGTTCTGCCCGGGTAGTTTGGAGTTACTATAGGACTGGAGTTAGTAAATTGAACTTTGAGTTTGCCTGCCACGTGCTTGAACTCAACTTACGGATCCAGAGGTGAAGCTGCGCAGTCAAGAACCACGAACTGACCGCCCTGGAATATTGGAATTGTAATCCCTTATGAGTCGGTCCTTGTGGACTGGTTTGTGATGCCAATCAGAGCACTGTAATGCAGAGATTTGGATTCTCCAGATTTGGAATCTCCAAGCAGGCGCTTTGAGCACAGCAATCATCCATCAGTCGATCCTCTTTGGTCTGCTTTCCGGTCTGCTCTCCTGTCTGCGCTCCAGCTCGTGCTCCGGCCTGCTCTCTTCTCTGATCTCGGGTCTGCTCTCTGGTCTGCTTACTGGTCTGCTCTCCGGTAGATGCTGCGGACTGCGCTTCAGACTGCGCTCTCCAGCCTGCGCTCTCCGGCCTGCGCTCCAGTTCGCGCCCCAGTCTTTGAGGTGATGCTTGATGGTCTCGTTTCTTGAGACCATGGCTCATAGTACCATCGCAATCAATCAAACATGTTTGATCAAACATCTTGTGAACTCAAACTTGGACTAGTAGGCCATGTATGAATCGATCCGGAACGGAGCCTCAATTGTCCTGCAAGCTCAACAACCTTTGCCGAGCGCAAGGGCAGAACGCGCATCCGTCATGAGCAGACACCCTATGGGATCGAATCGGTGTCATTTGATATCGCAAAGTGAAATACACTTCGAAGCACCCCGGTGATTGTGTTTGGCGCCAAGAGAGCCCCGAAGCAAGCGTGTTTGTCCTGGGACACTCGAACCCATGACTCAGGGGGATGTTCCCACGGGCGTGGCCAGAGCACGATGGCAATCCCAGGCAATCAACAATTCTTTTCCACTTGTATGAAGAAGATCAACTCGGTTGCCATCCAGAACATGCGCAAGAACTAGTCGTAACCCTCCCCGTTGCTGCTCTTGACACTGCTCGTTGACGTATATACCTCAATCGATTCCTGACGAAATTCCTTCGTCTTGATATATCTCATCGTCGACAAATATACCACGCTGACCGTCACTTGTATATTCCGTCGCAGTTTTCGTAATCGTGCTTTGAGAATCAGAAGCGGCCGGAATCATTGAGTGTCTCTCGAGTGTACGAATGGCGCAGACTCATCAGCCAAACTCTCCAGCGCCCCCTAGCCAGCGATGAGAGCAGCGAGCGCTGTGCTCCAATGTCGGAGTATCTGTTGACTCCTGGGCCGTCGCGATCTCAATTGACACGGTAGACATTGGTTCGGTCCGCGACAGAAAAGTGCTCCACGCCGTTGTCGTTCTTGGGGGCGTCCGCCACGCCGTCAGTCCGCGGCCATCTCCCGTTCTCAATCTCTACTCCTCAACCTACCATTCTCATCGTTCGGTTCGGCGGTCGTGGTAGTCTTCTCGTTGCTGAGATGGTGAAGGGTCACGTTTGGGCCCGCTCGATTCGTCGCGACGGCTGGCTTCGCTCCTGTTTTGCCCTCCAGCGGCAGTCTTATCGCCTTTCTCGCGCACTTGAATTCGCTGTTGTGTGGTGTCTGCCAGTCTGGGCCTGTCGAGGTTGCCTCCGAGCACTCCGCTGTCGAAATCGATCTCTTCCATCACACGCAGAATCAAACAACAGGTTCGGGAGTTGGCAGCTGCAGTCAAACCACAACAATTTGAGAGTGTTCCTGCGGTTGAATCTCAAGATTGCCTCATTCTTGCCCGGCGGCTAAGGTTTCGCGGGTTCTTCGCCTCAAATAGAGTTGTAGGAGATGGCGCGCTGATGGAAACTCGTTACCTAGTAGATGGGGTGCGAAAATGGGTTGGACTTCGGAAGTCCACTGTCGGTTTTCGAACTTTCCAATTGTCGAGGTCATCTGGGAGACGAGCCTTGTGTTCTCCCAGTCACTGATATTATCGACTGGGGCATTTACCTTGAATATGAGCCATCATATCACGGACAAGAGATGCGCAGCAAACAAAAGTCGAGGTGGGGGACACGAAAACAAAATTGTTCCTTTGGTTCCCGTCAACAAGAGAGCCCGATCGGCGACAATTCTCTTCAAGCAAAATGTCCATTGAAGGGGCAGCGAGAAACACGTCCAAGCAGCCGCAGCCACAATGGTGGTGGCTCAAGGGCCGTCGTGTCGCGTTTTGCACAGTGTTGTTACCTACTCTTATGCTCCTGCTACGCCTTTCCTCTCGTTGCCATGGGACCTTTGTCCACAGCACCTCTCTGCCAAAACCTTTGGGGGGAAACACTTCGCGCACAATCCACCGTCCAAAACGTCAACAACACCAACTACCACCATCGTGCCCACTGGTAATAGATTTTGGCAGCCCCCCACTCCAGCATTACAAATCTACAGCCATTCCGACTACCAGTAAAATACATTCTCGATACAGAAGCAATGTTGTGGTAACAGCCTTTGTTTGCCACTTTCTCTCCACTCTCCACTTGCTTGAAGGACGCTCCAAGTGACTCCTTGTGAACTCCTTCGACCAGGGCGAGTTTTCGTTTTAACCATCATTTTTTGTAGACTTCCATCGCCGTTATCCTCGAGCACCGGACGGAAGTTGTCTATTGGAGAGAATACAAACCTAATACTTCAACTCACAGTGACCTAATCCGGACAATAACTAAACCCTGATTTGCTTGGCTTATAGCAAAACCTTGTTATAGGAACTCTATCGGCGTTGGCTGGTTTCTCTACTCTGGTGTTTATCTAAATAGATTGATTGAATCCAAACACTTGTCACTGTTTCCTTGCCAACACACCAAAAAACGCATCGTGCCATTCTCTAGAGCTTTGCACATTGACCACCTCAACGCGGACTAAAGAACACCACCCGCGCATGACTAGCGAGACAACTCGTCCTCTACTCTTCTCTGCTCCTAGAGTTGCCTCCAGGAGCAATTCAACGTGAAGTGACTGCCATAATAGCCTCATCCTGCGAGATCTCCTGCTGCCGACTCGGCGATCAAGAGTCTTCAGGCCTGCTCTATTCAAGCCCCCCGAAGCCTTGGGCGAGTACCATTGCCGGCGCCTCCTTAATTGTTATTATTCTAGAATTAGTACCTCCCTTCTAGTACGGTTTCCATAGTGAATTGATTGTTTGCCCCCGTTGCCTGGTTCCGTGTCCCCCACCGTCACGCTGCCAGCCACCAAGTCGAAAAGCATCAACGGCTCTTTTGAAAAGTATCAACAGCCTTTTTTCCTGCTGCCACCCAGCTTGCCATCCACCACCTTTCTTCTTCACACCACCACCTTCTTGCATTCATCGAGTGCAAGACACCACACTTTCGACCATCGAGAAACCATCAACGATCACCGTAAGTAACATTCTCTCTCTGTCTACATCTTTTCCTACTTGCCGCTTTTCTCTCGGCATCATCACCGTCCCGTGAAGCACAATTCCAAGCATTCTCTTCTCCTTGGCAAACATTTGAACCTGTGCACACCTGCCTGGTCACATGTGCCCAGCTGCTGCGCTCTTTCAGCCACCAGCCCCGGGAACTACAAGGGCTTTCTTCTGACTGCCACCCAGCCCACTCAACACCATCCTCCCAACCACACACAACACTCTGTCACGTCGGCGACAGATCTTCCACACACAACCCCAGATCAACCAGTAGGTTTCCTCTCTTGCCTGTCTACTCCCTTTCCTACTTGACAACCTTTCCTCATCATCGTCGCCATCTGCAACCGCCTCATCGCCGAGTGAAGCACAATCCCAAGCCTTCCCTTCTTCTGGAAAGACTTTGGGCCTTTATTCCGTCCATCATCCTCTTCCATCCGTGGTCTCCATCCCCCACCTTACAGTACCTGCCCCGACCCGACAATCAAAGCCTACCTCGCGGCCTTGCCTCCCAATCACGTCGAGGTCCAACCTTCACTGCCTTCCCGCCTTCAATCATCCGCTGCCATCTATTGTCAGCCTCGGACACAAGCCACGCTGTTGTCCCTTCCATCATCGACTTCCATCACTTGCGGACCAAAGCATCCTCTTTTCTTTTCTCTTCCATCATCATTGCCATCACTACCATCTCCTGCCAGTCTTGGTCAATACCCAAACTGCCTATCGTCTTCGGCCTTGCGGTCCGCGCCTGTTCTTGTCTCCTTGGCAACAACCCGCGGTCTGTCACGCGCAAGTCCACCTTGTTCATCACCTGCTACTCACACATCCATCACATCTGGTGTCGCAATTGCCCATCTCTCTTCTTCTCATCCTCCCATCCTCTTTCCATCGAAACGTCTTTGTGTCTTCGCCACGGTCCGGACAGCAACAACTAACACTGCCATCAGACGACCCCGAGTTTACTGGCAGCCTGCCCTACCGAGTACAAGTGTCACTGCCACGCAACTACCCAGCGACAGCAAGGTGAGTTTGCTGAACATACTACCTGACTCTTTCATCTTCACATCTACGCGCCTTCCAAGCGGCAAAAGTTCACAGACACTAATTGTTCAGTCAGACCTCAGGTCACTATCAACTTCGTTGAACCACAACACCCATTCCGGCGCCTACCTACCCGTAGCGCCAGCACCCCAACATCCGCAGGCGACTATAGTCTGCGACATCACATCCTCCCGATCAGCCACGATCACTCCTTGAGAGAACCGTAAGTCGAGGCATCTTTTTCTGTCCTTTCCTCCTGGGCACTCTGACTTCTGTTCCTTTTGCGCTTGCCCGCTTTCCTTTCTTGCCCCGCTTGCCTCATCACAATCCAGCCTTTCATCGTGACATGAACCATTTCAATCCGACCTATCTATTCACCTCCCGGCACTGTTTTTCACAACCGCACAAACATTGAGCATGTGCTTTTGGTCTTTCCACTTGGACCTTCAATCACTGGTACAACACCAACTGCACAATCAAGTCACTCTCACTCTTGCCCCTCCCTTCCGCAGACACCTCTTCACTTCTCCCTACCTACATCTCGAGAGCGTCAACTCTAGTCATCACACTGTCATCTGGAAAGAGCTCTCTCGTACTCGCGACCTTCAACTCCCAAGTGAGCTTTATTTTCAACACGACCCCGTTGTCTACATCCGACCACCTCTGTCACTCATCGTCTTCTCAAGACTTGCTAGTGATTCCTCACCCCGTACTTTCACTCGCTGCCCCTCATCTTCATCTCACCTCGTTGAGCATCATTGGACATAACTGACATTTACCTCGCAGTTGAAACTCGATACAAGAGTTTCTGTCATTGACGCACACCTCCCCTCTCTTCGTACATACACACGAACGTCACCTCTCACATCATACAAGATGGACTACGGTTACCTCAATGACAACCGCCCGATCGCCCTCCATGATCTGGAGGAGTCGAGTGTCGCCAAGGCGATCAAGAACTTTCCTGAGGGTTACAATCCGTTCCCTCAGCATTACGAGGAAACCGAGCGAAATGGCAACGATCATTTCGTTCGCACAAGCGAGCCTGGCTCCATCAACAACGAGATTCACCCCTCGTTCGGTGTCCTCGGACACAACAACCGCAAGAATGGCTTGTACTATTTCCGATACCACCAGGGAATTGACTTCGGACTGCGCCGTCCAGAGGATGGCGGACTGTACGAGTCGGCCAAGTACAACCAGCGCCTGAACCCTCGCGTCAACCGTGTTGGCAACTACAACCTGGAGCGCACCGATCAGAAGCGCACAGATGCTGACATGATTGCTGGAAGCCTGGTTCACTTCCCGAACGTCGGAGGCTTGGTCACCTCGGTAAGTCATGTAAACACTTTGACGATGGGCAAAGCGACTAACATGATGCGCAGGGCCTCTACAAAGCCAGTGGTGTTCCTTTCAAGCAGGCTGAGGCTGTTCAGGGAAGCGCGTTCTTCCAACGCTTTTGGAACCTCCCCGACCTCCGTGATCTTCTCATGGAAGAGCTCTTTGGCGAGGCAGAGGCTCTGTCCAACTTCACCAGGACTTGCCAGAAGATCCGCCAGGATGTCGATTACAACATCGTAAGTGCAGTCTCAACACAATTTCCATGACCTTTAGCTGATCGACTGTAGGAGCATTTCGACACCAATGCGCTGGATTTCCAGCTCTGCGACAAGACTCCTCAGGACCTGGCTCGCATGGTCAAGGATGGCAAGCTTACACAGAAGCAAGCCGACAGCGTCCGTATCCCCAAGTTCCTGGTGATCGGCCCCGTCCGTAAGCCCCTGAAGATGGCACCCGGCTTTCAGGGCAATGCTCAGGCATTCTACCCTCCTGAGGTGCAGCACAACAAGGATCTCTTTAATGAGGTCGGCTTCCGCACCGTCCATCCTTATACACGCAAGGAGAAGGAGAACATGTTCCAGCGCCAGTGTGGCGCCGTTCAGAAGACTCGTGAGTATTATCTTGTCTTTCATCATTTGAGTCGTACTAATGAGGATGTAGTGGTCACGCTCTTCAAGTATCAGTGGAACGTTCGCTTCCTGACCTTTAGTCAGATGCACTTCTTGGACTTGAAGACTCTTGAGGCCATCGTTGAGTCCATGCCGCACCTGAAGTGCCTGAACATTTACTCTTGCGAGCTCCTCGACCTCAGTGAGGTCCGCAACGTCATCGCTCTCGTTGGCCGTATCAATGACGACCGTCAGAGCGACAAGAAGAGCCAATTGGGCGGCAGGTATCGTCGCCTCATGGATGGGAAGGGCGAACGTGCCCTGTTGGATCTTGACATTGCTCCTCAGTTTCGTCAGGGTCATATCACTGAGAGAATGGGCACCTACGGCATCACCCATAACGACCCGCAGATGTTCCAAGATTGGAACACCGACATCGGCTGCGCCTTGGCTGCCCAGCTCGTCTCGATCGTCCGTGAGTCTCGTAAGGCTGGCATCGATATTCTCCAGCCCGGTAAGGCTTTCCGTCGTTGGTTGGACCGTCTGCCCCTGGACATCAACCAGACCTTCAACCTCTGCTTGGCCGCCACCAACTATGTCCACAACCAGACCTGGCGCGAGATTCTGGTCCCACAGGTGTTCCCAAGTGCACGTGGTCTGGCCGCTCGTGAGGCTTTGATGAAGCGCCTGGACGATACCGTCGCCATCGACCTGACCGTGGCAGCTACTGCCAAGCCTCTCAGCCAGAGAAACTTCGATGCATACGGCATGATGAAGTGCAGCCGCTGCGATGAGGTTCTCCCTGGTGTTCTTTTCTCATCGGTGTCCAGAGCGCGTGCTCCCCAGCACCGTATCTGCGAGGGTTGCGATCTCAATGCACAGCTGAACAATGAGATCGCCAACTTCCACATGGAGAAGATCCGAGTCGCCTGGGCTCTTTGGAGGGAGGTTCCCGAACGAGTGAACCGTCTCGAGTGGATCATCGGTGACTCTGAGCAAGCCAGTTTGAACCACAACCGCTTTCTCCAGCTTGCCGGTAGACTCCTTACTCCCGAGCAGTGCCTCGCCAGAACGGTGGCACTGGAAGCTGAGCGCCAGGACATCTACAAGCAGATGGTCCGCATTTTCGACTGGCGCGTCAAGAAGCCCTTGGACAACCGTGCCAAGGCTATCGTTGCCCAGATCGAGAACTGGCGCATTCGTGCTGGTTACCAGCGCAAGCCTCGCACCGGACGTGAGACTGAATACGACTGGGAGTACCGTCGTAGCGTTTATGCCTGGCGCAAGCAGCTGGAGCACGGTCAATTCAGCATTGAGGATGCCCCCTATCAGAACGTCACAATGACGACTCTGATGAAGGCATTTCACATGCGTCACTAGACGACTGCTTCCCGCAACGCATGTGCCGCTGTCATGATCCAGGAGCTTCATGTCATGCGCGAGATTCCGAGGCCACACGGATTTTTCTTCTCGACAGGACGAGCCTTACTGTATCATTTGGCTCGACTGTGCATTCTTCACAAGCGTTTCGTTTCTCTCTCATACATGCTCAGCGAAGAGAGCCTTACTGTATCATTCGGCTCAACCCATCCTTCCAGCATGCACTCCCTCTTTCCTACATACTTCGCGCTTCAGGTTCCCAACACTTTCCGAGGATCCTCTTTTTGAGCGCCCCATTTTCGTTTCGAGCATACAGCGAGGCGTCCCGTTTTCCTTGAGTTATTTCGTTCCAGTCAGCATGCTTTTCTCTTTTCAACGCATGCGCATGGAACCAACGGAGTTCACATACTCGATCTTCATGACCCATGAGTTTCCGGACTCACACAAGCAGTAACTATCACTGCAACATGGGCCGTTTGTTCCAAGCCGTGCGTTTTGCAGTCGACATCGCGCTTTTCTCGACGTCGACATCCAGCATGTTACGACTTGCACGCACACATTTCCACAGATCAACGCAAAGACGACATATACGCAAACCGTCTGCGTAAGATCATTGCATACAGAACCCGGAATTGGTTTCTCGATACCATTTGCTTTGGGAGCACAGATTTCACGCATCGACACGATACCCTTTGGCATGATCACAATTGGCGTGACATGCGGAGTTGGCAAGGGAAGATAGGCGTCTGCGGAAAATTTCATTTGTTCAGGAAGCCTAAGACCACGTAATTTTCGAGGCGAGGCGGTGGCAGCTCGGTATGCTTTTGAGGGGGATTCAGGGAGTTTTTGCTTTTCATTTCCTTTCTTGTACAGACCCTAAGATTGTAACCATGCACTAGCATCATGAAGCAGTGTAATACAGGGTATATTCATACGATTGCATCGTGTCTACTGATTGTGATGAAGAGTGAATGTTCGTGATACTAACACAGGAGACGTGACTTGAAGACGAGCAGGGGGGGGGGGGGGGGGGGGGGCGCCCATGAAACGGACACCGCCGAAGATCAACGTGGATGCAACAACAGAAAAGGTAAGCAGATTACGCAGAGTAGGAGGGTATCTTTGATCATTTCGCTAATTTACATCTTGTATACATGTACATTTATTTATACACGGAGACACGCCGACGACCTCTCGCCTAAGCGCGCTTCGACACTTGGCTAGCAGCTACGACGTTCCGCAGGCTGCCGAAGCTGAGCGTGTCGCTGATCCTGGTCGCGCCAGAGAAGAGCATGACGAGGCGGTCGATGCCGCAGCCCCAGCCGCCAGTCGGGGGCAGGCCATGCTCGAGGGCCTGGATGTAGGCCTCGTCGACGACGGCCTCGCCCTCCTCGGGATCATTGGCATTGCGCGCCTGTACCTGCAGCTCGAACTTGCGGCGCTGCTCGAACGGACTGTTCTCCTCCTCGTACATGTTGGCAATCTCGCGGCCCTTGACGAAGAGCTCGGCCCGCGCGGACACCAGCTGGCCGGTCGTAGGGCACGTGAAGGACTTGGACAGAGGGGACATGCAGGACGGGTGGTGGATGATGAACAAGGGGCTGTCTTGCGACTTGGGCTCGAGATACTTGCTGGCGAGGTCGTCGAGGAGCTTGTTCAGGGACATGCCCCCATCGACCTCGAGACCGAGCTCAGTGCGCAGGACGGCTTGCAGAGACGAGAGCGCATTCTCGTCGGTCAGGTCGGGCAGCTTGACCTTCAGGGCCTCTTCGAGCGCTGGGATGAACTCGACCTGCTCGAAGCGCGCGAAGTACGCGGGATCGAGCGTCTCGGTAGATACCGACCTGAGCCTCTCGTGGACTTCCCTGGACCACGAAGCGAGACTTTGCACAAGATCCGTCGTGAGGCTGATGAGAGACGGCAAGTCGGCATATGCTTGATAGAACTCGCACATGGTGAACTCAGGATTGTGCGTCGCATCCAAGCCCTCGTTACGGAATGACGGCCCGATCTCAAAGATGCGGTCAAATCCTCCCACGACCATACGCTTCAGCCAGAGCTCAGGTGCGATTCGGAGAGCTAGATCCTTGTGCGAAAAAGCAGTGGCAGACGTCAGAAAAGGCCGGGCAGCGGCACCACCTGCGTAGTCGGCAAGGATCGGTGTCTGGACCTCCAAGAATCTTCGCCTGACAAAGTAAATCCTCAGCCACCAGATGAGCTCCGAACGAAAGCGCAACGATTTCGAGACTTGCCGGTTGACTAGAAGGCTGAGGTGACGATTTTGAACCATGGTCTCCTCATCGACAAGCTTCGTCGGGACGGGGGCTATACTGGGGCTCAAGAGGTCGGGCAGCTTGTTCACCTTGAGAGTGAGCTCGCCTTGTGATGTCACAATAGCTGTACCTTCTACTGAGACAAAGTCACCACGAAGCAAGGCCAAGCGCTTTTCTCTGAACTGCTCCATAGTGATCCCGGTCGCGGCCGAGATGTGGCCAAATTCGAGCATGACCTGGACGGTGTGGAAGTCACCCTGGATATCGAGAAAGGCCAGTTTGCCACTCTGTTTCCTGGAGGCCAGGACTCTGCCCCTGAGCTGGATCTCCTTGGCTCCAGAATCCCCAGGAGTAAGGCCTCTATACTCGCTCCAGAAAGCGGGCACGCTCATGGGATGGGCACTTGTTCGATTCTGGATGCGAGGCCATTGGAGTGCATTGAGTTCTTTCAGTTTCTGGACGCGTTTTTCTGTTGCACGGGTTTGCTCCTCCCGTTGCTGTTTTGCCAACTTTTCTGCCTGCTTGGCCTCCTTGCTCTCGCTGGGCTCTGACGCGCGCGGCTTTTGACTACTGGCGGCGCCATCACTCCTCGCATCAGAGGGCTGGGTGGAATACTCGCGAACGCATCTTCGGCGCGTGATCGCGTAGAAACGGGCATACACGGCGGCTTTCGCCGGCATGGGCCCGGCCGCGTAGGGACGCAGCATCTGTGAGAGAGACAAGCTGCTCATTGCTACGCTATTGTGAATGTCAGCCGACGGCTCAAAATTGATTCATCACGAATGGCTGGATAGTGTCGAGGATAGGTAGACCATCAGATATGCTGGCAAATTGTGATCATGCACCACAAAAGTGGTGTCAGTCGCAACGGTTCTAAGCAGTATCATCACTTGGATCGGGTTTCACGAGCGTGTAAAAACATACCAGACTTACATTTATGGATAAGTGACACTGAAAAGGACTTCATGCATTGACCAGTATCATGACCAAATGTGCAGAGAGAGAAATGCAAGAGTTGATCTTTTACCACTACCTTTTTTTCGCGTGTCGCACGAGCTGACCAGAGCTAGGTACAAGATACGAAGATCAATTGGAGTTCTCGGCGTCGGAACCTGGGAAATTTTATTTTCTTGCCCATATCTTTTTTCTAGCGGGCCGAGCATTTGTCCATGGGTTATCCGTTCCATATCTGCTAGGTCATCGCTTCACCGCCTGCCCAAAACTGACGTTAAACCCATGCATGTCGTAAGAAGCTTGGGTTCAGTCCGACTTTCTTGCTCAACCATTGAATCTGCAGCATTTCAAATCATTTCGCAGTCGCATCCATCTCGCAGCAACACTCTTTGCACTTACGACCCAAACATCACTACATCTAATCAGATCAAACCGCCAACATGTCTTTCCTCGGTTTCGGACGTCCCCAGCCCACCTCGGAGGAGAAGATTGGTGCCGTCGAGGCCGAGATGAAGCTTCTGGCCGAGATGCACACCCGGTACGATACGATCGAGCCCATCAGCAATCTACCTGCTCTAGAAGCACTGCTAACTTTGGATTCCATGTAGCCTCACCAGAGTCTGCGCAAAGAAGTGCGTCCCCAACGACTACCGCGAGGGCGAGCTCAACAAGGGCGAGAGCGTCTGCCTCGACCGATGCGCCTCCAAGTTCTTCGACGTGCACATGAAGGTCTCGGAGATGATGCAACAACAAGCGCAGGCAGGAGGAGCCGGCAACTTCAACATTGGAGGTTAAGCTCCTTCGGCTTTACTCTAGTTGGAATTTTGGATCGGAAGGAAAGAAAAAAGACTTTGTACGATACGCGGAGATTCGCCTGAGAGCACTTGCCGTCAGCTCCTGGGATATGTGTACTTCAAAAAGAAGACTTGTACCAATTTGGCTGTCATGTGGATGGCGAGACTCGAGGCTGCATGATGTTGGCAACGATGGCGTACTGGACATCTAGCCAGCAGAGAACGGCTGCTTCAATACGATGATGATTCCCCTCATGACATACAAGGACGCACCGATCGACATGACTTTTTCCGAGGCATATTGTAATGGTCTATCTGTGGATATTGGACTTGCCTTGCTTTGGCAATACTGGTACCAGGGCAGCTCTGAAGCATCGCGGGCAGACATGAGCATTCGCAAAGTATTAATGGTAGTAACGACAAGCGCTCCTGGCATACTTCAGTGACTGACTTTCTTTTTGTTCAAGATTTATCACGTAGACTTTTAAGGGCTTGTGATAGGCGTCGAGAGAAATCCATAACAGGGCAGGAGTGTTGGTTGTGACTGGGCCTGAGCAGAGCGATGGAAAATACGGCTCCAGCCTTTCCAGCCTCGAGTCACTGCCGGTCTGCAACAGTGCAACTCCAAATCTGCTTGGCTACACTATACTTCTGGAGATGACAAGGGGTACATATTCGGTAATACGTCGTATGACTTTCATGAGCCAACCTATACCTGCCGGATCATGTTGACGAAGAGGGCATAGCGCTTAGCACGAGATACGAATATAGTCAACCCACTTGTTCTTTCCAAGGCTATATTCGTCTCGGAGCCTGCGCCTATACACGCTGAAACGGGTCACTGACGAGACCAGGTCTGGCAACAGTCTGCCTGCATAAGCCGGCGAATCAGAGTGCCTTGGTCATGTACGAGTATGCATAATTTGGCCTCGATGTTGGCTTCCAATCGGGAGTTGAGTTGGGTACGGACAATGCAACCACCATCCGAGTATCACATGTGCCGGGAATTGTCGGCACGATATAGTCTCATGCAGCCTTGACAAGAGGGTCGCTCGGGTATAGCCCACTGTTCTACCTAGGCATCTGGGGAAAAGAATGCGGGGAAAAGGAGAATAGTATACCGGCCGAGAGGAATGGAATGAACGTATTATGATGGCAGTGCTCACGTGCAATTACTGAGATGAAACATGTTGCTCAAAACCGTTGAGATTTAAAAAGAAAAGGTTTTGAGTTGGAAATAGTCTTGGTGGATGATATGCAGATTAGTATGCTGAGGTTGTTGAAGATACCACGTGCGATTTGTTAGTCAGAACTCTACAATATGACAAACTTCTGCCATATGGTATTAGACGATCCTGACAGTCGCAGTTGAATAAGCAGCCGAATAGCCATGACAGCCCGAGGTTTCTAAGCAGAGTGGTAGTATAACGTGGTGTGGGTCTCGGGAATGTCGCCTGGGAATGTGTTCAGATGTTTGACTCGGGAACCGAAGGCCGGAGGACAAGCAGAAAGAAGTTGGAACTTGCAAGGCAGGCAAAAGCAGATAGAGAGAGTGTGGAGTGCATAGATGATCCTGGACGCTGGCCCCGTATGCTGGCTCTAGCTTCCCTTAACCCCTGGCTTAAGTCCATGACGAAGCAAACCCTCAACATTTTGGCTTTCGTGGCCAGCCAGTGACGATGTCGGACGAGACACCCCAAGCCAAACGTCAGCGCCGGTCCCCTCCAGTCCCCTCCTCCTCCGCACCGCACCCAAGCACCAAAGCACAGCACTGAGCAGTGTGCAGCCCACCAAGACACACACAGACACCATAGGGCGTCTTCCCCACCAAAGTAGGTAGACAGAGGGACCCCTACCAACCAGCTCTCGCTCAACTGGATAGGTAATGCAAATGCAATCATCAATCAGAACGTTGAACGTGCTCTTGGTAACTTTTTTATCTCGTTCATATTGGAGCTCCACCATACTTTTGACTACTACTGCTGCTGCCATCAACGACTACTTTTCCCGCCCGTCCCTCTTCTCGTCTTGTCCTGTCTCTTCCTTCGTTCTTCCGTTATACTGCTACTATACATCACCCGCACAGACTTTTGATCCGTCGCTATGAACATTCTTTGAACCTTTACACAAAGCTTGTCGACCATACAACCTCCATCTCTCCACCCTGCCGATAACCTAATCGCGCGCTGACATATATCTGCTGCCTGCCCGTCGCCAACCTTACCTCATCACCTTTCCCCCAAACTCCGGTCTTTACGGACCCCGACGCGACGATTCACCACACCCCGCAGACAAATATCACACACAAAGACAACTTGCGCCCGTAGTTCCATTGTGCACCGAGGTACTCGAGAGATTCGACTCTCTTGTTTAACCCGCCTCTGTCGCTCGACACCGGCAAAACCCACATCACCCACCCACACATCACACACATATATATACTATGCGCTTGCGCAAGGCAGCACGCGTGATTCTCGTCGGCGCACCCGGCGTGGGCAAGGGCACCCAGTCCGAGCGCTTACTCGACCGCTTCCCCCAGTTGACCGCCATCTCCTCGGGCGACCTGCTGCGCAACAATGTCAAGAACCGGACGCCCCTCGGCATCAAGGTCGAGAGCACCATGAAGACGGGCGGCCTGGTCCCCGACGACATGATCCTCCGGCTGATCACCAACGAGCTGGGCCAGCGCGGCTGGCTGTCGGGCGGCCGCGCCAACGTCATGACCCTCGCCTCCTCGGGCATCAGCGCCACGGGCGCCGCCGAGGCCTACGAGGACCTGGACCCCTTCATCTCGGCCATTGACCGGAATCCCGCCGCCGGCGCCAGCCTGTCGGCCCACGCGTCCGAGGACCCCACGGCCTCGTTCCTGCTCGACGGCTTCCCGCGCACCGCGCCCCAGGCCGAGAAGCTCGACGACATCGTCCCCATCAACTGGGCCGTGTCCATCAAGACCCCCTTCGACGTCATCATGCAGCGGATATCCTCGCGCTGGGTCCACGAGCCCTCGGGCCGCGTCTACAACACCACCTTCCACGCCCCCAAGGTCCACGGCGTCGACGACGTGACCGGCGAGCCCCTGGTCCAGCGCCCCGACGACAACGAGGACATCTACCGCGCCCGCTTCAAGAAGTTCCAGGAGACCAGCGAGCCCCTGCTCGAGCACTACGCCAAGAAGGGCGTCCTGTGGGAGGTCGAGGGCATGAGCAGCGACGAGATCAGCCCCAAGCTGTACGCCGAGTTCGAGAGGCGGTTTGCTTGAAGGGCACTCTTTTTGTTGTACAAATTCTTTTTTTCCTATTCAGCCAACTTGTGTGTGTATATAACGTCTTGAAGGGTTTCAAACACTTTGGAAAAGGGCAGGCTGACAAAGGAAAAGCCTGGGAAAGACTTGGGGCGCGTGGATGCTTTCCATCGCTCAACGGAGTTTCGGAATCAACCCCAGAGGAGGCTCGGAGTAGCCGTGTATGAAAGAATTACTCGGAATTTATATATCCCCCAGAAGGCCTGGAGCGCACTCGCTCGGCCTATTTTTTGATAGTATCGATATGGCTTACGATCCCTATTTATGCCACTTGCTAATCATCTTCTACCATCAATCATGCGATGCTTCAAATCTGATTCTGAGGCAGCTGCTATCTCAAAGATCGGGCTCTCGTTGACTCTTAGTTATGGCGGCTGATACTCAGTAGACCGCGACGGGCTTTCCCTCCCCGTCATCAGCCGTCCTCCGATCGATCTGCAGTCTCTTCTCAAAGTACTCCCCCGCCGTAAACGTCTCATACTCCTTCCCAGGCTCCCGGAACCGCTCCAGGACGTCCACGACCCCGTCCTCATCCGGGCTGTAGAAGAACGGGACCGAGTACCGCTCCTCGCCGGTGACGTTGCGGACGCGATGCACGGTGCTGCGCCAGCGGCCGCCCGTGAAGAATTGGAGAAAGTCGCCGACGTTGACGACGAAGGCGCGGCGGTCCGGCGCGGCGGGGACCCAGGCGCCGTTGCCGTTGAGGACCTCGAGGGCTGGGCGCGACGTCTCCTGCTGGCAGACCAGTGTGAAGAAGACAAAGTCCGTGTGCGCGCCGATGCCCACGTCGTCGTCGCGCTCCTGCGGCGGGTAGTGCAGCGCCCGGATGTTGGTCAGGGGAAACCGCGTGATGGCGTCGAAGTGGTCCTCGGGGAGGCCCAGAGCCACTGCATGCGGGGGGTCAGCTTGGTTCTGCCTGAGCGAGAGATGAGTGCTCATTGAGGGCCTCTTCCTGGGTGGATGAGTCTATCACCAGGAGATGGCCTAGTCATGTAAACCTCGAGAACAGCCTCTCATATTCTGTCCACTTTCGGAAGGGGGCAAATTTGAAACTGAAATACACCTACACGAAAAGACCTTCAACAACCGCTCAGACAAAGTCCGCAGCGCCGCGTGATATCGATACACGGCCGGTCTCCAGAAAGCAGCCTCGGGCGCCTCGGGCCACTGATTCCTCGGGCCCTCGGCCCTCTGCCTCTCCACAACATCGGCAGGAGCGCCCTGCTCCGGATCGAAAGCGTCCTCGCCCATGAGGAAGCCCTCCTTGAGATCGCCACGCGTCGCCGGGTCCAGCCTCGTCGAGAAGACGGGCTCGTAGCCGCGGAACTTATGGTTCCGCCGCGACGCGCACTGCATCTTGACGGGCTCGGGCAGGGCGAAATAGCGGCGCATGTCGGCGAACATGTCGTCGATGACAGAGGCGTCGACGCCGTGGTCCACCGCGTAGAAGAAGCCCACATGGCGGAAAGCGTCGTCGACTTCGGCGGCCAGCGCCCGCCGCTGGGCCGGGTCGGACGAGTACGCGCGCGATATGTCGATGCGCGAGAGGGAGGTGAAGGTCGGCTTGGCGGCTGCGCCCGTCAGGATGGGGCGTCGGCCGGGGACGCCGCCTTCGTGGTAGTACACGTACTGTGTATCGTCTGGGGTGTCTTGCGGTTCGGACATTGTGGTACAGAACTTAGATATTTGAGATGTTTGTTGGAAGTTTCGAAAAGTGGTAATTATTGCTTCTATTTCTCGAGGCCCCCTCTCCATCACTTGTCACTTCGAGATGCTCATGTTGGATTCGTATAGCATGCCGGCAACCGGGAATAGTCGGCGGGGTTACTTTATCATGGCCCTCTATAGCCAACCATTGTCTGTATCTGCGCAGGGATGTGTATTTGGATATATGATTGGTCCGTGTCAACTCTATGCATTCAAGGTCAGAGAAACTCTCATACAGACGTTGTTGATAGTCCAGACTTTTGGATTCGCCACGGCGGGTTTCAGTATGTGAGTATTGCTTTGACTCAGGGATTCAGGCTTCACGATGATGATGTCAATTACAAGTTGTACTCCGTCGATGATGCAAAGTAGACATGTTACTAGATCTTTGGCAAAGGCTCGGATCCAATACTGGGGATGGAAGGACCAGCTACGAAGTCAGCGTGGATAATCGACAAGAAACTGAAAGACTTTATTGAGAGGACGACCATACAGGCCGCACCTTCCTGTGTCGAGAAAGTTCACGCACCTGACAAAACAGACTGATGATCCTCGCCTTGTGGAAGGAAGCAGCCACAAACCAGTTCCTTCTACTTGCCCTATTGTTTGGGTCAAGCCGGCTCCGAGACTTGTCAATCCTCGAGAAAACGACGGAACTATTCATCTACATTGCACAATAATTGCTATCAGCCCTTGCTTCTTCCATCACAGCATCAATCAACAATCACAGCTTATTGTACAGAGTACTTCTCCTTTCGACATACATATCTCACAGCGCTCGTGTCCAGCAGCAGTCTCAGCATGCGTCAATGGCATCTCCTTCTGGGTTTCTGTCAACTTCTATTTTGCAGAACCTGGATTTGGCTCACTCTACTTATCCTTTGTTATCTCCAGGCCTCTGAATTCGGCGTTATCTGTGGAATAATCCTCGTCAGTTTTGTCACATATGGTTTTAACGGACTATTAGCCCACTTGATTGATCGTCCCTAGAAGAGATATTTCGCGAAACGTTGGGCTCGACAATATCTCCAGCAAGGACTCATTGACCAAGCACAGTTTGACGACATGATGCTTAATATTGACAGAGCTGTTAGGTTCTTCTACGGCCGTGTTGACGAACCTATCCCCAACATATTTCTCAACGGCGACGAAGAAGAAGGACGAGTCTACCACGTTTTCCTTGAGATGCTCTACATTCTTCTGATCGTGGTCTACTTGCAATTATCTCAAATAGTCGCACAACAGTTTGCAGCTGCACAGTAGAATTCACGGCGCCGTGAGACTACATCACAGAGAGAATATGCTTCCTCTGTGCCATCTCTTGGTCGCCAGCGAATGGGTTCATGGTGACCTTGTCGAGGAGAACTCAAGTGTTGGATACAGTAAGTACCTCATTGTTCTCTTCCCTAACGACAACGCTCTCATGTTAACGAATGCATGACACCAGGTCGTTTCAACCGCCCAATAGCGACTGCGACGGCCCTCTGTTCCGGCGATTGTCCTTGGATGCGCGCTCAAATTAGGCAGACTGACTGACTGGGCAACCAAGAACAATCGCACCGCGACCTGGACGCGACTTGAACAATCAGATTTGTCCCCCACCAAAGCTCCCATTGCAAGCCGTACCTTTCCAAAGTCCTGTTCATTTTCGCCAATGGCCAGACACAGCTTCTTCTCCCCAGGACACTGCCAACCTTGACTTCTCTCATCGCGACGTCCATCCATCCCGAATGCATCTTTTGACTCTGCGTTCATCCATCTCAGCGCTCTTCCATCTCGACGTTCGTCCATCGCGACTGCATCTTTTGTCCCTGCGTTCATCCATCTCGGCTGCGTCTACCTGAGATAGAACGTCGCCAGCCAGATCCAGTCGGAAACAAGGTACCTCCGACTTCCTACGGGTATCGTTCACCTCCAATCCAGCTTTCCAGTCGATCCGTAGGGACTGCCGTTCACCCACGAGCCATCCCACCTGTCCTGGGAACTGCCCCGCGATCGCACATCGACCAAGCGATCACGACGTCTACAGGTCAGTACCAGAAACAGGTCGCGCAACTCGGCGACACTCAGATACCAGAATATTTTCATTTTCCATCCCACACTGGATCAGACACTGATGGGAAACCAGCATCTCCATTGATTCCATCCACACACCACGAGATCGAGATGCGTTGAGTATCACGAATTCAGCTTTCTCTTCCTACGAGTCCTCAAAAGTATGGTCTACAGCTACTTCAACTGATCACTCGCCATTCTCTCGTGAGTAAAGACGTCTTTTGGTTTCCAATTCAAGTGCCATTGTTACTCGTACCTTGTGAATTCTCGTAAATTCTCGAACGTGCTGCTGACTACTGCCAAATCAGATTCATGCTTCGTATCCAAACATATATCTTGCGGAAGCGATAACTGCTTCCATCTACTGCCGAGATGTGTCTCATCCAGAGGCAGGTCTGCATATCTTGCAAATACCGAGATGCCGAGCTCGATGAAGACGAGATCGAGACGGCCCAGCAAGAGAAATTCGTCATCGAACAATGCGAGAATCTCACTGATGTCATTGCCGATCTGAAGAGGAATACCGACTGGACTCCAGATGAGCCAGCCAATCTCTCTGGTCGCTTTCACTGTCCCGATATCCAATGGCCTCCCGCCAGTGACTCCACCTGTTACTTTGTCTGCGAGGAGTGTCTTTGCGCATACTATTACGAGTGGCGTGATATGGTCACAGAGGCAGCGCAAGACTCCGACACCTCCGACATGACTATAGGCAGAGATGACCAGGAGCCAAGCCTCCTTGAGTTTGCACAAAGCAAGCTGCCCCAAGAACCGGCTCGTCTTCTATGCAGAGCCATAGAGAACAGATACGATGTCCCTGATGGCGAGGAGAACGAGGACGATGAGGAGACCGATGACGACGAGGATGGCGAGGAGGCCAAGTTCTTGCTCGACGGTATCTGGTTCCTGCGTGCCAAGGAGGCTGCCCACAGATACCTCACAGTGTTGATTCCCAAGTGCAACCTCTGCGATGAGTTGCTTGTCCACGAACGAGAGAACTTGAAGAGAACCGAAATCATTCGAGGACGCCGCGCTGGTCAAGACGATGAGGTGAATGCCGAGGAAACAAACGAAGAAGAAATCGACAACATCTGGACCGCAGACGTTGAGTTTGAGCCGAACAGCATTCTCTGGAAGTGGCTGGCATTGCTGCATCAGAACAGGACCGACAACTCTGTCGAGGGCCAGACAGATATCCCGCTGGAACCTGTAGAGACCTATGTCAAGACAGCCTTCATCCCCAAGCCCTGCGCCATGTGTATCGAAAAGGAATTTCAATGTCGCAAGCAAGTTTGTCAGTTTAGAGAAGGGAATGTTACCAACAGTCAGGTCTGGATGGTATTCAACTGGCTTATGACTCGCGGTTGCGGCAACGTTCCCATGTTCGACCACGCAGCCATCAGCTTCGGCTATCCCAACACGGAGCCACCTACAGACAGGGAGATGATGAGTCTCATGGCCGAAACGTGGAAACGAATGACGGGCGTGCCTTGGCACGAGGTCGACTTCATGGAGCCACCTTCTTTCAGCGCCTTGCCGTGCCCCTTGCCCATCACTATGCACGAGGAGCCTCTTGTCAAGCTCTCCCAGCTTCCTCCCTGGCGACGTATGACTCCTTTGGAGCGTCGACACATTCTTCCTGGCCTGGAAAACGACCAAGTGGCTGAAAGGGACGAGGTGATCGAGGTAGCCGAAGTGGAAGCTGTCGAGAAGGACCAGCAACCCAAAGTTAGCGCCTTGGTCCGAAGCAGCGACCCAGACGAAAGCTTGATCATTACATTCAAGAAGGAAATTCGTCGTGAGACAAAGCCGAAGAACTTTGTCCAGTCTTCACGAGTCTTGAAGAAGCTCAAGCATAGTCGAGCCCATATGAGGACCATGCAGATTGAGTCAGGCCTCTCAGCTGAGACAATGGACAAGGCTCTCTCAGCACTTATTGGTGTTCTATCCGAGGGAGACGATCCTCCTCTGCCCGGCTCATTCCAGCTCAGAGATGCAGGCGCACGTTTTTCGGTTCATGGTCAGCGTCAAGCTACGCCAGGCATTCATTCTATGCCTCAAAGACCTACCCCAATCACGGAAGACGAGCAGTCTCCCGCAGCGACTCGAGGAAGCACCGGCACTCGGAATCAGATGACCCTTCAGAGTCTCGAAAATGTTGAGATCGGCGAGGACGTTTTCGGTGACAACTTAGACGATGAGGATTGGGAGCAGCTCGACGACGATTCTGACGACGACGTCATCATGCAAGATAGCGACGAGGAGGTGCTAGAGCTGGAGCTGGAAGCAAATGAGGCCGCGGTGCAAGAGTGCGACCTCGGCCATACTCATCTGATGGAGCCGAATGAAGCTTGTGATGGATTGAATGCAACCGGCGGCACGCTCTTCTTTTTGCCGATTGGCTGGTCTTCTGTCAGTGACAACGACAAGTCTGTCGGCTGAGAGACAGAAACCCGACCCGCGTGCAATGGCACCAATGACTGTGATGAATTACGAGGCCATGTTTGTTGAATGGAAAAGGAAAGGAGACAAGGAAGGACGAAAACGAACGGAAAAAAGTCGTCCAAGAGAGACAGGAAACCCTACAGGAAAGGGACTGGAGACTGTCTGTGCTTGGCCAAGTGAAGAAGGCTTTGGCTAGGGCCCTACTGCAAATTCTCTTGTGTCTGCAGGCATTGGATCCCCAACTTTTGCCAGTATGTTATAAGGCCGAGAAAGCCTGATTGTTTATAGATGCCGATGTCTGATAGCTAGAGCGCCGGGCCGACATAATGTGAAGCGATTCCCACGAAATATTGCTGTATGTGAAGAACACATCCAAACCATTGACTAACAAGGGAAAGCCAGCGAATCCATTCTTTCGAGACCTAGTTTGTACCTACCACCTCGTCGTGAGTCTAGAATCTAGATATTGTTTCCTGGGGTGACACACAAACTGCAGTTGCTATACTGGAGGGTAGGTAATGTACCTATTGTTGAGCTTCCTGCCGCTTTGAAGATTGAATACCTTCAAGGTCACAGGACACACCCATGTGACTAGTATTTACTATTGACTGGGGGTGGTTGGACCAGAGTCGGTTTCCACTGTCTCATAATCCCTGGTGTTTCCAGACAATCCACAGAGAGCTTCATGATCTGGTTTTCGAGTTTGTCCAAGGTCGACAAAGACGCATCAAAGCATCTAGTCGGTCGACAGGATATCGGAATCTACACTGTGATGGACATGGAGTACTGACTATTCCGATGACCAATATCTGTCAGTCAATGGAAGCTGCAAGAGCATTGTGCGCTAAATAAATCACGACAGCTTTCGGCGATCTCAGTGCTGGTCTGGGGCAGCACTTGGCGCCCTAGACCCAGCAGGGTTTGGTCACAGCTGGCGGAACCTGGTAGCAGCCAATGCGCGGGCGGAGAAGGGCAAGTGGCACGGCATACATATGACCTACTACGTGGAGCTGGGGGAAGCTTGCATCACTCTTTCAGGGTCCACGTAATGCGACTGACGGTTGACTTGTCTTTCATCAATTACCTATCTCCCGACGACAGCTAGGCAGCTGCTTTTCGCTCCCCATCTACATCAACCGAGCCAGCGAACGCGCATTCGACATTCAGCTCGACTGCGTCACGCCTGGCACATACTGCCATCTCTACCACGGCACACAGCTCGACAGATACCCGGTCTCTTGACGAGACGGAGCTTCCGACATGAATGTAGGTCTCCCACCTGGCGACGCGCACCCGATTACTGGAAGGACGAGAAGCTGATACTCGACGCCGACAGTTGTTTAGGATACTGGGAGATCTCTCCCATATCACGTCGAAATGCATTCTCATCTTTGCCATTCACCAGAACCGGAGTAGCGAGGGTAAGCAAATGGATACAGCCGGCCTGATCGTGTCGACCGGAAGCTAACAGATACAAAGGTGTCTCCATGATCACACAGGCACTCTACGCCGCCGTCTTCTGTACGAGATATACCAACCTCTTCCACGAGAGCTCCACGTGGAACGTCTTCTTCATGATCTTCTACATCTTCTCGTCCTTCTACATCATTGGCATCATGCGGTACAAGTACCCCAGGACGCGGGAGAGGGAGATTGCCTGGAAGCTTGGTGGTGCCGCTGCGGCTGCTGCCCTGCTTCTCTCGCCGTTCACCACGCTTATGTTCGTAGGGCCACCGATGCCCGGCTTCCTAAAGGTAAGATCGTAACGCTGCTAAGCCCCAACCGCACAGATTTGACTGACCCATTGCTGTCTAGTGGCTCTGGAACTTTTCCGAGATCCTCGAATCCGTCGCCGTCCTCCCCCAGCTTCTCCTGCTGCGACAGACCACGGTCCCCACCGTCCTCAACTCGGGCTACATCCTGACGCTGGGCTCCTACCGCGCCCTGTACATCCCCAACTGGATCTGGCGCTACGCCCACGCCGACCCGCCCTACACCACGTCGGTCATCTTCGGCATCGTCCAGACGGCCTTCTACGTCGACTTTGCCTGGGTCTACTACACGCGCCAGCGCGTCAAGCTCCGAAACGGCGGTATCGTCGATGCCGATGACATGAGGCGCGGCTGGCTGCTGGACAGGATCTTTGGCATCAAGCGTTTCAACGCCTCGCACGACGACGAGGAGAGCGCCCCGGCCCTGGGAGGTAGCGGCGCCGGCAACGGCGCCAACGACGCCCGCCGGTCCAAGTGGGGCGCCCGCGGCATCTCGGTCAGCGCCGACGACGACACCCACGAGCACGAGGCCAGCCGCGGCAACGAGGACTTTAGCGCGGACCCCGACGCCAAGATGCAGGACCCCGACGAGCTCGCGCGGGCCCTCGACGATGACGACGACGATGATGATGAGCACACGCCCGCCACCTCGTCGGCTTCTTCTCGGGCGGCTCCCGGTGCCGGCAACGGGGTGAGCAACGGCAGCGAATGGCGAGACTAGGGGCCTCGAGCTGTATTAGTCGCCAGGTTGAATCCTGCAGTTAGCAGCTCGTCTTATCGAACATGATGCTGCTGTTTACGGATTAAACCTTGGTGCACGAAAGGTTGTATGATGAATCTAGGACACGAAACTACAAATATATCTGGCCTTGGCTTCCCATGGGTTTGGTTTGGTGATTTACTTGATATACCCAATGGTGTTGTAAAGGACAAACAATCACAAATACAAGAATTTTCAAAAACTGTTCTTCTGAATGCACGATTTGAAATGTAGTATGTATCTAACTACCAAGGCTTGGAGATCATCAACCATGACTGTGGTAAGATCAATCCAAGGACCCCAAGTAATCCAGTATGCAAACATGTGGGCAATGCAAACTCCAATCATGCTGCTTGGGTAAAAACGAAAGAATATGCTTCGCTAATGCAGCCCAGCCCCCCTTTCAGCTCTGTGCTGGTAATTCATTCCATCATTGATCATGAAAAGTTGCCCACGTGAAAATGTAAAACATGAACGTAAAAGATAAACAAATGCAACATGAGAGGCTCGGCTGAACCGAGCCGGGGAGACATGGTAGTCTAGATAAAAGAAGGCGAAGAACAAGAAAATCACTCCCGTAATTGCGAAATACTCCAATACGCCCTGATCAGCGCGATCCCGCTGCCCTGCGTCTCCACCGTGCGGCCTCGGCCTCTGGTGTTGGGATCCCTTGGTGCCGCGTCGTTCAAGACCGGACCGCCAGTAGTGACATACCTCGGCACGATCGCTGCGCCGTCAATAGGCTGCTGTTGGGATCCGTCGCCAGGCGTCAGGAAGGGGTCGTCGATGGTGGGCAGCTTGGAGTCCAAGTCGAAGTCGCCGACCTCTGTCATGGGCATCATCCACGTCGCGTCATGGGGTACGGGGTGGTTCCTGTAGTCGATCGTGTTGTTGCTGGCGCTGGCGCTGGCGTCGTCGACCGTCGTAGGCCAAGCGCCGGTGAAGTTGGTTAGCAGGCCGGCCGTGAACCACATGCCGAACTTGCCGCCCGCGTCGCGGGTCGCGAGCGCGGCGTCGGCGTTCCACCGCAGCCAGCCCTCGTACTTGGAGCAGGCTTCGCGGTGGGACCGGCCCGCAGCCTCCCAGGCGTCCCGGTCGACGTCGAGGTGCAGGTCCGGCAGGGGCTCGGGGCTCAGGGGCGCGCAAAAGTGCGTCAGGTGGTGGAAGAAGATGCCCTTGAACGTCTGGCCGTCCTGGCTGCAGGTGCCGCTGGCGTCGCAGTTGTCCTCGATGACGCCGAGCCGGCCGAGGCCGTACCACGTGGGCACGGTATCGGGGGCCAGCGCCGCGAGGTCCTCGTGCGGCTGGTCGCGCCCGAGGTCGTAGCCCGTGGCGTTGATGACGTTCTGGATGAGTAGGTGGCCCTGGAGGAGGTACGACGGGGCGGCCGTCGCCTCCCACAAGCCCCGCTGGCCCGTCAGCACCACGCCCTGGTTGTACGTAAAGACCACGTCATTGCGCTCGTCGCACTTGGTGTTGTTGCTCGCCGGGTTGGCGTACCCGCTGATGTGAAAGCCGTCCGTGAACAGACCCTGGCTGTCCGTCATATTCGAATTGACAAGCCACTTGTATCCATCGACGGCGGCCTGGAGGTATTTGGGATCGCGCGCAAAGCCCGGTCCTTTGGCCTCCGGCTCATAGTCCCTTCCGTACCGCTGCTGGGAGAAAGGGGCCATGTTGTCGTCGCCGGGGAAGTACAGGTACATGGAAATGGAGCCGGCAATGAACAGCTCATTCGTAATGGCGTTCTTGTACGGCAGCAGTCTCGGGTTCCATGTCATGCCTCCGCCACACAGTTTGGTGTCCCAGCCCTTGGAAGCCAGATCCCAGAACACTCTTGCGCGATGGGCAAAGGCAGGAATCCACAAGTTGCCATGGTATGTCTGGTTCCGTAAGAGGGCGCCGATGCTCTCTTGGCTTTGGTTCTGAGACACGGCGTCTTGGGTCTCCAACCGGTAGTGAAGCGCAGAGTGTTCATCGACGAATCGGACTGCCTCGAGCCAGCCCAGGACGACCCAAAGGATGTCGTCAAAGGCCTCTAGCCTGATTTCGAAGTCGTTCTCTCCAAAGTAGTAGGAGACGATCTGAGTAAAGTAGTTGTCGATGAGATTCTCCTTCAGCTTCCAGTCCTCGACCGGGTCCGAGCTCGACTGCACCGTGCCCAGAGCCGTAGAAAAGGTTCGCAAGGTGCCTGAGACATGGGTTCCCATAACGGCGCCAGTCCAGTCTATCGAAGTCGGCCATGTGCCTAGCCATGCAGTGAAATAGTCGTCCTGCATCACACCAATGCCCTTGACAAGTTCCGCAAGAGTATCCGACTCCGGCTTGCGCGATCGTTCTCCATTTCCCTTCTCTGTGATACTCTCTGGGATAAAGCTCTGGGAGTTCAGCGGAGGGCAGGAATGGCCTTGACTGGAGTAAACCGAACAGTCTCCCTCCCGCGCAATGGCGCTAGCACCAACGGGTAGAAGTAGAGTATAGAAGGCCAATGACGCTGTCAAAAGACGCGGCGGCGAGAAGGTCTTGTAGAAAGCCATTGCGACGTGTGTAAAAGGAAAATAAGGAAAAAGCGACCTCGGAGCACGCTCACGAAGCAATGAAGACGAAGGACGAGATCGGCCTCCTCTTGAGGACCAAGCAACGAGCTGATCCGTTTCAAGTAAGTGTAGCACCAGGAAAAGAGACGCCTCTAGGACATGTCGAGATCCAGCGAGTCTATCACCAAGAAAGATCAAATCAATGCGACAGCTCGCGACAAGTATTTCAGGGTCTCATTGAAAAAAAGATTAAGTTGCGGGAGAAGAGTCGAAAATGCAGGAACCAGCAGCAATGCGCAACAGAAAAATGCACGAGTCAAGTTCGCAGAAAGATGACCAAGGTTTCGCGCAGCTGTTCGCCTTCAGACGGGGAAGAGCCCAGCAACCAGCAACCAGGGAAGGCTGTAGGCATGTATGTATGCATTACTTGCCTGGGCGTACGCCATGTCCGCAGGGGAACGAACCAACGGTGGGAACTTTGCAGCTCAAGGCCAAGGCCGGAGGAGCCAATGAGGCTCTGATTTGCTGCTGGAAACCCACCGGATCTGGGACGGCGTAACGTATTCTGCAGCGCCCTTGTGGCACGAGCAGTGAGGGATCACACCCCCGCCAAGGTACATTGCGGGGTAGAACGAACCACACCGTCCTCGACTTTCCTCCGAGTAAGAGAGAGTCAGATGTGCTGATCGATCCCGGAGCTGAGCATCACGAGCGTCTGAGGGCTGTCGAAAACCCTCTCGGCGGTCAGCATAAGATGGCAGGACTCGGCGCGGCGGTAAGACCGAGGAATCCTCCTGGTGGCGCTTCAACTGGTGAACTCAACTGGGAGAGAGGGCTTGTGATTTATGATCAAAAGGTTTTGCCAACTCTGCGAGTCCCTCCAGCTACCTATTGACTTTGCCTCGGGACACCAATTGCTGATGCCATGCCGTACGATAGTGTTGTACGAGCTATAGATGGAAAAAAAATTAAGGTACTGCCAAAATAAAAGTGTAAGAAACTTTCGACATGCCTGAAAATAGAGTTGGTAAATGCAGGGACAACCGAACTCGTAGGCGTCGCATACAATGTAATTGCAAATCGTGCGTGGGGTCGATAAAAAGCTCCCACAGCAGTGAGACAAAGCACTGAACGGAGTGCCCCGCCCAATCAACCGCCCTGTGGCGCAGCAATCATCTCTAGTGGACATGCACTGTATCTTAAAGCCACAACCACTACTCGGCGTCGCGTAACTCGACGCGTCTCGAACAATGACGGCGCCAGCAATGTTATCGATACCAAGAGCGACTCTGTAGACGACAATCAATGAGCAGGCCCAAGGCTGCCCTCCAAGATGGCCACAAGTAAGAAAACGAAGCATATGATCGTACAAAGAATAAATATTAATCAACATTGCCAGATCGCGGAGAGCGCATGCTCGAACGCATGCGTGGGGCCGGCCGTCACGAAGTTGCAGATGAATCGTTCGGCTTCATCTTGCCTGCGGAGGAATCTTCCTCGGAAGCGCCCGAGCCCGAGGAGACATCACCTGTCCAGCCATCCCCACCGGCTTCTGCAGTCCGTTCCACGTCGAATATCTCTGCTAAGAGACGCCCTATCGACGACGAAGCAACTGCCGCAGATCCGCAACCCAGTCCACCAGAGGTTCAGCCGCAACCCCCGAGCAGTGCTTCCAAGGCCAATCCCTACGATATACCACACGATGAACCCCCGGAGGATGATTCGAGGGAATTAGAAGGACACGATGAAGAACCGACAGAAGAGCATGAGGAAGAGCCGGTCGCTGGCTCCTCGCCACAACTGGGCCAGGCAGTAACATCGCCAATCGCGGAAGCTGAGAATCACGACGACCGCGAAGGTGAAGATGCCAGTCGGGAAGAGCTACCCGAGCCCATGGCACGACCTGCTTCTAGGGATTCAACTTCAAGAATATCTCCAGCACCTCATGTCTCCGAGGAGGTTACCGAAAGTCCAGTGGACGCACCTGGTAGCGGACATAGGAGACGAGTGAGAATGAGTAACGTAACAACTCAGAGTGCAGAGCTGCAGAGAATGGTCATGGTCCAGGAAACAGGCTTCTCTGCTGAGCCTGGGGCATCATCACCATTGGCGCGTAAGACACGGATGAGTGGTGTCACTCCAAGCGCCGCCTCTGCCAGGTCACGAAGGACGACAAGGCCGAGCGCTTTGGCTCAGTCCTCTGTCACTGCCGATGCAGATGAGCTGTCACCCATCCCGGCTCAGTCAAAGCAAGCTGGCAATACACTGAGTAGTAGTGCTGCTCGGTCTCATGAGGGCTCGGTCCGTCGAAGTAATTTGGGTCCCGTCGAGACTGAGCGAGACGAACTATCCTCGCCAGTCCCCCTTGTCGAGAGTCGGCGTAGAGCCCAAGCAAAGAAGAAGGCGAAGCCCAAGAGGCAGCCGAGTCCCGACCTAGCGGCAACCCAAGACGATGCAGATGAGGTGTCGTTGGAAAATGCACAACTGGATGCAGAAGACGAAGAGAACGCGGAACAAATTGAGGTGGAAGAAGCTGCACGCGTGATTGGACGCAAGCGTCCTCGTACGAGTCCGCCAAGAGAGGAATCACCAGAACTCGATGCCGAAAGGGACGAACCTACTCCAGCGCCAAAGCGGAGGCGACAGAAGCGAACACAAGAAAGCCCAGCAGTGCAGTCGAAGCCAAAGGCCGCAGTGGGCAAGAAACCCAGCGGCGAGAAACCAAAGCCAAAACAGGGTCGCAAGAGGCACAGTGGCGCGGACGAACAGGTGCCCATTACTGTCCAACGGTATACACAACGTCGGCAGCACAACGAGAGCGACACGGATGCCGATATACTCAGCGCGGACATACCATTTTCCAATCGCAGCGGCGTCAATGTCATCGATGTCTTGGCGCAGATATGCGAAGATGTCATTGACAAGAACTTGACAATCCTGCACGAGGCAGCCAACAATACTGACGACGCTGCTACAAGAAAAGAGTATAGGACAAAACTACGAGCACTTGAGGCATTTGGACAAGAATTGGGAACTCGACTGCTGGAACATACTATTGCCCTGGACAGTCTACATGCTCTCAAGAAGCGTATACGGTCGATCCAAAAAGAAAAGCTCACCCTTAGAAACGACATTATCCGCATTCGAGCAGAGAAGGAGCAGGTGGCACTCAAGATAGATGCGGTCCGGGTTCGGCATGAAAGGGAGAGCAAACGGTCTCTGGTGAGTATCGTGGTCCTCGTGCGGATAAATGACTCGAGAGCTTACATGATATCAGGATCAACTCAGACTTTCCGCCAACATGCACGATATAGAGCTGGCTATCGAAAACGGCCGCCAGGCTCCTGATTTAGGGCCCAGAGAGCAGAAGACGGCCGAGCTGGCCAATCTCGAGTTGACCGTATCGCGAATTGCTGGTCAAGTTGCGACCGAGTCGGGTGTTGGTACCCTGAAGCTCATACAAGACTTCAACGTATTCCTGGAGCGCGCAGCCGCGGCCCTGGAAGCCAGGTGATGACGAGGTTCGTGCTGGCAAAGCGCATCTTTTATGAATTGCCTGTTATCACCAGTGCAAAGCCCTTGAGAAGGGGCACTATGGAAATGCGCGCCAATTGGCCGAGCGAGCTGCTGAAGCAGATTGATCTAGCCCTCATCATCAGCTGCCGACTGCACTTTGCAGCTTATTTCCTGCCCCAAAACAGCCGCCTTGCGACGTCCTCCGCATGGCTGTTATACTCAAAAATCGACGTCGGGGCGATCCTTGGCCAGGAAACAAACCGGCAGGGTTTTGTAAATAGATACCATGACGACCGATATGAATTACGATTAAGCTGTCTTGACAGCGCGTAGTGTAGCGTGGCTACTAGAGGCGGTACCCGTATTCAGGGCTACTATTTCGGGTACGCGGAGTCTCTCTTCTCTCGAACTTCGGCAGTCGGGAAACAGCAAAGTCCACAGCCCAGCGCCGGGCCCAAAGCTTGAGATCCACCGGGCTTGTTTTAAGAACGCGCCATCGCGTTACGCAGCCGTCCAAGCTTCTTGTAGTCCCTTGCCCAGGCCCATCAGAGACAAAAAAGTCAGGTCGATTCGACTTTTTTTCATCATGCAACGCGCTGACTCAATTGAATCGGGCATTCAACATCTAGGTAGCAGCCGATGCGACTTGAAAACTTGCCTTGAGCAAATTAGATCTACGATAATAAAGGCTTTCTTGCCCGCCAGATCATGATTGGAATTACGCATCGATGCCTTTCTTTCAAGGTGTGAATTGATAACCTTTTTGGCTTGGCTGGAGTTCATCCTTGATATTGGGGTCCCGCAACGCTTGATTACAGCACGGGCTTTTTGGTACTTGGAGCCCACGCGAGTTTGCGCAGTAGTCCTTTGTACTATTACCACTTTATTACTACAGAGTACTGTACGTGCAGCACATACTTGCGCCTCGCTGGCCGCGCTTCCCAGAGGTGCCGTATTTCCGTTCCAGTTTCCAATCGGTTCGGCGGTTAAGCGTCTACTCATGCCACATGCTGAAGTGAACGGCAACTATACCGAGAATCTCCGCCTGCATTGAGGCGCAGTCACCAGTTCTTTCTTATGGAAGAAAAAATGATCCTCAGTCGACACATCATAGCAGCTGGATTGGCCCAAGATGATCCACGACAGCTCGAAGGGATTGACAGAGCTCCTTCGCCAATGAGCGGCAACACCACCCATCGTTATGCATCGGGGGCAGCTGGGAAATGGCAATCGCCGTTATCAACAAGCCTACCCCCCGGCCACCCATGTCTTTCTGCTCTCAGTCTCTTTGCTGCTCTGACCTGTCATCCGATCCGATTCCCAGAGAAAATGGGGTCACGCATCGTGTCCGCGGGTTCGTTGTTCCCTCTCTGGCTCCTGGCTAGACTGCCCAATCCCGTTAGCGATCTGATCAATGTGCTCTGGTCTTACACGCTGTTATATGCCGCTGCCGTTTCAAGGCTTGCAAGGTTGGCTGTGGTCCAACCAGATGTGGCCATGTTCCCATCACATCCCCATACTGCCCCGGCTTATGCTACGTAGTGTACATCGCACCAGAAGTTGGCGCTGCGAATACTACCTACGTACATTGAATCAAGGTTTGGATGGCAGCAAGAGCTAGACCCTTCGAGTATGATACCCATTGGCCGCAGCAGACGAGAACGGACCTAGGGTCCCCTCCCCAAGGATCTGATCTCATATCGGCGGTCTGTCCGCCTCTCTCTTGCATCGTACGCTGGCATTGAACCCGAGGATGGGGAGGGTACCTCGTCAGGTAGGTAAGGGTCCATGCCCATTTCGATGGACTGATTGATAGGCAGATGGGCTGTGTAAGAAGACCAGATAGTCCCCTGTAGAGCTGCTCTTCCTGACAGGGCGCCGCTTTCCTTCGTCCCTCCAATTTAGTAGTGTCAAGAGGAGAAAAAAGGTTCCCTCTTTCTTGTTTGTCTGCTTCCATTGGCTCCCCTGCACCAATTTAAAACCGATTACCCGCTCGCCCTCTCTTTCTTTTAAATCTCTCTTCCCCGTCCCAAGCTGCCCACTTTGTCAGTCAACCTTAACACTCATTCAAAACCAAAAACACCAAAACCCAAAACCCCCAACCAACACACATCATCCAAGATGCCTGGCCCCGACTTCCAGCAGCAGCCTCCCATGGAGATGGGTGCCCCTGGCGCCCCCGGTGTCGTCAGCCAGCCTCCCGTATGTTCACCTCTCTGCTTACTGCCTGTTGACCTGGCTGCCGGATCATGACGATACTAACATGGACATCATCACAGCCCATGGAGCCCCAGCCCGACATGGAGCTCCGCGGTGGAGAGGAGGCCGGCTGCGAGATCTGCTGCGGTCTCTGCGCCTGCCAGGAGGGTTGCTGCTAAGCGATCTTTCCCCCAAGAAAACAATTTGCCCAGCATTCCTTGATACGATGGTTTCAAGAAAAAGGACACGAAGCGGGCTCGTGGCTCGACGATGAGAACGAGATGGCATGGTCGACATGTTGGTGGAGATGACAATCTCGCGAGGAGGGAGATATGCGCAACACAATACACCCCAGGAAGAGGACAGAAGGCCTGGTCGGATAGGCGACTTACGTACAGCGATGTCAATTGAAATGAAATGATTCCCACCAAGCAACCCCACGCGCAACAGCAATCTTGTTGATCATTGTCTTATCCCCATCCGTGAATTCATACCCACCTGCACATGCTACATACATATGTAGTTGCGGGATTCCTTGGGTATCTCATGTATCGACGGATACTCTACTGATAAGCAACCACAACGTCAAGAATACCTGCCGGCCGCCATTGGTATGGACGCTTTCGCTGTTCTCAATTGATGCGCTTTCCTTTTCGACATTGGAGCGATATAGGAAATCATTTTGTTACTACTGGACCTGTCGTCTATAAACTGTCGATTTAAGCATTTGACGTGCTGAGCCAAGGCCGTCTTGGCGATCTGGTGTCCGTCTTGGCAGCAGGGCCGATCAGCAGTAATTCGAACCTGGCGTCGGATGCACTCATCCTTTGGGATTCCTACATTATTCCCTCTGCAACGGCAATTGTCTCCCCTGCCAACTTTACTTGGTATTTCTCTTTTGCAGCGTTTCCTTCTCCTACTGTGCATCTGCAATCCCGTAATAAGTTCCTTCAACTCGTCAGCATCACCGCCATTTTGTCCTCCCCGCGGCGCTCCCCACGGTCGCAAAAAAGCTGACCCTCTGGGCCTCTGGTGCCAATGCCCACTAACCTCTAGGCGGCAGCTTTAGCTCGAACGCGGACGATGATCGCGTTTCATCAAGCCTCGAAAGAAAAGGTCGTCGCGACATTTTCAAAAGCGTCAATACATCCAAAGTGTTCGTGACCTCGTGATTGTATTGTATCCTGCGCGACATGATCCGACAAGGTGGGAGGGATTGCAAGACTGTCGAAAGGGAAAGCGGCGGACACGGCAAATTGTGAAGTAGGAAAACGGTGAGCGCCGATGCAAGTTTGCCTGGACTCTCGTGATATTCATTGTCCGTCGAATTTGTCCTCGAGAGACTCGAACTCGGTGAGTATTTGAGACCCCCAATCCTCGACGCTGGATTATGTCGAGGCATACCTCGCTTCGCACGGCGCCGTGTCGCTGATGTCATCGTGACCTCTCCCAATCGATCTGCTTGTGTGTGCATCTTGGAGTTTGAAGTGGGCACATTCCAGGTCGCGCTCTTCAGCTGCGCATTCCTGGTAGGGGTCGAATAAGTGGCTGCGCGCAACTTCCATCGGGTTGGATGTTGAAGCTCTGGTGTGCGTTCTGGTATACTACCTATAGTCATGGAAAACGCCGTGAGCTATTTGCTTTCTTGGGTGAATCTCACAATTTTTCGGCTGAAAAGATGAAAATAAGTTTGGACGTATTTTAAAGACATTTTTTCGAAGTTTTTCTTATGCTCTTTGTATAGAGTGATTTGATCGTTGAAGGTTTTGAGAGAGAAGGGTCGTATTTTTGCGGACATGCCCGTACAAGTACGAAGACTGTTGATAGATCATTATAAGTCATGTTGATCACCTGTGTGATCAGCATACGAACATTGGCAGAGTCCAATCGGTGCCTTCTTGCGTATCATTGCATTTGATTCGCAGATGGACAACCGCAGCTCGTTTGCTGCTGGTGATTCTTCTTGTATGGGAAAAACTGTGCAATATACGATTGTGACTCTTCTGTATTCTTGAGGAATTTCTCGCGCATGTATTCTTGCGGAGAGGATGGCAGGAAAGTACCTAAGAAACCGGCCCAGTTTCATTATGTATGCGTCTCCCTCAGACGAGACATGTGAGAAGGACCTACTAAAGCTGGAATATACTTCCGAAATGGTGGAGGGTAACATATACATTGGCTTCCCAAGTGTCAACCTGAAAGACCTCTTCTGTATCGAATAGCTAATGATCACTAGGTGTATGCGACGGCTTCGATAACCAAACACAGTCATCACCACTCACCTTTTATAATACTGCTACTTTTGAGAGTCGGGGGCTCTGCCAGCGTTGTGATATTCAAGCTGCTTGATGGGCTGTCCTGCTTTTCTTGTAGCCAGACTGATTCATCTCTGCGTCAAACCCGAATTATTTATAGTGTCTGCAAGGTGACTCACATCGCTTTCCAGTCGCGATATGTTCATTATTCTCTAGTCACTTGCAGACGTTCTGCTGCCAGCTAAGTAGGGAGATATCGCTTGATTGTGACGCTGAGGAACTTGAGGTCTGTGGCTTATGTTGGGTTTAATACCATTCAAGAACTTCAATAATAAGAGAGCGTATTTCAGAGTGTCTTGGAAATGGAGGTAACGGTATTTCAACAACAGCCGAATTTTTAGATGCGGTCGAATGCGCAGATGGTCGCATCAAGAACAAGAATGTTGTTCTTGGTTTGCTTGTCGTCCAGACCAACTTTTTGGGAATGTCCTGAAATCCGTAGCTGAAGGACCAATATCTTGAACGTGACAGGATTTTCTTGTCTCACGTCATTATAGTCCTTGTGAACCATGTGGGCTTGAGCCAGTCATCTTCAACTTTCTCCGCATTGCGTTTGTGATAGGTTAATGCTTACCCGGGCGTAGCGGATCTCGGGCCTTGGCAACGCCATGATTCGTGATAGGGCATATTTTAGACACAGCTATAGGTCTGCCCGACCATCCAGGAATTGCTTGGCCCGTATGCCACTACTCCGAAAACTGCGGGTCGAGTGCTGCGATGGATGCTCTTGGCTCCAATGGGATGCATGTCCTGGCCGGTAGTATAGAACTGCGGCGGTATTAGGTCCGCGCCATGTGCTAGATGTGCACACAATGGGGTATAGGACTACAGATCTCATGGAAATAGTCATATGGCTCCTCATCATACAGCCAGATAGGGACTGTCCATTACAAAGCGATAAGCAGGATCGGCGCTGTCAAGGTTTCGTATACTTTGTGTACCATATACTCCCAGGTTCCATAGTAATACCGTCAGATAACGAGCAAGTCCTCCAATTTCAACTCAAGTACGTTGTACTCGAGGAAGTAACTGCAACAAATACATGACTAGGTTTCCCCAAAGAATACTGGATCTGTGTAACGAGCAGCTGCATGATGTTATGGGATGCCGTGCAAGAGTGCAACCTTGTGGAGGAGATGCAACACTCCATACGACAAGCACAGCAAGATCCTCGGGTGGGAAGGGGAACATATTGCGAGTATGCTACATCGAGGCTCTGGGTTTACATCCAAAAGCAAGACTAAGTGAATATAAATAATGGCAAGGGGGCCGCACATCCATCCTTCTGAAGTTCTGATTCTGGATCGATTTCTATCTATTTGTACCTATACACATCGTTCCTCAAGATTGGACTCTTGGCATTGAGATATCCCGTCCTTACCTCCTAACTTGCCCATCATCAAGACATATCCAGTTGCACGGCTGCCAGAAGCTCGCCCAAGATGCTGCGCGCACGCTTCCCGACCTCTCATCACTTCACCGTCTCCATCTTCGGCTGCCAGTACCACGCCGACCGGCCCGACGACGCCAAGCTGGCCGCCATGGCCGAGTTCACCAGCCTGATCCAGCCCGCGGCCATCCACGTCGAGGAGCTGGAGCAGAACGACCTGCCGTCCAAGATCTGGACGAGCTACTGGGCGTCGCCGCAGGCCTTCAAGGCGTGGTGGGAGAGCCCCGCGACCTCGGCGTTCTGGGCGGCGCTGCCTGCAGACGCCGGCTTCTGGCGCGAGACGGTCAGCCTGCCCGCCACTCGCTCCATGTACGAGTCCAACAAGCCGCAGCCGTCTGGCTTCGGGCACTGCGGCGAGCACATCCCGCTCACGGCCAAGAGCGGGTACTGGGGCGCGTACCGGTCGCGCATGACGCCCGACGGGCCGGACGACAAGTTTGAGTCGCCGGTGAAGAAGGAGGAGGGAGGAATAAAGGCCAGGCCGCTGAGCAAAAAGATCCGGCCCGGCAGGGTGCGCATGGCCCAGTTCCCCGACAACATCTGCTTCGTGGTCGAGGGCCAGGACTACGGCGCCATGTTCGAGCGGGAGCGCGAGTTCTGGGGCGAGCACTTTGACGGCCTCACCAAGCAGTGGGTGACCAACGTGGTCACGGCGGGGCCGGAGAAGGGGATGCTGTCGGCGCGGGCGTGCCATGCGTTTGGCGGGGACAAGCAGCCGGGTGCCACCACCACCACCACCAACGGCGCCGGGTCGCAAAACGGTACACCGAACGGCAGCAACTCCATCTTCCCCGGACTCGACTACATCCGCCAGGCGCAGCTGCTCTTCTGGCTCGACCTGTCGTACATGGAGCACATCGGGCGGCACGACAAGGTGCACGTCAAGCTGCGGCGCGAGTTCATGGCCGAGTACGGGGCGGGCGGGCAGATGGAGGGCGGCGAGCTGCTGCTCTGGGTCGACCTGGGCATCCTCAAGGCCGACGAGATCGACGCCGAGTACGTCGGCTGCTACGACGGGACCGGCTTCCTGGCGTACGACGAGCACCCCCTGTTCCGGAGCGAGAAGGTCGCGAGCTCGGTGTTGCCGTCGTTTTTTGATAGGCCTGTCAAATCGACGCCGATCGAGTGGTGAGGTTTTGGTGATGTCTCGAGGAAAGCGGTTGTATACCAGTTGGCAAATGAGCATGGATTATATGACCATTGTTATTGGTGCTGTTACTGCGACTCTGGATAAGACGAAGTGTGAGGTTTATCTTTTAATACAATTCAATTTTCGATCTATTGAGAACCGATGAAAGTTTCAGGACTTTGCGAATATGTGATTCCCTCAACTATGTATGTCCCTTCCGATATCGTGCCACGATGCGCCGCGCTCAAGTCCCGAGTTTCCCGAGACATTATATATACAAGTACAAATCCCAAAAATCAACGCCAGATAGCTTAAATCAGTGCGCATTCCCGTGCCTTGTCGATATCGTGCCAGCGCGTGGTGATTTGTTCGCTCTTTATCGTCAAATCCATGTGGCTCAAGTGACGGAGACATGTTTAGATGGCGACCATCGTTGAAGTGAACGGCCGCGACGAAAGCTCCTGCAAAAAGACGCGTTGCGACGACCCCGATGCGCTCGTCGTTCGTGTGCCCAGATCAAGATCCCGAGCCAAGACGGCCTTCCGCCTTTCGAGTGCCGCGAGTGAAGTGATAGACTTGCAAATCCTCACCCCGCACAGTTGAGGCACGAGAACATTCCCGTCCACCACTTTGAATTTGAGTTCGTCTTCCTCTTCTCCTTCCGCGTGTGTGCTTCCGGGTGGATGACCATGTGATAGTTAGGCATGGGCGGGGGCTTCGAGGACCCGTCGTCCGCCTGGTCTCCGCCCACGGTCTGCGGGCGGGCTGTGTGCAGCATCATCTTTGCGAAAGAAATAGAAGAGCACAAGGCTCCTCAAAGTGAATCGCAAGGCGTAAGTAGGTGATTTGCGATCAGTATACCTGATCCTGTTGGGTCTTGTGGGGCGCTCCGAAAGGTGTAGATACCGGGCGATCAGAAAAGGTCCCAGTGTTGGATTCAATCAATCCCGGATCTCGGGGAGGTCAAAGTCGCGTTGTTGTGCTCCGGCCTTGGATATAGTGGGAGACGAAATGGTAGAGACTCAAATCAGAGGGCTTTCCCGTATAGCGGTTGCGCTGTCATTCAAGAAGATTAAAATATTATGGAGAGAAGAAGGCAAGATGTGAGTTCACACGCAACGAACGCGTGAAAGCGAGAACCAGAAGAAAAATACAATGTGTGTTCAGGCTTTTGGTCAGGGCCAGCTGTCTTGGCCGGGGACCTTGCAGCGACGAAAAGGCCAAGAAGAGGCCTGGTCTCTTCGAATGAGGTAAACTTGTCGCAAACGGGATGCCCAGATGCGAGTGTGCGACAGAGATCTACTGCATGGGCCGTTCGACGTTCAACTGGTTGTCAACTCTCGCTAAGTAGGATCGGGCGACGTGCAGATCGGCAAAGAAAGAGGTCTGAGGGCTCTCAATAAGCCTGAACTCTTTCTGTGTCAGGTTGCCAAATGTGTTTGTATTTGTCGAATTGTACGATTGAATTGAATGCAGTCGACCCCCTGCATGTCAGGATTGTATTTTGTTGGGACCTGGAATTGCGCAGAGGCATACCTTAGTCATGGATATTGAGACTTGATCTTGGTAAATAACCAGATTTTCCAAATACCCACAGTCGGGATTATATATTGGATATTATTGTCTCTTATTAAATCATCCAGCATTTCTAACATTTCTTTTGCCTCTCAACTTTGCCCCTCTGACGCGCAATCGCAGGATAGTTGACTCAAAACCACAGAGATCAACTCTGGAGTATCGTGGTAGAAAAGAGGGGTTCGTCGAAAAGGTATAGCTCGTGTTGTCGTGCATGTCGCGTGGCAGTTTATACCTGCAGCGACTGTTTCAGATAGAATTCTGTTCCTCTCTGGTCCCTACTGATTGGGCAGAGCCAGAGCGCTCAGCCCAAAAAGACGTTCTGGTTGGTAGCATGGGCGACGAAGAGAATACCATACCCCAATCCACCCTTGGGCCCGTCACCACACAGACACATTCGTCGAACATGACTGTATGTGCACGATTCATCATTGTTCTAGATGCAGCAGCAAGCAACCTGGCAGCCGATATGTCGGGTGAGAATAGCCGGATATGGAATGTATGTCATTCACTTACTCGCGCTGCAGTATGAGAAATTCATCTTATTGGTGGTCGAGGCACGACTATCATAATGTCGTCGTTTGCTTCTGACAGCTACGGACCACTAATGTTCCGTAAATTATGACAGAATTGCCAAAAAGCCATGCTATTGTGATTGATCATGACCTCGGCTGTTCATATAGTATTTAATATACAAGCTGGAGTATCAAATATGCTAGGCAACTGCATTTCTGCTGCCACAAGACTTTTTTCATCGTCTGATCACAACCTGGACCAGACAAGATGTAGTGCGCTGGCATGCGCACGTTTCAAAAACCCAGTCTGTATACTAACCGGTCATGTTCCTATTCCCGGAAGACAGTCTTGCAGTAGCCAAAAGGACCTAAATCTGGTGTGGATGCGTAAAGACCCGAGCCACATCATCGAGCAACGCAATCCAGCACCTGCTGCTTATCGTGGGTGCGAATGGTGTGCCTTGAGCAACTTCACCTTGCTCATGGGCTCATAGTACACCGGCTGTACAAGACATCTCGGCTCGTAGATAATCAAAGTGCAAGAGATATGAAACTCTTTCAAGATGCATCTCATCACCTCTTCTCGTTGTCTCCTCTGACAGCGCCCATGACGCGGTCCCAGGTCGTGGCTTGTCCGGCCGCTTGCCGTGCTTTCCTCTCCTCGGTCTGCTGGTCCCAAATGCCCCTGAGCCGAGCAGAGAGCTCGGCCTTGGCCCGCAGCTCTGCCCGGAACGCCTGCTCTTCGGCCGGCCTGTCTATCTCGTCGACCTTCTCCAGCCTTGTCTTGAGCAGTTGCTGCTGTTCCAAGCTGAGCTCGGTCTCGGGCGCCGCCAGCGCCACCAGTGGTTTCTTGGGGACCACTGGTTCAAACTTGGGCACCGGCCTGCCCTCGGCCTTTGCGGCATCGATCTCGGCTTCTTGCTGCAGAAACTTGTGATACATGGAGTCGGCGTGCATCTGGATTTCCTCCTCGAGCTCGGGCGATCGGTCTGCCGTCGACAGGTAGCCAAGTGATTTTAATAACCTCTGCGCAAAAACCGTCAGCACAAACGAGCCTTGTAGCCAATACTGTAGCCTAGTGAGAATATACCGTCTGCATATTGTAACACTTTTCAAATTTTTTGATCTGCGCGCGGCACATGGTGAAGCGCTCCTGAAAGCTGGGGTTGCTCATGCAGCTGCGCCAGTCGACCTGCTCCAGCGCGCAATTCTCCAGGGCAGCCCGGGCAATCTGGCTCTTGCGCTCCTTGTAGCCCTCCAGGACGTCCATGATCTTCTCCTGGTCGCTCTTGGTCTCGGCCTCGATCTCGGCCAGCGGCCGGTAGTTCTTCCACAGGTGTGCGTACCGGCCGTCCTGGAACTGCGACTCGCTCGGCACTACGGGCTGCTGCTGCTGTCCATCTTGTGTCGTCGTCTGTGTGTATGGCGCGACGTGCGGCGGCGATTGTGATTGCGGCTCTGCTGATGCGTATTTGACGGGCGACTCCTTCTCGAGGTATTCGCGGAGCTTGGGGTCCAGCTTTTGGAGTGGATCGTCCGTTGTATTTGAGCCCCAAAGGCTATGCCACCAGCCCATTTTGATTGTGTATCTGATCTGGAGAATGGTGGATCGTAATTGGTGTTTGGTCGTATTGCTGAGACTGGAGCTGTGTCCCGAAGTGCTGCTGTCGCAATCCTGTGCAGAGAAAAAAGTTGAAGCTCTGAGAATTGCTTTCGGGATCTTCCGAGCTCGGGGTTCTTTGCTGGGTGGAACAGTAAAGTCTGCTGAAAGACACTGTACAATCTGGCCTGATAGCCCACATATGCACAGTGTAAGTTTTTGAGATGTGCACTTATCAAGACGTCGATCCGGGGTTCTACTTTTCGATAGCAACTTTGATAGCAGATAGGCAGATGTGGTACTTGGAATTTGTAGGTGGATATAGATCTTGTTGCTGCGAATTGGCTTTACAAAAGTTCCAAGTCACGGTTCACTAGAGACAATGCAGCTCTCTTAAAGAAATAGATAATAGCAAATCTCACGGAGGTGAGACTTCAACATGCACCGTAAACATGTACCTATGCTTCCACGGATGTCATAGGTATGTTGAAAACAAATCATGGGAGAAGCAGTGGCTCGCGCAGTGTCAGCATTGTACACATCTTCAACAATGCGCTGAGAGTCATAGAAATCCTGATCCACCAGATGCCAGACTCTTCGTGTAGAGCAGCAGAGATCTTCTCGATTCTCAAGACAAGCCGCTGTCGTATCATCACATTCCTCATTCCGATGTCTTCGATATTCCTCGATCAGGAAACAGGCCGCGGGGGCTCGATGTAGATATGGTGTGCGTGAAATCGTTGTATTCTTAGCTGCAAAACATGGCTTCTTTTTGGCCGAGCAGCATCCTATTGAACCGCCCTAGTCCTTATTCTCAGAACACATGACGAACCCTTTCATGCAATTGACGCCTTAATGCCCCCCAGAAGAGATGAACCATTTTAGAACTTGCTGAACTTCTTGACGGCCTTGCCGGTGCGGGGCAGGACGCGAAGAACGTTGAATCGGACCTAGTGAGAGAAAATGTCAGTATACGTCCGGCCAGATCGATCGTTCCTGCTGGCTGAGGATGGAGTTTTCCACATACAGTCTTGCTGAGAGGTCGGCACTGTCCAACGGTGACCTGGTCACCCTCCTCAACACGGAAAGCCGGGGAGACGTGGGCGGCAAGGTTCTTGTGGCGCTTCTCGTAACGGGCGTACTTGGGGATGTAGTGCAGGTACTCGCGGCGGATGATCAGAGTACGGTGCATCTTGGTGGAGACGACGGTACCGGTCAGGATACGGCCACGGATGGAGACGAGACCAGTGAAGGGGCACTTCTTGTCTGTAGGCAGGAAAAAAAACATTGGTCAGCAGTTGGTCCTCAAATATGATCCCCCAAGCTTTGAAAAATTGTGCGTCGCGACTGTCGATTCCAGATGTGATG
This sequence comes from Pestalotiopsis sp. NC0098, assembly GCA_022432395.1. Lineage (NCBI taxonomy): Eukaryota > Fungi > Ascomycota > Sordariomycetes > Amphisphaeriales > Sporocadaceae > Pestalotiopsis > Pestalotiopsis sp. NC0098. The sequence continues at coordinate 1,102,982 of JAJKLJ010000003.1, read as the reverse complement.
TTTCCGCGCCGTGTCGCAAATTTCGAGTTTCATATTCGGCTGTGGTTTCGCGTTCGATCTCTTTCCCATGGTGCCATGATCCTCCATCCGGTTTGTTCTCTCTCACGTACCAATGTAGCTGCCCTCAATGGCGGTGGTGGGGGTACGGAAACCCAGACCAACGTCCTTGTACCATCTTCGGCCAGCCTTTCCAGGTCTAGCAGACTTGGTCTTGACCTTGGAGTTCTGGAAGATGTGAGGCTGCTTCTGGTAAGCACGCTCAGACTGGACGGTAAGCTCGGTCGCCATTTTTGCGATTGTCGATGGGCGATGGTCGCAAAGGTCGTGCGTTGGCCGAGTTGGTGGTTGACTTGAGGTTGGGCGTTGGGCGAAAGAATGGGTGTTCTTGAGTTTCGAGGCGGGTCTCTCCAATCCCAAGAATTTTGTCACGAAATTTCAAATGTGTGCGGGCAAGCAAAAAGGGCTGTGGCTGATCCGTGTGGCTCACAAGCTATCCGAGCCTGCTAGTGGAGTGGACCCCAGGCTGATTGGTCCGAGAGTCGGTGGCGGTGCAACTTGCTACCGACTGGATCTTGGCAAAGTGCAAAACTGGAAGTGGCGCCTTGACTTGGACCCCCAGCTTTCAGAGGTCCCGCACTAGACTCGATAGGGAAGTGGTGTAAACAATGGAAGGGAAGCAAGTCGCAGAGACCAAACAAGGGCGGCACGCTTGTGACGCGGTTGACAACATCCACAATTAATTGAAGTTCATGCGCGCTGTCCCGTCCATGGCCCAAGGCAGGGCATTTGCTTTCCAAGATTCACTCACTTGATTGATTTCACTGTTCAAGGTCGCGTCACGCTTACATCGCTGTCGCTGCCTATATCTACTCAAGATGGATGCCACAGTGCCTCCCACACGGCGGTCGCGCAAATCCCTTGGCCAGTCGCCAACGCGCAAGAAGATGGACAAGGAGAATATCACTGTTGATGTGGCTAGCTCTTTGGCTGGTAATGCAGGCCGGAAGAAGTCGCGAAGCAAGAGCATGGGACCAGGAGGACTGGATGCTCTAAAACCAAGCACAGGCAATAGACGCGTTGTAAGTTGATGTTGCTGTATCCTCGTCTTGTATCTAGGAATTAACATGTCATCATCTCAGTCCCTTGCCGCGCCTGTCAGACCACCTCCAAGATCGATCCTCAAGCCGACCATTCCCGTACTGCCAGAAATACCGCCTCATAAGCCTAGGCCGCGATTGTTTGGTTCGAGTGTTCAGGGATCCGACCGGCCCTTCAGCCCGTTCGGTAGGGATGATTCGAGCTCGTCTGGCACCAAGATCGCATTGCGCACCGAGGAGCAGCAACAGGCTGCTGCGCGAAAACGCGAGGAGGAAGAGCGAAAGGCTCTCGAGAAGGAGATCAACGATCGCAGGGAGGCGCGGCGGAAGTCGCTGGCAAATCGCAGAGTTTCATTTGCTGCCGAGGCTACGCTGCACACTTTTCATGAAGTGGAGTACATGCAAGATTCGACAACATCGTCAGAAGCTGCTAGACGCGCTTCAGAACTCGCTGCCCAGTCACACGCGCCGCCCGAACCAGCAAGTCCAGACGGGTCAGACCCGCCGTCAACACCACCAGAACAGGAAGACAATGTGCCGGATACGCCCGAGGACCAGAGAGAGTTGCATCAGAAAAAGCGCAGAAGAAGCTCGGCTGCCTCCACGCTTAACTACCATGATGGCGAGGACGACACGTTAGCTTCGACAGTCTACAGTTCCGACTCTGATGGACCAGATGGCGTGATTGAGACACATGAAGAAATCGACTTTGACTCGGGCAGCGACTCGGACAATGATGGAACAACCATGGATATGGATATTGACGAAATTACGGGCACGTCGATTGCATCTGGCCGATCAAACTGGACTGAGCGTTCTATGGATTCCGAACAAGACACTTTGGAAGATGCTCTAAGACTTGCGCAGAGACAAGCGCACACTCAGAGTATCGACGAGGAAGAAGAAATCATTCCATCTTTTGGCTGGGCCAAGAAGCCCGCGCCTATACAACGCGACGCACCTCAAGATACTCAACCCGAGGCCTCTCCTCTCAACGCATCTGGCGGCCAGGACGACGAGAATGGCACCGAGATTGATATGGACATGGACATGGAAATGACACGTCCGATGGGCGGTATCATCAAGTCAAATTTGCCCGAAGATGGCGACGCTGAAGACGAGGACATGTCAATGGATGTGACCAAGGTCTTGGGAGGCATCCTAGCTCGACAAGGAGTCACCAACAGTCCTGAAAAGGCCAATGAGGACTCCTACGTGGAGGATGCCACGATGGACATGACTATGGCGCTCGGTGGCATCCGACAGGCACAATCAACACAGGAGGACACTGAGCTGATGAGCAATGCTGGCTATGAAGACATGTCGATGGAGTTTACCAATGTGATAGGTGGTGTTTTGGCCTCGACGCAAGCTGCAGCAAAGAGCAGGAAATCCTTGCCGAGCCGACGACAAACAGCCGGTGCAGACGACGAAGCTACCATGGATATGACTGTCGGACTTGGTCGTATCATCCCCGGCCAGCGGGTTACTGAAATCGACGACGACGATGACAACGAGGATGATGCAACGATTGGCATGGACATGACGCAGGCCATTGGTGGCATCATCGCCCAGCCGTCTCCGAAGGAGGCTCGCAATATGGCGAAGCAGCTGATGGAAGAAGAGGTTGACCGGAACGACAGTACCCCGGTCATGGCCGATTCTCCCTCCAAAAGACGTCTGTCAGCTCTAACAGAAAACAAAGCGTCTTCGCCAGTTGTTGAGAGCCCTGGACTATCAGCTTTCCGTGGAAAAGGACTTCGACACAGTGTCGTGAGGCTGCAGAACTCCTCTTCTCCCATGCGCAACTCTTCACCTATGCGCAATTCATCTCCCATGCGCAATTCATCACCAATGGTGAACCCTTCCCCTATCAGGAACTCCTCCCTGCGGAACTCATCTCCTGTGCGAGACCCTTCCCCAGCAAAGTCCTCCAGCCCCTTGAAGGATGTCACGCCCAAATCGAAGGTCGCCTCGTCTCCGCCCAAGAAGACTCCATCCACAAAGTCGCCGGGCAGGTCACAAGTGAGGAGTCCTTCACCTCAGCGGCCTGCAATCCAAAACTCAACCACGCCCCGATCGGTTCAGAAAAGCCCTTTCAGAACCAGTATCTTCCAGCAAGATCCATCAACTGGCATGTCAACACCACGACACGTACTCACGCCTCAGAAGCGAACGCTCTCTGGTGTAGGTGCTGACCGGCCCGGCCTGGGATCCCCCAAGGTTGCCCAGATCATGGACCGCCGCGAGTCTATTGGCGAAACAGCAGACAATTTCGTTCCAGGGAAGCCCGGGCGGGGAGTAACATTTGCCGATCCACGAGACATGGAGCAGGAACTTGACCGAGACCGCCAGTCAGAAGAGGACCGAGAAAATGGCCGGACTATTCTCGAAAGAGAAGCGGACGGCGATGATGAGAACTCGACAACAAACCTGAAGGACATGATCTCTAGTATGACTCCCAAAAAGAAGAGTGTCCCCCTCCGGGGACGAAAGAGCCTGCACGTGGGCAGTGCTATGGGCCTCCTCGGCAAGCGGCCTGCTGAACTGGACGAGGATGAAGAGGATGAACAGAGGGACGGTGTCAAGAGGCTCAAGGGCCACCAAGGATCGCCTGTCAAGAATGTCCGACTCAACGCTCCTCCATCCAAGGCGGAAACAACTGGCCGTCGCACCAGATCATCGGGCCGTCTCTTTGAAGAGACGGGAAACAGCGCGAGTACGCCAACTCTGTCACTCTCGCCAAAGAAGACCTTCGTGTCATCGCCCCAAGCCAAGAACAGGTTCAGAGATGTCGAGGATCAGCCGACGAACACATTCAGCTTTGAGGACCCACCCAAGTTGGATGATCCCGTCGTTCCCGATGATGGCCTGGAACACATTCACCTGCAGGAGTTCCTCAACATGACAAGCATCCGGTTTATGGAGCTCACCACCACCAAGCGAAGACATACTCAAGCCCCAGATGCCTTCCGAAACAGCACAATGCACAGAGAGGACGACATGTCGTTTGAGCGTTGCGTTGTTGCCGGAGCCTGCACCGTTCCCATGCTGGAACTCTATCAGCACTCATGCCGCGAGCTGAAAAAGTACATTTCCGAGGGTCGCCGCATCGTGCGCGAGATTGAGACGGAAACCTTTGAGGAAAACCCACCATTGTTCAAAGAGTACATGTCTGCATCGCCGGACTTCAAGCTGCTCATGGACAACCAATTCAAGAACGTCAAGACACACGCACGTCTACTCAGCAAAGCCATGTGGTATGAATGGCGCATGAAGCTCCAAGATGGGCTCAAGGAAGGTCTTTTGAAGATTGGCGAGGATATGGACGAAGATGAGCGGCTTCTGCAAAAGGAGGAACAGCTGTTGCAGTCCATTCTCCCAGCACTTGTAGCACAGTCCGATGCACTCGAGGCTGAGCAAGAGAACCTGCAGGCCATTGCCGAGGAGCTTGCGGACTGTGACCCCGAGGATCTGCAGGCTGCTCGAGCTGAACTGACAGAAGTGGACTCCGACATTGAGGCCAAGACTCGTCAGATTGAGGAGCTGCAGCGCACGCTCCAGGGCACCGAGTCGACCGTGATCGACTTGTCCCAGAAGAAGCAGGAATGCATGTCGGAAATTGCGGCAGCCGAACAGATTCGAAAGGAGTGCAGAGGCTGGACATCCAACGAGATCAGCTCCCTCAAAGGTGGGTCTACCCCGGATTGCTATGTACCTGACTAGAACCAAGCTAACACATGTGCGTCACAACAGAAAAAGTCGATAGCATCGAAAAGGAGCACGGCTGGAATATCAGTGGCATCTCGGGCAGTCGAGTCTCGATGACATACCGGCGCGACATTGAGCTGGTATTTGACATTGCCTCATTCCAGGGCAGCGCGCACCAGAAGGGCAGCGACTCTAGCGGCTCGCGCATTGACCTGTGGTACGTTGCAGTCAATCGGGAGCACGACCCGCAGCCGTCGACTCCCGAAAAGGAATTTTTTGTCCAAAGCATCCGCGATTACGTCAGAAGACTGGACCAAGCTAGCACAAAGATCTCCACTCTGCTCCGGGCCGTCGGCGCCGCGTGGGACAAGGCCGGCGCCGTTGCCGACGACATCCGTATGCTAACTTGCACATTTCCGACCGCCGTGTCTCGGACTGGTGACTCCAGCATCGGGGTCAAGGTTGCCCTTCTTCTTGCAGGCTTGCAGACCAAGGTCGACATCCTGCTCAATTTGCATGCACAATACACACCGGGCGGACTTGATATTGCCATCGCGCCTCAAGCAAATGTGGTCTACGGCGAACATTTCAAGATTGACAACGTGTGCGACTACCTCACGACGCGTCTGGGTGAAGCTGTCAAGACCAAAGACGAGGCCGCTGACAAGGACTCATGGAGTGATGTCATTGTCGAGCTGCACGAGAGACTCTTGGCTAGAGGAAGGAAATAGGCTTTTGGATTGACTGGTTGTAATGGGTAATGACTTGCAGTCAGCTCACCAAGACTGTACAGGGGGAATTGGAGGATCGGAGTCAAGGGAATATACCTTAGCGTTTGAGTTCCAATGTTTTGCATGTTATTTTGGCCGTAGTCATTAGAATGACAATTTTAGGAGTGGTGGTTCCCAAGAATTGAAGGTCTCTCTGTGCATTCTTTGATACCAATAATGACTTGCCACGTCGCGTTGAATTTATGCCAGGTGTTACTTGAATTCCTCGTCAATGTTATGCCTGTTTTGCTTCGTCTGGTCAACTTCTGTTTTTGACAAGTGTTGGAGTTAATCTCACTGATTCAAACAAATCAATTGTCAGATGCGAAAGATTTGTGCCTTGCGCCTGTGATAATGCCCATCTGAAGCTTTGTGTTGTTATCCTAAACCATTGTGGTTGACTCGAGAAGCAAAACAAATGTTTAATATAGTATTTATATCAACAAAAGCATTTCTGAATAAAGTACAACTGATACAATGCAACCATACAACACCACATTATCAACGAAAATAAAATAAATAAAACAAAAGATGGAAGCAAATAGATGGGAGTGCACATGAAAGAAAAATAAAATTAAAAAAATAAGAAAAATTCAACACAACATGAACTTGAACTGCTGGTCTAGACAAAAAGAATTCCTTGAGCGGTCTACTTGGAGGCAGACCGTAACCACTGGCCTAACCAGCACCCAGTTTAGTTTAGACAGGTCATGTCCCGTTGCCCCGGACCTGTGACATTTCTCTGTCTTTTTAGATCTTTAACCTTGGTCTGGTTGTCTGGTTTCACACTCTGGCTAGTGCCAGTGTTGCTGCGTTTGCACTCTGGGTCCAGCATTGCCCGCCATCTTGCCTTGCAGCCATTTCGAGCTCAATTTCTGTTGATGGCATGACTCTACGTGTGCACTCTGCGTATCACTGCCATCACTGTACTTTTCTATCCAAAGAAAAGCACTTGTCCCTCCAGTGTCAACATTCATCGGATGGAGAGACTGCACTCAGCATTGTATTACTTGGGCCCTGGCAACATTAGAGATTGACTCAATTGCATCGACCATCTCGACAGTGATATCACATATGCACAATGCGAAGGCTTTGGGACCATGGGTATCTAGAAAATGCTTGATCACGCGGGAACACAACATAAAAGACCGTGGGAACACTCGAGCACATCGACAAGTCTCTTCTATCTATACCTTACTGCAGCTCAACTACTTGACAATCACCATGAACACATCATGGCTGGCAAACCAGGTGTCACTCTCTGAACACGCCGCGAACCTACGCAGCAGTGTCCTGACCCATGTTCCGAGATCACTGTGCCATGTCATGACATGAACACACCTACCAAACAACTTGTCCCCCACCTATCCAAATTCCAACATGAACCCCTCAACTTTTCCCGCCAGCTAATCTACAAGTCCGCGAAGAGGGGCACGCGGCTGGCCAACATGAAGCTGTTGATTTTCCTCGCGCCCTTTGGCTGGTTGCTGTCCAAGTGACATAGCAACGCCGCGACGCGAGCGCAGCCGGGGTACGTACCGCGGCCGCACATTGACAGCAACATGAAGCATCACAATTAGTCCCGCGGACTTTGTACCTAGGTACATTTCCAGCGCCCGAGTACGTACCTAAGTACTTTTCATTGTTTCGGCATGAAGATGGTCGTATTTGTCATGATGGCAAGCAAGAGCTTGATGTCGACAATCCATTGACATGGCACATGATTCCCCCATATGCAGTGTTCGTGATATCTCAGGAAGCAATGCGTAGCCATGCAGTGTTGCTGTGTGCGAGATAGGGTCACAACTACAAATCAAGGCATGATTTGACTCGGATAATTCGTAGCACAACGTGTTAAACACAACGTGCAGTTTGGATGCAGTAGACATGATTGCAGCATGGAGCTTGCTCCTGAGTCACAGGATGCAGTGATGTGGGTGTTGAACTTGGTGATATTGAAGTCTACATAATGCTCGAACTGCCCGCGAGACACTTGATGGCCTACGACGATGGAGTTGAACGTTGTAGGAGCTGTTCAGTTGCATCGATCTATGTCACTGGCGGTGCAACACCAATGCATACTATACTATCATGCTGGCTTGACTTTCTGAATGTGCCATCTCGAGCTGAACGACTTCATGTTGACGCGACCTCGCGCGGGCCCGGCAGAACCCAGGAGCCCAGGCGCTCAATGAATGAATTAGAATGAATGTACCTTTAACCTGAAACCGTTGCCTGGCGCCGCAGTCTGAAGCTGTCACCAGGTACTTAGAGAGCCAAGTACCCTGTGGCCAACCCAAGTTCTTGTGAGCGCCCGCTTGGCGCGGGTTGCAGCTAATCCTACTGCCTATAAATAATTTCCCACCCTGCTCCCATTCTGACCTTCTCTTCTTCCTTTCTTCTTCGTCTCACCGAGCACGTTCTTATTCACTGGTCAACATTGACAGCTTCGCAGCACTCGCAATTTGCACACAGCATTCTGAACCTCTCCTCTCTAAGACTTTTTCCCCTGGCATTTTTTCCTTCGCGATAAGATGTCTCCCAACGCTCTCTTCACCAAGGAAGCCCAGTGGATTACGTTCCTGGCCACCCTGGTTGTCTACTGCTTGCGCATGGACATCTATGAGGTCGGCCGGGACGAATTCATCAAGTGGTAAGTTCATCGTCCTCTCTTCTCTGTCCAGCTTCTTGGTGATGCCCTCTCCCATCCATCGAGACAATCCCCATCTCCTCCATCCCATCGCGGCCTCCTGTGCCACTCTCCATCGCGACTGTCATCCAGTCCGCCATCCATCCATCCATCCATCCATCCATCCATCGGGTGGTCGATTCATCGGGTCTTCCATCCAGCCTTACATCCATCCATCCATCAAAACATCCATCCAGCGATCCATCCAGCCCTTCATCCAATCCGCCGTGCGCGATCTGCCATGCGCGATCTTCATCTCTCGTTTTTCCCATCGTGACAAATTCCATCATGTCAACATGCCACCGTGACTGCTACCCCTCGTTCATTACCCCTCCATACCTTCAACCCACCCAACATGAACATCAACACCATACAACATCATCACCATCCATCACCATCCATCACCATCATCCAACGTGAACATCATACTGTCTCTTGCAATCAAGCCACCATGCCGCTCTTGAGTGAACATTTCTTTTCTAACCAACTTTTCTCTCCCAGGATCATCCCGACCGGAATGATCTCCGCGATCCTCTGCTTCGGCATGGATCCCGGTGTCTTCATCTGGCTTGGTTTCGGCATGGGCCTCTTCGTGCAGCCCCTCGCCTTTGTCCCCCGGTTCGTCCTGTACGGTTACCTTCTCCTCGTGGCTTTGCCGTCCTGGTTGATAGTTGCGACCAAGTTTATGGCTCGGTCTGCATACTTGATCCCTCGATACGCCCGTTGGTTGGTCGCCCTGCTGGTCGCTCTGGACTTACGCGAGTTCAACCTGCGCGACTGGTTCTGGAAGGACTGTCTTGCCATCCTGGCCTGGCAGTTCCTTGGCTACGCTCTCTTTGCTCTCCTGGTCTATCTCGGCCATGCCGTCGAGGTGATGGAGTCGGCTGAGGCAGCTCGAAAGGCATCTTCGCAGGTGTCTGAGACTGCCGACGCTAAGGACATTGCCTCGGAGGATAGACCCGAGATTGCAAATGACGCCACTGACTTTTGGACGCTGCTCCATGACAATGGCGACGGTATGTACGGTCTTGCTTGTCTCTTGTGCCCGGTTATCCTCGGATTCGTGCTGCGTGTGCTCCTCGCCCCGATGGTGCCATCTGAGAGTCGTTCCGATCCCCTTGGCTCGCTACCTTGGTTTTCGCGTTCGGCTCAGGTCCATCATCGCCTCCAGCTGTCTCCCGTCAGGAAGCCTGAGTTTGTACCTGAGTTCATGCTCAAGCCCCGTGCACCGCCCAAGCCTCGTCATCGGGTCCAACCTGTCGGTGTCAAGCCGCTCGAGTTGAAGTCCTACGGTACCACGGTGAAGCCGAAGACGAATCCGTTTAGTACGGGTCCGTCTCAGTATCAGCCTGGTCAGTATCGGAAACTCGAGATCCTGCGCGACCAGAAGCCCGAGCCCGAGCGCTCGCTCAGAAAGAAGGTCGAGATGACCCCCAAGCCCAGGGGTCAACCATTCTATCCCCACGTTGCCAGGAATGCCGTCCAAGGTAAGTGAAGATTGAAACATTTGACTCCCCCCCTTCCCCTCTGGCGCCTTTAGTCTGCTCTTGAGATAGTTGCTAATCATGACTCCCACAGAGTATAACCGTGCACTTGCACGTGGAAAGCTGGAAAGGGACTTGGCTGCTGGGTCCGACCTCATCTGGCGGGCCGACCAGCCAAGGCCCAGGCCCAAGGCCAAGGCCAAGGTCGAGCTGGTCTTGTACAACCAGCCCCCTCCATCTGTCGGTCCTTTCCCCAATGTAGGGGATCTTCTACCCGCTTTCTGTCCCCCTGTGCAGCCTGCCTTGCTCGGTTTTTCTGGCTAGTGCCCGGAGCCCGAGCCTGTTTCGCAGCCAGAGGTGACACCCTACATTGGGTATTGGCATGAAAAGGAGGGTGGTTTGGACGAGGCTTTTGACATCTCGATGTCAGACCAGCCCGACCTGCCGCTTTTCATCGAGGATGCACCTGGCCCCGCTGTCACCGTCGACGAAAAGGTTCGGGACAATGTCGTGGCCGACATGGAAGGAGTTGAGGAACGCCTGATTGAGGACGCCGCACCAGAGCAAGCGCTCGCGGTCGAGATCTACACTCCGCCGATGGAAGTGGTCTTGGAACCTCGCGAGCTCGAGGCCGGTCCTCCTATGGAGGTCGACTCGGAGCCTCGTGAGGGTGAGATCGACTCTCCAATGGCGGACGTTGTACAGCGGGCGGACTTCGTCAACGACGCCACGAATGAGCGTCCGGGCTCTCAAGTGGTCGAGAGCTCCACTCCAGAAGTCGCCATGGCTGAAGTTCCCGAGCCAACTCTGGCAATGGTGCCGCATGTGCCGGTCGTGGAGAACGCAGTGGAGAGCCAAGTCGTGATTCGTTCGCGGCGTCATAGGCCAATATTGGGTATCGAACCACGAAACCGTGCCATCGCGCCCATGCGCCGGAGGAGGGCCAAGGACCCATTCCTGCCGCCTGAGGATGACGTCCCGACTGTAACGGTCAAGACTCCCTCGCTGGCCCAGGAGGTGGTCCCTGGCCCAAAGTTTGGTCGTATCTCGACCTTTGAGTCGGCTGTCGAGGCCCCCGCCGAGACTCCTACTCGGGCTCGAGGTACCCAGGCTTTGGTACCGGTCATTACTGCGCCCAGCGTCTCAGCGGTCGAACGCTGGATCCCACCCACGGCTCCGGCTGTGGTGATGGGCCAGGTTGCGACTCCTGGACCTGTGCAAGGTTTTGGTCAAGTGCCTTCGTCGACGGTTCCGAGCTTCTCGAACAATGTGGTGAGTACAACTCCGTTGGCTCCCCCACCCGCCATTAACCCCCTCTTCTCCGTTCTTCCGCCTCTTCCTGAAGTTCCCGACATCGACTCGGACGACTTGAGCTCGTTGGCTTCGGAGCCGGAATTTGAGTCCGTCTGGGAGCGTGAGGCTGTGAATAGCACGGTACTTCCTCCCACCTCAAACCCGGTTCCTGAGTCGTCAAACGAGCACATGACGACCGAGGAGGAATTGGAACTTGAGGATGAACTTGAGCGTGAGTTGTTGTCGGGTTTGGCCGGTCTGGAATTGGCCCGGTCGCCGTCTCCAAAGCCCGCTGAAGCTCCCAAGGGAGACTTCACCTTCAACGTTGCTGGCGTCGTCCCCGCTGCCACCCCTGGTGGTCAGCCCGCCGCATCAGAAGTTGCGCCCAGCTTCGACTTTTCCTTTTCCGCGCCGCGTCCGTCCACCACCGCCACGGGCACCGCTGGTACCTTTGGTACTGGCTTTGCCTTTGGAGCTGGGGCGGCGCCGCTGGATTTTGGCTTTGGTCAACAAGCTGTTGGTGCCCAGGGTATTACGTTTGGAGCGGCGACCGGCGAGAAGCACTCGGCCCCTGATGCCGTTGCAAATTCATCTGCTCCTGGTGCGAAGCGTACCAAGCTTGTGATCGATTCGGGACCTTCGCTCTCGTTTTGTCGCAAAGTGAGGGATCTCGCACTGGAAGCTGATTCCGAACCTGCTGACTCTGAAGTCACCGCGTCCGCTGGGGGTGTCGTTCCTCGGGAGGACGGCAGCCTGATACCGGCGGTGAACGAAGAGGAGGCTTTGTTCGATGAATTTGCGATGGCGTTCAACGCGGCCGAGGAGGAGGAGGAGAGGCGTATGGCCGCCCGGGATCGTCATTACGATGCGCCAGACCCTCTCTCCGACGATTTGCCCAATAACGACGACGACTTGGACAACCAGACGACTGCTGAAGACCAAGCTTTTTCCAACGTGGGTTCAATTCCCAGTCACTTCATGATGACAACGGATAAGAAGTAGGTCTGATGAAGTAGCTCGCTTGTGCGTGCCAGGAGTAGACGAATTTGGTGCAAAAAGCGGTATATTACTTCTTTCTCTCCCCCCTACCCCCTTCCTTCTTCCCTGGTGAGGAGCAGCCGATAAATGCCCTCCGGAGAGCCTCACGGCGATGACCCGGACCTTGGATAAAAGTTCGCACCGTGACGTAGACACTTTGGGCATTCTCTCAAACCACACCCTCGATCAAAAAAATCATCTCAGATTTTCGAGAATGCCAGTGTCGGGTTCCAAGGCTGAGTAGCGCTTCCGACAACAATACCCTTTTCGACAACAGTATCCCAAGACATCGTTTCTCTCTCCGATGTTGTGCTGTTCCAGAGATATATCCCCAACATCAACAAAGTCACCACGAGTTGATGCATATTCTCTGAAGGGAAGCGTGAAACCAAGACGAACTTTGGGAATGGAAGGAGTCTCCTTTGCGAGACAACCTCACTAGGAATCATCAAGTCAATTCCTGATATAGTGAGATGATCATCATCTGAGATATGTTTCTTCAGAGAACCAGCTTTCTTGTGATTCAACCACACGATCATGATTCATGGCCTCTCGCCATCGGGTAGAATCAATCACATCATGATCATGTTCTATGGCCTCTCGCCATCGGACAAAAAAACAATCACATCAACATGGCCTCGCGCCATCGGATCACAAAAGAGCCAAAGCCCACTCCTCATGGGGTGGGAGCTTCTACCTCATCATCATCATAGCTCTGGTTCTCTTTGGACGAAACAACGAAAAAGTGGCCGTATCAGACCAACTTCATCAGAAGAAAAAAAAAGACCAACTTCACCATCATCGGAACATTCGACAATAATCAAACACCAGCCTGCGCTCTCGAGCACATGTTCCAGTTCTGACGGTCTACTTTTTCGATCTGACTTGAAATTTCAATTTCATCCGAGCTGCAAGCAAGCCCCGATCGATGCCTTCATTGCGACGACACCTCAGTCTCGCCCAACAAACAACACAAACAACTCGAAGCATCATCGACTTCTCTCAACAAATCATCGAGCAGTTTGAAGCATGCACAACTCTCATTCTCGCATCAATGACACTGAAGCATGGCTCTCACACAGCAATGCTCTCCGACTCTGTCATCAAACCCACCATGCATCGCTTCTTGCTCTTGGCAGCTTGCAACTCTACTGGATCTTCGGATTCAAGGACATGTTTTCACAGTACATTCGTTGTAAGGCGACGGCGAAATGTTCACTGGACTGTCCGGTTGATGAATCTTGTCTTGAGATCTTCATCATCCACCCCCAACCTTGGAGACTTTCCCAACAAGTAGCTCTTGTACGGACTGACTCCGCGTTCCTGACCGAATGGCTCTTCTCTCTGCTGTACCACTATATATCACCTCCGTGGCATCGTACCAACTTCAGACGAGATATTCGCGAGAATTCAACCATCCCACAGACCACTCAACCTCACTCATGCATCGACTCATCACAACCATCTTTGCTTCCATCCGGAAATCAAGATGAAGACAACAAAAAAACCACTTCAGATGCTTCTCTGGTCAACCCAACCATTCAAGGAACCCAAAAAAACCACCATCTCAAACTCACCAGAAAAACTCTCGACTCGACTTGGCATCATTTGTTGCGCCTGCCGGAATCTCTTTTCCACTGCAGATTCGACTCAAGCTGTACCTGAGAATCTCTCACTCAGCTAATGAACACAGCCACAGCACACTTGCATCAATTCGATCATTCGCAGCAACCGATCACATCCGAGTCCAGTGACCACGGTCACCTTTGCCTACAAGTCCAAGCCGAATCTCCTCCACCTCGATGACCTCAAGATCCAAATCACAATCATCACTCCGCAAACTGGTCCCGAAACCAGCGGTCTTCAGCTCTCCACTTGAGCGACACACCAAAAACAATCAAGTCGGCACTTCTCATTGTCGCGCGAGGCATCGTCTTCCGAGGACAAGATTTCAAGGACATTGGCACATAACAACCACAAGAGTTTTCGAGATACTTTGGCCGCCCACAAATCCATTTGAGCTCCGCACAAACACACACAAACAACAACACAGACATGTTGATCTCAACTCTGTCAATCATTGCATCCAGGCTCAGGCCAACCGCACACACCCTGTTGCAGCTCACATTAATGGCGCCATCAATCTACATCATTTGCCCCGGTCCAGCCACAACATCTGCCGGGCACAGCTTCACTCCAACAAGCTGAGCACCACGTGCTACCACTCTGATGTCTCTCCATCGAACATCAGCCAGCAGGCATCCATCAATCTGCTGATGCCCTGCTCGTCACATCTTCCAACTTGTGGCGACCCTGGCTAGACACATTCAGGCCGCGACCTTACGAACAACTCTCCAATCCGATCAAGACCATTTCCTCGAAGGAATCTCGTGCCCAAACACAATCAGCTTTCTCCAAGGCAATCAGGCAATCGCACGAAGGGGTGGAAAGCAGGTTCGTCGCAAACCACGTCAAGTCAGGCCAGCATCATCTTTTGCGCATTCATCCAAGTAAGTCACTAACATTATGCCGTCCCCATCTCTTGGGGACCTCTAACCTTGCTCAACAGGTGACACGTCGAACATCATCAGTCTCTGCTTACTTCAGTATCAATCTCTACCGACCCGAGTCTCACGAATCGCATCATTCGACTCCTACTTAAGAGTCCAAGGCCATCCTCAAACCCCTGTTCAAGTAAGTCATGGTCCACCCTCTGCACATCATCGCTCTCAGCGCATCCCACTGACTTCTGTCTCTCTGCAGCACACTCCATCTACAAAGTCAAGCTGTACAAGTCCAAACCTTTCCAGACGACTTCAATCCGTCGCGCTGTGCATCAACCGCCTTCACAGGCCACACAGCCCATCTCCCGAGATGACCCAACCCTCGCGCAGTGCATCGGTCGCTTTCTCAGCTCAGCACAGCCCATCTCCCGACTTCAACGTACACATCGAACAGGCAGGTTTGCGCCATGGAACATCAGGATCATCACCACCCATGGCCCTAAAGCCAGTAGCATTCAAACAAACCTCCAGCTACTTGGTGATTGATCCTCATGGCGAAGAGAAGGAAACCTTGGTGCGTGCTCCTGCATCCCATCACACTGCAGTCAAACCTCGAGCACCACCATCAAACACATACAGCCAAGAAGAAGGCAAGAACATAGGCCAAGGAAAAGGTCAGAAAACCACAAACTACAAACACACCAGAAAAAACTGCATCATGTCATTTCAAAAAGAAAAAAAAAACATGTCCACGAAGACAACTCAATCAGCCAAGAAGAAGGCTCAAAAGAACAGGTCAAGGAAAAGACCATAAAACCCACGAGAAACCACATCCAAAAAAAAAAAAAAAAAAAAAAAAAAAAAAAAAAAAAAAAAAAAAAAAAAACATCATTTCACGCCAAGAAGAAGGCAAATCTCACAGGCCAAGGAAAAGGCCAGAAAACCATATACCAAAAAAAACATGATCACATACACACATCACATCATTTCACGCCAAGAAGAAGGCAAATCTCACAGGCCAAGGAAAAGGCCAGAAAACCATATACCAAAAAAAACATGATCACATACACACATCACATTGGATCATGGCCAAGAAGAAGGCAAACTTTCATTTCACAGGCCAAGGAAAAGGTCAGAAAACCACCAAAAAAAAACATGGTCACATGGAAAAGTCATAGATCATGGCCAAAAAGAAGGCACAGCCAAAAAGAAGGCATCAAAAAGTAAGTCACAGACCAAGGAAAAGGTCAAAAAACCACATCCACCTCACTTTTCTATTTTCAAAAAAAAACCACAGCCAAGAAGAAGGCAACCGTCACAGGCCAAGGAAAAGGTCAGAAAACCATCTCCTAACACAAAAAGAAAGACATGATGCAGGCCAAGAAGAAGGCACCCAAAAACAAAAAATCAAGGCCAAGGAAAAGGCTAGAAAACCACACACCAGAAAAAAACATGATCGCATAAGCAATTGACATGGATCATGGCCAAGAAGAAGGCACAGCCAAAAAGAAGGCTCAAAAAAAAGTCACAAGCCAAGGAAAAGGCTAGAAAACCACACCCACCTCACATTTTCTACTTCTCAAAGCCAAAAAGAAGGCAAACTTTTCAATTCACAGGCCAAGGAAAAGGTCAGAAAACCACCAAAAAACATGATCAAAAACGCAAAAGACGTAGATCATGGCCAAGAAGAAGGCACAGCCAAAAAGAAGGCACACAAATAGTCACAGGCCAAGGAAAAGGCCAGAAAACCACACCCACCTCACATTTTTTCTATTTCTCAAAAACAAAAAACCAAAGCCAAGAAGAAGGCAATCAAGTCACAGGCCAAGGATCAGGCTAGAAAAACCATCTCCTACAATCAAGAGGCATGGCTCACATTCCATGAGGCGGAGAAATGGACACACAAAGATGTTCATCGGAGCAGAGAGGTCACGTCGGAGGACACAAGTGACAGACTGGTGGTTGTATGTGTATTTGGGCGGAGGGCGAGAGATGTAGAGGGAGCGAGAGAGTTGGTCACATAAACGGTGAAAGCGATGTCATGAACCTTTTTCCTGAATCGACCACAGCAAAAGATGGCGACAGGTTTTTAGCAGGCTTGACGGGAAATATAGAGAGGGAGATGGAGATAAGAATAAACACATACAACCAAAGAATAACCTTGACTCTGGAATATTGTGACTGCTGTGCTTTGACAATGACATGATTAACATACATGACCAACTATTCCCATCTGGACCAAGAACACTGGCGAGCGATTCCACCTCACCATATTTCCCGAGATCACCTTTTCTTCCGACAAATCTGGACCCAGCGATCGGTGCGACCGAAATACCTGGTGGAATCCGCAAAGACCAGAAGACGCTGCAGCATAGTCATCTGCCGCCGAGTAGGCGACCACGGGCTCTCCGCCGCTTCCAACGGGGACCTCGTATTTGCGACCTGGGAGAATAGCAGCCCACTTACGGTAACGAGTGACCGGCTTTGACGATCGTGGAATACCACGTTGCACAGCACTTCCATCGGTCCAGACAGATCTGGCAGAATCACGGAATATATACTCCTGGGAACTGAGGTCACAACTTCAAGTCCTCTGCTGGGCCCGTGGCATTGACCAATTTTGATATATCACTGATATCTACGAGTGTCATCCAAGTATCGCTGGACTGTACAATGAGAGAGCTGGCAAATCACGCTCAAGGCACATGGAAATCTCAAATACAAATGACATTCGCTGTTACGAAATTTATGAACTGCTGGTTTAAGGGCAACTTCTACTGCGCCCCAAGTCTTCAATAACGGGTTCAGTTGGTGTTCTATCCAGCCAACCTTCAACGTTTGACATGCTTTGCTCAAATGACGCGGGATCTAATGACGCTGAATCCGTCTCGCTTTCGTCTCCTTGGCCTCCCTCCAGAAGATAGTCCCCCAGTTGAAGATAATCTCCTAGCGCGACAGAAGAAGACGGGTCGTCCGCCATTGCTCTGGATTTTAGTAGGGCACGTTGAAATCTGCGGTACTCTTTCGTTTGAACTCCCTTGTCTTTAGTTTCGAGACGTGTAGCTGTCTCGGCTGCTCGGTCCAATTCCGAGATTGTGGGAGACTATCGCTTCTTAATCTCTGTTGCCCAGCCTCCTATACCCTCACCACGGCTGCCGGGGACCAGACCCTCTAGTTTGACATCCTCCATGCCAGGGGTATCATCTAACCATGGATGATTGGCCATGCCACCGGCATTGGCCCTCTTCTCTGGGAGCAGTTCCAGCATGGGAGTCAGGAAGCTTGCCACGTCGGCAGGATGGTACTCCATGGGATCTTCCTCTTCGTCGTTGTCCTTCTTCTCCTTGGCCTTGCGCTCTCGTTCCTCGCGCTCCTTCGCGGTCTCCTTACCCTCCTTGAAGTGGTATTTCTCGCGGAGGACGTCGGGCAGTGCCCAATGGCGTAGCCGGTGGATGTTGCGGAGCTCACCCCTCTTGTTGAATATCTCTTGCGACCACCGACCGTTCTTCCATAGATCCTTGGGAAATGGCCCTAACAGCTCGATGATTTGAGCTATGTGGTCGTCGTCCTTGCCATACTTGGTGCCAGATTGGGGGTCGAAGAGGTAATCTCCAGTAATCAGTTCAAACACCTGAAATAACCAAGTCAGTCAAGCTTCAAGCCATGATATGAGAGTGCCCGGCTTACCATGGCTGCCATGCTCCAGACATCAGTGCTGGCGCCCCATTTTCCACCCAGAATCACCTCGGGGGACCGATACTGCCGGGTCTGGATATCATTCGTGAAGTGATGCGACACCCAACAGGCGTTTCCTAGATCGGCAATCTTCACATTGATGATGGGACCTCTTCTCTTCCTCTTCTTCTTGTCGCTAGAGGAGGAACTCGATCCGCTACCAGATTTGTCGAGAGAGATGCCGGAAACTTCCTTGGTCAGAATATCACTGTCATGGTCAGCTATGCGCGAAGATGGATCTACAGAGTGATGAGCTTACGCAGTCTTCTCGCGCGAGTCTTCACTAGGACTCTTGGCGCCTGGCGATGCTTTTACAGTGTTAGCAAACATCTGACGGGAGTGGGACCGAGTGTTCTCACAGTCTTGCATCACCGCGTTCAAGCTCGTGTGCGACTTGGGCGAAGGAAACAGGTTGTCGCGGTTGAACGTGGCGTTCAATGGGGACGGCAGTGGCTGACTGCCAGTGATGAGGGTTCGTCTGCGTCTCCGACCGTTCCTATGGTTTTCCTTGTCGGAGCCTTCGTTCTTGACGACCTTCTTCACAACTTGTTCCACGTCGCCGATCTCGATCAAGACGTTCTCGGGCTTCAAGTCGGTATGGATGATGCCGCACTCCCTGTGGAGATAATCGAGGCCCATCAATACCTGCTTCGCGATTTGCATGACCAGGTCTCGTGGAATGCCGCGGTGGTGCCACTTCTTGATCAGACCCAAGAGGTTCTCTCCCAGCACCTCAAACACCATACAGACGTGTGTACCATTGGGGCCCTTGTGGTCGAATGAATCCAGCAGACTGACAACGTATTTGCGACCAGGGTGGTTCGGGTTGGCATCAACGATCTTCTTAAGAAGCTTAATCTCATCGATGGCGGTTTCGGTATAATGACTGGCAGACCGCACGACCTTCAGGGCGACGTGCTTGCCGGTGGTGTTATCCCTGGAAAGCCAGACGGTGGAGAAGTGACCCCAACCGAGCTTGCGGACGACCGTGTATTTCCCATCCTTGAACTTCTCGCCAATCTGGACGGGGTGGTAACCGCCTTTGCAGTAGTCTTCAGAGTCTTCTTCGTCGGCGGTGTTCTCGGCGGCTTCCTCCGGGCCCGATGACGAGGTGGGCGAGGGCTGGTTCATGGCGGACGACAGGTGAGGCGTTCTATACATTGTCAAGGTTAGTAGAGGATCTTGCAAAAGCAGCACATTTGCGAAAGGGCAGCTCAGTACGACATTTGGGGGTGGCGACAGCTACGCGCGTAGCGAGAATAACTGACTTGGGAGCGAGAGCGAGAGCGGGCGCAATGGCAGGAGGGCTTGTGGGCGAGTGACGGGGAGAACTGGAACAAATGCAGGGCATGTGGCCAGGCGCCTAGCCTTGGTAACCAGACTGATATCTGTTTCCAGCAACTTCCCCTCCAAAAAAAGGCAGAAAAGGGCAGGCTGCTATAATATGCTGCCTCTATGCAGGCGTCTTGGGGTTTTGGGGGTGTGGCTGTCTGTCTGAATGTATGTATGCCCGCCCAATCGACTTGCAGCCAAGCAGAGGTCGAGCCAGGTACAGGTAACAGGACACAGCACAGCACAGCAGAGGGCGGCACAGCACAGCGCAGCAAAGCGCAGCACAGCACAGGCGGCGGCGGGATGGGTGTGGGCTGTAAGAGGTGTGGTGGGGGAATTGGTGGGTAGGTTCATTAGGGTCCGAGGACTAGCAATAACCTTTTCTTGATGTTGTTTGTGCCCGACATGTTGTCTCACGGGTCGCGAACCTAGTCCGGGGGGGTGGACGTGAAGGGGGAGGAAGCGAAACGAGAATCGGGAGGTCAAGAGACCAAACAATCAATCTGATAGTGGTATGTATGTGGTGGAAAGCAGAAGTTTGGGCCGAGCAGGAAAGTGTATGGGAGAATCTGAGACGAGAGCCACGGTCCCGCGCCAGTGTATTTGCATGCGCTGGTGTGAGCGATAATTCTTGAATCGAATCAGACCGCACAGCTATGCAGGAGACGCAGAAGCGGGCTCCATTCGACGATCCCCCTCACGCGCAAGCGCTTGTGCTTGGTTTTTGTGCATGGTATCCTGAAAGAGGTCTCGCGCCCAAAGAGGCCCAGACTTTTTGCAATGCAATCAATGACAACAGCCAGCCGACAGCCAGCCAGCCTGTTTGTTTGGCCCGTGTCGCTAGGTTGGTAGGTTGGTAGACAGGTAGGGAATCTCCAAAAGGCGACCCTGCTGCCAACCTGCTGGATTATCCAAAGGGGGTTCCCATCTTCGAGGGGCATTTTGATGTATGGTACCGCCCGCAGGCGCGCATCGGAATAGTACAGTTACCATACGTAGTAGTAGTTGTACTATTGCGCGGTCGGGAGCCAAAAAGACCTGCACAAGCTCGACTGCTGCTTGATTGCGCCGTGCCCAGACTTGCCAGGATATCAACCAGCCCCGCCACCGTTGATACCACATCCAAGGTGACTGACTATCATGGCTGGGGGAGTGGCAGAATGACATTGTTGGCCGTGCATTGTGTATGCCAAACACAAGTGATTGTGTGAAAGAATGCCCATTTCTTTGCCAAGCACTCGCAGTGGCTTTCAATGGCTCCCTCGATCGCGAGGAAGAAACTTGTTGAGGGAACGGGGAGGGAAATGTGTGCACAAGCTCAAGGCGGCGTTGATCGTCAAGCTCATCACCAGAAACATGATAGAAATCGTGACTTACCCAGTTGGCGATGGACCCTCAGTCGTGATTATCGGCTTCAATCCCTCCTTCTTGCGCTTCTTGCCCAGCGAGGAACTGCCGTTAGCACCAGCCATCAGAGGCTCTGCTGAAGTTGAAGATTGGCCTCCGACAGGACCCTGGGTATCGGAGCCACCCTTTGCGCCCGGTGTCGACGGTTGCGCTTGCGTGCCGGCCATGTTTGCCGACCGAGGAGATTATTTGGCGACGAGCGCCCGACTGAAATTTGTTGGAAACGTGAGTATGCAGCGTTGAATCCCTGCTACGCGCCCAATGATGAGTCCACTGAGGACGCGACTACAATCCGAGTCGGCCGTGTCGAGAGATTGCCTTGATGACGATGCAGGATCGTGAATGCGACGCGCTGAAACGAGCGGGCTTTTGGAAATTCGATTGTAGTTCGTTGCGATGCCCCCGAAATCCTCTTTTGACATATAATCACGGCGATTGCAGTACCGGTCTTGCGAATGGTTCCAAAAAAGCAGGACGAACAAGTTCACTACTACAAGAAAAACGATGGTGCTGCTGACGACCACCGGTAGATGTGAACAGTAATGCGATGCTCCCAAGGAGGCGTTGTGGCGATCGAGGGCGACGATCCGTCCAACGGGGGTTCAGAGGTAGATAGATAGGGAGCTTGGCCGGGCGGATAGATGACGGAAGGTTGGCGTTGGCGGGGGAGGCTGAAATCTAGAGCTCTGCTGCTTAAAGGATGTGCAGCAGCAGCCTGTCCTGTCCTGGCTCTTTTTTTTTTTTTTTTTTTTTTTTTTTTTTTTTTTTTTTTTTTTTTTTTTTTTGGACTGCTGGGTCGGCGGGAGTGGGAGGGATGGTTTTTTCTCGCAGGATTTCGGAAGCCGGTGTATTGGATGGATCTCTCAGGACGTCATGGCAACCCAAGCTTGTTTTCCCTGCCTTTCGTTCGTTGCTTTCCTATCTCGTGCTCGATGCTTTCAATATAGCTTCTTCGGTATGATTCGTTCGCCCGATTGTAAACTGCCGGGCGCAATCTCCTCAATCTCTGTGGCTGGGGATCTTGGATTCTTTGGAAATAGCGCAATGCTTTGCAGTCAGATATAAAAGAAACAGTCTATCGGGTCGCGTATAACAGGAAAATGGGGAGGCTCGTAGTAATAATAAGACGGCGCAGCCCCGAGGGGAATTATATTGTTGGTGACACAAAGAGAAGCCCCGTCGGAAATAGTGAAGTTCTTCGAGGGAGAACTCGAAGGCAGCTCTAGGCCTGGCAAAGCCGTTGTTTTTATTATTAGAAGTAATTAGAACGAACTGAGGAGAGGGAAGGCGGCGATGTCTGACGCTTGTCTGCAGCTTCTCTTCCTTCTCTTTCTCTGGTGCGTCCAAGACATAAGAGCCCGGGAAGCAGCATTGGAAGCTTGCCTGTGCTTTTTGCCCTGCGAAAAAAAGCATGGTCCATACATTACAACCCATCCAAATCGATCAGCATCAGTGATCCCCGTACTACTACTAAATTGATGCCAGTCAATGCCCAGCAGCCTGTCCAAATAGTAATCACTATTTTCCTCTGCCCACCAACTCTTCACGATGTTTCATTGCTTTACAGTCTTGAAAGACATCGAGGTACGGTACTTTCAAATCGAGGTGCATCCCTGGAAGAAGTCTTTCCAGACCGTTGTGTCGCCTTGGCAGAAATGACCTCACTGGCCCACAACCCTTCTGTGCAACAGTGAACACTTTATCATGCAATTAACAAAGGGGACCATGTACCGTTCGCTATAAGTAAAGTAGGTGGGCTGTGCCTGGTGTATCTCGAAGATACAAAACGGTTCGTTAGTTTGATGTGCTACCCAGTAGAGAGCTGCATGAGTGCTAGACCTAACATCTGCGTGCTCCTTTTTCATAGAATGGAAATGATCTCGACTTTCACTCATCATTGCCGGCGTCTTCTGGAATTGCAGATTATATGGTCTTGGAATTGCGTGTGTACCGGATGACTTTGACACCACCTTGAAAATCTTGCGATCATCACTCGGGCAGTTCGAATTGGGAAATCCGGGCAAAGTGGTTTTCTATTTATTAGTGGATGGTGGAGATGCGCCCCCAAGAGCGGGCCTCCCGAGAGCCACGAGCGTTTCTCCTGCTGCCCCTGAGGGTTTCAATTTCGCAGACATACAGGTCTGGCATAGATCAAGCGCCCAGCACCGCCGGCCACAGTGGTAGAGTTCACCGGCTGCGTCCTGACTCGACGGGCGAGATGCTGGATGTTGGCCTGGCACCCTTGCACCGTCTCGGGCTGCGGCATTGAATCATGACAATACATATACAGATCGCATGCGAACTTCTCCAGAGCTCCACTGAGGAAACATCATGATCAGCAATTTGATATCTCTCGTATTATTTATTATTGCGTGTCGTGTACATACGAGGTCGGATTTTTAATAAAGGTCGTTGGAGCATGGACCTTCCCAAATTACTGTTAGTACCGGGGAGAGCTTCAAAGCTACAGTGGATGCCAAGAAGCTGGCAAGTTCATGAGGTGCAAGCTGTGATCCTGAGGACGAGGGCATGTGGTGAATGCCCAGAGACATGCCGCCGATCCCATCATATCCTCGAGACTCTGGCAGCATGATGCATCTCTGAAATGTCCTGGACGTGAGCCCTCCAATACTATTACGGGGAATGCACTATTACTACTCCCGTGCAGGCTTGACAGGTACGATTGCGTCATCAGCTCAGAATTACTTGACGTGGGGTTCCAGATTTTAGGAACGGACGGTTTTTTTTTTTCTTTGGAGGGGCGGCGGATGGCGGTTGTCAAAGCCCAGTCAAACCAGTTCTGAACCTGACTGATGGCCCTTTTTTTTTCTCCTCTTGGGAAGAAGCCCCCCCACTTTGGGCCGTGTGCGATCGGAAGTCTCTCGGGACTTTCCACCTCGATTGGGTCATGGTCGCGCAGAACAAGGTCTTGTTCTTACTCGTGATCTATCTGCCGAGCCCTCATGGCCTCACCGATATATTGCTTTCCAACTACCTACTCACCGTCGGCCTCGCCTTGTATTGGGATTCTCGCTTATTCAGGCCCAATTGCCCGGAGGTTGGGAGAGTTCAGCATGACAGCCAATGAGAACATGGTTATGCTGGCCAGAAGGTACACCACAGACCAGAATAGAGATGACTGCGCTTAATGCAGCCAGTCATACAATTCTGTCTCGATCTCATTATGGCGATCTCGTCGCGATGGCAACCGAGATCTTATTAGAGTTTGAGATCTATAGCTGACTCATGGTCTTTTCAGCCACATTACATATCGGAACATTACCATAGCTCGAGTTCCTGGAAACACTAGTTTGGCTTGACCCCATCATAGTATTATACCACAGACCTTGAAACTGTATAGAATATGCCTTTTTGGCTGGGATGTACAGGCCAAACCGGCATGGCGAAGAGGTGAATTATAAGAAAGAGTTTAAAAGGAACTCTTGAAGCATGATGTTGGTCACATAAGTATACACACGATCTCGTCACACATTCAGCATATTTACGTTTTTAGTTTTGGATTTATAGTAAGTTGTATTGAATTTTGTGGAAAACCTAACAGACATAGGAAAAAACGAAATTACATACCTTGATCCTGATACACGCGCCGTCTCAAGCCGCCAACAGAGCAGCGAGACCTTGGCCGTACCTAGATGTAGTAAGTATACCATGACAGAGTGCAACTCACCGATATATCCTAGAACCCAACACAGAATGACTCAAGAGGTCCGCTTAGGAGGGGGGAACATCTCGACATCGGCATCCATATCGCTCTGCATCCTGCTCACGCCGCGCAAGGCCACCCAGACGGCCTGCAGCTCGGTGACGACGCCGCGCAGGGCCGCCTCGCCGCCCGCGGCCCCGTTGAAGCGCGTCTGCAGTCTGCCCGCCAGGCGCCGCAGCGTCGCCCGCGCCGCGTCCCGGCCCGCCTCGTCCATGTCCTCAAAGTCTTTCTGCAGAGCGTCGTTGGCCGCGGCGTCGCGGTCGATGGAGCTCATGAGCTTGGACATGTCGACCAGGATGGCAGCGGCTGCGGCCACCTCGTCGACCGCGGGGTTGGCGGGCTGGGTCGCTGGGCCCTGGAAGATGTTGACGCTGCCCGCGGTGCCGACGGTGCCCGTCGCGGCCGGGGCCTGAGTTCCCGGCGGCGGCGTGGGAGTCGCCTGGGGCTGGTCCGTCACGCCGGGGATGACCATGCCCAGGAGGTTGGCGATCAGGAGCGCCGGCTGCGTGAGCTCCCGCTGGGAGACGCTCCGGAGACCCTGTGAGTCCATGATGGTGCGCAGCCGCTGCTTGACCACCACCCAACGGCGATGGTACGCCTGCTTGGTGTGGTTGTGCCCGGCCGCCCTCATGTGAGTCACGATAGCGTCCCATCCCCTTGCGCCAACTCTGCCGAACATGTCCTGGTTGCTGTGCTTCAGCCCTCCTACGATACATATTGCCCGAACCAGCTCGTCGTCAACAGTTTGACCCAAAGGCTGCGACATCGTGAAATTCTTTGGGTTAGATTGAACTGACCTCGGAAAACTTGAGACTGCAAAGACTGCAGTTGTTCTTCTTCGAAGCTGTTGGTTGTGGAAGTGCGAGAGTAGGAGTGTGTGAGAGTGAAAGTAGATTACTGTCTGGATATTATTTTTCGTCGGAACAGAACGGGTCGACTTTGCAATTATATATCCATGTCCATCGCCATATCAAGGACCGCCAAGCCGTAAACATATTATTTGTTTGGCCATGTTCAAAGAAAGTGTTTTCTTCATCGAGTCGACATGCTTTGTCCACTGTTGCCTGTGTATGTGACAGCTCACTGAACAAAGGCATTCATCCAGAAGTACAAAGCATTGTTGTGAAATCCAGACAAAAGAACATGTTTGTAAACCGCGGACTGCAAGGAGAAGATGGCCTTGGAAGTGCTTTTTTGCTTTTCTTTTCTTCTCAAAACCAGTGCTATGGATGCAAAGTCGACTAGAGGTATCAATCTTGTGACCCTGTCATTGTGGCCATTCTCAAAACTATTCTCTAATGCAATCAAGGTCCGCGATGCCCAATGTCCGTTCATCCCTGAGCATAGTCTTGCGCAGAATACGAAGACCCCGCATGTTCAGCGTATTCTCAGCTTCGCATCATTAAGTACACATGACCTTTTAACAAACGCCCAAACGCCGCTCACTCCAGATATCAGATGTCATCAGTATCAATAAGGGTTTCCCTAAGCCTTCTTGCCTTTCTGAGTCATCTTTCTGAAAGCTTCCACACCACTGGAGCCGATGGGACGGTGCGAACTGCCACCACCAGGCGCAAATGTACTCTTTGGAGCCACCGTGTATGCAGCTGGAAGGCCAGTGACGCGAGCACGGTTGCTGAGGTTCTGTGGTGCCAAAATTCTTTCGCGCTCGAGTTCGCGAAGGGACTGCTGCGAAGCAGCTGGACGCTGTGTAAGTGTGAGCTGAGAAGAGCCGGCTGCTTGTCGCAACTTGGCAGCCCTGTATTACATGTTAGCAAGACCGAATGAGTATAACAACAGCAAAGTCAACACGTACTGATAATCAAAGTCACGCGTCTCGACTTGGCGCTGCTTGTAGTCGTGCGTCTTTCTCAGAATGGGTCGAGACCAATCTCCCAGCAGCTGCTCGGCCATGCGCTTCACGTCCTTGTTGGCCTTCTTGCTCTTGGTGTAGAAGAGGACGATCTTGCCGATTCCGCTCGCGGCCAAGGTTTCCTTTTGGATCGGAAGTCTCTGCAGAGCGCGAAAGATGTCTCGCTGGATGGTATAGCCAGGTAATGAGCCGTCGCTGAGGGGCTCCAGGAAAAACTTGACAGATTCCAGGAAGTTGGCGTCGGGATCGACAATGGCATTCTGCTGAGTGTTGCGGTTCAGCAAGGCCATGACTTCGGGCAGGAGCTTGAGCTTCTGAAGGGCAGGTTGGCCTTGTTGACGACAGTTGTTGTCGTCGCGGCAGGCGTTTTCCATGGCAGTCTTGAGGGCAGCGATTTGTTCATCCAACTCAGCTTCGAGGTCCTGGTCCAAACTGTTAGTGCACAGCCAAATGAAAGTAGAACAAATGCAGATTCCAACGTACGACTTCGCCCTTCTTGGCTCTCTTGACCTTGTTCTTCACATCGCCCATGGCAGCTCTCTCGATAGCTCTTCTTCGTCGCTCCTCGGGGGTGAGAGTGCTCTCATCGATGGGTTCGGGGGAGGCCTTTCTGCTAGAAGGAGCGGCGGCGGTCTTTCGAGATCGCTTTCCAATGACAATCTCTCCGTCTGCGCCATCATTGTCTTCGTCGTCCCGTCTGCGCTTCTTCTTCTCTCGTCGGCCTTCCTTTGGCTTCTTTGTGGCTAGACCCTTGCGCTTGCCAGCCTTGAGGGTCCTGGCAACATCCTCGTCAATTTCGACAGGCTTCTCTTCGATCTGAGCGGCTGCAGGATCGTAGTCGCCGAACTGGTCCTCATCAATGTCGGACAGGTCATCCTCTTCGGAGTTGTTCTTGTCCGAATCTCCAGCAGCTTCCACGTCGTAATCGCCGAGCTCCTGCTCCTTTGGCTCGTCGTCCTTTTCCTCCTCGTGCAAAGTCTTGGGCGGCGAACCGACGGGAGACTCGTTGTCCGACATGGCGGGCACTGTGAGTTGACTTGGCGCGATTGCCCGTTTCCGCGTCCGCTGAGGAGAGAATCAGCCTCGCGCGGCCGAAAGTGATGGATTCGACGGTGAGCCTTTTCTCGCCGTGGTGAACGCTCTGTCGCAGATGATGGATTCCTCGAGAAGGATCAAGATCGCCCAAGAGGGGATGAAGTGCTGTCGTGGATGAAGTATTAAGTGGATGAGAGTGATTGCCGGCACTCTTGAATGAAGTTCAGTCTCCAGGCCTCTCCTACCTGCTGCTGCTAGCTCAGAAATGTGTAAAGTGGGTTCCCAGGGGAGGAACCTTGGCCAAAGTTGAAAGGCTGCACACTGAACAAGAGCAAGGATTCTGGATCCCGCAGCGCCGATAACAGCTAGCGTCTTCCATTTGGCCCCCCTGCACCCTCTGTAAGCTCCAGGCTCCTGCCGCTGCTCGGTACGTATTCCGTCCCACCTAGCGACTGTTTAGTGCAAGACCCGTTGTGGCGCGCCATTTGTTTACTGTGGCTTGTCCGTTGACCGAGTTGCAGCTTTCCCAAAAAGCTGGTCAATGTCTAAATCCATGGCCTGCTTCCATTCGTCTGGAAACTCCAATACCTACATACTCTCCATCCCACCATTCGTCCACTCGTTCCACCTACTCGTTTGTCGTCGCTTGTCGCAAGCGCCGGCCATATTCAAATTCCAATCTTGCTTTCTTCTCCGGAGAAGTTCTTTTGTTCTTTTGCTGTACACTAATTTTTCCTTCAAAGCGCTGCATGGGCGGACGTTGACGTCTTGACCTACGACACCATGGAGCGGCGCACTTTCGAATCTCCCATGGACTGGGAATACCAGAGTACGGGGCCTCTCGATCCCACCAGTCCATTTGTTCAGACCGCCCAGAGAGGGCAAAACAATAGTGAGTAACTGTCCTTGCCGCGATTGCCGCGACCCAACAAGACCAGTTCCCTGACCCGTCCGCCTCAACTTCTTTAGACGCCTTTGGGCTTCCCAAGTCAGGCACCTTTGGCCCGCAAAGCGCGTTTGGTCGCACCAACAGCACTCCACACAAGCTACCGCCGCCTTCGCCGAGCCAGAAGCCTTCCATATTTTCCACGGCCAGCGCCCTGCAGCGGACAAACACGGCCCCGGCCTTCCGGAATCCTGCATTTACCACTCCACGGAGACCTTTCGATATGGATGCGCTTTCCGAAGCTTCTCCCGCTGAAGATAGTCCTGCGCAAACCGACATATCCGATTACCCAGATACACCCGAGACCGACAACATGCGCAGCACTAATAAAAACGCCTTGACTCCGGCACGCTCAAAAGCCTTGAGGCAAGACATGAACAGCCGATCACCCGGAAAAGGCGACATACTCCGTCCAGCGACAGCTTTTGGCGGCCGGGACAAGGTGCGCAAACGTAAGAGGCGACATGATGATAAGGACATCAGTGGTTTCCGCCTGCCTTACAAATACCAAGAAGAGTGGGAGGAATCCGAAGGCAATGACACCGACGACAGTGTCTATCAGCCAAACAAGCACCACGGTCCCAACAGCCAGCCGGGCCGAAAGCAGAAGGGCTGGTTCAGCGGCTTCTTGTCCGTCATTCAGAAGCATCCCGATGCGCCTATCGTTCTTGGTTCTTGGGTCACGTTAATGTTCAACCTGGCCGTCGTCGGCCTCGCCATGTGGCTGCTCTGGGTCGTCGTGGCTAGCTTCCGGGACGACTTTTGGGCAGCCAAACAGGAGCTGCGAGCGGTCGTGGTGGAAGAGATGGCCAAGTGCGCAAGAGATTATGCCGACAACCGCTGCTCTCCGAGGGAGCAGCGCCTCCCAGCAATGAATGCTATGTGCGATGAGTGGGAGGCCTGCATGAACCAGAACCCGGACAATCTGGGACGCGTGCGCCTTGGAGCAAGGAACATTGTCGAAATTCTCAACGAGATTATCGAGACGATGCACTGGAAGACACTGGTAAGTCTTGGCGCAAAAACTACAATTTTTTAAACCTGCCGACTTGCATGCTAACCTCGCAACAGGCTGCCTTCATCGCCCTGTTCGCCATATTCTGTTTCAGCGGCATATCCCTCGTCAAGAGCAGCCAGAGCCCTTCGAGCTTCGCCTTTGTGCCTCACGCTCCGCAAGGCTCGCAGGCCGCCTTCCACCAACCCCAGATCATGTACGGCCACATACCGCAGACGCCAAGCAGGCGCTTCCTCGGACACTACCAGAATGACGAGACGCCGGAGACGGATGCCTCACCCGACCAGAAGGCACTGGTCGCGCCGCTCTACTACCAGACGCCCAGCCGGCGGAGCCCCAGCAAGGGAGATCGGGGACGCAGCCCGACTAAGAGTCGGAGCCCTACGAAGAAGTACTAGGATTGGAACGTCCGAAATGAGAGACCGGCAGAGCATAAGGTTTCACCGTTTCCTGAGGTCATGAGTCGCAATTGTGGATATCGGATTGAAAAAAGGGGAGCAAACAAACGTCTTCATGTTGGGATAGTAGTCGCGCATGGTTTATAATTCCCCCATGAACAGGACCATTCATTTTCTGGTCAAGAAAAGCGAGGAGCGTCACAGGTACATAGCATGACTGTACAAGTTCAGCGTGGAAACAACAAAAGCAATGCAATGAATAAAAAAAAGTTATGATCAATCAACACCTTTTTCTCGAGCGATAAAAGTCAAGATTCAAGAATATGCAAGTAGTCAGTCACTGTTTGTAATCAGAACAAATAATTTGAGTTGAGTAAATCATGGGTATATTCTGCACGGCTTTTCCTGAAGCCAAAAATCTCGGCAACACTACATATGCAGGCAATCTGTACAGAGCCAGCTCCAAGGCGTCGGTAGAAAAATGCCACTTGCTACAAGCCAGGTTGTGCCACGAATCAGCAAGGTCCTCATCTTGTCTTGCGCCGGCCAAGTCTCTTTGTAAGAAACCCGGTCATTTCATCTACAACAATGCAAAGCCGGCCTCTTCGAGCAGCCGGCCCGAGGGCAGCATGGGCCGCCCTTGCATGGGGAACGGCCAGAACAGCGGGTTTTCAATGCTCTTGGCTGTGTGTGCCATGGGCCCAGCGCCCAGCTCTGTCTCCATCCTGGGATGGGGAGGGCTGCCTTGCATCTGATTGACTTCGTCCCCGGGCGGCTTCTGCTCGTTGTTCGGAGTGGGCCCGTGGCTGCTGAGGGCTCGGGTTTCCTCGGCAGCCCCTGGGCCAGGCAGGCCATGCCCCAGATTGGAGGACGAGCCCGTGGTGCCTGTACCCCAGGCGCACATGAAATCATCCTCTGCGACACTGGGCACGAAGAAGTTGAGGCTGCTTGTCTGCGGCCTGACAAGTTGGTGCAGGTCGTCGCTGCTCAAGGCATCCTCGGGTGGCGGGATCTGAACTTCTATATTCCATTTCTTGGCCAGATACCGCAGAATGTGGAGTGCTTGCTCTGCGAAATGATGACATGGTGCCATCTCGGTCAGGTCAGCAATACCTTGGTTTATTGCCGTGACCGCACGTGGACTCATTTTTGCTGTCGCGGTGCTGGACGGTGATGGTGGCCCTGCTGTACTCGATGACGAACGTCGTGGTTGAGCGTGATTTGCAGACTCCTCGGGTTTGACGGTAGGTCTAATACTCTCGGAGCCAGGCGTGTCAACCGAAGCTGGCGGATGCATGCCACCTACAGCCAGGTGCATGATGGCGGCTGTCAACACAAAATACGGCACGAAAGATGGTGTCCTCCGCAAAGTGTATAATTGGGAGTATGATTTTGACAAGCCCTGAATTGCGTCGGCAGCCTGTGCGCAAACATCACGAGGCGTCACGCTGGATCCGATGATTCGTAGTTTGATCAGGGGCCGGAATAGGAGCAAAATGGCAAAATGGTAGTACATGTGCGCGAATAACACGGCAGGTGTGAAGTTCGTTCCGAGTCGCAACACCTCGGGTATCCTGTCATACCAGTTGAGGTATTGGGTATATGTGTTTAGCAGATCGCGGCTGGTGACTGGTTTGCCGGGCGAATGAAGAACGTAGAGTGACTTGTGGACCAGCTCACTCAATTCGCAGAAGCATGTGTAGACGGAGCGCACATTAGATGGCTGCTCGCAAGACCGTTGCAGGGGCGCACCTAATCGATCAGGACCTATTCAGATCAACACCAACAAAGTTTGTTATTCAAGCGGCAACTTACCATTATCCGTGTATGGAACCCATAGGGAAGCCTCAATATCGTCAATGATGGCTGGCTTGGGAGGCAAATGGGGGAAGCAAGAACATTGCGGCAACGACCCCGTTGCAAGAGACCATGCGTGGTCCAGCGCAAAGGCGCCCCAGAACGTCGCTGCCTGAACGGCGAGTTCGTCCGTGTCTCCATCACCACTCAACCGGTGCAGACCTAGCTCTATCGCCATGCGCACACTTTGTCCTGCATAATACCAACTTTCCGAGTCCCTTCCGCAACTGGCTTCCCTTATAGCCATGATTCCTAGGGCCTGGATCGTGGTCAGGTTGTGGTGGTTCGTTTCTTTGGCAAAGAGCCTCAGTGCCTCGGCGAAGAAATGATCGCCCGATGTCGTCGGATCATTGGCGTTCGCTCGCGTGTTGGGCTGCGTTGAGAATCGGCAACCAAGGGCAAGTAGGGCGTTGACCAATATGGGAGAGCAATAGCGAGACCGGCCGTCGAGGAAATCCTTCAAAAAATGCTCTTTGCTGAGCGAAGCAAAAGTGGGATATTCCCAGCAGAAGTACAGAGCAAGCAGATGCTGCACCAGAGAAGAGTCTGCCGTGATTGCTGTCCATGTTGTGGGAGGCGATTTCATTCCCGGCGAATCCAAGGGAGCGAGGATCTGGTCCATGCCACGATACCGCCCGCTATTAACGGGAGATGACTGGTCCAACACCCATGAGCCCACCCTGTTCTGCGACGGCGCATCCGAAGTCCAGTTCATGACATCGGGGTGGGAGCTGCTCCGAGTGGACTGAGTCTGGCTCTGTGACGAAAAGGCCCAAGGACTGTTGTGATCATAGTCATTATTCTTTTGGGAATATTGCGGCCCCATGGACAACGGCCCATACCCGCCCGGAAGAGCATTGTTGGGGTTCCCACCGCCAAAATTAAGGTCGGTCGTAATGCCAGACAGCGGCGGCAGAGTCGGTCGAGGGGGCGGGAGCCCCGAGGGTGGTGAAGAGGTCGGCAGGGCGCCGCCGCCCGAGGGAAGAGAGCCTCCGAGCCACTCTGAAATGCCCTCAACGCTCTGCCCAGATCGTATCCGGGTGAGAACCTCTTCCCATAGTTCCGGCTTCACGAGCGCAGTCAAGACCGAGTCGTTCTGGCGCTGCTGCTTTCGAAGCTGATCGATCTCGGTCCGGAGGTTCTCTTTGGACTGCCTAACCGGCACTTCGTATACGCATTCGACTCCTTGGGACTTGCACCTCCCGCATGGTTTGTTGCCGTCGCACTGTATCCCTCACAACATTGGTTAGACTCTGGGGTATCTTGCGCTCCTGGAAGGTAGAATATAGGGACTGGCGCATAAAGCAGCGATCGCGAAAACGAACCTTGGCTCGCTTTTTCCGGCACTCGGTACAAGCGTTGGGGGTCACGACTCCCAGGCCTCTCCTTCTCTTATTTACGGCAGACTCTGACGGGCCGATGCTACCTGGCGCAGGATGCTTCTCGGAGGTCGCTGATTGAGGCTCCGGGCCAGCGCTGACCGAGCGATCTCGTGATGATCCGCCCTCCATTGGTGCTTTCTGCCGTCTTCATATGCATGTAATGACTTATACACAGCGGCGCATACTATCTATCTATCTGTTGGGGGTCGTCCTGGCAGTTTCGTGTCGGGGGCAAGCTAAAGTCGGTACGCGGTCGCATCCAAAATGATGACATATAGGTACCGGCGCGGGCTTTCGGCGAGAGCTTGCGGCTGAAGCTCATATGGGACACGGTAGGTTCTTGGAGAGTGACGGCGCTGTAGTGCCTATCATGGGCGATGCTCGGCTTGTCTCGCGCGCGAGGTATGTAACGCTCAACCGCGTATATAGGCTGAGAGTACGGCCACGAGTCGAGCGCGATCGACCAGGGAGAGAAATGCGCGACTTGGTGCTGAGCAAGGTTTAGCTGACGTCGTGGAGCCAAAGTCGGCCCAGCGTACGAGAGCGGCCAGGTGGAATGCAGACCTACCGACTTCAGTACATCCAGATCGACTTCCCAATCGCAGAGGAGCGCAGAAGGGATTCTGGGGACGACAGTCGAACACGGGAATGTGCACGATTTCGGGAAGAGAATGAGAGACGAGACAGGTGCAGTCAGTGCAGCGAGGGTTTCGGGCCAGATGGGTAATGCTGGAATTATCTACCTACAAGCGCCGTTGAAGCTTAAACAGACAGCCGAGCTTTAGTGTAAGGGAGGGGGGCCAGCACCCAGAAATGGCAAGTACCGGTGGGGGGCAGGTCCTGTCTTTTTTTGGTTTCAACGATCAGATCCGGGTCGAATAAATTTTTGCATCGTCCCGAACAGAGCCGGCGTACGAAAGAGGGAAAGGAATGGGGGACTTGTGTGTGGTGAATGCAACCCTGGGCCGGGCTCGTTACGGGCATCTGCGTGATTACCGATATCTGGCGAGTCAAATTGCTATGTATGCAGGAATGCGCATTCAACCCATCTGCTTCTGTAAGGGCACAAACTCGATTTCGATTTCCGGATTTCGACCCAATCCAATTGCGTGTGGTACATATTAGCAGCCTGGGAGGAGACAGAGCTACCGAGCTACCCATGCTAAAAGCTCTGCCAGGTTGCGTCACTCCCTCGTTATCTCGTTGCCATATATTTCGGCTGCCCGCCTAAGGATAGACGAAGGTCTTAGCGCGTAATTCCCACGTGTCCCTCCTGTCTTCTCTCATGTAGTACGGAATAATAATGAATTCGATATCTGATTGCTTTGCTGAGTTGACAGCCAAATCCCTTGAGACATGAATCAGACCCTCACAAAAAAATCCGGGGTATTTATTTAGTTCCACTCGCAACACCTTACGCGGTCGTGTCGTCGCGCTTCTCCTTACTGGGGCACACCATCTTGCACCCAATCCCTACTTTCTCCTCAGTATACCAGCAGTTGGATCACCCGAGCACTCGTTGCAGCTCTAACGCTTGATTCTAGAAGAGACGAGCGAGAAAGAGCTCGGTAAACAGAGTTTTGTAGATCGTCTGCTTCAGGGGCAACAGACCGCGAATCAACTGGAAAGTTACTGACTGTACCTCCTTACCAGCCACCAAATCTTCTGGCCAAGGAAGATAATGGGGCAGTTTATAATCCTTTGCAGCGACTTGCACTCGCGTCTCCACTCTATAATGCTGGATCGCCGATCGATTAAGGTGGAGCAGCTTCAGCTTTTGCTGCAGTGCATGCACACATCTCCAGTATACCAAGTACAGATTACATTCTCACAATATGTGTTTGTGAAATGCACAACACAGACTGCTTAGATGTTAATCAAGACGGGAGTGACGGAAACGATTTTCAAGTCTCAGTGATTGTACTCTAAATTTCCTCGGAAGAAGGCTACCATGAAGAACAGAGCACACTGCGATGCATACGGATACTACCAGTGGGCACACTAAATTCAAGCCATAATGCCGAATCAGGCGAGCAGGTCTAGTATAAATGCAAGCAAACCCGCTTTTCCCAAGTGCACTGGCTCCCGATTCTGGCATCTGCATCCCCCATGCATGCAAATCGCAGATGGGCTGATGGGATCATACAAAGGTCCCCTTCTCCGGACCAAAATATCCTCTGTCCGGGATGGGCAGCAAGCCCGTGCTGGATCCGTCGATGCCGGCCGACGAGACCGTGTTGCCCCACCACTTCAGACTGACCGGATCATACTCGACGGCGAAGAATTTGATCAGGGCGCAGATGGCCACGCCCGCCGTCAGCGCGGCGGATAGTACGTAGTTGTACTTTTCCCACCAGGCCAATCTGTTCAGCGGCGCATTAACATATACCATCTACTATGATATACCGGCGGCCGGTATATCAAGTGAAATGGGTGAGCTTACCTGTGCTTCGGGAGCCAGTACATGAAGATGTACGACAATATGAACCCGGGCGTCTTGTACGACAAGTTGGAAGGCGCCCAGTGCTGGATCCCCTGGATGATCAGAATGGGGTTCAACCACAGCAGCGAGGCCACAAAGGGGAACAGGGTGCGGTCGAGGAGGGCAAACGTGTTCCGCCGGAGCTGGACCCGGAGCCTCTCGCGCACACCCGGCAGGTACCGCGGGCCCAGGCTCTGGCCGGCCAGGAACACGAGGGCGACAACGGTGCCGATCAGGAAGCACCACTTGAACAGCGGGTAGAGGCCGTCGAACATGCGCTCCGAGCCCAGCAGCCCCCACATCAGCGAGCTGGCGTACAGGGGCGCGCCGTCGTTGGCGCACGTGAACCGGCTCGGCTGGTCCGCGGTGCAGAGGCCCTCGACCTTGTTCAATATAAAATCCTGCGTCCCGACGGCCACGAAGCACGTGATCAGGATCGTCGCGATCTGGCTGCGGAACACGGCCCGCGGCGCGATCTTGCAGTAGTGCGCCATCTTCTGGTCCTGCACGTAGTTGTCGCCGTACCCGGCCAGCGCCCACGAGCCCAGCGTCTGCGCGAACAGGAACGCGTTGGGGTTGCCCGGCAGGATGAAGCCCGTGATGACCTGGATCAGCGACCCGAGGCCGAGGTTCGTGCCAGTGGTCGCCGAGAGAAAGGATAAGGGGACGGCGAACACTAGGTTGATCCCGATCATCAGGAACACCAGCCACACGGGCGTGTCGAGGGGGTAGATCTTGAGGAAGATGACCGACACGACGATGGCGGCGACCAGGATCAGCAGAAACCACCAGTCGGGCACCTCGGGATACTTGGACATTAAGCGGTTATGTACGTCCATCTTGCCCTCAAAGTTGCCCTTGCCGCGTCTCAGTCCCTGGTAAAAGTCGATGTATGCCTGGGAGACCGTCTTCCACTGGTTGAACATGATGTAAAGAAAGTACACGGGGTAAAATGCAAAGTTGGCTCCCACGGTAAGAACGTAGCCTGCCGAGTAGAAAGGCGGCGAGTATTCCTGGTACAAAGTCTGGTTGAGTCTGTTGTCGACGACGACCTTTTGCACCTCATAGGCTGTACCATCATTGGCAAATGCTGAGGAAGAATTGATCGGAAGGTAAGCCGTGTTGTACATCTAAGCAGAATTTCCATGTTAGCATTCACGAGTCGAAGAGAGAATCAGGGTGAATATGTAACCAGTCAAGCCATTTTGTGAACGTACTATGGGAGCATATTAGCAGGGAACCACATTGGAAAGGGAAGCCAAAAGAATGTACAAACCATTCGAGTAATATATGCCTAGAATGATCAGACCGCCCAAAATACTCTGCAAACATATTAGCATTAGCATTCGAATCCCAAGTGCTCCTCTGATGAGGAAATGATGATCCCAAGAGTGCCGCTTAGCAGCAAAAACCCATTGAAACCATGACACTTACACCGAAGTACTGAGTACATGTTGCAAAGAACGGCATGGCCAGAGCGGCATAAGACGACGTCGCAACATTCCAGTCGAAGGTGGTAATCGGGTTGAACAGACCAAGGCCCAGCGAAGATCCAGTAAGGATGGCCAACGTGAAGTTCTCCGGCGCGATCCAAGTCATCCAGTTGAAAGTCGACAACGCCGTGAAGAGATACCCCGGAAACCAGTAGTAGACGAACATGGAGATGGTGCACACGTAGAAGAAGTTGTATCTAGAGATAGTCCAGCCGTATATGTTCTCCTTGGGCTCCGGCGTCGTCAGCGCCCGGTTCATCGCAATGGTCGGCAGGATCGTGGGCCACAGCGCCTTGACGGGGTAGACGCTGAAGCGCCGCAGATAGCCGGCGAAGCCCATGCCCATGAGCTGGACGAACAGGGTCAGCATGAGCTGGTAGCCAAAGTTGACAAACTTCTCGCCGTAGTACACGTCGAGCTTCTGTACCAGGATCATTCCGTAGCTGTTGGTGGTGTAGATGGCGATGTTGTATGTGATTGTAGCAAACATCTGCTCCTTGAACGTCCATGGTCCTGGATTGAGCGAATGGCGGACTCCCTTGATAGTGACTCCCCAGTCGGGTAGTACCTTTTCAAGAAATTTGGCACAAGGGTACAGCAAGATTTGTATGACGGAGCCACTGAGACCTAAGTTTGTCAAGGACTGCCGCGATACACTCATGATGGAGACAACTCACTAATAGACGGGAAGCGGCTGTTAAAAAACGTGGCCATGAATGTTCCGATGACCGCCCATCCAATGCCGAGAAAATATGCTCGAAAGGTCTCGATAGGAACATGAGTGTCGTCCGTGTGCTCGGCGACAGAGCGAACACCCGGGTATGGGGACGAATACCTCATCAACACGGCATCGATCCTCAGGTCGCGCTCGTAGTACTCTCCGTACGTCTTTGGACCTTCCAATAGCCGCTTCATGCGGTCTCTCATCTCCGAAGGGAAATTCCAGTCATCAGCATGAAACTGGACGGCTTCGTGAATAATTTCAATGGCCTCATCCTCGCTCATATTGTTGATCTTGTCGAGGATGTATTCCGTCTCACCGTTTGGCGCCAGCTCCTCCAGCATCTCGTGTGAGATCTGGTCGGCGACCCGCTCGGTAGTTGCGCCATGGGGCGTCTTTTCCGGATCGGAGTGCCGCGGTGCAGCGTGGACTGTATCGTCCGCTTCTTCGATATTAGTCGACATTTCAATGATGATACCAGTCTCGCCGTGATCCAAAGACACGCGACCTCCAAGCAGAATATCTTGATCCTCAATATCGAGTCCGCTATTTGACGGCGTCTCTGGTTGATATGGAATTACTCGCCAGCTTTAGCCGAGCGTAACCCAGCGGCGTGCATGCCGTTACCTACCGGATACCACCTCCCGGCATGGTTCGATGGTTTATCTTACTCGTCATGTGAGCAGTGATTATCTAGATCAA
Source organism: Pestalotiopsis sp. NC0098 (assembly GCA_022432395.1). Taxonomy (NCBI): domain Eukaryota; kingdom Fungi; phylum Ascomycota; class Sordariomycetes; order Amphisphaeriales; family Sporocadaceae; genus Pestalotiopsis; species Pestalotiopsis sp. NC0098. The sequence continues at coordinate 1,064,294 of JAJKLJ010000003.1, read as the reverse complement.
CGTTACATGGATTGATCTGGCATAGTCGTGGCTCGTACAGATAAAGCGAGCTAGGATAGTTCTGCAGGCAGATCAACGGGGTTTACCGCCAAAGCATTGGCATATCATCTTTGCCCTGTCCATTTCCCCCTCTCAATGTCTATCTAGCATTGGCAGGGGATATACTCGAGCTCGGGGATTGGGGTAAAAATGGCCACGAAGGAGACCAACCCCGCACTCGTATCGGAATAGTCCCTGGCCAGTCGATAACACCAATGGATGCATTCGTCGATCTCGCAGCGACTGGGAATTCTAATGTTTACGGTTTTATCTGCTCTGTGAACAGTGTTTGCGCTCTCCTCTAAGCAATGTGCTTCTTTAGTCAAATAGGAAATAGACAGTGTTATATAACACCTCATGCGTCTTGCAGGGCACACTGAAGAGAACAGTTTATAGATTTGGAGATCAGTACGGGGCTTACAGTACTCCAGACGTTTTATATAATAAGATATACCCTTGTTCTCGCCAAATATGTTGTCAGGGTATTTCAGGTACGGCACGAGATCTCGGCCCGGAATGTAGTCGGTGATTATATGAAACCGTATATTGCCTTGGTATAGGATGGTCACCTAGATGTTGTCGTGTTCGCATAGCCTCAATAACAACGAGCCAGTCAGCTGCAACTTGATTCGAATTTCTCATCCATAAATCAGACAATCTCTTTGTAGTCACCGAGATCGTGTCCAACGTACAAGCTTAAACCATTTGATCACCAACTTGGTACCAGTGGCGGGACTTTATTATTCTTTTGTCTGGAATCTAGGTCGTCAATAGACATCTCTTTTGGGACATTCATTGTCGTAGACTGTCAATTGTCATGTCTTGCTGAATTGCATTCTTTTGGGGTTTCGCATCCTTGCGGTTGTGCAGAGTCCGTTTGATTGTATCCGTGATATCGTGCAGGTCTCTGAATGCTCTACTCATGAGACGTTCGTCGGTCACAGCGGGAGGGGTCTGGAGCCATGTGATTGCCAACGCGGATTGTAGAGCGGATCGGAGGTCCAGGTCGCTTGCGCGGAGAATCAAGAGCCAAAAGTATGCCTGCCGGTTGTTTCGAACTTGGGTGTGGCTGGGAGAAGATTACAAGATGTACGGTATACCAGGTGTCGAGAGCAAGGAGATCATAGATGGCCTCGAAAGCGCCACAGTAGATGATGCGTGACTTGCTCTGATCAGCCGCCATGACTTGCACACCAGTCTTGCGCACCGCAACTGTAGAGGTAACAAAGGACTTGATTCGGACGAAGTCCAGGAGAAGGTCACTCGGCGTAGTGAGACTTCGACGATGCAAAAGAGTTCCAGGGTGAGTTTGTGTACAATGAGAATAGCATGTGAAAGAGAAGTAAAGATGCCTAGCTGGTCGAGGGAAACGACAAGATCACTCGATCCATACAAATCATGTACGAAGTACGAGGATACATGCCTTAATGAAACACAGCCATAGAAAACATCTATCGGTACCTCTTCCACCCTGTAGTCCACAGCGATAGGGAAGGACCAACAACTTGAAAGACAGGCCTGGGCTGCAGCTCTGAAACCTCGAGAAGTCTTACGATGCCTCTCGAGCAACATGACCGCAAACAAAAGTGAAGAACTATGTGACTTGTGTGGAGTACCTAGGTAAAAATCATGTGTCTGGAAGACATATCAACGATCACAAGGTGTAACAAGTCGCACATCGTTCGGAAAGCACGACGGTACTCTTTATCGGCCTTTTCGAGTCAGAAGCCAGAACCGCGGATCAGAAGAAAATGCGATCGATTGCGCATATAACTCATACATAGGTAAAGAATCACGTACATACAAGCAATAATATAACAGAAAAGTAAACATGTCACGTCTAATGGCTTTGCATCACCTTGCCGTCCTGTTGTACAACGATGAGTAAGTCCGTTGTGCAGCGTACTTACCTATAAAGGTTAGATATACACTTGTGACTTCCTTATAGAGAAAAGATCAGGTTAGAACTCTTATTTAGTGCCCTGGAGAGGCCTAAGCTTCATGTTGCTTGACTTGCTTCTCTCACGCGCTTCCCTGCCACAACTTGAGTTCATCTTCGGATTTCATTTCTGACTCCTGGAACGGTCGCGTCTTTCCTGCACCACACACGTAGACAGTTCCTGGATCTCCACCTCAGCTGCCACCATATGGTATCACCATCGTCCTTCTCTAGGTACTCTCTAGACGTACGGGACATTAGTTTTTCTCTCCACCCGCTTCCGCAACAACTAGTAGCACCAACTCAGTCGAGCTGCAGCATAGGGCAGAGCTGCCCTCTACCAGGTCTTTCCTTTTGGCGGGCGGAATAATGATCGCTCATTGACTGCAGTTTGTCTCTCTTCCCATGTTAGCCAACGAAAAGAAGCTGGCAGCAAACAAACAGCAAGAATCTACACCAGTATCACATGATGTCGGCTCGGGCGCTCCCCCCGGAGCTGTGCATGCTGGTGGAAACCCACCTATCGAATAGGGATATCAAAAGCCTTCGCCTAGTATGCAAAGACTTTTGTACAAAATTTCGGCTTCGCTTAGAAAGGGTCTTCCTCTCTGCCAATCCGCTGAATATTCACGTCTTTCGATCAATCGCTGAGCACGAAACCTTTCGTCACGGTGTTCACGAGATTATCTGGGATGATGCACAATTGCGAGCTGGTGCAAGCCGCAAGGAGATGTATAGATCGGAATCAACGGTGAATTCTGGAGTTTCCTCTGATTCAGAGTTATCGGACTCGGACATTAAAGAAGAAGAAACGAAAGATGCTGAGGGAATACCTAAATGGTATGAAGTATTGTGCCGCAAGAGCGCCTTCACAGAGCAACGCCCTAGAAACCACAAGTCTGACTACAAGTCTGAGCGACCGGAATATGAGGCCCGTATGCAGCAAGCTATGAAGCAAGTACCGACTGTTGAATCCTGGAAACATTATCAGCAACTCTTACGACAGCAAGAAGAGGTCATATCAACCGGAGCTGATGCTGATGCTTTGAGGTACGGTCTCAGTCGTTTTACGGCTCTCCGAAGACTCGCAATCACGCCGGCGGCTCATGGCTCTCTATTCGCACCGGTATATGAGACACCAATGATCCGCGCTTTCCCGGAAGGATTTATGTATCCGGTTTCCTGTGCCTGGCCGGGTCTAGACGATAGCCTCGGATACGAGACTATGATGCCGTGGGATGACGACGAACGGGAGAAATGGCGCGGTGTATGTATCGTTTTACGAGAGCTCGCCCAACAGGAACACTCCGTGACCGAGTTCCTTATTCACTCACATGGGATGTATACCGGCTTGAGCTGTCGTGTATTTGATCAGCCGTGCCAAGAATACGACGACTTCAAGGCGCTACTGAGCCGCCCAGGGTTTCGTCACCTTGAGCTGTCGCTCAACACCGACCTGTGGCATTATCCGGCGGATGGAAAGTGGCATTTTCTTGGGCTCCTCTATGAGGCTTTATCCACGGCAACCGACCTGGAGCATCTGGACTTTTGTTTTCAGGTCGGTAATAACGTGAGATACGACCCGGATCTCCTACCGCCACTTGATACCATACTCCCGTTCGACCAATGGCCAAAGCTACGGCATTTTGGACTTGGAAATGGGGTGATCGCGGACGACGACCTGATTTCTACGCTGCAACGTCTTCCACGGTCTCTGCGCTCCGTGGAGCTGAGTGCATTAGAATTTTCCGGGGGAGTGGATGATTGGCTTGGACTTTTCTATAGGTTTCGTGACGATCTGGACTGGCATACACGGAATCCAGACCAGCGGCCTCGTGTCGCTGTGTACATTGGGCCGTTGGCGACCCTGGACCCGGTCTTTTTCCTTGGTAAGGAGATTGAGCGATTCATGTATGAAAACGGGCCAGACCCTTTCACTGCTTTCTATGATAGCACTGATCATCCTACGGACTCAGGCATCGTCAGATCTCCGTTTTCGTCAGATTCAGACTCCGAAGCAACCACATAGGACTCGCTTGAACAAAATGGCGACCAGTCCATGAATAGTAGCAACTCGAAAATCGCGTAACATGAACTGAAGGTATGACCTTATCTTTTCGATCCAGAAATGAATGAGTGGCGCTGAACAAGTGAACATCATTTATTCAAAAACGCAAGGGATGGCTCAGAGATCCGAGTAATTTTGCGTAGCTTAAATCACCACACGGTTGTCGATTCTCACCACAAATCAACCATCTTCACACGGCCGCACTGCTGCGAATAAAGTAAAGTTGTAAAGCATTCGTCAATAAGATGTTCTCTGGCAGAAGCTATGATAATACGCTGTAAACTATCTCGAGCGAACCGCATGCCTTTTAGCGAACATTTGTCAGTATTCAGAATGCTGCACCGCTGTATTCGCCATTGATCTCTCGAGCTTGAAAAGAATAAGACGATGATCATCTGCTATTTATATCACGGCAGTGGTTGTACTGTATCCTGATTGATTTCCCGGGCAATCTTCTGTGGGCCTCGAAAGCTGAAGAAACAAAGAACCCTGAAGACGACAGGGAATAGTCTCCCGCCTTTTCGTAGGGCACACGGAGCTGACATCTACTCGCGGTCATGATTGGAGAGCTGATCACCTCTTCATGCACGGATCCCTTGCGCGCGCAGCCAATCGCGGGCCCCGGGCGCCCTTGTTCCAGCTCTATCGGGCCCCAGTTCGCCTCCTTCGCGTACCGGACTGTCGGGTCGCAGGATTCCCTAGTAGGCAACCCCCAGGTTTCATCCATCCATGTCTCGACGAGGGATGCGGGCGCGGCAGATGTAGGTAGTGGGTGGGCGAGTCATTGTGAAAAAAGGGACTTGACGAGGACAGACTACTCTTACGCTTCGGTTCTCATGCTCTACTGTAGGGATTTGTGAATTGCCATTCTTTTCACAGTCATTGCATCAACACCACAGAACATGATGTACCCTCCACCTAGGCCTTTTCAAAGTGCGGAACCCGGTCCACCGCATGGACCGGTGTCATCGCACGCAGCAGATTCGCATGTGAGTAAGCAGAAAGCCGCCATTTCAATTGCCATGGAAACCTGAACACCCACCATGAGATAGACAAATGGATATCTGCCAGCTCAGAAGATTGTCCGCATCCCCAGCTTCGCCGACCTCGTCGAGCCGCTGCAGCAGAACAACAACGCCAGCAGCCGCCCGGCGTCCATCCCAGCCATCGCGCTGGACAGCTACTTCCACACGTCCGGTTCGGGCAGCACGATCCCGGACCCGGGCGCCGTCGAGGAGAACGGCCGGACGTACCACGGGTACAAGGACGGCAAGTACCTGCTGCCCAACGACGGGACCGAACAGGACCGGCTGGACCTGCAGCACTCGGCGTGGTCGTGCTTCATGGGCGGCGCGCTGGCCTGGGCGCCCTTCCGGGACCCGCCCCGGCGTGTGCTCGACATCGGCACGGGCACGGGCATCTGGGCGCTCGAGTTCGCCGACCGGTACCCGACCGCCGCCGTCGTCGGCACCGACCTGAGCAGCATCCAGCCGTGGGGGCGGCACCCCAACGTGACGTGGGTCCAGGAGGACGCCGAGGACGACTGGGTGCACTTCCCGGGCGGCGGAGGCTTGTTCGACTACGTCCACCTGCGCATGATGGTCACCTGCTTCGAGGACCCGCGGGCCGTCATGCGCAAGGCCTACGAGCACCTCTGCCCCGGCGGCTGGATCGAGTACCAGGACCAGGGCGTGGATATCTTGTGCCAGGACACTAGCACGCTCGGCACGTCGATTCACCGGTGGCTGTTCATGTTGAGAGATGGCGCGAAGCGGTTGGGTAAGTCGGACAGCACAGCCTTCACAAGGCAGGGCAGATTGACGTGAGTGGGTATGGCAATACTGACTTCCATTTACAACAGGACGAGATTTAGATGCAACGCAGCATTATAAAAACTGGCTCGTAGAAATCGGCTTCACAAACGTCAAGGAAGTCGTGATACGCGTCCCCGCCAACCCGTGGCCCGATGACCCGGAACTGAAAACGGTGGGCAGATGGTCGCTTTCAGGGTCAATACAGGGCGTCGAGGCAGTATCGTTAAGAATCCTGGGCAAAGGCCTGGGAATGCCGGTGTCGGAAATACTGCAGCTGGTGGCGCAGGTGAAGAAGGATCTGAGCAATCGAAAGCACCGTTTCTATTGGACCATGTGAGTAAATCGCATGATTTCTGTTTCTGTTTGCTAATTTATATACACAGGCGCGTGGTATATGGGCAAAAGCCCTTTTGAGAACTTGAGAGTACCATATAAACTAATTTGAATCACCGGTCCATCAGCTCTCTCAGCACAAAGGCCTGACCGATGCCCTGCCGCTGGCCTATACATTGCAGTGCCTCTCGGATCCAGTCTCCCACAACAAATTCTGGTTGGATCGAGCTCGATACGATCTGTATCAAGAGGAGAAGATTCAAGGAACCAGCATGATCCGTGTTGCTTGTGCCATCAAAGGGATGATCCAAAGCTCCCATTCCCAGATGAAGCAACACGTTATCTCTCAATTGTGACAGAGCCGCTGTCAACGAGGCTTTGGAAGTACTGTAGCGTACGTGGTACGCCTGTACCAATGCCAAATGTGCCTGGGCTACGGGGGCCTCAATGTCGTCGAGGAGCTGTAGGACGGTATTGTGAAGGAGGATGCAGCAGACTTGATAGTAATTCCATAAACAGGCGTTCCACTTCGAAGCGTGTTCATCGCACGGTGAACTGGTTTCGACGATATCATTCGTCGGGCCGGCCCAGGGTTTCGGTAATGTTGCTTGCCATGATCGGAGATCCCTGTCTATTTCTGATGCAGTGGTGATCAAGGATGCTACATCCTGGGGACTTTCTCCTGCAACTTGTGAACATAATTGCGAGTATTCGCACATGATGATGAACAATCTCCTAGCCGGGTCAAGTGTAATGTCCTGAAAAGGAAGTGCGCCTCGGACAGCTTCAAGAATATGATTCGTAACAGGAGTCTTCTTCATGAGGCAGCCTATGGCCTAGATTTGCAAGTCAGCGACAAGTGTTCGACCATTGGCAACGTAAGGAATGGATTGACTAACGAGAGGGAAGAAGGCTCGTAGATATCCGGCTGTGTCGGAGATATCATTCCAACTTTCCAAACTCCAGTTTTTGACGAATGCGGCAGCTGCTTCGATGTGGTTAAACCAGAGTTCTACTCTTTTCGCGTCTTCACATGTTATCATCTTCCAATTTGATCAGCCAGCTGCTATTGCCAGTACAGTATCAGTGGAAATACCTCAAACATGGCCATCTTGTGTATCGTGGCAAAAGTGGTGTCCCGGCAAGCTGTAGATGGCCTCAAGACCGCGTCCTTAATCTGGGCAAGGCATATACTGTATTTTTGACACGCAAGATCCATCAATGCTTTATCGTGTCTGGATCTTGCCAGACCGGCGAGTCCGACAGCTAGTATACTCGAAATCCTTGCATCCGCATTCGTCTCATGAGTCTCGGGTTGCTGAGCTCTGCCATTTTGTCTGCACACATAGTGCTTGAGGAAGAAGTTGTGCGCGATCTCATCGATTTGTATAGTCATATTATGACCGATCTGGAGTTTCCAGCGTTCAGGTCCGGCAGTCATGACTTTTGCAGAGTCCAGTCTGCCATTCTTCCGTACCGCCTTCTGCGTCTCGTCTTCGGAAAATAGGTCGACGTTTCTTTTGTAGTCCGTGCAGTTCAGATCGTGACACTGCACACGCCGAGGGCGGGTATCAGTACACTAACATGATGTTAGGACGGAGTTATTTGGGACTATAGAGGGTTCCACAAGCTGGACGTACTCTGAATTTGCGACGCCTGCAATTGGCGCAAGGCTTTTTCCCTGGCGAAAAGACCACATTTCTTGTCTGATCGCAAACACTCATGGGATATATGATCAAGATATTGTATGGGTGTTAATAAAAATGAAGAATTGAGAGAATCGCCCAAAGAGGAATGCGGGAAACTTTACTTAGGTGATAAGTCAGGATGTACTTCCGGGCTGCTGACAAACGCGCCGTCGGATGCGTTACTCAGCACGAGTCAGTGGCCATAAAGTCCGAATCCACCGGGGCGGTTCATTGTCAGAGGATCCAAGGAGGGTCTTACTTTTCTCCAGAAGACACCTAGAGCAGATGATTAATTGGCAACAAAGAGATCATTTGCCTTGATGGATCATGTTCGAAGGAGCGCAGTCGGTGTTGGAGAAAACTGAAATGCGACTGAGGTCACTCATTTGTGACGACCACCACATTGAGTTGTGTCGTTCTTCTACAACACAGCCTAATGAGTACAAGCTCATTCCAAGTCTAAAACTGTACATCCCACAGTTTTACAAGTGATTTATTTCTCCGGATTCATGGCGTTACATATTCGAAACCGTCGTGAATGCATTTCGACCCGATGATGTAAAACAAGATTACGAGGATATCATTCCAATTGACCATCATGCATCCTCATCATCGTAGACAAACGCCTCCTCGCCCCTCTGCATCCGCCAACCGTTCGTCGCCTCGAGCGCGCCCGGCAAGCCCTGGAACAACCACCTCCACTTGCCCAGGGCAAAGCCCTCGGAAGCTTCCCAGCCGCGGATGTCCCAGGGCGGCGACCAGGCGATAATGCCGCGGCGCTCGACCTCGTCGTCGGGGAAGCCCTCGTACAGCCCGCCGATGCAGTCAGCCCACAGCTCATCCTCGTCGTACGCACCCTGGGCGCGGATCAGGCGGTCTCGGGCCACGGGGCAGGGGAATACGTCGATCCAGTCCCCGTGCGGCACCGTCTGCTGCAGCGCGGTCGGCAGCAGCGTCGGCGGGAGGCGCGCCGGGTCCGTCGGATATGGCACCACGTGGATCTTCTCGTCGCCGCAGTCCAGCGGCGTCGTGAGGATACCCGATATGAGCGTCCGGTTCACGGCCAGGGCGCGCAGGACGTTGTATTGCAGCAGCGTGAGGAGGTGGTCCGGGCAGAGGGGGAAGATGGCGTTGGTCCAGGACTTTTCTTTGGGGTCGTTTGAGAGCAAGGGGCTTTTCCCGCTATACAAATGCTTCAGACGCGATGCCGAGACGAGGGAAATGGACTGCTGTTCAATGTCCCAGCATTGTACTTGTGGCTCTTGTTTGATCAGTATGACTGTTGCAGCACCGGATTCTTGGTTCTTCTTGGCTAGAGCTTTACGCTTCCCTTTGCGACTATTAGTTCCTCATTGGACCTCGGAAACTCTATTGTCCCGATGTTTCGCGCACGAAATAGAAAAGAACAGGTTCTTACGATATGCCCTTGTATTGAGTCTAGTCTGTGCTCGTCTTCGTGCTGCAGCATCATTTGTCCCAGTCCAATTGTCTTCCTTGCTTATCGCCTAGATACCGTAAGCAAATCATGCCGGACTTTGAAAGTGGTTAAAGCCGGACAGATACATACCTCGGCCAATTGTGGCATCGATGCGAGTTGAATGCGTGGTGCTGTTGCGCTCACGAGCTGTGTCGTACTCATTGTGGGAATAGCAGCGGAGTAGTAAAGTCGGTGATGAGAAACGAGAGTTCCATCGGGCCAGCCATGGTAGCGATATGCAACCTGCTCACATCCAGGGCAAGTCTGACATTTGGAACGAAGGATTCACCATGTCGGCTATCCCACAGCTGAGGCGCGGACAAACATGGGTTAAGGATAAGACGATGCTGTTGGCCAGTCTTACTGAAGCTAACTTGACCTGACCTAGCATCATGCACTCTGCTCACATAACCAGGATCAGGAACTCCAGCATAATGGTACTTGAATACTTCGCGTATTTGACGGAGGCTCGGCAGCGCTTCATGCAGCTGGCTCACTCGCTTTTAGGGAGAATTCTTACTGGTTGATCCATTTTCAATATCCATCGTGGCTATACTTTGACATATCCGAAATGCAGCTTGCTCACAAGATATCATGTTCGGAATAACGTCAAACGTTGCGACTATCTCCGTCAGTTTTCTTCGAAAAGGATATAAGAGTCTCTGGAACACCTTGATTTTGTTTGATTTATTCCCCATCATCACAATCATTCAAGTCAATCCCAACACTCAGATCAACTACTTCCCTTTCAAAGTTTCTTCGATTACCTATTTCAAATATGACCTTCCATCCTGACACCCTGCCCAATCTCAAGGGCAAAGTATACATAGTCACAGGCGGGAACTCTGGCATGCAAGTCTTCTCTTACACTTTCCGATATGAGAACAGGATCAGTCATCTAACCGATATTACAGAGGCTATCACACTATCGCCCACCTCGCCGAACATGGCGCCCACGTTTACATGTGCTCCCGATCGCAGGAAAAGGGCACGGCAGCCATCGCCAACATCAAGAAGATGTACCCCTCGGCCAACATCGACCTGCTACAGATGGACCTCATGAACCTGGCCAGCGTCGTCGCGGCCGCCAAACATTTCCTGACTCTCGAAACGGCCTTGCACGGCCTCGTCAACAACGCCGGCATCATGGCGACGCCGTTTGAAATGACCAAGGACGGCCACGAGGCCCAGTGGCAGACCAACTACCTGGCGCACTGGGTCCTGACCGAGCACCTGCTCCCACTGCTGCGGCAGACCGCCGCGGCTCTGCCCGCCGGCAGCGTGCGCATCGTCAACCTGACCTCGTCGGGCCACTTGGCCGCACCCAAGGGCGGCATCGACTTTGAAGACCCTTCGCTCAAGGATAGCAATCCGTGGACCCGGTATGGGCAGAGCAAGACGGCGAATATCCTGCACACCAAGACCCTGAACAAAAAGTACGGCCCCGGATCTGCCGGCGCACGAAAGGGCGAGGGCGAGATCTGGGTCGCGTCTGTACATCCGGGCATGGTCGAGACCAACATCTCCGCGGGGGTGGGCGAGTCGGGATCGGGTATGCTGACTTTTTTCTCGGTGGCGCGCATGTTTGGGTTGATCTATCCGGCCGACAAGGGGGCCACAACCAGCTTGTTCTGTGTCGCGAGCGATGACATGAAGGCGGAGCAGAGTGGTGATTATTTTGAGATCTTTCGACGGTTTGGGGAGCCGAAATGGCAAAGCGCTGCGGCCAAGGACGAGAAGCTGGCGGATAGGTTGGATCAGTGGACTGAGGATGTGATGAGACGAGAAGGTTGGGCGCGGTAATGGGAGACACTGCCCGCGATGCAATGGGATTATTTCTGGTTTCTGTCACTTTCTACTTATGTAGCTCATCTCCTGTTATGCCAATTGAATAGAATACACCAGCACCCGCTGAAGCTTCATTTGACGACGATCGGTTGTGCCCCGGTCGTACATATGCGCGCACCCATACCAACAAATGGCTCGCAGGGATCTGCTGCATCGTACAACCAACAGGCAGAGTGGAGGTTGTCGAGCCCATAGCTTTGCGAAAAGCTTTTCTCGAAGATTTAGTGTCTTGAATCCATCTATTCATTGCACAATTGAAGTGCAACCATCCACTTGCTTCATCTTCCGTCAGCCATGTTAACTCAAGCAATGGACGTTGTCGCCAAACTGCCAAAGGCCTTGGTTGTCCTCCCCGAGACAAAAGAATATGATGATCTCATCAATTCCTACTTCTCGGCACTAGAACGCGACTTGAAGCCTCAATGTTTCCTGACGCCAAGCTCGGTATCAGATGTCGCCACCATCGTGAAGGCCCTGAAGCCCTGCGCAGACGACTTGAAGTTGGCCGTCTGCGGCGCCGGTCAGTAGGCGACACCTGGCGTCGCCAATGCTCATGACGGCATCACGGTCCATTTGCGTGGTCTTCGAGGCATCCACGTAGACCTGGAGAAGATGTTTTTCTCCATCGCTGCAGGAGAGCGGATGGGAGATGTGTACGAACGCCTTGGTGCTCTTGGACTTGGCGTTGCCGGCAACAGACACTCGAGTGGTGGTATCGGAGGAGATGCTCTCCAAGGTGGCCTGTCGTATTTTTCATACGCCAAAGGCTTCGTGTGCGACAGTGTTGTCAGCTACGAGGTCGTCCTAGCCTCGGGCGAGATCGTCAACGCCAATGCCGATTCCCACCCTGACCTGTGGATCGCGCTCCGCGGCGGAGGCAACAACTTCGGCATCGTCACCCGCTTCGATCTCGCGGTCTTTGAGCAGGGACAGATGTGGGGTGGGAAACTATTCTACTTTCAGCCCAGTTTTCCCGGGCAGATTGAGAGTTTGGTGGACTATCTACATGATCCAAATGCCGATGTCGACGTCCACATTTGTCTCAGTCTTGGCTATGCCGCTGCGCTCGGCGACATTCTCTGCATGAATGACATCTTCTGCACACGACCGGAGAAGCCGAAAGCGCTGGAGACCTTTGCGGATGTACAGCCTCAGATTGATCAGATGAGATCGTTGAGGGTGGACAATCTAAAGGCTTTTACCGATGAAGCGTTTGCCGGAGCAACCAGCAACAGGCAGGTGACTCGATATCATACCCGCCCGTTATGGCGCTGACGATTACCAGAGTAGTGAAGATGTCCACGACTGTGAAGGCAGATGTGGCGATACTGGAGCTTGCGGTCAAAGCGTATAATACCGCTTTCCAGACTCTCAAGGGCGTAGAAAATCTGCTGTTTTCCGTCACATTTGAGCCCCTCCCAGTGGCCTTGATGAAGGCTTCTTCCGCTCATGGTGGTAACTCACTCGGACTGGACCCATCAGACGGACCACTTGTTGTGATACTACTCTACACCTCCTGGGACAGCGCGGACGAAGATGACCTCGTCTACAAGACGAACAAGCAGACTCTAAGCGACATTGACGACGAGGCACAAAGAAGGGGCGTCGCGTCTGCTTTCAGTTATATGAACTACTCATTCTCTCATCAAAATCCGATTGCTGGATACGGTCTGCAGAGTCAGGCACGATTGCGGGACGTAAGTGCCAAGTATGACCCCGATAGATTCTTCCAGAATCACATGGCCGGACCCTTCAAGCTCTAGACATGAAGTCATTTGGTTGAGAGTGCACCTACTTGAATGGTCTTGATTTCATGCTTCACACCGGTCGCGTCTGCCACCGTCACTGGATACAATATCCAAAGTATCATTTTTCCCCTTCTTCACGCTGTCGCAGTTTTGTTGGGAGAAACGATCCAAGCAAGAGCCTAGACAGTCCAAGATGAGAAGGAACCAGGCGGTGGCTTCCTCGAGACGGTCACTCATCTTGTATCCTGTGACCTGATAAAACGTCATCGCTTGGTGTATTTTGTCGCATTTGACAGAAGGGCGTTCCTTCCCGAACACAAACGTGGGGGAGATTGCATATTTTATCCGTTATGATAGCTTCCATGCATCTGTTTCAAGTTGGCTGTTTCTATCGCCATTTCAGATGATCAGGCGACGCGACTGATCAGATGATGCCAACACAGTTCCTAGATGTTGAGGCTCGTCGCATTGAATCTAGAACCACCGACTCGGTCCAGATCACTAACACTGTAGTTTCCTGCTGGCCCCTTCAACCATTGGGGCACTCATAATGGTCAGGAATGAGCATGTCATATTGTTGGAAGTAGCATACCCTAATCATTGCGGAGTCTAGAATCTTCTCCTTTCGGGCACTGGAAATAGCACTCCTCGTGGTTGGCCTCTCAGTCAAACATGCACCTTCCTCGGCACAGTGTGAGTCATGCTCATCATGCACGATTGATCTGCGAACGAAGATGCAGGTGCAACTGTTTGCGTCTGGCCAGATGACATTGGAGCAAAGAGGAGGATGCCACTTTTAGAACCTGCTGCACTCTTTCCCAACCGATTCTTTTTGGAGTACAAGTGAACAACATCAGATGATATTCATCCCAACAATTCTTCTACAAGCTGTGCTCAATTTTTATATTTATCTCCAAAGATGATTCCATTCTTCCAATGAACCAAAACCAATCATTCTCTCTTCTCTCAACTTGACAGATCCGTTGCATCGACAGACCGCAGATCTCTAAGAATAAGCCAGAACTCGCACTCATCGACCAACAACTTGGGATACACCACAATCGACCAGCCGGACAACAAAACCAGGTTCGACTTGGTCTTTAGCGCATTCTCTCTGCTTGGATCCAGATGCACTTTGCCGAATACGTGGATGCGTCTTTTGACAGATGAGTCTTTAAACATTGGCGCTTTGGAGCAACACCGAGCATGGAAGTGTCCATTGTGCCGTTGTGACCTTTACAGAGTCATGACACACAACCAGAGGGACATTGCACTTGCCGGCGGCGGGTTCAGAGTGGCGCCGAGTGTTGTGAAGCATAACTTGAAGTATCACCGGGAAATTCCGGTGACCTACAGAGCCCAATTGCTTCATAACGAGATTCAGAGCTCGGAGAAGTTCGAAAGAGATGTCATGCTGGATCTTGGCAGGTCATTCTATGGCGAGATGGAGTGTGTATCTCCTGGTGGCTTTCCATTAGTGCCACTACTGCAGTTGTTCACATACTTTCTGCGATCCTTTCACAACAACCCATCTGTTCGGTATTGGGGGAGTCGATCATTCGGTTGCGGAGTACACAAGAAGCAGTTGTGGGACACGGTCCTTTTCAAGGACTGGAGTCCAAAGCAGTTGGAACAATGGCTGAGAGAAGACTTGGACGCGTCACACACTTGCGGCAACTAGTGGTGCCGAAGCCCATACCACGTCGTCCTTGAGTCAGCAGCAATCAACAACTTCCGAAAGCGTTGCCACCGTTTGGCAAAAGAGGCCTTTGAGAGGGGAAGGGTGGTTACTTGGGGAGGAAGGGGCCATCGGCCCCGGGAACGGAACCCAAAGATAGGGAATATTTGGGAGTTTCCACTTAGCTAACTTAACCTTTTCACCTTTTCATGAATTAAACATTCAATCCACAAGCTTTTTTCATCTTTGTGCAAACCAAAGACCTTGGTTGGGTGATATGGTCAACTGAAGGAGCACCATGGCTCATTGTCAGAATTCGACGGATTGTTGTGCTCAAAGCCAAATCAATTGGAAAAGAAAATCAGTATCTCGGTACTGAAAGAACATAGAAATTGTATTGAGCAATCACTCTCTTGATGAAGTTCAGGTGAAATCCATCTCTAGACTATTCTATCCGATGTATTTGAAATTGTACAAGAAGAGTCTTTAGAATTGAAATGGAGCCATTGTCAACTGACTGGGAAAATCAAAGATTGTGAGAAGAAAAATGCCAAATGTGAAGAACGTAGTACTGAGTTTGCAAAGATTGGTCGAGAGATGGAGAGTCTGTGGGCTGTGCGCGACTCAGACGTGTTTTAGACGATAGCGGCAGTGCGGTTCAACTTGGGGTAGATGTAGTCGCCGTTCTGAAGAGCTTCTGTCGGAGCATAGAAGCGCACTAGATATATCAGCACGAATTAGACCTTTCCCGCTGTTGATGCATCAAAAGGAGTATGGAGTGTACATACAGAGCATGATGAAGTCACTGCCGTCAGCGGGCGACGGAAGCCAGCTGGTAACGAAGCGTCAGCAAAATGTTCGCATTGAAGTCGGGGATGTGTGTAGCACTTACTTTGAGACGTACTCATCCGGAGGAGTAGCGCCCTGGACGAGGACCTCGAAAGTCGAGTTGGTATCCCCAGACCCGTAGACCAGCGTGCCGTCGGGGTACGTCAAGTTGCTGCGGTCGCCAATGTTGTACCGGTCAATCTCGTTCTCGACCAGGTACCCGTCGGCACTGTACATGGTGACGCTCCAGAACCCGACGTTTTCCAGAGGCGGCTTGCCCGAGAACTGCATCCGGTACGACTCGTTGGTCCCCAGCGAAAAGATCTCGTCGACGTAGAACGGGTAGATGGCCTCGGCGGGCACCATGCCCAGGTACGCCTCGGCCGCAATGTACGCCCGCGCCGCGTAGTGCGTCCCGAACGTCCCGATGTAGCCCGGCTTGAACATTTTCCAGTCGTTGCCCAGGTCCGCGTTGGTCTCGTTGGATGTCCCCGCGTACTCGAGGGCGGCCTCGTAGGATTGGGCTGCGGCTGTCATGTTTACGCCAGGGGGAGGGGTGTATGTCCCGCTGGTGGAGTCGATGCCCGCGGCGGCGAGGGTAGCTTTGGTCTTGGGCGGGATGAGACTGTTGTTGCTGCCCAGGGCTGGCGGGTCGGTTTGTGTGAAACGTGCGGTCAGGTCGAGGATGTACTGCAGCTGCGCGTCTGAGGCGTTGTATTCGACAGAGAAAATATCCGAGGTCAGCGGCGGCCCGATCGGGGTGTCGTCGGCGCGGTCGACGAGGGCGCAGGAGAAGCGCGTTTGGATCGCGTTGACGGCGGCGAGGTCTTCAGCTGTGTTGTTCTTGAGCAGGATTCGGACCATGGCTATACCAAAGGTGTTGGGTGTAAACAGGATGCCTGCGTATCGTCTGGTCGGGTCCGGCTGCATCGTGCCGCTCGTGTTGGAGGACCGGGCCGGCGTGACAAGGTACGTCCCGGGCTCGGCGCCGGTCGTGGCGCCAAAGGTGACATAGTTTTCTCCGTATCTGTTTACCAATATCGCGTCAATTTCAATCCCTTCTTCGAACACTTAATTGGAATGTGGTCTTACGGCGTATACCAAGCCACGCTATAGTACCGGCCCTCGTCGACCTCGCCGACGACCAGCTCGAGGTCCTGCCGCGAGACGTCGTAGAGGACGGTCGAGTACAGCGTGTCCACGTTGGGCGAGATGACGGCCTTGTCGTCGGGCGTCGAGAGCTCCGTCAGCGAGAACAGGCTGTTGGCGACGGGCTCGCTGCCGGGGTCCTGCGAGTTGTTCCAGAGCTGGGCAAAAGCCAGGAGGGGTTCTCCGTACTGGCGTTCGTGTGTTAGTGACGAGATCTGAAGGAGATTCGTGTGTAAGGGATGAGGAGGGGGTCGTTTTTACTGCCAATGCGAAGGATGTCGCTTGTTGCGCTTTTTGGCATGTTGCTGCCGTGGTATTGGTCGGGAACCCGCTGGCGACCGCCGCGAGAGTAGCGATGGCGGCGATGGTCTTCATAGTTGTTGAGTTTCTGTCTTGGTGTGTGTAAGCGGGTCAGATGCGACTATGATATGTTTGGAATGTGATGAAGAATTTGAATAAGTTTCTGAGTGCAGTGTCTTGATATTTATCTTTGCATGCAAGGCAAACAAATCGCCCCTGTCATTGATGACATTATACAAAATCTTTATTTGGATCATAGTCATTGAGTATACCTTGATCGTATAAACACTATTCGCTCGCGGTCTCGGTATCGTATAACGTTCTCTGCATATGCGGCCCGCTCCTACGGCTGAGCAGGTAATAGATGCTGACTGTCGATCTTCTTATTCCGCGCCGTAGCTGAGCCATACATGTTACAATCCTGCAATGTCTTGGCGACAGCCAATTGCTCAATGGGTCACGTAAGATTCATTCAAATCTCCGTCGGCGTTTTTCTGAGAGCAGATAGTGATTGATATATCATTACAATTACAGGAGATAAATCCAAAACACATCACAGTAATGTCAGCTCAAAGTGCACGGCGATGTATTGATACTCTGTTGGAGATCTCGAAGGATAATCCCCAATTGAGCTGATGATGTGCGCACATAAATACAAACGTGGCATTGACATCGCTACTTTAGCAAGATCGACGTCGAAAATAAATTGGAGGCTGTGTATAAGTACTTCCAACAACGGCATAACCCCCTGATGCCCGAAAAGAAAAGACAAAAAGGAAACGCAGCTGGAGTATCTCGCGAAAGTAATAGGAAGGAAACATCAACCATTAGCGCCGCCATGACCTCGTATATCTGTTGAGACAAGTGTATCGTGTATCGTCTAGTGAGTCAGCCAATCCAGAACAGAAATTTGCGAAAAAGTCCTGCAATCACGTGATGATTGTTGAAGGACATGCTAGCCCGGCCTCATCGCATGACAACCCATCGGAGAACCTCGAAACTCCGTCGGCTGAAGTCCGTGCCCCAGTTCAAGTTGAGCATGTCAAAAATAGCCACATCATCGCGCGCGCAAAGATCCACATCCGTCGTGTCCGAAATCCCCATGGCAGCCAGAGTCTTGAGATATATACAGTCCTCGGGATGGTGGGCGCTCCAGCCTTGATGGAAGATGCCAGAGTAGACGGAAAGCTGGTAGCCGATCATGGACATCCATATGAGGAATGGCCGTGCGCCGCTCACGGAAAGCATAGCTCCTTGGTCTTCTTGTGGCTCATGGAGCAACGTCGGGTTGACGTATGCCGATTGAAGAGTATCCGAGTACATCCATTCCAGGATGATTTGAAGACGGTTGACTAACCTGTCCAGCAATCGCGTGTTTTGGGTTCTTGACCGTGGACTGGTTTGTATGGTCGCGGCCCGGAGACATATCAGTGTTGTGACCCTGACAGCATCCTCAAAGGCATTTAGGATATCTTGGGAGTCGTATTTGCTTGGAAATGCTGAGATTCCAGAAGATTTCGTGGTGCTAAAGTGTGGCAAAAGCGGTCGAGGCGAGTTGAGCAAATCAATTTGGAGAAAGTCGTAGTCTTCCTGGAGAGCGTCGGGCTCAAAGGTTTGTCCAATACCTCGTCTTTGGGCCTTGTCCATGGTCCATGTGAAGATGCAGGTTGCAATGACGGTGTCGGCCGTGTCCATGTTGATTTTACTTGATGTTAGACGTGGGCGGAGAGTGCTGAGAATATGTCCAATGTCTCCGGACGAGAGAAGACATGGCAAGACTTGGCCTTTCCGGGGACTGGGCTCTAAGAGGAAGCCGTTGAAAATTGCCCTATCAATTGCGTCCCTGTATGGAACGGTCATAAATAAATTCATTTTCGTAAGGAGAGTTTATAGCTACAGATAGACCACTCACATTCGTTCTCTTGTCAAGTCGTGTGGGTCATTGCTCTCCTCAGGGTCTGTCGACTCCCGAAATTGCTCAAGCTGTTTTGTGATTGCATGGAGTGCAACCGAGTCACCCAGGTCAATCTGCCGACCATGATTAGCGAATCATACTCACGGTAGAGTTTGGGAAAGGTGAACGAACGTAAGCAGCACTCAAGCAATACAAGGCCCTTGCAATTATCAGCGTTTGGCTCTATCCGTTGATCGAAAGACGATTACAGCGAACTAGATTTGAGGCGAGGCCGCCTATTTCGCGGTTGATATACATGATGTAGTTGAATCAGGCTAGTCTGAACAGAGAAGAAGGAGAATCGAAAAGAGAGTCGCATGAGATATCTCAAAGTTAGGTACTTACTGCAGTATCAGTCGCCTCCCCAAAAGGGTCTGCGCAAAGTCCCCGCCAATGGATTCATCGATCATGCGATGTACATAAGCGAAGTGTACATTGAGCGTAGAGATTTTGGACTTTTTCTGTTGCGGGCGGCACATCAGGTATATGGTTGCCCCAACGGCAAGCAGGGATTCTACTGCGAGTGGTGTAGAGATCATATGCTCGCGGATTTGGGGTTGTTCGAGTGGGTTGTACGACATGATGCCGCATCTTGTCAGGGGGTAGCACATGGGCGCACAGCAGTTGAAGGCCGTGCTCAGATACTTTTGGCGATCGTCCATGCGCCCCAATGGAGCGCAGAGCAAAGGTTCAATATACATATGGAATGGCTTTCCTTGAGGCGGGCGACCACTCTGGGAGCAAGCACAGGCAAAGGGATGACCCTTGGCAGCGATGGGAACACCGTCTTCCCGTATTCGGTAGCAGAGGGGATGGAAAGGGGTCAGGACTGCCGCGCCATGATGGGAACGGGCTGCTGAGGATATGTCGCCGAAGCGCTGTGCCGCTCCGACACGCTCTCGGCCCGGGCTGGTCGAATTGTCCATCGGGTCTTCCTCTTCTTTCCCGTAGCGCTGAACTCCATTTAACCAGGAAACAACCAAGTCCCTGGATCCCTGTGGTTGTGCTCCATCATCCTTGTTTTCAATGTTTGCTTTGTGGCTGCCAAGGTTGAGACCAATCGAAGACATGTTGCGGGCGGCTGGCGGTGGATCTGATCTAGTATTCGACTCTCGGGACGGTGCACCTAACTCGGCTGTTGCACACCGCTGGGACCTGCCACCAGAGGGCTAGCCACAGACGGGGATGACTGATCCCACGAACGTGGTAGCGAATTGTGTGTAAGCTGTGGCGTCGAATTTATCGGCCGCTCGAGATTTTGGCATGAGGTTGGTTGGCGTATGTTAGCAGTGTGTGTGTCTCGTCGCGCCATAAGCCGAAGGCCCAACAAGAGGGGTGCCGGCAGGCAACAAGACACCCATGTTCATCTCCACTCTCGGACCATTCTGTCGGTCCGGCAGCAATGTGAAGATGCATAATCTCGGATAGCAGATGCATGAGAGATTGGCGTTGTACACAGCCACAAGCAAAAGAAAAGTCCGCACCGGAAAATGGAAAAAAATGAAGCAGGTAAGCAAGACGAAACTCGAAAATGCTCACCGGGACATTTCTGTAGAACCCTCTCTATAGTGCTCCCCACTATAGCGGCCGCCAATTTAGCGCTGCAAATAGGGCTGATGTGGCTTCCTTAGCCTGCCGGGTAGCATCTCATTGCAGGGTATGGCCAGCAAAGTGCACCATCCATTTGACCCATTTAGGTCAATCTACCCTTTACGCTCGCCGTATATACGCTCGAGCACACATACATGATCTATCATATGATGACTAGATCAGGTAACAGTTGGGCTTGGTGTTATGATAGGCCACAGCACATGGTACGGAGTACTTGGACCCAATCGGTTTACTGCAGCTGATGTGGATCTGGAATGGCTACCTACATTCAACGAGTGGCAGATTGCCTTGCAAGTCGGGTGAGGTAGAGGTGGGTAAGTGTGCCCAAGACGGTCAAATAGGCTGTGCCTGCCTGTCTGCTTGCCAGTCGCTTTCTCGGAGCGCTTCTTTTGCATGGTCTACCGTACCTCGAGTTGATGGGAGGTGCGATTTCAGCGACGGACGTAGGGCAAAAACCAGAGCTTCGGCCCTTCATGACTGTAACGCTCTTTCTCTCCTCGACGTCAATATTAGCACATCAGCATCTCCCAATCTTCTGGAAATTGCCTCCTGTCTATTTCTCCTAATTTGTCTAGAGCACGGTCGGGAACCTCCTACGTATTAGGAGACACCAACATGCGTCGGCAAGCACCACAGCAGAATGTCTGCGCCCGGTATAAGGAACCAGATTCCTGCCTATAATACACATTATAGCGATCAATTAGCGAAACACACCATGTCTGTTGACTAGGAAGTGCTGTGACCGGATGATACTGTAGTGTTGCGCGCCAGAAACCATATTCCACCTACTATTACCCTAAATGGGACCCCAAGGCGCCGAGACCTACCTATAACCAGCCTGCGCCTAGGGTCCTGACTCCATCAACAAGAAGAACCTGTCAAAGAATGTCGCAACCAATCATACTCGCCGGTGCTGTTATCGTCATATGACTTGTACAAACGTGCATCAATGTCTTTTGCTTTTGTGCTGTCACGGTATGTTAATCATTTGTTGAACCACAGCTTTTATTCAGCGCGTTTGCTATTGATTATTAACGGGTGCGACACAACGCCTTCATACACGAAAGTTTAACAATTAGGCGTAACTGAATCACTGTATATTCTTTCTGCTGTCTCCTTGTTCTCTTCTCCGTCCCCCATTCAAGGTCCACGGATACTAAACCCATAATGCGAGCGTGTCTTCTTCAGAACCACCAGACATGATCAGCCGCCGGACATCGCCCAGAAACAGATCGACTTTTATCATTTTCCCCCAGATGCTTTGGCCACCCGGAACAGGATGATTAGTTAAGTAATAGATACGTCAAATTAGTAGACAGACACAAAAGATGGAGAGACAGTCCAAAATGATCATATTGTGGTGGATCATGCTGTGTCCGGAACAGCCGCAGGTCGAGCTTTCCAACCAAGATACCCGCAGCAATAGTGATGATGACGAAGCCATTGAAGTTCATGGCGGTCCTAATCTAGTGTTAATATACGGCAAAGAGGTAAACAAAGAATGGAAGTCCGAAGGACAACAGCTTACATTATCAAGAGCGGGGCAAGGCACACCGAGGCCGTGACGAGGAGCGCCTTGAGAACCAACCTGAACAGGTTGGTCTTCGTGGTTGTTGGCTGATCACTGCGCCACTCGGGGTCCTTGTCTGCCACGTTTGTGGGCGCGCGCACGCTGAAATTCGCAGCGAGCGTCATCATGATCGTGAGCTGCATTGCCGCTATGAAGATGGGAATCAGAGCCCAGAAGAAGTCGTCTCCGGTGGGAGTGGTCCGAGCCCCGTCGATGTAGCACACGTGGTCGGTATCCCAGTTGAAGACCATCTGTTGCGGGCACGAAGAGTCAATGGTCAGCTGTTGTTCCTTGTTCTTCCAGATCTGATTCGTCTGGCAGCTGGCCCCCCACGGGAGCAGCAGGAATTCCTGTCAAGGGCTGAAACGTACATCTGAGAATGGAAAGCACTTGCTATGTATGGCAGTGCTGTGATCAGAAGCGGTCTCGGCGGCCTTGTGTGACATGATGTTTGTTGTGGTAGTTGTGTTGTGATGTTAGTGTTTGTTGTGATGATATTAATCTCGCAAGGTGATGCGTAAGATGTGAGAAGCAGAACCACTGGCAGAGACTTGCATAGGTGGGATAGCGACGTTCTTTATATCTAAATGCGATTAAGGGGGCAGTGCTGGAGAAAACGACATTTTTCTCGTGGCGGCATTAAGGTTTTTGCAGGATAACTGATTTCACGAAATTCGAGCTCGTCGGCTGTGCCTTTTTTGTTCCTTTCGAACGGATATGGCGCAGGGGCTGATGCATCACAACTGGAGGCGGCACAAAACGTGGTCGCACATCTTGTACAATATTAAGAAACATTTATTCAAGAGCAAAATAAATCACTATTTTGTGGTGGCAGTGCTCCTTAATAAAGAGGCGCTTCTCTCAACTTTGTTATATGACTGTATCTACAAATCTATCGCCATTTGTGAGGATAGTTCAGGCCTCCGGCACAGCCCTGACGGCCTCCGGCGCTCGCACCTTGTTCGAATCTGTGGGCTCTGCAGGGCCGTGCTCGGCGTCGCTGCCGTCCATGCCGGTGATTGTGGCAAAAGTCTCTCGTCTCTGGGGGCTGTGCATTCGTACAGGTTAGTACATTCCTTGGGGACGATAAAACGGCATACCGCAAGAGTTTACTTACAGCAAGTGCTTAACGTCAATGTACCGAAGCAGGCAGACCATGCCAATGACAAAGATCCATAGGGCAATCGATGTTTGCCATCCATACTTGTCTAGTGAAGAGGTCAGTTTACTCAGCCTCCCCACTCGGAAGCCGGGGGAATATGGACTCACAGTAGGGTGCTTGGGATGCCGGCCAGACGAGGACCTGAGACCAGGCCGACACGCCGTAGTACGCGGCGACGGAGAATCCGACAATCAGGGTCCGCGCTTCGGCGTCCTGTGGGAGGCTGTGTGATGGGTACTCGTCAGCCACACGGTCCACCAGGAGAAGAAAGAAAATGGAGGGAATAAAAACGTACATATCTGCCAGCCAAGCGAAAAGCAACGGCGCTGTTCCCAGCGACAGGAAACAGAGGAAGTATCCGGCATAGGCGGTGGCCAGCGAAGTTGTGTCTGGGTGCGTAGTCCAAATGGTCATGAGAATACAAGGAATGAGGCCGATGGCGGCTGTGGCAAAGAGGTCAGTACTTCAATAAGATTTAAGCAAGCGATAGATGTGGTCCTTACCTTGGGTGATGATGAGTGTCCATCGCGTCCTCAGAAGATCGGAAAGAATAGCCCATATCCAAACAAAGACCACATTAATCGCACCGCCAGCAATAGGAATGGCGTTGACTTCGGACGTAGACCATCTGGCGGTACCGTCGGGGTTCTTCAAACTCTTGAGGAACAGGTTGAAGTACGAGTAGCCCCAGGGCGCCAGAACGGTGGCGATGTAAATGGCCGCGATAACGTACACGACCCAGTAGGTAAAGGTGCGTCTGGAATCATGTGAGCAAAAGTTGACACAACAGTGTAGGAAAGAAAACGTACTTTGCTCCAGCCCATGTCATCTTCTTGGACGAGGTGCGGCCGTAGCGGTCGAGGCGGTCCATCGCCAGCTTGGCGTGCTCCTTCTTGAACCAAAAGGCGCGCGGATTGATGTTGCCGGGCACATCGGGCAACAGGAAAAAGCCCAGCAGGCCAACGACGACGGTCATGATGGCGTTGATGACGAACAGCCAGCGCCAGCCGGCGAGGCCGTGCGAGCCCTCGAGCGTGTTGATGACGGCGACCTGCAGCGCGCCCGACAGCATCGACCCCAGGGCCTGGCACGAGTGGTAGAAGCCCATTCTCTTGGCCAGCTCGCTGGGCGTGTACCAATACACTATTTCGTCCGGTCAGTAAGTCGTTGGCATCGCGATGCGCAGCACTTTTTGCTGCGTATACCATTTTGTGCAGTCACTTACTCAGGAGGGTCATCATTCCCGGCCAGGCGGAGCTCTCGCAAAGGCCGAGGAAGACGCGCAGGATATACACCTGCGTCGCATTGTGCGTCATGGCGATCAATCCGGTAATGACGCCCCAGCAGATCTCCAAGCCGGGAAGCCAGTAGCTCGGTCGCACGTATGTGAGGATGATTTGCGACGGAATCAGCATGATGCAGTAGGCGACGTTGAAATACGTTTGGAAACTGAGAAAAGTTAGAGGCTCCGTTTCCCGGGTTCCTTCTATGCAATCTGCTCGACTTACTAGTTGAGCTCATTTCCTTTCAGACCCAAGTCCTCTTTCATGCCGGACACGTAGGCGTTGCTGATGTTGGACTGATCGAGATCTTGGATATGGTGAGTGAACCTGCATATTGCCGGCGGTGTGGTGTTGCCACTTACATTTGATAACTTCAGACATTGTTAGTACTTGAATTTCAAATCGTTCAACACGTCATGTATTAAATGCTGGACAAACTTACCCTGAGAAACACAGCCAAACGTCATCAGGAAAATGTCGAGCCTCCTGACGAGCGCTCGCTCTTCGGGCGAACGCTCATGTCGTTGCGCGAACGCAAGACTCCCAAGCGCCATTTCGAGAGGTGAGTGAACGCTGTTCTGGTAGTTTGCCTCGAGCGAACAGGATGGGCGCGGGCGAGATGCGGCGCGTCGAAAATGGGCCACGAGCAAGGAAAAGAAAAACCCTCGCAAGACGTCGCTGTGACGGTCCGGAAGAGGGGTCACGTCCGCGTGTCTTATAAGTCACGGGCTTTTCCCCGCGATGGACAATCTGGAGTTTGGGGCGGGCGGGATGTAATACGACTATTTTACATCTCACCGGCGTCCAAAATACTGGTAGTGACCGGTTATCAGTCCTGCCAGCGATCGGATAGCAGCCAGCTCGTTACGTATGATAGCGACAGGGTCACACTTGGGTATCTACGGCTTTGTCGCCGAGCGAGACGGCGACAGACGCCAGAGTGCCCTGTCCTGCTCGTTATCGGTTCGACCAGTCCGCTAGCCCCACTGTTGATCTGCGCTCCTAGCGAGGTTATATGACCCCCGGCCGAGTCTCTTACGTACACTTATCTCTGATCGGTTGGCAGCCAGTCATGCCAGCATTTGCTACAAATACATGCCGATGCTGAATTACAAGTGTCACAATGGCTCACGAGCGGATGACTGAGGGGATGCAATTGGCAGGCTGAAAGTTGTAGTTTGTCAGGCACTCAGTGGTTATAGTGATGCGGGCTGGATGGACTCTGCTGTGGGACGCTTGAGTCTTGACTAGCTATATCTGCGTTGAAACATTTGTTCACGAATAGAAAACATCAAATACCAGATTACCACTCGTATATCGGCGACGAGCTGTTCACGAGAACAGTCAGAACAGAACATCAGAGGCGAGTCGGGCTTTGCCCCATTC
Source organism: Pestalotiopsis sp. NC0098 (assembly GCA_022432395.1). NCBI lineage: Eukaryota > Fungi > Ascomycota > Sordariomycetes > Amphisphaeriales > Sporocadaceae > Pestalotiopsis > Pestalotiopsis sp. NC0098. Next base: position 1,038,419 of record JAJKLJ010000003.1, on the reverse strand, counting down.
GCCCATGGTTATCTCCCTAGCTCGACCGGAACAGGATGCCCGCTGGGAGCCCACTCGGGATTCGGGCCTCTCCGACCGAACATGCCCACTAGAATATCGCCGCCCTCGCTGGACCCGCCGAACACGCAGTGTCCTGCCAAGGCCTGCATCGGACGGGCAGCCGGGAATAGCGACATAGTCATAGTCACATTGAAATACCGTGTGGCAGCATATACTGACGCCAATAGTGTCTTTTCAGCCCGAGAACAAGTTGAAATCCGCAGAAAGACCCAGAGAACCAGCGAATTGAGTCACTCTAGCCATGGGATCGCTCACGAATGGAGACACACGGAGCGGGCTTCCGGTGCCCAACCCATGCCTATCGTTCTGGCAACAAACAACACGATCCTTTCCATACCTGAATGTCAACCAAGATGAACAAGTGCCTTCAAAGTCGAAATATGTAGTGATTGGCTCGGGAATCTCTGGAGCACTCACGTCCTTTGAGCTGATCGGGGCGGGGGTGCCCGGAGAAGACATCACCATTTTGGAAGCTCGAGAGGCGGCGAGCGGTGCCAGCTCGAGGAATGCTGGACACGTTCGGCCTGGTGAGAATCTATCACATGTTCGATCTGTAGAGCCCCGAGACTATACTAACTGTTTTGGATAGATGCTTTCCGCGGCTTCCAGGTATATCAGCGAGTCCACGGAAAAGACCAGGCCCTCAAGATCATCGCCAACGAGCGGACCGTGTTCCACAGGGTGGACGAGTTCGTCAAGGAGCACGGCGTCGACTGCGACTTTGACTCGACGACGACGTTTGACGTCTGCCTGACGCAGGAATTTGCCGACTTCAACGCGCAGAGCTTCCGGGAGTACCAGGAGGCCGGCGGCGACGTGTCGCACGTCAAGTTCTACAAGGGCGAGGAGGCCCAAGAGAAGACGCGCATCGACCAGGCCGTCGCCGCGTATGAGTGGCCCGCCGGCTCGAGCCACCCGGCCAAGCTGGCACAGTGGCTGCTCTCCCGCGCCATAGAGAAGGGCGCCAGGCTGTTCACGCACTGCCCGGCGACGTCGATCGAGGCGTCGGACGAGGCGGCTGGGAGCCAGTCGTGGAACATCACGACGCCGCGCGGTACCATCACGGCATCGCAGGTGATCCACTGCACGAACGCATTTGCGCCGCATCTCCTGCCTCAGCTCTCATCATTCGTAACTCCGAACAGGGCGCAAGCACATGCCTTTGTGCCGCCCGCACAACTAAGCGGGTCCAAGGCTCTGCGGAACACCATGTCTCTCAGGCATTCCCTGAAGCACTTCTACTCAGTAGCGCCCCGGCGTCCGGATGGCATCATCATCCTGGGCGCCTCGCGGGGCAACCCCAACATCAGCAAGGAGGCGCTCGACAGCCGGCTGCTGCCCGACGACAGCGAGTTCAACGAGGAGGTGCGGGACGACTCGGTCGCCCACTGGTCGAAGTGCTTCCCCGAGTGCGATGCGTCGAGCCTCCGGCATGGCGAGGGTCTATTACATACGTGGACGGGCATCATCGCCATGACGCCGGACTCGGTGCCGTTCGTCGGAGCGGTGCCGGGGTCGTCTGGACAGTGGATCTGTGCGGGCTTTAACGGCCACGGTGAGTTAACCGATCCCCTGTCTTCTTCTTGGAGTGCCAAAACTGACAAAATCGATATCAAAGGCATGGCGCGCATCTTCACGAGCGCCCCCGGGGTGGCCAAGCTCGTGCTCGGAGGATCCTGGGCAGACACAGGTCTGCCGGAGTGCTTTGAACTCACGGCTGAGAGACTCGGAAGGCTCCAAAAAGGTGTCTCGGGGTCGGTGTTTTAATGGAATCGTAGCATATGGACTCGCAGCATAGGCGATTCATTTGTCGACTAAACTAGCTATACTCTTCAAACTACAAAGTACGTCCTGCATCGTGGCCAAAGATTAGAGATTTCCTCTCAGGGCTTGTTCCCGCTCAATAGCTTCGAAAAGAGACTTGAAATTGCCCGCGCCAAACCCCTCGAAACTGTGTCTTTGTATAATCTCAATAAAGACAGTCGGCCTATCCATCAGATGTTTTGTGAAGAGTTGCAGCAGATATCCGCCTTCGTCAAAGTCGATGAGGATATCCAAACTCTGCAGCGTCTCAAAGTCTTCGTGCAGAGTCATGCCAGCCTTCACAAGCCGTTCTTTTAAGGCGGCGTAGTACATCTCCGGGACCTTGATGAACTCCACGCCTCGCGCTTTCAAGTTCGTAATAGCCTGAATGATGTCGTTTGTTCGCAGGGCGATATGCTGCACACCGGCGGTCTGGTTGAAATCGATGTATTCTTCAATCTGAGACTTCTTTTTACCCAAAGCTGGCTCGTTGATGGGCATTTTGACGACGTCGTTTGGAGATGACATGACAATCGATTTCAGAGCCGAGAATTCGCTGAGAAGACAGTTGCATTAGTATGTGGTCGTATTATAGCGATGGGACCAATAACCTACGTGCAGATATCCTTATCGTCTACCGACCAAAAACGATGGAAACCCAATGCTTGCTCATAACTATTGGAGCATGTCAGGAAAGGGATTCAACTCTTTCCGTCATAAAGTCTTTGGCTGTTTGAAAGAAGGTGTGTTGACTTACTATTGGCATATCTTCTCCATCTGGTCCCAATCTTGATTGCCCACGCAGTGATCAATTGCCTCGAGTTTGACTTCCGGAAGCGCTGCAGAAATTGGGTCCGTGACGGAGACTGATCGATAACCAGGAAGAAATGCGCCTGTGTAGCCTCCCCGTTCGACCAATGTGTGTATGGTATCGCCGTATGTCGTCACCACTGCCAGTCGGGCCGTACCAAATTCGTCTTTTATTGCATGAGGCTCTTTGACGACTTTCGCACCAGCTTTCACGGCCCGCTTGAAGACAGTGTCGACATTTTCGACATCGAATGCAACATCTGAAATCATTCCAGTAATTAGTTAAACTTGGGGAGTTGGACAACAATGACTCTTTTCCTACCTTTGACAGCATCTCCGTGTGTCTTCTGGTGGTCATGTATCTCGGCAAGGAGTTCGCTGTCTTCAGTAGAGAGTCCGCTGCCTTCGGGACGCAAAGGCGAGGTCAAGACGAAAGTGACATTGCCGTTGCGAAGCACGTAGGATGCTATGGTCTTGGAGCTTGTTTCGAGTCCTTTGAACGTTATTCTCTGGGACCCTATTCTCGTGACATAGTATAAGGCGGCTTGCTTGGCATTGCCTACATACCAATGGACATACGCTATTTTAAAATGCCTTTAATCGCAAAAAAATTCGTGAGAAGAAGGTAAGTTTCGATTTCTCAAACATTTCCCATCCCCTCTCTTATATGCTGTTAACATTTTGTTTTACTTTATTTATTTACCATTTGTTCCTTTAATGCCGCCCAAAGTATCTTGTGGGTTACTTGCTTTCCGACGCGGAAGCTACGCATGTGTCGGAATCTCGCTGTACGGCATTATTAGCTGCGGATTGCCGGTTCCATCGCTGAGAAGACTAGTTCGTCATGCTTTCTTAAACATCTTCCTTCTGCCGCGGAAAACCAGATTGGAGCATTAAATATAAGCTGATGAAATTCTTCTTGATGTCGGTCGTCTTTTTTTATTAGGCTGTTGGCACACAAGTACCGGGATCCTGCAAAGCATCATCATGTGATTGTCGTCATCCGCGACCCAACTCAAGCTATCTTTGGACGATGCAGAGTATAATAATAATAAGAAACTAAAATTTGGCTAAATGATAAAAAACAAATATAATATGACCAAAGCCTGATCATCATTTAAAATGCAGCAGGTCTTTTTATTTTAATAAGACAATCTACACAATGGTAATGGCCTCAGGCACACAACCACCGAAAAACATGTTCAGGGCCTGTCGACAATAATCTATGCCTTCCATATACTCCTTGCCTTCCATATGCCCACCTACCATATATCCTCGACGACGATATCGGAACGAGTTGTCATCTCGTGTCAGGACAATAATGTGATGAGAGCCTGATCTGAGCAGATAGACAGCGTCAGGGCGATCTTCGTCTGCATCCCATTCGAAACTGCCATATATCAGTTCAGATGTGTCCAATTCCAGGGCGCCTAGAGTCCCTGTTCGCTTGACCCGTCCCTTCCGCAATCTCCCAAAGACCTCCAGGCTACCCCCGGTCACCTCGCCGGTCAGGAGTGTAGCATCCTTCAGCGTCGTTTCACATCGGAGTATCTTTAGATGATCCTCCGCTAAAACAATATCCATCAGGACTTGCTGATTCACAGATGCCCACGACCAAGATGGGGCCCGGTAAGCCCGGGGCCGGGGACTGCGGCCCTTGTAGGCGCAAACTCGCCAGTTTAGGGACGTAGGGAGGCTTTGCCGCCATAGCCCAGCAAGGTAGTCGTCTTGATTTACTCTCTGGAATTCAGAGGCTAGTGCTGATAGTGCCACCAGCTTGTCCGCCTCCAGACTCAGTTGACGCAGGCTGTAGCCGTACACTACGCTTCTCCAGAGGGCTCCATAATTTTTACGTGATGAAGAATCTGGATCATGTTGGTTGAAGAGACTCCCTGACAGGTCTTTATAGTCCCAATGATGTTGTCTCAACAGATCTCCAAAGCCTGCGACAGCCGTTCTGGATTGACACTGCCACAGCAGCCCCTGCGTACCAAAGTGGACGGTCCGGCGGCTGAGGAGTCGTTCTTGTAGTGTCCAGGCCCGCAGGCTGATTGGTTCCTTGGAAAAGTCGTATTGCAGATCAGGCTCCAACACCACGTTTCCCCTAACTTCCTCCGACACGCCAAAAGGAACGGCGATTTTGATGGAAAGCCTGCTGTAGTCCGAGGCGGGGCGATGGTGTTTGTGGTCCTTCAAGAAGCCCTCGCGGGAGCTTTGTGCGCTGTCTGCGGACAGCGTAAGGTATGCTTGCTTGTAATATTCGGGCATGCGTCCCAGCTCCTCAGCCACATCCTCTGGACTGTCTTGGATAATGCACAATGAATCAACCCAGATATATTGGAGGCCAATATCTCTGGTGACGAGGATGGCATCCACTAAAGTCTTCGGAAGTGATGCGAGCGAGATCCCGCCATCTTCAAGTTCCATTATTGAACGCACGATGCTTTTTCGAAGGGTTGTTGGCTGCGGACCACCCCAGCAGTAGCTGAGTATGGCATAGTGACCCTTGTGATCCCAGGTCTCGCGAAGGCGAACAAATCCATCTCTAGCGTCAAGCACATCGAGAAGACGAGTTGGAAGGTTTGCAATCTCATGTTTGATACAGTCCTTGTGTCCCCTTTGACACTCGCCCATCCATTCAGAGATCTGTGGGCACACAGTAGCCACTTTAAAATCGCTTAGAGTTGGTCATCTACTGACATATTTGGCAGCTGGATCATCTGATATTCACATCAGCTCGTGATATTTTCACACAAGCGAAACTATAAGAACCTTTTGCGGAACGAGATTCAAGTACATACCGGGTAAAGCATGGACAACACAAGGTCTCCAGTCGTACATAACGTAAAATTCCAGGTGATCGATATCGAATTCCGACAGCGGATACTCAGGCAGAAATCCTCTGCAGCGTAGTGGCTCCTCCTCAGGTACATCACGCCCGTGTCCCTGCGCTATCACAACTGCTCTTAGAGCACAATCACCTAGTTGACAGCGATGTCTCACTCCAGACTTCACAAGTGTCCGGATCTTGTCTGGGGATGCCATCATCAAAGAACAGATCTGGCAGAGCCTGAGCTTGACAGGGTCTGGGTCCGTGTCCCCGTTCCAGTCCCAGATGGTTCCATCCTCGAGGATAATGTCAGGGGTGGTCTGGCGGTGTCGAGGTTCGTGGGGGTGAGCCGCTGGCTCTCGGGCGGTGTCCGACATACAGAGGGACTGTGGTACAGCAAGACAAAATAAGAGTTGCGGACGTTGAGTAGGGATATGACCTCTTGGCCTGGCCAGCTGAGATGAAGTCTTTTTGTCGACTGCCGCCACACACTAGATCATGGCATCTGCCGTCAGAGTTTTGTGTGGAGGAATCGGGGACTGGATGCCGAGGAAAAAGAGAGAGCCAAGGGGTATAAAATATTGAATGCGGAAGTACCCGGTGGGAATATGGATCAAAATTCGTCGCACTAACGTGGGTAATACCCACCGCAGATCACTTGCTCGGGTATCAGGATGCTCTTTAGCACCTTTCTTTTATAGCTCTTTAGGATCAACTCAGACTTCTTCACAAGCTCTTTGTTCCCGTTTTCCTTTTTTACGTATTAGCTTAGGTAAGAAAAATGCAGCTAAGCCTTATTTGCTTTTTTATTAACGTTATGTCGATTAATATAAAAAAGCAATTAAAGGTAATTTAATACCTTTTACTTTTTTATTAAAAGCAATATATTTTAATAATTAAATAAATATATTATTTTTCGAATAATAAAATCGAATTTATCTTAGATTAAAAAGCATTAATTATGAATTATATAAAATAACGATAAAACAAAAATATTTGAATAAAACATATAATATCACTTTTAGGAAAATATAATATCGATGAGGAGTTCCTTTTTTCTATTAATTACACCCCGTTCTCTACTTTGCTTCGCTGGTCCTCTTTGCGCTTTGTTATTTGCTATTGCCATAGGTAAGTGCCCTTCTTGTTGATGAACCCATTTATGGCGGGTTGCATATCGGCTTGTCCGAAGAATGAATCTGAGTATCCCCGGCCGCAACTGGAAGTGTGCATTCCATGGCAGCCAGGGCAGGGTCGACTGTTTGCGCCGAGGATCGCGCTGTGTGTGACTGCAAACTGTGAATGTGCCTCGATAGAAGGTTGACCTCATCCTGCAGTCGAGTAATCATCATATCCACATCTTCCGTCTTCTTATCCTTCTCAAATGATGGTGGACGATAGGATCGGGTGTAAACACATTCACGGCCTGACTGCCCACACCGTCCACATGGTGTTTTGCCATCGCATTTAGTCTTGCGATATTTACAATTATTGCTGTGATCGACACCAAAGTCAGCAACGGAGAAGATGATTCTGATGACCTTCGGAGACCATGAACGAACCAGGCAACCGGTGTATATCGTTGACGTTTTCGTCTTTGATGTGAAATGCTACAATGACAAGACCTTAGCCATCGAAGAGATCACAGTCGCTCTCACGATAATACTTGATCTTACCAGCTAGAAGCTTGCGGTTGATGGGTTTAACCCGCATTGTTGGCATCCGGAGGAGCTTCATAGTCGACTACGGGAAAAGTCTTCTTCTCGCTGAGACGTCGAATGTCATCTGCTTGTGCCAGGAGAAGGTCCATTTTTGGTAAGTTCAGGCTTAGAGGGGATAGTGAAAAAGGAACGAGGAACGCCCTCCCGACCTCCTGCGGTGAGGGAGGGGTGGGAAAAGAGGAAGAAAACCCCTCGGCTAATAGTTCGCAAATTGCCGCTATTAGCAAAATTGATTACTAGTCAACTTCAGAGTCAGTCTCGATAGGTACAATTGTAAGTTTGCCACAACGTGTCATGAGTGTGAAAAATACAATGAGCGCTAATCAACATTGAAAGTGGCTGGCTGTTACGTATGCGGCAAATCACATTGACATTCGAAGAAATATTCGCAGCAAGATTGAAGAGGAGATGATACATGATCCTTGTTTAAATACGCATCAGTGCATTATGCTACGCTGAACGTGGATTTCCCGTATCAATCCATGTCGTCTCGCGGGTCTCTCAAATCACCCGAGAGAATTGAATGTTGACGCAAGCACATTAAGTGAGCTCTGACCAATCTCACTATTGCAATATTGTGGTAGAAATACATGAATCTAGAACCGGTCTTCTTCTTTGAAATGCTTCGGCTCGAATGGAAGGCAAGCTGCAACGATAGCAATCAACCCATATACTCCCACGAGTACCCAAATCGGGACCGAGGTAGACAGGTCGCCATACGTGGCGATGAATGGCGCTGACAAAGACGCTATGCGACCAAATGCCAAGGTCAGACCGCAGCCAGTACCACGATACGCCGTGGGCATCACTTCTGGCGTGTACCTGGAATGGTATTAGTCAATGAGTCTCTCAGTACCGTGTTGCAGGGATGGGCCGTACGAGTAAAGGATGGCGTAAAAGGCGTTTTGCCAAAAACTGATCATGCTTGAAAACGCAACGTTTCCAGCTTCATTGCGGACGGTAGTGAACCCTCCACAGAAAGCCGCAGCACAAATTGCTGTGACCGCCATGGCACGACGCCTTCCGAGCCAGGGCACATTTCCTAGCAGTGTCGACAAGATAGGACCGAAAATTCCGACGGTTGAAGAAATGGAGTAGTCGCGGTACGTCTGAAAAGTGCTACCATCCCCTAGCATTGCGCCTTTGTTTTCCAAGAAAATGGGTAGATATAAAGTGTAAACGGGGTACCTATAATGAAATGCTTATTAGTAGGGACGTTTACTATCTCTTCGGAATAAGACTTACGCAACACCGATACAGATCCACAGAATGATGACTCCAATGGTGGAATATCGCTGCTTGCGCCCCTTGAACAAACCAGCTACGTTGGTAAGTAAAGACTGCTTTTGACTTGATCCTTCTTCCCCCTGTGGCATGGGGTGAAAGTCATTGACCGACGCGACTACCGAGGATTTGTTCTGTCGCGCCATATTTTCAAGCACGAGAACTGCCTCGGAGAACTTTCCTTGAGTAACGAGCCATTTTGGAGATTCCTCCATGCGCAAGCAGAAAATTCGAATCAACGCTGCCACCAAGGAGATGCCTCCAATGAGGATGTATTGGTAACGCCAACCCATATTGTCTTCTCGGGCGCAAGTACTCGGAGTACTTTGTTCCGGGCAAGAATAGAAAGTGATCAGTGGCCACGCTGGAATGAGATTAGCGGAAAGCATATGCTAATGAATCGGTGACTTTGTTTGTATTTACCAAAGAATCCGCCCAGAGCACTGCCAATGCCCCACCATAAGGGGAGCGCGCACAGGAGGTAGTCTTTTGACTTCGGCAATGACTCGATGAATACAGTCAAGTCTATGGCAACTGTAGGTTTATTAGCAATCGTCGTTGATGTGATTGGAACCAAACATACAGTTGCCGCCAGCTCCAACAGCCTGGAGACCGACAAAGACACATAGCGCGGCAAACGAGGGCGACCCAGCCGAGACCATAGCAAAGACTGTGACAAAGAGGAGAGAAGACTGCCAGACAAGTTTCCGGCCCACCACATCGACCATTGCTCCGCAAAGCAAAGCTCCAACAAGTGATCCAGCATATAGGGCCGCTATAATCATTTCGGGGTATTGAGTGTCCCACTCCTTCGTGATCTGGGGCATGACAAGCCCGACGGCGACGGGAAGCATCTGAGATGAAGGCGGCAAGGTTAGTAAAAGTGACAGCAGCGCCATAGCTATAGACTCACCTGATCCAGCATGAACCCAAAGCCGCAAGTGACAAAAAGATTCCACTGGTATCTTCCAAACCCAATCTCTTCTATTAAACCGTTGATGATGGCTGTATTTTGGGAGCTCAGATGTTGTAGCACCTCAGTCTCACCGTCAGCCCGAGACGCCATTTTGGCGAGCTCGTGCTGGTCGGGTTGTTTGTCAAACTTGCTGCTGTCCATGATTTCAAGATAGGTTGCGATCCAGACAAAAGATCGAATATCCCATATGGCAAGCCGACTTGCCATTCCTTATACTCGAAACGCAATTCTATAGAATCCCCAGCTTGTGACACTAGACCGGACTTGGCAACGTTTGCCTTGGGAACGCGGGGAGAATTTATGGAGACGGAAGACGACAATTCCCCCAGAACCGTGCCCACCAGCCACTCCGCTGAGATACGAAAGTGCTGCTGAATACACCAATGACCAGCTGAACGTTCACAATCCATTACGTACCTCTATCGAGATTAGGAAATTCCATTCAAGCCTATCATTGTCCGAAACCTGGAGTCGATTCGCGTGCGCCGTATCTGGGGAAATCATGGTTTCTTAGTTGCATGAAGCTTTCACTAATACAAGATGTATGTTGCGAAGCGGGGACGGAGGTTGTCTGAACTGTCTAATAGTGAAAGAAGGCATCTACCGTCTCCACTTCATGACAGGCCAGCATTCTATGAGTCCTGAATGGGGCGTCATGCATCGGTGCTGTAGATTTGAGAATACAGAACAATTTGCTATGCCGCCATATCTTTCTGTCGACCAGAGAACCAAAGCACCACAATTCAGGGAAACTTCATTTGTGGATTTCATTGTGGCTCAGCATGGTGATTTTATTGCAGACTTGTTTAGTATGGTCTCTCAGGTCTCCAGGTTGTGTTTACACCTTTTCTGTTCAGAGCATCTTGATCCACATGCAACGAGTTTGTGTCACAAAATGCAATGGTCTTTCCTCAACACCATAGCACGACGAACTACTTCTACTCTACTATGGAAGCTGTTCACCGAGCCCTTCCGCACAGAGTTGAACTATGTGGTTGTTGCGTTCAACCAAATGTTGGATGAGACCCTGAGTGATGGAAATGGGAATCTCCAGACCTTGAAGCGAATAATTTAATCAACATAACACGAATCAAAGCAGTTGTTACAGTCCAAGTATCAGTGATTGTTTGACTCAGGTGGAGATTCGTCTACAAATACAACTTGCAGTATGAAGCCAATATTGCACCAATTCGCACTTGGAATATACAACATATGTCTACTGTGAGTGTTACTTGGTCAATGACTTGAGATTTCTATCTACAACTTGGCCTGCTCTTGCTTTGATAGAGTACGCAATGGCGGACCACCACGACTACCGTCCCCTCTCTTGCGCAACAGCTCTTGTCCACTCTGTGTTCGCAGTCGCCATTTTTGACGCACTTCGGTTGACGCTGTTTTTTCGAAACAGTCCGCAATGTATCGACCGAGTATAGGGAGAAATTTGAAGGCACTGCATCAATGTCAAATTAGCGGAGAGAAGGGGATTGCATGATGTAGGAGGTCACATACTGTCCAGCCCCTCCAGTAGCTACAAATAACCCATTGATCCTGGGGTGGTGGTCCACCACAAAGTGGCCCTCTGGGGTGTCCGAGTACCAACACAGCCGGCGATTTAGCCAAGGGTGATCAGCAAATGCAGGCAGTAGCTGACGTAAACCCTCTCGCAAGTCACTGTCCGCATCTTCTGGAAGAAAGGAGCTTTCTATGTTGCTCTTGTGAGAATGAGGAGAAGAGACAGTCTTGGACGCGTGCGCTACGGGGAACTGCGACGCGAAGCCGTATCCATGCCGAGCAATCTTGAGTAAATGTGTGTCGGGCGTGGGAGGAAAACAGAAGATACCGGTGCTCAAGTTGATAATGACTGGCATCTTTTCGATAGTCTTCGCTTCCGTGGGTGTGAGCTGGATGAAGCCGACCGGTTGACCAGATGCCGTGGTCGCGGATTCAATGGGTAACAAAGTGTTTGTCCAGGCTCCAGTGGATAGGATGACGCGGGAAGCTGAAATAGATCCACCGTCTGCCACATGAACCCCAACCACCGAGCTGTCCCTATACTTGAGAGAGAGGACCGTGCCGCGTTTACCCGTAATGAAAGATACACCGACCGAGCTACAATCCGTAGCCAGTTTTCGAATCGAGGTTTCCGCGTTGGCCCAGCCTCCATGAGGATTGCTGTGCGCCCTAAGTCCGTCGAGTTGTGCCTGGATACTTGGGTATATCTCGCGAACGGCTTTCGCGTCTGGGTATTCTGTGGTTGACTGCCCAAGGGACTGGCTGGTCTCCATGCTCTGAGCGATGTAATCATTTCCAGATTTATCTGACAGTTGGACAAAACCAGACTCATGATAATGATCGCGGAACGTTGTCAACCACTCAGCATGGGCCTCGCGCGCCATGCGGGCATACAGAGGATCGGCGTATTCGATGCGAATTACTCGCGAAACATCAACGCTGCTTCCATCTGGGACAGGGGGGAGGAATCTGTCCAGAACGGTTATGTTGCGAAAGCCACGTCGGCTCAGCTCCCACGCAGTAGACAAGCCAAAAACACCGGCTCCAACAATTAGGATGCTTTCGTTTTTCTCTGGTAACTGCTGTATCGGCATATTGAAGCTGGCAATGCGTGAAAGATGGATCATGTATTGTTCTTGGACAAGACACACTGCAAAACCAAACCAAAACTTTATAAGAAGCCGCCCAAGCTACATCCAGTAGGTATCCGCTAACTACCACAACTTCCGCTTCTCCGTCCCCACTGCCGCTATTAGAGAGAACTCGGGGCGGAAACCTCAGCTAGTTTCCTTCCGCGTCTCCGTCCCCGCGATGCCCTATGGAGCAATTCCGTCCTGGTCACAGACATGTGTCATCTGCTATCATCTATTTGTTCAAAGTGATTCTGAAGGGGAAGGTTCTAGCCTTGGTATCATCCGTGACGGACAACATACGCAAGGCTGACCAGTACCTTGAATAGTCAACTGGAAACTGTGATCAGTCATTAAATGCCCGCGAAACAGAGCAGTCTAGGAAAGCATATAGTGATATTGAAGGTTTCTGTCTGTCGGAGACCAGCTTGGGGAATTCATTGCTGGGCTCAAGCCTACGAGCGAGATTCATGACATAGGACCGCGCTCTGCCGATGCATAAATACTAAGATCTCGAGCGTACTTTATCTACCCTGGACTTGTGCCGCGGATTCTGCTGGACGCGGTGTCCTTGCCCCAAGCCCAAAATGAGGCTGATGTAGTGACTTTCGACGCTACAAATCAACCGAAGTCTTCGTGAAGGGGCATCCAGGAAAAATGGATTGAAGCAACATCATTCAGGAAATCGTCCCATGATATCTGATCAGTACCGTCCTCATTTGACGCGAATAAGTTGGCGTCAAGGCTCGGCAGCACCTGAGAGCTGACTGCGTCAAGCTCAGCATTTTCGACTAATGGGTGCGCCAGATCAGCTGGCACATGAGGAATCGCGTCACAGGCTGGACTGCCCCTCGAACTTGACGTTGATTCCACCAAGTCGGATGAGAGTACCTCTGCGATTCCAAAATCTAGAAGATCCCATACATCCGCAGGCTTGAACAATATTGTGGGTGAATTTTGGAATATTGACCCGTCGTCGGATCGCGATGGAAGTCTTTCGAGTATCTTGAGCTGATGTGATTTGATTTTGATTAATATTCCACACATAGTGACGATATTCCCATGTGATACTTACCTTCTTTTCTAGACAAAACCATCTTGGCGATGTCGACCGTAGGCTTTCCACACATGTTTTGAATCCCTTTGTGGCAGTTCCTGAAATTTCCACGTCGGAGGAAAATTGGAGGAGCCATGCTATACTCGCTGCACCTGAAATCATCTGCCCTATGATGGGATTACTTAACTTCGGCGGAAGGTTCTCACAGACAATAACCAATTTTGCTATCCATGCTGAGTGATAATGGGCCTGGTCTATCATCTGCTTGAGGAATAGCCGTGGGATTTTGTGCCGCTGTTTACGCTGCATCACAAACAGATGAATAAATGGGTGGCATAAGACAGCGCAGGTGGCATGAATCGAGAATTGAAGCAGGATCCAGGACGTCCAGAATTCCTGATAGTTTTTAATTTCCGTGATCGGCCGGTTTTGTATCTTGGCGACTCGCAGCATGTATTCTGAGGGGATTCGAGCTTCGAAGTCGTAAATTTTGGCAAACAATTTGGCGTGAGAGGAGTCCGGCGACCATGGTTTGTCCGCTTTTCCCGCCTTGAGCTCTGATATGTAGAGGTTTATATCAGACCAGATGCTGATAATCTCGAAGCAAAATGAGTTGATCCCGACACCACCGTCTGGCACATCTGATTCAGTATCCAAAGCATGCCTTCGATCTGAGGTGGGAATGAGCGTCGGAGGTACATCGCCATCTTCGGGACATCGTGGCGGGTTGACGATGTTGCCAATCAAAGTCAGTTGTGGACAAAAGGCCTTCTCCAAAAGGAATGCACTCCAATATGCACGGCACAGGTCCTCTTGGTCGTACCGATCACTGTTTTGTGGGGGCCTGGTTGGGGCTAGGTGTCGAATGGCCTCAAGCCTCGCAGCCGTGCCTGTCGTCATCCAACATTGTAAGGGATTGGATTCTGATGAACAATATGTTAGCCATTTGGATGAAGCCCCATGGCCCAGGCGAAGATCGTTGGCTCACCTAGAATGTCACATAATGCCAACAGACAGAGGGACTGGGAGACATGGAGGTCCATGATGCCTTTCGATAGTAAGTCTGTCGTGATCTTACGTGCATGCCCACCGTAATACGCAATCTGTTCCCTCTGTTGTCTTTCTTCACCTACATCCAAAGTAACCGATGCATACTTGAGAGCTAGAGCTAGAAAACTGAACAAGACAACCCGTGGAAAACTTTTGATACGCGTGCTCAAAGTTGCCGGGTTGAACAAGGGCAGTGGTTGGAGGTGTATGCTGGACCTGTAGACCTCGATCAAGAACGTGAGTGACTGTTCCGTAGGTGCCTCCCTTGCAAGTCTTTTAGTATCTAGCATCGTCGACATCGAGAGCGTTGAAGAGACCCACCAGGTAGACCTTTCAGTGGCTAAGCCCTCCGTGCTTTGCGCAGGGGTGATATATCCCAGGTCTGAAGACCATGGCTCGTTACGTGATGCGTCTACTGCAGTTGTTGAACTCAAAGGGGATTGACGTATATCGCTTAGTGACCTGTAGGACTCGATTAGATCCCGATATACAAATAGGCGTGTGAAGATGTACTGAGGATTCTCGGGGGTATTGGTATCCAGATGACGTGAGTGTGCAATGCCGAGAGCTCTGCAAGACAAGTCAATACATTTTGTTGCTTTACTAGATTGGAGACGTACGACTTTTGGCTTCTGCTGGTAACGTTGACCGCTGGCTGGCGCGATCGGGGAGCGTAGGTACATGCCTGACCTAGGCGCCGGCAGAACGCGCATGTGGGCTTTTCTCCCGGGCATCTTGTCTTTTTGCGGCTTGGCTGGGTTAGCCAGGTACATCGACGATGTCGCAGCATGGAGAAAAAGGGAAGTTACCGGCACGGCTCGCAAGCTGTCCGCGTGCGTGGTCTTGACACTCCAGCCTCCATTGTCTAGATCTTGAGACATGTCATGGCATAGCCCATACAGCGGTCCGGGTGGGCCCGGTGGACGGGACAAATATTGTCTTGCGTAACAGTACGAGCGCGCGCAAGCCAGGGAAGATGGAGAACGACAAGTGAACGAAGCAGAACAGTTAGTCAGGGTCGCGGAAGATGTTCATTCTCAGGTGCTGCTACCAAGGATCAAACTCCGTGCCCGCACGGAAAGCCGCCAGCTCCGTCTCCGCTTTCATAGAGCTACGTTGACGAATGAGCCACACGAGTCAGTCAGTAGGAGACTGGCAACCAGGTACACACGCGTGAAGGTCAGCGAAATCCTAGCAATTTCGCATCATCAAATTCACCATGTTATTGCTAACAAGACTTCATCACTGGAGGAATGCGTCATTAGCGATGCAACTCCCTTGGTCGGAAATAGAACTCAACTCCGAGGTCTCGGTGAACATTTGAGTATTCCTTTGTTTCGTCGTGTCACTGGCAAATTTTGTAATCCTTAGGATAATTGGCTATAGTAGATACATATCTGTTGTTGCCGAGGATACTAAGAAGTCCGTATGGCAGCGATCCTCAAGAGTAAAGAAAGCATCGACCCTTCACATCACCTTTGGACGAGGATCTTTGGGGCAAGCTTAGTGACTCATCTGCTGTTCAACAGAGAGGAAAGCGATATCTCTTCATCGGACACTTGGTTCACATGACTTTTGAAATGGGATGATCGGGCTGTGCAATAAAACTATTATATAATCGGTCCTATCGCTGCACTATGAAGCTGAGCCAACACACCAAGCAAATTTCGAAATTACGTCACACTAATGAGATACTACGGACGGTTCTTTTTCTTGAAAAATACATTTAAACAAGTTCATGTATACATAAGCATGTCTTTCGATGCCTACAGCAACAACATTATCCTTCTACCAAGTTCCTTTGCCCCCAAAACAAAAACTTACAATGGCACCCGTCATGCACGAAGATCTTACGAAACGGTCAGTTCAAGCTTTCAATTATCGTTGCACGGATCTTAATTCTTAATATAGGTATTGCTCCGAGCACCATTCGTACCGCCGCTACACTTATAGCTGTAACAGCCCCTGGCTTGAGTACGGACGTTGGATCTTTCTTGCCTTCATTCTCTTGATTGTATTTGGCATCACGGCCATGTAAGAGACGATACATCGTCTGCCCGAGCGTTCATCATTTAATCAACTTTATAGCTGCGTCACATCCCATCCTCGGCGAAAGAAAGGTCAACGAGCCTTGTTTGGAACCCGCTGGATTTTTGAACGAAATTCTCGACAATAAGACGACGTTTGTATTGCGGGTAAACCGAAGTATGAAAAGTGTTGGGGTTCATGTCCCACCCGAGCCAATGTGCGAAAGGCGAAACGGGAACGAAGAGCTTGGGAAAAGGTCTTGGTTGATCCTAAAGAGCTACAAACGAGAGGTGCTGAAGAGCAGGTGATCTGCGGTGGGTGCTATCTACATCAGTGCGACACACCACCCAACGGGCATCCTGTCAGAGCTGCTCGCTCAATATCTAGCCTCAAAAGAAGCTCAAAATATAGCCTTTCCTGATCCTCACGAGCATCTTCTGGTGTTGAGGGCTGCTCTGCCACCCTTCACCTTCCAGTTTATTGTTGTGAAATCCCGGGACTTTCTTGGCCCAACCACTGATGATTATCAGGCACAAAGGTCTGTGTGAATTCGTCCCAGTTGCGCCGAGAGGACTTAGCTAGTCCGTTCAGTGTTGCGAATACTCCGCTCATCTCAAGAGGGAGTCCCATGAGCCTGCGACTGGTACGAGCACCCGACTGAGCATGGGGCTGTACTACAAAGTTACGCCCGGTATCAGGTTGTTGTTTCTGAATCCTCCGACTGGAGCGAGCAGGCTGTTGCTGCTCCCGTTCGGATTGCGCTTCGCGTCCAAAGCTCTGAGCACTCGGCTCGCGGTCTCGCGCGGGCCCTGACGAGCTTTCCAACCCGCCCGCGGCGTCAGAGAAGTGCTCGTCCTGATCTTCTGAACCATCATTGTGGGAGATCGGGAACGACGACGCGCCAGTCTGGACTATGTTGTGAGGAGTGTTACGCTTAAATAGACCGGGAACGAGCAGGGCAGGGTTATTGACGAGGTGACAGGCCCCACAGGAGTCCAGCAGAGTGTTTTCAGAGAGCGAATGATGTTTTACTCTGCTGATGGCGCAGATTCCGACGGCATAGTCGATTTGCTGGATGATGGCCGTATCGATCACAGCAGCTTTGGGGTTGCCTGGAAATGTGTTGTAGGTAGAGCCCGTACAATCCGTGGAGCCGTTAGGAGCGTGGGTGGCCCGCACGATCACGGACGCTACGGCATTTCTCAGCATTTAGAGCGCGTTTGAGCTCCTGGTGCTGGGGCTGGGTACCGGTGAGCGCATACTGGAGCCGAGCATAGTCATGAGGATGCCAGCGGTGAGGCCGGGCAGGATTTGGTCGGCATGAACACTTGCGAAAACGGAATCGAAGAGCTTGAAGGAAAGTCTGGGTTGATCCTGAAGAGCTACAAAAGAGAGGTTCTGAAAAGCAGTCTGATATACTCGAGTAGGTGATCTGCGGTGGGTGCTATCGATGTCAGTACGAGATCCGTCCCTAATATATCCATCCACTCCATCATTGATGGGATGCTGGATTACAGCACCAAGCCTAGTCTCTGGCCTTGGAGTCGATGCAGTTCAATGGTCCTAATGATCCAAGTCCTTGGATTATTGCTACGACTGTGATCCTGTTAGGCAGCTGTCACGGCTGGCGGGGGAGCTGATACGATCGCTGTGTCGGCCTGCCTTACGCCTCTTGTGACGTTCGTTCTTCCGTGTTTTTTATCTACAAGGGGGGATGTGTTTCCATGCTTGTAAAAAATGTATGAATGCAAGAGTAATCGTCCACAGGTTCGAGTTCATATCATATAGCCCGAGTTTCAACCAATTACACTTCACTTAGTAGAAATTAGTGGGGACGGTGAGAAAAGTAATAGATAGAGCCGTGCCCGCAATCATGTTCAAAAATTGGCTTCGCGCTTCGTCGACGGTCGCACAGCTAAAGGCCTGAATTAGCAGACCCCTGTCGTGCCGCAATGGACGTGGGTGTTGCATCTGGGCGGCTATTACCAGACTGTCGGGTCAGACTTACTTGATAACGACAGTCAGGATGCGAGGCCTCTGCATTATCTTGTTTGAAGTCTTGCCTGATTTCCAAAGTTCATTGGCTGTGTTCACTTTAAGCATGAATGCGTGGTCGATGAAATTGGTGTGAATGGTAGTAGGCTTAGCAGGTGCATGGTTTCAAAGTTTGGACGAGGCATACTTGACTTTTTGGAGAATACTGTTTTCTGTTCTCGCTTGTGCTGTTGGTTCTAGGCATCAACGGCCTCGAGCCGGTCGGGGTCAAATCGTCACTAAATACAACCACATTCTGTCAATTCTCAGTGTGATTGATTCATCAAATCACTTCATCACCAGTTTTAATCTAGTCTGTCTAATTCCACATCAACCTCTGTGAATCGACATATACCATAATTTTATCGTGTTCATCGCAGGGCCTACTCTATATTCGGAGCTCCATAAGGACATCCTCCTCTGAATCAATATGAACCACGAAGCCAGTGCAGCCTTGAACCTGATGCGGGCGTCCGATCCAGACGACGACGTGTCATTAAAAGGCATCCTGCCAATTCAATTCCAGATGGTAGGCCAGGCGCTCCGTCTCGAGATCAATGCGCTCGAGAAGACGCGCGACGACGAGCTTCGGAACAAGATACCGCACGAGACTGCGCCGTGGACCTTTGCCCTCGAGACGCAGAACCGCTGCCGGGACAAGTCGGCCGAGCTGCTGCAGCGCGCCAGGTCGCAGCTACACAAAGCCATTGATGATCTCATGGACGGGCTGGACGCCGAGACTTCGGCGGTCCATCATGTCCCCAGGCAACAGACGACTCCGATCACGCCCGTGTCAGGTTCGAGATTCCACGAGCCTGCTCTGGGACCTGGCTTTGAGAGACTGTCTCAGCCCAGGGCGCCTGTTGCGGAAATGGACTGTGACATCTTCGGGGGTCAAGGGAGCAGAGCCCGCTCCGTCACGATGCCTATCCACGAGCATCCGGGCCCGGTTATTTCAGACCTCCCGGTAGCAGGACCGAGCACAAGCGGCGCCGGGCGTCCGGGCGCCGTTCATACGCCCCCGGCGCCGCCACCACCTGTAACGCCCCAGTCGAAGCGGCTCGGCGCGGACCCCGCTGCAACGACACCGAGCAAGAGGGCCAAGACTAGCACGGCCAAGACGACGCCAGGAAAGGGCAAAAAGACAGACAGCGCGAGAAAGCCTGCCTCCCGCATTGCTCCTACCGTCGATCTCGATGCGGACGAAGATTATAGACAATCCCAGTCCCAGTCCGACGACGACCTCCCACCCATAGAAGACATTCGCAGGGTGACTCACCGAGCGGCCAAGGGAAAGAATGTCGTGTACCTGGACCAGCCGCTTGGAGAGAACGAGTTTGTCGTCTGATGTGTTGCTTTTTCGCGGGAAGATCAGTAGCCACGGAATGTTCTGCGCATGGTTATGTCCGAAATCCGTTGGCATTCAATCTGCCGAGGGGGGTATTGTATGATCTGGGTCTGGGTCTGGGCTGCAGAGAACCACAAATTTCTCAAGTTCCACAAGTTTCAACGGTCAGGGTCTCTAGGGGACCACTTTTGATCGTTTCGATATGGATCCTTTGTTGAGTTGCCGTCTCCATCAGCCGAGGCTCGCAAATGGTATGATTAGTAGTATCGTATTTTCTATCGTTGTATCGTACACTCAAGTGGCCTTTGTATGCACGTCGCGTCGCGAATTTGTCTGAAATATCACATGATTAGTTGCTTGTCTGACTGACAAATTGATATGGTGGATTTACTGTGATATGTAAGAAACTCTGATATTTGTCCACAATTCCATTGGCTTGATCTCCACCACTACGGCACATAGTGCAATGGTCTAGCACGAGCCAATCCCTGCATGATTCTATACGAAGCCATTGCGCAGAACTGACTTGTTTGATGTACTTTACACAAATCCAATCACATTGCAGCGGGATTCGATCCGGTGTCACAAGAAAGTCAATACTACTGCTCATCTCACTTGGCCGCTTAGTCATTTCAGTCATACGTAATCGACTAATGGAAGGATGGACGATGGAACGAGATCTGCATAGTCCCGCGAGTCCCGCGCTCAAATCGGGTGGAACTAAGAGATCTTAGGTCTGACAAGCAGATCAAATTCTGAGAGGCTTATTATGGAACATCAAGTAGATCATGAACCACACAAGACCGTGGTACTTTGTATCGCAAATCGAAATCAGAAAAGGAAAGGGTTCCTTCTCTTATCATCCCGCGCTAATAGCCCGGCAGGCTGCATGCAGCACAGCTATGGGTAGCTGTCGTTATGCCGCTGACCGGCACGGATTTCAGGACATTTGTCCCTCGATGCCGCGCCGTCGTTGCAACGACCCGCATTTCTTGGTTTCTGTTTCTGGGTCCTCTCATCTTCTCACTTCCTCCTCATCTCCTCCGCGATAGTGCTAACGTAAGATAGACAAGCACAAACCTTACATCCTGTTAGTGAACAGAAACTAAACAGCCCAGGCTTGTGAGTGTCGAGAGCTACTCATACGACGTCATGTCAGACAATCCGTGCTTTGCCGTCAAATAGTAACTCGATGCAGAGCTCGCAGAACACAATTGCATTGGTCAAAGGTCAATCATATATCCTGTAGACTAGGTGAGCCCTATGAGATATGCAGCACACAAGCTTTTCTGTCTCAGACTAAGCTTTTTCGCCGCGAGTTAAGTCCGCGCGGCTTTCCCCCTTTGATTCCCCGAATTGCTTGTTCGAATCCGTCGAATCTCGAGCGGGGGATTTCTGTAGCACAAGAAACGTGGGGCTTCTCGACACTCTTGCCATGCAGATAGGCGATGGAGCCATTAAATTGGGCACCGGCCCATCCCAACCGGTGAGATCATTGGCCGCTGTTATAGTGTACACACCTAGCATCTGCCATCGGCCCCGTTGTTGTCCGTCCCAGAGTAAAGGCATAACGGTCAAGGATGCCTCGGAGAATACGCAGCTAGGTCGGCCGCAGAAGAAAATGAGCGGCATGGTCAAAGTAGCGAGAAAGACCGAGAGGCCAGAAAAAGGGTGTGCTGCTGCTACTGTCGTTTTTCTTTTCTTTTTATGATAAGAACGCGTTCGAGCCCGTGATTTCGGCGCAGGACCTTCTTCGTACATTGTAGATCGCCCTTCTTCTGGAGCACTTCAAAAGTCTTGGTATTCAGTATACTCCCCTTTTGGCAAGCCATCTTTATACTATTGTCATTATTACTCTTTGCCAAGACCACCATACATGATATAATCCTCAATCTCTGGAATCCAATACACCTTGGCACAACTTGTTCAACATGTCGACCATGAGTGAGGCCCATGGAGAGCCTCTGCCCAAGGACATTCGTACGCTGCGGGAGATGTTCTTGGACTCGCTTAGCAAGTATCCCAACCAGCTGGCCCTAGCGGCCGTCCACCAGCCCGCAGATCTCTACCAAGTCGGAAGCATACCGCTGGAAGACGACGACGACTATCTTCGGAATCCGTACCTGCGATGGACGTACACGGCCTTGGACACTGCCATACGAACGTGCACGGCGGGGCTGCGGGCACACGGCCTGAGACCGGGCATGCCGCTCTTCACGTTCAATGCCAACGGCGCCGAGCACCTCATCACACAGTAGGTTTTGGAAAAACACGAGAATCAATGCAAATGTGCGGGCTGATGAAATATGAATCTAGCTACGCGGCCTCCGAAATTGGAGCTGTATTTGTTCCGATTAATCCCAGAAATCTGGCAAACCGAGAAGAAGTCCTGCACATGATCAAGACAGCAAGTGCAGTGGTGCCCGGAAAGAGATCAGTCGTCATGACATCGAGTCCCGACCTGATCAAGACGCTGGAGGAGCTCGGGGCGTTCCAGGACAGCATCAATATCGTCGTCGCCTCCCCGGAAGAGAGTCAAGGATGGACGCCATTTGAACAGATCATGGCAACGCCTTTGACTAATGGCGTGAACGGCGTAAAAACCAACGGTGTGCACACAAATGGCAACGGGCACGCAAATGGTCACTCGGCGGACAACGGCGACGACGAAAAACTGCAGGACAGCTACGTCATGTTCACGAGCGGCACGACGTCCATGCCCAAGGGCTGCTTCCGCAAGCACCCCGTGTCCAACATGAACATCGAGTCGTGGCGCTCGATCCCGGGCAAGGCGACCATGAAGCCAGGCGATCGCGTCTGCGGCGTCATGCCCAACAACCACGCCATGGGCCACCTCTGGCCGCCCGTCACGTACGCCATGGGCGGCGCCATGGTGTACCCGGGGCCGACGTTCCAGCCCGACGTGATGCTCAAGACGCTGCACCGCGAAAAGATCTCGCAGACGGTGCTGGTCCCGACCATGATGTTCGCCCTCATCGGACTCAAGTCCTCGACGTCGTACAAGCTCGACCACCTCAAGTCGGTCATGTTCGGCGGCTCGGTGCTGAGCCCGGACATTCTGCGGTCGTGCGTCGAGGAGCTCGGGACCCGGGGCGTCGAGAACGGCTACGGCATGACCGAGGGCGTCATCGTGCGCAGCATGTCGCAGGGCGACCCGGCGTCCATCGTCGACGGCGCCGAGGTCTCGTGCGGCTGGGTCATCCCGGGCCAGTCGATCCGCGTCGTCGACCCCGATACCAACGCCGTGCTCCCGCGCAACGCCCTCGGCGAGCTGCACGCCTCGGCTCCCATGATCCAGCACTACATCAACAACGCTGGCAGCGACAATTTTTACACCGACGCCGAGGGCCGCGAGTGGTTCAAGACGGGCGATCAGGCCCGGATGGACGAGAAGGGCCGCACGTTTATCACGGGCCGGTACAAGGATATGTAAGTTCTTTTGACGATCAAGACCAATGATTCTCGGTCGACATCAGTAATTGGTGACTTACACGGTCCAGGATCATCCGAGGCGGAGAAAATATGTCA
The DNA here is from genome assembly GCA_022432395.1 of Pestalotiopsis sp. NC0098. NCBI lineage: Eukaryota > Fungi > Ascomycota > Sordariomycetes > Amphisphaeriales > Sporocadaceae > Pestalotiopsis > Pestalotiopsis sp. NC0098. Next base: position 1,015,227 of record JAJKLJ010000003.1, on the reverse strand, counting down.
CCAACCGCCATAGAAGCAGCCATCTCCAAAGACCCGAAGCTGGCGGCCATGCAGCCGCAGGTCGTCGGCGCGCCCGACGCCATCGCGGGCGAAGTGCCGATCGCCATCGTGCTCGGCAAGGTCGACGCCGAAGTGCGCCAGCGGGTCCAGGACGCCGTCATCCAGACCATGGGCAACATCTACGTCCCGGAAGACGTCATCTCTCTACAGGACATGGGCGATGGCTTGACCGATTATCCCAGGACCATGGCCGGCAAGATCCAAAAGACCAAGCTTTCGGCCCTGGTCAAGAAACACAGGGCCGCACAGGACGCTGGTCCGGCGGCTATGGATGATTCACGGATCGCTGATGAGGTCCGGGATATCTGGGCCAAGGCAGTGGGTCTCGAGCCCAGCAAGCTGTCCCTGGACGCACAGATTGGCGAGTTTGCGGATAGCATCACCGTGATGAGGGTCCGGGACACCGTGAGGAGGAGGACCGGAAAGACGCTCTCGCTCGTGGAGATGTCCAAGGCCGGCACCATCTCGGGGCAGATCGAACTGCTGAAGAAGCAGGGCGACGACGCCGGGAAGAAGGAGAATAAGCGAGAGGTCAGGGCCGGGCCGCCGGGTGTCGAGGACATGGCCCATCTCATCGAAGATCCCGAGTTGTTCGAGCCTACGAAAAAGCTCATCGTCGACACGATTTCTCCGCTGGGACTCGAATGGAACGATGTCGAGGATGTTGTTCCTGCTTACGACTTTTCAAATGTCATGCTTGAAAGCGGACTGTTCAACAGCTGGGCCTTCAAGTTCGCTATGATTTCTGCCAAAGCAGACAAGGCGGTAAGTTTGGGTATGTTTCGTGGTCAATTAGTTGGTCGACTAACACATATTAGCAATTTCGAAAAGCTCTCGAGGCTAGTTTCAAGAACAACCGGATCGTGGCTTCGTTTATAGTGAGCGACAAGCAAGCCCTGGGGTCCAGTGATTCCCTCCACGTCCTCATGCGCCAAAACGACAAATTCTTTGACAAGATCTTCAGGAACTGCGGCAAGGTGAAGTCCTCGGAGGAGCTGCGCGCAAAATCGTACGACTACCGGGACCAGGTCGCGTATCCGGGTCCTCTCTGCCGTATCGACATGTACGAGGTCGAGGAGACGGGCACGTGCGGTGTCGTCATGAACGTCGACCACGCCGTCATCGACGCGTCGACGGGTCTGATCTGGCGGGCCGACTTTGACAAGTCCTTCGACGGGTCCCCGGCGCTGTCCGAGCACGTCGACTACAAGCTGTGGGCCGACTCGTACTTTAACCAGCGGACGACGGCCGAGGCCAGGGCGGCAGCGAAGTGGCACGCCCGACGGCTCAAGGGCATCGGACAGCACCGAGAGGCCCTATGGCCCCCGTACGTCATGCCCAACGACGCGGGCGAGTACACGGTCGCGAGTTACGATGAGGACGCGCTCCACTACAGCTTCGAGGCGCCCGAGATCCTCGCGTTCCGGCGGCAGCACCCCAAGATCACGGCGACGGTGGTGGCAAAGACGGCGTTTGCGCTGTTCCTCGCCAACCGGACCGGACACTCGCACGCCCTGTTCGCCAACTACGAGGCGGCGCGGACGACATTCCCGTTCCTGCCTCGGGCCGTCGAGGCCACTGGCCAGTTCGAGGCGACGGACGTGTCGGGCCCGACGATGCAGACCGTCGCCAACGTGGTCGAGGTCCGGCCCGAGGAGACGGCGCTGGAGTTTCTGCAGAGGATGCAGCAGGACCAGCTCGACCTGACGGCGCACGCGGCGGCGCCGCTGCGCCAGATCATGACGGCGCTGGAAAGCGACGGCGACGGCGGCGTGATCCCCGAGATCATCGGCCACTGCAGCTTCAACTGGGTGCCGGGCATGGGCGCGTACGGCACGAATCCGAACCAGAACTTTGAGTCGCTCAGCGCCGTCGTGCGGGTGCGGCAGGGGCTGTCATCCAATTTTGGTCTTGGCGGGCCCGATGGCAGTACCTTTTTCATCGACCTTCGGACTGTGCACTTTGACATGGACGGGCTGCGGCAGGTGGGCGGGGAAATTGAGAAGATTACAAAGTGGCTCCTGGCCAAGGAGAATTGGGATGCGGCTGTGGGGGGATATACTGCGGCGCTGTGATGATAAGTTGTGGCTATGTGCCTATTGTATCTATACTCGTCACAGGATCAGGACCTATAATCAATAGGCAACTCACAATTAGCGGGCTTGTTTCTTTTCTCTCACGACTATTGTACAGCAGTGTCTATGTTGTAGTCGAGGCGTTCTCGTACAGTGTGAATGAATACTGCTCCTGCAACCAGATAACCATTTCAATATCGCGTTTGCCGCCCCATGCTGATCGTGCTGTACGAGTTACAGTGAAACGGTCAGTCCGCCAATGACTCGAGGACTGCTGCAAGTGATGGAAAGAAAAGCAAAGACGTCTCCACTGTGTGACAAGGGGGCTCGGGTTCGGCTGCGGCGTGCCGCTCGGCTTGGGGGCCCGGGCCGGCGTGACGAGGTACGTCCCCGGGAAAGTGTGTGTGGTTCTATGGTGGTCTACCTATTTGAAAACTTTGGAGCTCTCCTGTACTTACCCCTCCCTCTACTCTTTTACACTTGCTGCCTGGAAGCGCCTTATATAAGACAGGAGTATACGCACACCATGTCAGGAGTAGCTATACACCACAATGTGGCTTGGATCGCCCTGAAGGTTTTCGTGGGGGGTTGAACTTCCTATCATGGTAATAGCACAGCCTTCTTGTAACGAAGCATGAAGTTGTGTAACTGCATGATCGGCAAGGGTACCTAATATACTTGGTACTACCCCTCTCAAGTCCTCCAATATTTCTTGTGTCCGTCTCCTCCCGTCTCCAGCAGAAAATCTGCCGGTTTTCAGTTTCCAAAGGTATCCAGAGTCTCAGCCATGGCACAGCTCGATGAGATCAGCGACGAGATGGCCGAGAAGCTGCGTGTATCAGAGAACAACACCGCACCAACGCTCTCGGCCGGAGAACCAGTTCATCGGCCTCCATCACCACAGCACGGCACGACTTCGATCGTTTACGAACCCTTAGTCCACGGAGAAGCCCAGGTTCGCTTTCTCACACTCCATCAGGGCCAATTTGACGAAGACATACAATGCTCTCTTCATACGGCCTCATTGACAACTAAACCACAATACGAGGCCTTGTCGTACGTTTGGGGAAACGCCGGAGAAACCCTTCCCGTCATCGTCGATGGCCACGAAAAACAAGTGACAACCAATCTGGAGGCTGCCCTCCGACATCTCAGATGGCAAGAGAAACCACGCATACTCTGGATAGATGCCATCTGCATTAATCAAAACGATATCGAAGAGAAAAGCGCACAAGTACCAATGATGGGCGAGGTGTACCGACAAGCAAAGTCCGTCATTGTTTGGCTGGGCCACGGCTTGTCGAATGTGGAGAACGCCATCAAATGGGCGAATCAGCACGCCTCGAAGCAAGCGGAAGATGACGATGTCATCGTCGACATGTGCACAGTTATCTGGTCGTGTCTAATCCTCGGGCTCGTCCACTTGCTCAAACATCGCTACTGGCATCGTATGTGGACACACCAAGAATTTATCTTGGCCACAGACACACCGATATGCGTTTATGGTCACATGACGTTTTCACTGGCGACCGTGTTCCAAGCTTACAAAGTCTTGATGAGGAAATACCGCGCCATTTACAATGATCCTCGTCAATCTTCGCATAAGAAAATGTCGGAAATTTTCAGCATTACGCTCGCAGAGTTGGTTGAATTCGCTAGTGATATGAACCACGTGTTGCTTTTGGGTCGCATGGCCCAACACGCCAAGTACGAGCCACCCAGACCTGGAGAGTTGGCGTTGCTGCTCTTCCAGTCGGTTAACAGGGAGTCTTCCGATCCGAGGGACAGAATATATGCCCTCTATGGTCTTGATCCTTTCCTCTCTCGGTTGCTTCCCGTGGACTATTCCAAGCCTGAGAGAGAAGTCATCCTTGAAGCAATAGCTCTAATGGTGCGCTCCCGGGATCCGCGCCTTTGGAACTTTTTTGGATTGCGTGCCGACCGATTTTCTTGTAACAGGTCATTTCCTTCCTGGGCCCCGAACTTGGACCGCTTGCAGCAATTTGAGGCCAGGGCCCGTAACTTGGACATCCTCAATTCCTTCGTCCCAGCAATCGCGGCTGATCATGTATCTTCCGACTTGGCCACTCTGCATCTCGCGGCCTGGAACTTAGGGCATTGCAAGGTATTGCATCGAATCCACCGTCATGGCAATTATGGTGAACAACATAATGGACTCATCCATGAGTTCAGTGCCTTTGTGGAGGGTCTGTGGGCTGACAAGCATGATTCGAAGGGTCATAAGCTTTGTCAAAAGTTTGCTCGCTGTGCAGTCCTCGGAGATAAGGATCACCGACAAATCTCTGATGATGGTCTAGTCGAGGCGTTCAGAGCAGTTTGCTCGGACCCAAGCTTGGCAGAAAATGATCACAATGGAAGATTCAAGACTAAAGAGCTACAACTAGTCGCTCGGGTTGGAATTACGCTCGGCGACGTTGCTTGTGTCGTCACATCCAACGGCTGTGTAGGATTTGCCCCCTTCGACACCCAGGACAACGACCTTGTTGTATTCCCGTGTGTCATGAGGAGTCCCGCATTAGTCCTGAGAAAGGAAGTTTCCCATTTGAGGGAAGCTGCCCAGGAGTCGTATCTTATGGTGGGCAGTGCGAATTTTGAAGCGGCTGGAGTGACGGAAGATGAGGATTTCCTTACCGTGGTCTCAAAAGTTGTGGAGATTGGTTTAGCAGGGTATTTGATCCACTGATAGAGATCGCAAACGATGCAGCCGCCAGCACATAAATGTCAGTAAACTTTTATCCGCTCGACAGCCTGATTGTATAAATGTGTATATCCAATTTGGCGGGTACTTCAAAAGCACCTCGGCGTGTGCGTCGGCATGTCATCGTTTGACATCAAGCCCGACGCGCAGTTCGCTCGAGACGCTCCCTCGAGCAGTACCGTCAAACTGCTTATGTTGGCGCGCATGAAACGGATGGCCTGGAATTTTGGGATCCCGCTGGCGCCGAGTCTGAAGCATCCGGGCAAACACATGCGCATCGGCACCTTGATGGCAATGTACGGGAGGAGTTGGGAGATACCGGTCGATCTGTGGAGTGTGAGGGAGATGAGAACAGTTGCGATTTTCCGAGATTGACTGAGCAAGACATGTTATAATTGGAAGGAGTCTCCGAGGCGTTGCAGTGTGGAAAGTTGATAGGTTTATTGCAAGAGCATACCCCGTCAGGCGAGACCAAAATAAAGTGAGAACAGCATATGTACTCATATCATAACACATCATCCGGTCGTTACGATTAATGTTGGGATAAAATTTATAAATTAAGAAACGATTTGACCGAGAATAAAAAGCTTTAGTTCTTGTAGCATAATCAAAACGATTATACGTAAAAATGCAGTGTTTTAGTAGAGGCGGAATCTCTATGACCCGCCTGCCCGTACTATCAATATGGGGGTAAAGTGGATTTTGGCCTACGTCATATCCTGCTTGCTTGTCTCCGAACTCAGGCAGAATTTCACAAACTGAATGGTATCATCATTTGAGCACATCACAATAAAAACATTTCTAGAGCCAACAGAACTGAAACAAGAAGTGCCAAGATCATACTCAGTCCTCACTATAGGTGAATCCCCGCTAGTCAGGTCGCTATACAATATGACTTCAGACGCAGCCAAGGCCCAAAGGCTCCACTTCGTCATTGTAAGCAAGAGCATGGGACTTGACAAAGTCTCTGCGCATGTCGCGAGCTGTGTAGTAACAAATCGAAGAACAATATGACTGACTGTACCTTCAGGTGGGAGGTTCTCTGGGCGGGCTGGCCACCGGCCTCGCGCTCAAGGCAATCGGCCATGACACGACGATTCTCGAGCGGAATCCCACGCCCGTTCTCGAGCAGCAGGGTGCGGGCATCGTCGCTGGCGGCGACACCTTGGCCTTCTTCAAGCGATACAACCGCTGCGATCGTCCTATCGCCGTGACATCGCACCGGCGGCAGTACCTCGATAAAGAGGGCAAGGTTGTCCACAAGGAGGACATGGACCAGAACATGACGTCGGTGAGTTGTGTACAGACGATCAGGCAGATCTTGAAGCTGAGCATGGACACCACAGTGGGATCTGGCATACTTTATCATGCGTGCAAACTACGACGGGGTTGATAGCGAGCATTGCAAAGCGCCGCCGGCTGTGCCAAGTCACGGCAAGGCAGTTCATGAGCACGACCGCAACGTCACAGACGTCAAAACAGAGGGTGACAATATGCGAGTCTTCTACAAGACGAGCAAAGGCCAAGAGGGCAGTATAGTAGGCGACATGGTCGTCGGCGCCGACGGCCCCAGTTCGGCGGTGCGCGCCATGGTACAGCCGGATGTCAAACGAACCTATGCCGGCTACTGCGCGCTGAGGGGGACGATCCCGGAGAACGACGTGAGCCCGGAGACGAGAGAGGCGTTCAGCGAGCGCTTCACCTTCTTCCACTGCCCGGGCGTCCAGATCCTGGCGTACTTGATCCCCGGCGAGAACGGCACGGTCGAGCCCGGGAAGCGCCTCATCAACTTTGTCTACTACACCAACTTCCCCGAGGGATCCCTGGAGCTGGAAGAGATCATGACGGACAAGGACGGCAAGCGCCGCCCGATCACGATGCCGCCGGGCATGATCAACCCGCGGGCATGGGAAAAGCAGCGGCAGATCGCCGGGGAGCGACTCCCACCACAGTTCGCCGAGATCGTGCGCGAGACCCGGAAACCCTTTGTCCAGGCGGTCACGGACGTCGTCAGCCCGTGCAACGAGTACATGGACGGGAGGCTCGTGCTGATCGGCGACGCGCTGGCCGGGTTCCGGCCGCACACGGTCGCTTCGACGTCGCAGGCGGCCTTTGACGCCATGATATTTGCCGACTATATCGAGGGCAAGGTGTCGAGGGAGGACTGGAAGAAGGAGACCATGGGCTTTGCCAGGTTCATCCAGAAGAGAGGCGTCGACATGGGCATCCACTCGCAGCATCAGGATCTTCCTCTCGAGGACCACATCCGAGACCGGAATATCGCGTCCTCGCCAAGAGAGAAGGAAGTTTATCCAGATTGGGCGACGGCTATATGATCGACCATTGTCGGCTGGATTGCCGATGCTCGCGAGACTCTGTATCCCTCTGTACTTGGTATGTGTGCAGGTAGCTGATCATGGCCATGTGTAGTCTACACAGTAAAGAGAGGTTTGCTGTTCACACACCAATGTATACGGGCACTTAGTCGGATATATTCCACATTCGAGATGTCAATATTCGTATAAAATATTTGACGATTCGGCATTGGCAAACTCAAAAAAATCACAAACAGTCAGAGGCACTGGAATGGACCGACTCGTGTGGAGATGGCGTAGGCAGCGAAGGCCCCGGCTCACTCTCTTCTGTGGCTGCCAAGGATGCCCGGCTCTCAGCTTGGTGTTCTAGGGAGCTCTAGAGGCCTGTAAGTGGTTAGTTTAACTGTAAGCTTAACGCAAGCCCCTGCAGTAAGCAATCTCGGTAGCGGTCCCGAAGGGCTCTAGGCCGCCCCCTAGGTCATCCATCATATTTATCGACTGGCTATGAGGAAGCGCCGTCGCCATTCAAAAGAAGAGGAAAATTCCAGCTGCGCCGTTAATTTCTTTCTGGCTTTTTCTTGATCAGATTCTCTGGATTCAGTCTTCCACAGTCGCTCATTTCAAAAACAATACACTCGTTACCAAAGAGATCCATCTCACTCATTTGCAAACATGGCCGACGTCCAGTCTGCCGCTACATCTGTCACGAGCGTCTTGCTCGTCGATACCGATGCCCAGACCATCGTGGCCGAGGTCCTCGCCGCGGACGCCACGGCCACCACATTCCTTCTCAACTGCCCGCCCGGCACCGACGGCAACGACTGCGGGACGTACGACGAGACCGTGGTCGTCGGGCCGTGGGCCAAGCCGACGCCGCCGCCCGACGCCTCGACGGGCGTCTACGACCTCGAGGTCAGCATGGGCACCGAGTGGTTCTTCCACCTGCACTGCGACATGAGCGAGACCCTGCCCGTCGCCTGCACCACCACCAACATCGGCGGCAACGACGACGGCACCCCCACCGCCACCGTCACCTTCGCCTCGAGCGACTACGACGACTACGCCTTTGACTGGACCCCCATCACCATCACCTCGGGCCTGGAGAAGCTGGCCAGCGCTACCGGCACCGGCACCGCCGCCGCCACCACCGGCTCGGGCGCCTCGGGCAGCGGCGTCACTGCTACCGCCTCGGCCTCCATCACCTCTGTCACCGGCACCACTGCTTCCGCTACGGCTACCGGCACGAGCGGCGCCGGGCTGGGCCGTGGCGAGCCGTTTGCTGGCTCCTTGGCCCTTGCTGGACTCGCACTCGGCTGGTTGCTGCGATAGATTTTCTTAGCAATTTAAAAGAAATAGAAAAAAGCAATGTCGATATCCCCTTTTGTCCTTGCTTGTTACATAAGATTAATCTACAATAATATTTATTATAATGGCATTTCACTTCACTCTTTTAGGATCTGTCTCACATTGCCATGTTTCATGGTTTCAATTACTTTAGACACCTGCATAAGAGCAAATGCAGCAAGAATTATGAAGCGATACGAAAACTATCATATTGAGCCCTCTCGACGCGGCAGTCCTCAGGAGCCGTGTTTAATATCCGACCGCGTCGTCTTATCGAGATCACACGACGTAGATAAAGTTCTCATTCTTCAAGTCCGTCACGTCCTGGAGTCCCTTGTCGTCTTCCAACCTCTGCGTCTGCGCGTGGTTGTCGTGCTCGACGTCGGCCGTCTTGCTGTCCGTCATGTCCTTCTTCCTCATCATGGACTCGTCGACAATGTGCGCCGACCCGCCGAGCTGCTCGCGCATCTTGGCGTGGCGCCGGTTCAGGAACGTCAGGTACAGCGGGATGAGCCTAGAAGGATAAAAGTCAGTCGGGAAAATTCGGAAATGGAGGTAGTCAGTGCGTGTGTGTACTTACACTCCCAGAGCGCCGACGAGCGCAAACATGATCAGGTTGGAGATCAGGCCCGGCCGATAGGCAGGCGCGTCGTTGACGTTGTACAGCAGCGGCCCGATGATGTTGCCGGTGCACATGCCGACGAAGACGACGGCCGAGGTGGTCTTCTTCTTGGTGTCGCCGGCCGTGTTCTGGGCCGACCACGCATAAATCATGGGCGTGATGCCCGCCATGCACTGCACCAAGTAATAACCAAAGAGCAGCACGCCCTTGTACTTGCGCGGCACCGCCAGCATCAGGATGACGCCCGTGAGCGGCAGCAAGGCCATGCCGGCGATGGTCAGCCCCTTACGCCCGTAGCGCGTCGCCAGCCATGCCGAGCCCGTGATCATGATGATCTGCAGCGCTCCTGTCGGCAGCTGGAAGAGGATGGCTGTGAAGTTGACGTAGCCGAAATCCTTGATGATCAGGGTGCCAAAGGTGCTGAATCCACCGCTCGGAATACTGCGCAATAAACGTTAGTCCTGATGGCGCGGAATCTATGGAGTCATGGTAAAGACTATGCAGGGCCGATATGAGACTTACGAAATAGCAGTAATCAGAATGAACCAGAGCCAGGTCTTGACATCAATCAGAGTCTCCAGAGCATGGTCCCAACGCCACTTGCGACTGGCGACACCCATCTGGTTCGCCCGGAGACGCTCGATGGCGATGATCTTCTCCCTCTCGTTGAGGTACTTGGTCTCCATGGGGGAGTCGGGCATGAGGAAGATGAAGGCGATGCCGAACAGGACGGTGAGGCAGCCGCAGAAGATGAAGACGGTCTGGTATTTGTAGATGTGGGGGCTGTCGATGTGACCGAGCCCAAACGTGACGAGGGACCCGACGATGAAGGTGACGCCGTTCATGGCCGTCCAGTACGATGTCCGCAGCGTCTGCTCGGACCGCCGCCACCACATCTGCGTGACGGCTACCAGCGACGGAGCGATCATGGACTCGAAGGTGCCCAGGAGGAAACGCAGCGCCATGAGCGACTTGAAGTTGGTGCAGGCCGCGGCGATGGCCGCGCTGCAGCCCCATCCGATGACTGCGGTGCCGATGACTTTTCCATAGGGCAGTTTGACGAGAAGCAGCGCAGCGAGCGGTTGGAATATGAGTTGTGCGATATAAAGAATTGAACCTGTGCCGCGTGCTATTGTCAGTCATCTCATTCCAAATTTGCTGGAAGCCCGACTTTGCGTCCAGTAACGAACGCTCTCGGAACGTCAAACTTACCAAGCCAGCTGTATTCGGTTCCCTTCAGGTTGGCATCTTCATTGAGACCAAAGATGGAAGTATAAGACAGCGCGCTTTTGTCCAACTGCTGGAAGAAGTAGGCGCCCAGGATAAGAGGCAGGATGCGGCGATCGATGCGCCTGAGGACCTGCCGCTCCTCTTCGTAGTCGAAAGCGACCTCGCCGTGCTCGGCCAGGAAGACATTAGCCTTGTCGCCCCCTTTGGCAATGACAGCGTGGATGTCCTTGGCCGGTTCGATGGTGTCGGCGGCGCTGACGACCTGCTCGACCGGCTTGTTGTCCGCCATGGTTATTGATTTTCCTCCGCAGTGTTTGACCCAAGAGGAGTTGTAAAACACCAACAGCAAGTAGGTCTACAGATCTCGTGCGGAAAATCCGAGGTTTCGATCTGGGGAAATTCTGGGGAAGTGGAGAGTTCACTCATCAGATTATATATGAATGCCTAGATCGTCGACTCTCTTCCCCAGAGTTGAGGAGAACCCTGTCGTGCTCACACCATTGGCTCGAGAGCAGTTCATCAAGAGCTCGGATCCGAGCAGCAGGGTGTCAGGGGTCTCTACGCACTGTCGTATTTCACGCAAATGTCTCCATAGACCCGGGGAACGGGGAGTTTTCACTGTATTACATACATTACTGTCAATCAGAAGCTCTCAGCCTGTTTCCTTTCCTGAGCCAGTGCCATTCTCCTCGTAGAAATAAGGTCTAGTTTGAAGCCATTCGAACCTTTTTCATATAGAAAAGAGCCGAGCAGAGAGCAGCTGGTGAGTTCTAATTCGTGGATCTACTAATGCCGAGCAGTACTTGAGTTATGGTTCGTCGGTGGCTAGCATGAGAGAAGTCCAAGGCAGTAAGAATGGCTGAATGCCGGGGTTCCATGGCCAGTTGTTGTTGGTCATATGACAGTCGTCCCAGATTTTGGGACTTGATAACGGGGCTGGCGTTGAACCCCATGGGGGAACAGGGGGCTTTAGCCGTTGGCATCCCCGCAGATAACCCCAGATTCAGCGTATCGTCTCCGGGCTTACATGATGCTAGTGAAGGCTATTTACCGCCAGGAAAGCGAGATGACGAGTCAAGAATCATTGTATTATACCATTTTCTGACTCACCTCTTTGCCCTTTCTCTGGATAAGGGAATTTCCGGCGACTGGAGCGAAACGGAGAAGCAAATATGGTTGGTTGAAACTGAACATGGCAGTTCAGATGCTCGGCATCCATGCTGAAAGAAGAGACGTGTTGCAAGTGTAGAGATAGTCGATGGAGATCGCGCAGTCGTGATGGAAAACATGTATTCACGACTACTAAAAGGAATGGACCACTAGAAACACTATCTGAAGAGAATATATTACCTTGATGACAGGAAAAGAGACTGGATGATGTCCTATCGATCCGATTGTCAGGTTCCGAAGCACCAAAGATAAGAGGACCACGTTACAAAGCATTGGGCCACGACGTTTGATCAACCAACCAATCTGGTCCAAGAAATGGAGTTTTGCAAAGGCATGGCATGGTTCTTTATTTCCCCGGTATTTCTCCACGGTTTGTGACAGTGGATCTCTTTCTATTCCATCTGGAGAAGCGGGGAAGTTCGAGAACGACTCCAATGCCAATCAATACCCCAAACATCCAAGTTTGTGTTGCTCCGGGGTCAACTAACCCGATGGCCATATGCACGAAGTGTGCGGCAGCGTCAACAGTTCGTCACGATCTTTCAAATTCCGTCAGTGAAGCACATATTATGAGCTCATCTATAGTCGTACCTTATAAGTTCCAGTCTGACTTGACTTGATGGCATAGGATCTGGATGTATTAGAAAAGAGAGAACAGATTCATTGTGAATTGAATACTTGACAGGATACAACTTTCAAATCCCAACTCAGTGTCAATCGAGTCTTGCTATCCTGACATCAGCACCGATTCAATTCGAAGCAGCTGTCATGGCCGGCACAAAGAAGAGATATGCCATTGTCGGCACCGGCGGGCGAGCCATATTCTTCTACACGGCCATCGCGAGGGACTATAGCAGCACCTCGTGCATCGTGGGCATCGCCGACACGAACCAGACGCGCATGAACTTTGCCAACCGCAAGCTCGAGTCCCTGGGCCACCCGCAGGTGCCGACGTATCTGGCCGCCGACTTTGACAAGCTCGTCGCCGAGACCAAGCCCGACGAGGTCATCGTGACGACCATCGACCGGACGCACAACATCTACATCGTGCGGGCGCTCGAGCTCGGCTGCGACGTCGTCACCGAGAAGCCCATGACCATCGACGCCCCGCGCTGCCTGCACATCTTCGACGCCGTCGAGCGCACCGGCCGCAAGGTCCGCGTCACCTTCAACTACCGGTACGCGCCGCACAACACCAAGGTGTTCGAGCTGCTGCGGTCCGGGGCGATCGGCACCGTGACCAGCGTGCACTTTGAGTGGGCGCTCAACACGTCGCACGGCGCCGACTACTTCCGGCGCTGGCACCGCGACCGCCGCAACAGCGGCGGCCTGCTCGTGCACAAGAGCACGCACCACTTTGACCTGGTCAACTTCTGGCTGCAGACGCGGCCGCAGACCGTCTACGCCCAGGGCGACCTGCGCTTCTACGGCCGCGAGAACGCCGAGGCCCGCGGCGTGCGGGACTTCTACTCCCGGGCGCGCGGCGGCGGCGAGGCGGCCCGCGCGGACCCGTTCGCGCTGCACCTCGAGGACCACGAGCAGCTCAAGGCCATGTACGCCGACGCGGAGCACGAGGACGCGTACTACCGGGACCAGAGCGTGTTCGGGGACGGCATCAGCATCGAGGACACGATGAACCTGCTGGTGCGGTACCGCAGCGGCGCCGTCATGACGTACTCGCTGACGGCGTACGCGCCGTGGGAGGGGTTCCGGGTCGTGTTCAACGGCACGGGCGGGCGGCTGGAGCTCGAGGTCGTCGAGAACAGCTACGTCAACTCGGGCGGCGACCAGGCGGCCGAGGGCTCCATCGAGCGCACGACGCTGCTGCTGCGGCCTCTACTGGAAAAGCCCCGCGAGGTCGAGATCCCCGCCGGCTCCGGCGCCCACGGCGGCGGCGACACCGTCCTGCTCAACGACCTCTTTGGCGAGCCCGTGTCCGACGAGTACATGCGCGCCGCGAGCCACGTCGATGGTGCCTTGTCCATTCTCACGGGCATCGCTGCGAACAAGTCAATCGCGACTGGGCAAGTGGTCAACGTTGATGATGTTTTGAGGATACCATGAGCGCTGTGCCACTGAACTTCAACAAGAGACTTGAGATATAGTCTTAGATATTAAGGATGAAGATTAAATTACGAATGTCATGATAAAATCATAGATGCCGCGTCCCATATAATCTGCATTGCAACAATCAGCTCAGTCAAGAAAAATGTGTTCATAGGATAGAGACTTTCGATACGTGCCAAAGCCACACAGTTTGGCTAGGGGCTTGACATGCTGGGCTATGACTGCGCGAGGACTGGCGGCAAGGCATAAGATGACCACACGGCTTTCCTGTCAAACAGCGATTGTTTTACGGTACAAAGAAAAGTTCCATGTTATTACGCGAGCCCTATGATGTATGAACCTGAACTCCAGCCCAATGCACCGACCATATTCTAGTGGAATCCCATCAACCTTAACAATGGTCGGGGTATCGAAACATACTCGCAAAGAACGCCAGGCTGCCATGTCAAAAATGTTGCTTCCCATATTAAATGCCAGCAAAGGTTGTGCCCACGTAATCCGATCCGCACACAGCATTTCTCTCCGCATCGGTCAGGCCAGCACTCCACAACTTGAGTTCTTCGAGAGTCGCGTTCGAAATGGCACCGTGGAGCCTCGTCCTGAGTATATCCGCGGCATTGGCATTGCCATCGCTCTTCCCTTTCTCCTTGGAAAGGATGCCAAATCGAAGTGCAACCTCGGTCACTGTGACGAGAATACTGACGATGATGAGAATAATGATGATCCAGGTGATGGCGCTCATCTTAGAGTCAGCCACGGAGTCGGACAGAATTTCGGCCAAGTCCAAAAACACCCTGCATCGTTCGTTCAGAACCTTGGTGCGTAGATCAATTTCCAGGTACTCGCGAATTGCACCGTATAGCGGATGCAATGTCGGCTCGGAATCCCAGAAAAAGTTGGGGACATCCAGAATATTCGAAGCTGTTGTCATTCTCTCGTTAGCAGATATTCCTATATCGATGCGAAAAAACTGCCGCTCACAAAGATTAATGTCCACGCGGCTCGTGAATAAGCGGCCAAGGATTTTGACGATTTCAGTCCTAGTCATGTTCAACTCTCCGGTTAAAGCCAGCCGCTTCGGTACATGCTGGGCGTCCAACATGGTCTCGGACATGCGCTCCTCGAAGAAGCAAAGTTTGGTACTTTGCGCAATCGCATGGCTAATGGTGAGCTTGACCATGTGATCGGATTTCGGCAACAGAGTAATCATGTCGTTGAAAATTCGAGGGCGCTTGATGTCGCCGCGGTATTCGAAATGGAACTCTTCCGTCTCAAAGTCACTCATGTCGAGGGGGCGTGTAACCAGTGACACCCCTGACTCGTTCTCGGCAAATGCGAGATCAGCCAAAATGTTCTTCTCCTGCGTCTCGGTAAAATTCCAGAATACCACAACACCGTACGAAAAGACAAACATTTCGGCAAAATGCTTTGCATCGGGCGCAAGTCTGTTCACTGGACTGACGGAATCATCCTGGTTGCTGCTGCGTGGCGGCCGGCTCATATCGCGACCGCGCTCCTCGGAACTGTGGTGACTTCCATTCTCATCGCTGTGCATGTCGTAGTGGTATTCCTCGTAGCCCATGTGCTCATCCCTGAGCTCGCTCCTTTCGATCTCGATGTCGAGTACTGTTTTGCCGGTACCTGGCGACTTGAGGATCGGCCGACTTCTGACCCTGTAGCCGTCCACACCCGGCAGTATCGGGATGTGGTAGACGGCATACAGGCAGTCGTCATACAGCTTCGTCTTTGCATCATGCTTCTTGCGCAAGAATTCCGAGGTTGACTTCATCTTGTATGACTGTGCCGTGCAGTAGGCCGTCATGCGGGACACCTTGTCTGTTCTCTGGCCCTTGGGCAGACGTTCCGCGTAGCTCTTGCCTCTAACACCAGCTCGCTTCTTGAGAATGTCCAGCTCTTCATCGTTTGGTGGGCCTTCGTCGTCGTCTTTGAACATTGCCTCGCCCTCCTCGTCGGAACCATCCGCCTTCTCATCAGTCTCGGGTAGAAGCACCAGCTTTTCGCTAATCTTGGTCGTTCGCGACGGCATGTTGGCCTGACCGTGCCTCGAGGGAAGGTTCGCGAGACCACGAGCACTCATCCTCCGCATAGCTGGACTCTGTCCTGGAGGCAGGCGGGGCTGCCCCGAGGGTATCTCTGAGTTGTATTGCAAGACATTGTCGACGGAGATGAAGCGCATCGACGGCATCCGTGAGGGTCCACCGCCAGCACCGGTGCCGGGCCGCTGAGGGGTGCCTCGGGAAGGAGGACGCTGTCTCGAGTCGGTGACCTATGGGAGAAAATGAAAGGGTTAGAATCTTGCCATATATGCCTGATATCTCGATGGCCGCAGTTGGAGTGTGTGGCCTTACCAGGACCGACGGCCCACGTTTCGACGAAGCCATGGGGGATATGAGAGTCGCGGGAATGTCCCAGCTTCAAGTATTAAGAATTGCGCAGCTCTAGAGATAAGAATGCTGCTTGACCTTCATGGTTACCTGTAACGTTGCAGCTGATAATGAACACGATCTTGGGGGTCCGACTTGGCTGATGCTTTGGTTGGTTTCCTCAGAGGCTTCCACGGCTAAATGCGGGCGCCACAAATGACCTCACTAGAAAGAGCTCGAGAGATGAGGCCCCACAATGTAGTGAGGCTGACGCTCAAATGAGCCACAGCGATTGCATGTTGGCAGTCGGGCAGCCGAACAATGCTGGCTATTACTTCAAAATAGAAGCCTCGAGTTTCTTTTAGACAAAAGGTTGTAGATGAAGGTCTGGAAGTTTCTAAATTTCACTTCTTGCCTTGTTTGCTGATGAGCCAAGATTCGAAAGCAGCAGCACACTTGTCATTACGGGATCAAACCTAGTTATAGCACTTGCTGCTGATTGTGAGACTCGAGATTGCAAAAAGCGAGTCTTGGCATGGCGTCGGATTGAACGCGGAATGCAATGCTATTATCGCCTTGCAACCATCAAGACATGATCGCCCAGACTTGGCATATTTAAGGTGCTGAGATAAGGCGAGTATACAACCAAAATACAGTACACGCGATGTAAAGCTTAAATTAGATATAATCTTCCCTGTTTCGTCAACCGTCTATTTCTAGATTTAGGTTCCTGTTCAATTGTTGCAGACCAGGTCACCTTTCTAATCTTGTATCTGCTCTAATCTACGCTTCTCTGTATCTATGTGTCGTTATGCTCATTATGTCTGAAATCCATCTTCTTCGCTCTATGCGGTATCCATCTATGTCTTTGAAATATGCACTCATACCCATCATGTCAGTTCGTGCTCCTCCAAGAACGCCCATTACGTTCCTCCACCTATTGCGCTGACCAGCCAATTTTGTAAAGATTGTAGTGGCTTTCGTCACCACGGCCAATGCCACGGCGCTTTTCGACCTGCTCCTCTGATAGTATGCTGAGAGCTCGTCCGGCCTTATCTCTTGGCAGTTCAGCCGGATTAGCGAAGGCAGATGTGACCGTGTCGCTTATGCCTTCAAATTTGCCGTCCCGCCGGTGTGCCACCATGAGCCAGAAGACGGCGTCAGGAGCAAGATAAGCAGCGACACAATCCCGCAGCCAGATTGCGTGTTCTGGAGCGTAGATAACGTCGGTAGCGACAATGAGGTCTGCGGGCTTATCGAGCGGTGCGTCGAATGTAGGCGTTGCCCAATCAAGAATACATGCGTCCAAAGACGGCGATTCTAGGTCTGAGAAGTTGGCGGTAACGTTGTCTTTGAGATTGGCGAGCACGGCAGCGTGGTAATCTGTCGCAATTACTTTGGCGTCGGGAGATCCGAGGAGAGGGAACAATTTGGCTAGAGTCAGACCGACCAGTCCCGTGCCAGCCCCCAGCTCAAGGACTCGAGGTGACTGGCCGAGCGCCGTCAAACCGAAGCGCTCAGGAGCAGCGCACAAGAGATCCGAGAAAATGATCGATGCGCCCCAGCTCTGCAATCCGACATCCGTGTGATCGTTCCGCGCGCCGATGGCCTTGTCTAAAAGCTGGATTTGAATTGTCGTCGTCTCGTTGCCGTCCACAGCAGGGACTCCCAGGTCAAAGGAGAAGTCGCGGACAATGTCGATATCATCATCGTCCTGGCCTTCCTCTGCCGTGCTGCTGAATGACGCAAGCACATACGATGCCTGATCGATTGCGCTCTCGCACGCTTCCTCCGAACTCCAGATCGACAAGCCCTCGGCACGAGCGATGAAGCCTGTCAGCCACGATGTGGCATGGTTGCGCTCAAATGAGTCGGCGCGCAATTCCTCGAGCGCCTCTGTGTCGTCGTCTTTGCCGTCATCCTCGTCACCAGAGGCGTAACCAGAGTCGACCAGCGGTGTCGGGGCCTCGCTAAAAAGCGCCGCGGATTTTGTCTTTGGGTGCTGAAAGATCAAGGCCGAGGACAGTGGGCAATACAGCGCATAAAGGTTGCGCAACGCCTCAGAGATGCGCTCTTCCGAGATATCATCAAGCGAGCGCAGCGACGGCAAGCTGCTCGTCGGAGCCTGAAGTTGACCACTGATGAGACTCATGGCGGAGAAGAAGAAAAAGGCGCAACTTTTGCCCGAGGCGGATTCCCTAGCCCAAGCCCACACCGCCGGCAAGGGTGAAAATGATTGTTGACAGTATTGAACTGGATGGAAAGGAAGGAATGGGAGGTGTGAATCTGCCAGGGGCGAATCTGATTTTATTTTTATTGTCTTAGACCCTAAAGTGGGGCCAAAACGGTCTCGGCGAGCCTAGAGAGAAAAAGTGAGTGAAGCTATCGTCAACAACGGAAGGAGCCGAGTCAGGGGTCGCTTGTTCCCCACGTGGGTCTGATCTAGGGTCCAGAAAGTCCCAGATAACGAAATTTTACCCCGGAATCTGTTGATGCGACGGCCCTTGCGCAACCCCATACTATCGGGTGTCTGAATTTTAGCAAGAAAGTAAATCTTTTTTTCCTTCTTTTTTATTGCAAAAAGCGTGCGCCCCAAGTTTGTGGCTCGGGGAAGGAGTCAGCCGGAATTTTTGACTGTTGACCGCCCATCCAAGATTGGGAGAGGCTTACGCTGACTCGCTGGATTGACGTTGGCCTCGAATCTCGATATTGGTGCAGCACTGCGCGCTGGTATAAAAAGTAGGTACACAGTAGTTCGCACAACATGTCAGCCACCGCACACTTGAAACAGATAGGTCTTTTTCTTCAAATTCAAACGTAAAGATGTACAATACATGCAGCATTCACTTATTGCCAAACTGCCTTATTTTTCTCGACAAACTCCTCGAAGCTTCTGGGCTTTTTCCCCGTCACTGAAAACACCACATCATTCAGCCGATCTTCGCCGCCGTTTTTGATCACGGTATCTAGCGAAGCAAGCACATCGGCATATTCCTGAGGAACACCGAACATGTTATGGCGTGCTGCCAGCTCCTTTTCCGTGAGCTCCTCGTGCACAATCTTTCGGTCCAGAGCCTTGGTGAATATTTCAGCCAGCTGTTGCGCAAACTTTTATTAGTGGCCGGTCCATGTAGAGCAGTAACGATAAGACACGAATCGGGAGCCTTACGTCGTCATAGGTATACAATTTACCACCCAACACCAGAAATTCTTTGTTGGGGGCTTGAGGGGCCGTCAGTGCATGATGCGCGACCGCTGCAATATCGCATGTCGCGACCCAGGGGATCTTTCCAGAGCCTGCCGCTGAATAGATCTTGTTTTCTTCCTTGATGGATTTGGTATGATGCTCGGAAGTAGTAAAATTCTCTGCGGTAGCTGTCAGCTTTCTTGCGGGCTAGGATTTGCAACTCATTTCTACTCACCTTGGAACCAGCTCGGTCTCAGGACAGCCCACTCTACCTTGCCCTTCTCGCCGAGCTCTCGGAGGTACTGATGGACCTGCCCCCATGCTGCTACGCCTTCTTCCAATTGGCTGGAGCTGAGAAGCACGAATCTCAGTGCTCCCTTCTCGCGGGCCAGATCGATGAACTCCCGCACCAAGGGGGCCGGGTCGACCGCGGTCGGGAGAACGATCCATACCGAGGTGACCGGCGTCGGGCCCGCAGATAGCGTCGACTCCCACGTCTGCTTGTCGTCCCAGTCAAACTTGACGCCCGTATACTTGGCAGGCTCCGGACTGCTGCCGGAGCGCGAGGCAAGCAGGACGGGGTATGTAGGATGCAGAAGCGGTGCTATCTCGGAGGCTACCTTGCCCGTCCCGCCGAGTAAGAGGATCGTGCCCGTGAACATTGTGAACTGCAAAGCTCACAAGAGCGCTGGGCTGGGGGTTACGTGGTTGCGGTAAGCGCTAGGGCTAAGCTGGCGATGATGCACTCGGCAATGGGATCCAACTGCCTACGACTCTCTTGCGGTTCTTGTTCGATAAACGTTTCAAGCACGAGACGAGAATATTTGAAACTTGTAGATCAAATCTTGATGGGTGACTATTGGTGATTCCATTCGTCTCCGCATTTTATATGCTTCGAAGGAGTATACGATTACTAAGATACTTGGGCGTAAGTGCACTAGGGTTTCCAGTGCCACTACGTACGTACAAAAGCTCCTAAGCCGGAGTTTATAGTCGGATTTAGGCTGGTCATGGCTCCCACATACTCGGTACCGTAGCCGGGACTTGCGGGGCACCATTCAATGTTGCTCTGAACAAAGGAATTAACGGTGCCTAGGACGGACGGTCATCCATGTGGCTAGAGAGTTGGCATGGCGGCCTATATTGGTGCTTACATGATTCCAAAGAGAATCATGTCAGCGAGCCCGTAGGTTCAAAGTATTAATGGTAGAGGGTTGGATGGACTATCGTTCAGAATGTTTCAATACACACTTCAGCGAAATCAACTTGGGCCCACAGACTAGTCAGTACTATATCAAACACCCGCGATGGCATCATCCTACGATAGTCAGACCTACTTGCTTGACAAGTCCAACGTTGAAGATACAATCTTCAAGCAGGTATTGGCATAGCAGGACCCAAGCGCGTCGGCTCTGTGTCGCTGACAAGCCAATAAGGTGCTTGACTATGATCTGCACAATGTTGAAGGTCTGGTGAAAGAGGTTTATACATCCGAGTGTGTAATTGATTACACGGCCATGTTTGGCGGCGAGCCTACCACATTCACAAGTCAGGAGTGGGCAGAAGATGTCACTGGACTAATCAAAAAGTTGGACCACTCTCAGCACTATGCGAGGCAAGTTGTCGACCAAGATTTCGTGGTCATGCACCAGAATGCCTATCCAGACAATTGATGAGAGGCTTACCGAATCTTGTATTGTGCAGCGGGGTGGTGATTCGACTGCCGCAGCCGGGGCCCAAGGCCGTTCGCCCCAGCACCGTCACGGCACTCGGAAATGGCGGGGCTCACCTGGTTTCGCAAGCAGCTGAAGGCGGACCAATCACTCATAATGGTGTACGTTGTTTTCCCAATCGATTTTACAAATACAGTCTCATGCACTAACATGTGTGATTGTAGGGCCGAGCAGAGTATGAGGTCGTTCGAGTACCAGAGTTGGAGGAAAAGGGAGAAAATCCGTGGCGCATCCGAGTGCAAAAGGTGATCCCAGTGTGGGCAGACGGCAATCTCCGAGTGATGGAAGTCATGAGTGGCAGCAAGATTATGCCCAAATAAGAGGCTCGAGACTTTATCTTTTGGCAATGCATCCGAGCATGATCGTGGCTCTGAGTGCCGCAGCCATGAATTGTGAAAGCGAATTGGCGGGGTCGTACACTGGGTGGTGTCTTTTCGCTCTTGCTACTCTATAGAATGAACACGCTTACCTAGTCGGCGGCGGATGTATACAATTGAGAGTGTTACCAAGCAGCAATCATGAAGAGTCAAATGCAGGTACCAGTCAAAGAGATTGGCGGAGATCCAATAACAAATAGGAGTGGTCGTGTGACATGACACCCACTGCTGGTGAATCGCCGGACTAGAGAAACATGACGCTGCGATTTCAATGCCAGAACCCTTTGGGACAATTTCTCTTCTTTCTCTTTTCGGCTTCGGTGAAGGAAATTTGGGACATTCAGTCGGGTTTGTCGGGAGCTCCTGGCGCCGTTTCGAACACCGGCCCCTATTCTAGATCCAAATGACGTCAATTTGATCGTAGATCTGCGGCTTGCACGCGACCCAAGGACAACACCAACAAATATTTCCGTTCTTTTCCAAAAATCTGCCACGATAGAATTTTTCTCCCGCGCTAACGACCAATCCCACAAATTCCGTTCCGACACTGTCGATTCTCGACTGACTTGACTACGAGACCTGCTTTTCTTCGTGAAAACTTCACCTCATGCCATTCACTGACACGATACGCAAATCAAATCCCAGCTCCGAGGAGCGGCAATGACAAACATGGACACAGAACAAAAGCCGTCAGGCGGATGCCAGCAGAAGTCCGCTCCGGCCCCTCCGAAGGCATTCCGAGAGAGGGTTTTCCACGCCCTCCCGTCGTACTCGGGTCCGTACAGCGTGGGCACCATGGAGATTGAACTGCCCGTCCGGGAACCGCGGACATTCTCCAACATTGAGCGCGAAAACGTGAATGCTTTGGGCTTGGACACGGTTCTATTCGCCGTCTACTATCCCTGCGATACAAGCTCTTTCGCCAAGACTGGGCACCAGCCCTCCAGAGCGACCTGGCTTCCCCGACCAAGGGTGCCGACATGTCGAGGATACGCCAAGTTTCTAAACATACCCCACATGCCCGTCACTGCCTACATTGCATCTACGACAATGTTTACCAAGATACCGGCGTTCCGAAACGCCAAGTTGGCAGGTTGTCGGCCTGGAGAGCAGTGCTGCCCGGACGGCTGCCACGATCAACAGACATCGGGCGAGGACGTCCATGACAAACCTCAATTTCCGGTGATTATATTCTCCCATGGTCTTGGTGGGTCTCGGACATGCTACAGCTCGGTATGCGGAGAACTGGCCAGCAACGGATTCATCGTAGTAGCCGTGGAGCATCGCGATGGCAGCGGCGCAAGGTCGTACGTGAACATCCCTCCGAGCGGAAACCTGGCCGACGGGCGGATTCTCGACAATACCAAGTCGAAGAAGTCATACGTCGTGGACTACATCTGGCCAAAGGACAACGCTCAGGATACATCGCCGCACAATCAGCGTGGAGTGGACCACCTGCTCCGTGATGCCCAGATTGAAATGAGGATGGCCGAGATTGCCGAGGCTTACCACGCCCTTGAGCTCATCAATAGCGGCGAGGGTGAACTAATCTTGAAGAACAACCTGCGCAAGAAGGGAAACGTCGGCTCGAGCTCAAAGGGGTTGGACAAGATCAACTGGTCGGATTGGGTTGGGCGACTACACATGAACAACATCACCATCATGGGGCATTCTTTCGGAGGTGCAACAGCAGTTCAAATCGCTCGAGAAGGAGAAAGATACCCTTGGGTCGGTCAGTCTGTCCTTCTAGATGCTTGGGGTCCTGCTATTCCCAAGGCTGAAGGTGCCAAGAGCCACGTTCAAAAACCACTTCTCGCCATTGGCTCCGAAGCATTCATGCACTGGCCGGAAAACTTCGATGCAGTATTGAACATCTGCAAGGATACGCAAAAGAATGGCGTGCCGTGTTGGATGACCACCGTCAAGGGATCGACACACTTGTCGCAGACCGATTTCGCAGTCCTCTATCCCAGGTGGATGTCCTGGTTCGCCAAGAACGTGATCAATGAAAGGCGGGCGATATTGCTGACCGTAAACTCCTCGTTGGAGTTCCTTCGGCAGGTGCTGCCGGAGAAACACACATTCGGAAACTCCTGGGCAGACGAGGGCATCTTGGAGACCAAGTCGCTGTCCCCGACGGATTCGTTGCCGAGCGCCCACAAGCCCAGCGAGAAATGGATCGCGGCGCGTCTTCGGATACCGAATGAGTTTCGGCTCCGAGTAATGAATTGGTTCCGAAGAACCCCCAAGGATAAAGTGCCCAAGGACGCTTCTGGAAAGCCACTCGCCGGCATAATCACACGTCGTCTAGGCGACGAGGTCTGGGTTCATGTGAGCCCAGAAGAGCGGGAGAGAGGCCGTCCCGACATGCCCACCGCATGGCAGAGCAGGAGAAAGAGTACATACTCATCGCAGTGTATCGTTGCTTGACGCATACCACCCTGATGTTTCTCTGATACTACAACATCGCATACAACATGGCAATGGCGTTTTGTTATTTTAGATATTCCACGGGAAGAAACCCCAGGGTGGGATCGAGTCAGTTTTTTCGCGAGCGAAGAGGACAGGAAGGGAAGCATGGCGTTTGGTTCCTGGCGGCGTTTATTGGATTAGAGATGCATTACTCGATTTAGCGAAAGAATGGGAAATCCCCCGTGTCCAATCGCGTGTTGTTTTGTTACAATGAGATGAGAATTACCCGACACCTTACATACCTGGCGTGCACAGGCCCGG
This sequence comes from Pestalotiopsis sp. NC0098, assembly GCA_022432395.1. NCBI lineage: Eukaryota > Fungi > Ascomycota > Sordariomycetes > Amphisphaeriales > Sporocadaceae > Pestalotiopsis > Pestalotiopsis sp. NC0098. The sequence continues at coordinate 991,211 of JAJKLJ010000003.1, read as the reverse complement.
TTTCCTGGAAATAGACAAATATTGTTTGACTGCGAGGCTGGGCGAATTCGTCCTCGGAAATACGTGGCGCGGGAGAGAAGTTTTCCATCACTCTCGTCCTCGGCCATGATATTGTTTTCGTCGGTCTCCGCGACTAGAAGCCACTCGGTCATATGTTGCTGCAGCATCGAGGCAATGCTGCTTGTATATGATGTGCTACCGGGATCAAATATCGCTACATCTATTTCGTATGTACGAATACACGTGTAATAAGCCCCTGATGACCATGCTCTCTCTCACCTCTCCCCCATAAAATGCAGAACTACCGATCCGCGCCCGCGAGTCAGGATTCAGGAATGCAGCACACCTAATACCGTTATGGCGTATATACAAAGAAGCATGTTGGGTTCTTTTGTCTCTTCCCGAGGTCTTTGCGTGTAACGCGACTAGTTTATGCTATTCCCGGGTGGCAGTATTTTCGTTTTCGATTCCCTTCATATAGGGGCCAAGCATGTACGAATAGATTAGGGAGGTCGGGAGTGCGTCCAACGTGCTGTGGCTTTTCGATATTATTACAAATGCATTCATCTATTGCGGCGTCTTCAGAAGAGTCTCGTGGGGAGCATGATTCGTCTATATTCCGCCATCGAGATTTTCGACTCATGATGCTCAGGTCTTTTCTTGGTTTGCGGATGTCTGTGCCAAGCATGTACGGAGTACATGCTGAATGTACATGCGGGCTAGACAGCAGCAGCAGATGCGGTCCATGGTTTTGTTTATGTTTAGTAGGAGGCGGCTAAATTGGATAAAGTTGTGAGATGATATATTCTCCGAGGTTGATTAGCGCTGGGGCAAACGCTGGCTGCTTCCAAGCTTCCAAGGAGACTGACTGACTGACTTGTGGTTGTGTTGCACCCAGCATCGCGGGTTGGCTCCATTGTTTTCCTCATCTAGTGCAGGAAACGATGCGACGATCTCACCCCTGCTTAGGGTAAGGCGAAGGGAACCCCCGGAAAGCTGGGGAATCCTGGTAGCTTATAGGCAGCCCAGGGATAATGGAAATCTGGATCGACTTTCTTTGCAGCTTTCGAGAGCAGGCGAGCGATTTGAAGAGATCGAACATTTGCGCAGATTCCAAATGGTCGCTTGCGATGCGACGCAATGCTAGGTATGCGGCGGCAACCCGGGAAGTCACAGGCTGGAAGCCATGAGTAAAGTGTATGTCTGTAGGCAGGTAATTGCTCGCCAAGATATCTCACTGGCAACGGGGATCAGGCCACTACGTTTTCGTTTTCCTTCTCAAGTAGGTCGTCATCGAACAGGAATACGAACATGGTTGCATTCTGGCGGCAGCGAACCCTAAGCGACATTGGCACGCATATCTCTGAGATTTTATCCCTTGTTAGTCTCCCTCTCTCGTCGACTCGTTAGCATCGGGATCAACCTTTCTTTTCAGCAGCGACGTAGAGATATACCTTAAAAAGAATGCAGTGAGCAGTTTCAGGTAAGCCGACTCCACTGCGGATGTGCTAGAAGCAATGACCGTACATTAGACCTCTTCCCCCGAATTAATTGCCATGCTGTGCCTGAAAGCCAAGGGAGCCGCAAAGACCGTTTGTTCTGTGCTCACCTGCGCTATTGGAAAATGGGTGTTTCTGGTTGACTGCACAGACGAGAGGGGAGGAAGTTGTATCGCAGGCATTGCCCCATACACACTGGCCCTTGGAGAATACCAGTTGTGCTTGGCGTGTCAGGTCTCGACTCGGACTGCTGAATCGTAGGTATAGTTGATCCGGAGGTAGATGCCTTTCGGTCTTTTGGTATTCAGTGACAGAAAAATGTTTCCATCACCATCTGTCAATGTGATTGTAACTCTAGGGTGGCGCTCTCAGCCGGCTGATCTTCATTCTACTGGGAGCGGGTTGCACTGTTGGCGGGAAAAACAACGCGAGGGACGCCTCTAGGCCTGCTGGAGCTAGGGGAGCTAGGCCGGGAGTGGGCAGCGTGGCGTTGCAGTTCCGGGTCGATTGCCGCCGTTTTGGACCCGCCATTCAGGGTCCGCAAGCCCACCAAACCTACGTTGAGCTTGAGCCAAAACTCAAAGCCAATGTCTAGTCAGAGCTCAACCTCGTGGCTTGCAACAGCATGGCAAGGTCCGCTTGTTGTATGTAAATAACTTGCGCTGCTATTTCGGTTGTCCATGTGTGCTGGCGTATGTATGATCTTGCGTCCTGCAAAGGTCGATGATGGCTGTTCGATAGTTCAGGACTCGCATGCAGATTCAGGTTCTTGATGCGAAGGTGACATTGGCATGCGCAGCAAATGAGCTTTTTCCCGCTGCTGCTTCTGCTGCTGCTGCTTGCTTGTGCGCTTGATCGACTTCTGCGTCCTAGGCAAAGCAGGCGAGACGCACGTTGCCGCTTGCCCGTCCTTCCAGCCCTTCTAAAAATGACTGACTGACAAACCTCAGCTGCTGCACTGGCCCATGTCAAGAGCTGCCGGGTCAGGGAGATCGTGGTCGAATCGTTCAGCCGTCGTCCAGATGGACCACCCACAACACAGACGTGTTCAGGTCGACCTAGGAGGAGCCAAGGGTGATCTGCGCCGCCTGTTTCGCCCTTCTCTTGAGACTGACTGACTTGCTTGGGGCAGTTCCGTCCAATTCTTTCCTTGTTTCTGGCGTGTCTACATACTATCCCAGGCCTCTGCCAAATGGTAATTGCCCAGCTAGCGCATTCAAGGGCAAGGGCGTCTCTCCATCGGGCTGGCCTACCTACCTTAGTGGACCCCTTCCTCCCGACTTGACATCTCGTGTTGAAGTCATCGTGTATGTACGTCTGTGCTGGTTGGTGAGTAATGTATTGACGTCTTTCCACCATTGCCCACACATCAAGAATGTGAGCTGAAGCGAGGGCTCGCGTCTCCTTTTCTCGCTTCCTTCCGCAGCTTCAGAAGTACATCCGAGGCACAATTACCTGCGCACTTGCTAATGTAGGGTGCTCTTTCCCACAAGCCAAACGCTTTTCTCTGCTCTCTTTAATCATTTCGAACTCTATCCTGGCCGTCCACTTTCTTCTCTCTTCATACTGACTAAACCTTTTATTCAACGTGGCATCGACGAGTCTGGCACTGGTCGGCCGCTCTGTTCTTTTATTCCACGTCCTGCTGTCACGCCTACGGATGCACAGAAGCCTATCAAATCCATCCATTGCCTTGATGTCCCCAAATCTTTTCGGCGCTGGAATCACATTACCCAACGCTCTATGAACGCAAACTGCGCCCAGCTGTCATCTTGAGCACACATTCGGGCGACCTGCGAGAAAATTGTTCTAGAAGGCACAGCAAGGCCCACGCGGAATATAGAAGGTTGCTGGCTGCCCAGCAGACCCGGCCCAGCTCTCGGCAAAAATCCAAGATAATCAAAAAAGAACATCGGCCGTACGGAAAAGTACCACGGTACGCACTCTGCTTGACGGGGCAGCTTTGTATACGATCACACATTCTACGTTCACCCCTGGCTGTCACCGCCTCTATCCCGACTCCGAGACTTTTTCAGATCAGATCCCTTGCCCCCAAAAACAACTGCATGCGACAGAAGCACCAAGCGTGGTCTACTGTTACATTTGTTACATTTTGCGAACGCGGCTTTCACCGGGGTGCCGCACCCCTGGATGCCCCCAATATTCAGAATACGCAGATATCCATTTTCCCAGCAGCTCTTTTTGTCTCTTCCCAGATTGAAACACATTACCGGATTTGCCTTCTCTCGCTGGCCGCGTCACCGGCAATATGACGACACTACAGAATACAAAACCCGAAGTACGGAAGAGGGCGGAAAGTCTCACCCGGATGCTCGAGCTGGAGAAAAAATACAAGGTGCGTTTCTCCCGGTTGCGACTCTCTGTCATGGAGCCTCGCTTCGCATTGGCATTGGCTGTCGTTCCCCTCCATGACTGCCGACCACTAATAGCTGATTCTCCGCTCTATAGATTCAGCGACTTCAAGACATTGGTTCAACACCGCCGCTCACACCACTAGGAGCCACCATTACAAGATCAGCTTCTTCCGCACAGCCTAATCCGGTACTGAAAGCTCGGCATGCCAGCGCTCTTCCGGCTGCCCCTCGTCAGCGCCCGCATATGATGATGAAAGCCTCCCGCAGGGCTTCTGCTCTGCCTTCATTGTCAATTTCTGTCCCGCACCCTGTTTCCTCGGCTGTGGCTGTCAGGACAGACGAACCAGAGGCGCAAGCAGTGCCCGAGCCCATTCCTCCAAGAGAAGCTTCCAAGGATACTGCTGAGCGTACGAAAACTGTCACCTTTTCTGAACCAGAAGGAGACGAAGAAGACGCCGAGCTTTCTGATCAATCCTCCATATGCCAATCGCCAAGCTGGGCAGTGTACGGCCAGAGCAAGAAGAAGGACAAGAAGCGCGAAGCTGCCGAGAAGAAAAAGGAGGATAACCGCCAAGAGAAAGCCAACCGGAAATCATTCACAAGAAGACTCAGCAAGCAACCCCCGCCGCAGAGCGCTCCTCAGGGCCGTCCCTCACTTTCAGGCGAGCGATCTCAATCGGCTCCTGATTTGGAGCAATACCAGAAGCTTAGCGATAGAAATCTGAATCGCTCCGGCAGTCACTATCCTCCCGACTCCATGATACATCATCAAAATCTCCTGAAGCAGCCTGCGCCGGCTGAGAACAGCAAGCCTAAAAGCAAGGGTCTCTTCTCCGGCTTCAGACTGCCTGGAAACAGCTCAAACAACAGTCAGAAGACGGAATCAAGTGCAAGTGCAAGAGCCAGTATGGAAGATGTGAGCTCCCTTCGAGCTGGCTCGGCCTATGCCCTCCACAAATCCGGACCCAGAGGCGACATGGACTTTCTCAACCCGCGCAAGCCACCATCAATCATGTCAAATTCTTCGTCCTCACAGTCTCAGTCGTCGCAGGAATTGAAACAGAACAAGGAACGTAGATCGTCTAATCACGGTCGCAGCAATTCGCTGCTTTCAAGGCTGAAGGGGCCGTCGTATTTGTACGCCAAACACTCGGACTCGAGTGACGAGGTGACACCGAAACGACCCGGTTCTTCTGAAAAGACCGAGTCCACCGAAGAAAGAAATGCCGCCATTCAGAACGTGATTCGCGCAGCACCTTCGCCGAAAGTACTCGGAAGCATCGATCAACATGAAGACAAAACGACACGAGGAAGACAGCTCCAGCTACAGGCACAAGTTCTCCAGCCGCGAGATTCTAGCAGCGATTCAGAGATGGGAAACCTTGGAAATGCTCAAAATCACCAAAACAGACAGCAGGTCTCCGAGGGTCCCAGTGCGCACGACGGCCGACGACGACCACAGCATCGAAAACTGCAGTCCGGAGCTCAGCATTCTGGAGCCTCAGTGCCTTCACCAGAGCCGACATCACCACGACAATTTGGTCATGATGAGCTTCGTGGTACGCGTGGAAGAGACCCGCGGCGCAACTTTGCTCATCCGAGCCACCCAGAAAGTCATGTGCAACATCAAGTTGCAACTTCTGAATTGCCTTCACCGGCTATGAGCCCTCGCAGCAACAAAAGTTATGCCAGCGTATATACGGATGCAGTCGATCAGCTCTCTGAATCTCAAAGCTTCCACGCGGAAGCTGAAGGAAACCCCCCTGCACATACCAATGCATCCGCGTTTCAAACCGAATCAAGGAAGGGAGAACGCAACGGGCTCACGGCCAACAGGGTTGGCGGGAATCCTGGCGTGTTGTCCCCTCCGGGTCATGAGCAAGGAGAGCTGAGGCGATCCCCGCGTGTGGCAGAAATGAGAGGGCAGAGGACAAAACCGAATCGAGACGATCGTTTTGGTGAAGCTGATATGCCCCTTCCTACGGTGGTGCAGGTAGAGGATCAGGTGTACAGAGCTCCGAAACCATCTGATTACTTTACATTTGTCTCGGAATCATACGCACCACCGTCATTGGAGCTGCGTTCGCCTGTAGAAGATGACTTTCAGGAAGACGAGACGGCCGAAGACATCTACGAAGATGAGGATCTCGTCTGGGTTACCAGCACTGATGGCAATGAAGAGAGCGAGAAGAGCGATCGCGATCATGTCGAAGAACAACAAGCAGGCGGTGACGCCAGGGCAGCAGAAGTATGCGATTCCCCAACCCTGTCGGCACACGACCGGGAGAGCTATGTGCCACCGCTTGACGGCATGGGCGTCTATTCTGCGGTACCAAGCACCTTGGAGACAAACAAGTCCTTTAGAGTGACTATTGAGGATGAAACTAGCCAGACTGTGTCTGAGAGATCTTCTTCTTCAACTCACAATGAGCCGCTCCACTCACCGTCGACCGCTACCACACCTGATATCTCGAGGCCACAATCGCAGAGAGGCCCATCTGTGGATATCTCCAGAGATAGAGCCAACGACTCAAGACTTTTGGATGCAAGACCTCCTAAGAAGCCGTATCGCTCTAAAATGGCAGAAACTTCAGTTCCCAGGCCTAAAGGAATGGACGCAAATGACAAATTTGGCGATGGAAACACGAGTTCTGTGGATGCCGATCATTCGGACGACACAACACGAGGGGAGACCCCTGATCACCTTTTATCTAGGTCCTCTTCGTCTATACGCTCGCCGACTCTGAGGGCGTTTGCAGAGCCATTGCTGGAAGAAGCAGAGAGTGACGAAGGGCCACCGAGGCGACAGCCACTGGCACCAAAAGCCCAGTCCGCTATTGATCTGAGTACGAACAGTGCTCTGCTTCGGGATCGACACCAACCTTCGGCATTGAAGCGAAACAAAGCAGCTTTCTCATCCGTGAGCCTTCCCAGTTCTCCGCCACCAGAATTGGAGACGGAAGCACCTCCTCGTCTCCGCTCTGCCATGAAAATGCCTCGTCAGGACAGCTCAGGCAGTCAAGACAGTTCAAACATTGTCTCTGCAGGCGCAGCCTACTTGAAAGAAGCCCGAAAGGCTGCGCCAACGCCAGGTGGCTCTTCAAGCCGCAGCGTTCGTCCAATGTTCACACCAAGAACATCGCTTGGACCCCCAAAACCCGGCATTCAGGACAAGAAAGGCGATCCAATAGCCAAAGTGCTCGTACAGTGCTGCAATTGCCAGTTTTTCCACGATATGCCGTCGAGGGTATATGAATGCATGGCCAAACCGGACTCTGTCATCGAAGACAAGCTGCTTGGAGTTTCGGCTGCCATCACAACCACCGTCAGATGTCCTTGGTGTGCTCATGGAATGACGACAACATGCTGCTCTGGATATGCAGCATTGGTGTACTTGAAAGAGAAGTTGCACGGACAGTAGCCACGCAGAGGATGGCTCAGGGGGACAGAGGAGGAAGAGGCCGACAATCTTTTTGCTTACCTATTGCAAAGCAACAGCAATGGTCGGCTGGTATGTATGAATGAGATATGGTTTCAATAACGACATTCGTTGATGGACAGCATGTAACGGATTTTCATTTGTTCACACATACAGCAACAGACAGCATTTGCTCGCAGGAGACCCTTTTGTCTATAGCATCAATCATAAGTTGTGCATTACGGAAAACATGATCAGAAAGTGAAATGTAGAGTTTTGAGAATGGAATTTCCACCACTCAATCCACCACAGCATACAGGTGACTTGCCGCATAAGGGATCTATTTGGCAATGCTGGCGAGCATTTGCACGTTTTCCACGTTCTAAATATATAACAAAAAGAAGTCAGGGACAATATCTCGCAGAGCTTCAAATCATGTTCATATTAGTAGTGGTTTGCACAATTATTAGTGCAATAGATGATTTATAATGTGTAAAAGTTGCGACATTATTATGAAAATATCGACCCATTAAATGTCAGCTTATCGACGAAATCGCCATCACGTGATTGGTTGTCTACGTCATTCATCGAGCTCTGGTTTCGGCCTACGGACGCCGATCCCACCATTGATCGACAGACTGACGACAGAACCTTTGGAGCTTCTGCCGCCGCGTCCCGTCTTGAGTTTTCTACACAATTCAACCACCCAATTGAGTTCAGGAGATTTCCGTTGGTATTGTTGACATAGAAATTCTGCACACAACACCGCAAAAATGTTCGCGAGATCAGCATTCAGAGCAGCACAGCCGCTCAAGCGCGTACGTCACAGTGCTTTCCCACGCTGGAGCTTCCCTCAAAGCTCCGAAACTTCTGGGGGCCATAGCTCCCAGGCAATGTGTCACGACATTTGTTTTGCTAACATGAGACACACGAACAGGCCGCCATCTCCTCGCGGTCGTATGCCACCGAGCCCGTGAAGAAGGGCACCAGCCCGCTCGTCCTTGGCGCTGCCGCCGCCGGCGTCGGCGGTGCCGGCTACTACTTCTTCGCGACGCCGCAGGGCAAGAGCGCCGCCCAGCAGGTCGAGAAGAAGGTGGCGAGCGGCCCGGCCAAGGAGGCCTTCACCGGCGGCGACCAGGGCTTCGTCTCCCTGCTGCTCGAGGACGTCGAGAACGTCAACCACAACACCAAGAAGCTCCGCTTCAAGCTCCCCGAGGACGACATGGTGTCGGGTCTCAAGGTCGCCAGTGCCCTCTTGACCAAGTTCAAGGACGCCGGCGCCGAGAAGCCTGTCCTCCGACCCTACACCCCTACCAGTGACGAGGGTGAGTTTTTCTGAAATGCTCTTCAAGCGCCCGACATTCGGTGAATTTGTGATTGCTAATGCTCTTACCCCGATGACAGACACCAGAGGCTACCTCGAGCTCATCGTCAAGAAGTACCCCAACGGCCCCATGTCGACACACCTGCACGACATGGTGCCCGGCCAGCGCCTGGACTTCAAGGGCCCGCTGCCCAAGTACGCCTGGGAGACCAACAAGCACCAGCACATTGCCCTGATCGCCGGCGGCACGGGCATCACGCCCATGTACCAGCTGGCGCGCGGCATCTTCAACAACCCCGAGGACAAGACCAAGGTGACGCTCGTCTTTGGCAACATCTCCGAGGAGGACATCTTGCTCAAGCGCGAGTTCGAGGACCTCGAGAACACGTACCCCCAGCGCTTCCGCGCCTTCTACGTCCTCGACAACCCGCCCAAGGAGTGGGCCGGCGGCAAGGGCTTCATCAACAAGGACCTGCTCAAGACGGTCCTGCCCGAGCCCAAGAGCGAGAACATCAAGATCTTCGTCTGCGGTCCCCCCGGCCTGTACAAGGCCGTCTCCGGCGCAAAGGTCAGCCCCAAGGACCAGGGCGAGCTGACCGGTGTCCTCCAGGAGCTCGGATACTCCAAGGACCAGGTGTACAAGTTCTAAAATAGGAGCGCTTCTTTTTACAAACAACTAGAAAAAGATCTGTGCTTCTTAGACCTGAGAGATGTGTACTCTAACACTTTCCCGTTTTGTTTGTTAGAGCTAGATTAGCGACCTAGACAGGGCAGGGTACAAATAATGAATTGCTTTTGAACTTGAATCTTTGATGAATAATTGATGCAAATTGTTTACTGCTATATACGAGCAAATCCCAATCAAAAGTCTAGCCATGTCCGGTGATGCAAAATAAGTGCCAAATCTTCTGGCCTCTGAGGGGGGAATAATAGAAATGACAACGCGGTACGCCAGGCAATGCTATTTCGTTCATCCGTAAAGCAGACCCACCCATTCTACCTTCTTTCCTTTTCGCTTTTGACCTGCCAAAATGCCAATCGTTTCTATTCCTTGTTATATTCCTGGTGGGTTCGCTCTAAGACATGACGGGGTACACCAGCGGGATGCCGCCCAGCTTGTCGCTGTGGAAATTGGCACCCACGATATAGTTCATCTCGTGGGTCTCGAGCATGTCGAGCAGCTCTTTACCGAGGCGCCAGCGGCCACTCAGGCGAATGAGGCACTTGCGGGTCGTCTCGAGGCTGCTCTCAGCGGCGGGGTCGCCCGTCTCCTTCCAGGCGCCGTGGTGGGCGACCGAGCCGAGATAGAAGGCGTCTAGCACGATCGGCGGCGTCTTGACCACGTCCTCGTCGAGCGAGATGAAGGCGAACAGATCGGAGGCAAAGTCGCGCACGTGAGCGGCCGTCTTCTTGACGCCGTCCATGGCCGTCATCTGGAGCTGCATTTCCTCCTCGTTCCACTCGGATCCGACACCTCTTAGCGACTCGCCCGTAGCGTACATGCTCAGCATCCGGAGCACGGCGGTAAAGTTGAGGCAACGTGCTGCCACGAGGTGGAAATATGTTGCCGGATTCGATGTGAAGTCGTGGCTCAGTGCTTTGCACAGCACGTGGGCGTCCTCGAGCAGCTGCCCAACGGCTGTAAAATCGTACCGCGCTCCGCTGACCTTGCGTCGTTCTAGATCGGCGTGGTGCAACAGTGTTCTTCCGGCCAGGAGTGCCGACTGGCAGAGCCGCGCGAATGGCGATTGTGGTTCCGAAAATGGCGATGACACCGGCTGCTGGTACGCCTGCGAACTGTCGTCCATGTCCCATGCCTTGTCGTTCGCCGGGAGTTGCTCGTCGACCGTCGGCTCGGCACACATTGGCCGCCTATACGACCCCAGGGCTACCAACTTGTCCATGATGTACACTCCCCACCAGACACGGCGGCGTTCTTCGGCATCTGCCCATGTCAACTATCAAAGCTAAAGGTCAGCAATTCGTGACATGAATCCTGGGGAATTTCTGTCTGATGCCGTAAGGTAGAGGGAAAGTGCAAAAAGAACTTACAGGATGTCCCAGCACAGCACTAGTAGCTCTGTATGAGGGAAGCCCCAGTAACTCTGCGTATCTGACACATTGGCCCACCGTCATGTATGCCGCCGGGTATACACCTTGGCCGAATTCGTAGAGAGAAATTAGGAGAATAGCTTGTAGGTATACTATCGAAGCTGTGCCTACATTCTCGAGCAGAGCGGCGAATCGTTTCGATGCTGTGTATAGGTAGTTCTCCGAGGCTGCAAAACCGCGCTGCGGCTGTGAGGTAATGAGCTTCATGGCGAGTAGCAGCAGGGCGACGTCACTGCCGGCCTCCCACAGCTGATAGCTAAGCGTCATTCGTTTCCTAGGGACGATGGGAAACCAGGGGTGTATGTCGCCAAAATAGTCTGATAGTATTTGTTCCAGTTCGTCTGCGTTGCCGATGCATTGCATGACATCCTAAAGGTAGTTGGAAATCAGTCCCCATGATCAAAAGTCTTCCATCATGACGTGTTCGACTTTGGTTTGCACAACAACGAAGCAACTATCTCAGCATCTACTGGGGAGTTCTTCATGCCGAGCCAAACTCCTGGGTCTTCGGAATTGCGCAGGTTGGTGGCACAGCACTTACATGCGGTATGTCAACCGACGGTCTGGGAATTTGCAATCCACCCCACTGATACATGCGAGAGTCGAGAAAGGCAGCAGCCGGGAAGTGCCCAAGGCCATGCTGCCATAATGGCTCTCGGCCTAGTAGTTGCGGCGTGTGACCTGCATGTGATATTGGAGCGCTTGGTGGACTGAGATGCCCGACGCTGACATCCGAAGAGGTTCCCGTGTAAGACAGTCGATCTTCTAGGTGACGCAATTTCTCTTGGAGCAAGGCAAAGTCCTCAGCAGTTGGAGCGGGTTGCACTTCGGAGTCTGACGATGGTACGAGATACTGTCAGCAGACTGTTCTGGTTCCTCTTCTTCGAGTTTATAGGACAGGACGAAATTGAAACACGAACTCAAAGCAAACGACGGTCCAGGGCCTTTGGAATGAGGAATGATCTGACTACCTACAGTCACAATGCCGTGCCATCCTCGAGCATAAGGAGCACGAGGGCAGCGCTTTGTCGCATCTGCGCTTCTGCAGTAATCGTAAGCCTTGATCGTTTGTACCACACGAAGGGATCCACACGTCACACAAGGTATACTGACCTGCTTACGGCATGAATAACACGCTTGGTTCGCTTTTCTCGGGTCTGCGGCCGCTGCACTACCGCCAACACCAGCATCGTGGGGAAAGAGAGCCATGACCGCGGGCATCACGGCCGTTGCTTATAAAACAAATAAGGGAAAAGGAATATCAGAAACTGATGTAGATGGTAATCAACCTCGGCGGGAGAGACGGAAGATCCCAGAGGAGTATACCATCCGTGGGCCAGCTTGCGTTGTTTATATCAGAAGGTTGAGGGAGCAAATCCGCCGGACGTTTTAGATATGAGTAGGTATGAATCCTGGCGCAGGCTTGTTTCTTCGTTCTTTAGGAGAAGGGCAGTGCGGTTGACAAGAACACTCCAACACGAACTAGACGAGAGTGGTCCAGAATCGTTCAGTCAGAGATGGGAGTGGTCGCCAGTAATAGTTAATAAGTCCAAGGTTTGCAGTGAAGAAAGGGGCCGCAGTGAGATGAAAGAGGAGCGCGAGGAGAGAGACGGCGTGAGGTCGCGTAAGTCGCAAGGTCAATATTATTTCCTCAGCCCTGTGAGGATGTCGAGTTTCAGGGATATTTTGAGACTGGATCGAGGAAACGGTCTACTGGGTCCCTGAACGAAGAGACAATAGTCTCTGTGCGTCTACTCACGGTCTCCTCTCTGCCTCCAGGCCAAGGGTCCAGTCAGTCAGCCGCGGGGCCTGGCTTTTTCCCCGGCAAGATCAACATATAGAGTTAGGGTCAGAAACGTCGCCGTTGGGTAGGCGGCAGTGGGCTCGCATGACAGAATGTTAATGGGTTTAGCGACGATCGCCGGTCGAGCTAATCAGATGGTGTTCATCTTCCTTCCTGGCCATCGATTAGCAGCCACGCGAGCACGAGCACGAGCACCCAGATATGGGAAGCATCTGAAGCCGGCCGGGCCAGGTAGGTAGGGACAACAAGTCATTGTCCCCTCCCCCATTTGCATGTATGTACTGTACTTACGTACATTCATGGCAACGGTGCCCACATTGATTGATGCCCCTGCACGAGGAGGCTCCTTAACCCCCCCTGGCTGGAGCGAACTTAGTGTTAAGTCCTAGGGCTGGGCTGGGAGAAGGACGGGGTCCACAGGGCAGAGGTTACGCAGAAGGGCAACCGCTCGCTGGGCCTGTCCTGTCCTGTCTGATGGATTGGATTGCTGATCGGTGATGATGGTCAATGATTGGGGAGATTTACGAGTCCGAGCAAATGGGAAAGACAACCGCAATGGCCGCAGACCCGTCGGTCAGTAATATGTCTCCGCGGTCAAAATTGTCTCAACAGTGGTGTTGTTCTGTTCTTCGGCTTTAATTCCATGTTACGGAGCACCTTTGGCTCGATTTTCTTTTTCGGCAACCTCCTGGAGATAAGCCTTCGTGCCTTCCGAACAATAGTCGGCTGGTGACTGACCAAATTTTTTTTTTAAACTTTGACGTATTCGCTCCTGCATCTTCCTATGTTTCTTCTTGCCCATTCCACTTCTTCTACTGCTAACCTAGTGGAACTTCCATTGCTTAGCCTGCTTATGTCATGCCAACGGAGTTTGCGGCCGCATTTTAGTTGCCGGCTCCACCCGGCTTCTGCTCACTGCTGGGAACGAAATCTGGAGTCATGCGAGTCCCTGACACCGTGGGCACCCTGCAACCTGCACTGCACGCACTCTTTTGCTCCTGGACCTTGCGAGCCGCTCAACCACACTGTTGGACTTATGGAGGAGTTTTGCCCCTTCTGGTAATTACCCAGCAGGCAGGGGTCCATCCAGCCCAGTTTTGAGGATTATTTTTGAACCTCTTTAATAACCCCACGACCCTGGGTTCATGGTTCTTTTCGACAACTCCATCGCTGGACGGACCTGAAAGCCAAAGCTTGGGCGGCAGACAGCAGGCGGCAGGCGCATAGCGCGACAGCATGCCACCACGCAACCGTCAATGTTGGTGTCGGTCGACTTTTGATACTCGTCCACAGTTATTTCGTCGTGGTACGGCCCATCATTGGCTCCGCTACCCGAGAATATGAGATCTGAGTTTCTCCTCCCAACTTGGGCCCCATTCACCAGCCCAGTCATCTTTCTGACCCAGTGCAACAAACGACCGCAAAGTTAGCAAACACCACTTCGGAAGCAGTATGCGTCCCACAGCCACCAGCGAGACGGCTGTGCGGGCCTGGTAACTCCCGCAGGAGCGGTCTGCTTAACAGCTCTAACCTAGCGACTTGCCTATTGTCTGACCCTTCATTATACAGGAAGCAGCCCAACTATGGTTCTGCTAGAAGGAGTCAAAAAAAGAACAGAAGGGCGTGGCTATGACCGCACTAGAGTCTAGGGCAGTCTGGATACCGGCCACAATCTAGAGGAGCTCACAATCTTTCAACATGTGCTCAGCCCGCCGGAGCCTTTCCGGGAGGTTTCTTTCCTGCCATCGGCAGTCAAGGCGTCACCAAAAGAACCACGCCGGCGCCCACCTTTGCCTTGGGTCGGCGTAGCAGACCGACTGGTTCCAGGCTTTGGTCGCTTCGGAAGCTGGCGAAGGAAGTATATGACATTGTCTCTCATGACTAATGCTGGGGAATGAGCCGTCGGTTATCCTTTTCGAGGATCGGGTTTCCAAGAATAACTTTGCACTACGGTAGCGCCTTTCTAGGCCATTCCTCGATGAGGTTATCGAATCCCGCTACAGAGCACTACAACTTGCTAACACGAACCCCTGTCACATCTGTCCATCGCTACCGTCCCAGCGTCAGCCAGATGCAATAGTGCCATCTCTATTCCACATCTGGAACACAGCTGCATGGGTTGCGAAGAGCCTGGGAAACACAAGAAATCATCGCCATGCTCGTCGTCGCCTCGATGATTCGAATCGGCTGACAACCAGCACCGATTCTTGTGTGTCGGAGTCGAGATGCCGATACTTCATTCGGAACTGGCTGTAGTATCGGCATCCCTGTCAATAACATGAAACTAGGTAGGTCGGGCAATGTCCTGGCTTGGACAGTGCTCAAGTGAGGCTGCTCAGGCAAAAATCGCCTTGCTGCTTGTTGATGAGGGGCACTGGATTGTTTTGATCTGGAGAGCACTTGGAGAATGCGCCCAAAATTCTTTCTGTGGTGACAGAGTTGGCCAAAGTTGTCGCAAAACCCTAGAATTTTGCATGCTGCCCACGTCAACAACATATGCGCATGGCGCTCGATCAAAGCATCGCATAGTCAGACTTGCGCTCTGTTCATGCTAGCACTCATCCCGGTCTCCAGAGTGCCATCATCTATTCCGGCCCGCGACACTCCACTCGTTGATTGCAAATCTTGGGACCGCTGTCAATCCATCAGTCGCGGCGTTCTACGGCCTCACAGAAAAGCCACCACAATGGCGGATGCCGCATCTATCCGTCTGACTGCCGGCGACGCCAGAAGTCTCAGGAATCGGGATCAGGGACCGACGCGTAATGTGTCGACCCGATCATCGGGCGTATACAATGATGACTATATGCCCGCTCAGCCGTACAACTCCGGCCAAGGCCAGGGTTCTTTGGGACTACGGTCCACTACTTCTCGATACTCTCTGAATGAGCAGTTTGCAGCTACACGCCGGGAGTTCGAATTCGGGTTTGACGATGGCGCATCTACCTTTGACCGGTCGACAATTGCATCCGAGGCCTTCGAGGACTACCTCCACAATCAGAACCAAGGTGTCCACGATCCTTTTCCCGATCAAATCGTAGATTACTATGATCCTTTGGTACTACGAGGTCGGCAATATGTCATTGACCCGTATGACCTGCTTGTTCTGCCCAAGAATCCCTCTGCTCGACAAATCCGTCGCGCATATTTCAGGCTCTTTGTCCTGATATATCCCGACAGCCATCCACCAAAGCTGCGCAAAGCCGCTAGTGTCTACCTGACTCTGGTCCAGGATGCCTTCGAACAACTGATTGGTCCTGACAAACGACTTCTGCAAGACGTGGACGAGATCAGTACCGCCGATCTCGTTCTAGACGAGCCCGGTCGATTTCAAATCTACCAGCTCTGGCGTTTGCCGCTTGCCTCCTGTGGCCAACGTCTATTGGACAATGATAATCCCGGTCAGCAGGATGTATCCAACCAGAAACCGGCCCAAAGACAATCACATCGCGACCATCTGGAGAGACTTGGGCTTGGTTCACAGAGAGTGCGCCGATGGATCGGCAAGATGGATGGCATCCTCGGCCTGGGTGTTAAATTTGACATGGGATCGCCAGACCTATTCGAATCAGGAGCACGTGGCTTTTCCCGGTTCTCCATCCTCGACCGACAATTTTTGAGCCTGATTCCTATACGCGTAGCTCCGCGCCTAGAGTATAGTACCGGTCTCCCTCTCTCCTTGAGAACCCCCGATTCTCAAGGTTCTTGGGCTTTATCGACCGCAGCAGAGACGAGGGGCATCGGTGCCTCTGTCAAGTACAGCATTGATATTGAAGAGCCAGTATGGCCTTCGTTGCGGAACAACGCTCCCAGTTCCGAGCACAAACAAATCACAAATGCTACATTACGCAGCCGGCCCATTCGCGTTGAGGCCGAACTGTCCTCTGGTTGGATCTGGTCCAAGTTTCTGGCGTTGCGATGTTTGAAGCGGATGGGACGATTCTCGAGGCTGGGTTTTGAAATCGGATTCGGCGCGTACCACTTACATCTATCCCTCTACTGGTCACGACTGGGTCAAAGAATTCGTCTGCCTCTTCTGGCAAGCTTGCACTCGACGACCAACCCAAGGCTTTTGTTTTGGACTGCTGTAGTACCTTTCATGGGGTTTGCAGCGTGGGATATGGTGGCGCGTGGCCGGCGGTTCGAGGCGTCCAAGCTTCAAATGCAGCAACAGCTGGCCGACATGATTCAAGATCGGCGGGCCGAAGCCGACGACATTACCATTCTCCTTTCTGCCAATGTGGAAGCCAAGCAAGCTGTGGAGCGCGCAAACCACGGCCTCGTGATATTGAGTGCCAAATATGGCGTCAAGAAGGATGATTCTTGGGGTCTTGAAGAGGTGGCGGATGTCACGACGGCATTGGCGGCTCTCGTCGACGACAGCCAGATCCTCATTCCCAGTACCGTGGATAAGAACAACATCCTGGGATTCTGGGACCCAGTACCGGGGTTGCTAAAGACACTGCATGTGCGTTATTCCTTCCAGGGCAGGGAGGCAATCATGGAAGTACCAGAACAGGCGGAGTTGGTTCTGCCACCAAGCTAGAGTCTGGTTCTGAACAATGGGGCTGGTCCCCATCTGCAAGATTCAGTCATTTCGCTGTGCCACGCACCCGCAGCCCTACAGCCCTATGTCAAGCGACCTAGCCTGCTAGAAGTCTCAACTTGTATTTGTATCGAATGGGGGACATACTCGCAGCATACGCAGCGACGTGGTCAGACAACCTATTTTCCCTTCAGATTTTTTTTTTTTCTCTAACGGAGTTGCACGTCAGTATTATGACCAAGCTCTTACCGAATGACTCCTCGTCTCGAGGGTACCACCACCATGTATTATTGACTTTACTGCAGACAGGAGAAAGCGAGATGGGCCGATCAGGGTAGATGAGGACATAACTCGCTTTCTGACCCAGCGGCTAGTATCTATGCATACGCCGAGCAACTCGATCACTATAATATACCATGTAGCACAGCATATGCAATCAGCAATTTTGAGTGCTTACACCACGCACCCTTGATCTTCCGACCCTCCGGCTCCCTTTGAACGGATGGTCGTCTAATTTCTCCTCTTGTTAATGAGATTGGGAATAGCCGCCTGTAAGCCATCAAATCAGACGGGATCTCATGGCCAACGGTGACCAGCCAGCCCATGAACCAGGCTAATGGCCGTCGGACCAATCCTCTTGTGCGCCGTTGCGACTTCGCCTCGATTCGCCCGGACGTTGACCGTAAAATCGGCATGCCGCCCGCCCATCCATTTCGAGCTGCTCTTGTCAACTCGCAAGTTCCAAAATCCAAACCAAGGTTTGCCTGGTCGGCTTGATAGTCTGACAGGCATAGGCCGAGCTCCACTGGTATCTTTAGCGTCGGGAGTATGGTCGGATTCGCTTGTCCAGTTTCCCGACGAGCGGTGGCCAGGTAGAGTACCTCTGAGGATCTGACTAATTACCATATTCGAATCATTTTCTTGCACAGATTCGATCCAACGTTGTCCCGATTCGAGTAGTATAGCCGCCGCGTTTCGTCCAATGGCGCTATTCAGAGTACCGCTAGCGAATCCCCAACGCGAGTTAGTTATTGTCTAGGGGAGTAGTAGACCCGTATACTCGACCTTGGCCCCCTTCTGGGCGAACATCGCTTATTAATGCTTATGATACCCATATGTCTGGCGTCTCAGGCTGTGTGGCCATGTGAGATTCGGGGATTTTTCTTTATCCTTGGAAGTTAATTGTATTATACTTGAGTCTTGGGCACTTGTGTTTTATGGCCCGCGCGTACAGAGTCCACACCCCCACACAAACTGACAGAACTTACCTGGTATACTCACTATACCCAGGATGCAATGATTCCATCCGTTCAAAGAAGCTTGCGGTCAAAGAAGTCGCCGGAAAGGCGCAGCATGACCGTTTCAAGTTTCTACATATCCGATCGCATACTCTAGCCGCAAGTACGCAATGCTAGCAAGGGCTCGAGGGCCTGCAAGGGACCTTTTGAATCCATCATAGCGGATCATTATAAAAACTCGCCCCACCGTTCTAGCGGGGGGCGCGATCCATGGTGCTTATAATAGCCCACCCTAATCAACTGGCCCTTGTTGTTGGCATTTTCTCGGCCGAGCACGGCGACGGGAGACAAAGATACCAGTGCACTGCCGGGTTACGACCGCGAGATCACCAGTTGACAGGATGTCTGTACAGATCTTGGAAATGCAAAATAGAAGGCGACAGGACATTTATGAATGAGTCAACTATGTAGGCGGCTGTATGGATTGAGCTACGGATGAACTCCCGAGTCTAAAATCTAGGTGCAGAGCAGACTATTCGTCTATTTTTCGCCGCCGGTAAGCACGTAAAGGGTTATCCGAAGTGTAGTCTCAAGCTCTAGTGGAATACCATAGTAAATCCACAAAAATATTTTCTCGTAAGACTGTCGAATTGTAGTGGCTACTGCGTACTATACACGGACATTGGTCATGGAATGGTAGAGACCAGGAATCTTGTAACTTGGCTGATCCATGTTTGGTAACTCCGCGATTCTCTGAAAGAACGTCTCAAAGAGGCAATGAGGCCCGAAGAACGCATCGATCCCTTGCTGGTCATCGCCGTGTAAGTGGCTTTTTTGAGGGAAGAAGGATGCCGTCCTATAATTTTATATCAGCCCAGTGCGGACACTCCGACGATCAATGCGTCGTCAGTATTATAATATGGGACTTTTCGTCTGAGAGTAAAACTCAGCCTTGGTGGACAAACAATGCGTTTGGATAGGATTGCTGGAACCACTCGAGCTTACACACGGCCACATTCGATATGGGGAATGCTATACCTGCTTCGCCCGGAGAGATGTTTCGTCAATGATTGACTTGACGGCAATATCGGCAATCTAGATTTCGACAAATGGTGTAAGATCACACTTCTGCTTGTTGGAATTGCTTGCCAATCGTCGATCCAATGACTGTGTCAGTCTGGAAGTCTGGCAGTAACGACTTGACCAATACAATTATCATCACGCGGCTCAAAGGCTCAGAACGAGCGCCGGTCTGCAATATTCGTGGTGATTGGTCTCTATATGACATTTTGGTGTGGCCAAGTAGCTAGGTAACAGAAAGAAGAAATAAGAAAACCAAAATATCATGAAATGCTAGTCCCAACCCAGACAACATCCTTTGCACAACTATTCCCAACTCATCTGCTTTCACATAAGGAATGATCATATTACATCTATCCAATCACGACCTTGCCAACTAAATGCCGCGATGCAAGATCGGCCCAGGGCAAACCCAGTCTGACGGCCGCCTCATTCGCAAACCAGTCGAGCTGGGCCACGAGATACGGCAGAAAGCTAGAATATAACCACAACAGCAACCAGCAGAACGCCAAGCCGTATATCATAGTAGAAGTCAGGCCTCTGGTTTGCGGCACCGCGAGTCCAGTCACCAACGGCAGTGCCGCGAGCTTCATTGTCTGGGTCGTCACTTCCCT
This sequence comes from Pestalotiopsis sp. NC0098, assembly GCA_022432395.1. NCBI lineage: Eukaryota > Fungi > Ascomycota > Sordariomycetes > Amphisphaeriales > Sporocadaceae > Pestalotiopsis > Pestalotiopsis sp. NC0098. The sequence goes on along the minus strand of JAJKLJ010000003.1, from coordinate 971,201 downwards.
CGGTACACTCTCGAGGAGCGCCCGGGGCACGTTCGTCGTCAGCCTGGCCAGGTCGTTCGACCACGAAAATGCGATGAAGGGCAGCACGAGGCTCAGGCCCAGCCCGGCTAGAGTCCGGCCCCAGTTTGAGACGTAGCCCCGAACATTTCGAGTGTTCGACAGCGCGGTGAACAGGGCATAGGCAAGGGGCAACGCAGCGACAAACTTGGCCAGCTCGCGCCAGTTGTCCCGGACCCAGCCGCGGTGAGTGTACGCGGCGCCGAGCAGGGCGGTGATCAATATACGAGCGGCGAAGCGGGCCCGGCCGACGTCGCGCCAGCCGCGCATGGTCTGCTGCGGCGCCTGCAGGGCCAGGTAGGCCAGCAGCGGGAGGCCGTCGTACTCGAAGACCATGGGCGGCAGGTCGTTGCGCGGGTAGATGACGCCCTGGTAGTAGATGACGGTGCAGCGGCCGATCTCGACGACGCGCTGGCCCTCGCCCGACTCGACGTCGTGGTCCGACGGCCGCGCCCACTGGCCCCCCCGGGCCACGCCCGACGGCCGGCCCCGCGGCGCCGCCGGCTTGCCCACGTTCTCCGCCCGGTACCGCGTGATCATGGGCCACACGGCGAACTTGACCTTGGCGCCGCGCAGCCGGTGGTGCCGGGCCAGCCGCTGGCGCTGGTCGAGCGCCTCGAGCTCGGCGGGCTCGACGCCGGCCTTGAGCCGCAGCGCCTCCCAGTCGGCCTTCTCCCGCTCCGTCCGCTCCTGGTCCAGCCGCTCGGCCTCTTCCTTGGACAGCCGGTACAGCTCGTAGTTGGCCTGGGTCTCGGTGGGGTAGTCCATGCGGGCGCCGGGCGTCGCCGACAGGAAGTGGAAGACGGACGTGGACCGGCGCATGCACACGGCCAGGTAGCCCGCGTGCGCGAGGGTGTAGTGCAGCTCCGCGTACATGTGGGCGTTCTCGGCCGCCCGCTCGCCTCCGTACCGCTCGACCTTGGCCGGCTGGACCCTGTCGGCCATCAGGGTGGTGATGGCGTATAGGGGCTCTAGGATCGTCGCCGTGTACGACGTCAGCTCGTCGATCCTCTTCCAGAAGTCGTCGGGCACGACCTTGTTTCCCATAATGAAGTTGATCGAGGAGCAGCGCGCCACGGCTCGGCGGTAACCTGTTTCGTGGTCAGATATCTTCTGGTCATGCGAGATTTTAGCTTGATGAAGACTTACCGTCATGTTCAAGATTCTTGCTGTCCTGGTCGTCTAACTCCTTTCGTTGCTCGGGCGTGGCCCCAAAGAGAAGCTCGACGAAAATCTTCTTCTCGATGATCTGCGCCACGATGGCCACGATGAGCCATGTCCTGTTCTGCCTGTCTCTCAAGCTGTGCTCCCAGCCGTCGTGTCGAAAGGGGGTTTCCAGCGGGCCGAAGAAGGCGTCCTCGTGTGCCACGAGGTTGGCGTACTGTAGGAACTGCTCGCCGAGCCCCGACAGCCACGTCTTGCCGTCGTACGTCCTGGGAAAGTCCTTCTTGCCAAAGAACTTGTCTGCCCAGGTAACCGTCATTTCGTACACACGCTTGTTGTTCTCGGCGTACCAGAGGTCGTCGTAGCCCTCGGGTGGCGGGACCTGCCGGCCAAAGTCGACGGTGCGGAGGCCGTAGTCCGTGCCGGGAGATTCGGGTACTTCCCGCCGGCCCCTTCCCGGCTTCACATCGTCTATACCGTAGAGGCGGTCTTCGAGTTTCAACGAATATGTGGAAGAGTTCTTTTCTCTTTCTTTCTCGATTCGTGCCGCCACCTTCTGCGCCTCCTCTTCTTGGCCCGCCGGATCCCAGATGATATATTTGTACAACGATATGTCCTGGTTGTCCACATCGATCTTGTGGGGTGCAGTATACAGGTCCTCGACCCGGAACTGGGGAATGCCGAGGCGGCGCTCCCGGCGAAGGTACTTTTCGAAGCCGCTGTGCTGCTCGGGCGGGTCCCAGTAGTTGTCGACGAACTTGTACCACAGGTTGCGCACGAGGCCGTAGTCGGGGTCGAACGGGTAGTCGGCGGGCTTGCCGCACTCGATGCAGATGTGCGTCTCGCACCCGTCGCAGCGGAACGCGTCCTTCTTGACGCCCTTGGCCTTCTGGTCCGCCCGCTTGTACAGCCGGCGCTCCTCCTGGTCCTTGCCGCACGCCCAGCAGCTGAACGTCGAGCAGGCCGCCAGCTTGTCCGTCGGCGGCAGCCCGACCGTCCGCGCGCAGGCGCCGCACGCGCGCTCCTCCCACCCCCGCCCGCAGTCGATGCAGAGGTCGTGCTTGCACTTGCCGCAGCGGACCAGCACCCCGTGCGTCGACTTCTCGCGCTGGATCTGCTTCAGGCTCAGGTTGCAGCCGCAGACGCCGCACAGCGGGGGCACCAGGTCCTCGAGGAGCGTGTAGGTGGCGGACACGGGCCGCCGGCAGTGCGGCTGCGGGCACCGGGCGGCGACCTCGTCTTTGGGGTGCTTGGTCGTATGCCTCTCCCGGGCGTCGTCCCAGGGCATCGTCCGGCTCTTGTCGTCGGCGGCGGCGATGCCTAGGTGGACAAAGTACCTGGCATACTTCTCCTTCAGGAACGCCGTCTCCTTGGCCTGCCGGTCCGTTTTCAGGCCCTCCTGTACAATACGCCGGCGAAGGCGGCGCCAGTCATCGCGAGCGTCGGTCCGCTTGTTCTTCAGCCATTCGACAAAGTGTTCTTCAGTGGCTGTCTGGCCGGTGTACACGCCGTCCCAGAGGGCTCTGAACTCGCGTTGGAGCTCGAAGAGTTCGTTGCTCATTTTGACGGCTTCACCACTGCTTCTTTCTTCTTTTTTTGCCCTTCTGTCTATACTGCTGAGTAGGGACACTACCTCACGTGGACAAAGTATTCAAGAAGAAGAAACCATGAGGGAAGAAGACGGACTGTCCCTAAATCAAGGATAGATGAAAGCCTCATGGTCTGTTCTGGTTCCCGCCGCCCAGGGGTGGTTGAATCCTGCGATCATATATGATTCCGACAAAGAGAGCATAGTCGGAGTCAAAGGTTTCTTTGGGATTCTTGCTCGATTATTGGCCGTTTTCGTGCCCGCGCACCCGGTTGCAGTAAAGACGAGTGAGACAATGGGATTGCTGAGGGCCGTGCTGCGCAGCATTCCTCAGTCGCGCTCGGTTGCCTGACCAGCTCGTGTCTGAGACTTACAAAGGATAAGACAATATCGATAAGGAAGACGTTTTTGGTGTCATGTTTCTGAAGAGAGGATAAGGGAAAATGAAGGGAAGGTTGTATGGTTTGCATTTGATCATGATGGAACCCGCTTATAAGTCAGCATCTCCAACACTCGTCTCAACAGATAACCACATACGTAATAAATCCCATTAAGTCTCTAGAGATATCTTCTCTCGAGTCAATTAATGAAACAACAAGTTTTCGTTCGACACCGACTCAAATCGCAAGTCGCTCACACCTTACATCTTACATCTTACAACAAAGTGAATGCATTACTATATCATGGGTAAACACTTAAAAATCTCTCTAGTGCGTACACAAGACGAGACGTCTAGATCAAGAAAAAGGAAGGCAATACGCCGCCCTCATTTGAACGATCAACAATATCTTCGGCAGACTATGTCCTTCCCGGCACCGAGACTATAGTTCTGACACTGTGATGTAGCCACGAGTCAGATCTGGAGATTCTCTAGCCCCACTCATCGGTGTCCCTGCGCCTCGTACGGGCCGTGGTTCGGGTGCTGCACCGGCGCCTCGTACGGAGGGCCCTGGGCATTCTGCGTCGAGTACTGGCTGTACTGCTGGTGCTGGATCGAGTTACCCGTGGGCTGGAGCGATAGGGGACTAGGCGCCTGCTGCTGGGGAACCTGCTGCTGTTGCGAGTACTGCTGCTGCTGGTGCTGTTGAGGCGGCGAGGTGTACCCGGCGGCAGCTGGAGGCGTCGGCGAGGGCACGTGGGTCGCCTGGGGCTGCTGCTGCACGTAGCTCGGGGCGGCGGTCTGCTGGGGCTGTTGCTGCTGCTGGTAGGCGTGGCTGTGCGCCTGGGCCCCCGTCTTCTCGGCGTTGTTCGACGTCGTGTTCAGGGGGATCGCGGGCTGCTGGTGTCCAGCCGAAGATTGGATGGGGTTGCAGTGCAGTCCTGCTTTTCTGTGTCTGTGGACCATGATGCTGTGGATGACGAGGGACACGATGAACAGTGCACTTGGAGGAAGTTTCGAGTTAGTAAAACAGGAAACATGACCATATAGTCTGATGACGACTATAAGTCTAGATGATGTACTTACAACTCAAGGCCACCGACGCCAGCTGCCGCGGCTACGCAAGCCGAGTACACTTCTGACACGGAGCAAATGTCGTAGCCGCCATTGCAGTAGAAGTAACCGTCCGACAAGACGGAGATCTCAGTCGCCAGCAGAGCAAACGAGATAAGCCAAAAGATGAGGAGGAAGATATCCAATGACAGCACCGCCCAGTAGTTATACGAGTGCGGAGCGCCAAAGTGTGCTACGATGTGATAGATGGTGGTGATCAGTGTTGCGACGGCCTTTTTAGTAGATATGGTCAGTGACTGTTGTATACATGATCAATATGGCCGGGCTGTCATACCACGAAGAGGATGAGATGAAGTCCATCGAAGGAGAGCAGCGCCACGGAGAAGCCGGCGAGACCAAGGACGCAGACGGAGAGGACCAGCTGGACGATGCGAATAGCAATGAAGCCCTTTGGGTAGAGCGGCCAGTGCTCGCGCCCAGCCTTGCGCTGATTCGAATACTGTCTTCCAGACATGATTCAACACTGTAACAATATCGTTCTCTGCGATGCTCCTTTGGTGTTTCGAGGGTATCAGGACTGGGCTGGAGAGGTGCAACAAGACGGCAGAGGGGGAATCACAGACAATATGAAAACAAGAAAGGAAAGAAAAGACCTGGAAATTATTCAGCCCGGAAAGGAAGCGAGGAGTCGGCATCATATTAGAGGACAGGCAGCTCTCTTCCTCTGTCTCTCTCCATACCCTCACGACTCCATATCATTCTACCAATAACCAATAGAGTTTCTCCCCGGTCGATCTGAGACCTAGCTGTCATGCCGGCCAAGCTGGACACTCAGCCACGGGGCAGACTTTGAGCAGGGTCCCCAGATGCCGCCATCCCTGCATGCTGTTGTATGGAGGGTTGTCTTCATTTCTGCCTTGCGCACGCGCTTCGGAAGCACGAAAGCCACGGGCCAGCTCGTGGGGGAGATATCTCAGCCCTCTCGAACGACCTGTCATGGGAGAGAGCCCTCTGCTCAAGGGGATAATGTACCAACATGGCATTGAGGGAGGAAGAACTGTTCTCTCACTTTACTCTCGAGTCTATATTATTTCCCTCTTGGAGAAGTAAAGATCATACACAGTTCTTGACGTCTCTGTCATTCCCCCATGGGCAAGTACCCGCTCTGTTCGCTTGTCTCCCCATTTCTCCCTCTGCCAGCCAGCCTGCCTGCCTGCTGTATTAGTGCCTGCGAGTCGACAACCGAGCAAAATGCGACCCGCTGAACAAACGTTTTAAGTATAGGTTTGCAACCAATCACTCTTAGCGGAACGGCATCGTGAGGAGGCGGTAAAGCTTAATAGAGATTGGGAACCAGCCCGTCTCCGCCCAATATGAGCCCTACTCACTCTTGGACAAGCCCCAGGGCGTCAAGCAAGCATGGGGTATCGAATGGGGACATATTGTGGATGCGGCTGAACGAACTTTTGGTGTTTGGGGAACACCCCTGCCAGCTGAATAAGGCGGAACAGAGCCGCGTCTGCTTTCCGGTGTCTTGCCTTTTCTCTTTTGGCTCCCTTGTTACAGAGCCCATGGGAACCCGTATGAACGAGTCTTGGAGAAAGTATCGAGTGACTCGAGTATGTTGAAGACTGCCTGAGTCACCGCGGCCTGAAGAGTCGGGACCCTATACTAATCTGACCAAGGTTGAAGACACTCGCCAAGAGTCACGATACGAGGGGCCATGTTCTCGGCAACACTGCGATCTCGCTCTCGCTTTATCCGTACTAAAGAAAATAGCGACATGGAGAAAATGTAATATCCACTTGTTACAATGACCTACATATGCCAAATATCAAAAGAAAAACGAAACAAGAAACTCCGACCTGCTTCGAATCTGCAGGCTGCTGGCTGTCAATCACTTCTTGGCGGGCCTGCGAGGCTATTCCCATTCCGGCGGAAATAGGCGAATTTTACAGGGGCTTGCGAAACGGGGACAGAGGCCTTGTCTGCTTTCGGCTCGAGATCTACAACAAAACGTCTGGAAGGCTAGCGTTACTGTATGATCAGAAGTGGGTTCTTGAAAGCAGTAGATTCATCTTTTGGCTTTCCTTTTTCTCGTGATTGGATTATATTGCGCTGAGACAACCACATTCCGATGGAATGAATTAATCCCAGTGGCGGCAGGCACTTTTGGACAGGGCTGAAAGCTTGTTTCTCGTCTGGGAAAAGAGCACGAAGTAAACTACCTGACTAATTACAAACCCACCAACGGCTACGGGCAACGGCTGAGAGCTGGGCTGAACAGCTCTCATGCACATGGCCAGCTTGGGAAACCAATATTGAACAATAGAATTTGGTAATAACAAGTCTGTCTGCTCTATCACCACTAGTCAACTTGGCATATTATTCGTTGTGGTATATAACTGGAGGAGGACTCATATATCCATCGTAATCCAGCCAATATAGAAGCAGACCCATGGGTATATCGTTCGATCTCTTATGGTCTGTTGTTATTATTAAGCTCCTTCCTTTGTGCTCCCTCGCCCTGGCAAGACTTGACCTACTGACCTGGACGACGCAACAATTAAACTGCGCAATACCATATACAGCACACGAGGCGTTCTCAGCCGCACCCAGTCGCTGAGGATACGAGACAGTGTAAGCTTTGGGCGAGGAATCTAAAGAGAGACCAATAGCTATTGCTCAGCTCGCCCATGGAGCCCAGAATCGCTGGATTCGAATCCGACAAGAGCAAAACGAGTCAGCAGATTTCTGCTGTTGACTATGGGAATTATTCTTACTGCCAGGTCCCCTCAAACACCGAGCACACTTGCTGGATATGATACTACACCTAGGCACGACGCTCATCGATTCCTCATGAGAGCTGTGTCGAACCAAAGACATTTGTCCAAAGTTGTTCGAAGAGGGCAGGCCATGAATACCGAGCAAGGTGAGTAGCATGCCTCGGCCGTGGCCTGATCTTAAAAAGGATATCGCAGCATCCAGACGGCAGCGGCTCGTACCTCACGGCACTCTGCTCCATATTCAAGTCGAGGAGCATGAAATCGCGGCAGTGAGAACGAAGAAAGGTTGGTCATGACAGCACTCAGTATTGGGGGTTGTCCTTTAGTTCCTCCCACTGATTGATGATTTTTCATGGTGACTCGTAACCGCAGCGTACAGGTGACCACCAAACGACATCCATCACGTCTCACCAAAGGCCCCAATGACCTTTAGGCATTGCTCACATACGTACATAAGATTCCATCACGGCAATATTACGTTCGATATAGACGATTGCCGAATCGTCTACTGCATGCTACATCAGGGAACGAATTGCACAGTACATGAATCACGGAACAGCGCCAGAGTGGTGAATGATTTCAATTCTCATTATGTGGCCTTCAGATTCGCTCTGGGACTATCAACTCCGACCTTCTGTCACATTGATTTCCAGCACGAGCCACAGTTGTTTGAAATCCATTACGCTATGCTCTTTGTAATCAAAACCATCAGCTTTACAACGTTGTTTCCACCCGTCGGTTGTTGGTATCTTGAAATTTGACTTCCTGTAATTTCGACTTTGGCATCCCTCATGGCTGCATGTTCTTGTAATCGACTGTACTAAGTGTCTACGGATGCCTATCATGGCTCCGCAACTTGGCGCTTGTAGAATGACGATTTTGATCGTCAGCTGTGAGAAGGATGCGCAAGTATGGACCGTGGATTGGCATCTCAACCACAGTTCAGAATTTCTAAGTCGCCAATAGGCAAATTGCTGGCCAAACTAGATTGGCTCTTCAATAACGGCAAGCAGGCGACCGCCATTTGTTGCTAGGGACGGAACGCTCTTATCAACTTTGTGCCTTGGTTTGAGGCTTCTCTTCTTCGTCCGAGTCCGACTCTTCCACTGGGGAGGTCAGTTTCTTGTCTGACAATAGATCCAGACCTTGCATCTTTCCAGAGATAGAATCGCTTCGTCGTGAGGTGTCCTGGCTTTCTTTACTGCCTCGGCGGCCCATGCCAGACTCGAAGGATGACTGCACTGTCGGTGTGTTGGCTTGACTTCCTCCACGTTGGCCATGGTAGTGGACGACCTGAGGAGGGGCCTGTCCGGGCTGGGAGCCGAGCAGGTGCTGGGGATACGGGTTCAGATCGGCGCTCGAGGTGGAGAAGGTCGATACAATTGGCTGGTGATACCCATTGGCGCTCCCGGTACTAGCAGTGGGAGTGTGGCCGTAGTTGGTAGTGTGCTCAGCCTGCGTAGGGGTGCCCGAGTCGTTTGGAGAACCTGGTCCCTCTAGTTGTCCCGTGAGACTGTTCATGCCACCCTCGATATCTCGCAAGAGGCGCACGTATTCCTCGGGCACAAGGCCGCTCTCTTGCGTCTTGGGGTCTTCCGCGACCAGCCAACCTTGGCCGTGTCGGTACGAGACCCAGATGATTTGGCCTTCTACCAGGGGCAGCTCGTTCTCGTTTTCTCGAGCGAAATCGAAAAGGGCTACAGCCTTGCCATGCATTTCTTCGTCGGGAGATGTAATGGTGAATTGGTAGTCTCTAGAGTAGCGCGACTCGTCGTAGGCATTGAAGCCTGGGGACGAAGCATTGCTCGAGTGTTCCGATTCGGGGTAGCCGGCATCGTGTTCGGCATACTGTCGTGGTCGCTGGTCCTCGGGGAAGGCATCGTGTACAGAGTGTCGTGCCTCGTCAGCTGGGTATGTGACATACTCTCCTCCCGGGCCATTGGCCTCGCCATCTTGATTTACGTAGTATCGCTCACTTCCATCGCCGCCCGTTCCTGCATAGTAACCTCGCTCGTTGTCAAAATTATCGGCGTTGAGAACAGAGGAGCCGCCGGGCTCATGCATTGCGCGCTCTTTGCGATGCGGGAGGGCTGCAGAGGAGGACTTGTGCTTCTTGTGGCGCGAACTGACGACAGGGCTCTGCAGGTCCTCATCCTCGCTCCACGGGGGTCCGTCACCGAGATGAATCGCGGCGAGCTCTCCTCCTTTGCCCAGACCACCATCCGAGGTCCATTCCCAGCCAAGCTTGCTTTCCCACGAAGCGGGAGGATCCGACAGTCGACGCGATTCGCTTATGGGCGTCGTCATGCCAGAGGGGGGTCTCGATCCTTCGGGGGGAGGTCCATAGTGCATAGGATGAACCGACGGATAGGCGAAATCCCGGACCGTAGTGTAGGTCAGGCTGGAGTGGAAGATGGGAAAGAGGTACGAGGGCGGCCGGGACCGCGAGGGCACGGATCCCGTCGAGTACTGCGACAGGCGGTTCTTAGAGGCGTGCGACATTGGGCGCGGTAGATTCGTGCGACGGCCGGGCGGCGAGGTGATCAACGGAGGCAGGGCGGGGTGATTAGGGTTCGAAGATGGCGATGAGACTGCTGGTGGGGAGGTCGCAGGTGATGAGCTCGGGGACATGATTGCAGTCATCTTTGGTGACGTCGGCCTACCCAGTAAAGAGAAAAAGTCATATACGTTTTATATACGTAGAGGAAGTGAAGAAGGCTGCGAGATGCCACACCGGACGAAGACCGGACGAAAAGACTGCTAGAGTCAGGTCGCATGCGCCTTGTTGAAGCAACTTGACCAGCAAGCCGTTTCCGAATTTCGAGCCAGACAGACGGGAGGTTTCGCCGCGATGGGGGGATTGTTTGTCGAGAGTTGGCCGGCGGGGTGGTGGATTGGTTGCGACCAAAAAGGTGCCTGCGGTTGGAGTTTTGGGAGGAGGCTCGAGGAAACCAGAGGCGGCGTTCGAGGGATCGAAAGTTGGGAGGGGCACCAGTCAGTCGGTCGGTCGGTCGGGGGTGGGTGGTCGTTGGGCGGTTTGTGTCGTTCGTCGTTGTCAGGTGAGCAGGAACAGAAGAGGAAGAACGGGCGGGCGTCAGCTCGAGAGCCTGATGCTAAGTTTAGACACCGGTGGACGGTCCGTAACGTTGGATGCGCCCGTCCGGATCCGAAGGGAAGGGCGGGAGAAGAAAAGAAGGGTGGTCGCAGTCTGGGCGGCGCAAACCGCAGAGGGGTTGGTAGGCTTTCAACGGCAGCGACAGCGAGAAGGTAGAAGAAGAAAGAAGTGAAAATAGTAGTGAGCAGAGGGCAGACCAGACGAGACGCAAAAGGGCCGCGAGGTGCGGATGTCAAAATTGGCGACGTTGAGATGAAGAAGTGGGGAGGGCGAGTTTGAGTGGTAGGTAGGCGCAACTAGGTACTAACTTTCCAGGTCGCTAGGTAGGTTAGGTCTCTCGTCTCTCGTCTCTGGGTCAATCAATGGAGGCAGGCAGTAACCAGTAGTAACAGATTGTGCGAGGTACCGCTACGGGGTACTAGGAAGGTAAGGATACCTTGGCTTTGGGGGAATGGCTAGGTTAGCGGGTTGAGAAAAAAAAACCGTCGTCGAGAGGGCGCAAGGGCGGCAAACGGTTCGCTCCTCTGTCCGTTGCGTTCACGGCCCTCTCGCTGGTCTCTGTCTTCTTTTGGGAGTCTTGTCCTGTTCTGGCGACATGAGGGGCCTGGGGGGTGTGCCTTGCCTGGCGCTCGAACCCCGGGCAGTCGCTTTGGGTTCTTGTTCTTGGACCCAGCGGCGGTCCTTGTCCTTGAGACTCGACTCGGCCTGACTGGACCTGATCTGCCCCAGGCCAGAGTAATAAGGTACCGTTCGTTCAATCATGGGCGGTAGTATTGTGAAGCCCCAAGCTCGAGGCATGTTTGATGTCCAAGATGGCCCGGGACATTCAAGATTCTTCTCTCTTCTCTTGTTCGTTCCTCTTTTGACTTTGACCATATTTCCATGCCCCCACTGCTTTGAATGAGATAATCACCGCCCTCTTCTCCATCCCTCGACTCGACCTCGATTTGGCGTTATGCAATGTGAATGGTAATCTGTTTGTCGACAGGGTGCCTTCTAGCGCCGCTTCCATGTCAGATCAGGCCCAGACCACTAGTTCTAGTTCTTGTCTTGCTGTGAATGGGCGGCTTGTCGCACTGGGCTGCGCCTAGAATGCTAAATAAGCGCGTACCTAAGGTAGGGAGATGGATGCTCCAACGGCTTCCTCTAGGTAATCTGTGGTTTGTAAATATACCGATATATGTAGGATGTCGGATTTGGCAGTTTTAGGACCAACAAGACGAGTCAGTATAGTCTAGTGTGTCTCCTTTTGATCCTGATACTGCACCTTCAATCTCTGAGATACAGTCCTTTGAGAGAGGCGACGACACGTTTGAGGGCAGGTCTTTCTTGCCTTTTGACGTACAGGAAACCCACCTCAGGCTGGCCTATGTCGTGCAGACAACAACGGGCCATTCCGAGCCACTGAGCAATCCTTTTCCCGACTGGACTTCCCTGGGTACATGCCTTTTCAATGAATTGGCCTGTCTAAATTCATCTCTAGGTAGGCTTACGAAGCAACATGTGAGGTGTATGAGTGATAGAAAGCATCAACCTCGAAGCCAAATGCGACAAACATTCACGACAGTTTATTCAACGGGATCGAAAGTATTCCTGCTTCTTAACACTGTCCGGTATGATATATTCAGGGACCTCCCTCTTAGCGGAAATACAAGTGCCAACATCCATATTCATCTGCTCGTCACAATGAAAGCAGCCTGCATATTTGTAAGAAGTAAATATATATCAATCAGATTTTTATCTGCCTCGTCGGCCGAAACCCCCCATGACAGCCCTACAAATATGGAAGATGGGATGAATCCGGGATTTGCGCATGGTTTGGATGTCCAAAGCTTGCAAACAAAGCGCACAAAAACCGGAAAACCCGAGAGAGCATTGCTGCTGATTCAGTAGCCCCCCGGGAAGTGAGTAAAACATGGCAGCACATAATCAAGCAAGCACCTCTTCATACACGCTATCGCACTGTCAGACGAGGCTTTCAACCAAACTTTTCTTGGATGCCATCTGAATTTTAGGTTGGCTGCAGCTGCATACGGCATTGATTCTGTTCCGCTTTTGCAATCGAGACGGTTGCCTTGTTCACCTTTGTACCCACAATCTCAGTACTCTGCATCGGGTGCTGCATTTATCATAGGGGACTATTGCCAGGCAGATGAATCTGCTTGCTCCTTGTATATCAAAGAACGTATATTGTGTACGAGGTACATCGTAGTGTTATCAGAAAAGCGAACAATGCACATAAGCAGCAGCAGACATGCACGGGCAAGTAAAAACATCTGCATGTCATATTCTGCCTGTCGGGTCCTTTATGACAACAACCACGATGTCATGCGGTGTACCATAGACGAAACAAGGGTCTGACTTGAGTGAGATATTATACTTTAGAGTCTAGATTCTATTTCCTACGAACAACTTCAATGTTCAATGCTAGGATCTTTGACAACGTCTCCAGGACAACACGATTGGTACTGCACAAACTTCACAGCTCTTGACCCTTCGGAATCGCAAATATTGCCCCAAACGACAATGGAATGCCCAGTTCAGCGTCTCGGACTTGCGTCCGGTGATTTGCTACCTACGGCTGCGCAAGACTGTCACGTGTGGCTCTGTTTCACGATATGCATGGAGATGCGTCTAGGCATTCTGGCGGAGCACGTCTGCCTTAGTGCAAGAAGGCGTGTGATACTACCGCGATAGAACGTGCGCCGCTAATAGCCATTCTCGGCACACGTTGTGGTAGTGTATTTATTTACGGAGTAGAGAAAGTGCGCTTATTCTTCAGTCAAGCAGACGGACCATTGAATGGATAAGGAGTATGAAGAAGATAAGATTCCTGGTTGTCACTGACTATAAGAAGTCATATAGAATATGCGACCGCTTGCAGAAGTAAAAGACATGTCCATTCCGAGTCGGATACCGAAAGGGGAGAGAGGCTAGGACATGTCGGAAATCGAATCTCATATCTGGCCGGGCAAAATCGAGTAGATCTGAAACACTTGTCTGCGCTGCGCAACTCCTACATCCGCCAACATTGAACCCACCCAGGCCATTGGTACAACCACTACTGTATGCCGACGGGATACGGGAACTTGGTTGAAGTATGTAGCACAGCAACATTGAAGCCACGGGTCAGCCAGTGAGCACCGAGTGCAGTGCGTTCAGCGGGGTCGAAGGGGACATGGCATCCATTTCGTGCGAGAATGGCGGTCAAGATCAGGGATCGAGTCCATAGGTAGTCAGTGAATTGTCTGTTTGCTGCAGGTAAGCCAGTCTGCAGACTCCAGAGAGGGAGAAGACGCGGCAGAGCTGAAGCTTGCAGAGTTGAAAGCTGTGCAACATACAAGACTACTATTAATAGGACTGTCTTACTGACTCTGGTATACATGAAATCATGATATGTAGCACAGCATGTTGATGTGTTCTTCTTGCACAGTCATTTGTGAGTCAGTCGGATCACAAAGGGCATCTCGGTTATACTCGACATCTGTTCCCCAAAGACCAAATCTTAGAGTGTGCCAAGTTGGCATCTACCATGGCCGCAATGCTGATGTAGTAGTTACGGTAGCACAAGGTGAGTATGTAACTCTTAGACGATCATACATCGAATACATCGCAGACAGCCGTTTCAGAGAACGACGAAGAGTATCCGTAACGAGCTTACACCCTTATCGTTATCGCCGACCTTTTCATGGTTCCACAGTCACCTACAGTCAAGCCCCAGTACAGTGGGTTTTGCTACACTAAAACTTTCAATTTGGCTTGTAGCACACCCTTTCCAGCTTTGCACCAAATTCTTTCCTCCTCTCGTCATTCTTTTCCAGAGAAACGAGAAGCTCGGCTGCCATAGCTTCGCTTCGACGCAGATTCCCACTTGACCATGGGATTTTGCGACCTGCCAGGAGTATGATGAGTCCTGGTTCTTGACCATCTATTAATCACACCAGCATCATCTTTGTTGCTGGCATGCTGTCCGACCGCGCAGTGTCAAAATTGCCTTGAGAGAGTCGCGCCTGGTAAGTGACAAGCTGTGCTGCTACTCTTTGTACACCTACCTTTTCTTGTCCCCGCCAATCCCCTGTGGCAACCAGACGCCCGCCGCGCGCCTTTCCAAACCAGACCGCGGCCGCGATCAACCTCCACTCTTCTTGCTTCCCTCTGCCTGATGATAACTTATTGGAGCTGTCTGAACCTCTATGGTGACACCTAATTATTACCTTACGCAACAAAATCTGAATTCTGCAGAGCAATTCTTTTTCACAATTCTCAATTGGACCTTCACGCGTTGCACTTTTCACTAACTCGCTCGCTTTCGAGGTCTTCAGATCCAGATCGACGTCATCCGAGTTTTGCGTCGGCTGAGCATGCGCGCGCCACATCGGCATAGTCAACGTTCGTCATAAGCAGCCTGCATCATCTGTAGCTGCCACTTCGTGATGGAGGTAGCAAACGGGAACACCGCAGCCGCGCTGCCGGTATTGCTGGCTCCGGCTCTGGCTCCTGCTGTACAGAACGGCGAGCGTCAGGATCCGGGCGGCTACAAGCTCAAGTTCTGCACCGTATGCGCTAGCAACCAGAACAGGTACGCTTCTGAATAAATTCTTCCCACAGAGCTCTACTGACAATCGCCACCTATAGGTCCATGGAAGCTCACTTGCAGCTCTCCCGTGCCCACTACCCCGTCATCTCGTTTGGCACCGGGTCTCTGGTCCGACTGCCCGGGCCTACCATCACCCAGCCCAACGTCTACCAGTTCAACAAGACGTCCTACGACAGCATGTTCAAGGAGCTGCAGTCCAAGGACGAGGACCTCTACACCCGCAACGGCCTCCTCAACATGCTCAACCGGAACCGCGGCGTCAAGTGGGGGCCGGAGCGCTGGCAGGACTGGCAGGTGGGCATCCCGCGGCTCAACCACGCGTCCGACCGCGGCAGCGACGGCACCGAGGGCGGCGTCGCCGACGTCGTCTTCACCTGCGAGGAGCGCTGCTGGGACGCCGTCGTCGACGACCTGCACAACCGCGGCGCCCCGCTCAACCGCCCCGTCCACGTCATCAACATTGACATCAAGGACAACCACGAGGAGGCCTCGATCGGAGGCAGGGGCATCCTCGACCTGGCGGATTCCCTGAACAAGGCTGCCAAGGAGGAGCGCGACGCCGTCGGCTCTGCCGTCTTTGACATGGCCACCGCCGCCAGCCGGGCTTCTTTCGATGAGAGGGTGCCCGAGGTTCTTGGCGATTGGCAGGAGAGGTGGCCCAACCTCCCGGCGACTTGGACACTGGCTTGGTTTTGAGGTCACTTCAAGAGACTGAGGATTATTTTCCAAATCATGTCTACTATGTGGCTCGTTGAAAGGCACAGTGCAGTCAGCAAGGCCCCGAGTCTTGTCTCCATCACAGAGCTTAGTTCATAGCCAGCGTAAAGCTGAGCAGCAAGAGAACAGGGGCAAGCGGCAGGCACTCGTACACTTCGTCGAGTCGGACAAGCCAAGTCCCCAGGACCATCGTGTCACAAGCCACGGGCCCTTCGCAGACCCAACATCACGTATATGGGAATCATTGATAGCATAATAGACTTTGTTCTAGCAGATGCGAATAATTCATAATATTGAAGCCTAACGAATGAGCCAAGCAGGAGGAAGAAGTCGTGCGAATGTGACGAGACTTGATCAAAAAGTGATAATGCTCTTCATGAGCTATAAGACGAGTACACGGTGAAATACTTGAAGAAAGTTGAAGTACCTGTGGTAGAACCGTACAAGTCAAGAACTCACTCTTGCTTGAGGTCAAAGCCAACACTAGATTCATTGCAAATCATGTTCATCACTGTACACGAGCCATGGCTGTTTTTGCTTCTTCTCCATTATCCCGGCCAAATTTTTGAATTGCCGGGTGAACTAAATCTCTGCCTGTTCTATGGCGAGGGGTTTGGTTTTTTTCTATAATACAAATGCTTATACTCGTGACGCCCACAAATTCGCATGTGGTCACTTTGTGACCTTGTTTCCCGCCCCAGTAGTCTATAAGCCGTTTGCATAAATTTGGCAAGTGTTTCCTTTGTTGTCACTGCCCGTTGGTGGAATTAAGAGGAAAAGGGTTGTAGAAAGTGTAGCAAGTCTGACGGGGCCCCGTCAGGACGAGCCAAGAATTCGACATCTCGTGGTCGCGCAGTCGTAAAGGTTTTCAGCAATCGGAATGATTGCTCGAAAGAAAAGAGATGAAAGTGGGCAAGAGCTAGCAGATGCTTGCGTCTCGCCTCTTCTGTCGAAATGCTGAAGTATAATATGTATAAATGCCTGGGGTCTCTGAATTGCCAAAGAGCGCCTCTAGGGAGCACTTCTGATTGTAGAGGGGTATCAAGTGCGTCGCAAGCGACTTGCAGGACCTAATTTTACTCGAAAGGGCATAGACGTCGTAAAGGGTGGTGGGTAACAAGAAGAATCCCGGAAGTTCCGAGCAATTTATGAATAGTCATCGCCGTCGTTCATGACCATGCGACCAATGCCCTCGACCAGCTCCTTGGTCTCGCGCGCGATTTCAAAGGCAATGGGCGGCAGGGTCTGTGTCCACATGCGCCATTCCCTATCGCTTGGGTTGAGGCCCTTTGCGACGAGATCTGAGCCAGCGTCTCCGGCTTCGAGCAGGCGTTCGCGGCAAGAGGTCAGGCTGTCGATGAGAATGGAGTCCGAGTTGGTACCTTCCGTCTCCGAGACAATCTTGCCCACGATTTCGGCAATCTGGCCGATTTGGTCGTTGATCTGTGTGATGGGAGCGTCACCGCGGATCGAGGCAACGAGCCCTTGGATCGTTTCCACTAGCTGGTCCGATTGGTTGTCCATGTAGATCTTGAGATCTTCCATCGTTATGTCCATGCGCTGCCCACCATAGTTGGTGGGTGGTGGCGGGTTCTTGTCCACGTAAACGCTGTTGGAAGGCATGTTCCGGGGCATCGATCTTCTGCTGTTGAAAGCCTCAGATTCGCGAGGAGAGTTCATGGGGCTGTAGGCAGACGACTGTGCGCTTTCACGAGGTCCCAGGCCGTTGAATCGCGGAGGCGGGTCGAGGGGCGACTGGTTGTCACGAGTCAATGGCTTGGGGAATGCTCCCTCGTCCTGTGTTGTGCGTCTCGAAGAGAAGAATCCAGTAGAGTCGACGGGTGTCATGGTACCATCATCGTCATCCTCGAGCTCTCCAACAGGTGTGGCTCGGATCTTGACAGTCCTCAGGAGCTCGACGAGCGCAGCGACGAGATGCGAAGCTGCGGCATCCAATAGGGACACGGGAGAAATGCCCGCTGCAGTGGCAAAGTTCCTCGAGGCAGTGATGAGGTTGTTGGCAGTAGCGGAAACACGGCTCTTGAGCTTCTGCTGCTGCGCCATGACGTCTTCATCTCGAGGTGCCGACGCGTCGATGTCCTTAGTAATGCGGCGAACGGCAACGACGACTGCTTTCATAGAGTCAATCGCCTTGTCGGGGTTGTCCGTTCGGGCCCGCTTGAGAAGCTCGTCGATAGCGATCTGGAACTTGGTCACATGGACATCCTTGACAAGGCCATTCTCTTCAGTGAAGCCCTTCTCGCGCACGTATTTCGCCGCATCTTGATCGATGGTCAAACCAAGCGAAGAAGCGCGCATGTTGCGCAGCTGGGTCTTGGTGCGAGCGTAACGGTTACGCCAGTCCTTGATCTCTTGCTCCAGCTGCTCCACCGACTTGTGCAACTCAGCTTGGGTTTCCCAGGCGGGACTGTGTTGCTCCGAGAGGACCTTCATCTCCTGAAGGAATTGTTGGGCCTCCTTGCGAACCTCTTCGGTGACTTGCTGCTGTTCTTCCAAGGCCCTTCGGAGGTCGTCGTTCTCTCGTTGCAACTCAACGTCCGCGTTGCCCCTATTGCTCATATTGTTCCTCACAGCTGCCTCAGCCTCCTCGAGCTGCTCGCGCAATTGCCGCTCCTCAACGTCGTGATCTTCGCGCATGCGATCAAGATTATCCCTGAGAGTATCGCTGAGACTCTTGGCTTGTGCCAGCTGATTCTCCAGGTCTGCCCTGACGCCATCCCATTGTGCCTTTTCCGCATTGTCGTTGGAAGACCGGGATCGTTCTTCCTCAATCATCTTGTTCAGCTCATCGTCCTTCTTCTTGTATTGATTCTCAAGATCGTCCAACTTCGCCTGCAAGTCCAGCACCTGAGCTTGAGACTCCTCCAGTAATCTCTTGTCGGTCTACAGGGAATGTTAATACGGATACGATATCTGCGAAGAGTCGTGCAAAACTTACCTCTGAAATGCCAGTATCCGAGCTTCTCTTCCTTTGCCTGTCATCGAGTCCATCGCCATCATCGTCTTCTTCCAACATGGTACTCTTGTTAGGCACAATCATGTTGCTCTGGAACGTCTTTGGCTGAGGGCGGTCGAAGCCATTCGGGGGCATGCTGGGAGAGGGAGGGATGGGATAGTCATTGAATCGAGGAGCGTCTGAGCGAATAGAGCTTGCGTTTGAGGGTCTTCTCATTCCTCGTGGAGGAAGACCGTTCATGCCGGGAGTGCCACTTCTGACCGAGACGGGACTTCCGACGCGGGGGATGTCGCCCCGGGCAAAACCTTCGAACCGCCGTTCGAGCTCGCAGAAGACGTCTGTAGCCAGGTCTCTGAACCTGGGAGGTCCCAAGGTAGAAAGCTTTTGTCTCGCCTGGTTCCGCTTCGGGTGGAAGTTGTCTTCTGGCTGCAGAAACGGGGGAGGCTTGGGACCGTTGGCGCCAGACCGGCTTAACCTCTCGCGCCTCAGCAATTCATCGTATACATCGGTAGAAAGCTCGAGGAATTGGACGGCCGACAGACGCAGCAGCTTGTCGCGTGCTCGGTTCGGGGGAGGATTGGCTCTTCCATCCTTGGAAGTCGACTGTAGAAACTTCTTCAGGGCAACGTAGTGTACACCAAGGGTGACCACATTTTCATCATCTCGCATGACGCTCTTGCCGCTCTCGCTGGCGGCATACAGGCCCGAGGCGGTGCTGGAGCGGGCTACTGAGGGCGGGGGAGAAGGCCCTCCGACACTCCTGGAGCCGGGGAAGCCATTCATCATGGGGTTCGCTCCGCCAGAGTCGGGCGGTGAGATGGGAGCGCGGTTGTTGTAGGGGTCGCCGTTATCGAGACTCTGGTATTTGCCAACGGAATATTCGCTACCGCCTACTGAGACCGGAGACAGCGGCGCATTTCGACTGTTCATGGTAAATGGTATCGAGGGATCGTCGAATATGTCGCTGGAGCGAAGCCGGGCGGTTGTCGAACAAAGGAATCGACAAGTGACGCCAGGTGATGATTATAGTGCAGGATTCCGACTCGTGGTCCCTAGATGGCGTCCTGTCAAGGCCCGTGTGCTATGCTAGGCACAATTGGTAGTTGAATTCCTTCGAAGATGAAGTCGGCTTCTTAGACGGCGCCAAGCGATTCGGGAGTCTTCCCCTCGACCAAGCCGGTCAGAAGAGAAGAAAGCAAAGGCGTGGGTAGTCGGGATCGACGAGCAAAGTGCATCAAAAGTCGACGAAAGAAACGATGTCGATATCCCGCTGTCGACTTTGGGATTGAGTTGGCGCTTGCGCAGGTGCCGGTGTAATGGTCAGGACGTGTCAGGCCCAGTGATGATTGGACTGCAGGGAGCCGCAAAGAGGTCTCGGAAGGACCAAAAATAAAAAAATGAAAAAAGTCCCCGGGTGGAATTAAGTTGATGTCGTGTATCAAATGTCGTGTCAGGCGGCTACGAGTCGCTGTGTCTCGGCGCACAGGGACAGGCGGGAAACAGAAAAAGGATTTGAACGACTGATAATTAAGGGCGAATCCAGGCTCTCAAATGTGTCTCTTCTCACACTCGCTTTCTCTCCTTCTCTTTTCCTCCTTCTCTCTCTTGACTAGAGGTAAAGTTGCCGCACGGTCGTCGACAGGTTCCGAAAATGTCAATGCCTCAATGTAGGGCACTCGAATAGGTGCAATGCGCCGTGCAATGCAGCCAGGAGAAGGAATGGATCTTCTACGTGAAAAGAAGGACCGCAACAGGTGTTTTGGGAATGGGATAAAACAGTGCGGTAAGAGGATTTGGGCGTGGGGTGAGGGAGGACAGACGGGGGGAGGGCGATTAGATGGGAGTAGTAGTCAGCTGTGACTTGCTGAACATGAGAAAAGTATCAGAGAGAGAAAAAAAGGTTCTCGGCCAGGTTGGAAAGTGCTCCGGGAGATTGACGAAAACCATTCCCAAAAAAATTGCCCCAGATCTCTCTCTTGTCTCTCTCTCCCTCTTTTTTCCTTCAGGAGCAGCACACCCATGAAACCCTTCATTCGAAGAGGGCGAAAGGCAGTGAGAGTGGACAAAGTAGCAGCAGGGGTTAGGGGGTTCGCACCTCTTGGGGCCAGCCGCCGCCTGTCCAATCGGGAAAGGGGGCGGGACCCCTGTAAGAATTCCGCCTGGGTATTCGCTAATCCAGAAGGCCAACGGAAATTGTCTAGAAGCCCATTGCCCATCCCATCAGCGCTGCAGAGGCAACATTTTCGAGCCGTTGGAGTCTGGTCTGTGTGCGTGAGAGACCCTGTCCTCGCTTGTCAATTCATGGCCTGGGCTTTTCAAGGCTTGACTTTTAGGTGTGTAGTGCGTGTATGTACAGTGTTCATAATGTAGTAATAAGGGACATGAAGGATTCACTGCCAACCAGGTACAGTATCATTCACAAGTTGGAGGGATTCAACATAAACATGGTGATGACGTTTGTAATCAGTCAGTGCCTTCTGCCACACGGCTGATACAGATGCTGGAAAAAGTGAATAAATTCCGGTAGGTGCTCTCGTGCTGCTCGATGTATCATATGGCCTGGCACTGAGGAAAGCGATATTGCAAAGATAATGCATCCCTGGTAGTGGATGATTACATATGCAACGAGGTATCCAGCGACTATACATGGACTTATACTACCAATGAATGACTCGAGTTTGACAGGTTATGTACCTGCCTAGACTCCCTTCTTGGCTATCATCTTCATCTGGACTCAGATCAGGTTCCCTGCACTTCATCACAAGCACAATAGAGTCCGGCCTGTATTCTACTGTATTTTGGTTTTTGCATCTAATCAAACAGAAAGATAAGTAGCGGGTTTGCGCGTCTATGAGAAGAAATGCGTGCCTACTGCTTAGCAGACACTTTATCGCTTTCGCAATCCACAGGTCCCGGCACTAACT
Organism: Pestalotiopsis sp. NC0098; assembly: GCA_022432395.1. Taxonomy (NCBI): domain Eukaryota; kingdom Fungi; phylum Ascomycota; class Sordariomycetes; order Amphisphaeriales; family Sporocadaceae; genus Pestalotiopsis; species Pestalotiopsis sp. NC0098. Next base: position 949,823 of record JAJKLJ010000003.1, on the reverse strand, counting down.
TGCAGCAATCCCGCCCGTCACAGCGCTTACCTGTAGCGACCTGGGATCGCAGATGAGATGCCACGGGCGGCTGGGCGGTGCAGGATACATTATGCTGCTGTTTCCAGGCGGAAGCCCCCCCTGGCTCATCAGCATAAACCGCTTACTTTGTAGCCACATGGGCGAGTAATTACCTATGTATGACTGTTCATACACTTTCTTGCTGGCCTTGCCTATGGGAAATTCCAACCACGGTCCCCACTTATAATTACCCATATGCGGAAATGGCGGACATTAGATTGTGGTGGCAGTGCGATAATCGATTCATGGAGAGCTGCCAGCCAGTGTGGAGGGACAAGGACTGCCCTTTCACTCTGATACCGCGTGCCAACGTGGGGTCCGGAGTAGGTAGGGCAGAAGGTCTGTCTTGCTGTCATCAGATGGACAGACAAATGGTCGCATGAGTCCTTGCTCGAGTGCCCAAAAGTGAAGCCCTGCCACCGCTCTGGAGGGCAACATACATTATCGACATACAAGACTAGACGCCGTGAGCCTCATTCGAAGCGCTGTGGTGTTCCTGGCAGGAAAGCTCCTTTTCTTTGCTTCTTCGAACGGCCGGGGGGCCCCATTGGCCAATGTGCAGTTTATGAGGACCTCGAACCTTTCCCAGCATGGGTGTTACGCCCCACCCGTCAGTTCAATAGCCGGCTGGCCATTGGCCTTGGGCTCAAGTTTGTCGCGCGCGCTACACTTTGGGTTCGACAGTTCGTTCATTCTTCTCAGCCGGCTACGGCGAACCACCTTAACTGATGGGTGTCTCCAGGTGTCGACATCCAAGGGGGAAGTTGCCAGAGGTATCCGTTCGTGGAATCGATATCACACACCGACAATCCTCCTGGTTTCCTACCGTGCAGGTCAGGTTGGTCAAAGTTGCTTCCTACAGACAAACCACCTCGGAGCTAGCTCAGAACCTAAAGCGACCAGATTCGAATTCCTAGCCAATATGCTGCCATATTCCAATACCACCTCTACAGCAAGGAAAGATGGCCGCTTGCGTCAATGGGATGCCAAAGCAATCCTACTGGACGGCCGGGTTCAGCTCCTAAAGTTATGCTACTGCTAGCGACCGCACATGAGCGATCGATCACCAGGCAGCTGGTGATCGGGATGGGGGGTGCCATGGCCGGGAACAGAAACCCCCCCCCCCTGAAGAGCATCACAAGCTTTCCCCCTTCTTCAGTCTTTTTTCCTTCTACCTAGTCCCTGTGCCTTGCATTTCAGAAAGACCCGGGACGCGCAGTCCCTGGCCAATTGGGTCGTTGCTACCGAGTGATTTCCCCTGGACGCTAAAATGCCAACCAACGACCGACCATACATCTGGATTTCAGAGAAGACCGTAGTAACCCAAAGGAATTCGCATACAGCCAACAAATCCCTTTGCGCCGTTCCCGGCAAGTCCGCAATGGCGGTATTCCAGAAGTGGAATTCCATGTGATCCCGGGCCTTTCATCACGGAAGCTGTTCTACAATCCCCCGCGCACCCGAGCAACAATTCTTTTTTGATTATGACGGGACCTGGGCATGCAAGGCATGTGGGTAGACAAGACGGTCTAGCCTTCGGGATCGGCAACACCTCTGCGATCCACCCGATGGACGGCGCGCCGTAGGCGATGGGAATTGGATCTCGCAAATGTCCGACTGCCAAAACTAAACAAGACAAGAAAAGAAAACAAAATCTTCAGGAAGGCAGATCAAATGGTATCTAAACATGTTGACATCATGGCCCTGCTCATCCTTTCGACAAATGTACGAAAGGATTTGAAATCCTCGGTCGATTTCCAAATGGATCGATGGAAGTTGCCCGCGCCACGGGTCCGGCTCAGATGTGCGTCGTCCCATCTTTTATCTCCCTGCATGTCGGATTTGCTGCACATCAAACAGTTTGAGCCTCACGGCACCGGCAGCAACCTTTCTGCTTTGCTTTGCTTCTTCCTTCCTGGCTTGGACAGTGCGTCTCAGTCTCTTTTTGGCAAGCTGCCAAGCAGGCATCGCACGTGCCCTTTTGTAGTAAATATGCCAACGCACATGCTGATGCGGTGGATTGTCTACAGGTTAGCCAGGAAAACGTGTCTACTCATTTAGATCGATGAGTAGAATTAAAAATCAACAAGATAATTCCGTTAGCTTATTTATTAGGACGCCGAGAAAAACTCATCGTCAACTGTTAGTAGCCGAGCAAGCCGGCGCGAGATTGAGACCATCTTGATTAAACCACGACGGACCGATATCTTGCGAGAGGCCGCCGAAGCCGAGTACTCTTGTAATGTTTTATCTTCGCCCTCGTCGTCTGAGCAACAGCCAACATGATAGGTATTGCCAAATGCTCTTTTTCCACCCCCGGGTATGGAGCAGTCACCGCTGTAAATTATTCATTACTGCTGTGGCTCCCCCGACGGATATGGGCGGCTGTCGTCCATTCTGAGATGAGAGAGAGCACAGACGGGATCAGCATCAAAGCCACCGAGGGCACGATCGCACGTAGTATCGAGCGTGCAGCTTCGAAACTTTTGACATGATGACAGATTTATGAAAAGGTGTCCGATCAGCCACGGTAGCCCATCGGCTCGTAGTGTCCTTCATCTTCAGCTGTGCATACTGCTCCGCGTAAATGTCACGGAACGGACATGAATTGGTTTCTGGAATCTTTGCCGATGGAAACGGGTTCATGATACATCGATCCGTTGGGACGCAGTACGCCCTCAACCCCTTGAGACCATATTAGATGAGTTGAGTCTGCATCACATGAAGAGAGTTTGACGCATATCCTGCAGCGTATTACGGACAGCCTCTTCACATTACCATATGGCCAGCTTTGATTGTCACTGAGTTTCGAAAAATACCAGCAGATATCAAGTTCGCAATGCTGTCTATTCGCAACTGGGCTGATGTGAAATCACCAGGGTATCAATGGAAATCAGGCATTCCACGCCCGATACTATCCTCTAAAATCAAGAATCTCTTTCTGTATGATCGTTTCCGTCACCGAATTGGACCGGTCGATGACAACGAGCAGAGATTATTTGCCCCATCGGGCAGTCTCGTCGCCGCCTTCCCACGACTTCTCCTGGTAGCCCAGAGTCTTCTTGACATAGGCAACCCTCTCAGAGTCGCCCGTGTTCTTTCCAATGTTGTCGCTGATCTTGACTGCCGGGTTGCCCGCAGCTGAGCTCAGCTTGATGACAATGTTCAGCGGCGTTGACTTCTTGCCAGTGCTCAACGAGATGAAGTCGTTTGTGAGGTACGTGCCCACACCAAACGTCGGCAGCAGACCGGCAGCGTCGGAAATCTTCTTGTACTCGATGCACTTCTCAATGTCCAGCGAATCCGAGAAGACAACGGTCTTCTTGTCCTTGATACCTTGTGACTCGTAGAATTCACTCATCATTCTGACAAATTCGGCAGGGTCACCCGAGTCCTGGCGCACACCGGCGAATACCTCGGCATATGTCCTTGACGAGACGGTGTTTTTGTCGGCTTGCTGGATGTTTGGTGTACCAGGCAGGTACTTGATGGGCTTCTTGAAGGCCTCCAGGAAGGCTCTCGTGCCAAAAGTGTCCGTCAGTGCTATACCGAGCGTGCCCTCGCCAAAGCAGCCAATCCACCTCTGCAGGGCAGCCTCGGTAGCATTGGGGTAGTCGTCCACTATGGCGGCAATTCCCATGAACCACTCGTGGGCGACAGTGCCAATGGGCGCAAGGTTAAAGCGCATGGCAAGGTGAACATTGCTGGTGCCAGAGATCTTGCCGGGAAGACCTCGCTCCTGTCCTGCCTTGTTTGCCTTGACCAATCCTCGGAAGACCAAGGCCTGCGTGTGGTAGTCTCTTCGGCGGCGCGTGCCGAATTCCGACGTGACGCAGCCAGCTTCCAAAAGCTTGATGCCCTTCTCAAAAGCCTTCTCCTCCTGACCATCGTAGTTCCAGTCCTTGTCCATGAACTTGAAGTAGGCCTCGGACGTAAGAGCCAAGAGCGGGATTTCGTAGAGGATGGTGTCGACCCATTTTCCACGGACGTCGTAGTGTACATCGCCAATGTCGTCGTCGCTTCCAGTATCATCGCCGACGACGGTGAAGGTGGCGGTGACTTGCTCTCTAGGCGACAGTCGGAACTCCTTCAGAAAGCTGAGGTAGTCGGGCGTGAGATAGGCGCAGTGTTTTCGCAAGTATCGATACTCGTCGTCGGAGAGGGAAATGTTTCCCAGCTTGCTGATTTGCAGGTCTAACCACTTGAACGCTTTCCTTGATAGCTTCTTCTCCGGCGTGCGATTCGTAAAGGCGTATGTAACGGGGACGTCGCTGTAGTACTTGAACACGGCGCATTGCATAGTGAGCTTGTACAAGTCCGTGTCCAGGAAGGATATGACTCCCTCCGGAAACGGCGTCGACCAGTCGAATTCCATGTTTGCTGATTCTCCTATCATGAATGCGAATAGTGAAGATCAATCTGGTGCAAGATGTCCAGGACAGGTTCGAATAGTCCAGGGACTTATAGTTGCGCCGAGTTAGACAATGATATGTGCTTTGTCGACTGCTTCTGAATAAAGCTTCAGCTTGAACCCTGGAGAACTGAGGCTCAAGAAGTGAATCAGCGACTCTCGAGTGAAGTTGTGTAAAAGAACGCAAGCTGGACGGGAGTCACGGCGAGGCCGGAGAGCAGGCAGCCTACGTATGTGATGGAGGAAAAATTGGAGCAACACCGAGCGCAGTGGGACGGACTGAAACAAGAAAGGTGAGGCTGGAACTCGAGAGGGGATCTTGAGGCAGAGGATCTAGGCAGGTAGTCCACTTGACAGTAAATAACTCTGTCCAGGACAAACAGAGTGAACGATGTGCCTGGGCGCCGTCTACCGTCGGTGATGATGTTCTTCTTTGTTCAGCTTGCGCGTCTCATGAATAAGCGGCATGGCGCGGAATGGCGGGGTAGGTCAGAGATCGCAGAATGTGTAGGTATTTGGAGCTGCTGCCCCTCCTTCCATTCCCGTCATTCTGTACCGAATCTTGGTGGGTTTCGGCGCTGGCCTATCGCAGCACTGTCACAGAATTGTAAGGGTTCATAACTAAATTAGGGGTCTCTATGGTTTGAATTCGGGCGTGTTGTAACGCTGTGCAGGCCGCTGTCCAGTGACGATTGCAATGCTTGGGTGGTGTTGCGTGGGGGCGGCCACCGCTGAAAGCCAAGCACTGACCATACCTTAATAACTTTTTGGGGTGCCCAGAAAAATTATTGTTATCGATAAGCCGGCGCAGAGAAAAAGTTCATTTGCGTTTGCTCTGCTGCAAGTCGAAGAAGCCAGACCCAGCTTCGCTCGCTTGGATTTTGCTTTCGGTCCTACAAGCGTTGCGCAATTACCTTCTTTTTCCTTCCTCCGCGCCGGGTCGAAGAAAATCCAAGGTGGAAAACGCAGCAGCCATGGATATTCACCGCTGCCGCTTCGTGCCCTACCCTCCCTCCGCCATCAACGCTGTCGCCTTTTCGCACTCGTACATCCCCGGCAAGAAGGCCTCCACGCCGGTGCGCCTGGCGATCGGTCGGGCCAATGGCGACATTGAGATCTGGAACCCTCTCAACGGTCAGTGGCACCAGGAGTCCATTCTGTACGGCGGCAAGGACCGAAGCATAGACGGGCTGGTCTGGGTCAACGAGCCTGACCAGGTCCTGCAGGATGGCAGCGTCCTCGTCGGCCGCTCGCGCCTGTTCAGCATTGGCTACACCAGCACCGTGACCGAGTGGGACCTCGAGAAGAGGCGGCCCAAGAAGCAGGCCAGCGGCATGCACGGCGACATATGGTGTCTGGGTGTGCAGCCGTTCGAGATCCCTGGCAAGAAGGGCCAGCCCGCCCAGATGGCTCAGTCGGGCAAGAGGCTCGTCGCCGGCACCATGGACGGTAGCCTCGCTCTATACTCGATCGATGACGGCGAATTGCGCTTCGACCGCATCCTCGTGCGATCCCCCTCCAAGAAGACAAAGATGGTCAGCATCGCGTTCCAGAACCGCAACATTGCCGTGGTTGGATGCTCCAACAGCGCGGTCCAGGTCTACGACATGCGCAATGGCAACCTTCTGCGCAAGATGACTCTCGGCTCAGATCTGTCCGGAGGAAACAAGGAGATCATTGTCTGGTCCGTCAAGTGCTTGAGCGACGGCGATATTGTTTCGGGCGACTCCACAGGCCACGTCTGCATCTGGGATGGAAAGACGTACTCTCAGGCACAGCGGTTACAAGGCCACAAGCAGGACGTACTGTCTCTGGCTGTCAGCGCAGATGGATCTACCATAATCAGTGGTGGTATGGACAAGAGAACCATCCTGTACAGGAAAACTACTGGTTCAATCTCAAGATGGGGCAGGGTCTGGCACAGGAGATACCACAGCCATGATGTCAAGACCATGGCTTCATTCGAAGGACCCGGAATCAGTGTCATTGTGACTGGAGGTAGGATACAGCAGGTTCATGAGCTGCCAAAACACCTTGCTAACAAGAGTTGTAGGACCTGACGCCCAGCCAATCGTGCTCCCGTTGCGGGCAGCCGGAACGGAGAACCACAGGAGTCTTTCCAACCTTCCCCAAAACGTGCCCCTGGCCAGTGCTTCGCGCGCCCGCCTTGTAGTCGGCTGGTGGGACCGCGAGGTTCACATCTGGCGTCTACAGAAGCCTCTCAAGGAGATCGTGGACCTTGCCGAAGCCGAAACTGCCGTCACCAAGAACCGCAAGCTTCTCGCCAGGATACTCATCAAGGGCGAGGCCAACATCACATCCGCCGCAATCAACAACGACGGCTCGCTCCTCCTCGTTTCGACGACATCAGACATCAAGGCTTTCCACCTCAAGCCCCGAAGCGAATCTCGAAACGACGAGCTCAAGATCTCCAAGGTTGATATTCCGACAGAAATCGCCCAAAATGGAGCCACCAACCTCAAGATATCCCCTGATGGAAAGTGGGTAAGCGTGGTGCACGAGGGTAGTAAGACTTCGCTCCTGCGTCTATCTCAAGACTCAGAGGACGAATTCAGACCCGTGGTACAGCAAAAGCCAGTCAAACTAAACCGACTGAGGCGTGACATTCCAAAGCACGTTGCCCTCGGTGGATTAGGCCCGTACGACAGGAGCATCTCGCAGGTTGCCTTCTCCCCGGACACCAAGATGCTCGCGGTTTCCGACATGGCTGGCTACATTGACACCTGGCTGCTGCAGGATCCGACGCAGATCGCCGAACGCGCCCAAGAAGGCGACGTCTCAGAGGAAGACTCTGACAGCGAGGACGACGGCGAGACGGATCCTGCTGCTGCTCGCTGGGTTCGCAACCCCAACAGCGCACTCGTGCCAAAATTGAGATGCGCACTGACTGTGCTTTCCTTCTCAGAGCACGTACCGACCGACCGCACGGTCTCAATCAATGGTGACGCGGATGCCATTGACGACTACGTGCTTCTCGCCATCAACGCGAGATCCGACGTGTTGACGCTCCACCCGAGGATTGGGTGTATTACCCCTTGGTCCAAGCGAAACCCGGTCGCTCGTTTCCCTGTCGAGTTCCGCAACATTCGCGACCTGGTCAAGGGCGTCCTCTGGGCTGGAGACCGTGCATGGCTTTACGGCAACACCTTCCTCGTTATGATTGATTTGTCCAAGGACATTGCCGAGGAGATCACAAACCCATCTTCGGCGCTGGTGCCTCTCGAAGGTGTACCGTCGAGGCCGAAGAAGCGTAAGAGAGGTGGGGACACCGGTGCTGGAAACAAGATGGCCAAGGGCGCCATCGGTCCCACAAAGGTAGAACGACACGCGGACGGCGAGGTGCAAGAGCTCGATCTGGATGCAGCCGATGCCATGGACACGGATGCCACCAGCGCTCCGGATGACGACAGCGATAGTGACGACTCGGAAGAGGAACTCCAGGGCGAGCTCGTTTCTAGGCGCCGGGCAGAGGGCAGGAAAGGTCCAGACGCACCGCCGAGTCAAGGCACTGGTTTCTGGCACACCCTCAAGTACCGACCGATTTTCGGCATTGTGCCTTTGGAGTCAGTGGAGGAAGGCTCGTCGACAGACGACGTTGTAAAACCATATGCGAACGGTCAAGTGCGCAAGACATTGGAGGTCGCGCTGGTTGAGAGGCCAATGTTTGAAACGGATATGCCAGACAGATACTTCGCCGAGGGCGAGCACGAGAGGTAGTACAAGTAGCGTCGACACCAAATCAATCGGGCGCTTCGTATGTAGAATTGGGAAAACTAATCGAATCATGAGTATTGCTACCACAAGCCAGCCATTGTGGCTTCTTTCTGCATGTTTGCTTTTATTTGTGGCGCTGGCGCAGCGAGACCGAATTGTCCTCGAGGACTGCGGTCCAAGTCACACGACAGGGTGTCGGGTGCGAATTTTCTCGAATGAGAGCCGCTTTTAAGCCTTGATTGTCTCACAGACAGCCCTCCCTTGCGTGGGCTGAGTGCACGTTGCAGCGGGATGCTGAGCCGAGTACGGGCCGCCGCTTCTTGGTGGCACATATATCTCATGGCTTTATTCAGTCTTTCGATTTTGGTTCGAAAGACTTGAACTGCTTGGTTATCAACACCATCTTGAATATGGATCCAGTGACCATCATCACGACGGCAGCCTCGGTTGTAGGCACGGCGATTAAAATCTCCAAGAGTCGTAAGTGAACTTGGTATCCTTTGGCGCAACACCAGGATGATGTGCATCAATCCGGCTGGCTATTAGCGAACCAGGAAACGATCCCATAACATGACTCAGATATCTGATGGAAAAATACTCACCCTGGAATTTCCTAGTATATGACACGGTAGAAGCGCTCAAAGATGCGCCTTCGGACGTCCGGGCTCTCTGCGCCACCGTCGAGAGCGTCAAGAGCGCTGTATCTCGCCTCGTGGTGCTCATGGACGATGCCGACAAGTACGCGTGGCCGGACTGCTGGCTTGAAGACGTCAGCGTTGATATCGATGCCATTAGCGCTGTGTTGAGCGATGTTGAACGGCTACTGGCAGACTGGGAGGACTCCAGAGGCCCAGGCGCAGATAAGAAGAGCGGCAGCGCGGTGAGAGATGCGTGGAGGAACTGGAAATGGCATTTGAACGCCGAGGAAATCCAGAGATGCACCAAGAAACTCCGCGATGCTAGAGACGACCTGGGCCTGCAGCTTAGCACCATACAGATGTAGGTCTTCTCCATACCGCCCATTGACTGTACACGTCAAGAGCTTCCCGTTGATCGTATGTCAGATCTACCACGGCTCAGACAAGCCAAGATGTTATAGAGGTGAAGGATATGCTTGGTTCTATTGAGGCGAAACTGGTCAAGAATGTCGCCGTCTACGACCAGCGGGCTTTCAACGCAGAGCTCAGCGCTTTCGGCGAGCAAATTGAGAGCTTGCGTCTGGCTGTTCTTGGGTTGAATGGTCAAGCGAAGCAGCCCACAGCGGAACAAGAACTCCAAAGGTCGCAGGATGTGGACAAAAAGGACGTATATGCGTTCTCCAGCCAGAGGAGCAGTCTTGATTCCACACAGTCCGGTTCATCGTCGCCCATATTGTCACCCCTGGCCGCACTGAACAGCCACGCCTTTGCGCAAAACCAGAATATCACGGCTTCATATAAGAGCTCTAAAGAGAGTCCAATGAGTATAGCCGTGCTGGGTCTCCAACTCAGTGCCATGAAGCAAAAGCACGATGAATTGCTGATACATTGGAATAATGCCGAGGATCATATCGCGTATCTGAAGGATGAGATCGATAGTCTCAGTGGTGGTCCGGTTTCACGAACAGAGCAGAATACTGTTTCTGATGAGCAAAGCGAAAATCCTCTGGAGTCAAACATCAGAGAGGACGAGATCGACTCCCGCGAGGCCGTTATTGGCGTGCTCCAAGCGCAGAATGAGGCCCTACAGGACATGGTCAGCGGGCGCGTGACAGTCGTGGGATACAAGGACAAGAGCGAGTCCGATGCGAGGAAGCTAAGCAGGAAGATTATCAAAAAGAATGAGACAATCCTCCAACAACAGGAAGAGATCGACCTACTAGCATGGCGGCTCCAAGGCGAGCAGAGCGCCCTCAGGGAGCAGCTGAAGGTGAACAAGATCCTGGGCGCTCATGTGAAACGCCAGCAAGAGGCAGATGGCCACCGGCGGACTAGGCTCCTTACTCCGAGTCCTCAGCCAAGCGAAAGGGTGAGCAATGAAGGCTCGTCAGATCGTCACGGGTTCCGTCCCTGGACTCCAGCTTCCGATGCGACCCGACCAAGCTCTTCGTCCTCGATCGTCTCAAAGGTTTCGTTCCTGAAGAAACCACCATCACCATGGCAGGGTAGCAGTGTTCCGGCTGTCCCAGCAGGGCAGAAATAGATCGATTCGAATTTAACGAATTAGCATCATCATCAGCCGGGGACATATCATGCCGAGATATGAAAGAAGTGGTGAATGTCAGGAAACACCGCCCAGCCAGCGATAGCACAGTGACAGTCTGACAGTGACAGTCTGACAGTGACAGTCTGACAGTGACAGTCTGACAGTGACATCTTAGAATAATGAAGAGTAGAACAAGTTGTTCAGTTGATTGATCGAGAAAATCGTGTTGGTTTCTCCAATACCTAGGTAGGTGTAAAATAAACGGGTAGGTGTGCACAGGCGCTCCTGCCGTCTTCGCAAAAGGGCAACTGCGATGCAGCTTAGAAGACTCATGAGCTCTTGCTTAGATGATTTCACCAAAATATGCAAGTCTCATTATGCAACAGTGACGTACAGAATCCAGCCCTAGACTCGATCTCCTGTTTATCATGGCTTCGCATTCCACTTCGCATCCATCCACAATAGCACTTGAATCCGACCACGAAGCTCGCATAAAAGCATTACCTTGGCAACAATCGCTACATTCTTGGATAGTTTTATGCTCAAATAAGTAGCCAACGGAGATCCCCCAACCGCATATCTCCCTCAAAACCACCGACTGCCAATCTACAACCTAGTGTCACGGTGCAAAGTTGAAAGAAACTCAACCTCGATTATTGTAGCGCCCAGTTGCAAAGATATCTACAAGATGGCTGACCGCACTTTTAAGAGAAAGCGGTCCACTGAAAGCCCTGACGTGGCTCCCAACAGCCCCGAGAAAGCTTTCAGCAGTCCAGACATGGTCTTCAGCAGCCCCGACAAACTCGTCAGCAGTCCTGAAGGGGGTCCAGGTAGTCCCGAGACACAAACGACAACGGATTCGGATGTGGAAGACAAGGTCGCAGAGACTACCATCAAACCCTACACTCTGTATCTCGCCACTTAGTACTATGGCGCTGCCTCAGGACCATTTGTAAGTCGACGATCTAGAGTCCATCTTCGACTGCTGACCGGTATAGCATTGGGCCCTGGTCGTAGTATTGGGAGACGACTCACAGGACCCGGACTGTACCATTTTTCATTCTGTGCCCAACATGAACTTGGAGGGAGAAAACCATTTCAAGTTTGAGCAGAAACCTTGGAGACCCTCCATCAACGAAAATGTCGTTCAGCTCTTCGAGGTCGGACAGTTTCGGCAGGACCGTGCCCACGTCTTTATGATGTCCATCATGTGGCATGGACCCAGAGTTCTGGCAACTCACCTTGACGATGAAGACTACGACTGCGTCATGTGGTCAAGAAAAATGCTGACCAACCTGGCTTCCGACCACCACATACAACTACCTGAAGACATGGGTATGTGGGACTTTTTGTCATGCTTTCTCATTTGGAGACACTGACCAATTTGTAGATGACTTCATGAAAGTCTTCGCGGCCCAGGCCCGCCGATTACGAGAGCTGAAATTGGGCATGCAAAAGGAAAACAGAAAGTTTACACCCAAGGTGCTCACATACAAGCCGTAGCTGCCAAACCGCCAACGTCGATCTACAATGAGGGAAAGGGCCTGTTGTACAACACACTATGACTTTTTATGTTTCTTGAATCTTATTGGCACCAGCGAGCTCATGACAACTTGTCGGATTCCTATTGACTCGGTTCTGGGGACGGGAACGAGACAACTGCAGTGGCAACTGACTCTATGCTTTCCCACTCAATAGAAATATCAGCGATTTGTCACTTATAAGAATCGCGTTTGTATTTATGTTTGTTCAAATTTGAAGTGGTTTGAGAGAAATCAAGGTGTCGCTGGAGTTGCTCACAATGCTGCCACTCAGCTCCTGCTTTGCAAGACTGGAAGCGCCTTGCGTAGAGGTATTGACTAAAGCTCATCGGTACCTGGGTGGCACTCTAAGCATCCTCTATACCTTGCGGTACAGCTCTGCTCTTTCTTAACTCATCCTCGGCAGCCAGATCTTGGAACACGGTCTCTCCCCTCTTAGCGGCCTCGACCTTTTGGCGCTTCAACCGCCTGGTCTCGACCTCAATGTCCCGCGTGACCCACCAGGTGACCAAGGTCGTGACGGCACAGCATCCGACGAGGGCCATGGCAACGCCAAAGGACAGCTGGTAGCGAGGGGCGTAGGCGCTCCGGAAGAGCTGCGGGCCGATGGCGCCTCCGATCTGGCCGTACGAGTTGACGAAGCCGATGGAGAAGGCCGAGCCCGTGGCCCGGCTTGTGGTCTGGACGCGCCACGGCCACATGGTTGGAAACCCTGTCGACGAGGAAAATGTTAACAATGTTCCACGGGAGAAGGAGGAGGGGAGATGAGGTCAACGCACAGGCAGCCGTCACGGCGTTGCCGATCATGGTGGCCGCGTAGACGCCTCCCGTGTTGGGATACGCGACCATGACCGAGTAGCACGCCAGGATGATGACCAAGAAGGTCAGGGGGTATATTGGCCTAGGGAAGCGGCCGTTGTCGGCGAAGACGCCCGTCACGCCGATGACGATGAGGCCGAGCACGGTTATGGGCAGGTTTAGCAGTTGGGCCGTGGCGATGCTCCTGTGTGCATAGTAGTGTCAGTTGCGTACGGCTAGATCTAAATTCGTTGCGGATGAAATGGAGAACTGACGTGAATCCCAAATCGGCAATGACGGTAGACTGGTAGAATCGGACGCCGCTGGTGCCGACCGTGTAAAAGGCCCATATAAAGGTGAACAGCCAGAGGCGGACGTCCTTGAGGGACTCTACGATCTCCCTCCACTGAAAGTGCTGCTCCCTGGCCCTCGGCGCATTGGGCGGCAGGCGGGCCTGGATGAAGGCCTTTTCCTTTTCGGACAGCCAGGACGCCGTCTCGGGGACTTTTTGGAAAGAATTGTCAGCTTGATGTATCGTAAGTGTCAGGGGTTGGGATTGTTAAACTTACAGTCCGGCAGCAGAAACCAAATGGCGAAGCCGAGGATGATGGTTGCGATCGCCTCGACGAGCATCAGCCACTGCCAGCCCGAGAGGCCGCCTGCCCCGGACGCGAGGTCAAAGGCGTACGCGAGGATACCGCTGAATATGCCGGATAGATTGCCGCAGATGTCTTTCATTTCGAAACGTGAGAATGGCGTGAACAAGATGGAGTCGGATACACTTACAAAAGTAGAGCAGTCTGAGAGACATCTCGTCGGGTCTGTACCAGTAGCACATTTGCAGGATGACGCCGGGAAACTGGCCAGCCTCGGCCTGGTCATAGTTAGCACTTTGCTCCATTCATTGACATGTGTTCGTGTCTTACCAAACCCAAGAAGAACCGGGCAGCGTATAGTCCGCTCTTATTCGTGACGGCGCAGTGGCACGCCAGCACAATGCCCCATGTAATCATGATCCGCGACTGCCATTTGGAAGGCGAGAAGCGCTTCAGGAGAAGATTGGACGGCGCCTCGCCGATGATGTACGGGATCTACAGATCATATTAGTAAGACGAAAAAAAGACTCGTTGTTCGATCCCCTGGGAATGCCTACGTAGTACATGACCGTCACCAGGTTGTAGTCATCCGCCGTCATGGCGAGCTGCGTCATGATGTTGTCGGGCGTGCCGCGATTCATGATTCTCGCGTTGGAAACCTAGGCATGGTCAGTATAAATCATCGTCGGGTATATGTCCTATGCGAAGCACTTGCATTATCCACGTCGAGATTCTTAAACATGAAGATGAGGGAGCACAGAGGCATGAGGTGCCAGTCGATGCGCCTTAGCAGGCTTTTTTCCTCCTCTGGAGTCAGGGCCGCGAGGGCTCGCCTCCGGGACTCTTCTGCATCGTCGTCAATAATATCGGTGTCGTTGCCGCTGGAGGCAGCGGGAGCTTTGTCGCTGCCGTCGCTCAGGTCGGCCGGCTGGCTCGACGTCGCGATCGGTTCCTTGATCGACGACATGACTGGTTGAGTTCAAGTCCAAGACAGCCAAATACCAATGACTGTGCTTTCAAGATCATAGGGATACTGGAAGCAAGTCTACTTTCGATCATTATTATTCCAGGTCAGTGTGGACACACAGGATATCCCTGTCTAGGTAGGTATCAACCAAGTGTGGCCTGGCTTGCCTATCGGACCAGCACCCGAATATACATAGCATCATCCCCCACCGTGATCACGAACAATGCCAGACTCGGCCGTGCGAGAGACAGAGAGGACTTGTTCCGGGTCCGCGTCACGGACGACCAGGTGTAGAGCAGGGGACAAGCGAGAAATTTCTCTACTGCAGAGACAACCCTATCATCCAAATCAGATAAGCATTGTCCTTAGAACATGCTCGCTTGGTTAGTATCTGGGTCGGCGCTTTTCTGTGTATATAATATGGGATTGGTCGAGGGCGGTCCCACTACACGCATTGAACCAACCAGAGGCTGGCATGGTGTTGAGCTCGCCATCGCCCCTAACGATCACGACAGCAGCCATATATGGGGTGCGGGCATACCCTGACTGCTACTGCTTACAAGTTTGCCTAGGTGCCAGCTCCGAAGAATTCGGGGGTTCGGTTCCGGCGCCAAGCCCTATGGAAATGGTCTCCGTGGTATTATTCCCAGGAAAGCATCCGAAGGGGGGAACCCCCAAAATGACGTTGGCCGGGGTTGGGGGTGCGGAGTTGTCAAACGTCTTGTTACAGGAGTCATGGGCAATGGATTATTCATTATAATCATCACCCCATCGCAACTTTAAACTCACTCAACCCTGATATCAGTGTACTCGAGCATATCCAGAAACCAAGAATCAGACAAAATGGCCGCCGCCGCCGTGTCTCAGCCCGTCTCGTCCATTCCGACTTATAACCAAATACCGGAAACCAAATATGAATGTACGTAGAAGCCAATGAATCTCTCACACGAAGATATTGTCGCTCATGAAGGAGAAATCCAGTGGACTGGGCCGAACTCGCCACCCTTGATCTCTCGCAGTTTGATCAACCGGGCGGCAAGGAGAAATTAGCCAAGCAACTCGCCGAGGCCATTGAGAAAATCGGTATGACTTGAACATGAGAATCCAGGCGGAATCATGATGGTGAATACTAACTATCCAAGGTTTCTTCTACATAACCGATTTCGGACTCACCCAGGAACAAGTCGACCGCCAGTTCGCCATTGGAAAGGAAGTCTTCCAGCTGCCGACGGAAGAAAAGCTCAAGTACAGGGCCGATCTCGAGAACGGGGGATACAACGGGTACAAGCCCCTCGGTATCCGTGTAAGTCGCTCATCAAAACTTCCTCGACTATACATGTGACTCACGACGAGCTCCCAGGAAGTAAGACCCGGCATCTACGACAACACGGAGATCTACAACATCCCGAAATTCATCCCAGAGCTAGAACGCCCGCACCCGTCCGTGATCACGGAGCACCGCGCCGAGATCGAGCGCTTCGCCCGGCACATCCACGACCACGTCGTCGGCAAGCTGCTGGTCCTCTTCGCGCGCGTCCTGGAACTGCCCGACGAGGCCTACTTTCTGCGGCGCCACCGGTACGACGCCCGCAGCGACTGCCACCTGCGCTACATGAAATACCACCACCGCACGGCGGACCAAAATAAAGCCCTCGACAACGTCTGGGTCAAGGGCCACACCGACTTTGGCAGCCTGACGCTGCTGTTCCGCCAGCCCGTGGCCGCGCTGCAGGTCCGCGGCCCGGACGGCGAGAGCTGGAGGTGGGTCCGGCCGCACCCGGGCAGCATCACGGTCAACATTGCCGACTCGCTCGAGTTCCTGACCAACGGGTTTCTCAAGTCGAGCATCCACCGCGTGGTGGCGCCGCCGCCGGACCAGGCCGGGGTCGACCGGCTGGGCGTGCTGTACTTTGTGCGGCCCGAGGACTCGCTCGAGCTCCGGCCCGTCGCTGACAGCGCCGTGCTCGCGCGCCTCGGGTACGACCAGACGACGGACGGCGCCGCCGTCGGCATCACCGCCGGCGAGTGGGTCAAGGCCCGCGTCGCCAAGGGCGTCGCCAAACAGAAGCCCCGGAGCGAGGTCGCGGAGCAGGATATTATCGGGGGCAAGTCGGCAAAGTATTATGATTAGGTTGTTCTTGAAAGACTGGATTGTGTATTGTTCAGAGAAGTCCCACCAGCAAAGACCAACAGGGAAGTGCTTCCATAGCATTGCAATCCATCCGTATCCGTCTATCCTCTTGTTCTAATGTCTAGTCTATGGTCGCGCCAGCTCCACTTCAGTTCTCCTGTCCCGTCTACCTGTTTCCATCCGAAATACCTATCGAGACCTTTTGGCATGTTTCTTGACGTGGAGTCTGAGACGTTTCTGATCAATGGTGATGACTGTACCAGAGACCTTGATAATCTCACTTCTCGAAGGATTGACTCGAAGATTGGCCAATCGAGAATGGGGAACAGGGTCAACGCTCTTCACCGTCGAGGCCATATAACATTCCAACCGGTAGGATAGGTCATCCACACCGTTTTCAATGCTCGGGGAGATATGTGTATCGCGCTGTATGCCCCAGGATAGAAAAGTCTGCAGGCCGCAGAAGTCCAGCACGCGAAACGTCGGGCCGTGGCCGCTCCACCCCCTGGTGTTGAGTCGATACCAAGCGCACCGGAGACAGCGGCAGACGTACAGAGCCAGGTACGCATGGCAAAGTTCGTGGTATAGAACATACACGAGATCCCAGAGTTCTAGATCTACGATTTCCCCTCCGTCTCGTACTACTCGCTTTCCGGCAATGACGACATACATTTTGCTGCCGTCACCATTCGCATCTTCCGTGTGGCCGAGGTTTACGCCGCCGTCGAGAATTGAAGGTACGAAGCGTAAAGTTACCCGAGTCTCTTTGCCTTGGAAAAGAGATCCAAAGAAAAAGAAGTCGTCAAAGTAGTGAGCAAACTTGGTGAGCATCTGGAGCATATCCTGCTGCTGGAACTGCTGTGCCGTCATCTTGTCACACCGCTCATACAGCTTCAGAAACCCCTCTTTTGCATCAACCTGTGCCTGCGCAAGCTCATTACTCTCGACCAAGTAGAAGCTCCCTACCGTACAGTTGAGCAGAGGACGGGCCCTATAACCTTGATAGGCCACCGACGGCCGGTTCTGTGGACCGCCTCGAACGTATCCAGGTGGGCGACTACTCGCCTTGGGACATGGCCAGGGAGACATTGTAAATATTGGAGTCTCTGGTTCAATTTGTAGAGGCTGCTTCGTAGGATTCGGACGTGATGTCGATGGGTCGATACTTTCGTTGATGCATTCCGATAATGGTGCAAGTCAAGTTCTTATACTGCAACTCGTGCTTCTCTCCCCATGAACGAATACCTCCCTGAAACTTTTTCGAGGCCGGTATGTTCCAGACACGATGGGATCCCGCGCCTTGTCTTTGAAAGACAGCGATTCCAGAGCCATCGAAGGCATCGAGTATGGTTCCAAGTCGATCGATTGTTGAGACTCTTAACACATTCGAGTCGATGCTATCGCGGTGCCTTCCATTGGTGTTTCAGGAGAGGTCCACTGGCCAAGTACAAAGAATGATAAGGGGATCAGAGAAGAAATACGCGTGAAAAAGTTTTTTCAATTTGATGCTTTGATGTCTAGATGACGAACCGCCCTGGCATATCCGTTTTGCGCATATCCGGAAGAACGGATGACACGATATAGAGTTGCCACCTGCTATGCAATTTGGAAATCATATATATAACGAAAGAAAACCGAGCTTCGAGACGCCGTCGCCATGCTAAAAGAAAGAATATATATGGAAAGCAATGGCCCAAGGAAATACAATAGTCGAAAAATCACGCTGGGATATCATTCCCACGGGAGCAATCCAGGAATACTTCATACTGGATCAAAGGCATCGTTGTAGCTTCTTCGATGCAAATAACGTAAACCAGGTGAGGCACCTGACAATGGGGGCGCCTGAGGATTGATGTCTTCGGAAGTCTGCATGCCGCAATTCCGGAAGGTATCCTCGTGGCTGTGCGTCTGGAGAAAGTCGTCGAGATCTGCTTCCATATTGCTCAGGAACAGTGTGTCTGGACCAGCCCATTCGTCAATCAGTCTGGCAATCCGGTGGAATCCCATGGTGTGGCCACCGAAGCGCTTCGCCTTGAAACCACACCGGATGAACAGGTAGCTGTGGATCAGCTCATGTATAAAGGTCGATATGAGCAGTCTCCTGTTGTAGCGCCTGTCGTTGCGATAACTCTGTGACAGCACAATCAAGGTCTCATAGCCCCCGTCTTGCGCTGCTCGCAGAGCCGTAGTGCCGATAATTTGGGTATGGTACTGCTTGTTGGAGACATCAGACCAATCCCACCTGACACGATTCCTGAGGCAACCAAAGAAGAATATCTCGTTGGTGGCGCGAAAGATGTTGTTGAGTGCGGCGTCGTCAATCTCAAATTCCCTGCCCGGTGACGATCTCGGGGAGATGAGACTCTTCAGAATGCGCTCCGCCTTGGAATCGCGCCCCGGTTTGTGATATTGGGCAAAGTGGCGTTCGACCCGGTGGGCAGCCTGCTGGTCCTTTTTCATGTCCGAGTAGTTTGATCGGGCGTCACCATCCTCATCCTCGGGCGCAATTGACAAGCCTGAAGACGTCCTCTCCAGCAAGGGCGGGCGCAGGTCGGGCCTCTTGTTGAAGCGATGTGGCTGTGGCGGCAACTCGCCCTCGGCCAGTCGATCAGAAATGGCCGGTGAGGGGATTCTGGAGACGGAGCTCGATGTATCATAATCGTAGCATGGCGCCGGGCCCGGACTTGGCTGGCCGGCTTCTCTTAGAATGAAGAAGGCCGGCTCACGCGGGGCCTCGGGGGCAATGGTGCAATAGCGTGGTCTCTTGGACTGAGGACCGTATCCAGGATCGTTGGCGACTTCGACGAACTCAAAGACATATGGGTACGGCCTCTTTCCCCCATCCGGATACATTCTTGGATTGCCGTTGTTGAAGCGGGCGTCGGGGAATGAAGAGGAGGCACTGGACGAGCGGGACAGCGGCATCCCTCCGCCGTGATGCCAGTCACTCCCATCCATCATTCACATGCATAAAAACCGAAACGACAGTCTGATCAAAATCTTGAATGGTCCGAGGCCAAGAAGGGTGAGAAGCGGGAGAAGAACTGAAGAGTAGTGAGAAACGAATACACATCAACGGGTCACTCTTACGGCCATGAATCACACATGGCCAATCCCTCAATCGTTGCAGGCAAGGAAGAGACAAAGGAATTATGCGGTCTGTAGATTCGGAGGGCCATCCGAGTGACTTTTGAAGGTGGACGCGGGGGTAAACCCTGTGGACGAGCAGAAAAGTCGATGCGGTAGGTACATGAATGGGACTCCTGTCCCCAATGAATGGGTGGCGGCCCCCAGTATTCCGTAGGATAGTCAGAGGGTCAAATCGGACGCGGAAAGCCGGGCTGGGGTTAGCCTCACTTCGTGGGTAAGGTAGATCATCATTGACGACAGCGTCAAGGGATGACGGAAGAGCAGCGAGTGGGTATTTTTTCCTCTGAGAGAAAGATTTTTTCTTTCCATCTCTCGTCGGGCGGGAGGTTGGGAGGAATGGGCACCCGGTCGCTCAGTGGGCATCAAACCAGCAGTCGGGGGCCATGTGGTTTGCCCGCTGATGCGGTTGAGCTGCGGGAGAGAAGGTCGCGAATGAGAAGGCCGTCCACCTAGGACGATCTACCCACTACGAACCTTGCTGCATGTGCTTCGTAACAGTGGTAACTAACCAGAGGGAAACACGGTTGTGGAGAATGGGGCTCTATAGCAACTTGGCAATCCTGACTCACCCGAGAGATTTCGTCTGATCAAGGAAGCTGGAAGGCGGAGAGAAGAAACATTGGCCTGCAGTGCCTAGGACTGAGGTAATGTGCGGTCATGGGCGGACTTTTTCGACGTCGCTTTGCCATGGATGAAGCGGTGAATTCTGGCAAGGGGAAGAAGATCCTATCCACATTCCACAAAGCTTCTGGTCTATCTCGGGATCAGTCAGTCTTGGCTCTAGCCATCACAAGTCTGGCATGGCACGACCCGGCTGGCTTGCAGACAGGATAGATAGCGTGTGGTTCTTGTCTTGGCTCCGATGCTGCGGGCTGTCCGTGGACTGTTCGACTTTCTTGTTGCCACGAGCGCGAGTCCTTGCTGCCGGAATACTGATCAATGTCTTAGGTATATATTGTCCTATATGCGAGTTGGACAACGCATGAAAGCTGGCGCTGTACACGTGCGTCTTCACACATCCGAATGCAAGGGGAGCAGGGATGGGGCCGCTCTGGCAGCTCTGACCGGCAGTGGGCTGGCTGGCTGAACGGGCTGAAGCATGGCATGGCTCATTTCCAAAGTCGGGCCATTGGAAACCCAAAAAGAAAAAAACAAGAACCGCGTATAGAACAGCGCATCCTTCGGGTGTGGCCTGTGTTAGCCTGTATGATTGTGATAAGAGGCGGAGACGGTGATGAGTCCATGAAAATCCAGTGTAATTGTGGAATGGCGAGAATGGGAATCAAGAGAAAATCACATCACTGCCCCGCCGAGGGGCTTTCAGGGTCCTCGTTAGGGCGATCAGCAAGCAGAAGACCCAGGCAGGCGCGCTAGAAGTACACTGTACTCTTCTACGGCTTGCCCCTTCCGGCGTTGGTGATTGGCCGCGAGTCCGCGACTGCTGCCGATGCTACCTGACTTACAAAACTTGGCTGCCTCGACGAACGCATATCCCATTGGCCGCTTCGACCGGTGAACGTACTTCATGTCGTCGGTATCTTTCCCAGCAGCATGAACCGTAGGTAAATACATGGTTTGTGAAGCATTGCCGAATCAACGCTATTTGTGTATGCTATCTGCTATCTCGGACTTATACAACGAACACTTCTTCCTGGACATATCCTTCTCCGCCCCCTCTCTATCGTAAGCAACGTATTGGGTATCATATTTCATGTCTAATGCCTGCTCCAAGGAATCGAGCGTATCTAACGTCACTAGCTTGTCCTACCAGAACTTGCCGCATCTCCTCGCTGTGGAGCTCCGTCTTCTCCTGGAAAGCAATTTCATCAGCCGTTCTCGTGTCGACCTTGAAATCATCCGCCGTGAATCCAGGCTGCGACGAGAATCCGACCATGCCCAGCTTTTCCCCGGTCCAGAACAAGATGTCTTCTTCGTTGACATCATCGTCTGCACCAGCCTCCACCGTCCGTGTAGACAGAAGCTTTCGCGCAATCTCGTCTGACCCGGGCATCGATGCAAAGAGAGATCCCGAGGCCACCTTCTCCCCGTGGCCTATCTTATGGCGACGAACTTCTGTGAACCCGTCTCGCTCGATCCACTTCAGGTGCCCATCACCGTCCGAGTAGACAATTCGGGTTCCATGGTTGATGACCGAGAGAAGCTTGGCCGCCGACGCCGTGTGCCGGTTCTTCATGGCCGAGTTCTGCACCATGCCGTAGTCGTTGCCGGGCTGGTCTGACGACTGCGAGAGACCGTAAAGTTCGAGCGAGCCCCTTGTATTGTACTCGCCACCCGCAATCAGTGTACGACCTCCCACTGCGCTTTTAGCTCTGTTGACTTGGTCCACCGATAACTCGCCGCGTCGGCGCAGATCGCTGTCAATACAGGAGAAGGGATAAGGCAGAGACGCGAGACTACATAGTCTTGCCCCTGAGTGGATAGATCCCTTGATGTTTGGGAACATGCGTCGGTCATAGTGTAAGATGCTAGCAAATCTGCCCGCCACCATGATGTCGTCAGAAACCATATCGCTGCCCCTTGCTCCCTCCAGGTGAAGAATACTTTGCGGCCCAGACTGAACGAGAGGCGCATAAAGAGGAAGCGGGCTCGGATCCAAAAGTTGAGAAAAGTCCAGCGATCCGCGGCGGTCGAAGCTGTCGATACTCTCGTTCTGGTCACGCCGGACCTTGTTTAGGATTCGCCAATCGTGGAGATGTATACCATTGAATGTTCCCACAGTCAGAGGCAGCGTTGGATGCGCCTCGGACATGGTGGTAATAGTCCACTCATAAGGCTGATTGCTCACGACCTGCAATGTCTGTAGATCGACTTCTATGAGACCTTCATGATGTCAGCCTCAGTTCAACAATTTTCCTCAATAGGGACGGACACTCACTACTCTGGACAGCGAAGAAGGCTTTGCTTCTGCTGCTGTCCACGCTGACACACTCTGTGATACCTATATTAAGCATCCTAGACCGCGATGAGGCTGCCGAGCTGTCGAGGCGCAACAGGTCTTGTTTGCTTGTCGCTACAATTGATCCCTTCTTTTGGCGTGTGCCCTTGACGTCCCACAAGCACACTGAACCGTCATCTAGGGGCGATACCACATATAGCGACTGCGCATCGCCGGACGGCCGGTAGAGGGCAGCGCCCTTGACTTCGATCGTGTCATTCAAGCTGCCGTCCCTGACTTGAGCCTGCTCGAACCAGCTGACAGACACCGGCGCATTGCGTTGAATGTATTCGTTGTACCAGTTCACGCGCTCTCCAGGGAACGTCGGGTCCCAATTGGCAAGAATCCGGATCCGCTCGTTCTCGGCAGCCGACCTCGAAGTCGCCGGCGCGGCGTCGCTTGGCTCTGCATTCGCGTTCGGGGAGGAGCCCAGCACGGCGCTGACGAGGGGCTCGTCGTCGTCCGAGAATCGGAGCAGTCGCCGGCGCTTGACGCCCTCCAAGAATGAAGACTCCTCTAGGCATCGCAGGCGCCAAAAGAGGTTATCTCGGCAGATGCGCAACAGTCGCTTGGAGCATGTTTGCAGGGTGGTCAGGGCTCTTGGCTCGAGATCTTTGCGGGCGTGTTAATCCAGCAGGTCCTGCAAAGCTCGTTTCGCCCCTCGGTCGGGATTCTCTCGGGAGGGGTCGAGGGGTTCGCGATTTGGCGACTTACATGACAGGACCTCTAAGAGCACCTCATTGGGGAGTCTCTCGAGTGCTGATTCCGGGGCCATGGTCGAATGAAAAAAAATATCGTATAAATCTTACTAGAAAACGCCGAGCATGAAGGAAGAATAAGAGGTCTCCCGCGAAGCTAGAAGTGCGCAATGCGTTGCTCTATGGTATGTCAATTCGAGCCGACTGCGACTGCCTACATCGGGGCTCTGAATCCCTCACAAACGGAAGCAGCCTTCTTCAGGTAGCACGAGAAGTGAATCGTCGCGGTCCGCGCTGGGATTCACGTCAGGTCCCGAACTGGGCTGCCTCCATTTCGATTCGGCCGGGAGACCGAGAGACATGAGAGAGAATGTAGGGGAGATAGGTAAGCAGTCTTTTTATCATTGCCTCCTAGGCATTGTTTCGCGAAAAGGACAGAAGGATCGCAGCTCACATTAGCCCGTCCCGACTCAGTAGGCCTGCATCGCTGATAGTCGATCACCCCCCACAGCCCATGTTTAAGGTAAAGTAGGCCTGCCGCTACTTGGTACGCATCGCCGATACGCCGCTGCACGAATACAGCGGTAAAAGTACGGCGGATGTAGTTTTATGCCGGCAGTCATGCCACTTCCAACAGCTCACTTGAATCGTGGCACACGAGACATGAGATGAATAAGTACTTTGCCATTGTTTCTGGATGGCCCCAATTACCCACGCTAGAGTACATCCAGTATAAGATCTCGAATTCTCTCAGCATCGCAAAACCCTTGTGCTCTACAACGTGAACCTTTCTCTTAGATCTCGAAGCGACATGCTTTGCGAACGGAAATGCGTTTGCTTTCAGATTTGCACTGGCATATGTTCACAGGCCTGGCCAAGAGTTGGTACCTTTGCTGAGACTATCTCATACTGCAAACCCTAAAGTCTTTCCAAAGTTCCAGAAAGAATCAGCAAGGTATTTGCGATTGGGTGATTGGCTCACCTAATTATCTAGGGGTCCTTTCAAGTTTTACGCTATTCTATGCCGCCGGTTTTGACTTGTGATCTTGTTACAGAAAGCAGACATGACAAGCCAACATGACTTTTGTACATATACCTAAATGCTGTTTTGTCTGCTAATGTCCATGAGCGGCACCAAAGAGGACCCCTGCCAGTACTCCGTACCTTTAGTAATATGCCCCGCTCGGAGAAAAACACGACAGTGCTTCTTCTTCCATCGGATCTTGCCGTGAAAACTTTTCACTGTGTTAAATATAGTTAAGCTCCCTTCTCTCAACAATAACCGGTGAGATGGCCGAGCGGTCTAAGGCGCTACGTTCAGGTTCTCCTGAGTTCAAAATCGTAGTCAAGTAATTGGCGTGGGTTCGAATCCCACTCTCATCATCATTTCTTTTGCCATTTCAGGCAATTCTTTTTGCGGTTTTCCTCTCTATCGTCATTTTTTTTTCCCGTCCTTGAAAACGTCGTCTCTTTCTCTGTTGTTTTTTCTTTCGCACTGAAGGTATGACAACTTTTGTTACTGCCGTGCAACAAAAGTCTCTTCGATCAAGAGTGTGAATATCTACTCAACTTACATACGTATCACTGCTTTATCCGAAAACTGTGTGTTTTAACATATATCATAGTTCAATATGAATACTACCTTTGCCTGTCATTCATTATTTCTTAATGTGACCTTAGTCGCTCCCAAGACGTTGAAAAAAAGGGTTGCAAAATGTCATAAAACATTATATTGCAACTTGTGTTCCTCACATTGCTCCATACACCTTGTCGAGCAGACCACACCTCTGTTACTTGCAAACAGTCATGATTCGAATCCCAGTTACACCAAGTCTTCTTCGACATTTGGACTCTGACCAGACACCTGACATCAAGTTGATCAGGTCCATTACCTCGCCTCTCCGTCAGCGACATCTCCCAAAGCAGCCGCAGACGCCTCCCCGATGCTCTGAGCAATGCGCACCACCCACTCATTGGCTCCATCCAGGTCGCCCTCGTCAAGGCTCTCGAGGATTCCCGGAAAGGCCACACCGGTGTACCCGAGCCAGAGCCCCGGGGCGAAAACCTAGAAGGTATACGTGTAAGCCGGACTGTTTCGATATCGCCACGAATGCGATGGGGAACAAATGTATTGGAGGACCACTTACGATATGCTTGTACCACTTCCTCCCCGGCAGTCCCTCGCCCGACTTGAGCAGAAAGCTCTTCTCAATCGCCCGGAAGCGCCTGTTGATCTCGGCGACGCCGACCCGGCTCCTACTGACCACGCCGCCGTCCCCGCTGGCCCGGACCAGCTCGTCCAGGGCGGCCGTGGCGTCGGCAAACTCATCGACAGCCTTCTCCAGAGGACCCAGCTCCAGCCCGGCGATCTCCTTGTCCCGAAACGTCTGAACATGTCTGCCCAGGACGGCCGCGTAGTCTTGCGCGCGGAACTGCAGCAGCGGCTTGCCGGCCAGGCGGACCGCGAGCGCGCCCCACAGCCGAGCGACGGCCAGGTGCTTGGCGAAGCCCGGGTCGCCGTAGTGCTCCATCCAGTAGAAGCTGTCGTAGTTGGAGTGGTACGGGTAGACGCCGTTGACGGGCCCCTGCTCGAACGCCGTGTCGAGCGACGGGATGCCCAGGTGGTGGTAGAAGGCCGTGTAGTCGCTGCCCGTGCCCATGGTGCGCAGCAGCGCCGTCACGCGCCGGGGGTCCTTGGCGTCCTCGATCTGCATGTGGTCTGCCCAGTCGTCGTAGACGGTTTGTTGATTGTGCAGGGGCGAGGGCACCAGGCGCATGATGGCGGACAGCGCGTCGATGAGGAGGGGGCTTCCTCCGGGACCTAGGATCGATCCGCCGTTGGTGGTGCCGTCAACGTTGAGATCTGTAGAACGCATTAGCAGAGAGAATTGTACCCAAGACGGACAGGACGCACATGCGACGCAGTTCTCGCTTAGTTCCTTTTCATGTTCTTCGGCGAACTCGGTCGAGCCTAAAAGACCGTACTCTTCATTATCCCACGATGCAATTACACTACATTCATACTCGTCAGCGCAAACTCTGGTGATCCAGAGAAGGTATTGAAGGACTCACATATTCCTATACGGTTTCCAGCCCGCGCTGACCAGCTCTCCTAATCCACGGACGACCTCATTCGCCGCAGCGCCCCCGCTGACCGGGTCAGCAGCTCCGCAAGTCCACGAGTCGTGGTGATTTCCTAGAAGGACAATCTCTTCAGTCCGCCCGCTGACAGTGGCAATCACGTTGTAGATCGGCGAGTAGCGGTACTCGCCGTGATTCAGGAGCGAGACCTTAACGTCCGAAGGGCCGGTGCAGTAGTCCACGCCCGGCAGCGCGCCGCGCCACTCGGTCTCCTTGCCTCCGCCCACCTCCTCGGGGCCGAGCCCGCGCCCGTTGAGCGCCTTGAGCAGCGGCAGCGCGTCGGCGTAGGAGATGGGCAGCGAGGGTATGTGCGGGATGGCGTGCTTGGGATCCTTGCGCTCCGTGCCGGACCCGGGCAGGCTCGGGTAGCCGGGCGTGGTGGGATCGCCGACGGCCACGGAGAAAAAGTCGACGCTGCCGCGCTGGACGCAGGTCGGGTGGCGGGCCGGGCCCTTGGGGTACGCCTCGTACCCGTTGGCCACGGTGTACTCGCCGTCCTCCTGCGGGTCGGTGTAGATAATCACCGCGGCGGCGCCGTACTTCTGCGCCGCACGCACCTTGAGTCCCCGGAAGATCTTGCTGTACTTGCAGATGACGATCTTGCCGCGGACCGAGACGCCCTTGCTCTCGAGCAGTCGGAAGTCGTCAATGGTGCCAAAGTTGGCGTACACCAGCTCCGCCTCGGCCTGGCCGTTGGCGCTGAAGCCGTGGAACGACGGAAGGCCGTTGTCCGGGGACGAGGTCGGATCCTCCGCGAACTCGTCCTCGGTCATGCCGGCCTCGAAGTCAAACGTGCCATCGGCGGCGAGGAGCTTGAGAGACGCCTCTTCTGGGAAGTTCTGGAGCACATCGTAGCGAACGAGGTCGCTCTTTACTCCGTATGACCGCCACAGATCCCGGATTGACTCTGCGTGCTTCAAGTCCCCGGCCAGATGAGGCGTCGTACTGTATGTCTTTGACCAATGCCTCAGGTTGTCCTTTGACGGAAACGTGAGCATGTGCCGCTCGGCCTCATCTTGGGCTAGAGTACGCATTGCAAAAGTATTTAAATTTGAAAACTAATGGAGAAATGAACCATTACTCTTGCATTGTATATTTACCAGAGTTGGAAGTAGATAAGGTGGTTCAAGCTGTTCAGCCAAGCTTGGCTCCATTATCCATGGGCGGGACCGGGGTTGAGACGGCGACCCCCCGATCGGCAGCGGAGCGCCGAATCGTTCGTCTGTTGGTCACCAGATGCATGTCGTGACACGCCAATTTTCGTATTGCAACCTCCCCGTGGGCAGCACAACATGATCGGCTAGATATACCCAGGGATCATCTCATCTTTCCAAGAACCCAACATGACAATACCCGAACCGCAAACGGCTGTACCCGCAGACATTGTATTACCTACGTATTTACCATGTTGACCCGATAGGACGTCTTCAACACATGTGTAGTCTCAAAGTTTGGGTTTACATGCGTTTGCGCATTTCAGAATCATCTACTCATTGGTGTATGTCATTTCAAGATCATATACTCGGCCACTGTGGGTCCGGTGAGCGTATAATCACTTTCTGGTGTGCACTGAAGATACTCTGAGATATCCAACAACAGGTCGAGTATTACAAGTCCCACTAGGCCGCACGCGATGGCCTTGAATCCTGTGCCGAGATCAAGTCGGTAAAGAACGCCACTGGGCTTGAGCCCTTTGCTTCGAGAGTAGTGCTCTAGACCCTGGCTGGAGGACTGTATTGTGGTCAATGACATCGTGATGTGCAACAAAACATTGTGACCGCATTGATTCCATGTCAATGATTCTTTGAGCTAAGCTCTATCGTACCAAGTAAATTGGTTATTTTTGGAATTATATACAACTCACAATAAACATTAGCTGCCTAATCTAATACGCTTTTTTTACATCCATCATCTCGTCGTCTCTCTGTAATGTAGTTGCTGAATCTTCTGCAACACCCAGCGGGGAAATGCATGATGTGACCAGAAAAGAAAAGTTGCCAAAAAGTCAACGCCCAGTGGCGGTTCATGACCACTCAGAGCCCATCGCTTACAACAGTCTAGAAGCGCTTCACATTCTCCATCTCAGCTGAGAGAATCCATACTGTGCGGGTTTGGGAATTGCCCAAAGCCACGAAGCGGAAGGACTACCGCTGGTGCGCCCATCCTCATGGAAGACGCAATGAATTTTGTTGAACAAGGTATCACTTGTATTGCTGCCGAGGAGCAAATGTATACGCCTTGGTTGCGTCGTCCTAGTCCTCCAGCTTGAATACACCGTCCTTGCAGAGCAAGACGACATTCTTGAAGAATCGTCTCCACTCCAGCGGATCACCCTTGACCTTTACAAACCTGACTCGGTTTGCCTTCTGGTCGTCTATTACACGGATTCGATCGACAATGATCTCTCCATGAAGACTCTGCTTCCGGCCGTCCACAGTCCTGACTTTGAGCGTCGCCACCATGTCGCCCGTGCCCGCAAAAGGTGTTCCATTCGGCATAGGCACATTGAGGTTGTGCAGGGCATCGCTCAGCATCTGCACCAGGAGCTTAGGAGTCAGGTGCGAGAAGAATTCGGTGAAAGCGTGCGGAGGTACAATGTCTCTGAAACGACGTGCTCGCTGGGTCAGGCTCATGATGACACCGGGTGCCCTCGTGAATTGTGACATGGAGGGTTCTTCGGCGAGCGCATCAAGCAGGCTGCCACCGGGCGTAGCCAGATAAGGACCAACTGCATCAGCCCGCGAGACAGGCTGCGTGGACGAGACGACAGAGGGCCCAATAGAGCGCAGTGTTGGACGTTCCCAGTCGAAGAGGACATCATTGATAGGTGTTTCCGGCTGCGTCGCGGAGATGAAGTGATTTCCTGAAGTCGAGTCAATGTCCATGGGATCAACGCTTTGTTGCGACTGGCCCTGAGATGCTGAAGGCCGCTGAGTAAAGTCGATGTGAAGATTCTCCAGCATGACTGTTGCAACGTTCAAGGGGTCCGAAATTTGACCATTTGAGGCCAAGAACTTGCTATGCCGTGTGTACCAGGGATGTTGTCGGATCTGTGCAAACGAGAACCGTTTGGATGGGTCCACGCTCATCATGCCCCGTAGCAAAGACACGGCATTCGCGGGCAGCCTCTTCCATAGATTGTCCGAACTGCGTCCGTTGTTCTTGAGATACTCTTGGTATTCCCAGCTGGTCGACGTGGGTTCATCCCACGGCGTGTTCCCAACAAGCAGGACAAAGAGGATAACACCACATGACCAGATGTCGACCAAGTCAGGCGAGTATTTGTTGGCCTTGGAGGACTTGCCACATTGCAAGACTTCGGGTGCGATATAAGGAGGGCTGCCGCACATAGTGGAGCTCACTTTTCGTTGACCCTTGTACTCGAACATCGTGGCCATGCCAAAGTCTGCCAACTTCAGATCACCATTATCCGACATGAGGATATTCTCCGGCTTCAGGTCCCGGTGGGCGACTCCCTTGCTATGCATATAGCTGACTCCGCTGACAAGCTGGAGGAAATAGAGGTGGGCAATATCCTCGGAAACGCCCACATCGGCCTCGATTTTGTCGAACAAGTCGCCACCTTCTGCAAACTCCATGGCTATCCATCGCCAGACATCGTCCTCTCCCGTGGCAAACCACTCGATCACATTGGGATGCTGGCCAATATGTGAGTGTAGCGACACCTCCATGGCGATCTGCTTGGCTGATATGCGACCTTGCTTGGTGGCATAGCCCTTGTGGATGAGCTTGACGGCGAATACTGGCGTATCTGTGTCTAGAGGCTTTGCCTTTTTGATTCTGCCATTTTCTATTAGTCACATGGACGGAATAGGTAAAGTAGCCAGAGGTTGGGAAGGGGAATGGTTATTCTTACGATGCATAGGCACCCCTTCCGATAGTTTTTGACACAATTCGGAAGGGGAGATCAGTAGGCAGAGGGTCCAGCTGAGAGTGTTGCATTGTGCTCGTGGTGGAAGCTGAATCACAGCAGCTCTACCAGAGATGACGAAATAGAGTATGAATTTGTCATGAACAAACGGCCAGGCTCCAGTCTCCAGTCTCGGCGACAGCTTGGACTGTTTGGGTATCTAAGGCTACCAAACTAGTAGCTGAGGTACAAGTTCGAGATCCAAGTCGAGGTGCTAGTCAATGCAGCCAGTAAGAGGAATTGGTCATGCACAGACACGGCTCACAGCTCAGAGTCGTCCCGGTCGTAGTGGTTCAGAGTATCCAGAGGGTGACGCGAACACGGTAACATTGTCGCCTTTCCCACGCGTCGAGTCGCGACATGGGGGGAAAAATCCATTAAACTCATCGAGTGTGAGTGCTTTTGTTTGATGTCACCCCCAGGCCGCAGCGGATAGGTGGTGGCGATTGGCTGGTAGGCGACCCGATAGGCAAGGACCCCGCCGACTCATCAGGGTTCTTAGGGGATCCCTGTCGCGCCTTTAGCGGTTTGTGGCTAGCCATCCAAGCCATCTCAACTGCCTTTTAGCGGGGCGGGACGATCTAATCGTGGTTGCCATGGGCCACTGGTTGTTGTCAACAAGCGCTGAGATTTGATGCGACCCCGGGAGGAGCTCGAGACCTAACCGTCCTCTTTCCTGCCACTTGACTTCAGCCTCTTCATTTATACTCTTGCCGCACATACTCCATACATTGATTGTGTCCTCACTTCCCTTGACACGCGACCCGCCAGGCGAGAAACTACTCTCTTCCCCTGCTACCTTCTACATCCATTCTTGTTTCCTAGAATCTACCTAACCTAGGTCAGAGAAAACACTGAACCATACGCGAGGTGAGTACACGAGCTCCAAGACATCATCCCCATAAACACGCGCCAACCGCATTCTCGAGAGTGTACAACCGCATGCTTGGCTGTGGCCAACATTGACACAACTTCTTTCTTCTTGCCTTTTTGTACCACTTAAGCTGTCACTTTTGGGTTAGAAGCAAGTTGCTAACAAGTGGTCGGAATGCAGCATTGTACTTTGTGTCTTCCATAATACAATTTTCCCGCCTTGTCTACGATCAAAATTCCGGACTCGGTACCTTTGTCTCGTAATACCGCGACAACCTGAACTGGAGCCCACGAGAAAAGTCTCTTGCCCAAACGACACAATTTTGAAGGCCCGCAATCATGGACTTCTCGGAGGAAAACAGCCAGAACTCGGCTCCTGGCAGCCTTCAAGCTGCTAAGCTCGGCGCTTCACGCAAAGGACCCGACTCCCAGAGCGTGAGCAAGCGGTATGTACCCTATAGCCCATTCTTTACACGTCTCCTTGTTCGAGCATTCTGGCAATGGTGATGCTGACTTGATATCCTGCTAGGTTGCAAACCGAGCTGATGCAGCTTATGACCTCGCCAGCTCCCGGTGTGTCCGCTTTCCCCGGCGCAGATGGCAACCTCATGGCATGGTCCGCCACCATTGAAGGTCCCGACGATACTCCCTATGCCGGCCTGACTTTCAAGCTGTCGTTCGCCTTCCCCAGCAACTACCCCTATGCTCCGCCCACGGTCTTGTTCAAGACGCCCATCTACCACCCCAACGTGGACTTCTCGGGCCGCATCTGCCTCGACATCCTCAAGGACAAGTGGACGCCCGCCTACAATATCCAGACCGTGCTGCTGAGCTTGCAAAGTCTGTTGGGCGAGCCAAACAAGTGAGTGCTGAAGAAAGATGCTCCGTTCTGAGCATTAGAAACAATACTAATCCCGCGTCCTGATAGTGCATCACCACTCAACGGAGAGGCTGCCGAGCTATGGGACAAGGATCCCGAGGAGTTCAAGCAGAAAGTCCTCGGCCGCCACCGAGACGTTGACGACAGCTAGACGTGGAAAAAAGTCATTCTTTATTCATGCTCCCCGACTTTGTACATGGAGAGCATTATTGCATAGCCTACGTGTGGTGTATGCGGACATAGCTGCTGGCAATGCCACGGCTTGTCAGCATTAGGCGAACTGGAGTCGGAACTGGGATTTTTGTCTTTCCTTTTTGGTCTTTCTCTCCTCTAGTTTTCGCGGCCCGCCCTGCTGGTGGGCTTGTCGAAATGGATGTCTCCGCATGTGGGTTAGGTGTGCGCTCAAGACCAAGCGCATTATGTCTTGCTCATGGATTACGAAGGTACAGCTTTGTTTTGATTACTGGTATGCTATGGCTAGGACTACTTTGGACCACAAGTAGATAGGAATCTTGCGTATCAATTGGTATTCGGCAAGAAGGCGTATATATACAGCTTTGCCACAAGTTTCCGAACAAGTTTTGCACAAGTCATTGCAACTCGCAGGGAGATGAACCGCCAGAATTGTTGTGTGCGCCCCAAGTTCTACAAGTTCGTTCGATAGAGCAGTCTAGGCAACTTCTGAACATTGAGAGAAGTCAGGTCTTATCTCGTAGCTGGCAAAGACTGAGGGCTGGATGTAGGCAAAATATTTTGGATCCAATTTCCTGACCATCCAGACTTTGTCCTCGACGTTGTTGTGCTTCTTCTCTGGAGACTTGGCCTGCTGCGGTTTGGAGTCCGGGCCAAGGATAGCCTGCTTGTCACGATAAATCGTTCACATGATGATACCTTCGTCCAAGTTGTGGACGAATCTCAAACGACGACGACTGATGAGGGCTCCAAAGCTGAAGTCGCTTTCACACGTCTCATTTCATTTCAGACTAGTGAAGCTAGAATCCATATTGTCGTTTAGAAAAGCCAGATGGAACTCCGTAACCATGCCCTTTCTCGAGTGACTTTCTCTTTGTTTTTGGCAAAATCCCATCCGACCACAACAAATAGACGTACGCTCAAGGAGAGGAAGAAACCCTTTTTGTTCGCCCTTCTTTCATGCCAGCCCCGGCCGTCGCAGAAAAACAAAATTTACTCCTCGACGACAACGGTCACCAGGCCCTTGGGGTTCTTGACGTTGACGGCCTGGACGTAGCTGTACAGCTTCTCCTTGGCGTCCTCCTCGTCGTTTCGTCGGCGGCTGATGCGCACGCGGATTCTGTAGGGGACACCCTTGACACCCTGCTCCCACACCTTCTTGTTCAGCTGGGGGTCGATGCGGACATCAGAGGTTTGCTATTGGTATCATGTTAGCTCAAGAGTTCCCTTTCCTTCTCGCGGCGGCGCGCTGATGTAAATCGGTTGGAGAATAAATGAAGAGGGGCGATTGTGTATTCGTGGAAAATGTGCAAGCTCGGAATTCGGGTATTCGTACCATGGCCTTCTGGGCAAAGTCCTTGATCTCCTTGATGGCCTTGGGGGCGCGCTTCTTGAAGGAGGCACCATGTAACTGTAAGAAGAAATAATCCGTCAGCACTTCGTTCTCTTTCCAGGTCTTGGTCGCCCAATCCGTCGGCCTCTTTCTGCTCTTCCTCCTCGTCCTATCGTCCATGATTGGTGGCGGTTTTGGTATGGAAACGTACTCTCTTGTGGAGGTGGATGGTGTACTCGCGAGCGACGACCTGGTCGATGGCGGACTTGCCGGCAGGCTTCTTTCCCTTGGACGACATTTCTGTGAATCGCAAAAAGTCAATTTTCTGAAAATCGAGTCGTATCTGCTTGGTCGAGGGGCAGGGCGGGCTTACTGCTGGGTGTGGTGCTGTCTGGTCGATTAGTAGTCGAAAAGTTCGTCCTCGGGTGATGGAGTTTGGTGATGGCGGCTCAATTTCAAAATCTCAAAGAATGGGCTGTGGGCGCTGGAAGGGCAGAGTGAATTTTTTGGCTAGCCAGCCAATCATTGAGGGGCAGGTGGGAGCTGATCTGTGGCCCGAGCTTGAGAGGGACTTGGGGCTGCATTAAAAAAGTGGTCGTCAGCTGGCGGAATTGGCAGAGCCGAGGACCAGCTGGTGTCGACTTGGACGCAAAATCTCCCAATTCCAGACTGCCCAGCACCTCCACAACTCCACCGTAATAATCTGTACTTCGTAATCTGGGCCGAGTGACGTTGCACAGCCACTATTCCGCTCTTGAATGCCGCATCACTCACTCACTGCGCAACAAACGTTCCGACCGTCCCCAAAGTCCACCTCGTTGCCCAGTCGGGCTCTAGCCTCACTCAGGTCGCTCTAGCCAATTTAATGCAGGGGTGACTTTGCATCACGGTCATCAAACACACGCCTTCATTTGCTCCGCGCAGGCTTTTGGGCCTTTCACTCCCTCTCAATCAACCCTCGTCCGTGCCGACGTCTCCTTTCGTCTCTCCATCTTCAAACAACCTCACATCTTTCGCGCATTGCGCGACTTCCGCTCGCTACCGATTTTTACGCAAATTTCCTGTTCACGTCGCCAAATGCGACCGGGTCGATAATAATTTCAGAGACATTCCGACGACTCAAAACGCTGCATTTGTACCACCAGCGCCATAAAAAAGCCAAACCAACCCAAAGAAGCTTCCACTAGTTTTCACCAAATACAGTTTGGCACTCGTTCTGTTCCCACTCTTGTCGTCAACTCCAGCCCCGAGAGAAGCGATTGACGCACCGAGCCACCTTATCGCGAGCCCGTTGCGGACTCTGCATATCAATAGAGGCAGCGCAGCTTTCCGTGACGCGCAGAACGAAGCTAGTCCAGTCGACTGTCCGATAACAGAATTACCTTTCAGCTTCGTTGAAGACTGTCGTCATTCACAATGGCCTACTCGGGACATACACCTCCAGAGCCCATGGCTCGCAGTCCGACTCCTGGCTCAACCGTCGACATGCCTAGGAACCGCCTGCCGACTCTGTTCGAGGTGCTGGCTCGACGCACCCAGCCTCCAGTCGACCTGTTCTCGTTCTATATTTACATGAGAGATCAGCAACGCTCTGTCGACTACTTGGATTTCTGGTAGGTTTCAATTTGGGAAGGTACATATACCCGGCCGGTGCTGATGATTGTTCCTTAGGCTCGATGTCGCCCAACACATGTCGCTATGCCGACACTACGTTCGGGAACTTCGAAGATCAGTATTGGTGCAGACTCCGGATATCGAGAAGGATGACAAGTCAAAACGCTCCTCCATGGCCTTGGAGGCTCTCGGCGATGTGAGGGACTCGCCGGCTGGGCCATCGCACTACATGCAGGAGAAGGAACGCGAGCAGAATGCGCAGATGTCGGCCTATCTTCGCGACCAGCCTTCGACCCCAGGCGGAATCGAACAATCGCCAGCTAGCAGTCAGGAGCCCAGAACGCGCGCCAGCACGCAACTCAGCACACCCCGCAATATGACAACGGATTCAAATTCGCCGGCACACGCTGTCTCTAGGGAGGATATCCGGGCGAGTGCTGAGAGAATTCTGTTCACCTTCTTGATTCCTGGCGCAGAGCGAGAGATCACATTGCCTGGATCCATCACGCACGACATCACGAATGCCATTGAGCAGGAGGGGCGAGATGATCCCGAGGTGTTCGACGTCGCTAAAGACTACGTCTTCCAGGCTATGGAGCGTGATGCTTTCCCTGGATTCCTCCGAGCCCGCGCTCTGGGCAACTTGATCCCGCCGACCATTGTGGCAAGGCTAATCATTGGTCTCATCTCCATTTTTGGTGGTTTCTGGACAGCATTCGTGCTCATCTTCCTCAACATGTCTAGAAGTACACGATGCTGGGTAAGTTCTAACTCAATGAGGTCATATATTACTACGAAACTGACAAGCAATAGGTGATTCTCCCCTTCACGATTGGTGTCTACTTTCTGGCCTCCTACCAGTATTCACTGGATCCGCTCATGGCCATAGTCGGGTATTCAGAGTACACGACATTCAACTTTACGCGCATCAGAGAGCCTTATGTCCGCAAGCTTCTCATCAAGCGATCTCTCATGGTGCTCGCAGTTACAGCACTAGTTGATGCTGCGCTTTGCGTGTTGTTCATTCTTGTTCCAGGAAAGCGACTCTGAAGCGTTGGCCGATAAATGAGTGCCGCATAAGCATCTCGACACTGTCAGCCAATTTTTATCATTACGACGTCACGACTCTTTCTCCAGTAGGCCTCGAAACAAATGTTTCCCGAGATTGACCTTTGTCAAGCCAGCATTCTTTTCTTCGGGCTCCCCCTTTTTTGAACTCGGCGATCAACGCCGGGAATAATAAGTTGACACTATTTCGAGATGACCTGGTTGCTTACAGCACTGGGTCAGCGAGCAATCTTTCAGTCAATCAAATAGAATTCCGGCGTCACTAGGCGTTCTCTGCATTGAATCTTCGGTCAATATCCCACAGGCAGCATTGGAATTTTAATGGGAACCTCCAAAAATCTTTTTCTTTGCCACCACCTTCGATACCAGCGTTTTCTTCTTCTCTCGGAGCCATGAGAATACTAGGGAAAACAATGGGCTTGGGAGTTTTTAGTCTCGATTGTATCTCGCAATCTTTTTGTACAAGTAGTCTTTCGGGGAAACGACTCGAGGTCGGCACCAAAAGCCATATTTGGAAGTTAAACAAGCACTGATTTCATGATTAATCTCAAAAGTGTACGTTTCCAGGATGACTGTGCGCCTCTATTCTCTTTGCTGTAGTAGCCATTTTCATATTTTTACATTTTGGGCTTTGCTAGAAATGAATAAGACGCTGCTTCATTAGATTGTTGTGTCTATTTCCTTGAAATGAACAAGAGCAAGAACAGTCATACATCAAAGACAGAGTGTATAACTTGTACAGTAGTAATAATGGATGGTGGTGACGAACTCCGACGCATCGAGTACACCGTTCCGACAACCTGTCGAAGTCTGCAGCGATTTTTCTTTTATCACCTCTTCTGGTGTCTGATTGGTATCGGGGACTGGACTGGTAGAGCGATGCCTTGCGTAGAACAGACGTGGGTGGAATTTGAGCGCAGTCATTTTCTGTTGCTGACCGTAGCCTTGGCCAGGTAATATTTATTGGCTTCTTAGCTCTCGTATAAAAACATGGTATGGTAACAAGGACAGATACTACGCGGGTTATGGATTGTAGTCCGTTGATTAACTATTCGTGATATAGTGGTAGTGGACCATGTTCTCTTGAGTTCATAATCGATCGTGCCTCGTAAAAAAAACAAGCCGCTTTTGCAAGCTCGGTTGACCTACTCTCTGGACTATGGCCATCACATGCGATGACGTTTATTCCTGTAGCAGGACCAAGGTCATGGCCTTCGGTATCTAATGCAGGGCCTGTCTTTTGCCTGATCAGTTCGCGAGTGAAACACACTCAACCAAGAATTGTCTACTGATGGCACTTGCTCGCCTAGAGCTTCCGCCGGCTGGCTCGTTTCTTTCCTGCACCGCCAGCACTGTCTGCCTGTCCGTCTTCTGTGTCAAAATCATCGTCGACATCCATCTCGTCCATCTCTGTGTCGGGCACGAAGTATGGCGCTCCGCCGGCACCCGGACGCTCCCGCTTGCCGCGTCCGCTGCGGAAGGCGGCAGTGGCGCGGCTGATCAGGTTGGACTGTTGGTAGCCGTGTGCACCTTCCTTGCTCTTGCTGTCCCCCTCGGCCTGTTTAGCAACCAGCTTGTCTGTCTGCTCTTGCCACTGCTTCTTCTCCAGGTGGCGCTGTGCTGCTGTCTCCTTGATGGCCTGGATTTGCGCCTCGAGATCGGCAAGCGTTGACGTACATCGGCCCGACCATTCTTGGAGGTTGGCTAGCATAGACGGAATAGAGCCGGGGGCGAGATCTCTGAGGGGCGACACCGAAGAGACCAGCACTGCTTGGTTGCGAGGGTCCAGCTGGGCCTGGATAAGACCTGCGTAGATGGCACTGATGACCAGCTGCTCGACGGCGCGGGCATCAGAGAGGCCCAAGGCGGATTGCAGTGATGCATAGCTGAGGTTGTGCGGGTTCTTTGCCAGAGTCAGCAGGGAGAGCTGGCGGAGCTTCAACGTCTGCTGGTCGTTCAAGGGCGGCAGGTTGGCTGTGGAGGTGTAGTCGGTATAGGTGCCATACGAGAATATCTGGAGCAGGGTGAGATAGCTTGCATGGTCGGGAGATTCTGCCAGTGCTTGGATCTGTGGCGTCTCGAGGAGCTCGGCGAACACATATGTGCCAGATGCTGAGGTTGCTCTTGTGACCAGGTCGGCAGCGGCGCGGGGTGCAGTTGCAGATTTGGTGAGCGCGACGAAGGGCTACGGGGGTATGACTGTCAGATATGTTGACTCTAGAATGGCCAGTGAGATCCAGGACTCACCTCCAGAGCATTCAGAGCCTTGGTCTGTTCCATGGTGACTGCTCACGAGCTTCGTCCGTGGCAAGGCTGAAGATGACGTCTGGCAGCCTAGAGCTGTTCGCAGGCACGGATAGTGTCGGACCTGCAGCCTCGTTGCGTTCCTAATGTGGTTTGGCGGTGGTCAAGAGTGCTGTTCTGATGAGTAAAAGAACGTGTATCGCTTGTGGTACCGTGTGTATGGCGAGAATTCGTGTCAGAGCACTTCGAAGCTGTTTGAGGTCCTGGTTTGGGGTCAGAGGTTGTGAAGTCGGTCCTGTATCAAGAGCGTTTGAGCTCCCATGGCACCGGGGTAATGTGAAGAGAGCTAGTTCAGAATCGATCTAGTCGATAGCGGGGCAAGCGCTGCAGCGGGGTGGGATCTCGAGCGCTAAACCCCGGGACGATAGGAGCTACAGATCAGGCCACTAGGCACTGATAGCATGCCACAAATACCTAGTTCGCGGCATTGAAGAACGAATCAATAGCAGTATCATGGCAGTTGTATGATATATTCTCGGTATGTATAACTAGGTGTGGTTATCATAATGGCAAGGTGGGTGCTTTCCCTGAGTGGAAGTTCTCGGGTAGTACTGGCAGAAACGAGTTCAGATGAAAAAAGCCCAGGAGCTTGGCCGGAAATAAAGACTTTGAGGTCTGAATAAGAGGCAGTCATAATTATATACGAGCAACATTACAAAAAGAGAGAAAAACATTGCCATGTTTTCTTGTTCATACTTTTCAACGGTCCAGGGAACCATTCGGAAGTATTCACTCATGTTCCAGCAAGGATGTTTTGAATAAACCAACCGGCTGTTTCCCGCCCTCCATGTCTTGACAGTATGCGATACAGTGTGCGCCGGAGTGCCCCCCTTCACAGGGCCGACACCAGCATAAAAAGACGCTATCGAAAAGCAGGAACGGCTGAGTATTCTTGGAATGGGTGTGCTCAACCGGCTGAGTATGGACTTGGCACTATCTTGGTAAGCGATTAATAGCGACATGAATATAGCTGCAGAAGAGGACACGAAGTCGGTAAGCTGACGACGCCTTGGCTCGATCAAGCCATGAAGCCCA
Organism: Pestalotiopsis sp. NC0098; assembly: GCA_022432395.1. Lineage (NCBI taxonomy): Eukaryota > Fungi > Ascomycota > Sordariomycetes > Amphisphaeriales > Sporocadaceae > Pestalotiopsis > Pestalotiopsis sp. NC0098. Next base: position 910,225 of record JAJKLJ010000003.1, on the reverse strand, counting down.
CGAGACCCAACAGCCTGCAGACAATATTCAATATTGGCGATGAATGTGCAAGGTACGGATCTGCTGCCAAGTCTTGGGATTCTCTATCGATATCCTTCACATGTCTGGGCGAAACATCTCTGTTCAGTCCGGGGAAGCGAAACGGTCGAGGTTTCTCTCGGATCCCAGTCTCGGATCGGAGATGGATTTTGGGTACCTACTTTAAACGAGCTTATCTTGCAGGTCAGCAAATGAGACAGGTCTGTGTAAGCCAAAATGGACAGCGCCCGATGGTCTATCTGGATCCTATAGGCATGGCTATGGCTGAATTCAGTTATTGCTATTCTAATTCTCGCCCACGCCGTCTTATTGACCAGCCTCATAGTAAAGGATGGGCGACTGAGATGCGTAAGCATATGGAGGTGGCTCACGGACTACTGGTCTTGCTTCCAGACCTGTCTCTAGAAGAGGGAGGTTGACTTCTGGAGATGAGCAAGTATTTAATGCAAACACACGTCGCAGTCACGCATCACCACAGCAATGAGTGTAGGCTCTCGACTTACAGAAAATAACATCCAAAGTAAAACCCTGCAGACATGGTAACTTTTGCGGTACGACTAAAAGTCTGTGGACAAGCAGACAAGCATTTCCGAGGTTGGTCGCCCGAGTCGCCCTACCTAGTCCTCGGCCAACTCGGTGAGCTTAGAAATAGAGTGGAGGCGAGACTCTGAGCGCGACGGGGATGTTGATGCTTGCAATGGACGGCCAAGGCATCCTGCGAGATGGGAATGGATTCGCCCACCTCTTTCAGCGGAGAGACAGAGAGTATTGTGTGGTCAACTCGGCAGATTCAGGACTGGCAGAGTGGATAAGAGTCACACGCATAGAGCATATGGGTGAAATGCTTGGCATTCGGATCTTCCCAATGTTGCAATTCGAGATATAGATTTCTAATTTAGCCAAGAACAAACTTTTAAGAGCCAATACAATTGACCGTATCCTTTTCGCACCAGACATTTAACTAGTGGCTGACGGTACCTAGATTATGGATAAATCCCCACCAAGATTTCACTATGACTGCCGCTTAACTTTCCCATTCGAGAGTGGTGGGTGGAATTCATTCGATAATGCCATTGTCAAGCCTCAAGTGTGTACGTGTACGCACGACTGCGTAGTAGCATCGATAACTGTGGATGTGCATCCCGGGCGGCACATGAGAAAAAAAGAGAAAGACCAAAAAAGAACGAACAAACACGACGCCTTGACAAGCGCCGTGCTTGTCCAAGGCTTATTCATGTCCGTGGTGCTCGCACGGCCCTATCGTCTTACGACAAGGGCCCGCTTCTCGGGGCATTGGTCCTGGTGCTGACGAAACCCTGCAAAAGATCATCGATCAGCGACGTTTCGCGAAGCTGGCCACTGCTCCGAGCCCCCCGTACTCACAGGACTCCCAAACCAAACTTGAACTCCGTACCGCAACCACAGAATGGTACGTACACTGCATGTTGCTGCTGCTGCATACATTGAATTTCTCGTCTCGTTTGGCTTTTTTCCCTTGTCTGCGCGACAGCCCACCACTTGACTTTCGTCTCGCTTCCAATCCTCCGAACCGCCAGCTCCTCTGCGGCTCCTACATGCGACCTGCTTGACCTACCTCACCTACCTACTTAATGACCTGACCCTCGCACCGCCGCCACCCCGCCCTTTTTTCTGAACCAAAAGCTGGACTTCTGGTCAAACCAACAGACATATCTCCGTGTGTTTGTTGGCGACTGCTTGTGCTTTGAAATTACTTGAGACAAGAGAAGACCGACCTCTTTGTCTAGCGACCCGGCACCTGCCCACGAGATTCCCGCCCACGCGACAATACTATGCATGTCATTGTGTGACCGGCCGCATCCAGCATAATTGTATATAGTCACAATCTTTCTTCGAGCTTCTGGAGCCTACACAGCGGTCCTCGCGGTCCCCAAATCCAGCCATGGCCCCAGCAAATATTACGGTCCCTCCGAGGGGGCCGACCAAGTCTTCTCTACAGACACCAAAGACGGCGCAATGGGCCACAACCACTCTGCGCGTTGGTGGCATGACGTAAGTCTCGAGTCCTTGTATCTTCTAACTTTGCGACAACCTTCTGACCGAGAATCAACAGATGTGGCGCTTGTACATCCGCCGTTGAAGCAGGCTTCAAGGGCGTCGATGGAGTCGGCAGTGTCTCCGTCAGCTTAGTCATGGAGAGAGCAGTAGTCATGCACGACGCCGAGCGAATCACCGCCGAACAAATACAAGAAATCATCGAAGACCGTGGTTTCGAGGCAGAAGTCCTGGCGACTGACCTGCCGTCGCCTCTCATGACGCGGCAGGATGACAGCCTTTTCGACGCCGACATTGAGGAATCTGGACCAGGGACTACCGTCACACAAATAGCCGTCGAGGGTATGACTTGCGGCGCATGCACCTCGGCAGTCGAGGGCGGCTTCTCGGACGTTCCGGGAGTCAAGCACTTCAGCATTTCCCTCTTGTCAGAACGGGCGGTCATTGAACACGATGCGTCCTTGTTGCCCACTGAGAAGATTATCGAGATCATCGAGGATCGTGGATTCGGAGCCACATTGGTGGACAGCGAGTTGCAGCAGCCGGCCAAGAAGACGACACAATCGGGCGCAGACAAGCCTTCAACGGCGACCACCACTGTGGCAATCGAAGGGATGACCTGTGGCGCATGCACTTCCGCCGTCGAGGGTGGCTTCACGGACCTGGACGGCATGCTCAAATTCAACATCAGTCTTCTGGCCGAGAGAGCCGTCATTACGCACGATACGAAGAAGCTCTCTGCAGACAAGATTGCAGAAATTATTGAGGACCGAGGTTTCGACGCAAAGATCCTGTCCACGACGTTTGAGACCGTCGATTCCAGTGCAGGTGCCTCGACTGCCCAGTTCAAGATATATGGTAGCCCGGATGTGGATGCCGCCACTGCTATCGAGAATTCACTATTGGCTCTTCCCGGTGTCAAGTCAGCAAAACTGAGTCTATCCACGGACAGGCTCACGGTGAGCCACCAGCCGTCCGTCACGGGCCTCAGAATCATCGTGGAAACGATTGAGTCGGCTGGATTCAATGCATTAGTCGCCGACAACGACGACAACAGTGCACAATTAGAATCTCTGGCAAAAACCAGGGAGATTCAAGAATGGCGCAGAGCCTTCAAGGTCTCTCTCTCATTTGCCATTCCCGTATTCTTTATTGGCATGATCTTCCCCATGGTCCTCCCTATTTTCGACTTTGGGGCCTTTGAGATCATCCCAGGTCTTTTCCTTGGCGATATTATTTGTTTATGTCTTACGATACCCGTCCAATTTGGCATTGGCAAGCGTTTCTACACTTCAGCATACAAGTCTGTAAAACACGGTTCTCCCACCATGGACGTTTTGGTCGTTCTTGGCACCTCATCCGCCTTCTTCTTCAGCGTCATGGCCATGATCGTCTCCATCTTGTTTCCTCCTCACTCTCGGCCCAGCACCATTTTTGACACCAGCACCATGCTGATCACCTTTATCACGCTCGGTCGTTTCCTCGAGAACAATGCCAAGGGTCAAACGTCCAAGGCGCTGTCGAGGTTGATGTCCTTGGCCCCTTCGATGGCTACCATCTATGCGGATCCGATCGCAGCTGAGAAGGCTGCCGAGGGCTGGGACTCCATCAAGGGGTCGGGAGAGCCCAAGACCCCAGTCCGTGAAGGAAACGCCGCGGAAGAAAAGGTCATTCCTACAGAGCTCATCCAGGTTGGCGATATTGTTGTCATTCGTCCGGGTGACAAAATCCCAGCCGATGGCATGATTGTCAGGGGCGAGACCTATGTGGACGAAAGCATGGTTACTGGTGAGGCCATTCCGGTGCAAAAGAAGAAGGGTGGCCACGTCATTGGTGGTACAGTCAATGGTCATGGCCGTGTCGATTTCCGCGTCACCCGTGCTGGTCGTGATACACAGCTGAGCCAAATCGTCAAGCTTGTGCAAGACGCACAGACTACTCGTGCTCCTATTCAACGACTTGCAGACACCATTGCTGGCTACTTTGTTCCCATCATCTTGATCTTGGGGCTGCTCACCTTTATTGTCTGGATGATCCTTAGCCATGTCTTACCGAACCCTCCCAAGATCTTCCTCTCGGATGAGAGCGGTGGCAGACTCTTTGTTTGCGTCAAGCTCTGCATCTCCGTCATTGTATTTGCCTGCCCCTGTGCGCTCGGTCTCGCGACACCCACTGCGGTCATGGTCGGTACAGGAGTTGGTGCAGAAAACGGCATTCTGGTCAAGGGTGGCGCTGCCCTAGAGACCACGACCAAGGTGACACAAGTCGTTCTTGACAAGACCGGAACCATCACATACGGAAAGATGAGCGTCGCCACGGCCAAGATCGTTCCTGTCTGGCAAGACAACGAGTGGCGCAAGCGACTCTGGTGGGCCATTGTTGGTCTTGCTGAGATGGGTAGTGAGCATCCAGTCGGTAAAGCAGTCCTTGGCGCGGCCCGTACAGAGCTTGGTCTTGACGCGGAGGCTGCCATCGACGGTAGTATTGGCGAGTTCAACGCGGCTGTAGGCAGGGGTATCAGCGCCACTGTTGAGCCAGCTTCGAGCGCAGACAGAACTCGCTACAACGTCTTGGTCGGCAACGTTCGCTTCCTCCGTGAGAACGACGTCGAGGTCTCGGAAAAGGACATCGAGGACTCTGAGCAAATGAACAGCAAGAAGAACAGATCCAAGTCTGCTTCGGCCGGTACAACCAACATCTTCATCGCCATTGACGGCAAGTACGCGGGTCATCTGTGTCTCGCAGATACCGTGAAAGAGGGTGCTGCCGCTGCGATTGATGTCCTTCACCAACTGGGAATCAAGACTGCCATTGTCACTGGTGATCAGCGCTCCACTGCCTTGGCTGTTGCTGCTATTGTCGGTATACCTGATGAAGACGTGTATGCTGGCGTCTCTCCCGATCAGAAGCAAGCCATCATCCGACAGCTCCAATCGCAAGGAGAATGCGTAGCCATGGTCGGCGACGGTATCAATGATTCGCCTGCGCTTGCAACTGCGGATGTCGGCATTGCCATGGCCAGTGGTACGGACGTCGCCATGGAGGCTGCTGATGTCGTGTTGATGCGTCCAAACAACTTGATGGATATCCCGTCGGCACTCAACCTGGCACGAACCATCTTCCGACGCATCAAGATGAACCTTGTCTGGGCTTGCGCTTACAACCTGATTGGTCTTCCATTTGCTATGGGCATCTTCTTGCCTCTGGGTTGGCATTTGCACCCCATGGCTGCTGGTGCCGCCATGGCCTGCAGCAGTGTCACTGTCGTCGTAAGCTCGCTTCTTCTGAAGTCCTGGAAGCGACCTCAGTGGATGGATGATGCCCTGCTCACCGAGAAGGGCACAATCAAGCGACGGGGCCGCGGTTGGGGTCTCGATGGTGTTGTTTCCAAGGTTTCAGATCTGTTCAACAGACGAAACAAGAAAGATGAAGGATATGTGCCTCTTGACACATTGGAAAGGAGCGATGTCTAATTATTATTTTCTATGTTGCATACCAGCTCGGCGTACTGGACACAAGGGTTTTGGATCTCTGTATATCACTCTGATCTTGCACAGCCAGGATAACAAAATCCTGCGACCTAGGGCGCGAATCGCTTTTTCATTTAGTATATGGTCACGGTGACCATCAAGAGTGCCTGTAAATATCAATAAAAATGTATATATGACCGAGATATACTGTTTCTACAGAATTGCCAACTTATACTCCTGCGAACTGAGCCAACTCTACGATATGTTCAAGTATCAAGTACATTTGCAGCACCAGAGCTAATAAACGAGGTTGCTTTCTCGGCGGGAGCCCAGCCGCTACTAGACGAGCTGGCAGCTGAACTATACACCATCAAGACACGGCCATGGTATACGCAGCCCTCCACTCCGTTCCGACTACCAGGTCTTAATATACAATCATCATTCTACCCATCCATAAGAGCAAAAAACCTGTCCCCAGAAAATATGCCAGCAGCACAGTCCAAAACCCTCTGGGCCGTAGCCGTCGTCGCCGCGCCGCTGGCCTACGTGCTCTACACCAAGGCGGCGTACAACGCCAGCACGACGGTCACTTTTGCAGTGGGCAAAGACGCTCGGGGCCGGGACGGCGACGATATCTTGCCGGCTGATGTACTAAACGACGAAGGAGGCGAATGGGTCCTGGTGCGCGAGCGCGTCGTCTCGGCGCCGTTTACTCCAGCGACGGCGGATCAAAACGCAGACGATGGCCTGGAGGAACACGTCCGCGGCGACAAGACAGCGGAAGTATCTTTCCCGTTGCTGTTGAATACATACCTCCGCACCACCATGTCCATGTTCACGCGCACGCCGCAGGCCCTGCTCATGCGCCGCCTCCTCACCGGGCCCCCGCGGCACACCTTTGACGCCGCGTACCTCTCCGCCTGCACGTTTGCGCCCGGGGACCGCGTCTGCGGCGTATATGTCGTGAGCAGCCGGACGTCTTCCTCTTCCTTCTCCTCGGACAAGGCCGTGCTGGCGCTGGATGAGGAGTGGGGCGGGCCGGTCGTTCGGGGTCGGCTGGTCGCCGCGGTGGAGGCAGTGGAGGGAGGGATGGTCCGGGTGGTGAACGAGACGGTGCTGTGGAGGAGGAGGGATGGCGAGGGTCCTGTGTTTCTCGAGGGCTGGCTTGGGCGCTGGGTGCATGGGTTCATGGTGCAGTGGATGATGGTGGGCGGCGTGAGGGCGCTGAGGGAGGGGAGTTGGTGAGGGGATGCGAGGAAGAGGGAGGGTTGAGGGAAGAACTCTCGGTTGGTTGTTTGTTTTGAGGGTGGGTGGCGCGTTTGTATCTTGTGGAAGGGATATTATATTATTATCCACTGGTTTTCTTCCATTCTTCCACAAGGACCTGTTGACATATACACACACGATGCTTGGGAACCTTTTATGTTGTACATTTCAAGGTCTATTTGCCGTGACCTCACTGGTAATGTTTACAGATGGCCAGAAGGGCCTACGAGTGTAGATGATGGAACGTCTGTTTGACAGGCAGCAAGTGGAAGGGCGAATCATCCATAAGGAGTTCGTTCAACCGCCGCTTGAAAATCTATCAAGAGCTAAACAGTATAACATCCAAAAAGTATACAGATGTTGAAAATATACTTTCCAGTATGCTCAAATGCCACCGTATAAACCGAGTATAAGATATTCATCTCACACGAATGAGCCTTATTTTTCACAAGAACTCAGTATGTGAACAAGTATATAAACAACGGGCGAGGCTGCGAGATGTAGAATACAAAATACCAAATATGCGCCTTGAAAGAAGAAGCATTTCCCAGTTTTCCCATTTCGCGCCTCGCTTTACTAGGTATATCCAGCCCCGTACAAAGCCCCTATTTACCCGCATAATATCCTGTCTAGAGATCTTCGTAACTATGGACATGACTTGGGCTTTTCCGAATTATCGTCATCATCAGCGCCCCTAGCTTCATCGCGCCCAATATCACACGGGCGAGTCGAAGGAAAATATGAATAGGCTGAGCTCATTATACCTCAATGGTGAAATGGCTGATCTGAGAGTAATATGCATGAACCGCCAACTCCAACAGCCATATGTCACTAAAGACCTCTCCGCCGTCGAAGCCGCCAATCACGACCAGTCTACTATCGTACAGCACAGCGCTGTGGTAGCCTCTCCCGCTCGGCGGCAAGCCGTATACTTTCCGCTTGTCCCAAGTCATGGTGACGAGGTTTAGGAGCAGCACATCATTCGAATACTCGTTTCCGTCGTGGCCGCCAATCACGAACAGGTAAGACCCGACAATGGTGGCCGTGTGGGAAAGACGGCGGAAGGTGATTGGAATGGTCACCGACTTCCATACATGGGTGTCAACGTCATACACCCACACGTCATTGAAGCACTCGCCGCCGTCCGATCCGCCGTAGATGATCAGCTTGCTGCCCACCATGTTGGCCGTGTGATAACCGCGCGCCTTGGGCTTGTTGTCGATACTGGGGCTGCCCGAAGACGGCCCAGAGATGAGCTTCCAGCTCATCTTGTTGGTGTCCGCCACGTCCAATCTCCAGATGTCATTGAGCGCTCTGACTCCATCTCCGCCGCCAAATACATAAATCCCGTTTTTGTAGAGACATGCCGTGTGTGCCCTCCGCGGACTCGGCGTCTTGTCGCCAACGAGGCGCGGGCGCTGCCACCGGAAATTCACCGTATCAAGAACGTAGACATCGTTGTAATACGCTGGGCCATCTCCGCCGCCGAAGACGATCAGCTTCTTCCCAACCGCTGTGCACGTCATGGCGCGCAAAGGTACGGGCACATCGCCCACAACATGTGGACTGCTCCAGTGAAAGGAGTCGGCGTCCAAAACGTACAGCTCGTTGAAGCAGGCGCGGCTGTCACACCCGCCAAAGACAAAAACATTGGATCCGATGAGTGTCATGGTATGTGCTCGAAGGGGCGTATGCGCAGCTCCGGACTCGGGCGCCCGCGACCAGTACATGCCAGAGGATGGCGCCGGAAGCACATCCGGGGCATCTTTGGGGTCTTGGAGAGGTGGAAGCGCAACGTAGGGACCGCGCTGCCGCGGCGCAGCATGCTGTTTCCGGGCAATTTGGGAGTTGGCCGGCGTCGAGGACGGCTTGCTCGCAATGGCCGAGGTTGAACGTGCGTTTACGGGACGCTTCCCTTCGACAGTTCCGTCTGTGGAGACGCTGGCTGAATCTTTTGTATTATCTGCTTCATTACCAACTGGAAAGGACTTGGACGAAGGTACAGGTTGTGTTGGGACTGTTGTGGTGTGGGCTTGCTTGGTCGAGACGGATTGGGAGCGCTGCCGTATCGAGGACTCGGACGTCTTCCGCCTGCTATGGCTCTGGCTTTTGGAGGAGAGGTGGCCGGGTGTATGGCTTCGTATAGGCAAGGCGCGGTCTCGTGACTCCTCATGCTCGGCGTCTGAGGAGGGCATTTGAATCTTTTGCGACCGTACCGTCTTGTGTTTGGAGGAGGGCGACCGGTCGGCCATGGTTGGGTTGTCTGAGCCTATCGCAGCAAGGGCAATGATTTCATTCTAGGTTTCCAAGTTCGCAGGGTCCAGGGATTGGGGCCCGACTGTGGCCGTATGTCTTGTTGCAAGAGGATGCGAATATCGCTATTATTTCTACCGCCGGTATGTGCGAAGCGAGGCGACTCGCGAACCAGAGCCAATTGTTTGCTTTGCTCTGCTTTGATCTGTTCTTGTTTGTACAGCTGTCGAGTCGAGGACGGACAAGTTGGGCCGGAAGCTTTCGTACCGAGCCGGGTTGCTCTTATGCGGCCCACGATGACGGTCTAAGCCCCGTGGTGTCTCGTACTGGAGAGATCGGTGGGTATGTTGGCGTCGCGACAAGCTGGCATGTGGCGGGGAGGGACTGCTCAAGAATAGGGCAGTTTCTCGAGTGTGCGTTTCTCTCAGTGTGCGCGACTGAGTGAGTGAGCGAGCGAAGTGCACGGGGCCGACCAAGTTCTTCGTTCCTTCGCAGCTGGGTTTTGTTTCGTAAATGAAAACGAATTAATGCACAGCGCCAGTCGTGCAGCGTCAGTTGTTGGTTTGGCAATGGCCTTTCAATGGTTCCAGATCTGCCCCTCTAGCCCCTCCAATTCGGGTGGGCAGCAGGCCCGCTCAAACTGGGCTTCGCAGGGTTGCAAGTGCCTGCCCTAGCAGCCGCTAAACTTGCGCTTGACCCGGGGGCCCAACGGGGGGCGGAACGGCCTCAGAACCTTCAGAACTGTAGTAGGCCTAGACCTTCCCCTGTGCCTGCTGCTGCTTCGCGAATCGCAACGCACTTCCATTCCGGCCATGGAACGATCACAGCTCTCAGGGGCTCTCACACGCGGGTGGTCGGGTCGGCACCGGCAACCTGGCTGTCGGCTATGATGACCGACATACTTTGTAGTTTTCTGGTAAGTAATAAAGTGAGCGACTGCTCGTGTCGTGTAGGGTTACATTACAGCGTGATCCTTTGGCACTGGCAAACATTAGCGTCCGTCATTATAGTCGCAGAAGACTGGGCCGCGCACTTGATAGGTATGTATACCCCGCGGAGGACTCTATTACAGTTACTGTACCATGTGACTGCTTGCCTCTTGTAGGATGTACGTATACTCATACGTACACTCATATATCATGGTCATTATGAGTAGTCCCGAGCCTGTGGCTGAAAGGCTTGCGGGCAGCATATATCCGCGTCAAAGATGGCTACTACAAAAGAAAGAGTCAGCAACACATGGCGGCAGACACGTGGATACGATTTGCGGGCGATCCGGACCCCTTTCGCAAATCCGCGTCTTCACACGTATGCCCGTGGCCCGTGTAAGTATTACGATCATAGTAGAAACATCTAAGAGAAAGGGGCCACATATGAATGTGGCCCTCGACTTGTTCCAGACTTCGGGTTTGCTTCGGAGCAAGCTCGCTGGCGTGGCGGTGAAAATCCAACTCGAAGTGATTCAGAGTGCTTGTTCACATAGCCAGATTGTATGTGGTAGTTTACCTGTATTAGATGCGAATGTCCAACATGGAAACCACGCGGGGAGCGAGGTAGGCCAGATCATATATCTAGGTCATCTGTCTTGATACTTGTTACCAAGCAAGTACCCGGCATCTGGAGAGATAAGAGCTTCGGCTTGAACGCCTGAGTTCCAGCTTTCCAAACGCTAACATTCCATTTTGTCGATTAGAAGTCAATTTACCGAGTGTAATATAGAGCCATGAAGCCTCTGAGTTTTATTCTGATATGCTCGGCTGCTTGTTAGAATATCGTTGCGTACTGTAACCGTGGTGTTATACTTCGGTTTCTGAATAGTACTGTCTGTCATGTTCTTTCCTTGATACTTGGCATTGCCAGCTGAATCGAATATAGTCTTTAAGCATATGCCAAACTTATTGAAGAAGGTTGACAAGTGATCTTCGTGCTTCTGATGTGTCATATTCCTATTTGCTAGAATTTTGGTCAAGCAGAATAGTATGTGTTTGTAATCATCTACATTTATACTGCAGCAAAAAAAGGCACCGAGTGCCGATCAAGTGTTTGCTCCCAGGCAAAGGACATGCAAAGGCCATCCGAGTCAGCCCTTATACAGATTAGCGCACAACCCGCAGGGGTGGATGCCTGTACTTTAGCGGACGAGATCGACATCCTTGCGCTACGTCAGGTAGCTAGTGAGCGCCCCACCATCCATTGCTGCATGCCAAAATTTTGTTTCTGCGCTCAGAATTCATCACGAGAATCGTCACCAGCTAGCCAGTCGAGTCTTCGATCAAAGCTACATTTCGAGATGGCCCCCGAAGATACCAACTCAGAGATCATGGACGGCCCGGCGTCTAAGAGGCTCAAGACGAGCCACGTTGAAGAGAGTGGTGCCGCCAATGGAAATGGCGAGTCTGGGGTCACACAGAGCTCCAGCTCTGTACCGGTAGACGCTGCGCCAGCACCCCCAACCGAGCGCCGAAAAGGCCTGGCCCCCATCAAGGCCGAGTATGTCTCTTTTGAAAGATTCATTGGTGGTTGTGATTCTATGCTAATCTCATGCCAGATATCTTGTTGCCGCTCCAGGTGGGGCCAAGATGGAGGTTGACGACGATGCTGCAGAAGCTGGACCCATTGGCTCCAATGATCCCGTCACTGGCAAGTCGGACCCCAGGGATCGAGATGATCGAAATGGTGACCGGAAGGGCAAGGGCCGCAAGAAGCAGAATGGCCAAAACAAGGCTCGAGACTATGGCTACACTGCAGATGCCATCAAGCTCTGCAACAGCCGGGCCTTCAACAACGAGTTTTCTCCAAGGGAATGCAAGTATGGAGAGCGATGCAACCTGTGCCACGACTTGCGCAAGTATCTCAAGGAGGGGCGAAGAGAGGACCTGGATACCCTGGGAGGCACTTGCTACGTTTTCGAGACGCACGGCAAGTGTCCCGCTGGTTGGAAGTGCCGCTTCGTCAAGAGTCACTCCAAGGAGATCAAGCATGACGACGGCCGGGCTGAGCTAGTTTTGGAGGGAGCTCCAGATGAATCGACCAGCATGGGCGAGAACGCCGACAAGAGACCAGGCATCGTCAACGTGGCGACCAACGACCAAAAATGGAGCCTCGCCAAGAAGAAGGCAGACCTCGAAAGGTCCGAGAAGTACATCGGATGGCTGAACAAGGACATGGACCGCACGAGAGATCTGTACGGATCCAAGAACAGAACCCTCGAGGGTGGCCAAGAAATGATGGAGGAACGACGCGCTCAGTTCATCGACCCACCTTTCAAGGCTTCTGAAAAGCGCAAGATTTACTTTGGAAGAGAGACGCCTGTTCTGGCTCCTCTGACTACCCAGGGTAACCTGCCATTCCGCCGTCTTTGCGTGGAACTGGGTGCCCAAGTCACCTACAGTGAGATGGCCTTGGGCATGCCCATGGTACAAGGAAACAATAGCGACTGGGCTTTGATGAAGGCCCACGATTCCGAAATCGCACCACCCAGATTCTCCCCCACTGGCAGAGTTGTCAAGGGCTATGATAACTCAAAGGACATGAAGTTCGGTGCTCAAATTGCCGGCAACCAGCCTTGGGTCGTCATCAAGGCAACCGAGGCACTGACAAAATACCTTCCTCATTTGCGCGTGGTCGACATCAATTGTGGTTGTCCTGTGGACTCAGTCTTCCAGTCAGGCGCTGGAAGTGCCCTCCTTGATTCCCCAACCAAGCTGGAACGCATGATCAGAGGCATGAACGTGGTATCCGGCGAGGTACCCATCACTGCCAAGATTCGAATGGGCGTCCGGGACAACAAGCCTACGGCTCAGAGACTCGTAGAGCGTTTGGCCCTTGGTGACGAGGATCTCCGAGACAGGCTTGGAGCCCCTGGTTGTGCGGCCATCACCCTGCACGGCCGCAGCCGACAGCAGCGCTACACAAAGAGTGCCAACTGGTCCTACGTTGCCGAGTGTGCTGAGCTCATCAAGTCCTATAACCAGAAGATGGATGACGTGACAGACACGGCCCAAGCTCCAGACCCGAGCACGCAGGCCAACAATGGCAAGATGTACTTCCTCGGTAACGGCGATTGCTACTCTCACGTCGACTACTTTGATCACATTGACAACGCAAAGGTTGACTCGGTCATGATTGCACGCGGTGCTTTGATCAAGCCATGGATTTTCGAGGAGATTGAGAAGGGTCAGTATCTCGACAAGTCGGCCTCTGAGCGACTCGAGTACGTCGAGAAGTTCTGCAAGTATGGCCTGGAGAACTGGGGCTCAGATGAGATGGGCATTGGCTTCACCCGTCGTTTCCTGCTCGAGTGGCTCAGCTTCACGCACAGATATGTGCCTGTCGGCCTCCTCGAGTATCTCCCGCCCAGTCTGAACGACCGGCCGCCCGCCTACCGCGGACGGAATGAACTCGAAACGCTCCTCGCCAGTGACAACTACAAGGACTGGATCAAGATCAGTGAGATGTTCCTGGGACCTGCCCACCCTGGTTTCAAATTCCAGCCCAAGCACAAGTCAAACAGCTACGAGATTGAAGCAGAGGGATAAAGACTGGTCGCACTAGAATCGCTGAACAACCTCGTGATGAATGGCTGTGCAATGGAGTACAGAGATGAATGCCATATGATGCGTTGCTTGGCGTAGGGACCTTGGTCTGATCATGTTCGCATTCATATATGCAAAGCACAACATCTGCGAGATCACCCGCACAAGCTCTTCTAGTGCAGGTCTAAGCCATACGGTCACAGAAGACCTCATTAAAGTGAAGTGGCTGTGTGCTGCTATATCCCCCTCCTGTTCATCAGTGGGACAAAGTGATACGCTACTGGTGCGCCTATACTCTGTAGATATTGTTGTTTCAATCGAAAATATGTAAATTGTACACAACTCAACAATAATACTGCCAGTGCCAATTTCGCCAACTCATGACTCTGATATACTCTGTAAAGCTCATAAAAAAGCATATAGTCACGAAGAGGCCGTCACCGGACAAAGTGTTACACTCTTGGCGCCTTGCCTCCATACTGCCTGCATATTTCGCCTAGCCCACGTGGATGGCAAATGGTCACTGTTGCCAGCAGGGATAACTTTTGAATTTGGCCTGCGCAGGTAGGAAACCCCAATTCATTTAGGTTAGTTGGGACCTGACCAGGGCGGGGTTGAAACTCTACAACCAACTATTAAAGCCACCGACCTGCGTATAATAAGAAAAGACACGCACGATAAATATTTGCAGCCGTCCGAGTTTTCTCAGACCAGTCCTACATATTTACCTACTGCTTGATTGTTTATATGATGATGACGAAGATACCATAATTTATCACCCAGACCAACATTCAAGTATCATCTCTCATCAACTGGACCACCATGCTCCAGACAGTTCTCAATTTGTTCGGCGCGGGAAAACCGCCAGCGGTCAAATTCGACTACCCCACGGCCGTGGCGGGAAATCCCTTTGTCGATGGATGGTATGCGGATCCGGACACGGAGATTTATAATGGATTATTCTGGGTGTTTCCTACTTACTCGGATGCATACGAGAAACAAACTTTCCTGGATGCATTTTCTAGTCCGGATCTGATCAACTGGACCAAACACTCCAACATACTGACGACAGACACTGTCAAGTGGGCAACCAAGGCAGTCTGGGCCCCTGCGCCTATCAAGAGAAACGGGAAATATCACATCTATTTCGGCGCCAACGACATCCAGGAGGACGAAGACGCGGCCGGCGAGGTCGGGGGTATCGGTGTCGCGGTCGCAGACAAGCCAGAGGGCCCGTACGTGGACGCCATTGGCAAGCCGCTCATCGGCCACTATCATAATGACGCCCAGCCGATCGACCAGGACGTCTTCATTGACGACAAGGACGGTCAGGCTTACATCTACTACGGTGGGCACAGCCATGCCAACGTGGCCAAGCTCAACGAGGATATGGTGTCCATCGGGACCTTTGACGACGGGACGCAGTTCAAGGAGATCACGCCCGAGAACTATGTCGAGGGGTCCCAGATGATCAAGCGGAACGGCATCTACTACTTCATGTGGTCCGAGGGCGGCTGGACGGGGCCGGACTACAGCGTCTCGTACGCCATGTCGGACTCGCCGCTCGGGCCGTTCGTCCGCAAGGACAAGATCCTACAGCAGGACAGCGCAGTGGCCACGGGCAGCGGCCACCACGGCGTCATCAACGTTCCCGGCACGGACATTTGGTACATTGTATACCACCGCCGACCACTCAGCGAGTCGGACGGCAACCATAGGGTGCTTGCCTACGACCGCATGTACTTCAACGAGGACGACACCATCGCGCCCGTCCAGATGCTGGTGCAGGACAACTTTGCCGACGGCAACACGATCGGGTGGAAAATGTATGCCGGAGACTGGGCCGTCGTGGACGGGCGACTCACGGCCAGCGGAGCCTCGACCAGCCTGGCCACGCTGGACACCGACTTTGCGTCTCTAGTTTTCGATGCCACTGTGAGCCTGCCCAAGAAGGGAGAGCGAGACGCCGAAGCCGGGCTCGTCTTTCGAGCCTCAAACTTCACCGACGCGGGGGACTTTGACGGCTACTTTGTTGGCCTGACTGGATCCGGACATCTCGTTCTCACGAGCAAATATTCCACGAGCCTGAACGTACTGGCAAAAGAGGCGGCGCCCTACGCTGCTGGCCAGACCGAGCACAAGTTTCGAGTGGTGGCAGACGCGTCGACGATTTCGGTATATGTAGATGACATGGGCGCGGCCAAGATGACGGTCAAGGTGGGAGCCGGGCCCTGGAGCGGAGCGACTGGAGTCAGGGCGGCGAACGCATCTGTCGCCAGGTTTGGAAATATCTCGGTAGCGCGCCCGGGGGAGGCGCGGTAGATAGTCATGGGAGTATACAAGGCATCCAACCATGGCTTCGGTAACACACACACATCTTTTTACCCATGCCTCGTCTCCTAGGCCGAAGGATTCGTGAAGAACATGCGAGGTCTTTTCTTGAATAGGTGGATATCTGACATTATATCGTCTTGCTGCAGGCCTTACATATTTTCCCGGGATAAAATGGCCAGTCATGTCACAATGGTTCGTCCTGTTATGGGCATAAGATTGTGGCAGTGCCGTCCCCATGCTCACTCATTGACTCAATGTCAGGCACCCACCCTGTATGAATATGATTCACAAAAAAAACATCAGCCATGTATAACCATCGACGCGATCGCCTCGTAAGGAGGAAAAAAAAAAGATCAATACGATGCCGCGTTCAGCCGCGGGCATCGCCGTCCATTCGGTGATCTCGGTAGCAGGGCGATCTAATAATGATTTGTGATCAAGGCGGGTTCCATGTTTCACAGATCTACTCCGGAGCTGATGGCAGATCAGCAGCACGCTTCGAAGCAAGGACCCTTTTTCTTCTGGCAGGGGTCCGGTGTGGTGGATGTTGTACGAGGAGGTCCGAAAAAAGATGCGATGATGCAAGATTCAGCCCTACGCAGGAGAGACAGATTTTGGCTGCCTCGGGGACCAGAGCACGATCCCGTACGCCAGGTACGAGCTACGCAGACGAAAAGAAAAGACGAATGCGTGGCTGCGGACTAAGACGATGGGCCGGTCCACATTCCTTCAGGTCTACGGCTCAGCTCGGTGCCTCATGACGGCGAATCGGGGATGAGCGCTGCTGTTTTTGGGTCGGCACGAGAAGACAGGTGCGGAAAAAAAGAAAAAGAGAACAGAAAGATGCTGAACAGCCTCGCCCCCAAACCAATCATCAGAATCCTGACGTGAGGACAGGTCTCGTGGTTGTTGCGGACCCGCGCCACCGGGGCGTGGCCGGACAGGGTTGGCACAGTTCCTTTGGGGTGATGCTCTCGATTGCCGACAAATAGCAAAGCGGCGGGCGGCGATTGGTCGAAATGAAGAAAAATCCCCCACGACCAGTCACACGGGGCAGGATTGTGCCTTTGTTCGTCACATCGAATCCCAGCCCGTAGGAGCCCAGCGCGGCGGGGCGCCAGCATCTATAGTGGACAATGTGTATCTGCAAGACCGCCAGCCTGGGTCCGGATTAGTATTCTATGTATATATGATCCTCTATCAAAAATGTCGTCTTGGCGCCCCGTCTACACTTTTCTTTTCTGGACCCAGCTGCCTGGGTCGCATCGATCCTTCAACAAGGTCCTACTGCGCACATACAGCCTACAGGCACCGGGTCCGAGAAGGGTCCCATGACTACCTGCTGCACAGCATTCCCAATACAGGCACCCGAGCAGAGCAGGCTAAATATTTCCCTTCCTGTGACGAAGAATCACTCCTATGTAGTAGTGGGAGGAGGCAATAAGAGTCACAAACAGGAGGGATAAACCCACATACCGAAAGCCAGCCAGGGCTCCCCCTTCTAAGCGCCACCACTTGCGAGATAGGGAATCGAATCACAGCCCAACGCCCATGAAAGCCGCATAAAAAAGCAAGGCAACACGAATCGGGTCGGTATTGGACAGCCGGATACTCAGCCCGGCATCCCCCAGCTTGCTGGCCCTGGTATTGCCTAGATACTTGCTCCTTTCTGCATTCCTGCCAGGTAGAGAGGTGTGTGTTTCTACCTAAGCTGGGCTATGTATGTATATTTACGGTGGGTGACAGGTCGGGGTTCAGTCATCTGGAGTATGTTCCAGGGGTATCTATCGATATTCGTCATGTTCAGGATTCCGGTGATGGGTCGTCGTGATGGTGTGTTCGGTGGGCACGTTGGTCGGATCCCATAGGGTCGTGTAAGTGACACTCCAGGTTGGCTTGTACTGTTTTTCAGCCAGCCAGCTGCCGTGGTGTATAAAATGTGCCTGAGGACTGTGTGATCCTTATGGAACCTGTCTGTCTTGATGCTCTTCCTCATACTCGGCAGTCTTGAATATAATCGTTAATAATCATGCATTTATATGAGCTTGATATATCTTTCCAGTCTGGCGTTTGCCTGATTGTAGGCGTTGCCATTCTATACTGGATTTCCAAAACCATATACAATCTATACTTCCACCCGCTACGAAATTTCCCTGGCCCCAAACTAGCTGCTATTGGTTGCGAGTACGAGTTTTATCATGATGTTGTGAAAGATGGGAGGTATTTGTGGAAGATGGAGGAAATGCATAGGAAATATGGTCAGTTTGTCCACCAGGCGCCACCTCAAAACGACACAATCACTGACACACAAGCCATCGGAAAACAGGCCCCGTCGTGAGAATCAATGCCGACGAGCTGCATATAAGTGACCCAAACTACTACAACCAGCTCTACGCCAGCAGCCGGCGCAAGGTCGACAAGTGGGCGCCCATGGTGGCGTCCTACACGATCCCCGAGTCGAGCGTGGCGACCGTCGACCACGACCTGCACCGGCTCCGCCGCGGCATCCTGAGCCCGTACTTCTCCAAGGCGTCCATCACCCAGCTGGAGCCCATCATCGGGGAGCGCATCGACCGGCTGTGCGAGCGGCTCGGGGACTGCGCCGGCCGCGACGAGGTCGTGAGCCTGGACGCGGCCTTCTCGGCGCTGACCACGGACGTCATCACGCGGTACTTCTTCGGCGCCCACGACGACAACGTCGGCCGCCCGGGCTTCGTCCACCCCCTGCAGGAGGCCATCCTGGGCCTCACGGGCGCCTTCCAGTTCACCCGGCTGTTCCCCAACCTCGCGGCCGCCGCCAAGAGCCTGCCGCTGTGGCTCATCGAGCTGGTCCAGCCCAAGATGGCGAACCTCCTCCGGTGGCAGGGCGACCTGCTCCGGAACATCGAGGCGTCTGTTCGGGACGGTAGCTCCGACTCCAAGGAGAAGTCGGTGATCCTGAGCGCGTTCCGCGACCCGGCCGTGCCCGCTTCCCAGAAGAGCATCCCCCGCCTGGTCGACGAGGGCATGCTGTTCCTCATCGCCGGCTCCGAGACCACGGCCCGCGTGCTCAGCCGGATCACGTTCCAGCTGCTCGAGGATAAAAGCCTGCTCGGGCGGCTGCGCGAGGAGCTCGCCGGCCTGAAGACGAGGTCGGGGGGACTATACTCGGCGGTCGAGCTCGAGGGTCTTCCCCTGCTTGTGAGTCACTCCGTGCCGAACGAGCATATAAAAGTTGGAGGGATCGAGTGAGCTAATATGTCTCTGCGTCTTTAGTCGGCCGTGATCATGGAAGGTGTACGCCTGTCGCATGGGGTGCTCATCCGCCTGCCGCGCGTCGCACGTCTCGAGTCGCTCCAGTACGGGGACATGAGCATACCGCCGGGGGTAAGACCAAAACCCAGAGTAGTCCAAAAAATAATACTGACCATTGTGTCTCGATAGACCCCAGTGAGCACCATATCCTACTTTGTGCACACCGACGCGTCGCTGTTCCCCGACCCGATGAAGTTCGACCCGGACCGATGGTTCCGGGCGCAGCAGGAAGGCGTCAATCTGAGCAAGTTTGTCGTCAGTTTCTCGAAAGGCAGCCGGCAGTGCCTCGGCATCAAGTGAGTTTCGCTCATTTTCCCCCTTCTTCTACAGAAGCGCACATGCTAATCATGATTCTCCCCTTGCAGTATGGCGTACGCCGAGATGTACCTGACGATCGCGAGGATCGTGACGCAGTTCGACATGAGCCTCTTTGAGACGACGGCGCAGGACCTCGAGATACACCATGCCCGCGTTGTCGGGTACCCGAAACAGGGACTCGGCGAGGTGAAAGTGAGAATCGCTTCTCGCGACTGATGACGCTGATGCGTTTGATTATACCTACAACAAGAAGAGTAATTGGCCTCGGGGCTGTGTACAACAACGATAAGATATCCGCACATGGGATTGTGCTTTCAACTTTTGGTATCGGTTGCTTTAACCATATTCTATTCTCGAAATCTGCTGCAAAAAGTGGGAGATTGTATAAACAAGAGCGGCTTGAGTCGCTAGACGGAGCCTGTGCAAGAGATTCAGAGGCAGGAGATATCTGCCAGGCTGGTTTTTGTATAATTGGATGTCTAGATAGACATAAAGTTCCTGCAAAGGAAAATGAATTTAAACATTACTGTACAAGTTGAAGCATGACTTTTTGATGCTCAAATGCTAACATGCTTTTGCGTGCAGCTATAAAAATTGGTGCCCAGCCAACCAGCGGCCCGTAAATTCATTGTCAATGCTATTGGCAAGAACAATAAGCTGGGCAACCAGTTTGTCCTCTTTTTCACGCCAATAAATGCTTAGTCTAGCCATAAATGGTTTGGCGTGTGTGCTTGACAGGCTGGACAGGGGTACAAGAGCCCACTACGGGACGGAACATCTATCATCCGTCCGATAAGCTGGCGATAACACGGGACCGGCTTTGCGGGCGGTCGATATGGGATCGCGTCAAGGAGCAGCAAGACCTTGCGACAGCTTTGTGACCCTATCCTCACAAGCTTATCGCACAGCCGATTCACGCCTTGCAACCTGTCCAATCGTGTCGGAATTAGAATGAAGAGCTGATGTGATGTAGAAGGTAAGTAGATCAGCTTTTTCATTGTCTGATTTGTCTCATGTTCCCCTCGCCGCCAGCTGGTCTTGCTCGCCAGCCATTACCTACGGGGCTGCTTTCCCAAAAAAGAGCTTCGTCATAAACAAGGCTCGAACCGCCGATCCTGCGGTTTCAACACCCACACACTTGCTCCAACCTTCAGCTTCGAGCATCGTTGTCGCAGCTTCAAGCACCGTCGCTGATGTATGTAGTGATCAATAGTCTGTCCTTTCGAGTGTAATGAATCAACACCAACCAGACGAGATGTCGCATCGGGAGCGCGATTCCGCCGAGAGGCACCATCGTGATCCGAGAGACGCCTCGTACCCGGCCTCGACAGGCACGCCGCATCACAGTAACGCAGCTTCTCTGCCCATCCACCAGCCGGTCGCATCGAGGCTTCCCGGCGCGATACACAGCCCTGGGGGATTGCTGGCCAACCATGGTTCGGCCCCTCCTATTCCGATCGGCGGCCCCTCTTCGTCCTCCTTCCCAGGCGCCCCTATGACCGATGTCTCGAGCCGACCGCCACCTCAGAGCGTTCAGAACGCCTCGAGCCAGATGTTTTCTGCCATCGGGGGACCTACACCGGCGCCTGCGACTTCTGCTGCGAGCGCTGCTCTGGCTCTGGGACCTCCGCTGCAGCAGGAGAGCACTCGCCCTCCTGCACAGAACATCCCGTTCGGCGGTGGAAGCGGTGGCGCTGCTGGCGGGCCTCCGCTTCCTGCTGGCGCCGGCAATATGCAGCAAGGTCAACAACCTATATTGAATGTGAGTTGAGAAATGCTTTCTTGTCTGGAAGGTTGTGGTTAGCGCAGTTGTGCATCGAATGACACGCGGGGGTACTTACCCTTTGTACCGGATCGAGTGCCTTCCAGCTTCAGGTTCTGATGTTTCGACCGCCTCAAACTTCTACACCTGCGGACCTGCTCTTGCGATCCACAATAGCCTTGCAGCACAATCAATCCCTTGGTCTGCCTGGCAGACTTCCTCTTCGCCAAGACTAGACATTCAAGCCGTCTCTCTTTCCCACATTCACTCCCATCAGTCTTGCCTTCAATCCTCCCATACACACCTCGCAAGCTGTTCCTACCTCGGTCCCTCCAGCATGCCTTCCCGCGACAGGGACAAGTGCCCCTTCGCGTATGGCGACTTCAGGATCCCATCGCGATTTCATCTCCCCAATTATGGCATCCCCGTCCTTGTCCTTTCCGACGGTACTAAGTTTCGTTTCCAGGACGCTTTGAGCTACCTCGACCAAGTGAAGGTGCAATTTGCAGAGCAGCCGGATGTGTACAACAGATTCCTCGATATCATGAAAGATTTCAAGAGCCAAACGTAAGTTTCCATTGTTCTCCAACTTCGGCTTTCGGACAAGAATCTAACTTGCCTCCAGCATCGACACACCAGGAGTTATTAAGCGCGTATCTGAGCTCTTCGCCGGTCACCCCAACCTTATTCAAGGATTTAACACCTTCCTTCCTCCCGGTTATCGAATCGAGTGTGGCGAAGGCAACCCAAGTCACATTCGAGTGACAACACCCATGGGAACAACACTCCAGCCCATCACAGCCGGCAAGTTCAACTTTGCCGAAGCAAACCCAGCTCAGACAAGTTCGGGAGCAAGCTTCTTCACCGGCCGCGCTGGCAACTGGAACCAGCAACAGTCACAGCCGCAGACGAGCATCGAGAGCCCTGAAGCCCAGTTTAGTACCCCCGCGGCTGGAGGACCCGCCGCACTCTTTGGCCAAGGTCCTGGTCCAAGTTCAGGTGGAACATTCGATGGTCCAGGCCCGTCAACAGTCCAACGTGGAGGCTCGCAAGTCCCGAATTCTACGACACCGAATGCCCCAGGGGCTCGCAACGCCCTGACGCCTACACCCGGAGCGCAGAATCCCGCCAACGGTGCTGCCCAAGCCGCCAACATGGAGAAGCGAGGACCTGTTGAGTTCAACCATGCCATCAGCTATGTGAACAAGATCAAGGTAAGACTGACCCTGCACTCATGGACGAACATGAGTGGTGGATTCGTGTTTTCACTCGCGCGGCTATGGCGATGTATTCCCCGGGCTCCTTCTGCCGCAGCCATGACTGATGCCAGCTGACTAACCACGTACAGAACCGATTCCAGGACAAACCTGAGATTTACAAGCAGTTCTTAGAGATTTTGCAAACGTACCAGAGAGAGCAGAAGCCGATTCAGGATGTCTACGCGCAAGTCACGAGCTTGTTCAACACGGCCCCGGATCTCCTCGAGGACTTCAAACAGTTCCTGCCTGAAACTGCAGCCTCGACAAACAAGGGCGGTTTGGCACGATCAGAGGAGCCGCTTGGCCTAGCTAGCCTTGCGCAGTCCACCCCTCAACCGAGCCATAGCAACCAGAAGATGCCCCCAGTTGGCAACTTTGCACCCCCGAGTGCTACCAAAGAAAACAAGAAACGACCCCGCAATGAGAAGGTCCCCGCGGCCGCGACGCCCACCATGCCGGAAACCTTGGGACCTGCTGCACAGCGCGTCATTCCCGGTATTCCTAGCAGTAGCAACAAGCGACCCAAGCTGGGCCACAAGTCCCTAGCAGCTGACGTCCCCTCCATCGAGCCCACTTTGACGCCCGTTCTGCCCGAACCTCTGCCGCCGGCAGCTGACAGCCAGGTCTCATCCGAGGAGCTGGCTTTCTTCGAAAAGGTCAAAAAGCACATTGGAAACCGCGCTACTATGGTGGAGTTCTTGAAGCTGTGTAACATGTACTCGCAGAATCTGATCGACAAAGACGACGTTATTCACAAGGCAACTCAGTTCATCGGCGGCAATCCTGAGCTCCTCAAGTGGTTCAAGGAGTTTATGGGCTACGAAGGTTACGACGAGAACATTGAAAACCGACCGCTTCCTCCTGTCGAGAAGGTTTCTCTCAGCAATTGCCGAAGTGTCGGCCCCAGCTATCGCCTTCTGCCTCGTAAGGTAAGTTAAAGCCACTGTGCTTGATTTTGCAAATTGATTGTGCTGACACCACATAAAGGAGAAACTGAAGCCGTGTAGCGGCCGCGACGAGATGTGCAATCTCGTTTTGAACGACGAGTGGGCCTCGCATCCCACTTGGGCCTCAGAGGACTCTGGCTTTGTGGCTCATCGCAAGAACGCGTTCGAGGAAGGCCTTCACCGCATCGAAGAAGAGCGCCACGACTACGACTTCAACATTGAGGCGAACCACAAGTGCATTCAGCTTCTAGAGCCGATCGCTCAGCAGATGCTGAACATGCCACCCCAAGACCGCGAGCAATACAGCCTTCCTCAGGCTTTGAACGGCACCAGCACCTCTATTTACAAGAGAGTCCTGAAGAAGATCTATGGCGCCGAAAAGGGAACTGAAGTCGTGAATGACATGTTCGAGAATCCCTTCGCTGTTGTGCCCGTTGTTCTGGCTCGTCTCAAGCAAAAGGACGAGGAGTGGCGCTTCACCCAGCGTGAGTGGGAGAAGGTCTGGCAAGCTCAGACCGAGATCATGCACCTGAAGAGTCTTGACCACATGGGCATCCAAGTCAAGCAGAACGACAAGAGACAGCTCTCGGTCAAGCACCTCATCGACTCGATCAAGACCAAGCATGAGGAGCAACGACGTCTGCGCAGCATCAAGTCTAAGGTACCCCGCTACCAGTACTCGTATGAGCTTGGCGATCAGGAAGTTCTGCTTGACCTACTTCGCTTCATGGTCCTGTATGGTACGAACAACGGCCACCACAGCGCGTCTGAGAAGGAGCGTATCATCGACTTCTTTGAGTCGTTCATTCCCCAGTTCTTTGATCTGCCCGAGGACAAGGTCGCTGATCGCCTCCGCGACATTGACCGCGAGTCTGTGGAAGACGACGCCGAAGAGCAGTTGCCGACCGAGTTGACTAATGGAAGATCTCGACGCAATGGAAAGAAGTCTGATCTTCTGCGTGGCGTCCTTGACCCTGGTCGTAACGGAGCCAAGGGTCGCAAGGAGAAGGAGGGCAGTACTGCCTCCGGTAGCAAGGAGAGCACCCCGGACCGTGGCTCTGGCAACGAAGAGGAAATGGCCGACGCCCCCGAGGAGCAAGCCGCATCCGAGATGACTAATGAACGCTGGTTGCCTACTGTTCCTCGTGCCACGGTCGTCAAGGGCAGTCGCGAGCTCTTGGACGCTGAAGGCGATCTCAAGGCCGACGGTTTCTTCCCTCGTCGCTACCACCACTTCTTCTGCAACCAGACTATCTATGTCTTCTTCACCATCTTTGTGCGACTGTATCATCGCCTCATTGATTGCAAGCAGAGTCAAGATAGTGTTCTGGAGGAAATTGCTCGCTCCAAGAGCAAGAAACCCGCCAAGCAGCTGGGCATCGCCGTCAACGAGATCAACTACTTTGACGAGGACGATCCAGCTTCTTTCTGGCCCAAGACCGTTGAGCTGGTCGAAGACTACATCACTGGCGAGATTGATGACAATCGCTACCAGGAAGTCCTGCGCCACTACTACCTCAAGAAGGGCTGGACCTTGTACACAATCCAGGACCTCTTGAAGACTCTTTGCCGACTCTCATTGGTCTGCACTAGCACTGACGCCAAGGAGAAGACCCCGGACCTGATCACTCACTTCCTCCAGAGCCGTTCTGAGAAGGAAACGAGCTTCCAGACTGAGATGGCCGCTCGCACCTACGCTCAGAAGTGCGTCAAGGATGGCGATCTGTTCTTGATTCAATGGGTAAGTGATAACCTGCGAACGACATTCATGATGTTAGTGCTAACAAGTTTTGTTTAGTTCCCCACCGACTCCAAGGCAACGTTCCGCTTCCTTCAGCGGGACGAGACCACTTTCCAGATGGATGAACTCGAGCTCAAGGAGCGTTGGCAATACTACATCTCGTCATTTATCCGTGTCGAGCCGACTGAGGGTGTGCCACGCTCGAAGCTTCGAAAGCCTCTTCTCCCTCGGAATCTTGCCTCTAGTGATCTGGATTCCGATGATGGTAATCAGCCAAAGCCACTTGCGTCCGAGGAGCATCTCGTTCTCAAGGTTTGTCTGAATACGAACAAGATGTGCTTCGATAAGGGATCCTCTGAGTACTTTGTCTACAACACAAGTCCTGCCACAGCTGAAGAGCAGAGTGAAGCCGCCGAGCGCCATGCTCTCGTTTCCGAGTGGCGATCTCAGAAGCTCAAGGAGAGATTCGTCATGAACAATGGCTGGCTCGAGAACGGCTGGATGAAGAACTTACCCCAGGACGAAGTCCAGAAGGCCAACGAGAACTTCCAGAAGTGGGTCAAGGACGGCGTGGCGCCCTCATCCAGCGCAAGGGATGAGCCCATGGGCGAAGCCGACTAGAGTTCGGTATTCCCTGCGTTGATCTTTTAGAGCGTTGATATCCCTTTCCCGTCCTCGATCCACTGATCGCAGGATGTTCTTGTCCTTCCTTCTCTTCTGCCGCCAGTTGAGGATGTATATTCAGCGGCAACAGCATTGCATTGAGGCGTTTGAGGCGTTGCGGAAAAGATTCCGAGACTTGTGGCATGCTGTTGAGCCATGCGTAGTGGGCACAGCCTAGTCCATGAATTCTGCATGGGAGTTTCTTCTGGTCTTGTTCAGGGTTGACGAACAACTCTTTCTATCTTGTGTTCACGGAATGGCCGTCTTGTGTTCAAGGAATGGATAATGATCTCTTTTGCAATGCGCGATAGAACGTTGTGGTTTGTGTGTCCTTCGGAAGGGATACTATATTTTCTAAGCAGCATTTGCGTGTATCGGTAGTAGCGAATGCCACTACTATTATAGCATACTTCATGAATACATTTTCAAGAATAAGTTGACGTCCTGATGTGGAGTAGCAGGAGGCGTGTCTAGGTCATTGCAAGTGATTAGTGCTGATTGATTGGACATGGTCATGACGATGAATGTACGTGGTTTTATCAGCTCGTATTCCAATACTTGCAAGTCCAAGATCAATGCAAAAATTGGCAAATCAATCACGGCATAAATCTTGGACAACGTATGAAGAAAAGGTCGAGTATTCTTGTAATATTAAATGCTGCTCCCTCTACGGGGCAGTTGGGGGCTTTATATAGGTATGTGCCTAGATAGATGAACTTTGATATATAAACGTCAGAGTTCTTTTCATATCAGTCGTGGTCATGAGGTATTTTTGTTTTCTAATGTGTGGTCTTCGTAATTGTCTCTCTCTCTCTCTTGCTTCGTCTGCTTCCCTTTTCGTGCTCGCGGCTTTTTCTTTTTTGCGCGCGTGCCGGGTCACAGTTTCGAGTCGCTGCCATGCATCTATTGCAGGCTCTCGATGACGATGGCGCTGGCGCCACCGCCACCATTGCAGATACCGGCGCAGCCGATCTTGGCCTTCTTCTCGCGCAGGACGGTGGTCAGGGTGGTGACGATGCGGGCGCCGGAGCAGCCCAGGGGGTGTCCGATGGCGACGGAGCCGCCAAAGACGTTGACGACGTCGGGGGTCAGGTTCAGGAGCTTCATGTTGGCGAGGGCGACAACGGAGAAGGCCTCGTTGATCTCGTAGAAGTCGACGTCCTTGTCGGTGAGACCGGCGTGCTTGATGGCCTTGGGGATGGCCAAGGCGGGGGCTGTGGTGAAGCGCTCGGGCTCGCGGGCGGCGTCGCCCCAGCCGAGGATCTTGGCAATGGGCTTGACGCCGAGCTCCTTGACCTTGGCCTCGGACATGAGGACGAGGGCCGAGGCGCCGTCGTTGAGGGGGGCGGCGTTGGCGGCGGTGACGGTGCCGTTCTGGGGCTTGAAGACGGGGCGGACCGTCTTGAGCTTGTCGGCGTTGAGGTTCTTGGCCTCCTCGTCGGCGGTGATCTTGACGGCGGGCTTGCCGCGGCCGCCGCTGACCTCGACGGGGACGATCTCTGTGTTGAAGACGCCGGCCTCGGTGGCCTTCTGGGCGCGGGTGTACGTCTCGATGGCGTAGGCGTCCTGGGCGGCGCGGTCGATGCCGTGGTCGTCGGAGCAGAGCTCGGCGGCCAGGCCCATGTGCTCCTTCTTGTAGGCGTCCGTCAGGCCGTCCTTGAGCATGCCGTCGACGATGTTCTGGTCGCCGAACTTGGCGCCGTTGCGCAGCGTCGGCAGGTAGTGCGGGGTGTTGGACATGGACTCGGTGCCGCCGGCCACGACGATGTCGGCGTTGCCCGTGATGATGGTCTGGGCGCCCAGGATGATGGCCTTCATGCCCGAGGCGCAGACCTTGTTGACGCCCGTGCAGACGGTCGTGTCCTTGAGGCCGGCGCCGATGGCGCACTGGCGGGCGGGTGCCTGGCCGAGGCTGGGGACGAGAGAGTTAGCTACCAAGACGCGTGATGGAGACGGGGGAGATGAGGGCTCATGGCTTACTTGGCGGACAGGACATTTCCGAAGAAGACCTCCTCGACATCCTCGGGCTTGATCTCGGGAACGCGCTCAACGGCGGCTATGAGTGAGCAGTGTCAGTCTTGCGCAAACCTAGAGAGGGGTGAAGTAAGACATACCCTTGATGGCGGTCGAACCCAGCTGGATGGCGCTGAGGCTGGACAGAGAGCTATATGACACAGGAGATCAGTCGCCACGAACTATACGAAACGTTTCTTTCTCGGAGGCGAGTCGCGAGAGTGCTCGGAGATAATTGAGGGAAATTGAGCATGCAAAAGTAAACAAATCTTTCTGCAATCATAAACTCCCAAACCCCCACTATCAAACTTACCCAAGGAACGAGCCGACGGGCGTTCTGGCGGCAGAGACGATGTAGACGGGAGGAAGACCAGACATGTTGGGCGAGCTTTGTTTCGAGAAAACGTGACCACGAAGAGGAGAGGGAGAAGATGAGAACGAGGCAGAAGATAATTCAAAGAAGAGATTGGGAAACAATTGTATAAACCCGGAAATCCTTCGATTGGGTAGAAAAAAATGTTGGACAGACCGGAGTCCGACCTGGTTCGGTCCCCTTTTTTGACTAAAAACCGGGCAAACATGCCCCTCACCGCCCCCTGTCGTTCGATAAATATACGTACATTCACAATCCCACCTTTGTACACACGATGAAGTCGAGGCAAACATGAAGATGCATTTTGTCCCGAATAGGCAGTGGCCGGGAGTTATCATGAATACTATTTGCACGTAGATGCATTATCTTGTAAGCTGACATTTTTGCGTTGCCCGGACAGGCTGCACGGAGGATTATACATTGGTGAGGCTCTGGCCGTGTAAGACGTGCAGAGCTACCTTACCACCACCACACTACGTAACGTAGCTCGTCGTTGCCATATGGTACTAATAAACGGTGGGAAATCGCGACATCATGCCATTTGATCCAGATAAGCTACTGCTTCGCTACGATATCGCAGTTGCCAAGGAGATCCACCTGCAGAGCCTTCAGTACAATGTAGATCGAACATGTGCAAGTCAAAAACGATCGTACCTGGAAACTTTCCAGTACAGTACATATGATCTCCAGTCTGTTGGAGCTCCAAACCGTAACGAGTATGTTGGGACCATTACCTAAGTGATGGCGGGGCACTTTCCAGCTTTCCCTCAGGTACGCGCTGCCGTTTATCGGAGTGGACATTTTTTTATCAATCAGGCCCACCACGAGCGACTGGCCGGGGGTTGCCTTTCGGGCCATTCCAGTAGTAGAAGTGGCCCAGTTTATTATTAGTTAGTGCAGTGTGAGCCTCGCCCCAAAAGAAAAGAATGTGAGCTGGTGCCACACTGAGAGGTTCAGCCACAGCAGTAGCTACCGAACCTAGGTACAGCCTTGTCGCAGTTCCATCATTAATTTTTAGAGAGCTTCAGTCGCGTCACATCGCGAGCCGTACCACCACCAATTCACCCAACCTCCGACTCCCCTCAACCGCAGCAGCCATGGATGACCTCTACGATGAGTAAGTATCGCTATGCGACTCTATCCATACCACGTACAATGTGCTAACCTCGCTGCCTTCCCATCACAGATTCGGCAACTTCATTGGCGAGGAGGCCGAGGCATCTGAGGAAGAGTCCGAACACGGCTTGGATGCTGGCGCGTACGTCTACGATGACGACCAGTCAGAGGTCGCACACGAGGCGACGGGCCAGGAGCTCATGGAGATCGACGATGGCCCCTCCAACGCCGTGATACTGCACGAGGACAAGCAGTACTACCCGACTGCTCAGCAGGTGTACGGAGAAGATGTCGAGACCATGGTGCAGGAGGAGGATGCGCAGCCGCTCACACAACCCATCATCGCGCCCCCGGACACGAGGAAATACGCCATCGAGGAGGCCGACCTGCCCCCCGTCTTCTACGACCGCGGCTTCATGACCGATCTCATGAACTACCCAGACCAAATACGCAACGTTGCCCTCGCCGGCCATCTCCACCACGGCAAGACGGCGTTTATGGATATGCTGGTTCTGGAGACACACGACATACAAGGAAGGTTGGAAAGGCGGACGGGAAAGAAGCGCGACGAGCAGCTCAGGTACACCGACATCTCCGACATGGAACGGGAGCGAGGAGTATCGGTCAAGGCAGCCCCCATGAGCTTGGTCTTGCAAAGCACCAAGGGAAAATCGCATCTCTTCAACATCATCGACACTCCCGGACACGTCAACTTTGTCGACGAGGTGGCAGCCTCTTTGCGGTTGGTCGATGGTGTAGCATTGGTGGTTGACGTCGTCGAGGGTGTCCAGGTCAACACGGAGCAGATCATCAAGCATGCCGTCCTCGAGGATCTCCCACTGACTCTGGTTGTCAACAAGCTCGACCGCTTAATCTTGGAGCTGCGTCTGCCCCCGAACGACGCCTACTTCAAACTCAAGCACGTCATTGAGGAAGTCAACACCATTATAGAGAACACGGTTCCTGGCTCGGGCGAGACGAAACGCTTGAGTCCTGAGAGGGGAAATGTTCTCTTTGCCTGCACGGAAATGGGCTGGTGCTTCACGCTCCAGTCTTTCGCCAAAATGTATGCCGAGAGCTTCCCGGGAGTCAACACGGACGAGTTCGCCAAGCGCCTCTGGGGCGACGTCTACTTCAACCCAAAGAAGAGAACCTTCAGTCGGAAGCCGCTGCCGGGCGAGGAACGGGCGAAGCGATCCTTCGTGCATTTCATTATGGAGCCGATCTACAAGCTCTATTCGGCCTCGATCAGTCAGAACCCGGAGGAGCTCAAAGGCACACTGGCAACATTGGGCATAACGTTAAAGCCATCGCAATTCAAGACTGATGCCAAGGTGATACTCAAGCTGGTTTGCGAACAGTTCTTCGGACCATCTACAGGCTTTGTCGACATGGTTGTTCAGCACATCCCTTCGCCGGCCGAAGGTGCTCAGCGAGAATTAAAACAGTACTACACTGGACCGCTAGATACGAAGGTGGCCGAAGCCATGAAGAACTGTGACCAAGATGGTCCTTTGGTCATGCACGTCACAAAGCTCTTCAGTGCGGCCGACGGCAAGAGCTTTTCATCCTTGGGCCGTGTCATGAGCGGTATCGCCAAGCCAGGCATGCAAGTACGAGTGCTAGGCGAGGGATACTCGATAGACGACGACGAAGACATGGTCACGGCGACGATATCAGGGGTCAGCATTGCCGAGACAAGATACAGTATCCCAACAGACGGCATTCCAGCCGGTAACTGGGCCCTGCTCAGCGGCGTCGACAACTCGATAATCAAAACAGCGACCATTGTGCCGCCTACGCTCGAGGACGAAGAGGACGCCTACATTTTCAGGCCCATTACACATTTCACCGAGTCGGTCCTCAAGGTCGCCGTTGAGCCCATCAACCCGTCCGAGCTCCCCAAGATGCTGGACGGCCTGCGAAAGATCAACAAGAGCTATCCCCTGATCACGACCAAGGTTGAAGAATCGGGCGAGCACATTGTTCTCGGCACAGGAGAGCTATACATGGACTGCGTGCTGCATGATCTGCGGCGCGTCTTTGCAGACATGGAAATCAAAGTGTCGGACCCAGTGACCCGATTTTGCGAGACGGTCGACGAGGTCTCCGCCACCAAGTGTTATGCCATTACACCAAACAAGAAAAATAAGATTACCATGGTGGCCGAGCCACTTGATGACGGCATCGCCGAGGACATTGAGAGTGGACGCGTCAAGATGCGAGACGGCACGCGCAAAGTGGCCAAGTTCTTTGAGGAGAAGCATGGGTGGGATCTACTCGCGGCGCGAAGCATCTGGGCGTTCGGACCAGACGAGATGGGACCGAACATCCTGCAGGACGACACACTCCCGTCCGAGGTACGTTTTCTTTTCTTACTTTGAGTCTACAGTCACCACACACCCACACACATACACACCACATCAGACAGACCAGCGCTTGCCTGCATGCATACATGCATCACGAGCACACACACCACTGGCCTATCTTGGCTGCATGTTTCAGGAACTTCTAGACGCTTTTCTGACATGCCATGTCATTGAAAATGAGCGGTTCAGAGAATTCCGAGCCTACGGCGAGACTGCGGCTTGATCCGGTAACTAATTCGTTGTCTGGGCTCATGTATGGGGGCTGTCTTTTTTGGCAACTTTTACTCAGCCTTGTGGCCCGCCTGGCGATTATCTGCTCTATGGATGCAGTGTCACTGCTACTGTTGACTAGCCTGGGCGCTCCTCCAGCCAAGTGAGAAAGAAAGATGGAACCTAACATGTTCGGCAGGTCGATAAGACACTTCTCAAGACGGTACGAGAGACGATCCGCCAAGGGTTCAGCTGGGCAGCCCGCGAAGGCCCGTTATGCGAAGAACGTAAGTCTCCAACTGTTCTCGGTCTTTCTTACTCACTCTCTTACCTTCCCTACACTTACCTGCCTCGTCATTATGCTCCTCCACATCTGCGCCCACGCTATATCTGTGCCGTTATGCCCTCCATCAGCCAAATGTTTTGTTTGTCCACCTTCCCTGCCCCAGGCCAAGCTCGAGGTGATCTTGGTTAAGCTATAGATGTACCGCTGGCGAAAGTCTCCCTGGCCCCAGTTGAGCCAGTGAGAGGCGCACGCACCTACCCAAGTGACACTGGCGCCTTGACAGACGGGAATCTCGATTCTTCCCTACTCTTTCCTCGAGGGACGTTTGGGAGGGTATGCTGGGGGTTTCGAGCGACAAGGGGTCACCACCCCGGCCTCTAGCTGTGGCTAGGCTCAGAGGCCCCTGTTCTGTCCTGGTTTTGCTCTGTCTCTAAGCTCCTCCCATCACCCACAACACATGCCAGCATGGAGTCAGTTCTGTGGGACCAGCACACACCCTTTGCAC
This sequence comes from Pestalotiopsis sp. NC0098, assembly GCA_022432395.1. NCBI lineage: Eukaryota > Fungi > Ascomycota > Sordariomycetes > Amphisphaeriales > Sporocadaceae > Pestalotiopsis > Pestalotiopsis sp. NC0098. Next base: position 877,438 of record JAJKLJ010000003.1, on the reverse strand, counting down.
CCCTCGCGACCGATGCTCAAGTGCTGCTGCTGAGATGCGCGCGCGACCTGCGCTTGTCTCCTCCTGCATGAAATGCCATGTGGCTGGTTTCGCTTGACGCACAGCACATACAGCACGCACAGCAATTCATTCACTTTCACTCAGTCGCTTTCACTCGCGTCTCGCTGCTGCTGCTGGCTCGGCGGCAAGTGCCGTTGGAGTTACCCTTTCCAGCGTTGCTCCAATATACCGCAACGGGCCTGGCGGCAATAGCATGGCGAGCATAGCAGTAGTGCTCACGGTACTTGCTACGATGAGGCTGGGGTACCAATCTTCCACTGCCCCACGGCTTTGCCAATGCCACGATGCTATTGGACATGGTGCCAGCGCGAGGCCATGCAGCAGAAGAGATCAGAATAAGGCAACCCCATTGTCGCTCTGTCACTGTTCCCGGTGCTCGGCAAGCGGACCTGGGAGTTCGTCCGGCGGCATCTTGGCGTCATGATTTCTACATTCGGCACGTCTGTAAAGGATCAGTGAGCAAGACACATGTCCCCATTGGGTATCATAACTCATTGAGCACGCTGAGATAGATTGGCGAGCATCATCCTCCTTCAGCAAGTGCTGTGCTGTGCATATTGATCTACCAGTCTCGTGTGTCATACTGCTTCTGTTGGCTGTCCACATTGACCGCATCTGTACATGCTCGTCGTCATTTTCATACAAGCCCACACCACGCTTGGACTCTTACAGCAGCTCTGTTTTCCCCCACGAGAAGAAACTACTGCACCGTACAATTAATAAAGTCAAGTCCGTGACTAACGCTCCGTGTCTGAACAGCGATCCGCAATACCAAGTTTCGCATCATGGACGCCACTCTGGCCAACGAGGCCATTTTCAGAGGTGGTGGTCAGATCATCCCCACGGCTCGCAGAGCATGTTACTCGTCGTTCCTCATGGCCAGCCCGAGGCTGATGGAACCTCTGTATGCCTGCGACATGACGGGACCGCAGGATGCAGTGCCCGTGCTCTACAACGTGCTCGCCCGCCGCCGCGGCCACGTTCTGGTGGACGGTCCCGTGGCGGGAACTCCGCTCTACCGCGTCCAGGGTCTTCTGCCAGTCATTGACTCGTTTGGATTTGAGACGGATGTGCGGATTCAGACTCAGGGACAGGCCAACGTGAGTCTAGTATTCGACAAGTGGCAGAAGGTGCCCGGCGACCCTCTGGACAAGGATGTCGTCCTCCGGCCGCTGCAGCCAGCAGATGCCCAAGCTACCGCCAGAGACTTCGTACTCAAGACGAGGAGAAGAAAGGGCCTGAGCGAGGACGTGAGCGTCGCAAAGTTCTTGGAGCCCGAGTTTTACCAGAGTCTGATCGAAAGTGGCGCCCTGGACTTGTAACATGGAACAGAAGGAGAGAGAGAACAGGGAGGTTACGAAAGAAAAAGGGTACTGGAGTTCAGGAAACTTGAAGAGAAAAGGGATGTTACATTTGCGCATGCAAAACTACACAAAGTCGTATGTAGTTGTAAATAGGGGCATCCCCATGATCCATCTCTCCTACAAAGGAAAAGATGATTGCCAAGTTTAATTGCATAGTCTACATGAATGACAACCACATGATGAATAACGCAGCCAGCCCTCTCTGAGGCCAAGCGTCTCGGCCCGCAAAAGCAGCAAGCCATTCGGGAAATCAAGTCTTGCAGTAAGTGCTATATGCCATGTATATGCGGGTGTATAGTCATTCGGGATTGCAGATGGATGTTACTGTCGTCCACGACGGCACATATGACCAACGAAAGATGCGCCTTCGTTTGTATTCCCTCTTCCTTCTAGAACGTCTTGCAGCTGGAACTTTTTTCTTTCTTCTTTTCTAGCCCGACCGTTAATGCAACGGAAGAAAGAAAGGGTGGGTGTGATGAATGTGTGTGTGCCGGCAACTAAATCGGTGTACGAAGTACCTACCAGGGCGATGTTGTATGGGCAAGGTACATGGCAAATGCATGGAATACCAAAAGAAGAATGAAGGATTTCTTGTTGGTGTTGCAACCACTACGGGGAAAAGAGGAAAAGAGAGTAAGCAGGCCAGGACGTGATTGGTCTATCTGGGGTGTGGTGAATACTCAATCCTTGGCTTGGGGGCCCGGTGCCCGTCGGTGTCCGGGTTTACGGGCTTGGGAGGAATGACGCAGCGAGAGTGAGAAGCGTATCGGTTTTGGTTTACGAAGTACATGATATGATGGATGGTGGTTGAAAGAGACGGGAGTTTTGAAAAGTATAGGAAGTACTGGTAAAAATAGTAAGTATGAGAGGAGTGGGTTGCAAAGTGGGATGCTTGGGGAAATTAAAAAATGTAATCTCCCCATGGTATAGAAGTGTTTCGAGTTGGGAAATCTATGCGCACGTATACTGGTGCTGTCCAATAGTATCACGCTTGTGCTATTCAGTTTGCAATTACATCGGGAGTATAGGTCCGACCAATATTATTGTTAATAAAGAGGTAGTTCCCTAAAGGGCCGACTTTGTAAATCTGAATCTATACTTTCTATGTCGAGTATCCTTTGTCGCAGCCCTGTCCATGTCACACACCAGTCATATAGACTTTTCTTCTTCTCTCTTTTCGGTGGCCAGTCAGGCTCAACCAACACGTCACGTTGTACCTGCAGGAAAGCCATATACATACATCAGAAGATTCCAACGACAAATGTCAAAGCGTACATTTCCCTTTTTCTTTTTTCTTCTTCCACTCCTTAAGAAATTCTTCTTTCGTCAGAGCTTGTCTCGGTCTCGAACCGAGTTGGGACGAGAAAAGTGCCTCCTGGCGCCGATCAGGGGGTGCACACTGCCGTAGAAGAAAATAGTGAGTATAGTCACACTTGTCTACTTGTAGCACATTGGTTCCGCAGTGAATAAGAAAGGACCGTGGTGAATATATTTAGATCATGTGTAAGTACTCGTATACCGAGTATCTACTCTCTGCATACCAAGAGCGTGCGTGTATACCTCGTATGTGTGTGCTCTCGTACTCCCACGTCAGAGAGCACCACCAAGTCATGTATGTGTGAAGCATCTAACGGAGTACCAATCCACTCCTTTCACCACCCAACAACTTTTGGTCTTACAAGTCCTTGCGCGGGGTGGTATTCTTACAAAATGTCATGTAAATCTTCTCCTCCCACCATCGTATGATGATGTTACAACAAGGGGTAACTTTTTTCTTGAAAAGATTTGCCGTGAATCCGTTTCGTGTCAGCTTATTATTGTCCCTTCTCGATTTGAACTCAAGCTTCGAGGGGCGTGAGAAAATGCCACAACTAATTCATGGTTTCCCTGTATCTCTCTCTCTCTCTCTCTTTCGGTCCCAGGTACGAGGTAGTAATTGAACATAACCACCTGGTCATGGAAAACCCCTCCTCTATCCCTGCCTGCCCTTCCACCCCCCCCCCAGCCGAGGATGAGGCTCCGTGACTCGACCGGGAGTAGAACGAGGGGTGGAACAGAAGCAGCAGATGTGCAAAAAGCAACGACACCAAGAGAAAGTGCATCCGCGCTAGTCCGTTACCCGTCGAGGCTGCATTGCCGAGTCTTACCACTGCTACCGTCCATGCCCCATCATAGTGGATGTCATCATATCACGATGTGTCTTGAGTATTCTCTTTCTTGTTCAGTTGGCTCTTGAGCCTTCCAGTCGGAAGTCGTGAACTGCTGGCTGGTACTGCTGCCAGAAGGTCACTCGGTGTGCGTGGGCCCAACACAGAAAAAGCAAATGGAGTCGATCGAGGTGCTGACACGAGAGTATCAGAGTATCATCGGAGACTCTTGGTTCCCCTCATCGTGTATAATCTTTGATGCTTACAGTAGTAGCAGCCCACAACAAAAGGGATTACTCTCACCCGATGGGCATGTCAGCCTTGCCCACTATCCGGCGGCAGCCATGGGAGGGCGTAGGGACTTTTGGCCGTCTCGGAAACTAAAGAAGATGAGCTCATCCCCCCTCATGCCGCAGTTCACAAAGAAAATTGAAATATCCCGGTAGCCTTTGATAGGGCCAGAGCCGTGGATCTGCGGCAAGGGTATTTTCAGAGGGTCAGGACCACCACCCCTACCCGGTCGGTGGAGGGGTAAGCCTCTTTGGTTCGCGAGGTTGCTGGGCAGCTGGGCAAGGCAGAGGAGGCAAAAAAGTACAGGTGGACGCTCAGTACTCTGTACGGGCTCCTTGTTGCGCCAGGGGTGCGGCGCCCAAGGTGCGCTCAGACGTTCGCACTCCATCATCACTCCGATCCAGGCTCCGCTTTCTCTCTCTCATGCCAGGGGCCGGGCACCGGGGGCAGGCACAACGGGCTCGGCTAGGCCTCGTCCACTTTTCTTTCTTTGCGCGGAGAGCGGCGCAATTTGTGTCATCTTGTCACCAGTCACTAGCCCTGAGACCTTGGAGATAGAGAGGCGTCACCCTCAATCTATAAAACATTGGGCCCCTCCATACGTAGTTAGGTTAGGTAGGTAGATACCGTAGCCAGGCACGAAGGCGATAGAGAGTATCGTGTACGGAGTCGACGCGGGCCTCTTTGATGGCCCGAGAACCGAGGCTCCGACATTTTCAGTGAGATTTGACAGGTGGGGCTCTCTGCCCTGGGTAAGGTAGGTAGATGGATGGACACTCTATTCCGCTCATCGTGAGTGGTTGGCAGCCTCGAGTACCATACTGCTGCCCACCTTACTGGATGATCTCCTAGAGATAAACGCGCTTAGCAATTAATACATTTTCATGATTCAAGCGTCTCACCCTTGCGCAGGATTCAAGGCGAATGACAGTTGCCCAATCCGCCGTTTGGAAGGTGATATACCAAGTCATCGCGATTGCGTGGGTACTGTCATAGTGCCGGCAATGCCATGGTTGTTTAGACGAAAAGATCAGACGTCTTATGATGTACTACATGGTACGTAGTCTGTAACAATAGTCAAAGAGCTGCGTCGTTCGGTCTGTTTTTATCCGCGCGCAGCAGATCATATTGTCTTGGCACAACGTTTGCGCATCGAAAGGGCGGATAGATTCAAGGACGGCGGAAGAAAACGTGGATGCGATGCATAGTACGCATCACTTTTTTTGCCCGCTTCCCGTCAGCTGCAACTATGCTTTATCATTGTCTTGCATTGCATGTGTGGATGTGTGCCCACAAGACGAGCGCCACCACTTGCGATCTTTGGATGGCGTCGAGTCTGAAATGCTATAGGACCCTGCTGCCGTATCTGGGATTTGGCGGCTGGAGCCGATGCCAATCCCACGCTGGCACTGAGCGCGCGGCCGGTCCCCTGGAATTCCTAGAAGTGGCTAGTTGGGCCAAGTCGTAATACCACCATGATATGCGAGGAATTGCCATGGGTATCATGCCGTGCAAATGATCCTCTACGCGTTCCAGTTCTGTGCCTGGTACAGCAGACAGTGGGCAAGTTGGCGCCAAGGATGTTCTGCCAAAGTGTATATTACTCTCGAACTGGGATGGATCGACATGTGAAGACGCCACAAAGCTCGTGTCGCACAGCTACGCCTTTGACAAACACAGCAGTCTGTATATGCGGCATGTCAGAGCGCGTGATCAGTCTTGACACCATCTCGTAACACGGCACGAGTGGAATCAAACACATGTATTCTTCGATTGGCGCCGCCTCATCCGTTGCAGCTGGCTCTGCTTCATGGAGACCAGAGAAAACTATTGTGAGCGACGCGCTGGCTTATCCTTCAAGTCCCCGGTTCTTTTCGAGGACATGATCACAGAAGTTTGGCCACAACTTGATTCAGGGTTGCACTGCCGAGGACCTGGGCTGTCTGTGGAGTTGATTTGTGCTGGCTCCACGGCTTTGGTGGGTTTCTGATGTGGATATACTATCAATAGGCGTTTACGCGAGCCTCAAGAGCGCTCGATACTGTTGAACGTTGCCAGAGGCTGAGCGATGCCGGCGAAGCACGAACAGGCACATGTGTAGGTTGATGTTATCCGGAGAATTTCAAGGAAACCCACTTGCAATGGCAAGGATTGTATCAGTGCACCGAAATTGTTGTATACTTTCACGTGTCAAGAGCCGTGATCGCTAACCGTGCTGTGAGCCAGCTGGTTCAGGCTATCTCAAGTCGGCCATGGCAAGATGATGGTAGATATTTTGATTTCTGTATGTCTGTCGTTTTTGTCTTTGAATCGACTACAAAGAGTGTAGCTCTGGGTCCTTGGTGACTTTGACCAAGGAATGATAATCCTCTGTTGATCATAAGATCTGCTCATTTTGAGGTTTCATGACAGAGCGGCCAGAAGATCATCGGAAGTACTATGCGAGCAGTACCAACTGTCGGTCTCGGACCAGGGATGTGTGAGTCCCTTGAGGCTCCGCGATCTTCGTACCAAATTTAGCCCGAATGTGCTGTCAAACAACACAAGGTGTGGTCCCGTGATTCTGACGCAAATTGTTGTAGATTTTGTATAATACTTGGCGACATCGGCACTGTATTGCAGGCCGGAGAGCGCTCCCGCATCGGAAGGGGCCTGCAGAAATGGAGAGGGTATCGGACTGCACGAAAGAAGACCAAGATTCAAAACGACTACCGTTACAATAGTGACAAAGAAGAAAAGAAAAAATAGCCGAATTGTCAACCCCCACGACATGAAGTCTATGAGGCCCTTGCATCCAAGCGCATACTCCAAGGTCGGGTGACCCTGGTACATGCATCGTCCCTATACCGAAGCCGGGGTGTTATCGTCATCGTGATCAGGGAATGACCTGCGACTATAGACATCGTGGTGATCCAGCATTGAAGATAATTTGGTAAGCAGCAGTCGCAGCAGAAGCAGGATGAAGGCACCAATGCATCGAAGCGAAGGTGATGCCGTGACTAGATTGATTGGTGTTCGCTGAATTTCTGGAGACGCCCTAGCCGAGTTCGCTTATGCAGCCATTCAGTAACATGTCTCGAGCATCTTGTCGAGAACTCCTTTCAGTGTGTCATTTTCCAGAGCGGCGGCAACTCTCTCCTTGTCGGCCAATTGCTTGTTGACCTGGTCGTCTTGGCTGTGGGTTCCTTCCTTGATCATGATGTCTACTCGATAATTTGGTGGGAGTGCCTGCTCCAGACGGACTCTTACTCCCAGGCCAATGACGGTAGCCAATGAGCAGTGTGTGATGGTAGGAGTGATCTTGACCAGCACTCGAGCCAGAGCGTTCGGGTCCGTCTTTGCTGAAGGAGTTGGCGTGATGGCAATGTCAGGTAGGTTGACGACGGCCAGTTGCCCAAGGGAGATTGGGTGCTCCGGATCGGAGATATTGGCAATCAGATCTGTAAAACGTCAGCCGCCTGATGTACGCGAGGGCCAGACAGAAATAGAATTGATCCGACGACCCAGCAGGAATGTAACTAGAAACAGAGGTGTTGCGGATCGTGTTTGTGTATAGGATCGCGGACTATAGGAGTGTAGAGTTGTGCGTCCTTCCGCAGCCCTCGAGCTGATGTTCTCAGATGAACGGCGGCGCACTGACGCACACGGCGAGCACAGCATCTGATGATGAAACATGCCGCAACAGCATGACATGGCATGTTCATTCTGAATGACTATTCGACGCGGCGACCACACCTCGAGGAGATTGGGGGCAATATGAGACGACTAGTCTGCTGGGGAGGCATGGGAGTAATCTTACCGTAGATCTCTTGCTCGTCGATAGGCTCGTCTGTGAAGTCGTCCTCGGTCTCGTCACTCTCATCGGACCAGGGTACGTCGCTGATGACACCCGAAAGGTACGAGGGCAGGCCCGTAATTTCGGCCGACAGGTCAGAGTCAAAGGCACTATGAACAGCCGACGCCTTCTTTGCGCGTTGTCTCGTGGGCAGATCAGCCGCAGTCAAGATGGTGGGGTTTGCGTTGTCTTTGTCCATGTTGAATAATCAAGGTGGGGGTGGAGGAAATCAATCTGGCCCTCGAAGTCTTTGGAGTGGTGAGTGAGCCGGTGGTCAAGGTTCAGTTACAGGGTGACGGAGTGAAAGGAATGAAGCTTTGCGACTTTGACGTTGCACCTTGTGCCCTCGGTATTGCGCCGTTTGGTGATGACTGATGAGGGTCGTGATTGCTTTCTGAACGTCGTTGCCACTGGTTTGGCAGGCGCCACTTGCTTCAAATCGGAGTTGTATCGGGATGATGAATAAAGTCATCCTATCGATAAGAGATAGGTGGGGCGAGTCGCTATGTGACCGGGTCTGGAGGCGGCTCACTTACAACTAACTACGTTACCTGAGATAGCGCATTCCAGGTTGTCAGGTACCTACCCTACCGCCTGAAGCCCAACCTAGAGCCCCCGGAGAGGTGGCCGCCGCCAACTGAAGCGAGGCAGGAAGTACATACCTTAAGGTACGGAGTAGTGAACCCGCCACAGAGCCGCACCGTTTCGCCAAAATAGTGTCGGAAATACGGAATGAAGCTTACAGCATAACTGTCGACGGTCTGTTATTCTAGAATTGCATTGCACATGCCATCAATTGGCCATATCACCAGCAAAGGGCCGACCTTCTTGGGTTGTAGACTTCCGCGTCCGTCATCTTCAATGTCCGTTGAGGCTCTGTGCGGCAACGCGCGGCAGCATGTAACGCCGGATCATATACCAACTCCATGGCGGAACGAAGATCAACTTCATTTTCATATGATCGGCGCCTAGGTTCGGTCAACTAACTCGGTTATGACGACTTTGAATTCATGGACAGTCTATCCACATGGGGGCAATGGCAATCCATATTCATTTTCACCATATCAATGTCCAGAGCGACATATGCCGTAGTATTCGACGCATCCTTCTCGAGTGTGTATGTGTCTAGCCTGCAGCTAGCGCCAGCGAGGTATATTTGGCATAACGCACGACCTCGAATCTGGACGAATTAGATATCACAAAAAATTGGGAGATGAGCCGCATAAGTTCGATCATGACCATGCCGCATATATTAGAGTTCTTCTCCTAACCGTGCTGCCGCGTAGTCCCAGTCCATGTTCTTGCGGCCAGTATTATGGCTTGACGAGAGGCGCGTGCAGAAGCACATGCTGAATATAGACGCCCGTACGATACGCAGGTAGGTGTTGGCAACTTGGCAAATCGCTACTTGCACTTATTACCCCGGCTATCTTGGACGTCGGCCCACGTAATGGAACATGGGTGGTCGTGTATGTGTCCCGCCCAGGAGAAAGAAGTAGTGCCAAAAGGAGAGTTGAGAAGTGTCACCATGGGAGTTGGATGAGAGAACTTGGGACAAACTCTTCTTCATTTGGATGAAATTCATGCGTTCTCATCTTGTGTCATATGGGGGGACCTTGCCTGGGCCGGGGATAGTTTCAAGGGTATTACCCATTTCGTCACGATCGCATTCACTTTGGGACGATATGGGGGGCAGAAACGGCGGGCGGAGTCGTCCCGACTTTGCGCTGGGCTGGGCTGGTGGGCGGCGCGCCGAGGCAGAGTTTCCCCTCTCCCTTTCCGGGCGGCCGTTGAGATAATTTTGGATGGCTTGGGGGAACTATAGTCGTCGACGTTGAATTTCGGTCGACTACTCTTTTGATTGCATTGCCTCCAACGCATTGAACAAATGTTGTGAACAAGACAGTAGACCCGTGATCCCTGCAATCGAAGTCCCCGTGGAAGGGCTGAAGAAGCCAGCCAGCCAACCCATCAACACCCCTTCCGCTCTGCCTTGCTGCCCCCCTCCCCAAGCATTGCCTAACGTACCCGCGACCACACTTGCATGCGACCGCCCAACGGAGATTGATGGATCTGTGGTTGGGTTCTCCGCTTCCCGCTTCTCGGCTCCAGCCCAGAGGGTCGGTGATGGACAGGCACCAAGAAGAAGTCAGGCACAGCGCCGAACAAAGAGCCAGGACGCACCACAACGTCCCGGAGTCGATTGCTCGAATGGGTGTTAGTTGGGTCGATTTTCCACATCGTGATGAGATCTCCCCAGGCTCCAAGTGCCGTAGGGCTACCAACCAACAATCAACGCCGCAAATCGATCTTTCTGGCTGGCCTGGGCCTCCTCCCGTCCCCCGTGCGGCGTGGATTACCTGCAGATTGCAACAGAGAGGGAGGGAGACAGACAGAGAACTACCTACCTACCCAGCCAGCAGCAGATGGCCCCCTCCTCCGTTGCGCGGATCGGTTCGTTTTCGGCATTGGCTCACTCGGATATCGCGACGGCTTGTTCCTGGGGGAGCCACCTGCTACTGCCACCGTTGTATGCTAAGTGGTGAACATGTTTGATTCCGGCGGTGGCGTCAAATCAAAGCCTGTCTGGAACGAGGATCTTTTTTTTTTTTTAGACCTTGTTTGGATTGGGCCGCCTGAGGGTTAGGAGAAAACCCCCAAGAACGAAACCAGCACGGAACACAAAAACTTCTTTTCACGAATTGGTATGTATCTGGCTAAATTGTGCAAGTGTCCCAACATAGTAATAGAAGGAAAATGAGGCCTACGCAATCCACACTCGCCTAGTTGACAGCTGACAGGAAGCCCGTTCTGGAGTGTACGAATGCGGCATGCACCTCATCAATTTCGTCGTGGCACGATATGGATTGCAGGACGGGACGCAGCTAAGAAAGCTGCGCTGCGCGTTCAGGGAGAGAAAAGACAATACATACACGTACATACCTAGCAGCAGAGCACCCAGAAAAAAAAAAAATCCCAAGGAATTGGGAAGAGCTGACGGCCTGCGAGCAAGGGGATCTGTAGGGTCACACTCGCTAGGTAGACAAGCGCCAGAGGTGATGGTACCTCAGGACTTTGCATGTGATCGTCAGGGTTAGATGAGCCACAAGCCATGGACGAACTAATGGAAACATGGCATCATCACGTTTACAGTCCGTCCATCCGAGAAAAGAAAGAATAAAAGAAGAAAAAGGCAAAGCTGTATCATAGTCATACTTGAAATTGGAGCAGAAAGTGGACGTGAGTGAGGCAGACAGACAGTCGGTGAGTGCATATTGACGTGATACTTTCGTGCAGGTACCTTGCAAGAGGTTCGGCATAATGATATAGATGGCCACGCAAAGTCAAAATGTCGGCGACCTCGCTTCAACCATGCTTATTCCTGATATTATCAAGATCAAAATTGCCAAATCCTGCAGACAGACCAGAAACATCAGACCCGAGTTTCCGAATATGATAATGAAAAGCAGGAATCATTGTAAAATAAAATGAAACGTCAGAGAAGCAAGCAATGTACTCTGTTCAGGCTACTGGTGAAGCAAGCGCTGGGAATCCCCGCTGCTTCCATCGTATGCTACACTATTTCGCAGCGGTAGGGTTGCGGCGGCGGCGGCACCCATGCGTTGAGGCGTTGGCTGTACACTACACGATGGTAGGCAACTGTGGTTTAGTATAGTCAATCCCATCCCACTTTACGAGTTGTACCTGGTTCCACGTCTCCATTATAAACAGGGTCTGCTCAATTAATACCTGTCAAGCCACCAGGAAATAGATAAATCGCTTTGTTTCAAGACACAGCGCGTATGCTCCCAGGAACCTGTCAGCACACAAACCGGTTGTTTAATAATGTTAATTTATGCATCCTGTTTCTGCTGGTAGGGGGTGTGAAGAAGGTGTTTTGACTTCCCATTACGAATTCTTCGTGTACGTATCGGGAACGCGGTGATCATGAATAATGCGAACGGAGAAATAGCAGATGGAGAACGAACGACACAAGACTCCCCAATCGGGCCATTCCTGACTCCAGACTTCAGTTGAAGGTCTCAGAGGGTGGGACGGCGGGCAATTTGGCAATTTGGCAGTCAGCTTTAAAGAGCACAAGCTTCAGCGCTATCCCGAGGTACTTTGCCTAGCACTATATTATGCATGGCTATATTGAATGAGCTGACGCAAGCAGACAATCGGTGTGCGGCTCCGTCTCAGAGGTTACCCATTCTCACGGATCAAGATGTTACCAAAGCTGGGGGAGCCGGAAGTGTGATGAGAGCGTGAGAGCCTGTGGTAAGTAGCTGGTAGGTGGTAAGCAGGCATGGTAGCCTTGCGACATTTTGTGACCGGTTTTGGCTTTATCATTTTTCTTCTTCATCTCATCTTGCGATTCCGTGACTTTGGATCGAGCCGCACTGGCCAGCTCTTGAGCTGTCCGGCTGGTAAGGGGGCCAGTCCCCCGTGGGCCATGGGTGGTTTTTTTTGGGCGCAGCCGACCATCCCGCCGGGAAGTTGGGAACCATGTCTATCACGTTGGGAATTGGCTTAGGCAGGTTAGGTTAGGTAGGGACCCAGTGCTTGTGTGAACTTATTAGTGTAGAGAATACATTGCTGCAGCCGTGTGCAACATGGGAAACCTATCCGGAAACAGGAAAAGAAACAACAGCAAGAAAAAAAAAAAGCTGCGATCCCCGATCCTGACATCCAATGTGTCGAGGCTCGAATCAAGAAGCTAACCCTGCCGAGGTACATGACTTGAGTGACCAAGTGGTAGTTTCGGGAAGGAAAGAAGTCCAAGGAATACAAAAGTTGTTTAAGCACCTGCCCAGGTGTTCTTGGTGCGATGGACCAGGAACGGGATCTCGCGGAAGCGTCGTAGTCGATCAGGTCACCAGCTCCCCTCCTCACACGGCGCTTGGGTGTCTAACTCTCACGCCGCCTCGGCGGTAGCGCGCAGTCTTCATCACAGACAAGTATGACTAGCGATAAATAATAAGACGTGTAAGTACGTGAAAGTGGTCTTGGGTCTCCACGACAAGCCCTCTGTGGATTTGCGCCTGGCGCTCATCCAACGTCAGGACTCGCTGAGCAATAAAACAAGTCGAGCGAATCTCTTTTTTGAGCCCGTATACTGACGATCTCCTCGCTTTCGCGAGACTACTATGCAGACCGCCAAAAGTCGACAAGATGGGCACCAGAGAAAAAAGATTTGAATCTGGCGATCTCTAGAGCCATCAGAGTTTAGTGCATGATTAAGAAATGAATAAATAGATCTGGCAAAAGATTATTTTCAGCTCAAGTGGTCCCGGTGAATATCAAACGCGGTCTTGGACCATAGGCCATATGAACCCACTTAACCTCGACGGAGCAGGTATCACACAAACATCGAGCGGTCATTGCCGAACCCCCCAGAGACAGCCCAGCGCCCAACGCCGCAGCGCTCTTCTGCTCAGTGCTCTCCTCTCCGGAGTCCGTACCCTTCCAACCTTCCCATCACTTACCCAGACGCGTTAAATCATCATGACTTGACTGTCAGAGCTCGATATCTGAGCTTCGGATGCTGGAAGCCGCTGCTCTGGACGAGCCTCGATCATCTTCGACCGCCAAGACTGACGATTGATGCGAAACAGCTAGCTGATCTACACATTGCTGCTGAAGAAGGTAGGCAGGCGTAGGATGCCGCTACACGACTGCCGGGTGGCGGTCTGGGTAAATATGGCAGTGTGGGTGTAGTAAGGCAGGTAGGTAGATAGGTGAGTGAAGAAGACCATCGTCATGGACGCAATACAGTACCTCCATACCGCGCATACTACTATTGGGCTTTGCTTTGTCACCCTCGAGGGGACCGTCCAGCCTGCAGAAGATGCCGAGCGGATAGTTTGAACTCCCGACCCAGTTTGCTCCATACAAGTGAAAGTCAAATGCGCGCTAGGCAGATGGACACCCCCTGAAAAGACACCAAAAAAAGACTGGAACTGTTCCAAATGTCCCATGGCCTTCTCTTTCTGAGAGCGAGAGTCGTCGACCTAGAATGGCGGCTGGGCATCTCAATCGTCGTTGGTGATGACGGGCGCAACTAGAGTGCGACTAGGCCGACTCTTGGCTCCCCTAGAATGTTAGTAGAACGTTATCACGGCAGTGATGGGATGACCGAATGTCGGGGCAAGAGTAGTGCTGTGCGGTAGCGAGAGGGAAAAAAGCAATTAAGGTCACTATAAACTTCGAGGCTTTCTCCCTCCCACATGTAGCCCGCCGCCTACATGGTCGCTAAGGCAAAGGCAGGCAAGCAAAATTGTGACAGACGGTTGGCCGCTGTGCAGCTCTAGCAACACTGGGGAAACAAGTTCGGAAAGCGTAATAAGGATGGGATGAGCGCTGTCAGTTGTAAACCGATCCGTGGTCATGGCGCCCTAGACTCCCGGTCGTGATTCAAGCTTGATTGACACCCCTGGCACGCAGACAAGAACTTACCTTATTTACTTTGCGGTGTCGGCGCGTATTGGCATTTTTTTACCCTCTGGAGGAAATCCATGATGGGCCTCGCTACAGGTTTACAGCGAGGTCAGGTACATTGGGGATCCAGTTCTCTGGTGCGGGATGGATGCGGCCACCTACCAGGTACCGCGCCGGGAGTCCAGAGGCGTGTGGTTCTCTTCTCACGTCTGCTGCCAGGGCTCCAGGGCTCCAGACTGCTAGCTAAAGTGTGGCGTCAAGGACTCTCTATCCTCCTCATGCTGGGCAGGAGGGGGGGTCTCTCAACGGGGGACCTTGATCTCGACGCGAGGTTCAGATTGCAGATGCCTCCACACTGGCATCCCACTCTCGTCAACCCACCCCTGGCAACCAACTGGGACTCCGCTCCATGATTCAAGTGGCACAGAAAGGGCATCCAATGTCAGCCATGTAAGGTAATATATTATATGTGTGTACGCATGTACATGAGGGGTGATGGATATGCGGCGTGCGGTGCTCCTGCAGGCAAGTGAGAGTGGGACAGGTACCGCTTCGTGGTGTACATATCGTCAACTTGCAGCCTCTGTGCTCAATGGCTCGCTCATACCTCTCTCTCACTCAAACCCCCCAGCCCCAAGGCGTCACGCAGCGTCCTGGCGTCCACGCGACAAGCCCTTCCCATCCCCACAGTACGATGCTTGCTTGGCCTGCCTACCTGCTTCTCGGGCGGGCTGGGCGTCGTGGGGAGACAAGTACGTGGGTACAATATTACGGTACAGTCATCAACCGCCCAGTCTAGTGTAGAAATGAAGAGTTTCCCGGATCAAATCCTACAGCTAGTCCTCATCAGTCAAGTGCTCAAACAGGTAGATACTCGAGAGAGTATGTGAGCAGTATCAATGGCCAATCTTCGTTCTGAGCGCGGCAACCCTGATCTTCATATGGGCCGTTTCACTCTATAACAGAGGTATTAACGATCCACGCAACTTTATGCCTGGATGCTGTGCAGTGTCAAGTCGTGCATGGGTCGACGACAAGACTCGCAGAAGCCTGAGCTCAAAACAGCAGACAGGAAAAAGTCAGTTGTCGTGTTGCCTTTTATTAATATGACAGGCGCAGCACAGATTGGCAGACTGTGGGAAGACGGGACGATGACAGGGCTAGTACATATTAAAAAGAGAACGAGACCGGCCATTAATGCTGTCAGCTATCGGCAGCTACATGTTCAACTTGTTGTTATTTGCCCTCGCTCCCCCTTCCAACCTTTTCCAGGGTCCACGTTTTTTGTTCAGCAGCTGCCAATTCCGTAAGGATCTTCAGTAGCCCGTCTTGCCGGCTCAGCTGCTGGCTGCTACGTACTACCTACATACAACACCGTACCTACCATACCGACCTACCTAACCTACCGTACAGGCTGGTTGATGATAGCCCTTGGAGGGGTCCTCGTGAATACTCTTTATCTCTTTCGGACTTCCTCAACCAGCACTGGGTCATACTGAAGGGACGGGGGAAACCAACACGCTGCAATATATCGACTCGACTGCTTCTTTCTCTCTTGGAACGACTAGTAAACGATCTCGAGACGCTAGCTGACTGGTATCCTCCCGCATCTTGGATTGCTTGCTTGGTGTTGCTCTAAGCAGAGTCGGGTGGCTTCCTCGGCAATCACCTTCTCGTCTCGTCCAGTCGGGACCTTATTACGTCTCGCTCCCAGGCTGTCGGTCGGTCGACTAAAGGTGTCGACCTAGCAAGCAGCAGCTGGCCCATTCATTCACTCATTCACTCATTCATTCTACGCTTGCTGCGCTAGTATTATTCACTTTAGCCCGCAACGTCTCTGCTGGGTTTGTTGGAAGGGAAAAGGCTGGGTGGATGAGCCTAACAGTACAGCTGGTTGGTGCTCCACTACTACTACATCTGCTAGGCCTGATGAACAGCGGGTTAACATTTGTGACCATGAGAAAAGCCAAGCCAGCCAGGACGACCCTGGCCCATTTTAAGACCCCCCTGGTCAGCTAGCTTCTCGACTCCCCATCCTCTCTCTTCCTCTACAGTCCCAGGCCTATTGATAATAAGGCACCGTTATCCCCTCAATCGACCTAAAAGTCGGCTCCTCTCTACCCAGAAAGGGCTCCCAGGATCAGCCATACCGGTTCTGACGTCCGCTCGGCTCCCCCCTCCAACCTGCGAACTTCTGCTAAACTTAGTGCGCTTGCGCCGAACTCCTTGTTGCTACCCTCGACGACCCCTTCGACTGTTTTTTTATTTTTATTTTTTGTTTCCTCCACCTGCTCCAACCCATCCAACCAAAATACGGTCGCTACAGAAATATATACCCTTTCTCGACGACAAGAGACCAAAGGCGGTCATCACTTGAGCTAGCTCCGGGATTCGTTGTTGAACCGGCGGCTACTACCACTTTCGTTACCGTCGGCCAACCCCGTGTTGCAGGAGAAGGACAGTCGGCCTGTTGGCTTGGAATTAAGAGAGGGCCTCGTGACCTGTGGGACATTGGAAAGCGATAGAGGGGAAGAGCGCCGCCACCGCCATGACCGATCCATCCGTACGGAGGCTTCTGCCTCAGAACTCGCACCTCGGCCAGTTCGCATACGCACCGCAGCAGTACCAACAACCGCGCGAGACTCAAAAGAGTGCGTACCGATCCTTCGACTCCCGTGCCTGTTACGCATATAGTAGGAAACGCTTCTAACAAGAGTCATTTGTAGATTATGTATTCGTGGATGAGCACAACCGGCATAAGCGATTGAAAGGTACGTCTGTAGCGCGGAGCTCCCCAATTTCATGCTAGAGTCCCGGCTAATCTGAACTTCTCTTTGGTAGTTATGAGGTACGAATTATCATGCTCTTTGAGAGCAGGTCTATATGTTGTAGTACTAACACAATATTTGCAGAGCTTGTGAAGGATGTAGGAGAAGAAAGATCAAGTGCGACGCTGCGACGACAAATACATGGCCCTGCTCTGCTTGTATCCGACTGAAGCTGCATTGCGTCAGGCCAAATGGGCAATACGATGGCTCGGCTGACTCTCAGCCCTACGAGACACCGCGCGCCGATTACGAGACTGGGCCAATGCCGGATGATTTTAGGCAAATGTCTTCGCATTCGCAGGCCATGATGGGTGGGCAGCCAAAGGCAGGAATGTACGCTGCCCCGGGACCATATTCCGACGGCCACAATGTCTATCAGACTGTGTCTTACCCAGCACCTCAGCCGGGCCAGCACAGCATGCATTATACCACCATTCCTCCCGTGGGTGTCCTCGATCAGTCGTACGCGCCCGCCAGCGTCTTTCCTACGCCGCCAATGCAGCACCACCATGCGCCGCACTCAGAGTCTTCGCCCGAGTCATATACGACGCAAGATCACTATCAAAACAGCGATCTTTCTGATCTTCTGGGCTCTCTGAAGATGGACGAGAAGGGAACTGGTAAGTAGAGCGCCGTTTATGGATTTGGATCGCGTACTGACAGAAGCAAAAGCACCTTACCTGGACAAGGGTCTGGCTGTAAGAAATGTCGATGACGAGGAACCAGTTGTCGAGGATTCCGATGAGTTCAAGGTTGCGCTACCGATGTCTTCCATGCCGGGTTCCAAGATCCGCATCCCACCGGAGTTGATGCCGGATGAAGAGACCATTCTTCATTACTTCGACTTGTACTTCGCCAACGTGCACCCGTATGTGCCTGTTCTCAACAAGGCTCAGTTTTACCAGCAATGGCACACGAACCGGGATTCTATTTCTCCTCTGGTTCTGGAAGCGATATTCGCTGTTGCTGGTCGACTTGCCGATGAGCCTGCCATGGGTCAGCAGTGGATCGCTTTGGCTTCGAGTAAGTACGAAGAAAATGTTTCAACGAACAAATCGCTAATGAATTATTAGAACATGCCGACTCATTCATGGACGTGCCAAGACTGAGCACTCTTCAGGCTCTCCTCATTATCTTGAAGGCTCGTGAGGCTTCGCCCAAGAAGGGGTACTACTACCGATCATGGATGTCTATCGTCAATTGCATTACTATGGCTAAGGACCTTGGTCTCGACGAGCACTTTGAGGACCACAAGGCTGGCAAGTCTTGTGGTTCTAGCCCTGCTGATTGCTTGACCAAGACTCGCATCTGGCAGACCATCTTCATCTGCGAGCTGATGATTGGCAGTCCGCAAGGTAGGGAATATTCTGTTTCCAAGTCTACTATGAACATACTGACAAATGCCTGGTAGGTCGTCATGATCTTTCGGTCGACTTGGAGTCTTTGGACTTTAGCGTGCCGAGGCCAATGCCCGGTGGTGACGATGCAGAGTACCACGTCACTCGCAACTTTACCTACTTTGCCCGCTCAGTACGCAGCGTCAGACGGATGAATAATGTCTATGGCAGGATCAAGAGGAGAAAGGACTGGGGCATCGATCCCGAATTCGTCCAGCTCAACCCTTCTATGAACTCATGGCTAAGTGATCTACCTGCTGACCTCTCGGTCACGTTTCCTCCGGATGGCTCTCCTCCGTGGCTTCCGTCTCATTTCATCGGAAACCTGCACTCCTACTATTACCTCGCTGTTCTCATGCTCCATCGCCCGCAACTCAACTTCCTGGACCCCAACGGCCCGGACGGACAATGGAAATCCCACATGGTTCTCTGCCTCTCATCCGCAAAGTTGTTGTGTCGACTGGAGGAGGCCATGTTGCAGTCTTTTGGACTGAGTGGGTTGCAATGCATGCAGCGTGGCATTAGCTTCACCATCTATGCCATTTTGACATGCATCCCGCTCTATCTTGTACGATTCTCATGTGTTCCTTGTTGGTTTTCTTGACGCTAATTGTTCTTTAGGTTGCCTTGACATCTCCAGACCCGGACTTGAACGCGGATGCCAGGGATTACTTCACACGACACATGCGCATCTTGGAGAAGACCATGGGATCCTGGCCGATGCCCGAGATGGTCAAGCAGATCGACGCCGTCCGGGAGGCCTTCTCTGCTGACCTGAGGAAGCCATTCGTCTTGAAGCCGAGTTTCCCCTATGGCAGCCCTGCGCAGGGCCACAGCACACCGCCCCGGGGTAACCTCAAGCCCCCGATGTTGCGGACAAGCTCAGTGGACCAAGTCAGTTATACCAGTCACCCCATAACTCCGCCCATTTCAGCTGGTCCTGTGGACAACAAGAGTGACTCTTCTCCTGCTATACAGTCGCTCGTGATGATGGCATCCGGCCAGGGTTCCCAGGCTCCGTCAATGCAACATGGACTCTCCATGGCTGAACCGCCGACCTGGAACCCATCACGAATCTTTGAGTAAGTCTGCACTCATGATCATGTAACCCAGCTCGCGCTCACAGTTTATTCTAGTCAGTGGAACTCCACATTTGGTACGCCCCAGCCAACCTCAGTGCCCCCTCAGTCCAATTCCCTAAGTGTTCCTCCATCTTCAGGTACCCCGGAAGTTCCGTCCATCCAGGCTCTTCAAAATGCAAACGCCTCTCTTCCATCCAGCCAGACGATGCCCCCTCAGCAGTACTCGGCAGCTCCGGTGCAGTCATTTGTGACCCCGGCCATGTGGCAGGAGTCCGTTGCCAGTGTTTATGAGGGTGGACTCAAAAGGCATTGGGATGCTCGATGAGGTGATATATAATGGCCAAGATCGTCTCATGTCTTGACCAGCGATATGCATATGGCCGCACGAAGATGCAACGACTACCGAATCTATCGATGAGCCGACCCACGAAATTACGATTCCACGACGCTGCGATTTCTCTTTCAATCTCGTCCAGTCGAGTTGAAACCTACGACCTTTTGATTCTATTTACCCTCCAGACCTTTTGCGATTTCCTTTCAGTTTCGACCGACACATATACACATGTCTTTTCTTGTACAACAACGAGCACATATTCGGCCAGGCAAAATAAAACTAGCGGACTGTTTGGGTTACGATCGATACGACATGTACAGATTCCAGGACGGCAGAAGACATGGGGATATTCGAGGTATCGAGAATGATTCATCATTTCTGTTCAAGAATATCCCTCTCGTCCGCGAGCTGCTGTGCCGCATTCCGCGAATTATGTTTGCTGCCAGGCGTTGGGCAAGCCAGCATCTGTCAGATTCGGCAATCTGGCTGATCGTGTTTCTTTTTCTATTTCGGGTATTATTTGTACAAGGCAAGACAAATCCTTCACGGGCTTGCCGATGTATTAGTATAGTATACCATTTGCTTGTGTGGGGGGGTTTTGCCAAAGAGAAGGCTGGTTCGTTTGATCGGTGATGCATTGCAGGTAACGGGAAATACAGACCGCCCTGGGGGCTATTCATGTTCAATGTTGTGACCACTGATTGATTATTTTGTGCAAGTTTTTTGATCAAGACTCTGGAGAAATTATAAAAAGCTATATGAATACGAACTGTGACAGAATTGTGATTATATTAATTGAGACAGTGGGACGTCTCCTTGGACAAAATGTTTGCCTTGATATCTGGGGTCTACAGAGCAAAAGCTCCGAGTGTGGTAGCAGTAAATAAGAGAGTGCCGATGGTAAAGCCCATGGTCGTAAGTCCGACATCAGGCGCCCTCCGCACAGCAGCACTGCCGGACGACGTCGAGGTAGAAGTAGACCCGGAGCTTGTCTTGCTGCTGCCGCCGCTGCTGCTTCCGCTGGCGACGATGCTCGCGCCGGCGCCCGTAGGCAGCGACGCGTCGTCGTCCGCGGCCGTGGCCGTGGCCGTCAGGTTGCCGCTGCAGAAGACGTCGGTCCAGCCGGCGCCCTCACCAAAAAGGCAGTCGCGCAGGTCGGCGACGCTCTGGCCCTCGGCGCGGCAGTACAGACCGCAGCCGCCGTAGTAGCCGACCACGTCGGCGGCGCCGCAGCACGACGCCATGATGGCCGTGTGGTTGCCGCTGTCCGGCATGGCGCAGACGGCGTCTTGGTCTGGCGTGTCGTAGATGTTGGCCGTGCAGGTGCTGGCGGGGGAGGGGGCGGTGGAGAGGGAGGTGGTGGTGGTGGATGACATGGTGGGCGGTTTTGTTGAGGAGGTTTGTTTGAGAGATTCTGTTTGAGAGATTCTGTTTAAGAGGTTCTGTTTAAGAGGCTTTGTTTTTTAGAGGCTCGTTCTGGAGGTTTATTGAGTATTCCCTTTGGATGTAAATATTCCAGGTTGGATATCAATGGCCTCATGGTCATATAAGTATTCAAGGAATTGTTTGTCGAGTTCTGTTTCATCCGATCATACAACCACATCCGCGGTTGCCACGCTTTAAGTGATCATCGAACATACCGTCCAAGTCCGGACGTCACAACAGAGTCGACGGGCTCGGTGGAGTTGTCTTGGTCCGGAGGACTAGTTTGCTCGTATTTATATATGTCGCTGCATCTGATTGGCTTATACGTAGTCTAGAACCATAGTCGCGACTAAACATGAAGGCCGTTGTCTCAAGTAAGCTGTCCGAGAGCTCCACATGTAGCTGATCACGGGCATGGAAATAGATAGGTAACTTTTCCTATTCCGTTGTTCCTTCTTATGTTCCCTTCTTCTAGTAGTTGGGTATTAAATTTTGCCTACTTTGTCTTCCCAAAATATGACTGATTGAACGAGTGACAATTCTGGGCCCTTGCAAAATCCAATCCCACTGCTCATGGCCCCAGCGTCATGGGGTACTTCCATCGCGAACTCGTTGCCAGATACCCGGCAGTTGTCGCATACCAAAAATCATTAGTAAAATCCAAGTTCATTCTGACATCGATGTTCTTCCTGCGCCATTCCTTGGTCTTCTGATCCTGACGCCAGACGAAGAGTGGGCAGCAGTCCTGCTTTGCGTTTGCCGAGGCCAGTGTCGGGGCGATCTGCCATACGCCGAAGCTCGAGGGCGGCGGTATCTTCTTCGTCTTGAAGCAGTCGTAAATCTCATCGGCGGACTTTTGGATCGCTTCGTTGCAATACATCATGTTGCGCCGGTTGACGCCATCGGCGAGACGCTTGTCGCCGTACATGGTCCAGCTGTCGCCCCGGGCATTTTGGACTCTAAGTCCAATGGCGCTGTCTTCGTCGTGCATTTTCTGAGGCTATGTTAGTGTCGCATTGGAATGTTGTCGTTGGAGTAGTTTTACATACCTTTGCACAGTAATCCTTGATGAGATCGCCAGTCAGCATGCGCCGGGGTGTGCGAAGGTGGCCGGAGGAGAATCGATCACCGAGAAAATGGTCGGCGAACGCGTTGACGCGGTAGGCGTTGTAGAGATCTCCACCCGCGGCGAGTTGCAAGGCGGCGGTGTGGCCAGCATTGTAGGCCGTCTCTGCGTCTGCGCCGAAGTGGTCGAGGTTCGAAGAAGCCAGTCCGAGATAGCTCGGTTGGTGAGCAGGTCTGGTCGCTGTCAACAGCTGGAACTTGACATTCATGTCGGGAAGATGAGCATAAGTTTCCGAAGGGTCTTTGCCGTCCGAGATGGCTCTATTGACCTTGTCGACCTCATTTTGCAGCGCGGCAATGATGGCTTGTGCTTCTTGTGGTTGACGAGAGGGATTCTGAGCCAATGTGTTGTATGCACGCATGAATCGAGCAATTTGGTCTTTTTCGTTTGTACCTTGACAGATGGGCTCATCCGTGCCGTAAAAGTCGCCAGCAAGCGCATTAATTTGACCATAGGTCAATTTGAGCTTTCCATTGTAGAAATCGAATGGAAACTCGCTAGAAGGCGTGCTTGTGCCATCTGTCAATTTCAGAAAGAGGGTATCGCCCATCAGAGCGTGCTCAGCGGACTCGAGATCTGAAGTCAAATTTAGAAACGGTATATGTTCAAGGATCGCGATGAGACATACGAGATGGAGCCCAAACCACAGGGGTTACGCCGAAGGATACTCCGTTATCAAGAACGCCAGATTCCTGGAGCTTCTGTTCCTCATCGTGTGGAACAGTTGTGTGATCTTCCACTTGGCTTTTATCCTTGCTGGCAGGGAACAGCGAGTCCAGATGATCGACTGTGACAACGGCAGGCGACATGGTGCAGGACGTTCTCACGGAACAATATTTTGGTTGTCAGAATGAAAAGAAGAGCAGGTGTAGAAAATGTTATTCTTGAATGCTTTTCGGTTCCTAACCTCAGATACAACGGACGGGAAGACTTGTGTGAAGGAGCTTGGCGAAGAGCCTGACTTGATCTCACGAATTGGCCAAAGAGAGGTGCTGAGGGCGTCCTAATATAGACACTCAAGCAGGTGACGTGCGGTGGGTGCTATCCACGGCAGTTGAGCCCAAAGTTTCCGAATTCGATGGCAAAAGAGCGGCATCGAAAATCATTGACCCCTCAACCTTTGAATAGAAGGGAAACAACAATCACTTGATACCTATGCGATGCCTCTGATTCGTACCTGTTTCTACAATTGAGTTTGCAAATCGGCACACCACGTTGAACGTGAGAAAGACTAGTACCCTCCAAACCAACACAGCACATTTACGCTTCTGGTCAATAGCAATTTCCAAACGTATTGGCTGATTAGCCGGAGCATTGCGCGCGTAACTAGGAGAGAGATGTAGGTTCCCACCGCGAGAGGAACCGTCGAGTCTCGAAGCTAGGGTTGCATCATGCATGGACGCTGACTAAATCAAACCTTCCAGACATCCATATATGGCTTTAGGACGATATGGTAGATGGAAGACTGCATCTAAGGTTACCGTAATTGTTGTTACACTTATAATTTAGCAAGCTGCACATGTCCTCGAGTGTTTGATGCCTCGTATTTCAGGCATAAAATCATATTCCGGTCTCCAAAGACCAAGGTTAAGAGCGTAGGCAGACTTTCACTAAATTCAGCCGCACTAACTTGACCACGGCGATTCGCGTCAACCATGATCACAAGCATTCGACGGCAGTGGAAGAAGGAGACTCGCCCAACTCCGGCATTCTCATACTTTCCCCTATAAGCCAAAATGCTTGACATTCGAACAGTGAAAGTTCGAAGTTTGAAGTTACTACGTGCTACGCAACTCACTATTAAAGTGGTCATGCAGGCGAGAGCAAAATGAAGTGAGAATAAAATATGTACTCATACCTTACCCTAGCACATCATCCGGTCGCTACAATTAATTTTGGGATGAAATCTC
Source organism: Pestalotiopsis sp. NC0098 (assembly GCA_022432395.1). Classification (NCBI taxonomy): domain Eukaryota; kingdom Fungi; phylum Ascomycota; class Sordariomycetes; order Amphisphaeriales; family Sporocadaceae; genus Pestalotiopsis; species Pestalotiopsis sp. NC0098. Next base: position 853,198 of record JAJKLJ010000003.1, on the reverse strand, counting down.
TAGAATCAAAAACAAACTTCGATCAAGAATAAGAAAATTCAGTTTTTGTCCCATAATTACGACACTTTCGCGTAAGCGTGCGATGTTTGAGTATACGCGGAATCTCACTTTTTGGTTACCCGCTTATTATGGTAAGTTATGGAACTCTGCTCCGGCATGATAGCTATAGCTAAAGCTAAACTAACGATAGTCCGACTGGAACTTGTAGTTGCCAACCAAAATATAGAATATTTCAGACTTCTTCAAGCCCCTCTGAACTGACAGTGTTCCCGCTCAAATATCAATTTCTCATAGAGCTGTTCTGTTTGATTGGCTTACACTTGATTGAGAACCATAATAGTGACTAGACGCGAAGGCCGCTGTCTCAAGTGAGCTTGGTCCGGGATTGTGATAGATCTCACGGGACCGTCCCGGGGCCCGGCCCCGATGCTAGTTTTTTGCCCTGCGGCGAGCAACCATGCTCGCTACATAAAAAATGTTGCTCATCAGCATATCGTTTACATCTTCATCGGAATCGAACTCCTCCTCTGTCTCGTCGTCCTCAACAGATGCATCCGATATATTAATAAAGTCAGTGTCATCATCGACCAAGTCGTCGACATCAGGATCAATGGACACCCGCTGGCCGTATGGCTCGCTTGGGTATAAATAGGCTGTGTAAGTCAGGCCTCTCTGGCCAATAATAGACATCTCATCGTCAGCAAAATAGATTACCGCTCGGTTGCATCTAAGCCAGCCAGCCCTTCCCTAGCAAAATATCATATAAATAGCTCGTACCCGCCACGTACGCCGTAACAATAAACAGCACACCTCCAACCACCAGTAGGAACCTCACGAAATGCGTGATAGGGGATGCTAAGTCGTCCGCCAAGCTCTTCGAGAGCTCCATACGCGGTTGATTACGAGCGTTGACGATGCAACGGGAGCCCTTGCACAAATCCAAAGAGAAGATGTGCCGTTTACGACAAAAATGACCATGTGCACTTCTCCTGAAGCATGATAGTCAAAATTTTCAAGAGAAGCAAATATGGCCGACAAGTTGGTGGGCCCGTCAAGGCTATAACGGATTATAGCCTCTGGGTTAGCGTTAGCACCCAGGGCATAGTCTGAATATATTCGCCCAGTTAACATAATACGACAAAGAGATCATAGTGTGGCTGGTTGCCCGCAGCTGATTATTGCGATTTTCACCATGTGCAGAAGGATTCAAAAACAAACAAATGATTGAAAAAGATAAAAACCAGACACCAAAATGTATGCAACCCGGCTGTGGTACCCTTGTTGGATACCCCTCGCGTCCTGCATTGGCCGCCCCGCGATAGGTCTTTCGAAAACCAGAGCTTTGGAACATTACGATTCTTTCCTTTCTCGTCCTCGTGAAGCTTGCACCTTGATCGAAAATCACAATTACGCCAACGAACCAACGACAGCGACTGCTCATCATGAGCGGAGTTCAAATCTACCAGCTCGGCATTGACAGCCTGTTCAGCCAGCTGTCGCCGCAGGAAAAGCGATACAGCCATCATCTGGCCAGGTGCGCATACATTACACCTTTCATGTCTGAACCAACCTAACTTGCATTCATACAGAGCGGCGTGGTCGGGAACGCGGATCATACTGAGACAGGTGTCTCCTGAGTCACTGACCATTTTCGACTTCATACTGGAACTTCATAGTCATTGCCGTGGAGATTGGCGAAGCCTTTGTGAGGATGATGGCATTCCGGAGACTGAGCTCGATGCCTTCCTTGAATATGCCGCGACATTTCTATCAAACTTCGGCAACTACTTTGTAAGACTTTCCGTAAGGAATGCTGCAGACACAAGCTAAACTGATTCGACAGGGCTCTGGTGACCAAAAGTTCGTTCCAAAGATGAGCCCTGACAGTTTGGAGAAGTTGTCATCGAAAAGCGCAAGGCTCGGCTCACTGTATACCCAGTTCAAGGAACACATATTCTCTATACCGCCATACAGTCTCGGCTTTCCGAGCGGCACCGCCCAGAGCTCATACTATACGGGAGAACCAATCTCCAAGGATGAGATCGCTCTCGTTTCTAGCGTTCTCGAAGATAAGTCAATCTTCCCTGAGAACACCAGAATCCACAAGTCTGGTGAACAAGAATATGAAATTCTTCAAGCCTCTGTGGAGTCCTCGGCCAAAGCTACAACCCTGACTACATCAAAAGGATCTGTCAATATCCAAATAATGCAAGGCGATCATAGCTTTGAGTTGTCCCAGATATGCGAGAACTTGGCGAAAGCCGCCGAAAACGCATCAAACGACACACAGCGGAAGTTCCTGCAGCAGTACATCGAGAGCTTCCGAACAGGTGATTTGGATGTATACCGCGACTCTCAGAAGACCTGGATATCGGACAAAGCACCCAGGGTTGAAAATATCTTTGGTTTTGTTGAGCCGTACAGAGATCCATACGGTATCCGCGCCGAGTTCGAGGGCCTAGTGGCTATTGCAGACCCCCATGAAACCCGCCTCTTGTCAACACTGGTCTCTCAGTCGGACAAGTTCATTCGCCGCCTGCCGTGGGCTTCGCCCGAGAACAATGGCAAAGGGCCGTTCGAGAAGGCGCTTTTTGAACCGCCCGACTTTTCGAGTATCCACGGTAGGCCTGGAACATGATATCTTGTAGAGTCCCATGCTGAAGAATGATAGCGCTCGCCTATTGCTCCAGCATCATATTTCCAGGCATCAATCTGCCAAACGTGGGTTTCATTCCGCTACCAGCTGCTTGGGTAAATTATGTTAACAAGTAATAGTACAATGACATACGGCAAGACTACGGCTTCAAGAACGTGATAATCGCGAACAGGATGACTGCCGAAAGCACCACACTCCAATGGCCATTTATTGGCGACAAAGAGATGGCCGTGTTCAAGAAGCACAAGTACCCGGCATATTATTGGTGGGTGGTACTTCATGAGCTTTTAGGTCATGGCACATGCAAGCTGTTGGCCGAGGAGTCGAATGCAAGCCACAATTTCGACATGGCCAATCCACCATTAAACCCATTGACCGAAAAGCCAATCGACAACTGGTATCGTCCGGGACAAACCTGGACTGGCCAGTTCGGAGATTTGGCAACAACAGTAGACGAGTGCAGGGCGGAGCTTGTGGGAGCTTACCTCATGGACGACGAAGAACTGTTGGAACTTTTCGGATATACGGAAGAGACAGAGATCAAGGCTTCGGATCGTAAGTGCGTCACAGCCTGGATTTGGCACGAATGCTGACATCCCAAGTCACCTATAACCTCTACCAGCAGTTGGCTGTCGACGGTTTGAAAGGCCTGGCGAACTTCAATGTCAATGACATGGTTAGTCCGCAATCTCAATGCCGAAGAAAAACCGCAGCTAATAATACATAGAAATGGGGTCAAGCTCATAGTCGTGTAAGTTTGGTACTCTCCAGGTTCGCAAAGTTTCATCGCTGACCATCGATTAGGCACACTTTGCCATACTCACGTGCCTCTTGCGAGATGGAAATGAATGTGTCACGGTGAAGCACAACGCTTCAGCAAAAGAGATCAAGGTCTACGTGGACCGGGAAAAGATTCGGACCCATGGCAAACCAGCGCTGGGCAGAATGCTCCTTCGGCTGCACATATATCGCAGTACTGCTGATGTGGAGGCGTGTCGGCAATACTACGAGGACCTCAGCAGTATTGACGAAGAAAGACTGTCTTGGAGGGAGACAGTCCTTGCGAACAAACCCCCGCCACTGCTGAATGTCCAAGCTAATACATTCATGCAAGGGGGCCAAGTTGTATTGAAAGAATATGCATCGACTGTCGAAGGGATCATCCAAAGCTGGGCTGAACGGTTTGTTGATGGATGAGGAACACGTCCTTATACTATGATGCTCATTGGATCATGGTGGCCTGTCAACTTCGACGGCTTTTTGGTTTGCTTGTCTACTTGTTTATTTGGTAGCCCTTGTGTTCCGCCGTTCTTTTTCGATCCATTTAGAGTCTTTCACGTCTTGTGGTCGGCTTAAACAGGTGGACATAGAATGCTGCACGGTAGGTATCCATACAGCAGTTTTGACCTATCCGAGCAGCCGCAGGAAGAATCACATAGAAAGGACGAGCGAGCGTGGTTGAGTATGATAGTAAGAGGAAGGCGCTTCCCGGGTGATTGACTGCACCAGATCTCCCGGAAATCCATCGATGCGCTGCCAGAGTGAGGATGGCAGTGAAAAGGGAGGAAAGAGACAAGCACGGGATCGTAGGAACTTGTAGAATAGGATTAGTCTCTGGTAGGGGAAGGGCGAATTCTTCAGGGTGAACATAGCAATGACAGCCTCTTCGTAGTGATCAGCCTCGCTAATAGGAAGCAAGAAAATGAACTTTGGTGACCAGCTAGTGCACACCACGAGTGCTTCTATTTCCGAGAAGCTTGACATAATCCACACATTGAGACAAGTGCTGTCGACAGTGTTCGTTTGAGGTTGGCTGAGGAATGGTGGGAAAGTGGGACATGGATTGCCCACGGGTCGTCCTGGCTCTACTGGGTCGATGGCCGTGTGACGCGGTGATGTATGGGCTATCTGCGATACGGAAAGAACAGATTACATCGCAAAGCATGTACCTGGCTTCTCGTCGTAAGCGGCTTGAGCGACCTTCTTCGTTTGCTCCCTGTTGATATCATCTTCTTCAATATTCAGAGCTACCAGTAACCATCACGTATCACCACAGGATTATCGAACGCTACGCCATCGGATGCCAAGTATACACTCACAATACAGCAAGGTCTTCATTCTTGAAAATCGTCAGAAATGTACAAACATGCATCGTGGTCGATGTGGGAGCCGCATTCGCACTTGTTCAACAAGTGGAGTACCGATGGCCGGTTCGTTCTCGTCTCAGGCTTCACATTTACGACCTTTCCGTCGGTAACCCAACGAAACATGATTAACGAATCCTTCGCCAATAGGGGCGTTCCGTCTTGTAATTTCATCTGGCCCAATGTTGCCCCGTCGGAGAATGGCTACGATCGCTGCCTCCTCCTATTCGCCGGAGCCGTCGATGCCGAAGTAGCTCTGGCAATTCTGGAACAGATCACCTTCCTGTGGGGGACCCTGCATACAACGAGGACAGCTTTTGGGGTCAGTGTATTATTCGGAATGCTTGCAATCTCTTACTAACAGAACCGGCAATTCGTAGTCGGCACCCGTCCGGAACGATTCCTCCAGCACCGATGCTTTTCAAGAGAGAGCTCCTCCCGATAGAATGGCCGATATGGATATGAACTGGTTTAGGGATAATTGGGTAAAAGTCTTCGAGAAAGAGATTGCTGAAAAAGAGTCGCGGGGCAGGAGAGTGCAATGGTTGGAAAATGAAGTCAGACGACTCCAGACTCTGCTGGGCCAAGAAAGCCAAGTAAGCGAGAAGACCGACTTGCCGGACACGATGGACAACCACAGCCACACACATTGGATCGGAGGGGCGGCTCAAGCTCCAATGCACCATGCTTCAACCGATGCACTATATACCTCGTTCCAATATCCCCAGATGCAGACTGGCCTCGAAAACCGCACAATCCCTCATCCGTTGGCCAACCAGCCACACGAGGAACTGCAAGTCTCTCATGCTTTAGGAACGATCACAGAAGAAGAACCGCGACGGGAAAGAAAGAGAGCTTCGGAGGATTCAAACGGTCAATACAAGACTCGGGAGAAGAGACCGAGATTTGAGGAATTAGGTCTCTAGTTTACAAAAGCGTATTACAGCTGTAAATATGTCTAATATTGTTACAATCCCATGAAGTCTTCTTCTCAGTGTCTCCAAACTCGCGTAAAACCTCGTGGTGTCGCACCTCATCATCCCGTCGCAGCCGAGGCAGATCAAGTGTTGAAGTGTTCTGGCGTAGGCCATCCCGCCGAGCTGTGCGATCGGCTTCCGCTTGTTGAGGTCGATGTTGTTGCAATCAGCATTGGTAGCGTCCTCGCGCACCGAGAACCGCGTGGCCTTGATCATGTCTATCACTCACGCATGCGTTGACTCGGCTCAGACGACGCTGCTCACATTACAGTTGCTTGAAGAAGATGATTTGCTAGGTACAGTATCCATTTCTATGCCACCAATTGGAATTTCTAGTTCTTGAAAGACATTCGGAAATCATCCATGTGAAAGCATGACCAGGAACTCATATGCATAAAGTCAAAATCGTGTGGAACAGTATCAAAGGACACGTATCAGAACGAAGGGAGCTTCTAGATGCCTATCTTGGTACATGAGTTGCCCTTGTGCTTTTTGGGCACCGACTCGCGGTATTTGAGTTCGATTGACAGTAGCAATTCGAGGTCCTTCTGGTTGGAGCCGTGCCGATAGCAAAGTCGCGAGGACGTCAGAGGCAGGAAGGAGCTGGCGGTCTGTGATTTTCGCGATCATTCCATGATTTCTCAGTTGCTTCTGCCCAGACTCATGTGTCAAATCCATCCAGGCAATTACCATCGGATGTCTGCGTTCCAGAGTATTGTTCATAGGCTCGTTCCTTCCAAATGTTCTCCGAGGAATAGAGCGCTGACCAACACAAGGCCCAAAAATCGGACGTTTATGCATGACTTTGGGAAGGCGCTCACGGAATTCAATAAGTCGTCAGAGAAGGCGCGTGATGCGTCCGAGATGGTGGGCCACCTGGCAAATCAGATGCACTCGTTCTAGAACGAAATTCAGGTCTGGCCCATCTCAATTGTTGAGACGAAGAATCGTCTAACCTAGATGTTATGACTCAATTCTTGTCCGATTCAAGAATTGACATTTGGCCGAAGTCTGCTGCATTGCAGAACAGATGAAATACTCCAAATATTTCTTCTCTTAATCTTTCCTCTCTCCATGTTCTTTCTCTGCCTTCTATACTTTCCACCATTTCAATCAAATGCCAAAAACGCTTCACAAAGTCCCATCGCGGACCAATACCTCATGAATTCCCACGCCTGGATGCCGGAGTGACAGTTCTGACATCTCTACCGTCGATGCTCCAGAGCAGATATCATTGAAGACGGCATTACCAACCCGTCACCAACACCGTAGCCTCTGTCGCCGGGGATGTATCCATACCGGTTCCAAACGCTTCGTCTGTCTACGTTGTCCGGGATGCACCTCTTCTGCCTTTTGTGTCCACCAGTCGGTAAGTCTTCTTGAATCCCTATTGTCTCTACCGTTGGCGTCTTTTGCTCATTGTCCACTGCAACAGAATACCGCACCAACGTCCTGCGGACGAGCGTGCCGTGGTGGATCCGGCTCAAGACGGTCAAGACCCCGAGACTGACTCCGATTTCGAGATCATCGCCGTGCATTTTGCACACCGCCCACCAGGCCACCGTGCCCGCCAAGATCACGTCCCATACATCAAGTGTGTCCGTCGTGTTATGTAGGGCCACAGCAACAGACAACAGGCCGATACCATGGTGCTAGAAGGGCTGGCGTGCACCACGTCAGGATATGAACATAGAATATTCATCTTAATTGTTATTTGAACATCAAATAGTGCTATAATTTAATGTTGAGATGATTTCCATATCTTATCAACAAGGGTATTGTTTAGAAAACATGTCATGACATATTTCTTATCGAGAACATGGACTAGACCTTATCGGCGACAGCCACTGGAACAGGCTCTCTCACACTCATACCGTCAATATGCTTCTCTTGCTGTGCAATGATGACATCGGCTGGTATTTCGTTGGGCGTCCGGTTGACCAATACAAGCATTGGCCCTAGAGAAAGCGCCATCAATCCGAAAGCGACGCACCTAGACCACCGATTAGCAGCAGTACATGATACGATGTCATTAGTTGAGACCAATTTTGCACGTACATTCCAATCAGAGGGGAAGTGCTGGTCTTGGTGTTCATGCCGTAGGCGATGGCCTGTCCAACGGCTTCGAGACAGCTATGAATGGATTTAGTAAATGTGTCTGCGAAATGAGAAGTGGACTTTTACATACCGGAAAGCAGCACCGTTTCGCACGTTTGCTGATTCTAGTTAGCACTCAGCCCATCACTGTATAACGGCACAAGAACCTACCTTGTGCGTCTGTCGCAAACGATGACAAGAGCCAGTACATGTAAGACTGCGACAAGGGACCGGTCGTCTGGACGAAGAAATACGGCAGAAAGGCGGACGGGTAGAGTCTGTCGTCCCAGTCGATGGCGCCGGGATCCGAGGCATCAAATCTGGTCTGCATGACTAGCGACCAGATGTAGACACCAAGATTGAGAATGATGACTGTGAATAGTCCAATCTGGGCCCTGCGGCGCTGGCTCAGGTGCTTCATGTCTAGGATGAACCCGAGTCCGAAACATCCAACACTTTGGTAATGTGATTTAGCATTTTGTGATATGTGAAGACGTATAGTTGGTCACTTACATGCAGAAGAACGGTGATATCAAAGACGACAAGGCTCGAGCGCGAACCGAGAAGTAGGTCGCGAGATACGTCGACCAAGTACCACTACTTCTGTCAGTATCATGACGGAATTAGGTCATGTCACAGCTGGTGATAAGCGTACCTGTAAAAGAAGGACCAGACAGCCCAAAACGCAGAGAGCAAGATGAGACTCGAGGACATGGTCTTCGCAATCTGCTTGAACTCCTGCTTAGTCGACAGGGTCTCCGACACCAGGATTCTCGTTCCGTCTGATCGGACAACCTTCTCCAGAGGCGAGATTAGGAAAGCAAAAGGCAGAGCCAAGCACTCTATGATCACAAAAGCAACATAGGTATCCGTGGTGACTCCGCCCTCGACGCCCTTTTGATAGTTCTTCGAGAGGCTGGTTTGACAGGAGTATCAGCATAGATCTTCGTGTGATTAGTACTCATAACCAGCCATGAACAGACTTACTTGATAGCACCGCCGACCAGTTGCCCAAGGTTGCGTGAAACAATCCATAAAGCTAGATATTTACCACGAGCTCCAGAGGGCGCAAGAGACATGATGGCTCCTGCCTCGGCCACATACCAGCATCCGGTTCCTATACCTGACAAGGCACCCCCCAAAATGAGGTACTTGAATCTGTTAGCGCATGTTCTCTCTGTGAAGCAATTCGCAGAAATAATTTCTGCCAAAATGTTGGACGTACCCATTGGTTCCCAAATTTGCTATTGCAGTAGTAGCTCGAGCCTTCGATCGGGAAGGACATGGCACCGAAGACGAGGGCCCATTTCACGCCGATCTTGTTGACGAGGGGACCACCGAGAAAGCAGACTAGGTCGGTACTGTCAGCATATCATAACTTGTGTGTTTTCATGAACAGATCCTTCAATTACCGGTTGCCAGCATGGTATAAGTGAGCGCAGTCCTAGAATGAAATGGTATCAGTACTCTATCGCCTGACTGTGTAATACAGTGATGCAAGTTCGTTAAGCAGCTTACGCGATGTTCGAAGTCTGAGGTGTCGCCAAACCACCGCCACCGAGGCCTGAAAGAACTGGTCAGAACACACATTTCAATCTTCCATCTAGCGTCTTGACGTACCGGCAATTGCATCGGACATGGCTGGCCCGCAGAAGGCCTACAATCAGAGTCAGAATCTAACTAGCACATTTCGGCCTATAAGATCAAAATTCACCTGTATGCTAATAAGCATCATCTGCGTCAAACTGTGCTGATGGACTCGCTTCCACAACGGAATATCGCGTCTATAAGCGTTCATGTCCATCACGGCAGCGCTGTTGGTATGCTCGGGGCCATCGTTTACGGGGCTGTTCATGGGCAGGGTGCCCCGCGTTCGGAGGGCGTCGTCGTCCCCACCGGCGTGTGTGTTCGGCGGAGCTGCGTCGAAGGCGGCCGACATGATGGGCGGCGGATCAATATTACAACAGGTGATGAAAAAGATTCAGAGAATCTTGGAAATGAGAATATGTGAGGTTGCGATTGTTGCCATTATATCTATATCTCTCCCTCGCATGATCAAGGGTGCTCGTTTGCTGTAAGTGAGATCTTCCGTAGACAAGGTACCGATATACAATTCTGTTATCTTCGGCGGACAAGCGACGGAAAGCACATGATGGCTCCGCGCCGAGTCAAGAGACTCTTTGGGGAATACGGTCTAACCAGTGATTGGTCACACCTGGATTGGCTCGAGACTATGCCAGGGCAAGGGGAAGGGTTCCAGGGTCCAGGGACAGCTAGGAATGGGCGACGTCGAAGGTCCAAGCGAAAGCTATTCTTCATTGTCGCTCCTCCCCAGGGCCGGTCGTATGCTTCCTCGGCGGAGCGAGCCGACGACTGCCAGATCCCACCACTACCACTCAGCACTCAGGGCACTATGGGGTGCTAATGCAGGGCCCCCGGGTGCCTATCTCCTCTGCGTGGGTCCCGATTTGTTCGTGGCGATACCCCACTGTCGTCTTTTGCGAGCAATAGACGTGTGTATGTAGGTAGTACCTCATGCTTCGTTTTTCCATTTCCTATGTGCATTACGTACAAACTTTTGCTCAAATCAGTTGGCAGCATCATAGTCATGTCATTGTAATGAGCCAGGGATCTGTTGTTGAACTCACCCGCCCGAAAGATTTCCCGTCTCATAAAGCTCGCTGTAAATCAGACCGAGCTTGAAACCACGACCATTTGCACTCCCAACAACAGAGAACAGTGAAGTGGGAAGAGAGTGAGAGTGAAAGACACCATGACCGCAGACCGCAAAAACACAAAGGTCATCGTGGTCGGAGGCGGCGGCACGATCGGATCCTCGACGGCGCTCCATCTCATCCGCAGCGGCTACACGCCGTCCAACGTGACGGTCCTGGACACGTACGAGATCCCATCGGCGCAGTCGGCCGGCCATGACCTCAACAAGATCATGGGAATACGGCTTCGCACCAAGACCGATGTGCAAATGAGCTTAGAAGCGCGGGACATGTGGAAGAACGACGAGCTGTTCAAGCCCTTCTTCCACAATACGGGCCGGGTGGGACACATCTTTCCTACGTCCTACTAGCTCGTATAATTGTCATTGAAAGGTGCTAACTGGAATCAGATGGACTGTGAACAAACCGAAGAGGGTATTGAGGGACTGCGGAAGCAATATAAAAAACTCCTCGACGCGGGAGTCGGTCTCGAGAAGACTCACGAATGGTTGGACCATGAAGACGAGATTCTAGCCAAAATGCCGCTGCTCAAGCGGGATAATATCAAGGTAGCTGTCATCCTTTCCTCAAGGCGGTTCACTTCAAAAGTGCTGATTCAATCGTTGCGATAGGGCTGGAAAGCCATATACAGCCATGACGGAGGCTGGTTAGCCGCTGCGAAAGCCATCAATGCGATTGGCGAAGAGCTCAAGAAGAGCGGCGTAAATTTCGGATTCGGAGGGTAGGATGAAAGGCATACTCATGCAAACGAACTCTACTGACATGGAAGTCAGTGCCGGCTCATTCAGTAAGCCCTTGTTTGCGTCGGACGGCACAATTTGCATCGGCGTTGAGACCGTGGATGGCACGCAATACCTTGGCGACAAGGTGGTTCTCGCTGCCGGCGCCTGGTCTTCCACCTTGGTCGACTTGGAAGACCAATGTTGTTCAAAAGTCTGTGAAATACTCCCTGTTCGTACACAAATGCTGACGAAAACCAGGCTTGGGTATACGCTCATATTCAATTAACCCCAGAAGAAGCAGAAAAATACAAGGGCGTCCCCGTGGTTTATAATGGAGAAGTAGGCTTCTTCTTCGAGCCCAACGAGTCAGTAGACCTCACCTCAGACATTCGTGTATCGCAATTCTGACCGCACAGGTAGACACGGCGTGATAAAAGTCTGTGACGAATTCCCGGGATTCTCCCGCTACAAACAATACCAGCCGTACGGAGCAGCGGCGCCGAAAAGCATTTCCGTGCCCAGATCGCACGCCAAACATCCTACTGATACGTACCCTGACGCCTCAGAGGTGACGATACGGAAAGCGATCGCCACGTATCTGCCTGATTTCACCGGCAAGGAGCTCTTTAACCGCGCCATGTGCTGGTGTACGGATACGGCGGATTCCGCGCTCTTGATGTGTGAGCATCCGGCATGGAAGAACTTTTGTAAGTATCCGAAACATATGATGTGTTATGATTTATATGTCAGTGAGCTGACATGTTTGAACTCGACAGTCCTAGCCACTGGTGATAGCGGGTGAGTAGTCAAATTTCATGATTCTTCTTACCTGAAGTCCGAGCTGATATGATTTTTGTTAGGCACTCGTTCAAAATTTTACCGAATGTTGGCAAGCATGTCGTTGAAATGATTGAAGGGCGGCTCCCCGAGGATATGACGGAAGCTTGGAGATGGGGCCGTGGTGGTGATGCTCGTAAATCGACGAGGGCGGCGCCGCCACAGGATCTTGCGGATCTGCCCGGGTGGAGACATGATCCCAAGTTGTAGACGACATCTAGATTGTTGTATATCATGAATCGAACACGACACTTCATACAACTGCTCATTTTCTTCCATTTGATTAATAATTCTCATTAATTCATTGATTACATATCTAAAGACTCGGGCGCTCGGCTTCTCTCCGCAGTCACTGGCTGTACTTGGACCCGATGCCCTTCTGCACGGCCGGGCGCGCGGCGATGCGGTCGATCCACTTGAGCAGGTGCGGGAACTTGTCGAGCTCCTCCTGGCTGAAGCCGCTCTTGGCCCAGCCCTTGACCCACGGCCACGTCTTGATGTCGGCCACCGAGTACTTGCCCTTGCCCTTGCCGGCGAGGTACTCGCGGGGCTCGCCCGTGTACTTGCCCGACAGCCGGATCTCGAGAACGCCCCAGACCCGGAGCGTCTCGTTGTGGAAGCGGTTGATGGCGTCTAGATGACATGTCAGAATACTTTTTCTGGATCACGAGATCACGAAAACTCACATGGAAGCTTCTCCGGAGCAGCGTTCTTAAAGTGGTTCGTCTGGCCCTGGTACGGGGCGCCGGAGCCGTGCCAGAAAAAGACCCACTGCAGGGCCTCGTTGCGCTCCAGCTCGTCCTTGAAGCCGAACTTGTCCTCCTTGTCGGCGAGCTTGAGCAGGTACAAGAGCTCGGCCGACGTCTCGTGGACGGGGAACGGCGGGCTCTGGTTGTTGTCGATCAGGACGGGGATCCGTCCGTTGGGGTTGAGCCGCAGGAACCCTGATGTCGTGTCAGTATATATCATTCCCATTGTCTTGTACAACTGGTTTATTTACAGTCTGATTTTTGCACATTGGTGGAAATGTTAATCAATGTGGTGGTGAATTCAGTTCCGTAGGCTTCGGCCAGCTCCTCGAGGAAGATCTGGACGGCCTGGCCGTTGGGTGTGCTCTGCGTGATGAGATGCAGGCCCTTGGCATTCTTGACGTCGTCGGGCGTCTCGGAGGTATAGAGCTTGTCGGCCATTGTGGATGTAGTCTGATGAAATGATCTAAACGAGTTTGTAAAAGTTGATGAGGGCTTATGCTGCTGTATAGATGTAATTGATGAACGAGATGAGAATGGTCTAGAAAACAGATGTCTAGAAACAACGATGCTCGTCAATTTATTCTTTTGTAGTCGCGGTAGCACGGTGGTGGCATTTGTCATCGAAGCCGCTGATGCTGCCACTGCGCGAGCGCCCATTGCGAATTTGGATTGCGGGGGAGACGGGCAAATACGACACGAGTTGCAGAAATGGCGTCACTGCAGAAGTCAACTCAGAACGGAAGGGAGTAAGGTGATTCGACGGGGCCGAGAGCCTTTAATTGGTGCAGGGTATAAAAGACGGAAAGGAGGAATGGGTTTACTAATATTATTAATGTTTGGCCGGTCGGTTTCGAGAAGCAGATTCCGATCTGGTTCCTGGTTAGTTCCGTTTCCTGTATGGTTTGGTTTGTTTGGTGGTCAGCTTATTCAGAGTCACTAACTTCGGCTCTTCGGGACCAAGAACACGGAGCTACAGCGGAACACCCCACTAATGTGTCCTTTATCAATCATCATCTTTTTGTTTTGTTCACGCTGTTTCCATCGCCTCTGACAGTAGTAATTACTCTGTAGAGCTGTTGAATTATTCCAGTCTTGACAAACTTATGTCTAACAAATACTTTCTTTAAATTCACGTTGTTCTTGTCGGAGACTTGGCTATACGGCGAGTCAATTCAAAGAGGTATACTTATTACTTGCAGGTTCACAGGGTGTCGCCAGGGCCTGTGTCATGCCCGTCATGGCCATGTTGCTTACCAATTCAATCTAACACGCTTGCAACATGTTGATCTATCATCTTCGCGGAATCTCATATTTGCAAAAGTTTTTCATTTGAGGATATTAGATTGCAGCTTTAGAAGCACATCCTACTTTTCCCACACGAACTTCCGTGCTGATCACTACCTATCCGCAACAGATCCACATCTGACGTGCTTGGTCGTCATCACAAGCCGACCACGCTCGTTGACTGCATCATACCATCTCTAAGACTGGCCAATGTTGGGCGCAAAGAGCACGGCCGGCGCTCCGTCGGCGGCCGAGTAGGAAAAGACCGAGTACCAGTTCTTGATAAAGGTGTCGCCGACAATGTACAGGTCGTCGATGCCCGTGAGGTCGCCGCCCGAGAACCCGGCGATGCAGTAGCCGCCGGCCTCGGGGGCGAGCGCGGCCGCCCGCTGCCGGATCTCGGCCGCCAGGTTGGCGTCGCCCAAGGTCAGGTCGTCGACGTCGGCGCCCAGGCCCAGAGATCCCAGCTTGAAGTCGAGCGGGTTGATGGCCAGGTCCACGCCCGCGAACGTGATGCTGGGGATATTGGTCACGGCTGTGTTGCAGGGGTCTGCAAAAGTTGACGATTGTTAGCTTTTCTCCTTTACCAGATGAAAGTCATGCTTTGAACACTCACAGAGGTAGATCTTCTGGCCTTCCAGAGTAAGTCCGAAGCTTCCCTTGATCTCGGCAAAGACAGCAGCCGCAGCAGCAGTGGGCGCGAGGAGAATAGTCGTGCCCGTGTCAATGGCCGCCTGGCCAGCGCTGTTGGCAACGGTGGTGCCGCCGACCTTGACGCCGTCGAGGTCGACCTGCCAGTAGGTCTGCGACGACACCGGGACCGTGACAAAGTCGCCCGTGAACTTTGCGCTGTCGCGCCCGCCGAGCGTCAGCTCCGAGTCCTTCTGGGTGCCGCCCGAGACGCGGCCGAGGTAGAAGCCGAACTCGTCGGCCTCGACGGCGCCCTGGGCGACCAGGTTCTCGAAAAATGTCGTGCCGTTGTCCTGGGCGATGGTGGAGAAGGCCATGCCGGCCAGGCCGTCGGCGTCGATCTGCGTGAAGCCCGACGCCGTGGTCACCGAGATGAGCGTCTGGTTCGTGGCGGTCAAGCCGGCGATGGTGAAGTCATCGACGTAGTTCTCACCCTCGGTCGCGCCCGACCCGTACTGGATGCTCGTCGTGGTGCCCAGGTCCGAGCCGCCCTGGTCGTACTTGGTGCTGTGGACACAGCCCTTGAGCCTGGTGCATGAAGGGCCCGGCACCCACACGTCAGCCGATCCGGTGTCGAAAATGACGTTGAAGTCCTGCCCGCCGATAGCGACGGATCCGTAGTAGGCGACGTCCTCAGAGCCCAGCTGTGTCTGGTCCGTGATGGGCTCGTTGGCCTGGCGCTTGGCGACGCGCGCCTCGAACAGATCGGCCTGCTTCTGCGCGACGGGCGCATAGTACGGCAGAGGCTTGAGGTTGTACTTGTGCAGAGTCTGGTTCAGGGAAGCAAGGATGCCGGCAATGTCGGCCTCGCCATTGTCGCGGGTGAGCGAGCTTCGCTGCCCAGCAGAGACCTTGAGCGGGCTGGAGGCTGGCAGTGCCAGTGCTCCCGAAAGAAGGGACAGAGCCAGTACAGACTTCATGGCTCACCAAAGCGATTGACACAGTTCTGCAGAGCAGTTGGGTTGCGACACAGAGATCATGCCCGGGACACAAGGTCTTCTATAGTCAACAGTGAATGGTGAAATGCATGGCGTCATTCACTCCATCTCGGCCGACGCGGGCGAATAACTGAGTATAGGAGTCTTCCCAACTCACGTTGCATCCGTCCTGGATCTGTGCAAGACCCTACCGAGGCTGAGCAGCCAGGATGGAATGTCGTCTACCAATACTCATACATCAGCTTCCCAAGCTCAGGGCAAAAGTGGTTCGTATGTAACTCAATAGAGTAGCTTCCAAAACCATATCTAGGAGGCCGCAATTGTCCTTGAGCAACTTTTAGACACGCGAGGTATTGCAAAGTAATGATTTGTCGCATTGCCGCTGCCAACCGACATGGTTGCCCCATCCAGGTACGGGGTGCTCAGAATCGCGACCTTCTACATCCGGCAGGCGACGTCGATCTGCCCAAGCTTTGTCAAAGAAAGCTTGAAAACGAATCAATTAGTGAAGCGAATCTTGGCAATTAATTCAATATTTGAAAACTAGCTGATTGTGAACACAGATCATATGGAATCGAGATTCCTCTGTGGTCGGCGTTAAACTCGGACATGAGATGCGGCGATGAGGGACTCTTTTTCGGATCTCACGAGGCGTCTCCGTAGGTACTACCTACAGACCCTTAAATACGCAACACATTCTATTCGCCCAGCAAGCGACATCTTGCTCTAAAGATGGTTTGAGATGATATTGCTCGGACCAGTTCACCTTTCGATCAACCTCTTCCACCACCTAGCCGACGCGCGTCGATGTGCAAATCCGTCACCATTTCGCCGTCCCTGCCTTCAGACAGCACGCGGGCGACGGTGCGAACTCCTTGCCAGTTGGACTTTCAACCCAACTCCCTGGTTTCTTCTTTCTCCGCGACCAGGATTCATCCGTGATGAGCAACTCATGCTTCTGGTGTGGTATGAATCACGCTTGAAGTCGTTTCTTTCTCTTTATTTATTCCGACGCACGCCTTGTGGCGAGTAATAGAAGCCAGAGACGACATTTCAGTGAAAGGCGCCGGGCAATGTCTTGCCGAGCGTTCATCTCGTCTAGATTCTCTTTTCTCCTCGAGGGTCTCACTCTCTGGGGTATCTTGACCAAAGGGATCTTCGGCGTACACTTCTGCGTTGGAGCAAGAGGCAATTCGGCTCAAAGTTGAATTCATTATCGGAGCCGGCGCGTCATCACCAGCTGGCTATTATGTCCTCGCCGACCTCGTTGGGAATACGCCTCCTCCATATAATTCTCCGCTATAAGCAGGTAAGATTGGAGTCGAAGGAAAGAAAAACATTTATTTCATACCATAGCAGAGTATGGCGGCCGTGGGCGCGGGGGGGGGGGGGGGGGGGGGGGGGGGGGGGGGGGGGGGTTTCTCTTCGAGTCTCAAGGCGTGATCATCACGTCCGACTGCTTTGCTCGGTTTCTGTAAAAGATCACGAAACGGCATAGCGCGCTCTTGACAGGTGCGACCCTGTACGTTGGGGTCAGCGTCTCCGTGAAAGAAGTCTGTGAGTGCGAGCTCTTGGAGGAGGCATAATCCTCTCCCGGCTCTTAAAGGGTCCGGAGCTACGCAGAAAAATCTATTCTGCAAAGTGGTTGACACTTTGGCGGCGGGAATGGGGAAGTTGTCTGTTATAGTCTGTTCCGGATCAAGAATGATTCTCAGGTAGGACGGCTTTTAATGTTTCCTTCTCCCGATTCCCGTCGGGTAGTTGATCTTTGTATCATTTGTCAATGATCTGGAGTATATGATGATGGTTGCTGTGAATATTCAAAAGTGTGATGGTTCCAGAACGAACGCAACTTACAGATCAGGTATAAATACCCTTTGAGGTTGCCCTTTGATTAAACTGTGATTCATCTCGTATGTAATGAACTTGTATCACTTGAGTCAGTTTGCAAGCAAGCATGTGCAGTATACACAATCCGTCTTGATATTGTTCGTATCGTGGACAAACGTCTTTCTAGATCTACTAGAGATGAATCACACACAATGCCTCCTAATATACAGCTCTAGAGCGACGGATACGAAGCCATGATGAAAATGCGGCAAACACGATTTGCCTAAAGAAAATGATGTAAACCCCATTGAACAACCTCGGGAAAGGATTTGGCAGTGATTTCTCGACCTGACACTTTAAACTAACAGCCTACACTGAATGAAGTTCTGTGCGGAGCTGTCGAAGTGGAGATGTCAATATACTAGAACATGTGGATCTTGATCTTGGCTGCATTGCTAGTTGCGCCTTTGCGACGACATTGACCTGCTGGAACCTTCTCCAAGAACAAAATATAAGAGTCAAGAAGTCAGGGAGTCATCAAAATCAGAGTAGAATAGATCAAACAGCGCTGATTCACAGCTATCCAGCACCACGTACCCGTTACACCTTCAACAATCATTTGCCTCGACCCCGCTTAGCACTATCGCCGCCAAGATGGTCAAGCTTCCGCCCTTCGATGTAGAGCAGTGGTGAGTGGTCGGAAATATGTGTTGTTTTCATTGTTGGTCGAAAGAAATTGAAGTCGGATGGTTTCTGATCCCGTCTGCCTCTTGACGTGTAGTCGTGGATCGCAGCTCGGTGGCCACCCAGCGCACAAGTGGAAAAACCAAGCAGCTAACGCGCCGTTTTCAGGATGGACAAATATGAGACGACACCAGGAGTCCTGAACATAGCAGAGACATGCTGCGCTTCTGTATCCATTGATGATCTTCAAGCCCTTGATAAGAGCGGCAACGCATCCTCTCCGCTCGATCTGTCGCGGAAGATGACGTATGGTGCCATCCTCGGATCAAAAGAGCTACGCCAAAACATCACGAACCTCTACAGAGAGGACGGCGCTTCCGAACCACTTTCACCATCATCAGTCATCGTGACGCAGGGTGCGATCGCAGCAAACCACCTGGTGTTCTACAGTCTCGTTGGCCCGGGTGACCATGTTGTCTCTGTCTTTCCAACATATCAGCAGCTGTACGCGGTACCCGAGAGTCTGGGAGCCGAAGTCTCGCTATGGGAGTTGAAAGCCGAACATGGCTTTGTGCCCGACGTTACTGCGCTCGAGGGACTGATCAAGAGCAATACCAAGGCGAGTCATATAATCCATACAGATGGGTATGCCAGCTAATTAGTAGTAGATGATTGTCATCAACAATCCAAACAACCCTACCGGAGCCACGATACCAACAGAGACTCTGAAGCAGATTGTTACTGTGGCGCGCAAGCACAACGTCATCCTCTTTGCGGACGAAGTATACAGGCCGCTCTACCACGGCGTAGAGGAGGACAAGACTCCGCCCTCTGCTCTATCTCTCGGCTGGGAAAAGACGGTCGTGACTTCGTCCATGTCCAAGGCGTGGGCTCTGGCGGGTATCCGGGTCGGCTGGATCGCATCTCGCGATGCGTCGATTATCGAAAAGGTCGCAGTCGCGCGGGATTACACCACCATCAGCGTATCCCAGCTGGACGACCAGGTGGCCACTTATGCTCTCAGCGACAAGGTGCGGCCTCATCTGATTCAGAGAAACATTGCCCTGGCAAGACAAAATCTCGCACTGCTCGAGAACTTTGTGCGCGACCACTCGGACTATGTGTCCTGGGTGAAGCCGAATGCCGCGACGGTCGCCTTTGTCCAGTTCAAAAAGGGAGGCCAGCCGGTCGACGATGAGCAGTTCTGCGTGGATGTGCTAGAAAAGACAAAAGTCATGATCCTGCCGGGCTGCAAGTGCTTTGGTCATGGCAATGCCTTCAAGGGGTATGTTCGGATCGGCTACGTCTCGGAGACAGAGGTGCTGAGGGAGGCACTAGAGCAGCTGAGTGCCTACGTCAGGGAGAACCTCGCATGATTGCGTATATGACCGATCGGGATAATATAGACCCAATCTTGACCTTGTATATGAAAAAAGAAGCACATGGTATAATTTTACTGTGAGACATTACCAGACTGCCGGGATTTGAGAAACATGCATGGAGGTCGCCGTTAGGTCGCCGTTTGCGTGCGTTGGGATCCGCCCCCTTGGGATTTGCGCCGGGACCTTACGGGATTTCGATCGAACGACCATGGCGCAACCCGACCCACTAAAGGTCAGCATCGTGCCCCTGCGTCCCTGGGAAATCCGACGAAACACACCACTCGCAATACAAATGTTCGTAAAAACGCTGTCATGCACGTGTCCAGGTCCGGGTCCATGTTGAGCCAGTTGCGGCTCAGCTTGTCATGTTGACAAGTGTTACACGCTCAGCAGCCTCGCTTGGCCAGGGCTGCATCTGTCATTTTTATTTCCCCAGGCTCCCGGGATCCAACATGGCCTGACTTTGTGGGCGTAGCAGGCCATACTGTCGAGAAATCTCCTGATGCGCTCTATAAGCTGCGTGGGGACGACAAACGCCGTATGAAGAAGTCTTCAAGCAAACGGTCGTTGCCGTCGGAGACCGGTTCGTCGTGGTAGGTATAAGATGTCTCGTAGATGTGAAGTAAAAGTTTGTTGTTTTCTGGCTTGCATCATCAGCATCAGCATCAACACATCTCCATTCAGTACTACCTGTCTGTACATACAGCACAACTTCCTCTCCTCTCAGTTGTACATATTATCAACATCTCTTCTCAGTCATAGAACTGTAACAACAAACCGCAACTCTTAAAAAACCCAAATCCACAAAAAAAAAAAAAAAAGACATCCATATTCCATAACAATGTCGGCACCACTCTCTCGCGCAGCTGGCCAGGTCATGGCACGGAGACTCTTCTCCTCGACCGCCCGTGTCAACTCGGTCCACGCCAGCGCTTCCCAGGAGCTGCGGGCCATTTTCAAGAAGAGCACGACCGAGTCGCAACCCACGGACTGGGGTAGAATCATCCGATCCCGTGCCTCCGTGTTGGCTCTGTAAGTTCTTCCAACTCCCTTCAATTCAACCCTTGGAAGAATCAAAAGACTAATATTTTTCTTCTTAGCTACACCGCTGGCATGGGCACCGTCTTGTTCTGGCCCCTCGGCGCTGCTTGGGCACTGGATGGCCACATGTGAGGTGGCCTCTTGCCCAGAGGCTTACCTGCTGTGTAATTTGGCCCATTTGTTTGCATAAGATCGGCGTTTGAAGGAACATTTTTCATTAGATACCTGCCAGCTTGGCTCTTCTTTGTTGCTTTTTGGCAGAATACAGGATTAAAAAATAAAGAAGGAAGACTCGTACAATGTGGATAGACAGACATAGAGGCCTGCTCACTACGATAATCACGAATATACCTAATCTGCACACTTCCTGGGTTCTTACACCATTGGATAGTTTTTTTATCATCGTTTCCATCGCTGCTTCGGTTCCCTATCTGCGAATACGAATACTTGGGGAACTTATCAGTAGCTTACGACTTTGATATGATGGTATAAATCCTGCTGTATGTCTTGTTGTAAATATTAGAGAGTATTAAGATTTCGCGTCCTGAATGTTTTGACATTATGATCAGCAAATGAATTCTGTTATGAAGAAGCTTATCTAACCAGGCTTTTGTTTTTGACAAATGATATAAGTGATATATATATATATATATGTATGCAAGAGTCACTGAGGCACCGCCCACAAATATCAGAGCCATATTATACACCTTACTTCGATCAGTAAGAAAACAACTATATGGTAGGTATAGCTCGGTTGTGTTGGGTTATCTATAAATAAGGTGACATGTACCAGCGAACCCTATCTGTGCTCCATGTGACATCATTTAGAGCGAACCGGAACATGACAGATACCCATTGGTCGGCTGCTTGAGATCTGGTTTCACCCAACGATCGTGTCACGGGCCGTCTGCCTAATCTTGTTACACAGGACAATGCAGTGAGAGGCAACGGCTGCGATGTAGACTGGCTGCTTAAGGAGCCGAAGGAATTTTAGGTGGTTTGGTACCTACCTAGGTGTGGCGTTGGGGGAGTACCAAGCTACAAGCCAGGTAATGTAGGCTGCCAATTGTTGTCTGGCGACTCGCAACTCTGGCCGCCCCATTCGTGCGCATCATCCATCTCAACAGTGCCACAGTTGGCAGTACTGGCAGACAGTTTCAGGCGCAGTCGGTGCTCCAAAGCACGTTCCTTCGGCTCCTGCTAGCGAGCGATTAATGAATAGATCCACTGCCCCATCATCTTTTCAAATCTGGGGAACGTGATCATTGTGCGGTCTACAATTATTCGCAAGTGTGTAAGTATTTCGATTACTATATTCTGGAGAAGAAGCAAACCCCAACAAGAAACAGACAGGTCAGTGTCTCACCATACTTCAAAGCTGCCACCGCCTTGTTGGTTGGAGCTGGGGAATTTCCTCCGAACCCAACTAGCGTTGCCCGCAGTGACGAGACGCCAAGCCCCCCAGCCGAGCGCTGCGATCGAGGTAGCTTAGCTCCCAGTCGTTGCAGCTCGTGGCCTGTGGGGAACCTATCCCAGCGCGTCTTGCCTGCCACCTGCCTAGTTTACCGCCTTATCGCCGCTGCATGCAACACGGCATCGTCCTCGTTGCTTCCATCATCACCACATTCCTTTCGCATCAAACATTCGGGAGTCAAACATGGCGAGGCTGAAGATGTCTCCCTTGGGCCTGGGGCGCTTGGCCCTGGGCGCCCTTTCTTTATCCTCTTCTTTCGTCTCGGCGCAGAAGAACTACACCCAGGAGGACATGCTGCGGGCACAGCTCATGCTTCTCACTGGCCGACCAGATGATTGCCCACCTTGGTGAGTGATATTCCCTTGCGGCTTCGAGTGCATCCCGACGTCCCATCTTTCAGCTCGCGGGCTTCATTTGCGATAGTATACTGACATTTGCCGCTCGTCAGTTTCAACTGTCTTCTTCCAGCCAACACTTGCGGACAGTTTGCCGACTGCAACGAATACAACGGAAAGTGCGAATGTCCTGCCGGTTTCGGAGGCGACGATTGTTTGGATCCCAGTACGCCAGCCCTTCTTCGCATCGCATCAGCAAATGTACAGTTCATACTGACTCAACTATAGCTTGCGGCTCGCTTTCCCGCGGTAGAGACCGGCCGATAAGACAAGGCGACTCTTGCGACTGCGACGATGGCTGGACCGGCATCAACTGCAATGTCTGTACCGAGAACAAGGCCTGTGACGCCCTGATGGAGACGGGCGCAGACGGTGTGTGTTACGCAAATGGTGAAGTCGTCAAGCAGAACCACCAAATGTGCGATGTCACCAATGACAAGATCTTGTCCATGCTCGATGGCAAGATCCCCCAGGCCACATTCAGCTGTCAAAAGGAATCTGGAATCTGCGACTTCCAGTTCTGGATCGACCGTCTCGAATCATTCTACTGTCATCTCGAGGACTGCGAGTCCAGCGCCGATATCGATTCCGACAAGAACAGCACCTATTACAAGTGCCCAACTGTCGCCTGTTCGTGTATTCCTGATCGCATGTTGTGCGGCGAAGATGGATCCATTGATCTTACCGACTTCTTGAAGGAGGGTATTACTGGCCCGGCTCAATTTGAATGTCTTCAGGAGGGCGGTGGTGTCAACAGATGCAAATTCAGGGAACCAGAGCTCGACGGCATGGTCAAGGCAATCTTTGGCGACCCAAGCATCGAGCTGAGCTGCCGCGCCGGAGAATGTCTCTACGCAACCGAGATTCCTGGTTACGTGAAACCCATCAAGCCAATCAACACGCCTCTTATCGCTGGTGTGATTGCTGGCTGTTCGCTCTTCCTGGTCGCCGTGGGTCTTCTGGTCTGGTATCTGTCCAGGCGCTCGAGTCAGTACCAGGCAATCTCTCTCGACGATTCCGACGACGAGACTGGAAAGCTCATGGCCGATCACAAGCCCGCATCTCTCTACTTTTCCGACGTCGCGTACGATCTGAACGGCAAGCATATTCTGCACGACATTCAGGGTATGGCTCATCCGGGCGAAATCATGGCCATCATGGGCGCCTCGGGAGCTGGCAAGACCACCTTTTTGGACATTCTGGCCAGAAAGAACAAGCGTGGCAATGTGTCGGGCAACTTCTACGTCAATGGCGAAAAGGTCGACGATGCTCAGTACAAGAATGTCGTCGGTTTTGTCGACCAGGAAGATACCATGCTTCCTACCTTGACCGTTCACGAGACTATTTTGACCTCTGCCCTGCTACGCCTTCCTAGAGCCATGAGCCGTGGTTGGAAAGAGCAGAGAGTATATGAGGTTGAGAAGCAGCTCGGCATTTATCACATTCGCGATTCCCTGATTGGTTCCGAAGAAGGAAAGGGACGAGGCATTTCTGGTGGCGAGAAGCGCCGTGTCGGTATCGCATGCGAACTTGTCACCAGTCCTTCTATTCTCTTCCTTGACGAGCCAACCAGTGGTTTGGACGCATACAACGCTTTCAACGTGATTGAGTGCCTCGTCACCCTGGCCAAGACGTACAAGAGAACTGTCATTTTCACTATCCACCAACCCCGATCCAACATTGTTGCTCTATTCGACCGTCTTTTGTTGCTGGCAAAGGGTAAGACCGTCTACTCTGGACCATTCGCCAGCTGCCAGGACTACTTTGATCGCATCGGTTACTCCTGCCCACCTGGATTCAACATTGCCGACTACCTTGTGGATCTTACCATGCATGCCGGCTCGGTTGAGCCATACGACGACGGTGCCCTCAACGCTGATGCGGCTAGTGTTGGGCCCAGCAGCACCACCGCTGTCAAGTCAGTCGCTAGTATCTCTGGAAACAGTACAAACGATGAGAATGAGCCTTCATCCAGCCGACCAAGACCAAAGCGAAAGGACTCGATTCGAGCACGCCAGGAACGAGAACTCTTTACGCGCCGGAGGAGCACGGTTAACACTGTGGATACTGCTGCATCTTCTGACGTTGATGACGAAATTGGAGCCTACAAGTTGCACAAGCAAAACCCGCCGCCCCATATCAACATTGAGGAAGCCCACGATCTGCCCCCATCTGCTCTTGCCGACTCGAACCTAGAGGCACTGCACCAGGCGTATATGGAGTCTGATATTGCTGGAAACACCCATGAAGAAATCCAGCAGGCTGTTGATAATGCCCGCAACGCCAATGGTCAAAACGGATACAGCCCAGAGGGCCCCAACGTCTACACGGGCGGTATTGGCAAGGGCTATGCCCGCGTCAGCTATGCTCGGCAGTTCATCATTCTGTCTGGCCGTACCTGGAAGAACTTGTACCGCAATCCTCTCCTCATGTTGACGCACTACGCCATCGCCATCGTTTTGGCTGTTCTCTCGGGCTACCTCTTTTTCCATCTCACCGACGATATCCCCGGCTTCCAGAACCGCCTGGGTCTATTCTTCTTCCTGCTTGCCCTGTTTGGCTTCAGCACACTTACGAGTCTGAATGTCTTCTCGGCCGAACGTCTGCTATTTGTGCGTGAGCGTGCCAATGGATACTATTCGCCATTCACGTACTTTGCGGCCAAGGTCCTGTTCGATATTGTCCCTCTCCGGATCATTCCCCCGGTGATCATGGGTGTCATTATCTACCCCATGACTGGTCTCATTCCGGACGCGCCTCATTTCTTTACTTTCATGCTTGTACTGGTCCTGTTCAACCTTGCCGCCGCCGCCATTTGCCTGTTCATCGGCATTGTCTGCAAGGATAGCAGTGTTGCCAACCTGATTGGTTCTTTGGTCATGCTGTTTTCGCTGCTGTTTGCTGGCTTGCTGCTAAATCATGACGCAATTCCTCACGCAGCTCAATGGCTACAGGCTCTATCCATCTTCCACTATGGCTTCGAGTCTCTGATTGTCAACGAGGTTCTCAAGCTCGAGCTTGTCGACAAGAAGTATGGACTCGACATCCGTGTCCCCGGCGCCACGATTTTGTCCAGCTTCGGTTTCGATAACGGTGCGCTGTGGATGGATGTTATGAACTTGGGCATCTTTGCCGCAGTGTTCGTCGTTCTCGCTTATGCAGCAATGCATTTCTTGCTCATCGAGAGACGGTAATTGTGATATTACCCGCAAGGGAACATGGCTAGGAATGACATGTAGGATAGAGCAGCAGTTGAAACACGAGTGATCTTTGATGGCAAGGTGTCAAGAATTTCTTTTGTCTATGAGTATGTATGCATCGCTTCTGCCGCAGGGCCTCGTTTCTCAGGACGGCATCATTGAGCATCACGGCGTTCGGGGGGTTCTTTCATACCTAGGTAGTTAGCATATAAAGGATGCATCAATGCGTTAGTCAACATTGGCTTTACTGATTCCCTGTTGCCTATGTTTGCGAATGCCTCATCAGTCACGGTGACATATGATAGACAATTTTCACACTCGATAGCTCGGAGCCAAGATTGGACAATTCGGAATACAAATCATGATCAAGGTACCCATATTGTAGAACTTAAGATGAATAAATATTTGCAATGTACAACAACGTACAACTCTGCCCTGCTACGCAAAAAGTCTCAAACAAGACTCTGTTTTGAGGCGGTGATGGATTTTTCTCCCCGCTAGAGCGTCAAAAGATGGCTATATAGTACATGTTTTGTGTGTAGATGGACTTCTTGTTTTCCCCTTCCCCCCCTTTGGATTTACATCCTCTGCGGCACGTCGTTCTTGAAGTGCTTCCTTGTGTGGCACTCATGTTCATGCTGTCCATGGATGATACGACCATAGTCCGTTGGCGTGGTCTCTATGATTGTCCCAATAGCAGATGCAGCTACAAACCGTGGAGCAGTGCCTGATATCGACTCATATTTTCAAATAGTTGATTACGCAAGTCTGCTTTTATGCGTCGTTCATGGGTCCACCAGTCAGCTCCTCGGCGACCTTGGTCTGGCGCTTGCTCGTCCGGTTGCCCTCGTCCAGCATGGAGGAAAAGACGCGGCCGTCGGTCCGGCTGACCTCGCCGATCATCTCGCGCACGGTGATGGGCTTGCCCCAGAGGTCCCAGGCGTTGACGGGCGTGGAGCCCGTCTCGGTGCTGCCGCTGGTGAAGGTGTCGGGGCGGAAGACGCGGTCGACCTCGTCCTGGAGCGCCTTCTCGTCGACGATGAAGGAGCGGGCCGACATGTACAGCTTCTGAATGGCGTCCTTGCGGTCCTCGCTGCGGCGGGCGGCGCGGGCCTCGGTGCGGGCGAGGGCCTGCTGGGCGTGCTCGAAGCGCAGCGGGTCGAGGGGGACGTGGGTCTGCAGGACCGAGGCCGGGATCGTGGTCTCGGTGAAGCGCTCGTCGGCGCGCTGCGGCGCGTTCATGGCGTGCGTGTTGCGGCGCTGCTTCTTGTCGTGGTGGGCGCGGCGCGCCCGGTCCGTCGACACGCGGCGCTTCCACAGCTCCTCGATACCCTCGCCCAGGTTGCGGCGGCGCATCTCGGCCATCTCGCGGCGGCGGGCCTCGTGCTCGCTCGTCGGCGGCTGCTGCGACTTGGCGTTGGTCGGCAGCGGCGCCGACTTGGCCAGGAAGACGGGCGACGTCTTGGGCAGCTCGTACGTCCGGCGCTTGAAGATGCGGCGCGGCATGGGCAGGTGGCCCTTCTTGGCGAAGCGGTCGGGCCGGTTGTCCTCGACCGACTGGGACATGGGCGGCGTCGGCACGTTGATGAACAGCGGCGACTCTGGGGGGATCTTGTTGGCCTGGCACAGGCTGGTGCTGGCAAAGGCCCGCGTGAGCGAGCCCATGGGGATGTGTTGTACGGCCCTCCTCGAGAGGGCGGATGGTAATGTGGGAGGCATTATATGTAATGTGAGCGTGTCTATCGGACACGAAAGAAGACGCTGTCGTAGAAACCCCCAATGCCTCGTCGTCGTCGTCGTCGGTCGTAATCGTACTATCGCTGGCTTCAACTTTTGGCAAGAATTGAAAATCGATGCGGCAGCTCGATCTTCCGGGGCCCGGTCCAGGGGCTCCACCCGACTTCCAGGCTCGCCAGGTCCAATCCGTTCAGCTCTCCTGGAAAATGCGCTAGTGCTACTTTCAGTCCTAGCCTGTCCCACCTCTGCGCGGCAGAAATTCGAGGGCGGTCAAAAAGTTGGAAGCTCGACACTGCTAAAAATTTCCCTTGCGACAAACCAACCCCACTACTATTCTCCCATTGCCATCCTCCCATCAAAACTTCTTTTTTTCCACCTCGCACCTCTGACCTTTTCTCTCACTCCGGCCTCTTCGCCCTCACACCTTTTTCTTGTCTAACGTCTCCTTCGAGCTTGCTTTTGTAGATCACAGACAAGATGGGTACAGGCAAGAAGGAGAGAAACCGGCTTGTCCGCCAGGGCAAGACCGGCACGGGTATGGACAATGTCAAGGTCAAGGGTGAAAACTTCTACAGGGTAAGTCGCACTCGAGATATCAATGGCACCCTGATACCTCACAGATGCTAATGATTCTGGGAACAGTCGGCCAAGAAGGTCAAGACCTTGAACATGCGAGAGAAGGGCAACAAGGCCCAGCGAAACAAGGATGGAAAAATCGTCCAGGCTGCCGCGTACCAATCTCGGGACGTCCCAACCGCTCGCATCGAGCCCTCGCGAAATTGGTTCAACAACACCCGAGTCATCTCGCAAGACTCGCTGAGTGCCTTCCGGGATGCCATGGCTGAAAAGGCCAATGATCCCTACCAGGTGCTTCTGAAGAGCAACAAACTGCCGATGACTCTGATCCGGGACGGCTCCGACACAAATGGTCTCAAGCAGCACAAGGCCAAGATGACCATTGAGTCGTCATCATTTGCTGATACATTTGGCCCCAAGTCTCAACGGAAGAGGGTGAAGCTGAATGTCGGCAACATGTTGGACCTGGCTGAGGATTCGGAGAAGAGCATGGACAAGTACAAGGAAAAGCTTGAACAGGCCAAGCTGCTCAGTGGAAACTCTGGAGCGGATGCCGAGATTGCTGGTGACATGCAGGTCGACGAGGCAGACCCTCTCACCCTCGCCATTCAACCGGTCTTCTCCAAGGGTCAATCGAAGCGAATTGGAAACGAACTGTACAAGGTTATTGACAGTTCCGATGGTGTGTATCCAGCCCTCTCTCGCGTGAAGCACCTTGCTAACTTTCATCACAGTCATCATCCATGTCCTTGACGCCCGAGACCCTCTTGGCACGCGTTGTTACAATGTTGAGAAGTATCTCCGACAAGAAGCACAACACAAGCACCTCGTATTTGTGTTGAACAAGTGTGATCTGGTGCCCACATCTGTTGCCGTAAGTTATAACATTTCCTTCTCATTTCTACACTTCCCCAATGCGTTGAAGTCAGGGTTTCTACCGCAAACTTGTTTTGCCAATGGAAGGGACCCGTTACGTCATTGGGAGATTGAATTTCCAATCTCAACACTCTTGTGCTTTCGGGCCTGGAGTGTAGATGTGGTCCCGTCTTGGGGCTGCATCGCGAGTATGGCTCTGAATTATCTTGAGTTGAATTCTACTTCCATCCTTCGGGATTGGCTCGTGGTAGTCTTCGTAGTATTGATTCATACATATCATTCGTATCATTTTTGGTTTCTATAGATTAGCACATCATGATGCTGACCAAATCACAGGCTGCATGGGTGAGGAGTTTGTCCAAGGAGTACCCGACTTTGGCTTTCCACAGTTCCATTACCAACTCGTTTGGCAAGGGAAGTTTGATCCAGCTTTTGCGGCAATTCAGCGGACTGCACAAGGACCGCAAGCAGATTTCTGTTGGTCTGGTCGGATACCCCAACGTCGGAAAGAGTTCCGTCATCAACACGCTTAGAGCCAAGAAGGTCTGCACCGTGGCTCCCATTCCTGGTGAGACCAAGGTGTGGCAGTACATCACCTTGATGAAGAGGATATACCTGATCGATTGTCCTGGAGTTGTGCCTCCCAACCAAAACGACACGCCTCAAGACATCATCATGCGTGGCGTCGTCCGTGTTGAGAAGGTGGAGAACCCGGAGCAATACATCCCCGGCCTCCTGGCAAAGGTCAAGACCCATCACATGGAGCGCACCTATGAGCTCAAGGGCTGGACAGACCACATCAGCTTCCTTGAAATGCTTGCAAGGAAGACTGGTCGTCTGCTCAAGGGTGGTGAGCCAGATGTCGACGGTATTGCCAAGTTGGTCTTGAACGACTTTATGCGAGGCAGAATCCCATGGTTCACACCTGCGCCAGTGACAGAAGGTGAAGACGGAAAGGCCAGAGAGGGCAGAGAGGGCAGACTTGGAGAGATGCCTCTGAAGCGTAAGAGAGACGAAGCCGAGAGTGTAGCAGACACCTCTGTTGCGATTACTGAAGACGACGAAAGTGAGTCGGATGATGACGAAGAAGAGGAGGAAGAGGAAGAAGATGGTGATGAGTTTGGTGGTTTTGATGACGACAGCGACAGTGAAAGTGACACTGAGGCCATCACCAAGGCCAAGAAGGCAGCCGCGGTGAAGTCGAAAAAGGCGAAGCCCTCCGAGACTGAGGACATGATCCCTCTGGATTCTTCAAGCGATGAGGATGAGTGAGCTGGCAATGTTGGAGACGATTTCACAAGGATTGAAAAAAGGCAGTCCAAGTGATTCGTCTTTCCGACTAATGTCACTACCCAGTGGGAAGTCGCGGATGAAGAAGAAAAGCTGACTTCCCACTGCTCATCGCGCCGCTAGTAAAACCAGCAGCGTGCCTGACGCATTGTGATCACCAATCTCATAAAGACCACACTGCCTGGTCATATCGGCGATTGATGCATTTGGCGCCATTGCCAGAATCAGACTTGGCCATTCCGGATGATGCTGCTGCCCCAGTACTTCCCAACGATGGTAGTCAAGGCAGCCATGTTTGATCATATGCAATGAGTATTGCACGATAGTCGCTCCGTGCCGAAGAGGCATGATGGCCGGCACAATTTCAAGGCGCTTCACCCGCCCCAAGGTGTCGAGTAGATACCTACCTAGCTCCGCTAGAGAGCTTCATGATAAGATACCCAGAATAATCATAGCAAGGTTCGGGCAGCAACTGCCTCGAATATGATGAATACACTTGCCTTTCCAATCAATCAAGCCTTCCACTCTAGCAGTGCCCGTGACGTGCACGATAGGTCGTTCTTGCTGCCTTTCCTTCATCCACTTGGTGCCATGGCTTCACTCGAAATCTGTTCCCACTACTCGATCACTCCAAGTCACTCGACAGTTTTGTGATTCCTTGGTTTCTTGGACTCCTTGGATCTCTGCGCTCGTCACTGTTGTTTTCTCTCCACATTCGATCACTTTGGGAGTGAAGGTGCCGCTCGGTCAACTTTCGAACCCTCTCCTCGTCGTTGCCCTCCATTTTGCTCCCAACGGCCTTGTCAATCCGTTCTGCTCGACCAGCCACGCACTTGAAGATGCTGGCACTTCTTGTCGTCTTGATCTCGGGCGTTCTATTTGCTAGTCTCGGTCAGAGCTCTTCCATCACTCTGCGCGCCAGCGCCGGATGCACTTTTCATCTGTCGACTGGCGGTAATGCGCCCTTCTGGATTGGTCAGCTATCCAATGGACAGTGTCGGGGAGGCAGTGATATAAGCGCTTCAACATTCACCTGGTTTGGAGATGCTTTCCTGGACCAGCAAGGACGTGGCTGCTGGTGGACACGTAGGTTATCCTTGGTTCCTCCATAATCCACGAGTGGCGAGCCGGTGCTGACCATGGACAGCTCCAACAAATGTTCTCCAGTGTGATGTTGGTCAACAACCGAGTCACGGATTCGAAATCCCCTGCAACGGCGTCGTCTCCTATAATGGGCAGTCAACCTTTTATCAGTGCAGGACAGGAGATGGAGACCAAGTCAATCTCTACTTGCAATCCATCGGCATACAATGCCAGCCCGTTACAATTATAGCCGACGGTTGTACAGCCTGTCAGACTTCTCCAGGCGGTGGCGCTGCGGGTGCTGCACCGCAACCTGCTTCAACAGTTGGGCCATCCAACATTGTGTCGAGTGTGACGCCGTTCACCACCGGTCCAAACATCCCTTCAAGCACGCCGGGTGGAACAAACCCAACTAACAGTGGCACTGGTCCAAGCCCGACACCCTTGGCACCTCCCGCCAAAGACTGCTCAGCCGATCTATCGAGTACATACCACAGCCCTTCGCTGATGATCTCGATTGACCGCGCCAATCCAGACAAGCCTTACGGACCGACGTCGTATGGCCAGATATCGCCCAACGCAAGCACCCTCTTCAATTTCGACATCCCAGCCTCGGATGCCGGCAGATCGTGCAAGGTCTTCTTTTCCATGCCACCACAGTCCATGCTACAGAACGCACAGGCGGGTGATTATTACTTCACTGGAGATGGTTCCGTACTTTTCAGCCGTATGGGCACCCTTGCGACCTCAGGGACTACATACAACGACGTTGCTCTCGGCCGGATCGAACGGCGGGACCTGGGCGCTCTTGTTGTTAGTCCGGGTCACAATTATGTGATCGAATCATTCGACTGTTCTAGTGCCATTGGCACTGGCGTCAGCTACATGCTTGCCGAACCCGCTGGCCGAGACACATGCTTGGTCTACTACCAAGAAGGGTCGCCGATACCTGTGGGAATGTTTATATCAACTTGTTAGATGAACGGTATATAAGGTTTACATGCCATCCCACGGCTATGAGGTGGGTGGTCTGGATTTATGCAAAGATTACAACACCTGTGCAGTCGGTCGACCCACGAAAAGACAACCGATCGGCATATACACAGGGACACAAATTTTGGAACGAACTCTTTCTTGGAAGCAGACTTCATACGGTTCATCATGGATAGATATGCTTGCTTTTCTGGCGTGGTACATAGCAATATACCTGATGTTTACTTTGTGTTTTGTGTTACTTCGATATGCCTAATATTTTCATGGGGAACATATTCCTGCATATGCATGGCATCTCCCCATTTCTCACTGTTTGAGTAGGCTCCAAGCCTGGAGACTCAGCAGAGCCGTGATACATGAGAGCAAAAAACGGTACTTGTATGTCTCTGGCAGAGGCAGAATAACAATAGTCCTTGGTCACAGTCTTGCTAGAACACTCGGCACGTAGACGTCACATCTTTTCGAGTTTGTTATATTTGCCCTTCTATTTACAAAAGTAGTGCTCAACGACTTCTTTCCCGTGTCAAAACTCGAAATTCTGAATCGTGAACTTGGCTGGGCTCCCTGGGGAAGAAAATGAGAATTTACACAATCGTGTTGAACAAGACCAAAAGCTCCGCAATGCGTTTGATGAACTCCATGACCATGACCATGAATTTGACCTTCTTTCTGTTCCTCGACATCGACACGCTCAAATGCCATGCTTCGTGAGATGTTTTATCTGCAGTAAATGTAACGATAGATGCAGCTCCCTTTGCGAGGCTGCCACGGGCGCTGAGCCTATCGTGTCAGGTCCAACTCACATCCTGACGGCTCCAGCTGCCCGCATCGGTGGCATTTCCACCAGTCCCTCATCAGCCAGAGCTACCATTGTCGCATCTGTCTCCCTTGTGCGGTAACTTTGAGCACCCTGTCGTAGCCTTGCGCTTTGAGTTGTCGTGTAAACATGCTTGGTATCACTCTATGAGCCAGCAATGCCAAGACCAACTCTTGATTGGTATCGATCTGCCCTCGAGCCGTCGGTCTCGCGGTTTCGATCCACATTTGCACGCATCCTGCGTCCCTCCATCAATCCTCGGAGACCACGCTTCTGCAGGCCAATAACACTGCTCAGCTCACCACTCCAAACTTCTCCGTGCGTGCCACGCTCGCTGTCTCCGAGCTCGCTGCTCCACTCGCTGCCGCTGACGCTGGTCGAGGCGCTCAGCTCTTCGCTTCCAGGGCGGGCAGCGGGCACACCCGTGTTGAGTTGCAATCCGCCCAGACCCGAGGCCGCCTCGTCTGCACTGGCTTGCGACATGGAGGCGCTTCGCTCGCCCGGACCGTTGCTGGTCAAGGCTGCATCAGCAGGTGCGAAGAAGTTGGGATTCAAGGTTCCATCGATGCCTCGACCACCACCGGCAGCCATTGCAGTTGCATTGAAAACTGCCGCTGCGTTGCGCGAATCAAGCAGGGTGTGCAGTCTCTCCACGACGGCTTCTAGCAGTCCGTCCACCTTGTAAGGGCGGGCGATCTGGAGGAGGGAGCAAAGAATCTGCGGTGTGCACAGAGGAGATTGCGGCGAAGGCAGAGATGAAGTATAGACGAAGTGCAACAGCGCTTGGATCGTCAAGTATGTGTGTGGAAGATAGAGACATCTAGGTCGGATGCTCGGGGCGAGGGAGGCCGGCGTAGGTGCCGAGTTGATGGTGGTAATATCCCCAGCACCTCCTGACACGGACGTGCCAGCAGTGCTGGGAGGCTTGTAGGAGCTCATTGATGAGTTGCCAAAGCTCGAGGCACCCGAAAATGCACTGTCTGTTGTGCTTCGGTTGCCCTGTGCTGGTGTAATGGTCAAGACAGACATTCTTGCACCGGGACCACCTGATGTGTTGGTCCTTAGCGTCGCAGAGTCGCTGCCGTCCTGAGTAGCGGCGCCTTCGCGGAGAAGCTGTACAAAGTACGGACCCCATCGTCGGCCAACAATGCGGGAGTTGATGGGAATACGCTCTCCTCCGATGCATAGAATGTCCATGTCTGCGAGCTCGCGAATTGCCAAGGCCTTCTCGCCGAGCTCCTCGGCTGCCCGAGAGTGAAATCGGCCTCCACCGGTCCAGCCTGCTTTCCGGGCAATGCTCAGACCTGGCATGTTGTAGGGGCTACTTGCTGATGCAAATCCAGACATGGGCGAAACCCTTCTCGGGTTGTCGTAGAAGCCAAATGCCTCTAGCTCGACCATACAAACATTCGAGAAGTTGATGCGTCGGTGGTTATAGTCGTCAACCAGGCTACGCTTGCGGTTGCCCAGGATGACGAAGGTGTTACGACGGTTCCAAAGTACACCTCGGTTCCAGCTGCCCTGGCTGAAAATGCTGCCTCCCGCATCGATGCGTGCCCAGGTCAGATTCTTGAGGTCCAGTGCCCACAAAGCATATTCCTGCTTGGAGCTCGTGAGATATGTGCCGCTGACAACAAAGTACGTGTCAATGACGCCTCCGTTCGGAAAGCGTAAACCTGGCGGCGAGTAGGTTCCACTCATCGGCTTTTCGACCAAGGATCCGTCTGAGCCTCTGATTTGCAACTCCAGCTTAACATCCAAAAAGTTGTAGTTTGAGTAGATGAGCATGGACGAGCCTGGCTCTCTGGCTTCTTGGCTGATGTTACCCTCCTGCCGCGAGCCAAGCGCATTGGCCTTGCCGATTTTCGAAGTCACCGACGGGGGCAGCGGCGCGACTACACTTCGGTATGCACCGCAGGACTTTCCATGAGAATCTGTCGATGTCCACTTAAGACTTCGAAGGTTGAAAACACTGATCTGCTCAATGTAGTGGTTTGCTCCGTCCTGGCCTCCCACGACGACCATTTCAGCACCGCCAGCTCCATCAATATTGATGCCAATTCGTCCCTCGTTGGGATTTCCACCAGAGGGGTTGTGTTGTAGTGCTGACAGAGGTGCTTTGTTCGAGGAAAACGTAGCTGAAGAGGGCAGGATACAAGCACAGTGAGCATATCTGCCTTGTGGCGCATCCTGAGTCGGAACAAAAGTCCACTTCTTGGTAGGAACATCGTAGATGTAGATATCCGACATGACGACTACTTCAGGAAGTTGCTCCGGATTCGTGGGTGGCGGTTGAGTCGGTGTCGGCGACATGCCTCCGTAACAGACCATTTTTGTGTCTCCCAAAGCACACATGGAATGAAAGTATCGTGGTGGAGGAATCTCACCAGTCGTTTCCAGCTTGGACCATCGTCTAGTTATAAGATCCAACTCGTACAGATCAGAGGTCAAAGGGGCAGGTCGGCTTCTAGACAATATCTTGCCACCAAAGACGTAGAGCTTGTCGCCGAGAATGGTTGTCGTGGCACCAACTAGGGGGTGCGGTTCGCGTCCGCTGGTTCGATGAACATTGCACATCAAACCGGACAAGTGCGAAGATGAGGACGATGTTGAAGGAGTGCCAACAGGCTGACCAATAGCAGGAGTCCGACTAGCGGCAGCAGCTGCAGGTGGTGATGGTCCTGCAGAAGCCTGTCCGTTGCTTCTCGGCGTGAGGTTGTCTCTTTGTCCTTCGCCGCCGTCTCTTGCAGAACTGGCTATGCTAGCCTGGCTATTGCTTCTGTCAAAGCCACCACCATACGACTGGTTTCCCATGTTTGAGGGAGGCATGGATTTTGAGTCCATTGTGCTGGTCCGGCTGTCCATCTCTGACTCTGACTCGGTTTCGTCGTCGAGGATGGAGTATAAGCTGCCTTGCCTGAATCTCTTTATGTCGTGAGTGATTTCGACCACGGAGCTCAAGCTTCCCTGTCTGCTATCCCTTCCAAGTGAGCTCAATGAGCTTCCCGCTATGCTTCCTTTCCTGCTATCAAAACCAGCAAAGCTTCCCTGCCGGATTTCCCTTCCCGATCCAGTAGGGGTCAATGGGCTCAGAAGAGACGGGTCTGGCGTAGTCGGCAGCGGCTTTTCGAGACTGTTTTGTAAACTCAGATTCCGGGCATGATGCGATGAGCTGCTCGGACCTGAAAATATCGGGGTCGTGAAGACGATGGGTGTCTCTGCTTGGTTGTCATTCGTTGGTGTGAGCGTGGCCGAGCTCGAATTGGAGCTGGTAGAACCGCCAAAGGCCTTCAGAGCACCAAGTCTCGACGGTGCTCTTGACCGCTTGAGAGAATCCTCCCGCGTTGGTACGGCTTTACTCTTGATGCCCTTGTAGAAGTCTGACAGCTTATCGGACGTTGACTTCGCCGAGTGCGCGGGCCGGAGTCCGTCTTGGTAGTCGTGCGGATCGTTTGCTTCGGAATCTGACGACCAGTTGCTGTTTTCATGGTTCGGCATTAGTCCGTGTCCTGGCATCTTGTCCACCCTCCACTCTCACGACTCTTACGGTCGCGGCCACGGTTTGGTTGAAGACGGGAAGAAAGGCGATAAGGATTGTCCCAATCAACTGACAGCGGGAGAGGTAACAAAAAAAGGAAAAAAGGAAAAGTTTTAGGTTGGAGAGGGCAAAAAAAGAGAGGTTGTCGTGGGTTGAGAAGGTGTCAGACTGTCTGTGGGTAACGCAGCGGTCGTCACCTCCACCCGAGTACTACTTAAGCAGGGAAAGCCAGACGGCGAACCCGGAGATGCCACAGGCGCAAGTGTCGGTGGCAGGCTCTTCCTTAGGAGGTCTAGTCGCGTACCAGAAGCACGGCGCAAGACAAGGCCCACGAGCACAGCAGGATCGTCATCTAGCCCCCTAGGCCGAGCAGCAGACTTTTCGAGGCTGACGGGAAGGGGAGATCTGGGATGGGAATTACGGGTAGGGGGGTCGGTGGAGGGGGCCACGAGCATAGAGCGGAGGACAAGGCCGCGAGAGAAGGAGGCTCAAGTAAGAGGGAGGAAGAAGGGTCGGATCAATGAACAGACATGACATACCTACTGTTACTAGTCGCGCCAACCCCAGGTTGACGTTGCAATTTCTAATTTCTTCACAGGTGGAATCGAAGGTTCCCAGCAATATCCCGCTTCGTGGGGATCGTCCTCGCTCAGGGCTCAACCTCGTCGCTGGCCTCTCTAGTAGGTAAGGAAGCCTGGAGGGAGGGAGGGAGGTAAGCAGCAGGCAATAGTAGTCTGTGCGATCCGGCTGCCGCGACTATGTGGTAATCGGAAGCGCAGAGGGCAGAGCGGAGACCGAGACGCAGCAGCAAGCAGCAAGCAGCAGACGCGGTGAGCGCCAGGGCGGAGATGAGATGCCGCAAGTGACAGAGACCTTGATTGAGAGCAGCAGTGCAAAACCATGTATGTACGTAGCTCGATAGTACGTAGCAGGTATGCGCGCAGTAGGGCTGGGCGGACAGCGCTGGGCCGATTAGGATCGATTCCTCGCGGAATGAAGATAGTAGTGTCTGTTCGTCGTCGTGCTTTGGGGGGGCTGCGAGATCCAGAAAGATTCAGGGACCCTGGAAAGTCAAAGTTGAGGTCTTGGTGGGGAAAGGAGATGGACTGTGCAGTCAGCGCCGAGCTATGGGCAAGGGGAAACAGCAGGGAAAAAAGGGGATTTGGGAGCGGGGAGTAATTGGGCTCCGGCTCGCCTAAGGTAGGTAGGGGTGGGCCACTAGAGAATAGAAGCGCTGTGATGGGAAGATGCGAACTCCACGACAGACGACAGACGACAATTCACGACTCGAGTGACGGGCGAGAACGACTTTTTGGACGACGATCACTTGATGCACAGAGAGGATTGGGCGAAAACTGTTCCCGATGGAATCGTAGAACAAAGAACGGCAGAAGCGACGTAGCACGGGGAGGAAGCGATGGGACTCGGCCCCCCTCGAGCCATCATGATCATGCATGCAGTGAGCTTCACATCTGCCTCGTGGTTGTCGCAGCGCAGGCTGGCCAATCGAGATCGTTGGCATGCCATCCACACGTGCGATCCCTTCCCCTATCTGTAGAGAGTCTATTACCTACAGGCTACAGGCTAGAGCAAGTGAAGCTCCTGCGGTGGTAACGTTGTAGAAGAAACTTTTGTCCCTGTGCCTTAGACCTGTTGTATTGTACAGAGATAACGCAAACATCATTGTCGATACTTTTTTTTTCCCCTCTGCGCTGCCCCTCTCTCGGGTTCTTACCAATATTCCAGAATGTTTTTCTAGTCACAGTACGTGCCTCCGGCCCCAGGCCGTTGCAAAGCCGCTGACAGGGGTGCCCCTGAACAGCATGTCGTCCAGGGGGGGCTTGGATTTCGACGCGAGTGCTAGCATCCAGGAACACGGAGATTTCTCGCCTGAATAGTGAACAAGCTCGAAGCGACTCAATCTCCAAGAACCAATTCCCTGGGAAGTCGAGGGCAGGCTAGAACAGGAGGCTAAAACAATCTGGAATAATACTAGATAGATAGATAGCAGTTCGTAGGCGCAGACCCCTAATCAACTGGACGTGTTAGTATATCAAACGAAACACGGGAAGCAGACTTGAGCGCCTCGTTCTTTTCTTGGTCCGTCGTAGTAGCGTTATGTTTGGATGTTCTATAACAAGTGGCTGCGTTTCAACAAATCCTATTTCTAGGAACTGCAAGCTGATTCTGTCTCCCCTTTTGGCAACTTGGCATATTGGACATGAAAGGGAGACAGACGTTCGAGTGATTGGATCTTGACAGATGCGCTAGGACGGCTGCTGATACGACGGACCAGTTCTGGCATTTGCCTGCAATTCCCACGTGGAAGGGAAGCTCTTCCGTGCCTTGCTCGTTGGTCTTTGCTCTGCGCTGCTGCTGCTATTTTCGTTTGGTTTCCATTGGCAGGTGGCCCTCATCCAAATAAGCTGTCATTGATTGCCCGTGCCGTTCTGCCCTTCCAGACGTATTCTCGAAGGTCACCCGTCGTCCCCCTTCGCCCTTTGCCGCTTTGGGCCACGACCCTCCGAGCTGAACACTGGCCTGGCAAGTCGAGATCTATGACCACTATAAAATTTACCGTACCCGGCTGACAAGACAGGCTGTAGGAAGAGATCAGGCCATTATGTTCAATTGAATAGACATAGGTTCTTCTCCCTGGTCTCTACTGTCTAGGCAAGTACTTGTCTCCATGCTCCTCGTATGTTGTAATTGCGAAAACCCGTACCCGCCAGTCCAGGGGGCTGTGATCGGAATGCCGTTGTCATTTCATATTCGGCAGGGCTCCAGTGAAGACCCATAAAACTCTATACATTGTGCACTCTGTTTCATCATTCTCTTTTGTGTATTCCGTCATTTCAATATGTCTGTCAACTTCACTAGGTATGCAAATCACATTTACTTCGATAAAATTCTTGTTTTAATTCCTTTTTACTATTTTTCATACTATCTCAAGCCATGGATTAGGGGTATCAGCCGGATAGATGTGCAACATCCTTTTCAAGAACCATTTTTTCTTGCAACGCTTAATATGTGGTTGAGCGTCAGCCAATGGCCACAAGTGGCACCGCTTGATCAAGATTGATTGCATCTGCCCCTTTATGCGGCAGTGGTCTTCTCCTTGGGGAGAGGAGTGAAGCGGAGGTAGGGCTTGACGATGCGGAACTCAGGGAAGAGCTCCTTGGCCTGCTCGTTCTTGACAGAGGGGTGGACAATGACATCGTCACCGGGGACCCAGTTGATGGGGGTGGTGATCTTGTGCTTGTCACCGGTCTGGAGAGAGTCGACGACACGGAGGACCTCGGCGGTGTTGCGGCCGGTGGAGGCAGGGTAGGACAGGATGAGACGGATGGACTTCTTGGGGTCAATGATGAAGACAGAGCGGATGGTGAAAGCAATGCCCTTCTCGTCAACGTTGGTGGTGTCCTGGTAGTCGAGCCTGTGTAGACATTTGTCAGCATGCGCGAGCAAGAAATGGTCTAAGGGTTGTACTTACATGTCGTACAGGTAGGCAACCTTGCGCTCCTTGTCGGCAATGATGGGGAAAGCGACCTTGGAGCCGGTGACCTCGTCAATGTCCTTGATCCATCCCTCGTGGCTGCCGAGGGTGTTGGCAGAGAGACCGATCAACTTGACACCGCGCTTGGTGAACTCGGGCTCGAGCTTGGCGAAAGCACCGAGCTCGGTGGTGCAGACGGGAGTGTAGTCCTCGGGGTGGGAGAACAGGACGACCCAGTTGTCGCCAATGAACTCGTGGAAGTCAATGGGGCCAGTGGTGGTGTCGGCCTTGAAGTTGGGAGCAGTGGTTCCCAGGCGGAGGCTTCATGAGAACCATGTCAGCACTGATCCTCTCGAAATTTTGCGGTCCGGAGGGTTATGGCTATTGCCGCAACTGCCGCACACCCGGAGCAGCACACAGTAGGGGGGCAACTTACGGAGTAGGTCTCTGGTCAGCAGACATTTTGAAGTAGTGCTATAAGCAAGTGCTTGGGATAGATGGGAAAAAGAAAGTTGTACTTTTGGGGGTATCACAAGATAGAGCACGTAGAAATAAATTGAGAGGAGGGGTCAAAGACGATGGAGGGGC
Source organism: Pestalotiopsis sp. NC0098 (assembly GCA_022432395.1). Lineage (NCBI taxonomy): Eukaryota > Fungi > Ascomycota > Sordariomycetes > Amphisphaeriales > Sporocadaceae > Pestalotiopsis > Pestalotiopsis sp. NC0098. Next base: position 812,366 of record JAJKLJ010000003.1, on the reverse strand, counting down.
AATCACGTCGATATTTATGATGAGCTACGACATGACAACGCAGCTGGGTTCGGGCTGGAAGTTTCCACTATGGCGCCATCTCAATAGTACATGCGATACAAAGCCTCGTATGAATAAGATCTGCCTCTTTTCGACTCCGAAAGGTCTCCGATGGCCTGGAGGCGAGTCAATTTTTGGGGATGGTGAACTGCATCTGGACGCCCGCGCCAGCTCCAGCTCCAGCTTACACATGCCTGCGGGTTAATGTCGCAATACATTTTGAGGCTCGACAACATGAGCATGACCCCGCGGTCGCCCCGCACTAGCTGTCTTGGGCTGGGAGACAGCTATTGCGTGCTGCGCACGACCTGCCATTGGTCGCTATCCAGGCAATATCCATATCATGAATTCTAGCGCCTGCGTTGCATCATCGCCAGCCAACCCGAGTTGCTCCTGCGAACAGGACAAGAGAATAAGGATTCGGCTCTTGTCCAGGGGTTGATCTCAAATCAATATTCACAAAGCCAAACACCAGGCACTCAACAAGCCATATGGGTACTCCCCAGGTACCTCGAAAAGAAGGCCACTTTGGCGCCAATGTCAAGTCTCGGGCGGCCCGCCGCGGCGCCTCCACCAAGTTCAACCTTGATAGCCGGCGACCGACTTCCTCACTTACACTCCCGATAACCGGATCGTACGGTCAACCGAATCGAACCTCACTCACCACTACAGTGTGAAACTACTCACATGGCGTCCTTCGACCCTAGTATGTACGCTCACCGCTGTGGCGAGTGGAATCTCCAGGTCCAGCCTGAGCGAGCTGGGTGCAGAGTCGAGCTGTATCACAGCAAGGCCATCTGCATCGTAATGACCAGACCGAGACTCTCTGAGTAGTGTGTCACCCGTCCGGACCGAGCTTGAGTTTTCTTTGCGCTGTGAGGCTCTCCGCTGCGTCTTGTACCTCGTCCACAGCGGGCGAATGGACGGTATACTGGCGACAATGATCCCAAGATTGGCTTCAAAAGCTCCGACAAAAATGACTGGCGGCATCGAGCCGGTGAAGTCTTCTAGCTCCTCGACGTGAACGAGGTAGTAAAGCCGCACAGCAGATGCCAATGTGACCCTGGCGACACGTCAGGATGACCTTGTGCTGAGCAATGTAATGACATACTTACAAAATTGCCAGAAATATGAGGCACAAGAGCGCAATCTTGTCAGACCGCCTCATCTGTAGATGGACGACTGTGTATACTGGAATTGCCATGATGATGAAGTCTGTAAAGACATTGATACCGGCCAGAGACGATACCAGCTTGATCGAGTTGTAACACAGGCCATCAGCAGATGGATCCCATAACACATTGATGGGACGACATGCGACTAAAGCAATGGTTTTTCAGTCTCTGGACGATCCATTGAGTCAGACGAAACCTTCGCTTACGCAATGCTGCACATTCATAAGTGATGAACCAACTCGCGACTATTCCCAGAGCGACGTGAGTCGCTACACGCGTCCATCGGCCGATGAATACTCTGCGGTAAAAGCAGAGCACTATTGTAACCTAGGGTCAGCGTATCTTATAGTCGAAATATGGCGAAATGGGGTGTTGGGAAGTTTCTCTTGATTTGTTGTTCCAAGGAATCCGGTGAGATCCAATTACACAAAGCATTAGAACGACGTCGGCTTACTGCTGCCTTTGATGGCGGCGATGAGCGGTATATAACACTGCCCAAATGCCATGTTAAGCTGGGCTTGTTAGTGATTGATATCGTCTTGATACAAGAATAATCTGCCCAACTTACTGGAAGAATAGTGTAGAGATTTTCTTCATTGGTGAATCTGACTCTGTGATATCCAAGACCTACAGAAGCCACTGATTCCCGACAGACTGGTTAACATGTGAAAACCTCTTTCTTCGTCGACGAAAGACGATAACACTTACTCATGCCCTCGATGACCAGCAATCCGACCCCCAATGGAACAGCAAAGACCATAAGATAGTCGTCGATACCGATTCCAGCTCTAGTGACAAGGCGCGATATGATTCTGGCCATCACGGTCATAATGGAAAGGAATACCAGGACAGCAGTGACTGCTATGTAGCCCTGCATGACCGCAGTGATGGGAAAGTATGTTGGTTCTGGCTTCATCTTGGCGGATAGAAAACCTCTGATAGAAAACGTCTTGTTGTGAGTCCATAGAAATGTAGGACAGAGCGTGCATGCCTCATCAGAGCAAGAAGGAGGAGCTGGAACGACTGATCAAAGCACTGGTGTTTGAGACAAAGAGCAGTTCTGCTTCATATAACGCCCCAGCCTGATCCAGGTCATGGAGTTCCACGCAACGAGCAAGGTCAGGCTCTGGTTGTATATACGAACGCTCATGCGCCCGCATCTTGCGGTCCGATTCATTGTTGTGTTTCCTTTACTGCAGCGCCAAGCGATGCACAGTAGTCAGCACTGGGAATGCAGTGATTCCCATGTCAAGGGAGCGATTGGCCAAGTACGCCTCTGTTTCTCTTGACATGATCGACCCAAAAGATTATCTCAGCTGCAATCTGGAGTTTGCCTCGGAGAATTGCTTGCACTGCGGCGCTCCCGAAGCTGACGACTTCCCGCTCTTGCTTGGCGTCGTGAGTCGTATAAGAAATTGGGACTTTTGAAGCCCATATGCGCCACGAGAGGTCACCTTAGGTCAGCAAAAAGAAGCACAAAATTTCTGATTGCCTGTTGTCATTATGCTGTGTATTCTCCAAATTTTCGGTGTATGCATTTACCTCTCGCTCCAACTTGCTTCTCTTTGCTTTTGCAAGGAAACTGTGACGCCGCATATACAACGAGCAAGACATGGCCTAGGACTTTGAACCTTATCCAATTCTGATTCCATGATTGGAAACATCGAAGCTTCATCTATGTGCCCAAGATTATGTTTCGCGTGATACATCTTGAATAAAATATTGGAATTTTTGCAATGCTTGTAAGTCAACAAGACCACTTGCACGTTTTAGACTCTGAATTTTTCGTGACAATAATGACGGATTTAAAAATTTCGACGAAGATTTGGAAATGATAGTAAGTTAACATGATGAAGGCGGTAGTTCCCGTGAGGCATCTCGGGTGTTGAGTTGCGGATCAATGCCATTTTGCGGGGATTCCAGGTTTTGACCAGTATCAAAGCCGGAAACACGATTGGCATCGGCTATAATATTACGGCCGGTACGACCCCAAAATAACTGCATCCAATCCGGAACCTCATCCGCAGCTGCTTTCTTTTCATCACAGACTATCCTCCACGGCTCTGTCACATGAAACAGGGGACCTGATAAACTACAATGGCGCCACCATTCAGAGCCGATCATATCGGATCGCTTCTGCGTCCCCAGACTCTGCTGGACGCACGTTCAAAAATATCAGCAGCGCAGCAATCTTACTATGATGACATCTCGTCAAAGGTCAAAGAGATTGAAAAGGCAGCAGTCAAGGAGATCGTAGAGGAGCAGCGGAACAGAGACATCAGGCCCATCACAGATGGCGAATACGCACGGCACATATACTTTGGTGGTCTGTTCGAAAAGCTATCGGGATTCGAGGTCAAGCCGGACCTGCCGATTCCTGATGCTTTCCGTACCGATTTCCCAACGACCGTCGGACTGGCCCGCATGGGCGCGAAGACCCGCACCGTGGTGCTGTGCACGGGAAAGATTGGGTATTCGGAATCACCATACTTGCCGGAATGGCTGGGCCTTCGGAGCACGCTTCCGGAATCGCTCTGGAAGGAAGCCAAGCTGACGATGCCTGCGCCCACGTACCAGCACATTCAACTGAAGCCCGGCACAGCATATACCGCAAGCTCCGGATACACTTCCGATGAGGACTATTTCCGCGACCTGGCGGCCTGCTACGCGGCGGAATTGAAGACCCTTTACGACGCCGGCCTTCGCAACGCGCAGGTCGACGATCCGCACCTGACGTATTTCTGCTCGTCCGAGTTCCTCGGCGGCTGCCAAAAGGACGGCACCGACGCGGACGCGCTGCTCGACCTGTACATCCAGGCGCACAATCAGCTCCTGGCGGGCAAGCCTCGGGACCTCCACGTCGGGGTGCATCTCTGCCGGGGCAACATGGCCGGGTCCACGCACTGGGTGTCGGGCTCGTACGAGAAGATCGCCGACAAGCTCTTCAATCAGACGGACTACCAGACGTACTACCTCGAATTCGACGACTTTGAGCGCGACGGCGGGTTTGAGCCGCTGCGCTTCCTACCCAAGGGCAAGAATGTAGTCCTTGGCTTGGTGTCGACCAAGAAAGCAGATCTCGAGGACCAAGATGACCTCAAACGAAAAGTGAGAGATGCCGCGGCTGTTATTGCACAGGCCCAAGGCGTCTCAGTCGAGGAGGCCATGGACTGCCTGTCCATAAGTCCCCAGTGTGGCTTCAGCAGTCATAGTCAGGCGGGCGGAGTTGGCATGACGAGGGACAAGATGTTTGATAAACTTGAGCTGGTCAAGAATGTAGCTGAGGACATATGGGGCAATGTCGTATAGAAGATTGGTAGAAAATTTCTTACAAATGATACTAGGTATTGTTCCATCTCTAGGTAGTTGATGAGTATGCATAAATCAAAAAGATAAATATTGCTTGGCTTTCTTCCAAAAAGGACAGTTTATGCAAGTGATGATTGATGTTATGCAATGCCGTACCTGCTGCACTGAAATGGGTGCACATGTGGCTTGAGCTCTGCCTAGCCACAACGTTCCTCTTGTCCCGGACCTTAAGTGGGTCCGCCGCAAACGAAGGCTGAGCCTCAGCCTGGAGCTTCGAATTCCTAGGCGATAGTACAACTTCATCAAGCAACATCACTTGAACTTGTCGCCAACCCGTCGCGCTCTTCGAAATTGCATCAATCGCGTTACTTCCCCAAATCTCGTCTACGACAGTCACTTTCTAGCTCCGCACCGACAACGAAATCGCGAAGATGGGCAAGAAGAAGAGAAAGCAACCCAATGTCGAGGAGCTCCTGGCGCGACCATGGTGTTACTACTGCGAGCGAGACTTTGAAGATTTGAAGCTCTTGATCTCGCATCAGAAGGCAAAGCACTTCAAGTGCGACCGTTGTGGAAGGAGGCTCAATACGGCTGGAGGTACGCGCCGAATTTCCTTCCCCGGACACGTTGTAAACCCTCCCGCTAACCATTACTTGCGCAGGTCTTTCCGTGCACATGAACCAAGTTCACAAGGAATCATTAACACTCGTCGAGAATGCGCTTCCGAACCGGCAGGGTCTCGAGGTGGAGATTTTCGGTATGGAGGGTATTCCCGAGGACGTGGTCCAACAGCACAACCAGCGCCTCATCCAGAACTTCTACCAAGCACAAGCCGACCGGTTCGCCGCGACCGGCAACCCGCCGCCTGGGCAGAGCGGCAAGGAAGGCCCAGTCAAGAAGATCAAGATCGAGACGGCGGACGAGATCAAGAAGCGGTTGGCTGAGCATCGGGCAAGAGTGGCTGCACAGAAGGCCGCCGGCGGTGTCGCAAATCCCACACCTCCGCTAGGCCTCAATGGTCAGAGCCCTGGCCAGAACGTAAGTTTCTACCACCAAGGGAATCTCATCATGCAGATTACTAATGTCCATTATCCAGAACTCTCCTTTCCCTCCGCCAGGAGGCCAGTATCCCCAGGGCTTCCCTCCTCAGGGTGTTCCTGGATTCTCACCTCCGCCGCAATACCCTCAGGGCGGCTTCAACTATCCTCCTGGAAATCTTCCCGCAAGGCCAGGAGGCGGCCTGCCTGCACCGCCCGGTTTGCCGGCTCGACCAGGACAGCCAGGCTACGCCAGTACAGTCGACGAGCTTGTGGCTGGTGCAGCACGACAAGGTGATAACATTGATCACCTCATTAGGAGTCTCGAGCAGAAGCCAAACTCAGCCACGCCTACGGCACCTGAACAAGCACCACCCGCAGAGGAGAAGAAGTCCAAGAAGGAGAAGGACAAGAACGTCAAGATGATATACGACGATGAGATCAGCCCTGAAGAGCGGCTGGCACTTATGCCGAAATATGCGTATGTCCCTACTGCGGCTTGAGAAGTTTGGAAGGTCATGGGGTCTGTATGATAACTGTGAAATCGTGATCTCTGCTGGATGAAACGGAGTTTTCGAGCAAAGGGAGACATCAAGGGATAATCAGTCTGGCGCAAACTTTTATATAAAGTGACGGATAGGTCGGGCGTTTGGCCATCCTCTAATACTCTGCGCTTCACAGCCGTTTTTAGTTGAATACCTGGTGATTTGCTAACCATTTCCCTAATTTGCGAGAGCTCGTCCTTCACATCATCCCGACGAAGCATGTTTTGAGTTGTTCATGCAGCGAATCTATGCTTGCTCGATCTCCGCCATGACTTGTTTGCTGTATGTCAATATCGAATGACGATCCGCAGTTGCACACAAGAAATGGTATCCAGACTACGCAGTCAAAACTAACATGAAATCCTCGCATGTAGTTCTCAAACGCCAGGCTTTGGTTTTGCGGTACAAAAAGAATTCTAGCTTCTCGCCAGTCGTAGTTGTGACCTGATAACATCTCATTACCGAAGCCGATCTTTATATCTCCCTATTTGGCTATATCTATGATCTTTGATCTCCTGATCGTCGTTCAAGCGACACAGGCTTCTCTTTATGATGGGCTGTCCCAATTGATCCATTCGTGCTGTAATTTTCGTGCTTGTAGTCTTCGTGTCCTCCCACACAAACACTTCCATTCAACCTCCATCCACCCTCCATCCTTGCCTGGTGACCATTCTGCTCTCGTCTCCCAGTAGGAAAGCGATGGAAGCGGCGACTTCTTCCGGCTTGGCCCGGCGCTTGATGATCGAGCTGAGGTTGTCGTCCAATATGACAGTCCAGCCGTCGCCGTTTGGCATGATGGAGGGCTGTCTGATCAGGTCCGTATCGACAAAGCCACTTTTCTATGTTCAGCGACCCAGATTTTGTACCGACTACGAGGCGTGTACTTACGGAGTCAGGGTTGACTCGTAAACATCTGGCGGCCCCTTCGTAGGCGGCGACCTTGGTTAGGCCGACCACGGCGTGCCTTCGCGGCGCTGTGCGCCGAGACCCCCTACCGAGGAGTAGTGGCCGAGAATGGCTTCCGCATTTGACGATAATTTCCTCCTGCTTCATGTGCATCTCGATGGACCACATCCTCGGCATCGTCTGAGCTGAGTAGGACGGCCACGCTCAGCTAGGGTTGTCCCAGTAGTTCTGCTTTACCGCGCGATGTACCGACAACGTTGGCGGCGCCGTCCAGTCTGCCAAACTTGACCACGGCGAGCAGCTGCTCTCTGAGTTCCAAAGTAAACACCGAGAGAATTGGGGAGAGGGGGTGGGGGTTCCCCAGAGTTTCCCAAACGACATATGGTAATGTCTGCGGGATACACGTGCTAGTCATGTAGTTTGTAGTGGTCCATAATTTCTCATTATAACTTCTGTGCAAAGAACCTTTGGGAGAGCATGCGCAGGAACAGAACTTTGACATATGCCTTTGTGTTGGAAACCACGAGCGACTGAGACCCGAGAGATGAAGTCGTTGAAGCGGATGAGACCGTATCGTAGTATCGAATGACTAAACACGACCCCTACAACCTGGGAAGGATCAGCTGGGTTTCGTCCCGTCGGTAAGAAGAGAGTCATAGCAATTTCATGACGGCTCCAAGAAGTTTGAGAGATCCGGATTACTCATGGCAGCCAAAAGGCGGACGAAGACGAGTAAGACATGGCGAGAGATCATTTTTGATCGAAATTCTTGGGGCGGAGAATTCTGATGTGTACATGGATCATCGGATCTATCATCACAACAGGTTAGCAGAATTGGCCAAAAAAATCATGCTAACCATGCTCTTTGTTCCTTCCCATGCCTAAATTGCTGATCGTTTCTTTTTTTCCCCTTTCCTTTTTCCCTCGGTCTTCTTTGAGAATACTTCTTTGTCCGTTCTATGGTGCACGAAAGTTTTCATGCCTGTGTTCGTCCTCTTCGTATCGAAAATAAGCAACCCCTTGTATGAATCTTGACACAACTGGTTGCAAATCTGGATGCGGAGGGCTCATCAGACCGGACAGACTTGATTTTGTACGAAGTTCTATTCTTTGTTCACCAAAGCCTCTGAGAGCCCTCAAAAAAGATTTTTCGACCACTTGTAGGATTTTCAAATCATCGATCACATTGCTACCAAAAAGGTTCCACGTTTCCACTTGGCTGACCTGCTTCGAAGCATGGCCGCCCTCCCCGATGTCCCTGGCCCTAAAATGCTGCCATTTGACTTCGATGAGCGTGAAGACGACTTTGAGCTCGTGAAGTTTCTGGGGAAAGGCGTCCACGCATTTGTATGGAAGGTGAAGATCAAGCAGAAGGAATACGCCCTCAAGATTGTAGGTATCTTCAAAGAGCCAAATCGTAAGCTGTAAGAAGGTTGCTCACACTACAAAAAGTTTCCCTTTTGGCTGCACGACGAGCCTCCGCTCCAAGGTCTCAGGGTGACTGAAAATGAGTCTCTTGCGTACTTTGATCCGTTCTTTTGCGAATGTCGCGCATATGGCCGGCTGAAGGAATGCGGAATAGAGGAATACGCAGTCAAATGCCATGGCTATATCTTGCTAGGCGAAAAACTCCAGCAGGAACTGAAAGAAAAAGACCACCACGACTGGGAAGAAGACTGGGGCTGGACAAAGGGATTGGCTGGAGAGCCGTTGCGTTCGCTCGTCAAGGACTTGGCAGATGCGGATTTCGACGCTATGGATAACGACAGACCTCCCGACTATGAAGACTACGTGGATCAACGAATGTTGATGAATCTGGACCACCAAAGTGGCACTCGCCTTGTGCGTGGTGTCAAGTTGATACACCGAAATGGAATTGTGGTTCGCGATATACACAACAACAACATCGCACATGGCCAGATTCTGGACTTCAGCTTAGCATGGACAGCTCCACATCCATGTTTTACCCCAGAGATGCTTCATGCCAACGAATATCGTCTGGCTTCGCACCGTCTCAGTTATGCGGATGCATGTGCCATCGATGTTATGATTGATGAATGGAACGAGCGTTTTGGCCATAGGCATAAAGCTGGGCCCATCCAAATTCGGTTATTACAAAATACGCGCTACTTGAAAAGGGTGAGGCCTCGAAAGAATTCCTTGGATCGGCGAGAATATGGCGTTCGCTACCGAGGCGAAATGTATGGTTGGTCTGCTTCGCAAAAGAAGCGATGGAAAGAGCTTTGCAGACAGCGCGAATCCTGATGCATGTACAAGATCCGAAAGAACATTTTGGGTCTTTATTTTCTTTATTTAGTTGGAATCTAGGCTCTGGGCCGGAATAGATGTAACCTCATCAGCCAAAGCTGGACATAATATATTCCTTTTATCTCAACAATGCCTCGCACGTTACAAAGAAAAGGTTGTCAAAGGTCTTTGGAGATATACTACAAGAGAATGCGCGTTGATAGTGGGCTCTCGGGCATTGTGGCATTAGCATTTAAATCACACTTTACCCCCATGGGCCGAGGCAAGTACAAACCGCAAACTACTAACACAGACGAAGCAACATCGAATTTCGAAGCATTCGAAAAAATAAAAAAACACAAACTCAAGACACCAAACCTTTTAAGCACTGTTCAGATCGCCGGTTATCAATCATCCGTGGTCTCGATGGAGTTTAATATAAACAGAATACTCCGGGGCATCTACTGCGACGAGCTATTTCTCAGCACGAAACCCAAAATAGCGCTGGATGAGACTCCAAACGCCGGGACATCATGGCATGAGGACTTTGCCCTTATCGGGTGGGAAGACATCTCTCCTTGGGATGATTTTTCCGAGGAAACCATCGATTTATTGTTCGATGAAGAGTTGCGCACGCCTCTCGGCAATTGGAGGGTCGCTGACAAGGTCATGCACGTCGATAGCCTTGCCAAAGACGAAGGGTATAAGGTCGAAACCGAAAATGACATCGACAAAATGTTTGGATCTTGCTTACAAAACCTTCTCCTCAAGACTATCAATTTCTACGGAAATGTTGTACGTCGCAAGATGGGTAAGAGTGATATTCAGAAGTTTAGACTGGAATGGGAGAAAACACCAATATATCCAGAAAAGAAGGAGAATCCAGAAAAGAAGAAGACATCAACCAAAAAGGGCCCCGACTGGCCACTATTCACGACACCACTCGCGAAGAAAGAGAAAAAAGGGAAAGAAGCGAGACATGAAATATTCATGTTTGGAGATGCCAAAAGACATCATGTCTTCGACCCGGAGAAGCTATCCGAGAAACTCAAGTATGATGGTGCAAAACTCGAGAATACAATGGGCCAGATGGGCATGTACGCATATTGGGGCAAGACAAGGTATGCTTATGTCATTACTTCGAAGACTTTGACAGTCTTCCGATTCTTTCTCATCTCGAAAGAGGACAACGGCGACATAAGAATGGGCGCCGAGTACAAATCGTTCAGCTGGGATGACAACTGGAAAATGATTCCAAAGGCCATTTGGGCCCTTGCAATGCTCAGCATGAAAGACGACGAACGGGAGGTTGTCACACGCCAAGAAATGCTACCAATCAGCACGTGGCGGGCCAGGGCGCTACCGCATCCGAAAAAGCACGAAGGTGAGTCTGACAAGGAACAGCTGTCCAAGAAACAGGAGCATGATGCGTACGACTCTCTGAGAAGTGTCAAGGGGGGCCGCATCAAAAAGCCCTCAGGGAGACTCGGCACCAAAAAGACAGAAACGTTGGGCAACGCTGGCTTGTCCAACCCGGTGAGTTCAGTGGGACGTGATGGTGCTCGGGAGGGATTCTTGTCCTCTGCAGACAAGTTACAATTCAGGGGCTCAATAGTAAAAATTTCAGAGAAGCTATCTGAGAGGCACTCCGAAGAAGATATTGGGTGGCTAGCGGAGACAGTCATTGATATCTTCCGGTCAAAAACAAGCCGACAACTTGACACAGTCGCTCGAGACTCCAAAGCGAGGAAAGCCAAGGGAACCAGAGTAGTATCTCCCGACAAAGCATCAACTGCCATCTTGGGCCAAAGTAAAAAGCGTAAACTGGAGATATTAGGATCGAGTCCATCATCCGCGCGAGAGAACAAGATTCACCACCGGCGCGAGAACTCGCCGACAAAGCCTGAGACTCGGTAGCTCTGCTTTTGGGAGGTTACCTTGTATTCTTTCCTTTTCCCTTTTTTTCCTTCCCTATTCCTCTTGTATTGGGATCTGGGACGGCGTATATATATAGACACTACAATAGACTTGTATTTTGATGCATTCACGTGCCGGTCTTGTCAACTTTTAATGTGTATGCAAAAATGTGTCGGGTGGGTGGCATTACAAACCCGCGTGAAAAGAAGAACAGTTCGAACATGGCGCACAGTCAATAACTTATCTCGATACACTCAACGGAGCTTTTGTACGATGTCTCTCTGTCGCACTGATGTAGATAGTACCCACCGCAGATCACCTGCTCGGGTATATCAGGATGCTCTTCAGCACCTCTCTTTTGTAGCTCTTCAGGATCAACTCAGACTTCTTCACAAGCTCTTCGTTCCCGTTTTCCCCCTTCACACATTGGCTCAGGTGAGACTTTCTATTTCCCAAAGGATGGAGGTCAACTTCTTGAGGCTGGACACTCTGATCCGGCCGAGGTCGATAGGTTCAGCTACTGCCCTACCAGTGACCAGACCGACTATACGACCTTCCAAATCGAACTCGCAAGATCCTGAATCTCCTCTGGCAGAGGAGTTGTCTTTCTTCGGAAAAGAGATTATCGGCGCTTCCCAGCGCGGCTACAAGTTTGAAAGCGGATGTGCGTATAGAGCCTTCGAGGGTCGACGAGGCCTTGAATGTTACTATGCATGTTCCTGCCTTGACTTCTTGGACGAGACCATCATTCCGCTTCGCTGCGCGGAGAATTCCATGTCAAAGCTCAGCAAGCTTGGCATCCTTCAAATACTGTTGGTGGAAATGCCGGTCTCAATAACGGATAACAACATATTATCGTACGATATCTTGAGGTATCTGGGCGCATTTCGCCATCTTATCGTCTTGATCTTTGGTGTCAGTTATCTGACACATATCCCTCCGCTTTCGAGTCAAGACCATTATCTCAAAATTGACCTTCCAGAGTCAATGTTCCCGCTTTCGTGACCATGAACTCATTGATGGCAATGTCTTTGCCGCTCTCCTTTCCAGCACCACTGTCTTTGATTCCGCCAAACGGTGTCTCGGCAGCTGAACAGTTGCCAGTGTTCTACATGGTGTTAGCATTATCATTGAGAATCAGAACATGCCGAGTCTTCTAAGACCAAACACTCACCAATCCAATCATACCAGCCTCGAGGTTCTCAAAAAGCCTCCAGAGCCGGTCGACGTCCTTTGTGAATACGTAGCTTGCGAGCCCCATGCTGGTGTTGTTTGCCCGCTTGACGACCTCCTTTTCCGTCTCGAACACGTAGATGCCAAGGATCGGTGCAAAGTTCTCCTCGCAGCTCATGAACATGTCGTCAGCCATATTTGTCAGGATGGTCGGCGTCATAAAGTACCCGTCCGGGTATCCCTCGACTTTGTGTCGACGACCGTTGCCCAGGGCGAGCTTGGCACCAGCGCTCACGGCATCCTTCACCAGCTCCTCTGCATTATCGAGACCTCGCGACGTGGTAACGGGCCCCATTGTCGTTCCCTCCGTCATCCCGTGACCCACCTGCAGGGCTTTGGTCTTCTCGATGAGTTTCTCCAGGAAAGCATCATGAATACCGTCTTGCACATAGACCCTGTTTGCCGTGATGCAGGCTTGGCCTGCGTGCCGCCACTTGAGACCCATGAGCTGCTCGATGGTATGATCAAGGTTTGCATCATCGAAGACGATGAAAGGACAGTTTCCGCCGAGTTCAAAAGTCGCCTTCTTCAGATTCCTCGCGCACAGACCCGAGATGATCTTACCGACACGGGTGGACCCCGTAAAAGTGACCTTTTTGACAGCTGGATGAAGACACAAAGCCTCGGCGAGAGAGGGTGTGTTCTCCAGGCTCGTAGGTATGACGTTGAGAGCGCCTGCCGGAAACCCGGCCTTTGTTGCGAGATGGGCCAGGGCCGTGGCGGTAAAGGGGGTCTCGGGCGATGGCTTCACCACCATTGTGCAGCCAGCAGCGAGAGCAGCACTGGCCTTTCGAAGCATGAGGGCAATCGGAAAGTTCCAAGGGACCAGACCAGCGACGACACCGATCGGCTGCTTGATGACCAGAGATCGCCTTCCAGCTATGGCGGCTACCGTCGTGGTCCCAGTGATTCGGTCGGCTTCCCCCATGAACCACCTATGCGGCAATCAGAACTAAACAACACACATGCGGGTACATCGGTAAGCTTTGAGAATGACACACCATACGAAGCTGAGGGCATAGTCGATCTCTCCTTGCGCCTCGGCCAGCGGCTTTCCAGTCTCGTGAACAAGAATCCTGGCCAAGTCATCCCTCGATGCGTCAATCAGCTGGTGCCACTTCAAAAGCAGCTGAGCGCGACGCCGCGGAGTGTATTTTGAGTAGCCCTCAAAGGCGACATGGGACGAGTGGACAGCCGGCTCGACGTCGTCGGTGGTCGCATCTGCGCACTCGGCCCACGGCTGACCGGAGCCGGGGTCAATCACGGCGAAGCGGCCGTTGCGACGTGCCGCCGTCCACCCGCCGTGGATGTAGCAGTCATACTGCAGCAGGCTCTCGTCTTGGAGCTTGAAGGGAATAGACTCTTGCTTCTCGCCCATCTCGAGAATCTTTGAACGATAATCGAATTTAGGTAGGGTTGGAAAACGACGAGTATAGCCTACGTATGATCTCCACGTAGCGATTTATTGATGGGCCGGAGAAATCGAGCTACGGATGGGATGAAGTTCATCGAGGCTTAATGTTGGACGAGTATGACTTTCCCCACATCACCATTACGTCTTAGTCCAAGGGGATGGATGAACCGGAAGCTGCAGACGTGCGGGGGAAGCGTCGAATCCTGAAGAGCTCTTTTTATTGGATTTTAAGCATATATCTCAGTGGGTGTTGCAGCTTCCCTCATTGGTCAAGTGCCAGGTGCAGAGCCGCGCAGCTTTTATATCCTCCGTCTGACCTGACTACGCCACGAATGACTCTTTGTAATTGCTGATTCTCCTGAGGCCCAAAAGATTTCTCGCTTCTTGTTAAATCGCAAATTCATTTTGTTATTCAGGACCATAATATATACGAACATATTCTTGGCCTTCAATATTGTGTACGAATACTAGGTAGCCTAACATCAACCCCAATATTCCCAACAATTGACCATAAGACATATGCCTTCAACATGATGCAAGTATTGCCCATCAAAAAGTAAGTATCAAATACTCCGATAAGCAAGATAAAGGATTCTTGGGAACTAGCTGTAGGCGTGCGGTCGTGTGGGTACAGTGATCTAGTGTCTTGCAGATAAGCCTGGGCATGTCGAGGACTACGGGAGAAAGAAAATAAAGATATAATGGGAAGAGCTATACAGAAAATCGTTTTTCGCCTTGAGCGATTCACTTTTCATGTGGCTCATGGATTTTGAATGATAGAAATGATGGCAATTGTACTTGACGGGAATTCTTACCTACACAAGGACCGAGGTGGCTGCCCGCGAGGTAAAGCTGGGCAAGGAGACACGGATATAGAAATAACTGTTCGGGTTTAATGTTCTGTTCGAGACCAAATTGGAAGTATCGAGCAGTGCCTACAATTATCGCTGTCTTGAAGACCATTATAAAGTAGATATACATACCTAGGTAGCCATATATGACTCTGGAAAGCTTGTACAATGCGAAAGTAGCTGTCTTCACGTGCATTTTCTCGCTCAACAAACGGAGAAGTTTGCACCTACAAATAATATGCAAGATCAGGGATATAAAAATTACTTAGAGAAAGGAGCCTAGGACAGAATCCGAGGTGCGGGTGGCAGATGGCTATGAGAGCAGGGGGCTGTCGGGCTGCTCGCTCTGATTGGTCACGGCGAGGCTGATATGCCAGTCGGCGGGCGTATAAATACTGTTGCCTCGCACCACCCTCCTTTTTCTTTTCTTCTTTTCTTCTCATCACTACTTGTCTCAAATCTTCACTTTTATCACATTTGATCACATGTCCATCAATGCCAACCATGTCCCACCAAGATATGATGGCCAATACCACCAAGGTCCCTGACTATGTCACTGACTGGCTTGGTGATAGTAAGTAGTCTATATCAGACATATTCACATCAAGCGAAATATGTCTAGCTGACCAATATTCGAGCTCGTCGTGCTGAAACATATTTTCATGACGTGAAAGTCCGTGGATCCCATGCAAGTCCACTCTCCAACCCTGTGGGAGACACTTTTCCAGACTACCCACTCCATCCGCCAAGAAGGATCACGTACCGCAGTCTGGGGAATGCAGACCCTTTCCCAAAAGCCCCAAATGCTCCCTACGACGCAAGTCACAGGAGAAAACGCCATGCTAGACGGCAACCATCATCGGTAGGGAGTGATATCCGTACAATTAACGACCACAGTCCATTAGCGTCCACCAAACACATGATACCAAAGCCACGGATTTCAGTCCCTTACAATACGGATGGAGATCCACAATCAATTACCCAACAGAGGATATCAAAGGGCTTTTCGCAGCCTGAGCGTCGTGATGTGAGGCATTCGAACATCAAGCCAGTATCATCGGCAGGACTATACGATCAGGTAACTACTTCAAAGGAGACCAGAGCAAGCGTGCCGCCCAAGGTACCAGAGGTGCCCCGACTGCCCACCCCAGATCTGGAATCGTCGGATGAAGCCGAGACTTGCTTCTGCTCATGCTGCCCAAGTCCCGCGAGAGATGTATGGCATGACCGACATGATGTAACGGACGCGGAATCGAAATGGAATGCTCAGCGTGAGTATCGTTGACTTGACTCACAGACTCAGACTAATCGAATTGAAGTAATGGACGCGAAAGCATATATTCGCAAAACGAAGGAGCGAAACAGGCTGTGAGCATTTCCACGGATCAAGATCACCATCGTGAATCTGATCGGGTCAGTAAAGATGATCAACAGGACTAAGGATGTTTTTGATAGCAAATGACAAATGTGGGCTATACACATAATACCGTATGATTCGATTACTGGGAATTTCTTCTGTTGGTTCTCAAACCAGGACTAGACGGTACTCCATTTGAGCTCTCTATGATTGACCTGCTTTCTGCACATCTGCAGTATTCTTGCAACAAATATGTGCAAGTCGAAATGAACAAGTTCAAGTGAGTGCTATAAAATTCTAACCCCTGCCTGCAAATGCATCGCATTCAATTCAATTGCAACTGGACGATATCTCGCTAACGTGACAGCCAGAGTGACCCGAAGTCGAAGTGGTCGATAGCGCCCTGGCATTAGTATGCGATATTCTCCATTAGGTCATCAAATGCGATTGGCTCGAGAGTCGTCTGCTCGCAGGATTAGCTTCATGCAAATAGAACACAACCCATACGGATCAAACCGGACGGGATCGACGCCTGCAAGCTGACGGGATGCGGGGTTCAGTTCTTGGAGGTCGTACGAAGTACATTGCGAGCCAAAGGGTATCGAGAAGCTTTGGCTTTGCGCGAGTGCATCCGGAAGGGACAAATCAGGTATACTCGATCGGATGGTCGCGCAGCTTCCCCAGATTATCCCCGCACCGACTACCCGAAGGCCGCGGCCGCCGTTGGACCCTTGGGTTTCCATATAACGATGGCCGAGACGGAACCCATAAAATCAGACTGAGTTTCCGTCTACAATATCTTCAAAAGTCTTTCGTGACTTGCAAATAACTCAGCAAAATTCAACAACCCTCTTCAGAAAGTACATCTCCCAGCATGTCTCCCAAACCCCGTCTCGAAGGCAAAGTCGCCATCGTCACGGGCGGCGCATCTGGTTTCGGCAAGGGCATCGCGACCAAGTTCGTCGAGGAGGGGGCCAAGGTGATCGTGGCAGACCTGTCGGCCGAGGCGGGCCAAAAGGTCGCCGGCGAGCTGGGGTGCGAGTTCGCGGCGGCCGACGTGACCAAGCGGGCGGACTGGGAGGCGCTGCTGCGCAAGAGCCTCGACGCCTTCGGCCGGCTCGACATCATTGTCAACAACGCCGGCATCACCTACAACAACAAGGCCACCGAGGACGTGACCGACGCCGACTTTGACCTCGTCATGAACGTCAACGTCAAGTCGATTTATCTGTCCACCAGCGTCCTGCTGCCGCACTTTCTCGAGACCAAGCAGCCCGCCTGCTTCATCCAGATCGCCTCCACCGCGGGGGTGCGGCCCCGGCCCCGGCTGACGTGGTACAATGCGTCCAAGGCTGCCGTCATCAATGCTACCAAGGTGTGTATCCTGGATCCGTGTTCCGTGATCATGTGATGTCGTTCTAAAGGATATACCAGACCATGGCTGTCGAGTATGGCCCACACGGAATCAGGTTCAACTCTGTTGCCCCCGTCGTTGGCACGACGGGCATGTAAGTATCCTGGACTCCATTATCAATTTAAAGCAATAATGTCTCAGCTAAATGCACCATTAGGACTCATCTCTTCTTGGGCAAACCCGACACGGAGGAGAACAGAAAGGCATTCCTTTCGGTAGTACCACTTGGCCGGGGGTCGACGCCGGTGGATGTTGCCAATGCAACTTGCTATCTGGCGAGCGACGAAGCATCCTTTATTACGGGAGTCAATATTGAGGTCGATGGTGGAAGATGTGTCTAATCAATGGCATACTAAAGAAGTACAATGAAAGGCAAAATAGGTATCGCGACATTCTGCTTATGATCTTTATATGGTGACCCGTATCGACCAGATGGCGGGTTGAATTGACTGAAGAGTACTTCTCAAGTACCGACTTCTAGCCGCGTATGCTTTCAAAAGACGGTTGGCAGAATTCTTGGATTATTTGACAGCTTATAGTAAATGATCCAAGAGTGAGGAAATACCGTGATGAATGTAAAACCAATTAACTGCTCCGTCGGCGTCACGCCTTATAATAACCTGTTCTAGGTGCTAGTAATTCACAAATCATAGACTAAAATAACGACTCAAAAAGCCATATGTAACGACCGACTTGTGCTGTCGCTGCTATACCACAACGAGAAACCTGCAGCTCGTGGCGATGCGAACGCAATGATTGGTCGTCAGCGCCCGCAATCTTCGGGGCGGGGTTGGGTTGCGAGTCTGACGACTGCGCCTCTGACCACACAAGGCTCTCGGCATGGGCCTGTCCTTTCTCAGACAACATCGATGACAATGACCAGAAGCTACTCGAATACCACTGTACGAGCGACCGAGGCCGGTGTTAGGTAGCACCGGTATCGCATTGCCCCCGAGGGGAACTTCTCGCAGTTCATGAGACAAGGCCTGCGACCCCAAAATGCAGACAACACAGGGCGACGGGTCCGTCTCGAGGAGAACGGGCACCCTCGACCCGCACGCCTACACGGTGGCGTGGATCGCGCCCCTCGAGATCGAGGCCCAGGCGGCCCTACACTTGCTGGACGTCCGGCATCCCGGGCGGTTCCCAGTCGGCCGAGGCGACGACTACGTGTTTCACGCAGGCAGCATGCTTGGGCATAACATCGTCATAGCGACGCTGCCGGCGGGACAGGAGTACGGGACCGGCTCGGCGGCGGCACTGGCGAGCCAGGTCAAGAAGTTCTTTCCCAACCTCTGGTTCGGGCTGCTCGTCGGCGTCGCGGCTGGACTGCCTGACTTATCGCGGAACCCGGCGCGGGATATCCGGCTGGGAGATGTGTTAGTTGGGCTTGGAGGCGAGAGCCCAGGACTTGTTGCGTACGATCTGGGCAAAGAAACAGAAGACGGGTTCGAACCACTCCGACATGGACACGTCCTGGCGGTGACGGAGACAATCATCCGGTCGGCTATCGGCAGTATCAAGCTCAAGGCGCCCTACGATTCTGAGGAGTTCTTGCCTTTTTATGAAACCCTTCGCGATAAAGAGCATGCTACTGGCGGATTTGCCGATCCAGGCCAGGAACGCGACAGATTGTACTATACAGACGACGACGGAATGGACAGGCTAGTCGAGCGTGTCAGACGACCGGATTCAAGACGCACCAGAGTATGGTATGGACCGATCGGATCGGGGGAAAAGCTCTTGAGGAATGCGCAGAAAAGGAATGAGCTGAGAGACAAGTATGACGTGATCGGCGTTGAGATGGAGGCAGCGGGGGCGATGAACAGGATTCCCGTAGGCGTGATCCGCGGCGTGTGCGACTATGCAGACAAGCACAAGAACAAAGAATGGCAGCCGTATGCGGCAGCCATGGCGGCAGCGTATGGAAAAGCGGTGCTCAACGAGATCCCGCCGCGTGACCTTGGTCCGTCAGACCCGTCGAAGCAGACAGGGGCTGGGAATGCCACCGAGTTGGACAGTAAGTAAAACACAAGATTATCATGGTTTGAGTTCGTATTTAGTTCTGTGATGATTGACGATGAGCCAGGTGGTTTCCGTAAACCGTGCTATCACATCCAACTTGCCAAAAACACCAGGTTTACTGGGCGTGGCGCAGTGCTAGACGAACTGGAAGAGAAGCTGTTTGGGCAAGAGCCATGTGAGAGGGCGGCACTAGTGGGACTCGGCGGTGTAGGCAAAACCCAGATCGCACTGCATTTGGCATACACGGTCAAGAAGGAGCGACCGGAGTACTCGATATTTTGGGTACCCATCATCAGTGGTAACAGCGCACAGCAGGCATATGTCGAGATGGCCAAGAAGCTCGGGCTGGAGAAGAAGAGCGACGATGAGGACATCAGGGCACTTGTCTGCCGCCACCTCAGCTCGGCGGAGTCCGGCAAGTGGCTGTTGATCGTCGATAATGCGGATGACCAAGAGCTGGTATTCGGATCTGCTAAGGGGGCCGGCATCGAAGAGTTTTTGCCCCGAAGCGACCAGGGTTGCATTCTGTTGACTACACGATCGAGACAGGTTGCCGTGGACTTTGCACAAGCTGACATTGTCGACGTCGAGCAAATGAGCCGCGAAGAGGCGACTCAGCTCCTCGGGAAATCTTTGCCCCAGAAGCAGATGTTGCAAGACGAAGCATTGATGAGCGAGCTTCTTAACTACCTCACCTGTCTTCCCCTGGCCATTACGCAAGCGGCGGCCTATCTCAATCGGACTAAGGCGCCTGTGCACAAGTACCTGGGACTATTGCAAGGTGCTGAGAAGAATATTCCTAGCGTGCTTGGACAAGAGTTTCGAGATAATACTCGGTATCCTGAGTCGCGAAACGCAGTGGCGACGACATGGCTGGTGTCATTTGATCAGATCGAAAAGTCGAACGAACTGGCCGTCAAATTGTTGTCATTCATGTCGTATATTGAGCCAAAGGCCATTCCGCAATCGATCTTGCCGGGCCTGGGGCCGCGACAGAAGCCGGAGTCGGACGAGCTGGAGTCGGCCATTGGTGAGCTTTGTGGATACTCGTTCATCGTCCGGCGAGAAGACAGCGACATGTTCGACATGCATAGTCTTGTACACATGGCGATGCGGGCATGGACGGAGAATCGACACCGGACGGCGCAGACAGTCCAAGATGCGGTGTTCCATGTTGCACATATTTTCCCTTCCCGCAATTATGCCAACCGTCAGCTGTGGAGGGAGTACATGCCTCACGCGTTGCGGCTACTTTACGGAGGCGAAGGGGGCACGGCAGACTTATATCGATACCGCCTTTTGTCGAGAGTCGGACAATGCCTTAAAAAAGACAAACGATTCAAAGAAGCTCTACAGTGCTTCGAAGAGGTTTGCGACTGGGAAGGGCAACAAGACCTCATCGCGAACGATTCTAAACTAACATCAATGCACTGGCTTGCCAGCGTATACCTCTCTGACCAACGAATCAAAAAAGCGATCGAGATACTACAGCATGTCGTCACAGTAGAAAAGGAGACGCTGCACGAAACAGATCCTGATCGATTGTCGTCGGAGCATCTGCTGGCTTCAGCATACCTTGAAGACCAGCAGACCAAAAGAGCGATTAAGATGTTTGAGCATATCGTAACAATAGGAAAAGAGACGCTAGACGAAAAAGATCTTTATCGACTAGAGTCGGAGGAAGAGCTGGCTATAGCATACTTTAAGGACGGGCGGACCAAAAAAGCGATCGAGATATTAGAGTATGTTATAGCAATGAAAAAGGAGACGTTGGACGACAAACATTATAAATTATTACAACCGGAACATGCGCTGGGTCGAGCCTACCTTGACGACGGGCAGACCAAAAGAGCGGTCGAGATATTCGAACATGTGGTTACAATCAGAAGGGAGACGCTAAACGAAAAAGATCGTGATCGATTGGCATCGGAGCACGAGCTGGCTAGAGCCTGCCTTGAAGATTGGCAGACTAAAAAAGCGGTCGAGATATTCGAACATGTGGTTACAATCAGAAGGGAGACGCTGGACGAAAAAGATCCTGATCGATTAGCATCGGAGCACGAGCTGGCTAGAGCCTACCGAAAAGACGGGCAGACTAAAAAAGCGGTCGAGATCTTCGAACATGTGGTAACCATAGGAAAAGAGATACTAAACGAAAAAGATCCTGATCGATTAACATCGGAGCACGAGCTGGCTAAAGCCTGCCTTAAAGATGGCCAGACCAACAAAGCGATCGAGATATTCAGGCACGTGGTAATAATCAGAAAGGAGACGGTGGACGAAAAAGATCCTTATCGATTAGCATCAGAGCACGAACTGGCTGAAGCCTACCTGGAAGATGGGCTCGCGCGAGAGGCAATTGACCTCCTGGAACATGTCGTGGCAATCGAAAGCCAGCTCTACGCTGAAGACAACCGCAATCGACAGCTCTCAGTGGAACTGCTTGCGCGTGCGCGTGAGCAACTGGACGCCGAACAGGAGATATTTGAGGATGACAACGAAGCGTCAGGATGTGGTCAAGAATTGGATCAAAGCCAAGTTGATCTTGCGACATCGACAGCATCTGTAGATGATCTGACAGACGCTCTAGATAGGTTGCACTTGTAGGTAGGCTATAAATTTCATTCAGAAACAGCTCGGATTGGTCATGGAATTTGAGGCACAGACTAGGCCCGATACTTGAGCTGGTGGCCGGGTATGAAGAAGGAAGCGTAGTCCCTGTGAGTGACTGGAAACATGGAAGAATAAACAGAGCGCACTGGTTTCATTAGCGACTGTGTACAGTACGGTAGATTGTTGTGCAAAAAGAATCGCGAGATGCAAATCCCGACTTGATTCATAGTATTTAAGCAAAGACGAATATTGTTTGATCCAAAGGAAAATATTGTTCCTTCTAGGTTAGTCATTATGTGAGCTCTTGTGATGTTCCTTGGCTGCCACGAAGCGAGATGCTTGTTTTGAGGTTTGCGAGTGGTTTACAAGATCTGATACGGCACATTACCATCACGGCGGGAATGGCGAGCTGTATGTGGATGGATGGAAGCATGACGAAGCTGTTGCACCCTGGTAACGGGCTACGAGAATAATTCAGTTTTATACTCAGATCCATTTATTCCCTATCCTTGGCTTAGCTGTGTCAAGGTGTAACTTTAAGAGCCCGTGGGTTTATAGGCCACGACCCACTGGCAGTGGCTACCTTAAGCTACTGCCTAAAGCCAGTGGGGCTCTGGTGGCATTCCATCGGACCCGAGATCTCTGTGAAATAAATTCTACATCATGACCCCTACAGCCGAGCAAACGTCCGGACTCCGAACCTCTTGACGATATTGCACTGCCAAGACCTCATGCGATGGGGACATGCATCTGCAGCTTAGTCCACCTCTTGGCCGAGAGCTATGATGAGGACCGAGCTAGGAGCCTGGTCTCCGCTCTGAACTCGCACCTCAAGGACTTGTCCGATTTGCTCAGCCAGTCCCGGTCGCTGTGCCGGGAAGTTCAATACAGGATCACGCCAACCAACCAGCGTACGAGCAAGGTTCTATCAGTCGAATCCGTCGAGCGGACGCCGGTGGACCAGGTATGCGAACGGTTCCGGGAGGATGCTGACGGGTTCTGGTCCGAGTCTGCCGTCGCCGACGGCGTCCACAGCGAGCTGCGTCGGCGGCTTGCCTGCGTGGTGATATTTCTCAGATCCAAATTGAATTCCCAGGCGGCTGTGCCTCCTCAAATCGCCAACGTCTTCAGCGGACAGCCAAACAACACAAACGTCAGAAACTCTGGCAGAAAGTATATTCACATCGCGAGAAAATTAGGCAGCATCGGAGCGATTTTCTGGTTGCCGCTAAGCATCCCGCATTCGACGTAAGTAGCTGCCTATAGCCCAGGTCTCGTGCCCTTGAAGCTGAAGAACAGAAATAAGAGTGAGGTGGTACTAACATCACTCAATGAAGGTATGAGCGGTATTTAAACGTGGAGGATGAACAAATGTTTAGCCATTTCCAATCCCTCGATCCACAATTCAATCACTATACGCCATTTGTACAGGGCTTAATTCTGAGCCAACTACAGGGTCAGTAATCCTTTGCGATTCCGTTATCACTGCAGTACACTTACCGAACTTGCTAGACATTTCCCCGCAATCTTCCTTTTATAATCTCTTTGCTGATTATGCCGATGTCATTCCTGCTACGGATCAGTTCTTACTGCTACTCCACGGACTGGGCGGGACCCAGATCCCCGACAAGTTATTACAAAGTGTCCGCTCGCCGCAACGCCGCTGGAACCCTGATGGAGAGATAGAGTCCATCAATGCGGTAGACTTTGGCATCCCGGTTGAAGTCGTCGACTGTCTATCAAATGACTTGGTCTTCTCTTCGGCTGCTACAAGCCCTCACATCACCAAGCAAGTCCTCGAAGATGGCATGGTCGCTTGGTCACTACGTCCAGACTTCAGCTCGCTTTTATCACGGACCTTGGTTCCTCAGACAAGGGACGAACTTGGATCCACGGCTTTGAAGCTATTGTGTTTCGCTTGTCCACCATGCTATGAGGGCAATATAGAATGGTAAGACACGATGTTTGCATTCTTACATGTCTATCCACTCATGTCCATCCTGCAGGTCGGTACCACTCAAGAATATGCTCTGGCCAATATTGGACAACGCGACGAAGACGTCCACGGTGCCAAGTTCTGCCAGATCTCACGTTCTCGAAGTTATGTTGTATTTTGCCGAAAGAGACTCGACCACGACACGGTGGGCAGCCCTCGACCGAGCCAGGACGCTCGTGCGAAAGTCAATGCCGTACTATCTCCAGGCGTCTGTCGTGCTCTTCCAGAGCATCCTCTATCGCCTCGACGGGGACTACGTCAAATCGGAGGGACAAATACGCAACTTCATGTGGCGAGGCCCGCGCCCCGTCACCCGCCGCGACCATGCGCTCGAAGGGCGCCTCCACATTTCCCAGATCGAGAACAAGATCAAGTGCTACGACAATGACGTGCCGTCGTTCATCTACAAGTGGACAGCCGAGCTACCGCTGTCCAGCCTTGACGTCGAGGTCACGTTTCGGCTGCAGAGCACAGCGGCCAGGTTCTTCCAGTCCATTGGCGACTTTGCCGCAGCCAGGGCGTCCCTGGAGCAGTTCGTGACGCTCAACGCGGCCAAGCCCATCCGGTCCATCTCGAGGCGCATGCTGATCGGTAGGCTCGCCGACATGTACTGCGAGATGCGGGAGTACACCAAGGCTCTCGAGGTGCTCCAGCTGGAGTTTGACAGGGTCGATGCCCCGGGCCGCCTGCGCCGCGATTTTCGGCGTCTGCTGCTCTCGGCAGCCGAAGCCAACATTGGCCTGGGCAGGCTGGACGCCGCCCGGCCGATGCTGCAGGAGGTGCAGGATAAGGAGCCCAGTGTAATGGACAACATGCACGACCAGCATTTACACATGCGGAGGGTCCTTGCCGACGCCCGCATAGTTCACCTGGGACCGGACCGGCACGAAGCCGTGCGGCAGTGGAGAATTGCCCTCCGGAAGGTGGCAGGCATGAACATTCTCGAATCCACAGACGGGTTCACGGCGGCCCTGATATATCTGTCTCTGGCCCACGCGCAGCTTACGACGGGTGACCGGGACGGCGGTAGGCAGTCGTGGGAGACCGGGTCGGAGATATTGAAGCACAAGAAATGCGAATTCTGGATCATCAATGTGCCGACGGTGTGGATGCAAAAGATCGCGGAAGAGGTGCATGAGCTGGAGGGATGGTCGCTTCGTATGATACTACCTCATGGGGTGCAGCCTATTACATTGCCCCATGGAGTGCAACCCATTACGAGGCCGTGATACCTGGAAATCTACCAACGCTATGGCTTTGACTGAAGGCGACTGGAAGGCGTAATTGTCTGGAAATCATATTTCGTGATGGGTACTTCCCTGGATAGGTAAACTCTAGTATACTGAAACAACAAGTTCCCGATACCTTACTCCCGATTAAAGCCATGTAATGAATGC
This sequence comes from Pestalotiopsis sp. NC0098, assembly GCA_022432395.1. NCBI lineage: Eukaryota > Fungi > Ascomycota > Sordariomycetes > Amphisphaeriales > Sporocadaceae > Pestalotiopsis > Pestalotiopsis sp. NC0098. The sequence goes on along the minus strand of JAJKLJ010000003.1, from coordinate 786,891 downwards.
TTGTAGACCTTTGTGAATAGCTTTGCGACCAGAGTTTCCAATGCAACATACAATATGACCTGGCGTATGCGTAGAACATCGTCCGTAAAACCAACCTTGATTGCGACATCGGATGCTCATAGACTCCCACGTGGTGCTCTCGACCTCTATGAATCAAGAAAAAGTCGGTGCCTAAAGGTGTCGGTAAGAATTTTGAGGTGGACCCTGGAAATACCATATGCAGGCCGGGATCTCACACTAGTCATTCCATCACAGTGAAAGAAATGCAGCTTTGACATCCCCGTCTCTACACCAAGACGGCGCCCCGCTATCATCGACGCCGCGCCTTGGCATCGTAGTTTTCGAGTCGTGGAACTGGGATTATCTCCGCTGGATTTGTGGGGGAGGGTGTGTTGTTAGCGATGTGTGTACGAATAGTATGCGCGCATGCTGCCAACGGGCTACATTCTGTGTTACAACTTTTCTCATCTCTTGGCGTTTTCCCATTCCCATTATCTGATTCGAATCCGTTCCCTTGGGAATGTCCACAGCGGAGATGTCTTCTCTTGCATTAGCGTCCACTGGCCGGGTCTTGATGCCAAGACATACCCCAGCATCACGAAGGAGCCGGGACGAGAATGGATCTTCAAGAAGAGTAGCACATGGCGGGTCCTGCATCGTAAACGTTTCTTGGCACTGCGTTGGAAAGGATGCCGTCGGCTCGGGATGTAATCTTATCAATCAGATCAGACCCCAGGTTGGGTAGGGTTGATTTTGGGTTACACCGTCTGCCAGAAAGCTCACGATCACGAGTATGAATGTCAATAAGCCTCCGACTGCGAAGCAGCTCAAGAACGAGGAAGCTTTGATATTATATGCTGCATTTCTATGCAGTCTCATTGCCATTGTGATTGCTTCTCGCTGGCTGTATGAAGCGTGCAACAAAACTCCCGGGCCATGGAAATCGCGAGGGTTATTGAATTCCGCACGCCGATCCTATGTTCACGCCTTCCAGTATGTAAAGCTTCACCTGAACTGCTGATGCTGTACTGATGGCTGCCAAAGCAAATTTGAAAAACGAACAGATTGGATTTGGCTCGGAAGGCCTTCCTTCGGACTTATTTTGCTAGTAGGCATCTATATCGTCGGCAACGCCATTCTATGTCTTACTCTTTATGCTATGCATCGAGTAAACCATGGAGCTTCCAGGTTCGGATGGTAAATGGTGTTCATCGTCCAATTCTCGCGACCGATCGAGTAGTTAACATTGTTTCTCAGGTTGGGCGCCGCAAATATCGCGCTGTGTGTCTTCTTCGGTCTGAAGAACCCTCCGTTGGAGACTTTGGCGCACACATCACACACGCAGCTCAACATCTTTCATCGGATCGTAGGCTATGCGACGGTTCTTCTGGTGTCACTTCATGCCATCTTCTACACCATCCACTTTGGCCGGAAAGGCCGCTGGGAAGCCCCGGTGGAGGAAGGCAATATCGAAGGCATTGGCGCCGGCTTCGCTTTACTCATCCTGCTGATGGCTGTCTTTAGGCATCGGAACTATGAGCTCTTTTACCAAAGCCATGTCGTGGGATTTGTCGTTGCAGTCATCTTGGTAGCTTTACACAGGCCAGACTGGACGAAGAAACTCCCAGTGGTCATGATGTTCACCTTTTCAATCTGGATACTGGATCGGATCATAAGGGCTGCACGAATGTGCGCCAACCTCGTCAACAACGTTGCCACTTTGCATCCGCTTCCACATGGGGGAACACAAATTCTTCTGAGAAAGCCTTGTGCTTCGTTGGCTTTGCCCGGATCTCAATGCTTCTTGTGGATCCCACGGATCGCTCTTCACGAAACTCATCCTTTTACAATCGTCAGCAATGGTCCTTTGGGTCTGGAGCTTGTCATCAAGTCACATCAAGGATTCACCAAGGCGATTCATGACTTTGCGACTCGCCATCCGGGGCGTACCGTACGGGCTTCTATAGACGGGCCATACGGATCGCTACCAAGAACTGAAGATTACGAAAGATTGATTCTGATCGCTGGAGGGAGCGGGGCTGCGTACACGTTTGGTCTTATGAATCGCATCATTGTGCAATATCAGACTTACAGAACCCAGTCTATCGAGTTTGTATGGGCTGTGCGACGTATAGGTGAGTTCGACTATAATCCCAAGAGAGCAACTGGGGACAATTTTGACCATTTCACAGAACATATAAGTTGGTTTGAGGAAAGTCTGAGGACCCTGAGAAATTCAGACTTGAGCGTGCACATCACGATCTATATCACCGGCCATAAACCTCCATCCATTACGTATGGGACAATTTAATCGTCGTATGCGCTGGAAAGGCTTCCAACTGCATCTGCATATGATATTTATGCGCAAAATCACAAGCTCAAATTTGAGAAGATGACTCCGGAAGTGGTTTTCGCAGAAGTCTTGGGAGAAGTCAACAGCCATGAACGAGTCCTTGTCGCTGCGTGCGGGCCAAGTTCACTAATGGACGCCGTGAAGGACTCGGCAGATAGCTGGCGGAATAAGTCGGAATTTGGTATCGACTTACACTGCGAGGACTTTGACAATTAGGAGCCATAGTCAAGAGATACGTTACTTGCAAAATCAGCCCCGAAGACTATCTTCTTGGCGCATGTGGTGAACGTGTAATCGCGAGTTGTCGTCAGCTTGGCTAGTCTTGGCCTGACTGCGTGAATCGGAGTGTTCAACAAGCCAGACCATCATTTCTTCGATCTGATAATGAGTTGTGTACGTACGCGACACCCCGCTGGGAGGGATGTCCTTGACCTTGAGATGTGGGACGCCTAGCACACGCCCAGGGGCGTGCCCGAAACGCGGATCGACGGGATGCAACGTGATGGATCAGATAAGATAATACAGCAGCTAGCAGCCTTGAATCGTGCGTTTTCTGAGAGAGTCCGGTTCGTATATATAGGCGGACTGCTGTCGCTTGCGACGGTGCGACGGAAATGCTTCTGCGCAGCTCATCTCAACCGCCAAAGCTGCGACGCTGTGGACTGCGTGCGCGGCACCTTTAGACTCTAAGCGCTGCACTCGACCGCTCAGGCGTGGGCACCGCCACCATGGCTGCTAGCGCAGTTCCGTCAATACGCTCGCAGAGCTCACGCGACGGTGAGGTTGAGGCGCATGCGCCCTCTCCTCCGGACGAGAAGAACATGGCCGGTGACGTGGGTTACCCAGCCGAGGAGTCCGAGACTCCTAAGGACTTCCCGTGGACATGGAAAGTCACCGCGCTCGCGTGCGGTATCGCCCTCTCTTGGGGCTCTTCGTTTTCCGAAAACACTCTGGGCCCGCTCAAGAGCACATTAATCCGCAAGCTGAACATCACAAACTCTCAGGTAGGCAATCCATTGGCTACCTTCTATAGAATTGATAGCAATGGCTAAATCGATCTGCTCCCAGTATGGCGCCATATCGTCAGCGACTGCACTTGTGAATACGATTCTTCCGATCGTGGGTGGTTATGGCCTCGACTATTATGGAGTCGAGTGGTATGTCTTCCTCTGTATACGACTTAGGGAGGCTTTTGGACATTGCTAATTGACCACTCGCTTGCAGGGGCTCATTGGCATGCTCTACCGCAATCTTCCTCGGTGCGACAATATCGGCCGCCGGATCTAATCACGACTCATTCACCCTCGTCATGACTGGGCGCATCATCATGGGCTTCGGTAGCACCATCATCGAGACGTGTACATCAAAGGCAAGAAAAATTTGGGTCTGGGAAAGAATCATGCGGCATCACAGAAAGGCTAACAGCTGGAGTGAAGATCTTGGCGCATTGGTTTCAACATAGGGGACTCGGTCTGGTATACGGCCTGGATGTTTCCATAGGTGCGTCTATGAACCGCATCCAAGAAACGTGGAGGAAAACAACCATGTGCTGACTTTCCTCTTCTTCCATTATAGGAAAAATCATCGTGCTAGCCGCCAAGGCCACGGCGGTTCCGATGCGAGATGCCACCTCATTCTGGGGTTGGGCGTTATGGATTCCCGCCATCGTCTGTTTCGCCAACTTGCTACAAAACATCTTTTACATATGGTGGGCCCACACACGGCCAGAATGGGCGCGTATTCCCACCGGGCGACAGCTCGTCACGAAATCAAAGCAATACAACGGCACGCAGGACGCAAACAACGGACCGAGATCCATGTCGACGACCAGCCGCGGCATGCGCCGCTTCACCGCCTCTAGCATCTGGCGGGCCATCAATAACGTGCCGCGCTTCTTTTGGCTGATGGCGTGCACACAAATCCTGCAGGCCGGCGTGGTCAGCAGCTTCAACGGCCTCAACGCCGACATCATCACGACGACGCGCGGCTCGACCGCCCAGATCGCCGGCTACACGTCGTCGGTGCAGCAGGTCATCCCCATCATCTGCACGCCGCTAATCGGCTTCTTCTTCGACACGTTTGGCTACCGCATGATGATCATCAGCTTCACGTCGGCCATCTGGATCCTGGTGTACTGCCTGATCGGGTTCACGCAGACCAACGCCCTGGGCACCATGGTCATCGCGTCGCTGGGCTCGGCGTTCAACGCCATCCCGTTCTTGGTGTCTATCCCCCTGGTCGTGACCAGCCAGGCCGAGCTCGGCCTCGTCTTTGGCATCTGGAAGGCGTTTAACAATAGCGGCACCGTCGTCGTCGATATGATCGCCGGCAGGCTGCAAGACATCACCCCGGGCGGCACGTACGAGCGCGTCATTACGTTCTTTGTTGCGGTCAAGGGTTTGGAGTTTTGTCTTGGAATGTTCTACGGGGTGTTTGACAGAAGGTATGTCTTTCGCCATGCTGACATCGGTCTATCAAGCTAATTATCGACTTTCAGGTACCTTTCTGGCGTATTGAGCATGAGTGAGAAGAAGCGCATGAGCGCCGAGGCGAACAACGAGCTCGGCGAGCCTCTGGGACGCAAGCCGTCGAAATTGTTCACCGTGGTAGGAATGAGCCTGCTCTGCGCTATTATCATCGTTGCCTGGGTTCTGTTTATCAAATACTCAATATGAGAAATTGCAATAGGAACGTGCCCAGTATGGAGGTACCAACTATCAATAGCTGCTCAAGAATCCACAATAAAGAGTATAATGATTTTATAAAAGTTTCCGTAAGGTCTTGCTTTTTGTCCAAACAATCAAAACAAATTTTGTAAAGATACGCGTTTTTCTCTATTCTTTTTTCTCTAAGTTTTCATCCGAAAATCGGATTGAAGTATAATTTATTACAAAAGATTTGTCCGAAATATTTGGGAAGATATGCGCGTACTTTTGTCAATATGATATAGCGCAAAGGAAGTGTATCCCGTTGGAACTCTTGTACATCCACCATGTCCACAATGCTCCTCTACAGCGTGACGACAACTCTACACCAAAGCTTGCGCACCGCTCTCCACCAACGCCCTCGCGTACAGCCGATGCAGCAACTCCACCGCGTACGGCACCGGCATACTGCCATCAACCACCCTTTCCCTGCCCCGGAAGAATCTCGTGCTCAGAGTGAGCTCTACCTCTTGTTTCTGCCAATCAATCCTCGCGGTCGTGGTGATCAATCCGTCGAGCTCGCGCGGCGCTGGGTCCTGCGGCGATCCTCCTTCGCGGACCGTCACCATGTCGGAAGTCCGCTCGACGACTTCGAGTTGGTCGAGGAATTGCATGCCGAGCTCAAAGTCGCTGGCGGCTATGTCTTTCTTGTCGAAGATGAGGTCGCTGGTTCCGGCGTTTCGGTACTTTTTGGTGAAGAGCAGACGTTGTGGTGTGAACGCTGAATTCATCCCATATTAGCAGGTTGTTCCAATATTTCTGAGTAAGAAATGTCATATGAGTTCAGTGCTATACAACATACCCCAGCCGCTCCAGACAGCACGGGCGAACTCAGTCGCAAGCGCCCTTTCGTCGCGAAGCTCATTGCGTATTCTAGACAGTGGTATGCGCTTCGTGCAGACGTCGGCGAGGACTGGGTTTTCGAGCCGGTTGAGTTTCTTGAACTGTTCCGATTGCCAAAGCGGATCATCTCTGGGTATCGGCGTGATCATGGTCGTCGAAGACATGAGCCACCCGGTTCCAATGCCCGCGGCCGCAACGCCGCCTGTGCCGATTCTGAGCACATTTCGAAGAAGAGACATATTGAAGGCTCGAATCGAAGGTTGCGAGTTTTTTTCCGATCGTCATGCGACATGCCGACATTTATATGCCAACATACTAACCTAGTCGTGATCGATACCAGGGGCCCTGTCTAGTATCACAGAGATGATCCACTGGCGACAAAAGGCCTATAGAACTACCGATGACTAAGCGGTAGTTGTATACAAGAATATGACTTCTAGTTTCTCGCGCCGTTCGCCGAATAGCGGAACGAGCAACTCCCAACTGAAATGTCATCAGGGCACAGACTATGCTGCTACATCAAGTTAAACTATCACAGAAGGTCGGTTTTGATATGCTTATCAGCATACTCAGTTAAAACAACATTGTAAACGTGCGACATTAGTCGTATCATAATATGACAGTATTATGTTTATTTTCTGGTGCACCAATTCGATTCAAAGCATGTCTGCTCTAGTCGCAAGACATAGGCGAGGAACTCCTGACAAAGAAACTTTATCTCTCAATGGGCATCTAAGCTACCATATCTACATGACTTCCATGTAGAAAGCGACCTTTGCATATTCAGCAATATGAATATAAGGGCCGCCCCCTGAGAAACAAGAAAATGAATATAGGGGTCGCCCCCTGAGAAACAAGAATATGAATGTAGGGGTCGCCCCCTGAGAAATAGAGTATGGTAGTAAAGAGGACAACCCCTACTCAAAGGGCATGAGAGTATGGTCTCAGAGATGTCGTTATACCCACGCCAATTAGCCCTCTCGGAGCAGGATGCGCTGATTGAACTATCCGAAGCGATCGATTGGTCTGCCACCGCGAGCGCCACGGCCGCCACGAGCACCTCTATCACCGCGTCCGCCATGGCCACCTCGACCACCTCGACCACCACGATCGCCATGACCTCTTTGACTGGCTCGGTATTGATTCTGACGAGCAGGATTGGGATTGAACTTTTCCCATAGAGATACCAGGTTGCCAGACTGGCCTTCTTCTTCCTCCGGCGCAGCTCTATTGTCCCATGCATTCGACAGCGGAAGGACGATGTCGAGGGTGGGATCTTCATGGCAGGTTAGCACCACCGGGTGGTTGCCCTTGTTCCATTTCTGCTTCGGAACCATCTCCTTCTTGATCTGACGGCCAGCGCTCTGCCAGTCGTGGTACTTGTCATAACCTCCCCATCCTAGGCCTGCGCCTGGCGGAGCACGATAAAGCGGATTAAAGCCATATTGGGTTGCCATGCGAGAGTCCGTGATTGTTCCAGGCGAGGGGAGCTTTCCGGCCGGTGCGAATGAGAGAGAAGCCGGATTTTCAGGATCCGAAGATCCAAGCGTGCCTGGGGCCCATACAGATTGATGATCTCCTCTTGCCGTGGCGTCCGAGTCGGGATGGAAAAACTTGGTGTCTAGATGTGGCTTGTCCTGTTCTAGGATATCCTCGATCTTCGGAACCTGGCGTGGATTTGCGCCGTTCCTCTCCTTGTCGCATGGACGATCGGGATGATACCACACTTCCCACCCCTCAGACTGTCGCTTGCCAGCATTCTCCAGCAGGACGGTTTCTGCCTCAACTGTATCATTGACCCAGTCCCGTTTGACCTCGGTGACATATACTTCCCCCGACAGTGGTCGTTGACGGGGCTCGGAGAAGGATACTGGCGGGGTATGAGCCTCAACCCCTCCGCCATATGGCTTGGCCGGCCTAGAGTGTAACCTGCAGAGGGGAAAGCCTCTTCAATTGTGCTGCTCCATTTCTCGAGATCACGATACACTGCTCTCTCGTATGCGTTAGGATCTTCGGGGCGGTAGACCCAATCCTCTGGCCACATATCCGGTAGATCCATAAAGGCAGAAATGGCAGCGTTGGACACTTTAGTCTCACCAGGGCCATGATGGTCGGATGAAGTGCTTGGTGCGTCAACGGGGCCTGGGAGAGGAGCTTGAGTCACCGTAGATGGGCCCCACTGTGAATCATTCTGGTCGTTTGTATCGGCCTGGGTCTTATTAGATTTGCTTATGCTACGCCAGTGTATTGGACATACCCAAGTGTCATCGGTACAGTAAGATGGTGCAATCATGGGAGGTGGAGTCATGGTCGTCGCACCAACGACTATCGGCTCTGGAAAGGGAGCGCGAGACATCTGATCTTCAGCCGCAGAGACAGGCAAAGAAGATGCCACGACAGGGCTTGATGCGATTGGACTAGCTGCCGGTCGAACAGCAGGAGTGCTGGCAGAGGGTTGGGCTTGGCTGGCGTGTCTTTCTCTTCGAGCGTTCTTTGTCTGTTTTGCTTTTGTCAGCTAGAGAAGCAGTAAGCGTCGATCTATACTGACATCATCTTGAGGTATCTCGGTACGCAAGTCTCTGCCGTGGAACTCGGCGCCGTTCAAAGCTGCCATAGCTGCGGCAGCATCTGCGGCTTGTTGAAAAAGCATGTGACAGCGGTAATTCAAGTTGCCCGTCTCAACTTCACTCGGCCAGAGAAGAATGCATGGTGCCACTTGCTTGGCCGCAAGAAATCGCTCGATGTCGGCTCTGTGCGAGCCGGTCGGGAAGCCTGTGACGAAGACGAGTCGGTTCTTTTTCGTCCACTTCTTGCGCTGTGCGGGTCGGTATTCCGACAAGCCGTTCCACGCGTGGGAGTACATGACGGATTGCTCAATGATGGAAGTTTGTGAAATTTTCTATGATGGAATGCAGAGAAGACAGAGATAGAGGGTGAAGAGAAAGTTAGACCTGGCCCACCATCCGCGTTTGTAAATGCAAACGGGTCAGATAAACATTGAAGCTTTCCTGTTGAGATTGTTCTAATCCAATTTGCTGATTATTCCTATATTTCCGCGGATGAATCAACCTGCATACGCATCAACAATACGTCAAACGCGCAGGCAACAAATGCTATAAATCGCCTTGAGAGTGCTTTTTACCTCACCCAAAACTACTTTCATATTCATCATAAGTATTCGCAGTGTCAAAACAATAATACTAAAGCAATCGAATAACATCTGACAGGAAACGCAGTAACATAATGCGAAACTTCTAACTATTCTGTATATTTAGATAGGTACCAGGCCGATTGGTGGATGCGCGTCTAGTCTTTGGATTTTGATTATTTCACTGGAATAATATATAAAATTACTCTTGCACTGCCTACGTTGCTTGTAGCTTTCTGATGTACCCAGGTACCTAGGTAGGTAGTCCCGCTCGCTGCAGCTGTCTGGCTGTGCAAACAGTCAACCACCCCACAAAATCTTTTTTTTCTTACCACCAGGCAACCCATTCTTTTCACCAATCCATCTGACGCACAATCACATCGCACATAGATTCCAATATCGCAACACACCACGCGCCTTGGGCTTCTGTCAAAGATGGATTAACTCAAGCGAAACCGAACGACCGCCAAGCAGGCGACCGCTCTCGAAGATGGCAGCATCAATCCCTTCACGAAGAAGCCTCACAGCCATCGGTACCGCGAGCTACTGGGACAAAGAAGAGCGCTGCCCGTTTCCAACAACTGCGCACGCTTTCTGGAAAGTTACCAGCGCTCCCAAGACATGATACTGACCAGGTAAGATCTCGCTTTCGGGGTCAATGTGTCGACAAAGCTGACGTGTTCTAGTGATACTGGCTCGGGAAAGACCACGCAAATTCCGCAATTTTTGCTGTATGATGAGTTTGCATCCGGCCTCATGGTAGCTTGCACCCAGCCCCGGCGTCTTGCAGCCATCAGTGTCGCCAGAAGGGTTGCTGAGGAGATGGACGTTGAGCTGGGCACCCTGGTAAGCTGGGACGACTTCATTCTTTGATCACGTAATGCTAATCTATGTACCTATGCTCCAGGTCGGCTACAACGTCCGATTCGATGTCAAGGGCTCTGCAAAGACCCGCCTTGGATACATGACTGACGGAAAGCTGCTCGCGAGTGCCATGTCGGATCCTCTGTTCTCACGGTACTGCTGCATCGTCATTGACGAGGCTCATGAGCGTACTATTCCGAGCGATCTCTTGCTAGCTTTACTAAAGCATGCCATCACGGCTCGAGACGATCTCAAGATCGTCATCATGTCAGCAACAATGGATGCTAGCAAGTTCCAGTCCTTCTTTGGAGGCGAGGACAAGCCCCCGATGATCCACATGTCCGGCAACGCATTTCCCGTCAAGGAGTTCTATATCAAGGGACCATACATGGTTAGTCTTACGAATTTTTCCCTTTTGTACTTTTTTCTTTCTTTTCGTACTTGTTCCATCCGATTACTGGATTGAGAATCGGATGAAATTTGTTTAAAAGCTCGCGCAAAAGCTTCCGGAAAAGCCTTTTCTAGTTGCTATTTCTTCATTATCATCCTAAAAGTTGGGATAACAACTAAAAGTCAAATATATACTAAAGCTTTTGCAAACACACAGCGCCAGATGACATGAATTCTGTCTTGGCAAGATTCTTCAGCATATCCCCAGAGACTTTGGAAGCACTTGTCGACGAGACATCAGTACTGAGTCGAAGTGTCGAAGGAGCCCTCAAACGGGCAGAAGAGATCCAACAAGACCGAGATCGGCAGCGAGAAGCAGAAGATAATCGACGGCAGCGGGAGCTGCAACAGCAAATTCAGCTGGAGCAGCAGCGACAAGAGCAGGAGCAGCAAGACCAACGACAGCAACAGGAGCGTCGACAAGAAGAGCAACAACAGAATCTGCAGCAGGAGCATATAAACCACCAGCAGGAGTTGCGCCGACAGGAATTGGAGCTGCAGCAGCAAGATCGTCAACTAGAACGACGACAACACGAACTGGAACGGACGCAGCAGGAGCAAGATGAGCGGGAGAAGCAGCAACGTGAGCGACCGCATCAGGAACTCGAGGTGCAACTACAACTGCAGCGAGAAGAATTGCAGGAGCGGCAAGAAGAGCTGGAGCGACAGCGGCAGCAACAGAACGAGCAGCAGCAGTTGCATTCACGACAGCAGCGCGAGCTGCAACAAGAATATCAGCAGCAGCAAGAAGAACTTCAGCAAAAGCACCAAAAGCAACAGGAGCAACTGCAGCATCAACATAAAGACGATTCGACCTCGGATCTTACCCGCAAGCGCGGCAGATCGCAGAACTCGGAGCGAGAGTCATCGCGCAAAAGAGTCAGAGATTCTTCTGAAGCACTTGTGCTGAAGAAAGAAGAAGAAGTCGACTCCGAGTCAATAAGAGAATCGCAGAGCTATGCGATGAAGATGCTGCTGCCAAAGTCCAGAGGTGCGGCCGAGGACTTCAAGCTTATACGAATGCCAAAGGATATTCGGCCGTTGTTTGCTGGGAGCCGAGCCGACGATGACACCATCAAGAAGATGGCAAAGAGAATCGCGCAGTGGCTCCCGTTTTTGATTCGCAGTTATCTCATCATTTACGCCCTGCAGCTTGCCCGCACCTGTGTCACGACAATCAACGCTGGCAGTATCAATAAGCCCAGTAATGAGAATCCAGAGATCTCGAGCCTTGTCGACCGTGTAAATAAGGCGTCGAACCCGGGCTACAAGCTGCTACTGTTTAATGCTTCGTTGGTAAAAATACAGAACAAGAAAATTTCGGAAGAAATTCTTTTCAGATTTCATCCGAATAAGACTTATCTGTATTATGCGATAGAACTACATGGTATGAATTGGGATGAAGTATGAAAAAGGTCTTGAGCTACAAGCACAGTCCGAAATGATATTATGTATACCCATGTGGACCGCATCGGGCCCACAAAGTCCAAGAACAACGTCATCATGTGGGCTACAGCGCAGAGGCTTTTGGACACCATGGTGACTCGGCTCGGAATTCATCCTCGCGACATTGGTGTGATTCTGCCGTACAAGGCGGGCATTTTACACGCCAATAACAAGTTTTCACAGAGCGAGCACTTGTCTAGCCTGACAGCCGTCACCATTGACTCGGTCCAGGGAGCTGACAAGAAGTACGTAGTCATCTGCCTGGTGTGCAACCAGGGCAGTGGCCCTGGCTTCGTGAGCAACAAGCGGCGATTGACTGTTGCATTATCTCGACAAATGCAACATATCATTGTCGTGGGAGATCAGTTCAACTACATAGTATGAATTGGGATGAAGTATGAAAAAGGTCTTGAGCTACAAGCACAGTCCGAAATGATATTATCCGATCTTTTACACGAATTATGTCAAGATGATCAGATGACAATAACGTTACACACTTTTCCTCTGGGCTCGATAAGCACGAGATTGTCCATCTCCATACTTTCCGGCGTCGTAGTAGAGTCAAGTCTGCAGCCTCTACATTCCCGAAAGAAGAATGCTGCTCCATATCGGAGTTCCATATATGCCAGGTGATTGCCAATGCAGACTCGGCTGCCGGACCCAAATGGCGTAAAGGCCGCCTTTGCTGCTTGGGACGTGGTGCAGCTTCCTCCCGGGAGCCATCGCTCATGATCGAATCTTTTGTCCTCTTAACAATGGAACGCACATAATATCTTGAATTGTACTCACTTTTCGGGGTCAGCGTAAATCTCAGGATCCCGATGCATCGTGTAACTCTGAGTCGCGACCTGAGTGCCCTCTGGGAAATAGTACCCGCCGAGCTTAGCACCACCGGCAGGAACGATCCGCGGCAGTGGGGTCGGCGCAGCTCCATACAGGCGAAGCGTCTCCTCGATGACAGCATGAAGAATCGGCAGCTTCTCAAGCTGCTCGTCGGTGAACGGATCTTCGAGCCCGCCGACCTCGTCCTCGAGCGCGCCCTGCAGCGCGGGCCGCGACAGGACGGCCCAGATCAGATACGTCAGAGTATTGGAGGTGGTGTCGGTCCCGGCGACCATGAACGACGCGGCCTCGACGGCGATGTCCAGATCGGTCAAAGAGGCGTCGTCGCCGTCGCCGCCTTGTTGTAGAACCTTGGCAAAGACATTGGCGCTGTCGGAGCCGGTTGTGTCTTTGCTGTTGACCACGGCGGCGGAGCCCACGCCGAGAAGAGCCTTGTGCGAGTGGAACATCCTTGCGTTGCCCAAGATCGGGAGGCGCTTCACGACTTGGTAGAGCAGAGGGAAGGAAAGAGCGATGAAGCTTGCTTTGCCACCAGAGGATACTTCTTCGAACCATGGATCAACCTAATCGCGATTGTCAGTCAAGGGCTCGTATCCTGTGGTCTTCGTATGTCCTCTTACCCTTCCTGCCTCGACGGCGTCGAAAGACTTTCCAAACATGACTTTGGAGACCACATCAGACGCCATGCAGATCCACCACTTTCTGACGTCAACTACTCCGCCCGAAGATGCGGCCTCCTTCTTCATACCCGCGATGGCATCAAAGACCTTTTGGCGCACCATGTCCTCCCAGTCCTTACGCAGAGACACAGCCGAGAAGCCCCGACCCAGCAGCTTCCGTCTCTGTGCGTGATCCTTGGGGTCGGTCATCTGGAACAGGCCGTACGGCGGCTTCCCGGCCTCGGTGGGCCCAAAGTAGTGGTAATAGTCGGCCTTGAGGAAATTGCCGCCGATTCTGTGTATGGTCTTGAACAAGTCGATGTCGGAGACAAAGACGGACCGCGGCCCGACGCGCACGTGTGTGCCGTACCGCTGGTGCAGCGCGTGGTAGTACTGCACTTGGTGGTGGGAGATGGCGGCCAGAGTGCCGGGTAGTTCGGTAAACTTGGCGTACCATGGTCCTGGGATGGCATTGAGGGGGTCTGTGAGGATCTGGGAACTTTTAGTAGGGAGATGATATTGGATTGTTTCTGGCTACTGACCGTGTAGACCTTGAATAGAAGGTAGGCTGCGGCAAGGGCCAAAACCGTGGAGAGCAGTTCCGTGTTCATGGTGCAATGTGGTATTTGATGATGTGTTCTATCAAAAGAAGAGTATTTGAGTCCTTCAGGATGAATTAGTGTAGATATAAGGATGATGATGCGGGCAAATTGTAGTTTCTGGCGCCGTTTCGTGCAACCTTTATAGTCAATTGTTGCCACGCCTAGGACCGCTATCAACTAGTTCCGAGACTCAAGTTCAACTTCTTGGGTTGTATGATCCACAACAATAATAATCTTACCAATTCTCGCGCTTCGGTGTCTCTTCAGATATGTCACTCGACGTCTATCGAGGTTCCAGGCGTCAGGTAGTCCAATCATTCCGACCGCCAAGACGGCATTTCACTTCTTGCGCACGAGATTTGATCGGAGTTTGTGATACTTTCAGACGGGGCGGTCGAAAAATAATCAATCAAAAAGCGTAGGTTTTGTCACTGATTCCAAATCACAGCAACTTATTGGCATCGTGACTGTTTATGGATCTCTTGGCGTTGTAGGGCCGAGTCGCGAAACTATATGCTAGGTACTGTACTGCCAACTACCGCTGAGTCATCGGTAGATACTTGTGCCACTAACATGACTATCGTAAGGAAGGAGCAAAACAACATGAGGGAGGTACGATCGGGCACGCTGGTCCACACCCAACAAACTCTGCACTGCAGCTTCGAGAGATTACAATGACTCCAGCATGGTTTGGTTGCCATCGAGAAACAACATCTAAAGGCCAATACATTCAATTTAGTCAGACTTCTCGTTCAAGTCGAGACCCTCAAAGTCCACCTCAGGCACACGCAAAGGCACACGCAAACCATTAGTCGACGAGCCCAGTCTGCCGCCCGTGGCAGCAACGAGAGACCTCGACGTGCAGCCAATTTCATACCCGCCAGCGATGGATACTTCTCTCAGAATCTCGACGACCGATTAGACAGCGATGACCAAGACGTCAGACCCAAGACGTCCAAGAGCTGGCATACTAGACGAGACACACATACAGGGCCATTTTTCAACGATTCTGTTACCGCACCTGTGATAATCAATGCGTCACACTTTTCCCTCTCGCGTACTGGTGGGTTCCACTGGTGCCACTACTACAAATGCTCACATACTTTCTGCGGTCGTTTAATGACAATCCAACCGTTCGATATTTACTTGTCAGAAAACGAGTCGGAGACTGAACACAAGCGACAATGTCTTTCTCCAGTACAGACTGCCGCCGAAGTCATCGCCAAGATAAACGAACAAATCCCCGTCACAGCTTTTGATCCCGATGTCGTTCCAGAATCAATTCTTACGACCCCAGCGATCACTCGAGCGTACAGAAATGGGCCATGGTCTCGTTCAGATAAAACTTTTGTCCGAACGTCTGTTTGCGCTTTTCAAGGAGAACAATTTCGTCGGATTCTAAAAAAAGGATAAAAAGGAAAAAGAAAAAGGAAAGAACAAAAAGGCAAACAGAGAAAGAGTTGCTTGACGGGCTGGACAAGGCTAAGATATTCGCGAACACGTCTGCTGTCTCATGACCCCACAATCGAGAGAATGCTTGCGCTCCTTGTAGCCAGACAACAGACTGGCCAAGTAAGCAACTGGCTCCGTGCAGCACTTCATTCGTCTCCTTCCAGAAGCGGGATTGCAAGGTGTCAACGGACGGCAAAGCGTCGTGGAGGTCAGCTCCCGTTCCGTCGATAAGAGGCACACAAATGATAGTACCAGCATCTGAGTTTCTGATCAAGGCTCCATACACAAAGACGGATGAGCAACGCCAGGGATCATGCTGGCATCCTATGTTTAGAAACCTTGTTACGACGATGGGATATTATACTTGCAAAAGTATTGGTATAGACGACGGAATATGTTTCATCCCAAGGTCGCGAAACCACCGCTTGGAAAAGAAATGTCATTAAAGTTCGGATGAAAATTGGAAAAATGAAAATTCTCTCGAAATTTCTTGTGCTATTTCTTCGAAGTGATGTTTATTCTAAGTGTCGTCGAGAAGAAAAGAGCACATTTTCACTGATATAATCTAGGTACGTACGGAGACTTTCGTAAGATTCCCAACACGTTCAAGACACCTCAATACTCGTCAGATTATTATCTATTAGATCTGTCAAAGAGACTACCTGCGTAATAATCGGTGTCAATAAACCATCATAGCCAGCCCTCAATATACATATCTAAAGGTCGCAGCTTTATCTCCTTTGACCGCGAGTGTCTTCTGGTCCTGGAGCATCTGGTCGCCGCCTTCCTGCAGCTGGCGGGCCCGCCTTTTATTGATAGCCGCATACGCGAATACTTGTATCAGTGCCGCAATGATACCAAGAGAAATGAAGCCCAACTCCAGAGCATGACCCAAGATATACCGCGGCGAGTCACGAGCACGATAAAAGTTCGAGGCCATGGCCCCTCCTAAATTACCGACACCAATCTGTAGAGCCATGCCGGCGCTCCTCTTGTAGCTACCTGCAAGGTTGTTGCTGAGCCAGGCGATGTTCCCGGGGAAGGACGGGTATATGGCGCAAGCGGCGACGAAGACGCCGCCGTAGACGACCTTGGGGTTCTCCGTGGATATACACAGGGCAAAGCCGAGGATCATCATGAAAAGGAACGAGATGACGAATGGGCTGCGCTTCCCGACTCGGTCGGATATATAGGCGAAGACTACTGCCAGTATAGCGGCGGTGATGTACTAGAATAACCATGAGTTTGGGCCATTGTGAAGGAGCTGGTACATGGAGATTAAGTATTACTTACGATAGGGACTGTCAAGAGTTGGGCAGTGCTCGATGTATAACCGAGATTTTTTATGATCGTGGGGAGAAAGAGACTGATACCGTACAGGGGGCAAACAATCTAGGCAAACTATCAGCATGTAATTACTCATCCAAGTGACGTCGGTAAAGTTTCAACTTACCCCCCAGTACACAAAAATGTTGATCCAGATCTGCCAGTCGCGGAAGGCCTGCCAGACGTACTTCCAGTGAAACTCGTCGGCCTCGGCCACGGACCGCTGGCCCTTCTGAGTGGCCTCCTTGTCCTGGCCGTACTTTAGTCGGAACACGATGAACGCTCGTTCTTCCTCGGTCAAGAACTTGGCCGTCTCGGGAAAGTCGTGCAGGCAGAAGAAGGCGAGAGCGGCAATGACGACTGTCGCGATACCTTCGAGGATGAAGATCCACCGCCAGCCTTCCAGGTTGCCGACGCCGTCCATTTTGGATATGCCAAAGGCCAAGAGTCCGCTGAATGCGCCCGCTATCGAGGCCGCGGAGAAGAACATGGCTTGTCGCAGCTGGATCTCGTGGCGGCAGTACCACATTGTAAGCTACTCACAGTCAGTAGACGCACAGAATTAATCGTCAAACCACAGCTCAAATTCTTCACTCTGTGACTCAAAATTAGTATGACTCCTTTCCAAAGCTTAGCCGATCGCAGACCATACCACATAATACTATAGGCCGTGTTAGCGATACTCAAAATGCTGTGTTCCAAATATAATCAATTACTTACAGCACATCCCGGGAACAATCCAGCCTCTGCTACCCCCAGGAAGAATCTCGCCGCGAGCAATCCAGAGTAACTGCGCACAATTCCCATGAGCGTCATCACGGTGCCCCATGCGACCATTATCAAAGGTAGCCATCGGCTGGGGCGGAGCTTCTTGAGCAGTAGATTGCTCGGTACTTCAAAAGCGGCGTAGCTGAAGAAGAAGACAGTGAGGCACCAGTTGTACTGATCCGAGGTCATGTTCAGGTCTTCTTGTAGTCCCTCGATCTTTGCGTTTCCAATATTGCCACCTGGTGCACATGGTAAGTACTCGAAAACTTTTGGTGCGCACTTGGCGCCCTTCTTTTCATAGACTTACGATCCAGGAACGATAACAGGTACAACAGAGCCAGCATCGGAATCAGGCGCATGTCCATTTTACGAAGAATCTTTTTCTCGTCCAGATGGGCAAAACTCTCCATAGTCACTCCTGGGGCGTCGGCCATGGCGTCGATGCGCCCAATCTCCTCTCGCTCAGTGAGTCCTTCATGATCGTGGCCGTGACTGCGCCTGTGCGCGTCCACGTCGGAGATGCGATCGACCTCGCTTGCTTCCGCCTTTTCTGTGACAGACATGGTGAAAACAGGTTGACCCTTGATACTCTGTACAAGACAAGTTAAAATCGAAAGACGAAGCGAATAATATCTATATGATATGTGTTCAGATGAAAATTGTGATTATAATTCATGAATATTTCTCAAATCCTAATTCTGAATTAGTGAGCACAAATGACTAGGCCAAGACGATTTAGTCGAAAATCCAAAAGCTCGGCAGACCGAACAAGCAAAACAGGGCAGATACTAAGGATAGAGAAAACGCGGGGAACTCGTGGGACTTGCTGCCGCCTCTTGCTGCCGGCTCCACACCCGGGTTGTCTGACTATGACTAGCAAGCATCGTGCATTCCGGAAGAGCATAGCGGGCGATTATTCGTCATGGATGGGGGTCCATGATCAGTCATCTCAGTAAGGGCTGGCGTGTTTGCTCCGAAAGGGTGCATCTTCACGGCTTCTGGGTGGGATGGAGAGAAGTTGGCTGGTCACGAAGTTGTGTTTATGAAGGAAAGAAGGATATATTTTGACGAAAAAAGAGCAGGAACACAGTAACATCCTACCCAGAGATCTTCACTCTTCCTCTGACATTCACCTATGTAAGGTACCTACCTAGTCCGCGTCGAAGACTGCTGATCTCGTCTCCTCGACGCGAACGGTCCCTCTCCAAGGCATTCGACGGTGTAGACCAAAGAGGCAATCCGAAGCACTCTCAGAAAACCCACTCCTCCCTTGCTCGCTGCCTCTGGACTCTGGCCACGACAGAACCCCTCCGCATATTACTCCGCAAATCTTCTTTCCCCAGAGTTGGTGGGGGACCTCGGATCTGGGGATCCGATGGGCTCATTGGCTGATCCCTTTCTAAGGTGCTATAGCGCTACCCCACCATGAGACCATGACGGCATAGTCTCTGCATGGCGGGCATGCACGAACACCCATCCAGATAGGTCCTGTGCACTTGCAAGCACTACGAAACTGTGAATACGTGAGAAATGCTCGCCCTTATTTCAGTTCCTCGAGGTGTGATTGCGCGCGTGGGAGGACTAAAATAAGCGCTCCAGTCTCTCTCTTCTCCCATGTCTCTCGGGGACGCGGAGCCTCAGAGGTGGGATGATGTTATCCCCGGCTTACAGCCCGCGTAGGGACCACGAGAATCTTACGATGAGGGAAGAGATATATATAATACATCTAGCACCACTTTTTTTCAGCGACATAGGACGGATTATTCATGCCAAGAACGCAAATAGGAGCTCGACGTCTTGTTCGTTGCTGTCGAGACCACCACAAGCATGGCGTTCCACGTCCCCCATTGGAACATCTTTGGAAGCGGCTTTCGATTGAGAGCCGCTATCACGATTGCATGCCAGATGGCATTTGTACTCTTTGGTTACGACCAAGGCGTCTTTTCTGGAATCGTTGGTAATCCAGATTGGCTCGATCAGTTTGGACATCCCGAGCCTACGAGGGAAGGGATCATTGTGTCGTGCTACAATTGTATGAAACCCGTGTTTTCCTGTATTATTACAATGCAGCAGTCTCGGCCATATACCCTTGAAGAGCTCCTTGTACTCGAATATCACTCCAGAAAGCAAATTACTCACACATATTATAGTGGGCGCCTTCACAGGTTGTATAATCTGCTTCCTCATATGTGAGCGGACGGGCCGCCGAATGGCCATGTGGATCGCCATGCTGTTCATCATTGTCGGCGCCATCCTCCAGGCCTCTTCCTTTACCGTCGCGCAACTGATTGTGGCCCGTTTCATCACGGGGATCGGAACCGGTGCGTGGACAGCAGAGCTCAACCGGCCGCTACCCCGCATTCTAACGATGGACCAGGTATCGAGACTTCCACTGTTCCAATGTATCAGTCGGAGCTGTGTGAGGCAGAAAGGCGCGGCCGACTCGTCTCCTCCGAGCCCTTGTTTGTGGGAGTCGGCATTGAGATTGCCTACTGGTTCGACTACGGAATGTCATTCGTCCCGGGGTCGATAGCATGGCGCCTGCCAATCGCCTGCCAGATGCTGTTCGCCTTCGTACGGTTTCCGTTGAAGACATTTGGATCATACTTGTACTGACTGAACAAAACAGGTCGTCATATTCCTAGTCTTTGGTCTTCCCGAGAGTCCCAGATGGTTGTACAAGCACGGCTACAATGACGAAGCACTCAGGGTGTTGTGTCAAGTATATGGCCGCGAACCCGATCACCCCAAGATCGTCAAGGAGCAGAAGGAAGTTCTGGACGCTATCAGGATCGAGGAGGAGCAAGGCCAGTACAAATGGTCGCAATTGCTGAAGAGGGATCGAGTCCAGACAGGTCGCCGCGTCCTCTTGGCCTACGGCATGCAGTTTATGAATCAGATGGGAGGCATCAATCTGATTGTGTAGGTCCCACAAGTCCCGAGATTGGGATCTCTCACTTACACTCATTATAGCTATTACATCACGTCGGTACTGCAGTACAACGTCGGACTCGATCGCAACCTCGCCCTCATCCTTGCCGGTGTCATCAACGCCATGTTCTTTATTGGCAGTCTGTTTCCGACACTGTTCCTCGACAAGTACGGACGACGCAAGCCCATGATGTGGGGATCTTTTGGTCTGGGTATATCCATGATGATGGTGGCAATTCTGCTCAGCTTCCAGTCGAGGGGTGGACAAATTGCTCAATCGACTGCGTCTGCCAGTATTACGTTCTTTTTCACGGTATGTCGACCTGGTCACGCGCTTTCTCCGTGTGGAAACTGACCAATCTTTAGTACATGCTCACATTTGGTGCGACCGCAAACTGTATTCCATGGTGAGTCAATTATAATCGCTCCCGGGACCTTCTGATATAAAGCGTACCGGCGGCTAACTTTTTAAATCAGGGTCTACGTACCCGAGATCCTGCCACTTCACGCCCGAGCCAAAGGCACAGCCGTCGGCATATCGTCCAACTGGCTGTGGAACTTCTTCGTCGTCATGATCACGCCGACGCTCATCAGCAACTTGGCGTGGAAGGGCTACCTCATCTTCATGGCGCTCAACTTTGCCTTTATCCCGCTCGTCTACTTTTGCTACCCCGAGACGTCCAACCTCAGCCTCGAGGAGATCGACTGGCTGTTCCTCGAGCCGCACGCGGTCAAGCGCAGCAAGCACGTGGCCAAGCACGGATGGGGCGAGGGCGATGGTTGGGGAGATAGGAGCAGGGGCTCCGAGGCGGATATTGTGGCGGCCGAGTCCAAGCCCGAGGCGTCGCAAATGGAAAATAGCAATTCGGAAAAGGTCGAGAATGGGTCTTGAAGGATGTAATGGTTTGGGTTGATATTGCAATCGTGTCATAACAGTTCTAATACGCATTTCACAGCCGAATGATAATAATCTCTTTTCTGCGGAATTTGACACATATTGACATGTTTCGTCGATTAGAATTCTCAGATGAGCCGAATTGATTGGGTCTAAAATGCCAGAGACCATGGAGCAAAATAAATTGTCTTTGCTTCATAGTCAGATCTCCATGCGTTCTACAGCGCTTGGAGTAAGTCTTGTCTTTTTCTAGCTCCATGTGATCGTGCCTGATTGTGCCTCTGATGGGAAGTTGGTATCATGTCAAACATGCATTGGCGTTCTCCTGGTCCACGTAGCTCAGGTACGCAATTCAGGTCGCTTGAATGGTACAAGACGTTGTAAGCCTACAAACGCTGCTTCTTATCCGATTCGTACCAGCTTGTCTCACAAAAAGCCAGCAATCCGTCACGAATTTCGAATTTCTCAAATACACGACTTGCTGAGACCTCCCGATCTATACGCCGCGTCGGTACCATTTCGAAGCACAACTCACGGTAGATTTGGTGGCTGTCAATCACTCTCCGCTTTTCTGTATGGGCTCTTCTGTACTCCCTCACATCAGGAGATCATCCGACCGGAGGCCATTCCCATGATCAACCACAGTGACATCCGATATTGTAGTTGGGACAAGCCATTGGTGTCAGCTGGCTCGGATATGCGCCCGTCTCCAAAACATGAATGCCCTTCCGGAAGGCGCACTTTGGAATTCGGATGGCTATATGAAGAAAACAGATCAAAAACCCTGGCCCGATACAGTGTATTATACCGAATGTTGAGATGAGAGGTCATAAATATAGCATCAAGTCTACAGACCCTGAAGTCATCAATCAAGCTTAATTTTTGTTTCATCGAATCCCATCGTCCCGTCTAGTAACAAGGCTAACGTTCGAAACCTGAGGAGAAAGTGACGCTTTATTTCAGGACTGAGCTAACGATCGTGTGATGGACTAGCACAAGCACGAGCGCGTAGGGTTAGTGGCGCTTTTGGGCAAACATACCGGCTGTTTTCGACCCAAAAAGGCCGTCAATCGAAAGGCCTTTTGCTCGCCGGCAAGGGATTTGACCAAGGAAGGGTCCGGCGCCCAATCGGGGCACCCGTGGCGGTAGGTAGCAAACATATCGTGACGGGCACTATCCACCGCCGATGGACAAGCCGTTTCGAAACTCGAAAGTCGAAACTCGGAAGATGACTTGGACTCCTAAAGATTGACGAGTTGTATAAATGATAGCGCCCGGCTTCCCAGGTGGAATTGAGTATGGCATGAGCCTGATTGTCTTCTCTTCGTTGCCTACTGCTTTATGGTCAATTGTGAAGCCATTCAAATCTTGAGCACCACCGACAAGTACAAGCATCCAATTCAACCACAAACATCAAATATCACATCAACACCACACCAAAATGTTCGCCCGCCAAATCCTCACCCTGGCAGCCATCATGACAACAGCAGCGCTGGCCGCCGCTCTCCCGTCCCCCGAGCCCCAGGGCGGCGGCTTCATCGGCGTGACCAAGTGCGCCGGCCACGTCGGCAAGTACGCGTGCTACCACGACGCGACCATTGTCCTGTGCACGAGCGACGACCAGGGCACGCCCGTGTCGTACTGCGGCTCGGGGCAGAAATGTTCCATGATCTCGGGGCTGCCGTACTGCGTCTGAGCATCGGAAGCGACATCTTTGCACGTCGGAAAAAAATGTTTCTGAGGATTCGGGGACACGGGTCAGCATGGGCGCGTGGGCGCAACGGTCTTTACAGTGACGCGCGGGAAAGTGCGGTCGAGTGTGTAGAGATGTCACCGCTGGGGCGATGAAGGGGATCTCGCTGGTAGAGATCGCGCATGAGATTATCACGATGAATGAATTACGACCCCCAAGAGAGCAAGATTCGCAAGCCAAGTGAGACTCTCCGAGATTTGAGCGACGAAGGATTGGCGCAACTAAGAGCCTCTCCAGCGGAGAGGAGTCAGCTCAAGCATTGGTGTTGTAAAGGGTTGAATTGGTATATACGAAGTTCTATATACAGGAAGCCCTGATTCCATGTCGAGCATCCCGCTCGCATGAATGCACCAGGAATAGCGTTTACGCTGTTTAAAATTACAATACAATGGATATCAATGATCTTACCGATAGATGCTTTAAAGAATAAATAGAGTGGTCGTCGTCCTCCTCGAGAATTAACAATATTTGTCTGAAAGTGATTATTTCATGTGCCAGCAGATTAAAGAACCTGTCTTGGCGGGTATTGACTCAGTCGCCGTTGGTCTTTCGTTCCTCTGTATCGCTCCTACTCCGGATATAGCGATTTCCATCGCTCTTCGATCTGGCGTCTCTCGTCGTCGGTGGCGAGTTGATAATCTTCGATGCCCTGCCTTATCCTGATGAGCAATATCTCGGCCTTGAGATCGGTGAGCCGGTGCTTCGATAGCTTCTTCTCGATTCCCTTGAGTGAATATCCTGGCAAACTGAAGATGCCTATAGTAGAAGAAGTTGTCAGTATAAATCATATCATTGTCTGGCTGGTCGCGGAAGGAAAGCCATACCTGCGCCAATGCCCGAATAAAAGCCAACAACCGACATGCCCAAGCCCTTTCCGAATCCTTTAAAGCCCTGCTTCTTGGCGCCGCGGTAAGGCCGTAAGACAAGACCGCTAAAGGCATCGTAGAAACAGAGAGCGGACTCTTTGCCCGCCGTCTTGAATCCGCTCTTGAGCCCCCGGATCTCGCCGCGCCTGCGCACAGTCGCCTCTCCTTCGAGGTAGGATGGAGAATTGCGGAAGCCATTGGCCACGTTGAAGAAGAACGCGACTGGCGCTTTGAGTCCTGCCCGTGTGAGGTCGGCTGCGTATCGACCACATGCCTCGACGGCGAGTTTCGAGCGCGTCTTCTTCTCTCCCTTGGTCCACATTCTCCCTACCCATGTCGGTTCGGATCGTAGGCCCGAAGGTGCGTCGCCCGGGCACGGGTTTCCAAACAGCATTTCGACGTCTTCCGGAGGCTTCCGGGCCATAATCTTGGCCATTTTCTCAAGCTGCTTGGGCGTGAATTGGCCAAAGGGCAGGAGATCGTCGGAGGACTCGTCCGTATCGGTGGCGGGCATTCCGCCGGGCAAATCGAGTGAAGCTCGCAACTGAGTAGACGGCCTCCGGTGAGGTATTTGACTGGGCTTCACTTTGAGGCGATGCTTGAAATCGGAAGAGGCCACGGCAACGTCCATAAAGAAACCACTAATTGCCGCGACAACACCTATCGACACGCCCTCTGCGCCCTCGTCCACGTACCAGTGCTTGTGTCTCATCAATTGAAGATGGTGCAACTTGATGATACCCTTATTGGTGAGCAGATACGCCGCCAAGAGGCTGAGATGGGCGCCGGTCGGCTTGTGTTTGTACACGGCCAAGCGATCGGGGCACAAGTCGCACCTCAAGTCAGAGGACTCGAGGCTGTTCAGGATATCTTTGACCGCATTGCAGGCGCCATCTTCCTCAGCAATCTGTTCCGCCAACTGTCTGGCGGCGGCTTGAACCTCTGGTTTCAGGGCAAACGTGATACTGTTCGCCAACGTTTCCGCTGTCATCTTCTTGTAAGGAACCGGCTCTGGACCGGCCCCTGCCTTTGCTATCATTTGCCCCCAGAACGGCTGGTCTCCGAAGAATGGGACAACCACCGTAGGACTACCTGCAGCGAGCCCTGCAGCCGTAGTTCCAGCTCCTCCATGGTGAACGACCACACGGACATGTCGGAAGAGCCAGTCGTGGGGGCAGTCCCCTATCATGTAAACGTTATCGGGAACATCCTCTGAGCCGATTCGTCCCCAGCCTTTGGATACAATTGCTCGCACGTTGGCCATCTTGGTAGCCTCGAAAATGAGTTTGGTCAAAGCTTGCACATCGTCGACCACGATGGATCCAAAACCAATGTAAACAGGCGGAGGACCGGCATTGAGGAATTCCGTCAGATCTGGTGGCGGCGTATACGAGCTGGCCTGGGACAAGAATGAGAACCCAGCAATCTGAATATTCGATCCCCAATCGGCAGGTTTTGGTATTAGTGATTCCGACCAGAGGTAAGTAAAAGGTAGGCGTAATCTCGACAAGAGTTGGTGACCCCACAAAGGGCTTATGGGATCAAGTTTCAATGTACGAAAGCGGAACTTGTTGATCACATCGCCGAGGCTGTCATACGCGTCAGTGGTTCTTCAAGTGCAAATTCTGGGGGTGAACATACCCTTGCCATGTCAATAGTTCCATCATGATAAAAGAGAGAAAGTTGGCGGTGCTGGTTTCGGCCTGACCATAATTCATTGCCGCAAGAGGATGATGAAAGCTATGCGTAGGGGACCATGGCATCGTGAAGACCATGTGCAGAGGAATGCCGAGCTTTTCGGCGCAGTGGATATGAGCCATCGAAGGCGGGTTTGCAATGATGGCGTCGGCGATGAACAAGTCGTTAGCCGAGTGAACATCCGAGGCCGCGACCCTCTCTCCCATGCCGTCGCCCGCCTCGATGCAACTCCGCCATGCGCCCTCGAGTATCGCACCCATCTCCTTTCTCCTCTTGCTGATGTCGCCCGCTTTTAAGCTTTCCCGGCTCGGGAACAAGCCGGGGTTCTTTACCATGTAGGCCATGAGCGCCTCGGGGTCGCCGCCGATGCTGAAGAACTCCAACCCCTGGCCCTCGACAAAATCCTTGAACACGGGATGTGTACATATCCGTACGCGGTGATTGTACGGAGCACTGGTGAGAAGCTTTGCGATGGGAATGAACGGCTGCACATCGCCGCGAGATCCCACAATGTGGATGGCAATGTTCAGCTTGGGGCCAGAGGCGGCGGCGCGACCCGGGTCCTTGTCGTCAATGAAGGCATTGCTGCCCTTCCGCGGCACAAATACCTTCCTCTCGGGCTCCGAGGCGGTGTTGATGTGGATTTGCTTGAACCAGGCGGCTACCTCGGAGGCGTCCCTGTGGAACCGGACCGTCGTCCGGCCATCGTTGTCCACGTGGCTTGTTGTCTTGCTGAGGCCGTCGCCGATGCTAAGATTTCCCGGGCCGTTGGACTTGACCTTGCTGAAATGCATATCCTCCTACTCGAGTCAGGGCAAGGTTGAGCGACACCGAGGTACACGAACACACTTTCATCTAGACAAGACCACTGGGCCAGTGTCCCTTACATATCTATTCCATGTGCCAAACGGGCCGGGCCCGACGGGATGAGCAAAAAGTTTTCAATATCTTAACTCCCCGAGCCCTGGCTTTCAGCTGCTGTCACTATACTTTTAGCGCTCGACGATCACTAGCGTGGACCTCGGGAGAGCTCTAATTAGCGGGTGTGAGCTCCATTCTGTCATCTCTTAGGGGTGTTCTACGGTCTACCCCATGTGATTATCTTCTTTTTGTCCATGGACATAAAACAACATTGGTCTGCAGATTCGACTGATGCTCAATCGTACTTCTGCGTGCGATGCATGTATGATTGAATTCGAGGTCACGGTGAACGCCAGAAGGCATTCTGGAAACTCGTAAGCGCCCGAATCCGTCAAGCTCGGATTCCTCGGCGGGCCACTTCAAAAGCTGGAGCTGTCAGAAGAGCAGGCAATATGACTGTATTTTAATTCATTAACAGTCACATCCAAGTCATTTGATGGAATTATTTGTAAGCCGAGATCGAAGATTCTCTGATCAGCTCGAAAACTTTTATCAATTGAGCGTGAAAGATTTACAAGGGCGATGACGTCGCTCTGGACGCCGACGGACTTTTCGATCGCATCAGATCCAAAAGATCCATACCTAGCTCCCGAGGTCCCCGGCACTCGAGCTGAAAGAACTGGGGAACCGAAAGTCCGATCGCCAAGCTTACATATTCCACATCCATCTACCCTGGTCCATCATCTCAGCACGCCGTGTCCGTGATCCCGTGGCCGCCACAAGAAATGTCTCGTGCTGTCTTCCGGGCCGTACCATCTCCCCGATTCCTTTATCGTCCGTCACTGTCGACTCCCGCCTGGCTGCTGCCGTCCCGCCGCGCCATGTCGTCCAGTAACAGCAGCATCGCCAGGACGAAATCGCTCGACCACCTGGTCCTGACGGTCAAGGACCTGGACGCCACGGTCCAGTTCTACGAGTCGGTGCTGGGCATGAAGCACACGTCCTTTGCGTCGGGCGGCCAGGAGCGCCACGCCCTCGTCTTTGGCGCCCAGAAGATCAACCTGCACGTCAGCGGCCGCGAGTTCGAGCCCAAGGCGCACAACGTCCAGCCCGGCTCTGGCGACCTGTGCTTCCTGGTCGAGGACGGCGTCGACGATGTCGCGCGCAGGCTGCACGAGGCTGGCGTCGAGGTCCTCGAGGGTGGCGGCGTCGTGAGCCGCACCGGCGCCAAGGCCAAGCTCAGGAGCGTGTATATTCGCGATCCTGATGGGAATCTAGTCGAGTGAGTGCTTGCCGTACTTCGTGTTGTATCTGATGGTCCTGACTATTTCTTAGGCTTTCTAATGAGACTTCATGATTCATGCAGTAACGAGGTAATAAAATTAGTACATCAATAACTCCTAATATCAGTCTGCCAATACAATTGATGTGGCACCGGATGCTATCGTGACCCGCTCCATTCAGTCTTTGTTTGTCATAGACCATGCTATACATTGACAGTACCTCCACATATTTCTTCATTTTTGTATCGCAGCCGCGTGGTCTGAGTGGCCCACGGCGAGGAGATCGCGCCATTCAACCCAAGCTCGAGAACGTGGTCACTCAATTGCCCAAGTTCTGGCCATCGTCGGTATGAGCCACATAGCTTCACCTAGAGACCCGCAGATCTGGGGAAAGCCTTGAGAAACGAGTCACTGAGATAGAAGCAGGAGGTTAGACGGGAAGAGATCAATGTCACTCTCAGACGCTCTTCAGATATGTACGACAGTCCAGAACGCGAAACGGCACAACACGATATGATCATCGTGACTTCGCAGCGGTATCAGCCTTGTCGTCAAGCTTCAGGCTTAACCCCGTTCATTGAGATGTGGTCATATAGATAGTGAGACGGATAACTGGAATTCCACCAGTGTCTGCGTTCATGATATGATCTATTGTTCACGCTAGGATTAAGGATGTGAGTATAGGATGTTTAAATGTGACAGCTCCAAGTCAGTATGAAGCCTGACAAGGCAACGCTGAACATGCACAAAAATAGTCGTTGCTAACATTTGAGGGTCAAGATACACGCTGTATGATTAAATGAGGCGGAATTCATCTAGTTTGCAGATGACTGCAGCTTCTCATGAAGCTCAGTCTTGGCAATTATCTCTGGATTGTTGCGGTTGGCCAGCGAGGAGTTGTCAGTCAGCCATTGAGGCAAGGGCTCCCCTCGATGATAGCAGCTTGTGAAGAGCCATGTCGTTGGGCCCGAGCATTCTGCACATTGGTTCGTAGCTTGTTCTGTACATGAACAATCCGCAAGGACGGCCCTTATCACAGACCGAAGGATCACATATTTACTAGTCGGGTCACTTGACCATATGATCGAGATAATGTTGCTCCAAAAAAAGAGGCACTGCGACAATATCCAAATCAATAATTCAGCATTCCTCCTATGATTCCCCTTATCATTGATAGAAGTGTTTGAACACGACGCCATGAACGAATGCTCCGATCAGGACTTTAGACAGAAGGCGGCACAAGTGATGTGCGCTGATCAAAGTTTGTATCAAGTAGCACAGAACTTCTCGCAGTCTTGATCGCCATGCTGTTCCGAAGATCACTGCTCGGGACCGTGGTTGTCCGGACCTTTGCGCCCTCCAGGAAAAGTCGCGTCCTCTAATCAAGAGGCTCATTCACCCGTAAACAAACACATCATCAACATCGGAGGCTTGCCTCGTATCACACAGCAGCGAGGCAGTGGGTGAGCGTGATCGGCTTTGAGCCGCGTTGACTGCTTCAATACTGCGTGCATGAACCGCTCATGGCGCAGGTTACACCCGAGGCCCCCTCAAAACCAAAAATCCCACTCGTGTCCTGCTGCAAGACGTTTGAGACCTCTCGAGATGCAGTTGGGCAGCAAACTGCAACCTGTTCAAAAGTTCTTGAGAGACACGCAGAGCGCATTCTCGGAAGTGGGTGTTTCCTGCGGGAAAAAAGTAAGTAATTAGAGTTATAAGCAGGTCTGAATGGGACGCGCATGGCTTCAAAGCCCGATACCGATGACCAAATCGAGTCGCATCGCAAAAAAAGAAGTCAAGTCGGGCAGGATAGGATCAGGCACGTAAAGCTTCCAGACAATCATTCTTGAGCTCTTTCCTTTGGTCCTGGACAATTATTTTGAAGAAGGAAAGGGAGAGAAGAAACAAACGTGCAAGTTGACCTGACATAGGCCTCCCAATCACCGTGTGACCAATTTTTCTAGCCAAGAATGATTGGGAAGCGGTTCAACTAGTGTACGATGTAGCAGCGCATAGTAGCATTGTACGGAGTATAGTCAGATGTGTGGTGCGGAGGTGGGCAGAGTCGGACCAGGGTAGGATGCTATTCTTGCTGAATACGATCCAATAGTCCATCGCGGGCCATCGTATCCAGATCTTCCCATTCGGTCGTGGACCGGCAACTCGTCACCCGATTTCGCCCTCACCCGGGCCCACGTTGTTCAAGTCTCACAACGCGCAGCTCAGCTGGACAAGCCGAAGCCAAAAGCAACCCAGGGCTGGACGTATGCACATCATGCTTTGTGGACAGAAACCGGGAGGCACGATAGAGAGAAGAAGGAAAATTTTTGATCATGGCAAGTAGCAACGTTACGGGTATCCACAAATAGACGGCGCAGCACAGATTTCGAGTGTGTGTGCTACCTGCCTTGATTCAAAGGCACCTACGTATGGTATACTACAGTAACCTAAGCATCTGGGAGGGAGGGACGACTGCCCAGTACCCGTGGCACGTCGTAGATGGGATGGGTCAGGTAAGCGGGATGGGAATCGATGGTTTCCCCATCGGCACACACGGCATTCGACATGGTGCAGGCTGGCAGCAGGCACAAGCACAAACACACGCAGAGGATGCGACGGCGCAGGTCCGAACTGAACGTAAATCGGTCCACTGGCTCGACTGGCAGCGTTCCTGATGAGCTCGGTCCTATTCCAAGCACACCAAGCCCAAGCAGAGGCCCCAAAAATAAGCGTCAACATTAAGCTTATGTTCTAGCTAGTGTGTCGGGCGTTTTTTCCTGCTGTTTGTCTTACCTAAAGATGATGTCGGTTTGTTTCTTTTGCTGCCAGTTCTCGTTCGGCTCGGACAATTGCTTGGGGAATTATCGCAGGAATCGACGTAAACCCGTTTCAGCCATTGTATATCGATTCCCGAGTAAGCAGTTATCCAGCAGAGAAGGTTGCCCTTGAAGGCTCGTCCAAGTGAATGAGGAAAAGATGGCCGATCAGAGGCACTTTTCCATAGTGGCACCGTACTGCGGTGACCCCACCAACTCGATGCGACGATAGACACGGAGAGAAATAGGAACAGCTACAGAAACAGAAAAGCTGGCGCAGGGACCCTGAAGGTTCGCAGCTGCAGGGTCAAGTCAAAAAGACGCATGCGGTAGACATGCAATGTATGTCTCCGGATTCTACACATGTAGTACGTATGCAGAGATGCAAGCGACAACTCTATACGGGGGGTTTTCCTCCAGGTTGCCCAGTCTGTAGAGGTCTTCCCAAGTCGTCCCATCAAGGGCTTGCCAGGGCGAGAATGCTATTCCCGAGTTCAACCACACGAAAGAGGGTTCCGAGTGGGAACAAACGTGTGCCGTATGTACTACACTACCTACATAGTGGCAGTTACAGTTGCAAGACAGAAAAAAACAGAAGAGACATGGAAGCTCGTGTGTGACGTGGTGGTTGCCGGCAAGGCCGCCCTTCTATTGGTGCTACGGGAGCTCTAGGTACGGTAAATACTCTGTACTAGCTAGCTGGCTGGCTCTGCTATGCTACCTACCGTATTGCCGTAGCTCCTCCTCACACACAGTGGATCTCTTCCCTTCCATGGCTGTGCCCCCAACCACCAAGGAACAGAACCCAGTCTTTTTTTCTTGCCCCCAGCCTAACAACCTAACCACCATAGAAAAGCACCCGCCACATTCTAACTGGCCCGCTACGGAATACGAAGTCTTGGCAGTCCAATCGACGTCAGACTGCTACGCCCATAGGGATGCTCATAGGGCAGATGGCGCCGAGGAAAAGACCCTAGGTTGAGGTAGGTTGGTACGGAACACCTAGCACTGTGGATGGATTTGTGTAAGTTGGGATGGATGCCGACCGAATACTACCCTTAAAGACGTGTTATATAAACCCTCCATCGCATCCATGTTTTATCGCGACTCAATATATCTCACAAGACAGACAATCAATTCAAGCATACATCAGCGCAAAACAAGTCCTCTTTCTCATCTCTTAAAACCATTCTATACCCGAAGTCAAGCGTTCGCTAAACACCACATCACATCATGTACGGCTTCATCTCTACACTCGCTGCTATCCTGCCATTGGCAGCTGCTGCACCCACCGGCTACGATACCTCGTCGCCTTATTATGACAGCAACCCAGGCTGCCAGGCTTCGTCTACGAAAGATTTCGCCTGGGAAATCACCGGCCTCGAGTACCACGCCTCTTATATCTTCACAACGCCGGCGCACCAGGTAAGTTTCGGACCTCGCCCATGAATTTCAAGTACAAGTATGACTAACACGTATAAGAACTCCTGGGGATATGTCAACTTCAACCTGTCCAACCCGGCCCTGACCTACAACACAACGTGCAGCGCCTCCAGCGACCAGCTGTCCGACTTCTTCTATGGCACCCAGAACTACAAGTGCACCAACAACGGCGCCGAGCACCCGTCGACAGAGACTACTTTTAACTTCAACTGGCCAACCCGCGAGCTGAACATTAACCAGTCTTGGGTTTGCGCCGATGAGGACCCCCAGTGGCCGTAAGTTGATTTTTCCTTGTTTTCCTCCTCCTGATCCTCAACCCCTCATTCCGTCTCCAGAAAAAGAGGGACAGTATGGAGAAGCAAAAAACGATAGTCTGGAATTGAATCCAAGCTCCGAGACACATGACTGACATTTTGATCCTAGGGTCACCTTCCACGCGTGGGGCAATGCCACGTACGGCGAGGGACAGGAGAACTACTCTTCCGAGTGCACCGACCAGACGACGCAGAACGCCAACTGGACTCTGGGACAGATCTACTCGGACCGCGAGGTCAAGTGCGAGCCCGTCTCCCTGGCTCTCAAGCCGTACCAGATGACGGCTGTTGCATAAACTCCAAACAAACGTTTGCGAATTTTTGCTTGATACCTGGGCGCCTGATTTTAATTGCATCATGAGAGGATACGGACAAGGGCGAAAAAGCAAACGAATTGATTACGAACGAAACACAGCACAAAAGCGACTCCAGGGACAACGACATAGATGATATCACATAATTAACGACCCGTATGGCATAGACTTAGCAAACTTAGAACACACTCCTTCAAGTAATTAGTAGTAATAATGAGCACCAGCACCTCAAAAATCAGAAAGAAATAAGCCGACCGATCATGACAGCTTGCATGAGAGTACAACGTCGTGATGAACGCGACAATACATTTAATTACTAGTTGTACCAAGCTTTGTGGCACCTCACATGTACCAACATACCTGATCATCTAACTGGGTATCTTCCATGATATCGTTGCCGGTGGCATGACTGCCGCTATATGCCGCTTCTCATCTATCTATGAATAAAGGTATCGCTCACGAAGATTCACACGAATTTTCCCTCCCCATTCTATCTCACTATTTGGACTTCGACGGGTCGGACCATTTTCAACAAGGCTATATCTTTCCAGCAAGGTACAGAATATTCTCCCGCATCGCCACAGTTAACTCGCCCTGCCCGGTGTAGACGAACCGGACTGTGTGCGGCCAGGCCTCGGGATGGGGGATTGGCAGGTAAACAACATCGCCCTCGCGGACGTGGCCCGATGCCAGCAGGGCGGCCAGGACGGGGAGATGGGCTCTTGCGTATTTCAGGTCTGTGATAGAAATAAGAGGGTCAGTCTACGAAGGGTTGGGAGCAAACGGGAAAAGAGTACAACTTACGAATCGGCACGGCTTTGACGTCGCGGATCAACGCCTCGTGGTCCTGCCCGTGACGGCCGCGCCCCGAGAGGAGCTCGCCCGACCTGATGCTGCTCCTGCGCCTCGGCATCGGGGGTCTCGTAGTAGGCAGCGCCGCGCGCGCGATCGAGGACGACGACGACGGTGCCACGGGGACGCGCAGAGGCAGCGGCGGGAGCTGGCCCTGGGGATGATACCGAGGCATCGGGTCCGGGATCGTGGCGCGCAGCGCGTCCAGGCCAAACGTCCGCTGGATGAGAAACGACGGCCGCTCGACGTCCTTGGGCTTGATGATGGCGCGCACGGTCAGCTGGTTCGGGTCCACCATCTTGGGCAGGCCGGTGCCGCCTGTGTTGTGCATTGCCGGGCTGCTCTGACGCCGGAGGGATCGGGGTATTACGAATGCGTCGGCCGTTTCGACGTTTCCGTAGTATACTGAGAAGATTGTTAGTGCCAGGTCTTCTTATCTCGAGTAGGGCAATTCAAGAGGAGGTGTTTCGGGCTGGGCTTGTATATCTGAGGTGTCTATATGAAAACGCAATAGCAGAAATCACTACTGCAGCGGATTCCATACATTCAACACATACCAACCAAGCCCACGGCGTCAACGAAATTAGAATATTTACCATGACCCCAACTACGCAGTTGATCACGAATCTCCTCGACAGACTGCTTCCGCGGCGGCGGCGGAGGCGGCGGCAGCGGTCGGGTCCCTATCACGACGCTATTCCTGCGGCTCAGAGCCGAACTGGACGACTCGACGGGCCGTCGAGGCGACGACATGGTGCCCGGCTCCAACACGGTCCTCGACCTCTGGAGATATTCCCGGCTGGGCTGGGGCGAGTACAACTGGATCTGCGGCGCGCCCGGCGGAGACGGCAGCCCGGAATAGTGCAGAGTCAGGGACGGCAGGATGGTGAACCTCTCGAGCCGCGCCGTCAGGGGCGTCTCTGCCTCCTCGTCGATGGGTATCAGTCTCGTCGCCGTCGTGGGACTCGGGTGCGGACGAATGCTACCACTGCTCTTTGCCGTCGTCGTCGTTGCGCCGTCAAAGCTGTTGAGGATCGCTCGCTCGTGCTGCTTGTTCGTCGTGTAAGTGCTGTATGATGCCGGGTGCATGGGACTCGGCAAGCTCCTCGGGGACATGGGCGATGGTTCGGATAGGCCCTCTGGACTCGTGGCGGGCCTGAATGCCGTCTTGGGCATTCCGCCCAGGTTTTTATAGTCTGTCCATATGGGCTCGAGGCTGGGTCTCCTCGAGCCATCGACAGTGTTCGGCATGCTGTGAATTGGATGTTTGTATGTTGTGAGTAATACTGATCCTGATCAGAAGGCCACTTATGAGAGATTTTGTATCTGAATGAGCGAGCGAATGAATCGTATAAGCGTATAACTGATTTGGTCTCTGTGATACACCGAATAATAGAATAGCATTCACTCTGAGCTCCAGGCTCATGGTGTTAAGAGAGGGTGTTTCTCCATTGGCAAGCAAACAAGTAGGTCGAGAAGAACGAGATTCCTTTTTTGTGTGTTTCTTTCTATTTGTCCTAGAATCTGTATCATGTCAAAGGGCTCAATCTTGTAGCACCAAAAGTCAAAGTCACACTTAAAAGAAGTCATTGTTACGGCCTTGCACGTGAGATGACAAAGAGCCCGCTGTCAATTGTGGTCGGCCATCTTTCCAGCCGGACTGTTGCGAGCCAGTAGGACTGTGATTGTAGACAAGAGGTATATCGACACAAAGAATGGGCAAGTCAAGAACTAAAACCTCGTCTCAGAAAGCGAGGATTGAGGAGCTGAATAATGGCCGCCGGGTTCTCAGAACAAAGAGCACAATGCTCCATTTTGCTTTGGGGACTCAGAAGGTATGGTTGGCTGTGATTCACTGCGTTTACTACATGTACCTCTGACTTGGGAATACGGATTTCTATATTCCTAAAGTTGTAGTTGAGCTGAGTTGATGCATCAAAACTCGATCATGTTATTCAACCAGGTACAGGTCATATAGGACCCCACTCCAGTCCCGGTCTCATAGGCCCACAGCGGCCACTAATGATTGATTGGCCGAGGAGCTCCAGGGAGCTTCAGGGAGCTTGAAGCTCTTACAAATTTCCCCCATCGTGGCATCTTTTCGTTTAATGTTGTCTGTCATTTTTGCAATTGACCAACTGTCTTCTCAAAGCCGATGACTCATGGCGTGGATATGAACTCGCCCTTTTGCAATGAGCCTGTGAGATAGATTTGTCTCTTTCAAAAGTTCATATTCCAATCAACCCAGACCGGTCACCGAAGAACGCGACACCGAAAACCCCGACCATGGCCGCCGAAGCGCAGAGCTACAAGCAGATGAAGGAGGACTTTGTGTCCAACCTCTCAGGCGGCCCCGTCTCCGAGATCAACCTTGTCACAGGCATTGCCTCTGTCGCGCTGCTTCTGTGGTCCGTACTGCAGGTCAAGCAATCATTCTTTAGGACGTCCAACCCTGTTTCCCTGCTGGTCGACTTCCTCCTGAACGTGGGCGCGCCGCTGCTATCCATCACCTTGTGGTCTTCGACGCCGCTCCTCCTCGCCGGCCTACTCATTTCACCCGCACTCCTCGTGTACGCGGTCCCCCAGAGCACGCAAAAGAAGAAGCCGAAGCTTCCGCCGACCGTCAAAGTAAACAATGACGCCAGCAAGACAGAGAAGAATGGAGCAGGAATGAGCGCCCTCTCGCTCAAGCCCTTCTTGACGCATTACCGCGGATCGATGCTGGTGCTCACATGCCTGGCCATTCTCGCCGTCGACTTTCGCATCTTCCCGCGACGCTTCGCCAAGGTGGAAACATGGGGCACGTCACTGATGGACCTGGGCGTCGGCAGCTTTGTCTTCAGCGCCGGCGTGGTCGGCGCGCGCCCCGTCCTGAAGGAGCGAGCCGAGGGGAAGACGACGCCGCTGCACCGACGACTCTTGAGCTCCCTGCGACACTCGTTCCCGCTGCTGGTGCTGGGCGTGATCAGATTGTTGAGCGTCAAGGGGCTGGACTATGCCGAACACGTTACAGAGTACGGCGTTCACTGGAACTTCTTCTTCACCCTCGGCTTCCTGCCCCCCTTTGTCGCCCTCCTCCAGAGTATCCTGCAGGTGGTGCCCAGCTACGCCTCGCTCTCCGTCATCCTCGTTGTCATCTACCAATTCGTACTGGAGAGCACCAGCCTGAAGGGATATATCTTCCTGGCGCCGCGTGTTGATCTCATCTCTATGAACCGAGAAGGCCTGTGCAGCTTCGTCGGGTACCTGTCCATCTTCCTTGCTGGTCAGGATACTGGCATGTACGTCTTGCCGCGCCGCATCAAGTCCGGCGCCGTGACGGCTGCCTCCCAGCGAAAGACGTTGCTGCTCATGTTGGCGGCGTGGTCCGGAATCTGGGCTGCGCTCTACTACATCAGCACGAACCCAGTCCGCGGAGCCGGGCTGGATGTCTCGCGCCGTCTTGCCAACCTCCCCTACGTGCTATGGATCGTTGCTTTTAACAATGCCCAGCTATTTGTCTTCTGTCTCGTTGATAACATATTCTTCCCGTCATTTTACAATGCCCAGGACGCGAGGGCAGAGAAGGAGGCGTACGAGACGGCCACCAGCAGGGTGTTGAGGAGTTTCAACAAGAACGGCCTGGCCGTCTTCCTGATCGCCAACCTCCTCACGGGCCTGGTCAACATGACCGTGCCAACGCTCCATGTCGGTCCGATCCCGGCAGTGGGCATCTTGCTTGGATATGCTGCCGTGCTCACGGGTATCGCAGTCACATTGGATGCGCGGAACATATCCATCAAGCTATAGCGGTAGCGAATGTGAGCCACATTGTCTATATAGAAAGAATCTAGTTAACCAATTTGTCCAATATCGACACTGCCCGGAGAAAGTCGCGAGGCATGACGAATCAATGAATGTCTGCACCATCACACCACCTTAAAATGATGCTCCGGAGGAGAAGGTATTGTACGACGCTCTGAGCTCTGCCCAATATGTCCAGGTTTAGTCGGATGCTATTCTCGCCTCATCTCATAATGACTCTGTTCCTTGGCGCGCTGTAAACAAACCCAAACCATTATATAAAGATCATTCTGGAATAATGACGACCGTGGTACAGCATCATATTCCGGTCCTGTCGGCTCGGTTGTATTCATTCACCTATGTCGAAACACTCGAGTGCCAGTCCAAGTAAAGTAAACAACGACCCAAGTTGCTCGAGCAATCCTTATTGCTGTCCGCAAACGGCGACTCGAATGGATGTTTGGTCTTCGTGGCATCGCACACGCAGGGGATTCCATTGAATAACGACCGGGAAGAAGAAAGAGACAACTGTGTTTCCACGTGTTCATCGCACTTTTTAGGGACTTTCATTTTGGCGATATTCATTCCGGGTTATTCAGACTTGGAAAGGTATCGTTTGATCTAGATTCTTCATCTCAACGAGGCACTTATTGAGTGATCCAAAAGAGCAGCTGGACATGGGACTGGACGCGTGTATAAACCTTCAGAAACCCGAACTCTCACGTATATCGGGACACTGAATCGAGGTACTGGTTTTTCGGGAACAGCCTTTGTCGCTAGTAGACTTGACACGACGGGTTTTGTGGTTTGCTTATAATTGGACAACCTCTATCGATTTGCCTGCGAGATACTTGACTATCGAACGGCTATCAATCCACTCCCATTTGCGGAGCCATGGTTGTCTTTCTTTCTCCAGTAAGCATGCTGTATGGATTCACCTCGACCGAGCACGAAGTCGATCAGAGAGGATATGACGCAGTTCCCTCTCTTTCTTTCTCCCAATATCTGGTTCTTACAACAGCACCAGTCTAGAAGTGTAAGATACCAAATCCAAGGAACTCTTGTATGAAGAGAAAAAAAAGCTATTCTAGCAGTCACATGATATTCCCCGCGACGCGTCAGAAACTTTTGACCAGTGGCATAAGGAAACTAACAAGAAAGGTGATCAAGTTGACCAGGATATTAAACGCAACCAATAGAGGGAGACGCGTGAGTCCTATTCCCCGATCATCTTTTATACCATGCCGCCGGGTTCCCGGAGACCGGGGGCGCAAAATGAATACTAGATCGCTTTGAAGATGCCCGCAGAGCTCTATGCCAAGACCCAGGCACGAACAATCCTGTCGCCGCATAGTGCTTGCGTCAGTAGCGCTGGGACTACGACGAGTATTCAATTAAGAAAAAGATTTCTTTCATGGATCCTGTCCGTGTTCGAGAAAGCCGAGGTCGGGGGACGGCATTGATCAAAAACACAGCGAGGCTGGGGGTTTCATGGGACATCCGAAATCTTGAGAGTGGGAGGAAATGGCCTTTCCAAGGCACTTACTTGCTGGTCCAGTACTTTGGTAACGAACTTCGGGGTAAAGCTGGCTGTGCTGCTGGTTGGGAATAACTTGTAACAATTACACGACGAACGCGTCTCCGAGAGATTGGGTCCCAGACTTGTTGAGATGGGATGAACCAGAACCCCCGAGTCAGGAACACCCGCTCGGGAAGCAAGTAGGCAAGCAAACCTAGGTAGGCCATGGAATCATTCTAGAAGGCAGAAAGAAAAGTTCTGCCGATTAGGTCGAATGGCTAAGAGCAATACTAGTGTCCACCATGGACGATGACTATCACGTCGATACGATGCGTTTACTCTAGACTTTCATGCCTAATGTTGGCGCCCACTTGCCCACAGCCTATCCGACAGCCGACGACGGAGATCCAATAGTATGTATGTTATTGGGCATGGCAAGCATGACAAGATGGCTGGATGGTGGAAACGTTGGAAAACTATGGGGGATGTGTATCATGGATGTTGCTTGAACGAGGGGAGCCACCATGACGACACGGGATTCTGCCCAACGAAGGAACCAAATTTTCCCACAATTCGATACCGACATGCTGCATTCATTCAATGTTTCCTTGACCCGATTTGGGATACTCAGAGGAAGCAGTAATACCAGAAGCAGAAGCAGAAACGTGTCAATATGTGCCAATATGTGCAGACGCTTAATCCTAATCAAAGTTGACCAGGTAGGTAATTTTTATGGCTTATTAGCCAGCTGGAGATTTGAGCTGCGGCATTGAAGATGCATACGTCTTGCATGAAATTGCCTTTTCGACGCGTCCTGGTCTTGAACACGGGTAAGATCAGAGGCATGAACACTACTACAGCCATGGAAATAAAGGGAAAAGAAAGTTCTTTTTCGGACTTGCAAAGCAGCATGCGTAGCGGGAATAAGGAAGCCTCATGTCTCTTGAGTTCAAGAGCAATTTGTGTCCCTTTTGAAAATCTTGCAAGCTGCCAGGGAGAAGGTTTCCATTATTGATTGGAAAGCAGCTGTCACCAAGCGGGTGCTCAGTTTGAGTTCACGGATACTGAATTTGAGTTTCGTTGGTGAATGTTTCGCGTCGGCACGATCGGGTCGCAACGTCGCTGAGCTCTTCGAAGCCTTACGACATGATTCAAATAAACCTGGCCAATGGCTCATGGCAGAATGTTGGCAGCCCATCATGTTTTGCAGGGATGACGAAGGGATGCGACCCATGTCTAGTCGGCAGGGCTTCATCTCCGACTTTATGCAAGATCTGGCTAATGCTAAGTGTGTCGAAAACCCCATCCATGCGGAGGATGGACAGAAAACTTAACGGTAGGCACATCCGCTAGGAAGACTTGGTTGTCCTATGGACTTGGCATGGCCTGATACGTTGCGGTAGAAGCGCCTGTGCTTCTGCGAGTAGTATTGGTGAATGATGTATAGATCGCGTCAGTGCTGGCTGGAGATGTATGATACCCAGATATGCTTCCATCAAAGAGATTGACCCTAAGCTTGTACCTCGTGGAGTTGGACTATACTCTCTACGCGCCAAAGAATGATTCGATACCGTAGTAGGCAATGAACCATCCAGGCGCCGAGTATACTATAGCATATCTCAAGAATCGAAAGCTGACGGGCCAATCAGCAGTCGTGAATGATCACGGGATTGGAAATACTCTGTAGGCTTATCGCAAACCGACTCGATGTTGGTCCCATGAGCTCATACGAATTGCAATGGTCCATAAACAAAGCAGCCAAGGACAATAGATTGACGGATTCTAGATCATTCTTGGTATGCGCCAACGATTAGGTAAGGATAGTGGTCAACGCCGCGGCCGCAACGGGTAAGATCGCGAGTATGACGCGGTCGGTGAGGTGAGCTTGGTGTAGATAGTCTTGATCGTATCGTCGAGGCAGGACTTAAGCAGCAAAGTGCTTGGTCCGTGTTGCTTCGATCCTCGGCGTCTCCAGCACCCACCAGGCCCACAACTCACGCCAGCGGGATTTGCAGACCCTGACAACCCTGTCGTCGATGTTTGATCGAACGAGAAGTGTTCTCTGATTGACTTGGTGAGATCTGTTTGGACTAGAAACTGGTGATCAGCGATCTGCCAGAGGCTGGGGCTCTGAACGTCAATGGAGAAAATGCCTGTGGGGTTGCCATTTTTGTCCAGAACGCATACCAAATGGGATTATGCACAACCGATTTGCAGGCTGCAACTTCGGATGAAGAACGGCATCAATATTGTATGTATCTGAAGACTGAATTACGCCAGCCCAATGGTACCCCGCTTGCGACGGGCAACTGCTGCTGCAGACTTTGTCTGGCTGTTTGCAACATGTATGTACTGTATGTTAGGTAGATGGAAGAAGAGAAAAGAAAATAATGAGCTGCTGGTGCTCATTCCAAGTGCATCGTCGCTTGTCTCGTATGTATGCGGGCCATGTCAAAAAGTGTAACTGCATACGATATTAGAGCTGCAGCGAACCGATTTGCCGACGCTTCTACAGTCCCGGACCTTGTGAGTACCTAGTGATTGACTTCTCTTTCCATTCGAGCATCCTTCCTAGTAGAAACTTGACGGTAGCGGCGGCCAGCCCGAGGCTTTGGTTCGTGCAATGAGTGACAGCGGCCTGCCTGGTTGGGCGCATGGTGACATCCAACAACCGAGTCCGGTAGGTCAGAGAGTAGCAGACGAGCCAACGGATAGGCGCGAGTAGTAGCACCTAGGTTCACAGGTAAGTAGTGCAGTAAGCTCGCCGTTGGCCGAAAGGTCGTCAGGATTCCTTCAGGGCATTGGGTTCTCCAATGCTGGCCAGTCTCTGGCAGCGGCGATGTTCCTGGCAGAGACAGACCTGACCCAAAGTACCCTGCCCAGGGCGCATCAACGGATAGACTGCCAACTAATTCCCAGCTCCACGGGCGCGCTGTAACGGCGACCAGGCGGTGTCCGTCT
Source organism: Pestalotiopsis sp. NC0098 (assembly GCA_022432395.1). Classification (NCBI taxonomy): domain Eukaryota; kingdom Fungi; phylum Ascomycota; class Sordariomycetes; order Amphisphaeriales; family Sporocadaceae; genus Pestalotiopsis; species Pestalotiopsis sp. NC0098. The sequence continues at coordinate 745,143 of JAJKLJ010000003.1, read as the reverse complement.
TGCCTGCGTGCTTACGTTGATGAGGCTCTAGTGGGATGGACTACGGAGCGGACTGTATGTGGATGTCTTGAGAGAGGGAGTGGGTTGGCACCTTATTGGTAAATAACAAGTGATGTGTTTGCTCCCTGAATTGTAATTGTCCATTGGAGCAGACGAGATACAGGTCATCAGTCGTCGATGGAGCAACGCGGGGGCAGCAGTGAAAGTGGTGCCCGCCCTCTGGCTCCTCTGGCTGCCCGCGGTGGTCAGTGTGGCCCGTGGTCGTGTCTTGGGTGGTACAGGCGCAACTGGGCAGTGTCTTTTTTATTTCATTATTGGTAATAATGTAGTAAATGTACCAGCCACCTCCCCCAAAGATGAAACACTGGGCAAACGGTAATGGAGATGCGTACCTGCATGAGGACCAGGAAACCTTGGGTGGGAGAAATGCAGGGCAGCAGCAGCATGATGGCGGGCAATGACATGGCCCTGCTTTTTGAGGAGGGACAGGTGCTTTTGCGTTTCCTCTCTGCTTCCCTTTCCTCTCTCTGCTGCCACTTCCATGGTCCAAGAATTGATCCAATTTTTCCGATGTGGCTGCATCCCTGGAGGCTGCGCGCGCCCACCGTGCTCACCTAGGGTACCTGGCGCACACGGTATTAGGCGGTACGTAGCAGTAAAATTGGGGCTCGAACGGCGGGAAACTGGAGCTGGATTAGCGGGTCAACTGCTGCCCTGGTCCCATCTGCTCAGACCTCAATGGTGGCTCCCTGCTGGCGCTGGAAGATGAAGGTCACCAAACGGCGCCAATTGTAGATAATTTCGCCAAGGTCCCGCTTGGGGAGCTGTCAGCCAGAGTCTGTGTCTGTCTGTAGAGTTTATCGCCGTGTGTGGTGATGATGATCGTGTGTAAAGATAGAAATGCGTGCCCTGACCAAGGAGTGCTCTCCTGTCCGTCTGTCTGTCTATCCATATGGGTGTCTGTCTGGGTTGGAATCTGAGATTAATGTGAACCGATGTTCTGAACGACTCTGCTTCTTCTCAACCTTCCATGATCCACCCCCCTTGGCAGAATTCATCGCCTATCATTTCGTTCGTCCCAAGATCCGGTCGTGTCGCGACTCACCACATCGAGGCCATCCGTCCGATAGTTGTTTGTCGAAAGGCAATAATCCCATCCAACTCGAACTCGCACGAGGGCAACGGCGCTGCTACTAGTTGGACCAATCAACTCTTGAACCTCTTCAGTGTTCATCCCGCCGGCAGCTGCTGTAGATTTCGTGCTGGGCTGGAATTGAAGGACCGGCTAAGCTTTTGACGGCTACGATCAGCAGAAGGAGCCCCAGCGCGACAAGTCCCGTCTAATCTTAACCCAAAAGTGACAAAACCTCGCCAGCTCCCGAACCGAATCTCTGCCCTCGGGTTCTCGTCCTCTAGCTGCATGAGGCTTCTCATCCTTGAGGACTTCTCACAATCGCAAATCGCTTATCCCGCCTCTTGTCGGTGACGGTGCAAGCGTTTGTTGCGCGCGCTTGACCCCCATCGCAGCGTGGGACTGTTTTTTTCTTCGAGAAGCGCCCGCCCTGTTGCGCAGGCTGGAGCCCGGCATTGGTCTCTTTTACTACTATTTTACTACGCTCCAGCGCAACGAAGGAAAGAGAGGAGCTTGCATATGCACCTCACCTGTACCCATCCACCTCGTCTTAGCTGCAGCATTGATCTGAGCGCCCGCCCCTTTTACTTTGCGGCAGAAACCTTGGGGTATTTGCTGGCAACAGCTTTTTTTTTTTTTTTTTTTTTTTTCTTCGGCCACCGCTGCGAACGAAAGAAAAAAAATAAGACAACAAGCACCAGTGCCAGATAGCCGCACAGTCGGTCGGTTTTTTAGTCTGACGCTCGTCCAGGAGAAACCAGCACCAACGACTGGCGACCGGCGCCTCCTTGCTGTGACAGGACAGCACTATCATACGACACCGCCAGACCCAACGCGCACTTATCGCATTGCGTCCAGTATCAACGAACGCAACGCGCCCTGCTTCAGGTACCTACTTACATACATACATACCACACTCGGCCGTGCTTCTTGGTACTGCCATTGGGTGGTTTCACTTACCGGCCATACAATCTGCGCAATTGGCACGCCACCTTTTCCAACCTATTTGGCTTTCAAGTTGTCGAAACGTCTTCACACCTGCGTACGGCGGCAGCAAGCAGCAGCAGCACAACCACCTACACCTTTAGGCGGGGGGTAGCAATTGCAGCCCAAAGAGGATCCAATCCCGATTACTACAGCTGAAACCAAGGGACACTTATTCTAATCATTCGAATTTCCGTTTGACCAGCTCCTTCGTTGACTTTTCGACTTCCTGCGACACTCAATTCGTCGCCTGCCCATCCATCGCGTGGAGCAAAACACAACAGTAGGATCTCAAAAGGCCCGAACACGACCTGTGCGCACTCACCACCAATTCGCGACGAAAACAAACCGTAGCACAGCTACTATATCGTATCGACCTTGACAGATTGGCCCGTTGGACGACTCGACCTGAGCGCAATCTTTCACCTGTTCAACTCGTGCTATCTGCACCTCGATCACCGGCGACAGAAGCACAACAACCACCGAGGCTATCGGAATTTCCCAGCGGTCCAACCCTACCCCAACGACCGTCCACGTGCTTCTCGCTTTGCGTCGCTTCGCGAATTGCCTTGTCTGGGTGTCGAATCAAATTTATGGATTTTTAGCTGGTACGTCCTCACAATCCAGCCGCAGCAGGTATCTCGTCTTATTCTTTGGCGGCGTCCAGATCCACGCCCACGTTACAGACTCCATTTCGCCCGTACTAGATCAGGCAGCCTCGTTGTTGTCTTGTGGTTCTAGCGGCGCGTAGAATATGTCTTCGGCCGCATTGCAACCGCCCGCACATCAAACAGCCTCCCTTGGTCTTGATCAGTACACGCCAAACCATTCCCCTAGTCGAGAGGACTATTATGCGAAGGAGAACCAGTCTGCCGCATCACCTACATCCTCGAAACGCCCCTCTAGAAGAACTAGCGGCCAGGCGCCAGCCTACCCCGATCACAACACAATGACATCGCGAACCGCCTTGGCCGCGCCCGTGCCGGTGACGGCCGGCGATCAAGCACCGTCCTCGAGTCGCAGGAGACACGATCCTCCTATTGCCCCGCCACGGGTATCGTCCTCGCAACAAGATGCGTCAACATCCAGAAGAGCTGCACGGGCCGAAGAACGGGCAAGCTCTTCCCGAAAAGGAGAAAGCAGCAAGGCTGCACCGAATGGTTACGACGAGTCAAGTTCGAGGAGAAGGCCCTCGCAGCAAGATGGAGTGCCGTCGAGCGGCGCACAAACAACAATCCCGATCAGGTCGAACACTAGTTCCACCTCGAACCAATTATCGCGCGAAGCCAGTGAAGTCTTGAATCAAATAATCGTGTCTCAGCCCGAAGAGGATTTGGAACGGGAACAAGAGAGACTCGAGGAGGCTCAGCCTCACCATGTGGCACCCGCCCACGAAGATTATGACGATATTGCGCCGCCGCCAATAGCGGCAACTAGAGATGCGCGCGACGATAGCCGGCAAGGTCGCCGAAGCCGGCACGATCACTCGAAAAAGGAGAAGACGTCGAGATTTGGTGATTACTATCTCGGCCACACCATCGGAGAGGGTGAATTTGGCAAGGTCAAGTTGGGTTGGAAACACGACGACAGAGTGCAGGTAAGATGACATTCTATACTGACATGAGCGTCCATGGAGCTAATGTCATTTTAGGTCGCCATCAAACTCATCCGACGCGACAGCGTTGGTGGCAATCCCTCGCGGCTTGCCAAAATTTACCGCGAAGTCAACATTCTCCGCGGCGTCTCGCACCCCAACATTGTGCGACTACACGAGATGTCTGAGACGGAGAGGTACATTGGAATCGTTTTGGAATACGCCTCCGGTGGAGAGCTGTTTGATTACATCCTCACCCACAGGTATCTCAAGGACAACGCTGCTCGGCGGCTGTTCGCGCAGCTCATCTCTGGTGTTGGTTATCTGCACAAGAAAGGTATCGTACACAGAGACTTGAAGTTGGAGAACTTACTGCTAGACCGCAACCGGAACATCATTATCACCGATTTTGGTTTTGCCAACACGTTCGATGCCAATGACGATCTGAGCGAAGAGGAAGAGCTGGGACTGGGAGACCGCGACTTTGTCAAGAAGATGGGACTGGACAGGAAGAAGGCCAGCGGCTCGCGCAAGGGCGACCTGATGCAAACAAGTTGTGGCAGCCCTTGTTATGCGGCCCCCGAGCTGGTTGTCAGCGACTCGCTATACACTGGCCGAAAAGTCGATGTCTGGAGCTGTGGTGTTATTCTGTACGCCATGCTTGCAGGCTACCTGCCTTTTGACGACGATCCCGCCAACCCCGAGGGTGACAACATCAACCTGTTGTACAAGTACATCGTCAACACCCCATTGACATTCCCGGAATATGTCACTCCTCACGCCCGGGACTTGCTCCGCCGCATCCTCGTCCCGAGCCCACGGAAGCGCGCGGACCTCTTCGAGGTGGCCAGGCACAGCTGGCTCAGCGAATATGCCCACATCGTCGAGTTCATCACTAGCAGCACGACGACCTCGAATGAGATTCAGAACACGACTGTGCCCTCTTCAGATGAGGAGGCAAGTGGTTTGCAACGGAGCGCTTCGGTTCGGGGACCGGCAAAGGCCAAGCAGCCCGCACCTGCTGTGGGTGATCTGGCCAGGAAGACTGGACAAGTCGACCCTGAGGAGGCAGCTTCGCAAGGCAAGCAGGCGAGAGACACGAAGAGACGAACCGTGCAGGTTGAATACGTGGCACCTACGACACAAACCCAGCGCGGAGGTGAATCATCTGGACAGACTCCGCCTCGCAAGACTCGGGCGCAATCTGCGACTAGAGGACCTGCAGAGGCTCAAGTTCCGACAGGCGAGAAGCCACTCCCCAGAGATCCACCATCGGGCAAGGAGAAGTATACCGCATCGCCCTCGCACCGCTCGAGGCCACCCAGTGCACACCAGAACGTTAATGCGCCGGCACCGAGACCCACCCGTGACGCCGGCCGCTCGACCTCGGAAGGTTACAGGAACACCGTCTCTGGATCTACCTCGACCCGGCCAAAGACTGGGGAATCGGCGCACTCTGTTGGTTCTCGGCACGCCCTTGGCGCTGGTGCCACTCGCGCTTCGTATGGTCAGCCCATACCCCCCACCGTTGCCGGTACTAACGCGCAAGGAAGGATGTCACAACCGACTGGCGGAGCCAAGAACTATGTCATCTCGGACCCGGTGCCCCAGGAGCAAGCCGACATGGACTTTGGCCGACCAAGTGTCAGTGCCGGCATGCCCCCCAAATTTGCACGTCTCTCGGGCTACAACGCAAACACCCCTTCGCACTCGTCGGGCGGCTCAAGCAAGGGCCACAAGCGGTCCAACACGATTGGCGAGATTGGCGGCAAGATCTTCGGACGCAGCGGATCCATATTTGGCGGTCGCAGGAAGCGCGACTCTCAGCCTCCCGGAGAGAAGCCCAGCAGGAAGTACCCACCCGTCAGCATGGCCAACAACATGCCTGGTGAGCCGGGCGTGCGACCTTCCATGGAGTCACGACGATCGTTCTCCCAGACTCTGGGTCTTGGCCGCAAGCGTAGTGGCAGCGTGGCCGGATCCCACACATCTCTGGAAAGGCCGACCAACCCTCGTCGCTTTTCCTTGATGAAGGCAATCGGTCTTAGCAGAGACAACAACTCGAGCCCAACCCCGGACACGAACTCGTCTCAGCCCTCGCCCAGGCTTGAAGGTCAACAGCCAGAGGATTATGGTCGATACAGCGAGCGGCCGCAGGACAGCGGCCCGGTCGAGCAGTACGCAGATGGAGGCTACGACGATATGCAAGGCCGGGACTCTCCAATGGAGTCGCCAACAGTGGCCCCATCCCGACACGCCCGATACCAGTCTGGCTCTCGATCCAACGCCATTCCAACACACGTGCAACAAGGCCCGGCGCAGCACTCGGGTTCCGATTCTTCTGTCGACCGCTCTCAGCGACGAGGTTACCAAACCGGATACGACTCGGAAGGCCGACCCAGCCGCACGGGCGTCCTTCAGAAGAAGAACAGGCGATTTGCTGATGCGTATGATGGAGAAGAGTACGGCAGGCAAGGTGATCATGCAGGAAGCAGCGGTGCCGCGAAGAGAGTTATGGACTTCTTCAGAAGAAGAGGAAAAGCACGAGGCGGTGAAGCCTAAATACCCTGCACCTGTGCGACAAGAATTGCGAGCAAGCAGAGAAGTCATCGAACAATGCGTCGACCACGACTCATCTAAAGGGTCCTCGTTCTGTTTACGATTTTCACTCTACGCCAGCTGGTTGATATCCAGCTCCTCGCAGTTCCCTACCTACTCGACAACACGAAGAGGAATTCGGATTCCTCGACTTGTGTATTCCAACTTTTTCAACGGCATTGTAATTCACGCGACAGCGATCCTTTACTTCGCTCTTCTTCTACATTTTTGATTTTTGTTCTCATCCCTTTTGTTGTTCATTTTCACTTCTCGTTTTCCGTATGGCCTCGGCACCCTAATACCATTCTGGCATTTCACTCTGTTCTCGGTTCCGACGAGAAGCCTCCCCATATATCACGACAGACTGGAGTGGATGAGCACGCCTGGTGCGGTGATGGGGAAAATGATGACGAACTCCTTTTTTCGACAATGGCCAATCAGCTACGGAACAGAAAACAAACATTTTAGACCATGTCCAGTTTTTTTGGTGACAGGGCGACATAATTCGAAAGACATTTTTGGGAGTTCTTGGCTGGTTTTTACTTGGTCTTTTTGGTACGCTTGTGTGGCGGAATAGAGCAGAACGTACATGGAGAGGAGAAGAAAGTTTGTACGAAGAGCGGGCGGACACTTTGGAGGGAGGGAAAACGAGAGATTCGCCGCCTGGGTAGACAGAAAGTATGGGGGGTGGATGTTGTCGTCGTTGTGTTTTTCTGAACAAATATTGTAGTAAGCGAATCGAGCTGTGGCGAGATATGGAGATAAAGAGCGAAAGGAGGTTTAATTTGTTAGCATCTAAATCATCCATCCACTCGATCAAAACCGACTTGTTCTATTCATTCTGCACTGTGAAATGTCTAAACCAGCATGTTATCGTATACCATGATATGAATTGGCTTGGCATCATTCCCTCGGGTGCCAACCACGAACTCCATTTCCTCAGTATCAGAATCATTCACAAGAGAGAAAGCCATCGGCCATTTTTGTCGAATTCGATGTCATGCCATGCGTTTGACCGGCTCGGTATCATCAGCCCTGCAGCAAGCATGCATGCATAGCAAACGGCGTAGAGCAAGTGTAACCTACACTATAATATCTGCGTTTGCAAAGGTGACATATCATATATCCACCTGTGCAGTAATCCAGGCTCTTCATCCGCCCTGGTCATGTCAAACTGTCCTCCCCCTCCAACCTCACCAACGAGAAGAAGAAAAAGATCGGCATCCCATATCAACGGTGGGGCGTTCGATTGCGGTTTGAAGGGATGAGGAGGAGGGTAGTTGACAGGTCCACTAAGCAACGTGCAAACCCAAGTACCGGCGGAAAGTTCCCTAGCCGTTGCCAAAGCTTGCCCATGCAAGGCGAGGGAAACCTTGAAAGTAGAAACCCCTCCAAGAAGATTCCAGCGGGCAGAGAGGTTGGGCGGAATAGTGCGACCAACTGGGTAAAGTGCAGGTGTATGGTCTTGGGAATCGGATAGTCTGGAAAGTCTGGGGTGCGCCAAAAACGTGGCCCGCCCGCCTTAGTCTTTCCTTATCTGAGGTCGTTGCTTCACTTTCTCGACCTCACTTACCCCCGGATTCCCAACCAAAACACCGAAGTCAGTGACTGCAGCCTCGGTCTGCCACTTTGCCAGCTCCATTGCCGTCTCCTCATCATCACTAGAAGATGCATTACGAGTGCGGCAGTTGTAGTCGGTTCTTCCCGGCCGGGTGGAAAGCTCGCGACAACCACTGCCGCGCCACTGGCCATTCTTGGCCGGCACATGAGTGCGATCGATGTGCAATGCACTTCCGGAGTGAAGCTGCAAGACACAACCACATGTGGGATAACAATCACTTCGATATAATTTGTCAGTTCGGCGACTGTCCCGAGACTTGGCCAACGGATGAACAACGTGTCCAGCACGAGCACGACGACCACCTGTATTGCGCCGATTGCGACAGGACCTTCATCAACAGCAACAATCTGAGAATGGTATGGCCGAGTCTTCCCGCTCTGATATTTGTTGTACCAAGAGACTGATCCGTATATTTGTTGTACCAAAAGACTGATCCGTGAAAAGCACATGATGTCTCGTACACACACGGGCCAGGGCATGCTATGCCCCTTCTGCAAAGGCGGCTTCACGACAGCCACGGGCCTCACGCACCATCTCGAGAGGGGATCGTGCCCAAACGCGACCAACGTGAACCGCGAAACCATCTACCGAGTTCTTCGTCAGAGGGACACGGGTGGTCTTTTGACCAACAAGCTGCTCGAGTGGCACGGCGAGAAGCAGTACACGGTTAACGACCGAGCGTACAACTACGACCGCCGTGGCTGGGAATGCTATTTCTGTCATCGGCTGTTCAACAGCAGTCAGGGCCTCCAACAGCACCTGAACTCGCCTGCTCGTAAGTGTTGTCCTGGACGTGGTGATATGTTTCGGGGAATGATGGAACTAACGATGAACGCTGTCCACAGATCAAGCACAGTTGTACCACTGCCCAAAGAGCGCATGCGGAAAGCAGTTCACGTCGCTGGCAGCCGTCATCAATCACCTCGAGAGTGAATCGTGCGGCTACACACGCTTTGCCAACGTTCAGCGCGTCGTTCCGGGTGTTCTGAGCGGCAACAGGATGATTGGGTTTTGATGACTAGGTTGGTAGCAACGTCATCTGCGATGCAGATTGCAATTGCAACTCAAACAGGAAGTTGGAGAACATCACCATTTTGGAGGACATCGATATTCGAGCTGAGCTGCTTCTGCAAGGCTGTGGGGCAAGAGATGTTCTTGGTCGGGTCAACTCCAATGGCACTGCAACCCGTCAAGAACTCGTCGATCTCTTGTCGATATGGCTTTATGCCCCTGCATATCGAGCTCTTCGTATCCAGAGCTGTACTACCACTGATGATGTGCTTGAAGTAACCATTTCGGCCATGGCGAGAGGACAAGATGTATGACGATGATCGTTCGGGTTAATGAGAAACGGTCAAGGACAGTCATAAGTTGGTTTGGCTCTTCAGAAGAAAATGTTCATTTGTCATAATTTCCAAAGGAAAGGTGCAGGTGGAATGAGGTCGAGCACAGATGGTTCTTTTTGGTTGTTGCAAATGTAGAGCTCCAATTAATGAGAGAATGTACAACGCTCATGACAATCAATTGCCGGAATTGATCATCGAATCATCTGGACGAGAAGGTGCAGTTTTCCTGAGTACACCTTCCTTGGACAAGAATAAAGATGGACCTTTGCATGATGTTTTGTTCTTTCCTTGGAATGCATCAAGAAGTTGTGGGTAGTCGCAATGCTGGCGGCCAATGTCATGTGCTTGCCCCCCAAAGGTATGAAGTCATAGGCCCGTCACCTTTCTGTTTGCTGCAACAACTCAGATACACAGTAATTCATGAGCATCAAACTTCCTATCCAGAGCAATCACTGAAGCTTCACATTTAAAACGTATTCTGGAGTTCAGAGAAGGAAAATCTGGTCGTTCATTTGAATTCCTACCTGCTATCCACCGGTTGTCCCAATCAGTCCAAAGCTCACATACCTACCTACACAAGACAGACACATCCTGCATCATGGCTTCAGATCTGCCCACCAAGGACCAACTACACCAGCAGGCCGTCGATGGCCGGCCCATCACGGACGCCGAGGTGTCGGCCATTGCCCACGCCGAGTTTGAGAGATCAGACGCCGGTCCGATCAAGGGCGGCTCGGCGGCAACAGCCCAGAACCTGCACGACAAGCAGCAGGACTTTTTGGAGAAGGCCGGCGAGGTCGCACGCAAGTATCCTGGCGAGGTGACCAAGGGCGATGCCGCCGAGGTTCAGCGCGCAGAGGTATGTCACCCTTTTATGGCTTCTCGGTTTCGATGTCCGAGTATTCGGAGATATAGTTTCAGCCACCAGCTGACTTGTCCGTATTTAACAGGCTCGACTGTTGGGTGAACGTCCCGGCAAGGGCTCTACTTCGGCCAAGGTGCAGTCGCTTGCGGACCAGAATGCTGCTTCGATTGGAGAGTGATTCGAACGGCAAGTGACGTTGAAGTTTGTGTATTTCAAAGCCAAAAAGCAAAGCATGTCTTTACCTGCCTCCTTTTAGGGGGTTGATGATGTATTCGTATCCCAGAAAGGTTGGACTGACCGGAGTCGGCCCATGGCGAGTAACACCATGGTGGTGACTCTCGCAAGCCAGTTTGTTTCGTGTAAATGGTAGTACCCTTTTAATCCGTCCAGACAAGAGAAAAATAGGGTTCAGGCGAAGGAGAAAGGAAAGCATACCGACAATGGTGCTATGCGATCCATCGTTTAGAGACGACCCTGGACCTGGGAAAAATAAAAGGAGTTGATTACCACAAATAGTTTTCAGCAAGAGTTTCCATTTGAGTGCAACCTTTACTAACCTCGGCGCGCCCCTTTAGTCGACTTTGGCCGCTGGCGATATTGTCCGTCTCCACTCTACCCGTCAACTGGCGATACTGGTTCGGTCGCTGCGGCTTGCTAACCTTTGGCGATGTTACACCAGACCTGAGGTCTTATGACCGGCGAGGCTCTTGGGGGCCGGGCCTTGGGCATCGCTACCGAAAGCGAAGACGATGTGACTGGAGACCTGATCGAGAATGACCACAAATGACATGCGCCAACGACGCTTCTTGGCCGAAAAGAGAAATCCGGGGGCAGACGCTCCCCACAACCCATGGCCATGCAGGGATCCGCTACCCTGTCGCTGGATCCGGTATTACGAGCAGCATGTTTGAGATGGGAGATTATACCCCACAGTCGGCACTTAGACGCTGCTTAGACAAGCTTCCACGGGCTCTACTCCAAACGGCCAGTCGAAACATGCGAGAGTGAACGGGTCCGGTGCGGCTCACCCATTCGTGGAAGAACGTCGTACGGAGCACACGGATGGACTAACGCGTTGGTGGCTCGGCCGGAGCGCCGAGGGCAAAGAAAAGAGACTCAAAAGAGCTACTACCATGTCCAAGGAGAGGGACTCTGATATAGTCGTTCGCCACGGGCTGGGGGGCTGTAGTATCGTATAAGTGGCCGAGTGTTCCTTCTGGAAGTTCTGGAGTTTTCAATTCGTTCTCTAATCCTTCTTCTCTCTTGGCATTCGTTTCGTGGTATTATCACACTACATCTTCATCATCATGAAGTTCACTTCCTCCCTCGCCACCATGGTGCTGGCCGCCACGAGCGCCTTTGCCGCGCCCACGACGGAGCCCACGCCGACCCTCGACAAGCGCGCGACGACCATCTCGTGCGACTCGTGGGGCTCCCTCGTCACGGGCGGCTACACCATCTACCACAACAACTGGGGCGCCTCGGCCGCCACCTCGGGCTCCCAGTGCACCTACTTCACCTCGCTGAGCGGCAACACGGTCGCCTGGTCCACCAGCTGGTCCTGGGCCGGCGGCTCCAGCAGCGTCAAGTCGTACTCCAACGTCGCCCTCGAGAACGTCAACAAGCAGCTGTCGGCCGTTTCTTCTATTCCCTCGGTCTGGAAGTACACGTGAGTTTCTCCTGCCTGGGCCCGAGCCAAACAAAGTAGAAGTATGCCCGCTGACACGAAACGTCTCACAGCCAAACCGGCACCAGCGTCGTCGCCGACGTCGCCTACGACCTGTGGCTGGCGCCCACGTCGGGCGGCACCAACGAGTACGAGATCATGGTGTGGCTGGCGGCCTACGGGGGCGCGGGCCCCATCTCGTCGACGGGCAGCGCCATTGCCACGGTGACCGTCGGCAGCCACAGCTACAAGCTGTACTACGGCCTCAATGGCAGCACCAAGGTGTACTCGTTCGTCGCCACGTCGACCATTACTTCCTTCAGCGACGACATCAACGGCTTCTTCAAGTACCTCACGTCGAGCCAGGGCGTCCCCTCGAGCTACTACATCACCTCGCTGCAGGCGGGTACCGAGCCTTTTACCGGCTCCGATGCCGTGCTTACTGTTTCGGCTTACAGCATCTCCGTCTCGTAGAGAGGATGTAGTTTGATGAGTACCTCGAGCAGTGAGAGGTGGAGACAGTCGTCGGGGGATGTTCATATTGTAAATATTGGATTCAACTTGCCTTTGGCTGTTGTACATAAGAAATATATATTATGCGTTTCGTCGCCATCTGATTATTTATGCTTGGTTTGACCGATAAGTGAAAGAGTAACTCCCAGCCCCGGTGAAACAAAAATCCACCTGTGATAATGATCCCGACATGAAAGGTTACGATGCTTATGACTAGTCGGTTTCGTATTTCGATCTTGTAGTTGGTATGTGTATCGCAGTAACTGCAGTGCAAAATCATGGGCCGTCTTTTTTACTCTTGATGGTTGGAACTTGGAAAATTTTGAATTATTGATATAAACCAGGAAAGTAGTGTCTGTGTAAACAACAAGCAGCGGGCCAGTTAAACAAAGAGATAGTCAAGTTGCTGCGAACAACAACAACACAGCTGTACATACATGATCACACAGGCCTGACAAATCTAAGCAATAAGAACCATGCAGTAAAATTCTCGCGATACGCTTTCTTCTCCTCTAAAAACCCTTCCTCATATAGTACCATCATTACGACAAAACCATTGAACTCTGAGCCTCACGTTGTCTCAAGAGTGACCACGCCAAGAACGATCTGATTCTCGCAGTCCACCGAATACATCTCAACATCTGCCCCCTCTGGTGGCCCCAAGAACTCCCTACCTCGTCGACGGCGATGTCAAGGTGCCCGCACCGGCCCAGGTCGACGCCGGCCGCCATATGGATGGAGCGGGACCCCGTCGAGGGCAAGAAAGAACTGAGCACCCAGCTGGGCCAGGAGAGTATGACGAGACTCCGTCGTCTTGGGTTTTTTCCTGTTTTTGTTTGGATATTCTGGGAAAATCCGGACTTGGTCGATGGTGATTTGAAGGGCGCTGATTATCAGATGACTAAAGCGAGCTATGGACGAGTAGCAGTGTTATTTCTTTTTGGTAGAAAAATGGAAGGTTGTATTGGTGATTCATTGATTTTCAAATGAGAGCGGTTCAAGATATCTCAGAGATGAGTATTGTAAAGCGAATTTCACCTTGTATACCAATCTGCTATATTAAAAGTGTCGATCATGTAGACTGCCAGATCGACGCCACAGAAGAAGTCATCACCATAAACCATGCCTATCTGAGTGATTTTGACTATACTCCCCTATAGGTCATGTCTCAGATCAGAGGTGACCATGGCCTGATCTTGCGAGGGATCGACTGGACTATCCATAAATCTGGGAGTGTCTGTCTCCTAACTGGCAAAGACCGCCGTCAACCAAGTAAGACATAGCACGCCATGTTGGTGGCTAGGAAGGAATAATCACTTTTGGCAAAAACAAGGCAAGGTTGGTAGGGGTGAAGATGTATTAATTCCAAGACGCCATGCCCCGTGTCTGAGGGTGTACAATGATGTATCAAACAAGAGACGCTCCATGATTCCAAGGCGCCACGATAGTGGCCGCCCGCATTCCATCGTGTACCAATCAAAACCATGATCCTCCAAACGCCGAAAACTTTCGCAGTCGCTCAACGGCCCATAGGTCGGTATCGTTCGTCACTTCAGTAATGGTGCACATGACCTGTCAACAGGCGTGCGAGGTTGTAGAAGAAGAAAACTTAGGCACCACCGGCTCTAGCGGTAGGCTGATTTTTTCTGCGGCCGAGCAGCGTCGCTCCGTCCAGACTCAACTCGAAGGCGCCCTTTGCCCTGTTGCGGTCGCGCACCTGCTGGCGGGCGGCTTGAGCGACGGCAGCACTATGTTGTCCGTATCCTCTAGCCTCCTTCTCGGTGCGTTCGCGCTCACGTCCGCGTTGCTCTTGGGCCTTACCCAAGTTCGTATCGCGCATGCGCTGCTCGAGTTGAGACGCGTCCGTCTTATGGACGTACTCTGGATCCGACTTCTCGTCCTCTTCCGACTCATTGAGGTCAGTGAGACGGGACGGTGCCTGGCCTTTTGCACCAATCTGTTTCCTGCGCTTGGCCTCCTCCTCCTGGCGATGTACAGAGTAACCAACGTCGAAGATCTCACGCAGGTTGACAGCACCGGGGGAACGGAAGTCCATGCGTCTGTCGCCACCTTCCAGGCGGGCTGGGTCAAATGCGCGCAGCGTGTCGCCGTTTCCAAGGGTTGCCTTCTTCTCGTCACGAGGTGTCGGGCCAGCGCCTTGGCGGATCCAAGGGTGGTTGAGGAACTCGGTGATGGTGTAGCGCTTCTCGGGATCGACTGTGAGCAGGTGCGTAATCAGATCCTGTGCAGACTTTGAAATGTCGTCCCACCAGGGCGACAGGAATGTGTACTGGCCCTTCGCAACCTTCTCCGTGAGTACCTCGATACTCTCATCGTAGAATGGCGGGAAACCGCAAAGCAGTGTGTATAGCACACAGCCCAGCGCCCACATGTCGACTGACTTCGAGTAGCGCTCATCCTTTACTATCTCGGGGGCTGTGTATCCAACAGTTCCGCAAGGCGTCATAGTCGAGTTCTCCCATACGATCTTGGAGAGACCAAAGTCGGCAATCTTTATCCTGCCGATACCGCCAGCGCCAGTGCCTGGGACGAACTCGCCCTCATCCACCTTGTCCTCATCGCCGGGCTGCTTGGGCTTTGGCACCTTTGAGGGAACCACCGGGATAGGCTCAAACAGAATGTTCTCGGGCTTGATGTCACTATGTTGGGGTTAGCCACGGTTCAAAGAGCAGCATACGTCATCATGTATGACATCATCAAAATGAGTCTTTTTTTCTTCTTTTTTTTTCCTGGAGAAATTGAACATACCGATGAACCACGCCGCGCTCTTCATGAAGGTATTCCAGCGCGTTTGCTACTTGCGTGATGACGTGGCGCGATAGATCCTCGCTGAAATATGTGAGACGCACGATCTGGTGGAACAATTCGCCACCGGGTGCCAACTCCAAGATGATGTAGTAGTATTGCCGAGACTCTGAGAAATCAATGAGTTTGATGATGTTGGGGTGATCAAGCTGGCGCATAATCTGAACCTCCTTCAAAATATTCGCTCGCTAGAAAAAAATCCATGTCAGCAAAAGAAAAAAACTAGCTGGAGAGTCGAGCACAGCGCGACGGCTGATTGATTAGAGAGAGAGAGAGAGAGAGAGAGAGAGAGTAGGAAATAGAAGGCTCGTGCGTCAACACCACTGGATTGTCATGGAAAATGAAGATCATAGGTAGTAGAAAGATAGGACAAAAGAAAGGTTTCTCGCACCTCTGCAGCCTTTGGCACCTTCTTGAAGTCCGGGTGTAAATGCTTCTGGCCCTGTTGGTTGCCACTTGTTGGTATAAGAACTTTCAGACAGAAGGAAATATTGGGACAGCACGACAGGAACATGACTGGGTTGACGACGACCAAATAGAGGAAATATGTGGTCGGCGACACATTAATCAACCACCAGCGTGACTCACCTGCATGTTGTTCATTTCAAATTTCCTCACGACCTTGATGGCGACTTCACCAGCGTCGCCAGTGAGATCCTTGGCGCGATACACGTTGCTGAAGGCACCGTCGCCCATCTTCTCCGTGAGTTCCCATCGCTCGAGTCCGGGATACTTGGGGAACTTTCCGCGGCTGGCCTTCTCCTCCTCGACGAGCTTGCTGATGTGGTGGTCCTTGGACGACGACGACTTTCCGCTGTCGACTGAGTGCTCGACGTGGTGAGCAACAACGTCATTGGCCTGGGCGACACGGTTGCGATCATCCACACCGGGCTGGACAGAGTAGGCATCCGGAATAGGCGGTGCAGCAGCGGCAGCGCCGTGGTGGCCGAGGTTGGGTTCAGTTACGTGAGCCATGGCTTTGGGGTGATGCGCGGGGACATTTGTTGGTGAGTTGTCGTTTTTGCTGCGATGAGAATCGTCGTGGTGGTTGTTGTTGTTTGTCCTGGCCTGCTTGCCTATATTGGGGAAAACAGATGATGTCAGTGGGCACGTCAATGCCGGGGGTTTGCAAGGTGTGGTGCAGGGAGTGCTGGAGCGGGAGTAAAATTGAAGACACGGCAGCGCGAACCACCACAATTCGGGGGAAGGGGGACGAAGGGCAAAAAAAAATTCAAAAAATAAAATAAAATGGAGTGCAATCGGGTAGACGATCGCTATTACCCCCGGGCGTGCTAGGGGCCTAGGAAGGCGAAAAATTGGCAATGAAGTGGTATTGCTGCTGGGTTGGGTCGGGTTTGGGAGAAATTGGAAGAGACTCACCATGACGGATGAAATTTTTGAGCTGCTGAATCGTCGACATGATTGCTGAGTGTGGTCGGCGTAGAAGCGAATTTGTGGGAGAAGGAAAAAGAGAGATTGTTCGATCTCCAGCAAATCAGAAAATACGTCACTCCCGACGCGTTGCTGCTCTCGCCTTCCTCACTGATCACTGGGCTGTGCAACAATGACAAAGAAGGCGGCCCTTTCTTTGCAAGCAGTACTTCAAAAATCCAAATGACGATGCCGTTAACAGCGCGGGTGCAGAGAATCGATCCCGAAAGTTTGCTTAGAAATCGGGTGCCGAAAAAGTGAGATAGCTGCTCAGGTAGAAATCGGGCGGGCTTTTTTTCTTCTCCTGCTTCTGATCTGCTTTTTTTTCTCTTGCTGCTGTTCCTCCTGCGCAAAGCCCAACACCAGCACACAGTTGGCAAGAAATGATGCAAAGTCGGGCGAGGTGGGCTTTCCTTTGTGGCTAAAAAAAAAAAAAAAAAAAGGGCGGGGTACTCTTTCGCAATCAAATCTAATATCTCTCAGGCGGAGAGTTGGCGGACAGTGCTGATCTTGGGGTTCGATGACAGCTTCTAGCGGGCGTGATGGATTAGAAAGGAGCTGAAATTCCTTCGTTCAGATTTCGAAAGTGAAAAAATGTGGTAGGTGAGGGTGAGGGAGAGGTTAGAAGTGAGCAGTAGTATAGTATTTCAGGTCAGGTCAGCTACGTTTGAAGCCAGCGGCGCCAGTTGGGAAAGGGTGGGAAGGAAAAAGTGACGATGATGCTGCTAGATTGCGACGGTGCCAATGGCCCTGCTGTGCTAAAAATGCCTGGCGTCCTCGACCCTGGAAATCGCCCAGTTAGCCGGGGGTCCTCGCTTTCAGGCCGTGCGCTATGATGTAGTGATTCTCTTCTTGTCTCCCCTTGAACCGGCTGGGCTGGGCTACGTACCTAAACCACACGGGGTGGCAACAAGGCAGCACCCAGCAGGTAAAAAAGCCAGAGAACTTGATATCTACAATTACCTTAAAACCAAGGGCCAAGGTGATGAATGTACTTGGCCCAGCGCCTTGGACTTCTTGTGGCTGACAGGCACTTCTCCATCTGGGACGAAAACGGACAAAGGGACGAATCAACAGCCAGCGTCAGGCCGCGGGTAGGTGTTCGAGAGCATTTGCGGCGCGCAGGCATAAGCACCAGCAAGCAGCTTCGCTACATTCTCTACGATACGGTAGGTACTTACATGCATGCATACGGACAAGAGGATTTGATCGATTCAATGCCCGCTGCAGCAGAAAATACAAAAAGACCAAGCTCTAGTCCGCTTGGGGAAGTAAACGAGCCGTCAAAGACGACGACGATGACGACTGGATACCTGGGATTCAAAGACAAACCGGCAGACTATGGGTCAAGGATGAGCTGCGCGAAATGAGATCGGTAACAGACGAGCGTCCCGTCAGCCGTGTGAACAAAACAAATGCGACTCCGATCTATCTATCTTCATTTTGTGGCTTGTTTGGCCTGGGATGATGCTTCTTTGATGCTGGGCTACACTGCATACTATGCCGAGCGGGCGGCTCATCGTGTATATTTAGTCTGGGCCTGTTCGTCATCGATGCTAGAGATGCTCAATGTAGAATCTGCTTTTCCCACGACGGCCCGAGACGAGCTCAAACTCAAAGGTGATCTCTCTTGCGAAGACACACTAGATTTCAGGGATGGATGGCAGGTAACGCTGAAACTAGAGGTATCGACGCACATGGCCTTTGGTTTGTATGTATGTAATCGATGTGATAGACAGACCGTTTTATGATGCAAATGGGTGACACTTTTTCGGAGCAGATCATGGCCATCATCAAACCTGCTACCTAGTCTTGGCCCGATACCTAATGTAAAGCTCAGCTCATTCACCAGCCCAACCCCCATGAAACAGCCACTAATTAAGCATGTGGCCGAGAGGGCCAGTTTGGCGAACTAGAGATCACGGTTAGGAGTGAGCGATGATATCGGCAACGCGACCTGCAGAAATATTACGTCGCGCGTACTCCGTACATATGTACACTGCATACACCTGCGCACACTGGCAGGCCGTGTCATTGGGTTCGTGCTGGCGATCTTGCTTCGCATCTGGCACACCTTGCCGCGGTGCTGATCCGTTGATTCTCAAACGGCAGGTTCCTGTATCACGATTTGCTGACCAACATTTAAAAACATCTCGATCCCTTGACTGTTCTGCTGCAAAGGCTCCTACTCCGTGGACGATCGCCGGCGGCGACAACATCACCGAGTCGGGTGCGTTTAAGCTGGACAACGGGCGTCTACGAGTCTCCGCTTGGGTTTGAATCACTCGTGGATCCTTTTTGGCAGATCGCGAGCAGCAGGAAAGAAAGAAAAGAAGGTGCGGCCGAGCCCTGGCGATCAACCGGATCGGAGGTGATATTGTACATGGACAGGCATTGCATCAGCACGCGCTGCGACAGAACAAAAAGAGATGGTACCGCGCCCGGCGAAGGCATTGCCAGAATGGCATTCTTGCTCTTGCGAACGGGCAAATTTCCCCATGACCAAGACCAACAAGCTGCCTGCCTGCTCGCTTTTCCTTACATGGCACCACTTCCGGAGTGGGTAATGTATGTTCATCTGTCCCCAGGTCATCCATTGCCCCCTCCTTCCCTCTGTTCTAGTGTCAGTTAGGTCCCGTCCAATGCAATGCATGACTCCTTGGGCGGTTTGCTGGCTTTGCTGGCTGCTGGCTGCTGCTGGTTGACTGGAGTGTGTGTTTTCTTCGCAACGCCCGGCGCAGTTTAGCGAAAGGGTCCAATATGACGTAGGACCCATCGTCATCCACCAGGCGGACCTGCCCCTCCAGCATTCCTCAGCTAGTACAGACTAGACCTAGTGACCACGACGGCGGGGCCTTGATTGGCCCGCCCGCGGCACCTGTGGGCGGCGCTTGACGCATGAGCCCACATGGGTCCTGCCTGCTAGGTATGTATCAGGGGTGGCTCTGTTCTCTCGAAGTTGTCACGTCTTGCATCTCTCTCGTCCGTCCGTCCAATGCTGTGCCGCCGGGCCTGGTTATCGTCATGGTGTCCTCGATTCCCCATTTCTTGTTGTGCGAACTTGGAATCTTGGCGAGCAATATATTCAAGCAGCCCAAACCTGTATGTGGTAGATGATAGGCTGCCGTAGCTTGTCGAGCTTGTCCCCCAAAGACAAGCCTCACCCACGAGGTGCACACTGCAATCTTGCCAAGCTTACCGGGACAAGCAATTCGAATGCACATATACAACTGCCAACTATCCGAGGTAGCTGACAGGGTTCCAAGAGGTCAATTTTCCTGGCATGAACCTGAACGTTCTTCATCAGCGTCGTATCTGCTGGGTTATGTAAAATTTGTGCTGAAATGAAGGTCATCTCCCACGAACGGGCAGTCGTATGCAACGAACGGCATTTGCTGTGGTGGCCCCGGATGAGCAAGGCAACGAACGGCATGTTCTTTTCGAAAGATATTGTATCATTCACCCGCCGAGCTGATTAATACGGTTCGAAGCCACCATCAACATCATGTTAAGCAATTGCTAAGAAAGCCCCGGCGTTGAAGTCTGTGCGATCCAGGCAAGAAAAGCACGTGCTTAGTTCCGTTCCAAGATCTTACTGCCCCTGTCAACCTGGGTGTTGTTCGGAGGTGGCATCTTACTTCTGGGAATCTGGAATCTGGGCTCCAGGTTGTTGCGCTCTGCTACCTTGACGAATTCAAGGCTTAAATCCGTTTATACTGCGTGTTCATGATCCATACTCCGTACCGACAGAACCCGTAGAAATCCAGACTTCGGAACAGGGCAATCTTGCCTTGTTACAGTCTACGAATATATTAAATTCTCCACCTGTTCTCTAAGACAGTACCCATTCTGCCACCAGGACCAGGAGTCCAAGAACAGGACAAGTCAGGCTCGCATGGCCAGACACAAATCAGCCCATCCGACCCAGAATGCTTCCGGCGTGATCCTAGATAGCCGGCAGTATGCTATTGTCTCTGTATACGCTGTCTGTTTTGTGTGGAAATCCCAGGATCGCGAGCTGCGTCAAAACATTTCGTGTCTCGCGTCTCCAGTAGACAATGTGAAAAGGGCGATGTCTGTCTTATTACAAATGCACTTTTGGCGCATTGACGTCACCTCTTGGTCTCCGGAATTTCAATTCAAGCAATCAGAACAAGAAAAAGCTCCGGCGCTTTCCTTTGCCCGCCCCGCGAAGCCGACAGGCGGCTTTGGGGGTTCGGAACTGAGATGACACCCGATCGCTAGCGCCTGATGCTACTGTACTGTTCTGTACAGTAGTGACTTTGCTTGTTGACCCCGGCCGCGACAACCGCGCCAACAAGAAGTCCATCGTGAGTTTCAATATCACGTAACGGGAAATAGAAGAGAAGAAACGTACCGCGACACGAGTATATTATTCCATTTATTCCGGGGCACTGCAATGGGTGCTAGTAGTAATATCATTTGGGGAATTGCCGCCCGTGGAAGAGATAGCAATTGTCAAGACGAGGCTTTGCTTCATTCTTTGTCAGCCACCGGATCGGCGGAGCAGCACGAGCCTGACAGGCTTCAACAGCCACAGCTAGTCAGTGAAGAACATCACTTGACATGAACCTGACTTGTACAGAATAACGGGTCCGAAGTGATCTACGTAGTCTAAATGTACGACCACTCGTCGATACGGTGTGATATTACTGATTCCCGAACGAAGAAATTAACTATACGATCGAATCGTTTTGGGAAATGAAATTTTTTTTCAATATTATAGATGGTATTATAATAACTACCGAGACATGCAATGCTAGATTCGCACTTTCCCTTTTCTTGGCCATTTCCTTGGCCATATATGAGGATCGACCATTCTCATGCATTCGGGCATCAATGCCTTGGATGTGTATGATATACCCAACAGTCCTGAATGAGACCTCAAAACTGGAAAAATCTGCTCTTTCCCTTGGAGTTTTTTCAGCGACTTCCGAAAAATACGGCACTGGCCTCTGGCAGTCGGCATCAGCTCCCAGTATGACCAACTCTAATTAAGTAAGCACGCATGATTGAAGATTCGTTGCGCGATGGTGAAAATGGAATTTGTGAACCAGTGAGAATTTGTCACGATGGCTCGTCAAGGAAATACTCGATGTGTAGAGAATACGGCGCAAACTCATTTCTGGTATGGCAGATTCTCAGCCGACGGAGTGCACAAAATTGAAACCCCTCACATTACAACGAAAACAATATTTGTAAAATACAAAGACTTTCAACGATACTCTCCAAATAAACATCTTGTCCTATGGCTGTACAGCCAGGCTTTTGCAGCTACTCCACAAAGTATCGTGTAGTGCCCTGGCAATCATGACAGTGACGAGATGAACATCCTTTGACCCGCTGATGAGTGAGGCCGAATGACTGGAGTCTGTGGTTTTCCCCATCTAAGCATGCCCTTCGACATGCCATTTTCTCGAAGTAGTCGTTTTTCCATCACGTAAGTCACAAGTTATCGGAACTGATTATAATTACAATGCGATGCCCAGTTCAATGCAGCAGCATGTGGCCTGCACCTGTCGAACGCCAACCACTCGAATCATCATCGTCCTTGGCTAGCAAGTAAACAATGTTGAGTCTCGGGGATGACCATCATATCGAGGTCCCTTGTGAGTACGCGTTATTGTCGGCACTATTTGATGGGCCCGTGAAGGTTCTGTGACCTCCATTATGAGTTAGCAAACCAAGGTAACAGCATTTCCGTTATCACATACACAAATAAATTCAGTTACGTTGCCAAGCAAGACGTAAACCAGCATTGTCACTCGAAGCGTGTGTGCTTCTGAATAGTATCTAGATCATCAGAAGCGTGTAAATCCTGTCTGTTGCTCTCGTTCTGCCTCGATGTATGTTGTGAGCAACGTCTACTCTAGCTGTGGAACAGGTACGTGATCCACGAGAGGCCGAAAACATCAACCAACAGCGGTGATACTACTCTTATTATTTCTAGAACCGCAACGTGAATACCAACCCGTCCGGAGTCGGTGCGTCTGACAGGAAACCCACAAAGAAGTGACGTTGGTTCGCTGTGCGACCATCACCGACGGTCGACACACGTTTGCGCGTTGATGAACGCATCAGGTACGTGAATAACTTCACTTTCAAAACGTATATATACCGTCCAAGCCCGGGTCCTACAGCCTGACCTTTTTCTGGCCATCAAACAACAAGCCAAGAACACAAGAACAAGAATCTCTACAACGACTCTCTTTACATATATACAACGATACGATCAAGTATCAAAACAGCAACATCAAGATCAAACCACACTACACTACAACACAACACACCACAAAGTAACACAGAAAACCGCTAACATGTCCAACTCTAGCTACCACACAGCCAAGACATCCCAGAGCACCGGCTCGTCCTCGGGCAACGCAGGCGGCACATCAAGCCCCTCGGTCGGCGAGTCGGCCCTGGGCGTGGGCGCCACGCCGGAAATGAGCCGATCCGGCAGCGCTCAAGGCAGCGGCGGCAGCTCCGGCTACGCCCCGTCGTCCGAGTCCGGGGCCTTCAGCGCCGGCGTCGGCGGGTCCAACTCGGGCGACTCGGCCGCGGGTACGAATTACGAGTGGGCGCAACAGCAGAATCAGAATCAGAATCAAAATCAGGGAGGCGGTGCCGGAGGAGCGGCTGGAGGAGCTGCCGCTGGTGGCAATGCCGGACAGGGCGCTGGTGACCATTCGCAGCCTTTTCCCCTTACATGGAGCTTTACCAGGTAGAGGCTCATATGATGTGACTATCCCCTTCATCAAGGAGGAGGAGATGACGAATAACGAATGGTTTAAATGGTCCGAATGTTCTAGGTAGGACAGCTTCACTTTGAAATGGGCGACAAGCTCCATATGGGACGCAGCATAGTTAGGTAATATGCGAATCAACCAAGTATTCATGATATTGTGTTAAAGATAATCGCTATCCTGCATTCCCCTCTGCCTGCTTCGACCCGATAGCAGATACAGAAGATCGATCTATTTTGAAAAACAAGAAGAAATATTCGCTGAAAACACTTAAGCAAATGCACCGACCAGAGCCATCAGTCCTGCGCCGCTTACCACGGCCAGGAAGGCATGCATTCTATTCTTACCCTTGAGCGTCTTGTAGCTCTTCTCTGTCAAAAAGTCCTCCGCGAGTAGTTGTACCAATCCGGCAAAAAGGAGCAGCCCGCTCGAAATGGCATTCATAAAGCCGACCATGAGGAGTCCAGTCTGCGACATTGGATCGTACATGTTGTGAACAATCAGGCCGATGACCTGACCTATGGGAGTCGTAGTTCCATAGGCGAGTACCATCAGCCAAGGTCTAACGGAGTGTTTCGGGAATTGAATGGCAGCAATTCGAGAACCGAGAGCAAGTCCCTCAAACGTCTGGTGGAATGCAATGGCGATGAGGAAGACGATGAAAGGAGGGCCGGTGGCCACTGATACCGCCATGCCAATGAAGACGGAATGAAACAGGATACCCGCTTCCAATAACAAGCACTGAAGCATGAGTCGCTTTTGTTCCTCGGGACTATGGGTCCCGGGCGTAGGAGGTTCCGATCCGGACTGGACGGCATGTCCAGCAAGCGGCCGTTGGTCATCGCCCTCCCTCGGATCAAGCTCGTCAAGATCGATGTCCAAATCATCATCGTCGTCGTCACCATCTTGGTTCTTTGGTAGCAGATTTGCGCCCGAGGCGGGTTCGGAGCGGGGCGTAGAGCCAGGGAGCGGTGATACTCCAGCCATGAGGCCTTCTCGGTCACCCAGATCCTGCAGCGCAATGTCGGTAGGTCTGTGGTTTGAGGCCCGCTTGGCGGCGAGCCCACCCGCATTGCCGTTTGTGTTCAGATGGCCATGTACTTCCTCTGCTTCATCCTCAGAATCCCAGGCATGGCCGTGGCTGTGGGAGTGGCCGGCGCCCCGGGTCGTAAGGTATGATTCCAGAGCAACCACTACCAGAGCAGACACCATGGCAATCAGGCCCGGCATCGGCCTGTAACCCTCGCTGAACACATATGGCAGGCATGGGTCATTCAACGAGGTGAATGCTGTCGGGAGCAAATGGACGAAGGCGGTCGCAAGCAACACGCCAGTTCCGAAATGCTGGCATAGGAAAATGATGCGATTCGTACGGCGGCTTTTTGATGCTCGGCGGGAGAATAACGGGAAACCACATGCTGCCGGCAGGTTAGCTCTAATGTCTGTCTATTGCCATGTTGTACGCAGAGCGTTGTACGCACCGAGAGTGCTCAGAGTCAATATCAAGACCAATGCAAAGATATGCAATGGCGTATCGTATGAGCCCCTTTCTCTGCTACCGCAAGCCGGCTTTTCCGTAGGTTCCGAGGCATCCTGTTGCCTTCTCGTGAGTTCGGCCAGAAGAACATGGGTTGGCATCCATGAGATGTCTGTAGGTTTGCGAGGTTAGCTTGTGATCTTGCAACAGCGCCAGGCTTGTTGGCATCCAGGGCAGGGCCATTGCCGAAATAGGAGGGCCTCGTCTTGAATGGAAGCTACAGTTTCGTACCTCGGCCAGCGTGTTCCTGGGAAGCATCCATGTCGTCGGCGTCGGTCGTGCAGCGGAAGGCTGCAAACTGGGTAAAGGTCGGTCACACTTGTCGTTCGGCAGCGTCCTCCACCATGCTACTCCTATCCACAGTCGAGTCCAGAAAATGCCATCGGGCAACGGAGCGATACTGAACAATTCGGCGTAGAATATATCGTCTGGATTGGAAGCTATCCCTTAGAACGAGTACCGAGCGCCAACTTGCGACACGAATCCTCTCCCTGCGCCTAATCTTCGGCTAAGACACAGCGCCATCCTTGGCAGCTATTCGATCGCTGGCCCCTCCAGACTCCAGTGATTGACTGCTGCTAGCAGCCCACTACCTACCGGTAGGTACCGGATCGTCGAATCTAATCGTTACTGCTGATCGCAAATCTGTGGCACTTGATCTTCTAATAATACAACGAAGCTATTCTCGAATCGCAATTGAGTTGGACCCCATTCCTATCGACTATAAGTGGTTCAGACACAACCGTGGAAAGAGTTACAATATAAGGTTGCCTGCAGGCGGCTGAGTCTGCCCAGGGGCCATTTTGTACGTCACCGCCCCTTGGGACAAGAGAACGGTGCATTTCCTTGGTTCACCGAAAGAAGACACCGGCTCCATCCAACCTTGGATTTGAGACGTCTCTGGCCAGAGAAAAGAGACGACAATAGAGTTGAGCGGGAAGTCAACCCAAGCAGGTCTGACGTGTACCTGCCTGCTTATGCCCGCCTGCAAATTTAAGCCACCCGAGCTATCAAGTCGACTTGCCATTCGATGGACAGCCAGAGACAACCACATGCATCTGCATATCATCACCCACATACCGTTGCCGTTAGGGGCTTGTCGCACTAAACTACTACTAGGTTCTGGTGGTCAGCAACAAATGTCCGAGTGGCACAGGGTCACCGGCAATCCAGTCACGACCGACTATCTTAGTTGGCGACAAACCAAAGAGCATATTTGGGGACGCCTTCAACAGTAACGAGAGTCTGTTGCTCGTGCTACCGGATCAGTGGTCTGGCAGATGGCTATCCTTTATTCTCGAACTCATGTCTTGGCTGAAAGCGGCTCTCCATGACCCTTTTCTTGGGTTCCAAGAGCCTCAATTTCTGTTTCGAGTCGCGGCCATAGGCGACCAAGAAATCGCCCCGGGGTATACCGCCGCCCCATGCTGCTTAATGCAGCGTATATTAATAACCCCAAATGCCTTGACCGCGAGAACGCTGCTCGATAACGGAATCGCTGCGATACGCAGTCCGAGTTTCTCATTGGCGACCTGATGTACGGATCAACAAAGTAGTCACTGCTGATATGTCTGCCCCGTCTGCATGACTTCACTGCTTTCCATTGGTTGTCTCTTGATCTCACATACGATTTCAAAAGTGATTACCTCTTGCTATTAGTGTCAACGCATCAATAGTGGCAACACGAGCAGCGCGGCTCGCCCTGGTATGCACTCAGAGTCGTATTGCTTGGATGTCGCCTTGAGCGGAGACAATCACCTGTCCCCCATCGTCAGAATCCTTCTCATCATGAAGCGGCCGACAGCATGACGATTTCGCCATTGTCGGAAATTGTTTCCTTGCTCCCCTTACCCAAGTCCTCGATGCGAGCTTGGCAAGCCGGCGTGCAATGGGGCTCATTCGAGGGGTACTTTGATAGCAGTCTCCCCGATAGGGAAGCTGTGTAAGAAAGCCTGTCGTCGTCTGAACAAGATCCTTCGCCGCCAACCGCCCAAGTTGCCTAGCAGCGCCCGGTCGGGTGGCTTGCAGCAAGCAGCATGTTATATACAACCTTGCCCTGGCTCCAGCGCCTCGCAGACAACCTTCGGTCGATTCCCGACGACAACGCTACGTACTTTCTACAGTCTATCGACCCAGTAGTAGTATGCACCTGTGCAACGGCTTGTTCGGTGGGGAACGATCGACTCGCTCCGCAACCCCCATTCATGGGTCTAATGCCGGAATTAACATAGCGCCAGTGTTTGTCGATAAGCATCTTTCGACGTCTGCCGGTCTGCCAAGTTCCATCTGAGACACCGTTTTTTCCCATTTATCATGGAAGCTAGGATTCGGATAACCTATCTGTATCTAGACATGCCGGCAAACCTGCCTGGCCGACTGGCCGCTTGGACAATTATCGTGTGACGATGCATCGCGTTTGCTTTTGATATTGCAAATATCGCGACCTGCGCACAGTAGCTATCCGGCAGGACGCCGTGCTCTGCTTCCGGCAACTCTACCCCTGCTGAGCGAAACACTCGCTTCGACCAGCTTGTGAATCAATGAGTTGTCGTCCGTTTACTGCACTTTCAGCAGGCATCACGGAAGATGAGCACATATGCGCCTATTGCGCGAGCCTCATCAGCGCCTTGGCAATATTGCCGCTTCCACGTACAAACCCTTGCTTATCTCTTTGGACTGGACCAGTGGTCTGTAAGTCCTATACATACACTCAGCCAATTGTAACTTGGCATTACCTACAGAACATCGCGAGCCATGCACCCAGTCTCCCCAGTCTTGGGGGTCCAGCTTTTGGATCGGCGACCCTTCTGAACCCCACTGTAACCCTCATTGTCTTTATCGAGCATGGTTCATCTGATCAACAACAACAAGACCCTCTGACCTCTGTGGTTGCTATCCCCTGACTCGCCCCTACAAGTCGACTCATGCCCTACCCCATGTCTCTCTCAGATGACGGCCCGTCTGCGCCATACTACTATACACCGCAGACATAATGGCGGGGGGCGGCGGAGGCGGACCCCACCGTTTTCCTCTCTTCGCTTCGCCGTATCTAAGTCGTCGTTTTTGTCCGTCCAGTGAAGCATTTGTATAACATCTCTTGGCTTTCCTAGTTGCATTGCCAAGTCTTCTCTGCGCTTGCATCCCTACACGGACGGTGAAGAAACCAAGGCTCGAGCACGACCACCTGCCCTTTCCATGGCCTTTCGTGCTACTAATTTTGCTTGCTCAGCACCATGAGCAGCATATCGCGATGATCCCTTGCCGCTGTCTGATTCGTCCTTTCTCTGGGCTCTGGATGGGGACGAAAGCGGGCGTTGTGCAGCTCGTCAGTGCGCCGCGGCGATCACGAATGCTCCAGACCCCAACGACCCTTGTGAAGCCAAGTATGATGCCGAGTCCAGGAACTAAGACGCAAGTCGACTATATCGAGCCTCGCAGGGAGTATATATAAGTGGTGTAGAAGCAGCATGGCGTCTCGGAAGAAGTCTCTGGATCAGCCGCCCTCCCTCTTCATCCATCTTATACCATCCTCGAAAAGTCTTTCACAATGGTCAACGTGCGCCGCCTTGCCACTACATTGACAGCTTTGCTGCCCCTGGCCTCTGCTGCCCCAACGCAGACCCAGACGCAGCAGAAGCGTGAAGTCATCCAGGGCAAATACATTGTCACCCTGAAGGACAGTGCAAGCTCTGCCGATGTCGAGTCCCATCTCGACTGGGTCTCGAGCGTCCACGCCCGAAGTCTCTCAAAGAGAGATACCGCCGGTGTTGAGAAGACATACAACATCAACTCATGGAGTGCCTATGCCGGAGAGTTTGACGATGATACCATTGCCGAGATCAAGGCCAGTGCAGATGTAAGGTCCCTCAACTCGCCAGTTGCCACTATTCGAACAAGTTATTCATGATAGCAAACAGGTTGCCAGCGTCGAGGAAGACCAGGTCTGGTATCTTCCCTATGAGGCCGCAAAGACTGAGAGTTCGCCTCGCGCATTGGTGACAGAGTCCAGTGCGACATGGGGTCTCGGAACTGTGTCCCACCAGGAGCCTGGCCACACCGACTACATCTACGACTCGAGTGCCGGCACTGGCACATATGCCTACATTGTAAGTCAATGACACGATCCAATTCAAGGGATTACTTTTGGGCATACCAAAGAAACATATGGCACGGACCTCTCTTCACAAGCAACATCTGTACCCTGTATGTCGCATCGATAATTAACCAGGGTAATATAGGTGGACACTGGTCTCCTGACCACTCACACTGAATTCGGCAGCAGAGCCTCATACGGATACAATGCCGTCGGCGGCTCCAATGTTGACAGCGTCGGACACGGTACCCACGTCGCCGGCACCATCGGAGGTACCACGTACGGTGTCGCCAAGCTGACCACCCTGATTGCCGTCAAGGTCTTCCAGGGCGAGTCCAGCTCGACCTCGATTATCCTGGACGGATACAACTGGGCCGTCGATGACATCACCTCCAACGGCCGCGAGTCTGTATCCGCCATCTCCATGTCCCTCGGTAAGCTTCCTTCTTGTGTGCCGTCGGTGAAAAGTCAGGCGCTGATCATGATTCGTGCTCTCCAGGTGGTAGCTACTCTGCTACTTTCAACAGCGCCGTCAACGCTGCCTACACCAGTGGCGTCCTGACCGTTGTCGCAGCCGGCAACGACGCCGCCAACGCGGCCAACTACTCTCCCGCCTCGGCCGCCAACGCCGTGACCGTTGGTGCTATCGACTCGGACTGGGCGCAGGCCTACTACAGCAACTACGGCTCCGTCCTCGACGTGTACGCCCCGGGCAGCGCCGTCCTGTCGGCCTGGATCGGCTCCAACACGGCCACCAACACCATCTCGGGCACCTCCATGGCCACCCCCCACGTCACCGGCCTCGCCCTCTACCTCATCGCCCTCGAGGGCCTGAGCACGCCCGCCGCCGTCATCGCCCGCATCAAGGAGCTCGCTACCAGCGGCGAGATCACCGACATTGGCACCGGCAGCCCCAACCTGATCATCTACAACGGCAACGGCGCATAAATGACACAAAGCGCTGTTATTGTAACAAGATTAGCTTTTCAACTTTCGCGGGGGTTCGCGGGAGGGGAAGCGATGAGGTTCTTCACGATGGATGGGATTAGCTCATATAGGGGACATTCGATTCGTTCTGATGATTTAGCCCGACGATTTTATGAAATTTGTTTGTAGCAGAATGCTTCTTTTTCGATATCAATACATGAGCTGTATAATATCAACAAACCTGAGAATCCTGGCCTGCATCATTGCAAACTGATATCTTGTGACATTCGAGGTGTCATGTTCTTTTCGCTTTCGTGTGCCAGATGCATTCTCATCAAGTCGTTGGGATATTTGCTGCCCACGGGTATGTAGTCGGCATGGCGGACCACGGGCTCAGATCGTTGTAGTCGCGCGTCGTGTTCTTGCCCTGCAGGATCTTTTGCACAAAAGGCAATACGTTTGTGCTTGAAACTAGGTATCAGCTGACGGAATCCTCCCCATACTGCGTGCTCATTCGGGGATACTTACTACCCGCTCATGTCGCAGTGCCCACCGCTCCTGACGGCCATGGCGATCTGGTCCCCCGCGCCCAGCCAGTCGTACACGGCCTTGGCCGCCGGGTACACGACGACGGCCGTGGCCTTGGAGTTGGTATACGGATCGGCGCTGCCCTGATCAATCACGAGCGCGCGGGGCGCAAGGGCCGCGGCGACCGTGTGCGCGTCGTACGGCAGGTTTTCCGAGTGATTGACAAACGTCCCCAGGGCGTTGTCGCTCCACCAGCCCGCTCCCGCTTTCGAGTTCTCCAGCGTCTCGTCCTGTCCGCTCATGGCGTGGTACCGGTACGGCCCCAGCCCCTGCACGCCCGACGACATGGGCATGGTCAGGGCGATGCGCGTGTCGAAGAGCCCGGCCGCCAAGGCCCCTTTGCCCAGCCGCGAGCACCCCGTCACGCCGGCGCGCGCGGCGTCGATTTCGGGGACCGTCTGGTTCAGCGCGTCGAGCGTGCGGTGGAAGCCCCAGGCCCAGGCCGTCAATACGCCTGGGGGTTTTCCCGTTAGATTTAGTTGTCAACCGGATATACCAGTAGACCTGGTTCATATACCGACTCTGACACAGGGGAATATGACAAGAGACTGAAAACGAGTAAACTCACCTATATCTCTCCCCTTGTACAAGTCCCAAAAGGCCCCCGTCTTGGAATTACTATCCGCAGCCACGGTCGTGTAATCGAACCCGACGACGGCGATACCGGCCTGGAGATAAGGCTGGTTCTGCATGCCGCCGATGTTGATCACGACGGGGACCTTACTAGTCTCGCTGGCGCCGCTCGGCAGCGCCAGCGTCGCCTTGAACTTGCCCGTCTTGCCGGCCGCCGCCACCTCGATACTGACCGTCGTACCGCTGCGCGTCGCCTTGACCGTTTCTAGCGAGTGGTCCGGGTAGTACCCGTACTGGTACTCCTGCAGCAAACCCAGAATCTCGGGCTGCCGGCACCGCAGCCACTCGTCGCGCGACGCGATGCGCCCCGACGCCTTGCCGGACATGATGTCCGCGGCGCTGTTGCCCGAGTCCGTCGTCGTCTTGGACAGCGGCAGGAACGGGTCCGGCATTGTGGTCTGTGTTGGGAGTTGTTGCCATGTCGGGTATTTGCCCGGCGCGTAGGTCGAGGCGCAGGTGACGTCTGTTGATTCCTGATAAATGCCGGATTCGGATGCGAGGCCGAAGACGTAAGGGAGGGCTGTGGCTGCGAGGGCCCAGTGGGCAGCGTGGAGAGCTGTGAACCTAGTCATGGTAGATGGTGTCGATGTGGATGTTGTTCGACGCTCTCCTCCAGGCTACTAGATACTCTTGTCTGTCGTCGAAAGAAGGGTTCATCCTGTTATATACAAAGACAATATTATTGTCCATCCGGCAATGCAACCCGGAAGAAAGGCGGAGGCGAAGTATAATAGCCGGAGACTAGATGTCCAATCGTGGATGCCAATCCATCCTGACGGCTCTTGTCCAAGGGGACATCCAGTCCCATCGTGTACTAATATTTTCATGTCATGTATCATGGTCCATGACTAACCCTTCTCGTGATCAAGGTTGATGTAGTGAACTCATATCCGCCTTCCGGCTTTCGTATCGGGTGTTTGAGAATTTCTGAACAAAATGACCAGGGCATACTTCTGAAGCTGGACCAGGAGGATCAAATGCAAACTATAAATCTGCCGCCCATGAAAAGCCCACATGGAGGGCACAGGTCAATTTAAGCTTAAGTATTGCCCGCCTTGCCGAGTCGTAGTATATTAATTTGCCAAGTCTCCGTTTTAGCCGCGATATGGACGAGAAGGGCAGGTAACAGCAGCACGCACAAGGTCGTGGGGTCGTCGGCTACCGGTTTCCTCGGCCGAAGGCAACTCCACAGCAACCTTATATTTGACCGACAGAAAGAATAATTGGTCCGTTGTTTTGTAGTCTAGGGCCGGGACCGAACAAGGCTCTGCGTGGATCTGCCATTCGAGGTCTTCATTGGGCGATATGGTTGTTCTGGGCGCATATGGCCAAGTCATCGCTTGCTGGCCGAGCCATGAAGGTCATGGAAATAAGTCCGCAGCCAAGAATAGTATGTTGGATTTCATGTAGGCCAAGAGTTGGTTTCTTATCCAAGTATTGGATGGGAATCACGAGTGAAATCTTGGTAGATCTTGGTTCTCCAATACCAGCGACGTGTTGACAACCCATTTACACCTGGGCTCCCAATAATTATCACAGCTGTTATGTACCTGGGTAGTGGACAGACCAATTTAGTTATCCTGGAGTTTGTATTGCTTAATGGATCAGTATATCGTGCTGTTAAAATTAACAGCCTGGTCACTTGTTACGAGGACAAGGCTTGTGGTATAGTTCTGCTTTTGGACTGAGAAGGTCAAATGACAACGTTTTGAACATGACATGTATGTGGCATGCAATCAAACAATCTGTCCCAACACTTGAAACTGAACAAGTTCTTGCAATAGAAAGAAATCATTCAAAGTGCGCTTAGTTCCCCAGTAATGTCGCTATTCTAAATACTAAGTAATATTCAGAAGTGAAAGAAGATGCTTCTAAAGGCTTGCCGATCCTCGGGTTACTGCGACATATCGGGCTCTTCGGACTTCCGACACTGTCGGATTGGTATTATACAACCTGAAGTAACACCGATCTGTAGTACGGCCACAGGGCCAGACGGTCACAACAGACTCTTATTGGTCTTGCGAATCCGCACACAAATGCCTTTCGCGTTGTCGTTTTTATTCCTTCGTCTTTTCATAACTGTTTACTACCCGCGTGAAGGTTAACTCACTCGTTAATAATACCCAGCAGACTTGATACCACAAATGAAACTCCTAAAGATCAAAAACGTATCATCGTAGCAGCCCCCTCCTACAAATAAACTTAAGTCGGATCTCTCTGTACGATGCTTCAAACTCAAATTCGGAACTTCCTTTGAAGTTGAACTATGCCCAGACTGATACATTCGAATGCTCTTTGGGTTGAACAAAACACGACAATCCCGTTTCTTCGTCAGTGGAACATCGAATACATATAGTGCTCCCTAAACACTAGGTATCCAGATCAGTCTTTCTCTCAAGCCCTGCAATCCGTCTTTTGCTATTTCATGTATGTCAAAATTTCATATTCTATAACATCTAGAATGGAATTCCTTGTCAAAACTCTCCACATCTCGCCTCATGGGAGCGTGCTGTTACTCTACTGTCCTATTGCTCCCGACCAGAGCCTTGCAATCGTACCTCTTGTCTTGTATACGGTAAGTAGCTACGGACTGATTTAACCAAGAGGCTCGGAAAGTGACCGGTGGCTGATAGCCGCAAGAAACTTGGCCAGCGTGAGAGTGTCTTCCGGGCCATAACGGCCACATAACGGCTCCGTGGTGCGGCGCAGCATAGAACTGCCTGCCAGGATCTATACTTCAGGTTAGGGGTTTCAGTGACCGTCCGCCGCCCCACTACCTAACCTTACCTGTCAAGTAACGACTATCCTACACCAAACCCGCCCCCACGCGACACTTCATCATGGTTGCGATCCACGCCATCACCGAGTCAAATGCCCGCATCGCGAGCAGTCTTCCCGCCGGACTCGTGGCCGTGTTTGCTGGCGCAACAAGCGGCATCGGCGAGGCCACGCTCAGGGCACTCACCAAACGGGCGCAGAAGCCCCGGATCTATTTTCTCGGCCGCAGAGAAAATGAGGGCCAGCGCATTCAGGCGGAGCTCAAGGCGCTGAACCCGGGCGGCGAGTACCACTACATCAAAAACGACTCGAGCCTTCTGGAGAACGTCGACCAAGCCTGCCAGTATATCAAGGAACGAGAACCCGTTATTAATCTGCTTTTCCTGAGCTGCGGGACCTTGATCACCGGCAAGCGTGAGTTTCCGTCTGTCTTGCCCGTTTTGGTCATCTGACTTACCCCGTCCCAGAAACCAGTGAAGGCCTCAACTATCCCATGGCCCTTGCGTACTATTCCCGGGCACGCTTCATCGTCAACTTCCTGCCCCATCTCCGAAAGGCCCCGTCGCTGCGCCGCGTGGTCACCGTCGGCGCCGGCACCAAGGAAGGCACCATCTTCCCCGACGACTTCCAGGCCAACAGCTTGGGCATGCTGTCGTTCCGGGGCCACCTCACGTCCATGATCACGCTGTCGCTCGACGCCATCGCCCGGCGGCAGGCCCCCGAGGTCTCGTTCGTGCACGACTACCCGGGCTTCGTCAAGACGGGCCTCTCGCGGGAACTCACCGGCGTCGCGGCGTCCATCGGCAGGGTCGTCTTCGCGCCCCTCATGGCCGTCCTGCAGATTCCCATCGAGGAGACGGGCGAGCGCCAGCTCTACCTGGCGACTAGTGCTCGCTTTCCCCCGCGGGACGGCAGTGGTGCCGAGGGCGTTGCTCTAGGAGAAGGTGTAACTGCTTCAGTCGGATTTGACGGCACGCCCGCCGGTGGTGTGTATTCGGTGGAGTATGAGGCTGAAGGTCCTGGTCGAAAGGTCGAGGAGATTCTGCGGAATTATAAAAAGAGCGGGATGGGCGAGAAGGTATGGAACCATACCGAGGAAGAGTTTTTCCGGATTACGGGCAAGACCGCAATATAAATGGTGGTATATTGTGCCGGAAATATGTGCTTGGCAGTGAGGTTTGCTGGATGTGTATATGCCCTTTCACTATTTGCGTCCAACTTCAATACCATTTAACCAGGATTCCGCCTCGCCAGCCTGTTTACGCATGTTGCCAAAATCATATCAAGCAGAACATGGTCAGAATCAACCCAGCATGCCACGCTTTACAAAGATACGTGATTAATGTTGTTAGCTCTTGGCTTATTGATACTACACGTATCCGATAGTGTTTTATATCATCTATACATACGAGAACCATGATTTGTGCGCAATCCAACTTGGAAATCTTCCAACACTTTGAGTAATTCTTTTAAAGATGGATAAATAGCAAGCCTGTATGATGAGATTAGACCACATCTTGTCATTCTGCCGATGGCAGGATCCTCATAAGACAGTGCCCCTCGGGCAGCTCTTACTTCCCACTGGTCCTGTGCAGAGAGGCGAGCCTCCTCTGGCTCGCGCCGTCCCAGAAGCTCCCACTCGAATTGATCCGAGGCGCCGCGGGAGTCAGTGTTGCGGTGGAGCGACGATGAACCACGATCGGGGGCGGATCCCAAGCCCTGGTGTTATACTCCACAACTCCACAATGCCTTGAGGCTTGGAATTCGGGCAGGCTCAAACCGGGTCTTACTGTACGTGCAGTAGATTCGGCTAATTGATTGGTACACCTTGTTGAAGATTGTTAGACGAGACGCACAGCTGATATCATGATATATGTGTAGTAGCGACAGGGCAGCTTCGCGCGTGATATGATCCAAATCCACTGTACGATCGTAATGCTTACATGATATTCCATATTTATGTCAGACGCAGTGTGATTTTGGGGCCGTTATAATTGCCGTGGCCTTGATGTATTGCATTCGCCGGATGCGCCGCAATTATGCCTGCGTATCAGGATGCAATTGGAAATAGAGAAGAAGTCTTGTAGGTACGAGCCGAGCCCTGTAGGAACCGAACCCGCCAATGGGAACATGCCAAGCTCCTGTAGCAAACACTATCGACTGAAGGTATCTTTCTGCGTACCAAGTCATCCTAATTCTCGTGCCTGAAAAGCTGTGTTAGAAAACTCGCCCCACCATAATGCACGCTCATCTAGCAGCTCCGGGCCTCTGGAGGATGTGCGAACCGGTTGTGATGCTGCATCCATATAGCTCCTCCACTGAGATGACTGCAGAGCTGAGAGCCGACAGGTTTACACACTCGTTCAAGTATAGTCCGAGATGCCAGTTTTCTGTCAGCCCTTGTCGCGCGCTGACGTACATACCCATCTAGGGAATTTTCTTGCCCTCATGGGCCGCTCTTTTCAGTCGAGTAAGGGCTGGCTACTTGCAACTATGTATGTTGGTAGCTAGGGCTGATTGACATTACGTCGCGTTGTGCAAGATGGGGCATACTTTTGTACGTAACTGATGGCCATATAACAAGTGATTCTTCCCCGAGGGATGTTTTGGCTGCACAAGTATCGCACACTGTCAATTCCAGTTTTGCGAGTTTGCATTCCAGAAGTATAATCTGAGGCCAATTACTTGGTGTTTGCTACATTAGTTCACGAACCTGGAGGAGGACTCAGAAGTTCAAGACGCCGACTATACAAAGAGTCCATTGTAAAAGTACTAGGTTCGTAGACATGTGCCCGAGAAAGGAACTGTCGAGTTAAAACCAACGATAGGTGTTCTACCAGAGCAACGTCCCGTGATGGCCTGCTCAAAGCCTGATTCGCACGCCAAGCGGGAGGTTTTGGTCTTCGGGCCCCAGATTCTGTCATTCAGCCCAGACTCTGCTGCCACCTTGCGATCGCAACCAGACAAGCACTTCCGATCCGTGAACATCACAACCGAGGGCGCCTTTGGTGACCTGACAAACGTTATAGCCAGTCTGAATGACGATGAAAAATCGACATCCACTTCTGATACAGAAGAAGCCTTGAGCTCAAATGGCACGCTGTTCTCTTCAGTTTCCAACGATCATGTGAATCAGGTCAATGGCACGACAAACGGCAAGACAAAACTAGCCCACGAGAACGGTCACCCGGTACAATCAAACACTGTACATCTTCCCGCAAAGCACGTCTTGGATACATCCTTGCATCACGCAAAGCTCACCGATGATTACATATCGACGCATGGTCTATCTGGCTACGTTGATGAAGTCGTGCCTAGATTGGATCAGCTGTGTATTGCATACATCCGTGATGCATTTGAAAAGCTACAGTGCGAGGGCGAAAATATCACTCACCTACCCCGACATGAGAAATTCGTGGTTCTGCTCCGCGGCCTATTGCATCAGAAGTCGCAATTCATGGAGTCTGTTGGTCCAGGGTTGCCTACCGCCTTGCTTTTACAGGACCTTCGGAAACAGTTTCCTGCACATCGTTTCGACTATGAATTGCTCGAGCTGGTCGGAGGCAAACTGGCTGAATGCCTGGACGGCAGGGCCGACCCCATTCAGATCATATTTGGCAGCCCCGAGTCTAGGGATATTATCTCGGGCATGTACGGACAGTCGCCCATCAACGTGGTGTGGATCAGTATGCTCAAGGACTTCCTGCGAAGTCTCATCTCCAGACTGCCATCCATGAGCCTCTCAAGATCTTTGAGATAGGCGCGGGAACTGGAGGGACGACGGCCAAGATCATTCCCGTTCTTTTGGAGCTGGGCGTGCCGATCGAAAACACCGTCACGGATATCTCATCGTCTCTCGTTGCTGCGTCACGCAGGAGGTTTAAGCAGTACGACTGGGTCAAGTATCGCGTATTCGACCTGGAGAAACCAGTTTCGGAAGATATCCTAGGTTCCCAACACATTGCCCTCTCAACCAATTGTATCCACGCCACTAGCAATCTGGTAGACTCAACCAGTCGCATACGCAGCCTCTTGCGACCGGATGGGTTTTTGATCATGCTAGAGATGACACAGAAACTCGCATGGATAGACCTGACATTTGGCCTGCTGGAAGGCTGGTGGCAGTTCGATGACGACCGAGATCACGCTCTGGCACCAGTGTCAGCCTGGAAAAATGCCTTGACCCGAGCTGGATATGGCCGCGTTGAATGGACAGATGGGGCCCTGCCCGAGGCCGCGATCCAAAGACTCATTTTTGCCACGGCGTCTTCAGGACAAAGGTCTGACGAGTGTGACACGTTGGTCGCTCCGTCGATGCAGTCACTTCATTGCAGAACCCCGGCAGACTTTCAGACATTGCAAGATCGTGAGACCGCCGTCGACGCTTATAAATGCAACTTTATCGCCAACATCTTTCCCCACCCGCCTTTCGACGATTTTTATTCGTCTCAACGACCCATCGACGGTCAACCACCTGCTGTGGTCTTGATCACAGGTGCCACTGGGAGCTTGGGTAGTCATCTCGTCCAGTATTTGGCTGAGAATCCTGAAGTGACATCGATCATCTGCCTGAACCGCCAAGATAGTACCGCGGCAGACTTTAAACAGGCGCAAGCACTAAAGTCCCGAGGTATTCACCTCAGCCCTATGGCCTCCTCCAAGCTCAGAGTCTTCCAGACAGACACCTCGAAGCCGATCCTCGGACTGTCACAGAGCGAGTACGAGTATCTATGCAGCCATGTGACGCATATTGTGCATAGCGCATGGCCGACGAGCATCACGCGCCCTATCCGTGGGTTCGAGACTCAATTCAAGACCATGAAGAACCTCTTGGTGCTCGCCCGCAACGCGTCCGAGGTACTGAGGCGTCGATCTTCTTCTGGCAAGATCACATTTCAATTCCTCTCGTCCATGGCCGTCGTCGGATTGGATCCGCTGCGCTCCGGTCAGCCGCGGGTTCTGGAAGAGCACATGCCCGTGGCGTCGGTGCTGCCCAATGGCCACGGCGACGCCAAGCTGGTGTGCGAGCGCATGCTCATCAACACACTAGGTAGATATCCTAATATCTTTCGGTCCATGACTGTGCGACTAGGCCAGATCGCTGGGTCGCGTGCTACGGGGTACTGGAATCCTGACGACCATTTCTCGTTCGTGGTCAAGTCGGCACAGGCCTTGGGAGCATTGCCGGTCTTGGAGGGGGTAAGTTCCACCATCCCGATTAATGGAAATTTACTGTTTGGAATCTCGAAATTATTTCATATTCTGACATTTGACCTACACTGTAGACGCTCTCCTGGTGCCCCGTGACCGACTGCGCAGCCTCTGTCTCGACATTGCTCCTGTCCACTACGGCAACGCATGATACCTACCACATTGAAAATCCTATCAGACAGCCTTGGCCTGTCATGATCGAATATCTTCGAAAGGCGATGCAAATTCCCAGAACACACGTCATACCTTTTGACGAGTGGGTGGCGCGCCTGAGACGAGACCTCGCCACGACCTCTGCGGGGACAAATGGCAACAACTCGACTTGGCACCACATTGAATTTCTCGAGGCCCATTTGGTTAGGATTTCATGTGGAGGGGTAATACTTGACGCGACCAAGAGTATGGAGGATTCTAAACTGCTTCGGAACATGAGGCCTGTTGATGAGGATTTGGTCAAGAAATACGTCCAAAGTTGGAAAGACATAGGGTTCCTAGAGTAGACTGGCGACAATTGATACGGACCAAGCCTTGTAATAACACATTTTAAACGAACAATATTATTTAAAACATTTGCTCAAGTTTGTTCTCCCCTTCGAACATGGTTATGCCTTTCCGTACAAGTGACAAATGGGAAAATTGTCAGGTGCTCTCGGTGGTGACTCACGCCGTGGCGCCTCAGCCGTCGCACCTTCCTTCCAACCTGCGATACGCCAAAGCAAGGTTTCGAAAACGTCACGCCTTGCCCCTACTTATTTAAAATTAACAGAACTTTCTTCAACAAACAGTAAATACTGAGGCCTGATGGTCCAACGGTACGATACTTGCTTTGGGAGCAAGTGACCCCGGTTCGACTCCGGGTCAGGCCCCATACTCCTTTCTTTTTGCCAATTTTTCAGTTGGAACCCCAATCCAATTCGTCTTTCACGTATACATTAGTACTTCTTCGCCCCTGCTTTGTGGCCTCGGCAGAATCTGTTTTGTTTCCCTATGACGTGGTTCTTGTCGGATTTTGCGATTCGCGGCTTACAACTTGGTGGTGCCCTTGGTTGACATGATGAAGCTAGAGGCAACTCGTTCAGGTTTTACGAAATACGAAATGCCCCAAATACCAGTCGAGTATTTGACAATTCGGGTTTCATCTCTCTATATCTACAAATGTACACGACCTTTCACCCATCGACACCTTATTTCTTCCAGAACCGCCACAAACTGTGCCCCACGACCGCCGTGGCCGACAGCACCGTAACCCAGATAACGCTGGCCTGCAACACTTTTTGCCGCATGAACTTGTCTCTGGCCTCCCGGTCGTTGGCCCTTGGGAAAGGCTTATCAGGGATGGGCCTGTTGAGAAATTTGCACAGCGGCTCCCATCCTCCGGCCAGGTCCATTTCGAGCAGCTTGTCCTTGGGCACTTGTTTCCGGACCCAT
Organism: Pestalotiopsis sp. NC0098; assembly: GCA_022432395.1. Taxonomy (NCBI): domain Eukaryota; kingdom Fungi; phylum Ascomycota; class Sordariomycetes; order Amphisphaeriales; family Sporocadaceae; genus Pestalotiopsis; species Pestalotiopsis sp. NC0098. Next base: position 704,608 of record JAJKLJ010000003.1, on the reverse strand, counting down.
GCGTTGTGCTTTTCCAGGAAAGCCTCGTCTTGCCTCTCCACTCCGTGAGTTCGCTCCAGGCTGTAGATGAAATTAGCACAGCTCATTGTTTCCCGGGTCGAAATATAGCTACTCACTCCTCGTCGAACCCCGCCGCGATCGACGGGAACCACCGCGCCCCCGGCACGGGCGCCAGGAACAGCGCAAATAGCCACCGGGAGAGCGGCGTCTTGACCTCGGCGTCGCCAAAGACGCTGAAGCTGTCCCACCACCGCGCCGGGTCGCGGGTCACGAGCACGACCCGGGCCTCCGGATACAGCTCCAGTAGCTCGGGCAGGAAGTGGATCGCGGGGCAGTCGGAGCACCCGACGAAGCCGCCAAAGACCTCCCTCAGGGTCTTGAGGAGGCGCTCCCGGTCGCCGTCGCGCTTGTACTTGTACAAGAGGCTGATCTTTCGGCAGTAGGCTGTTTTACAGCGGGGTTTGGTGTCAGCGAATAGTGGTCAGTCTTCGCCATACGCCTCATTGCGTTGGACTATAAATAGGCTTATGGATGATCTTACCATCTTCGCGGTTGAACATTTGTGTTCCGCCGTGCATGGCCGGGCCGTCTAAAATCTCCTCAAACGCCATGGCGAAAGACATGGTGGCCGTACGCGAGTAGCCCATGTCGATGATCTCGAGCTGTCGGGAAGGGTCCCGAGGCTTTGACGGTGCTGCGCCCATTTTTACCAAACGTTGTCGTAATGCGATGAAATCTGAGTGTTTAACAAGTTGGCGCGCTGGTGGTGGTTGGGAAATAATGGCTACCGTACCCGCGTTGCACGTGAGACACTATACGTATGATGGAGGAAACCTGTGTGACGCGAGGAATCAAGTCTATATAGTGGAAAACCGTGTTTGCAGTTCTCGTACGATTGAACGCGTGACCCAAAATCCCGAGGTTTTCCTATTACTCCAAGGATCACGAGTGTAGGTAAGCAATAGGATTGCGGAGCGTAGTTGGACCGGGTAGGCCCTGCTCTCTTTTTTTCAGCTGTAATCCTTTCCGCATCCTTCGCGCATAGCCACGTGTTGAGTCATCGCAGACCACTTTAGCTTCATAACTGACAACTGCGTTACCAAATCAATTACGGCGTCCGTGATATGAGAGCCTTTTCACGCAACCAACCAAGTGAGTTATTTTTGAGAGTGTTAATGATCCTGGATCGAATGCTCGCACACACAAAAAGGCAGTCACCTACATATGCAATTCACGATTTCGATCGACTTTATACTTGGCGCTGTCCACTTCAGATCATCGTGCTGGATGTGCGACAACTTGATCATCGCATGATGATTATGTTTGGCAAATATATCGCGGTTCAAATTTGCGCAGAGAATCATTTTGATTCATACCAAACATGGCGACCAAATTACAAATTTCTCGCCAACAATACTCTGGCATTCTGAAGAACAATAATCACAACCTCGTCTATGCGATTCCAAACCATTGCATATCAGCATCACCAAAGATGGCCGCCGTGTGGCCAACGCCCTAGACATCATGTCAGTACTCAAAAGGAGCAAGTATATCTTCTCTCGAAACTCACAGTTCCATAAACACCCTCGACGTTCTCGCCATAGACATATCTCGTGTACGGGCTAGCCGGGTCATTGACAAACGTCTGCTGGGGCGTGTCGCTATACCCGAAAACGCCGGTCCACTGCTTGATGGTCTCGTTGTAGTTGGGCGGCAGCAGCGTGGCGTCGACGGAGCCGTGGTGGATGCGCATCCGGGGCCGCACCCCAGTATACCCGGGGTACATGGCCTCGGCGACGCCGGCCCAGTACGCCTGCGACTCGACGACCTGGCCCTGCGCGCACGTGCTGTTCCACCCGTCCACCGTCCCCGTGTAGAAGCACCCCGCCGGCACCCCCGAGTACGCCACGCCCGCCGCGAACACGTCCGGGTACGTCGCGGCCAGGACGTTGGTCATCATGGCGCCGGAGCTGGACCCGGTCACAAAAACGCGCGCGGCGTCGGCGCCGTACGCCGAGATGGTGTGCGCCACCATGTTGGCGATGGACTCGCTGTCGGCGCCGCCGCCGTGCGTCAAGGCGGCCTGCGAGCTCACGTCCCAGCACGTCCCCGAGTACGGCGACTGCGGGTAGATGACGATGAAGCCGTACTGCTCGGCCAGCGTCGCGTACGGCGTCCCGCTGTAGTACGCCGACGCCGTCCCCGTGCAGTAGTGGATCGCCACCACGATGGCCGGGTTGGATGCCAGGTTGTCCGGCACGTAGATGTACATGAGCGTCCCCGACGCGTTGTCGCCAAAGTCGGTCACCTGCTGCAGGGATGCCCGCTTGGCCAGCTTCGGCGCCGGGCCCGCGGCCGCGAGCTGGCTCAAGGCCAGGAGGAGATAAGTTACGAAGCCGAGAAACATTTTTTTATTCTTCAAGAAGCAATATGACAAAATGTTGAATCTGAACGAAGGGAAAGAGCATCTGGGTAGAAGGCTTGGCTAGATATAGGTAATATGCAACTATAACATCTGGAGGTATAGGGCAACCAGACCCATGTGATAGCCTCGACGACGGACCCAGCAATGTTCCACTGATGGAGAAGCAAAGCCTTGCCCACTCATCATAGGGTCACAACCCGGCGCCGGACGGGTTACTTCCGACTCAAAATAGACGGCGCGGAGCTGTATTCAGGGCAATGGTACCCTGGTAGTCGGTCGAGCGGCGGTGTACAGCAGTCGACCGAAGTGATTACCCGGCGCGGATCGGAGCGCGGTGACGACTACAAACTACTCAACCTATTTTGAAGCGGAGAGGGTTGCGATAGTCCAGATCATTCAGCACGCATGTTGGAACATTATTCATGCTTGTTTAGCTTCCGCATTCAAGACAAGATTCGACCAATGCTATCGTCTTCCGAGAAATACGAGAAAATGCTCCGCCGGACATGTTGAGAAATGACGGAGCTTGGCGCCCCGTATAGGGTGACCGGTTCTGGCTCCGCGCACATTTTCTCCGCCAATGACCTCCGCACCGGCCCCCTGGTCTATGAAATGGAGACCCGATTTGGATGAATTCTCCTCGATTATCTGAGTCTGGTCAAAGCATCGATCTTGATTGTTCTTTTTCTTCTCGAGCTTGCCCGGAATTGAACGGGTATGACGGCAGCATTGCCTGTTATTGATCATGGTTTTTGTACGGGTTGTGGTATGTATGACGACGCTTCACACCGTTCCATCATCTTGTCATTACCCGGTGGCGACGCATGCACAGGCAGTCCCGTTCGGGAGGCTAGATCGCGGGATGTGATTAGATCATTACCGACTAGAAGTTTTCGGTCCAACGGGCTCTAGAAAAAGAAGACACTGACTATCGTTCCGTCGTTGATCATCTCGACGATCCATCTCGGAGGTCCGTCTCGGCGATGAGAGAGACTTAATTGAAGGCTCGTCTTCCTTCCTCGCTCTCGGATTAAGATGTGATGCAATCAAGATGTCTCTGTGCATTTTGGCAAGGCACATCGAAATCTCAGCTCGATTAATCGTAAGCAGATGATTGGTTTAGAAAATCATCATGTCTTTTGGGTATCATTATCATCCTCGGTATCCCTCCACGATCCATCAACCTATACTACATGAAAACTCGTCTTCTTCGTGATCCCCTGAATATCCTCCTCGTTCTCGCCCAGCGTCCTCGCCCACTTGTTGCCGCCGCCGTTGCTGGTCTTGACATTGACCCGATAATCGTGGGGGTCGCTGCGGAGGCTGACCCTCGTTCCTGCTTGCTGGCGCTCAAGGTCGTCGGCGCTCTTGTCCGACATGACAATCGACTCTTCTTCTTCCGCCTCCTCGTCCATGCGCGTAAACGTTGTCATGCTGAACAGGCTGTGCGGCGTCGTCTTGCGGCTGAAGGAGCTCTTGCCGCTGCCCTGGCCAAACGTCTTGATCCCGGCCGACGAGGGCGTGTGGCCGCTGTCGCCCGTGCCCGTGAAGCCGAGCTTGCGCATGGTCATCTTCATCAGCGGCTTGAGCGTCGCGAGGCTGCCGGCCGTGATGGCGAGGCCCATTTCGATTTGGGACCAGATGGCGATGTCGGTAGTCGAGTCTGTAATTGAGAGCTAATGAGTATACATCCACAGATGATAAGACGAATGGACCAACTCACATAAGAAGTCGTTGCTGTGGAAGTTCTCCAGATACGCCATCCGCACAGCCACGGCACAGCTGGCGACACATCCCATGCTGAGAATGGGGATCAAGGCGAACTTGACCCTCTTGTCCATTTGCAGATTCCACACCAAGTAGACCGGGAGGAGCGTAAACGTAAAGTCGGTAATAATAGAGAGGGCGCTGTAGGCGTAGACGACGTCGATGATGACGTCGATGGAGAGGCAGGACCCCTCGCCGGCCCTCGTCCAGAAGTAGGACACGGGCGTGCACTGGAACAGGGCCACGAAGAAGAAGACGAGGCCGCAGAATATCGACACGCCCAGGGCCGTGTAGATCACCAGCCGGTGGCTGCGGTTGGGGGTGATCCTCATGATGAAGACGGCGATCGAGGCTTTGGAGAACATCATGCTCCATGCGTATGAGAGGTAGCAGTACCACCAGTACTATTGGCTGTTAGTGATGGACCCGAGGATAATGACGTGAGAATGAGCTCGACGTGTACACACCATTGTAGCAGCAGACAAGTCTGCCGGGGACAAGTTCCAATAATGTTGTCCTGTCCCATGTGCTACACCAGCCAGGCAAGACGACGTGTTGAGAGCATAAAATATCTGACTCGGTTTAGCATACACAGAAGTGCCACCATAGAATGTGTGCGAGTTACCGTAGAAATGACCATGAACCAGTCATCCACCCCGAAAGCCTTTGCAATCCTCAGTCGCACGTAGCATCTTGCCAGTAACGTCACCACCGCGATAGCAAAGAATGTGGAAGCAGCGGCGCGGAGTCCAGGCCCCAGATTATCACTCGTGTCTGCCATGACGAAGAAGAGAAATAGGAATTAATAAGAAAATATAGATCTGGTAAGCAGTTTCAAAAGAGTGACAGAGGTGTATGGACTCGAAGACGGACTGTGTGGACAGAGTCAACGAGATCGTGTATATATGAGAAGCTTGAGATTCGAGGTCATGAATGCTCTCGAGGCCGAGTCGGGAAGACCCTACGACATCTCGGCCGGGGTCCTCGTTGTCTTTATTCCTGACCTGGACCCGAACGAGCGGCTAGCCCTGGAAGAGTTCCACAAGATCCAAGACAAGATCGAGCTGGGCATAGGTAATGACAAGACGAATAGTCGATCCCTGGAGACGTCTATCGCGGGGGACTATCCAACCTCATTGGCTGCCGGTAATAAGATCGGTACTCTAATCAGCCAAGAGGGAGGACCCCTCGGACCTTTTTGGGTTGCATTGCACCTGCGAGGTCTCCACCAGCCGACGTCGTTGCCAGTGGGATGTCGATCGAGCAGCTTCTCTTGATTCAGGAACAGTCGTGTGTAAGCGTACTTTGGGTCTTCGAAGGAGTCAATTTTCCAACGGCGTGAAATAATTTATGGGGCGTGGCCAAATCCCCTTGACTTCCCACGTGGTTCGACGTTTGCTAGTCGACTAGATTGGCTAGCCGGGATGCTCAGGAAACTCGAGATCTTCTAGTTGTAGGGCTCTTTGGGGAATGCCATCTTCGTAAGGCCTGGATACCCAGTGCACGTATCCATCTAGTGGCATGTCAGGATGCCCGCCGTCGTAGGTATGTGTTTATCAAGCGGAACAGCGACCGCACGTATGAGCTCGTCTACACCTCGAAAGATAACAGCATTGTGCAGGAACTGTCCAGTTGCCTAGTGTTCGACGGGGTGCTTGAGGATATACCGGACTGCCGGCAGAACTGCCATTTCATAGCCGTGGACAGAAGGGATCAGCGTTATTGTGGTTCGTCCTTTTGCAGTTTTTGGTATCGTGCTTCCCATTGTCAGCTGTCGTTCATGATGGGTCCCGAAGTCCCCCATTTGACAGGCTTGACAGGGTCCTGGACGGCGAGTTTAATTCTTTCGACCCCACTAAACCCCCCATGGCTTCAGGTACCAGGGGGTGGCACTGAATTCCGAGAATTATAGGGCTGACGCCTTGGTGCGTCCAACGGTGGTCTTGGAAGACGGCCTAACATTGAATCGCTGCCCTCCAGGCTGACTCGGCATACTGACTAGAGCAGAGAGGTGCATTTCTGTTCTCCTGAACCTGTGGAACGAATTCCGTCAATTGCCATTGCCTATCAGTGGCTCTCAAAGATATCACTTGTTCATCTTGTCGCTTCCTTCCAATGCCTTACGCTTGTCTCGTGTCGCGGGAAGGTTGACGGCAGCCATGGGAGACAGACGGCCACTTTAGCGGCTGCAGCGGCGAATTTCCAGAAATTCCCAGGCTGACGGCCCCTGCTCAATGGCTTGGCTTCCATCGAGGAACCCCTGCGTCATGCAGCCCGACATGCCGGGGGGGAAGAAGAGATGGGGAACGCCTGATGCCCTGATGCTTGGGCTCGCGACTCAATTGATCGTGATCCCAACGTGTGTATCATGGATTTAAAGTATAATAGTACAACGTCGGTATTAAGATCATCTGCAATAGTGTGCATGCAGGTGATGGATGCGGTGGGGATTTTGTGCAACCCATGCCCCTGTATACTGCCCGCTGCATGTTGCTCTACCTGCAGAGCAACCAACTCAACAACTCCAAAGACCCTGCTGCTTTTTGAACAAATCAGCAGTTGCGGGGTTACACACCCATCACGACTTGGATCATGTACGCTCGGGCTGATAAGAGTTATTCTGCGGTCACCATCGCCACTCGGAGCCCAGATGCCAAGTGAAATACAGAAGAATGAGGTGACAGTCGGCACATCACGGCATTGTAAATCCAACATTGACTTTATACACAACTCCATCTTAGATACTCAGGCATTTTACAGGCAACCCAGCACACAATCCGTTGTCGCAGCATCACGAATCTCAAGATGAACAGACAAATTTCAAGGACGAGCGAGATACACACAGACTCTATGGGCTCCATCCCGCACCAGATGCCGCAAATTGCCTGACAGCTCTAGTCCCGACGGCAAAAGTACCCACCCCAGCCTCATCTCGCAACATCGATGCTAGGTTCCCTATAGATCCATATGGATATCCTGACCAGAACGCACTCTGTATAGTGTATTTCTCGTGGCGCTCTCGCGAGTACCGAACATTCCCTTCCAATAAGCAGAGAAGACAAGCTTCTCCAACTGCCGCTGGCTTTCTCAAATAAGAATCCCTACAGCACATCACCTCGTAAATCGCAGAATTATACTCGCGCCAGATCGACTGACTATTCCTCATATCGATGTGAAAATGGATAGGCGGAGCTGTTAGTGTCAATATTACCTCCTTTATGGTTTAATGTTTTCTGCAGCAACAGCAACGGTGCCACCACCCATGAAGCTACCATATTTTCTCCGTACACTTTGTTCCGCAAGTGCGATTCGGTGATCGATACAGTGATCTGTATTACAATTATGAAGAGTCTATGTTTCTTTCTCTAACCCATTTTTTTTTCGCGCGAATCCCGAAAAGCCGAAGGCGGACAGACACATCAGACCTGTGAGTCACCTCCTCTCTTCTCCGCTGCTTGGCCCTGACCCTCCTCCTCTTCCTGGCCGGCCTGCACGCGCAGCGTGTGGAGACCCGTCTTGTGCTCCTTGTGCTCCTTGGTGAGCGTGCGCTGGCCGACGAACGGGCTGATGAGCAGGCCGACGCCCGAGACGGCCGTGTAGAGTATAAACATGGTCTGCAGGCTGGTCCAGTAGGCGGCGCGGGCCACGTCGCCCTGCTCGCCCTGCAGGGCGCCGACGACGGTGACGCTGCCGCCGGCGCTGGAGCCCGACAGCTGGCTGGCCAGGTCCGGGCCCAGGGCCGCGAGCAGGCTCGGGTACTGCTCCTCCATCTTGTTGTTGAAGACGACGCCGCCCACCACGATCGAGATGGACGTGGACAGCTGGCGGATGAAACCAAAGGTCGACGTGGCGGCCGCAATGTCTCTCTTGTCGACCGAGGACTGGAGCGCGATCAGAGGCGACTGGAAGTTGGGGCCGACGCCGATGCCGGCGACAATCTGGAACAGGATCACCTTGGGCCAGTTGGCAGTCGACTCGAGATCGATGAACAGACCAAAGCCCAGCGTCATGACGAACATGCCAAAGATGATCTGGGGCAGATACTTGCCAGTCTTCTTGGTGATGATACCGACACCAGCCGACATGATGGACAAGGCCAGGGCGTATGGCAGAAGATAAACTCCGGACAGGAGCGGAGAGGCGCCCAGGACACCCTGGAAGTACAGGGGTAGATAGTACGACCCGGCGATGAAGACAAAGGCGTGGCAGAAGCAGACGCCAAACGCGACGCAGCTGCCGCGGTTGTGGAACAGACGGGGCGGGATGACTGGGTACTTGGCGAACTTTGCCTCGACGACGATGAATATTCCTATAGTCACGATGCCGAAGACGATCAGGCAGATCGGGGTCGCAGAGTTCCAAGGGTAGTCGATGCCGCCGAACTCGAGGCCGAACAGGAACATGAGCGTCCCGCCAATAACGAGCAAGCTTCCGAGCCAGTCGACCGCGGCCAGGCCGTCGCGGATAGAGGTCTTGGGGTTGTGCAGCTTGAGCACAAAGACCAGGATGAAGAAGCCACAGGCCGAGATGGGCAGGTTGACGTAGAAGCACCATCGCCAGGTGACGTCGGCGGTGAAGGCGCCTCCGAGAACGGGTCCGATGGCACTCGAGAGCGCCCAGACCATGCCGAGGATGCCGTAGTAGACGCCGCGCGAGCGCATGCTGAAGAGATCCGAGATGGCAATGTTGACCAGTACAACGATACCGCCGCTGCCGGCGCCCTGGATGGCGCGGGCCGCGATGAGCATGCCCGTGTTGACGCTCAAGGCGCAAATGAGCGAGCCGACCCAGAAGACGGCCACGGCGCATAGTAGAATAGGCTTTCGGCCCCAGATCTCGCTGATCTTACCCCATGATGGCACCGTCGCGGCATTTGCCAGCGTGTAAGCTGAGCCAATCCATGTGTAACCTAAATTCGGAAACCCAAGTTAGTCGTTTGTGCAACCAGATTTGTACACTGGGTTTTTGGTTAGTAACTAGTCGGACCGTACCTGATGCAGAGCCAAACTCAGCGACAATAGTCGGAACGGCGGTGGCGACAATGGTGACATCGAGAGCGGCCAGGAACAGGGCGCTGCAGAGGGCGAACATGATAAGTATCGTCTGCAGTCTAGTCCGCGACTCCTCGGGGGCATCATCATCGTGTGCTGCCGGGCCCTGCTGTTCCTTGGCGTTTGCAGCTTCCGTGGCCGGTGCGGCGCCGTTGTTCTGGGCACCGCCAACGCCGTTGTGCTCTGGTGTCACGGTAGCGCTGCTGCTGCTGCTTCCACCGTTGGATCTCAATGCGGCGTCGGCATCGGCGACGGCGCGGGCAGCGTCCGGGGCCTTTTCGGGGTCATGATCCTGGCTGGCCATGGTAGCAACAGCCAGTGTGACGCTGTGGATATTTGCTTGCTCCAAAAGACAATTCTGGAATTATTGGTACAGTTGAAATGTGTTGCCGTGTAAATTTTGTCGTTTGTCAATGCTCTCAAAGAAAAAAACCTCCACCCCGACTATTGCCGTTTGGTCTTGTCTCGATTGAGCTTGGATCCCTCGCGTCCAGTTGTCAGGCGAATGGATGACGCTATGAAGTGCAATTGGCAATCAGCGTTGATGGCAGGAGCTGGCCGGAATTTCCGATGAGCCCATGCAATGTGTGATCGTGTGTAACAATCCAAGTTTGGAGTATCCAAGGTTGGATCCAAAGCTGGAAAGAAGGTCGTCGCCGTAATAAACGAAGAATTAAGTTGTCGTTTGCTTCTTCTCCTTTTTGCTTCTTGATGTGGTCTTTTTTCTCTTAGCTCATAGCTTAGGTAGGTCCAGGCTGAAGAGCGTTTTGGAAACTCCGACCGAGTTGTCCGTGGTCCGTTTGTGCCACCCCAGTATTGGGAACTCGGAAGTATGAATCCATACAAAACAGAAAAAAATTACCTATTGGATCGGGCTAATCACTGATGAAAAGTGCGGGATCCGCCGACGAGACCAGCGCCAGCACCTACCTACCTCCCTACCTGCTGGCAACCTTATTGCTCGAATGGAACCTTTTGCCTCCCCTGGTGGAATGCTTGAGTATCATCGCGAAAAGCGACCCTACATGATTACTTGACGCAGGAGCAATAAAACAAAATAATGCCCGGTCACTGTCTGCTTTCTATTTATTTTACAAGATGTGAAAATGCAAACGACTACATTGCAGCCATTCCTCAAGGCTATCATTACTTCTTGTGGTTGTCACCATCACTGATTATTACTCCGTACAGGCGTTCTTCCGCGGGCGTTCGCCGTTCGGCTCGAGCTAGCGCCTTAACTCCGATCGCCCGAGATGACTGACGAGAGCGCACCCAATTTTTGCAAGACGACTCCCACATTCCGAAGAAGAGAAACATGGATTCGAGGTCATGGATTTGATCCAGGTATCATGATTCGTTGGAACAAGGGCTTTCGGTTTCGTTTTCGGCAATGTTTCAAGACCTCTTGCATTCCAGATGCATCACCATTCAGCCCGTTCAGCCCTTTGAGACCCTGCCAAGACTTTACTGGACTGTAGGGCTTGGCGGGAACTGTAAATGGACTACTATAAATCAGGAACCTTTGTGCTGTACTCTGTATTACAGCAGGTAGACTACTCCTTGTGTAGGACTGCATCCATCATAAGGTAGGATTATCACATATTCTACTGTTGAAGATCTTCAAATGTCGATCCAATGGGGCTCGAGACACTGCCACAGACATGTCACAGATCATCAGATTCTCTTGCACTACATGATACACAGGGAAAATGTTTCTTGCCAACTGCTTTCAATTAAGACTAATATTCACACTTGCCTATTTTCCATCAACGCGAACGCCGAACGCCTTACCTTTTGGTGCACCCCTTTTTTTTTTTTTTTCCGAGTATCGTCTCGGACGACCCGAGTCATGCCATCTCGGCGCCGGGGGTTCCACATTTCGGTCTCCGATCCGATGCCCAAGACGCTGCTCCGAAGTAGATACTTACCTCCCAACTTTTTACCTTTCAAATCGAATAATCACAGCTCATGTCGAGACGTACCCGCGTCCCGTATCCTGCACCAGCAAGGCATCACCGTGGATGGCGATTACTGCTGGATGCATGAATTATTTCCCACCCTGCCGCGCCTGTCGTCCCACTCGAGCTGTAAGAACAACATCGTGAAGAATACCGTCCAGATGGTGTCGTCGAGCTTGTTGTCCTTGATCCAAGGGCACAAGTTGACTCCGCGGCGACCAGTGGCGGTGACGGTGGTGCTGCGTCCGAGCGCTGCTGGGTAATCCATTCCGTCGTGCCTCTTGCTCGAGGACGCCACGGCGGCGGATGGGCTACGGCCGACGTTCGGCCTGGAGGGACCGCTCTGCCTGTTGTTAGCATCAGGCGCGCCGACGTGGAGGCTGCCGCTCGACCACAGCATGCGCAGGATCAACCTGGCATAGTGTTGGTCCACGGACCAGCCGTTCCACGCGTAGCCCTGCTGCGCGAACTCGGGATCGGCCGCGTGCTGCTTGACCAGCATATACACGGTGTGGAACGCGGGCTGGCCCATGGGCTTCCAGGCGCGGTCGCCGCGCTCGTGCGGGCGGACGAACTCGCGCTCGAACTCGCGGAAGAAGCCGCCGACGTCGAGGTACGAGAACAGGCCCATGACGCGCTCCTCGCCCAGGACGCCCTTGCCCAGCCCCAGCTCCTTGCACAGCTTGCCCGCCGCCCACCGGTGCCCGCGGTCCTTCTTGACCGCCTCCTTGGCCGTCTTCTCGATCAGCTTGGTCGCCTTGGCCACCTTGTCCGGGTTGATGCCCGTGAGAGCTTCTCCCGTCACCGGGCCCTCGCGGCGGCTGCCCTTGTCGGTGCGGGAAGAGAGCAGGTCTGAAAAGTTCTGCATGATGATCGTGGTTGAGTGTAGCGTTGGTGTTGGGAGACCTTCCCGAGGTGAGTGAGTACTAGTGGACTTTGCCTGGAAGTACGTTGTAAGTGTGAGTTGATGTTGTTGCCAACTGCTTTGAGTTGATATGTTTGAGAGTTGATGATTCTGAGAGATGATGAGTCTGAGAGATGATGGATTTGAGAGATGATGCTTTCGTGGTTCCGAGGCGTGTCTTATATAGAAAATTTGTCGTGGCCATGTCTGAATAACAGCCTTTTGTTCCGACGATTTGACCGTCTTAGCAATTCACAGCTCGCCTCGAGACTGAATAACAGCCTCCTCTGTTCCGACGGTTTATTCGTCTTGGCGATTCACAGGTCCTTGTCTGAATCACAGCCTCTTTTTCCGACGGTGTAGTCGTCCCAGCAGTTGACAGCTCGCCTTGGGACTGAATCACAACCTCTTCTGTTCCGACGATTTGATCGTCTTGGCAATTCACAGCTCACCATGGGACTGAATGCCAGTCTTCACTGTTCCGGCGGTAGAGTTGTCGGAGCAATACACAGCCCGCCTTGAGTCTGTATCACAGCCTGTTCTGTTGCGACTGTGTAGTCGTCAGAGCAATTCACAGCTCCTTGTCTGAATCGCAGCCTCTTCTGTTCCGGCATTACACCTGTCACGGTGCGGTCCCTCGTATGGGCGGGAGAGAACTCTGTTGGAGCACAAAGACCTCTGAGGGAGGGTGTTGAACGTACCTTGACGTATTCTAGCACTGTCCTTTGTCCTCCCAGTCTCCAACTCAGGAGTCTAGAAGGGCCCTGACAGTATCCGCTTTAGCAATTCATAGCTTATCTTGTCTGAACAACAGTCTTTCTTTGTTCAGACGATTAAATCGTCTTAACAATTCACAAGACCTTGTCTGAATGATAGTCTTTTCTGTTCCGACCATGTCACAGCGGTAGACCCTGGTATGGGGGTAGAAAAGAACTCTGTTGCAGCACAAAGACCTCTCTGAGTGGATGTGTCTGTGCGGGGCTCAATGTATTCCAGCAGTGTCCTTTATCCTAGGACTTTTTGTGTCAGGGATGATATGTGGAAGCCATAGGGGAGCGGAAGCGGTGCGGTCGGAAGCAACGCCCAGAACCTGGCAAGTGTCGAGCGGGCGCAAAGTCTGGTTGGCAATTCTGAGCGGGTTTTTGCTGGCGAGGGCTGATCGTGGACGGCGTTGGGAGTTGGCGGCGGCCTCGGGACAGCTTGTATCACCGCTTCCCCGTTGAAAGAGTCATCCTGAGAAAAGATCACGAGACCACGCGTTTGCTGTTTAACTTGATACGGGTTTGATCGACCTCCAGTGTGTGCACTCTTGACTGTACCTCAAGGTATTCACAACAAGTCCGAGTGATTGGCTGGGACTTTGGCGAGGGATGAGAGGGCACTAGCGAGGACTTGCCCGCCCAACCTAAGGCTTCTGGCGACGAGCAGCAAGACGACCAGGATTGCCCCAAACGAATAAGTTCTGGGGAGAGTGTCCCCCAGAACGAGACATCCCACGGTTCCAAAGAAGGACGTCTGAGCCCTGCCGGTGCTGACTAACAATCTATTTTGCTTGGGACTCATGTGACTCAAGACGAATGCCTAGTATCGACGACATTCCCATCTCTCTCAGACTCGGGCTTCACAGCCACCGCCTTGTCTGAATAATAGTATTTCCTCTGCCGACGGTATATTTGTCTTGGCAAGTCTCATCTCATCTTGTCTGCATAAAAATTTGTACTATTCAGATGGTATAATCGTCTGAGCATTTCACAGCTGGTCTTGTCTGTGTTACAGTCCTTTCTACTCAGACGTCAAAAGATATTGTCCGAATCACGCACGACTGCTTCATCTTGAGGTCACATGATCATTGTTCGACACATCACAACCTCATTGTCACTATAGACATTTGCATTGTGTCTGAGGATTCGACACACAGAGACAATGGAACAGTACTGACGACAATGGCTGTGATGCAGACAAAGCGAGGAATGTATAAAACAACATATGTGGTCATCTAGAACTTCGAGGTTGACTCAATCACAGAACACTCAGGATCAGACCTGACACTTCATAAGATCAACACAGAAACAGGTAAGTACTCACAAACCCAAGCAAAAATGTCCGTCTCCGCTTTCAACCCCCAGTCCCGCTCGCAGGCCTACTTCCAGCAGCGGCCCGAGATCATCAGCAAGGCCATCGGCTACGTCTCGGGGCTGGGCTACCGCGAACACTTTGGCACGGACGCGGCGGCGGAGCTCGAGGCGTACCGGGCCTTCTTCGCGCGCAACGCCGAGCTCATCGAGAGCGCCTGGCAGGACTACTACGTCGACTACCTGATGGGCCGGCGGGCGTCGACGTTCCCGCGCTGGCACGTGGTCGAGGCGCGGCTGCGCGACCTGCGCATGCACGAGAACCTGCCCGACTACCTGCACGTCCGGGGCCACAACGCGTACAAGACCAACGTCGGCTGGGACCGCCTGGATCACATTTGCGCCTTTGTCTGGCGCGTCCAGATGGTCCGGTTCGACCGCGAGGAGGCCGGCGCGTCGGCGTGGACCCAGTCGCAGGCCTGGGGCGCGGCGTATATCCTGGTCGATATGCTGCACTGGTTGCAGGTCGAGCAGCAGAATGTCTGGCTCAAGTCTGGAGAGGTGACGCAGCCGTATATTGATGATGCTCTCGCGCATGATGCTGATGCCATGGCTCCGATCGTCAAGCCGGCGGCAAGAGGTTTGTTGAGATTGTTGAAGCAGTATATTGAGTAATGAATCTTGTAGGTTTCAATCCTTGAAGCCATATATTTAGCTAATTCAATCATTTTGATGATCTTATAACATATCAGCGCATTCTTATAATTTTTTGATAGGCACCGCGACTGGTTTTTTGATCCAATCTCATCAATAACCCCCTGTCATTGAATCACTAGTAATTTGTATCCGGTTTTGATTTTGACCTACACGCGTAAGTATTGTATTGCATAAGTTGCAACCGATGAAGCCAGGCTTTGATGTGATTTCGTTTCTTTTGTGTATTATGTAACAGTCAATTTGAAATGATATATCAGACAATTAACTCATCTGAATCCAAGGTATAAAAAATATTGGGCGTATCGGGTGAAGGTATAAGCGGTGGATTGGACGGAGTAATTCCGCCGGTAATTGCCCGCCTCCATCTCCGCATTCGCAATCCCCAATCCGGAATTGTCGTCATCCGGCCGGGGGTTCATGTATGTCCGCACTTACCTTTGACGATTTTCACGCAATTGGAGATCGAATTCTTTCAAGGTGCATCATATTCGGTTTCGAAACACACTGTCTGGCGATTTCCAAGCTGTACACAGAAGCATCGTCGCACAGTATATACACCTACCATGGCTGGCACTAAGGTCGCTGTCCTGGACGACTACCAGGAGGTGTCCAAGCCCCACTTTGACCAGCTGCGCGATGCTGGGTATGAAGTCGACGTATTCACAGACACGCTGCTGCCGTACAACCATCCAGACACACCGCAAGATGTCAAGGATGCCCTGGTCAAGAGGCTGGAGCCCTACAAGATCATTTGTGAGTCCCAGATTGTCCAGCAGGTCCTCGCTATACCTGGAAGAAACGAAACTGACACACATGCCAGGCACAATGAGAGAGCGGACGCCCTTCCCCGGCGACCTGGTCTCGCGGCTGCCGAACCTGAAACTGCTGCTCACGACGGGAGCCCGCAACGCCTCGCTGGATGTGGCGGCGCTGCTGGAGCGCGGCGTGGCCGTGGCGGGCACGCTGGCGGAGCGGCAGAGCCCGGACAGCACGACGCAGCACACGGTGGCGCTCATCCTGGGCCTGGCGCGCAACCTGGCGGCCGACGACGCCGCCGTCAAGGCCGGCGCCTGGCAGACGCGGCTCAACACGGGCCTGAGCGGCAAGACGTTTGGCACCGTCGGGCTCGGCCGCCTCGGCGCCGCCGTCGCGCGCATCATGCACCTGGCGTTCGGCATGAAGATCGCCGCCTGGAGCGCCAACCTCACCCAGGAGGCGGCCGACGAGAAAGCCCGCGCCATGGGCCTGCCGGTCGAGGACGCGGCGACGGGCGCCAAGACGTTCCGGGCCGTGTCGCGGGACGAGCTGTTCGCCGGGTCCGACGTCGTGAGCATCCACGTCGTGCTGTCGGAGCGGTCGCGGGGGCTGGTGGGGAAGGACGACCTCGGCAAGATGAAGAAGAGCGCCCTGTTCGTCAACACGTCGCGGGGTCCCATCGTCAACGAGCGCGACCTGCTCGAGGCCGGCAAGAGCGGTACCCTCCGCGGCATCGCCATGGACGTGTACAACATTGAGCCGCTGCCGACGGACAGCGAGTGGAGGACGACCAAATGGGGCGAGGACGGATGGTCCGACGTCCTGCTGACGCCGCACATGGGCTACGTCGAGGGCGATCCCCTGTCGAGCTGGTACAAGCAGCAGGTGGAAAACATTCTCAGGTGGGACAAGGGCGAGGAGCTCAAGGTGCAGTACAAGGACAATGGATACTGAGACAATTACTCGATTCGTCGATGAAGGGACAATGAACTTGATTCCTAAATGAAACATTTTTACTCGAAAACAGCATCGTAATTGTTTCCCTTGACTGATTCAAGCCAGTGCAATCCAGCACTTTCGATATTTCTTCTGGCCTTGCACAATAGCCCAGTACTCGATTGGCATCTCAAGCCATACTGGTCCCCAGACCTACACATCCCTCGCAGCTATCCTTCGTGGCCACTATTTCGCCTCATCTCATGTCCTCTGTCCTGTAGTCCTTGGTTGTGTATCAGTTTGCCGATCCCCTCCATTGCTTGGCCCCTGAGAGAGTCTTTGACAAGGTATCAGTCGGGCCATTCTTTTCAAGAGACATATGAACAATTACCTCTGCGAAACTCGCCAGTCTTATTCCCGTGACCAGCACCGTGGGTCGTACCCGAGCCTGCTCTGGGATGCTCCGGCACCAAGGGGTTGGTGATGCGCTTCCTGAGCGTCATGTCTCCAGTTGACTGAAAGTCGAGGTCAGGTTGGGATGGCATGTACTTATTGGAGGGGAATGGAATATACTTTGCGCTTACCTCGGACATATTTGGATCGACAATTGGTTACTAGATATTACGACGTATTGTGGTTTGTATACATATCGTCATACGAATGGGTAATAACCGGACAAGATGGATTAGGATAAAAAAGGATGCGACTATATATAAATACGAATATCCTCGCCCAGAAACCAAACAACCTTATCGAAAGGGAACCTCGACGTTCCAGTCTCGAAAACATCCCCCTACGTCATCCGCGCCGACAAGGGTCAGCAACGAAACTCTGATTGGGGACCCGGTCCGCGTTTGTGAATGGCCGGTGCCATACGTGCACTATCTCCAGCCTATCACATGGACATATACTCCTTTCGGTCCCGGGTTTGGGGATCCTGACTTGCGCATCGTTTTATGGATGCCGGCAGTGCATCAACTGTAGGGCACCATCTTAATATTACGATCTATCTGTTACAAGAAGAAGACACGCTACCACTACAGTCGATTATGAAAGCAGGGTGCCCGTATTTTCGATGATACTGGCACTATTGAGTCTGGTACTTGGTGTAGAGGAAGTACGGATAGAAATGATCCTCTTGTCGTTTTGACTCTTGGATGAAGATGCCAAGTACGTTTTGCTAAGAACTATGATAATCAGTGAGAATATGATGCTATAAAGACACCATGGAATTGAGGCGACTTAGATAGTCAAGGAGTTCATATTCGTCCTCAATTCGTCAACTTTTCCATAATGTTGGTCGCTGCGACTGAATTCAACAGTACAACACTAGATATACCGTCACGCCAGTTTCCAAGACTCGAGAGGGTTGCTTCGTCGTATCTTTGTAGTATCATCATTGAATGGACAGGGCTGTGAGCCCCTATTAATCTATCAGACCCTCCTATGGTGAAGAGTCATTCTTGAATCGTTGCAGTCTAGACATTTGCCGCTATTCCGTTGCGAGCAAAGTTAGGTATCATCGTATAATCGTCCAGCACACTCGTTGTGAGTTGATTGCAAGCCGCGCAGGCTTGCGGCTCCCCAGCGAAGGTAGGTAGTTTCGAAAGAGGGGGGAAAGAAAAAAAGAGATGACTCCGATCTCGTCAGTCCTAACAGCATCCACGCCTCCGACCGCCCAGCGAAAAGACCTCTTCCCACTCTCTCAGGGCGACGGTGCCCCTACCCTTGCCCTTCTTTCTCCTCCTCACGCCACCGAAATCTGTATCGTCAACAGTCAGGCCGCTCTTGATACTGCCGCCATCGCTGGCACCTGCTGTCCACATGCCGCCATCGCCGTACTGGATACCGCTCATCGGATCGTCTGGATCAATCTCGCCCAGCTCGATTTTCGTGAGAATCATCCTCGCGAGCCGCGCAAAGACCTCGTCTACACCCTCGCCAGTGAAGGCTGACACCTCCATGGCCACAGGCACGTTGACCCGACTCGCCCAGCGAGTGGCGTCTGCGCTGCTGACCTCACGGCCTTCGGGCGCCTCGGTCGCCCTCTGCTGCGAGCCAAGCCCTATAGTCGTCGCCGTGCTCGCGAAACTCGTACCGTACGGACCCGTCGAGCTGCTGATGCTGCCGCCGGGGGTGGGCGGGGGCTGGCCAAAGTCGATGAGGCTGCCCTCGTCGCCGCTCAGGTCGAGCTTGTTGCCGACGAGGATGGTGCTGAGGTTGGGGCTCGCGAGGGCATTGGCGTCGTTGAGGAATGGCTGCAGCGCCCGGAAGGTGCTGTGATTCGTGAGGTCGTAGACGAGCACGGCGCCGGCCGCGCCGCGGTAGTAGGACCTCGACACGGACCGGAAGCGCTCCGTGCCGGCCGTGTCCCAGAGCTGCAGCTTGACCCGCTTCCTCCTCGCGCCGGTGCCAACCTTGATGATTTTGCTGGCGAACTCGACTCCGATGGTCTGTGACGAGAGAATGCGCCACTCAGATTTGACGAAGCGGTGGAGGAGACAGGATCTAGAGCGAAGAAAATCCGAAGTCAGCTTGGGGCTGTATACATCGGGGAAGTGGAAGTCAAGGGCCGATGGGGATAAAGGCGCCATATTGCAGATGCGCATTAAGAGAACCCGACTCACTTTCCTGTTCCACTGGGTCCTAGCAGCACGATCTTTGCGAGGTAGTCATACATGCTCCCGAGCTCCTGGTCGTGACAATATCATCAGCATTCCGAATCTCGCCTCTATCCATCCGCACTCTGCATTTCGGAACTTCGGATAACGCCTACTTGTTCACCAGCTGTGCCCGTACTCTCCTCGCTCGCAGCGGACAAGCCCCGTGGCCTCGTCATGATGCGATTTGTTGTTTGTTGCGCCTCCGATGTCAAGATTCCAATGTTGCCGCAATGTCGGACGTTGACAATGGTGTGGGTCGCATGTATCTCCGTCTGCACGAGCGGTGTGTGGTTTGTTGCGCCAGCTGCGGTCCAGCGTAAAATAGAATAGAAGAGGCAGAGCTCAGAGTGCAGATAGGTAGCTGTGAGAGGTCTAAATCGCAGATGGAAATGTCGTTGCTTCTTTTACGATGCCGGCTTCAGGAGGCGAGCGGATATTGACTAATCCGTGCTCGACGTGATGCTGCATCTCAAGTTCGTTTCAGCATCAGCAATTCCCAAGGCTGGGCTGGGGGGGAATTCCTTATCAGCGAGATTGTGACGACAGCAGCGGCGGATCACTACTGGGATGGGCGCCCGTCAGGGTTCTGGAGCGCTGCCATGTGGGAACGTTTACAGGTGTGGTTAGCAGGTTTACCTAAGACGAGTCCACTATGAGTTTAGTGGACTTTCAGGTCCTTGTTTTCTTTGTCCAACGTTGATTTGCGTGGGGGCCGAGGCACCGGGTGGGTTCTGGCCCGTGCTTGCCGGCTCCGAACTGGGGGATTTACCGGCCAGGTGCCATAAAGTACACCTGTATTGCCGACTGACAGCGAACTCCTGAATCATATTTGGGATGCATCTTTCATCCGTCATAGAATAACAAGAAACCTTCCACTATCAGCTTGGTCGAAATGAAGATTGAAGGGAAGACATTCATCATCTCTGGCGGGTAATTCTCCCTCAAGCCTGGACTCGGCATCATATTGACATCCATCCATGTTCACGTGCCAGCAACCCACTCCTTGGATTATGCATCATGCACGCTATATCATCAACGATGGCTCACGAGAATATCTCACACACAGTCGCTGACGATTCTATAGTGCCTCTGGGCTGGGCCAAGCATGTGTAGAGACTTTAGTGGCGGCCGGCGGCTATGTCGCAGTTCTCGACATGAACGATGAGAACGGCACAGCCATTGTTTCGAAGCTCGGCAAGCAGACCAAGTTCTTCGTCTGCAATGTTTTGGAAACGGACAGCATCAAAGCGGCCGTCGAAGGCACGGTGGCCTGGGTCAAGGAGACGGGCAAGCCGTTGGCTGGTGTCATCCCAGCTGCCGGTGTCAGCACTCCGGCTACGGTATGTAAAGTGTTATTGTTGCCTTGCCTGATCGGCCGGCGTGGTAGTATCTCCTGCAGTGGAAAGTTTCTAACACAGTTGTGTAGATGCTCGATCGCAGTGGAGAAGCAATGAGTCTAGATGATTTTGACTTTGTCATGAACGTCAACCTCCGCGGCACCATCGATCTTGTCCGGCAGGCCATTGTCCATATCGCCAAGAGCGAACCCTCCGAGTCCGACGGCGAGCGCGGCATCGTCATCATGGTCGCATCTTCTGCCGCATTTGACGGACAAAAGGGACAGGTCTCCTATTCGGCATCAAAGGGAGCTGTGACAGCCATGACCCTACCCATGACCCGCGATTTGGCCCGGTATGGCATCAGAGTCGTCACCATTGCGCCCAGCTTGTTTGCCAGCAGGATGACCAGTATGATGACTGACAAGGTTCGGGCCAGTCTGGAGAAAGCCATGGAGTTTCCGCGTAGGGAAGGGCAGCCGGGGGAATTTGCTGCTCTGGCCAAACACGCAATTGAAAACGTCATGCTTAACGGCACTGTACTGAGGTTAGATGGTGGAATGAGGATGCCAAGCAAGATGTAATATGCCTAGTTTGTTGGTAGTTTGGCTTTATAGTCGATTTCCTCTTGTACCTCAATCTTCCCCAGAAACAGTCAAGGAATGGATCATACCATTTGATCACTATAATAACGAAGCCCGCCATCTATTCTCCAACTAAACATCTGTTAACATTCCTACCTGGTTGGACTAAACTTAC
Organism: Pestalotiopsis sp. NC0098; assembly: GCA_022432395.1. Classification (NCBI taxonomy): domain Eukaryota; kingdom Fungi; phylum Ascomycota; class Sordariomycetes; order Amphisphaeriales; family Sporocadaceae; genus Pestalotiopsis; species Pestalotiopsis sp. NC0098. The sequence goes on along the minus strand of JAJKLJ010000003.1, from coordinate 683,263 downwards.
CAATAGAGAGGGGCAGGTTTATGAACGATGAATATAGCGTTTATTTCTAACAAATGATGTCTCTAATGTTCTATTCCTACTACTTGGCACGTCACATTTGCTATACCCGATGGAATTGGTCACAACATGGTCGTTTATGTTGCTGCATTACGTCCTGGACACAGCCCGATTGTTGAGATAACCAACGAATGGAGTTTGGGCCAAGAAGAAAGGCTCTGTGATAGCATCATCATTCAGCTGTCTCATGTCCCTTGGGCGGTTAAGCGTTCACAGTGATTAGGGCTCAGGCGCAATGAGCGTGTCCGACCTGACTGTTAGCCAGCCTATTGAGATCGCTGCAAATAGGATAGTCATTGCACAGGACAATCCGATGCGTGCAAAAATCGAGCAGCCATGCATCACCCAGAAGTCCAACTGGGTAACTGGGCAACCGTGGTTGGCATAAAACACGGGCTTTTCCAACAAAGGCCAAACCACCCCACCAAGCTTCAACCGAACACCATCGCGAAAACATCATCGCGGAAACATCATCGCGAAAACATCATCGCGGAAACACCATCGCAGAAGCACCATCGCGGAAACACCATCGCGGAAACACCATCGCGCTAACATCAACACGATGGACAACATCGAGAGAGATCGTAAGCAATCGCGCCAGAGTGCCAACAATGGTAAGTCAAAGGCAATCAAAGTACCCGAGCTTCATCACCCTCAACGATATTCACCCCCAGGACTGCTGTTCTCATCACCATAGAGGATAGTCGGCGAGATGCGCGATGCATCTGGACTGTTTTTTAGGTGACTCTTGGCGGAGAAGTCATGGGCAGACCAAGAAGTCCGGTATTCTTTTCTGCAGGAAACACTGAGCCACGCACCATTCATCATCGCGGCGATCTATTTTCCTGTGGCTAGGCTAACATGACGCTTCTAGACCGCTTGTCCATCTCTGGTCAGCAGTATCGCTTGCCCCCGAAGCCTGCCGTCGATTGTTCTCCATACAAGACCCGTGGTCCTCAGGATGGCCTGAAGCCCGACCCTCGTGGCCCTCGTCCCCAGGCCAATTCCGGACAAGATAGATTCAGAATGGTGATGGAAGACATCGACGCTGACCCCCACGCCGGTCACTTGTCCGGACGTACAAACTATCGCCAACCCTTGGCCTCTTCTGAAATTCGTAAGACCTCATTTTCTTGTTCTGTCAAGCCTGTTTCAATCGTCATGGCTCATTCACTAATATTAAAACTCAGCAGCCCCCTTGGACAGTAGAATTCCCGCTTCTGGCCCCGTCTTCGACCATCGAAGCACAGCCATGTCGCCAGTGGCCGGCATCAAACTGGAGCCTTTGGAGGACGACAGCATCCCCTCCCTGCCGACACGCAATCGAAGCGATTTCGACGGAACCAGACCTTCTCGTTACCGGCACGCCACCCAGGAGCTGAGTCATGAATGCCAAAAGCGTGGCTTCAACCCGCACTTTATTGAGTGGAAGACCGCGGATGGCAAATACAAATGCCTCGTCAACATCAACGGAAAGGAAATCCGTGAGAACCGTTCTTGGTCCACCCCATACGAAGCCAAGCATGCCATTGCAGAGTTTGCACTGCAAAAAAATGAGCATATGGTCGAGCCCGTCCGCCGCTCAGACGCTGGCACCAGAGTAGAACTTGCTGGCGAGCAACGCCCCGAGAACCGCTCGCAGAAAAGTCTTCGTGAAGATTACCCAGGCAGAGAACGCCTCGACATGGACGAGATCCCAATGGAGACCCGTGTCGCGCTGACCTGCATCCAACGAACGGTCGGACGCGACCGTAGAATTCCCGACAACGTTATGCAGAACGCCGAACTGGCCCGGGGGTTCGTCATTGGCTTTGAGTACGGATCAGCCATTGCTGAGGATGACCAAACTCACCGCGAGCGTTCACGCTCGCCAGCTTCGGGTGCCCGCCGCCGTGGCATCGATCGTGGAGTGCGTCGATCGCGACGATAGAAACTACCGTAGTAGGGCACTATGAGGAGTCAGCTACCCTCGGGCACTTCTATAAGTGCTAAAAAGCCTTTTTGTACGATATTGTATTTCTGACTGGAAGAATTCTTCTGAACCGCAGAGTTCTTCTGAAATGAGAAGTCTTCTGATATACAACAGGACAGGTAATGGTTTGCTAGTAAAGGGAAGGATCAAGGGAATTTGAGTATACAGAACAGCGGCAGCCGCAAGTAATAAAGATGATGACTTGTCCGAAGAAGATAAAAGCTAAATATGAACTACACAAAGTGACCGACACACCATTACGTGCAAATCTAGGCTTGAGCAGTTTTGTACCATGTCCCCGTTTCCTCGATGCGCTTCACCGCCTTCTTCATATCCTTCATGTACATCTTGCTAGGCAGCTGCTTCAAGCTTCTGGGAAGATGGGGATACACTAAAGCCGTATAGCCAACGACAAAGTGATACATTGCCTTGTTGAGCGGCGTCACGCTCAGCCCGTACTCCCGCTGAAACCTCTCCGGGAGCCAGTGAATAGTCAAGAGACGAGCGACGGGCGCCTGCGGCTTCAACCACAGGGGGAGTTTCTTGGGATGCAGCAGGTCGCGGGCGAGACTGCGGGCCCAGTCGGTAACCTGGAGCGTCGCGACGGTGTGGTGCCAGTATCCCCAGAAGGCGTCGAGGGTGGGCGGCCACAAGTCGGGAGGCATGCGCAGCGAGGTGCCATAGACGGCGCTCTCGCGGTACAGGGCCTCCTGCTTCTCGCGTGGCAGCTTGCCGAAGAAGGCCTCGTGGACGACGACGAGGCTGACGAAGAGGGTGGCTGCGGTCCACTTGTGCAGTTCCGGGTCGTCGGCGTAGTAGGACTCACCTTTGACTTCGGCTGTTGTGTTCGGACGGAAGATTAGCCAATTATTCGTCTGTTGGTGTATACTGGACAGATGTGGACAGGGGATCTTACAGTGAGCGTTGTGGATGACGCTGAAGATGGCCTCCTTCTCCAGCTGCGTCCCGTAGACGGCGGCGTTGAGGAAGCGCGCCGTCGTCTGCAGTCGATTTAAGATACGATAGGCAAAGTTGGAATGCTTGTAGGAGCCTTCGGCCAGTCCTGGGTGAGCGAACTGGCACAGTCTGAAAGTAAAAGTGCGTCAGCCGCGTCATTAGATTTTTTCTAGAAGCAGAGGATTGGATTGCGAGTAATGTCAACGTCTTAGACAGGAGAGCATGATAATATGCGTGTTTTCTTCATGTGCGAAACCAGTGAACTAGGTCTACTATATCGATATCTGACAACTCACATGGCGAACTGTCCGCCCGTCAGGTAGATGGCATCATCAACGTAGTTCTTGAGCTCATGCGGCTCTGCGATTGTTTCGAAGATGTGAGGTTTCTCGAATGGGATCTGGACTTCCTGGTCCCGGTCAAAACGCATAGGGCATGTCATGTTGTCGGTGAAATAGATTCCAATATTGAGTATTAGCGTGAATTGTTGGTACGAGAGATGGAATAATGTCTGCTGGTTATGTTAACATTATACTGAGTTTATACATCCCGGACTCGCTACAATGTCAACGATCTACAGACCGAGGCATCGATATCAATCAGTACTCCTACTAGCCAGCAATACTGAATCGGCCGAAAACCATGGCCCATCGAGAGAGTCCACTGATAAACCTGGTTATAGTCCAGATGAGGCAAGACATCTTGTGGGGTAAGCAGGCGACTGTGGTGAACTGTTGCAGGGAGATGCCTCGGCTTGTTTGGATCATATAGATGCGATTCCCCGCACAGTTCTACGGCGAGTACTTCCTGATAGGTCTCTATATAAGGACTGTAAGATCATAGTGTTTTTTTTTATTTTTTTATTTTTTTTTATTTTTCAGTTGAACATGACGTGCATAGATGGTTGTTTAGATGATGGCATGCAGTCCTAACAGTTTCCCAAGTGGATATGATCATGCTTAGCTACTGTCAGTGTGAGCTCCAAACTTGCTCGAGAGAATGGCAGCTTCTTATCCACTCACTTGGTTGTACTTCGTACTCTGGACGGAATTAAATTGGCATGCTGGATCGAGCATCATATTTCATCCTGAACACTAGATAAATCATTAAGTACTCGGATCATTTGATTGTACCACCCGTTTTTGACTAGACTGCAGCAACTGGACAAAATCAAGACCGAAATTTGACCGTCCAACAAAGGTGCATATGCCAATAGTAACGAGTATCGTATCATAAAAGTGGTCATACATATTGGAGGTGGCCGAGACTATTCCCATCTGGGACCCGGACTGCTATCCCCCGCACCCCAGTATCGGGTTAAACCCATCATTGCCTGTATGTTGGCACACTGAGGTGTTACACGTTCGCTCTCGTAACATAAATGCTGTCCAAGAGGCTTAGAAATGTGTTTTTCTATAATGCTTTGGTCTTGCATCGTCGAAGATGTAACAGATCTTCCGACCGTATTAGAATGATCTCTTTGGTGGCTGTTCTGCAACGCAAATAATCCAGGATCAATTCAGTCGATCAGAGCTGGCAATTCCAAGTGAATCATGATAAATTATTGAATTAAGAAAGGAGGACATGAGTACTAGACTGTATCTTCAATCTAGAGTATAATAGTGAGTGGTGCAGTGTAAACACTATCGTCGTTGCTTCCTGTTACCAACATGCCCGCCAAGGTGGGGTCACAGGAATCGGGTAACGTAACAACTGGTTGGGCTTCGGCGGTTACTGTCCCGTGTTATTTCTCATCTACACCTCAATGGCCAATTGATTGGCAGATCAGTGCACTGCTTGTTCGTGTATAAAAGTCGGGCGAAAAGTCACTGTATTTCCATCTGGAATCTGTTTTCCGTCCCAGCTCTACTATTCTGTCATCTGTGACTCTTTATCTACCTCCGCCTGTTGCCCTCCATGGAGCCCCGCACCGTCATCCCCGTCGAACAGAACTGGACGTTCAAGCAGGCGGGCCATGACGATAGCACATATCTCCCCGTCGGCCAGTTCCCTACAAATATCCACCTAGACCTTCTATCCCACAAGAAGATTCCGGATCCCTTCATCGGAAAGAATGAGCTCGACGTCCAATGGATCGGAGAGAAGGCCTGGGTCTATAGGACGACGTTCCCAACGCCCTCTGGCTTCGCGAGCGCCGCAAAGGCCGTCTTGGCATTCGATGGCCTCGACACGTTTGCGTCCGTTATTCTCAATGGCAAAGCCATCCTCGAGTCCGAGAACATGTTCCTTCCGGAACGTGTGGACGTGACCTCTGTACTAGAGAAGGACGGCGAGAATGAGCTCGTTATCATCTTTGACAGTGCATATCTGCGTGGGTGGAAGCTGGTCGAAAAGTATCCCGATCACAAATGGGGTTGTTGGAATGGCGACAGCTCGAGACTTGCTGTGCGAAAGTCTCAGTACCACTGGGTATGTTGCATATACTGTCCTCTCGATGCAGAAAACTCTAACATTCGCAGGGCTGGGACTGGGGTCCGGCATTGCTGACTTGCGGCCCGTGGAGGCCAATCAATCTGGAGCTATACGACTCCAGGATCTCAGATCTATGGTGTGGCATTGAAGTGGAGGAGTCCCTCAAAACCGCTACGGTCAAGGTCAACACGACCATTGAAGGAAGCCCTGCCAAGGTTCGCTTCGACGTCTCCCTGAATGGCGAGTCGCTGGCCCGTCAAGAAGTCGAAGGTACCGATGCCACGTTCACTATTAACGATCCGGAGCTCTGGTACCCCGTGAGATATGGAAAGCAGCCCCTGTACACCATCAAGGCCACCCTGGTGCACAAGGGCAAGGAGATCGACTCTGTTAGCAAGAAAATTGGGCTCAGGAGAGCACAGCTCGTTCAGAGACCACTCAAAGAACAGCCGGGCACGTCGTTCTTCTTTGAGGTCAACAACATTCCCATATTCTGCGGTGGCAGCGACTGGATCCCGGCTGACAACTTCATCCCGCGGATAAGCAAGGAGAGATACCGAGACTGGGTCAAGCTTGTTGCCGACGGCCATCAGGTCATGATCCGGGTGTGGGGCGGAGGCATCTATGAGGAGCAGGCCTTCTACGACGCCTGCGACGAGTTTGGTATCCTCGTCTGGCAGGACTTCATGTTCGGTTGTGGCAACTATCCTGCCTGGCCTGAACTCCTTGCATCTATCCAAAAAGAGGCCGAAGAGAACATCAAGCTACTCAGACACCACCCAAGCATTGTAATCTGGGCCGGCAACAATGAAGACTACCAATACGCCGAGAGCGAGAACCTCACCTGGGATCAAAAGGATCACAATGCTGAGGGATGGCTGAAGACGGATTTCCCTGCCCGGTACATTTACGAAAAGATCCTGCCAGACGCCTGCAAGGAGCTTATACCTGCGACATACTACCACCCTGGAAGCCCCTGGGGCGGTGTCGACACCCATGATCCGACTGTCGGGGACATCCACCAGTGGAATGTATGGCACGGCACGCAGGAGAAGTATCAGAACTTTGACAAGCTGGTTGGCCGCTTTGTGTCCGAATTCGGCATGGAAGCATTCCCATCAGTCAAGACGATTGATGCCTTTCTGCCACTCGGCAAGGACGACCCGGATCGCTATCCTCAGTCATCGACCATTGACTTCCACAACAAGGCCGACGGACACGAGCGCAGGATCGCACTGTATCTGGTCGAGAACATGCGGTATGCGCCCGACCCGCTGGAGCAGTTTGTCTACTGCACGCAGCTCATGCAGGCCGAGTGCCTGGCATCGGCATACCGGCTCTGGAAGAGGCAATGGAAGGGCCCCGGTCGCGAGTACTGCGCGGGTGCCCTTGTCTGGCAGATCAACGACTGCTGGCCTGTGACGAGCTGGGCCATCGCGGACTACTACCTCCGTCCCAAGCACGCCTACTTTACCGTCAAGCGCGAGATGGCGCCGCTCAGCGTTGGCATGACCAGGCGGGAGCACAAGACCCCGCGTAACAAGTACACTCGCGTCTATATCGACACCGAAATCAAAATCGAGATTTGGGGCTCCAACCTCATGCTCGAAGATCTCGAGGTCGACTGTGTGGTCAAGGCCTGGGACGTCGAGACCGGCGAGGAGACGTACTCGAAGAAAGTGGCCGAGAAGCTGCTACTGCCCAAGAACCAGAGCACCGAGATCGTGGCCATGAGGGTCCCGGCGCCGAAAGAAGGCGACGAGGCCCGCACCGTCGTCGCTAGCTACCTGGTCAAGGACGGCAAGCAGCTCGCGCGGTACGTCAACTGGCCGGAGCCCCTCAAGTATTTGCACCTGCAGAAGCCCAAGCATCTCAAGGCTGAGCTCAGCGAGGATGCGACTTCGGTGGCCGTTAGTGCCGAGGTGCCTATCAAAGGTGTTGCGCTTGAATGTGAGGACGATGAAGTCAAGTTTGAGGACAACCTGGTGGATATCGTGCCGGGTGAGATTGTGGCTATTGCTGTCAAGGGCGCCAAGGCGTCGAGTGAAATTACGACGCGTTATCTGGGTATGATCTAGGTCAATGTTGTCCATCAGAGATGTACCTATGCCACATATCTTCGTCAGAAATTGGCAAAAAGTTCCTTATAACCACATACGGTCCTCGCTTTACCTTGCTCCAGTCTCTGCACGCTGGTATTTGATTATAGTGGTTGGTGTGCATCTCGTTGATACCGACCACCTGACATGCACGAAAATCAGCTCATCGAAGTAAAAGTAGCGTAAACTTCATTTCAATCGTAATTCAATTTCAAGCTTGTGGTCATTAGTCACTTGAACACCTATTCATGCTCTCCATAACGCAAACGCTCGTTTCTTCAAGCCAATCCCAACATTCATCAACACTTTTTCTCTCGATTACAGCTTCTCGTTGGGGCCAGCAATAAGAATCTTGATCACCTTGCCCTCGGCCACCTTCTTGAACGCCTCCTCGGCCTGGTCAAACGCCACGGTGTCGCTGATGAGCTTCTTGACGTCGACCTTGCCGCTGGCGAGGAGCTCGACGGCGAGGCGGTAGTCGCCGCTGCCGTAGCGGAACGAGCCCTTGGCCGTGACCTCCTTGAGGCACAGCGCCATGATGGGGAAGGTGATGTCGGGCTTGCCCATGCCGCCCTGGACGTAGGTGCCGCCCATGCGGACCGTGTGCAGGCTGGTCTGGATGCTGGGCTCGGCGCCGCTGGCGTCGATGACCACGTCGGCGCCCGCCGGCTGCCCGATCGCCTTCTTGATGTTGTCGGCGTTCTCCTCGGCCGAGACGCGCTGCGACGCGTACGTGTGCGTGCTGGAGAAGGATTTCGCGAACTCGAGCTTGGAGTCGACAATGTCGACGCTGCAGACCTTGGTGGCGCCGAACGCGCGCGCCACGGCCGCGCACAGCAGGCCGACGGGCCCCGCGCCCATGACGACGACGGACTGCCCCGGCGACACGGACGCCTGCCGCACGATGTGCACGGCCACGGCGAGCGGCTCGACCAGGGCGCCCTCCTGCGTCGACACGTGGTCCGGCAGCTTGTAGCAGAAGTCGGCGGGGGCGGCCCAGAAGCCGGTCAGGGTGCCGTCGTGCGGTGGGGTCGCGGCGAAGCGCATCTCGGGGCACAGGTTGTACTTGCCGGCGAGGCAGGGCTCGCAGCGGCGGCAGGGGTAGCCGGGCTCGAGGGCGACGCGGTCGCCCTTTTGGAGGGTCGTCACGGATTCGCCCACGGCCACGACGGTGCCCGCGCTCTCGTGCCCCAGCACCATCGGGTCCTTGACGACAAAGTGCCCGATGGCGCCGTGGTGCCAGTAGTGCACGTCGGACCCGCAGATGCCCGTGTAGTTGACGGCGACCAGGACGTCGTGCGGCGAGGAGAGCTTGGGCACCGGCCGGTCGGCGTACGTGACCGACTTGGGCTTCTCGAGGATGAAGGATTTGTTCTGTCGTGGTGTTTTGTGTTAGTAGAGCTTGGATCGGGAGGTATAGTTATTGTTTTGCTCTCGGGTTGAGCGTAGTATATAGCCTGATATGCAATAATATCATTCGCTCGTCGCATTAGACCTGGCGATCCTATTCCATCCGTATAGAATTGGACATCAAGGTATGCGGCTTGCCGCCATAGATCGACAATTTGGTTGGACGGCTGGCTATAGGATTGGATAGAGGGGAAGCTCTTACACTGGCGGTATTGGGATCCATTGTGCCGGAATATTGTGATGGATGTTATGGAAGTTGGAGTCGGTACTTTCAGAATGATTGAGAAGCAAGCCACGCCGTGAAATTCAAGGTCGGTCGTGAATGTTGTATATAATACGTCTGTCTGTAATGGAAGTGTAGTCGAACAGAGTTTCAAAGTTGACGAGAAAACTAAAACTGGAGAGCGGCCAAGCTACCGCCGCGGTCGGAGTAATCAAGAACTTGTCGGTCACGTATCACGTTGTCGACCATCGTCTGATCGCTATTCGACCGCATCAAACAATCACCAAGACTCGGCCCCTCTTGCCCGTTTTCCTCTCCAACCTCGCGGCCCCATGGCCCCAAGACAAAAGCCAATTAGGAAGGCCGCCGACCAACATGACGATGAGGTCGCGAACGCGGGGCAGTGGCTTTTTTTGGAGGGGCTCGAACGCTGTAGACCCACTAGAGCTAACATCATTACGACATGGCGGGTGAAGTTATGGGGGAGCTTCAGGAGCTTTCAGCAGCTTGAAAGTCGGGGACAGGGGTGAGCTTCTCGAAACTCTCCTTGCGAGGTCCCCAGTTTATTTTCAATTTAGCCGCTGCTGGACGGAGTATACCCGCTCCAATCATTCCTTCAGCATGTGAAAACCCCCCAGTCCGAAATCTTCAAGCAGCTCGAGAGAGCCTACACGGTGGTATCGCCGCCCCTATCTCTTCAGCATAGCGGTCACGATTCCGAGGCGACTCAAAGACACAACGGCGCTTGGTCCGCGAGTTTTCGCCCTAGGAGCTTGAGATGCGCACGCCAATCACTATGGCTTGATTCAAAAATTGCCTGGTTTCTCTGCCAAAGAATGACGGAATTATTCAGAAGGAAGTCGTGAATTAACACTACCTATCGACTTATTTACTTTTCGTTATAGACATCTTGGCATTCGGAAAATCGACCGCTATCGACAAACACTCAGCTGATCAGGTCATGCACGATTAAGCGTACAAATCCTTGTAGGCAGCCTTGATCATATCAGCGCCCTTCTCGCCAACCATGTACACGGAGTTCTGAATGCGACAGTCAGGGATGACCGGGATGACGGAAGCGTCAATCACGCGCAGGTTCTTCACACCGTGAACCTTGAGAGACGGGTCGACGACGCCCTGCTCGATGCTCTTGGACAGGCGAGCCGTGCCGCACGGGTGGAAAGCCGTCTGGCAGCGGTCCAGCACGGCGCGGCGCATGGCGACATCGTCATCGAGCGGCATCTCCCACGGGTACTCTCCGACGACGATGTCGCGGAAGGCCTCGCTCTTGGTCAGGAGGTCGTAGCTGAACCGGATGCCCTCGCGCATGCCGATGATGTCGAGCTCGTCGGAGAAGAAGTTGAGGTTGATGGCGGGCTGCGCGAGCGGGTCCGCGCTGGTGAGCGTCACCTCGCCCGGCTCGGACACGGGCCGCACCAGGTCCACGATGACCGTCATGTACGTGCCCTCCTTGGGCACCGGGTAGTGCCACTGGAACGCGCTGCCGAACATGCCGACAAAGTCGAGCTCAAAGTGCGGCTGGCCGTTGGGGCAGAAGGGATCGCGGCCGCCGTTGGCTTCTTTGCGCTTGCGGTACTCGGAGTCCTTCTCGAAGTACTTGTCGATGCGGGGGAATCCCACGAGTTCCAGAAGGCCTGACGCGACCGGACCGGAATGGTTCTTGTTGTACTGGTCCACAGCCTGGGTGTGGAGCTGTCCCTTTCGCAGGAGGTGGTTGTCCATACCGTATCCGTCCTTGACGCGTAGTACAAAAGGCACGCCGGGGTGGTCGAGAAGATGCTGACCCACGTGAGGGTTCTCGACGAGGACGTTGATGCCGTGCTTCTTCAGCTCGTCCTTTGGTCCGATACCGCTCAGCATGAGCAGCTTGGGACTCTCGAATACACCCTGGGACAGGATGACTTCGCGCTTTGCGAAAAAGCTGTGCTCCTGGCCGGACGCATCAATGACGGTGACTCCCTTGCAGGACTTGTCGGCGGGGTCGATGATCAGAGTCTTGGATTGCGCCTGGGGCAGGACCATGACGTTGCGCTTGCCTTCGATGAAGAGGTTGCTGCCAGAACGTCGGCCTCTGTAGATCGAGTCCATGCAGTGGACGAGGCCGTTCATCTCGCCGTCATAGATGTTCTCGGTCAGGGGCTGGCCCGTCGACGTCCACGCCTTGGTGAGGGCATCGCGGAACGGTTTCATCTCATCCAGCAGCTCTGCGTGGGAGACGTGGATGGGACCTCCCAGCCCCGTCTTCTCCAGCTCCGGGCTGTACAGCTTGGGGTCGTCGTGGTAGGTCACGCTCTTGCGCAGGTACGGGACCAAGGGATCCCATGTCCACTCCTTGCCGCCATACTCCTCCCACATGTCAAAGGTCGGCTTGCACCCGGGCACCCAGGTGAAGTAGTTGAGGTTGGAGCTGCCGCCGAGGGCCTTTCCGCGCGTGTTGGGCTTCTCGATGCGCTCGTAGTCGTCGCGCCGGACGATGGTCGTCTTGTAGCCCCAGTCGTGCTCGCTGCCACGCAGGTCCATGGCTGTGGAGGGCGTCTTGATCATGGGCACCTGGTGAAGAATATGTGTCAGTCAATTCTCTTTTCTTAGACCATGGCTCAAGATGGACGGTGATTGAAGCCGTATCCAAGTCGCGTCCCGAGGATCATGCCGGGAAAGGACGAATACTCACCTGCTCTGGGTTGCCCACGCCAGCCTCAACGACGAGGATCTTAACGTTGGGGTTTTCGGCGAGGCGGCCGGCGACCACGTTGCCGGCGGTGCCTCCACCGACCACGATGAAGTCGAAGCTGGAGTCGTTGCTCGAGGCCATGATGATTAATCAGCTAAAACTGAAAAAGATATATTGGAGGAAGTGGTATGGTCAGAAGATTAGTGTTGATGATATCAATCGATAATCTCCAGAAATCCTGGACTCTATCGTCTTCTTATACTTATGAGAGCACTGTTTCATGCGTCCATCATCATCACTATGATGTCAATGTAGCATCGTCGACTTGAGTGGATCATCAATACACAAGGCGATAGCGATCCACTGATTGAACCTATCAGCACAAATCAAGGCAAGGATACAGTGCTGGCTTGGTCATCTTTCCGTCGAGGCAATCAAGTCGCCAGCCAATAGTCCAAATACTCTGTCCCAACTGGGAATGTACTCGCGCATCGACGAATATGCTATTGGCTCTCATGATGAAGTTTGCGAGCTTCACTGAACTACACCGAGACCTTGACAGCGATCTTCTACGAAAATAGTTGTACTACCACTTCTAGAAAGAGCTTCCACGATAGCTACCAGCTTAGACTGTCTATGAAGCGGAACTCAAAAGTCCAGCCTCATGCCTATCTTCATGCAAGTGGCATATAAAAAAATGCATCTGATAAGATGTATAGTCTTCTTTTGACACCTTTAGTGCCTCGAGCGTTCCTGGTCATACAGTAGCATCTCCAGCAAGTCTGCAGAGCTAGTGCTGCAAAAGACTACAGCGTTACACGAGTTCGGTAACGGAGTGCCCGATTCGGTCTCTTTGACGGAGTACTTTCGCAAACATGCATATGCATCACAAACCCTTCACTTGTCCCCATATACTTAGTCAGCTCGGCGCTGTAGTCTGTCTGAAAGACCGTAGCAAATGCAGGTCGGCGCAGTAGCTCCGGATTTTAAGTTGCAACGATGTTGAACGGCTGCGCAAATGGGACAGCTGAAGATGCCGAAGCACGCCGCCGCTTAGCATACCGAGGGTGAGCCGAGAAGAAACCTCAGTGGCCCAACAGTGCGGAATCCCGAATGACTGCCACCAAACAAGCTTTTGTAGCGGGACCGTTGGCCCTTGCTGAGACCCGCCGCCGGAGGATACAGGATACTTACAGCCCTGGCTAGGACACATGCTAGGACAGGCCCTCGGTGAGCTTAGTGCTGCTCCCTCGCCTGCATGACAGAAGCATGATTTGCCGAATAGTATCACCAAACCAGGCCTAGTCTCATCGCTTTACTTAACCTCACCTTGTCCCATCGAGAGCATTCTGGAATGCCATGGTGCCCTTTGCCAGTGAAACAAAAGGTCCGAGCACGCGACTTCTGGGACCGAGTTCAGACCCCGCGTATAGGGTGTGATGCCCTGCCAGATCTGTCAGCTTGTGGGTAGGAATATCGAAGGGGTAGATTCAATACAACCGGCCAATCGTACTTGCGCATAGATCGGAATCCTCACCGAGAGCATAAGCCACTCGTCCAGGATGGGCGAACAGGCCGCGGAGCCGGCAGGCAAGGCGGCTGGAGATACCTCGGACATGAGCTTCATGTTTGTACCACAGACACTATCAAAGAAGGCGCGCAGCCATGCCATGAAGGAGCACTGGAAGCAGCGGAGGCGGGACAAGCGGGACAAGGAATCAGCGGGCCACGCAGAATCCACCTCCTCCAAGGTCCGACGCATGTTATTTCCCAAACACGGGAGCCACGAGTCCACCAACTCAACCACTTCGACCATTTCATCCACGCAGAGATCTCAGCACAGCTTTAGCCAAAGCAGCGGCAGCAATCATGTCACTCCGACAGAACCTCAACCCACCCCGACGACGGCGGATTGGCCCACGCCGGTGCTTCCGGGAATCCCGGAACAGGCACTCCGCGGCATGAGCCAAGTCATGGCTTGTGGTCGACTGGACCCCTTTGATGCCTTTCCGATAAGGCTGTCCCCTGAGCATCACAAGCTAATACATCATTGTAAGTATACAAATGTATCCGTTGACATGTTTCGACGACCCATCAGACAGGCAGACAACAAAACCCGGGTTCGGAAGACAGGCTAATTCGTCTCTCAAGTTCTTTGCATGTATGCCGCTATGGTTTTTGATGGCAACCCTACCAGGTCTTTCAACCCCCTTCTAGATATCTGGCTCCCGTTGGATCTTTCCAATGCCGCAGCCTTCAACGCCATGATGGCCAACTCGGCTGCCCATCTTAGTATGATGCAGGGCAAGAGAAATTCTCCTGAGTCGCTGCACTTCAAGGACGAGGCTCTTCGCATCATCGGGGATTGGTTGGCCGAGTCTAGTGGCGCCCCGAGTGACGAGATTATAGCTGCGGTCTTACGACTTATGAGCTATGAGGTATGACAACCTGCTTATCATCTCTCGAAAACACCATAACTGACAGTAGTAATGCAGCGGCAGTGGGGGACCGAAGCTGAATGGATGACACATCGCCAAGGCCTGGATAGCATGATGGAAGCTCGGGGTGGCATCGACTCATTGGGGCACAACTGGCGACTCCAGCTGGTGTTTTATCTGTATGTGTTTCTCTCGCCTCAAATACGGTGGGTCTATGCACCAGGCTAGCTGCGACGTGACTGACTTTCAATACAGAATATCACTAATGGCACGACCATCCTGGTTTTACAGTTCCAACAAGATCGACAACTTATCACTGAATACAGACTCGAGCCTCATACTTGGCAGCGCAACCAACTTGCACAACGTTCGCTGCATGTGGCTGCTTTCTTTCGTCCAAGATACGCGCACATTTATGGAGAGGTTTCGCGAACTGTTTTACAATGGTCTTTCGGAACTCAGTGGAATTCAAGCCGCTGTCATGCTCATACAAACGCAAATGCTTGAGCCCGGCCAGGACGAGGGGAAGAGCCAACAGACATTAGAACAGGCACGTTGCGAGCATCTGAGGCTTTCATGTCTCTTCTTCATCTGCGTCTTGCTGCAGACTACTACGCCGACAAATATCAACGCCAGCCACATGGCCGCCACGAATCTATTACTCCCACGTTCGGGTAACGAGGCGCCATACCGGCTCAACAATTTCCTGCTCGTGCATAACTACGAGTGGCACAACTCACTTGAAGACAGCCATCGTCTTCTCTTCGAACACTTCCCCCCCAACGACCCGGAATCGACCCTCATTGCGCATTATGCGACCGAGATGGCCGACATACTTTCCACGATGAACAGGGAGTCCCGCCGTGGCGTGGAAATCTGCCTGCTCAATATACTCCTTGATCAACCTGGCCTTGGTCCGCACAACACGTTATCGATTGGGGATGAGACTCCCGATTCTTTAATGTCAACTCTACACATCAGCTGAAGTAGACTTCGCTTACCATACCGTTTTTTGACCTCGAATTGCCGTTCCCTTTGGCGCTCTCTGCTACAATCATACATGAATGCCTCCTTTGGAAGACAACAATATTATAACAGCTTGAAACGGCGGCGGGACGCTTCAAAAGGCACTCTTTAGACATCTAATGAGCGCGCGATGGGTACCAGAATACCGAGGAAGGCAGCAAATGGCCCCGCTCCACTCTTTTGATACCTGCTTTGCATCGATTCTCTCCCAGGCGACAGCTGTCTTCATGTTCGCGACCCCGAAGATACAACTCAGGTCCTAAGCCTCCGAAACTCCGATACCAATCACTGCCGGGAAAGGATCCTGCTTGTCTGGAAAGAAATTTACGTTGGCATTCGTGTCAACCCCGTGCGGCAGTGTCATGATGTCAAAGAAATAGCCGATGATGACGAGCCCGTGGGCATCATTTATGGTGGGGAATGTTTTGATACCATGGTAAGGTTAGATGCTTGACAAAGCGGACTCGTTCATGAATAGAGTATCTCTGTTTGGCACAGAGACTGAAATAGTACAGAACTCACTTTTGCGAACATCTTCTTGCAAAGGGGACTGTATTAAACTCTTTCTCTTTTCTGTTATCTTCCAAAAGAACGGATACGATGCTTTTATATCCTATTGGTTCCAGCCGCCGATACTCCAAGTACGCAAGCAAGAATGCTGCATTCCCCTCCACTTGCGGGGAATCGCTACTTATTGGTTACACAACCGCCCACCTACCTAGCCACCTACTTCAAATGGCACGTTCCACAGGCTCGCCGGATTAAAACTCTCCTCGTTTCCAAGAAACATCACCCGGCTGGATCGTCGCTACGTCGCTACCAAATTGAGAGACCGCGATGGCCGAGGCGCTCGCTGCACTTAGCATCGCGTGCAACGTCCTTTCTGTGGTCGACTTCACCTGGACGCTGCTCACAGAAGCGCGCGAGATCTACAAGGCAGAGAGCGGCGCAAGCGGCAATGTCGTCTTCCTCGAAACTATCGTCAACGACATCAAAGATCACGACGATCGACTCGCCGATGCCAGCACCGGCGATCCAAGCTTGCAAAAATTGATTTCGTCGAGCAGAGATATTACAGCGCAAATTTCGGCAGCTCTGACGAGTATGAAGGAAGAAGATCACCGCTCAAAATGGAAAAGCTTCAAGGCAGCCTTGAAAGAGCTTTGGGGCGATAGGAAAATCAACGAACTGGCTGAGAAAGTCAGCACCCTGCAGACTCGCATCGCGAGACATATGTTGATGACGATCAGGTGTGTCCGAGACGACGCAATATACATAAGCAACGGGACTCACAAGTATCTAGCCATGAAGTAAAGGAAACAGGTCGCAACGTAAAGGAAACAATTCGCAACGTTGGCGCACTCTCAGCCAGGTTTTCGAATCTCGAAACCATCAATCACCAGATTGGCACCGAACGGAAAGAACTTTTGACTGAGATGGAGAGCAACTTGATCAAGGCAGTGGAAGATAGTTTGGCTGATCGAGTGGATTTTGAAAGATTTGTCAAAGCCATCATTCACAAAGATAATTTTGTGCCTTGGAGGGAACGTCTCCAGGGTTCGGGACAAATACTGACCGCCGCACACGAGTTCAGCGAGGCTGCTGAGCTTACACGACAGGATCAAGACTTTTTGAGGTCCTTGCGCTTTAGAAATCAAAAAAGCCGCTATCAAAATATTCCGGATGCCCACTCGAGGACTTTCGAATGGATACTAGAGAACGATATCCACCAAGAAGCACACCAAAGCACGTCCACGTTCAAAGATTGGCTTGAAACAGGGAGTGGCATCTACTGGATTTCCGGGAAGCCAGGTTCTGGTAAATCGACCTTGATGAAATTTCTTTGGAACAACGAAAGGACCGAAAAACTTTTGCATGTTTGGGCAGACGGCAAGCCATTGGTGACAGCAAACTTCTATTTCTGGAACGCAGGCTCGGCACTACAGAAGTCCCAAGAGGGCTTATTACGCTCTATTATTTTTGAGATACTTCAAAACTGCCCAGACCTCATTCCAGCTGCACGGAGTGCTGTGGATTTGCAAGCAGACTTCGCGGGAGGCAATGTGAGATGGCAGGTCCAGGACTTACTATCCATATATGCCGCAATCGTTACTCATCATGTGGACACAAAGTTCTGCTTATTCATCGATGGTCTGGATGAGTTTGGAGAAGAGAGGCGGATACAACGGGACTTATTGGGAACTATCCGACGCCTAAACTACTCTCCGAACATCAAGCTTTGCCTCTCTAGTCGCCCTTGGACGGAATTTCTCGATGAGTTTGGCAATGATCGCAATCATTTGAAACTGGAAGACTTGACCCGTGACGACATTGAACGCTATGTCACCGATCACTTCAAAACGCATCCTCAATTTGAGGTTCTGAACGCGCAGAATTCTGCCTATGGCGACTTTATCCAATCAGTCCTCGATAGGGCGCAAGGCGTGTTCCTATGGGTCTCCTTGGTAATGCGTGAGTTACTCAAAGGTCTCACGCACCACGACTCCCTAAAGACGCTGCAAACTCGCCTTGACCATTTTCCGCCAGACCTTGATAAGTTCTTCAAGCACCTGATCGGTCTCGTGGACCCGATATATCACAAGCAGATGGCACAGTACTTTCATGCAGCTATATTGGTCAATCGCGCTCTACCAGGGCGGTACTTCTCTTTCATGGACGATCTGGAGGATAATGAGGCACCAACGTTGGACGGCATGGTCTGCTCCATGAAGGAAGAAGAAGCCCTACGTCGCGAAAGCCAGTTGATCCGGAGGCTTGATGCGAGATCACGAGGTCTTCTTGAACTTAAATATCCAACAAATCTTGATGACTCCCTCAGGTTCTGGTGTTGCGAAGTCCAATTTCTACATCGGACGGTTTATGACTTCTTGCGTGAGTCCCGAGACATTCAGGACTTGCTACAACGGAAGCTTGGGGATGAGAATACATCCTTGAGAGTATGCGAGGCCATACTGATATCAAGTAAGACGGTCCCGGTGAAAGAGGACCCCGTACCCGCCGATAACCATCTCATCAAATCTTGGGATTCAGAGAGGGAGATCGATTACGAGAATCTCATTTACTTTGGTTCACTCTGTGTTGAGGCTCCGGGTTGCGACGAAAAGTTGCAAAACCTGCTGTTCGCTGCTGAAGAAGCCGACAATGATGTTTGCGCCACCCACAAGCGGCAGGCACGGCCTGACTTCTTTCTGGGAATTGGCGCTGCCATTGGCTTTTATTCTTACTTGGACTCCAACCTAAAGGCCAGGCCACATCTATTCGGTCATAACCAAAGGTACACCAATTCAGACTCCTTGCTATACAGAGCATTATGCGGCGTCAACGGCAATTCTTTCGACTGTGTCACTTTATTGCTTGAGAATGGTGCAGACCCCAACGAGATCGCCAGTACCAAGTCAAGATATCCTACATGGCATAGCTTCTTGAGACACGTTCGGTGGAAAGATTCGCACATGGATCAGACAGTTCTATACGAGCTCTCACAGCTACTCATCAAGTACGGCGCCGATTTTACTGTCGTGAGCCGTATGGAGGGTGTGATCTCTCCGAAAGAAATACTCACCGGACTTCTCGGCAGTCAGATGACATCCCAGTTACATGAGCAGATTCTCGAGAAGCAGTCAGGGCACAAGGTTTTGGCTATAGAAGAAACGACACACGATGCAACAAGTGATCAATCCACGCGGCAGAAGAAGCGTTGGACCTTCAGGCTTTGCTGGTGGTTCTAGGTGTACGGCGTGGAATTTGATTTTTGACACTATGGCTAAGGTTATAAACGTATCTCGTTTAGTGAGACTCGCAGAGTCGCAAAAGTTTTCGGATCTCAGTAGGGGCCAAGATACATCATTGTTATCCTCTTGGGAGTCAAACTTTTTCCAGGTTATGGATGGTCTTCCAAATCCTTATAATTTCCAGCATCACTACAACCTCTTCTTGTCATACATTGCCCTACGAGTTCCGAGTACCAGTCATCATTACGACCGAATAGCACTAGATTGGTGCAGACTAGCGAATTTTGACTCTTGATCCAGCAGCCTCGCCGGTGCATCAAACTCCATCAAGTGACCATGATCGAGCAATGCGACCTTGTCGTAACGACCAATATGCGTGAGGCGGTGCATAACGGCGAGGACAGTGCAGTCTCTGAAGACCGTATCTATGATGTCCTGCATGATAGTTTCGGTCTCGCTGTCGACACTGTGGCTATGTCAGCTTATTCTTGTTTTCGAACTCTGCGTCAACCTCCAAAGACTTCCACATACCTGCTAGTCGCCTCGTCGAGAATCAACACCTTACTGTTCCTAACCATGGCGCGCGCCAAACAGAGCAGTTGCTTCTGCCCTGCCGACCAAGCCGCCGTGTCCAGCTCTGCGCCCACCCCGCCTTGCTCCTTCACGATCGGCCAGAGGTGGACGCGCTCTAGGGCCCGGGTGATGTCCTCGTCAGACGCCTTTCCGAATGGGTCAATGTTGAATCGGATGGTGCCGGGCATGAGGAACGGGTCTTGCGGGACTACATTGAGATGAGAGCGTGTGTCGGTCAATGAGACTGTCGACACGTCGACACCGTCGACTAGGATGCGGCCTTCTTGGGTCTCGAGCATTTGAAGCAGGGCGAGAATGAGCGATGTCTTGCCGCTACCCGATCGCCCGCAGATGGCGACATGTTCTCCTGGTTTGATGCTCATAGAGAGACCCTTGATCACAGGCTCGGAGTCTGGCCCATGGGCTGCTACCAGGCTCCGGAACTCGATGGCACCTTGTCTCGGCCAGTCTGCAGCCACCTCGGTACTCGGACTATCCCTCTCCTCAGACTCCGTCTCGGTAGCGAAACGCTTGACACGCGCAACAGCGCCGATACTCGACTCCATCATGGTCCACATTTTAATCAGTCTCATCAAAACGGTACTAAAAGTCATGACCATGACCAGCGAGACACCGACATTGCCCGCCGTGAACTTGTCCTTCCACGTCACGATGACGGCGACCAGGATCACGGCCAGCGCGGTGACAAGCATATCCAGGACAAAGCTGAGCCAGTGCTGGATGCAGTACTGCAGATACGCCGGGCGCTGTGACTGGTCGATGAGCTTGTAATTTCGCTCCTGATAGACCGACTGCCAGCCGAAGGCGCGGATGGTAGCGGCGCCGGCGACGGACTCGAGAAAGTGCGTGTACAAGGGCGCCTTGGCCTCGATCTCGAGCAGCCGGACCTGCCGCGACGTGCGCAGGTAAAAGGACT
Source organism: Pestalotiopsis sp. NC0098 (assembly GCA_022432395.1). NCBI lineage: Eukaryota > Fungi > Ascomycota > Sordariomycetes > Amphisphaeriales > Sporocadaceae > Pestalotiopsis > Pestalotiopsis sp. NC0098. The sequence continues at coordinate 662,694 of JAJKLJ010000003.1, read as the reverse complement.
GCAGGGCGTACAGCGCGGCCAGGACGAACGGCACGGTCGCGGCCAGGTACCGCGAGAAGACGACCAGGATGATGGCCTTGGCCACCGAGCTGAAGCCCGTCGAGATATAGTTGACCATGATGATGGGCAGGTTCATGTCGATGAGCTCCATGTCCTGGCTGAAGCGGTTGGTCAGGGTGCCCGTGTCCGTCGAGGTGAAGAAGCGCAGCGGGGCCTGCATGGTCGCCGCGAGCAGGTTCGAGTGCAGCCGGAACGAGGAACGGGAGATGATGTCGACAAAGGCGAACTTGCAGGACGCGGCGATCATGCATGCGCCCAGGAGACACAGGGCCGTGTACACGCCCATGTACATGCCGACGTTTTGGTTGGGCTCGTCCTCGTTGGCCTCGGACCACCAGTCGAGCCACACGGTTGCGAATTCGGTGCAGAAGGTCCAGGCGGCCAGGCATGTCAGCAGCGACGCGACAAGCATGTATCCGGAGCTGCTGAAGTAGTAGCTGTATACAGACCAATCGCCATTCTTGCGCGTGGCGTCGGATGCGTCCTTTTCCTCGGCCTCGATGGCGTCTGCGGTAGAGATGAGAGACTCGGCGATGGTGCTGTCGACACGGGTGAGTGGGCCATGATCAGGCTGATCCGCAATGTGGTCTTGGTTCTGCGATGACGTGCTCAGGTTGAGGTTGGCAACGTATCCCTTGCGTGCTTGAAGTTCTTGCGGGCTGCCCATCTCGACGATTCTGCCGTCCTCGAGGGCGACAATGGTATCGCCGAAGCTCATCAGTTTGTCTATGTCTGGTCAGCGATAAAGGTGGCGAGTATCTTATTGACCTAGAGTACTCACGGCTGTGGGTGGCGAGGATGACAGTAATGCCACGGCTGCGGAATAGTCCTGAAGAGCTCAACAGTTGGCGTGAGACATGATCGACCGTGTGCGCATCCATGCCACTGAAGACATCGTCGAGAACAACTATATTTCTCCGCGAGTAGACGGCACGGGCGAGAGCCTGTTATGGTCTGGTCAGCACAAGAAACATGATATGTAGTGAGTCTGGGCGTACAATTCTCTGCTTCTGTCCGCCACTGAGGTTGAGCCCCTTGCTCCCGACAGTCGTCTTGTCTCCCCTTTCCAAGGTCCGGAAGTCGGCGTCGAGCGCGCAGGCCGACTGCACAGTCTTGTACCACTGGGCATCGTAATGCGATGCGCCAATGATGTTGTTGCGAATTGATGTATTCTCCAGCCACGGCTGTTGAGTGCAGTAGGCAATGGGAGCACTGCGATCGGACTCCTTCCCAAGATTTGAAACAGTTTCGCCCAAGATACTCTCCAGAAGCATGGTCTTTCCGCTTCCAACGACACCAACACATACTGTGACCGTGCCTGGAAGAATGCGGAGGCTGATGTCTTTGAGAAAGTACGGCTTTGACTTTTCCCAAGCAAAACTTTTGTTCTCAACCGCTAGAACATGCTTCGTCAAGTCGGCGGGCTGTGTCGGGGTTGTGCGAGTGAGGGATTGAAGGCTGATGGAGGATCCAGTATGCTCGCTAGGTTCATTTGATTCGTCGCGTGCAACGTCATCTTCTGCATAGTTACAGTACTCTTGGATGCGATCGAAGAAGCTAATACACTGTAGGAGCTGTGGCATAAGCTGGATCAACATGAGTACTGGCGTAGTTAACAAATTGATGAGAGCAATCGAAGTAAAGGTTTGTGCAGTCAGAAGCGATCCGTCTTTCCAGTATAGCGATATGATCACGTAAATGGCGAAGGTGGCCAGCGGCGCCAGGTTCATGACAGCGTTTGCTGAGTGATGTCAGGAATAGCGCCCAACGGGCTGATGGGAATAGGTGGCTCACATAGACCAACGTTCCAACACATGAGCTTGCGGTAGACTTCGGATTTCTCAATCTCAGCTCGTCGCAAGCTTTCGACGATCTCGGAAGTGACACTGGAAAGCCCCAGCATTTTGACTGCTTTCATGTCGTCGAGCATGGCAGAGGTGATGCGGAGCCGTTCTTGGACTTTCTCGATCCAAAGCTTTTGTGCTGTCTTGGCAGAGTTTGACAGAGGCCCGGTGATGAGGAATATTACTGTAGAAATGGATTAAATAACACATCCTGGACACAAAAGGTGGGGAAAAAACGTATTTATAATAACGGCTACCGGTGCGAGGCAGGCCAAGAAGATCTGCTGCTCCAAGAGCCAGATGGCTACAGCGACCTCGATGATAGATGCCCACATTTCATGGATGGACTGGAAGTTCTGGCCAATGCGCTCAACATCTGTGCCCATTACGGCTACAGCAGTCGTGGGCCCGAGGTCGACCGTCCTTGCCTTCATTGTTTCCTGGTATATGAGACCAATCAGGCCTCCTTTGAGTCTTGTGACGAAGCGCGTCGTCTGGTAAGAGCCTAGGGCAGTTGTACACTACGAGTAATTAGAATGAAGAATCCTTGTTATCAGCAATGATCAGACTTTACCGCGATACCGAGAAACACCAGTGCCCACGCTCCTATAAGGGCGCGACCATAGCTTGGGTCTGGCGCACCTTCTCCCACGTAGGAAACCGTAACGTTGATGAGCATCGGCTGCGAAAAGAAAAAGACAGACCTGCAGAGCCGCGGTGGGATGCCAGAGAGAAAAGATGACAGGTTTTCGCGAAAACATGCTCTTAGAAGACTGTGTCTTGCGTGGTGATCATCTGGAGGTGTCAATATGGGTTTCGGGCGTTGCTGAGGGAAGCGATACTTGCATTTGGCATAAGTAGCAACAAGCCTTTCACGTAAGATGTGACTCTGTAGCCGACTATCGATCTTTGGCAAGTCTTTTTGGTTGATAACTTTCGAATAGCCGGCCCAAAATGTGGCCGCGAGCCATGCGAAAGCAGTCCTCGTCCAGAAACCACTGTACTCCTCCGGTGCGCCGGTCCTCTTCTCCTCCGATAGTATTGACTTCTTCTCTGTAGACTCTAGTAAGAGCGCTGTTATGGTCAGGGCTAGGGTGGCAGTCAATGAACCCGCTTCTCCGGTGCTGTCTCCCATGAGCCAGAGCGTCCGAACCCGCGCAATGGCGAGAATGACAAGGACAGATAAGTACAGGCTGAGAAGAGTCGAAGGGCGGAGTGAACGCTGGTGGTCGACATAAGACAACAAAACCATGCCAGTAGTTCCAATCATCGACAAGACATCGGCAGCTACTGACGCTCGTGTTTGTACGGAGAAATTCCGAGTTTTGAAAGCTAGAAACACCACCTGAGCTACAAATATGCCAAAAAATGTTATCTGTTGATGCATCAGTCTCTTCACTTTCACATTGTGGCCAGCAATCTTACCAGTTTCCCCAAGAGCAATTTGGTCCGCACTGAACAGACCACTGTTGAACGTCGCAGTACTGCAATGTGTGAAGGCAAAAGCGACAGAAAGACGGCCGCGGGAAGACAGGCAAAGAAGATGTCTTCGAAAAGCAGGGTAAAGTCAAAGGCACGACAAGAGGCGTCGACTCTTGGGCCAAAGACTTTGTCGCTGCCAAGCGGGCATGCTGGTGATGCCATGGCTCGAGCCCGGCAGAACACAGAGTTAGAGTAGGCTAGAGATCAATGATCGACCACAAGTGACTTTGAATTATCAGAAGAAAAAGTATAAAACTCTTCAAATCCAAAGAGGTTTGAATTTGACTGTCTGGAGGTGATTCGCGTTCGTAATTAGGTTGCCTGATTATACGTAGGGGAGGTGGGAGCCTATAGTGAAAATAACTCTATACAGAATCCATGCGAGTAAACAGTGGAAATAAAAGTGCAGATCGTTGTTCGTGCCATCTTTTAAGCGAGCAATTGATGAGTCGCATGGTGTAACTATCGGTATCTAGTCGATGCGGTGAAAAGGCACAGCAGCAGCTCGGAGCTCACATTGGAAGAGGGATGACTCCGCGAAGGGATGAGATAGGCAGCCATCATAAACGCAAGGCTTTGAGACGGCTCTATCACGAGCCAATCTAAGCGAGGCCGCAAGGGTCTTATCAGATCATGAATCGAAAGGGGGAACTTGAAGAAGAATTTCAAGGTCTTGCTGATGCGTTCGTTGGTAGAAGCCGAACTCCGATTACGTAGGTCGAGTTCATCCAGGAGTTTGTACACCGTATTCCGCAGCGGATCAAAAGAAAGCCATTCAGTACGGAGTAGTTTTGAATTTCGGATTAGGGTCCGATCCCTCTTCAATCTTGGCCGTGGAGGAACACCGGTACCTTTTGTTGGTAAACATTCCACATTCTATATCATTTCCGCCCACGAATAGAGTTCTTATACATATGTGAGCTCTTGATTTGGTGGAATACCGGCTGCTCAAGATGGATCACCGTCTTTTGTTAGTGCCCGCGTGCTAGGTATCACGACTCAACTCCGTACCTACAGCGCTAGAGTTTAGCTTACCATAGAGAGGATCCATGTGGGGTAGCCAAGGTTCCCCACTGTATTTTTCCATCTCTGTGGCAGAAAGGTTTCACCGCCTGCCTTCTGTCAATAATTTTCTGTATGCTGGTCCTTCGTGACGATGAGTTTTGCATCATAGCATTTACAGTCCACCAACCACTCTAATCTTGACGCCATGGATCTTCTCAAGATCTTGTCGCGTGGAACAAAGAAGACTGCCGGTCAAGGCAGCGCTCCCCCTCCGCCGAGCTCGAAGCCCACGAATCCCCAGCTGTACCACGACTCTGCGCGCGGCGGCTTGAAGAGAAAGCGCAATGAAGAGGCTCTAGACGCCGCAACAACCGACGATGCGCACGAGTTCGACTTTTTCGCAGTCCGCGACACGGCCGAGACCAAGGCCAAAGAGCCAGAGCAATCCAAACCGGCCAAGAAGGAACAGCAGAAAACCGAAGAGGTCCAGCTTCTCGACCACGACGAAGTGCGCCAAGTTCTGCGATCGCATAGATTGAAATTTACCCTTCTGTCAAAGCACGAGGAGGCAAAATCAAAGGTCAAAAAGTCCCAGAAGAAGGAACAGCCAAAACCAAAGTCCAAGGATGGAAAGCTGTCGCTGTACCCCCAGCCCTTGACCTCTTTCACCGATCTCCGAAACGCCTACAAGATTTCACCGAGGCTCGTTGAGAATTTGGCAAAGCAAGGCTTCAGGCTGCCGACAGAGGTACAACTCGGCAGTTTACCTTTGCTGATCGATCCCAAGACTGCTCTGAAAACCTCTGGAGACGAAAGTGTAAAGCTGGGCGATGATGGATCAGTCAACTTTTTGGCAGTTGCGCCCACGGGCAGCGGCAAAACCCTTTCCTTCCTAATTCCTACCGTCAACTCTATTCTGAAGAGAAGAGCCGAGTCTGGAAAGCAGGAGGGCCACGTCCTGGAAGCCTTGGTCATCGCGCCCACTCGAGAACTGGCGCACCAGATTGTCCGCGAAGGTCAGAAATTGGCTGCCGGGACAGGTGTCAAGGTAGTCGGATTCAAGAAGGGCATGCGCCTCCCCACCGAAGAAGGCATCGCGGACCTAGACGAAGATGACGAGGACGAGGACGAAAAGGATGCTTCCTCATCTGATGAGGACGATGCGAGCGACGACGATGAAACCCCGAAATCAGATGGCCCGATCACCAAGGCAGATATAATAGTAACAACTCCTATGCTGTTACTCAACTTCCTGACCAAGCGGGGCGGGGCAAAGAGGACATTGCCCAATGTGCGGACAGTCGTTCTCGATGAGGGCGATGTGCTTCTAGACGAGCTGTTTAGGGAACAAACAATGGGTATCATCAGCGCCTGTACAAACGAGTCTCTGAGGTTTACATGCTGGTCAGCCACCATGGGTTCGAATATCGAGGCTCTGCTGCTGGAGAAGTTTGGCCAGGCAGATTCAGCAACTGCAGCACCTCTCGTCCGATTGGTAGTGGGATTGAAGGACACGGCAGTGCCCAGTGTGAACCACCATCTCATATACACGGGTGACAACGAACGAGGCAAACTCTACACCCTTCGGCAACTACTGCATCCCAACTCGAGCAATTCGTCGACCACAATCCCAGAAATGGGACTGCCGTTCCTGGTATTTGTGCAGACGGTTGAGCGAGCTTCGTCCTTGTACGAGGAATTAAAGTTTGAATTTCCCGCCGAGGCTGGCGGCTCTACACGAATTGCTGCATTGCACTCTAATATGTCGGAAAACGCCAGGTCGAAAATCATTGCCAGATTCAGGGCAAACGAGATTTGGGTACTCATTACCACAGATCTGTTGATGCGTGGAATCGACTTCCGCGGCGTCAATGGAGTCATCAACTTTGACTTGCCGACTTCGGCGGCTTCGTATGTCCACCGAGTGGGACGTACTGGTCGTGCCGGGCACCAAGGCGGCGTCGCTGTCACCTTTTACACCAAGGAGGATATCCCGTTCCTGAAGAACATTGCCAACGTCATTTCTCTGAGCGAGAAGCAAGCTGGAAAAGAGGACGGCATACCGAAATGGCTGATGGATGCTCTGCCCAAGGTACAGAAGGACGACAAGAAGAAGCTCAAGAAGAAGGGCGTCGAGTCGCGCAGGGGCAACAAGGCCGAAATCACAACCAAGAGCGCTTGGGAGAGGCGGAGGGAGAACAACCGGAAGGGCGCGATCGCCGGAAGCAAGAAGCGGAAGCTCGAGGGGCGAGGCGACGAGAGTGATGGCAATAATAGCGAGTGGGGTGGTTTGGATGGCTGAATAGCTGCACCTCTTATAGATCCATCTGTAGTTGGATCATGAGATATTGAATGAACAAACACAATGCATATTCAAAATACTGCAATTGCTTTCCTCAATGATCGACGGCCATCTGCGATGACTCTACCTGAAGGCTGATACGTGACTGCGAGTACTAATTAGGTCGGTAGGTAGAGATCACGGGTCATCGTGCTCATCTTGGACTCAATTTTCTCCAGTCGTCATAAATGATGCTCTGCCGTCTAGTGTCTTTCCTTCCACTAGGTGTAATCATGCCGTGGGCACCGTTGCAAAGAATCATTCATCATTGGATGGCGAATGTTTGCAACAGAGTATTTTATCCTTCTTGTCCACTGTCAAGTTCTCGCACAAACCAAGGTGGTCTTGATGTTTTAATGCTAGACATAGAAATGATTGTCTTTCTGCTAGTGGTTTCTGTTCATTATTGCCAGATTTAAATGCGTGAGGGCACTCAAGTCTCTGCGCCAGAGCAACGTTGCGTTGAGTCATACCAGGCAAATTCAGCTCCCAATACCAACGGCGTTGAATTGACCCAAGAATGGCTTATCAAGGATAATGCAGGGCCATGGCATGATTCCCTCATCAATATTGGATGCCGTGAGTACCATCAAACAACACGCTTTATCTCTGATCCGTGTTCTGTACGGAAACCTGATGTGCGGTGGAAAGGCTTATGATCCGTGAACCTCATAGTAATGGGGAAAAAAGAATAAAGAAGGCCAAAAAATGAGCAAAAATAAAGCAACACAGAGAATTGAACTGCTGGTCTAGACAAAAAGAATATTCCTTGAGTGGTCTGCTTGGAGGCAGACCGTAACCACTGGCCTAACCAGCACCCAGTTTAGTTTAGACAGGTCATGTCCCGTTGCCCCGGACCTGTGGTAGATTCTTGGTCAATTCTAATACTTGAGGTCACCTTGTCCCCGACCTTGCAAACGGACTCATTGATGGTACTGTAGCCCGAGGATCTGCCAGGCGACATTCCTCCGTTTGCTCATCAACCTGGCCGGTCACGAAGGCTTGTTTCAAGCTGGTAAGATTAGTAGAGAGGAGAATACTTTGATGCCTCCGTGACGCCGGAGTGGGTGCGTTATCCAGACGTGGCGCATGTTGTTTAACAGTTGTTCTACATCGGAACAGGAGATGGCCATACTTTTTTTTTCCTTGTACGTTTCTTTCTTATCTTGATACAGTCTTCAATGAACTAATATGTCCATGTGCCAGTATCCCAAATCGCCACGTCTTTCGAGTATATCACAACATTACCGTCGTCCTGGACCACCAGCACCGAACTGTCATCTCCCTGCCCTGCTGTATCGCTCGACCACTCCTCGTTGCCTCCATCAGAAACGACAAGATTTCCGTCAGTACCTAGTTTTAGAACAGGACTGATGGGAGAATCAGTGCAACAGTGCGAAGCCCACATGACTCGGTAGTCGTCTTCCTTGTCATAGAGCACGAGATTACGGTCGGCCTGCATGACGAAACGATACCGACCACTCTTGGACAGGAGAGCACAATCCCGCTCCAGCGACTCGCCTGCGCGCAGAGAATCCGACGACCCTTCTGTAATCATGCTCTGCTTGGTGTCCGACTGCCAAACCTCCTGGGCGTCCGACATGATAACGACATTTCCATCATCCTGCATGATCAGCACGGAGCTTTCGTTGCCGCAGCCGCACGTGCCAGTCGACCAGATCGGCCACCGGTTGTACTCGAACATCATTACCAGGTTGCCGTCGCCCTGCATCACGACGATGCGGCTGCCGCCATCTCCGCACGTGGATGAAGCCCACAGCGCGAGCCCGCCGCTCTGGTGCCGGTCGTACAGGACGAGGTTGCCGTCTTTCTGGTTTTCGAATTTGAACCTCCCGTTCTTGGAGACAAGCATCTCACCGAATTCCAGGTGCTCGTTGAGCTTCAGCCGGTCTCTCGGTTTGCGATGTATCTCGGTCACAGTTTCTGTTGGTTTTGACTTCTCCGTCTTCTCCGACTCCAGAAGCAGCGCTCGTATCGCTTCCAGTTTCCGCTCCACGTCGCCCTGTCCGTCGGCGTGGATGAGCAAGTCCGCGATGGAAGCATTGCGTTGAGAATATGAGACTGTTGAGATTGCCGTAGTTTCTTCCCTTTCATATTCTGCACGCATGAATCAGCACCTCTTCCAAACTTTGCACGTCAGACGAGCTAGTAATTACCCTCAATCTCCTTTCTTAGCCTCCGCAACGCATGTCTCCGTCCCTCGCCGTATATCGGCGGCATATAAACATCGAATATCCCCAGCAGCGCATACGCATGGTCCTCGTCGCGCGTCGCCTGCCGGTGATTCGCCCAAGACATGCGCTCGTCGACGCTAAAACCCATCAAGTCGCCTCCCTGCAGCGCGGCTGCCGAGATCTCGGTGATCTCCTGGACCTGGCTTTCGAGCGACCGCTTATCGCCAAGCCGGCATCCCTCCACATCGAAGAACTCGACAGACTGCGGCGCGAGCAGCTCCTGCAGCGTCCACGACCGTGTGAACCACCGACTCTGCCGAAACGCCTCCTCCCAGCTCGACTGGGCCAGCCTCTCCTCTAGATCTTCCTCCCCACCGCCGCCGCCGCCGCCGACGCACACATCCGCCATGTACACATAACACCGCTGCGCGCCGCGGTACCAGCGGAACATGGAATTCAGCGCCTCGCTCAGCTCGGTGCTATTCGACTTGTCAATGCAGCACGTATCGATCCAAAAGTGTTTGAGGCCGTCGGCGGCGGCCTGGCGCGCGCAGAACCGGATCTTGCGGTAACCCGGCGCCCGGGCCGGCGCCGTGCCGTCCCGCAGGTCCTGGAAGGTGACCTCGTCCTCGTTGCTGCCCCACGTGTGCGACAGGATGGCGTACGGCGGCAGCGGGTCGCCGTAGTACGTCGTCAGGCGCAGGTCGTCGTCGCCGTTCAGGGTGAGGAAGCGCATGGTGGGCGGTTCGGCAACGGCGACCTGGGTGGGTTCACCGTTCAGGAGATATGCGTAGTCAGAGAGCTGAAATCGAAAGGTATCTCTGGTCTTTGGGCTTCGTGTCTAGATAAATGACTAAGTCCAGACATGTGGTTAAGAGACATCAGCCTGGTAGAAATGCTCGTGATCCTTCGACGACTGGATATCCACTCCACCACAGCGGGGATGGTGGAATATTTATAAAACCCCTGCAAAGCGGCCGCTCCATCTGACTTGTCCCTATAAGATCCAGACGAACCCCTGTTATGTTGGACTAATTAGAGGTTAGTGAAGATATGATACCTTGTCCAATCCTTCTATATCTGGCATGCACCGCCCCGATGGATAAAAGTGGTCTAGATCAGGATTCAGCACACAGGCTGGACAAAGGTCCAGGATATCCACTGGTAGGGCTTGTTTCCGCATGTCAAGCTTCGAAATGATCAAATAATAGAATGAATTATATGCTTTATCGAATCGAGAGCCGATTTAGATGGTGATAGATACAAATGCGATGGTTCAAATGTCCATGAAGCTATCTAGAAGCCTTCTTGTGTTATGATCTGCAAGCCCATCAAAATGAGACCAGCAGAGCTTCACTATCATTGATACTGATCGTAACAGCACCATCTGTAACGTCCAAAATACTGCTGTTGTTCCTGATACCCTGCACCTCTAGTCCGAGACTCTCATATGTCCACTGACTGCCGGCATATGTAATGGTGTCCGCGCCAGCACCAGCACCAGCAGGACTGGTGAGCCTGTCAACCGTGACTTGAGTAACATTGCCCGGAACGCTGAGATCAATGCTCGTAGAAGGTCTATGCGTGCCGGAGCTCGTCTCGTTCCAGTACTGCAGATTCATGATAGCGACTCTTTTGAGCGCGCCGCCCTCGAATGCACCATACGCGGCCAGATTCGTCTGCGTCTCTCCGCCATCAATGTCGAGCTGTTGCACCTTTGCCTCCCCCGACGTCCCTATGAAGTCAGCGACAAAGGGCTGACTATAAAAGTTGGCAAAGACCTGCGCTTCGAACCCCGCGCTCGCGACCGGCAGCCACAGGTTGTATCCGGCGTGCATAATCTGCTGGTAGTTGATGCGTGCGACCCCGATGCTCATGGCGTACAGATAAAAGTCGGCCTGCCACAGGGCCGAACCCAGGCGCGCCTGGTACTTGTAGCTGTTGGTCGCGTCGAGCGAGTTGCCGACCTCGGAGAGCACAAAGGCGATATCCGGCTTGTTGGCCGCCAGCCAGTCAATGCGGCGCCGGAACTGGTCGAGGTGCGTGTGTGTCGTTGTCATATTCATCAGGCCCGATGCGAGGGTCGAGGCGGTGCCCGCGTTGTTCTGGTAGTAGTGGTGCGCAACGGTCTTGATGCGATCGTCGGCGTCGATGCCGAGCCCGAAGCACGTCTCCACGTCGAGTATGTACGACTCCTGGGCGACGGCAGCGCCAAAATGGGTTGATACGTCGAATGCTTGCAGGATGGGATCCTCCGGGAGAGAGATGGCCTCGGCGATGGCAGAAGCGTACTTGGTGTAGTTGCCCACATATGTCTCGTTATTAAGCTTCCCTTGATACCCTGGCGGTTGCAGCGCGATTCCGTTGGCTCCTGTGAATGTGCCACTGTATAGATCCGGCTCGTTACCGACTTCAATGGCCTGGATCTTGTCCCATCCTAAAGCATCGACGGCGCTCTGCGTCCAGGCGATAGTCTCGGTAACGTTTGTGGTAGCCAGGGGTACTTGGATGATATACTGCGCGTCGGGAAAACTGTTCGTCAGATTCCAGTACGAAGGGCCAATCGTCGTGTTGCCGATATTCTGATAGTTGTCCTGCTCGGCTGTGGGCAGTGCCGGAGCAAACTGACCTGGCTCGAGTCGTCCGTAGTCCGCAGAGGTGCCGCCGAGACGAATGATGGGACGGCCGTTGGTGCGCGACGTGATGGAGTTGATGAGATTCACCGAGAACTGATTGACATTGCCGTCGGCGTCTAGTGCATACTCCTCGAACGATGCCTGCTCGAAGGCAAAACCACAGAAATCTGGGTTCGCGACCCTAGCATCGTCATTGACAGTGGGAAGGCTGACTGATACATTACTGGCAGTGGCGACATTGACTAACAGCCCAAAGGTCCCGAACCTGAACAAAGGATACCACACCTGTGTGTAAAATGGCATGGTTGTACGCTTGGTGTCGTGGACCTTGGTGTATGCGGCTCAAGAATTCATGTTTGGAAAAGGAGACAAGGAGCTGGATTTAAGGAAATATGAAAAGAAGCTTCGGTCCCGGACTCGCCAGGGGTGAACATGCTCTGCTCCTATAGAAAGTCGGCCGGGACACAGAAATAGATGGCCTATGAATATCATGTTCCTGAACGAGTATAGTGGGCGAGGCGCTTCGTGTGGGGGGGAAATCCATCGTATGAAGGGTCCCCTAGTCTGCGGAGTGCTGCGTGGGTCATGATGCATGCAGTCAGCTTGGAGGGCTTTTTCTTTTCTCTGATTTTGTTTCCGTGTTCTGCTTATCGCACAATCTTCTGGCTACAGATTTAACATTTTGCGTTGAGATCTGTTGACGATTCGCAACATGGTAACAAATATCGCGGTCTTTCGAGCCCGGAGTAGAGTAGAGGATCGCCGCGGCCGAACTCTAGCATTGTCGAAGTCAATGATCTGGGACAGTCTACCAAACTCTGCGTCCTCAATGAAGTCCCAATGAGAACTTTCGACTGTTGCAGATCAAGTCGAGAATGGCCAAGGACATGGAATAAATTACGTTACCGGCTGTCGGTCGGCATGCACGGCAATTGGTCACACTTGGCAGGTTCGGTTGTGTCATGCATCGTCTGCATACCACCTGCAGATGACATCTGATCAAGTCATGTCGGTCGTCGCCCAGACGATGCAGTTCAGGCCTTTGGTGGAAGTGAAGCTGTGCGCTTGGCGCCGACGACGCGGCTGAAAGTGGCGGGTTTGTCAATCAAGGTCAATGCAAGTAGTACTTGTCCAGTCCATAACCTGTGAGTGTGGCGCCGAAGACGACATTTTAGGCTTCTGCAGGGTCCATTTAGGGTACGGTTTAAGGCTTGAAAATCGATTTCTGACAATGCCACCATAGTACAACACTAGGTACGCACACACAAGGAATATGACTTGGGGATATCTGGAGGTCTTTACTGTACGATATCAAGATCTGGATAGAATATGACTAATCTGGGAAGCTATGATCAATTGGTATGCGTGAGTCGGATTAAGAAAGGACAATCCAGGCTTTCATCTCATTTGCGGCGCTACGCAGTCACGACCTTCGCAATCATTATCTTCAATTCTGAATCCCGCCCTAGTGACGAGGCATTCATTCTCCGTTTGCTCTTCTGCGTGATTGTGTGGTCTTCCACAATGCTAAAGACGCCACTGGCCCCCTTAAACAATTCTGGTCCATCAGTCCTCAACTCCCAACATGTCCATTCCTACACACATCTCCAGAGCAAGCATCGTTTTCCATGACTTTCGGCCAACTTTCGTCTTGGTTGGCGTCTAACTGCAAGCTGTTTCTTCCGTCCACGAATGATTCCGATCCCTAAGAACCCCCCAGCCAACACGACGGAACACTGCGACATACGCGGCGCCCAAGATTGAGAACTCCCTTTGGTTTCAATACAAGCATTCATTGGGCGTATCACTTCTACATTCTCTTACTCGTTTGGATTCCACAACGTCGTATGCCCATCTTCTAGTCTCTCCAGCAAGATGGGGTTTCCTCCTGAGGCCTCAAAGGTGATGGGCGTCCGAAACAAACTCGACGCCCTCTGGAAGCTCTACGGAGGATACATCACCGATATCAAGTACATCAAGCAGGCCTTCAGTGCCAAGAACTCCGAAATGATGGAGCGCTGCATCGATGAAATTCCGAGGAGGCACTGGCAGAACCTCTTCGACATCATGGATTCCTGGACCAGCTTTTGGGATAAACTCCTCCACATGGTCGAATCCATCCATCTCCATCTCAGCTGCCTCCTCTCGACCCACCCCCGAGTCTGGGAGGTCCTGTGGAGGGCGCACAGAATGTACTTTTTCGATTTTTGGACCGAGAAGATGAGCGCCAATGTCGACACAACCAAATCCAAGGGTCTCGCTGAGGTAGTTCACAATGCAGCTAACCTTTGTCGACAACTCCCCCATTTTACCATTGCACCGACCTGGGAGGGCGGCATATGCTTTTCGAACGAGCAGGGCCAAGTTCACATCCACGATTCGTTCAAAGAAGAGTCTTTCAGCGATGTACGCGAGAAGATGGATTTGCTCGACCAGAGGGCTGACCAGGAGGAGTTCCTCCATCGAGACAAATTCGACATGAAAAGTGCGACTGGTATTGGCGTCCCCGGGTTTCCATACCATGCTCTGGGGTATGTGCAAGACCCGACCGGACGATTATGGGAAGGTTTGTCGGTGGGCTTCAACAATCCGCAGAATGGACCCGAGGCTGATGACCTTGGCCCAAGCCCAAGATCACGATCGCGTTTCGTAAAGTGTTTCCAGGAGCTGGCTTTACAAGGACAACTATCGGTCCAGGAGAATTCTGAGGACTTTGAGAGCCTTGAGGGTCTGAAGAAGTAATTCTTCTGTCCCTTTTTCTCCAATATCGTTGAGATGTTGTGTACTCTTTACATGATCTCACGATGCTCCCACCGCAACTTCACAAGTCAGCCACCCATGTTGATGCCAGCACATCCCTTTCGATCCCCAAACATAGATTACCACAGAGTCCTCCATTGACCATCAAGCGCTTGAAAAGAGTTGTTTTGGAAGCGGCCTGCTATTTCTTCACGAAGCATTTGGTTGCCAAAGGTTTTGGTATTTAACCACACATGATTCATGTCCTGCTGCTGCGAATGGCACCAGGAAAATTTCACAAGCGAAATAGATTGCGAATTTCATCCATAGCGTTGTTTATAAATTCATTGTATAGTTAGAGACAAAGTAAAGCTAAATCTACAACTACAACTGCAGCGAAAACTAGATCTAAAATGAAAGTATGTGCATCCGCGAGTGATCCAAAAGGAAGTAGAGCGCCGCTAGAAGCCTTGGCCTTTCGCAGACTTTCCAATCGGGAACAGCAAGCATTGAATTCTTATTCTGGATTTGAACTAGGTTGTTTCGTGGAGGTCAGGAATAATCCCAAAGGTCCAGCCTCACTTGTGATGAAACAACCAATCGTTGACAGGAAATCGTCCACCGTCCACACGGCGAGACGACTCGTGATGTTCTCGCAACCAAGCCGGCTAGTCGGGTAAGACGCGGTGGCGCGGACATCACTAGAAGCACTCGGGGTACCGATTTCGACTTCCTCGGGTCCCGCTCGAGCGCCCCGTATCTCCCCAATGTCGAAGACCTCCCTGGTGGTCCGGGGAGCATTGAGCAAGATACTCGTCCCCATGGACGTCTGGAGCGCCCGAGAAACAGAGGACCATTGGCGAGCTCGGAGTCTGCTCGAAGCATCGGACCAGCACGAACGACCCCTAAATGGCGAAGCTAGCCTTCATCCCTCCAGAGAGGTCGGGCAGTACTGCCTAGGGAAGTACGGGCGAGATCCGGATCTGCGCAAATCAACTCCGGCAACATCCAACTTTTCACAAAACCACTTTAATCCCAAGACCATAGTGCGGCGCAGTCCCTATTCAATACTGGGGATAGTGAGGAAGTCCAGACCTGTAATTCCGGAGTGCTTCCCACCCCTACTACCCGCTGGTGGGGGCATAGCAAGGCTGGATGCTAGAAATGCTCAACCTACAGGTCCGGGGGCGGCCCGGGGCGGCGAGACCCGGAGGGGACGTACCACCCGGACCGACACCCAGCGTTCGGGAACGCGATCTGCCCGCGGGATGAAAACACCAAAAAAGATGTTCTGCGTCTGGGTCTGGTAGCGCCCGTCTGTAAGAGGAAGATCTAGGCTCGGCGGTGTGACGCCAGGGATCCGACCCGTAGCGAGTGTCTCCAGTCCTGCGTGGCAGAGGCGTGGAGAACACAGGGTGCGGAAGGATACACTGGGCACGGGGCTTTTGTAGGCGGTAGGAGGAGTGTATTCGCGGTGATGAACCCCCGGTGAGTTGGCGAGATGGTGGTGGCAAGGTGGTGGAAACTGTGGAAGATGGAGATTAGATTGCGCTCGAAAGGCGGAGGTGATGGTCATGGACAACAACTCGAGGTTGTTGAGAGTGAATACACAAGGTCTCGGTGTGATGGGCATGGCAGGGTAAATGAATCCGATGGTAAGGAAGCCATCAACGATGGCGACAAGATGGAAGGACAAAGTGGGAAGATGGAAGGATGGTGTCAGGAGTGGCAATCAAGATGACCGAGACTTGAAAGGAGGGATAAAATGTGAATGATTGAGAGTCATGGTGTTTGATGGGCTGGAGGGTGTAAGGTGGAAGGTGGAAGCTGGGTGGGAGCTCTGCGCGACGCGACCAAGGTGACCACGCACCTTGGTGGGGGACAAGGGAGTTATGGCTGGGAACAAACGGAGGTACCCATTGCAAAAGCAGACAGGACGGTCTTGACAAGGCAGAAACTCGTTGATGGCCAGAAAAGGTCGAGTGTTCAATGTGCTCGACTCGGGCTGGAGAGGTGGGGTACCTGGGAAGAGTATCCCAGGAGGAGGATGGGGGATTGCGTGAGTATGGAAATTTAACTTACTGGAAAATGATTGAAGAATGGTAGGTACAAGGAAGTCAGAGCTCGCAAGCCTGACGACGAAAAAGAAGTTGCTGAGAACAAAAGAGAAAAAAGGCTGATGGGGAGGAAGACATCTGCAGAGGTGGTTAGAAGAAGGCTGCAAACAGAAGGATTGATGGACAGGACGGGGATGATTTTGGTAGTGTGACGGCCGGTCGGAAATCGTCTGGGCTGGGGACGAGTTCTCAGGTATGAGAAGCGCGGCATCTGGAAGGGGAATGTGCAAACGGAATTGGTATTGTGCGAGCTGGACTTGAATGCGGGCAAGGTGGCTGACGCCAACTTATCTGCGGAGGAGAGAAGTTGATGATAGACTGCAAAGGTTTGAGGAGACTCGTGATCAGTCGCTTGATACTTACAAGATGAAGTGGTGATGGAATGAGAAGAATGAAATGGTAGAAGATGTTGAGGTGTTGTGATGTGGTGGATGTGGGAGCTAGAGCAAAGTCGCGACTTCAAAGCAATGGGAATGGGAGCCTGAACTCGCGGCTCATTGTCAAAAGCGACTGGTCTCCCGTGCCTTTTAGCATCGCTGGCTGTCAAATCTGAGCCTCTTCATGTTTGCTAGGAACCCGCGGGTTTTGTCGTCTACTTGGGAGGGCCACAACTTTCAGGTTGCCAGCTTGATGCACAGCTACGAGCGCGTTGGTCAACCGGGCTAATATTGGTCACCCAGTGCTGGAATTTCTTCTCAGGGCGTGCAGTCAGATGATTATGTCTGGCCAAAATAGCATTCACTGATGTACAGCTACCATCTTGTCTATCTCATGACAGAAGATGCATATTTAATTGTGCCCACTACACAGTTCCATCCTTCCCGCCGTCCATCAATTATCTGGAAGCTCCTCGACTCTGCTGCGGGCTATTTGAAAGCAACCATACAAGTAGGAGATCATCGCTCATTTGAAGTACCACAATCAGGAACATCAGAGCTTGGCACCACCTCCTCTCTCAGAATCACCATCACCATTGATGGTGTCGCTGTCACTATCGTCTTCCTTCTCAGCAAGATTTCCGATGGACTCTTCGCTGGGAGGAGTCGAAGATCCATGTCCTGACTTGTCCGAGTCCGAATGTTCAGACTTCTTGTGATCATCATTGGTATTTGTTGCTGAATCTGAGAGTCATAGTCAGTCACTGTAGCACTTTGCGTGTTCATAATCTTACCAATGTTCAAATGGGCAAGTCTCTCCTCCAGAGAACCGTTTTCATGTACTTGACTGCCCGACATCAGCGAGATCGATGGCGTGATGCCCGTCGTTGTGTCCCGGTGTCCTCGAGGACCTACTGTCTGGCGACTGATCTGAGTCAAGGCTTCGCGGCGGATGGTTTCAAGCATCTTATTCAGCATGTTCTGCTGATGGTTGAAATTAGGATCTTCGACGCCGGAGAGTAAAGGCAGGCCCCAATTGGCGTAGATGTTCTGGTGTGATCTGGGCTCTACCATGCCGAGAGGATGGTTCCTGATGTACAGATGGCAACAATAGCAAGCTGGCTTGCTACAGCTGATATAGCGGTCGTCGTCAACAAAGCGCAGATTGTTCTGGTTGAAGTACTCCAGAGCCTGGATCTCCGCATGAACTATTGGCTTGAAGTTTGGGGACTTGTATTGGTCCATGACTCGATCCTGAATTCCTAGTCGGTGGTCCAAATTGAGCAACGCTTCCTGATATTTGTGGAGTCTAGGATCGTTGGCTGGCATCATGCGTTTGAGGATGGACTCGAGGTTGGTCAGTTTGTCTGGCTCAGGAGCCGGGACACTTTTCATCAGAGGAATCCGACGGACAAAACATCTCTGCGACAGCTCTGGCACGTTTGGGGCATCTTCCAGGATCTGTTTCGGTGCCCGTACATGATGTGCAAGACGTCCGAGGAGATGCCTTGCACATTCGAATGTGGTCGCTCTGTCACTATTCTCGGACTCGCCTTGCTCGGCCTTGCTCCGGTCGACCAGCTGCGTCATTTCAGGAGCCTTGCGCTGCTCATATGCCCTCATGCATAGCGCTACATAGTTCTCGAAATCGAATTCTTGTAGCCATTTGAGAAGCTTAGCGTCTGCTAAACACTGTCAGCAGTGTTTAACCACGTATTTCAACAGAATCATACCTTCAGGCTGACTTTGTTCCTCGAGGTGCTTGATGCATTTCTTGAATATGTTCGACAGGATCTTCGCTTCCTTGTTGACTCGCTGACCAGCGAAGCCGATGCACTTGTCGACAAATCTCGTTTCAGCTTCTTCGCGATGACCTAATTTGAGAATCAAAATGCCCCGAACATCTTTCAAGATGTCTTCAACGAAATCGACGATCTTGGTGGAAGTCTGGTTCGAGGAGATCCAGAGATTATAGCAATCCTCGCTGTCCTCGAAAACGGCAGAGGACGTGGACTCTCCTCCTTTGGTGTAGTCGCACAAGTAGGCAATGTTGTCGAGGAGCCTTCTGCGAGCGGCCTGCTTAGGGTTGCTCCCCTTGGGTCCAGAGAAGTGCTCCCCTCTGGTCTTGCCGAGCGACAGCAACAAGATCAAAGGCTCGGAGAAACGATACCACAGACGTGAGTATCTGTCAAGACGTGGTCCATTGTTTTTCTTCTTGGGAGGCATGCTGGATCAAATGAAGACACTTTTGAGGAAAATCTGATTATATGATAGCGTGTGCTTGGTGGAATTGAGCTGAGGAACACGAGCAAAAGTTAATAGATGTAAGTGCAGTGTGTACTGGTCAAAGTGACTATTTGGATTTCGAAGGCATTTAAGTATTCACCGTAAACTCATCAAAGTCCTGGTAGTTCTATGCTACTCCGAGGATGATGTGCCCCCACTGGTCCGGTATCTCCTCTCATCTCATGGTCTCCAAAAGTGGTGGGCCTCCTTCCCAGGAGCCTCGACCTATGATGCGTACCTCATAGCTTCACTCGTAGACGTCATTCAAAATACTTTCGGTCTTTGCTGGCTTTTGGATAGGATGTTCTTGAATCGTGGAATTATTGAGAAGTATGAAGAATACGTTGTAGTGCCTGGGCGCATTGCTCTGATGCGCTCCGATTATGCTGTGTCGCCCCAATACAATGCGCAGTTGAGCGTGACTCTATACACATGCACACGAATCTGCGAATTAAGTCCTGGCATCTGCCCGAGCGATACCTCCTCTGGCAAGTAAGGCTCAATCATTATCAGTACGAATCGTTATAGATGGTAGTGCAGTCTGTCGGCATCTACAGGACCAATAAGAAGTGGTGGGCCGACGCTTGCGAATCTCATCAGTCCCCGCGCATTGGCGAACGGCTCGTAGCTTCGGGCCGTGGCGCGTCAGGCATCCCACACGCAGCCTTGTCACGGCGTAATCTATGGCTTCATTATATGCAGGAGTTACACCAAAATCTACGAGTCCATCTGCACCGGCCAACGTATGAAGAGCGGTGAATACATACACTGAGAAAATAGCCTTTCACCTATCGATATGGGCGGAATTTCAAAGAAGACTGAACATTGCGCAGATGCGTCACTGGGTATGCTCAGATGAGAATTGCTTTTTATGTTTTCTGTTAATAGTAGAGTGATTCAAGGAGTTAGAAGTCTTGAGTACTTTAGTGAGAGACGTCGCTCCAGAATTTCACCCTCCCTCCTCCACCAGTATTCTTTCAAGCTAGCATTGACATCTATTGCAAGTCTGCAAGATGACTCGTCGAAGAACCGAAGCTGCTCACATGAGTCTTGACTACTCATCGTCCTACACACACCAATGGGCTGACCAGCCTGTCAGTTATGACTTGAGAAACATCACCATGTATACGGATTCGATGTACGGGTCCAACGCTGGGGGCATGGCAGAGCCTGTGAGCCGAGACTTTTTGGACAATATAGCCTGGCCCGCCCAATTTGATGCCCGCCTATCTGAAGATATAAATACATCGACAGATCCTTCCAGTACAGCTCCGGCTCTCTAGAGAGGAACATATGTACCGGAGTCACCTGGGTACAGCATGAGTACCATGTCTGACACATTGGACCAGCTGATCGAGCCGGTCGTGCCCAGCATGCCTCCAACAATCCCACTTCCACAAGCTGCGGGAGTCGCACCAGCGTTACTTACGCAATTTCAAACAAATGGCGACGCTACAAACAGGATACACAGAATACGATTTGAAGAGGATCAATTACCCGGATCAAAGGAGTTCAGAAAGGGAATCTTGGGGCTTTACTCATGCAACGAAAACAAGGATCTCGTGGGCTACGTACCCGAAGAGGAGGAAGAGGAATGCACTGAGGCCTTTGACACAGCCAGAGATCTGAAGTAGGATCGGCCCAGAGTACTGCTCAAACAAAGCCTTTCGCTGACAGATCCACAGAAAACATCTAAGAAAACATGTGACACCCGTCATCTGCCCCTTGTGGCCAGGCTGCGATGCTCGAAAGGCTGAGCAGGCGGACATGCGGGAACATCTGAGGGTGAGCCATGCCCAATGGGCCATGGATCGTCCTGAATATGGAGTTGAG
The DNA here is from genome assembly GCA_022432395.1 of Pestalotiopsis sp. NC0098. Taxonomy (NCBI): domain Eukaryota; kingdom Fungi; phylum Ascomycota; class Sordariomycetes; order Amphisphaeriales; family Sporocadaceae; genus Pestalotiopsis; species Pestalotiopsis sp. NC0098. Next base: position 641,779 of record JAJKLJ010000003.1, on the reverse strand, counting down.
TTTGGTCCCTTCACATGCAAAAAATGTAAGGCACAGTTTTCGAGGTCGGACAACTTGACCAAGCATCGCAAAAACAATGTCCGCTGCAAATGATTCTGGATGGTTCGTTTTGGGTACTGCCGGGTGAACCACGAGGTTTTTGTTGATGTTTTGTTTCTTTTCCTTTTGTCGGGTGGATGTAGGGGGAATCGTCTGGATCGCGCTTTTCAATACTTTCACGACTTTACGAGAATCTCTTTAATTTCATTACCTACCTAGGTAGTCTGACTTTATACGCACGTCTCGTGTGACCCTCAATTTCATGACTGTTGTCGCTAGAAGTGACATGACACCCGTCACAGCCCATCACGACGTCCCAGATGTGATGCGACAGGATAAACTATGAAGAGTGACACAACCGGTTGCACGCGTGACGGCGGCGCACTGATTGGAGAATGTCTGCAAAGCTGCGTCTTGGGAATATATACCCTTACTTGTGCGATGCTTACTCAAATCGTCTTGCCATGGTCGTCTCGGGATTATGTGGACTTCGGGTAGACGGAGGTTCCATATTAAAACATGTCAATCTGTGCACAGTCTCCGCAATCCGATTCTGTGGATTTCATATACAGGTCGCGAAGGGATGATGAACCTTGAGTTAGTGTACGGAGTATGGGTATTGTAAGCCCGCTCTAAGTCCGAGGGGATCGACAAGTCTCCCGGCTGTGCCTGCTGGAGTGGCAGTATGCAGTATACCAGGGGGTATGTGGTGTTGGGCTCGATTCCTCATAGCGCTGATGCGCCAGTGACAGTCCTCTCCCTTGTCGTCTTCGGTGCCTGCCAAGCCTTACCCTGCCAGACATGGGCACAAAAAGGGGGCACAACCCATCCATGGAAGACTGTACGGAAGAAGTTTAATCGTCGGTCCTAGCACGTGTACAACAGAACTCAAGGTTGCACCCAGTCCATACGTATACTGATCCCAAAACTCTACCAAGACAACCAGGATACGATCCGGTGGGAATTCCAAGGGTCAGATACTCAGTTCATACTTGAAAGATATCTTGTCTCGTCCATGTGTCTTCGGGTCCGCTGAATGTCCGACTCTCTGCAATGGGAGGGACATCATCCGGGGCTAGGTGAGATGATCGGCTTTGCTAGAGAAGACTTTGGACCCGTTCGTTTTCTGCCTTACGCGCAAGCGCGTTGGGTGGACAGAAATCTTTCCCGACTGTACGAAAGCGGTTGATTTGCTGTCTGAAATGGTCGCCCGTTGGGAAAACGGGTTGAGAGGACTAGAGCTCCCCATCAAAACCTTATCCTCCTTTGGACCGGTCGGGTAATGGAAATTCAGGGCGCTTGTTCTGATGGACTACCTAATGCAGCCTACTACGAATAGTTCCGGCTGGCACAACTGTAGAAGTCGGAGCGACTTCCGTTGATATTGCTACTGAATGCTATTGTCAGGCCTTTAAAGAGACTTACAGTCACGTATAGGTGTATGGTGAATATCACAGGTACAAGTACGTGAAATTGGGCTGGAGAAATCGAATGATCACATGATGCCGCCCGAGTATTATGAATGTATCGGTTTGAACAAACTTTGCTCATGTACCGTGCCCACGGATTACAGGCTGAAGCAGAGGTTGATCATAGAGACTGCCGGGACTTACGGACACGGACTTGCGGACACGATCTACCCGCCGAGCTGGAAGACCGGCTGGCCCAGGGGGTTATGAGAATTCAAAGTACTACACATTCGTAGGCACATACGTACTCCAGAGGCGTTGGGCGAGTCGCTCATCCGTACTTGCAGCTTTGGTGTGGTAGCATTCCATCTGATAGACCCGGGTCACTGTGCTGCTTCAAGTATAGTCGGTATACACTACTGTGTTGGAGTTCCTGGATTATCAATGCCACCTATTCCCGGATCCGATGGTCCTGTGCTTTTTTCACTCTGCTCACTGCCAAAACAGGCCAAGTCATGATACTTGTAGCAGCTTTGGTGCAAACTTTAAACTTTTTTAGCACTGATCAGCGACTGTATGTACAGAGGTGATAGGGCTGCGGGGAAATTGTCCTAATAATTCCACATCTGACCAGGTACTGAAGATCATTGGGCTTTCGCAATCTATACCAGTTCAAGCGACTGAATAATGAACAGAGCGTGTTTGCATATGAGAACTTGGAAGCGACTCGAGAGTTGCATACGGATATGCTCTCTTCCGGGTTGTCTTTATTCATCTCAAGTGTACGCTCCTCTTGGCCTGATCAATAGCATTGTGGTGGCTGAATGCGGATGTCCTGCGACCGCGTGTGCGATTCTAGAGGTGAGATGAAAACATCGCTGGCGGTACTCTTCTTTTAATGCCGGGTGAGATACAAACTTCGTACTCGTACGCACCTTTGTAGATCCATGACTGGGGGAGGTCTAGACTTGACTCTTTCCCCAGGTCATATTTCTCTATCGCTTCCCTTCCTTGGAAAAGCACGTGCATGGATCGTCATCAAATTCCATGTCTCTACATTAGCGTACTCAAACGATGAACGGCAATATTCGACTAGACTCGCCTCAATGATACCTAGCAGCAGAACATCCCAGTGCTCATTGTGTGATCATCGACGTCGATTGGAATCAAGATTCAGCCGCAACGACCATGAACACCAGGCGGTCGAGGTGACATTGCCACGTGGAAAAGGACCAGCCCGTGACACTTCCCAGCGATTCCCAAGTTGCTATTCTAAGCCCCTTCATCATCGTCCGTTGGACAGTGCTTCATACTTGGCTGGCGCCGGTCGCCCTTCCTCTACCCTCGGTAATTTTGAGTGGTGGGAGACTAGAAGGACACAATGAACTATGTCCAGGGACGGCCAACGTCAGCTTGGTAGTGTCAGTGGATAGTCGCGTCTAGTGCTGGTCAGGCCGGGGTTTCTCGAAGATCTACGGGCCGGAATGCATGGGCTTTGGGGCCGGATCCGCGCTAGGACAGGGGATTTGCCTGTTCCTTCGAGACGTGGGTGTTTGACTCGTATGATGGTTCATTCCCCATTGCCAATTTACAGCCGTTCTTGACTGAAACGAGGTAGGCGAATGCCGCGAAACGCCCAACTGCCACGCAGATGAGCGTTGTTCGCCCCGGGAACCTGGACATGACCGCTGTCGAATCTGGGATATCTAGCTGTTCAGTGGTGAAGAAGCTCATGCTTCCAGGGCTGATGCATGTTATTCCGTGTGGTGGTCAGGGCCCTCTGACAACCTGGCACACCCTGCACATCAGATCAAAGGTGTTCCCGGGAGGTCGTGGAAGGATAGAATGAATGACTGACAGCTAACTTTGATGATGTGGCGTAGAACGGTCCCGTCGATCTTCTAATGCTTCCTTGGCAAGCCCGCATCCTGTCCTGCCTGCCATGACGGATAAGTACGCGGGCGGATCGCACCCAGAGTTCCCATTTTGAGTTTTGAGTTTCCCGTTCTGTTTTCCTGCCAAGATCGCGACTCGCCAAGACAAAAGGCAATACGTACCTACCGACTACCTGGTACTCGACACTCCCAGACAGTCCCTCGATCTTCAAGGGTCAACGGTTCGTAATCCCTCGGCAACATGGCAGCAGATGCCACGACGGCCCTCAACGAGGTGTTCATCCTCTTGGGAATAGGGCTGGCCATTATACTACTACGTCTATACGCACGATGGGAAGCTGTGGGTTTCTCGAGGTGGGAGGCTGATGATTATCTAATGATACTTGTCATGGTCAGTATAAATCACGTCCACTTACTTGTTTGGCCATTGAGGGCATCGTCATCTGACATACATGATAAAGGGAGCGTATTCTACAGAGTCGGCCCTCGCGTATCAAGTCGTGGCAAACTATGATGGACTTGCCAACAATGGCATGACAGACCAACAAAGAGCAGACCTGAGCCCGGATAGTGACGAGTACCGAATGAGGTACGTGCCACGAGGAGTGAAGTCGAATTCTCGGAGACCATTTCATTGACACTTATTATCAGAGTCGGCGGTTCAAAGACACAGATCCCTGGTTGGATCATGTACGTGCTCGTTCTTTGGGCGATTAAGGCGGCATTGTGTACCTTTTTCCTACGTCTTACAGTGAGTTTTGTGTGCTATCATCGCTGAGAGAATATCAACTTACATTCGTAGGAACGCCTGGGAAACTATCGTATGCGCATCAACATCGGCTTCGTTCTCATCACAGTCACTTGGGTCATTGTGACTGTGTGCATCATCGCTGGGTGCGGGCCAATCCAGAAGAACTGGCAAATAAACCCCAACCCCGGTTGTACGTATCACCACCATGGAGGACTACACTGTTTGCAAAATCTAACACCAATTTTCTTCCAGTGAATTGCCAACCGGCCTCATCCCGAATCAACGTCTTCGTCACGCTCGGCCTGAACGTCGCCACCGATATCTACCTGCTCACGATCCCGGTCCCGATGCTGTGGAACGCCAAGATCCCGTTATGGAAGAAGCTCGGATTGATCCTCCTCTTCTCGGGAGGCATCTTCGTCACCATGGCCGGCATCCTGCGGTGCGTGCTGATCCTGGCCAACGACGTGACGGGAGCCCAAGACGGATCGGCGTGGGCGGTGCGCGAGACGTTCGTCGCCGTCGTCACGTCCAACGTGCCGCTCATCTTCCCGCTCGTGCGCCGGTGGGTTGGCAACACGCTCGGCTCCTTCAGCAGTCGCAAGGACAGCCGCAGCGGCATGCCCACGGGTGGAAACCACGGCAGCATCCCCCTGCCCGACCGCTCGTGGCACAGCCGCAAGGACGAGGAGCATTTCTCCAACGGCGGCGACGCCTACGCGTTCGCCGGCAGCCGCGAGCGCATCGTCGAGTCTTCGAAGCCTGGAAGCAGGGGCATCAAGGTCGAGATGGATGTGCAGGTCAGCAGCAATCCCAAGGCCAGCAGCATGACGCGGACCAACAGCGAAAGCAACCTTTCTTTGTAATCATCTTTTCTAATGGCGGCCGGGAAACCCGCATTCTTTTCATGAAACTTTTTTTTCTTTTTTTTTTCTTTTTTTACAGTATAAACCAGTGGCGTTTGGAATTAGCGGCCCCCTTCCGGATCACGGGCTCGTGGTCATGAGCGGACTGCCAGCGATATTCGACGGCTTTATGAAAGAATAATAGATACACAAACATATTTACCGAGTTTACGCCAAAGCGCCTCACACAATATTCTGCAGATGCAGGCTGTTATACCGCTTTTGAGTTCCACATGATTACTTGAGACATTAGGACTGTCAACATCCCAGAGTCCTATTCTTGGGTCACATTTTGGTAATCTCAGGTCGATGTAAGCCATGAATATCTGCTAACGCAATCTAGAAGAGGATTCTGTAGCACTGATGAAGCGTTGCAGGCCCACGAGTAATCAGCGTTTGTAGGTCAGTTCTCCGAGGTTCAGCACACACAGACAAAAGAGATTTGACTTGGCTGGTATCACGGTTACTCTATTTCTTCTAAGCATTTCTTCGTAATTATTAACTAGAGACAAGAGGGACGTTTAAGCCAGTTGGCTGTCGTACGTCGCAACCTCTGCCATGGTCTTCTGCAACTTTTCCTTCACGGCCGCCGTGGGCTCCTCGTAAGGCCTTCTTGGCCTGAACTTCTTCTCCGCATCTGCGATGCCTGCCTTGGGCGCCGTATACACGCTCGCGGCGTACTTGGTGACCTAGAATTTTCGAGCATTAGCTTACAGCCATCCGGTTCAGAAAGGAATGGGCATGAAATAACACCCTTTCCACAAAGGAATCAACTTACAGCAATACCCGCCTTGATGGCCTGCTCCGACAGGGCTTGCTTCTCCTGGAGGGCCTGCGCGCCCTTGAGATCACCCTTCTGGAACAGGTCGAAGATCTTGACGACGGTCTTGGGGAACAGGTTGCCGTAGGCGCAGATGCAGCCGACGCTGCCGCTGGCGAGGCCGCCGAGCAGGAAATCGCTCTGGCCGCCAAAGGTGGCGAACGTGTCGGGCTTGAGCACGGCCGACAGGCGGCTGATCTTGGCGACGCTGCCGCACGTCAGCTTGACGCCGACGATCTTGCCGGCGTGGCGCTGGGCCAGGCGCGTCACCGTGTCCGAGTCGAGGTCGACGCCGTTGCACACGGCCGGGAAGTTGTAGATGACCAGGGGCAGCGGGCTCTTGGAGGCGACCTCGTCATAAAACCCCTCGATGACCGACTGCGTCGTCGCCTTGCCAAAGTAGGCCGGGGGCAGCAGCAGGCCGTAGTCGGCGCCGGCGGCCGCCGCGTCGGCGAGGAACTCGAGCGCCTGCTTGGTGCTGTGGCCCGACACGCCCGCCATGATGGGGAAGTCCGGGCCCACGGCCTGCCGCGCGATCTGCAGCAGCTGCGCCCGCTCCTCGCGCGTCAGCAGGAACGTCTCGCCGTTGCTGCCCAGCACCACCAGGCCCGCCAGCCCCGTCGTGCTCAGGTACTTGTAGTACTTGGCCTGGTCTTCGGGAATGATGGTGTCCGTGTCCGGGTCAAAGAGCGTGACCGCGGGCGTCCAGACGCCGGAGGGTGGTACTGAGGGAGCCATTGTGTAAATCTGATTTGGCCGAACTATAATTGAAATCTGGAATCTGAAAGAAATGAGTGCTACGCTTGGAAATCTGCAAATATGCCTGGCAGTCCAATTGTGTTCTCAAATGATAAATACAAATTGAACAAACGATTTCGATATAGTCGACCACTGACATGCAGTACTATATGAACAACTACTCAGTGTGAGGGGAAGCCGGATAAGCCGTCCGAATATTCGGCGCATATCCGGCGTGGCTCGGCTGTGGTTCCGTGCCCTCCACCAACGGACCCTAACTCCATATCGCACCCCCAGCATTCTCCGTTCTCGGCCACCTTCTGCGAGTGACAATGCCGCCATCTCTTTATCTCCAGTGCGATCGGTAGATAGGGACTAATAATGTTCTACACTTGGATCTCGTTCACGTAGAATTCTCAGTAGAATAGCGAAAGACAATGTCATGTGGCTTGTATTCTACGTTCAGTCAAGTTGTCAACTCCCTCCTGGGTATACTAAAAAGATCAACGCCGCCCAAATCTAGTTTCTACCATGTTCCCGCCCCATGCATCGGAAATACAGCAACCCTCCACATTTGCTTTCCCCAAAAGGATTTCCTTTGGTGAGCCACGTCTGAAGCCATAGCTATATAGCACCCCATGCCAGATAAATCATTGTGTAATAAAACATTCTTGGAACAGGATCATCGCGTAAAAGTCAAGTCTTCCCATCAGACGGACCAGAATCGTGGCTAATAATCGCGGGTAGATTCTCTGGTTCTTGCGCTACGGCGCCAGGTTCGGCGCGGGCGACCTTCGGACGGGCTCCGAACCAACTCCACCTAGGCGTGAGCCAACTTCCCCACGTGCGGGTTTTTGTCGGCCGCGAAGCGGGCTCCTCTCTAGTTCTTTCGAGGGAGTCTTGATGGAGCATGCTGCTTGCTTCACATTCTTGAGATCGGGTACAGCTCCGGACCAAGGGCTGTCTCGACGGTAGCAGTCTCTAACGCCGCTCATCGGCTGCGCCTGCGAACTTGACACTCTTTCTCTTATCTCTTTCGTTTCGATCCGCGACTCGGGAATTTTGGCTTCCACTCACGGGAGACTCTTGGGTGCTCGAGCGACCTGGACTAGTGCCAAGTACACTTAGAATACCACCGGCAGCCCGAGAGAGGCGGCTGCCGTCCTCTGCCAAATTCCCGTTCCCAATGTCTGCCGATCTGAGAGCCTCACGGACACCCTCGACCGCTCGGCTTTGTGAAACAATAACACCATCACCACGCACTCCACCGATCACGGCAGGTGCTGAACCAATGAACTCGCCTTCGCCCTCCATTTTCTGGTCATTGCGATGTAGCAATGGAATCGTGTTTCTGGTTTGCTCTCGCACCTTTCGCTCCAGTGGCTCCTTCTGTTGGGTGCCAAGCGCTTCTCGCCAAGGACCCGGAAGACAGGCATGTCCACAACCATCCATAGGGCAGCATCCTTCACTGAAGGTCTCTCCTGCTAGACTTCCTAAAAAGACGGATGTGCCGAATTGCGACTCATCAACATGAGCATCGTCAGGAGAAATCGAAGAATGCCAGCCTTCCATACAAGCTGCGTGACCACCATGCTTACAGCCTGGGCAGTACCACCAGGTGGACAAGAGTGATTCATCTCCTGATATTCTTCGTTGAGCAGCTCCTTTCATGAGTGGTATCGGTAGGTGCGAAATGACAGTGGCATCTCTATGCCTACAAATAGCGCAGGGTCCCATGGTATGACTGCACCTCTCACATTTCCACACTCCAAGGCTGTTGGTGTTTCGGTTGACCTCGCGAGGCTTGTGACAATTTGGGCATGAGAAGCTGACAGAGACTCGTTGCGGATCTTGCGCTGGGAAGAATATGGACGTGTAATTATCGCCCCAGACCTCCATGCCGTCTGGCCAATCCACCACACACAAATTGCGAAGTAGGGCCGCCTCGATGAAGAACTGCTGCCTCATGAGACGGTCGTGGTGATGCCGCAATATGGCAGAAGCCATATGGGAATCGACGACGTGTTCGGGGACCAAGGGTCGAAGCAGGAGAATGATGGCGGATGCATTGAGCGCGGAATGCTGAGCTTCGTAGGCTAGCACCCTTGACAATAGATCGTACGGCTTCAAAGAGGGGGCGGTCATCATTTTCTCGGTTTCTATAGACATGGAAAACGGATATGGAGGATCATCGTCCCAAGGCATGAAGTCCGTTTCCGTGATGGTAGTTGATGTGTTCTCTTCTGGTTGTTCCGATTGAGGCTTCTCGCTGAGATTGTTTCGGGGAGACTGCGACGGCTTGGCCTTGGGTTGGACCGGCGAGAGCTCCACCGACGGTTGAGAAAAGTCATGAAACTCTAGCTGTGATTGTTGGCTTCCACCACTGTCTGCAGTCGTTTGCGAAATCATAAAGATATCTTGAGAGCTGGCTGAATCAGTATGGTCCAAACTTGGTGGCTCGCCTCTGCCTGATTCGTCATGTGACTCGCGGATCTGCTTTCCGCGGATTCGACTATGATAATCCTCCAAGGAAGACTGGGTCGATTCAAACGTTTCGTCTCCTTGTCCCGGGGCATGTCGCACACTACTTGCCAGCGAGCTGCCCGCCGTAGGAATCTTGTTACCGTCAGATACAGAGAACATCTGATGAAAGCTCTCTTCAGAATCGTGCCTGGTAGCGTGGCGTCGTTGACTGCTCGATGGACGCGGTTCCACATAGTCCAGAGAGAGCGGCTCCTTCTTCTTAGGTACATCGATGGCATTCGGGATTTCTTCTAGAGCCTCGATATCGTAAAAGTCATAGCCCTCTGTGCTGGAGATTTGAGAGTTACGACTTGTCACAGACAAAGGTGTCGAATCGTGTCTTTTCCGGGGGGTTGATTGGGCAAATTCCTTGTGAAATCCGGGGGGCAGTCTGAAGCTGTCCAGTTCTTGGACAGGCGTCAGAAGTTTGCCAGGAACCAATTGAAGGGAATCTGGAAGATCCTCTCTGACGGGACGAGCAATTGGGGTCGGAACATTGGATTCGCTTTCAGCATCGCCAATGAGGAAAGAAGGGCCAAGATTTGAACGGTGATCTACCGACCGGACTGATGAAGCCTTTCTCGGTGTTTCGTCACCACCCACATCTTGTACTGCTGGCTTCACTAATTTTTGAAGATTGGGCTTGGAATCTGGTCGACTCTTCAACAGTGGAGATTTTGAATTCTTGATTCTGGCCATTCGTACTTCGAGGTGATACTGCGCTCGCTGTTTAAGCAGTGAGGAAAATGCCTGAGCCAAGACACGCCACGTCTGAGCAAGACGAATCTGTCCAACACTCTCCGCAGCACGGGCATAGTGTTCCATGATACCACAGACGCGAATATCAAGAGAGCTCCTGCCTGGACCATAGGGCAAGTCCAGGAGGAGGCAAGTCAAGTAGTGATGTGAAAGAAATTGATAATGTTTCGCCTTCAAGGGCGGAGAGACCTGACCGATGGCCATGACCTGATTAGGTTTGAATCCCTTGGTGATGGCGATCGATTGTTCCAGTGGTATAGTAGGTTCATCGCCGAGAGATCCGGAAGGTGGTGTTGAGCTGAGTGCGCCAACTGCAGGGCGCAGACTTGAATTCTGTGACCTCTGGCTTCCATTCGTGGAGGGCCCTAAAAAGCTCCCAACAACGTCTTCTTCCGAGTCGCTTCGACTATGGCTGAGGCCCTGGGCGTTGGGACTAGAGCTGAACGAGGCTGATGGCAACATGTCGTGCGTAGAGATTGTAGGATGTGGCCGGCGGGGCTGACCACGCTCTTCGAGGACCATGAGCACATCGCCACTGGGAGCGAACGCCAGGCAAGATGGTGATTTGCGGTCAATGACTTTCGGGGCATAGGCTACGTCACACTGAAGAAAGCCGTTTGTCCCAACAGTCCACAGAAGATCTTGATCGTGCCAGAGCAAGGCACTGGGCGAATAGTCGAATCGGTCAATCTCCTTGAATGGCATGGTCGGACGACCGAAATCCCAGATGTGCACGGGGCTGATACCGTATCCTTTGGTCGGTCCATCGACATAGGAGACAGCAATCTGGGCTGCTCGTTTTCCCCCAGCAGTAGCTGACCAGAGCGGTGGTCTCCAGGCCACTGAAGAAACAGGAGCGGGCGTTGTGATACTCCATTTGGGCTTTTGCCTCTTGCTGGCAACTTCCGAAACATCCCATATGTGACAAACGCTATCAAGACCTGCACTCAGAAGGCGAACTCCGTCAAAGTGCCAGGCGATGGAGGTGGCTCCTCTCGTAGGATCATGAGCATTGATTCTCAGGAGTGGCGCATTGGGCTTGCGTATGTCCCATTTGAGGACAGCTCCGGACTCGGTTGCGCAAGCAAAAACCACGCCATCCTTTGGAGACCACGCGACATCTCGTATGCCTTCCGCATTGCACTTAAAAGACGAAAAGGCACGATGTGTCGCTTGAGTAGTCCTACTGGCGATTGGGTTCTTTGTATCAAAGGCTCTCACAATGCCATCCTGGCTGCCTGAGAGTAGCCATGTATTTCGGTGCGGGTTGATGTCCAGGGTATTGATCTGACGCGAGTCTTCGCGTATCTGCACAAACTCGAGTCCACCGCCCCCAGGCGCCTGTGAGCCAAGACGGCTGAGATTATACTGGAATATGCGACCATTGGCGCATGCCGTGAAGATAGTAGGCTCTCCGCTTGAGTTTGTGGCCCATTTGACATCCTTAATAGACAACTGGTCCGAAACCGTCGTAGATACAGCTGGCTTGGTAGAAGGTTGCGTCGTGATGGTTGCGCGTACGTCGATGCCTTCTTTGACGCTTGACCCGTCGACCTGAATCGTCTTGAGGACGTGCCGCCCACCGAGGACGGCAAACTGGCCATCGGGCGATTTATCTATGCATGCGATCGGTCCGCCCGCTGCATAGTCGGCATCCTGGGAAGCGCTGGGACGGTAGGAGGGCACAATTGAGGACCCAGTCGGTCCCAGGTTGTTGTCGGTAGCGGATGAGTCGTTGCCAGACCTGCCCAACAGGCGGCGCATAATCTTGTTCTGATTATACATGTCTATATCGATTCGCCTCGAGCGCCATGGATACGGCTGGTCTCATCTCCTCAGGTGGTGTCTCTCTTGCTCGTGATGCGCGTAAGGATGCTGACAAGCTCGGAGTGACGCGCTCGTGGGGTAGTGTGGTACAGGAACAGCATTGTCCGTTTCAATGCTGGATAATGACCTGCATCGCGGGTCGATCGATTGTTGTTGTAGCTGTTATCTTCCTCGGTGCTCGCGATGGTACCATCAATGGAATGTGGATTCAGAGCTAGCTAACCTAGAACTTAGGTTACCTAAAAGTCCGCCTGATGTCCGCTGAAGTGTGACGAGCTGCACGCTGTACCCCGCGATTCTGCCGCCAATGGCCGCCCTGAACCGCTGTAGCACAGCTACAGCTTAGCAGAGCTAGTGCTAAGCTTCAGCAATTCAATGCTGCATGACATGACGTTTCGGTGCATATCATCACCATCTCTCACTGCATCAGGCATGATGGCCTTACTGAGTCCTTTGGTGCTTTGAGACTCCCGACTCACCAATTGTGAATCATTTTCCCTCGAACCTCCGCGCAGATCGGCGTTTGTGTACAAACTCGATATCAACAAAGGCCCCGAAAGAACGTCTTTGCCAGCAAATGAGATATTTACCGGTGTATCTGCTGCCACTTGCAGCTTGTCGCGCCGCGAACCATGTCTCTCTCGACTGAGTCGACGCGCCCACTTCTCCTGCCGCAAAACCGTCGGCTACGTCACCTTCAAGGCATATATCTGCGAAACCTAAGCTTCATAAGGCCGCATGGAAAGACGACGGACGATCTGAATCTGGGAAAGGGGTCGACGACTAAGCTTCAGGCCCTGAAGACCAGCCCACAGCTTCACCATGCGGCATCTTCGGAGACGCTCCGTGATCGCCCTACCAAGATCCGACGACGAAGCACTAATCTTGCGAACAAGAGTCCGGTGATCAGGCAGAAGGCCCTGGAAGTTGCCATTGAACGGCGAGCGGCAGATGTCTTCTTCTCTCTGCACGTTGAGGGCGTCGAGGATCCAGTCTACATTAGTGAGGTTGAGGAACGATCAACGGTACGAATAGGCTTGGGATCGTCCAACATGGGTATCCGTAAGACGGAACACGACCGCTAATGATCAATTACAAACTACAGAACTTCAACTTCCGCTTCTTCGACCTGTCGCAAGCCGAATCTCAAATCGCACGATCTGCAGAAGTCATAGTCAAGATATGGGCAAAGCGACAAGATCAATGGCTTCTCCTGTTCGAGCAAACACTCAACTTACGGGATTTGAACTTCATCAGCACTTTGCGAAACCAGCACTTCCCCCCTAACTGCTTGGTATTTCACCTAGTGGACGGCATATACTGTCTAGAACTCCCAGATCGAGTTCCCGAGCCCAAGCAGGGCACTGCACTTCCCACCTCTTCATACAATGCGCTTATGAAGCTTTCAAATTTGGAGGCTTCCATTCAAGATGCCCTCGCCACACGCGAGGCTTTGACGGCGCAGATCAATGGCATCCTGGAACGCACGCCTCCGGACGCTGTACCAATGGCACAAGAGAAGGCGAGAGTCGCAAACAAGTATCTCGCAGCCGAGCAACGCTCACTCAAGTCTGCCCAAAATCGTCGTGAAGAATTAAAGCAGTCGATTGCGGCCAGACGTGCGGCTATCGCAGAAGGTGGTGAGGCCCAGAACAAGACTGCCCAGGATATCGACAACGCTGCTACTAAGCTACCAAGTGCTCGGGCCTCGATTGTTGACACGCGGGATAATATCCGTGGTCAACGCCGGCGTATCTGCGAAGAACTGGGTCAGATCTTTCCGATTATCGCAGCACCATCTGGAGCGCCTCTGGCATTTCAGATCTGTGGTCTGGAATTGCCAAACACGGACTACGATCCTACCATGAACAGCGCTGCAGAGAACGCGCTGTCGGCGGCGTTGGGTTACGTTGCCCAATTAACTCATGCGCTACAGTTCTACCTTGGTGTGCCACTGCCTTACCCTCTGTCACCCTTCGGCTCAAGAAGTAGCGTCCGGGACGATATATCCCAGATAGCCGACAAGGAACGTACATTTCCACTCTATCTACGTGGAGGTGCGACTGCCCAGTATCGGTTCGACTATGGCTGGTTTCTCTTAAATAAAGACATCGAAATGTTGTGCGCCAGTGCCGGCCTCAAAGTGGTCGACATCCGGCACACGTTGCCAAACTTGAAGTACCTGCTCTATGTCTGCAGTGCCGGCACCAATGAGCTGCCCGAGCGCAAACGGGGCGGTATCCGAGGCTTGTGGGCAGGCAAGATGAAAGGCCGAGTCGCGTCTATTGACGAAGGGGCCAGCAGTGCTGGTGGAAGTCGACGTGGAAGCGCCGACAGTGAATTACTAGATAAGCAAAGAGCTGATTTGAGAAAGATGATCACTAGTGATCCCGGCAGTCATGGTGATCAACAGCGTACGGTCGCCGGCTCTGCCCCCGAGCGAAGCGCGCCCATTCGTGCTCTTGATGAGGGCACCAAGTTTACACTGAGAACAAAAGGCTTGAGGGAAAATATTGTCAACTGATACAGAGGTATCGGGCCCACAGTCCTGGAAGAAGACATGCATCAAGGGCAAATTGTACATAAGAGCGTCACTGTTTCATTCCGTACAAGATACCCTGGCGAGAATGTTTACACAATTGTTGATTTTCAAAATTGACCTCGCTTCAAGCCGGTTGAATGAAGCTTGGCCAAGTTCAAAGTGCTGAGAGTGCTGAGTCACGGCTCTCAACTGTCCCATGTGCGTGAGTGGATGTTACAATGCGGGAGCCGTTGCATGATCGTTTGCTTTGCATTTCAAGCAGGCAATCTGCTGTGACGGGAAAGTGGTTTAGCGTCGACCAGTGTACATGGAGATTCCTTGCAAGCTGGGTGATTATTCGAGAAATCAATTCGTTCTACCGGCTACCGTTCTCACAATGGGTTAGCCGGGTAGGCAATGTCGTGAACGTTGTGCACAGACAGCAAGAGAATATCCCATCATCGGGCGTGAACTGTTGTTGTTATTGTGTCCCACATTATAGAGTATGTACGCGGACTGACAGACTCCGTACGTACTTACGTAGACAGCACCATGCTTGACTGTGGACTAGATAAACACTCTGGTGTTTCCAGAATACAGCCAGAACAAAAGAAATCCACATGTTCCGCATTTCTAATTCATTGGATGGAGAGGAGAGACAGGGCTGAAGGCTAGCTCTGGGGAAAACAACGTCAGACGTGAAGAAAAAGGCGACCTCGGCGAGCCCATACGGCAGTAGTCAGGTACAAATAAGGTCCCCGGACTTTTATATCAGTGATAACGCGTATCGGAGCTCAGCTAGGCCTAGCAGCAGAGACGCGACAGGGAATCACAGTCGTCTATCAGAGCACTCACATGGTCCTCGATCGGACAGCACAGGTAGCAGATGATGAACAGATTACAACAATGACAATAGATGACAGCTGGCAGCGTGATTCTGTTGAATTGTGCCATTTGTTACTTCATTCTCCATGATAGAATTCACCTCGATTCTGCTGGCAATGTGCTGTTCTGCATCCGCCTGCAGATGGATGGAGCTTGGCGCCAATGTTTAGAGCCCCGCCGAAAACCCCACCCCCTTTACGGAATAGGTAACCTTGACAGACCCCTAACTCCCGGGAGTTGACCTGGCAACGGCGCCTGAACCACAATATTTCCGTCTCAATGGCAGCCTTCCCCATGGCTATGACAGCACACTCGAGATCCACCACAAATTAAGAAAGACCTTCGCGTCTTTTGCCTTTTCTTCTACTACGTGAACCCATCCAACCGTCGCTTCCCAATAGGCTTCCTTTTGTCCCTCTTCCCTTCTTCCATATTTCCTTCTTCTCGCCAGCACTCTTTTTGGTAGAGTATATTTCTCCTTACCGCCCAGTCCCCCGAGCAGGTTTGTTTATCGGATCGGGTCCATCGTCGGTCGCCCGCCGAGTCTCGGAAAAGCCAAACGGAGCTCCCAGCAGCAACATTAGACGCGACTGAACAAACCACTCGACTTGATATACGCGCCAAAAGAGGGGGAATAGTTCGAATCGAAACATATCTTACGGAGCGAAGAGGTTTCTGATCAACATGTCGATATCGGCCAGAGATCCAGGTGCCTCTTCCATCACCGTCGCAGGTAAATCACCAAGCTCGAGAGACTCTCACCAACGACAATTGGTTGACACGCATCAAAACAGTCCGAGTGCGCCCCTTCACGATACGGGAAGCCGCTCAGGTTCAGAGGACCGATGGCGACACCGTCTTCCTGGGAGATGGCTCTCTAGCCGCCGCCCCTACACCCAAGCTGAAGTCTAGCGGTATCCGATCCATAATCAAGGTCGTGGACGACAGATGTTTGTATGTTGACGCAAACTCATTTGACGCAAACTCACTCATTCATACCAATGTCTCTGCTAACAATGGCCATCTCAACAGAGTCTTCGACCCGCCCGAGGACAGCCCCGTTCAGAGGTTCTCGCGGTCGGTAGTTCCGAACGGCAAAAAGGTCAAGGATCAGGTCTTTGCCTTCGATCGCGTCTTCGACGACAACATTACACAATCCGAAGTCTACGAGAGCACAACAAAGAACCTGCTGGATAGCGTTCTCGACGGGTACAATGCCACGGTTTTCGCATACGGAGCCACGGGATGTGGAAAGACCCACACCATCACGGGCACTGCTCAGATGCCCGGAATCATCTTCCTGACCATGCAGGAGCTGTTTGAGAAGATTGCAGAACGGAGCGACGAGAAACACACGGAAATCTCTCTGTCGTACCTTGAGATCTACAACGAGACCATTCGAGATTTGTTGGTGCCCGGAGGCAGCAAACAGGGGTTGATGCTCCGCGAAGATTCCAACCAAGCCGTCAGTGTGCCCGGTCTCACCAGCCACCACCCCAAGAACGTTCAAGAGGTCATGGACATGATTGTTCTCGGTAACGAGTACCGAACCGTCTCTCCGACAGCCGCAAACGCGACATCTTCGCGATCCCACGCCGTTCTCCAGATCAACGTCGCTCAGAAGGACCGAAACGCCGCTGTCAACGAGCCGCACACGATGGCAACCCTCAGCATCATTGATCTCGCTGGTAGCGAAAGAGCCAGCGCCACCAAGAACCGGGGAGAGCGTCTGGTCGAAGGTGCCAACATCAACAAATCCCTGCTGGCCTTGGGAAGCTGCATCAATGCTCTCTGCGATCCGCGCAAGAAGAACCACGTTCCCTACAGAAACAGCAAACTGACCCGATTGCTCAAATTCTCACTCGGCGGAAACTGCAAGACGGTCATGATTGTTTGTGTCAGTCCCTCGAGCGCACACTTTGACGAGACGCAAAATACCCTCCGGTATGCCAACCGAGCCAAGAATATCCAAACAAAGGTTACAAGGAATGTGTTTAATGTCAATCGCCATGTCAAGGACTTCTTGGTCAAGATTGATGAGCAGATGGCCCTCATCAATGAGCTCAAGGCACAACAGAAGGATGCCGAGCGACTGGCCTTCATCAAGTTCCAGAAACAGCTTGAGAAGAGAGGCGCGGCAGCAAGTGAAGGGGTCCAACGTATCCGCGTAGCATACCAGCACTCCGAGCCGGAACGCCAAGAGAAGGTCTCTTACATGAAGAAGCAGCGAGCGATTGAGAGACGCATCACTTTGCTCTCATCTTGGATAGCTGCATTTGATGCAACTTGCGACGCGAGAGAAGACGACGATTGCATGCCACAAAACCTGAGTGCCATGCGCAAGACGGCTCAGGGTATCTTGCTTGAGCTGGAGAATAGTCGTCACCACATTCACCAAAAGCTGGAGAAGACGAACTGGGAGAGGGCTATCGACTCCGCTCTTCAACACAGCATCCAGCAGCTGCCGGGAGGAGATGGCAGCCCGGATAGTGGAGAAATTGCTTCTCTCCAGAGGGAGGCCGAGCTCTTGAAGTCCAACTTTGCTCGCGAAGCTTATCGCGATGTGCTTGAGCAGGACAAGGCTGGAGACGCAGGAATGATGCAAGTCCTGCTCACAGCGCAATTCGACATTCTCGCATCACTATCGGAAACGGCAGACATGAACGCCGAGGAGGCTGTTGCGCATGCAAAGACCTTCATCAACAGACTGTTGGATACTGGCTGTGCCGCAGCTTCACACGTAGTGAAGCCAGAAGGTGGCAAGGTCCCCGTCGAGAAGTTTGCTCCCTCCAAGCGTGGTACCCCCAAGCGAAAGAAGGCAGTCAATGTCATGATTGAGGGAGTCAAGCCGATACCCAACCCTGCTCTGGCTGCGGTTGCTGCGGAACAGTCGCAACTTCTTGCATCTCCATCCAAGGGCTCGCCCCGTCGCCGAAGGATTCTGAACGGGCGCAAAAGTATTGCTTTTACACCCGTCAAGAAGAAGTCTCGCGCGGTTCGATGGCGCGACGATGAATCCGAGTCTGGCACGATCGCAGATTATGAAAAGACACCAAAGAAGTACATGTCAATGTCCCCACAAAGGTCGCCCGAGAGGACGACAGAGCTTCCTCCCCTGCCGTCTTATCTCAAGGAAGACTCGGCAGAGGAATCCAGCCCTTCTCTCATCGTCCCCGAGGCGGCCTCCATGCCTCTTCCCAAGCCCAGCCGTTTCCAAGCGGGTTTCCTGTCCAAACCCCGGACATCCATCCCCGGTCCCGGTGGCTCTCCCGTTGCCCCTACCCTCTCACTGAACCTCGCAGCTTCTGACGATGGCCGGACAAGCCCACTTCGCGACCTAGACCCGTTACGAAATGCAAAGACCCGATCCCCCTCTGGAAGAATCTCACTCAGCCCCAAGACGTCGTTCACAGGTTCGCCCACCAGCATACCGGTACCCAAGCCGAAGTCACTTGCCGTAGATGAGAACCGCCCGCCATCCAACTCTAACTCGGATTCGGAAGGCCCCAGCTCTCTCATCGACCAGTCGAGACTCCGATCCGCGCTCCACGCGAGCAAACGACGCGATAGACTTTCGTCATTAGGCACCGCTCATCCAACAGGTGCTGCAAGACGAGTGAGTTCTATTGGGTCGTACAGAGTTTCCTCCATTGGTAGCACCACACACAAAAGTGCAAGCTCACATAACTCCGGATCCACGGCCAGCACCACTAACGGAATCTCCAGAATGAGACGTATTAGCGGAGATCGAGAGAAGAGTCCACCCATCAGCTGTTCGCCAAACAACATGTCTATAGATGGCGTCCGCCAGTTTACACCCGGCCAAGCAAGACGAATGGGCATCGGCGGCAGCGTTAGAGGCACCAGCAGCACCAGCCCGGAGAAGGGGTCGAAGAATCGCAGAATCACTATCGGCGGCTCGGCGATGAATTCGCAACCTCCAGCGAGGAAAAATGTAGTTTGGCGATGAGTACTGTATGATAGGTTGAATATGCTCCAAGCGGTGTGACATGGTTGTAGATATACTTTTGACGTTTTCTTGTTTTTGGGTCGCGGCGTTCTAGGTCTGCTATCCATTGGTGGCGTTCTGGAGTGGAATTGGCATCCGACTCAGATTGCCGCATTATTTTTGTTGTTGTCTACATTGGTCCTCGGCTTAGATGGCTTGGCCTCTATACGATACTGTATGCAAGCATATATATTCGTTCAAAGCGTGTCGTTCATTAGTGACTCGGCTATCTTGATCTGAATGAATCCTTTCGTTGGGGGTAGAGTCGCAGTGTCAGTCCTATGATTATATTCCGATTGGCCATTTCAACGTAGCACAGAGTTACCGCGAGCCATTGCTGCTCCTTCCCTCCGTGTGGGTTAAAATAGCAGTGAAGATGAGGCTTTGCGGATATATCTCATCCGATCCTACCCCTCTTCTTCAGCATTCAGCAAACAGTCCAACGATGTCGCAGGGAAGAGTCATACTCTGTAACGTGATCAAGTGTCTGCCGCCACGCTGGCGCTACCTGCTGTGCTCCGACGAAACGTCCGCCCGATAGAGGCCAGGTCGTATAGGTTCACGGCCATCTTCTCGAGGCTATTGTTGCTTTAAATCGACCCAGATGGAGGGCACGACAACCATATTTGTATGTCTCGCGTGTGCGTTTCGGGCATCGGTCGGGCGCTTCAAGTCCTTTGTGTGGATTAAAATCGCAGTGAAAACTCAATGATGGTGTGTGGACCCGGGCGACGCCGCCGCCGCCTGCCGCAGAGCCTCATCTCTTGCGAAGCGAAACACTTTGCGTACTCACCCTCACTCAAGCTTCTTCCGCATAAGGCCCCATGAAAGGTGAGTTTCTGGACGTATAGGATCTAGATCCTTTTACTGGTGACGATTCGACTCGATCCTTCATACGTCTATGAAATGAATGTGATTTTGGTCATTTGTCAACCACTCTGATTGAACCTTGAGCTTGCACCAGGCTGTAGCGAAATCTTCTCTGGATGCCTTCCGCGCGAGGTCATTGGAGCCGGTGGCTGGTCGAGTCGCGACTGCTTGCTGGGGGCTAATATTGCAGTGAAGATTTGATGCCTAACCGCGATATCAATCTGCAAGTTGAAACTCCAATAAGGTTACTCCGTGACATGCTCTTCTCCGCCAAGATTTTCGCCCAACCAGTTACCAGCGAGATGATCAGGCCGTGTTGTGGGCTTTCTTGTCGAGGGCTGAAGTTGCGGTGGAATATGCAGGTATGACACTGGCTTTTCCGCAAAGCCTCATTCTTTTACTAGTCGGAACATTTCTCACGCATTCTCCTCTGAATTGTTCCCCCGAACAATGTGTAATGATGACCTGCAAATGGTTCAAGGACTTTCGTCTGCAATTCAGTGGCTGGCTTGATGGCAACTCCTTGCTGAAGCCTAAAATTGCAGTGAAAGTCGACTATCTAGAATCGACAGATCTTGCAGGAATGAGCTGCCGTCAGCTGCTGTGCCCCTGCAGGACTTCCGCCCGACCAGTTAACAGTGAGATGGTCAGGCTGCGTTGACACGCAAATGTCGAGCTTCTTTTTCGGAGCTAATATTGCAGTGAAGCCTTTTCCTTTATTTGTATTGCTAGAGCACCTTAACCCCTTGTAAAGACTCAAATCATATTCAAGGTACATTATAAGTAGTAAGTAGGGAGGTAGATTCAGATCGTGACTATCCGCAGACCCTCATCATTTTGCCAAGCGCAAATTTTTCGAGAGGTCCGGTACAGAATGAATACCGTCCTTAAAATATCTTGCCGCAACGACGAGCTCGCCGATATGCTTGGAATGATGGGTGCAATCGATAGCTTCAATGCGGTATAGAAAAGATTGGGGTCCAGGATTGTATGCTTCTCTCCATGCAGTTGTGTTGCCGATGAGATTCCGCGGTC
Organism: Pestalotiopsis sp. NC0098; assembly: GCA_022432395.1. Classification (NCBI taxonomy): domain Eukaryota; kingdom Fungi; phylum Ascomycota; class Sordariomycetes; order Amphisphaeriales; family Sporocadaceae; genus Pestalotiopsis; species Pestalotiopsis sp. NC0098. Next base: position 620,793 of record JAJKLJ010000003.1, on the reverse strand, counting down.
TTGGGCAGGGAACAAAGTGGTAGGTAACTCCTTGCAGAGGTCTAAAATTGCAGTGAAAGCCGTGAAAAGACCCATCGTGCAGGAATGACCTGCCATCAGCTGCTGCGCTACCCTGAGATTCTCGCCCGGCAACTTACCAGTGACCTGATCAGGCTATGCGTATGCTGTTGTTAAATTTCCAGCCAGTGGAAACATCCTGCAGACGCAGAGTCGTGGTAGTAATGGTAGTTGTCACCACGTGTTTTGGTCGTATTCAATCAAATCTCTTGTATGGATTGAAATAGAATCCGCATGTAAGAAGCTATCTCGCGGACTAGAGTTGACTCATATCTACCTGCTTATCAATTTACAGAGCCTTACACTGTTGCTGAGCGTGACCAGATGGAGTGTTTCGTTTCACATTTGTCTTCTTTGAAATAAATTCGTGACGAGTTGCTATGCGAGCGCCTTTCGAGGCTTTGAGAATGCACTCATGGAATTCCGTAGCCTGATCAGTGACGACTTCTTCGTGAGCTCTAAGATTGCAGTGAAGTTTGGGGGCGCCGCGCGTCAGCACATAATATTTCGGCTAGTAATAGTCATGTTACACGACACCATGCTCGTGCAAGTCCTCCCCAAAGCAGAAATTGTAGCATAGTATCTGCAGGCAAAATAATGAGACTAATGGTGATTGTCTGCATGTATTATGAGTCGCCCGATCTCGACTCCTTTGTGATGACTAAAAGTTCAGTGCAACCGGGGGTGCAGACCAAGTCATGATAGTATTTTTGAGATATAAATTTAATTTATAAATAACATTTAACTTATTATACTTCACCGCTAATTTGTATCTCAAGTCCATCCCGACGATGAGCGGTCGCCATATGTATTCTCTACGTTGTATGTTTATTTGAGTATCTTTAATAGCTGTCTCGAAATAATTTTCCATCCATGATAATGCAAGTCTTCGTTTATCCTAGTTTCGAGATCTGGGCGTTATGTTGCCAATTAGCATTCGGGCGGCCGCGTGCCCCGGGAAGGAGGCGGCGCAGCCAACAGTGACATCCCTACCGCCAACACCAAGCTAAAAGTAGATCAGCTGCAGGAACCATTGATTCGGGCCAAGAAGGGTACGCAAAAAATACATGACTCGACATCTCATGCTGACAGTCATCTAAATATTCGATTGTTGTTGTCAACCTACCCAAGCATTGTACAATCCCGAAGATAGAATTCAGTACGCACACCATGTCTCAAACGACCTCGGCTGCGGTGACAGGTGGAAAAACACGTTCGTCTCCTGGCCCTCCACCACTGCCTGTCCAGAAAGAACCATGTTGCTAATCAGCGGTCAATCTACCAAACAGCGGAATATGCCAAAAATTGCTCAGAGCTGATGGTTTCCATCTTCCAAGATGATCCGTTGTTCAATTGGTTCTTGCACAGCACGCCGGAGACAAAGAAACTGCCGCATCTGCAGCTGCTGATCGAAGGCATTCTCAGGGCCGCGTCTATTGGCGGCGGGCTCTTCACGGAGGTCGGCGGTTTCGGCGCGAGCGCGGCCCTCTTGCCGCCGGGCTGCAAGCCGGACGGCGTACTCACGGTCCTCCGGGCTGTCCCATTGACGACAGCGTTCAGCCTGGGGCTTCAGGTGTTGGGGGTAACGTCCACCCATGTCCCTATAGTCGAGCCCGACATCCGTGTTTGATACTAACAAGGACGATGTGTAGCGCGTGGTCCTGGAGTATACCAGCGCAACGGAAAAAGTCAAGTCCAAAGCCATGAGCAGCCGAGATATCAAGGACGTTAGCTTCTGGTATATTGTCCTCATGGGCACGTCGCTGGAGCGGCGGCGGCAGGGGCTTGCGGGGAAGCTCCTCGACGACGTGAAGGCGCGCGCCCAGAGCGACGGTAAGCCTGTTTGGTTAGAGGCCACCACGCCGGAATCGAGAAAGCTGTATCTCAAGAATGGTTTCGAAGATGTGGTGGATATCAATCTGGGAAAGGGCGTGGTGAACGCCAAGGGTTATGCGGCGGCGGGAGGGCCGGGCATCACGATCTGGGCCATGATATGGCGGCCTGTCAAGGCGACGGCCAACGAAAAATGAGATTCTTCTGGAATTGCAATTTGTACATTGAAGTCGACAAGGCATAGCAAGCATTGTTTCATCTAGACGGTAATCATATCAAGCACAGCGAATGGAAACAATCTACACAATTACTCGCCATCAATGGCTGGACTCTAATGATCATATGTTCGCATGAGACATGAGAAATCCATCGGTCTCCAGTCTGCTACGGCAGGTCACTCTGGAAGTTCTAGTCCCAGAATGATATTTTGCAAGAACAAAATCTTATTTCCGAAAACAACGTTTGATCATAGAGCCGTTGATGGAGTAGATCAACTACCTGCAGCAACCCCACATCAATACGGTTGTGGCGAACCTCGGTATCTCCAACCTCAAAGCATTAACCGATCACATTCAAGCTTGACTTGTCAACATCATCAGTACCATAATTGCATTGAGCAGACTCAAGTATTTCTTCATTCATCATGGTGGTTTGCAATCTGCACCTGGTCTCATTGAAGCCTGGCACATCCATCACCGCTTTCCTCACCAAGCTGCGTCAGCATGATGTCAAGCCCATCTTCCAAGCCCAGGTCCTGCGATGGATGATCCTGCCAACGCACATGTCCGCCGGACACCTCCTGAACCGTAATCTGCACTGGAACCTGCTGCTGGGACTCGACGTATCCACCTCGATACCATCGGCACTTCAACCGTCCATCGAGGCCGTCTGGTCCGTATCTTGCGGGGCGTCAGCGCGCATGCTCGCAGACTACAGCAAACGCAACGCCGCGCTTCTGAACCCCGACCCGGGCTCCGTCCCCAAGGTCACGCTACCCGACGTATCCAGCTCGTCCCACGCGCAGAACCTCGAGTTCTCGCCCGAGCTCGGCGAGTGGATCTCGGCCATGCCGCCCGCGCTGCAGAACCACCCCGTCTCCATGCTGAACCTGCTGGCCTTCAACGAGGGCAAGAAGGACGACTACGTCGCGTACGGCAAGGAGTTCTCGGCCCGGGTTGGCGCCCGGTACGGCGGCAACGTCAAGATCGCGGCGCGCGTCGTTGATGGCGGCGGCGGCGGCTGGGATGAGATTGCTTTCGTGCACTACCCCACCGTCAAGCACTTTGCTGCCATGTCGGCCAGCACCGAGTATCAGGAGGTCAATCAGAAGTATCGATTGGGGGCGCTGAAGGACACATTCATCTTGTGTACAGTGGAGATTGACGATCACGGGGAGCTTGCTGGGGGCAGGACGAGTCGTGAGAAATTGTAAATGTACCGTGTCATACGACCACAACTATATTGTGTAGCTTATTGATGACATAAATTGCAATGTTGGGATTTGAAATTGATTGATGAGTGTGTAGAACACAAATTATTATCGAGTATCAGCACCGAAAGACGTTACGACAATCCACCTGCCCATCATCATCATAATGCAGCCTCTGAATTTCTCCGATCACTCTGTACATTCCCGTGAAGGCACACGCAACCAATTCGGGGCTTTTTTTGCCGCCCTTCACAATCTCGTCAGCGGCCTTTCTGCGCTTCTTGGACTTCATTCATTTTCTCTCGCTCCTTAAGCTTGGCAGGCTTGGGCGCTGATTGGCGGCCCAGGGCAGTCTCCGGGTGTTCACGGGTCATCGTCGTCACTGCCCGCTCGGGGAATTTCTGGTACTGCCGAATTTGTAGGCGTCTGTATTTTGATGTTGTTGTACACTTGGGTGTCATCAAGTCGATCCTCGCTGGTAGGATGCCCGTGGACTGAATAACCTTCGTCACGGAAGATTACGGGGGTATTGCCAGTGGCATCCCTGGGAAACGAAGTGCCTCAGCCAGTACGGTCTGGCAGGCGCATGGAGTTTTCGGAGAAATTCAGAGACTAAGAGGCCCATCAATGGGTTTCCTCTCGTCGTTATGTCCGCATTTGGCAGCCGAATCGATATCCATGATCATCGAGCTCTACGGCGAGGAGCTAACATTGATACCGTCTTGACATACTCAATTATCAAATGAGCAGCCACAAGATGATCAGGAGGAAGGTCAGGAGAATTATGGGAAGGCCTGTGATGCCGCCCACAAGGAGCATGTCCACGAGCACTGCGTGAAAGCTGGGGTAGAAATTTGATTCCATGGTCGCGACAAATCCTCCTTGCCGTAAAGTAGAGACCCTGGGCGGGGGCGAGGACCTCCCGCTGCTTCCAGAGAGCGCAAAACTTTTTGCACAAATTCTGGCGTTGTATTTGTCCAGTGAGCCATCACTGTTGGGTTTCTTTTCAGCACCCATTTGGCATCCATGATGTAACGATGATTGGCTTCAGTCCTGGGGATGAAGTTGAATGTCTTTCGGTCCAAGTTTTCACCGATCTCCTTGCAGATGGCGAACCACCACAGTTTCTTTTCGGGGCCCTCGATTGCCGGTTTGAAGGTAGTGTTTTTGGGTGACTGCATTCCGAAAGCTTCGCACAATGCATGCTCGCCGTAGGTCGCGGCAAATTGATAGAGGGGGTCTTCGATTTCGTCTTTGCCAAGCGCTGTCAGCGCATGTCTGCAAGACTGCTGCTCGACCCGATCCTCGTCACCCTCACTTTCGAGGCGTTTAAACGTATACTTTGGTTGTTATGCGATATTATTGAACCAGCTTGTACGATTCGGACACAGTTGATAGTGGCAATAGGGCTTGTGTGAATGCTGATGACTCTGTGACTCAGGACTCTCCTCGAAAAAATCAATTGACCCTAAGCCCAAACTTTGAGTGCCTGCTGGTGTGCAGAGTCACGAACAGCGCCGGGCACGATTGTTAAGGGGTCGTTGGCCCAGGAAGCTTGTGAACCACAAATCGGCTTGTCTCTTGCTCTCTCTGTTGCGAATGCTTTTGCCCTCCGTGGAAAGGGAAAGCCCGCAAGCATTCATTGCGTTTCCAATGGCTGCTGCTTCATGGACCGAGGCAAAACACAAGATATATGTGTAGACGAGCCATCTCAGCGCGTCGTCGGAAGGCCTCTCGTGTCGCAGACGGTCTGGTCTTGCGCTTCCTTCCGGGTGTTCTGGGCGTATTCTCTCAAGAGTCGCGAGCAGCATCCGCCAGCCAATCTCGGCGACCGACTTTGCGAATGACTTCCGCGATGTCCTGGACGGTCATGCGCCAGTTTCGCTGCGGCGGGCCATCGCCGCGGTTTCCTCTGGAGCCAACATCTTTTATCTTCAGGTCTTATGCGCATCGTCATGCACAGACTTGTTCTGGATTTTCGGCAGCGCATTTTTCCTCGGTCATGTTTGTTGACTCACGCCACCTCCACATTCTGATCGTCATCGAGGCAAGTATCAACAATGCCATTCATAACTCTCTCCCGAAGAGAATGGCATTTTAGGGCAATTTATTCTGCTGTGCTATTCCACCAGCGTTCGTGAGTTAGAAGCTTTGCTCCGCAGGTCGATGAAAACCAAGACGCCGTTTTGGATCTTGTGGCTGTGTTAGTGTTCGATTCTTGCAATCAGTCCCATATTGGAGGATGACGCCCGAAGTGCCCAGTCGCAAATGCGCAATCTGCATCGTGGTTGACAAGTAGCCTTGCGTTCTCGAGAGCATCCGAATGCTTGGAAATCAGAGCCAGACGCGCCCCGGTTGTGGTTGTATTCGAAAGGGCAGACTTGGTTTGCGGTGCCTCCCTGGTGAGGGTTGAAAGTGCCCGGCGGGCTCGATCGACCACGTTGCGCTTTAGATTTTGCTTGGTCGTCAAACTATAAGTCCCAGGACACATTGCCACGCTTGAACTCCGGTTTATCGATGCACCTTTCATGGTACCGTTCACCCAAGCGGCTGATATAAGCCAAGGCCAGTCGTGTTTTCAGAGGTACCTGTCAACAGGGATGATATTCAGGCACACAGGATTCGTGCCTTGGGCGCCAACAGGCGGCTTCAGGCACCACAACGGAATGGTAACAATGGATAGACAGCCTATAAAGGCACACTGATAGACGCTATAGGGATAACCCCGTCCCTCGATAGCCAATTCCATCTTCTATCACACTCTTCAGTGCATTCTTGACTTGTGATAAGCATCACTGCTTATAGTATCTCTTCGCCTCGAAGTTCTTCTCAGATGCCTTCGCTTCCTCCGTGATCCTCACGATTCCCGGCACGGCGACAATGGTTAGTGGCGACGTGTAACTATAAGCCGAGAATCGCTGCTAAGACTATCCCAGAACTGTGTGGCCTGGCCACTATTGTGGTTTGTAGCAGCACCCTGGTTCTATATTGGGAAGCTCGCGAACGTCGGATCAACATTTTTTTTTTTAGAAGATTCGGTGGATCCTGGATATTACGGGCGCTTTGGACTTCTGTTTTTCGAATCGCGGTATGTCCGGGGGGAGCTGTTTCTCGGATCATAGTGTCGTAAGATACTCGACAAAGTTTTCTTTGTTCCGTTTCATGGCCGGCATCAACTTCGCCCTGGCGTCATCTTTTCTCTCCTTTTGGAGGCCCGTCTCATATATGACTCGGCCAAGTCGCATTTTATACTCGTTTTTGCGGTCGATAGGCAGAAATCGGTAATGCCTGAGAAGTATAAATATCCTCGAGGTCAGCTCCCAACCGAGTTATGACACCTCCATTTTCACCGCTGCTTCCAGCCTCACCAGCCGCCTGTTAGACATGGTGGCAGAACTTGCCCGCGAAAGCCTGGTCTCCTGGGACTGTAGCTCGTTCTCCGATATAGCTGGCTGAAATTGGGGCCCTTGCGGAACTCCAGGTCTGGTGCTCTTTGTGATGCTTCCCAGAGTGGTATATGTAGAGGTGGCTCGATCTTGAGCATGGCGTGCTTGGTAATATCTCAGTCCTCGGGTTCAATCTGGGGTTCATTGGGGACATGCTGTCAATGCCGTGTGCACAGCCGGAAGTCTCGCATGTTTTCTCGATCGCCTCGTGGTCCACGAGGGATAATTTTGGAGCTGAGCGGCGAGTTGAGACTGGAGGGCGCGTTCATCAATGATAAGAGACGCAAGAACTCCTCAACGGGCTTGCGGAACTTGTCCTGTTTTCTCGGATTTCCGAATTATCTCTGTTGTCATCAGACTGTTCCTCGACAGTCCTGTCGAATTTTTTCGTGGACGTGTCTTGAGGTGCTTCTTCTCCTTTGTCATGTTGGAGATTTCACAGCATGTCTTTGCTTATACGTTATCCTCGAATAACGCCATTAGTCTCGGACCGTGTGATCTTGATCACCAGGTTGCATATCATCCCTGGCTTCAGATTGCCGCCCTCGATGGAATCCTTATTGGACTTGAAGTTGAATCTCGTTGAGAACCCAAGATGCTTTCGTGGCAAATTATTGTCTGTGGGATCGCCACGGGATCGGACTTCCTGCCATCGAGTAAACGTAACCCATGACTGAGCGCAAACCCTGAGGATCCGAGGTAAGTTGTTTCCAGCCGTAAAGCCTTTCCTGCACCCGTCGCAACGGCGCCGACATGCCGCGGATACGCACAGGGTCGATTATACGGCGCCTACAAATAACTTTAGGCGCCGCAAGCCCTGTAGCTTCATCGCGATCCGCTCCTTCCTCGGCCTCTGTCGACGCTCACGAGTGCGTTCATAGCAGCTCTCAGGTCTGAGTTGCTACCGGCCAAGCCTTTGAAGAATGTAGACTATGGCCCGGCGAACGGCGCGCGACGGATCAAGCCCTCGGATTCCACAAGGTCTGCACGGAGTTTTTGCAGTGACAATCTTCCAAAGTCCTTAGCCATCTGAGTTATAAAGCTGCCTTCTTTTTAGTTGTCCAGGTCTTGGAGAGGAACAATCCGGACTAGAGATCAGTTCCAGAGGGAGCCCATTCGTCCTCACTGCTCTGACTCTCATCAGACAGGCCGCTGTCATCGGCAGAGTTCTCGGCTCCGGTTTCGAGACCTCCATCCAGCGTCACGTTGCCAAGACCAGCTCCGAGCATTGACATCTCTCGATCGCTCTGATCTCCCTCGCGTCTGTCGATCTCTTCCAATGTTGCCTTGTTCTTCGCTGACAACTTTGCAGCCGGTTCCTAACCCCGTGCTTCGACAGCATTTTGGAGCTGTCATCTTCCATGGGGACGCCGTTGATCCACCAGCGCGCGAAATCTGGCAAGTCGTCTGGATCCGGACTTGCCGGAGGAGGCTGGCGACGGACCTTCAAGTCCTCTAGCAACTTCCGTATAACCTCGGATCCTATATCATAGGAGCCGGCAATACTCGCGCTCTCTGTGAACCATGGTTTCAAGGTTCGATTATAGAGAGTTCATTGTCAACAGCCATATTCGCAAGAGAGTCTGCCGGGGTCTACAGACTCTCATTGACCTCATGTTAGAGCCAGCGGTTTTGGCTTGTAATCCGAGCTTCTTATCAGATTCTTTCGAGCAAGTGTAATACTCGACCTTCGGTTCATCTGCGAAGGTGCCCTGTAACAGAGGCAGCGTTCATGGTTCATGGTGGCAGAGAGGGACGCTCTCCGTCCGTTTTATTCTAGCGATCTCGCCCCAGCGGACTGCTTTGCCTCAAACGCCCACCTGTCGACAGTCTCGAAAAGACTACTGACTTAGGTGACCTTGGTCCAAGCATCGTGGCCCTCCAGAGTTCTGGGTATTTTTTTGGGCATAGTCGCAGACACATCATTAACTGGCTCAAGGACGGCATGCTGATGGGAGCGCATTGGCGGAGACGTACGTTGTCGGTCCGTACACCTCTCTGCGCCTAGCGGATTCTGCAGGCACTTTGGGAATCTCTGTGTCTGGCGCGACCTAGACGTATCTGACAAGGTCGGGTTTGGTGGCCTTTGCAAAATTCTCCAGTCGAATCTTCTCCAAATCCACGTACTCGTTGCCAACAGAACGCCAGACTCGCAGGTGTCCCTCCTATGGACTAGAGGCGATATTGAAAGAGTACAAAAGGTTAATTTTGTACGCTTTGAGTTGTCCGGCTTCGTTGAGGAGTACCAGGGTGTAATCATGGGAGCCGGGCACGCTCCGAATCTCCCCTTCCCGAACCGATATAAGTCTTTGTATAGCGATTCTCGAGTCTTTGAAACTCGACATATTAGGCTAGTGGGGCTTCTTTCGCCCATTGCCCTCGAATTGTCAAGTGCCTTCACGAGCAAGGCAAATAGTGTCGTGGCTGCCAAAGTGACAGTCCTCTGGCACCATTTGGGTAGAGCTTTCGTTCATGGATTTTCTCGCTCTTGTCGATATGTGTCAGATAGCTTGAGCCGGATACAACCAGTTTAGAGTCAGTCGGTGGGGATGCTGTTCAAGTCCTGCATCATTAGGCCCAACACATTGTAGATCATGCGTGGGTTGCCAGGGCTTCCGTCCTTCTCCTCCCCCTTTTCGTCGTCCTCCTTTTCGTCCTCGTCCTCGTCCTACTCTTCCTCTTCATCGCCTTCATCGTCTTCATCGTCTTGATCGTCATCATCTTCCCATGCACAATACCTGGCCGACCTGCTTTCCCACCGGCGAGTGTTTTAAGCATCTTTTATAGTAGGCGTTCGTACACGACCCGTCCAGTGCTTGATTCCTGCTTGTGTAAGAAGTGCAGTCATGCGAGAGTCTTATGGCGTTGTTCTGAGCAGGCCCAAGTCGTCATTGGGCTATTTCGAGACGGTGGCGGAGTAAACTGTTGTCGTTGGCGAGTTTCGTGGCCAATGTTGCAGGTGCACTGGCGGCTGCTGTCCTTGGCCAGGTCCAAGAAACAGTATATCTACTCGCCTTCTGTGCGAAATTTAAATTCGCCAGCGTTCCTGGGACCGCAAAGGGCTTATTGTCGCAATGAAAACCATAAGAGCACCCCGGCGCACTGTTTTGCTGAGCCGCTCGAGCAGCCACGAGCCGTTCTCGGTACCGGCAATCGGATCGCTACCAATCAGACTGTCGAGGTATCGTCCTACCTCCTCCAGATCTTGGTTGATCTGCTGTCCTTCGGATCTTTGTTTGACAGACATATCAACGTCTTTTATGTCTTCGGACCCGGCCAGATCGACAATGGACAGGATCCCCTCCTGCGCCGCCGTACGCCGGATCCTGATCGTCACAATACTGTGCGATCTTGAACTGGCCGCATTGAACTTTGTTGCCGCAGTGCTTCTCCGCGCTGCGGCATCTATGAGCAGTCTGCTCCCTTTTTCCGTACCCTCGACCTGGCGAGCAGTCGAGGCTATGACATGGAGGTCTTCGAAGTGCTTCCTTTGATTATAGCCAGGAGGGTTATTAGTGGCGCAATATTAAGCCAAACCTCCTTTGGACTTCTGCTTCGCGCGGATTAGGTTGATGACTTGGCCGACGGTTATGAGGTCGAGGTTATTGGCAGTATTGCCAAGGAGGAGCTCCAGACCATAGTGAGAAGTCTTGTCGATTCATTATACAACTTGGAGTCGAGACTGGCTTGAGGGAACGATTTTTCCCATCGGAAGCGGTGCGTCGTTCCAGTAGTCAAGGCAGCCGAGAATAAATGGTGCGAGGCACTTGGCACTCTTCTATGGGCGACACTCGACACCACCCTGGATGCTTCTTTCGCTTGCGCTCAGGGCCAGCAGCTAGAGCTTGTCTCCTTCGTATCACTTTCAGTTCAACACCTTTCTAATTGAAAACTGACGACACCATCGTCACGGCGATTTGCTCACCGAGCGATCACCAATTGGCCAAAGTGTCAAGGTTCCGCTCGAAGTTTCTGTCGTCGAACAGACGCTGTATTCTGGCACTCCAGAGTCCAAGAGGAGACACAGCGCTGCGCTGATTCCGAGCAGGAGACCAGAAAGAGTGCAAGTTTTGCAACTCCTGCTAAATCGTGGACCAAGCTATAGTAGCCAAAGGATGCAACACCAAGGGTTTTTAGTGTCCTGCTCAACCATTCATGTCCTGTCTTGCCACTCTTGTTGGCTCGCGCTGCTGGTTGCCATGATCGCAGAGGTATTATTTTATCCCCCACGCCTTTGGCTCTGGGCGGCTCGGGCGGGGAAAAGGGTTCTTGCTGTCTGGAAGTTCATCTATTCAGGAGTAATGGAATCGATGTACTGGGGGAATCAGGCAATCTCTCAGAGCACAGCCGAGGCAAGCTTAGTCGCAATATATGTAGCCGTCGTTCAGAAGCCTCTTCGTCACGGGCCATGTTAACGAGACAGAGTTTGTTTTTCTCGTCATAAATCTTCATGAAATCCTAGAATCGTGAAGCAATAAGTACGTCATAAAAGTCCGGGTCTCCTGAAAAGGAGCTCTCCTTCTCGTCCTTCTCCTTCCGCGCTCAAGCTGAGGTCGACTTCGGACTCTGAATCTCTCACGATGAATCCCCTTAGATTGCCATGGCCACCTGCATCGCCCCTTGATCGCTCATTACCGCGTATCACGAGCAGACTCAATGACAGTCGTCTATTTTGAGTTGCTGCGGCAACTTCTCGCGGGCGCATAATCTCGCAAGAGCCTTCGAGTGGCAAGAAAACAGCGCTGCCACAACTCGAACTGAGATGTCGAAGCGTATCGACAAGCACCAACGCTTTTTTGTGTTTGTTCCTTCCGGAACTCAAAACGAGTCGGTGGATTGTCCCGTTATCAACAGAACGTTGTTCCAACACACTCGCCCTCTTTGTTCTTCACGGGAGACGTTCCGGGCAATGCTGGATTCGGTCTTCGGCGCCTCAATGAGCACATGTGACCACAGCAGCTTTTCGCGTGCTCATCTCCATAACAGAGGGTGTAGTCTCGTCCTCGAATGGGCGTTCTCATAACGGTAGCAGACCCTTCTTGAATCTTTGTACTATGGTTCTTGTCGTTGCTGAAATGCCGTTCAACAATTCTTATATCGGGCAGCCTTTGTCTTCCGAGACAGCCATTCTTGTTTGGGTTGACGGCCCATGTCCGTGTCACTAGACATCTAATTGCCGAAGTGGATGTCTCAGCAACGTATTGAGTTCCGAGCAAAACGTCATGCTCTGATAAGGATGCCCAACGATTTTCCCGGACATCTCTTTCGCACTTCGGCGTTGGAGTGTACTCGGGCGTGTTTGTCCCATCGTCATGGGGCCATGCGTTTAGTGGTATGAGTTTGTCAGAATTGAAATGTGTGTCGAATGTTTTTCCCAGCAGCCTCAAGCTGATCATTAGTCCGTCGGATGATCAGCCACATAACGCTTCAGACCTCGCTCAGATCGGTGAGAGGACAACTGTAGGTGCAGGACAACCTTTCAACAAAGTAGTCGTGATCATCAGAGGCTGGAAAGAGCAGGGGTGCATCTTCGTCGGACACGTCTCCCTCCTCCTCGTGTGTAGTTCTCTTCTTTGCGTTTATCGCTATTGTCATAGCGCGTATTTTCGCCCGGGCCGCTTAATCACCTCATTCTCTTCTGCCGCGCTCTGATGTAGTCTCCCCATGCAGATGGAGGCTGTTGCAGAAGTCGCCCGTAGATAGATACGGTGAAAGGGCTGCTGCTGCCTCCTCCATCTATCGCATGGGTATCGGAATATGGTCGCTACGTATGCAGTTTCGTAACATACTCTTTAGGGTTCCAAGTCGAAAACCAACAGCCAATGATAGCCGGACCGTGCCAGCCAATATGCACAGGGCCTGACGGAGCGTCTTCAATGAAAGGAGGAAAGGGCAAGCGAGAAGATGAGCGCCCTGAACGAGGAGCGGAGGTGTAAGCTCGAGGAGAAGCGGAAGGACACGAACGAGGTTGGCCTGCACCGCAAGGCGCAATAAGTGAAAGGAGTCAAGATGTTACGGCCTTGTACAGCCTTCACAGCTGGTCGAAAAGGTATTCGATGAGACTTTGGAAGCTTCTACGATGGCTTTTGGGCCGCCTTAGCAGCCGCCGCTTCACGAGTTAGGCATTGCTCGAAGATAGAGGGCGAGCGTGACATAAACATTCTTGAGCGCAGGTACGAAGTAGAAGCGTGCGAAGATTCAGGACGACAGACCGCAAGCGCTTCTTATGTTGTGGGTTGAAACGAGTTTTGGGCACGGGATAATCGGAACTTGAATCGCAACGAGTCGTCGCTCGAGCTGTCGTTGTCGCTGTACACCAGGCTTGGCGACTTTCATCGGTTCCAGAAGGCGAGAGGCATAATCGGGCGCTTGAGTTCGGGGTCCGATCCAGAGCTCGTCCCCGACGCCGTGCTGTCATCGGGGCCCAGCACCTTGGGCTTCCGAGCCCTCTGTTCCCTCCTCTTGCGCTTCTCCTCCAGCTTCGAAGAAATATCCAAGCTTTTGATCGAATACATTTTCGACCAACCTTGAACGCTGAGCGAGCCACGGCAACTTCGGCCGTTGATTTTATTTTTACGGCCTCGTGGTCGAGGCCGACTTCGCTCATGCTCTCTTATGAGTTGGGCAAGCAGTGTCTTCTGCCTGGACAAGGTGATTAGTCCACTCATCCATCACAAGACGGGTCGGTCAACTTACGTTTATTGTCGTGTTCTCAATTCAAGCATGCCGCGCTCGTTGCGTGCAATTAATCAGAAAGTACCTATGAATGAACTGATGCAGTGGCTTGCTGCCCGCGATGCTCTGATCTGGTGGAGGGGACCTCTCCAATGCTTCGTTGGATGTCCTCGACCGCCTTGATGTGCCGGGCTTTGGCCATGGCCTCATTGGTGTGGATTCGTGGATATATGTAGACAGTAGAGCCCAACTGAAGATTGGGAGACTCGTGACGAGTGACAGGGCCCAAGAAGTACCGGCGGATCGATTCCGGCTTGTACAGACTCTTCTTGGGTTTGGAGCAAAACTCCCTACGATCTGTTAGCTTGATTGGACTGCATAGAGACGTGGAAGTTCTGGTGACGGGAGCCCTGCCCTCCATGTCTATGACAGTTGGTACTTACCACGGTAACTCTCGACGAATATCGCCACAGAGTCGAATACCTGTGCCATTGGCAGGTTCCGGTTGACAGCATCGTGTCAACGTGTTCAGTTGAACATCTGGTTCGTGTTCGCATTCCTCAATCCACATCCAGCAGCGAATTCATGGGCAGGAGCCATCGCCTGTTTGCCCAAGTCCGTGCTACATTCATGAGCAAGGCCTATCCCGTAGCAAAGGAGTGCCACCCTCGCCGCTCGAACCAGTCTCGCAAAGTCCTGACCGGAGCCATCGGGTTCCTCCGAGGCCTCTTCTCGATCCATGCCGAGCCACTTGGCGGCGTATCCGGGACCCTGGGTATGCACTCCGTCGACAAGCACGATATTTCCTTGTGCTTGACCTGCCTGCCCTCCCATGGCTTGGAATTGCTTATGGGAAAGTATGAAGGCAGGGAGTCTAGCTGAGCCTCCAGGTCGCAGCCTATCACGGCCAGATCTGCTGGCCATGCTGGTGGAGTGCTGGTAAAGAATGAATGGAAAGGGTCTCGACCGCTGTTTGACCATGACAACACTCGTGGTGTTTCGGATCATCTGCTGATGGCCACAGATGTCTTTGAAATGGTTGTTCGTGGCGGAGCTGTCGCGAGACGAAGTTGACCCAGACCCAGAAACACCCTGAAAGGTAGGGGCATGGTCAGCCATCAGGTCGCCATGTCATTAAAGGCAGATCCTCACGAACAGACCTCTCCAACGGCCTTGCTCCGTGAAGTCGGAGTAGTCCACTGCCATCTCCAGATCCAGCACAATGGCTCCCATTTCCAAAAGCAACGATGTCCCGTCCCATCCAAAGCAATGGTCACTGCCGAGACAAGACGAAAGGCGTTGCTCAATGAGTAGTCTGAACAAATGAAGGTTAGTAAGATATGTCATCAAGAGGGACATGGCCTGTTGTGAGACTGTACTGACGAGCGCCACCAGAACATCAGGATCTGCCTGCATTATCTTGTCGTCGAAGACAATTCGCTCTCGCAGATCCGCTGCGAGTCAAGACTTGGTCTGTGGCCATGGGCGAGGTGGAGGCAACATCCCGCAAGAGAGACAGTCCAGTGGAGAGCATGATGGACGTTGGCGTCAGCCGTGAGTCCACGGGCTGGGTCTGTCGGAAAGTCTTCCGGAGAATGAAAGGAAAAAGTAGTTTTCTCGCTTCTTGTGCGGCTTGAAGATTGAGGTTGTTCAACACATTGTATATATACAGGCGGACGTGAGATGTGGCAGGATACCAGGCGTTTGGGAAGTCATGAAGAAAAGAAGACAGTCGATGCATGGAGGGTCGTAACGTCTAGATTATATGTACAGATTGAAAAGAAGACCGTTTCTTTACTAAGCAAGTCCCTTTTACCACTCAGCGATCTCACCGGGCTTTGGCTTCCTTGTCCTGATGACCTTGTCTGGGTTGAGCAGGCAGAGAGGGTCGAGCGCCTGCTTGAGCTGTTTGTTGTTGTCAGCCTCAGATCAAGCAGAAGGTCAAACAGATATTGGGAATATGCAAAAGGCAAAACAAAAGACTGGCAAACTGCATAGTGCAGCTCGTGTTTTTGCAGTGCTTGAGACGAGACATGGAGGAGGGGAAACAGCGGATGGCTGCTGAATGATGACATACCTTTCTCATCGTGTCCACTGTGCTTTCACCGAGCTCGTGCGGCAAGTAATCTCTCTTGACCAATCCGACACCGTGCTCTCCCTGATACATCCAACATTGTCAGCCTTCTTGGTTACACACGCAAAGCACATGCAGTTTTGACGCATGCAGGTCACAGACTTACCGTAGTGGTTCCCTCCATTTCCACAGCTCTTTTGACCATGGAATGCATCAATTCCTCAGCCTCAACCCTCTGCTGGTCGTTTGACAACAGAATGACGTGAAAGTTTCCATCACCGACGTGTCCCACAATGGTGGCATACAGACCGCTCTTCTTGATGTCGTTCTTTGTCAGCTCGATGAGGTCAGGCAGCCTGCTGATGGGAACTGCAACATCGCCAGTCCAGACGTGGTCGCCCTCCTTGGCCACTGACTGCGTACTCCACAATGCCTCTTTCCGTGCACTCCACAGCTCGGCCTTCTCCTCTTCGCTCTTGGCAAACTCAAAGCTCTTGGAGCCCGTGCTGCGAGCCATGTTTCTGACAATCTGGATCTGTTCTTGGACACCGCGCTCCGTGCCACTGAACTTGAAGAAGAGGGTCGGTGCCTCTTTCCACTGCTTGGACGTCATGCCTGCGGCATTGATGCACTTCATTTGCTCATCGTCCAAGATCTCCACAGCGGCCACCGGCACACCTTCACCGACCACCCTGCCGACGCAGTCTGCAGCTTGGCGGATGGAGTCAAAGGCACAAACGGCGACGCTGGTGCTCTGGGGTTTCACCGTCAGCTTGAGCGTTGCTTCCGTCACCAGCCCCAGGGTTCCCTCGTTGCCAATGAAGAGCTTGGTCAGATCATAGCCTGCCGACGACTTTCTGGGTCGCTGTCTCGTCTTGATGACGGTGCCATCAGCGAGGACAACGGTCAAAGAAATGACCCATTCGCGCATGGTGCCGTAGCGGTATGCGTTTGTGCCACTGCAGCCAGTGCCAATCATGCCACCAATCATGGCGCCCGGGCCCGGGTCCGGGGGGAAGAACAGGTTGTCTTGGGACAGCTGCTCATTGAGAAGCTCCCAGCCGACTGCCGGCTGAACCACGACATCTAGATCATCCTTGTGCAGCTTGAGGATCTTGTCCATGCGCCTGAAATCAATGCTGATGCCTCCCGACGTGGGTGTAAAGTGTCCCTCCAAGCTTGTGCCTCCACTGTAGCCCACGACCGGTATCCTCCTGGAGTGGCAGATCTTCATGATCTCCGAGACCTCCTCGGTCGAGCCGGGGAAGACGATGCAGAACGGCCTCTCATCCTTGTGAGCACGGTACGACGACCAGCCCGAAGTCGAGTGTGTGTCAATGTCGGCATCGAGTGTACTGACGTTCTCCTTGCCGACGACGCCAGCAAAATCCGTCCAGGCAGCTTCGAGATTGGCCTTGCCGAGGTTGTGTCGCGGGGGGTGAGATTGTGAAAGCGGCACGGTCGAGTTGGAGTCAGGCTCGCGAGGGCTCAATGTGCCGAGGTAGTACGATCCTAGAACACCAGCAACAAACACTTAAGTAGAAGAATATGTCAGCCTCTGTGATCCCAGTGAAACGCGCAAACGAGCTGTGTAGAACCTACTGAACGTGATGCCCCAAGCCCGAGAGCCCGCCGTCGTCTGTCTCTGCGCGGCGAACTTGGCGCGCTCCTGCTTTTCGCGGGCGATTCGCGACTGGACGCTCTCGAGCATCTGGCCCTTGAAGGACGAGCCATCCTGCTTGTCGGTGGCGTAGCGCCGGACACTGGTGTGCCGCGACGAAGCCGGCAGTCCGGTCCTTGATGCAGCCTGGGCGGGAGTGGCGCTGTGCAGACCACCGAGGTTGCGGAGGGTGGCCTGGCCCTGCCTCGTGAGAAGTCGCGACATGGTTTCTGTGGGATAGATGATCTTCAGACGGGGGAGATGGAGCTAGCTTTTATGGTTAAAGAACTACAGGTGCGGAGATCCTCTCGTCATCTCCGGTAGCCCAGGCGAGGGGAGAAAGATATAGGACGAGACGTTGTAGTACTACAGTTAGGATTGTAGAACCCGAGCAGAGTTCATGGGCTTTACCATGGCTCAGGCTTTGCGCCGGGGCGGCTTCGACACCAAAGCGCTGAAAGTTTACTGAGCTTCGGAGCTTGAGCTCTCCACTTTTCGCCGGTCGGCAGCGGGGATACGCCAATCGCCTAATAGCGGGTCTCTATTGCGCCTTTCACGACTCTGGTATTAAAGATCACGGGGGACTGTCCGATTGGGACAATGACGCTTATCTCTCCGGCGATTTTCTTCAAAGCCCATGAACAGGATGCAGGTGTCATTAGAGATCCATTTTTATATGTCCCTATACCATCTTGGCATTTGACAGTCATAGAGATCCACAGCACAAGTTGCTGCGTATATACTGCATATGATCATGTAGGCAATCGGCCCGTCGCCATATATGATCCTCCTCTTCACTTATAATGTAAAGTACAAGTCACCCGGTCTTCTGAACATGCCTCTGTACTTTGTTATGAAATTGTTTGCCAATATCAAGTCTTCCACCCCGTCGGGAGAAGCTGTACGAAAAAGCATGGAGGTCCAGACACGGCACTCCGGTTTCTTCCCTCAAACACCATCAGGTATGCCGTCAGTTCATCGTCCCTGCTCACCTCAATGGTCATTTCTCGGTCCAGTATACCCTCCACACGACCACACACGGTACCAGCAAAGTCTTTGCAGGCCACCTGCCGCAATTCTTCCAGCGTCCGCGTTGTCAGCGTGGCGATCCAGATCGGCGGGGCCATGGTGATTGGTGATGATGGATGCAAGCGTAGATACACAGCAACCGATGGGGTTGGATTGGAGTGTGGCAGATAACTGTTCTGCACGTACGTGTTGTGCGAAGTACTGCTCAGGTTTGGTGGTAGCTCCTGAGCCAGAGGGAATGCGGTTGCTGATTGCTGCGCTCCCAAATTTGGAGCCTGGGAATTGATGAGCATGGGAATCGACAGCTGCGGGTCGATGGGGAGACCGCTGCTGAGCAGATTGTCAGTCAGTAGTGAGGAGTGGTGCTGCGCAGACCCATGTGGCAAGGCCGAGTTCTGCGGTAGTGGCATTTGGAGGCTTTGGTGATGCTGAAGGCTCACACGTGGATCCCGCGTATGGTTCTGTCCCTGAATGTGTCGACTCTCATGGCCCATACGCATCCCTGCTCCAGCGGTGGGAGAGTGAAGGATCGTGGGCGTCGAGGATCGAGGATACTGAATGGGTGAATCCGGCACGAAATCGTGTTCCATCTCAACATCTTCCGCACGGCCTTCATTCGGTGAGCTGGGCGCATGTGCTTCCCTTCCAACACCGTCCAATGCAACTTCCATGTTGACCTGTGAGAACGTGTCCGAGCGTGTCTTTGTAGAGGTTCTATTGCCTTGGCCATCTCTCAATCGTTTCATGACATCCCGAGCGACGACATCAATCGCTCGGAGCTTGTCTTTTCCCGCAGCGGTGGTGTCTGATATGTCTCGCAGGATACCAGAGTTTACTCGCCACTTTTCCTTGAGTTCTTCCCAGTGCTCAGGGCCAGCCTCAGTTTTGCTGGTGGCCTGATCTTCTCTGAGAACATCAGCAAAGTCCTGACGCATAGTCCTGTATTGTTGCGGGTTGATGCCGAGCATACGTTTTGCGTCAGCAATGGTCAGCTTGTGCTCCATGCTGCGCATGCGCTTCGTGACGTCTGTACATATCACATCAAGGGCCAACTTCCTACTGTCCTGATCATGATGAGCAACCCACAAGACGGATTGCAGTTGGGTCATCTCCTCGATCAGGCGGGTTTTCACAGCTTCCCATTTCTCAGGGCCGGCTATTGTTTTCCTGCTGACGCCTTCTTGGTCACATATCCTGGTGAAATGGGCGCGCAGATCCTGGTACAGCTTCATATCAAGATCAAGTATCACTCGGCTCTGGTCAATGGTAGTTTCGGACGGGAATCTAGGCTGCCCAGCGGTCCCCGAAGGCGACCCCTGACGGGAGCGTCCGCGCCGCCTCGCCTTGCGAGTGTCCCATTGTACGAGCGGCTCCTTGTCCAGCGCCGACTCCTTTGCCGTCTGCTTCGCAGAGCCTTTGGACAAGGTTGTCGCGAGTCCTTCCTCGAGTCCGGGCGCTGGCAGCAGGTTGGCGGGTGCTGGACGAGCCGCATCGATCGTGGAAGTCTTGTTGGGATTCGGGGTACGAAGCAGCCAGCGATTGCGTGCGCGCACGCGCATCAGCTCCCTGTGCTTGATCTCGAAGCCATCCTCGTCGTTCAAGATGCGCAGTATCTCCTTTTGCGACAGGTTCCTCTCCCAGAGCTCCTTGACGCGTGCGACAAGTCGATCATCTCTGTGGGCTGGGTTCTGCTTCGAGGGAAAATTCCAACGTCGGAACTGGGTCTGATAGGCTCGCTTGCTGAACCGGAGGAAGGGCGGTCAGTTTTATTTTGCACGGTGGAAGGGCAGTGACTGCGAAGCCAGATGCACAGAGGAGAGATCCGTCATCCAATTTTGAGATGCCATCAATCACCAGCAAGGTGGCTCATGGTTCGGCAAGCAAGGAGGTAAGGGACTGCAAGTAGAAAGGCGGAATTAAAGAGGTGAAGTGGGTACATTTAGGTAGGTAGGTAGTGCGGCGGTCGACAAAGTCCACTTTGGAGGTCTCGATCGACTCGACCCGTTTCTTTACGACGGAGTCTGTACAGTACGGCGAGGCAAGCATACCTTGGGGTGAAGTTGTCCTCGATGCGCATGATGTCCATGATTTCCTCGAGCGACTTCTTCTCGTCGATATACAGGCGGTAGCATTTCGGCTCGTGTGCATCCCAGTTGTAGACCATTGTCTCCTTGGCGGACCTCGCGCTGGGTAGCAGCAAATGGCATCGTCTCTTCTTCTTTTGCTTCCAGTCTTTTAGGGTTTCTCGGGCATGGAAAGACTGAGGAGGCGCTGGTGGCTTGTCGAAGTCCCCCCAAAAAGAGTCGTCGAGTCCCGCGAGTCCGGCGGGCGTTTCCAACTGCACAAATGGTCGGATCGGATCTCCAATCAAATCCGCTGGCCTGACCAAAATGGCCTGTGGGTGAGCACTGAGCGTTCTCACTGGCTCCCACTGGCTTGGCGCGGGTGGCCCTGGCGTCGCGCCCGCATTCGATGATTCTGCTTGGCTGCAGTTGGCTCCGTTGAAAGCACAGGCCGAAGGAAGGGTCCAGTCACAGTCATCAGGCTTTGTCAGGTCAGGGTGCCTGATACGCTTCTTCCCTTATTTGCAGGGGAGGCGATTTGCACCATAAAACGACTTCAATCGATTGATGCCCTCACTCACGGGCAACAAATACGCCCCGGCGCACGCATCGTGCAGTGATGTGCCCCCAACTTACTGGATCCGTATACCTAGGTAGACATGACCGTCAGCAGTGTCACTCTGATGGTAATCATTCGATTCGCTGTCCTGTCCTGTCGTGTCCTGTCCGCGCTGACAGAAATACACTACTACTATAATCCCTTCGGCATATGAGTGCACTCTCTTGGACTTATTCGCCACCTCCCTCCCCTTCAGATCACTCCCAGCCAAAACGATCTCCACCATGCTTCTGGGTTTCGGCTATTTTCAAGATAGTGGATCATTGGAGAGGCCTCATCTCGCAACAACTTTTTATTATCGTCAACGCTCCTTTCCTGATCGAGACCTACATCTGCTGACACATCTTTTCCAGCCTCGTCGAAACAGGTATATCATCGTCTCCTTCCTTCTCGGACTGGGTGAGGCACCACGTGTACCCTGCGCATTCGTCCTCGGTCCATCTCTGCCCTTCGGACTTCCTTCCTGCTCCCAGGCACTGTTTCTTGCTGGTATCCCGGTCCAGAGATCGGCGCCGTCTCGCAGTCCAGGTCCGCCATCGCCAGAAGCCTCCCCCGGCCTGCGTAGTGTATGGAGTAGTCGGTAGGGGTAGGTAGACATGGTAGAGTGCCAGCCAGTGGTCGGAATACCACTGTGGACTTGCTTGGGCCCCTTCGCCGCGCCAGGAACTGAACCACTAGCGACGCACTCACCAATATGGCAATGCCATGAACTTGCTTTCGCGGCCTTTGTATTAGGATCCAGAAGGTAACACGAGAACTCTGTCCTTGAAGCGAGGACCCAGTCGAGCCAGTACGTAAAGGTAGGCAGGTCACATGTTCAGTATGCCAAGCGAGATGACAATCGACATTCAGATAGTTCATCAAGCTTCATGAGAGCGGCTCATAGCTGGCTTATCATGTATCTGCAGCGGACACTGAGCTGGCGCCCCATCTACTAATTAGCATTGGTGTTTATACAGTATACTACGTCCAAGTTTGTCGTGGACTACGCGGATGAACGGGCGCCCGTAGTTCCTCTCTGTACAGAGGGACTATGTATAGGAGCTGATCTCGTACATGAAAGTGCTACCTGTGTATTCATGTTGCAAATTGCGAGCTGATACCCAGACGGGGAAGATTTATACTTCGAATCGGACCATTTACAGGCCGAGCAACGCAGAGGAGATATTATCTACGAGATTATGAAATAAGAATTACTGCAAGAAACTGGTGAATCCGACGCTAGGTCAAAGTATATTTATTCGGGATTTTTCTTTTCTTTGGGCTCTGCTGGCAACTGGAAATAGTAGTGCAAGGCGCCCCGGGGTGTCTGCGAGTTCCGCTCTTGGTGCTTCCCCAGCAGCGAACGGTCCGCTTACTGTGACGAGGAACCAACGTCATCGTTGTCGAATGACTTCGTACCGGCCTCGACTCCGAACAGCAACCATAACATACCATTGACCAGATTTTCGTCATCGTTGTCGAATGACTTCGTACCGGCCTCGACTCCGAACAGCAACCATAACATACAATTGACCAGATTTTGAGCACGCGTACATACATCCTCATCGACAAACTTATTTTTTTTTCTCATTCACCGCCGTCCCGTCTGCTGTACTTCCACACGCTGCCTGCCGCGGGTTCTTCTTCTTTTTTTTATGGCATGTTCTGCTCAACCCCACTGCCTCCTGCGCTTGCTCGCATTGCATTGTTCCTCGACGCACCACATACATATTGATCACCGTCGGGTCGAGCCTCACCCTTGCCACCCCACGGAGTTCTAGATCTCCACGGATCACCTCTTCCAGGGCCGTGGCCAATCGTTAAAAGGGCCGTTCTGGTTGCGGACCAGGCTCGGGGTCTGCTCAGCATCACGAGGTCCCGTTGCTACACTTTCTTGAATGCAGTAGATCCTCGCTTCCCCCCCCGTGGGTGAATCTTTTTGTTCCTGGCGTGCAGCTCGTCTTGTCACTTCGCATGAGCCCACGACTGACTCGCTGACGCAATATATCACGAATTGCGAGACGAGCCGAGTCTCGCTGCGATTGAGATTATACTCCATACGGGTGCAGTTGACCACTAGGAGCGGCGGATAGGCCAACAGGACCCTTCGCTAATTACGGCTCGCCTATATACAGCCGAGCAGCCATACGTGCCGTCCAAGTGCCGGACTTTGTTGCGACCATCTTGTCTTTCGTGTCTGGGACTGCTGGTGCCTCACGGTGGACCAGTGCCTCACGGAAAAAAAGATAGTGTGTGTATACTAGACAGTCCGACGGGGCCAAACGGTCATCTTGGTCCTGGTTTTCTAGATATTGCTGGCCAAGATGGCTGATCCAGGCTCGAATCCAAACCATGTTTACAAGTCCGAGATGGGATCAACCCCTGGCCATGGCGATCCCTTCGCCTTTCCCACGGCGCCATATACTTCCTCCTCGTCCCTTTCCTCCACCGTGGCCGACCGGAGACCTCTGCCCAACTTCGACATTAACAAAGGCCCAGCGGCAACCCCGGTCCCTTCCAATATCCAATCCGCAGCTCAGCGCCGCGAGAGCGCCAAAGCCAGGAGACGCGTGCCCACCTCGCAGAGGAAGCGCACTAAGCTGAGCTGCGACGCCTGTAAAGCCAAAAGATGCAAGTGTCTCCGTACTGGCCCCACGCCCGATTCTGATGATACCCAGGACGACACTCATCTGGCACCCTGCAAGAATTGTGTCGATGCTGGGATCGAATGTGTGACGACGCTGCCGCGAAAGCAAAGAATCTACGGGAGCGTGGAACAACTCGACCGGAGATATCGCGCCCTGGACGCCCTCGTCGCCGGCCTCTTCCCCGACTTACCTCCTGACGCCACTCCTGAAGAACTCATCGAATATGGCCGCCAGCGTGGCGTCGCCATGCCGGACCTCGGCGTCGAGCCCGAACCGCCAAAATCCCCAACGGCCTCCTCGCTGAATATCACATCCCCGAGCTACTCTACCGTCGGCAGGCGAATCGGAGACGACAGCCCCGAGCTGGGCCATAACAACACCCACTTCATCAGGGATACCAGTGGCCACCCATACTACATAGGACCCTGGGGGAGCCTGGGCAGCTTTGCCAGGGTGCGCGATCTCATTTCCAGGCGACTCAATGCTTCGAGCGATCCAGATGCGAGTCGCCGTGGTCAGCACCTGTCGTCAAAGTCTGTTACAGATGCTATTGCTCGCTCTTTCGGCGAGACGTCCGCACATATAAGATCTCCGGCCCCGCAAACATCAAATTCTGGACAAGTCCCACCTGGTAATTTCGAGGCACCAAACAACTCGATGAAGCCGGGCGACCCTCGGTTCTGGGTTGCGACATCCAAAATCAAGCTGCCTGACAGGGAGCTGGCCGATACTTGCGTCAATGCCTTTTTCGACAACGTCCACCCCGACTTCATGGTCTTCCACCGACCCACATTCCAGCAGCATTATGAAGAGATTTGGAAGCAGAAGCAGCAGGGCCGGCGCCCAAGCGTACCACACCTCGCGGCGGATAAGAACGTTTCCGTGGGATGGCTTTGTTGTCTATACCTAGTCTTCATCTTGGGGTCTCGATCATTGCCACAAAATCCAAGGGCCTTGGGTTTCCAGAGGACTTGGTACGAATCTGTGAAAGACCTGCCCCAGCTGCTCATTGTGTCTACGCTTCCCAATGTCTGCGCGCTGATGCTATTTGCCCTTTACTACCAAGGCACGAACGACCGCACCAAGTCTTGGCTCTACCTCGGTGCCGGCTCGCGTCTGTCAGTCGCCCTGGGAATGCACCGAGAATGTGCGAACGAGGGTATGAGTCCCATCATCACCGAGCTCCGGAAGCGCGTATGGTGGACCCTGTACGATTACGAACAGCACCTGTGCTGTTCGCTCGGCCGGCCCAGCTCCATCGAAGACACAGAGGTCAACGTCGGTGTCCCCGATGAGGAGATACTGCAATGTGTTCCCGCCTTGCCTCGTGACCAGCTGGCACACTGGGTTCAACTTATCCGAATGCAAGCCGTCATCCGAAGAGAGATACACGTACCGAATATGTCGGTCCCGAATCTCGTCCCACAGGCGGTCCAGCTTCTCCGTCAGCTCGGCGCGTGGAGGAGAGAGCTTCCTCCCCAACTACTTCCTCCCTCTCGGGAAGTGGCTCATGCCGACCCCAAAAGATGGCGGCGCATCATCATCCTCCACGTCCAGTATCAGAAGATCATCAATCTTCTCACCCGCAGGTTCTTGCTACACGAGGTCGAGGCCATTGATCAGGGTGAGAGCGTGGGCGAGAACGCATTTGTGATTGTGAGCCTGGGCAAGGTCTGCGTCACTTCTGCCATGCGCTGTGTCGAGCTTCTCGTGCTTTTGTGGCGTGCTGAAAAGTTCAATGGTGTCACGGCGCTGGATACATACTATGCTTATCTGTGCAGTATCCAGATATGTCTGAGGCTTTTGGAGCCGAGCCAGCCAGCGCCAGAAGATGAGCAGAGTTCAAGGCCAGCAGAGAATTGGAAGTTCCAAACCCACAGACCTCGAGTCGGGTCGTCCGAGCATCAGCCTCGGTGTGAGCTGGACTTTGAGGTGGAGGCGCTCACTGCGCAGATGGACTTTACCGAACAGTACAATTATGCAGAGCTGACCGACGCCATCCGACAGATACACGATCTGCTTAAGAGGGTCCCCATGTCGGGCTTCAGCGCCAAGTGTGAGGCGATTGCGTCCGAGTTTGCAAAAGCAGTAGGTGCCGTTGACGGAAAGCCAGAGTCGACCCTGTTCGGTGGACGTATGGGCAAAGATATGCACAGGGTGGCACAAAAGATGAACGAAGGCCCTCACCTCTCGCAAAACATACCGCTTCCTCATACGCCTCAATTTAGCAATGCAATGCCATCGGCTTCCATGGAGGCCATGAGGGGGACGCAACCAGCATTCGACCAGGGTCTACCGCCTACGAGTACGAGTAACATGATGGACTTTGTATACTCGGGAATACTGGCGCCACCAATCAGCGCGGCAGGGACGCTGCAAGAGCCACCACCCATCCAGTGGGATCCGATTCAGACGCCAGAGGAGTGGTCCGATCGGAACCGTATGTTTACGGATATGGCCGCAAATTCCCTTTCTTGGCCATTTCAGGAGGATTTCCAATGCAATCATATGAATCCGCCTCAATAGTTTGGATTTTGGGCGCATTATTAGCTATGCACAGTGTGTTCCAGGTCGAATCGTCGATGGTCAACCTGAATACCCAATTTGGGCACCTAGTAAGATAAGGTGGCGGATAGTGCTATTCATAGTTTCCATCCATGATAATACAGTGACACTATACGTTGTCTTTCATGGAAAGAACTAATTCGTCCAAATTATGATTGTTGAAATATGATAGGCTGTGCTTGAGAGTGATATACACGTGAACCATGTGAAACAGCAGTTCAGTTTACAGCGTGAACCAACAGAAAATATGTAGTGATTTAATTTGTACAATGAATTACGATGTTCACAATCTGATATCTTTAGTTCGACAAGTATTGATACCAATGCCATGTTCGGGAGTGAAGTTGGTTTGACACAAGAGCCTTGCTGCTCATTTCATAAAAATATCAAGCCATGATTGAACTATTAGCCAACAGCGAGCCAGGTATAACAAGTGTATCACTAAAAACAATGCTTGAGTTCGTTTTCGTAGGTATTTATCCTACATTCATAAGCATACTCCTATGTCATTCTCTCTCTCTGACGGGACAAAGTGGTTTTCCCTCCTTACCAAGTATGTATGCAAGAACGTGGTTCCTTCCGAGGGAATTGGGAGTTGTTTCTTTCTGAATGTTTATTGAACCGGTATAACTATCTGGTGATGTTACACTGCTTAATTCTGTTTCCTGTTTGTGTATATATTTTTCCAGGACAGGACTTCAGATCGATGGTGGCTGCGGCATGTACTACATGTAACAGAAAAGGGGCAGTGGGAATTCACTTTCTTCCTGTCTCCCCTTTTTAGTGACAGAGCGGAAGAGTTGGTCGAAATATCATTGATGTCTTGTTTATATTTCCTTGGTAGCAGACTTCATTCGTCTTCCTATGTTCTTCGACGATTTTGTAGCAGACCTGTACAATATCGACGCCACAGAAGTGAAAAGTGCTTTCGACGAATTAAACCTGCAAGAAGCAAGGAACAACGTAATGACTGGCTAACTGACTTGATTCGGGGACCTATCATGTCTTCTGTTTCTTGACAGATCTCATGGCCTAATCCGGATACATGACATGGAAGTTGAACAACATGCAAGATCAGTGTTACGACAAGATTATATTACCTGATACAGCACATCCATGTTCACATGTGTATGTGTCTGTCTGTATCATTCTCTCTGAGGCCTGATTACTCGCCAAAGTTGTTGGTACATCGAAGGGAACATGTTACCAAGAACGGTGTAATGAGAGAGGTCTATTTTCTATATTTTATCCCATCTTCCAGTAATTAATGATACATGCAACCATGATCTCCCAGTCATTTGATAAAGCGGTCTACACTGTGATTATAATCATTACTCATCATCACCGCCGTTACGGCTGACACCTCGCAGTCACGGCCGAGCACGTCCGCTATCCTGCATCCATTCGTAACCCGCATCCCGGCCCATCAATCAGCACTTGGCGGGCGTGATGATATAACCCCTGGACCGCGCGACCTGATTCGCGAGATCAGCGCAAGCCACTCAGCAAGCCACGAATCATTATTTTTTCGTGCAATCACCGACGCCCATCTGCAGGACGCAGGAAAGGATACGTCTGTCCCCCAGCCTTACAGATGCCCCCATCCTAGAAATGCCGTTCTGCGCCTCAGCTCGTGTTTGCTTTTTTCCCCCTTCCCATGCCCTCCTTCGGGTTTGTTCTGCTTGTATCATGACCCTCCATCCCGGGTTTCCCGCGAGAATAGACAGATGATCGATCATCTGTTTCCCACGTGCCGCACCCTCCTTCACTCCAATGACATGCCAATGTCACCCCTTCCCATGCGTACAGCCGCGATGGGTAAGGGGGGCCACCCAAGTGCTCGATTTACCCGGGCCGGGTCATGCATTCTCGCTTTTGGAATATGGGACAAGACAAGACTGTCATCGTAAACCACCTATCATCTTTGTCAATCGCAGTATCAAGATCAGCCACTGCGAGGCTGGTCCGTTGCTCGTATTGCTTCACGTAACCAAAGAGCATGTTGACTCCAGACTTGCCGTGCCGTTTGCTGCCGACGACAGCAAAACTTGCGTAATCACGCGGTGCCCAGAAGGAAGCACTTCGCTCGATTTGGCACTTTGGGCGTGCGTGTTGCAATGCCGGGACCGCGGAGTCGGGACCTTTGTGGTTGAGGCGTCCAAAGGCATATATGACGGGTCCTGACCTCTAAATGACCTTGTTTTTAGCGGTCTTTCAAGGTATTGACTTGCCCTGAGACATGCTCTGGTTGCATATTGGCTGGCATCTCTGCTTTTTGTCCAATCGGAAACAGGCCATTACTTTCTTATGCACTTGAAATCGGAGTCGCCCGGCACATGTGTGTATCACCTTGGGAAAATGGTCGCATTGGTCCTCCACGAGTACCTAAAGGTACTCTTGGACGAGTTTTGGATACTTCCTCTCCATAACGTTGAGTAAACTCCACTCAAAGGACCGGCTCGACACGGATATTTCGGTCTTTTTCTTCTTCCTATTCGTGCTTCTTTGTTTCTCTCTAAAAATTGTGTTGGCGTAGGGCTGTATCAGGCCACCAGCAAGAATGGAATTCTCTTCTCGACACTAGTGGCTGTGGAACGGCGCCTGTTTTGGGTTACTCAATCCTATCGGGCTGAATAGGGCTCCATAGGCATGGTGGAGTTGAAGTGAGGGGGTTTCTATGCCCTCGGCCGCTCTTTTTTGGCATCAAAGGTACTACTGTATCGCTTGCCTGGAGGCGATGCATGTTGGTACGGATACGACCTACGTAATCCTGCTCTGCTCGTGTCTTTAGGCAGGCCGTGGAAAGTATGCTGCAGATGGACAGCGGCTGATGGCCGTTGGCTGAGAAGCTTGTCTGTGCTGTTGAAAGCGAAGAGACGGAGCCTCTTGATGGAAAATCTTCTGACGCACCAAGATGGATATTATTGACTTGGCTCGAATCCCTTGCATCTACTATCTGCATGCAAAGTCATCAGTACATACCTAGGCAATAGTGAATATCCGAGGACAACTAGTGTAGCGTCCAGGACGTATAGTAAGTAGTGTGTATCAGCATACATGATGCAAGAAATACTTGCATACGAGGTAGAAACGGATGCAAAGACGAGTCAATGGGGTACGTCGCGCCGAGAGAGTCTTGCCAGGTAGGCCGCTGCCCACACCCATGGACAGGCCCGCGGGAAAAGAGAAGGAATACTAGGTTACCCAAGGCAAGTGTGAGATGTTTCTGTTGTGTAACCCCGTGGGCCGATGACATGATTCATGGGGGGCGTCCTCTTTGGGGTCCCATTGCCCGTACCCACTTCACTTCTTTCGGCGACTTGCGTTAGGTTGTCGATCCACTGTAGGTTGCACGTCCGATGCCGTAGCGGCAGTTCGCGATCCATCCTGTGGCTGCTCGTCTGTCTGGGGTTCTGGGCTTTGCAGCTCGTCATGGGGGAGAAGTTGCTGCTCTGTACGATGAGTCCCCTTCCCTCGTCGTCATTCGCATGATTCGATGCGAGGTATGGTTGTAACATGCGACGCTGGGAGAATGGGCTGCAGCACAAATCGAGTTCAAAGTAGGAAGGAGTTGCGAGTGTCGTAGAACTAGAGCGAGGCTGGGCTAAGCACTTTTGTCACGTCGGTCCGGATGGTCTGCAACCTCCAAGTCGTCGGGCCCCGTCCGTGAAGGGCCGGTGCCGTAGCCCGGTGTTGGTGGTGGCAAGCGCTGTCCCGGCTACCTCTTGCAGCATGTCCGGACTGTCGAAAGTGCAGTACTTGCCTCTCCATTTTGATCGACATGACAGGCTCCGTAAAGAGGTGTGGATTCCAGTATAGTAGATATACTGACGACTATACGCGACATCGTCCATCAAGCTGTTAGATGACGCCGGAACACACAGAACCCGAGCGAAATAGAAGTGCCGAAATGGACATGCGTCCTATCATGGAGTCGAGTCAGGGTCCCCGTTTGCTCTGGTTCGCTGTCACCTGCCAACGCTGTGCGATGGGCGCCCACTCTCTGGCATTTTACCAGGTTTCTGAGAGCATGTACGGAGTAGTACGTAGTGTGTGAGCATTCTGCAAGGTGTAATCGAATTATGACTGTGGTGACGGGCGGGTTTCGCCCTTGTTGCAGGCGGGCATCATTGGTGATTTGCGCGCAAATACGACTAGCAGGCCAGCAGCAGGCTTGGTGATGGGTCCTCCGACCAGTTCTGGCCTCGCAGTAGCTTGGGAAAAAAACCACCAGGCTTTGTGGACTCTAGCGAGCTTCACGTCCTAGCCTGAGCTCCGCAGCGAGTGGCCATGGTTCGATCGCTAGATTTTCAATGCCCCCTCTTGATAGGGCTCGGTTCGGTTCATATTATCTAATGGTATACGGTGCTCGCACCAGTTTCACCATCAAATCGCTGGACGGGCATCTGATTAGCCCCGACGCCATCAGCCCTTTGTGAGCACTGGCCATGAGGATAACCACACAGACCACAGCCAGATCAATGTCTGAATGGTATTTCCCGAACCCATGGGGAAACCTGGCCCTGTCGAGGACTTTCCTAATGCGGCAAAAATGTCGGAAGCTCGGTCCAAGAAGGCTTGCCGTGTCAACGGCTATTCGCGAGCTCGAATCAGCATCCTGGGTCTTGATCCTAACCCTTGCGCCACAGGACGCAGAGACGCAAAGATATGCCCCAGTCTGAAGGGCAAGCTGGCTGGTCCTTGCAAGAAAGCTGCGACTTCATCCATGTTGGGACTGACGAGCATGAGCATGCTTGCTGTTGCTGTTTTTCCGTATGTCCATGTCCCGGCAGGTAAGTAATCTGCGTTCATTTTTAGTCATTGACGATTGTGCGCTGCGACAATCTCATCACCTCTCCATACCCGTAATTACAGTGGGAAGCGATACTCCGCAACCCCACCATTTCGGCCCCTTAACTTGTTGCTCCGGCAGCGACAACTTATACATAGAGGTGTGCATACCTCGGACTAGTCTTGTGCCGTTGTGTATATTGCTGCTCACATTGATGTGACCGAGTATTAATGTCTCTATCCTGAGCACACTTTTCCGTAAAGTTGGCGAATGGGGATGGTGAGATGCCATAGCAAGCTGGATAAGCAATAGCTGGTTTGCCGAACCATAACCATACACTGTACTTGGCTTTCATAAATTCCCGGGGCTTGATAGCAGCACAGACCAGGCAATCTGTACTCCGTACATACTCCGTCCGCTAGCATATTGACTTTCGGGCCAGCATGGAAGATCCGCGAGCGTTACATCGAAGCGATAGAGCATGCGGGCGGGCAGCCGTTAGGTCGACTCCGGGCCCTCCCATGGATTCCAAGAGGTATATCGAGTATCCTGGAGCGCGGTGCGGAGTAGATAGTACTCCGTACAATACCAGATGGGCCTGCCAGGCATTCTGTCAAAGCCTGGCGATGGACAACGTGACCTTGTCGTCATGCGAGCAAGCACCAACTGCTGCTGGTCTGTTGTTGGGTTTTTACTTTGCTGTTCCAGCAACTCCAGCATGCCATGCCAGATAAGAAGAGGCAGGGTCCTTGGTGTGTCAGCATCTCCGGACTCGTCTAGACCGAGCTAGCATCAGTCTGATATCGTCATCATCATCACGAACGAGCCCGTAATGCGACCTCCGTGGACCGCCGCCGGAGAAGGGGTCTTGTCCTTCCCTGCTCGGCATCTATCGCTCACTTGTGCAGTCAATATTGAACACGAACATGTGCACCGCGACGGCGCTGATTGGCGGGTTTGAGGCTTCGACAAAGTATTCTTGGACAGGTGTGGGCGCCGCCGACAAGGAAAGTAAGCAAATGTGTGTGTGTGCACACTGCGACTAGGCAATTGGCGAGAGGGCCATGGATTCTCTCTTCCTCGGTAGCAGCGTCCAAATCCAGCAGACGCAGGTCCGAGAGCATGAGGTTAAGCGCGTCCTGCAAGCTGCGAGGCTGGGAACAAGTCAGACTTGGACTTGGTGCGACCCTCGAGACAAGATGCCAAAAGATACCTCTGTGGGAAAACCGCGCGCGCTTGTCCAGAAGCGTGGGATGAGGCTCCACACACACAGAGGGAGAGGGAACATTGACGATGCGAACCAGGTTCCCCATACCAAGAACCCATGTACGTACCGTACCCTACATGTGGATGGAGCTTGCAGAGAAGGGCAGAAAAAAAGATGGTGTGCTGTCGTCTCTTGGTTCGGAGGGGGGATCCTGCCATGGGTATGGGTCTGCGGGATGGGTGTGCTCGACTATCGGGAAGTCTCTCGTTAGAGGGAGAGATCGTGAGACTAGCGTTGCCGTTTAAAAAGGTGTCGAGTGAAATAGTGTCGATCACGTTTTATTTTAGACATGCCCAAGGGAACGGCCGCGTCTGATAGGCGGGTTCGCGACGGGCTCGTGGACAGAGACCAACATGGTCAGTGGTGGGCATAACAAAAGGTGAGCACGCGATCTCTGCTAGCCGGGAGCATAAGCCTTGAAGGTGTTGTTGGAAGTCTTCAGGACAGCCTCGGATCCGGTCGCAGGGCCTTGGTGCTGGAACCGAGCGGGATGCTGGTGTACAGAAGTTCGAGGCATCTTATGTATGGATGGATGTATGTATGTAGTCAGCATGCCATCACCGGCCGAGATATGCAAGGGAAAGTTGAAGCAGGAAAGTCAAGGGCTTCCCGGAAACAAGAAGCAAGGCCCCGTCGACAGCTTGACAGGCCCGGATGGAGTGAGTGGGTGTGTGGCCATGCCATGGGCGGCATTGCCGTGCTGAGTCAGAGACCTGTGAATGTGGTGGCAGATTGCATATGAAGATTCCAAGGACTGCAGAAGCAGAGGCGGATTGAAATCACTGATTGGAAGGCCGTTGCGAGAGAGATGATGTCGGCGCTGTGTGTCTGAATCCCGCCATGTGAGGGGTAACCGACGGTCGCGACTCGCACATTTGACAATTCATGTTTACTCATACTACTACTGCTACTCACTGCTAAAGTCGGGGCAAGTACGTGCATCATTCTACCTACCTACACTACATGAGGTATGGGCGGGTGGCCACTGCCCATTCGATCCATCTGGCACTACCTATAGGTACTTCATATCTGCTATAGCAAGCAAGTATTGATGTACTCTAGATACCTACCAGACCCAACCTGGGTTACCTCAACTTGATCGCACTTTCTCGACGTTTAAGCAGAGAGATAAAGCGAAAAAGAGAGTTGATGGCATTGAATAAAACATTTGATGCTACTACTAGATACTACTTACTACTGGCTGCCTTGCGTACATGGACTCATCAGGTATATGTAGGCTGTGGAAACAAATAGTGGTTCATTGGCTGCGAAGCCCACACCATCTTCATGCGAGTAATTCTACTTTTGCTCGTGCCCACGTACCGTACACGATGGATTGCCCCCCGAACAGAGCGTCATAGGCTCCTTGTGCAGATGGGAAAATTACGCCCGTCCCGAGTCTGCCGTCTCTCGTGTCCACTCACTGTCCCAAGACGACGAATTGGACGAGTACTCTCGTGCGATGATGTGCATGATCGACTGCAAGGGAGGGAGCTCCGTCACTGGTGGGATGGGCAGATACCTAGGGAAAGTAGGCAGGCAGTGAACGATTACATTCGGCCACACACAGGCTGGTAGTGACCAGTCACCACACACACGTAAGAACCAGCTCCGTGACCTAAGAAATCGATAATGCGAATCAGCTTGGAGATCTTGGCAGGTGTCCCAAGGGCTAGTGCAAGATCCTAAGGTTAGGTTAGCGGGAGGCGGACGAGGCGCGTCAAAAAAAGCGAATTTTTGACGTGCTACAAGATCGGTTGGTCGAGGTACTCTCGAGGTACTCTGCCCCCAAAATAGTAGTATCGTATAGTCGCACTTTTGGCTGCGTTGGCTGGGCAGTAAGCCATATCACAATATCAATCAATTGGTCGCCGAATCTGCACCAGGAAAACGCCGTCTGTGAACTCGAAGCCACAGGCTAGATAGAGGTGTCCTCGGCAGCAAAGTCGCTGCCGGTCTCAGCACAGCTACCTAACTGCCTACCTAGGTAGCGATATCAACAGAAGAAACAGACGCTCACGGGAACGGCACCGCCTCGCTGTGGATCAAACGACACAAATCCTACCTGCTGAAGAGTTTGGACTCTGGAGGCGTTGGTAAACGGAGCACTACTAAATAAGCAATCAGATCATCTAGTTTAACCCAACTCCACCCGTAGCCGGTACTATCCTAGCTAACGGTCCAGTCTAGATATACGGTACTATGGAGGCAGCATCTTCAACGGGAGCCACCCAGCCGGGATGGGCCCTTGCGACTCTATTCTCCAGCATCGGGCTCCGACTGCTGATGATTGCAAAGTTCCTACACAGTATAAAATGACGAACGACGACGTGCTTCGGTCCGTCTCCATCAAATGCGAGTGGTTGAGGATTTGGGAAAGCGGCGTCTCGGATGTCCAGTCGTAGTAGTGCGGTACGGAGTAGGAAATAAATGTCGATCATCTTTCCCTTCAAGGCTTTTTGCTCTTCTCCAGATTCGACCCCGTGCTCTGCCTATCAGGTCGTGGCTACAGAGCCTCGTCATGGTCCCCATCAGAGCCCTACAGGGGTCATGCTGGAGCGCCATCTCTGGGGTTGTCTGCATTGGCGAATGGCGAGATGGGCTATTGTTTTCCTGCTCCGCTTCGAGCTAATAAATTTCCGTCAGATATCATGGGACATGGGATACTGCTGTGCTACCCACCTCGAGCGCCGCACCCTGGTCTGCTGCCGAATATGCTCGGTCGTATTGTGCCCGGGTGGTGATCCGCGGACTCCAGAGATGCGAGTGTTGCAGTCTGTCTCGCAGGCAGTATTGGGTCCGAAAATGTACCTTGGCCAGAGCATTGTCACCACGTGTAGTTGGTTGCGAGTATCTCAAAAAAGACATGATGAACAAATATGTTGTAGATATTAAACCTTTCAAGCGAAGCCATCCCGCCTTTATGTATAGTCATCTAGTTATGTAGTAGACACAAAACAGAGCGCAGAGGGCACAATATAATGTGTCTTCCCCATCCTCATCCACTCCGAGTGGTGAGTCCTGTGCCCCGGGTTTTTGTTTTTGAAGCCAACAGATCAAGGAGAGAGCAAATGCTGCACACGCCAGGACATATATGTCTATATGCCATGCAATGAAAGCAATGCGGGCAAAAAATATCAGACAGCCTACCCTCCCGAGAAAAGCACCATATAGCCATGTGGTGCTCGGTCTTCCATTCTTTTTTGTTTTTCCCGACCTGATTAATCTACCCTTTTTCCATGATAAACTTTTTGGGCCGTCATGAAATGTAAAAAGAAAAAAATTCCGTCGCCGTCGCTCGACGCCCGAGAAGCCCGAGTTTTTGAATATTAGGATCCGGTACATGGTCGACCGAGATGTTGTCGATTTAATATTACCCAACGAAGAAGAAAGTAGGCGGAGAGGCAGGACGTTTGGTAGTCCTGTCCTCAGGCCAACGCTTGAAAGGTCTGATGTGAAAGTATTCATAAATCGTGAGATCGTTGCAAATGTATGCCCTCTGGTGTGCACTACGACTCAGAGGGAACAACGAAATGCGAGCCAGGTGGAAATGCTGCCACAACGGCTATCGGAGGGAAGTCGTGGCCGTATGCCGCATTCATGGCCTTCTCTGCCATGGCGCGGGGGGTTTTCGAGGGTCGGCGGTACAGATGCTCAATGTCATCAGGGCGTGCTGGAGGTGTGATGAGGCTCTCGTTTGGCGGCGGACGAGGAGACATGCGCAGAGCGTCGTTGAGGTCACCATCCGGTCGACTACCCCATGAGGTCTTGACATGAGTTAGTGAATCGTCCTTAGGATCAATGGAATGGGCGCCTCAGATACTGACCTGGTTCAACGTGAAGAGGGCGTACAGCTTGATCAGGCCATGGTAGTATCCGAAAACAATGGACACGGGCAGGAAGATGAGGTCCTCGGGGTGGCGTCTGAACAAGCCAAGGAGCTTGATCCATTTGGTGAAGCCAAACATCCACACCAGTTGCGAGACCAGAATGGTAACACGCGTCTCCTGTGCCCACCCTTCGCTGCCCCACCACATGGCCAAAGGAATCAGCACGTCGAAAACAAAGGCCAGGGAAGTGAAGGTCGCGATGTGGAGGGCGTAAGTGCACCAGGGTTGTTGCCTGTTTCGGAAATAACGTTAGTATCGCGCTCGGCCCAGAATAAAGACTAGGTTAAAGTGGACTGGTTCATTCGCTTACCAGATGACATAGCACTCCTTGAACAGACTGGTATAGTTGCTTCTCCAGTTGCTTCGTGCCCAGCGGGAGCACTGGTAGAGAAACTTCATGCCAGTCTCCAGGGTGGTCTCGATCTCGCACTCGGCTTCGTACTGAATCCAGGTGTTCCACTGGTGGCTGACGAGCCATCGAGTCACAAAGTTGTCATCATCGGCATTGAGGGTGTACTTCTGCCATCTCTCGTTCTTGAAGCCGTCCAGGAAAGCTTGGCTCTGCAGAATCTCGGACCGGTAGGCGCCAGTGCGGCCGGACATGCAAGAAGTTCCTCCGTCCATCTTGTGGGTAGCCGAGATCTCAAAGTTGCGTCGCTCAATGTACGCTGCGCCGAGCCAGTTCCAGCTCTGCTGGATCCAGGAGCCGTCGCGTTCTCTGCGGACACGCTGGCAGGTGCCGACCCCGCCAATCTTCTGGTCCTCAAAGGGGGCCAGAATCCAGGGCATCAGAGTCGAGGGCCAGGTAACATCGTCATCGGCCATGATGATAATGCGGGTGTTGACCTGGGGCAGAGCCTCGCATACTTGCAGGCGCTTGTTGGCGATGCTGCTGCACAGGACTCGAATGTTGCGTGATGACAGGGTACTGACTAGCTTCAGCAGGCTAACCTCTTTGTCGAAGGTCGTTACCAAAATGAGCTCGTGGGGCTTGCAGGCGAGGATGCTCTCCAAAGAGGGTCGCAATTCCTCAAAGCAGTTGTGGATGGTGGGGATGACCACGGTCACATCCTCGGCTGTGTACGACGGCTTCTCGGGGATGGGTTTCGACTTGTACGTCCAATGGCTGAAACAATGGACAATGAGTCGAACATAGCGATGCAGCCTTGAGAACAATTAGCTTTTACGCAGCCTTTTGAGAGAGGGACCAATGGCATGATTGGCAATGACGTTCTTGGGGGGCTGTTGGAGTCGGTCGGGGGGTTTGGGGTCGAAAGAGACAAGAGGAAAAAAAAAAATTCATCTCATGTTGTGGAGGGGCCATTTCCTGGTGTGCATAATTTTTGAGGGGTGGATTGGGAGACATACCATAGGATGATGGCGGTCCAAAACCAGAAAGTCGGCGACTTCACGAGATACGCCAGACAGTCAGACCCGGCCTGCCACATGCTGTCAAGCAGGGATGACACTGGGTTTTCCATCTTTTCTTTTTCTTGTCTGTTTTTGCTCTTTTCTCTTTTTGCCTCTTGTATTTCAAATGAGTGCTATTGAGATAATGCCCTGGGTCTCCAATTAAAAGACCGGAGAGAAGGCGTGTGGGTCGGACCGTTTTTCCACAGTCTGAAGTTCCCGGATTATGTTGTGAGGTGGGAGGATGGGGTGGTGGCCAAGACAGATTCTGTCATCGAAAAGTGAGAACAGTGCTCTGCAAGATTGCCAGCTTGGAGTTGTTCGCTTGCTCGATCGAGACGCAAGAGGAGGAAGAGTACCACGAATGGCCCTTTTGGCTGCTCTCTTTAACACCGAATGTTCGTCTCTCTGTTGTTCTTGGTTGGGGTTCGTAGCCAATGGCTGGGCCGAGTGGGATACCGGGATTAGCACGATCTTGCCGAGTTGTTGCTTCAAGGTCTGATTATGCCGTGGCCCAGATCGTGACAACCGTTCTCAGGTGTATATCCTGGCGAGATGAAAGAATTACACATGCAAAGACCAAAACGAGTGGTTTCCACTGCTGTCAGATGCGCAGACGAGCCCGATGTGAGAGGCTGTTCGTCGAGAGAGATAGGCCAACAACCGCAGTAACCCAATACTGTACAGAGGACAGGAAGACAAGAAGAATTTCGTAGATTCAAAAGAAAATATTAGTCCATTGCCCAGTGGACCTTTTTTTTTCTGAAAGACAAGAAACGAGAGAGAAGGGGTTTCTAAGAGGATAGGCAAGATCGAGAGGAGGAGATGGATCAGATGGAACTGGATACCGGAGGAAAGCATCAGGATATATAGGCCAAATGCAAGCCGATATGGAACCACCTTTTCGAGCAACGGTCAATAACGTAAACGATGGGTTAAAACGCAAAGAAACGGATACGGCCTGGCTAGTGCCTGGACTGGATTGTCAAAGCCAGAGAGCGAGCACACATCGGCTGTCGATTACAACAGAGTAGGTACTTGTGAGAAATGTGAACAAAAAATTAAGTGCGTAGTACTGCTGCTACTTGCTTAATGCCTAGGTAGGTGCCATACATTACTTAGCTAGGAATGTATGGCTGGGAATACTAATATTTTTTGGATGTGAGGAGGGGGAGGGGGGAACCATAGGTAAGGCAGGGTAGGCAGTAGCCAGTAAAAAAAAAAAAAAAGTAGTGGCTGTCGTGGGCAGGTACTTAGTTTAGTGGGTATCGGCCCACGGTCGACGGGCTACATGCCTCCAACCATAGCGCATTTCGCCTACCTACTGGCCTATCTAGTAGCCACCGGACAGCCCAGCACTTACCTAGGGCGCCGCGACCCAGCCAGCGCTCAATCGAGTAAGTACAAGTTCCCTCAACAATGCAACGGCTGACCAAAAGGACCGCCTCCCAGTGTATACTCGACCTACCCCATGACGACGAGGTTCGCCGGCCCGGGACTGGGGTGCCAGTATGTATCTTGAGCAGGGAGCCACTTGGTCCGGGTTCGCCTGGGCATGCTTCTCCTAGGTCTCTCTCTCTCTCTCTTTCTCTCTGCTGCTGCGTCCTGATCGACTTGTCGGAAACCCTCGTTCGAGATTCATGAACAAATTTGGATTGGTGGTAGTTTGAATCGGTGGCCCCTGCTGGCCCTCCTCGCAGTAGACTGCAGAGGACCCTGGGTCATGCTGCACCACCCTGGCCGGAGGGGGGTGTGGTGGGGTTGCCTGCGCCTACAAGGGCCCTGCTAAATGAAGCGGCGTAAAGTGGACAGACAGGGAACGGGAGGGGGGGGCAACAAGAGGACCGGAGGGCAGGTAATTAGAGACGGGACCAAAAATAATAATCAATTGTTAATATCATTGGAATTGGGAAAGAGACCAAGCAATGGGCAAAAACGTATCGAGATCATATATATGGATACCGAATAGCACAAGTCACAATGGAGATATACTTGAGAGCCCCGAGGGTGGGAGGGAGGAAAAAAATCGGCAGGGTTCCAGACAGAGAGAAAATAAGAATAACCAAGAGGTCGCGCCTCTCCAGTGCATCTGCTGCCGCATCTGTCAACGCTCTCGGCCCTCCCAGACGAAAAGCTACATGCATGGAGCGGCTTGGAGGAACGATCCAGTACATCCGCGGTACATTGGATCGGATGGACCCTGTAGCTCTCTATGGAAATGCCAGCTACATCCCTGGTACCCAGCCGAACTTCCTACTCGGCCGTTAAGCTTGTATCCTGTCTTGTTCTGCTGCCCGGGCAGGGTCTTGAGGCAGAGAAAGAGAGAGAGAGGGATCTCTATGGCTGCTGGACAATGAGTAGCCGTGCATAATTGGGACTTATGTCATTCGATCTGCGGTTGTTTGATTGAGAAGCGAACAAAATTCGACTATACTCTGCTGTCATTGCACGGGTCCTGATGTCGAGTTGGACGGACCCTGTTGGCTGGGACCAGAGTCAACTCGCATCCAGCCCACGCGACGACAAAGTGACCTGAATCACTTTTCCATGTATATGCGGAATAACTCTACATCACAATCTGTGGGAATTTTTTCTCTTACAGAGTCGCACCAGGCCGTGTATGTGTCTTTTTGGGGAAATGGGGAAGTTTGTGGATGTATAGAAGTACGTAGATATGTACGGTATATGTAGGTGGTGCAGATTGAGGTAGGTGTGTAGGGTACCTAGTATCTTACCATGTATACAGTAGTATGTCACTTCGCTCGAGCAGCAGCAGCAGCAGCGGCGCCGCTTCGTGACATGGGCACAACTGATACCTACCTACCTACCTATGCACGGAGTAACTTAGCAACAGGCGAAGATGCCGGAGGACTCCCAAGGTTCTCGAATCCGGTAAAAGCGCCTTTCGTCACGCAATCTATTCGTGAGCAGGGTTCTCGGATATCGAGATCTGAGCTCGCAAGGTCGAAACCAACAGGATATGTGCGTGTGCGTCTATATTGTCCATCTATGTACGGATGGATGTTTGTGTTTCATCAGGTCTTGTGTCTGGGGGGGAGGGAAACCCCGAGGGACGCGAGAGGAGAATTGGGAAAAAGGCATTGGAGAGGAATTGATAGCATGTATGGAGATTTTGTGTCGATGGGGTAAGAAGCGCAATCGGATGATAACGGTTGGTTAGCCAGATTCGAGCTAGCTAGTTGTTTACATCCATCTAGCCACCGGCGCCAGCCAGCTGTTCGATGGCTCTTTTTCCTCCCTCCCATCACTCGACGATTGCACCATACAGATGCCTTACATAACTTACTCTTCTCCATACCAACGCGACACTAATGAAGTGACCTATGATGCTAGTGAATCCGTAGCGACCTGGAACGCAGAAAAGATAGGCGGCGAGAGAGGATCTGTATGTACACCAGGTACTTTGAGCTGAGCGCCATGGTGGATACAAAAAGTGTCTCTCATGTTGCGAAATAGACCCAGCTCCAATGCTCCATCCCAACACTGGAGCCAGCCCGGTCTTCAATCTCAGAGATCCATCCCGCCCCAGGCCAAGCTCTACGAAGCGCCGCGTCTGATCTCGCAGGGCCCATCGACGGCAGCGGGCGGGCAATAACGGGCCATCGTGACCCTCGAGTCGCCGCCTGGTCATAGCTACTCGTCTGGCTGTCTAGCGCCGATCTAGGGAGCCTCACCCAATGGCCGTGCGACGCTCTCTGAGCCGAAGCAGTACTGCTTATGTACCTGCCAGACATCCTGGAACACGAAGAAGCCAGCCCTCACTCGCCTGGATGATGGTCCGATGTGTTCTGTCCGAGGGCACCCCCGTATAGTCCGGGATGTGGAAGAACGTGGTCGTTCGCATCCCGTATATTCGCTCTCGCATGGCTCGTGGAAGAGAACAACGAAAGGTGCTGAGGAACGGCTTCCTTCAATTTCCATATGTCGTGTCTGCAAATTAGAGCGAACCACTTTTCCCCATGTATGTAGCCATGGTTCCATACCAGCATTGCCGAGAGGCTTGCTGATGAAAATATCCCATGCCCGAAGAACTGCCTCTTGAGTATTGATTGCTCCGGTTCAGATCCCGTGGCCAGCCCGCAGCAGAATGAACAATGAACCACCTTGACCTCACCGAATCCACACTCGTGGCCCTCAGAGACGCCAGTATTGAAACGGCTCCGGGAAGAGAGGATGATGAACGCAATGAGCTGATTGCTATTTTCAGACCGCGCAGAAGCGCACGATGCGAGGAGCAATCGACTTCTTGGAAATAGGAATATCACAACCCAGAGCGGTAGGTAATTAGTCCCTAGATTGATGAGCATTGACGATACTCGGACAATGAGTCTGACCGAGCAGCAGTATCAAGGCCTGCAAAAATTCCAATCACCTTGTATAATCCACCCCATAACGAACGGCAACAGCCAGACAGGGCCTCTGTTCTAGGAAATAATTAGAAACCCAGACACGGCGTCTTAGGAAATAGAAATAAATAAAAAATGAAAAAAATTGCAGATCGGACGCCTTGCGCCTTCCAGGTCCAGACATCCAGCCAAGTCCGGCCACCGGGCCGTCGGTGCTCACATTGATTGATTGCATGTATGGCTTTGTTGACGTTTGTATAACTAGACCCTCAATATATGTAAGCATGCATGCGATTGCTTGTGCATTTGAAACAATTCCGAAGCTGAGCACAAACAAAATTCGAATCAAGGAAGGCACAACCTCACCGTCTGGGGGTTGCTCCTTCTCACGGGTCATTCCGCCGCATGCTCACACTCGTACGACCGTGCCTTCCGTTGGATGTACGTATGTACGCATGTCCATTCATACATGAGCAAGAGCCGCATTTGGGGTTGTCGCCTTCCTCGACCTTGGTACCGGCACCAAATTTGAACATCACCCCCCAGTTTTATGTCAGCCTCTCTCAACGGAGCTCATGCAACTCCACCAGTCAGTTGTCTATTTTGTTCTAATATCTCATCCTCACAAATGTCACGGCCTGATTTACCCTCGACCAAAGGATGGCTACAACCCAACATCGTCGATCCCATGCTGGTACGAGTGAGCTTCTGCTCTGCGCTGCTTTGCCCTCAGAAACAAGAGTAACCGATCACCACGTCGCAATCAAACAGATCTTCAACCCCCGGACCACTGATATGAACTTTATTACTACAGTGTGGCTGAGGAGCACGTGCAATCTACGCTCCGGCCAAAAACGTCGCTAGAGCTCATGAGCGTTGTCGGTTTTGCACATTCGTCTGAACCCATCATGCAATCGGGAGATGACCTGCCGATTCAGAGTATTATCCCGACGGGGATTCTCTCCGCGCGTCTCCATGGAGAGTTTGTATCCCAGTCTCGAGTGGGCTGGGGATAATGAGCAAACCCTGGCGACCAAAGAGCAGATGCTCGGTGCCCGGCCGGGGTTGGCGCAGTACCAAGGTCTTCTTCGGCCAGGGCGTCTTCACCTTGGGAACCCACAACGAGCAGCTACCATGGATATGGACAATGCATCGCCCGAGGGCTCAACATCTTTCATATCGGGACAGAG
This sequence comes from Pestalotiopsis sp. NC0098, assembly GCA_022432395.1. Lineage (NCBI taxonomy): Eukaryota > Fungi > Ascomycota > Sordariomycetes > Amphisphaeriales > Sporocadaceae > Pestalotiopsis > Pestalotiopsis sp. NC0098. The sequence continues at coordinate 577,797 of JAJKLJ010000003.1, read as the reverse complement.
AAATGTCTTGACGAGTCGCGCCATATGATTGTAATGTTCCGATCACGCACCCCCGTGAGGAATGGAGATGCTTGCCAACGCGCACACGGAGACTAGCAACGGCGACGCCAAAAAGATCGGCTTTGTCATTTCGGGAGTTTAAGGTGATCGACAGAGGCAAGCCATTGACCAATTACATGTTTTGCCGTGGCCGACTCTCGGGACTCTCCTCCAACTCCCCCGGCGTCTAGATCTCTGGCGTCCGTGTGTACGTGGGTATTTCGACAAGGCCAGCCAGTGCTATTCTTGACTATGGTGCACAAGACGAGCAAACCACCACACAGGACGTTGGTACTGACGCAACATCAATCGTCAGCCGCATGCCAGATGCGCATCGCCATCACTACCACGTTGCGCTTTGCACCTCTTGACGCTGAAGAAGTAATTTTTAAGGTTCAGACGTGCACATGCCAAAGCCTATGCCTTTATGAGCAGTCCACGTGGCATGAGGAAAAAGAAAATACCATCTTGTCCTTGGATTTGTGCCACGAAGTTGACGCGGTTCCTTCGCCTATGGAATACTCGTCTCGGCAAGTGACAAGGAACCGTTGCTGGCTGCATGCGTCTGGCCATGCGAAAGCCTTCGCTCAACACCGAGATTAGTGGCGCTTCTTTTTTGGCAGGGTGGTTTTTTCAACCGAGCGAGACGAGATCTTCGCGTTCAACAAGTCCAAAACCCTGCCACCGACTACAACACTTTGCACAATACTCTGTGGTATCCCAGCAAAACTTGGGCATTTATCAGGTGGTAAGACCAGTCGCCGTTGCAAGAAAAGTAACAAGAAAAATGTCAGCACGCATCATAGCTCAGGCCAGCCCTTGTGGCAGGTCCCAACAGCCGGAGGAGTATGAAACATCGTGGCCCAAACCACTAATTCTGAGCCCATTATATCCTCGCAATGGCAAGTACGCCGAGCTCTCATCGAGTGCTGTACTATAGCCGACGAATAAGGGTGGCATATGGTACATACTAAGTGCGGCCTTGCTCCTTGCGCACAGCTAATTCGCTCTGGACAAGCTGATCTGCAAACCCGCGCGCGGCTACCAACCCTTGATGACGACGAGCCTTTGAATTGGTCAAAGAGCTTCTGGGACTGCGAATGCTTGTCCGCTGAACCTCGAATATCATCTCGAACTACAGAAAAATCAAGATGCGGGTTGCATTCAAAGAATTAGCGATATGTGACGCCACGTCTGCAAAACCCGTACGTAGCCAGAACTGCCCTAGCATGGATTTGATTCCGTACAATGCTACTCGTTGCATCTGCGTAACCCACCAACCTAAGAGTTGCAAAGAACCAGACAAGCGACCTCGTGCTTTGGGGGGCACACACGGCCTGCCCTTCCAGCCAAGTTCATTTCGAGCACATTGCGGCAGATGCAAGTCACCCAAATAGGACCTCGGCAATGCAAGACGTCACTATAGCCAGAGTCACTCATATGTACCCATTCGGATGCACGCAGAAAGCAGTATGCAGGCCTTCCACCCTGGTCAAGATCACCGCCATGCTAAGAAGCTTGACAACCGACAGAGCGCTGCTTCTGGAACATGTGTGTGGCCGTCTCATGTGGCTATCAAGGAGGAGGCTCCCGCGACAAAGTTGGGGGGTTCTCGTCCCAGGCACAGACAGGCAGGCACATGCAACGGGCAAGGCTGGTGGGGGAAGAGAAGCAAAGACGAGACGAGACGAAGACTTGGGGTGTCGTTCTGGAAAGGTCTTGGTCCGTTGCAGGTTGCTTTGACCCTACAGAGAGGTAGGCCGAGCAATATAATGCATGCGATCATACCGCCGGAAGACGAGCCGCGACCCAGCTTGCATCTTCAGGAACAAGTTTATGTACCGAACCAGCCTGCAACGGAATCTACCTTGCAGCAGAGCCGACATGCGTGTCATCTGCGACCTCTTCGTCATTCACTCCGACGAGATGCACTGGCTGGGAATTGTTTCTCGTCGTGAGAGCCCGGAGGTGTGCTCGCAAAAGGCGGTTGCTCGTCTGTCTGTCTTGCAGGGGCACTGCACGCCGTCCGTCACTTCACTGATCAGCGGTTTTGCCAACAGCGCCAACCCCCCAGACGTGGGGTCACAGCTTAAGCAGAGAGAGACGACCAATTCAACCGAAGAGGGAGAAGAGGGCATGCTTGCGAGAATGACACGAGGAGGAGAGATTGCCAATGGCGACGGATTGAATCGTGCGCTCTCCCTCTCTTACTCTGTCTCTCGCACAGATTGTCCCCAAACTCTCGAGCATCGGACAGGATCCACGGCAAGGGCAGACCGTGTTCCTGAATATCAAGCCTGGGGAACGACAAGCATCCAATGGGCTACATGGCATCAGGTAACATCACCGACGAGCCCCTCCAAGATTGGCAATCCATACTTTCGAGTTTCGCCTAACCTAGGCCTGGGGATCTTCCCGCCTCAAATTAGCGCGCCCATCATGATTTGGGGTTTGTGGAGAAGTAGGCACCGGGCTGTGCTGGTTCTTGATCCATGGACGGAATATACGCCTGTATCACCACCCCAAAATTGACTGGCCCCTTCAGCCTTAAGGAAAAAGAAAACACCATGCTTTTCAGTACATACACAACCTGGATATTAAAGCTAGAGATTTACATTGCAGCCTTTCCTGCAGTGGCTGAGCTGGTGCAGGCATTGCAAGATGGGGAACGGAACCATATTTTCACGTCCTATAACCAGTCACACAACTCCCTTGATTACATCACGGCCTTCTATAGACGGCAAACGACATGACCTCGTGTACTTAATCGGCCGCCATTTCACCAAGTAGGCAGGATCCAATGGCCGAGGAGCCGTCCCGCCAGCTAATCAAAATAATCGACCATTGACAATTTGTGGGCGACTCGTGTATGGAAGACATCCACGCAGCGCGACCATGTACGCAGGTCGTCATCCGCATCTCCAACATTGGCCGACTTAAACGGGGCGCGAGTACCGGAACGTCAGTCGCGCATTATTGCCACGAGCTTGGATTGCTTACTATAACAATCGGCTGCAATGAAACTCTTCTGTGCTGCCAATGGCGTATACTTGACGTTTGAAGCCCGCAATAACGCCCACACCTACAGCTCAGCCTGCCTACCATACCTACTTATCCAACGGCAACATTGATATAAGCTTAGGCACTGGAGCAACTCTGCAGCGAGGATCACTACGCCTTTGGTTGGTGGCCTTTACCAGAACGAGGTTACTTATCCCAGTCCCCACCCCCAGCAATGCAACTTCTCTTGGTGCTAAGTTGGGTTAGAGATCCTTTGCATTCGAACCAGGCAGTATAGTATCAATCATCAAAAATCGTTCGGTGTCAAACATCATGCCACTTTGGTTCTAGCAAATGGTGGGAGCTTCGAGATTTCCTTACCGTGCCGAGGCTTTACTTGGATGGTCCCAAGCAATGAATGCTGCTCCAGGTCCACCACGGACCTATTACGGCCCTGTCCAGAACCAAGAGCGGATCGACAATCTGTCGGGGCACATTGGTGTATTATCCCGCAATACGGATGCAGGTGGTATACAACAGAGAAGGAAAACATATTCGAGACGTGCTCGATACAGCTTCAGAAGTATCGGGAAAGTCACTGTTACTCGGCATGGACTTTTCCCACAAGCGTGTTTTTATCGTGTATGGCCATCTCGTTCCCTGCGGCCTGTGAACGGCATGCATTTCCCGCATCTCTCTCTGTCTTCCTTCCCTCTCGCAAGATGCAGCTGGCCGTGTGCCCATTCAGCGGCCAGAATGAGCAGTGACCCCCCGGGGGGCATCATGACCACCACTGGTCTGCCACGCATATGACAAACATTCTGTCACCCCCTGCGACCCCAGAAAAGCGGTAGAAGCGCTTAGCGAACGCGCACCTCGTGCTCCCACTCTGCCACTCTATGCAGCAATAACCTTTGGACTCTATATTCGGCAGCTGCCAATGTCAACACGTACGTCCGAGTGAAACCAGACCCTGAACCCCAGTGGAAATTGGTCCACCCACGGGAGCAGGCAACGGGGAACGACTCTCGTGCGTCCGGTGGGCATCGAATCTGGGTGACGCGGACCCAACGGTTTGCGCGGATAAAGTCCACACACATCACTCTGCAGACCTTGGTCGAAAATTTTTTCTCTCTTCAATTCCATAATTCCCAAAACAAATGACGGCTTGACTCAACGCAAACGGTAAGTCGTCCTTGTCCACATTGTTGACGTCAAAATTCGACATGCTGACCTTTTTCCCAGAACTACCTAGGGATAAAGCAGGGAGGCTGGAGCTTAGGCCTGGCCGGCCCGCATATGGGTGAGTTGTTCAAACGGACTCACATGCAGTAGTCTCTGCCGCTACTCTGGAGTAGTATACCTTCCAACACCAGCCAACATGTGTGTCTGCCTTCCCAGACGATGCTGGCAGAGTGGCTCTGAAGGCACGGCTCGATGGATCAAGTCTGCCTCTCTCTCTCTCAACCGAGTCGTACTTTTTCCTACCTCGTCCACGTGTAGGTGACTACGCACGCCATGTCCGATACAGCTAAGGATAGTTCCAGCTCGGCACCTGCCCGTTAAATTCCTCAGCCGTGCGATCACGGAGCAAGCGCTTGAATTCTTTAGTGGTTTGGTCAATTTGCCTGGGAGGCCCAGTGTCCAGTGGCGGCATCGCGAATGTGTGGCCAATCCAAACTGCTGGAGATGAGTATGTCGAGTCACGGTATACACGGCGTCCCCCAATCACTGTGAAATGATCAGGGTGGCGGGTCATACACTGATCAATTGCTCTTGGCAGCCACTCGATAGTCTACGAGACCCTTGGTGGCAATTCTTAAAGTCCAAGAACAAATTCCATCATCATGCACAACAACTTTCTCTGCAAGTCCTCGTCAATTTGGCCGAAAGAGTCAGCAATTTGTCACTCGAATGGACAATGACTCGATTGCCTATTCCGGCCTTGTTGCTCTTCCTGCTCAAAAACAAGAGGTTGGCATGACGCAGATCGATCCAACCCTCATTAGCCGCGTTCCGAGTAGATCAGTGTATTTGAGGTGCAGAATGATCTACATCAGCAGTAAGTAGGGTGACACCGGGAGGGACAGGCTTCTCCGGACGTCTCTGATCTTCATTGCATTTGCTCCATTCCGGAGAAGCGATGCTGCCGCACATAGATTGCATCTGCTGCTGAATGGCTATAGGCCGAATATGACGGCACTCGGGCATATTCCTTTTGTAACTTTGGACAAGGCTGCTGCTCCCCAATTGGACCAATCTCTCTATCCGAGATGTAGATCCATCACGCGGGCATGCAAGTTCTAAAAGTCACGACGCACTCTCACGATGCACTCGCGAGACGGACAAGTGAACAGAATCTCTCACGCTGTGTTTGGTCAAGTATCGAAACGACTCACGACGTTCTCGGAGCCTCGTTCTCCGCCACTCCGAAGAGCCTCCTGCTTGAGGATCTCGACATGCGTGAGATCGTCGGTCATGCAGAGTGTCGCCACGACCCGTGACATCTCAGCCACTGTCCTGATGAGCGGCTTACAAGCCAAGCCAATGCCGTCATTTCTCTCAAGAGTCGATTACATCTCGCTTCTCGTGATCGTGGCTGGAGTAGTTGATCATGTGCGGTGCATTGTGAGAGCAATCACTATATCCGCCTATGAGACATCAACATCCTTCAGCGTGCCTCAAACATCCAAGCTTGGTAAGAAGATTCTGTAAGCAGTCGATACCGTTCGGCTTATACTCTGTAGTGCTCTCGGGGTCATAATATCAGTTATAGGAGCAAAGCGAGCAGGACGAAATCTCGTTCGAGTATCTGAGATATGGAGGGGTGACAACTCTAAATCGGTCGTACAAATACATACCGTTGGACTCGGAACGAAGAATAGAAGATGCTTTTGTTAGTTGACTTTTTTCCCTGTGATACTCAGCTCTTTCGATATTCTGGAAAGCGCGTCGACTCAAGCTAGGTAATGAAAGAGAGAGCTGTGCAGAAGTGGCGAGCAGCCGGTCACACATCTGGGCAAAACGCATTCGCCTCAAACTGGCTTGTTACCGCCCGTTTCCTGTCTTTGGTTCAACACGTTATGCTTAATCAAAGCAAAAGCCTCTTAGATGATAGTCTGTTGTTTTCTACACTGCCGATCAGGGGAGATGGCATGACAAACCGCTTTTCGGAAGATGTGGGCTCTATATTTGGGAAGAGTTGCCGATGCCCCTGACGAAATAGTATGCGGTTCATGGAATCACATGACCCGATACTATACCATCAGCCTGCGAGCTCGGCCGTCTTCATCCTGGGCCGAGGCTGCCGCGCGCCAAGTCTTGACTTCTCGATCACTTGGTGTGCATGTCATGATTTGCACAAGGCTCGAAGTTTCTGTGCGGCTGGACACGGGAGAAGCCTCATCACGATTCTAGTTGAATTCACTGGAAATTCTTTGGCGATAGTACTTAGGGATCAGTCCTGTCGAATTTCGTCGGCAGGTATTACAAAGCCTGCCCGCCTTCTCACCGCATCGACACCACACCAAAGCCGCTCGGCATAACGCTCTGCCACCAGCCTCCTGGAGAAGGAGGAAGTTTGGGCCGCTCTAGAAAATCCGCAGAGACCGTATCGTGGTGCGAGAATCCACCTTGGCTTTTAACGAGCTTGGGTCGTAAGGGGTCTCGTTGAGAAAAGTTCGAATGCGGGCTCCTGCGACACACGATGATGACGCGAAAACCATACACTACACATTTCGGTTAGATACAACTCAGTCGCGCGGCCTCCTCTGTTTGGAAATTTACCATTCAAGCAGAAAGTACGAGTTCATTCAAGCCTCTAAATGTTCCACTGCTGTAGATTTGTGGGCTTCTCGAGTGAAGTGACGTTGAGGAATACAACCTCTAACACTCCAACTGAACTGGTGATCAAGAACGCAAATGTATGACCGGTTGATGATCACTTATGGGGAGGCATGGGTGTCGAGGTAGGTTGCCTGATGACATCGTTGGCCTTCAGTCGCGCGCTTATATGCGTTGGTTCATGCTTGGATCCTCGTAGCATCCGTCCAGATACGGTATCACATCTCATTTTCATGCCGTTCTGCATCTGTGTTGCAAGTGGAGGGGGAGAATTGGGAGCTGGAAGATCTAAACTTCGTATATATTTGAAAAATTATGTGATTGTTCCGCCATTCGAGGGTTAGAACCTTGAGTTTTCATTGTTTCGGACAACGGATAGTCAGCCGATGATGATATCGCTTTCGTGAAGTCTCTCAGGCCAGTTTTGACGTCAACGGCAGTAGGAAAACAACTTCTGCAGTTCGGAGGGCATTGGTACTCTTGACTATGTCGCACATATCCCAGAGTTTCTTCTGTGTCGAGCTTTCCTACAGAGAGCGAACTGCGGCCAACGTCACCTTCAAGCCATGGAATGCTGTAATTCGTGCCATCCTTATATGCAAGCACTGTAAAAGTTCCGACAGCTGGGGAAGCGAATGGCCGGGCTCTGGGTGAGAATGAGTCTGCCATCCACGGTTAAAACGATACGTCGCTCATGGCGAACGCAAAAATGGCACAGCAGGTATGAGCCCAACCGAAACCTCCGCGGACTGACATCAGCTTTGGGCATGGAGATAAACCCACGACGACGAGCACGTTTCTCGAGTCTTTGGGATGAAATAGAAACACCATGTCTTGGAAGTCTGAGTCAACTGGGAACAAGATATTGTCCGAGACGGACGAACCTCTGATGATCACGTCTCGGTCGCCCCTACGATGTATCTACCTGATTCCTACCGCAGTGCCCTAAGCCGTGCCCCGAAGATTATGAAAGACCCAACAAATGACGGGTAATACGACGCTGACCTCGATATTCCAACAGTGCTTAAGTCTATGTATTTTCTGAATCTCTCGATAGTTTCGATTCCGTCCAAGCGAATTATGGCATACGGTCTACTAACAGTGACAATTTACTCATCACGACGGGTGGCTCCGGACTGAAAATCCGACACACGCAGGATTTGAACGTATATCCAAGTCTGAACGGTAGGTCGGCTCAGATGGGCAGTCCTGAATTGAAAATACGACACATGCAGGATTCGAACGTACTGCAAAATTCGAACGGTAGGTCCGCTGAGCATCGATACATTATTTAGCAACAAAAGCAGCTGAAAAGACTTGCGATTTGCCTTATCACCCAATTCTCACGAATGTTTACAAAATGTGCTCACAGCTGGATTCGCTAAATCATGTTCGATATGGGATTTCTTGAGCCGGCAGAGCACCCAAAGAGGGCCAACCAGCCCATGGTGAGACCTTTTTTTTTTTCCCTCCCTCCCTGCATCGGAATTCACCCAACTAGGACCAAATGTCTGGACTTGTACTGGCCAATAACTTCAAGTCCTGATGTCCTGTCTCAATCATCCCGGAGGTCTGATCGGGCCGCGGCCATTATGATGAGCCGGGGATGCTCAAGACTATTCGGGTACGTACATAGACTTCCACCATTCATTCTTGTCGTCATGAAACGGATATCCGATAGTATTAGTGGTTAAGTATACTCCATTGCCTTGTACTTATCACAAATCGACAAGTCAACTGATACACGACACACCAGGCAGAGTACCCGACTGGTAGCCGCACCAATATATGAGAGGCGTAAGTAGCCTTGTGCTGTCAATCAGTAGTCGACGAGCATGGCTTTGTGCCGGTGCTCGTGATATGAAAGTCGAAGAAACACAATCTACACAAGGCACGAGCCACAAAGATGACATCGGATAATCTCAGGTTAAACATCCTCTTGAAACGAGTAGGATCCGGAGCAAGCAAGTTTATCTCCCAACTTTGCAGCCGAAGCGGAAATGCGGTTTCAAGATTCATTTGCGCATCTTTTAATATGCACTCCGGGGAGATGATCCGCCTCGATCCAACGCCCAAAGGCTCAAAGGCCCGCGGGTTCGCAGTCCGCAGTCCGGCCGCAGCAGGGCGGCGTCTCTGTGAGAGTTTGATTGTTGCGCCGCGAGATCAGATCAGAAAGATTGCATGCATGCGGCTGGAGCAACATATTCAAGGTACGTTTGGGCAGACAGGCGAAAAAGATCGACGAATGCGGGATTGGGCAGATACTAAGTGATAACCCCGATAATCTCGGTTGGCAGCATTTAGAGTTCGAGATTGATAAGACCCGTTGCTCCTCATTAGTTCGAAACTTATTTCCGTCTATTTCGACTGGGCATTGAGGGCATATCATAACCACTCTGCAAATAGACTTATCACTTGTTGTATACGCACGCGTATGCATCGGACAGGATATGTCATCGGACTATTTCACGAGAACCAATATTGGGTGTTGGATGACCGCCCACCTACCTATCAATGTCGACTTCCATCTTGCATGTAGCCGCTCTGCAGACAGCGAGCACATTGACGAGATGTGCGAGAAGGACATCGAAGTCGAGCAAGAAGTTGAAAAGCTGCAAGCAAATCTCGGAAGTCGTGGGGGAAGTTGGGGAATAAATCCTGCCCCAGAACGCCGAGTAGGTTCATTATGCTTGCGTGCTGCATCTCTGATGCCATGCTCCTTCGTCACAAGGTTTCTTTCCGTCTCTCATATTAGGTCGAAATCCCGCCCGCACCACGTTTTTCCTCGCATGCAATGCTGGCTGCCGGCGGCAAGGCTTTTTGGATGTTGCATCTGATAAAGAAACCCCGCATTTTGGTTCTTTCTGTTGATGATGGGGTCTGCAAAGAGTAAACGGTTGAGTAAGGAAATGGGAGACACACACCCGCAACTGGGCGCTTGCCGTCCTTATAAAGCAGTTCATGTTCAAATCATTGGCTTGTCATTATTTGACGCATGCTGCATCTGGCGGTGAAATGTTCGTAGAAAAACTCGACATAAACCTGCATGAGCGAGCATGGTTCTCCTATTTCTGCGTGGATCACCAATATCGATAGTTCTGGGGTATATGAACACCATCTGGCCGATGCGCAATTAGGCGGTGGAGGAACGAACTGCGCCTTCGGCCTTCGAGAAGGGTTCGTCTGGTTCTTTTGGTGCTGATCAGTTTCGGAGTACGGAACCACTCTGCGCGCCCACTGGCAATTGGGTTCTCATGATTTTGAATTGATATTTTGCCGGTCTCATGTAATATTTCGACCCCATGCGGTGGGAAGGTTGTTCAGGATTGTGAGACGGTCCGTGATTGGGCGCCCGGGGCAGAGGCAGGGTCAGGTCTCAACTCGTGATCTTCCAATTCGGGGCACCTTGACATGTTTCAAACAGAACAAACGGTCCGGCCGTCAGACATATGCTTGTCGACTGGACTGGACTTGACTTGACATTTTGGCCCTGTTCATTTGTTCGGTGTTGTGCGTGAAAGCGGGGGTGGGAGGTGGTCAGGGAGCCCAGGATTGAACAGCCTGCCTCGGCCAGACCCTGCTCACAACGGACTTGATGGCTGCTGCTAGGTTGCTGCGAAGCAGAGAGGACATTCCAAGAAACTCTAGATCCCACCGGGCTTTCTGACAGCGCCTTTGACTGGGGGAAAAGTCACGCAAGCCGTACGATGGCGCAAATAGAGGGACAGAGGGAAAAATTAGCACATTCCATAGTGGAATGGAGATGGTTTCACTGCTAGAGAGACCATCGGGCTACCGGGGAACCAGACGCAGCGGGCCCGCATCGTCTATTGACATGGCTGATGGGTACCACTCGAGCCGATCCCAATACTCTCTTTCCAGATATTCCCGCAAACCAGGTGCCATGTAATGGCATATGATGAAATTTGATACGGAGAGAGTGACTTCAGTCTTTGAGCCGCAAGACAGGAGGATGATGATAGGCCTGGGAAGATCAGAATCATCACCACCACAACAACAACAACATTAGAGGCGAGACACTCACGAGCACTACAGCAGTCTAGTCGTGTCTAGTCCAGATTGTTTCCCCGGATGGCCATCTCCAGATCTTCATTGGTGGCTTGCCTAAGGCCTGCCTCGCCTGCAGATAGCAGAGATAGGTGCTGTGTAGACGAACCTTTTCGCTTGTTAGGGCCAACCCAAACTTCAAAGAGACTGGGCTTGGCTTGTATGAATGGCTTTTGCCTGCCTCGGCCAATTGGCCTGGTTCCGCGCCCTCGCCTTCACCTCGATGGCTTTGTCCCACAGGCAATAGTGGCCCGGCCGATGATGCTCTGATTGGACACTGGGGGGCCTGCGACGGTTTTTTCCCCTCATCCCGAAAGGAAAATGCTCATGATCAATTGATCAGTGACTGGCCCCAGCTTCTCCGGCCGGGTCGGTCGCCTGGGCCAACCACATGAGCTAAACTTGGATGGTCGAAGTGTCACCGTCAACGGTCAGACTGGGTTATTGAGATATCGTACACCTGGGTGGTGGTGGTAATCGCTCATTCCAGCGGCGAGATATTGTCCATTCTGAAATATCCATCTGCAATCAGAGGGCGAGCAACAATGATTACGAATATTGCTGCTGCGCCCTCTTCTTCGCTTCTTCGCTCCTTGTGTCTATTTGTTTTTCGCCCCCTCCTCATCCGTTGGTACCGATGCACGCTGCTGCTGCTGAAAGCTGAATGGAAGGAAAGAGGGGCAAATTGAGGCTGAACTTTGGACTTTTTCATCCTTCCAGCCGACAGACATTGGCGCAGCAGGTAAAGCATCCAGCGTGAGTATGGAATATGCAGGATGTAGCATGATGAGTGTTTTTGACTGCCACATGTCGGTCGGTGGTTGACATTCAGCACACAAAGTCAGACAGACTTGCCCACCGCGTCGTCCGGATGTATGATATGGTATGGATTATCATGTAGCCCATGGGATGAATGATGTACTAGACTATTATAGCCTGTGCCTGTGCCTTGGTCATAATCCCGTCCCATCTCATCACCATCATCTTAAAACCAAGGTTCTTGGGTTTGAACATGTCAACCTTGGTCAACAATCCGACCAGACCTGGTGAGAGTAGGATCTAAAATAATCTATCGCCTACATTGATTGCCCGGGCCCCCGTCTTATGTTGTGCTCACTGTTGCTGTGCCTCCTCATCGCGCCGAGAACCCATCACTTGTGCCCTGGTCCGGTCGCTGCATTATTCGACTAAACCCCATTCCCAATTCATTCTTCTTGTCAGACGGTCGAACCCGTTATCGTCGTCTAGCTGGTCTCGTCTCGTCTCAGTCTCGTCTGCCCCTCTTCTCTCCTCTTTTGGTCATCCATCTCCATATCTCACCCTGCCCTGCGCGGTGCAGTGCGGCGCTGCGGTCTTCTCTCTTCTCTTTTCCCACTCTCACAAAAAGAGGGACACCGCCATACCTCCGCCCCCGGGGGCCTCGTAATCTCCCCCATCACCACCTGCCAACTCCACACCTGCCGCGCTCCCGATCGCTAGTTGCCCCAAACTCGGCTGGGTCAAATAGTAGTAGACTTTCGATCATTGTCAATCTCTCTCTCTCGTCCCCGTCGCCCTCCCTCTACTCGCGCCGCGCCCACCCCTGGCCCGTCTAGAATGTGATCGTACCTGTCGCGTCTCCCTGGTCTCTCTCTCCTCTGGCTCTGGTGTGATCGCCATATTTACACCGCTAAAGGACCAAGGTCCCCTTTTCCAATCGTGTAGAATCGATCGGGATCTTCCCCCGGGGCGCCGATACCGAATAATTCGAAAAGACTAGAAGAACGGGAGAAGGCCCCCCGTCTTCTACTTTACTTTACCCTGCCCTGTTTTGTTGTCACTCCCCAGATTTGTGTGTTTCCAAATGTCTATGTCTAGGTGATACAGGACGGCCGTCACGAGCCTTTTCATCTTTTTTTATTTTTACTCTCTTCCTCTCTTGACCTTCGCCAAGAAGAAGGAAAGGAAGAAGAAGCAAACATCGAAGAAGGAAACAAAACAAAACAACCACACCTTTGGTCCAACGAGTGATACACCGTGATATTACAACAACTCCATTATTCTATTCTATATATACAAACACACGACGACACAACCGGGCCCTAGGTGGTTATGAGTTCTGGTGGCCACAAACAATTATGACGTCCTTCCAGCCCCTCGGCGCGCTGAGGTCGTTGTCGAGTGATAGTGAAAAGTTTGGAAAGTCGAAGCACAAGGTGGTCAAGCCCATCCTGAAGAAGCTGTCACAGTCGGAGAAGAGCTCGATAGATCTGGATCGAGGATGGGACGAGCAGGAGGAGCCGTATCGCAGCGATGTCTGGGGAGGCGATGCAGGCCTCTACGACTCGGGGGCGACTCGCTCGTCCGGGAACCCCAAGGACATCCAGTTTGGCTACTCTGAGGCATCCGTGGGCGGCGGGCGACGATACCACCACTCGCGGTCCATCAGCGGCAACAGCTACGTCTCGGTCGCGACGTCTGGCAGTGGGAGGAGCAGCGCGCTGGGCCTGGGAATCGGATCTCGCACTGGCACGACGTTTGTGCACCCATTCCAGCAGACGCCGCGCACCGCAACCCCTCCTCTGTCGTACGCAAACTCTCTGGTGTCCTTTTCGGCGGACCGCGACTGCTCGCCCACGATTACCGAGGACGACGACGTTGACAGCTACAGCGTCAGAGGTCCCCCCAACGGTCCCGCGCCCACCAGCGCTCCCGGCAACCAAAGCGTTAGCCTGCGCAACAGCAACAGTAACAATCGAAACAGCTCCAGCTCCAGCTCCAACACCGGCAGCGCGGGCACCAGCAAAAGCAAAACGGGCAGTAGCACAACAAACAGCAACAGCAATAGCAATACCATCAGTCCCGGCAACAATAGCGAGAACAGCAATGGCGCCCACCCGACTGCTGCAAACCAACAACAATCACGCCCGCATCTGACGAACCGAAGCACTCAATCACAGCCGAGCCTATCGACCGACTCCAGCATCCGTCCCAGTCGGCCATCACTACACAGCCAGCGGACGTCATCCTACACGGACACGCCAAAGTCGCAACAGACCCCTCTGCGCATCACAACTGGCATGCGATCCACGACGACACCCGCACCCTCATCGCGCCTCGTCAATGTATCTAGCAGGTCCGACCTTCAATCGTACATGGCAGAGGAGACCCCGCGATCCTCAACTACACGACCCCCCACCCTCCGATCTGTAGCTTCCCCGACAAGCCCCAGCATGTCGCCCTTCTCGAGAACATCCCTAGACGGGTTCCCCCGTCTTCGCGCCAAGTCGGACCTCGACACGGCGACCAGAGCAGACCACGTCCGCGAGGCAAGAAAGAAGATCCAGGCAAAGCAGATGGCCAAGGAGGAGAAGTACGCACGCCAGGAGATCAAGCAGCGAGAGCGCGCCGACAACAAGCGCGCGCAGGAGGCGGAGAAGAGAGCCGCGGTCCTACACAAGGAGAGAGAGGCGGCCATGCGGCAGGAGGAGCGGGAGGCGCTCGCCGCAGCCATGCCCCAGAAGATGGGCAAGCACAACAGAAAGATCAGCCACAACAGCAGCGGACGCCCGAGCACCTCGCAGAGACGCCGCACGTTCGAGTCGGAGAAGGGCGCTCGCAACCACTACAGCAACGCCGACGCCGCACCTGGCTCCGACGACGACGCTGCACGCCACGTCTCGTTCCAGTCGACCAGGCGCTCCGGCACGGCCAAGCGCAAGACCCACGGTGCCTGGACTGCCTTTGTCCTCTGGCTGAGAACCCGACTTCTTCGCATCGGCGACTAGTCTCTCTACGTTGTCTCCGTCAACGGGCTCGGCACGATTTGTTTGCAATGGCCTCGTCCATTGATTCGTTTTCCCGCAGCGAGCTGGTACTTTGGTTTTTCTTCTCACGGCAAGGCACGACTTTCACGATATCTGCATACCGAGCATCATTATTTCTGCATTTTCTCCACCGCATACCCAAAGCCGGCATTCATGACTTTCTTTCACGACATACACATTACAGCCCCGCCCCCCAAAAAGCGAGGGGCTTCAGGTTCACAGGCGTTCTAAGGTGAAAGGGTCACAACAAGGTGCATATGGCTGTTTTTTAGAGCAACAAAGACAAGCAAACAGGATTGGACTGGACTGGACTGGATTGGACCAGGGAAGGCCGCAGCGCCTACAGCGTTCCCTACATGGATTCGGCAAAGCATGGCAGCATTGATTTTTGTCTGCGACTGGCCAGGAAGAAAGACATACTGGGAAAACCAACCACATGTGTTTCTTGGTTTTGGCCAGCGCATCGAGTCTCACGATGACTCAACTCTACGCACTTGCAGATGCTTATATAAACAAAACAATGCAATGCTCTTCAGAGTCATGAAACTTTTGACTACAAATTGTTCCTTCTGTTGGCCTGTGACTGTGACGTAGTACAAGATGCCCACCTATTCTACACATTGGGCACAGTATCTAATCTCTTTTGAGCAACTAGTAGTGTGACCACTAAATAGACGGTCAAGATGTTAAGCCGGCAGCAGTAGCACTCGAGTTCTACATCACATGATACTTTAGCAAAAGCAACCTTGATCATGCTCAGGCTATGGGTAATCTGTACGATGCAGCCCCGCCATCACTAGTAAATTGCGGCACGAGGGCATCTCCGGCACCTGGGCGATTTTAGTCGGAGCAGCACTCCATCCCCCGTGCGTCCGAGTCTGGACACGACCATTGTATGTATGTCACTTGCCTGCAAGAATCGATGAGTGCTTGGTAGTAACGAGAGCCATCCTAAGCTCTGCCTACCTTCATATTTATTTACCCCTCTGCCATCCACTTGAAAACATCTGATCTCATGACGCAATGACCAACAGGATCTACGATCCACTTCCATATTTCATGCTCCAAGTCAGCCTGCTACCAGCCACTCACTCCAGTATTCGACGTGGCTAGATTCCAAGCTGGGTCAGTATCTTTTCCATGACATTCAATAGCAGAGCCTCCGGTCAAGATCTAATTCCAACAAAGAAACATGACATTCTTGAGAACAACGAGTAATGAACGGCTCTTTCGGCATATGCCCTGTCAGCAAGCGAGACACATGCGGCTAGAACTCTACGGGAAACGCCCCCCGCCAAGATCGCCAGGGGCATGTCCAGTGAGAGCCCGGCGCTACGAGAAAGGGTGGGACACTTGGATTATATTGACATTTTTGGCAATTGTATTTTGACCATTTGTCTGCCGTCTTTCCATGTCGACAACTAGGAAGGCTACAAGAGTAACTGTATATACTGATGCGCCATGATGGATCTATCTTCCAGCATGACAGCGCACATGTTCAGGCTGTCCCACGTTGCTTGAAGCATGTCTTTGTTCTTTCCCTTCCATCATCTGTCAATTCGTCTTTCCGAAACAGCCATGCCCCGGAATGGCCATTTTCGTGTTTATCGATGAGATATGCCCAGACTCGGCCAAGACGCCGGTCCTCTCGGCATCGAGGCGATGCCTGCTCTTCTGCGCCTGGGTTCCTCTGGGTTCCTCTCCGGGTACGACTCGCTCTTCACGGCTTTCCACTCTTCCTCTTTGTTGTTCCTCTGCCAAGGCTGACTTGCAATCCTTGAATTCCTTTTGCAGCCCACCACTCAGGGCGCCTAGAATCGAGCATCTTGCCCACAATTCATTCCCATTCCAAGTGTCCACACAACCATGACCCTCCTTCCCCAGGGCGACTGGCCCGATGCTCCTTATTTTAACCATAACATTATGCTTGGCGCCCCGTTTTCCTTGTGCTTCTGGCATCTCACAGGCTCGCGAGCTGGCTCGTGTCGCCCACAAGATCTTGGGGATCAATGGAGGGCCCAGTGTTCCTGCTGCTGGGTCGTACGGAGTACAGTACCTACAGTACCGACCCCCAAGCCCAAGCCCGTACCCAAAGTCTTGGGCGAAGATCTTGGCTCAGGGATGATGAGACGGCCAACTGCTTGATTCTGCTTGATTGTGTAATGCGAGGTGAAAGGTGTGGGCAAGGAAGTAAGAAAAAAAAAAAAAGAAGCGCGTCGCCATTTCTTTGTCCATCCCTTGGTCGTCATTCTCTCCTTCCCTTTCTTCCTATCATCACAGCCCGCCCAGCGCATAACCCATTCGCGCCCTCTCTCTTTCCCAATCTGCGCCCGCTCGCCGTCGCTCACAGCAAGACTGTGTAATTCGTTGGTTCTTTGTTCTGCGCTCTTTTATGCCAGTCTTGTTCTGTTTTTGCTCTCCTCTGTAGAGTGTGAGGCCCACCACAACTTTTGGTAGATATCAGTCAAGATGGTGAGGCTATCATCAACGCGGTCGCTATTGGCCGGCCTCGGTCTGGCGGCGCAACAAACCAGAGCCGCGTTGGACGTCGACCTCAGTTCGCCGGGTATGTAGACGTCTACACGATTGTCAACATTTCGATATCCCGTCACGTCATTTTGTTCGCATGGCCGCTAATCATTCGAACTGTTGCTTCTTTCTAGATTCTATCAAACAGGCGGCATCGCAAGTCGCAGAAGATCTTCTCACATTCTACCGAGGCGACGAGCCAGGCTGGGTACCCGGAATCTTGCCTGGACCTCCTCCAGATGGCGACTATTACTGGTGGCAGGGTAAGCAGTCTCATGTCTTGTTTCCTGCCCGTGGCCTCTTGATACTCGACGTCACTGTTGGCGACTTAATCACATATTGGCGCCAAACGAATACGCCCAAACGAGCCATATCTACAACTTGTTTGTTTCTTTACTTTGAAAGAAAATCGCTAATCCACTCTGATGTAGGAGGAGCAATGTGGGGCTCTCTGCTCGACTATAGACACCACACGGGCGACAAGACATACGACGATGTAACGAGCACGGCCATGTTGTTTCAAGTGGGAGACAATAGGGACTTTATGCCGAGGAACTGGTCGGCGTCCATGGGTAATGACGATCAGGCATTCTGGGCGCTCTCGTCGCTGGTGGCAGCAGAGACCGGATTTACAGATCCTGCGGCGGACGAACCACAATGGCTATCGCTTGCGCAGGCCGTATTCAACGAGCAGACACACGAAGAGAGAAGGGTCCCGGCGGGCAGCAGATGCGAGTGGGGATTGCGATGGCAGGTGTACCAGACGAACAATGGATTCGATTACATCAACAGTAGGTCAAGCCAAGAAAGGGTTTCGCGGTTCGGAAAGACTTGCGACTGACATTTGCATAGCGATTGCCAACGCTTGCTATTTCAACATTGGAGCCCGCCTGGCACGGTACACCAACAACGACACGTATATGGAGCTCGCGGCACGCACATTCGACATTATGCAGAAGCTGAGCTATATCGACTCGGACTGGAATGTTTACGATGGTGCCCACTTGCCAGACTGCACCGATATCAACAAGGCGCAGTTCTCGTATAATTCTGCCATGTTGCTGCAGGGCGCGGCCTTCCTGTACAACTACGTAAGGATGGCCCTGTATCGAATTTAGTGAACGTCTCCTAACATGATGGCAGACAAATGGCGAGCAGATTTGGCAGGACAGAGTCCAAGGCCTCCTCACTCGAACTCTCGAAGTTTTCTTCCCCGACGGCATCGCATTCGAGCCGGCCTGCGAACCGGGCAATTGCAACTCGGATATGCGCTCTTTCAAGGGCTTCTTACACCGCTGGATGGGATCGACAGCCATGCTGGCACCTTTCACCCACGATACCATTATGCCCGTTTTGAAGACATCGGTCGAGGCGGCAGTCAAACAATGTACAGGCGGCGACAATGGACGATTCTGCGGCTTCCACTGGACGACGGGCGTATTCGATGGCAAAACTGGTGCTGGTCAGCAGATGAATGTCCTCGGCGGCCTAACCTCATTGCTATCCGCCTCGCCGCCCCTGACCAACAGCACCGGCGGAACAAGTCTAGGTGACGCGAACGCGGGCGCTGAAACATCGACTCTGACACCACTCAAGCCGATCACGACGGCAGACCGGGCTGGCGCGGGTATCCTCACGACTCTCATCATTGCAAGCAGTCTAGGCGCTTTCGCCTGGATGAATATGGAATCGATGTGATGATTTGCCATGTTTTGAATGGCCGGTGTACGACTGAGGATTACGACTTTGGCTTTTTGGGATACCACAGAAGGGGCATGATTCGGCGTTTTGGGAAGAGAAACTCCACGCAAGCGTGTTGTACAGGTGATACCAGCAATGATTGTTAACATTAGAACCATTTACGAATATTGGTAATCGCCGAAATATTATGGCAGCCAGAATACTGGGCAGAGATGAATCAAGACTTTTCTTTTCTTTTCTGAAACCTGCTTATATATCTTGATTCCATATCGATGTTTATCTTGAGGCCCCAGCAGGGCCAGCGGACTTTACCCGGGACATATTATTTCAGCTCGGGCGAGTCTCCAAAACATTTGGACATCATGGCGGGTGGGTAACGTGCACCCTTTGACCCGCCGACACTCTCAATGGCTTTCCTGATCTTGGCAACATCGTCATCAGACAACTTGACATGGACAGCCTCGAGGTTCTCCTCCAGGTACTTGACGCGCTTGGTACCAGGGATAGGGATGAAATCTTCACCCTGCGCCAACACCCACGCCAGGGACAGCTGACCGGGCGTGACGCCCTTGTCCTTGGCGATGGCCGCCAGGGTCTCGACGAGCTCGAGGTTGCTCCCGAAATGCTCCTCGGAGAAGCGCGGGTGCTGGAACCGCGAGTCGGACGGGTCGAGGTCCTCGCGCCGCGCGATGGCGCCCGTCAGGAAGCCCCGGCCCAAGGGAGAGTAGGCGACGATCTTGACGCCGAGGGCGCGCGCCGTCGAGAGGAATTCCGTCTGGGAGGATTCGATTTCGAGCGCGAAGGGGGAGTACTCCATCTGCGCGGCGGCGATCGGGTGCACGGCGCAGGCCCGCTGCAGTGTGCGCGCCGAACACTCAGACAGGCCCAGGTTGCGCACCTTGCCCTCTTTGACCAGCTCGGCCATGGCGGATACCGTCTCCTCGATGGGTGTCTTGGGGTCGACCCGGTGCTGGTAGTACAGGTCGATGTGATTCGTCTGGAGTCGTTCCAGGGACTCGGCGCAAGCTGGGACATGAATTAGCTTCTGGACGTGGTGAGAAATGTGATAGCAGTGGTTTACCCTTCTTGACGTATTCCTTATCTCCAAAGACCTCCATTTTGCCGTCGATGAAGCGGTTGGCGAACTTGGTGGCCAGGAAGATCTCCTGGCGCCGCCCCGTCGTGGCGAACCACTTGCCGATGAGCTTCTCGTTGGTGAAGGGGCCGTAGATGTCGCTCGTGTCCCAGAAGGTGACGCCGGCGTCGGCGGCTCTCGTCAGGACCTTGAGCGACTCCTCGTCGTCGTACCCGCCGTACGACGTGTAGCCAAACGACATGCCCATGCAGCCCAGGCCGATGGCCGAGACGGAGGCGTCGCCGATTTTGCGCTGGGGGTATTTTGCGGCGGCCATTTTTGAAATCAGGATTTGGAATGTGTATGAATTGGGATTCTCACGACGCTTTGCAGTTTGAATCTCTTAAGAATTGTGTCTTTTATACAAGAGTATGATTGTGTGACTCAGCATGGCTCATGCTCGCGGTTTCAATTAACTCCTTTAACCCCGCCGAGTCTCTCTTTATCTCTCGACTATCTCTGTCCACCCCGCACTGCGATTGCATCATTTCTGGCCTCTAGTATAATGATGCTCTCCGAGCCAAAATATTTGTTTACCGATACGTGAAGGGTCTTTTTGAATCCAGCGTACAAGCTGTAGTAATTCCGGGTCGCATGGGAATGGATACTGCTTATCGCCGCTGCTGTTCGTTTGGATTCATGTAAACGCCGAAACCTACAAGCAGACTATAGCGTATAACGCGGCCGCTGGCGGATTTGGATATAATCAATCAGGAGATAAATCCGATTGATTTCAACATGGTCGTTTCTCAATGTTCTGGTTTTTGGTACAATAAAAAGATCGGATGGAATTCAGCATCTCGCAGTCAAACGATATATTGAACAGGAATGTGCAATGGACCGATCCGGCGCGCCAATCTGCGGTCGGAATTATGTGTATTAAGTGCGATGTTTCATGGCAACGACCTCTATCATTTACAGAGTACCAGCATAGAGCCCGAAAGAGTCAGTTCTTACAGTTACTCACCATTATATACTCGACGGAGGTCAAAATCATCTCATCCTCACTCGAAGCTCGCTTTTACAATACCGCCGAGGCTCATTTATAGTCAACAAGCTGGCTCGGGACTGCTCCTCGGTACCAGCCACGAGGACCGTCGATTGGTAGCATTGGTCTCCTATTCAAAGGGGCCCATCGTCATGGAAGTCTAAGCTCGAGAACCCTCATCCCGGCCCGGGACCTTAATGCCGGCTAAATAGCTTACCCTTGCCTTCCCCATTTCTCCGCACTTGGAAAATCGCGGAGGGACAGCGATTAGATCTGAAAGTCTTGTACCTCAGGCATGGGAGTGGCTTGAAGTTCAAGGAAAGCATTATAACGAATTCTAATTTCGCTCTTCTTTCATTCTTGAAAGCTGCATTCATATCTAGGGCATTGACTCTACCCGCCGCCATAGTTCCCTCTAATATATGAAACACTACAATAGAAATTTCTATACTGCGATCCGAGAATATATGATCGAGAGCCAAGACACTAACCCAGCAAATGTAAGTCGGTTCCACGCGGGGAACCCTAGTCAATATTATAGCAGGTCCCTAGACAGCATTTGCCAACATCAATCTGGGTCTCGACATCCAATTTCCCCAAAGATCGGTCGACTCCTCGATACCCAGAGACGCGGTCGGCCCCAAATTACCCGCCAATCCGGCCACCGCCAGATCAAAGTACTATCCAGGATTAGAATCGATGATGCAGATCTGGGGGGACACACGACTTGGAGTCTTGGACCGCTGGCCCGGTTGACGGGTACACACGAGCACGACGGACCTGATTCCCCTCACGACACTCTCAGATGATGTTGAAAATTTTGGAGTAGAACCCCAGTATCTGACCATTTTTACCGAATAGCCTGCAGTGAATGTCGCCTTGGCCAAGGGACCCATTGTCCAATACCAAGATGTCCCAAAAGACAAAAAAATAGTGGACATGGAACGATGTGCAGATACCACCCACCGGTTCATATCTTATTTAAAAAGCAGTCGCTCCCATGCGGCAGATGACGTCCCCATGCGACCAAGCCTGAAAGAAAAGTCCTTGGATGAGTGACGCCGACGTTTTGGTGTTGCGAAGAGCCATTGACCAATCAAGATGTATCGGTCTCTTCTGTCCATCATCACAGCGGCAGCTGTGATCGTGCCGGCGGTGACGGGGCTCGGCCAAGAGCAAGTCATCAGCTTTGCGGACGCAGACGGCGCCTTTCAGCTCGCCGGCGGCGACTCGACCGCGGCGCCGCAGATTCTCGTCTCCGACAATGACTACTGGGGCGTCGTCCGCGCCGCGGGCGATCTCGCCAGGGACTTTGGTCGTGTGACGGGGACCAACTTTACGCTGAGCAATGGCCAGACTGGCGCGAGTCCGGCTTCTTACGAATATCACCCGGCAGCCGCCAATTTCACAGTGGTATGTTTCTATTCCTTGAGCTCTGGACTGCGGTGATCGTGCTGATTGTTTCCAAGTACTCGACCAATGGCACGGAATACTTTTCGGGGCCTGACTATACCGACCCCTCGGCCGCCGATACCGTCATCATCGCCGGGACGATCGGACATTCCAAAGTCATCGACGACTTGATCGCGAGCGGCAAGCTCGACGTGTCAGAGATCCAGGGCCAGTGGGAGTCGTTCGTGTCAAAAGTGGTGGACAGCCCCATCGAGGGCTCGCAGAGAGCCGTTGTGATCGCCGGCAGCGACCCCCGCGGCGTCATCTTTGGCCTCTACGACATCAGCGAGCAAATCGGAGTGAGCCCGTGGTACTGGTGGGCAGACGTGCCGATCCAACAGAACAAGAACATCTGGTTCCTGCCAGGGGGCAAGGTCCAGGGCCCGCCGACGGTCAAGTACCGCGGCTTCTTCCTCAACGACGAGCAGCCCGGCCTGTCCGGCTGGGTGCGCAACAACTTCCCCGACACCCCCTTTGGCGACGGTTATGACAGCAACTTCTACCCGCTGGTCTTCGAGGTGCTCCTGCGGCTCCGCGCAAACTACCTGTGGCCGGCGCTCTGGGGCACCATGTTCGAGGTCGACGACCCGGCCAACCAGCCCCTGGCCGACGCCTGGGAGATCGTCCTGGGCAGCTCGCACACGGAGCCCATGATGCGCGCGCAGAACGAGTTCGGCACCTTCTACATTGACGAGGGGCTCGGGCCGTGGGCGTACAACCTCAACAACAAGACCATCGACGAGTACTTTGTCTACGGCGCGCAGCGGGCCAAGCCGTACGCGCGCAACAGCCTGTGGACCATGGGCATGCGCGGGACGGGCGACACGGCCATCGAGGGGCTGGGCAGCTCGGCCATCGTGAGCATGCTCGAGACGCTGGTGGCCCACCAGCGCCAGATCATCACCGACGTGCTCGAGACGGACGACATCGCCAGCGTCCCGCAGATGTGGTGCCTGTACAAGGAGGTCGCCGGCTACATCCTGGACGGGCTCGAGGTGCCCGACGACGTGACGCTGCTGTGGGCCGACGACAACTGGGGCAACGTGCGGCGGGTGCCCATCGCCAACGAGACGAGCCGGGCGGGCGGCGCCGGCGTCTATTACCACTTTGACTACGTCGGCGACCCGCGCAACTACAAGTGGATCAACACGATCCAGCTGCACAAGACGGCCGAGCAGATGGGCCTGGCCTACGCCCGCGGCGCCGACCGCATCTGGATCGTCAACGTCGGCGACCTCAAGCCCCTCGAGCTGCCGCTCAGCCACTTCTTCGACATGGCGTACGACGCGGACCGCTGGGGCGGCGTCGACGACACGGCGGACTGGCTGGCTGCCTGGGCGGCGCGCGAGTTCGGGTCATACCGCGCTGGTGATATCGTCGATATTCTCACCCGGTACGGCATGTACGCTGCGCGGCGCAAGTACGAGCTCGTCGAGCCGTACGTCTACTCGGTCGTCAACTACAACGAGGCCGACGCGGTGCTGGCGCAATGGGACGAGCTCGCTTCTGATGCGCAGGCCGTCCACGACGCGCTGGACGAGGACTACAGGGCCGCCTTCTTCGAGATGGTCCTGCACCCCATCCTCGGCGGGCAGATTGTCCACAAGGTGCACATTGGCGCCGAGAAGAACGCCGTCTACGCGAACCAGCACCGCAACTCGGCCAATGACTTGGCGTACCAAGTCTTGTCCGACTTTAATGCGGATGCCAACTTGACTGCTCAGTGGGACGCTCTTTTGGATGGAAAGTGGGAGCACATGTTGGATCGTGAGTCGAGCTTGTTCTTTCATAGGGTATCATGAAGCTAACGTGAGTATATAGAAACACATTTCGGCTATGACGGTTACTGGCAGCAGCCAATGAGAAACGTCGCGCCGGCCCTCTCCTTTGTCCAGTCGGCCGTGTCTGCCGTCTCGGGGTCCGTCGGAATCGCAGTCGAGGGACTCAACGCCAGTATCCCGGGCGACGACAAGTACCACACCAACTCTGGAAAGTACCTCACACTGCCGCCGCTAGACCCCTATAGCGCCCCGACAAGGTGGTTCGAAGTCTTCTCTCGAGGCACCGTCTCCTGCGACTGGCAAGCCGAGACGGACCAGCCGTGGGTGAAGCTCTCCCAATACAGCGGCACAGTGGGACCCGGCAACGGCACCGACTCGCGCGTCCACGTGTCTATAGACTGGGCCTCGGCGCCGCAGATCATCAACAACACCGTCAGCAACATCAACTTCACCACCGGATGTGGCGATAGAGGGTTCTCGGGCTGGTACGGGGCCCCGTACATCCAGCTCCCGATCAACCTCCGCAGCATCCCGTCCAACTTTACCACCGGGTTCGTCGAGTCCGACAAGTACGTCGCCATCGAGGGTCCCAACTACCAGAGGATCTACAGCCCCACGTCATCCAACAGCACCAGCGTGGCGGCTACGTACTCCAACAGCACCACCAACAGTACCAGCACTGGGCTCACGTACCACACGCTCAAGGACTACGGGCGGACGTACGGCGGCGTGACCCTGTGGCCGCAGGACGCCGAGCCCGTGACGCCCGAGGCGGGCCCGGCGCTCGAGTACGACCTGTACCTCTTCACCAACGCGACCAACGTCAACGTGACGCTGTACCTGAGCCCGACGCAAAACTACAACTCGGACCGGGACCCGCTGCACTTTGCCGTGTCGCTGTCGCCGGCGGGTTCCACCACACAACAGCCCACAACGGTGCGCTTCGTGGGCGACAGCGTCGGCGCCGACATGCCGCCGTCGTGGGGGTACGCCGTGGGCGACGCCGTCTGGGGCCACCACCCGAGCCACAACACGACGACGCGGTGGAACGTGACGCAGGAGGGCGCGCACACGCTGCGCGTCTGGGGCCTCGCACCCAGCGTCGTCGTGCAAAAGGTCATTGTCGACCTCGGCGGCGTGCGCCCCAGCTACCTCGGCCCGCCCGAGAGCTTCCTGGTCGGGCGGGACCAGGAGGGCGCGTTCAACGTCACCAGCTTTGCGGAGCAGGCCGCGGTGCTCGGTGCTGTCGGCGGGAAGAGGAAGTAAGGAGGTGATTTGGCGGGATTTCCTTTTGTCGTCGCATGGCCATTAAAAATGGCGTCGTTCGTATAAATCACCAGCTCCCATATCAAGAGTCTGGATCAATTGATAATGATTATTCCTCCTCGAGTGTCTTCGTATTGTCCGTCTCGCCATATGATGAAACGCATGGCATCTTGTTGAAATCGTTCTTGATCACACGCGCGAGATCCTGCTCATCGCCGCGTTGGCGCGGGCCTCTTGCCTCTGAAGGAAAACACCCACGACGCACAAGATCGCAAACACGACACACACGGCGCCCATCAGCGCGCCGCCGTATACCTGTTGGTCGTGTTTGGAATACGTGCTCAGACTCTTGCCCCACGTCGGCACCTTGATGGCGCCCACGCCGGCGAGGACGGCGACGACAAAGGACGTGATCACGATAAGGGCCCAGAGACACTGGAGGGCTCCGCGTATGCCCTGTTTCGCCGCCGAGACCCGGCGCCGGGCCCGGACCTGTGCGCTGCCCAACGCGCTCGCCATCGGTAGTGGTGTGGTTTTAGATAATGATACTTTTAGGATGGACTATAATCGCGGATTTAATCGGAAATGCGCAATCTTGGCATATAATCCAAAGCAGTCGCTATTGATATTCGCAAGTATTCTTCAGTTGACGATCAGAAACGGTCCAAAGTTAATTGCGAGAGGGGAGGAGGGGATAAAAAGCAATTCGTGTGCCTGGGGTCATCTGGTCAATCAGATGCCCTGCGGCAGGCAAAGGCAGGATTGTATGTGTCAATGTGTGTGTGTCTGCCTGCAGAGCGGCCTTGGATCCTTGGGGCTGGGAGGGGCCATCGCTGTAAGGTAAGCTGTCGCTGTACAGATGGGCGGATGATGAGTGGCTGCTTCGTACAGGCTGACTACCTATATGAGTGGCTGTGTTGTGTCTTGGAATCCTTCGGTGAGACTTGGCCTCGGGCTCGGGGTTTTAAGGTACTGCGATCACGCCTCGCAATCCATAATGGTTCACTAGTATGTCATGTCTCGACGTCAAACTGATTTTGCGCGCTTTTCAGGGAAAGGCTGGAAGATGAGCGCCAAGGAGAGTGCTACTGTCTGAGAGAACCTAAGAATTAGACTTGCTAATAATGTTCATGTCATTCTCAATGTTGAAAAAGTTGTAGACTCGCTCCAAACAGAAGAGACGACTTGAAAAATGGCAACATCAATGTCCCGCTATCAAGAAAGTGATCTGCGCAAGGTGTAGGTCGCAGTGAAAAAATCCAGACAAGGGCGCCAAAAGTCCGGTTTCCGAGCCTTGGCGCTGGCTGCCGTTTGCTTACGGTGGTGCGATGTACACTGGTACTTGATATTTCCTCATTTGAAGTCGACCAGGTTGTAACCATTGCCCTTTTCGAGTCCGCTCTTCCAAGCTGGGCGGCTGGTGCACCTCGACAACCATTCCTGAATGTTCTTGAACTTTGGCGACGGCGCATCGTACAGCTCCGACTGTTTGGCCCAGTCAATGTACCACAAGAGGACGAAATCAGCTCGGGTCGGCCCCTGGCCGCCCAACAGGTATTCGCGGCCTTCCAAGAGCGAATTGAAGTACGAAAAAGTGGCATCGATCTCGGCGTTCAGGAAAGCCTTGTTGAGCAAGGCGCTGATGCCGTAGGGCAGGGGCCGCAAGAAGAAGGGCGTGTTGGCGACCAGCGCCTTGAAGATGAAGCGCAAGATGAGGTTCAGGCCGAGACTCGAGTTGCCAAACGAGATGATCATGTTCTCCTTGACGGCATCGTCATCCGTGCTGGCGGGTCCCGACGCGATCTTGAACTTGCCCGCCGTGTCGAACCTCTCGATCAGGTAGAGGGCGATGGCGTCCCGCTCGGTGATGACCCTGCCGGTCTCCGTGATCAATTGAGGCGACTTTCCCAGCGGATGCGTCTCCTTGAGCGCCTCCGGGGCTCGCTGCTTGACGCGCTCAAAGACCTTGAGCTCGTACTCAAAGTTGTACTCGCCCTTGAGCTCCTCCAGCAACCACAAGATGGTCTGGGATTGGGAGTGCTGGGCGAGCGCGTTAGTGGGACAGACAACAAGCTGCGCCTGCGCCATGCGCGCTGTGGGGAAGTCGAGATTGGGGGCTGGCGCTCACCTGGAGATGCAGCAGAGTAAGTTTGTTCTCGGCCATGATGGATGAAGAATTTAGTTGATCTTGTGACGGAGCTTCTGGTAAATTGTTGCCTTCTATGAGAGTCAACGTCGCTCTGTAATGACTGTGAGTCTATGACTTCAGGTAAGGGGAGGTACAGGGAGGTGATGCCCTGTCGCCAACCAAGGTTAGTGGAGTGAGTGCTACGCTACACCCCTGTGGTGCTAGTGCGCAACAGCCCCAGTGGTTCTGATCGAGCAATGTCGACATTTCGTAGTAAATACCTCTATCTTTTTGCTACCATAGCAAATAATTTGCAGAAAAGCCATGTTGGGAGTCGGCATAAGTCGTCTCTACACGGGAAATGGGCATGATTTACGTTCCCGAAAGTGAGAAAATGACTCGACAAACCATGACCATTTCCATCCCCTGCACGGCTTACTTATGATTCAGATACGACACGACTTGCTGTATTTGCTGTATATTTGCTGTGCTGTGCTCTTTCTACCAATTTCTGCAACAGCTTTCACTCTCGGTAAAGATATCTCTTAGGGCTTATCAGCGGCTCGGCTCGAATGGCGGAGGAGGGTATGCAGGAAAGTTCTGGCCCCCATGCTGGAAGCAGGTGCTTGCCTCAAATATGCAAGTTCGGATATTTGAACCTCTCACAGAGCCCAGAATTTGCGAGCAGCCTCGTCTATATATAGATAAAGCATATCTTAACTTGGTGTACATCAAATTCTCATTGCGATAGCCTATCAGACGAGCCAGGACAATGTATGCCAACTACTGCATCGACGTTTATCAACAGAATGAGCCTTGCGTGTGGTCACATTGTGATGTCGTGTTGCGACCCCAATGTCACCCCATCTTTGTTCTGCTCGGGGCCAAATTGAGAAACAGAGCACATCATGGTTATATATTTTCCCAGCTCAACCCCACCATGCTTTCCTGGGGCATTCTTGTATTGCCCATCGTCTCTTTGACTATCACCCCAAGGCCTTGATCTCTGTGGAATTTGTTGTCTGTTGGCGTAAAAGGGGCATTATCGAATACGTCAATCACCAATAAACGATATGGACGAATTACCTCCCGGCCTGGATCTATGCATGTTTCCATCTGAAACGCCTCCGGATGGAAAAGTTGCAAATTTCGACAACCCCGACGAGACTCTGGCCCCGGTAGTCATCGCCATTTGCGTTATCATGACTATCGGGTCTGCCCTCTTCACCACATGTCGACTAATAGCTAATAGGAGGAACTTATGGTGGAGTGACTGTACGGACATGCCCTTCTTGACTCTCCTGCCTTGACATATTATGAATGTAACATGGACATACCAATGCTGACCTGGCCTGACATGAAGATTTTGTCGCCATAGCATTCTTATTGCTACTCGCTGATGTTGGCCTGACGCTCGCTCAACTCAATATCGCACGTCACATGTGGGACATCAGAGCCTGTTTGTGGTTCGACGAGAAGTATCCCAAGGTCAGTCTTAGTCATCCAATGCTCTGGTGGCCAAGTTTCTGGTTTCTTTTTCTTTCTTAAACATTTTCTTTGAACAGACATTGATTTGAGTCACAGTTGCAATTCATATGGCAGATAGTAAGCTGCAGTTTGGGGTTCTTTTCCAAGGCTTCCATATTTCTCCTGTTTCATCAGATCTTTCAAATCCGAAAGATAATGCGCATCACTATACGCTTCGGGATCACCTTTGCCCTGTTGCTCCCCTTAACCAGTATTGCAGCAGCTGCGGCTTTTGCCACCCCTTCAAAAGGCGCGCCATGGAGCAGCGTCTTTAGCGGTGATCGCATCTACAAGGAACTGATCTGGAGTGTCATCTCGGCTGCACTTTCTATTCTCTTGGACCTTCTCATTTTCATCTTACCCATCCCGGTGATTCTAAAGCTCAATCTGTCGACCGGAAAAAAGGTTCAGCTACTGGCTGTCTTTACTACTGCCCTGGTGTGAGTTTTGCTCTCTCTTGTTGGTCCTGAATCTTGTCTAAAAGAATGACCAGGGGCGTTGTCGCTTCGGTTCTCTCACTGGTGTACAGAGCGAAACAATTCGACACGAATGATAATTCGTGGAATATAACGACTATCATTCTATGTATCGTAGTTGAAAATGGCGTGGCCATCATTGTCAGCTGCACTCCAGGCTTTGCGAAGTTCACCATGGTGTACATGACAAACCTTGCGATTATCAAGTCTCTACGCTCAACCTTTGGCATGCGCGGGAACGGATCATCAGATCAGGAAAAACCTTCTCGGGAGAATCCCAACAGGCCAAGGACTGAGAGAGAAGCCAGGCGACACGCGAGTGATGATGTCGAAGCGCTCGGTGATACGTTTGCCAGCAGCGCGACATCGACACAGAGAGACGAGCTGGAATCCAATGAATCACTGCAACACCCTGCGGAACTTGAGGTGGGAGTGGGGAGTCATCGCGGCTTGTCTGTGATTTAATCGACGACCGCAGCAGTCACCGGCCATTGGCCCAAAATCTTTTCAGAGGCTGGGCGATTGGTATCAATAACCTCAACATCCTCGCCCTTGACTTTATGTTTTCAGGTTGCCCAATCGAGCAAAACGTCGTTGCGCAAAATCGAATAGCGGCCGCTTTAGAAGATATCGTCATCATGATGTTCCTGTATAGGCAGAGTCCACAGCTTGAAACAGGATCGTAGTGGGACGACAGCCCTTGAAAAAGACAGCATATAGCATTCGACTTCAAGTCTACACAATCGATTTCTTTCTGTGCGCAAAAAACGGATGCGGCCGCATTTACTGTCGTTTGCCAAACTTTAATCATCTTTTGTTTGACTTTAGTCTGTCAAAGCGCCGACTATGCCGCGGCGGACGTCCGCCATGCCTTTTCAGCAACGCCGTCGCCCAAAGATCGCAGATTAGCTTCGAGTCTACCGAGATACATACTTATACAAGCTTATATTCTGTCTACTTTCTGTCGGCTTTCATTGGTCGAGGTCGTTTGAAGTAATTGAAGATTCCTCAGACCTCTTGTACTTCAGAATCAACGACGTCACAGGCACAGGTGCACGCGCAGGAACAAGCTCAAGATAAGTGTATATGAGGAACGTCTGAAGCCGTCAATACCCCATGAACTTGATCAGGTGGAATGATCTTGAAGAATACCAAGATCAAACAAGAGGCACCAAACGCTCATCGAATAACCTGATATCATTTACACGAGATTCCCCAAAAATGCCTCTGCCAGATGACCGCAAGATTGTCAAGCTCGCGGATGAGCTTGTCGACACCATGCGTGCAACGTTCAAGACCCCCGAGAACTATCGGCCTGTTCATGCCAAAGGCCAACTGTGCAAGGGTGTCTTCTATCCCAGTCGCGAGGCCTCGAAACTATCCAAGGCGCCCATCTTTCGTAATACTTCTACGCCCTTGATCATGCGCTACAGTACCGACACTGGCTTGAAGAATTTGCCGGACAACGGCGAGATCGGTTCGCGTGGCTTTGCGTTACGATTCGTTCTGTCGAAAGATGGTCATCAGCACTATGATATCACCACGAATAACGCCTTTGGATTCGTGGTCAGCACGGGCGAGGGGTTCCTCGATCAGTTCAAAGCCATGCGCGACGACAAGATGGAGGACTTTCTGAACAAGTACCCGCACGAAAGATACTTTATGGAGAACCAGTCACCATCGCACAGCTACAGCTTCGCCACGGAGCAGTGGCACTCAATTCACGCATTTAAATTTGTCAATGATGCTGAGAAAGAGCAGCATTTCCGATACAGACTCGTACCCTTCCAGGGATCATGAAGCACTCCAAGGCAGAAGCCGCCAAGCAGGGCAAGAACTACCAGTTCGACGATCTCGAGTGGCGCATGAAGAACAATAAGCCCATCAAGTATCGCCTTTTGGCGCAGCTCGCCACTGAGAGCGACGAGGTCAATGACTCCACAAAAGTCTGGCCAGAGACCAACGACTTTGCCGACATGGGCGAGATTATTGTTGAGAAACTGTGGACCATGGACGAGGGTGAATCATAGGGGAAGGAGCAGAAACAGATTATCTATGACCCAATGCCGAGATACATTGGGGGTATCGAGGCCAGTGAAGACCCATTGATCGAGGTCCGCACTGCCGTGTATCTGGTTAGCGGTAGAATCAGAAGGGAGCATCTTGATGAGCCAGTTCAACAAGTTGTTTCGTGAAGGAAGCCACGAGTAGGACGAAGGCCTGGCTACTCCAGACGGCAGCCTAATATGATGCACCTTTCTCAATCAAAATTTAAATGGTGCTGGCGACACTCGCAGATGATGGCAATCGAGACTCCTGCAAATGTTGCGCCTTCACCAATACTACAATATCAGCCTGGAGGTGAGGCCAAACTATTCTCCTGTCGGGTCTAGATGCACATGTAAGTCTTGCCCCTTCCTTTCCTCCCGTGTTCAGATGACCTCGAAGACTCGGCGGGACCACCAAATTCATTCACGTAGGAAGGAGCTGGTGCAATGAAGTTGCTCTTTCCATGTTCCACGACATCAATTGCCATTCAATGCACGAAGATGCCCAATCATTGCTGCGGGAAGCCCGATTGTCGGCCTCCCAAGAGGAAGTGACGATGCTGCTTTGGGGCTCCTTTCCCTTGGCTAGACCTTTCCACTCCTCCTCTGGTGAACATCTCATCCTGATTCGTTTTTCGTCTGATCTCCTTCGACTATTTCTTCTTCCATTTCGTTTTTGCATTGAATTCTCACCTTGCTCCCAATCAGACGAACATCACTGTTATGTGACAACGCCTAGCTATGTGCCACCACCCGATAGAACACACAACAACGTGCTGTCGCGGGAGGCACATAAAGATTGCAACAAGTGCAGTTTCCATCCGAGTCAGTCAAAACATATGATCTGCAAAAACTCCACATTGACTAACCCTGTACTTGCAGCCCGAATCAGGCCCTGAGAGGAAGCTCTACAGATGTACGCCGACCATGATCGCCAAGGACCCGGCAGAGACATCAAGAACAGCGATGAAGTGGCATCCATTTCGAAGGACGCGAAGAAGGACTCGAAATGACGACCAACCCGCCCGCCAGCATAGTTTCTTCGAACCACTACAACAGGCACACTGCTTTTTTCAGTCATTTTCCGGACGAAATCTTCGTCCAAACAGCACTTCTACAGTCTTTTCGAGACATTGAGTACCAGAAAACTGCTTGATCTGGTCTCCACGGGACCTTGGGTGCATATATGGATCTGCCTAAAGAATCCGTTGATTGCATGCGCCCGTGGAAGGCATGCCTTCCTGGCCTGCCGTCCCACAAACTGAGTGTTGTCTACTCAGTCTGTTACCCAGACTCGGATTTTGTTCTGCAGAGGCACCACGTAGAACCCGACGTTCTCATGTGCCTGGAGTTGAACAGGCTTATTGTCAAGAGTGCAGAGTAGTGTTACATGGGAAGCTTTTGGGATGGCCATGAGTGGATTATCTGGGCGTATATCAGTGGGCACAAAACTTGCTACCATGTCATTTGCTTTGACTGCAAAAACTACGGGTAGAAATGGGCGTGAATCACATTCACGGGAAGTAGTAGTACCTTAATTAATCTTTGGAACCATGCAGACCTGAGCAGACTTGTGATGTTCGGCTGGATTGCTAGCGCAGGTGAGCGTGTCAACCGACTCTGCAGTGAGGTCATCGTCAACCAGGTCATCAAAGTCTGGAAATGTTGCCACTCGATGGCCATGGGGCTCGCTGGGATGTAGATGGGCAGTGTACCTCCTAAGTGAGTCCGAACAATGGGATATATGTTCGCTCACATGATGAATCATCTCCCACACCAATTGATGTTCTGAATGACCAAAATGATTGCATGTGTGAAATAAGTCGCACGGGGCTTCTGATCATCTGCATGCTCTAGATTAGGCAAGAATATACCGAAAAGTACATGCAGATTTGCAATCGATTACCCCGATCCCATCAATGCTTCTCGATCCAGTCCTGAACGACAGCGGCGATCTCCAGATTGTTCTTCTCGACATGCATAAAGTGAGAATTCCCGTGAATGCCGATATCAGCAAGCTTGATGAAGTCCGGACTGCCGCCGACTTGTTCCAGATAGTCAACAATACAGTGGTCGTAAGTAATGTGCACGCTCGCCTCGCTGGTGACCATCAGATACGGCACGCTGGCGATGTTGGGAAGCTGGCGCGCCGGCTCCTTTTGGCGGTAGCAGTTTCTCTTGGTCAGCGACTCCTCGCCGACGGACTCGATTTCCAGCTCTGAAAAAATTGTCAGCACACGTAGACTAGAGTGCTTAAGAAGCGAATATACAACGCCATTTGTACTCACCCGAAGAATTGGTGATTGCGGGCACATAATCGACCGCGGTCCACGTGAAACCGTACGGTGTGCTAGGAGAGCCGCCTAGTCCGTACCCATAACTCCAAAAAGGCACGCTGGCCGCTTCGATATTAATGCTGGCAGCAATGTACTGCGGGCAATCATTCGACATCAATATCGGGAAGCGACTCCCAAGCGAGTGGGAAATGATGTACGCGCTCGCGCCCAGCAGCGACAGCAGCTGGCAGCCCGACCGGCGCATGGCGGTCTCCTGCGCCGCGTAGCTCGAGGTCAGCGGGATAAACGACTTTTTGAAGTTGTCGAAAACCGGGTCCCCGTTCCGCCCCGAGCCCGGCCATTGCGTGTGCAGTGCCGCCTGCGGGTAGTAGTTGTACAGCTCGACGGCCGTGAAGCCAATCTCGACGTTCTCGTTGGACGTGCCGGCCACCATGCTGAAGCTGGCCAGGTCGTTCTCGCTGCTGCGCCCGATCGAGTTGGAGTCTACCAGGTACACGACGTAACCCTGCCTCGTAAAGTACGACGCCCAGCCCTCCCGCCCGTCGGGTGTGTTGAGCCAGGTGGACCCGGCGATGCCGCCTCCGTGGGTGAAGACCAGCGGGTTGGGCTTGAGGCTGTCGCCAGTCGGGGTCAACTTCTCGACGTAGAGCTGATCCACCGTCAGCGTGCCGGTGGTGGCATTGAGCGATCGGCCGCCGACGTAAAAGTGGTCGCGGTGGTACGACGCCTCGGACGACTTGCAATTGATGTTGATGGCGTTGACGCCGGTGCAGTCGACCTCGGCTCGAGGGCTGTTGACCGCGGCGGCCGAGACTACACCGAGTGCGACCGTCGCGCGCGTTATGAAGCCGATCATTGTCCCGGAATTAGAAGATTACGAATTAGCGTCAACGAGCGTGCTGCAGGCCGAATGGTTAGGTGGTTTGTCTGCGGAACAGACTGAGCGTTGCGACGGTGTTCGTGACTTAGATCACATTCAAACTAAAGACTCAGCCGGGCCATTTCTTTTTGTGTAGAAATCAACGGCCCGGTCAGCATCCATGATATGATGCCGTACATGCTTGAGTAGCAGTGAGTAAATTATTTTGCATGGGTCTGGATATGCCCCACGAATCTACTGGGCCTTTGTGCAGTCTCCAGGGTTATAGAAATGCTTGGTATGGAGAACTGGATTATCGTGACTGGGTTCATCTCGGCTGGAGATGGTGGGTCGTTTCTGCAAAACCCAGACTGCTTATGACATTTCCGGCAAGCTTTAAGAATTCTTCAACGAGTCCGATTTTCTGAAAGCCGTGCGCGGGAGCGACTGATTTTCGCCGTTCGGTTTATATCTGGTGTCCGCGCCACATAGACAATCGCCCAGCATGGTACATATTTTCACTGTTTTATCACTCATGCTTGTCCCAATAGTCGCAAGCTTCCTCACAGTCATGTGGTGTCCCAGACTGGAGGTTCAAATTCCCAGGAAGATCGTTCTGGTGATTTGATCCACGAGACAGACCTTGTGGACAACGTTTCATTAGTACCACACGCTGTCACGACTACAAGGTCCGTTTCATACATGGCAATGACCAGAAATCGAATTTAGCGCTTGATAGAAGTACTAGGGCTTTATCTGAACTGATATCCGCAGACTACCAACATATAGTCGGGGCTGTTCCTTTTGTGCAACGTGTCGGTAGAGGCGTTTACTCCTTTATAGTCAAAGGCAGAAGCAGGTGTATTAAGATTGGCTAGATGTGGCAGAAGCACAGCCTGGATCTTGTGCGGGGACATAGGACTCCTTCTTCTCTTTCTCATCGCATTGAGCCTCGTCATCTTGCATCGCAGCAGAAGTTCGAACTTCTGGACGATCACCCAAAGCTACCGAGAAGAATCCACCCTCGATGGTGACACCACATATTATCTTTATCGCTCCAGCCGCATGATCAGGGTGGGAAAATTTGAGCCAGAAAAAGTCAGAAAGGCTACGGTGAGGCCAGATGATGGTACATGGCGCAACCCCTTTCTGTCGGAAGATGTTTTCAAGTCTTTTCCGGTTATCGCGTACCCGGCATTTCTGCTTTGCGAACTTCGAGAATCCCCAAACCAGTACTAATAAGCCAAGTTGAACCCAATTCTCTATGTCCTTGGAGGTCGTCTGGGTGTTGTAGAAGAGTTCCTGCGGGTATGGGGACTCTCCATCATGTGCAGCTCGTACGATCTTTGTGGTTCCATCAACCAAGTGGTAAACTGAAGTTGCATGTGCTTTTACTCTGCATTCGTCTAGGATACCACCGAATGGTGCGATTGGGTCTGATTGTCTGGTCAAGTATGGCCGCAAATGACCCCAGAAAGGGGCACCGGTCAATATCTTCGTCGCCGCGGCGGCATGGCCAGGCTCGGAGAATTCAAGCCAACACTGATGATTCGCATCTGACGCGAAGACCGGACGAGGCCAGAACAACTTGCAGGGTGCCACACCTACTCCTCGGAGGAATTGCACGAATCTGTCTCGACTATCTTTGGGTGGGAATTTCGAGACGTAGACGACGAGGCCAAGTTCCATCAATCTTTTCCTGTCGGTCAGCGGCCAGTTGAATTGAGCTAGGTGTGTGTACATGGTAGATGTATCAATCGCTCTTGATGCCGTTTCCGAGACCTCCAGCTTAGCAACAACGGCCGGGGCCTCCCAGGTGTATGTGTCAGTCAAAAGAAAGGCTTCTGCTCAAGGTGTGACTTACCTCGAAATCTTGAAACTCGTACGCTTCGTTGTAATTAAATACGAATTCTTGTAGTTTTATTCCTTCTCCCTTCTTAACAACAATGGAGGGAAAATTGAGCCAGCAGTGGAAGTTTAAGGGGTGATCCTCGTCCTTCTCCGGCCACATCACATGGCATGGTGCCACTTCTTTCATTTTGAGAAAACGATCCATCTGAGTTCGGCGCACGATCCGGCCCTCGTGGAATTCGGATGGAATTCGTTTGACGTCAATGTGAGTATCACAGCGTGTCCGTCGCTGGGTCCAATGTAATTTATCCGTCTCGGCGGAGTAGAATGCGTGTGTATAAATAGATGCTTTCTTGTCCTTGATACCGACCCCTCCCATGGAGGGAAGCGATGCTGGGGTGGGCGCCGGCTGAGTTACAACAGCGCCAAGAGACGGCTTCTCCGGACGTGGTGTCTTCTGATGTCTAACATTTCCAGAGACAGGCCCCATGGGTATTTGGGCTGGTTGAGATACAGCCATGTTAGAAGAATGCTGCTTCAAGCCTTTCGTTGATGCACACAGAGCCTTGATAGATGAGATCACCATTTCTGTCGTGGAATCCAAAGCCTCCTTTGGTCGGGGATCAGGGTCTGCAAGAGTTGCATCCGAAGGTAGCGACAAACCGGGATGCAGGGGTAACCGAGGCTTTATCTCGTGTTAGAATGATTTATAGAAAGATTTCCCGTATACCAATTGACTGACCTCGCGGACTGCAATGATGGCTTGTAATAGGCGCCCCTCGAATGAGCAGCAGTGCAGCTTGCTCTCAGCGGCTCGGGCATGGCTATCACTATTGAATCTGAGCCAACAGTAGTTTGGGCTGTCAGACCATGTGCTGTCGGGCTAGATCAGCTGGCATGGTTCGATGCCGCTGCGATCCAGAAAGTGAACCAATTTCTTTCGAATGTAAAGTCTGGGAAGATTTGCGAGATAGGTGACCCGACCCGCTCGGATCCAGAGATTTAAATCACAGTCCGGTCCAAGATCTGTGAGAGACACATTGCTGTATTTGGGCGGCACTACAACCATCGTGACAGATATCGTGTTCCAGGGGCGTACTGTGGTCGAAGCTGATCGCGTAGGATGGTATCGTCTACTGGTTTCGCAGGATGTCCGATCCTTAGGAAATATGTGGTCGATATCTTGGCTACTGATACAGTCGAATGTCCGTGGTTGGAATCAGCTTGAGTGATCGCCAATGGTGAGGCGAGGAAACCTTCAAAACAATAAGCTAGTAGAAAGAAGTTGGAAAGTGCGAGCTACATGCCAGGCAAGGAAACTACGGCCATCATGATTGCAAAGGCTTCCACGTGACAAGAGACACTAATCAGAAGCTTTCACCTTGGAAGAATTCTCACCAAAGGCCTAACACTAGTATACAATGAGTAAGCCACGGTGTAGCTGCCTGATTCGCCATCGAGTCCAGTTGATGACTATATCGACTGGACTTGCGTTTCGAGCTGTTTACAATATCAAATTAGAAGTACATCTCGGAGATTACCAGCGTATACGCCTCAGATCCTTTCTTCCCCGAGACCAAGACGCTTTTGGATGGCCACCATACTCCCCAGGAGCTCATAGCCATAAGTGAATTGAATATTAGTGAGGCTATAAACAGAAGGTCACTGGCCCTTCAGCATGTGCAATCCAGCTTGCAACAGTCATGATACTTATTTCTCGAGCAGATGGGCTCAGTTCTGTGTTACGATGTGCTTGCCTCATGCATATCAACGCAAGAATGTTGGGGTTTCCATCCCACTGGTGACGAATGCGTGAGAAGACCGCCGGCCGAGCTGCGATGACGACTCGGATGTAAGAAATAATGGGTAAATATAGACGGGCTTGGCGTTGAGCCAAGACATGAAAACGAGGTTGCAATGGATGTTCAGTGCTACGTGGACACGCAAGCCGATGCGAGCATCTAAAACTAGGCACATTTCACGCGCTGAGCAGATATGACACCATTTGGATAACTGTGAAAATAGAGAGACTTGGCGAATTGCTCTGAAATTGCACAATAGCATGTCATGCTGTCGTCGAAGAAACACGCGCTTTCCTCTCACGATGTTGACAGTATCGATATTCCCTGGACCTTCTCATTGGTGGGACTCGTATTCGAGTGAATACGATTCCGACGTACAGAAACAGCATCACGTCTTGGTATCCTTACAATAACGCTATGCATCTCAGATGCGAATCTACGGATTGAGGCTACCTGTGGAGAGCCGCTACCCTTGTCGCT
This sequence comes from Pestalotiopsis sp. NC0098, assembly GCA_022432395.1. NCBI lineage: Eukaryota > Fungi > Ascomycota > Sordariomycetes > Amphisphaeriales > Sporocadaceae > Pestalotiopsis > Pestalotiopsis sp. NC0098. The sequence continues at coordinate 538,721 of JAJKLJ010000003.1, read as the reverse complement.
TCGGGGGGCGCTGATGGATAGGTCGGAAGCGGTAACGACCAGGGTCTCTGTACCTGGCTAATCACCAGCTTAGTTGATGCCTGACCTTCCTGATCCGGATGGGTCCTTGCAAGACATCATGGGCGACTCCAACGATTCAGCGCCCGGCATGGCTCTGCCGTGGTGACTCGACAAATGTTGCATGGAGGCAAGGAACTGCAAAGGCGATTCTGGGTTTGAAAGTCGTAACGTAGGATCCGGGTGGTGGTGCCATGCGCTGAGTGGTCGTCGTGATTGTCTTTGTTCGACGGATGGGAGGGTCTGGAATCTTGGAGAATTCGGAGGCAAAGTCCTGGAAGTCGCGTGGCTCAACTCCCACTGGTTGGTGTGGGGGAGCGGAAACACAATGAAGATCGATAGCGATTTAAGCATACTTACTACGTTGAAAGATGTTGAATCGGTATACACCGCCAAGGGCCTCCGCCAAGAGGGGACTAAAGGAAATACAACTGCATACTCAGCCCTTTTATTCTTGGCCTTGCCCAGACGCCAAGATGTCGTCGCTCTTGTGAAGCTTGTTTCAAGCTCAAAGAAGCCCAGAGAAGAACTTGGCGGCGGTCGGATTCCCATCAGAGCGCTTGGCTCGGCTTGGCCGTGCAATCTTGGGGTATTTTTAGGCCACCATCTTGGGACGAAAGCTACATCCCAAAGGGAGAGGCGAGTGACCCAGTACATCATCTGGGAAGCCCTGCTATCGAGACCACCTCCATTGGCTGTTGATGCATCGCCGTTGTGGTATCATTGGCGGAGAGGCATGCGGCTCGACTCCCAGATGTTGCTATACTACTATAGAATGGGACATCGCCACGAAGGCGAAATCCAAATCTGCATTAGCTCGACTGCTCGCGTTACACTTCCGAGCAGCGTGCGTCGACTCCACCATTTGCGATTGGTAGCCGAGACTATTGTTGTCTTAGTCTGTCGGCACCCTTATCTTTGTTCTTATTCCATGATACTACGTCTAGCCGCTTGCTTTGAGTGTATTCAACGACTGGCGGAGGCAGACGTCCTGGTACCTGATGTCCTATCACGCGATGCAGAATACCTTGCTCGGATGGCTCCATCCATCGATAGACCCTGAACTTCAACATGCTTCGTGCCTCTCTCATTTGAGGATTATTCAAGCTTGACCAGGTCAAGGTATATGGTGCCATTCAAATCTAGAACTACACATGCCAGAAATGATATGGCCTGCTCGCTCTCGTGATAGTCGCAATGCCAAGACTCCCAAGATCCCACGACTATAAAGACCCGATGATGGCAACCAGATAGTTCCCGTGTTCTCCCAGCCAAGACAAACAAGTCCTACATCATCCAGTCGTTCCATCAGAGCATAGTCTTTCCAGAGTCATCATGAAGTTCACCGCTGTCATCACTGCCCTTGCCTGCGCCGAGGCTGCGCTCGGTGCCCGCTTCACTGAGGCTCGTCGCCAGCGTCATGCTGAGCGTGCTGCCGCCAAGCGCGAGGCTACCCGCAACAGCAACCCCCGCCTGCCCGCCGACGACTCCATCACCCAGGGTCTGGCCTTCGACAACGAGACTCAGGTTTCGTACTCGTCCAACTGGGCTGGAGCTGTCCTGATTGGCTCTGTAAGTAGTTGTTATATCAAGAGTCATGAAAACTTACTAATACACATGGCAGGGATACAAGTCTGTGACTGGCACCTTTGTCGTTCCGACGCCTTGTGAGTGGACTTCTTGAAATTAGCTTCTGCTCTTCTTCTTTTTCTTCCGAGACTGACAGAGATAGCCGTGCCCTCTGGAGGAAGCTCTCGCACTGAGTATGCTGCTTCCGCATGGGTCGGAATTGATGGTAAGTGTTTGCCCACGTCGAGATATCCTATACCCAAGGTTGTTTCGGCGCAGCCCGAAGAGAAAGGTAACTAATCCTTCGCAGGCGACACTGCTACCAACTCCATTCTTCAAACCGGTGTCGACTTCTACGTTGAGGGCAGCACTGTGTCGTACGACGCCTGGTACGAGTGGTACCCTGACTGTACGTAACATCAGACTTCCGCCCAGCCACTGCAAGCAAGCACACTAACACGGATGAACAGACGCCTACACCTTCAGCGGAATCACCATCTCCGCCGGAGACACCATTACCGTTACTGTGACGGCCAGCAGCACCACGGGCGGCACGGCCGTGGTCGCCAACAAGTCGACGGGCAAGTCGGTGACGCACACGTTCAGCGGGCAGTCCAAGGCGCTGCAGGAGCTCAACGCCGAGTGGATCGTCGAGGACTTCAGCTCGGGCAGCTCGCTGGTGCCGTTTGCCGACTTTGGCAAGGTCACCTTCACCGGCGCCTCGGCCACCACGGCCAGCGGCACCGTCGGCGTCACCGGCGCCGAGATCATCGACATCAAACAGAGCAACAAGGTCCTGACCGACGTCAGCCTCGACAGCAGCAGTCAGGTCACCGTCACCTACGTCGGTTAAGCGGCTGATGGGCCTCGGACTGACATCCGAGGCGACACGAATAAGACTCGTCGGTTGTTGTTGGTACGGAGTACACGCACTGCGAATTTGATCAACTCGGTCGCATACGCTAGCGCTGGAGTATAGGTCGTGGCTATCCGTTTCATCTTCTACTTCTACACGTCTTGATGTGGTGTCATATTTCATCCACATCTCGACAAGAACTTTATGATTAATTGCACAATACAATTGCATGATATAAACAAGCACGGTCCAATTGCATGGTGCAAGTAAATGAGTGTTTATAAAGATAAATGAAAGTGAAGTATATACACAAGATAGGTAGTGAACAACCGCGACACGTCCCCTGGATTCGAAACTTTTCTCAGCCTCTGTAGTATCGCAGACCAGAGTATATACTCTTGATCGTATCGACACCTCTCTCGTCGCTTAGACGTAAGTGCACTCGACGGTGCCGGTACTAGCGGAGCAGGAGGTGAGGACCTTGCCGGACTGGCGGAGGTCGATGATGGTGGCGGCCGAGGTGACGTCCTTGCCGTTGACGGTGGCGTCGGTGAAGCTGACGGTGCCAAAGTCGGCAAAGGGGACGAGGCTGCTGCCCTCCTCAAAGTCCTCGACGATCCACTCGGCGTTGGTCTCGCACAGGGACGCGGTGCCCGAGGTGAAGCTGTGCGTGACCGACTTGCCCGTGGTCTCGTTCTTGATGACGGCCGTGCCCGTCTTCTTGGACGACGCCGTCACCGTCACCGTGATCTTGTGGCCCGCCTCCATCGTGATGCCGGTGAAGTCGTGCGCGACCTGGGGGTACCACTCGTACCAGGCGTCGTACGTTACGGAGCTGCCCTTGACGTTGAAGTCGATACCGGTCTGGAGAATGGCGCTACATTTTGGACAAACAGGTTAGTTGGAACTTTTTCATATCGATTCGCAATGAAGAAAGAGAACTCACCTGGAGCAAGTGTCACCATCGATTCCGACCCAGGCGGAGGCGGAGTAAGTCTTGGCCGCGCTGCCGCCCGTGGGGACCTTGGGGGTCGGGACGGTGAAGGTGCCGGTGACGGTGGTGTAACCGGTTCCGATGAGGACGGCGCCAGCCCACTGTTTTTAAAGCAGAACACGTTAGCCATCAATCCTTTTCACGGTATGGTCAGAGTCTTGGTATACATACGTTGGTGGAGTAGGAAGCGTGCTGGGTGCCGTTGACGATGGCAGGGGCGTCGGTCTCGCTAATGTCCGGGATCATGAGACCGCTCTTGCGGGCCTGGCGCTCGGCCATGAGGCGGGCGGCACGCTCCTGGCGCTTGGCGGTACCGGGCGCGGCAGAGACGGCAGCGGCGCCGAGGAGGCCACCGAGGACAGCGGAGAACTTCATCTTGATGGAAGGAGGTGGATGGTAGTAAAGCCAAGAGAGCCAAGAGATGTAGGGCTGAGATACAGAGTGGTCGGAGGCGATGGAGATGATTCCCAAGGATCGAAAATGACTGTTATGCCTGCAAGCCAAGGAAGCCAAGACAAGAGCATGGCCATAAAGGGATCGAGCCAAGACTTTATATCCATCGTCGGTGGCCGCGTTCTTCGTCTGATGCTGATTACACGCGATATGTTATCCATAACTGGAACCACTATAGGCAAGACAGGCAGCCGGGATCGACTGCCCTGGATTGGTGAGCCGGGTATAGAGCTCACATTCTTCTGCAGGATAAATGAATTTTCATCTCGACGCCTTCTCGATGGAGACGGTTGACGGTGATGCAGCAAATCATGGCACGGATTAAAGTAATAGGCAGCGCTGTTATCTCTCGGAAAACACAACCGTGGTGGCATGCCACAGGCAATGCCGTGCCCGATATTAATTAAAGTGCCATCGTTCTGGGTTTGTGATACGTTCAAGCCAATGACCTTTTCGAAAAAAGATTGATCATTGCCACTGGCAGTTATGTTCGCAAGTCACGAGTGGGCAGAATGGCATGCCGTTATCGAGAAGTCTTGGACCATTCTGCGAGCAGCTCGAGAGCAAACATGATGGGGCTTTGAACGGCCTCCACTGCCTGAGTCTTCAGCTTTGTGGCTCAGCCAGAGCATGATTCGGGAAGGTTGCATCATTTGGCAATCAACACGATGAGATGGACATCGACGGCAGTAGGGAACAGTGCACCTTTGCCCCCGTGAAAGATTGACAAAGGACGATATGCCTGCCAAGACGGGTAAAGTCTTGGCCATCTAGGCATATACCGTGGAGCTGGAAGAGACTGACGTACACTGAATAGCGCGTGGGTGGTAGACAGAAGGCAACGGGGTGGGCTGCAGAAATAGGAAAGTCCCCAACACGGAGACGACAGGGGAGTGGCGAGTTTGAGAAAGTGGACATGGCAGTCTTGCTTGGGACGAAACAAGCTTTTCTCATGTTGAAAGGCAGTGATGCCAAGAGAATTCTGCATGTGGGCTACTTTATATCTATAGTGAAAAAAGGACTCATTTGAATATAAGAATGAATGCGAAACCATAATGATTGTGGTCGTTATTTTAGAACTAGTACCACCTATTCCGTAGTGGCGATACGCATCAGTGACAGGTCCCTGAAAGGCCCGGGAGTTTTGACAACCCTTGACAGCCCTTCACTTCACATGCACCCTGTCATCTGCCGGGTCATCCGCTGCCAGGGCCTCGCATTGACAAAAGTGGAGTGACTAGAAAACCACCTGAAGAGGGTGACAGCGATGGACTCTTTTGGAATGTCTCCCCTCTTCAAGTTTTTTCCTACCGTGTCGCATCGGGTCGGTCTCTTCGAACGCGACCGAGACCCGCAAATGATTATATGCAAACATACGACCTCAAGGTTGATTTTATTCTCACAATGTAAGGTCCATAGCATTGGCGCGCTCAGTGTACGGTACGGCGGATGATCTCTCGTAGCTGGCTCTTGATTGAGTGTCAAGAGTGTCATTGAATTGCTAATAACCATAGCTGAATGAATTTCATTCCCATAAGCCTTGACCTAGAGTCTAATGGAATTGACCAATCTAAGATCTTGGATGCAACTTCTTGCGACGCATACGTTGGGTTATAGTCACTGGAGATTTAAGGTTAATTGTAGCGCATCGCGCAGCTAGCCAGGGTTCCGTTTGGGGCTATATTCTGTGAGTTAGTTTTTTTCTTAGAGGATGCAACCCGAGGGACCAAGCCACAGGCTCTGGTAGGACGTATTGGCAATAAGATTGTGGCGAGTCTTTATGCCGTTGGGTTTATAAAGATAAGGACAATCTATGCTATGTATATGCATGGATCCTAGCATCATCTAGGCTATCTCTATGAATCCTGCATGAACCCCCAAGTAGGCATTGCGGAAGCCCAAATCGTACGAAACTATCTGCTCAACCAGAGGGAGATGACTGGCCACAAGAGGTTCAGCTTTGACTTATTCACTCTTGTCTAGAGGGAATCCACTTATCACACAATGCAATTGCAAGTAAAATTACAATTACTTTTCGTGCGACTCGATACAAAAGTAGAAAAGGTCTTGCCAGGCACAGCATCGCCAGGACATCTCACGATTAACGAGGTCCGTCCTGTACGTAGGCGTGTGCGGGGAACCCTCCGCGCGGGGTATTCTCTGACTTGGCCAGCCTACAATGTTGAGAGGAATCAAGCTTGCCGGAGATATATTGAGAGACCGCTATATTCCAATCCTGCCGAGTATTGCAAGTTGGATTTGATCGTTCGTTAGTCACGAAGAGCTTCAATAAAAAAGGTTCTTTCTATGGAGTCTCACACGATGTGAAGCTGAATCCAGGTAGATCGTGCGCGCGAGCTTTGGCGTCGCTGAATCAAGTATGCCGGTTCCACGAATAAGGGGAGAGACTCGGCAATGAACACCCCGACCGTCTAGCAGGCTATTCGCCCAACAGAATCGGCCGAGAATCCCAGCTATCCGCAGCCCGTATACACGAAGAATAAAGTCAGGCTTTTATTGGATAACTATACACTGCTGTCCTACCTAGGTACTGATCATATCCTGAGCAGGCGTCACGATGGTCTCACCAGAAGAACAAAATGTAAGCACTCAGAACAAACCGGTTTCCAGATGCTCCATACTGAGGACTGCCACAGATTGCCAACGAGCTACTGGCCAATTGGGTCTGGGTGCCCGACTGGGTGGACTCGTCGACGACGAACACAGCAGGGAGGATTGTCAATTTCACCAGCACCTTCAACCTACCGTCCGCCCCGGAAAGAGCTTTGCTGCACTTCTCCGCTGATACAAGATACAAGCTCTATATTAATGGAAACAGGGTCGCCGTCGGCCCGGCTCGTGGACATGGCACGATATGGTACTATGATACTCTGGATGTATCGCCACACCTCAAGCCTGGTGATAATGAGATCACGTTCTTGGTGCTGAGATACTTTTCTGCTTCGAGAGCGGCCATGCCATTCGTCCGGACACCATTTCCCGGCTTGACTGTCGTGGGAGATGTAGCGGCTGGAGAGTCAACGCTGTCCCTCAACTCGCGCGAGGGGTGGAAAGCACAGGTCAACGAAGACATTCTCTTTCCTACAGGGTTGATAGATGATGTATTTTTACATGTAAGCCATTCATCGCTGTGAACTTTTTGTGATTGAGGTAGCTAATGGCAGCACAACAGATCAATGAGCGCACGACACCAGCAGCGCCGGGCCCCTGGGTCACTCCAAAGGTATACGGCTTCAAAACGGTGAATGGCGAGCTGGCACCTTGGCGGCTGCGACCTCGCGAGATTCCGCACCCCGAAGAGTCTCCCGTCGCCGTTGCCACCATTCGTTCCTGTGATAGCGTCGACAAGATTGACGACTGGCAAGACGTACTATCAAGCGGCAAGCCATTAACTCTTGCCAGTGGTTCTACACACGTTCTCGAGCTACAGGCAGATGTTCACTCCACAGCTTTCATCTCATGGTCTTTCCGGGCAAAAGGATCGTCGCAAGTCAAGATCAAGGCTACGTACTCTGAAGGCTATGAATGCGACCCTCGCTCATACCCCTTCTTTCGTACCAAGGACGACCGGTTGCAAAAGGACGATCATTATCTCATAGGTCCTTTTGACGAAGTGTCTTTGGATCTACCCGCCGAAAAGCTCGTCAAATATGAGCCCTTTTGGTTCCGAACTTTCCGCGTGATGCGTTTGGAGATCACCGCCGGGACTAGTCCCGTCGAATTTGTCTCCTTTGAGGCTACACAGGCGAATTATCCCATCCTGCCGAAAGCGTCGTGGAAAGAGCCTGGCGATGCTCACAGTGAAAGTATCTGGGATGTCTCGATACGAACACTGCGGAACTGCATGTTTGATGGGTACTCCGACTGTCCATTCTATGAACAGCTCCAGTGAGGACTCATGCTACAGGCCTGGCCAAAATAGCGTTGCAAGCTGATTCAAGTGCTACAGATATTCGGGCGATTCACGATCCGTGGGCCTGTTCCATTACTTGCTGTCGGGCGACGACAGATTGATGAGGCAAGCTATAACCAACTTTGCGGCATCCATCACCTCCGAAGGATTGACCCAGTCACGATTCCCATCGCACGTGCCTCAGATCATCGCCGGCTTCTCCCTCTACTGGGTCCTGCAGGTGTGCGACCACCACCTCTACTTTGGGGACACGGCGTATACTCGCTCGTTCCTGCCGCGTATCGACGGTGTATTTGAGTTCTATTACTCCCATATCGACAACCTCGGCCTCGTGAGCGGGTTCCCCAAGGATGTCTGGCAGTATGTAGACTGGGTCACGACTTGGGGAGCAACCGATGAGCACCCCGACAAGGGCGTGCCGACCTCGGGCCGCAAGTCGAACCGCCATACTTACTTCAGCATGCTCTACGCCTACGTACTCAAACAGGCGGCACAGCTGGTGCGCGACGTCGGGCGTCCCGGCTACGCCACCGAGTACGAGTCCCGGGCGGAGGCCGTGGTGGACGCCGTGCGGGCACACTGCTACGACGGGCAGTTCTTCACCGACTCGACGGCCGACGTCCGCGACGACGCGTCGTACTCGGAGCACTGCCAGGTCTTCGCCGTGCTCTCGGGCGCCGCGGCGCCCCCGGACCGCGCCCGGCTGCTGACCGAGTCGTATGCGAACCCGCGCTTCTCCAAGTGCTCCTACGTCATGAAGTTCTACGCGCTGCGGGCCTTTGCGCTGGCCGGCGACGACGCCTACGAAGCGCTCTGGGCCACCGTGTGGGATCCCTGGCGCCGCATGCTGGCGAACAACCTGACCACCTGGGAGGAGGACGACGTGCGCCAGCGCTCCGACTGCCACGCCTGGGGCAGCGTGCCGATCTACGAGTACTGCACGGAGCTGGCTGGCATCCGGCCCGTCACGGCGGGCGCGGCCAAGGTCCTGTTCAAGCCGAGGCTGCGGCTGAGCGATGCCGTCACGGCCAAGGTCGCGCTTGGAAAGGACAATGTGGCTACCGTCTCCTGGACGACGGACGATGGCGGCAAGAAGCGTGTGCTTTTGGAAATTGAGAGGGCAGTTGAAGTCGTCAGCAGACTTCCAGGTGGTGACGAGACACAGCATGGCACTATTGATCGACTAGAGTTGACGTTCTAGCCTTGGTGACTATTATGAATCAGAGATGCTACTTATGTGACACGAGAATGACATTTCGATTGGCCTATATAAGTGCAAATTTAATGTCAACCTCCTAATGAACGACACCGGTATTAATGCAGTACCAGTTATGATCCAAGGCTGACACCCGAAGATAGCTCGCCGCCCAGGCGATGCGATTGAAATCCTGATACTGCTGATCGCCAAGCCCCTACTTGATGCTCCTGTCCCAGACTGATCCCTCACTTTCAGCTCATTCCACGAGAGCCAATCATTACTTTCAAATCATGGCTGTGAATACTTATCTAGGTAGTCGTGATGGTGTACTGAATGTTGTCGAGGACCGTGACGCCGGCAATGCCATTGAGGTACTGGGTGTTGAACTTGACGTAGCTGAGGCCCTTGAACGCGTTGCTGAGCGTGGCAGCGGTCATGCGGGCTGTGATGCCGGGGCTGGCGGGAAAGCTAAAGGCCTTGTAGGCGATGAGATTGTTCTTCTTGTCGTAGCCGGCGACGCCCACGCGGCACTCGGTCGGCAGCTTGCCCAGGCCGGCGGTGCACGCAAAGTAGAAAGAGTCGAGGGAGAAGCTGATGACCTTGGAGCCCGGGTAGACGGAAGTGATGGTAGCGATGTTGCTGATGGTCTGGGCGATGGAGCCAAAGATGGCGACGTTGTTGGGAGAGGACGGGATGATTCCGATGACGGGGGCTCTCCCAACCTTGGCGACCGCTGCACGTAATTTGTCAACAAACACTCGTCAATACATGTGTGAGTGGTGTTCTCATCTTACCGATTCCCTGCCAGCTCAAGGCACCATAGGAGCCGATTTGGGTCGTAGGAGACGTGTTGGCAATCAGGGTGTCAAACGTCGCGAGGGCCTGAACGTTCTTGACAGCGCGAGCCTCGACGACTTCAGCGTCGCGGGCTTCGATGGAGCCGGCCTCGACTACGCGGGCCTCCAGCTGGCTTTCCTGGAGTACATCAACGGGCTCAGCCATGACAAGGCCGACGGCCATCAAAAGATGAAGGGCAATCGAGGAGAGCATTTTGATAGTCGTTGCGAGCGAAGGTGTTGTTGATCAGAGTGCAATGCCTGGATTTATGAGCCTGAGTTGAGTTGAAACGAGATATCAAGAACCCTTCTGAGAAGCTCGAGTTGTCGCTTTTTATATTCATTTTCCTGGGTATCATGGTCGTAGATGAACCCTTCATTCCATTCAGCTCGTCTAATAGCCTTGTAGCGGCTCCCCCAAACTGCTGCACGTTAAAGTTCTGGAGAGTGAGAAGAGTGCATATTCGATCTTCGGAGTCCATTTTCCTGGTAGTATGCCACGAGCGAGTGGCTCGTCGCCTATCTTCGTGTCTCTACATTATCACGCCTTTTCCCGAGTAGTAGATGTGTAAGCCATGCCTATCTGCTTTCTTTTCCATACACGGGACGACCAAGCTGCAAGCCGCAACTCAGAATCTATACTCGGCCGCCTTTCAGCTTTGATGGGAATGAGGGATATCGTGAACTTGCGTCTCCGGCGCCAACCACTGAGCTCGCATAACTCCGGAGTGAGGCCCGAGCCAAGACTATTTGTTTTTCCCCAAATAGTAGCCCAGATGATTTGCCGAGGCCTCGGCACCAAGCCATTCTGCCTTCGGCATCTCGGGAAGAAGCAAAATACTGCCTTCATAGAAATCACTCAGTGGGTGTCGTGATGAAGAATCGCTATTGTCACATCAGCTTGAGGCTTCTATCCCAATTAGACGATTTCATGGGGTTGTAGAAGCGTACCTTTGATCTCAGCAGAGCCGAGCCGCATTGGCGTTGCACGGTTTTTACGCGCGAAAAGAATAACGTGTCTGACAGCTTGCTATGGACAAGCCAAAAATTTTCTTCGCCGTTAGAAAACGGTGAGTACGACAGTGGTCTTCAAAGCCTCTAGCATGACAAGCTGAATGTCTTGTCATACAATGCCCAGAACACACGGACTTTGGCCAGGAATCGATGGAAACGGCTCATCAAGTCTTGACAATTGTAGGATGGAACAGAAGGACCTCTAAAATTGATGAGGGTAGTCGTTTGTTACCTTGACGGACTATCCGGGCAGCTTGCCTACGACTGCACATGCTTGACTTCGATAACAAAGGAAGTATATCGGTCTCTTCCGCCCACATGTAGGTAAAGGATACAGGTAACTCCGGCAATGCCATCGTTATTTCCTTCCAATAGCCAAGCACTAAAGGCCGTTGCAGAAACAGCCTTCTCACATCTCCCGCTGCCGTTGTACGAACCCTGTTTCCCCAGACCGGACGACCCAACAACGTTTCCAGGCACGGGATGCAGGCAGGAAGAGTTGCGCCACTTCGCACGATTGGAACCAGCAAGCCAAGAACCAAGAATACTCTCATGCTGTCTCTTGGCTAGGCTGCGTATGATGTGGCACGAGGCATCGGTTTGTTCAAACCCCCATCCCCGCGTACCAATCGCATCAGACTCCCATCCGCTACTGATCGCATTCAACAAAAGGATATCCTGCCGCCCTTTTCATCGCTGCAGTGAGGCCTTGGGTGAGACATTATTCTTGCCAGGAAGCTTTCAAGTGGGCAGAGTTGCCGGGAACCCGGCTTATCATCGAAGTATCATGCATGATGGAAATACTTGGCGCGCGAACTCAATAAAGGGCAGCCTATCAATGTCATTGGAAGATATCCGAGCATCTGGATTGGTGTCCCTCATAAGATATGATGGGGAGATTCATACGCAGCTTGTGCTTTGATATCTCAACTGGCCCTCATCAGTGATTGTTTGGCTGTCCGAGAAACACTGTAGGTAATCTTAGGGGAAATGGTCAGGGACAAGATTAATCCTTTCTCCATCCCTTGTATTACACCAATTTCTCTGTAAGAATGACGGCCTCCATAACAAGAGTATGAAGGACGAATATAAATATTTCTTTTCGATCCCATCAGATACCACCTGAGCCAAGGGACGCGTATGTCAATGCATTGGCGCAGCATGATGCATACGCAGTGCATCACATCACTCTGCTGTCAGGAGTCTTTCCGAGACGATTGCAGAAACTGCATCTCTGTAAGTAGTCCCAACGAAGTAAATGGTGTACAGCCAACGAGGCTGACGTGCCGCGCTGGTAAAGGAAAGGGAATTCTCAGGTGATTTTTTGATTTTGTGTTGCCGGATGGCTAACTGTAACTTTCGGCACTGTTCAAGATATCTTGCCGTGAGCAGTCAGTAGAAGTCTCCAAGAAGTATCCAGAGTGAGATATCGAGAGCTAGTGTGCCTAGGCATGCATTTAGGTTTCTGCTCCGCTATGGAACTCTTCATAATATGCATCAGATGATAGCGCTACACTATCGAGCAACCATCCACCTGCAATCGCCATCAATCCTTGTTATAAGTAGAAGTCTTTGTAATATCTAGACACGGAAGCATTCCTCCGGCTGCAGAATAATAGCAAGCGGAACAGACATGTCTCATCGTTCACAGGAACGGGAATCAATGTCCAATCAGATGGGCACTCTGCTGTTCGCGATCCCACGAGGGAATGGTGGCTGTCTGACCAGAGACATGGGATCTTAGTAAGCATTTCCAATATTGCAACGCGCCCACGTTGATGGTAACTGTAGTGACGTATCAATCGATTCTTCTTTTGGGTCTGCAGCACCGAAGAGAGGTTGCCACAAAGCTTTGGTAAATCCAGTCGCGCACAGGAAAGCTTCGTCGGAACATTCATGCTCCTCATCGTGCTTGTAGAATTCCCCGTCTTCTCTTCTATGGCCCTACATCTCCTGAGCTACTGCATGCAGAGTTTGGGGGAGGGTATCAACAGAAGATGTGTGTCTAATCAGCTTGGAGCTCTTGCGCAACAGCCACACGAAATCGTGGAAGACATGGGGAACCCGCAGGGTCCTCACGGCACAATTTGTGGTATCCTAGACCATTAGCGGGAAAGGCGCCACAAGCGGCTGTGAGCTGCTTCGATAGGTATTGTCTCAAAAACAGAGGCGGCATGACAGCCCAGGGCAAGAAATCCCCAGCATACACGAGTTTCAAATTCGCGGCAGAGCTTGCATGTGTTGGGCCCAAAGGCGTTATCACACCAGAAGCTACAATGATTCATCATATGGAAATAAGATATCGGTGAGATTATTTGAGGAAACGATACTCACCACAGACAAATATCCGTTGCCTATGGCTGGCTCATCTCGACATATGAGCATAGCCTCACCTAACTGGGAGAGTATCCATTCGAGTTTTGGCAATCTTTCACGGCTCAAACCCATGCTTTAGGGTACCACGTGTTTCCTGTCTAGCTACATACGTAGATCACCTGTCAGTTGGAGATGTGAATGTTCAAGGATTTACGATGAACCTTCGAGGAGAAGGTCGCGAGACATACTTGGCCAAGACTCTTCCGCTTGACACAGCCCGAAGCGTTGTACAAACTTGATATTGGCGCAGGCCAACCATTAATTGTGATTGCTGCAAGCTACCCGGAACGAATCCTGCTTTGTCGAAATTCCCATGACCGAGACCGGTCAAGCCGGATTCCCCATGCTTTGGAGTCAGAAATGGCAACGAGAAGAGGCGGAACGGCGGAATCCCATTCTGCACAAACGACAAGCAAGCCCCCTCAGCGGCAGCAGCCGTCCATTCTACGCCCGACCTGACATGCATGTCTGAGGTAAGCCAGCTCAGAGAACACCATTAGAACCAAGAATGCTGTCCCGGCTGAGAATTCACAATTTTCGAGTAGCAAGTCGCGATCGTGACTGCATGGCTCGTCGAAGGAAGAAGAAGAAAGTTCTTTCTGCTGGAATGGAGTCGTTTTCCTATCTCCTCGGTCATCTAATCTACATCGTCGTCGTTGGTCGTCTCGGCCGAGTCCTTGCCGACGTCCAAGCCCTCGAGCTTCTTCCTGGCCTCCTCGAGGACTTTGGGATCCTCTGCCTCGCCGGCCGCCTCGCTCGTCGCATCCACGGGCCCCGTCTCCACCGTCTTGTGAGACTCTATCGCCGCGGGTTTGAGGGAACCATCCTCATTGACGTCCTCCTTGAGGTATAGGCTGAATATGACGACGAGATATGTGTCGCTGGTCGACTTGTTCCGCAGTACGTATCTAAGCCGATGTGAGCGCTTTGGCTTTTCCCTATTTTACCGAGTGATGAGAAATGGAGTTTCCGAGAAAGCAAGTTATGTTTGTACGAGGTCCTGAACATGGAAAAAGCATGCGCACTTACCTTAGGCCCTGGCCGTCCCAGTACTTCATGATGGGAAGCGTAAAGCCAGGAAGCTTCAAGCTGAAGTCGCCAAAGTCGAGATAGGGGTTGAAAAAGTCGGCGCAGTACGTCTTGCCGTGCTCAAAGTTCCACTTGGCCTTGCTGTCCTCCTTGAGCGCCCACTTCATGCGCGCCTTGGCGGCGTCGGGCGCACCAATAGCCCTCCGCGCCGCGAGGCCGGCCTCGTCGCCTCCCTCCTCGAACCACAGGCCGCCCTTCTCTGGGTCGTGCTCGGCCTTGCCGGCGTGGATCGCGTTGAAGGATGAGAGCGCGGGACCGTAAAGGTATGGGTGATCGGCGTAGGCGTCGCCGTCCAGACCGGGATCGATCCACCACTTGACGATGCTCATGGCGGTGTTGAAACCCGGAGGCAACCTGTCGCGGATGGGGTGATCAAAGTCATTTCCAAATTGCAGGTCCGCAGCAGAGATCCCGCTGCTGGACTCCTCTTCGTCGTCCTCGGCCTTGGCCTCATCAGGGGCGGCGGCACCAGCTGTCCCATTCGCCCCCGACGGTTTCTTTGGCGTGAACTGGAATGATATGCTGTACTGGTCTTTGTTGTAATCGTGAGGAGGCTGCGAGAAGTAGGCCGACGTCGTCGGGGAATTCCTCGGCAGTCCCTTGTAGTTTTGTACCCGCACGTTGAGCTCAATGTCCATGAACTCGTTGCTAATCTTGGTGACCTCGGGGGAGTTTACGGGGACGACCTGGTGGCTGTCCACATCGTAGTTTGACCCAGCGGTCACCCGAATGACATATTTGTCCGCCATCTTGAGAATGCCTTTTCTGATCCGAGTCGAGGTCTCTGCTGTGACAAAGGTGAGGAAGCTGAAGCTGCTCGTATAAGTTTTCTCCACGAGGTATCGATATGGGTAACGACACTATCCTAAAGCTGGGTCCTTTGTCGGGTATTTGTGGGCTCTTTGACCGGGGCAGGACTGATTGAGTGAATGAATGCGATGGATAGGAATGCGGTCGCCTGGACTGGGGATGATGAACGACCGGCTTTGGTTGAAACAAAGCAAAGTAAGGGACAAACTCGGGCAGGTGAAGGATGACGAGGCGTCTACGATCTATCTCAATAAATGCAGTCTATGAGTTGCTCGTCGGAATTTCAGATGTATCGCTTGATCTTCCGAGTAGTAGAACAGACGGCGACCTCAACGTAAATCCAAGGCAAAATTCTATCGGGTCGGTGGATGACGTCGGGGTCGCCGCCACGGGGATGGAGGGGCACGAGTAAGGTAAGAAAATGGAGGGGTAAAACGCGGGTTGTCCAGGTCAGTTACCGATACTGAATGTTTTCCAGGCACGTGCCCACTATGAATGGCATCACTATCTTGGAACATGGACCTGAGTATCACAGCTGAATGCCAGTATTCCAAGTCAGACAATCTACTAGATACGGCAAAAATATACATGATTGCGCATTATTTCAAATCTTCCAGCCATTACATGAATGAACGACTTCGGGCTCGCACGTTGACTCGAGTCCAACGGGGAAGGCGCTAGAAATATGCCCGGCATTCCTTATCGTAGCAGTCAGTGCAATGTTCTATACAGGCCTTGATGCGCCGGAAAGCCGAATCACATCGCCAACATGTACCCCAAAGCTCGATCTGCCATTTCCCAGCCTTCTATGTTACATAAAACAGCTAGTCGTATTGACTACGGCACCACAAATCGATCAATATCGACTCTCTCGTAGTAACTAATGTGCCTGAATGCCATCCAATTTTGGGCTAGCCGGTTTGGCGAGATCATGATGAGCTGAGACGACATATACGTATCTGAGATGTCATGTTAGTGAAGGCACTTGGCTCCTAATACCTCCGGGTACTCTTCTTACCATTGACGAAACCCTCGTGGGCAATATGTCCCGTAGATCTGACAACTCTACTCCCCGCAAAGGGCTCCTTGTCTTCCACACGCACCAGCCCCGAGTCGCCAATGTCCGGCGCGATGAATGTTCGCTCCCCACGGGGCACATTTGTATCGCCGGTGAGCTTGATTGCTTCTATACGTCCTTTGTATACTCGTTCTTGGAGGAACCTGGCGTCAAATGCTTCGTCTGTCTCATCTGCATTTCGCTCCAGGGGTGCTGTCTCGTCCTCTTCCGAGTCGGGCTGGTGAAGAAGAAGGAATTCGCAGCCGTGAAGGTTATAATCCCCAACCCATATGCCTCTCCACGGCTTCTCTTTAGTAGGCGTGTACCAGTAGGGATCCAATGTAGACCATGTCACCGTCTCCTCGCCCAGCTTCACGCCCAAGCCTGAGCGGATCCACTGCATCCAGCGCCGGATGCGGAACGTCTTGTCGGAAGCCTCTGAGCGACTGTGAGGAGCCCAGTTCCCCGGGGATGCAACCTCGAGTCGCTGGCTGGAAATCGGTAAAACGCCCGCGCCTTGAGCTCCGACGCGGTGAGACGATGGGATGGTCGGAGGAGGCCAGACATATCCATATGGAAAAGTCTCGGGTATGTTGCTCTCGAGAAGACTGTTCAAGGGTTTGGCCAGAACTACCTCGCCAACCCGCGGGTCCGTGTCGACGTCTAGCATCATGGGATGTGCAGGAAAGAAATCCCGTTTCGGGCTTGGCTCCGAGGACTCGGCATCGCCAGACGATCGGCGGCTGAGTTTAAGCACCGGTTTGTCCTTGTGGAGTTTGACCTCGGGGTCAAAATGCTCGATCTCCGTCACAAGGCCTGTGTCCGTTGGCCATGCCTCGCTTCCCTCCTGTGTGCTTACTGCCACGAGCTGATACCCTTCGATGACTCCTCTTCGCTGGTCATATTGCGCAACAATCATTTGACCTGCCAGCCCATGGTCTGAAAACCACACCTTGTGCTTCGGTATGAACCAGAACGGATCATGACAGGCGTACAGCTCACGAAACGTGTCGAAGGGATATGGCGTGGTGATGGGGTTTCTGGGCAAGTTGGACCATACGTGTCGCTGCCAGTGAAAGTCACTATCGGCGTGGCTAGACAAGGCCTTGCAAACCTGCCTCATGCCCGCGAGCTCTAGTGGCGATAGATACCCCAAGATGGTGTCGATCAGCTCTGATGGCAACGACTCAAAGCTGCTGAGGGCGGGCTCGTCCAATTCGCTCGCGTAATTGCTGCTACTGTCAAAGGGTCCTTCCTCTGTCGTGTCCTCTGGGTGCATAGCTGTTGTACGAGGGCTATCTTGTGCTGTGTGGTCTGCCATGACTCCAGTAGCTCCTCTACCAAAGAAGCTCGATGGTAGGTGATGCGAAATGCGTACTGTATCCAAAAAGCTCATGCTGTGCGAACAGTTGATTTGCAGCAGTCGTTGGTTTGAATGGAACAAAAGAAGCAACAGAAACCGTTTTGGCAACGGCCGCTCGTTTTTTAAGACAACAGTGAAAAATTTAAATTTTTCCTTTTCACGTCCCGAGCTCTTGTTGGTTATCGTCCCCAACGGCAAAGCTTTTTGGCGGCAGCTTATAATGGAAAGCTTTGGTAGCTCAGCGTCGCGATGACGCCTTCCGAATCGGCATTGGGCGTCCTAGCCTGGCACTATTTTTTTCTAAATTAAAACCCCCTAATAAGTCTCAATTCTGAGAGCGTTTCTCATTAGGGAATTCTTCCCGAGACTTAAGGCGGACGGGTTTGTTGAAAGCTCGGGCGCGAAAAATGAAGAAGAATTGGTTTCACGAGTCAAGCAGCGGTCAATAATATTACCACGAGACGAGAACACTTTTGGCGGGTTGCGTTGCTTTGGGTGGTGGGGAGAGCGGGTGATCTACCTTGCTTGTCGCCTATCTCTCTCTGTTTCTACGTGCTATTGATGACATCGACCATCCCGCCATCACGCCATGAGTGCTGGAATGCCCACAGCTACAGGCAAAAAGCAAGCAAGCAAATAGCTCTACCGAAACTGTAATCTATGACTTTGACAGTGTGAGCACACCAACTACTATAGATGCTAGACTAATTTAATGCCTTCCGAGCTCTTTTTCCAAGCTCAACATCTATCCATTTGCTAGATTGACTACTATCTAGTCCCAGATAGCCGATTATTTCCATCTATCCGACTTGTTATCTTTGCTGTCAAGCAAAACTAAAAAAGAAGGGAAGAGACCGGAAACACCGACCACCGCGGGGCTCCTGCAAGTCTGTCTGTCACTGCTTCATGCTGCCGGGTTTTAGCTTGTCCATGCATGGGCCATCGCCTAACCGAAACCTCACTTTTTGTTCCGGCCCAAAGACTCAACTGATCTACCTTCCAGACCTCCTGCTATCGTTTTTGGATAACTCCGAACGCGGCGAAGACGCGAGGCGAGGCGACCACCGTGTACATCCCTAACCTTGTCGGCGCAATTTGTGGCTCTACTCTAGAGCCTCATCCCGAAGCATTTTCGCATCCAGGATACATATCCCAAACTCCAGAACTCCAAGCTTTTGACCTGCGACAGGTCTTTGGAAACTCGACCTGCGGGGAACCCTTGCTGGCAAAAGCATATACTGGAGAAAGAAAGTCACATCTCGCCCAGCATGTCGTCCTTCTTCTCCTTAATCCCCGACATCCTGCCCATGATCCTGCCTACGACCGTGCAAATTACAAAGGCATCCGAACTGGAGACGCAGAGATCAGGGAATGCATCTCCCATGATTCGGCAGGGCGCCGTGATTGGGAAAAGCGACCGCATGTGTGCTACAGGTAGGTCTTGTTTTCATTTTACTGCGCTCCCAAATATAATCGTCGGATATAAGCAAGCGACGATGAGCGGGACCTAAAAAAGAGAGATCGGTTTCCGCTGTTTATTTATTCCCACTTGTCGATCCCGATGCTAGCAACTATTCTTTGTGGGCAGTCTTGATAGCGAAAGCGCATTGCTCGTCGGCCGTACACCATCACGCCGAACAAGGCAAGTTCCCTGAATTTCTGTCCGTGTGGCGCTTTTGCCGGTCTCTGATACTCTTTTCTTTTTCTGCCGGCAGACACCATTATTTACGCTGCCTCCGGCACTGGTGTCCTAGTTACGAACCCCGGCAACGAGACTGAGCCCAAACTCAAAAGGCAGCAGCTGACGGCGGGCGATTTCGCCTTTATTCCGTCGTGGACAGAGCATCAAGAGCTCAACGAGACTGACCAAGACGTCGTCTGGATACTCATCCGAAGCGGCCCAGAGCCGACGGTCGTGTGGCTCGAGGATTGGGGAGGCGATGAGGCCAAGTCAGATTAGAATTACTACCTATGCAAACACGACCAAAAAATTGGTGTCGCCATATTCCAGACCGGTAATCACCAGTGATGGCATGTGTGCAAGGGAACTAATCGTCTTATATTAGGGGCTGTGATATATACGAGCCGCACCTCCTGATCACCGCATACAGTAGTGGTCGAGCACACGGCAGATGCGCTCCTGATCCTGCCGCTTCTCAAACATTTGACCGTGGTCCAGGCCGGGAAACCACAGGATCTCTACGCCATCGCGGCTGAGATGCTGGTTCCTATGCAGCGTTCCCTGCGCCCCTTCTTCCGCCAAACTTGAGACTGCCCCCGGGGCCCAGTCTTCCCCGTCGGTCAAATAATCGGCCACGCTAAGGGTATCGACAATAAGATCTCGCTCCGACAGACACACTGCTACCTTTCTTGTGCCTGTTCCCGGGCCATCTAGGGATCTGTCCTGCCTAGGACGGGCCAGTAATTCTTCCTTCCATACAATGTTTTCCCTCCAAAAGAAGTGCCGGGCCAGAGCGTGAGCCACACCCGGGTCCATGCTGGCGAAATACCAAAGCTGCCATTCATTGGCACGCCTCGGCTTTCGTCTGGTGAAGTTGTAGGCCACGTTGGGCAGGTGCAACATTATACTCACTGGATCGAGAAGGACAATGCCTTGGATGCGAGCATTGAATGCGCCGGAATGGATCATGTGGGTGGCAAGGACGGTGCCGTATGAATGCCCTGCCAGTACAAAGTCGTCCCAGCCGTGGCTGTCGAGGATTGTATCGAGCTGGCTGAGGAACTCGAGCTTGCTCAGAGGTTCGTTCGTGAGCCGGAACGAGACTGGGAGGATCTCCATCGCGATAACTCCCACGTCACCGCTTCCGTTGGCGGCGCCAATCCTGGACAGAAAAGGGGCATATGTCCAGAGGCCGATCCCGATGCCGTGCAGAAAAACCACCGGGGCCTTGTCGGCTGCCGTGTGAGGCCGGTGCCAGTAGCTGAGCTGTCTCGACGCGGACCGCTTGCTCGCAAATATGCTCTGCAGCCGGGGCGGCGTGACGGAGAACGCCTCGGATCTCGGCTGCGCAAAGTACTCGAAGCCAAGCCACGCGAGATGGACATGCGTGTACAGGTCGACGATTCCGATGATGGCGAACCAGATGAAGCTACGGTATCGCGTCTCAACGGCATCGATTGTCAAGCGGAGTCCACGGGCATTGCCTCGCCCAGTATCTAGCTTACGCCCCAGACGCTCCTCAAAGAGGTCGACGAACTCGCGAGCCTGTAAAGTGTCCTGCTCCGAGGCCCTCTCGGGGGTCGTGTCGAAAAAGGCCCAGAGCGTGAAATCAAGGACATTGTCATACTTGATCTCGGCGCTGTCTGCGCCGAGGAACCAAAGCCGCAGGTATCGCTCGACATCGGGTACATGCTCGGCACACTTGAGAAACAGTTTCTTCCTGTCGCTGGGATTCAAGGGCGGCGGGTGTCTTGCTTCGTTCTTGAGGCGCCTCTGATACGGCCGCCATATCAAGACGGCATAAAGCACATCGATGACGCAGTAAGCCACGAGCAACTGGCTAATGGTCCATGAGAGCGCAGCGCTACCGGCAGCGACACACAGAATGACGAGGGAGAAGAGCAATAGCGGCGTGGTGTACTGCAAAACAAAGATGCAAGCTCTAATAAAGATGTATTCGTGGAAAGACGTGCCAATCATGATGTCGTTGTTTTGCAGCAAGCTAATACTGTCGCATCGCTACGAGAGAGTGTGGAAGATGCAGGCTAACGTCTGGAGTCTCGACAACTCCCATCAAGCTGATATAGGTGATAGCCCCAGGACAAGAAGCTCAGCTCTACAATCTGAAACGAGAAAGGTCATTTGAATCAATGCGCGCAATTCAAAGACGAGCGGTGCGAATCATCAGCTGGACTGGGCGATCCGATCCATTGATGATTAACATGTTCCTTGGGGCGCAAACCAGGGGGAACCAATTGGAGCTATCTTGGTGAAAAAGACCCAACCGTTGAACCAGGCCGTCGTTGAAATGACGTGGTGGCCGGCACTGACAGCGCACATGCCAGGCGCTGATTAGTACCACGGTACCGCCAGTTAGCCACGTCTTAGCGGGCAACTGGGGGTAGGTGGTACCTGAGGGCCAGGCACCATCTGCCTCGGCCGCCAGAGCTCCAGTACATTCATTCGTTCAACGTTTACTGAAGATTTACATGTCTCGCGGGCAAGAACCACATTCAACACTTTTGAAGAACCACTAACAAGCATCGTTGCATTTTGGAGAAATCCACCTGTCACGTCCACACGTGGCAACGCAGCGTCGGCAGTTAACATGGCATCGTTGACATGGACGGTAGGTAGGTCCTTCACAGAGCGATCCCAAACCCACTGGCCAGTGGATTGGTGGTCACTGAAGACAGCAGTCGTTACGGTACCTGCCCATGAGAATCACTTGTTCGCCACTCGTTTGGTTCTCAGCCGCGCCTCTTTGAGGAAAGAGTCTCTTCTTCGAGAAAAAGTCATGACAAATTTACTTCTGAACGCCTAGATTCATTGATTTTCCGACATCCCCCAGGGATGAGGCACAGACATCTAGAAACAACGCCGTGAAGATCAGTGGCGCAAAATCTCGCCTGGACACGATCCCGCTCGCCTTGTCGACCCGTCGAAACAGACGATGCGAACCACATGCGTGGCCAGTCCTATATACACACTGATCCTGATTCCATGGCAACTACGATCCAGTATACCAAGGGCTTCCCACAGCTTTCGTCTTGGCAGGACCGATAAACTGCTGTTCTAATTGCGCATTCTGAGTGCCGGTGGCGTCGGGCAGGTCAATTTGACACCCCAGCGCCTGGAATCCAGGAGCCAGCAGTGCAACGAGGGGATTGAGAATCGATTGGAGCAACGTCACAGAGTTGAACAACTCGGACGGGAAGTTGGCGAATATGGCATTGTACAGGAAGCAAGACAACGCCTGCGGATTGTTGGGAAGCACCAGCGGTCCCACGACCCAGGCTTGATCGGCCCCGGCGCCGCCCAGCTGCGGATTCGCGTACAGGTAGACGTCGAGGATGCCGCCCACGGCCTCTGCGACGGTCATGGGCGTGGCGCGACGATACCAGCCGACCTCGGGGATGCGCTCCGGCACGCGCGTGTATGTGAGGTCCGGGTCCTGCCACGCATTCTCGCGGTCGGGCTTTGCACCGTAAAAGGACGTGATCGATGCCTCGTTGGCAATGCCGCCCTGTCCGATGGTTCCGTTGGAAAAGAACCCAGGTATGAAGTAGTAGCCGCCCATGACGACGAGGCCGCTGGGCGCATTGAAATAGAACCGGCTGTTGGCCGCCCTCGATGCAGCATAGCGGTTCTTGAAATGCTCCTTGACAGCATCGACGTTGTAAGTGCCATTGCCTTTTGCGAGAGCCTGTTGATGCAGCTGCTTGAACAGCTCCGGCTGGAAAGAAAGGTTGTCGCCTTGGAGATAAAAGTCATACCGGGTAGGAGACGAATCCCCCTCGAGTTTGCCTGCGCATGATCAGTACGCCACGTTCTCTTCAACCCAGGGGTGGCCTTGCACACGGAAAGACCACTCGACATACTCACCGTGCCCAGCGATTCCTGACGGGGTCCCAAAAATAGCATTGAGGCCACCACCGAGCAGGCCAACACGGTCATCTCGGCCACCAATGCTCATCGTCGTGGTCAATATATCGCCGCCAAAAGCTGCACCGAAACCGGCCAACAAAGACGACACGTCGACTCCCATGTTGAAAACCCTTGCCGTCGCAGCATTGATCTGGCCAATGTTGGCAATGCCATTACGTGGAATATCTATGATAATAAGTCAGTGGAATGATGGACGACAGGAAGGAGACTAGACACATACATCCGTGGTTGGCAAGAGTGTTCAAGCCAGGGCAAGGTCCACGTTCGTCTGTCGGTCCAGGTGCCTGGAAAGGATAGTCCGCTGTGCTCCAGAGTCAGTGGTGATGGCCTGATGGTTCTTTAGATATTCCAACTTGCCTTCCGGGAACCTTTGCAAGCCCTTCACCGCTGCGGCCGTAGGTATGAGGCCAAGAACATTATCAAGCACTGCTCCGAGTGTTCCTCCGAGGAGAGATCCCAAGCTGCCGACGATGCCGCCAAGCTGCCGCTCCTCGACTTTCCCCGTGCGAAGCTCTTCTAGACGACGTTCAATCTCTCGGCGCGCCTCGGGGTGCCTCAAGAGAGCATCCATGCCCTCTGGGGTCGACCATGGAAAGGCCAACGTGGACGGCACACAGAGTGCCGCAACTACCAAAGAGACTCGCATTTTCAGGGAGCAGAAAGCAATGTCAATAACCGGCTGGGTCTTGAGCAATGCTGCTTGACCATGGTGAACTCTTCCCCATTTTCATGGGAGATGATCCCTCTTCTTATGTTATGATCTCGTTTACGTCCCTTCCCAAGTCTCCTGGTCTTTCTTCAGGAGACGTAAAATGTAACCTGACGTCTTCACGAACGCCATATGATCAAGGAGGCTTGCCACTGAAGAATACATCAGAGACAAATCTGATCTGGAATCATTCTCCTTGTTTGTTATTGGATCGAATGCGCTGGACAACCGCGGCTGATGAGGAATCGTTTTGTTGCGTGCTAGGATTGTCTCGACCCATGCCGCTCGTTCCTACTAGGTTAGACAATTGCCAATGGCGGATCCGCGATTGGCACGATCAGTGGCGGCAGAGGTATGGGCCCTTGAGCCGAGGTCCAATAGTAAAAGTCAGCAGAATAGTGAACCCATGGTGTATACTCCGTATCCGCTCTTTTTGGTCGTTTCTTTTCCCACCATTCTCGCTTGCTTTTGGCCGTTCAGCTGACTTGATAGAACTGCTTCCAAACAAGTTTGAAGAAGGATCACAGCAAGCCACAATCAATCACATATTTGCAGGAATCATCTAGAAGCCTTCGTCTTGCCAGTAGGATTTCAATACTCCTTCAGCTGTCACAGCTCTGCACTGCGTGATATCTTGTACAGTACAACCGAGCGCCGAGTATCTCGCCGAAAAGTCGGAGCTTGCAACTACCGACGAGCTTAACGACACTTCCGTCCTACAAAGTCTAATCTGAACACCATCTTACTCAATTATTCAGATCGCTTATATCCACTGGTAGGTAATCATGTGACCATTTCCGTCCGTAAAGATCAGACACGGGCGGGAGCGGCACGCCAAGCCACTGAAGATACGGCACTGCTGAATGTATTGACTTGGCAAAGCTTGTTTTTCTTTGCGCCGGCCGGCAGCGGGTAAAGCTGATCACATGGAGTAGCTTGTCCCTGCTGTCGAGATGCTGCTTGGAAATTTAGACGACCCTAATAATCTACGTCGCGAGAAGAAACACGCTCCTGGGTCCCGAAGCACCTCAGCTGAATGAGCACATGTTCTTGGCGTCAATGCTCCTCTGCTCTACTTTGCCTTGACAGCTCCGATCTCCGTCTGGATCTGAGTTTCCACTTTTCCGACGTCGATTGTTTCCACGCCTAAGCGGACCTTCTCAACGTCGGGGACTGATGAATGCTTCTGACCTTCAAACAGGGCGTCGATTTCTTCCAGACTCTTGTTCTTGGTCTCGATCCAATAAACGGCCTGATTGCATTTAGCTTCAGCATCAACAGCGACGAGCACTTGGAGTACATGGATACAGAAAAGGAGTAGACTTACAATGAGAACAATGACGATGATATCCCACGAGCCGTTGACCATGTACATTTTCCACCCAATGTTCTCGAGACCGATGGGCATCACAAAGACCAGCACCATTCTATAACAGCCCGGTTAGTACCTCCCGCAGTGTACGATCAAAGCACACGCAAAACTCACGCAAACGCGTTCAGCCCGAGCTGAGAGAGCGCGACCCCGTTGGCCCGGATCGAGTAGTTCATGACCTCGGGCGGGTACAAAAAGAGCAGCGGGGTCCAGGCGACCGAGTAGAAGCCCTGGAACAGAAACATGACGGCCACGTCGCCGTAGATGAGGCTCGACGAGGCGCCTTCGGGATCGTCGGCGTACATCTTGGAGAGCCCACCGATGATGAACAGGCAGACCACCAGCAGGCTCTGCGTCAGCAGCGCCGTGGGCTTGCGGCCCCAGCGGGCGGCCAGGTGCGTGCCGAGAAGGCTGCAGGCCAGACACCAGACGTTGAGGACGACGTTCTTGGGCATGTGGTTAGTTACACGTCAAGTCTTCTTTTGTGTTGGGCATGAGACGTACAGCTTTGAGCTGGCTGAGGGTATCGACGATACCGGCCGTCTCGAGCTCCGATCCTAGATAATACGAGGCGATGATGTTTCCCGCGATGCACGAGAACGGGCCGGCCGAAGCGCCGATTAGGAGACGCTTTCTCGCTACGGGTGTCTTGATGACTTCCCTAGGGCTCATGGTTCTGCCTTCCTTCTTTTCCCATTCCAGGGTGTCCAGTATCTCCTTGTCTGTTGTTTATCGAGCGGTCAGTGGCTTGTTGGTCTCAGAGATAAAAATTCGACTCAGAAGGATTTACATATAGTGACGGCGACGGGATCCGACAGGTCTCCGCTCGTGTTCGTCTGCGCGACGACGAGTCGGGCTTCCTCATAATGTCCTTCGTGGAGAAGCCATCGCGGGGACTCGGGGCTACATGTTGAAGCAAAAGTTAGTATATCCAAGGAAACTTCAAAGGTTGGCTTGCTGTAAAACTTACATGAATGGCAAGATAATAATGCACAGCAGCGAAAAAATGCCCTGGAACAGTGAGGGAGCTCGCCACGCCCACGTCGACTCCCACTCTCCGGTGCCGAGGGTGATCCCCGCCGCCAGGAGGGCGCCAACACTTGTCATCATGTCAATTTCCAATGCTATATCAAGGTCTGGAGAGAATACCGACTAGTAAAAATCATTCAACAACCCGACGCCCCAGGCCCGCCAGCGGCTCGGGAACGTCTCGGACAGGTAGACGCCGCCCGCGATGCCCGACACGGCGCTGCCGAAGCCGATGACGATGCGCGCGACGACGAACATGGCAATGTTCTGCGCGGCGGTCTGCAGGACCACGCCGACCAGCGTGATGACGCTGCCCCAGAGGATGGCGGGCCGCCGGCCGAGGCGGTCGGTCATGACGCCCGAGAAGAGGGGCCCGAGGAAGCCGCCGATGAAGACCGAGGCGGTGCTCAGGCCCGTCGTCGCCGCAGTCAGGTTGAAGTAGTCTGTGTAGGAGGGCAGGATGTTTAGGCCGTTGAGCATGGATCCGTCATAGCCATTTGTCTACATGTTTTCAGTCACCGTCGCCACGTGTATCATCTGAGTGTTTGGCAGAGTGTGGCTTACCGTTGAGTTCACAATTGAGCATATCATGAGCAAACACGACAGCACGACGGTAGACGCTGGGACCCAGGCGGGCAGCCAGGTGCCCGTAGGAGACTTTTTCAACATTGCGAATCTGTAGCAAGCAACACTGGAATGGTCTGCGATGTTTTCAGTGAGCACACCTGGACTGGAAACAAATCATGGGTATTTATGCGGTCTGGCAACGCAGATAAGAGCAGCATGAAGGGTGCAGCACCGAGTACGCGGCGACCTGCCTATCTACTCGTAGGAGGACATGTACCTTGCAACCATATCTATCGCTTCTGTTGCGGCCGTTTCCCCGCACTGTGATCTGCCTCGACCTGCAGATAATAAGCTTATGGGCGAAAGGCTTGTCGGTAGGTGCCCATTCGATTGGACCAGTTATCGCAAGGGACCGGGCAGGGGTATTAGGGATTGTGAGATCTTGCCAGGCAAATCCGTGAAAGTTCGTGTTCCGATATAAAATAAAGGCCCCGATGGAATTGGGATAGTGGACGGTGTAAGACGGCTTAAACTCCAAGTATGCTGAGATTTCGGGGGTACTATGCATGGCGCATGGTCGCCAAGGTATTGTTACACATCAACATCGTCAGCAAGGCTTCGAAGATCAATCGAAGTATAAGTGTGCCGCTGACATAATGTCCTGGTCGCGTATTGAGTTACACAGATAGATTCTTGTGATGCGTAGCTCCATGTCGGAAAAATGCCGTAGCATCAGCAGCATCAGCTCTAGAGAATGAAATCTGTAAGGAGTACAGAATAATGGGATTTTTTGGTAGATTTTGTCCGATCTATTGCAGGAAATCACCTAGTCTGTAGGCTTTCATTCTTACATTACTTGTTTGTACGCATTGCGTGCGGTAAATCTCGAGATGGTGTAGTACAGCAGCCTCGATGCGAACCATAGTCGAGCCTCGTTCCATTTCATATGTTGATATGATTGTCTCTGGTGTGAAAAGCAAGTACGCATGCGGTGACCAAGGCCCAGAAGTAGTAAGAAAGTCGCAAAGTCGTGCTTCGAGACGGTGACACGAAAGTCATCCCTGAGTCCGCTTCCGTGCTGATGACGAAGAAGACGGCCACGATAGCAAACAACTGCATTTATTTAAGCAGTGATATAGATCTTAACGAATAAACATGGCATGAGTATCGTAACCGAGTCAAATCACATTTACACGGAAGTGTAGCTTCGGTCATCATAATTTTGTACTTGCCATTTCCTGTTGATCTATACATTTACCACCTTTACCCCGGGACGTAGAAGCTTGCCTACGATGTCGAACGGAACGAACTTGCGAGTCATTCGGGTTGCGGTTCTCGAGTGCCTCAAGTTTGCAGATAATATCAGTTGCGACAAGGGAAATTTCACCGAGGTCTTTGAGGATTGGCTTAACAAGTCAGCACAGGCCTCAACGTCTTGGAAGAACGTACAAATCCGGTGCACTGGCTACGATGTTGTCGGCAAGCAACTTTATCCTGGATTGGATATGTTAGAGGCGCAATTCGACGCACTTATCGTGACTGGTTCCATGGAGGCTGCATATGATGAGTTTTACTTTCCTTGGATTAAACAATTGGGGCAGTATTTAGAAGGTATCGCTTTTCTTAAAATGATAATCCTCATGTCTGTTCTTCTGCTAATCACCTATCAAGCTGTCTATGAGCGACACCCGAAGGTGCGTATCTACGGTGGTTGCTTTGGGCACCAAATTATTGCTCAGGCTTTGCTTGGGAAATATGGCGTGGAAGTAGTAAAGGAGGATTGGGAAGTCGGTGTTCATCAGGTCACCCTCAGTCCAGGGTTCCGAAACAAAGTGCCCCTTCTCCAGGACGGCGCCTCCATGTCCTGTCAGTTTCTACACTCTGATCACGTCGTCGGCTTCACTGGCAATACCAACCTGCCATCAGAATGGATGAATATTGGCAAAAGCAATCTCTGCGAGATCCAGGGATTGTACAAGCCTGGGAGGGTCTTGACGTTCCAGGGCCACCCCGAGTTCGATCAGTTTATTACTCAGACAACCGTGACGAACTTGAAGGAGACCTTTAAAGCAGACTATAAGAAGCATCTCGATCAGGCTGGACAGAGCGATGATGCCTTGTTGTACGGTGAAGTCTTGATCAATTTCTTCATTTCAGGATAAACACGAGCGACGAAAGCGTTTTCATGTCGAGGGGGAATCGTGATTCTTTTACTCGTTTCATGATCTATCTAGACGGCGAAGTACACGATCGTTCAATGGTGATATTGAGTGTCAGTATGCCGAGCATTTAATTAGAGAGGTGAATTGCATGCTAGAAGTTATGTCGATTTTTATGTGACTAGGTAGTATAGAAAAGAACTTGCTCAAGAATGTGATCGATCAATCACATCACTCCTGGAGGAAAGAGCGTACCTAGGTAGGAAACGAGCAGTGGAACACCATGATTCAATTATAAAGCTTTAACTGCTCGTACAGTTTCGCAAGTTCAACAGATATCTATAAAGGGCGTAGTAGTTCCGCACTACTTGTTTCGTACTTTGAAGGAAAGACTCCCGTCGCAAGTTTTACAGTACACCGTAAGTGAACCCAAATAGAACCAATCAATAGCTGTCACGCCCCGGCAGCCAACAGCATCCAACGCTGGTGAGAGTTTCCGGTATTGAGGAGTGCGACCCGTCCGCCAAACCCTCGGGTCTATGGCACTTTACCGGATAAAAGTATCATACGCACACTGTGGAACATCATTTGAGATTCGACAAGGATCATAACGGAATCATTTCTTCTCCTAAGAAAAAGTGCAAATGGAACTTCAGTTGATGCCAATCAGAAGAAGTTGATCCCCGCTGAACGTAGGTAGTTTGGCTACAATGTGCAGTAGCATTCTCGACACCAGTCATGGTATATATTGCATTACATCAATTGCAGTAAGCTCAAAGTTTGTATGTGTTAGTTACCTATCTAGGTATAAAGCGAAATTCTGGACTTATCTCTTGTCCATTGTGTTGACGTCGCCTGTGTTTGTTTGATTATTGGAATGTGTTTGTCTTATCAATGTCTGATTGGACGCCGAATTTATTGTTAAATTTGATAGAGCTGCTTATTTTGAATGACTATTTTCAAGTTGTGTTGGTTGTTGTTCGTAAATGATTCGTGTTGGAACTCGGTGAGAACATTCCTGAGTCCGTCTTTGTGACGACGAACATATAAGCCCGGATAGCAAACATCTTCGTATATTTATATAAGCATCTTTGTTACGGACCTGTGTGAAAGGAAGTATTATTCTGCTTACAGTCTCGAAAGGAAGTGCAACTGCAACATTCGATTCACAAAACAATAATCGTCGTAATTCTCTATCATCATTTCCAAGCATCAATACTTTTGCTACGTCTGGTAATCTGATAGGTTTCTTATGATGGCCAATACAGGTGCTCGAGGAAATCTTGAAAGATTTGACCGTGGAACGCTTCGGGTCACTTTTCTTGGATATCCGGATGGACCTCCGCCCAAGGATCGCGTGCCAATTGACCAAATCCGCCGTCCCATAACGGAATGGTTGATCGCATCCAGTAGCGCCTTTCATTCTGACAATGAGATTCCATTAAAGGGAAAATTGAATCCAACAGCCCACATGACTGACGACGGGCAATGGCCAACAGATAGTGATCTTGCCAAAGCGTTTGCCGTTATTGTGGCTGGCCCAATGGACGCTGCTGAGATGCCCGAGGAATGGAATCAACGCATGCGAACTCGTGTAAAAGGTGCTTTGTTCCACAGTCGGTTACTTTCAGTCATGTCATTAATTATTTTTCTAGATATTTACGAGAACCACGAGCATTTACAGTTGTACGGAGTTGGGTATGGGCATCAAATCATAGCCCAAGCTCTACTTGGGGACTTTGTCGAAGTCGAGCAAAATACGAAGTCCGCACAGGACTGGAAAGTTGGTCTTCAGGAGATTGAACTCGACTCTGGTTTTAAAGAAATGTTCTCTCTGCCCGAGGAGAAGCGCTCTCTTTTTTGTCAATTTTTGAACTCTGACCATGTCGTTCTCAAAGAGGATGCCAAGCTGCCGGAGAACTGGACGATCTTTGGCAAGAGTGGCCTCCGCAAGGTTCAGGGGCTATGGGAAGATCCCAGAGTTTTGACTTTCCAAGGTGTTCCCGAGTTTGACGAACACATGATGGAGAAGCGCGTGAGGGAGATAGCCAAGAAGGAGAAGTTAAGCGATCAAGAGATCGCGATTTGCCTCGCCCGGGCCAAGAAAAGTCAGCTTGAGCAGACGGATGATGGTAACCTATTTGGCCAGATCTTGTTGCATTTCATATTCCTCGCTCATCCTCCCATTGCGCACATGCAACCATTTTGATCAGTCGTGTTGCTATGGTCTTTGCGGTTAGGTGTCTCTTTCCCTCTCTCTTTTCCTATCACTCGAGCCAATTCGGAATTAATTAAGGCAACAACTTGAGAAGCATCACACTCTCTCTTTGATAGCAAACTGAGTTATTCTTTTGCAAAGTATCAGAGACTTTACGAAATTGAGTGCAAGCCATGGAGGAGAGATACTGTTTGTTCATCATGGCTCAGCAATGACAGAGGCTAATCGTCACTGTACGTATTGCAGCTGA
Source organism: Pestalotiopsis sp. NC0098 (assembly GCA_022432395.1). Taxonomy (NCBI): domain Eukaryota; kingdom Fungi; phylum Ascomycota; class Sordariomycetes; order Amphisphaeriales; family Sporocadaceae; genus Pestalotiopsis; species Pestalotiopsis sp. NC0098. The sequence continues at coordinate 507,182 of JAJKLJ010000003.1, read as the reverse complement.
TCGGCAGCGGGTTCGGCACATGACTACCTCGTACGTAAGAGCCAGAATATCAAACGTTCAATCGCAAGGTGGAAGTGACCTCTGAGTGACGGGAGTACAGGGGCTACTTATGTTCCCGGCCTGTCAGCCTGTGAAGGATCGCCATGCAGTGCAGACATGGAATTCAGGTATCTTCCAGGGATCAACTCCAAGGATCGTTACCAAGTACGGGAATAAAGCGACAGGCGACCATGCTTTCATCATGTCGCAATCAGCACTAGGTTATCTGATTTCATCAACAGCGACACGGATCTTATCTATCTGCTCGTTATTTATACAAGACTGTCATAATGGTATGACTTGGTAGGTGCACTAACCTAACCGTAGCTCGAGCTCAGACGTGCAATCCTCCCATCGATAGCTACCGATTACTGTTACCCGTGAGAAATGGTAATCTTTCAAACCACCCCTGGCCGATATGGACAGGTCTGGGATATGGTTGGATCGGCACAAGCTACCGGGGCTGGGGGACGCTATACTCAGTGAGATGCCTTTCCCCGCGCGCTAGCATCCCGCATTAATCTCGTCCTCTCTCTCTCTTGCTCTCTTGTTTTATCGAACCTATCGGCTTGGGTCTTCGCCTGGACTGTCCTTTTCGAGCTTCACGGCAGGCAAGTGCCAGGTCTTTAGTCATGCTAATCGCCCTGGTATCTCGCCCGGAGGAAACCTTATCTATTAGCTGAGCGAGCGATCCAGGAGGTCTGGACATGGCATGTCATCGCGATACCATTTACCCGGGACCACGGTACAGACGACCGGCGCAGCTACTATGTAATATGAACTCTGGAAACAGTTCTCCTCGATTATAATCTCTTTCTTCTCAATATACTCTTGGCATTATATACATCCTGTCCCTTTCTTGAGCATACTATTGACAACTCAGGATGGCGACACAGGAAAAGGCGGAGAAGGGATTGGAGATCGTCCCCAGCTCTGGCGCCGGCGCCATTGAGGGATCGCATGAGCTGGTGAATGCATCGGGACATACTCAGGAATTGGAACGCAACTTCAGCTTGCTTTCCCTAGCTGGCGTGGGACTCGTCGTTGGAAATGTCTGGCCTGCCGTGGGAGGTAGCATTCTCGTCGCTCTGTATAACGGCGGCCCGCCTGGTATGTTCAGGATCTAACCACACGCTGTCTTGGCCAGCTGGATCCCAAGATACTAAAATCCTCCAGGAGTAATATACGAGTTCATCACGGTCTCGGTCTTCTACTGGATGGTCGCGCTGTGCATCGCCGAGCTGGCCTCGGCCATCCCGTCCTCGGCCGGCGTGTACCACTGGGCCTCGGTCACGTCGGGCCCGCGCTGGGGCAAGCTCGTCGGCTACTACGCCGGCTGGTGGAACTACCTGGCCTGGGTGTTCGGCGGCGCGTCCATGTCGTCCATCATCGGCAGCACCGTCGTCCAGATGTACGCCCTGAACCACCCCGACTTTGTCGCCGAGAACTGGCACGTCTTCATCGTCTACATCATCGTCACCTGGGCCGCCTGCCTGTCTGTGTGCTCCTTCAACCGCGCCATGCCCTATCTCAATAATATCGGCATCTTCTTCATCCTCGTCGGCTTCCTGGTGACCATTGTCGTGCTGGCCGTCATGCCGGGCCGCGACGGCGCCGCCGCCCACGCCACCGACCGCTTCGTCTGGACCGAGTGGTCGGCCGACCTGGGCTACCCGACGGGCTTCGTCTTCGTGGCGGGCATGCTCAACGGCGCCTTCTCGGTCGGCGTGCCGGACGTGGTGTCGCACCTGGCTGAGGAGATCCCGAACCCCTCCCGCAATGTGCCCATTGCCATCGGGCTGCAGATGGGTATCGGCTTCGTCACTGGCCTCGCGTACCTCATTGCCATCATGTACGCCATCAGCGACTTCGACGCCCTGTTCGAGGTGGCGTACCCGATCGCCGAGATCTACCGGCAGGGCACGGGCGGATCGGCCGCGGGCGCCACGGGCCTGCTGTTCCTCGTGCTCGTGTGCATCGTCATCTGCCTCGTGGGCATCTACATCACGGCGGGGCGGACGCTGTGGACGCTGGCGCGGGACAAGGCGGCGCCGTTCTCGGGCCGCCTGGCCGAGGTGCACCCGTCCTTCCACGTGCCCGTCAACGCCACCGTGCTGAGCGCCGCCCTCATCACCGTGCTGGGCTGCATCTACGTCGGCAGCACGACGGCCTTCAACGCCTTTGCCGGCAGCTTCGTGCTCATGTCGTCGTCTTCTTACATTGCCGCCATCCTGCCGCACCTGCTGACCGGCCGCCGGAACATCACCTACGGCACGTTCCACCTCAACCGCGGCCCGCTGGGCTACGTGCTCAACACGGTGGCGTGCGGCTACATGATGGTCTGGTTCGTCATCTACTGCTTCCCGCCCGCGCTGCCGGTCGACGCGGCGTCCATGAACTACGCCGCGCTGCTCTGGGGAGGCTCGACCGTATTCCTCACGGCCTGGTGGGTGTTTGGTGCCCGAAAGGGGTACCAGGGTCCCACGGCCACCGGTGGTTCGACGCAGGTTGACATTTCCAAGAACTTGACTCAAGTTGCACCAGAGCCTTAGGGTTGGTAACGTTTCAATGAGCAAAAGAAAGTAGTTTGTCTATCAATAAAAGTTCGATTTCTCTTCAATTCTTCACCAGAATCCAGACGCTGTGGTACTGCTATACTCATGAATACTAAGTTATCTCTGTCACGGCCATTTCTGAGTGTCCTCGCTCTGTCTATACCAACGCGACCAGTCCAGGTAATTAGTCGCCAAAGTTCTATTCTACTTCTCTAGCATCCAGCATCCCCAGGCCACTTTCTTTTCAAGTCGGGCACCTCAACCAGCAGAGTCTCCATTTGTTTGAGTAGCTCTGGTATGCGGAAGGGCTTGGATACAACGTCATCCATACCACTTTTTCTTGCAGCGGCGATTTGCTCGTTCCTCACGTTGGCCGTCACGGCGATTACTGGTACATGCCCACTAATCTTCCCCGTCTCTTGCATCTTTCTGATCTCCCTCACACAGGTCAGGCCGTCCATATTTGGCATTTCGAGATCCATCAGGATGAGCGAGAGACGCTTCCCGCCGGGCTTGAGAAACTCGGTGCCGTCCAAATAGGCAAGAGCCTCTAGGCCATCATTGGCAGTGCTGACCCCAATGCCTTGCTTTCTGAGCTGCTTGACGAGAACAGCCTGGTTTACCATGTTGTCTTCCACAACTAGAACATCCAAGTCGTGTGAATCGAACTTCGTAACCGTTCTTGTGGCGATCAGGTCGGCGACGGGGCCTTGCGGTTCGAGGTCCTGTCGTTGGGGTAGCACCTGGTGCATCAGTGATTCCTGGGCTACCTCGCGCTCGAGGTTGGCAGCTATAGTGGCCGAGATATCGTTGTTTTCAGGTTCTGATGTTTTCCGTGCCGCAATGAAGAAGCCGAATGAACTACCCGATCCTGCTATGGAGGAGACTCCGATCCGACCACCATGTAGTTCTGCAAGCTGGCGCGAAATAAAGAGGCCGAGGCCGCTACCTCCATATTGCGCATGAGTTCTGGGAGATGCTTGAGAAAACTTTGTAAAGAGGACCTTCATCTCCTCGGGGGTCAGACCGCAACCAGTATCCTCAACCTTGAACTGTAGGTAGATGACTTCACCCGGGCCCCATTCTTCACCGGAGACCATATTGGAGTTTGGTGTCTTGGGCTCAATATATTGGAAGTCGGACTCGTTCGTTGCCAGTGGTGGCTCTCGCGACACGTCGACCGACACGATGATATTTCGTGTGCTGGAAGAAGCGGTGAACTTGATTGCGTTGGTCAACAGATTGATCAGGATCTGACGGACGCGACTTGGATCGAAAGTGGCCCATTCCACTTGAAGTTCTTCAAAGGAGGGTTTTGCTTCGTTGACCATGTATATGTCTCGTGCTTGCAACTGAGATTCAAACATTTGTACAGCCGTCTTGACCACTTCAGTCGGGCGCGAGGCGATAGGTGTGATGTCCAAGAGATTGGAGTCGAGTTTGGAGACGGTTAGAATATCATCAACAATCGATTTTTGATGCTGTACACATATCGATATTGTATTTGCTGATTCCAAACAGCCTTCCACGTCCTGCATTGATGGTTGCACACCCGTGGCACGGCTGCTTTTGAGTGTTGCCATGATGTCATCAGCGCACTGAAGGATAGCACTCAGGGGGTTTCTCATTTCGTGAGACGTTATGTCAATGAACTCATTCTGTTGCCGCCTCGTTTCTTCTGCCTCTTGAAGTCTAAGGTTTTGCAGTCCCTGCGCCCATTTGAGATGAGAGATATCGGTGATGGAACCCATGACGGCTCGGACGGATCCGTCGGCGGCGAACTCGGGCTGAGCAGATATCATAACCCAATATTCTATATCCTCGCCATCGAGATCAACTGGTTTCATAAGAAGCCTCTTGAGTTGCAGCTCGGCCGTCCAAGGTTGGTGGTCCACAATGATCCGATGCCATCCTTCTTCCGATAATTTTCTGCTGCTGTCTTCAATCTGTTCCATGAATGCCATCTCGTATGTGGCATCACGAGGGTGGCCCGTCATCTCGTGGTATCGATCGTTGGCTTCTCGTAGGACTCCATCTGGATCGAAAAGAAACATTCCCAGGGGCGACAGCTCAGTCATCCGGCGCAGGCGATTGGTTTGCATTGCCAGTTGAGCGGTTAGGTGTTCTGATTTCAGCGCCGCTGCCTCTGCGGCGTCTCGGTTACGACGAACCTCCTCCTCAAACAACATGAAAGAGGCCAAGGATGTTGCTAGTTGTCGATTCAGAAAACTCGAGAACGCTCTATAGCCATCGTCATATGGGCGGCGCGGATTGACGCCAAGTACCAAAAAGGCCAGGACCGTTTCTCCATTCGTGGGCCGAATGGGAAATATGACGGCCTTGTCGCAAGGTTCGCCAAAACCACGCCACTGGATCCCCTCGAGGAGTTCTTCTGGCAGACTACCGTCTCGGGTATGGAGTAGTGTGGGCTCGCGGGTCCGCATCGCTTCGCGAAACGAAGGAATGAAGCCTTCACGGCTGCGCTTGAGGTCGAGCTGATGTGGAGCTGCAACGTGACCTTCGGGTATACCAATGGAGCCTTCGTAGAAACAACTCTTCATCGACATGGTACTGGCAGATGAAGTCGAGGACTGATCGTTATCTTCTGGATCACCGACAGAGTACAGGAGTGCGAACGGCACGTCAAAATGGTTTTCCTCGAGGGCCTCAAGCAGCAGCTTCCAGAACTGCTTGATTCCCTTTGCCTTGGAAACCAAGCTGCCGACTTTGCTCACGGTCTGCGTCCGGCGGTGACTAAGAACTGATTGAGTGGTTTCGAACGGGGTATTAAAAAACCCGAGGATCTTCTTGGTGCCACCGTACAATGGAGTCCATGACCATGAGAAAAAGGTTTCCTCAAGGAAACCGTGGCGGTGAATCGGTAAATAATCGTCCTCCTTCCGAATGCTCACTCCCGTCCGCGCACACTCAGCAAACAGATCACTAAGAGAGTCCCAAACTTCCGAGAAAGGGCCCGAGAAGCCGGTTCCCATCATATTTGGGTGCTTGTGGCCGGCAACTTCGCGACCATATGCTTCATTATACAGCATCGTCAAATCGGCACCCCAGAACAGGGCAGTTGGGAAAGGACTACTCATGACGATATTGGTGACCTGGCGTAATTCGGGCGACCAATTCTTCATGGGGCCCAGAGGGGTTGTCTCCCAGGGTATGGACCTGGCTAATTTGATGTGTTCCGAGATGATGCCTTTGGGTCGAGGCTCGGTCCAGTCCGGGCACGCCTTGGCAGGAGAGGCAAGGGTTAATCTTTTGCTCTGGGACGAGTCGCCAGTGCTACTAGAGTTGGTGACGAGGTCCTTGGGATTGGTGTTGGCGGGGCGTTGGTTGGGTGTCTGCCTCGAGGCCTTGCTTATGGCCGTGTTGCCGTTACTAGCACCGGTTGCCACGACGGAAGGCTTCGAAGCCGACATGTCGGAAGAATTGCGCGACGGGCGGCTGGATGATAGCGACAGCTCGCGCACGTGGATGCCCTTATTCCAGAGATTCCCGCTGACGAGGCGCCACCGCTTCCTAACAGTAGAGCCAGTCCACAACATGTCAGCATACAAGAAGCTCAGGGGAAAGCAGTCCCGCGAGTCATCATGATGTGTGACACCAACGGCCCAGGATCGGAAGTCCTGGTAGGTGGCGCCCGTGTTGGGCTCTACCTCTCCTCTGTTCCCAGTAATGACATCGCTCAGGCGCTCGTGAAGGCGGAGGGCCGTGTTGCAGAAAACGGGGTCGAGGCCGTTCAATGTACATGGGGCGTGTATGTCCGGATCCAGGTCTAGGACAAAGGTAGGGCGGGAGTCCTGGTCGAGGACCTCACACACATCGAGACCAGCGAACTCGGACCGTGAGTTGAGTTTGTCCTGGTTGGTGGTGGCGGTGGTGATGGCGGTGGTGGTGGTAGTAGCAGCAGCGGGCGCCTCCCGGCTGCCGGTCTCACCAGCAGCAGCAGCATTGGCACCAGGGGCGAGTTCCGGACCTGCGGCCAAGACTGCCGGGCTCTGGTCGGTATTTGGCGAGTCTGTCATGGCAGCCGACCGGATCACAAGCGGGCACAAGACGGAGGACCGACTGGCAGCAGCACATATGGAGAGGCCCGTCCAGCTCCGTCCAGGTCTGGTAGACTTGTTGGGTGGGGATCAGCTAACAGACGACCTGCATTCCCTTAGCACCGCATCTGCCGGACTGCCCGTTTGCGATCGGGGTACTGTGTTCTGGAAGAACAAAATAGAATGGTGGTAGGGAAGAGGGTCACGGGTCCGTCCCACGCAGTCAGTGCAGGTTGTCCAGGTAGGGAGAAAAGTCCCGGGGGAGAGGCAGGCCCGGCTGGTTGTCTGGGTAGGTTGTGTGCATCCGGGGGGCCAGGCGTGACAGCCATTTCCGACCTCGACAGGTTTGTGGCAGCGGCAGCGGCTGGAGACGAATGGATGCTTTCGACATGGATCCAATTCTGAATCGTGGAGTTGGGCTGGTCAATGGCTGGATGGAGGGACGCTATGACAGCAAGCAGGTCCCCAGGCCAGGCTCAAATGCCCGCTGTACTACGAGGTACTACACTAGGTAACTACTAAGGTCAGGTCCAAGATTCCACTGTTTGTTCGACGATGGGGCCGGCCGCCTGAATGAATAGTCGAGCAGCTGAGCGGACTCGGCAGACACCTCTTGACTGGTCGCAGCCCCGGCTAGAGGAGCTTGTGGCTTGCAGAACATGTCTTACTCGGTCGCTGCTCATCTCGCCTAGGGAACAAAATCGGTGGTAGAGGAGAAATACGGTCATGTTTACGTACGGCAGCTATGACCTAATTTCTAACCTGCCGGCTAACCTAACCCTAGGCCGACCGCTATCGAATCTCTAGCTGACATGAATGTTGGGCAGCTTTGGGTGGTCTGATCAGCCGCAAAGGCACCCGTCGGCAAGAATAGATTGACATTGTTCCGGGGCTCATTACTCGCTCGCAATGGGAATCAACCAAGAAAATCAAGGATCTCGCACCCGGGCATTCCAACTGGGCGATTATTCGGTAGATCTGCTCAAGTGCAACGGCACCTTACCCATACACCGACCCAAAGAAGAAGCGAATTGGAACTTGTCGTACTTGGGGTCCCCATAAAAGCCGTTGCGAGGGTGCAAAGCGGGAACTTGCAAAATGGCGTCAATCGATTGGGTGCGCAGTGCGCTAATCAATGATCCAAGAACCACCGGAAAATTGAAATAATTCCGCCAGTACACAACACCACGAGCCTTGCATGCACTGATGCAGAGCCTCTTGCTCCGACTTTGCAGCATGCCGTATCTTGTACATAATAATTGAAAGAAGACATGATCAGAAAGCTGGCAGGGAACTTGACAGCCTTTATCGCAGTCGCGCTTCCACTGAGCAAAGCATGAACAGGTGGGTCAAAACCTTTACAGTAGAGTGGGCTCTCCGCCCTACCGTCGCTTTTCACCCCCCAGTTTACCATGGCCTGTCAACTGAAGTCGCTACTACTACTGAACCAAACTGTCACTACCAACTACCGGTAATTTTTGAGTGACATTTATTAGGCATGTGGGTTCCAACCCCATGATTTTTTAGTCACTGTAGTACGCTTTTCCATCCACGAAGTAATATCTGTATATACCACTATTCTGTGCTATTCCACCCTCATTTCTGTCCTCTTGCTACTTTCTGATCCAGCCTCAACAGCCATGACCAGCAAACTCCTCTGCAGCCAAGCTGATCGACGTCCATATGCATCCCACTCCCCCACTCTGCTGCTTCGTACCGAGCCCTTGCAGCATCCTTTCTTCGTGTCGTTCAAGCCTAGCGGCTCCGAGACGGACAATCTTCTCCGCTAATGTACAGGTGCATCCACAGGTCTCCATGTCACGAACATGGCGAGAACACCTTTGCTCCACAGCCGCATGAGACCCTGCAGACTTGACGGACCTTGATAGGCAACTGGTAACTGGTAGCAGTATCCTGTGCTCCATATACGTGGTGTAACTAGGTACTACTAACAACGCAGTGTATATCCACCTGGGGCAGTGGGTGGCTCTCTCTTACCCACGCCATTTGTGCCTGAACAGCCTCGTCTTGCTCCTCTCTATCTCTCGATGTCATCGCAGCCGATTATTCCAAGGCACGCAAATTGATGGTCCTTGCTGTTGGGGATCTATCCAATATTGATACTGCAGTCCGAACTTCCATGAGCAAAATCCCTACGATCATGATTAGTTCAATGCCTTTCCGGAGTCAATTTCGTCTAATAAAGCGAGTATACTCAAATGGCAAGCTACGAGGTGGGCAACTCGTCGGTATTCACCAAATTTGCCAGGTTTTCCAGCCTTTGGCTAAATATTAGACGGTCTTCACACAGTATCTCTATTTATAGTTCCTATATTGTCAGGTCGCCCAGCATAGCTTTAATTCGATTTATCTGTGCCTCGAGAGATGATAGACATGTGTTTGCGATTGGTCATCGTGGATAGATTTCAATGACTATCATAAAGACAAGCACTCTTTGTTTGAAACCTGAATTATCGACTTGACCAGTCACAACATTTGAAATGAAAGCACGGGTATTTAAATGATTCGGTCGGTGCTTTCTGCGAGGTTTCCCATGCCAGATACAAATAATAAAAGTAATTTAGGGAATGTGATTACCTTCTCACACTAGAGGTCAACCTTCATAATATGCCAAAAAGATGTTCCCATGACAATAATGGGATTGTAAGTAATGACCAAACACTAAAACGCCATCACAGTCATCTCGTCTATCAAGATTCTATCCCCTCCGGCTGAGATCTGTCACTTCTAACCTCGCGACTGTTGACCCAACGAGATCTACAAATCGCTAGTCCACTTGGCCATCCCCCAAGACACTTCCGACCACGAAGCCACCACCATCACAGCCATCGCTCCTTGTACTTCACTAACGAGGAATGGCAGCTCAAGATTCATTTCTTCAATCATTTTCCGGTTGGATTCATTTATATTGTCCCGCTCTCAGAGAAGACTGAAGTGATAAAGCAGGTCTCTAGATCATTATACGATTCTACCCGGCAGCTTTTTGACTGATTGAACAAGGCAACAAACCATAACCCAGAGTGATTCAACTCAGCAATAAAGAACAAATATCCAGTTTGAATCCAACATTGTCCCAATGGCCTTCACTCAAATTAACAGTCATCTTGATATACACCCATCACTCTCTGTTAGTATCTAATAAGACAGTTGAAAAGACGAGTGGACTTCGTGATCACACTGGCACAGAAGCATCCGTTCTGGAAGTAATATAGAGTAGTATCATAGACATAGTTTGGTAATTTCTGGGTATACGGACGGCCCTTCTATACACTTGGCTCACTCGGCGATATATATATTTTTTGTCAGCGCTGTGAGTAGTAGCCAGGTCTTACAACCTCTTCCCTGATCGCCCTGGTGACTGCTTGAGAGTAGGCGATGCCCTCTCTTTCTTTCACAGCGCCGAGGCTGTGGTCCCCGACCGTCCTAGTCGTCTTCATGTGGCAGAAAAGACCTGGGAGCCAGAAAATTCTGCAGCTAGTAACTCAAGCTTTCTGTGTTTGTTTTGAAGCTCTCGTGACTCTCCTCCACAACTTTGCAACTGGCTCCATCACTTTGCAACCGCCTCCATCCGCCTCCATCCGCCTCCATCGACAACAACTATCCTGACTGGATGCGACCAGGCAAGTGGTGATCCTCACTGAACTCTCAAAGTACACTGCGCACATTTTTGGTTGAATTTTCCGTGCGACTTTTGTTGGGGCTTGGTTCTCAGTCGAGTCTGTCCAGCTCCATTCGTCGTCGCCCGCGACCGGACCTGACCTGACGACAAGATGGACGACTCGGTAAGTAATCAACAATCTCCTAGATCTCCTCTCCCCTGTTGTCCTCGTCGTCACCCTCGTCCCTTTCCTGGTCATTTCTCAGGCCAGTATCCATCATCGCAGCTGTTCCCCCCTTTCCATGATGATGTCTTCGTTCAATCGCGATGGGTTTTGACTAATATCTTGCGATCAGGATCATCATCACACGGCAGAGGAGGAAGAGCTCGCCATGGCCCTCGACGGCACCTGGCTGCTTGAACTCTACGGACTCAGTGACCAATTGCATTCCTCACCGGAGAATGACGAAGACGACTATGGTTTCACATGGCCAAGTGCCACTCTACCTGCTCAGGATTCCGCCGCTCAGAATCAAGAGTCCTCCCATTTTGGTGGAGTTTTTGATGACGAGGCTCCTCAAGCTGTCGACGTCTCGCGATCGCGCCGGGTTACATCGGCGCCTTACAGTCCTCCCAACCCTTTTCATCGCCGCCGCCTCCTTCAGTGGTTTGAGGAACTTCCTGCTCAATATGACGCGTTTGCTCAAGCTGTCGCCAATTCTCCTGCCGATTGGGACCCGGCTGTCCAGCGTTCCAACACTTCATCTGGCCGCTATCCAAATCCTGCACGACCAGGTGTTGCTCATGGACACTTTCATCAAGGACAGTTCGTTCCAGGAGTTAGAGGACAAGCTAACGCACAAGCTGGAACCATTGGCGGCTCTTCAGCCAACGTCAATTTGCATCGTCACAGGTCCCAGGTCCCCGACCCTTCACTGTTCATGTCTCGGAATCCCGCCCACCCTATTGGCCCGTTTCCACAGTTCCATCACAGGCAGCCCCATCAAGGCCCATTCAGTCGAGGACAGTCTCATCGAGGACAGCATCGTGAAGTACAGTATCGCGATGGACCGTTCCAACGAGGACAGCTCCATCGAGGACAGCTCCATCGAGGACAGCTCCATCGAGGACAGCTCCATCGAGGACAGCTCCATCGAGGACAGCTCCATCGAGGACAGCTCCATCAGAGACAACTCCGTCAAGGACAAATCCATCAGGGACAAGTCCATCAGGGACAGTTCAATCAGCGTCAATTCAATCAGCGTCAATTCAATCAGCGTCAATTCAATCAGGGACAGTTCAATCAGGGACAGTTCAATCAGGGACAGTCCAATCAGGGACAGTTCAATCAAGCACAGTCTCATCGAGGAACGCTCCTGCAAGGACAGCCAGTTTCACGAGGCAGCATACCATTGCCATGGAATATTGGCGATTTGCCCGCCAATCGCGGTTGGAGTCCTCATACTTCTGACACTTCGTCGTCCTCGTCTTTGAGTCCTGTGCAGCCCGCTGCTCACCTTGGACAGTCCCATCAAGGTGTCAGAGGACTGAGCCGCTCATCTCGTCCAGATACTGGCGCCTTTTTGGCCGACTCCAGCTCGCGTCCACTTTCCATGCCCGATACTTCGTCAACCTCGCCCCTGCGTCTTACGCGTGCCGCTGCTCAAGATCAACAGTCTCTCGAGGCAATTAGGGGCCATGGTGGTTTGTTTCCTCAAACAGGTGGCATCGCGATGGACAACCGGGGTCTCCGTTCTCGTAATTCCAATTCCTTGCCGAATCGACCGTCAGGAACCGCTCATGGTGCTGCTCAATGCCGACAGTCCCCTCAGGCACCTACAGGAGGCATTGTTGATCCTCAATCTGGCAACCTCTTTCCGCGCCTCCGGACTGCTCAGGACTTTCCCGATTTCTTGTTCAACACGCCTCCTACCTCAGGCCCTTGTCCTCCCGCTCCTCGATATCCACGGCATCCTCGGCCAGTGGGAGACCTTGGTAACTCGATGCCTGAGGCCTTTCGCATCTCATCAGATATGGCAACCCCAGGAAGACGTGTTCTGGGATCGCAGCAGAGAGATGGAAGTTCGGATGCCTCCAGGCCTCTTCCGTCCGATGCTATCTCGCCACAGGACCGGACTCGGTCATATAATGCTCTGCCATAAGTCTGATCCGCGAGATCAGCCGTCATCGTCCCCGACCAAGGCTCACAAGGGACACCAAACCCTGGAGAAGATTGACAAGCTCACATCCTCGGGGTCAGTTTCGTCCAAAAAGTCGCCAGCTTTCTCTCAGTGAGTGAAAGAGAAGTATTCTCAGGCTGCCATCCACGCCTCGTCCCTTTTCACCTGATTTCATTGCATTTTCTTTCTCTTCTTTCATAGTAATAGTAATAAAGCAATTTCCTCTGAGAATAGAAATTCGTCCCGACTGTGTATTGTACTCAAGATAATTTCTCCAATTTTCATCTGTTCATAACAAACCACAGAACAGTGCCTTTTCCACCAGCTAAGACCCGTCAACTATCAGTCTCAATCTCTAGGTGAGACAGAAGAACTTGTTCCTGCGAACCGTTCCCCCGCCTCGCGCCCGCGCAAACGCTCGTCCGATGAGCAGCCGGCTGACATATACGATCTGAGAGCAAAGAAGCCAAAGCCGGACGATTCGCCATTGCCAACCGGATGAGATTTCTAGAAAATCTCTAAGAATGAACAATTAGGATGGAAAACCATCAGAATAATACTGGTGGCCTAGACCGACCCATCCTTCCGCGTCCGCCTCCTCAGAGCTCTGGCGATTCTGCTCCTCGCACTCAGCATGGGCAATCACCCATTCGACCCCTTCCCTTTACTCCCCTTGAACGCCTAATACACCGCATTCAACATTCTCGTGGCCGCAAGAAGAAGACTTCGGGACCACAGGCGGATAGTAACCGCATTACCAAAAACAAGGGCCCCTCTGGAATAGATGAGCGCCAGCGCTCAGAGTATGATCTACTGCATTCGAAATTCGTGGCCATAGCACAGAAACCCAACTCGGACAACGTCCAGATGCCTCAGGGTCTGCAGGCTGTTAAGGCGTTGTTTGCAGGAGCTGCAAACGCGACGAGGCCGTTGGCCAGCCAGCTCTAGAGGAGCTCGCTGCCTACCTTGCCTCAGTCTTGCGGGCTTGGGGACATACCTGGTCCAATTTCATTCAACCATTCTCCTACGAATGAGCCTTTGCCCGATCCCGTTGCGCATGCGTGGCAGTGGAGTGTGTATTTTCCTTTCATCGCATCTTTGAATTCGCATTTTCTGCTCCTTCCAACTTGATTGTAGCAAAACACTTGCTGACAACTTCTTTGTAGCGACCACTAATACACGTGAGCGTTCTTCAGATCAACACAACATTCACCAAACAACCACTGAGATTTGCAGAGAGCCTGCCTCTGGAACCAATAACCAAAAAAACAACGACGGCCTTGAAGTCACGTACGCAGATCAGAGTCTTCCATCCAGCGCAATTGAACGCTTGAACAAACGCGCAAACATGGCCGGCAGTTACGCATCCACCGATCCGTTTGGCAACTACGTCGTCCCGCCGCCCATCACGTACCAGCCTCAGTACCCACCGCAGTCGATACCTCGATCGCAACCTCAATCGTCAGCCCTCAAGAAGGGTGAAACGATTCGTGTCACCATAGGCGAGGTCCACGGGGGACAGACAATGTCCCAAGAGGACATGGGCAAGCGGAACAGTATCGGCGGACAGGACCTTCCGCTCCTCGGCCTAGACTCTTTGGACCTGGGCGAGCACCGCTTTCCCAAGGAGCATCTCGGCTTCGATGTCTACAACAACCTGTACCAAAAGGCCCCCAGATGGGAACCCAAGTCCAACCTGCAGCCCAAAGTCAAGCTGCAGGGAGGGCAGGTCTTTGACCCGAACAAGTACGCCCGCGCCATCAACATTGGCATTCGAGAGTTCCTCCTCAAGGACAGAGTCACGGCCAACTGTCGCCCCGACGTCAATATGAACAGCCTTACTCCCCAGCAGCAGTTCCACCGTCGCGAGATCCTCACTAGAGCCTGGCAGTTGTACTGTGCCCGCGAATTGCGCGCTCGTGGCAACCGGGGCTACTACTGCATCGACCGGCGCAACGTCCTGAGCCTCCGAAACGACGAGACACATCTCATTGAGGCTGCCATCGTCGCCAAGTGGGAGGAGGTCCCCAGCGTTCCCGGCGGATGGGCTTTCGTTGGAGCGGACCAGCTCGTGTTGCCGAATTTCGAACCCATCGACATGCTCGGCATCTTCGAAGCTCAGCTTGCCCAGTTCAACGGTGACATCGAGGACATGATCGTCGTCCGAGGTCAAGCTCCCACCCCTCCAATATCTTCGCCCGCCACTCCCATCTATCCGAGGCAGGAGCAACTTGGTGTGAGCAACAAGGTGAAGCGCGCATACGATACTCCCAAGGCCAAGCTCAAGCGACGACGACCAAAGGACGAGAGCGATGACGACTACGTACCCTAAGCACCTGCCCGCTTACAGAGAGACACGAACATTGAAACACGAAAACCGTCCGAAAAGAAAAGAAAAAAACTTGGAAAAGACAAACCCGAACAAAAAAAAGATTTCTTTCCTAGACCGTCCGAGCTCGCGCCATACTCAGTATTCATTCTACAGCAACGAGCATAGACAACGGCGTTCAACTTGCATTTTTGTACCTTTCGTTCAGCTGAGCATAGAGATCTGATCACTTCTTCGAGCACTTGGGCTCACGGACATGAATTGTGTACGCAATTCATACTTCGCAAAGTTTGGTCCCAGGTCTCTTGCCAGTACGCCCTCTTTTTCTCTTCATTTTTCGCCATCAAGACGCCAGAGAACTTAATTTTTCTTCTGGTGTACATTCTTTCTGGACTTGAGAACCATTGAGCATTGAACATCAACGACCTGTTTGGATGCAACCATGTTTCAGAAGGTTTTGCATCAAATCTCTTGTACATTCTTGCTTAGTTCTTTGTAATTCTGAGGACATACAACAAGAAGAGATCCTCCTGGGTAGACAAAACATTGATGACTTGCATCAATCCCGCTTTCTTTCTTGATACGTGCAACTCTTGGAACTGCAAATGGAGTACCATAAAATTTAGACTCTAGATGATGTGCCACAAGATTCTCACGATGATAGACTGCCTAACTCTTCTCAAGGCGAGTCTGTCTATCAGGTATCCGCAAACTCTCAGCCACGCCTCTATCATCAACCTCAAAGATGTATCTCACCGGAATGCCCTTAAGAGCGCCGGCATCCATCCACGTGATACATGTTGGCGTGTCCATATCCACGGGCGCACTTCTGTCCTGGAAGACCGCAATAAACTGTTTCAACTTCGAGCTGACCACATTGCTAGGGTACAGCCGCATATCCAGGTCCTCGACGTCGTCGATGCCCGCCCTCGCCGCCGCCTCGCTTCTGATATCCGTGCCGTCAATGACGAATTCCAAAGCCACGAGCCCGGGACCTTCGTCTGTCACGTTGAGCACCGCGTAGCTCTTCTTGCCATCTTGATCGCCAGCGGCATACTCTCCCGCAAACCTCGCCGCCATCTGCTTTGCCGCCAGCTCCTGGAGCGTCAACAGCGCAAGCGAGACAACGTCCGCATAGACATTCAGATCCGGCGCGTCCGTCTCCAGGTCATGCGCAAGAATGGCAAAGCCGGCATCAAAGTCGGGCGCCAGGCCGAAATAGCTACTGTACCGGCCCACGGAGCCCGTCTTGGTGTACACGTCGAGAATCGACGAGTTGGCCCGCTCGCCCGCGTGGTAGATCTCCCAGGGCCGGCCGACCGCGTTGCGCAGGTTCGACGTGTCGGCCGCGGGTTGCAGCCAGCGGCGTGTCTGGGCTGGCGGGAGCAGCCGGGACGACAGCATGGCGCGGCCCGCCTGGGCCAGGTCGCCCGTGCTCGTGTACAGCGACAAGGCGGCCGGCTCGCCGGTGGCCGTGCGGTTGAGGCCGTCGCCGAAGATTTGGGTGTCTGCGTCGAGGAGTCCGCTTTGGGTCATGTTGGAGGGCTCGAGGACCGACTGTTTCAAATATTCCGAAAATGACTGCCCGGAGCGTATTTCAATGGCATAAGCGAGGAGCTGGAATGCAGCATTTGAGACGACCGGCGTTGTGTCGGCGAGGTAGTAGGGAGTTTTGGAAGATATTGCTTGTAAGAATTCTTGCTTGTCACAAGCTTCGATGATATTGCAGGCGTCGGCTTATGCAGATTAGTCGACAGGATCATCATCGCATGGAAGACGGCGAGTGTGGAACTTACAGTCCCGAACCAGGCCCGACATGTGTGATGCGAGGCTTCCAACTGTTATCGATTCCCAATTAACTCCGACGTCAATATCGTACTCGGAAGCGTTTGAAAATGCCTGCTTGAGCTCGGGAAGAAAGTCGGTGATAGGTAAGGACCAAGACCCATCAGTCGTCAAGACGAGCCAAGAGTACACCGTAAATAATTGCGTCAGAGTACCAACGGGAAACATGGTCTCTGTTGTCACATTTTCTGCTGTCCCCAGTAGCGACGCTGTATGGTGATACTCGAATATGATGGGATATTCTCCGGCGGTCTCGTTCCCGGAGAAGAGGACCACGGAGAACGAAGTGGTGTTGGGAGTGATGGCTCCAAAGTCATCGCTACCGCCTGACTGGATCAAGCCGTCGAAGACACTCGTGAACTCTTGCGCGAAGCTCTGGATGGCGCTCGAGTTTTTATCTAGGCTGGGCGCTGGGTAGTATGCTTGGAGGAGGGGACATGGTTGGTAGACTGTCTGTGCCAATGTTGTGTTTAATAGAAAAAGGACCTTCAAGGCAATTACAGATCTATCGCGATGCATTATGTGCGAGAGAGAGAAAAACTCCGAATTCAAATTTAGATAGCACGACGAACGAGGGACAACTTTGCATGTCAGCAGAAATTAAACTTGAGCGACCAATGTTCTGAATATATAATGGTAAATCAAAGACAGAAAAGGCTTGTGGCACACGTTCCAGTCTATATCATCAGTTAGCTTAGCCACAAAGGATTGCGCTATTCGTGCTTACATTATTTTGGAGTTGCAACAGGAATTCGGAGCGTTCGCCGGGGCTCCGGGACTCAATTTCAAAGTCCGTTCCGGCTTCAAGGGTCCACACGGAGTACTGCCTCGTCTTTCATCAAGTCGGAGAAGAAACGAGTAAAATGCAGCCGAAAATTCGGAAATTTTTGACCTGTGACAACTATTTGCTGATTGGCATTTCCGATCACGTTGAACACACCTCGATTTCTAGCAAGAATGCAGGATCATTATCCATGGCGCTTTCACAAACATATTATAGAAACTGCAATACTGCCGGTATATCTACAAATAGGCCGCGAAATATGGCATCTTCATTTATAAACTTCATGGCCACTGTTTCTGACAAACCTGACCCTCATTACAAGTGGTTGCATTCCAAGCCTGTTGCAGCTCATTCGCACTGAGCTCTCTCGCATCGGCTTCAAGTTGGTCCAATGTCGCATGTCTCTGGTCCCAGTCCCCTCCCGGGATATAGGGAACCTTTTCCAGTAGGTTCAAATCGGGCCATTCATAGTACTCGGGCTCGTTCCTGTACGCCAGACCCAGTCCGTCTTGGGCCTCGGGCGGGTAGAACGGGACCTCGTTGGGCGCGTACTGGTACTGCACACACTCGGCAATAGTGACCGGCGGGATCGCGGCAAAGAAGTCGTCGTACGCCGGGTCCAGGGCCTCGCCCAAGCTGGATATCCTGGCCGGAGCTGCGGCGGGAGGCTGGATCACGCTCCACGGGTCTCGGCACGTGTCCGTCTCGCACGACTTCATGACCATGAGCAGCGCGTTGAGCCGCGTCCTGACCCGCTGGTAGTTGGCGTCGGGCGACTCGGCCAGGTTGTGCAGTTCGTACGGGTCGTGTACCGAGTCATACAGTTCTGTGTCCCCAGTGCACCAGCTCGAGTAGACGTAGGCGTAGGTGTCGCTGACGATGCGCATCGTCTTGTACGTGTTATTCTTGTACATGCCCGTTGTGCCGTCGCCGCCGGTCCACGTGGGAATCTCGGTAAAGGCCCGGCCCCAGAACTCCACGTTGATGGCCTCCTTTTGTCGGCCGATTGTCAGGTTTCGCGGGTTCTCTCACGCTTCCAGCATGCTGGTCCCATCGAGGAATGGAGGCCGGTCTGCCGCTGCCAGCTTGGCAATGTCAAGAAAGGTGGGAGCAAAATCCGTGACTGTGCTGGGGAGGTGGGACACCAGACCTTCACCGATCCCTGGCCCTCGCACCACGAGAGGGATATTGACGTCTTCAATGTAAGGAGAACATTTTCCGACATCTCGATGAGACCCCAAGTGGTAACCTTGGTCGGTCGAAAAGATGATGTACGTATTATCTAGTTTTCCAGCCTTGTCGAGCGCCTGTACAGTGTCCTCAATAATGTCGTCTACCCCCTCGAGCGCCTCTTGGCGGCGCTGGTGCAGTTTCTGGACATCACCCAGTTGCGTCGAGTTCAGACGTGGTAATCCCGCCCACCAGCTCGGCCTATTTTGGTGCAGCTCGTCCGGCGGGTTGAAGTTGGGCCGGTATCGCAGCGTCAAGTTGGCATACTTGTCCATATATCGCGACGGTGGTGTCGGCGGATCTGTGTAATTCTCTACATGCGGCGCAGTAGGGGCAATCATGAGGAAGAAGGGGTCTTCCTGAGCCGTGAGCTCTTGCAGTCGGGCTATAGCTTTGATGCGCAGTACATCGCTTTGCTGCCAACCTTCGTAGTAGACTGGTGTCGCCCCGTCTTGCGACATGACCACGCTGTTGTGGACGTTTATGTATGGGTCGAGCTTGAATCATCATGATCAGTTCATGGAACGGGAAGTGCATCACATCAACACTTACGAGAACATCAATGTGGCTCCATCCCTTGGGCGCCGGGTAATAGTTGAGCAAAGAGTTTCCATTGTAGAGTTTTCCGATATCTGTAGAATTTGTTCAGCACTATAAATGACACCTTGAAAAGCCCCCGGGACTGGTTAGAACTTTACATTCAGCACGATATCCTGCTCGTACAAGCCAATGAGGCAGATAGTCATTGTCTTCGCCCGCAGTCACAAACTTGGGATATCCGCCTCTGTTGGTCAACTTTAGTGCTTGACTCTTTCGCAAAGGGTAATCGGTCTTACTCACCCGGGAGCAGACACTTGGGTATTGTTCGTGTTGTGAGCTGCTTGGCCGCGCATCAGAGACACGCGACTTGGGCAGCACACTGCTATTGTAGCATAGTGGTTTGTGAACAACGTGCCCTTGGCCACGAGGTGTTTCTGCAGTGAATCCATGTAGTCCAACGAGTCATGATGGTAATCTTGATCATCTGTGAAAATGAAAACAATATTTGGTCTGCTGCTGGACGTAGATACCACCAGATTGCTGGCAGCAAGCAGCAACGAGGCGAAAAGACCGAAACTCTTCATGACGAACCGGACTGGCTCCGAGGCCAGCGTCGTTACAATGAAAGATTATAGAAGTGCCTGTAAATAATTGATGGTTACACAATCTCAAACGACTGATGAAGGACCATGGCTGGTACAATAGTTTCGAATATACACTTTTATCAATTTCGTCTTCATGATACGAACTCGAGCGTGCGGAGAAGTTTACACGAAACTCTGCAGGGGTTGCAATCGATCGCCTCCATTTACACTCGATTCGCAAGTTTTGTCGTGCCCTCAAGAACTGCACGATGTCTTCCCCCGCAACCAATATTCCCTCTCCGCCGCCGCAAATGGGAAGGTCAACGCCGTAGGTATCCACCGACTCACTGCCGATTTGCTCATCAGTATACGAAATGGCGTGCTTTTTCCGTAACCCTGGACCTTCTGCAACCTCCGCGAAATAACCTTGATAATTACAGTATAAATGTGGGGCTATGCATCTCAACTTGCCGGGTATCAACCGACCATAACAAGTTTACTATCACCATGGGACTCTGAGGCTGTGGGATTTTTCGTGTTATTCGGGTTTTTCGCTTTCTGTCCATTGTGAAATACAACATAACAAGGAATCAAGCTGCTGCCAACTTTCTTTGAATGCGGCGTCGTCATATCACCAATGTCGTCACGGGGCATGAAGCTCCCTGAAGTCTGTCTATATCTATATGTACAAAAGCAGCCATGGCCTGATTTTGCTTCGATCAAGAATAATCATAGTATGTATTGAGAGGCCGTATCTGCTCTTTCGATCACATTTGGATCGACGAATCAATGATAGTTTGTACACATCTTTGAACAAGCATCATAGTATACGGCTGTCATGATGCGTCAAGGCACTTTCGTTCGTAGAAATTTTACTTCACATTTGTCCAAACAAGATGGTCCTTCACCTATGTCAAGTATGGTCTACATGGTTATTGTTCTATTGGTTCTGATATCCGGCTTGTTTTCAAGAGATATAGCTGGTCGCGGCCTTCCTGCTGAGTGCTCACTGCTGAGAAACATGTCGGTATTTGGCTATTATAAATGTGTTCGAGATCACCCTAGAAATACCTGTGAGCTAACTTGAAGCTATCATCTCATTAAAAGCTGAGAAGTAAAGCGTTTACACGTTTCCATAGTCCGTGACTTTTAAGGTTCACGTTACTGGCTGAGGGGCTGCCGCGTCCAAGGTCAGGAGCCTTTCTCTCCAAAGTTCGATACACTGATATTCTACTTCATGATGGCAAGCAGAGGATTCATCACGACAAGTGACGGCGTGGGCATCAGCTACACGCAGAACGGCCTAGCAGACGGCGCAAACATCCTGTTCCTACCCGGCTGGCGGCAGACCGCCGCCCAATGGAAGAAACAAGTCGACCACTTCCGCGCCAAGTACCGCGTCACCACCTTTGACTACCGGGGCCATGGAGAGTCGGACAAGCCGGCGTCTGGATACACGGTCCGTGTCCTCGCAGGCGACCTCAATGAGCTCCTCGGGACTCTCGACCTCAGAGAATGCACAGCAGTCGGGCATTCCATGGGGGCTTCTGTCGTGTGGGCATTCTGGGACGCTTATCCCGGGTCGAGACATCTCATCCAGAAGTTCGTCATTGCGGACCAGGCGCCCTGCATGCTCGTCGACCCGAGCTGGAGCGAGACACAAGTAAAGAATTACGGCGCCGTGTTCACCTGGGAGACGCTGGACCAGCTCCCGGAGATATTCGACGTCATGATTCCGGCAGCCATCAGAGGCATGTTCACGGAGCACGTCAGCGAGGTAGATCTGGCTTGGTTCTTTTCCCAGAATGAAAAGTGCCCCAAGAATATCGCTATTGAACTTTTGAGAAACCACGCCTCGCAGGACTGGAGAGCAGTTATACCAACGCTGAAAATGCCCGTGTTGGTCATCGGCGCCGAAGGAGGCCAGTTCCCGTTAGAGACCGGGTCATGGATTCAGGAGCAGGTTTCCGATTGTAAGCTCGTCGTCATCAAGAAGGACGAAGGTGCTTGCCACTTCATGTTTTGGGAGGCTTCTAAGAAGTTCAATAGCGTCGTCCAAGAGTTTATAGAAGGGACATTGAGCTGACAAGTTTACTGGTTTCTTGGAGAAGAAAAGCGAAGATTTTTTTCCCGGGTAATACAACGCTTTTGTTATTTTTTCTACATTGGTATCCAAACCGTCTACAAAACGTGGGTATCATACACCTTTTCTAGCCGGGTATCTACAGTCTCCTGAGAATGTCCTCGACGACCTCGTCAGTCTTGGCCTTGCCACCCAGGTCAGGGCTGAGGAACTTGCCCTCCTCAAGGTTGGCATCGACAGCGGCGTAGATCTTGGCAGCAGCCTCCTCCTCGTTCAGGAACTCCAGCATGAGCGCAGTGCTGCGCAGAGTGGCAATGGGGTTGGCAATGTTCTGGCCCATGATGTCAGGGGCACTGCCGTGGCAGGGCTCACCAATGGCGAAGCCCTCACCAACGTTGGCGCTGGGCACGAGACCGAGAGAACCAACAAGGGCGGCAGCACCGTCGGAGAGAATGTCACCGTACAGGTTGGGGGCAACAATGACATCGTAGGCCTCGGGCTGGCGGAACAGCTTGTAGACCATGCTGTCGACGATCTGCTCCTCGACTTCGACCTTGCCGGCGAACTTCTGGGCGGCGAGAGCCTCGCGGGCAGTGGCACGGAACAGGCCGTCGGTCTGGGACAGGACGTTGCTCTTGTGGGTGATGGTGACGAGAGGCGACTTGTGGATGCTGGGGACACCAGTCTGTCTGATCTTCTCGCGCCTCAGAGCAATCTCACCGGCCATGGTGGCGATCCTGGAGCTGGCCTTGTAGGAGATGCGCTTGATAGCCTCGGCGACCTTTCCGTCGGGACCATCGTAGGTCTTTTCCTCCTTGACGTATAGGTCCTCGGTGTTCTCACGGACGATGACCATGTCGATGGGGTTCTTTGCGGACATGACAGTCTTGACGGGGCGGACGTTGGCGTAGAGGTCCAATCGCTTGCGGAGGGCAACGATGGGCGAGCTGTAGCCCTTGACGGCCGAGGAGGGCGAGGAGACGGCGCCGAAGAGAGCGCCATCGCACTCGGTCTTGAGGACCTCGACGGTCTTGTCCGGAAGAGCAGCGCCGGTCTTCTCGAAGGTCTCGAAACCAGCCTGGAGGTCGGTGAACTCGAACTTGAGGCCGAGGGAAGAGGGCAGGGCCTCGAGGATGCGACGACCGGCCGGAATGACCTCACGGCCAATACCGTCACCGGGGATAAGACCTATGACAGAGGGTCAGCAGGAGGGCATTGGTAGACAGCTTCAGCCCAATTGGGGTCGGAGCGGCAGCAGCAAGCAACTTACCGATTCTAAGGACACGGGACGACATGGTTGCGATGCTGATGTACTGAGACCCAAGCTCAATCAGTGGTAAGAAAACAGGTGAAATGCAGCAAGCTCGGGTGTAGCTACGGTAAAATTTCAGCGAGGTCGGGCCCAGTTGCTGCCGGGATTGAGTTTAGCGGGGTGTTGCTAAGGACGTCCTCTGAGCCGGTTCCCCGTGACCGGAGCCCAGCTCATCTGCTACACTAGAGTAAGCCGAAGCCCCAATTGAAGAACCGTTGTGCAAAGCGCTCCAGCTTGGGAACCAGGGTAGGTAGATTTTTAGGTCTTTCATGGTGTCCTCCACTTGCGAAGCCATCACGGTTCTTTTGTCAATGAAGGAGTTAATGAAATGCGCATAGGTGATGCTCAATTGGAGCCATTATGCATGATTCCGGCATGATCATAGTAAGCAGCCAGAGATATTAGCCGGCGTCAAGATATCTACAAGTTATACGGATACCAATACCATGCCCTTCTCGAAGATGATCAATATGTAGTCAGCTTCCACGGTTGCCATCAACTGTATGTCCATTGGCAAGTTAATATGTGTGGCCATCACATGCTAGTTTTCTTGTTGGCAAAGCGCTGTATGGATGAGTAAGATGAAGTGCTGAGACATGTATAATTCAAAAAGCAACCCACAGTCATCTTCACCCAAGATCACCTAGTAAAAAGTCCAGAGTCCAGACTGAGTGCTGAAATGTGCCATGAACTTGAAACTGACAATGCAGACCCCGTCTGGGAGGGTCTTTGAGGGTCTCCCGTTCCCTAATCTACAGCGTCGGGGCCTCCTGCGGCCTCTGCGGCGGTATTCGTTCTGGAAGATCGCCAGCCATGACCGTGCCGTGTCTGCCCAGTCTCCATTCCTCCAGTTCTCCAATAAGGCGTTTGTGATCAGATGGGGCAAGTAAACAATTGTTCCCACTTGGGACCCGGTATTTTGCGGTTACGTCGTATATGACAGTCCCCTCATCTGTAACAAGTGATGCCGGGCAAACAGTCAAACAGTTTGGCAGTCAGACTGGGCGCCCGTCTCATCTTATTGGGAAAACAGCACGCATGGTCTTTTCATTCCGCGTTACCTTGGTGATGCCCTGTGCTTGGATTACATGTGGTCAGCGCTGATGACTGACTCTTGCAAATTACAGCAGGCAAAAAACACATGAGCATTCATTTCAGCTTGCCTCTACCCAAGCACGCGGTCCCTATCTTAATTCATTGGCGCGCTAGCTGTCGGGGACTTGATGACCTCACAATTCCAACGGCATTGTATGTATTGACGTATCAAAGGCCATAAGGGACCAATAATTGATGGCTTGAACCCCTGAACTGTTTATTGGACGTGGGAGATAATTCCCTAATTTCACAAAAACCCTGGGGATGGGATCGGGAATAGCCCACCACTTTCGCAAGGGACCACCAACCGACCCGCGAGATTAATGAGGTTGCTTGACTTGACTCCCCCAAACTTGACAGCGTCCGCATAAACCTCGAGATTCATGTTTCAGCACTGGGGCGACATATTATCTCTCTTGCTGCCAGGTGATCATAGGATTACAAGACAAGTCTGTTCTTTTTATCACCAACAGGTGATTCCTACTTACACATGCAACTCCGACGTGCAGCCACCCAATCAACCAATAAAATATTCAGACGGAATAAGTGAACAACAAACGGCTACCACCCACACCCATCAATTCAATCACTGCAGCCACCGTTACCAAAGGCGTCCAAGCTCCGAGCCGGCTACTGCAGAGCGACGCAACTGCCCCTGGTCTAATCTACATAAGCTATTTCGGCGCGCGTTCAAGGCACATGAATTAGTTGACCTAGTTCATTGTAACACGAACTGGCAAACGAACAAAACAAGAGGCGCATCTTTTTATTTACCTCTGAACCCCGTTCTCGTGCTTCTCCCTACGTACCTGGAACCGCGAACAGGACGACGACGACACCTCTATAGGCATTCCCCTCCAGCTTGAGGAATGCCACTCAACTCACGACCCGAGCCCAGCTCTTCCCGTCGGTGACAACTCGCGCAATAGTGCGCTGCGGCCGGCTACGTTCACCTTGCCCTAGATCCGGCCTGCGCCTCCCTCTGGAGGACTCTCTATACCCTCATCGAAGTCCACGGACACTCCCTCTCTGACAGACTGCACCTGCTTGCTGCAGCAGCAAACCGCAATCATGTCAGGCGTCAAGAACCTTCGAGCCATGTTCGAGCAAAAAAAGAACGAACCAGGCGGCGATAGCCCGCCAGATCGAGGCAGATCTCCCGGTCCATCTCTCGGTATGTTCACACGTTCCTGCAGTCTCTTGCTTCCTCAATTATAGTCATCTTCCTGTTTTTCCTGGCCCTCTGCCCTATATAACCAAATAATCTTCCACTTTACACTTTAAAAGCTGTGTCGCCTGTCTAGGACACCCGCGTCACAAGCTCCATACCTTACCGCCCATCGGACGTCATACCACTAGCAAACCGTTGATCTACGAACTACAATTTCAATTGCATCACTAACTCAAACCTTGTCTGCTCAGCAGGTTCCCCTACTCCATCTTCGCGCCCACTATCGAAAGTGCGCACAAACTTTGTTGCTTTTGAAAAGGACGGTCGGGTAGGACTCCGACGAGAACCTAGTGAAGACTCCATATCCGTCACGAGTAGGAGGTTGAGCAACGTCACGGACAGCTCTGCGCCAGCACCTCTACAAGACAAGAACGATCCTTTTACCGAAAACATGGCAAAGAACGTATCCGCCTGGAGGACGAACCTGGCCAACGAGCCAATTCCCGAGTTACCAATCGGAGATTCGCCGGTCAAGTCATCTCCCAAGAAGGGAACCGAGACTCCTGAGATCACTCATGGACCAAACCCCGACAAGATCGTCGATGAGGAGGAAACACACAATCAACTTACCACAGCTGATCCTACAGTCCAGACGACTGCTGAAAGCACACCAAGCGAGTCAAATGGCACCTCAGAACTGGAGAAGGTGGAAGAGAAAGCACAAGAAGAAGTGAAGGAGCAGGTGAAGGACACAAGTCCCGTGAGCAAGCCGGCAGCAGCCACGTTGGCCAGTCCCACGCCCGCACCTACGAAGGCGGCTGCCAAGACGTTGAGATCTCCTTCTGCGGCCCGGGCCCCCAAGAGCCCTACCAAAGCGTCAACTCAAGAGTCGGACAAGACCAAGGAGAAGAAATCAGTTTCTGCTGCTCCCAAAGAGACCACGACCGGAAATACAACTCTGAAGCCTCAGCCTTCGTCAGGGAAGAAGCACATTGCCAGGGATCGGTCGCCAGCGCCCGCAGCCGCCAAACCAACGGTGAAATCACCTACACGACCGGCGAAGATCCCCTCAAGCATCCTTGCTCCCACAGCTTCTTCCGGCTCCAAGACCGGCAGCGCGCCTCCTCCAAGACGGTCCCTCTCGAGAGAGCCTACCAATACAAGAACTTCGGCAGCTGCCAACCGACCAGCAAGTAGAACCAGCGGTGTCTCTCCGGCTGCGACTGCCGCTCCTGCAAAGACCCTTAAACGTCAAGCTTCGACTATCAATCGGGCGCGGCCAAGTCTGGGGCTACCTCCAAAGCCGCAAGCCAAGGATCATCCACCAACCCGTAAAGAGGCTCCGGTGGATGAGGGTTTCCTGGCACGCATGATGCGACCAACACAGAGTAGTGCTCAAAAAGCAGCTGACAAGGTACCCGTCACTCCACCCCGGAGCAAGGTCGCCACCAGTGCGGCAAAGAAGCCGGTGGCCAAAGACGGCGAGGCAAACGCCAAGAAGGCAGCGTCAAAGCTTGCGGATGTAGTGAAGAAGGATCCCAGTGTCAAGAAGACGACTGTGGCCAAGCCGGAGGTCAAAAAGGCTGTTGCGAAATCCGCTCCCAAGGCCACGGAGCCATCGGCGAGTGAAGTGGCGCCTGTAGTGGCCCAAACAGAAAGTGCCGAAGCTGCCATTGAGGCGGCCAAAACCTCGACGGACACAATTGTCGTCCCTCAAGTAGAGCATGAGGCCGAGATCCAGGAGGCGCCCGAGGCGGCATCGCTCCCAGAAGCATCAAAATCGGAGCCGGAGCCCAAATTGGAGCCCGCACCCGAGGGCGAGTCAGAGAAGCTCGTTTCGGGAACTACAGTCTTCGAGCATGAGAACCCCTCGACTACTGACGCCTCAACATCAGCATCTGCTGGTGAGACCAATGGAACACTTGGCGATGCTTTCTCGCCAAAGGCAGAGGCGACCCCTTCTGCCAAAGATGGGGTAGAGGTCGCTTCGTTGCAAGAGGACTCGGCGCCTGCTGTTGCTGCGGACCCTAAAAGGGTAGAAGACATAGAAGAGGTGGTACAAGAATCCTCGGCATAAGCAGTCGAATAGAAAGAACAAATCTCCCGATACAGAAATGAAGTCTAGACGTCAGTTAGTGTTAGCATGAGAGAAACAAAATGATACCTGTTACGAGCATTTCAGTCACATTGAACTCATGCGTCATCTGTGTTGTTATCCAGTACGTCTTGGTCGTCCTTGGTGTGCATGTATGTATGTGTAGTCGAGCCGTACAGGAAATAGTATGTCCACCTAGCATACCGCACATAAGTGAAGGCGTTGTGGCCTCGTGTCCATAGGTATAAATGAATACTTTGAAAAGTTTGTCTTGATGATCGAGTGTATATGATACATGGGCGTATTTGTTGTACAAAATGCGTACAAACCGCGAGTTCTTTTTGATACCTGTTCTCCGCCAGTCGCCGTCCCCTGTTTCGCTCCTCCATATCGGATGAAGGTGCTTGCCTTTCCTTTATTCGTCATGGCGATCAATGGCCAAGCCTTTCTTTCCGAGCCCAGTCGCTTTATGGTACATCGTGGCCGTCTCCCAGATGGAACTCATCCGTCCTTTCTGCTGGCCTCCTTCACTTCAAGTGCTGTCGTCTTTCAATTGACTGTTTATGGCGACACCCGGCAGAGCAGGACTCCGCCCATTTTTCTCTCAACCGCCTCGCGAACCTCCATGACGCCCCTGGGCGTGCTGACGTACATGCACTCTCCCAGGTTGAGGCCCTTCTGGATGAGCCGGGTGGGGCCCGAGTCCCATCCCCGGGCGAGGCGCTCGAGGTGCTCGAGCTTGGCGGTGACGGGCCGGGTCGGCCGCGAGATGACCCTGAGGTTCTTCATGACGGGCTCGTTGTTGCTGTACTTGAGGCCGACCCAGAGGCGCTGGCGCGCGACGGTCGCCGTGTTGAGCGGCTCAGGCTCGTACGTGGTCAGCGTCGAGGGGTCCGGGGGCACGGCGCCGCCGCGCGTGACGAACGACAGGAAGCCCGTCCGCTGCAGGGACAGGAGCAGGTTGAGATTCGACGAGTTCCACGGCGTGCTCGTCAGGCCCAGGCGCGCCTTGGAGGCGTTTTGCAGGTGGGAGCACAAATGTGCCAGATTTTGAAGCGTCATTTTGTGTGTGATGTGTCTTTCTGTGTATTATGCGAGTGGTGGCTGGTGCCTCGAGCCGGGCTGTCCGGCAGGCGTGTGATTGCGCTTTCGAGAAGTCTCGTCGGTTCGAGGATACACGCGCTGTCGATTCCCAAAAGTCGCAAGGCGATCGATCGTGCCTGTAAAACGCACGTGCAATTGGCAGGCTTTTGCTTGTCGTCGAGTCGAAATGAAGAGTTTGCGCCGCCAATGTCTTTCCCTTTCCAAACACCCCTTTGTAAGAAGAATACGCCCGAATCTGTACCAATGAAGCTATCCCCAAACCTATGCCAAACCAAAATTCTGGATTGGATCAGGCCCGAACGGAAAAAGTCAGCACCCGAACTCTTAGTGTACACTAGAAAATGCGAGCCCAGAGCTTCCAGTGGCTCCAGTAGCTCCCAGGCCTTCCCCGGAGTGTCGGCCGGCCGCTAAGAGACCACGACCCCTGCCCATGCTGGAACTCCCCGCCCGATTGGATGCGACGATCAGCGCTCAAACTGCTGCCCACCCCCACCACGAGCAGCTGTGAGACCTCTCAGAGGACTCTTGTAAGCGCCGAGTTCTGCCACCCTTTAAGTCGTCGTGCAGCCAGGCGCAGGTTTTTGACAATTTGGACCCTGGGCTGGGCGCAAGGGCGGCAGAAAGCATGATGAGCAGGGTAAATGACTGGGCGGTAGACGCCTGCCGGGCGTGGTGCTGTGGTCGCTGATGAGATCAGAGCTCGAGAATTTCTTCACTTCTTGTCCTCTCTCTGCTTGCGCTCGCAATCTGCAATCTGTAATTCGGCTCCCATGCTGTGATCCCCATTGTATGTTTGTCGCAAGACCGCTGAGCCTTGTCTGAATCATCGCCAACACTCGGCTCGTGTCGCAAGAGATACTCCCGCCCGCTCTCCTCACACGCCCCTCGGCATTCCTCCGGCTTCGCGCTCGATATGGCGGTCCGGCCAGGAGAAGAGAATGTGGCCACCCTGTGAGTTCATAGATATACAAAAACCCAATCAAAGCTTCATGATGGCTGACCAAAGATCCTGTTCTTGGCCAGGTTCGGTGATGTACACTACTTCTATGGGCCACCGACTGAGAGACCACGGCACCACCGATTCGACAAGGGATCTTATGTATATTTGTTCGAGAATGCCCATGACCGGCGCGCCCGCATCGAGATAGCAAACCAGCCCGGCTCCGAAGATCAGGATGCTTTGGACGGATGTAAGCCCAGAACACATCAAAAGCACTCTGGCTTGATGGCACTTCTTTTGACCGATCATGACTGCAGTTCTGGACTATACACGAGTGAGGTACTCATACAACCAGCAGGTAGTTGTGAGCATAACGGTCGATGGTGTACACGGAGCTCCAGCAGACCAAAGCCAGTGGCATCTGCCGACCTACGATCCGCGAAACGAGAACAAATATCATTACAAACTCCACTCCCTCGACATCTACTTTTGGACGCATGCCGACGCTCTCCAATTCGTCAATGGCATCCGCCGAGTTCTTCCACCGTCTCAGATCGAGGTGTCGGATGAGCCTGGTCCGCCACCTGTTCAGCAGACACACACGCACAGGGCTCATTCACAGGATATGAACCCCCTCGTCCAGAAGCTGGAGAGGGCTGCCATATCGGAAAGCTCCCGCGGCACACCTGCTTCGGGGCAGGAAATTCCTTCCTTTGCGCCCCCGCCGGTGTCCGCTGTCCACGGCGCAGATGAACCGCCCGCGAACTTCCAGCCTATGGCGTATAATCCAGCTGCGCCGGCAGCACCCGAGCAGGTCAGACACCGCGAGAAGACGCCACCGCCCCAGGAAGACGAGGGCTACGACCCCCTCAGGGCGGCGGTAGCCAGCGATCACGCGCCTCCATATACGCCCGGGTACGGCCCGAACGGGCCCTTGAGTCCTGGGTTCCCCGGACCGCCTACCGGCGCTCATCCTGGCGTAGCGAGCCCCGGCTTCCCGCCCGCGCAGTTCGGCCACCTTCAGCGCTCTGCCACCATGCCGGTCTCCGGGCTGGCGTCCCCAGGCTTGGTTTCGCCGGGCCTGGTATCGCCGGGCCCGATAAGCCCTTACGGTCCCGCCTTTCCCGTGTCGCCCGGCTTCTCTCCGCCGCCGCCGCCGCCGCAGAACTCGCAGGCGACCACGCACGCCCGCCCGACGCCGCCGCCGCACACGCAGTCGCAGCCCCTGCAGAGCCCGGGGCTGCCGCCGGGCGGCTACTCCAACTACAACTACAGCAATCCGCTGGGAGGCGGCGTCCCCCAGCAGGCGGCCGGGTGGGACATTCACCAGCAGGTGTACCGGCCGACGGAGCAGGAGCAGGCGGTCAAGTACAAGCCCAAGCAGGAGGGGCGCAGCAAGCTGGGCGAGAACGCCGACAGGCTGGAGAGGGGCGTCACAGGCATGCTGAAGAAGTTTGAAAAGAAGTTTGGCTAGAGCGGGTACGGTTCCGATGTACTCTATGTCTTCACTTTGATGATTCATGAGAACATGCTACTTGGGTAGGCTGGGACTATACTCGTATATACTAAAGAGGGGTGTGTGACATTAATTTTTGCTACAATGAAGCTCTATCTGTCCCAAAGATCGTGATGTTCTCATTCTGGCAGACCCGTGGTCAAGCAAGGTGTTGCAACCTCTCTGTGACAAGAGACACCAATGCGAGTGATTGTGTCTTTCTCGATAAGGTAAAATCACAGCCGTGACATCAAGTGACAGTAATACAAGCCCAAGCGAATAACTATTTACTAAATTAATGAAATCACGCCCATGGACTGAAGGCTACACACATCATTGACTCTATCAAAAGTATGCGATTGGAAATGATGCGAGTTTTTGGTAACACCAATATGCGAGGCAGCGCCCTACAGTCGATACATGCAATGGAAGGACGTTACGTGCATATCAAAAAGTTTTCGGCTTTGGGCGGCGGTCTGCGTAGGGCTGTTGGATGAGGTCAGCCATATCATCTCTACGGGTGTAACGCGGTTGACTGTATCGTCCGTGTCTGATATTACCTGCCTATGCTCAGAACTTCTCGTCTAATGGTCACACCTCTGGTCTGGTAGCGACCTGGTCACATATTGCATGACCTACACATCAGATGGCATGTGCAAAGAGCGGGGACGAGACGTCCCCTGCTGCATGCTGTGCCCCCAATCGACTCCAAAAGTCGGGACTCACAACTGTTATTTGCTGTGCATGGAAAGGTTACATGATAATCCCCAGCTTTTTTTTTTTCCTTCGGCTTACGCGGTAATATGCATAACGAGCATGCTAGCTGCCGTCTTCTGTCTTGCCCTCGTGCAAGCGCGCGTTGAAAGTGCTACGCCACGGCCTGTTCAAATGTCGGCTGCGAGATCCGACGATAGCATCATGCAGACATCGTGTAGTGTTGGTTGGTTGTTCTTCTCGACAACTTTCCATCTGTCAACTAGCTAAACTTCTGTTGTATGCGATCATTTGGTGGTAATGCCAGATGGGGCGAAGATGAGATGATGTTCTATCAAATCAATTGAAATGTAAATCAAGCTTTTTTTTCAGCCCTATATCTTTTATTCAGCGTCTTGGGGGTCGTTTTTGGCCCCCTCATCGCTTGCCCAATACCACTCCTGCAAGTATGATGAGTGGATGTGCACTTGGTGTGGTAGGAGTGATATAGCCAGAATGTCATGACTATACCCATGTATTCGAAGCGACAAGACACAGATTTGACTCGATAACAAGAAAAGATTACTGCGGACCCAATTGGCACGATATACGATTAGAAAAGAAAACAAACAGTCTACACAAAAACGCAGGCGACTGGTCAGGTTCCCAAGAAACTGACTGAGACATGCTTCTACATTTCCGCAGTCTTACTGTCTCACTGCCCACATTTGTTCCCGACGGTCCCCACCAACGAGCTGCAGGTACGGAACATGCCCTTGATTATGGTGGTCCAACAGATTGAGCAACCTTGGTCGTCACATTTACAGAGTAGTTGTGATTTCTTTCAATCAATTGAAGTGGCATTGTTCTGTAGTCGGTTGGAAGAGCTTTCGGTCAAGATCAATTCCTGTTACACAGTATACCATCGGACTATACATTTGGAAAGGAACGATGATCATACTACTATTGCCTTCCATGCAGCACAGCCACGACGTCAATCGTCACCAGCCCGCTGGCTTAGTATATTTTCCTCTCCCCCAAGCCTTCACTGCCTCACTCAGAGTGTCGGTAAAGGTCGTAGCGAAACGCCGGCACCGAGAAGGGCGAGGCTTTGCACCGCCGCCGAGGCTAGGTACAGATCAGCCACGAATCCAGCCTGGATATTGTTCTCCTTTCGTTCTTCCATCAGCGAGGTCTTTTCACTGCGATTTTGGAAAGATTTCCATTGCGTTCGTGATGATGTTGGAATGCGACATCTTTTAAGCGCCAGGCTAACGGAAAATCCGCACTGGCACTTGCAAAGTACACTAAAATATACCGGCTGCTACCAGAAATAGCAATCAGTGACCTCACCCTAACCTCGAGTTGGACAGCGCCGTGGTCGCGTCCCAGTCTGTGAGTCGACACTCCAAGCCCGCGCCGTTGTCACTTTGTGAACCGACATTCTTCTTGGTAAGGTTCCTATTTACATACAAATTGTTAAGTACCCAGCCACGGTCGCCAAGAACAGGAACTGGACGAGGTGAAAGTTCCCTGTCTGCTGGGAGGAAAAGTAAAGACAAACATGCTACGGATGCCAGGTTTGACTGGGTTCAAGCTGAGAACATAACGATTATTATCTTCGGATATCGGCTGGGAAAACAAAAGCTACTTGATGACCTCCTCCTAGGGCGTCGTGTACACGAGGTTTGTAGCTTACCACAAGGAGCAGCTGCATGCTGAGCAAACAAGAAACGCCATACATGGACACATGGAAAACATGGACAGAATCTCATCATGATCGACATGCTCTCCCTGCCCGGATGCTTTGTACAACAGGTTTGCATTGGAGCAGGCAGCCAAAGAAAGCAGCATACATGCACACACGGTCGGCTTCAGTAATGTATGCTGGCTGGGCAACTGGGTTCTGTGTTGTTCGCTTTTCCGGCTGTCCCACTGCAACGGGCGGGCCTGAATGAATGAATGAATGGATGCTTGCTCTTCCATGACGCCATGCAGGGGTTCTTCAGGCGGGCAACACACGCAGCGATCCCCGCTACCCTCCTACACGTACGCACTCAATGTACATCCCGACCACCTTATAGCAGGTACCCATATCGCCCAGCTGCTGGCTACTCAACTATCAGCAGAATCTCATTACCATTCGACACGAGCCGACAGCAGACCAAAATCTGACAGAAGTTTCCCCCCAGTCCAGTCCACGTAACATCCAGTCTTCGGGCGCCAGATGGTTGGTTGGGCGACCCTGGATTCCCGGGCGCCTTTTGTTTTCTCCCATCTCTTGTTTAATAATTTCCCATCGCCCTCCAGCTTAACCATCCCGACCGACCTGAGGAGCGATTCGTTTCCTTGTATGCCAGCGTTGAATCTTCAACCCCCAGTATTACCATACAATCGAGTGTAGATCCCGTCACAGAGTTGCCAGTCGGTCCAAGGCACAAGACACGCCCCGAGCTTGCCGGGATCCTCTTTTTCCTTCTTTCTCTCCATCCATCCAAGCCATTCAGCGCCAGCGCCAGCAGTGCCGCAGTGCCATAATCCATCCATTGCCCCCGCCCAGCCTTGGTCGGCTCGCTAACTAACTGGGTTGAGAAACTGGTCACCCCACGGCCCTAACCAAAAGGTGGACTTGGACGGCGCGATTGCTTTAGAGCTTCAGAGAAAGATCCGTCTAGAATAGCGGCAGTCGATACCTTAAACATCCTAACTTGCACTTTGGAACAACCGGCTACATCATCTTTCCAAGCTGTAATCTTCCGGCCGCCAAGCTGTCACGACTTTACGCTTTCACTTGGACATACTCACCTACTCGTCTTATCCCCAGGCAGACAGAACACCTGACATCTACGCCACCTTGGCAGAGAAGAGGAAAAAGATCCGCGCAAGGCAGACAGCCGAACTCTAGCTGATCGCCCGCCGTCGCCCGCACCTACAAGCCTCATCCCATACGCGATTCACTTTCGTCATCTCTTGCCTTTTTGTTTTCCTCCAACGTAAGGCAAACCCCCACAAACAAATTCGGCTTCAATTAGCTGAACGGCGTCCTCGTCACTGCTCGAGACTGGTCGGCGCCTTGTAATTATGCGATAAGCCAGCCGGCGTCCCAAAGAGAAAGCCCTCGGTCCGGTCGTTGCTCCATTTGCATTTGCTTCTTGCACCAAGCAAGCCACTGGGCGAGCAGCCGCCTTATTCGTTTTTTCTTGTATTATATACCCATCCCACGGTCGTTACTCTGCAATAAACACCCGGCGCCATGCATTTGCCATATAGGATACCAGTAGCGGACCGCTCGCGCAGCAGCGCATTCTTTCCGCGCCAGCTCGAGCGTCGAGACGGCGGTGGTACTCCACCAACTGGAGTCATTATTGTAAGGAACTCCTTACTTCTTCTATAACGAAAAGCTGATCTGACCTCTTTCTGCTAGGTTATAGCCGTTTTCGTCGTCTTCATCGTCTGCGGCCTCATCGCCTGGGCCCTCACCAAGAACAAGCGCCAAAAGAAGAGAGGGAAGGCCAAGGGCAAAGGACATCGTTATACCCAAGCGAGTGGCAATGACGACTCGGAAAACTCGACTCGGCAGGCTCGTGGCAATTCAAACAACAATGCGAGCGGCAATGGAGGCATGACATCCAACGTGGAACGAAATGTGTCGATACGATCCATCATGACGTTGCCGGCTTATTCGGTCGGCGCTGGTGCAAATGAACAAGTGCTTGGCCGCGAGGGCGAGCGCGACGGCGTCGATGTCGTCATTGAACAGCCCACAGAAGAAGAGCACGAGGCCCTGCGCGATGAGGAAATGGAAACCATGTACCAAATACGCGAGACACGGCGCCAGCGGATCGCCGCCCAAGCCGAGGGACGACGATTACGGGACGAGGCCCGAAGACGAGGCGACAATGTCGCATTGAGAGAATTGAGAGAGTCGGCAAGGAACAGGGCTGCCAGCTCGTCAATCACGAGCAATGAGCTGCGCGATCATCAGGCGCAGATCAAAGAGCAACGCGCCCGCGCAGTATCTGCTGTCAGCTACGAGGGCCTGGGCGTAGCAAGACATGATGGATCGAGGCTCCGCGCCAACAGTCAGGAGAGCGACAGAGTCCAGCTCTTGTCAGACGCTGCAAGCATTTCCCTCTCGACCAGATCGCCTTCGGCACTGTCGAATCATCACAGAGGCCGGAGTGCGAGCTCAGTTTTGAGTCTCGACAGCACCAACGACTTCTCGCCGTCCGGAGCGGCCACGCCAAGGAGAATGTCGGCACAGCACAATGGAAGTGCTACCGCAGGCTCGAGCCCCGAAATCATCACCGAGGCAGACCTTGGCGAGGTGGGAATGCCGCTTAATGATCCCCCGACCTATGACGATGTCAGTCTGGACGACACACGCTCTGGGGCCAACACACCAGTGCATTTCAGCGAGCCACCACCCGGCTACTCGTCTGCCCCGTCGCAAGAGCGCGACCGAAGGCTGAGCGCTCAAGTGGCAGGCATGGTTGACAATGTAGCCCCTGATGGAGATCTGGGCGCAAGGGCTGCACGCAACAGACAGTCACGGGATTCCTCGCTGGAAGAATCCTCGCGGACTGTGCCATTTCCACGGCTGCCTAGCCTGAGCTTTGAAGATATAGACATACCTCAAATTGTGGTTGAGCCGTCGAGTGCCTACCCACGAGATGATTCGAGAGAGCGAAGCTTCCGGTAGTCGGCAAAACGACATATAAACGGCACCAGTCCGCGAAGCCTGTGTCTTCTGTTTGAGATACCCACGCATAACAAACCAGCCTTGAGACTCATGCCATTACATTACAACAATACTCTTCCAATTGTACCAGCTGAAACGAAGGACGAAATAAAGATTCATCTGACTGTATTTTAGCAGAGGCGTCTTGGGGGTTGTGATTTGATTTCTTCTCTTCATGGACATAATAACAGAGTGGTTGTCAGGATATAACGCTGTGATGCGATATAATTGATATTTATATAATTTATCAAACCTAGTGTAGCTGCCAACTCAAGTTGCCTGTTATTATTGTCCTGTCATTATGGTCTGGTCCAAACCTGGAAATCCTTGTCTCAATTGTTTGCCTATAGCATTCCTCGGCATCACTGCAATTAGGCATGGCATGGAGGATATTTAGTGTTGGCCATCGCATGCAGGCGAGACATTGCCGGATCTGGAACGACGATCGTGCGTCCGGTCTTTTCATTGGTCAAGAGTCGAGACGAGCAAACACAAGGGTCCCGATCCTAAAACATTGTCAATCCCAAGACAATCCCATTGTTTCCAAAGAGAGGATCTCGGACTATTCCATTGACTTGCCAATTTAATTTCACCAAAACTGTTTTACATGACGGATAGTTATTTTTCAATCCAAGGACTGAGGAAGAGCGCATGCTAACTTACAATCGGAGGACGACTATTCTCGAAATTGTTTGGGGGCCAGATCGGATTGCTTGTGCATACATATAGCATCACTAAAAAATGACCAGATTCGCCCTCGGACGTCTAGAAGACGAAGAGTGGGCAAAATGGCGCAGCTTTCGCAACAGGCATCGATCATGTCCTATTTACCAGTTTTACGACTTGGCCGGACTAGAGGCCGACCGGCTGGACAAGGAGTCTACGGATATTGTCGAAGAGGAGCCCATCAGCGACGACGAAGACGAGTGGGATGGAATAGATATCGATCCCGTCTTGCGGCGAGCCCGACTTCGTATAAAGCGAGTATGGCAGGAGCTGGGCATCTGGGGACCGCATTTCGAACACCTGATAACAGGAGGAGCGGACAGCAACACCGAGAGCTCGAGCTGGGTTCTGCCTCCCGAGCACGAGTCGAGAGTGGAAGTCTTCCATAGGAGCAGGCCGATCAACATCTTTCGGCACCAGGTGCTCAACGCCGGCAAGATGCTCCTGGACGAAATGCCCACGAAACGGGGCAGATATGCCGCCGGCGACTTCTCCGATATCAAGCCCGTTGCGTACCGTTTGGTCAGGAATCAGTGGGAGGAGAGGGGGATCTGGCTCGACTGCTGGGGCGAATTGCCGGGAAATCTTTGGGGGCATGAGATTCCTACTGAGCAGTGGTATAGCGGCACTGATCCCAGGGAAAAGCAGTTTCAGTGTTTACCCAGGGCGGAAGGCAAGAGAAACATCATGACATCGTACCGTCGGCGGTTAAGAAAGATCCAGAGGAGAGTTCGCTGGGCGGCGACCGGAGATGATCTCGACGCTGACTGCCAGAATGAAGACGATACCTCGAGCTCGACCGATTCTTGCGAGTGTCTGGTTACTCGCGTGAGCAATTTGTCGTGGAAGCTGCACGTCGACACGATGCAGAGGCAGGAGAGGCTCGCGTTTCAGGTCTCGAGGGCGGTACTCGTTGCCGAGGAGTCGGAGATGCAGACGAGGCAGGGTTTGCCGGCTCTTGATTCCGAGTTGGAGAAGCTGCCCGAGCCTGTGATGGAGCGAGAGGTGAAGTCGTTAATTGAGGATGTCGCTAAAGATCATCAGATTCCCATGTGTTTGGGGTCCGACTGTGTGGTGCACGACTCGGGTTTGGAGGATCGAGTTGCCGAGACGTTTTCAAATGCCAGAATGCCTGGGATATTCCCGGGTGACCTAGAACAGTACATCGATTCCTGGTAGATACAGAACCCTCTTCGG
The DNA here is from genome assembly GCA_022432395.1 of Pestalotiopsis sp. NC0098. NCBI lineage: Eukaryota > Fungi > Ascomycota > Sordariomycetes > Amphisphaeriales > Sporocadaceae > Pestalotiopsis > Pestalotiopsis sp. NC0098. The sequence continues at coordinate 468,767 of JAJKLJ010000003.1, read as the reverse complement.
CTTATAGTTCTATTCGGATGGATGAGGAAGATGAGGAAAATAAGATGGAACATGAAACAATCAAGACGCTTCGTTCTTAAGGCTATGATACAACTGAATATACCGATACACGGGGAAACCCATTCAGTTTCCTCCTTATTCTTGCACGGCCGATTTCTCCACCTCCTCCTTGAGCTCCTTGTTGAAGGCCTCCCAGTTCGCCAGCGTCGAGTTGCTAAAGCTCCACCCGGGCCTCATGAGAAACGACAGGAGACCTCGAAACTCTTCCGTCTGCGTAAAAGTGGTGGCCCCGGCCGTCTTAGTGCTCGGCGCGAACTTGAACTCATGCTTGCCGGAAAATATGGGCTCAAGCTTGCCCTCCCATTGAAATCGCTCGGCCGAGCTATCCTAGAGGTGCTCATTAGTTTTACGAGGTCGATCAGATACGTTCATTTTCGTACTTACTAGGACGACTGGTGAAAACTTCATGCCGTTTAAATCAACCTGGAGCTGGTCTCCAGCTTTCAGCTCATGTGGCCTGGTTTCTGGCACCGAAGGTGTGAATGTCCATCTTGACCATTGCTTGTATTGCGAAAAGTTCATAAACTAATGGATGCTTGGTCAGCATCTTGGTAAAATTGTCATCAAGTTGTGTACTAACCACTGTTCGAACAGCCTCGGGCGATGCCTGGATTTCAATCTCGGCCGATATTACCACCATGGTGATGAATTGACAAGGTATATGATCTCAGGAAGGAGTTTCGAGTTGGGAAATTGACTGTTGCGTTGGTGTATTGTCTTCGAGTACAAGTGTAGAATTGATTTTGATTGTGTAAATTGAAGGTATGTAGTGATAGTAATCAAAAGAAATACAACAATTATAGGAACCACGTCCTTTATGTCTATTTCTTGAACCTCTATCTAGTCTTATGATATGATGAAAAAAGCTGACTACGGAGTGTATTCAGGCCGATCAGCGCCACCGTCCTTCGTGATTGGCCGCCTCCGGGAACGAGACGACCCCGGAGAGTTTCCACCTTGCGCTTGCTCTCCACGCCGTCGAGGCACAGCTTCGACACTAGACCGAACATGGTATTTGTACAATGTCTTGGCGTGAGTAGCGGGAGTCTGGGGGTGTCAGTCATCAGTCATCTCATCCACGATCCCTCCAGCTGATACCGTTATACGGATTTCACGTCGCTGCCTTCTGCATAGGGCTGCATTCGTCGCGCGTCATGTCTCGTTCGAGGGCTGCCCAGTCCTCGAGCGCGTCGGCCGTCGCTTCTCCGATATTCATCCAGGTCGGACACCCCAGCGACTCGTCATGGCGAAGGGCAGTTCGCTCGCAGGCCGCGTCGGCGCGCCATGCTGCAGCCCGCCGACGTCGTCTTCTAGAACACCAGCAGCGAACGGCCACACCGCGGGAAGCATCTGCAAATGAGTCAGCATGTATACTCCAGAGCCCAGAAACCTTGTGCGGCATCCGGAGTGTGGACCCGTTTGATAGCCTCGGCAGGTCTACGACACGCTTCGAGTGCTTCCTCATGAACCACTGTATGCATAACGTTTTCGAATCCATATTGCGACATTGTTTTCCCTGTGCAAGAGGTAGTATATACATGCTAATTTATGAGCTTTTCTCTCAGACCTGCAACACCTCGCATCTCACGCCACAATTCTTATAGAAGCAGACGCCGAGACTCTAAGCCATACCGGCATGAAAATAGGCTGGGTTCGGCTCAGCGTCACGAACGGAGAACTGCTCAACTCCCTTTTCCTCTCCACCTGTCGGAACTTGATCGAGCTAGGTGTCGCCGGTGACTATTATGAGCGGTTGCTGAGCTACAGAGCTGAGTGTATGCGCACGGTCAATGAAGCTCTGTCTGGCGAAATGTCCCACCCGAGAACAAATACCATTCTCATCGTGGTAGCCTTGGCTCTAGACGCCGTAGGGACCTTCCTTCTAATATTGAAGCATCGGGAAAGCAAATATTGACTGTATTGGCAGATGAAATTCGGAGACTTCCTCGCAGCCAAGAAACACTGCGATGCAGCCAACCTCATGGCCCGGATGCAGTCGGCTCCTCAGCAGTCCGCCGGAGAGAATTCATTGAGTCCTCTGGAACCGTGGGCCAGGTCCGTCACGAAGCGTATACTGTCGTGGCAGGACGGAAGGCATCCATGCTCATCTCCTGTCCTCTCGTCTTACCCCTTTCGTGATCAATCTCGCGCGATTACCGAGTTGGATGAGTGAGACTGGAAGTAATCGACTTGGCGATTTCTCTTAACATTCGAACCACTACGATTGACTGAGTCAATGCTCATCTGGCCTCAAAAACATTTGAAAGTCAGAACCTAGGCAATGAGAATACTTCGGACCACAACAGCATAATCAAAAGAGGACTCTAATGAATCACGATGTCGGTACAGCTCTCTTGCAGTACCCAAAATCAGCCTGCCTCATTTTCGTGGCCCAGTTCACACAACAGCACAACACATAGCGCGGCCGAGCGACCCAGTCATTCTTCAGCGAATTCTCGACATGATCTATGTCCGGCCTTGCTTATTTCAAAACGAGCTTGCATCAATCAGTAGCGATCTCTTGGAAAAGGATCGGCCAAGTCTCCTCAAGATCTGCCTGAGCTTCTACAGATCTCGACAAGCAAACATCTCATTGATAGCTCAAGTCTACCATCCAAGGACATTTGAATGATGAACAAAATTGATTGATCTGGCCACGTGCAAGTTATCTTCACAGGGTATATCGGCAGGAAATAAATCATTCTTCTTTCATCTGTCAAGAAATCTGGACAGGCTGCCCTCGATCAATCTGTTTATATACATGATATGGGCCAAGACGGGACACTTCCGTGTCATCCCTCTGTTCATAGGGACTGTGTCAGGAGTTGTACAACTCACCCGCCGATTGCCAAGCTCGGCTAGGGAATTTGAGAAACATACCATACATATAGCGGACTGTTCGTCGGAATTGAACAACACTGGTGTACTCAAGCCGGCAGCTATGCGTTCCTGGATCATCTATACCAAGGTTCATGCAAGCCTTGTTATACTTCTGCCGTGGCCTTTCCCGAAAGACCAATACATGAGGAGGCTGCGGCAGGGGAGAACGGACGAGACAATATAAGCGATTTTGCTGAGGGGGGCCCAATGATACGCCGTATGCCAAGACATAGGGTGCCGATCCGATCGGTATTCAAGCCGCCAATGTCTTGCTGGCGCCATCTCCAAAATCACTGTTGCATTTTGTATTGCCATCTTGCATATGCACGTGGATTACCGAGATGCCCTCTGTGCTGATATTGTTATCCGTCATTAGTGGAACCGAGGGCCTGGTACATGTGTTACTTATAGCCTCGAGGCTCTCGTCTGTTGATCTCTATTGTTGAGTTTTAGTCTCCCCGAGATCGATCACGACACTTACGCCACAGCACGACAAGAACTGATTGATCACCTGAAATCTTGTCCTCTGTTCAGTGTAAGCCCCCGCAAACTAGGCGTGGCCTGCGTAATAAACTGTACAGCTGACATTGACTGATTCTAGTCAAGATGATCGGAATCAAGACTCTCTTCCTCGCAGCATATTTTCATATCACCGTTGCAGCCGGTCTCAGTCACCCGGAATGGGTCCCAGCCCTCAATGCCTCGCTCAACGGCAAGCTCAGGACCGCCCGGCCCATTGCGGCGCCTTGCTTCTCGTCGTACAGAGGAACGCCTCAACCAGTTGACGAAGCGGCATGCTCGATCGTGCGGGAGAATTACACGACCAACGCATTCCGGACGGAGCAGGCCGCGGCTTACATGAACAACCAAAATGAAATGTGCCTTTCGGACCCCGCGGACCAGTGCATCCTCGACAACACGGTGACGCCCGCCGGGCTCCCGCCGAGCAATGCCACCTGCAGACACGGCAACGTCCCGGACTACTACGTCGAGGTGACGGGCCCGCAGGACGTCATGACGGCCTTTGCCCTGGCCAACACGCACGGCTTTCCCCTGAGCATCAAGAACAGTGGCCACGACTACATGACGCGCGCGGGCGCCCGGGCCGCGGCCGGGTCGGCGTCCGTCGAGCTCTGGGTCCACCGGCTCCAGGGGCTCGAGTACCACGACGACTTTGTGCCGTCGGGCTGCGACGCCGGCGTCGGCCGCGCCATGACCGTGGCCGCGGGCGAGAGCACGGGCGCCGCCTACGAATTCGCCGACGCCCATAACGCCACCATCCTCGGCGGCTACTCGCCCACCATTGCGCTGTCGGGCGGCTGGGTCCAGGGCGGCGGGCACAGCCCGCTGTCGCCCGTGTACGGGCTGGGCGCCGACCGGGCCGTCGAGTTCACGATCGTGACGCCCGACGGCATCCTCCGCACGGCCAATGCCTGCCAGAATCCGGACCTGTTCCGCGCGCTGCGCGGCGGCGGCGGGGGCACCTTTGGCGTCGTCCTCGCGGCCACGCACCGCGTCGAGCCGCGGCTGCCCATCGCCGTGGCGTCGGTGACCATCCCCGACAACAGCTCCGACGACACCGTCCTGCGCTGGATCGAGCTCGTGGCGTCCGAGTCGTACGCATGGGGCCGGCAGGGCTGGGGCGGACACGTCGCGGGGCTCTGGGTCAAACACTTCAATCCGCTGCCGCGGTACGCCAACCTCAGCAGCGCGGCGGCGGCGCAGGCGACGATGCAGAGGCTGACCGACTTTGCGCTCGCCCACGGCGGGACCAGCGTCGTCGAGGTCGTCCCGAGCTGGCTGGCGGCGTGGGACAAGTACGTCGTGCCGGGGGCGCTGAGCAGCGCGGGCCAGGCGCGGTTCATCACCAACCGGTTGGTGCCGACCGAGGCGCTGGCGACGGCCGCGGGCGTGCGGGACGTCATGGGTCTGCTCAACTACACGATCGGCCTCGGGTTCCGGCCCAAGACCTTTTACGTGCCCGTCTCGACGCCGTTCGTGGCCGAGGACGGCGCGGCGGGCGCGCATAGACGTGGATACCATACGGACCCGGGGACCTCGGTCCACCCGGCGTGGTACTCGTCCATATGGAGCTTGTCGGCGGGCTGGACGCTTGCGTGGAACGCGACGGCCGCCGAGAGGCTCGAGACGTTTGCGAACCTGACCAAGACCACCCGGAGGGCCGAGGAGCTGTTCCCCGACAGCGGCACGTACCCCAACGAGGCCAACCCGTTCACGTCCGACTGGAAGAGGGCGTGGTGGGGCGAAGACAACTATGCGTTCCTCCTCGAGACCAAGGCCCGGTACGATCCCAACAATACGCTGAGGTGTTGGAAGTGTGTGGGGTGGGACGAAGAGCCCGTCGTGTCGGGATACGATTTCAAGTGTTTGGGCGGGCTTCAGGATCAGATTGACCAAGCGCTCTCCGGATATCAGACGTGGTAGATACATTCATACAGATCATGCGCCATATAGAAACACACTGCCGTAAGTATATGATGTATTCGTTTCTAAAAAGCTACATGTTATTTCCTTGCCGTGCGCCGCTGTTGATGAGTGTATTAATCGTACATGATGTTTATGAGAAACCGGGAAAGGGAAATGCAAAGTGTAAGACATATACCGCTGGCCGTGAATCCAATAATGCTCCAATGTCCTGTATGCCTATGCAAATCTGAAAATTTTATCGATGATGATTACATGAAACTGCTCTTGACCGTGACAATTGTGGTGTAAATCATGCAGACTACACCGACAATCATCAAGACAATATCTCCAATCTTTGCAGCCTGGGTGGTGGCCACACCTCTGTAGTGGAGGTAAGGAGGGTAGATGTACACGAGCGGCACGCAAGCGAAAGAGCCGATGAGGGCGACGAAGCGGTCGAGATTGCCGGCACCGAGGATGGAGATACCGCCGCAGAGAAGCACCATCATGGTTCGGAAAAAGTTCTTGGTCCACTTGGTCCTCAGGCTCTTCTTGCCAGAGTGTTTGCCAAAGAGTCCGCCCTCGACAATACGAAGCGCAGGGAAGAGCTGGACAGGGTTGCCCACGAGGATGGCAAGCGAGTACAAGAACTGCATGGCCTGCACGAACCGGCTGTCTCGGGGGTAGTTGTTGATGATCTCGATATAGGTGTCGTTTCCAAAAGTGGCATAACAGAGAGCACCCACGGACGTATAGACAATGGTGATGATGACCATAATGACACCGAGCAGAGGCTCGAACTTCTCGGGTTCGGCCATGGAGGACTGAATAGGCAGGATCAGGCCGATACCTTCAAAGGTGAAAATGGCGGACCCGATCATCATGGTGTAGCTGTCCGGGTTGAACATGACAACCGTCTTGTGCATGCCATTGGTGGCCAGGCTGCCAATGTCGTAGTAGTAGATGTAGGTAACACCCATCATGATGCACACGTCGGCGAGCAGAGCCGCAGGGCCGAGCTTGGAAATGTTTCGGATCCAGGACAGCGGGATGAGGAACGCGAGCTGTATCAAGATGATGCTGACAGACGAGACGCGGCTGGTTCCATGGGTGACGGCTGCAAGGAAAGCCTCGATATTCTCAGCGACGAAGACGATTCCGGCGCACACAAAGCCGAGCTGGGAAAAGGTAACGGAGCCCATGATCAGGTTGCGAAGCCTTCTTCCTGCTATGGCCTCTCCTATCTCACCGTAACCACCCGAGTGGTGCTGCTTGCACTGCAGAAGCAGGTGAAAGGAGACCATGGTGACGGCCGAGACCAAGACCATGGTGATGGAAGAAAAGGCCAATCCTCCGTTGCTAAAGGCCTTGGGCAGGAACATGATTCCGGTGCCAATGAACGCCTTTAGCAGGGTAAAGAAGGTCTTGGTCGTGCCTGCGGTAGCCACTTTGATGGTGCGAACAGACCTGCGGCGCGAGATCAGAGGCCTCTCTTCGGCCCGCTCGTTGGCAATCTCCTCTTCCTCATCATCAGACGCAATGGCCTCATCGTCGGAGTCGGCAAGATCCTCTCCGGCAAAGGAGCCGTACAGGTCCAGAAACTCGACAAAATTCCTCGTGATGGGCAACCTTGCGGCCAGGAAATCCTGCTCCTGCGCTTTCTGCTGGATGAAAGCTCGGCGAAAGCCACCGGGTGCGAGCTGGTTGCCGACGGCAAGACCCTCATCGTCGTCTTCCGCGCGTAATTGTCCGGGGTGATGGAAAGTGTTGGATCTCTGGTGCAACCTGGCTTGCATGGCCCGCTGCTGGATCTTGAACAAGTCCCGATGCACGTCACCGCCTGGCAGCTTCAGAGAAGAGAGCTCAGGGGACTCCAGAGGATCGACATCGTCGGGGGCGACAGAAGACGAGCCATCAAAGGTGGCACCGTAGCCGCTGGGCAGATGGCCAGAGACGACGCGAGCCTCTCTGTCCGATGGCGGAGGGGTGCCAGACATGATGTTGCGGTGAAGAAGGGAGACGGAAAGTTAAAAGTTCAGCCAACGCCTCAACCGAGAGAAGATGGGATGAGATGAAAGAGAGCCGAGACGCGTATTTGACACCTTCCCCAGCAGCCAATTCCCCGGATACGAAAGCAGAAATGAGTGCTCCCAGATTTGCAGCTAAAAGACAGGTAAACAAGGAGTGGCCCTCTTGGTTGTTGGTGTAGTACGGAGCACGTAGTGTAGATCTAAAAGTCTGGAGTTAAAAGGGTTCCAGTTCGGAAACGGGGTCGGTGTTAGTTAACAGAGATTTTTTTGTCCTGCCTGTCCCATCGTGAGTGATGCAATGCGCTACTGGTCTTGAATTTCCGCGGGGTACCGGCAGGTCGGCCGTGGGGCAACCCGTCTAGTGTAGCACCGACATTCTAGGCCCCTCGAGTCCATTTCAGTTGCAATCCAGGCGATTCATGTGAGCCGATTGGCATCTCTAGCAGGTCGTGTCCTGTTCCTGTTGCGTGCTGTCCAATAATGACAGTGGCCTCATGCCACCGCGTCCGCTAGAACACCCTAAGGGTCACGGCAGGGGTCAGCTGGTGTAGGCCTAAGCTACCCTGGGAAAGGCCCCGACACTTGGCTGGTCTTTCTGCGGGGGTAGCCGACCTTGCAGGCGGCAGGGGTAATAAACTGACTTTGTTATGACAGAACCATATGAGAGCCGCGCCTCGATGCTGTGCACGTGGTCTGTATATTATGCTTCATAGGGTCCAAATCATGTTTTTCAATGACATGCTCCATCACCCGAGTATACCACCGGTTTGGTTGACAAGTGAGACTGTCGTTGAAGAAATGTGCCCGCGGCGGCTCGAGGACAGACCCGATCTCGGCAGCGTGTCTAGGTCATCGTGTCTCAGTCCAACGGCACTGCGTTACCGATCCACGATCACGAATCAAACATTTTCCTGATCATTGTCGTGCTGTTGGTCAGTATCAGACGAGTATAGCGATGGGAATGATTCCCGTCACTTGGCTCTTGACGTCTTCAGGTTTGTAGCATCCAATGGTTCCCGGGGCAAAGGGACTGATGCATTCTACCTTGCTGCCTACGCCGGGAAGACTCGTCTCCAAAACCAACATGCGCCTGCGCTCCAGTGCGGAGCCTCGTCTGACGGAACTCTATCAACATTAACAAATACAAAGTAGACAATTTCAATACTCCGCGCCCCCGTCTTCACAGCAGACTTGTCACTCAAACAAGTCGCACAGGTCACAGACCCCTAATCATCAGTCATGTCGCAAAATCAGCCGGCTCAGGGTCGAGCCCAGGTCATCATGGCTCCTGCCGACGACACGGCACAATGGCCAAAGACCGTCTTCCTCGCGGGCACCACGACGGGACCGCCGGACTGGCGAACAGTGCTATGCGACCGAATGGCAGACCTGCCAATCACTTTTCTCAATCCGCTCCGCCTCGACTGGGATGACGGCTGGACGGACGATGTCTTTCGTCGCCAGGTCAATTGGGAACTGTCAAAGCAGGAAGAGGCAGACGTCGTCGCCGTCTACTTTGGCGCCAACACGGCTGCGCCCATCAGTCTCATGGAGCTGGGGCTCTGCGCAAAGGAGAAGAAGGCGGTCGTGTACGTGGATGAGGGTTATCAGAAGAAGGGCAACGTGAGGGTCGTGTGCGAGAGATACGACATCGAAGTACACGGCAATCTGGAAGATTTTATTCGCGGCATCCAGAAAAGGCTTGGGACTTGAGCCCAGTGCTCAGCAATGGTGTTTTCTTCAAGGATGGAAGAGGCGAGATCTTGACCGAAATGGTGAATGATGGCTTTTGCAAGCGGAACATATTCGTGGAATGGAGTGGTATGAATTTCAACCGTGATCGCTTCTCAACTCATTATCCATGAGTCAATATCTCATTTTGCCCTCACTCGGGCTATATATATATGCTGCGTTTTGAATTACTATGTGCGCTTGCTTTGCCGCCAAAAATTACACAAGCTCTCTCTCAGGTACTCATGGCATAATGCCCCTATACGATCGGAGTAGCACTATTTCCTTCTATCACAATTGCAGCACCATCCATCTTCGGGGCCTCTCCAATTATTGGCTCGTCCTCAAGGACTACATGTACACTCAACCTCGGCCACAATTCTCGCAACAGGTCCGCCAGGTACCGAATCCCCCATTCCTCCGCCGGGCGATGTCCGACACAGATGACAGGCATGCCGACGGCCCCGGCCGCCTCGAGGCCAGGCTCCCTCGGCTGTCCGGTGAGATACAGCAGCCCGGACGCATCGCCGGCCTCGATCAGGCCGTTCTCCTCGGCTCCCGCCACGACGCGGGCTACCTCGTCCGGGTGAAAGGCGTTCATGATAGCCACGCCGCGCACCGCCTGCGCGAGCCCGCCGCTGCCCGGGTACAATTCCGCGGCGCCCATCTCCGCCTCGATCAGGCCGCGCAGCGCCTCGAGCGACTGCGCAGAGGCCAGGGGCCCGACGAGGCCGATGCGCCGGTCCGGGTCGCCCTTGTAGCCCTGAATGCAGAACACCCGGTCGGCCCGGACGGCCAGCCGCGACGCGAGCGCGGTGTTGTAGCCCGTGGTGAGCAGCTCGTCGAACCGCTTGTGGCTCGCCAGCACGAGCGAGCCCCAGGGCAGCGCGCGGCGGTCCAGCTGGAACGGGCGGTGCAGGAAGCACACGGCCTTCTGGCGGCCCCTGGCCAGCCGGCTTAGCTTGTCGTACACGCCCGGCGTCGGCGTGATGCTGAGGACAATGTCACGGACAAAGGCCACGCCGGGGTCGTACCCGGGCCATCGCGGCACGTGGTACTGCAGCGGGATATCCTGAGGATGGGCTGGTATGATGGTGTTGAAGAATTCGACGAGCTGGGCGTGAGTAGGGAACCGCTCGGCGGGGGCTTTGGCAGAAGACATGACCAAATTTTGTTTCAGGACAAACCGTTCAACACGAGTTACCAGTCCTACTAGTATATTATCTGGACTGTAGACCTACCTGTGTAGAGTTGGTTCGACTTGTGCAAGTCAATTACGTCAATCCACTTGGCTATATTTTTGGTGGCTTTGAATGAGACATCTACCTGGTGTTCTAGTCATTTCTTGGGGCTCGCCTGAGGCTGTACACTGGCTTGTGACTTTGTGTCATGTATACATTATATCAGATATGAAGGTGTTTTGATGGTACGATGCACTCGATGCTTGTTTATATATGCGATCGTCATGAAGCCCCTACATTAGAAAAGTGATACACTAAGCGCTATTCCGCATTGGTAGGGCAGCTATAGAAGCTTCTCATCAGCACATGATACCTACTAGTTCAGACGCGACCAAGTGAGAAGTCACCATAGAAACGATGCCAGTATGGGTGCGGCGCGAAAGTGTTCCTAACTGAATATTTCATTATATTTTTTTTCTTGTTATTCTTGAGTCGACATCGCCAAAGATGGTGTATTGCAGAATAGTAATATTGTCGCGTGCCAAATGCCAAGGGAATGCAGGCGCAAAAGCAGCTATTATAGCTGCTGAAACGCCAGTCCTCTTCCTCTTGGAAGATGGGGTGATCAGATTTTATTCCATCTAAGCACCGCCCTCGCGCTTGGCGTATTCATCCTCAATGGCCTCTGCGTACTTTTCCTCGGGCGATCTGGGGTCGTCCTTGAGGACGCCCTCCTTGATCAGCTGCTCCGGGTCGGGTCGGTGCGAGATCTTGTCGTTGAGGGTGTCTGCCTTCATGTGCTTCTCAAGCTGTACACAATTGTCAATTTCTTATTATTTTGAAGATTTTTACAACGGCTGGGGATCGTGTCTAACCTCCTTCTGCTTCTCCTGGAGTCCGGGGGCGGCGGTCGAGTCGGGGAGGATGTTCTCTGTAATGACGTCATGTTAGTATATGCAAGCCTGGGATCGAACTTGTGAAGCTCCGAGGACTTCCACCAACGGAGTATAGGATGGTGCGGAGGGAGAAAGAAAGCAAGAGCAGGTAACAACGCTGATCACGTACTGGCGACGAGCTCCGATCGCTCTGGGCGGTGCTGCAGGTGCTGCTCCAGCGAGACCGAGTTCTTGCGACCCTGTGTGGAGCGAACTCCAGAGATAGGGGTCTCGTCGACCTGGGGGACTTCGGGGGTGGTGTTCTCGTCGGCCATGATGTTCTTGGTGGTTGGGGGGTTTTGAACTTTGGGATATTCGGTAGCTCCTCTCAAGTGTTACCGTGTTCGTGTTGTGTTCGGTTGAATGGTAGATGAGTGCGATTTATCTACTCTGTCCGTTTCAGCTTTCGTAATTTGTTACAGCAACACTACAGGAATAGGAGGAGATCGCGAGATGAGCACGGGATCTGGCCCTCTCGAGAATTGCACGAACCTTTAATTTGGGTGAGTTCCAGAAAGGCGGGGAACGTCGAGCTTCGTGTCTCCCTTGATGAGGGGGGAAAAGGAAGCTGAGCACTGGCTTCATTTTGAACCTTGTTTTGTTTTTTTTTTCACCATCGCCCAATGATTTCAACCAAGGCCCCGCGACAGGTCTAGAAGCGACAGCCTAGCAACTGTGTCGCACCAGCTGATGAGCTGAGGCTGTGTGTTGGTCCATGTGTGTATTAATCATATGCACATGCAATTTTCGATCGAGGCTCATGGGTGTAAATGACTGGCTGGTGCTCTCCGTCACTTTCTTTACTTCCATCAGAGACCTACTACCTGCTGTCGGCCCCTCCTTCAGTGGTGTCACCCACCGTTGGGGACCTAGTAAACAACATTTGAACGGCGACGCATCTAAACTTTGCGCTACCCTCGGTACCTACATTTGCGCAGACGTTGATCGAGCAGAATAGCATCGTTTTTACCAGGCCCAGCTGTTGGGTTCTGTTCTCCTTGTGCAATAGCATGTGCAGGTTGTCTGTATGAATAATTCAATGGAAAGACTCCACCCTGGAGCCCCTATTCACCTTTGACAACACTTCAATCATCACCACGTTGCCAGGCAAGGACCCATAGTGGGCAGCCAACACGCCGTGGTCAGGAGACCGACGCCGAGGTCCCCATCGCCGAAAAGACAATGGGGACTGAATGAGAGGTCCTCCGGGGTCGAGGTCCCTGATGTTTGTTCTTGTCCCCACACCAGCTCCCAGTCTCCAGCTGTCAATCGAGTCTTCTTAGTGTAGGAAGTCAAGTTGGTGGGTTCAATGTTGTTTTGTTAGTGGATCATAAGAATCTGACGGTGCCTTAGTCAGGCGCTCGCATTGGGGTTGGTTGTCAGCTCCAGCGGCAAGCATCAGATTCTACCAGCTTTTCGTCATAATGCGTGAACAGTAGAACAGTTGCTTTTTTTGCTTTTGCTTTTGCGCTGTCCAAGATAAAGAGCTTGCTTGCAAATAGCTCCGGTGGATAGACAGTTGCCAAGTTCAAGATGCATTCCTCAAGTTCAAGGTCACTATTTGCCATCGCATCCTCGGGTTATCGTATCATCGTTGCATAGACAGTGACCAAGCAGCATCTTCCGTAATTCATATCGCGACATGTCCAATCTGAGCTTAACGACGTGGCGCTATCTGGGCCTCGGCGTCGCAGCCTCGTACGCGGGTATTGGCGTGTTCCAGGCGATTCGGCCTGTCAAGGCGTCGCTGGGTTTTTACGACATACCGAAGCACGTCGTTAGCCCGCAGGTCGATTCGCGTCAGCAGGTCGGCTGGCTCATGACCCTCATCGCGGCCCGAGACATCAGCACGGCCGTGATCCTCTTCACGTTTGCCTACAGGGGCCAGACCCGCGAGATGGGGACCGTCATTCTCGGCAGTCTGATTGTGGGTGCCGCCGACACAGTGACGTCCTGGACGAGAAAAGGACCAGCTACGTAAGTTGTGGTCTTTTTCATGATCAGTCAACAAGTGTGTTGTATTCTGTAACTGATGGCGACATACCTATAGTGGTCTTGGCCTCTTGGTTGGAGCGAGTATCTGGGGAGTGATAGGGTATGGTCTTGCTTTTTAGTCACGGTCCGATGTCTACCTATTCCGTCTTCTTGGGCGCAGAAAAAGCAGACTGTATTATTCTCCACGTTCAACAATGAATTCCAATTTAGGACTTCAAATCATACATCTTCTTCCGTCCACTGATGATAAGAGCAATGAATGGTGCCAATATATCCAGCATTATCTGTGATGACAGCGCGTCAGTCTCAACGCTCAGATATAGACTCATGATCCCGTGATAGGCGCGATCTCGGCACGTATAGCTGACATGCGACTATTATGCCGAAGTCTGCATCATAAACCCGATCTATACGGGTGCCAACACAAGATACCATTGGCCGATTGACTGTAAACATCTGATCCTGTGCCATATAGAAACCAAAGTCTGAGAATGTGGCGATGTCAGCCAAGTATACTGCCGAGCCTCTAAATTTGGCATTGCCCCATTAGCGCTGCCGGTTTGCCGTTTGGGAGTCATTTACGCATCTGCAAATAGCTTCGTCTGCCTTCTGATCATTATCAATCAGCTAACCCGAATCAATGGTATTATAATTGCATTCACCTTAGACATGGCAGACTGATTGCATATATTGGGATATGATATCGAACAGTACTTGGACAATTCTTTTTCACGGCGAATCTGGTCAAAAATAGGCATTCTTTTAAACTCTCCACAACGAAGCATATCTGAAAGAGAGACCAGAACCAGCCCAGTCGATATAAATCAATTATCAATCTGATCATTCGACAAATACCAATCCTCCAGCACCGAATTGCCACCTACACCTACCTGAAAGCCACAAGAGTACAACCAACATAGCCCGTCGCCAATGTCTTATAGCACAACCGTGTGCAGCTCCGTATGGGGACCCCAAGACTACCAAGAACCTAAATGCTGGGTCGGACACTCCCTAGCCCGCCCTATCGCCCTATGGCACGATGTCGTCGTCTTGGCTCCGGGCGTACCAAGGCGTCCTATGCAGCCTGTATGCGGCGAGCAACTCAACAACTTTCCCAGAATCCCTGCCCGCGTGGTGGTGCGGTGCATGCTATCATCTATGACGACGATCATGGCGAGGCTGGCCGGCTATCAAGTCCGTGCCAAGAGAAACACCTACGGTCATCCATGGTGCGCAATCGAGACTCGAGGACTCGGCCTCGAGTATATAAGTTGCCATGTATCCCGTTAATTCCTGGCAGGAAAGATTTTCATCGCTTGGTATATCAATATTACACAAAACTTCCCCGACTTTGAAACAATCACCCATGGAAGCAACATGGCAAAGTCAAACGCCCTCGGAGACCACGTCTCCGGGCAGTCCAACAAGCCCATCTCCAAGCCCGCACACTCCTTGATTTATGACGAGGTCACACGTGAGCTGGGAGTCGACGGCGACGATGGACTGACCGAGGGCGAGGCGGAAAAGAGGCTCGAAGAGTTTGGCAACAACGAGCTCGACAACGGACCCGGCGTCAACCCTACCAAGATTATCATGAAGCAGATCGCCAACGCCATGATGCTGGTGCTGCTGCTGGCCATGGGTGTCTCGTTTGGCATTCAGTCGTGGATCGAAGGCGGCGTGGTCGCTGCCATCATTATTCTCAACATTGTCATTGGGTGAGTGTGATGCCAAGTATCCTACATTTGACCACCCAGTTAGGACTTGAAAGCTAACGACAAGCGATCTAGTTTCAAACAGGAATACAGTGCCGAAAAGACAATGGACTCGCTCCGTTCTCTCTCCTCGCCAACGTCGCATGTCGTGAGAGGCGGCCAAAACATGACCGTTGCCACGATTCAGGTCGTCCCCGGCGACATGGTCGAGCTCAAGACGGGCGACACGATCCCGGCCGACATCCGCCTGACCGAGGTGATGAACTTTGAGACGGACGAGGCGCTCCTGACCGGCGAGTCTCTGCCCGTGCAAAAGATCGCCGACGAGACCTACGACGCCGAGCTGGGTCCCGGCGACCGTCTCAACATTGCGTACTCGTCGAGCACCGTGACCAAGGGGAGAGCGAAAGGCGTCGTCTTCGCCACCGGTATGTACACCGAAATCGGCACCATCGCCGCGGCCCTCCGGAGCAAGAACTCCAGAGTCCGGGAGCCTAAGAGGACGCCCGAGGGACGGGTGCGGCCGCATCGCCAGGCACAGGCGTGGGCATTGACCGGCAAGGACCTCGTCGGGAACTTTCTCGGTGTCAACGTCGGAACGCCGCTCCAGCGCGTCTTGTCCCGCCTGGCCTGTGGACTTTTCGTCGTGGCGGTCATCTTCGCCATCATCGTGCTCGCAGCCAACAGTTTTTCCAACCAGCAGGAGGTCATCATTTACGCCGTCGCGACCGGTCTCTCTATGCTGCCAGCCTCCTTGATTGTGGTTCTTACCATTACCATGGCAGCCGGGACCAAACGCATGGTCGAGAGACACGTCATCGTGCGAAAGCTGAACGCCCTAGAGGCACTCGGTGCCGTCACTGACATTTGCTCCGATAAGACTGGAACTCTGACGCAAGGCAAGATGGTGGCCAAGAAAGCCTGGATCCCTAGCAAAGGCACGTACTCTGTCGGCGAATCGAGTGAGCCGGTCAACCCGACCGTTGGTGCTCTGTACCATTCCCCGGGCGGCCCTGATGAAGACTCGTCTTCGGAGAGCGACGTTGCGCCTGACCAAGATGATCACAAGTCGGGCGAGGAACTCCTCCAAGACAATGAACCGCTCGAGGAGTTTCTCAAGATTGCTTCATTGGCAAACTTAGCATCTGTCTACAAATCTCATGACGGCGAAGGTTGGACCGCCCGTGGCGACCCGACCGAGATCGCTATCCAGGTCTTTGCCTCGCGCTTTGGCTGGAACCGCCGCAACCTGGCCGAGGGTGAAGATCCCAAGTGGAAGCTCATCACCGAATACCCGTTCTCAAGTGACGTCAAGAAGATGTCCGTCATTTTCCGGAAGAGGGGCGAGGAAAGCAAGTTCGTCTTCACCAAAGGCGCCGTCGAGCGCGTCTTGGAAGCCTGCGCCAACATTGACATGGAAGGCCACGGTCAGATAACGAAACTGACCGAGGAGATCAAGCAGGAAGTCCTCTCCAACATGGAGTCTCTAGCATCTTTGGGTCTCCGTGTCCTCGCGTTGGCATCCAAGACCTACGACGGGCCGACGGGCACGAGCGACGAGGAGCGAGAGCAAGTCGAGACGGCCCTCACATTCCGTGGTCTCGTCGGCCTGTTCGACCCCCCGCGTCCCGAGTCCAAAGGCGCCGTCAAGGCTTGCCACCAAGCGGGAATAAGCGTGCACATGCTTACAGGAGACCACCCCGGCACGGCACTTGCCATCGCCAAGCAGATTGGTATTGTGCCGGATCGTCTGGACCAGGTCAGCAGGGAGACGGAGAGTGCCATGGTGACAACTGCCGCGCAATTCGACCGCCTGATAGACCAGGAGATCGACGACTTGCCCGTCTTGCCTCTGGTGATCGCGCGCTGCGCGCCCCAGACCAAGGTGCGGATGATTGAGGCTCTCCACCGGCGCAAGGCGTTCGCGGCCATGACGGGCGACGGCGTCAACGACTCGCCGTCGCTCAAGCATGCCGACGTGGGCATTGCCATGGGCCAGGCGGGATCCGATGTGGCCAAGGACGCATCCGATATTGTGCTGACAGACGACAACTTTGCCTCCATCCTCAATGCCGTCGAGGAGGGCCGCCGCATCTTTGACAATATCCAAAAATTCGTGTTGCACCTGCTGAGCCAGAATATTGCCCAGGCCTGTACGCTGCTGATCGGTCTTGCATTCAAGGACTCGAATCAGCTGTCCGTCTTTCCCCTCTCGCCCGTAAGTTCTTCTCCCCTGATCTACACAAAGCTAGCTACCGTACCCGATCAACATACTGATAGTTTGCCCAAAGGTGGAGATCATGTGGATTATCATGGTGACCTCTGGCTTCCCGGACATGGGTCTCGGTCTCGAGGCGGCGGCACCAGACATCCTCTCGCGGCCACCGCAGAACCTGAAGCGCGGCATCTTCACCACGGAGCTGTTGGTGGACATGGCGGCGTACGGGCTGTGGATGGCGGCGCTCTGTCTGTCGTCCTTCTCGCTCGTGACCTACCACTGGGGCGACGGGATCGAGGGCACCGATTGCAACTCGACCTACTCGGCCCAGTGCGACACCGTGTTCAGGGCGCGGGCGACGTGCTTCGTCTCCATGACGTGGTTCTCGCTGTTCCTGGCCTGGGAGCTGATCAACTTCCGACGGTCCTTTTTCCGCATGCAGCCCGGCAGCAAGAGATACTTTACCCAGTGGATGCACGACGTATGGCACAACAAGTTCCTGTTATGGTCTGTCATGTTCGGCTTCGCCTCCGTCTTCGTGATCCTCTACGTGCCCGTCATCAATCACGACGTCTTCAAACATACGGGCATCACGTGGGAGTGGGCCATCGTCATCGTCGAGGCCGTCCTGTTCTTTGGAGGCATCGAGAGCTGGAAGTGGGGCAAGCGCGTCTTCTATAGGCGAAGGGCCAAGAAGGAGGGCGGCGGCCAGTCGCGCAGACTGAGCAGCGTCGTCTTTGATGATTACCTGACCAAGACGGGGACAGATGAGGAGCGGCGTGCGGAGGTGGAGGAGAAAGTGTAGAGAGAGAAGGTCTAGAATAGGCTTGATGATACCCATCTAAGTGGCTCCATTTCACAATAGTACATGGCGCAGTAAATAGTTTCAATTGTTCTTCTTCTCCCATCTTTCCCTCACAGTATTCAGGGGTTGACAAGCGCATTGAGGTGGATTGACCATCACCAGTGATGAGGAGGCAGACCATGTGCAAATGTCGAGTTACAAATTTTCAGTACTCTTTAAGACACATACGAGTACATGCTGCCATGTGCGAAGAAGTCATCTTCGTGGGCACACTGTACATAGAGATCCTACACTGTAGATACTCAACCGGCATGGAAAGAGACAGTGCGACGTAACGCAGCAGGTAGAAAATGAACACTGAGTGAGATGGGCGGCGCTTTACTGTAGTCTGTATACCTAGGATCGTAGAACTACGCTGCAAAATTGAGCACTAGCTCCACATCTCAGCAGTTGTTCCAGATGCGGTAATACGACTGGCATCTGATTGGATCTCCTCCAAACGATCCTCCTAGCAGGGGTGGCGTGGGGGTCAAGGTTCCTGCTTTCAACGTCCTGTGGTACACTTGCAAGCCGGAAGAGAACGGATTGATGATGCGAAAACTTGGTAGCCAGATAACATGGCTGGTCGCAATTGACCGACGGAAGACACGGATAGAGGCAGCGGGAGAAATCGCAAATATAGATGCAAATACAGAGTAGCAAGTCCGTGGTTTTGCAACGCTCGTGATGTGCGCATGGGCCGAAACAAGGGGGGAAGACGCATGCAACGTTGACACTGTTGGCCACAGTTGTCTCGTCCGTTCCATCACGAGACTTGCACGCCGGTCCGATATGCAGTCGACAGACTTGTTTGGCAAGGTCCGACGCAGTGGTCCAGGAGCCATTACAACGCGGGGACCGAGGAGCGTCGGGTCACCGTGGAGGAACCGCCCAGACAGGTCGAGACCGGCAGAGTGGTTCGACGAATCTGCACAACGTGGTCTGTCGACGGGGATCGAGGGCAAAGCGGCATGACCCCGGAGCACCAGGAATGGGCGGGCGGAGATCCTCGACTTGGACCTACCTGGGAGCCGGGAGTTGCCTAACAAAGTGCGTGCTGAAAGAGCAAAGCCAGTGAGCGAGCTTGCAGAGGTCGTATGAAGGATCAGAAGTTGGCCAGCCGAGGTGGCGCGAAGCGAGCAGAGGCCAGAGGAATGTCCATCTCGGAACGGCAACCCAAGCCGAGTGCTTGACAAGCGTACAGTGCTGGCCGGTGATTGTGGTTCCACGGCCGAGAACTAATAACTGCCAGTCTGCCAACATCATGAGCTCAACCAGAGACACGGTCGTGAGGCTTCTCGCCGTCTCGGCCATATTACCCTTGGCCCCTTGGCCTTCAACCCGCGAAATGCGACTCCGTACTCCGCGTCAGATCTGCTCCCGCATTCAACAAGCACCCCAATAACTCATCGGGCCTTCCCCTGATCGGGACCATGGGGAGATTTCTGTCAGTCACACGACCCCAAGGAATCTCCTCACGAAGATTGCGGATGGAGTGTTTTGTCGCATTATGGACATGGTAAAAGCCCATGGAGCCCCAGAGAAAAGCAAGAGTGAAGCCGAGAAGAGCTCCGAGATGTGGTATCCATTCTGCAATAGCGACGGAGGACATGGGCTCCGTTCGTGATGCTATTACGGAGCAGCGGCTCCACTCGTTCTCGGGCAGACTTCTGAGATCCAGTTTTTTGTTCTTTTTGCAGGACGCTGGTGCTGCCGCTTGGCGCAAGCGTGGGCGCGGAAAGAATAGGAAGCCTGGGATGATATGGAATGGTGAGGAATAGGAGCCAACGGATAGTAGCAGATGGTCGAGCCTCCGAGGAACTGCCAGCCAGTGCCAATCAATGCTTCAATGCCAGCAGTATCAGGCAGGAGAAGGAAAAATTCCATCCTCTTTCAACAGTCAGCAGTTCCTGAGAGGGAGCCCACTTTTTCTCACTTGCGCATCGGCATCGGCGCCACCGGCAGCTAGGGCGCGGCAGTGAAAATCGCAAGGCAAAAAAAACCCAAGCTAAGCCCTTCGAGCTGGTCGATGCGGCGGCTCGAGTCGTGCAACCAGAATTTTCACTGATCTTCCCAGGCAATTCCGTATCTCGTCGCTGCGTCGCCAACAGACGCAGGAAAAAAACGAGGAAAAAAAACCTCGTCGCATCATGACGTCAAGCTTGTCTGATCAATGCTGTGCACACGAAACAGCATGCAAAAATGTGCAAGCTTATCTGAATCAGCAGCAGAGCCGCTTTTCTGGCCCATAACAGGACCGACTCTCGGTTCATTGCTCGGTCGCCCTAATGAGCCCACCGAGCATTGGCTGGTTTCCCTGACGAGAACGACCGAGATTGGCCTTGCTCGACGGTCTCGCGTACGCAATGGCAGGGCGGAAAGCAAGACGGCAACGAGGGGGTCGTGGGCTGCTGCTGTCGCGTTGCGCCTGCTCTGTCGTGACGGGCCCATGGGATGAGCGTGTGGGCGGTGGGGAGAGGGAGAGATGCATATGATGCAGCTTGCAAGTAGTTGGCTGACGATGGACGACGACATACGTCTGAAGTCACGCGAAAACCCAACTCAACATGGGAAAGTGCCCGCAGACCGCTTGTCCGGATTAGGCGACCATGGTCGATAAGGTTTGGGACGGAATCACAGGAACGTTTCCCAGACCAAGAGCGGTCACAGGTTACATGGGGCAGCTGTGACCTCGGTGAAGGACGGTGAGCATTTACGAGGTACCCAGCGAAAGAGGTTTCTTACCGACTAGACTGCCGGTTACCTGACCTCACCTAGCAGGCTGTGACCAGCTACTACCACCTACCTAGCCAGGTATTTTTGGAGCCAATCTGAAATCAGGCCCAGGGGAAAAGGGAAGGCAATCTGAGAAGAAGAGAGAAAAATTTATGAAATTTGGTCTATTTCGTTCCAAACACGCCGCCGCTCCCGTCAGCCTGGCCAAGGCCCAAGCCCCCCGAGCGAGCGAGCCAGCCCAGGCTTGAGTCTTGACTGACCTGGGCCAAGCAATAATAGTACAATTCATAACGGCGAAATATGTCATGGCAATAGCAGCAGCTGCTAGCCAGTATATCCGGCGCCAGGTTGAAGGTTCGATGGACATCACGCCAAGTCACGGATATACTGTACAAACGTAGGTACATATTCCAAAACCAAAAACAAACCCCTTGTTGGCCTCGACTTCCCAAGTCTAGTGACGACACCGGCAGAACCCGGAACCTCCGACAAACTGTGATCAAGGATCCAGAGTCTTTTGCCAACATCAAATTCCTAAATGCCTCTACTATTGGGCCCGACTCCATACCTCCAGAGTCCCAGCTGAATATCGCGTGTGGGAGATGTACATGCAACCCGCATCCACAGGACCGGGACCACATCCAAACATCCCATCCCATCCCATTCCGATTCTGCTCCATACTTTTTTTTCCCAGCTTTGACCCCATAATTCTTCTTTCTGGAGCACCGCAAAATAACCGTCTCTCTTCGCCCTGATCCATCCTCCTTGGCTGCCCGGCCTTGGTGTGACGTCTAGAAAGACGCTGCTCCACGATACCCGCCGTCTATTCCCCGTCAAATCCCACGACTCGCGGCTCGCGGGCTCACTTTACAGTCTGGGCACGCGGAGCCCCCAGGGACATCGTCCAACCGTTTATTGTAAACCCTTTTTTTTTTCGGCCTTTCTTTTTCCATATATACTGGTCTCCCTTCTCCCCATCGTCTCCAACAATTCCTCCCCTCATCCTTTTTTCTCCAACAGCAGTGCTGGTGTCTTGTCTTTCATAATCATCGTCAGGACTGGACAACACAGTCACCATGCCTTTCCTCAAGCGTCAAGCCGACCAGGTCGAGGCCCCTCAGGAGGGTGTCAAGACCGAGAACGAGCCTGCCGGCTCTGGTTCATCCATCACCTTCAAGGCCGTGTTCCTGGGTATCGTTGTCAGTATTGGTGGTTTCATGTTCGGATATGTCAGGTAAGACGAGCTTCCCTCGCCATCTCCCTCCGCGGTCACGATCTGACTGTATATTTTTCTTCAGTGGTCAAATCTCTGGTTTCTTCCTGATGGAGGACTTCGGCGCCCGATTCGGTGTCTGGAGTGACTCGCAACAAGCATACGAATTCAGCGCTGCCCGCCAGGGTACCATCACCGGTCTTCTTCCCGTCGGTTGCTTGGTCGGAGCTCTGCTTGCCGGCAACATGGCCGATACTCTTGGACGTCGCCTCACGATCAGTGTCTCTGCTCTGTGGGCCTGTGTTGGAACTATCATCGAAATCTCGTCTTCCAGTGCCTGGTTCCAGTTCGCCATCGGTCGTCTCGTCACCGGTATCTCCATTGGATCCCTCAGTGTCGTCGTCCCCATGTACCAGTCGGAGAGTGCTCCCGCCATCATCCGTGGTATCCTGGTTTCTACCTACCAGCTCTTCATCACCCTCGGTATCTGGACCGCCAACATGGTCGACTGGGGCTGCGCCGACAAGACCAACAGCGCTTCCTGGCGTATTCCCAACGGTCTCGGTTTTCTCTGGGCTCTGATCCTTGGTGCCGGTGTCCTGTTGCTGCCCGAGTCCCCTCGCTTCGCCTTCAACAAGGGTAGAGAGGATGAAGCCCGTCTTACCATTGCCGGTCTCGCTGGTGTCGACCCCAACCACCGCATCGTCAACGACCAGATCGCCCAGATCCGCGCCAAGATGGAGGAGGAGAACTCCCAGGGCAAGGCCAAGCTAACTGAGATCTTCACTGGTCCTCGCATGCTCTACAGAACTATTCTCGGAATAATTCTCCAGGCTGGTCAGCAGCTTACCGGTGCCAACTTCTTCTTCTACTACGGAACTACCGTCTTCGCCGCCACTGGTCTGTCCAACAGTTACGTCACTCAGATCATTCTCGGTACCGTCAACGTTGTTTGCACTTTTGCCGGTCTCTACGTTGTTCAGAAGGTCGGACGCAGAAAGGCCCTGATCGCCGGTGCCGCCTGGATGATGATGTGTTTCTTCATCTACGCCTTCGTTGGTCAATACTTGCTCGACCACGACAACCCCTCCGCGACTCCCACCGCCGGCTCCGTTCTGATCGTCTTCTCGTGTCTCGCCATTGCCGCCTTTGCTACTACCTGGGGTCCCATCGTCTGGGCCGCCGTCGCCGAGATGTACCCTCCCAGATACCGTGCCCCCTGCATGGCCCTGGCCACCGCCTCTAACTGGCTCTGGAACTTTATGATCTCGTTCTTGTAAGTTATCATGCCGCTCAGATGCAAACAATCCTGCAGTGTTGCTAACTCTTTTCCCAGCACCCGTTTCATCACTGATGCCATTGACTACTGGTACGGTCTCGTCTTCGCTGGCTGCTGTGCGGCCCTCGTCCTGATTGTGTTCTTCTTTATGATCGAGACCAAGGACCGCAGCTTGGAGGAGATTGACACCATGTACCTGCTCCACGTCAACCCCATCACCTCTGCAAGCTGGGATGGAAGCAAGGTTCCCGAGGGCGGTCTTAAGGGCGATGCTCCCTCGTCGTCCGGCAACGACACCGGCGTCGTCGAGGAGAAGTCGTAAAAGATGCAAAGATACAAACAGAAAAGCACGAAGAATGAGTGCATGTAATGAATTAAGGGAGGAAAAAGTAACAAATACCCCAGCTGGAATTGACTCCGGCCCGATATTGCTTCGTTAGCTATCGAATTCGAAATAACAGAAAGAAAAAAATAATTCTTGGAATATCAAATCATCTCGTTCGATCAATGTGAAATGTGCCTTTTGCTACTGCTTCCATTTGTCTACAGTATGCCAGCTTCATGCAATATTGATTGGTATTTGAATTTCTGCCGCCGTATGGGAGTCCGGCATCCGACTTGAGTCTCCAACGTGCCTAGATGCCATCTGCATCACTCACTACCTGTATGTACAATACTAATGCTGACCTAGTCCTGGCTCTACCTGTGGCCTTCGTGTTTTCACCAGAGGGCATTGATCCATTTGCAAACAGTGTCAACTACTCGTCCGCGCACAAAGCCCCTCAGTTTGCCATCGCCTACTTGGCATGGCTAAAGCAGTGATAGACTAATGACGTCCTGGTTTCTGCCCGGAATACCACGGCCGAAAGGAACCCATCTACATGAAAACGTGATGTTGTTGAATCGAGATCCTCTGGTATTTCACATGCGTTGCCAAGCAGACTACATGGCAGAGAGGTTATACCCCGAAATCAATCGATAGTCGTTGACGTATAGCGACTGACTAGGGCAGCCTCGGCTCTCTGTCGTCAAACTCTATCCTTTTGGCATTTCAGGATTCGTGCTGCCCGGGTTTCTTCCCCCGCAAAACTCTCGGCCTGTCACAAAGTATGTTCTGACGCCGCGACGTGCTTGGAGTTGGTCACATCGCGGGTCACATCACGGAGCCAAGTGCCGGGCCACCATTGGCACCAGTTAGAGTCAATCGAAGTCGTCTAAACTCAAGTCGCATACATCGCTCCTGACAGTTGATGGAAGGCGCTATCCATGTTTTTCAATATTCCGCGACACCAATATGACTCAGTTGGGGCTCAAATCAAAAGAGAGGGAAGGAACGTCTCGAGTGAGTACATGTATTTGCTTGATATATTATTCCGCGTCCATACCTCGAAGGAAGCAAGCCAATTGTCACTTGCAATGTCCCAAACCTGCAGTAGCTCAACGGAAGAAGACTTTGTTCTTGTCCACAAGTTTCTCGCAGACAGCTGCTCAATCACCACGTAGAGCTCCTCTCCTTCTTTTTTGTCCTCTGCATCAAAATGATTGAGAAAGAGCAAAAAGCAAATCCGTCATCACGCTTTTCATGTTGTTGCAGTCCAAGTCAGCGAATACCGTTCTCCTCAGTGGCCCCGCCCCCCGTGATGACCCCACCAAAGGCCAAAAAGTGCCGGGGGCTCCTGCATGAATTAGTGGGGGTCGCGTTTCTTTAGCGTATTCGAGTTTCTTATCGACGACAGGGAAAACGCGACCTCGGGACCCTGTAGCTTGACGCGGGCGCGCTTGCAGCGAGCTCTCCGCCAAAAGTCGCGTTGCACTTTAAGAAACCCACAGCTAAGGACGGCACCTACCAAACTTGACCTGTTCCTTCTAGCCATTTGAACTTCTCTTGTGATCGTCTCTGTATTTCTCGCTCTTGTTTTTGATTCTACACCTTGTCGTTATACTTGGTCCTGGAACTTGCCCGATTCTAGGCTCTTGTTGAGCACACCTGATTCACCATGGTGGAAAAAGCTGGTCCCAAGACGCCTTCCTTGGTGAAACGGTCGAGCTCGTCCATGTCGGCCTCTGGGAAACAACAGAGTATCCTTGGCTTCTTTTCCAAGGCCTCTCAAAATGGCACGCCCGCGCCTTCCTCCAAAGCTGCCGCAACTAGCAGCACCACAAAAAAGCCCTCGCCCACTGCCAATTCGTCGCCCTGCCTCAAGGAAAAGACCAACCTCAACTCCCTCCAGCTGAACAAGAAGCGGTCCTCCAACATCACACCCGTCCCGAGCAGCGATGCTATTGAGCCCTCCAGCTCCCAGGAAAACCTTTCAGACGCTACTGTCAAGGTATTCCACGACTCGCTCCCGTCACCCGTCACGCCTGCTGAGCCCCCTTCCAAGCAGGCTGCACCACCGAAAATGACGGCCGGAAGCAGTCCCTCTCGAAAGGTATGTACCACCTCTGCTAGCTTGTTTGCACCCATTTCCCTGCTAACCACTTGCTTCATTTACAGGCCAAGAAGACCGTTAGTTACGCAGAATCTTCCGACGACGATGAGGACGTGGTTGTATCTAGGAAGCCAACACGCCGCTCCAGAGCTGTCGTCAAGGATGACGATGATGAGGACGACTACAAGGAGGACAGCAAGGATGCCGTGGTAGAAGAGGATGACGGTATGCATTTATACTTCTCCCTCTTCGAGAGATTGAAGCTGACCCCCAACTTGCAGTGGACATGGATGATTTTGTCGTCTCGGACGATTCAGACGTGCCTTCCAAGAAACGCAAGCGCTCTGCCCCCAAAGCCCAGCCAGCCCGGAAGCGGTCGCACGCATCTTCCCCGCCCGCTCCTGAGGAAGAGTACGAAGAGGATGGCATAGATGAGCTCATGGAAGAGATTCCCACCGCCTCGACAGCACAGCAATGGAAGTACGATCCTGACAGTGTCAACCCCGTGAAGATACGATCTACTCCCACGTCTGTCAAAATAGCTACGGCAAGAGGCAAGGCCCATACGAAGGAGCCCGAGGACCGGTACCCATGGTTGGCCAAGATAACCGACCTCAACCGCAATGCCCCGGGTCACCCTGATTATGACCCATCAACAGTCTACGTGCCTCCCATGGCCTGGAACAAGTTCTCTGCGTTCGAAAAGCAGTACTGGGAGATCAAGCACAAGCTGTGGGATACTGTCGTTTTCTTCAAGAAGGGCAAGTTTTACGAGTTGTACGAGAATGACGCCACAATCGGCCACCAGCTGTTTGATCTCAAGCTCACCGATCGTGTCAATATGCGCATGGTTGGAGTACCGGAAAGCTCCTTGGACATCTGGGTCAACCAGTTCATTGCCAAGGGCTACAAGGTGGCTCGAGTTGACCAGATGGAGAGCGCCCTGGGCAAGGAGATGCGCGAGCGCGATGACAAGGCCAAAAAGCAGGACAAGATCATCCGCAGAGAACTGGCGTGCATCCTGACTGGTGGCACTCTGGTCGACGGCGCTATGCTGCAGGACGACAACGCCACTTATTGCGTAGCCATCAAGGAGTCGACCGTGGACGACCATCCAGCTTTCGGTATTGCCTTTGTCGATGCTGCCACTGGCCAATTCTTCGTCTCCGAATTCGAAGATGATGTCGACCTGACCAAGTTTGAGACTTTTGTGGCTCAGACAAACCCTCGAGAGCTTCTGTTGGAGAAGTCTCGCATCTCTACCAAAGCCTTGCGCATATTGAAGAATAGCACAGCACCTACAACGATCTGGAATTACTTCAAGCCCATCACGGAGTTCTGGGAGGCTGACACCACCCGACGAGAGCTTGGCTGCAACGACTATTTCAAGGTCGATGATGACTCTGAGGACACTTGGCCCGAGGTGCTTGCCGATGCCAAGGGCAAAGATCTATTGATGTCTGCCATGGGAGCTCTCGTCCAATACTTACGTGTGCTGAAGATTGAACGCAATCTTCTTTCGCAGGGCAATTTCACGTGGTATAACCCCATCCACAAGAACGGCACCCTGATTCTGGACGGCCAGACGCTCATCAACCTCGAAATCTTTGCAAACACCGTCAATGGTGGCTCAGAAGGCACCCTGTTTAATCTCCTGAACCGCTGTGTCACGCCATTTGGTAAGAGAATGTTTCGCCAATGGGTGTGCCATCCCCTTTGCAACACTCAAAAGATCAATGAGAGATTAGATGCAGTCGATCTGCTGAATAACAACATCGAAATGAGGGAACAGTTCTCATCGAACATGACGAGAATGCCCGACCTAGAGCGATTGATTTCCCGAGTGCATGCTGGGGCATGTCGACCGGAGGATTTCGTCCGGGTTCTTGAAGGCTTCGAGCAGATTGAGTATACCATGAGCCTTTTGGGAGCCTTCGGTGGCGGTAACGGTCTCGTCGATCGTCTTGTTACGTCCATGCCAGACCTGAAAGAGCCTCTCGCGTATTGGAAGACGGCGTTCGACCGAAAGAAGGCACGTGATGAAAAGATGCTCATCCCCGCCCGAGGCATCGAGGAAGATTTCGATGCCAGTCAAGATGCGATAGCAGAGATCAAGTCCTCTCTGAATCGCCTGCTCACGAAGAAGAAGGGCGAGCTCAATGCCAAGAACATCAAGTTCACTGATGTCGGCAAGGAGGTGTATCAGCTTGAAGTACCCAAGAGCACCAAGGTGCCTAAGGACTGGCGGCAAATGTCTGCGACAGCGAGCGTCAAGCGCTACTACTTCAAGGAACTCTCGGACCTGGTCCGAGAGCTACAGGAAGCCGAAGAGACACATGCGCAACTCATCAAGGAGGTTGCCTTCAGCTTGTTCAGGCGTTTTGATGTGGACTACGGCACTTGGCTTCAAGCGATTCGCATCATCTCGCAACTGGACTGCTTGATCAGTCTTGCCAAGTCGTCGGCCGCCCTGGGTGAACCCAGTTGCCGCCCAGTCTTTGTTGACTCGGAGCGCACCGTGGTCGATTTCCAGGAACTGAGGCACCCCTGCATGCTGAACACGGTAGACGACTTCATTCCCAACGACATCGTTCTCGGCGGAGACGCAGCCAAGATCAGTCTACTCACAGGTGCCAATGCGGCAGGCAAATCCACAGTTCTCCGCATGTCATGTGTTGCGGTCATCATGGCTCAGATTGGGCACTACATACCGGCAACAAGTGCTCGACTATCACCGGTAGATCGCATCATGAGCCGACTCGGTGCCAATGACAATATTTTTGCCGCACAATCGACCTTCTTCGTCGAGCTTTCAGAGACCAAGAAGATCCTTTCGGAGGCCACGCCGAGATCATTGGTCATCTTGGACGAGCTCGGCCGTGGCACATCGTCCTACGATGGTGTTGCTGTCGCACAAGCTGTTCTGCACCACGTCGCCAGTCATATCGGCTGTGTTGGATTCTTTGCGACGCATTACCATTCTCTGGCTACCGAATTCGAATCCCATCCTGAGATCCAGCCGAAGCGAATGAAGATTGACGTCGACGATGCTAACCGCAGAGTGACGTTCCTCTACCAGCTTGAGGAGGGTGTGGCAGAAGGCAGTTTCGGTATGCACTGTGCAGCCATGTGCGGCATTAAGGACAGTGTTATCGAAAGGGCAGAAGAAGCTGCAAGAGACTGGGAACATACTTCCAGGCTCAAGGAAAGCCTGGAGAAGGCTAGAGAGGGCTGCTGGATCCCGTTGGGTGTACTCAGCGACGTTGCAGCTGTTCTCGATCCGTCAAAGAGCGAAGACGTCAGCTCGAGGAGTTTAGATGTTCTCCTGAAGGCAATTGAGGCTCTGTGAGAGGCGTCGTTATGTTGTTATTAGTACATGAAGCGATTTTGTCTGGGTTCTCAAGGCGTTCGGAAGAGTAAAACCGGGGGCGTTCCGGTCCTATGTACGATTTTTCTAAGGTGTGCGAAATGCAATGTCTGTTGATCACATTGTTCCCGACGCGCGAGCGAAATGTGCTTCTGCTACTGAACTCCTGCATCGAAGCTGACTGTGTTCGCGCAGCCCGAAGTCTGTTCCAATTGTACAGAGCGGGTTTCACTCTAGAAGAGGTGCTTGATGCCTTCGATGGTCCCTTGGAAACCGACCACCTCTGAGGTGTCGATGCCCAGCTCTTCCGGGCTAATGTGCTCATTGGTCTCAGCCCAGGGATCACATCTCTCTCCAAAGTGGAATTGCGAGGCGAGTTCGCTGCCGGCCGGGCCCCAAACCCTTGCCCAGTCCTCCAGTTTGCACTGAATCACATGTCCTTTCTTTCCCGTGATCTCGGACCAGACATCCACCATCTGTCTGAAGGTCCATTTCTCCAGTGCCACGTTGGCATATCGACCAAAGGACTTGGGGGCAGAAGCCAAAGATTGCCTAACCCAAATACCCGGGTTGACATTCATGTCACCGGAGAGAAGAATTTTGGCATCAGGGTCCGTTGGCAACACTTGGATATGATAACCAGTTCCCGGCTGTTGGTTGCAGCGTTAGAAGCGTCCTCGATGCAGAGACTTCTTAGGCGGAACTTACATATTCGAAAGGTTTGAGCATTGGGAAGAAGAGGAGATTCTGAGGATAGTAACCCAACAAAAGATATGTCGTCTTTTTGGCCAGTTCCGGAAGCTCAGACTTGATTCGTTCATCCACCTTGGCCTTGTAATCCATCTAGACGATGTAGATCAGCAAAAGCAACAATGGAGCAATCCAACATTCACGATGGGCCGATGCTTACATGAGGCACCAATAGTTCACCTTTCAGAATCTTCTCGGCACTAGGACAGGTCGACCAGATGTAATGTTCCAATGTTGCAGTCTGTGCTGCGGCGCGAGCCAGATTCATGCCCTGTTCTTCTTCGAGAGTTCCCGACTCTTCTCGAGTCTTGCCGCTGAACAGATGCTCCCACCAGTTCGTGACGGCGAATACCGCGCTGACCCCCTGCAGAGGTATGGTCCGTCAATTCAGAACAATTATAGACTGCAAAGCGGTTCACGTCTCCCTTGCACTGACCTCGAAGGCGGCTACTAGAGAGCTTTCGTCGTCGAAACTGGCCGAGACCACTTCGATCCCTTCAGCGGCCAGTTTCTTTGCTGCGTCGCTCTCGACATTTCTGGTGATGGCCCGGACCTTCCAGCCCGGGGTCTTTTTCATTACATTGACAACTCCGCCGCCCTGTGCCCCTGTGGCACCCGTAACTGCGATGATTTTCGACATTCTGCGATGCTTGTTTCAGAGTTGACAGCAATGCTTGGCTGTATTGGACGAAGAAAGGAGGGCGAGAGTCCTCAGTTCCTCGAACTTAGGGCGGGAAGCGCTCCAACTAATACGACCTCATAAGCATACCTTGAGGGTCCAATACGATGGATTTGGTAATGAATGCCGCATTCGTCTGACTACTTTTGAGTGGAGTTGGCGATGCAGTCATGCGGATCACGTACCCGTACTTGGAACTCTATGCGAATGTCCAAACGGAAGCCTGCTCAGCGGCAGAGATGCGGCACTTGATTTCTGCATGGGCCCAACGCCTGTCAGACTGTGTCCCCATCTCTATTCGACGCACGGATATCAGATCATGCAGACCAAGAGCAGGAATTGAAAAATGTGTGGCGAATGCGGGAATACGCAAATATTGGAGACTGCTGGCTGATTGAGGTGTCCAAAATAGATCTTCATGGACGGAGACGACCCAAGGTAAAGCCGAGGTTGGGGCAACGAAGAAAAGGCTGGCATGGATGATGTGGTGTGGCAGAAATGGCCTGTACTAGAAGAATTGAATACTTAAAAGGCCTGCGTATACATCCGTGCACCACAATTGATCGGCATCGTTCAGAATGCTACTGGATTCATCTATAATCCCATGCGCAGGTCAGATTTACGCCCTCGAGGCTATTGGGACGCTCCGGGTGCCTCAGCAACGTTCTGCTTCACTCGAGGAGACTCAGTCAACGCATCCTCTAAATCGCTTGGTTCTCCATGCAGACCAGTAAACCACGGTTCAAAGACGACTGTGTTGCGGTAAGATACATCGCCTCCCTTGTACTCCGGCACCTCGTAGAAGAAGTGCTTGTCATGCGCAGTCTCGACTGCTTCGCCGGTCCTTTGGTTAGATTCATCGTTCAGATATAGATCATACGCGGCCAGGAGGCAGGACGTCAACGTGAGACTGTGCGCATTGTCAGCATATAAGCCCTGTGAAGGACGTTATAAGTGATGGAAAACCCACTGCTCCGGCAAGAATGCCAAGGTAAAGCCCGGCTTGATGGGCGTGTCCACAGCGCCGGGCAAGACCGTGTTGATCGTGATGTTGTCCTTCCTCAGCAAGAGGGGCGCCATTGTCCTTGCCCACTGCAAAGCTGCAGCCTTGGCCGCGCTGTACTCGGGAAACGTAGTCCCCGGGTGTACACCCATCATACTGTTCGTGACGATGATCTTGCCGCCGGGCGTCTCGTTGTGGCGCATGAAGTGAGTTGCCAGGACGGTGCTGTAGACGACGCCCTTCCAGTCGATCTCGGTGCAGGACAAGTCAGGCTCGTCGGGAATATCGTCGACGGCGGCTGACCGGCGGCCAAAGTTGTAGACGCTGCCCCTGTCGACGATGCCGGCGTTGGCGATGAGCACGTCGAGGCGGCCCCATTTGTTCCACACCGTCCGGAAGACATCTGCCTGGGACGAGTAGGACTCGACGGCGCACTGGATGAATATCACCGTCTCGGCGCTCGGGTCGAGTTCCTTGGCCACTTGCTCGCCGAGCGCGGCTCTCCGCCCCGTCAAGGCCACCAGGTATCCTTTGCCATGTAGATGTTTGGCAAGGTCAAGACCGATGCCACTCTTGATACCAAGGTTTTAGCCTCCACTTCCTACAAGAATGAGAAAGAAGGCACATGCTAGACATACCGTGGAGCCAGTAATGATGGCCACTTTCTCGTGAGTGAGTACTTGGGAGCCCATTGTGAATGATCTAGATGTATTCTGGATGAGCAAACTGGTGTATTAGGACGTTCCCGCCTGTTAAAACCGTGGAAGAATATTGTTTCACCCACCGCATCCACAGAAATGGATGGAGTCTGTATCCATGGGCCCAATAAACGAGGGCATTACTAAGTGCTATGTCTATGTCGGATCGCAGTGAATGCCATGATCGATACGGCTCTTCCGCACACACCCCGGTCTGACAGCCGACGAGTGCATACGGATATACTAAGGGGCTCCATCACACATCGGACATTTGAGCCATAGAGCGAGTTTGTTGCAAGGCTGCAGCTTCTTAGCAGCTTCTTGGCCCTGTTGTGGATCAAAGGAAGTCGAGCTCCTTCTGGCATCTCCAACCAGTGCGGTATATATAAATTGGGAATGGCATGTCCGTAAAATACAGGACGGCACGACTATTCTGCATCTTTGACCAGCATACCCCGCTCGAGGTTGTCAAGTCGGCCGACTTGAATTGGTATCGTGATCGCAGATTATACCAAATAGGTAAAGCACCGACTCGGCGCTGAAAGGGGAGTTTTGAAAGACGAGGGTTTGGAGATGCGCATGTTTCGTATAGGCTGAGCCACACACGCCTGACCAAGTTCTATAGAATATTGGCATGCCTATTCGCTCATGTCGAGTATACTGAAATTTAATCTCGATTGTCGAGCACCGGATGGTGAACGTCTCTTTGACAGGTCACATGATCTGATCCTTCTGTATGGATGTGTCTGTGGCTTCGGTTGCCTCGTCTCGCTAAGAAACGGTTCTTGTCATAGTCGTGGATATGTCACTGTATGACTTGGGAAATACCGATTCTCTTCATACCAAACACACAACTTCACACATCACGAAGGCTACAGTCATTGTTCTGAACAATTCCTTCTTTGCCGAAGTAATCGCAAAGAGCGGGACAGCAGTAAGATGATGAACATGGGTTCAAAGGTGAGCTTGCACTATGGAATACACTAGAACGTCTTTGCAGGGTCTAGGTACGGCCCACGGGGTAAAAAATGCGCACTATTGGAAAGATAAGGGAGAGAGTTGCATCATATTGCCCGAGATATGGAAAGATAACTACAGTTGGCTAGGTTGGGCCAGGGATCTGGTATATTCCTAGTCGGAAGTCCAATGCAGGATCCGGCTGGCTCACTCAATTCCCATTGTGAACCGGCGGCATCTCTAAAGGCTTGGCTGCTAGTCGAACGTTGACTCAACATTGTGTGTCAAGTGTATTTCTAGTTTGCAGACTATAGTAGTTGGCATTGCTGATATGGTTGATATGGGCATCCTTCTAAGTTCTAGCAATAACTGGCCCCGATAAGACCAGGATTGGACATTGGGGCATGTTCATAGCTGCATGTGTGTACTCTGTACTGTAGTGTTCGGCAACGCGCTCTGCTCGCGTCAGTCACTTAGGAACTTCTGGCTCGCCATAGTATCTGATGCCTGTCGACGCGTCTGCGCACAGCACCTCCAATCTCGCCTACCCATGTCTACCACGCTCAAGAATTCAAGAGCATGTTCCGATTTCCAGTGTTCATCTTTGAAGCATGTTGCCAATCGCCCACCCAAGCCCAAAGCCACCCGACGTTGCCGACCACTCTAGAGATACCTGAGACGCCCTTGTCACGGCCTTGAACTCTCGGTTCAGGCCCGGTTGCGACTGGCGAATCTTTAACCCGCGCGATCCGACGTTGGCGCGGGCCTTCCTACCACATTGTAGATAGCGCCAGCCAGTATCCAGGCGACTTGGTGGCTTGGGTACAGCTGGGTATAGACTGCTTATTGCAGTATTCTCTTCGAAACAGTCGATTCTTTTCATTGCACTCACTCCCAGAATACTGATCCCCAGTGTAACGCTACATCTGAGCAAATCAAACCTTCTCAGAGCTATGATGGTCATATCTCCTTGCATGTTAGACACTTGGCACAGGAGTAATTGTGCCTGGATCCCTGCTTCCGATTGAGATCGTCTACTGCACCTCGTAGTGAGCCGGCAGTTCATTTGGATCAATCAAGGACTATATTGGATACTAAAACAGTTTGGTTTCCGAGACAGAAGAAACCGAGGAGCCAAAGGGTGTAAAAGGATGGAAAATCACAATCATTGTTCGTGTGGGATGGAACTGGGCAACTGTCTTGGTGTCAGATACCCCTGGGCTCGGGGTTAGGGGCGTCTTCCGCACATAGGGCTGACCTGCAGTGTCGATACGTTTTGGGTAATCAGCACACGAGCTCAAAGATACAGCGCACCACCACCATAGTATCACCATTTATTCATTGCCGTCGGAGCATTAATCATGGCAAATCCTGTGGGATGTGATAGCTCTCTTTCTACATTGCCCGCTACCTCCTCACCATGGCAAGTAGTATAGCACTACTGCAACGGCTCGTTCTTGTGCGGGAATGGCACCCGCATGAAATCGCAGTAGAGCTTATTACACGTGCCGAACGATGCCCTAGCTGACGCCGAGCACGCTAATTGTTGCGCAGGCCGAGCTTGACCGACTCGCGTGAGGGCCACTTGGACAGTTCCAAGTCTCGACGCTTCTGTTATGCTATAGCACACAAGTCTCGCGCCGAAGCCTCTCCATCTTCATCCATCAGAGTGTTGCTGCTAATGGTAGGCAGGTATGTACGCACAGAAGGTCGCACCCCAGCTAAGCCTTGTGGGTGGGCTCTCAGAAGCCGTTGTGTCCCCCGCGCCAAAGTTTGTTCCTCGCATCTTGGGCGTCTTGATCGACCAAATGACAGAGGTCGCTCCCAACGTCCCACGGCAGTCAGGTCAATCGCGCCGATCAGAACCGCTGAGTCTCTAGGTCGATCGTCAGCAACTTGACTCGGTCGCTGCCAGCAAACTCTTTGTAGTCGTCTCACCTTCACGTCAAGACTCTCGAGACTCAATATAATACAACCAGTTCCTGCCTATATCGCTTGGAAAGGGTGTGACACGAAGCTGTAGATGACGCTTTCAGTCATGTCGTGCCATGTCATGCCATGTAAGCAGTAAAGAAAGCCCGAGCAGCTTGGCTTTTTTGTTTGGCCTTTTTTTCAGAGCCTCCATCTCTCTGCAGATGTGCGATGCAATTCATGTAACAAACAACATGAATGCTGGGAAGCTCGGTCATTGGTATCGTGTTTTTCCGTCTCTCGCTCAACCGTACTTCTGTGTCCATTTCGGAAACGCGCATACAAGATCGCTGTATGTTGCACAAAGGGCCACAGCTGCAATAGGCTCGCTACCAAGAGGCCACAGAAAGGTCTGCAGACTGCATGAAGCAATGACAGCGCGCAAGTATCATACCGTAGGGAAGCTATTCCTCAGTACATACTCCGTAGACGCGCAGCCAACTTGCGCAGCCAGTCAAACTTAATCAGATAGGTATTATTCACGCCTGCTACTACTTTTAGTCTGTAGGCGCCGGTGGTTTGGTTTCCGATACCATCCAGCATCCAACACTCCATAGGTCCAGACCCTGAATTTATTCTTCTCTCCCCCGTCTCCGTCTGATTATTATGTAGGTATGCCTGTGGCCTGTATCAATGGGACCCTGGACCATGGCCAATGACACCATCCTTGTCCCGTCTCTTTAGGGTTGTCCTACCGTACCTGACAAGCCTGACAGCTTTCATTATCCCTGGCGAAGATTGTCCACTCGTATATATGCCCCCCGCGATGGCCCACCCAGCTGGATAGGTCATGCCTGGGGAATGTGGACACTGCTGGTTATCTGCTTTTTCCTGGCACATTTTATTTTGTCCAAAGAACGTATCGTCTTCTGAGACTTGCCTTCTTGTTGTTATTTACCTAAACATCTGACCTATCTGCTTGTCTTGTATATACACCCCTACCGAGTTTTTACTACGCTTCGTTGCAAAAATAACAAGTTCATCATCGCCCAACGCCAGTAAAAGCAACAACCCCCCACGATCTCAGCAAGCATCGGAGAGAAAGCCTAGAACTTTGCATGACACCACCTCGAGAGAACCCCTGCTGGCGAAAGCATCAATCGGAAACGCCTGGGCTGAGTCTCCTTGCACCCATACATGCGCACTCAGATTTGCTTCAATAATACCACATATTACCAACAACACGGACCCTTGGCAAACTCAAGACTCCCTCCCTGGAACCGGGGCACGACGTCGCCGCGGTCTGCGCCTCTAAATGCAGGTAATCGGTAGGCTCCGGACCTGAAGGGACCACCACCCCTGATTCCTGCTCGACCCAGCTTTTTCTTTTCTTACAGAGAAAAGTTGTCGCCGTCTCTGATAAGCAATTCACATCTCATCTGGAGCGCCGACGAGTTGCTTTTGGGCCCAGCTTTCGAGCTGTAAAAGATGCGCGCGGCTCATCAACACGAGTGATCGTCCTGTCAGCATTGCAACTCCCAAACTGGCATCTTGTCGTTCGTCTGGTCTGAATACGGATGTGGGAAGCTCTTCTCGGCCCAGTAAAAGTCGCGGAATCGTGAGAGGAGGCAGCACTACTTGTACAGGGTCAAAAAGTCCAGCTGGAGTCTCGTACAACATACCTCTTATCCGATCATCATGTCCGGCCGAAGCGCATACGTGCGCAAAAAGATCACGGAGACGAAACCCGGCGGAGACAAGACTTCCGGCCTTCCAAGTCCAACAGACTTGAAGCAATTGGATGTCTCGAGGTTACAGAGTTTCGACTATGGCGAGGGAGATGTGGAAAGTTACATGGGGTCACCGCCGGGAACAGGCTACGGCCCAGGTGGCGTGCGGTTCCTCAAGTTTCCAGAATCAGACATGTCCAGCAAAGCCCCGATATCAACGACGGGCACATGGAGCACCGGAAGTCAAAGCGGTGGCAGCGACGGAGGCCGGCGCGAACTTGTTGCGCCATACCAACCGATCCCCATGGACAGCTTCGCCTACGCGCGTGTCAGGAAGCCCATCATCAACCACGAGGACGTCTCGGGGATCGAGCGCTCTGGCTTCAGGAGCGCAATCGACAAGAAGAGCGACGATGTCAGGAGAGGGCTCAGCAAGGCCTTTGGCTTTGGCAGGAAGCCCAAGAAGCAAAACGAGGGAGAGCTTCGTACTCACTCGGCTGCCGGCATGTCCATGGCGACCGAGTACGGTGCTCACGAAGCCGAGGAAATACCTCCCATGCCGCCCTTGAATCAGCATCATCATAATTATGATCGCCCATCACAGTTCGCCTCGCGAAGATCAAGCGATGGTCCATCACCACCTTCCGAGAATCATCATCCGACTCTCGTTCCTCCCCCGACGCCTCCATCCACCATTAAGCGCTGGATCGGCGCGGGTCGCCCAGTTCAGAACGGGACCAGACTGAGAAAGGATCCAGAGTTGTGGGATCCCAATGGCGACGTTTTGGTCTACATGGCAGCGCGTGGACAGACGCTGCAGCCTCAGCCCTTGTTCCGCCTGTCGTCTCACATAATCGAGGCGACGGACAGCAGATTTCTCATCCAACTGATGCGGGAAGGCGCAACGCAAGGCCATGTCCCCATACCGCCGTCGCCGGACACTCCGTTGGGAACATCTCATCGGGACTTTATCATTCCGTCTGACCCCTCGCAGATCGGGGAGGGCGACGCTCAGATAGCTTACGAAATGTACTTTCCAGCACCCGCAGAACTCGGCAAGTCAGAAGCTCACCGACACAACATTACGACCCGGAACGTACTGGCTCTTCTCTATCATGCCTCGCTGGTCGGCGTGACTCTATACCAGGCTCTCACCGATCTGCACACTCGGCTCGAGGCGTATATGCCACCAGATGCCGACAACATTGGGATCATACTCAACTACCTCTCTGCTCGGGCGATTGATGATTGTCGCAACGACCCTGAGACAGCAGTCTCGCTTTTGGCGTGGTCAGAGTCGCAATCGATACGTTGGGAGGAAGGCTGGCGCGAGGCGTTCATACACTCTGTCGGTATGTACCCAAGATTGCAAGGCTGTGCAGACTACAGGCTTGTCACGCCCATCTCGCGCGCACTGCTGGAGCGTGCCTCTCTCGAGACGCAGCTCCGCGTCCAGGCCGCGGAAGAACGACTGGCCGAGTTCTCCTATGGTGATATATGGCCACAGGGAGGACTCATTGCCAGCAGCCACGCCAAGGCAGCGAGCGACCGGCTGCGCAAGTTCTTCGTGGCGCACTATGCAGCGTACTACGGTGAATGGCCGCCGCCGGCGGGTTCATCAGACGACCCTTCGGGCGACGGAGAAGACATATGGCTCACGAGAACCGTGGCGCAGAAGCTGCAGAAGGATTTCGGGGCACTCTACGATTACCTGGTCAACCGCGACATCGCCTGGGACGAGTCGGAGACCCGAAGCAGCAGGAAATGGGAGATGGTGTCCGAAAGCGGCAACAAGGCCTTTGACGCCGACACGGTCGATCTGCCCATGACGGACCTGCTGATCGAATGGGACAACCGGTCCAAACTGCCCCATATCCCTCACCCGTATCCACTGGTGCCCGAGTCGCACCCTCCGACGAATGCATCAGCGTCAGTCAGTCTGAGGGACAGGGCCAGGAGGGACAAGAGCAAGGGAATCGAGGACCGCGCACTGGAGCGGCGCATTCACCTGGCCTATACCGAGGCCACAAACATATACATCCTCGGATCCGACTTCCAGCAGTCTGGGCTCATTGACAGTTTTGTCAAGTTCGAAAAGTCGGACCAGGTCGGAGCGATAGACCCGATGACGGGGCGCCGCGGCCGCTGGGTTCTGATCTATGGCATACTCCAGACTCTGGCCACCATCTCGGTGGACGCGCCCTACGCCCGCTACAAAGATGACGTGGCGTACCACCTGTGCCCGCGGCTCAAGGGAGTCAGATTGCCGCCGTGGAGAGGCGTCACCAATGTGAATACAGAGCCGTCCCACGAGCTGTCGCACTGCTGGACCGTACCACGGAGCTGGGACGACAGCAGCGACCAAGAGGCGGCTGATGAGCTGAGCCCGATCTCCATGATGATGAGCGCACACGGCCACCAGTTCCCCAACCCTCCACCAAGCGCCCGCTCTACCACGTCCGGATGGCAGACGCCCATTATTCCCCAGAGCGGCCGCTCGAGCGTCCTTGGCACGTCTTCGGCCGCGAGCGTCATGTCCGACGACGCGCGCAGCTTCCGCACGGTTGCGACGTCCATCTACCGCGCCCCGAGCCAGGACCGGGTCGCGAGGAACAGCAAATCCTCCACGGCTGCATCGACAGCCGGGCGGGACGTAGAGGTCGAGACCAGACCGCGGGCTTGGTCGCACCGTTCGCAGAGCATCGGGGCGCCGCGCAGCCCGGCCGAGCTGGCGGTCATGTCGGTCAAGCCCCTGCCGCCCCTGGCCAACCACATGGTCTCATCGCCGACCAGCGGAGGCTTCTTGGATCTCGAAGAGAGTCCTCCGCCAGTCTCTCGGAACAAAATCATGCCTCGGTCCCTAACTCCGAGGGAGAAGCGGGTGGATGCGGCCGGGACGCCCCCGGTGATAAGGGATTTTGACGAGTTAAACGTTAATGACGATTAGGCCTCGATAACTATATCCTGGCAGAAAAGAGAGCCTAGAAGTATTGTGGGGTAACTTTGAATAAAAAGATGAAGAAGCCATTCTGGTTGTCAGCATAGAGGCTCAAAAATACAGGAGGATTACTATCATGGTAAACATAAAACATCTGCTATGTTAATATATTATGCAGTACTGTACTGCTTATTTATATATCATAATGAAAACTGGTGATGTCATGGGAGCAATGACTGCATATGATTGTTGTGAGTCTCATAAAGGCACCAGGCTCATCATTTCAATCTGTGCAATGGAAGTATTGATATATTACCGGATGTCCATGAATCATGGGCTCATGGACATGTAAACAACGCATGTCGAAAGATATCTACTCGTACCTCATACCTCATCAATTCATCTGAATCTGTGACCGACGCTGTTGTGTAAGTCGGAAAGGATGATATGATGACCGATAAGCCCCGCCAGCCTCCCTTGCTAGTTTACCCAGTCAGGCCCCGCCTCCAACTTTATGAGAATCGGAAATTCCCTTGCAGATGCTCGTTGCCGATGCTGTTGTTGCTTGCAGTGAGTGCCAAAGTGCCCTCACCCTGCGTGCGGCAACGGGCCCAGAGCAGCGAGAAAAAGTCCCCGCGAGGGGAATGGGGCATCAATCCTGGGCAAACTTTGCCGATCATGCTCCTGTTCGCGTTAACCCATCCGAAGCTAGGTACCTGAGCAGCCCGTCTATCACTCCTAGGCACGGAAGCAGGTAGGGTTGCTTTTTGCTCTTTTCCTTGTTCCTGTCCATCCTGGCAACACAGCAATGGAGAGAGAGATAGTAGGATCTCGGTAACGTCCGCACCAGATAGATAGATGTCCATGATTCGATCCACGCAATGGCACAGACCGAACGCGCCATCATCGCTGTGTGACCGAGGTATTTAAACCTTGGTGGCGTCCATCCTGCCTACCTGCGCTCCCGATTGTTCCTTGCTCTGTACCTGAGTCCAGCTTGTTATAATATTCCTCTCGAGGCTCTCGTAATACGCCATGCTGGGTAACAATCGTATCACAGCCCTCCTGGCAGGGTGCTTGCATCTGCTTCCCATCACCGCAAACCCCGTCTCAAGAAGCCAGGACCCCAAGCTGGGCGCTGTCGCCTCGGAAAACTCGGTCTGCAGTCAGATCGGCATCCAGCTCCTCAAGGATGGAGGTAACGCCGCGGATGCCCTCGTGGGCACAGTCTTCTGCGTCGGCGTCATCGGTATGCAGCACAGCGGAATAGGAGGCGGCGGCTTCATGCTCGTCCGTAGCAGCAACGGGAGCTACGAGTTCATTGACTTTAGAGAGACGGCCCCCGCGGCCGCT
The DNA here is from genome assembly GCA_022432395.1 of Pestalotiopsis sp. NC0098. NCBI lineage: Eukaryota > Fungi > Ascomycota > Sordariomycetes > Amphisphaeriales > Sporocadaceae > Pestalotiopsis > Pestalotiopsis sp. NC0098. Next base: position 427,704 of record JAJKLJ010000003.1, on the reverse strand, counting down.
TTCCAGGACATGTATGTCAACGACACGGACGCCAGCTTGTACGGTGGCCTCGCCAGTGGAGTCCCCGGTGAACTGCGCGGCCTCGAGCATCTGCACAAGAAGTACGGCAAGCTCTCATGGGAGTGCGTCATGAAGCCGGCCATCAACGTCGCCCGCTACGGCTTCAGGGTCAACGAAGACCAGGTTCGCTACATGAACTCCGTGTCTGGAAGCTTCTTCACCGACGATCCCTCCTGGGCAATCGACTTTGCGCCTCACGGCCGCAGAGTGCAGCTCAACGACACCATGACCCGCAAGCGCTACGCCGATACCCTCGAGGTCATCTCCAAGGAGGGAGCCGATGCGTTCTACACGGGCGCCATCGCCAATGCCACCATTGCCGCTCTGAAGAGCTCCAACGGAACCATGACCATGGAGGACCTGGCCAACTATACCGTGGCCATCCGTGAGCCGTCTGCTATCGACTACCGAGGCTACAAGTTGACCAGCTGTGGCGCCCCTGCTGGTGGCTCCGTGGCTCTCAGCGCTCTCAACATTGTGAGCGGCTACACGGGATTCGATGACCCAGTCCAGATCAACCTCACGACCCACCGTATCGACGAGGCCATGCGGTTTGCGTACGGTCAGAGGACGCTGCTGGGCGATCCCTCCTTTGTCAACGGAACGCTGGAGTACCAAAAGTCCATGCTCTCGACGGCCACGGGCGCCGAGGTCCGGTCCAAGATTCTGGACTACACCACGCAGAATGTGTCGGCATACGACCCTTCGGGGCTGGAGAGTCTCGAGACGCCCGGTACCAGCTACGTTGCCAGTGCCGATGCGAGCGGCCTCTCCATCAGCATCACCACGACCATCAACACCCTGTATGGCTCGCAGATCATGGTTCCCGAGACGGGAGTCATCATGAACAATGAGATGAACGACTTCTCCATCCCCGGCGCCTCCAACGCGTTCGGCTACATCCCCAGCGAGGCCAACTACATCGTCCCGGGCAAGCGACCGCTCTCGTCCATCTCGCCGACCATTGTCGAGACGCCCGAGGGCCGGCTCTACCTGATCGTGGGATCGGCGGGCGGCAGCCGCATCATCACGGCGACGATCCAGAACATCCACCACGTGCTGGACCAGAACATGACGACGCCCGAGGCGCTGGCCCAGCCGAGACTGCACGACCAGCTCGTGCCCAACTTGGTCTCGTTCGAGTACGCCTACGACAACAGCACGGTCGCGTACATGAAGAGCCTCGGCCACAACGTCACCTGGGTCGCCCCGGGCTCGAGCACCGCCCAGGCAGTGAGGCTGCTGCCCAATGGCACTTTCGAGGCGGCGGGAGAGCCCAGGCAGGTGAACTCTGGCGGATTTGCCATTTAATGATGTAGCGACTTGGCCATCACCTATGGTTTAGGGTATTTAATGATAATTGTGAATATAAATCCATGACAATAACTCATCGCACAAGTCAACGTCATTGCCATCTCATTATATACGAGTGAATTGTAAATTGCATACATTAATATGCAAATACACTAAAATATGTGCCCTTTAACCTATCCAAGAGAAGGTCCAAACTTCAAAGCCCGTACAAGATCCACTCTTCTCGAATAGCGCACAGCATATCCGCAGCAAGGAACAGCCATTGTGGTTCATGATAGTATCTGCCAATGAACGCCTGGGTATTCGTGTTGCGAGACCCGAGGATCCGTTTCCCCAATCCTTCACCCCACTGACAAGAGTGACTAGCTGGCTCATCATGGCCAAAACTGGCCTAGACAGTAATCTTCATATGATCCTACGGATTACAAGACACCCGCTTTGGCCACGAGACCCGAGAGCCGAAGTCACGTGATACTCGACTCCGCGGGATCCGATGCCTCTGCTTCGGTTCTCATGGCCACGGACGAACTCGAAAGTCCAGACAGACTCTGGTCGATGAGCGAATGCGTATACCACACCCGAATACTGGTTGTCACGATGTCTTCGTCCAATGATAATGACCTGCTGCCAAGACAGTCGCGGACCTGCAACCACTGCAAAGCAAGAAAAGTCCGATGCAACTGTAAGAAGCACCGGAACAGTCCCACAAAATACTCGGGCTTGCTTGGCTTTGGGAATGGCTAACCGTGAAGTCTAGTCCAGGCGGGAACTTCGGCTTGCAGGAGCTGCATAGTAGGCAGATTGATACCATTTCTTCATTCCGTCTTCAGCCAAGCTCACAGTGTATCCCAGAAGCGAAAGATTCCTTGCGAGTTCAGTCACACCAAGCGGTTGCTCAGGCGGTCGACGCCGAGTGCTGGTACTGGTGCTCCATTATTAACGGGTCTGCGAACAACGGGTCTGCGAACCAGAATGATATGATTAAATATCATAGCCCTGTACAAATGTTTCGGCCGAACTAACAGGTATTATAGAACATGCCCCCACAAGACAAATATCATCAGCCTCGACAGACACATTATACATTGATCGCATTCTGGAGAATCCAGGTCTGGCTGGAGTCCCCTTGAATGACGAATGCATTTTCAAGGCAAGTCATATCCCCCTAACCGCCTAGAATATTGTATCTAGAGCTATGTGCCATTTCTAACTAGATCAGTAGACATATGACGGTCACAGTAGGTTAGCCCCTGTCAGTGTTCCACTGTTGGACGTCTAGTTAATCGACTTTCTTTTCTCTAGTGACGAGCTCGAACCTGGCTGTCTTCACGGAGAGCAGATTGCGCCTCATCTCTCAGCGCCTTGGTCACAACCAGGTCCGAGACTTGGTCGAGAAGATATGGGAACTCCTCAAGGAGAGAGCTTGCAAGCATGAAAAGAACCCAAATTTCCTCATACCTCAAAACATACCCACCACGCCCTGTGTCCTGCCACAGTTGGAGGCCGCTGGTTATGTCAAGGCCTACTTTGAAAGCGTACATCCCCTCTACCCCTTCCTCGACCGGGAGGAGTTTGAGCGGAAAGTTGCCGTTCCAAACTTGATGGAGATTCTCGAAGAGCAACCTGCCTTCTCGTAAGTCGAACTTGTACTTGTGCAGAGGTACTGATATGGCTAATCTTGCGAATAATGCAGCGCTCTATACCATGCCGTCCTCGCGCTTGGGTGTCAAATTGTCGCCGATGTTTCTTTTGACCCGGGGGTGGGAAGATCGTGGCAGATATTCAAAGTTTCTCTGGCCATATTGCCACGAATTCTGACGCAGCCTGACTCGGAATCAGACTTGCAGGTACGTCTCATCTGTCTCGTGATCTACATGCCATTTTGCTTACCAGAACCAGGCCATTACTGCCATGGTAAGTATCATGTCCTAAACCAACAATATAGTTGCCATTCCTAATTTATCTTGTATCGTTCTAGGCCATCTTTGGAATGAACATCCCCGGGATGCAAGTGGATGAGCTGTTCATCGAAGCTGTGCGCAAAGCAGCCCGGATTGGATGTCATCGAGTCATCAAACGACGAGGCCTAGATCCTGTTTCCTGCTACAAGGCCTTTTGGGTTATTTACGTGTTAGAGCGTATGCTCTGTTTCGTGTATGGCATGAGTCCTGTAAGTCAGCTTGCCACCGTCTGTCAAAGTCCCAAACCACTGAATGATGTTCAAGCTCCTTGCCGACTACGACATAGGCTGTCCGCTGCCCGAAACGCCCGAGTCGAACGTCGAGGGTGTCAACTTCTTTCTCATGGCTGTCAGATGCGGCAGGATTCTATCCAAGGCGTATCAGACGCTGTTCTCGGTCAGCGCCACAATGAAGAGCACGGAGCAGTATGTCGTGGCCATTGATGCCATCAAGAGCGACCTGAGTCGGTGGAACTATTCCATACCGGCCAAGTATCGGCCTGGCATGCCGTTTCATACCGGGAGTGGCTGGGAGACGCTCACGTTTCTGAGGCTTCACTACATGTATCACGCTCTCAACATCTCGCTTTGCCGGTTAGAGCTGCACGTCGGTATCGACCAGAGCACGCAGCGCATGAACGACACGAGAAAACAGTTGATGAACACGGCGCGAACCGTTCTAGATCTGACGACATTTATCGAGCTGAAGCCCTCGACCCCAATGTGGTAAGTTGCAGTCCCCACGAAGAATATCCTCTCCGCGCCCTGGCTCATGACCTGTCAGGATAATGTGCGCCATTCCGGCCTCGGCAATGTTGATCCTCTTTGACTTTGTCATACACAACCCTACACACATCGAGACGGATACAAATCTCAAGATTCTGGACACCGCCGCCGGCTTCTTTGGGAGAATACAATACGCGACGGGCGGCTCGTTTCCGTCCATGATCATGTCGGGGTTTGCCCACATCGCAAGCGATTATGTACGCAGGACCCGCGCAGGTAACAGCCCTTCTGCGCCGCCGGCAAACCCGACGAGCATGCCAGGCCAGTCCGCCGCGTCGTCGATGGCCGCGTCGGTCCCTCCTTCAATCCCGAGCTTTGCTACCGGCGGTGAACTGCCGGGCGTCGGCATCAACGGGCTGCCGCGGACTGGGCAACCACAAACGTCAGAAGTCTATAACCCGTATGGGCCGCTCTTCTATCCCATCGAGGAGGGTGACTATATGATGGACAATGATCTCTTTGCGGGCTTGAACTTTGCCAATTTTTTCGACCCTGTGGTTCCTGAGTACTAGGTGTAAATTTCTGATGGCCTTCAGTTTTTTTCAAGCGAGCATTAGGGTTATACTTTGTTGCTGGAGTTGCAAACAGACACTCATTTCATTCCACTAAGCATGTCAAAGATGATTCTGTGCAGGCTTTACCCCGCATCACCGTCTGATGTCCAGCAGTATCATTATGCCGAAGGCCGTATGCATAGAATTTTTTAAACAGCGGACAGATGACAAAGCCGCGGGAGTCTTACGACGGTCTTGACATGACATTCAATTACGCGATCTCTTTTGTTCGGAGACTCCATGGTACCGATGAAGCGACCATACTACCCCGATGCTCCGAATACAAACCAAAACTTCGCCACCAAGTACTCGCACCTTTATTACTGCGAAATGAAGAAGTATATGCAACAACACATAGACGTCAATCGAGTTGCTTGGAAGCACTTCCCTTGAATAGGCTTAGAACTCTCAATGAGCCATACTGGATATGGTTCTACCAGTGACATTCCGGTGGGATATCCTAAATTGTGCCCGCAACGTCCATCTGGCCTCGGTCCGCCGCGCCCAAGTTTTCAACTCCGGAGCAAATAGAAATCCATTGGGTGGTCTACATCTTGACTTCTGCTACGGGTTTTCTTCTTTATTGACCGATATTTAATCTAATGATTGTTGTTTTGTTGATGGTTTCCCATCTGAATAATCCCGTTCACGCAAACAGAACTGATTTCGGGTCCGCCAACATCCCAAAACTTTGCCGGCATGTTACGTGGCTCACTCTTCGCTTCTCTCTTGAGTGTGGCTGTGGCACAATCTCCTCTCAGGGAGCGTGCTATTAGTGGCTGCTATCCTCTCGCGGACAACAGCACTGGGGATTCCCTGACTGTCATCAAGACTACCAAATCACCTCAAGGCTTTGCAGCAGCTCCTCGGGGCTGGAATTCTTGGGCTATCCAGGCCAATCCAAGGACGACACTCAGCTATCCGTCAGCCATCTATCCATATGTTAACCAGTCATTCATCCTCGAGCAGTGCACTGTCCTGTCTGGCTCTGCCTTTGTCGCTGCCGGGTACGATCTCTGCAGTATTGACGATTACTGGGACAGTTCCAACTCGGATGACTACGGACGCATTACTTATAATGCTACACTATTTGATATGCCAGACTTGGCCGAAACTCTTCACGGCATGGGATTGAAACTGGGTGTCTACGCTCGACCCAGCGCTCCCTGTGACGCTGCCAACAAGACGATCTACGGCACCGAAATTCTTGTGGGATCCACGTTCATCAGCGACCTGATAGATGAGAGAGGCAACTGCTACTTCGATTATAGCAATCCTGACACCCAAATATGGCATAACACTCTAATCGATCTTTGGGCATCCTGGGGAGTGGACATGGTCAAGCTGGACTACCTGACGCCAGGTTCTGCGGTCGGAACCCGCCCTGTGCCGGACAACACGAGCGCCTCAGCAATAGCGTACCACGAGGCCATTGTCAAGAACGGGCGCCAGATCCGACTCGACCTCTCGTCCAATGTTTGCCGAAACGAGCCTTATCTGGATATCTGGGAGTCCAGTGCCGACAGTTTTCGCATTGCTCAGGATATCAATGCCTCGGGCTCGACAAAGTTTCTGGGGTCCATTTGGAAGGTCCAGGGTACCATCGAGCAGTACCGCCAGTACGTCGACCTACTTGTTGCAGCGGAGGAAACGATGACCCTGCATCCGGACTTTGATAACATGTTTGTCGGCAATCCAGAGAGCATCGTTGGCGTCACCGATGCTCAACGCATTACCATTGCAAGCCACTGGATCGGAGCCTCCGCAAACCTGATCATGGGCTCTGACATGACGAATTTGGACGACCTTGGTCTTCAGCTTACCACATCTCAAGCGTCCATCGATGCGGCCCAATTCTGTGGCAGCTATCCGATGCAGCCACGGAATCCTGGGACGGGCAGCAATCAGGCCATGCAATTACAAGCCTGGATAGCCGGCCCTGACGACAATGGACAAGCATATGTGCTCTTGACCAATCTGGGCGTCAATCAGGGGAAAGGAGGTTATGTAACTGCTGGATCTGGAGTACAGAATGTCTCAATTACACTGTCCGATCTGGGCTTGGCGGGCTCCGAGGGCTCCGAGTATACTGCTACAGATGTATGGTTTGGCAACGTGACAACTGTCAAAGCTGGAGGCGGTCTCTCGGCCCTCCTGGACGATGGAAATTCTCAATTCTTGCGACTGAATCTCGTGACAAAAGCTTCCTAGAGAAAATAATTAGGAAGCCACGGGGATAGGTAGCTTATTCTGCATATCGAGTCACACCCCCGGAATAATCAATCTCACCATATCAGTCATTTGTGAGTCGTGCTTGGTGTGGCACAAAGACTAGAGCAGATGCTGATTGGCAAGGAACCGGCTGTCGACAAGCAGGATTCCGGAGAATAAGCAGGGAAAATAACACTCCGCTTCATGCAGGGGGGCTTGAGGCTGAAGACATCCAGCTAATGAGCGTTATGCTATTTATTCCATACCGCTAGTATCTATTTTCAGTCCCGGAATCGAAAACCGAGACCCGAAATCCACTAACTAACCCATCCTTTGCCTACGGTAGATAGCGTGGGCTGAATACTCCGTGGATTTGGTTTCATTATTATAAGTTCTGCCAGTCTTCAGCTTTATTTTATTACTGATATCTTCAATATCTTTCATGATTGGTCTCTAGTAGCAAAATATCGAAAACTCATACAACATGACGACACCTCTCACAGACTTGGCACCTGTGCCAATCATCACTTGGGAGCAAGTCCGGCCTTTTGGTTTCTTGTTCGTCACTCTCCTACTATGCAGCTACCTTCTGTATCAGTGGCTTCTACCCAAGCCGATCCCAGGCATTCCCTACAATGTCGAATCGTCGCGGAAGATCATGGGCGACATCCCAGCCCTGCTCCGCGAGATCAGCGGCACAGACAAGACCTTTATAGACTACATCATGCGACAGGCCAGGAGTCACAACTCCCCCGTGGTCCAGCTATTCCTGAGCCCCTTTAGGAAGCCCATGGTTGTCATCAACGACTTCCAGGAGTCGCAGGACCTGCTCATGCGCCGCAAGGAGTTCGACCGCTCCGAGTTCCTGACGGACATCTTTGGAGGCGTGGCACCAGAGCACCACATCATGAAGCCGACGAATGGCGTCTGGAAAGCTCACCGCAGGCTGTTGCAGGACCTCATGTCGCCGCCCTTTCTGAACCAAGTGGCCGGCCCCAACCTCTACTCGAACACGCAGAACCTCATTGATTTGTGGACTTTAAAGGCCGACATTGCCCAGGGGCGTCCGTTTTCCGCCACAGACGACATCTACGGTGCGGCGTTAGACGCCATTTTTGCTTTTACATTTGGGAAGAGCTTCAGCTACAACGCCACGGCGCCAAACATGCACCTGCTCCAGGGTCTCAGCGCCGACGAGATAGCCAGGCTCCGGGGGTCGGGCGGAGACGACGACAAGCCGGTCGGGTTCCCCACGGCGCCGAGGGACAAGGCCGTCACCGCGACGTTCGACGTGGCCCACGCCATCGAAGAGATCAATGGCATCCCGTTTGCCAAGCTGGTGTGGAGGCTCGTGACGGCGCGCAAGGCCCGGTTCAGCCGCGCGCTCAAGCTCAAGGACGAATACATCAATGACGAGCTCAGGGCGGCCGTGGCGCGTATCCAGAGCTCGGATGCCGACGTGCGCTCGGCGGTGGACCTCATGGTGCAGAGGGAGACCAAGATTGCGCAAAAGGACGGACGTCCGACGGATTACTTTTCGCGGACCATGCTGGACGAGGTAAGAGAGACATGCCTCTTGAACATGACTATCGACATGTGATTGCTGACGATATCCTAGACCTTCGGTTTTGTTGTGGCAGGACACGAGACGACGAGCACAACCATTCTCTGGGGCATGAAGATTCTGGCCAGCAATCCGGGCTCTCAGACCAAGCTGCGAGAGACACTGCGGGCTGCGCATGCCAAGGCCTTTGAGGAGAAGCGCAGCCCCAAGATCGAGGAGATCACCGGGACGGATATTTCGTACCTCGACGCCGTCATGGAAGAGATCCTTCGCGTCGGCGGCACGGTCCCAGCCGTTGACAGACAGGCCGTGTGCGACACCGAGGTTTTGGGGTTCCCGATCAAAAAGGGAACCGTCGTGCTGTGTTCGGGCAGAGGCGCCAGCATGCTCGAGCCCGGGTTCGACATCGACGAGAGCAAACGGAGCGAGACGAGCCGGCTCGCCAAGTCGGAGAGCCGCGTCCGGGCGTGGGACGACCATGGGATTGGCGCCTTCAAGCCGGAGCGGTGGCTCGTTCCTGTCGAGGCAGAAGCAGCAGCAGGAGAGACGACGGCTACCAAGTACCAGTTTGATTCCACCGCCGGGCCACAATTAGCTTTCGGTCTGGGTCTGCGATCTTGCTTCGGTAAGCGGCTGGCATATCTGGAGTTGAGGATCCTACTCACCATGATCATTTGGAACTTTGAGTTGCTGCCCACTCCGGAGGAACTCGCCGGCGTTGCAGCCATTGCCGGTATCACGTACAAACCGAGACAGTGCTTTGTGAGGCTGCGGAAAGCAATCTAGTGTTTGCCAGCACCACTGCACATATTGTAAACAATTATCTTTAGAAAGCGTGCATCAAAATCTCCCGCACATAGGATCATCTTAAAATTGGCCAAAATACTTGGATTATAATATATACCACTCAAAAAGTAACGCTATTGGGTATGATACTCCTTATACAGGAGAAGAACAGATAATCGTGAATACTCGTAAATCATGACTGACACCACCTTTTGATGCTTTCACAGTCTTGTACACCTTTCGCGCCTTGCCATGCCATAACTCCTCTACGGGACGGTCTCGGCATCGACGCTCGTCAGGGTCGGCGTCACCGTGTTCATGAGGCCAGTATCGGCGTCAAACGTGACGCGGTCGATAGTGACCTCACGCTCCGTGCCGTTGCCGTTGGGGATGGCGAACCGGTGGTAGGCAATGTACCAATCATCGGTGTCGGGAACGCTGATGATGGAGTTGTGGCCGGTGCCGAGGATGCCCTGCGACTCGTCCTTCTGCAAGATGACGCCCTGGTATGTGTACGGGCCCGTGACGCTCGCGGCGGACGCGTAGCCGACCTTGTAGTCGGGCGACCGGGTGTCGTTGATGGAGTAGGTCAGGTGGTACAGACCGTCGCGGTAGTTGACAAAGGTGCCCTCCATGTAGTCCGTCAGACCAGTGATCTCGCCAATGGTGTCCTCCTTGATCGAGACCATGTCGTCACCGAGCTCGGCGTAGAGACAGCCACCATTGCCCCAGAACAAGTAGTACTTTCCGGAGACGGGATCATAAAAGGCATCAGGGTCGATGGCCTGAGAAGAGGTGATGGACTCGGTATTGGTAATGAGCGGTCCGCTCTCTGCGGTGAATGGTCCGGTAGGAGAATCGGCAACGGCGACACCAATGTTCTGGGCATCGTACGTGGGGTTGTGGCCGCAGAAGTAGAAGTAGTATTTGCCATCTCTCTCGGCAATGGTGGGCGCCCAGGCGTTGCCGGTAGCCCAGGGAACATTTCCAGCATCGCCGTTGAGCGTCAGAATGGGGCTGTCACTACGGGTCCAGCTCACGAGATCTGACGAGCTCCAGATATAAAAGTCGTGGGCACCCCAGTCGGCGGAGCCGTCCGTGGTTGGGTAGATGTAATAAGTGCTTCCATAGACGGCAATGTTGGGATCCGCGTTGTAGCCGGGCAAAACAGGGCTGTCCCGCTTGGCCAACGTTGACCGCGTCTTCAGCGCAGTTCCGGCCGTCACGGTCGACCACTCGGCCGCAGTGATTGGGAGGACGGTACCGTGGCGAGGGCTGGTAGGCAGGCTGTAAGAGCTCGACAGTTGCCAGTCTGGGTTGGCAATATCGTCAGTCTCCAGCGGGAGGTAGTGGCGTCCACTGTACTCATCAACAAAGAGGTAGTATTTCTCTCCATTGACGTCATCTGGGTTGGATTTGAAAACGGTCGGGCCCTCGACACTGGAGGTTCCGGCATTGGCACCGATACAAGAGGTGATGGTCGTCCAGTTGTTGGCGAGAAGGTCCGTGGAGCTCTCCTGGATGATATCGACACATCCCGTGGCGCTTCCTCCCTCATCCTTGGTGAATCTGTAGTACACACCGTCGACGTCAATAACCGTCGAGTCTATCCTCGAAACGCCTGTATCCTCCCAGATGACTGGGTCCCCAAAGGTGACAAAGTCGGTAGTCGTGGCATAGAGAACCCGGTGATACGAAGTGCCCGTGTGCTCCGTGTCAGACTCATCAAAGAGTTCAGAAGCCCAGAAGACGATGTAGGCACCCAGGTCCGAGTCATAGTAGGCTTCTGGGGCCCACGTGTTCCCTGCCGTCTCTGGAGAGACGAGGACATGGCGCTGCTCAGACCATGTCTCGAGATCATTCGATTCCCATATTTCGATATAGCGGCTGCCTTGACGCACCGCTGAATCCCACGACGTCCCCGAGCCAATGGACAGGTCAGTGGCGATGAGGTAAAAAGTAGATCCGTCTTCAGATCTGATGATGAAGGGATCTCTAACTCCGCCAGTGCCCTCGGTGGACGTCAGGACAGGCTGACCGTTGTTTAGTTCAGTCCAGTCGAGAGCATCGTTGCCGTTGCTGGCGGCAAAATAGATCTTCTCGCCGGCAATGGTATCATTGGTGAAGTATGCAAAGAGATAGTTTTCCAGGGCATCTGTTTGCCTGGCAGCATGTCTGTAAAAGGACGGGTCCCGAACGGCAGCTGCACTGGCCGTGGCCGAGAGACCGGCTATAGCAGGTAGTATTGATTGAAGAGATCTCATTGTATCGATAGAGTCTGAGCCATGTAATGTAAAGCTGCTATGCCTGAGGGATGAGAATATCCTATGCCAACATCTGCTACAATTTCGGCAGGGGACTGGCGGTACAATATATAGCCAGACCCCTCGTGGCCGTGCACAATATCATGATCACAAAAGCAGCCTTGGAAAAAGGGTCGCCTCGGAAGATGACGCGCTACCAGCGGCTCTGAACAACAGTCATGTCCGCAGCAGTAGTATGACGACGGTGATGATGGCCATGATTATGATTGTCTTGCCATCCGAGGTGAAGTGGGCCAACCGGGCGAAGAGCTGCGGCTCTACCTTGGCTGCGGCTCTTGGTCAAGGTACTACACGACACGACACGACACGGCTTGACTTGGGGTGCTCAGGCCTCGATGCCTGCCTGTACTTGCTAGTCTTTGCTATAGGACCTCTCGGTATGTATGTACCTAGATTACCTGCAAGACAAGAACCCGGGCGATCCACTCACAGACTATTTTACCACCAATCCCAACGGTAACGATGACTAGGCGGCTGGGCTGACGGTATTGACATGTTGGACCCAAAGTCTGCGCATACGACGATGGAATGGATCTGCTCGTCCTGTGACCTGCAGGCTGTTACTCAAATTCCGGATCCGGCGTAGCGGCTGACCCGAGGAGAGATCAGAGTGTAGAACAAAGTAAGCGGCATGCTGTAGGCTTGGTAGTTGGCAGGCTCAGAATAGCCCAACCGTGCCAATGGTATAGCGGAATAAGGATGTTCACGGCCGGCGCAGCTGACAGTTGGCCGCTAGTATGATGTAGTTTGATGATTTGGCGACGATCTGCAACTGTTTTCTCATCTCCCTCGATTGTTGCCAAAGGTTGCCGCCTCCCTATTGGCAAGCCGTCTACCAATAATGGCCGTAGCACGACCGCTAAAGTGATGAGATGACCCGACCTTTGCGGCTTCGCCTGGGTTTCCCCGACTTTTTTCTTATTGATCCTAGCATCGAGAAGCTAGGGGACCCTGGACGATCCCCCGCATTTCGCCATTCTCTTCTTGGAGATGCTCTCCCACACCCCGGACTCGCATCTCCAACTCTGCCAGCGAAGAAGACGAAGTGTCGTCGTCTCCGCATTCCACATGATCACTCCCACGTGTGATTGGGGAGAAAACCACTCAGTGGCAGCCCGCCTTGGTACTGGGGAGTTTGGGGGTCGCAAAAGTGTAAACAGGATTCAGAAAACTCTCGGACCCCACGCCGAGGGTCGCAACCTCGGACCAGGCGCATGTACACATGTCGTGGCCGGAGCGAGAAACGAAGAAAAAGACCAGGGCCCACCTGGTAACGATCTCTGAAAAAAGCCCAGTCGTCCGTCTGGCCTGTCAACACACGAGAAAGTCAAATACGAAAGTACTACAAGTCTTTTCCCGCGGGGAATTCGGAGCCGGTCAAGCGAGTATGTTAGTCACTAGACACTGTCGATTGGCTCCGGGCCGCCGCTCGGTAGAAGCCGCAGCTCAGAGAAGGAGAAAAGAGGGACATCTCTCGAATACCAATTCACACGTCTCTACGCGCTTGACGTCACCCCGTGAATCTACCTGCAGGTGAGAAATGTGTCGATGTACGAGTACCTAGTCTAACAATGAGGGCGCAACGGGACGGCAGCGGAATGCGGGAGACCCGCCGCAGCCCGACCACGATATCGTTTCGACGGCGCCAGCACTTGCAGCACCACGGATTCCACAGTGGTCACGAGGGACCCCAGAGATGCAACCCATTACTCAACTATTCTCGCTTTCGATTTCGCGGTGAGCCAAGCCACTGTATTGTGGCTCATGGAAGCTTACTGCTGTCCCTCACCAGTCAGTATGACATATATATCCCCATGCCATGACTCCTTTGCGAAATAAGAAGATCCATCTGATGCCAAGGCGGGCCCGTCGTCCTTGGAATTTTTCTTCTTTTTTTCGGCGATAGCCAGCTTGGGCTCTCGATATACTTTGGCAAGTGTCTGGATCTCGTTGTGCCGACTACGCGTGCAGCGTCGCATTCTGACCCCCCGGGAGTTCCCACATGGGCACCTGGATTTCAATGCGACGACGGTGCCAAGTACGCGGTGTGGCTGTCAAGGAAACTCTGTTGATTTCTCGCGGAAGGCTCTTTCTTTGGGTCCAGAGCGGAATTACAAGATTTCGACTTGCGTCTGTCATGTCCCCCAGACTTTCACATGCTCGATGCACAGCACAGATCACCCGCAGCATGTCTTCTGATTCTCTCGGAAACTCGTAACGGGCATCGGCCACGTGCTGCCCAATTCTACAGGACGCACAGCGGGCGCACCGCCCATTGATTATTCATATTGCTACACAGGCTCACGTCGGTTTATTCAGCTAGGTTAGTCTGTGATCGATCCCCGTCGCGGACGCGTCTATCTGCAAGGACGGCTCGTTCCTAATTTCTCCTGCAGCTCCCTGCGTCGGGGGTCCCGTCTTCCAGTACTCGTCAGAGTATACCCGCATGGGCAACACGAGTTTCTCTAGGGCGGCATCTGCATTCAGACAGTAATTCAGTTCAGAGGGAAGCACAGGCAGGAATTCAAACAAAACATGGGCAAACGAAATAGGTGTTGTGATTTTGGGCCTGCGCTGGCCGTAACACTCATATTGCTAAGAAATTGAATATCAATAGATGAGAGAGAGAGAAAAACTCTATCTCAAGAACAAAGAATCACCACGATTGAACTTCAAATGTGATGTGCCGGGCCGTCATTCTCGAAATGGCCACTGACTCCTTTGTCAACAGTTTCGTCAATGACAATGGACAAAGACGGGCAGATTTGACAGGTCTAAAAGAGTCCCTGACATGGCTCAAATACGCAACCCAGAGAATCATCGTCTCTCGGACGTACATGAGATGGTACGAAAATGAAATATCTCACAACTCGAACGATCATGTCACAATCAATGATCTTGTGGTTGGTATCGACGCTGCTTCTCGTTCCGAATGTGGCATCGCAGCGCTACGATGGGCAGTACTGGCCATGCAACCCGATGCAAAACGCCTCATGTCCCCCGAATCCAGGGTTGAATCAATATGACTACTTTATCGACTTCACGAATCCTCCTTCTGACCTGGCGGAAGACTGGAGCACGTCGAATTATGCCACCATCACGTACAACACCAAGGGCAAGAACGGCGCAGAGTTCACCTTTGCGAAGCGATACGACGCTCCGCAGCTTTTTACCAACTTCTACATCTTCTTTGGCCGCGTCGACGTCGTGATGCAAGTATCGCCGGGGATTGCAATGATATCGTCGGCTGTTCTCATGTCCGACGACTTCGATGAGATCGACTGGGAGATGTCGGGCAACGACTTCAACATGGCCAAGCAGTATCCCACTGGAGTCGTGCAGAACAATTACTTCTCCAAAGGAATCACCGGATACTATGACCGAGGGATGTTCCTGGCCTGCACCAGACCTCAGACGCAATTTCATACGTATTCGTTCGATTGGACGCCCGAGCGGCTGCAGTGGCTCATAGATGGGCAGGTCGTCCGGACATTTCTGGCGTCAAATGCTGACAACAAAGACCATCAGTACCCGCAGACACCCTCGAAGTTACAGCTGGGTATCTGGAGCGGCGGTGATCCGGATCAGAACGATGGTACCAGAAACTGGGCTGGAGGATATACCGACCTGTAAGACTCAAGAAACAAGTTCTAGCGTCTGAGGACTGTGCTGACTTTGTCACGATAGAAAAGCGGTTCCATACACCATGTTCGTGAAGAGTGTTCGCATCAAGAACTACAATCCGGCCAGGCATTACAAGTGGAGCGACCAAAGTGGAAGCTGGAAGAGCATCAAGCTTATAAATGACACCGTTTCGAGCTCTTCCAGCTCTTCATCGCAGTCTTCTACCAAATCTACCAGCTCAACTGCAAGTCTAGCGACGCCGTCCTTGACATCACTCAAAAGTGTATCGAGCACGTCTTCCAGCACGTCGAGCAAGTCTAGCACCACTCAGGCCGCGAGCTCTACGACTTCCACCGCCAAGATTGTCAGCAGTACTTCAAGTACTTCAAGCTCGAAAACGACGACTACAAGCCCAGCTACAACATCCGTCTTGCAGTCGCCAACTTCGCCAAAGACCAGCATTATAAGCACATCGAGCACAAACACGAGCCCTAGTTTGTTGACGACAAGCTCCATCGTCAAAGTTTCTAGCAGTTCCGCGACGACTGCCATGGCCACTTTCGGGGACACTTTCAGAAGCACGTTGTCCACATCGATTCGCACATCGTCAACACAGACGTCTGCCCCAACAGCTTCTCGCGGCGCGCAACCAACGGCCCTGAACCCGACCACTTCCTCCGTACAGACTGCCATTGGCAGTACCATTACCCCCGCAACGAACCCGAGCTCGGCATCATCGGGTGGAGGAGTGGCACTCAACCCGGCAGTGAACCCCTTCGAAACAGATGTAGATCCCACCGAAACACTCGTCTCGACGACAGCTTCGACTGCGCTCTCTCCTCCCGCGGCGACAAGTGCAGCCGAGCCGTCCAGAGAGCTGGTGACAGCGCCTCTCTGGCCCTTCAGGCCGTCGCAGAACGGGCTGTGCGCGTACAGGGCCTTCAGGGTGTGCAAGAACAGCAATTTCGGGCAGTGCTGCTCGCGATGGGGCTACTGCGGCGAGACAGAGGCGTACTGCGGAGGCAACTGCCTGAAGCGCTGGGGTTCTTGTTGGAAGGAGACCGATGACGACAAGAAGAAGGCGGTCAAGAGGGGTGATTTTCAGCCGGGGCGAAGGGACAGGGCGTATCCTCCTGGCAAGAGGCCCAACGCAACCGATATTGTCTAGGATTTTCTCGGACGAATGATTTGTTTCTATCAACATTCTATCAATAAAATTGTATTGCGTAATTTGAGATGCTGTCGTATTTCTCACTTGGTATATTTGCACACATTCCAAATCGACGTGCTGACAGATGAGACTGATATCGAGCTGTAAATCCACAGACATGCGATCGTGATGGTAATGCTAAATTGCCAAGTTGTGTTGCTATTTACTTCAATACTAGACCACAGCCTCTATGCAGAGCGCTTCAGGTAGATGGACTGGGCATTGCAGTACGCCTTGAGTCCACCATAACCCCATTCATAGCCAATACCACTTTGCTTGTGTCCTCCGAACGGCGTGTTGGGCTGCACCTCGCCGTGCGCGTTGATCCAGACGTTTCCGGCCTTGAGCCTTCTGCCAATTCGCTCGGCCTCCTGCGGGTTCCGCGTCCAGACCGAGGCTCCAAGACCCATATCGGTGTTGTTCGCCCGCTTGATGACATCTTCCTCATCGGACCACTTGAGCACCGGGAAGACGGGACCTGGTACGAACAATTAGCATACTGATCTCATCGTCATCTGCCATCACCACAATCACTTACCGAAAGGCTCCTCGACCACGATCCTCGAGTCCTCCGGAGGGTTGTCGATCAGAGTCGGCTGGATAAAGTAGCCCTTGCCCTCCTCGGTCTTGGTGGTGCCAGTGGCAATGTTGAGCTGGGTCTTCTCAATGTCCGCGAGGAGGTTCTTGACGCGGTCAAACTGCAGCTTGTTGTTGATGGGGCCGAGCATGGTGCCGTCGGCGAAGCCGTCGCCGACCTTGGCCGACTTGACGAACTCGACCATGGCCTTGACCACGTCGTCGTAGACGGACTCGTGGATGAAGATGCGCTTGATGGCGATGCAGATCTGGCCCGAGTTGGCCAGGGCCATGAAGGCCACGGCGGGCGCCACCTCGGCCGGGTTCACGTCGGCGCAGATGATGGCCGGGTCGTTGCCGCCGAGCTCGAGCGTCACGCGCTTCAGCGTCTTGGCGCAGCTCTCCATGACCCGCTTGCCCGTCGCCGTCGAGCCCGTGAACGACACCTTGTCGACGCCCGGGTGGGACGTCAGCCACGGGCCGAGGTTGTCGTCTCCGCTGAGCGCCTGAAAGACGCCCGGCGGGAAGAATCGCTGGGCCAGCTCGGCGAGCTTGAGGCCTCCGTAGGGCGTAAACGGCGAAGGCTTGAGGATAAACGCGTTTCCTGTAATCAGAGCTGCTCCGATCTTGCCTGCGGAGAGCTGAATGGGGAAGTTCCAGGGAACAATGCCTACAGCAACACCAAGAGGCGTGTAACGGGTGATGATCTTCTTCTTGTCATCGTCCTGAATCACGTCTTCTGGCTCGGGAAATTCGCAAAACTGGCGAAGCCATTTGACGGCATCGGCGATCTCAGCCTGCGCAAATGCTAACTAAAACTATATGTTAGTCGGAGACACGACTGAGCTTCGTACTTGAATTCATCCTTGAAGCATCATACCGGCTTGCCCTGCTCCGTAACCAACTGCTTCGCAAAGTCACCGGACAATGCCTCAAGAGCGGCTGCGTAGTCTTTCACTGCCTGCTGGCGCTCAGTCCATGGAACGTTTGACCAAGACTCCTGCGCCTTCTTGGCCGCCTCGATGGCCTCATCAATGTCCTCTTGGGTAGAGACTGGGACTGGGTAGAGTTCTTCCAGCGTCGAGGGGTTGACGGTACGGCGGGTTTCCTTCGTGTCTGTAAGTTTGCCGTTGATGACATTTTGGAATTTGGTGAAGTCCAAAGGTTCAGCACCCTTGACGCTTCCGTTTGAGGCCATGATTTCGGTCTGGCACTGGTATTTATTATTGTATCGTATCAAATCTGATCAACTCTGGTCTCGAGGCTTGGACTGTGTGAGAATCCAAGAATGACGAACGCAATGGCTGTACAGTGTACCAGGATGGGGGGTTATATATGTATGCAGCATGTGGATTCCAAACCGTTATGTCGCCTATCAGGCCGAGCATTGGCACTCCACCTCCTCAGACGACGAGGGCAGTTATTGGGTGACAGTCAAGCAAACAAACACATTTCCCCTCTTGAGGCCCGAGGGAACACTTCCACTGGGATTCAGCTCAATACTCAATCGGGAAGACAACCGCGGACACGTTGGGGCTACTACCGAGGCTGTAATGAGTACTTGGCGAGCTTGAATTTCTGAGGTCATCGTGTGGCTAGCCACCCGCCCGTCATTCGTTCTCCCTGCCCTGCCAAGCTTAAATACTCCAACGCTCAGCTTCTCTGTGCTACACATGGACCAATCTGATACAAGCTGCCCGCTATAGTTTCTGTTATGGTTATTGCACATCACTTCCCCGCACCATAACCCTCCTCCCCCCGGGGAATATCGTCTGTCCGAGCGGCCGCAGACAGAAACTCATACCTCGCCATACCTGTAAGATTACAAATTACAAGGATTATATAGTTTCATCTCTGAGAAATTCAGCTATTCTGTGTATTAGGGAACAAGCAATAGCAGGCGGTCCATGGCCGAGCGGATGGATAGTTGATGGCAGAATAGCTGGGCGGCTATTATACGCTCCAGCAAATCCTGCTGAAAATAGAAGCCGGAACATTGAGGGAGACTCTCTTTATGAGTGAAAACCATCAACTCGTGTCCGAGCCGACAGCCGGTCCAAACAGTAATGTGCCTCAGGCGCGTGGTCAATCTTCCTCGACCCATCCCGCGACTATGATATAGGTTAGACTAGTCCTCGGAAACTCAATCAGTTGGGGTATCAATGAGAAATCTTTATTCAGCAGTCTACCAAGTTTTCATCTTTTTTTTTTTTCTCTTCAAAGAAAAGTTCTAGGGAAACAACCCAAAGCCATGCCATTATTTCACCGTCGTGTCAATATCGTCATCTGTGCGTGATTCACCGCTATCCATTAACTCCTTTTTTTTTTGTCCCATCTTGTGATATTTACTCCAGCTGACCAATGCCCAGGTTCTCGGGCTCGGCCTTGACTATCCGCAGGGTGTTGGTGTTACCCATGCCGCCCTTCCAGCCCTGGACAACCACGACAGTGTCGCCTCTGGACAGGACGTTAAGCTGCAGAGCGTTCTCGATGGCCCACTTGATACGTCGGTCGACATCCTCTTGCCAGTTGACCTTGCTAAAGTCTGGCTTGGGCTCGGCAAAGTGGAAGGGGTACACGCCACGGTACAGGTGGGCGTATCGGGAGGCGCTCTCATTTCTAGTGACCATGAAGATGGGGCAGACGGGGCGGTACTTGGACAGCAGACGCGCCGACTCACCAGAGGTGGAGAGGACAATGATACCACCGGCGTTGAGCTTGAGGGACGAGTTGACGGCGTCCATGGCGCAGGCGTCGACGACCGTCACAGGGGGCTTGACGTTCTTGGTCAACTCTGCGTAGTGGGCGACGTAGGGGATGGTGTTCTCGGCCATCAGGCAGGTCTTGTGCATCTCCTGGACGGCAGCCTCGGGGTACGAGCCCTTGGCGGTCTCACCGGACAACATGACACAGTCAGCGCCGTCGGTGACAGCGTTACCAACGTCGGAGATCTCGGCACGGGTGGGGCGGGGGTTCTTGATCATGGACTCGAGCATCTGAGTGGCACAGATGACGGGCTTGCCGGCCAAGTTGCACATGGCGATCATCTTCTTCTGGGCAGCAAACACCTCGGCGGCGGGAATCTCGATACCGAGGTCACCACGGGCGACCATGACACCGTCGGTCTCGCGCAGGATCTCGCGGAAGTTGTTGAGACCCTGTCTGTTCTCAATCTTGGCAATGATCTGAATGTGCTTGCCAGCCTCGCCAAGGACGGCGCGAATGTCGCGGATGTCCTTGCCAGATCGGATGAATGATGCGAAGACCATGTCGACGTTGTTCTTGACACCAAACTCGAGATCCTTCTTGTCCTTCTCGGAAAGGGCAGGCAGATCGACGTCGGTGTTGGGCAGGTTGACACCCTTGCGAGAGCTGATGAAGCCGTTGTTCAGGGCCTTGACCTTGAGGGTCTTGTCATCAACGATCTCCTGGACCTCGAAGGCCAAGATACCGTCGTCGACGTAGATGATGCGGCCCTTCTCGATGACCTTGGTGATGTTCTTGTAATCGACATACCTGTAGTGATTTCTGATTAGCAGCTGCGGGCCTTGAAGCACCGTTGGGATATGATCCGAGAGCAGCTTACATGTTCTGGGTGTCGCAGGCAGTGGCGTACTGCTCGTCGGTGGTGATGTTCAGGATGGTACCAGCGGAGAGGGGGAGATCCTCATCGCCGTGGGTGTTACCGGTTCTGATCTCGGGGCCCTTGGTGTCAAGAGCAATGGCGACCTGGCGGCCGGCCTGGGACTTCTCGGCAGCACGAGCATTGTCAATGACGGACTGGTGGTACTCGTACGAGCCGTGGGAGAAGTTCATGCGGACAACATTGAGACCAGCAGTTCGCAGCTTGTTGATAGCCTCGACCGAGTTCGTCTTGGGGCCGATCGTGCAGATGATCGAGGTTCGGCGGAGGTTTCTCTCGGGGGTGTAGGCGGTGTCGAGGGAGGCCAGCCACTCGATGCGACCGTCGTTGGCCAAGTGGTCGGCGGCGGTAACGACGACAGACATGACGCGCTTGTGAGGCATGTTAGAAGATGAGGTCTGGAGATTGCAAATAAAACAATGCGTGATGGCTAAGAATGCAAAACGAAATGAGCAAAAGGGCGATGGATCAATGGTGGCAATAGAGAGACCGAGAGTGAGAGAGAAGCTGTTTGGGATGAAGTCGTGTGAAAAAAAAGCCCAATCAGACAATCGATCAAACACTCGGTGCCCGAGCCGTACAAGGAATCCAGCTGAGGTCAGCGGTTTCGACCCCCGGAAGGAACTGCAGCCCTGTTGCCCTTGTTGGAGGGAAACCCCGATTTGTTCCAATGCATATGACGTTGCACGGCGCGCGCCGATGACAACGTCAGGTACCGGGGTGAGGATTGCCGTCTCTGCTTGATATAAAAAGCAATGCCGTGGCGTCAAAGAGAGCAGGAAGGGGGACGCGATGATAGGCATCTGGGCAAACAGCCAAGATGCACTGGCAGCAAGCGCAGATGGTGATGGTGCCGATCGCCGTGATTGTGTGTTTCCACTTGCACTTACCTTGTGAATGAACGAGCTGGGTAGAGGGCAGTTGTATGTAGTAGTTGGTCGCAAATACCTGATCTGAGGTGTTCCGAGCTTGAGATGTAGAGAATAGAGAGGAAGAAAGCTGCAACGGATTGGACGTCCAAGTGGTAAACTTTTTGAGGAGTGTCGGCCTTTTTGTTATGGGATCGATTTTTTCGTCTCTCTACCCCGTTGCTTCTGGCTTTTGGGGAGCTCCGCGTTTGTCATAAAAAAAGTGCCTCACCAACCAAAAAACCAGGCCCAGGTTGAGACGAATCCAATCCAATCCGATTCGGCTGCTGTGCATAGCGGGACAGGACAGGGACCCTGCTTTGTCTTTTTAGCTGCCCCTCCAGGCTCCAAGCTAGTGCCGCCCACCAGGTTCCCCGTCGAGACCAGGCTGGCCAGGTAACAAGCAGATTGATCTTCCGGACCATTGAACCAAGCAAGCAATCAAAGAATGCCTTCTTCCACTTTGCCTCCATCTGATGTCTGCAGAGACCCTTTTTCCTGAAAGTACATATAAAACGGGCCTTGCCAATCCCTCTTGTCCATGCGTTGCAACCAATAGCATGGGCACGAGGTTGGAGGCTGAGGCGACTTTGACCAGCCAAGCTGTTTCTGACTCTCCGGGTCTCCATCATTGGAGCGCCAGGAGCTGCTTTGATAGTCTTGCGCCCCCAAGCGCGCTGCTCAAGCGTCTCAACGTTTCCGTGTTTCAATTCGCTGCAACTCTGGATGGGCTGCTGATCTCCAGTCGTTCCTCCACGGTCCACAACACTCTTCAACCATCCAGCGATGGCGAACATGCCGGAAATCTTGCCATTCTGGCTGTCCAATTCCCCCTCCTCTTTTTTCCAACGACTCCTTGGTAAAAGGCCAGCCGTGATTGATTAACTGCCCCCGCCTCCTGGGAACTCATTCAAGCCGGCGGGGCCGTCCTGTTGCCATGGCCAGCGACGAACATGGCAAGAGCTTTTCATTAGAGTGGTCGATATCGGTCCTTTCATCGGAGATGCGGCCTCGAATGCCACTAGAAAGAGGTCCGATAAGATAAGAACAGCGGCCCTTTTTCTCTTGGGTGGTGGGATGGTGGGGGTAGCTTCTGGTGGGGCTTGGGGGGGACCTTCGCTTCGGGCTGGGGCAACTGGGCAGCTCATCGCTCATCACGGGGGGCTGTCGGACGGTTCCTAGCGCTAGCGCAGCACCAAGCTCCTTGGCGCTTTGCAGATTGCTACCCCTCCAAAACGCTGTTGGATGCCCCGAAATTCAGGCAGAGAACACCTTGGAGCGGACAGGCAGCTCGAACCTGCTTGCTCAGAGCATTGCTCCAGCAGTGGGTCCACCCGCCGGCCGCTGACACTGCCAAGGTCGATTTCGCCAGTCCAAGTCGGAAGCCTCCACTCTCAGGCACAACCTAGCGCCCTGGCAACGCAGCGGCTGAGGCGCTGCTAGGTGCTCCGTAGGTGTCGTGTCTGTCGCATGACTGGACGCTCCCAAAGCTGCCTGAGCACATGCTGTTTGGATCCATCTTCCATTTCATCGCAACATCGCGCAACGAGACATCACCACGACCGCCGAGCCTCTCGACGCATCATCCAAAACAGCCACTGAAACAGCTGGTTTCCAGTACTGCGCAAAAAAGGGTTCCTGAACAGCAACAAAGTCAGCTCGCATCTTCGCAATACAGGCTGCCGATCGCCCAGCATGGTTGTGAGTCCGCCTCGCTCCGCAAAGTTCAAGCGACGCTCAAAACATGGATTCTGAACAAGTTTCTCTTTCAGCTCAACTTACTGACTTTTGGCCTTTGGGGAAAGCTCGGTCGACTCACCCACTATGCCGTCGATGCCGTCTTGAGTACGCCTTCCTTCGCATCCCCGAACACGTGCCTACCGACTTCATCACGAGACGATCTGGCGACTAACTCATCCATGAACAGTTTCCACCATTCTGGCCGGCATGAGACGCTCCACTGGTCTGACGTGAGTAAAGTCCTTGGTGGTGGGCTGTATGAAGACGCTGCGAAAGCAAAGGACATGGAGATGGTAGACAGGATCCCGCGACTGACCCGACCGAAACAGCTTCCAATCGAAACAGATCAGCGGCGATAATGCAGACACCGGCAAGTGGATAGAGAAGTACCTCGGAGTAGGTGAATGGGTGATGGATCAGTCTGTTGCCATCGCCGGCTCGAGCCCCTGGTTCAAGCGCACTCGATAGATGTCTGCTGCCATTGCGAAGTTTGCACGGAATAGGATACCGTAGTTTTGGGTGACCTGGGCGGCGGCATCCGTTGATAGAGGAGTCAGTCGGAGGTTGTCATCCGCTGGCGAGGGAAGAAGCCGGACAATGCGCCGCCTGCATTATCGCATCTTGGGAACGGCGTTGGGTATGTTTTTTGGGGTTGGATTTTTAGTTTTTTTGGCTCATGTTATGACTGCACCTTGATTCGCATCGTCAATGACTTCATGGTCCCAGCAATGTGAAAAGATAGACGGGCGTACTCTCTCTTCCGCGATTCTTCTGCTCTCATCACTCTTGACAAGATTGTACACTGTAATGTGATAATAATAATAAAAAAATGAATCGAAATGGTTTTGTGAGACAAGCGCACTCCTATCCCTTCCACTCGTCTTGCTGCGACTCCATAGCCGGGCAAAGTAGCCGAGCTTTGCCGAAGTCGAGGTTCCGGACCATGGGGATCGGGGATCTGGCTCCAGGCTGGTGGGTGCACGACCCGTCAATGTCCAGAGAAAGCGATGGCCCCAGAACAAATCGTTTCTGGGGTTGTCTAGCTTCCGTGATCGAAAGCGCAAAATTACACTATTTCTGACTGGTTGACGGGGTATAATCGGTATGTGTACATCTTGGAGAGGCACCCAAGTTGAAAACTGAACTGTAGTGAGTTGCGGAATAGTGCCTAGGAAAAGGTACATCGTTTTCCTGCTGGTGAGTCTTGATCCTACTCTTAGCTTGCTGCGCACCACACATACACATACACAAGGGACTATCTAGATACATGCGGCTCAATTACATGGTCAGATCTAGCACTTGCATCGCCAGTGCAAGTATTATTCCTAGTACTACTTCATAGACATCAATGTCCTACCGGCTTATATACCTACCCAGGAAGGTACATATTGCAGCACCGGTTCTGACAAGCTGTTACATTAAGAAAGACTTTAATATTGTACGGGGTGCACCAATTCCACTGCTATAACAGAAGACCCACTGGACCACGACTGATCACACGTCGTGAGAAAAGCACCATCATCAGCAAGCAGACGAAGATGGTCAACCTGGTGATCTTGCAATACTGACTACTACCTGGTTTAGTTGGATGCATGTCTCACCCACTTACCAGGCGGCCAGGCCTCCAAGGGCACATGTCAGGAACTCGTGAGCTCTTATCGATAGTCTAAGCTACCGCAGCAAGGTGTACAGGGATGTCACCAGGCACTGCGCTACCACCAAGAGGTACATTACTCAAGGCAAGCGTTGGTTGTCAACAGTCGGCGTGATATCATTGCCCTTGGACGTCCCAAGATCAGATCATATCAAACAGAGGAACTGTGTCTCTATCGCTCTACTACCCGCAGCATCGTCGTGGCAGGTCAGCTTCTGGCGGTCCCGGAGCTTTTCCCATTCTTTCATGTAAACACGGCGCGCATCTGGCTGATTTGAGTCTGGAACACAGTTCGGTGCCTTCCCAACCTTGCTTGTTGTTTTCGACAGCTGTATCCATCCATACCACCCCAAGATTCAATACTACCGATCGTATCTCGAAAAGAAGATTCCATAAAAAGCATGCTAAACTTGCGGGCCTCAACGTAGAGCTCCCATCCAGGTGAACATGTCTTCAAGATCATCTTTTGTCCCTCGCCTATCTCTCGGCGGCCACGGCGGTTCGAAGCTTGCGACCCAGTACCAACAGCGCGGCCGATCGAACGACTACGACCTTTCCGAGCTGTCTCCTCGGCCCTCTTCGCCGCTACTATCCCCTGACCACGTTCGCGATTTTGGTCTCGAAGACCCTTACGCAAATGGCGAGCATGCATCATCCAACCGATCGAGTCAAGGAAAGGGCAAGGCCAAGGCCAAGGCGGTGGCTTATGCAGACCAGGGCGAGCAGTTCCCTCCGGTGAGCGTCGTCGATCGGATGAGGACATACCGCGAGGGCCAAGCAGCCACGAGAGACCGCGAACGACAGACCGTGGACAACTTCAGAGGATCAAGCAACGGGCCCATGTGGCAGCCGCCCCGCTCAGTGAGATACCGAGATGACAGTAGGATGCACCAAAGTCAACGGGCTAGCCCGCAATCGAAATACGACCAAACGAAAAACCTTGGTGCGAGCTTCATAGGCTTCTTGAACCCATCCCCTGCCACTTCAGATCTCAGTACTACCGGTGACGTGGATAACACGTTCCGAACCATCCAGCGCCGCGAAAAGCAGATCCAGAAAGAGTTGCAAAATCTTTTGGATGCCCAGGCAGCGGCTTTGGATCAAGGGGGTGCTGCCGCCGGTGGTGGAGTCCAGGATGGAGATAATATGCCCAAGGGAGCATCGCGCTCATCGTCATCTCCATATCGCTCTAGGAGCGTATCTTCGTACGATGGCTCGCCGGCGCCTGCGGTCATGCCCGTTAGACAACCGAAGCTGAAGCCTCTGACTATCCGACAAGTACGAGCCTCCATCGCTCGCTTCATGGCCATGCTTTCAGACCTCAAGGAGGAGGAAGATGCATATATAGCTTCCGCCATCTCCAGCCGTAAAGTGGCCCTTGCCCGGGCAAATAAGCTCTCAAATCAGCACAAGGCCATTTCCGCAGACTTGCACGCATTGGAGTCGGATGATCCACTGCGAAAAGAGCTCGATGGAATGAACCAAGAATATGGCCAGGTCTGTGGGGACATAGACGAGTTCGAAGGGAAGCTGCGGGCGCTGAAGCATCGAAAACGTGTATTGGAGGCGCGGATGGAAGAGGTGCGAAGCGAGCGCGAAAGTGGGCTGAGCGGATATAGGGGCGCACTCAGGGAAGCAGAAAGAGACATTGGCCAGATGATGAAAGCCCCAAGTGTCAAGGTTCTCTCTCTAGAAGAGGATTCCGAAAGCACCGCGCCCGGGAGTCCAGACAGCACGAGCCAGGAGAAGACTCTGGAACGCGCTCTCAACGGCCACGAGTTCTTGCGCATGCGGCCTGAACGACGCACTTTGGCCATGGCGAAAGAGTGGTGGGACGGCGAAATAGCATTGTTGGCACGCCGCAAGCTGGCTGTAGACAAGGAGCGGGACGCGCTTTCCCAGGGCTCAGAGGTATGGGCAGATACCATGCAGCTGATCGTGGACTATGAGAGGCGACTGGCTGCTGCTCTCAGTGAGTCCGTACAAGTGCGCCCCGGAGCAGGCAAAGACCTCGAGGAAGGCCTCTTCCGCGGCCAATACGAAGATTTACGGCAAACGACCAAAGAATTAGAAAAGAACTTGGAACTCGTCGAACAAAAGGGCTACAACCTATTAGTGGCTGCCATTGGAGCCGAACTCGAAGGCTTCATCGAGAGTGAGAACATCCTGGCCGGCTTAATGCGGGCCAAGGGATATGACTTGCCCCAAGAAGCTGGCTTGGTAGACGTTGACAGGAATTCTGAACATGGCGGGGACGATACTCGTGATTCGACTGACGCCTCGGGCAAGAGTATTGGCTATAGACTCAACGAGGACGAACTTTCTGGCAGTGTTGTCCGGCGGTGGGGTGGGCAGTCAGAAACTAGAACGCCACCGAATAGAGAGCAAGAAGTTGATGTTGGCCAGCCGGCCCATGACACTCGACATCTATCCGAGGATGGCCAGGATCACTTGGACGAGAGCGACAACGAAGTTCCCGCTGATCTTCTCGTGAGCACTGCGCATGTGGACGAGACCGAGGATGAGCATGCAAATGAAGTGCCGACTGAATTTCTCTCAATGCGCATCCCCTCAATGGAGGCAAAGCTGGAGCGCGGAGAAGAGGAGGATGACAACTCGGTTCCCAGGGAATTGCTTGGTGAGGTCGTGAATAACAGCAAGGATGATGGCATAGATTAGGAATGCATCTTTGGGGGAATGAGATGAGTCTGATGATCAGGTCAGCATTGCCAACATGGACATCTCAAGCATGGTTTCGTGTTAATCGATATGTTTTTGATACATGCCAATAGGTCTATTCGAGGACTTGCACACATCGTGAGAGAAGTACTACTAGTTTACTATATGGGTTGGGCTCACTGGATCGACAAGTACACAAATCATGTCCTCGAATGCACGAGTTTCTCTTCGAGAATGTGCCTATGAGGTTATACTGCGGTGTCGAACGGTTATTTTTCGAACAATCACGCGTTGTTCGTCCTTGGTGAGCAGAGACTTGCCGCGGAACCAAGTACCTGATGGAACAATCACTTTTTATCATCAATGGACCTACCTAGGTAGGTGCAGAAGGTTTGGGCAACCAGCAAACGAGTCGACCAGACAACCTGAAACAAGAACAATGGAGGTATTGGGACTAGGCCTTTGCAGATTTCTAGGTTAGTGGCATTGATTTGATGCTCATGTCGTCCTTGGGTTCTAGAGCGGCGAACAAGCTTAACCCACGTCCACGCAACTGCCGTTTGCAACACAAGCAACAGCCAACCCTTCAACACCTCAATTTTTTCACGAGGGTTTGCCCACCACCTATTTTCTCGTTCGCGGCACTTCTCTCTTTGAACACTCTTGTCTTTTCATCGCCGACTGGATTTGTTGAATCAATTCTCGCCGCCCTTCCTTCCGACCCAACACTGACCACCACTTGACAACTTCAACCTCCAACCATGGCGCCGCCGACCGAGGAGCTCGTCTCCGGCGTCGTGCCACTTGTCGATCTTCCACTAGAGGTCTTCATCCAGATCGTTGACCGTCTACCGATACAGGCCATCTCACGCCTGGCATCGACTTGCAAGGACCTCAACATCGTGCTCACCCCAGAGTTGTTCAAGCGCGACCGCACCCGCAAGCTGTTTCGCAGCCTCCAGTGGGCCACCTCTGGCGAGAAGCATCCAGACTCGATTCCCACAATCCAGCGCGCTTTGAGCTACTGGCCGAATGGCGCCGACAACCTGCAAGTGTACTGCAAAAAGGTCAACAAAGTTGAGGACAGGGTCTTTCTTTCTTGGACACCCCTCCTGACCGCCATTGACGCCCATCACTTGGATGCCGTGGCCTTTTTGCTATCCAAGGGCGCCAGCGTCCATCAAGCCGAGAAGGCTGGCAAACACCACCATCCCGAAGCCGGCATTGACGATTCCCTCTTGTACCCGCTCCACCGCGCCGTCTTGCCGGGCGGTTACTCCGAAAGTCAGGGCTCTCAGCAGCAGTCGACCAAACTTGCCATGATCGAAATGCTGCTTCGGTATGGAGCAAACCCAAACCAGTTGTCTGTCGAGGCCGGCCGCCGACCAGGTCGAATGATGACTCCTTTGCTTACGGCCATCATCGATGGGGGTGCAGATTCCGATGTCATTCAGCTTTTGATCAGATGGGGTGCCGCAGCCACCCGCGAGCCTTATTCCACTGCTCTCCATCAGCGTTGGGCCAACGTCAGTCCCATCAGCCATCTGATTGACGCGTACCAAGAGCATACCGAGGACCACTGCGCTTCCCTCAAGATTTTGGCGACCAATGGCGGCTGTAGTAGCAATGAGGAAGCCAGGATGCATACCAAGACGGGAGAACCCGTCTTGTTGGAATTACTGTCAAAACCCAAGGAGTCCAGATTTGCACCTCGCATGGTTCAGACTCTACTCCAGTACACCGAGGCCCGCGTCCAGCATCGCTCGGCCATTGGCGACGTTGCATTAGTGCATTTCCTCCGAAGCCATTTGAACTGGTCCCCTTCTTTCGATATACCCGAGAGATACGTACCGAGCAACGAGAAGAACCGCTCGATGATGAATGCGGCAGGTGTTTCGTGCGAGATAATCGATGAACTCCTTCGTCATGGTGCAAACATGGAAAGGGCCGGTATTGCAGACGGAGCAAGCCCTCTCCACATTGCCTGTGGCCTGAATCGTAACTTCCGTCAAATCTTTGAGTTCCTGCTTGAGCGTGGCGCCAGTATCGACAGCACCACTTCGAGAGGTCACACACTCTTGCATTCTCTGGTCATGGGCGATTGCCATGCCGACTACACGCTCTTGGAGGTCCTCATCGAGGAGCTCAAGCTGAAGCGTTTCGCCCGTGACAATGATGGCAACACTTTCCTGCACCTCCTTGTCACACAGCGACTCGAGTCCTACGGCAACTGGATGAAAGAAGCCGCCAAATATTTCAAGAGGTCCGACTTCGATGACCCTCGGGGTCGAAACAACGCCGGCCGCACTCCACTCGAAGAGGCCAGTTTTGGCTCTGACGCCAATGCAGAGATAACGCGTTTCTTGCTTGGACACTGCTATGACGAGAAGTAAGACGGGCTTGCAGCATCATGTCTACGACGGTTGCACACTTCAAACGCCTCACACGACGGAGATCCTTGCGGTCACCCACGAAGGCCGCACCCATCATTTCATTGCCACAACCAAACCGCCTGCGAATCGGGTATATCCGAACCTTCAATTTCACGACTGTCTTTTTTTATTCTCCAATTGTTCCACCCGGATCATCGCTCCGGCTAAACAGCGCAGCTTCGTGCTCGCCTCAGTCCATCAGCGGTGGGATCTCGGCGGTGGTACTCGTTTTATTCACATTACACCAAAAGGTTGTGGCACGACTACAAACAATTCGGTTTGAGCGAGTCAATTCTCGTCGCTTGAGCCTTCCCGGGATGATTGCGTTGTCAGGTCACCAAAGGACCAAGTTACAGGTGGCATTGCTGGTTAGCAAGGCTCTCGCCGGAACAAAGCAGGGAGACGTGACTTTTTGTGTCTAGCTGGAACATTCTAGTTCGTCGGGAGAGTGGTTTGCTAGATGAGATCTCAAGACGTCCGCATCTGGATCAATCAGCCGGATGGGTAGCAAACAGTTTCCCCCTTGACTTTTAAGAAACAAAAAGTTGTTGATAGTTCCGTTCTTGCAAGTAATTTTTAATACACAAATCGATTGAGAAAATCTGTCCAACTTCTGCAATGTCTCTCTATTGTTCTGTATTCTTGATTGGGTGTCTTTCCCAAATGGGCTTTGCGACGCCCACAACTCGACACCTTTTAGCAAGTGACAGTCTAGAACTCACGGCAAAGAGAGCTCAAGGAGACGCGGAAATTCAGTATTGTGGAAAGGACCAACAAGCTCCTGTTTATACGAGTGAGTGGCTTCGGTTCCAACTCCATTGTTCACGCAATGAGATAATATGATGGGAACAGCTGGCGATCCAGAAGTAGGTCCGGGTTTCTGGATCACCAACAACGACGGTGTGAAGGGCGACTATTTTATCTACGAGAACAGCCGCGATAACCATCCCTGGAAGTACATCACGGTATGTGTTCATCATTGGCTTTACGTGGAAGTCCCATTGTGCACTTGTATGATCAAAAGTATTAACAGCCTGCTTGCACTGTCAGATCGACAACGGTGCGCGCAGCTTCATCCAGATCTGCTCGACGTTCCAAGGCCACGTTGTGCGCGGCACTACCGCTACCAATCTCGACAACAAAGTGCACAACCTGGGCACCTGGGCCGTGGCCAACGTCGACGCGGCTGGGGCCGTCTGGGGCGCGATATCCTTCCTCGAGGGCAGCGACGGGGGCGGCAGCGTTCGGGCGACCGACGGCACGCAGCAGCGGCGCGAGTGTGTCGCCGACGTGCTGGACGGCGCCCCTGCGGCGGCCTTGGCGCCCAAGGGCTCTGGCGCAATGGTCCTCAACAAGGTCGTGGGCGAGGGGGCCAGTGTCGATGCCATGCACTGGATGATGGCGAAATGCAGCGCGGATCAGGTGTACATGGAAGAGCCTGGACCGAATCCTGTCATCAAGTCTGGCAATGGAAGACTGGAGTTCATATTCTCCCAGGGCAGATTCTAATGGGGAGAGTCTTTTGGAAAAGCTCGATACACGGGCAAAGGATGTTCAGTTGAACTTCGAGTAGCTGGTCACGGAGAAGATTGATATTACTTTCTTTCATGCAGTAATGCTATACATTTGTACTATCACACCATCATCGTACCATTCGCATTCAAACCACTCCTGGGCACTGCCTGCATGTTCTGAAACTGCCCAGCTTTTGTGGCCTCACTTGTTGCGACCTCCCATAACACCATGACGGGTTTTACATCCATGATGAAGCAAACCGACGTTTGCAGCCAGAGGAGTGCAATCTCTTTGTGGACTTCGGAACTCTGTGTTTAGTGCCGCTCGTATTTCTCGTGATCCTCGTACTCGGCGATCAAGTTGTTGGTCATGATTTTCGCGATGAGGATGGAATGCTCAATTGACAAAATGAAATTGAAGAACCATCACCAAGCATTTGGACTGAATATGCTTTTCTCCTCGAAAGATTTACATTTTCGTATCTATAAAATAAAACACAAAATAAGAAAGGACTGCCCCTCATGGCCACTAATCTAAATCCTCATCGCAACTTCACCACTGGTATAATCTCACACTATATTCTTATCGTAAATTCTTCGCTCTCCAGCCAAGTATCATCGCCAAATGGAGATCCCATCCTGCTGGAAAATCCCCATTGTGATTTTTTGGATCTGGAAGCCAAACATGCTGTTGTTTTTGGGGGGTGGACCGGGGCCATGATTTTGTCGCTCTTATTTTCAGGCCGCTCAGCTGAAGAAGGGCAGCGATCGCTTGTTGTTGTTCTTGCTGCTGCTCTTGGTGCTGGCGCTGGCGCTCTTGCTGCTGGCCTTGCTGTTGCTGCTCTTGGCGTTGCCGGTCGTGGCGGCGGCGGCGGTGTCGGCGTTCTGGACGGCGAAGCAGCCACCAAAGGGACCGGCTTGAGCGTTGTTACGGCAGCGGACGGCGCAGACGTTGCCCTGAGTAGCTGTTGTTTTTGACTCATTAGTATACTTTACTTGGTAACTATCGAGGTGCTCGTGGTATAGTGAAAAGACTTACAGTCGGTGCAGCCAGAGATATCGTCGGGCATGACGACGGTCATGTTGAAGTCGACGGCCTTGGCCTGGGAGAAACCGTTGGCGCCGGGCACGTTGTTCTCGACGGTCAGGTTGCCGGCGAGGACGCCGTTGGTGGCCGAGACGAGGTCGCAGGCAAAGGGGCCGGCGCCGTCGGCGTTGACCTGGTGCAGGGTGACGGCGACCTTGGTGCCGGCCTTGATGGACGTGATGGAGTTGGAGCTGATGGCGTCCTCCTCGCGCTGGGCCACGTCAATGTTGGCGTTCTGCTCCGTCCGGCCGCACACGCCGACAATGTTGGCGTTGATCTCGGCGTCACGGATGATGGTGGCGTCCAGCTGGCACGGGTTGATGGTCGTGCAGTTTCTCGCCAGAGAAGTGTCGACTGAAAGCACCGTGTTAGCGAGTGGTCCAAACCTCATGGTATATTTCCTCTTCTCTACTCACCATCGAAACCCTCGGCAGTGCCCGACTCGCCAGTGGCCGACAGGATCTGAGCGTGTCCGTTCACCAGAGCCAAAAGGCTGACAAAGGACAGGAGCTTGGCGTACGACTGCATGTTGGCGGTGTATAGAAGCGGAAGAAAGATATAAAATAATAGTAGTAAAGCACCGGGCTAAGAAGGCGAAGAAAGAGAATGACTAGCAGCTGTAAGAAGACAGTATACTTGAGAAGAGAAGCGAAGATCCCCAGGATCACGAGTGGAGGAGAAACGAACTGGGAAACGAGAAGAGAAAAAGACCGGCCTGAGGGAGGAGAATACAAACCAAGATCATGATGGGCTCGAAGGCAGGCGTCAGTATCTATATACAGAAGCACTGCAGCCCTGTCAGCCATGCCGGGTGTAAGTGAACCAAGTGCGTGCGTAAGGGTGGACGCGAGACGATGCGATGCGATGCGACCAAGACGACCCGAGCAGACCAGACGGTTTCTCATCCGAGTCATCCATCCCTCGTCCAATGGGACCACCGGGCATCGCGTCGTATCGTCTCGCCAGAAGGGCCGACAGACAGAGAAAGGGAAAAAAGGGCGAAAACCGTTTACCGTCACGACGCGACCGTCTCCAACAGTTGTCGTCGCATAGGTGTGGACACGATGGAGACAGACATATGTTAAAACCAAGCATAAAATCAGACCAGCAAATAAGAGACCAGGGATGGCAGCTTCAGTGGGCTTGGCCGAGCAGGGTTCTATCCATTTTCCACTACAACGGGGGCATCGTGGACCCCACTGAGAGCCTCAAGACTCAAAGAGTCGAGACTGTTTACTCCTAGACGGAGCGAGTGTAGCCACTGTACCCAGACGGTGCTCTCCCGCGGCCTGCTGCCCGTCATTACAGTACAACAGCACAGTCCGTGGGGTTTGCCTGGCCACTGACTCTCTCGCAAGAAACTCGGGAATAGCAGGGTATATGCTCCTGGCGATGCGACCGTGATGGATCCTCTGCGTCCCATTCTGAAGCAAGCGCCAAGACATGCCAGGTGTGGGAGAACCCGCTCGGGGTGTCCGCGCGCGCTTGGAGGGTTCGAGTACGGGTGGCAGGATGGAGAATGGATCTGGAATCTGGCATCTGAATAACAGATGGGCCAGGAATGGAAGGACGACAATGTTTCGAAATATCATCCGCCGACGTGAAGAAGGACGGAGCAGGTCAACTCTGGTATTGTCGATGACTGGATGGTCCTTTTTTGGCGGCGCTGAATTAGCTTATACTACAGACGAGCAATAGTAGTGCTGTTAGTCAAATGTATAATGGAGTTGGGATGGTGGAGAGGGTAATACTACTCCAGTAATGGGGTATAATAGGGTATTAGCACTCATTAGCCAGGCACTCCGTAATGTAGCGCTTCGCTGTCTGATTGTATAATACATCACACCAGCGCGCTTATACATATAGGGCTTTTCAGATCTGTTATAATGCATAAAACAAGAGACATTGCCAACTCTATACCTACCTTTCTCATAACATACTGCATCGATCAATGAACCTATCCGGGCACAATCAAGTGCAAAGCTTGGCCTAGAGTTAAAAATGAACCCCTGGCGAGCTAAGGAATGATGCTGCTGGTGATCTCTCTCGCGGCTGATGATCTCGGAACAGTCCGTAGATCACAGATCATGGAATACTACGACCTGGATGTACACTAAAACCAGGCCGCAGGGGATGGCCAAGATTGGGCAGGCACGGAAGAACAGAAGAGGCAATCCATCCTCTTCTCTCGAGTTTCGTCCAGCCGAAGGACCCTGTGGTTGATGATGACAATACGATCATGATCCACCCGCCCGCGCACATCCAAACCACCAGGGCCAGGGCCAAGTCCAGGGTCGCCAAGCCGTTTCTCCGGCTCGCATAGGGAAAATGCGCCCATGTCTGCCTCTTTCCGTGGGAGCTACTAGAGAGCCCGGTCAAATGGTTAGGCAGCCCGGTCACTAACCAAATCGGGCAAATCACACCAATTGCACCAATATGCCCACACAACTCCAAACAACCTGCTATCACGATAGTAAATGACGCTGCGCTGGCCAACCCAAAAAGAGGCGGGTAACGCTCAAGTGGTGCTTGTGGCCGGTCGTCCCTCCCTGCTCCCAAGGTCGCACCACGGCGCCCCAACCGCTCGCAGCAGATCTGGAGTTCTGGGTTGATAAAATTTGTCTTTATAAGTGGTGGTAGGTATGCGATATCTTTGAAAAAGTTGTGACAGTTCTTCCCAATTACGTTTAGATACCGGGCTGCCTAACCATTTGACCGGGCTCTCTAGTGATTCCCCTTTCCGTCTGTCCGTCTGCCCTTGCCCTGCCCTGCCCTGTCCGATTCTCTTGACAGGGCGGGTGATGCAGCTCACCAAGAGTCGTCCGAGTCTGTCTAGGTAAGGTTAGGTGGTGCAGCGCAGCGCAGTGCAGTACAGTACAGTCCAGGGTACATCTTTAGTGCTCCACTCGCCAGTATCAAGTGCCAGGCCCCAAGCCCCTTCAAACGTTTGAGCTCGTCTGAAATCTGGAAACACGGCCATCGTACCATCATTCCATGTCTCAAGGCAGACTAGACACGCCATCATCTGACCGCAGCTCATCGGATGAAACCCCAAGAGCAAATATTTGCGCGCACTCAGTCGAGTCAGTCCGGAAGACGCAGGCAAACAAAGAGAGCAAGACGACCAAGAAAGACGACTGGCACCGGTAGGGCACGTAATATTATAGATTCGGTAGGCCAGCCACCGGCCGTGGAACGAAATGGTCCCTTTTTAGTATGATTCACCTGGTCGTCTCAATTCTCTCTGTCCATATACCTATTAGGAAGTGGACCAACAACTATTTTCGGCATGCATTAATCGCTAACCACAGATGCTGTCATTTCATCCCACTTCTTTACCCAGCTGCCCGCTCTGTACATCCGTCCATGCGGGTCTTTCCTTGTTGACCACGATGATGAAGTTAATTTGACATTAAATTAGCAGGAAGCCGTATCTTCGTAACTCCTACGCTCTCCAGTCCAGCAAGTAGCGCATCCTCAGGAAAGGCTTGTCGTCACTGTCGTTGTTCGTCCGAAGCGTCATCAAGCTGCGCTCTCGGGTTTCTGTCCGCTCCAAAAGTGCATCAGGCCATAAGCATGCACGCTTTCGTCGCGCATGGCAGTCCGGCATTGCGCAAAGAAGACCTCCATCTCAGCCTGGCGAGGAAAAAGGAAAATGGTGTCAGCTATCCATCCTCAAGTGGCAATTGGCGTGCTTGCTTGTTCCACATACCTGGGACCAGCCAAGAAGAGGCATTTGTATGGCGCCCATAGCTGGAAAGAATTCCTCAGCTGCCGTACGGTAGTAAAGACCGACTAAGCGCATAGTCCTATTACGGTCAGATCTTAGCAAATCTGTTGATGCGATTGGCTGCCCTCTCAACGCCACATCTCAACGGCATTGGACGTGGAATCTGTACAGGAGCGGCTGAGGTCGCCACGGGTTTCATCAGAGGGGGGACTGAGAGGGGCCACCAACCGGTCTTTCGGCCATGTGCCGTACGGTAACTTTGCTGTATGATGTTGGATGTTGACGAAACCTGCTTCTTCGAGATATTTGCCCCCAAACATGGCGGCATGGGAAGTTGTGCCCAGCTTCGAAAATGCTTCCACCATCAAGTTGCAAAAGACGAGGACGGGCCAGTCAGGCGGCAAGCTGCCGTCATCGCAGTGGACGGCGCCGTCAACATCTTGCATTTCCACCCACCCACCGGGCTTCAAGTTCCTACAGGTTGGCAACACGGTCAGATCCGGCAATCCAGGAAGTCCATGGCACGGCTGTAAGCCAGTAAGGGGAGGGGGAATCACGTACTCGTATACCTCTTTCAGCAGCTTGGCCGGGCTCTTGAGGATAGGTATCATGTTCCGCAAGTGTACAAAATCAATGTGGTCGCCGTTCAACCATGTGTCCTCGACATCGTCCACTAAGAACTTGACATTCGGTGGCACCCACACCGGTTGTATTGGACTTAGGTCCAGGCCGGTGACTTCGGC
Source organism: Pestalotiopsis sp. NC0098 (assembly GCA_022432395.1). Lineage (NCBI taxonomy): Eukaryota > Fungi > Ascomycota > Sordariomycetes > Amphisphaeriales > Sporocadaceae > Pestalotiopsis > Pestalotiopsis sp. NC0098. The sequence continues at coordinate 390,605 of JAJKLJ010000003.1, read as the reverse complement.
GCTGGGGAACATATCACCAGCTATAGACATATAAGTGAGTGCGTCAGCCGATGGTATCTCTCACCGAGGGTATTGATTGACATGGCGCAAGACATGGCGATACCGACCGGCGCCGGCATCCATGATAGCAGTTTAACGACAGGGTTGATCCCATACCTTCAATTGCCCAGATTCCTGTGCCTGTGCCGAGATCGAGGATCTTTTGTGGATAGTCTCCTATCGGCGCATAAAACAATTTCCCATTTGTCACCTCAAGCATCATGGCATGCAACATATCCTCTCGATTTTGCTCGACCTCGTCGTTCGGGATAGGATAGCGGCCATGCCGATACTGGTGCGGCAAGCATGGTCAGCCGCCGAGCGGCAGTCTCGAGGTGGTGGAACAAAAAGAAATCCATGCCTTCCCCTTGAGAGGCGGATTGGAGAGAGGGCTGGGTGAACACACCTTGTGATATCGGCGACCATTGTGGAAGCTGTGGCCGTAGACACTAGAACCAATGGACGTGGAATCGGCCAAAGACGCCTCGTCGAAATCGCTGGGCTCGAATTCGTCGTCATCATGATATGCGCCTGGAGATGACGGCTCAATAGAAGAGTCCTGATATTCGTCGGCGTGGGAGACTGGCGGCAGTGGCGTATCGGCCTCGGGGCTTCGACTCCTCTTGCGCTCAAAGTCTACAAGTTAAACAGGCGTGTTAGTCCAGGCTGGTGTGCACAAAGCATATGCATATTACCATGCTGTGTGTAGGTAGATTGGATGGATTTGGAGGGCTGTTCGGTCGTGGAGGGGGTAAATGGGCCTGTCAGTGGCCAGCGGCCAGGGTGCGGCACAGCCGATCGAAAGCGATTGCTTGGTTGTGTTGCAGTGACATGTGCCGTCGTTTTTTTCATCTCACTTTGTGCTGCCCTGAAAATTGCTTTTTCCTCCTCCTTACTCTCTCTCTCATGGTCTATGCCTCCTGACGCTCCGATATGTGAACGTGTGCGTGCCTGTGCCTGCAATTGCCCTCCGTGTGTCCATGTGGGTGGGGGGCGGGCCCACTGCGAGCACCTTTGGCAGGCTCCCACGCTGTTCAGGTACGACGATAAGAGAAGTCAAGCTCACCTTTGCCATTTCCCATTGTGAAGAAGAAGGTCGCGGGGGCGGCGCGGAGGCGGCTCAAGATGGCGGCTGAACCTGGCCCTGTGACCGGGACGGGGGTGGACCAAGTCCCAGCTGGCGTTCCAATTGTGCCTGGCAGCGCCGGCTCCGGGGTCCGGGGGAAAGCTGGAGCTGGAGCTTGAAATGGAGCTGGAGCTGAGGAAGCTGGAGTCGATACGGGGATGGGTACGGGGACCTGGTGATCAGGAGCAAGGGCAGTAGCAGTAGCAGCAGCAGTAACAGACACGGCGTCGACGACGGACAAGTCGGGCTTGTGGTTTGTGCGACAGTGAGCGGTCAAGTTGACGACGGAGGACGGAGATGGAGACGCGGGATCGGCCATGGCTAATAAGGGATCTGGAACGAGGATAGCTGCTTCGAGCAGGCTCATCGTCAGCTGCGAGTTTGTCTGTGCTGGCCCCCCTAGGCCCCGCGCCAGCGTTGAGTCCAACCAAAGGTTAAGGTAAATGGATCAGAAGTCCCGGGTAGCTCAGGCCTAGCAGCCAAGCGCGGGCAGTAGGTTGGCAGTAGAGCCTGTAAGTTGGAAAATAGAAAGTAGGTCGTGTTGGGGAGTTGCAGAACAGCGTATCCACTTAAAAATAGAATACTGCCACCACCAGTGTAAAAAAGGAAGACACAATTGGGATCGCGGGACCGTTCGATCTACCTAGGTAGAGTCAATCCGGTTGTCCGTATGTAGGTAATGTATGTATGTCTGTCTGTATGTATGTCTTTTCGTCTGTCCTGGCTTGTCTTGTCGAAGCGGGCACGTTAGTTTGGCTGTTTAGTTTGGCTCGAGAGGGGGGGGGAAAGGGACGGGTGGCGCTTGGCCGCTGCCCGCCTTGGAGAGATTCGCTCGGTAAAAATGCAAATCGTCCTTGACAACAATAATAATAGTGCTTCTTTTTTGTCCTGCCAGGCAGATATTTCCAAGGATATATCCTCTTCAATCTCTTCTTCTCTCTTTCTTTTTTGTCCCACGTATTGCTTTTCGCTTTTCCTCTTGCGCGGCGTGGAACAAAAAACTTGCTCTTCAACGATTCTCCCCTAGTGAGTGAGGCGCACTGACAGGCCACGCCAAGTCGAGAAAAGAAACGTCGGTCCAGGTAGGATGCTTGGAAAAGAAACTCTCAACGGCTCTTGGCACGCGGATGGGACAATGTTCAGGTCGGGGGCGGGCTCAAAGAAAGAGACGGAGCCGACGAGATTGCGACAGGACGATAGATATCCTCGAGTGTCGACGATCCAGTGGCATCAACTGTGGCAGAAGACGTTACCAGGTCAGTAGGCCAACCATCCGATTGTAGAGATGCTGCCTTTAAGAACAACCGGCCACGCCCAGGTCGCCACAACATCTGTCTGCTGGTGACACGATGGGAGTACAGAGGACAAGACCGCCATTCTTCTTCCTGTCCTTGCAGATCGTGAAGCAATACAATGAACATCACCTACGAGACCTAACATTGCCTACATGGAAAATTGCCGTGTGTATATTGAATGGCCGGGGTTTCCTGTGCCCTTGCAGCTGTCAGAAAAGCAGAGAACACTCGCGGTCCTGCTCTTACACGACCCTATTCAATCTATTTGCCTCGAGAAAAGTTTGTCATGCAATTGTATTTTCTCTCTCTCTCTCATTACTTTCACTGCCTCGTTTCTTTTTCCTGCTCCTCTGCAGGTATATCAAACAAAAAGAAAGGGCTCCTTCTCCTAGCCTTGCCCTTTACCCGGTTCCACCCCATGTGTGTCAGTCGGAGCAGCAGCGAATGTCGCGATTCCGGAACCCGTTGGAACCCATCAATGAAACGGCTGGGGCAGTTTGCTAATGACAGACGAGGGAGGACAACGTCAGGAGAGGATGCAGCCGGCCGGCCGGTCCGCGAACGGCTTCCTGCATCATGTTTCCCAAACACAGCAAGGGTCATGATGTTTGCATTGGCTCAACTCCTCCCTTCGGAAGGCTTCCTGCTGCGTACAAAACAATACAGCAGCCCCAGATAGGAGCCCTCAGATAGACGTCAATTTCCTTATGCGAATCACATCCCCGTAGAGCTTGAGAAGTCCAAGAGCCGATGGACATCTGTAGAACTACGTGACCTAGATTACACACCCAGTCCGCACCAATAACACAATCAAGGCGCTCCTGACTTTCTCTCCGTCTGTTTGTTCGTATGTGACCTGCATCTCTTGGGCATGCTATCGAAGCCGTCAAACAGCCATGACCACGGCCGACATCGTCGTAGATACGTCTTCTCCCGGGATCAGTCTGGCATACTGTAGTAAACGCCTCTGTATTGATCAAAAGGACAATCTGATGGGCTGGCACAAGAAGATCTCACAGGACGGCCACGGTGTCACCGTTGATCCCCGGGTTCCTGTCTATATTGGCAACTGCCCATCTCGTAATGTCGCCCTGGACGTCATCCGTGATCGTGAAGGATGGGTTTCGAGGGAAAGAAGAAAAAGATATCGGTCGACGTTTGCTTCAACACAGCCGGACAACCAAGCTCACATCATTGTCCGTTGCGAAGCCGCCCTACCGGCTTGCCTACGTACTTCTGGCCAGGGCGGACAAGTCACAACGGTGATTTTGGGAGGGTGTCCTGCCGGTTGGGAGCCAACGTATTATCTGCAAGCAAGGTGCGTGGCACAGCATCAAGTGAACTCCTGTCGACAGACCACCAGCCAGCCAGCCAGCCAGCCAGCCAGCCAGCCAGCCATGAAGAAACAAATAAAAAAAAATGGGGGGAACGCTTACGGAAGCAATGCTGCGTTCTCCCTTGCTTAGCGACGACCACTTGGCTGCTGTGCAGCAACTATATGCGCCGCTGCCAGTCATTCATTTGTGCCCAACGCTCCATGTGCAATACGAAGGTGCCAAACCTTGTTATTACTGGAATCAGCAGAAGAAATGACAGATTACGAACGGCCACATTCCCTGGCTCTCACCGAAATACGTCTAGGAGGCTCCCTTACAGATGAGATGCACTGTTGGGGGACAAAATTGAGCATGCATGCATAAGCAGGTACGACTCTCTTTTTATCTCGCCCACTCTGGATGGAATATCATGCCTTGCATACGTTTTATGGGATCATAGACAAAATCGACAGGCGCCTGCTAATAAAATTGGCTCGCCCTTTTCCTCTCTTCCCAGCTGCATGGCGTGCATTTCATAGGCGAAGATGATTGATATTTGCACGCATGCCAACATCCCTACACATATCTTCGCGGTCCTGCTGCGTCGTATGACTGGCGGGAACTTTTCAGGGCCGCATGCCAAGATTCCATTCGAAGCCTTCCCAGACCATCTACTTTTACATAAAATCCAACAGTCAGCGTTGCAACATTGAATGTTCTAATACGTACAGACAGGCTTTGGCGCTTATGCATCATGTTGTGCTTCGCTTGCAAACTGTTGGATTTGACTGGATCGATGCGCCTGGGGGCTCAAAACGTCAATAAGAATTCCCCCAAGACCCAGCGACTCGGTAGGGGGGTCCCACTAAACTAGAAGCTTCAAAACCACCTGTTGGTTCGGTTGTGGGGGAAGAGGGGAGTGGGCAGTTTTCATCCTCAACCATACATACTACCTCGTACCTCATCATGACCTGGTAAGCAATTGAATGGAAATCTGGTGACAGTCACAGGTACTATACATTTCCAACCTACTTCGTACGGACCTCTTACCTACCCTACATCCAGATGTCTGACGTGTACGCACGCTATTGTTGCATGGCTACTTTGGCTGCTCGGCAAACATACGCGGGTTTTCATTTTTCATTTTTCAGTTTCATGCCATTCTTTTTTCTGTTTTCTTTCCTTTGCTCAATGGCTACGGGCAAACCTCGTAAAACTGCCGAGGCTGCTTCGCCAGTCATCAAGTCCCTGGCCATGAGTGAGAAAGAAACCCCGTGTTGCTTCCAAGAAAATGATGTCGATCTGCCGGGACTGAACTCCGTGGCGAAGAGACTACCCATCTTGTAGAATCATATTCTGTCACTCTCTGCCGTACAGTCAGAAGGGATGAATACATACCTCGGCTTGGAGCGCCAGTCCGGCTAAACCTTCAAGGCCTCCCTCCCGTCTCTGGACTACCAAGAGTTGGGTAAGATCGCTAGGTTTGCTCAATAAGGACTGTCTCTTCTTTAAGGTTGCAGTGTAATAGCTAGAGTCAGCCCCGGTCCCAGAGTCTTGGGTAGAACAGAGAAGTAATAAATGGATCAGATGGAGTCGATACATCAAGCCGCATTCCCCATCTTGTACAACCGTGTACACCTGGGCGGTGGGTATCTATCCATCTATCTGCTTATTGTGCCCACTGTTGACAGTTTCCCTCTCATTCTCGTGTCCTCTCATTCGCATTCCTTTCGAGTACGCAATATGTCGCACAGGTCTATTGGAGTAATGCTGGCGCTATATAGCCTCACCCATGCATGCTCTCTCAAATCGTGATGAGACCGTCAGCTCATCGGCGCCGGAAGGCTGCCAAAGAGTCCGGGCAGCGCCTCGTTGGCAAGTTGAGCGAGCGAGATGGCGGCCGTCATTGGCTCGCGCATGATACAAAGGGCTTGCTATAGGACGCCCGTGTCTGATCCTACGGTTGGCGCCAGACCAGCTCGACCAGCAAGCCATGTCTGCCGCACCCACCATGCGGTTCCTGCTCTCTGGGACTGGAGGCGCCATCTTGTACTAGATACTTTTTCTGATGCAACTCTGAATACTAATCAGCACGTTTGTAGCCAAACTTGAACATGGTTTGCCACATGGTAAGAAGACCTTGTCCCATTTCAGGAAGCTGAAGCTGTCGGTGTCTGTGTGCAAGTGGGTGTGAGTGCGCCTGGGATCTGTGTCTCTGAGCCTCAAGAATTGGCGAAAACGGAAAGCGATGTTACCGCGCCTGGCTGAAGAGGGAAAAATTGATGTGGTTTCCTTTCCCAGAGCACCGCGGTAGACGATGGATCGATCGACCAAGCGAGCAGTCAGTCAATCAATCAATCATCCATATGGCATCTGCGTTAAGTATACAATGGTCTCCAGCCTTTACCCCTCCAAATCATTCCCCAAGGTTTCTCTCCCTGTTCAAGTGATGGTCATCTTTCACATTTTCCATCTTGCTTTCCAATCCGCCAGATCGGGATTCCCACTATTTGATCTGCCGCCAAGCAGGTGGGCACGGCACGCCGTTGATCCATCGGCGCCCTTGTCTGCTTGTTGATTCGCCCACCCGGATCTCCAATCCATTGACTCGCCCATACTAGACCCGTCCACTGGAACGAGCTCTCCAGACCGCCGGGCCCATCTGGGTTCGTCTATCGTCCCCAGGATTGCACCTAGTATTATACTTTGTTTTCCCTCTCCCGCCCTCGCTCTTGTCTTGGGGTGTTCCCCTCTGCTGGAGCATCGACGAAACGGTGAAGAAGCAGCGGAAGAAAGACCCGGACCGGCCTTTGAGGCGACAAACCCAGCAGAGCCATTGCCAAACATTAGAGCCACAGACCGAAAGCAGAAAACTAAGGCCGACACGCAGGGTCGCATGACTTTTTAGCGACTGCTGCACTGCCGCCCACTTTTCCCCTCTGGCTCGCAGTTCTTCATTGCTCTATGCCCAGGGCCCGGCCGGACGCTTGTACTGTCGTGATATATTGTTATTACTGCTTGCTCTTCCTGCTGCTTCTGGTGGGACGTTGCGCTGTCCTCGGTGCTGCTATCAGCTCGGTTGTCGCCATCGTCATCCTCTCCGTCGCCGCCATTGCTGATTCACTGCGCTTGCCGGACTGTTGCTGCGATCCGTTGCCCGTGCCACTCACCTAACCTACCTTATTACTGCTCCTGCCCTATTTTTTCTTTCTTCCTTCCTTCTTCTTGCTTGCCCGCTTCTACTCCTCGTCCTCCTTCCTCACCGTTCCCTGGTCTTTTTTTCCCACTCACTCGATCCTTTGGTTCCTCTGCGGCTCTGGGGGTTCGTGTCTTTTTTTGTTTTCTAGAACAAAAGAAAAAAAGTTGCTTTCCCACCACCTTCCCTAAATACCCCCTTTGAGCGATGTCTGTTTCAGTTGGCGTGTCCGCTATCTTGCAGTATCGTTTTCTGGTTCGTTACCAACCCCTCGGGTACGTCGTACCGCCATCTCGGTAAACCCAAGAACGCCCTCAGTCTAGAGGTCCAAGAGGCCTCTTTCCGCACCAGATTCTGCCTACATTCCGTTCCTGTAGATACATAGCTCCCGACCTTGTTGCCTTCGGTAACCCGCCAGCTTGGCTCGGTTCAGGAGACACCGACTGGTCGGGCGCGCCCTCTATTTTTACGCCGGTATGGTCGGCGTCATGGCCACCCTCGCCGTCGCTGCCCAGAATGCCTCGACCCGATCCCTCCTCCTCCCTTGCCTCGCTGCTCTCCTGTTTGCCCTGTACGTCTACGCCTTCCACTCATGGTATCGATTGCGACACGTCCCCGGCCCTTTCCTGGCTTCCATCTCGGGCGCCTGGATGGTCAAGAAGGCCCTGAGCGGTCGGTTCCACGAGCATCTCAAAGACGTCTCAGAGAAATATGGTATGTCCTCCGCCCCAGTCCCCTGCCTGCGAGACACCGCGTAACCGGCGCTCTGCCATGTACCAAAATTCTTACTCGATTGGGGGGGCTCATGTAATACGCGAATGGATGCATGTGCTAACTATTTGAGACAGGCTCTCTCGTACGCATTGGCCCGAATGAGCTGCTGTCTACAGATCCTGAAGTACTACGGATGATGAGCGCGGCCCGTTCTCCCTACACCAAGGGCCTGTTCTACGAGACTGGCCGCATCATCCCAGGCGAGGAGACCGTTGTTTCTTTGAGGGACGAGCATGAGCACAAGATTTTGAGAGCAAAAATGGGCACAGCCGTGAGTCAACTCCCCTCGCCATTCCTTCAAAACATGATGCGGTGAATGGAATTCCTCAAATGGAAAGCGCCATTGAGTGCATCATGTCGTTATCCTAGTACTTAAATTGTCTGCAACTGCGGGTAGAATCGACTGACCAAGACTTGGTGTAGTTTGGTGGCAAGGAGAACGAGGGTTTCGGCTTTGGAGCTGGCATCGATCGCCAGATATTGGCCTTCATGGAACTGATTGACAGAAAGTACATCTCTACACCCACAGAGTACCGTCCCGTGCAGTTCTTCCGGAAAACATCCTTCTTCGCTCTCGATGTTATTGGCGATATATCATTCGGCGACGCTTTTGGTTTTCTGAATCAGGATCAGGACTTGTACCGCTACAACGAGATTCACGATGAGTCGCTGCCCGTCATGAACATCATTTCAACCATGCCGTGGCTTGCTACGATCCTCTACCGGTGGCCATTGAATCTTCTGCTCCCCAAAGAAGGTGATCAGGTCGGCTTTGGTCGGCTCATGGGGTAAGTACCGCAGCCTCACTCGATTCAGTCCGTCAACGTTTCAAAGGCACGCTGACACGAGGCACCACTCGCTAGATTTGCAAAGTCTCTGATCGACAAGAGACTACGGCCAGGGTCCAGACCTCAGAAAGACATGACGCAAGCATTCATAAATAACGGCATGTCGCGATCCGAGCTCATCCAGCAGGTGTTTGTGCAAATGTGAGTCTCTGCACCTCAATCCTATCCAAATTTCCGAGTCTAATGCCCCACAGTATTGCCGGATCTGTCTCGTCGGCTACTGCCATGTGCATGACCCTGCTGTGTCTCATCACGACACCGACATCCTACACCACACTGCAAAAGGAGATCGACACCGCCATTCGCGATGGCAAAATCAGCTACCCTATAGCCGAGTCGGAGGCCAAGAGGCTTCCATATCTACAGGCTGTGATTCGCGAAGGCCTCCGCATGTACCCTCCCGTGACCGGCCTCGGATCAAAGCAGGTGCCCAAGGGAGGCGACCTCATCAACGGCCACTTTGTCCCGGAAGGTACGCAGGTCGGCACCAATTACTTCGGACTCATGCGCTGCAAGGATATCTGGGGCAACGACGCCGATGTCTTTCGCCCGGAGCGGTGGCTGGAAGCCGACGATGACCGAGAGAGGATCATGAACGGCGTCGTGGACTTGGCCTTTGGCTACGGGAAATACTCGTGCCTGGGAAAGCCGATCGCCATGATGGAGCTGAACAAGATCTTCGTCGAGGTACGTTAATCTGCCCGTGACATGTGACATGCTCAACTTGACTAATCCTTCTCGATAGCTGCTGCGCAGATATGATTTCACCATAGTAAACCCGCAATCTCCAATCAAGGCCTGGAGTGCTGTGTTCTGGGTAGCGAATGACTTTTGGCTGAGAATCACCAAGAGAGAATAACATAGTTTCTTTCAACATAGTAATGTAATTTGATACCCCCGCCATTTGCAGCTGCTTTTGTTGTTGTTCTGGTTCCGGATAATGTGCCATTTATGTTTGCGACAAGCCAGGTTATCTAAATGTAGGTACATGTACATAATGCACGGCTGCGCAGCTATGAATTTAAACACTTGCAATATCATCTAGTCTGACTAAAGACAAAAAGTTAGAGGACCAGGACCAGATTGATCAGTGTACTGGATAGCTTTTTCTCTTTCTTGCATGGAGCATCTATAGCATCGCTGCTCAGTCCGAATTGCGGCAGCGGCAGCGAAACGGGAACATACTGTCGCTATAATGAATGCCAATGCTGGTATCATAAATTCTATACAGGCTAACAACTGATGATCAACCATGCGCCCAACACCTCTTCCTCGTGACCAAACAGGTTTGATGATGAAGGAAAGATGGAGAAGATAAATATAAAACGAGCACGTTATCCTTAACTCCTCGTATCTGTCAATGTATTTACCAGCACTGGGTGCAAGAAAAAAGTGCTCTTAATACTCTGCGTCGAGGTCCCCCGAGAGGCCCGGAATCCCATAAATGTCGTCGGCGCCTGGGAACCCCATCCAAGGGTTGAGTTGATCCCCAACCTGCTCGAATCCTTCAAGATCGTGGAGTATCGTGGTATCTTCCTCGATCCCATCAAGGGACATGCGGTCATCAGAATTGGGCACATCGGCACCCGAGTTCGATACAGGAGCATCGCCGCCTCGAACAGCCGACCGTGCAGACTGCGAAGCGCCACCGGAGACGTCGACGGCAATCTGGTCGCTGTCATCCACAAAGTCGGACTGTAGTAGAAGGCTCTGCACCGAAAGCCTCTGCCGCGAGTTGGCATATTGTGAAACTCTTGCGGTCGGGCGTATCTCTGGCGGGTCGGGCTCTCGGATTGCCTTCATGTGCTGCACAGCCAGACGATCCGAGTACCGGCCTATCACCGTCTCAAGCTTGTTACGCTGCCAACGTCAATCAGCAAAGGATATTCAACAACAGAGGTTTACTTATGCGCTTACCAAAGCCTTGGTCGCCTCCGAGTGGCTAAAGAAATGTACGATGAAATCAAGACATGCCCGCGCCTTCCTAATGGCAGTTTCCATCGCCGACCTGCTGTTCGAGGTGCTGGCGAGGAATAAGATGATGCGGGCAGCCTCGGCGGCGCAAACGGCAGTGTCACGCTCTAGAATGGAGTCGCGGCTGCAGTTGTTCCAGAAGTCGGCCACGATCTGGACGATGCCTTCCGCGTGCTCTTTGCAGCGGTGCTGCAGTGCGTGTCGATTTTCCATAGGTATCCCGGCGAGCACTGGTGTTGGCGCCGCCTCGCTGAAGCCGCTCAGGAACTGCCTGTACAGATCGCTATAGCATTGGTTCCACGATAGATGCAGCATGACGAACTGTGCCTGCATCTGGCTGTTGACCAAGTTGACGACGGAATACTGCTCACTCTGACTGAGTCCGGCTCGTAGGCATTTCAATTCTTGTTCGAATCGTTGCAGAGAAGCGACGATCGAGGTGGACTGCAGCTCACCCAACCCAACTCGCCGAATGAACCTGATCATGGGTAAGTCTGCGACCTTTTATTCCAACAATGACATGCTGAGAGGGGTTAATATATACCTCATGATTTCTCTCCTGGTCGATACCAGCCTCAGAAATATCCCGCGCAAGCCAATCGTCGCGGGCACCTCTAGAGGATCCTGTTGCAACGTCCCCGTTCGGCAGTGCTGCCCGGCTTCGAAGAGCTCTTCGTCACACGGAAGCTGGAGATGAATCGTCTCCTTGGGGCAGAGCTCAAACTCCCTCAGCCCGACACAGAAAAAGTCATCTAATAGAAACAGAGACCAGAACAGACGCCGCCTCGCCTCCTGGGCCAGTGGTGGCAGCTCTGCGCGTTCGAAATTGAGTCGCAGTCCGACGGCCGACCTTGCTGCGAGGGCTGCCAGCATAAAGGCGGTAGGGAAGTCGCCGCTCTCGATGCGATAGCGAACTATGAGGAGCAGAGCCTGGAGTCGAAATATGGAAGGCTGCGCGAGCTGTCGCAGGACAGACTGCTCGGCGAGCTGGATCCAGATGTCGTGACACAAGGATGTGCGCCGTAGAATCAAGGATGTGATGGCGCAGATGGCCAGCTTCAGAGGTGTATCTATGGTGCCCTCCTGGCAGCGTTGCACAACTGTGGTCTTGTGCAGAAAGGCATAGGACGGGAGAGGGTACAGATGCCGAAAGTAGTCCTCGACGAGCTCAGAGAGAGTATCTTGGTCCAGTGCAGCCTCACCCGTCGAGCCAGCAATGTCCAGGTCCGACTGACCATCGTGGTCGACAGACATAGAGGCACTGTTGTAGCCGTCAGAACCATGGCCCGGCGTCGTGGCTGGCAGCTTCTTTCGTGGCTCGGGATAGCTGCACGAGAGGCCCTTTTTGATGCAGTTGGAACATTCGGGCAGCTCCCCGAGACACCTGATCTTCTTGCTGCGACAGCTAAGGCAGGCCTGCATCCGTCTCCGCCGTTCGGGGAGCTTGGCGGCATACTGAGCAGCCGGCTGGCCGCGCGACTGCTGCTGAAAAGAGCACTCGAACTCGAGGCGCTCACAGTTGCGGCAGACGTCCTGGCGGCCGTCGCACTTGACCTTTCTCACCCGGCATTGTAGGCAGGTCAGTTTCTTGGAGGGGTCCGGTGATGTACCGCCAGCGGTCCCAGCTGTCGTCGAGGGCAGGGCAGAGACGGGCGATATGGTGGCTGCTCCTGTTGGTGAGGCCTCGAGGCGTAACGACGGCTGAACCTGAGATCCCCTGTTGGCACCCTCCACCGGACGGAGCGGCCTGAGAAGATTGTCCATCTGTAAGGTTCAGCACACACGCACGCGCACACGTCTGAGGCATCTCCCAGCTGTCCCTTGGGGTAGGAGAACAGCTCACGAGCCTCGAAGTGGCCGGAGGCTCATGGGATACGAATCCAATCACGGGCACTTGGGACCGGCAGCCGGGTTGGCCGAACCACTTGACGCCATTTGACGACATCCCAGCCACGCTAAATAAGGCGACAGACAAGCTTACTCCCGTTCAACGTCTTTCCCGGGTTCCTTGGTCAATCGCAAGCGGGCCTCGATCCGGGGCTTAGCGGCGGCGACCATCCCGGGCGCAAGTCCGTGGGTTAGGTACTCAATTGAACGTCGTATCTGTCTGTCTATAAACGGTCCTCTACATCCCTTCTTGAATCAGCTATAGAAGATTTTCCCATCCATCCGGTCGCTCCGTGGCAGCCGCCTTGAGCACAGCTGAGCCTCCCATTCGAAATCTAGTACCCCATCTTGCCGTTTATGATCTTCTTGGACTGACCCGCTCTCAGCGGCAGGGATCCCATTGTTGCGCAATCGCTAGAGCGGATTGCACGATCATACTACCCTCATCTCGGCGTGCTGCGCTCCACACCATTGGGCGGTTCCGAAGAAAATCAGAAAAAGAAAATCTCGTCTTCTTTGCTCTCATCGCTCTGGGCCCTTGCATCATTCTGCCAGCGCTGCCCAATGAGAAATATTGTCTTGGTCATCTCATGGGCATAGTGCTCACTGCTGCACGAGCTGTATTCCCCCCACATGTCTATGGTGATATTGCTAAGTAGCTTGACCTCTCTTTGGGGCGGCTATACTACAAGATTTCCCCGCTTCACAAATTCACCTTAGGGGAGGGAGTACATACCTACATGTCTATGGCATAGATCATATTGACTTGCATCCTTTTTTCTGGCCATGTATTCTAAACAGGTTCTTTATTCCATCCGTACTTCACTCAATACAGCAGTAATTCTCAGTGAGCCGCAACTTAGACTCAGTTGGACACTCGACTGAGATATGTGATGCTCGTACCGTCATCTAGCACGTCTTCCTTCTCTTCTAGGTGGTACCCACCAATTTTCGGCAGAATCACGGTCCAGATGAGCCAGTAGATGACACCAAATCCAATGCTGTGGCTTCGTGTTAGAAGACAACTCATATTTGTCCTCTTGAGGGGAAGAGGCAACTTACATGCTCGTGGCGACAATGGCATACGTCGCGTAGAAGATGCCTCCTTGTGGTTCCTTTGGCGGGAAGAAGGGAGCTGCGAGCAACACAATACTTAACAACATCCGAAACACCACAGCTGCAATCCATGCTCTGAAGGGCCGCTTCAGGTCTGGGCGTTTGTATCTCAGCCAGAGTATACCGAATGATGTCAGGAACGCAAAGAACTGCCCAGGGTAGCCCTCGACCTCTAGAATAAAGGAATACACGTCGTTGGAGGGTGGAAGGACAATCACGAGGATGGAAGGGATGTAGTGCACAATCAGTCCGCCGAGCGGTGCGCCAAAGGGTTTCGAGGACGACAAGAGCCTTGCAAATGGCAGGAATCCTTGACGTGCAACCTCCTGGTTCAGTCTTGCCTGTAAAATTATCGTTATTGGTCAATTTCCCCTGCGTCGTGGATCGGGGGCCATGTTCATGGGTGGGGAGGGCTGTACTATACCAGAGCAAATGTGACGACCATGACGTTTCCCGCGGCCGAAAGCGCCACCACAAGAGGAAGGAAACGTCTACCAATATTTTCGCCAAACGTCTGCTCGAAAAAGAGAGCAGCCACGAGCTGGCCGCTGTCCTTGATCTGCTGCACGGGCACGACGGCGACGTAGGCCAAGTTGGTGAGCAGATAGAGAAGACACGCAGACAACAGGGCCGTGATGGACACGGACTTGAGCGTACGAACTGGGTCCCTGACCTCGTTTAGTACGTAGTTGAGGTTGTGCAGCCCAGTATAAGAGTTGAAGATCTTGAAAAGAGACGTGGCAATGGTGCCAAAGCTCCAATCCGTGTCTTCCCACAAGTCGTTCCAGTGTTCCGTGGCTTGGACTTGCCTGGCTTCGGTTTGGTCTGGCTTGAACAAGACGACGTAGAGCGCTGAAAACACCATAAAGGTTACTAGACCGACTTTGATCCAGCCGAGAAAGTTCTGGATGCGTATTCCCATCTTGTAAAAGCAGCCGTGTATAATAGTGATGACGGTCATCAAGGCAGCTGCTAGCAATTTCCTGGAAATGTCTCTTTGTTCTAGGTCAAGAGCCCAATGGACGTACTGACTGAATATGATGCAGTTGCTGGCCGTGAAGCCCAAAAGAATAGCTTGGGTAGCGACGATTGTAGATGCCAGAAATCTCGGTCGCGGGTAGGTGAATTCGAGATAGACCTTTTCTCCTCCCGACCGTGGCAACATGCAGCCATACTCGAGGGATACTGCGAGTGCGCACGCCGTCACGAGCGCCCCGAGAACCCATAGAGTCAAAGCCATACCAACACTACCGACCGACTTGAGCACGACTCCGGGCACAGCGAAGATGCCCCCGCCAATGACTCTCGAGATGGCTAGGATGTAGGCGCTCGTCCAACCAATGTTTCTACCGAGGACTGACTCCTCGGGAAGAACATCGTCCTCGAGCCTGAGGCGATCTGGCTGGCCCTCTCCAGGATCCTCGGGCTGTCTGTCAGAGGCTTTCGACGTTCGCGATGTCCGGCTTGCAACGCGGCTCAGCGAGCCGTCGGCCGATGACCCTGTCAACAAAGGCCGGGTTTCATCGTGCAGCCGAGCCATGAGATCCGGTGATCGCAAATTTTCAACTATGTGATAACGGTTACTGCTTCGAAATAGTCCGGCTTCACATACGTGGATAGCGATTCGTGTGAGGAATAAAATCGTGTCTCTTTTTATTGCGCAGTAGCAAGTTTTATGGCAAACAACAAACAGCCAAACAAGACCAAACGATTCTCATGATCCTTGTCTCCGACATGGTTGCTGGCCCGGAACATGCTTTTCTCGGGTGAGACTTTCTGCAGATTACAAATTGGCAACGCGCTTTATCATTACGGGAATTGTGCCACGCGATGCTCGCACGCCATTTCAGCCCACGTTGGCATCAGAGCGGCCGATCAGTTTCCCCCCCTTCCCAATTTCTAGCCGGGCTTATTTATACTGCATTCGACAAAACATAATCTTTGAATCAAGGTTCTTAGACCGTACCCATCATCGCTACCTTGTTATATGTTTTCTAATTACATAGTTTATATAGCTCTTTTCCGGTAGCCCTGAAAAGGTGTCTGATGGATGCACATACGCACATTCTCGAGGTACGACGGCAATTGCTGAAGGATGTTTGCACGCATCTATGCCAAGCGACTGACAGACCAGCCAATCGCCTGGAAATATGACAGTGTTTGCAGGAGGTGTTTTGTTGAAATAGAAAATACTCCAGTATGAGCACCAGGTCCGTTGTATACCACAGGCCAGATATATTATTGCCTTTCAAGTTTGGATACGTGTCTGCGCATGTTGATACCATCAAAGCACCGGCCAGGCTCTATACTAATGTCTAGGTACTGACATTCTATCGTACATCTTGTAAGAAGATACACGATTAACTCATCAGCCGCTGTGCTCGGCTTTGCACTTGCACGTTGTCTGGGTTTTTCGACGACAAAGAAAAATTTCATGTGGCATGACCGTTTTCATCATGTTTCCTTGTTCATTGCTTTCCGACGGCGATGACCATGGCCCACATGAAAGCCCTATAGATCTTGCGAAATATTCTCCATCTGCGTGCATTTAGTAGACTTCAGCACCTTTAACGTATGACATTCGACCTGACTACCCAGGGCAACCTAGGTATCTATATACTGCGCTCTCCAGTTCTTCTGCATGAGCTGACAAAGGTATCAGCGCGCCATTTATTGCTTGTCGACGTAGTGCCGAGCGTGCATAATCCAAAGCAACTACCTACTCGAAGCTTTAATATCCCGACTTTTGCATCAAGAGTCGAGGTCAACAAGGAAGATGACACAGCTAGTCGTTGTCACCATAGTTGGGGTGGTTATTTTATTCGGAGTTTTAGGCTTCTTCTATCATAGATCGAAAGGAGGTTCAAGTATAGGGAGTCACGTCTGAGCTGTTTCACGCCATCTTGTATACTGTTCGGTCTGGATACCGCGTTTTCTGGAGACTGGGTAGCGAATTAGCAAGGTCAACGTTGACGGAAATGGCATATGATGTCTTGCCTGACTCGCAAAAGTCAGCCTCAAGTCTTGGCCCGCGATTTTGGTCGGACATCTATATGGTATAACGGCACATTTGCTTTGATAAGTTGATATAGTACTCTGGCCAGTTTATATCGATATACTACACATACAATGCCGACAATACTCTCGGGGACCGCCCGAGGTGATTGCTCACCAACTATGTGGATGAGATGGCTTTCCCCTGCATCGTCTGAGTGAACACCTGAAGTGCAAGTTCCGGTTCTGCAGTCATTCATGTCAGTCCATGCCCAGTTGAGAGGAGTCAGAGATTGGGACGGCCTTACGGTAGTAGGGGACTTCGTGACCCGCCTCATATACTCTGAGGAAGCTGAGATTGTCAACAGTCTTGAACTGTCCCAACTCGGTTCCGTTGACCGTGTACGCCTCCAGATCCTTGGCGGCGAACTCGTCATGGCTCGCATAGTCCAGCGCATTTGCCACGCCAAAAGTGCCTTTCCAGTTGCAGATGTAGTCGGCGTCGCCGGCCCAGGTCAGTACCCGGATGCCGCTCTGGACGACCTCGGACAGGGTTTCAAGGAACGATCGGGCGTCTGGTGTGAATCATGGTCAGTACCGGCGTGATTTGGCCGGGGAGGAGGAAGCGGGGATACTCACCGTCGCCTGTCAGCGAGAACAGTACTCCGGGCTTGTTTGCACACTCCTGATATGTGGAAGCAGCGCCAATGGCCTTTCTCACGTCGGCCCGCGCCAAGTAGGTCGTATAGGTCTCGGGTGGGTTGGGGTCGTTGGAACCCGAACGGATATCGTAGGGATCAAAGTCGGCGCTGTTGTAAATGACATTGTCGATGCGACCCTCGCAAACCGAGTCGGCAGCGATGCATGCCGCGTTGGTGCCCGTCGCCGTGCACTTCTGGATGGCAGGAAGGCAGGCAGAGTCGTACGCGCTGTAGAGCTTCGCTGCCGTGGCCTCGTCAATCAGCGCGCGGTACGAGTTGTTGGCGGCAAAGTCGATGGCGGCCTTCTCCTGTATCGTCAAGTTGTACCAGCCGTTGTTGATACCGAGGGCTATGAGGTTGATCTTGTCGCCCTCAATGGTGTCATTGTCGACCCCCGTGTTTTGCTGCTCGATGTAGTGGGAGAACTCGGGTCCGTAGTGGCCCCCGTACGACTCGGTAAAGATGCCGAAGTCTCTGGTCTCATACTGGGGGAACTGAGCAAAGAAAGCTTGGATGAGATTCCACACAAACGGCGCAGCAGTGACGGTCGAAGTGACCGTGTCATTGCCATAGGAGAAGCCGACACCGATGGGTTGATCAACGTAGAGCATGTTTGCATACTCGTTGAAGCTGTAGGGGTTGATCGAAGGCTCGGTCTCGTTGTCCACAAAGTGACACGGGCCGTTTTCTTGGAACAGGCCGATCATGGAACTACATCCAGGACCGCCGTTGAACCAGGTGGCCAGCGGCGCCGTGGTCGGGTTGTTACGAGCTTCGAAGAACCAGAACCACATGTTCATATCTTCGCCCACGGTCAAGTAGCCCGAATATTGATTGACCCCGGGCGTTGTTTCGCATATGCCAGAGTTGTTCACAAAGGACATCTTGGTGCCCGTTGCGGCGTGTTCGAAGACATTGTAAGTAATCTCATCTCGAACCTCGATGTACCGTTTGTCTTTCTGCCCTGGAGCGGAGCCAGCTAGGACGTAGGCGGCGGACGTGGCCAGCGTCCACGCGGTCAGGAATCGAGTAGACAGCATGACGGAATGGAGTTTGCGATCAAGTTTTGGGTGTGCTCAGTTCCGTTGAGCTGCTTGGTAGCGCAGACAAGAGTAGCACAGCAAACTACAACAGACCGACGTGGATATTGCAATGCCAAGAGCGAGGAGCCCTTCTTATTTATATCCTCAGCAGGACACAGAAGGCGAATCTGTAGCCGTGACGCGAGGTACCTCTGTCCAATGAATTACCCATTGCAGTACAATCTCCAGGATGTAAGTGCCATTTCCGTCTGGGTTAGATCATTTTTATTTCCGTTCATCTTGAGTGCAGAGTGAGCGTCATGGTACGTTGTTCCTCATCAATGTCGCGCACACCCACAATGGCAGGTCGTCCCCCCATCACCCACTTTGCGCTGGTTATCAGACGATTCATCCGCTACTCGGCGTTCCAATACAATTTACCCGCCCTACCAGATCAACTCCCTGATTGGGGATCTAATTCTGCTCAAAGGGTTCCCGTCGCCAGCCGATCTCGACCTCACCTGAACAAGTTGCCGCTATCCGTCATAGGGGTTGGTGGTGTTCAAAAAGGTAATCGCGGAAAGGCATGCAAACTTGGCCCTGGACCGGGGAGGAATGGGGAAAAAAAGCTTGTTTGCTTATTGCATTTTTGTTTGCCATGTACCGTCGTATTTGTAAATCTGTGGCTAGGCGACCAAATGGCATGTACAAACTAGAACGCTGGTAATACACAGGAATAGGCATACAAACTATCCTGGCTAGGAGATGGAAGAATGTCCGAGGCAGGTCGGAGGGATGGTGCAATTCATCGCTGTGGGCCAGCGTCGTATAGAGCTCGCCAAGACGGGAAGGCCGGTACAATACAACCACCACTCTGCAAGCGAGAACCCAATCATCTGAAATAGGAAACGGCCCCCATCTGGTGATCGATAAGATGTATGTGTGTGTGAGTGTGTGGCTTCGAGCGGCTTGCCATTGGCGAGGAGTTCTCGATATCCTCGAGAGATGTCGTTCAAGCACTGCGACCGCTCTACAGTCTTTGAGTAGTTACGCAACCAAGAGTCAGTTCTGGCTTGGGCAACTCTCTTTGTTCCTACTCGACACGACATATGAGCCATGGTGCTCATGAGGAGCGTCAATTGTTCATCTCGTTCCGAGTTCCATGGTAAAAGTCTCAATATATATCTCCTTAAACGCCATGCTAAGTCTATTATGCTGTTTGATGCTTGTTTCCTGAAAGCTCCTGAAATGACCGCTTCGCAAGTCTGCGACGCCATATATCAGCCGAACCGCTGCCCATTTCGTCTGCCGACTGCTTGAAGTCGATTGAGACATCACTATGTACTGTACGGATGCTAACACCTAACCGAGTCACCATCGGCAGATTGATAGGTGTCTTAGTGCCCTGGACGAAGAGCTCTGGCTTGCCTGCTCTGTGAAGGTGTGCCTGGTTTTGGCACATCAACTTGAGTATCGCCCATGCTTCCGTCCGAATAACTGTCGATGTCTGCATCGGATGCGTGGGAGTTTTCGACCGGCGGCTCGTCTGTCTGGGAGGTCTGCGACTCGGCGGGCGTAGATCCAGTCCCTTCTACGGAACAAGTCCGAGGAGGCCGCGATTCGCCGTCGCCACCGACATTTTCATGGTCATCGTCGTCGTTCGTGACAGCAATGGTAGGAGGCGACACGATCGCCGGCGTTGATGAAGACAGATTCGCATGTGACGCAGCCCGGTAGCTCGATGGCGATTTTGCAAAGTCAAAGGCGTTGGGCTCGTCCAAAGTATGCAAGTGCGGAGCGGTCTTGGGTCCGGTTTGCAAATGGTCATTAGGCAAGCGTTTCATCCTCATTTTCGGTTTCGTGCGCAACAGCTTCAGGGTCATTTCCAGACGTTCCTCCTGGTCAGTATCGTCGTCCGTGACCTCGTCGGCCTCATGAACATGCTTGCGATGCGCAAGGGCTGGCTGCAGGTTGCTGACACTCGACCGTCTATGCCGCCGCCTCAGCTTCTCCTTGGCCGTCATGAGGCTCTCGACGGGCGACACCAACGTGTTGAGGGGCTCATGGCTTCCACCGAGAGGATGGGCGATGTAGCCCGTCATCATCCGTCTGAGGTCAGCTTGGCTCTTGCTAAACACCACGCGCGCCTTCAAGGCGTGGACCGCCCTGTCCAGAGCGAGCTCAATGGCACACCGGTCCCGGACTCTCGATATCTTGGGCCACGTGGCTCGCTCACCAGAGATACACGAACGTAGCATGAACTCCGTGGTGGGATTCGTGAGGATCTTGGGTAGATCCAGGACACCCATGGAGGGCACGATATTGATGTCGCCCGAATACTTCTGGCTCAGAATCGATCGCAACTTGGTAACCAAGTTCGGAAATATGCCAAGCTCCGCCATGATCTGCATCCTATGGAGAGCCTCGCTCTTTGCCAGCTTGGCGATGGTCGACACCCAGGCTGACTGGCCGTTGGATGGTTGTCCGCTGCCGCCAAAGGCCGTGTATGGAGCATCCTCCTTGGCCAAGAAGGGCACAACGTGGGGGTTCACCTGGGAGACGATGAAGTGGTTGACATTAAACATTTCGGCCAATCTTGTCATGGGAAGGTCATTGTCGACAGAACCATCGATCCACATCTGCGGAGTTGGATTCCAAGGGCTGTGCTGCCCTGTAATAGGGTTCTTGACCAGGAGCGGCGCTGCACTGAAAACCAAGGGCACCGAGCATGAGGCCGCCACGGCCGACCAGATCATGACGTTGGGGGAGGTTACATAGTTGAGGAGTCTGGGGAGCTCGTGTATGGAGGCGGAAGAAACGCATATGTTGCAGATCCGGCGGGTGCGGTTGTAGGCTTCCTGAAAGGTCATATCTCCAAGAAGATCGCGCATGACCCGGGTCAGATGCTTGATGTCGGACCAGTTTCCCTCGGTGAACACCCTGCGCAGGTGGTCCATGAGACCGTCCTCGTTCCCCTCTTCTTCGAAAACAGCAAGATCTCCATACGGAAACTCCTCTAGGAGCTGAGGAATCTCGTCGTCCGTTCTTGTACAGACAACGGAGCAAACGATAGACCCGGCCGATGCTCCCGAGATGATGCGTGGCAGCAGGTTGTTCTCAAATAGGGCCTTTAGAACACCGATATGCGTCATTCCGAAGGTGCCGCCGCCACTCAAAAGCAGAGCACTGCGCCCAAAGCTCTGGCGGGCATATAAGGTCGCATCCAGGAGGTCCTTGGACGACAGGCCGTCGGGCAGAGGGTGGGAGCTCTGCTCAACGAGGGCAGTGATGGTCTGGAGAGCCGAGTCGACATACTGCTCAATGAGCCTCTTGGTGCCGGAGTAGGTGTGGCGATACAGATCCATGTTGCCCATGCCACCGAGGTCCCTGGTCAAGGTGGTGCGAATCAGGTGCAGCATGGCGCGCAAGTCACAGTTGATTCGTGCCTGGTCAAGAGCTTCTAGGCGCTCCTGGATGAGATCAGGATCGTAATCTCCCGCCGAGTTGTCCCTCTTCCAGTCCTCGTTGCCCTCGAGCTCGTCTAATTCATGGGCAGCCCTGTCCCACTGGTGCCAGGTCTGAGCATGCTGCAGTCTGGCCGACAGGATCTGCTTCCGCTCTTCCAAGAGCTTCGCATGGTGGCGATCCTCGGGCGATAAGCCATCCTTCAGATAGTGCAGCAAGTTGCCGGCATTCCTGAGGGCTCGCGACAAGGGCTCATTTGCAGCAGTGCTCCTGGTAGGTCGATGCTTGGTCGGGGATGGTGATTTGAAGAGAGAATCACTCGTGGCCGTCGCTGCAGAGCCCGAACGTACGGCAGGAAGCAACAGTTGTGTCATGACGACGGTAGCAGCGGTTATAGGTTGATGGGTTCTTGTTCGATCGCGGGCCGTGCATTCTAGCCGATTTTCTCGCGAGGCCTGCTTTAGGGAACAATTTGCAGCTGTTTCGGACAAGTAGGGACGTATGTTATAAGAAGACCACGGCAGGCGAACGTTCTACTGTATAGACGCAAGCGAAATGCAGCAGACCGCCGGCATTGGAGGTAACAAGCGGCTGGACGAGAACGGGATGCGCGGACGAGTTGCGTTTTGATGGCGGGCGAGGTCGGCTATCCGTAGACGAGAGTCGAGTGAGAAACGGTGCTCCATCCGGGTGCGGTATAGATGGGAACCCAGGGAGTCGTGTGAATAGGTATCTTGGTATGGATAAGAAGAAGGATCACAGCCGGGGAGTAAGTTGGCGACAAAGAACAGGCCGACCAGGACAAATGGTCGGCGGTGAGGACGATTCCAAAGCAAGCTCGCTCCGCCTGTCCGTCCGTCTACCTACCTAGGTACCTAAGCCTGGCATGTACAGTGGTATGCAAACCGAGGCTGGGGCAGTGAGGGGCAGTTCTTTTAAGGGGGATTGATGATAATAAAGAGTTTGTAGAAAGTCAGCTACAGCAGGTTTTTCTAACCAAAAGAACTGCCCAGAACTACCAGCTGAACCTGGGTGATCTCGTTGCAAGGTGCGAACGAGACGACGACATGACATCCAAGTGACCTGGAGTGGGTGAATATGTACATTACGTACATACCTATATACCTAACTTAGGCCCCCCCCATCACCTACCTATGATCAGCATCCACTGAACTGATTCCCCACGTGCAGTACAGCGATCAGCCCCGGATTGTCCAGCATCTGACCCCAGGAATGCAGGGGCCTGGTGTATGCAACGGGTACATGTGAGCTTAGTTGGTGACAGCGCCCAATCAGTGCCGCGGCATTGGCACCCACCAGACCCCCCAGCTTACCCCCCCAAGCAGCCTCTGGTCGGCCGGCCCGTCGCCCGCCAATATACTCGAGTATCTGTACTCGAGTCTTGAGGTCCTCGCTTCAAGATTCCTATACCCCTCGACTGCCAAGGGAAAGCGAATGACAAAGCGGCAGACACGCATCAGTGAGTGGCCTCTAAGTAGGAACATTAAATTAAACAACATGTTCTGTTGCTCCTGTATAGACCAGTTACTTCGTACGATGTCTTACATACCTATGGGTCGATAGGAGTCAGGAGGATGGCGCCAGCCAGACAGGCGACGTGGTATGTCGAAGTAAGCAAGAAACCATCCTGAAGCAAATGGACCACTTGGAGAGCTGCTCGACACGGCCGAGGGGAGGAGAAGTCTCACTAATTTAGGTTCTTATATTGTGTGGGCGACAGTGCATCTCATGATCACACTTGTTTCCATGCTGGCCACCACTTAGTAACACCATACCAGGAAACGCACAAATTCCCACCCCCACGCACCGCTGCAAACCTACCTACCTACCTACCATGTTAATCAAGGTTATGTGCTTGTAAATATCGTTAATCGTTATTGGATGATATATCTACGTAGAAGCACTGACACGCCTCATATCGACGGAGGACTGTTGATCCATCTCGGCGTCTGCGCCTGATCCTCGAATTTTCAAGATCCATCTATACCACCGGTAACTGGCATTCAGATGCATAAAAAACCTGCGTATAGAACGCTACATATAGTCTTGTTCGCATCGATTGTGACGTACATGACTTACCATTTTACGGATATGAAATACATACAACTGAGTTAGACAGCTCATATATGCACCCGTCAAGCCAAAGCGCGTCTGGACAGGCATGTTTCCATGATGCCATCCGACGACAATCTTTGCTTGATCGAGCTTGGTGGGATATGACCATGTCTCCTGCTACAAGTTGAATGTCTTGACCCTCGATTGCAGTAGTGATTGAGCCCTGCCACAGCACTGAACGCCCAAGACAGGTAGATTAGGTTGGTTGGCATGCTCGATGATACAGATGCCAAGCCTTGGTGCTGAGGCACTGGGGAATCTCAGACCTCACGCAAGCTCTGTTCCGAATGCCCCGACCGCATCGCGGAGTTTGTAAATGGTTCCTTCTTCCACCCAGAAGTGGCCCGCTCCGTGAACTTCGACGGCGCAAAAGGAGTTGGCGGAGGATGCTGTAGTACACCTCTGGAGTCTGGTTGTCCACTCTCGCATTTTACGTAGCATGACGAAGCTGTCTTGGTCACCGTAGATCGCCAGGGTAGGATTTTGCACGAGCTTCATCTCAGAGGCATCGCCTTCCGTGCCTGTGTGAACGCCGGCGTCGTCGTTGCTGCCGTGCCCGCTCCTCCCACCCCTATGCAACCAGCCGCCGAATGGATTTGGGATAGACATGGTGGCCAGATTGGTGACATAACCGACGGGGGGAGAAACCAGCAGGTATGCGCTTCGAAAGGCCTGGAGGTCCTCCACCTTGGCCATACATTCTACTTCATGAAGGACCTCGTCGGCCTCACCATCCGTCTTGCGCCTATGTGTTTGGTACACCCGCTTCGTCCTGGCGAGAAGATCTTTGACGCCTCTGCGTATCCTATCCTCGTGGTCCTGAGGATTTAGCCTCGCGACATCCTGGCTCTTGCGCGAAAAGTCCTCGTCCCCGCCGACCCGCATGCCCATAGTCCTGCGCGGAGAGCCGGGGCCGACGGCAAGCCGACTGATCTTGTTATAATGTTCAGCTAAATGCTGCGCTCGGAGTCGAATATCGGCGGCATCGCTGCGTACCGGGGGGCTTTCGAACGGTGCCAAAATATCGTGGAGGGGTGGGATCTTGGTGGTGACCATGGCGCCGTAGGAATAGCCAGCCTGGAGCATGACGGGCGGCTGCAGCAGCGAATCCCCGGTGTTGGTGCCGCCGGGCGAGTCAAGATAATGCGCATAGTAGACCATGAAGGCCGCGAACGACCTGTAATCGGCCTGCTCGGGTTTAGACGTCCACGATGTACGGGCGCCTGACGACGACGAAGCACCTCTGTATCAGGAAGTATGATTAGCTTCAAACCCATTGCGGCGCCGGCTCTTGATCGCTTCCAACCATTATGGGGACTGGCTAGCGAGCTACCTTGCCATGCGCGACGGCCATGAGAGAATGAGTGTATTTCCAGGTAAGAAAGAAGGAAAAAGAAGAAAAGATCGACTGACCGGAAGTTGAACGTGGCCACCATGAAGCCCAGATGGAGAAGCGTTCCCCCGACCAGGTCCACGATCGGATCGTCATAGCAGCCTCCCAGAGGCGCGTAGGGGTGCGCGACGACGACAATGTTTCGGCGCCATGACGATGACGCAGTAGCCGATGGCTTCGTCAGGCCGGCAGGGTGGTAAACTCGGCAGTCTAGCTTGGTGTGGTCGTGAGTGCTGGGTATGGTGAAGCTCAATGAAGGCTTCGGCAGCATGGTGCTGTTACTCTATTAAAAGAGTGCTGTCGAGGTGGTGGCTGTGGTGCGGTAAATGTCTGGCGTGCAGCACTGCTTATTGCCTGGGTTATTAGAGGTAGGTCCGACACCTAACCTACCTACATGTACCTGACATATCGAACTACCACATAGGTACGCCAACGTTATCTGGGTGTGCATGCACGATTTGTCCAGTCCCAACTTATTACCTGTTTTTTCTTCTAGAAGGAAAAGATTTAATTATTCTTTTACAATTTCTTGTCGAGAATGTCATATTATGCCTGCCTGGACCAAACTTGATGCAGAGTTCATTTATTCCTAATTTGTACGTTTGCAGCGGTTTTGATATACGGACGGGAAAAAATAAAGGAAAAAGGGATTATTGATTATTGATGAATAATATATTATACTCGACACATAGGTAGTTCGTGGTTTGTGTGTCAACGTTGGTAGAATAAAGAGAGATTTTTGCCTATAGAAAATCGATGCCAAAAAAAAATCAAAAGCAAAAAACATTTGCCCGCTGGCGGAATTGAACCGCCGACTTTCGCATGACGCACGTATGAATAATACGAGTGCGACGCAATACCACTATGCCAAGCGGGCAGTGGGTACAACAGGATGTCCTGATTTGCTGGTTGGCAGCTTATCACGTATTAGGATATGTTTCTCAATTTCCAGCAAGCGAATTTTGAGATATGATAATCAGACATTTGTCGCCAATCATGCTACTGTGGTTGCAGGCGTAAATTTTCGCCCCCCTGTCACGTACCGGCCAGGGCGTCTTTTAGCTGCGATGCCATAGAGCCCAGCATCATATTTGCACAGCTTGCACGCGCACGAGCCAAGTCTACCAACCCAGGATCTAAAACTTACCCATAACACCACAGTAGATAGTCCGGTCATATTCGACAATCCTTACGGAAGCACAGCAATTGGCATCACTCGTCGCTTATGCATTTTATTTTTGGTTGGAGTTGGAGTATTGCTACTGTTCCAATAAGATCTGCAATCTCAAATCCTCATGATTTGCAATTATGGACCATGACAGGGTGCTAAAATGAGGTAAATGCATTGGTGGATGACCTCACACGTGATACGAGTACTTACATTTGCAAGCTGTTGCCCTCTGTGCATAGCACGATAGTTACATCAGCAGTATGTGTTGCGACGAATTTATGGTGCTTTGAGCATCGTATGCTTGCTGCTCAAAGTTGCCTCTCGGAATATATGCACACGAGGGCTCAAAGTTCAACTTTCAGAGTCGTCTTCGGCAGGACCACATGTGACTTGAGACTGCTTCGAGAACGGCATGATACTGCACAACATTGCTGAGCTTCGGCGTCTACACAGTACAAACCAAAGACCCCCAGACCTCAGCATCATGGCCTTTCCGGACTCGCTTTCATCTACCTCGTCGCCGTCCTCAAGGCCAGCAGCGAATCGACGGTACCTAGTCCAAGCGTCATCAATGGTCATTGACGGTGGATCTGATCTGCTCGTGGCCAGATTCTTGGCACCACTAGCTCTAGAATGGTGCCTTGATTTTTCGTTTGGTCAACTCATTGTCTTGAGTCCTGGGTGTCGAGCCCAAGATTGAGCTGTCCGAATCTCAACCCGTCTGCTTGGCGGGAACCCTAGTTCTTCTGAGAAATTGTCGACCTTTCCCTCTCCGTGTTCTATTCTCGTCATACATGGCTGTACGCTGCATATAATTCTTCATGTTGGCGACCTTCATCCTGTGTCTCACTGCTGGTTCACGTTCGTGTCAGTTCCGCTGGCAGCTGTGGGTTGCGGGCGCAGAGCCAAATATAAAGATAAACATAAGGTTATTTGGGTCTAGTGTGGTGTCTGAGTCTACTTCTTGGTACGCTACGCACATAACGTATGGACTGGACAGCTCGAAAATGGAAACCAACTGTGCCGGCTTCCGTGCGGACGTGCATCTGTATTACCATAAGCGCCTCTTGGCATGCTTTGGCGAGATTGAGGGGCCCTGCTGTTTTAGGGCTGCACAGCCGTGACATCCTTCCTTCTCGATCCAGTGATTGGTGTTTTTGGCTTGATTGGCAAGGCGATGGGATGAATTGCATGTGCCGCCGCCCGCGAAACTTGGCTTGTGGAGGTGGAGCATGACAATCAACAGGATAGGAAAAGGAACAAAGGACTGGGCTGGACTGGACTCATCAGCTCGGGGCCCCAGGGTCGGTCTTAGACACGTTCAGCATCGCTTGATTGCACTTCCTCTTGTCAACTAAGGGGCTAGAACATCTCATCTATCAGCCTTTCCCATCGTGTGATTTCTACGCTCTCCCTCTCACTTCCTTCAGCGTCAAGTTTGGTGCGGGCTGAACACAAGTAAACCGACGACATGGCCGTCGCTATTGCCGAAAAGAGTCCCCGGACATGGGGCTCCCGGCTTTCGTTTCTTCACACGAAGAGAGCTCTAGCCGCACTTTCGCTCCTGGTTACTGTAGCCGTAATACTTATTGGTGAGCACCATGCGGCACGGGGAAACCCTTTCAGATTCTCAGATCTCCAACTTCCCTGATCCCTTGGCTGACTGTCATGTGCGAGTGTAGCACTCGCCGCCACACACACAATTGGCAGTAATTCGTCGTCGACATCAAAGGATGTCGGGTCCAGTACAAATAGCAGCTCCAGTACCGATTCCGGTCAAGGTAGGTTCCAACCCGATATATTGCACCCACTACCCTTGATGCAAGCTAATCGGCTCTCTCAGCGAATTCGACAACATCACAAACGACTGGCGAGTACGCGGGGAGCATTGCAGATGGCACTCCGCTTCGAGTCATGTGTCTTGGGGCGTCCATCGTCAAGGGAGAAACATCCCCAGGCACCGTCGGGTTTCGCAAGGTGCTTCGTGACGACCTCGTTGGATATGGTGTACCAGTCAACATGGTTGGTTCGGTGCGCCTGGGCGACATGATCGACAACGACCTGGAAGCATACGGCGGCAATCTGATCACGCAGATCCACGAACATGCCACGCACATTGTGCCCGAAGCGCTGCCCAATGTCTTCGTCATCAATGTCGGGACGAACAACATCCTCCAAAATATCGACATGGACAAGGCGGGCGAGCAGATGGAGGACTTCATCGACTACCTGCTTGAGACGTCACCAAGGTCCTTCGTCATCATGAGCACGCTGTTGACCAACAATGTATCGGGCGGCGCCCTGGAGCCCCACGTCCTGGACATCAACGAGCAGTACCGGGATTTGATGACAGGCTTTGGAGACAGCGGCAAGGCCGTCGTGCTTGCTGAGCTGCATCCAAGCCAGGGAGGCGGGGACGAGGTGCCTCAGCTGGCAGACATCGGGCCCGACGGGTCGCACCCCTTGGTGAGCGGCTACGAGAAGATGGGCCATATCCTCGCCCAAGCAGTCAAGACTGCCGACTCGAAAGGATTTATTCAAATCGCCACGGACAATGGGTATCCTGACGATGGGGAAGCCGAGAGAAGTAGCGCCAAGCTGCTGAGGCGCCGATAGTGGGCGCGCACGAAGAGAGTTTGCTAGAATTCGGTTGCCTTCGCCGACCTGAAAACAAAGCCGTGGCGTGAAGCGTGGCGCGGCGTATGCAGGGCAGACGAGCCCCGTGGCAGGAGAAATGCTGGACTATTTGATCACACAGGCAGCAACGAGAAAATGGTGGAAAGGTCAATGTCCGGTCTGCATTTGCCATCCCGACAGCTTGTGTACATACTTTCCCTTCTCTGGCCTTACACCGTACGCCACACCTCTGTCTGCAATCGCGCCACTGACCAGTCGGCTCCTGCTCGGCCCGACGCCATATCTTCTGTTATATTCCATCTACTTGGCGCTGCAGCCGCTCGGCACTCATGGAGGCTTGCCCGCCGGCGGAATCAGGCGACAGAGGACCATGACTACGTTTCCCTTCACTGGTCCTTATCTTTGGTGAGGTCAGTTGAGGACTCTTAATTAGGCGGAATGTGCGAAACTTACTGCGGTTAATGGGCCAGTCCTTTGGCATACCCCGGAAATGGGACTTGAGCTGCACTGGCTTTCGAGCAGCAGCCTCGTCTTGCTTCGGCTCGGAAGAGGCCTCCTGATCAGGGCCTCGGTCCGATTCCTGCGACTGGCTGCCGCCTTGCTGCTGCGTGGGCGTCGTTGCAGTCTGCAGAGTGGACTCTTTTGAGGAGTCCCTTGCGGAAACGGCAGCGCCGTCCTGGCCAGTGGTGTGTTCGCTCATGATGAGAGTTGGCCCCGAGCAGTGGTGTGTTGCTGGTCGGCGCTGGAAAATTTACTTGTTGTCTGGCGTTTTTGTGAGTAAAATGTATCTAATAGTCGAGAATATCTAGGGAGTGAGAAATATTGCGGTTGTTTATTTAAAGAAGCGAATCGCCTTGCAAGGTAACTAGGCGGAAAGCGAGTGTATCTGAAAAATACACGGCATAATATCTGTCTACATACACCAATAACCGATGGACCCTTGTGACTTCCCAGTCGAAACACGAGCGGATCACTGTGACGTCACAGCCTGAAAGCACCACGCCACTATTTCTGGATATATACTGCAACTGCGCTCGCTGCGCTGTAATTGATGTTTACACAAATGCCAGGTGATCCGCACCTGGCTATACACTTTTATATGTATACCCGACCTTCATCAGCGCCGTAGAACCGCTACGCATCAAGCGACTTGGTGGCGACACTGGGTAGGTAGCTGGTGGTGACACGAAGGAATACATCGAATTGTAGCAAGCACATGAGAGACGATTATCTAAACGCGGGTTAGACTGGCTGGTTGGCTGGCTGGCTGGCTGGCTGGATAAGTAGACACCTATATTATACTAGCAATCTCTCCGTGTATCTTAGCTTTGCATCCGAACATTCCAGACAAATTTGAAGAAAAAAAAGTACATGAAGCTTTTTTTCGGAACGCTTCTGTGCCATCTTTTGCAGATGATTCTTGTCCGATTTCCAATAAAACAATTGTGAGCAAAAAGAGAAAATGCAAACGGGAGAAGAAGCGCCTATTTGCAAATCTGACCGTGTCGTCGTAGATATGGAGACTTTCCTCAGATCGTGAGACCATCCCTGCTGTCTTCTGGTAGCAGTTTCACATGCGCGTCTACCATGCTGGCCACGCTGTAGTCGGGATCGATCTCTACGCGCAGTCCCTTGAGGACACTACAGTAAGTCCCGATCAGCCCGTGCATTATCAGGGCCTCGACGACTTGCTCCGCTGTGACGTTGTAGGTTTTCAAGTCGACCATTGTGGAATTGAAGATGGTTTTGTTGTTATCCACCTGTTCGTCCACCATCTTGATCAAAGCTCTCTGCCTTAAGTCGTACGGCCCATCCCCGTCGGCGATACCTTCGGCCGACATGGTGAATATATCGGCTAATCCGGACAAGTCGGTCTCTTGTTTAAAACCGCCGTGGAGGTCCGTTAGGTTCTTTTGCACCAAGACGTGCAGATGAAGCCAGTTTCTAAAAATGTCAAAAGAAATCTGTTAGCAGTGGCTTGCTTGCAATGAACTATTGACTTGCTTGAAAATGTATTCGCATTTTAGCTTCCATGCTGTTCTTAATATGACAACCACAGCATCGTGTAACGGCAGCTTGCGCTCCTCCGATTGTATGACCCCACGAAACAAGTCATAAAGCGCGGGCATAAAGGCAGGAGCCCAGGCAAGGGTGCCCATGAGGTGATTCGGAACCTTTCTTAACAAGTCCTCGATCTCCCAATTCTTGACCGAGTCGGGACACTTTGGTTGGATTCGAGGACGTCCATCGGGTGGTGTAAACAAGCCAGCACTATAGACTGGGGTCTGGTACGATCCGAGCACTGATGTAGGAGACGTACAAGGATGCCAATCATATATATCTGCCGCTGTGGTTGGGGTCGGGGACTGGGTCGGTGTCGCCAAAGTCTGGTGCAGCAAGTATAAACTTGCAAAAACTCGCAAGAATTTCATCTTGTCTATGTCGTGCTATTTCTTGTTGATGGTGAGATGATATCGATGCTGGCAAGAGAGAGAGAAAGTGTGTGTATGTGAGAGAGAGAGGGACAGGGAAAGAGAGAAAGGATAAGCTGAAGTTCCTGCAAGCTCTTTATTTCTTCGAAAAGACCAATCGTTCCTGCCAAGCCCACAGAGGGCAAGCGCCAAGATAACTTCTAGGCAGGTGTGTATGACTTCTCATAAGGTGCTTGGGAAGGTATCGACCTAGGAATATTACATTCGCAAGCGGAAGTTTTTGCTTGAAATGTGTTTTTGCTTCTAGTTCAGCCCTCACCACCTTACCTTCGCGGACGTGACCGGGCATGACCGGGCAGGCACGGAGAATCTAGGTTAGTTGGGTGGATGATTATAGTCAGAGGCGACGCCAGGATCTTGCCATAAGGGTGATTACCATTTATGGAAATACGGGCATTTTGCCATACAAACTAAGGCAGCTTGCACTCAGATTAGAACTGCTAGCCAAGAAAGTGATGGAAGCGGGCCAGGAGGTACTTTAGGTTTACATACACACTTCGGCGTTGGAGAATGTTCACAAGATGTCGTGCAGAATCCTAACATAGGGCACAACCACGGATCACGATGGTTTTGCTGCCTGGGAATTGCCTCCCATGACTACTCTGGGGAATGCAAATTTTTCAGGATTTGACTGACCTTCCCACCCCTTCGACCTTTTCATCACCATCGGAGAGGACAGAATCAAGTACAACATGAAATCCTCTGCCATCTAGAACCTCGACGTACTCGTCATTCTATTCACGCGTTCCTCCAGCCAACATCGCGATATTATCCAGCCAGAATGTCTTCAACTAAAGACAACATAATCACTCTCCTAGAGAATCAGGTCAAAAGCAGCCCAGATCAGATCGCCATCGATGAAGATGGCCGACAGCAGATCACTTACGGGATGCTGTGGCGCCAGGCGAAAATAATTGCCGACACCCTCATCCAGGACAAGAAGAAAAGCACAGGGCTTGGACTTGTTGCTATCTGTCTGGATCGCTCTCCAAGTCTCGTGTTCTCGGCCTGGGGTGTCCTCATGTCGGCGCAGGCATACATCTTCCTCGACCCAGACGATGCCGTCTCCCGGAACCAACGCATGATTGAGGCATTTGGGGTCACGACAATCATCACATCCCAGAGCCATGCTCAAAACTTTGCGGCGGGGACAATCGCTCTCAACATTGTTGAGGACCTCTTGTCGATCGATCCGATGGCATATGAGTCCATCGCTACACTGCCAGTGATCGACCCGTCATCCACTGCTTACGTGCTCCAGACGTCTGGCAGTTCCGGCCGCCCCAAGGGCGTGATTATCTCCCACCGCGCCGCGTTGCCCGGTGTGGAAGCTTTCAGCCTGGATGGAAACACACGGTGGCTCTTTCTCTTCAATCCAATTCACTCCGCCTCTCAGCGGCTCATCATTGGCGTCTTTTGCAAGGGCGGAACCCTGTGCATTGTCCCGAAAGATAGGTTTACGCAACTGTCTGATGTGCTCCGAGAGAATCGCATCGAGGCACTTGGCATTACACCCTCGTTGCTCAGCAAGACCCTAGAGCCAACGAGGTTGCCTCCTTGTCTACGCCAGATAACCTCCATCAGCGAGCCGCTACCGCAGTCACTCGCCGATCGTTTCGCCGGTCGTGTGGAGTTGTGTGTAGCCTACGGCCTCAGTGAAGTCGCCCAGCTCAACATCAAGCGGGTCTTTTCCAAAGGCGAAAAGTCGAACCTGTTGGCCTTGCCATCTGATTCTACAGAGGTCAAGATCTTGATGCCCGGAACGAACCAAGAGGTGCCTGCGGGTGAGCCGGGCGAGCTATGCTTCCTCGGCCCCCAGGTTGCCGATGGATACCTGAACAACCCAGAACAGACAAACAAGTCATTCAAGGTAAATCCATTCGGTCACGGGAAGATGCTCCGCACCGGCGACGAGGCTGTCGTGACTGCCGGGGGGTTCACCATCACCGGCCGCCTAGACGATATGGTGAAAATCAATGGCCAGAAGGTTGAGCCTGGAGAGGTACAGGCCGCCCTGGAAGCGCATCCCAACGTCACCCAAGCGTGTGTTGTCGTCGTTGAGCTTCAAGGCGCCAGAAGCCATGTTGCGTCGGTCCAACTGGCCCATTTTGCGGACTGGGACGAGACCAAGCTCGGCCTTATGAGTTTGGCACGTCAGAATCTCCCTTCCTACATGATCCCCCAGTACTGGAAGCTGGTCGAGGAGATTCCCCGGACGAGAGCCGGCAAGATTGATAAGCAGAGCTTGATCGCGCAGATCAGCACCACGGATGTCAACGACATGCGTCTGCGACCCTCCAGCCAAGGAGATAAGCCCTGGGATGAAATAGAGTCTGCGATCCGCAACGCCTTCGCAAATGTCCTCCACATGTCCGAAGATTCCATTGGCCGCGACGCAAGCTTTCCAGATCTTGGCGGCGATTCGATGCAGGCCTTCGAAGTGATCGATCAGTTGCGTACACGAGGTTACCACCTAAGCCTGGACCGTATAACCACCAGACGCGAGAGTATCCACGACCTCCGCAAGAGCTTGTCTGAGATTCCAATCACCCAGCCTGCCAGCTCACCCAGGCTGGCTGATAAGGAGGAGTATCCTCTGACCGAATTCCAGGCCAGCTTGATCCGCGCGACGATGGACCATGGCAGCACCGACTACACGTACCAACGGCTTTGGCATGCGCAACACATTGACATGGATCGACTTGAGCAGAGCTTCCGCCAAATCCCGTCCTTGAACATGACTGTGGTCGACAGGGATACCGGCTTGTTCCAGCGTCCGAGTCCTGCTGCTGCGCCATTGTCGATCAAGCGCGTCAAGGGCGGCTCCTTGCGTTACTACCTTGACCGCGATCGAGCCGAGGGCTTCAAGTATGGAGCGCCCTTTTCCAGGTTTGCACATTTCGTGGACCCAGCTCGGGGAGTTTCGGTGCTTGTAGAGACGAGACACCACGTACTGTTTGACCTTTTCTCCTCCTCATTTGTTTATCACGACGCGTCTCGGCTCTACCTTGACCGGCCTCTTCATCGGCGCCCATCATATCGGCGATTTGTAGAATACATGGCCCATAAGGACTGGCGCGCCACGGAAGCCTTCTGGACGAGTCGTCTGGCTGGGGCCGAACCGTGTCAACTCAACACCATCCCAACCACCGGCTCTCAGAGCTCCACAAGGACCGTTCACGACAGCATCAAACGAGCCGCAGACATCCACGGTGTGACCGAGGGAAGCATCGTCAATGCAGCCTGGGCAGTCGTCCTTGGCAAGCAGACGGGTGCCACCAATGTCGTCTTTGGGACCACGTTTTCAGGCCGCGATGAGCCCATCGAAGGGCTGCAAGCTATGGACGGGCCGACTCTGGCGGTTGCGCCATTCAGGCTCAGCCTCGACGGCAAGCTGCGCCAGATCATAAGACGTGCGCAGACTGTCTTGAGCGACACCCTTGGACACTGTCAATACGGTCTCGGGCGGATTCTCAAGGCTGGTGCTGCGGGCGCCGACCTGTTCGACACCTTGGTCAACTTTGTCCACGTCGAAAATACCGACGTTGATCTATTCCGACTATTTGGCAGCAAACCCAGGTGGAAAACTGAGTACACTGGATTAACCATTGAAAGATATAAGACTGACCGTCACAACATACGATACGACCTAAATTTGACAGGCAATGTGGAACAGAAGCGATTGGACTTCCTGGCGGATCAGTTTGTCAATGCCATCGAGTCGATGATCAGCGAAGCCAACAGAGACCTTTATTTCATTGGCCTCATGTCAAAAACCGAAATCGCACAATTGGCCAGCCCTCGTGAATTCCCCGACGGACTGTCGGCAACCCTCCTTTCCGCCTTTTACGAGTCGGTACGGAGTTACCCAAGAAACTGTGCCCTCCAGTTCGAAAACCATTCGAGTTGGACCTATGAGGACGTCGATAGAGACACTTCTCGAGTAGCTCATTGGTTAATGGAAGAACATTATGTCGGACCGGGTCAATTTGTTGGTGTAATGTTCGATAAGTCCGCCGAAGCAATCGTCACCATCCTGAGCATCCTGAAGACTGGTGCAGCATTTGTGTCCTTCAACCCGGAAAGCCCAAGTGCGCGGAAACAGAGTGTCATTCAAGATGCGCAGATCAGGATTATACTGACGCTCGAGCGCCTGCGCCGTCAAGAAGAGCTGGATGCCAAAGTACTGGCGATGGACTCACAGTCCTGGGACTGCCGGATGGGCCGCGAGTGCCGTTTCTCGACGCCTGTCTATCCTCGGAGCGACAGCTACGCGTATGCCATTTGCACGTCGGGGTCTACGGGCACTCCAAAGGTGGTTCCAGTCACCCACAGAGCCGCAGCGGCATCGACGGATAGTTTGCGCAAGTTCGAGCAGCTTTGCTCCTCCAACAAATATCTGCACTTTAGCGATTACGCCTTTGACGTACTGATTGCCGAAATCTTCCCCATCCTGGGTGCCGGCGGGACTCTATGCATCGTAACAGAGGCAAACAGACTCACAGGTTTGGCCCAGCAGATGGACGAGATGGAAGTGACACACGCGACCCTGGTGCCAACAGTGGCCCGCGACCTCCTCCAGCAGATGCCCCAGCCGAGAAAGCTGATGCATATCATCCTCGCAGGAGAGTCTCCGGACCAGGAGCTGATCGGATCTTGGATCGGTCGGGGCTGTCGAGTCGTTCAGGGCTATGGGCCCGCAGAAGCAGCCATCGCTTCGAACCTTCGCGTCATGAAGCCGGGGGATCTGCCGAGCAACGTTGGCCCACCCACTCCTACCGTCCAACAGTACATCCTCGAGCCGCAAGGGAACGGACTGGTTCCATATGGCGCGGTCGGCGAGCTCTGTATAGCCGGGCCTCAGCTCGGTCGTGGCTATCTGGCTCGAGATGACGCCACCAGGGCCGCCTTTGTGAACGTCAAACTTGGCGGTCGAGCGGTTGAAATTTACCGCACCGGAGATCTAGCAAGATGGCTCCCTGGTGGGGAAGTGCAACTTCTGGGGCGCCGCGATGCCCAGATCAAGATCAACGGCCGGCGCATCGAGCTTGGCGAAATTGAGCACGTCTTCCGATTGTCTCAGCTCGTGGAACAGTGTGCCGCAATGACCGCGCATGTACACAAGCAGCAACAGATTGTCATATACGTTGTTTTTCATCCCGACGAGGCAAGAGACATACGACAGCTCAAGGCCCAGCTGTGGGCCGAGGTCAGCAGCTCCCTGATGGCTTACATGGTTCCGAGATTTCTGATACCCACCGCACACATTCCTCTCCTCGATTCAACAAAGGTGAATCACAAACAGATGATCAGTGAATTCTTGCGCCTCGCTGAGCAATCAGAACAACTGGGCAGCTATCTTTTTGACGGAGAAGACACGGAAGGTGACGAGCTCCGCTCGCACAAACACTGCTCCCTGGAAACCGATCAAGAGCGCGCTCTGGCCAGGTTCTGGGCGGAGACTCTGAATATCTCCAGCACCCGAGAACTGCACAAAGGCAGTCATTTCCTCGTCCATGGCGGTGACTCCATGGCCGCAAATGCCCTGTCGCGCCGCTGCTCCCGGCAAGGTTATCATCTGCCAACGCGAGCTATATTAAAGCATCATCTCCTGGCAGACATGGCGGCAAAAATGGAACCGATCGAGGTGCGAGTGACCAGAGATTCTCGAGAGCGCGAAATCAAATTACTTTCAGTTTTACCTCGAGATCTCTCGATTTCAGAAAGCTCTGTCGAGTACTGCTATCATTGTCTTCCCGGGCAGGCCGAGTTTCTCTCACAAGGCGCCAAGGACAGAACTTGGGTTTTGCAAACAATGCGCAGAATCCCGCAGGACTACGATTTGTCTCTTCTACATTCCGAACTTGTGGCGCTGACCCAACAAAACGATGTGTTGCGAACCACGT
Source organism: Pestalotiopsis sp. NC0098 (assembly GCA_022432395.1). Taxonomy (NCBI): domain Eukaryota; kingdom Fungi; phylum Ascomycota; class Sordariomycetes; order Amphisphaeriales; family Sporocadaceae; genus Pestalotiopsis; species Pestalotiopsis sp. NC0098. The sequence continues at coordinate 353,117 of JAJKLJ010000003.1, read as the reverse complement.
TTGTTATAAAGGACAACCAATGGTATGGCATTGTCCTGAACAAGGATCACTTCCGTCCCGATATTAAGCACCAGTCCGTGGAAAACCGCGCCGAGAGAGACAGGGCAGTCGAAAAGATCTACAATGGCAAATTCGTATTTCCACAACCATTTGTTGGTTATCACATCCTGGAACAGCCCGACTACTCCGAGCTCGTCATCAAGCTAGATCACGGTGTCTATGATGGTACCTTGCTAAAGATACTGTCCTCACAGTCAAACGCAATGTGGAATCGAGACACCTCCCTGGTAAATGATGCATGGGTACCGCCGACTCCATTTAAAGATCTTGTGTTGTACGCTCCGCATGGCCTGGACAAGGAGCGAAAGGCTGCCATGCAGTACTTCAGGACAAGGAGGCCTTCCAAGCTTCGATTCTTCGACATCACCAATCCCGATGCGAATGGGTACTTTTCCGCCCCGAGGACAATCCCAGGGCTCAAGGGCTTTGCCAGAAGTGCGGGCGTGACTATCCCTGTCGTAATTCAGGCTGCTTTCCAGATTGTATTGTCGAGCCTTGTAGGACATGAGGAGGTCAGCTTCGAGTCAATCGTCGGTGCTCGCCATCTCCAGCTCCGCGACCAGCCTGCCTATGACACTTCCAACGCTAATGGACCCTGCGCCAACTTCATCCCAATGTCAATCGAGGTGACGGGGAGCCTGGGAGACCATCTCCGAAACACCAACGTCGCATTCCGTGAGGCCTCTGATCATGCCGTTCTTGATCTTCATATGATATACGCTGGATGGGGTCTAAACCGTGAGGCCAATCAGAATCAGGTGATATTCCTGTACCAACCCTTCAGTATTACAGAGCTTTGGATGTTCCGCCCTCTGGGCTCTGGAACAATCGCAGAATCTGGAATCCAAAGCCGGCAATGGGGCAGTTCTGAGGGATTGGAAACCAAGATACGAAAGCCGTACGTTCTTGCCGTCGAGGGGTGCGAACAACCGCGTGAGGAGGACAAGATCATCAAGATTTCTTACGACAAGCGACTGTTTGGACATGACCAAGCCAAATGTTTCGGCGACGCCATGTGGGAAGTCGTCGATAAGATGATGCAACGCGGCTTGGACAGCAATATACAGGACATCTTGCCATCGGATTCGATCAAAGTCAATTGTGGCCTGCTGTAGGATGGAGGTATTTGCATTCCGTTGTCTCTGATTCTCTGTTGGGTTTATGGTATCAGTTGTGTCTTGCATGCCACATTCAGCGCATTTCTGGTTGTTTCATTGTTTTTTGTTTGTTTGTTTTTGTTTCCCGATCTATCGCGCGGTCTTGGTTTGCTCTTTGCAGAAATATGGCGTTTCTACCACTCTGGCTATGCTTCGAGTTGAGCACTGGCTGGTACCCGACTCTGGTCTCTTGTTTCTGGCCGAGATGGAGGCAGCGGTGATTCACAAATTTGTTTTCTGCCAGGTATAGTCTCGTCTCCCTGGTTGAAACAAGCAAGTGTTGTATGGATAACATGTTTAAGAAGGAATCATCAAAGGCGACTCGTATAGGAAATGATAAGTTTGGTCAAAATGAAAGCAATCTCTACTACTGTATGCTATCGTGATCAGGTATTTCAAATTTCTCCACCACCGAATCGGACCTATACCTCCTCCACAAAGCCAATATGTGTGTTGGCAGCACATGACATGTGATCACATATACATCTTCACTTCATCTCGCGCGCTTAGCAGCCGGCGTAAACAGCTGTGATATGGCCATCGTCAGTCACGGAAATCCAAATGTCCCAAAAAATAAGAGAGACTCACCGTTGGCAAACAGCGCGTAGCTGTCGGCGTTGTTCAAGGCCTGAGTGGCCGACAGCCTGATGGCGGCAGAGTAGCCGTAGCCCAGGTCTTGGGTGCCCTTGATCTGGCTCAAGTGGGTGACCTCGTGCAGGGTCGTGGTGGCCTGGTCCTGGGCGTGGCAGGTCTTGCTGAGCGCGGGCAGGTAGCTGAAGTACAGAGGGCAGGAAACCATGAAGCTACCAGAGGGCAGGGTGTAGGCCAAGACACCGCTGCTGCAGGAGCTATAGACATCGGTGCAGTACTGCTTGGAGACACCCGACGTGGTGCTGCCGCACTCGGAAGCGACACGGTTGAAGACGGTGACAAGGGTGCTCGCGGCGGAAGCTGTCTTGAAGTACTCGACGACCTTGGCGCTGTCGGACTGGGCGGCAGAGGCGGAGAGCTTGGCCAGGGAAGCGCAGTTGGAGAGGGCCGTGGTCTGCGCCGTCTTCTTGGCGCCGGTGCAGTCGGACTGGACTACTGTGCGCTTCTCGACAAAACGACGCTGGACCTCGGCAGCCTCGGCGCCATCGACGGTGGCCGAGATGGAGTTGCTGGAGAAGGGGACGGCGCCAGCAATCTCGGTGGTGTTGGCTGCTGCGTAGGAAAGGATACCCTCGGCAACGAAGTCGTCTTTGTGAGTTCAAGTATGTCAGTGTTTCACGGTCTGCTTTGAAGAACAGGAAAGGAAAAGGCAGTGTCTAGTATAGACATCTCGGAAGAAAAGGGGGACGCAGAAACCGCATGTAAAGAGTACTTACAGTCGCCACCCTCGCTCAGGTCGTGAAGCTCACCGGCATCGATGAGTGTCTTCACAGACTCGCCGGCCGGAATTGTCAGGAAGGCTCCTTCGTCGAGGCCAGAAGTAGTGAGTCGCAGGCGGATACCGGCAAAGTCAACCTTGGAGTCTGTACAACGAATCAGTCCAACAAAATTCCTCCTGGAAATACTGGGATGAGAGAGGCTCACCGCCCTTGAAGACCTGGATCTTCTCGACTGGAGCCTTGTCGAGGATGGAACCAGTCTTGAAGATCTTGAGAGAGTCAGAACCAGTGTTAGTGATGGTAGCCTGCAGGCCAGTGTTGCCAATAGACTCCAGCTTGACATCAAGAGGAGAGTCTCGCTTGATGGTGGCGGCGGTTGCCAAGGTGGCAAGCGCGGCGAGGCTACCGAAGAACTTCATCTTGAAGATAGAGAGGGTGTGTGTCTGAGAGCAACAAGGCTGAGGGAATGATTGGCTGCAAATTGGCCCGAGGTATTGCTGACGTCGAAAAGGGATGGCCAGAGAGGTTCTCAGTCTCGTCTATGGCGTTGACGAGATGGAGCTTTATAGTCCATCGTCGCCGTTTCTGGCGCCCGGTCATCTGCTGTCGAGATGGGACGACGAGTCGAATCATGGTGATGATCGATCCCAACAACGTGCCGACTGGTCCTAGAGGCAAAGAGGAAGCTCAGCCCTCGATGATAGCTGCCCCCGAGTGCCAAGAGCCGCCCTGGACGGTTATATGGGACGAAGGGTTCCGTCCATGTGGAGAATGGACAAGAAGATACAACCCTTTGGTGCAGCTGTCCATCGGATCCTCGGACGTCACTCAACCTGCAGCGATGCGAGAGCCAATAAAGCTTGATAAAGCTTATTGTTGCTTATACTGCGACAACGTCCGGGGTCATCTCCTGGGTAGCACCCTTCAACATTCTCTCAGCTCCTCGGATAAGGATATAGGCGCCATCGGTTCGGTCATGGCCCAAGACCCCAAGACCCAAGACTTTCCCCGGTCTGTGCTGACTTGGACGAACTCCAGACACCCATTGCTTGTAGTTGACTTGCCGTAGGTCTCCTGTGGTGAACCCGTGGTTGGGTGACTCGTCTGCCTCCGGGCTCTGGGTTCATGTAGACTTTTTTCCGGCAACCAAAGCTCTACAGTATTGTCCAAGGGGGTTCGACTGGAGCAAATAACCGCAAGGGATTGGACGCAAGCGGAACTGGGCGACGCGGGCATTCGAATGTGCCGCCGAGGGAAGAAGCATGATCATCATTTCGAGAAGGAAGAGAAATTGCCAAGAAGGCACGCCAAGACTCATATATGTATGCGAAAGTCGCTTTGGGCTGAAGGTGCTACCTAGTATACTGGATTCAGACAGGGAACACGAGACAAGGGTGTACCACTCAGGATGAAACCCATGCATTGGTGGGAGGTGCACCATCTTCGGCGACGAGATCGCGGGCAACGAGCTTACAAACTCGTCAGAAGCCGATCGGACGTTCACTGAGGGATGTTTGTAGCTACCCCCACATTCCAACCCTTCGGATAAGTCATTTTTACCTCTCATTCATACCTAGGTAGATCTTTGACATTGGGAAGACGGGCTTTTGATGCTGCTCGCGACATATCTACAACAATTCCAATGTATAGCTCAAGTGAAAAAGAGAGACAAAGTTGTATGCAAGTCTCAAATACGGCAACCTGGGTCGCTAGCAAACCTAGTAGTATGCTAAGGTTAGGGTATACTAGGCTATAGGACCAATTCAATTTCAGTCGTCGGGCCAAACAAAAGCCAGTCTACACAGTACAGACCATGACTATAGTACCACCCACGGACAAATACATACACTAATGTGCCGGCAGATGCGCCGTGGCTTGCCGGGAATGCTTCACGCAGCCGGTTGCGACGGCGCAAGGTTGAGGTTGGGAGGGGGGAGGTCACAAGCCTCACCTTATTCCAACGACACGACAGGATTTGATAGACAAACGAGCAGTACGGAGTAGATGAACGTTGCGATGACCTAGTTCAGATATGTAATCCATTGATTCATTCCCCATCCCCAGAGAAGAGAACTCAAACCCACCTGCCTTATTCGTCGACGCTCCGGCGGGTCCCATTATGCATATCTCTAGTTCTGACTGACTCTATTCTACCTGGCCCACCTACATGCCAGTTCCCCCTCCGCGCGGAGCTCTGGACGAGGGGGTTTCATTTCATTCTTCTTCCTACCTAGAACCGCCAGTATTCACCCTGATAGACCCCCGGGCAGGCAGTGATCGATTCGCTCCATAAGAAAATCTGTCGTCATAGACCACCGAGACGATATCCTCATCGAGAAGCTGGGATTCATATAAAGCTCTGGACCCATCGCTGCCAAGACCGCTGTGGCTCAGAGTAGCGCCCCCGTAAATTGATTCGAGTGCCATTGGACCACCCATAGGCCACCCATTATCGCTTGCGAGCTGGGAATAACCACAACCATTCAACCATGGAGCCTTGCCGTAGCGAGTGCGCCCCCTTTTGCGTCTCGATGCACGCGACATTTAGCTTGGGCTTGGGCACCGAGCTCCCATGTGCCATCCCCAAAACATGTATCATGCCTCTGCACATAGGTATAGATAGCTAGGTCGACCGCGTGCCTACCTATCCAATCCTACCCTGCTGCCTTCAAGCGAAGTGCATGTATGATATGTACTCTATATAGCCCTGCGGAGCTTGTTTGCCCCAAGCGTTCTAGGCGCCAAGTCTCATGCTCTCTGTCTGCCCGAAGCAGTACCACATCGTCCAGCCTGTTTATTCCCAACCGCCTCCATGGGCTACCCGCGACGTCATTGCCACTTTCGTGCCTTATTTACTCTTTTCGCTGCTGCTGTCTTCCTCGCCCTTTGCTTCTCGAGGCTGCGTCCATCAGATTCTGCTACTACCACAATGTCCAACGGCGCCCTATCACAGCTCGCCGTCTCGGTTCGGAAGTCGGCATCCAACGACCTCACCTTTAGCGTGACCAACAACCACGATGCCCCCATCACTCTGCTGCGATGGGAGTCGCCACTCGATCCCCTGGCTCTGAAGCTCGGCAAGGTCAAGCTGTTCGCACCTGCCGACAGCAAAGAGGCGCTGGACATCCCCATCATCATGGTCCGCCGCAAGATGCCACCCGGCCAGGAGTCGCTGGTCACCATCGAGCCGGGTGAGACGGCAGAGTCGTCGATAGAGCTCAAGGAACCGCTGGTCCCAGTAGATAAGCTTACAGGACATGTCAAGGTGTCCTACCAGGGAAGGTGGGTGAGCGCCTGGCAGAAGCGGGCGGATCAGATCTCACCCAAGGAGCTCGAGGATTTGAACGCTGGGGAGGAGGCGCTCTCGGGCGACTACTCCATGGAGCCTGTGACGGTCGAGTTCTAGTCGTGGGCCATGGAAGCCACGGTCTATGCACGAGCATTTTTATTCCATGTTCATTAGGTTCAAGCAAACATATCTTGCACAGATACTGTCAAAACAAATTTACGCCAGTTCACTCGCAGTTTACTTAGTTGTCCTTCTTGGTGTTGTCGTGGTCTTAACAGGTAGTTGATGACTATTTAGCTACCTAGCTGAAGCATATATGATTCATGCTGCCAGGTCCTGAAGCTTTGCATAGACAACGTCGGCAATCTCGATATTGTTTGTCTCGAGATACAGAAAATGACCATTTCCGAGAATCCCAATATCTGCCAGCTTGATCCACTCGTAGGGGACTTGTGTCTGCTCTAGATAAAGAGCCACACAGTGGTCGTATGTGATGTGTGGGCTTGCACTTCCGGTGTACATGATGAATGGCACCTTGGCAATTTCTGGCAGGGTGTGAATGGTCGAGTTGCTCGCCTGCAAGAAACACGAGCGCAAGGCAGGGGTGTCGATCCCGACCTCGACGGGGTCGAGCTCGCTAGCTGACTGAATTGGAGGATCGTAGGTTATAGGAGTATTTGTCAAGCCGTAGGCTCGCGACGGAGAGCGGCCGGCCGGATCATCTACGCCCCCCACCAGCGACTGGAATGGAATGACGGTAGGCTCCAGGTTGATAGTGGCCTTGACGAGATCGGGGCACTCGTCGGACCAGAGTGTGGTGTACTGGCAAGAGGCCGAATGGCAAAACGTGAAGGACTCTCCGACCAGCGCCAGCAAGCGACAACCAGCCGCCCTCATGGCAAGCTCTCCGCTTGTTGAATTCGAGTTGAGCGGTATCATGGAGGCCTCGAAGGTATCAAAGACGGGATCGCCACGCACGCCAGTACCAGGCCACTTGTCGTGACCCTCGGCCTGTGGGTAATAGTTGGCCAGCTCAGGTGCGGTGAAACCGTTCTGGGTAATGTTATCTGTCGAGCCGAATCTAAGCGTGTAGTCTGCCAGGTCGTTCTGGGTGCTTCGCCCATTGCCAATCACGTCGAGTATGTAGACCTGGTAGCCCGCCGCCACGAAATACGATGCCCAACCCTGTCGGTTGTCGGGCGTGTTTAGCCACACATGATCTGAAGTCAGCACGATGTCTTGTTCTGTGAGAATTCTCAATATCATACTGAGCCTGGAGGAATAGCAGCCGATACAAAGATAAGCGGATTGGACTGGTTAACCCCAGATAGCGGAGTGAGCTTCTCGACGTAGACCTGGCCAACGGTCAAGCTTTGGTTGGTGTCACCATACGGGACGTAGTCGCCGCCGATGTAGAACGAGTCTCTTCGATAAGGTGCCTCTGGAGAGACGCAGGACGGGCTGATAGCATTCAATCCCGTGCAGTCGACGGTCGGTTCAGCACCTACCGCCAGAACGTATAATAACAGGGTCAATAGGCGCATGTTGTCGACGAATGAGATCTAGTGTTGCAAGAGAAGAAGGGTGCGAATTTGTTATTCTCCTGCAGGTCGTGATATGAGAGAATTCAGAGCCTCACCCAACAAACCTACTAGGTATCTCGTGGTAAACATGCATTCCCCCTCTGAAGCGACAGGGGTTTTGTTTTGCCCCAGCCATCCGGATAGGAATAGAGCAGCGGCGCAGTCCTTGTCTCTAATCTCTATACCCCGCCGAAGTCTTGACCCCAGTATTCATCTCACCTAACTCCTATATATCCACCTTACATCCGAGCATCATGCTCGTCCGAAGTCTTCTAGGTGGGCAAGTATCTACCACATCGCAGCGAGACGTCGAGGGTAGACACTTCTCTTGAATTAGTAGCGAGATGAGAATCTAAGCTAGGATTGCACATGGAGGCAGTATGACATTACCAGAGAAACACCTGTGATTGAGTGCCAAAGCACAATCTGTCTGCTGACACGAACATTGAGGTTATCGCTGCGCTGTTTCTACGACTTGGCTCACGCTATACACAACTGTCTACAGGGTGTCACCTCGGATATATTTTCAGCAGGTGGCTGCTCAATGTTTCTCTACTCGGTCAAGGCTTGCACCGACTCTCTGCTCAACCTCGGAGGTTGGTTGGAGTATTCTCACTGGATATCGGCGGCAATACTGCACTGCACTCTGCTGAGTTTCAAGCAGAAACCAATCATAATGATTGGCAAAAATGTCAAATCGTTAGTTCGAGGTTGGCTGGCATCATTGGCATTGGCTATCTCCTGTCCATTCAAAAAAAAAACCCAAAGATGCAGTCAATCTATAGATAATAAGACGAAGCTGCAAGTTACAGCCCTTGCCGTGTCTTTGATAAAATCCTCGTGAGTAGATGCTGCTGATTGAATGTTAATAGGTAGGTTAGTATGCTGTTGGGATGGGGTCCTAGCTGCATATATGGGTTACTGTAGACAACAAGAAAGAGTATTGTTTCTCAATGCAGTCTATGGTCACATTTAGATTCGAGTGAGTCTATAATAACCGTTTTCAAGAATATCCAGATTCGGGATCCATTATCTATCTACCCTGGGCGAAACACCAAATATGGTAAATTTGTACTCGCAAGATGGCTTGTCAGACTATATGGCCATTGCCAAGTTGGCTTGTACTCACGTCGAGGAACCGAGACTCCAACCATGACTAGGTACTCTTTATTCCGAGCATACACCCCCTTCTACCCCAGTGGCTCGGCTTACTCTTCTTGGAGACCATGACGACGAACTCTGTATACCCCGCGAAACGCTGCGGGTCCGTCGTTTTCTTCGACGAGTCTTTCCCCGCATCATGCCACTCACTCAAGGCAGTGCCGCGTCGATCGGGAAATAAGGTAGTGTCGTAGCGAATTGGGGTAATCGAGTCCTGGTGGGCCAAAACTGCGTCCGTCTCGAGGACCACGCATATTCCGCGATCCAACCAGAGACGACCGTCACAGCACTCGAGTGGGTAGGTTCTTCTCTCAAAAGTCGTCCGTCTGCCTCTCACGGCTTACCCTGATCCGTTCCAATCTCAAATGTACTCGGCTCAAATATCATCGTGGGCCGTCTCCCATTTTCCCATCCACGAACATAATCCTGAAGAAGCTGGGCTGAGCTTTACAGATAGAGAAACCACGAAATCCCACCATGGCGGAAACGGGCAACGACGATACAGGCTCGCCTTGGTCAGACGGCCAGCGAGCAAAAGACAACGGAGAAATCGAAGCATCTGCCAGCCATGTCAACATCGTAAAGACGGCGCCGAAGCCTGGTCATGATGTCGATGTTGCCATGGCCTTGTTTGACCACCCAGATCAGATCCACGAGCCTCGTGACCCCGGGGAAGAGCGGCGACTCGTGAAAAAGATCGACTTCATGGTATTGCCCTACCTTGCTGTGTGTTACGCCTTCTTCTACATTGACAAGACAACGCTGTCATATGCCGGTACGTTGAGAGTTCCAAGCTACACCTCAATTCCGCCAACTCGCTGATCATGTATACGAAACAGCTATATTCGGAATCAGACAAGACTTGGATCTCGAAGGGCCCAAATACAATTGGCTCAGCTCGATCTTTTATTTCGGCTTTCTCGTGTGGGCCTTTCCCACCAACTTTATGATGCAGAAGTTCCCCATTGGAAAATATCTTGGCATCAATATCTTTCTATGGGGTAAGCCGATATCTCATGGGGAAGTCTACACAGAAAATACTGACCGAGCGAGGCTTCTTCTTGATGCTGCAGGCAGCTGTACATAACTTTGCCGGGCTCTTGGTCCTTCGATTCCTGGCCGGGGCTGCTGAGGCCTGTTCGGATCCCTCTTTTATGCTCATAACGAGTATGTGGGTAGGTTTTACTGCGCAAACCGTCAGTCTGGAGACGCCTTGGTGCAAATTTTGATCTGTATTGCAGTACACTCGGCGCCAACAGCCTGTACGCATTGGTATATGGTACACCGCGAACGGATTTGGCATCTCTCTAGGCGGTCTACTCGGTTATGGTGCGTTTTCATGCGCGACTTTTATCGAACAATAGGCATACTAATTTCGCGGTAGGTATCGGTAGCATCAAGGGCTCACTCCCATCCTGGAAGTACGAATTCCTCATCATTGGCGCCCTCTGCTGCATCTGGGGAATCGTCATGTTCATCTTCTTGCCGGACTCTCCCGTCACGGCCAAGGGCCTCACCCGTGCCGAGAAGCGAATGGCCGTACAGCGCCTGCGAGAGAATCAGACCGGCGTCGAGAACAAACATCTGAAGTGGCATCAGGTCCGCGAAGCCTTCCTTGATGTCAAGATGTACCTCTTCTTTCTTCTGGGGTTAGTATGCAACGTCCCGAATGGTGGGATCTCGAACTTTGGAACTTTGATCATCCAGGGGTTTGGGTTCAGCACCCTGGTGACGACGCTGATGCAGGTCCCCTACGGCATCATCATCGCCATCAGCATCCTGTCGTGCGTGTATCTCAACAACCGATTCGTCAACAAGCGATGCCTCTTCATCCTCATCTTCCTCCTCCCAAATATCGCTGGCTCATTCGGCCTTCGCTTCGTCCCGGCAGATCGCCAAATAGCGAGGCTGATGTGCTATTACTTGACCGGGCCGTACAATGCTGCATTTGTACTGGTCTTGTCACTGCAGACGGCAAACACGGCTGGGCACACCAAAAAAGTGGTGACAAACGCAGTTCTCTTTCTTGGATACTGTGCCGGAAACGTGAGTCGTCGATTGAAGTTGGCCACCGATGCAAACCAAGAACTGAGCGCTGACTTGCTGACATACTATTGCAGATCTCGGGGCCCTTCTTTTATCTCACTAGTCAAGCGCCATACTATGAGCTTGGCATCTGGTCAATGATAGTGTCACATCTGCTCGAGGTCTGCATCATCTCGACTTTTTGGATTCTCATGAGCCGCGAAAATAGGCGACGGGACAAGATCCAGTCCGAAATGGATGGAGGTCTGCAGGGCCGTGATTTGGACTCGACAGCCTTTGCCGACATGACCGATCGCGAGAATCTGAATTTCAGATATATATACTAGGCGCACCGACAAAACCCGTCGTGTACCGTGGGATTTCGATGTCATAGCAGGCTCGACCATTGTACACGATTGATTTGCGCGAGGAACGATGAGCGCACACAAAGCCATCAAGTACTGGGACTCGAGATTCAAAGACAAGTGAAACACCGAATATAGATATGAATACAAAATAGAGTTTCAACCCTCCCCAACACGGACGACCAAATACCAGACATTCAACAACGCTTGCACATAGATCTCGGCAGATTTTGAAACGCAACAATGTAATATTTACAGCCCAAGTCGAGCCCAGCTTGACCCGACCCAGGATAGAACTTATATATAAATAGAAATAAACCCGAGCTGCGCACAAAGAAACGGCGCCCCCCGTCTATAGTCCACAAAAACCTTACATCTATGCATAGGTCCAGCTTACTGCGAAAGCTCTATGAAAGAAAGACCAGGACATAATCCCAGGTAATTTCTGGCTTAGACGCACTATTGAACATACAATGTTAGTCATTTCTCATTCTGGGTAATGTAAGAGCAACATGGAGAGTCAGATGTCCCGAAATGTGTAGCAGGAGCAACGTGAGCTGTTCAATGCCTCTATGTAGACAATAGACAAAGCAGTATCGGGGTCACACTGCGAAAGACATGCCAGGAGAGGAAGAAGGAAAAAACGTCGAACTTGCCTGCGAGTAGTAATCGTTCATTACCGTACAAGTTCCGGAAGCGCAAGTCGTCGAGCCAGTGTAGGAAAGACCACCACATTGTCCGTCTATTTAGAATGTTAGCATGGTCTATTACTTTGAGTATTTCTCATTTTAAATATGGGACTTACACAATGCGACGGAACCGCTGCTCGAGGAGGCAGCCGTGGAAGCGGCAGCAGCAGCGCTGCTGGTGCGGGTCACCAAGGTGGTCGGGGCAGCGGAGGAAGCAACGGCCGAAGTGGTCTCATCATCGGCATCGCAGGAGTCGTCGTCATCGCCCTCGTCGTCACCCTCGTCGGCGGCGGACGAGGTGGTGGCAGGAGCGGCAGCCGAGGAGGAAGAGACGGTGGCAGCCTCGGTCACGGCGGCGGCGGCAGAAGTGGAAGTGGCAACGGCCGCAGCTGAGGAGGAGGCAGAGGTAGCGGCGGCAGCGGTAGTGGTGGCGGCGCTGCCGGAGCCGGAGCCGGAGCCACCCGTGTACAGCGCGGGACCGGGGATGGTGTAGCTGGTGATGGTGGTGTAGGGGTTGAAGAGGATTCCGGGGTCGTCCTCGTTGTACAGAGCGGTACCCAGAGTACCGGAGGGGGAGTCGGTTCCGTCGCCGGTGATGGCAATGTTGAAGCACTGCGGGTAGTTCTGGGCACCATCCTCGGAGCCGGCGCCGTGGAGAGCGATGATCTCGTGGCGGAAAACGTAGTTTCCGGCGGCGAGGGTAGACGGCACGGTGGTGGTCCAGGTGCTGTTGTTGTCGATCAGAGCCTGGGCGGCCCAGGTCTCGGTGCTGGTGTCGTAGCCGCTCTCGTCAATCTTGACCCACTCGAGGGTCGTCTTGTCGGCAGCCGAGCAGTCGCCGTCGCAGGCGGCCACGTAGGTGAGGACGGGGCCGATGCCGTGGGGCCAGGTGGTCCACTGGAACTCCACGGTACCGCCGGCGCTGACGGACTTGGTCAGGGCACCGGGCTCGGCGTTGATGTGGCAGTTGATGTCGGCCGTGCCGTAGGAGCTCGGGGAGACGAAGCCATTGTCCAAGTCCTCGGCGTACCAGGCGGCAATGTCCGGGAAGGAACCCGAGTTGACCTTCTCGTAGTAGTAGTCCAAGAGGAAACCCTGGTTGTAGGTTCCGTCCGTCACGAAGCCGGAGACGGTTCCGTGGGCCAGAGCCGAGCTGGCGAACGCACCGGCAAGGGCGATGGAAGACTTGAAAGAGTAGGACATGGCGAAACGTTGACTGGTGACGTTATCAATGTAGATGGAGGCTGCAAAGTTCGAGAGTCGTGTAAAGAGAACGGATCTGGATGGCAGATGAAAAAGAAAGTAAGTGTCCCAGCTTCACACGGTGAAGTTGACAAGGCGAAGAATCGAAAAGAATGAAGACCCCGAGAGGAGGAGGAGAGAAAAAAGGGCGAGAAAGAATGAAAGACTGTTGCGAACAATGATGCAGAGCAAAGGGTTTCCAGCCAGCATGTGGAGGGAGGCATCTCGAAGACTTATACGATCCGGACGAGCAGGCCGACACGGCGATGACCTCTCTTGCCTGTCTCTGTGTCTATCCAATATCCACCCTCAGGCAGAGCCTCGATGCGAGCGAGGTCATGGTCCGTGTCTCCACTGCAATTCGTCGTTCATTATACTCGCTACAAACAGTGGGCGACGGAGACTGGTGGAAGAACTGGCGAGCCCAATCAACGACAGAGCCGTAGACTGATTCGGGCACATGCCCGGGATCCGGTCGAGGGCATCCCTGGCGAGTCCCTGGCAGGCCCCTAGTCGTTGAGCCTCAACCGACTCCATAGTCAGGGGCCCGTCCTGGGTCTCCTCCCCGGGCCCCAGAAAAAAGACAAAACCTAGCGCGAGATGAAACGACGCGCCCCCTCGGCCCAATCCGAATCCCTTCATTTCGCTCAATAGGAGCGAGGAGAGTCTGCTTACATATGCACATGATCCTTTACACTAGAAACAAGGAGGTCCCTCATCAACTTCCTTCATCAAGCCATAAACTTCGCAGTATTCAACGGTAGGCCAAGCCGACGTTTGTGGATCCGCGTCATCCTGGACACAGATCAGATCCTACATACTTACCAACTACCTCGTAGACCCTTGCACACATCCTTCGTCTTCAGATGAAAAAGGTGCGCCAAGCCGTTTCCTGTTGATGGGGAGCATGGGATTTTGACGACGCCATCTCGTTCGCGTCGCCCGTTCGTGTCCACGCCACCCAGATCGATCAGACCACGACAAACGCTGTCCTGTCGCCCTTGCAGCAATACATCATTGTGTTTTCGGGACGGCGGCAAGTCAAAGTAGGTAGTAGGCCGCATAGAGCATGGCCGGCCCCCCATGCATTCTTTTATCAGGCGGTACTGATTTAGCATTGGTAACCAAGAGTCTGTCGGCTACTCGTCGCTTGATGTAAATTGTCTTTCGGCTAGGTAGGTAGCAGGCACCATGCAGGCACATAGCCGCTGACTCTCTAATAAGAAAAGAAGAATGAAAAGAAAGAAAGAAAAGGAAGAAAAGGTTACAGACACTATTTTACGATTTGAGTATCGTCGCTAAAGAGCAGCCGTCGTCGTCGCAAAGCTCGAGCTGTCCATCGAGCGCTTGCTTTGAGATGAAAGTGATATTCTCAAGACAAATGTTGCGCATATTTTGCCTCTTGTGCTGCAAAGCACCGTCCATCCTTCACGTGGAGGAGATTCAAAGTGCGAGCATACTGTCACCGCCCGCTTCAGAGGTCGGCCATCGATGCTAACAAGTACATTGAACATCCGAGGCCATTGAGACTGGGACGTTTGACCAAGTACCTACATAGGTATCATGCGCACTTAAGCATGAGTCGAGAACTGGCCTCGGAGTCGACGCAGGGCACATGGCAAAAACAACACGTGCTCTTCTCAGGCTCTACAACTGTGTAAATTTATATCCTCCATTCATCACCATTCAGAACAGTGTTTGGCCGCCATCGATCACGATATCTGCGCCGTTGATGTAACTGCCTGCTCGGCTGGCCAGGAGCACGATGGCGCCTGTCAGCTCGTCCGGCTGCCCCATCCTGCGCATCGGGTTGCGGCTAAGCCAGATGTTCCTGGCATTATCAAGACCTATGCCCTCATTGAGGACTGTGTCCATGTATCCGGGAGAGATGCTATTGACTCGTATGCCCATATAGGCCCACTCGGCAGCTAGACTCTTCACCATGGCCATGACGGCAGACTTCGAAACGTTGTACGACACCTGTGGCCTGAGGTATAGAATCAGCCCACGACTCATCGGCTTCTCTCCGTCGCTCGACCTCCCGACATCCCGAGTGTCCTCACGCTGTTCGTCTAGCAAGTATGCTTGACACAAAGCCAGAAAGGATCCAACCCCCGAAGGTCGGACAGGTGCAGTAAACAACGCGCGAGGGGATGCCATCTTCCAGACTTACTGTGGGTAGTTGACGCGATGCGCCGAGATGCTTGCGACAAAAATCATGCTGCCGCCGGTACCTTGCCTCCTCATCTGGCGCGCGACTGCCTGAGCACACAAGAAACCACCACTGGTGTTGACATTCATGACACGATTCCACTCATTGGGTGCCATGTCGACGGCGTGCTGGCACGTAACCATGCCCGCAAAGTTGAGCAGCAAGTCGACGCTGCCAAGAACTCTGGCAGTCTCCGAGACGGCCGCCGCCACGGCCTCGGCGTCGGCCACGTCCACCTTGGTGAAGCGGATAACGGTATCCGGGAACTCTTCCTGCAACGTCTTCGTCTTGACGGCGGCTTCTTTGGGATTGATGTCAAAGATCATGAGCCCCTTCAGACCGTGTTCAAGAAGAGCCCGGGAGGCAGCGAAGCCGAGATCACCTGCACCGCCCGTCACGATGGCGCCACCGCCTACGAGGCGAAAGCGCAAGGCTGCCCGCTCATCTGGGGACGCGCTGCGGGGTAGAGGAGACGGCGGAGACACGAGGGACCCGGGAATGCCGTCCCCAAGTTTCATTTGGGGAAGCACCCTGTTCGTCAGATCGGCTCGGACCGTGGGCACCGTCTTCAGCTCAACCTCGCGGAACCCAGAGTCAATGTCCATTGCGTGTTGATTCGGCTGGTACGAGGAGGGAAGAACGAGGTTTGTAGACTATGGCTGGAGCGTGTATAAAGCCTACATACCTATATAGGCACGCAGCTTAATCCTATAGGTGAGCATGGTGAACCTGGACGTGGACCTGTCCGGCGCATGCGCAACCGACCCCACGCTGATATCCCGAGGTTGTTGTGGGCGTGGACGGAGCTGGTCTTGTGCATGTACATACTTGGAAATCACGCACCCAAGCCGCAGCACGGACGTGGTTTGATTCTTTCCATGCACTGAGTTGCATAATACATGGACAACCCTCTGATATGCAGCGCTGCTAGCCCCTGGTGATGTGGGAAACGATACTCAGGACTGAGAAATCAATGGAGACGCTGATGCGACCGAGTTCGAGTGGCTGTCTCGAATTGTTTAGGAAGCCCAGATGAGGACGGGTTGGGAAACAATCATTGCAAAACAGGGCAGGGAAAAAGGTACTGTGTCTGTGTAGTTCTGATATGGCCGGCCAATGCATCTCGGCACCGTCACAAAGACAAATGCTTCAGGCCAAAAGCAATTCTCCTAGAGAGCTAGATGCGTGATTCTGCCTTCTGCCTTCTGATGGCGGTGCTGCTAATCTTGGTGGCAAAGTCATTCTTCTGAGATGTCTCGTCAGAGAGATCCTCAGTATCGAGGACATCTACCTCGAAAACCTCCATGGGGTGCCAGCCGAGGGACTTTCTCTTGTCGTTCACTGCAGCGCCGCCGGATCGGGTTTCTCCAGAGACGACCAGAGCATCCATGGCCTCCGAGGTAATGGTGGGGCCGTAGGCATCTTGGATGACAACACAGTCAATGGAAATGGTGTCGTCCCTGAACAGTGCCGAGATACCCCCATCTGTCCGCTCCAGCTTCAGACTTTGCCCGTGTTTCCAGCCCCGTAACTGAAGTGCGAGTATGGACGATAGAAACTCAATCACATACTTGGCCCGGTCATCCCACGACTGCACGTATTCTGCATACTTTTTGTTCTTCAGCAACTCATCGCCCGTGATGCCAATAACAAACCGACATGGTTTGCTCGGCGCATCTGGAGGAACGTTCAAAAGCAGAGCACCAGCAGTGAGGAGCAACTTGTGACCTGGGTGCAGGTGGTCGAACGTGCCACCGAGACATACGACATCGTATAATGGCGTCGTTTTGCCCGGGTCGGCGGCAGAGGCAATGCTCATGGTCAGACCGCCTTGGACGGTGGTGATTTGATCTTGCCTCAGATTTTGAACTCTCTCGCATAGACCTAGGAACTTGGCCAACAGCTGGTGCCCCGCCTCCGTGTCTACGCCGAAGATGTGGCTCCAAGGGTGGTAAGCCGAGGCGAAGGTGGCGAGATCCACGACAACAGTATTGTTGGTCTCGATGGCGGGCTTGAAGTCGTCGTGACTCGGGCCATGGACGCCGCGTTGATCCACGAGCACGACGCGAGCATCGACCGAACCTCGCCCGGCGTCGACGACGGTGTTGACCTGTAGCTCGGCGCAGGCAACGGACAGAATGCTGTATATCCCGGCCAGCAGAGACTGTGCTTCCGACCAATGGAGCGACTTGCTCCTGCGAAATGGCCCCTCAAGCACCGGGGCGGCGACGGCAACGATGAGCACGGCACCCTGTGGATGATCCGACTTTTTAAGTCTGGAGACGACAGCAGTGAGCGATGGGCGATAGGCTGCACTCAGAGCGGCACGATCAGCCGGGTGCGGCGGCCGAGGCAGCAGCAGCAGAGAAGTGGCGCTGTCTGTCATGGTGACGACTAAGTAAGTAAGCAAGCAAACAACGTGTGGCTTGGCTCGAGAGCCGAGCTGATGATTATAAAGTCGTGCGCGCACACGCAAGCTGCAGACGGAACAGCGCGAGTCTCTGGGCTCGCGATGCAAGGAGGGGATGTTCTTGAGTAAAGGACCACGAGTGTTTGAGTCGACCGGATGGGTGTACGCAGTGGCGGCCTTGCCTTCCGTCTGACCGGGATGTTGGCAAGGTACCACTATGTCATCCTGCTCTGCCCCAAGAAGTCCGAGGCGTTGCTGGCGTTGCCGTTATTGCTGCTGCTGAACCACAAACGTGGATCGGCGAGGAAGCACTGGAGTGTTTGGAGGGGTGAAAGACTCCCGCCTCGGCTAAAGTGGGGTCTTCCAACGGTATGAAGCAGTCATACTGACCTACTCAGGTAGGTAGGTAACCTATCACCTAACCTACATCCGAAGTAACTGAATGTAGAGCACCTTTGAACCGCATACTAGCTGTCAGATACATGCCTAACCTATATATGATGCCATGTGTTCTCTACCGTACGTATAGTACCGCAAATAGGGTAGCAACCAGGTGAGACACCGTAGACGGCCAGGTATTGCATTCTTGCTTATGACGAGGAGCAGACATGCTCCAAATCTCGCTGCTTTCAAGCGTCTCTCATTTGATACATTCTTGAATCAAAATTGATCCGACCGAACTCTGCGTCAAGTGTTGTATAAAATCAAAGCATAATTGCAATTCTTTTTTCAAGGAGAAAATAGACCAGCTTACCGATTGGTTGTTTATTGATATAGAATAAACATGCTATAAAAGAAAACCCATGCTTTAGAATTTATTCTGTTAATCACTACCTACCAACTACCTACATTATATGTGGTAAACACCTTGTGAAACTCAACACAGGTCGGACACTTGAACAAAACCACTCCAGAAGCCATAGGATCGATCGCCCTAATGAGCCGACATTTTCGATCAATTAACTCAAAAATGTCTACGGCTCGTATTACTGGAGAAATGGTTATAATCGGCGTATTAAGATCCGGCTGCACCTTGGTCAGAAACACTTTTTATAATAAATGTCTATAGGTGCGATCGCTACATTCTGTAGGTGATGTACGAGGTAGGTTTGGATGGGTAATATTACTGTAGGTTAGTCAGGTCGAGACAAATATTTGCGATAAAACAAGGGAACCCCGTGGCGCCATTATCCCAAGGCACGTACGTCTGAGTTAGTGCTATACCTAGGTACCGTTGCCCAACAGTCACCTAATGCCCTACCTACATGTAAAGGTACTCTGTAGCTTCCAGCCTCCGATCCGCGTCCACCATCAATCATCCCAGCGAGATGTCGACCAAACGCCTTGTGCCCGAGACTTGACTGACTTCCTAGGTACATGTGATAATTACAGTTTCATGCCTGCCTATACTACCTACTTACTCAACCGGCTCCAGGTACGACTTCTGACAGGCACATCGCGCGCGTGCCTGACTTGATTGTCTACGCCCACGAGTGAAGGTCGGAAATATTTGCCGGGGTTGCGAAACTCGTTGATGAGGATTGGGCGCCAGGCACGATTGATTATGTACCCTCTTCTCTCTCTATCTCTACCTACCTACCTTATTACCTAGAATACCCAACCCTTATTTGTATCCATCTACCTACCTAACCTAAAGCACTTTGGGTAGGTACGGTAGGTAACCAATACCCGACCTTGCCTACTGGTAGGAACTCTGTACTTTGGGCGAGAGGATCAATACCAGACCAGCCGAGACATCTTGGGCAGACACGCACGACAACGGAACTGCTCCCGCCCTCTCAAATCTGCCTGCCAATCGACCACATCTGCTTCCGACATTCACTCTGCACCACAGTACCGACCGACGCGGTCCCGCGACAGCGACTTCAGCCCTCATTTCTCGTGCATCTCCGCGCCTCGCTCGCAACGCGCGGCCGCGACGTCGCGACGGCCAAGAGCTTTGCGATGAACCACCAGCCATCACAGTACGGCGGGTCTAGGCGCCCTAGCACCTACGGCTCTTCCCATGACGAGCTTCACATGTCCCCCACCAGCAGCCAGCAGCAGCAGCAGCAGCAGCAGGCGCACATATCCCCCCGCGACTACAACGCCATCCCCGCGCCTCAGATCAAGCTCGACCAGAGCGCATCGCAACCCGTCACCCCCGGATCCCACTATCCCTCGGCCGGCAGCAGCTCCGCCGTGCCCAACGTCTTGCAACCCGCAGGCGGCTTGGGTGCTCCTAGGCCACACGTCATGAGCGCCAATACCGCTCCTGCCCTGCCCACCGTGGCCGGTGGTGCACAGCAGCAACACCAGTCACAACAACCACCACAGCAACAACAGCAGCAGCCCTCTCCCGGCGACTACTCCTCCCCCTCGAAACCGCCTACTCTCAACATCTCCTCCTCCTCCTCCCACGGCTATTCGAGAGCGAGCCCCTCCGCCTCTTATGAATCTCCGTCTGGCTATACTCCCTACACGCCCACCACGCCTGGAGGTTCCCTAGCCGGACCCTCCCAGCTCATGTCTACTCCCAATCCCAAACTCGGGCCGCCGGGCTCCCAGCGCAATGTCTCCAACACCCCTCTTGGCCTGGCGGATATCCGACCGCGAGCAGACTCGAGCCTGTCCGACGGTGCGCCAGGCACTCTCGGGTATGACTTTGCTAATGCCCAGCCCTCCCCCAGCAACTATCTCGCGCCTTGGGCTCTCTATGCCTTCGATTGGTGCAAATGGGCTCCCTCGGGCAACGGCGCAGGCAAGGTCGCGATTGGCAGCTACCTAGAGGACGGCCACAACTACGTAAGTCGGGCCCGGGGCAGCCTGCATGCTGCCCACTGGCATAGGCGCCTTCACCGCTGACATGAGTTCCAAAAACAGATCCAAATCCTCGATACTCAGGTCGTCAATGGCCCTTCTGATGACTATGGGCTGGGTGCATCCAAGAAATGCCTCGAGTTCACAAAGGTAGCCGAAGCCACACATTCGTATCCCGTCACGCGACTGCTATGGGAGCCCCCGTCGTCGAACAAGCAGACCACGGATCTGCTGGCCACGTCTGGAGACCATCTCAGGCTATGGTCGCTCCCTTCGGAACCCCAGAATTCTTATGAGGGCAACATGATCGGTCGCCAGCAGCGCCCTGCCACGAAGCTTACCCCTCTAGCTTTACTGTCCAATTCCAAAACGCCCGACCACACGGCGCCTCTGACCTCGCTGGACTGGAACACGGTGTCTCCGAGCCTCATTATAACCTCCAGCATAGATACGACATGTACGATCTGGGACATCCCCTCCCTCACCGCCAAGACCCAGCTCATTGCCCACGACAAAGAAGTGTACGATGTGCGGTTCTGCGCCAACAGCGTGGACGTGTTTGTGAGCTGTGGCCAGGACGGCAGTGTCCGCATGTTTGATCTGCGAAGCCTAGAACACAGCACTATCATTTACGAGCCTACTGCCAAGGATGACCGCGGTAAGACAGACACATACCCTCCTCCCCCGTGCCGTACCAACCCAGTGGACTGACCCTGTGACAGATGCCAATGGTGGGAGAATCAGCCCAACTCTGGCTCAACAGACAATGTCTAATGCACCACCTCTGATGAGAATCGCAACATCACCACACGACACGCATCTTCTCGCCACCTTTGCATTGGACTCGAACGTGATCCGCATCCTTGACGTGAGGCAGCCGGGCCAGGCCTTGCTAGAGCTCCGAGGTCACGGTGGCTCCGTCAACTGCATGGAATGGTCACCCTTGCGAAGAGGCACACTCGCATCGGGTGGCGATGACTGCCAGGTTCTGCTGTGGGACCTAATGAACAGTACGCCGAGCAACACGGGCACGGCCGATAAGCACCTGACGCCAGTGGCTGCGTGGCAGAGCGACTATGAAGTTGGCAACCTTTCATGGACGCCGCAAAATGGCGACGGGGAATGGCTAGGTGTGTCTGGCGGAAGGGGTGTTTGGGGTCTCAAGTTATAAGCAACCCCAAAGGAAGAGAACACTTCTCCGGGCGACGAACGACGATGGGATGACCGGAGTATCCATTCCGTAGCGGCTCATGACCGGAGATATCTGTAGTAGAGACCTACACAGGAAAAATTGCATCACTATAACCGTGCCTTTCCGTCTGGATCAATTGCCTTGTCAAGCTGTATTACCGCCTTGCCCCAGACTTTACGTGTGGCAATGTCATGTAGAGCAGCTGGTACGCTTTCTAGCCCCTGATACCTACCGGCATAGATGGCGGGTCTAATCAAACCAGCCTCGATCAAGGGTAACAACTCTGACCAGATACGCGCCGTCTCGGTCGGGTCGCGGCGGTCGGATTCCCCGAATCGCTGTATAGAAAATGTCAGCCATGCTGTTGGCTCTCGGGACCTCACCACAAGATACCGAGTTCGCCGGGGAGGGTCAAAAGTGGTTACGGACATAGCCAATAATAATTGCCTGCGGGAGCAGGACGCGATTCATCTTGACGGCCTCCAAGTTGCCTTCTCGCCCAGCAAAGCCGATGACGAGGATACGGCCTCGATGTGCCAGACAGTGTAGACTATCGTTCACCAAGCCGACGGGATCGAATACAACATCGGCGCCTTTCTGGTTCGTCAAGCGCTTCACCTCCTCCCACCACTTCTGGTCGGTGGAATAGTTGATGCACTTTTCAGCGCCGAACCTCTCGGCCGTCGCGCATTTGAGCGACGAACCCGCTGTTCCGATGACGCGGCAGCCAAGAGCCTTTGCAAGCTGCACAGCCGCCAGACCTAGCCCGCCTGCTGCAGAGTGAACGAGGACAACTTCTCCGGGTCTGACCGCGGCACGGTGCTTGAGAGCCCCGTACGACACGGGAAGCGTCGCGCCCAAGGAAGCAGCTTGGGAGAAAGTCCAGCTTGGCGGCATGGGATGCAGGGGCGTGGCACCCGAAGCTTGCACCGTCAAATATTCGGCGTACGCACCCAAGCATGCACCGAATACTCTGGACCCGGGAGGGAATGGGCATGACGGCGGGGCAGCGATGACCAGGCCGGCAAACTCGAGGCCTAGAGTGAAAGGAGGTGTAACATGCCGGCGGTTGTTCTGGTGAAGACCACGAGACTAGGTACCTTTTGTTATCAGCAAGATGGCAGTCAGTGGCTTGTGAATCCTGGCTTACTCACGTAGAGGGTATCAACGAAATTCACACCAGCGGCCTTCACCTCGACGAGGATGTCCCCATCTTCGACTTTGGGGATGGGGACTTCGGAAACGTCAACTTCAGTATAGTCCTAGGTAGCAGAAATCACTTCAGTCGACGGCATTCGGGAGTTTTCCATGGGGGCCAAATCTCGCCCAAAAGTTTGCGACTGACCTCGACAAATCGGTTTATCACCACGGCTTTCATCCTGTCTGTCCGATTTGTCACTCCTCCGCACCGTATCTTGTATATGTTTGTCAGAATAGATGAAGTTATAGAGCTTTGTACGGAGCAAGAGCAAAGAGCACTGAGCGGAACGAGACGTGAAAGACGCTTGACCCAGGCGCAGCAAGATGCCTACATCCAGGACGACCAACTATCTTGATAATAGTCTGCTGTCCTGGATATCGAACTCCTGGTTGGACTCTGGGGGGGCATTTCAATGCTGCTTGGCCACCTTTATTGGCCGAGGTACTACACTATACCTACCTAGGCACTATGTATGTATCCTTGACGCAACGAGCTCAAATCAAACTGGAATGTCCAAGACTCCAAGGTAGGTAACCTAGGGAGCACATTTTTTTGAAAGTGGCCAATCAAGCAAAGGTGAGCTCCCTGTGAGTAGCGTGCCTACAATGGCCCAAAGACCTAAGAAGCAGTACGTACCTAGGTCTGACCTCCCTAACAGCGCCCGCGCTCCAGCGTTCAGTCGGTCCTGGCAGTTGATTCCCGCCGGCGGAGCTACTCTCCAATCGGCCTAGTGCACCCAAGCTTTCCATTGATTATCCACCATTCCTCATTCCACCTTGCGCCTGCCTCTAAGCTCTCTGGCATAAAGAACAACCATCACTGCCAACCGCCTCTCCATCGAGAACGCGTCCTTCCTACCTCTTCTCACCCCAGCCGCCCATCTCTGCACCGCAAAGTCTCTGCGCCAACCCCTACGTGATCATCGCGACATTTCCGTCGCCGAGACTTCGTTGCAAGTGGTCATCATGAGCGACCCTCGCGACCACGACCCCGTCGGCGAGTCCGAGGACGAGGACGACTTCAACCCTGCTCCCGAGGTCGGCAGCGACGCTGAGGACAACAACCACGATGACGGAGAAGAGGCACCCAGGCGTGATGCCAAGAGACCATCCCCCGCGCACAGCGCCGCTGACGAGGATGATGAGGACGATGAAGGCGAAGGTGAAGACCTGAATGCTGGAAACGATGACGATGAAGACGATGAGGACGACGAGGAAGAAGATGAGGATGATGAAATCCAGGTAAGTCGTTGCCGCCCCACCAAGCGCGCCACTCACAAGCAACTGCCCTCCTTCCTCCGGCAGAAGCATCATCTGACAGCTATTTCATCTCGCAGGGTCACCGTCGCAAGCGTCGCAAGAACAAGACCAATGCCTTCCTCGATATTTACGCCGAAGTCGACGACGAAGATGAGGGTGAAGACGAGGACGAAGATGCCGAAGACCAGGAGGGCTTCATCGAAAGAGAGGAGCCCGGCGAGACCGAGATTGTTGGCCGCGACGACGATACCAGACACCGAGAGCTCGATCGCAGACGTGATCTGGAGGCCAGCTTCGATGCAGAGCAACAGGCTGCCATATACCAGAAGCGATACGGTAATCGCCGTCCCGCTCGAGGCATTGGCGAGTCCGGCGTCGTGCCTCAGCGACTGCTTCTTCCTAGTGTGGATGATCCTAGTATCTGGGGTGTCCGCTGCAAGGAGGGCAAAGAGCGCGAGGTTGTCTTCTCCATCATGAAGAGAATCGAGGAGCGCATGGGCACCAAGGACGAACTCGGAATCACGGCCGCCTTCGAAAGGGGCGGACCCAACTCTGTCATGAAGGGCCTCATCTACGTGGAAGCACCACGACAGAATGATATTCTCCAGGCTCTGGACGGTATGCTCAACGTCTACCCCAGAACGAAGCTCCTGTTGGTGGATATCAAGGAGATGCCCGACTTGCTCCGGGTCCAGAAGACGCCCACATTGGAGCCTGGCTCTTGGGTGCGGTTGAAGCGGCCGCCCAAGCATGCTGGCGACCTGGCTCAAGTTTTGGACATCACCCAAAATGGCTTGGAAGCAAAAGTGCGCTTTATTCCCCGCCTTGACTATGGTGTACGCGACGACCCCCTGGCTGCCACCACAGCTGATGGCAAGCGAAAGCGCCCAGCCTTTGGCGTTGGGCCACGTCCTCCCCAGAAGCTCTTCAATGAAACCGAGGCACGAAAGAGCAACGTCCGTAGTGTGATGAGTGGCGGTGCATCAGGTATAGTGTCATACAATGGCGACGAGTTCGAGCAAGGGTTCCAGGTCAAAGACATCAAGATTCAACTGCTGAATGTGCAGGACGTCAACCCTACCCTCGAGGAAGTCACCAGATTTGCCTCGGGCGGTGAGGACGGCGTTGAGAATATCGATCTCAAGTCGCTGGCCGCGAGTCTAAAGGACAGCTCCGCAAATGTCACCTACCTCCCGGGTGACGTCATTGAGGTGTACGATGGCGAGCAGAAGGGTGTAGTAGGAAAGGCTACCAATGTTCAGAACGACATTGTGACTATGGACGTCATGGAGGGAGACCTGGCTGGCCAGACGATCGAGGTCCCGACAAAAGGCCTGCGGAAGCGTTTCCGAACAGGTGATCACGTCAAGGTTATTGGCGGCAGCCGTTACCGTGATGAGGTCGGCATGGTTGTCAAGATATCCGAGGACCGAGTTACACTCTTGACAGATCAATCCCACACGGAAATCACGGTCTTTAGTAAGGATCTCCGGGAGGCCAGCGATATTGGCGGACAAGGCGCGCTGGGCCAGTACGAAATGCTTGACCTTGTGCAGTTGGATCCCACCACCGTTGGCTGCATTGTCAAGATCGACCGCGAGTCCATGGTCGTCCTTGACCAAAACGGCGACAATCGACAAGTTCTTCCTTCTCAGATTGCGAACAAGCTGCCCCGACGCAAGATGGCTGTGGCGGCGGATCGCAACGGTGCAGAGATCCGACTGGATGACGTGGTGAAGGAGAACGGAGGCATGGCACGACAGGGCAAGATTATCCACATTCACCGCACCTTTGTCTTCTGCCACACACACGCCACAAATGAGAACGCTGGCATCTTCGTTTCCAGGGTCAGCAACGTCTCGACAATCTCTGCCAAGGGCGGTCGGAACAACGCAAAGTCGTCTTTGCCGGATCTGAATTCAATGAACCCGGCCCTGAAGCGGAATGCCAACGGCAGTGCCATGGCCCCCCCTCCCAAGCCTACCATCGGCCGTGACCGGCTCATTGGTCAGACGGTTACCATCAGGAAGGGAGGCTGGAAGGGTCTTCTTGGCCGTGTGAAGGAAACATCCGACACTCACGCGCGTGTTGAGCTTCACACAAAGAGCAAGATCATCAACCTTCCCAAGCAGGATCTCATCGTCAAGGACCCCCTGACTGGCCGCGAGATCAAGAATTATGACAGCCGCCGGCCACCTGGGGCTGGTGCGCCGCGCTTTGACGGTGGCCGGCCCGGCGGAGACTGGAATGCCGGATCGCGGACACCCATGGCATCCGGCATGTCGAACCGAACGCCGGCATGGAAGACGCCTTCGGCCCGCACACCAGCATGGAACAAGGGTGGTAGCGGTGATTTTGGTGGACGGACCCCGGCCTGGTCCGGCGCCGATGGTTCGCGAACCGTCAACCCCTACGACGGCAGTCGGACAGCCTACGGCTCTGGAGCGCGCACTCCGGCCTGGAACTCGGGTGCAAAGACACCGGCGCCGGATTCTTTCAGCCATGGCTCCAAGACGCCGGGATACTCGAGTGGTGGCTCCGCCGATCCCTGGTCCTCGGGAGCAAAGACTCCATATGGCGCAGCGGCGCCTACCCCGGGCGCAAGCGGCGGCGACACGTGGGGCTACACTCCCGGAGCATCGGGCTCATCCAGTGCGTACGATGCACCAACGCCCGGAGCTCACATGCTTGGTGCGCCGACTCCGGGTGCCATGAACGCGCCTACGCCCGGTGCCTTCAACGCGCCCACGCCCGGCGCCATGAATGCTCCCACTCCTGGCGGAAACTGGCAGAGTGGCTGGGGAGCAGCGGATGCACCCACGCCTGCTGCCGGTGCCCCGACCCCGGCCGCCAGTGGATCGTTTGCTTATGCTGTCAATGCCCCGACACCTGGGGCCTGGAGTGCAGAGACACCGGCTGCGAGCGGTCCTCGCTACGAAGACGACTAAGCACTGTTTCATGAGGAATACTAGTCAGGCTTGGACGACACGGCGTACGGTGTTTTGATTGGTTTCATATCCTCTGCGTCTGAGGAGGCAGTAAAACATGATAAAAGAAGGCAGAAACAACTGGGCAAGGCATGGCTTTTCTCTGGCGTTGTCTCAAGCACTCGTGTACTTTAGATAGATAAAAAAAAAAGGGTGAAAATATCACTTTCTCTGCGATGCTTCGTCTATAATACTTGCAATTCGAGAGCCAAATAAACATTGAGTAGCTTGGCTAGACGAGAATTCAAACCGTCGAGAGTCTACCAGCTTGATCTAGGCCGGAAAGTGTCTACTCGGCCAAGGAGGACAGACAGGTCCAACCGTCGAGGAGTCCGTCCACCCACCTCTGCACCTCGATGGATGCCTTGTGGTCTGCGCGCACTTCTCCCTCTTGACACCCGTCCGTCCACCTACACGCTCTGTCACGTTTAGCAAGTGACTACTGCGGGTCCAGGGGCCGTGTAGCTGGTTGGCACCGGGTAGTAGATGTTGAGCATGATGCCGGGGTCGGTGGCCTTGTACGCCCCTGGGAAGGCGACACCAGAGAACGTCTTTGTGCCGCTTCCAGTCACGGTGAGCTGAGCGCACCTGGACCAAGTTAGTATTCGTGGAGGGGGTTAGGTAGCCAGTGTATATGACTCTTTCTCTCTCTCTCTCTCTCTCTCTCTCCCTTCCTCGGGCACTTACGATATGTAAAACTGCGCTCCGCCTGCGCTGCTGGCACTGCTCACGGCGTTAGGTTATGCTATATGGAACGAAACGGTCCGGACTCTGGCGGAGCCCGTAGGAGCTGCATACCTGTGAAGCGCGATATGTTCAACGCGCAGGAGATAATCGCCCGGGGCCACACACTGGGGGATCTTGGCTGTGACCTGTGCTGCGTCTTGACTCGGCCAAGTCAAGCCACTGGGGGAGATGTTGGGCCCCTGGGAGAAGATCTTGAACCAGACGGCGCCGTCCCCATCCCAGGTGGACGCCGTCTGGCCGGATGGGACCTTGGCCATGTAGAACTGCAGTGTGCCAGGGTGGGAGACGGACGCGTCTGCCGTGAAGCCAACGGTTGAGCCTGCGGCGACTGTCTTTGTCTGGGCACCCTCGTTGCCGGCCGCGAGCTGGTAGCAGCGAATCTGGGACGAGGTCACGTCCGTCACTGGACCGTTGGACTGGTAGTTTGTCGTCTTGCGAACATTTTCCCACTTTCCAGAGGCAGAGCCATCCGACACGAGAGCAGGGAACGTGTCTAGCCTCTTGTTAGCGGTGAACATAGATGGGGGTCGGGCTACTCGGGGCCAAGCGGGCACTCACAATGCGCCTGGGCAGCTGCGACGAGAGCCAAAATAGCTGGTGTGATCTTCATTGTCTCGTAGATGGGTGCGATTTATCGTATACTTGCAATGTAGAAATCTCACGACTTTTGTTTCCAGCAGGGACTGACAGACAGTCGTGACTCGAGTTGCTGCCGGTTCAGTGCTATATAGACAATGTTGGAGGCCCGATATTCTGTGCCGAGATCGAGTCTCGATGCCCTTTGCATGCTGTACCCTATTACTAGTTAGCAGGTGATCTATACGGCTCGGAAGGTGGCACGGAGGTGTAATCACCCGGCGGGTAAATCGAGGAGAGGGCAGTGTTCGGCCACTCGGATGCAGGGTAATTGAATGAGGTGCTACCTGCCTCATGTAGAGGCCGGATGTATGATCACTCGACTGTGGGAAAGACTTGGAGAGCCTCGTCTATAGTTTGAGTCGGCGTGAGACCCATGTATTTGCGACTCTGGCATCACGAGCCGTAAGAAACAATAGCATCCTGGCGCTGCCGGCTACTGAAATCCCAACCAGGATGATCGCCGTCATCGTACTCTACATGAGCACACGGCACTGTCGAAGAGTTACCAACACCCCAACGCCTTATTTCAGGAAATACGTACAGAGTAAAAGTCGGCATGGTTTTAGTGATGACATTGATGCTCGAATTGTATGTGGATGGCGCATGTGGTCAGTCCCTGGATGGTGCGCTGCCAGACAAAGGACCCAGCGAATGGCATTGTTTGGCTTCCGTGGACAACGCGGGAACGGGTGTGCCTCCATTGTTCACTTCCCGCGACAAGAAAGTCCATAATCGTCATTGTTCCGCCTGTCAGATATAAACCGCCTTGCTCGTACCTTCTTGTGAGCATAGTCTGTCTGTACAAGCCAGCCAGCATCTCTTGTGTCCATCTACAGGTAGGTGTACAAGACTTTTTCACCCTCTCGGAAAGATAGTGCCGAGTATCTTCTTCTTGTATTCTTGTAGGAGGTCAATCATGTGCTGGTCGTCGCGAATCATCTCCTGGCCCTGTGGTCGCAGAATCACGTACGGCGAGGTCATCTGGTGCGAGTGCGCCAAGGTCTACGGACACCAGTGCATCGGATTCATGGACGCAACGATTGAGCATACCACTTTCGCCCAGCAGGCCTGCGGCAAGTGTATGCTGTCAAATCGCATAGGTGCATGCCAAGCGAAGGAACAAAGCCGCTCCTAGAAACCAGGTGAGCATAAATCATCTACTCGCTTGCTCATTAACGACCCTGCATGCAGTCGCATGACGGGCCGCTCCATCTCCATCTCGATTCCTCTCGTCCTCTGTCGTTCTGCCGTGGTCGGAGTAAGGTCTAGTAGAATATAAATACAACAAATACACATGTACCCAATATGGTTCGCCTTGAGAATATGTGAGTTGCTATCGTTGATAGGATAATCTATCCCGTGAAGACAGACTGCTGCTGCATGGTATACACCTTTGAAACATACCTACCTGGTGAGTGTGGTAGAATATATACATGCCATGTGCGATAGGAAAGTCTCCAGGGCCACGTGTAAAACGTGCGTACACTCTATATCAATCTGATTTGCTTCTTGTTGGCTGTACATGATTCTCTAGCATATGAGGCTCACGGCTCAACATGCTCATCTGCGGTAAGTTCTGCCCTCTCCACATAGTCACGAAAAAACTGCACAGGTCGGATCATGTCAATTATATTGTATTTTACCATGCCTCAGGGAACGCTTGTTCTCCGGCACAAATTGGAAATCATCTGCAGTAACCTCCAAACCTTCCCGGGGATTCCAGATCCGCAACACCGAACTAGGATCAAAACGCCACAACTTGGGTGGGTGCTCCTCGACCCGCAGCGTGCACAAGATCAACTCGGCATTGGTCATGTCACAATCTTCGCTGGCCTCGGTGACCTCCAACTCCAGCTGGTAGAGGTGAAACTCGGAGAGCTTGATATCAGACCATACCACCGGGTCCACCAGCTTGCGCTTGCTGTCTTCGTCGTCTGCCTCTTCGTCATCGTCTTTTTCGTGTGAGGAGGGCCAGTTATCCGACTCGTCCTCGGATTGGTCGCCCTGCTCCGAACCGCTCGCTGAACCATGAGAAAAGTAGTACTCATCTCTACTCCGCCAGTACAGCCGCCTCCAGAGCTCGAGTTTCTCTTCAGCCATGCGCAGACGCTCCTTGGCATCCTCGAGCTCACCCTGAAGTCCTGTGACGTATTCGTCACTATACTCATGACCTTGATCCTGGGAGAAGGTGTATTGGCAAGTGTCTCTGTCGTTCCGATCGAGATCTTCGTTGTCGTCAGATCCGTCGCTGCTGCCGTCCTCCCAGTCGTAATGCCTTCGGATATAGTTCGTAGTTCCCGGAAAGTCCATCGCGTGGGATTTGAGCGAGAGATGGTCCGTATTGTCCTGGGTTGCGTCTGACGAGTACCCAGAGTCACACGATCGTTCCCTTTTCAACGATGATAGTCCGTAGTATGCAACCATTATAGTGTCAAGCCCGCTTGATCTTCTATCGGTGATGTGGACTGAAAGGAGTGTAAAGAAGTAGAAAAGAAAGCCGAAATGTATCAGTGAAAACGTAGTCGAAAATAGAGAAATCAAATCTATTAATATATCCCAAGCAAGGATCCAAGCAACGGCGGTCCCCTGCTATTTATACCCAACATATCCTGGACAATGAAGTTATTATGCCGCAAAGACAATGAAGTTATTATGCCACAAAGACTTGTACTTTTGTTCTTTTGTTGATATGTTCATCCTTGTTTTCGGGTTTTAGACGCCATCTGGACGTTTTCATTGTCGAGGCGAGGGGTATTATTCAAGGCGGCTAAAACACACGGATCATGTAAGCGAGAACGGTTGGTCGCGTCCCCGAGAGCAAGAATTGAGCTCGAAGTCTGGCTTATTCCTGCCAGCAATGTGGAAATAGGAATTTACGCTGTACTTCTTTCCACTTCTCGGCCAAGCGACATGCAAAACCCATCATTACATACCTACCTAGGTAATAGTGGATACTTATTTTTATACAGTCAAACACGATCTCGGGGTACCGTGATGCCCGACAGACTGCCTTGCCACGTGAAGAGCAAACACATGACACAAGAGAAGAATTGCCGGCATTGGCTCGCCTGGTGGACAACAGGAAGGCCGGTGCTCGGCAGCGAGCCGGATCAGCAGCGCCAGGGATCACAATAAGCGAGATGCCAGATTGGGGATTGCGGAGCCAGGGCAGATGCGACGCGGGCAAGGAAAACGACTGCCCTCAGCTGGAGGTGCTCTGTCTAGTCCATGTATATAGTGCGTATTATGCCTGTACTATTTGGGGTGCGCTAGGTACGGCGAGCAATTGCGACGAGGCAGTCTCGCTCTCATTGGAGGCTTTTCGTCACTCCCGCATGCAGCATCACGATAGTTCCTGAGTGGCCTTGGCCTGGTATAGCTAATCGACCGAGCTCGTGTCCGAAGCAGTCAGTGGCCGGTCATTCTGCTATAGTCCCCGCTGACTTATAGACAACGCAGACCCTCGCCATGTGGCTCTGACTCCTGGACATCCGCACACCTCTTCAGAAACATGTCTCCTGCCACCGCCACTCTGGCACTGCTTGTATCGGCAGCAGTCGAGGTCGTTTCGGCCGTGACCTTTGCCGTGCCGAGCCAGGCACTAACCGGTGGTCTCAAATACGCACCGCTGGATCCAGCCCCCGTGGGAATCTCGTACGTCTTTGTTGGTATTTCATTCGATCAATGCGGCGGCGGCACAGTAGCCGTCGTCATTATAGTTGTTGGCGGAAACTAACGTAGTCGTCGTACAACAGGTTTGAATTCTTTGCCTACCCGTCATACTTTACCAACGTCACTGCCACCAATCAATGCCTGGCCAACTTGCAGGCCCTCACCGGCACGTGGCCCCCGATCCGGATCGGCGGTACCACCCAAGACCGCGCCCTGTACGACTCGGCGACGTCGGCCTATGTCGTGTACACGGTTGCGAGCGCGGCTGATGCGCCGGCGTCGCTGACCTTTGGCTCCAGCTTCATGACGCTGGCCAGTAGTTACAAGGGCAGTGTTGTCATGGGGCTGAACAGGGGCAAGAACAACATTGCCAACACCATTGCAGCGGCAAAGGTCGCAGTGTCCGCTATGGGTAACCTGCTCGCCATCGAGCTGGGCAACGAGCCCGAGTGTGAGTGTCTTGTTGTTGTCCTTGCCTGCCAGGGCTGCTAGAACCGATGGAATGCCCCTCCCCTCATATTTCGACTACTGCTTACTCTAACCTACCCAGATTACACCAGTGACGGCCAGCCCATAGCCTCGGGCGGGTGGTCTCCGGCTATAGACGCCGCCTCCCAGAACAACTGGGACATACTCGTGGGCTCGGCGGTCAACAAGGCGCCAATCATCCAGGCCGGCAACTCCAACACCTCTCCGCCCACCTGGGGCGCCGCCGAGCTCATCGCCACGGAGAACTCGACGGTCAAGCAGTACGTCAAGACATATGCGCACCACAACTATCCTGGTGGCACGGTCACGTCGTTGATGAGCCATGCCAACATCGCCACGAACTTGCACGTGTTCGACGCCGATGTGACTGCTGCTCTTGGGCAGGGCAAGCCGTACGTCTTCGGAGAGACGAATTCGGGTAGGACAATGACTTGTAGAACCCCCATGATGCGGCGGCAATCACTGACGCGGTGACAGTCTCGGGCGGCGGCGCTGCTGGTGTGTCGCCCACCTTTGGGGCGGCGCTCTGGACGCTCGACTACTCCCTGCGGGCCACGTACAGCAACATCTCCCGGACCTACTTCCACCACGGCACAGTCGGCAATTGCCAGTACTGCTTCTGGGGTCGGTACAGCATGGGCGCGCCGTACTACGGTGCCTACGCCGCCGCGGCCGTGCTGGCCAAGGCCTCCTACTTGACGGCGCTCGACGATGGGTCGACCAACTATGCCGCCTACGTGACGTACGACTCGGCCAAGGCACCACTGCGGGCGTTGCTGTACAACTCGGACTACTACAGCGGAAGTGGCACCCGCTCGAGCCAGTCCTTTGTGCTGACCGGGCTGAAGGCGGCCTCGTCGGTGCGGGCCAAGAGGTTGACGGCGACGAGCGCCCTGTCGAGACAGGACCAGGGCCAGATCCCGTCCTTTGGAGGCCAGTCCTTCACCGACGGCACTTGTGTCGTGAATGGCTCCGAGACCTACGAGACGGCTGCTGTCTCCAACGGCCAGGCATCATTCACCGTCAGCGCAAGCGAGGCTCTTGTAGTTTATCTCCAGTAAGACTTGCTCAGATAGAGGGGGTTGCCAAGCACATGTCAAACCATGGGCAGCGCGAATGAAGCCGCATCTTCACTGGCCGAAGTCTGCCCCAAACTATAGGACGGGATGTTTTCGTCGCCGTTGAAGAATTGCTCACATCAGTCCAATCTCGTGAAGCAGCTTTTTCCTCTCCCCTCTTGTCCAGGCGCGGCAGAAGTCATCGACACTTGTGCGGACACACTCAGCTTTCAAGCAAGGGAAACCAACGTTGCAGCAGTAGTGACCGAGTACTAGTACGTGTGATAACAATGCGCCACAATTGATTTCCTGGTTTCCGTTGCTCGTCAGTCTCTGTCTCGCGTAGCCCTCGGTCTTGGCAGAGGTGTCTCGTCTTTCCTCAGTTTTCCATATGATGCCCAGGTAATGTAGTAATTTACTTGCTCTGTCGAAGAATCAGTTGATGTGGGAATCGAGACAACCCATGCCTTATCGCAATCTGTAGACTGTGCCTGGCGTCCTCTCCGGCCAGGGCAGGGGTCTGGTCTGTCTGGTCTGGTCCGGGGTCAGACGACGGAGGGGCAGCTGACGATCTTCCTGGGCCGAGCCAGGGGTTCCGCGCTCTTTGCAGAAGTCTCCGCCGAGCAGAAGGCCAGCGACGCGCCCCCCGGTAAAAGCGCACACGCCAATAAAATCCCCCAATTTGCAAGTAAGGGAGGCCTGTATCGTCCAAGCTAGGACGATCTGGAAGAGATCCGACATGTTAGCTCCGGGCATCCGACGCATCACATCTCCCCAGACATGGGCAGCAACACAAGGGGAGAAGGGGAAAGGGCCTTGGCACTGGGAAAATAACATTTCTCATGCCTCGGGGATTCCTCTCCTGTTGGATCATCCTCTGTCATCACACACTCTCTCTCTTCTTTGCCGAGCCGCCCGAGTTTTCTACAGGTGGTCGTCACCAGATTCGGCCTGCGATGGATCTGGATACGGTGATCGACCTTGTGGCGGCGCTTGTGGCCAGTTACAACGACGGCGCTGAGTTCTATGCGAGGTGGCAGCGACGGAACTGGCGCAGCAACAACTATATGAACCACGCAAAGGGCGCGTCGGCAGGCAGTGGCGGCTGCTGCGGTCTGAGCGCTTCGTTGACTTACTCGGCCCATCGGATCAGGGAGGCATTCGATAAGGGGGCCAGGATTCTTGGAAAGGACTTCTCAGTCGGCGACGGTATGTATGGCGACTCAGAAAGCTCTCCTTGCGATTCATCTTGCTTGACTTGTGCGCCTCGACGCTGACTTGACCCTCTGGTGTCACCCTGCTCCAGAGACGTGCCGCGCCTCGCTTGCCACCAACCTGCGGCAACTCCAGATGCGTGTTCATGTCCTC
Source organism: Pestalotiopsis sp. NC0098 (assembly GCA_022432395.1). NCBI lineage: Eukaryota > Fungi > Ascomycota > Sordariomycetes > Amphisphaeriales > Sporocadaceae > Pestalotiopsis > Pestalotiopsis sp. NC0098. The sequence goes on along the minus strand of JAJKLJ010000003.1, from coordinate 318,122 downwards.
CGTGCTGCCGCACAAGGCTCGCGGCCCCCCCTTGGACTCTACGCCGTGATCAAGGCCTCGGAGGATGTGCGCACTTCGACCATCCGCGCCCTTCACGAGCAGTACCGGCGGCAGGCCGCCGGGCGTCCGACTCCAAGCGAGCTCTCGGTGGGAACGCGCCGATCCCGGGCCAGCTTGTCGTTACCCGATGACGCGCTTGCGGCCCTGGACGCCGCAGCAGCAGCAGCAGCCCATGGCGGGATCGGTCGGGCCGGCAGTCCCCGGCGGTCTTGTCTCCTGACTTTACCCATGGACACGATTCTGGATGGCGTCGCGACGCCCGTTTCGGCTGGCTCGCTGAGGTCCGGCATATTCTCCGAGCCGCCATCGCCGCCACTCACCCCGACGAGGGCCGACGACTGGCAAGCGTCGCGGTCCAAGCGCTCTTCGGTCATCTCAACGAGGTCTCGGCCCATGTCTGCTGCCTTCGGTCTCTTCTGCCCAGAAGCCATGAGGTATCAGCTCGACCCTGCGAGGAGTGTGGCCAACAGGGCATGCAAGTGTGGTCAGGACTTCTCGTCGGCCCAACGCGCCATCGAGCACCTCAAGGATGGCTTCCAGATGACGCCTCGATTCGTTGCCAAGTCCCACCACGTTGGTTCCGGATTCGGCTGCGTGCTGTGTGCTCCAGACGGCCAGGTGGGAACATACGAGAGTCTGGCCTCGTTAAGAAATCACATCAACGCGGATCATGACAAGTGGCAGATGCTTCACGATCGAGACATGACAACGGGCTCTCTGGGCAAGCCACAAGGATAAGACTTCTTTTTCTCCCCATGGCGCCAAACAGCCAAGCACGGGTTTGAGCATCCAGGAAAAAAAAAACCCTCTCCACAAGCTTGAAGCAGGCGACGAATCATTACTGGACGCAATGTGTGCTCGATGGAACACTGATAGATCATGTTGATCCTATGGAGAGAGCGGGAGTGTCCACCGTGCTCGTAGAAAGCTGATAGTCTTGACGATTGTATGAGCATATTCCCGACTGTGTGCAGATACCACAGAAAGCCAACGATCCCAAGCAGGGCCCTCGCAAACCCTGGTCTCTGACCATCTTGCATGAATATGGGCAGAACAGGAAGCAAAGCACGAGGAAGGACTCCCGGGCGAATGGAAGGATCCTCTGCATATCAGCAGTGTCAGCGCGTGCAGGATTTTTGACTCGAAGCGCATATATGAATCCATCTCACCGAGCGACAGTGGAATGTTGTTCATTTGATCCCACGGCGTCGTGCTCCACGTCACGGGTGGCTGCCCAGCAGGCAGTTGTCAAAACTGTCCATAGTATGCACAACCTGGCAGAATGCAGCCATATTTGTTGGTAGTGACGTTGTCTTGGATGACAGATGTACAGTCGGCATTTCTGCAGGTGATGGTGAGTTCGGTGATGCGATGTCCGCACTTGTGGTGGATGAAGATCTTATGTCTACACATCAGATAGAGGGTAAAGTGAGCAGAAGAGGGGCGATATGATGCGGGCAGGAGGATGGCGAGAGGATGGCCAAGCCCAGATAACATCAAGTGAACAAGCGGTAGCAAATACGAGTACCCATCACGTGCTTCACGTTTCAGCTGGCCCCTTCTTTTAATGGACAACGCATGGACAGGTGAGGAGGAAGGGAAGGAGGGGAGTTGAGTAATAATCAAATACTATTTTAGACAGCCCAAGATTGTGGCCCTTCACGTCACGAAGACACGTGCGCCGAAGATCAGGGTCGTGCCTCTTGGACTCGTCCATGCCATCATCGTATGGTTGAATAAGGTCAACATGATACATAACAAAGGGCCTAGGAGGGGTTGGCACGGCCGTCTTCGGATGGGCTTTTTGATAGAGCTCCCTCTATAGATCAGGGAGTATGCAGGTCAGGAAGTCGTGACAAGTGACGCGAAGGAGCTGTCAAAGTGGCCAGGTCTCCACATGGCCGCGCCCGGCGCAGAAGCCACTTCCGATAGCCGCATGAATAGAACAGCAGAAGGAGGACCAAATGGTTGGTGTGGGAGCGGGCGTCATATCAGCAAGTATTGAGCGCGCTTCCGGGGGAAGGGCTGGCTCTTGCGGCCGAGATGGCCAAAACGGGACGTTCTGAAACTCACAAGGTGGCAGATAGATGAAAATGAAAAGAGGCGCTCAAGTAATAGTCTTCTTGCTAAAGCTCGCCAGGATCCTTCCTTCGTACTTTGTCCGCATGTCACCAACAAGGGACTCGGCGTGCCATCACGCGGGCAAAGCGACATCAGCTTGATTTTGCGTGATTGAAGAGTGGATTGATGAATGGACGGAATGGCAGGATCCTACACACCCTGGAGAATCCCTGGGCTCGAAGAGATATTGTCTTAATGCGTGCCTGTACAAGTCGCAAAGGCGGTATAAGACCAATATCGCAGCGCTGTGTGACTCAAGGCTATCGCCGAGACGCCATGCTCGAGACTCCAGACGTCGGGAGGACAAGGCGATCGCAAGCCAGCCATGGCTGGAAGTGAAGTCCTGCCAACAACGGGACAGGCAATCTACCCGTGTTCCGCGTAGCCCCAGCGCGTATTGCACAGCCGACCCCATTGATCTAATGACCACAGAACGACAAAGTGAAGCATAAACAAAACACTGCAAAGCCGCCAACCCCATCGCCACCGGGTGGCATCCGAGCGGAACGGGAGTCGCGGAGGGTCCTGCCCATGCCCTCCCACGCGCTCATACCCCCGTGGTGCGCCAAGGTCCATGGCTGCGAGGCCTATCAAGGTGGTGCTAATCTCGAGCCGAGCCGCCAGCGGCCAGCAGACCCGAGCCAATGATATCATCTTGATCATGAAGGAGCTGAAGCGCACCAGGAATACCAAGACCTCATCATGCTCATCGTAGAAACGACAGACACCATGCCAAGCAAGGACTCGTCTGTGTTGGATGTCGCCCCAGAAGGTGGAGGGCGGCGGCATGAGGAGAGGCGGGGAGGCCCTAGGTTCATGGTCCACCTCGTCCTCGGACCAGACTGGATCGCCCGCTTCGCCGTCTTGGCCTTTCGAGAGCGTTGCGACATGTGGGTCGCGATGGTTGCCCGATTTTGAGTGTTTCATCTGCAAACCGCCCTGGGCCCCGGTGGCATGTGTCGACTCGGGCGGCACCCAGGCAATCTTGTTGACCATGGCCGCCGATGACTCGTCGGGCAGCATGTCTCGGAACCGATGCTTGAGTGGTTCTGCTACAGGGGTCCCGGGAACCAAGGGCGAGTCCAGGGCCTGCACCCGCCGCTCGTGAATGTTGAGCGGCGGGGCCGATCCCATGGACTCCCTGCGCGGGGGCCCCATATTGGACTCGTGGTTCATTGCGTCCAGGACGTCGGCGGCTGTCGGCCGATCGGTCGGGTTCAGGGCGAGCATCTGCTTGAGAAGATGGTACAGCTTGGCCGGAAGATCTGGCCGCTCCCTGCGCTCATCCTGGAACCCCTTCCAGTCCGTGATTTCGTCCCTGAGCAGGTCAATGTCTTCCAACTCCTCCTGTATCGCGTTGGCATTCGCATAGGGCAGCCGGCCAAAACAGAGAAAGTACAAGATCATGCCGAGGGAGAAGACATCAGACTTTGTACTGAAGTTGCCGAAGCGGCCGGCGCCGTCCTGCGTCAGGACTTCGGGTGCACAGAACGAGATGGTGCCTGTGGTGCCGGTGGATTTCCGCACGGCATTCTCGGGCTGGACCTCCCCAAAGTCGCTAATGAGGCAGGTCAGCTTACCATGTTCCTGGTGAAGCAGACAGTTGCTGGGCTTGAGGTCGCGGTGGATGTAGTTGGATCCATGGAGGTAGGCCAGGCCCGACACGATATCCCTAAAGAGGGAATAGATTTCGTCAAAGGTCAGTCGGCGCAGCGAGTAGAGATCTGGGCGCTCGGCCTGGCCCTTGGATCGCCTGCGCATCTGGGCCTTGAGCTGCTCCTTGGTCTTCTCCTTGGGTAAATCACCGACGACGTAGCGCAACAGGTCGCCGCTGTTGCAGTATTGCTGCAAAATGAAGGCGCATGCGACACTGGGGCCAAAGCGAAGCAGCTTGGCATCCTCGAGCCAGACATGGCGGTAGGATACGAGGTTGGGATGCGACAGCTTGGCGAGAAGCTCGACCTCGACCAAGACCTTTTCCAGCCAAGCGTGATCGTCGCCGACGGGCACTCGCTTGCAGGCAAAGTGGCCGAGATGGCAGCCGTCGATCTCGTGGCGGACCAGCAGGACGACACCCTTGCCACCGCGTCCCAGCTCCCGCTCCTCGACGAAAAAGGTCTTGAAGTAGTTGGGACTAAAGGCCTCGCGGGTGATGCGCGGACCTGGGGCGGGGGCGCTCGAGACGAATTCGGCATCCTCCTGGACATCGTCGTGGAGGGCCGACTCGTCGTATACGGGCAGGTTGGGCTGAGTTAGCCTCCGGATGGGGCTCGAAGGTGGATGGGATGGCGCCTCGCCGCGGGCAGCACGGAGCATGCGGAAGTAGTTTGGATTCATGTAGGACTCATCGTGAGTAGCTGGATTGTCAAAGTGTCTCTCGGGCGAGGACGAGCGGGTCCTCAAGGGCTGGTGACAAGTCGGGCATTCCGTCAGAGACAGGCCACGGATGTCGAGACGTTGCGAGGTGGGATCACGAACCACCAGCGCATTGCGGTGGCGGCTGGTGAGCGGAACAAGGAGCTTATGTCAGCCAAGGGGAATCTGGTCGTGGATTCTCTTTTTGATCACGTCAAGCCGTTGAAGTGCGAGGCATGGGTGAGAAGGACGTACAGGACGATCTCGCGGCCCTCGCGCGAGGTGTAGGGGATCAGTTCCATAGTGTGCCGTGCAAATCAACGAATCCCTGGACAATCGAGCTCATTGATCCGCCGTCGCGGCAGATGCCTGGAGGGCGGCGGCGATGGTGGTACACATGGACGAGGAGGAAGGGGGCGATGAAGAGAACGAAGACCTCGGCCGAGAGCGCGACGTCGTCGTCGTCGTCGTCGTCGTTGTCCTGGCCAGAGGGAGACCTATGTATTGCTGCGGCGACATGCGACGGGCGGCAGGGGCTCCGGGAACCGAGTACTCTGTAGTAGCTGCCGTTCGCTTGTGTTTGTTTTGTCTTGGTTTGCGTTCTGATCTGTTCCACTCGCTCCTGCGTCGAAATCGCTACCTATTCGAGCCTCTGACATACAAATGGCAGCTTGAATAAAATGATTGGAGTCAGTCACAAGCACTCCCTACCAGCAGCAGCAGCATGGGGCATGAGAGCGGGGCAGTCAGAAGCTGAGGACGATCGATTAATGGATGCACTCGGACTGGAATGTACTGGCAGGAGCCGGAGCTGAGCTGTGACAAGTACCCAGGCATCCCATGCTCGAGTCTCCACACGCAAAGGCCCCGTTAGATGCATCTTGTCCCAACGGCTACACTCGGTTTGGCCGCGAGAAGCAAAGTACCTGCGCCCCGCTATGAGCTGACGGTCAAGTACCACCACTCTGCTGCTTCTCGGAGCTTCTCCTGCCAGTAAGAGGCCCACTCAGCGCCAATCCGCCCAAGACACTAATGAAGCTAGGCTAGCACTCCCGTCTATCGTACACAGCACACAGTAGGTACCTAGTCTGCTAGTGTCCCCTCCAGTCTCCCGCCCGCCAACATGAACCCCGCCCGAGGTTCGCTGCTGACTGATGCGCGGCAAAGCAACAACACTTACTTTGTATACTCTGTATACTACCAGACTATCCATGACGGCCTCGGCCAAGCTACCCAGGTAGACTTGAGGTGACGACTCAGGCGGACAAAATATAGAGCGAAATATATGTGGTACACTGCGACTTCGAGTGAATTACTGTATTATGTGTAGAGTGTACATAGAGCCTGCCCCCGTGACCCCATGTTCTTTATATATTGCAATGCAGCACAACAAAATATACAGACTGTAGCAGTGCAAGACATCGGCCTACCGAGGTCTTGTCGCCTCTGCCGGCTCTCGTCCAACTCGTCACCCAATCCATCGTTCTACCATATCGCGAACGAGGGCTGCCATGGAAGTCGTGTCAATCTCTACCTTGTCCGTCTCCCGGCGAACCGAGCTCGTCTCCTGCTGGCCCCGGATCTGCTCCTCCGAGAACCACGCCCCGTGCAGCCCGTACGGCACCCTCTGTGGGAGCTTCACCCTGGCCACGACATCTTTCATGTTCTTGGCGTCGATGATCCAGAGCTCGCTGATCGCGTCCTCGCCGCACTCCCCCTTGCTGTCGAGCTGTGACTCGTCAAACACGTACGTCAGAAGCCATCCGTCGTCCTCGCTCGTCCCGTCGCGGCGAGCCACAAACCGGGGCTCCTGCGTGAACCACCCCTCCGGCATCTTGAACAGTTTGATCGGGTCGTCCGGATCGCTGCTCTGCATGATCTCGTCGATGCCCCGCGTGTCGACGCAGCCCTTGATCTGCTGCGGGGGGTGTGCCTTGCCCCTGGCTATCAGCGTCTGCGCATCCACCTTGGCCAGGTAGTCGATCTTGGCCGCCTTGCCCAGCGCTGCCGAGTAGTACGACGTCGACCCCGTGCTGCAGCCGTAGATGTACCGCGCCGGTCCCATCTCGTGCGCCGCCGAGAGGGTCGGGAACTCGAACGGAACCGCCGAGAGGGCCCATTGGTTGCGGATCGTCGGCCGCTCCGATCCGTCCCGCGTCAGCGGAAAGTGGAAATAGTAGAGCCGGCACTGCTCCTCCTCGACGTACTCGGGCGGGACTGGCCTCGGCACCGGTGGTGAGAGCGCCCCGGCGCTGTACACGACCGACGCAGACGTGAGCCGGCAGGCCAGCAAGTGCACCGACGTCTCCGGCACCGGCTTGGAGCTCGTTGTCTCCCAACAGTTTGCCGTGTGGAAGATGACGCAGGCATTTGTCTCGAACCACTGCACCTCGTGGGGGGCGTACCGCGGAAATACGCCGAACCGCGAACGGTCGGTCGGGTCGTACGAGACCACGGGTTTGCCGCTCAGGCTGTTCATCGGGTTGAGCGACAGGGGCAAGTCCATGATCACCGTGTGCCGTGCAGACACGCCAAAGTCGTGCATCATTTTCGGTGAGGCGACCCCAGGAACCGGCACGTTGAACCGCGGGCCCAGCGTCGGCGGGGACTTCCCGGCCGGCTTGCCTGGAGGCACGATGGAATAGAACACATATGGTTTGATAAAGACGCCGTGGAATGCAATCATTTCTCCCGTCACAGGGTCGACCTTGGGGTGGCCCGTCGTCCACTCCTTCATGAAGGCAATGGCCGAGTCTCCACCGAAACCAGATCGCGGGTCCCGACTCGGCTCATTCTCTGCCTTGCGCCCGTTGTACCAACCTACGGTCTCAAGGCTGGGCAGCTGGAATCTCATGGGCGGACCGCTCTCGCAGGTTGCGAGCGCCCGCCCGTCGTGATACACAACACTCGTGTTGGCCACGCTGATCTTCTTGACCCGCCGCCGTGACCCGGGAAGGCTGGACAGGAGGACGAGGAGGATGGTCCTGAGAACAGTGAGGAGGATGGTGGCGAGCGTGCCGCTGACCAGAGTGGCGATGCTGGGCAGCAGGGGTCTCCTGAGGTTCGCGTTGCCTTGAGCATTGAGGTACACATCTGTGAGAATGTACTGATTCACAAATTGTGGGATGATCTCGGAACCCTTTTCGCCGCCTCTGCTGAAGAGAACACCGGAGAGCATACCATCTCCATCGAACCAGTGCGCATCTCGACCAAGATCCTCGTTGGTGGTGGGGTTCCCGCCGTTGCGAACATACTGGCCCCCAGCCAGTTCCGACGGGATCACGCCACTAAATTCACAAGGCGTGAGAGACCGCGAGCGTTGAATCGGGGCAAAATTACCGGACAGATACCTGGAGCGGAGGGTTAGATTTACTCTTGGCCAACAGGTATATAGGTATATATTTGCGAGACGTACGGGTGAGGGTTGTGCCCCGGGGACTGTTCCTCGTCTCTGGAGGCAACTGTCCTCAGTAGTGCTTCCGACATGATCAGAGGTGATGGCAACTGTTGCCTCTAATTCAATTGACCAAGACGTTGACCATGACATTCGCCGCTGCCATGTCTAGATGGGGGGTGAGACTCGTAGCAGCTTCCCGTGGTGTCTGCTGTGCGCAGGGACCGTCTGGCTCTGGATCGGCGGGCAGCGAGCTGTATAACTGCTGTCTCGCCGAGAAGAAATACACTCGAGGTACCTTGCCAAAGCTTGATGCGGAACACATGGCACGCTACTATGTAGGAATCCGAGGTCCAGACTGGCTGGGTGCATCCGGATTTGAGCTCAAATGCGCGGTTCGCGACTGATGACGTTATCGACTGTGGGCGAGGGGTCTGGTCAAGGCCGGGGAACCAGGGCTCGTCGAGCACGCTCTTCTTTTACCATGAAGCTACGTAGGTATGTGACCGACTGCCGTTGATCGGGGACCATGGACGCATTATTGTCTGTAGCTTCACTCCGCCGGGGCCATTCTGATCCGAATAATGAGTGAACATCGGCTGGCCCAGAACTACTGCTGTCCGAGTATGTGCTCGGTCGGGGATAGTCTTCCTTCGATTGCTCAAACAGCGGCGGCTGTGGTAGGTTGGAATAGTAGTGCCGGTAATAGCCAAGCAAGGTGACCAGGATTGGTGGGTTGCTTCCGAGCTAGGTTACTGTACATGGAATGGACAGGTCGTATGCACGCTTTCTCCTTGTACGGCAACTGCCGGCCTGTGAGCTGCACTCCATTCGGGTTCCATGCATGGTGGTATCTGATGCAGTAAGTAAGTAACCTCGTAATTGATAGGTACGGTACGATATACGGCTGACTTATAGGATAGCATCCACCTAGTATTATTGGCTACGTTCTACTATTCTATATTCATGTCGCCAGAAGTCGAGGACTGGTTCTCCGCCTCATTCCTCCTCATCCCTCCTCGCCTTGGCCCAAAACCAAACTCTGGCGTCTGACCACGGGGGGTCGAAATGACGACCAACCAGACTTTTTGGCAGATCCTTCGAATACACATGCAGCTGTCCCCCCAACGAGCAGGGTCAATGCAGAGGGGGAAAGGCCGGCAGGTCAAGTCAAAACACGCCCGGATGATATCATGACTACAATATAGGCTACGCGCCAATGAGGTTGACTGCTGCGCTACTGCAAGTCCTAGTGGTGAATCATGAAGCTAGAACCGATGCAACTGCATATCAGAAAAGTCAAGCCGGCCAGCCAACTGTGCTGCCGCTGCTTCTTCTTCGTGGCCTTGCCTTGCCTGCAGCCTCTCCAAAAGCTCACACTCTCATGGCGCGCTTCATATCCCGGCGGTGGAGGAAGGACGACGATCGCCTAGTGGTCTACATGGGAAATAAGTTTGAATCCATGACAGCATGGAGCTACTGCAGTCTGCGTGACCATTGCGCATGTCCCAACGCCCTTCCGAGACTGCCGTTGAGATGTGATGACCTACATGCTTCGTTTGGATGATACAGTCTATTCCCAGGCGCGCCCCCTTGTTTCCTCCTTTCCCATACGCTTGCTTCTACCCTTTACCGCAACACTATACCCGAAAACGCGAGCTTCATAGTACCTTGGGCTGATTTGTCTTTGCGCCGGTGAGCTCTGCCATGGGTACGCCACTACCTACATGCTACCCCTTCGATGCCACGCCATAATAGAGCTTCTCCACCACGGCAGGCTTGCATGGCTCAGAAGCTTGTTTGTCGATCTAGGGCAGCTAGTCGATCACTTACACCTCCATCCATGTCGTCGGCCGTTGCTGTGTAGGTAAGCAGGCAGTCGCGCCATCCAACCCGATGATAGCATACACATCACACGGCGTCCCAAAAACGTGCGCGGAGCACTCGGCTTAGAATATGAGTAAGAAGTCTTGAACCACTTATGCACGGTCGAAGACAGTGACGACACTATTGCACCCATGGGTGGGAAGGGCACCGGCGGCTATGGAAATGAAGTCATGGCTCCTCGACATCCGTAGGATGATAGACCCGGGTTCGACGCATTCAAATACCCCCGACTCAACCTAGTTCTAGTTGACTTGCTGGCTCAGAAGCTCACCATCTTCTGCCTTCTGTCTACCTACACAGCAGTTCATCCTTACAGCTCGCTGCCAACCAGGCCCAGACAGGACGACATCACCAACTTGACAATAGCTTTCACCATGGCGGGCAATCAGGCTCTTGGAATCAACAGCGTGGTTGGTCAGCAGGCCAACCTCGCCATTACAAACCACGGTTCAGACTGGTACTACACAGTCTGTGCCATAATGGGCGTCTCGACCCTCGTGTTTATGGGACTGGCGCTCAGGAATCCAACGGGCCATCGCCTGTTCCACTACATCACGGCTGGCATTACTGCCATTGCCTGTATCGCCTATTTTGCAATGGGATCGAATCTTGGCCAGGTGCCTATCCAGGCCGAGTTCGTTCGGCCCAGGTCGCACTGGGTTGGTTCCGCAGGCACGCGAGAGATCTTCTATGCTCGCTACATTGATTGGGTCATCACTACTCCCCTGCTACTTCTGGACCTTCTCTTGACCGCCGGCCTGCCGCTGCCCACCATCCTCATCACCATCTTCGCTGATGAGATCATGATTGTCTGCGGTCTCATCGGTGCCCTCACCCGCACCTCGTATAAGTGGGGTTTCTGGACCTTTGGCATGGTTGCCTTCTTCTATGTTGTCTACAACTTGTTGGGGACTGGTCGATCGCACGCCAGCGCTCTTGGTGGTGCGCCCAAGAAGACATACATGCTTTGCGGTGTCATGCTCACCTTTCTCTGGTTCCTCTACCCAATTGCCTGGGGCCTGAGCGAGGGAGGCAACGTAATCCATCCCGACTCCGAAGCCATCTTCTATGGTATTCTGGACATTTTCGCCAAGCCTGTCTACGGCGCTCTCCTCATCTGGGGACACCGCAACATCAACCCTTCGCAGCTCGGTCTTCACATCCGCGATCCCGGCCAGACCAGCGAGAAATATCACAACAACGGTTACAACAACGGACACGGTGTCACCGGACCGGACCGTGCCATTGGCACCAATGGCACTCACACCACTGGAACGTCTGTGGCTGGTGCTGGTGCTCCCACGGCTACCGTTTGAGGTTGAGACCTGTCGGGCGAGTGCGACTTGGGCACTCGGCAGCTAGAAAGGCGTCTCTTTGGCAGCCTCTACGAATCGCAGGACATGAGGAAGTACAGTGTTCATACACTAGGACTTTTTGGCGCGGTCTTGTCGATTTTGCGTTGTTTTGTTGTTCACGCCGCTGGAAATACCCACGATCTCTTTCTTTTTTTGTGTAAGGATATGTATGGCATAAGGCTATTTAACTAATGATGGCGGATGTGGTGAAGATGAATGAATTGTTATTGCAGTTGAACCATAACCAACTAACACGATATATTTCAAATACAAATGATCTTGTAATTCCGACAATGATTTGACAACACTGAAGATGAGCAAGTTCCGACATCGGTGCCTGGCAAGCATAAATTCCATGTCAGCGGTGCATAATTTATGGACCTTGTTACAGCTCCCATGGCACGTTTTTCTAATCGCACTTCTCGCGTCAGTATACCTGGGCTAATAATCCCAAGCCAAATTTAATGTCTGTGAGGTAACAATGTCAGTCTTCCTTAACAGCAACCAATGCAGACAACGCAAATGTAACACGAGCCAGAACGAAGACGAAATGAACCTTTATTTGCGTGGTCGAAGGAGAACTAGGAAACTGATAGTTGTGATACGGCTTATACTCCAAGGCGCAAAATCTGCTGCGTGTTCGGCTGACCACTTTCACCGGGTGACCTCATGTAATCATTTGACTTGAATAACAGCTGAGACCCGTTGTCACTGTGATAACGAGAGCGAAGCCCGTTAGCTTTGCCAGGAGCGAGCATATTCCCATCCCCTGGGCTGTAAGGCGTCCGTCCCTTCGTCATTTCGGCTCGCTGTTCGAACGCTGGAGCATCATTTACCAATTCATCTGCCATAACTCCCATTCGTGCGCGACATTCCCAACAGCGCCAGTTTCTCTTGCTCATGTCCAAAGCTCGGGCAAGTAGTTCTTATGTCATATTTTCCTCCGCAGCATCTGTTTCGTATACCCTGCCTAATCAAAGACCTGTGCGCTTTGCTATGACAGATGATAAGCTCCTGGGACTCCCGGAAGCTGCCGAGGGATTTCATATATTTTAAGCGAGCCTGTCTCCAAGACGACTTCGCGAAGGCTGAGATCTGTTGTCTGATACTTCGCACACAGGGTGATTCTGGCGATGGCGTGAGCATATGACATAATGCTTTGACTATAGGCTTTCCATTCATACGCCAGAGCCTCGCTATACCGGAAGTCTGGATAATTCGGAGTACCATCTTAGTTGGGTAGCGACATGACTTTTGTCTGTAATACACGTACCAACGCACCGCGAGTACGTATCGCCGAGATGCTATTATATCAAGTAATCCGTTCCGGGTAAGCCCCACCGGCCCGTAAAATATCATTAAATATCTACGAATTTCCATTTTTTTCGATGATTTTAAATCAATTATTTAAATTTCCTTTGTTTATTTACTAAGTTATAATATAACACTTATTCGAATATTTACCTTCGGTGTTATTTTATTATATTCTTAACTTATGACTTCGAATTTAACGCTTCCTTGCCTTAATACATGGTTTATATTTAATATTACGACAATTTGTTTTTTTAAATAATACGCCTTTTTCGGGTCTCGATAAAACGTTTGCGATTACGTTTTAACTACCCGGCCGGTATATAATATAAAAATAATATTAAAATATTATTTCGGCGTAACCCGCTTATCGGAGGTTTAGCTAGCGTTCAATGCTAAAAGTTTTTTTAAAGCTCGGTGATCCGTAATAATAAAAAAGGGTTTAAGGTTTTAAAGTTTTGTTAATTTTGTTTTTTTAATATTAAGGTTTATAAACAATTGCGAGCAATGTTTTTATTATAAATGCCGTAGTTATTTTTAGTGTTTTATATATTTTCGGAGTAATATACCACCGGGTGTTATCCTTCGTCGTGTTTTAAAAAAAACAATTACGATAACTCCGTTTAAAGCCTTAATTTTTATTTTTATTTTTAATTTATATAAAAAATATACGAAAATAAACGCGTATATAAGCTTATATCGCAGCTTTATAAAGGCGGCCTTGTATTTGTTATCGAATACGAATATACGGTCTTTATAAATTAACTTAATTAACGGTTTAATTATTATTCCGAATTTTTAAATAAAATAAACATTATAAAATCTTAAAAAATATATACGTTATTTACGGTACGTAAGTATATTTATTTTTAAAATAACAACCTTTTTAAGTTTGCTTTTATGCCATTTATATTAATTATAAAACTTAAAAATTTCGTTTTTAATATAAAATTCGCATTTTTAAATATCGTGTCACGGTAAACCGTGATGCTGATGCCTTTACAGGCTGAAGCTTATCGCGGGCATCGATAGCGATAGCGATAACGCTAACGCTAGCGCGCTAGCTTATCGGTGGCCCGTGCTTTACGCCGTAGCTAATATTAGTGGAGCTTGCCATCCACCGAGGATAGCTCCCCAGCTTAGAATTGACTTTACTCCCTACCTTATAATAAGGGTTCCTAACAGCCAAGCCATCCGGGATCGTGACATATCGGCTTGAAAACCTATATTTCGCAAACGTTATAATACTTTTTTAACGTAAATTTCGTATTTTGCTTTAGTATCCGAAAAAATAAATATATTATTTACATATATATCATAAAACTAACTTTAATATCTTATTAAAATATTATTAATAAAACGCTAAAAAGTTAATAACTTATTAAATAATCCGAACGGGAGGACTTTATATTTATAAGTATTATATTTAGTGCGGAACGTCGTTAAATCCTCGTTTTCTTAAGGTTATCCGTATTTTATAAAAAGGTTAGCGGATATTAATTTTAATAAAAACTTTAGCTTTCGAATAATATAATTTATCGTTTTTTTAATTAAAAAAAGATATCGATTTTTTTAGTTAACGCGTTTACCTTCCGGTAATATACGTAAAAACGTAGCCTTTTATTCACTTTAAAGGCGAAATAAATTAAAGTAACTTAAAAGGCAAAGCTAGGCTTGATAAATCTTTTATTTAAGTTTTCGGTAATATATTTCTGATATATGTTTTAGCTTTTTTAAGGATATTTTATATAAAATAATGTATTTTAATTCCGAAATATCTTTTTTTATTCGATTTTATGGTTTATTTTTAGTTGTATTAACGGTAAATCGTCGGATATAGCTTTGCTAAAAACGTTTAAATATTAATGGTATTTTTCGGGGATAATTAAAAAGGCTAATTTCCGTAAATTTTCGTTATTCCGGGATAAATTATCGTCTTGTTTATCTTTTTTATTTTTGATAATGCGGTCGATTTCGTAAAAATATATAACACTTATATTTTCAGCGTTATTAATAAAAAAACGCTTTTATGCTAATGATTATTATTAAGTTGCTAATTAGTTTTGTAGTTTTAATCTATAGTTAGTTTGTAACTAAACTACATGTAATTAGTCCGCACCCTAACTAACTCATGTAGTTTTAGTCAACCCTCGGACTAACTACACCTTACTTGAAATAATTATTAAAGTTCGATTAATAAAAAATGACTTAACCAGCTTCTTTTTTTAATTGTTATTTAACGTTATACGCTTTAAGTTATTTATTAAGCTTTGATTTAAAAAGTTATATTTTGTAGTTTGTAGTTAATTGACTAACTAATTAAGACTACGTAGTTTTAGTCCGTAGTTTTGAAAACTACATGTAGTTAAACTAACTACAAACTATATATAATTTATAGTTAATTAATTGTCAGGGTTGGGAATAAGTTAACTGGCAGTTAACTTAGTTAAATTGACTCAAAACTCATTAAGTTTAAGTTTTAAGTTAACTTAATTAAGTTATTAAAAATGCTAACCCAGACTTATTAAGTTGAGTTACCTTTGAAACTCAAACTTATTGAATTGAGTTACCCTTAAAACTCAAACTTAGCTTAATATTCAAATTCAAAACAAATATTTAAGCATTAATATTAACCATAATTACCAGGTTTTAACGGGAAAACGTTTTTAACTTATTTAACTTTTAATTATAATTAAAAACCCATTTTATTTTAATTATTATATTATTTATTATCCACTTTTTTAAGTTATTAAGTCAATTCAAAACTCAATTAAGTTAACTTAGTTAAGTTACACCCAAAACTCAAACTTAACTTAACTCAATTAAGTTATTAAGTTAATTAACTCAATTAAGGCGAGTTAGTAAATCTGCTAACTTTAACTTAAACTTAAACTCAAAACTCAAACTCAAATTGCCAACCTCGTTAATTGTAGTTAACTAGTAGTTTAACTAAATAGCAAGCCTGATTATTATATTAGGCATACGGTTTTTATATTAACCGATAATATCTTTTTTAAATCGGTATAAGCCTTGGATATTTTTTTAGCTAAGGGTTTTAGGGCGGGGTTTTGTTTTTTTCAGGGTTGCAAATAAGTTAACTGGCAGTTAACTTAATTAAATTAACTCAAAACTCATTAAGTTTGAGTTTTGAGTTAACTCTAAGTTAACTCATAACTCAAATATAATAAAAAAACAAATAAAAAACAATTTGTTTTAAGGTATCTAACTTACTAATCATATTATTAAAAGGGTTAAGAATACGGTATCAACGTTATTTTGACTTAATAGATTTTAAAATAATTATAAGAATTTGTAAAATTAATATTAAAAAAATTATAAAAATTCGAAAAACTAATATTTAACTAAAATAACGTTCATATCGTATTTTTAACCTTTTTATTGATTTAAACCAGGGTTGGGAATGAGTTAACTGGCAGTTAACTCATTGAGTTAATAAAAAGTAATAACTCAAACTCAAACTCATGAGTTATGAGTTAACTCTGAGTTAACTCAAAACTCAAAGATTAATTATTTATATAAAGAAGATATTTATTTTTTAATATCTAACTTACCAATCCTGTTATTAAAAAGGTTAATAATACGCTATCAACGTTATTTTGGTTAAATATTGATTTTTCAAATTTTTATAATTATTTTAAGATCCTAATAAAATATTATCAATTTTTTATTTAAATTATTCGAATCTTAGAATAATTATAAGAATTCGAAAAAATAATATTAAGTCAAAATAACGTTGATACCGTATTATTAACCTTTTTAATGGTTCGATTAATAGGTTAAATACTCGAGAATAAATATTTCTTTATTTAAAAAATTAATCTTTGAGTTTTGAGTTAATAACTCATGAGTTTTGAGTTAACTCAAACTCAACGGCTAAATAACTCAATTGAGTTCAACTCAACGATATTAAAACTCAAACTCAACTCAAACTCATGAGTTTGAGTTATGAGTTAACTCAAAACTCAAACTCAAATTGCCAACCCTGATTTAAACAATAGGATAAATACTTAACAATGAATATTTCTTTAATAAAATAATCAATCTTTGAGTTTTAAGTTGATAACTCATGAGTTTTGAGTTAACTTAAACTTAACGGCTAAATATTTTATTTGAGTTAACTTAACGATATTAAAACTCAAACTCAAACTCAAACTCATAAATTAGTTAAATTTGCTAACTTTAACTTAAACTCATAAGTTTAAGTTATAAGTTAACTCAAAACTCAAACTCAAATTGCCAACCCTGATTATAGTGTTAGTTATTAACAGGGTTGCAAATGAGTTAACTGGCAGTTTGAGTTTTGAGGTAACTCAATTAAGTTTTCAAAAGTGATAACTCTAACTCATTAAGTTGAGTTACCCTTACAACTCAAACTCAACTTAATGAGTTTAAGTTAACTTTAAGTTAACTCAAAACTCAAATTTAAATAAAAACAAATAAGAAGCTAACTATATTAACAAAGTTATTTATTAGAAACGATTCTTTTTATAGTTGGAAACAACGTGAAGACTTTGTTTTAATTTTATTTATTTTTCAAAAGCTCTTATAGTTATTTTTACGTTTTGAAAAAATATTATTTTTATTGAATGAAATATTCGAAAAATAAAATCAATTATTAAAGCTTTAAATAAATGAATAAAATTAAAATATTTTACTTACGTTGTTTTAAATTATTAAAAGTGTTGGTTAACGTTTGAATTTGAGTTTATTTTAATTTTTTAATTATTTAAATAAATAGGTTTTAAGTTATTAAGTTAACTCAATAACTCATTAAGTTAACTCACTTAAGTTACACCCCAAACTCAAACTCAACTTAACTTAATTAAGTCATTAGGTTCATTAACTCAATTGAGTTGAGTTAGCAAATCTGCTAACTCTAACTCAAACTCAATGAGTTAACTCAAACTCAAACCCAAAACTCAAACTCAAGCTTGCAACCCTGGTTATTAAAAAGGCTTTTTTTTAAAAAATATTAAGCTTAAAAAATCGAATAAAATCTTTTTTGTTAAAATATTTATTATATATATATGCTTTAAATAAAAGTTTTTTATTTAAAGCTAACTTTTTGTTGTTTCCTCCTTGAATCCGTTTTTATTTAGCGATTTTAAAGCTGCTAAAAATTCGAAGTAATATAGCTGAATTTGGCTAGAATCGTATTAACCTTCGCTACGTTGTTTTAAGTGTTAGGTTCGCGTTTATTAGGGTTTTTAAGGCAAAAAATACGGTAAACTATTTTTTTACAAATAAAATATAGTCCTTTTTAAATTAATCGCTTAAGCCTTTTTGAAAAAATAGTTAAGACCATAATCGGGTCTAGCTTTTTAAACGTTTTAGGCTTTTTATTACCGGTAATTACTTTTTAAAGGTCGACGATCTAGCCTTATTTTTATTTTTACCGGATTTAGGCTATAATGAAATTAAGCGCTTAATATAAGCTATATTTAAATTTAAAACTATTTTAGCAGCTTTCAAAACAAATGTCTTAAAGTTTATATTTTTGTTAATATAAAACGTAATTATAACGTTTTAAAAACTAACGGGGAAACGGCGCTTAATTCTTTTTTTTAAATTTAGATTTATTAATACGGTATTCGCCGGTAAATCGAATAAAATTATTTTTTCAAAAAAGGTCGTCGGTTATTTTTATTTTTAGCTCGCGGAATTGTTTGTTAGCGTTTTCTTTTTAGTTAAAATTATAATATTTATCCCATAAATATTATAATAAAACTTTTATGATTTCGATATGTTCGGGGTATTTTTAACGGAAATAAAGTATAATAATACGAAAGATATTTTTTTAAAATATAAGGTAACTTCGGTAAAACAAGCACGTTTACCGTAAAAGTAATTTACGTTTACTTTTAATTTATCCTTCATTTAATGACATTATTATTTAAAAAGGATAGCGGTTTTATTTTTATCGTTGTAAAAATCCGCGACGTTTAATGTTAGGCTGTGCCAGCCTTGGCAGCCTGCCAGCCGGCAGGCTCTGCCTTTGGCAGACCTATATAGATTCCGCCATGCTGGCACTAGACTAGTGAATACTTATGCTTTTATACTACTTTTCTAATGACTTATACCTAGGGAATAAGCCTTATATTTAATTTGCCCGAACTTTTATAATTACGGGAAAATCTTTAAGATCCGGATATTTAAAATCCTTTAATACCAAAGATATATATAATAAGTGTAACAGCTTAGCTGGCGTCGCGTTAACAGGCTTGCAAAATATTGTTTTTGCCACAAAGTCCTAAACTTTAATCGCTAAGTCTTCGATTTGAGCGATTATAACCGTCAAGGTTGCAAGCTTAAGTTTGAGTTTTGAGTTTAAGTTAACTCAAACTTATTAAATTAAGTCAAGTTTCAGTTTTAAATTCTTTGAGTTAAACTTAATTAAGTTAATAAACCTTTGAGTTAAAGTTAACTGAATTAAGTTTGAGTTAGCATTTTTACTAACTCAAATATTTTAGAATAAATATTAAAAATAGAATATTAACGTTATAATAAAAACAAATCTGTAAATCGTTTTCTTCTAAGTTCTAACGTTAAATAACGCTTTTTTTATATTGGTTTTGTTTTTATATTGTTGGTTATAAAATTTAAATATTTGAGTTTTGAGTTTGAGTTTAAGTTAACTCAAACTCATTGAGTTGAGTTTGAGTTTTGGGGGTAACTCAACTCAAGTAAGTTAAACTCAATTTAGTTAACTGGCAGTTAACTCATTTGCAACCCTGGTATTTATATAATATGTTATTTATTTTATATAAAGTTGCCATTTAATTAAATTATGCGTTGAGCACAGCTAATTAATTATAAATTAAATTGATTTGTAGTTAGTTTAATTATCAAGGTTGCTAATTAATTTTGTAGTTTTAGTCCGTAGTTAGTTTTCACTAAACTATATAGTTAGTCCGGGCTTTAACTAACTATTATAGTTTTAATCAAGCTTCGGACTAATTATATACTAGTTTTAATCGGGGCTCGGACTAACTATACTTTGTTTTAAATAAATATTAAAATTCGGATCAAGATTTTTAAAATGAACCTAAAAGGCTATTTTATTTATTTGATTATAAATTAGTTAATAATATAATTATATACTTTATAACGTTAATATTAAACAAGTTGTTTTTTATAGTTTGTAGTTAATTAACTAACTAACTAAAACTACGTAATGTTAGTCCGGACTTTGAAAAACTACATGTAGTTTGTAATCAATGAATTGTAGTTAACTAGTAGTTTGACTAAATGTCAACCCTGTCAACTATATATAATTTTCAAAAGTCTGGATTAAAGCTACCAGGGTTGGGAATGAGTTAACTGGCAGTTAACTCAGCTGAGTTAACTTAAAACTCATTGAGTTCGAGTATTGAGTTAACTCAATTAAGTTATTAAAAATGCTAACTTAAACTCATTAAGTTGAGTTACCCTTAAAACTCGAAGATTAATTACTTAAATAAAGAAAATATTTATTTTTAATTATTTAACCAATTTATCCTATTATTAATACGGTATTAACATTAATTTAGTTGAATATTAATTTCTCGAGTTTTTATAATTATTCTAAGATTTTAATAATTTTAATAAAAAAATTGTCGTATTTTATAAGGATTTTAAAATAATTATAGAAATTCGAAATGTCGATATTAAATTAAACTAACGTTGACACCGTATTAGTAACCTTTTTAATGATTTAACTAGTAAGTTAGATATTTAAAAATAAAGATCTCTTTAGTTCAATAGTCAATCTTTGATTTTTGAGCTAACTTAAACTCAATAAGTTAATAACTCAATTGAGTTAAGTTAGCAAATCTACTAACTCTAACTCAAACTTAATGAGTTAACTCAAACTTAAACTTAAAACTCAAACTCAAATTGCCAAGCCTGAAAACTACATAATTTTAATTAAATAAGTTAGTTAACTACAAACTATAAAACAATATATTTGATATTAAATTTATTAATTATATAGTTATATTAATAACCAATTTGTCATTTAATAAATAAAAAGACTTATTAAATTTATTTTTAAAATTGATAATAGAATTTTAATAATCATTTTAAAACAAGTATAATTAGTCCGAGTCTTAATTAAAACTATTGTAGTTAATCCGAAGCTTGACTAAAACTATAATAGTTCGTTAAAACCCGAAATGACTACTTGTTATCGTTATATTAAACTTTTTAATAATTTACCATATAATTTGAATACTTAAAAATAAATAGCGTTTTGTTTGTTTTTTATTATTTTTGAGTTACGAGCTAATTTAGAGTTAACTTAAAATTTATGAGTTTAAGTTTAAGTTTTAAATAGGGTTGGAAATGAGTTAATTGGCAGTCAATTTAATTAAATTAACTTAAAATTTATTAAGTTATTAAAAAGGAATAACTCAAACTTATTAAGTTGAGTTACCCTTGAAACTTAAACTCAACTTAATAAGTTTGAGTTTACTTTAAGTTAACTTGAAACTTAAAGAGTAATTTAAACAATTGAAAAGTGATTAATTTATAAAATATTAATATATATCATTCAAATTAAAATAGTTAATAATAACGTAGTAGTATTATTTTAATTTTTTTTTTATTTCTTTCGAGCTTATATAAATATTTTAAATACTTGAAAAAGTTTATAAAATTTAATCAAAATTTCAAACAAATATTTACATATTAATATTAACGATAAATAAAAGGCTTTTACAGGAAAACGTTTTTAACTTGTTTAACTTTTATTTAAAATGGAAAAGTCTTTTTATTTTAATTAATGTATTATGAAATATCCACTTTTTGAGTTATTGAGCTAACTCAGTTGAGTTACACCCAAAACGCTAACTGTAACTCAAACTTAATGAGTTAACTCAAACTCAAATTGCCAACCCTGGTTTTAAAGGTAACTCAACTCATGAGTTTAAGTTAGCACTTTTAACTAACTCAATTGAGTTAACTGCCAGTTAACTTATTCCCAACCTTGTTTAAAATAAATATTTAAATTTTACTTAACCTGGTTCATTTATTTAATCATTAAGTTTTAAGATTAATTCAAAGAAATTAAGCTTAATTAAGTTAACTGCCAGTCAACTTATTTTCAACTTTAATTATAAACGGGGTTAGAAATGAGTTAATTGCCAGTTAACTTAATTAAGTTAACTAAAAACTCATTAAGTTTGAGTTTTGAGTTAACTTGTTGAGTTATTAAAAAGTAATAAATTATAACTCAAACTTATCAAGTTAAGTTACCCTTAAAACTCAAACACAATTTATGAGTTTTGAGTTAACTTTAAGTTAACTTATAACTTAAAGTTAATAAAAGTTAAATAGTAAAATAAATGTTTTTTTGTATTTAACCTTTACGAAAAAATCGGAAATATAGTTGAAAAGATTCGTAATACGGTATTTATGGTATCTTGTTTTTATTTTGGTTTTTAATTCGCATTTTACAATAAAATATCATTTTTATTTAATTTTGTGTTAGGCTATGCCAGCCAGTGGACTGGCACCCCTACCAACGGCTTGGCAGCCTTGGCAGACTGCCAGCCGGCAGGCTCTGCCTTTGGCAGACCTACATAAATTCCGCCATGCTGGCACTAAACTAATAAATACTTATACTTTTATACTATTCTTTTAATAACTTATATATAAGGAATAAGCCTCACAATTAATAACATCACTTTGGTCGCTAATTAAAAAAAGCATATAATACTATATTAATATAAGCTAACCAACTATTTTATCTTATCGATACCTTATTTTAATCGCTAAGCTGCCTTAGGCTATTGGCCGAAGCTAAGCTAGACGACCCCCCGCGGTCTACTATTATATAAATAATAAGATAATTTTGTACTAACTCTTTAATTTTAAGGACGCTTATTTTTACGTTATTTAGGTATAAGCGTTAAGGTTATATTTTAATATCCTCCGCTAATATATAACCTTGAAAGCCAAATAAGCTAATAAATCGTTGTCGCCGCCCGAGCTTATAACCCGCATAATTAACCGGAGCAGGTAAATAAGCGAAAACGTTTTATTATACCTAGGGTTGCAAATGAGTTAACTGCCAGTTAACTCAATTGAGTTGAGTTACCCCTAAAACTCAAACTCAAGTGAGTTAACTCAAACTCAACGATATAAAAACTCTAACTCAACTCAACTCAATGAGTTTGAGTTAACTCAAACTCAAACTCAAAACTCAAACTCAAGCTTGCAACCCTGATTATACCCGATTAAATAAATATTCGATAAAAATCCGTATAAATAATAATTAATAGGCTATTAGCGGACGATTATAAATTGCTAAAAACACTAAATTATAAATAATACGTAAACAACGAGCTAAAAACACCTATATAAACGTTAATAAATATCGCCTAAAAATTACTAATTTTAAGGTAATAAAAAGTTTTTAGCCTTTTTTTTATATAAAATTCCCCGTAAAATAGGCCCTTTTTTGGTAATTCCCTATAAACCCTATAATAAACGTAGGACCTAAACAACTTTTTTTAATATCGAAAAACCCTTTTAAGTATTAATAAAAAAGCTTAAATTACGGCTTATTAGCCTGCCGCTAAACTACGTATATATCCCGTATTTACTAGAACAAAAACGCTTAAAACGCTAATTTTTATCGTTACCCGACTTATTATAAGAAAAAATACCCGATAAACGCCTACTTAAACGCCTAGCAAATTTTATAAATTAAAATAATAATAACCCCACCGTATTTATACCCGCTACGTCCGCACCCGTTATATTTATTATATACGGCATATATTAAATTACGTTATTTTATTATACCAACTTATAATTATTTATTTTTTATCGTGTTTACCTAAATATATCGACTTTTCGCCAAAGAAAACCGCTAAATATCGAAACATAAAAACTCGAAAAGTTATAAAACCGATTAATATATACATCACCGCGGTTATAATTAAGTAACGCCGCTAATTAGTCGGTATTAAATAACCTTATTAATTATTTATTATTAACTAATTCCTAGAATTAGCTTAATTTATTTAGCGATTATTTATACTAATCCGTTATATTAAATAATTATTTAGTTTTATTAAACTTATAAAACGAAAATTATTATAATATATTGAATAATAATATTAATTTTATTTAATCCCTATAAAATAATAATATATTTAATTTACCTCCTAATAATACCTAATAAAAAAATTAGCTGAAATAACGGTAATAGCTTACGTAGCCTTTTAGGCTTTTATTAATAACGATAAAGGCAACCTTAGCGGAGCCTTTAAAATAAATAAAAAGGGTGCCGAGGAATAAATACGGGCATAAAACGTTAATTTAATAATCCGATAAAACGTCGAAAGAATAAAATATTTTTATCCAAATACCGATATTTCGCCCGGAAAAGGCGACTATTTCCTAATAAGCTATCGTTTTTATTAACGTAACGTATTTAATTTTATAAATTTAATTCGGGATTATATTATTATTAATATCGAGCGATAAGAACTTATTACCTAAAACCTTTTATAATTATTTAAAAATAACGTATAAATATAACATTATTAATTAAATAAATTAATTAAAAACAGAATAATTACCGATTTGGAATACGCTTTAATTTAAATTAAAAAAAATTCAAAATAAACAAAGCCGACGCTTTAAAAATACTCGATAAAGCGACCTATATTATAAACAACGTAAAAACTAATAAAAGTTTCCGTACTTAAACTTTAAATATTATTAAATTATGCCGAATATACGGTTTAAATATTCGAATTTAATAAATATTATAATCATATAACAAAATTTACCCAAATTATTATCCGTCCGAATAATAATACGGACTTAAATAATTAGCTTAAACACGTTGAAAACAAATAGCTAGCGTATAAAACATTATTAAACTAAATTACGATAATAATATTATTTTTTAATAATATATTCTTTTAAAAACGTCTCCTAAATAATTAGTAATTAACAATCGAAATATTAGCTTAACTAAAAATACTTATTAATATTTTATATTACGAAAAAAACTAGAATAATAATAAACTTAATTAAATTTATTAAAGCGTAATTCTTTTTAAATAATACGTATAAACGCGGTAACGGTAGTTATTAATAACGCGGATTTTATTAATAAAATTACCGAAGTAATTAAGGTTTTAATAATTAAAATTACGGTAAAAAAATAATTATTAAAATAATTAAAAAGGCGGTTATTAAAATTAATAATAAAATAATTTTCGAAGTAATTTTTAACGTTTAAATAATTTCCGACCTAAAAAACAAAGTTTTAAAAACTAACAAAAAAGTTTCGGCCGATAAATCCACCCCCAATAAATAAAATAAGCTTATAACGGATACGATAAAAAGCGTTTTTTTAGCATAAATAAAAAAATTCAAAATAATAAAAAATATATTTTAAATGAAAAATTTTTGCTAAATAAATATAAATAATAAAGCCGACGGTTATACCGTTAATATAATTATTAATAACGATATATTTTATAATTATTTAAAATTTAAAATTATAAATAATTAAAATATAACCAAAAAATATGCCGAAAATATAATAAAAAATTCCCGATTAAATTATTATATTTTATATATATATACGCTAATATGTGTATTAAACCTAAGCTTAAAAGATCTTTAGCATAAATTATAATAGTTATTAAAAATATAGCGTTTAATAATATAA
Organism: Pestalotiopsis sp. NC0098; assembly: GCA_022432395.1. NCBI lineage: Eukaryota > Fungi > Ascomycota > Sordariomycetes > Amphisphaeriales > Sporocadaceae > Pestalotiopsis > Pestalotiopsis sp. NC0098. Next base: position 292,942 of record JAJKLJ010000003.1, on the reverse strand, counting down.
AAAACGGGATATAACTCTCGGAAAAAATCGAAATTTCCGATAATATATTATTTTAATTCGTAAATTTTAAAGTTACCCCACGGGAAATATAAAACGCGGTAATGAAACTAAATAAATTAAGCTTTGGTTATAAACTTTTATTAATTAATATTATATAACTTAAAAACGTTAAAATTATATAAATGGACGAAAACGTATATATTTATAATATAAACCCGCGATAAACGGCTAAATTCGAGTAATTAATTTATGATTATTTAGATTTTTAAACCGACCGCGGTATTATTAATTTGCTAAACGCCGAAAAAATACGTTTTTATTTAATTTAAAATTAATAAAATTAAATAACCGCGGCTAAAATATATTAAATTAATACTAAAAATAAAATAAATATAAATAATATCCTAAATAAAATATATAAATTAATAAAAAAACGGATTAAAATTAAATTAATAATTTTTTTTATATTTTTCGGATATTTTATTTTTATAATATATTATACATCGGAAAAAAAAAACTTATAATTAATATACGTAATTTGAATAAAGTTTTGTTTTTTATACGTATTTTTTACCTTTTTAAGACTATTAAACTATATTAGCTTATTAGCTAATACCCTTATAAACGGCTTAGTAGCTTTAGCAGCCTGCTAGCCGGCAAGCTTTATTTTTAGCAAACGTATATAAATTCCGTTATATTAGCATTAAATTAGTAAATATTTATATTTTATATTATTTTTTTAATAATTTATATATAAGGAATAAGCCTTACAAAAACGTCATAATCGCTAAAACTAAAAAAAAAATTTATTATAAACGCGTTAAGATTTTATTATTAATTACCGGTATATTCAAACGATAAGTATATAATAATAATTATATTCCCCAAAAAATTAAAATATCGAACGTTATTTTTATAAAATATAACTTTTTTTATTATATATTTAACGGTTTATAAACCGGAAGCTCGCCGATTACCGTTAATATATAAACGTATTTATTAATAACGTATTAATATTAAACTATATATCCGCTTAATATTTATAATACGTTTAACGAGTATTTTAGGTTTTTTAAAATGCCGGTATAACGTTATCGCTAACTAAAATATAATTTTTTTTAATTTAATTAAAATATTAGGATTTTTTGTATTAAGGATAAACCGAAGTATAAAGAAGTGTTGGGGTTTATGCTAATAGATATACTAATCAAGTGTGTACTAAGCGTATAAAGTAAGGTTAACTGGATATTCTAAACTAATTTATAAATATAGTCGTTAAAGCTTAATTGGCTTTACCTATAGGTAAAATAAATACTTAGATTAATTATTAAGGTAATAATTGTTTATATAGAATAGGAAATCCGCCCTTAATATACTTATTTATTCCCTTATTAATATTTGTTTGGATTATTATGTTGGTGGTGATCCCCTTTGTTTGGATCACCTGGATCACTACTGCTCTCGTCGCTCTTTTAATATTAGCTCACCTGGAGCTTTATTAATCTACTAATCCATAGTCTTTGGATTACCTACCGAAGTAGTGATCTTGTTAATAGCTAAAAATAGTTATTAGACCTGGTCCGTATTTTAGGGTTTTTTTAGTAATAATAGCCCCGTAGTATACCTTTTTTTTTCCTTAAGCGCCAACACATATTCGTTTTTTTGCAAGGGTGTATATTCGTAATATTAGCTTTTTTTTTATGTTTTTTGTCCTCGAAAGACTTTAGGTCGCATAAATAAGTCGTTGGTCTTATTCCCCGTGGTTCTTGGGTTTTTTCCTTTTTTTTATGCTTTGTTCGTAATATATACTTATTATATTAAGTCGAATTAAAAAACAAAAGCCGAAATCAAAAAAAAACGGAAAAACGTTATCGTTTGTTTGCTTTTATTAATTAGTTCGGAGTCGAAGTTATAGCTTACTTTTTTTGCGAATCCCGTTATATCCGTTATATTATAATAAAAGGTATTTTGCGGTATAAAAATATATTCGTCGCGGAAAATCTTATGACGGTTTTTTCGTGGCGATATTTATTAAAAAGGTGTTAAACGCGGACGATCGTTTGAAATTGGAGGAAAAGGCTATTAAAAAAAAGCTTTTGGCGGCTTAACAGGCTTTTAACGAGTCGGTGGCTTGTTTAATACGGATTCGGAAATAACGTGCTTTTTTGAAGTTTCGTGGGGTTAATTTGGCTCGTCGTGGTGTCTCGTCCTTAAATAAGCTGGATAAGCTCGAGCGCTCGGAATCCGAAGCGGCGATAACCGTGTAATTTTCTGGGGCTTTCGACGTTATCGACTAGTCTACGGTCGGGTTTAGAACTAATTTTGTAAATTTTGGTCCTTTTATCGAGACTAGAGGTACTGCTTAAAAGCGGCATAGTCTTTAATATGTTTTTTAGGTTCTTAGGTGTTATTTTTAGGTGGGTAACTTTCTTATTTTACGAGGAACTAGTATCTTTTTCCGACCTTTTTATAGTCGATAATTTCTTTAATATTATATTCTGGCTAATTTTTTTTTATTTTTAGCGTTTAGTCGATTATCGCGTTTTTTGGTGCTGGTTCGAGTAAAAAAATATAAAATATTAAATATTTTTTTTTATAATCCTAAATAGTTATAAGCGGTAATTAATTTTTGAAATTTGTTTGTTAATTTTAAATAATCCGAGTTTTTTAAAATCTAATTTATCGCTTAGTCGTTTTGTTTTAATATTTTTGCGTAATAGGTAAATTTTGTTTCCCCTCGTAAAAATTAGTCCTTTAACCTTATTTTTGTCGGCGTACTCTTTCGTACGTGCTTAAAGGGTAATAAGGTTTTCTTAAAGGTTTTTTTTAGAGTTTTTTTAGGTTGTCGATATACTAGATAGCGTATTTTGCTAATTCTTTTCCTACGATAGGTTCTTTGGTTATATTTGGTTCGTAGCCGTAGTTAGCGTAAAATAATAATATTTTTATGGGTTTTTGTATAATATTGTTGTAGGCGAATTGCGTTATAGGTAATAATATGACTTAATTGTTTTGGTTATAGTTAATATAATAGCGTAGGTATTCCTCGAGTATTTAGTTAATTCGTTTTATTTATCCGTTTATTTATGGGTAATAAGTTGTCGAAAGCTTATAGTTTACTTTTAGCTGCGTTATAAGTAATTTCTAGAATTTTAATGTGAATAGCTTATTTTTGTTTAAGATAATTTTATTTGGTATGCCGTGCTGGCTGGTTATAGTTCGTAGGAACGTATAAGCAAGTTCTTCTGCGTTATTTGCTTTCTTATAAGGTAAAAAATAAGCGTATTTTGTGAGTCGTTTAATAAATACTAAAATATTATTATAAAAAGTTTTAGTTAAGGGCTTTTTCGATAATAGTAATTTTATAATAAAGTTTAGAGCGATAAATTTTTATGCTTTGTTTAGAGGTGGTATTGGTTGTAGTTCTCCGTAAGGTTTATATTATATTAATTTTGTTTTATTATATAAATCGTATTTTTTAATAATTTCGCTAACGTGCTTACGTAGCTATAAATAATCGAAATATTGCTATATCCGCTTAGTTGTCTTAAATACTCCCTAATATCCGCTAATAGGCGTAGAGTAGATTTCTCGGATAAGCTCGTCCTTAATTTATTTTAGGATTTCGATTTTGCCTTAGTATATAAATAATATCCCGTTTAGTTTTATAATCTTGTTTAACTAATTATTATTGTTAGTTACCTTGCTAGTAGCGTAAAAAGTTATAATAAGTATTAGGTTTCTTTTTTAGTCGTTTGCAAGGATAGTGTATATTTTTTTAGGTGCTTCCTAATAGTGGTCCGGTCGTCGGCTAAGAGTATTTGCCTTGCTATTCTTTGATCCTTTGCGGTAAATAATTTTAAAATTATAGTTTGCTAAGAATTTTGTTTATTTTATTTATTATTTATTAAGTTTTTTGCTTATCGTAAATAATGCGAAATTTTTATAATTGGTGTAGATTTTGACTTAGTAATTGGTTCCGCTTAGGTAGTATTTTTATTTTCGGAATGTTTTAATAATTGCGAGAAGTTTTTTATCGTGGATTTGATAGTTGAGTTGTTTTTTGGTAAACTTTTTAGAGTAGTAGGCTATAGGGTATAGTTTCCCGTTGTTGTTTTATTAGCTAAGTTGTCCGCCTATAGCGTAGTCTAAGGCGTTGGTCTCGATTTTAAATTTTTTTTTGGGGTTAGTTATTTTTATTATTGGTTAGTTTATAATTCGTTTTTTGATTGCGTTGAAGGCTTTTTGCTTTTTATTAGTTTATTTAAATAGTACGTTTTTTTTCGTTAAATGCGTTAAAAGTACGGCGAGGCGTCCGAATTTTTTAATAAATATTTAATAAAAGTTTGCGAGTCCTAAAAAGGATTTAATTTCGGTAACCGTTATCGGCGCTTGCTATTCCTTAACTACTAAGATTTTAGAGTTTTTTATTCTAATTTCTCCGGGGGATATAACGTATCCTACGAAGGTGACTTATTTTTGGTGGAATTCGCTTTTTTTAGAGTTTATAAGAAAGTTTGCTTTTTATAGTTTTCGTAGTACGGCAGCGACGTGCTATTTATATTCGTCGAGGTTCTTAGAATAGATAAGTATATCGTTAAGGTATATTATTATAAATTTGTCGAGGAATTCTCGTAGAATAGTATTGATTATGTTCTGAAAGCTTGTTGGTGCGTTAGTTAATCCGAAAGGCATAATTAAGTATTCGAAATATCCGTATTTCGTCCTAAAAGCGGTTTTTTATTTTTTGCTTTTTTTGATTCTAATTAGGCCGTACGTATTAGGCAAATTTAAGGTAATAAACTATTAAGCTCCGTACAATTTGTTTTGTAAGTCCTTAATTAAAAGTAAAAAATATCGGTTTTTAATCGTAATATCGTTAAGCTTACGGTAATCGATACAAAGTCTTTATTTTGGTGTTCCGTTTTTATTTTTTTTTGGTACAAAAAATATAGGATAGCCTGCTGGCGATATAGATTCTTTGATCCAACCCTTTTCTATTATCTCCGTAATATAGGTTTTTAATGCTTTTTCGTGCTAAGGTTTTATTAGGTATATCGGTATAAAATATGGTTTTTTTCCTTTTTAAAAGGGTATTTTATAATTAAATCGTATATGTTTTAATAATTTTATTTTTAGTTTTTTACTAAATAGGTCGCTGAACTCTTTGTATTTTTCGGGTATTTTTTTAATTAAATTCGGCTTAATATATTTGGTTATAATATATAATTTAAGTATTTTAAAGTTACGTAAAGGCTAATTTTTCTAATACCCGTTAAAAATTAACTTTTTTCCTAGTATATCCCACTAGAATTAGCCTATATTCTAGTTTATTTTGGGATTATTTACCCGTAACTAGGGTATTTTTAAAACTAAGTTATAGTTTATAATATCCGTGATATTATATATAAAATATTTATTATAGTTTTGGATATAAATTTAAATATGCGTAGTTTTTATATTTATAATTTTGTTTCCGTATAAAATAGGTTTTTTATCGACGGTATTAAGTAAATAAGGCGTTTTTTTGTGCTTTTATGGTATCCGGAGCTAATTAACGATTCTTAGCGAAATAAAATTTCTTTAAGCTTTTAAGTTTATTAGGGCTCGTATATCGTGTTTATTAATCCGTACTAATATCGTAAAATAGTTTATTATTATATTATCGCTCCCGGTAGCATAAATAAATTTTATTTAGGACCTTTTTTGTTTTTTTAAAAATAGTCTAGCTCGTTTCCCGAGCTTTTGTTAATTTGTTTATTAACGCGCCGTTTATCGGCGTTCGTAAATATGTCTCGATCTTTTTGGATTCGTATTTTATTCCGTATAAATTGGTACGTCGTTGCTTTATCGTTGGCTTTTTGGGTATTTTTATATATTAGGGTAAAATTGGATTTTTTTATATTAATTTTTATGTTTTTTGTTTATCCGTAATAACTTTTATCGCTGGTTTTTTTACGGTTCCTTTTTTATATTCCGGGGGTGCCGTTTAATTTTAAATATTATTAATTAAGTCCCGAGTATTTTGCGTTAGGTTGCGGGTTTTTTTAACGATAATTCGTCCCGTAACCCGATATTTTTTAAATAATCGTTATATTTTCGCCTTATCGGTGGCGTATTTTTAATATAAATTTTATATATATTCCGATTATAATTGCTTATTTTTTACGTATTAAACCGTAGCCCGAGGTTATATAAAAAAAATAACGTAATTTTTAAGGTTACGGTATTTTATTATTATTTTTTTTAGTTTTTCCGCGCGGTAAAATTGGTTAATAAGGAAGTATTTTATACGAAGCGGGAAAAACTTTATTTTAAGTTTTTTATTAAGGTGTTTTAAATATTTTAGATCGATATAATTAATTTAGCTAATTTGTCCATATAACTTAAATTAATTATTAATTTTTAGGGCGTCCCCGAAAATAGCTTTTAAGGTACGCCGTTTTAGGTTAGCTTTTATAGTTTTTCGGAGGATTTGGCTTAGGTTAATAGTAATTCGATAAAATTTTGCGGTTATGACCGTGGCTCCGTTATCGAAAATATTGTTTTATTTTTTTAAAGCGATAAGGATATCGTTTCGGTTTATGGCCCCGAGTTGTTTTTTAAAGAATTATACGGTTTATACCGTAGTTTTATTTTGGTTTTTTTCGTTGTTAATATAATTTTTAGACTTATTACTAATATTATCGACTAATTTTTTTTATTAAATCTGGTTTTTGGCTTATTTAGTTTATTAATACGTTTTATTTTCGGATTTAAATAACGTATTATTATCGCTATTTATTATTTGTTTTTCCGTTCCGAAGTATACGGTGCGTCCTAATTTCGTAGCTATTAAGGTTCGTGGTTTTTTAAGGTATTAAATATTATTATTTTTATAAAATTTATACGTCGAATAATCGTTATTAAAGCATACGGTCTAATATAATAACGTATATGGTATTTCCTCCCGTTTTATGGTATTAATTTGTTTTTTGTTTTTTGGCATAAGCTTAAATACTTTTTTGGGTTAACGATATTCGTTAGCGTAATATTTTATTTTATCGTAATTATAATATTTAATATTAGTTTTATCCTTCGGTGCTCTCCGCTAGGTGGCGTCCAAATCTATTAGTCCACTATAATATCCGTAGGAGGTACAAGTCTTTTAGTTTTTATTACGGTTGTTATTACGATTATTAAAGGGTTTTTTATATTAGCTCGTAGTCGGGCCTAAGTATTATGTTTAATTTAGTTAGGTTTTTTTTTAGTCGTTTTTTATATAAGCGATTATCGATCTTAATAATTTTTTCGACGTAGGTATTAAAGTCGTCGGGTCGATCTTTTTTTAAGATTTCGTTTTTAACGTTTTCTCGTAACTTTGTATAAAAAATAGTTATAAGCGCGTCGTCGTCGTTTTATTCGGTTTTAGACGCGATTTGTTTAAATTCCGACGCAAATTTGGTAATTAATCCTCGTTATCGTAGCTATATTAGTTATTTTTCGGTTATTTGTATTTTATCGGGGTTTCTAAAAGTAGCTTTAAGTCGTTATTCGAATTCGTCGTAGTTGGCGAATACTTTTTTGGTATCGGATTGTTGGTCTTTGGCCTCGTTGTTAAGGTAGTCCCTTATAGTAGGTTTAAACTAGTTAAGCGCGTTTTTTCGGAGAAATCCGGCGATATATAAGATTTTGTCTGGTTCGGTAATAATCGTATTATTATAAAACCGTAAATAGGCTCGTATTTGCGTAAAGAATCTTTAGATATTTTTATTTTTCTTATTATACGACTAAGGAGGAAAGAGCTTATATCCTTTATTACCTTTAAATTTGTCGTTATTGGTGAGGATCTAAGTATTAAGCTGCTTATTGTCGTTTTTAATCTTTTTAAGAGCGGCCTAAAGGTTTTTAATTATTTTTAGGACGTTAGGTCCTCCCGTTAAGTTGTCGATAATGCTTCCGTTGCGAGATATAATATTTTCCTTATAGAAATATTGCTTAATAGTGACTTAATAACGTACTTAAATAAGAGTAATTAAAATATAACGATTATATTAAAGATAAACCGAAGTATAAAGAAGTGCTGGGGTTTATGCTAGCAAATATGCTAATTAAGTGTGTATTAAGCGTATAAGGTAAGGTTAACTAGATATTTTAAACTAATTCATAAGTATAGTCGTCAAAGCTTAATTAGCTTTATTTATGGGTAAGATAAATATTTAGATTAATTATTAAGGTAATAATTGTTTATATAGAGTAGGAAATCCGCTTTTAATATACTTATTTATTCCCTTATTAATATTTGTTTGGATTATTATGTTGGTAGTAATCCCTTTTGTTTAGATCACCTGGATTATTATTATTCTCGTCGCTCCCTTAGTGTTGGCTCACTTAGAGTTTTACTAATCTATTAATTTATGGTCCCTAGATCACCTACCGAAATGGTGATCCTGTTAATAGCTGGAGACAGCTGTTGGACCTGGTCCGTGCTTTGGGGTCTTTTTTAGTGATGACAGCCCCGTAGTGTGCCTTTTTTCTTTCTTTAAGCGCCAACACATGTTCGTCTTCCTGCAAGGGTGCATGTTCGTAATATAACGGTATAAAGTTTTTTATTATTAAAAAACGAGTAAACGCTATTAAAAAATTTATATAATAAATACGTTAAATATATTAAAAATTATATCGGCCTAACGGGTTATTTTTAATAATTTATTTTTTTATATTTAAAAAATATAATTATTTTAAAAACGCAAAATAGCCATTATACGATAAAATAATAAAATTTTTAAGTTTAAATTAAAACGGAAAAAATAAGCGGCTTAATTTAAGTTTACGCCGACGGACTTTAAATTTTAGTTATTTATTATTATTTAAAATTAGTTTTACGAAATTCTTTATTTAATATATTAAAACTTAAATTAAATTATTTTTTAAGCTAAACGCTTTTAAAAAACGAAGTTTTAGCGTTATATTTTTTTATTTTATATAAATATAAAATAATAAATTATTATAAGTAAAAAAATATTTAATTTATTTTATTTATAAGCAAAATTATTATTAAAATAAAAATAAAATACAAAATTACAAAGCTAAAAACAACCTATTTAATATAAATTTGCCAAATTAAACAAATATAAATATAATTATATATAATATTAATAATAATTTTTACCGATTATTAAGCTATTAAAAACGTAATATAATAAATTAATTTCCGATTAATTAATACCGTTAAAAATAACTAATAATTTATAATTATAATAATTTATTTTTTTATAATTTAACCTCGATATAAAATATATATTAAATAAAATAAACTTAATACCTGATATATTATTACGATTATTAACGATAAATTATTTATAGAACGGACAAATTATGAATAATATTTAAGTTTCGGAGCTAAACGATATTATTTAAAACTTTAGGTATTATATAATTACTTATTTAAAGATCAATTTTGTTTTTAGAATTCAAATTATAAAGAATTATTAGCAAAATAAAAAATAAACCCGATTAATCTAAAAATACGTAAAATATAAATACGGCTTAATAAACTACGTAAATCGCGAAATAAAACGTTAATAAATAATAAAATAATAAAACTTAAAATATTAAATAAAATATATTACCGATATTAATTTAATAAATACGGTTTACTATTTTAAATACTCGCTAACAATAAAAAAAAAGGAAAAATTTTATTAAATTATATAAACGAGCTTTTAAAAACAATTTACGATAATATTTATTATTTCGGGCCTAAAAAATAATATAAAAATTATAAATTTTAATTATTTATAAATTATAACGCAAAATCCAACAATACGTTAAATATTATTTATTATATTTATAAAATCGTACGGATTACGGTTGAAAGCTTAGATATTTATAACTAATTAATAGCCCGGCTAAACTATTTTATACGGTAACCTAAGACTTTATCGTCGTTTTATTAAAAATATTATCCGTCGGATTTATATAATATTTATTAAAAAAATTTGTTTTTTATATATATTTAACGATAATTTATAAATTTTCGCGGAAAATAATCCTAATTTTTAGGTATACTAAAATAACCATATCGGATGAAAAATAATAAATAACTAAAAATTTAATAATTTGCGATTAAAATTGCCCGGGAATCGTAATTTCCGACAAAAATCTAAAGTTTATAAACGAGATTTAAAAGATATTTTGAGGCCGTTACGGCATAAAATTAATATTAACGACTAATTAATATTTATAAAAAACGGATAATCCGAACGTATTAACTAAAATATTAAAATTATAATTAAATATTATATCGAAATTTTCCCGGATATATTATAAAATTATATTACGATACCGTTTAAATATTATTTAAATAATATTAAATCGGAAATATTAAAACGATTTTTTAATAAAATAATTATAAATTTTAAGCTAAATTTCATATTTTCCGTTTTAAAGGTACCGAAATCCGATATAAACTACAACTTAACAAAAAAGACTTTTAAACCAAAACTAAGGCAGCGATAAATTTTACGGCCGATATAACGAGAATTTATTATAATAAAACCAAAAATTTTAGTATTTTTAATATTAAAAACAAAATTTACCTAAAATTTTATAAAAATTATAAATTATTAGGAAATTAACCGAGAAAATAATTAACTTAACGCGTCGGTTTTTTTACCGTAATAAAAAAAGTAAAAAACCTCGTTTACGAACTTAATTTTTTATAATTATAAACGGACTACCGGGTAATATCCGTCGAATAATTATTTTTCATATTAATCGGAAATAACCTAATAAAATATAAAAAACGATTATTACCGGGACGAGTAATTATAATAAAAAATAACAAAAAATAAACTAATTACGAATTCAAAAAACTAATATAACGACGGATTAATGAATAATGTAGCAAATTAATATTATAATATTAAATACGCTAAAAAATATTCCGCGATATACGATTAATAATATAAGCGAGATTATTTAATATAAAACGCGGTAAAACTCGTAAACGCCTTCGATAAAAATATAAAATAACGCCGGAAAAATTAAAAGTTAAAAAGGATAATTTTAACGTATCGGCTAATAAAAACGATAAACTTAAAAATACGGAGGTAATTATTATAAAAAAAGAATAAAAAATAATTAAATAGGCCCCAAGAACGATAATCCGCGTAATATTACCTAAACGTAAGGTTATTTTATTATTATTAAATTAATTTTTAAGGCGTTAAATATTATTATTATTAATCGAGAACTAAAAAATAAGGTTAGCGTAAACGGCGAAGAAAATAAAAATAAAACAAATTCTGAAATATAAATATAAATATAATATTTATTAGGCTTTAACCTAATTTTAAAATAATTAAATAATATAATAATTAAACGGATTAATTATAATATAATAATTAACCGGAGCTTATTAAATAATTTTAATTATTTTAAATAGTATATTTCGACTAATTCTTATTATAATAAACCCTAAAGTTTAATATACCGTAAATCTACTAAACCGCTAAGGCTACGATAATAAAATAGCGTAGAGTTGTTAATTCCCGTAATATAAAGCAAAAATAGCAGGTTTTTAGGGTATATTCTTAGGATTCGATTACGGCGGTACCGTAAATATCGAAGTTTAAGAGCTAAAAGCCACCCGCGAAAACCAAAATTATTCCAAAATTATTAAGAACTACTTATAGCTTAATAGCGATAAAATTAAGTCGCCGTATAATCTTAACCTACAAAAAGGCCAAAAAAATAATCGAAAATTTTACGAAAAAATTAATTACCTAAATAATAATAACGCAGCATAATCGGCTGAAATACAAATAAATATATTAAAAAAAGGTTATTAACGTAGCACTTTTTAAAGGTTAATTTAGCAAAAAAAAAGCTAAGGCTATTATAAATTATTTTATTTTAATCCACTCGGATAAACCCTTTAATAGCGTATTTTTATATAAAAATATTTAAAAAAACTTTAAATTATTTTAAAAATAGGTAATAAATACGGATAAAAGCGACCCGATACGATAGGCGAGGTATTAATTTTTTGCCGGAGTAATTGAAAATATTACGAATTTACGGAAATATAATAAAGAAATTAGGATATATACCGGACCAGATCCGCGATAAGCTTATAATAACCGAATTAATTTAGCTAATAATGAACCTTAAAATTCGACGGATTTTAATTTTTTGGTTTAATTATTATCAATATTTTATAAATTAGATAAATTTTATATCGATACGAAAAAAAAGTTATATTTTTACAGTAAATTATATTTTGTTTATATTAAAAACGAATATTTCGCTAAATTAAAGGAGCGAAATTATATTTCCGATAACGAGGAGAAGAATATTAATTTAAACGCAAAAATATAAAATACCTTAAAGGTATATTTATACAATACCTTAGCTAATATTATAAATATTAATAAGCAAGATAACCGAGATTTTAATAGCCTAAAAACTAAGGTGGTTAATAAGCTATAAAAAATAACGCTAAATATTAATACTGACTTTAAAAAAGATTTTATAATTATAAAAGAGATCGATAAAAATACTAACGTTAAGGTTAATTAAGTGGCAAATCTGGAAAAATAGCTTAAATTTAGCCTAACTATACTATTCGATAAATATATTTTAAAGCTTTTTATAGTTGTTATCGATTTGGTATTCGAATCTAAACGATAAAATAAACGTATCATAAGTATTAATAAAGAGGTATTATAAAATTACGTTAAAAAACACCTAAATAAGCTTTTAATAAAAAATAACGGATCGCTTTATAATATTATTAAATCAGGGTTGGCAATTTGAGTTTGAGTTTTAAGTTAACTCAAAACTCAAACTCACATTAACTCAAACTCATGAGTTAGAGTTTTTATATTTGTGAGTTTGAGTTAACTTAGTTAAGTTTGAGTTTTGAGGGTAACTTAACTCATAAGTTTGAGTTAGCACTTTTTACTAACTCAAAGATTTTAAAATAAATATTCTAAATAAAAGATTAGCTTTGAATATAAACTAAACTTACTAAACTTCTTTTTGGACGTTAAATAACGTTAAATAGTGTTATTTTAGTTTAAATATTAATATTCGTTAAAATAAAATTTTGAGTTTTGGGTTAACTCTTAAGTTAACTCAAACTTATTGAGTTGAGTTGAGTTTGAATCAGAAATTCTTTGAGTTAACTCAATTGAGTTATTTAGCCGTTGAGTTTTGAGTTTAACTCAAGTGAGTTAAACTCAATTAAGTTAACTCATTGCCAACCCTGTATTAAATAAATAATCGTAACGGAAATTAGCTAATAGTTAATAAATAATAACGAAAAAATTTATAATATTATTAAAAACACTATTATAAGTAAAGCTAATAAGATTATAAAAGGCGACGCGATAAAAATTATTATTAACTCGAAGGTAAACGTAGCTTAAAAAATTAAATAAGAGATCGTATACCTTAAAAAGGAACTAGCTAAAGCCAATTTTTAGATAATTATTTACCCCGCCTTTAAGGAAATAATTAAGCGGGAAGTCCGAAAAGTCCTCGAAGGCGATAAAATAGCATAAAACCTTATAAAAACTCTTATATCGCGACGTTTATCTATTATAAAATTCGCTAATAATAGCGAAACAATATAATTATTATTCGCGCGATTAATATTAATATAATAATTATTAATACAATCGTCTCCGCTAACTTTATTATTACGATAAAATTTTGTAATAATTAAAAAGAACGAGGACGAAAATAAATTAATAGGCCAGGATAATAATAACGAAAAAAACGGCTTTTAGCCAAAGGAATACGCCCGCAAAAAGGCAAAGCGAAAAACTATTATAATCCCATATAAGCGCAAAAGCCGATAAGGCATTTTGGGGCAAAATTCTCGTTTATAAGGGGGGAAATATTAGGCTATGCTAGCCCACTAGCTGGCACCCCTACCAACGGCTTGGCAGCCTTAGCAGCCTGCCAGCCGGCAGGCTTTGCCTTTGGCAGACTTATATAAATTCCGCCAGGCTGGCACTAAACTAATAAATACTTATCCTTTTACACCACTTTTCTAATGACTTATATATAGGGAATAAGCCTTATATTTATGATTTTAAATTTCCAACCTTATTATATACGTTTACTTTTATATTTATTATTTTATATTCTTAAATATTAATTATTTTGATTAATTATAATTAAAACTAAAATTTTGTAATTAATATAATTATTAACTAAACTATATATAGTTAGTTTTAGTTTAGCCTTGGACTAATTATTATAGTTTTAGTCCGGATATTTAAAAACTATATATAATTAAACTAACTATAAACTACATATAGTTTGTATTTAGTTAGTTGTAGTTAACTAGTAGTTAGACTAAATGGCAACCCTGGTTGCTAACCAGGGTTGGCAATGAGTTAACTCCGAGTTAACTCAGTTAAGTTACCTCAAAAAAATCAAAACTCAAACTCAACTCAACTCATAGGTTTTGAGTTAACTCAAAACTCAAATATTTATTTCAACGAATTTTAAGATTATAAACTAAATAATATCGAATAACGATAATTAACGTTAAATAAAAACAATTGGCTTATTAGTTTTTATTTTAATATTTATATTAGATTTTTAATATTTATTTTAAAATCTTTGAGTTAGTAAAAGGTGCTAACTCAAACTCATGAGTTAAGTTACCCCTAAAACTTAAACTCAATTGAGTTAACTCAAACTCACAAATATAAAAACTCTAACTCATATTAACTCAAACTCATAAGTTTGAGTTTTGAGTTAACTCATAACTCAAACTCAAATTGCCAACCCTGTTGCCAACAAATAAAATTGTTATTTTTAATCTTTTAAATAAAAATAAAGGTAGCTTACGTCAGCTTTCCCACGCGGCAGTTGTGTATAGAAGATAAAAATATTATCTTTAATCTTTGGATAATTTAAAATCATTATATCAGCTAATAACGACGGGGAATTAATATAAAGTCCGGTTCCTAATTCCGGATTTTGTTGGATATTCAAAAATAGAATTCCCAACTAAAATTCGATTCTTTTTTCACCATCAGTAATATATACTATCATTATTTAATCTACTTTATGGTTTTATGTTTTTATAATAAGATTTATCTCACACTCTACACTTTTACCTTTATATTAGGATTCTTACCCCTCCAAGAAACACTTGTTTTGTTTTTTGTTTTCTTTTAAACATGGATTCTGATTATTTACAATCAGACTCACCTTTAGCCTTTATTTCCCAATCCCAATTTACACCTTTTCCTTCTTCATTTCTCCCTCCTAAACCACCTTTATGTTAAAAATATATCAACGAAAAAGAAAAACTAGCCAATCTTAGTTGCCACTAATAAAAAATCCCAAATTTACGTTATTGTTAATTAAACATAGGCTTTTCACTACAATTTTAAAACTTATCGATCCTTCGAAAGAACGGAAAGTTCTGCTATAGTATATATTATAAGTTCTTTTTTTATTTGTTTGTTTTTGTCAGGGTTGCAAGGTTGAGTTTGAGTTTTGAGTTTGAGTTTGAGTTAACTTATTGAGTTTGAGTTAGAGTTAGCAGATTTGCTAACTCAACTTAATTGAGTTAATTAACTTAATAACTTAATTGAGTTGAGTTGAGTTTGAGTTTCGGGTGTAATTTAATTGAGTTAACTTAATGAGTTTTTGAGTTAACTTAATAACTCAAACTTTAAATAATTAAATAGAAAAATAATTAAATAAAATTCAAATCTGAACGTTAACTAATGCTTTTTAAGCTAAAAAGCGTTTTCCCCTTTTTATTTTATTTAAAACGGTATTATTTATTTAAATAAAATTGATTTTATTTTGTTGATATAAAATTAAATAAAAATAAAATTATATCCTAAAATTAAAATAATTATTATAATTCGAAAACGCAAAATAAAATTAAAATAACGTTGATACCGTATTATTAACCCTTTTAATAATTTATTATATGGGTTAAATGCTTAAAAATAAATAGCTTTTTCTTTGTTTTTAATTTATTTTGAGTTATAAGTTAACTCAGAGTTAACTCAAACTCATTAAGTTGAGTTTAAGTCTTAGGGGTAACTCAACTCAATGAGTTAGAGTTATCACTTTTAAAAACTCAATTGAGTTAACTGCCAGTTAACTCATTTGCAACCCTGTTGATAATTTAAATAAAAAAATAATCGTATTTTATAAGGATTTTAAAATAATTTTAAAAATTGGAAAAATTAATATTAAACCAAAACAACGTTAACACCGTATTATTAACCTTTTTAATAGTTTGATTAGTAGGTTAAATATTGAGAAATAAATATCTTTTTATTTAAATAATTAATCTTTGAGTTTCGAGTTAATAACTCATGAGTTTTGAGTTAACTCAAACTCAATGAGTTATTAACTCAATTGAGTTTAACTCAAAGAAGTAAAAACTCTAACTTAACTCAACTCAATTGAGTTATTGAGTTAATTAACTCAATTGAGTTGAGTTAGCAAATCTGCTAACTCTAACTCAAACTCAATGAGTTAACTCAAACTCAAACTCAAAACTCAAACTCAAATTGCCAACCCTGTTATTAATATTACCGTTCAGGCAATATTAAAAGAATACGTATTAAATAACGAAGAAGAAGAGCTCGAACTCCAACGTTATGTTAATATTATTCTACCATCACTCAACGGTGATCAGTTTCTTGAACTTGAACCAAATTCGAATTTTAATAGTAAGTTCTTTATTTATTTGTTTCATTTAATTTTAAATTAGTTAACTAATAATTAAACAGACTTGATAAACCGAGTTCGTCGAATTGCAGTTTTAACTAAGTATACCGGCGAGATACACAAATTATTACTAGACGGCATCGCAAAAGCCAAAGAAGAGGGTAATTTGCCAGAGGATTTTGGTAAAACAAAAATTCCCAACGGTTCGTTATTCTTTTTTGTTTAATAAAATAAATTCTTTACTAATTTTAAAATTAGATTCCTATATCCGTTGGAATTCGACTTATAATATGATTGATACGGTTCTTCAGTTGAAGCAGCCGTTAAATTATATTTATAAGAATACCGAACATGCCGAATATTAGAAAATTTATTTTTCTGATGCTGACTGGTATTTACTTAGCCAGCTACACCGGGTTTTTGGTATTTTTGTGAGACCTAGTATTAAATTACAAGGTGAATATTATACTACGATATTAACGGCTTTGTTACATATTTATACTTTGTATAAAAAGCTACGAGCTATTTTTAACGAGTATAAGACCAAAATACGGGAAATCCCATATTTGTTAGGTTTATTATTATTGTTTTACGGTTAAATTTAATACTAATTAAAATTCAACAGAAACCGATACTATAAAGTCTTAATAAAGCCATCCAAGTTGGAGTTGGTAAATTAGGTTCTTACTTTCCACGGCAAATTACCGATGATAATATTCGCAAATATACGGCTATGTTAATAGCTGTTATTTTGGATCCACGAATAAAAACATCATATTTCCGCCCGGATATGCTTCTACATTTTTACGACGATGTTCTTAACGATGTTATGTTGATTTTCGAAGAGAAATATCAATTGTAAGTTGTTAAATAAACGTTTTATTAAAAATTAAATAACTAACAAATATTAACAGATTAAGAGACCACCGAGAAGGTGGAATCGAAAGCCAAGACGATGAAGAAGAATTTGTTAATAATTCTGATGAGGATGACTTTTTTATTAATCGAAGATCCATTCGAATTAATAACGAAGTTGAATCTTACCTTAAGGAACCACTGGCATCATCAGAAGTAAGTTTGTTTTTAACCTTGGGTTTCATTTAAATAAAGTACTAATTTATAATCTAATAGGAAGATCCATTAGTATACTGGAAAAATAACCAGTATAAATACCCTGTTTTGGCAATTTTAGCCCGGCAATATTTAGGTATTCCGGCTACTTCTGCTGCTATAGAACGGGTATTCTCAACATCGAGCTACATTATTTCTAAATCTAGAAATAGATTAAATCCCGAAACTGTGAAACAGTTAACTTTGTTAAAGAGTTGGGGATTAAAATCTGCAAAAGAAATAAAGGACTTTATGCAGGTCGGTATTGAAGAAGAAGGTGAGGAAAAAAATAGGGAAAAAGGTAAAGAAGAAAAATAAAGTTATTCGGGGTTTTTTTTAGTTACGGTTTTAGGTTTTTCGAATTTTTCCTTTGTTTCTTTTTGTTTAATTTTAGTTTAGTTTGCTTGATTTATATCCAACTTAATACATTCTTTTAAAATTAACCTCAAATCCAACAAAATGGTGTTACTATTGGTAACGTAGCTATTTTATTTATTTTTTAATTCATTAAAATAATACTTACCTTAATATTAAATTTATTTTAATTTTTTTACGTGTGAGTTTTGAGTTAACTCAGAGTTAACTCAAACTCATTGAGTTCAGTTTGAGTTTTAGGGGTAACTCAACTCAATGAGTTTGAGTTTTGGGGGTAACTCAACTCAATGAGTTAGAGTTATTACTTTTAAAAACTCAATTGAGTTAACTCAAAACTCAAACTCAATGAGTTTTGAGTTAACTCAATTAAGTTAACTGCCAGTTAACTCATTTGCAACCCTGATAAAAACAAACAAATTAAAAACCGAAAAGAATAACCGCGTAAAAATAAATTTAAAGCCTAATCAACGTAAAATTCTTAAGGCTTTAATATACGAAACTTAATATTAAAGCTTACCGGATCAAAGCCCGATAACGCAGTAACATTTAAATTAAACCGAATTTTTTTTCTTTATTATCGGTTCGAGCTTTAACCGGTCTAAGCTTTTTATTTTATATATTGAAAACAAATTCTTATTTATTATGGAAATATAATACGCTTATTATTATAAACAGGGTTAGCAATAAGTTAACTAGCAGTTAATTTAGTTAAGTTTAACTCAATTAAGTTTAACTCAAAACTCAAGGCCTAAATAACTCAATTGAGTTAACTCAAAGAATTTGTGATTCAAACTCAACTCAACTCAATAAATTTAAGTTAACTCAAACTTAAACTCAAAACTCAAACCCAAATTGCCAACCTTAATTATAAAACTTTTAATATTACAAATAAATTAACTTCGCTTTTTATTAATTACTTTATTTTTCGGCTATAACCTACTTTTTTATTAATAAAATTAATATAAAATAAAACTTTATAAAATTATAAAAATTAATTTTATAATTTTTAAAAATAAACATTATTACTTTTATATTCAGGGTTAGCAATTTAAGTTTAAATTTTAAATTAACCCATAACTTAAACTCATAAGTTTAAGTTAAAATTAGCATTTTTAAATAACTTATAAGTTTGAGTTAAGTTTAAGTTTTAATATTATTAAGTTAAACTTAAAAAAGTTATTTAGCCGTTAAGTTTGAATTAACTCAGAACTTATAAGTTATTAACTTAAAACTCAAAAATTAATTATTTAAATAAAAATATATTTATTTTTAAATACCTAACGTATTAATTAAATTATTCAAATGGTTAATAATACGGTATTAACGTTATTTTAATTAAGTATTAATTTTTCGAATTTTTGAAATTATTTGTATTATATTAAATTTGAATAAGAAATTAATAATATTTTATTTAGATTTTAAAATAATTATAAAAATTCGAAAGGTTGAAGTAAAACTAAAATAACGTTAATAATGTAGTATTAACCTCTTTAACTATTTATCCCGTAGCTTAGATACCTTAAAATAAATAGTCTTTTATTTGTTTTTTATTGTCTTTGAGTTATGAGTTAACTTAGAGTTAACTGCCAGTTAACTTATTCCCAACCTTATTTATATTATAATTAACCCTTGGTTAAAATAATACCGTAATAATAAAAACTATTAATACCGGCTAAATTTCCCGAAAATAAAGCTTATTTCTAATATATATAAACAGGGCTGCCATTTAGTCAAACTACTAGTTAATTATAACTAACTAACAACAAACTATATGTAGTTTTTAAAAGTCCGGACGAAAACTACGTAGTCTTAATTAGTTAGTTAGTTAATTATAAACTACAAAAAAGAACTTATTTAATATTAACGTTATAGGTTAGATAATTATATTGTTAATTAATTTACAATCAAATAAATTAAGTAGCTTATTAAGTTTATTTTTAAAATCAATATTCGAATTTTAATAATTATTTTAAAAACAAGTGTAGTTAGTCCGAGCCTTGATTAAAACTACTGTATTTAGTCCGAAGCTTGATTAAAACTACAGTAATTAATTAAAGCCCGGACTAACTACATATAATTTAGTTAAAAACTAACTACAAACTAAAACTATAAAACTAATTGGTAGCCTTGTATATAAGCTGTTAAAAATATAATATAAAAGCATAAACATTTATTAATTTAACGTTAGCGTAGCGGAATTTATATAAGTTTGCTAGAAACAGCGCTTACCGGCTAACAAACTGTTAAATTAAATTATAATAACAAAGCCATTCATAAAATACATAAAAGTTAAATATAATAAAAGCTTAAATTAATAAAAGTAAAGCTTGTTAAATATGAAAAAATTCCCATTAATTCCTTATTAATCCCGGGAAGGGATTAATTGTTTTTTATTTTATTTTTTTATTATATTACTAATTTTAACTTTTAACGTCGAAACAATTTAAGCCGTTTTTAATTATTTTATGACTTATTTTTTTATTATTTATATTATATTTAAAAATAAAATATTATTTATTTTTATTTGTAATATTTTACAAATAATGCGTATATAAAATTATATCCATTCAAATTATAATTTACCTTTTTAACGGTTATGAACCGGCTATAATACGTGATAAATGGGGGTTTAGCTATAAGCTGCGATAATAGCTTTATCGGTTAATGCCTTACTTAGCCACCTTATTAGGCACCAATAAAGGATGTTATAAGCAATGCCGATAACATTACAAAATAGTTATCACCACCAAACGATCCATATATACACGAGGTCCCACCTATTATAGCACGGTATAGCAGAAGATTTCAACCAAGAGTCACCAGCAGTCAACATATCCCCGGTGAGCTTTGATAGTGCACCCAAGGGATGGCGATGGCACACCTGATCCTATCCGGATTGCCAGCTACAAACGCCAACCAAAGATCCACACCGAGGTCGCCAGCCAGCTTGGTTTCCCCGTGAGCTCTGATAGTGCACGGCGAATGGCAAAGCGCAACACCACAGCTGCACAGCACGCTCCGTTGTTTGACGTCGCCGGCTTGGTAGTTAGCCGCCAAACACGGGAACGCGTTGCCTTTTCTTCTACCACCAGGCGTGTGACGAGGGCTTCATCAACACCACTCGCACCAACTGCTGCTGCCACCACGCCAGGCAGCATTCCTCCCTCACGATGGCAGCCTTGCCCGGACCGTTTGTTGCCCACCCAACGGATCCAAAGTCACCCAAGGCACCCATCACCCAAGGCACCCATCGCCCAAGGCAGTCACTCATTTTTCACATTCGTTGTCAGGGCACGGCAACCCTGACCGCCCACCTTCTTCAGCTTCACAAGCTCCCACGCGGCCAGCTTCCCAAAGCTCACACACTCACCTCTGCCGCTCGCCATCAGTCAACAGCAACACACACTCCACGATGGCTTCCCACACGCGGCAGCTTCACACAATCGAGAAGGAGCTTGGCACGGTCGATGAGGATTTGAGGAAGCTATTCGCAGCCAAAAACAGTCAACAGAAGGCGGTCGACCACCTTCGCCAGCAGCTTTCTGACCACCGGTCCCGCACCCAAAAGCAGCTTGATGACCTCAAACGCCAGGTTCGCGAGCAACAACAGACCATCTAGAAGCTCTCGCAGCAGCTTCAACAGCAATCGCAGCTCCCAAGCACCGAACCAGCCCGAACTTCAACGGCTGGCAGGACCTGCAGATTCTGTTCCTCGTTGTTTGACACGCGGAACCAACTTTTTAAGCACCTGCGGGGCAACGAACGTTGTGGTCAACGTCTTTCTGCTCAACCGGTCCCGGCAGCTACCACAGCAGTCACCCAAGCCCCCACTGCAGATGAAGGCATTCCCGATCTGACTGCCACCGGCCCAGCAGACAGCACACACACGGCTGTTGGCACCCACTTGGTTTCTGGCACTCACACTTCTGGCACACACTCTTTTGGCACACATCCAGCTTCTGCCACACACCCGGCTTCCCACACGCACCTGACTGTTGGCAAGCCTACGGACCACACCCAAGCTCCCACGGCCACTGCCCACACTGCAGATGGCACAGCACCTTCCCACACACCGGTCCACGATGCCCCCCTTGCCACGGCACACACAGACAACAGCACCGGACCTGACGGTCCCGGCACCGAACAAGAGGAGGAACGTTGATTGGTCAGTGATGGGTTCTGGGGATAGGTTGTGGCCATCCCAAACAGTCAGGAACGGAGGAAGCTTTGGCGATGGATCCGATGGATGGATTTTGCAGATGACTTGAGGCTCTGTATTTTATGTTTCAGGATGATCTTTATTTCCCGATTGGGAACGGATGGACTGCTCTGAGGATTCTGACTGGATGGATATGGATTGATAGTTTTGGTATCCCATCAGCGCGTGCATGTGTTGAGGTCAACACCTTTGTTGTGTGTTGGCCCGGCATTATGATACGTGACAGGTGGTGGCCTGCAGCTGTAGGCTGCGATAGCAGCCTTATTAGGTGCCGAGGGGGGCCTTGATAGTCCGGTCCCGTGCCGGAGCCGTGGCGCCCCATCTCCAAAACCAGTGCTTTTGGAGCGCGTTGTGGCACGGGTCCTGGCCGAGGGAATTCTCCCCCGGCTTGGCCCAAATATCCGCGGCGACCCGCCGGTCTATCGTCTGCTTTGCGTCCCCGAGGCCCGAGGGCCTCGTACCGGATTCGACCCTAAGTTGGCGCGCAGCACGTGCGCTTGCAAAGAAGAGTCGCTCAAGAGCGCTTGATCATGGACTCGCGGTCGGGGCCGGTACCAATCCACTTGATCTTGACTCCAACGAAGTTTTCAATGTACTCGATGTATTCTCTGGCTTGCTTGGGCAAGTCGTAGTAGGACTTGGCGTTGGTGGTCGGCTTCTGCCATCCGGGCATCTCGTGGTAGACAACCTCGGCGCGGTCGAGGATGTCAAGATCCGCGGGGTAAGAATCCAGAACCTCGCCATCAACCTTGTAGGCAACGGCAATCTTGATCGTCTCGAATGTGTCCAAAACATCGAGCTTTGTAAGGTTCAGAGCCGTGTAGAAGTTGATCGAAGTGCTGTACTTGACAACGACAAGGTCAAGCCATCCACATCTGCGTCTGCGGCCAGTAGATGTTCCCCATTCGCGGCCGATCTCCTGGAGTTTCGTGCCAGTCTCTCCAAGGTCTTCCGTCTTGAAAGCTCCCTGTCCGACTCGGGTTGTGTAAGCCTTCACCACACCGACAACCTCGGTGAGGTTCTTGGGGTTCAGGGCGAGACCGCCAATGATTCCAGCAAGCGTCGTGTTGGACGATGTTACGAAGGGGTAAGAACCATAGTTAATGTCGAGCATCAGTGCGTTGGCTCCTTCCACCACGATGTTTGTGTTATTCTCCTGGGCTGATCGGATAAAGGACACGCCGTCGACGACGTATTTGGCGAGCTTCGGCCGGTACTCGTTGAATCTAGCAAGCTCCTCTTCGATATCGTAGTCGAACAGATCACCGAAGCGTTTTCGGTAGCCATCGTTCAATCGACGGAGCTTGGACTCGAATAGCTCGGCGTTGAAAACCTCGGCCAACCTGATTCCACTTCGACCAGCCTTGGCGGCATACGAAGGGCCGATACCTCTGTTCGTCGTTCCAATCTTCTTGGCTCCGAGCTCCGCCTCTTCCAGTCCATCGGCGGCAATATGCATCTGCAAATCGATGTGCACTCGGTCGGAAACAAGGATTCGATCGTGTACACGGGGAAGGCCCTTGTCCTCGAGCTCCTGCAACTCCTTGAAGAAGCTCGGCACGTGGAAGACGACTCCCGAGCCGATGAAGTTCATGCAGTTCGGGTTGACGAAACCAAAGGGAAGCAAGTGGAAGCTGTACGATACTCCGTTGGCGACAATGGAGTGTCCAGCATTGTGACCACCAGCGGCTCTGGCGCAAAGTTGTGCCTCGGGGGCAAGGATGTCGGTAAGCTTTCCTTTGCCCTCATCTCCCCACTGTGAGCCCAGAATGACGGTGATAGCCGTGTTGCGAATAGATCTAGCTTGAAAGCACGAATTGTTCGTCGTTGAAATGCGAAGGGAGAAAAATAAAAAGACGCGGTTGAATAAATAATTATATCTCCTACGGAGCTCAAGCTAGCCATTCTCTCGGTAGCATCAATATCACCACTCCTCTGCCCTTATACTTTGGACCTGTTTTTTGTGCTGGCATTAGACTAGTGAATACTTATGCTTCCACGAGGTACCACACACTCTCATTGACCCATACATGGGATTCGTCCTCACAGTTCATATGACGGCCGGCCACTGCCGTACACCGAAACCACCAATCAGGGGCTGAGCCACGATCTTATTAGTAGTATTCGCAAAGCTCGTTGTATAGTCTCGCTCTGCGAACGTCTGTTCCTAAGCTCTTCTTTTCTTTACCTTTGTTTATTTTATTATTTTCGTTTATAAAGCAGTTGGCCGCTGATAGGCCCTGACCATCCTGATACCTTTTTGCCCGCCGTGACAGTTTGTGTTCTCAACTAATTCTGCTGTAAAGCATACCTTTTCCGTCCTGCATAGCCTGTTCCAGATTCCCCCCAGCGCATGATGGAACGGGATATAGCCTCGACATCTAGACGTCTTGGCTTGTCTTCCAATAAGCAACGTGGTACTCGGTATCCCGTTTGAGATCCCGCGTCGTCCTGGGCTCGTGATGGCGGGATGAGTCCACGAAGCTGCAGGCTCATGCTCTAGATCGAGATGGAGCAAAGCGAGTCGCTTTGCAGGTTAGAATATGGAACATAAATACCCCCGTCTTCGCCCGGCTTTGTTGGAAGTGTCATCTTTGAGTTGTCGAGACACCCAGTAGCCCAATCCAGATCAGTCTTTTATCATCAACATCATCAGTCCACTCACACGTACGGCAAAATGAAGCCATCTACAGTTCTCCCCGCGGTCGCTGTCGTGGCCTCGAGCGCCATGGCAGCTCCCGCATTCGGCCCTGGAACCGGTGGCTTTGGAGGGTTTGGCGGGCACGGCGGTGGCCATGGTGGCTGGGGCTCCTTCAACTGGGGTGGTGTGACCAACTGGCAGCATTTCGATTACGGCAAGGTGGACTGGTCCAGTGTTGACTGGTCTCAGGTTCCCTACTTCAAGATCAACTGGAGCAAGGTGAACTGGCCCTACAAGGGCTGGGGTCAATGGCAGAGTGCCGACGCCGTCTTCACCTCGACCTACAACGTTGCAGCATGGCCTCAGCAGGTCGTCGGTCCCGACGGGACGTTTTCCGGTGGCCTCCCAGGTACCCGCGGTGTGTTCCAATACGGGCTCATCTCGTCCACCAACACCATCTGCTGGAACATTGTCCTCACCGGCTTCCAGGGCGAGTATCAGTCGCCGGCCAAGTCGGCCACCCACATTCACGAGGCTCCCCTGGGAAAGAACGGGCCGCCGCGCATTGCCTTCCCCAACCCCGTTCCGCTCGACCCTCTGCACCCCGAGGGCAAGAGAATCAGTGTCGGCTGTGCCACTGGGCCTTTTACAACCGGTATCATTGGCGCCGACGGCCACGACACAGGCTACAACTTCAACGTCGAGCAAATCGAGAACAACCCGAGTGGCTTTTTCACCGACGTCCACTCGAGCCTCGCAGTTCCTGGAGCCGTCAGGGGACAGCTCTCATAGACAGCTATGAGTGGTCGCTTTCCAGATTGGATCATTCCGATCTGCGGCGCTTTCTTGATGCCTTTCTACAGTCACTCTCTTAACAACTGCGAGGTTTGCAGATCCTTGCAAACTCCGGTCATGATTAACGATTATCTTTGCGTTCCTCAAGCACACCTCTTTTGCGCGTCGGAAAGAACTTTAGGACACGGAGGGGAGGGGGGTGGAACAGAGATCTCGGAATAGCTTTTCAGCTCCTGGTGGACAGACTTTGACAGTATCTATACGCAGTAGTCTGTATCGCTCAATAAATCTCAGTGTTTACAAGTTATGTGTGTGCTCAAAGCGTTTGATATATCAATATAAGGCGGGCACTTCGCGAGGCTCCATCTAGCTTTTTCGATGGAACGTGGTGAACTTGCGCTGTGACTATCACTGCATACTATGGCTGATCCACGGATTCGTAGAAAGACGACGGTGAGTTTTGCGGTCCATTACCACCGAATCACCATGTTTCTTTCACTTTTCCAGTGCCATAAACTACAAAAAAGACTGCCTGTGCTCGAGCGAACGCCTGCACGCTTGGGGTCGAGCTGTTGCCCGGCTCGTCTGTGACGATCCGACATCAGCCATTCACCGACTATGCATCTTTTTCCTGGCGAGGGCTGGGGAAGCCGCAACAGCAGAAATTTCACGGCAACTAAGCTCTGGACCGAGCCGCCCCAGCCGAAAATAAGAAAGACCATCGTTTTCATCAGTTTGCCTCCAGGACGGAGCAGTCATCTTTGATAGTGAGAACTACATTGCCAAGATTCTCGGCCACCGAAAACGTGGTCCTCGAGGTTACAAGGTTTGCTCAGAATATCTTGGCAAATTCTGATTGTGGTTCCGCGCTGAGGAACGCATCACGAGGGGACGGCAAATTGAGTCATAGCCGTGGGAAATGCGGCACGCAAGAGGAGTCGAGATGGTAGCGGGAAGAAAAAAAGGCATGATAGAGCCAATTAGTAGACAGCCAACAATCAGAACATAGTCCTCACCTGGCACTGCAAACTGCAGCCAAGAAGGCTGCCGAGTCGGATTACAAGACACGCCGAGGGAAAAGAGGCAAAGTAAGAATATGCCGAGAAGAGAGGGTCGAAGGTGCGAATATGACAAAAGTGACGGGGCCAAGAGCTTTTGGGCAATGTCGCCCATCAGAGTCAAAACCCTCTCGATCACTCACCGAAAGGCTATACCTCAGAGCTCATCGGGATAGGGCCCCAGGGTAATTGTTGATTGTTGTGATTTGCACATACATACCCATTCCATCATACAGGCCTAAATTTGGTAATAAGATACAGATTCTGATTGTGAGTGACAAAGTTCATCGCTAGGGAGCAATATACAAACCGAAGTATTAATTATATGTTTTGTTATTATATTAAGTTAGGTACCCGTGGTTATTATAATACCGTTAGTTTCGAATAAATATTTATATTTCTATATTATTTTATAGTTAACTTATATATTAAAATTAAGCCTCACAATAAATATAAACATCACAAGACTTGTCTTGTATTTACCTCCTTTTTTACATTTTATATCATCAAAGCGTCTACCCTCGTATCCAGTTCCGCTACACATAGACGCGACGGTGCGAGTGGTGAGAGCTTCGACTCCGGCGGCTGTGAGGACTACGGCTGCTTCTGTGGCCGTGTCGGTGATAGTGAGTCTCTCGGTAGTAGGTCTTGCGGTCGGCACTGCTGGTGCGGTCGCCGTGGAACCAAGCCAGGATGGCGGTGAAGAAGAAGAAGACGCAGTTCATGATGCCAAAGGCGAAGCAGGCCTTGAGCATGGCGCAAGTCTTGTTGACCGAGGTGTCGATGCCGTAGTTGGAGTGGGCGGAACCAAAGGGACCAAAGTAGAGGTCGAAGCCGCTGCTGGTGGTGACGTTGACACAGTCAGCCTTGGCGATGTCGCGCAGGTACCAGACGGCGGCGATGAATGCGCCGACGAAGCCGAGATCGATGATGGAGACGAATAGGGCGTTGGTGGAAGAGCGGTGGTAGCTGAAGAGGGTGAAGATGGCCCAGGCGAGCGCGAGCACCGAGACGATGAAGAGAACAAGTATGTAGTTGGGCGTCAGGGCGTTGATTTCGACATAGCCGTGGACGAACCAGGCGAGCATGCCCATGGTTGGGATCTGTGTTGCAACTGGTCAGCTTGGCGGCCTCGGCAGGGAAGCAAGATGCGATGCAATGCGATGCGATGCGACAAGAGACGAGACATGGTAGTCAGGAAGTCAGACGCAGGCGCCATAGGAGTAGATACGTACCAGAGTGAGGATCTGCATGAAGCGCCAAAAGGCGAAGAAGACGGCGAACAACATGGCGAAAACCTGTGATCGGCGCCCGGAGCGGTCGCGGAAGCGGGCAAGACAATAATAATTGGACTTGGGCTATGCCAGATGTTGAGGGCAAATCGAGCGCGTGATCGCCAGAGCCGGAGCTTGTCGTTTGTCACAAAAGTAAATGGACGAGAGGGAGAGAGAACCGCTGGCTAGGTTCGTGAGGGACCGTTGGCGTTGGCGTTGGCGGGGGGAGGAGGCGGGAGCGAGATGGATTATATGGGCGCACTCGAAAGGTGCAGGCAGGCAGTATTTGAAATGCGCGGTGCGACGCCAAGTGCTTATGACAGAAGCGAGAGGGTGAGGGTGAGGGAGAGGGACAAGGGCTGTTTGTTGTAGGGTTGCGCGCGCTGTGTGTTGTCGCGCAGGGGTGATGCCCGGTTTTTGTCGAGGTATTGCAGCTCGGGAGAGACGAGGCTTGAGGGAAGAGTCAGGATTGGAGGGGGGGCTGGATCCGAGGGTTGGCAAGTATCTGGTGATGGCTCTGGTTGTCCTGATTATCCCGTCTGGAGGCTCTCTGGAGAGGTACGCGAGCTCGGACGAGACAGAACAAGCAGAAGGATTGAATGAGTAGAGGGACTGGGAATGGCCTCGCACAACAATCGCTTCTTCTTGGATGGGGGTCGGCAGCGAGGAACAATTAGGTAGAGACACGAGCGACAACGTGTGCAAGCGTTTGGGTGATACTTTTTTATTTAACCTTTGGCCGACGGGTCAACTTTGTTGACTGCGGGATGACGTCGATATCTGCGGGCGGGTTGACAGACAGATGGTGACAAAAAGTCAATTCCCGACCCAGGTTGCTGGATGGTTGCTGTTGTTGTCGTTGCTTGGGTGGATGCGAACAAAGTCTGGGGTCCCGGTTCCTAGGTAACCGCTACAGTCCAAATGGGGAAAGAAAGGTGATGGAATAGGTATGAGGTATCACAGACACCCTTGACCTTGTTGATATTGTGAGTAGGTGGGTGTTGTGCTGTGTTTGTTGACTCTTGGTTCGAGTTCTGAACCTGCTGGGAGTCGTATATTTCCTTCCTTTTCTTCCCGGTCTGTCTGTCGGGGGACGAGGGTGGGTTTAGAGTTGGGCCAGCGAGCGATGATCCACTGCCTGTGTCTGAATGTGTCTCTGCGTGTGACAGGAACAGGAAGTTGAATGATGGGCACAATGACAGGCTGAGCTTTAAGGTTGAGATGGAATGAAAGCTTGAATTGAACAAAAACCCTGGCGGCAGCACCAATATCTCTCTTGCGGGGGCCAGTATTTTTTGGTAAGAGGACATGCAAGAAAAAGGTACAAGAGATGATGCTTTCTAGTCGGTATATGTCGAGTTCCTGTGTCTCTTTTCGCAGAAGACGAAGAAAATATAAAGCGGTGGTTGGTTACTTGGACGGGCTGGGCGAGAAGCAAGCGAATTGAGCCCGACCTGACCTTGTCGACATACGGAGTATATGATAAATGCCAAGCCCATCCATCTACCTGGTTGCAAGGTTCCCCCTTTATGTCATTATCTATCTAGCCTCGTATTGTAATATGCCACTACAGGAGAGGGATCTGTTCGGTTCAGGATTGTCCATAATTGCAAAGGCTGGGAAGAGCGGAAAAGGCACTTGATAGGTGGTATCGTTATACAAGTACGTGGTAGTAGGTAGTGGTGGTTTCTTTTCGCGCGTCTCACCATTCAATTTGGGGTGGTTGGGGTCTAGCTCCATGTGCTAAATGTGCTAAACGTGGGGGTGGTTGGGAGATCCCAGGCCTACGTAATGAGTATAGTACTCTGTACTATACTAATTCACCTAGGCAAGCAGGTAATCTAGGAACGAGGGTCTCATCAACAGGACGTCTTCCTTGGTTTATATGCATGGTTTGGGTTGCATGCGTATATCTCAGCGAGAGGGAGCGAGCAGAGGCAAGGTGAGATGAGATGAGATGGGTATCCCAGACGAGATGGTCTGGCCATCTGACGACCGACGGGAGACGTTTGACGTCGAATCCGACCAGGTTCCTCGTCTGTCTTCTCTCCCCTTGTTCGCGTTGCTCTGTGTTGCTGCTCACTCTGTATCGTACACACATGTCATCTTTTGACACATCCGCTGCAGAGCACATCATAATATAAGCAACACAACCTTTGGCATCTCCACGTGGCCGTACGTAATGTACGTACCCGTGGTTCCAGCTTGTCCTGCCAACCAACCCACGATGGCGGATGCGACTTGCAGGCAACGCCCATGTTTCTTTCCCGTCAAGCTTTCGTACCTGCGCCTCCTGTCCTCCACGGAATCCCCAGCTCCAGTCGTGTAAAGACAGGACAAGATTTGTCGGTCAAAGATGTGCATTTGAGATGAATGCTCAGAGCTCTTGTTTATTATATACGTGTGTGAAGATTGTTATCGACATCGCTTCCTTCCATGGACGCCGTGTAAATAAATCATGGCCTTCTCACTGGCGCTTCCAGACCCAAAAGTCAGATGCTGCAGTGTACAATGCTGAAATAAACAAGACTCCCAGAGATGACCGGTACCCAATTCCAATATAACGCCCCGATGGCCCTTTTTGATCGCTGCTCCCTTTTGAACTCATTATCACCCTTCGTGTCGTTTATTCGTAAAACCTCTCGTTCCAGTCGTACTGCAGCGTGTCGGTAGATGCTGGCCACCACGACATGAGGGGGCCGTCGATCTCGGCAACGTGCTGTACAATGGCCATTCCGGTCCGGCTGGCCTTTTCTGCCCAGTCGTATTCCATGTCTTCGATGCGCGCCGGCCACCACGACATGAGAGGACCCTCGATGGAAGCGACCTGGCGCTCCGCCTCGGCGAACTGGACGTGTCTGGTCGCCTCCGTCTCGCCCATTCTCTCCGCATTGGCCCTTGGTCTGGCCAGAGCTGAGCCTCGCCGGAGTGCGGGCCGAGCGGTGCTTGCGGCAGTGGTATCCTCCTCCTCCCCGTCCTGCCGGCGTTTCTCGACCTCTTGCTGTTGGCCGAGGAAGATGGGGAACTCAAAGTCGTCGGCCGAGACGGACATGGTCCCGCCCCGGCGCCGCGACGGAGACGGCGGGATCTCGTCCTCGCTCTCCTCCTCGTAGTCGCTGAGGATGGCGCTCTCGTCATCGTCGGACGAGAGGCCGTGGCTGTCGCTCACCAGGGGACTCTCCAGCTCCGGCGGGGTCTCGGCCTCGGCGACGTGGTCACCGACCTTGTTGATCATGATGTGGTCGTCATGGCCTGCCGCGTCGAGGAATAGCAGGTGCGAGAGGTCGTCCTCGTTGAAGATGGCGACTTGGGACGAGCTAGTGCTCTTGTCCAAGGACTCGTCCTCGAACTTGATGGTGTGTGCTGTGGTGTTGTACTTGAACATGTGCGATGATGGTGAATTCAAGCCCGAGAGATGTGATTCCCGGCTTGTGCGTAATGAGGTGATGGGTGTTGTATGAGGTGGGCTTGTGTGTATACGTATTGTATTGTATGCTTTGCAGTGCTCTGGCCAGACAGCCGCCCTCATGGACGGGCCTTGTGTGGCCTATTATATTGACGACAACGGCTCTGGGCTGCCCGCTCGAGGCCGGCTTGGCTGGGCTGATCCTGCTTCGACATTGTAAGGGCTTTTGCACGCCTAGACGATTGATCGTAAGTTGCTGCAAAGATCCATTACGCGCATTGCATTGCCCTCCCGAGCCATTCTCGTTTCGAGGCCCGATTTTGTAGTCACCCAAGCTTTCTCTGCCTGCGTGACTCGAATGATTTTCAGGGCGCCCGGCGGGCTCCGAGTTGCACAAGAGCGCTGCGCTGCAACGGAAAAACAGTGGGCAGTCGTATGACCGGAACGAACCGGCGCCCTTGTTGCAGGCCCCTCCGAAACGATCCGTGCCTCTCAGTCATCAGTTGTGCTTCAAACTTTTTTTTGCCTATCCTGCTTCCTGCACGCGGCAACAATTTTGCGCATTAGCGGGCGGGCCATCACAGTCTGTCTGCATAGTCTTCGGCGTTCCAGAGCAGGTCGAAAAGCAACTAGCCCATTCGTGTCTGTAGTTGAAGATGGGGCAATATAGGTTATGTGGTCTGCGACATCGAAAGACGGCCTGTTCACGATACAACATGACAAGTTGATGGCCACACTTGTGCTCGGTTTGCCTTGCTGGCAACACTACGCAACCAGGCTCTGTATGTCACTTTGTTCTCGCAGGATGACACACCTTTCAGGTACCCTACCTATGCACCAGTCAGGATTGTCCCACGGAGGGCTACACATCAAGTGCAGTCGACGTCCCGGTGCAAATGGATCCCTCGCCCTCGCCCGAACTAGGCACACAGGTAAGTCGATGCGTGGTGGACAGGTATACCTATCTATACCAGGTAGTATATATTCCCTACTGCCGCCCACGTCAACCCTGTGTCAACTTGTCTTCATCAGCCGTCCAATCATACATACACCATGGGAGCCGAGTCAGCGAAGCCGCAAAGTCGTCTTCCACCGAAACTTCATATCTCTCCGACAGTCTTCCACCTGGCCTGCTGCAGCACATTAATTGCTCGAACAATCTAGGACACAATGTTTCGAGCTAATAGCAACATGTCGATCACGCCTAGCCTTGGCATGTGGTGATAAAGATGAGCAGGCTCTGGTCTCGCTCGTCGAGCATGAACAGAGAAAGGCAAGTCTTTCTATACTCCCCAACTGGTGGATATGGAGCAAGTAGGTAATGAACGATGTTGCGCATGGGCCAATCAGGACTATTCATTCAGATGTGATGGAAGATCAGCCAATCCGGAAACTCGATGCTTCTATAGCGGGTCAAAGCTGGGGAGAGTGGCCTGATCATCAGGCCATTGCCGGAGGCTGACTGAATGACTAGACTGGCTGGCTGCTGGGCTCGACCACCACCATCGTTGGCGTATGACCGACGAGCAAATCACATCAGGAGCCCCGGCCCATCACTCAACCTTCCAGAACAAACAATGGCGCACATGGTCTGGCAGTCAGTATGAGAACGAGGGTCTTACCAGCCGAGGTCGGTGCTCGAGGGGTAGTAAGTAGGCAGGCATTTGTCAGTTGGCCACTGCGGCCATGCGTGAACTCCAAATGGCTCGGCGAAATGCCCGAAATGACCCTTTTATTTTGGTGTCTTCCTTCTTCTCTTTCAAATCTCTTCTTCCCCAGCTCTCGGTCACGCCCTCCGTCACTGTCATTATCTCTTCCTCCCCTCCCCCCAATCTAGTCGCCGCTGTCACCGGTCATTGCACCTGGACGGCGCCCCAGTTCGACCGACGCTTTCGTATTTCGCGCCCAATCCGGCACGTGAGATTCTCGACAGAGTTGTTGATCGCCTGAGGCATCATCACCGTGTGCGCTTGCCTTTTTCCAAGAGAACATACCTCGGACGACTCTCGAGCCATACCGAAATAGCCACTCGCGGCGGCTGTCAACATGGTGGTGGTCACGCGCCTCATCTCCCTCACCAACTTTGTCGTGGCGTCCTCGGCACTCGGCTTCCAGGTGTTCGTCTTGTACCCCTGGCATAAACAGCTAGATGAGTCGTTCGAAGACCTAAAGAAGGAGCATGTCCGTGTCTTGGATGCAGTGAAAGATGTCGCAAAGGAGATCGACCCGGACTCGCGCAAGGGCATCCGGAACTCGATACTGAGTCGGCTGGGAATGAGCACGGGGGCCAACGAATGATGAATACAGCTGCGCTACCACCCGAGACCGTCCTCTTGCCACGAGCGACGACGGCTTCTGTCGCCGAAATCGCGGATGGAAGGACTCGGGCTTTTATCTCGAGGCTCCGGGATGCGGCCCGGTGTGGCTTGCTTGACTGGGGCGGAGGAGCGGTCTCCGAGGATTACTACGCCGGAATCACATCGTATTGGTGGAAATTGCCGGGCACGGGGGCTCCCCTCGGCCTCTCTCTTCCGACTACAATCGCCTCTCTGTTACACACACACTCTCTCTCTCTCCACGGGTAGTCTGCCACAGGGGTCCAGGCATTACCGCGCGCGTCATAATTTATTTGCTTATTGCTTAGATTTTTCGGGCTCTGGCTCACGGAAATGACCAGCTGCTCTAAGTTCATTTGGGCCGACCTGGAATTCGACGGTGTCTGAAGATGTATTGGCGGCTGCGCCCTCCTCTTTGTTCCTGTTCCGCCGGATGCCCCAGCCGTCGTTGTCTGTGGAACGGGTATATCTAGCTGACCTACATAGAGATATTCACTAGACCATACAAACTATTTACTACGTTTATTCCTTCATGTTTTCGAACTGACCAGGCTTGCGATGCCCAAGATTGCCATTTTCTCGATGCTGGCGGTCGCCGTGTCGGCGCAACAGTCGGCCTGGGGCCAGTGTAGGTAATAGCTGGCTGCACGGCGTAGGCATCAGTGCTGACTCTGCGTCCAAGGCGGAGGTACAGGGTGGTCCGGCGAGACAACTTGTGCCAGCGGCTATGGCTGCTCTAGTATCAAGTGAGTTGCGGCAGGTGTATTCGCAAGAACCCAGACCAACGCTCATGTTAAAGTGCGTACTACTACCAGTGTGTCCCCGCGACGACTACGCAGGCCGCCACGACCGGTACGACGATAGCGTCGACGACAACTACCACTGGTGCAAGCACGACCACTGCCGCAGCCTCCTCGACGACAACCTCGGCCCCCAAGACGCTGGTGTCGGGTTACTACTGGATCAGGGCCGTAGAGTCTCCCAACTTTCACTCGTATCTACAGGCAGCTCCCACCGCGACACCGTCCCCGGGGCCCGGCGATGCCTACCTACTATCGCCAGAGTCCGCCGGCCAATTCAATGTGGTTGACGGGCAGCTAGTCTACTACACGGGGGGAGATCTTCTGTACATGGGCGTGGAGAACCCGGCCAACAAGACACAGCGAACGCTGGAGACGTGGTTCGACAGCACCGCCAACGACTACGGTACATTTGCCTTCCAGGGCGACACGCTGACGTGGACCGTCGCGGATATCAGCCGGCCCAATACAGCCGCGTGGCTAGTCTGCGGCGACGAGGGACAGCTTTTTATCAACACTGGTGCTTATGCTTACGAGACTCCCGACGGCTGTGCAGATGAGACGGTACGTTTCTGGCCTTTTCCAGCCCCGTCTCGTGGTGGTGATGAACACTCTGACCAATTTCCAGATTCACTCTTACGGAGGCTCGACGGCAGATCTCTAATCAAGCGGACGTGGTGTGCATTACGCGCAGTCTGGACAAATCAATAGTGTTCGCTACAGTACACGATAGTCATATCTATATATATCTCTGACCCGTGATCCAACCAGTCCAACCGCCGTGCCTGGTTTCATAAAACTCGGGTCGCCGTGTCGTCATGCCCGTTGGATGCCGAGGGAGGAGCCGCAGATCATTGCAGGCAGTCGAGAGCAAAGGGACATTGGGTTCCGGTCAGCCGCCATGACGGAGCCTATTATGCACGCAATCCCAACTCTCGGATAAAGATGTCGGCAGCCTTTTCGCCGATTGCCAGGGCCGTGTTGTTGGTGTTGGCACCCACATTCTCGGGTGGAATACTCAGGTCGGCGATCTTCAGGCCTTGGACTCCGTACACACTCAGGCTCGCGTCGACAACACCCATCTTGTCGCGGGGTGCCATCTTGCATGTGCCCAGAGAGTGCCAGGTCGTGTTGACGTTCTCCCGCAGCCACTGCTCAATGGCCGCGTCGTCCTCGGCCGTATAGTCGACATTCTGCACGTTCTCGAGGGGGCCATCCGTGTCGGCAACGGCAGCCTTGGAACCCTCGGGGAATCGAGGATGGCCGACGGCGAGCTCGCCTCGGAAGTTCTTCATGCGCCGCATGATCTCACGAGATTTCTTGTATGCCCACATCTGCTTCTTCAGGTCTATGTCGTGCTCATCGCTGAAGAAACCGGTCTCGAAGTCAAGAGGATCATCGAGCCCCGGCCCCGTGATGTGCATGTGTCCCCGCGAGTAAGGGTAGGCTGTGTAGTTTCCTACTGTGAGATATTGTCCGACCGGCACGCTCGCAGGATCACCGAGGAAGCTAGTATCATGTTAAATCCCGTCCAGAGAAAGAGGGAGGAAAAGGAGGCAAGCAAGCAGCGATGCCTGCCGCCGGGGAGGTTGGGTACTAACCAGGAAACGAGCCCCATCAACATCAATGGGCGGGCGGGCGCATCTTTGAAGTCCTTGTCCCACGCGCTCTGGAACTCTGGGCCCAGGGCGGCGACATCCTCGTCGGTAGGGCGGAGCTTTGCGGAAATGTCGACTGCGTTCCACCCCAATATCGGGTCATTTTTCTCGATCATGGCGCCCACGTCGGCTCTGCCACTGAGTATGCCGTCAATGGTCTCTCCGGGCTCGAGGCTGGTCTTGTACGGGTACAGCACCAGGTTGTGATCCTGATAGTCATGGCCGACACCGGGGAGATCCTCGACCACCGAAACGCCGGCCCGCTTCAGAATCTCCGGGTTGCCGATTCCGGATCTCTCCAGGACGGGCGGCGTACCACAGGCACCGCAGGCGACCACAACCATCTTGCGGGCCTTGACCGTACGCATGGGGGTCTGAGTCAGGTTCGTGGCCTGCTGAAAGGCCGGGTTGCGCCGGAACTCAATGCCGACTGCCCTCTTTCCTTCAACGAGGACTCGGTGCACCTGGGACTCCACCACGACGTGGAGGTTGGGGTAGCGCTCATTACCGAGCTTGGGATGGAGGTAGGTATGGGCCGTGTCTTGACGCTTGCCGTCAGTCGAGACGTATCGAAGCCAACGTTGGTAGCCATTGTTTGCGTCCAGCGTCTGCAGATCCTCGATCTCTGGCCAGCCCACCTGCCCTGCGGCCTGTAGGAAATCGTCTTCTGACCTGGTTCCTCTGAAAGTACTGTTGGACACCTGGATGGGACCGTCGTGTCCATGGACGCCCTTGTCGCCGGGGCCGTGGTATGTCTCAAGCTGTGCGTACAGTCAGCAGGCAGGTTGAGGGTTGCATTCCGATCAGTGGACGGCACATACCTTATTCATGTACGGGAGGAACTCGTCCGCCGACCAGCCCGGAGTGTTCCAGGCATCGATATCTGGCCGCTGTGCTCTCGTGTACATCATGAAGTTGATGGACGACCCGCCGCCAAGCATGCCTCCGGAAGGAACAATGGGCTCCCGGCCGGCAAGCCGCTCCGACTTGTTGCCTTTGTAGAAGATGGCAGTCTTGCTGGTGGGCAGCAGATGCTGCAGGAAGAATGCTGGGTTGACAACGCTCGGTTCATTGTGGTTGTTGGGACCTCCCTCGACCATCAAGATGGACAGGTTCGGGTCGGCCTCG
This sequence comes from Pestalotiopsis sp. NC0098, assembly GCA_022432395.1. NCBI lineage: Eukaryota > Fungi > Ascomycota > Sordariomycetes > Amphisphaeriales > Sporocadaceae > Pestalotiopsis > Pestalotiopsis sp. NC0098. The sequence goes on along the minus strand of JAJKLJ010000003.1, from coordinate 255,435 downwards.
GCGATCCTGGCGGCGACGATACAAGCCGCGGTTCCTCCTGCACAGACGGTTGAGTTGAGTATAATGTATCCAGGCGTAGATGTGGGAACCTGCTCGAGGCTCGAGCTTGCTTACCTCCTGCAATGATGACGTCGACCTCCTGTATGGAGTCGTCGAGTTGAGTATACAAGCCCATTGTGAATATAGATGTTTGTGTAACTGGTCTCTCAGGTGGATGGAGATGTCCAGATGGTCGGAACAGGGCAGCGAGGCACCCCGCACTTATAGACGCGACGTGAGGCTCGCCAAGCTGGCTGGAATCACCGTTGGCCTGTCTCACAGTTCGGTACGATGGACAGGAGGGAGCATAGTGCGTAGGTCGCCCAAGGCTCCCCTCTCGACGAATCCAATCCGATCCACCGCATTGGACCGGCCACGCTGTTCGAGGCTAACGCTGTGCGAGTTAAACCTGAGCCATCATATCATGTGCTCTAACGACTTGTCGATCGTCGTATCTGCCGAATAGCGTGCTGTGCATATAATACTATAGCAAGCGAGTGGGGCCCTGGGGCATCTTGGGGTGGGAGGGCCTATCGTGGCCAGGCGATGGCGAGAGGTCCAAGGAACAAGCCGTTGCAAGAAGGGCGTCCGTCTTGGAGGAGGAGAGCGGAGGCGAGGGGCCGTTGAGGGCCATTCCTCCCTCGGGACACGACAAGAACGTGTCAGGACGGCTTGCCATAGGGGATGGATAGATAGATAGTAGGCCATGCAGGCACGGAACCCTTGTCTTGGGAAAAAGAGACACCCCTATGGCTATGGGCCATGGCATCGCCTATTACCCACATCAGCGTGGCCCTAAACCCCCCGTCTTCCCTTCCCCCAGCTCTCCCCGTCTCTCTACCCCAGGGTTCCCCGAAGACAGAGGGACTGCCGCCGCCCGCTTGTCCTCGTTCCAGTCTCCCCCCGCCTATCGATGGTCCGTGAGGGCTCAGAGAGCTCGCCGATCCGTCCTATTCGGGGCGCGTATAGTAAGTATAGCTCTCCCACCACACCCACACACCCAACTTCGAAGTCCCCCCTTGGCCATTGTAACCCCAACAATGGCGGCCTTGAATCCGCACATTTCCGTGGTTTCTAGGCGAAAATAGGTTAACAACTTGCGAAGACGGTGATGGACTCGCACTACCCATCCTGGGGAACCCCAAACCGTTTTCATTTCCCCAGCTTCCCCAGGCGGAACTAGTGGCCTAGTCTTGCTCCCAAATACTCCTCGACTAGCTATACTGGGACTGGCCGCCTGAGCTGAGCAGAAGTCGATCCAAAGTTCCAAATAGTCGAGAGGGGCGGGGGGAGATAATATTAATGGGGGGAGGGTTGATGATACAGAGCGACTCCACCCGCATTGCATGGTACGACTCGAGGCCGATCTTGGATCTATCTGTCTTGTCTCCTTTGTTGTACGAACGCATCTGTAGGCAGGTAGGTTAGTGTTCTGGTCCGTCCCGGTGGTATACACCGCTCTGGATTTGGAGATCTGCCCATCTGTAATAAGATTCCTAATGGCATTAGAGTCCGGCGCCAGGAAGCGCCTTGCCACGTGGTTGTGCAAAGATCGCATGCGGTGCCGGCCTGGTCGCTAGCAACAAGCACTACGCGTACCGGAATCGACTGGTAGGGCTTCGCCCCAGAACCACTGCCAGTTGCAAGCGTTCCCCATGATGTCGCGGCGAGTCAGACGCTCCCGAGTATGGAATTCTTGATTCCATACTCGACGTTGGACGACGATCAGCAAGTTTCAAATTCCATCCCAGATGTGAGGGGCAAGTCGATAGTGGAAAGACGACGACAACGAACCCGAATAGATCCATCCCGTCTCGACGATCGTGAGGCGGCGGACTACCAAACTGCCCGCAAAGATTCCATCTGCCACGGCATTGGCGACCATCTCTGACACCGGGCGGATCTCGCTAGGAACGAGAAGGGACCAAACCCACCCGGCTTACCTAGGTACCGTTTGTCTCTTTGTTTGAATGTGGGCCTGTTCGACCTGGCTTGGCTTGGTTTCCCCTCTCTTCAGGCTGAAGATATATACGCGCGGAATATAGAATCGCATCGATAAGCCTTGTGGATCGCCGCGCCTACTCGTCATGGCTTGGATCCTTTCTGCCCTAGAAGGCGACCTAATTAAATCTTCTTTCCTACTTCGAGAAACTTGTTTCTTGGTTGGCTGAATAGTGGTCTGATACTGGTCTGGTCTCAGGGCACCGCGAGGCTTGTCGTCGTTCCGTCACTTGTTACAATAGGTGCTCACGTGGCGAGCAGCAGGAAAAGCAATGAGAGCTGGGGTTGGCCGCAGATCACATGGTGATTCCGAGATGACAAGACGCTTCCCCAAACCTCCGTCCGTCCGTTCTGGCCGTTGAGAGGCTACAAATGTGTTAATGAGCAGTCGGATTGTCGGGGCAGATCAGAGACTCAGCCACCAAGAAATCTACCTAGCACAGTGTACCTCTGAAGCAACGTTGATCGTCGAGTTCGCTCGTGAGGTGCCATATGCCATGGCTGTCCACGGGCTCTGGCCGTGTATTGCCTGCTTAGTGACATGCTCGCCCCTGTCCCTAGGCACCATTGTAGAGCATAGTGTGTACGCCTTGATACATTTCCTCGTCCATAATCCAAACAGGACAAATGGTAGGGTTGTAGTTGGGCGCGGAGCATTGGAGTAGTATCACATATGTATACTGCTGCAGAGGGCGTCTCCATTCCCCACGAGCTGCGCTGCGGCTGAAGGACAGTCGCCGCCCGCCCTCTTCGTAAATACTCCATCTCTCGAGTGAACCAGTCCCAGCATACCTGCTCCGGTAGCTGGTCTTGGTAGCTGGTCTTGATTCTCATGGGTGTTTCAGCCTTCACTTTTCAACATACTTGGGACAGATTTCCTCGAGCTTTACACCGGCAACCAGATGTTGAAAATGCATGATTTCTATGTCACTTACTTTGTGGCCGTGATCTGGGCCTTGTGTCTCCAATGCTGTAATTGTATAGTATACACAAATATCAAGCGAGGTGGATACTTGACCTACCGCTGGCCCAGATTCCATGACGTCGCCTCTAATTTGTCGTGTACACCTTCGACTTGCCCATAAGACGGTGGGAGGCTATCGTTTGCCACAGGCCCCCACCCCGGGGCTCTGATCTTTCGTCGTTGAGACTCGACAGGTCCTTTCGGAGCTCACGCTGTTGCATGGATCAAGTGTCATCCAGATCTCAGGTAATGATTACCCCACGGCCTAGACATGCCGGACTTCCAGTTCCTCGACAAGTTCCCAGATTTTCCACACTGCCGTGGCACATGTGCCATTGAAGACCCCGGCACCCATGGTGCATGTGTCGGAATCGGAATTTTCTGCTACAGGAGAGGCCAATGAGTACAATGTTGTGCCGAGATGGGACACCTTGAAACAAAGAAAGGAGCACACGAGAAACGAGGAAGAAGAAAGGAGAAAGGGTGGCAATGGGCAGGGGTGTGCGAGGTGACGATTGGCAAGATGAGAGACATCCTCGCGAAGATTGGAAATATCCCTTTCAGCAGGAACAACCATTGCAAAGTCTCCTGAAAAAAAAAAGGACAACGCGGCTCTTGGGGAAAATTGGCAGTGCCTGTTGGCATAGACGATATGCCCGCTGGCTTGACAAACTACTTCTCTGCCTGCCTAGGTACATGTGCATGCTGCCCGTCGACTTTGCCTTGGGTCTTTTTTCCGACGGCCGTAGCTGAGCGCTTCTACTCAGTCACCGGGGTAAGCACTACAGCTGTGAGTGTCCAGTGACCGGTCTCATCTGAGAACCTGTTGTTGTTCTTCTTCTTCTTCTTCTTCTCCTTCTCCTTCCCTCCAATAATCAAGAGTGTCAAGACTTGTCTGTTTTGGTCGTGTCTCTGTAAAGATGGTGAATTCAATTTTGGTATATGCCTGCCCAATTTCCACGATCCGAACGCCTTACTATGATCAATGCACAACAAACCGATGGAAGCTAATCCAGGTACTTGATTTTGCCGTCCATCCCAGCAACTGCGACTCTGCTCGCCTCCTGAGGATGCCATTGCACGCACGTGACTGCCTGATCGCTGATCTGCATCTTGTGGTACATCTTGCACGTCTTCCAGTCCCAGAAGCACACGTAGCCGGCAGAATCGCCGCTGGCGAGGAACTGGCCATCCGAGCTGATGTCAATGTCGATGCCAGTGCCGGCATTGTTGTGTCCTCGGTAGCTCTTCTTGCGGTTCTGGCGGAACTTGTCGGTCGCGCCGTAGACGACAATCTGATTGTCGCTCGACTGGTACGCCACGTACTTGCCAGACGGGTGTCGCGCCGCTCGGGTCATTGGGTACATGTATGGTTCCGCAATGTACTTGATCGGTACGGGAATGTTGTAGTCCCAGGCGCGCAATGACTTGTCATCCGAGGTTGTCATGAAACGGCGGTTGTCGTCGACAAAAACAATCGTGTTGATGGCGTTGAGGTGGTGGTCGTACTCCTGCACCACTTCCCGGGTCCGCGTATCGAACTGCACAATCTTCTTGTCCGACATGCCCGCCAGGAACTCGTGTGAGTGCTCGGGCGAAGGGTTGAAGCGAATGACATGTGGCGTCTTGCCGGTCGTGAACTGGTTGAGGCAGGCGCCAGTCTCCGTGTCCCACAGCTTCATCATGCGGTCGAAGGAAGCCGACAGGAATTGTGTACCCGATTCGTTGAAACATATGTCTGATACTGCCTTTGTATGTCCCGAGTAGGTGCGCAACAGCTCCCTCTGGTGGTAGACGTCGAAGATCTTGACGGTGGCGTCGGCGCCGGCCGACAGCAGGAGGTGGCCGGAGTAGGGGAAGAAGCGCAGGCCAGTGACTGCCTTGTCGCCGTGGTTCTTCCACGTGTGCACCACCTTCTTGGGTATATAGTTTGGTGTGCTGCCATTCTCCTTGCGCAGGTTGATGTCGAGATCTTGCGGGACGTGCATGTATGTCCGGCCCTGGTAGTCGTACAGGGACTCGCCGTGGAAAGTCGTGGTCTCGTCGCCAAGGGCCTCGACCTCTTTCCTCCTCGACAGGGCCTCTGTGGGCGCCGAAACGACTGTGCCGCTCGCGACCACGTCGTCTCCGTCCTCGTCCTCGTAGACGTATTCGACCTCCTCATCGCTTCCAATCTGCTCGTCCTCGCCGACCTCCTCGTATTCGTCCCGCTTGTACTTCGCCCAGGGTCCGACGTAGGCGCCATCGCCGTCAGCGATGGTGGCATCTCCCCTGCCCTCGCGGGCGGCGCGCAACCTCTTGGCCTCGTCCTTGATCTGGGCGCCCGTCTGGAACTCCCGCTCGGGGCCGCCCCGACGCTCGATGGCGCGGTGTTTGCTCCGGAAGGTGTGCTCGCTGACGAAGGTCTCCTCGGCGGTTCCAGTCAAGACGTTCTTGCGCTTCAAGGTGCTCTCCTCGTCTTTGAACGGGTTCGATGGGCCGAACTTGGGGCGTGTGAGCTCTTCGCCCGAGTACTTGACGACGGCGTGGGCGGGCCCAGTCTCCTCGCGCAAGATGAGAGCATCCTGGGATGCCATGTTGGCTGGGTATTCCCCAAAGTCGGCCATCTTGGCGGGTTGAGCAGAGCTGCGTATGTGTGATATGAAATCGCAATTGCGATCGGTTTGGTCCTGCCGAGTGAATGAATGAATGCACAAGCAAGCGCGGGACCTGAGATGACAGCTGGCTCGAGTGACGTCGTAGCTGGTTGGCAGCTGCCAGGTAGCTGGATTGGAGCTTTAACCAATTGGCCCTCTCGCGGTGCATGTCCATGGTGCTGGGGAGGGTCGGCGAGGTCGGGGCAGGGTACCTACCTCTCATGTCAACCATGTGCCTGGTTGTAGGTTGCGCAAAGCAGGAATCGAGATCATGGAAGTAATTAACATGGCTTTTAATGAGTGGGTTACCTCTTTAACGCTGCACAGTCACGACCATTGCATGAATCTCACAGCACAAACACAGCCATGTACAGACTATGAGCTACTCCTCATTAACCCACAAGCACATTGGATGGATGGATGGATGGACCTGAGCTGCCCACGTCTGGAAGCGCAAACTCACCATGGCACATTCCGGAAATAGGTGTATAAAGTCTCAATTATAAATTTTGGTCCTCGGGTCGCCTCCGCTCGTATGCACGCCCACAAGAGAAAAGCAGTGTCACCCGGCCGCCAGACCATCCACGTTGGGATTACAAAGTAAGCCACAAACATATTGCTCTCCAGCTCTCATCGTTCAGGGTATTTATCATCGTAATACTCGGGAAGCCAGATCGCCGGATAGCACCAAGGAACGCGAATCTTTCCAGTTCGGTTGCCAGGCCTACATCCCGTCTCCTCTTGGCAGCCCCCGAGGCCTCGTTCGTCTAGGTCGTCCATATCATTCATGCCACCATCTCGCCTACCCAGGTTTGACATTAAGCTCCCCCCCATTACCAAATATATCAAGCCGTGCCAGGTCGCCATACATGTGCATCCTTGGCCATCTCAGTCCATCCTCCTCAGCTTCATCGTCTCATCATCGCCCGTGCCTGTCCCGTCTTCTAGTCGCTGCGCCCCAGATGTGGCGTCCTCTCAAAGTGATGTTCACCACACTGCCGCGGCCGGGGCCACGCTTGGCATTGTATAGCAGCTGCCACGATTCGGGGGACCCCGGACACGGGGAACTGCATACGGGTCGTCTCGTCGTTGAGCAAATAGCGTGTGGACAGACGATTCGGCGTGCCAGCCTAGTGGGTCTCGTCCCTGATAAGAGCGACAATCATGCTGTAGAGGTAGAAGAAGAACATGATCAGGTGGAACCCAAGCTTGATAAAGGATTCCTTCTTGTGGACGTTGAGCTTGCGGAAGATCTCGGTCGCGTCCAGCAGGTGGGTGTTCTCCAGGATCTTCTTGACATTCCACGCGAGCAGGGGCAGGTTGAGGATCAGAGCCACCCAGTATCCGTTGATCAGGAAGAGGAAGGTCAGGAAACCGTGCACGGCAGCCTCGGGGATGATGTACGTGTTCAGACGGTTGCAGAGGTCGATGGGGTTGATGTAATCGCTATTTTGGGGGGCGCGTCATGTCAGTGCCTTGCTCGCAGAATGGTTGGAATGAGGCCGGGGCACGGCAGAGATGGGCGACTTACCACTCGAGATCACTGTACATGATGGTGAAGAAGACCTGGAGGAACAAGTTCACGGCGTTGATCAACACCGCGAACAGGTATAACCATGCCTCGCCCGACATTTTGACGGTATATGGTTTATTGTTTACTAGAAGATGGGACAAAGGATCGTTGCCGAGATGTCTCGTGGGAGTTGCAGTAATATCTCTCGATCCGAATCAAAGGGACGAAAGAGGCGCTGAGACGGTGTGCAGAGCCTGAATCCGTTCCAAGAGAGTCCAGTGCCGATTAGAGCTGGGAGGGAAGCCTGACGGTGTGTGTGGGTGTGGGTTGTGATGCGGGCAAAATGAGTTGCGTAAGTATGGAGGAGCAAGCACTGATGTAGGTAAGGTAAGGTAAGGTAGGTAGGCAAATAGATAGGTGACCTACCTAGGTAGGTAGCTTGGCAGGCAAGGTAAAGCTTGGGCTTCGGCCGACCTTGGGCTGGCCCCCAGCAGGCGGCGACCCGACTGGAGTCTGGACTGGGTAGACAGACCCAACTGGACTGGACCTCCTTGGGCAACGGTTTCTCCGATGATGAAAGCGGCTCAGTCGCACACGCAGAAAAAAAAAATAGCCGACTCCGCCGCCTTGGACCCAACACGGATCCTTACCATGTATTTCCCAAAATTATCAACCAAGTTTATGGTTTTCCCGAGCAGGTAGGTATGCAAAAACGTTTCTTCATGGAATGAATAAACCAAGGTGAGAACGAGTGCATACGAGGCATGTGAGAAACGTGCATAGCAATATTTATACAAAGCACTTGCTTTATGCTTAGTTTGAGATAAAGGCGGGATTACGACGTTGATGGTGGAATGCAATTGACCTTGAGATAAACAGTGAATTACCAAACAAGGCCCTTGGGGGAAGAAGAAAAAAGTCTATGAACTTTGTGACGAAGATCACGCCTTACGAGACAAGACATCCGCCGATTTCCGTCTACTGAATACATGCAAAAAACTGTTCATTTTATTAATCATGGTAGTTGTGAATCGTATCGTTCGAAAACCGTATACTGTGAGTCAATGCCAGCAGCTGCTCCTCAGTTCACGTCTCCATGTGAATGTACGGACACAGCCAGTGCACATCTTTCGTGGACATCGCATTTCCGTATGACGCGGAAAACATGCACAAATCCTCTACCATAGTAGTCTTCAACGCGTCTCTCATTCTTCTCTGCTCTCTGCTCTAGCATGTACTAGAGCATCTACACATCATGTGCGATTGTGGAAAAGTCATACATCATCCATGTGATACGCCATGCCGACTTCCGGCGCAGCGCCTGTGGCTCTATGCACTGCTCCCATTCTCGACAGCGCTGGGGATTGGGATAGGGCCACCAGGGGACTTTTCTTGCCTCGCTGTCAGGATTTCAACACCAGTCTCGGTTACGAGGAGAGTATGCTCTGGATGACGGAATTCTATGGTCAGCCAACAATGTCTCGGGGAAATGGAGCGCAGATCGCGTATTTGCAGACTCACCAAATTGCGACGTCTTCTTGCCGTCAATGGTCGTGCTGGTCCAGTTGTCAGGCCAGGTCACATCACGGTATTTGCCAAGTGCGATCATGGGCTCAATGGTAAACGTCATGCCAGGTTTGCACTCCCCTACCGCCTTGTTCTTGGCGTAGTGAGGTACGTTTGGCGGGCAGTGGAAAATTCGGTTGATGCCATGGCCACAGTACGTGCGGATGACGCTGCAATCCCTCTCCTTGGCGTGCTTCTCGATTACATTTCCAAAGTCACGAATCAGTGCGCCCGGCTTAACCAGCTCGATGGCCTTGTCCAAGCACTCGCGTGCTGTCTCAACTACCCTTACGGCATCGGGATCAGCCTTGGCGCGGTCGCCCACGTAGTATGTCTCGTTCAGGTCGCCATGGAAGCCCTCGTGGTACAGGGTCACGTCGAGGTTGATAATGTCTCCGTCCAGGAGGATGCGCTGATCCGGAATGCCGTGGCAGATGACCTCGTTCGGCGACGTACAAATGGACTTGGGGAAGTGGTTGTAGTTGAGAGGAGAAGGGTAGGACTGCGAAGCGGTGTCAGTTCTGACTCTTGTCTGCCAGGAGCAAACTGCGACTTACATTGCGCTCAATGCATGCCTTGTGGCACACCTCGTCCAGGTAGTCTGTGGTGATGCCGGGCTTCAACTCGGCAGCGACAATGTCCAGGACTTCTCGAGCCAGCTTGCAGACCTTGCGCATGCCCTCCTGCGACTTGGCATCCAAGATCTCAAACTTGTTCCTGTTGATCAGGCGGGCGCCCTTGGGGATGCCCGTCTCGGCGTAGTCGGGATGCGGTATCGACTTGGGGACGGTACGCTTGGGGGACAGCGGGTAGACTGGCCGAAGAGCTCCGGTGTAGGGGTACGAGGGGAACGGGTTGAAGAAGCCGGTTGCTGGATCAGGTTTAGAGATTACCTTCGGAGGGATGATGCTGTGGAGAATACCATTCTGAGTCTTGCCCTGGGCAGACTTGTGCATCGACTTGTGGTTGCCCTAGATATGTACTGCTGTCAGATGGTGGAAAGCCGACGAGGAGTTGATGGGAACTCGCGGCGCCAGCCTGCAATGGAGAGCTGGGCAACGAGGAGAGAAGGGCATACCCAGTTCTTCTTGAAGCAGTCCTGGGAGCAGAAGAAGCTGTCCTTGATTCCAAGCTTCAAGCATGTCGGGCACTGTAGCGAGCCAGCATCGTTTTCGCAGTCGGCGCCGAGGCACTTCTTCTTGGCCGGGGGTTCTGTATCCGCCATGGTCGCGGGTGTTGTACGGGATCGTGATGTTCGTCCACCAAGGTCGCGCCAGCCGACAAGGTTCTCAAGACTAAGCACAGCGTGGGGACAACGGAAGACTGGTGCTCACGTCGTTGGTCGTTGTCTTGTGCTTGTTCCTGCCGGACAGTCGGAGGTTGTAATTTGTAGTAAAGAGGTGTATGTACCGTCCCTAGGTAGGTCAATAGGTAGGTCTGGTAGGTATCAGTCCATCATGGCAACGAACGAGACAACGGGAGCAGCATTCAATTGCCCCACCATAAAATTATCCCACCAAAGCTGCTCCTTCATTGAATCAGTAACACGAAGGCCCCTGGCCGTGTATTGGACGATTTTAGTGGAGTCGCAGGCCAGAGGCTTAATGTACGTAGGCGCTTGAAAGTGGGATCATGTTCTGGTGCCCTCGGCTTTTAGTGGGCTTCGTGTGCGGCTTCGGGCGGCCCAGACCTCCCCCAAAGGGCGTCAGGGCATCATCCGGCATCACCACCACGACTTGCCGTTGCATGCCGAGTCACCCAGCTCAAGAAAACACCTCTATCACGTTCCCACGGACAAGTGCTTATTAAACAGTAATCGTTTTCAACAAGTCCCGTGTGGCTGGTTCGTGATTGAAGTCAGTAGCAGTGTTACAAGTTCAGCATCGGAAGCCATACATGATCTAACCAGTGTCAAACAGAACATTTGCTTGCCTAGGTGTACACCCAGCATTCGCTCAAAGACAACAGCCCAAGCAAGCTGCCGTCTTGACTGGTCGTTCCTGGCTCGCTTCCTAGTGCTGCTTTGTGAAATTACTAGATCAGCTCCCTCTGCGTTGCCGCTCTTCAATCAATCATCCAGTGTGGTGCTCTCTAAGCCACAATGGTCGGCCAGCAAAAGTTCGTCGTGGTCGGCGCGGGACCTGTGGGATCGCTGGCTGCTTTATATGCCGCCAAGCGTGGTCACGATGTTGAGATATACGAGCTTAGAAGTGGTGAGCGCCCCTGTGATGGAAGCCGCCGCTCAAGCACACGGCATGATTAGTTGTACTCGATGAGGTATGCATGTATTGACAGCCTCCCAGACCTTCGAGATCCCTCCACGATTCCTCTCAATTTCACAAAGTCTATCAACCTGGCACTGTCGGAACGTGGCATCAATGCCATGAGCCATGCCGGGTCTGAGAAGCTGTTGCACCACGTCAAGTCGGCAACTATTCCAATGGAAGGCAGGATGATACACGGCAAAAGGCCATCTGGCGATCTATACGAGGAGCCACAACTCTATGATATTCACGGAAGGGTAAGACGCCTGCTCCGTCGAGGGTCTCGGTGCAATCGTCACTCACTGCCTCACAGACAATTTTTGCCGTTGATAGGGCAGATCTCAACAAGCGCCTCTTGGATATCCTAGAAAATATGCCCAACGTCAAGTTCTTCTTCAACCACAAGCTTACCGGCGCCGATTTCAAGAATCGAAAGGCTTGGTTTGAGGCGCGCGGCCCCAAGGGGTCATCTGGTCGAGCGGAGGAAATAGAAATCGACTTTGACTTCATGATTGGTGCCGACGGCGCTCATTCTGCTGTCCGGTACCATCTGATGAAATATGTTCGCATGGACTACCAGCAGACCTATATCGACACTAATTGGTGCGAGTTCACCATTCAGCCAGACTCTGCCGCCGCTGGTGACTTGAAGTCAAAGTTCAAGATCTCCCCACATCATCTTCACATCTGGCCAGGGAAACAATTCATGTTTATTGCGATACCGAGCGAGGTCCGTACAGTATTCCCCGTTCGCTGTTGGTGTTCTCCAGCACTGGCGAGCCGACTCGTGCCCACATGCAGTCGCCCTGTAAAGTATCCCCAACTCGGACCTGCTGACGCTGATTTCCAGGACGGCTCCTTTACGTGTACACTTTTCATGCCCAGCGGCAACTTTGCAGAACTGGAGGCAGACTCGTCAAAACTCCCCGACTTCTTCGACCACCACTTTCCAGGCGTGACGTCGCTGATACCGCGCAGCGAGCTTATTTCCTCCTTTGAGGCCAATCCTCACTTGCCCCTCATCAGTATCAAGTGCACACCATACCACTTCTCCGGCTCGGCAGTGGTTCTAGGAGACGCTGCGCATGCCATGGTGCCCTTCTATGGGCAGGGGATGAACGCGGGCTTGGAAGACGTGTACACTCTCTTCTCGATTCTGGACAAGCACAGCGCCCAGGAGACAAACGACCCCGAGGGACGATCTACGACAGATCCGGATATTCTACGAGCCTCGGCACTTGCCGAGTATACCGAAGTGCGTACTCCAGACGCGCATGCTATCAATGATCTGGCATTGCAGAATTATATTGAGATGCGCGCGTCGGTCTTGTCGCCAACGTACCGATTGCGAAAGGCGCTCGAGGAGTTGCTATCCAAGTATATCCCACGTCTAGGCTGGCAGACCAAGTATTCTCGAGTGAGTTTCTCCAACGAGAGGTTCTCGGAGGTGATTGCAAAAAGCGACCATCAAGGTAAAGTTCTCACCAGAGTTCTTCAACTGCTTCTCTTTGGCACACTTGCTGGCGGTGTAGTCGGTCTTCGATATTTGCGAAGCCCAAGCCCTCCGAACTTTGCGCGATTCATCGGCAGCCTGCGGGATCTCACCAGGGGATGATGATCCCTGCCCCGAGAAAACCTGTGCAAGTATGATTTGACAGCGAGATATAAGGCTAGCCTGTATCCCCGAAGTCGCTGGTGCATGGATTAACGTGGCATCCCACGATGAATTACGTTGTCAACATGGGAAGCTCGCTGAGGACTTGGTTATATGTAGAAGGAATTGATTAGAATTATGAAATCAGTCCCTGCGATGAAAGCTCGGGAGATTATGTGCCATTGACATGGATTCAAGTCAGCGCGTGAATCGGAGATGATTCGACATCGTATCGCATCCCAAAGGCTTGCGACAGAGCCGTGCATGCATCGTGAACCATGCGCTGCCCAACACTGTGAAGTCTACTCATGGCACCAAGTTTCCATCAGTATTCGTGGTATCGACATTGTGGCACGAGAGAGTGGGAACTGAGGTGGATGCTTACCCTGCGAGCACCAATATACTGTGAGTGGCGCCCTTGTACACTTCGAGCTGGGTCGGGATGCTAGCATTCTTGAGACACTCGGCGAACTTGAGGGCCTCTGGTGCCAGGAGATCACATTCCGAGACGCCAATGAAAGTTGCTGGGCTCTGGGCCAGGAGTTCAGTGGGTGCGAAACACGGTGACGCATCCCAGTTTGCCGCATCGGTTGGCGAGGTGAAATACATTTCTCGATACCACATCATACGCGAAGGCGTGAGCCAGGCTGCATGGCAAGAGCGAGCCCATGCTGTCTGGATGGTCGCGGTGTTGTCGATCACCGGGCAGAGCAACATCTGCAGGATCGGCTTTGGCGAAATGACCATCTGCGAAATCTTGAGGGACAGGATCGCAGTCAGACAGCCGCCGCTGCTCAGATATCGTCAGCACTCTCGTTGCCAGGTAGACGATTCCTCGAACTCGCTTAGTATTGTTCAGGGACGGACGTACGCAGACAGGCCTCCTATCGCCAACTTTGAAGTGTTGATGCCCAGGTCGCTCGCGTGGCTGGGTTCTACAATCCATCGATAACCTGCGACCACATCATCGGCGGCTGCTGGATAAACATGCTCAGGGGCATGCCGGTAGTTGACCGTTATGACGACACACTGTACAACTGCATCAAATGCGTGTCAGCACTTCCTCGATCAGCCAGGGAGGCCACCTTGGGTGAGTCTCTTGAACAGCGAGGCTTGCCGCGTTTGCCCCCAAGCTGCTGTTGGTGCTACTGCCGACTTACATTTACACACATGGCTCAAGAACCCGTTCTCGCTGCCAAGACCTCCCATTACCCAACCGCCTCCATGGAACCAGACGAGCACCGGCCACCCACCATCCGGCATACTGCCTTCTGGTGTGAACACACGGAGTTGAAAATTCCCCAGGTTCTTGTCGCAGACGGAACCGACATCGACCACTCTCTGCCCACCGAGCGCCAATGGAGACGGTCTGTTTCGGGCCCCAGGATCCCATGGTTCCGCCTCGGACGGGACTACGTATTGCAGATGCTCGTCGTGGAAGGCGGCATACTGAGGGTCCAGAATAGGTCTGAGGGAAGGATGAATTGGTTGATACGCAGTCCGAGACACATTCCCCATGGCGTACAATTTCACCAATGTTTGATCACAGAGAGCTTATCGGGGTTTTCGAAATGATCCAGCGTCGCGCCGAGTGCGTGCTCAAACTTGTGTTGTGTAACTTGGTATAGTAGAGGCTGTGGGTTTTCATGAGCCAGATGTTCTAGCTCGGCCTCGATTTGGCGGTCGAGAGAAACAGACAATCGCCAGCATCCAGAGGCACGCTATATACGTCGACTGGATATCTTTGACTGGATTGGCGCGTCTGCTTATATTGGGGGATTTACAGTACCATGAAAAGGTATCTGTGTGCTTGCCTGCCGGAACCACCGAGTTCTTGATCGGAACTCCACATCAATGCCGGAAACAGCGCTACCGGCCGGCAATGGCATTAGGTTGCTTACCTAGGTAGAGTCCATATCGACACCAAGTCATTCAACCCAGATTGTACATGGCCGAGCAAAGGTGAGGACATGGTAAGAGACCAGAAGACATGGCCAGCAATACAGGAAACGTCAATGACAATATGTATCACGCCAAGCATTATTGGAGTATACCTACCAAATGCAATTGCCAGCCTGGGTGAACATTCTCATGTCTTGAGCTCATGGAGATCCAAGCCAGCGAGGTGCTACACCCGATACATCGGTAGGATACACGGGCTTTATAAGTTTTGAGATGAGAAGTGAGATACTAGAATGCTCTCCAATAAAGCCACCGCTTGTAAAGTGGGTGATGTGACGTTGTAGTGGAGATAATTGATTATGAACCCAGGTGCGATGTAGGAGGGAGGGAAGCATTTTGCACTGCGCAAATGCGGGCTAACCGCTCTGCTCTGGCTGCTGTATACCTAGCAATTGCAATCCAACGCTCGGCAGCCGGATGTGGCCTTGAAGCGGGAGTTCCAATACAGTAGTACAGGGAGAGCCGATTTGGATTGGAGACATGGGGGTAATTCCTGTTACTATTTTCGGGGCAGAGAACTTGAAAGCTTTAGCACCATGTTTGGCGGATACTTGACCATCTAAGCTTTTATGCTCGTGCTTAAGACTATATGCTCGGGCAGGGCTATAGGCGGCGGGTGAAGTTGCACGTTGCACAGCCGAGGCGCATCTGCCGATTGAATATAGTACTTCGAAATGAGACAACAGCCGTTGGGCGAGCGCCGGTACATTGCACGACCTGGGCACCTGTATAAGGAGGTCGGAATGGCAATTAAGTATTACATGTTGCATGTATGAGAGAGTACAGTAGCTGGCGGTTAGTGCCGATGGCTGGGGACACCCCGGCCCCGAATGAATCCGCTATTTCCACGTCCCACGACGCATGTACGATGATGAGGAATCTCTTTGGATTTGTTATAAACAAGGTGCTGGGTTGTTCGCTCTTCTTGGACAAGAGTTGAGCCTCGGAACAGGCTGGACTGGAATCTGGGCAGATTACGGAGTCTTGTCCCATCGAGTCAAATCCCCGTACGATGTCAACCATATAGCGGCCCGCCATAATCCGGGCGTTCAATCAATCGCCAGCATGGAAACTTTTACCTGGAAAGAGAAAAGGAGACATGACGGCAGAGCGTCCCACCTGGGCTCATGTCTCCATGTCAGTTGAGTATGTGAGCAATCATCATGGCCAAATAATGCCAAGCGATGTTGGTCAGGTATTTCGATGGATTCAAATGGTTGAACATGAGCATTCCTGTGGTGTAAATTGCTACCATGTTTATCTTCGATTATCGAGAATAAATGTGAGCGTCAACGGAAACAATCATGGTGTTTTATTTCCCCCTCCACTGTACAGTAGCAGACAGCAGAGGCTTGTTGCCCCTCCATTTTGCGCGCTATCGAGGCATTATCGGCCGGCTGAGTAATGCGGGGTGCCTGTCCCAAAATCGGCCCGCCGCCGCCTCGTTCCCATGCAAGATTTGGAATCTGCAGTATCTTGGGCGCGACTTTAGTGGAATCAGTTTTTCTGGAATCACGCACAGATCTGCCCTGTCCACTCCGTACTCTCACCTACCCAGGACCCTAGCCAGTCAAGCCAATGACACCAAGACCCGACACTCATTCGCCCGCCCGTTGATACTCATACCCGCTTGTTTGCTCGCTCGCTCGCCTGCTGTAGGTAGGTTGGTCGGTACTGAGGTCAGAGCCGCCGTCTACCAAGCACCTAGTGTAGATTAGCAGCACTCGACGTCGTGGGCGGCACCGACTGCAAAGTACCTACCCTCTCAGCACTCCGTACCGGACGACGACCCTATCCACTTGCCAGGCTATTCCCATCTTTGTCATCCTTGACTCTCCCTCGAAGATTCCATCGCCGCCAGTACTCGCTGTCTTGCCTGTCCTTATAGAAAGATAGACCATCTGCCTCCTGTCCCCCGCTGCCCTCTTCTCTCCTTCTGAACTCATTCCTCATACAACCGCCAAACTGTTTTCCTCAGCCCTCAGACGAACTTTTCGCGCAGGCGCATCCGGTGCATCCATTGCCGCCTTCACCACCTTCGGACTTCAGCTCAAGCCAGCATCCTCAGCCCAGCTGCCCAAGATATCCTCGAAAAACATGCACAGCAAGGTCGTCATCATCGGCTCTGGGCCCGCCGCCCACACGGCCGCCGTCTACCTGGCCCGCGCCGAGCTCAAGCCCGTCCTGTACGAGGGCTTCATGGCCAACGGCATTGCTGCCGGCGGTCAGCTCACCACCACTACCGACATTGAGAACTTCCCCGGTTTCCCCAAGGGTATTATGGGCGGAGAGCTCATGGTAAGTTGCTGGCCCCCCTCTATCCTTGTTCCTGTCTTGTTCAATTGCTCTCTCTCTGGGTGATATTTTTGGTTGAAATTTCTACCCTCTCCCGGCGGGCGATCCTGGACTGACAGCGCAATATTTCAACAGGAGGCTATGAAGCAGCAAAGCGAGCGCTTTGGCACCCAGATCATCTCGGAGACCGTCGCCAAGCTCGACCTGTCCTCGCGGCCCTTCAAGTACGAGACTGAGTGGGCACCCGGCACCGTTCACACCGCCGACGCCGTCATCCTGGCCACTGGTGCTTCCGCAAAGAGGCTCGGACTGGCCGGTGAAGAGAAGTACTGGCAGAGCGGCATCAGTGCCTGCGCCGTTTGCGACGGAGCCGTGCCCATCTTCCGCAACAAGCCGCTCGTCGTCATTGGTGGCGGAGACAGTGCCGCCGAGGAGGCTACCTTCCTGACCAAGTACGGCAGCCACGTCACCGTCCTGGTGCGCAAGGACCAGCTGAGGGCAAGCAGCATCATGGCCCAGCGACTGCTGGAGCACCCCAAGGTGACCGTCCGCTTCAACACCCAGGGCGTCGAGGTCAAGGGCGACGACAAGGGCCTGATGAGCCACCTCGTCATCAAGAACAGCAAGACGGGCGAGGAGGAGACCCTCGAGGCCAACGGCCTCTTCTACGCCATCGGCCACGACCCTGCCACCTCTCTGGTCAAGGGCCAGCTCGAGACTGACTCGGAGGGCTACGTTGTCACCCAGCCTGGCACGCCGCTCACCAGCGTCGAGGGTGTCTTTGCTGCCGGTGACGTTCAGGACAAGAGATACAGACAGGCCATCACCAGCGCAGGTAAGTTTTCTTTTGTCTCATGTTGGGAAATGGGGGCAAGAGTAGAAATGCTGACCAAACGATTAGGATCCGGCTGCATGGCTGCGCTCGATGCCGAGAAGTTCTTGTCCGAAATGGAAGTGGACGACCGGGAAGGTGCTGCCAAGGGCAGCTTGTAAGCAAGCATTGAAGTTTTCTAAGCGTATTGCATGGCCATAAACAGGAAAAGCTGAGGAGTCGAGATATGACCGAGCAGCTACACAGCGACATAGATCTGCTTTGTATAGACCATATATACCAAAATATCAAACCTGTGAAACCAACCATGGTCTTGTCTTGATGACTGCCGATGCAACACAGGCGAAATACATACACGACTTTGAGTTTGATGTGGCCTCGATACTCTCAGCACGGGCAGCAGCTCCTGTCACGTTTGTGCATGTACCGTACAGAGTACATAGGAAGCAATTGCACGCAGAGCGATTGAAAACTCCAATGTAGATATTAGAAGTACTCGCAGATACTGTCCGGATGTTGGTTGTGATGGGGGTTTGCCGTATATTTCTGGGCGGATTCCATCATCGCCAGTATGCACAGAGTCGTTGCCCGCAGCGTGTAAGTATCCATTCGGTCAATCGAAGCTTTCCTGATTGCAATCGGCCGGTGGTCCAGGATGATCAATCCACCGCAGTGATGTCACAACCTTGGAAGTTGCCTGCTATTTCCTCCCCCTCTTCTCATCCTCTGCATACATAGCCAGGCATTCACATCTGCACATCCTACGTATCCAGACATGATGGCCGATGATTGATACATACAATACGATGTACACACCGACAACGACAAGCCCCCACCGCCACGAGTTTTCTTTTCCATGCTCTGCTCGTAGAAAAGCAAACATAGAGTATGATAAGCGGTTAGCTGTGCATGCGGTACGCTACAGATTACAGCAATGTATACGACTGGGCAACATGCAGGCTTGTCTCAACGCTTGACTGTTTCCGGCATCGTCACCTCCTCAAAACAAGGTTATGCTAGTCACATCGAAGGGTGCTTGCTGAGCCTGCTACATACCTACGTACTGCAACTGCAATCAATGGACCCCTCACTCCGGACGATCCCATTGATGTACCGACAGATTACGGGGAAAGTGCTAGGTAAGTAGGTAGGTAAAAGCATCTGAGGGGGGTCCCACTTGCTGTTTGACGACGGGCATCAAGCATCCAAGCATGGCAAGGTTTGGTGACTTCTTGGTATAAATAACTTGGCTAGATACCCATCTACCTTCCGGTAGTTTCTCTTTGCTACCAACCACTCATTCACCTTTGGCAGCAGCAGCAGCAGCAGATTCTCTCACAAATCTAATCACATCAAGAAAGTAGCATCCCAACCCACCTTACTCTCAACATGCCTGGCAGCAGTAGCAACAACAACGGCGGTTACTCGTACAAGTCCTCGGGCACCAACGACCAGGTGAGTTATTCATGTCTCGTGACAGTGACCAGGACGAGGGACTCACTCGGCTCATAGGGAAACCACTATTGCGCTCGCGATTACGGCAGCAGTGCCGCCAACTCCAACTCTTACCATTACTCCAACACGTAAGCAGTGTCCAAACCTCTGGTGGATGGATCCTATATGTCTTTGTGTGGCGTGCAGGGCACCATGCTGTGCGAATTCCCGCGGGTCGCGGAAAGACCCATTTCTCCATCACGGGGCGGGCTGTCCCAAGCAAAACTATCACCTCGTTGGAATGACCTGTCCTGGCTAACCTGTGCTCACATAGCGATGGCTCGTATTACTACTCGAACCCCAACGGTAGTACCTACCACAACGATGGCCAGGGTGGCTCGACCTACACCTCCCCAAGCGGTCAGAGCTCATCCCAGGGCTACGGCAAGAAGTAGACGACTCCTTGGTCGGAAGTGACGGACTGGGAGCAAAGGCACGTTGTGGCCCGTCTACCCCACGATGAAAGAGGGCAGAGTTGGCCTTGGGGGTATGTCTCGGTTCCAGGCAGGTTGCAAAGTTGCGATGTGGTTCCGGAATCCCAACTGCTAGATACCTAGTCTGTCTCGACCTGCTGAACACGACTGACTATTACCTCTTCGGTGACTTGCCTTCACTTGTCCGTCTATCGCCATGGAGGATCAATGACGATCAGGAATGTGTGATGACGCTGTCTACTAGGACGCCAAAAACTTATATATCACAACGTTGAGGCGTGGCAGTTCACCATTTTGGACACAGTCATTTGGTCATTGGTGCGGCAACATTGTACTGATTGGTGGGGCTCTGCCAGGCGTGTGCTTTTATGGTGAACTGAACCAACCCAGCCCGATGCCGGACGCACGCAGGGTCCGCGAAACAACGCCGCCAACCTAGTCACTTGCGAGCATGCCGATACAAGTGATCGGATAGTCGTCGCTTTCCCCCCAAGATCCGTCAGGCAACGTCTGTGATACCTATGCCTGCTTTGACGCCGCCTCCTTCAAGGCCTTCCCAAAGTGTGCCCACTAAGGATTGCATGGTGAGATCAGTGATTAACCCTAATAGCATGTCCGGTATGGGCGTATAATAAGGGGGGGGGGAATATGGTGCTTGAGATGCAAGGTGCTGCATCTCGCAGAACCAGGGCATTGGAAACAACCAACGGGACAACCATGCCTAGCAGCAAAGTGACAGACGGGGAAAGAGAAACAATCGAGACGGGAGAAATCCGCTTACGCTGCTGACACCACCCACGAAACACATGAGCATCCACTTCCACCACAGGTCGGTCAAGAACTGCACTCCATGCCGCTTGAGTCTAATGACGGAGAATAGGACGCACTCAACCGAGTGGAAACCAAAGAGGACGTAGAATAAAAAGTTCTGCACGCGGATGGCGTTGCCCAGGGCTGTCGGCCGGCCGGCGAGCAGGTAGTCGTAGATGGGCGAACCGGGAGCCAGGACCTCGCGCCGGCTCGACAGGAGCATCACGATGCCCGAGATTGTCAACGCCACCAGCCGTCCGCGCGGCAATGCCGGGAATGTCCGGACCTGGACCGGTGCGCTCATCCTGGCTTGATCTGCGGCGGAGATCCAAGGAAAGCACTGGAGTAGGTAGGTAGGGCAAATAGGGCGCAAGCTATGTATCGTCTGCCAGCGTCTGCCAGTGGGCTTCAAGGTCGCAATGTCGAGGCTCCGGAGTCTTGTGACCTGGTCGGGTGATGCTGAGATGCGATGTTGTTGTCGTTGTTGTTGATTTGAAAGAAAAGCCAGTCGGCGTCGAAATAATCTGGCGTCGACCTAAATGCTCCCCTGCCAAGGAGGGGGCGCGGCCGAGGTCCTCGGGCGAATGTCAGCGTGGTCAAGCCATGCCATCCGTTTGCTGGTCCAATACATTTCAATCACCAATGAGTGAAGTCCTTCCGCGTGGTTTGATATACACATGCATATCCAGGACGTGAATGTTACCCGACCTTCGCCAACCCCAACTAGCCTAAGACGGAGGCACCTCAAATCTAGATTGCTAAGGGAACGGAATCGAATAAGGTTATTATTCTGTAACCAACATACACTAGGTATGGAGGGTGACGGATATAGTTCTAGCACCGCCGTATGTAGTACTGTTCAACAGTAACAAAAACCTACCTAACCTAGGTACCACTCCATACCCCCCCCCCCCCCCCCTGGTTTACTCGTACGTACATTGTAGTAGTGGCACGCTCTGTCTTTTCTCGGCGAGAGATAGCCATCGCCCAGAAATGTCCCATCGATGAAGAAATCCATCGCAGATTTTGAAGGCACATCTTCACTCGTACCCACGCACTCGGGACTTAGCTACACGGATAACCACGGCTACTGTCGCACTGATAGGCACTGGAGCCATGCCTTGACAAGAAAAGCGTGGTCAGGCATATGTAGTCCGTCTCGCGGGTTGCTCGCTGATCACCCCCCGCGCAACGGAGTCTTATCTGCCCCCAGAAAGCTGCCATGGTCGCATCGGCGGCATCTGTGCTAGCCTTAGAGTGTAGTATGTGTGCCCCCAAAGAGCACGCCAATAAACTCCACCACGGCCGTGAGCATCACTCACGTTTGAGACGATTCGTCCAATCTACGCGTGCCATCCCGGAACTGTTCCTCGACAATCAGCACTTGTAGGACCTTATCAGGTATGTCCAACCGCCTGTCTCCTGCAGGGCGACAGGTACGGTTATTAGCAGAACCAATTACGCTGTGTCATCGACGTGCTATTGGCACATTCTCTAGTTCAAGCTGCGGATCCGGCGTCGTCCCCGAACTCGGGCGGCAGATCGGCTCCGCTTTGCGAGTATGAAACCACTCTTTAATACTACCTCTACCGCATTAAGAGAAATCATGGTCATCAAAATTGGACGTATTTCTTGTCGTTGAACGCTGCCTCCCCGTCTGGTTTCTCTTCTGCCCCCAACAACTTCAAGAATTTTTTCTTCTCCCAGCCAAGATGACCGACGTTCAACTGCCAGAGCCTTTCGCGAGCATCCCGAGGGAATCCTTTCTCTTCGGACCATCGCCGATCCAGTACTTGCCTCGTATATCCGAGGCTCTTGGAGGAAAGGTGCAGGTCTACGCAAAGCGCGAGGACTGCAACTCCGGCCTGGCGTATGGAGGAAACAAGACTAGGAAGCTCGAGTAAGTTGTGCGCCAGCCTGGAGAAAACAGAAAAAGAAAAGTCCGCCATTGCTTCCTATACTGATTCCCACGCTAGGTATCTCGCTTCCGAGGCTCTGGCACAAGGATGTGATACTCTGGTCAGCATCGGCGGCGTTCAGTCCAACCACACGCGCCAAGTGGCCGCCGTCGCCACCAAGCTGGGCCTGAAGAGCGCGCTGGTGCAGGAGCACTGGGTAGACTGGGAGGACCCGGGATACACCAAGGTCGGTAACATCCAGCTGGCGCGCGTCATGGGCGCAGACTCTCGCCTGGACCCTTCGACTTTCGGCATTGAGCACAAGGATACACTCAAGAACCTCAAGGAGGAGCTGCTTGGCGCCGGTCGCAAGCCGTACTATATCCCTGCCGGTGCTTCGGATCACCCCCTGGGCGGCCTGGGCTTTGCCAGGTGGGCATTCGAGGTCGAGCAGCAGGAGAAGGCCCAGGGCGTCTTCTTCGACACCATCATCGTGTGTGCCGTCACTGGCTCGACCATGGCTGGCATGGTGGCCGGCTTCAAGCTGGCCGAGAAGCTCGGCGGCCGCAAGCGCAAGGTGATCGGCATCGACGCCTCGGCCAAGGTGCAGCAGACGTTTGACCAGGTTCTTCGTATCGCCAAGTTCACCGGCGCAAAGATTGGTCTGAGCGAGGACGAGATCACCGAGAAGGACATCATCCTCGACGACAGGTACCACGCCGGCACCTACGGCATCCCAGACGAGCAGACCATCGAGGCCATCAAGTTCGGCGCTCAGACCGAGGCCTTCATCACGGATCCCGTGTACGAGGGAAAGAGTTTGGCCGGTATGATGGACCTCATCAAGAAGGGGGAGATTCCTGCAGGAAGCAACGTGCTATATGCTCACCTGGGAGGCCAGCTCGCTCTCAATGCTTACTCCTCCATCCAGTCATAGATTAAAGTCACTGTTGCTCTCGTCAAGAAATGGTATTACCAAGTATGCAGAAGTGTGATCATGGTTTATTACATTATCTACCGCCTCTCGGACCAGGCTTTCGGCTGTTGTGGTATCGTGACCAAGCCCGTGTGAAGACTTGACTGATAGAAGAAGTAACAGACACCAGCAGCCCCGCGGGTGTCTCTTATCACGGGCTCACATTTTCGACCTCGAGACAGATGTTGTCTTGGACAGTACCCTGAGCTCGGTTAGTGCCGAGCAATACTCACATCTGTCGTATTCTTCATTCATATTTTTACCCTGCAAGGAGCACAGCTCACCAATTGCGCCTCCGTCCACACCAGCAGATCAAAGACACGAATATGAGGCATAAGACAGAGCCACCAATGATGGCTGCCCAAGCTGCACCGTCCAGGGTGGTGCCAGCGCTTCCATCGGGGTTCGGCTCCGGCGTGGCTGTGTTGTTCGAAATATCCCCAAATCGTCTGAACAGACCGGCATGGATGCTGTCCCATGTAGGCATTCGGGGCGTGCGAGAAAGAGCTCGAGTCGCAAGGCTCAAGTGGGCCATTGAAGAGATTGGGGCGGCCAAAGTGAGTATAGGCGCGAGAATAAGCAGTAATACGTGTGGAGATGGGAATAGCATGGTTGTGTCGTTTTTTTTTCTGCACGCGCGCAGTTTGCCCTTCTGTGGGTACCTTGGGGTGAAGTATCAGATGAGATGTGAGATGTATCGATCTGCAAAAAAATCGATGTGTGGTAAGAGAGTGATTGTCAATAGGTAAGCCGTGGTGAGTCAATCTTTCTTGGTTTCACCCTTCTGCTTATCCTTATTCTGGCAAATTTTTTTATATGAAACTGGTTTCGTATATGAGATTTCTATCGCATTGTCTTTTGCTATAGCAAACAAGGCAGAGTCATGCCTTGATAATCAGGATAAAGACTCAATGGCATTGTTTGCCTTGTGAGCATCTCATTTGTCCCAGCCGAGGCTGCGACGGCGACTAGGCAATCTGGTCATACATGTAATGGTTTGTCCCGGAGATTTATGACATCCAGGGAATAACGCATTGTCTCTTTGTCTCAAAAGTCACTGAAGAAGATTTGCCTGTTTCGTAAGCTCGGAATCATTGTTTGGCTCGGTATAAGACTCCGCGGGACATTCCAGAAAGATGTGCCTCGAAGGCCCAAACATTGAGCAACCAAATGCAATAACAAACGCCAACTGAGCAGCAAAGATACCGCCCCGATCAATAGCCGACGAATAGGCACGTCCATGCCTGGCAGCATCCTGCTTGATCCGTTCTCCCCGAACTTGAGATGACCGAGTTTGACGTCAACATGGCCGATCTGCAGCTGGCACTGCTGCTGAGTGTGACCGCGTTGGCAATTACGGTATGTGCGTTTTCCCTTGTAATCAGCGTCAGCAATGCACAATGCGCTTACAGATTGCTGGACCTGGAGAAAGGACAGAGATGGGCAGGTAAGTATAGAGCCAAGCACCCCAAGACGGAATGAGCAGTGTTAGGTATTTACCTATGTATTCAGTCCAAATCAACCAAACTACATACTATCTTGCAAGGTGGAGGTCCCTCTCACCTTCGCCTGGACAGAACTATGTGCTTACGATGAACAATACAATCCAAGAACCAAAGCCTACAGACTTGCTGAACAAATTGTATAAATTGTGGCTCAACTGATTCTGCCTACCAACAGTAGGTCTACGTGCTACCATTCGTCATGGCCATCCTTGTTGTTATGAAAGAAACTCCTATGTTTTTACTCGCCTGAGCTACTTGTCCCCGGGTTGCATCGTGTAATATACTCTTCCCTTCAAAGACTGTCGACAGGTTGGCATTGCGTTTGACTATAAATAGATCTGTTCCCAAGTTACAGTCAGTTCACAGCAGGAGACTAGTGAATCCAGGGCGCGTCTAGGATTTTTGGATCTGGGCGGGATAACCAATACTTTATTCACTATACATACACTACCCAGCCTTCATTTATAGCCTGGTCTCCCTTGATTTCGGCGCAGACTCTTCTTCATCTTTCACCCCCGTAAATCGGACCATTGTCCTGCCTTTTAACGTCCCGCTCTTGGAAAAGACCTTCCTACGCCCGGCTGTAGATAGCGGACCGTCGTCGTCATGTTCTCTGATGTAAAACGCCCAGTCGGCAGTGTCGTCCAACTCGGTCTGGGAGTAGCCGTTCCCCAGCCATGCAAAGCGGTTGCCCGTGTAGGTGACATCAAAGTCGTCCATCCGCAGCTCCTTCATGCACTCAATGTAATGAAGCGTCGAACCGGGCCAGAGGGCCGTGATGGGTCCGTCGGGGCGCGGCTTGTACCAAGACCTACACGGGTCCTGCCAGACAGTCTTGGTCATGAACCAGTCCTTGAAATCGACAAAGTCCTGCACGGCCTCCTGCTTTGGCGAAAAGGTCTTGATGTTGTTGGTCTGGTAGCGGTCGATGAGACGACACATCCAGTCAGCCTGGGTCTCAATGGCCGACAGCACGGGCCCGTTGCCGATGGGACAGCTGGGACCCAGGAAAATGAGATAATTGGGAAAGCCTGCGGCTGCCACGCCCAAGTAGGACTGGGGATCGGCTGCCCACTTGTCCTGGAGGTTCTCGCCCTTGTCAGATACGACGGGAAACCGAGGCTTGAACGACGTGTCGAAGCCTGTCGCGCAAATGAGCACGTCGACGGGGTACTCTTTGCCATCGTCACAGAGGCACCCGCGCTCCGTGACCTCGTTGATCTCTCCGTAGACGACCTGTACATTCTCCTTGGTGAGAGACTCGAGGTAATTCACACCAGGCGTCAAACGCCTGCACCCAATGCTCCAGTCGGGAATCAGCTTGGATTCGAGGTGCGTGTCGCCTAGTTTCTCCTTCATCTGCGAGAGCATGTACTCCTGCGTCTCGAGATTCACCTGGTTGTTCTTCAGGAAGATGCCGAACTGGCCGTTGAGTCCAGTTTCGACATCCTTCCGGTAGTCCGTGAGAGCACCCGCCTTTGCAGCAAACGTCTGTCGCTCCTCATCAGAGTAGACATGCTGCTCAAGCCCCTGCACCGGCGACACCCAGGTGGGCTCGCGGATGAATGTAGTGACCCTGCTGCACTTTTCGCGGATGGCGGGGAGGACCTGGATGCCCGATGATCCGTTCCCGATCAGTCCGACATGCTTGCCCTCCAGGTTGATGGATTCGTCCCACTTGGCAGTGTGTAGTAGTGTTCCTTTGTATGTGTCCAGGCCGGGGATGGCTGGCCATTTCCAGTTGTTCAAGATGCCGCCCGCGTTGATCAATATGTCGCATCGATCGTCCAACACGGCACCATTGACGTTATCCTTGACCTTTACATCGTAGCCGCCACGCTGGTTGTCCCAGTAGGCCCCCATGACCTGATGATGGAGCCGGACGTACTGGAACAGGCCGTATTTCCGGGCAAAGTTCTCGTGGTAGTCATAGATCTCTTTGGCGCCCGGATAGACCGCAGACCAGTCCAGTTTGGGCTCGAAACTCCATGTGTAGTTGTGAGAAGGCACGTCGCAAGCACAGCTGCCCCGAGCACCGAGTTAGCTACAAGCAATACAGTTGATGGTGAGAATGCCACGGCCACATACCCAGGATACCTGTTCTCATACCAAGTCCCTGCCACAGCCGGATTCTTCTCGTACACGACTAGACTGAAGTTGTTGAAATGCTTCTGCAGCTTGTACGCCATCAATAGACCCGAGGCGCCGGCTCCCACACATATGACACGGACATGTCGCTCTGAGTGAATTGGCCCCTCCAGTCGGCGGGCCGCGTCTCGCTCCTGAGGTCCAGTGACCGCTGGCAGAAGAAGATCGGCCATGATAAAGAGACGGATATGGCAGTACAATGGATTCGTCTATGTGGATAGACACTGTGTCGTGTCGGGAGAGGCTTTTCTCCACAGAAGGACTTTCTGTCAACTGTAGCTCATAGTAAATCATCACAGGGCTGTCCAGTTATGAAGATATATATGTACAAAGGCAAAGTTAGCACTCAAGAGACCACATACTACCCTGAACCAATAGATAGCACTCCGGGAAAAAGGCCTGAAGCCCGGAAGTGCTGTTCAGGAAGGGAACGTAGTTCCAGATTAGGACCAGTAGGGGTCACCAGAACTTGCTCTTACAGCTACCGGGGTATATCGTGATAGTGTGCATGGCCTGGAGATCGAAACATACTTCTATATGGGGTAGGGGAAGGTTAACCGAGCGTATCGACTCATGCTTGGAGTATAGTACGGGGATTCCTGATTCGTAGTGTGGACTCATATGACTCGGATATTCCAAGTACTGCGGTAACATATTACTCATGTAAGACAGACTCCTGTAATCTATTGGTCGGTCTGATCATGGGAGCGATGCCCACAGTTTCTGACGGTGAACCTTGTAAGAACCCATGGAGTCGGAGAGTACCAAGAGTCTACACCGGGCAATGATGAGTGTTATTACCGACAAGCTCAGCACTATATGCATGAAATATGCAACTACAGCATCATCAAGTTGCAATTGCAGTAGCATTTGAATTTGCAGCACACGTCATTAAAAATGAGTATAGTGTACTGTTATTGGAGCGCGGCTGTCTGGGGGAGTTTTGCGGGGAAATAGATGGTTGGTGTTGGAGGCAGAGTATGGTATAGTCCCGAGTTCGGGAAATGACATCCAGGTATGAAAGGCTATGCAGTTGGACAGTCCGTGAGGAATTCGGTCCCGAGTTTCTAATGTTAGTTTCTGACGATCGATTCAACTTCGTTGCTTCCTGGATCAAGCTACAACGATGCCGAGCTGTCGAGACTCTGGGCTGAGATGTTTCAAAAAGACCAGTGTTGTTCAAGTCCAGAGACCGTCGATTGCCAGGTACGATTTCAGTTTCACGATGCTTTCGATCGAGCCCACTTGTCACAGGCGGGGGACTCTCGAGAACGGACGAAGCAGCCTCCATAGAATACAACTCTCGAGCACCGATCGGGATAAGTCGTAATCATGACACGAAGAGCCCAAGTGGTTGCAAATGCCGAGACAGTAATGCGATGTACGCATTCTCTCAATTTCTTCTCGCTCTCTATTGCCACTTTTAGTCGTGGCTTGCTGCTCCTCTGACACCCCCTTGATGTCTCCAAGAGCCGTATCATTGCCACAGAGTGTAACCAATCGACGCTGCGATCTCTTATAGTCTCGGCCGACTAGCCTTTTCAAGCTCTGCAGCGTCCCTCTTGGCCCATTCGCGCATGACCTTTCTCTGGATCTTTCCGCTGGCGAGCTTCGGTACCTCGTCCACAAAGACAACACCCCCAGTCAGGAACTTATGCTTGGCCACTCTCGGCTTGATCCATTCCTCTATGTCCCGTGGTTCAACTCTGCCCTTTGAAGTATCATGTATAGAGACGTACGCACGTGGGCGTTCCTCTCCATGCCTAGGGAGTTTTATCTTTAGCAAATCCAATGCTCATGATGAGCGGGTGGAAATGTTACTTACATGACAATTCCAACGGCCGCTGCATCTGCAACGTGCTCATTCTCGAGAAGTACACCTTCCAATTCGGCCGGGGCGACTTGTAGTGCGTTGACCTTGATGAGTTCCTGCGATTGGGTCAGCCCATGATGCATATCTCACCCCAGATCGCACTTGTGGGCAAGTCCTCACCTTTTTCCTGTCTACGATCCAGAAGAAGCCATCCTTGTTGCAAACGGCGACATCTCCGGTCTTGAGCCATCCATCGGCGTCGATCGACTCGCTGGTGGCTGCCTCGTTCTGCCAATAACGCAGCATGATGTTTGGCCCTCGCACGAGGAGCTCTCCAGGCTGATCCGTCTCGACTTCCTTCCCTTCATCATCGACGAGCCTCGCCTCGCAGTTGGGATCCAAACAGCCGACACTTCCAGAGTCGTCCGAGACGCCTCCTGGAACGTGCAGGGCGCCACATGTCACTTCGGTCATACCCCAGCCCTGGTTGATCTGCATCCGGAACCTGCGCTGACAATCGTTTTGGAGCTCTTTGGACAGCGGAGCCGCACCGCACATGCAGTCCTTCAGGCTGCTGAGGTCGTAGCGCGCCGTCTCGGGACGCTTTGACAGCATGACGAGAATCGGCGGCGCAACCTGCAAGCTCGTGATGCGGTAACGTCCAATATTGAACAGGAACTCCTCGTAGCGGAACTCGGTCATGATGTAGATGGGGACCCGGAGCTTGACACACATGAGCATCGTGTAGAGCTGGCCGTAGGCATGGTACAGCGGTAGAAAACCGATCCATCTTTCCTGGGGTCTGGAATCAAAGGAGTAAGGCTTTTGTGCGTATCTCATGAATATGGTCTGTTCCACATTGGCAATAAGATTTGCATGGGAGACACAGACGCCCTTTGGCAGCCCTGTGGTCCCGGAGCTATAGTTGACAGTAGCAACGGTCGTCTGAGACTCCTCGGGGCTCAGCTCGGGCCATTGGTACGCATCGCCGTCTGATTGGTTCGATATGAACGAGCGCCAGTCGGGAATGCCCTCCTGCGTGGAGTTTGCAAAGTCGGAAAATTGAAAGATGCGAGAGCGTGGAAATTGTGCCTTGTCGGCCGCTGCCACCGCTGTTTCGACATGCTTGGGGTGTACAAGTATAACCTTGGCACCTGTATTCACAATTTGGTGTGCGACTTCTGCAAGGTCCTTAGTATACAAACAAAAATCTGGCTTGCCCAGATCAAGGCGAGAGAGAGAACACGAACCAGGTATAGTATAGGCCGGATTGGCACCGCTGAAGACGTATCCCGCACCGACAATGCCGAGGTATGCCACTGGAACAAAGATATGATTCGGAGTGTAAATCATGACCACTTGCCCCCTCTTCACTCCCAGTCTCTCCAATCCGAGCGACAATCTTTTTACCCATTGCAGCGCTTGTCGTGCGGAGAGGTTGTGTTTGTCATCTTTTGCATCGTGCCAGAGTGGTTCGTCGGGCACAGGTACAGTAGAAGGAAATAGATAGGTCAGTATATTGCTCTGAGGAATCTCGAGGGACGGGAAAGGAGACGTGAAGATCATGATGGCAATGTGGTGTGGGAAAACACAAGGGCAGCTCTGTCATTCATTCACTTTTACGAGAATGCTGATCGGTTTGAAGTTTGGCCTTTTCTGGAAATATGAAGATATTTCTCCTACCAACACAAACTTGCTGTGCGTCGTCAGCATCATGAACACAGACAGGTAAGCACTGCTTTGAGCTTAAAACCCCCACGATGTCCGGACCTTGTGTCCATTTACTATTTCGGTTATCTGGTAATAACCTAGCTTGTCGAGCTCCTATGCGGGACCGCGGGGTAAGCAAAAGCGCTTCATTTTCCCCAGGATTTGTCTATACACCACCCCCGCCATCATATTGCAGTGCCAGAGCCACTCACCAACTCTACCGAGATACCCACGGCAGAGAGCGGTGGTGACCCCCCGTTCGTGTGCATACTCTCGCGATTGGCCGGCCATGCAACCTCCGTCGTCTATTTGGCGGGAAGTGCCTTCTTTTACAGCCAATATGCCTCCTGATCAATCATGAGCTCAGATTAAAGTATACTAGCATAGACTTGTAGATTGTACAATTCTCTCGCCCTCTGCTCCAACTCCCATCATGTCCGAGCTACGCGACTTTGACTCGATTTTCTCGCTCAAGGGAAAGACTGCCGTCGTTACTGGTGGCTCTAGAGGCCTGGGCCTGCATATCGCGACTGCGTTTTTGCTCTCTGGCTGCTCACACGTCATCATCACTGCTCGAAAGCTGGATGGACCTCGAGGCATCACTCAGGCCACGGAAAGGCTGAATGCGTTGCCGGGGATACATGGCAAGGCCACGGGACTGGCAGCCAATGTGGGGGACTCGCAAGATATTGTTCGGTTCGCCGGCGAGGTCAAGAAGGTGCTTGGCGCCCGGGGACTGGATATTCTTGTATGCAACGCGGGCGCAGCCTGGGGCTCGCGATTCGAGGATGCACCGCCGAGCAGCTCTACCAAGATTCTGGACCTCAATGTCCGAGGCATATTCGAGCTGACACAGCAGTACGAAGCGGGCCAACACGTGTGCAGGGAGAATTTGCTAATGTCAAGGACAGGTTTCTGCCCTTATTGTCCCAGGCGGGGGCGAAGCAAGATCCAGCTCGGTTGCTGATCATCAGCTCGACCGCAGGGACCAATGTTCCTCATGTCGGAGAAAACGGCACGATCATGTACTCGGCCTCTAAAGCCGCAGCCGATGTGAGCAACCCGCACGAGGAACAATATGATCCTACTGACACTGAGATAAAAAAGCACCTGGCCAGGAACCTCGCTGTGGAACTAGGACCGCGCAATATCACCTCAAATTCGATCGCCCTGGGATTTTTCCCCAGCAAGCTGGCACAGGGACTTATTAGCAACCTCGGAGGGGAGGAGAGTCTGAGTCACGACAACCCCCTTGGGAGATTGGGCGAGCCAGAGGACGTTGGCGGCGTTGCTACTTTCCTGTGTTCGCCCGCTGGGAAATACGTGTAAGTTACAGCTGCTGACTGTAGAGACGAACAACATGACTAACGAAGCACCCAGCAACGGAGTCAATATTGCGGTGGACGGGGGCGCTAGGTTGACAGCCGGGAGACTTTCCCGGCTATAGATGGAGTTCGTGTCAGCATGAGTCTAAATAGGTAGGTATCCAGGTAGTCAGATGTGTAAAGTAATAGTGCCACTACATCTTCGCGGCGACAATCCCAAGCCTGCAATTGTCGTCTTGTTGAAGCAAGTATAAATTGGAGCAGGAGAATCTCTTTTCACATCAGGTTGTAGCCATGTATTCAATTGTCAGACCTAGAGTCCAAAACTACGAACAAGCCGTACACATCTTGATCTAATATGTCAAGTTGATCATGACGGTCTTGGGCTCCGTGAACATGCGCAACGCATTAATGGCGTTCTCGCGCCCCGTTCCACTCTCCTTACTCCCACCAAAGGGTGCAGTGAGGAAGCACAAGGACACGCAATTGATACCAACCATGCCACTGTCGATATCAGACGCCACACGCATTGCCTTGTTGATGTCCTGGGTAAACACGCCTGCCATCAAGCCAAAGTTGGTGTCGTTGGCCTTGGCAACGATCTCCTCCTCCGTCTTGAAGCTATTTAGCACAGATACCGGACCGAAGATCTCGTTACGTGAGATCTCGGCGTCGGCGGGCACGTTTGTGAAGACTGTCGGTTCCACGAAGAAGCCCTAAGAGAGAGAGAGATGGATGTCAGCAACAATTCCGTGCGTATTCGAGAGTCCGCCGGGGACTTACCGTCTCGCCGACGCGTCCGCCTCCGGTCAAGAGGGTGCCCTGGGACCTTCCTCGCTCCATGAAACCGGTGACCCTGTCAAACTGGAGCTTGTCGACGAGCGGGCCCATGATGGTACTGTCTTCATCCGGGTCTCCAATCGTCTTTGCTCTCTCCTCCATGGCCTTTTTGTATCCTTCGACAAACTTGTCGTAGATGCCCTCTTGCACGTAAACGCGGCTCGCAGCGAAGCAGACCTGCCCCGTATTGGCACAGATGGCATTGACACACCACGTGATGGCGTTTTCGAGATTGGCATCGTCAAAGACAACAGCAGGGCTCTTGCCTCCGAGCTCCAGCGTGACACGCTTGAGGTTGCTCTTGGCCGCCATCTCTTGGATCTTGCGGCCCGTCGACGTCGACCCAGTAAAAGATACCTTGCGGATGCTCATATGGCTCGCAAGCAGCGCGCCGGTTGTTCCGTCGCCGGAGAGGACTTGAAAAACGCCAGGAGGGAACCCAGCCTCCTTGATTAGCGTGCCGAGCGCGAGAGCCGCGAACGGAGTCTTCTCGGATGGCTTGAGGATGAAGCAGTTTCCCGTGGCCAGGGCAGGGCCGGCTTTCATGCCCACGTTTCCGAGGGGGCCGTTCCAGGGGATGATGCCCGCGGTCACGCCCAGAGGCTCGTTGCGCACGATCTTCATGAAGCCGTCGTCCTGGGGGTAGCTCTCGCCAGCGAACTTGTCGATCCAGCCAGCAAAGTAGCGGAACGACTCGACCGCCATGTTGATCTCAAAGGAGCCAAAGGCCCCGAAAGGAGCACCGAGCGTGAGACGCGTGAGCTCGGCCAATGCCTTTCCGTGCGCCTCTATAAGGTCCGCAAGCTTGAGAAGAATATCCCTTCTCACCGTTGGCGGTGTCTTCCTCCAGCCCGGAAACGCTGCCTGTGCAGCCGCCACTGCCGCATCTACATCGTGCTCCCCAGCCAGTGCCACATCCTTGGCAACCTCGGAGCCGTCTTTCGGGCTGTGGAGTTCGAGCTTCTTCTCGTTCTTCGCATCAACATACTGTTGACTTGTTAGCACCTCCTCTACACGTATTGTGAAGCACAACTTGGATTCACCTCATTGTTGATGAACAATTGTTTGGGCAAGTTTGACTTGCTCCATGGCAGGCTTGAAGTCTTGCCAGCGATCGCTTCTTTCAATGATGCTCCAAGATGAGCCATGGTCACGATGGATTCTGGATGATAGATGGTACTGTGAGTTTACTCGCACCCAACAAGTGGTGCAGTCTCATCAGATTTACAGCCCATGGATGGGGGCGACCCCTCGAGCTACATGGAATATCTGGACAGGGCCCGCGGTGATGCCAAGACTGTGACGACTTCTGTCTGCCCACTTTTGCTCCCCGCCCGACGCAAGACCACATCCGGTGCCACCCTCAAGCTGCTGCCCACCAGCTTGGAGGCCCTCCCCGGAGAACGGCTGAGGTCAGAGAGATCCTAAAACGTCCAGGCCAAGACAAAGGGGCAAAAGCCCGGAATGTACGCGGGGTAAGCACAGGCAGTTGGTTGCGATCTTGTACAACAAGCCTGCCTGATTGCAGAATACATGCTGCTTTGGCCATGGACAAGGTAGAAGATCATTGTGGAGTACCTCGAGCGCGTAACATGGGCTACTCCGGATACGGGAGTATACTCTGGGTAAGTACTCTGTACCTACACTACTTAGGTAGGTAGGCACGTAGCTTGTAAGGCTGTGGTTAACTATATCCGTTCGAGTCATGGACGGTCCTATTCCTTCTAAATTATGACTCGCTCGTGCAATGCTCGAAGCATGACCTGTGGTAGTTAACGATGTAAGTAACAGTCCTCGAAGCACAGGCATTGTATTGGTTTTCGCGGTGCGACCAATTGAACCAATTGAAGTTTCTTGAGTTGTGTATTCCAACGCTTAGGCGAAAAGAGTTCGAAGAACGTTGAAAAAAAAAAAAAAAAAGAGTTCCTTAGAGACATACCACCGACGAGTTAATTGTCATTCCTGGAACCTGGATTGGGCATTGAATCGCTTTCATGCGTACCTGTCTTGTCTTTTGAACACACGGAACGAATTCTCGTCCGCTTCTTTACGACCATTTCTCTACCACGGCTTCTCTGCATGTGAATTCATGTATTTCTAGGCAGATGCTCATCGAAGTGCATTGAAGAATTGACGGTGGTAAATAGAAGCAAAACAAGAATGGCGTTCCACAACTAAATGCCTAATCAAAGGATATATACTTCTCCCCATACTGCTCTGCAAATATTTTGTACTTCTCCTGGTACTCCTTATGCCGTTCAACAAACCCCTGGGCCGTTTTCATCTCTTCCCTACCGACCTGATGCCTGTGCGCTGCGTCGGGACCATCGGCGACTCTCACGAACCTAGCGTACGTCCACATTTCGGGGAGCGCAGTATGCTGAGTAAGGCCCTGGCCGCCGTAGATCTGCATACACTCGTCGATCCACTTGGCGGCCATGACGGGCACGAGGATCTTGCTCTGCGCGATGCTGCGCTTGCCCGCCTTGTTCCCGTGAACGTCCATGGTATCGGCGGCATTCAGCACGACGAGCCTGGCCGCGTCCAGCTCGAGTCGCATCTGAGCGATGCGTTCAATGTTGGAGTCGAACTCTCCGATGAACTTGCCTCTGGGCTTTTTGCGAGGGTCGTTGCAACGGATCAGGGCGAGCTCGTAGGCGCGCTCGCACTGTCCAATGAGCCTCATGCAGTGATGTATGCGCCCAGGCCCCAGTCGCCCCTGAGCAATCTCAAAGGCTCTGCCTTCGCCTAGGATCATGTTCTCGACGGGAACCCTGACGTTCTCGTACAAGTACTCCCCGTGTCCCTCGGGGGCATGGTCATATCCCATGATGGTGAGGTTGCGAACCTGGGTGATGCCTGGCGTGTCGCACGGGACGATTAGCATCGAGTGGCGGCGCCATTTGTCGGCGTTGGTGGGATTGCTGCAGCCCATGAGGATGTAGAAGGATAGCTCTTTGTTCCAGAGACAATTCCCATAGAGCTTCCGGCCATTGATGACATAGTGGTCGCCATCGCGGGTGATGCGGATGCCGATCTGCGTTGCATCGGAGCTGGCAACGTCTGGCTCAGTCATGGAGTAGGCAGAAGAGGCATCGCCGTCCAGGAGCGGCTTCAGCCACTTTTGCTTCTGCTCCTCGTTGCAGTACTTGGCCAGAAGCTCGATATTGCCCGTCTCGGGAGCATGACAATTCATCGTCTGTGTTCAAGTGAGCAGTGGCATTCGCCTGGAGCGAGACGAGGGGGGTGTCTTCGGGTTCCTACCTGAGCAGCCCAATAGCATCTGCCCATGATCTCAGCACAACAAGAGTACTCCAGATTCGTCAGCCCGGGGCTTTCCTTGAAATGGTTGGGGAGGAAAAGATTAAATAATCCTCGCTGCTTGGCCTTCTGCCGAAGCTCGTGAATGATGGGGGGCGTGGTCCATCGCCTGCCTTCAAGTTGTGCACGGTAGAGGGGCTCGCGCGGAATGCACTCCTGCTCGACCCATTCGTGGACGGCCTGGATCTTGTCGACAGCAAGC
Organism: Pestalotiopsis sp. NC0098; assembly: GCA_022432395.1. Lineage (NCBI taxonomy): Eukaryota > Fungi > Ascomycota > Sordariomycetes > Amphisphaeriales > Sporocadaceae > Pestalotiopsis > Pestalotiopsis sp. NC0098. Next base: position 219,233 of record JAJKLJ010000003.1, on the reverse strand, counting down.
CGAGAGAGTTTCTGCTGCACCCAAGGAGGAATTCGTGCAAAGGCAGGGCCCTTTGGAACAGACGGGGGTTGAGACGACATGGTGCAACTTCCGCACTGTTGTAGTGTAAGTACTAAAAGGTCAAGACACAAACAAAGCCGAATCGATTTATGTTATCCATCCATGGGGCCTATATTCGTCACTCGGCACATGAGACTAGCCGGGAGAAATGACCTCCAGGCGTACCCGGGTTGGAGATGTCACCCCCGCAGTGTTTTGGAGACAAGATCTATATTACCGCGGCTTGCAGAGTGATCGTCAACCAGCCCTGTCAGCTTCCCCAGGTTGATGTGGGGTGAGATCTGCCTTCAAGACTAGGGTCGGGTTGGGGTTTTGCCCAACCCCAGATTTCATCGTGCCTTCGACATGTTTGAACAAGTGTAATTCTTTCATATTGGGATGAATTCAGCCAAAGTTAAACTATAGAGGATGGGAAAGGTTGCTTGTGACGGGAAAATACATCAGAGGACGAATCACGTTTACATCTATCAGACAATCTCTCTGGGACCGAATGTCAAAGGTCATGAACTCATCAGGGTATAATTCTGGCCTGTCTGAAACGATCAAACGCCGTCCACCAGGCTCCCTTGGCGTCCGTCTCGACTTTCGCATCCCCCATCATCTCATGACATTTGGTCATGTCGAGGTGCCGATCAAAGTTGAACATGGTCATGATGAAATAGGGAAAGCCACCAAAACTGCGATCATTGCCGACACGGCCAGTCTTGAGCCCGTGCCTCTTTTCCAGAGCCTGCCACTCTGCGTAGTGGTCCGCCAGGTACTCGGACGGCTGGGGCCCAGAACCAGCAGGCGACGGTCCTACCCCCTTCAACCCAAAGTATTCACAGATGACTGGCCACTTGGCGCTCCAGGACGAAGCCCGCGCGTTGTCAGCCGCGTTGTACCGCTGCTCAGAGGTGACATTTGGGCGCAGCGAGGCGATGATGGAGGCTTTGGCAACCACGTCCTGGCTGCTGTCGTTGCTCAGAATGTTGTATGACTTGTCCGTGCCGGGAAAGACCACCTCGCTCCCTTCTCCGTTGATCTCGGCATAGAGCGACAGGTAAGTTGCGAGGGCTTGTGCAAGACAGTAGATATTGTTGTTTGGAACGAAGCCTATGATCACGTCTGGCATCATCTCGCACCACGTCCAGGATTTTCCCTTGGACATGCTCGCAAGCATATCGGTCTGGTTGTAATAGAACATCTGCGAGGCGTACGGCTCCGGGATCCTGGGCAGGGTCTCCGCTAGAGGTAGCTTGTCCGCGAAAGGGAACTTGTCTATCAGGTGAACGCCATAGGCCTTTGTGCCCGTGGGCAGTACCACAAACTTGAGATTGGGCGAGAGGTGTTCAATAGCCGTCACGGCCCGTTTGATGAGCTCTACGTTGATCGAAATCTCCTTGTCCGGATCACCGTCCATAATGTAAGCTGTCGTCGGATCAGAGACTCATCTCGCCAAGTTGTCAATTGCTGGCGCCATACCGAAGAAGTAAAGGTGGGTAATCTCCCCCGCGTGCTTCACCCTCGCTTTCAATTCTGCCTCGAGTCCCTCTTGGCCATTTGGAGTCAGAAGGTCGACACCGCTGACAACGTCAAGTTTGGCGGACTCAGACCATAATGCCTCCTCGAGACTCAAAGGTCGGTTCGTCAATGCCGTGACCGAGCCAAACGTGTCCTCCGTTGGAAAGCCGTCGAGGATGGCCTTGGTGATGGCCCATCCCGTGATCCCACTGGCACCTTGTGGTGGACAATATCAGCACCAATACCGATGGCCCCGAGGTTACAAAGTTGAGTTTTCTTTGCTGCTCACCAAAGACTAACGCATGATTTGACATGACTGATATCTAGCCTCGTTGTTGATCTCTTTTTTTTTGTCAATGATTCTGGATCGTCGTTAAGTTTTCGTACAGACACTAGTTCCAGCATTCAAACATGACGAAAATGAAAAACATTATAATCAAACAAGAGATATATAAACAAGACAAAACATGGCTATCCGATCGAAGCAGATGCGTTGCCCTAAATGCTTGCTATACATGATGTTTCGGTGATAGCGCGGGGTATAGCCTAGACTGGAACCCTTGACCGACGCACCCCCTAACCTGATCTTTTCTCCCCCAATGGCAATGCACAGCCGTCACGACTCCGTGTTTGCTACAGGTATATAGGTTGCAGCTGAGATGGCTAGACTGGCAATTCATTGTCAGCCAGAAGCTTGGGGAAGTTTGAATCATGTCCAGCGTCATGTAGATCCTTCAATCGACGAGGACGCTGGGGAGGTAGTAGTATGCGAGCTGCGATGCGCGTTTGACGTGGTCTCCTTGCATATTCCTGATTCTGCACACAGCCTTGATTCATTGACTGGTAGTTACCCTCATGGATTCCATCGGAAATCAATGTCAAAGAAGTGAGCTTTCGAGACATTATTTTCAGAAATGGCAGGTCTTGTCGGTCTCGTCATTGCGCCACTTGTCGGCAAGACACCCGCTCTATTTTTTCACGGTCGCTGAGTGACGATATCTGAACCTGTCTACGGCAATTCTAGGCGTGATTATACTGCTCAGTAGACTGTCGAGCCACTGAATGCGCAAGGGATATCGCTGCGTGCAGATGTACACGGTAGCTGATCGGGGCCCTCTGCCAGAGAGCCCCTTGCATATAAGCGGGAGTATACTTCGTAGACATGGAAAAGCTTATCCACGGCCCTGTTAGCTCCCAGATATGGTGCCGCTAGTGGTCCGTCCAATAGTCCAGCTTCGTGCACTTGTATGTAGTATCAAAGTCACCGTCCAATCGAAACTGGTTTGGATGTATGCTGTGACCACTGTTTGAACCTCATCTATTGATGGAAGCAGCGTCATGCGGCTTGGAGTAAAGAGCCTACGTCCTATTGAGTCTCCTTTGTGCATAACCGCGGCGCGAACGCCTCAGAGGTACGTACGTCGCGCCGCCACAGCCGCTGCTGCTTTTGTTTTCGTTTTGTTTTCGTCGTGAGGGAGAAACTGAATCACGTGAGTGACGAGCGCGAGTTCGGAAATAAGCTTCCTCCTGGGTAAGTCTGGCTATAACCTGGCGAGTGTAGCTTATCTTGACAACGGCTCGGGAACGATCTACCAGCCGTTGCATTCGCTAGTCGAGCCACACCAGTCGAAGTTATTATGTGCATGCATCTTGTCGAGAGATGAGCGGCGGGCACTGCGCAGGTGATATTGCTGATGTGCCTGTACAGCAATGAATGGGTGGGCATGTCCACCATTGAATGGTTAGGTAATGTGCATGTCATGCACTGGTGTTCCGGCTCGAGCGTATATTCCCCCGTCTCGGAAACTGACATGCTCTCGGTCGGTTCTGATAACCGGCTCCTCTACTCCACCCTTTGCACTTTCCGAGTCTATAGTTCAATATTGACTTATTCCCCGGAGAGCACCATCGTTGTCCGCTTTGAAGACCTGCTATCTGCGCGTTGGTACCGGTCTTGTAGATTTTGGGTTGCTTCTTTCTATTACTGCACAACTACCTGCGTCATCCTCGTGGAAAGAGACCACGGGAGACAACCTTAGGACCAGTTTGGGCGAAAATCCTCTAGGAACTTGACTGCAGACAACTCAAGACCAATTCCTACATGCCCCTCGCCATGTCTCCTTCAGCTATCCTCGAGCCTCAGGTCGTGGTAAATGGAGAAGGGGAACCAGTGGAAAACGCCGTACCTGCAACGAACGGGGCTGTGAAGGAGGTCAAAACCAACGCTGCGGTTTCTTCTGCAACTGAGTACCATTACCCTCCCACGGTCTCGGAAGGATCCGAATACACCGTCTTGAACCAGTATCATTCGAAACCTACGAAGCTTCGTGTCGCATGTATTGGCGCCGGTGCGTCAGGCCTTTGCTTGGCCTACAAGATGGAGAGAATGCTGGCGCCTGGCAGCTGGGAACTGACTCTTTTCGATAAGAACTCCCAGTTTGGAGGGACCTGGTATGAGAATACCTACCCGGGAGTTGCGTGTGATGTAAGACCTTCCCCTCATATGATGCATACACCTTTTACAGGTCACTGATGTCGACCGCTCCAAGATCCCCTCGCCTTTGTATACATTCACCTGGGATCAGAAGCCAGACTGGTCTCACTATTTCGCCTACGGTGATGAGATCCAGAGGTACTTTGAAGACTTTGCAGAGAGACATGGGTCCAAGCAATACATGAAACTCAACACCAAGGTCGTGGAAGCTCGCTGGGATGAAGAAAAGGGGATATGGGACTTGACCCTGGAGGATCAAGTCAGCAAGGACACGTGGAAGGACTGGTGTCACTGCCTCGTCAACGGCACCGGAATCCTCAACAACTGGAAGTGGCCCGATATTGAAGGCCTCCACGACTTTGCCGGTCCAAAAATGCACTCGGCAGACTGGGACCACTCGGTCGACTTTCAGGGAAAGACAGTCGGCGTCATTGGTACCGGCAGCACGAGCGTGCAGATCGTGCCAGCGCTGCAGAAGGAAGTAGAGCACCTAAAGGTCTTTATGCGCTCATCCACGTGGATATCGCCTCCATTCGGCGGCGGCGTGTTGGAGCAGGACCTGCGGAAAAATGACGACAGCAGCACTGCACAGCCGGGAAAGAGGCAGTACACATTTACAGACGCGGACAAGACGAAATTCAGTCAAGATCCAGAGTACTATCTCATGTTCCGGAAGCGCATTGAGGCTGAGATCAACTCGCTCTTTGGCATGTATCAGCAAGGGTCGGAAATGTCAGATACGTTTCGAAAGGCGAGTAAACACATGAGCGCACACTCAGGATTCGAGGAAAACGTCTAACTCGGTTTTATTAGGCTATCACGGAAGAGATGCATCGCCGAATCGGCCCGGGAAACGACAAGCTGAAAGAGTTCATAATCCCGACATGGGCTCCTGGATGTCGGCGCATCTCGCCTGGGGACGGCTATCTCGAGGCGCTGGTCGAGCCCAACGTACAGCCCGTGTATGGAGGGATTCAAAAAATCGTACCAGAGGGGATCATCACCCAGGATGGAGAGCTGCACAAGATGGACATTCTCGTCTGCGCAACTGGCTTCAACGTTGCCTTCCGCCCCGCATTCAAGCTCGTCAATGGCGCTGGCAACACGATCCACGAAGATTGGGGCGACAGCGTGAATCTGTACATGGGAGTTTCGACTCCTCGATTTCCCAACTACTACACAATTGTGGTAAGTGAGACCCTGAAACGCTCTGTGACATGGCTCTAGTCGCCACTGACATGAGAATCGACAGGGCCCGGGCGCTACTTGGTCATCAGGCACTCTGCTACCATCCATTGAGACCACGGTAGAGTATGCTGTCAAGACGATGAGGAAGATTCAACACGAAAACATTCGGTCAATTGACGTCAAGCAAGAGGCATTGGACGATATCTATAGGCATTTCGACAAGTTCCACGAAACGACCGTGTTCCAAGAAGAGTGTCGCAGCTGGTTCAAGGACGGCAAGATCAAAAACAGGATTTACCTGTGGCCTGGATGTGTATGTTGGCCCCCCAAATCCCCCAATGCCTCCGTCACACGAATGCTTCTGTGACTTGACCCCAATATGCATCGCAGCTGATCGAGATCGTGTAGACCATCCATTTCCTCAAGACCATCAAAGAGCCTCGCTTCGAAGACTACAACATTCGCTACAGATACGGCAACCGGTTTGCATATTTGGGGAATGGCGAGATCAAGGCGAACGTAACCAAAGACGTCAAAGGGCTCAGTACATATATTCGCAACTCGGACCATGAGTGGTCCGTGGAGTAAGAATGCCAAAGGGGCATCGGTCAGGTGGAATGCCGAGATTGCCCGATGCATATTGTTCTCTTCTTCGAATCAAATAAAGCCGATGGCTCGATCCAGTGTATAGATTGTTACACGTCTTATGTGGGCAGTACACCCTTCTACGATTTATTGATTGTTTATCGCCCATCGATGCAGCCACGCCAAGTGTTCTTGCCCTGCCTGGAGTAAACCTTGGTCGCATCAGTATATGGAGAGAGGAGCGGCCATTGCGCCCACGGACATTTCAGCTCTTGATCCCCCCAGCGGAGCCAACATGCAAAGACATCCCGACTACCTCGTAGACTGAGTACTATTCGCTATTATGTACACCGTACTATAGACTACTCGTATAGAGATAGTACTCCGGCTGTGGGGAGGGCGGGCTCGGAACTACTATAGGACTGAATGAAATGTGGGGGAGTGATGATCTCCTCCTCAATGTCTCTTTCTCCCCTCAGCTCAACCTGCGCATGATAGGGACATTGTTCTGTTGCTTGCTGCCGGTCTTTGGACTACCCTGTTTCGCCGAGCGGCTCATTTCAGTCTTATTTCCCCGCCCAGCCTCCATCTCTGGCCCCTAGGTTACCTACTATATCTTCATCTGGACTGTTGCCTCGGAGCTTTATACCACCATGCGCATCGGGGGCGGGGCGTAGAGGAACCATCTATGTAGCACTTTTGTGACATTGCATCTCTGCTTCGGAGGAGTGGGTGGCGCTTGTTTTTGCTTACGGGGACTGCGTATTCTTGGCAGAGGTTCTTGATCCTCATTCGCTATGCATTCGCATACCTATATATTACAAGGTGACGCAGGAAACGCATACATTTCTTTACACCCTGAAGGATATAACAGGTGTGACGATTTATTACCGCGAGACGACGACCGCCTAGTCATCTGGTACGTTGGGTTCTTCTACTGGGCAGTAGGTACCCACCTGGAAAAGCAGCCTTATACTTACTTGCCTGCCGGGGTTTTATACTAGGTAGGTAGCACTGGACTAGACTTTTCCCTATGCATTTGCCTGCTAGCTGCAGGACTATACAAAGTTTCTACCTACCTAGTGGCTGGCTGATGTTCGGACAACAAAGCTCAAGGCCAATGCCTGTCTGTATCTATGTTGCATACATGCTCCTACGCAGAGTGATGGGGTGCCTTACTCGACTGAACCTAGGTATGTATTTCCTCGAAGAGCTTTGCACGCCATTCACAAGATTGTATCAGTGGCCATGACGGCCAAATGTAACCCTTGGCATGATTTGAGATAGAAGGCAAAAGTCCTATGCCACTGAGCAGTGGGTTGATATGAATGACGATGATTTCATTCTGGGCGAGCAGGAAAAACTCGCAAGCCTCCCAGCCTGGCCCAGGACGAGATCCTTGCAAGATTCCTCTGGCATCCGCAGAGTAAGGAAACTGGGGGACGCATCGTACAGCAAGCAAATCTCCCAGAACGACTTCAGCGCGAGTCATAGGTAGATGTCCAGCCCACGCCTCATGAGTCGATAGAGCAACAACTATTTACAGAGTAGTGGCCTGCGGGGTCTACCGAACTCCCGCGGGCAGTCGGTTGTCTCTGAGGGTGTAGAGAATGCGGGGACCCCTGTAGTTCTAGTGGTGCCGGATCCTGGCTTGCCCCAGGTTTGTCTGTGAACGGATAGATCAATTCTTTCTGCATCACAGACGCCCGGGATAGTCGTCCCCCAAGACTTTTTATACCTGGACATGGTGAATGGATAGACCACTCAGTGGTCCGGCTTTGTACCATATCAAGTCTTACCCCAGACACGGGTACATGTAAGTCTGGTAGGTAGTCTGGTAGGCAGGTGAAGACTTGTAATGAATTCACTCGCCTCGACCGCCGTGGAGCGCTCGCCGTTCATCATGGCGCATACCTCGGCCGAGTCTCTCCTCAGGGAAAGTAATAACAGCTAACAAGGGGCTGAAAGCGCGGGCGCCCTCTGCTCCCATCTCTCATATGCTGCCTGCTGCGATTGGCCCCTGTGTAACACGCTTCCCGAGCCGGTTTCGCTCGCTCAAGATCTTGAGCTTTCGCAACATATGGCTTATCTACTACCTTCAGACTGCACACATGCCACTTGGATTGGGGGCAGTCCAAATAATTCCCGAATGTGACCCTTTGGATTCTTTTCTAGACCGGTCTTGGACTTGTGTGCCTACACGGCATGAAATAACGTCACGATCACCGAGCGCCACCGCATGGCTACGGGCGAAGGGCTATCTTCCTTGCCTCTTCATCAGCCCCAAAGCTGCCAGTCCTGTGGGGTGGCCGCTGAAGCCAGAAGCTCTTGTTCTGTCTCGCGTACGACCTTACGTACAGCCTGGAACCTCCCTCCCTCCCTGTCTCCCTGTCTCCCTCCCTCCCAGGTCTCCCCCAGGTCTATGCAAGCCGTGTGGATTTGCATTTGTGCACCATGTGATGCTTGAGGTTTCTGTAAGTGGTATAGCGAGAGTGCCCCGGGTGGTGCTTGGAAAGCCGTATCTCGGTGTCTCGCGCTCAAGAGGAGACCAATTAACACGCACGAATGCCAAATCTCAAGAATGATGGAGCGGATGCCGGGTCAAAGAACAGACTCCATCTTATTACCCCGTCTTCTGGGTGGAGATGGTACAGAGACCGGGATGCAAATCGTGGAGATGGACCCCTTTACCCCAGAAAATCCAGGTTCTCCGACATTATCTAGCGTGGCTGCAGTCTCCTGTCTATTTTGACTGAGCCGTCCTGATCTGACTGCAACTTTTTGATCCTTATGCCTTCGTGAACATGTTGATCTGACCTTTGTTCGGCATCTTCGCGGCCGTTTCGAGAGGTCGGCCATTGGATGATCATCTGGCCGTCATTGTACAATCACTTGCTTTGTAGACTTCAACGACGACGACGACAACCACACCATAATCGCCATCATGGCAGCGCCACAGGGTAAAAGAGTGGCTTCGTCAGAAATGACCAAGGAAGATATCTCGAATCAAGAAAATGTGTCTGCAAGAGCCAACTCGGCTAGACAATCCAATAAGCAGCAAGTTCGACACCGTGCCTCTGTAGCCTGCGCATCTTGCCGGGATCGCAGAATACGATGTGTGGTACCGAAAGGTCAGAATGAGTGCAACCAGTGCAAGAGATCAGGAACCGAATGTGTCATCAAGAATGATGATGAGAGACGACGGTATGGTCTACATGAGTTCTAGCTCGCACCGCGCCCAAAACTGACTATGAATGCAAAGCCCGATTTCCAAAGCATACATGGCATCGCTTTCGGACAGAATCAACCTGCTAGAGGGTATGCTCACGGAGAAGGGAGTCGTGCCACCGGAGGCTATACATCCTCCCAAGACGCGACAGGAAGCCTCCGAGTCCCAAGATGAGTCAAGCAAGACCGAACGGCGAACGGAGAAGCAAAGAAAAACGAGTCGAGTGATATCTCCAGCCCGTGAAGTACCATCACCGCCCGACTCCATGACTGGTGATTCCCCTGTTCTCGAGACAGAGAAGAATGAGCCGCCAGTGGCTGTAATTCCACAAGCGGCCGACCCCGAACCTGTGAGCTTCAGCTACAAACCGGCACAGTTTTTCACGCCCCAGGCCACGACAGAATCTGCCCAGGACGACGTAATCCAACGCCTTTTGTCGACCAAAGGAAACCTCAGCTTCGACCAAATATCAGGTCGCCTGCGTTTTTTTGGGCCCACGGCAAACAGCCACGTATATGCCGAATCCTCGAGCAAGTCCGACTCGAGAGAGCCTCCCGAACAGGTTCGCCGCGTAGAGAGGATCATTAGGTCGCTCACGACTGTTACTTACGACTATCTGATGAACACCTTCTGGGAGTACTACAACGGTGTTCTGGTGGTTATCGACAAGGAAGCCTTTGAAACAGATCGAGAATCACAGAACCCCAAGTTCTACTCATCGTTTTTGCACATCACCATGCTTGCAGCAGGCTACCGCTTTGCGGACAAGGACCGCGAGGATATCATCAAGATCAGCCTAGGCAATCGTGAGAGCACCCTGCATCGCGAGGCAAAGTACATGCTCGACATTGAACTGGAGAGGCCTGGAGGCATCCCAAGCGTGCAAGCTTTACTCCTGCTGGGGGATCTGGAATGCGGCGTCGGCCGCGATAACACGGGTTGGATGTATTCGGGTAAGTTACTTCGTCATGTGCGACAGCACGGGGCCCATCATGGCTAATGAATCGGCAAGGGATGGCAAACCGCCTGGCGTTTGACGTCGGTCTCCACCTAGATTGCAGCAACAATGGACTGTCAGACCGCGAAGTCTCAATAAGGCACATGACCATGCGAGCCTGCGTCATTTATGACAAATACTGGGCGCTGTTTCTCGGGCGACCTACAAGCATCAAGAACCAGGACATTGGCATGGACCTATTGTCGAGGAGATTCGCAGGAATGATGTCTACGGGTGCCGGTGGGCAACAAGCCCCGACGGGAGCCCAGACTCGAGCCTCTCTTGTTCAGGAGATATTCGACCAACTAGTTGAGCTCATGGAGCTGGCCGGACGTATTGTAGAAATCAGAGAGAGCAACAAGAGAAACAACAGCCGGGAGCCGAATCTCTTTGCAGCAGCCGAGGCCGAGGACAATGCCTATCTCCAAGTCATCAACCTGGATCGTCAGCTCCAGAATTGGTATCGGAGACTTCCTGATCACTTGACATGGAAACCCGCAAATATCAGGACGGCACCGTTCAGCTTTTTTCTGCTTCATCAGCAGTACCATGTCTCGATGATACTATTGCATCGCTCCTGGGCCAAATATGGCTCCATGACGGACGATGCGAGCACTAACTCGCATCCCAGCCCTGAGAATGGTGTTCACAGCCCCGAGCAAGCTCATGGTCTTCCCTTCTCAGCAGTAGAGACCTCGATCGGGTTGGGCGATCCGGACTCGATCATGGTCGATAGCCGAACGTCGCTATCGCGGAACATTTGCACCCAGCAGGCCATGAGGGTCGCTCGCATCTGCTGGCAGCACAGGCAGCGCTTCAGCGGCAAGAAGATATTCGTGACAGGAATCCAGCACGCAGGCACTGCCGCCATCGCCCTCGTGGCAGCTCTAGCCCATCAGCAGGACGACGCCGATAGGCGTAGCTACCTCGGCTATCTCGAGGTCATCTCCCATGCCATCCACGAGATGAGCGAGACGTACCATCCAGCTGAGCGCATGGACGCCCTGATGAATGCCATCATCGCCCAGCTCAAACAGGACATGTCAGACCCCTATCGCACCCGCACAAACTCCTTTGCTCAGCCAAGCATGACAGCGAGTTCCCTGCAATCTCAGCTGGACGTACCACACTCGTGGCAAAACGGCAACTTCTCCATCGTGCCGGCAAGGAGAGAGAATGCGGACCCAGATCAAGATGCGCCAGCGCTGAAGAAGCGGCACAGACAAGCGACGAGCCGGCGCGCCTCGGTGTTCGCGAGGCCGCCTGCGCCGTTTTCCGACGCGAGCACATCGCAGCCCACGCCTCCTGGTTCGGCACAGACTATCGAATCACTGGCGTTCGACCTGCCCACCTCAATTTCGGGTGCCTTCTCTGGCTTTGGGGACACATCCAACATGTTCAGCTTGGATGTACTCCAGGGCCCCACCGCGGACTTGGATACGAGCGATGCCCATCCACGAGGCCCTGATGAATTTGTACTCGTCGACACCTCCACCGACGGCGCCTGGGGCACTCAGACACATCAACAAGAGCACTCTGCATCCAACCAAGACGTTGGCTTCCAGATGTCCGACTGGGTATCTGGGCCGGCCGGACTCAGTGCCAGCTCAGTACTGAATGGTGCGCCGCAAGTCGACTCTGTGGGCGATGATTCGAGCATGAGTCCCAAAGAAGAAAACAAGGGACTTGGAGAGGGCGACATGGACTGGTTGAGCGGCGAGGGCGGTATGAATGCTCTCAGTCCCATCAGTCTAGGTGGGCTGGTCCAGAGTGTAGAAAAGGCCGCGGGATCCAAGGCAGACAAGTCCGTCGCACCAAGGAACCATGAGCTGGATTTCTTTAGTTTTTGAGAGATCTGCCTGTATCCATTTCTTGATGTATTGAATTAGCGACAGGCCATAGCGTGCAAGACTTCTTTCAATTACTTTCTTCCATATAGTTAGATGAGCCTCGAATATCCGGCACAGATCACTTTTGGATTCTCGTTTGTATAGGTTATCGTTTGTATATACCGAGCAATACGAGAGAACTTGAGCAGCCTGACCAGTCTTTTGATATCGAATATTACCTATGCTATTGAGTACTGAAACCACCATCAGCGACCAAAGCTGCGCTCTGCATGAAACTGCTCAGCGGCGATGCTAAGAAGGTAATGGCATCGCCAATCTCTTCCATCCTCCCCAAGCGCTGGATCGGCGCCTTCCTCACTTCCACGCCGAGTGGAGAGCTTGCATCATCGACATTGCTTGCTTTCAACAGAGGTGTCTCGATAAAGCTGTGTTGATGATTCTGGTCAGATCACACTGATCAAGCAAGGGTAGAAACGCTTCCTCGTGACGATACTTACCCGGGGCATATGGCGTTGATGCGAATGCCGTGCTGAGCATAGCCGTTTCCGTCTCCCCTGGTTAAGCCGATGACACCTGACAATAGTTAGACAACGGAGTTTGCCAACGGAAACGCCAATAGCAAAAAGATGGACTTGCCATGTTTTGCTGCAGAATAAGCTGTTGCGGGTATGTTCATGCCGGGAGATATGACCCCGTACATGGAGGCGACATTGACGATGGCCCCACGGCCTTCTCTTGCACTTTGGATCTCCTGTTTCAGCATGATGGCAAGCTCTTCCTTCTGGCACCTCCACACGCCGTGTAGGTCGACGTCAAGGACTTCGGACCATTCATCCTCTTCGACCTCATGAGTCCGCCTCCCAGAGCCGCCAATGCCCGCGTTGTTGACAGCCACGTCTAGGCGACCGAAGCGCTGGACGGCCTCCGCGATGCCAGACTTCACCTCGTTGGCGTTTCGTACATTCATCTGTAATGGCAGGACCTCTACTCCGGGGTACTCCTTGAGCAACGACTTGATCGAGCTGCCGAGCCGTTGAGTGTTGACATCAGCCAGAGCGAGGCGTTGGATGCCATGCTTGGCAAAACTCAGGGCCGTATGCTGACCAATTCCTAGTCCAAACGAGTCAGTGTTATAAGAAGTAAGAATGACTTATTGAGTAGCCATTACCTGATGCCGCCCCAGTGATGAAGGCAGTTCCTTTGAGTAGAGCCGGCATCTTGACGCTCGGACCGAACAAGTAATTGTTATTGAAATGCCGAGATTGTGAAGAGTTCGAATCTCGTGACTGTCAGGGCTTGGGAAGATGGTATAGATTTTTTAAGCTCTATGTTGCAGGAAGTCAGGGTTGGGGCAAGATAGATGGTATCTGGCAAGAAGGCGAGTTGAAGCAAAGTCACCTTTTGTCGACAGCAAATACGAGGTTCAACGCCGTGATTTGCAAGAACTAATAGGTATGCGGAGAATGTGGCTCTTGCGGTAATGCGGCAGGAGGTCAGGTGAGGCGAGGTCAGAAAGTCGGATATGATCCTACCTGCGGAGAAGGTTATCCCACCTCCACTCGGTTCCGCCCCGTTCCCTGTCCTTCCGCAATGTATCGAGTGACCTCTTGGCGAGCTGTCAAGATTAGAACAGAATACTTCGAGGTCTCATTGGCCGTTGCTACGATGTGAAGATGAATGCATGTCCATTTTTTGCACGAGCCGAATGAGTTGCTGCTCGGTTTAGCAGACTCGGGAAAGAGAAGAAAAAGAATCATATAATCATCCATTCATTAACTGATCAGGATACCGTGTTCGGTCTATAAGCTCAGAAAAAAGGCTCGCCCTCGGCGTCATCGATGCCCTCCTTGACGACACGCTGAACAGCCACCTCGGGATCCTCGTTGCCGTCTAGCATGTCCAGCCAGGCGCTTTTGACGGCCTTGTTGTCGAGAAGAAGGGCGGCTAGCTGGGCGACCGAGGCGCGGCTGCTCTTGCCGCTGGGCGTCTTGAGTCTGCCAAGCTCGACCTTGCCGGCGGGCTCGTCGGTGAGCGTGCCGGGGCGCAGGTTGATGGCGGCAAAGTCGGAGCGCTTCTTGCCCTCCAGATACAGCACCTCGTCGGCGGCGATCTTGGCATCAGAGTAGCGCTGCAGCTTGGCGCGGATCTTCAGGTAATCCGCCCAGTCGGCATCGCTGTACCACGGCGCCTTGTTCACCCGCGAGCCCGTGAAGGAGACCATCAGGAATTTGGTGATCGATTGGGTGGCTGCGGATGCCTTGATGAAGTGAATTGCGGCGTCGCGGTCAATACTGTCAGTCTACAAGTTCACAATGTCCTGTGTCAGTGGTGCAGTTTGAATAGGAGAAGGGCCAGTCGATAGATTTGAGGGGATACGAACCCGTTCGGGAGCGCCCTTGCCTCCAGCGCCTGTTCAGCTAATGTCAGCGTCATGAACTTGATACTTGATGGATGCCGAGTCTACCGGCTGTTGCGCTCAAAGTGAGGCAAAGACGCGACTCTCAGCATGGCCACCTCAAGACGGGAAAACTTACCAGCGCTCCAGACGACGTAGTTGGGCTTCACCTCATCGATGAGAGTCTTGGCCTGGGCCTCACTCTTGACGTCCTCCAGACTCCTGACGAGCACGTTCAGCTTGCCGCTCTGGCTCTCACCGAGCTTCTGCAGATTCGCGACTTGGTCGGGGTTGCGGATGATACTAGTGACATTCCACGAGCGCTGCAGCAGCAACGGCGTCAGAAGCTGGGCAATCTTTCCGCTGCCGCCGAGTAAGAGGACGTGGTTCGACATGATGCGAGAAGTACAACTGATGTGCTTATTGATCTTCTTGGTCCGCTTTTTGAACCGCTTGTGCGTTGTTTGACTCTTCTTTTCACCGGGAGTTCAAGAGTCACGACTGATTGATGTGTTTGTTGCTTTTGGAGGTTGCACGGGGATAATAGGAGCGAAAGTTCAATTCGGGATACCAAGAGCTTTTGCATGGATGGGCAATCCCTTTATTCTTTAATAAGCACAGAAGAATATGCATTTACCTACGTGTGGTTGTATTAGTAACAAGCTCTTCTAAGTATTTCTCCAATTACGTCATGGCAACCGCCGAGCACGAGCATGGACTCCAACCCAGCCCATCCAGGTGTCCGATATTCTCGTGCAATGTCTCGAGTTTGCTCTTGCGTGCTTCAATCCCAGCTCCGGCGCTTCCGCCGCCTGTTGCGCTGCAGGAAGGAGACACTCTTTATCGCGACGGCTCAGTACTTGAACTTTTGACGTCAACTAGAACCATGTGCGATTCCCAGTGATCCACGTGCGTACAGTGGGTAGGGATGTTGACTCGTCTGATGAAGCTGCTCTGCCCCAGTATAATCAGGGGATAACCCTGAACTCCAGGGCGTTCAACATTTGTTGTTCCTCATTAGGTGTCCAACTACCTAGTGCACCGCTGTAATGTCTCGCTGAATCGGGCGCCAACGAGCGCAATATAGAGTATCATGTCTTGGGCTTAGAAGTCGGCGTCTCAAACAAGACAGCGGCTCATGGCGATGATGAAACAATTTTCACCGCCAATAACAAAACGCACATAATGCAGCAAAACACATCATAGCAGGTGGAACAGGTTCGAATCCGATGCCTGATGGCAACCCCCAAAATGGCCGCGATCAATTGACGCAGAGATTCTGTGCCCGGAGGCCTACCGAGACATAAGGTCTGCCAAGATGCAAACAATTGCCCCCGTGTCCACAGTACCGGCTCTCGCTACCGGTGGAAGACGGTCAGATCGCCAGCCGCGGCCGGTATACTCTTGAGTCTGTCGACAATTTCCTGAGACGTCATATTCTGCTCCGTGATGATCTGATCAAAGGAATGACACCCGTCCGTATACTTCTGCAATGGATCGCCGCCAATGACACCGCCATGATTGTTCTCGCCATTGCTCTCATCGCCGCCGAGCGTGCCGGGCTTTACTCCCGTCCGCTTGCTATCGCGCATTGGCCGCGCCTGTCCTGTTGCAAGTAGGGCGAGATACTGCTTGGAAACTACATACTTCTGCAAGCGATACAGCAGTCCCTTGATGACTCCGAATTGGACGAGGCGCCGAACGTCTATGAGGTTTAGAACGGGAAACCCCCCGTCCGTGTGCAGTTTAATCCACTCCATGACGGACCGGCCGACGCAGAACGTGGTCATGAGTTTGATCAACTGGTAGTTGGAGACCCGTTGCGATGACAGGACCGAGCCGGAGGCCAGGGTAGTACTCCTACTAGAGGTTGTTCCTGCAACCTTGCTACTGACAACCCCTGCGGCGGTGCTTGCAGATGTGTTTTCTGAAGCGGAAACCGCATCGTTGGGTGCAATGCCTCCAATGCATACGTAACTGGCGCATTCGTCTACCAGACCGTCCCTATTTGCAATGAAGTCGTGGATTGCCGGGCGCGGGGCGTAGCAGGCACTGAAGAAGAACATGTCCAACAGGAGGATGGTATCATAGTATAGGAGGTGCTGCAAGGCTGTCTGTGTCAGGGGCAAGGACACATCTGCGAGCCAGGCGATTCGCCGGACATCGTTGACGCCATCAATGTGCGGAATGAGCTTCTGCAGTGTCAAGTCCCAGGTTGCATCCACGATCTCCATGAGCTTCATCTTGGGGACCGGCACGTGCCATCCGCGCACCGGCGGGGGTGGCGGATGATAGGGGAACAGCTTCATGTTGATAGTGTTGGCCTCATCTACTCGAGTGTGAGTTCTCTGTGTCCGCGCAAAGTCCTCGAACAGTTGTTGCCGGTATGTAGAGAGACAAGGAACCAGTGTGTATGACGACTTACCAACAGGAATCATACACTCTCCATAATTGTTCAGGTCCTCCTTGACGATTTCCAACAAGCTCTCGATGGGTCGGCGTCCATCGTCGACGACCTTTCCCTCGGAGCTCAAGTAGCCGCCCTGCTTCTCCATCTCAGCAAAGGTGATGGCCAGCCTTCTCACCAGTCTCTCATACGGTATGACATCGCAGTCAGACTCAACCACAAGGCCGAAGTTGAAGATGAACTCGTTCCGGGAATATCGCTCATCCTGTATGGAAACGGGAAAACCCAAGATGCTATACTTGTTGTCTGGTGTATTCACCGTCATGAAACAATTGAAGAAGGCCTTGCGCGGAATAATATACTCCTGGATGATATCGAAGTCGACAAGGGGTGGCCTCACATCCAGCGAAAACTGAGAAGCCACGATGCATCCCGGCGGCGACTGGGCCACAATCTTGGTGCCTAATGATCAGATGTCAGCAGTGCGCAGAACGAGCATGAAATTGAGCGAATGCCATTGTTGTGTAGTTCCAACACTCAGTGGGACGGTGGCGGCAATCAAGGGATGCATGCAAAACTCGAGAACGCAGTGGAATGGGGCGCCGACCTTCTTGAGGCAGGAACCTCGCGTAAAATATGCCTTGGATCATTTTCCAGTCCGAGACGACAAGGGAACCTGATGTGTACAGAGCACGGGTAGGACCATCACGCTGAGCCTGATACCTTTCTTCTTCTTATCACCTGGCGCCGTTTAGAGGCAAAGTGCAATACCCAAACTGTCGAGACGCTTGCCGTTGTAATAGCTTATCGCGAGCGTCGGCGTCCTCATTTGGTCCGGACGCCTGACAAGGAGAAGTTGATAAGAATCGAGTTTTGAAGACAGGATCTATCAGATTTTCATTCCAGCCATGGCGTAGTCCAAATGATTGATAGCAGGGTCGCCACGGGCGTCTTTTAAACGGACTCGAAACCGAGCATTTTGACGTGGCTGGGTGCTAAAAGAGAGAGATGTTTAGAAACGTTCCAGGCGTGGTTGCAGGCAGTGCTGCCAGCTGGCGGCTGCCTTGGCACCAGGTGCTCCAGTTGCACCCATAATGCTGTCGCCCAACACTCCCAGGCATATGAGATGGACTCCAATATAAAACTCATGAGCACAGTATTTCCTATACATGGGATCGAACCGAGTTTATGACTATGGGTCAATGTCGAGGTTTAAAATCTACGGTCTTTAGAATTTTTCAAAACTGGGAACAGTCAAGTTAGTGCGAAAGCGCCTTGTGAGAAAGAGAAGCCAGAATAATAGTTTGAAACAGGTTGTCATTATCATGAATTGATAGCTCCTAGAATTTGTGGTGTGTATATAGTGTACAACAAAACGAGATGCAATGTCTCAAAGAACCACCTTGATTTCAGAGTAGATCTTCCGATTAGCATTTTTTGGGTATCCATTTGCCTAGCCAGCAAGCCTGCGCTATGTCGCCTAAGTGTGGCCGACCAAGCCCGCCTGAGGGGCGTTGTCGGGGTTGATGTTGGTGCCAGCGAAGCCCAAAGCCTCGTTCCAGGCGTTGGCCGTCGTCTCGTCCTTGGCACCGCCGCCGAGATCAGCCTGGGCAGTCTTGCAGGCCGTGTGAGCATCATCAGAAGCACCGCAGACGTTGACGAGCTGGTCGCAGATGCGGTTGAAGATAATGTTGGGGTTGAGAGCTTCCTGTTGACCCTTGTTGACGACCGGGTCCTGAGCCTGGAAGGTGAACTCGCCAGCCTTGCGGCCGTTCAGCGACTCCTCGAACTTGACGGTAGGAGTGCAGGTTCCGAAGTCGAGGCCAAGGGAAGAGGCCTGGAAGCCGTCGACTACCCAAAGTTTGTCAGCATCGATGACCTTGTAAAATTGCCAGCGAGATATTCACGTATGGGATCGGGACTTACAGTTTCCTGTGACTGCGTTGGTCACGGCACCTGCACCGGCAGCAGCCGAGGATGCAGCAGAGGTGGCGGCGGCGTCGGCTGCTTGAGTGGCACTGGCAGCCGAAGAAGCAGCGGCAGCGGCAGATGATGTAGCGGCCGCCGATGCTGTAGCAGTGTTCTTGCTGCACTTGGTCACAGTGGCAGAGGCGGCAGCAGAAGCCGTGGCGGAAGAGCCGCTGGAACTGGCGCTGCTGTCAGTGTTACCAGTGCTTCCGCTGGACTCGTCCTGGCCGTTGCTTGAAAAGTTGGAGAAGCCTTGAGCGATCATGACTTCAGCGACACTCAGACCGGTGGCGTCGAAGGGACTGGTGAGGGACGAGGCTGAGTTGGCATTTTCCGTGTCCGAGCCAGTAACAGCCGGGTCCACCAACGGAACAATGCCACGGAGTTCCGTGGTGGCGGGCAGAGTCGCATCACCACAGATGTTGGGGATGCTGACCACAAAGGGGTTGAAGTTCTGCTCAGCAGCAACCAGCTGCTGGGCGGCCGAGATGACGGCAGAGTCGGTACCCAAGGTCGAGACGATCTTGTCCGCAAGCGTGAGCTTGGCGCAAGGGTCGGCGGCGGCCAGGAGACTGCCAGGGATGCCACCAGCCAGAGTGGCAGCTTCACCGGGGTTTCCAAAGTTGCTGAGAGAACTGACGGCAGAGACCGGAATTTGTTCCTGGCCGAAACGAGCCTGGGCGACAGCCACGAGGGCCGAGATGGTGGCGATTTTGGCATACATGGTGTCGGTAGAGTACTTGGTTGAGCGAGAACTGCGGTATGATCTGATAGAATAAGATTTAAGAATCGAAACGAAGTTGATCGTGAAGATGGCCGGCCAAGCGGTTGTAAGTTTTAGAATTAGCACAAGAAAGAATGTAATGAACAGAAAAAGTTCGCAGAACTGTAAAGAGCTGTGTGTCAAAGAAGGAATCAGAGCTTGCTGAGGAAACAAGAAAGGAAAACCGACATCAAGGGAGCGAACGGGGACTTATATACTAAAGTGTAAGAAGGTCACGATGATGAAAGCTGGCAGATACCCCAGGAAACCAATACGCGCGAGTAGCGAGGTGTTCATCAGATGGCCCCGTGTAGATCATACCTACAGGAGCAGTCGAGATCAGATGGTGCGGCAAGAGTACAGGCCACTCATCAAGCACGCAGACTCCTGGCCATCCCATGTCAAACACGGCGTTGTTGTCTTGGAATTCGGTCAAGGAGAAGGGGGAAGGAGGTGGTCGTTCGGTCCAGGAACCGAATGATCGCTTGGCCAAGCACCCAGGTTCCAGGTTCGCACGCAAAAGTCGGTGATTGGTTCGTCGTACCTTGTCGCGATCTTGGACCATGAATATCTCGGTAGGTAGGTTGGCGCCGGGCTCATGGGTCTCGACCAAGGTAACAACAGAGCGGAGACTCACTCAGTGTTCGCGAGCCCCCCGTCCCTTGATACGTGAGGCCGCATGGAAGAGGCTCCTGGGCAGCGGGCGCAGGAGCAGAGAGAGGCTCGGGTGGGACAGGGTGCCTGACATGGGGGCATTGAGGCTCTGCTGCAGGGGCTCCTTGACAGTTGGGAAAATAAGCTCAACTGGCAGTTACTTGTGGGTTATCTCTGCGATCCACGACTTGGCAGTGCATGTATAGTAGCAGGTGACTGGCCATACGTGATATCGACGACGACGACGACGACGACTGAAAGCATCGTATCCCTTTGAGTCTAAGTTGGCTATCCTCATCAGCGATGACTGTAGTCTCTTGTGAGGCATGAAGGCACTCTTCGTGGCGACGTCTCTCGGCTCGAAGACACAGCTGGCTACCTACTCGTACCTAGGTAAGCTTTCCTTTGGAAGACCATCAGACATCAGCGTCAGGCTCCACTACCGACCAGATCTTGCCATGTAAGAGATCTCGTCAATTTCGGCGCGGGGGGCCGATGCAGCCACGGAACCTCGAAGTCAACCTGATATTTTACCTACTTTACAACCTTATCCGTGAGCGGTAAAGTGCCCGCTAAAGAATGTCCAAGTTGTCCGTCTTGACCACTGAAAGGACGCCGTTGGTCGGCACTCTAGCGACCCAGAAGCCTAATTCGGACCCTCGCGGCGCCCGCCTCTGGTCGCCTATTAAGGTATACAGGGGTTCTCTTGGGCCCCCCGTCTGTGCGGCCAGACCGTCTCAACAGGGGTCTGCCCTCCTTTGAGACGACATCTGAGACTCGCAAGCGTTTGATCTGACCTCACATCTTCAAGCGAGTCACAAACGCTGGTTATTCTCGTCGACCCCCTCGCGCGCCATACCTGCGATGGAAACACGGCGCTTCCGATACTCGATGTGTATTCATGTAGGCACTGATGAAGCTTTGCGAGCTCAACGGATTGAAAATTCACTGCGCCACTGGACCAGCATGAATCACTTGCTTGTGCGCCTTTTCGTTCTCGCCTTCCAAGCGCAACCACATGCATCGTATTGTTCCCAAGTTGCTGGCATGAACCGCCGGAGCCGCCGGCAGTCATCTCCTCAGTCCCGCACAAGATGGCCAACGCCAATGCCGAAAACAAGCTTGTACTGCGCACCACGACAGATGATTCACACCACGCTGTTTCCCCAAGCGTTGCTTCTCTGCAGATTGATGGTAGCATCCCAAGTCGGTAGGCAGATGCCAAGATTGGACTTTCGCTGACCATGGTTGGCGCGTAGATCGTTTTCATCCCAACATGGCCGTACCGAGTGGCAGGAAATTCCCACTGAAATACTTTGTCCATGCAATGGTCCTATATGAGTATATGGTTGCGACGGCCTGAGTCCATCCGATCTCGTCTGGCCCAAATATGATTTGCGCCATCATCTTATTGCTGATCTAGATCCAGCATCAATCCCTTGCATTAACTCAACGATCATATGGGGCTTGTGCCTCTGTCAAGGGTGCGATTCCAAGACGTGTATGAACCACTTATCCTTGGGATTTACCTATCAAGCATCAGAAGTCGTGGTACTACACTGCGTGTTTCTCTGTTGCATGAACGATCTGGCTCGCGGGAAATCTTCTCGGCCGCTTTGCTTTGTGTCTTTGAAGAGGACTCGCCCATTCATGGCGGCAAGCAGCAGACCACCCCGTCGTAAGATCAAGCCAACTTTGTTTACGTCAAGACCAATTTGGTTGCGTTGCGAGGAAATGCCGTTGGAATGAGCTGATATAGTGACTGTATCTTGAGGTGCGGCACGAACAAACGAACACACTCTTAACGTACCGCCGCTACTCCCTCCATCGAATTTGCCAATCTCCCTTTGCAAAGCTTGGCTCAACGATGTTTCCGTTACTGACCGCCTCGCACTTCCTCCGTTCTCCCGTCCCGTCTCCCCCGTCCGCACCGTCATGGCCCTCCGGCAAACACCCAAAGACAACACACCTGCGCGCTGCGCATTTGACCATCTCCTTCTCCTTGGCCCTCCGCTGACCTAACCTCCGCTTCTTTAGCATTTCTTCGTTTTCTTCGATGCGCTCTGCTTTTCCCTTTTCGCCACCGACACTCCCGTTGACCTCGGAGACGTCTTGGGCTGGCCTGACCCTGGTGCCGCTCCGTATGGACATGCGGGCCAGCACATCGCCGTCCACGAAGATATCCTCGTCGCTGATTGCACCATAGCCGTGTCCCACAGATTCCGGCCGATTCTGAATGGTCTGATCTGGACCATGTTCGTAATGCTCGATCTCCGGCTCAGGAGTGCCGGAGCGCGAGGAGTGGCGGTCGTCGTCTTCGTCGTCCCTCTTGCCAAATACCAGGTCCTCGACTACCGAGCACCGCACCAAGATCCTCTGATCCCCTTTCAACTTGACGTTTTTGCCCTTGTGCTTCTTTGCCGCCTTGCCATACGCATGCGCATTGGCGGGCCTGCCCAACTCGTCCGAGCCCTCCAGCAGTTTGGCAAACACGCTCTCAATCTCGCGGTCAAGCTTGCCTGGCCTGTGACTTCTGCACTTTGATGAGCAGTACCGCGCTTCGGTCTTGGCGGTGGCAGCTGCGTTAGTCTTTCGCTGGCCAATGACACGGCCGCAGGAATGGCAGTATGGCGTGTTCTCGCCGCCTGGTAATAAATAGTATGGCGCTGGAGTGGCCTGGTTTTTGGAGGGCCGCGACCATGAGTCCATCCACGACATCCTGGCTGTTGTGGTCACTTGGCGCTGATGGTGTTTGTTGATTGGTATGCAGCTGGAGATTCTGAGAGATCTGCTGGGACCGAATATACGTGCAACTCGCTGGTTCACTTGAGCCTGTTTCTGTAAGGCAAATCTCGAGAACATGAAGAAGAAGACCTTTGCCCTTCTGTCTGATGTCTTGTCCAAACGATCGATCCATCCCCATGGACGGGCTTCAATGGGGAAAGGGACTGCCGGCTTTATAGATGATCGCGTGGTTACATGATGTCATAGCTGCCGAAACTCGAACGACGGGCCGCTACTACCCTATACAGTTACTATCGAAATCATCGGCACTTTGCTGCCTTTCCGTGGTGGGATTGAAAAAGCAACTTGTCTGCCATCCGGATCCCCAGGCCGATTGCTATTTCCTACTAACATCATATCGAGGGCCCTAGGTTTCACTGCAAGCCTCAATCTGGCTGCATCTCTCGATTTCGTGACTTTCATTTCATTGACTTACTAGCCATCCCATGACACTTGTTTTGACAACGCCCACACCGTTGTGCATCATACGCACATCTCAACCGTTCAAGACGACCAGGCTATGAAATTGACCAGAGGCCTCCAGATGGCGGGATGAAGGGTTGAAAAGTCTGGATTAGTGTTGCTGATGTCTTTGTATTGAGCAATCAGTTGTGCGCTACCTCCCCGGCTCATCGCCACTCTTGCCGAATCTAGCACCTAGACCTCCAATGTCTCTTCGGAAGAACTTTCCAAAGTTCTTCAAGTTCTCATTCATGCTTGTTGCAGTCTGTTGCCCCGTCGCGCTCGGTTGCCCAGGAGTGCCGATCCTCTCCACGCCATCTCTGGCTGCGCTGAGAAGCTTTTCTCCTAGACTGGCTGCGTCGAACCTGGTGGCGCCTGGCGCACCCAACAATGCAGAACTTGGATTGATGCTTGTGACTGTGTTGCCGGCAGCCGATGCGTTCATGAGCGGTGTAAGCAGGGGGCTCTGTGCCACCAACTTATCGTTTGAAGACCCTTCGCGGTGAATTTGGAACAGCTCGAGAAGATGCGACTGATCCATCTTGCGCACTCCCTTCAGGTCAAGTATTTTCTTGAAATTGGTATCTGATCTGTCGCCGATATGAATTAGATATGCTTGCACCAGCCCTTCCGGTGGCGACGGTCGAACTTGAAGTGTCTTCAAGAGAGGATCGATACGTGTCATTGTGTTGTTGACACGCTTCACGAACCCAGTGGCCGGTACGTGAGGTGTCGACGAGGAGTTGTGGAAAGAGAGAAGGTTCTCAAATGCTTTGGTGAGGACGTATTTATCAAGCAACATCTGGAAAGGTCAATATACATGCGCTAGGCTGAGTGAACACGATTTGGTGCGACGTACCTGCTCAGCGCCAACCTCGGACACTGGTCGGCACTGGACGATATTTGCGATGTAAGTACCGGCAAGGTGCTCGACGAGGTTGTCTGCAAATGCACGGGCATACTGCTGCTTTACCAAGACATGTAATATCTCTTCGGCTTTTGCATTGACGTGTTGCAACAGTTCTCCAACATAGGAGCTCTGGTCTCCAACGCTCTCCATCTTACTCCAGTTTGTATTCTTCATCTCGCGCCAAGCACCCTCGCAATCAGATTCCACTCGATTCACCAGAGTCATGACTGCTGCGCTGGCTACGCCAAGAAACGCGTCTGCTTGAGAGGACAGATCAACTTTGGCGCCCAGTTCTGGGTCTATTCGCTTCTTGATACTATCCTCGAGCTGACCTGTGTTGGTGTGCCAAAAATCGGCCGTATTAATCACTAAAACGATATCCTCGAGGGATGCCGCCATCGGGCCATTTCTCTGCAAAATTGCCAGCAGTACTTGCTGTGCGTACTCATCCAGGTATCTGGAGAACGTCTTGGTCAAATCCAGTAGCCGTTCCCCGGTCGAAAGTTTGGCACACTGGGACAAGGTGACCTTGTAGAAATGAAAGAGTTCTATCGCGGAGCCGATGACGGCCTGCGGGGAGAACTCTTCGTCGGGCGGTATGAGCGGTTGTGTCTTGTATCGAGGTATCATGACGGCGAGCGCTTTATCTTGAGATTCGACCCAGAGACTGAGATACGGCTCGAACGCGACTGATATCGATCCGTTGAAGTTTTGCATCCTCTCGTCGGCCGAGCTCAGCGTGTCGATGCTCGCTCTCGGCTTGTCTGCAAACTTTCTTTCCAGGCTCTGTTCGAAATCCATGGTCTCCTGGAGGCAGCTGAGGAGCAGGTTCACGTCAATCTTGGCCCCATCCACGCGGCGCATGCTTCGCTCCAGGATGCCCTTGAAGTCGTCTCGCGTGCCGTCGCAAAATGCCATGGCTAGCATCTCGCCGACCATCCAATGTGGCGGAAAGATGGCGGCATGTTCTTCCTCGTAGCCCTTCATCATCCTCTTGAACCAAGCGTATCTCCTGCCTATGTTGTCCAGACTTCCGGCTTCGTCGTTGCCCCTGAAGACTTGGCGGTATTCCCTGAGCTCAGTGTTCACGTACCACGTCACCAGCCTCGATCTAGCGTTGTCGCCGAGCGCGTCCATGACGCCACACGCCTCGGCCAAGGTAGGCCGTCTCGCCCCGATTTCGTCCTTGGCGAATGCCATCTCAAAGTCCTCGCAGACCTGCTCCAACAGTTCGCGCTGTAGATCGCTGACGCCCCTGCTGAGGGTGGCGATCTGCTCAATGCTTCGATAGCTGTTGAAGTGGCGCATGAGCTGCAGTACGGCTGCTAGCAGGCTTGCGCACTCGCGGTATTGGCGGGTCTTGGCCAGGCCGCGCAGCTGCTCGTAAGCCGTGGTGAGCATCTGGAGGCGCTTGAGGGCGGTCATGGACAGAGTCAGGTTCCGCTTGGTGCCGTCGAGGCGCTTGATGTCGGCGGTCATGCTCGTGATGTTCTGCTCGGTCTGGATGGCGCGGCTGCGCACCGTCTCGATCTTCTTGAACAGGCCGGCGAGTTCGGCCTGGGCAGACTGCATGCGCTCGAGACTGCTGTCGGGACCGTAGGCCTGGGCCTGCTCGAGGGCAGAGACCTGCTGGGAGAGTTCATCTTGATGGGATCGCAGGGTGCCGGATACGCGCGAGACGGAATGAACGGTCGACGGGTGTGAGAAGATTTGGTTCAGATGGGAGACGGGGTCGTAGTCGGCTGCGCATGGGAGAAACAAGAAGCTGTCAGTAATCGAGGCGTCTCTTCTCTGCCATCCACCCATCCCATCCTTACTGTAGATGGGGAGCAGTAACCTTGGAATAGGAGCTCACTTACCTGCGTCCAGCGCCAGCGGCTGCACGGCACTTCCATTCATGGCAGGAGTCGGGGCAGGAGCAGCCTGACGATGACGCGGGCAGCCGTTGTGATAGAAACAACTGAATTGAGCTTGTAATTCGAAGATTGGTTGTTTACATAGGAGCAAGAAATAGTTGCGATGTCTCCTATAATCGCACGTGTCGTGATCTACATCATGTACTTTTAGGTAGGTAGTTGCATGCCCCCACCACTGTTCATGAAGATACCTAAGGTAAGGGTAGGTCCAGGGAGTCGTGGCTAGGCACGTAGCACCTCCGTAGCGGTACACCTGCCTGGGACTAGCGCGGAACCTGCCGTTTCTAGTTCCGCGTACGAGGCAGACCAACATCAATTCACATGTCGTACCGGGCACACGCAGTCAGTGTTGGCATTAATATTGACCTAGGAACTTATATTTAAGCATTAGGTAAAGAATCGCTCAACAGAGCAAAGGAAACACTGACAACTAATGCATAAACATCCATATAATGTGGCTAGATAATAATGATAATCTAAAAGGTACAACAGGGCGATATCTCTTTTCTATAAATCCAGATGGCAGCATGGCGCTGATGTACCTAGCCTACATTGGTTGGCCTGCATTTGCTGTGATGCCATGGCAATTTCATTTATACTCTATGTACTAAGCGTCTAATACGACCTCTTAATCTGCAGTCTCTCTTACTGCTTGTCTTTGGCTGTTGATTGTTGTTCAGGTACAACTAGACCCTGGGCCAAGCACGCGTAGATACTACCTAGGTAGTACATGCAATGTGGTGTCCAAGATTCGCTTTTACTGGAGTTCCCGACGCATGAGATATACTGTAAAGCCCATGGACACAATTAGTTCGAGGAGGGATGATCGATTTCAAAGGGAAAATATTTATTGCTTGTGATACCAAACATCTTATAGGTTGAGCATGATCCATGCATCGTATATACACATTTAACCCATGTCTATCCGGCCTGTTGAAAACAAGAGAAAATAGTTTTCCGACTCCCGTCCCAAAAGACAATATATGGCGCCGTCATCCATAGTGTCCAAATGATATTTTGTCGCGTCGTTCCGCCGGCTAATACGATCAATTAACATAGAGAAAAAAAAACCCCCCTAAACCTATTACTCCGCGACGTTTGCTGCCGGATTGTGAGGTGTTTTCCAAATTGTATGATCGATCGCCTCCGCCGACGAGATATACTAGTAGTAGTAGTAACACAAAAACGCCTGGCCCTCTATCCTTTTTTTAATTTTTTGAACGCCCTGCCCACCAGTGATGCAATGAAATTCAGCCAATAAAGTAAACAAGCAGGAGGGAAAGAAAATTTAAAAGGAAAGACGGAGAGGGGAGAAGGAACAAAAGAGATAAGCAGAGACCCGGGGTTTCCTTTTCCTTTCCTTTTCCGTCTATGAGCAATGCAATGTTTTGAACCCAGTTGCAACGAGGCTTCGGGATGTCTCCCGTGCATCGGAGGGCCCGCTCCAGTAAAACAGCCCCTGGATTCATATGGTCAGCGGCGGACTCTTCCGGTGGAGACTGATACTACTTTTGCCTTCATCACCAAGAAGGTGGTTGGGCGCATGTGAACGGATTGATGGCGAATGGGTAGGTACTTACACCGAGGCCCTTCTGCTTGCAATAAGTTGCCTTCATCTTGACCGTGTCTGGGTTGTCGTAGCTGACGAAGCCTCCGTCGCCTCCTGCGCACATGGCGGCGCCTATCCTCTTATCAAACTGTTCTTTGGTGCCCTTGCGCGGCAGCTGGTTATAGTCGAAGGTGCCATCCTCGCCGCCAACCGCCTTGAACCTGTGGCCCGGTCCCGAAACGCCCAGGAAACTACGCCCGTACAGGGGAATGCCGAGGTTGATCTTCTTCGCGGGGCAGCCGGCGCCGATGAGGAAGGAAATTCCCGACGTCCCTGACGGCTCGTCCTTGCTCATTGCATAGAGCTGCGAATGGTGGCCACTGCGGTGCGTCCAGGACCCATAGAAATCGTAAGCCATCAGATTAACCATGTCGAGATAGTGGGCCGCCGTCCGGACGTCTATACACTGCAAAACACTCTGCGACGCCGGTAATGCCGCTGTCAGGAAGTACTCGTCCGCCGGCAGGTGCACTCGAGTGGCGTCTAGCAGCGCAAGAAAGTCGGCGCCCTGCTGCACGTCCGAAGGGTACTCCCAGAAGACTAGAACTCGAGCAATCAGTATCTTGGTCCAGCTTCCCTCCCAAGTGACAACTGCCTGTACAGAAGGGCCTTACTGTCGATGCCGTCGAACCCCGAAGCCTCAACCAGGCCTCTGGCCGAGCGGCCAAAGTTGTCGCGCAGCAGAGCGTCCGAGGCAACCACGGGGAAGACCTCGCTGGAATTGCCGCCGCCCACTGATAAGATGACCTGGAGATGGGGATGAGCTTGTTTAAGGTGCATCAAGGACCCGAGTCCCCCTTGCACTCCATCGCACGGGGCCTGCGCATCTGCCCACTCGTCACTCAGCTAGTATAAGCCGTCGTTAGCGCCGAAGCTCCGAGAAGGGCCATTGACCCAAAGTAAGCACATATACATTGGGGCACGCGACTTACAAACACAGAGCCGTCTATCGCAACGCTTGCAAAGGCATAGAACACGTGGCTGATGCAGCCGTAGTTCAGCATACCGGGAGTCGCGCCACTGTAGATCTTGAAGTTGGGAAAGTAGACGGCATTGGTAAACATGACGTTGGCAACGCTCGTCGCCATCCGCCGCCGTGAAGAGCTCATGATTCTTTCTGTAGCAGGACACGTTCAAGTGTAAACGAGTGTTGGTCGCCGTCGGCACACGATATGCTGGCCGCGGTTGTGCTTTTCTTCTTCTTTTTTTAAATGGTTCGGTAGTGACAGTGGCTGTCTAGTAGACGGAAAGCAAGAGAAAAGCCGAGAAATGGTGGGTGGTCAAACCGAGGTCGAGAAGCAATAGTTCAGTCGGTAGTGACAAGATGGATTATCATGACAGAGGTGTTGATCGTAGAAGTGACAGTCCAGACACATGCTGGATACATCCCAGGATAATATATCGAAGCCGAGAAGCTAAGGAATGTGTCCTAGATCGTCTCTTGGACCACCGAGGCTGTCGCGACATGACCCTGGAAACTTTATATGAAGTTTGATGATGGGCCAGCACGGAACAGTGGAGAAGCGCCGCACCACCGGGTTTTACCCAAAGGGGACTATTACAACAGAAGACAAGTTGCAAACGGCACGGAGATGACCCTTGGATAGACTATGCATGACATAATTGGCCAGGGTTGCCAGAAGCACAAGGGGGGTGCGGCCGGCAGGATAAGTAGGTATGTAGGTACGTAGGTAGTCGACCAAGGACGAGCTTGCCAAAGAGGCATGGTGGTAGTTGAGCAGGGTCCGCCGGTAGCTTGAAGGGTAGCCGGATATCACTATCGGCACAGGCTATGGTGACGGGATAAACCTCGCGGCGTCGCCATCACATCATAGACCGGGCGCATGGGGAGACATCAGTCTTCGCGGTTGAGCCGTCGAGTCAGATTCGAGCTCCTTAACGAAAGATGTAATAAGTTCGAGGATGAAGATGAACGGGCGCCCTGGAGGGGCGGTGGTGACAAGTCCGCCTTCCCGAATGATGGGCATGTCGACAGTGGGGGCGGGCCATCTCATCGATTCCAAACGTCCCAAGAGCAGCCGTGAGAAGTAGTGTATGTAGCAGGGAAAGCACGCGCCTCTAGACGGTCAAGACTCGCGTTGGGCATTGGGTTACAGGATGGCCGAGATCTGGGAACAGACAGCCAGACGGACGTTTTGTGATGGGAGCCCTAAGAGATTGGTACCTGGGGAGGCCGAGTACCGAGCTTCTTTCGAAATCATCCGTGTTCAATTAATCGGCCGAGTGAACTTCCTACTTTGTCGTCGAGGTCTCAACCGAGCAGCCTTACCGAGCTTCGCTTTGGGAAGCCAGGCTGGAAGCTCGCTTTGGACATGGACAGAGTAGAAAACCATTGTTCAATGGCCCTCGGACGCACAGATAGGTGCTGGGAGAGTGTGTCGATGGAGAATGTTGAAGCTTGGAGGACTCGCCGGACCGGGGTGCCGGAGATTTTCGGCCAAACGACTCGGCCCATATTGCTGGAGCTACGCCCGAATTGGAGGCTAAGCAGATGACCCAATTCAGGCTCCTTGGATCTTCAACAGAAAAAGGTAGGATGCTAGGTTAGACCAGGCGTGCTCCGTACGTAGGCAGATATGACATGTATGCAGTTCGTGTAGGTACACGCAGAGGCCATTCTGAATGGCAACCCCGTCCCCGGATAGGAACAGACGTGCCGCCTGATCATGGTACTTTGTGGCCCGTAGTTTTCACGCCAATCATGGATGTATTGAATGGCTCGGCACATTTCAAAGAGATGCGGTATGCGGCAACGTTAGACGATGGCCCTCCTCCTGCAGGTCTGATCGTCACTTCACCCATGGCTCGAGCAAATAGCCCTACCCGATGTGCACCTCAAGATATGGGTTTCAGATGAACCGACCATCGACGCTCTTCAATACATGTTTTGGCGCATCGAGGAGAATGCGCCCTGGAAGTTGTCGACATGGCAGAATACTGGATGATGATACACCACTTCGAGCTTCCTGCGTTACCCGCTCTGCCGCCTGCTCATGGAGCCAGCTGCCTGGTTGACCAAAACCCCTTGCGGAGGCTTGAACCACGAACAGCAACTGCGTGGTCAAGTCGCTGTCATGAACTCAGCCTGTCGCGAATCGATCGGAACGCTCGTAACCGACTTCAGAAGGTTAAAGAGATAGAAGATCTACGGTTATTTCTACAATGCAACAGGACGAGCAGCTCACGCCCAGTGGCCCTTGGAGGTGCGACTTGCCTCTTCAGTACAATTTCCACAAGTCGGATTGGCGTGTCTCAAGTCTTTCCAGAAGCCATTCTCCACATCTTCCAGACGGACCGTCCCCTGTCCACATCGCATACAGTGGGCACACACCCACTGATTGGATGCAGCCGTCGTCATATCCGGCAAGGTAGCACTGGTCAGTCTGGGGTCGCAGCAGCCTATGTAAAGGACCGCGGCGCACTCGAGGAACTTGGGGGCATGCCACGGCCGACGTGACCCAATGCCAGCCATTGCCATGTCACTCTACGGCCGAGGGGCCTGGAAGCCTCCCGAGAATGCTACGCAAAGATGGACCGAAAGACAAAACAAAGTTCGCCAACAGCCGACAGGAGCCCCGGCATGAGACCGACCGCACGACCTTGCGGTGCGCTACGCCAGGTGCCAATGTCTGGCCAATATCAGGTTGAAATAAGAATCGGGGTCCCCGTAGCCTTCACAAGCTTTCGAGGCAGATAGGCAAATGTGTTACTCATAACGCGACCCAAGCCGTATAGTCTAATCACTTGTCCAACGATCGGGTTGATGGACCTTGACGATTCATCCATTTCTTAAAGGCTCCGAGGGAGAGAAAATAAAAAGGCCCTTGGCTATAGGTAAGCCATTAGAGGCCCGCATTAGATGACTAGATATCCATCGCCAGTCACTCGCAACTTATCAGGCTCATCCAAGTTGAGCGTTTCGGCAACCCTTGCTTTATCGAATATTATCAGCTCGTCCCTTCTGCAGGGGGGATACTGTCGTACTCTCTTCTCTGGATGCTCGAGCTGAGGCCAGCGTCAGTAATCGCATGAGATCATCTCCTGGCCACGACGCTTCTAAAGAAGCTGCGACAGGATCGACCGTGCTAGGACACGATAGCGCGAACTCCGGTCGGATCCTTTGGCCAAGTTACCTTATAAAAGACATGAGATGAATGGGTTGTCATGCGCTAACAGAGCTTCGAGAAGGTCAAGAACAATTCACTCTCTGCTAATAAGCTTAGCTGCGTCGCGAATTCAACGGCGCGCAGAGCTGTCAGCTGCCATTGCTTGCGGATTGGTATCATGTCGGGGTCTCTAGTTCTGAATCGGGTTGATTCTGGTTTTGGGTTGACGGAGAATACCTATGGTCTTGCTCCCTTGCGAAACCCCACCAGCATTGACGGGCACTTTGATTCGTCATGAAACATCTCATTAATTTCTACGGAATGGAAGCCGACTTGAAGCTTCTCTGGCAGTATAGACCGTGCAAGGCCATGCCAGTGTCTTGCAGAATGAGCTGACGCAGCGATGCGCTTCTTGGATTATCCACGTCTGGGATCCCAGTTGATAGCTAGGAATAGGCGCAAGTATATGCCAGCTAGGTAGAAACGACCATCCACGATGTGTTATCACCGCCCGCGTGTACATTGAGGCTCGCTCTATTGGCCTTGTTCATTCTGCTTCTGTCCAATAGCTGCAGAGCGCGATGGAGAGCACGAAGAATCACTGGGCAATGGGCACTGTAGATATCTGGCAGCTATACAGAAGCAGTAGCATCCCAGCCGGAATAATACTCTGTACTTGTTGGGCGCCTTGTATGAATTTGGATTTGTGGGTTTAAATTTGGGCGCCGCGGACTGTCGGCAGCGTTCGGCGAGCCGGGAACGTCCATAAATAAGAATACTATGTACCAGACCCCCTTCTGCATTGCATGGTGGCGATTACGTACGTGCGTACCTTGTGTCGTTCCGTCTCCAGTGCCCTCAGCAGGGAAAAGATGGTCGAAATGGATATGTGCGACCGTCAGTGATAGAACGTGGTGCAGCTGGCAGCTGAGTGGGCATTGGGGAGTCGGGATGTTGCTTCGAGCCCAGCCGCTTAAGACCATGGGCATGCAGCTGCAGCTGGTCAGGTCAAGGGTCCTCCGAGGCCTCACTTTCCGTTTGCTTGTGATCGTGGTTTCAATCGTTTCGACTAGCTACTTACCTATAGACCGGTCAGCGATTCCGGGGAACTTTCTCTAGCTTCCTCTTGATGGAAGTCGTTCCGGGGGACGGTGGCGTGAGGCTGTCAGGCTGCCCCCTTGGGCCTATATTAGGAGAGGTAGGTTAGTTGTACCTTTGAGCGACGGTTTGAGGTTGAGCGGCTGAGAGTCAGAGCGGGAGGTGTGGGGGCTACGCGCAGTTACGCCAGTGTATTGCGGCATGTAGGCATGTAGGCAAGTAGAGTAGTTGGAGGTGACATCGATCTGGAATGTCGGATCTGATATGCGTCTCCGAGAGAGGTGAAATTAAGACATAGTATCTCACCCTCGTACGGCTTAGCTATGAACATACATATAATTGCGCAACCTAATAGGCCTACTTGGTAATGGCTGGCGGGGGGTCGAGTGTCCCTCCGTCATGTTGTTTGACATACCTAATAAACAATACGATATATGCTTCCAAACTATAGATTCTCCCAACTAGACTGTCGACTTGCCCATCCTGGCAGGCGAATACCCTGATGGAGCGCAACCTCCGCGTGGGATAATTAGTAAATGTCGCCTCTACCCTCTACCTGTCGCTTCCTGCCGAAAAGACGACCAGGTCATTCTACTTGACAATGTTGAATTTCCAGGGTAATATTTGTCCTTATTGCGGATCAAAGAGCTTTCCAAATTTTGATCCCTCGCGCGCGTGCGGACCAACCAACCAGCCTGATCAGTGTTTTGTGAAAACGAAATGACGACTGGATCGACATTATCAAAATAGACGGTTGACAAATCATCTAGTATCGAGCGCAGATATTCACTTTGAGCTACAACGTTTGCACTCATCTTGGCTGGGTGGCCAGGTAGGTATCTGAGCGAGCAGTACATTGATGAATTGTCCCCCCCCCCCCCCCCCCCCCCCCAGCACTTGTCTCGGACACTTTCTGTCCTGGTGAGCGCAAGTACACATACCTAACCTACACTACATACCGTGCCCAGGCAGGCATGCGAATGTGCAGGATTACTGCAGCATGACACGAGCATCACTTCGAGGTGTAATATTGTTGTTCTCGCCGACATGATACAAATATGCCCCTTTGAGCCCACATGGTGAGTAGATTCGCTATTGAGGTACATACCTACCTATCTATCCACCTACATAGCCAGCTCACTGATGATGGAGAGATGCTGCAGAATTCTTGCATTGTACGGTAGCCATAGGGCACAGATATGCCAGACGAGACGATCATAATTGTTCGAATTGCAATGTCTTGTCGAAACCAAGACGACCAACCTGCCTGCCTGTGCGCATAGTCCCTGCCTCCAAAATAACGTTGAACAGCAGCCAAACTCGGCTCTCGGCCGACCTTGATCCATTGCGGCTGAAAGAATGACAGGATCGGCCCTCTCATCCTTCAGAATGAACGTATGTAGGTGCCAATCCGATGGACAGGGTCGCCCTCTCGAAGGCGATCGCGCCTCCTCTCCAACCCTCCCTCCTCCTCCTTCGACTGACTGGAACGAGTGCATGTTCCCGTCGGTCCTTGCCCAGTGAATGAGTGAGTGAGTGAGTGCCTCGTTCTGGCTCGCCTGCGGCAATTTGTCGTCCCCGGCATCCGCTCAATCGCGGCCTCTGATCCTTATGTGGGACTAGGGAAACCGACCAGCCCGCCCCGGCCGGCAATATTTTTCTGCCAAGTACTTCTTCGTACGAGGGGAGGACTCGCTCACATGCTGGTTGACGCTCGCAATCCATCACCAACCCATCGCCAGACCATTGCAACATCGTTGTGCTTGGCTCTTCAGCTTTGCTCTGCGCCTTGTGTTGAAGACGCCCCTTCGGCAGCTGCCCCGCGCTCGTTGGCCCGCCCCTGCATTGGAGCTACCTGCCCACCCACATACTAGCAGTCCCTACCTGGACAGAGTTCAGGGACAAGGAGCGATTGCGCTTGCGCCTGCGCCGAAAGGCCCGTTGGGGGAGAGAAAAGTTCTCGCAGCTACGGGGGCGCGCCGTTGTCATAGTAGCGACGCTCTCCCTCTCGTCGCCGCTGGACGAGCGTTTGTCACACTCGTGTCATCGCCATGTCTTCCACCCAGAAGCCAGGCCACCACGCGGCGGCTGGGTCCAACCAAACAAGCGCTGCCGCTGGCTTGTCGACGACTAGTGAGGATGGTGTGAGGAGCCAACTGTCCCAAGCGGGGCAGCCGTTGCGCGATAGTAGCCCGACTTCTACTGCTGCTGCTGCCGCCGCCGCCTCCGCTGGTGGTGTCGCCGCCGGTGCTGCTGCGCCTTCGGCCGCCGGTTCGCATCCTCATCCTCATCCTCTTGCCGCCACCGCCGCCGCCCTCTCGCCAGAAGACGCCCTGCCGCCACCCGAGCTCGTCGCCGCGCAGGACGACACCATCGAAGCTGCTGAGAGCAATGCCGATAGCGACGAATTTGAACCCTCAGAATGGGGTGAAGACGGAGGCGCCTCGACCGCTTCGACCTCGATCAATTCGAGCATATACATGCACACTTACGAAAATGGGCGCAGATACCACAGTTATAAGAATGGAAGATACCCGATACCGAATGATGACCAAGAGCAGAACCGTGAAGATATGAAGCATGTGATGATGCTGGAGATGACCGACGGCAAGTTAGTCTATGCTCCCATTAGCGATCACCCGCAAAAGATTATCGACATCGGAACAGGAACAGGTGAGTTGGTCTCCCTTTCGCCCAAGTCGTGGCAACAGGTGGCTAACCCATCGGGCTGTTTGCCCCCCTCGTTCTGCAGGACAATGGGCTATAGAAGGTTCGTCGGCTATATTGCAATCTTTAAGCGCTGATTTTCTTTTTCTTTTTCTTGCTTTCTCGGGTGTGACGAGCGGTTACTGACAGAGCTGCCACAGCTGGTGACAAATACCCCAGTGCCGAGGTGCTGGGCATTGACCTTTCGCCTATCCAACCCGTCTGGATACCGCCCAATGTCAAGTTCATCATCGATGATTGCGAAGAGGAGTGGCTCAATGGCGACAATTTCGACTTGGTGCACATGCGCTTCATGTCTCCGGTCCTCAAAGACGTCCCGAAAATGTGCTCCCAGTCTTTTGCTAACCTGAAACCCGGCGGCTGGATAGAGTTTCAAGAGTTGCATGCTTGGCCTCAGTGCGATGATGGTACCATGCTGCCCGATGATGCTGTCGCGGGCTTTTATAAACTCGTTGTCGAGGCCTTTGCGAAGCTGGGTCTCGACATACACGCACCATGCAAGCTCGACAAACCTCTAGAGGCTGCCGGATTTACCAACGTGCAATGTGTGGTCAAGAAGATCCCGATTGGAACCTGGGCGAGGGACCGGCGTCTGCGTTTGGTCGGACACTACTTGAAGCTTGTCATCCAGGACTTTCTCCCAGCGTTGACCAACAAACCTTTCACCATACTTGGTTTGAACCAAGTCGAGCGGGAGATGTGGCGCACGGCAACGTTCAAGGCTTTGGACGACATGTCTGCCCATAGATATTGGAACTTTTACTTCTGGTCTGGCCAGAAACCAGCATAGAACAACGGCAGTCGAGGAGGGATCGACACCAACCTATTGGAAATGGAAATCCAGAATACAGCGCAAGTCGTGGAGCATACGATCCATACAAGCATGGAGTCCATTACATCGATGCCAAATGCAACTCGTCCATACGATATCAGCGAAGCGAAAGAATAAGCACCATAATAGCATTTACATGACGGCGTCAAGGGTCGTTTATGATGGAAGTTTCGAGGGAATTATGACGAACAAGACACAAAAGGACTAGAGTACACGGCCTTCTTACCGTTGAATAAATGAATCCTTTTTTA
Organism: Pestalotiopsis sp. NC0098; assembly: GCA_022432395.1. Classification (NCBI taxonomy): domain Eukaryota; kingdom Fungi; phylum Ascomycota; class Sordariomycetes; order Amphisphaeriales; family Sporocadaceae; genus Pestalotiopsis; species Pestalotiopsis sp. NC0098. The sequence goes on along the minus strand of JAJKLJ010000003.1, from coordinate 182,424 downwards.
TGGCAAAATGCCAGGAACAGGCCAGCGATCCTCAAGGCCCCATTTGTAATGAATACCGCCGATTGCCTTCAGAGAGACTTGTCGCCAGGCATTTCGACTTGCTCGCACTGGATTCCAGAGTAGAAGACAAGTCTTGGATTTTTCGCCCAATGGCTAGATTTTATCTCTAATTCTTGCGCCATCTCCCAGCACACGCTTGAGGCGCATGTTGGACTCTGCCATCATGTCATCATGGACATAATTGTTCGCTCGCTCCAGGACTTCCGCCCCCGCAGCTTATATGATAGAACTTGTTTTCCTTGCCGCCAACTTGGTAGGATCAAAGTAACCAACTCGTTAGCACGTTGAGAGCCCGCTCGAGGATATATGTGTCCATTTGTGCTCCGCATTCACAAGTGCACCTGGAGTTGTGAGCAAAAGTAAACTTGTTTCCCCGGATGGATATGTATGATGCGTCTTCGGCGGAGTAAAATGGCCATCGTGGGCCGCTACGGCATCCTGTGGCAGTGACGGGTGTCCTCCAGCATCTTCTATCACTATTCAGTTATTGACCAAGTTACCACGGTGAAGGCGCTACTATAAAAGACACGATAGTGTATCTGCCTTCTCAGACATGGTAATTTACAACATCACCCGCCTTGGCGCAGGACGGATTTCTTTTCCGTTTATCCTGATTGTCAGACTCTTGGTGAAAATGGACTCGGACGTCAAGACACCAGGACAGAGAGAGCCCACCAGCTTGACATGTTCTCACATAGGGCAGGTTTGCGATGCTGCGGCGCTGAGGATGAAGGGTACAAGGCCGACGTAGCACGAGATGCGTTTCTCTGGCGTATCATGGATCGCATAAAAGCAAATGTATATACTGGTCAGTTGTAGTACACTGTGAGCGCCGGTCCGGTCCAATGGGACACATGAAGCAAAACCCGTTTCTGAAAACCGTCTCCCGTACGTAGGATGATGGATGATTGTTGTCACTACCCGTCATCCGATCTCTAGCCCGCCTTCTATCGTTGTTCATTTCCCTTCATTTCGGGACGATTTAAGCCTTCCACACCCGCTTGACAGCCTCTGTCAGACCAACGTCGTTGGTCTCAAACTCGTACAGACCGATGCCAACCAGGACAGTGGCGGCGTTGAGGGCCCACATGGAGAACTTGCGGGCCTTGGGGAAACGGCCGTTGGGGATATAGTCGATGAGGATGTTTTGGAAACCGGTGTGCGAGTGCACGAGGATTGCGCCGCAGAGAGTGGCATCGAGCACGGGGTTCAGAGAACCGGCAGCGAAAGGAGCAACGGTCAGGGGGACGAGGCCGGCGGCGAGCAGACGGTCAAAGGTCCAGTGGTAGGAGCCGTGAGAGGGCGACGGCGTCGGGACGGGAGCAGGGTCATTGACTAGGTGCGTTGGCACGTCAGCATTCTTGGTCAGGGATCTGGGTCTTGTTGCTGTCTCCCGGTGCGCAGAGAGGATGAAACCATATGATGGTCGAGATGGGGGAATTGCAGGCTCGTCTCTTGCTACACGACACAGGTACACGGAAGGCTTCGCTGATTCTTCGTACCTGTTCCCTTGATGACCTCTGAGAGTATTGTTAGCCACATGACATAGTAACAGAAAGAGTGCAGTTCCTGGAACACATACGAGGACCCGGGGGCAGGAGGTTCTTCCTGCTGCTGGCGTGGAAAGCAGAGACACGCGCGACATCCTTCAAGACGGCACTGCGCACAGCTGGGCGGGCAGCAGCGAGGGCAGTCTGCCTCAGCAGCGTGGGACGGACGATGGAGGCCATGTTGTGTGTGTGTCGCGGTATCAGATTGGTCGTCTAGGGTCGAGCTGCCGGTACGAATCAACAGTGTATCCAATTGAGGCTTCGTCGCAATAGGACCAGAACGATCGATGATGTCTCGACAGACAGACTCTCTAAAGTCTCTCTCACTCCCTCACAGAATCCAGTCTGTCGCAGTCCGTCCGTCACTCTAGCGCCAAAATGGAGCACCCGATTGCCGAGGAAGGGCGGAATTAGAAGCTCTGTGATTGGCTGGATTCTCTGCACGGCCTGTGACCTTCTATCTTGGAGTTCGAGGTAAGAGTTGACGCACGTCTTTTACTAGGCGGTTCTTTTATCGCTGTCACCTGGAGGCAGTGTATATTCAAACCTAGAAAATCATGTTGGCCGAAACTGATATTATCATTTGCCTGTTTTTGTTGACTCATTTCAAGAGCGTCAATGATGGCAGTCAACCGGACTGCCACTGTACAGAGTACCGACCTACAAGGGGCGCTCACGGCTTCTTCCGATCAGATCCCGCCCAAAAACGATACATGATACAATGTAAGTAGGTACCTACACTACTCCGATGTAGGTATCAGCTGGTGGGCGCCAACCCAATTGAATGCCGCAACATCAATCCGCCGATCCTCCTCCGAAAAAGTTGAATTATTGCAGGCATTGGATTGTCGCAAAGCATGAGCACATGCTGAAGCTCAACGTGATATCCATTCTTTGAGCGTCGCCAACGAAGCCGCAACTTTGTGTATCATTCTGTTTTCTTCTTTCTTCTTCGCTCTTCCGCATGTACTACTAAATTTCTGCCAGCTGCATTGGCGGCCTACCTTCTCTAGACACTTTTTCCCCCTGTTATATTTTGTAAATCATACCAGTCTCGCGAGGCTCGCCTACATATACGACATGGCCCCCGGAGCCTCATTAATGGGGGCGCGCGCCGCCCTGTGTCGACAATGCCTTGCGTCCAAGGCTCGCACGGCGGCCCTGCAGCTTCAGAAGCGACACATTACCCAGAATACCCTGCGAAAACGGGAGCTGCTTGAAGAAGCCTGGCAACGCAAGGCGGCCAAGATCGAGGCGGGCGAAGAAGAGCATCTCTGGGATTTGATGACTGCGCGAGGCTACGTCAAGGACACGGCTGGCACTTCGAAACAGATCCGGGAACTCATGAGGAGGAGACGAATTGGTGCCTATGTCGGAGTCGATCCGACCGCGCCATCGCTTCATGTTGGCCACCTGCTTCCGATGATGGCCCTGTTCTGGCTGTACATCCACGGATACGGAGCTGTCACGCTGGTGGGAGGTGCGACAGCCAAGGTCGGCGACCCGACAGACCGACTGAAGGATCGCGATAAGATCAAGGGAAGCGATCTAACCATGAACACCACCAAGATCCACTACCAGCTGAAGTCGCTGTGGCTCAACGTCGAAGCTCGAGCAAAGCATTACCAGTACCAGAAGGACTCGTCGTGGAGTCGCGCCATTGTCAACAATAGCATCTGGCTGAACAGCACACCCATCATGGAAGTCGTTGGTCGACTCTTCAAAGGCATGCGCATGGGGCCACTGATGTCTCGTGACACGGTCAAGAGGAGGCTTGAGGAGACTGGAGAAGGCATGCCGCTGGACGAGTTCATCTACCCGCTCTTGCAGGGCTGGGATTGGTGGAAGTTGTTCGAACAAAAAGGCGTCTTGATGCAGATCGGCGGATCGGACCAGTACGGCAACATTGTCACGGGCGCCGAGGCCGTCAAGTACATTCGTGATACTGAACCCAACCCGAACCAACGGTTGCCGGACACCTTGGAAAACACGCCAGTTGGCTTCACCGTACCATTATTAACCGACTCGTCTGGCGCCAAATTCGGCAAGAGTGCAGGTAATGCCGTGTGGCTGGACCCTTTCATGACCAGCTCATTTGATCTCTATGGGTACTTTATGCGCCGGCCGGACGCCGACGTTGAAAATCTTCTCAAGGTCCTCACTTTCATGCCCCTCGAGACAGTCAAGAACATCATGGAAGAACACACTCGGGAACCGTCCAGGCGCATCGCGCAACATGCTCTGGCTTTCGAGCTCGTGGCATTGGCCCACGGCGAGCAGCTGGCGAAGAACACACGGGATCAGCACCAAGCCGTATATTCCAAGCCCCGCAATGCTGCCGGCGTTGGTGGGTTTGCCGCAGCTAATACAAAACCGATGAGTCAGGAAGAAATAGGACAGTTCCCGGAAGACGGCGTACCTGCTAGCCCCGAAATGGCCATCAACTTCAAGGTCGACATCGAACTGCCCGAATCACTGGTTCTTGGCAAATCTCTGGGCCACGTTCTGTACGCATCTGGTCTTGCCAGCTCAGTCTCCGATGGTGTGCGCTTGACTAGATTCAGTGGCGCCTATGTCGGTGGAAGCCCTGGTCAGAAGTCGGCCACGAACAAAGGCATGACGTGGGGTGATTTGACTTTCACACCCGCAAAGAACTGGTTTCCAGAAGACACCAAAAACTTCCTCATTGACGGTGAGCTGCTCATCGTGCGTCGTGGCAAGCACTTCATCCGTGTCATCAAGATGGTGTCGGACGAGGAGTGGATTATCAGTGGCAAAAAGTACGCTGGAGAGCGCGGCACAGGAAAGACGAGAGAAATATCGGACACGATCAAGGCCATGCGCGAGAAAGGATTCGACATGTCGAGGAGGGACTGGGACAAGATCAGAGAGGAGCTGAGGCATGACAAGGGAAGGGAAGAGGCTGAACAGAAGGGTCAACTGTATATCCCCACAGGCACGCCGCCCGATAAACCTCTATCTAAGGAAGACACTACATGATGACGCGGCTGTCAATATGTAGGATGTAAAACAAGAAGAGAAAAAACGAAACCATTGTACAATAAGCACGACTCCACTGCGCATGGCTTCACATTTCAGAGCTCTGATTTTCCACCTCTCGGGGCCACCTCTCGGTGCCAAGTGTCCTAATAGTCAATATGATCTGACGCTGTTGCGGATAGCGGATCACTCATGGTTCAGCGCTACACGTAGACTCGCAGTTGGCTGTAACTGCCTTGGTTCCTGGATGTTGGCTTTGGCTGCCCACGATCGCAATAGTAGAACTGGTCCTCGGCCTTTGATTGTCAACTATAATATCATCCACGTACGATACCAACGCGGACCCTGATACTCCTGGTCTCCATCTTGATAGTCTATTAAAAAACTCAAGCTTCTAAGCCGGTACTCGTTGTGCATTTGGGGCGTTCTCTTTCGATATAACATTGTCGTGGCCGGCGTTGTGCTGTTGCCCAAGTTGCCAATCTCGCCGTAATCGATTCACTCACGGCAAACAATCTTCATTGGCATTTACCGCTCCTGCCAAAAATGAATTCATAATGGGCAACAACCCAGCCAACGATGCGAATAGCATATTTTTGGTCGTTGTCCCTGTCATCGGAAGCACAGATCTTCTGCGCCTTCCGCAATCCTCACGGCTAGTCAAGCGGTCTCTGTAAGTTCAGTATACTCGATCAATTAATTGCACACGTGCCGAGCTTCAAGATACCTCTACCATTTTAAACTGGCGGAAACACTATCGCTGCCCCGAGACGCCTCTATATCGAGACGAGGAGACCGCAAGCATCCCACCCGGATAGCAAGACAGCAGACAACCATGGAACCACCATCACTGCTCCAGGAGCCTCTCGTTCCAGGAAGTCGACGTACCAGCAAGAATCGATTTTCCCAGGTCAGCGATAGATGGAACCGCGCACTTGAAGTCGTCACCGATAAGGTCAAGTCGCAGCGAAATGACAATCAACCGTCGGAGCCCAGCGAACGATGGAGTCGTGTTCTCGAAGCCGTGTCCGAGAAGGTCAAACTTCGACGACGTGAGCAGAGAGTCGGCACCCTTTCCGCAGAGCCCCTCCAGGTCGCCATCAACGATGGGTGGACCTCTCGCCACCACGGACGTTATCGCCAGGTCAGCGTCCTCCTCACTTATTGGGACGACGATGTCCAATGTGACCAGGCGAAGCAAGCAGCCGAGCAGCTCGAAATCGTGTTCACGCAAAAGTATGACTTTCATGTCATCACTTGGCCCATACCTATAGGCAACTGTGCACCTGGCATGACGCTTTCTGAAGTACTGGTGGGCTTCATGAGAGTCCATGGACAAGAGGGCAACTTGCTCATCTTCTGGTAAGTGAATTTTTCGCAATCCCGTTCCTGACCGCCGCATGGTTCTGATACCTGCAAACTCTAGGTATGGAGGACCAGCCAGGCTCACCGCTGAAGGTACAGGACGAACCTTCTGGCATGGAAAGTGAGTAGATTCCTTCTCGAGTGAGCCAAAACGCTTCCGGAACTAAGACCAGTCGCAGGAATCCGGAAGAGATGGTCATCAGCTCGGGACTCGTCATCAAAACGCTCGCTGGACTGCTCGAAGCTCAAAGTTGCAAGGCCGATATCTTGACACTCTACGACTGCCCGCACGCTCTCAATGACGTGGTTGATGTTTCCCGCTCTGGGATCTTTGAGCATTTGGGGGCCACCTCAAACGACGACTTCGCACCCTGGAACCATCCGGGCTGCTTCTCCAGATCCTTGATTGCAATCCTCAACCGCGACCACGTGATCAAGCATGGACTCTCTGTTGCCGATATCCACAGAGAGATGCTCAAGCGCTCTGCCAATATCCGAAAGACAATGTTTAAACATGAAGCCAGCAAGAAAAGTCACAGATCGGAGAGCCCGACTGCAGCTGCTTCTTTGTCACTCTGCACTCGCATCCCGCCCCCTCCTGTGTACTGTCACCTTTCTACATACCCAGTGCCCAGCAAGAACGAGAGCGGCAGCATCGTCTTGTCAGGGCGAGGATACCCACTCGAGTACTTCTCGGTCAACCCTGGCAACAAGGAGCTCCAGGTACAGCTCACCGTCACGTCCAACAACGACCGGCTGGACATTGCGAGATGGAGAAATTGGGCTCAGAATGCACCTCCGCAGGTCGAAAAGATACACATTCAGAGAATCAAAGGTTAGGTACCTAGGTAGGTACCTAGACAGTCGTCGACGGGCGCTGAAAATGTTCTGCTTTTATGGAATGGCGTTTACACAGATACCCAACTTCACCTGACATGGATGTCTCGATGAACAGACCAAACGAGATTTGAACATTATCTTAGTCCAAGGAAACTATTTTGACTTGAGAGAACTGGAACATGTATCGCTTTTCGTTGAACATATCCGACGTGCTACATCCGCACAGTACAATAATTGTTCTCTTGTATTCGACCGCAAACCCGGCTGCTCGAATATATTATTTTGTATCGGACATGAAAAATACGAGACTTGGCGTACCATAGTTATTCAAGCGTGGTCGACATCGAGTTTTCCTGATAACCTTTAAAATTGCTCGAAGAAAACAAGGGAAAAGTTAATTACCCAAATATGCTAAAAGCAGCTGTTACGTCGACCCTGGAATACTGTTATGAATCCCCGTAGTAACTATACAGCGCTCAATTAGTCCCTGTGTCTGTGTTATTAGTCATTCTTACGTATATCATATCAGTGATGACAACCAACATTTAAATTGCAGTTTGTTCAACACTAGGGTCCAGTACCATCTATAACAGCCACTATAGACCATCCGTGCACATAAAGGCCTTTCCTACACACAAGAATTATATTTGCAGACGACTGAAAACCATGCCATCTACCACTGGAGACATATCCGTAATATCCTCCTCGAGCGCCTCGTCAAACAAACAGTAATATTCCAGCACATTGCCTTGGCTGTCGCGGAGAATGATCTCGATTGACTTCTTCGGGTCATATCCTAAACCAGCCACTCCCGAAGTCGTATAGGGAAGCAAAATCAAAATACTGGGACGAGTGGAAACCGGCTTTTGAAACCATATACAGGGTATTCAGGACCATGATACATGGGTCCTTGAACACCCACCCGCTGATGCACAAGGACTTCCTGGAAAATGGGCCCTAGATCAGAAGTTCCGATGAGAACGGATGCTGGACTAGAAACCGATCACGATGGGTGATTCGAGGCGACTGTGAGCAAGACGAGTGTGCCCAAAAAGATATTCGCGTATTGTCTGTATTATTCATATCCACGTGCTGCTGATCAAAACCTTGCTGATTCGTACACATGACTGATTCCCTGATTTCCTTGTCTATCAATACCACGGCCCAAAGCTCTATCTAATACAAAACGTAACAATATCCTGATCGTCTCGATCATCATTTCCGGGCAAATCTCGCATTCCGTTACTACATCACGCACAAATAGCCCTGCTCTTCTTATTCTTCGGCTTCGGAACCTTGTGCTCATTGGTCGCGACCATCGGAGTGCTGAATACCTAGGTAGCGACAAAGATTGGGCTACTGGCGTTTCCTCAGCATGAACCCGCGGACCAAGCTTGACGTGTAGGCAAAAGATGCTTTATCTGCATCATCCGCGGTAGAACGGTTTCGACCACCGCTGGATGCGTTAGGTGGTAGTGTTGTAGCAGCCTCTGGCTGTCGTCCTCTCTGCATGAACTTGCCGACCAAGCCTGAAACATAGGCAGAGGACGCTTGTTCTGCATCATCCGCAGTAGAACGGTCTTGACTCGCAGCGGTCGTGTTCCGTGCAGCGACGCAAGGCCTGGTTGCACTCTTTTCAGCAAGCGCTGCCTGGTAGTACGCCGGCTCGGTCCAGATAACGCCGGTGATCTTCTTGAACCTATCTCTCCATAGCTGCAGGCCCATATCTACAACCGGCTCCGGCGACGCAGCGCACAGCTGGAGTTTTTCCTCGTCCTGATCGAGATAGGGGGTAAAATGGCGCAGGTGAATCGCGGTCGTCTGGAGGCCGATGAACGAGGCGTACCAGGTAATCCAGAGCCTTTCTGGGTGCGCCAGACCGGGCCAGTCCTCTCCCTGGAGGATCGAGCGGGGGAAGTACATCAGCCTGATGATCCAATCCAGGACGCGATGCCCACAGCTGTGTTCATCCCCGCGCACCTGCTCGACATTTCTGACAATTTGTGCGCGAACTGGGCCTTGCGATCGCTCGTCGTCACCGAGTCTCTGCCAAAAACGTTGCACTCTGTTGAGGAGTATGCGGGCACGCGACACTTCGGCGACGCGTTTGGAGTCCATGACATAAAGCGTTCTGTCGCGCAAGTCGATCAGCCCAGCCACCCAGTGGTTATTCCGACCCTTGTTCTCGTCCTCCTTGCTGAAGGGGACCGACGCAGTGATCAGTAGTAGGGATGCTCCCCTGTCCTGCATACCACGATACTATCGTGGAAGCTTCTTGGATAGGTCGGTGTTATCCGTGCTGCTGGCGATATAGCCCGCAAAGGGCTCGAACGCCAGCCGTGGAGTCAGATCCCAGCGGTGGCTCGAGGTATAGTGGATGACTGCTTGTATCTCACTATCCGCCAGCCACTCTCGGCGGCCGATTTTGCTGATCACTCCCGCGATATCCTGTACTGTCTGGCGCCAGGCTCTTTGCGGAAGCCATGACGGCCTCGGCGCCGCGTCCCTATGGTCTATGACGGCGGCGATATCGGCGACGGCACCACTCGCGTAGTAGTCGACGTCGGCCGGGCCAACGCTGGGCAGCTTATGGCTAGGGAGAGCGGTCTCATTGAACGGCGCACCGGGAGGAGAGTGTAGACGTTGTAGAATGTTACAGAGTGCCTCTCTGGGAGCTAGGTGAATCTTGGCCGACTGCGCAAAGTATACAGAGTCTTTGGCCTTGAGCCGTTTGGCCGGCTGGCCAGGGCCGTCCCCTGCGAGCAGGCCGTGTTTTCCCATCTTGGGAGGGAGAGATGTCTTGATCTGTAGATCGGTTAGCGCTCTTGCTTTTGATGCCGGCGGCGTCTTGATGACGAACTTGTTGTAGCAGCACAGCCGGATTTGTGCTTGGTGTGTCCCAGCGCCGGTGTAGATGGCTTTTAGGTGAAGATGACAGGAGCGGGTGATGCTTTCTGCTTGGATCGTAGGAGGAATGCCTTCAGTTCGCGATGTGCGATGATGGATTGTCTTCTGCAACAGGAACGTTGCATAGGTCTGGAGGATGAGTTGGGAGGAGAGACTGAGGGAACAGGCAGTACAAGAAGCAATGGGCTGGTTAGCGAGAACTGCGATAGTGGGGGATAGGCCTTGAAGCTCTCCCAGCCACTGCCGTATTGTGTCCCCCACATGGCTTTCAGCGCCGGTGAAAGTGGCGATAGTAGTGTACACCCTCTGAACTTGGTCAAGATGCCCCTAGCTACTTGGTGCTCTGTCCCCCACATGATGTGCAATATTCCGCCGGCCTTGTATTTCTCGAGCCTTGGCACTGGCGCAGTTCTGTAACAGCTGCAATATTGCATTCTCGCGTCCTCTATCTGGCACTCGACACTTTGCGAGCTTCCTCTTCTTTTGACGCCAAGTGGCCAACAGAAGTTCAATCGCCTACCGAGGCGGGTTGTCTTGGTGCCGCCGTTGTCGTTATCATCAACCACTTTGTGGACAGTGATCAAAGTAGACATCTTTTACAATATCAACATTCCCCGGGCTTAATTAAGCTTCCCATCCAATAGTCACTCGGCCCGTTTCCATTACCTTAGGCCATCGCCGTCAAGACCCTACAGCTACCGGCCTCCATCTTCTCGCCGTCTAAAGCGAGCTTCATCTCGCAAGCTTCAAGACAATCATCGCGCGATTATAAATACTGGTTAGCTATGTACCTGCCCTCTCTCTGTCTCTCTCTGTCTCTTTATGACTTTTATGTTCCATCGCCACAGGTCTCGGTTGCTGATATTGCCTTTGCCTTCCAGTACATAATATGCAGAAGTTACGGTTGTGCTCGCCACACAGACTGTCTTGATATGCAGCAAACGTGTATTGACAATTCCCTTGCAAACTATCCTAGCCAGTTCTTTGCCAAGATTTCTGATATGTACGGCGACGGGAATGTATTCAACCGGATACTCGATATCGAGACGTAGCAAGACCACGTCAAACATGGTGAGCTCCTGCACAGTACAACTTCCGACCTGGGGCTGCCGTTACCTTTATGTCAACAAATACAAGTTCATAGATATTTACCGCAGCGATGAAAGTCCTAGTGCGCTGAGCTCTTCATCATTTTACCTGGCATGCAGATTTGATTGCCATAGGACGCTGACCGACGAGGCCCAATCAATACCTGATAGCATTTGAGGTGGGCCAAAGCTCGCGAACTGCCAATATGTTCATACGTGTGTCAACGAAACACGAGACTATCACCACCAGTTGACGGGACATTGTGGAGGCAGCAAGCACCAAGCAGTCTTCGAGAGCCATTGATTGTCGATGGACGTATCATCCCTAAGGAAGTCAGATCGGAGTCAACATCTACTCTATCTACCATAGACCCGACTGCTTGCCCGATTCTTTTGCGTACAAAACCGAGTAGTGGATTACTAACTCGAATGTGTATTCAGAACAGCCAAGCAGTTCTGCCGCCTTCATGCCATTCGGCGCTCGTTCCTGCATTCCCGTACCTGCGCTGGCCAGACCCTGGCATATTTAGGAGTCGGCATGGCGTCGGAAAAAAAAAAACATTGTGATATTATGACTTCAAGTTCGGGCTATTGCTAGACACGTCTAGCTACAAGAATGTGACAAAGTCCAGGCTCAAGGATGTGTTCACTCCCGACTTCGACGGGCCGGACCTCCATTTCGGAGCGCGAAGCGGGGTGAGCATGGGACTCGAGTTTGAGTAGCCAATTTCGAGATATACTCTCGGAATGATCTCGAAACAAGCACCACCTCATGTAAATATCTACTCTGACTATATGAACCCTATCATGATTCATATAAAGTGCAATATGTTGGCGCACAATACTGCCCTTGCTGATGATGGCAGAACAATTGAACCACACTAAGATCTAAGACATGAGCGGTGAAGGGCGGGAAAATGATTCGTCTTTGGTGCGGCTGAAAGGTCAATTCCCGCAACGTCTCCGTGTGCCCATCTCAAATGGCACAGCTCTGCAATTGCAATCTCAGCATCACCACTGTCGTCTCAACATCTGTCGTTTATGTAGCATCATAAATCTCATCAACAGCGAGCTCATACTTCCACTACAAAAATGACATCCGAACTTCAATACCAATATGAGGAAATCAGGCAGCCGTGTACCATTCGTCTCCTTTACTTGCATCAAGGAAATGATTCAGAAGCGATACGCTTTTCCTTGTCTACAGTCTCGTTGGATGACCACCCCGCGTATGAGGCCATCTCATATTGCTGGGGAGACCCCAGCATTGTTCAGAAAGTCATCTGCGAAGATGCCTGGCTGTCCCCAACTGTCAGTCTCTGCAGCGCTCTTGTGGCCTTCCGCCTTCCGGATCGAACACGTGTCCTTTGGGCCGACGCCCTGTGCATCGATCAGAGAAATAACGACGAGAAATCTGGCCAGCTACTTCTTATGCCCCGAATCTATTCGCAGGCCGAAAGGGTACTGATATGGCTTGGACCAGAAGATGGCGATCTGGATGGTGTAGACAACACGATCCGCCACGCGCTCGACTTTCTACCCGACAGCAAATACGACATAGCCGAGCTTGGGCCTCAATCACAGGCTGTTCATTATGATATGATGAAGCGCCACCGGGAAGGTCTGCCCAGTTTGCTCTCAAACGATTGGCAGCCACTGGTGCATTTGCTACGGCGACCTTGGTTCTGCCGGAAGTGGGTAGTCCAAGAAACATCTCTCGCCCGCGAGGCCGTCATATTCGCTGGCCGCTTCGAGATACCGTGGAACGATCTCGGATATCTCTTGCTCATGCTGGAGTCCATAAGCGTCATTCAGACAGCACTCCTCTTGCAAGAAAACCATGAGGATGCTAAAGGGGAGGGCCCGGCAAAAGTCAATGCACTGCGAGGAGTCTCGGATATGATACGGCCCATGCACAATACGTCGATTATATCAGCAATCAAGCTCTACCGCGAACATGCAGTCTTGTTCGATTGTGTGGTGGCCACGTCGACCTTCTCCTGTACGGACGACCGCGACCATGTCTACGCCCTGTTGAGCCTGCCGAAGAGACCGCTTCCTCTTGTTCCCGACTACAGCGCCGACGCGGGGGAGATATTTCGACGATTCGCGGAATTGGAGATGGTGGAAACAAACAGTCTCAAGTTGCTCGGTCTTGCCCCAGATAAGCTGTCGTTCTCGCGCGCCAGCTCAAAGAGACTGAATATCCCGACATGGGTGCCCGATCTGCGTAGACTAGGCGAGGTGGACACACTTGTGAGTTACAACGTCAAGGAGCAGATCTTTCACGCTGGAGGCTCCTCCAAGCCCATTTTCAGTATCTCGGAGTGTAGGACGATCTTGGAATGCCGCGGCCGGTATTTCGACACCGTCAAGGCCGTCGCAAAGACGTACTTGGAGCCTCTTCTCTCGGACCAGCCAGAGTCGCGAAGTCTTCCCATAGGTCAAATACCCGTGCACGAATCCCTTGGAGAGGCCGCCAAGCACACTGGCAGGTGGGCCGTCAACTGCCATGAACTCGCTGGCAAGCCATTGGACGCTGTGCCGTTCGACCTCGAGCGCTCACGGGCCTTCTCTCGCACAATGGTCTGCGGCATGGTTGGGATGCGCGATCCACTCTCGACCGAGACGGTTGATGCCTTTCCACACTTGATGAGAAGGTTGGCGGCTTCAGCTGGTGGAGTCTCTGGCACTGCTCCCACTCACCAGCCCGACCTGCATAGGTTCATCGTTAGTCTCGAGTCCTCGCTTCAGGGCACGGCGATCGTGCGGAGATTTTGTGTTACGGAGACTGGTAGGTTTGGGCAATTACCGTTTGACGCAGAGGTTGGGGATCATTTGTGGGTTCTGACTGGCGCCGAAGTCCCGTTCGTGGTACGGCCCCAGGACGGCGGCAGATACAGGCTCATCGGAGAATGCTACGTGGACGGGGTTATGAATGGGGAGGTTCTGGAAGCAGGAGAGTACACCACACAACAGATTAGAATAGAGTAGACAGGCCTTTTTTGTTGATCTCCATCATGAGGAGCTGCCATGTTGCTCACTGAAGTTCACGATCCGACTTGCGCGGCCAAAGGACTGAGCTTGAACTAGGTCTCTTGCTCACGGGAATAGCGACTTTCATCGTCGAGTTTTGGACATCCGGATAAGCACTTGTCATTTTGAGGCGATGTGATCGCTCATGAAAGTGAGATATAAATCGTCGAGATGGTAGTGTATAATGTAAACCAAGTATTAGAAACCCAGATTGATGTAGGTAGCAATTTCACTATACAGGTATGAAGATAAGCGGGCCAACGTGGGAAGAAAGGGACTTTTACGAGGAGCCTGGAAAGAGGCCTGAGTTGATTCTAAAGAGCTACAAAAGAAATGTCTGAAGCACAGCTTGATATAACTGAGCAGGTGATCTGCGGTGGGCACTACCTATGTCTGTGCGACTTGTCCTTCTTCTCTTATGTATCTTTGCAGCTGCGTATTTGCCGCTTAGCATGCGCAACAGCCTCCGGGGGATCAGAGAGCTATGGAAAGTGGCTGGACTCTTCGTCTTGCCTTCTTTCGGGAGCCAAATCGTGCCCCATTGTGTGCTCACCCTCCATTTCTCCAAGTCGCGAGGCTTTCTACCCGTGAGCGTAGTGTTGCACCCCGAGTTCTCCGCAAAGAATCTTTGTTACCTTGGGAAGAGGAGTAAAAAAAGCAAAGACGAGAGGAAAAAAAGAAAAAGAGAGAGCGCGTGTATACTACTGCATCCCGTATCTGGGCGACAGTAGAGCGCAATTCGGTGACAAATCAATAAATTACGCGGAGACGTTGCGTCGATTGCAACTCGAGTTGGCGCCTACAATGGTAACCTAAGGACAACTCATCGTTAGTTTGACGCTTCTTCAATTAAATGAATACTTTGCGAGAGGAGGCGTGGGCCTGCCGCTGGCCAAAAGTTGCTGAGTAAGTAGCATTGGTAAGCTGAGACATGAGACCCTTGTTGCGCCACAGCGGCTTTACCCCAGTCTCAATATCAGTTACGAAGTGCACCTGTCTCGTACGATGTATACACCTCTCTCCTCACACTTGTATTCATGTACGCGACGTGCCTTCGTAGCCACGAACGAGATGCAGACGTGCTGGTGCCTGGCCGCAACTACCTGAACTACCACCCAGGTCCAAGCCAGCATTGGTTCATGTCCGAGTTCCTGCGTCAAATGAGAGTGTTCGTCAGCTCAGGGCCCGGTATAGTAAGAAGCCCGATTTGTCCTATAATAATATTGGCCTGTGCATTTTAACCTTGGATTTTAGGTGTCTGGGCTATGGAGCAGATTGGCCCATGAACCCCTCGGGGTCCCCTGGCCGCCAAGCGTAGGGATCATCGACCATGTCGAGTATACGGCGCGTTCCTGAACGCCCTTGCATCGGATCCCGGAATGGCACATCCTCGACTTGTGGCCTCAGACTCCGGTATTCATCGGATTCGACCGTTTCGCGCTAAGCAGAAAGGAGGAAACGAAACAAAATAAGATATTAAGTTGGGGTACGTGGGTTTATTGTCGATATTCTCATTCTCTCATTATAGGGCCCCCTACGGGATGCTTGTGTTATCACTGGTCCTCGATTATTAGTATACAGAGCCGGGTGACTTTCGAGACCATACGACTGCCGCAGTAGCTACCCGAGGTAACCCACCCCAGGAGGTTCGTATTCAGCCTCCCAGTGCCTGCTGCGCCGGATGGCACTTACTCCATGTCTGATGTTTTTCGGGTACTTGGATGAATGACACTCGAGATATGCTAGTCGGCGCAGTATAAACTCCAAGTTTGCGTATACCCTAGTTATCACCCGACTTCACTTGTTCTTATTCTTGGACTTCTAGTTTTGAGGGCCACATAAACAGGCAGAAACAAGATGCGGCTTAGCGGGCATATCACCAATTGTAGCCAAACCGAGTGAGCGCCCAGGATACCAGAAAGTGTTTTTTTTTTCAATTCCTAATATACATGTCGACGTCTCGAAGAGAGCATGGCATGCAACTCTCCTGCTGTAGGCTCACCATGACTACACACTACTCTGACTAGGTACACATGATTCGATGTACCAACCAAATCCAATTGTTTGTTCGAAGACCATTTGAGGACAGATGTTGAACATAATTATCAAACCGATATTCTATTTAGGTAGGTTCCGAATAGGGGACAAAGTTGCCGTCGAGGAGCAGAACTTCAGATTCATCCACAGCGCCGCACCATGTTGCCTGCTGTATAACCTGTGATATTCAGACGCGCTTTGATCCTGCATGGGTCAATAGTTCGTCCTATGGTACGACCAGCCCATCGATGTATACTCGCTCGCACACCTACGCGGCTGCCTTGACTAAGCCATACTCACAGTCAAGCCGCATCTTAGGGCGCATCGGAGGCTCAGAAGGTTCAGGAGACTCTTCGTGATGCCTGCTTATACCAGGGTCCTTTAGGCCACGACAGAGGATCAATTATTGGAAAGGCACACGCGTTCGTTAGCTCCTCGCTCGCTGTATACCTAATTCGTGTTGACGATGCCTTCTCTGACTGAGACTTTCGGAAACTCGGGCCTCACCGCAGACATGACCTTTACTAGGGAAGCGCAGGTCTCATACGATCTCTCGCGCAGCCGCTGAGAATTTGGCAGGACCGGATGGATGTTCCAGGTGGAAGTCGACATCACATATGGCGACGAAAAAGTATAAAGACTCGCCATGCCGACGACCTCTACCGTCTTCGTCCTGTCCTCATCGCACCGACAACAACGACAACAGCACCGACTCTTGAGGTGTTCTTCATTCATTCTTTTGGTTTCATCTCCTGCTTTCTTGCCCGCCATGATCAGCTCCATATTGATCGGCCTTGCCGCTGTTCTCTTTGGCACTTCGACTATGGCCCTCCCAGCCTCTGACGCCGACTACGGCCTTGGAGTGCGCCAGTCCAGCTGCACCAACCCCGAGCGTCGCGACGTCGCCATCCTCCCGCAGTCTGGCTATATTGCTATGGCCTTCCAGCTCGATAACCCCGGCGCCTGGATCATGCACTGCCATATCGCGTGGCACGCCAGCTCCGGTCTGTCGATGCAGTTCGTCGAGTCGCCCGACAACATCCTCACCAGCGGCGCCATTGGCGGCTGGGACACAGACGACCAGAATGGTGGCAGCACCTGTGCCAACTGGAACTCCTTCATCCCCAACATGCCCTTCGAGCAGGATGATTCTGGCATCTAATTTATTGCTTTTTCATCATACTTGGTTTTAATGTAATCTGCACCAAAGGTTCAAAGCCGGTCACTTTTTACTCTTCTTCATCGACCGTCTGTGGTCGATTTATTTTACCATTTTCACAGTCTCTCATTCACATCCATTGACGATTGCATACTTTATGATGCATTTCATTCTTCTTTGGTCATTTTGCAACGGACCCCTTGTTCATCTTTGTTGTTCATCTATATATTCTTCGTTGGTCATTTTATTACGACCCCTCTTTTCATGTTGATTGTTTGTCTTTATCAGCCGATTAGTATATAGTAATAACTAGTACATAGTAATAGCAACAACATTCTCAGGTCAGATTGATGATTGGCATGCTCAGCCTTGGCGAATGATGGTATCATTGATGCATGGTCACTAGATTCTTCTCGTGGACTTTGACAGCAAAACAAACTTTTCACCCTAACGTATCTTAGCAAAAACTGATAATAGATTATCTAAGAAGCTTAGACCGTTCTCGTGTGCTGGTGTGTAGATACGTAGATGATCATGCGCGTCCCACAATCTTGACAATCAGGTGCATTCCCTAGGTTGACTTGGGAACCGATTATATCTTAAAAACTCTTGAATCGTTGCCTGTAAATAAATCCAATTAACCATTCTCAAGGCATCAGGCCTTGTTTATCGTGGCCTACAAAGCTGCTGTGCCAATAACGACCAGCCAGCGACTCAGATGCATTCATCTACAGGCTATACATCTCGCTGGAATCTCGTAGTGCTCCCGTTCAGTATGAATATCTGAAAAGGGGTGACCGATCACCCATTCTCTCCAATGTGTCCTCGCTGTGCTGCCTTCTGACATCGTCCGTGTTCATCTTGGATCTCGTGTCATTGATTCTCTTGTAGCAGTATTCTAGGATGAGAGAAGCTATGATGCCAGCGCACGCCAGAGAGAATGTAGTGGCGTATCCCTATCTAATATGAGTTGATCGTAACTCTCAGATCGTAGGGTGGGGGCCAACTCACACTTGGGTATCTCGGTGCCTCGCTGTCTCTGTAGATGAAAGACCCAAATATGCCACCAACATTGCCCAGTCCTACGAAGTACCCGATAGCCATGGCTCTCTTGTTTTGAGGGGCCGTATTACTAATAAGCCACGCATTGACAGTGGGGGGGATCGGGTAGAATCCCACACAGGCAAGGCAAAGAGCGAAATAACAAGCTATGAGATGATATTTAGTAATGATTTCATGTGGCTGCGGGTGTTTTCCGTGATTTACCAGGTATATGTTGCTTTTGTGTCGGACCAAAAACATACAGAATCGCATGAGCAATAACCAAGCAAATGTCGGCTGCAACAGCAAACGGCATTCGCCTACAAGTTTCGGATGTTAGTCTATCGGTGTGGAAGTAGGCACTCAGGCATGGGCGCATGGGCGAGAGGGAATGCAGTTACTTCCAAAGAATTTGGTGACACATTTGATCAAATACTTACCAAGTGATTCTGTCTGCAAATATTGCTGAACTGATAGTCGCGATGACTCCGACAGTATAAGGAGGAATTGTCAAAACTTGCGCCATTGATGATTCGTAACCCATATTCTTAATGATCTGCGGCATGGTCTAGATTGATAGGCACTGATCAGACCGGACCCAGAGGCATGACTCTTCATCTTGTTGCCGGCATTACTTACAAACTTCAAAGCATAGTTTGGACCAGTGCTTGATAAATAGACAATTGCCAATAGATACCTATCCCAGAGTTAGTTATTTTCAACGCCAAAAATCATGATATTAGCTGTGTTGGCTCACATCTGCCAATCTTTTAAAGCCTCGATAAGACTTTTCCAATCAAAATTTCGACTGTCTTCTCCATGTCCGTGGTGGCCTTGTCCAGTGACGGCAAGTTGTCGAACCTCGAGATAGCGAATCTCTTCCGGAGCGAGGAAATATTCAGACAATACTGGCGAGTCCGGCATCAGGAGCATAGCAATGACACCTGCAGCTACAGATGCGAGACCCTCAATTATGAAGATCCAGCGCCATGCCCCATAGCCACCAACACCGTCCATCTTTGCGATGGCGTAGGCCAGCAGTCCAGAGAATGCGCCCGCAGCTGGATTTCGCCAAACACATTAGTCGCGCTCCCGAAGGTTGGTATTGAGGCAAGTGTACCAGAAAGGCTACTCACTTGCACTTGAGCAATAGAATATCGCGATCCGCACCTGTGACTCGTCTCGCAGGTACCAGACACTCTGTTGAATACTTGAGTAGGTGATTCTGTGGTCGGAAGTGGCATGTCCTGATTAGGTGTATACCCATCGACTGCTACTTACCACTAGGTATATTGCACCGGGGAAGAAACCCGCTCTATCAATCTGTCAGTCATCGAAAAGAATATAGCTACCATCTCTTTACTTACTCAAAGACTCCCAGCAAAACCCGTGTAATACATAGGCCTGCATAGCTCTGGACAACACCGGAAAGTGTCATCACAATGCCCCATGCGATGATCATCGCCCCAAGGTACAGTGATGGACGTTTGACTTTCGAAAGAATCCAGTTGGAGGGGATTTCTGGTATTGTCAATTTACCTGCAACGAGATCGGACTCTTGGCAGATTGGTAGTCACCTAGCAGGATATACGGGATAAAGAATATACAAAGAGCGACATTGTATTGAACGCCACTCAATTGTAGGTCGTTGTCTAGCCCTTCAATTTTGGCATTTCCTGTAGTCGCCCACATTAGTGCAATTGATTAAGCACAGTTGACTCGACATGTACCAATATTTGACCGATCCAGGAATGAGATCAAGTACAAGATCGTCAGCATTGGAATCAGCCGAATGTCGACCTGGACAAGAGAGATCAGCTATCGTTTGTACTATGCGCATTTGGAGATCCTTACTTTCCAAATGACACGCTTGCGCTGTCCCTCTGTAAACGAAGCCAGGAACTCTGCATCTTCAGCACTTAGGGCATTCAAATCACAATGAGGGCCAGCTCGGGTTTCGATATGAGCAGGTTTCTCAGCTTTGAGTTCAGTATCGGTCATCGTGACAAAATGACCCCGAGGTATTAGCCTTAACAGCCTGGTTGTAGCAGCATACGGGTGACTTTGTAATATATCGCTGGCCTTTGAGATTCCTCGCCACAACCGCAGTCCCATCGATGCCATCAGAACTATATTGCGGACCATCTCCACGCGTTACTAACGTCCGGGTCTGGGGGAACAGGAATTCAGTGTGGATGATCCTGGGCTCAATCGCGTTGGCTGCGGAGAATGCCGTCCCTCACGGCTTCTCCGCTCGGGTGGCCGCGCAAGCTCGAGCGGATTGTGAGTCTCCGTCCTCCACTACATCTCTGTTATTCTTACATAAGTGATGTACGCGAGCCTCAAAGTGTCATTACTGAGGTACGGCAAGTCTCACAAAACCATATCAAACAATTCGCAGCTTTGAAAAGTCACGTCCGTGTGTAGGAATGGCACCCACAGTTGCAATCATCTCAATTGGTGAGATGGGCCTGGGAGTGGCGCGATTGCTCAAATATCACGGGTACCGAGTTGTGACAAACGTCAGCGACAGAAGGTATGCTGATATCTAGGGATGGCCAGATAGTATTGAAAGTGTACTGATTGCGTTTTGGACATCACAGCCAGGCAACCAAAGAGCGCGCAGAGACACACAGCATAGAGGCGTTGCCGAATGACTTGGAACTCGTTGCGCAGGCCGACTACATCCTTTCGATTGTTCCTCCACGGGATGCCCACAGTACAGCGAAGAGGATACGAGCAGCTGTAGTAGCGTCTCAAGATAGTGGTCCAGCTGACAGGACCATACATTTTCTTGATCTCAACGCAGTATCACCGCAGACTGCACGCCTCATCGCAGCTGTCTTCGATGATACAGCAAGCGTTCGCTTTATTGATGGCGTGATAAGCGGAGGAGTTCCACATGAGAAGCCATCCCCAGCTGACAGTAGTGAGCGAGGAGTAGTATGGCACTGTCCCACTCTCCTGCTATGCGGCCCCAACAGGGTTTCAGACCCAAATCTCGTGCGGACATTGAATATGGAGCATATGAGTGACAAGATTGGGGCGGCAACTGCAGTCAAGATGTGTTTTGGCATGACCACCAAGGGTTTCATCGCCCTAGCAATCCAGGCCTTCACGACTGCCCACAGGCTAGGAGTTCTCGACGAGTTACAGGAATTCCTGGGAAAATACAAACCAGCAACCTTGAAAGCAGCCCAGGAAGGACTCGTCAGGATGCCACACACAGCATACAGATGGTATTTCGAGATGCTGGAGATGAGCGAAACGGCCGCGGAATATGGCGGCTTTGACAAGACTCTGTAAGTCAATGAAACCCAGGCTCAATCGTGTAGTCGGGACATTGTAATGACTCCTCGAAAAATTTAGTTTCCAAAGCGTAGCCGAGTGCTACAGGATCGTTAGCGAGGACACGGTCCTAGGATCTGACCCTCCAGGTGCGGTGCTCCCTGAGAGTACCGTAGCGGATGTAGTGAGATTGATCAGCGAAGGAATTGACGAAAAGAAAAGCATACAGCGCAGCGCTTAGATGTAGCCCGCTGCAGTGGTTCTAAGCACATTTTTGCAGGGAGTCGAAAATAAGCACCGAGGTACCCTTTTGGCCGTCGATAGAGACGCTATGCAAAGCCGTTGGGGAATGTTAGGAATGGTATCAGATCTGCTCGGGCTTCTGCAGATGATATTGGTGCACGGTTTCTTGAGCCGTGCCCACTGTTTTTGTGACTTCCGGATAACCTGTGCCGACTCTGGAAGCTGAGACTTTTGTCATATCTAGTCTGCCAAGGCCGACTTAAACAATGCTGTCTTTTGTTTCATGTGATTCCTGGAGCAGCGATAAATCTTGCCCTGGAGTAGGAACGTGCAAGCCTGGCGGCCGCAGATACCCAGCCTTTTCCGCCTCGGAACAATTGGCAAGGTCTTTACTGGAAAATCACGCCGGGCTTGGCAGCAGTCCGGCTCCGGCCTGGAGTAAAGTATTGATGGATCCTCTCGGCCGGGCTCCCAGCGGCCGACCGACGGGGCTTCTCCACCCGCCGCCACGATACCGCAACTCCCTACCTAGATATCTGCCTAGGTAGTTACGGAACAACCAGATACAATATTGCGGGGAACTCCCATAACGCAAAAAGAGGCCAGCCCAATCTCTATTATATTCAATCTGCCAAGAAGAAGAAGGCGCTGACGGGGACCGACTGTCCGTTCCTGTCGCGAGTATCCGGCACTGATTTGGAATGGGACGACCCGAACGGCCTCGGAGGGTCTCGGATTTGTGGCTGTCGACTACAAGTTTGACGATACGGTTGATCTGCTGAGAGGAAACAACCGCGAAGCGGGCTTGACCACAGTATAGACAAATCAAGCATTCAACATCAACATTTTGCATTTGGCAGCCAGATGTCCGATGTGCAGCTGAAAGAATCCCTCGAAACGGCTGCGTAAGATAACCCTTTCCCCAGTTAGATGTGTTGCGTGTTCTTGAAGCCACGCCACCTAGATCAGACATCCAGTCCGGTCCATATCGTGATTCAAATATCCTCGCTTGATAGTTCTTGACCGCAGAGATTTATGACCAAACACTTCGCGGGCGAATGAACACGAGGAAGTAAAGTCACGCTCGCAGTCAATAAATAGTCTTGCTTTCCTACCTCAGAGCCCAGCGGCGGTAATCCTAAACAGACTGACTAACTGACAGACTGACTGACTCGCAAGCGAGATTGCTCCGTAGCAATGATGGAAGTACTGAGCTTCGGAGTTGTCTCTTCGACCCCGACAGCCAGCGCGACAAACCGGCATGAAAGATTTGCAGGGCAGCGCCACAATTTCCTCCCCAGAAAAGGACTAAGCGATTTCACTCCTGATCGTCTTCAGGACGTCGTGCGGTTTGTTGTGAGACAGTGTCCAAATACAAAGCCTGAAGAAGCCTTCAATAGTCTGATGTCGTAACAAACATTTCTTCACTCGTGAACAGAGATCATCACGAGGACGGACAAACTCAACGTTGAATAGACAGGCTCGGCTGGAACTTACAGCCTACGTGCGAAACTTGTCCACGCAACCTCGACCTAGGAAAAGCTCTCAATCGCGCTGCGCGAGAAAAGACCGGCCAGGCTGTTCGTCCCAAGGGCCTGCCTCCGAGCCCAAGTTGCTCATTGACATTACTCGATTCCAATAAAGCCAATATATTTGGAACCCTTTCCAATTTCTCCTCAGCGTGGCCAGGCTGCACTGCAGACGATGAGACTTGTCCTGGAGAGCATCATACTTCGACTGAGTTATGCAGCGAGATCTTGACTAGTGGTGGTCACGATGTAGGATTTGGGTGCAAAGGGGCCAGCCAGCGGTGTCCCAGGTCCATGGGTTGATCCGATCGACGGGACCTCCTATCGTGGGGGGTTTGGGCTTGTGCGACTCCATCATACTTATCCACTGTCAGATAACCCGCAAACAGCAACGTACGGTAGGCACTACGTACGTACGTACATCTTGTGGCATTTGAGCGCATGTACGAAATATACGATAGACAAGCCAGTTGGCAGCCGGCAGATATACTTGAGCCTCTCGCATGGAATTTAGGCATACTTTCCGACACATGGGACTGAGCAGACCTACTTGTACGCCTCGCGGACGACCCAGGTCGACCCGAGTCTCTTCCTCATTCAAGGTGTGGCCGGCTTCGCGGATGATGAAGCCTCAACAGCAAAGGACCCATCAAAGTCGCCGGGACAGACAACCTGCCGAGGCTAGTGGTCTGTACAGATTACTAGTCGAATGATTTATGCGTGCCCTGGGACTCAATCATTAGTCATACATCATGAAGGTTGGAGATATCCCATCGGCCCTCTCTTTGTGAGGGTGCTACGCCAAACCTGTGGTGGTGGCGTGAGCTTCTCTTTCGGCGGCAACTCGCTTGGCCCGCGTTTTGACCCATTCTTCGGGGGTATTGTAATAGCAACCCGTGCATACGGAGTAATTGCCGAGTCTGCGTGTAATTTTTCTTATTTCCCTCTTTCTTGACGAATTTTCCCTAGCAAGCCTAAAGCAGATCAGCCCCATAATTGGTGCATCGCGAGAGAGGAGCTGATGCCGAATCCGCGGTTATTCGGAAGGGCGTCGAAGTGGGCGCCGCTGGGGGGGAAAGACAGAGACAGGCAAACAGGCGGCGTGGTTTTGGAGCTGTCCATTTTAGCATGGGCAATGTGTGAAGAATCGGCAAAATCGGCAACGACCAACACATCCGGTATCCGATGTTGGTCATGTACGTATTCTGTAGGTATGCAAGCGGTCGCTCGTGGAACGGGAGATCAGCAAAGCAAGCCTGCGGTATCAGAAGGACAAAAGCTTCAATGGTTTAAAGCTCGACTATCGACGTCCTGTCCTGCGCGCCAGCGGCTTGATACATATAGGCGCTGTCGAGATCTTGCCAAGACTTTATGACGATCGACCTTCATTGACGCAACCGTGGCCCAGCAATAAGAATACTTTATTGATCCTAGGGCTAGACTCTAGTATAGTTGGCCGTGTGTACGGTACGGCACCGGTAGCCCCATCGAGGTAGTACATTACATACATCCCTCACCTAGGCCCCAGACCGGCGTGCTGTGCAGTACCTACTTTGGCAGGTCTATGTACGAGAAGGCAAAATGTTTCGCTGCGGAGTTTCCGTCGAAAGGTCTACTTGGTCTCGGTGCTCTTCTGGTGACACCAGATTGGAAAATTAAATATATCTTCTTCTTCTTCTTTTTCGTCTTGTCATTCGACTTTGTTTTATTCGTCTTGATATTCGACACTCCATTGTGTGTACAGTTAAGGTAGCTGGTAGCTGCCAACTTACTTACCTGACAGCAACATTTGCGCCAAGCTCGCGCCGCCCGAGTCATGCGCTGGGTGTAGGGAAATTGTGCCGGCGGCAAGGAAGAGCCCGACGAGAAAGAAACATCCATTGGGACATTCTGGCCAGCGCGGAGTCCGGCACTGGGGAGGGGCCAGGACTCAGATTTCTCCAACGTTGAACCGCCCTAGCTTCAGCCCTGTGACGCTCTAACACATTTTCAACATGAACGCTGCTGCTGGCTGCTGCTGGCCACCAGGGTTGGTGGCGGTGCGCATTCCGCTGTTGCCATTTCAGTCAGTGTATTCGCCAGGCGGCATTGATTGCAGTGATTACTAGGTACAGTTGAGTGCAGTAGATTTCACTAAGCAACTACCTAAGGTCACCATCGCCGCAAGTTACCTACCGGGTTGGACAGTTCCAATGCCCCTAACTTTACAGATGTGCGAGTAGGTGGCCTCAGTAATCCATCACCAAGGTATGTACCTGTGCTACACAACCTGCGCTATAAGACAAGACCCTGCATTCGCTACAAGCTAAAGTCATCAAGTATCTGACATGGGCTTTGGATACAGCAAAGCCGATCATGAATGATTGATGAATTGCTCAATATATGAGGATCATGAATAAACATATAGAATACAGACAAGGGAGAATAGGGAAAAGAAAAAAAAGAGAGAGAGAGAGAGAGAGGGAGACTGGTATACAGGCTTCAATGGTGATCGGCATTCCCACTCCTGGGTCGCTGGACGGAATGTTGCATCTACAGATCGGATACCGGCACCACGGCCAGTGAGCAAAAACGAGGGGAGAGCCACTGGCCACCCACAGTTGGCAGGCTCAGGTTTGAAATACAGCCAATCCACTCTGAGTAATGCGTGCCGACTACCCGCACTCTTGGCGCTAGACGCCGCCTCCCCCCTGGAAGACGAGCTGCTGGGAGGTGCCGGACACCCGGAAATGCGCCTGGGAAAATACAAAATCCGCCGTCATTCTTGCATCCAGTTGGCTGGCCAAGACCCGCGCCCGTCCCCTTCAGGTCCCTCAGGCTCGTTTCCAAGGACAAGGACAGGAGACCCGGCCGACGCGGCGACAGCGACCTTGTTGGAGGTGGACTGATTGACTGCTGGAACTCACGAAACTTCCTGTTTGATTGGGTTGGTTGACCTGTCACCCCCTGGGAGGAAAAACGGCCAAATACATTACACACCCAAGTAACCTGTGCGGCGGACGCTAACTGCTATCGACACTAAACTCCCCCCCCAAGCCGCGAGCGAGCGAGCCAGCGAGACGGACACCATAAAACCTGCCCACCTCGTTGCATCTCGTCTAACTACTCAGCCTACTTGCACTCCGGGTCTTGGAATCCCCATCCTGTCCCGTCCTTGGTTGCGCTGGACGCTCAGCGCTCCCATTCCACTCTTCACTCCTCTGTCGCCGCCCTTGTCCCCCCCCCCTCGACAGGAAACAGCAGACGGACAATCTGAAGCGGCGCGACCGATGAGGAAAACTGGCTGGCACGCTGCCTTGCGGACGGCCGACAGTAGCTGGAGATCGGCGGCACCACCCTGGCCAGGCTCTTGAGCAGCAGCGAAAGCAGGACCACCAAACCACCAAACCACCACCAGCAGCAGCCGCCCGGCAGTAGGCTTTCGCGCTACATCGCCCGCGACGCAGGCCTGCACCGGCAGCCCGACGACGACGACAGAACTGATCGCCCATCGTGTCATACTGACACTGTCGCGGCCCATCTTTTTGCGGCTCGTTGCGGCGACAGCAAGGCACTCGCGGCCGAGCGCCCCGAGCGACCGTTGGCAAGATGATGCTGTTTCGGCACGCCGACAAGGTTACGCAACAGGAGACCCACCGGAGTCATCATGAGCTGCGATCCCGCATACGGCGCATCTCCAGAGGCCACGCAGACGCCGAGGCCACGCGACAGCCAGGTGGCGGATCCGGCCCCTCTCCCAACGCCGCCGCCCTGCCTGCACTGCCCCTGGAGCTCCAGTTCATGATCCTCAACCACTTGGATCTGTCCGAGACGGTGCGCCTGCGACAAGTATGCCGCTCCTACCGTCACGTGATCACCCCCGACGTTCTGCAGAAGCAGTTCTCCAGCTACGGCCAGCATGATGCCGTACTGCAGGGTTGCTGCAGCGAGTGTCTGACCACTCCAGGCCTCGGCCGCTTGATCCTGGACGTCACCCGCGATCATGACGCCTGGCGCTCCATCTGCTTCCGCTGCTGGCGTGTGAAGCTCACGCCCGATTATCAGCGGAAACATGGTCCGCTGCTGGAGCTCGCCAATGGCGAGTATGGCTACATATGCCATTTCTGCGCCTGGCCCGTCTGCGGCGGAGGAAATTCCGAGGGCAGCCAAGAACTATTGCACGGCCCGTGTCGGGTCAAGCGATTATTGGCAACCGTCACGTGGTTCGTCATGGCCATTATCCAAGTCGGCCTCGGAGTACTGGCTCTCGTTCTGGCCGTTACCATGTACAAGGAGGTTCCCTCCGTGCTAATACCCACGACGGTACGCGACCACCCGCACCAATGCCCTCTGTTCATGGCTTGCTGACTAGAGATTGTGTCTAGATTGACTTTGGATTGTCGGTTGTAGCTTTGACTCTATTCATCATTCGCACGTGTGCACACGATGAGCAAAAATACACATATGCTCTGGCCGCCGAGCTGATGATGACCATCGTGCGGATACCTCCCGTATGCTACACCGCCCGGGAAACGATACAAACAACGGCCGTGGGTCCGATGCCCAGATTTGCTCTGGGTATCTTCCTTTTGAATCTGTAAGTCCGCAGAACAGCTTTGTGACAAGGACACAAGGTCTGCAGTGTAGTTGGAATTAGAGGATGAGCACTGACAATATGTGGCAGAGTCTTCCGCTTCGTGGATACTGTAGGATACACACTGTTGTATTTCGGGTATGATCCACGGAAGATGTTCTTGGCTGGCTTGTCGTGGAAACAACAAGCTCTTTACACATCAGCAACATTCATCGTGTGGTGCGCATTTATACCAAACTGAGCGCAACCGAGACGACCCTTGCCCCAAAGAATTGCATCATTTTAACTTGGACATACTATCAAACACATTTCTCCACGGCATTTACAAAGCTCAAGACTAGGCTCTCCGCCACAGGCTCTCCGCCACACGGGAGCACTGCCGCCGCTCATATTCATGCGTGCTTCTGGGGTGAGATTGAACAAGTCTGCATACTCCGGCACGCGCGACGGGCATTGACTCGTTCACTTCGAGTCAAAGATGCGATGGGAATTTCGACGCAGTCTTAGGTGTCTCAGGAAATCCCGACCCGATCTGGATAACAGTTGGTGTGAACCACATTTCGCATTGATGTTTGGGTTCTGGATGCCCTCGAGAACGATACGCCGGCAGACGCTCAATGCCAGGTCAGTGCCAGATGAGCATCATCATGGCTACACGCTGCTGCAGTGAGCTTGAATGGGCAGAGAAGTGCATGGTTTTGGCATCTCGGTGTGCATCCACCGAATAGTGTGGTCGTGTCCGTGTGCGATAGTGTTGAGTGAACCATGCATGAGACCATGGTTCGATACAAGCTGCCACAAATAGTGCGCATATAGAACTTCGTGATTTTGGATCGATTTATATACTCCGAGGTAGATACAATCGCGATGAGCATCGCGGATACCAAAGACTAATACCAACAAAAACACTTGGAAAAGAGCGTCATTATTCCTGCCAGTTTCGTGTCGTGCAGAAGCGACAACATTCTTCACTGACCCCATCAAAAGTATTATAGCACCTTATCTACCTAGGTATCGTTGGTTCATCGTTTCCATTCCCAAGCTGATGTTCACCGAAACGCTCAGACCCCAGCGGATGAGATGTCATCACAATATTTCGTACCGGAGCCCGGTCAGTCGCCGATCATCCTGACAGTCACCGATATACCTCTGATCTGCCTGGATGAATAAAGTGACTTGTCAAATACCAATGTAGAACTAGACGTTCAGAACGAAGATGCTAGGTATCTGCATGCCCAAAGTGTTCTCATGAAATCCCATACACACTAAATCTCGGCCATCAAAACCGTACGTGCCTATGTAGGCTACTATTGCGCAAACATGGCTACCACGACATCATCATATACATGTGATATCGCCCGAGGCGCCAGCCATGCCACTCTGTTGCCTCCACGTCACAATGTGCTCCTGGTGTTTGTTTGCTTGTGCCTCCGTGAGCGTTGCCAGGCTTACGAACAAGAGAGACGTTGTCCGTGATCTACCGTGGTATATATATATGGTTCGGGTTTACTGCCACCGCGATCTTCATGTCCTAATAGTTGATAGCCTGCAAATTGCAACTCTATTGAAAAATGATGTGACCCTTTTATGGTCTGGACGGCCAACTGAAGACTGCATTCTCTTGTGGTCGCCGGAATTGAATACTAGCTGTGAAGCAGAAAGAAGCAGAAAAAAAAACACCCAAAGCTGATGGAGACGAACATCAAACGTGAGATTACCGTTCGATCCAGAGGATCGGGCCTTATCTGAACCACAGAAGAGGATACACCTCTTGTACCTCCCCCATACCAGACAAGCCAAAGCAGCAAAAAGAAAGAGCAAATGCAGCAGTCGAAGCAGATATAAATCATGTCCCAGTGAGAACCCCCATCAAGAGTTCTTGAAGCCCGTTTTGAATTTCCGTCCCTTTCCCGATAGAGCGCCGATACTCCTGTTTCCCAATCATAAAGCAGAGGTATTATAGCCCATCCTCTGGGATTCCCCCCAGTCCAAGTTTCCGTCGTCGATAAGGGGAGAGATGAGTTCACTCCAGTAAGAGCAGCAGTTGCGGTTGCTGTAGCGTAGAATATCCAAGATCCGCCCAAGCCAAGAACCCACCGGGCCTTTGAGCAGCAGGGTGCTTTGACGGATCCTTTCCTGGTCGTGAAAAAGACCATCCCGGTTGTTGTTGGTGTTGTTTAACGAGAGTTTCTGGGTTGCGGAGGTACGACGGCGCAGCCAGACCGCGACGCCGCTACCCGAGTAGGAGATGGTGACCGAGATTAGGGAGCGAAAGATGTGTGTGTATGCGTGTGTGTATGTGCGTGCGTTGTGTTGTTTGGTGTTTCGTTCCAACCGCTGATTCAACGCCCCATTGTAAGGCACCACACTGCTTGCGAGTTCTCGACGACGCGGCCGAGACTCGAGCCAGCCAGGCTGATTGATGCCCACTGTCTCATGCCAAGCATGAACCCTCTCTCTGCGCCAAGCTTTGTGGGCGCTTTGCTTGGCAAGGGTCCATGAAGCCAGCGCGCGCGGGAGTGTGTGAAGAGTGATGAGGAAGATGTGTGTGTGACAATTTCGGTATCCGGAAACAAGAGAGATCCCCAACCAAAAAAAGAGCAGTTAAGTATACATTATGGATCGTTAGTTGCTCAGAATTTATGCGTAAGTAGTATGGTGATTTTTTTGTTTTTAGCGAGAGTTGAGAAGATTGGTGGCCCCTTCGGTTTAGACGTCCCCTGCGCTGGGTGGCGCCGGCTTGTGCTGAGGGTGGCAGTACCAGCAGCTGCCAGACGAGTACTCGGTGCCACAGATGCCGCACTTGTGCGAGTGCATGGCGATGAACGAGCGGATGGAGGCGCGGAGCTGCATGGTGACGGCGGGCAAGAACTATGCGGGATTCTTTCCTTTGCCTTGTTGCGTACTGAGAGAGTCTGGCTGGTGTAGAAATTGCTAGCTACACGTCAAGCAGAGAAGCAGGGACAGACAACCGGTCAGGCGAGCCCTCGAGTAGTGCAGAAAAAAAGTCCTGGCGAGTCTCCCGTAGACAACGACAACAGTGTCTCGAGAGCAAAGATGGGAGGGGAAAGAGAGGTCCGGTTGAGCCGATTCAGGGAGCGAGCGAGTAGTATGGAGTGAGGGAAGAATAAAAAATTTGGCGTTTGGTTGAGAAAGAGAGAGAGAGATCCCAAGGGTCAGAGCGGGCGGAAGGTAAGGGCTCACGATGATCATAAAAAGGTTGACAGCTAGCGACTGATGGAGGACCCCTCATGCCACGACCAACCCGGCCAGCAGCGGGGAGGGGAAACAAGAAGGAATCGTTCACAGTAAGGATTATGAGCAACGACACGCAACCCACCAATATGGGTACATGAACGCTAGCAAGCGAAGGGAAAACAGGCATGTGCCTACCACAGCATAGCAGTAGTGTCCGTACCTACCGCGCGTGCGTACACTACAGACGAGAAGACTCGACGACCGTTGAACCACGCTGGACCGCCAGCCAGGACAGACAGGGCGATGGATGTGGCAGAAGAGACACTCGATTGCCATTAGGTACATACAGGTGGGCTCATTGCCCAGCAAAGACGACATTGATTCACACGACACCCACTGAGGGGAAACGGACGGGACCTGGCACCAAGGAAGAAAAAAAATAAATGTGGAATATTGGCACTAATGCAACTATATCAGCAATGGGCTGGCTGACGGTGCCCACCTACCAAGTTCCACTCGCCTGGATCCCAGCCAGTGGCAGGCCAAGTTTTGATGAGTTTATACCGGATTCGTGATCCCGCCAGGCGCTGAGGTGGGATCGGAATCTGTAACGGGCACAATGTGGTCCAAGACGACCATGCGTTGGGCAGGCCACAGCAATCTCACTCACACCGTGCCATGTTGTTTCCCACGTGGAAATTGTTCACGGCTTGTTTGGAAAGCGATATTCAAAGCAAGGGATGTAGAGGGCCGAAGGAGCAAGACCGGAAGAAGAGGAGATAGAGGAAGAGAGAGAGAGTGTGTGTGTGTGAGAAGACTAGGGTGTTCCAGATACGAAGCAGAAAGGTAAGAGGAAGGGGGGAAATGTAACAAGACTGAAAGAGTATAACATGATCAAGTATTGATTGTATGATACATGGCGCCATTCTCTACCTAGTTGGGAATCGTTGGTGCCGCAGAAGCAGCTAAGATATTGCTATCAATAGACAATATTGACACTTCTGCGCCGGCGCAATTGCTTGTCTCATATCTGCCTCTCAATAAAGCCGTCCAACTTTCATAGTGATAGCCGCTTGAGGAAGTCGGCACGACGGTAGGAGGATTATCTGCGCTGTGATTGGCGAGGGACGGCGACCCTGCTGCTCGTCTAGTCGTGAGAAGCAGGGTCCCTGCAGCCATTCAAGCCATTTAATGTTCCATCGCATCTGCCAGACCCGACTGTGTGTGCTCCGGGGGCCACGACTGTGCTTTCTTGAATGATGACCACTTTCAACTTTGTGGGCATCGTCGCCAGAAGCAGTCCCAAAAATGCAGTCTGAGCCGGAGCTATCGAGCCGCCTCAGCCTATCGGCTTACCACCGACTGCCTCTAAGGCACCGCTAAGACTCCCAGAACCAGCTAAGCCGGAGCCGACCTTCTCAGCCCAAGGCGGATGATTAAATAAGTCTAGAGATACTATCACCAGATGCTCCGGTGGTCACTTGATTTGATCGACTACTACCAGGTGGGCGCAATTCATCATTCAGCCGTTTTGTCTTGCTGCTTCGGCAGGTGTCCTGCATCCATCTTCTGCTTCTCACCCGTCCGCGCCCGTCGACGTCCTCATCTCTCAACAGCAGATGGCAAGCACCGCCGCCGCCGGGCGACTGTTGTGTGGCCGGCTGACTGCCTGCCTCTAGCCACGCACTGAACCGTATGATGGCATATATGGGTGTATGTACGAGGTACCTGGTAGACGAGACACACAGTCTCGGTTGCACGATGGAACACGGACAGACGACGACACCTCACCGCGCAACGTTTCTCCTCTCTTTATACCCCACTCAGGGAATCGATATATATAGAGGCCCCCTCCCACATACATCGATCGACGACGGTGGTCCACCTCTTGTCAACGCTGCCCAGCTCAATCTTTCCTTTGAAAGTAGTGCGGAGCCCGAGAGGGAAGAGAGAGTGAAAAAAGCACCACATCCTCAGCATCCGAGATGGTGTTGTCATATGGCAGATGCCCCAACTACGGTACAATTGCCGAGAGAGCGATGCGACTGATATGCGACCCTTCTTGTCGTCATCTGTTGTCATATTGGTGCTTGGTTCCGAGGCTGTGTGCGCATATCGAAATTTCGGCCCGACGAACGTTTTCTGGCAAAACCTATCTACGACGGCTTTACGAACCAAGTCCCGCCGGCCCGCTATAAAACACGAACAGATACACGCTCAAAAAGTCCAAGTTGTTACGTGTATGCTGTACTGGGAAGACGGCCTGCGCGTGCGCGACATCCATTTCCCGGGTCGCCTCGCGTCTTTTCGTGTCAAAAATCTTCATCGTCGCTGTTGTCGTCGTCGTGGCCGCCGCCGTCAGTCCATGTTTCCGTACGTAGTCGTCAGAGACCAGGAAAAGGCCATACGGCGGGATCTTGTGGGATTGTCCTCGTGTTCCTGGCGATCATATCTGGGTACCGAGTACGCATGTCTATTCGCAGAGATTCTCTTGCCTGTCAAGAGCCTGCAGATGCCAGCTATACTACGTACCTACCACTACTACCACCTACTAGTATTGCCAATTCCAACATCGACTTGTATCAACCTTTGGATCAGCAACGTTGCCACCCGATTTGGTCATAATCGCGTGACCAAAGCATAGCCTATAGGTCTGTCTTCTCCATTCTTTCTGTCTGTCTCTTTCCCGGTTCATTCACAGTAGATGTTACACGGCCGACCTGCGTGACATGTAGAACGTGCCACCCGTAGGCGCCGTACTGTACTCTCTCTCTCTCTGTAGTATACACCTACATACATATGTCAGGGCTGGTGCTTTGCCAGGCGCTAAGCTGATGATGCATGGGGAAATTCGGTTGCTTCTTGCGTAAATTCCGATGCACCAAGACGTTTGTACGTAACCAGCACAGCGCCTGACAAAAGATCGTCAGTAATCTGGGATGGGCTCCCTTATTTCTTGCTGCATCGCTACCTGACCTGCGGCACCTGCCAGACCATTGATTGTACTACAGTCGCATGCATGATTTCAACAAGAACCTATTCGGGTGATCCCTAGCCCGATTCGTCCTCTCTCGTGATAGTAATATTGTAGCACTGATGAATCGGGACGCTCTCGTGTGATATGGAATCATGATTCGTGAGAATTTCTGTCATTATTGGTTCTCTTTGCGCGTTTTCTGAACGTGTCGTGTTGATCTCGGATGCCTGAGCCTTGAAGCAACAAGAGCGAGCAAGTAGCTTTTTCCATTCCTTGTGGGTAAGAAGAATCCCTCCCCAGTCTCATCTTTGCTGCTGGCTGTGAGGAGCCCCGCGATTTTTTGAGCCCTCTTTGGCAATGAGCTTCACACTGCAGGTGATTTGTATGTACTGACTCGCTTGCTCTAAAGTTGCACGCCCTCCCCTACAGCAAATTCCAAGTCGAATACCGAACCAAACCTTACCCAATCTGAGCTGGATACGGACAGGTGTAGAGCTCACGCCTGACCTGGGTTAGACCTGCGACATTCACTTTACGAAGCAGGTGAAGCTGCTACATGTTCATAGATATAGTCGAGAAAGATCACGCATGCTACGAATCATTGTACAACAATTTGCTCAATTGTTTCCGCTCTCATAATCATCAACTGCGCGAAAAGATTTAAAAAAAATTATTGGCTTATCATTTTGGAATCTATGTGGGTATCGTCCATCTCAAACTTGCGTCATTTTTTACCCCTCCAACTTTTTTTTCTTTTTTGGGCTGCTAGGCCGCTGTAGCTAGCAAATTCGCTCAAGCTGGAGCTCGGCGTGGAGGGGTTCGGAATGAGGGGTCGCAAACGCAAGAAAGATCAAGCTCCTTATGCGACGGCGGTGCCGGCCTCGACCGACTCCTCGGGCCAGACGTTGTAGCCAAAGGTGTCCTTCATGTTGACGAAGCGGGTGTGGCGGCCCTTGGCCACGGCGTTGACGGCCTCAAAGTCGGCGTCGGACAGGTCGGGGATCTGGATGTTGCTCACGATGCGCGACGGGGTCGAGCTCTTGGGCAGCACGGCGTATCCGCGGCGGAGGCCCCAGGCCAGCAGGACCTGGGCCAGCGTGTGTCCGCTCCGGTCGGCGACCTCGTTGAGCGTCTTGTTGGTTCGGACCTTTTCGCCGGTGTTCGGGACCTGGTCCTGCGATCCGAGCGGGGAGTAGGCGGCTGGCAGGATGTCGTTCTGCTGGCAGAACTCGACCAGGTCGCTGTTGGGGAGGAATGGGTGGATCTCGATCTGGTTGACGGTCGGCTTGACCTTGGCGAAACTCAGAAGCTTCTTCAGGCCCGGGATGGTCCAGTTGGACACGCCAATGGCCCGCGCCTTGCCGCTCTGAGCAATCTCCTCCATGGCCCTCCACGTCGGCTCAAAGTTCTCGGTAAGGTCCTTCTTGATGACGTACTTTCCGTCCGCCCCAATCTTGGGGTCGTAGTTCTCGTCCTTCTCGGCGGCGATCGGCCAGTGCACCAGGAAGATGTCGATGTACTCGAGGCCAAAGTTCTTGAGAGAGTTCTCAAAGGACCACTTGACCTCGTCGGGCTCGTGCAGGTGGTTCCACACCTTGGTGCAGATGACAATGTCCTCACGCTTGACGCTCGTGTTCTCCTTGAGGAAATCGCGGACCGCCTCGCCCACCTCGCCCTCATTCTTGTAGAACCAGGCGCAGTCGAGGTGTCTGTAGCCGGCCTCGAGCGCCGCCTTGGCCGCCTTGTAGGACTCGCCGACGCTGCCCTCGCTGGCGAACGTGCCGAAGCCAACGCCGGGCACCTTGACGCCGTTGTTGAGCGTGAAGACGGTGCTGGCACCGGTTCCGGTCTGTGAGATGGCCATCTTGGATGATAGTGTGAAGGGGGATGAGGAGAACAGGCGCTGGCTGGTGGATTGGGTTCTCGTGTTGTTGCTGAGCGTTGTTCTTCTGGCAAGAGGGAAAAACGCTGTTGTTCGGACAAGCGTCTTGGTTGACTGCATGGAGCTTTGGGGGAATGGTTTATCTCTCAGCGTTCTCTCTCGCTCTCGGAACTGGCGATGAGCTCTTCAAAAGGAGGCCAACCGGCCCTTCAGGCAGCCCACGCTTCATTACATCATGCTAAACCGTTTGATTCGCCCTTTCATCATCTCGTTCTCCTCTCGTCCTGAGACGACCTCGTCTTTTTTTTTTTTTTTCCTAGCTGGCAACTGCGGCAACCCCTCCAGTGGGTCTACTATAGACAATCTTCTTCTTCATAAGAATACCCCTTCATGTGAAGTGGAGTCTGCCTGTAAGCCCTGACTAGCTAGCGCGAGATGAGCAAGGTAAGGTAAGGCAAGCTGTCAAGGCTGATAGTACAGAGCATGGCATGGCTGCTTGTGCTTGGGAGTGAAGTACCGGCGCCTTGTTCCTGGATGTCGCCTTTGCCGCAGGTATTGTTCTTAACTAGATTCTCCTGTGCGCGGCTACAGCCTATAGCGAGTCGGGATCTTTTCCTTCGGCTAGTCCTAGCGAATCGCCTGTGAGAAAACCTTATTGATGCTGGTCGTGCTCCCAGGATTGCCACACGCACACAAGTCCCGGAATAGGCCACGCTCAGCTTGCGAAATTTTCCTCTCCCCGTCGCCGTGGTCTGCCTGCCCTCTTTGTCCCTCACTGGAGAGCAAGAGCCTTGCTGGCGTCCTGCGACATCTCAAGCTCTATGTGCTTCGGCGGATACCTATGATGTCAGTTCAACGGATCCTCATGCGCAAGCCCGCGAGGTTGACCCAGTCGGCGGAGGCGGAATGGTGGGGACAGGATCCATTCTCAAGGGTTTTTTACGGCTTCTTCTCGGGCCTTACCTCAAACCTTCATAATATCGCACCGTCGCCCGGACGGACGCGGCTCTTCGTGTGCTGACTATAGGCCCGTAAGATAACTTATCGGGTCACTGATTCAGTTCACGACGGACCTGCAAGTCTACGAACGTTTCACCACGTTGGCGCGCCCCATTCTTTTGCCCTCCTTGGGCCACGGCCGGCGTCTTGCCATCGTGTCCGGTCAGGGTCCTTTGCAATGACGTTCTTATCTGAAGCCACGGTGGGTTGAAATATCTGGCGGATGGGTTACGTCGGCTACAAGCAAATTGGTTTTTAGGGGAAACTTATGGATAAAGCAAAGGGTAGAATGAAAGCTTGAGCGGCATCATAAATAGCCTTTGGACCCCATCCACGTGGTTGTTGTTTGATCTTGATCTTCATTCTTCCTTCTTGTCTCATCCAGCAGCTTCACAGTCTTTGGCTTCCCTCCTTTGAAAGCTCTCTGCTATTTTATCCCAAGCTCCAATCTCTCATCTCCTCTAGAACAAGAACACTTTAGACAAGATGGCCGACACTCCCCTGAGCCCTACTGCCGTCCCGGAGGACCACAGAAAGTCCTCCGTGGCCGCCGGAGATGCCATCCCCATTCCCGGTGACTCGGGTGAGGGCGCCATCGAGGTGCCTGCCACCAGATCCTCCATCTCCGAGGCTTCCAAGTACATGCACAACCTGAGCGTGTCACCTTCGATGAAGGACCGCCGGGGCTCGCGCAACTCCTTCGGTGCTTCGCTCCCCATTCCCAGGTCCAAGAGGCAGTCTCGTCTGTCGTCTGTCCACTACCCTGACGGACCCAACGAGGGCCGCCCGACTCGCCCGGGCATGCCCCCGATCCAGCCCACCCGCGCCCTCCTGGCCTCGCAGATCCAGGATCTGTCGGCAGACAAGGTCAAGAAGGCCAAGAACATGGCCTTTGCCTTCGACATTGATGGTGTGCTTGTCCACGGTGACCGTCTGATCCCCGAGGGTAAGCGAGCTCTTGAGATCCTCAACGGCGACAACGAGCTTGGCATCAAGATCCCCCACATCTTCTTGACCAACGGCTCCGGTAAGCCTGAGAAGGCCCGTTGCGAGCAGCTGTCCAAGATCCTGCACAACCCGGTCTCGACCGACCAGTTCATCCAGTCCCACACTCCCATGAGTGCGCTGGCCGAGTACTACAACACCGTCCTTGTCGTTGGTGGCGAGGGCTTCAAGTGCCGCGAGGTCGCTGAGCTCTACGGCTTCAAGGACATTGTCGTTCCCAACGACATCGTCGCATGGGACGAGACCATCGCCCCTTACCGACACTTCTCCCCGTGGGAGCGTGCCTCGGCCAAGCCCCGCGACTTTTCCAAGGTCAACATTGATGCCATCTTGGTCTTCTCCGACTCCCGCGACTACGCCACCGACATGCAGATCATCATCGATCTGCTGCGGAGCAAGAACGGTCGCCTGTTGACCATGGCATCGGACCCCGTCGCCGAGAGAATCCCCATCTACTTCTCCCAGGGCGACATGCTGTGCCCCACCGAGCACTGGACCCCCCGCATGTCCCAGGGTACTTTCCGCATCGGTCTCGAGGCCATGTACAAGGCCTTGACCGGTGCCGACCTCGAGCGTGTTGTCTACGGCAAGCCTGAGCTGGCCACCTACAAGTACGCCGACGAGATCATGGCCTCGTGGATGGAGCAGATCCACGGCGAGGAGAGGCTGCCCGAGAACATCTACATGGTTGGTGACAACCCCGCCTCCGACATTGTCGGTGGTAACATGTACGGATGGAACACCTGCTTGGTCCGCACCGGTGTCTTCCAGGGCGGCGAGAACGACGAGCAGAACCCGGCCAACTTCGGCGTGTTCCCCAACGTGCTCGAGGCCGTCCAGACTGCCCTCCGCAAGGAGCTCGGCGACGACTTCAAGATGGAGTTTGACGAGACCATCAACCCCGTCCTCCACGGCGACAAGTCGGACGCCGCGGCCATCGTCTAAGGGACGCAGAGGAGGACCCCAAAAAAGTTTCTGCTATTTAAGCACAAGGATGATACCAATGAGATAGAGCTCTTTTGACATTGGATTGGCGTTCGATTTTTTCTTTTTTCTCTTTGTATGGATTTTTCATACTACAGGCATTGCATACGGCGATGGAGCTTTGGTAGCTATACCAGTCACAGATTGTATGTGGCTCGACCGTGAAAAGGTCGCCCAATTTAGACATGAAGCAACGATATCAATATGAACTGCTGGTTTTGGTCTTTCAATTGACCTGCCTACACATTATACATACTTGCCTACTAGATCGCCATGTGAACTTCTTCAGTTCTGGTGATGTTTTACTCAGCGAGTATACGAATGCGCAGGATATCTGTACTGATAATTGACCGTTTGGCCGGCACCCGCTGTGTTGGCGAGACCCGCGCGGAATCCAGTAAATTGCTGCAGCATATCGATGATCGTACCATTGAGGACATTGTCTGTCTGCCTATCCACCGGCTACTCTGTCTAGTTACTCGGTTGTCCTCAAACCCCGCGCGTCAGACGGAATGAATTGCACTCGAAGCGATAGTAATTCGCCGAGGGACCTCCTCGGCTGACATCACAGTTTATTTGCACGCCAGTGGTCTGCGCTACGGCCAGGACTAGTCTCTGAGCAATTGGGCACCGGCAGAATGCTCGGTCGTGGAGTATCTTAGAGTGGTAGTATTTCACGCGTTTATTATTAAACACCAGAGATTGAAGCTCCATTTCCCAACAGACTACTACTCTGCTACGTGAGTAGTATTTGGGTAGTGTAGGACAGACAACATGCGAATACCCACACTTGACATGCCCCAAACAACAAGTCGTCAGATTCCCATTCACTCCCGATCGACAGCCCCATTCATTCTCACACCCCCTGGTCTGACCGCCCTTCTTCTGCTGCTGTCTGCACTAATAACAAGACATGATCGGTCTCAGTTTCCAACCTCGCAGCCCGACATGGCCCGACCAATTCCCGTCTGTTCAGCCCGTCCTGCGCCCAAGTTCGGCTATCTGCTGGCCCTTGTGTTACCGCCCGTGGGCACGATTTCCCAGCAACGCCTACCGGCGCCCCGTAGTCTTGCATAGGTGTGCCCAATCGTCGTACCAAGGGCGGGCGGCGGAGGCCATAGGACCCCTGCCGAAGTGACCCTCCGTGTGGCCGCTTGCCCGCTGTCCGCTGGAGGTGGTGGGGCGAACGGTGGGCGACCTTCAAATCACGGCTCTCTGTCGGCTTCTTGGGATCGATTCGACCTACTAGATTCCGTATCGTATTCTGCTTGGATTCATCCATCTTGGCACGCCCGCCGTCCGTTTTCTTACCTTCTCACATCCACACCTATCCTCTAACCTACCTACCGAGGAAAGTGGTGATGGATTGTCTTGCATGCAGATCGTCCCGAGAAGGCCCGCCTCGCATTGGGTATGTTCCCTGCTGCTGCACTTGGCTTGGTGTTTTTGGCACAGGCAGCCGATTAAAGACTCAAAAGAAAACGCTGGGATGCAGGTGCGTGGAACTGCGCGATAAGTGACTCCGGTGGCCTGATCAGAAGGTTACCAGCAAAGCCTGTCTGGCTGGCGATGGCGTGTGCCTATGTTGCAAGTACGCAATCGGAAACGGTCTCATCTGAACACATCTATCCCTCGCCTAGCCAATGGAGGCGGGCATTGCCCGTGATCAAACAGGCTGGCAACACGTACAGTGCTTTGCAGAGAATATGGAGCGGAGAAGGGGGCATGTAGCATGTCAATCCCGAGAAGATTTCCTTGAGGAATGATACTCTTGTATTTGATACTCTTCTAAGCGCTACTCGCCGACTCCTCCCATCGCTCACGATTCAACACGACGTCACAAGGACAGCCGTTTGCGTCCGCCCAACACAGGTACTGCGGGTGATGATACCGACAGAAATGGCTACTCCCATCACTTGTGCTCACGGCGATACCAATTGGCTCTGTCGTCACCCAGGCACTCGCCAACCGAAACACCTCTGAGCCCCCGGTGCTTCAGTTCAGCAATGATGTGAGGAATCACCTTGTCTGCCGTGTAAATCTTGGTATCGTGGAGCAGAGCGATCGTGCCTCCAGCATCCAAGTCCCTGTTGAAATTCTCGTTTGTCTGATAGTATGTGAGGTCTGTGTTGTTCAGATAGTCCTTGGTGTCGATGCTCCAGAGAATGACATGGTAACCCAGATCCTTCAGTTCCTCGAGACATTCGTTGGAGCAGCGGCCGAAAGGAGGGCGCATGTAGGTGGGAGCGAAACCGAGAACCCGCTCCAGGGCCTTCTCATTGTTGAGCATCTGGCGTCGGCGCTCCGCCTCGCTGAGCTTGTTCATGTTGAGATGCGTGAAGGTATGCGAGCCAATTTGATGGCCGGCCGCGTGCAATGAGCGGATGAGCTCCGGGTAGTGGGTGCTGTTGTCGTACAGCTTCTTGTATGCGTAAAAGCCAACCATGAAGAATGTGCCAGTGAAGTTCGCATTGCTCAACTGTGTTGCTACGCTGCGGGTATACTCTGTAGGACCGTCGTCGAAGGTCAGAGCCACCTGGCCTGGGTTCTTGCATGCATGGATGGCCACGCCATAAGGCACGGAGCCGATATGCGATCGGTTGATGTTGAGATCAGGACCCGGTGGACCGTTTCTAAAAACATGCCAGGTTAGCTCACGCCAAGGGTTGGAATGTCATGGCACCTGTTCGGCAGGCAATGTTTGTCTTACGCGTAGTCGGGGTCATTTCCGTGGACTCCTGTCAGATCTTCCATGCCCCATGGTGATGCTTGGCGAGTCACCAGTGGGTGTTTCGTGCCGGCCAGCGGTGTTGCCAATGACTGTGCAGCGAAGAGGCATGCAAGTGCTGCAACTTGAAGCTTCATCTTGACTTGTTGACCAACAACGACTGCTCTTGTGAACGCGGACAGGGAAATGAAGGGCGGAAATGTGATATCGGCTTGGGACTACCAATACACTGGAATGTATATGTCTGTGTCGACAGGCCAAGTAGGGGATGTTCTTTTCTCGCAGTGCCAGAGATCGGTTGATGGTTGTGAGTTGAGCACAAGGCTGCTAGCATCTGCCACGTTGTTTTGATTTATAGAGCGGCAGATACGCTCGTAGGCGATTGCTGAAAACCTGCGACTTCCCTTTCGTCCCCCGATTGGGAGGTAAGTGGAAGTGAAACGCTGGAAAGCACGCCGTGATAGCGCCGAAGCATGGCAGGCGAAGCTTCCCCCAAGGAACTTCTAGCTCTAGAGCTTACCGTATCCATCTCAACATGAAGGCAGGGTAGGCAGGCACTCGCCTTAACGGCATTGGCATAAAAAGCACTGGGTAGGAGCAAACCGAGGACATCGAGAGACATTGATAACTTGATGTACATCTACATGCATTGTTTTGTTGAGCTGATTCCAACATTTTCTTCCAGTAGCAAGTAATCTTATGGCGGACATTCTGGTATACTTTGGAAATTTCATCGCTCTCTCGCTCATCGATAATCACACCGAGTCGCACAACTAACAACTCGGGTGAGCAGCGTGAATTCATGTAGGGCGAAAAAGGGGGCACCTGGGAACAGCAAGCCATTCATGGGCCCAATGACACTGCCAAACTGCCGTCTCGTGCCCTGAGTTCTCACAGAAGGCGCGAGCATCACCTTGATATCACCTTCCCCGTCTCTCTCAACTACCATGGAAGGTCTTCTCCGTCGTACCTGCCACCAACGCCACCGCCTTTCTCCCAGCCCTTGACGTATATGTTCCTGTGTCGTCCTGTCTCCTCGGGCGTGGCGCTCTGGGCGATTCGTATGACCTCTTTGGCGCCGACCTCGACAGGCAGATCTGCCCTTTCACCGCCGGCCAATTCCGTCTTCAAGTTCCCCGGGCTCTGGATGTAGACACAAAAGCCCTCGTCTCGTAGACGGTTTGCCCAGAGCGCAGTGAGCATGTGAGTCCCGGCTTTGCTGATCTTGTAGGCCGGATACTCCACCTTCATGAGAGCCAAGTCGGTCTGCGCGGTAGTAATTGCGCCAAGCGTGGAGGAAAAGTTGACAATCTTCTTTCCTTTGCCTTTTCGCAGTAGAGGCAAAAAGGCGCATATAACCTCGTGTGTTCCCGTCACGTTTGTTTCCAACGCTTCGCGGAGAAAGTCCATTTCCTCAATGTTGGACCAGGTCGGCTCTCGGACAGCAGCGTTGTTGATGAGATAATCAATTCCTTGGCCGTCGAGAGTTTCTGATACTCGCGAAGCAGCCGCCTTGATGCTTTCCGTAGAGTCGACAATCAGTTGAATGTGCTTGACTCGGCCCTTGGATGCATCTATGATTGTCTGCAGACCGTCGCTTGGCTCCTGGGAGCGAGTTGCGGCAAAGACCTGTTTGACTACGTCGCTTGGCATTGATATCAATACTTCGACCAACCCGAGGCCAAGCCCGCGGGATGTTCCAGTCACAACATAGGTCGACATGATCCAGTATTA
The DNA here is from genome assembly GCA_022432395.1 of Pestalotiopsis sp. NC0098. Classification (NCBI taxonomy): domain Eukaryota; kingdom Fungi; phylum Ascomycota; class Sordariomycetes; order Amphisphaeriales; family Sporocadaceae; genus Pestalotiopsis; species Pestalotiopsis sp. NC0098. The sequence continues at coordinate 139,201 of JAJKLJ010000003.1, read as the reverse complement.
AGCAATTATTCGATAGAATTTGCCAGTACCGTTTGTATGGGGTATAATTGCTTGTACGAGGACGAGATTTGCGTGTGAGTTCGCGAATCCCATCCACTCGAGACCTTGAAATACAAAGCCTCTCGAGTATAGGTCGGCCAAAAGTTGAAAACTCCGACTTTACAACCGAGAGCAGTCAGTCACTACCTCCGACTACCCCCGTAAAGCCCGCTATTGGTGACACCATTGACTTTGACGATCGGGAACTATATAAAGATGATGAATTATAAGCACTGATGTCATTAAAACATAAGGTTTTTGGCGTCTCTTCTATTAACATGTTCCTGGTAAACGTCTCATTCTCTACGCTACCATAGTGAGTAAAAAGACAACAAGGAGATGCCGCAGACTAGACTTATGCATGGAAGAAATGTCAGCTAGGAAACCCTTGCGCTGCCTGGAGACGCTGATTCTGGGGCGGTTTGAATGTCTTGCATCGATTCTCCATCTGCTGCCGACCCCCAGCTTACCCAGGTAGGTAGAAATGCATATTTACCTATCTCGTACGGTACATTCATGTACCTTCTTGACAGGAGTTGGCGGCTCTTTTGGCGCTATCCCGCAAGCGGCCGAGCCAATCATATACAGAACACCGACCATACTCGCTTTGTTTCCCAACTGCGACTTGATATTGGAAATGCAAACTCTCTGGACAGCATCCCGATTGAGAATGTCGTCGACCTAGAACCATGAAAGATCGTAGGTTGCGTGCCTCGCGTGATGCGATGACTGGCTCATGAAGTGCGGTATCAGACACTTGACTGTAGGTACGAGGTAGTTGGTGGTGTGCTCTGGTACAATATTTTCAACGCATGCACATGTGGCATTCTCTTTTCGTTTTGGTTCCATCGCTACACCGCAAGAAGCGTCGTCCCCAAAGATTGCTCATGCGAGATTCGACATGGGAGCCAATCTTGAAAAGATCGATGTTCATGAATGACAGCTGCAAGCTACCTCGTCACCATCTTTGGCGAATACGACCTCGAAAGCCTGGGTCCCAGGCTAGCGGCTCCAGTCACCAGGCGAATGGGTTGAACCGAAGGCACCCCCAGAACCATTTGCCCCATGGTCTCGTCAAGATCTCAAGATGCGGAGAAGCACCCATGTCACGACAGGCCCACGCGAGAATCGAGACAGATTTCTTCCGTCCAGTGTCAAATCAAGCCAAGCTCGGCTTCGGCTGCGAATTACCCCGCGACTGGGGCTCACGGCACGGGAAATTGGTGGTTTTCCCCTTCTCAGTAGTTAAGCGATCTCCGCATCCGCCAAGGGTATTTGTTTAGCTTTGGGCGAGCTTTGACAGACCTTGCATCTGGCATGTCATCGTGCCAAGCGTGCTTCTGTCGACCCCCTGCCCAGAGCCTTGGGATCATGGATAAAAAGACGAATGTCCGGCGGGAGTTGGCGAGAGACTTTGTTGTGATCGGGCTCCAGGTCTTCTCCTTCGTTCGAACGTAGCGGACCGCAGTATGGTGGCAATAACTAAGCTGACTGCTGCTTTGTGCGGCTTGGTGCCCTTGCTGGGTACCGCTCTGGGTCAAGGGAACTCAACCGATTGGCCACTGCACGACGACGGGCTTACAGATCTGGTAGAATGGCAAGTTTGTCTGCACCCGCGCCAGATCATCCATCTACTAATACGACATTTCAATAGGGACCACTATAGCTTCCACGTCAACGGGCAGCGTCTATTTGTGTTCTCTGGAGAGGTAACAAACTCCTTGCATGTATCGATTGCCCCTGTGCTCTATGACTGACTGTGCTGTTGCAGTTCCATTATTGGCGTTATCCAGTGTAAGATCCCTTTGTACCTGCGGCTAGTTCGAATCATGTTCGCGTTCTGACAATCATAAAGGCCCGAGTTGTGGAAGGATCTTCTGGAGAAAGTAAAAGCAGCCGGGTTCGTGTCACATTGCCCCTTGGGTTTGGGGACTATTGCTGATCAAACTCAACTCTAGCTTCAATGCCTTCTCCATTTACAACCATTGGGGCTATCATGAAGCCACGCCAGGCTCCCTGGACTTTGAATCAGGCGCCCACAATTTTACCTCCATCATGACCTTGGCAAAGGACCTTGGGCTGTACATGATTATTCGCCCTGGTCCTTACGTCAATGCCGAGGCCAATGCTGGTGGCTTCCCGCTCTGGATCACCACTGGTGCTTATGGTGCTCTGAGAGACAACGACACAAGATATACCGACGCTTGGACGCCTTACTGGAGTACGGTCTCGCAAATCATTGCGCCCCACTTGATCACCAACGGAGGAAATGTGGTTTTGTTCCAGATTGAGAATGAGCTGGGAAACCAGTGGATCGATATTGAAAACAGAACCGACAATGTTGCCGCCCAAGAATATATGCAACTACTGGAGAACACTGCTCGAGACAACGGTATTAATGTTCCGCTAACTCACAATCTACCCAATATGGTAAGCCAATAGAGAAATACGCTGCGAAATGCAGATCACTAATTACTACAGAATGGTTATTCGTGGTCGAAAGACTTCTCCAACGCTACAGGAAACGTCGATGTCGTAGGACTTGATAGCTATCCTTCATGCTGGAGCTGTAACTTGAGCGAATGTACCAGCACGAACGGAGAATACGTGGCATTTGTGAGTACCAATGCACGCCCGGCTGAATAAACAGTGAGAAGCTAACATCTCGTAGCAAACTGCCGAGTACTACGAGTGAGTCTGCGTGTCCGAGTATGTTTGGATGAATTGACTGAGTATATGAAATTACCTAGTTATTTTACCGTTCAGTCGCCGTAGGTTAACCCCTAAGAACATAGATTTGGCCTCGGCAGTCAAGCTGACAAGCATTTCAGGACGCAACCAAACTTCATGCCCGAGTTCCAAGGCGGTTCATACAATCCTTGGGGCGGCCCGCAAGGCGGATGCCCTGGGGATATTGGTGCCGACTTTGCGAATCTGTTTTACCGCAACCTCATCTACCAGCGCGTCAGTGCTATCTCGCTATACATGCTGTTTGGTGGCACGTCGTGGGGCTGGCATGCTGCCCCAGTCGTCGGTAAGTGTCCTGATCTATCGCCTACCTAGAGATTGCGCACATGCTCACTTCACCAGCTACGAGTTACGATTACTCTTCGCCGATTTCCGAAAACCGTGCTATCGGAAGCAAGTATTATGAGACAAAGCTTCTGACCCAGTTCACTCGAGGTATGATGACAAGCCCACCGAGATGGAGTGAGCCGCCATTCTGATTGTTTCTAGTTGCAAGCGGACTGTCCAAGACTGACAGACTGGGGAATGTGAGTCGTGTCAACAACAAGTTGCGTAGCCAATTGCTAATCGACGAGTGACAGAGTACTAGCTACTCCAGCAACCCGGCCATTACAGTCTCAGAACTTCGTAACCCGGATACAGGGGCTGCCTTCTATGTTACACAACATGATTACTCACCTTCTTCGACTACGGAGACCTTCACTTTGAATGTTTCGACTTCTGCAGGGAACTGTGAGTCAGGTTACATCCATCATTGGAAATGTGGTCTAATTTCTATTTGTAGTCACGATTCCGCGATATGGCTCCACCATCACTATCAACGGCCACCAGTCCAAGATCATCGTGACCGACTTCGCCTTTGGTGCCAAAACCCTATTGTACTCGACCGCCGAGGTCCTGACATATGCCATCATTGACGGAAAAGAAGTTCTGGCACTCTGGGTGCCAACAGGAGAATCTGGAGAGTTTACCATTGATGGGGTCAATTCCGCCAAGCTGACGACTTGTAATGGATGTGCCAACGTCAGCATCATCCCCGGTGCATCAAATGTCACTGTGTCGTTCATGCAAAACGCGGGAATGAGCACAGTTGAGCTTGCAGATGGGTCGAAGGTGGTCTTACTTGACCGATCCGCTGCGTATTTGTTCTGGTCTCCATCACTTGACAACAACCCCCTCACAGCAGGCAATGACACAGGTATGAGACTAAATGAAAATTATTGGCCGACGACTGACACTATACAGTTCTTGTTCAAGGGCCATATCTCGTCCGTTCCGCTACCATTGAGGATAACTCACTTCAACTGACAGGCGACACCGCCAATGCGACAAAGATTACCATTTTTGCGCCGCAGGCTGTCAGCTCTGTCTCTTGGAACGGAAAGGAGTTGGAGTACGAGTCGGCCGAGTGCGGTGCTCTAGTTGCGCAGCTTACTGCAGAGGCTCAGTTCGACTTGCCTGAGCTCAGCGGCTGGAAATACACGGACAGTCTTCCCGAGGTCACGAGTAATTACTCCGCGACAAGCAATGCATGGATCTGTAAGCTCGCCTCAGTTGTGTTTTCCGGAGATTATCCTAACCTCTATCAGCTGCGACCAACAGCAACACTTCAAATCCCACTGTTCCGGCTTTGAATAACCCAGTCTTATACGTGGATGACTACCATATCCACGTCGGTAACCACATCTACCGCGCCACGTTCTCTACAACCTCTGAGCCCCCGACTGGGGTGTTCTTGAACATTACCGGTGGTACTGCTTTTGGCTATTCTGCATGGCTGAACGGGAACTTCATCGGATCCTGGCTCGGCTTGTCATACATCGACACGGAAGCTACCACTTTCTCGTTCTCAAACGCCTCGTTGGCCACAGAGGGGGATAACGTGCTGGTTATCGTCATGGACAACTCCGGACACGACCAACGCACGGCCGCACTGAACCCGCGTGGTATTTTCAACGCGACCCTTGTTGGTGACGGCGCCTACTCGTTCGACGAGTGGAAGATTGCGGGAACTGCTGGCCGCGAGAATGTCCTCGATCCTGTGCGAGGTCCGATCAACGAGGGCGGCCTCTGGGCGGAGCGGGCCGGTGTGCACTTGCCTGGGTTCTCAGACGACAATTTCACTGCAGTGGACGCGAACAGCACTTCACTGTCTCTCGAAGGCGCGGGCATCCGTGTATTCCGCACCGTCGTCCCTCTTTCGGTACCCGCCGGCCTGGATGTGTCTATATCCTTCCGTTTGACGGCACCTTCCAACACGACGTTTGTATCAGATCAAGGTTACACTAATCAGCTTCGATCGCTCCTGTTTGTCAATGGCTACCAGTACGGTCGTTTTAATCCCTACATTGGAAACCAAATCGACTTTCCTGTGCCTCCGGGTATCCTCAACTACAACGGCGACAACACAATCGCCGTGACGTTGTGGAGTCAGAGCGCAGAGGGCGCAGAGTTGAGCATTGATTGGAATGTGGAGTATGTCCACGAGAGCAGCTATGATATGCTCTTCAATGGCGATTACTTGCGTCCCAACTGGACGGAAGAGAGACTTGACTGGCTGTGATCCTGGTCATTCTGTCTTGGCATCACTATGACAGATGTTTGGGATCGGGTGGCAAGGACACGCTACCTACAGACATTTATCTATATTCTTGCAGATGGATATGTACGATTGGTAGCATATGATAATCGTAATGTCTTGAGATTAATATTTCGCAGAAATTGTGTTCAGGCTATTGGAAACCTGGTTGATCAGTAATATACCAGTCCTCACCCTCCTTGGTCTTGCTGTACACAGCGATGTGTTCTATGCGGGCCTCATAAGACCTTTACTCACGGAATGATGCGCAATGTAGAGATGGGTAGTGCACTTATTTTCATGAATTTTGTTTATACTAAGCTGACTTGCTCGGATGGTGCTCTATCTGTTTCACCAGAATCTTTGGGGACGGCCAGTGGTGGTAGGTAGGAGGTAATGAGCGTGGTGTATTTGTAGAAACACGCGGTTGAGCCCCGAGTATGCCTGAAAACACCCCTAATAGGTAAGAGGGTTGTGTCGGGACATGAATAAGAAGTGACAGCAGCTCTTGTTTGAATATGGTCTCTACCTTTTTCCCTTCCTGATCCTTATCTGGGAAGCCGTGAACGACCAGTTGTACCAACGCGAGGAATCTAGTGATATCGTCCGCGAAGAGACCCAGGCATCGCGTCACTTCGCTACCGTGCTCTGCTGGCCGTTGTAGGAGTGATGTCGAGATTGTGCCTAGCGACCTGTCGATGACCCAAAAGGCGCGAGCCAGGGCTAATGATAAATCATATTCCTCGGTGTGCGCGACGATATAGCATTTCAACCAGCTCATCAACAGCTGCTCTTGTATCCTGTATTCCTGCCTCAGAGTCACGAGACGGCCGTGTAATTTTCGTGGTTGTACTGGTGAGAATAAGGTCGAGAATTGGCTAGAATGTGTTCGCGATCTGGCTGAGCATCTGGTAAAAGCATCCAGAACCTCTTCCAGGCTTGCCCCGGGCTTGACATCCAAAAGCGCACGGGATTCTGTTAGTGCCAAATGATGGCGGCTGGTCATTGGAGCTTCAAAAGGGCAATTTTGTCTAGAAAACACGGAGAGTTGAGAAGGAGTAGAATTAGGATAACCAAAATTACCGCGACCTGATCTCGAGTCCTAGACTTGTGATTCTGATCTGCAAAAAAAATGTCGAGAGGGCCTGGCGATATTCAAGGCCGACCAGACCCGCGGATATCTGCTAACACACCTGTGATTCAAAGACTCTTTCATTGCGTAGTTCCTGTTATTGTGCATGTAATGAATGCTCTTTCGCATTGGAAACCAACCAGGTGGTAGCGATAAAGGGAGCTACTGTTATTCGAACTTTGAAGAACAAAGAAGACCGGGTTGCGCTTTGTGATTTTTATCGTCAAATCGATGCAATATTTATTTCTCAGTTGAGGAATGCGCAGCTGTCCAGTGGGCATGATTTAAAATAGCAACCGTTCAAATCATCACAGGATGCGCCCTGTGAATGTGTATTATATTCTTGGCGGATACATTGCACATGTGTATGCGAGTACTACCTTCTACAATACTTCGTACACATGAATCCATTGAATTGTACATACATACACCTGCAATGTACCGAGGCCCTGCTGTACCTACCCCGCGACCCGCTGGCGGCACCTAAAATATAGCTGTATTGGTACCCCTGCATCAATGATCAACGTTCATTGATCACCCACTTTGACCGCCCGGCAGAACAGAGCTCCACTAAAATTTTCCAGACTCTGCTAGCAACACAGACGCTGCGCTGCCAATGGCCTCGACGACAGCACCTCTCGACGGCCAGAAGCCAACAGGACAAAAGTAGAGGACGGCTTCCACTCCAACAAGACCTTTGCCATGTCGCGCAAGCAGGTGTGAGTATTCTCATCCCCCAAAGTCATTATTTCCGCCAGATTCCCAAATCCTAACCTTGACACAGCGACTCGCGCATTCCCGCGCTCCTCCGCAATGGCCTCCAGGAGAAGAAGCGATCCTTCTTCGTCGTGGTCGGCGATCGTGGAAAGGATGTCATCGTCAATCTGCACCATCTCATGTCCCAATTCGATCTCAAGCAAAACAAGTCTGTCCTGTGGGCCTACAAGAAGAAGCTCCTAGGTTTCTCGAGTCACCGAGCGAAGCGCGAGAAGAAGATCCAGCAGGAAGTCAAGCGAGGCGTGCGAGAGGCCAACGATGCCGACCCCTTCGAGCTTTTCGTCACCCTGCACAACATCCGCTATGTATACTATAAGGAGTCTGAAAAGGTCCTGGGTCAGACCTTTGGTATGTGTATCTTGCAGGATTTCGAGGGAGTGACACCAAACCTGCTCGCCAAGACGATCGAGACTGTCGAGGGTGGCGGATTGGTCGTATTGTTGCTCAAGGGAATGAACAGCTTGAAGCAGCTGTACGCCATGAGCATGGATATTCACTCCCGATACAGGACTGAGGCACACCAGGATGTCGTACCCAGGTTCAACGAACGCTTCATCCTCTCCCTCGGCTCATGCGCCTCCTGTCTCGTTCTCGATGATGAGATGAATGTGCTTCCCATTTCCGGCGGTAAGGGGGTCACGATGCTCCCACCTCCCGATGCCGACCAGCAGAAAACCCCGGCACAGAAAGAGTTGGAATCCATCAAGGAGTCGCACGAGGAGGAGCGGCCCCTCGGCCCTCTGGTCAGTCTCGCCAGAACTACCGATCAGGCCAAGGCTCTCTTGACATTCGTCGAGGCTATCTCGGAGAAGACTTTGCGCAACACCGTCACCCTGACCGCAGCAAGAGGTCGCGGAAAGTCGGCTGCCATGGGTGTCGCCGTGGCTGCTGCCGTCGCTTATGGCTACTCGAACATCTTCATCACGTCGCCGTCTCCCGAGAACTTGAAGACTCTGTTTGAATTCGTTTTCAAGGGTTTCGACCAGCTTGGATACGTGGACCATGCCGACTACAGCATCATCCAGTCCACCAACCCCGACTTCAACAAGGCCATTGTGCGCGTCAACATTCATCGCAATCACCGCCAGACCATTCAATACATCCGCCCGCAAGATGCACACGTGCTTGGACAGGCCGAGCTGCTCGTCATTGACGAAGCTGCCGCCATTCCACTTCCGTTGGTGAAGAAGCTCATGGGCCCATACCTCGTCTTCATGGCCTCCACCATCAATGGTTATGAGGGTACTGGCCGTTCGCTTTCTCTCAAACTCATCAAGCAGCTTCGCGAAGACTCGGCTGGCGCAGCAACAGCAGGCGACACTGAGATTGCCGACCGCTCCACCGGGAGAGCCGCCAAGAATGCAGAGTCGGGCTTGAATGTGAAGCGTTTGCGCGAGATTACCTTGTCAGAGCCTATCCGATATGCGCAAGGCGACGAGGTGGAGAAGTGGCTCAACAACCTCTTGTGCTTGGATGCGACACTTCCGCGCCCCAAAGCCCAGGGCTACCCTGATCCTTCTCAGTGCGAACTTCTCAAGGTCAACCGTGACACCTTGTTCTCCTTTCACCCCGTTTCGGAAAAGTTCTTGCAACAGCTCGTCGCGCTATATGTGGCCAGTCACTACAAGAACTCGCCAGACGATCTGCAGCTTCTCAGTGATGCGCCTGCCCACGAGTTGTACGTGCTCACGGCACCTGCTGCCGGAAGCAACCGTCTCCCTGAGCCTCTGTGCGTGATCCAGGTTGCCTTGGAAGGTAGAATCAGCAGACAGAGCGTCTTGAACAGTCTAGATCGTGGCACACGGCCAGCTGGCGATCTGATCCCTTGGTTGGTCAGCCAGCAATTTTGCGACCGAGAGTTCCCTTCGTTATCTGGTGCCCGAGTCGTGCGGATTGCGACAAACCCCGACCACCTGGGGGCTGGTTATGGCTCCAAGGCTCTAGAGCTTCTTTTCGACTTTTACGAGGGCAAGTTCGCAGATCTTTCAGAGGGCGACGGACCCGTGGAGGAAGAGATGATGGTGAGGGTAACAGATGCCGAGCTTGCTGGTGGCAAGCTCTCAGATGAGCTCAAGGTCAGAGATATCAACAGCATGCCGCCGCTGTTCTCGAGGCTTTCGCAAGTCCGCCCAGCTGTCCTCGATTACGTCGGTGTCAGCTATGGCTTGACGCAACCATTGCACAAATTCTGGAAGCGCGCTGGCATGATCCCTCTCTACCTTCGCCAGACGAGCAACGACATTACCGGAGAGCACACCTGCGTGATGCTGCGGGCTCTGGAAAGAACAGATGATAGAACCTGGCTTGGTTCGTTCAGCTCTGATTTCCAGAACCGATTCTTGGAGCTTCTCTCGTATGCGTTCAAGGACTTTGACCCGACGCTGTGTCTGAGTATTGACGAGTCTGCCAACGCTGGAGCGAGCCTGGACGATTCCAAGACCCCTGTGACTCTGACCAAGACCGAGCTCGACACTCTTCTGTCACCCTACGATCTTAAGCGCCTCGAGTCGTACTGCAACGGAGTCCTAGATTACCACACGATCCTTGACATCGTGCCGAAGCTTGCAAGCCTGTACTTTACAGGCAAGCTGAAGAACAGCATCAACATGAGTGGCATTCAGCGAGCCATTCTGCTAGCTATCGGTCTCCAGCGAAAGGATCTTGATGCGATCACGCAAGTAATGCCTGGTCTGCAGACATCGCAAGTGCTGGCCATGTTCATGAAAATGATGAAGAAGATGATGTCCCACTTCAACGGTCTCATCTCTGGAGCCATCGAGGCTGACATGCCAGACGCTGACAAGATTGGTGTCAGTGTTGAGAATGCGACTGGTGTACACGACGACGAGAAGATTGATACTCGCTTTGCGCCCTTGGAGACGTCTCTAGAAGATGAGTTAGAGGAAGGTGGCGATGAGGCTCTCAAGGAACTCCGTCAGAAGCAGCGGGAACTCATCAACTCTTTGCCGCTCGATCAGTAAGTCGATACTGCCTGCTGAGGGCTCACGAAGTCGTGGAACATATGCTAACGGTCTCCCCCACAGATACGAGATTGAGGGTGATGCCCCGGGCTGGCAAGACGCCGAGAAACAGGTTGCCAGTGCTGCAAAACGCGGACAGAAGAACACGGTAGTGAGCATCAAATCTGGCAAGACCAAGCGGAAAGAAGGACCATCAGCCAGCGAAGTCTACGAGGAGGCGTTCGGTGACAAGAAGGCCAAAAAGGCTAAGAAGGCCAAGAAGAGTCATTAGAGCTCAGTAACCTAGTTCTGCATGGGCAAATTTTGTTGATAGATTGGGGAATCGCATGGTCGGCGTCAAGGATATGTAAAAAGACACTAAAGGAGTTCGGATTTCGCTATATAATACCAATTCAAGTCTGATGAAGCAAGTCCCTTGCTTGATACATATCTGATAGTTCGCGTCTATTCATGTCTACACCTGGACTCGTGCGCTTCCCGCCACTCCATCCTTTTTTGGCCTTGTGTTTCACTCACGGCTCGAGGTTCACATTGCGATTCTCCTTGACCAAGTGAAGAATGGGCAAGAAACACTTCTTGTCGGCCCATCTAGTGTCGGAATGGTCGTCGTGGTGATCCACCCATTCGCATATCGTGTCCCAGGATACCCAGCTCCAACTCTCGCACTTTTCCGGCTCCAGAATCTGTTTAACTTGTCAGCTGCACTGCACAAATCAGGGTGGTCTATCCAAGCATGGAGGTGACGTGCCTGTGGCGTGGCTTCTGGGTCCAGCATCTCACACAGGACGAACAGGGTGATGTAGTGCTTGCAGTCTTCGACAAAGACTGAGTTGGTGACGGCAACTAGTCTGACGGCCTTGACCCGGAGCCCCGTCTCCTCGAGGGTTTCACGCTCGGCACAGGCGAAAAACTCCTCGCCGTACTCGAGATGGCCGCCGGGGAACTGCACGGTGCCCTTGCCGTGGCTGCTGAGACGCTTTCCCACGACGAGCTGGCCCGAGGCGTTGCGGATTACAGCCGCGACACCTACGCGCGGGTGGGGTGCTGGTGTGGTAGACATTTCGTTGCTGAAGTTCGTGGGTATATTTGATGTCGGTTTCTGATGGGTTGGAACTCTGGTATTTAAAAAAGGTTTGCTCTTATATCTCGCCAGCAGCCAAGTATAAGGCAGATTTCCGCGTGGGACTAAGCTGCTTGTGTTTGCTGTGCTCTCTGCAGATTGTAGAGTGTAAAAAAGGTACCACCAGCTGTGAATCAGCCCCGCGATACTACAGTTGAATGCCGTGCCCCATAGCACTTACCTTGGACGACGCCCTCCAGTGGACAAGGTAAATAGGTATTGGGGTGCACACTTGTTCCAGTCCACTTAGTACCTACAAAATTCTCTAGTAAAGTACTGGCATGAGGTAGGCAATCTTCCATGAGCTCAGGTCTTCTTCTGCTCTCTCTGCCGTACAATCTCGGCCATCAATAACACTATCTCATCTCAGGTATCTGTGCGGCGCTGCTTTCAACAAGGTAGATTGGGGATGACGCTGCGCATGGCCAGGCTTGAAGTGTATAAAGCACAAGGCTCTTTGTGGACAATGGCAGTGCCTAGCTTACCTGTATGAGAATCGAGACAGGCCAGAACAGCGCGGGCTTTTACATATTATACTTGCGCTTGTGTTGTCAGCTAATCACACTCGGGTCTCCCCTCCTACCAGTCAGACTTTATGATATGACAATTTACAAACCTCTGACCTCCAAGAATCGGACCCCGTTCGTAGACGACTTCTGCGCCACTCTCCTTTGGACAAGTGAGTACAGGCGTTGTTTCCTCGGTGGCTGCGACAGCGCTAGTCGAGAGCGGGAAATAAGCCAATTGAAAAATATTGTTAGCGACGCGTTCGTTCCTAACCGCCGCCGAACGGCGATGCCCTTTTGTCGATCTCTGTATCCTTGGCCGACGACCACTGCGTCGCACCTCCTTTCACATCCAACCATCAGGTTCTCTGGCTTGATACTACCCATTCTCTCGTGGCGCGCCCGTCCAAAGCAAGCCCTGAAGAAGCCACTTTCTCATATATGCCGCGATTCCGATTGCACTTACACAAGAGACAGGGGCCAACAATGGAGGAGCCAAGAACGTCGGAGGAACCCGAAAGCTCTGTGAGAGAGCGGATCGGGACTTTTCTGTACGTGAAAATAAGCTGCGGCGCCGTCGCTTCGTGCCAGTGGACGGTCGACCGCCTTGATGAGCCGCTCTAGCTGACTTGCGGCGACGGTACGCACATGTAGGGAGGAAAGTATCACCAAAGGTAAATCCACGCTCCAGTCCAAGTTCGATCAGGCGCTCGGCTTGGGCCAGACCCCGAGCGCAATCCCGTCTGGAGAGGTCGACATCAGTGGGGAACCTCGCCTGGTCGAGATCGGCTGGCACCCTGTCGCCGGTCTTGCGGGGAAGTGGTTCGCTGAGGAGACGGGCCTTGGCAGAATGATCACCGAGGGCATTCGCAAATTCCCGGATCCCACGCAACACTGGGCCGTTCTCGTGGGCGATTACTGCCATCAGCTCTGGATGGTGAGTACCTACCTCTACCCATATTTAGCAAGCGCCCTGCCGCCCCTGCCCCACGCTCTTCTGCTGCCCGCGCCCGCTCACTCTGCCCATTAAGGACGAGGGTCTGGATGTCATCTACACCAATGCCAAGATCGACAAGGAAGAGTGGCACACGTTCGAGGTCGGCAAGACCAGATTCAACGATGAGGCGCTCAAGCAGGCCGGTAAGTGAAAATGTGACCGACGGGGACTCCCAGAAATCACTCGTCTATTCAATAGTACGCCTCGGGCCAGTGCAGCTCATTCTTCCCAGGTGACATGACCATTTTCGCCATGAGATCAAAGCGCCCCGCATACAATCTCATCGACAACAACTGCCAAATATTTGCATTGCAGTTGCTGGATGCCATACAAGTCGGAAAGCACCGAGAGTTTGCTACGAGTTTCTCTGTCTATCAGAGAGCGATCGGCGCTGGCAGTATCAAGGACTTGTTTGTGGATGACCATCCGGACGACCACGCCGAAGAGAGGCCCTCGACGCCACCGCAAGGTACTGTCCCGCTGGCCCAACAAGTCATGGACGAGAAGACGACGCAGCTTGACAGCCACGAGACTTTACACTCCTAGGTTAGTGAAGTCGATTTGCTTAAGGTTGTGCGCAGGGCTCCTTTGGACGAAGTTCCGACCACTTGGCAACACCACCGACTCTTACCTCACAACTATACCCGTGTTGTGAAGAATGATGGGAAATAGTCAAGGTAGTCTCCATGTCCATGCATAGTGCGTTGTTTCTCACAATACAGGATCATCTACAATGTCCCGCCCCAAAACCTTGCAATTACGTTGATTAGCCAGATTTCGCAGCAGTGGCAACCTCGCTGCTAAACCCCTTCTCGGCCATCGAAGCGAGTCACGCGGTGTCAACTTGAAGACCCTGAAAACAGCTGAAATATTTCAGACCAGACATGTCTCGAGATATAGGCTAACCTATTTATACGTTGAGCACAGTCGAGTGACCCACATGCCACCTTGAGCAAGCACAGCGTTCCAATCTGCCTGCCTGCATGTCCGCATGAGACTATGAAAGGGCCGTTGGCATCAATTCAGCATGAAATCTGACGACCAGGGGAAGATGAGCCAGATGTGGTAGTCAAAAAGACCTTAGAGATGTGGTTCTCGTCTCTACCTATGTATAATCTGATGATGGGCCAAAAGTTTGGGAGTGGAACGACGGCTTAAGTTAAGTTCACTTTCCTCTCGTCTGATGGGTTTACAACTTCATCGAAATCAAGGCTTCTAGTCGGTTTCAAGTCTCGCAATACTGGTTCTACGCAAAGGTGATGTGCGCTTGGATCGTCGCTCGGACTCACGGGTTGCCAAAGTTCGGACGAACATGAGTCGATGGGGTGGTGCGACGAGCTCTAGAACAACTTTATGATCGCAATTCCCAAAATCATACTTTTCTACTTCAGAAATATTTTCTACAGCCCATTCTATCAACCACTTTACAATGAAGTTCGTTCTTGTTGTTCTGGTAGCGGGTCTCCAGATTGGCACATCACTGTGTGCACCTATTCAATCCCACAACATCGCAGGACGATCGATCACCAGTGGGCTCGAAGTACGCCAGAACAAATCAAGCAAGAGCGGAAGTGGTAGCAACGGTGGAAGCAGCAATAAAGCACCAAGCAGCAGTGCAGTTCAACAAGCAGCAGACAACTTTGCACAGGATGTATCAGTCGTGAGCAACTCGCTGAACACCCTAGGTACCACGACAGATCAAGCCACACGGAAGAAGCTGGCTGATGCCGGATTCAAGGCCGAGTCTGACGAGGACTCCCAACGTTCCGTATTGTTTGCTGCAGGAAACAATCAAGACGCCAACACAAAGATTGTGGATAACACGCCCATTGTCTTGGACGGGTTATCATCGATTTCCAAGGATCCTTCCGACGACAACACATCCAAGCAGCTGCAGACCATGGAAAAAGCAAGGTAGCCATACCCAGTATATGAGCCCTCTGAGGGCACCGATCTCCCATGCTTGAAGCTAACCTCGTCGCAGAAATGCCAACATATTGCCCAGCATCACCGCCCTCACCAACAGTGCGTTCAAGGCCACTGGCATCAACAGCTCTGCTCAAAAGTTCCAGTCTACTACTGGCAGTCAGAACATCAAAGCCACGATTGCATCTAGCGGCAGCACAGCAAGCCAAAGCAGTGGAGGCAATGCATCGGGCTCAAACAATAGCAACTCGAACGGTGGAGCTCGAGGGTCGAAGAACAGCAATACGTCGAGCGGAAATAGCCAGAAGGCTAACATGAAAGGAAGCAACTAATCTAGGTAACTCGAATACTCAATAATGCACTGCTTCTTGACAAAATAGATATTCATGTACATATTCAAAGCAATGCGTAGACTACACACACATGCGACACTTGCGGCTCGGGCCGAATAGAGAAATAGACTGGTTCCAACTCATACCGTTCTCTTGTTTTCTTCCTCTTCTCTGCCTCTCGCCTTTAGAAGACTTTCTGCCACACCCATAAGCTCCTTGAGTTTGTGTAAAGCTTGAAACCTTCCATTCCCCATGCCACGCCGATGCCACTTTCTTTGTGTCCGCCAAAGGGTACATAAGGCGAGGTGTCAAAGTGGGAATTAACCCAGACGCTGCCGGCGCTCAGCTGCCTCGCCATCCGCTCTGCTCGTGCGAGATCCTTGCTCGAACACTGACGCTCCCAGGCCCGTCTGAAGACCATTGGCTCTCTCGAGAACCTCTTCCTCATCGGACCATTTGAGTAGCGGCACGATGGGCGCAAATGGCTCTTCGACCACCACACGCGAGTCGTCGGGCGGATTGTCAATGATGACCGGCTCGGCAAATAAGCCCTTGGACGATGTTCGAATCTTGCCGCTGAGAGCAGGTTTCCAGCCTTGTTTATCGATCTCGGAGTATATGCCTTTGGCCACATCAAACCTAGACGCCAAACACTTCAGTTGCGAGTATTGGCCATACGGGATAGCTGAGTACTCACTGTATGCTATTTTGTATCGGTCCGTTGACGACTCCTTCTTCAAAGCCCCCACCCGTCTTGATATTCTTCTTGGCAAAATCGACCATTGCGTCTCGGAACTTGTCGTAGATGCTTTCGTGGATATAAATCCGTTTGATATCCATGCATATCTGGCCAGAGTTCAGGAAGGCAAGCATTGTAATCTTTGGAAGACACTTTTCTATATCCACATCCTCGCATACGATGGCGGCATCATTACCACCAAGCTCAAGAATGTACCGCTTCAGCGTCTTGGCGCAGCTGGCGGCGACGCGCTTCCCGGTTGGTATTGAGCCGGTGAAGGTGACCATGTTGATTCCAGGGTGCTCTGTGATCCAAGGGCCGAGATCATCATCGCCACTCAAGACCTGGAAAATTCCCGGGGGAAAGATGGACTTGGCAATCTCGCCCAGCTTCAAGCCGCAATACGGAGTGAAGGGGGACGGTTTCATGACGACAGTGTTTCCCGTCATGAGAGCAGGACCTACCTTGCCCATTGCGAGTACGACGGGCCAGTTCCAAGGTACAATAGCGGCGCACACGCCTAGCGGGACTCGTGTCGAGTAGACAGTCTTCTCCTCGTCTTGCTCCAGCACCTCATCCTTGAGCTCCATTGTCGCAAACGCTCGAAGCGACGCCAAGGTCTTGTTGACTTCCGTGTTCGACAGACCAATGGGTTTGCCAGACTCGAGCGTGAGCAACTTTTCGAGCGGCTCGCGGTTGGCCTCAATGGCGTCGGCGAACTGGAGCAGCAGCTTGGCTCGCTCGCTAAACGGTATTCGTGACCATGTCTTGAAGGCGGTGCGCGCGTGTGCCACGGCCACGTCAAGGTCTTCTCTGGAGGCTACAGGGACTTTTGGGAGCGGCTCGCCCGTAGCAGGATCCACACCGCTCCGAGTAGTTTTCGAGGTCAAGAAGTCATTGTTGACAATGTTTCCTGGATAGGTCTATCATGCTGTGAGCTTGACTCGGGAAGTCCTGCTCCTGACTCACTTCAATATCAATTGTTGCGTGTGGCATGTTGGGAGTTGTGAAAAGGTGATTGAAGTATGGATTTATCTTCTGGCGCGTGGCAAGATGGGTAAAGGATTGAGATAAAACACAGGAGATTTCTTTTCATTCATATAAGGACATTTGATCGTATGCTCATCATTTATTTGGGGTAATTCCGGCTGACTCCAGTGTCGTGACGTCTTCATTGGTGCCATTGGCCGTCCTATTATCATACTCAGCACTTATTTATTTGTCGCACAGGCCTTCTTTGATATACTACACAGGGCTGGGCTGATTTGGTGCAGCTTGAACCCAAATATGTGCTATACAAATTGAATTTGTGTGGCACTACATTTATGCAAGTCACCGAAACGTTAAATCGGCGCCGCCAATGAGCTGCCCTTGAGGTAAGGGCTTACATCAGGCAGAAGGAATGTCCAGCATGTAGACAGATTGTTCACCTCATACAGCGTGAACCATGTCCCATCGAATGAACTCCGACGTGACAGAAGTCATCTGCTGATTCGTCACAAGAAAGAAGACTTGTGATCCAAGACTGCATGGAGTTGGATTCTAGGCGTGGCCACCAGATGGAAAGAAAGTATATTGACTATACGCTATACGCCAAGCAGGCAAGTCAGCTCTACTTGGTACCGCAAAGAAAACTCAAGTCGACCTTGGATAAGATGTGAGGAAATAGATGGCAGCACTGCAAAGAAAGAGGGTACTCTCATCAAAGAGGGCACTCTTATCATTTCAGCGGTCCCATCTTGGAAGACTGCAACGATTGGCGCCGGGAAAGATTAAATCAGCCTACTTCGCTCAGAAAGACATCGAGTCCGTCGTCCATTCACGTGATACACAACGGTACGTTTGACTCGATGTACAGTATTACAGATAATGATTGCATTTCTAGCACAACCTATTGAAAACATCTCCTTCCAGAATGTCAGGCGGCTCTAGTAAGAGTACCTGAAACCGGGGTTCTCGAAATCAGTCAGATCTTCAATGACCTCATTCATGACAGCTTCGTCAGCTGTGATGGCTGTTTGGCCGACCGCGGCTGTTGCTGCATCTCTCTTCTTATTTCTATGCACGAGCAAAGTTCGCAGGGCGAAAGCACAAGCCATCTGGGCGACACCGCATCCAATGATGAATTTGCATCCCGTCTCGTAAATTGGCGCCTCGGAGGAGAGAAAGGCATGTGGGCCGATGATATTACCGATACAGTAGGCGAGAAAGACGAATGCTGTGGCCGTGGTTCGCTTCGTGTAACCGCCGAGGTTTGCGGATGGCATCTGTAGGGCTACCACCAAAGACCCGACAAAAGCTGGAGCCTGATTTTGAATCGTGTCAGTCGCACAGGATTCTATTGCAAAAGGGGAAGTATCGACAGAGGGAAACAACTTACGATGTAGTAGGCCATCAACAATCCGTTCTTGTTGGTCCTCGGTAGCTTCCAGAAGAGGCACATTGCAATGATGGTCGGGCAAACCCAAAGCATCATGATCCATGTTCGGGAGTTCTTGAACTTGCCAGCGCAATAAGGGCCCGTGAGAATGAAAAAGGCCAGCCAAGCACCATATGGGATACCATAGACAACTGTCAGCAAGGCATCATCTGTAAAGCCCTTGACAATGAGCTTGCCGAAAGAGGCGAGACCGCCGTTGATGCACTCGTTCAGCAGAACGTAGAGGAATAGCAGCCAGACCTGCGGGTCCAACAAAGCCTCTTTGACCTGGGACCGGCGAATCTTGCGGCTGTACACGCCAATGTTGTTGCTCTGGCTGCGGGCAATGAGCATGGCCTTTTCCTCGATAGTGTAGCCCTTGGCAGTAAGGATATTGCTGGGAAGGAAGCAGAAGAGCACAACTCCCCAGATAATGGTCAGTCCTCCGCAGATGATGGAGATGATGCGCCACACATCCCAGCCCTTTGCCTGGCCAACGCCATAAAACAGGATACCACTGATCATGGAGCCAAACCCGTTCATGCAGTAGAACACACCGGCCCTGAAAGGCTGCTCGTCACGGATATACCACATACTGACGATCATCATGAATGCCGGCGTGATGACAGCCTCGAAGCAGCCGAGCAAGAATCTGCAGATGGCCAGTCCGGTGAAGTTGGAGCAGGCGGCCGTGGCGGCCATGACACAGCCCCAACACACGACGAAACCTCCAATGACTTTGCTGGTCGGGTAATGCTGAACGACATAACTGCATGGCCATTCGGCGACAAGGTAGGCAAAGTAGAAGATGGACGTCAGCCAGGAATATTGATTGGAAGATATTCCAGTCGAGTCGAAAAGGTCAAAGACGGCACCGTAGGACAGTGCCTGCTTGTCCACATATTGGAGAAGATATGTGCCGGCAAGTAGAGGAAGTAATGTCCAATCTACTCTGCGGACGAGTTTGCGCTGCGTCTCCTTGTCATTTAGAAGTTCGTGGAGATGGTGATGCGAAATTCCATTATCCCGGAGGAAGATCTCGGCCTCGTCGAGCTGATCAATGCAGATGCCCTGCTTCAAATCCACCGGTTCTTCGTCGGTGACTGCTGGAATCGAGCTCTTCTTTTCCGCGGTTATATCATTGGCCGTTGCGTCTGTGCCGACAACCGGTTGCTTCGTGGAATCCATGGCGACCGTTGGAAGAGAGGATATTCTCTAAACAGACAGATGCGACGACTTTGGCAGGTCTTGAAATGGGACGAAACACTCCAACATATCAATGGCACAGTCGCCAGCCTCCACGGTATCTATCCAGCACGCTCCCCCATGAGTTCCTTGACAGTAATCAATATCTAATACGCAGGTTATCAAGGTTTATGAATCTTATCTCCAACAAGATAAGATATGGTTCGTGGAAGAAAGCCGTATGTGGAGCGTCCTGGTTAGTCTTCTAGTCTTTACCCCAGGCCAAAGCGGGCGCAACGACGACTATCGTTCCACTCGATCGGGAGCCCTCCGCGTAAAACGATTCCCGGAGACAATAGCGGCGCTCTTCATAGGACAATCGCTAATCTTTCTTACGTCCCAGCGCGCCATGTCCACTGATTGCGAGAATAGCCAAGAAGAACTGACTCGCCATCAGGATAGTTTCGGGCCCAAATACCAGTGATTCAGACAGTTCAGCATTGGAGAGACGCTGGGCATCCCTCGCGCAGGAAAGCATTGTACGTGTGTCCCCACCCGAGCCGTCAAGGGGCGTGATAAGACGGATCAGGTTCAAAAAGGCCTTGGCACGTTCGGGCGCTAGGCGTTTTGTCCGAACGCCACAAAGAATCGGCCTACCGCCGATCCGAAGCCGAAGCCGGCACGGAGTGCCTAGGTCACTCTTGTACTCTTGAATCGTATCATTCAGACACTTGCCTATCTTTATGAGCATGGTGACTGCACGGGAAGGGTTGGCAGTGTAAATATCAGTTCCTCAGGCTTGGCAGTTGCCATCAACGCATCGTCTTCTACAGGAAACGCATTTAAAATGCCTAACCTGGGCGGATAAACAATCTGCAAGCGGACGACTCCTTTTCGTTGGTGATAATGACGAAATAGGCGGAGACGCGGCAGCGCCGCCGGCGCACGCACTATAATGATGGCAACAAACATGGTTGCTGCGACCATTGCGAGTTATTATAATTTATACCCATCTAACGAAGTACCTACCTAGCGAGCCTAGGCAGGTAGTCATACAATTCAACAGTATCGCGCGCTGGTGGCAGGCAATTTTGTGGTAAGGTAGATGCTCGAGTTTCAAGTCCATGATCAAATACTCCCGTCTGAGGTTCGACCCTTTTGACGTCCATGTTCGCACAGGGCATGTCACTTGATTCGACGTTGGATGAAGTTGAATTGACTTTTATAGACGCTACCTCGACTCATGCTCGAGTGCCTATTTTTGTTTCAGATTAGTCATCTCCTTATTGGACGCTAGAAACACGCATGATGAACTTACCACGGCGAATTTACTCCGTCTCCTGATCTTTTCTCCAAAAATAGCCAGTACCCATGGGACAATTGTCAACACAGTCGCAATAGCGCCCAGTAGTCCTCCCGCCCGGGCCTCGCCCAAGTTCACGAAGAGAGGTCTCACCACCAGAGGGAACGCGCCGCCGAGCATGTTACGGCAGAACGATTGCGCTGCGAGTGCTGAAGATGCATACATGTGATAGCTGTCGGCGAGGTAGTTGAAAGTTGCAAGATATATGGTATATATACCCATGGTTGCAAAGGCGATCGCAATGGTTGGTACAATCCAGTGGATTGAGGGCTTTGATGTGAATCCAAACATGTACAAGCCCAAAGGAAGAAAGATGCTGGTGATGCAGGTGAAGTACAGCCGGGACTCTGGGGCATCCACTGGGAATTTCCGGCGCATAAAAGTCCAAAATCCCGAAGGATCTGTGGCCTTCCGCTGCCACCTCGGGTACTTGAGCAGAGACTCTTGGTAGACACCCACGGCCGTCGCAACCAGCGAGCCCACAATCATGGCTATGAAAACATAGCCTGACTGTTCCGTGTTGAAGCCGTGTTGCCTGGAGAAGACCAGGGGAATGGAGCCAAAGGTCAGATATAGAACCGCCCACGCGAATGACACCCACAACGAGAAGAAAAAGACGGCGGGCTCAGTAAAGAGAAGATGAAAAGGTCGGAACAGGGAAACGGTGATCATGGTCATCAACGATGCTCTTTGTTCGTCCTCTTTTACCAGCCATCTGACACGTTCAAGGTTGTAACCGTTCTTGAGCATTTCTTGTTCGCTGAGGGGTATGGTGCTCGCCAATGCTTTCTCTTCATCCAGTGACGAGCCAGATCCAAGAGCTTGGAGGCCATGATCAATTGACTGCTTGACCCAAACGCCGTGGAATCCCTGCTCTTCCAGAGCCGCGTACCATTTGTTGAGAGCTTTCGCCTTTCGACTGAGCAAGACGCTTCCTCTGCTCTCGTGGAAGAGCACTGTGAGAGCTATGACCAAGACAGCATCGGCAATGACCTGGTGCCAGAAAACCCATCTCCATTTGGCGCCGGGCCCTGAGAGACCATCGCTGCCCCAACGATAAACCATAAGACTCGCGTCCAAGGGTCCAAGTCCCGTCCCAATCAGGACCGCGCCGCTGTACAGCGCCATTGGTGTATTGCGCTCTTCTTTGACCCATAAATCAGCAATGACGCCGCCGACCATGGTGCTGAAGACGCTCCCGCCTACACCGCAGAGAAAGCGAGCGACCAACATGCCGCCCAGGTTAGAGACTAAGCCGCAGACTGCCTGGAATATCACAAACACAATCCCCGACACCACGAAAACCGGATATCGACCATTGACCTCGGAGAAGGGCGCCAAGACCATCGGCGCAACCCCAAACCCGACCGTAAAGAGTGTAATACCTGTGAGGACGGCGGTTCGGGAAACACCAAACTCGGAAGCAAGGAGCTCTGCGGGTGGAGAATAGGCGCCAGCCGTGTAAGCCGTCAAGCAAGTGGCGATACAGGACAAGAGTAACATGATGTTCTTCTTGGTGTGAGGTAACTTTGTAGGATCTCCATAACGGCTGAGGTCTGGGCTCGGCGGTGGCACAGCACCTCGGCTATTCGAAGACGAGTTCGGAATCGGCAGAATGGTATCAAATGTCAGGTAGAGCTCAGTGACCGGCATGCCAACATCTTTGTTGCGACTGACTTTGTGCCCAGCCTCCTTTTCCCGGTTATCGTTTTTGGTCTGTTGCTGAAGCGGCGATGATGTGTCTTGCCGTGAAGACTCAATGGTTCTATCGTCAGAATCTAGTTGTTGCACAATGGCAAGCTCAGCGCGACTCGAGTTCTCGCTGTACGGGAGTGGGCGAGAACCAGCATCGAGTGGCTCCATCCGTAATTGTGACAAGTTTGAAATGTCGAGGACAATACAGATAGATAGGACAGGCAACGGAGGCGAATCGAGTATACTGGTCCTGACTACCTGTTGGCGAGAACAAAATGGCAACGGATAACAATTTCAGTAAAATGAGCGACTGAATTCCGGGACTCCAAGGAGATTCTCAGATATAAGATGCTGAAGAGGGATTCTTGGGGGAGTTGCGCGGCAAGTTGGCTCATGAGGACACGCCCGTCTTTTCCCCGCGCTTTGTCAAGTTAACGAGATCCATGTGCCGATAGTAGAAGATTTCATCGACAGGGCTTCATCCGATACACAAACCCTGGGCAAGCAAGGCCAAGCCAAGGAGGAGGAGAAAGAGCCGGGGAAACGAGGAGCGCAGCAGCTGAGCGGTGACTCCTGGGCGCGGAGCTCCGCCATTCTCGTCGGTTCCTGTTGTGACTTGTCCAAAGGATGGGAAATTTGGACGGGAATTGACGAAATGAATCCACCTGTGCTTTCGACCATGCCGCATGTGGTGTAGACAGTTCACTGGCGGAAGCTTATCTGCAGCTGCAAGATATTTCCGTTTATTCCCATCGCGGCACGTGGGGGAAAAGGTCGGGCACCGGGTTTTCCTGATCTCGCCCAGGCAATGGTTCCTTATGCCCTAACCTGCCAAGGTACGCACTGCATACGCTTGGCCGTCAGCAGTCACAAGCTTCCCGGTTCTCGAGTCTCGACCTGGCGATATGCGGACAAGGCGGGATAAGCGGACATGCCGCCATGGTATGTAATCATATAAAAGAACCCTTGGCTTACTTCAGGTGTGCTTGGTACTGAGCCGAGATCTGGTCATGAACTGCGTGCAAGTTCATATACGACCTGGACGAGATGATGGGGTTCAACGAGGCGAAATTTGCTCAGGCGAGTATGACTATATCATTACTACTAGTCTTTGTTTATAGTCGTTCCGCCTGTCCGGTGATTATCAAAATGTGACATGCGAGACACAACCAAAGTTGAGCCCAGTGGAAGAGTGGGGCAAAATTGCCGTAGCGCAACAACAACGGTATATACTATAAATTATAATTAGATCTTCTTACATCATGTTCGGGGAAAGGCCAGAAGAGCCATTGAGAGTATCAATAATCCGATCAATGATCACGCAGAGGAATGCTTGAATTCTTGGGGAACCTTGAGACGACTTCTCTCATTGACACGGCATATTCATTATCTCTAAGTGAGCGCGTCTAGTAAACAATAGTCATAATACTCGAATTTGTTGACTCTTACTGTGGTCGGATAGGATGCAGAGTTGCTTCCATCGCGTCATGATTGCTTGCCAGCTTGCAAGATCTGCAGCCAACTTGACAAATCACTACACACCACAAGTCGCGTTGGACTGGTTAGGGTATCCGAGCAGCCTAGCTTTCATGGACGATCTCTGGAGCGATAAAGTCTAAAAAGAGATGTCAAGTTCCATGCAGTATGAATGCAATAGGACGCGGCAGTACTGCTCCAACACGTGTGCCTCAACACAATTATGCCACTAAAAGTATATGACCTCGAAAGACGGCTCTATTTCCGGGCTGAAATCCGCATACGCAGACGTGGCTTCTCAAGTTTTCTGCCCATGACCACTCAATACAACAGCATTCGCCGAGAACGCGGTCAGGTCTTCGAGGATTCAGCATTCGTATTCATCATTGGCCTTTATCCCTAGTCCCCGAGGTCCTTATCCGTGGTAATTGCTGGCTTTGCCAAAATCTGGGGCAGCTCCGGAATATCTGGTTCTGTCATGGTGATTGGCGCTTCCGGGCGCTCCCGACCTCGAAGAACATCGATGAAACTTCTCTTCCTGTGCAGCTTCTTTACAGAGTCTTTCTTTTCTAGGCTCTTGCTGCCTGGGCCATCGTCTTGGAATAATTCCATGAGCGAGTCGTCCTTTGAGCTGCGGGCGCTATCTTTGCGCCCTCTGCGACCCTCTCTCGTGAGCCATCGAAGGCTTCGCGTGCTCCGAAGACTTCCGGTGCTGGCTTGGCTGTTCCGCTTGGATTGATTGGTCGGCGTTACGTCGCGAGTCAACGATCGGTACGTCTCCACATGGTCGAAACTGGGCTCACGGGGCGTCGGCGTTTGGATCTCACTCAGATCGTCAATCTGGATGCTCGGTGTACTCGTGTAGCTGGCATAGCTGGCGTAGCTCTGGCGCTTCTCCTCGGCGGTTGGGTGGGTTTCCAACATCGGACTGTGTGGAGATAGCATTGGGCTGTCAACTCTGGGTCGCAAGCGACTGTCGCGTTTGATACTGTCGCCCAGCCGGGCGATGCTCGGAGCTCCTCGTCGCCGTTGTATAATGATCCCATCAGATATTGTAGAGCCGCCCAGTTGGTTCTCCGGTTCGGGACTGGCATGCCGGTCTTGATTCTTCTGCAGATCATGCATCTCGAGCATCTCCTTGAGCTTCTCAATCTGTTTCCTTGCCAGTGCCACTTTTTTGGTAGGTGTGACCAGAGGTAATGGCGTTGCCCTTGTCAATTTGTCTCGCGGAATTTTGCCCTCGTGATGTACGGATACTTGGCCGGGGAGGAACGGCCAAATCGTCGAGACATCCGCGCGGGTACAATGGTTCTGAAGTTTTTCCTTGTCACCAAAGTCCATCTCTGGAAACATGGATGTGATGATAGTATTGGTGGTCGATGTGTTGAACCCAGCCAAGCGGAGGGTCTTGATCCGGCCGCGAAGATTTAGCAGCGGCGTAACAGCAATAAAGTCTGCTTCTGGTGGACAATACAGCGGTGCGTCAGTTTGGCCATCAACTGCAGGTCGCCGTCCGTGATATCGACGCGCTATGACGACCAAAGTGTCAAGCGGTATTGTTCTCTTCTCGAGCTGAGCAGTCACGAGTTCCCTGATTGAGCCGAGTATTAGTTGTAGACCCCAACGCAGGCTTGCGGCATCGGGATCGGCGCCAAACCCGAGCTTGCTCAAGTCTATCTCAATGGTCATGTATTCCATCAGGTGGCTGTAGTGATCAATCCAGTGGAACATCTGCGGAGAGATATTTCTCGTGACATACGGCGAGAAGACGAAATGGAAGCGGCGCGTTGTCAGCAAGTACGCCAGACACTCTGCTCGCATAGCAGCGGACGCTCTCAAGGCACCCGCGCAAGGGGACAGGAGTTTCTGAATGGTTTGAAAATTGGCATCCTCCCAAACGCCTCTGTAGAATGGCTCAAAACTTTGGGTTCGGATCGGGATTTGCGCCTCGTCAGGGTCGTTAGACATGACATGGTCCCAAATTCTACGGCGAACATTGTCGGGGAGGCTGCAGGGGAAGAAATTCTTATTCGCCCCATTGCTGTCGCTCTGTCCGCTGTGTCTTTCTCTCTGGTACAGGGCGGTCACCGCTCGGCGGAATGTCTGGTCCGTGGAAAGCTGAGCCTGTTCCTCACTTCCCGGGCAAGATTCCGTTTCGGCGCAGGCGTCCGAGTCCGGCCTTGGCGATTCTGCATCGGCATCCATCTCCGTAAGGCTGCTTTCAGCTGATAGGCTCTCGGAGGCACTGCTTGAATCCTGTCCTCGGACCACGGTAGTTGGCATTGGGATTCTGCAAAAGACGACATCGACCTCACGATCCCAGGCTGGTGCTGACATTTGTACTGGTGCTGTGGCGGGTGATCTGAGGATTGGGAACTCGATAGTTCTGGGCGTCGTACTTTGCGACTGCGGTACTGGTGACGTGGGCCTCGCCTGTTGTTCAGCTACCTGCCGTAAGGCAGGTAGAGATTTCGCTGACGCTCATGTTAGCTATAGCTCGCCTCAGTGGGGATAGCAAGGTGAGACACGACGCGACACACCTCGGCTTCTCGCGTCCATGTTGGACTTGTGTCAGTCTCCAGAGGCGAGCGGTAGAATCAATGTTTCACCGTCGACTGTCTTCAACAGACAGTGCTGTACGTGGTAGCTGCTGGGAGAGATGTCTGAGTGATCGTTGCCGGAGTATTCGACTGGTAAGTTTTGCATCAGTCACCTGCCTCGATGACTGCGGTGCTCTCAAAACTGCGATTGCTTACGCTGCACCCAGGCAGGAGAGTTTGTGCCAAATTTCTGCAGCGGTGGTTTCGATGTGATGCAGTTACTGCGCGCCCAGAAGATTGGTTGTGTATCAGATACGTTTTCTTTCCAGCCGACTTCCAGACTTTCGTGCAGCTTCTGCTTGCTGTGACAGGTGCCACCAGCTTTTGTTGAACAGCAGGAATTACAAGGTGCCGAACAAAGGTGTCTGATTGTCGATAGCCTTACAAGTCTGCCATTGTCCGATCAGCTACTCATCAGCTCGTGGCTTTCAAGCTTGCCAGTCAGAAGTCAATGGCAATGCGGCACCCGCAAGTTGTCGCCAGTGCGGCCACGTTTGGGCTGCATCGCTCCTCGGCTGCTCACTGGGTAACCACAGCCATCAGCAAACGGGACACATCGCCATGACCAGACAAAATATTATTATTAGGAGCCCTTACTGAGGTTTGAGGAAGAAGAAAGAATGAGAAGAAAAAAACGTACTCGTTCCGAATAGACAATAGAGAGGAGGCTATCCCCATCTCAGTTGCAGCTACTACACGACTAGCGAATCAAGGTTTGCACTTATACGGTCCAGTTCAAATATTGCGTCCGGGAATCGGGCTTCTGGAAGCAGAATACGTCTACCAGCATCATTCCCAGTAGCCAAATGAGCGTACAAATCTCCATTTTCAACGACCTGTACGATTCGCTTATTAGCCTGGTCGTATCAACACCCGCTCATCCACTGCACCCTGAAGATGACTACCTGCTGTGGTGGGGATAATCCAATAAGTTTTGATTACTTAATAATTCCGTTGTAATGAATGCCAACCGTGAAGTACCTTCGCACGGCATGACTCGGCTGGTACGAGCAGCAAAGGGGCTTATTAACGCAAGGGCAATCTTGCATCGGGTGACGATCCAGATCGCGCGTTGGCTCACGGTGGGACAGGAACCACACTAGGTTAGTTTAATGTCTATTTCCATTACCCAGGCAGATAGGTATCTGATCTGGACGAGAATACTTTTCGAAGTGATATTAAGCGCTCGAAGCCAAATGCATTGTATTATAAATATTTGGCTTCCCAAACTCGAAAGCGAGCCCCATGTTGGCGCCTTGGTTTGGCGACATGCGAATCTATGTACGCATCAAGTCTAAGGAGTACAGAGTACCTACAGAGTATTATGGTGTACATGTAGGGGTATCCACCAACCGTTATAGGAGAATGGTATTTTCGGATATGGGGAGAAATTGAACGAACCCCACAATCTCCTGAAGAAGTCATCTCGTCAACCAGACCGTCTGTCCATACCATGCGAACAGGCTGTACGGGATCAACGGAGAACATGAAGCCATACCTGGCTATCTCTCCGGCGAAGAAGCCGCGAGACCACAAACAAGATCCAAATCACAGTCCTATTATATACACTTTTGGGCGGAGGCGACTCCGGCATTAAAGAAAACGGCCAAAAAAAAAGGACAGATTATATTATACCAGAGAACGACTTGGAATGAGAAGTGCGTTGCGGATTTTATTTTATTTTATCGACATGCACAACCCTCGACACATTCCCGTCCATTTTCGCATTTTTACTCTGTATGTTGATGCGCCGGAGTATCATCGGCAAACAACTTTGTTCGCGGCAAGGTACATATAGAGTACGAGGTACCTACTTACCACTCGAGGAATCCGTACGACCCCCCAGTGCCGCTGTCTGCGTCACTGGTACCCCGCCATACCTAGGCGCAACAGCTCGATGGCGGGGCAGAAATTTTGGGCAGCAGCCAGGTCGTGCGACCGATTTGAGCTTCAAACATTTTTCTTTGCGGGAAAGTAGAGAATATCGACCAAGCCAGTCTCATACATACACCAATCCCATCAACGCATCAAATTCCACACTCCAGACACAAGAGACAAGAGATCACAACGGCAATCATGGATATCCGCGAGATGGCAGCAAACAACCCGGCGCCGCCGCCCGGCTTCGATCCCGAAAACGCCCAGAACCTCGAGGATGTGAGACATGCCATATGCGACAGTTACCGTCCTCGTCCCGACTCGATACTGATGCGATGAACAGATGGAGAAGCAGTTTGCCGTCAAGGTCGTGCAGCACATGGAGATTTACTGGTCGATCCTCGAGAAGATCAAGGGCTCGACCCTCCGCCTCACCAAGCTTGATGACGAGATCTGCGAGCACGTCAAGACTGCCTTCCCCGAGTTCGACCCGGCCAAGCCCGTCGACGAGGACGAGATGAAGAGTGCCGACGGCAAGAAGAGGTGGCGCGAGTTCATGATGAAGTACGAAAAGACGGTTGACGACTACAACTTTGGTACCATGGTCCGCGCCGACCCCAAGACGGAATACACCCAGGAGGGCACCATCTTTGTGCCGCGTATGCAGTTCTACGCCATCGAGATCCTGAGAAACCGCAACGGTCTTAACGATTGGATCTACGAGGAGAAGCAAAAGGAAAAGGCCAACAAGTCGTAGGAAGCGCCCAGCTTTTGCTTCTTTTCCGGGGTACGCGCATAGCATTGGAAGGGTCGAAGGATATCCTCAAGCTCATTACCATGGTTTTCATAATGCCGCTGGCGCCATCTGTTGCGACGCCAGCGTGGAGAGCTCCCGATACACAAGTTACTAGTAGTGAAATGGAAAAAATAATGTCCTGATATAAAGCAGATTCTTTAGTTGGGCAGACGTTGAATGCTGGCTTCACAAATGAATTGAGTTGCCAAGGACAGACAGACATGGGCTCGTATGAGTAGGTAGGTAGACGTGGAGAAGCCTGACGAGGCAGCCATTCGATTATTCCCCTTCCCAAACTGGGGCACCCAAAGGCATCCGCGTTGCTAGGTGCCAGTTTCATGTCGTCTGTCTGTTCGCATTTATCAAAACAACGGAGCATCCGTTGGCGGGGCAGTCCTGTTTCCCCGTGTTTGGTTTCTGCACATGAATAGTGAATTTCATCACCTGCAACACACCAAGCTCGGGCTTCTTCTGAATATTCTTCGTACACGAACCACAACTACGTTTATTTTGCTGTTGGCACCGCGTTCCGCGCGCCCCCGACGAATACGCTGTAACGGACAGAGAGCTGAAGAGCAGCACGGCACCATTTGCTTACCTGGCACACCGACAAGACGTGCTCTCTCTCTATCTCTCTCTCGCAAGGCACATCGAAATGCCCCGTGGGCGCCATTGACAACTCAGAAGAGATACGAAGGCCTGTGGGCACATCATCACTCAGCATGAACAAGCTACGCTTCAAGCATCTCTTCGCCTTTACAACATGGAACGGCTACCTGGTCTTCTGCCTGGCTTTGTTCACTTCACTTCTTGTCGGGGCCATTCAAGCTTTGCTTGCTGTCTTGATTGGCAGGATTTTTAGCCTGGTTTCCAGCTTCGGGGCAGGATCCGTCTCGGAGTACGACGCAAAGAGCCAGATCTCAAGGCTTTGTGGCATCATGCTCATACTCGCTGGTGCAGGCTGGACAGCGAACTTTCTACTCATGTTTTGCTGGGGATCATTCAGCGAGCTACAAGTCCGACGTGCCAGGTACCAAATATTTGCAGCTCTGCTGAAGAAGGACATTCAATGGTACGACAACGTGCCAAATGGGATCACTAGTCTGCTTGTGCAAACACAGTGGTAAGTTTTGCGAATGCTGATGGCTACTTGACTTGGCTGACTGAAAAACATTAGCCACTTCAAAGATTTACGCAATGGCATCTACCTCGGATTGGGAAACATATCCGTGGATCTGGTGACGACCATTGCAAACATCTCTGTTGCCTTGTACTTTTCATGGAAGCTGACTTTTGTCATCCTCGTCTCCGTGCCCGTTTCAATGTTCATCCTCGGGGTCATTGGTAAAAAGATACACCCGGCACTCGAGTCACAAAAGGAGCATCTCGGATTGGCGTCAAAATATGCTGCCTCGGCCGTCACAGCAATTGACCTGGTCAAGGTTTTCAATGGCGCCGACCAGGAAATATGGCAATACTCGGAATCCATCAAACGCTCGAAAAAGGCCTACCTGGTCCAGTCAAGATTATACAGTCTCCAGGTCAGCTATGTCAAGCTGTGGCTCGAATCCCTCTTTGTCTTTGCCTTCTACTATGGTATCACATTAGTCAGTCAAGGATTCAGTTCTGGAGACTTGCTCACAGCATTCTACGCAGCACTGAACGCCCTGCAGTCAATGGAGTCGATAGTCACCTTGTACCCTGTGGTACTAAAGGGCCTATTAGCAGGTCAATCCATGCGACAGATCACAGCTCAAGAAAGGGGCGGCAACAGTGCCGGAGAACTCGTGGACTGTTCTTCTCGTGAGCCATGTCATGGCGGGATCGAATTTTGTAGCGTAGGTTGAGCGTTTGACTATGGTCACCAAATGCTAACATTGATCAAGGTATCATTTTCATACGCTGCCAATCCTTCCATGCTCGTTCTCGACAACATGAGCCTTCGATTCCCAGCTCGACAGATGTCGTTCCTCATCGGACCAAGTGGCACAGGCAAAAGCACCATTGTTGACCTCATAGCCAAGTTCTACCAACCCAATTGCGGCGAAATCACGCTCGATGGAACTCCAATTCAAAAGCTCGACGATGCCTGGATCCGGAAGAATGTTGCACTGATACAACAAAAGGATGCATTATTTGACGACACGCTGCATCGAAATATCATACTAGGGCTTGTTGAGCCAGACGAGCCCTCAGAATCCGATATCAGAAAGGCTGTGAAAGCTTCTCAACTTCAAGCTACCGTAGCAGCGCTCCCCAATGGCATGCAAACCAGGGTAGGCATGAACGGACACAGTCTGAGTGGTGGCCAGCGCCAACGTTTGATCTTGGCAAGAGCACTCATCAGAAACTCTCCTGTCTTGATTTTGGACGAGGCCATGACCGGATTAGATACCACGACACGAGCGCAGACACTGGACACAATTCGGAGTTGGAGACGACAAAAAACAACCATCGTGATTACGCATGATACTGCCCAGATTCGCAGTGACGATTACGTCTGCGTCCTTCAAGGAGGCCATATCACACACAAAGGCCAGCGCCGAACCATGGGCAGCGACCAAATTGACACCTTTTCCCGCTTTACAGCAAACAACGAGAACGCAGAAGCTCGCGAAGATGGCCAAATTAGCCAGCACATGGACGCCACACTACCAAATCTGGACGTCATACGCGAAACTCCACGGACGTACAATAGAAGCCCCAGCCCGACAATAACGACTACTTGGGTGAGCATGACGTCCCCATCCGGAGATTCAATGGCTGCCCGGATGGCTTTCGGTATCAAATCGCCCACTGTAATAGCACGTCCTGCTCTTGCGCTGCGAGATACTCTGAATTTCCATGTCGCGGACACCCTGGAAGAGTACAAAGTCGCGCCTGCTTCCATTGATGCGCTTACGCAGAGGAGCTTTCTAGATATCAAGCAAGAACTTGCAAGAAACTCGGAAGAGTCAATGGAAACAATGTCGGAGGCGATTCGAAGCAGCCACACACGACCAAACGAGGCTGATAGCTCAGATTCATCGGTCTCGTCACTTCGTATGCGTAGCACGAAATGGTGGAGAATTCGAGGACGGCATGATGGTTTCAGGGCCGAGAAAGACAGCCCAGAAGCCATTTGGGATACGAAATCAACCAACAGCGATCAAATCCCATCCCTGCTGCAGATTCTTTTGGCTACCTGGCCTCGTCTTGAGGTCCGGGCACGCCTCTATCTCGCCCTTGGACTGTTCAGCTCTCTGGTAGTTGCCTTATCCATACCGGCCTTTGCACTGGTATTTGCCAACCTGTTGGCCGGTTTGGATACGTAGAACGACCAAACCACAACTAGTCGGCAATGGACGCTCTATCTACTGCTTGTAGCAATTGTTGGCGCGACAGCGACCTTCTCCACTCAGTACTCCATGTCATATGTTGGTCAAAGTTGGGTCGACTCGATGCGCTGCGAAGCTCTGTGGCGCATTCTTCACCAACCTAGGTCCTTCTTTGATAAGCCAAAGCACTCTGCAGCGAGGATCCTCGATTGTCTGGTTCGAGACGCCGAGGAGGCGAGTAAAATCATTATCCAGTTTGCTCCTGGTGCTTTGATGATGTCGACCATGGTACTGACCACAGTCACACTGGCTCTCGTCATTAATTGGCGCCTAGCTCTGGTGGCCCTCTCATGTGGGTTTCCATTATTGGTCTTCGTCGCATCATATTCGCGCGTGACCCAGAGATGGGAGTTGCGCTGTAATGACAAGTCAAGCCACACTTACTGTATCATGGTCGATGTAATCACGAAGATTCGCACCGTGAAGGCACTGGGTGCTGAAGTATACTTTTTGCGCAAATTCAACGGGTCTGCAGATCATTGTTCGAAGCTCAGGATCAAGAAAGCTGCATGGACAGCAGTCCTCTTTGCATGTTGGCAAGCAATTACATGGCTGACCCTGGCACTCATTTTTTACTACTCCGTGGTCTTGCTCATTTCATACCAGCATGACGACGACCTTGTTGGGATATTGAAGGTCATCAACCTCATCGTGCTGGGACTTGCCGCTGCAACCCAGATGGTAGATTCTATTCCGTCCATCAGCGCCGGAAAGGCTGCGTCTGGGCGGTTGTTATACTACGCCAACTTGCTGATACTGGATGATGGAGAGCTTCCCAGAAGTCGTAACCCTTCAGCACAATCCAACCCTGAAAAGCTCGCAAAGCATCAAGACGGTACTGCCAAGCGAACCAAGAAACAATTGAACTCGCCATTTCCTATTCGCATGAACGGACTTTCTTTCGCATACCAGTCGGATATGGGGCATTCTACTGTACCCATCCTCAACAATATCAATCTCGTCATTGACTCTGGCTCCGCAATTGCTGTGACGGGACATTCGGGCTGTGGCAAGTCGTCACTTGTTTCACTATTGCTCAACATACGGAAACCGGCATACGTTCCACAGGTACGGAATGTTCGGCCATCAATCTATCGCCACTCATTGTCCTTTGCCGGTCTACCGCCGGAATCGATCGACATAGGGGACCTCCGAAGCCAGATTGCCTATGTACCACAGCAGCCATTCCTGTTCCCTACAACCATCCGAGGAAACATCATCTATGGCCTGCCAGACAGCAGCGAGTTCTTGGCGTCGGCAAATATTGAACAGGCCGCTCGTCGTGCCGGCATTCTAGATTTTGTGCTGAGCCTCTCGGACGGCTTCAACACACTTGTTGGTGACGGAGGGCAAGATCTGTCAGGAGGTCAGGCGCAGCGCATCTGCTTAGCACGAGCATTGGTTCGCCACCCGAAGCTACTGATTCTCGATGAGCCAACGAGCGCACTTGACCCAGTAGCCGCAGAAGGAATTCGGCGCACTATAACACGGCTGATCCAGGTCCCAGATACTGGATCGCGCACAGTGTCCGGTGCATCTTACGATTCGCGCACAGGTTGCGACATCAGCTGGACCACAACACCATCTGTCGCGTCTCAGAGTACGCTATCCGTGGTTCTCATCACGCACAATGTTGAGATGATGAAAATCTGCAACAAAATTGCCGTCATTGATGGGGGTCGCATTGTGGAACAAGGCACTTTCAGAGAGCTGTTGAATAAAGGTGGTCGACTTGTAGAGTTGATAGGAGGAAAACATAAGACCAGCGGACAAATCAAACGAAATACTCAGTCTGGAATCCAATCTGAGACGAAAATCTTACAAGCAGACAACACGGACCGATCTTGAACGCGCAAGAGCCGACAGGCGAAGAGGAGTATGTTACAAGGATACCAACACAAGCTGGTGATGCTGGATCTCACCATTCGGGAGGACAACAGAGGAAGAGGAAAGGAGAATCCCCCCGTCAGACAAGTAGTAGGGAAGAAGGAGTCTCATGGCCTCTGTGAGTACTGTATGGAATAAGCTAGACATCACATCCGGTAGAGAGTTGCACGCTATTATTGTAGAACGGTGCTTCATGCTCCACGGTATTCAATAAGAGATTGGAAAATGATCAAACTTCTACCCGTGAAATCTTGTATATTTCAACAAGTGATCAATCAATTGAGTGCATTCTAGCACAAACCTAAATCTGTGCAGCCGGAAGATCGCGCTGTAAGTCCGGCAGAGACATCCATGCCGAGTGCATGAGAGCTCACGGTAGTCCCCGGAGTTAACGGCCGAAGTCTGCAAGGTGATTTGATGGCTTTCAACAGCGCATATTTAATTGAAGGGAGGTAGGAACCATCCATACCGTCACCTCAAAGTCTATGTATACCTGAATACTACAAAATTCATCAAATCACTTATCATGGCCCCCAAAGGTGGGCTGGACATCCATGCACACTTCTTCTTACCCTCTTCTCCAGAGGACGCAGAAGGCCTGGCAGAAACGTTCCGTAAAGGATGCTTCATGGTCTCAGGACCTGTGACGTGGAACGCCGAGTCGATCCTGGAATACAATGACCGCGCCGGCATCCAAATGCAGATGCTCTCCTATATCCCGCCGGATCTACACAAGCTCCAACAAGCCACCGATTATGGTGCATCTCTGGTGGCAAAATTCCCCACGCGGTTTGGGCTCTTGGCCGGCCTGCCGACCGACAACCCGGAAGCTTGCTTACAAGAGATCAAGCGGACGTCCGAGTTTGCGATTCCGCCCGACGGCTTCGCCGTGACGACTGTTTACAACGGGGTCGGACTCGGCGACGCGCGACTGGAGCCGATATGGCACAAGCTCAACGCCATGAGAGCGGTTGTCCATATCCATCCCAATGCCTACGCCGGACCAACCCACGGACGACCGTCTCCGCTCATCGAGGTGGCATTCGACACGGCTCGGACGGTCGTGGATATGCTCTACGCGGGCGTGCTCAGACGACATTGCGATATTCGATTTGTCTTGGGGCACTGCGGAGGAGCACTACCGGCTCTCTCGGGACGATTGTTGCTTCTTGGCACCCAGGACTGGATTCCTAACCCGAATAGTATAACACCCGCCGAGATCAAGACCCAACTGGGCCGACTTCTTGTAGACACGCGGCCACGGCCAATACAGGCCTGCCGCCAGCCGTGGAGATGGTTGGCATTGATCATGTGGTATATGGGTCGGACTGTGGAGTACCTTGCTCGAACGAGACAACGATGGAAGAAAACAAGAACGACGTCAAAGAGTTTGAAAGGAACGCTGGCGTTGAAGAGGGCCGTATCGGGAGGAATGGCTGGAATATGTTCCCTGCTGCAGCTCGCAGGGTGGAGCAGAGCAGGCATGAGTGATGGCCTATCAACTGCTAAGAATCATCATCTGAAGTTCCATCTCGGGAGCCATGTGCCGCATGATGATACATATCCAGATCTCCAAGAGATTCGAGAGCTAGGTATGGTAGACAGACACTGGCGCTCGGAGTCGATCCAGCCCTGATGATTGGCCTTATTTACTCAAGACTGATTTTGGTGCTGTATGACAGGTGCTTCCATTTTCAGCTCTGTTGCATATGGGGTGTATACGTGCGAAAAAAGACAGTGCAAAGTATCGACGGCTCAAGGCAATCCACGTTGGTCAGAAAATGACAAAATCCTGATCTCACGAGTCACTACAGACGCAGGAGGTATCGATTTTGTGGGTTATCGGAGTATTTGCGGATTCCTCCGAACGTGCCTTATTTACCATAATTGCTAGTGTGCGCGCCTGTCTTTTTCTTAAATAGTAGGTTAGATGCTCCGTACCCAACCACCAGGCGAGCCAGGCAGGAGGTGGGCAAGTAGTGTACGGATACCGGCGCTTTCACGGACTGACGTCAAGCCGTTTCCTCAGACCCCAAGCGCAGCAGACGGACTGGAATCTGGATGTGATCACTTATGGACTTGTCTGGCTGGCTACGTCTTCATCCGATCCTAGAGCACCAACAAGAAAAGAAAAGAAAAAAACACACCGAGCCTCAACCACGCTAACCCAACTGCTAAACACAAAGGCATCTGCTATCTACCAACCAGTGCTTGTACACTCCTTGGTGCTGGCGACCTCCTTTTATTCTGTCGCTCCTGGGCGCGCTGGAGGCTGGTGTCGATCTGCACATCATCATGTTTCTTGCCGCCAGCGAACCGTTGCGGTTGCAATGGGAACTTTCCAAGACATTTTCTAGCCTGATACTGTCGCACAGTTTCCGGCGGTGCAAATCGATGTGATGGCCTTGCCACAGAGTCGCCCTGTGTGCTGTTTGATGGTATTTTTGTGCGTGCTGTTATTACTACTATTTCAAGTTGAAACCTCGCCCTGGCAGTCGGTCGCCGGCAATCAAAGCTCGGATACCTACACGATAGCTGCGAGACGGCGGGCTAGAGCGCGGACCCGCCTTCACCAAACAGGAGTGGTGCTCAGGAGTTTCGAGATGAGGCTGACTTGGCGCCGATCGGCACTGATCTGCGAATACAGTTGCCAGGTCCATCTCTGCATACCCATTTAAAACTATTCATGGCCCAAGTTTCAACAAATAAGGCGTCCCCAAATGCGTCTTTAAATAACAATGACGATATCCAAGCTGGATCCCCAGAACACCAGATGCTTTGTTTTCTCGTGCGAATATGTGAAAAAATATTAAAATCTTTGCCTTGGCACAAATGACGGCTCTTTCTATACACGAGGTGTTATCTCTTCCACATGGGCGCGGAGGGCGCGGCTATAAAGAAAAGCCGGAAATAAAAGACAGGAGAGAGAAAGCTTGCATGCATTAACCTAGCCAAGTCTCTATTGGACCGAGTGACTGCAGCTGCAGCCTGGTAATATGTAATGTCGTCGGCCTGCAGCATAATCTATCTTCTAGCTGGTCATTTTCCAACAAGCCAAGCCTTCCAGCCAAGCCAGCCCGGCGACTTGTGGATTCGGCAGTTTGGATGCTAGAAATTACTAGATCACGCAAATCTTTGATAAAAATAAAAGACTTGCATTTCCTTGGTCGCCTAGTGTGTGAATTTCGAAAAGGAGCGCTCGCCCGCTGGGTTTGACTGGCGTCCAGCCACAGCCCCCCCCCAACGAACCCACCCCATTTTATAGCAGGCAGGATAGCACAATGTGCAAAAACCCATGGGCCGTCCGTCGGCCATCATATCATCATCGCTGTCGCTCCACAAGCCGAAGAAGACATGTCCACCGTCCACAAAACCTTGTCTGGCTTTGGCAAGTCTGGATGTAGCAGTAGCCTCTCCATTCTTTTTTTCGCCCCATATTAAACATACCGTACATGCCTGCTTATTACCTACAGTCCCTATCGTCCTATGTACTGCCATGTTGGTGCTCGGTGGTCTGCCTGGCAAACGGTCTGTCCGGGTGAGCGCTGCCGTTTGAAATGTCCCTCCATTGTGTTGCGCTCCGCGCTTGTCTAGTCCCATCCTCACTCCTACCTACAACACCCGTACCTACACCTTGGTCCATCCCAACCACGACCATCCAGCTCTGGCGCAACTTTCTTTTGCATGCCCTCCTCCTACTCCAGTTCTTCTTGTTCCGACATTTAATGACTTGGCTTTGCGACTCCAATTTCGAGCGTATAATATAATATACTAGCGCATCCGACAAGTTGGGTCAAGGACGCGGCCGAACACTTCCCGTGCTGCACCTAACCTTGGCTGCCGGGCGCTTTTCCTACTGCAACACAATTTATACTCGCCCATCATCGCGGGGGACGAACCAACGGGATTCGAGCACGACAAGCCAAGACAAAACAAGCCGCAACAGTTGCACACCCTTTGCGCACGAATTTTTTCTTCTTTCCTCCCGACCTCGGCCAAGTCTCTGGTACATCCTTGTCTTTTGTTTCAGTCAATCGTAGGATGAACCGCAAACCGACGCGGACATGAAAAAGAACAAGCTTTTCAACGTCCTGCCCCTAAGCACGACGGGCCTCTACAAGGATGTGCCCACTCATGATTTCGACAACTCCCCGTCGCCCTTCGATTCGCCGCTCAGTTCGAAATCGTGGCGGAATTCAAAGCTCAGGTGGCACATCCGGCGCCCACCCTCTGTCAAGCGGATTTTCACAGCCGGCGCTGCCCTCTTCCTGATCGTCATACTCGGTCTCGGAAGCTTCACCAGATGGCAGCGCTACATGGAAGAAGCTGAGATGGAGAATTCCGGTCCCAGATTTCACTGGGAACGTTACCCAGGGTGAGTCCCAACTGACATGACATGTCCAGTGCCTCTATGGCGCTTCTCGGACGGTCCTCTCTTTGTGTGTGTAGCTCCCGCTGACCTGCCCTTGCTAGACTTCACGGCTTCTACAACGGAGTGCGCTCGATCGTCAAGCTATCACAATGGATCCCGCAACAGCGAGACCTTGCTCAGACCAATTACACCATCCACGACGACATTCCCGTGAATCCAGTCATGGCTGATCCCTACCACTTCAGCTCGGCCAAGTACCTGCAAGAGCACTACGCCGTCAACACCTGCTACATGGATGAAGAAGACACAGTCCCTGCCCCGGACGTCTTTGCGCTCCCCGGCATACCTGCCTACACGCCAGCACCAGAATGGGGAACTTACGAGAACCTGGGTCTAGCCCCCGATCTATGCTGGGAACGTTT
This sequence comes from Pestalotiopsis sp. NC0098, assembly GCA_022432395.1. Classification (NCBI taxonomy): domain Eukaryota; kingdom Fungi; phylum Ascomycota; class Sordariomycetes; order Amphisphaeriales; family Sporocadaceae; genus Pestalotiopsis; species Pestalotiopsis sp. NC0098. The sequence continues at coordinate 99,856 of JAJKLJ010000003.1, read as the reverse complement.
CGGTCGTCTGGGGCCCTATGGTTACAGTTACCCGCAATCAGAGGGTGGCTTGGGCTTGTCGAGGAATTCGGAGCATGTCGGCGCCGACAAGGTGACAGACCACTTTGACAAGGTCGACTACCGAAACATGGACTGGGGCAAGGCTCAAAAGCGATGTTACGAGAGGAACAAGCATCGGTTCGACCCGGCACACAAACCTACCGACAAGCCAGCGAGGAAACAAGTCTCTCGTACTGCCTTTGTCATGAGGACGTACTCTGGCTACCAGTATGGCGAGACCCAGATTGTGTCGATGCGCGCCATGATTAATGAGCTGTCGCTGAAGTCTGGCGGGGAGTACGATGTGCACCTACTGGTGCACATCAAGGACAACACAATTCCGATCTGGGCTTCGGACGAGATATATCAAGAGCAGATCCGTATAAATGTTCCTGAGGAGTTCTGGGGCATCACCACTCTGTGGTCAGAGCCGTTGATGAGGCTGTATTATCCCAACCTCGTCTCCCACGACGAGACATTCGAAAACATGTCGGGCGGCGACATCTACGGCGTCTATCGATCGGCTCACTTTGCGCTACAATGGTTCTCCCAGAAACACCAAGAGTATGATTTCTTCTGGAACTGGGAAATGGATGTGAGATACTCGGGGCATCACTACGAATTTCACCATGGAGTCAGCCAGTGGGCAGACAAGCAACCGCGCAAGCTTCTGTGGGAGAGAAGTCAGCGATTCTGGATTCCCGCTCTTCACGGCTCTTGGGACAACTTCACGCAGATGGTGGAAGAGGAAACAAAGGCGAGCGGTGAGGCCCCTGTTTGGGGACCCGTCAAGTTCGAGACCGGCGACCGCGGCATGGTCGCACACCCTGATGGCACCGAGCCGCCGACGTCATTCGACAAGGACAATTATGAATGGGGCGTCGGAGAGCCCACTGATCTCATAGTCTTCGATCCATTCTTTGACGCAGCAAAATCGTCCTGGGTCTTCCGACTCGATATCACGGGCTACGACCAGAAGCTGAAGCCGCCGCCGCGCCGTACCTCGATTGTCACCATTGCCAGGCTTTCGAAGCGCCTGCTGAATGTCATGCACGAAGAGACGTACCGGACGAGACATTCCATGTTCCCGGAGATGTTCCCACCGTCCATGGCGCTCCACCATGGGCTCAAGGCCGCCTATGCCCCGCATCCTGTATACTTTGATCGCAAATGGCCTCTAGACATTTTGGATCGCACTTTCAACCGCCCCCAGAACCCCCAGGAGAGCCCCTTTGGAGGTGGCGAGCATAACATGAAGGGAGCCAGCTTCTACTACGACGCCGGCTTCAGCGGTGCCCTCTGGAGACGGTGGCTCGGCCTTCCCGAGAATGGGGAGGGCGGGCGAGAATACGAAGAACGGAACTCTGGCCGCATGTGCCTGAGAGGATCATTACATCACCCAATCAAGTGGGACGGCGTCGAGAATTGAGCTCACACGTCGATTCTTGGTGTCTGGCGTTCATTTTTCTTCTTTCTTTCTGCCCCCCTATATATTGCACGAGATACCCAGCGAGAATCCTTTAGCCGCTGGCAGATCTCGCCTTTTTGTTTGTTGTTCTAGACAAGGAATCTGCATAGCGCTGCCAGTGTTGGAGGTTGTAGATACACGCGCGTGCTGAACGCGCAATTAGATATGAGATGTTCGATGATGATACGAGCTGATGCGCTGTAAATAAATTACTTGAATAATTGACAGCCTTGGTGAAATGATGCCGATAATTACCTACCATTTCTGTGCATAATTGTTTCTGAATTTTCCGCAATTTGCATCAGTGCCATGCACAAAAACCCATAAAAGGCAACAGTCGATCGTGCTGTTTCTCACATAACTTTCGTGAACAACCCATGGTGGAGGGCCACCACTGCAATAATTTAGGACATGTCATCGTCAGGGTTAGAATCTCAAATAAACGTAGCATTTCCAGGCCTTACTGGTACATTTACTTCCTTCCAGTTCTCCTCGCAGCAAGCATGAGGGCATCTATTTGATGTCCTGCTAGCTGCTTCGATCATTCATGAACTGTGTTTCTTGGACCAGCCATCCCCCTGAACTCGGACCTCTCAATCACGGCCAGTTCTTATATGTGACCTGTCATCGATTAGCGAAACCAGTATCTTGGAGAAACAAGCACGATACACTCACGTTCCAGTGGTCCGATACCAAGCTTCCAGGTGATGCTGGGTCTAGCAGAATAACTTTCGATGTGGCGCTGTTTCGATACTGCCACTCGAGATAAGCAACAGCTGCCTTTCCGAATTTACCACCGTTTGTTGCGCCGAAGGTCCCGCCATGGCCTACGATGACAATTAGCCGGGACGATATCATGAGACATCACCAACATACCAGTGTCCAATGATGCCTTGAAAGCTGGGAGACCCGCGTTCAGAAGGCCATAGTCCTTTTCCGCCTTGAATATATGTCAGTAATCATCTATGATTCCACCCTCCAGGATCATACGTACATTTGGGAAGCCCATATCCTTTGGCCCGCCAACGAACCAAGAAACAGGGACTTTGATCTCCTGCAACAAATATCTTCTGTCATCCTGAAAGATGGCAATGTCAAACATCATGATTCTCTTGACACGCTCGTCATGATACGCTGTACTTATAGCCTCAAGTCCGCCACAGCTATGTCCAGCCGTGGTGACGTTTTCAAGGTTGATGGTGCCGTACTTGCTGGCACCACCGCCGAAGGCCCAGTCGAGACTATCGCGTTGGTCTTGCACTTTGGTCTGACCAGACCCAGAGCCGCTGGCCGGACCCTCTGCGGCAATCACGTACCCGTGCGATGCGATTTCTGTCAGAAAGTTGCGATACGATGAACTGCTTGTCGCGCAGCCACCGTTGCCCCAGGTGATGAAGGGCAAGCTGACGTTGGCAGGCGGAGTTTTAGGTGCGTAGATTGTGTGATTTGGAAGACTTGAATCGCTCATCGTTGCTGCTGGATAAGGTCCAGAGCCTGGGAAATCTTAGTCATACTTCTGGTAGTAGTAGCGGCCTCGAGAAAGATTCGAGGTTAGAATGCCGAATACTGACCCGTGGTGACTGCACCCGTCCCACTGGGTGACTCTGCCCCTGTGGCCCCAGGGTTGTTGCCCGTCTGTTGAATGTACTTTGCGAGATCGGTGAGAGAGATGCAAAAGATGCCGCCTGCAATGGTGTCGTCGCCCTTTTCCGGGAAGTTTCCAGGCTTGGGCACGAATGTCCCCGTCTGTCGCGCGACCAAGGTGTTTGCCTCGAATGGCCCAGCCAAGACACGAGGTCCGACAAGAGCAATTGCCACTATAAGCAAAGATTGATACATTGTAAAATTATTTGGGGTGTGTATCGAACTCAATCTTGCCTCTATCTGCAAACTGATCTGGTCTAGACATCCTCTTCCCTATAAATATGCGTGTAGTGTTTGCAGTGTGAGCACTGGTGGTTGCTCGATTGTTGTCCGTCTCCCTAAAGTGAGCTCGGCAAAAGACATCGGCAATACTATATTAAAAAAGACGGTCCGGTTGACAGCCCGCACCCTCTTCATTGGTTCACGGCTTTTGCTGTTGCGTATAGAGCGGATAAGTTCATTGAGCCGGGTTTAGAATATGCGGAGGATTATCGCTATTATGACGCTTAGAGACCCAGCAGTCATTCAGCATCAAGTTTTGGCATCAACAGCACCATGCTCTCAGCTAAGAAGTGGCATGAGCGTGTAGTCGACCTCGGCACGGGTACTGCCAAGGCTCCGTACGACTTCAGACCTGGCCAAACGGATGCAGATGATCCGATGTAATCACGGAGCAGATGTTCGAGTCTCAACTATTCAACGAAACTCATCTCCTAACCTCGTTTGCTCCGTTCTTATCGATACCAAGCCCATCCTGCAAACCTACGATTAACTTGCGGTAGTACCGATCAAGCCAAGTCTTCTCGATGATAAGTCGGTCCAAAAAGCCGTGATGTCGAGAACGTGGGTTCCAGCTTGTGGGAGTAGATTGTTGGGGGAAATATAAACCCTCTTTCCAGTCATATGAGATGCTTGAGTTCCAAAACTGACATTGACATTGCGCTACTAAAAGTCCATGACTGTTCACAAGACAGAAATGGGGTCTTCTCTTACTCGGCTTTCACATATATAAGCTATTTTTCTTACTAATGCTGAAAGGCTATTTGTATCATAATATAACACAGGTTGATAATATCGGTGATGAAAGTTACTTTGTGGAAATGGCAGAGGCATATTGTTTAGACTTCCTGGCGCTAGGATACATATCGGAGTGTTTTTTACTGCATTTTTTTCTACACAAATACTATATATGACTTAATTCGAATTCATATTCTTCGTGTAGCATGGATATCTTCTTGCTACACTTCTTATCTCACCGACATTAGATTTTTTACACTAATCTGACTTAAAACTTGCGGGCTTCTTGCCAGAAATCAACTCTCTGACGCGGATGCTTTAGAGTGACTTCGTTGTTGATATCAACATGCTATATGGATCAAACTCGGAGCAAATCTTATATGCGAGTCGACTTGCACAAATCATCGTAGATACCTAGATAACCTAGGTAGGTACGCTATATCATACAAGACCTGAGACAGGTCGACTATTGTAAATATATAAACCGAGGAACGTATGGAACACCAGTTGTAGAAGTGGATTGATCAGTTCGTCTTTGGGTAGTATATAAATCGCCTAAAAGCTATTTAATTCCAACATCAACCAGCTAGTTGACTTACGGTCCTTGATGACTCGACAGGCCATCTTCGGCTATTTAGATACTTGAGAAACTAGTGAGCTCTGGAGGCTTTGAGTTAGTTGAGTGTTATATCAAGTGAATTCATTCCATGCAAGCTGTGAACATTATATGACTCTGTCAATAAATATCTACATGACCTACATGCAAACGGTATGCAGCTCGTACGGAGCACGAGTATACAATGTCCACTACCTACGGCGTACACACGCGGCAACTAAATGCACTAATTTACCAGACCTGGAGCATAACGTGGGGGCGTCTTGGAGTGGGTCATTCCGACCTTGCAAGCAATGGACACCCCACTAAAGAAATGAATCCAGCTCCAAAGCAGCACTTGAGTGATGACGTGCAGCGGCTGGTGCGATTGCGAAGCAGCTGCTGTTACATAACTTCATGAGGTCTCGGCAGATCCCCGCTGCCACCAAGATGACTTGATCAGACGCCTCCGACGGGTCTTCTTCTTCGTATGAAAATACGTCGCATATTCCCACGGGCAATGGACGCATCCTCCAACGACGAGTCAGCTACACTGCTTGGGCTCCCGGACGAGCTCCTCGAAACCATCATCCAGTACCTGGGCCCTACCGATACCGTAGCCCTCGGCCGAACCTGCAAGCATGGACACAAGGTCACAAGCTCGGCTCTGATATGGAGGAGGCACTGCATAGAGACATGGAAAAGGTGGGATAAGAGACATGAGTTCGAGAAGAAACTGGCACTGCCTCCCCCGCAGATCGATTGGTTGCAACTGTTCACGGAGCGCAGCCGAAACGATCGCGAGATGTTACACATCTTCAACGATTTGCTATCGACACAGCGCTGCAGGTACCAGCGCATGGAACAAATCGCCACCCGTGGACTCGATGCTGTAGACTTTCTTGCCGACCTAGAGAATAACACGCCGGACTCGGCGGCTGATGTGCTGGCGAGGAGGTTCTTTGCCCGCGCGCTTCTCGGGCAGATCCGCCGCGGTCGAGCCCTGGACATCTGGATGCGCCTCGGCAGGGGCGGGCAGGTCACCCTGGAGGAATCCTTGAGCGCCTACGATCTTTTCGTTGCCGCGGAAGATATTCTAGGTGGCGATGATCTATCCAGCAGACTCGATGCGGCCGCCAACAGAATCCGAACCTCACGCGGCCCCGGGGAGTTTGACCAGCTGCCGGTGAGGCAGAAGGCGCTGCTCGTGGCCGAGTTTCTCAGAGCGTCGGGCCTGGTGGGCATGCCCAACGAGTCTCATTACCACGCGCTCCAGAACAACTTCTTGCATACTGCTTTCACCGAGCATTCGTCGCTTCCCCTCCAATCGGCCGCCATCTACTGTGCAATCGCGCAGAGACTCGGCATCGAGGCGGAGCCTTCCAACTACCCGCAACACGTCTACGTCGGTATCAGATTGCCACAAGATCAGATGTCCGACGGTGAAGACCCGGCACAGTCCGAAGAAAACTACATGTACTTGGACCCGTGGCGCTCTAGCGAGGAGGTCGAAACAGATCAACTACATCTTCGTCTAGCCCAGATGGGCGTGCCACGTGAAGAACATTCACAGTACCTCGGCCCCGCGCCTGTACTGGAGATGACGCTTCGCACCGGTCGAAATATCATGGTCTCGGTCGAAGAAGCTCGTCACCGTGCTTCAGGCGAACCAATGTCAGTTGATCTGGAAGCTGCGTGGTACAGCATGTTATGGGTCATGGTATTGTTGGGCGATGTTGACGATCGGGCGGCCTTTGTCAGGCGGCGCCAATTCATCCCGTACCTGGTCCAGCATTTCCAATCCCATTCTCCCGAGGATATACATTTGATGAGCCTTGTGCCAGCTCTGTTCGAGATTCAGCGGGAGCACCTCGTATTGGTCGAGATGCTGCGAGTTTCTCGAGACGCGGACGTGGCTGAATTAATCCCAAAGCCGCGAAATGCAACAAATGCAGGCCTCCAGTACAAAATTGGACAATACTTCAGACACAAAAGATACGGCTATGAGGGGTTCGTGATTGGATGGGATGCGCACTGTGCAGCCAGTAGTGGTTGGATATCCGAGATGCGCGTGGACGATCTGCCCAGAGGCCGTGGACAGCCGTTTTACAATATCGTGTAAGTTGTTCCTGAAAGCACTGCCTGCACAGCTCTAATCAAACATCAGGGCCGATGATAAGAGCACTCGTTATGTGGCTGAGGAGAACATCCAAATACTACTCGAAGAACCGCCGGCCACCCTGGTGGACATGGCTGGGCGGTATTTTAAGCGTTGGAATAGCGACGAAATGAAATTCGAAAGCAACATGCTCGACGAATATCCAGACGACTAGTCCTCTAGAATACCTAGTCACATGCGGCAGCTTTGGACTTGCGAACTAATGGGCCAATTACTAGTTACTTCCAGTGCCAACCACCCCTTGCAGTACGGTTTATCTTTGGTGACTTGTGATGCGCGGTTCGCAAGTAGTGTTTATTGGACCTCGATATTTGCTCTATCGACTGTATCCTAACCGTTCTATTCGTACTAGTATAAGCATAGTATTATGCCGTGTATACCGCCGCTACAGATCCTGGCTACTCGAATATAGGTGTGCGTCTAGTTTTGGTCCTCATATCCTATAATTGGACCGGTGCCAATGCGTGACTTCACCTCTTGGACAACGTCGCTGGCGGAAATTCGTTGCGGACATCACGGACGCTGCCGCCGTGCAATATTGCGCCTATTGCGACGTGACCGGTGCTACCAGTTGGCAATCCATGTGTCGGTTGGGAGGCTGGCGATTGGAAAGTGATCCTTCAGGTTCAGAATTTGTGTGCCTTGGTGTCTAATATCGTCGTATGCTCTATGAATTGTTTTTGTATATCCTTGACGAAGTGATTGCGATGCATTTTCGAACTGCATGGGCTTCGAACAGTAACAATGGCAGATTGCGGCGCCTGTATTGTATTTGTGTTTATTCGCTTTTTTTTTTTTTTTTCATTTGACAGGATCAAAGTCCTCGATTTGATAATTCTTGGATAACGAAGGCGAGAGCGGCCAATCTCCTGGCTTGTCGGGGGTGAGAGTGCTGTTGGAAGAGCCAAGGGACGGTCTCGTACTCGGCGAGGAAGAATGGTCTGGTATCGTGACCCAGTGAATGATTAACACCGAGAAGAATACTAGCTCATGTCAGTTTTCAAACCGGTTTCGTGGGGTGGCAAATGTCTCATACTGTCGCAGATACAACATAGCAAGCACAACCAGGCTACCTCTCCTTTCAGAATATTCAACACGAAAAGGTTCCTGTAATCTGTTAGTAGATGACTTCAGAAAGCCTTCGATCATTGTAGAGTCGTACACTAAAGTAATGATTGTAGTGCCGACGCCTCCCACAAGGGTTCGTTGCGCAAGCTTTCGTAGCTGAGGATTGGGTGCGTGGGCACCTGGGGATCCCATATTCCAAACTTTTGATCCGGAATTCCAGAATTTCCATTGGACGGAGTAGGTACCTGTACGAATTTGAAGTCAGCATTTGCATCATCCAGGGCAAATGAGAGAAAAGAAAAAAGGAAACCTACTCATGAGGGGCCTCAGGAAGAGAATTGTCAAATAAATCTGCCGAATATTGTCAGCAAAAGGAGGGTTATGATCGACTTGTATCGGTACATACGTTGGCTACAGCATCGTAAATCAGCAATGGGATCAAAATCTTTGTTTCAACACCAATTTTGCATCTTCCGTGGTCGTCGATCAGATAGGTTCGGCTAAGGGGGAAATGTCAGTGTCATGTAGTCACCAGGCGAGCGCCTAACAATGCCGAGTGACTTACTACACGAAGCCCAGGATTCCGATGACGGCAAAGATTGCTGCGTCAAGTGTTAGATGATGAATGATACTTGGCTCTTGTCAGTGACTTACAAAGCATTCCGCAAGCATTCCACAAGTACAGCTTGGATTTGAGCCGACTCTTGGTCGTTCCACGGCAAATGTGCTATTAGATACGTTAGCATGTCTTCTGCCGGCTTGTGGTGGCGCATTCACATACTGCTCTGTCGACAAGGAACAAATACGTAAGCTGAATGTGTCAGTAGCCTTTCAGTATTGGAACGTTCATGGTCAGGATTGCATACTGCCTACGGAGCCGTTAGCTGTTGGGATTCGATTGAACCATCGTGTAATTCACATACCTTGGTAGCCAAGTACCCGGTCAAGCATATCAGACTTGATGCGCTGCATAACGAGAGATTCTCAATAGGACCAAATCCATATTGAAAGATGAGAGAGGTGAAAACAAATAAGAGTGAGGAAATATAGAGCAGGAGAACAACTATCTATAGTCAGCAGAGCGCGCGGATGGGAGATGGTGGAATTCCTCCTGCGACATACTCCATATCACAAATGATAAACTCCGCCATTCTTTGATTGCAAGGACTCTTTGGGCTATTGGGTCTTGTCAGCAGCGATGAGTACATATAATGTTGTGAGGGTTTACCGACTCAGAAGACTCGAGAACACACAGATCGTTGTGAGCCCGATCACGAGACTGGCAATCTTTCCGGCCAGTGGCTCAAGCTCAAGTTTTGGCTCCATTGCGCGTGGCGATATGGGGATTTCGGGGACCGGTGCCATGGGTCTACGCCGTTCCTGGTTCCGGGCAGGAATTCCGAATATCTCGTCGTCCGAGAGAGTTATAATGCGAACATGGGCTTGGTGCAGTTGTTGATGTTTCGTACTGATCCACGGCTGTCACAATGTCTGGATCTAGATGATCGACTGTGGAGAAATTGAGAATAAGGAAAGATGTTGAAACAGTTCTCATAACCACGTACTCTTGATCAATCTAGATTGCATCATATCGGCACAATGGTAGTGTAAGTAACTTTTGGTTTGCATAAGTGGCATTCATGGCCAGTGAGCACGACGGCGCAATGATGGACAAGCTCACAAACAGAGTTCGCCGACCGGTTTGCTGGTTGTCCCAGAACCCACGCCCATTCGCTCGTCGGCCCACTCCCGAAGCATCCTCTAGAGGTGAGCGAGTGCGGTCGTCTTTTTCCGACGGGAGAGTTCGCGGAACAGCTGGCGGGCTTCTAGATCCTCTACGCCTCTTCACCGACGTCTGCGGATCAGCAGTGCCCTATGGGTGCGTAACGAGGCAGGCCTCAGTGGTTCAGGGAGCAGAGTTCACGCTACTGCGACCGTGTGGCTCTAACCAGGTAAAGGATGCGGCTTCTTGTCCGATCCAGCATCTCCTGGGAACACAGCAGGCAGTGACGGATTCGGACAGACACCACCACCATTGCCTAGTCGAGCTCGATGTCGGCCGTGGTGCCGCTTGGTAGTGCCATCGTGTGGCGAACTGTAACAACGGCCAACCACAAAGCGACAGAAAGAAGGCAGAACTAGGTTAACCTAGTACAGAAGCAACCCAGAATATCGTTCTTATCGATGAAATGTAGAAGACAAGGCGCTCAAGGTTCTTCTGTACTGGTGAAATTGAGCAGATGTTACCAGTGTATATTTGACGCGTGTTTGCTATTTCTTGGCCCTACGAGAAAAGAGAGCTGTATAGTTGCCTTCTTTGTAATTGCAGATAGTTACCATCTCTACAAATGCAGATAGATATTGTCTATAGGATCGGAGAATGTCTTCTCATCTTATGGCTTGAAATCTCGGGTGTCGCTATGATGCAACGCAAGCCAATATTTCCCTACCAAAAACAATAAACGAGGAAATAGTTTAGTAGTAATGAGACATACCAAACCGGGTCGCTCGGGTCGTTGACTCTGCCTGACTCTAGAATAAACGAAGAGTCGAGAGAGAACATCTGATCATGCATGAACAGATCTATCTAACCCAGGTTATATTGGTCTACTGCCTGCCAGCCGAGCCAACGTGGAAATCGACCATAGACGCCAAAATCGCAGCCCGTCAGGCTGGCACAGTAGGTAGCACGATCGTTGCGCCCCTGAATCTGCACAAAGGGTATCGTTCCCGACAATAGCGGTGCCAATTTGGAGGCGCCTTTCATGTGCTACAGTGTCTTGAGACACCATCATTTTTGATCGCGAAACGGCAGCCGCGAATACCCGTCAAAAACCTCCCCAAAACCCCCAACCCTGAACAATGACCAGGACCAGAGCTCAACCCGACCCCTGGGTCCTGCGCCAATCCCCGCCAACACGCCCAGACCAGAAGGAAGGGTCTCCCCGGATTTGCATGCGCGAAACTCCACAGCAGTTGTAGACAGACACTCGCTCTGCGCGGGCTCGTATACAGAAAAGGAATGTCAGTCATGCATAATCACCTCTACCCATGCCCAAACAAAAACCATAAATGGTACATCGCCTCTTCGCCCGGTCTCCCGAGCTCGTTTCTTCACGACAGTCGTTTTCGCATCTTGAGCTGTTTGCTCGAGTCAGCTGCCCTACGGCTGAGCTCTACGCGTTTACATCGGATCGGAGGTCTGCGATAGCTTCATTCTATAATTCTCCGAAAGCAACTCCGACTACCGTTCCGAAAATTGTCCAGAGGAGGCAATGCATTGGGCCCCGAACACCACCTCTCAACGTACATCGTCCACCACAGTCGCGTTTTCTCAGCAGACACATGTGGAAAAGTCAGATCAAAACGCACTGGCCGGCCATGTGTGTAACACACTTGTGATAGTCTACAGGTACTTTCCGTGTTTACAAAGTGTCTTCATTTTTCCCGAAGCTGAGTGTGATAACCAAAGACCAAGAGATAAATGACAAGACCCGAGCCAAAAACGATGGCGCATTTGTCTTCGGCGCGCTTTATCAGCGAGCTTGTTCGACTGAGTCAATATGGTCGTCCAACCATAGCTCGGCACCTGCCAGGCTTGAATCCACGCTTCCGCACGTCTCCACTCCGCAGCTTCTTCCTTTCCCACTCCAATATCTCTCGCACTGCCTCAAAGCTATCCGAGTCCAGCTCGAGCCATGCAAGATTTCGCTCATTTCAGATCCTGGCTGCCGGGGGCGGCTTGCTCACCATTGTATTCTCCGTCGCTCAACCGGTTTCTCGTGGCCCGGCCGAAGCCGCGGACAAAGCATCAATTGAGGGCCACACAAAAGAAGCGAAGGTTGGGGAGGAGCTTCCAAAATACCGGATCGCGGAGATCAGAAGCCACGGCCCAAAATCAGCCAGGCCATGGATCATTTATGAGGATAAAGTATATGATATCACAGAGTGGCTACCTGCTCATCCTGGTGGTGAGGTCATCCTCCGTTCAGCTGGCACAAGTATCGAACCATACTGGGATATCTTCTCCATCCACAAGACCCCCTACATCCGCGAGATTCTCGAGCAATACGTCATTGGCAAAGTTCACCCGGATGACCTCGAAGATGGCCGGCCACGTGTAGACGCCGTTGAAGACCCGTTCGTAGCAGACCCGGAGCGAGACGCAAGACTGCGCCAGTTGACCTGTAAGCCTTGTAATGCCGAAACAGGCGGCGCAGAGCTGGCTGCCAACTTTCTCACGCCCAATGAAGTCTTTTATGTGCGCAATCACATGTGGGTTCCGGTCCTCGAGGACCCTACCGGTGACACCCACGGCATCTCCATAGAACTCCCAGATGGAAGTGTCAAAACGTACACGGTCGGCGAGCTCAAGTCTAGGTTCGAGCAACACATGGTGACATCGGTACTCCAGTGCTCTGGAAACAGGCGGAGGGATATGACGGAGCATGCTCGCAAGACTAACGGTTTGCAATGGGGAGTCGGCGCCATCAGCTGTGCCAAATGGGAGGGCGTGCGCCTCCGAGACGTACTCGCCGATGCTGGTTTGGCCGTGGATAAGGTCTCCGAGGATGCACAGCATGTCCAGTTTTCTGCACTTGAAGCATATGGAGCCAGCATCCCGATCCATGCAGCGCTCGACCCCCGTGGCGATGTGCTGCTGGCATTCAAGATGAACGATTTGCCTCTACCGCCTGATCATGGCTTCCCGGTGCGTGTCGTTGTTCCCGGGACGGTGGCGGCTCGTTGTGTCAAATGGGTGAACAAGATAGTCATCTCCGACGAAGAGAGTTCTACCAGCTGGCAGCGTCGGGACTATAAATGCTTTGGCCCCAACGAAACTCAAAATTTAGACTGGGACAAGTACAAATCGATCCAGGAGATGCCAGTAACAAGCGCCATCACGAGAGCCAGACTTGTTTCAACACAAGAATCCGCACGCCTCCTGCCCTCTACGAATATCTCGACGCAGGATGTGAAGCAGAATAATGAGCTGATCGAGCTCGAAGGCTATGCCTATTCTGGTGGAGGCAGAGAGATCCAGCGTGTGGATGTCAGTCTCGATGGTGGGACGACCTGGGGTCAAGCTACGTTCCTGGACGATACCCATGAAGACGCTGGCAGCAAGAGGTGGTGTTGGAAAAGGTGGACGTATCATGGCCCGCTGTCCGTCGTCGATCCGCAAACCAAAACCACGACTTTTGTTGTCAAGGCCACAGACGAGGCGTACAATACTCAACCGCAATGCTATAAAAGCATTTATAACTTGCGAGGCAATTTAGCAAACGCCTGGCATCGACTTGAGATGGAAGTCAGCCCTCGCTCTTATAATGAGCAACAAGGATCCAACGTGGCTGTCGAGACGACCTAACTTTTTGTACTTATCCTAAAGGCTAGTTTTACTGAAAAAACACTCTTGTTCAACCACTTTATAAAATATATTCAATTCTTGAAATTCATCTAAACATACCCGTGGGTCTAGGTACGTACCGTTAATTCGACCACTAAGCTGTGGGTAATTGGTTTTCCTTAAGCAGTAAATTCGCGAGGTTCAGACGAAGAGCAAATTAAGCTTAAAAGAGTTAGAAAAGAATCACTTGACTCTTGAAATTCATCTGAATATGATTGGGTTTCCTTAAGTGGTAGGTTCGCGAGGTTCAGACGAAGAGTAAAATACATTCGGTATTTGTGGACTGGTTACTCTTTCGTTGCAGGCTTTGAATTGTATATAAAGTTAATTTTGGTCATTCACCGGCGAGCGCATATTATTGGCTGGTTCTCTTGCTTCAGGTCACGGCCCATAATGTAGTATATTCTGTTTTGGCGGCCTCACATTTTTGTGCAACAAAGCTGGGAGTAATCTACAATGGTTAACCACAAGCTTGTCTGCTTTCCTTCATCTGTGACTCTCGTAAATTTCACTTTGAAAACCCGTCGCGGATCTCTAAGAACTTGGTATACCTAGATCTTGTCCATCTCCTGGACTGCTTGCCCCAGATGATCATGGGCAAGCTCAAGCCAATAATCACGAAACTGAGGGCCCCAAGCTCGATGAAGCAGTTTTCCAAGCTCGTATCAATCCAATAGCTTGCAGCGAATGTGAAGATCAGCGCAAGGGAGTTGTTGATGACGGCAACACCCACCATGCCTTCCAGAACCATTTCCGGATATGAATCGGCCAAGTATGTGATGCTCAAGTCACCTGCACAACCATATCCCAGACCAATCATCCCCAAGCCAAGGAACGGCACAGGCCAGTCCCATCCGCGAGCTGATCCTATTCCGAATAGCCACATACCCGTGGGAAAAATGAAGAGACAAAGAATCATAAGATAGAGCCGATATTCGGCTTCCATCACGCCTCGGTTGCGCTTGGTCATCCATATCAAAAAGGTATCGCTACACCAACCACCGTAGAAACAGCCAATGACACTGCCAATGATGCAGGGGATATTCATGTTGCCCACCTGGGCATCTCCATAGTTCCAGGGCGGGCCATACCAGTTGTCTTCCTCTACAGTGAGGTAAAAGCTGAGACAGACACTCTGCAACCCCCATTGCAGGCCTGCAAACCAGACAGCTGGAAAGGTAAAGACACGCATAGTATGCCAAAGACGCGAGACGAACTGTTTTGCACCAGTCCCCTTCAAGTTCGGTGCCGGTGTGATGGGCTGAATTCGTTGCCAGTATGTTTTTGGCTGTGCATTGGACAGTGGCAGAGGATGAGGAGCTTGCTGCTCTTCTTTCGTGTCTGCCGCCGACGCGGAAGCAAGGGGATCCTTATCAGGGCTCGTGGACAGAGTCGCATGATGCGGAGATGGATTCTCAACATCGTGTGTACCACCTGCAGAGGCATGCTGGAAAGTCTTCTCGTGAGCAGGTGGACCAGCAGCCGGATAGGGATCGCCGTTGTCGGTCAGGTAACTTTCGCGATGAAAGGCTGTCTCTTCCAGGCCGAAATAGAGGAGGATGAAGGTGCCACCTCCGAAAATCGCGCCCATATAACCGATCCAGCGCCACCCGAGGAAGCTGTCTGCCATGTAGTTTGCAATAAGAGGTCCCAGATAGGTACCCACTGCCGTCGCCAATGTGTACATGCCGAGCGACGCACCATTTTGATGCTCAAACCAAATATCAAGAAGCGAAACCTGGACCACGGCCTCGGCTACCGATTCTGATGCTCCAACAAAAAGTTGGCACCAGATGGTGTCGGCGGTATTTCGAATCCTGCCATACCAGATGCTACCCACGGTGAGGAACAGCATTGATACAAGATAGAGAATGCGACGTCCGTATAGGTGCACAGCAGGCGAGCTTAATAAGCACCAATACCCGATTGCGGCGAAGAGCACGCCGGCACCGGTGTTGAAAACATCATAGCTGATATCATATTCCTCGTTGACACCGTCACTGCCAGAGCCGGCATCGTTCGAAGTCGCGGCCGTAAGGCCAACGACGAACAGTACCAGTGCCGAGTGCCAGGTCTTGCGCCAGAGGCTCCAGTTCAGCGGGTCATCGGGAGAGTCTGTAGGCTGCGGCACGAGCACTATGTCTCCGTGCTTGAGCAAATGCTCATCGCCTGGCAGGGTTTTGCCGTTCTCATCAAAGAGGCGACGAGTGCCGGGGAGAAATTCTACAACTTCTTCAGACATGAGGGCCGAGTCGAGCTGCAATTGTACCGTGGCAACCAGCGCTGGCACCCGCAACCCCGGGAGCAATCTATCCGTGTGTGGTGATATTGAACGCTGGGTGGCAGTGGTGATGCAGCAGCGCTGGGGAGGCGAATTGCGTCTCAGCAGAAAGGCATATCGTCGACAAGCGAGTGGGCAATTATTAGAGAAGCAACAAGACAACAAACCGTTCAAAGGCCCAACCCGAAAGGAACAAATTTCGAGCAGAATTTTTTTTTAAAAGTCGGGCTCCACGCAATGCGGATATGGTCAACTAGTGTCGCGGCAGCAGATGAGACTCGGAGTTATAAAGCCAGGGGGTCCAGTAAAAGCTCGCTGATCGATTGGACGTCCAGCGATTATGGGACGTTTAAACGTTGCAGGGATGCTGGTAACGGGCCGTAGCTGGCTCTGGCGAGTCTGGCTTGGGTGAACAGTTGAGAAACTTTTGATTTATGATAAGCAGTGCCGTCAAGGACCACAGACACCACAGGCGGGAGCCATTCGAAGGTCAAAATGTAAGGATGTCATCGAGCCGGGCAAAGATAGACCAAAGACCAATTCTTGTGAAAGGGTTGCGCCTGGTAATGGTCTGTATACTTCATTGTATTGACACGGAAATCACACCTAAGCATAAGGAATCATTGTACGGTGTACGAAGTCCCTAGGTACCCAGCAGCCAGGGAACAGAAAGTTTAGCCATTTACATACCTAGCGTCGCTCCGGCAAGATCCGTTGCATCCACTGAAAACTCGGCAAGGAGCACTGACAGTCAGCGATCCAAATCCCAATGAATGCCCAACTTGCTTGCTATTGTCGAAACCCCATAGATATTGAAGATTAATTACAGAGGACAGCGGACACAAGCCGACGCGTCAGTGCGTGTTGTGCTTGAGAAATGCAGAGAGCGACTTGATATCTCGGACAAATCAGAAAGAAAAGAAAAAGAAAAAGAAAAAGAGAAAGAGAAAGCTTCGTGATGTAAGTTGCCTAGTTCGGATGATAGATCATTTACTTTGTATCGTCTTTCTCTCTCTTGGTCGTATGCTCTACACGTTTTTTGCGCGTGCCGCCAAACAAGATAATCGGATGAAATGTCGATATTCTTTGTATCAAGGCGAGCCTGTCTATATAGAGGATAGTTATATATTCCTGTCCCCGACCGAGGTTATAGTTTCAAGACCAAGAATCAATGTGCGCAGTATTGCCTGTCTACTTTCTGAGAATAAATTAGGTACACTAGAGCCTGGCTCACAGCTTCCGGGCCCGAGCTTGTTCTGTTAAAGCGATGGTCTCTTCCACAGTCACATTGACACGCCGCTACCGAGCCCCCCTACAAGCCACCCACCAGAGCCGAGCCAGCTCGTACATCCGACGTCATACCCGCTAAATGACGTGGTTTTAGAGGTTGTCCGTCTCTTTCTATTCGATGAGACGATCCCGCTTCCAGATGACCTTGTCGCAGCGGACGGTGGCCTAGAGCCAGTCTCATATTACAAGCCAATCATCAATTGCTTCACTCGAGAACGATCTGCCCTAGATCGTGGCTCATGACAGCCGTCCCCCGACCGCGGCCAAGCGGCATCGCCCATTGTGTGAATGCACCTGCCAAGAATTGGGACATCGCGTGGTCAAGGACCCACGTCATCAACGCCACGCTCAGCGAACTACACGTTTCCCTGCCTCGACCCACGCAGCCACGGCTGTTCGGATGTGCTGAGACTGAGTCTTGGTCATAATGAGCAGAACCCAATCATGACATACACCTGCGGGCAGATTTCTATATGATCGTGTACCGTCCCCAAATTCTTTACATGTTTTCCCGCTCCCACCATCTTTAACATCGCCGGCCCTCAATCCATTTTCTGTGCACGCACATCACAAAACACGCCATTACATCTTCGACTTAAGTCATATTCGGCATCATGGCTCTTACGTGGTTGACGATCATCCATGCGGTGGCAGCTGTGTTTACCATCATTGAACTAGGCCTCACGGCTTATGGTAGGCACCCTTGACGATGTATAGACGCGTTATCACACTGCTGACATTGACCATGTAGTGGCAAGCGCATTTCACTGGGGATGGTGGTCAAGCTCACCAAGTCAAGTCAACTTTATGGTTTTCAACTCGGTCTGGTCACTTCTGGTGCTGGCATATGTCGGCATCACCCCAATCTATATGACCAGCGTCTTCCACAAGCTCGGCGCCCTGGTCCTCAACGTCATCACCACCATCTTCTGGTTCGCAGGGTCTATTGCTCTGGCCGTGTCTATCGGTGGCCCGTGGCGATGTGGTGGCGACACCTTCTGTGGTTCTGCTGAAGCTGCAATCGCGTTCGGCTTCTTCCTCTGGTAAGATATGGAACATGCACTCTCGTCCGGACTAGTCGACTAATATTGGTCGTTGTAGGGCTTTGTTCATGGTTCTCACCATTGTGGATGCCCTCGAAGCGTTGCGGAGTAGGGGACACAACGCGCCCGCCGATGGTGTTAGCAAGCCCAATGCCTATGCTGGAGCCTAGGTTCTCGCTAGAGAATGCCTGCTCAGGTTGACGAGCGCATGCACGAATTCTCATACGACCTCACGTTCGGTCATGATACCCTGACCTGACTTCCTACATGTTTCTACTATTCAACGATTGTTCCTGTCATTGGCGTTTTGATGGAAATACCCCAGCTTTGACAATGGTGAGCCTTACGCTATTCACCTCTTGTAATAATGATGTAATGAGCATTCACTTTTGACTTTTCACGAATTTCAGTATCGTGATAAATGGTTTGAAACTGGGCAAAGAGTTTTCAATAGCTTGCTTCAAGCCCGCATGTGACAAGTTCTCGTCATGCTCGACGACGTCGCGGTACGAGCAGCGTTCTCGTCGGCAATATTACTAAGCCATCCATATACATCACCACCGAACAAGTTCAGAGCGTGCGTGCCTGGGTGTGGCGCCCATCACCAAAGTCGGATATTGATGCTGAAGCCCATCTACAACTCATCCCTTCCAGCCGAGAGTTGCCGGACGCCCTGGTTGAGTGCATGGAGATGGCGAAATTCTGGGGCGTCCTCTCCCAGTCCCCACGCGAAGACACCGCCGAGGTTCCTGGGCTCAACGATGGAAGGAAACTTATTCAAGATGGCGGCTGGTGTGTCAAAGGTCCACCACAAGTCCTCGTCCTCGTCGAAATAGTAATATCCACCGAGCCCCGTGTCATACTTGCCATACTCGAGGGCTTTGGCGAACGATGTTCGAACCTCTTCGGGCACGGCATCATGCCAACTGAAACCCCCCGTCTTGCCTAGGTCTGAGCCTGTATCTGGGTCCTCCATCGCGCCAGTTGGACATCCAATCGGGTTTTTGGAACATAGTTCATGGTTGTTGGCAGAGATTCGAAAGTACTTGACGTAGAAAGCAAACCCGAGGTTGAGATCCCGGGCACTGGCACCATTGACAACGTACTGATCGATTGCTTCGAGCGAAAGCTGAATACCGGTATGATGCTTGGTGATGTTGTCGCGTCGATTCATCAAGTCATAAGTCATGACATTTAGAAAATCGACATGTTCCATTACGGACGGCAAGGTTGCAGGTGTAAAGGCAAGCATGTCGCGAGGGATTCCAGGGACGGCAGCCGAAATGAGCTTGCCCGGGGCGATGGCTTTTCGTATGGCCGATAAAAGGCGAGGGTATGCATCAATCTCCCATGCCTTCTCTGTATTCGGGATCTGCTTATAGTCCTCTCCGTTGCCACTGGTTCTGTCAGAAACAAAAAGTCTACAGGCGAGGGAGTAGTCATGCGTACCCTGGATACTCCCAGTCGATATCAACACCGTCAGCACCAGTGGCGTCCACCATGGTAGCAATGTTTCTGGCAAACCTCTGCCTGGACTCTTCGGTGCGTGCGGCCACATCAAATCCCTTGGTATCGCCCCAGCCCCCCACGGCAACCATGATCTTGGTGCCAGAAGGGAACTTTGCGCGCGTCTCTTCAACTGACATGAAGATGGGCCAGTCTGCCGCACCATCGTCCACGTTGAAGCTCGAGGATTGCATAAAGGCAAGAACCACATGCGTGATCTGTGAAGTAAGGCTTGGCTCGGGAACCACGGGATGCTGTCTGTGACTGTGTCAGTAGGCCGAGAAGGTACGACGAATGGCTCATTGGAGAGATGTGCTTTACCCAGTCAGATACATGATGTTGCGAAGCTTTGTCTCTGCAGACCATGCTGGAAGCACGATAGCCATGAGCAGCAGGGACAGCCTGCCCACAAATTCCGTCCTCATCGTGTCGAATACTGGCGATATCGGATTTCAGAGACAAAAGCAGATGGAATTATCGTCGTCGTATAGTCTCGATCATGATGGTTCTGGGCGCAACAGAGCTGGTGCACAAATACGGTGCCGGGTCGCAGGGCCTCAAGGTTGTGTGTTGCTCAAGTCGAAACGGCAACTTGACGTTGCAGTACATCAAATAAAGGTGCGGCCCGCTGCATCAATTGAACTGAGCGAGCATGTGTATGTGCTAAATACCGGCGGGTACAATGTAGGTTCAAGTTAGCTGTACAAGGTACCTTGCACGAAATTCTGCCTACCTACGAGGTACCTACATTGTGTGTACCTACCTGGTTACATAGGTTTAGGTACCGTACCTAGGTATAGAATCGGACCAACTGATCAGTACTCCATTACATGTAACATTCGATGGATTTATCAATGTGTGGTGAAATAAATACCTACCCCGCCATTGCCCCGCATGGCAACAACACATTAAGTGTTCTAATACCTACTGCAGGTGCTGGTGGTCGCAACGACATCTGGGGTTTCAAAATGGACGCCACATGGAACCTATAACAAGAAAATAGGGACTAGGTAGTCCATGAACAAGCTACATCGGTAAGCAGTATCATAATGATCAAAAAGTTTCTCTGCGGGTTGAATCGTGGCTATCATGAACCACAAGTTTAGT
The DNA here is from genome assembly GCA_022432395.1 of Pestalotiopsis sp. NC0098. NCBI lineage: Eukaryota > Fungi > Ascomycota > Sordariomycetes > Amphisphaeriales > Sporocadaceae > Pestalotiopsis > Pestalotiopsis sp. NC0098. The sequence continues at coordinate 79,209 of JAJKLJ010000003.1, read as the reverse complement.
ACTGCTGCTTATTCGATATATACGCACCTACGTTCTGTCGAATGGGTTGGTAAAGCATACCTAGGTAAGTAGGTACATCGTACATCGTACATCGTAGGCACATGCATCACAGCCCGGGCACGCTGTGCGTCTTGCAAAAAGAACACCCCTGCTCCACTAATCAGGAAGGGTCTGCGGGCCGAAAGTCGTCGACCCAGATTGTCGGGATAAACATTATTGTCTTTTGGGTAGAAGCTCGCCTCAATCCTATACTATACTACGACTCACGAGACAATCTCCGGCTACATTGCTCGCGACTTTCAAGCAGCCCCCTGGCTTGCAATCCTCAGCGTATTCAAGTGGCACCAGAGAAAGGGATACGTTTGTCTCCTCACGCGATTGGACCAGACCCAAGGAGCTCCGTGGTTTTGCTGCGGACGTCATGTCTTCCTCAAGTTACTCACTGCCATGGGACGATGTCGATTCAAGCACTGGCATCGAGGCAGGTAACCAGGACGACATCATGGAAGACGAGGAAGACTTTGAGCCTTCCCTTTTTGACCTCGAATCCGCCAGTGCCTTTGGTAGTATCACGTCCAGCGTGCTTCGCCATTCTTACGAGAACGGCCGTCGTGTGAGATTCCTTGCATGTGGCAGAGCGACATGCCCTGACTGACTAAACCTGGTGGGCAAAGTACCATAAGTTCAGATACGGAACGTATCCCATCCCCAACGACGATACCGAACAGGCGCGCGACGAAATGAAGCACGTTGCAACATTGGAGCTGACCAAGTGCGATCCCCTCACTCCACCCAGTCGTTCTACATCGGGGCCTGCTGATACTGGTCAAAAGTGGTCACTTGTACTTTGCACCCATTGGAGAGTCTCCTCAGAAAATAATGGATCTTGGCACCGGTACTGGTTCTTGGGCTATTGCAAGTATGACTTTTCCTCCGACCATCGCCTTTTCCTGGTCTCGCCGCCGCAGAGAGCTAAGGAGTGTCAGTGGCGGACAAGTTTCCCGGCGCCGAGGTGATTGGCCTTGACTTGAGCCCTATTCAGGAGCCCTGGATACCTCCCAACCTCAGGTTCATCGTTGAAGATATTCACGACCCCTGGCTCCATGGTGACGACTTTGATTTGATCCATCTGAGACACATCAGCCTGTTTCTGCGAGATTTTGAGTCGGTCGTCACCAAGTGCTTTGAGTAAGCCTGAACGCTCCCCCTGCATGATGACCAGCTACACTGGGAAGGATGCTGACGGGACCATGGCCTTCAAGTCACCTCCGCCCTGGTGGTTGGATAGAACTGCAAGAATTTGGCGCGCACGCGAAATGTGACGATGGAACCATGGGCGAAGATTCGCCCTTTGCCCTCTTTATGGACAAGGCTGACGAAGCGCTGAACAAAGCCTATAGCTTTCAGTGGCGCGTGGCCAATGTCATGGACGCCATCCTGAAGAACCACGGATTCGTCAACATTGGCTGCAAGAAGTTCAAGGCACCGCTCGGAAGATGGCCCAAGGTTTGTCAACAACACCACTTGGACTGCCACGCACAATAACAAACACACTGACCCACGTTCGTATAGAACAAGAAACTACGTCTCATTGGCGGTTACATGAGGGAGATAACTTCAGATCTCATAGATGCCATGGCCGCAAAGCCATTGAGGCAGATAATGGCTGGCGACGAGGTCGAGATACTTGCCGAAGCGGCCAAGGCAGAACTCGCAGATCGGGAGTCACACATTTATGTAGAATATTTCTTCTGGCACGCCCAAAGACCCCATAGGGTATGATAGAGGTCGAACCACTAGATAGTAGGGAGCACCTGGAGATGAAGAGCCTTGAAATTTTTAAATACGTCAGGCTTGGCCAATTAATCCATTGATATATATGTAGGTATCAAAGGGTTCCCTTTCCAGCTGAAGGTGACTCCCGAGTTCCCGCATGCTCCTGAAAGCATCACGGTCTTCAAGTGCCATCCTAGTGACAAAGTACGGAGGCATGGTTCTTTTACGGTGCATACTTCCGCTTGAGTGTTCTGTTGCACTTCGACCAAATTAATACAAGTCCCCACTGCGTACTTACTCAGGTTGCAGTACATCAGAGGACGACATAAAAAATGGAAATAAAATAAACCTCGTGCAAAAGCACTAAGGCTCCATTATGCGCGGTATGAGAGAGCCTTCAAATGTGGTAGGTAACTATGGTGTTTTTTTTTTCGAGGCACTTCCCAATTCTATAGCGGAAAAACTGGAAATAAAGCCCTGCTTGAATTAAAAGCACACGTTTTGGCATTTTAGTCTCCAATGTATTGGTGGTATCATATATGTTTGGTCATAATATCGCACACAAGCCTTTAACCTCCCACCTAGTATGTACTACTTACAGTTTGCATCTCCTCCCAAGCTAAGCCCAAAATGTGTCAGTATTGTGCTGTCCTTCAGGGCACCCACATGCAGCTCCCATGGCCTAGGCAAGCTTCTCAGGAGCTAAGACACCCGGAAGCGTTCCGCTATTTACCTTATCGAGGGTGCTTTCTTGCAAGGAAGGAAGAAAAAAAATTCCTGCGTATTGGCGGCAGACTGAGAATACAAGATCACCACCACAACGCTCTGGCGCTGCGGAACATCCTTTCGAATTCCATCGGCAAGATCGCGACTGTCCAATTGATCTGAAACGATTAGCCAAAATGTTGGAGAACCTCTGCACGCTTCCACTGAGTGCTGAGCTCTTCACGCAGGCCATCCATCCAAGCGAGCCTCTGCTGGCAACTGGGCTGTCCACTGGCCACGTCGAATGCTTTCGACTGCCCGCCTCCGAGCGCAGCACGGATGACGACGCCTCCGCCGACATCAGCGTTCTGTCAGACGGTAAAGGCACGATCGATACTATTTGGAAGACGCGACGACACAAGGGCAGCTGCAGGGCTCTCGGTTTCAGTCTCGATGGTTCCGGTGCGCCTCCTTCCCGTCATTGATAGCTTTCTCTACCAATGTACATGCTTCGCTTCTCGACCGCTAACATCACTTTGCCCTTACGCAGCCCTCTACTCTGCCGGTACCGACTCCATTGTCAAACACTTCTCGCCCACGACCGGCCAAGTAGCTTCCAAGATCGCCATCCCCAACCACAACAACAGCGACGACGCGCCGACCCTCATTCATGCCCTGTCGCCCCAGACCCTTCTCTTGGGTTGCGACTCGGGTGCCCTGCACTTGATCGATCTGCGAGATCGCGCCGTGGCCTCGAAAAAACCCCAGCAGACACACCTTCCGCACTCGGACTTCGTCTCCTCTATAGCGCCACTACCCCCCAGCGACACCAGCACAAGCGGCTACAGCAAGCAGTGGGTGAGTACCGGCGGCACCACCCTGGCCGTAACCGACATACGCCGCGGTGTTCTTGTCAGGAGTGATGACCAGGAAGATGAGCTTCTGAGCGCTGTCTTCGTGCCTGGTCTGGGCCCCAAGAAGAACAGGGACAATGGAATCGTCGCAGTTGGAACTGGCACTGGTGTCTTGACCATCTGGGACAAGGGTGCATGGGATGATCAGACCGATCGCATCATTGTCGATCGGGACGGCGAAAGCCTTGACTGTATGGCACAACTGCCAGAGATGATCACCTCTGGAAAGAAGGTGGCCGTCGGCGTTGGCGATGGAACCGTGAGGATTGTAGACCTGTCGAAGCGCGAAATCGAGAGCACCCTACAACACGACGAAGTCGAAGCTGTGGTCAGTATAGGATTCGATTGTGAGGGTCGGATGATCAGCGGTGGCGGCACGACGATCAAGGTCTGGGAAGAAGCGGGCGTGGCAACTGGAGACGATAGCGACGAAGAAGACGACTCGGACGATGGCGTTAACGACGACGACGACGACGTTTCCCACGATTCCGACGAGCCCAAAGACGAGGCGGCTAGCAGCTCGAAACGTGCGGCAGACAGCGATGATGATTCCGACTCCGACTCCGATTCGGACAGCGATGCAGGATCGAGAAAGAAGGGTAAGAAGAAGCGTAGAAAGGGCAAGGGTCAGGTTGAACTCGGACCTCACGGCGCTCATGGTATTCTCAAATTCAAGGGCCTATGATGATGATGCAAGGTGAAATCTACGCATTGCGTTTCTGGCACATTTCTCTTTCTCGTTTATCCAACTCTATGATACCCAGAAACACGGCGCTCTGCGCTCGTAGAATCAGACCGTGTTTGAGATCACTTTGAGCTCTATTTAGAGCGGACCAGACAGACATGCTTCTGCAACCGCAGAACGCGCGCGAATGATGAACCCAGCTCCCAAAGGATTCAGTCATCAATAACCCCTGTGCGTGAAACCCATGTGCTTTTCGATTATCTGTCTGCCCTATGCCTTCTCCTTGATCTTCATATGCTTGGCTGCGAACTCAAGGGCAGCTTGATATCCGAACACGCCGAGACCGCAAATCATGGCAACGGCCTTGTCGGTAAAGTAGCTGTGATGCCTGAAGCTTTCTCTCGCGTGCACATTCGAGACGTGTAGCTCGACAAATGGTATCTCTACACCCAGCAACGCATCCCTAATAGCCACGCTCGTATGCGTGAAGCCGCCGGGGTTGATTATGATGGCGTCCACGTTGCCACGGGCCTCTTGAATCCGGTCAATGATGGCGCCCTCGTGGTTGGACTGGAATGTGGCAACTTTGACAGAGAGCTGGGCAGCCTGTTGCTGAGCTGCGGCTTCCACGTCTGAGAGCGTCGTGCTGCCATAGATGTGTGGCTCTCGGGTACCCAAGAGGTTCAAATTAGGGCCGTTGATGATGAGAATCGAGCGAGACATTGTGAGGGGAGGAATGGCAAGTGTGGTGTATGGTGTTTTGGTTTTGTTTGACTTTGTGTTGACCTGTATATAGCTAGATGCGGACAGGCGCGCGTTTTATCCTCTGACGATATGTAATTGCGGCATACAGCATACCCGTTGCAGCACAACAGATTTTCCGAAATAGGTATCCATATATCGTAGCTACAAGCCTACATACAACAGCTTCATGCCTTGGCTAGTTTGCAACTCTCAGCCTTCCCCATAGATCCCCGCATCGGCAACTTGATCCCTAGTGGATAAGCGTTCTGCCGCCTCTGAGAAGGTGTGGAAATGCGGTGGTCTCCTAGCCTGGCTTGCTTGTTGTCTTTTCGAGTCAGATACCCACACGTGCTCCGTACCCAGACCGCGTCGTCAGGAGACACTCGAGCAGGACACTCGACTCGACCAAGGCTTGCTGTGTAGTCGAGACCAGGGCTTGCCCGATCCTTCGTACTGTGCCAAAACTACTTTGTGGCTTCAAACCACACAGTGAACCGAGAGTACTCCGTACGCCAAAGCCCGCGAATCCTTTCACCTTATCTGGAAGCACGACTTGATTCCGATCACGGTTGCCTCTGACAAGCACTGCAAAAGACTCCTCTCTCACATTCACCATGACGGAGATCAGCAGCGCGGAACTCGATGAAATATACGCCTTCGCCGTACAGTTGGGCAAGGATGCCGGAGCACTTCTGATGAGCTTTGCTCGTGCGAGATGGAGCGGCACCGGAACCCCAGACAACGCTATCTCCGAGAAGGACAGCTCGGTTGATATTGTCACGAAGGCCGATAAAGGCAAGTATCTTTGCATCACCACTGATCAAGTTGGCGTCCTGGATATCTTCCAGGAGAAGTGATGCATGTATATCATGCTAATTCCCTGTACCAGACGTCGAGGCATTCATTAAAACAGCGATTGAGAAGAAATTCCCATCGCACAAGTGAGTCATACCCTCCTGACAGCCAGACATGCCAGCATCAATCTTATACATCTCACAGGTTTATTGGCGAGGAGACATACTCTGATGGAGCCACGCGGGACTATCTAATCGGCGATGAGCCTACTTGGTGCATTGATCCGCTGGATGGAACAGTGAACTATACGCACCTGTTTCCCATGTTCTGCGTTTCCATCGGATTTATCCACAAACGGGTGCCCGTGATTGGTGTTATCAATGCACCGTTCCTCAGCCAGGTCTTCTCGTCGTGTCGAGGCCGCGGCGCATGGCTGAACGAGACGCAACAACTCCCACTCATGAGAAATCCGGTGCCTCCCATGCCGGCCAAGGCTCCGAGCGGCTGCGTCTTCTCCTGCGAATGGGGCAAGGACAGGAAAGATCGTCCAGACGGCAACATGTACCGCAAGGTAGAGAGTTTCGTGAACATGGCTTGCGAGCTCGGAGGACGCGGCGGCAAAGGAGGCATGGTACACGGAGTGCGAAGTCTTGGCAGCGCGACGCTCGACTTGGCCTATGTCGCCATGGGCTCCTTCGACATATGGTGGGAAGGCGGCTGTTGGGAATGGTAGGTCTCCACTTGAACTTGGCAAATGAATCGGCTAACGGGACTACACAGGGACGTTGCAGCAGGTATTGCTATTCTTGAGGAAGCAGGCGGACTCGTAACGACGGCAAACCCTCCAGAGGACTGTGATGCCGCGACAATTGAACCTGTCAAGCTTGGTAGTCGTCTATATCTCGCCGTCAGACCAGCTGGTCCGTCTGCAGCAGAAACGGGGCGGCAGTCGCAAGAACGAGTGGTCCGAGAGGTCTGGAAGCGTGTGAGACAGCTCGATTATGTCCGACCCGGCGCATAAAATGAGATGGTATCAATAGATGTTATGCAAAAAAATCTATATATACAGAAGGTTATGGTGTTTCGAGTGTCTTAATCCGTTGTCTCGTGTTCATGCCTCATATGTTCATTCGCATTCGTTCAAGATCTGACAAATCACGGACTCTATAGCTTGGAAATCTGCGACAGGCGCGTAGCAATGACCTCCTTGGCTCGGGTGACTGGGAGCTCGTGGAGCTGCAAGCCGGTCCAGTACCTGTCCTGTTCGAGTCCTTGCCAGATCAGGGCCTCGGTGCCGAGAATGACTTGCCAGCCTTCCCGTTCGGCGATGTCGCCAATCTCTGTGTAGGGATTCGGGTTATAGCACATCTCCAAGATGCTTCCTTTCGTTTCCTTCTTGAAGAATGTCTCAATGATGCTTCTAGCAGTGAGCTCCTCCTGAGTGACGGGGGGAAAGTCCGGCACACACGAAACGATGGCGCCAGGAGATTCGAGAGACTGTGCTTGCTCGACGGTAGCGACGTGAACCAACTTGTCGCCATAACCACGAGCTAGACACTCGGCAATGACAGCCTCCACCTCGGCGGCGTCGCGGTTGACTAAGTAAATCTTTGTCGCTCTCATCCATTTCTGTAGGGCGTAGACGGCACTACGGGCAGCACCACCACCTCCAATAACCATGGCAGGCTTGTCATGGAAAACGGTGTCGGGACTAGTAACGTTTTGGTAAAAGGACTCCTTGATTCCAACCACGTCGGTGTTTGTGCCACACAAGATGCGTCTGCCGTTCTCTTCCCGGAAGAAAACAGTGTTGCATGCTCCAACCTCGCGGCACTCTTCTGTCACTTCGTCCAAATGCGACATGATGGCCACCTTGTTGGGCATTGTCACAGACGCGCCTGGCTAGAGTTAGCAGGCAATGGTTCAGGGGCCAGCACAGTAGCAACCTACCATAGAAGTCCGGATCTTGGGTTAATTGCAGGAATTTCGGAATGTCACTAGACTCGAACAACTCTTGTTCCCAATCCAAACCAAGCTCTTCGTAGATGGTCTTGTGCAGCAATGGCGACATGGATGCGCTGATTTTGAGACCAAAGAGATAGCCATGGCGGTGTACTTGGGCTGGTTGTGAGACCGCCGCAGAGCCTGTCTCGATTTGCGTGGTTGCCATGGCTGTTGTTGTGATGAATTTTATGGCGATGTCAACTCGAAGAAAATAGGGCAGAACTGCAGAGTGCGCAAAGGTTGTCTAGATTATCGGAAAATATATTGTAGCATGGAAAGTCGAGGCCGAGGTAGGTAGGAATTTACTATATGTACGCGAGACTATTTCTCACGGGGGAGGAGAAGCATTTTTGCTGGAGCCCCAACCGGACCGAGACTATAATGGAGCCGCTGTGGAGCTTCTTTCTCTTCTCTTACCAAGGTATTCAACATGATAGGTCACTGGAATTCTGAGGCACTTGCGCTCATAGAATCGCAGCGGAGTTTCGTTCTCCGGGGAATGTGACGCCTCTGGGGATAGGCGACTGACTCTCTCAAGGGCTTTGATGAGGTTAGGTAATCTGGTTTATGCTGACGAACTCCCCTACACAAAACACCGGGCAGCGTTCGAGGTAGACAACTCGTTGGATATACACTCTTCCGACCCCTGCGGATGACCGCAGTGGTGGCTGAACCACGTGCGCGACCGTTGGGCTTGCGCACATCTTCCCCTCAGATGGATGAACGTTTAGGCGGCTCGGGGATTGCGGCAGATGCTAGGCCCTCTGGGCAAGCTGGGGGTCGCTTCGTGGCGTCTTGGGCGTACGGCTGATAACGACGACGGTTGATCAGTCTAGCTTTTCTAGTCCTCTTGGCGCAAGACTAGATAGGGTCGCCATGACAGGCCATGACTCGCTTGGGACGACTGGTGATGAACCGTCTCGATTTTCGAACCTCCAGATGGCTGAAAAGAGCTGAGAAGAACGCGCCTAGGCCCAAGAGAAACTACTATTGGACATGGACACATCTGGGAAGAATAGATATCCAAATAATTTTCTCCAGATTATGTTTCCCCGTACTGAGATCTCGCCAACCCCAGATCTCGCCAGCAGAATTCGTGAAATGACAGTGGGACACTACGGGCTACCCCAGACTTCTAGACCACGAGGCAGAGTGCCCCTTGCTGCGATTCCAAATCCCTGGGTCTGCCATTGCCTAATCTGTGATAGGTCAACCCCAGATAGGTGTCTGTGTCCGGGGCCCCGGATTCCATTATAAGAACGGCCGCGTCGCGAATGACTAAATCCTACATCTCCCCTGGGCTCATCACTTCGCCATCAACCATCTCATCGCCTGGAGATCCTATTTAACTGGGGCTCCCCAGATCATCTCTTTGTTGTCCTTCTCAACAGTCCGACTTCTGCTTGCAGTCTCACTTGCAACTTCGCTGCTCCACAGGTCCACTTGGTTCTTGCTTCCCGAGCTCCATCAAGATGGGTATCCTCTCGGTAGTCGAGGACAGGCCTACGCCAAAGGCCGTCTACAACTGGAGGGTGTACACATGCGCCGCCATCGCATCGTTTGCATCCTGCATGATTGGCTATGACTCTGCCTTTATCGGCACAACCCTGTCACTGCCGTCGTTCACCGCCGAGTTCAACTTTGCCAGCCTGTCCAAAGCAGAGCTTGCGCTGGTGTCGGCCAACATTGTTTCCGTGTACCAGGCCGGTGCCTTCTTTGGCAGTCTTTTCGCCTATGTGTCCAACTGGTTCCTCGGACGCAGAAAGTCGCTATGGCTGTTCGTTTCCATCTTCATCCTGGGTGCCGGCTTGATGTTGGGCGCAAATGGCGAAAGGGGACTCGGCCTTATCATCGGAGGACGTGTTCTCGCTGGTATCGGAGTTGGTGCTTGTAGCACAACGGTAAGTGTTTGACGACTCACTCTGATATCATTACTCTATCTGCCAAAGACTTAGCGACTAACTTTTGTGAAACTGCAAGGTTCCCATCTACATCTCCGAGCTCTCACCTCCTGCAGTCCGTGGTCGCTTGGTCGGTATTTACGAACTGGGATGGCAGATTGGTGGTCTGGTTGGTTTCTGGATCAACTATGGTGTCAACACCACAATGGCGCCCAGTCACAAGCAATGGTTGATTCCATTCGCTGTGCAGCTCATTCCGGCCGGTCTTCTCATGATTGGCGCTTTCTGGATCAAGGAGTCGCCTCGATGGCTCTTTTCCAAGGGCAGACGGGAAGAGGCCATGGCTAACCTCTGCTGGGTGCGAAACCTCGATGTCAATGACTTGTACATCATCGAGGAGGTCAACTACATCGACGAGGATCTCGAGCGCTACAACAGGGAGGTCGGCACTGGTTTCTGGAAGCCTTTTGCTGCTCTCAAGCAGGGCAAGGTGCTGTACCGTTTCTTCCTGGGAGGCATGCTTTTCCTCTGGCAAAACGGATCCGGTATCAACGCCATCAACTACTACAGCCCTACAGTTTTCAAGAGCATCGGTATCACTGGTACAAACACCAGCTTCTTGACCACTGGTATCTTTGGAGTTGTCAAGACGGTTGTTACTTTCGTGTAAGTACAAATTCTACCCCCGTGAGCATACCCAGCATTCATGTACTAATTCTTCGACAGGTGGATTCTGTACCTCATCGACCATCTCGGACGTCGAAAGCTCTTGATGATTGGTAGCATTGGTGGTTCCCTTTGCATGTGGTTCATTGGAGCCTACATCAAGATCGCAGACGTATCGGCCAACCCAACTGGTCAACTCGACGGTGGAGGCATTGCTGCCATCTTCTTCTTCTACTTGTGGACCGCTTTCTACACCCCCAGCTGGAACGGAACACCCTGGGTCCTCAACTCGGAGATGTTTGATCAAAATTCAAGGTACGTCTCAGAGCTTGTTCCTTCTCTCCATGTTCTCATTTCCGCTTGAACTTGGAACTAATTCTTGTTACAGATCGCTGGGCCAGGCTTCTGCCGCCGCAAACAACTGGTTCTGGAACTTCATCATCTCCAGATTCACTCCTCAAATGTTCTTGACCATGAAGTACGGAGTCTACTTCTTCTTCGCATCCATGATGATCCTCTCGACCATCTTTGTCTACTTCCTCATCCCCGAAACCAAGCAGGTTCCCCTGGAGGCTATGGACCGACTTTTCAAGGTCAAGCCTATCCGCAAGGCCCACAAGACCGTCATGGAGGAGCTCAGAATCCAGGAGGAAGAGTTTAGGCACAACGTCGACGGAGTCGATCTCAAGGAAGGTAACAAGCGCAACGTCGAGCAGAGAGAGGTAGCATGATCAAGCTGCCACTCGATGCAAGATGATAGATGAGTGACGAAGATGATACGGATGGTTCTACACTGTGCTTCTCGCGAGGCGTATAATGGTTGTACTGAGGAGGAAGGATACCTTGAGTCGCAATATCAGACTTTCAAATAGCGGATAGTTCTGGTTTGGATCAATACAGGTCTTAATGATGACAAACAAAACACTGATCTTGAGTTCCCACTTGGTCAATTTGAGTAAACATTCAGATGCTTCCGAATCGTCTCGTTACGCATGATTCAATTGCTCACGGGTGCATCGAGGTCTAACGTGCCTTTTCAAGAATCGTCCACCGATCTTTTCTCTATTGCGATACTCACATATAATCTTGAAGAGAAAATAATCACGCGATATTCATCACTACTTAGCGATCTTGGTAGACACAAACTCAACGCTGATGACTTGTTTATTTGGTGGTATCGAGCGAACTGAATCGCCTGTTTCAACGACGAGCAATGCTAAACGCCTCAACTATGTCCTCGAGTCATGATGAGGAATGAAAAAGAAATCGATCTAATGCAATGACAAATGGCCAGAGTAGGATCCCACGTATCCCTAAAGAGATGCCGTTATCCTCTGTGGCAGCTGAGAACGGTCCACACTCAAGTTCATGTCCTGCACCAGTTTTACCCATGAAGCTGCTCCTCGGCTCGCCAGCTCCCTAGGCACGTTCTTGTCTTGCTCCGACATCCTCCTGTTGAACAGCTCGAGACTGACCCATCCCTCGTATCCGAGGCCCTGGAAGATGGCCTTTGAGATCTCTACAACTGGTAGATAGGCACCACGGTCTTTCTCACCATAGAACAGTCGGCAGTTTCTGGACCAGCTCATCCGGCATGGCTGCTCTACATCGTAGTACTTGTGACCCTTCACGAGAGGCTCCTGTAGTCTTTCGGCGTCGACAACTTGAACATAAAAGACCTTGCTGATATCGATGTCCGAGAGAAGTCTGGCGATGGACTCGGTGACGGCCCGCTCGGCGTTGGGTGTCATGCCAGTTTCGGAGGACGGATCCGCGTAAATTCTGCCGGCAATGTTGAAAGTGTCGAGGCACAGTCCAAAGTTTGGTCGATCGACCGCTCGCACGATCTCCCAGCTCTGTTCCCAGTGATCGACTCGTGTTCCCCAGCAAAGAGCCTCGTAGACATATCTGATTGGCGGGTTCTGCTCGAGGCCCATATCAGCCACGATTTGCAGATCTGCCACGATCAGATCTCTGTCTTCCGATACCTGAGAGGCAGGAAGAAAGCTCGATGGGATCTGCACGATATCTGTGCCAAGCACCTTGGCCAGTTGAAACCAAAACTTGAGCTGCTCGAGGCGTTGCGTATGTTGGTTTCGGTCGACGAGGCCTTCATATCCTGCAAAAGGTTGCAGGCACAAGATGGATAGACCTCGTTCCGAACACATGCCTTGAATGATCTCGGCGGCCTCAAGCTCGTTCTCTGCGGTTGTGTTGTTCTTTAATTGGTTCGCAATATCGGCCAGATCTTCGTGGAAGAGCTCGATACCCTTGTAGCCGTAGGCCTGGGCCATATCCAGCTTATGCGAAAGGGAGTGGCCCGCCCAGCAGCGGCCCAGGGACATTGACGTTATCGCTAGTTGACAAGGCATTATGAGGGATGTTATGTAAATTCGGGAGAAATGAAGCGGTAAGATATGATGGTTCTGGTGTACCCGGAAATAATGAAGAAAGATGGATGAGAGAGGCCAAGTATCTCGGTGTAGTCTGGACAATTTATAGTAATGGATCTTGTAAGTGGTAATATTCACTTGCGGTTGCCACAAAGGTGAGGGTCGGCCAAATCACAGTTGAGCCGAGTGGGGTGAAATGTGATGCGATGCCTGATAAAATGAAGGGCGACTCCTGCACATAAGATGTTGATACTTTTGGTTTCCGTTTTGCGATGCAAGAGGGCTACGTGCAGATGGTTTGAAGATTTCGTGGTGATATGGGCACCAGGAAATATCCAATTATGTTTGCGTGCACCCCTGACAGATCATTTCACTTAGTGAATAAAGCAGGGCCTCTTCAACCACAATCTTCCGTAGCAATGGCAGTGTACTAGAAAGCATGGGGAAAAGCATACATCCCGCACAATAACTCGAACCATGGAACCAGCACCCTCACGGTTTCGCACTCTGAAGGGTGGAAGGGGCTCACGGACCGAGGTGTGGCATTGATGTCATGAGACCAGTCGCTGGATAAAGATTTACGCTGGCGACGGGGGCTTATTCTTGAGTGGATAGTGCTACCTTAGCAAGCTGGCTCTCAAGTACAGATACTTTCAACTAGGCACAGAGAATGGGCAAGGAAGGTACGGAGTACGGAGACCTTAGTGCACTAGAATGCCGCGGGGTCAGTAATAACAGTAGATACTAGGTATGTTAGGTATTCGTACACGACACTAAGTGTCCATCTTCAAGCGATTTTACTCCTCATACATCGTACATAGTTTTACTCTTTCGAGCTTTAGTGTGATGATATGCATGGTTTCCTTTGCGTCGTTCCGGGGAACGCTGATGTATCACGCCTCTTTATTCATGTTCCACAATGCACGATAGTCGGGACTGTCGTCTCACATCCTCTCTGTGTTACGCGATCCATCTTTGAGTCGCCTTGACATTGATACATCACTGCAAAAGGAAAGAAAAATGTCAAAACATTGCTAGTCATAATTCATTTTCAAGATACATGAGCCATCTGGTGACGATAGATCAACTCCTGCCGGATCTTGATGATATTCGATTTCGTTAATTGATTTATATTGCTGGAGGGTCGTGTTCGTGACTAAGTTCTGCGCTCATGGCTCTTGTTCCACGATGTTTTCCAGTCGAGGCTGTAACTGAGTCCTGGCTGAATCACCCTGCCCACTAGGATACGATCTGAATACCTCTTCTCTCATCAATCTCCGCGGTGCCCTCCGGCCAGTGAATAGCTCAAATTGTGCAAACCCTTGCTCTGGCAAAAGATCTAGACCATCCATGGCAACCCAACCGAGATGCGCCTTTGCGCGAACTTGCTCGAGCAGCGGCGTATTCAGGTATCTATAGGCAAGTTCGAGGGTGACGCCTCCCGTCGGGCTGTCCATCCAGGCGGGTGGCAGCGTGAAATTTGGTGCCGGAGCATCCCCAATGTCATGTGTGGGTATGCAGGAGATAATAATGGTGGGCATCCGGAATTTCTCAGGCCACGCATCGTCCCGTGAGCCAATAACGTGGAATTGCGTCTCGGTATCAGAGGCTGGGCTCAGGAGGGGTAGGTCGTGCCGGGAAAGCAGCCTGGTAAAGTGCGCAACGAGCCTTTCGGCATTCGCGGGTGTCCTGTTGTAAATGACAATATTCTTGACACCAAGTTGCAGCATGGCGTAGACGGCCGCCCTCGCCATACCACCAGCGCCAATGACAAGACCACTGGAACTGGGCCGCACGGCATTCGCTGGCGAGAGGCCCCTTCTGATGCAGGCACGGATACCGATCCAGTCCGTGTTTTCTCCAAAGAGCGCCAAGACCGGCCCAGCCCGGTTTCTAAAGTTGAAGAACAGAGCGTTGTCCGGGATGGAGCCATCCGCATTGAGGTGTCTTACTGGAATCAGGGTGTTGACGGCCCCAATGGCCTTGGCATGGCTGCTGAGGGAATGCGCGAGACTGATGACCTCCACTTTGAAAGGCAGACCGATGGACGTGCCCGCAAACAGGGGATCGTGTATGAGGTCGCGGATGTTGCTAAGCGAGGCCGTCGAGTGTGGCCGATACACGTGCGGGATGCCGCATGCCTGGAGAGCAACGTTGTGCATGGCAGGCGACATGCTATACCCGACGTTTGCACCCACCACGTAGAGCTTCATGGCGTCGATGATGAAGGAGTGGTGTAATGCCCTCGTCGCTTCGAGCGCGGTGAGTGAGGGCGGGACGAATAACGTCGTGTCTGAGCTCGATTGATCCATGTTGAGTAAGCACTCTGGGATCACGGGAGTCAAGATCTTGTTGAAGCACTGTGAGTTGCGCCCCTTGGTCCCCGTATTGAACGCGATGAGTGGGAGCACCGGCTCACCAAGCTGTTCGACCGAGTTCCGCAGATATTGTACGTCAAAATTGTCCTCTATTTGGATTGCCGGTCGCAGCAACCGGACCAGATCACAGCCAAAATCGCGGGCCTTGCGGTAGAATGAAACCCAGAGCGAATCTTTCCACGATGGAGGTTGTGGCATGTTCAAGTTGGCCGAGCCAATAACCTTGGACGACCCCTTGGACCTGACAATTTGCGAAAAGAGGTAGTCCTCAAGTCGCAGGTCAAGAACAATGTACTCGGGGGCTAGCCGTAGGCCATGCTGGAGGTATTCCACGTAGAGTGCTTTCTGTGTGTTGTCCAATGGGCCCGGGTATGGCCAAATAACATGATATATAATGGGTATCACGACGTTCCTTCTAATGTGGCCAATAACCCTGCTGATGTGGCTTGCTCTACTTGCGCCTAGCTGAAGACTGGAACCTTGGACAAAGGCCTCGTCGACGACGATTTCGATGGCGTCGGCACCGGTTTCCAGGTCTTCGATCTTGAGATTGCTTGACAGCAGCTTCGACAAGGGGACAGACATGGCATATGTATATTGGCGCTTCTCGGTAGGAATAGAGGCCAGGGGAAAAGCGGACTCGATGTAGGGAATGGCGCCCTTTGGCATAATCAGAGCCAGGTAGCGCAAGAAATGCCTTTCGGCTCTTTTCAACGTCAAGTACGGCGCTGGTGACTTTTGCCCATCATCCTGTCCCAGTGCAGCCGCCTCGGTCATGTTTGGATCCTCCAGCGTGGAGATGCCCTCGGAAACGTTGAAAATCTCAAAATTTGCACAAGCGCGGAATGCGTTTGTCAGATAATCGAGGAGCTCCCGAAACGTTTCCACATCGGTCACACCCAGGTAGCCAGCGATGGCATCCTCGTCTCTCGCCACATGTATTACCGGATGCGACGCTGAGAAATCCACGAGGAGATCTTGTACGGATCGCTCGACCCAGGACGACACGATGATGCAGTCCTTCTGGTGTCGAGCAAGTATTCCTTCAAGTACTGCGTACTGGCGTTGTCTGTATTCGATATTGCCGTGCTTCTTTTTAAAGGCGGCCGTCGACAGGCCCGTCGCATCGAAGAATGCTTGTTCTGTCTCAACTATGCGCCGCTTCATAGCCGCAGAGGCAATGATGGCCAGCGTGGATTTCCCGCACCCACGCACTCCGACCAGCACAATGGATGAGTCTGGCGCAAACTGTGCGGGAATCGGTACTCTCGCCATGTTCAAACTCGGGGAGCTGCTGGCGGTTCGGGGGGTCGTGGTGCCGGCTGCGTCTCGAAAACATCAGTCCCGCGTGCCTTTGCACACTAGGGAGGAAAATCCAGGAGTGACATGACTTACAGTCAACGTTGGAGGGGCCATCAGTAGCATGTTTTCTCCTCTGACGAGCTGGCGCTTTTGGTAGTCGATCGCCTTCACTGCCCCACGGATGGCTCAAGCCCGCCAACTGGGCATGGGCGGCAGCCATTTCACCGAAGGACCGCTTCACTCCCGCCAAGCTTGGGGCCGCCATCGTTCCTACAAGGTAAAGGATGTAAAGTTGAACGTCTGCGTTGGTGATTGGCAGTACAGTCAGATGGGTTCCCGACGAACATCGTCAAGCCACTTTTGAAAGGACCAGGAATGCTTTCCCACGGTAAACGGCCAAGAAAGCTTCCCGCGGTCCCTCGGTTGTGTAATAGTAGGTGTGTGTAAGAGTCCGTGGATGCTAGAGGATGGCCCTTTTGACCGTCTTGACCTAGGATGCCATGTAGGAAAGAGTGCCTTGCGGCAGTATTAAATCAAGCAATGGACTGTTTAAGTAGGGGATTCAATACTGAAAAGCAACTCTGGGACCACCCGAGTGTCGTATCGTATGATATGGGCACGTCCAGTATGATGCTTCATGCTGGAGGACCTCTCACTACAAGAATAGACAGGCAAGACAGGAGGGCTCGCTCCCTTGAAGAAACCCCGGAAAACGCCAAGAGACGACACTACTGGGATCTACTAATCTAACGCGACTGTTGCATGCGGTAATGCCAGCGGATGGGGGGAGCCAGGCCGTATACTTTGGTTAGTGGATAAATGCTTACCCCAAGCACCAGGCCATCACCGCGTGCGGTCTGTCTACGGCCAGGGTTTCCCCACGCAACAGTAGTCTCTCTCAGATGACATGGTCGAAGCTTGAGGGTTCACAAACATCGATATCGACGATCTGAGCGACCGGAGCAGAGCATCGACGGGCAGACAGGCAGACTGACAGACTTGCCTGCGGTACAGAGGCTGGACGCAAGAAGAGGTGCCCTATGCGGGTTCCTTGAGTTGTGTGGCTCACGCACCTACTATACGGCAATGCTGTCCGTCATTGACACGGCGTCCGCGATGTTGGAGACGCCCCAAAGGTCATCATCAATCTACCTCGACGACGCAGCATCAGGCACCTAATCTCCGTCACGAGCAGAAAGCAATGTCGGCAGAAACGAACTCGAACAAAAAGATGAAACGTCGAACGGGTAGCGCAGAAGATGCGCCGGCCGATGCACCGCCCCAGACGGCCCCGAAGCGCCAGCGAGTATCCAGAGCATGCGACCAATGCCGCGCCGCACGAGAGAAATGCGACGGCATCCACCCATTGTGCTTTCCGTGCGCCTCTCAGAACAGAAAGTGTAGCTGGGAGGAACCGAAGAAAAAACGTGGCGTACAGACCGGCTATATCCGAACCCTAGAGCTGTCGCTAGGATGGATATTTGATAAGATACCGGGATCAGAAGAAGCTCTTCACGGACTTCTGACACACGAAGGAGGCCAGGGAAGAGACTTGCTCGTTGGGAAGGACACAGCTGCCGGAAACCGGCTGCACAGACGATGGAGGAAGAGCATGGTCCAACAGGAGATTGACCGGGTCCTATCCGGAGGCACTGCACCGAGTGTGAAGTCGGCGAAAACTTCGCCGGCCGTCGACGAGTCGGAGAGCAGTGCTGATGAGGCAGAGCTGCCTCTCAAGGAAGAGCTGCCGGGAGCTTCAAACCCGGCGCCAATGATGGCTATCCCCCAGTCCATGGATTCCATAGCTGCAGTACTGCATTCTGATCAGCTCGGGTCAAATGGGCCGCCCGAGTTACAAGCAGGCCTTGCCGACCTCCCAATCCGTCAACGAGAGCATACGCAGTACGATCCCAACACCTTTAAGCTGCCATCTAACTGCTGGCGGCTCCTGGATATATATTTTTCCTATACCCATTGTTGGTTTCCGGTTCTGGAAAAAGGCATGATACACAAGGCTTGTTGGTCGTATCCCGGCGAAGGCTTGGACATGACCAGGGAAGAATTTTTTCAGTCAGGCTTGCACGCTGAATTGTGGGCGGCTCTGGCTATTGCCGCCTACCAAGATGAAGCCAGCCACTCTGGCCAGATTCTTGGTGACGCCGAGGGCCGGCTTGAACCAGAGCAAATATACCAAGCAGCGAGGCGTCTGATTCCTTCCGAAGATCGCGATTTCGACGCGCGGCATGTCAATGCCATCTTGCTTCTCTCGCTCGTTGACATTGGACGAAGGAAGTACATGGCTGCATGGATACTGGTGGGCCTGGCAACCCGAGTTGCACTCGCCCTGAACCTGCCGGCGAGACCTCCCGGCGACGGGTATCGACGTCTTTACCACACTTATATGGCCTGTTTCATCTTGGACAGCCTTATTGCATCCCTATTGGATAAACCACCCCATTTGCGCCCGAGCGACATAGGTTCTTCGGTGCCATCTGGTGAGGACGAGCCAGATGAATGGGATATATGGATGCCCTGTCAGGGGTTTGGAAATACCCAGCATTCGAGCTCGCCGAGAAGCCCTGCACATTCCATGAGTTCATTCTCGGCACTATTTGGAATACATCGAGTGTACTGCGCAGTTTTGTCCGAAACAAATGAGCACGTGGATCGCAACGAGCTGTACATGACGGAGATGCGCAAGGCGCTCAACGGAAATCAAACTCGACGACCCCTTTTGGATTATATCACAAACGGCGGCATTCCTCCTTATCAAGTTCCTTCCATTTATCTCCTCCGCTTGGCATTCATCTGTTTTACAGTCCAGGCCCAGACTTACAATGAGCTGTTGATGTCCGCCGCCCTGCAATGCATCGAGGAGCTCCTCGTACTCTTTGGCGCAGCTGTACCCCCACTCTTTGGACTTTACATGGAACTTCTTGGCCGGCAATGCAATCCAGAAATTCTCCATGGCGATACTCAAAATAGGTGGAAAAAAGCACAGGCCTCTGTTGATTCCGTCTGGATGTCCACTGGAAATCAACAACCATTGCCCACGATGCAGAGTCATGAGACGGCAGCTGCCCTGGCACATGCGCAACCAGATGCGATCTACTCATGTCCTTCGAACACGAATATTCCGGCGGTTGTTCATCATGTTCACGTGTCTTCACCTCGTCATGCTGACCCGCGGGTGGACCCGGCTACTCTGATTCAGCCCGAGGCCTACCACGAGGCGTCGCTGTCGGCCATGACGAATTTTTCCGCCATGGGCAGACCATCGCAACCGCTCGACCTGGTAGATCACTCTAGCAGTACACCAGCGGCTGGCACCGGGCGGTATGATCTGGCAGACATACCTCCCCAAAGCTTCCACGGTCACGGGAGGCACAGTTTCAGCAGTGCGGCTTTCGATTATGATACGATACTCGACGATATAGCGTCCTTGGATCGATCCGACAGGTTGCAATCCGACCCTCAATTTATGGCGAACCTCGGATTTGCACCAGGCAGTGATCTCGCTGAACTTCTTGCTCATGATTTCACGAGTATGCCTTGACGTATTTGAATTATGCGCATGCTTGCAGCTTGAGTCATCTCATCAATACACCGCCGAACCACACAATAAAGTGGCTGGGGTTGTTGTGTCATCCCTATAGAGATATAAGAAATTTGTGTATACCCGTTTTGAACAACATGTATTTATGCTAGAGCTGTCTAGATGGAGACAATGTGATGACAAGATCACTACTCTAACCCAATACAACATATCAATCAAACAAGATTCGAGCAGTCAAAACTGTGAACCCTCCTTGACACCGGGAGGACAAGAGTGCCGGTGACAGCCACCCACGCTCCCCACGGTCACTCGTGCTTCAAAAAAGTCCGAGTCATATATTCCTAGAAGTAGGATACAGATTCATCCGCGGAAATTTCAACTTACTGTTAGTGACTGGCGGGAGGAGCCGACGGCCGGTCGCGGTGGGCATTGTTCGAGAGTTGATGGCTGATAAGGAAGATGCAAATCGTCCAATCGCGTGAGCTTATGTCCAAGTGGCGCTTTTATTCCCGCGCTACGGCAATGGGACTGGACTGGGGTTCATCGGCTTCAATGCTGCTTCACTTCAATGTTCTTGAGAGCTGCCCCCACCCGAAAGTATCCGAGCAGGCGCTCTTATCAGCAGTGCTTCAGGCGCAACGTATGTACAGACTATGTACTTTGCAGGGACACTTGTATTGTCGTCAATTGGGAATATAAGCCACCGTACTATTTTTCAGCTGGGTCGCTTGCGATAAGGTCAATTGCAAAGCGATATCATCAATTCATCTGGATGAATTGAACCATAATCATGTTTAACATAGCTTTCCAGCGGCCGCTGGACTTGTTTTCACACATCACCATTGAGCCCTGCTACTTGGTACAATAAACTTGACGAAATGCAGTGATGAACGATTGTGTGATCATGTAACATTACGACACCTACAACAGAAGATGTTCTTATGATCTCGGGGTTTGACAAAATCAAACGCGTATCCTTGGGAGCTGAATACAGGACGCGACCACCGTTGCGAGGATGGCGGAGGACATGGTAGCCTGGTAGATAGTACTCAATTCCATCGAGTAATACAAGGGTGGAGACGATGATCTTCCCCCCGGGGGATGTCCAAGAGCGGCCAAACTCTATTTTGTTCATAAAGGGCTACCATCTTGCAGATAACAAGAAAGGTTCGTTCTGCTGACATTTTCTCACCTCTATCTCGACTGTTTTCGCTCTTCCGTCGAACAAGTGCTGAACATCAGCAAACCGTCGAAATGGATGAAGATCAAGGGCCTGCGACCATTGTGCCGGAGCAACATGCTCGAAGCTCCAGATCACGACTGGCCACCCTGAAACAAACTTTCCTGACGAGAAAGGGACTTCTTGGCGATTATGACTATGGCTTTCTGTTCCGTCCAAATCTCCCTTTCATGAAGCAGTCGCCTCAGGCTGCTCCCTTCTTTGGGCTCAACGACAAGATGCCGGTGTTCTTGGCGCTCCTGCTCGGACTGCAACATGCCCTCGCCATGCTTGCCGGTATCATAACGCCACCAATCATTCTAGCAGGCTCAGCAGGTGTCAACTTGACGTCGGAAAACCAACAGTATCTCGTGTCGACAGCTTTAATTGTCTCGGGTATACTCTCGCTCATCCAAATTACTAGATTCCATATATACAAGACCCCGTAAGTTGCCCACGAAGTATAAATGCACTTGATCGCAAGTATTTATTCCAAGTCGCTAATACTATAAAACAATGCAGATATTACATCGGTACAGGCTTGATCTCCGTAGTAGGAATCAGTTTCTCGATCATTCCCGTAGCCGAGGGAGCATTCGCTCAAATGTATGCCAATGGGTTCTGCCCAACTGCAGAGGACGGAACACTGTTGCCGTGTCCAGATGGTGAGGTTCCCTTCCTGGTGAATCTTGAGATTTTGCCATCATACTCATACTTACTCATGACAGGCTATGGCGCACTCCTTGGTACTGCTGCCGTTTGTGCTCTTCTCGAAGTCCTCATCGCTTTCGCTCCCCCAAAAATTATACTCAAGATCTTTCCTCGTACGTCTCCGTCACGTCTCTTTTCCTGCAAGAGCAAGTTATAAGCTAACAGAAACATCCAAGCTATTGTGACGGGCCCGACAGTCATGGTAAGTGGCCGAACATAGACCAGTCAACACGATGATCGCTAACAAGTGTATAGCTTATTGGCATCAGCCTGATTGAGAGTGGGTTCAAGGACTGGGCAGGTGGCAGTGGTGGTTGCGCTGATACGAGCCCTTCTGCCTACTTTGCCTTGTGCCCAAATATCGCGGCGCCACACGCTTTACCGTGGGGATCTGCTGAGTATCTTGGTAAATAAACATGCACCGCTGGACTTGCTGGAGCTTACTGCTGACATTCTTTAACAGGACTTGGATTTTCAGTATTCATAACCATTATTCTCTGCGAACGATTCGGGTCTCCGATCATGAAGTCCACAAGTGTCATTGTTGGCTTGCTCGTTGGTTGCATCATTGCCGCGGCTTGTGGATATTTTGATCGCAGTGGTATCGACTCAGCCCCTGTTGGATCGTTCATATGGGTGAACACCTTCAAGCTTACTGTGTATGGACCTCTGGTACTGCCCATGTTGACGGTCTTCCTCATCTGTGCCTGCGAGGCCATCGGCGATGTCACAGCGACGTGCGATGTTTCCCGCCTCGAAGTTGAGGGCGAGATTTACGAGTCGCGCATCCAGGGTGGCGTGCTCGCTGATGGTCTGAACGGAATTCTTGCTGCCCTTATGACCATGACGCCGATGACCACGTTCGCTCAGAACAATGGTGTCATTGCCCTGACACGGTGTGCGAATCGCACGGCAGGATACTGTTGCTGGTGAGTAAAGTATTGCCAGTCGTACTGCCATGGATCCCGACTAATTGCACGCTATAGCTTTTTCCTCATCCTCATGGGCATATTTGCCAAGTTTGCTGCTGCATTGGTTGCCATCCCATCAGCGGTCTTGGGAGGCATGACTACGTTTTTATTCTGTGCAGGTAAGTTGTTGCCGGATCTTGCCCTTTGCTTTCGTTTGCACATTCATTTCGGTTGTTGAGCTGTTCTAACCATCATCTTGATCAGTCGCCGTATCTGGAATTGCCATTATTACAAAAGGCGTCCCTTTCAACCGCCGCAACCGATTTGTACTCACGGCGGGCCTGGCGATTGGCTACGGCGCAACCCTTGTATCCAATTACTTTTCGAATGTCTTCACCTACAGCGGCGACAATCACGCGCTCCAAGGGTTTCTTGATGCTATTGTGCTCATCATGGAGACAGGCTTTGCCGTGACAGCAATAGTCTGCATGGTCTTGAACCTTACCATTCCGGAGGAGATTGAAGAAATTGAGGAGAGTGCAAGCGATCACTCGGCCATCGCAGGATGGGACTCTACACGATCCAGTCGCCCTATAGATGGGAATGGCGATTACCCAACGGAACAGAACCGTGGGGGTGGGGAAATCAGAGAAAAACGCCTGTAATAATCGCCATCTACAAGGCACCCTCGGCAAGCAGGTGCGAAATTAAGTGAGAATGAGTACAGCATATCATCCGATCGTCACGAATGATAATCAGATAAAATTTGTAAGATAAGTACAAAATCCAACCGAGAGTAAAAGTATTAGCTTTTTTGTTGCGCAATCAAGACCATTATGCGGCAAGGTACGGTGTTGACAACGGATTTTAGCATAGGCGCGATCTCACTTTCTTCGTCACTCGCTTGCATCGGACAAATTATCTACCTAAGCTCATTGCTGAACAAAAATATGCGAACAACATTTCAATTACCTAGCTATGGCTTGTCTACGAGGTACGCGTCTATTACTTAATACAACGCGACTAGAGCTCCTCACACCAGGCGTGCTGGACCACGAAAGGGATCGCGCTTGAAGATCTGCATGCTTATAAATCACAAAGTGTTTACTTCTCAAGTCAAGTGGTCCCGACATGACTGATATGGTTGCTAGATTACGGTGTACTGGCAGCGGTCCATGCATGATGAGGTGGGGTCCAAGGCATTTTGAGTCATACATTTATCGTATGCCAAAGACAAGACTATCGTCAAACAGAAAGGCGCACGCACTTGACATCACGTACCCTTCCTGTTCATGTGCAGAATCAATGGTCCAACCACTGTTTTGAGATTGGAATGCTAAATTTCGATAGCAGGATTCTTTCGGGACCAGCGGCCCGTGAACAGTCTACCTGCCGTACACGATGGCTGGACGTAGTGGTTGCGATAGTGGTGGTAGTGATGCTCGAATGGCTGGATGTGCCTTAGCTGGACAGGTAAGTATACAACTAAAGTGTTTACTAATGAACCACTAGGCAGCACAGATCCAAGACTAGCACGATGCACCGTTCATACGAGCGCAAGAGAATGGGCTTTCTGAATCACTGGAGTATAGTGGCGATCACGAAAGGAGTTAACGGTATTAAGAGTTGACGTCATGTAGACGATTTTCTATGGAGAGCGGCATTCGTGTCTAACCGCGAGACACATTCGCGAGCCGAAACTCCACCAACGGATATAGCAGAAACTTAATCTCCTGTCACCTATCCGCCTTTATATACCAAATCTATCTCTGGACGTTCCTTGGCGACCCAGGAGTATGGTTGATATCTGAGCCAAATAATACGGGACAATGTCGAGCCTTGCGCGCATACTGTCTCGGCCGACGGCCAAGCCGTACCGGACGGGCGACCTCGAGAGCAGCGAAAAACCACATGTCAACGAGCAAGGGCAGATCGACTTTTCACCTGATGATATTGAAAATCCTCACAACTGGTCGGCATCTCGACGCTGGTACGTGACTTTCGCGTCCGTGATGCTCGTCGTCAACGCTACATTCGCATCATCTTCCCCATCAGGATGTTTTCCCGTAAGCTCGCTGCCTTTCTCGATCGATTTCGTGGAGTGTGTTTTAATTTGCTTTTTCATTACAGAGTATCGCTGAGGAATTTGGGGTCTCCGAGGAGGCTGCGGGACTCACCATCACTTTGTTCCTTCTGGGCTACTGCGCAGGGCCTTTGGTTTTCGCGCCCTTATCAGAGGTAAGTGCTTGGTTTCAAGAATGCGACGACCTGATCACCGACATGATTTCCAGTTCTATGGCCGACGTTGGGTATTCTACTCCACTTTCATCGCATACATAGCATTCAACTTTCTATGCGCCTTCGCCCCAAATTTCGGGAGTCTGTTAGTCGGACGCTTCTTGACAGGCACCTTTGTCAGTGCACCACTCAGCAATGCGCCGGGCGTTCTTGCTGATCTATGGGGTCCCGTCGAGCGCGGAAACGCGATGGCCGCGTTCTCATGCATGGTTTGGGTCGGTCCAGCCCTCGGGCCAGTTGTGAGTGTCCTCCCAACTTCCGTCTAGGCCATGAGTATCTGACAATCTGCTTTAGGTGGCAGGCTTTCTGCAGCTTACCAAGGATTGGAGATGGAGCTTCTATGTACTCCTCTGGCTTGCTGGAGGAACCGCCATCATCATGTTCACTATACCCGAGACCTTTGGACCGGCGATCCTCCGAAACCGAGCGCGACGCATCAGACGAGCACAAATTCCCGGCTACGAGAAAATAAAGGCACCAGTAGAGGACTCAGACCGGACTCTTTTAGACTCTTATAGAGTTGCATTGACACGACCTTGGGTTATACTGTTTGACCCTATTTCGTTCCTGGTCGCTGTCTATATGTCTATTGTCTATACGCTTCTCTATATGCTGTTTTCGATATACCCGATAGTCTTCCAAGAGCGACGCGGTTGGAATGCAGGCGTTGGGGAACTTCCTCTCATCGGTACAGGTAGGCCTCTAAATCCGTTGCTTCTCTAGATGTGGACTAAGATGTATAGCTGTCGGCGCTTTCATTGGGGCTGGCGTCGTGATGGTGGATTCGAAATCCAAAGCCAAGAAAGTCGCGAAAGGAGAAGAATTGACACCTGAAGATCGACTGCCTCTTGCAATGATTGGAGGTGTCGGTTTTGCCGTGACAATGTTCTGGTTCGCCTGGACTGCAGAGTTCAAGTAAGTTCTAGGAAGATCAGTCTTCTAGATACCTACGGCAATACCTACGGGCCATGCTAATACATCAGAAGCTCCATCCACTGGATTGTGCCAACACTTGCCGGAGTGTTCCTGGCGACCTCGTTGATGTTGATCTTTGTCGGCTTTCTGAACTATCTCGTCGATACTTATCTCATGTACGCGGCATCTGCTATAGCTGCGAATACCGTGGCCAGGTCCGCCTGCGGTGCGGCTGCTCCGCTTTTCACGACATACATGTTTGATGCTCTTGGAATCGGAGGTGGAGGCTCCCTCATCGGTGGTGTCGCTACAGTGCTTGCTATTATTCCATTTGCTTTCTACAAATTTGGTGAGCGTATCCGGCGCCGTTCCAAATTTGCGCCCACAAAAGAAACCAGTGATGCGAACGGCCCGGAAGCCGACCGCTCTTCATCACCAGTTGCCTCGGAGCCATCATCACCGGATACTGCCGTCAATGAAGATACTCATACTCCTGAGAAGAGGCAGAGTGCGGATGAATTACAAAATTCCCTAGGCGAGCCACGGGATGAAAATACTCACTTCGGAGGAGTTTCGAAGTGATCGTCGTTGGATGGTGGCAAACAAGAGTTTAGGCTTCAAGATACCTGATTGATATTGGAATAGACCCGAGAGAGTGTAAATACCCTTTATTTCGATCAAGTTCTTTTTTGAAACTTACGCAAAGGTTTGCGGAACAAATATTGTTCAATACTCCGATGTTAATCGCATGGCATATGAAATCCTCATGACTGTTCGCCCATGTACGGCCTTCCCAACAGAAACCCAATGCTACCAAGTCTCTTCCATAATCAACCCCCAACCATAGTAACTTGGAGACCGACGACATAAAAAACCACGTTTGGAATGTGTATTCAAGACTGGAAGATTTCCAATATGATGGTCATTCCCGGTTCAAGGTTGGATGACGGAAAAGCAATCGAAAGCAGTGGTACTTTCATCGAGAATCCTTCCTCTCGACATTGTCAGTGATGGGCTGATCCTTTGTGTCTTCAGCAATGGAAGCAACATCCAAAGCCTTCTCGGGATCTGCACCGTGCTCGACATTGGCGCCGGCCGGGCCAGCATTCTCAAAGTGTCTACCTCGCTTCTCAGGACCAAATGCCACGGTGGTAGCGATGCCTAGAGCGATGATGACAGTGGCAATACCCATCGTGGGACCATATGCGTCAGCTAGCTTGCCGGACTTGGTTCGAACAAGGTGCGACTCGGATATCGCGTTGACAATCTGGGCTGAAGGGCTTGAAATCATGTTTCCAATCTGGTAGGTAATACCAGGAAAGGTTGATCGGTATGCCAGTGGAGACAACTCGTTCAGGTGAATTGGAATGACACCCCAGGCACCCTGAACGAAGAATTGCATAAAGAACCCAGAAGCGGAGAGTGATTGTTCGCCCTCCGGCAGAATCCAGGCGGGGATCAAAACGCAGCTCATCAAGGCTGCACAGACGATAGCACGGCGCCGACCAACAAACTGCGAGAGATAACCTGGTATGACTTAGTCTCACGGGTTTTCCCGAGCGGCTCGAGAGAGGGACTTACCAATAATGGTTCCTCCAACACAAGCTCCCACCTTCATCCAGATACTGGCTCGGGTAGCAGGGGCAGGGTCCAACTCCTTCTGCGTACGCATAAAGGTAGTGTAACTGTCTTGGCTGGTGTGAGAGTAGAAGTTGAACCATGTCATCAGAAAACAACAGTAGACGCACATGCGCCACTCATTGCGCAGCATCGACTTGGTCTCCTTCCAGAAGTCAGAAGCCGTAATGTGGTGATTAGACTTCTTGGCCTCGATGAACTGCTTTGACTCTGGGAACAGACACCTCAGAAGGCCAGCAGCGATGGAAAGACCTGCCGCTACCCAGAACACCTTTTTCCAGGTATCGCCGCCGGCGCCAAATCCCAGAATGGCACAAGAGGCCAGAACATATCCGAAGGAATACCCTTGTTGCATGATGCCACTCATCAGGCCTCTTGCATCAAGAGGACAATTTTCGAGGGCCATGGCAACGGCATTGCCATAGACTCCTCCCATGAAGAGGCCGAAAAGCGACCGGACAGCAAGAAACTGGCTGAATGTGCCGCTGTAAATAGTTGCAATCTGCAGAAGCCCTGTAGCAGCGCTAAGCCAAGTCATTGCCATCATGATGGAGAGAGAGCTTACCCAAGATGATCATGTTAGCCACCATGGGCCATTTTCTACCGAAACGGTCCCCAAGTAAACCGAAGACTGCGGCTCCCACGGATCGCAAGAGCAATGTCAGGGTGATGGCTGTGCTGATCTCGGTCTTGGACTGTTTATAATAGGCGGCCAAATCGACCTGTTGAATGGAAAGGGCATGGAAGTCGAAAGCATCGGCAGTCCAGGCAAAGAACCCGGCAAGGAAGTAAAGCCAGTCTTTAGCACCGAGAAGCATGAAGAGTGAGATTGGATTTCTCAGACGGGGAGGTGCTTCCCATTCGGTGTGAGTTTCTCCAGCGTCATTGGTGACGACAACCCTTTGCTTCCATTTGAAGAGATCGCTCCAGGCTTGTTTCGCGGTCGCAAAGGTGCCCTTTGCGAGTGGATCAGCAGGTTCATTTTGAGTCGTCATCTTTCTGTTTAGATATTCAAGAAGAAGAGTAGTCGGAGTGTATGAATTTGTGTGTGTTCAGGAGCCTCGCTGAGGCATGGCGTCCTTCATATATCGAGTCCGCTACTACCCTGCGAACCTCCTTTCTGACACCATTGTCGGACTTTGCGCAATCTTGGCTGTTCCCTCGACAAAGCTCCCCAAACTCTACCCCACAAAGCTTCCTCATGCTCCCCGGACCCCAGTCATATCACGCGGGGAAGTTCAGTAGCTTGAGTAAAAAATGGGCATTTCCCCGGCCGTGGTGTTTCTTGGCTCTCCTTGGCTCTCCATTCACGGCATACCAAGAGACTTGGCAGGATGACACTGCATAGTAACGAGCTGGCGGGCTTTCGGTAGGGATCTTGATTCGCAAGATAGCGACCCAACAGCTGCTCTGTGTCAAATGATTGGAGCTGCAGCTCACGTGGCTTACGCTATCGGACGATGAGCACGTACAGTCGACGTTACTCGGGCGAT
The DNA here is from genome assembly GCA_022432395.1 of Pestalotiopsis sp. NC0098. Taxonomy (NCBI): domain Eukaryota; kingdom Fungi; phylum Ascomycota; class Sordariomycetes; order Amphisphaeriales; family Sporocadaceae; genus Pestalotiopsis; species Pestalotiopsis sp. NC0098. The sequence continues at coordinate 50,205 of JAJKLJ010000003.1, read as the reverse complement.
TTGTCTGAGTCTTTAATTCCCGATATCCTGCCGCACACCAGCCGCCCGGATTGATACAATGGTCTAAAAGTATTCTTGTACACAAACAATGCGCTCCTTCTTTTGTCTTAAGTCTTTCTCTTTTCTTGTTCAACGGAAAATGAGATGAAATTGTTCCTAGAGGAAAACGCAAAATTTAAATTCAAAAGTGTTATATTCCCTCATTTTTCGTCCGAAAGTCCGAAAAGAGAGCAAGACATACGGACATGGGATTAATACAATAGCTCGTACCCAGCTACGTCAAGAGCCAGACAAGTGTCTATCATCCAGTTAGCCAAGGAGCTTCCAAGCGAGGCAAGGGATCATGTTCCATTGGAAACGACTTGGATCAGGTTTCACGTATGGAGACAAATTTGCTTTGAATTTCTGGTGGCCTGGGATGCCGTGGCGCACACAAGCAACGAACTCACGGGCCTAGCGCTCTTGGCGCCAACAGCAATATCAGAGGTGCCGAGACCGCGGGTTCTCAACGGGTCTTGGTTCTTCAAGAGGATGCCATTGTCGCTGGGCCCACACACACTGTTGATTCGGACGACGTCCCAGCCCGGAGTTGCAGTTCCAGCGCAATGGCTCATATGGTTGGAATGTAACGATTGCATTGTATATTATGCACCTCAACTCTTTATTGGCACATCCTCCAATGAGAGAGAGAGAGCCAACCTGCAAAACGCTTTCAATTCATCCCCACTGTCCTAGGCTGGTACGACTCACTACCCACGAGCACGGCAATTATTTATGTTGCTTCTCAGGCGGCTTTCAATTTCCTATAATTGGCCAAGAAGCCATTTGTGTCTGTACTTTCTCGCTTGTCGTGCGCTATTCTAGTGGAAAAGGGTACCCTACCTAGGTAGGCACCCAGCACCCTTCATCATGAGCGGCATACTTGTAGTAAATTCCATCCGCAAGGCAAGAATGGCGTATCTCTCGGCATAGTATTGAGCGCCTTGCAGAGCCTTGTACCGTTTCCATAAGCCACATTCACTGAACCCTGCCATACCGGTACATCAGATCTCAGACTCCGCCAAGTCAGCGATTTTCTGGCCCATTGAGAATGCCTCTGCCGAAAGAGCTGCTCCCTCAACCTTGATACGCCACTCTATATGGAAGGCGCGGCAGTTCTCGCCCAGCTCGTTTTTTTCGATGGGCAGCTTCTCGACCGGAACTGGCGAGTCATAAGTCACCTCTCGACCAGTTTTTCTGATATCGGGATCACCTTCACGGTGCTGCGATGGAGGGTTGCTGCTTGTCGATTCGAATATCGGTGCCACGACCGTATGATATCCCTTGGTACCCATGGGAAGGAGTATAGTATACTCTTTGATTTGTAGATGCGTGTTGACATCTTGTCCGCGCTTGACAAGCCACTCCATGGTGTTGTTAAGCACCCATTCGCCTCGAATGCGGTCCCATTCTGCATCTTGAGATTCTTCAGCGGTGTGATCTTCGGGAAGACTTTCAGCGTATGTCCATCCTTGGCTGGATCTTGGCTTTCGGGATACGACAGGGTTGGCTGGTGCATCGGGATTCTGTTCGGAAGCACAGATTTCAATCGCCCTGGCTAGGACTGCTCCGCGGCAGACGGCAGACCAACTAAGACAGAGTCAGCTTCTTTGGCCCAACTGACCAAACTCGTTCTGGTATACTGACGGCTCATCTCCAGCGCCTTTGATCACTTGGCTTTCGGGAAACTGGTCACGCAGAGTGTTGTGAAGGAGCTGATTGCGTCCGAATCCCCCCACGAGAAAGATAAACTACGAGAGATGTGTAAGTAGAATCCATGGAACCAAAGGGTGCAAGGTTTGAACAGTACCTTGGGGGCCACTGAAGTGGTTTTTATGATGCCTTTGATCTGGTTTGACAAAAGGTCCTTGATTCTGCCCAGGACGTCGCGAAAGCAACGGGCAATCTCCGTCTCGTTCAAATCAATCCTCTGGTTGCCGACTCGGAATGGCATCAATCGCTTGGACCCGTCGAATCGGCGCTTGATTCCATTCTCCCAGTGGGTTGAAAAGGCTTCGTCGATGTCCTCAGCGGGCGCAATATTCAGGAGTGGTGTGCCAAAGCGCTCTTGAACATACTTGGAGAATTCCTCGTCGACGAATATGGCGCCGCAAAGAGCACCTTGAACAGTTTAGCACGATAATTTTGACGGCCACTAAGGAAGTTGGGATTACGTACCATCTCCTGCAATACACTCTTTCAACTGGCCAGTTTCTCGGCTCACAAGAGTGTAGGAAATCACGTCCTAGCGTTGAGGTTAGTGATGCCGCCGCAGGATGATGCAGGCCACTGTAGATGGGAATACGAACCACTGTGCCGCCTAGGAGTACTCCTACGTTAGTAGCTGATATACCACGGCGGATATTAGTTCAACTCACCGCCACCATCGCACACGAGGATTGTGTCTCCATCGTCCGCGTCTCTGTCACCAAAGGACATGGAACGCAAAGTCGCATGGGCAGCAGCCTCGGGCTCTGAAGTCATGGAGAAGGATACACCACCTCGTGCTGTGGGATTCATGATCCACGCTCTGCAGCAGTCTGCATTCTCTGTCGAGCATAACTCTTCCAGATTGCTGGGACTGTGAGGACAACATGGAAGGAACAGTCATCCACCAGTACGGAACCTTCGTATTCCTTGATCTTGATGACTGCATAGCGCCAAAGCTCTCTCACTTCACGATGTCAGTCACTGAAGGAATCTCTTCGAACGGGTTACAACAATTGTCGGTTGTTGATTACTTACAGTAATCACCCACGACGGTGACAGCGTCCTTGCCCAAGTTGTCGATTTGTTCTCGAGCAGTCCTGAGGTGCTTGGACTGGTTTCGGCGTAGGTAGTGTGGAAGATCTCGCTGCTCGAGGAGGAGTAGCTTGACCCATTTAATGGATATTATCTTGTCAGAGATGAGGTTCCCCCATTGCACGGCGCCGTCGTCTTGGTACTGAAGCTGGGTCGGTACTTGAGGCTTCTCCCCGTCGTAGGGAAGACTCGCTGGCCATTCGCAAATCACACGAACCTGATTCGAGTCCGGCTTGTCGCGTCCAAGCCAATACGCAACACCAGAAAAGGTTGTGCCGAAATCAATTGCAATCACCAGCTTTCGAGGCGATTTCTGCGCCGCCATAGTGTTCGATCGTGCGCACTGGCCTGGCGCAAGGGCGAAGAAGGAGAGCTTGAGGGTGGTTGTTGCTGAAGGAACTCTCTTATTCTCAGAGCTGAAGTCGAGATGGCAGGCCCAGATACGTGATTAGAGTGGTCGCGCGACTGCCTGTGCAGAAAAGGAACAGTGGGCGATTGTTGTCGTTTGGTCTCTGGAGAATGTGCCTGTTTGATTGTCTGGACGCCAGGTAAGCGATACATGAATCGGAGAAAAACGGTCTGCTTTACGTGGGAATTATATTTCCAAGAGTACCTTTCGTGGTATAATCTGCTTCTCGTGGGTTGACCTCGGCGTTTGTTCGACAATCACCTTCGAAGATTGTTGTGCATGCCACCTGGGTGGGATGGTCCGAGATTCCCACCTGAGCAAGTGCCTACCTACCTATTCAACAACCAACAATCGCGTTTCAAACGCAATCGTCTCGAAAATTGGTTCTTTCCTTTTGATACAGCCAGTCTTTTTCCTCTCCCAACCTGACAGCTTAGTCTAGGGTCGAGGTCCTCAACGTATCAACCTCCCAAAAACCACATTGGATCGGATATCTCTGCAATTTTCACCACATCCCGATTCAATCTCCAAGCAAGCTCAAATGGAACCAGATGTCCCAAAGCCCGAGAGGCTTTGGCCACAACATTCAACCGACCAACGCCGCGAGAACAAAAGAGGCAACAGCATCGACACTGCTGAGTCGTCAGACCAGCATTGCGACAAGATGCGGAAGACCGCCAACGCAACTGCCGTTCCGGCAACCGAGCAAAATCAATCCATCGTAAGCATGTTCGTGTTCCGGCAAGCCAAACCTCCACTGATATCGTATTCACAAATAGGACCTTCCGCGCTATGCTGCACAGATTAGCAGTCGCGACATCAGTTCAACTGCAGACATGCCATCAACTTCGACGCAGGCCCGCTACACCGCCTCGGACTCCTTGACTAAGGAAGACTGCGAGATGATGTTGCAGCTCAGCCAAGATGCCCACAAGTTCTCCGAAAAGTTTGAACACAAGGCCAAGCAGTTGAAGCTCAAGCTTGAAGCAGAAAACGAACGTTCTCAGCCGCTGAAACTCGAATCCCCTACCCTCCAGGCGACATCACAAATGCCCTCGACTACAAGCTACGAAGAAGAGCTGAACACTGCACGACACGAAACAGCTGACGCTCAGCGGCAGATGAGACAGAAAGACGACGAAATCCAACGTCTCCGAGCTGAACTCCTTGCGGCATACGACAAAGGAGAGATGAATTTGCAGGCAAACAACTGCAGCATCACCCGGGATGACATCGAAAAGCAGTACGAGGTGCTGACCAACGAGATTGAGAATCTGGTCCGTTCGACATTCAGTGGACACCCGTTCAAAGTACCGACTATAAAACGACAGACCGAACTGTTCCTCAGACTTGTGCCGGACGAGAGGCTGAAGGTGTATCTCAAGGATCCGACTCTGAAGGCGCTGCTATTCAAGAGTGCGATTTGGCATGAAATGATTGCAAATTTCCTAGCTAGTCCAACGGGATGCTTCCAAGAGCTAGCGGGCAAATCCATGACTGAAATTCAGAGGATGGTTCTTGGACAGCCATGTACTTCATTCGGGTGGAAGGGGCTGGCATTGAAGATGCAAGGTATGTACCCAACAAGTGCGGCATTGGGACTGGCTTATCTAATAATATCTTCTAGGTCCTAACCTCGAGGACGTCTCGCTGGACCAGTGGAGGGCATTTCAATCTTATCGAGGCTATGCCGGCCAATATCTTCAGAAGGTGTTTCGCGAGAATGAGTCGTTTCAGGAAAGGGATTCCGCTAATAGCGTTCATGCTCCCTGTCTGTCTCGTATGGTTGAACTTTTCTCTCGATACTCTGCGACTCCAAACGAAGACGAGTTGCGAAGCCAGTTTCGCGGGGTGATTCATCAGGCCCTAGCCCTAGCATCCATGATTGGCCGGTGCAAGGACCACTACATTGTTTGCATGCCGACAGTTCATCTATTCAACAAAGTACCAGAAGGGATGACCAGAGATCTGCTCAGATCCAAACTCAGCAAGATGGATCTGGAGATGCTCGACCTGAATCATTGGGTGGTTCTGACGCGGCATTACGGTCTCACCGTGCGGGAGAGCTACATGGAGGTGATCATGGTTGACGACAAGAATACAACAAACAAGATCAGTCTTTCGGTCTCACCCGCGCTGATCAGATATACTGACAACATTCAAACATTCAAGAAAGGGGAGGTACTTGTAAAGGCTGAAGTACTCGTTTAGGGGTGCGCCTTGTGGCGTGACGAGTACTATCGTACCATGGTTCAAACGCTGGGGATTTTCCTAATAACTCCCAATTGAGAGGGTGACATGAGACTCCCGTTCGGCAAGCGACGCTGAAAAAAAGGCTGAGGCGAGACAATGCATGTGGATAGAAATAAAAGAATGGTCTAGACGGAAACAAGTCAATCAACACTGGCTGAAAAAGTACTGCATGAGCTATTTCGCAACAGTCCTTGTAAGCGGCCCTTGCGTCGCCAGAGGGGGGAAAAAGGGATACAGAAAGATCAAGAGGAGACTGCGAAGATTGCCACTTGTCCCTGTCGATAAGATGCTTGGAATAATAAAATTGCATCGAGATTTCGACTCCGCAGAATTGACTTCTGCTAGGTCTTAGATGTACGACGCGCCATAGCTGTCTATGTTTCAATGTTTTAACCATGCGCTAAAACCATCAATCCCCCACTAAAAACGCTCTACGGCCACCCTCCCATCCAATTAAAATTGCTCAACCACAGCACTAGCCACAACTGCCATTCCCAACCTTCCCCTACTGCCAAAACGCTGCACCGCTGCACCCATCCCCTCCTGCCAAAACGCTGCATCGTGCACCTATTCCCAAAGCTCTAAAATCTATTTTCTTTACTACCAAAATTTTGTATTACCGACCACGTGCGCGTGCGAACCACGTATACGCGCATACGTACGCGTATACCAAATCTTCAAATTAATACGCGTACGGCACGTTTCCCGATCAAATATTCAGGCTATTCGTATACGCGTATATATGCGCGTAGTCGTGGGCGTAGTTAGTAGTACAAAATATTAGTAGTAGGAAAATGGATTTTAAAACTTTGGGAATAGGTGCACGATGTAGCGTTTTGGCAGTAAGGTAGGTACTAGGTAGGTAGGTATAATGTGGCTGGTAGTAGGGTGCCCGCTGTTTAGTAGGCGGGGTAGGCCTACTTGTTTTTGGACTTGGTCTGTGCATTGAAACATAGACAGCTATGGCGCGTCGTATAGATGCAGCTCCTGCCGTTGCTCCACTCGCGGGGACGGGAAGGGGTTTGGGGGAGTTGACCATAGTCGGCTCTCAGGGCCAATCAAGTGAGGCCTATACTAATGAACTTAGACGTCGTCATCGACTTCGTCATAGAATTGTCACCTCAAGCCTCAACTATCAGACGGCTATTCTCTTTGTTTTTGCCTCAAATCTGCATGCGGCCAGCTATTGGTGCAATAGCTTGTCTCAGGGTGCTGCGACGTGAGAGGGCCGACTGATGATGATGCCATGAGTCTCGACTAGGAGTCTTGAGCCATATTATACTTAAATCCAAAATAGTCTTCAGTATTATTTCTCAAATGATGACCGCTCTGTCTCTGTTTTACTACGAGTATTGCGCATCGTGAAGACATCTATGGAAGCCATTCAGAAAATTGTCAACGCTCCCATCAATACCATCCAAGCAACGTTCAACATGGCGCCATCAGCCGACACGTCCTTTGCAGCTCACTCGTCGGCACAGTTTGCATCGTATGAAAAAGACCGGCAGATAAGTTCGCAAGATACTATTTACGCCGCGAGGTTAGTACTGCGCCAGGCATAAATAATGGATATGCATACTGATTGTCCCAGCAATGGCGCACCTATGCCTCACCCCTACGAGGCTCAGCGAGCCGGTGAAAATGGACCTCTGCTATTGCAGGACTTTCATCTGATTGATTTGCTGTCTCATTTCGACCGGGAACGTATCCCGGAACGGGTTGTGCACGCCAAGGGTAGTGGTGCTCATGGATTCTTCGAGTGTACCAACCCTATTCCTGAACTCACTCAAGCCGACATCTTTTCCACGAAAGGAAAGAAGTGTCCAGTAACCGCACGCTTCTCTACTGTGGGAGGAGAGTCTGGTTCACATGATCTGGCGCGGGACCCTCGGGGTTTCTCGGTCAAGTTCAGGACAGATGAAGGAAACTGGGACATGGTCGCCAACAACACACCAGTCTTCTTCTTGCGCGATCCTGCAAAGTTCCCTCGCTTCATACACTCCCAAAAACGATCTTGTTCGAGCCATCTTTCGCATGCTGATGATTCCACGATGTTTTGGGACTATCTGTCCCAGAATCCCGAATCCATCCATCAGGTCATGATCCTGATGGGAGATCGCGGAATTCCGGACGGTTACAGGTTCATGCACGGATACTCTGGTCACTCTCTCAAGTTTGTGAACAAGCAGGGAGAGTGGGTTTACACACAAGTACATTTCAAGTCTCAGCAAGGAACAAAGTTCATCACGCAGGAGGACTCGGCCAACTACTCCCCCGACTACTCCCAGAAGGATCTCTACGAAGCCATCGAGCGTGGAGAGTACCCCAAGTGGGACGTTTCCATACAGACAATGACGTCCAAGCAGGCTGAGGAGCTTTGGAAGAATCAACGCATCAACGTTTTCGATCTGACCCATGTATGGCCTCAGGGTCAATTCCCGTTGAAGAAGGTTGGAGAGTTCACTCTGAACGAGAACGCTGCCAATTACTTTGCCGAGGTGGAGCAAGTGGCCTTTAACCCGTCACACATGGTCCCCGGTATAGAGCCCTCGGCAGATCCAGTCCTGCAGTCCCGGCTTTGGAGTTACTCGGATACCCACCGCCACCGACTCGGCGTCAACTACCAGCAGCTCCCAGTCAATGCGCCACGAACCGCGTACAAGTTTGGTAACTTCCAGCGTGATGGGCAGATGGCCTTCTTCAACCAGGGCTCTCGGCCCAACTACCTGAGCTCCATTGAGCCGATCAAGTTCAAGCCTCGCACTGTGGATCTGGACAAGACCCATGGTCACTTTGTCGGAGACGCCGTCACGTTCCTGTCGGAGATCCGGCCTGAGGACTTCAATGCACCTCGGGCACTTTGGCAGCGAGTATTTGACGAGCCGGCACGTGAACGCTTCATTAATAATGTCTCCGGAAAGATGGAGCTGTGTAAGGACAAGGAGATTCTGAAGCGCCAGATTGCCATCTTCCGCGAGGTTGATGATGACATTGCGAAGCGACTTGAGAAAGCTACCGGCATCAAGGGGTATGATGGCATTTCAAAGTTGTCTTTCAATGGTACCCACAACGGCATGACCAAGGATCAAAAGTTGATGTATGCGAATGGTATTAGTGTTCCTAAAGGCCATCGGTCTACTGACAATGGCGCTCCCTGCGAGGGTACACATGGGAGTGCCAATGGCATCCATGGAGTGAACGGTAGCAACGGGATCACTGTGTAATGACGTCTTGGCTTTACATCACTTGTTTTGGAATCATGGAGTAACATAGCTGTACACGAAATTGAACCATGGATAATATACGCATAAGGATGTGATCACGACGTTCATCAAGGCTACTACACTTCGGATGGTATACCTTGAATTTGCAACTTGCCTTTTTTCGACAATCTATCAACAAGGCCAACTGGAGGCCGACTGCTAGACGTCGACGAAAATTACCCATGTGGCCAAATTGTATTCGATGTGGTGGTCTGTCATCATGGAAAAGACGAAAGCTATTTTCTTGAAAATTTTTCGAATGTTGGCTCTATACTCTACGTAGTGGTACAAAAATGCAATGACCTCTATCCGATGGAGAGGTCGTTTTACACGTGCCAGTGCAACCATGTCTCTGTACAATTAACATATCGATCTTCTGCCGATACATTTGCGCGAATCGCCTAAGCGGTCAGGCACTTAGTCATCGTCCTCATCTTGATCCATCTCGTTCTCCGTATCGTACTCAAAGTCCCGTGGGGGCTCAGCCTCCTCGTCATTCTCACCATCCTCGTCGACGGCGGTCAAGACACCTGCCGCAGCGGCAGCACCAGACAGAGGGATGTTCACACCCAGCTGTCTCAAGAGTGACTCCTGAATGCCTCCAACATCTCGTCGGCCACCGCGTGCGTCGCCTCCTGCGTTGGGAACGGGCGCCTTGTCAGTGGACACCTTCTTGAGCTTTTCCTCAATCAAATCCTTCTTTTCGCCGGGTTCCTTGTCGTGCACCAAGATGGGTCCACCTGTGGGAAGAGGTCCAGGGCGGACAAGCTTGACGGGCCAGTACCTGCCCTTGACTGGGCTGATGTACTTGAGCTGTCCAGGGAGCACACGCGACATGTTGTCAATGTCGTATCCGGCCTTTTCTCTCTGCTCCTTCTTCTTGATTTCTGCGGAAGGCGATGTCTCCTTATCTGGGACCGTCTCGCCCTCTTTTCTGGTGTCCTCGGCCCTCTTGGGCTCGTCGACATCCATCTTGTCGCCGCCGGCGCCAGGCTTGGAGACGGTCGGCGTGGCTTCAACGTCCATGCTATCCCGACGCTGCGCGCGCTCCTTCTTCTGCGCACGACGCTTGGCTTGGGCAGTAGTGGAGAGGACAGCCGTAGCGATGAGCGCAGGACCTTCCTCAACCTTGACTTCTTGCTCGGGTGGGTAGTCGAAAAGGCTTGGCTTGGTAGAGCAGTGGAACTTGGCATCGACAAGGTCGAGATCGTGGTCGAGCGCGATGATGGAAGTCGGGCTAAAGGCCAGGGAGAGGAAGTGGGTAAAGGGGAACCAGTACCAGTACTGTGTGAAGACAGCCATGCCAACAATGCCGGCCATGTTCAGGTTGCCAGTTTGGGTTTGCAGGCCAATGGTGCAGTTGCGGCCACCTGCGTCTATGATACCCAGAGCAATGGCAGCGCCAAACTTGGTCATGGCGTCTTCATGTCGGTCGCCAACGACCTTCTTCAAGGTCTTGCGAATGGCGGCAACCTTGGGATTCATGACCTCGTTCTGCTGGATCATGATCATGGCCAGTGAAATCAATGCGCCTTGACGCACAAAGTCGGTGGGGTCCTTCATCATGGGTTCCAGCAGATCGATTGCCTCATCGAGCCCAGTACCAGCGCACGAGATACCAAGAGCCATGGCAGAACCATATCTGACATGCGGGTTGTACGATTCGGAAAGAAGTTCAACCATGCGCGGCACGCTGCCAGGCTTGCGGAAGAGAATGAAGCCCAAGCTCATGACGGCAATGCGACGCACATCGTCATTGACATCACTGACGGCAATGTGCAACAACTTGCGGATCGCCTTGTTGCTGCCAGTGCCGCAGTAAGCCATGGCGACAGTCATGATTCCACCATAACGGAGAGTTGGGTCGGGATCGTTAAGCAAACCCTCAATCATGACGTCGGCGCCCTCCTGGCGGCCATACATGATCAAAGACATACCCAAGGCCAAGCCACGAACACTCTTCTCGTGGGTAGTCTCGTGAGCGTATGTGACCATGTCCTCCAGGGCCCTGACATTTCCGGTGCCCAGCATGATGAGACCCATGGCCAGGCCGACGGCCTCACCATTCAGGGCTGAATCGGCAAACAGAACCTGCTTGAGGCTGTCGAAAATTTCCTCGTCGCCAGTGGCCATTCCAGCAATACCAAGACCAAGCGCACCACCGTGCTGGATGACTTCTTCTTCGGCGGCAGTGAACTGCGTCTTCAAGTAGTCGAGAGCATCAGCGCCGTGGTTGGCGTGGATGAGACCGTATGCGTAGAGAGCACCACCCTGAGAGTAGACGGAACCACCGCTGATGCCCCCAGAACCTCTGGGCAGATACGGCTCCAAGAGCTTCCTCGACTGCGAGAGGTTGCCACGGTGAATAACTCCGAGAGCAGCAGTGGCGGTAAACTTGGACCAGTTCACGGCCTTGCCCAACCACTCGAGGTTGTCGCGGAAGAATTTGTCATTTGTCGTGCCTTGGTTCATGAAAGCATTGCAGAAAGTGACGGCAGTGTGGAAGATGGAGTTGCGACCTTCGAGGCTGTCGCGCACCTTGTTGAGAACACTCTGGTCGGTGCGATTGTTGCGGTACAGGAACTCTAGGTTGAGTTTGATGGTTTTGGTACCATCGAGGATGGAGCGGATGTTCTTGTAGACCTTGTTGCCGGAGTCTTCCGAGCTGCTTTCGTCCTTGCTTGTCTCGAGTAGGGAAGTTGATTCGTTGGCGTCATCATCATCGTCGTTTTCGCCTTCAACTGGTTTGTCTCCCTTTGATTCACCAGACGGCAGCTGGGCCTTGACCTTGCCGAGAAACTCCTGCGTACCGTTGTCGTACAAGTCGAATGCGAACTGGTACGCAATTGCAACATCGTGGGGCTCGGCGCTACCAACCAACTTCTGTATAACGTCCTTGGCGTGCTCATCCTTGTTGAGATACACGATGCACTTGGCAATGGAGAAATAATCGGGCTCCTTGACCTTGTTGCTCGAGAGAATGTCGAGGACAAGTTGAAGAATCTCATCACGGAAGGCTCGCTCCTGCACAACATCCAAGCAAATGTTGAGACAGTAATCCATGAGTTCCTCGGCGGAGCCTGGGGCCTCCTCGTCGGATTTGCCCTTGCCCTTGGATCGATCGTGCTCATCGCCAGCCTCCTTGATGACCCTGGCGACAACATCGAGCCTCTTGGCCTCTACTGCAATGCCCACAACCTGCTTGTAACGGCCCTCCTTGATGCAGTTGGCGTAGAGACGCTCGATGACGTTGTCGATGGCGCGCCGAGTGTCGAGTTCGTTGTGCGTGAGGGCAATGGACGAGGATCGGTGCTGCTTCTTAGGCTGTTCAAAGGACGTCTCGATGATAGTGTTGTCTGTCGAAACGCGGGACAAGAGCGACTTGGAAGGCAGAGTCGACTGCGAGAAGGGCGTGGTGGGCGAAATCAGAGCAGAAGCGTTGTTATCACTGCTGCCCCCAAAGGCAGTCGCCAAGGCGGGCAGGGACTTGTCCTCCTTGTCCTTTTGGGACAGCACGGTGTGATTCTCATTTTTGGCGGCGATGTAATGATCAACGCACTTGGAGATGATGGTTTCCTCGAATTCGGTGGGGTTGTCAAGCTTGAACAGGTCGCCGGCGGCAAGGGCGAAGAACATGCTCTCATCATAGGCACCGAGGTGGTAGTACACCTTGGAGAGCACCAGGGCAGCCAGCTTGCGCTCGGGGAAAGAATCATCTTCGTAGAGCGTCTCTATCTGACCTAGGGCGCCGGCGACTTCGGTCCAGACAGTGTCGATGTCGTCGTTGAGAGTCTGCAAGGCGAAGACCTTGAGCTCGGGCTCCTCGTCAGCCAAAAAGCCGAGCACGCCCGTTGCAGTGACAAGACCAGGCATCTTGACGGCTGGGGCGAATCAAGCTCGGGGGTTGTCGAACTAGGAGAATGAGAGGATGCGCTTGGCAGATGTATGTGTGGTCAGGTCAAGTCGCAGATGTTTTGCAGAAGGGAGAGATGAGAAGGACGTTGCTGGTGATGGACACAAGCTGGGAAGTCAATTGTTTGTTGATGAGAAAGCTGTCGACGGACGGGCCTGGGGGATTTGCAAGCACTGGCACACATGCAATTGGGAAACACGTCAGGCGCAGCTCTGCCTAGTTGGCTGGCAGGGGGGTTCCATCAGTTGCTTTGCAGGTGGCCCGAGCACTTGGATCACCTCAGAGAGTACAGAGGAGTGTACGGAGTACCATGTGCATGTAGGTGCGGGTACCTTATTTGATGGACTCACACCACTAGCTACCTACATACAGCAGCCATCTTTCCAGATGGGCGTGAAATGGAAGAATCAGAAGCTCTACAAGGTAATCTTGTACTTTGTATAATCCAATTCGTACGTTCGAGCATATACACGTAGTAAATCTCGCATGCAGAAAACACTCGCCTAAATATCAGACCAGATCAATCGAATAAGCTTGCCAAGACTTCCGAACGATACTCAGCAACTGACAATTTGGCAATCTGGACGACGCAGGTTTACCTGTCAGTTAAAACAAGCCTCTCCCGCGTCTTGATCCATATACATTTCCTTTGCTGCAGTCTCGTCAAGGATAACTCGGATAAAGGTGATGATCTTGGCATGAATCCAACTTGCTCCGCGAACGATGAGATGTTGAAGGGTTAATATGTCTTCCTCAGATCGCGCCAGTATGTGGTTGCATGTATTATCACAAATCCGAACCAGTAATGGCTGCTCCTTAGGTAGGTTCGTCTATCGTTGACATCCACGCGGGTGTCTAATGTATGTCAGACTCATGTTCACAGCCAGCTCGTCGCATTCCTCACCTGCATACCTTCATATCGTGCCTTCCTTGCGCTAATGCGCTAATATTGACAGTTCTCAATCCCATCCGACCAGGACAATATCTAAGTATCTACAGGGGGGCGTTCCGTACAAGGTATGTATGGCCACCCGGGTTTCAATGCAGATTGTTGGGCTCCTCAAAGATTCGAGTTGTTACCTAGGTTAGGTAGGTATCTCGACACTACATACAATCTTGTCAAGCTCAATTGTACTAGAGGGTCCAAGCCACAGCAGTCTGGAGCTCCAACGCTAGTCCGTGCCAAGAGACTACTAGTAAGCACTGTGCACCACAATCAGGTCGAATCATTATCTCACCTGTTTGGTGCAGGGTCCACAATCTGACGGACCCAGCGCATGTCTGGTCAATTAATTTTCTTGAATGTACCGTCCATATTTGATTTTGAGCCTGGCCCTTTGCCCAAAACCGCGACCGCGTGCCACCCAACCCACTCCAATTCTGAACATCAACCTTTGAAGTCATCGCCGGATCGCACAACCCGCCAAAGAATCCGATGCGATCGAGTCAGATGCTACTCTCGACGGCTGAGTTGGCTTAGCATCGTGCGCAAGCATTGCGGCTTCCCTAGAGCGCACTGCCCCCAAGGCTTGCCCTATCCTCGGTGCCATCGACCAGGCTGTAGCTGCATCTATCCGAGCACTAGATGTAGCAGTGCGTTCGCTGCCCTCGAAACTTCTTCTCGGTACTCCGCTTGTCGTCAAACGGACACTAGAAGGCCACACGTTTACGAATCGCAAGGAGCCCGCGACCACTTTGCAGCACGTCTACTTGCGATCCAGTCAGCAGTCGTCGGTATATTCATCGACGCGACTTGCTTTCGTGCCTGCTTTGCGGCCTGTGGCCCGGACGTTTTTTCCTTCCTCTTTGCGCCCGAAACTACATTTTTCCTTTCTCTCCATGTTTGCTGTGCGCCACTGTCTATTACTATCAGTATTGTAATCTAATGCCTCACGTTCTTGCGCAATCTGTCACCAACCCCTCAATCTGAAAACCAGTATCACCGTTGGAGAAAGGTGCTTGACCTGAAGCTCTACCAGCTTAAATCATCACGTATCAGCAGACTCGAAGCCGCGCCGGCAGCGCATGTACGAACAGCATCACCTGACTGCGCCCACGACTTACCCTCTCGCTCGCATCCTCAAGAAAGAAAGACAGACTATACAGCTCTGGCATATGGACGGCTGTGGATGGGAACACATGTGGACATACTGAGATAACGCTGCACAAGTAGAAGCGCCTTACCCGTCGACGAATCCGAGTGTCAAGCTATCACCAGTTCGTCAGGTCGAGTGTTCTTGGGTATCAAATCAAAAGCGTTGGAAACATCACGAAAACACGCACGTCCACATATACCGAGATGGATCTCAATTCTATGTTGAACCAGGATGGGGGGGCAGGGAAGAGCGCATCAAGACAACAGTCTCAACCACCTCCCCCCTTGTCCAAGATGCCGACAGCATCGCCGTCAATGGCATCAGCGCCGCATACCCCGATCCAGCCGCGTCCCCATCGTGGGCTCAGAGACTACAATCAGCCTGTACATGGATCCCCAAGTCAAGCACCGGCGCCTCCGCCCAACGAGTATCATGCCGGACATCCGCCCCCGGGACCGCCTGGCGCATACGTATCACCAACCACACAGCATCCTCCCGCAAACGCGTTCACTCCGAGGCCTGCTCCACCGCCATTGCAGCCGCCGGGACCGAATCACGATCCGAGATCTCCTGGCAGCGCACAAATGTCTGGGCCGTCACCTTACCGCCACACTCCGACTTCTTCTCTCAATGCTGGCAGCCAGGGATATCCATTTCCACCTACACACGTGCAGAACCAGTTGCCTGCCAGTCCACAGCAGCGACATCAATACGGTCCACCAAGCAACTACCCCAGAGACTCGAGAGACAGCTTTGCATCACCGGGAGGGCCTGTACCGCCTCCCATCGGCATGCCATCCGGTCACGGATCCGCGGGCTACTTTCCAGGCCAACAAGCCATGCCACCGCAAACGCCTCCTGTCACAACTCCAGGCGGGTCACAGCACCCATATATGCAGCCGCAACAGCCGCAGCATCAGAGGTCTCAATCTCTGCAGTCTACTTCGACGGCCACACCGACGTCGGCGCACCCGCAACCATTCGGCACACCGTATGGTCCCCAAACTGGCAGTCCAGCTACGACGACGCGAGCTTTGAGTCAGTTTGACCACAGAGATCAGCGTCAATCCTCGCAACCACCGACACCTCTCGGTCCTCCGGCTGCACCACGACAGGTGTCAGCGCAGTATCCGCAACCACAGAGTCCTTACCAACAAAGAATGTCCTCAGTTTCGGTCCCGGCACCCCCACAATCACCATATTCTACCCACCCGCTACAACAAATACCACCGCAATCGCAATCGCATCACCGATCGCCCTCTGTACCTCACGCCGTAGCAACAAATCCACAATCACAGCCGCAGCCCAACACACACTACGACGCGGCTGGTGACCCACATCGCCGCTCACAATCATATGCGTCGCAGGAACGCGAGCGCAGTATCAGTGTCTCACCCAAGACGCGCATTCCAAGCCTTACGGATAGCTTGGCTAGCGCACCGGCCTCGGTTCAACCTCGACCGTCTTCAATGAGCGGCGATTCTGCAGATCAATACCCACATCACCAACATCACCAACACCAACAAAGCCAGCTGCAGCAAGCACTACCACCTAGTACTCACGTTCCTGCCATGAAGCGCGAAGGAACTCCGGCAAAGAGGAAGTTGGACGATAGAGATCTCCACCCCGAGGAGCTCGATGGACACGCCCGGAGACCTCCACCGCCGCAATTAAATGGCACTCACGGCACACCATCTGTCGTGTCCCAACCCTCGTCACCGGCTATCCTGCGGCGCAAGAAGAAGCGCTTCACGCAGCCACCTGTCTGGGCACAGAGTGGGAAGGCTCGCCAACCCAATTCCAGTCGCAACTACACCCTGAAGAGCAAGGCTCATGTGGGCGGTGGCAGTCATGAACCCCAAACAAATGGCGATGCTCAGTCTGCCCCGGCTCCAGAGAGCAAAGTCAAACTGGAGCATGCTCCGGCCCAGCCTGAGCATGCATCACGACATACCTCTCCTGAGGTCATCCGCAAGGCGGAAGAGCAACCGATTATTGGTCCAGATAATAAGGCGTGGAAGCTGCTTGACGGTAGACCTTTTGCTGTCCAATCCATCTCTTTGAGCCTACCCATTGACCACCTCGTCCGGGTTGTGGCAGACTTCCTCTTCCAGTACATCTGTTTGAGCGAGTTTGCTGGTGAAGTCAAATCACGGGGTATCCAGTGGGAGGTCGAGGCCAAGCTAGGCACCATCATCGACCGCAATACCAACTCTCGTGTAGCCTATCCTGTTAATGGCGAGTGTGCCCTGACCTCCGATGCTCGGGTCGCATTCAGGAGTAGCATGACCCAGGTAAGCACCAGCAATGTCACCCTCCCCTTCTTCTTTTCTTGATACTGATATTACATCGTTCAGGCGCAGCATCGCGGGTTCAACGAGTGGTTGAATGCCAATCTCGCGACTACTCATCCTCAGAATCCCCACACGAAGCCATACGAGCACGTGCCAATCTCTTACAAGCACCGCAGAGAGGTGGACGAGTTTTACGAACTGCCGCCCCCACTTGTCGCCAGATTGCCCAGCGCTCTGACAGCACTGCAGCAGTCGAAGCAATCCGTCAAGGGACGCGTTAGCCGGGACCAACAGACTGGTGAAATTCTTGCCAAAATTGTCAAGGCGAGAGTGGCAGACCTTAACATCCACTTGCCCATGGCGCGGCTAGACTGCCGCATCAGCATCAATTTGGAGTGGGACTGGGACGGACCTGCCGAAGAACTCATCAGAGGCCACCCAACGAGTCGCGATCGACAACCTGACCGTGCGAAAGATCGCATGAGCTACTCGCAGGGTCACTTTCAGGTTGATCTGACGCAGGTCAGTCAAGCCAACCCCCGTAGCGGGGCCTTGGAAAAAGAGCACGAACTGGAGGTAGAGATGAATACCACAGCCCTTATAGAGCAGGGTAACAGGGCACGGTCCGAGGAGCCAAATTTATACCCGGAATTGGTCGAGACATTTGTCAATAACATCAGAGCGTTGGCACGGAATTGCCCAGAGTAGGGGCTGAAGTCATTTGGCAGCAATATACACTACAAATGGTCATCGACATCTTGGAGCTGGAAAAGAAAGGCGGGAGCATCAGTCTCAGCGTTGGCTCATTCTTCTTCGAGTGGAAAGATATGTGTAAAGGGAACCCATTCATCAATATCATTCTTCAGCACGTGTCAGCCGGAAATTTGGAATTGAAGTCGTGTACCTGGGGGCCATTTTCCTCAGAATCACACAACAGCAACCAGGTATTGATACTGTGCTTAATTTGTATATCACTGGGTGATGCTTATCAATTGCCTTCCCGTGAACCTGCGCCCCTTAGATCTCATGATGATATCAATTCGATGAATCTTCCGAATGCCAATGCTCAATTTACCATGACGGGTTATTTTATGGAGCTATGATTGAGCGTGATAGTCTTGTGAAGAGGTATCTTGAGAAAAAGAAACATCAGGTCGCGATGAATGGAATGCCCAAATGCAAACAGCATAACGTTGTGCAGTTGGGGCGATTGTTGTCTACGAGTCGAAACGTTCCTTTCTAGCCTTTAACGGGCAGGCATAGCAATGTCATGCGTTTTTATGCCTTCTTTCCTTTACAGTTCATTATGCAGTAATGAATGAGAACTCGTCGCAGACATATTGCCAGTGTCAACATCATTTGAATCTGAAGATAATCATCGATAATCCTAAATACTAAACACCCATATTTCAAAACACAACAAAGGAAAACATAATCAATCTAGGGCGATGCCGTGGAGTGAGTTCGTGGAAACAAACTTCTCAGAGAACCCCATATCCCAAGCAGTGGTCTGCGCTGTTCTACTTGAATCTTGGCTGTCTCCTGGGTCGTTTTTCACCTTCGACTGCATCATCGAGTGCCTCCTCCGCGGGTGTAGCCTCCTCGACGATGGCCTTCTTGCGTGTCTTCTTGGCCGGCGTCTGAGCGACTGCCTTTACTGCCGGCTTTGATGTCGTTTTTGCCGGAGTCTTGACTGGCTTTGCAATTTGAGCATCGTCGTCTGTCTTTTTCCGTCCTCTCACAGCTGGCGTCTTCTCTTGCTTGGGCATGGCCGGGCTTTCCGAGGTGGGACTCTCGTCACCATCATCGAAATTCTCCGCATAAGTGACCTTCTTCGAAGATCTTGCAGCCCGCGAACTTTTGCGGATGCCGCCAGGGGCCATTGCTCCTAACGGGGTAGCAGGATCAGTTGTGTCAGCGGCGACAGGCTTTTTAGCATGTGCCTTGGGAGTGGCTTTCGCCTTTGCCTTGACCTTCGTATTAGCCTTGGTTTCTGCTTCTTTCCCCTTCGCAGTGGTTACTGCTTCAGTAGCTGGTGCCATTTCTCTACTGGCCGCTCGGATGCCCCTGGAACGCTTGGAAGGCCTCTCATCGTCAGTCCCATCATTCCTCGGGGTTCGTGCTCTCTTTCTCGGGAAGCCTGGCTCTAGGGGTGATCTGAAGTCGGCAGGCAACGCCTTCATTCCTGGAAGCAACATTGAGAAATTCTCGGCGGCACCATCCTTTTGGTCTGTTCGATCATCTACTTCCTCTTCAGGCTCTTCGTCTCTGCTAAATCTGCGGTACGAGGGGTCACGGGCCCGCAGGCTCATGGGCAGCCGCCTTATGGCCCCGCGACCAGTGGCCCACGGGTCTTCTTCGCTGTCACTGCTTGAGCTTGTTTCGTTATCTCCGTCATCCCTTCCTGGAACCACGACCCTAGCCTTTTTGAAAGCGACACGGCGCTTTCCAGACGTCTTACCCTTGGTGGGCTTGGTAGGGTACGTGGTTCTGGCGGAGGATGCTTCAGCAGCGGGAAGTGTTTCCCAAGCAGACCTTGCACCTCCAGGGTGAAGAGTTCGGTACTGTGGCACTCCTGTATGTGGTGGCCAGGGCAGTTGACGACGTAGTAAAGCATCTCTGGTGCGGGCCCCTGAATAAATGTCGTCACTGCGTTGGCCTCGGGTTTGTGCAGGATCGCCGTAGACAATGTCTACTCGGTCCTCGTTGAGGGGAAACATGGTGCCCTTATAGGCAGGATATGTATCCAAGAAAGCCTGGCGGGCAGCCTTGAAATCGAACCCAGGTGGGAACGAAATCCACCCACTCCTGTTTGGAACCGGGGCAGTCTTCTCGTCATACAAGCCAGGCGCGCGTCTGATGTTACACGAATCGTCGGGACTACAATGAAGCTGGAACGGGAACTGGTCAGACCGCATGATACAGACGAGGAAATTTGGTAAAAGTAACTTACATTGATTTCAGCATCGCGGTGGCGATCGTGATGACGCGGAGCAAGTGTGAAACATCGAGAGCATCTCATGGTCTCCCGGGGCTGGAAGAGGCTGTGCTGGTTGAATGGTATGAATGGAGCCGCTGTACTCCAGTCTGGAGATTGGGCCCTAGCCGCGCTGCCGAATTTGAACTGCACTCTGGTTCCTTCTGGAAGCACCGTCGGGCCCAGCGCTGCAGGCTCCCAAGTCCTCTGCGGCTGAGCACTCGTTGTATGGGTAGTAAAGGCCAGGCCGTTGGGGTGATGCGTTTTTCCAGATCGCATGGCAATGCTGTGGGTTTGATCCAGATGGTTCAAGTACTGTTCCGAAGACATATGGCCAATGATCACACCACAGTCGACGTAACCAGGACATCTCAGATCATTGACGTCTACGATGTCACCTGCGCTGACACCATGAACATGAGCCAGCGCTCCCATGTGAATCGCAAAATGTTGGATCTTGACGTCATCCGCCCATACCACATTATGAGTCGGGAACACCTGCTCGCACCATAAGCAGCGGCTGTCTGCCCCGTGCTCGCTTGCAAAGTGGTCCTTTGCTTCCTCTGGTGTCCCGAGATCCAATGAGCACTCTGGGCATGGCCTCGTCTTGGCTTTGGGTCGTTGACTGCAGCTCTCACTGTGGCTGCGTCGCGTTGCGAAGTCCACTGTTGCCAGGGAAATACCGCAGAAGCCACAAAACTGCCAAGGTGTGCCTCCCAGTGGTCTACAGCCAGCCCGGTGTCTCTCCTTGTATGCTTCTGTGAACCCAGACCATCCTAGGCCACAGTTTCCGCAGCACATCTCGGATAGAGGATCCACGGGTCTCTTCTTTGTGATGCACGTGGCGTTGATGCATGTACCGTATGATGCCTCGCCGCAGTATGCGCAATAGCCGGCGACAGTGGCAGGGCTGCCGTCGAATCCGATTTGATTCTCCAGGTTGAGACACTTTCTGTCATGGTTTTTACTGTCCCGTGGATCATGGCAGGCCACATTGTCGCGGCCACACTGATTACAGTGCTTGTAATTCGCCATGACCTGCGTCCCAACTGTGTTGTTCAAGACAGAGACGGGGATATCTTTGATATCGGACCCTGAGCCACCTCCATCATTCATGAGATGATCCTGCCTCAGATGTTTTTCGAATGCCACCTGGTTCTCGTATTCGAATACTTTGCCACAATTTGGTTGTGGGCATTTTCTTATACGACCGAGTGCCAAGTTTCGAGCATCAGCAAGTCTGCTACCCCACCGCCATTTCTCACCGCTATCCTGTTCGGTGGCCGTGGCCAAAGGCGAACGCCAGCTAGTTTGTACCGTGGGTTCCCGGGGGCCGCCATTGATGGTCATCATCGGCTTCCAGGGATTGGCAAAGATGCTCGGGGTCTTCCAAAGTGCCTGCCTCCACATGGGCGCGGCGCCGGAGGCTTCAGTGCTTGTGAGAGCTTTGGGGCCCGGTGGGGGTAGACGCGAAGATTTCGTGTCTTTCTCGGTAGTATAGCAGGGGCCCCAGTATGAAGAAGAATCAACATCTAGATGTGTCAGCTCGAACTCGTCGAGGGGGTATCATGCCAATGTCAACTTACCCCATCGGGTATCAGCCTCCGCTTCATATTTCTCGTCAGAGGGCGGTAGTGTGATGCCAATCTCGTTGAGGGCTATCATGCGTTTCATCATTGTCCACTCGGCCTCCGTTGTTTCGCGCCTTATCACCATGTTCCCGGGATTGCCCGCATCGCTGGCGTCCAGGAGCAGAATCGCATTCTCATCGTCTGGATCGAATTCTCCGTCAAATAGGTGAGTAGCCAACTCCAGTTTGAAAGACGCGAGATCCAAGTCGATCAAGTTCGAAATCTCATGACGCGTTGCACCTTTGGCGCGACTGTCTTTGTCAACAAAGGTGTACTCTCTGTACACAGGACGGGCCCAGACCCCAAATCCTGCGTCGAACTCCACCTGGTTCTCAACCCGGAACTTTTCGATGGAGGCTTTCCACTCGCCGTCGCGTGAGACTGCCTTGCCGTTTTGGTATTCACACCTCACAGGCCGCACAGAGTTGTCCATGAATCCGCGGGCTGGTATATAAAGCTCGACATATTGAACGTCTTGTTCTACAAAGGGTCGCCCGTGTGGGCTCAAACGATCCTTCGTCAAGTGTTCGACTACATCATAGCATATCGTACGTATTTCGCCGAGTCGATCTCTTGGGGTCATACAAACCAGTCCATATTCATCTTCGTCGGCGCCGTCTTCATAGCGTGGCGATGTAAGGATGGGTATATCTGCCAGTTCGTGCAGCTCAATGCAGATCTGAAATGGGACTGTCCCTTTGTGATCGGCAATCAATTCGATTAGACTGAGTGGGATTACTTGGTCGATGTAGACCCGGCCAGCCTCCTGCCGCGTAATCGTCCCGTTGACCTGCAAAGTCACGTCCACCATACAGTGGCGTTTTTGTGATGGAAGAAGCGTCCTAAGAGCCCTGTGCCACTCTGGGTTGTATTGAAACTCATTGTTCCGTTCCGTTGGTGAACTGTTGACCCTCATGTATGCCCTTGGGCTTTCTTCGATATCGCGGCGCACGATGTCAATGTAGTCATTCTGATCAGGCCGGAAGTTCGCTGGGCGTTTTTCCTTGGCGAAACGGACGAAGCACACTCGGCGATTACTTTGCGCAAAGTGAGTCTTGTTCATGTTTGTTGTGATGAAATCAAGAATCTCGTTGTTGGGATCTTCGTCGTACATCTCCGCGTTGAGATAGAAGATTCCTTCTTTTGTCATCAAATGTGTTTTGACGTGCTCTAGAGGGCCCTCGAAGAGATCAAAGGCAATCCGCATAGAAGAATCTGTTTGTTTCTCTTGAAGCTCCTCCAATTCTAGCAGGTGAACAACTCCTTGGACGAAGTCGGCCCAGGTGGCGTTTATTCCTACGCTGCCTTGGCGACCGTATATGCGCATGAATGATTCGCCTCTGCTCGCGTGGGCGGCGAGTACAGCCGCGTCTGTGTGTTGAGGTAAATCATCATATGCAAGTGTGCCTCCACGCAGAGACATGGTCACTTGATCGTTGGCCTCCTTTTCCCATTCAACGGACATGCTGTCGTCATGCTCAGCGTCTTGTTCGTCAATATCCGAGAAAATGGCGCAAAGGTCCTCCGCATCCATGTTACCACCCCGGAGATCCATGCCGAAAGATGGCTGATTCCCTAGAGACTAAAGTTAACAAGTTTTTCGCGAGGTTACTCATACGGGACTGTACCTGATTGATTCCCCAAGGCACGTTCTCGGAGTTTCTGCAGATATCTCAACGGATCTGGCTTGTCATTCTCCTTGTCCTGGCCAGTCAAGGCATCCTCCCATACACCTTGTGATTTGTCCATCTTCATTGGCGCAATAGGCAGCCCGAAGTAGAGCATGGTCATCTTGCGAGCAAGAGTCGGATGCTTGTCTTTGAAAGTCGTGGCCAGTAGGTGCTGGAAGTCTGCTGTGCGGCGCGTGTGCTCCCGGACAATCGTCTCATCCCTTGAAGGTATCAGTTGCTGAACCTCTGGTGCGGTAAAATGATCCTTCAGTATGTCTAGAAATGGGTAATTTGCTTTCCGCAGCTGCCTGTCAAAGTATTGCTCCATGACCACAAAGTTCGCACTCTTTGGGGTGATCGTTGGATCGACGCGTGTATCAAAAGGCACCTGCTTGTCAGACGATTCCGCAGGCAGAGTACTGCTTGCTACCGAAGCCATGTCGTTCGTGTTGGCAGCAGAGCTTGCGCCCAAAGCGCCGGGGTGGTTGTTATGAAGTTGCGCTTCCCCGAACCACGTCGCCGAGGCCCTCTCGGCGGTGCGTAGTCTGCTAAATGATCTCTTTCTTGACGCGACAGCAGGAGCTATCATAGTGCGATGGAAAGTTTCAAGGTGATGATTGACATGACGAGATGGTCACGGACGGTGCAGCTTAAGCAGGGAACCGACGGTTGCAACAAGGGAAGAAAGAAGCAAAGAAAGCAAGATGACAAGGCAAAAATGTTTTGATTCATGGAAGCCAGCAGGCCATAATGTTTTGGACAAAGCATTCCCGATGGCAAGTATGTAGACTAAGATCGATTACATTCCTCCCTTTCCCCCTTTGCACATGTCGGAAGTCTTGGTATTGACAGACTACCACTGATAAGAGTCAAGTATGAGCCGTCTTTCTTTGGTTTCAGAGCATTCCAATGGAAAACATATCGGAATTGCAGTAAAATCACATGCCATTCCTGCCAGTTGATAGCCAAATTGGATGAAAACAGCACCACACGTATCCGCTTTGAGGACAGGACAATGCAAGTATCATTTCAAGCCCATACCACTTGGTGCCTTTCGTCTGCCTGGTTCTTTATTGGTAGTGCATGCTGTGCGTATTGTGTGGATTGCCTCTTGTTACCTCCCTTTGATGCACACTGCATATGAGAATAAGCAAGGGAAAGCAAGGTACACGGCCGTGTGTGCGCAGGGGTAAACTGTAGCTTCCAGAACTTTGGAACAACAGCAGTCATTAAGAACCACTCATCTTGAGCCCGAGATCGGTGTATCAAGCACCGAGCGGGACTGTAAGTTCTGGTCTCGTGCCTATTCTAAATCTTATTATTGTGGTTCTCTGGTCTCCTCGATGAATTTCCCCGCATCGCTGTGGTACACCACACGAGATTGTTGGTGCGGAGTTCTCAGTTCACATTGAAGGCTGGGCCTTTTTGCTGCAACAAAAGATGTAAAAGTAGGGCAAGTGGATGGTGCATGTCCTTCCTCTCCTAAACAAGAAAAATTTCGTCTTTACTACTGTCTATGTGATAGGAACTCATCACTGCATTTGTTTGAGAGATATATATGACTAGATCCGCCGACATGGGTTCAGGCACGACTACACTTTTGGATGTCTTGCGCAGCCATTCAGCCGTCGACTGCGACACCTTTGATGACGCAGGTCAGCTATGCCACTTATTACTCGATGTTACGCAATTTGACATGATATTGATGTAGTCGCGAAATCGCTGGGCCCATTCGTCGATTGTACATCGAACCAGGCATGTTTCCCTTGCCCCATCACGTCCACCAGAATCTAGGGCGGCCGTAAAAGAAAGACTTGCTGATGTACCTGAAGGCTATAGCATATCATGAGCTCATACGTGTGGACGCTGAAGGCCGCCAGGTCCACGATCAACTCATCAAAGATGCAGTTCTCTACGCAAAGTCCAAGCAGAGCACGTACCCCGAGGTCGATGAGGCCGAGATCGCCGTAGAATGCATGATGGTGAAGCTGGCACTCAGGATTGTTCCGTACCTCACTGGGTATTCGCACATTCAGACCAATCCTGCATACTCGTATGATACACAGAAGACGGCCGAGAATGCCAGGCGTAAGCATAGCTCAATCCCGTTTCATGCAGGTCGACAAACCTAACTCGACTCAGGTATCATTCAGATATTCACTGATCTGGAGCCATCCTACGACGTCAAGAGAGTCTGCATCAAGATACCTTCGACGTGGGAGGGCCTCCTGGCCTGCCGCACATTGGAATCGGAAGGTATTTCCACCCTGGCAACCACAATGTTTTGTATGGAACAGGCAGCGCTGGCATCTAGTGTTGGCTGCACCTACATAGCGCCCTATATTAATGAGCTGCGCGTGCATTTTGACGCAGGGTAAGTTTGCGTCCAGACACTGCGGTCGTTGCCATTAACCAGAAGCTCCTTGTCAGGTACACGGACGAGTCTAAAGCCTTTCAGTTCTGTGGGCAGGCCCAAGCATATTACGAAAAGATTGGAAGCAAGACCAAAGTGCTGCCCGCCAGTCTCACCAGCATTCAAGAAGTCATGCTGCTGGCTGGAGCTCATCACATCACCATCTCACCACCGCCACTTGCCAAGTTGGCAGAGACGCCAGCAAACGCGTGGGAAGGGGAAACCGGCAAAGTCTTTACCGAGGCGGACAAGAACCCCCTCGACGACTACAGTGGGATCTTGCAGGATGCACCGACCTGGCGGTTGGCCTTTACACGTAGTGCAAATGGTCAAAGCGAGGTCAAGATTATCCAAGCAATTAACATCTTTTGCGAGAAACAAGAAGGCCTTGAGAAGCTTGCTCGATCTGTCTGAGTAGGCCCGCGATCAGATTCAAAGACTGGCCAGAAGGTAGATATAATGTTATATATCCGAGGTAGCCATGAAGCTCTTTCTCCAAAATGATGCCGACGAAGGATCTGGCGTAGTGCGTAGTCGATTTACCTCCCCTTGAACGTCAATCAAAGTTATAAATTTGATGTGCTTAAAGAGCACCTGAGTCGTGCGCTATGCCGAGCTGCAATGTTTATCTTATCAATCTGTCAACTGTGGTGTATTTTCTAATAATGTCAAGTATCCAATGTAGGATTGAGTTGGAGATACATGTATGTATCGTCGGTGGTCTTTTGTCTCGGCACGCGCCTAGAACAGTGGAGTTTGGTCACTAATAGATCCCGAAGATTGATTATTACAAGGACCTGACCTTGTGAGGAATGGGCTGGGAGTATGTGTTAGTTACCGTACATTACCTAGACGGCTAGCTCATCTCAGCTAACCTAATAGGTATCGCCATCTGAGGTATTCCGTATTTGAGTCAGCTGCAAAGGCCACTCCTTTGCATTCACAACTTGCGAGCAAAACAATTGTCTTGAACGCCGTGTATACTCACACTTGGCCAATTGAGACACCATGCAAGAAGCGGACGGGCTGCTTGATTGGGCCGGTCAGAACGACATCAAGTACAATGGCATAAAGCTCGTCCGAATACCAGGTCGAGGGATAGGTGTGTTCGCAGACCGCCACATCGAGGTGCGCAGCATTGTCCTACATCCCCTTGAGAGCAGTGGATAACTGACGACATTCTCAGGCTGGCGAAGTCATTCTCGAAGTGCCCGTCAAGATGATGCGCAGTATCGACACCGTACCGCCTGCCATTCGCTCAAGAATGCCTGCGCGCTGGTCCATACATGTCAGTGCTAAGGCCCGACTCCCCTCAATTTGGTTGTCTCGATGCCTACCGTACTTACCCACGGGTAACTACAAAGGCACGGGCTTTCATTATTCGTTGTCCACTGCGCTGTTGGGCTCATCAATTATACTAAAGCTTGTCTTTTCAAGTAGAGCTTTCTGGCGATCGACCTTTGCTTGAATCATGTCGTCGCCCCATGGCATGACATCCTCCCAACGATAGATGAGTTCCGGAAATCACTGCCACTATTATGGCCGCCACAGGTATGTAGGGATGCACATAATGCTCTAGTCCCCGCCACTCGCGCCAATGTCCCTGAAAACCAAGAGTCAAATTGAGATTGGGCCATGATTCAACGCGATTGATATTGTTTGCTAACACAACTGTCGATCATAGCTACAAGCACTGCTACCCCAGCCTGCTTTGGTCTTGGTGAATGATCAAAAAGCTAGAATTCAAAGGCAATGGGAAGTTGTCACAAACAGCTTCCCTGACCTGACCTATGAGCAATACCTGCGGGCTTGGCTGATTATGAACACGCGCACATTCTACCATTCGACACCAGAAACCGAGACTTATGACTGGGTAGAAAGGCTCGCCCTCCTCCCTGTAGCCGATCTGTTGAATCATGCCGAAGCAGGATGCAAAGTGCTGTACTCTGATCAAGAGTATTCAATCACAACAGACCGGGTCTACGCCGTCAACGAAGAGATTTGCAACTCTTATGGCGAACACACGAACGATTTCCTACTTGGAGAGTACGGCTTCATTCTTGCGCAGAACTCTTGGGACTCGATTTGCATTGACGATGCCATCTTGTCTCAACTAAGCCAGGCACAAAAGTCCCTGCTCGCAAAGGAAAATCTCACCGAGGGGTTTCAACTCAACGCCGAAAATAAGCCATGCGATAAAACCAAACGCGCAATAGAAATATTGTGCTCGAGCACAAGACAAGGAGAGCCCGAAAACGGTGATGGAGCTGGAGAGACACATTCAAAGACTCAAGCTCATGCCCTACTGGCGGACTACCTACAGATCTACGCCGGTGCTGTTGAAAAGGTCATATCTGATATCATGGAGGTAGAAAATGTGGTTCACGCACAGCGGGAACTTTTGCTCGAGAGATGGCGGCAGATCGGAGCTGCAGTAGGCGTTGCGATCCAAAAACTACAAGCCAAGTAATCGGCCTCGGATGCTTCTCAACCTCTCCTATAGCCGGCCCCTGGTAGTATTTTATTGAACCCAGACTTTCCGTTCTGCCAGTGAATATTTCGAAAGATATTGCCTTGTTGAAGGTTTTTCGAGCCCCTGGCATTTCCTTTGGCCAGCACGGCTCGTCGCGTTTAACGGTATTCCTCTCCTTCAGATATCTGCTCAGCATACATTATACTTGTTGGATGAGACTCGAAAAGGAGCTGCCAACCGGACAGCATCATTCTGTTCAAGTGAAGGATTGTTGAACGCTGCGCAAAGGACGAAAGGCTGTAATGTCAAAGACGTTGGGGGAAAACTTGTGCCGGGAATCTGGAATCATGTTTCCAGTCGCTTTTAGGCCACCCAAGCTGGCAGACGAAGAAATGATAATTTACTTATTACTCTGGCAGCCAAGCAACAAATATAATAAGGTACCAGCATCATGTGGGAAAGTTTGGTTGGCGGTAAAAAGGCCGCTAGCATTTTCACTGCAGGTACGTGAGTGCCCCATATCGCCTAAAGACTTTGTGTTTTCTAGGGGCATCTAACTCGTAGGCAGGCATCTGACCTATAATTGCTGCAGCTCAGCGCCCCACAAGTTTTGAAAGCTCTGTTCTCTCTTGTCGGGTGGCAGCTGGCTAGCACCGCCGTGGATCAACAACAAATCAAGTGGCTAGTGCTCACAAATACAGTGATTTGTACTTGAGCATTCTGATTCTTCAAGTTTAAGCCTTGTGATATCATATCGGAACCTCAGAACTTCGGATCGCTCAAGAACTAACAGGGATCGAGCCGTAAATCACCGGCGCCAGAACGATTTCCACGACGAGAAGATGACTGGAACTTCGGGTTCCCTCCGTGACGGCGACTTTTCCAATGATGGAGCGCATGCTACTGTGCACCAGGACAATGCTGCCTCGACCCTCGAGCCCGACAAGGATGTGGGTCTTGGGTATTGGAACAGCGTTGAATGCAACGTCGATGGGATGCTCGGCGGCGTCCCAACAGTGGACGGATTTTCCGTCGTGTCAAAAATCGATCTTCAAAGCTCGCGCAACTTTTTAGCCAAACTGGGCATTGGAGCCAAGCCGGGTTTACGTATCGTCGATCGTGCCTTGGAAGGCGGCGCTGGGTAAGACCGAGAATACTGACTCGCTTGATTCATGAACTGTTTGGTCATCAGTATCTAACAATCTTTCAGCATAGGAAGAGTCACAGAAGGTCTGCTGCTTAAGGTCTCCAAGAATGTGGACATTATCGAGCCAGTGGCCAAGTTTACGGACACGATCAAGGGAAAAAACGGCATCTCTTCAATTCAAAATATAGGACTTGAAGATTGGCAAGCAAAGCAGGGCGAGCCATATGATTTGATATGGACTCAGTGGTGTGTCGGCCACCTGAGCGATGATCAATTGTTGCAATATCTGAAGGAGTGCAGATCGGCACTGAAGACTGGAACTGGGCTTGCAGTTATTAAAGAAAACCTGAGCACTTCGGACAGTGACATGTTTGATGAGCTTGACAGCAGCATTACCAGGTAAGCAAGTACCACGAGCGGTGATCCAAGCGCTTTTTCTTTGGCCATGGCTGATGTTTTCGGAAAAAGACAAGACAGCAAGTTTAGAAGTCTTTTTGCAGAAGCGGGCTTGACGATAGTCAAAACGGAATTGCAGAAAGGTTTCCCGAAAAGCAATCTTGGGAAGCTGCTTCCAGTACGCGTCTACGCTTTGAAGCCGACGCCGGAGGCTTCTCGTTAAAATGAACCACCTTGGCACACAGCCGTCGTCGAGACCAGGAAAGTCGACTCGGGTTTCTCTACGTCAAGATTTATTCTTCGCTGGTATCACTTCAATCTATGAGTTCTGTCCTCGAAAATTTCCTTTTAGGTTCGATATGATCAGCACAAAGGGGACCATTAACCTCACTGAGAAAAATAAATAACCACTCTGACACAAACTTCTTTCAAAGGATGGATTAATAACAACTTATAGTGATTCGGCTCCAGGCAAAAATGCTAGGCAAAAACAACCCTTTGACCCTCTTGACTCCAAAGCAGTAAAGTTTTCATTATCGAGACAACAATCTAGGCGAGCCTGATCGCTGGATCGGCTTGAAGTCCTTACATCAATTTCGGTTCATAGGCAGTCCTTGATATAATGTATGCTCCTTTCTTGAAGTCTAAACTCTTTCATGCTTATCCTGATGTGTTCACGCCGGAGAATCATACTTTGTGTTTTTACATACTCCTCTAGCAACACAACACAAGCGACATGGTGTCACCTCCGGCTCTACTTACGGAGAATTCTCCCCTCATATCCTGCTAAACACATCTTTTGACTCATGCTCTTCTGCATGTTCTGCTACCTCGATGGCACCCATAGAATGCCTGCTGGTAGGCACAAGTATGATTGGTCGCAAATTCCCACAAGAGACCCGATGCGGCATCAGCGCTAGGTTTCCCATCTGCTGGGTCATTATGCCTCCGGCTTCTCTGCCTCCGGCTTCTCCATCTCTGGCTTCTCCATCTCCGGCTTCTCCGCCTCCGGCTTCTCCATCTCCGGCTTTTCTACCTCGGGCTTCTCTGCCTCCGGTTTCTCTGCTTCTGGCTTTCCTTCTACCAACTTTTCCATGCGCATCCTCTCTCCGTCGGTCCACGACTGAATCATGGAAATAGCAGTCTCTGGATCGTTTCGGTGGTCTAGGAGGAAACCTTGAAGCTGTGCTGGTGTCAAGACATTGTCGGAAAACTGCGACTTGAACTCGGACGCCAATGATTGTAGCTTCTCGCTGCTGATGTTTGCACAAGTTTCTGCCGTGTTGGGCTCATCGTTGGGATCAGGGGCAAACATGCGGAGAAACATCTCCTGTGCTGCTTGGCCATCAATCTTGCCCAAGAAAATCATCTTGTCAATCCTTCCAGGCCTGATCAGCGCCTCATCGAGCTTGTCGGCAATGTTGGTAGTCATGACAACTATGCGGCCTTCCTGGCTGCTGATGCCATCCAGGACATTGAGCAAGCCTGAAATGGTGACTCGGCCAAGACCAGCCCTTCTGGAGGTTCTCGTCTCCCGGGCCTCCGTCTCTTCATCTGTAGGCTTGTGGTTGCGCTTCATGCCGGCAGCATCGATGTCTTCCAACAGAACAATGCATTGTGGTGGCAAAGAGTTGAATAGATTATCCAGTTCAACATCCTCCCTAAGTACGGGGACATGGATGATGTACAAGTCAAGGCCAAAGTGACCTGCCAGCGCGAGAGATAGCGAAGTCTTGCCAGTTCCTGGCGGGCCATGGAGCAGATAACCGCGGCGGTATGGAATGCCGCGGGTGGCATAGAACCGTCGAGTGGCTGGCTTGAGATAGTTTTCGATATCGAGAACGAGCTCTTCTCTGACCGTCCTGTCCATGTGAACAGTGCCGAGAGGTCGGATTGGCCTGAGAACTGTCGTATCCCAACAGTTTCTGTGATAATGACTACGGGAGCTACGCACGGTGACAAAGGCCTCGCGCTGCTCTTCAGCGAGGTCGCGGCACATGTTGAGGAACTTCTTGATAGGTTCGGCAGACCTGCCAAGGCACATGACCACGAGCGGCTCTTGGCCTGCCGGAGGCACTACGTATTGGTCCGCAGAATCGGTCGACATGTATGCCATTCGTGGGGGCATCCTGCCTTCGGCGACGCGGCGAACAACGAAAAGTCGGCCCTCGTGGAAGAACCATGTGAAGTTGAATGTTGGCAAATATCGGACGGGCAGCCGCTTCTCCCCGCGGTGCATGATCTTGTTAATAGACGTCCTCTGATACTCCCAGGCGTCATTCTGGACAGGCTCCGAGTGTGCTGTCAAGATGCGAGTGTGCCGCCTGAGCAGCACTTTTGCACCGATCCAGTTCAAGACTTCGCGGTTCAATCGGTCACTGCCCGGGATTGACACGGACGCGGTGAACAGCCTTACGATCCAAGTGTATACTTGGGAGGCGACTCCTCGAAGATGCTGGCTCGCGGTACTGAGGGCGCCGAAGACGGTCAGAGCCAACGCTAGTGTCGTGACGTCTACGTTCAGCCATTTCGAGAAGAAGTCTTGCAAAACGTTGAACCCGGGTGTGGTTTGCTGGAACAGCCGGCGGAGCAAGGCTATCCCTCCCGGTCGTTGAAGTGATGCCATAGAAGGGCCGGGCGGGACCATGACGACGAGAACCGGGCACTAGATTAGACGCAACAGGACGAGTTGCAAAAATTAAGTAGAAAGGGAGAAGATTGTATTTTCCGTTGTTTCCTGTTTGATGTTGAGAAAAAATTGATGGAGAAGAGTTGAGAGTGCTGATGCCTAAGCGGCGAGCCGCATTGCCAACGTCAGAGAGAGGGAGCGTTGGACGTTTGCCTGTGGCGTCAGGTTTGGTGTAATCACGACCTGCATCAAAGCAGGTACGACAGAACTGCATACCTACCTCGATTTTCATTACATATGTAGGTGGCCAGATCAAATAAAGCTCAGGGATCTGCATTAAGTTGCCTACAATTGATCAAAGTATTTCCTTTTGTATAAGTATTCCATGCAGCTAAAAGGTTCAATGTTCTATGCCGGCTCTGAAAGGCAGAGGGTCGCATGCCGACAATTGTTTCGCTTGCATATTGTAGCGGCCAACACAAACTCTCAGCGTCCCTGTCGGCAGCAAACATGCAGGTAAGGTAAACGCCGTGTTTTGTTAAACATTCGTTACTCCATGCAGGCACAACAGCCATCTATTTACTGGATGTGCTTACATTACCTACTTGCTCATAGTAATATGTTTTGACTCGTGAGGTAGGTAGGTACGGATGTTGCCAAGGTATCTACCTACTTATATACCTAGGTATCTAATTGTGATGAACTGTCAAACAACCGATTTGTTGAGGGCCACACCTCCCAGGCTGGTTTAATCTTTTGTATTGGGCAGCCAAACAGGATCAAGTTGATCAACATTGAATTCATTTGTATGGCAAATATTATGCATGTATTTGATGTACTTTGACTCCATATGTAGATTTTGCTGTACATGCAGTCAGTGAACAGTAAACGATTGATAAATTCTATAGCTTGAACATAGTGGTCAGCTCCTGCACATTACAAGATCACCTTGGGTTGTGGTTTAGTCGAACACATTCTCCAGTGCAGAGTCCTGGTTCTATTTTATGATTCCTTCGCAAGTCAAGGGCTGGACAGGGATCTCCACCTACCTGGCGAGCCTGGTAGCTGTCTAGCCCCACAATCTGCACCAAGAGCCGGCTAATGATCCGCCTGGACAAGAAAGGCTAACAGGCTTCAGCGCGTCCATGGCTCCTGTTGACGCCGCAAATGGAGGGCCGGGCTCCAAGAAACAGAGCACCGGCTCGGAATATTCGGTCGCCCCGGAGTATCAAATCCTGGAAGCTCAACTGACCACGGATTGCAACAAGCAGTCGATCGCGGCTCGTTCAAGAGGCAATTGACATACTCGCACCAGCAATGGGC
This sequence comes from Pestalotiopsis sp. NC0098, assembly GCA_022432395.1. NCBI lineage: Eukaryota > Fungi > Ascomycota > Sordariomycetes > Amphisphaeriales > Sporocadaceae > Pestalotiopsis > Pestalotiopsis sp. NC0098. The sequence continues at coordinate 16,477 of JAJKLJ010000003.1, read as the reverse complement.
CATGAGATCAAGTCGAGATGAATATACGGCCGCCAAGAAACCTTTTTCGCCCAGGCGCCGCTGACAGTGTTTGCTGGCAATGCAGCTTGCAGCTATCTCGATCCAGGATACCAACAGCAGCATCTTCGCGAACCTTTGCCCAGAGCTTCGCACCCCAGAATGCCGTTGCTTCGCGGCCTCGCCGCTTGAGGCTGGGCTATTTCTTTGCCAACAGTGCATTGCCTTCGACCAAGGATGCGCGCTCCTCAAGGAATTCAGCATCGACCGCAACGCCACGAAACCACGATGAGGCACCGACGTCATCAACGACGACACCACATTCCAATCAAGACCTTCCACATCGACGACGACAAGCTGCAAGACGAAAGGCAGCGCTCGAGGCAGCAGGATCTGTGCCTGATAATACACTCCCCGCCGAAGATGCCTCCTCAGCCTTAACTACCTCGGCCGCGAATCAATCAGCCAAGTCGTTCCGACGGCAGTTCTCGCTCTATCTGTCCCTGTCGAAACCGCGACTATCGATGCTCGTTGTACTCTCAGCCATGTCATCTTATGCGCTGTATCCGGTTCCCGACTTTCTCTCTCCCACCATCGGCGTGGATGCGCCGTCCTTGTCGCCCCTCACGCTCGCATTCCTGACTACGGGCACTGCGCTGTGCTCTGCCTCTGCCAACGCCTTGAACATGTTGTACGAACCCGATACCGATGCCAAGATGTCAAGAACAAGAAACAGACCACTAGTTCGAGGCTTGCTTACACAGCGCAAGGCTGTCGTGTTCGCGGTATTAGCTGCCGCAGCAGGTGTTGGCGCATTATACTTTGGCGTCAATCCGACAGTTGCAGCACTCGGGGCAACCAATGTCGTCCTCTATGCTGGAGTATACACGCCGATGAAACGTCTTCACTGGCTAAACACATGGGTCGGCGCGATTGTCGGTGGCATCCCGCCACTCATGGGTTGGGCGGCAGCTGCTGGGGAGTCGGCCACAGATACTGGAGGGTTTGAAGAACTCCTGCTCACACGTGATGCGATTGGAGGCTGGTTGCTGGCAGGCCTACTTTTCGCTTGGCAGTTCCCTCACTTCATGGCGCTGTCCTGGTCTATTAGGGAAGAATACAAGACCGCAGGGCACAAGATGTTGGCTTGGATCAATCCTGCACGAAACGGTAGAGTGGCTCTGAGGTACAGCCTTGCCTTCTTCCCCATCTGCTTCGGCCTCTGTGCTGTTGGAGTCACGGAGTGGAGCTTTGCAGTCACCAGCCTGCCGATCAACATATGGCTCACGCGCGAGGCTGTGCGGTTCTGGAAACACGAAGGTTTCCATGGCAGTGCTAGAGGTCTCTTTTGGGCAAGCGTCTGGCATTTGCCCGTCGTCATGGTGTTTGCCCTTGCTCAAAAGAAGGGAATGTGGAGTCGTGTGTGGAGGGCCGCCTTTGGAGAACCTTTCCCAGAGGACGACGAGGACGAAGATGAGTGGGAGGATGATTTCGCTGAGACAGTCCCCAAGTCCCAGGAGCTCCGCATAAGCGACTAGAGCTGTGATCAGAACTACTGGCTTTGGGGATTACACGCCGCTTATACTTTTGTATATTGTTGTACTTATACACAAACATGATACCTGCTCTGCCTGATGGGCATTGTGCCGATTTGACACTAAAATACAATCTTTGAGGGACCTGAGATCCGGCAATTACGCTTTATTTTCAAGTGTAATTTTTCGTTATTGAAAATTGAATCCACACCCCGGCAGAGACAAGATAGCTATGGGATCGTATTGTAGCAGTGCTTTTCGATTTCCTCCACAAACCTCTGGAATTGTAGACCTTGTTTTCCACTGCATCGAAGACTATGAGGCCCTCAATAACATCGCCTCTAGCTATAGCCGTGCGCGATCTACCGGGAAACGTGCTGTTGGTATGCCGCCTTGCAAATGCCTCATCCATCTCATGGCTTGATGCGGGTCTCGATTGATTTCAGTTCACCAAAGAACTGCTTGAACTCTGGCAGTTCAGAGAGACCTTGCAAATACCGCACAGTTTCGGGAACCTCCTTCTTCATCTCGCCATCAAAGAGGAACCCCATCGAAGCGAACAATGGTCCAGCAACCATGATGTCGGCCAGCGTGAGGTGAGATCCGACGAGGTACTTCTTTCCGCCTTGGACAGCGACCTCGAGCCTCTTCAAGGCACGAGTGAAGTTCGCAACGTGCATATCATATCGCTTCTCGTCAAAGGGTGCCAGCTTGTACACACACATGACAGCAGGAGGCATGATGTTGGACGTGAACTCGTTCTCTGAGAAGTGCGACCATTCAGTGATCTGAGCCCGTGTCTTGACATCTGCGGCGGGGCCCAGAAGCTGTTCGGCCGCAGGTCCACTGCCAGCCAGATAATAAGTGATGGCCGCGGACTCGGCGATGCAGAGTCCGTCGGCGCATTCCAGGGCGGGGATCTTGCCCATGGGGAACTTGGACAAGAATTCCGGCGTGCGGTTGGTTTTTCCCATGGCAAAGTCTTCGGCTACTGGCACTTCGAGACCATTGATGGCTGCAGCGACTTGTGCCTATGTTTCTGTTAGTCATATTGCTCTGCTTTGGTGTAGAGTTCGACGTCAAGTTGAAGCCAGAAGACTTACCCGCTGGACTCGCCAGTTGCCGGGGTATGAATAGATCTTGCCGAAAGGTGCCATGGTTGCGATTGTTGAGGTGGTGTCGTCTTCGATTGCCGAGAGCAGTCAATGGCTGGGAACTCTATTGGGTTATATATGCTGCACTCAGAACATGACAGATTGCTCACCCTGACTCTTCATACTCTTTATCAGTGCGACCCAACGCTCCGATTTGTAAGCAAATATGTGAAACTGTAAGTTGCGGAAGCAGATTGTCAAAGCAAGTGGGTACGGAGATCGCCCAGACTCATAACCTGCAGTAGACCGACTTGCCGTTCCGTTGTGTGGAGCGGGTTTCGTGATTGCGGTGTACGCTGTACGCTAGTAGTACGTCTTAACCAGCAAATAAGGTACCTCCTTGGATACAGACATACAAGTACTACACGATTCCTGTTGCACCGACATTGAGTCAACTGGCAGATGGTAACCATGTCTCATGTTTTTGGTTGCTTGACGGATGCACAAACAGACGATGATTGGTACGTGGCAACTTGATTCCGTGAGCAGCCCCGGCATCAAAATACGGAGTAGGCCCAATATTACAAATCCTTGGCCCGCCGGCCCCGACATCCGGCCCAAGCCGAAATACCTGGGGAACCGAGCAGTGGGGGGATCACGCTCTGAATAGTAATCAAGGGAGAACCATGCAGCGTGCCAAGCCATTCGACCCAAAAATATAGACATATATACTCCCTCTATTTACAAAGTCGTGCTGTCCCTGCAAAAGCACAGGCTCTGTATGCACATTGAATCATTGAATCATGTCTCTCGACTCTTCTTCTCAGATTGGTGTATACATCGTAGGTATTTGAGTATTCATTAAATGGCAACGTGGAGATCTATGAAAGAATACTTTGTAGTAATGAAGGTGCCCTTTGTGTAGTCCCTCCAAGATATCGTCATTATCATTCCCCTTTAGAAGTACACCAAGAATGCCTCTTTTATGATATAACGCCGAGAACTCCAAATGCTCGTACCCCAAACAAGAAATATGTCCAAAATCGTGTCCCGTGCTCGCAAACGCCGACGCCGATGCCATTTGCGCATCAGCAGCCCAAGTGCATGTCCCAAAGTCTGACGGGAAAGAAATCAATACATAATTAACAGAGGCGAAGAAAGCCCCACTGTGTGCCGCTACATTCCAGCAGCGGCGCCTCTATGCTGTGGTCGATTAATAATTGCCTCGATGCCCATATCCACGCTAGGCAGTCTTTGCCCATGAGACAGATAGGGGGAGTTTCCTTGAGAGTGGTGAGAATGAGTGCCGATGGTGCCGTAGCCTTGAGCCGCCGTCGAGGAAACAGAAGAACCGTAATCGGACGACGACATTCCGCCTGTACTGGCGGGATACGCGTGGCCGTACGCCTGATCGTTGAGATGCATGTGGTTGTAGCCGTTGTGAAAGGAGCTGCCTACGGAGTGCGAGCTCGAGTGCCCAGTTTCGGGACTGCTGTAGGACGCATCGAGGTCATCTACTGGAGTCAGACCAATGCCCGAGATGCCGCTGTCGTCGTCATACCCATGGAAAGACTGGCCAGACTCGGCCCGCTCCCGCCGTGCACCCGCGCGAGCAGCGTTTTGAATATTCTTGAGGCCACTGTTCATACACTATGGTGAGAGGATCATTAGTATACGTTGTGTTGTGGAATGGTTGTTGTGATTGCGTCGAGTTCGACTCACCCTGGCCTCGACCACATTCCATTTCTCTCCAACCTTGTGAGCAAGTGGTTGCCATATCTCCTTGCGCATGCTCATGTACTCCTTGGCGATCTTCTCAAACTTGCGAACATCCCAGTCATCGGCTCCCTTTCGCTCCATCAGGCGCTCATGTCGTTTGCGGCAGGCATTAGGTGTTTTGTTTGGAAAATATGTGCTTCGGATCTGGTTCCAATTCAAACCTTGCTGTCTGGCCGAGAGTAGGTTCTGGTCGTCCTGAGGCGACCAAGCCCCGGATGAAGCACGGTGAGGAATTGGAGCTGGTACCACTGCAGAGGTGTACTGCTCATACTGAGGGGGCATGGATGGCGGTGCCGCAGAGGAGGATGGCATGGCTTGGTAGAACGCCGGGTTGAGAGGAAGTTGAGGACGTCCATTATATCCAATATCAACTGGCTGAGAAGGTGCCAGAGATGCAGGCATGGCCATGGCATTGGCATAAACTTGTGGATGCTGATGCTGGTGCTGCTGATGGGCCGAGCTGGTCGCGCGTGTGTGTTTGGGCATGGTGTCCGATTATGAAACGACTGTATATACCAGAGAATGAGACGATTCAAGGCCGTTGTGTGACTGATTGGTATACAATGATTAAACCAGAAAGCGCCCACAACCAAGTCTATCGTAGTGGGAAATATGTCCAGGTTCTTTTGGTGACAGGCTTTGGTGAGATCTCCAAGTCCCTCGTATCAAACGAATGGAGGAGAAACGAATAGGAGACAAGGAAAAAGGGCCCAACAGAGGAAACAGACGAAGAAGGAAATTGATTGATTGTTGCTATAGCAAAGGAGGTCTAAGTGAAGAGACCAGATATGATGAGCCACGATCAGGACGCGACCCTTTATAAAACCGAGCCCACTCATCAAGGACGAACGAGAACCTGCGGCAGTTGGCTCGAAGTCATGATGCGAGACCTGAATCCATGGGTCTGAAACACAACTCCCATGTTGATAGAAGACAAATGTAGAGCGGCAGACATATCTAAAAATGCAGGTGGAGTTATGAAACCTGGGGTGCGTATCTGAACGAGCGGATAGACGGCCAAAGGACCGTTGATATTGGCTGAAGCGTCTCGGGAAGGCGTCTGTTTGGAGTTTGGGCGGCTAGAGAGAGTAACCTGGCGTGCGAGGGCGGCTAGCATATAAGGGGGGAGGAGCCTTGGTGCAGCCAGCCTGACATGCTGGAACAGACATGTTGGAGAACACTTATTTGTGTTATTGAAATTCTAGAAAAGGGATTTGTACCATTAACCGCCAGCTTCTTCTTGGGAATGTCCGTCAACTTTACCAAGTTCTTCCAAGAAATGATCAAGTGAATGGATTGTTCTGTGACCAAGACGCCCAGTATGAACGTGCATCTGTATCGTCATGCAGTCCGCGGTTTGTGCCGTGAATAGTCAAGAACAACACTCGTGGTACTTTCTAACCACATTCCGTTCCATCTTGAACGCTGCTTGCTGCTGAGAAGAGAGAAGAACTATGGCTCGGTGCAGTCTTAGTGTGTTGACGCTCGCCCGATTTGGCGCATATCGAAGATGGTACCTGGCGAGCGTAGCAGTCACGCCTGAAAGTAGCTGCAAGCAATCTACAGTCCCTGCATGCATGTGTAATGATAGTTCGATGTACCCACGTACTCTGTAGCATTCAGCAGACCATCAATCTGCATGTTGGGTTTTGGAGGTGCTTGGCGAGAGGGGCAGTTAAGCGCAGGGCATCACAGTTCGGTGTAGGTTGGTACGTATGAGCAATAGCGCACCGCGTATAGTGGCAGCGACCACCACGCGGAGAGCAGTGCAGCTCCGGTACCAGTGTCTGAACATCACTGCATCCTTTGGATCATCGCTAGTCCACTTTATCTGGAATGGCAAGCAGAGATCGCGAGACATGCGCCTTTTGCCGCTGATATTCTTCTGGCTGGGCGGCTGTAATAAAACAGCGCAAGCTCGGATTGGCTGAAGCGTAGATGAACTCCCAAAATAAGAATGAAAGCAGGGGCACGGAGTACTTATGGTGTCGCAGGCGCGCGTCTACAAGTTAGAGTGGAGATTGGAGCGGGAAAGGCAACAAGTAAATAGACGATCGCCGCGGGGCCTTGGATCAACTCCGAAGACCGAAATACCAAGGTAGGCCCACGGGAAAAGATGGTAGTACGGATGGTAAACTTATGAGTTCTCGACTAAATCACAATTTGAAGATATAACCATTTGAGAGCAAAAAGACAATCGATCACGACAAAGAGGTCCTACGCAATCACGCAATCAAACTCCATGAGACCCTGATTATTGCCGCCCCGCTGTCGTCGGCCTGTTGGCCCTCGTCATATGGTTATCGTGGGGTTGGTACCTATGATTCACTGCGACTCGCGGATTGGTCTTCCTAGTAAATAATGGTCCCCAAAAATGCCAGGCAATCCAAGCTGTATAGACAAATGACCACGGCGCACTCGTGAAGACCGCTCATGGAGCTATAGTCTACCTTGTCACCTAATGAATTGTATACCAGACCGAAGCAGAACCAACTCGAATGATGCCGCAAAACACACTCAGCCTGGAAAGCCTCGGTGGGCGCTAAATACAGTGTGTTTCATGAGGCGCGAAGTTCTCAGCTCAACCGCGAAGAAGAGGCAATTCAGATTGATAGATGCGTCCGGTTCTTAGCTGCCGCGCGTCACATGGAATCTTTCGTTTGCCTGCTTTAATCATACGCGGGTTCTCTGACAACGTCGGCTGTCCCTGTTTATCCAAATTGTTGGGTGCAAGCACAAAGCGCAAGCATGGCCGGCCAGCCATCTATCTCATGGATCAATCATCCAAGGGTCACTGATAAGAACTAACCAAGCTCCCTATAGATAAACGTGAAGAGAAAGCATCAACTACATTGTAAAGATCATCAACACTCGTGTCTGCCAGTACCAGATAATACTTGCAGCATACATAAATGACCAGGCTCGCTGATTCTTATGCCGAGGAAAACGATTGCCACGAGAGACTACACGGGTTCAAAGTGATTTCGTAAGTGTAGAAGTCCTGGAGGCTGATTACACTGCAACATGCCCCAAAACAAGTCAAATCTCCGTGCCATGCTAATGACCTATTGCCGTGACGAACTTTGATCAGAACGATGAATCATTGCTACATGCAAAACAAAACCCGAATAATTGATCAATTTTCGCATTCCAAGAAAAAAATCATTCAATTGCAGCTTGTTGGACACTGGAGCGGATGGGATGTTGCAGATCTAGCTCAAATTACCCAGACACCAGGCCAGGCATACCAGTAGGCTGGAGTGTGCTGAGCCAGCAGGATGTCTGCAGGGATGCATCATTTAGGCTAAATGCAAAGTCCAAGCTTGCCGTGAGCATGTCCTTTACCAGTCCTTTACTGAGGGGATTCCCACTCTGCTGGGGTAACTCCGCATCTCCTGTGCGCATCCCCGCATAGGACCCTGGGCATTCGAGATCCTCCTCGGACCATTTTCTGCTATAGCTTGTCATCATTTCGATTTCTCAAAGCTTCGTGGTCGGAACGCAGCCATGCGCTCCAATAAAGACAACCATGATCGCTCGTGTCAATATCCATTTACCCAGGACCATGTTACGTGGATCGACATGGTAGCTGTCAGATTGCCCCTCGTCAAGCATGCGCAATGCTGGACTCAAACGGGCGAGGATCTCCAATATTAAACGATGGTGACATGAAGCCATGTATTTGGAGTCGCATGGAAGTGCGACTGCTTGATTGTGCATATAATCGAGACCATCTCGCTGCATCCCCTCTTGCGTTGCAGATCAACAATTGGATCCCATCCTCTAGTCTTTATATTGGTTGAGCCTCTTGGCGGTCATCCAGTCGGAACGAGGTGTTACTCTTCCACCGCTTCCCAGCACAAGAGATCTATTTTTCCCCTTTCCGAAGCTTGCCATTGAGATATGGGCGCCACTGATGGCGGCGCGGCCGTCTACGATGCCGCCTTGAAACGGCGACAGGACCTCATGGGTGCATCTGGCCCGAAGGCGTTGGTCAAGAACTTCAAAGTATTTCGAATCGCAGCATTTGCTTGTATCGGCGGCGTCCTTTATGGATACAATCAAGGAATGTTCTCTGGCGTCTTGGCCATGCCTTCTTTCCAAGCACGTACGTGTTTTTGTCCCTGTAAAACTTGACATAAGCTAATGAATTTCAGACATGGGCGAATACGATCCTCTCGACCCCAATGCCGACCAGACAAAGAAAGGTTGGCTTACTGCCATCCTAGAACTTGGAGCTTGGATTGGAGCCTTGTTATCTGGCTTCCTTGCTGAGGCCCTCTCCAGAAAATATGGTATCCTGGTTGCAACCACAGTCTTCATCATTGGGGTCATCATTCAAGCTACTGCGCAGAGTGGCGGCGCCAATGTCATTCTCGCTGGGCGCTTTGTGACCGGCATAGGGGTCGGCAGTCTCGCCACGATTGTGCCAATCTACAACTCCGAAGTAGCACCACCAGAGGTTCGTGGTGCTTTGGTCGCTCTCCAACAACTAGCCATCACCTTTGGAATCATGATCAGTTTCTGGATAGATTATGGTACCAACTTTATTGGGGGCGTCAACCTGGGATCGCAGAAGGATGCGGCCTGGATCGTGCCCATTTGTCTTCAACTCGGCCCTGCTGTCATCCTGTTTTTGGGTATGCTCTTCATGCCGTTCTCGCCCAGGTGGCTGGTTCACCACGACCGAGAAGTTGAAGCTCGGAAGATTCTGGCTAGCCTACGAGGGCTCCCCGCCGATCATGAGCTGGTGGAGCTGGAGTTTCTCGAGATCAAAGCTCAATCCCTATTCGAAAAACGTACCGTCGCCGAACATTTCCCACAGTACCGGGAGCAAACAGCGTGGAACACCTTCAAGCTACAGTTCGTGGCAATCAAGTCCCTGTTCAAGACCAAGTCCATGTTCAAGAGGGTCGTTGTCGCCACGGTCACTATGACATTCCAGCAATGGACAGGTATCAATGCCGTTCTCTATTATGCGCCTTCCATTTTCAAGCAGTTGGGTTTGAGTGATACTACAACCGGACTTCTGGCGACAGGAGTTGTAGGAATTCTCATGTTCATCTTCACGATACCGGCAGTGCTTTACATTGACCGTGTAGGAAGAAAACCCGTTCTCACAATAGGGGCTATCGGGATGGCTCTGTGTCATTTCATCATTGCAATTATTGTTGCCAAGAATTCAACCCAATGGGCGACACAAGCAGCTGCTGGATGGGCAGCAGTGGTCATGGTCTGGCTATTTGTTATCCACTTTGGATACTCCTGGGGACCATGTGCTTGGATTCTAGTCGCAGAGATTTGGCCTTTGAGCTCGCGACCTTATGGCACGGCTCTTGGAGCTTCCAGTAACTGGGTAAGCAGCCTCCTTGACAGTATCATCATATTATGTATTCGGCTGACACGGATGCACAGATGAACAACTTTATTGTTGGCCAAGGTAAGTCGCAAGTCTACTCTTACAAGCAAACGTGATTTCTGACGTGAGGATTTAGTAACACCCGACATGCTGCAAAGTATTGGCTATGGCACTTACGTGTTGTTTGGTCTATTGACTTCGCTCGGCGCATGTTTTATTTGGTTCTTTGTGCCCGAGACGAAGCGGCTCACACTGGAGGAGATGGTATGTTCTCAGTTGTTCTCGTTGAAATATATGGCTTATATGACTATAGGATGTGATTTTCGGCTCCGAGGGAACTGCTGCTGCTGACTTTGAGCGGATGGAAGAGATCAATCGTGAGATCGGGTTGACTTCCATTCTTCATGGCATGGCTGGCGAGCATAGACATGCCAGTATAGATGAGAAGCAAGCGGCCGTCAAAGAGGCAGGCAAAGAGTCATAATCTGTCAGAGCTTCTCCTGGTTTCCTCGAGGCGATCCAAAAAAGATTCCATCAATAATAAGATCAGCGTGCGTGCTACCAGAAAGTCATTTATTCGACTCTCGCAACACATCTCAGGAAGCTACAGTCATGGTCGGAGTCTTGATTATACGGAATCATCTCTACTCCGAAAGGACGGTAAATAGTTGTTTGTTACAAAATTGCCAGGTATCCAATAGTCAATTATAGTCTTTGCTCTACTCGGAGTGCGTACCGGCCAAATCACCACATGCACTGCCGAAGAACGCAGCTAACAAATTTTTCTTGAAGCCTGGAGCACTGCCTTTGCTGCTTGGTGTACTCGCGACAACTGAAGAATATCATCGGTGTGAACAACTCATTGCCGAATAGATATCTCATGGGCTGACAGGATAGACAGGAGACTAGCTTCCAGAGTTGTTGCATGTTCTGAAGTCATGCACCAACAAATCAATGCTGCGAGACCTGAGGCCTTTCAGATGACATTTTTATTGTCGCAAATATATAAGCTAAACCGCAATACCAAAATACTGGTGAATCGATGTCATGGAACCTCTTGATGGGACGTCATGCTCACTCGATATAGAACAGTTCGACGGTCCGTTGGCGTGATGACTCCGGCCTATTCTTTCTCTTCGTATTGGTGAGTCTGTCATGGATTCTGTATCTCGCAGCGCTCTCGAACTATTAGTAGCTATCCGGTGCTGTGAACTGCTCCCGAGAAAAGCCAAACTGTTTTTGCTTTGTCCTTCCAGGTCGATCCGCGGGCGCCTTTGATGACTGTTTTGAAAGGTATCCAGCATGATTGAGTCCGGAATGATGGTACTAGCACCATTGTCGTTGCTGTTGCTATTGGAGAATGAAAAGCTCCCCTGCGACGATGTACGAGTCAACTCGACCAAGCGATTCAAGATGCTAAGTTCCATCTTGAGCTTGATGCTGTACACTAATGGCTTGTAGCCAGTCTGTAGATCGTAGTAGTCGGAGAACTCCAGCGCAAGCACACTAATGTCAAGGACGATGACGACGATGTTGACAAATATGAGATGGCCGAGTACGCGGCGGGCACCTCGCTTGCCGCGAATGTCCCGTGTGACGCGCAGTAGCTTGATAGTCTCCCATACGTACAGCCCTGAGATGATACACTCCTGAATGAAGAAGACAGTCAATTGGATCTTCTCATAGATGGAGTAGGGCTTGAAAAAGGGATCGGGGGTGTTGGAGTTGGATCCAAACACCAGTACAATGACAGGGATATGCATTGCGATGGCGTCGAATACGATCATATAGAGGACGGCCCGGCGTATCCTGTCGTCGGATAGGACGAGATGCAACCTCGAGTAGAGAACCACGGATTGCCCTGTCACCATACACACCCATCCAATGCATATGAGAGCCGAGTATAGAGCGGCATTGGAGATCAGGTGGAGATGCTCCAGCAAATATCCGATCGTGTTGACTGCGATGCCCCATGCCGCCACAATGAGACTCCAGAAGTACAGACCTTTCCTCCTTCTAAACGTCCCCAGGACCATGTAGTTGAGTTCCACAACATTGTATAGGGCGATGCTCCCAAAGACGAGTATTGGAATGGATAGTCCAATGTTGGTAATCGTTGCGCTGTCGCTGGCGGGAATCTGCTTGCCCACTTCCACTACCATACTGTCGGCCTCGGCGTGGGCTGTTTATGTCGTCGGGGCGGCCCCGACAGCCGCTTTCTCGATCTTCTTCCTCACAGTCTTCTCTGCGATGTTGAAAACAAGGCGAGGCGTGGAAGCGCAATCGCCGCGGGGGATGTGGAGGCCACAACACGTCGAACCATGGTCTCAAGAGCCAGAAAACATTGTATCCGAAAAGATTCAGAAGAACAACAGTAAGGTTCTAGTAGCCGGTGACAGAGGGGAAGCGCCCCATTCAAATAAAAGGTGAGCAGAAGGCCTCCGCATGGCTGGGCTGCCAAAGTGCTAGCGGTCTACACAGAATACATTGCCTAGACTACTGCTGTAGTTTGACGCGCGAAGAGTCTTGGTGCTCCCACCGCTGAACTTTAAAAGTGCCTTTAGGCTTGCTCAGAGGCCATCCGAGTACTGCTTGGCGGTGACTTCTTTATTTCCGCCCGCCAATCCTGGATCCCGAGTCTGCCATTGGGCTTGCACATGAACGGCACATCCGCCCGAGGGGGCGAGGATGACCTGGCATGACAGCAAGCCCTGCGAGGATTTGCACCCTTTGCCACGCTAAGAGTTCTGTATTTGCTTCAATACGAGGGTGTGAACGATTGCTGTAAAGTCCCGGGATGCAAGGCACAAGTAAATCTCCGATCGATGCAAACACAGGCAGTTGGCAAGTGGGCAGTGTCGTCGCTAGGTATGCTGCTGGAAATCTACACTTCAATACTTTACTAAACGATGACGAGTTCCGCGGTGTGGCCGATCTGCAGCCCAAACATGCATGGTAAATTTCTTCTTCTTTGTTCTGAGCGAAAGGCCATTACTCATGACGAGTGTACTCACTGCGTACTCTGTAGATCCCCGTGAGGTCGCGTATTGGTGAGCAATTACATCCAGCATCGCTGACCGCCGCCTGGGTGGCCCTCAAGCCTTGGTTGCAGGGGCCGAGTCATGATGCTACACTTGCAAGGCTTACTTCCAAGCTATACCGCAAAGCCACGTGAAGAGTTAGGCAGTGCTTTTTTTCTTCCTCCATCACAGCAACACCTTGCTGGCCGGAGATCCGGTCCCAGAAAATAGTTGTGCTTCTCTTTTCCCGTCGGTTCATGCTGCCGTCTGATCTTGTACCAAAAGGGTTGTTTCTTCACATTTTAAGGTTGACCAGAAGTCTGGCTGCGGAAGAACGCTTCCTGCGCCATTACTAATTACATTGATTGAATGGCTAGCAGCGTCCGAGCAAGAATGTCCATCCACTCGGCCACTCTGAAGCTCTGGACACTTTGCACAACACCACTAACTTGCCGTGCTATTTCCTCTACCTTATTGCCATTCGACCCACTTGCACATCCGGGGAACGGATAGGCCATGGGATGAATTCCTTCCGAGTCCACACCACCCCATCTGCAGTGCGCATGGCATAGCTAGCTAGTCTTCCCCAGACTTCGCGCCCGTCGGCGTCTTTTTGACAGACCAGGGTGGGACTTGAGCCAAAGTCCTTGGACCTGCTCTCCTCTGGTGGGAGTACATCCCAATCAACTTGCCCGATTGGCTGGTTATGTTGGTCGAGTACGATGTCGTGCTCAATCTCAACAAGTCGCCTGCACACTGGATACATTTGCTCCGCCTCCCACATGTTTTCTCTCCCAGAGCCGCAGTCCCGAAGCCATCCGAGGCCCTTCAGGCGGGTTCTGAGGTCGCGGCATCTCATCACTGAGAACAGTACCATGGGGAGGAAGCCAGTCTCAAAAGTAAACCGCGGCCTTGCACGGGACGCAAGCTTATCTCGCTCCCTATTGCCGTGGTCCACGGCTTGATCAACCGCTTCTTTGAGGTCGCTGATGTAGTCGTCGTAAAACACTTCGCGCTTTTCGATAGCTGCAAGAGCCCACAACCGTGAGATCCTGTATCGCGACATGACAGTACTGCAAGCCATGTCTCGGTATTCGGAAAGATCTAGACTCTTTGCCAGTTTCGAAAAACTGGCATGCCAATCATCAATTGCTTGCTTGAGCTTCAGTTGATACGCTAGCAGGTCTGGATCAACTGGATCAGAGACATGTTGGCCGTAGCGGTATGCATCACCTTGGCGTATGAAGCGCGATGCGCGGCAAACTATGCCGTCCATGTGGTATTGCGCTTCAGCAAAGGTGGTAAAGTTTTGAGGTATGGGCGCCTCGAGCCCACTCATACATGGGAAATTGTTGTTCGGGCCACCAAAGAATAAAGGAAAGATGCTCAGGCGCCGGAATATTGGTGACAGGTACTCCATGGTCCAGGGATATGCACCGCCAATCCGCTCCAGGATCACAATCCCGTGTGCAATGTGTTGCATAGCAGCAGCGCGGTTGTTTTGTAGTGTTTCTATACAGACAAACAAGACACATACGAGTAAGATGAGCGGCTCGTTGTCCAGCTTTCGGAGACTCTCTATCGCGGCATTGTAGTGCTGAAGCGCGAAAGCATTTGACTGTAACTGTCTGGCCGCCTTGCCCTTGTAATGGAAATCTTCATAGAGTGAGCTGATGGCAACAAGTGAGTGTCGTACCGACGGCTCAAAGTTACTGAACTGAAGGACGAGGTGCGTCCAGAAGTACGAGTCCAACGGACCAGCAAGCGACGGCGCCGCAGTATCGCAAAAGAGCTGCAGCGCTCGACCTTCGACCGGTTTGTCGATGGACTGAAAGAGGCTGCTTGGCCGATACCATGTGAGCCCAGGCTGCGGTTCCATAGCGTAGCCGTCACACTTGCGTCCTGTGCTAGTGCATCGGAAGCAAGCTGGCTTTCCTTCATCGCACTTGACCTTTCGTAGTCTGATGGCAATCTGTCAATTCATTCGGCTCGTGGCTTGTGGGCTGCCGCTGGACGTACTTGCAAGTGAGACAGCCTGTTCTCACCTTTCGAGAGCCTTTTCTGGCCATCCGGGACAAGAAGAGGGGTCGTAGCTTGTCACTTTAGGATTCGACGTTCGAGAAGTGCTAGTTAATGTATGCGCCAGGGCGCACTCGATCTTTTGGCTGCCGATGATTGACTGGACTCTTGTATCACAGCTATGTCAGACAACAAAAGAAACCTCAGTTGAAGATGAGGAAATCCTTTGCTTAAAACAACGCTTGAAGGATCATAATCCTGATCCGCCAGCCACAGTCGCTGCAAGGATGGCTGTGTTATCTTGGTACATGTTACTAGCTAGAACCGCGGGGCTGCACTCTGTACAGAGTAGGTACTGATTAGTACTGTAGCGGGTCACTCTAGGCTGCTGGTCCGCCAAATGTTGGCGCTCAAAGGCCTGTCACAATGAGCTCTGCCTGCACTTGTAATGAATATACACTTATGCGGAATGGAGAACACGGAGATATATATGTTTTCTCAACTATGATTTTTTGTATAATTAGAGCGTGGTGCTCTGTCATGAAAGGAGTTTGACTTTGCCTGACTGACTGCAAAGCCATGTCTTTCACTGGCTAGGATTCTTTGGGACTCCAAAACAGAACGAAAGATGGACAATTACACTGTCAGTCGTCACGATTCTACCAATATCTGCTAAACGATGCACAGCGCGATATTGATTCTCGCGATTTGTCTTTTTTATGACGGCGATTCAAATCATCCATGGATGACATATAGCATTTCATATAATTCTTAGCTAACGGCCACAAAAACACCTGCAATTATCCGCTCCATACTGGTGGCCCTGGGATTGTGTAGTTCTGCTTATCAGTTAGTCAAGTCTATGGTACATCCAAATCGACACACACCTTTGTATTCTTCATTTCATCTGTGTAAATGTTGATATCAATGCTGGGATCTTTTTGTTTGTCAGTATGTTGCTTCTAGATGCCTTGGTCCTGTAGAGATTCCCAGTCAAAGATGTAACTCACCATTCGCTGCGTACGCTCCTGGGAACTTGACAATGTAGTCTCGCCCAGGCAGAGATTTTCCCGAGCCGCTGATGTTCAAGTGGGCACATTCTGGATAGAATTGTGGCTTGTTCTCAATATGGAGGCTCAGAATCTCGTGTCTCACGACATATAACCCAGGCTTGATCGTGCTTGGTATTGTCACTGGCCAAAGGTCTGGTGAGCCATCCCAGTTTTGAAAAGCCTTTTGATACCAGACGCCCTCTGGCACAGATCCATTGAGGAGACCGGCATCTGCGATTTTAAAGAACTCGAGTTTGTTCGAGTCTGCTTTCTCACAGTCTCCAAAGACGTCACATGCGGCCAACCAAACAGTCATTGGACCAACTGGATGGAGCCAATACCAGTACACAGCCGTCAAAGTGTCGCCCGCCTTGATGGGAATATAAGACTTGGGAGCTGTGCCAGGTGTGTTGCATGCGAGACCAGAGTCGTTGACATGGAAGATAGGGTCTATACTGTCCCACCTGCGCTGCACCATCCAAGGCTGACCAACCTGTTCTTCTGATGATTCATTTGGATCAAAACTACTCATTCGAGGTCAGAAAATGCATCGTGCGAAGTGATCAATGATGTTCGAGAACTTATACCCTCGGTACCAGGTTCCATCAACAGTATAGTTTGC